>OX344730.1:25960000-30960000 GCA_947034835.1 Ballota nigra
ACTCATACATCGACTAGAGATGCCCCAGTCTCACGAGACCCAGCATTCCCAGCATATGACAAGGAATTCACATTCAAGAGCATCCAGGTCGGCGGGCGAGCAGAAGTAGCTCGTCGCGCACAAGAAAATCATCCAGTGGCCAATCAACCGATGCCACCCGAGCTGGACGCATTAGTTAGCAATCCTGATGAACTAGCTCGAACAATCGCAATGCTTTAGGCTTTACAAAAGCAACAAGCACAGCCTGGCCATCTCATATCCGAGTAAGGCATAGCCCGACAAGAGCTCGCGAGCATGAGAAGGCCAGAGATGACCATCAAAATGAAGCAGACAGTGCCCAAGTTCGTAAGATGAAGGGCAAGGGGAAACAGCTCGCTGGAGCTACCAGCCATGGAGAATCAACTACAAATCAAGCTCTGGGGGTTAGTCAGGGCACACGCCAAAGTGCACTGAATTGATTAGGTCGCCATGGTCGGGGAGCAACGGAGGTCCATCCAATAGCAGAAGTAGCTCGCCCGGCCTACGTACCAGCTCGCCAGTCAGTCCATGAAAGGCTGACTAGGTCAGTTTTTGGTCGCCTAGGCCCTGATGCGGAGCCTAATCCTAGAAAGCCAGTCTAGGGGGTTCCCATACCAAGCGAGGGACTGCGGCGGACAGATGATCATGCACCTTTGTTCGCCGAACAGCCTCCAAGTCAAAGGGGGTCCTTGGAAGAATTGGTCTCCATGAGGAAGGCAATTGAAAGCATGCAGGGTTAGCTAGACCTGCAAAGAGGTTATGGGAATACTGCTCTTCCGACTTCACCATTATCTTCAGTGATTCTGAAGGCTCCCATTCAACAGAAGATCCAATTCCCTGCAAGTATACAATATGAAGGCATGGCGGACCCCCGAGTGCATTTGATGAAATATTCTGATTATATGATATCAATGGGGGCAAGCGATGCAACTCAGTGCCGCAATTTCCCATTGACTCTGGGGGACCGTGTCCATAAATGGTTTTCAGCTCTGCCACCAGCTTCAATCTATTCGTTTACTCAGCTAGGCAAAGAATTCCTATCCCACTTCTCCACGGCCAGGTCTTATCTATCCCAAAGACATCGGTTGTCCGACTTAAAGAAAGCTGATGACGAGTTGGACCGCTCGTATTTGGAAAAATTTGACAAGGTCCTGCTAGAAGGGGAGTCAGTCAGCGAAGATACCAAAATCGTAGCCGTCTTAGCTGGATTAAAGAAGGGTACTGAACTTTGGAAGGATGTACATCTCAGATGCCCGAAAACTTACGCTGAATTCCATGACCGGGCAGGAGTCTTTGTCTCCATGCACGAAGCTTTGCAGAAAGACATGGGGGACAAAGGTGGCCAGAAGGAAAGTGGAAAAAAGTCTGGAGGTGGAGGTTATCGTACCCCGAAGAACATGAAAGCATTTAATAAAGGGACGGAATTGAAGGATAAACTGAATCATGTACTTACCATATCAATTGATGCGGTGTACAACAATGTCCGGGACAAGGAACTACTCACTCCTCCCAGAAAGATACGCCAAGATGCTAGCAAGTTAAACCAAAACAAGTATTGTGCCTACCATCAAAGTGTGGGGCATTTTACAAGTGAATGTCGTGACTTGCTGAAGCAGTTGTGGCGATTCTACAAGGAGGGTAAGCTATCTGAGTTTGTGAAGAGACAGCCCGGCAAGAGAGACAGAGATGAAGATTCCGAGGGAGAAGATTTGGAGTAAAGTCCTCGTCGGAATCGAGCTGGACGACCAGCTCAGTTACCAGCAGGAGGTCCAGTTCCCAAAATTCAAATGATGGAGCATGCAGGACCTGTTGGTGGTTATTCTGATGGGCGATCCCCAATCTCAAATCGAAAGAGAAAAGCTGAGCTACGGGCAGTGGCCCAGATGCAGGAAATGGGTGTCAACCTATCCGTTCTTCACACAACAGAGTTGACCTTCACTGAAAAAGATTTGGAAGGAATCGTAACTCCCCATAACGATTCCCTCGTTATCTGCGACAAGATAATGGGAACCAAAGTACACCAACTATTGGTGGACACCGGAGCCTACACTAACATCATCTTCAAGAAAATGCTTGATCAGCTAGGTGACTATGCTAGCTACATTCAAGATTCCAATCACAGAATTCTAGGTTTCGGAAATGCTGTAACATAGCCGTTAGGCATAATTAGGTTGTCTGTGCAATTGGTGTCGACCAAGGATCCCGAAAAGAACATAACTAGAATGGTGGATTTCCTGGTCGTAGATCAAGAGTCCACCTACAATGGGTTCCTTGGCCGACCATTTCTGAATGAATTTAAAGCAGCAGTTTCAACCTACCACTACTGTATTAAGTTCCCAACAGCTAGCAGCGCAGGAACACTAAAAGGAGACCAAAGAAAAGCTAGGGAATGTCTCCTTCAACTTCATCCCATCAAAGAACATACATTTATGATGGAAGCATCGGTCAGCCCTCTCAGTAATGAACCGTCAATTCTTGAAGACATTTTGGGGACCTAGAATGATCAGATGGACATAGACGAACAACCCTCGTCTAGGGCAAACAGAAGCTACTGGACGGCCAGCAAACTTTGCCAGAGATAAGATTGTCAACAGTCACCAATGAACCAAGCTCATACATCAACCTGGAGGGCCCAGTTGTGGCGACCAAAAACGACAATAATCCAACAGAGGATTTTGACCCCCGGTTAGGTGCAGAATCAATGAACATCAAGGATAAGCTCAGCCCAGAAGGGTCAATCGTTGATCCACGGTGGAAGGGGCAGAAATGGCGAGCAACTCTAGTCGAAGATCTGGAAGCCCTCAAAGTTAACCCTAACCGTGATAATCTCGAACTTTACATCGGGTCCGAGCTCCCTGAGCCCTACAGGACTCGAATGGCAGAGTTTTTGAAAGCTAACCTCAATGTCTTTGCATGGTTGCACGCTGACATGGTGGGGATCAATTCAAAAGATGCTTGTCACAGACTAAATATCAATCCGACCTGAAGACCCGTCTACAAAAAACGACAGAAGTACGGGCCCGACAAGTATCAAGCTCTGAATGAAGAAGTCAAGAAATTGTTGGACAATGACCTAATCAGACAGACGTTGTGCCCACAATGGGTTGCAAATCCCGTTTTAGTGCGGAAGCCGAATGAAACCTGGAGGCTATGCATAGATTTCACAGATCTGAATACAACATGCCCGAAGGATAACTTTCCACTTACGCACATTGACCAACTGGTAGATAGCAAAGTCGGGCATGAAATTTTCACATTCATGGATGTTTTTGCTGGTTATCACCAAATTCCAATGCACCCGGACGATCAAGAAAACACGGCCGTCTACACGAACAAGAACTTACTTTGCTGGAAAAGAATGTCGTTCGGGTTAATCAATGTAGGAGCAACTTACCAGAGGCTGGTGAACAAAATGTTCAACGAATATATCGGGGAGACGGTAGAGGTATATGTTGATGACATAGTCGTCAAAAGTACTAAAAAAGAATATCACCTCAATCATCTATCCCAGGTGTTCGACATTCTCCGAAAATACAACATGAAGTTGAATCCAAAGAAAAGTAGTTTCGGAGTACATTCGGGAAAATTCCTGGGCCATCTAGTTAGTAAACGAGGTATCGAAGCCAACCCAGTAAAAGTTAAAGCAATCGTTGATATGGAACCTCCTCATTCCGTCAAAGAAGTACAAAGGCTGACGGGCTGCCTAGCAGCTTTAAACAGGTTCATATCACGATCTGGGGACAAATATCGTCCATTCTTTAAAGTCATAAAAAAGGTAACTTTACATGGACGGGAAGCTGCCAGAAAGCTTTTGACCAGTTAAAAGACTATCTGGGAGATGTTAAAATTCTGTCAAAACTAGTCCCCGGCGAAAAGTTATACTTGTATCTGGCAGCGTCGGATATGACCATAAGTTCGGTATTGGTGCGAGCGAAAGGTAAATTTCACCTTCACATCTACTATGTCAGTCAGGCCCTGTATGAGGCCGATGTGAAATATTCACCCACGGAAAAACTGGCATATGCTCTTGTCACGAGTGTTAGAAAGTTAAGACCATACTTCTTCGATCATCAAGTTGAAGTACTAACAACTTTCCCGCTCAGACAAATATTGCACTGACCCAACACAGCTGGAGGTCTGTTAAAATGGTCCATAGAGATCAGCCAGTTTGGAGTGACCTATGCACCTCGAACAGCGATTAAGGGCCAAGCATTAGCCGACTTCATAATAGAGTTGATTTTTCCCCAAAATCCAACGAGAGGGCTAGATCACCCATGGCATCTCTATGCAG
The DNA here is from genome assembly GCA_947034835.1 of Ballota nigra. Classification (NCBI taxonomy): domain Eukaryota; kingdom Viridiplantae; phylum Streptophyta; class Magnoliopsida; order Lamiales; family Lamiaceae; genus Ballota; species Ballota nigra. Next base: position 25,964,310 of record OX344730.1, read on the forward strand.
ACGGTTCGTCAAAAAATTTGGCCTCGGGGGCAGGGGTAGTTTTATCAGCCCCGACCGATAAGTATTCACTTCGGCAGTCAGATTCTAGTTTATGGCCACCAACAATGAAGCTAAATATGAAGCCCTCATTGCAGGCCTCCATTTATCACTGGCAGTTGAAGTCAGGCAACTCCAGATCTTTGGAGACTCTCAACTCATTGTAAGTTAGGTACGAGGTGAATATGAGGCCAGAGACGAACAAGTGATTGAGTATCAATGAATTGTTGCTCACTTGGTATCTTTGTTAGACCAAGTATATATCCAACAGATACCTCGAACGAGCAACACACAAGTTGATGCCCTAGCAAGATTAGCAACAAGTGACGGGCCAGCAGATCTAACAGACATCGTAATTACTAGGAAAACCCAACCATCGACAGTGGATTACGAAGTAAATCAAGTGGTTGAACAAAAAGATGACGATGATTAGAGAACTCCTATAGCCAAATACTTGAAAGACGGTGAACTGCCAAATAATTCTTTTGAAGCTGCAAGAATAACAAAACAAGCAGCCAGGTATACCCTGGTGGACGAACAGCTTTACAAAAGAGGTTTTTCCGTCCCGCTACTCAAGTGTTTGTCTAGGGGGCAAGGAAGGAATACCTTGGAAGATATACATTTTGGAGTCTATGGAAATCATGCTGGGGGGCAAGCTTTGGCTTACAAAACTGTAAGGCAAGGCTATTATTGGTCGACCTTACAAAAAGATGCAATCCAGCTGGCCAGAGCTTGTCACCGGTGTCAAATATTTGCTCCAAGTATTCATACCCCTAATCAAGAACTCGTTTCGATTTTCAATCCTTGGCCGTTTGCACGATGAGGAATGGATATTATTGGGCCTTTCCCGCGTAGAAAGGGAAACGTGCAATTTACTGTTGTGGCTGTGGATTATATACAAAGTGGGCAGAAGCAGAAGCTCTAGTTAAAGTTACCCAATAAAAGATGATTGGTTTTATATGGAAGAATATTGTTTGTCGGTTCGGAGTGCCTCAAACACTTGTAACAGACAATGGTCCTCAGTTTGATGGAAAAAAGCTTCGAGACTTCTACACAAAGTGGGGGATCAGAAAGTATTATTCAACCCCTTATCATCCACAATCATATGGTTAAGTGGAAGCCGTCAATAAGATAATCAAGCATATTCTTAAAATTCGGCTAACAGAAAGTAAAGGCAAATGGTCTACTGAATTGCCAGACGTGCTATGGGCATACAGGGTTTCTCCCAGGTCGAGCACCGGAGAAATACCTTTTGCATTAGCATTCGGAACTGAGACTGTCATTCCAGTTGAATTGAAGACCAAAACATTGAGAACGACCAACTTTGAAGAAGTGGCGATCTGCCCTATTAGTCGAGCTAGATTTGCTCGAAGAAAAAAGAATCACAGCCGAACTAAAAAATGCAACTTACAAGCAGAGAGCAGAGCGTTACTACAATTCTCAAGTCAAAATAAGAAAGTTTGAGGTCGGCGATCTCGTTTTGAGGAAAAAGCTCGCCCCACCTCCAGGCATATTTGGCCCGACTTGGGAGGGCCCGTATAGGGTAACAGACAGGTTACCCAATGGTGCGTATGACATAGAGGACTTAGATGGCAACTCGGCCCAATATTCTTGGGATGCAGCTAATTTGAAGAAGTATTTTTAATAGGCGAGCTACTCTTCCTATGAAAGGTGAAAGTGAGTCGGGTGAGCTACTAAGTCCCTTTGGCGAGCTAAAACGGCAGGTGCACAAGTAGGATCCAAAAACTTGCCTAATTTTTTTAAAATTCCACCAAGTATGGATGGTCGAACAAAATTGATTGGGTCAAGTTATTTGCAATCTAATGTTGTTTTCCTCTTGTGTAGTTTCATTTCCTTTTAAGAGTTTAAGGTTAGCTTGGCAAAATGTATAGTGGTCGGGCTACTTTAACTTTTGATGTAAATTATGTATTTTGATAAGTTGATTGTTTGATAATGTTCAAGTCGAACAACTTCAACTTAAGTTTATTATAGTTTGTAAGTTAGGTCGCGTTTGATACTTGTAATTTTTTAAAGCAAGTTCAATCTTAAGTTGTTCGCTCAAAGGAGATTCAAGCTCGGGGCACAAATTGATTATACAATCAATCCCATCAAAGGATGTTCGTTTTTAAATGAACATAGCCTAAGGCCAAAGCCCTTAAATTTCTAAGGCAAAAGTTCTTAAGGAACAAAGCCCAACTACATTAAGATTGTTAAGAATAAATATAAATGCAAAGAACAATTAATGTAAAGCAAACAAGTTGAGCAAAACATGATTTCATTAATGATAAGGCATGATCGCCCAAAAATTACAAGATAAACTTCACAAGGGAGCGAACAACAAAAAGAAAAGTACAAAGAAAGACCTATCTACCCTAATCGTCTAAGAGCCCTGTCCGGCATGAGAAGGAATGTTATCATCCTTGGGGTCTTCAAGAGGTGTCCCAGCAAGAGCAGGATCAATTGGGACCTCTTGAATGAGCTCGGCAATAAGCCCCTCAGCGTCTGCTCGCTCTTGGAGAGCTTTATCGCTTTGATCGACGAGTTGAGTCTGCTCGTCCCCATCGACCTCTTCCTCCTCATCATCCTCAGGGGGGCTCGTAAATATAACCCCAGGACTAATGAAATCAAGTTTAACTCCATAATCGGGCAGATCACTGATTTGGAGGGTTGTGCCTGGGGCTAGAGGATTGGCTTCCATGAAATTGGTGAGCTCTTTGCCAATCTCTTCGACCACTGCCTGGGCTTTGAACTCGTTGGCAATCCGGATGCTTTCAGCATAGCCCGTTACATAACCAATGATCGAGCCCGCCTCCATCTTTGGAATAAGCTCTTCTGGAGTAATGGAGTTGGCGAGCTGGGTCTCGAGGTCGGCAACCTTAGCAGTTGATTCAGTCGCATACTTCTTAGCGACCTCTTTCTGCTTCTGGACGCGAGCAAGCTCTGCTCGAATCTGTTCGACCTCGACCATTTTGGCCTTAAGATCCTTAGAGACTTTTATATGCAGGTCGAGAGCACGCTGTTAGCTCGTTTGATGGGCTAAGACCTTGTCCTCGAGGCCAGTCACCATCCTTTTAGCCTCGGCCTTGGCCTCATCCCATTCCTTAGCAATACGGCTCACCGTGGCCGCATGCTGGCGAGCATCTCTTTCGAGATCTTCTACCTGGTCGACCAGCCTCTGCACGGCCGCCAGGGTGTTGCCCGCCTCAATAAGGCACAGACGACCATTATCACGAGGTGCATGTACCTTAACAGTCTCATTCAGCTCCTTTGTCCAGCCTCGAGCGATAGATTCAGAGGTGCAATGAACAAAGGAGTTCGGGATCTCGTTAAAGTTGGCCGACACTTTAGAGCAAGTGAACTGGTGTACCAAGTTTGACCGCCCCGGGTACTGCTCAGCCTCATACACCATCCTTTTAGCCTCGGCCTTGGCCTCGTCCCGTTCCTTGGTAATACGGCTCACCGTGGCCGTATGCTGGCGAGCATCTCTTTCGAAATCTTCTACCTGGTCGACCAGCCTCTGCACGGCCGCCAGGGTGTTGCCCGCCTCAATAAGGCATAAGCGACCATTATCACGAGGTGCCTATGCCTTAACAGTCTCATTCAGCTCCTTTGTCCAGCCTCGAGCGACAGATTCGGAGGCGCGGCGGACAAAGGACTCCGAGATCTCTTTGAAGTTGGCCGACACTTTAGAGCAAGTGAACCGGTGTACCAAGTTTGACCGCCCCGGGTACTGCTCGGCCTCATAACTGTAAAAAAAATAGAGAACAATCATGAGATAAAAAAAATGATGTACCCAGGGCAAAGAGAAACATACGTTTCGAAACGGCCCTTATCCCATCCTAGATAAGTTAGGTCAGAAGCAGGACCATGTCCTTCGCGAGCAGCAGCGACCATAGGCTTCTCTGAGTGGTGCTCCACAGAGGGAGTCTGCCGGCTTTCGAGTTCGGAGGGGCGGGTGCGACGGTCACCTTCTCCTGGCCTGTCTTGGCTTTTTTGGCCGTCCTTTCAGAATCGGAGACGGGAGTGCCGTCTCCTCGAAGAAGTCTCTTCGATCTTGGAGTTGTGATCTTTGACGGACTATTGATGGAAGCAGGCGGTTGTGCCGAGCTCGACCCACCAACTTGCCTGGGGTCCTCTTTCCCCCCCTTGGCAGCAAGGGCGATCATCTTCGCTAATGGATCAGCTTTCTTTTGCCCACGTTTGGTCGGCATTTCCCAAACGTGTTGATCTAGAATTAGGTACGAAGGGTGAAGGGCGACAATGACGAGTTGATCTGCAAAAAAGAAAAAAATACAGTTAGAAAAAATCCCAATCACCCCCTATCCAGAACCAATCGTGCTTCAGTCTTGCACTTTCCCAGGAATATCTTCCACCAACCTTTGGCCTGGTCGCGCCTTAAGGTAATACTAGCCCGCCTCTTCTCCAGTACAGGTTGTGATCGTTATCAAGTAGCATACCTCCTCTGTGGACAGTTTGTTTGGATACCCCTCCAGGGCGAACAGAACCATCAAAGACATGAGGTTCATCCATCCCACCGGAGTCAGTTGGATTATTGCTAAGTTTGTCCGCTCCAGGAACCTGCCGACCAGGGGATGCAGAGGCAGTGTGACTCCGACGTTTAATGTTGCTAGATTGATCACCGTAAGCCCACGTGGTGGGCGATCAGCTCTATCATCCGTCAGAGGGGCATACATTTGTATGTCGTAGGGGATCTTGTACTCCCTCCTAATTTGAGGTAGCTCCTCCTCGGTGATGGCAGATACGATGCAGCTCGCCACGTACTCAGTTGCTTTGAGCTTTCACTTACCGCGAACTGGAACCTCGAAGCGACCTGAGTACTCCCTCTCATACTCGTCCCAGATAATTCGGCGAGTAACGCCGACCGGGATTTGATGTTCAATGGGGTCTGGCATTGAGAAGTTAATATCCTTCAGAAACCCCCAGGTCAGTTCGTCAGGGTTGACGGGCTGGAGTACCTCGACCTCCTCGTCCTCGTCTTTGTGAAGATCAGAGTTTATCTCCTCCACGACCCGGCGAGCAGGATTTGCTCGCTCTTCCCTTTCCCCAGATGGGTGAGCTCCCGAGTTCACGGAGCGAGCAACTGAGGCGGCCTCAGGGTCAGACTCTAGATTTACGAAGGCGGGGAGTTCTTCGATGGGCTATTTCCCAGGATTGCGGGGAGGATATGATCCGGTCTCAGAGTGTGAGGACATTGGGATTTAGAAGGTTCAGGGTGACGTTAATGGAGGTTTCCGGCGGAAGGGTTAGCGGCGGTTCAAAATCCCAGGTGGCGGAGTTTGGGGTTTAATGGTGTTTTTCCACACACACAGTTACAGAAATGAAAGAGAAGAAGAAAGAAAATAGGAAAAAGTACTACGTTGGTACGAAGAAAATGTCGCCGGAGTTGGAGTGCAGTTGCCGGAAATTCGAAATTAGGAAGGAGAGATTTTCGCGCTGAGTGAACAGTGAAAGTGAGTGAAAATGAATTTTTTTCCTTAAATAGTATCTAAGAAAACGGGGTACCTGGCGAGCAAGTTCGAAAGTTAGAGGACTAAAGTGCAATTACCTGGCGCGTGCGAGCTCATTCCGACAAAATTGGGGGCACGTCACCTCGGGATCGTGTGTGCGTGGGCGGCAACAATAATTCCGCCCACGTCACACCTCGAGCCACTCCCGAGCCTTGGGATTCCAACCGTCACCCGCCCGGGTCAGCTCGACCAATGTTGTTCGCCAGTGAAAGATTGTTCGCATCATGGTACATCAGCTCGCCTCCGTGTCATCGAATATTTGACAACCCATAAGTTGTTCGCTTTACCTGATCACAATTTAATGATCGGCAAGGCGACAATTCTTGATAAGCGAGCATAATCGTCATTCGGGCGATCATGATTAACCCAAAATACCCGCGCTTAAGATGAAATTAAGTCAAGATTAATTGGAAGGTGTTGGACGAACAGATCTTGCTCGTTGAGCAACATTAACCAAGCGAGCAACTTCGGTTTGAAGACCATGTGGACCCGGATGAGGTCATAGCGAGCACAGTCAGCACCTTGTCGAACAGATCTAGCTACAATACCAAAACTACAATTCATCAAGACTAAAGACCATCAGAATCAAACTAAAGACTCCTCGAGGACAAGTCCAACAGTACGAGCAGCTCCTGACTGCGAGCAAGTCCAGCGTAGAAGGATAGAATTTAGTTTAGATAAGATCAAACTAGTCAAAGCCCAAGTGTCATACATGCACACTAGAGAGGTCAAAGGTCATGTACACCTCCTGCTTGGTAGACTTCTATAAATACTTAAATTTTTTCAGCTAATAAAATAAGCACAAATTCATATACACATCCAAACTTCGATTATACATTCAAAGCAGCTTGATTCTCTTATATACGAATTAAATATGTAATCAATACACGTGTTTATTCTATTTCAATCCAAATTTTCGTATTCACTAATTACGTTAGTGATCAATCACACGTAATTGTTTGGTGATCTAATTAACGAGTAAAAACAACCACTAATCCTTGTGAGTTGTGATTAGAAAAGATCATCTAACATTTATTAATTACGAGACGTATTTTTTTCTTCGGAATTGATGCATGAGTTCGGCAATTTAATTGAACATTTTCCTTATTGTTCCTACGAATCAAAAAATGCATCATTACCTAACTTTTACTGTTGTGCAGGTAAATATGCGAACAAACATTTAACACATTTTAAGTCATCCTAAAATAAAGAATCATTTCTTTTAATTTCCTTATCAAATAGTGATTTGAATTGAATTATTAACGTGTAAAATAAATGAGATTGATAAATGAATTTTGAATAACTAGACTTCATAATAAATTATAATTATTTTAACTTTTGTTAAAAAAAAAAAAAACTATTATAATAACTTGAGAGGATTTAATTTGAGTTGTTAGTCAAATAAGTTGAACGGGTGTTTAATTATACTTTCTAAATTTATCCGCAAAATTCATAATTATCACAACCTATTTTTGTTCTTACTTAATTAATTCCTCCGTTTTAATATGTTTGTTGTTTTTGGGTTCAAATTTTGTTTAAAGATATTTGTTGTTTTACATATTTTACACGTTTTCTTCCAAGTATATCCTTCTAAATTAATTAGAAAATTTGTTTTGAACCCGTTAAATTAAGAATTTTTTTAGAAAATATATTTTGCAGTCCTTCTTTCTTCTCTCTTTCTCATGTATAAATTGCATTTTCTTTGTCAATTAAAAAAAAGTAAAATTGTAAAAATTAATTATGATTTTTAATTGAATATAAAAAATTAAAAGCAACAAATACATTTAAATGGTGAGAGTAATATATTAAATAAATATATATAAAATTCCACAAGTTTTGTAGGTTTTTCCCAAGGTTGGTCAAATTCTTTCAAACTCAAGTGATAAAGCAACGCATACTTCTCCTTTTTTGACGAGAAGAAAGAAAATCATCATGGCCGCTTTTAGTCAAGATTTGTGCCCCAAATTAAGAGAAAGTTTATTCTTAATTTCTGACGCTTTTTTAATCCTGGCCACATATCTCCTCCCATTAGTTTCGCATATAGTATATCTCTCTCTTGTAAATTAATTTTATTGTATAATTTATAATGGTATTAATAATATTTATTATACAATATTACTATTAAATTAATATATTTTAATAAAATAATTAATATTGTTAAAAAAGACACAAAATTAAATAAATTTTATGGTAAACTGGTTCACAATTATACTTTGTCTTTCAAGTAACTTTACTCTCACACTTTCTCTATCTGCTTTTTAATCTTTCTACCAACTACATAGATTTGAGATTTTCATGATTTGATTTACTGACTTTTGCTGTTAAGGTACTCTCCAACTTAGATTTGTCGTGATAAAAGGCACAACTTTAGTAATTAATTGTAACACGGCACTCGAACCTTTCTATTAAGTGTACGTTGACCAGAGTTTTCTGATCACCTGATTACGAGATGATTTGGAAATTGCAAATAATTAAATACTTCGTGCTTCAATAAAAGAAAAGAAAAGGTTAAATTTTTATACTCTCCAGTCTAAATTTCCCACTTTTTTTAATGATTTAAAAAAATGTTTATTAATATATTTTGTGTCACATGTTGAATTTTGAAATAAAGTACTCACTCTGTTACAAATTTGTTTGCCAGGTTTCTATTTGCGCGGGTTTTAAGAAAATAGTTTATTAGTATTTAAAGTGATAAAGTATATATTTTTTTATTATTAGTGTATGAAGAATATAATATTAAAAAGTATTGTTATTTTTTTGCCAAAAATAGATGTAGCAAACAAGTATGGAACGAACCTTTTTGACAATGTAGCAAACAAGTATGGGACGGATGAAGTAATGAATAGTATTGAAAAGTGAATTGAATTATTGACACTTTTGATAATATTGTGTGAATTTGAAGATTAAAGTTTATATACAGTAGAATGTTGTTTTTTCAATTTATAAAATAAAAAAATTAGTTATGGAACAGCCCGAAAAGGAAAGTGAGAAGTTTACTTTGAAACTGAGATAATACTCCATACGTACGTAACAAGTTTAATACCACAGTAACCTTTACTAGCAAGTTACAATTCAATACGGCCTTGTTTGTTAGGCTTGATAAGATAGGTATTAATGTTCAATCCCGCACTATCTCATGTTTGTTACCGTATTGGAATAATACCTTTAACCCGTTATAATTTTTTGACCCGGTATTGCAATACCTTTTTAAAGGTATTACCCATCTCACCCTCCCCATGGTATTACTTAATACCTCTCATACTTTTTACTTTATTAGTGTAAATGAGGGGTATATTTGTCTTTTACTATGTTATCCCATTAAATAATGCATAATAACAAACACGAAATAAGAGTTATCACTTATAGCTTATCACTTGTAACAAACACTTGAATAAATCTACCACGTGTTAACTAATCAACTGTATATTATCTCACCTTATCACAAACATGGTAACACCTTATTTGTAAAAGATTAATTACAAATAAAAAATTCACGGATTTTATAATTTTTATTAATAATAATTTTTTTCTGTTGTAATTTAATGTACCATCGTTTTAAATTTTATAATTTGAAACATCTGATCATTTTTCAACAACAATAAAATGACGTCGCATCCAGAAATGTTACATAAATACCCACATATATAGATGCCAACAAGTAAATATTTAAAAAAATAAAAATAATATCTTTAAAATACATTATTAAGTTATGTTTTTAATGTTAAACATATTTTAATGATGTTATTCTCATTAATATATATATATATATATATATATATATATATATATATATATATATATATATATCGGGGAAAAGTATTTATGAATGGAATATTGATGGTGCTAGTGATAAACATATTTTTGCTCAGTGTCATAGAATGCTTATGTATAGTTCTGCTTGTAGAATTTGCGGTAATAATGATCTGCAAACCGCTCAGGCTATAACAGTTGGTTTTACTGGCCAACTCAAAGGTTGGTGGGATAACTATTTAAGCCCTAATAACAGAAACGAAATCTTTTCTTCTGTTAAAACTGAGAATAATGAGGTTAAACCTGATGCTGTTTATTCTCTTGTGTGTACTATTTTAGAACACTTCACTGGCAGATTTACTAATAAATCTGAAAATACCAAAACTCTTCTTTTAAATATGAAGTGTAAAACACTGACTGATTTCAGATGGTACAAAGATACCTTTTTATCCAGAATTTATGATATCCCTGATTGTAATCAGGATATATGGAAGAATAAATTTATTGATGGTCTTCCTTATCTTTTTGCTGAAAGAGTCAAGAAAATTTTGAGAAAAGACTCTGACTCTATCCATTATGAATTACATTCTTTTGGAAAAATTATCAGTATTTGTGTCCAAGAAGGATTAAATCTTTGTAATGAGCTTAAATTAAGAAATCAAATGAAAAGAGATAATCTCTTAGAAAAGAAGCAGTTAGGTCATTTTTGTGACCAATTTGGTTTAGACAATTCTAAACTTAAAGCCAGTCTGAATAAGAGAGACCGGAAAGATACTAATTTTAAAAGAAAGAATAAGAAGTTTAAGAGTTATCCTGATAAACAGGGTGATGGGCGCGAAAGAAGGCATGCTTATAGGCGTGGAAAGGGTAAAAGAAATTCTTTTAAAGGAAAAAATTATCTTGACCAAATTATTTGTCGAAAGTGTGGCAGAAATGGCCATTATGCTAACCAATGTTATGCTAAAGATAAAATCAATAACCTTGATATTGATGATGCTTTAAAGAAAACTATTTCTGAAATTATTATGGATTCTGAAAATAATGTGTCTGAAGAAGAAAAAATTTCTGAAAATTCTGACACCGATTTCTCTAAAGATTCAAACTCTAATGATGAAAAAGAGTGTGATAATTGCTTAAATGGCCAACCTTGTCTCAATCTTAATTGTATTAATAACAACAAAGATGATGACTTTTATAGACTTATAAGTCAATTTCAAGACATGAATATAAGTGTCTTAGATAATAATAATAATATTATAGATTTTCTTAAACAAATCAAAGATCCCAGTTTGAGGGATAAAATTATTGAACAGTTTGATGTTTCTTCTTCTATTAAGAATACTAGCCTTTCTAATAAGGTCAGTAATAATAATTATTACAATATGGGAGAATTAGAAAAAATTCTCAGAAGTAAAAATATTAAACAGAGTCCTGTTACTATAAATGATTTAACACAGGAAATTGAAAAGATCAAAAGTAATGTTAAAATCCTTCAAAAGCAGAATATTGATCTGTCTCTTCGACTTTCTCTTGTCGAAAAAGGTAAAGAAAAAATTAATGATTTTGATTCTTGCACCACTTCTTTTGGTGAGCTTGATATTGATAAAAACCATCTTTCTGCAATAAATATTGTTATGTCTCGAAAATGGTACACTAAGATATCCCTTCTTATCAATAATTCTTTTAAAAAGGATTTTATTGCTATGATTGATAGTGGTGCCGACCAAAATGTTATCCAGGAAGGCATTATTCCCACTAAGTTTTTTGAAAAAACTACTCAATCTCTTTCACATGCAGGAGGAGGTTCTTTAATAATTGAGTATAAACTCAGAAATGCTTCTGTGTGCATCAATAATTGTTGCATCCCCAATGACTTTTTTATTGTCAAAAACTTAACTAGCCAAATGATTATTGGTCTTCCTTTTATCCAAAAAATTTATCCGATTAAAGTTAGTGAAACAGGTATTTCTGGTGTTTATAATGAAACACCTATCTCCTTTAGTTTCATTACTAAACCTTATAACAATATCTTTGATATTATTCAAAATCAAATTAATTATGAGAAAAGTCAAATTAATTTTCTCAAAGAAGAAATTAATTCTTTTACCATTGAGGATAGGATTAAAAACCCTAAACTCCAGGATAAGATCCGGCTTTTATTTAATAAGTTTTCTATTGATATTTGCAATGATTTTCCAAATGCTTTTTGGAACAGAAAAAGACATATTGTCTCTCTTCCTTATGAAGAAAATTTTAAAGATACAAATATTCCTACTAAATCCAGGCCTTGCCAAATGAAATCTGATTATTTAGATCTCTGTAAAAAAGAAATTGATTCTTTATTACAAAAGAAGCTTATTACACCTTCTAAGTCCCCCTGGTCTTGCACTGCTTTCTATGTTAATAAACATTCTGAGCAGGAAAGAGGTGCTCCGAGGTTAGTCATTAATTATAAACCTCTTAATAAAGCTTTGAAATGGGTTAGACACCCCATTCCTAATAAAAAGGATCTCTTAGACAGGTTAGTTAATGCCCTTGTCTTCTCAAAATTTGATTTAAAATCTGGATTTTGGCAGATTCGAATTAACCCTGCTGATAGGTACAAAACTGCCTTCAATGTCCCTTCTGGACATTATGAGTGGACTGTCATGCCCTTTGGCCTGAAGAATGCTCCCTCAGAATTTCAGCAAATTATGAATGATATTTTTAATCCTTTTAGTGATTTCATTATTGTCTATATTGATGATATTCTTGTTTTCTCCAAGGACATTGATATGCATTTTAAGCATCTTGATATCTTTAAAGAGATAGTCATAAAAAATGGTCTTGTCATTTCAAAACCTAAAATGGTTTTATTCCAAACAAAAATTAAATTTTTGGGTCATTTTATTGAAAAAGGGAATATTATCCCTATTCAAAGAAGTATTGATTTTGGAAATAAATTTCCAGACATTATTACTGATAAAACTCAGTTACAGAGATTTCTGGGAAGTCTTAACTATGTTTCTTCTTATATTAAGAATCTTGCGGAAGACTCTGCTATTCTTTATGATAGACTAAAAAAGAATCCCCCACCTTGGAATGATAATCATACCAAAGCTGTTTCAAAAATTAAAGAAAAGGTGAAGAATATTCCTTGCCTTTCTATTTCTAATCCCCTTTGGGAAAAAACGGTTGAAACAGATGCCTCTGATTTGGGTTATGGAAGTATTTTAAAACAAATAAATCCTATGAATAAACAAGAATATATTATCAGATTTTACTCTGGAAAATGGAATACTTCTCAGAAAAATTATTCTACCGTGGCTAAAGAAATTTTAGCTATAGTTAAAAGTGTTCTCAAATTTCAGGATGATTTATACAATCAGAAGTTTACTATTAAAACTGATTGTAAAGCTGCCACTTTTATGCTTACTAAGGATGTGGAACATAATGTTTCTAAGCAAATGTTTGCCAGATGGCAATCTCATCTTGCCTATTTTGATTTTAATATTGTCCATCTTAAAGGAAATGATAATCATATTCCTGATTTTCTAACCCGAGAATATATTTCTTGAATGACAGTTATGAGCCTGTCTGGCAGAGGTTCCTATTCCTCTTTTAGAGGAAGAGGAGGCAGAGGAGGGAGACCTCCAATTATACAAATGGGACAAAGATCTCTCTACAACCAGAATATTTCTGGTATCAGTTCTTCAAAAGAACAAAAGGAGTTCCAAGAATTCCTTAGACAAAGGGCTAAAGCCTCTACATCAACAGAGAATAATTCTCAAAATGATGAGGAAGTTTCTTATGCTTCCACGGTTCAAACAGAGAGCAAATATTTTGACTCTTCTAACAAAAGTTTGATTCTTCTTATAGAAGATGGTGACGAGGAATTTAAAGATTCCCCATGGACTCTCATGGAAAAATATATCCCAAATATTTCTTGGGCAAACCAGACTTATAAACCCAGAGGGTTTTATGAGAATATTCTCATCGAGCTGGGCAGTGTTGATATTTCACACTTTATGATCAAGAATAATATAAATTATTCAAAATTTGTGATCAAAAAGATTTTTTCCATCCAAGAATGGGGAACTTCACCTCTTTCTGAGAAAAAAGTGACTAATAAAAATAGTCAGGCAACCTACCAGTATAATTATTGGGATTACGTTGAAAGTTTTTATAAAACTCTTCTTCATCAGAATGCTAAGCATTCTCACACTTGGCTGATTAAAATCTGCGAAAATATTGGACGGAATCAAATTCCAAACTGGTTCACCTCTTGGTGGAATACTTATGGGGCTTCGGCAGATATTCTGCCTGAACATTTGAAACCCCTCCTTGAAGAATATTCTATTGCCGCTTCTTCAAGAAATACTCATAATACTTGTGAGAAAACCACTTTCAGGTTCTTTGTTGACTCAGGTATTCCTTGGGTCTGGAGGTGGAGACCAGAATTCGGTTATACTGAATTCAAGCTACCTTGCTTATGGAGAATAAGTTCTACCAGATTTTGGGGCAACCTAAATGTTGTCCAGGAGGGTTCTCAGGAACCGCCCATCCAGGAAAATATTGAAAAAATTCGATCTAAGATTGAAGACTTCAACAAAGAGATAATCTCTGGGACTCTTCCTACCCTGTCTGAATATACCAAGAGATATCAGGGAATCCTTGAGAAAGGAAAAATTGTTGATCTCTATATGGATCACCTCAAGAAGAATCTTTTTAATGACATAGATTTTTCTTCAGATTTAAGATCTGATTCCTCTGTGGCCTCTGGGTCGGACATGCAAGATTCACAGGACCCAAATGAAGAAGATGATGTTTGCTTCTCTATCCAAGAAAGCTTTGATCTCCTCAAAGAATCCCTTAAAGGGAAAAATAAAGCTTAAAGTCTTATGGAAGAAATCTACCCTGGAGACTGGAGATTCCTCCTCAGAAATGATCGTGATCTGCACCACGAAATTTGGCAGATCCCTTCTCATTTTAATTTTAATGAAAATAATAATCTGATTAAAGATAAGAATTATCTTAAGGTTCTTAGTAAGAAGATCAGACTTCTTAAGATTTATATCCCAATTTTAAAAAATTCTCACTTCAATCCTCAACAATTAGAGAGGTTCAAGAAGACTCTTTTTCTTCTACAAAAGCAAGCTTCTCTTTTGGCAATCTAATAACCAGAGGATTTTTCAAGAAGACGAATTAAAGGTCATCACCGCATACGTCACCAACAAGGTCGTCACTGCTTGCGTCACCAACAGAATAAGTTCTGTTCCTGAATAGTTCTTACTATTCATTTTTTATTTTGGAATCCGGGGTTTCATGTCCGGCTCTTCCTCCCCTATATATAGGGCTTTTTCTTTTCTGTTTTAGAACACGCTTGAGTTTAGACTCGCTCTCTCTTTCTCTCTCTACAAACCCCCTTGTAATCTTTCAAGTTGTTCTCTTTGTTTGTGAATAAACTGTTTGCCCTGGTGGCTTTTTAAGGTATATTGTTTTCTTTTTCTTTCCTGTATTTTGAGTTCTTACTTAGTATCGCCGCCTTAATGGTCGGCTAATTTATCTTGTATTGAATCATGACCTAGCATAGCTATACTCTACCTTCAGATGCATTTGTTAGCTTGTTTCTATTGTATCTGTATGTTACTATATCAAAGGTAGCGTTGGTTTAACCGATAGGTTTGAGTTTTCCAGTGATATCTATGAGTTAACTATGTGGGCGTGCCCTTTTGCCGTTATGCCGATGGATAGGCGCAGGCGTTTGTGGGCGTAAAGCTTTTTTCAGGTTAACTCATAGACTATGGAATTTCTCAGTCAGTCCTATCTGGTTTGGAAAAGATCCACAGGATACTATTGATATAGTTAGATACGATATATATATATATATATATATATAATATTTTATTTATTGGCATCTATCTAGACTCTATGTGGCATATCCGACCACATCATTTAATTGTTGATAGAATATATAAAACTGTTTCAAATTACAAAACTTAAAAGATGGTATATTAAATTGCAAAGAAAAAAATTCATATTGTAATTAATAATGATAATAAAATTTGTGATTTTTTTCAAGTACCTTAAAAAATATATAAATAAAGGTAATGAAGTTTTGAAAATTAATTTCGAACATCTCTATAAGCTCGAACCTTTTGAATGAGATGAAGTTTTTTCATTGTAATAGTCTTGTTTAAGATATTATAATATTGGATAACTGACCAAAAAATCACAATCTTTGTGATATTTATCAGTTACCAAACATCATTTTTTTTCTTTGCAACTTAATACACATTCTTTTACGCATTGTAATTCGATGCATAATATTATTTTTGGCAAAAATGATGTCCTGGAAACACCACATAAACATTATTTTTATTTTTTAGATAATTTTATTTTTCGCATCTAAGTGGACTCTATGTGGCATGTCTGACAATCATATCATTCAATTGTTGTCAGAAAATAATTAGATGCTTTGAATTGTAAAACTTAAAAAGATGATATGTTATAATAATTAATAAAAGCCATACAAGTGGTGATATTTTATGCAATTAATCCTAAAATATTAGGTTGATAACATCTTTTTTTAGACGCTCTCCTTGATACACGTACAAGTGCACAGTTATAGTTATTATTATTATTATTATTATTATTATTATTATTATTATTATTATTATATCATTGCTAGATCAATTATATATATACACACACTATTGACACTTACTGAGCCTAAATCAAGTGAAAAAATTGATTAAAAAAAAAAAATGTCATGAGAACGTTTGTGACCCACTGATTCTCATGTTTTTACTTTTCGACATATTTGATCTATCATAATCAATTAAGAAATGGACTAGACATAGTTCTTTGTATTTGAATCGTCTTTTTTAAAAAAGCAAGCAAACGCTGGATGAATGAAAGCGACTGTCGTATATATCTACAAAACTTTGTGGGTATCTCAACTCGAATCACCCAAAAACTTATGTCGCTAGCTATGTCCAATTTGGATTTGCTTTTGTGTTCTATGAATTTATAAGCACTCAGCTATTTCCCCTTGGTTTCCTTTCCTAGTGTGGTCTCCAATTTTGGAAATTAATGATGCCATTCTTGAATTTTTAGTTAACTATACTGCAGCCTCCACCACAAAACATAAGAAATCAAATCAAATCAAGCCCATTCCTTCATTTTAGAATTGATCTGGCGACATTCAAAAATTCTGCAAGAATACATGAATTAAAGCAAGTTTCTGAATCTCTAAACAAGAAAAATTAAGAGTAACGCGCAACAGTTATATCATGCATACTGCATTTGGTGTAATATTTAACCAAGCTGTTTTTTTTTTTTTTTTTTTTTTTTTTCATTTTTGCGAAAGCAGTCTATATTAAAATTATACAAATGCGTCTCTTGTCCAAGACTTTTTTTTGTCAAAAATCAATACTCACACACATATATAATAAATAATACGCATATAAGTCTAAACAAGAAAAAAATAATACTTACATATAATTTATATATATATATATATATATATATCTTCCCAAGAGAAGGTCACTACAAAAAAGATGGAGTTTAGCGACGGGAATTTTGCGACGGCAAGAATATCCGTCGCAAATTACTATCATTTGCGACGGATTTTTGTAAGTCGTCGCAAAAAATGAAAATTTGCGACGACTTAGGAAGTCCGTCGCAAATGATAGTAATTTGCGACGGATAAGCCGTCGCAAAATCTAGGGCCCACCGACTTGGTCTTGAACCGACTACATTTGCGACGGAAAGGTCGTCGCAAATTTCAATTTTGAGTTTGCGACGGTCAATTCCGTCGCAAAACATACCCGTTTAAAGGTGACCGTTCGGGAAGCGACCCGTTTGACTGATTTGCGACGGAAGAAGCCGTCGCAATTTTAAACTTTGTAATTGCGACGGACGAAAGCCGTCGCAATGCTTACATTTATATTCGCGACCTCTCGGGAAACGGCCCATTGACTGATTTGCGACGGAATGTCCGTCGCAAATTCGAGCCGTTTTACGCGTCTTATCGGAAAACGGTGCGTTGACTGATTTGCGACGGCTTTTCCGTCGCAAATCAGTAAGAAACGGCGTCGTTTTGCGTTTGACGGGCAAAATTTGTGACGGACAGGCGTCCGTCGCAAATTTTTTTCCACTTATTTATACAAGCCCGCCGCGTTGCAGACGGAGAAAGAGAGAGAATAAGAAGAAGAAGAAGAAGAAGAAGAAGAAGAAGAAGAAGAAGAAGAAGAAGAAGAAGAAGAAGAAGAAGAAGAAGAAGAAGAAGAAGAAGAAGAAGAAGAAGAAGAAGAAGAAGAAGAAGAAGAAGAAGAAGAAGAAGAAGAAGAAGAAGAAGAAGAAGAAGAAGAAGAAGAAGGAGAAGTCGGGTGCCGTCGCTGTAGAGCCAATCCGTCCCCACCGAGTTCTCGTTTCGTCATCTTCTACAAATAAACCGTAAGTTTTCTTCATTTTTACCGTTTAAAATTTAATTTTAAAGCATGTTTAGAGAATTGATTTTAGTTGAATTATTTGAATTATATTAGTAATGAATTGATTTTAGTTGATCGAATTTTAATTTAAAGCATGTTTAATTTTTTTTAAGTTTAGAATTGAATTAGTTGAATTGTTTGAATTATATTAAAAATAAATTGATTTTAGTTGAATTAGTTGAATTATAATTTAATTAGTTGATCGAATTTTAATTTAAAGTATGTTTAATTTTTGTTAAGTTTAGAATTGAATTAGTTGAATTGTTTGAATTATATTAGAAATGAATTGATTTTAGTTGAATTAGTTGAATTATAATTTAATTAGTTGATCGAATTTTAATTTAATTTTAAAGCATGTTTAGAAATAGTTGAATTTGTTAAGTTTAGAATTGATTTTAGCTGAGTTGTTTGATTTTAGTTGAATTGTTTTAGTAATTTGTTAATTTTTAATTGTTAAGCATGTTTAAATAATATTACAAAATAATTTTAGTTGCTTGATTTAAGTTTAATAATTTTACAAAATAATATTAGTTGATGATTGATTTTAATTTAGTTGAATGAATTTAGTTGAGTAGGTTGTTAATTGATTTTAAATAATATTAGTTATTTGATTTTAAATAATATTAGTTGTTTGATTTTAGTTTAATATATAATTTATAAAATAATATTATTAGTTGATTGATTTTAATTTAGTTGAATGAATAATTCGTGAAATTTGTTATAGATGAGCGGACAAGGCAGTGGCAACGACAGTCAGCAGCCTCCGAGGGATGAGGAGGCGAGTCGAGGAGGACGAGGAGGGAGGAGACGACGGCCCTCACTAAGACCCGTGGTTCCACCTATTTTCAAGTCGAGGTCTCTATCAGAGACCTCTTCACAGCCTGATGCGGAGTTTAAGGTATTAATTTAATTTATTAATTCACCGTTTATTAATATCAAATATATAAACATATATTTACATTTAAATTGTAATTGCAGAAAGAATGTGTCTGGGCACCGGAGCACGATGACCAGATGTGGAGGAATTTCGATAAATATGGAAAGGAAAGGTACAGAGACCTCCTTTACAGAATGAGGGAGAAGTGGTACAAGAAGGGAGAGGCCACCGACTTGGGGCTTGACAATGAAAGACAGTCGATTTGGGACCAATTCCTCCGCTACTGGGATTCCCCTGCATTCCAAGAGAAGTCGGCGAAAAACAAGGCGAATCGGCGTAGTGACCCTGATGGAGAAGGGATGGCAAGACATCGGGCCGGTTCTCGGTCCATTTATGAGCACGAGTTGAGATTTGTAAGTTTCGTCTTCAATTTTGTAGTTTTTGAATTTATATTATTTTTTTCCTAATTTTTATGAGTGTTGTTAATTTTTACTATCTTTTTTTCTAATTAGGCGGCGGAGCAAGGACGCGAGCCCTCTCATTTTGAGAGATTGCAGCTCGCCCACCCATTCGTCGAGGAGACTGTGAAGTCTACCTACGGCCGTACCACTGAGATCCACGTAAGTATTATTTCAATATTAATAGTATTATTTAAATTTTTAATATTAAAAGTATTTTTTATATTTTGTGTTCAATTTATTTAATTTTTTGTATAATTAATTTGCAGAGAAAGATGCTCGAGGATCTTGCCTCTCAGCCTCAGCCTGAGGAAACGGCAGAGGGGTCGGGGTCGGGCTCGGGGTCGATGCCCCCCACACAGCCTTTTGTTGACGTTCAAAATGAATTGTACTTCAAGAACGTCAAGGCTAAAAAGGGGCGGTTCGCTGGATTGGGCAGCTTCGGAAAGAACTTTTTCCGACCTCGTGGCTCAGGCTCATCCTCCTCTCAGTCTTCCATCGACTCTCATCCCAGTGAGGTCGAGAGGCAGCTTGCCACGGTGGTGGAGCAGATGAAGAACATGCAGATGCAGCAGCGAGAGAAGGAAGAGTATGAGAGGCAGCAGCGAGAGAAGGAAGAGTATGAGAGGCAGCAGCGAGAGGCGCACGACCGGTATACAGCTGAGGTGGAGCAGTATCGGGCCGAGCTGCAGGAGTATACAGCCGCCATGCAGGCGTGGTGGCAGATATTCGCCTCTGATTCAATGCCACGAGCGCAAATGCCTGTGCCACCGATGCCGCCGATCCCGCCGACCCAGCCATCGATGCCGCTGATCCCGCCGACCCAGCCATCGATGTCGCCGATTGTTAACCTGGGCGAGGATGAAGAGGAAGACGGATTTAATTCCGATGGTTAAAAAAATTAGATTTTTAATAACTATGAAGTACAATTTTTTTTTTAGTTTGAATTGTTACTTTAATTTAATTTTTGAATTGTTACATTAATTTATAATTTTGTGAATTTATTAGTTTGAATTTACTTTTATTTAATGGACACAACATTTATAAAAACAAGTGAAAAACGAAATGAATTAATTTGGTGAATTATGAAAAAAAATTTTAAGCAAATGAACGAATTATAAATTTAAGCGGGAGTCGAAATAAATAATTTTACAGAAATAATAAAAATTAAATGGCCCCAATATTTATAAAAACAAGTTAGAAACGAAAATGAATTAATTTGGTGAATTGTAGAAAAAAAATGAGTCAATTTGGATACATATACAATTAATTGCGTACAAATGAACGAATTATAAATTTAAGCGGGAGTCGAAATAAATAATTTTACAGAAATAATAAAAATTAAATGGCCCCAATATTTAAAAAACAAGTTAGAAACGAAAATGAATTAATTTGGTGAATTGTAGAAAAAAATGAATCAATTTGGATACATATACAATTAATTGCGTACAAATGAACGAATTATAAATTTAAGCGGGAGTCGAAATAAATAGTTTTACAGAAATAATAAAAATTAAATGGCCCCAATATTTATAAAAACAAGTTAGAAATGAAAATGAATTAATTTGGTGAATTGTAGAAAAAAAAATGAGTCAATTTGGATACATATACAATTAATTGCGTACAAATGAACGAATTATAAATTTAAGCGGGAGTCGAAATAAATAGTTTTACAGAAATAATAAAAATTAAATGGCCCCAATATTTATAAAAACAAGTTAGAAACGAAAATGAATTAATTTGGTGAATTGTAGAAAAAAAAATGAGTCAATTTGGATACATATACAATTAATTGCGTACAAATGAACGAATTATAAATTTAAGCGGGAGTCGAAATAAATAGTTTTACAGAAATAATAAAAATTCAATGGCCCCAATATTTATAAAAACAAGTTAGAAACGAAAATGAATTAATTTGGTGAATTGTAGAAAAAAAAATGAGTCAATTTGGATACATATACAATTAATTGCGTACAAATGAACGAATTATAAATTTAAGCGGGAGTCGAAATAAATAGTTTTACAGAAATAATAAAAATTAAATGGCCCCAATATTTATAAAAACAAGTTAGAAACGAAAATGAATTAATTTGGTGAATTGTAGAAAAAAAAATGAGTCAATTTGGATACATATACAATTAATTGCGTACAAATGAACGAATTATAAATTTAAGCGGGAGTCGAAATAAATAGTTTTACAGAAATAATAAAAATTAAATGGCCCCAATATTTATAAAAACAAGTTAGAAACGAAAATGAATTAATTTGGTGAATTGTAGAAAAAAAAAATGAGTCAATTTGGATACATAAACAATTAATTGCGTACAAATGAACGAATTATAAATTTAAGCGGGAGTCGAAATAAATAATTTTACAAAATAAAAAAAATAGTTGGGCAAAATATTTTAATAAACAACTTAGATACGAAAAGAAATTAATTTGGTGAATTATAAAAAAAATGACTTAATTTGAATACATATACAATTAATTGCAAAAAAATAAACGAAAGTAGCTTGTGCCCTAGTGGCGCGCGCCCTCTCCTCTTGCACAAAAGGTCCCGTGTTCGATTCCCCTTGGACGTAAAAAAATGGATTAATTGTTTCAGGCCTAATAAGACTAATATAGAAGGTGGGCTGCATATAACAAGGAATGGGTCGGTTGGCCCAGTGGTCCGCGCCCGCCCGGGCTCGAACCACGCGAGCCACTTTTTTTTTTGTATAGGCTCGGTAATTTGCGACGGCCATATTCCGTCGCAAATATTTAATTTTGCGACGGAAAACAGCCCGTCGCAAATTATAACACAAAAAAGTATAAAAAATATATAAAAACATTTGCGACGGAATTTAGCCGTCGCAAATGTTGTTGACCCGATCGGGTCTGACCCGAAAAGTTTGCGACGGACTACTGTCCGTCGCAAATTTTGTGTGACCCGGCCGGATCTGACCCGCCGATTTTGCGACGGATTTGTCCGTCGTTAATTTGCGACGGATGGCTGAATCCGTCGCAAAAATTTGCTACGGCTGTTTTAGGTACGGATACGTGTCCGTCGCAGATCCCGTCGCAAAACACTGTTTGCGACAGATTTTCCGTCGCTAATTCCGTCGCAAAACAGTGTTTTTTTTGTAGTGGGTGTTCATTTCAAAATGGTCTTTTTTCCAGCACTTTTAATCCCGTAGTTTTTTTTAATACTTTTAATTCCAAGAGAATAGAATATAGTGCATATTTGGTCCCAAGAGAATGTATGAATTGCAGTTTTTGTCCCAAAAGAATAGGGCAAAGTTGCAGTTTTGGTACTGAAAATCAATGTATGGGACCGAAACTGCAATAAAAAGGATTATTTTTGCACATAGGTACCAAAAGTGTTTTGTACCCATTCTCTTGGGACTAAAAATGCAATTTTTTCATTGCACAGAGGTTACCTAGTGTTACTTTTGATTTATCTCTTCTAAGATTTAATTTGTGATTTTTTATTTTTTTTAGTTTTTGCGAAATGTAATTTATCTAGTGTCGTTTAGGGGGGGGAGGAAGGGGGGGGGGGGGAGAGAGGGTCTTGGGGTGCCGCACTTGATGCCGTCGCACAGATCCTATCCGGACGAGGACTCCCGATATTTTTCTTATATATATATATATATATATATATATATATATATATATATATATTTATTTATTTATATGACCACAATATAAATATATATTGCATTTCATTTAGTTAGTTTCAGAGTTGGTTATTTAAGTATGTGCAATTCCTTTATTTTTATAGGATTTCGGGTTTGAATTTATAGTAGTCTACTAAATTATTTTTATTATTTCATGATTAATGTTTTACAAATTTCGTCTGTTCCTATTAAACCTTTATGTCTTCTTTTTAAAAAAAAATTACTGTGTTAGTGCTTTAATTTTTTTTTTTTTAATAAAAGTGTACAAGTAATTTTTTTTTTTATTTCTCTATGTGGAACCATTCTTTAATTGTTTAAGTTTGAAAAAATATATTCTACTATAACATGACATATTTTGTTATTATACATTTTTTTTTCTTTTTGGTAATTTAATCTCTTTTCATAATTACTATTTCCATTTTTTTTCTTAATTATTTGTACAATTTCAATATATGATTATATGTTTTAAAAATAAATTTTTAATAGGTAGTTTACTTAATTTTCCTTAAATATAGAATTTCTTTTTTTTATTGTTTGAGTTATACTATAATATAACATATATTTTTATACATCTCATTTATTTGATTAATAACTAATGAAATTGTCTTTATATTAATTTTTTTTTTATCAGGGAAAAATTTAATTCACTAAATAAAAAGTACAGCTTGTTTTTAAGTGTGAGCTACACCTAAAAGTTATAAGAATTACAAATCTCAGTATCACATTCAACTCCTAGCTCTCATTCTTCTTTCAACATTATATACTCTTCACCAAAAGCAACGGATTTCTTTCCCATTCAGCGTAAGTTCCTTCTTTTCGCCATTTCACAGTTTGTTTATTCCAAGTCCAGCAATTTCTCTTCAATTCTTTGAAAACCTCCTCAAGTATGATTTGTTCTCCTCTAAAAATATAGTCGTTCCTTTTTTTCCAAAGTAGCCAAACACCACATATCCAGATGCACGTTGCCAATTTCTTCTCCATCTTTCCTTTCCGAAGTCCGCGAAATTGAGTTAGGCTTGAATACGGGCACGAAGGAAGCACCGTACTCACTCCTAACCAATTTGCACACTTCATCCAGAAAACATGAGAGAAACAACATTAAAAAAAGAAGTGTCTAACCGATTCATTTTCGATGTTGCACAACACACATAAGTTGTTGATCGATGTCGGAATGATGTTCCTTCTTTATATTAATAATTACATTATTTTTATTTATTGTACCAATACGAAGTGTTTAAAAAAAATTAAACAGGATCCCTAAAACAATTGGACCGGCTCTGTGCAGGGGCGTCCCTGAGCGGTGCAGGTGGTGCCGCTGCACAGGAATCCCCGCCGGCCAAGGCTCCCGATTTTTTTTCTTTGCGTAATTTTTAAATTTATATATAAGTATAAATATATATAAAATAAATGTTGAACCATATTCCCTAGTTTTTGTTAGCTAGTTTGGTTCACTTCTTGCTTTATGAGGCCAATTGAGGTGGAGGGTGGTCGCGAGAACAAGTTCTCATGTTCTCTCATTTTTACTTCCCCATTATTTTTTTCCCTTTAACTTCATGGTTTGTTTTCTTTTAAAAACCATCTTTTAATTAACCTTTGATTCTTTTAAAATTTCAATGATTCGACCGAACCACCTTCCTCCAATCTCAATTCTTTGATCTATCAAAATTTATTATCATTCCTAATTATATTTATTTGTTTATTATACATTTTATTTACTTAACTAATAATAATATCTTCATATTACTTTTAATTATAAATAGTACAGAAAAGATTTCTTAAACTTCACTCAACCGAAACACCTCAGTCCAATCTCACTTCTTCACTCTCAATTTTTTTTCTTTATCTTGTAATTAAAAAATATGAAGGCATTGTAAAATTCATTTATTTATTTGTGAGTATTGTTTATTTTTTTAAAAATGAAAATAAATTTGGTCGATTGAATAAATATTTTATTATATGATATAAAAGGGGCCTAATTTTTTTTTTCACCGGCTCTGGTTATTAGGGCACATTATAGCCTATGTCAATGCAAATGGTTATTAGGATTAGTGTAAAAATAATAATTAAATGAATTAATTTTACAGCTTTATACAAGTTCGAAATTTTTAAATGAGATGAATTTTTTTTATGGTACCAGACAAAGATCCTGTTGGAATTTTTGATGACTGTGGAAATAATAATTTGAAAAATTAAAATAAAATTACAACTCAATACAGAAAATTACACTGAAACAGAAAAGATAAAAAAATTGTGTGTCGAGTCGAGGAAGGCCTCTTCCCGCAAGACGAAATTTCCCCGGTAGTGCTCTTCGGTTCTGGAAATACGTCCCCAAAGGTAAAACGACACTTTCGTCTTCAAGAGTGCAGCACCGCAGGTCTTGAAGCTCCGGCGAACAGAAAGAACGTATGAACTGGACTGCTTTCTTAAAGACTCTATATGCTAGAATACTTAGGGAGAGAGTGAGAGAGATTTTCTGTGTGGCACCAGAAACTATGCATGAAGACACCTATTTATAGGCCTCCAAGACCCACACATGCATGGAAGGATTGTTAGTCAAACTACGAACCTGGACCTTTCTGCATTCCGGTTCGTCTCAGCCAAAAATAAGGGAGGCGTAAGTCACTCCCAATTAAACGAAATCAGGGAATTTGCCAACAATTGAAATTCGTCACATGTTTTGCATGATAATCATGCACTTTCATGTCATCTTCAATGAATATGGACACTCCATATTTCTGGGCTAAGTCCAAACTTTTGGGCTCAACAAACTTAGAAAACTCTTCTAAGGCCCAAATACAACCCAAAGATCAATTTTCAAGGACCAATAATCAATGTCCAAGGTCAAATGTCTTTAGCCCAGTCTCAATTTAAATTCTCTTTTCATTTTCACTCATATATTATTATTGGTACACACCAATAATTCAAATCCTAGGTCCCATTAGTGAGGGGAGTGTAAAAAAATAATTAAATAAATTATTTTTATAGCTTTCAAGTTCACAATTTTAGATGAGATAAAAAAAAAATCCATTAGGCATTAGGCTTACATGGTCCAGTGTATCACGCATTTGATTTAACAACAAACGGAAAAGGTGAAATAGTAAATCACTAGATAATAGTGTTAATTCGTGATATTGAAATTTGAGTGTTTATAATGCACCAAAAGGTAACAAAATTCATGCATAATTATGTTCACCTAGAAATAAAACTAGTTAGGGTTTCATGTGGGCTTGATTACTGTGTGTATATGTATAATTTAAATATGTGCTAGCTAGCTAACTCAACTCTTTCTCTAGGTGCATATAATTACAACTATAGCTAAAATCATGAGGCTGAAGACCAAGCAAGTGATTGGACACTCTACCATGACCACTTAGCCACATGCCTTGTTTTAATTAATTCTTATATATATATACACACAAACATATGATAATCTAGTAAAACTTAATTAGTGAGACATTCTCAACTAAATTGATGAACATAGCTAATTTTAGGCCATAATAGTTGAATATACACAATAAAAATGTGACACATGTTAGCAATATATGTATAAATGGTTGGTCGAGACTCGAGATTTTGCCATAAATCGTGGCGACAAATTGATATCTAACTAAGTATAATCCAATTCCTCTTCCCTTTTTCAAAATATAATAATCATCTAAGTCTATAAAGTTAGGTGATAAACCAAAAAAAAAATGCATTTGGTCATGTTGGAAAAATCTAGATGGAACAGTTGTTTTCCAAAAGGAATTAAAAGCTCGGATAAAATGCATGCAATTAATAAATTTTATGACTTGTCGATATATATATATAACTAATTCCCCAGATTTAATTGTGGTGTAGGAAATTTAATTGTGTAAATGTCCAGATACAGTGTCCATGGTGGAGACTCACCATGAAAGGGATATGATCAAGATTGATGGAGGTTTTCCACCCAAAAAAAGTTGAACTAAGCCATCAATTTATAATATTTTCAGATGGATGTTACTCTATATACTTTTCACAATGAAACTAAATTGAGGTCAAAGTATTTAATTCTTAACGAGCATTGAGCTAATTTTCAAGTCTTGATGTTGACTAATGTCTGTTTGTATATCGAATCCTTAGCCACACATTGCATATGAACATTGATATCGCCTCCTTTTTTTTTTTTTTTGTGGGCACAAATTAATTTAATAATACATATTTTCATTGTTGATATGGTAATTAAGTCATATACGTACTCCTTCCTATATAATTAGTAATTAATTTCTCCATTTAACATCATTATAGAAAAAGAAAATATATTGTGTGAACAAGTTTCACCGTAAAACTTATTTGAACTATATTAGTTGTTTCATTAAAAAGTATTAATTATTTTCACTAAAGAATATTAATTGTATGGTATATATTATTTCACCTGGAGATTATTAATTAATTGTTCTACTAAAATTATTAATTATATACCAGTTTCACCATAAACAAATTTAACATAGTCTGAGAAAATGTGCTTCCATTTTTTTGTGGGCATAACTCATTGTTGATAATTGATATGGTATATACTCCTAAATATAATTTCTTCATCTAACATCATAATAGAAAATGAGAAATTATTGTCTCAATAATAAATACGTATAATTTGGTACATCGTAATGTCATCGTAGTACACATGTTAGGGGCCCATGGATCACTCTTGCAGTTTCCATCAATTATTTGGCTTGTTCGTCGTGAATGATTGGCGGATTGACATTAGGGTTTAATTTAGAGAGGTTGTACTAGTACTAGTATAAATTAATTTTGTTTACAAGTTGGAGACAATGAGAACTAAAATAATTGTGACGACATTTGTCAACCACTCAACTCGTAATGTCAATCTATTACTCCTTATTTCTTGGTACTTTATAAGTTACTAGTAATTGATTGATGCAATCTAAAACAGTTCAAATTTTCATTTGAAGTTATATACATTGAGAGACGACGTACATAACGACTACTATTGTCTATTTGAATTTGATTTAATTTAAAGAGTAGATTTTTTTTTCTTTTTTTAATAAAATAGATGCATGCCAATGTCTTATCTAACTATAGGTACGATATGCATGCACACAAGTATATTAGACTATCTCGTTATAATTCGTTCCAGGCAAAGCTAGCGCAATGTGGATCAGTTTTGACGTGAAACATATTTTTTTTTATATGTATTTTAAATAGTATAACTTATTTTATTAAAATATAGGAGTATTAATTTACAATAGGTTTACTCTTTATTCTATAGCTGCTATATATACTCGTAATCTTTTATTTACTTATTATTTGTTAAAACTTAAAAGATAAAAACGTATATGAGACGATTTCACAATAAAATGTTAACAAAAACTAATATAGGTTAATATGTTTATTTAAACTTGACATTGCATGTTTACGTCAACATTAATTTGACATAACTCATTGTCGTTAATCAAGATGACCATAATAAGCCCCTTGAAAGGTGTTCTACTGAAATAAATTAAACTATTAGACTGAGTGACAATTAAACATAACAAGTTTAAAGCTACTATTTTCGCATTTTTCAAAGGAAACTTAGCCCTAATTAACTTCATATTTATTTAATACTGGTAATCAATTGCATACACCAAATGTCTTAACCAGAGATTATTTTTTTATTTAGCACATGTATTAGTTATTAATTTAAATTATCTAGTTTTTTCTGTCTTGAATTGGACCACTATTTTGCTACTGCTACTTGATCATCATCTAGTTTATTATATAGTGGTCCAAATGCATGTGGAGTGTCTCCATAACACAACGCACGTATATATCTATGTGGGAATAAATTTATAAATCTTGCTACTTAATTGATTTATTAAAATATCACTTACATTATCATTTCTAACGAAAGTATGTGCCATTTTTTATATTTCATTATCTTTTTCTGATCTTTCCAAAGTATCTTTTTATTCATGTTAATAATTATATTTTTTTTTTAGGCAAAATGTTAATAATTATCATTGAAATGCGCCACCGGGAGAAATTTTGAAATACTTGGAAGTCACAAGGATGACTTTTCGCTCTAGAATTTTCTTCTCTCTATTCCTAATCTCAAAATACAACCCAACCCATTCACGTATTTTACTCCATATATTTTATTTTAATTTATTGTTACACTTGTTTTTAATATTCTTTTCCAAATAAAATTCTCATAGTTTTACCGTACTAAGATACCTACAATCGAAAAAATAAAAAGTTCTTAAATACTCGTTTAGTATTTTTTTTTTTTTTATAATAATGTTTCTAAAATAAAAACATGCGTGGTTTTCCCCTTAATTCAGTAGTTCACCCCACCCCCGACTTTTGTTTGATTTTTTTTTTCGATTAAATATCCTTTTTCTAGAAAAAAAAAAGAGTTCGAAATAACCGTGGCCCTTTGTTTGCTTATGTGGAGTGAATTGGGCTACCAGAGCATAAATCATGGTCGACGGGGGAAGACATTTACAAATGGGCTCCCTTCCTGTAAATAGTAAAGCCCAAAATCCTCTGTGGGCTGGTTTGAAAAATTCTTGAAGGCCTAGTCTACATAAAGGACGCGAATATTTGCCCCCTCTTTTTAATTGGTTCACCACCCAATTTTTTTTTTATTTGAAAGACTTAAGTACCCTTATACATAATTTTATTTAGACAAATATGATC
Organism: Ballota nigra; assembly: GCA_947034835.1. NCBI lineage: Eukaryota > Viridiplantae > Streptophyta > Magnoliopsida > Lamiales > Lamiaceae > Ballota > Ballota nigra. The sequence continues at coordinate 25,993,752 of OX344730.1, forward strand.
AGTTCACCCTCCGTTGCAATCTTACTAGAATTCCAACAGTCACAACGATTTTGAGGGCTTCTAATATTGTTCTTGGTGTTAAAGAGATGTAAATTCTATAATGTGTTCGAATTTTAACACTGTCATTGTCATTGTTCGAATACAATTTTAAGTTACCTTCAATTTTTGTAAGGCTAGATTAAATATTAAACGCATTTGGATGATATTTTTATGTCTATTTGTTTGTTTTTATGACTATTGATGTTGTTTGAGTAGCACAACATTGTATATGAACGAATATATGTTGGAAAATATGATTTCGCGCGTTTTCAATCGTTTTTTTTTTCTTTGTTAATGTTCATGTCTGGTTTCTCAAACAATTGCATATTTTCAAAAAATTTTGTCAAACATTTTTCATATTTTCGACAAATTTATTCAAAAATTGTGTTCAAATTTTATTTTCGAACAATAACGTAATGTTTGGAATTTTTTTTTTTTTTGAATATTGTGCATTTGTTTGACCTTTTTGGTCGAACATTTTCTGTTTGTTCAACCAACCAGTGTCAAACAAAGCACTTCGAGGGATTTTCGTATTTTTTTTTGTATTCCACCACGAAACCAAACATTATATGCTCCATTACATTTATAATCGGGTAATAAACAACAAAAAATCATATTCTATACGAACAAAAAGAAAGGGGGAGAGAGATTACAAATTTTAAAAAAAAAAAAAAATATATATATATATATATATATATATATATATATATATATATATATATCAACCTTCATCCATTGATGAGTGCCATGGACGGCATCTCTTCGATGGGGGGTCACGACGGCAAAATCAACGGCGGCCGGTAGAATGACGGTCATAAATTTTCACCCGTACTCTTTGTATGAGGGAGTGTGTTTATAAAATGTAAATAAGAACTGAAAAAGAAGATGAGTAATTTTGAAAAATTGTAAGTGGTGAACTGAACAAAACAGTAATGAACTGAAGAGGGGTTGAACAATTGGGTGGTGGTTATTTGTTCCGTGCATTATACTCCCTCCGTCCATGAAAAATGGGCTTGTTACTTTTATCACGGTTATTAAGAAAGTTGATATAATATGTAAAAAGTAAGAATATTGTGTCAAATCAAGTACAAAATATATTATTTTAAAAATGTTATGTGTGTGTGTTGAAAAAGTAGATAAAGTTTATTCTTACCATTTTAGGCAACATGACTATTTTTCGTGGACGGCCCAATAAGACAACCAGGACTATATTTTGTGGACGGAGGGAGTATTTTGTCATCAAAATAGGATCTGCGTACACTCATTTTTTCAAAAATTCAAAATGATTTCTAAGTCAATTTTTTAAATTGTGAAGCCTCTCTCTCTGTGTGTGTAGGATGTGGCATAAAGGTGGGTGACAACTCTCCTGAGATTCCTTTTCATCATAGAAAATAAAGCTACATTTCTGATCCGACTCCTCTGACTCGAAATAGGAAAAAGTTTTTCTTTTTATCTTCAACACTTCAATTTACAATCTAACTAATTGAAACGAAATCCTATACAACAAACACACAATCAAGGATGAAAATATCCGGAAATTTTCACGATATATCCTCGATATATCCATTTTTCGTGGTCACTGATATCGATATTGGGGGGGTAACGATATTTTTCCATAGTATCCGTAAAAAAATCGATAAATATCAGTATATAAAATCAATTTCGACTATATTTTTGTGCAAATTGAGTATAAAATCGGTCAAATATCGAAAAATATCGATAAAAATAAAAAAAAAATCGAGAAATATCGAAAAAATATCGAGAAATATCGAGAAAATATCCATAATTTTGTTCAATACCACAAATGTAAAATATGGTCAAATTATATTATAAATTTTATGTATTAAAAGTTTGTTATTAAATTTTTACAATTTTTTAAATATTCGATATCGATATATCCATCGATATTTCCACAAATTTAAGGTCCCGATATATCTATCGATACCGATATTTTCAACCTTGCACACAATACATACTTTCTCAATATATATCTCGATATAATATTTCTTATAATTCTAATATCAAATTCTATTGAATTATTGATGTAGGACATCGGTCTAGCTAGTTCCTAAGAAGTTAGGGAAGAAGACTTCTTGATGGTTGATAAATTTTTATGATGCGAAATTAAAGAACAATTTTTCTGTCTAAAAGAATTACATTCGGTGCAGTATATCATCGTGTGAAGTTCTATGTGAATAAAAAAAAAATGGAGTATAGAACTGCACATACATAAAAGTGCTATGCTGCACCCCAAGCCCACATCAACTATAAAATTAGTGGTCAAACCCAAAACCTTGGGTAAATTCTATCAACTTTAGAGTTCTCCTAAATTCAACACTTGTCGGATGTTTGAAATCTCAAGTTTTATCTCAATAAAAAATATTGAGTGTCATCCAACTACTTACTTTACGTACGTTGGTTTGTTTGAGTTATTGAACTTTTATTAAATTGATCATTCATAAATATAAATTTAGTGATCGATTATGATAGCGATGAAACTCGGACTAAAGCCTCTATTTGTGAATCACAAGTAGATTAATTGATTATTTCTTCCATACACCTGTCGTCCTGTCCTTTATTTGTAATTAGACAAAGTCTTGTATTTTGTTTAGGGTGGAACTCTTTTTAGGGTTTATTATATGAGGTTTTGTTTCCTAAGGCAAATATTTTTGTAACGCTTTTTCACAGTTTGGTGTTTCAGAAATTTTTATATGAGAGTTACTTATAGTATTCGAATGAATAAAATATTTTTTTATGAAAATTTATTGTTTAATTTAAGTAAATGAAACAAAAATAATTTGTTTTAGTGAGTAAGTATTAGTGGAATGATGTGTAAATTGAGAGATCTTTGTAGAATATGAATAATGAACTGTGCAAAGTGTTTGGAGACGGAGATAGTATTATATACTCCCTCCATCCCGGTATTATCTGCACACTTAAAACGGCACACAAATCAATATTTCCTTTTTTAAAGTGTGCAAATAATTTTGAAACGGGCAAAAAAGGAAAGTGTGCAAATAATAATGAGATGAAGGGAGTATGAAACAATGAACACTACAAAAAAAAGGGTTTTAGCGACCGATTTTCAGTCGCAAAACGTGATTAGCGACCGATTTCTGGCCGAAAAAAATCGGTTGTTAAAAAGCGGGTAGCTAATATTAGCGACCACCTTTTGAAATTGATCGCTAATCTGCGACCGTCTTGACGGTTGCTAATATCAGCGACCGCCTTCAGTCGGTCGCTGAATCAATCGGGTCCGACCCGGCCGGGTCATGATTTAGCGACCGACATCTGGCGGTCGCTAATATATTTTTTGGAAATAAAATTAATCTTTTTTGTTTTATTTTCTGATTAGCGACCGGCTTGTGGCAGTCGCTAATCAGCGATCCAGCGTAAAAAAAAGTGGCTCAATTGGTTCGAACTCGCACCCCTTAGGGTCCGGGCGGGATGCGAACCACTGAGCCACTGACCCACTAGCCCATATTGGACGACCCATGTAGTATATAAGCCCTTGTAGAAATAAATGGGCAAATGTGCGCCCAAGGGGAATCAAACCCACGACCTCCGGGTAGACCAAAAGAGGTGTGAACCACTCGAACACATGATATTCTTATTCATTTATTTGCATTTAATTGTATATAACCTCAAATTGACTCATGTTTCTTTTAAAATTCATCAAATTCAATAATTTTTGTTTCTAATTCGTTTATATATATATATACTAGTACTATCTCCCGCGAATTTCGCGGACTGAAATAATATTTTTTATGCATAATATATAATTTAGATGTATTTTTTATTTAAATAGTTTTAAGAAAAAATATTTATAATATGTGATACAATTTAAATTATAATGTAATCCAAATATATAAAAAAAAAAGTGAAATTAAATATTCACTACTCTATATAAAACATAAATGAATAAACAAAGTAAATTTTCACGCCAAAAATATTATACTCCCTCTATCTTAGAGTTATCTTCCCACTTCTTTTTGTTAAATCATTTAAGAAAGTGTATTTGTTTATTAATATATAGATCACATGTTTACTTTTAAGGTAAAGTAATGAATAGTATTAAAAAGTGAATGAAATGAGTGACGCTTTTGGTAATATTGCGTGAATTTGAAGGTTAAAGATTATATATATTGGAGTGTTGTTTTTGTCATTTATAGAATGAGAAAACTTAGTGTGGAACAACCGAAAAGAAAAGTGAAAAGTTTACTTTGGGACATAAAAAGTACTTAAAATTACAAATTTTAAAAAAGTTCTTTGTAAACAATATTTATTGTATAATTATATGGTTTCATTAATAAAATAATGACATCTTCTCTGCAAATCTTCAAAAATTATTTAAATTAAAAATAAATGTATATCGTTCTTTAATTTTAACTGGTCCTACGAATTTCACGGATTGAAAATAAAATAGTTTTAAATTTAAATAATATTTTTTTATTTTAAATATCTTGTAATTTCAATGTAATTGCAATTCAACGAACAACGACAATATTAAACATGAATAAGAGGGTGTTTGATTGAGCTTATAAGCTCTTTAAAATAACTTATAAGTTGTTTAAAAGCTTAAAAACATAATCAATGTGTTTGCAAAATAAGATGTTTAATGGTTTATAAGATCATAAATAAGCTTCTAACAACTTATAAACTGTAAAAAAATAAGTTGAGATTTTTCAACTTATTTTCCTAACCACCTCCATCCTCATTCCCAACCCTCCCAACCTACCCCTACCCCGCCTCACCCACCTCTATTTCAACATAAAAAATAAAAAAAATTATTATTATTTTATATTATAATTTAAATTTAAAAAATATTTATGATAAATTCTAAAAATATTATAAGTGGTATTAGTCAAGCACTTCAACAACGTATAAACTAATTAAAAATTAAATCGTATAAGTCTTGAAACAACTTATAAAATATATCAAATAAGTTTTGTCAAACGGGCTCTAAGTAAACAAATTCGATAATTATTAAAAAATTCACACATTAAATCTTATAATCAAATAAAATAGTAGTACTTCAGATTACAAATTTCTGAAAACTCCCAAGTACACAACATTCATTATATATTTGCATGGTCTTTTATTGGAATCAACGCAAAACATATAAGAATGCGTCGTACAATTGCAAATGCATAAAATTAATGTCCTCTTTTTGTAAACTTATTATATAAGATAATGTCCCAAAAATTAATTTACACTGTCAAATATATTTAGGATTAGTTTAAATTGATAATTATATTGAAAATACAATCTAGGGAAAAACTTATAAATATAGTAATATTTTTTATTTTTTATATTATTTTGTTTACTATATTTATGCATGTGCCTATTGCTTAAAGTAAAAAATAAACACATAAATCAAATTATCTGACAAATTGATTCACTATAATATACTATAAAACAATGAATTAATAGTGGAATATTCTAATGGATTCAAGAATACATTGAAGTCTTCTACTCTTTATTGTGTGAAAATATATTGCGAAATAGTGTATACATGTACCATGGCGCATCCTACGTAAAGTTGCAAAAATTATAAGAATGTGACCTTAAATTGCAAGTCTGTAAAATTAATGTCATTTTTTTACACATGTCTAAAACTTGAAGTTGCAGAAAATATCATTTATGCTCTCCATTTATATGTGTAAAAATATATAATAACATTTGTGATTTTTTTTCCGAACTGCATTACTACATTAATATACGTGACTATTTTTTAAATAACAAAATATTTGAATTAAATCGTCTCAAAGATTGATTCGTTATATAAGAACATATTACATAACTTGAAGAAACCTGTAAGACCAACATTCAATTCAAACTTGAAAGTCACTTTTATATACGAATAAAGAACAAAAGTTATCCCACAAAAAAAATTATCATATCTTACTTAGCAAGTACTGTAAAAGCAACATTGTCTCTATCAGAAAATGCAGATGTATGAAACATTTTCTCCCCACTATAACCACCAAATAGTATACCATCAATTTAGTGAATGGCCAGCTTAATATAAGAAAAGTGAATAATACTATAGTTTTTCTTGTACGTCTAGCTGAGCATCCACCTAGTCATATATCAAATCATGAGTATAAATTGAAACCTGCAAAATTCTCTTAATCATAATTGTCAAAGAACTTAGACAAATTCAACAGTGCACATAGATTAATAAAAAACTGCATTAACCTATAGAAGTTGAGCTTACATGGTTGAAGGTGTTGCTACTAATAATATGAAGAGACTTCTGATCAAACCTTTAGCCTAAAAATTGTGCCTTCAGAAGTGTTAATGGACAGAGGAATACATCGATCTCACAATGAAAAGTGGATTTGGTTGAAAAGGTTATTATTTCCAGCAAATGCAAGCCCACGTTTTTATATGATTAACAACAAATAAATCTTATATTAAAAAGGAAATAAACAGGGAATGAAAGAGTGTCAAATTGCTTACCCAATTTTACAATGTCAGGAAATCATGATTTGAATATAATATTGTCTAACAAAATAGTGTGATGAAGTGTTATAACTCAAGTGGTTAAGGCTTCACACCACTACCTACGACCAAAAGGTCACAGGTAAAAAAAAAAACAAATTCTAACAAAAGAGTGTCAATACTTATATACACAAATTAAAGAAGATGACAAATTATTCTCAGAGACAATAAACGAACAAATTTAGATTAAAAAGAAATAAACACGAATATAAAGTCTTACCTATTTTTGGAAATTGATGGTAGAAAATTGAGGCTCGGGGTTTAGCAGCGCACCTTGTCATGGGAAAGCACTTCTCAGACTTAAGAGAGAGGATCCAGAATTTACATTGTCCAATTATCTGCAAATATAGTTAGCTAAGTAGCCTGTTAACTATGCATATATATTAAATTAAGAGTAAGACATGAAATAAAGTCACTGAAAGCCTTTACAGCTCAAAAATTCTCATTCACAACAGCAATTTTTCAGTATGAAGCAGAAGTTTCTACGCCTCATACTTATGCAGTAAAATTAGACTAAATTACTAACTTCATTCCTTGACATGTCATGCACTTCAAACAAACATTTCAAAACTTGAGCCCCTAGTTCCTCTGTATCCATCAGACCATCAGACTTTGATGTTTCTTTCTGGGTTCCTATTTGGGTAATATCAAATATAAGTGTACGCAAGTTGTTTTAAATAAAAGTCTACACAATCCAAATATTTATCAATAGAAAATGCCAATGTCTATGTTAGTTCATGTCATTTCTATGACCATTAAACAGAGGTGGATTAAAGAACAAAATGAATATATATGTCAACATTCGGCCTCTTATTAGCTCTCATGTTGTTATCATTATCATATCTTAATTATAAAAAGGTAATGTTGACAATTAATAATGGATGTTTGGTATGAGTTTGAGCTAGGAAGTTGTAGCGATAATTTCAATATTAGCGTGTTACCTCCAATCCTAGTAGTGAAATACAAAATTGAACTATAAACATGTTTCAAAAATATATTTTCTGCTCAAACATGGAGGTTGAGCGCCATCCAACAAGCTTAAAGAAATAAATCATAATCAAATTCACCACAAAGAAGCATTTCAAAACTTTTCACATGTGAGACAACCTCTATTTAAAAAAAAAAGCATCAATTCAAAAATATTTCTTCTTCATTTTCTTTTTTAAAATTGACATCTAACCAACAAACCCAGATGCAAGAACCGCCTATTCGAGTTAAGCTCGCTGGTTCTCAGAGAATTTGAGCATGCTACATATCAAGAGTAAGTACTGTAATTAAAAAATAATATATAGACACGTTAGGTTATCAATAGAAACTAATAGAAGGTAAAAGGAAAAGATGCAAAAAAAAAAAAAAAAAATCATCGAATGAACCTCAAAGTAAGAAATTCAGAATGCTTGGAACCGCAAGGAGACACCATACTTCGAAAAGATGGAAAAAAATAACTTCTGGAATAAAGCCCCGTTGATCAGATTGTAAAAAGAGAACTTGTTAGTTGTCAAAAGAAAAATATATTTTAAATTTACACATGTTTATTAAAAAAAAGATAATGCTAACATTATATATGAGATGAGTGAAGCTAAAATTTTCATTCACCCCCTAACAATCTTCAACTTCCACCAGAGCAAATCTCAAATTTGATCCCACTATTTTTTTTCTTTCTTTTTTCTTCTCCAATAAGCCACTGAAAGCTTAAAACCTGACCATGGAAGATGTCCTTATTCAACAATCTCTTACAATGCACATACATAATGATTAAATAGCATACCAAAGATGCATTTAGTAAAAACCTGAACCAATTGAAAGAAAGAACAAATGCATCATGCAAGTAGTAACTTTACAATTGGCATTTCCTGATAATATGTTTAGAACTAACCACTTCGATAAATTAGTTTAAATATTGGACTAAATTAAGACCATCACTTCTAGGAAAAAATTGAAAGAAAGAAAACAAAAAGTCCTAGAGAACAACAAATCCTTCCTATGAATTATAAAAACATGTAAAGTAATAAAACAAAATTGGTAGAGAAAAAAATGTTCAAAATCCAAAACTCATAATATGTAGCAGAGATCAGTATAAGTGCTTACCTGACAGTACGATTGTTCTTTCTAGATACGCGCACTCCATTCTTGTTGTTGCAATAACCTACAGTTTATGCCGACTAAATAACCAAAATAAGGCGTACAAACAAAAACAATAAAGTTAGTTAACTGCCCAAAGATAAATAACATTTTGTTGGGGAAAATGGAATCAATGACAAACCTGTCAGAATCACCTCCATATGCAGCAATATTATTGCACACAAATTTGCAATCACAGATAATTCAATAACCCAATTGAACGAACATAATTATATGAACCTGATTGCCATTGATGAACTACACAATAGAGAAGAACCACAAAATTGAATAACGAAATAAATATATCCCTAATCATGTAAGCAATTGTGAAAAAGTTAACCAATTAAATTTAAACTTACAGATTGATGAGAGGGGCGCGGCGGCCAGATTTTAAGAGCCGCGGCAGAAGGCAAACCCGCGACGGCGATGGGATCTGCGAATGGCCACAACGGTCAGATGAAAGGGGTGCGACGACATCTGACTTTGCCACGCCTTCAGTCTCTCGCCAACAAATTTTGAGACGGCTAGGATTTCAATAGACATGGTGCAATAGAGGTGGCGATCGCGATACAATAGAAGCGGCGATGATGGTCGGTGCAACAATAATTTCCGATTGGAGAAACGGAATGAGAGGAGAGGAGGCGGCGTAATTTCTGCTTCCTGCAGCTGATCTACGCGGAGGAGAGAAGCGTGGAAAGAGTTCAAATAGGAGAGACGGCTGAGAAATTTTAACAGTGATAGAGTGAAAATGATAAAACAATTATATTAACCCTACATATAAATAAATGGTTTAGATTTAATGATATAGAATGAATGGTTGAGATTAAAAGCTAACCAACTTTTAATGAGAGCACGGTATTTCAAAATGGAGAGATTTTAGACATGCCACGTCAGCCTTAGAATAAGGTGGTGTTGACACATCATCTTGGAGAAGTTTGGAAATATATTATAATAAGATTTACTAACTTTTTTTATTAATTTTATAAATTTAATATTTTAGACTATTCTAAATTATTAGTTCATTCGTTTTTATTCATTTAATTGTATATAATTCCAAATTTACTCCCATTTTTTTTAATTCATCAAATTAATTTCTTTTTGTTTCTAATTCTTTTTTATATATATATTTACTAACTTTTTTTTATTAATTTTATAAATTTAATATTTTAGACTATTCTAAATTATTAATTTATTCTTTTTTATTTATTTAATTGTATATAATTTCAAATCGACTCCCGTTTTTTTTTTAAATTCATCAAGTTAATTTCTTTTTGTTTCTAATTCTTTTTTATATATATATTTACTAACTTTTTTTATTAATTTTATAAATTTAATATTTTAGACTATTCTAAATTATTGATTTATTCATTTTTATTTATTTATTTGTATATAATTCCAAATTGACTCCCGTTTTTTTAAATTTATCAAATCAATCCTTTTTGTTTCTAATTCGTTTATATAATTCCAAATTGACTCTCGTTTTTTTTAATTCATCAAATTCAATCTTTTTTTTGTTCATCAACAATAGTAAATAAATTCTTAAAAAAATATAAATAAATTGTTCAAAAAATATAAATAAATTGTTCAAAAAACATAAATAATAGAATAATTAAAAAATATATAAATAAATTGTTCAAAAAAATATAAATAAATTGTTCAAACTGACTCTCTCTTCTCTCTCTTCATGATCTGTTCTGAATGATGGTTCACTATTCCAGTGATCCACCAAACCATCCCAAATCGATCGCCCGTCTGGTGCTCGACCCAACTCCACCCGATCCCAACGCTCCCACCGCTTCTTCAGGTCGTAGATAATATTTTTGTACCGTTCTTGTGCTTTCGCACAGAACAATTGGTACATAACACTATCGTTGGCAGGGTCTCAAACGCACCGCCTCTGTAAATAAATTAAAAATAGAATATTAACGAATAAATTAAAAAATTAAAAGTTAAATTAAAATCATAATAAATAATTTTTTTATACCTTGAAGCCATCAAAGTACTCCATCCTCTTTTGCTCGGACACTTGACTCCACGAATGGGCACCATACTCAAACTGTCTCATCCTAATGATTTGTGAGACGATTGAGCTAGTCTCATGGGCTGGAAGCAGTCTGTGACAACAAAATTAAAAAATCAAGTTAATTATATTAATATATATAATTAAAAGTATACATAATTCATTAAAAATATACTTGTTGCCGACTATGATGACACTGAGAAAATTATTTTGACCTGGGTTCATCTGTAATAATTATAAATTCAACAAATAAAAAATGATGCTATATAATAATTTACTTATTCACATACACATAATTTCATATACGCGCATAAAATCTACACACTATAAAAGATGATGCTATATATAATCTACTTATTCACACGCATATAATAATTTACTTATTCACATACGCATATAACAACAATTTACTTATTCAAAAAATATAACTTAAAAAAAATGATATATAATCTACTTATTTACAAAATATAAATTTAAAAAAAATTAAACGATTAAAATAATATGAAAACTCACGGCGTTGGCAGCACGGCACGGCGGCGGCGGCGACGGGGGTAGGAGGATGAGTTTTACGAGTATGTGTACGGAGGGACGATATTTATAATTTTGTTAAAAAGGATTAGCGACCGCCTAGGCGGTCGCTATGCACCGATACTTGGTCTCCTTGATCGAAACGGACGGTTCAGGTTGACCAGTTTTTGGTTTGCGACCGCCATATGGCGGTCGCTAAATCGTCCGCATTAATGGCCTTCAACTGATACTAAACCGGGTCAAACGTTACAAGTCTGCGACCGCCAGGCAGCGGTCGCTGAGTTTAAATTTGAATTCAGCGACCGCCTTATCGGTCGCTGATCAGGCGGTAAAAAGTCTTGGTTATTTTTGACCGGCTTTTGAGTTTTAGCGACCGTTTAGGTGGTCGAAGGCGGTCGCTAATCATAGATTTAGCGACTGACTTTTTAGGCGGTCGCAAATGTTTTTAATTTGAGACCGGTGGTTTACTTCGGTTGCTAATTTATTATTTTGAGATCGATTTTGTGGGGGTCGCTAAAACGCGAGTTTTTTGTAGTGGAATTTTTGTATCGAAATTTATTATTAATATTATTTTATGAGTATATGTATATAGCTTCATTATACAAATGATTTTATATGAAAATTAAAGAAATCTATATATCTATTTGTGAATCAACCCCTCACCTCTCAAAAGCCTCTATTTTGAAATACTTTGATTTCATGCATTTATGCTATATATGGTATTATACTTATTTTAATTTATAATCTCAATTATTTATGTTCTCTAATTTTAATCTATTTCTGAATCACTCCCTACTTTTCTAAAGCTTCTATTTTGTATTAGTTCGATTTATAACTTCTTCTTTCTATTACGAAATTATTTTTTTAGTTTTTCTTTAAAGGTCGCGGCTAATAACACCCGGACTTTTGCTCATCACAACCGTTGCTTTTCACACCTGAGTCTATATTTTTATTTTACTCAAAATACCCATAATATATTGTCTATTTTACCCCTCAGCTTAAATTTCAATTTTTTCACACACCCAAATCTTAAACCCTAAAATAAACCCACACACCCAAATAAAAAAAATAAAAATAAAAACTCACACCCAAAACGCAGAGCACTCACGCACCCACACCCAAAACGCAGAGCAAACTCACGCATCCACACTCAAAACGCAGAGCACTCACGCACACAGAAGACTGGAACAAGAAAAAGACACAGAATGTTTGGCTAACAGTGGCCGAACTTTGTTCATAATGTTTGGTTAACAGTGGCCGAACTTTGTTCATAATGTTTGGCCACCAGTGACCGAACTTTATTCAAAATGTTTGGCCAACATTGATTGAAGATTTATCATTGTGTTTGACCAACTCTGGCCAAACATAATGATAAATGTTCGGCTCTGGTTTGCCAAACATGCGCGATTTTCAGAATTCTTAAACCTCAAAACCGCGACCGTAATTCAAGTAATACAACTTTTAAACCCTAAATATTCTTCTCTAAATAAATTTATACCATAACACATACCATATAGAACAATAAACTCAGAAATTTTACATTACATGTATTTTTCGAAGTGTGTTCTTCCTCCATGAATCATGAGTATTGATTTAAGTGGTTGAGTGAAGAATGAAGAAGAAAGAGTTGTGGAAGAAAAGAAAAAGTCACGATCAACAAGAAAAAAATATTGGATTCAGTGTATTGAGCAAAACTAAATTTTATATTTTAATAAATTTTAAGTGGTAGAGGGTATAATATTCTAATTACATTGGATTATTTTAGTAAAATAAATATTTCGGGTTTAAAGAGTAAAAGTTCGGGTGTTATTAGCCGCGGCCTTTTTTAAATTACAATTGATTAATGAATTATGTCATATTTTAGATAAATTATAATGGAATCATCTATTAAATGGTTGTGTCTCTATATCATAATATAAGAAATGGTCGATTTTGGTCAATCATTCTAAATATATTCTCTATTTTTTTTTAGTTATTTTATTCTTTAAAATTATAATCATAAATTTAATTAAAAGAATAACAATTAAAGATTACAAATATAAATTAAGATAAATTAATTAATTAAGAAAATAAATCACTAGTACATATAAGGGCTTAGAAAGCGGTTAAATTTGCCCTTAGACAGCGGTTAAAAACGTTTTCCAAGAAACAGCTATCTAAGTAAAGAGAACACTTAGACAGCGGTTTTTAACCGCTGTCTAAGTAAACCGCTTAGACAGCGGTTTAAAACCGCTATCCACTTAGACAGCGGTTAAAAACCGCTATCCAATGCCCTCACTTAGACAGCGGTTATCAACCGCTATCTAAGTGGTTTACTTTTTTTTTTTTTTTTTTTGTTATTTACCAGATTTTTTTTTTATATTTTAATAAACCTGTTATACAAAATTACCAAAACCTATACTAATATTTATAAGTCCAACATCAAAACATCAAATAAATAAACATACACATCAATTGAATACATCAAAAACATGAAAAATATATCATCACAAATTAATATATAAGTTTACATGCTACCAAAAGTTATAATAACATAGAATACAAGAATCGATTTTAAAAATACCACGTCTAATCTATTTTCTATTTCTCCATTCTTTTATTGGGGTAGGAATCAGTTTGAGTAAGTAGACCTCATCCCCCATCATTTTTGTGGAGCAAAGTCCTCTTCATTCGCATTGGCTCACGAGCATTAATGTGTCTTCCATTGCGGGTGTCATAAACATTTTCCCTTGAAAAAAATAAGTAAACCATTAGGTATCGAGCTATCTCATTCAACCTTAATAATTAACGAATTAAATATGTCAAGGATCCAACTTATATCAACACGAGCACATTAAAATTCCAAGTGTTGGGTATATCAACATGAGCTAAATAAATAAGAACATTAAACTTTTGCAAAAATGCACTACCCACCTTATCATTCCAAGACAAGTCATTTGCGGCAGAGCTGCTCAGATTGAGAATTTTACAAAAAAATAAAAGCATAATCTTTGAGACAATAAAAGCATGAATTACAAATCCAAAACACAATTTTACAACAGATTTCCAAAGATCTAAAAAATTTAAAGGCCCATATAACTCATACTCATGCTCATCATTTTGCATAACACTAGCAGATTCTACCTGTAATAGCAAAATTTCAAGAAAGGGCTTACAAGATAAGATGAAGGGCCAATCTGCATCCATCATCATTTCCAAGGAAACTGCACATCCAAATTCAGATTTCAGCAAACCCACAAATTTATTTCCAAGAATCTTGTACTGAGATTCAGATGCAAAGCAAAATTTCCAATTAAAAAAAATTAACCAAATTATTAAACAAATGCAAAGACACAAACTTTCTCTATGTAATAACCAAAAAATACATTTAAGCATCCAATATGCTAACAATTGTCACAAATAAGAAGAGATATTTCAAACTTGCAACAAAAGAATCAATGTTGTGAAACATTAATATCTAATGGGGAAAACTACTGTCAAACATCACATGAACCAGAGGAGATGTTCTCACGGAAGTTTTGGTCTAGGCACTGTTCTAATGGTTTTGTTCCACTTAGTAGCGTTTATAAAGTGGGTAACAATTGATTTCCCAAAATTCCCGCAACTTAAGTTTGGAATTCTCCTTAATTATGTGGATACTCTTATTTATTTCTTTGGAAGAATCTGAAGCATGTTACATATAATATACATGTGGAAACCCCAACAAGTTTGATTTATATTATGACTTAGAAACCCCAACAAGTTTAAAATTACATTATTGAATATTTAGTGATTTTTTTAAACAATGCAATTAGAACAAAAACTGTTTGCAAACATAATTGGAGATTATTTTACAAAACTACATTTATTTTACTAAATTTTGTACCAAAAACACTACAATAAGGATACAAAAAATCGACTTTCCTTTTATTTCTAAATGAAGAAGCGCCAACACTTTCAATTCTCTCTTTTTTTTCGTCTATTATCCCTAACACTTGTAAATGCTACTAAAAGAATCAGATTGACCCACTGTTAATCTCAGCCTAGGAAATCACATTAATCAAATTCTATGAGCATCGAGTTAGGCAGCTGTGAGAGGTTAAGGATCCCACTATCAAAAAATTAGTAAACAAAAAAGCATTACTAAGGGGATTTATGATAAAAAAAAAAAATTAGAGATGGCTGATATCATCATATCACTATTTAGTACAAATTAACCAATGAGACAATGAGTAATAGGCTTATACAAAGACTAACAAGTGCAGTAAATCCTAGCGGATAAACATGTAATTGATTATACTAAGTTGCATCTATGACAAAATGCAGTAAATATAGAGAATGCCAATATCTCCTTTCCAACTAAAATCATATAATCTTGAACAAAAAATACACACCTCAACACCACTGTCTGAACTATGATCCAATCCCTGAAACTAATACATACAGTGACAATAGCTGCAGAATTCCGAATATTGCATTAATTAGGAGACATTTCGTAATGCAAACTTTCCAGCAGAAGAAATTTCAGATATAATACAAGAAAAAGGAAAGAAGCAAAAGCATGGTAATCATTCACCTTAGTTCCTCAAAATCCGATTAAGACCAATAAAAGATGATGATCACAACCTACATAGCCTCGAAATGCAAGTTACTTATCTCTAGGAGTGTTGATCCCGTACTTCTCCTGAAGCTTTTGAATCTCCTCCTCCTTCTTCTTCTGGTCAAATTTCTTCCCCATTTTCGCCTGTTGATAATACAGAACAATCAAGTACCTGTTGGCGACGTTGAAGCCCGAGAGGTGGTCGACGGCGGTCTTCGTGTCGTAGATATCCTCGAACACCACGAAGGCAGTGACCCGCGTATCCTTGTTCGTTCCGAGGTGAATCTGCCGAATATATCGTAGATCTCCTCGCTCGTAATATTGAACGGCAAATTGCGAACGTACAGAACCCGGTTCACCTCCGGCGGGTGACGAGTGTTTCCTTTGCGGAGGCTCACTGCTGCCATTGATGAAATCTGCAAGTTTCCTGAATTAGGGTTCTAGGGCTAAAATTGGGGGATTTGGATGTTATTGCTATGCATCAGTTGGGGGGTTTAGCAACAGAAAAAAATGGAGGGGCGTGGCGCGGAGGGGCGACGGGCGGAGCGTAATGGCGCGGAGGGGCGACGGGCGGAGCGGAATGACGCGGAGGGGCGACGGGCGGAGCGGAATGGCGCGGAGGGGCGGCGAGCGGAGCGGCGTAGCACAGAGGGGTGAGAGGAGGAGCAACGGGTCGAGCGGCGTAGCGCGGAGGAGCCACGGGCGGAGCGGCCTAGCACGGAGGAGCGACGGGCGGAGCGGCCTAGCACGGAGGAGCCACGGGCGGAGCGGCGTCGCGCGAATGGATGGGCATTGGCGGAGGCAAAGCGGAGGCGGCTGGGTTTAGGGAGAAAAAGGGCACAACTAATTTGATTCTTAGAAAATATTTCGATTGGCAGCAGATTTGTAGTCAAAGGGTTAAAACCGCTGTCCAATATAACCCTTAGAAAGTTGTTTGGAACCGCTGTCCAAGATTATACTTGGATAGCGGTTTTGAACCGCTGTACAAGGAAACTCCTCTTAGATAGCGGTTATTAACAGCTGTCCAAGAAAAAACCTTGGACAGCGGTTATTAACCGCTGTCTATTCAATTTTTTAATTTTTTTTAAATATAACTTTACAAAACCGCTCTCCAAGCTAAATTTTGGAGAGCGGTTTTTTTAAACGCTTTCCAAGTAAAGCTATCTAAGGCCAAATTTGTAGTAGTGAATATAATTCTAACTGAATTAAATTTTTGAAACATTTAATTTAAAATGAATAACATAATATTTATAAATACGCGTAATACGCGGGGTTCAAGAGCTAGTTACCTAGTAAAATATGATACAATGCAAAAGTGGTGGAAATACAAATTGTACACGAGAATTTGATGTATGCACGCTACACAGTCAATAGACCTAGCTCATTCTAAATGTTTGGGATTCTTATTTTGAATTTTGTTACTTTTAATACATATTAAGGTATTAAAAGATATCAGTAATTAACATCGATTAATACTCAACAAGTATTAAAAATAATAACGAAATACAAAATAAAAATGGGACATCAAAACTTAAGCACAATTTGGTTGTTGAATTAAGCTCAATATATGTCAAGAATCTCAAAAATGGAACGGTTGCAAAGGGGACAGGACCCTCGATTCAACCACAACTCCCTCGAACACACTCTGCAAAAAGTGTGACCACATGGTATGAACGCTGCGCCCCTTTTCCTTCCCATGCACACGCAGCACACCGAATCACACCCCTCCTCTTTCTTCACCTCTCCATCGTAGCCGTCCGTTTCCTCCAGCAATCTCATCAGCGACACTCTCGACGGTGTTCCCGGTACAGTTCCTACAGTCACCGGGCTCGGGCGTTCGACCCTCGTCGGGCTCGGGCTGGAAAAGGTTGCTCCGTATTCGGAATCCAGCGCGGCCCGCAACTGCCTCTCCGCCGCCAGCGCCGCCGCTAAATTCATTCCGGTGGTGGTCGCCGCCGGCGACCGAACCACGCACGGCGGATTTTGCCCGTTTTCGGTGGGATCCACGTTAACGGGCTCAATATTCTGTGGGCTCAATGGGCCGTCGTCGTCATCCCTCACGCTCATGGTGGTGGGCCCGAGGCCCCACGTGGCTCCACAGCAGACCAGGCCCTTCAATCCCAGCCGCTCTTTCAGACTAGGCCTTCTCGCCGCTCGATCGGCGCCGTCCATTAGCTCGACCACTGTTCTCGCTCCTCTCTCTAACTCTATCCTCGCCTGCAATCCGAAGCCCAAAATTTCACCGATTTGGCCCATTTTCACAAACCGAAAAGAAATTAACATATAACGAAATACAGAACAAAAACACGCACATATATATAATTCTGTTTTTTTGCAGTAATAAATGCATACAAAAGAAGGGGGTGAAGAGGCATTATACGTACAGAAATGTTAAACTCCCGTGAACGGCATCAAATATTTCACTTTAAAAGAATGAATTCTGGGTACCATCAAAGCTTACACCACCACCTCTGTGATTCAATTGACCAAAGCAGAAAGCGGGTTTTGGAGAAAGCGATTAATGGTGGTGGTGGTCCAGATGAAAGCGGGTTTTTGACGGTCAACTGAAAGCAGGGAAATAGAGAGGGAATATTTTGTAGCTGGAGATTTTATGAAGAGAGAAACTAAACAGAAAATAGAAAGTGGAAAGAGAGGTGGTAAAAGAGAATAAATTTGTGACTCTTATTATTGTCTTTGTATAATTCCTTCCTTCTTATAACGGGACTTTTTATTTAATTTAATTTAAGTTCCTTTATTACTTCATACTGCAAGAACCAGAGGACCCCAACATATTTAATATAAAATTTATGTGTATTTTTTCAATGATTAAGGCTTTCAGATTATGTCATGATCAACAGTTGGAGGAAACGACCTTTTCTGATTCTTAATATTGGTATGAATGTGATTCGTTTTATGTATTAAGATACTACATATTTGTTTGATAATTTCTACCAAGCTTTGTAATCTAGCGGAATATAAATATGTCTCAATTGTGTAGGTAAAACTCTCCGAAAATTATACAAATACACATATTTGCACATTGTTATATTAACTTTTCGAATAAGGAATTCAATTTCGAAAACTAACATTAACTGTCAGAGAATCTTCAAAAGAAACACCCTCCAATGTGTTTTTAAAGGTTTTATCAAAGCTCAGGTTAATGTCATCCCTTAATTGTACTTTATTATCTTTCGGGATAGATTTGATTTTCCATAATATTTTTAAATATCATTTAATTCAGTTAATCATGTGTTCAATTTCACATTCATCAACGTCCATTTTGGAAATTATTTGTGTTGATAGGCGAACATAAATTAATAATTGGCGAACAAGATATTGACGAACAGGATTAAAGACCCAAGAACAAATATGGACCCACCACCAAGTCAATAATGACGAACAGCACTGGTAAAAGTGACAGTTATCAGCCAAAGAGGTGTATGTTGACGAACAAAGGACCATGATCCCAAAGCCAAACTGTGCAAGACACAAAGGCGAACAACTTGTAAGCCATACACCCAAACGGCGAACAACTTTTATGAAAGAACCATCCTGGATCAACTAAGCCGACTTAGACGAACAACAATGAAGTCCGAGATAAGATCAAAGAAGACTTTGTAACTAAGATTTAGCTTGGATAAGGTCAAACTAGAAGTCAAAGGACACATGTCAAGCATGCAGGCTAGGGAGACCAAGAGTCAGGAACACCACATGCTTGCTAGTCTCTATAAATAGTTGTTCTCCAGCTTAAGAAATACAAGTTCAAATTCATAAACACTCCCAAAAACACACACTAATACACCTAAACGGGCACACATACGAAATTATTTCGATTTCGACTTTCGTATATCCGATTTCATAACCCGAACCTCGATTTACCATTTACGGTGGTAACCAATCACACGTAATTGATTGATGATCATTAAACCGAACTTAAACAGTCACTAATTCATCCGATAAAAATTGATCACCAACAATTTTTGGCGCTAGAAGGAGAGTTCGAACCTTCGGTTAGTGTGATTACTCAAGAACTTCAAGTTGAAAGCTTGGAGATTCAAAGAAAACCTCAAGAAATATTTGAAGATTCAAGCAAAGGTGTTCTTGGTGTTCTTGGTGTTCTTCAATATTAAAATTAAAGAAACAATTTATATTGAAATGCCTCAATCAAAGGAAACCCAAACATCATGTTTGTCAAGGAGAGCATCTCCCACCCGAGCCTCGTCAGCCGACCACCAGGATCGAAATCCTAGACATGTGAACAGGTCGCAACATACAACCATAACACATAATCTCCCCCCTGGAATGGAGGCCCTGGCGAACAACCCTAACGAATTATCTAGAACCATTGCTGCTCTCCAAGCTCTCCAGAGACAGCAAGAACAAAATAAGCCTTCACAAGCAAGGCCTAAGGATAGACCCTTGGAGGTTGTTAGGGCCAGGTCAACAAGGGGCGAACAACGTGAGGTGAGCAGCGCCCAGGTCAGGCGGGACAAGGGCAAGGCTAAGATGAACGAGCCAAGGGAGGGCCAAGCAGAGTCTGCTCGCGGGCGAACAACAATGTCGAGCCACGGAACAACCCGTTCCAGTGCCCAGGACAGACTTGGCCAACCCCAGCAACAGGAGAAAGCTGCTCGCCAGAGAGAAGGACATGGGCGAGCAACTTTTGAACAGCCTCGCCCTTCGGTCCATGAAAACTTTCCCAGTCTGCCTTTAGACGCTTGGGACCTAATGCGGCGAGCAACCCTAAAAAGCAGCTCCAGGATTTGCCTTCTCCAAGCGAGGGACTGCGACGAACAGAAAGGTTTGTACCTTTGTTCGCCGAACAGCCTCCAAGTCAGGGGGCATCTCTGGATGAGCTATCAAGCTTAAGAAGGGCGATAGAAAGTATGCAGGAACAATTGGACCAGCAAAGAGGTGTAGGGACGACCAGCTTGCCATCTTCACCATTATCAACCTACATTCTGAAAGCCCCGATTCAGAAGAAAGTCCAATTCCCTGCAAGCATACAATATGACGGCCTTGCTGATCCCCGAGTTCATCTAACAAAATACTCAGATTATATGGTCTCGATGGGAGCTAGCGATGCCACTCAATGCCGGAACTTCCCGTTAACTTTGGGGGATCGGGTGCACAAATGGTTCTCAGCATTGCCACCAGCATCCATCCATTCATTCACTCAGCTGAGTCGGGAGTTCCTGTCTCATTTTTCAATGGCGGGATCATACTTGTCCCAGAAACATCGATTGTCGGACCTAAAATAAAATGACGACGAATCAGATCGAGCATTCATGGAAAGGTTTGACAAGGTGCTATTGGAGGGTGAACCCGTCAGCGAGGACACAAAAATTGTTGCTATTATGGCAGGACTGAAGAAAGGGTCAAAGCTATGGAAAGAGGTACATCTGAAGTGCCCGAGAAGCTACGCCGAGTTCAGAAATCAGGCCGGCATATTCGTTTCTATGCATGAAGCCCTGCAGTCAAACTTGGGGGAGAACAAAGCCGACCCCAAGGAGAACAACAAAAAAACTGGTGCAACAAGCTATCGAGTCCCTAAAAACATGAAAGCATTCACTGAAGGGACAGAACTCAAAGAAAAGTTGAATCA
Source organism: Ballota nigra (assembly GCA_947034835.1). Lineage (NCBI taxonomy): Eukaryota > Viridiplantae > Streptophyta > Magnoliopsida > Lamiales > Lamiaceae > Ballota > Ballota nigra. The sequence goes on from OX344730.1 coordinate 26,015,151, forward strand.
GGTGCTAACAGTGTCAGTCGATACTATTTATGAGAATGTGAAGGACAAGGAGTTGCTTTCCCCTCTCCGGAAAATTCGCCAAGACACTGGCAAACTCAATCCTAACAAGTATTGTGCCTACCATCAAAGCGTGGGGCACTTTACAAGTGAATGTAGAGATTTGCTCAGGCAACTCTGGCGTTTCTACGAGGACAGAAAGCTCTCTGACTTTGTCAAAAGACAACCCGGGAAGAGAATCCGGGAGAACAACTCTGAGGACGAAGATGATCAACCCCAGAAGAACAATAAGCCGGCATGACCAGTTCCTGCCATTCCTACTCGTCCATTGGAAGATTTGTATATGATGGAACCTGCAGGTCCCGCGGGAGGATGTTCTGATGGACGACCGCCAATCTCTAACCGGAAAAGAAAGGCTGAATTACGAGCGATCGATCAAGTCCAAGAAATGGGGGTCAAACCATCTATCATGCAGACAGCAGAACTGACCTTCACCAAAAAGGACTTGGAAGGAATTTTGACTCCACATAACGATTCGCTCATAATTTGCGTAAAGATCATGGGGACTCGAGTCCATAGATTGTTGGTAGACACTGGAGCCTATACCAACATCTTGTTCAAAAGCACACTTGATAAACTTGGGGACTTTTCAGCCCATATCCGGGACTCAAACCATCGAATCCTAGGCTTCGGAAATGCAGTAACAGTCCCGTTGGGAGAAATTTCTTTGCTTGTACAACTTGTAACGATCGAAGAACCCGAAAAGAATATTACAAGAATGGTAGATTTCTTGGTCGTAGACCAGGAATCAACCTATAACGGGTTTCTTGGTCGACCTTTTTTGAATGAATTTAAAGCTGCCTGTTCAACTTACCATTATTGCTTGAAGTTTCCAACAGCAAGTGGAGCAGGCACAGTTAGAGGAGATCAAAGAAAGGCTCGGGAATGCCTCTTACAAATGCAAGCAAAGCATGCGCAAGTATCCATGATGGAAGCCACCACCAGCTATCCAGTTGATGAACCATCAATATTGGAGAACATGATGGACATAGAAGAAGACCACATGGATACTGACGAACAACATCATGACGAACAGGTGTTGGACGAACAACTCCTCACCACCCATAAGAAACATCATCCTGACGAACAACAAAGGGGAGGTGACGAGCAACATTCAAATGATGGCCAGGAGGGCCAGATGTTGACTAACAACAATGAATCAGGGTCAACAGATGATCTTGATCCCCTTCCTGGGGGCAGAGCCGATGAACATCGAAAATGATTTCAACTCTGAGGGACCAATACTCGATCCTCGGTGGAAAGGACAAAAACGACGAGCAACTCCAGTTGAAGAGCTGGAGACGTTCAAAGTTAATCTTGAAAACCCGGATCTTGAATTATACATAGGATCTGAGCTCCCTGAGCCTTACAGATCCCGAATGAAAGAGTTCCTCAGCAAAAATCTAGATGTTTTTGCTTGGTCTCATGCAGACATGGTAGGGATAGATCCGAAACATGCTTGCCACAAGCTAAACATTAACCATGCAAAGAGGCCCATCCATCAGAAACGATGGAAGTATGGCCCAGACAAGTATCAAACCCTGAATGAAGAAGTAAAGAAGTTGTTAGACAATGACCTAATCCGACAAGCTCTCTGTCCACAATGGGTAGCAAACCCAGTCCTTGTGAGGAAGCCAAACGGGTCCTGGAGGCTATGCATAGATTTTACGGATCTGAATGCAGCATGCCCGAAGGACAACTTTCCACTCCCTCACATTGATCAGTTGGTGGACAGCACTGCAGGTCATGAAATGCTAACATTCATGGATGCCTTTGCCGGGTACCATCAAATTCCAATGCATCCAGACGATCAAGAGAACACGGCATTTTATACAAATAAAAACTTGTTGTGTTGGAAGAGAATGCCCTTTGGCCTCATCAACGCCGGAGCAACTTATCAAAGACTGGTGAACAAAATGTTCGACCAGCAAATTGGAGATACAGTAGAAGTCTACGTCGATGACATCGTAGTCAAAAGTCCCCGTAAAGAAGACCATCTCCAACACTTGACCCAAGTGTTCGAAATTCTTCGACACTACAACATGAAGCTGAATCCAAAGAAGAGCAGCTTTGGAGTTCATTCAGGCAAGTTCTTGGGTCATCTTGTTAGTCAACGGGGAATTGAGGCTAACCCAACAAAAGTTAAAGCCATTGTGGATATGCAACCGCCACGTTCAATAAAAGAGGTGCAAAGACTCACGGGATGTCTAGCAGCATTGAATCGGTTCATATCCAGATCGGGGGACAAATGCCGTTCATTCTTTGAAGCCATCAAGAAAGGACAGTTTACATGGACTAACAACTGTCAGAAGGCGTTCGACCAACTCAAAGAGTATCTGGGAGATGTAAAAATCCTATCAAAACCCGTCTCAGGAGAAAAGCTATATTTATACTTGGCAGCGTCAGAAGTGGCCATCAGCTCCGTTCTGGTACGAGAAGACGGCAAATTCCATCAACCTATTTACTACGTCAGCCAAGCTTTGCATGAGGCGGAGATCAAATACTCCCCAACCGAGAAGCTGGTGTATGCACTAGTTATGAGTGTGAGGAAGTTACGGCCATACTTTTTTTATCATCAAGTTGAAGTGCTAACAACTTTCCCACTCAGACAAATTCTCCATCGCCCCGACATTGATGGTCGTCTATTAAAATGGTCACTAGAGATTAGCCAATTCGGGGTGACTTATGCTCCTCGAACAGCGATCAAAGGGCAAGCGTTGGCCGACTTTATAGTCGAACTAACCTTCCCACCAGATCCGACGAGAGGACTTGATCATCCCTGGTATCTTTATGTTGACGGATCTTCGACTAACGTAGCCTCGGGGGCAGGAGTGGTTCTAATCAGTCCAGACAGACAAGTATTCACTTCGGCAATCAGATTTGGTTTCATGGCTACCAACAACGAAGCTGAATATGAAGCTCTCATTGCTGGTCTCCACCTATCCCTTGCGGTAGGTGTTAGACGTTTACAAATATTCGGCGACTCACAATTGATTGTGAACCAAGTCCGAGGTGAATACGAAGCGAAAGACAATCACATGATCGAATATCAGCGAATTGTTGCTTACCTGATGTCCTTGTTAGAACAAGTCTTCATTGAACAAATTCCAAGGACAAGCAACACGCAAGCAGATGCGCTGGCCCGACTAGCAACAAATGAGGGACCAGCAGAGTTGGCAGACATTATAATTACAAAGATGAATGATCCATCAACAAGGAGTTATAGTGTCAACCAACTTGATGAACAAGCAAGTGAAGAAGAAGACTGGAGAACAAGTATAGTCAAATACTTGAAAAGTGGGGAAAAACCAAACAACTCTTTTGAAGCTGCCAAGCTAATAAAGCAAGCCGCCAGATATACTCTGGTAGGCGAGCAACTTTACAAAAGAGGAATATCACTCCCACTTCTCAATGTTGGAGTTATACGTGAAAGTATGCTTTTACTTTGTATAACTCGTGTATCAAACACTCGTTTTATGAGAATAATTCTTTTATCACATTTGCTTTAGTTATGATTGAATGTTGAATTTCTATTGCAAACCGTTCAATATATAGCACGTGTTACATAGTAGTTAATGTGGTGATACCCGATCACGGAAGACGACATTAACAGTTTACTTGTAACTAAACGTATATTTTCACGACCTAGGTGGAATTGAACAATCCGCCGTGAAAGGTCGATGTGTAAGGCTCAGATTGGTCTGTCTTGACTAAGAGATTGCACTAGCACATTTAGTATGTGTTGAAGAGGTCCTACAGCGAGGAGAAATTCTTCTGTTCTGAAAAGTGAAGAATTAGACCTCAGTGGTTGTTGATTTCTTAATCTCCGTCACTTAAATAGGACCGTGTGTGCTTAATAGTTACTGCTTTGATTCATGTTGGGTGAGAATCATTGCGACTTCGAACTTTGTGTCTTGGGCAGTAATATTAATCATACGACGGTTGCTAAGATTTAATACGGAGAAACGCGTGCGAGTACGGCTCGTGTGATTAGTTCCCTTGGTGGGCTCAGAAGTTTTATTGTACCAAATCTTGCAAGTGAAGAATTACTTTCTTCGGTACGAATAATAATGTTGAGCTGTCTTTACTCCAAGGTGAAATATATTAATTAATTTAGAGCTATTCAGAAGCTCAATTAATTAATGGACTTGATAATCTTAAACGCGGGAAATAATAACCGGGAGCCCATATTATCGTAATATGGATTAAGATGGATAGTGCAATATTAATTTATTAGTGGTAATAATTAATATTAATGGGCTGAATTATATTGGGGCTCAATATTGAAATTCAGAAGTCCATTAGGAGGTCCAATCTTAATTCTCCTTAAGGCCCCTCAAGTAGCCCATTAAGTAGCCCAATAATGATAAGGTGATTAAAATAAAAAGAAAATAATATGCTGATTTTTCTTTATTTTTTTCGAAAATTGCATGATAAGGAGGAAAAAGATTTTGTTGATTTTCTTGGAAAGATATTATGCAAGATATGTATTCTAGGAATACAAGAATATCTCATATATTCAAGAAGATCCAAATCTTGGATTTTCTCTATGAAATTTTTGAAAACATCATATTTATTTAGGGGTGTGAGATTTTTGTGGAATATTTTATTATGGAGAAAAGAATATATGAGATATATTCAAGATTTCTTAGAGATTAAGAAAAGATTTTCTCCAAGCCCATTAATCCTATAATTTTCGATCACTACCTCTTATAAATAGGAGATGATTATTTCATCTCTATGTACATAATTCCATGTGTTGGAAAAATCAAGAAGCATAGATATTTTTCTTTTTCCTTAGTTATTAAATTACTTGAAAGCGTCTCCCACCGGCGATCAAGTGAGGTGAAAAGGGAAATACTTGAGAAGGCTTTGGGTTGATAAAGCGAGATTATAATTGTCCCGTATATTCAAAGGCCAATTCTACAAGAGGTACGTTAATCGCATATTTAATTGCTTATTCCGCTTAATTAAATATGTGAAATTAATTCAACATGCATGATGATAATTAGTTGTTGGAATTATTATTTGAATTAATTAGGACTAATTCATGCTAGTAATAATTGTATTTAAATTCGTATTTAAAATTCATCCCGAATAGATTCCAGGCACCCCTAATTTCCCAACAACTGGTATCAGAGCCACGGTTTCGGGCTCTGAATTTTAAATTGGAATTTAAATTGTTAAACATTAAATTGAAATTGGATAGTAGAATTGTTAGATCTTTTTTGCAGGTATCCAATTGTCATGGTTTTAATGTTGTTAATTTCATGCGTGTAAATTAATTGTTTTTTAATTCAATTCGGTCGAATTTATTTTTCTCGTGAGAAATTCCACGAGTAGATTAGTTGTTTTTATTTTGATTCGATCATTGTAATAGACTAGTCTAGATCTAGTATTTTTTTTTTTGTAAAAATAAATTGTAACCGGATCGTGACGAAGAACGAAGAATTAAAAACGGCGTACCCGGACGACGCATACAAGCGTGGCGCGTGTATGGAGGTAAAATCATGCAAGGGGTGAAGAAAACGAGGACGAACGACGAAAAAACGGCGCACGGGGGTGCACGGCGCACGCCGTGCGCAACGGGCGCACGACGCCGCGCGCGCGCGCCTCGGCGAGGGCCTGCAGCGCCTCGGGCGCCCCGAGCGGCACCTCGGCGCGCCTCCGTGCAGCGCCTCGGGTGCGCCTCGGGGCTGCGCTTCGGCGCGCCTCGGGCTGTTTTCCAGCGCTTCTCGGGCCGGGAAGCGCGCGGGCCCACTTCGTGGGCCGACGCGCGCTGTATCTCAGGCCGTGGAATTTTTTCGGTTCATGTTTTTTTCCGTGTGATTTTAAACGTCGTCCCGAACCCCAAACGATGCTGTTTTTGAAGAAGTGTTGCTGTTCGAGTGGGAGCACGTCGAGACGAACGTCGGAAAGCAACAAGGACGATTTTTCGCATCAAGACGTGAAGAAATTAAACCGTGACAATTGGAATTGAGTGCTCCAATGTGTTTAATTTTGTTTTGATGGATGTTTTATTTCGTGCAATTTTTATTATTTGTTAATATGTGTTTGCATGAATTTAATTGTCCAAGAAAAACCTTACTTTCGAAAATTACTAAGTATGTTTTTATAATCGCAATTTTATTCCGGATATTAAAATTGGATTATTTTGACCTCCATAATTTATTTATTTGTGAAGTTCTTTTGGAATACATTTCCCCCTCGGATCGGCCAAAAGAACGGATTTCACATGAATAAATTCCGAAAGGATGATTGTGGATTATTACTAGTGGCGGTATTGACCCTCACCACGAGTGGCTTGCTCAAAGCGAAATAATAATCCTGTATTTAATTATGGTTATTACTTAGGCATAGGAAATTTATATTAACTTACTCCCCTCGGAGTCCCTGTCAGTTTCTATGTGGTCAAAGTGGGAGTCAACTATTAATTTTGAATTAAGGATTTGTAACTCTTAAGTTTGTAATCCGCTTGAATGTGTTTAAATGTATAGACCACCCCTCGTGGCGCATTTAAATTGTTTCGAGATGTTGGCTGATGCATGATTATATTGTTTTAAGGTTTCAATATAATTGATGTGATCGAATTATGTGATAATTTCGTATTTTTCTAGATATTGATATGAATGTATGTTTTATTCTCAGTTCATCATGTCGCAACCTTTTAATCCACTGTATAGTATACTTAAAAATAATAAACTTGTTGGTGAGAACTATGTTGATTGGAAACGTAATATAAACATGGTCCTTCCTGCGCAAGAACACTATTGGATATTTAGCGTTGACGTACCCAAGAAACCTAATGATAAGTCAAGTAATGGGGAAAAGGCGATATTCGATGATTGGAAGCATTCCAATGAGCACATGAAGCACATCATCTTGACATTTATGTCTGAAGATTTGAAGCGCATTCATGAAGGCATTGAAGCGGCTGTTGATATCATGAATAGCCTTGAAGAGATGTTTCAACATCAGAACCCCATGGCAAATATGTTCACCATTCGTGAGAAGCTTACGAAGGAAATGGTGAAGGGAACACCCGTAAGGGATCATGTTCTCAATTTTAGGCGTGAGTTTGAGAAACTCGAGTTTCTTGGTGCCGGACAAAGTGAAGAAAGTCAAATCGATTCCATACTCCTAAAGCTATCGAGTAGTTTTGATGGGTTCTTTTGGGAATACGTGTTATCTGAACACAAGTTCACTTTGGATACCCTGCTCAAAGCCCTGATAACGGTAGAGTCATACTTGGGGAGTAGGGACGAGGCTTTGGTGATCAAGAGCTTTTTCTCGAAATCTAGGCCAATGGAAGGTGAGATTGAGAAGGAGGTGGTTGATCGGAACCAAACCAGTAGACTCACTTTGGGAGGCAAGAAAAGAGCTTTCAAGCCGTACGGCGTGAAGATACCCGGTAAGAGTAAGTGCTTCAATTGCGGGGAAAGAGGACATTGGAGGTCTACCTGTTCTAAGCCTAAGAAGGCGGTAAAGAAAGGTAAGTCTCATGCTTTAGTCGTTGAAACATATGTTGCGGCGTATGCTGCCCAAGTTTGGGTAGTGGATACCGGGGCAACTGATCATATTTGTTTCACTCTTCCGGGGTTCCAGCTAACCCGGCGACTTAGCAAGAATGAGATCACCATCACTTTGGGCGATGCTACGAGAGTGGCAGCCGAAGCAGTGGGAGTCGTGCACCTATCTTTTGAAGATAGAGTTTTAATTTTAAGAGATGTTTTATACGTTCCGAACTTTAGGAAGAATTTAATTTCGGTTTCTAAGTTGTTTTTTGATGGATATTCAGTTACTTTTAATAAAATTGTTACTGTTTCATTTAAGAATGATGTTATCTGTCATGGAACGTTGGTAAACAATCTCTATACGATTAAGTGTGCAAACCACTCAAATAATGAATCTAATAACACATCGATCATTTCGAGCAATAAAAGAAAGCGTTCTTCGGAGATGAACGAAACACTTCTATGGCATCTAAGACTAGGTCATATTAATCTAAAACGGATAGAAAGATTGGTGAAAGACGGATCCTTGGAATCACTCCAAGTCGAACCGTTTCCAACTTGTGAATCCTGTTTAGAGGGTAAGATGACCAAGAGGGCATTTGGAGCCAAGGGGAATAGAGCCACAGAAGTGTTAGAACTCGTTCATACCGATGTATGTGGTCCAATGACGATCAAAGCGAGAATGGGGTATGAGTATTTCATTACCTTCATTGACGATTACTCAAGATATGGGTACATTTACCTTATGCGGCATAAGTCTGAAACTTTTGAAAAGTTTAAAGAGTTTAAGGCCGAAGCCGAGAAACATAGGGAAAAGAGTATCAAGTTTCTACGATCAGATCGTGGAGCCGAATACCTCAGCGATGAATTCTTGAACTACCTATCGGACGAAGGGATTGTATCCCAGTTGACCGCACCGGGAACCCCTCAACAGAACGGTGTGGCGGAACGAAGGAACCAGACTCTTTTAGAGATGGTCAGATCCATGATGAGTTATTCGGATTTACCCAAGTCGTTTTGGGGTAATGCCTTGGAAACGGCGGCTTATATTCTAAACTTGGTGCCATCCAAATCGGTTCCTAAAACCCCAATGAAATTGTGGACTGGGCGCAAGCCCAGTCTAAAACATTTGCGGATTTGGGGTTGTCCGGCATACGTGCTAGACAATGAAGCCGGTAAGTTGGATCCACGTTCGGAATTAAGGCTGTTTATAGGATACCCTGCGGGAACGAAAGGGTGTATGTTCTATAGTCCCAAGGATCAAAAGACCGTGATAAGTACACACTTTAAATTCTTGGAGGAAGACTATATGAACAATCGGAAACCTAAAAGTGAAATTACCTTAGAAGAATTGAGAGGTCAAACCTCGATACCAAGTATACATGATGATGTACCACACGTCACATCTTTACAACCGGAACCCCGTCGTAGTGGGAGGGTTCCTAGGCAACCCGAGAGATTCATGGGGATAGGAGAATCTTCGGATTTGGTTCCCGGTGTTGAATCAGACCCATGGACGTACGATGAGGCAATCCAAGACAAAGACGCGGAGTCATGGCAAACGGCAATGGAAGCCGAGATGGGTTCGATGGATCATAATCAAGTGTGGGAGTTGGTCGAACCACCCAGTGGGGTAGAACCCATTGGATGCAAGTGGGTGTACAAGAGGAAAAGAGGACCGGACGGAAGGGTTGAAACCTTCAAAGCAAGGCTTGTGGCCAAAGGGTATACTCAGAAAGAAGGGATCGATTATGAGGAAACCTTTTCGCCTGTAGCTATGCTTAAGTCCATCCGTATTCTCTTGTCGATCGCTGCGCACCTAGATTACGAGATCTGGCAAATGGATGTCATGACGACTTTCCTTAACGGAAGTCTTGACGGCATAGATATCTATATGCAACAGCCCAAAGGTTTCATTGAAAAAGGCCAAGAGAATCTCGTATGCAAGCTCAAGAGATCCATTTACGGACTTAAGCAAGCATCGCGTACTTGGAACCAGTGTTTTGATCAAGTGATTAAGTCTTATGGGTTTGATCAAAACGAGTTCGAAAGTTGTGTGTATAAGAAACGTGACGGAACTGCAGTGGTATTCTTAGTATTATACGTAGACGATATTCTGCTCATTGGAAACAATGTAAAGGTATTGTCAGACGTAAAGGTATGGCTGTCAAAACAATTTGATATGAAGGACTTAGGGGAAGCCGGTCACATCCTTGGGATCAAAATCACTCGCGATCGCAAGAAGAGAATGTTGGGCTTATCGCAAGCTTCATACATTGACACTGTTTTGAAGCGTTTCAGCATGCAAGATTCCAAGAAAGGTTTTGTACCTTTTAGGCACGGAATCCATCTATCGAAAGAAATGAGCCCTAAGACGCACGCGGAGATAGATGACATGAAAGGTGTTCCGTACGCTTCGGCCGTAGGAAGCCTTATGTATGCAATGCTGTGTACGAGACCGGATATCTGCTTTGCCGTGGGCATGGTGGCAAGATATCAAAGTAATCCCGGGAAAGACCATTGGACTGCCGTAAAGTGCATCTTGAGGTATCTGAAAAGAACTCGGGAGCGGATGCTGATTTACCAGTCAGATAGTCTAGTTCCCGAAGGATACACGGACTCGGATTTCCAATCAGACATAGACTCAAGAAAGTCAACCTCGGGTAGTGTGTTTTGCATGGGAGGAGGAGCCATTTCATGGAGAAGCGTTAAGCAGAAATGCATCGCCGATTCGACCATGGAAGCCGAGTATGTAGCTGCTTGTGAAGCAGCGAAAGAGGCAGTTTGGCTCAAGAACTTCTTAGTGGACTTGGACGTTGTTCCGAATTTGCCCGACAAGATAACTGTCTTTTGTGACAATGCCGGAGCAGTTGCAAATTCAAAGGAACCGAGAGCCCACAAGGCCAGCAAACACATAGAAAGAAAATACCATCTGATACGAGAAATCGTTAAGAGAGGAGATATAGAGGTGGCAAAGATAGCGTCGGGTGACAACCTAGCGGATCCATTCACAAAGGGTCTGTCTCAGAGTACATTCGAGAGACATGTGGATGGAATGGGAGTCAAGACTATTGCCAATCTGCTTTAAGTATAAGTGGGAGGAATTATTAGGTTAGTGTAGGTTGACATGAGATGTCACGTAGAGCTACTACACTAAGACATGCGTGATGTATACTAAAAGCAGACTTTAAGTATAAGTAGGAGATTGTTGGAGTTATACGTGAAAGTATGCTTTTACTTTGTATAACTCGTGTATCAAACACTCGTTTTATGAGAATAATTCTTTTATCACATTTGCTTTAGTTATGATTGAATGTTGAATTTCTATTGCAAACCGTTCAATATATAGCACGTGTTACATAGTAGTTAATGTGGTGATACCCGATCACGGAAGACGACATTAACAGTTTACTTGTAACTAAACGTACATTTTCACGACCTAGGTGGAATTGAACAATCCGCCGTGAAAGGTCGATGTGTAAGGCTCAGATTGGTCTGTCTTGACTAAGAGATTGCACTAGCACATTTAGTATGTGTTGAAGAGGTCCTACAGCGAGGAGAAATTCTTCTGTTCTGAAAAGTGAAGAATTAGACCTCAGTGGTTGTTGATTTCTTAATCTCCGTCACTTAAATAGGACCGTGTGTGCTTAATAGTTACTGCTTTGATTCATGTTGGGTGAGAATCATTGCGACTTCGAACTTTGTGTCTTGGGCAGTAATATTAATCATACGACGGTTGCTAAGATTTAATACGGAGAAACGCGTGCGAGTACGGCTCGTGTGATTAGTTCCCTTGGTGGGCTCAGAAGTTTTATTGTACCAAATCTTGCAAGTGAAGAATTACTTTCTTCGGTACGAATAATAGTGTTGAGCTGTCTTTACTCCAAGGTGAAATATATTAATTAATTTAGAGCTATTCAGAAGCTCAATTAATTAATGGACTTGATAATCTTAAATGCGGGAAATAATAACCGGGAGCCCATATTATCGTAATATGGATTAAGATGGATAGTGCAATATTAATTTATTAGTGGTAATAATTAATATTAATGGGCTGAATTATATTGGGGCTCAATATTGAAATTCAGAAGTCCATTAGGAGGTCCAATCTTAATTCTCCTTAAGGCCCCTCAAGTAGCCCATTAAGTAGCCCAATAATGATAAGGTGATTAAAATAAAAAGAAAATAATATGCTGATTTTTCTTTATTTTTTTCGAAAATTGCATGATAAGGAGGAAAAAGATTTTGTTGATTTTCTTGGAAAGATATTATGCAAGATATGTATTCTAGGAATACAAGAATATCTCATATATTCAAGAAGATCCAAATCTTGGATTTTCTCTATGAAATTTTCGAAAACATCATATTTATTTAGGAGTGTGAGATTTTTGTGGAATATTTTATTATGGAGAAAAGAATATATGAGATATATTCAAGATTTCTTAGAGATTAAGAAAAGATTTTCTCCAAGCCCATTAATCCTATAATTTTCGATCACTACCTCTTATAAATAGGAGATGATTATTTCATCTCTATGTACATAATTCCATGTGTTGGAAAAATCAAGAAGCATAGATATTTTTCTTTTTCCTTAGTTATTAAATTACTTGAAAGTGTCTCCCACCGGCGATCAAGTGAGGTGAAAAGGGAAATACTTGAGAAGGCTTTGGGTTGATAAAGCGAGATTATAATTGTCCCGTATATTCAAAGGCCAATTCTACAAGAGGTACGTTAATCGCATATTTAATTGCTTATTCCGCTTAATTAAATATGTGAAATTAATTCAACATGCATGATGATAATTAGTTGTTGGAATTATTATTTGAATTAATTAGGATTAATTCATGCTAGTAATAATTGTATTTAAATTCGTATTTAAAATTCATCCCGAATAGATTCCGGGCACCCCTAATTTCTCAACACTCAAATGTTTGCCTAGGGGGCAAGGACGAGCAATACTCGAAGAAATTCATGCCGGAGTATGTGGAAATCACACTGGGGGGCAAGCCTTGGCATACAAAACTATTAGACAAGGCTATTACTGGCCGACTTTACGCCAGGATGCAATCAAAAAAGCAAAGACTTGCCACCAATGTCAAATTTTTGCACCAAACATTCATACCCCGGCTCAACAGCTCGTATCGGTTTATAGCCCATGGCCTTTTGCTAGATGGGGAATGGACATTATTGGTCCCTTCCCAGCAGGAGTTGCAGGAGTTCGATTTGCCGTTGTGGCAGTCGACTATTACACAAAATGGGCAGAAGCAGAGACCATGTTGAAAATTACGCAACAGAAAATGATCAATTTTATTTGGAAGAACATTGTCTGTCGTTTCGGAGTTCCACAAACCATCGTGACAGACAACGGTCCACAGTTTGATGGAAAAGAGTTGAGAGATTTCTGTACTAAGTGGGGGATCAAGAAACATTACTCTACGCCCTATCATCCCCAGGCAAATGGACAAGTCGGAGCCGTAAACAAAATCATCAAGCATACGTTAAAAGTACGGCTAGCGGAAAGCAAAAATAGTTGGTCTACAGAACTTCCGGAAGTCCTATGGGCATACAGAGTTTCTCCCAGGTCAAGCACCAGAGAAACACCCTTTGCAATGGCTTTCGGAACAGAAGCTGTTATACCAATTGAATTAAAGACCAACACAATCAGGACGACCAACTTTGATGAGCAGGCGAACAACTATGCTCTGGCTGCTGAAATAGATTTGCTCGAGGAAAAAAGACTGAGTGCCGAGCTAAAAAATGCTACCTATAAGCAGCGAGCAGAACGCTACTATAATTCCCATGTTAAACTTAGGGAATTCAGAGTTGGAGATTTGGTTCTAAGAAAGTTGCTCGCCCAACCTCCAGGTGTATTGGGACCAACTTGGGAGGGCCCGTATCGTATAACGGAAAAATTCGTTAATGGCGTATACGATATTGAAGATATGGAAGGCAAGCCGGTCCAATACTCCTGGAACGCCATACATCTAAAGAAGTATTATTAATAAGGCGAACAAGTTCTTGATTGGGCGAACAAATGTCTTGGGGGGCCAGTGAACCAAGTAAGGCATACCAAAAACTTGCCTAATTTTTTGAAAATTTTGCTAAGTATAGAATTTAATGTTGTTCGGCACATTGTATAGCTTGGTGCTGTTTTTATATCTTGTTTTTAGATAAAGTTGCTCGGCAAAAATATTATAAGCGAGCATGTTTTGATTAGTGTTTAAAGTTGTTCGTCGATTTGTATATGTTAGTGACGAGCAGTCTTACAACACTTGTAATTTTTTACGAATGTAAATATAATAGTTGTTCGTCAAAGAGGAAAAGTCCAAAGCTCGAGGTACAAGTCCATTTAAAGGTTGTTCGTTTTTGAAATGAACAGAACCTAAGGACCAAAGCCACTTAAAGGTTGTTCGTTTTTTAAAATGAACAGAACCTAAGGCTGAACCCTGATTCCACTAAAGGCAAAGTTCAATTCGAACAAAAGCCCAACACTATATGTTATAATTGCAAAGGCATTGACAAAAATGTAAAGGCAATTAACATATAAAGAAAATGAGCGAACATGAGAAAGACATTCCATTAATCAAAAGGCATTGAGCCTCAAAAATAGTACAATGATTCAAGAAGTCAAGTACTACAAAAGGAACGAACAACTATTACAAGGAAGATGAAAAGAAAAAAACTAAGTCCTAAAGAACTATTGTTGCTCGGCGGGGGGAGGATCTTGAGTTTGCTCGGCGGGAGGTTCAACGATCATTTCTCGAGCCAAATCTTCAGCAGCCTTATCCTCAGCCTCTTTTGCATTCTGCTCGTCAGCCACGGCCACCCCTTCCTCTTATTCGCCTTTATCAGTTGGAGGCGGAGGATGAGTAATGGAAATACTAGGGTCGAGTTTGTCAAGTTTAACCCCTAGTACTGCCAGATCCGCCAGCTGAATCTCGATATTGTTCGGCGGAGGATAGTGCTCCAGGAATTCATTTAGATCCTTGCTCATTTCTTCAACCAAATCCTTGAAGTCATAAGCATCGGCCGTGCGGATGCTGTCCGCGTAGGCGCAGATATATCCAAGGTTGGAAATGGGAGCGGTCCGAGCCTGAATTTCCTCTTCAAGTTGCTCGCGTGTGAAGAGGTTGGTTTCTGACTCCCGGAGACGAGCAACCTCCGCCTCAAGATCGGCGATTTTCTGCCCGGCCGCTGACAGTTTGCTCTTCTCCTCGCCGAGCATGGCTTCTTTGCCTCCCAATTCTCTGGATAAACCTTGAATTTCTTCAAGGTGTTTTTGCTAATTGTCAAGGTAGAGGGAGATCTGGTTGTTAAGCCGGGCAATGTGGCCGTTCAAACTGTTCGCCATTGAGTCCTTCTCCTCTGACATGCGGCGGACAGTGGCAGCATGTTGGCGAGCAGCTTCTTCCAGCTCCACCACTTGAGCCATTCCCCTTTGAGCGGACACAAGGGAGTTGGCAGCTTGTACCATTGACAAGTGAAAGTTATCAACGGGCCCTTGGGCGAGCACGGCCTTATTCAGCGGTTTTGACCAGGTGCGAGCAACAATTTTAGTTGCCCGACGAACATGGTCATCCGAGATGTCACGGATGTTCGCCGGGGTCTTTGAGCAGGCATACTGGTGAAGAATGTCTATCCGCCCCGGATGGTCATTAGGCCGATACCTGCGAACAAAGAAGTTTTAACACTTTGCAAATTTTTCAACTTACTCAATTATTGAAAGAGTTCAAGGAGGAATCCTTACTTGGCAAATTTGGCTCCGTCCCACCCTAGATAGGTGATGTCGTCGGGCCCACGAGGAGGTGTATGCCTATCTTTGCTCGCCTTTCCTCTTTCATCGGTTGAAGGAGGGCGAGCAGCTTCAGAGGAAGGCAGGCGACCAGATCCTCCCACCTTGGATTTTCCTTTATCAGTGGTGATGGGCGCCTGGGTGACGTATGTACCATCACTCTTTTTCAGTCTTTTTAGACCATGAGGAGAGGCGGGGGCCAGTTTAGGCGATGTGCTCGGCGGAACGGACGTCCGGGGGGCGTGCTCGGCGGCGGAGGCCTTGTTGGTCATCGCCAACACCTTAGAAGGCGGATCACCTTTCTTCTTTCGTCCTCTGGGTAGCGCCATTTCAAATACCCTCTGTTCTAGGAGAGCAAAACTAGGAGGGATAGCAACGGTGACTTGCTCGGCTAAAAAAAAAGAAGAGAAAGAGAATTAGACGAGCAAGTTGTGAGGGTCAAATGACGAACAAAGTTGGTTCGAGGAGTTAGAAATTTCTCATACCTGGGGGCACCTCAGCCTGT
The DNA here is from genome assembly GCA_947034835.1 of Ballota nigra. Lineage (NCBI taxonomy): Eukaryota > Viridiplantae > Streptophyta > Magnoliopsida > Lamiales > Lamiaceae > Ballota > Ballota nigra. The sequence goes on from OX344730.1 coordinate 26,031,019, forward strand.
GCTTCCAGATGATGGGGATAAGTAAGCAAACGAGCAGCTCTTTGACGCTTCTCGTCGTTTAGGTACTGGATGGTCCTGTCCGCTCTATTACGCAAGCCGACCGAACAAGAGGTGAACAGGAACTCGTCCCCGATCTCTTCTCCTTCCGAGTTCCACTTGAGCAGTCGAGGACCTGCAAGCAAACAATAAAAGTTAAATTAGAACAACACAATTCGAAGGCGAGCAAAGATAAACTTACGCTTAATTATTCCATAAGCTGCGGGAGAATTTATTCGCCCAATGCCACCGTGTGGACCGGAAGATGCTCGCCAGTCACCACCAATGAAGAAAAAGTGCTCTTTCCAGTCCCTAATCTTGTTCGGCACCCCTTCTACCATCTTAAGTCCAGTCCTGGCCTTGAGGTAGTAGTAGCCTTCTTCACCAATGGGACATTTGGTGATTGTCATCAGATAGTTGATCTCCTCCGCGGTAAGACGATCAACATATCCCTCTAAGGCGAACAGGGCCATGGCGCCGAGCAAATTCATCCACCCTATTGGTGTGATCTGTGTAATAGCAAGATTGGTCGCCTCGAGGAAGCGGCCAACAACGGGAGGTAGTGGCAGCCTTAGACCAGCGATCAGTGTGTCAATATTGATCGCAGTGCATCCGGGAGGTGGACGATCAGCTCTCTCTTTCCTTTTAGGAGCCCACATATGAATGTCGAAAGGGATTTTGTAGGTCTCTCGGATCAGATCAAGATCCTCTTCGAGGACGATACTTTTGATTCTGCTCGCCTGAAAATCAGTTTTTACTAAGTCCATTTTTTGTCTCTCTGGGCGAGCAAAATGGTTCGCATACTCCTCAGTATATGCTCGCCATTCGAAAGGCCGAGCAATTCCAGTGGGGATCTCGTTTTCCATCATCCTAGGAAATGGAAACCCTATCACTTCCAAAAATTCGCGAGTCAACTCGTCGAATTGGGGATCCTCTGATTCAGCGCCGGACGAGGAGTCTTCGCCGGAATCTCTGCTCGCGGCGACCGCCACTTCCCTCCCCGATGGACGAGCACCGGTATCTTCAACTGAACGAACAACTGAATCAACGTGGGGATTTGACGCCGAGGAGATCTCGAAGGGAGGTTGATTCTCGTGTACCACAATGGGGAAGAGGGGTTCAAGAGTTTCCTCGGATTTGTTGCTCGAGTGCGAAGACATGGAAGGAGAAGAAGAACCAGACGGCGGCGTTTCGTCGGAGATGACGGCGGAGCAAAGCCCCACACGGCGGCGATTGGGATTTTTGAAGAAAAACAAAAGAAATGAGGTGAAGAAAGAAAGTAACTACCTTATCTTGAAATTAGAAACCGATTGCCAGAGAAACGGACGCCGGAGGAGCTCGATATCGCCGGAGAAGATTAAAATCGCCGGAGTACTGTAGCAAAGAGTGAAAAAGTGGGAAAATATTTGTTTCCCCTTCAATTTATACCCCAAGCAAAAAATGGGGTACAGTGTGCAATTTTCAACAAAATACGGGTCAAATTGAAAGAAAACGGGGTAATTTCCGAGCAAGTATAAAAATCGAAGGGCCTACATGCAAATATAGGGGCGCGTGGCCTCGGGATTGCTCGCGCGTGGGCGGCGCACAGCCATGCCGCCCACATCATCTTCGTACAACCCCCAGACCTTGGGGAAACGAAACGACAGACCATATGTTGCTCGCCCAGGCCGATGATGTTCGCCTCAACCCTCATCATTGTGATATCCTAACTATAGTTGCTCGCCACAAAGTTGCTCGTCTGGGGCAACATATAGCCAGGATAGGGGGCAATTGTTGATAGACGAACATAAATTAATAATTGGCGAACAAGATATTGACGAACATGATTAAAGACCCAAGAACAAATATGGACCCACCACCAAGTCAATAATGACGAACAACACTGGTAAAAGTGACAGTTATCAGCCAAAGAGGTGTATGTTGACGAACAAAGGACCATGATCCCAAAGCCAAACTGTGCAAGACACAAAGGCGAACAACTTGTAAGCCATACACCCAAACGACGAACAACTTTTATGAAAGAACCATCCTGGATCAACTAAGCCGACCTAGACGAACAACAATGAAGTCCTAGATAAGACCAAAGAAGACTTTGTAACTACGATTTAACTTGGATAAGGTCAAACTAGAGTCAAAGGACACATGTCAAGCATGCAGGCTAGGGAGACCAAGAGTCAGGAACACCTCATGCTTGCTAGTCTCTATAAATAGTTGTTCTCCAGCTTAAGAAATACAAGTTCAAAAGTTCAAATTCATAAACACTCCCAAAAACACACACTAATACACCTAAACGGGCACACATACGATGGTAACCAATCACACATAATTGATTGATGATCATTAAACCGAACTTAAACAGTCACTAATCCATCCGATAAAAATTGATCACCAACAATTTGGCGGTTTGTTAATATTATTAGAGATTGATTAGTTAATTTAATTATTTTTAATGTCCCTCTACCTTGAAAGATATATTAGAGAACCTAGTGAGCACTAATTTACTGATAGTGTATACTAGGGTAGTATAGTTCCATATAATTGATTAATAGAAGAGAAAAAAACCATTAGAATTTTATTTAATAAATTTCTTGAAAATATCGCCGGCCATAATAACTAAGTCAAAACTCAAAAACCATTGAAGCAGGCACATCCATCGAGGTTTTCTTGCCCCAGCCCATGTGGAAATCGGCTTTCGCTTTAGAGTCCAGACACTTGTTAAACCAAAATATAAGCTAACCTACAAAGAAAGCAACATAATATGAATATTAAATATGTTTTGTTTAATACACTCTCTGTCCGCAGTAATAGACAAATTTCTTTTTATACCTAAGTTAAATTACATATAAAATTCATGATCAACTCATTTAATTCATATTAATAGTTTTCTATTTTATCTTTAGTCATAATTCACAATAAAATTAAATAGAGACATTTTTTTATGAATTTAAATAGAGGTACTTTAAAAATATAAATGTAGTTAATACTTATTGAAATACTTAAACAAATTTATGCAATGGGACATCTAAAAAAAAATAGCAATTTGTTATTGATAAACTCAGTGAGTATAAAATTGAGACACGCATTCTCTTTATTAGACTTTCTCAGAATGAGACAAATTAAAAATTACAACGTACTTGAGTAAAAAAATAAATCAATTTGATTTCATCAGTCATCACACAACCTATTTAATATTTTGCATTATCTAACACACCAATAGAAACGAGTGAACCTTTTCAAGCACAAATCAAAACTATATATCGAGATGAGTGGGGTAAAGAATTAATGGGGTACGAAAAACATGCAACAAGGATTGGTGAGAATTGACTTCTTGTTGCTTGTAGCTTCATCTTAATTTATTCAACTTTAATTATTTAGAATAGAACTTACCAGTTACCATGAATTTGTGATATAAAAAAAGTAGTTATTACATGTTCACTATATGTCATAATTCAAATTTCGATGTACTTAATTATATAGAAACTTTAAACTTTAAAATAATTATAGCTTTAATATAACCCGTGGTTTATGTTAAAAGATTGGCAAATTGCATCATTAGCATTTTATGCGTTTTTTTAAAAAATAATTTTAATTATTTTATTAAAAAGTATTAATTTGATAATAATATTATATAATAAAAACAAATAATGTGTTGCAAGATGAATTTGTTATCCAGAAGTTTTACTCAATAAGTTTATGTTTGAAAAACAAAATTAAATATCAATAATCTTTCTTATTGCAAAAATAATACTCCCTCCGTCTCGGAGAAACTTGCACACTTTTCATTATAGTCCATTCCAAAGGAACTGACACACCCTTTAAAAGGAAATATTGTTTTGCGTGCACACTCACAAAAATATATACATATTTACTCATATGTCACTACTTTATTCAAAAAGTGTCTTTTTTTTAAAAAGTGTGACTCGGAGGTGTGCAAGTTCCTCCGGGACCGAGGTACTACAATAATACTCATTTTTTTTTTTTTGAATTGGAGAGACACTCTGTTAATAATGTAGAGAACATTTCAGAGTAATTAAGGGGTGAAAATTATAGAGAATGTGAAGTGTATTCTGACAGGAGCGGCAGAATTCAAAACTATATATATACCTAATACATTATTAGAGACGAATAAATAATTAAAATCATGTCATCTACTTCAAACCAAATTGGACAATCCGTCATGAACCCCTCTTTTTATTTTTATTTATTCTTCAGTAAGCATTGAATATGAGTGGATTTGTTAATCTTCAACACGCAATAGAATTATATATGTGTATATCCATGACTAAATATTTAAGTCGTATATACATGGGGCCTAATTTAATTAATCATTGATCTACATATACGCAGGCTTGTGATGCATCAGTGTAACTACTGTGTTTGCCGTCTTCAATTTCCAATTAATTAATGAAAAGATTCGTGTTTTGTGGATATAATTACATAATGACAGATAAAAAATGACATTCTGCCAGAGGCAGATTCGCCTAATTCCAGAGAAAGAAATACATATTTGCACTTAAATAGGTGATAAAGAGACGGGCCACTTTTGGAATTGCCAATTTGGGTGATACATGTTTCATATTTGTGCCTTTAAAAACCAGGTGGACCGGGTTCCTCACTCTAGTGAGCGACCTGGGTTCGATTCTCTTTGGGAACGAATTATGGGAGTTATAAGGTGGGCTTGGAGTTGGAGTTTTCTTGGAGTGTTTGGAGACTTGGTGAACTAATCTAAGTACTAACAACTAACATTTACCGACCAAAAAAAATATATGTGCCTTTAAAAATGTTAAATTAGATCAAAATACTATAAATAATAAAAGAAAATGTACAATTGCAGACTTATAAGTTTCCTCTTTTTTTTTTTTTAAGAAAATGTATTATTTATTACTATTCGATGGGTCTTATGTTATCTTTTGTGTAAAATAATTGATAATTGTGAAAAAATAAAGAGTAATTGTTTAAGAAAGTATTTGTTTACTAATATATTTAATATTATTTTTGTTTTTTATGGAATAGAAAACTTATAATGAGACATCCAAAAAAAAGAAAAATAAAAAATTTATAGTTGGATGGAGAAAGTATATAATAAATAGATATAATAGTAGGTCTCCTGTGAACTAAGTTTATGTGAATTACATTTTTTTTTAAATGGTAAAGTGATTTTAAAACCCATTTTTAAAAAAGGTCATAATAGATCTATATCTTCTCTATTATAAAACACTTTAAAAATTATTTTATCATTTCAAATACTAATAAAAAATTCGCTCGCTAAAACACTAGAAAAACAGTAACTATGAAGAGTGTTTGGGGACGGAGGAAGTATATATTATCATTATTATGTATTTTAAATAAAACTATTAAAAAAATATATTTGATTTTTAGACAATAATAATATATAAATAATAATAATAGTCAGTATGTATAGCAATAATATTTAAAAAAAAATCGAGTTCACATGCACTCTTCACATGTGTTTTTGTCAAGTGATAATTAGATATACAAAATTATATTATTGAAAAAAAAGTATATACAAGTAGGGGTGTGCAGTATTCGGATAAAACCGAATTAACCGACCGAACCGAAGGTTATTCGGTTATCGGTTCGGTTACGGTTTTCAATATTTGAAAATTTGGTTATCGGTTCGGTTCGGTTATTTTACGGTTAAAACCGAACAAAAACCGAAAATCGATATTTATATATATATATATATATAATATACTGGAAATTATTATATTGAAAATTTAAAATTACTTCATAACCTAGATTTACTCAGCCACATTTACAATACAACCTAGATCCGCCGCTTCCAGTCAAAAAATAACTTAGACTTTGAATCGCCAAATTCGCTGCTTCTACTCATCGTCATTGTCGTTCACAGCCTTCCGCGCACCCAGCAAGCAAGGATGTAGGGTGGATAGTCGTTCGACACATCCCATCTCGTGAGACGTGAATCCCGTTGCACCGTCTATATCGCCTTCGTGAAGTCTTGTTCTTTTAATTTATAAACCAAGGTGTGGTATCAAACAATTAAGGAACAATTGGAGAATTGTGATTTGGGAGTCTGCTTCGGGTGAGTGGTTATCCAGCGCACAACCACTTCTTTCTTTTTCTCTTAGTTATGGTATAGAATTAAGGAATTTTTGTTTAGTTGTTTAATATTGAAAGTAATTTACAATTTAACTTGGATTTGTGAATTTATGGTTGTGATTTGTGAACATGGATCTTCTCTGAAGAAAAAACAGAGGCGCAGATGACTCAATTTTGTAAATAATTTTTTTTAAATTAAATATAAATCATCGGTTAATTCGGTTATTAACCGAAACCGAACCGATAATTTCGGTTCGGTCAACTTTCGGTTTTAATTCAATACGGTCGGTTTCGGTTAATTATACTGAAAATTTCGGTTATTTCGGTTATGAGATTTCGACCGAACCGACCGATGCTCACCCCTACAAGTGGGTTCCAAAATATTAAATAGGCTGTTTAGCAGGTCATTGAGACCCAAACTTGTAGCTTTGGGCCGATAGTAAATCCCTATTCGTCAAGCGTCACTAGTACAAAAAATGACTTAGATAGCGGTTACTTTTTAGCTTAGAAAGCGGTTCTAACCGCTTTCTAAGAATCAGCTATCTAAGCTAAGAAAGCGGTTCGGAAACCGCTGTGCAAAATAACCTCTTAGATAGCGGTTATAAACCGCTGTGTTCTAGGAAAGCGGTTTCGAACCGCTATCCAAGATCCTTACTTAGAAAGCGGTTTTGAACCGCTATCCAAGTGCCTAACTTAGAAAGCGGTTTTGAACCGCTATCCAAGTGCCTAACTTAGAAAGCGGTTCTTAACCGCTATCTAAGTGACAAAACGTTTTTTTTTTTTAAATTTAATTCACTAGGAAAGCGGTTCTTAACCGCTTTCTTTGATTTATATTTTTTTTTTATATTTTCTATTTTATTTTAATAAACCTGTTTATATACAAATAAATATATTTATCCATACCATTAAATATTAATCCATAACATCAAATAAATATAATTAATTATACCAAAAAATTCATAATAATATCATATCATCACAAATTAATTCCATAAGTTATATAGTAATAATGTCTTGTAAAAAGAAAATTACATTAAGAACCTATTGTATAAATACCCCATCCAATCCATTTTCCATTTGTCGATTCTAGCTTTGTTGTAAAAAGGGATCCGAGGATTATGCACAAACTGCAAATTACATTTAAAATTTAATTAATTAATACGAATATGTTATAACAATCAATAATAATTTAAATAAATCGATAAATCAACTTACTTCATCAGGTATATTCGTTTGAGAAGTCAAGATTATATCTTCAATGTAGAAACACACAAAATGTCCACAATGATCACCATCTTGCTGCCTCGGAACCTATATATTGATTAGCAGTTATAATCACGTACTATATATATACCTATGATTATTTTTAATTGAATTGAAAAATTTATAAAGTTTACCGAAATATTTTTCCACAACACTTTACTAATGGTTTTTGAGCTTTGACCCGGAAGACTACTCCGAAACATTCTCATTACACTATAAAAAATATTTAGAAAATAAAGCTCAGATTAGATCATATGCATACTTTTTAAAAGTAAAATAAATAATAATATGAGAATATTAAAAACTAACTTACCTGTCCATAAATGTAATGAGATTAGGACGATTTGTATACACTCCACCTTGAGCTGGATCCATAAAATACACATTAAGTTGATTCATGTCTATGGCCACCAGCACCCAATGTTTACTACAATATTATATTAAGAATATTAAAAGATAATCATTTGTTTATATATAAAAAAAATATTTTATGAAATATTAATTGTACTCACCCCACATTTGTCGGCCAGAAAATGAGATGATTTTTCCCAGTATATTTCAACATATGGTTAACAATATCCCTCATTAATGGTGTCCTCTTACCAAACATGCAACACACTTGTGGAGAGACGAATGAATACTTTGCACTTGCCCCGATATCTAGGGTGAAATATACCTCACCCAAATACCTTAAACAAACATACGCTAATTAATATTTAATAAGAAAATTAAACTATATATGAAGTAAATATTGAGAATTAGTTAACACATACCTGAGGTAAAGACTAATGGTAGTTGCACTCAACCACTTGTCGTGCATTACTTCATCCACATATTCCGGTAGGATGATCTCTTCATAACCAACCTGGTGAAAGTAAGAAGTAATGGGAACCACAACTGCATCGTAGGTGGGGGACGAAACCATCAAGTGCGCCGTTGACATTGTAGTGACATCGTGGGGTAAGTCACCGTGCACTGGATAACCTAATCGTCGTCTGCGAACACCAATAGTGGGTTCCCTCGGTCTCTCCCTCTCAATACCACTTGATCTTTGTGGAGCCTTTTGTGGAGTCGGCAGTATCTACAATTAATTTTTAATATAATTTAGAATAAATAAGATATTAAACTTTAATATCATGAATTTTACCTTCTTGGTGAGAGAGACCAAGTTCCTCGGCCATTCGAGAAAATGTCCGACCGCTGTTCCGACTGTGGTGGCATCATCTTCTGGTCTTGGCACTGGTGAATTCTCTTCTCCGATTTCAGGTACAATAAGTGTGACTCTTACACAACCAGAAGCCTGGGGACGACCGTGAATGATTCCAATAGAGCTGTCGTGCAACATTCCAGTTGCCACCAATCGAAGAGGATGCTCCACATAAAGGAAACATTCCACTGGCTGTTCGAAGAAGATATTATAAGTTTAGAAAATTATACTAGTCTTTAATTAAAATAAATACGAGATACATCTGATACCTGAGAGACATTTTGAAGTGGATCGTCGAATTCGTTTCTAGCATCAGCGGAAAACATAGTCGGGGCACTATATTCACAACTAGCAGCACTCGACGACATCCCTTGTCTCAATTGTCTTTGATTCATGATCTCCATCTGTTTAGTCAAGTCGGTAACCTGCACAGAAAGCTTTTCCACCATAGACATAGCCGCAATATAACCGGCTGTCATCTCTAATGTTTTCTTCGTGACGCCATATCCAAAAGCTCGTAAGCGTCCGGGATGCTCTTGACGATCTATTGCCCGTGCAAACAGATCATCAGTCCCCACAGTGCGGATGTCGTCGGGCGTCATGCTCTGAGATATGCGCTCCTGAATAACAAAAAATATTATTAAATCATTTCAAATGAAGTAATTGTTTTTAATGTAAAGGATAAAATAATGGATGAATTACCGCTTCTTCAGAGATACGCTGAGATCTGTTATCGGGAAAATTTCCATCTCGAGTCTTTCTTGTAGTTTGAAATAACTCGTAACGGGTAACAACAGGCGCACTCTCTCCAGCTTTCCTTTTTTCTTCTTTCTACGATAATGATAAACATATCCCCAAATTATTAAAAGTGAATATATATTAAGAGTGTAATATATTATAAGTTAGTATTTTTATCTCACCAAATCTTCCCTAATACGTGCATAACCTTTGGAAGATCCACGATATCGCGCTTCCATATTCTTAGCTTGTACGCTATTTCTATTGCTTTTTTCCTACAGTGTAATATAAATACAATAAACACTTAAAAAATTGTGCATTAATAGGAATAGATGAAATGACATTGATCAAGATTACCTTGAAATCATCAAGCATAGATCTACGCACGAATTCCTGCCAATATGGGGCCACCATAGGGGATTCCTCATAGTCCTTAGACGGTTTAGGCGAGTACTGACCAGTCTTCGGGTCTCGTGAACTTCTCCTCAGAAAAGACCGAAATTTTTTTGCCGCATTCCCAGCTTGCATAAGTATTTGATGCTTCCTTGTGTGATCAAGGCCGGAGAATGTTTGCTGCATACACATTTAGTAATTTCACAAGCTTATACATAAAAATAAGTCATGCAACAATGAAAATATGCATATAATTAATTTACATACCACGAGCTCATCCCATAACGCTTCCTTGTAAGGACTCATTTCAGGCTTACGCCAGTCACTGCATGGTGGTACGATAGGGACCACTCTCCTGACTGCAGACCCAATGTAGTGCGCCAACTTCGCACTCTCAGGTCCAATCGGCTGCCCATACTCATTGAATGATAACTGCAATTCAATGATAACGTTAGCTCAACAAACAATTAATTAATATAATAAAAATTAAACTGTTCAGATGTAATAAAATTAATTACCTTCAGTAATTTTCCTTTGCTACGGTCTTTTTTCAATGAAGTCATCGTGACTATACCCCTCTTGCGCTTCTCTCCAGAGCTACTAGAGGTGTGAGCATCAGTGTTATCATGACCCAAGTCATCATGATCTCCCTCATCTCTATCATCTCCATCATCCCCATCATCTCTATCATAGGGAAAATAACCCCCATAATCTCCATCACCCCCATAATCTCCATCATCTCCATCATAGGGGGGTTGATCCATGATCCTGTGAAACAGAATAAAAAAATATTAAAAAAATAAACAGAAACAACATTTAATAAAGTATGTGGAAACAACATTTAATAAAGTCGTACATTTCTTTTTAGCACTGATTTTTCTTTTTCGTTTTTTGGTTGACTTTTCTTGTTCATGACCATGAATGTTAACGAGATCCGGATTGTTATATTCATCCTCGTTTCTAAGATTTCTCTGGTATGTACGTGGATTTGCAAGATCATCAAAAGAGGGTACAGAATGTGTGAAGTTCTGAAAAGGATCATCAATCATGTCAACATCTTCATCGACTTGGTCGTTGATTTGGTAACTATGATTAAATTTGTTTGACAGAAGCACAATTGACCATTTCTTGTTCACTGGGTCGGGGACATAGAAAATTTGTTGAGCTTGACTGGCCATTATGTAAGAGTCATCTCTGTATCCCACATTCTTCAAATCGACGCGTACAAACCCAGAACATTCAACTTGGACTCCATTTGGGATCCTCACCCAACTACAATCGAAAATTGGTTCTCGGTGACCAACATAGTCGAGTTCCCAAATATTGACAATCTGTCCAAAGTATGTGGTAATCGACTCATTCCATGCAGTTGCAGTAATAGACACCCCACTATTCTGCATTGTACTTGCGGCATCATGATCCCTGGTATAAAAAGTGTATCCGTTGATAAGATAACACTTGTATGAATACGCATGCCTATCAGGCAATCTGGATAGCCACTTAACTCTTTCTTTCACTGATTCTTTATTCTGTGACAACATATTTGCAACATAACCATTGAACCAGTCAACAAACGTCCGATTATGCTCAGCTTCAATCCATGATCTATCTCTAGTGGGAAAGGACTCAGACAGTGCTTGCATGTGCAGGTCAATAAAAGGAAGCACATCGACCGTGTTGTGAAGTACGCACAAGTGCATCCGTGTTAGCTCCTCCATACTAACACATACAGGTTGACCACCGGTAATGCCTTCACCATCCATCCTATTAGTGTATCGGGTACTTGGAAGTCCAATTGCATCAACATTTGGAATAAATTCAGACCAGTACTCAACTGCTTCTTCTACTAAATAGCGTTCTGCAATGCAACCCTCCGGCCTGAACATATTCATCACATACCCTTTCAGCACTTTCATGTATCTCTCTACACCATACATCCATCGCATACGAGCAGGACCACACATTCTTGTCTCGTGTACCAAATGAACGGTTAGGTGAATCATTATATCAAAAAATGATAGAGGGAAATACATTTCAAGCTCACATAATGTCCCCACAATCTGTCTCTGAAAACCAAGCAATTTTTTAGGATCAATGACCTTGCTACTCATTGCCTTGAAGAACCAACAAAGCTTTGTTATGGTTATGCGCACATTTTCAGGCAAGATAGAACGTATTGCAATGGGCAAGAAATTCTCCATAATGACATGATAGTCATGCGATTTCAGATTCGTCAATTTCACGCCATCATCTGAAACAAGTCTCTGTATGTTGGACGAATAACCCTCTGGTACTTTCACATCCTTTAGTGTTTGAAGAAACACTTTTCTCTCACTCTTGGACAAGGTGTGTGCAGCAGGAGGTAATTTCGGTGGTTTACCTTCTTCACACACAGGTGCCAATTCTGCTCTTATACCCATAACAACCATATCCATTCTTGCATTGTAACCATCCTTGGACTTGTTATCAGCTAGCAGAGTATTGAGCAAACTAGCACAAACATTCTTCTCAACGTGCATTAGATCAATGAAGTGTCTAACATACAACTCTTTCAAATATGGCAATTGAAAGAAAATTGATTCCTTCTTCCAGCCTCTAGTTGGGAGACTCTTTGCAAAGTGTTTTCCATATTGTGTGTTGACATTCTTCATCTCGTTCAATACATCTGTACCTGACAATAAATGTGGAGGTCCACGTTCCTCGATTGTGCCATCGAATGCATCAGCCATTCTTCTATACTCATGTGTTGGCTCCAACCACCTTCTGTGCCCCATATAAACAGTCTTCCTACAATGACATAAACGAATGTGATCTGTGTTCGTGGTACACCAAGGACATGCATCGGCTCCCTTCACACTATATCCAGATACATTCCCATAAGCGGGGAAGTCATTGATAGTTCCAAACAACATGGCCTTCAACTTGAAATTCTCCTTTCTATAAGCATCATACACATCGACACCCTCATCCCACAGGAGCTTCAAGTCCTCTATCAAAGGAGCCAGATATACATCTATGTCGTTACCAGGTTGTTTGGGTCCTGATATCAATATAGACAACATCATGTAAGTGCGCTTCATGCACAAGTCCTGTGAAAGATTATAAACCATCAGAATCACTGGCCAAGTACTATGGTTGGTACTTTGCATACCAAACGGATTCATTCCGTCAGTTGAGAGTACAAGATGCAAATGTCGTGGTTCGTTCCCAAATTCTGGATGTCTGGCATCGAATGTCTTCCACTGGGGTGAATCAGCAGGGTGTCTTAGCATTCCATCCTTGATCCTATCATCATGATGCCAAGTCAAATTTCTGGCATCCACATCGCTACTATACATTCTTCTGAATCTTGGTATTATCGGGAAGTACCACATTACCTTCGCTGGAGATTTATTTTTCAGATATCTCTTCTTTCCACACTTGGGACATTCATCGAGGTCTTCATACTCCTTCCGAAACAAGATACAATCACCCGGGCAAGGATGGATTTTCTGATGTGTTAACCCAATGGACTTAAGCATTTGCTTAGCCTCATATGCTTTCGTAGGCAGTACATTTCCATCGGGCAATAGACCACTAACTGCTTCCAGCATGCTTGAGAAGCACGCATCGGTCAACTGGTGTGCTGCTTTTAGGTTGAACAATATCAACACAGCTGACACTTTTGTTGCCTTCTTACACCCGGGCCAAAGGGGTAATCCAGCGTCATCCCTTAATTTCTCTGACATATAAGGGTGATCTCGCAGATTTGTGTCATCCCCACTTGATGTATCAATATTCGGTACATCTCCAATACTATCCTCAACCACTGTATCTTCAAACCTAAAGTCAGTTCTTATGTTGCTTGAGCTACATTCATCTCTTCTCTCACCATGAAATGTCCAAATGGTATATATTTTATCAATACCATGACACATCAAGTGGTCTAACAAACTTTCTCGACCACTAACAGTTTTTCCATTCATACATTTCCAATACGGACATAATATGTATCGATGGTCGGTGCAATGTCTAATTGCATGATTACAAAACTCTTCCACCCCATTCCTATACTCCTCTGATAATCTATCTGCTCGAACCCACTTCCGATCCATATAAAACTAGAGATGCCTATATACATTAATCGAAAAGCACACGAGTTGAGTCTATATATAATTAGCAATCCAACTCTATTTACAACTACTACTATTTTGTAAAATTTTATAACCTCTAGCTAGGCATGCTAATTAAAATTCTAACATGCATTCTAACAATTCCATCTAAAATTAATCATAAAGCCTTCAATTAAGAATTCTAACCCTAACAAGGACATGATAACAATCTTATTATGAGTTGAATGCTAATAATAAATTATCACAAGGCAATTTAAATCATATCGTGGTTAGTATCTCTTTTCTACCGTTTAGTCATGCATAACTAGAGTGAATCAAATTACGCAATCACACAATTTCAATAATTTTGGGCCCAAAAACCATTTTAATTAATTCACCACCTCAATTAATGGAAGGCAAATTATATCACTAATAATTATTATTCATTTAAATTTCCATTATCATCCTCATTCACAATCATACAACATGAGATGCATATATAAATTAATTACCGACATCAAGAGCTTAGAATCAAATATATTCATCAAATATAAATTAAATTAACAATTTCTATATATACCTAATTATATTATATATTCATCAAATAAATTAGTATATAAATAAACAAACACTAATTAACTAGTATATAAATAAATTAGTATATAAATTAGTATATAAATAAATTAACTAGTATATAATCATCAAATTAATTAGTATATAAATTAACAATTTCTATATATACCTAATTATATTATATATTTATAAAATAAATTAGAATTTAAATAAACAAACACTAATTACCTAATTAACTAGTATATAAATAAATTAGTATATATAAATAAATTAACTAGTATATATATTCATCAAATTAATTATATTAGTATATAAATTAACAATTTCTATATATACCTATTTATATATATTCATCAAATAAATTAGTATATAAATAAACTAACACTAATTAGTATATATATATATATTCATGAAATTATAACACTAATTAACTAGTATATATATAAATAAACTAACACTAATTAGTATATATATATATATTCATGAAATTAACACTAATTAACTAACTATAGTATAAATTAATGAAATTAACAGAGAAATTGGAGTATTACCTGGAGGCGGCGGGCTACGGCGGCGGCGGAGAGGCGGCGGCGGAGGTGCGCGGACTGGGGCCTCGTCGGAAGAGGCGCGCGGCCTGGGACGGCGTGGCGAGGCGCGGCGAGGCGCGGCGGGCAGGGCGCCGACGGGGAGGGTGGCGCCGCAAGGCTACGATCGGCGCAAGTGGTTGAGTACGGTGGCGTGCCGTCGCGGGTGGGAGAGAGGGGGGAGGAATTAATCTGCTGCGCGGGCTGAATAAATTAGGGATTTAGGCATTTAAATTGGGTCAAACACTTAGAAAGCGGTTCTTAACCGCTATGCAAGTCTTTACTTAGAGAGCGGTTCTTAACCGCTATCCTAGTGGTCACTTGGATAGCGGTTTAGAACCGCTATACTAGTTAGATCTTACATAGCGGTTTTGAACCGCTATCTAGCAATTTAGTACTTATATAGCGGTTGTTAACCGCTTTCTAAGGTTAAACCTTAGAAAGCGGTTATAAACCGCTATCTTAGAATTTTTTTTTTTTTTTAATAAATTAATTTACATAACCGCTCTCCAAGTGGGTTCTTGGAGAGCGGTTTTTATAAAGGCTATCTAAGTAGAGCTATCTAAGTTCGAATTTGTAGTAGTGCGTGGGCTAACTATAAATTGAATCACTCATGTTAAATACAGTTCCATATATGATCTTACGCTCCTCCCAAAAAAATGTTTAGAAATTTTTTTCGAAAAAATGTAACAATTTTTGAAAAAAAAAATTCTGAAAATTCATATATTTATTATTTTTTCTTTTTTTGCATTTTCGGAAATTCTTCCGAAAATTGTCGAATTTATTTTCCAAACACTTTTTGGGTGGAGGGTATTAACAAAAGATAGGATTGTATATTACCTTGGCCTAAATGAACAAGACTCGTGTTAAATACAATCTTATCTTTTGTTAAAAACACTCCACACAAAAAATAATCTAAAAAAAAAATGAACAAACAAACATAAACATTTTTGAAAAATTGTAATTGTTTTTGAAAAAAAAAATCTGAACATTTTTTGGATGAAGTGTATTAATAAAAGATGGTTCGGCATTAATTTGGGGCAATGAATAAAGAAATTTCACATCACTAGATGACCTTATTTCCGTTCAAAAACTATTTCTAATGATTAATCTATTATGTTATATTTGAACTGTAAATAGATTTATAAATCACAGAACATTACTGAATCATCAAATCATAAAATTTCATATGCAACTGATAATATTTGTGCACGTCCACGTTTAATTTATAATAGTCTACATGTTTCCTTCATGTTTTTAGTCAAATTTAAATTATATGTTACCATTGTATTAATACGTACGTTTGAATTGTATTACCCCTAATGCCCAAACGCGACAATGATAGATGTTGAAAATTAGTACTGCTATATCAGATCATATATTAAGCATCAATTTGTATCTGTAATAAACTAATAAAGTATTAAGTCCATTTTGAATTCCAAACCCAAACATTTATATTTCTTAAAGATATAGAATAACATCATTGATTAAAATAAGTGTTGAAACTAGAAAGTGTTAGAGTAAAAGGAAAAAAATTTGGAGTGCAAGAATATGTAATGGGATGTTTGAGCTTGACTCATTTATTTTCAAGTCGAGCTCGAATTTTTATCGAATTATAAACAAGTTTACTAATATCAATTATAAATTTTATTATTTACCAGATAATTACAAAAATAAAGTGGATTTCTTTAAATTTCTACTAAATTTTATTTTATTATATACTTTTATATTTATCATAAATATTAAGTATGAAAATTAATGTACTATATTAGAATGTTACCTATTAATCATAATTTATATGAGTTGGTTTACAAGCTTATTAACAAGGACGTTGACGAGCTTATAAGGAACAAAATAACATTGATTTTTATCTTTTTTGTTTTTATAAACGAGTGTTATTAGACGAATTCAAAAATATATAATTTTTCAATTCGAGATTCAGATAATTCGAGAACAAATGTATTGGATTATACTATTAAAAGATAGTAAGGTAGGGGCATTGGAAAGCAGAGAGCATGTGTTCCACGAACTCAGCGGCGCAAGAAATGGAAAGTTTTGGACGCATGAACATATTAGTTGCGTGCTTGCATGAACACCTTAATTAAGACACTCAAACTTGTAAGCATTACGCCATCATCTCACGTCGATCTCAACATACATTACCTAATTTGTGCATGCAAATTAGGAACTACTCAATTCCTTGTTAACTATCACATATTCAAAATTAAGGTTTTCACGTTTTTTTTTTTTTTTTGGTTGCAGTCGCAATTCTCAAGAACTGGGCAGAGTTAGAGCATGCTTGTAATAAAATTCAAAACCTTTTTATATCAATTAGCGGCTGCCTAACGTCACATGCCATGTTGTTTTATTTAGAGTAGACTGTTATAAAGCAAACGAAAGTGTAACCAGAACTATACTTAATATATACATATATACGAACATTAGTTCAAAGAAAATTAATTTTGAAATCAAGCATATCATAGTATCATTATCAATTGCACCCAATAATTATGTTTTTATTTTCCTTTTGACAATGGACAAAGAAAAAAGGTCTTTTTTTTTTTTTTTTTTTGAGGGAATCAAGTATGAATCAATTGGGATGTAGTATTTGAAGGGAAATATATATGTACTTCATTTTCCCCCTAACATGATGTTTGTAGGAAAATATAATTTTAATTTGTGGTATTTTAATCTAAAACAGCGTAAAATGGCTAAAAAATAATGAATGGCAAGAGATGAACAAAATACAATATAACCATCTCAACATATATGTCCAATAATTTTTTTTTTTTTTTTTATTTCAATATTTTTGTTAACAGAAAGTTAATATTACGAGTTATTATACTTAGAAAGGTAGAGTAAACAACAATCAAATTCATTAAAAAATGAAAAAGTAAACAACAATCAAATTAAATTAAAGGCTCCCGATATATAACACCAAATGCGCGGTCACTTAATTTCCTGAAAACAGAAAATGGCTTCCACCCTTTGTGTGAATCAATCCCTCCTAAAATCCTCCCAGAACCCAAAACCGATCACCAGAAATGCCTTTTATCCCGTTAGTAGAATCGGGTTTTCTGCCCCTTGGATAAGAAAAACGATGAAGATGAAGCAGAATTTCAAGGTCCGGGCAGGAACCGAAGGCGAAGGCGAGTACGGGTCGGAGAAGGAGCCGGCGGCGATTGTAGAGGCGGAAACGGAGACCGCATTGAAGAAGCAATTGTTGGAGTGTTTCCATGGAAGTAACAGGGGTTTGAGTGCCAGTAGCGAAACCAGGGCGGAAATTGTGGAACTGATCGCTCATCTTGAGGCCAAAAACCCGAACCCGGCTCCGACCCAGGCCCTCACCTTGCTCAATGGAAAATGGATTCTCGCGTCAGTTCCTCTTCCCTTTGATTCATCTTTATTCTGGTTTTTGGAGCTATAATTTCATATATTTCAATTTTCTCAGTGAATCAAGTTATCACATGTTTATTTACTTGTTATAAGAAAAATATAGTAATAGTAAAATCTCTATAATTATTTATCAATTAATTATTTATTAATTTAAAGAGTGATTTTTAATGAAATGAAATTTATTTGTATAAAAGTGAGTGTATTTAATTAATATATATTCATAAAAATATATATATTATGCATCATATCCATCAATATACATGCAAAATTGAAATTTATTAAAATATTTTGGTGCAATTTGAGAACACAACACTAGCACAATTAAATTAGATAAGATATGTTGAGATGAGATTCGAGTAAATTCAACGTTTAACAAAAATGTAACCAATAAATTTATATGGTATTAAGGGAACCACTAATTTATAGTATAAGAATTTTTTTAAATATTACTATCTTATTTTATTAAAATTGATAAAAAAAAATTAACTTGTCCAAATTGGAATCGGAAGAATTTATTATTTTAGATGGTTTATTAATTTATATTTACTGTATTCGATATTTGCCCCATTCTATTGTGCATGTTTTCCAAATAATAAATCATGTGAACCATAATTGATCTCTAATATTAAAAATTCATGTATTTCACTCACTCAGTTGTACGTGGTTTTTGAGAAAGTGCAGGTACACATCGTTCTTGGGTTACTATCCCCTGCTATCTGGTGAGGGATTTATGTCTCTAGTGAAGCTTGAGGAGATATCACAAACTATCGACTCTGATAATTTCACTGTCCAAAACTCCGCCCTCTTTTCCGGACCACTTACTACCACTTCAATCACTACCAATGCCAAATTTGAAGTTCGAAGTCCTAAACGTGTCCAGGTCCTTACTTGATGAATCAAACTTTCAATTTATATTATGATCATAATTATTAAGGCTTAAGTTTTGTTGCAGATTAAGTTGGAGCAAGGCATTATTGGGACGCCCCAGTTGACAGATTCTATTGTGTTGCCAGAAAGTGTGGAGTTTCTGGGACAAAGCATTGAGCTTGGACCCATCAGAGGTTTGCTCGTTTCGCTGCAGGACACTGCGTCCTCTGTCGCCAAGACTATCTCGAGCCGACCGCCACTCAACTTTCCCATCTCCAATGCCAGTGCAGAGTCGTGGCTCCTCACTACGTACCTAGACGACGAGCTTCGTATTTCCAGAGGAGATGGGGGCACTATATTTGTGCTCATCAAGGAAGGCAGCCCTCTTTTGACATCCTACAACTGATTCATTTCCTTTCATCCTTTTTCTGCTCATTTGTTGACTGCCGATTAACCATAATAACTATTTCTTCTTCTCTCACTTAATTCCTTAATCAAGTATTGGAAGTTTAGGGTATTTATTTATTTATTTATTATTATATGTCTGCATGAAGTTTTTATATATGAAATATCCAACCCAAAAAGTTGATATATATGTGGATGTGGATGTGGATTCAAGATTCAACTGTCGATGAACAAGGAGAAATGTGAATTGTAAAATCAATTTCTACAATCCAAAGGATCTTAAGCATAAGACTTTACATCTAGTTTTTATTAACATAAAATATCAAATAAATTAATACTATTATCCAAAAATAAAATCAATCCACAAAATTATCAATTCTGTAAATTAATCATGTTGTATTTTACTAAAAGAACGAGGCTACACTCTCAATTTAATTGAAGCTATTAATCAATAATTACATACATCCGATCCAACATCTACGACAACGTTATGAAAATGTTGGGACGAAGTTACATTTTAAAACATACAAATAAATCAGTACAAACTTGATGGAATACCTCAAGTATAGTCCCTCGAAACTCCTCAGAATTCATGGATACATAATAATTTAAAAGTCGACGCAAATCCTTAATTTCCCTTATCTTATTTGCGACGATCATCTGCTCCATCGACTCTCTGAAATCCTCCCGAGGATCATAGGTGGACTTCTCCATCGCCACCATCAGAACAAACTTCATTTCCTCTCGTCTACTCCTCTCCTCCTCCCGCTCCCTGATCATCCTATCGAGCCTCTCCTGCACCATGGCATGCGCGATGCTCGAAACCGTTGGAAATCGGGCCGAGCTGGTCGAGCTTTCGGCCTCTTCGGATGAAGAAACACTCAGCCTACAACTACAGCAAAAGGCTTGAGAACATCTGTTCTGTTTCCTGATGGCTGCTCTGCTTCTGGTTTTCATTGTGTCACACATTTGAAGTAGCTAAGATGTGAGGGATGGAAAGAATAGATTTAAGTGGTGAGACAGTGGGCTCGAGGTAAGCATGATTATGTCGTGGGGTTAAAGTTGGGGGCCTCTCTGTATTTGGATTTTGGAAGATTGAGAGGGAAGGGAACATTCCAATTGTTTATAACGTAGATCTGCCTTTACTTTCTAATGTAGGTTTGTGTTAGGTGGCATGCTTTTCTAATTGTGGTCCGACTTTAAACAAATTAAAACATGTTCAATTTTTTAGGGGTTGGGTTGGGTTGGGGTCCTAAAGTAATAGGGGTTCTTGATGGCTAGTTGATGCCAAAGTCAAGGGCGGAACCAGGAAATTTTTTTAAGCGGACTGAAAATCTAATATAAATACAGTATAAAAATTAAAAATTAATATATTTTTAATACAAATAGTTGTGTTTCAATAGTTAAGGTTGTCTTTCTTTTTTAGAGGTCACGCCCTTGGCCAAAGTGAAACCACCTTGAAAAAAAAAATCTAAACATCTATTAAAAAAAACAATCTTTCATGGCATATACACGGGATTCAATCGGGTCTCTTGGATTGGGATATTTTTTCAAATAAACTTAATGTATACTTAATACTTATGATAAACCGAAAATCAAACTAAAATTTGAACGGCTATAACCGAATTGATTAGAGCAGTCCGTTAGTTCGATGAAAAATAATATTGTGCAATTTTCCTAATACATTAACTTTCTTTTTCTTTCTTTTCTTTTCTCGAATGGTTCAAACTTAAAGGTGATCCAGACACCTTTCTTTTTCTTTTTTAATCACCATTAGGCGTAATCAGCCCTTTCTGGATTCCTTTATTACCAAAGCTATTCTGTGTTTTACAAATAATTTCGATGTAGTGATTGTGGATGACTTAGTAAGGGTGAAACACTTGGAAATGAACGTCGTCCAAAGATGCTAATAGGGATGGGGTATACTAATTAACATACAATATATATATATATATATATATATATATATATATATATATATATATATATATATATATATATATATATATCAAGGTGCACTTATAACGCAACACGATGAAGCCTTGGTGCAAAGAATGTCATTATGATTCTCTAATTATCAAATTATTCTTTTGTTGATTGTCTTGATGCATATATATATAATTTTTATTTTTATTTTGAGGCGACAATGGTCAACAGATTTTATAAAAAAAAAAAATTACGTTGTTTTTTTTTTTTTTTTGGTAAGTAAATGTTCTTTATTCCATGGAAGCTTAGAATAAAGAGTCACTGTACAATGATGTTTATATCTACATAAGCTTTCAACTCTCAAGTATATTTCTAGGATTTTTTAACCAAAGCGAGAAGGGAAAATTACAAAAGATAGGATACTTCACGGAACACCAACTCCAAAATCTACCTCTAATTTCATCAAACACCTTTTCCGGGACAAAAGCTTGACCATCGAAAATTAACTTGTTTCTCCCTTTCCAAATATTCCACACAATACAAATCCAAAGGCATGTGGCCAAAGGTTTACCTTTCTTGCCCGAAAGTAAACCCCCAAAAGCCAGAAAATGTCGAAGAATCTGGTTATGGCCAACTCCTAAGCACCCCAGCCAATTAAAACAAGCATATCAAATTTTTGACGTGAAAGAACATTCAAGAAAGAGGTGAGACCCAGATTCCGGATGCAAACAACACAATGGAAAGCTTGTATTACCATTTTGTGTTAAGATGTTGTGTGCAAGAAGATTCACCCTTGTCGGTAGCCGGTCTTGTAGGAGACGCCATGCCATCGCCGAAGTCTTGATTGGTGCAATTTTATTCCAAATTTGACTCAAGGCCGACCTCACGATTTGGTTGGTGCTGTTCAACGAACCTGGGACGCACACCATCTCATACGCCTTCTTTACCTTGAAACAATTGTCCGAAGATGCCTTCCATTTCCAAGTATCTACTTTATTCTCCTCCATATGCAGCCTGTTAGTAACTGTAAGAAAATCATTTAAAGCAGGTAATTCACGATCAAAAAATTACCTATTCCACTTTAAGTCCCAATTCCACAACCCATTACACCACACTCTCATCTCTCCTGTTGTTGCCTCTTTCAAGGAGCTCAACTGATATAAAAAACTACGTTGTTTTTTTAAGAGAAAATCATTCTCTCAAATTATGTACGCACAACACATGAGATTGTAATATATGTCATGAAACAAATAAATAAAGATAAACTTATCTATTTTGATGATACAATTAATATTATTTAAAAATATACACAAATTACATATTAATTGTACAATAAAATTGGTTTACATTATATTTTGTCATAAAATAAATAATTCAATAAATGGAGCGGATTGGACCCATGAATCCATATTATGAGGCGAAATGCTTCCACATTATATTTTAGGGTTGTTCACGGTATAAACCAAAATTAATATTTGAAAATATTTGTATTTGGACCGAAGTTTGGTTATTTAAAAAATCGAGTGTCCGTGTCTGTACCAAAATTTCGGTATGGTACGTTACAAATATTTTATTTTTCAGTACAGATCGAAACAGATTTTCGGTTTCAAACAAGTCGGAGCGGAGAGGAGAAACAACTTTTTTTTGTTATTCTCTCCATAAAAAAATTGATGCACACTCACACGAATACTACACATCTTCAACCACAATTATGCATATACTGTTGGAGTTATAGGTGAAAGTATGCTTTTACTTTGTATAACTCATGTATTAAACACTTGTTTATGAGAATAAATCTTTTATCGCATTCGCTTTAGATATAATTGAATGTTGAATATTTATTGCAACCAGTTCATTATAAGTGGTACATGTTACATTGTAGTTAATGTGGTGATACCAGATCACAGAAGATCACATTAACGGTTTCCTTGTAACTAAACGTACAAATTCACGACCTAGGTGGAATTGAACAATCCGCCGTGAAAGGTCGATTAGTACATCTCAGATTGGCTTGTCTTGACCAAGAGATTGCACTAGCACATTTAGTATGTGTTGAAGAGGAGCTACAACGAGGATAAATTCTTCTGTTCTGAAATATGAAGAATTAGACCTCAGTGGTTATTGATTTCTTAATCTCTATCACTTAAATAGGATTGTGTTTGCTTAATGGTTACTGCTTTGATTCATGTTGGGTGAGAATCGTGACTTTGAACCTTGTGCTTTGGGCAGTATTATTAATCATACGACGGTTGTTAAGGTTTAATACGGAGAAACGCGTGCGAGTACGGCCCATGCGATTTGTCCCCTTGGTGGGCTCAGAAGTTTTATCGTACCAAATCTTGCAAGTGAAGAATTAGTTTCTTCGGTACGGATAATAATGTTGAGTTGTCTTTACTCCAAGGTGAAAGATGTTAATTAATTTAGAGCTATTCAGAAGCTTAATTAATTAATGGACTTGATAATCTTAAACGCAGGAAATAATAACCGGGAGCCCATATTATCGTAATATGGATTAAGATGGATAGTGCAATATTAATTTATTAGTGGTACTAATTAATATTAATGGGCTGAATTATATTGGGGCTCAATATTGAAATTCAGAAGTCCATTTGGAGGTCCAATCTTGATTCTCCTAAAGGCCCCTCAAGTAGCCCATTAAGTAGTCCAATAATGATAAGGTGATTAAAATAAAAGAAAATATATTTGTTGATTTTTTCTTGTAATTTTCGAAAAAGATATATTAGGAGAAGGAAAAGATCTTGTTGATTTTCTTGGAAAGATATTATGGAAGATAAGTATTCTTGGAATACAAGATTATCTCATATATTCAAGAAGATCCAAATCTTGGATTCTTTCTTCAATATTTTCAAAAATTAGCCCCTTAATGAGGAAGTTGAGATTTTTGTGGAATATTTTATTATTGAGAAAAAAATATATGAAATATATTCAAGATTTCTTAGAGGCTAGGAAAAGATTTTCTCCACCTCTAAAATATATGAAAATTTCAAAATTCCCTCACATATATATAGGGGATGATTATTTCATCTCCAGTTTACAGTTTCACAGTGTTGAAAAAAAATCAGCAACAGTATTTTTTCTTTCTTCCTTGTTATTCTAATTGCTTGTGAGCACTTCCCACCAGTGAACAAGCAAGGCGAAAGGGAAATACTTGAGAAGGTCTTTTGGTTGATAGCACGATCGTGATAGTCCCGTTGTTATCAAAGGTCATATCTACAAGAGGTACGAATTACGTGAACTCCTAGTTTTTCCGCGTTAGGTTTTCATATGAATTAATTCAACATGCATGATGATAAAATTGTTGTTGGAATTATTAATTGAATTAATTAGGATTAATTCATGCTAGTAATAATTGAATTTAAATTCATATTTAATTATCATCCCGAATAGATTCCGGGCACCCCTAATTTTCCCAACAACTGGTATCAGAACCACGGTTTCGGACTCTGATCTTTAAATTGGAATTTAAATTGTTTGACATTAAATTGAAATTGGATAGTAGAGTTGCTATATCTTTTTTGCAGGTATCCAATTGTCATTGTTTTAATGTTATTTTTTTTTCATGCGTGTGAATTAATTATTTTTTAATTCGATTCGTTTGAATTCATTTTTCTCGTGAGAAAATCCACGAGTAGATTAGTTGGTTTTATTTTGATTTGATCATTGTAATAGACTAGTCTAGATCTAGTTTTTATTTATTTTTTGTAAATAAATTACAACCGGATCTAGACGAAGACGGAAACGAAGAATTAAAGACGATGTACCCGGACGATGCATGCATGGCGCGTGCATGGACGTGGGATCATGAACGGGGTGGAAAACAAGGACAAACGGTGAAACCCAAAGCACGGCGTGCGCACGGCGTCGTGCACGACGGGTGCCCGACGCTGCACGGGCACGCGCGAGAGGCATCAACTCTCGGCGCTCGGTACCTCGGCTGCCGTGGCCGAGAGGCGTGCGGCCCACCTCCGTGGGCCGACGCGCGCCGGATCTCGGGCCGTGGAATTTTTTTTCTCGTTCTTATTTTTGGTGTGATTCCAAACGTCGTCCCGAACCCCAGACGAAGTTGTTTTTTATGAAGTGTTGTTGTTCGAGTGGGAGCGTGTCGAGACGAACGATGAAAAGCAACAAGGACGATTTCTCGCATCAAGACGTGAAGAAAATTAAACCGTGACAATTGGATTTGAGTGCTCCAATGTGTTTTAATTTTTGTTTTGATGGATGTTTTATTTCGTGCACTTATTATTTGTTAATATGTGTTTGCATGATTTTAATTGTCCAAGAAAAACCTTACTTTCGAAAATTACTAAGTATGTTTTTTTAATCGCAATTTTATTTCGGAAAATAAAATTGGATTATTTTGACCTCCATAATTTATTTATTTGTGAAGTCTTTTTGGAATACATTTCCCCCTCGGATCAGCCAAAAAGACGGATTTCACATGAATAAATTCCGAAAGGATGATTGTGGATTACTACTAGTTGTGGTATTGACCCTCACCACGAGTGACTTGCTCAAAGCGAAATAATAATCATGTATTGAATTATGGTTATTACTTAGGCATAAAAAATTGATATTAACTTACTCCCCTCGGAGTCCCTGTTAGTTTTTATGTGGTCAAAGTGGGAGCCAACTATTAATTTTGAATTAAGGATTTGTAACTTTAAGGTTGTGATCCGCTTGAATGTGTTTAAATGTATAGACCACCCCTCGTGGCGCATTTAAATTATTTCGAGATGTTGGCTGATGCATGATTATATTGTTTTAAGGTTTCAATATAATTGATGTGATCGAATTATGTGATAATTTCGTATTTTTCTAGATATTAATATGAATGTATGTTTTATTCTCATTTCATCATGTCGCAACCTTTTAATCCACTGTTTAATATACTTTAAGTTAACAAATTTTCTGGAGAGAATTATATCGATTGGAAATGTAATTTAAATTTTGTCCCTACTGCACAAAAACACAATTGGGTTATCCACGTTAATATACCCGGCAAGTCTAATGATAAGTCAAGCAATGGGAAAAGGTTGTTTATGATTGGAAGCGTGACAATGAACACATGAAGTGCATCATCTTGACATCTTTGTCTGAGGATTTGAGGTGCATTCATGAAGACATTGTATTCGCTGTTGAAATCATGGAAAGTCTTGAAGAGATGTTTTAACATCAGAAACCCATGACTAATCAGTTCATCTAACATGACTCTGTCAAGTTGGAAATGGTGGAAGGAACGCCCGTGAGGGAGCACGTTCTTGAGATTATGGCGTATCTTAACAAGTTGGAAGTACTTGGTGCGGATTTTGATGTCCCTTCTCAGGTCGATTTCATACTCCATTCTCTTTTGAAAAGCTTTGAGCAGTTTCAACTGAATTGTCAGATGAATGAACGGACAAGTCGTTTGCCCGAGCTCTTGCGAGCTTTAGTTTCGGTGGAGGTGATAATGGAGCACCAGTCTAGTGCTGTGGTGGCTAATGGTCCGTCTACCTCTTTTGGTCCCAAGGGAGGGAAAAAGAGGAAGAGAATCAAGGGCCGGACTCAATCAAATCCAATTGTTGTGAAAGACAAAGTCAAGGCTAGCATCAAAGGGAAAGTGTTTTAACTGCGGTTAGAGAGGACATTGGAGGTCTGCCTGTTCCAAGCGTAAGAGGCTAGGAAAATTAGGTAATTCACACGTCCTAGTCGTCGAAACGTGTGAAGCGGTGTATGATGTCCATTCGTGGATAGTGGATACGAGAGCCGCTGATCACATTTGTTTCATTTTGCATGGGTTCAAGTTAACCCGACGACTTAGCGGGGGTGAGATCCCCATCACACCGGGCAATGCTACGAGAAGTGGCAGCTGAAGCAGTGGGAGAAGTGCGCCTATCATTTGAAGATAGAGTTATGGTCTTGAGAGACATTCTTCATGTTCCTAGTTTAGAAAGAACTCAACCTTCAGTTTCTAAACTGTTTTGAATAGATACTCAGTTTCTTTTAATAAGGATGTTATTATTTCTTAAAACGATGAGTTTATCTGTTCTGGAACATTGTTGGATGATCTTTATACCATTAATTGGGCACACCACTCATAAATTGAATCTAATAACACAACGACTATTTCAAGTTATAAAAGGAAGCGTTCTTTCTGATATGAACACAACACTTTTATGTCATCTTAGATTAGGTCATATTAATCTAATGCGAATACAAAGATTGGTGAAAGACGGATCCTTGGAGTTTCTTCAAATTGAGCCGTTTCCAACTTGCGAATTCTGTTTAGAGGGTAAAATGACCAAGAGGGCATTTGGAGCCAAGGGGAAAGGAGCCACGGAAGTGTTGGAACTCGTTCATACCGATATGTGTGGTCCAATGACGATCATAGCTTGAAGGGGGTATGAGTATGTTGTGACTTTTGGTGATAATTACTCGGGATATGGATACATCTATCTTATGTCGCATAGGGAAAGAAGTATCAAGTTTCTATGATCTGATCGTGGAGGTGAATACCTCAGCAATGAATTCTTGAACTACCTATCGGACGAAGGGATTGTATCTCAGTTAACCGCACCAGGAACCCCTCAATAGAACGGTGTGGCGGAACGAAGGAACCAGACTCTTTTAGAAATGGTCATATCTATGACGAGTTATTCAGATTTACCCAAATCGTTTTGGGGTAATGCCTTGGAAATAACGACTTACATTCTAAACTTGGTGTCATTCAAATCGGTTCCTAAAACCCCATTAGAATTATGGACCGGGCGTAAGCCTAGTTTGAGACACATGAGTATCTAAGGGTGTGCTAGACAAGGAAGCCGGTAAATTGGATCCACGTTTGGCATTAAGGTTGTTTATATGATATCCCATGGGAACGAAGGGAGTGTATATTCTATAGTCCCAAGGATCAAAAGACCGTATTTTGTACACACTTTAAATTCTTGGAAGAAGACTATAGGAACAGTAGAAAGCCCAGAAGTGAGATTACCTTAGGCGAATTAAGAGGGCAAACTCCAATACCAAGTGTACAAGATGATATACCAATTGTCACACCTACACAACCGGAACCCCGTCGCGGTGGGAGGTTTGTTAGACAACCCGAGAGATTAATTGGAATAGGAAAATCTTTGGATTTGATTCCCGGTGATGAATCAGACCCATGGACATACGACGATGCAATCCAAGATAAAGACGCGGAGTCATGGTAAACGACAATGGAAACCGAGATGGGTTCGATGGATCATAATCAAGTGTGGGAGTTGGTCGAACCACCCAATGGGGTAGAACCCATTGGATGCAAGTGGGTGTACAAGAGAAAAAGAGGACCGAATGGAAGGGTTGAGACCTTCAAAGCAAGGCTAGTGGCAAAAGGATATACTCAAAAAGAAGGGATCGATTATGAGGAGACCTTTTCACTTGTAGCTATGCTTAAGTCCATCCGTATTCTCTTGTCGATCGATGCGCACCTAGATTACGAGATCTGGCAAATGGATGTCAAGACGTTTTCCTTAACGGAAGTCTTGACGGGTTAGATACCTATACGCAACAACCCAAAGGTTTCATTGAAAAAGGCCAAGAACACCTCGTATGCAAACTTAAGAGATCCATTTATGGACTTAAGCAAGCATCGCGTACTTGGAACCAGTATTTTGATCAAGTTATTAAGTCTTATGGGTTTGATCAAAATGAGTTCGAGAGTTGTGTGTATAAAAGGTGTGACGTAACTGCGGTGGTATTCTTAGTATTATACGTAGACGATAATCTTGTTGGGAAAATAGGGATGCCCGAAATCTATTCGGGATGAACTTTAAATACGAATTTAAATACAATTATTACTAGCATGAATTAATCCTAATTAATTCAAATAATAATTCCAACAACTAATTATCATCATGCATGTTAAATTAATTTCACATATTTAACTAGGCGGAATTAAACAAGTAAATATGCGATTAACGTACCTCTTGTAGTAATGGCCTTTGGATATACGGGACACTTGTAATCTCGCTCTATCAACCCAAAGCCTTCTCAAGTATTTCCCTTTTCACCTCACTTGATCGCCGGTGGGAGACGCTTTCAAGCAATTTAATAAACTAAGGAAAAAGAAAAATATCTATGCTTCTTGATTTTTCCAACACATGGAATTATGTTCTAGGGGATGAAATAATCATCCCCTATTTATAGAGGGTAGGGGCCGAAAATTAGAGGAGATATGGGCTTGGAAAAAATCTTTTCTTAGTCTCTAAGAAATCTTGAATATATCTCATATATTCTTTTCTCCATAATAAAATATTCCACAAAAATCTCACTCTTATTTTCAAGCTTATAGTTTTTGAAAACTTCAAGGATAAAATCTAAGATTTGGATCTTCTTGAATATATGAGATATTCTTGTATTCCTAGAATACATATCTTTCATAATATCTTTCCAAGAAAATCAAGAAAATCTTATTTCTTTTTTATTCCTAATTTTCGAAAATTATAATAAAAAATCAGCATTGATATATTCTTTATTTTAATCACCTTATCATTATTGGGCTACTCAATTGGGCTACTTGAGGGGCCTTAAGGAGAATTAAGATTGGACCTCCTAATGGACTTCTGAACTTCAATATTGAGCCCCAATATAATTCAGCCCATTAATATTAATTATTACCACTAATAAATTAATATTGCACTATCTATCTTAATCCATATTACGATAATATGGGCTCCCGGTTATTATTTCCCGCGTTTAAGATTATCAAGTCCATTAATTAATCAAGCTTCCGAATAGCTCTAAATTAATTAACATCTTTCACCTTGGAGTAAAGACAGCTCAACATTATTATTCGTACCGCAGAAACTAATTCTTCACTTGCAAGATTTGGTACAATAAAACTTCTGAGCCCACCAAGGGGACTAATCACACGAGCCGTACTCGCACGCGTTTCTCCGTATTAAATCTTAGCAACCGTCGTATGATTAATATTACTGCCCAAGACACAAAGTTCGAAGTCACAATGATTCTCACCCAACATGAATCAAAACAGTAACTACTAAGCACACACGGTCCTATTTAAGTGACGGAGATTAAGAAATCAACAACCACTGAGGTCTAATTCTTCACCTTTCAGAACAGAAGAATTTATCCTCGCTGTAGGTCCTCTTCAACACATACTAAATGTGCTAGTGCAATCTCTTAGTCAAGACAGACCAATCTGAGCCTTACACATCGACCTTTCACGGCGGATTGTTCAATTCCACCTGGGTCGTGAAATTGTACGTTTAGTTACAAGTAAACTGTTAATGTTGTCTTCCGTGATCGGGTATCACCACATTAACTACAATGTAACATGTACTATATATTGAACGGTTTGCAGTAGAAATTCAACATTCAATCATAACTAAAGCAAATGTGATAAAAGAATTATTCTCATAAAACGAGTGTTTGATACACGAGTTATACAAAGTAAAAGCATACTTTCACGTATAACTCCAACAAATCTGCTCATTGGAAACAATGTAAAAGTATTGTCAGAGTAAGGGTATGGCTGTCAAATCAGTTTGATATGAAGGACTTAGGGAAAGTCGGTCACATCCTTGGGATCAAGATCACTTGAGATCGCAAGAGAAGGATGTTGGGCTTATCGCAAGTTTCATACAAATGCACTGTTTTGAAGCGTTTCAGCATGCAAGATTCCAAGAAAGGTTTTGTACCTTTTAGGCACGGAATCCATCTATCAAAAGAAAGAGGCCCTAAGACGCATATGGAGATAGATTACATGAAAGGCGGTCCGTACGCTTCGGGCATAGGAAGCCTTATGTATGCAATGTTGTGTACGAGATCGGATATCTGCTTTTGCCTCGGGCATGATGGCAAGATATCAAAATAACCCCGTGGAAAGCTTATTGGACTGCAATTAAATGCATTCTGTAGTTTCTGAAAAGAACTAGCGATGGAATGCTGATTTAACAGTCAGACAGTCTAATTTCTATGGGATGCACGGCCTCAAATTTTCAATTAGATATTGAATCCAGAATATCTACCTCGGGTAGTGTGTTTTGCATGGGAGAAGGAGCCATGACATGGAGAAGCGATTAGCAGAAATGCATCACCGATTCGACCATGAAAACCGAATAAGTAACTGCTTGTGAAACAGCGAAAGAAGTGGTTTGACTCAAGAACTTCTTAGTGGACTTGGACGTTATTCCGAATTTGCCCAGCACAATCACTGTCTTTGTGATAATGCCGAAGCAGCTGCAAATTCAAGGGAAGCGAGAGTTCGCAAGACCAGCAAACACATAGAAAGAAAATATCATCTTATACGAGAAATCGTTAAGAGAGGAGATAAAGAGGTGGCAAAGATAAACGTCGGAGGACAACCTAGTACATCTATTCACAAAGGGTCTACCTCAGAGTACATTCGAGAGACATGTGGATGGAATGAGAGTCAAGACTATTGTCAATCTACTTTAAGTATAAGTGGGAGGAATTATTAGGTTAGTGTAGGTTGACATGAGATGTCACATAGAGCTACTACACTAGACATGCATGATGTATACTAAAAAGCAGACTTTAAGTATAAGTGGGAGATTGTTGGAGTTATACGTGAAAGTATGCTTTTACTTTGTATAACTCGTGTATTAAGCACTTGTTTATGAGAATAAATCTTTTATTGCATTTGCTTTAGATATAATTGAATGTTGAATATTTATTGCAACCAGTTCATTATAAGTGGTACATGTTACATTGTAGTTAATGTGGTG
Source organism: Ballota nigra (assembly GCA_947034835.1). NCBI lineage: Eukaryota > Viridiplantae > Streptophyta > Magnoliopsida > Lamiales > Lamiaceae > Ballota > Ballota nigra. The sequence continues at coordinate 26,063,330 of OX344730.1, forward strand.
ATACCAGATCACAGAAGATCACATTAACGGTTTCCTTGTAACTAAATGTACAAATTCACGACCTAGGTGGAATTGAACAATCCGCCGTGAAAGATCGATGTGTACATCTCAGATTGGCTTGTCTTGACCAAGAGATTGTACTAGCACATTTAGTATGTGATGAAGAGGACCTACAACGAGGATAAATTCTTTTGTTCTGAAATGTGAAGATTTAGACCTCAGTGGTTATTGATTTCTTAATCTCCGTCACTTAAATAGGACCGTGTGTGCTTAATGGTTACTGCTTTGATTCATGTTGGGTGAGAATCATCGTGACTTCGAACCTTGTGCTTTGGGCAGTAATATTAATCATACGACGGTTGCTAAGATTTAATACGGAGAAACGCGTGCAAGTAAGGCCCGTGTGATTTGTCCCCTTGGTGGGCTTAGAAGTTTTATCGTACCAAATCTTGCAAGTGAAGAATTAGTTTCTTCGGTACGGATAATAATGTTGAGTTGTCTTTACTCCAAGGTGAAAGATGTTAATTAATTTAGAGCTATTCAGAAGCTTAATTAATTAATGGACTTGATAATCTTAAACGCGGGAAATAATAACCGGGAGCCCATATTATCGTAATATGGATTAAGATGAATAGTGCAATATTAATTTATTAGTGGTACTAATTAATATTAATTGGCTGAATTATATTGGGGCTCAATATTGAAATTCAGAAGTCCATTTGGAGGTCAAATTTTGATTCTCCTAAAGGCCCCTCAAGTAGCCCAATAATGATAAGGTGATTAAAATAAAAGAAAATATATTTGCTGATTTTTTCTTGTAATTTTCGAAAGAGATATATTAGGAGAAAGAAAATATTTTGTTGATTTTTTTGGAAAGATATTATGGAAGATAAGTATTCTTGGAATACAAGATTATCTCATATATTCAAGAATATCCAAACCTTGGATTCTTTCTTCAATATTTTCGAAAATTAGCCCCTTAATGAGGAAGTTGAGATTTTGTGGAATATTTTATTATGGAGAAAAGAATATATGGAATATATTCAAGATTTCTTAGAGGCTAAGAAAAGATTTTCTCCACCTCTAAATTATATGAAAATTTCAAAATTCCCTCACATATATATAGGGGGTGATTATTTCATCTCCAGATTACAGTTTCACAGTGTTGAAAAAAAAATTAGCAACAATATTTTTTCTTTCTTCCTTGTTATTCTAATTGCTTGTGAGCACTTCCCACCGGTGAACAAGCAAGGCGAAAGGGACATACTTGAGAAGGTCTTTTGGTTGATAGCACGATCGTGATAGTCTCATTGTTATCAAAGACCATATCTACAAGAGGTACGAATTACGTGAACTCCTAGTTTTTCCGCGTTAGGTTTTCATGTGAATTAATTCAACATGCATGATGATAAAATTGTTGTTGGAATTATTATTTGAATTAATTATGATTAATTCATGCTAGTAATAATTAAATTTAAATTCGTATTTAATTATCATCCCGAATAGATTCCGGGCACCCCTAATTTTCCCAACATATCAAATATAACACATTATATGATAATGGATGATTTAAAAAAAATAACATAAATTAACATCAATAGAGTATCTAGAATATGATATATAAAATATATATTTAAACAATCATTTATAGTGCGCACTTGTGTACATTAGATACACTTGAATTTAAAAAAAAAAAACTCAACAAGAAATCTGCAATACCCCAATTGCAAAAAAATACGCAGTTCGAGTGTTAGTGTGTGGTCTGAAAAAATAAAATTGAGCTTAAAATCCAAGTGCACGCTAGAATTTGTGCTTTTGGAATATCTTATTAATAGAAAGTGCAATATTAAAATCACGTTGATCTATTTTCTAACACTAGGTACATCATATCCAAATTTTTATTAAGAAATGAATATACATTTAGAATAAAACTAAACTATCAAACAAATTAAATTTAAATAATTTTGATATGCACATAACATTTAAAAAACTTAATATGATAAATAAAATAGTATTTGTATTCTGAAACTGAGATAAAATATGTAATTGTATAGTTGTACTTGAATTAAATAATATTATAATACAATTTGATGAATAAAAATTAAAAATTAAATTTAATACATATTTAATTAGGTTATTCAGTTTGGTACGGTCTCAATCGATTTTTCGGTACGATTAATTTGTTAATATCCAGATCCATACTAAAAAAGACTTTCGATTCGATTTCGTTACGGTTAAAATAAAAAAAAATTAACGGATTATTTTGGTTCAGTTCACTTTTGGTGCGAATTTCAATACAGATTCAATAATCTCCGAATTTTGTGAACATCCCTATTGTTTTCTATTGGAAGTAGGAATTGGTATACAAAGAACCTTTTTTTTCATTTTGGGTTATTAGGTTTGGCCCACTATTTTTGGTCCAAATGCTATACGATCTTAGTACGCGTTTGTAGGCCCATTTTACCGGTTGTTGACTGGTTAGGCCTGCCAGGCCCAAAACTAACAGTGGACCACCACAATGCTTCAGCCGAGACTCGAGGGACCAAAGAATTTGGTTTTGGAATATTTTCTCTTTTCTTTTGCTGAACCCACCAACCACTTCACAACAATAATTACCTCATGGAAAAGCGTAGTATAAATCATGCATTAAGTATGGGGAAAAAAAAAAGAGATTGAAAATCTCATCAGTGACCATGGTAACAAAATGCTCTTTGACTCTTTTCCGAACTAGTCTCTCATTTATTCCGAGTATATATATTTTTTTTTTCTTCTTGCTTAATTGAAAAAAGGTACAGCACAAAAATCGTCCTTTTTTTAATGGGAAAAGTAAATATATAAATTAAGACGCCACCAAATCGGCTTCAATGTCATGAACAATAGGTGTCGGAATGAATTTCGAAAAAAAAAGCACACAACAAGAAAAACTAAATAATGTTAATTTATGTGCAACCACATTGCCCGAACGCCTCGTCCAAATAAATGTGATCTCATCAACTCTCGATAGTAGCAGAAACACTCTTCGTATAACCCTCCCCAAGTATGATAAATCTGGAATTGGTTGTTGATGATCGATTCTAATCTCGTGGATTAGTGGTTATTTTTAATCGCTAATTAGATCACCAAACAATAAAGTGTGATTGATTATAACCGTTTATAGTAAATATGATAGATCGGGGTTGAGAAAATATAAATACGTATATTGATTACGTATTTATTTTGTATGTGTGTATTAGACAAAGTATAGTTGTATTTGTGAATTTGTACTTAGTTTTATTGCTGAAAATTCAAGGTTCTTATACATGTCCTTCAAGTAGGAGGTGGAGTGTCCTTTGCTCTCCCATATGTGCATGTTTGACACATGGGGAGAGTTGACTATTTGACCTTATCTAAGCTAATTTCTATCTCCTAAATTGGATTAGCTCGTATTAGAGAGTTGTTAATCTCTTTTGTACTTGTCCTTGAGGAGTTCTTAGCTTGACTTTATTGGTCGATTTACTTTCTGCCTTGGCTCTCTGGCTGAAGTAGCTCGTTAGAGTCTTATTTGGATTCGGGTGGTCTTTCCTTTGATGTAGTTCGACTTGGCGAAGTAGCTCGCCTAGCTGGAGTAGTTCTTTTGACTTTCCAGGTCGGCCAAGCTTGTTTTGACTTACTTAAGCTTGCTTTTTGTGGGGTTAATTAATTTAAATCTGTTCGCCTCAGGTGGGATCTAGTTCGCTTATCAACAATGGTCGGAGCAATGCGTTTATAACAACTTGTGAATCCGTCTCCACCACAATCCGTCGTACTCCTTTATCCACCCCTCACATTAGGCCCGTTTGTACAACTTCAGCTTATGCCAAATCGACCGTATAAACATTTTGTATATGTTCAGCAAAACACCAGATTACATCCACGTCAATGTTCACTTTTATGATTTTACTAAAGTAAAATCCGCTTGTTGCGTTATTTTAATAAAAGTAACTATGAAAAGTATTGTATATAATTAATATTTATTTAATTAAGCATGAAATTCTTCAATTGATATATTCAATTTTAATTGATTGGTATCCCTGAACACAAATTTTAAATTAATTTATATTTTTTCTTCGAACTTATGTTATACTATGAATTACAGAAATTATCATAATTGATTGGTTACAGTTGTATTATATTTTAAAGAAGGTTGTAGATGCATTAGCAAATTATGCTCATTCCTCCTCGATCCTCAAGTTTGGGCTGGCGTATGTTTTTCTTTTTGGACAGATGATTTAGCTCGACGGGAATAATTGTAATCATTGTTTGAGTTGTTTCTTCTACTTAGATTTTCTTTTTTCTTTTTTTTTACAAAAATTGTCATAATTTTCAGCATTATTTGTTGATTTTATTTATAAAATCCTCATAATTTTTGTATTCATGTGGTCCAAGGTTCAAATCCATGCGATGTATATTTTTTTTAGTTAGACTCTTTATTATATAAAGTCACATAGATACACATAACATAAGTATAATAAATTGACATGTAAGATTCTCACAAGCATGCCACATAGACATAATCAACCATAATTCCATAACACGACATGTATACAAAATTAATCACAAAACAGGCAAATTTATGTATATATAACAAATACCAATTTGAATGGTGTAAATAGATTAATTAGAAAAGAGTTTTTAAATATAGGGTTGATCGCCTCTGGGGAGAGCGATCAACCAGGTAGACCGCCTCCCCAAATAGCGATCAACCAAAATATACTACCAGATTTTTTCGCGTGCTGTGGAAGACGGATTTGATTTGAGGTGTGTTGTGGACTGTATGCTGTGGGAGACGGGAGCCGGCATCGCAGGCGACCGATTGCGGTGGTTGACGGAAGGTTGTGGGCGCTGTCGGAGGGTGGTGGGAGATGGAAGCGGCGAACGTAAATGTGGAGCTTGGAATTGGGCAAAATTGGAGGAAAAGGAAATAGGGATTTGAGATAAGCACGATCTAATCCTCTATTCCTCTCTTGCTGCCTGTTGTCCTACAAACAAGAAAATGGAGTTTGACCAAGTTTGATGCAATTAAAAAAGAGATACAACAGTTTAATTTGGAAAAAAAAAAAAAAAGAGATCTGTGCACCGGCTTTTACATCCGCCGCTCCAACAGCTGTCCACTGCCTTCCGCCCCCACTGGCTCCCGTCTCTCAAAGTACACCTCAAACCTAGATCGCCTCTGGCGGTAGCGATCTATTACGTGGCAGCGTTTGGCATATATAGATAAATTTGCCCACAAAACGACACATAAGCAAAATCAACTTTTTGTTAGTATAATAAGGAATTTAATAATTGACCAATAAAAATTTAGGTGACTATTTATATATGACTTTCTAACTTAAAAAAATAAAATAAATACCAACTCGGATTTTATTTTGGTGTTTCATCTTATATCTAACTGTTTTAATATATAACGTGTGTAATAATTCAAACAAAACCATCTATTGCATTTTAATGTTTCATCTGTGTTTCATTACGTTAATTCATAATATATGATATTAATGATAAATTGCAATGTTAACTTAAACAGTGAAACCAAATTAAATAAAAATATATATGCTGAAAATAAATAGCATTGCAATTTATCATTAATGTCACATATCATTAATTGCAAATTTATCATTAAAGATAATGAGTTATAAAATACCAACAAAGTGGAGGAGGGGATCTTCTTTAATTTTCGGACAAAAGTATTTATTTTTCTGAAATAAATAACAAAGGGGAGAGGAGGGGATCTTCTTTAACTCACGGACAAAAGTATTTATTTTTTGAAATGTACATTTGAATAGTGGGGTTAAAATACATTGACCGCCTGGGCCTAGACTTGGCCTATTAAGGGTTTGATTTGGTCTGATCAATTTATCAAACAAATATAGTCAAGATTTATTAAAATGTCTTTTATTTAAGTAGGTTAGGGCCAGACTCTGTAAAATGTCTTAAAAACTATAATATGTCGACTTATTTAGAATGACGTACTATATATAATATATACATATAAATTACTGTAGATAAATATATATTATATATTATATTGTATAATATAGTTAAATTATATTAAATAATAAGCGTGAAATGATATAAAATAATTCAAAAGCTATTATTTTATCTTCTTTCTGTTTAATTTTTTTTAAAAAAAATCAGTTCATACTTTTTGAGTCGATGCTAATAACTTCAATTCAAATTTTAGTAAATTTCTAAAAGACTTGTGTGTCTGATTTGTTTTAGCTAAAAGGTTAGATCGAACGTATGGGAATTTTATTTTAAATAATATATCAAACTCAAATTATACTTTTGTAAATTAGGCGTATATGTAAGATCTGATCAAACTGTTCCACCTGTAGTGAATAGCTGGCTACAATTTTTAATGTCATTTCCTTTAGTGAAAAAAGATCTATAGAGTGAAATTTTATACATAAATTATTGAAGGGTATTTGTTGTTTTCACTAAAAAATATTTATTGTTTTCATTGAAAATTACTAGTTGACTTCACTAAAGAATCTTAGTTTATTTTCAACAAACAACTACTCAATCCGTCCCATAAATGTTTGCACCATGATGTGGGCACAATTTAATAAAAAAATAAGTGTAATGAGTATTGTTTTATGGAGTATAAAGTGAAGAAATAAGTTGAATTGAGTGTATTTTGGGCCCAAAAGGCAAAAAATAATTACAATTTTTGTAAATATGAGAATGTTGTGCGGATGAAATATATAAAAGTGTTTCCTTTTTTTAGTGTGGAAAAAATTATCAGATGGACGAATAACGAAAGTGTGCCAACAATTATGGGACATAGGGAATATTATTTTAAGTGAAAACAACTAATATTCTTAAATAAAAACAACTAATATTTTTAATGAAAATAATTAATACTCTTAAATAAAATTATATATAAATCATTTTACTCTCTCGTTTATCCTATTGAAATTCAATCAAATTGGAATTGAAGATTGGATGACCCCAATAGTATATCAAAAGAAAAGTGGCAAAAAGAGAATTTATTTTTTCCTTTTGAAAAAGCAAATTGGAGAACCTCATGAAAACGAGATTTTTGTTTTTATAATCTAATCTCAGAAATTTGTTTTATTATTATCATCATAATATATAATTTGTATAATTGTATTACCATATTATATATATACTGGTAAAATAAATAAAAATATAAATCATAATAATGAGAAATAATTGGATTGTATTGCACGCTATTGTGACTCTCAACTAAACCCTAGATAATCCCAACACACGTGTACATATGAATTACCGAAAACACCCTTCACCCAACTTCTCGTTTATGACGGAGTTTCCCAGGACATATTTACCCCTCATGAAAACTATTATACCAAAACACAGAAAAGAAAACACACAGCGGAAACAAAGGCTCTCTCCGAAAGATCTGAGGTTTAGTCACTCCCAACTATAGCCTGCAACCACCAGTATCTTCCGATGGCTACTGCTACATTGTTTGGTAACGGCGATATCCTCGCCGTTAAAACTCCTTCCACCGGCCGATTGGCCACTGTTTACAGCGAAGTACAAAATAGCCGTCTCGATCATCCCCTCCCCTTACCCTCCGTCCTCAAAAGCGCTTTTAAAATCGTTGACGGTCCACCTAGCTCCGCCGCTGGCAATCCAGGTTTACATACATACACTCGCTGAAGTTTTTACTTTGAATGTGATGTGAATTTTCAATTTGTTTATTGAGTGTGGAATTTTTTGTGATCTGGTTGCTGGAACTACTTAGAATGAGAGTTTAAATCGAGCAGGAACGTTGCTTGATTTCGTAAAATTTTAGCGCTCTTTGAGTAGAGTTCGTTGTTTTGATTTTGAAGTATTTTTTGTTGCTTCTATTTCCCGCACATTCTCGATACTGGATCTTTTGAGATCTGGAAATTTCCAATCATGTTTCGGTAGTTCTATTATTATATAAGTTTGATACGTCAGGAATAAGATTAGCTTGTATGTTTTTCTATTAATTGATTTGAGTTCTCCAATCGCAATATCGAATTGGCTATCAGTATATAGTTTGACTTGGAGTTGACTGAATAAGAAATCAACTTGGGGTATCTGAATATATTGCGATATTTATTTGCTTCTTGGTTGCAAATTTGTAATGCAGATGAGATTGCAAAACTGTTTCCTTGCCTATTCGGACAACCATCAGCAAACTTGGTACCAGGAGATTCCTTGCCACCTCGAAAACTGAAGATTGGTGTGGTTTTATCTGGAGGACAAGCTCCTGGAGGGCACAATGTTATATCCGGAATATTTGGTTAGTTGTTGAATTTATCATTGAATTTTATGGATGAATTGTTCAGTTTAATTGATATAATTCATACCTGTATATGGATTGCAGATTATTTGCAGGATAATTGCAAAGGGAGCACGTTGTATGGATTCCGGGGTGGTCCTGCTGGAATAATGAAGTGCAAGTATGTAGTTTTGACCCCTGACTATATCTATCCTTACAGAAATCAGGTAATTTCATCTCCTCAATGGATATCTGTTGTTCCATACTATGTTGATCTTTGGTGTTTCTTTCAGTCATGAAGCTTATTTAGTTCAGTTTATCTGCACTTATGAGCATATATGTGATGTGGAGCCAATGAAAATTAATGTCGTTGGAATTGTAATATCACCTTGGATTAATAAAAGTTTGAACCTTGATTTTTCCTTTCCACAAATGATATTCCTCCGTGTCTCTATTCCTGATTTTTTGTGTTGCTGCATTAAATATTTCTGATGTGTTTTCTTGTTGAGATATGTTATTTCCAATAATTATTTTCTCTTAATAAATTCATCTGCAAATATGATGCTTAAAAGTAATCTATTTATAGCATGCCATGAGCTGTTTTTCTTATTATATTGTTCAGGGTGGATTTGATATGATCTGCAGTGGGAGAGACAAAATCGAGACTCCAGAACAGGTACAATTTGATTCAATTTATGCCCATACTCTTTTCCTTAAAATATCTTTATGTTGAGGCTGACAGAAGCTGCATCATCTCGTTTCAGTTTAAACAAGCTCAAGAAACAGCAGTTAAGCTTGATCTAGATGGCCTTGTCGTAATTGGTGGGGATGACTCAAACACAAATGCCTGCCTTCTTGCTGAAAATTTTAGGTATTATTCTCTTAATTATGGAGATTTATTTCTTATTTTAGATTACCCTTTCTCGATCATGGCATGCCTTTCTCCCACCACATTATCATAATTTTTTCAGGAGCGCAAACTTGAAAACTAGTGTCATTGGATGTCCAAAGACCATAGATGGTGATCTGAAATGCAAAGAGGTTCCCACAAGTTTTGGGTTCGATACTGCATGCAAGGTAATTATATCTATGAATTACAGTCAGTATGTACCAGTTATTTATATCAGTCACACCAAAATATACATGCAGCCAGTAACTGAAACTCATATTGGGACCTTTAGCTGTTTTTCTTTTTTGGGTATCACCAGAAGTAAATTCAGTTATTTGGCATTCAACTTTTTCTACAGATATATGCTGAAATGATTGGCAATGTTATGGTAGATGCTCGTTCAACCGGAAAATACTATCACTGTAAGTAGTTGGATTTACAATGTATCAAGATTGAATTTATTCTTCTCTATTACTTTTCCTTCTACTTGGCCTGTTACAGATATGGGGGTGTAATATTACTATTCTATTCCCTGTATCTTATTAAGAGGTGGATATCTCTTTAATTTTTCGAAGAGGGCCATTATAGTTGAAGAAAGCTGCTTATTTCACCATCTTTTTCATGAACTTCTGTTCTTTCCTTCATAATTCTTTAAGTTCTATATGTTATGTTTTCTCAAAAGCAAATTCACTTTCTTGATATATTTTTATGCGCCATTGCTTTTGATTTCTGCATTTCTTCTGGTACATCTTCTTAAGCTGTATTTCATTATGTTAGTAGCTTATAGATGTTAAATCTGAGGGATTATATTATACTGTAGCATTTTTATCATATTGTTGAACTATGAAATAATTTAAATATCTTGTTATGTGCAGTTGTTCGACTTATGGGACGTGCTGCTTCACACATTACGTTAGAGTGTGCTTTGCAAACCCATCCTAATGTTACTCTTATTGGAGAAGAGGTAATTTAATGCTGTTTTCATCTCATTCTTGCATAGTTATTTAAGGGCGTTGAAAAGAATGTAGAAGCATCAACTCCTAATTTAACTTTCATTAACTGCTTTCTTTTCATAGGCTTGAAGAAATATAGAAGTACTTTGAATCTCATATCAAGTCTCTTCCTAAACAAATTAATCATCTGATGAGTCTCGTCTTAGTGCAGGTTGCTGCCAAGAAATTGACCCTTAAAAATGTCACAAACTACATTGCTGACGTGATCTGCAAACGTGCAGACCTTGGTTATAATTATGGTGTCATACTCATACCAGAAGGACTCATAGATTTCATACCAGAGGTAAAAATGTCATTAAAATTGAAATATTCATTTTGTTTGTCATGTTCTGCAACTATTTCGTCACAACACTATTAGATTAACCATTTCTTGTAAGAACTTCATTATGCTTCTTTTATATGGATTACTTTTTTTTTTTGGCTGATTATAGGTTTTATTGGCATACATTTCATTTGCAGGTTCAGCAGCTCATTGCAGAACTGAATGAGATTTTGGCCCATGATACTGTTGATGAAGCTGGTGTCTGGAAAAAGAAATTAACACCTCAGTGTGAACAGCTTTTCGATATCTTACCTCAAGCAATCCAGGAGCAATTGATGCTTGAGAGAGATCCACATGGCAATGTCCAGGTTGCGAAAATTGAAACTGAGAAAATGCTTATTCAAATGGTTGAGACTGAGTTGGAGGCGAGGAAGCAAACTGGTCAATACTTGGGTCAATTCAAAGGGCAGTCTCATTTTTTCGGGTACTTCCCTCGTTGCCTCTACCTTTATTGACTTATGAAGATTTAATTGTTACATGAAATGTCTGAACCGGTGATACTTAATTGCATCTTGATTTTGATCTCTTAGATATGAAGGAAGATGTGGTTTGCCATCCAACTTTGATTCCACATACTGCTATGCTTTGGGTTATGCTGCTGGAGCACTGCTTCATAGTGGGAAAACGGGATTGATCTCCTCGGTTTGTGCTCAACTTTTGTTTTATACACAAATATGTTAGATGGGTTTTATAAAGCAAATTGTCTTGGAATCAGCAGTAGTAATTTCTATTCCTGCTTGTTCGTTGTTTGTTAACAGGTGGGAAACTTAGCTGCACCTGTAGCTGAATGGACCGTCGGTGGAACAGCGCTGACCGCCCTAATGGATGTTGAAAGGAGACATGGTATGCCATTTGCTTTCCACCTTTTAAATGTTTTAAATGCCCATTTTCTTGAGAAATTCTTCATGTCACAAGTCAAGAATTCCACCATGCAAATTACACACGCCATCACTCAGCGGATTCTTACGTTGGATACTCCTGGAACGGGCAAATTCACCAAACCCTAAAGGATTTGCTGTTGGTCATTCCTTTATGATTGTTTTTACTTTTAATCCTTCACCTAAGACTAGATTTCTGTTGCAGGTAAGTTCAAGCCTGTGATAAAGAAGGCAATGGTTGAGCTAGAAGGTCAGAAGATTTTCATGCACTCTTTCATTTATCTCTACATTCTGTGTTGTAATTCATGAATTTTTATCATGCTTAAATTAAATGGCATGCAAACTGATACCCATTATACCTGAACAAGACTGAACCCATTTATTAATGATTGTTTCAGGTGCCCCGTTCAAGAAATTTGCATCTGTACGTGAAGAGTGGGCTATTAAAAACCGATACCTAAATCCTGGTATGCTCCTAATCTTATAATTTTCATGCTCTTCGTTGAACTTGGTTTTCCTTGTATAAAAAGGCAGTAGTTTGAATTGATCTGGTATTGTTCACCATCTGAGATTCGCTTGCCTCCACCCTTCTTTTATTAGACATGCTTCCATTAATCGTCTCCATGTTTACTCCCCAACTACACAGGTCCAATTCAATTCGTCGGCCCTGCATCTGATAAACTAAATCACACCTTATTGCTGGAACTCGGAGCTCAAGTATAAATGTTAGTGCATTGATCTTCTTTGTCACAAACCCTGTTGAATTTTGTGAGCCTTGAGATAATAATTTGAACGCCTATTTATCTACCTTTTCTGATTTTCTTCTGTGAATTATGTTATGTTGGTTAATCTTAAAGATCAGTTAATCTTGGTTAATTTAATAAAAGAACAGTTAATTTTCATACATTTAGAGCGTGCACAGTGGATTTATCCAAATCTTGGTTTTAACCAAGGATTCTGTTTTGGTGTTATATGAAATATATTATATATAATTTTGCTATTTGTATCTCATTTTATGTACTCAAACTCGTACTATGTCCGTAAAAATATTTAAAGAATAAATAATAAAATGTCATTCTCATTAAGCCACAGGGCGTACGGACTGGTCACCAGGTAACCACTTCATCTTCTTCATTATGAATGGTGTACACAATTAACACCCTATTTAATTGAATAGAGTATATAGACAGTTTAAAATTATTGTATATATGAGTGGGTTGAGCAAATTTTTATGTGTGAATAACCGCACGCTGTTATGAATTGGAATTCAGTCCTTGGTGGGCTAATTCTGTAGAGTTATTTAAAGAAATGAGCTCAACTTGGTTTATTATGGGTTGTTTATATTAATAAACGAGCTGAACTCGTGAAATACTTGATTTACTAACGATAATATGCTCGAGCAATAGTTAAGGATTTCTTATGATTCTATTAAAATTGCTGGCTCGACCCATTAGGTTTGTTGACGAATCTTAATATTCAATTTGTTAGTATTATGGGTAGGTTTTGTATGAGACAATGAGAATTGGTGTAATTAGGGCATTGACTCATTAACACTTTGGTAGAGATACTTTGGTAGGGATAAGTATTAATTTGCCTAGTATTATTGAGTTAACTTCCAATTTCTCTAATTATCTATAGGTGACAGGATCAAAACAAATCCAAAAAGGCTTGGCGAGTTTTGATTCTTATAACTCGAGAAAATATTTGAAAAATTGACTTTTTCATAAAGTATTCCGACAATCACGTGCTACTATTTTGTTTTCCTTGTTTTCTATTTCCAAGAAAATAATATGTTAAAGATGGTGCTATGAGTAAAGTCGTGGAGAAGGCACCCTTCACTTTCATATGGAGGACTATTATTGAAATTGAGTTCCATTCTTCCCTAGTCACGTGCTATTCCGTCTTTATATATACGTTGTTAATACGTATAATAAAATTGCTGATACCTAAAAACAATATTCACAACTTATTAATATTGAAGGAAATACAAAGACTACGAAAAGGAATTAGTCTTTAAATAAAAAATTTAATTCTTGAATCTATTATAAATTTCCATGAGATTAATCTTTAAAGCAATTTGTACTTTTTGTAATTTGTGGTATATAATGGTTGTATGTACGTTACAATAATAATTGTGATTCAATTATTCTTCTACAACATCTTCCTTCAATGAATGTTTGACTTAAGTAGCTATTAATTAATTTATTGAGATTGAATTATACTCCAACAATAATTCTCTCTCTCTCCCTCACACACACATATATTAGGATTAATTACAAATAAAATTGCAACATTTTTCCCAAATTGCAATTTAATTTAAACTTTTGAATCTTTGCAAACAAAAATTCAACTTAACATTTGATTGCAATTCGAGCCAACAATTTTTTTTTTTATTGTCGAAAAATGATGTTTCATGTATTAATATGTTTAGATTGGTTCGAATGACAATACATAATTAATCATCATTTTTGGGGAGATTGAAATCTGTCATTGGTTAGAATTGCTAACAAATTTAAAATTAAAATTTTATTTGCAACAATTCAAAAGTTTAGATTAAATTACAATTAGCAAAAATGTCGTGATTTTATTTGTAATTGACCATACATATTATACCTACTCTTCTATTTACAGTTAATATGTCCTCCCTATGTTTCATAATTGTTTTCCTTTTTTTTTCTTACCAAAATAACCTTTTACATCTTTAAAATAAAAAAAAATCATAAATTTTATCCTTACGATATCCAAATTTCCACACAAAATGTTACTCACTCTGTCTCCTACTCCCTCCGTCCCTGAAAAATAGTCATATTTTTTTGCACGGGTTTAATGCGATATGTCGAAAAGTATTACGTAGTTTTCTGAGGTTTGTTGATAAAATGATCGTTAATGGAAAATTTGTTTCGCATACTTTCTATAAACGATCATTTTATTAAAAAAATGGACCTAAAAAATCCCATAATACCCTCCTACATATCGCATTAATCCACGTGCAAAATAATATGAATGTTTTATATGTAGGACAGATTCTTCAAAAAATGGTAGTATGCAGTATCGGATACGCGGGGGATACGTGTGCGATTCGCGTCGGATTCGCATCGATACGCCACGTGGCGTATCCGACAATTTTTCTTTAATTCGGATACACGTATCCCCCTCCAAGGATACATGGGGGATACACGAATCAGATAAATATTGTAAATTTATTAATTTTTGTGATTTTTTTTTAATATTTTAAAATTTTATATTAAAATGTAAATAATTAAATATATTAGTCAACAAACAAATCAAATAATACATCATCCAACCAAGTATTTCAATTTCTTAATTCTTATATAATTAAATGATTTGGAGAAATTTCTAGAATATATATGCTTTTTAATTTTCTAGTGATAATGGTAATGATGTTATTATGAGTTGACCTTTGTATAAATATGTAAATTGAAACTTTTATCATGACTTGTGTAAGTTAATGATATTTAATTTTCAATTGTTGCATATTTAGATAAAAAAAATCAATATTTTCAGTTTATTACATGTATTATATATAATAAAATAAATTTAAATAGACGTATCATTGCCGATTTGTATCCTATTTTTTTTTAAAAAAATCCGTATCCTCGCACCCGTGTCGTATTGCTCTCGCACCCCGCACACGCACCCGTGCAACATAGATTGTTTTTCAGGGACGGAGGTAGTAATAGATATCATAAAAAGAAGTGCACATTTTTTAAGAAAAAATATTTCATTAACATTGTTAACTAATGAATGAAGAATATTTTGAAATAAATTAGATATTCTGAAAGTGTTTTATTTCTATTTTTAGGTGTGACTTGAAGCGAATATACCAACTTTCCACTAGTAGATTCCCCGCAAGCGTACGAGTTCACTGTAGTATAAGTAAGTATACTGACCAAATTTATCGAACCCAAGGGATGAAGTGTATGCGAACAGATCCCTGAAGATCTACGCGTCGTAGCTAATATGAATGTATGTTTTTTTGGATTTTTGAATTGATTTTAAACTAAACTAAACTAATTAAACTAAAGAACAAGAGAAACGAATTAACTGAGGTTTGTATTCAAATAAGTGATGGTGATGCTTAGGATAGGAATCCCTACGTATACTAACGGAGCAGGTACATAATCAAGATAATTGTGACGCGCAAGAAATAACCTAAGTAAAAGATTGCAAGACGAAAGCTCAAGATTTAAAACCCTAATACTTTATCCTAACAATCGACTTCACTAATCTACGAACAAGTTAATAGATAGTGCATAAATTATCGAGACCCTAATTTAAACTAAGGTGATGCGGTCGTCCTCCTTAGCTAAACCGGTAGATTAATTAACCCTTTCTAAATCCTTTCATTAAGTCTACTCGTTGTTAAAGAGTGATAAGATCGTCCTCTCTCTAACACTTTTCGAACGAAATTCAAGAATAAAGTTAAGATTAATTTTAAGAATTCATTAATTAAGAGAATTAAAACCTAACGTCACGAATTATCCTAATTACGTACCCACAACCTACTTCTATGAGTTCATCCTACCTTAAGCATGCAAGGGTTTTAGCTAGACATGATTTTTACATAAACAAGAGCAATTGAAGAAGAAACAAACACGAACATCGTGATTCTAACGAATAAATAATCAAACATAAACTAGGGTTTAAAGAAAATAATGCTAAGAACTGAATTTAAGTTAAGAAAACCGAGTCTCAAAGTATTAACGAACAAAGGTCTTAAGAAACGAAATTAAAAAGCAAAATTGTACTATGAATTCGTAAAGAAAACCTCAAAAACATTAATCTAAAGCTTGCTCTTCTCCTTCTCTCAAAAAATGAACTCTTCAAAGTAATATCGTATCAAGTGGTGTCCCTTCTCTCAAAAAATGAACTCTTCAAAGTAATATCGTATCAAGTGGTGTCAAGGTGTCTGTAAAAACGAGCTCGGGACGAGTATATATAAGCATTGGGCCAAATCGGGAACTCGTGGGCCGAAAAACGCATCTGGAAGCACGAACTTTGGAAGTGCTCGAGCACACCTGCTCGAGCGGTGGCGCTCGAGCAGTGTAGCTCGAATGATGCAATCGCTCGAGCGGTGGCGCTCGAGCTGGTCGAGCGCTCGAGCTGGTCGAGCGCTCGAATTCCTCTGTATGTTTTGGGGCGCTCGAGCAACACGCTCGAGCGCAAGAAATCTTCTGTATGTTTTTGGCACTCGAGCAACACGCTCGAGCGCTAGTGCTCGACCTGAGCCACTCGAGCGACTCCAAAATTTCCCAAAGTAATACTTTTCTTCTTCCGCACTAATACCAATCGTATTTCTTCGATATCTTCTCATCCGGACATCCGTTTGAGTCGATTCAAAGTCCTACGAACTCTGTTTTTTGTCCTCGATTCACCTATGAGCATCAAAGAGATAAATTCATCAATGTATAGAAATAATGCTCAATTGACTCTAAATACTCGACAAAACCGACCAAAACTAGGGTATTTCAAACGACGAATCACGACAATTTCACGCCTAATTAAGGTGTGAAATTTATTGTGGATGTCTTGAAAAGAAAAATATAAAATTTATTATGGAATAAAGAAATTAAGTATTACTTTTGACCCATATTTATATACCATTCAACTAATTTATTTACATCATGAAAGAAATCATGGACTGGAGATATAATTTATATTACATAAATTTTAAATAACATGAGTTGAGTAAAAAATAAAGAGTATTGTTGAAAAATTATTACATAAAGTAGGTGAGAGTAAAGAATATTTAATTAAAGTTATATCTCTACATCTTTCTCTATCTCTTTTTAACTTTTACATAATTAATACATTTGTTAATCTATATATTTATAATGAGAAGTTTTAAATAGAATAAAGAGAGAGAGTTTTTATTTTTTCTTATTTTTAGACATACATATAATGTATGGATGATAATATTAACTCGCTTTACCCTGATCCGCCTTGACCCGCATTGTTTGGGTCACCTAGCCCCGCCCCGTGTCCCATAGTGAAATGAGGCAGGTTTGGGTATCACTCAAAACTCGTGACACAAACCTGTAACCCATTTTATATATTAAATTCTAATATATATATATATATATATATTATAAATACAAATAAATATATAAATGTATTATATATATATAAATATAACATATTTTTCACATCAATTAATATATATATATATATATATATATATATATATATATATATATATATATATATAATACAAATAACAATAATTCAATTTTATAGATATTTTTTGTATTATATATATATTTGAAATTAATTATGTTTTGTTTTCGCACTAACAAATATTTCATCTAAAACGGGTCGCCCCATGACCTATCCCACGATCCGCACGGGTCAGGCCACTCTGCTCCATTTAAAGAATGGAGCGTGTCTGGACATTTAAGTACCCTCCCCACTACAACCCATTGTGATCCTTAATATTATGGGCAAACCAAAAACAAAATCATTACCACAAATTTTGGGGGTTGGTGTTGTAGCATATTTAATAGGTTAGTGTGCGTCACATCCCAACAAGTAGCTTGGGAGATATTGCTTGCAATTGGGAATGGCGGAACGAGTACTTAGTGTTGATAGGTGAGCAGAAACGTCATTAGGGCGAACATAATTAACTCAAAGTACTCACTCTTAAGATAAAGTTAAGCCAACAAAATCAGGCTGAGCTGGAAACATCAGGCGAGCAGTTTTAACCTAAAAGCCATGTAGACCCAGTTGACACCCCGACGAGCATATCCTGCACATCGGCGAACAGATTTGGTTGCAATATCACGACAACAAATTATCAAGAATAAAAACCATCAAAATCAAACTAAAGAATTCTCAAGGACAAGTCCCACAGGACGAACAACTCCTGAATGCGAGCAAGTCCAGTGTAGAAGGATAGAATTTAGTTTAGATAAGGTCAAAATAGTCAAAGTCCAAGTGTCACACATGCACACTAGGGAGGTCAAAGGTCATGTACACCTCCTGCTAGACAAACTTGTATAAATACTTAGATTTTTTCAGCTAATAAAATAAGCATAAATTTATATACACGTCCAAACTTCGATTATATACCCAAAACAGCTCGATTCTCTTATATACGAATTAAATACGTAATCTATACACGTGTTAATTCTATCCCAGTCCAAATTTTCATATTCACTAATTACGTTAGTGATCAATCACACGTAATTGTTTGGTGATCTAATTAACGATTAAAAACAGCCACTAATCCTTGTTGTTAATCGTTTTGGATTCACAAGAAAACTTGTTTCCGGGAATCGGAATATGAAAGCAATAAGAACGAAATTGAAAATCAACAAGAACACCAGTTTACGTGGTTCAGAGATGAACTCCTACGTCCACGGGATCCGAGAGGATAGAGTTTTCACTAAGAAAAGAATTGGAAGTTGCAAGTTACAATCACTCAATCTCACAGTGTTTGCGCTCAAATTGATTAAGTTACTTCTCTCAGCTGAGAAGCCCCTTTTATAGATACAGAGATTGGAAACGAACCCTAGATTCGATTCAGTTGTAACAAACTCAAAGTAAAGGCAGTTATCCAGCTGGCTAACGACTTCAATAACCGCCATAGTTGATTCAGTTAGAACCGCCATCGCGCTAGCTTCAATTTGGTGTAATTCGCGTCTTAGAATTTTTTTTGGATCAGATGACTTGACCTCGTCTGATTCTGGTCACTCACATCAGATGACTTCTGGTCCATACCTCCTCTGATAGGACTCCTCTGGTATACCTCATCTGATGGACCTCCTCTGATAGCTCATCTGCCAGACTACTCTGGTCAGACTCCTCTGGTCATCCTCATCTGCCAGACCTCATCTGGCCCAACTCCTCTGGTACCCCAAATTTACTAACTCTCACGGCTAACACTTTACAACATAGCCTCCGATTGAATTAAGCCCAGCAGATTACATACTTCACATATGATACTCCACAATTCTCCACCTCAGATGAGAAGTATCAATCCTCTCCTCCTCTCTTCCACACTCCAGCCTGGGCCTAAGGAACATCCCATACACTCATCTTTACCAATTCAACACAGAATTTGAATTTTGTACCTGGTAAAGACTTTGTACACATATATGCAACATTGTCATCTGTAGATATCTTCTGGATCAGAACCACTCCCTTGTCAATGATTTCCCTTACAAAGTGCAACCTTACATCAATATGCTTTGATCTCTCATGGAATACTTGATGTTTAACCAGATGAACTGCACTCTGATTATCACAATGAATGACCACAACTCTTTGACTTATGCCAAAATCCTTGATTATGCCTTTCAACCACAAAGCCTCCTTAACAGCCTCAGACACTGCAACAAACTCTGCTTCTGTAGTAGACAATGTAACTCCACTCTGCAGAACAGATCTCTAGCTTACAGCAGTATTGTACAGAGTAAAAATATACCCTGTTAAGGATCTTCTGGTGTCCAGATTAGCAGCAAAATCAGAATCTACAAATCCTTCCAGTGGACTCTTCTGGTCAGTCATCCTCTCAAACATCAAACCCAGATCAGATGACCCTTTGAGGTATCTGAATATCCATTTCAAAGCTTCCCAATGTAATCTTCCAAGATTAACCATGTATCTGCTCACCATACTCAATGAATAAGCTAAGTCTGGTCTGCTGCAGACCAGAGCATACATCAGGCTTCCAACCCCACTTGCATAAGGTACTTTCATCATAGTCTTCTTCTCTTCATCAGACTTTGGTTCCATTTCCTTAGATAATTTGAACTGTTGTCCCAGAGGAGTTAACACAGCTCTACTCTCATGCATGTTAAACCTCTTCAGGACCTTCTCAATGTAACTCTTCTGGGATAAGAATAGTCTTCCAGCTTTTCTGTCCCTAAGAATATCCATTCCAAGAATCCTTTTAGCATTTCCCAAGTCCTTCATATCAAATCTAGCACTGAGCTTCCCTTTGATACTCTGAATCTTCAGAAGACTTTTACTGGCAATAAGCATGTCATCTACATAAATCAGAAGATAGGCTATCACATCACTACCTTGCCTTTCCAGGTATACACAAGTATCATACTTGCTCCTTACAAACCCAATGGATAGCATAACTTCATTGAACTTCTTGTGCCACTGTCTTGGACTTTGCTTGAGGCCATACAATGATTTCTTGAGCAGGCACACCTTCCCTTCCCTCCCAGGTTCAACAAACCCTTCTGGCTGGTGCATGTACAGATCCTCAATAAGATCCCCATGCAGAAAAGCTGTCTTGACATCAAGTTGCTGTAGCTCCAGATCCTCTTGGACAACTCTACTGAGAAGTAATCTGATTGAACAATGCTTAACAACAGGTGAGAAAACCTCATTGTAATCAATTCATTCTCTCTGAGTAAATCCTCTGGCAACTAACCTGGCATTAAACCTCACCTGATCTTTCACACCAGATTCAAGCTTCCTTTTAAACAACCATTTACAACTGATTAGCTTCTGCCTAGGTGGCTTATCAACAAGAATCCATGTATGATTCTTCTTAAGAGACTCCATCTCTTCTGTCATGGCTGTAATCCATGACTCCCTATCATCACACTCAAGGGCTTCCTTGTAGCTTTTAGGTTCTTGGTACTCTATGGCTTCTGCTGTAACAAGTGCATAGGAGACCAGATCCACACGGACAAACCTTGTTGGAGGATGTATTTGTCTTCTGGATCTGTCTCTTGTCAGACTATAATTTCTCAAGTCTGCTTCTGACACTTCCTCCTCCTCCTCTGCAGGTGCACTATCCTCATCTGATAACTCATTCTCTCCTGTATCCTGCTCTGGTTCAGAACCAGATGCACTATCATGTTTATCATGATCAGGCTCCACCTCAACTTGAGTAATTGGCTCAGAAATAACACCATCCATCTCTTCAGCTGATGGCTCCCTATCACCTCCACCAGACTTGTATCCCATCTGTAATTCATTAAACACAACATCTCTGCTGGTAATACACTTTTGGTTTCCAGGCTCCAGACACCACAACTTATACCCCTTAACACCCTTTGGATACCCAATGAAGACACACTTTAAAGCTCTAGGTTCAAGTTTGTCTTGCCTCACATGAACATAAGCTAGGCACCCAAAAACTTTCAACTTTGAGTAATCTGATATCTTTCCATACCAGACCTCATCTGGGGTTTTAAACTCAATAGCAGATGATGTCACTTTATTAATGAGATAAACAACTGTGTTAACAGCTTCCCCCAAAAAACTCTTAGGTAAATAAGCATCAGATAACATACACCTAACCCTTTCCAGAATAGTTCTATTCATTCTCTCAGCTAGACCATTCTGCTGGGGTTTGAAGAAACAGTTTTATGCCTAGTAATACCCTTCTCCCTACAAAATTGTTGATACTTCTCTGATAGGAATTCAAGCCCATTATCAGTCCTTAAGTGCTTGATAGTCCTGCCCCTCTTATTCTCAAGTTCAACTAACCATTCTTTGAACTTAGAGAAGGCATCACTCTTCTGTTTAAGAATGTAAACCCAAACCTTTCTGGAATAATCATCAATAAGGGTAAGGAAATACCTGCCTCCACCATGAGTGGACACCCTTGCTGGTCCCCATACATCAGAATGTATGTAATCCATAACCTCCTTGGTGGTATGCTTCCCATTCTGGTATGCTTGCTTCTTTGATTTCCCAAGAACACACCTCTCACATAATTCCAGCTTACATATCCTCTTCCGAGGGATTGCTCCCTTCTTGGATAACTCCATCAGGCCCTTCTCACCAATATGTGCCAATCTTTTGTGCCACAAGTTAACATCAGAAGACTCCATGGTAACATCAGCTGATCCTGTTACAGTTCTACCAATCAAAGTATACAAACCATTCTTGATCATACCCCTCATAACAATTCTTCCAGACTTGGTTATTGACAGAACTCCCTTTTCTGTCTTGAATTCAAAACCTT
Source organism: Ballota nigra (assembly GCA_947034835.1). NCBI lineage: Eukaryota > Viridiplantae > Streptophyta > Magnoliopsida > Lamiales > Lamiaceae > Ballota > Ballota nigra. Next base: position 26,085,643 of record OX344730.1, read on the forward strand.
TTGAATTCAATGTACCAAGAGAAACAAGATTTCTCTTCAACTCAGGAACAAACCTGACATCAGATAAAATCCTATCAACTCCATCAAACATCTTGATCTTGACAGAACCAGATCCTTGCACCCTACAGCTCTCATCATTACCCAAAAGAACAAGACCTCCATCAATTTTCTCAAGATCCAGGAACCAGTCTTCATGTGAACACATATGAAAAGTACACCCAGAGTCCATGACCCACTCTTGACTTAGTCTCTCATGACTAACCATCAAGACCTCTGCACTATCATATCCTTCAACCTCCACAACAGCTGCATCTCCATCCTGATCACCTTGATTGTCTTTCTTCCTCCTTTCAGGGCAATTCTTTCTCAGATGACCTTCCTTATGGCAAGAGAAACACTTTCTCTTCTCAACAAAATCAGACTTTTTCCCACCCTTATTCCCTTTTCCACCATCCTTCTTCTTGGACTGAAACCCCTTCTTCTTCTTGGATTGAACATTCAATCCTTCAGCAGGCTTCTTCCCATCAGTTTAGATCTGTAGAAACTTGGTTTTCAGGGCAGTTTGAACATCATCAAACATCACCTGATCCTGTCTTCCAAATAACAAGGCATCTTTGAAATTTTCCAGAGACTTAGGTAGAGCATTCAACAACATCAATGACTTGTCTTCATCATCAATTTTAACATCCAAACTCTCCATATCATCCACCAATCTGTTGAACTCGTCCAACTGATCACCAAGATTCTTATCTTCACTCATTTTGAAGACTTGAAGCTTCTGTTTCATGTATAACTTGTTCGTAACAGACTTGGTCTGGTATAACTGCTCCAGCTTATTCCAGATCCCAAGAGCAGTTTTCTCCTTCGATACTTCCCTCAATGGCTTGTCCCCAAGACACAAGATAAGCGCACTGTGTGCCTTCCTCTTGTTCTCCTCCACCTTCGCCGGATTTGTTCCAGAAGCCACCTGAGCTGGTGGCAACAAGGCTTCGTACAAACCATTGTGTACCAGGAGAGCCTTCATCTTGATCTTCCATAAGCTGAAATCGTTCTTCCCCGTGAACTTCTGAATGTCGAACTTAGTTGCAGCCATGATTGCTTCCCACAGACGGCGCCACTTGTTAATCATTTTGGATTCACAAGAAAACTTGTTTCCGGGAATCGGAATATGAAAGCAATAAGAACGAAATTGAAAATCAACAAGAACACCAGTTTACGTGGTTCGGAGATGAACTCCTACGTCTACGGGATCCGAGAGGATAGAGTTTTCACTAAGAAAAGAATTGGAAGTTACAAGTTACAATCACTCAATCTCACAGTGTTTGCGCTCAAATTGATTAAGTTACTTCTCTCAGCTGAGAAGCCCCTTTTATAGATACAGAGATTGGAAACGAACCCTAGATTTGATTCAGTTGTAACAAACTCAAAGTAAAGGCAGTTATCCAGCTGGCTAACGACTTCAATAACCGCCATAGTTGATTTAGTTAGAACCGCCATCGCGCTAGCTTCAATTTGGTGTAATTCGCGTCTTAGAATTTTTTTGGATCAGATGACTTCTGGTCCAGACCTCCTCTGATAGGACTCCTCTGGTATACCTCATCTGATGGACCTCCTCTGATAGCTCATCTGCCAGACTACTCTGGTCAGACTCCTCTGGTCATCCTCATCTGCCAGACCTCATCTGGCCCAACTCCTCTGGTACCCCAAATTTACTAACTCTCACGGCTAACACTTTACAACATAGCCTCCGATTGAATTAAGCCCAGCAGATTACATACTTCACATATGACACTCCACACTTGTGATTAGCAAAGATCATCGACAAATTGGCGCTAGAAAGAGAGTTCGAACCTTTGATTAAGGATTCAAGTGTGATTAAGTAAGAACTTCAAACTTAAACTTGAAGAATTGAATAAAGGTGTTCTTGGTGTTCTTCATTTAAGAACTTTTAAAAACTAACACCCAAACATCAATTAAAGATGCCTCAGTCTCATGAGACTCAACACTCCCAGCATGTGACAAGGGATTTACGTTCAAGGATGTCCCAGGCTGGTAGGCGAGCAGAAATAGCCAGGCACGAGCAAGAAAACCATCCAATAGTTACACATCAACCAATGCCACCTGAGTTGGATGCTTTTGTTCGCAATCCTGATGAACTAACTCGAACAATCGCTTCAGGCCCTGCAAAAGCAACAAGCCCAGCCTGGCCCATCTCATATCCGAGCAAGGCATAGCCCAACAAGAGCTCGTGAGCATGAGAAGGCCTGAGATGACCATCAAAATAAGGTAGACAGTGCCCAAGTTTGTAAGATGATGGGCAAGGAGAAAAAGCTCGCCGAAGCTACCAGCAATGGAGAATCAACCCCAAACCAAGCTCTGGGGGTTAGTCAGGGCACACGCCAAAGTGCACTGAACAGATTAGGTCGCCATGGTCGGGGAGCAATGGAGGTCCATTCAATAGCAGAAGTAGCTCGCCCGGCCTACGTACCAGCTCGCCAGTCAGTCCACGAAAGGCTGACTAGGTCAGCTTTTGGTCGCCTAGGCCTAGATGCGGAGCCCAATCCTAGGAGGCCAGTCCAGGGGGTTCCCATACCAAACGAGGGACTGCGGCGAACAGATGGTCATGCACCTCTGTTCGCCGAACAACCTCCAAGTCAAGGGGGATCCCCGGAGGAACTGGTCTCCATGAGAAAAGCAATTGAAAGCATGCAGGGTCAGTTGGACCTGCAAAGAGGTTATGGGAATACTACTCTTCCTACTTCACCATTATCTTCAGTAATTCTAAAACCTCCCATTCAAAAGAAGATCAAATTCCCTGCAAGTATACAATATGAAGGCACGACGAACCCCTGGGTGCATTTGATAAAATACTCTGATTATATGATATCGATGGGGGCAAGTGATGCAACCCAGTTCCACAATTTTCCATTGACTCTGGGGGACCGTGTCCATAAATGGTTTTCGGCTCTGCCACCAGCTTCAATTCATTCGTTTGCCCAGCTAGGCAAGGAATTCTTGTCCCATTTCTCTATGGCCGGGTCTTATCTATCCCAGAGACATCGGTTATCTGACTTACAACAAGTTGACGACGAGTCGGACCGTTCATATTTGGAAAGATTTGACAAGGTCTTGCTAGAAGGGGAATCAGTCAGCGAAGAAACTAAAATTATAGTCGTCCTAGCTGGGTTAAAGAAGGGCACTGAACTTTGGAAAGATGTACATCTCAGATGCCCAAAAACTTACGCTGAATTCCGAGACCGGGCAGGAGTCTTTGTCTCCATGCACGAAGCCTTGCAAAAAGACATGGGGGACAAAGGTGAACAGAAGGAGAGTGGGAAAAAGGCTGGTGGTGGAGGTTATCGTGCCCCGAAGAACATAAAAGCATTTAACGAGGGGACAGAACTGAAAGACAAGCTGAATCATGTACTTACCATATCAATCGATGCGGTGTACAACAATGTCCGGGATAAGGAATTACTTACTCCTCCCATAAAGATACATCAAGACGCTAGCAAGTTAAACCAAAACAAGTATTGTGCCTACCATCAAAGTTTGGGGCATTTTACAAGTGAATGTCGTGACTTGCTGAAGCAATTGTGGTGATTCTATGAGGAGGGTAAGCTATCTGAGTTTATGAAGAGACAACCCGGTAAGAGAGACAGATATAATGATTCCGAAGAAGAGGATGTAGAGCAAGCTTCTCGACGAAATCAAGCTGGGCGACCAGCTCCGGCACCAGCAGGAAGACCAATTCCCGAGATTCAAATGATGGAACCTGCTGGACCAGTTGGTGGTTGTTCCGATGGACGACCACCAATCTCGAATCGTAAAAGGAAGGCTGAGCTACGTGCAATAGCTCAGGTTCAGGAAATGAGGGTCAATCCATCAATTCTTCAAACAGCAGAGTTGACCTTCACGGACAAAGACCTGGACGGGATCGTGATGCCCCACAATGATTCCCTCGTAATCTGTGCCAAAATAATGGGAACCAAAGTTCATCGATTATTGGTGGACACCGGAGCCTACACTAACATCATCTTCAAGAAAATGCTTGATCAACTAGGCGATTATGCTAGCTATATTCAAGATTCTAATCACCGAATTCTAGGCTTCAAAAACGTTGTAACAGAACCGTTAGGAATAATTAGGTTGTCAGTACAACTTGTATCGACCAAGGACCCTGAAAAAAATATAACTAGAATGGTAGATTTTTTTATCGTAGATCAAGAATCCACCTATAAAGGGTTCCTTGGCCAACCGTTCTTAAATGAATTCAAAGTTGTTGTTTCAACCTACCATTATTGTGTTAAGTTTCCAACAGCCAGTAGAGCTGGAACGTTGAAGGGAGCCCAAAGAAAAGCTCGAGAATGTCTCCTTCAAATACATACAATTGAAGAACATATATCAATGACGAAAGCATTAACCAGCCATTCTGATAATGAACCATCTATTCTTGAAGACATCCTGGGAGATCAGAATGACCAAATGGAAGTCGATGAACAACCCATACCTATGGGCGACCAAAACTTGTCAGATGGCGGGCAGATCCTGCCAGCACCAGAACTATCAATTACCTTTGACGAACAGAATGCGATCTTGATAACTGGCATAATCCCCAACGTAATAGACGATGTTGATCCCCGCCTAGGCATTGAACCCATGAACATCGAGGATGAACTAAATTTTGAAGGGCGAATTGTTGATCCACGGTGGAAGGGACAGAAACGCCGAGCAACTCCAGTGGAAGAACTGGAAGCCCTCAAAATTAACCCTGACCGTGACGATCTTGAACTGTATATTGGGTCTGAACTTCCTGAGTCCTACAGAACTCGTATGGCGGAGTTTCTCAAAGTCGACCTTGATGTTTTTGCATGGTCACATGCAGATATGGTGGGTATCGATCCAGAAAATGTCTGTCATAAATTGAACATTAATCCGGTCCGAAGGCCAATCCATCAAAAATGGCAAAAATACGGGCCAGATAAATATCAAGCACTTAATGAAGAAGTTAAGAAATTGCTGGACAATGACTTAATTAGGCAGGCACTATGTCCACAATGGGTTACACATCCCGTGTTAGTGCGAAAGCCGAATGGAACTTGGAGGCTATGCATAGATTTCACAGATCTGAATGCAGCATGCCCGAAGGATAATTTTCCACTTCCACACATTGATCAATTGGTGGATAGCACAGCAGGACATGAAAATGTTCACATTTATGGATGCTTTCGCTGGTTACCACCAAATCCCGATGCACCCGGACGATCAAGAAAATACGGTCTTCTACACCAACAAGAACTTGCTTTGCTGGAAAAGAATGTCGTTCGGATTAATCAATGCAGGAGCGACTTACCAGAGGCTGGTGAACAAAATGTTTGACGAACATATCAGGGAAACAGTGGAGGTGTATGTTGACAACATAGTCGTCAAAAGTACTAAAAAAGAAGACCACCTCCAACATTTATCCTAGGTGTTTGACATTCTCCGAAAATACAACATGAAGCTGAATCTAAAGAAAAGCAGTTTCGGAGTACATTCAGGAAAATTCCAGGGCCATCTGGTTAGTAAACGAGGAATCGAAGCCAATCCTGCAAAAGTCAAAGCAATCGTTGATATGGAGCCTCCTCATTCCGTCAAAGAAGTACAAAGGCTGACAGGATGCCTAACAGCTTTAAACAGGTTTATATCTCAATCAGGAGACAAATGCCGTCCATTTTTTGAAGCCATCAAAAAAGACAATTTTTGTGGACGGGCAATTGCCAGAAAACTTTCGAACAACTGAAAGACTACCTCGGAGATGTAAAGATTTTATCAAAGCCAATCCCAGGAGAAAAGCTTTATCTGTATCTGGCAGCCTCGGATGTGGCAATAAGTTCCGTATTGGTGCGAGCAGAAGACAAATTCTACCTTCCAATTTATTATGTCAGCCAAGCTCTGCATGAGGCTGGGGGTGGAGTACTCGCCTACTGAAAAGCTGGCCCATGCCTTGGTCATGAGTGTTAGAAAGTTAAGACCTGAAAGAAAGAATGAAATTAAAATTAGTCTTATCACTTCAAATAAATAGAAGAGATAAGACTCACGCTTTAGGTCCCTAAACTCCGCGGGGGTATCAATTCGCTCGGGACCGCCATAAGGGTGAGCAGAAGCACGCCAGTCGCCCCCTATCCAAAACCAGCCATGCTTCCAGTCTCACACTTTTCCGGGAATGTCCTCCACAAGCCTCAAACCTGGCCGCGCTTTGAGGTAGTACCAGTCTGCCTCTTCTCCAGTACAGGCCGTGATCATCATAAGATAGCTCACTTCATCGGCGGACAGTTTATTTGGGTACCCTTCTAAGGCGAACAGAAACATTAAGGACATAAGATTCATCCATCCAACCGGAGTTAGTTGGGTTATGGCTAGGTTTGTTCGCTCCAAGAACCTGCCGACCAGGGGATGCAATGTCAATGTGACACCAGCATTTAGTGTTACCAAGTTGATCGCCGTGAGCCCGCGCAGTGGGCGATCAGCTCTGTTATCCTTCAAAGGAGCATACAAGTGAACATCGAAGGGAATCTTATAATCCCTCCTTATTGCGGGTAACTCCTCCTCGGTAATCGCAGACACAATGCAGTTCGCCGCATACTCGGTAGCCTTGAGTTTTCGTCTCCCGCGGGCAGGAACTGGGAAATGGTTGGAGTACTCCCTCTCATATTCATTCCAGTCGACTTGGCGAGCAATGGCAACCGAGAGTTGGTGCTCAATAGGGTTTAGCATGGGGAACTGGATGTCTTTTAGGTATTCCCAGGTCAGTTCGTCCGGGCGGACATGTTGTAACACCTCGACCTCTTCCTCCTCTTCATAAAGGTCAGAGTTGGTCTCCTCCTCAACTTGGCGAGCAGGATTTGCTCGCGCAACTTCTTCCCCAGATGGGCGGGCCCCTAAATCGACAGAGCGGCTACTGAAGCCGCGTCAGGGTTAGATTCCAAATTAACCACAGAGACGGGGATTCTTCAATTGACCATTTCCCAGGGTTGCGAGGAGGATATGACCCAGTTTCGGAATGGGAGGATATTTAGAGTGAAAAAGCTTCAAGCGGTGTTAATGGTGGTTTCCGGCGGAGAGTAAAAAGGGCAGCGGCGGTTCAAAATCCCAGATGGCGGAGTTTAGGGTTTTTTGGCGTTTCTCACACCCACAATCACGAAGAAGAAGAAGAAGAAGAAGAAGGAAGAAGAAGAAGAAGAAGAAGAAGAAGAAGAAGAAGAAGAAGAAGAAGAAGAAGAAGAAGAAGAAGAAGAAGAAGAAGAAGAGAAGAAGAAGAAGAGAAGAAGAAGAAGAAGGAAGAAGAAGAAGAAGGAGGAGGAGGAAGGAGGAGAAGGAGGAGAAGGAGGAGGAAGGAGGAGGAGGAGGAGGAGGAGGAGGAGGAGGAGGAGGAGGAGGAGGAGCAGGAGAGGAGGAGGAGGAGGAGGAGAAGGAGGAGAAGAAGAAGGAGGAGGAGGAGAAGGAGGAGGAGGAGAAGGAGGAGAAGGAGGAGGAGAAGAAGGAGGAGAAGGAGGAGGAGGAGGAGGAGGAGGAGGAGGAGGAGGAGGAGGAGGAGGAGGAGGAGAAGGAGGAGGAGAAGAAGGAGGAGGAGGAGGAGAAGAAGGAGAAGAAGAAGAAGAAGAAGGAGGAGGAGGAGGAGGAGGAGGAGGAGGAGGAGGAGGAGGAGGAGGAGAAGGAGAAGGAGAAGGAGAAGAAGGAGAAGAAGGAGGAGGAGGAGAAGGAGGAGGAGGAGGAGAAGGAGAAGAAGAAGAAGAAGAAGAAGAAGAAGAAGAAGAAGAAGAAGAAGAAGAAGAAGAAGAAGAAGAAGAAAAATAGAAGAGATTACTACCTTGGTTCGAAGGAATCGTCGCCGGAGATGAAATTCTGTTGCCGAAAATTTGAAAAGGGAATGAACAGTTTTCGCGCTGAGAATGAACAGTGAAAATGAACAAAAATGGCAAGTTTTTTCCTTAAATAGTGTATGGAAAAATGGGGTCTCGAGCGAACAAGTTTGAAAATGGGAGGACCAAATTGCAATTACGAAGCGCGTGCAGCCCTACTCCGACAAATTGGAAGGCACATTACCTCGATTTCATGTGCGCGTGGGTGGCGGTAATCATTCCACCCACGTCACACCTCGAGCCCAACCCTCGACCTTGGGGTTCCAACCGTCGCCCATACGAATCAACTCGGCCAATGTTGTCCGCTCATGAAAAGTTGATCACGCCATGTTATATCAGCTCGCCTCCATATCATCGGATAGTTGCCAACCCATAAGTTGTTCGCCTTGCTCTATCATAGCATAATGATTGGCAAGGGGGCAATTGTTGATAGGCGAGCAGAAACGTCATTAGGGCGAACATAATTAACTCAAAGTACTCACTCTTAAGACAAAGTTAAGCCAACTAAATCAGGCTGAAAACATCAGGCGAGCAGTTTTAACCTAAAGGCCATGTAGACCCAGTTGACACCCCGACGAGCATATCCTGCACATCGGCGAGCAGATTTGGTTGCAATATCACGACAACAAATTATCAAAAATAAAAACCATCAAAATCAAACTAAAGACTCCTCAAGGACAAGTCTAACAGGACGAACAATTCCTGAATGCAGGCAATATTAGTGTAGAAGGATAGAATTTAGTTTAGATAAGGTCAAAATAGTCAAAGCCCAAGTGTCACACATGCACACTAGGGAGGTCAAAGGTCATGTACACCTCCTGCTAGACAAACTTGTATAAATGCTTAGATTTTTTCAGCTAATAAAATAAACATAAATTTATATACACGTCCAAACTTCGATTATATACCCAAAGCAGCTCGATTATCTTATATACGAATTAAATACGTAATCTATACACGTGTTAATTCTATCCCAGTCCAAATTTTTGTATTCACTAATTACGTTAGTGATCAATCACACGTAATTGTTTGGTGATCTAATTAACGATTAAAAACAACCACTAATCCTTGTGATTAGCAAAGATAATCAACACTTAGATATCTAGACTAGCCCCATTCCTTGAACGTGGCAAGGCGGCTGGACTTGTGCGGGTCGACGGTCTATTTTAAATTAAAAATAAAATTATTTTAAAAATAATACATAATATAATTCTAAATACATAATATAATTTTAAATATATACTATAAAATTAAGATTTCGTATTAGAAGCACATTTATATATTTATTTTCACAATTTAAAATGTTGATATTAATAGAAAATTATAAATGAAATATCATATTATGTTTCATCAATATATATTGAGCTAAAAAATATTTATAAAATTGAATTATTGTTATTTATATATAATATATATATATATATATGTATGTATGTATGTTAAAATTTTATATATAAAATGGACACGGGTCTTAACTGATACACTCCACTTCATTACGGGTATTGGATGGAGTGATCAAAACAGCGTGGGCCAAGTCTGAGTTAATATTTTCATCCCTACTTACAAGTTGCACAACCTGAATGGAATTTGGATAGCTGAAGCTATAACTGAACCCAATTTAAGAGCACTTGGTGCTACTAATAAATAATAATATAGGGTTCAAAATTACATAATTAAAAATAATAAACTCTCTGTGAAACCACTAGCTATATATCCGGCCATCTCAGAAGCAATAAAGAAAATAAAATGGAAAAATAGATTGAACTCATCATCATATCATATGAAGGTAACTATCAGTTTCCATTTCTATGGCTACATAAATAAAATTTCTTCAAGAGTTGCACTTTCTCTTTCATGTGCATATGTGTGTGTTTGATTAAATAGACAGTTGAAGGGTTTTAAGGTTTGGGACCAGTTTGCCTTCCTGGCGTCTCAACTGCATATGATGTTATACCTAGTTTTGGCTACCCCATAACATTTTTGGGCAATTAATGACCTGTTTTTGATCCTTTGATAGTGATTGCTCCATGCCTATTCACTTCTCATTTAATACTACCTCATTAAATCTACATCTAATTTTAATCTAACTAATTTGATGTTAATTTATGGAAGTTACAACTATATACTACACCTCTCGAGTGTGAAGAAGCAAAATCAATGACACAATATATATTTTGTGTCGACTGAACTAAATGAGGAAGGTATATTGTCTCTTCAATTTTAAATGTTTTTTTAGTATATTGTTTCATGTACTTTGAGAAAATATATTTTCAACTTTCTTATTTTTTCTGTCACTTTTACATATATCGTTCTATTGTATTTTGGACGAATTATCAACTCATAATTTTACTTTACTCACTTTTTACCTCATTGAAAAGAAAAAAGAAAAAAGAAAAAGGGGACTGAAAGATAAAGAAAATGATAGTAATATAGTATTAGACAAAAGATTATAAATGTAAAATATGTGAGAAAAGATGAGTATAAAAAACGTAACAGTAAAAGTTAAAAAAATTGTTGTAAACTAAATGAGTTAACACCTAACACTTCAAAGAGCTGAAAATAAATGAGTATTTTCATTTATTAACGTTCAAGGGTTATAGTTATTTGAACATTAAAGATGGACAGTGCCAAATATAGGATGTTACTTTGGGGGTGGTTTGATGGGGCAAAATTTTGGGGGAAAAACTAAAGTCCTCCCCTTGCGCCCCAGTCCCCGTTTAAATCCGTCCCTGAATTTGGCTAATAGTTAGTTTGTTTTTTGTTTTTTTTGAAAGGTTGGCTAATAGTTAGTTGAAACACTCATTTGTTGTTGATATACAATTTTTCTTTTCTTTTCAATATTTTATGGGGTCATTTTGTTGAAAATTAATTTGATCATTGATAGGATACAAATGTAATTTTCATATGCTCAAGGTGAGTTGGATAATTTGACCAATCCTAATAAGAGATAAGATAAATTTACCAGTGAAAGGGATCAGAAAATTGTGCAAACCACCAAAATTGGTCGAAACCGGATGCATAAAATAGAAGCAAATGTTGACGGAGATATTTTTAAATTATAAATCTTGTTGGGTGTCTTTAGCAAGTCAACTTTTAAAAATAATTGTAATAATTATTCCTAGATTGATATTGGGATCAAGTATGAAGTACAAGTGGTCCTATTATTTATACCTAATAATTTATAATTAAAACGATGATGCAATAACAACGGTAACAGCATATTGATTACAACTGGGACAGTTAATAAGTGATAACTAAATAATAAGACAAAAATTTGTATGACACCGTCTCATGGTATGAAACAACACAAATTAACATCCACTCCTAAGAAAGGGTTAATGAGTCAATGCCTAATTATACTCATTCTCATTATCTCATACATGACTTACTCAAATACTCCCTCCGTCCCAAACTTAAGTTCTCATTTGCCAAAAAGGTCTGTCCTATACTCATTTGCTACATCTACTTTTGGCAAAAAAAGTAAAAATATTTTTTAATATTATATTCTCCATACACTAATAACCAAAACATCTACTTTATCACTTTAAATACTAATAAACAATTCTTTTCTTAATAACCGTGCAAACAGTAAAGGGGAATTTAAGTTTGGGACGGAGGGAGTAATAATTAGTGATGCAAAAATCGGGTTAGGTGCCCTCTTTCCGATCCGATTTATACAAAATCAGTGAATTTGAGTATTTTTAGACCTAGGCACTGGCGGTCATAGGCGGCCATAGTCAGTTGTAGGCGGCCTTAGGCGATTCGGTTGTACGGCCCTAGGATGTAAAAAATTGTGATTTTTCAAAAAAAAAAATCTCTAGCCGGCGACTAGACGGGTCTAGGCGCTAGGCGGTCAAAAAACACACGATTTTCAACTTTTACACCTTTGATAATAATATGTGTGATTTGTTTAATATAAGATTGGAGATCAATTAAAGCTATTTGTGATTCAATTCAACATCGTTCAATAAAAATTCATTTAAGTTTCGGTTCACTATAGATATCAAATAGATTTAAACATATATTTATGTTTGGTACAATTTAAAATATTAATCGAACTCGAGCTCAAAAAATTAAAAGAAAAAAAACTCAAGCTCGATTCTTATTTTTCTGGAGTAAAGCTTGTACAAGCTCGTTTCGACTGCTTATCAAACAAACTTAAGTAGCAATTTTAAAATTTAATAATATTTCAAATAAATTTGAATTATAATATGCTCTGACTCAACTCATTTACTTTACTACTTAAATTACATCTAAGTTTGCAAATCATAAATGTACGTACTGTAATAATATCTTACCTAAAGTATATAAATGTAGTGAGAGCAAAATAATTTAAAAAAAAATAAAGAATTGAACACGTATATGGCATATGGCACGTGGCAGTTACTATCACAAGAGGGGTCTGTTTGGTGTGGGGGGCCAAATTAAAAGGCGCTAATAAATTTGAGATGGCAGTGTTTAAGCAGCACATGAACACATATCCATCAGCTTTTGAAGTTTTTTGGTTTGCAAACAAACAAACGCCATTAAACAAAACAAATAACCCCACTTCTCAAAAGCCAATAAACATTCTGCGTGAACAACACCGTTTTTCTTCCCAAACGGGCCCTAGCCAAGCTGTCACTTTGGACATTCTTATTTATCGTTTTTCGTTTTTTCTTCTGTCTTATAATGTCAGCATTTTGCTCCTAGACCTAAACTAATTGCATTCCGGTTCCGGATGATCACATTACATTGTCTTTAAAAATATGGCTGTACCAAATTTGTTTCCATCATTTTTATTTATAGGAGTATATATGTTTTTTTTTAATGGGAGAGTGGTTGACATGTTGAGGGTGATTGAATGGCAGGGACGATAAATTGATTCATTATGTAATTACATCGTTATTTTTTATTTTATTTGGATCGTCTTATCATTTTTTTTTTACAATTAAACAGGTCTGAGCACCTCTTATGTGTTGTTTCGATAATTTTTTATATTATTATCTTAAGATTTTTATAATTTATTATTTATATTATTGATAAATAATTGCAACTTTTTAAATTCATAATAAATTTAGTATCAATTTTATACACACATATTGGAGATGCAGGAATAAAACCATTTACCTCTCATATTCACAGAGGGGAAATTTACCATTTGAGCTACAATATCTATTTTTTTATGAAAATTTTGTAACAATTTTTTTACAACATTTTGTTACTAAATATGTATAAATAGATATGTTATATTATTAAAATATATTTTATTAAATGTTATAAGTAATATGTCACATAAGACTTCCTCTTCATACTATTAGTATATGGAGTATAACATAAACAATAATAATTTAATTCATAAATATTTATTAAGTCATTATTTATTGATAAAATATAATATGAAATACAATACATATATGCTAAAGTGGTGTGTGATCGATGCACTCTATTTTTTAGCAAAAAAAAAAAATGGGTTTACTTTTGCCAAGTTTATTTTAATTTGTAAGAAAGAGACAAGAGACCATCCCTTCTTGTTCAATCAATTAGGTAAATCTTAGTGCTAATGAGATAGCACATTGTCTTGCAAGAGCTATTAGATCGTTTCATATCCTTTCTAGTTGGAGTATAGTTTCTATTTTTTTGGATGATCTCTAAAATAAATTCAATTGCTTTGGCTTAAAAAATTTTTTTATGTAAATACGCACTTTTTTTTAGCGGAAAAATGAAATTTCATAAATTTCGAAGTGTGGTTAAAAGAGCTAAGCACGTTGTTGTAACCAATCAGTTCTAACTTCTAAATGATGTATGGCATGAGTCAATTCTTCATTAAATAAGCTTTACATATATATCATTTACTTATTTCAAGTGAAATCTTAGTTATGTTAAATATGTAGAATATATTATTATTTTTATTATTGTTGCAATAATAAAAATATAATTTAGAATGGACCATCCCTACCATGACCCGTAGGGGGTTACCCCACTCTTGGGGGGGGGGGGGGGGGGGGGGGGGGGGGGGTTTACCCCACTCTGCCCCTTACAAAGAATTACATAGGTTTGATTAACTGTCATCCCTAGCTTAGATATCATAATTTGTGGTTTGAATTACTTAAATCTTGTTCGGGATTTACTTTCATATGCTTTTATTGATGTAAATGTTTTTTTAGTGTTAGACTATCTCCCCCTTTAACCTATTCTACAATAAGTTAGCTACTTCAAAATTCATCTTCAATCTTTAGTGTTACATTGTGTTCTACGTATAGTATTCCTTTTTTTTTATATATTAAATAAAATTTACAACAAAATAAAACTTAATAGTTAGGGTTTATATTTTTCATAGTCCAACAATTCACCGTTTTTTAATTTGATCCGAACTTCACCTTTTTAATTTTGATTCTATACTTTATATATATGTTTACCAATTCGAAATTCAAATTATATTCCAAGATGAATAAACAAATATAAAATTCAATTGATTAAAATTATTAATAGTAGTTTGCACATTGTAAAATGTAGTGAATGATCTTTAGTACAACGGTGGACAGGATGACTGGATGATCGTGACTACCTTAATACTAGCAAGTAGATCGGATCTCTTTTATTCATGCTTATTATGTTTGAATTGTAATCATATAATATCAAATCCAGCTATACAGAGCCGGATAATTCTATTTGAGATATTAAAGAGAACCAAAATATTTCGAGAAAAAATCAATAAATTATTAGGAGTAGTATTAAAAAGTAAAAGTTTTAGTTGCAATTTAAATCACGATCTTTTTTAAAATTGCATTTTAAGCTAGACTTTTGGATTTTGTTAATAAAAGTTTCATCTTAACTTTTTTTGGCAATTAAGATTTGCGAGCAGATTTCTCTCTACCCATTGCTGATATGGTGTATACGTGGCAAATGCAAAAAAACATTTAAATTAGTTGGCAAAATTTTTTAAAGTTTAGTTGCAATTTAAATCACGACCTTTTACAAAATTGCATTTTAAGCTAAACTTTTGAATCTTATTAAAAAAATTCCATTTTTTTTTTTTACAATTAAAACTTACAAGGAGATTTTCAGAGGGTCATCGTTGATGCGTCTACGTGGCAACAACCCGAAAAAAAAACTTAAATATTATGGTAAAAAACCTTTACATACATGGAAAATTTTAAAATTAAATTACCAATTTTCAAGTAATTTTTCAAAATCATATGTCCCAATTTCATGGTAATATAGATTATTAATATTATTTTATGGTAAAATGGTTGTCTTTATTTTATTTGGATTCATTTATGTTCTTATTTATACAAGTATTTTGTATCTTTATTTCATCTTTTCTTTACTTTATTTCCTTCTATTTGGATTCATTTATTTATGTTCTCATTAGTACAAATATTTGGAATTTGAAAATTTAATTTTAAGTTATGGTACATATTTAAAAAAATTTGCCACGTTGCCACATAGACACCATGCCAACGACGGATCTCTGCAAATCTGGTCGTAAGTCTCAATTACCAAAAATATTTAAATTGGAGCTTTGTTTAACATGACCCAAAAGTTTAGTTTAAAATGCAATTTTGAAAAAGGTTTAAAATTGCAATTAAATCTTAAAGTTATTTTTCACCTAATTTAAGTTTTTTTTGCAGTTGTCATGTAGACGCGCCACGTTAGCAACGGGTAGAGACAAATCTGTCCATAAGTCTTAACTGCCAAAAAAAGTTAAATTGAAGTTTTTTTTAACAAGATCCAAAAATTTAGTTTAAAATACAATTTTGAAAATGTCGTGATTTAAATTGCAATTGAGCCAAAATAAAATATACAAAGTTACATTGATATTTTGAGAAATTTGGACGGCGACAGCCACCCATACCTGAAATGCTGGAATGAAATTAATGCAATCGATGAATTGTAAAATGTAAAAAAATGAGCTTCTGTTAAATAGGGAGGTGGATTGCAACTGAGATTTAAGTACTCCAATTTCCGAGTGTTATCAATTTAGAACTAAAAAAATAGTAAATCTATTTTTTAGGAGCTTGTGATTTTTTTTTTCCATCAATTGAAATCTGAAAATAGAACACTTTCCAAGGTTAAAAAGTCAATATTAAAAAATTTCTAGAAATTTTAAGACACGTTTGATAACAAAACATTAGAAACAAAACTCTAATATTTACTTCTTTCATCCTAAAAAATAGTCATTATTTCCTTTTGGGTTAGTGACATATAGGCCCAATTCTAAGAGCCTAATTGCATTGAACCCCACCAATTTCCCTACATTTCAAGACACCCAAAAATGTGGGGTCCACAGCCCAAAACCCATCAACCCCCTCTGTTTTTTTTTTTCCTGCAAACTGTGTCAGGCTTTTGTCTCTTTTTTTTTTCTTTCTTTCTGATCACGTTTTTTAATAATTTTTTTTTCTGATTTTCAAATTTGAAGACGCATTTTTTAATTTCATTTTCTTATAAAAAAAATAAATGCAAAACATAATATAAACACTTTGCATATTGAAAAATCTAAAATTACATTGGGAGACCTTTTTTTAATTTACACATAAAAATGAACAACATTATCAATAAAATATTTGGAATATAAAAAATTGCTAAAATTACATTTACAAATTCTAAAATTACATTGAAACAAAACAAATGAAGACACTTCCAGTATCCAAGTAATATTTGCAGAATTGCAAAAAAAAAAAAAAAGTTGCAGAATGCAACAAAATAATTGCAGAAATGCAAAACAAATAAAATTGCAGAATGCAACAAATTAGTTGCATATTGAAGAATGGAACAAATTAGTTGCATATTGATTTACATATTTCAGAAAGATGCAAAAATAATTTCCCCCAGTATGTCATCTTCTCTTCTCTTCTCTTTGCTCCACCATTTGACAATCTCTCCTACATGCAACTATTTATTTGCATAAAAATGCAAAAACAATTTCCCCCAGTATTAATTTCTCAGTGTCTTCCATTTATCTCCAGTTTCTTCCAATTCATCTCAAAACTCTGCAAAAAATACTTATCTCTACAAGAAATCTCCAAAATAATTTACACAAGTTAAATTTATTTCTGCCATGGCAGTATATATAATTGCCCAAATCAAAACTCTGCAAAAAATACGTATCTCTACAAGAAATCCCCAAAATAATTTACACACAATCATAACATCAAATAATTTCTATACTGGGAGTCAACCTTTAGTATTTTTATTCAAAAGTAGTGGTTGTTGACGATCAGTTCTAATCTTGAAGATTAATGGCTGTTTTAGGTGGTTAATTGATCATCAAACAATTACGTGTGATTGATCACTAACGTAATTAGTGAATACGAATTTTCGGGTTTAGATGGATTAGAATCGTACGAAAGCTCACGTGTTTAAGTTCGATCGTAGGTTAATCGAGCTGCTTTTGATTCGTAATCGAAGTTTGGACGTGTATAATAATTTGTGCTTGTTTAATTAGATCGTTGTCCAGCAACTTTTTGACTTCTTCGTTTAAAGCTTGATACTTGTCTGGTCCATATTTTCGCCGTTTCTGGTGGACAGGTTTTCGGACTGGGTTGATATTCAACCTGTGACAGGCATCCTTCGGGTTTATTCCCACCATATCAGCATGAGACCACGCAAAGACGTCCAAGTTAGCCTTCAGAAAGTCCGTCATGCGCGTTCTGTAAGGCTCAGGGAGTTCAGACCCGATGTAAAGTTCAAGACTGTCACGCTCAGGATTAATCTTGATGGCCTCCAATTCTTCAACGGGAGTTGCCCGTCGTTTTTGCCCTTTCCATCGAGGGTCAACTATTGGTCCTTCCGGACTTATTTCATCCTCGATGTCCATGGATTCAACACCCAATCGGAGGTAACACCGCTTTTGGCTGGTTTTGCCCGTCGCCCTGCTGTGCTCGATCGCCCGTAGGCGAAGGTTGGTCGTCAATGCCCATCTTATCGTTTTGGGCTCCAAGGATGTCCTCCAAGATTTAGGGTTCATTTTCGAGTTGACTAGTTGACGCTTCCATCATAGATACTTGTCCCTGTCTTGACTGAATTTGCAGAAGACATTCCCGAGCTTTTCTCTGGTCTCCTTTTACCGTGCCAACTCCACTTGCTGTTGGGAATTTTATGCAATAATGGTAAGTTGAACATGCGGCCCTGAATTCGTTTAAGAAAGGTCGACCCATGAATCCATTGTATGACGATTCTTGATCGACGACCAGGAAATCCACCATTCTTGCGATATTCTTCTTAGGCTCTTTGACCGTCACAAGTTGCATAGCGAAAGTTACTATTCCCAACGGGATTGTCACAGCATTTCCGAATCCCAGGATACGGTGATTTGTGTCTCTGATGTAGCCTGCATAATCTCCCATTTGATCAAGTGTCTTTTTGAAAAGGACATTAGTGTAGGCTCCAATATCCACCAGCAATCTATGCACCCTCGTTTCCATAATCTTGGCACATATCACAAGCGAATCATTGTGAGGGGTCAGTACTCCTTCCAAATCTCTGTCGGTAAAAGTTAATTCCGGTGTTTGCATGGTAGGTGGAATGACCCCCATTTCTTGTACATGTCCGATCGCTCGTAATTCTGCCTTTCTTTTCCGATTAGAAATTGGTGATCGTCCATCGGAATAACCGCCTATGGGTCCTGCAGGTTCCATCATCTGGATGTCTGGAACTGATCCCCCGGCAGGCGCCTGAACTGGTCGTCCAGTTCGATTCCGATGAGGTGTCTGGTCCGGGTCTTCTTCATCAGAATCTTCGTTTCTGGTTCTCTTGCCGGGCTGTCTCTTCACAAACTCTGATAGTTTTCCCTCTTCGTAAAAACACCACAACTGCTTTAGCAAGTCACGACATTCGCTTGTAAAGTGTCCTACACTCTGGTGGTAGGCACAATATTTATTCTGGTTCAACTTGCTCGTTTCCTGACGTATCTTACGGGGAGGTGTTAGCAATTCTTTGTCTCGGACATTATTATAAACTGTATCGATTGATACGGTAAGAATGTGGTTCATTTTGTCTTTCAGCTCCGTTCCTTCGGTAAAAGCCTTCATGTTTTTGGGAGCTCGATAACCAGTTACAGGCTTCTTCGGACCCTCTTTCTGCTCTCCTTTGTCTCTCATATCCTTCTGCAGGGCTTCGTGCATGGAGACAAAAACACCTGCCCGATCCCGAAACTCGGCGTATGTTTTCAGGCATCTTATGTGCACATCTTTCCAGAGTTTAGTGCATTTCTTGAGTCCAGCTAGGACGGCTACAATCTTTGTATCTTCACTGACAGATTCTCCCTCTAATAAGACCTTGTCGAATCTTTCCAAATACGATCGGTCCGACTCGTCATCAGTTTGCTTCAAGTCGGATAACCGATGTCTTTGGGATAGATAAGACCCGGCCGTAGAGAAATGGGATAAGAACTCTTTGCCCAGTTGGGCAAACGAATGAATTGAAGCTGGTGGCAAGGCTGAAAACCACTTATGGACACGATCCCCGAGAGTTAAAGGAAAGTTTCGACATTGCGTTGCATCACTTGCCCCCATTGATACCATATAATTGGTATACTTCATCAGATGCACTCGGGGATCCGCCGTGCCCTCATATTGGATACTTGCTGGAAACTGGATCTTTTGTTGAATTGGAGCCTTCAGAATTACCACTGATAAGGGTGAGACCGGAAGAGTCGTGTTCCCATATCCTCTCTGTTGATCCAGCTGGCCCTGCATGCTTTCGATGGCCTTTCTCATGGAGGCGAGCTCCTCTAAGGATCCCCCCTGACTCTGTGGCTGTTCGGCGAGCAGAGGCGCACAGCCGTCTGTTCGCTCCAGTCCCACATTGGGAGCGGGAACCCCCTGGATTGGCCTCCTGGGATTGGGCTCTGCATTTGGGCCAAGGCGACCAAAAGCTGACCTAGTCAGCCGGTCAAGGACTGATTGGCGAGCAGGTACTGCGGCTGGGCGAGCTGCTCCAGCAGGGGGATGGACCTCCAGGATTCCCCGGCCACGTCGACCCAATCTTTCAAGAGCACTTTGGCGTGTGCCCTGACTTGCCGCCATGGCCGGGTTCTGAGTCGAACCTCCCTGACTGGCGGCCTCAATGTTCAATTTTTCTTTGTCTTTGGCCTTACGAGCTTGGGCGCTATCAGCCTCATTCAAATGATCCCCTCTAGCCTTATCATGTTCGCGAGTCTTTGTGGGGCTACCCCTTGCTCGCACATATGATGGGCCAGGTTGGGCTTGTTGTCTTTGTAAAGCCTGGAGCATGGCAATTGTACGTGCCAGTTCGTCGGGGTTGCGGGCAATGGCGTCCAACTCTGGTGGTATTAACTGGCGAGCAACATTAGTTTGATTTTCTTGGTTGTTTCTGCTCGCCCTTGGTCACCCACCAGCTTGGGACATTCGGGAGTGTGAATCCCGAGTTATATGTTGAGAACGTTGTGTCTCCCTTGATTGAGGCATTTTCACAGAAGATATCAAGTGTTGTTCTTAGTGTTCTTGAGTTTTTTCTTCAAAAACTCAAACTTGTTCTTCAATTCTGGGGTAATCTTCTCGTATTCAATGACTCGAAGGTTCGAACCCTCCTTCTAGCGCCAATTTGTTGACGATCAGTTCTAATCTTGAAGATTAATGGCTGTTTTAGGCTGTTTTAGGTGGTTAATTGATCATCAAACAATTACGTGTGATTGATCACTAACGTAATTAGTGAATACGAATTTTCGGGTTTAGATCGATTACGAATCAAAAGCAGCTCGATTAACCTACGATCGAACTTAAACACGTGAGCTTTCGTACGATTCTAATCCATCTAAACCCGAAAATTCGTATTCACTAATTACGTTAGTGATCAATCACACGTAATTGTTTGTTGATCAATTAACCACCTAAAACAGCCTAAAACAGTCATTAATCTTCAAGATTAGAACTGATCGTCAACAGTGGTCATTGTTCAACACAATGATCACAAGGTTACTCAGTCAAATCCAGAATCTTGTAAAACTGATATTACTTAGAGGAAATAGATCACCACATACTTCTCCAACATGCCATCCCGACTGTCATGTACCAACAAGAAATACTTCTGAATCTTTGGATCCATAGCACCACTATTAAGAAGAGGAGGCAACTTATTTTTGTTGAAGAGGTCGACAAACTTGTCAATAGGATCTAACACCAAAAAAATCCCCAAATAATTTTCTATTTGATCAAACAACAAGAAATCCCCCAAAAAATCACACAAGTTTCTGCAAAATTAAATCATCCGAGAAAATGAAGAAGAAGAAAAGGGGACGAACCTAGATCGGTGTGGGGGAGCGCCGTGTGGGGCGGATCGGAGCGGGGAAGCATCGTGGGTGGTGGATCGGAGCGGAGGAGCGGAGTGGGGGACGGATCGGAGTAGCGGCGTCGTGGTGGTTCAGATCGGGCGTGGGGGAGCGCCGGACTGTGGGGGCAGAGGGCGATGGTGGGGGAGATTTTTGGTGGTGAGCGGTGGGGGCGGGTGGACGGTGGGGGCTGATTGTAGTGGTGGGCGGTGGGAGTGGGTGGGGGAGTTGGGGGGCACGGGGGAATATACACAGAGATGGAGAAGAAAAGGAAGGGGGTGGGGGTCGGGGGTGGGTGGTGTAGAGAGAGAGGAAATGAATTGAATTATGGGAGGTGGGGGTTATAACCGAGAGGAGGAGAGTGAGGATAGAGAGAAAAAGGTGTGTGTGTGGGGTCCATATATTTTGGAGGTTTTTGAAATAAAGTGTGGTGTTTTGAAATGTAGGATTTTTGGGGTGGGTATTTGCAATTAGGGTGTAGAAAGTGTGGCTATAAGCAATTAATTTTTTTTTATGTGTCATAAATTGTAGTCATTTTTATATTAAAAATGTATAATTTGTTTAAAATATTTCTATTTAATGACCTCAATATATAGCTACTATTATTGTTTTATATTTAATATTAAAAACTTTATAGATAAAATTTATAATTTAATATGTTTATTGATCTATGTAAAATTTTAAACGGACATTTTTGCGAGATAGGAAACATATTTAGGACGAGGACGATTTCCACCAACTGTGTACTTTAAAGCTGCTTTTTTTTAATCAATCATGACATCTATGATCCATTTCGAAATGCAAAAGGATGGGAAAAAATTTTAAATAAAAAAAATCATATGGCTACTAATTACTAATAATTTTAGTATTGAATGTAATATCTGGCTCGACCTTATTCTTTTCTTTAATCAAATGATAATTCCTCTTTTTCTCGCTAGCACCGTATTTCATGGAAATTATTTGGATTTTGAATTCATCGTGCGTGCTGTAGTCATTGGTTGGAACATTACTATTCCAAAATCATTTATGTTATGATTGTGTTGAACTTCTAATAAGAATTTCTTGTTGAGAAATTGAGAAAGTTACTTCCTCTCTACCAATATCAATAGGTAAAAACTTCATGGAACCAATTGATCTATTATATTGTGCAATTGATATAATTTTGATTTGAATTTAACTAATTAAAAAAAATGAAATACATTAAGAATATATTAGTTCATAAAAAATTAGTTAATAAAATTATATATTTGATTGTAGATTGAACAATACTGGCACTTTTCAATACACAATAATTTATTTTCATCTTATGAGTTAATGCTTGTCGACCACAATTTTCTATGATTCATGATTTTCTTAAAACACAATTTGGTTTTAAAAAATTGATCAAGATTTAACCTACATGCATTAAAGAGTTGCTCATAAAATAATTGTTGGATCACCTTTACTTTTCCTTTCATTTTTATTTTATTTGAGAATATAGGTAATTTGTTTGTTTTACCTTTAAGTTATTACAATTTAAATTTAAATTTTGTAAAAAGTCTATTGAATTTACATCTTATCTAAATCACAATTATTCTCCAAACTCTAATTTGAAAAACTTACCCGACCTCTTGTGCAAATTATATATGCATGCATGTGTGCATGCGTATGCATGCATATATGCCACACGGCTAGAACTATCCAGAAGAATTAAGAAGGATCGAAAGAGAAGCTCAGCCCATTCACTCATACATGACAACTCATAGTTAGTTAGGAAGTTAGCAAAAAGTTTGTTATAACCGTGGCTCATTTTAGCACACTTCTTGCTGTATATAAGAATGTAACCAGCCCTTTCCACATTAATAATATCAGTTTTCCATCTTATCTTCTTCGATTTCACAATGCCTTCTTCAATATTCAACATGGTATCTAGAGCTAGCTAATTTTTTTTTTTTTGGAAGCCATGGATTCCTCTCGATTTTCTGCTGCTTGGCCAGCATTAAATACCAACTCTTCTTCATCTTCTGATCCGTTTACCTCGAATGATCCAACTCATTTTCATAATTCTGATTCATCGGGTATGAAATTGATCTCTATTGTTTTGGATGAGCACAACTTTATCTTATGGAGTAAAGCGGTGTATCTTGCACTCGGAGCAAAGGCTAAACTAGGTTACATTGATGGCTCTTTGGAAGAACCTACTAACAAGGATTCCCCTGAGTTTAAGGCTTGGAAACGTGCGGATTGTATGGTCTCATCTTGGATACTTGGAGCTATGTCTAAGGAGCTGGTGGAAACCTTCATTTCATGCAAATCAGCTTTGTTGCTTTGGATGAACATATGTGAACGTTTTGATATTGCAAATGACACTAAGTTGTTTCAGTTACAGCAAAGTGTTTATCATCTTAAACAAGGCCATGATCCCATTCATATATTTTTTGGCAAAATGCAGAAGTTATGGGATGAGCTCGATGAATTTTCTGGTATTCTAGGATGCACTTGTGGAAATTGCTCATGTCAAATTGAAAGGCAAATTCAAGATAAGGAGATGCAATATAGGTTGATGCAGTTTCTTATGGGATTTAGCACTGAGTATGAAGCAGTTCGTAATCAACTACTCATGTTAGATCCTCTTCCATCTATCAACAAAGCATATTCTACCATACAGAGAATTGAACAACATAAACATATTGCAAACATTGATGACTCTACTGTCCTTTTTAGCAAGGCTAAAGGTAACTTCAGATCTACCCCTACACCCTGGAATAAGACCTCCTCTGTACACCCTTCCTTTCCCAACTATAAATCCAAGGAAGAGAAGGATAAACTTGTTTGCTCTCATTGTGGAGGAAAGAGGCATGAAGCATCACAATGCTTCAAGTTGCATGGCTACCCTGACTGGTATGACAAACTTAAGGCATCTAAAAAGGCTGTTGCTAATTGCTTAGATGAGACCACTACTGTTACTGAGAAGATTGCTCCTGGGGATATTTCTCACATCATTCAACAGGAACTTGCCAAGTACTTTGCTGCAGCATCTCATGAGACAAAATCCAGTTCCTCTCATGACACTTTTGCTCATATGGTCGACTATGCAGGTATTACTCAAGCTTTTCTACACTTGTTAATATGAATATAATGCCTGGATATTGGACACTGGTGCTAGCAGACACATGACTTACAACAGATCCTTATTTACTTCAGATTTAAAACCTCTTCCAAATCATATTTCTGTTTATCTACCTGATGGTAGTACAAAAATTGTCACACATTCTGGTCATATTGCACTTAGTTCATCCATTGTTCTCCTTGATGTCCTTTATGTTCCTTGCTTCAAATACAACTTGCTATCTATCTCACATTTAATTTCACATTCTCACCTTCAATGCTTGTTTACCTCAACCAAATGTGAGATGCAGGACCTCATGAGTAAGAAGATTTTTGTTGTTGGGCATCTGATGGGGAAACTCTATGTACTTAATCCCTCTACTGATGTTTTACATTCCACTGTTGCATTCTCTACTTCATCATTTGTGAAAGCTTTCACTAACACTCTTGATATCTGGCACAAGAGGTTAGGATATACACCTTCTTCTGTACTAAAGCACATGTGTTTCTATCCACTTATCAATAAAACAGATGATGTTTTCCCTTTCTCCACTTGTCACTTTGCCAAACGGTCAAGATTATCCTTTAATACCAGCTCAATTACCACCTCTTACGCTTTTGATCTTATACATCTTGACATATGGGGGCCATATCACCAATCTTGCACTACCAATACACCATATTTCCTCACCATAGTAGATGACTTCACCAGATCAACCTGGACCTTTCTTCCCAAACACAAAACCGACACTTTGCAAACCATCAAAAACTTTATAATCCTTGTGAAAACCCAGTTTAATGCAAATATCAAATCAATGAGGTCTGCCAATGGCTCAGAATTTATGAGCAAAGATGCTCAATCCTTGTTTCTGTCCCTTGGTATTATACGTCAAACTAGTTGTTCCTATACACCTCAACAAAACGGGGTAGTAGAAAGAAAACATAGACATTTGCTCAACATTGCAAGAGCTTTAATGCTTGATTCGAAGTTGCCTCATAAACTATGGCCATACTCAATTTTAACTGCTACATACCTCATAAACAAAATACCTAGTGTTATACTTGATTGGAAATCACCTCATGAACTACTGTACAATAGAGCTCCAGATTATTCCTTCTTGAAAACCTTTGGTTGTCTTTGCTT
Organism: Ballota nigra; assembly: GCA_947034835.1. NCBI lineage: Eukaryota > Viridiplantae > Streptophyta > Magnoliopsida > Lamiales > Lamiaceae > Ballota > Ballota nigra. The sequence goes on from OX344730.1 coordinate 26,111,045, forward strand.
CTCTACAAACATTAGCCCACACTCCACCAAATTTACACCCAGAGCTACTAAGTGTATCATGATTGGGTATATGGCCACCCAGAAAGCATACAGATTATATGATCTTCACACTCACTCAATTTTTAGTTCCAGAGATGTGGTGTTTTATGAACACATTTATCCATTCCATTTCACTCCTGAACATACACCTCATACACCATTTATTCTCCCATTTGACACTGATGATATTTATGATATTCCATTTTCTCATACTCCACATACTTCTGTTCCACAACCTGCTTCACCTACACCTCCTATTCCTCAGCCTTTACCTGCACAAAGACCTATCAGAAATATCTCTAAGCCCAGCTGGTTGAGGGATTTTGTATTAGCTAGTGTAGACTCATCATTGCCCACAGTGGATCTTCACTCAACTGATTCTTGTTCCAGTACACCTACCTTTCTTTTTTATCTTGCTTATACAACCTATGCTGCTAATGTGTCTAATGTAAATGAACCTGCTTCATATTATCAGGCTGTGGGGATTCCACAGTGGGAACTTGTTATGCAGCAAGAGTTACATGCCTTGGATACCAATGATACATGGGATTTAGTATCTTTGCCTAAAAACAAATCATCAGTTGGATGCAAATGGGCATTCAAATTGAAACTTAATCCTGATGGGACTGTAGAAAGATATAAGGCACGATTGGTTGCTAAAGGATATCATCAACAACATGGGGTTGACTATGATGAAAGCTTCTCTCCAGTAGCTAAGCCTGTAACTGTAAGATTCCTCATTGCTCTAGCCACTGCCCAGAAATGGCCTATTTGCCAACTTGACATCAATAATGCTTTCTTACATGGATTCCTACATGATGAGGTGTACATGGATCCTCCACAAGGCTACAAATCACCTCCTGGTTTGGTATGCAAGCTTAAAAAAAAACCTTTATGGCCTCAAGCAAGCATCTAGAGAATGGAATTCTGAATTCTGCTCTACACTCATTAAGTATGGCTTCACTCAATCTTCTGCAGATCACTGCTTATTCACTAAAGGCTCATCTTCTAACTTCTTAGCCTTGCTGGTCTATGTTGATGATGTACTCATCACTGGTGCAAATATAGATGACATTATAGCTTTAAAGGCTCATCTTCATGAAGTCTTTACTATTAAAGATCTGGGGTTTGCAAAGTATTTCTTGGGAGTTGAAATTGCTAGATCTGTTGCTGGTACTACTCTTACACAGAGGAAGTATATTCTTGATCTCATTCAGGACTCTAAACTTGAGAATTGCAAACATGTTCCTACACCTTTACCTCAAGGATTGAAGTTATCCAGTTCACTTGGCTCTCTGCTTCCTCATCCAGACAGGTATAGGAGAATTGTGGGGAGATTGTTATCTGGGATTCACTAGACCTGATATCACTCACTCGGTACAACAATTAAGTCAGTTTGTCAACTCACCAAGATCCAGTCATTGGGATGCTATGATCCATCTTCTCAAGTATTTGAAAGGGACTTCATCTCATGGTCTTTTCTAGTCCCCTTCTTCCTCACTATCTCTCTCAGGCTTCTGTGATGCGGACTGGGGGAGTTGCCTTGATACTATAAGATCAGTTATTGGTTACTGCATATTCTTAGGTTCATCCTTGATTTCATGGAAGTCAAAGAAACAATCTACGGTTTCTCGTTCGACTGCCGAAGCTGAATATAGGGACATTGCCTCCACAACAATGGAATTACAATGGCTTAGTTACATTGCATCTGATCTTCATATCAATCTTCCTTTACCAGTTACTCTTGCTTGTGACAACAAAGCTGCTATACATATAACTGAAAATTCGGTCTTCCACGAGCGCACAAAACATATAGAAATTGATTGTCACCTAGTTCGAGATTTGTATAAGTCCGGGTTCATTCATCTTGTTCATGTCCGCACTACAGATCAACTTGCGGATTTGTTTACCAAGACTCTTCCTAAGTGTTCACATTTCAAATTTCGCGACAAATTGAACGTATTCGCCATTGAATCACGTCCAACTTGAGGGGGGCATGTGCAAATTATATATGCATGCATATGTGCATGTGTATGCATGCATATATGCCACACGGCTAGAACTATCCAGAAGAATTAAGAAGGATCGAAAGAGAAGCTCAGCCCATTCACTCATGCATGACAGCTCATAGTTATTTAGGAAGTTAGCAAAAAGTTTGTTATAACCGTGGCTCATTTTATCACACTTCTTTCTATATATAAGAATGTAACCAGCCCTTTCCACATTAATAATATCAGTTTTCCATCTTATCTTCTTCGATTTCACAATGCCTTCTTCAATATTCAACACCTCTTTCATTAGTATGCAACAACCGTTCTGCCGCCACTAACCAAAATATTATTGTACTGTTCAATTAGGTGGTTGAAATTCGCTAAATAAATTTTGGCCAAAGTAGTCAAAATCCATTGAATTTTTATTTTATTTTTTTTATTTTATCAAAGTAATAGAAACTTCATTATTTATTCTATTAAGGTGGCTGAAAATTCATTAATTTTTCGGCGCTGATACATCGAACACTCCGTGAGAATTAAAAAAAATGAAGTAAAATTAGTTGATAAAGATGCGACTTCTGCATTGAGAAAAATGGATGGAGATGAATCAAGGGGGTGTATTCGTGATGGATTCTACAGATTTTTTTTTGGACTTTTAAAATTTGGGGTATTCAATCTGAATTTCTAAAAGTCTTTATAAATCCTCAAGTATTTAATACGGATTTTAAAAAGTCTTAAAAAATTCTTAGGTATTCAACAGCCTATGGGTTTTAATACTTTATGAATTTTCTTTGATTCTCTTCCAAAATATAAATAGATTTCACTCTCCAAAATCTATTCTAATAACCAGAGATTTCTACGAATTAAAAAATCTTTAGGTATTCAACAGTCTATGGATTTTCTTTGATTCTCTTCCATAGGGATGTCAACGGGGCGGGTGAAGGATCGTACCGGTGAAGGCAGTTCATTCCCAAGATCATTATTGGATACCAAACGTGTACAATCAATAGATAAAACCAAAACATGCATCTAAAGACGAGTTTAGATTTGTTACCCTTGAAGACCGAGGCGTTGATTCCACTAGAGATCTTCTAGTTTGTCTCTTAACCTCATTTGAACACCGAGTGGACGACGAACTAGCGAATGCGGAGAAAAAACCTCCCAATTTCGTCTCCTCAAAATTCTAATCACTAATTTCGGCTGATGCTCATTTTTTTAGAGTGCTAGGGTTTCAAAGACGAATTTTAAGGTCTTTATATAGACTCCTTAGGTTTCATGGGCCAGACTAGGGATCTGTAGAAGGTCTCCTCATGGACCCAAATACTATTATGTTCAGCCCAGAACATTTATTTAACTCGTGAAAATTAATTCATTCCACTAAATAATTAATGTTACACTCTCGTCCTATCCCGAACCGAATCAAGGCTTCTATTAGACTCTATAATTCTCCGTGTTAAAGATATTGCACGTCCATTAATTATTAAAACTTCCGACAACTTTAATTAATTAACATTTATTATTCCTTGAGTTGTACCACTCAACCTTGTTGTCGGTACGGATTAAATCCACCTGCAGGATTTAATACGATAATCCTTTATGAGTTTCCTCAAGGGGACTCATCAACCTGGATCACCAGGACACGATGCCCTAATGCCAATAAAAAAGACATCGTGCGAACGATGTCACTACCCAAAATATGTAGTGTATTGAATATAACAAGATTCTCACCTATGGTAAATCAAAGTAGTGAACAAATGCCTCACACATCTAAATATCACACTTAGAGTTAAGAATTATAAGAGTCACCAAGACTTTTAGTTCTTCAGGACAGTCAGAATAGAAGAACATGTCTTAACTATGATCATTCAATATGACATGGCGTACTAGTATAAACTAATGGCCAAGACAAGCCACCAGCAAGTTCATACTACAACTTATACCAATAGTTATGTCCAGAACTATTTTAGTTGTGAACATTGTTTATATCTTATAAGGAACCGACAATGTAATTTTCTGTCTGACTACAAACCCACCACATTATCTACAATATAAGATAAGTGGACATACAAACAATTCATAAGAATGCAATAATGTGAAAAACTATTTATTTCAGATAATAAAAAAATCGAATATATCCATAAAAGCCCAACAAAAAAAATTCTTTACAGTATACCCCAACAGCGGGGACGAGAGGCCATTCCCCATGCCCGTCCCCGCGAATTAAACAGGGAAAAATTTCCCCCCATCTCCGCGCCGCCGGGTATCTCCATCTCTGATTTGGTCATAAAATACTAGCTTTAGTAGTAGTTACCCCACAAGAGTATGTGATAACTGTAGCATGGGCAAATATAGGGACCAAGTAGTATCGAACCCGTGGGAAAGTTTGTATAAACCCCCGAAAATTTATGTATCGTAGCTAATATGTATGCAATTTTGGTTTAAACTAATACTACTAATTTATATTCAAGTAACAAGAATAAAAACTATACTAACTTCTGGTTGAAGTGCAAATATGATGGTGATGCTCGGAATAGGAATTCCTACGTATACTGACGGAGTTGGTACGATAACAAAAATAATTGTGATGTTCCACGTTAGAATCCTAAGTGTACTATAAACTAGGCAATCAATTTCCCTAATCTAGTACAAAGAATTGAAAGAATAAAAGCTCGGAAATAATCTCAATACTTAGTTCTAACAACTTACTTCACTAACCCCCTAATTAAATTATATGAATTGTGCTTAGTTATTGAGGCTCTAATTTAACTAAGGTGATTCGGCCGTCCTCCGTGGGTAAACCGGTTGATTATAAACCCCTTAAAAAACTCTCTCCTTAAGCCTATTCGTTATTAAAGAGTGATACAATCGTCTTCTCTCTAACAATTTTCGTACTTAATTCTATGATTATTCTAGGGTTTATTAGAATTATTCAATAATTAAGAGAATTAAAACTATACATCACGAATTATCCTAATTACATACCAACATCCTACTTTTACAAGTTCATCCTGTCCTAAGCATACAAGGGTTTAGCCTAATATGGTGATTATGAGAACAAAAGCAATAACTAAATCAACAATCATAAACATAATTAAAGAATCAAGAAAATCAAGAACATAAGTTATCTATGAAAGTAATTGAATCAAATCTGAAAATAAATCTAATAAATCTGGGATTTAGGTCTAAGAATATCAAAGAATTCAAGAAACAAAAAGAGAAATCAAAATAGTGCAAAGTATTAATTGTTCTAATGAATCCGTATGATAAAAACTTCGTTTCTAAACTTGAAATCTTTGTCAAACTCTCAAAATTATGTCGCAAGCCTCTTCCCCTTCGAAAATCGAGTCTACATATGTAAAAATAGGTTTGAAACAGGTATTTATACGATATGGGCCGAGCACGCCAGTACCACTCGAGCACTTGGCACTCGAGCTCACCCCGCGCTCGAGTGCTTCTTCCTTTTGCACTAATTGATATTTTTCTTCGCTCGAACTAATATTTTTCGTATTTCTTTCATATCTTCTCATCCGGGAGTCCGTTTGAGTCGATTCAAAGTCCTACAAACTCTATTTTTCGCCCTCTTTCCTAATATTAACACCAAAGAGATAAATTGATGAGTTTATGAAAATGTTACTCAAATAACTCTAAATACTCATCGAAAACGCTCAAAATATGAACTAATTGGGCTACAAAATATCACAATTTCATGTCTAATCATTCCCCGCGGGGATTCGCCGTTCCCCGCCTAATTATTTTTTATCTCATTTTTTAAATATAAAATAGTATCTAAATTAAAAAAAAATTAGACACAATAACTACTTTAAGTTGGTGTTAAAAAATTTAATTTAAAATTTGAAGAACCTCTAATTCTAATATTTTTAGTTAACATATATACTAAAGTGAAAAATATATAATTTGGAAATAATAACATAATATTAAATAAAATTTAGATGTAATTTTGAATAAATAGTTAATTGAGTGGGAAATCATGAAATATTTATTTGTAATTTAATTTTAAATTTAAATTATATATATAATTATATTAATTATATAAAAAATAATGCAGGTCCTCGCGGGGCGGGTAATACTATCCTCGTCCCTGCCTACGGGGCAAAATAATTCCCCGTCCCCGTTTGTTTTAGGAATTCCCCGCACCGTTCAGGCGGAGCCCCACGGGGATCGGGGTTTTTCCGCCCCGCTGCCAAGTCTACTCTTCCAAAAATATAAATAGATTTCACTCTCCAAAATTCTTCTAACAACCAGAGACTTCTAATGAGACCGAGGTATAACGATAATGGAAATGAAGATGAGAATAATAATGATGAATAATAATGTATTTTTTAAAATAATTTATTTTTGGTATTTTTTCTAAACAAATTGGATAACCTTTTTTTATATACAAATGTGTTCCATATACATTTACATCAATGGTTCTAGCGCCGAAGTCTATGGAAATCAATGTAAATCAATAAAGAAAGTGTGTTCCACAATCCTATCAAGTCTATGAAAATGCATGTAAATCAATATAAAAAGTCAGTCAAACTCTGCATGGAGTCTATAGATTTTATAAATCCACAAACTTTTTAAAGTCCAAAAAAATCCAATAGAATTTCAATTGAATATACCCCTCTAAATTTGTGTGATGGGAGAAAGAGGGGTTATGATTGGGCCATACAAGAAAACGAGAACGGAAAGGAAGAGAGAGAGGTAAGTGGGAGGTGGAGACATACATTAAAATATTTATTTTTTCAAGGATAAAATAAAGGCCCATTTTCATGCATTCACTCAAAATTTGAGATTATTTATGTTATAAATCCAACAGATTTATATCAAATTTAGAATATTTGATGTGGACATTATTAATGAGCTTATAACTCAAATAGGCTTGAGGCTTAGATTAGGGTTTCTCTATTGTAAATAGACCTATGTACTTAGTATTGTATACATACGCATACACACAAATATTAGTTAAAACTTCTGGCTTGGTATGCCCCCAAACGTAGTCGTTATCGACGAATTGGGTAAATAAACTTGTGTCTCTATTTCACGCTTACGATTTACAACACGTTATCAGCACGAGTCTCTGCTCGAAGCTAATCAGTACGAATTTAAATTAATTTCTCTATTGCATGATAATTAATTATCGTATCGAATTCTTGATCCATATGTGTGCTATGATTATTATGTGCACTTAAATTATTTTATTACATCTATGATTATTATTTGCAATTATTTTTAATTGGATCGAAAAAAAAATTATGTCGCCTTAGCTGGACCGCCGCCGCCGCGCGCGACGCTGCCTCTAACCTGCCGCTGCTCTCAGCCAGATCATCGCCGTCGCGCACGGCTCGGCCCCAATTCTCCTATGTCGCACACCTGCCGTTGTGCGCCCATTACGGTGCAGCCGCCGCCGCGAGCCTCCGTAACTGTGCGTTGAGACTGCAGCTCCGCCTCCGTGCATCGAGCGACGACAGAAGGCCGCGCACCGTCGGGGGACGACGGTCGAACGTCGTATCGTCACACGGCGGTGCAGCGCGCGCCTAGCGCTGCCGTCTGAAGACCGCTGCGGTCACCCCAGCCCTTCGCTCATGCCTTCGCGTAGCCCTTTCCCCTCTTTGGGCCAAATTGGCCCAATGCGATTGGGTCGTTTTCAATAAAAAAAAAATTATTTGGGCCTGTAGCCCTATTATTGGGCTGGAACAAATTTTATTTTCTGGGCTATTGATTTTTTAATTTATTTCTTTTGGGCCAGAAGCCCTCTTCATGGGCTGAATTTTTTTAAATTCTTTATGGGCGATTGTCTTAAAAATTAAACTTTATTATTTAATTTGGGCCTCGTATAATTTTTGCTAGTATTTTTGTAATCTCAATTTAATTTATCAAGTTTCAAAAAATACTTAAAAATTAAAAAGTAATAATTCTTTGCATATTAATTAAGCTCGAAATTTTTTGGAATTAATTTTAAAATTAGTTCTCAATAAATTTATTATTTTATGTGCTTAATTGCTATATACGCATTCTTTTATGATTAAATTATCTTGCATGCATTATTACATTCACACATAGTCCCCATTTTATAGTCTGCATATATTATCTGGGTAGGCAGCGCCCAGTACTTGTCGGACCGTAAATTATGTTTAGGGTAGACGACGCCCAATTCTTGTTTATATATGCTTGAAAGTGATCAAATAAATCATTATTTCTCCGTTGTCAATAAATTGGTCAAAATACTCACCATGTCACTTTAAAAATTATAGTTAGAATGTCTAATATTACCAAAAGAGAATTCACTGAGCTTGCTCGTGATGGTAGTAATTACCTGACATGGGCTCTAGATGTCGAGATCCATCTAGATTCAACTGAGTTGAGCGGAGACGAAGGTTCAAAATCCACTAACGCCCAGAAGGCGAAAACATTGATTTTTATCAGGCATCACCTGAATAAGGATCTGAAAAATGAATACATGACTGAAAAGGACCCCGGAGCGTTGTGGAAGTCCCTGCAGGACCATTTCTAACAACAAAATGATATACTCCTCCCTCAGGCACAATACGATTGGTTGAACCTCCATTTCCAAGACTTTAAGTCTGTACAACTCAGCCCTACACCGTATTGTATCCCAGTTAAAGCTATGCAAGCAAGCTATAACTGAGGTCGAGTTGATACAAAAGACTCTGTCGACGTTCCACGCTAGCAACCTTGTACTCCAGCAGCAGTATAGGGCCAAGAATTACACTGTACACTCTGAGCTAATTTCTGTACTACTAGTGGCAGAAAAGCACAACAAACTCCTTATGAAAAATTATAACTCGAGACCGGTTGGCTCACAAGCAGTGCCCGAAGCACATGCTATAGCTCAGGGAAGTACAAGTGGTCGCAAGCATGGAAGGTAGAGAGGAAGTAAACGAACTCGTGGCAAAGGCCGATGTTGTAGTAAATCTGGTGGTCCAGGAACCTCGAACGACAATCAAGCTCAGAATCGTGGAAATGGTGTACCCAACACGAATTCTGCTCCACAAAAATCTGGCTTTCAAGACATTGAGCAGTCCTGCTACAGATGTTGATGCAAAGGTCATTGGTCTCGCACATGTCGTACTCCCAAGCATTTGGTTGAGGCTTATCAAAAGCAGCAGAAGGAAGACAAGGAGAAGGCCCCTAAAATCGAATCTCACCAAGCCAGCCTGCCTGAAGTAGGATTTGACCAACGACGATCTCATTGGCATAGAGCTCAAATACTATGGAGACAGTGAGTGATTGGAATATTTGACCATTTTAGTACTTTATTTTTTGGTTAAGACCATTTATTTTTGGATCTTGTCTTTCAGATATTTTTATTTTCATGTTTGATATGACATTTATGATTTAGCTTTGATATGTTTACCTTAATATATGCTATCCGTTAAATTTATTTAGATATTGATATTCTTATATATGACTTGTAAACATATCAGTTATAAGGTTTGGGCTTTTTTCTCTGACATGATGGATACAAATTATGATTTATGTTTGGTAGATAGCGCCACCACACACACAATCTTAAGAGATAAGAAGTATTTTCATAACTTGGTAGAAAGAAAGGGGAGTGTAACCACGATAGCCGATGATAATATTATGATAGTGGGCTCCGGAAGAGCTTTCATCGTCCTCTCTATGGGTACCGAACTCATAATTGACAAAGCCTTATTATTTTCACAATCTAAGCGTACCCTTCTCAGTTTTAAAGATATAAGTTCTAACAGTTATCGCATTGAAACTGAAATTGATAATAATAACGAATACCTTTTGATGACTATTACTCGAGGTAGCCGCAAACAAGGTATTGAAAAGCTTCCCTCCTTCTCTTCTGGATTGTACTATTCCTACATCCAGCCGTCTAATCTCCATCTGGCTATGAGTATGAAATTTTACGACCCGAACTCTTTTAAATTATGACATCAGCGGTAAGGTCATCCAGGACAAATTATGATATGTAGGATTCTATCTAATTCCATTGGTCATAATATTTCAAATAATAGAAACCCTCATGTCGATGAATTTATTTGTGATGCATGCTCTAAGGGTAAATTAATAGTGGGCCCGTTGCGCACCAAGGTGGAACTTGAGTCTCCGGTTTTCCTTGAACGGATTCAAGAAGACATTTATGGACTGATCCACCCAGCATCATGACCATTTTGGTATTTCATGGTCCTAATTGATGCCTTCACTAGGTGGACATATGCATTTTTGCTATCTACCCACAATCAAGCTTTTGTGAAACTCATTGCGAAAACTATTGAGCTTAGAGCTTAATTCCCAGATTATCCAATAAAATCGATTCGCATGGATAATGCTGCTGAGTTTACCTCAAAAGCCTTTACAGATTACTGTATGGCTCTGGGAATTAGAGTGGAGTATTAGGTCCCCTACGTCCACACCCAAAATGGTCTTGCTGAAGCGCTCATAAAACGTATCAAACTTATCGCTAGACCATTACTTATGAACTCTAAATTACCCACTTCATGTTGGGGGCATGCAGTCCTACATGCATCACATCTGATACAAATCTGTCCAAATGTATATAATGATCATTCCCCCCTACAGCTAGTGCGTGGGAAAGAACCAAGCATTTCCCATCTGCGCATTTTTGGATGTGCAGTGTATGTCCCGATAACATTACCGAAGCGTACCTCTATGGGCCCACAAAGGAAGCTAGATATTTACGTTAGATTTGACTCTACATCCATCCTGAAATACCTAGAACCTTTATCCGGGGATCAATTAACGACCCGGTTTGCTGACTGCATGTTCGATGAAGATCACTTCCCAGCATTAGGGGGAGATCCGAATTCAAAATTGAATGAATGCCGGGAACTTACGTGGAACGTAAGCGATCTTTATTATCTAGATCCACGCACTAGTCAATCTGAACTGGAAGTTCAGAAGATCATTAACTTGCAAAATTTAGCAAACAATCTACCAGACGCGTTCACTGACCATAGAGATGTAACTAAATCGCATATACCTGTAGTAAATGCACCCCAAAGAGTTGAGATCCCAAGTAAATCAAGTATACATGCCCCCACACACCAGAAGCATAAAGGACCTATAAATGATACAAATACACCTAAAAGAAAAGCTAGCAAAACTAGTCAGTCAAACGTGAAATCTTTAGAAGAGATTCGTCTAGAAAATTTAAAGTCTCCAGAAGAGATTCGTCCAGAAGACGAGTGTCCTAGTAATGAAGCACGTGCACAAAATATTCAACGCACTAGAACTGTGGAACGACCAAACCTAGATACACTGGAAAATAAAGAATGTCTGGTTGACATAAACGTTGAAGTCTCTATAAATTTCATAGATACGGGAGAAACATACAATAGAAATATTACTGTCGTCAAAGACACATTTGCAGCGACAATTGCTATTTCCGTTATAAATAACGATCTAGATCCAGAACCCAAAACTGTCACTGAGTGCTGGAAGCGCTCAGATTGGGTAAAATGGAAAAAGACAATTGAAGTAGAGCTTGCATCGCTAAATAAAAGAAAAGTATTTGACTCTATCGTCCGTACACCTACGCGATATCCCTGTAGGATATAAATGAGTTTTTGTATGAAAACGAAATAAGAACAATAATGTGGATAGATACAAAGCGAGGCTAGTAGCTCAAGGGTTTTCTCAGAGACTCAGTATTAATTTTGATCAAACCTATTCTCCCGTAATGGACGCAATAACGTTCCGCTACTTAATATATTTGGCAGTTAAATTAAATCTCCAGATGAGATTGATGGACGTTGTAACCGCATATTTATACGGATCACTAGATGCCGACATCTATATGAAAATCCATGATGGATTTAAGATTCCCCATATGAGGAATGGTGAAAATCGCAGTATGTATAGCATAAAACTGCAGAAGTCGTCAAGGGCGGACTAGGGATGTAAACGAATTGAATCGAGTCGAATACCACAATATTTGAATTCGTATTCGTAAAATTATTTCGAATATCGAATTCGAATCGAATATTTTTCGAATAGTAAATGTGATTTATATTTGATTTGAAACTCACATCGAATTATTAGAAAATATACGAATACTTGAGTTGAATATTCGAATCGATTTTTTTCTCAAGCATGTTCCTAACAAATAATATTCAAGAGAAGGTATTATGTGAAAAATATTCACAATGAAACTTGTTTGAATGGTATTAGTAAATTAAACTAAAAGTATCAGTGAATTGCACTAAAATTATCAGCTCCAAGTAGTATTTAGTTTTTTTATTAAAGCTATTAGTTGAAGTGGTATTAGTTATTCTCACTAAAGGTGTTGGTTATTTCAACATAAGGTATTAGTATTTTTTTATCGATAAAGTTGTGGCTCGAACCCACGACCTTTGTATCATAGGTAGTGGGATTTTAACCATTTGACTTGAGTTATACCACTTCGTCAGATATTAGTAATTTGTTGTTCACGATAATAGTTACCGTGAGTATTATTCACATAATACTTTGCCAATATTCAAATATTCATTTCAAAATTGTCATTGTTTGAATTCACAATCTCATTATAAACTTAAAAATTTGCATAACATAATCAAATAAGTAAATAAAAATAAAAAATTATCAAATTCATGGAAAAATACTTTAATAATCAAATTAAGAGTGTTGAACTACAATTCTTTTTTAATTAGTTAAGTTTTTTAATAATTAAATTACATTATATATTTTTAATTAAAATACTTAATTAAGAATTGCCTACACGCCCACTTGTTGGATGAAGTTATAAAGGTTAATATCCTTAAAATAATGAGTATGTATAGAGTGAAATTGGTTTATATATAAATCATTGAAGGATATTAATTGTTTTCATTGAAGGGTATTAGTTGTTTTTACTAAAGAGTATTACTGATTTACACTGAACAGTCTTAATTCATTTTCACTGAACAACTAAGACTCTTTAGTGTAAATCAGTAATACTCTTCAGTAAATACAACTAATACTCTTCAGTGAAAACAACTAATACCCTTCAGTGATTCATGTATAAACCAGTTTCACTCTATACTTTGCCGAAAATAATTATAATGAACTTAAATTTATAAATAATTATATTTATTATTACTATTAATATATAATTATGTAGATATATATTTAACTTGAATTTATAAATAATTATATTTATTATTACTATTAATATATAATTATGTAGATATATATTTAACCGAATATTCAATCGAATATTTACGAATATCGAATCATATATCATAGTATGTGTATTTGTATTTGATAACTAATCGAATCAAAAAAATTATTTGTACCCGAATTCGAATTATAAAATTTCGAATACGAATACCGAATTTCGAATATAAATACTAAATCGAACCAAAATTGTTTGATTCGTTTACAACCCTACGGGCAGACGGACATTTAGGCAAGGTGGGACAAGTGCCCCACCTGAACTTTACTGCTCTACTATAGGTTACTAATGTCGAATTATGCATGGACGTGGTGCTTGGCTCAAAGGTTAGATATGCAGTATTCTTTTCATTGGAAAATATGGGTTCGATACCCCACATTTGTAGGTAGTCTCCCTCTTTAATTTTAATTTTTTCGTTTTTAAGTAATTTTTTTGACAAAGTATAGAGTGAAATTGGTTTATATATAAATCACTGAAGGGTATTAGTTGTTTTCACTGAAGAGTATTAGTTGTTTTTACTAAAGAGTATTATTGATTTACACTGAAGATTCTTAGTTCATTTTCACTGAACAACTAAAACTATTTAGTGTAAATCAATAATACTCTTCAGTAAATACAACTAATACTCTTCAGTTAAAACAACTAATATCTTTCAGTGATTTATGTATAAACCAATTTCACTCTATACGTACTCAATATTTTTTTTCCACATATATTAATTAATGACTTTCCTATAATATTTTGTTCGGAATAATTTCTTATATACATCTTTTTCTTGTTTAAGTAATTTTTTTATACACGTATATTAATTAATTACTTTTTTATACTCCCTTCGTCCCAATTTTGTTTACCCAAAAGCCCAAAAAGGAAGGTCTTTTTATTTACCCATTTCCTAAAATGGCAAAAAACAATACCACTTTTACAAACTCAACCCTTTAATCGAAATTGAGACGGGGGGAGTAATATTTTGTTCTAAATAATTTTTATATATATAAACTCCCTTTGTCTCCAACAATTTGCAGATTTTTCTTATAGGAATGTCTCACAACAATTTCGCTATCACAATATTTACATATTTAAACAAAAATCATTACTTTTTGGTCCACATTACACTCAGTTCAACTAACTTCTTTACTTTATACATAAAATTTTACCAAATTATTCTCCAAAATTCTATTCATTCTATTTTACTCTTAAAATGTGTGTTACTTCCCTCTACAAATTATTGCGGGGTGGAGGAATATTGACTATTTATTTTTATTATAATGCTAAAGTTTACTAGGGTCCTATAAACTTTTATATTATATTTTATACATAGTTATTGTTTACCACACATTTTACTTATATATATTAAATAGAAATATAATACTCCCTCCGTCCCCTAATAATATTCACATTTACTGTTTTCTCGTGTTTTAGCGAGCGAGTTTTTTATTAGTATTTGAAATGATAAAATAATTTTTAAAGTGTTTTATAATAGAGTAGAGATGGATCTATCGTACCCCTTTCTTGAAATCACTTTATCATTTCAAATATTAATAAACAATTTGCTCGCTAAAACACGAGAATAAAGGTAGTGTGAATATTATTAGGGGACGGAGGGAGTATATATTATAGAAAATCCTTATGTTAAACAGTCTTATGGTGATACGAATCACTCACTCATATTGAAGTATAAAAGCATCATTCCTAAATTATAATATGTATCATCGTGAGATCGTCTCATTCAGGACCTATTCTACATTATAATATCTGAGATCTTATTATTAAATTTGAGATTAATTATAAATTTTATAATATTTAAATTTCTTTTTTATTTTATTTTCATAGTATATTTTTGTGCCCACCTTGACTTTAATCCCTGCATCCGCCACTGGAAGTCGTTGTACGGCCTAAAGCAATCAGGTCTTATGTGGTACAACCGACGTAGTGAATTCCTCCAGAATAAGGGATACACAAGTGATATAGTTTTCCCATGTGTATTCATGAACAAATCGAAAGGTGATTTTTGCATCATATACATATATGTTGATGGTCTAAACATAATCGGAATATGCAAAGAGATTGAAGAAGCTAGTTCAATCTTGAAAGCTGAATTTGAAAAGAAAGTCTTGGGTAAAACCAAGTATTGCCTCAGCCTGCAGATCGAGCATCTCCCAAAAGGAATCCTTATGCATCAGTCAACCTACATGAAAAAGGTATTGGAGAGATTTCACATGGATAAATCTCATCCACTCAGCACACCAATGGTTGTTCGATCCCTCGAAGTGGATAAGGACCCATTTAGACCAAGAGGAGACACAGAAGAAATTATGGGGCCAGCAGTTCCTTATCTTAGCGCTGTTGGAGCATTACTCTATCTCGCAAATTGCACTAGACCGGACATTGCATTTGCAGTTAATCTGCTTGCGAGATATAGCGCTTCTCCTCCAAGGAGACATTGGAATGGTGTTAAGCATGTTCTACGGTATCTCCAAGGGTCTCGAGATCTTGAACTATTTTATCCTAAGAACCAAGACAAAACCTTGGTAGGTTACGCGGATGTTGGCTATTTGTCTGATCCCCACAATGCCATATCCCAGAAAGGTTACATTTTTCTCTATGGTGGTACCGCGATCTCATGGAGATCGGTTAAACAAACTATGATTACCACATCTTCAAACCACTCAGAGATAATGACTTTGTTTAAGCCGCACGAGAATGTGTTTGGTTGAGATCCTTGGTAAAACACATTGGTGACTCGTATAGTATCACTAAAGGCGATACATCACCTACTGTTATATTTGAAGACAACGCAACTTGCATCGCACAAATGAGTAATGAGTATGTCAAGAAAAACCTGACGAAACATATTTCACCAAATTTTTTTTACCCATACGAACTCCAAAAGAGTGGCGTAATTACCATACAAAAGGTACAATCTAGTGACAATCTAGCAGATCTGTTCACTTAGTCCCTACCTACATCTACTTTTGAGAAGTATGTTCATGGTATCGGGATGCGAAAGCTCAAAGGGTTGTTGTCTTTAGGGGGAGTGGTAACCTCGAAGTAAATCCAGAAGATCAATAACTTCCATTCCTCCCTAACTAAATATTTTGTTGCTACCTAGCAAGTGGAGTTTTTATGACAAGACATATATGTTATGTCGTAATGTCCAAGAGGGAGTGTTATAAATCCAACAGATTTATACCAAATCTAGAAGATTTGATGTGGACATTAGTACATTACTAATGGGCTTATAACCCAAATAGGTTTGAGGCTTAAATTAGAGTTTCTCTATTATAAATAGACCTATATACTCAGTATTGTATATTAGTGAAAACTTCTGGCTTGGTACGCCCCCAGACGTAGTCGTTATCGACGAATTGGGTAAACAAACCCGCGTCTTTATTTTACGCTTACGATTTACAACAATTTACACTAAAAAAATGTAGACTGATTATACTGAAAATTGTGGTTAAATTACATCGAAAAGTTTACACAGTTTTCAGTGTAATCTAATTACACTTTTTAGTGTAATTAAATTATATTTTTTAGTATAAAGAAATTCAAATATTAAATAAGTACACTATACACCAAATTTACGTAAGATCAGTTGCTATGAAATAAATAGTTAACAATGAGTGTGTGTGTCTAGTATATAAATGAGAATTGGTATTTTCAGCACAATAAAAAAAAATCAGATGTCGTCACTGTAAAAGGATAGCGGCGAATAAACTTTTTCTTTCTTCTTTTTTCCCCATTGAGGTGATTTAAACAAAAAAAAAAATTGAAGTGATTTTTATCATAGTTTTTAAAAAATTAAATAATCCTAAAATGGTGGATAAAGTGCATTAGAAGGAGATAGGGTACAAAAATGGGTGTTGTGATGTAATGGTGGCATAAAGGTTTCAGTTAGTCCTTCTTTCTACTAGGGTCCAGATCCTCTGCTGGGCAATTAAACCAGCAAATGGTGCTGGGGCGTGAAACCGCGGTGTTTTTAACATTGGTTTAATTTTATTTTTATTTTGGCTGAAAAGTTGTATTGAAAAGCTTGTTTTGCTGGCTAAAAACAATAAATCTAAAATTTATTTGTTTAAAATTTATTGCTTGAAATCTAAAGCTTGTTTTGGTGGGGATACATGTGTCATTTATTTGTTTAAAATTTATTGCTTGAAATCTAAATTTTATTAACTCATTAATTCCTTTGTTTTCTCCATTTTAGGGTGATTATGATAATTATTTATTACATATTTGACTTTTCATTCCATATGTTGTGCATATTTAAAATTTTATTTGTTATATGTATTGTGTTGTGCAGAATATAGTTTGACAAATAATTACATATAAAGAGATTTTCAATGAATTCTATTTCACGTGATAAGCTAAAGCCTGAGATTGGTATGAAGTTTGATAGCATAGACGATGCATGGAAGTTTAGGGTTGAATATGGTGGGGAAATGGGCTTTGGAGTTAGAAAAAATTATGCTAACAAGAACAGGAAGACTGGTTTTATTACTTCATATATATATATATATATATGTTTGTTGCAAAGAAGGTGTCCGTAAACAAGACAAAAGAGATTCTTTGACCCTCAATCCTCGACTTGAGACTCGAACAGATTGCAAGGTAAGAATGAGAATCAAACATGCTGATGGTCAATACATAGTTGATGAGTTCGTTGAAAATCATAATCACCCACTCCATCTTCAAGAGACAATTCATATGTTGGCCTCCCAACGTAGAATTACAGAAGTTCAAGAACATGAGATTGATTTGGCAGAGGATGCTGGACTCAAGCAAAAATCACTTTTCAGCTGATGAGTAGGCAGGCAGGAGGACGGGAAGGTCTTGGTTATACCAGGATAGATGCTAAAAATTATCTCCAATCCAAGAGACAAAGAAGCATGGTGTATGGAGAAGCCGGTTGTCTAATGCGGTATTTTCAAAACCAGTTATCTAAAAATCCCTCATTTTATCACGCCTACCAGATGGATATGGAAGAGCAGATAACTAATGTTTTTTGGGCCGATGCAAGAATGTTAATTGATTATGATTTTTTCGATGATGTTGTGTCGCTCGATACCACATATTGTACGAATCGTGCACATCGACCGCTTGCTATCTTTTCAGGCTTCAACCATCATAGACGAGTGGTGATTTTTGGTGCATCACTTTTATATGATGAGACTACTGCGTCATTCAAATGGTTGTGCGAAACCTTTTTAGAAGCACACAAGCAAAGAAGACCTTTGGCTATCTTCACCGATCAAGATCAAGCTATGGCAAAGGCCTTACACGAGGTGATGCCTGAGACGTTTCATGGATTGTGCACATGGCACTTGATGCAAAATGGAATCAAGCACTTGGGAAACCTGATGAAAGATGGGTCATATTTCTTAAGTGATTTTAAGAGGTGCATGTATGGTATTGATGATGAGGTGAAATTTGAGGAGGCGTGGAGTGCTTTACTAGAACAATTTAATGTAAAGGAGAACACGTGGTTGCAATCTACTTACAATGTGAAGAAGAAATTGTTGGAGTTATACGTGAAAGTATGCTTTTACTTTGTATAACTCGTGTATCAAACACTCGTTTTATGAGAATAATTCTTTTATCGCATTTGCTTTAGTTATGATTGAATGTTGAATTTCTATTGCAAACCGTTCATTATATAGTACGTGTTACATTTTAGTTAATGTGGTGATACCCGATCACGGAAGACGACATTAACAGTTTACTTGTAACTAAACGTACATTTTCACGACCTAGGTGGAATTGAACAATCCGCCGTGAAAGGTCGATGTGTAAGGCTCAGATTGGTCTGTCTTGACCATGAGATTGCACTAGCACATTTAGTATGTGTTGAAGAGGTCCTACAGCGAGGAGAAATTCTTTTGTTCTGAAAGGTGAAGAATTAGACCTCAGTGGTTGTTGATTTCTTAATCTCCGTCACTTAAATAGGACCGTGTGTGCTTAGTAGTTACTGCTTTGATTCATGTTGGGTGAGAATCATTGTGACTTCGAACTTTGTGTCTTGGGCAGTAATATTAATCATACGACGGTTGCTAAGATTTAATACGGAGAAACGCGTGCGAGTACGGCTCGTGTGATTAGTCCCCTTGGTGGGCTCAGAAGTTTTATTGTACCAAATCTTGCAAGTGAAGAATTAGTTTCTTCGGTACGAATAATAATGTTGAGTTGTCTTTACTCCAAGGTGAAATATATTAATTAATTTAGAGTTATTCAGAAGCTTAATTAATTAATGGACTTGATAATCTTAAACGCGGGAAATAATAACCGGGAGCCCATATTATCGTAATATGGATTAAGATGGATAGTGCAATATTAATTAATTAGTGGTAATAATTAATATTAATGGGCTGAATTATATTGGGGCTCAATATTGAAATTCAGAAGTCCATTAGGAGGTCCAATCTTAATTCTCCTTAAGGCCCCTCAAGTAGCCCAATTAAGTAGCCCAATAATGATAAGATGATTAAAATAAAGAATATATCAATGCTGATTTTTTATTATAATTTTCGAAAATTAGGAATAAAAAAAGAAATAAGATTTTCTTGATTTTCTTGGAAAGATATTATGAAAGATATGTATTCTAGGAATACAAGAATATCTCATATATTCAAGAAGATCCAAATCTTAGATTTTATCCTTGAAGTTTTCGAAAACTATAAGCTTGAAAATAAGAGTGAGATTTTTGTGGAATATTTTATTATGGAGAAAAGAATATATGAGATATATTCAAGATTTCTTAGAGACTAAGAAAATATTTTTTCCAAGCCCATATCTCCTCTAATTTTCGGCCCCTACCCTCTATAAATAGGGGATGATTATTTCATCCCCAAGAACATAATTCCATGTGTTGGAAAAATCAAGAAGCATAGATATTTTTCTTTTTCCTTAGTTTATTAAATTGCTTGAAAGCGTCTCCCACCGGCGATCAAGTGAGGTGAAAAGGGAAATACTTGAGAAGGCTTTGGGTTGATAAAGCGAGATTATAATTGTCCCGTATATTCAAAGGCCAATTCTACGAGAGGTACGTTAATCGCATATTTAATTGTTTATTCCGCTTAATTAAATATGTGAAATTAATTCAACATGCATGATGATAATTAGTTGTTGGAATTATTATTTGAATTAATTGAGATTAATTCATGCTAGTAATAATTGTATTTAAATTCGTATTTAAAATTCATCCCGAATAGATTCCGGGCACCCCTATTTTCCCAACAACTGGTATCAAAGCCACGGTTTCGGGCTCTGAATTTTAAATTGGAATTTAAATTGTTAAAACATTAAATTGAAATTGGATAGTAGAATTGTTAGATCTTTTTTGCAGGTATCCAATTGTCATGGTTTTTAATGTTGTTAATTTCATGCGTGTGAATTAATTGTTTTTTTTTTAATTCGATTCGTTCGAATTCGTTTTTCTCGTGAGAAAATCCACGAGTAGATTAGTTGTTTTTATTTTGATTCGATCATTGTAATAGACTAGTCTAGATCTAGTATTTATTTTTTTTGTAAAAATAAATTGTAACCGGATCGTGACGAAGAATGAAGAATTAAAAACGGCGTACCCGGACGACGCATACAAGCGTGGCGCGTGTATGGAGGAAAAATCATGCAAGGGGTGAAGAAAACGAGGACGAACGGCGAAAAAAACGGCGCACGCCGTGCGCAACAGGCGCACGGTGCCGCGCGCAGGCGTGCGCGCGCCTCGGGCGCGGGCTGCAGCGCCTCGGGGCGCTCCGGGCGGCGCCTCGGGGCTGCGCTTCGGCGCGCCTCGGGCAGTTTTTCAGCGCTTCTCGGGCCGGGAAGCGTGCGGGCCCACTTTGTGGGCCGACGCGCGCTGTATCTCAGGCCGTGGAATTTTTTCGGTTCGTGTTTTTTTTCCGTGTGTTTTTAAACGTCGTCCCGAACCCCAAACGATGCTGTTTTGAAGAAGTGTTGCTGTTCGAGTGGGAGCACGTCGAGACGAACGTCGGAAAGCAACAAGGACGATTTTTCGCATCAAGACGTGAAGAAATTAAACCGTGACAATTGGAATTGAGTGCTCCAATGTGTTTAATTTTGTTTTGATGGATGTTTTATTTCGTGCAATTTTTATTATTTGTTAATATGTGTTTGCATGAATTTAATTGTCCAAGAAAAACCTTACTTTCGAAAATTACTAAGTATGTTTTTATAATCGCAATTTTATTCCGGATATTAAAATTGGATTATTTTGGCCTCCATAATTTATTTATTTGTGAAGTTCTTTTGGAATACATTTCCCCCTCGGATCGACCAAAAGAACGGATTTCACATGAATAAATTCCGAAAGGATGATTGTGGATTATTACTAGTGACGGTATTGACCCTCACCACGAGTGGCTTGCTCAAAGCGAAATAATAATCCTGTATTTAATTATGGTTATTACTTAGGCATAGGAAATTGATATTAACTTACTCCCCTCGGAGTCCCTGTCAATTTCTATGTGGTCAAAGTGGGAGCCAACTATTAATTTTGAATTAAGGATTTGTAACTTTTAAGTTTGTGATCCGCTTGAATGTATTTAAATGTATAGACCACCCCTCGTGGCGCATTTAAATTGTTTCAAGATGTTGGCTGATGCATGATTATATTGTTTTAAGGTTTCAATATAATTGATGTGATCGAATTATGTGATAATTTCATATTTTTCTAGATATTGATATGAATGTATGTTTTATTCTCATTTCATCATGTCGCAACCTTTTAATCCACTGTTTAATATACTAAAAGTTAATAAACTTTTTGGAGAGAATTATATCGATTGGAAATGTTTTTTTTTTTAAATTTGTCCTTACTGCACGAAAACACAATTGGGTTATTTATGTTAATATACCCGGCAAGCCTAATGATAAGTCAAGCAATGGGAAGAGGCAGTTTGTGATCGGAAGCGTGACAATGAATGAAGTGCATCATCTTGACATTTCTGTCTGAGGATTTGAGGCGCGTTCATGAAGACATTGTATCCGCTGTTGAAATCATGGAACACCTTGAAGAGATGTTTTCACATCAGAATCCCATGACTAATCAGTTCACCAAACATGACTCGGTCAAGTTGGAAATGGTGGAAGGAACGCCCGCAAGGGAGCACGTTCTCGAGATAATGGCATACCTTAACAAGTTGGAAGTACTTGGTGCGGATTTTGATTGATTCCATATACCATTCCCTACCGAGAAGTTTTGAGTAGTTTCATCTGAACTGTCAGATGAATGAACGGACAAGTCGTTTGCCCGAGCTCTTGCAAGCTTTAGTTTCGGTGGAGGTGATAATGGAGCACCAGTCTAGTGCTATGGTGGCTAATGGTTCGTCTACCTCTTTTGGTCCCAAGGGAGGGAAAAAGAGGAAGAGAACCAAAGGCCGGATCCAAGCAAATCCAATTGTTGCGAAAGGCAAATGCAAAGGCAAGCATCGAAGGGGAAGTGTTTTAGTTGCGGTGAGAGAGGACAATGGAGGTCTGCCTGTTCCAAGCCTAAGAGGCTAGGAAAGTTAGGTAATTCACACACCTTAGTCGTCGAAACTTGTGAAGTGGCGTATGCTGTCTATTCGTGGATAGTGGATCCGAGAGCTACTGATCACATTTGTTTCATGGGTTTAAGCTAACCCGACGACTTAACGGAAGTGAGATCCCCATCACATCGGGCAATGCTACGAGAGTGGCAGCTGAAGCAGTGGGAGAAGTGCGCCTATCTTGTGAGAGTTATGGTCTTGAGAGACGTTCCTCATGTTCCTAGTTTAGAAAGAACTCAACCTTCAGTTTCTAAACTGTTTGAATAGATACTCAGTTTCTTTTAATAAGGATGTTATTATTGCTTGAAACGATGAGTTTATCTGTTCCGGAACTTTAATGGATGATCTTTATACCATTATTTGGGCACACCACTCACAAAATTGAATCTAATAACACATCGATTATTTCGAGTAATAAAAGAAAGCGTTCTTCTGAGATGAACGAAACACTTCTATGGCATCTTAGACTAGGTCATATTAATCTAAAGTGGATAGAGAGATTGGTGAAAGACGGATCCTTGGAATCATTCCAAGTCGAACCGTTTCCAACTTGTGAATCCTGTTTAGAGGGTAAAATGACCAAGAGGGCATTTGGAGCCAAGGGGAATAGAACTACGGAAGTGTTAGAACTCGTTCATACCGATATGTGTGGTTCAATGACGATCATAGCAAGAAGAGGTATGAATAATTTGATGATTACTCAAGATACGGATACATCTACCTTATGATGCATAGGGAAAGAAGTATCAAGTCTCTACGATTTGTTCGTGGAGGCGAATACCTTCGCAATGAATTCTTGAACTACCTATCGGAAGAAGGGATTGTATCCCTGTTGACCAAATCGGGAACCCCTCAATAGAACGGTGTGGCGGAACGAAGGAGCCAGACTCTTTTAGAAATAGTCAGACCCATGATGAGTTATTCGGGTTTACCCAAGTCGTTTTGGGGTAACGCCTTGGAAACAACGACTTACATTCTAAACTTGGTGCCATCCAAATCGGTTCCTAAAACCCCAATGGAATTGTGGACCGGGTACAAGCCCAGTCTAAGACACTTGCGGATTTGGGGTTGTCCGGCATACGTGCCAGACAAGGAAGCCGGTAAATTGGATCCATGTTCGGAATTAAGGTTGTTTATAGGATATCCCATGGGAACGAAAGGGTGTATGTTCTATAGTCTCAAGGATTAAAAGACCGTGATTAGTTCGCACTTTAAATTCTTGGAGGAAGACTATATGAACAAAAGAAAGCCCAGAAGTGAGATTACCTTAGACGAGTTAAGAGGGAAAACTCCTATACCAAGTATACAAGATGATATACCACACGTCATACCTTCACAACCGGAACCCCGTCGTAGTGGGAGGATTGCAAGACAACCCGAGAGATTCATGGGAATTGGAGAATCTTCGGATTTGATTCCCGGCGATGAATCAGACCCATGAACGTACGACGAGGCAATGAAAACCGAGGTGGGTTCGATGGATTATAATCAAGTGTGGGAGTTGGTTGATCCACCTAATGGGGTAGAGCCCATTGGATGCAAGTGGGTGTACAAGAGGAAAAGAGGACCGGACGGAAGGGTAGAGACCTTCAAAGCAAGGCTTGTGGCCTGTAGCTATGCTTAAGTCCATCCGTATTCTCTTGTCGATCGCTGCACACTTAGATTACGAGATCTGGCAAATGGATGTCAAGACAGCTTTCCTTAACGGAAGTCTTGATGGGATCTATATGCAACAACCCAAAGGTTTCGTTGAAAAAGGCCAAGAGCACCTCGTATGCAAGCTTAAGAGATCCATTTTATGGACTTAAGCAAGCGTCGCGTACTTGGAACCAGTGTTTTGATCAAGTTATTAAGTCTTATGGGTTTGTGATCAAAACAAGTTCGAAAGTTGTGTGTATAAAAGGTGTGACGGAACTGCGGTGGTATTCTTAGTATTATACGTAGACGGTATTCTGCTCATTGGAAACAATGTAAAGGTATTGTCAGACGTAAGGGTATGGCTGTCAAATCAGTTTGACATGAAGGACTTAGGGAAAGCAGGTCACATCCTTGGGATCAAGTTCACTCGAGATCCAAGAGGGGGATGTTGGGTTTATCGCAAGTTTCATACAAAGCCACTGTTTTGAAGCATTTCAGCATGCAAGATTCCAAGAAAGGTTTTGTACCTTATAGGCACGGAATCCATCTATCTAAAGAAATATGCCATAAGACGCAAGTGGAGATAGATGACATGAAAGACATTCCGTACGTTTCGGACGTAGGAAGTCTTATGTATGCAATGTTGTGTACGAGACCGGATATCTGCTTTGCCGTGGGCATGATGGCAAGATATCAAAGTAACCCCGGGAAAGCACATTAGATTGCAATTAAATGCGTTCTTTAGTTTCTGAAAAGAACTTAGTATGGAATGCTGATTTAACAATCAGACAATCTAATTCCCATGGGATACACGGACTCAAATTTCCAATCAGACATAGACTCCAAAATACCTACCTCGGGTAGTGTGTTTTGCATGGGAGAAGGAGCCATGACATGGAGAAGCGATTTGCAGAAATGCATCGCAGATTCGACCATGGAAGTCGAATAAGTAGTTGCTTGTGAAGTAGCGAAAGAAGCGGTTTGGCTCAAGTACTTCTTAGTGGACTTGGACGTAGTTCCGAATTTGCCCGACAAGATAACTGTCTTTTGTGACAATGCCGGGGCAGTTGCAAATTCAAGGGAACCGAGAGCCCACAAGGCCAGCAAACACATTGAAAGAAAACACCATCTTATACGAGAAATCGTTAAGAGAGGAGATAAAGAGGTGGCAAAGATATGCGTCGGGGACAACCTAGTAAATCCATTCACAAAGGGTCTGCCTCTGAATACATTCGAGAGACATGTGGATGGAATGGGAGTCAAGACTATTGCCAATCTGCTTTAAGTATAAGTGGGAGGAATTATTAGGTTAGTGTAGGTTGACATGAGATGTCACGTAGAGCAACTACACTAAGACATGCGTGATGTATACTAAAAGCAGACTTTAAGTATAAGTGGGAGATTGTTGGAGTTATACGTGAAAGTATGCTTTTACTTTGTATAACTCGTGTATCAAACACTCGTTTTATGAGAATAATTCTTTTATCGCATTTGCTTTAGTTATGATTGAATGTTGAATTTCTATTGCAAACCGTTCATTATGTAGTACGTGTTACATTGTAGTTAATGTGGTGATACCCGATCACGGAAGACGACATTAACAGTTTACTTATAACTAAACGTACATTTTCACGACCTAGGTGGAATTGAACAATCCGCCGTGAAAGGTCGATGTGTAAGACTCAGATTGGTCTGTCTTGACCAAGAGATTGCACTAGCACATTTAGTATGTGTTGAAGAGGTCCTACAGCGAGGAGAAATTCTTCTGTTCTGAAAGGTGAAGAATTAGACCTCAGTGGTTGTTGATTTCTTAATCTCCGTCACTTAAATAGGACCGTGTGTGCTTAGTAGTTACTGCTTTGATTCATGTTGGGTGAGAATCATTGTGACTTCGAACTTTGTGTCTTGGGCAGTAATATTAATCATACGACGGTTGCTAAGATTTAATACGGAGAAACGCGTGCGAGTACGGCTCGTGTGATTAGTCCCCTTGGTGGGCTCAGAAGTTTTATTGTACCAAATCTTGCAAGTGAAGAATTAGTTTCTTCGGTACGAATAATAATGTTGAGTTGTCTTTACTCCAAGGTGAAATATATTAATTAATTTAGAGCTATTCAGAAGCTTAATTAATTAATGGACTTGATAATCTTAAACGCGGGAAATAATAACCGGGAGCCCATATTATCGTAATATGGATTAAGATGGATAGTGCAATATTAATTAATTAGTGGTAATAATTAATATTAATGGGCTGAATTATATTGGGGCTCAATATTGAAATTCAGAAGTCCATTAGGAGGTCCAATCTTAATTCTCTTTAAGGCCCCTCAAGTAGCCCAATAATGATAAGATGATTAAAATAAAGAATATATCAATGCTGATTTTTTATTATAATTTTCGAAAATTAGGAATAAAAAAAGAAATAAGATTTTCTTGATTTTCTTGGAAAGATATTATGAAAGATATGTATTCTAGGAATACAAGAATATCTCATATATTCAAGAAGATCCAAATCTTAGATTTTATCCTTGAAGTTTTCGAAAACTATAAGCTTGAAAATAAGAGTGAGATTTTTGTGGAATATTTTATTATGGAGAAAAGAATATATGAGATATATTCAAGATTTCTTAGAGACTAAGAAAAGATTTTTTCCAAGCCCATATCTCCTCTAATTTTCGGCCCCTACCCTCTATAAATAGGGGATGATTATTTCATCCCCAAGAACATAATTCCATGTGTTGGAAAAATCAAGAAGCATAGATATTTTTCTTTTTCCTTAGTTTATTAAATTGCTTGAAAGCGTCTCCCACCGGCGATCAAGTGAGGTGAAAAGGGAAATACTTGAGAAGACTTTGGGTTGATAAAGCGAGATTATAATTGTCCCGTATATTCAAAGGCCAATTCTACGAGAGGTACGTTAATCGCATATTTAATTGTTTATTCCGCTTAATTAAATATGTGAAATTAATTCAACATGCATGATGATAATTAGTTGTTGGAATTATTATTTGAATTAATTGGGATTAATTCATGCTAGTAATAATTGTATTTAAATTCGTATTTAAAATTCATCCCGAATAGATTCCGGGCACCCCTATTTTCCCAACAGAAATGGGTTATTTCTTACATGAAGCATGCGTGTACGCTTGGTATAAGGAGCACACAACTTAGTGAAAGCGTCAATTCCGATATCAAGAGTTGTATAAATCCCCACTTAGACATAGGACAATTTTTTAAGCACTTTGAACAAGTCTTGGAGGACAAGAGGTATAATGAGCTACAGTGTGAATTTGAGATGCGTCAAAAATTGCCAAGATTAAAGTTAGAGAGTTCTCCCATGTTGCGTCAACTTTCTGAGATTTATACTCCAACTGTTTTTCACATATTTCAGACAGAGTTTGACTTGTTTGCAGCTGCTTTTATAAAGCACAAAAGTGAAGTCCAACCATTATTTGAATATGTTGTTAGGTTAATTGATAATGAGGATGAATGGAGGGTGACATTTAATCCCAACACCAAGATGATTTCTTGTAGCTGTCGAAAATTTGAGATGCTTGGATTATTGTGTTGTCATGCAGTGAAAGTGTATGATGTGATGGATGTAAATAAATTTCCTGAGAAATACATATTGAAGAGGTGGACAAGGGAAGCAAGGAGCAGAGTGATACACAATTATATGGGCAACGAAGTCGAAGAAGATCCCAAACTACAAAGTACAGAACGATATAGAAAACTTTGTATGATGCTTATACGATTAGCAACTGAAGCATCTGTTCATCCATCAACTTTCTCTTTGGTGCATATGGCAGTTTGTGATCTAAGCAAACAAGTCATGGAAATGCGTCTAACAGAAGATTGTCAAGACAAAAATGACAATCTTAGGAGTGCATCAACAAAATCTTTCACGACACAAACAAAGGGATTCAAGAAGAGATTCGACTTGAAAAGATCAAAACGGATGAAGAGTTAGGTAGAACTTCAATCAAAGAGAAGAAAAACAAATTCGAATCCCAAGGTATATAAATTTATTAATTTTATTGTTTATGAAATATATTAATTCGATGGCAACTATGAGAGTTGCACTAATATGCATGTAAAAGTAGTTGACAATAACTTAGGAACATATGGTCATTTCCTTCCATTTCCTCTCTAACTGCCTTTGTTCTCTTTTTTCCTTTTTATGATCAAAATTTTGTTTAATTTTACAATTATTGTAGGATATTGGAGCACAAAAAATATTGTCTACATCTTGTTCAACACCCTCTATATCTTAGGAATGTCTTCAAACAGCTGGGGGTCAATTCAAATTCACCGAATTTTTGATGGTATAGTTTGAAATTATATTTTAAAAAAT
The DNA here is from genome assembly GCA_947034835.1 of Ballota nigra. NCBI lineage: Eukaryota > Viridiplantae > Streptophyta > Magnoliopsida > Lamiales > Lamiaceae > Ballota > Ballota nigra. The sequence goes on from OX344730.1 coordinate 26,139,779, forward strand.
ATATAAATAAATTGATTTGTATATAATTCCTATATTTTTTTTTTTTTTGTATTAATGTAGGCACCACTTGACCATCCACAATATTCCCTAGAAAGCATGTGCTTCAATGGAGATACATCTAATATATTTTCTTGAGCATTAGTTTTTTTTAATATTCTAAATGTAATTCTTTTGAGACGCTTGCTACAATTTCAATTAATTTGATGTGAGTTAATTTGTAGTATTTAAATGGATAAAATAGTTTTTTGATGATGACGTGTTATTCAATTTAAGTTAATGAGACAAAATAAAAATATTTTTTTATGTAATTATTAGTGGTATGAGATGTAATTTAGAAATATTTGTTAAAAGAAATAAAATATTAAAATTAAGTAATAGAATTAAAACAATAAACAAACCAAAAAATATTTAAGAATGAATAAATAAATTTAATATATAAATAAGCAAGATAAAAAAAAATTGGAGCAAACTACGCTTTATTGTTTCCATTGCAGTATTTTCACGCCCCAGCACCAGTTGCTGGTTTAATTGCCCAGCAGAGGATCTGGACCCTTTCTACTACTACATCAAAAGCTGGGTAAGAAAATGGCTCAATACAACACCCCAGAGGACGAATCTTTGTCTAGATTTACTCCTTTCAGTTCCCCTTTTACATGAAATTGGACGGTTGAAATCTTGCTTTTTTATCACACTGCATGTCTTTGAGATGCACCCAACCACTTTTTCATTTATTCATCATTTTCTATTCAATCATTTTACCGAATATATCTTCTTCTATGCACTTGCTTTTTTTTCTCCTCTATTTATTAACAAAAAATAGGGTAAAAGTTAAAGGAATGAAAGTGGGTAAAAATTGTCTATGAGAGTGCTCATTGGTAGAAAATCTAATCAATTTGCTTAAAGTTGAAATGTATTACTCCTCATCCACAAAAAAATATGCTAACTTATCTTATTTACCCGTCCACAAAAAACATGTTTTGCATTTAAATACTAGAATTTTAAACTTAATTTTGACATTTTCAATTAGAAATATATATTTCCTCCGTCCACCAAATTTTTACCCGCTTTTCTTTTTGTCTATCCACCAAATTTTTAAACATTCCTCTCTTGGAAATAAACTACACCCACAAACAAATAAATGGATCCCACAATACTCACTACAATACTCTTACTTTATCAACTTTTTCAATAGAATATCAATTTTCATTAAAAAAATGTGTCCAACAGTATACGGGTAAAATTTTCGTGGACGGAAGGAGTAATAAAAAAGGCAAAATATTATATGAATATAGTTTATGGTAAACTTATCATGAAAGTATCATTAATATCATCATGAGTATCATTAACCTGGATCAGTGGTATTATATTGTGATTGCTATAAATATTTTTGAACTCAAATTAATGATAATCCTGATCAAATATTAAATACTTTAAAATAATTTCATAATAAACTTATCATGAAATATTTTCATATAAAACTTACTCATTAAAATTGAGGTATTGTTGATTACTGCTTAGAGAGTTAATAACTATTGTTTGGGGTATTACTGACTACCACTTGAATTTTAAGTTCAACTTTAATTTTCTTTAATTAAATATATATAGTAAAAAAATGGGGTATTGTTAATTACTGCTTAGGGCGTTACTGATTACTGTTTGGGGTGTTATTGACTACCACTTGTGATATTGTTGATTATTGCTCGTAATATTATCGATTATTACTTAGAATATTGTTGTTTACTGCTTGAGGTATTACTGATTCAAAATACACATTATACATCGAATTTTATATTTTTTGTAATTGATTTTCAAAATTCCAATACATATGCGAGAATTGCTCATCATTAATGGTCTAACCATGTGGGTGTTTTCCATCTCTCAAACCATATCAACACATTTTTACTTTCAAGGAATTTGAATACCACCTACACTCATTGTCAAATGTCAATACTTTTATTTTTTTAAATAAAATTAAAAAGTGTGTTCTTTTCTCCATTGAATTCATGGTATAGTTGAAAGGTGTATTCTTGTATACTTGAAGCGTGAACATCTCATCTTCCAGAATATCCGGTTCAGTCGTTTTCCTATACACTTTTACAACTTTCGTTTTTCTCTGGCACCACAATTTGATAACACCACCATTTATCGCGTCATACAATGAATAAATATCAATCATATCATATAAAGATAGACGCTATTTTAATGAAAATATTAATACGCGACACATAACTCGGATATCCCATTTTACATTACACCACGCCCCTCTCTCTCTCTCTCTCTCTCTCTCTCTCTCTCTCTCACTCTTCATTCTCTCTCCTGCCTCTTGGAGTTTCAATGGAGGAACCAGAGCTTCTCAGCCCGTGTAGCAGCGGAAGAAGAAGCTGCGGCGACTCTAACTCCCCGGAATTCGAGTTCTGGAACCCCTCTTTCCCCCAGCCTAACCTCCTCTCCGCCGACGAGCTCTTCTCCGGCGGCGTCCTCCTCCCCCTTCACCACCTCCGCCTCTCTCCCACCCGCCAAACATATCCTGACCCGGATCGAGTCCCGGATCCGGAAACCTCCGCCGCTTACGTGTCGGCCGCTCCCTCGTTGACTTCGTCAAAGCGTTGGAAGGACATTTTCAGAAAAAATGAAAAGAATATTGCTACTAAGGAGAAGGAAAACAGCGTTAAGGAGAAGAAGAGAGAGAAAAAGAACGCCGGCGGTGGCGCGGAGCTCAACATAAACATATGGCCGTTCTCGAGGAGTAGATCCGCGGGGAACGGCGGCGCTCGGCCGCGGACGGCGGCGGCCAGCCGGAAGGTGAGCAGTGCGCCGTGCTCGCGGAGTAACTCGAGGAAGGTGCCGAGTAGCCCCGGCAGGGGAGGGGTTCACTTGGGAAGAAGTAGTCCTGTTTGGCAGGTCCGACGCGCCGGGAATGACGCTCGACGGAAAGTGGGCGGCTCTAAAGCTAAGGTCTTGAGTTTGAATGTCCCTATGTGTATTGGGTACCGCCACCAATTCAGCTGTAGAAGTGGCGTCGCCGCCGCGGCTGTCGGCGGCGGAGGCGTCTCCGGTGAAGGGGTACGTGGCGGTAATTTATTTAACATCAAAAGCCTTTTTACCAGGAAAGTGTATTAATTAATCACTTCTACTTCTAGACAAGACACGTATAGGTAAATTAGATTTTTATCAGTTTATTTAAATGGGACTTTTTGCCCTTCAAAGGCATCTCATATCATATGTAACGTCAAATGAGTAACTTACTTAATTTCTTGTATACATCTCAAATTATATATGGACAAGTTTGAGAAATGTATGTACTTAACTATGAGGGGTGTATTGGTTATAGAGTCTGTAGGATTTTTTTAGACTTTTAAAGTTTGGGGGTATTCAATCTAGATTTTCAAAAGTCTTTAAAAATCCTGAGGTATTCAATATGGATTTTAAAAAGTCTTAAAAAGTTTTTAGGTATTCAACAATCTATGGATTTTAATACTCCACGGATTTTCTTAGATTTTTTTTAAAAAATATGAATAGATTTCACCCTTCAAAATCTCTTCTAATAACCAGAGATTTCTACGGATTTTGAAAAGTCTTAAAAAAATTTTAGGTATTCAACAGTCTATAAACTTTCTTTGATTATTTTCCATTGGGATATTAACGGGGCGGGGACGGAGGGTCATTCCCCATCTCCGTCCCTGCAAAATAAATGAGAAATTTTCCCCCCCATCCCCGTCTCGCGGCGATTCCCCGTTCCCCGCCTACTTATTTTTTTTATCTTATTTTTAAAATATAAAAAAATATTTAAATTAAAAAATTTAAATATACACAACAATTATTTTAAGTTGGTGTTAAAAAAAATTAATTTAAACAATTTGAAGAACCTCTAATTCTAATATTTTTAATTAACATATATACTAAAGTGAAAATAATATAATTTGGAACTAATAACATAACATTAAATAAAAAAATGTAATTTTTAATAAATAGTTAATTGAGTATGAAACTATGAAATATTTATTTGTAATTTACTTTAACATTAAAATTATATATAAATATATTAATTATATAAAAAATAATGCAGCTCCCCGCGGGGAACGAGACGGGGATCCCCCGGGCTAAGAATACTATCCCGGTCCCCGCCTACGGGGCAAAAAAATTCCCCGTCCCTGTTTGCTTTGGAGATTACCCGCCCCGTTGTCAAGTCTACTATTCAAAAAATATAAATAAATTTTACTCTCCAAAATCTCTTCTAACAACCTGAGACTTCTAATGAGGGCGAGGTATAACGGTGAGAGATATGAAGATGAAATAATAATGTATTTTTTTAACTAATGTATTTTTATTTTTTAAATAATTTGGATAATTTTTTTTATATACAAGTGTGGCTCATATATATTTGCATCAATGGTTCCAGCGCCGGAGTCTATGTAAATCCATGTAAATCAATAAAAAAAAATATTCCACAATCCTGTAAAGTCTATGAAAATACAAATAAATCAATAAAAAAACCAGTCAAACTCTGCATGAAGTCTATAGATTTTCTAAATCCACAGACTTTTTAAAGTCCAAAAAAATCTGATAGAATCTCAATTGAATACACCCCTCTATATATATCAAATGAATAATTTTCTTAAATTTCTCCGGTAAAATCTCAATTTATGAGAAGGGGAATGTTTATGCATCTGTGATACAAGAATTTATTTATATTTTAACGTATAAATAAACATTCATTATAGAATTCCTTAAAAAAATTTAAAAGCACTAATGACATCACTTTACATGTATATTAAAATAAATAAAATATGATAAAGATGAGGAAACATCAATTTAGAATATACTACTATGTTCTAGTGAATTACATCAAAAGAGAATGAACGTACCAAGGTGGATGTCTGGATGATGCCTTCTTTCTTTTATCTAAAGCTAATAGATAAATATATACCAAATAAAATTATTAGCCAGCTTCAATCTTTTTAGCACATTTTAAAAATAAAGTTATTAGCCTAACTTCAATCTTTTTAGCACATTTTTGCTCCGAATCTGTGAATTTAAGGCGGACTACTATAAGAAATGTGGTAATTTCTTCAACTGAAATAAATTTTATTATCATAAATCTCATTAATGAAGGAGAATTTATGATTTATCAAAAAAATTATCTAGTCTCTTGTCAGCCGACTTTTCATGTGGTAGGTGTAGATGGGGTCGTGCCGTCGTGGTCCTACGTAGAGTAAATTCTCATAATATTCTATGAAAAAAAAATTCGTAATCCTCTTTGAAATATATTTAAACCAGTGTTAAACCCGCTATTTATCACGGAGTATAGAAAATTTATGGTAAAGTTATTAATAATTTTTTTAAGTTTTATAAATATTGTTACTATAATTATTTTATTTATTCAATATTATTATTGTATTTTTAAAAAAGTTAGTTAATAATAAATAATTATATTCAAAGGACAATAAACTATAAATTCATGACATCTATTGTTAACCAAATATTTAAAAAACAATGTTTGCAAATTGTGGAAAATCTCCCAATAAACAACATTTGTTGCGTATTTGGAAGGATTTCCTTTATAATCAAGTGACAAAATCTTCAATCCTCTACTCGATCTAACTCTGGATACTGCAACACTAAGTTGTCCATGAGTGAAAACAGGTTTGGGGAGATACAATCTAACAATAGAGAATGATTTCCCTTGACATTTATTTATTCTCATGGCAAAACACAGTAGAATTGTAAATTGTCGCCTTGTAAAATTCACCGGCATTATAAGATTAGAATTTATCAATGTCATTCTTGGAATGGACACTTTATTTCTAATATTCCTTCCAAATATTATTTTAGCCTCGAGAATGTGGTTGCCAAGTTTAGTGACAATCAATCTTGTTCCATTGCACAAACCCGATGTGTGATCAATATTTCTTAGTAACACTATAGGTACTCCTTCTTTCAAGATCAAGCGGTGATTTGACATTCCTGAACACATAAGAGAATATAAAAATTCAATTGTAACCATCTGTCTATTACTTCCTCGAAATTCAGAGGCATAAACACTATCTGAGCTCAAGTATACTTTAGTATCACTTAGAATCATAAATAGAATATTATCGTTTATACACTCCACATCTCGATGCATAGGTGCAAGTATTGTTTTATCCTCAAAGTATTTATGTGTCCTTAAATTATCAATTAAAGATGAATAAATACTTTCTATTATAGATGCAATTGGATTAGCGACATCATAAATCAAATTATCTTCTGGAATCTCAATCTCAGCGAAACCATCTTGCCTATTTCCAATTTTTCCATCACCAACTTCCAAAATCCACCTCGAAAAGTTAGCAATATCATCATCATTTGAGGACGTGTTGGGATCAGAACTTTGTAATCTCATGTTCTTCGTCAACCTTAAAACCTTAAAATTGAAAACAAATGTAATGTATTTAGTTTTTCAATAATTAATTCTTTAAAAATTATTATTATTTAATAAAAGATGTAGAAAATACCTTGGAATGATCTCACAAATATAAAGCATTGATAGTTGAGTGCACAATATCCTCTCGGCTTCCTTTTGGTATAACATGAAGTATCTGCCTGAAATCTCCTCCAAGGACAACGATTTTACCACCAAAAGGCATATCGCTCATGGATCCATCTGGAGATCTAACAATATCCCTCGAGCTTTTATCCAAAGCTTCAAAGCTAAATCTGTTAATAATTGGTGACTCATCCCATATAATAAGTTTTGTCTTCAATAATAGTTTGGACAAATGTGTCCCCAGCTTTATGTTACACGTGGAAATCTCATCAATATTAAGTGGTAAGCAAATCTTGAATGAGCAGTACGTCCACCGGACATAAGTAGAGATGTTATTCCACTTGATGCAACATTAAGAACAATTTTATCTTCCGAACGTGCTACTACGAAGATCGTTCTCCAAATAATTTTTCTAGTTCCACCATATCCGTATAAAAAAAAGACTCTTCCTTCTTTTAACCAAACAACTTCAAGTATTTCGTCCACTACAAGTTTTTGTTCTTGCGTTGAGTTGAACTTAACTTGTCGTATTATTCTCCTTGTTCAGTCCGATCGTAATGCAATTCTTGATGAATGAGTTTATTTACTACATCACTCTCAAACTCAAAATCCGGTACTGACATTGATACAAATTACTCAAAGTTGATCCATTCATCTACAATAGCTCAATTTCAATTAAAGCCAAATTTTTCAATTCTTAATTGTCAAACTGTAAATTAAAAAAAAAAATAGTAAACAATATAATAGTAAAACATTTTAATAATCTAAATCAATTAATTTTATAAGTAATATTATACCTAGAATATTCAATCTTCGTCTTCTTTTATAAAGTATATCATCTGACATACACTCTCATGTCTTTTTTAATACGGTTTCTGGAGAGTTCATTGAAGATGATATGAGAAAAATAGAGAATAAATTCCTTACGTAATGAGCACATGTCAAATAACTTGTCTCTATTATCCCATCAATATACTCACGATCAGCATCCAATAATCACATCGAATAGCAAGCATCCTTAAAGGCATCATAGACAATATCATCTCATAAGATGTTGATCCCTTACTATAAGGTAGTAAGAGATACAAATAATACTCTTCACCAGCCCCCGATGGAACACTGTATAATCTTCCCAGAGAAAATATATTGCTCTTTCTTTTTTTCTACTGATGTTTTTTTCTATCCCAAACATACATCGAACTCTTCCATTTGAACTCCTTATTCAATCTCAAAGATGGCTCAGCTCTAGGCATAATATTTTCCCTTGCACTGCGAAATTTTGCAAGTGGATTGAAAATATCCACCATCTTCTTAAATTCATCAAAAATACTATCATTCAATATTTTATTTTTATCCTTCGATCGCCTCCTGTTCAAATAAAATAATTGGAGTGATTAAAAAATATTTAAAATTATTATATTATATGATTTACACAACTAAAATTATATAAAATATATAGTAAGATATATATTATATAATGGAAAATTATATTAGTAAAATAAATCTAATTTGATAATTATAAGACTTTTAATAAACTAACCCGAGAGCATCAATTCTATTTTGATCATCATTTTTAGTGTCATATATGTATAGTTGCGAAAGTTTAGGCTTATTACCAGACATTGACAAAAGACTTCATATTTGATGGTAATTAGCACCATGTAATCTATACACATAAGGAGTTCTTCCATTATTAATTGAATTGTCAACCTATTCATCCATAGATGTATAGCTAAACATCATGTTGTAAGCTCTAATTTTTTTTAAGAAATGTTTGTTCCTTTCATCTTCTCCCGATATAAAACTTTAGGGGGTATGTATGATTATGTATGTTCGTTCTAACTATTGAACAACATGAAAATGTGGAGATTGTGTTGGAGTTATACGTCCCTATTTTCCCAACAGATTGGAGATGCAGAAGAGCATGTAAGCCTTCAAGATACAAATGGAGATAGATCTCGTGGATCTGTATCACCAAATTACGGCTATCATAATTCATTAGTAATATAATTAGCTCAACTTAGAACGATAAGCCGATAACTTATTGTCTATTTATTATTTCTCTATAGCCAACGATCAGAAAGCTGACAATTTCATAGTATATTTCATAATGTTTAACCAAGATTTGACTTTTGAGCAATATATTAAGGTGTGCTTACGCTAATTTACTTTTAAAACTGAATACACACGGTTGAATTTCAGTTCATGCGATATCAGTTTACTTGAATTCATTGATGATTTTATTTTTATTCCCAGGGACCCAAAGTTCCAACATAGTTTTATGAGAAGGTCATTTTTTTTGTTAAGTTTAATCTTTAATTTAATTTTTAATCTTTAATTAATCAATACGGTGATGATGTGATTTTGTCTCCTGAAATGAGTATGTGAGAAAGAGCTCTATTTAACGAACATAATTAAAGAAAGAAATTTGGTTGTATTTGATTAATATATAAAAGATATATATTGCGATTCGAACACTGTTTGTTATTCACAAAGTTTATGGTGCAACTTCTTTATTGAAAAAGTATTGGATGTATACTCTTATTGAAATTAGGAGTCCAATTAAAGTATTACTTATTCTGTTTCTTTTTAGATTGCTCAAAATTACGAAAAAATGTATTACCCTCTAAAATTAACCACTTACAAATATTCTTTATTTACACCTCATGTCAATTCATTTTGCAATATACTATAAAATAATAAACTTAATTCTCCTAAACAAAGTAGAAATAATTAATATATCCTCAATTTTATCCTTTTTTTATACTAAGATATTTTTTTTTAATTAAAACCTGCACTATTCCATACTAACAATCTAAAAAATAATGGTGGGTATACTTATTCATGCCTTTGATCTCATAAACATTATAGTAATATACAATCAAATAAAAATGGACGAAATTTACTTTCAATTTATTTTAACATAAATGTTGAGTGGTAGTTAAATTATGTGGAAATTGTGTACATTCCATGGACACCTTTCGTTTCTTTACATCTTTAATTCATCAAATTTTAGTTACTGAATAATTGTTTTCTTTTCTGGCTCATATGTAAATGTACAAATACACATATAAATTACTAAATAATTATTAAAATTAAAAAAAATGTTAGAATAATTCTTTTATCAAATAGTTGTTCATCTTTAATGTTTGCATGTTCATAAATATAATATTTTAGTTAAATAAATAGATGAAATCGAATCGGTAAATTGATTTAATCTTCCATTCATAGAATTTCATCTAATTCGAAAGAATATAACTTAAGTCATCCCATAAAAATGAGTCAACTTTTTCTAATATAATTGATCTATATTTAATTATTAAAAAAATAGAATGTATTTAGACAAAATATAAGTTAAGGTTATTTAGAACACATGTTTTTATAAAGAGTCAAATTATCACAATATAAGTAATATATATTTAATCACATACTTAGGAATAATTTCATCTAATTTGAAAAAATATGAATTAAGCCATCACATAAAAATTAGTCAACTTTTCCTAATATAATTAGTTTATATTAAATTATTCAAAAAATAGGATGTATTTAGACAAAATATAAGTTAAGGTTAATTAAAACACATGTTTTATAAATAATTAAATTTGCCTAATATAAGTAATATATATTCAATCATATACTTAGAAATAATTTCATACGGATATATATAACCTTTTAAAACATAATCAGAAGTTTTTTTTATAAGATATCCATTATCCAAAAATTAAGGAATGTGGGATACACACATACACACATAGAATATTAGATCATGTCAAAAATAAATTTAAAATTGATATAAATAAGTTAAGTATATAATTAAGATAAATTTATATATTGATTGGTTTATGACTTTAAATCACATGTTGTAAAAAGAGTCAAATTTTTTTAAAAATATTCAAGAAATTAAATAATTTTCAATTTTTTTTTTTAAAAGTCAGAGTTGTTAATCAGTTGAAAATATCAAAAGTATATTTTATTGTATCTATAACATTCAAATTAAATTATAATTAACATAGAAATTATTATTTATAGAATTGTAATTAATATAGATTAAATTTTAAACAATATATTAACATATAATTGTAATTAAACATAAAAATTATTATTTATAGAATTGTAATTAATACATTGAATTGTAAATTATACATTACAATATTGGGAAAAAATATACATTGATAATATTATGAAAATACAAAATATTGATTATGCGGGTCGGGTATGTATATGAATAAAGAAAACTGGAAACAATTGATATGAACAATCAATTTTTTAAAGCCTAAATTCTATTCGTCTTTAGCTAGTCTCCTATGTGATGAGTAAATCGCAACATTTAATTTTCACTATGAATACAATTTTAATGTTTAAAATACAATTTTTATTATATATAATCAATGATTCTTCATCTTCACATTAAAATTGATCTTCCACTTTAGCTTCATATTTAAATTGATATTCCACTTCATCTTCATTATTGATCTTCAATCCTAAAAAAACAAAAGTGTAATTTAAAAAAAGAATCATTAGTAAAAGAGATTAAACAAAAGGGTTTATTAGTGTGTAGTACATAAATGGATAAAGTATTCTTCTAAACTACATAACCCAAAAAGCATTTAGTCTAAACTACATTGACTTCTTTATTGAATACCTTTTACGCCCCTATCTTCCTTTTTCATCACAAGCTCTCACTTCTGCAGAAAAAGGTCACGTCAATATATTATGTACAGTTTCAGATTCAAATTTCAAACTCATTTCTCTGAAAATATACAATTCGTCGTCCGATTTCAAACTCATTTCTCATCTCCATATCCTTTCTTCTTCGTCCGATTTTCGTATCTTAGAAATATAGCAGCTTCCTTCATACAATCTACCTTATGACGCTAGTTCTCTCTTCTTCTGTTGTTCTTAGTGTGAAATACGCCCTGGAGTCCAAGTTGATCGTGGTTAATGGCAGCTCATCTTTTTCGAATTTTTCGGATCAGGTTATTTCTACTTGGCCCAATCTTCATATTAGCAATTTGAGGTTTCGTTATTCTGTGGGTGGCCTTATTAATTGTTTCCTTGATTCGGACTCTGATCTTAGAAACTTGATCATGTATTGTGAAGTGAAATCAGAGAAATTTGTAGAGATTATTTTAATTTCAACTGGAATTTCGCACGAACTTTCCCATTTCGTTGGTAAACATTCTAATTATTTCGATGATTCAATCCCCACGTATGATGTATGTCCATCTTTAGAGAAGAAGTCTTGTTTATCTGAGGATTGGTCTCATATATTTGACGGTGGAGTTGGGACATATTTTAAAGGGGGGTCTGATGTATTTAAACGTCAACTTATTTTGTATGCAACTTCTAAAGGATTTGAGTTTCTCTTTCAACGGAATGAACGGAATTACGTAAATGTTGTTTGCAAAGAGTCTAATTCTGCCTCTTCTTGTCCCTGGTTTATAAAAGCAAAGATGGATCGTATTACGGGATCGTTTGTTGTTTGGAAAGTCAATTTACTTCATACTTGTCATTCAAATATGTTATGTAATGATCTCAAGAGGTTGACCCCAGCAGTTATTTCTTCATTTGTTGGAGATACGGTTAAGGCCAATCCCAATATGGGTGGAATTGATCTTATTAAAACTGTTAAACAGTTTTACGGCTTAGATATTCCGTATTGGAAGGCTTGGCGTAGCTTAGTCGCTGCTAGGGGCCAAAATCATGGTGATTTTAATGAATCATACTCTCATTTAGGACGCTATGCCCAAGCAATCTTACACCGTAATCCTGGAAGTGTTGTTGTTTTGGAGAGTAATGGTGAAACCTCTCGTTTTGAACGCATATTTGTATCACTTAAGGCTTGTATTGATGGTTTTAGAGCTTGTCGTCCTATGTTATTCGTCGATGGAACTTTTATGAAAGGACAAGCAACAGGCACCTTGCTAGCCGCTGTTGCGAAGGATGGAAACAATGGTAATTGTTTATAAATCCATCTACTTTACTGCTTTTTCCCTGAATTTGGTCTCTTAGTCTAACTCATATAACTTTTATTTTTTTAGGATTGTTTCCTGTTGCCTTTGCACTCGTTTCTTCAGAAAACACTGAAAATTGGGTATGGTTTCTTGAAAAACTCCGTGAAATTATCATACATGATAAAGAAGTGTTCTACTTATCCGATCGCAATGTTGGCCTTTTGTCTGCATTCTCCATTGTATTTGACAAGCCTGTCCATTTTTTTTGTTTGTATCACCTTCTTCTTAATCTTAAAGGTCGATTTTCTAGGGGCAGCTCTTTGAACCAAAGATCAAAGTTGTTAATATTATTCCGAGAGTGTGCTTATGCTCCCAACATGCGTTTGTTTAATGGCAAAGTAGCTGAATTCTTAGAATTAGGTGGAGATCTTGCTAGGGATTGGCTTTCACAATTGCCCTATGAAAGATGGGCTGTTTCCCATTCACCTCACTCAACCAGGTATGGGGAAATGACGTCAAATGCGGCGGAATCTTTTAATTCTTGGATTCATCAATTCCGGGAACTCCCAGTTATGCTTATGATAGATAGCATTATATCAAATATCGATCGTTTGTTTGTAGAAAGGAGATCTCAGAGTAAAGAATGGATGAGCTTGTTATGTCCAGTTAAGCAGTATACTTGGCTTGAATATGGTGAAATTAGCAAGACATGGGAGGTGAAAGAGTGTTCATCATATGGTCAGTATAAAGTTGAGGCTTCCCCATCTGTTATTGTTGATTTATCGCTGTCCGTTTGCACTTGCTATCAGTGGCAAGTATCTGGATTCCTATGCTCACATGCCGTAGCAGTAATACGTAAACTCTCTAAGAATATATACCGTCATATTGATCATGAGTTTTTTGTTGAGAAATATGTTCAATGCTACCTAACTAATATCTCTCCTGTACCACAGACTGAAATGTTAGAGTTCCCCCTAGTTGAAGAAGATGTTGTGTGATGCGATTTTACTAGCTTCTACTAGTAGCTACCCCGCAAGAGTACGGGTTCACTGTAGTATGGGCAAGTATAGGGACCAAGTATTATCGAACCCAAGAGATGGTGTATATGCGAATAGATCCCTGAAGATCTACGCGTCGTAGTTAATATGAGTATAATGTTTTTGGGTTTTTGAAAGATTAATTAAAAGACTGAAATAAACTAAGTAAACTAAAATACTAAAGCAATTAAATTAACTAAGGGTTGTGTTCTAATGAGAGATGGTGATGCTTAGGATATGAATCCCTACGTATACTAACGGAGCAGGTACATAATCAAAGTAATCGTGACAAACAAGAATTAACCTAAGTAAAAGATCGTAGAATGAAAGCTCAAGATTTCTCACCCTAATACTTTATCCTAGCAATCGACTTCACTAATCCACTAACAAGTTAATAGATAGCGCTTAATTAATGAGACCCTAATTTAACTAAGGTGATGCGGTCGTCCTCCTTCGCTAAACCGGTAGATGAATTAACCTTTCCTAAACCCTCTCGTTAAGACTACTAATTGTTATTGAGTGATGCGGTCGTCCTCTCTCTAACACTTTCGTACGAAATTCAAAGGTAAAGTTCAGATTAATTATAAGAATTCATTAATTAAGAGAATTAAAACTAACGTCACGAATTACCTTAATTACGTACCCACATCCTACTTCTACGAGTTCATCCTAACCTAAGCATGCAGGGGTTTTAGCCGGACATGGTTTTAACAAAACTAAAAGCAATTAAAGAAACAACGAACATAAACATATTGAATTGAAGAAAGAAAATACGAAACATAAACTAGGGTTGAAAGAGAAAATAAATACGAAGAACTGAAATTGAATTGATAAAAATGAAATTTAAACGTGTTCAAAGTAACGAACTAATGAAAAGAAACTAAGAATTGAAAAGAAACTAGAATTCGTATGAAAAACCTTAACAACGTAAAAGTAAAGCTTGCTCGTCTCCTTCCTCTCCAAAAACTAAGTCTAAAAGTATTTCTAAAAGTTGGGGATCCTTCAAAACGTGTTTGGACGAGATATATATAGGCACGGGTCGAAACGGGAGTTAACGGGCCGAAAATACGAATCCGGAGGCAAAAGTATAGGGGCGCTCGAGCAAAACGCTCGAGCGGTCCCGCTCGAGCAGTGTAGCTCGAATGATGCATTCGCTCGAGCGGTCGCGCTCGAGCTGCTCGAGCGCTGAAATGACACTGTTACTTTTGGGCGCTCGAGTGATTCGCTCGAGCGGTGGCGCTCGAGCTGCTCGAGCGCAAGAATGGTTCTGTATGTTTGCGCGCTCGAGTAAGGCGCTCGAGCGGTGGCACTCGAGCAATGCGCTCGAGTGACCTCTAATCCTTCCAAATGATACTTTTCCTCGTCCGCACTAATACCAATCGTATTTCTTCAATATCTTCTCATCCGGGCATCCGTTTGAGTCGATTCAAAGTCCTACGAACTCCGTTTTTCGTCCTCTCTTCACCTATGAGCATCAAAGAGACAAATTTATCAATGTATAGAAATGATGCTCATTTGACTCTAAGCACTAATCGAAAACACTCAAAACATGAGTAAATTGGGCTCCAAAACATAACAATTTCACGCCTAATCAACCCCCCCAAACTTACCATGTTGCTTGTCCTCAAGCAACGAAAGAATAAGTCAAGTGAAATTGTTAGGAATGAGTCAAAGAATCAAATCATGCAAGCAAATGAATTCGAGCTTCAAAGATCAATCACAAGTATACTCACTCACCTCCTTCATCATACTCATGCAACAACAACAAGACCCACCAAGATCAAACATGGATGTGCACTCAACGATGTGTTTCACTCCCTCACAAGTGTATAACAATGATAAAGGGACTCACTCAATCAATCAATCACACAAATTGGCAGCCATAGGCTTGTAAATGCTCTCAACTTCGACCATACTCTAGAAATCAATGCCGAATCAAACAGGACTTTCAAAAGGTTGTAATGTAGGCTCTTTGGACAGGTGGGATAACAATATGGTAAAGTGACTCAAGTGAATGGAGAATAGAAATTCAAAACTTCGGTACTTCGAGATTAAAAACGATCTACTTCAAACATATTCAATCACTACACTTTCGCTTTCAATTCTCTCAACACTTCAATTTTTTATCTTTCTCACTCCTTCACTTTTTCAATCACTTCATCATTTTTTCTTTTTCGCACAAACACATGAGCTCATTTTTCCCTTTGCTCATTCTCAAAATTTTTTTTTTGTTCTTTTTCCCACATCTCAAAACTTCATCACACCTTTTTTTCTCATATTCACTCAACAAACAACCTTCTCCTTTTTTCAACTCAATTCACTCCCTTCATATTCACACTTTCCTATTCTCCACTCAAATTGGGACAAAAAGGCTTAGGAATTGGAATAGTGTTCATATGTGCTAGCAAATAAAATAGGCTTTAGGCTCAACGGGGCTAACAAGGGATCAATGTCATTGGTAAGGAAAATTTTTGGCTAAGTGACTCAATAAAATCAAAGATGGCCTAAGATCCTATTCGGCATATCAAACTAGACACAATCAAGAAGCAAGAGCACATGCAAGTTCTAGCATCCTCTAAGGTGACGATCCACTCACAAACGAAGAGATTAAATCATGCATTTAAATCTCATAAGGCTCAAATCTCACGGCTTTCACATCCATGCTAGTCCTAGTGAATTCTCACTCTCATCACACAAGTACTCAAAAGAAAAATTCACAAGCATACAAGTTCTTTCTCAACTCAGCTCAAACTCAAACACTCACACAAGAAAACTCCTAACTCAGCCTCACAATTCACCCTACTCATCAAATCATACTCAAAGATAGCAATCAACAAGCATAAGGTGATTGATAGGCATAAAATATTGAGTAACAAAACAAATTAATAATAGCCCAAGGAGCATCTCAAGGCACCAAATAACTAACTCAACTCAAAGATAAGGGGTGCTCCGGTGCAATGTAATAATAAAACAAATAAAAAACTCCACCCCCCCAAACTTCGACCTTGCTAGAGGTCTAAGTTTGGGGTTGTGGGTTACCTCAACCGAACAATTCAGTTTCTCTCAATAGCTTTGCACACTCCCTTGTCTCAAGTTGGTTCCTTCAATCTGAGTAACTCCATGATACCTTTACTCCTTTAGAGACAAGCCTACAAAATAAAACTCTCAAGTACGAGGTTAAACATACGACTCAACAACATCCTAGTAACATAAAAGGAAAATAACTAAAAAACACTCAAAAGCAAATAAAAATGGGTTGCCTCCCATTCAGCGCTATTTTTAAGGTCCTCATGCCGGACCAAGCTCAAAGGAGCTTATGGGACATCATACTCAAATTTACCTCCCTTACTCTCATAAGAGTGGTGTTTGAACTCCTTTCCTTGATGTCCCTCCATCATGAGTTCCTTTGCTCTCTTCTCATCCCCAAGTGTTATGGGTCTCAACTCCTTCTTGCCTCTATCTGGAGGAGTCTTACTAAACAATTTCTTGAATTTGGATTTTTTCTTCTTAACTCCTCATTTCCCTTCTAACTGGACCACGTCCACTTTCTTCACCTCTTCATCCTTCAACTTCTTCACTTCATCCCTATCAAAATAATCAAGATCATAACGCTCATGGGTTAAATTATCAATTGAAGGACTAGCAAAATCATGAATATGAGAAGGATTAGGGATAGAAGGCGTGTCTTCAACACGAGGATCAATTGCATCCATGCAATACAAGCTCTCGTCCTCCTTCGGGTGTTTCATGGCTTCATATAGGGAGATCTTCACTTCTTGATCATCAACCTTCAACGTAATCTTCCCATTTGCCACGTCTAGCACCATCCCCGCCGTAGCTAAGAACGGTCTTCCCAAGATCAGGGGCACGTGCTCATCTTCCTCCATCTCTAGCACTACAAAATCGGCTGGAAAGATGTGATCTCCAACTCTCACTAGGACGTCTTCAACAACACCTTGAGGTCGAGTAATAGACCGGTCGGCTAGTTGAAGCGTCATCATTGTGGGTTGAAGTTCACCACCTTCCAACTTCTTGAACAGCGACAAGGGCATGAGATTGATGCTCGCCCCAAGGTCGCACAACGCTCCCTTCTTGATCCCGTTCCCAATGTCACATAGGATCGTGAAGCTCCCGGGATCCTTCAGCTTCGGTGGAAGCGCCTTGTGCACTAATGCACTCACCTCGTGGTTCAGCTGCACCAACTTCGGCTCATCCACTCGCCGTCTTTTCGCGATCAAGTCCTTCAAAAACTTCGCATAGTGCGGCATCTGTTCCAAAGCATCATAAAAGAAATATTAATATGCAATTGTTTAAAAACATCAAGGAACTTAGCGAATTTCTCATCAAGCTTCTTTTTCATGAAGCGTTGTGGATATGGAACGGGTATCACAGATTTGGGTACCCCCCATTCATCTTTTTCTGTTTCTTTCACTTTCTCCCTTGCTTCCTTTGCCTTCTTCCACTTAGGAACTCTCTCACCCTTCTCAATGCCTTCCTCCTCAACTCCTTTCTCCACTTCTTTCTCCTCAACTCCATCCCCTTTAGGCTCAATCTCTTCTTGGGGCGTCTCAAAATCAGCAGGCATCTGAGGACCTTCATAGTTGGTTCCACTTCTCAGCTGGATCGCCTTGCACTGCTCTTTCGGGTTCCCCTCCGGCATTCTATTCACGGACTTTGCAATCTGGCTCATCTGGAGCTCTAGAGAAGTGAACCTTCGATTGTTCTCTTGTTGAGTTCTAGTCCACTCAACATTCATCTTCTGGAGCTCTTGATCTCGATGATCACCCTTCTTATGCAGCTCCTTCACATCGTACTCCAAGGATGACAATCGCTTGCTACCTTCCTCCACCTTCTGAAGAATAGCTCTCAACATCTCCTCGGTTGATGCACCGCCTTCTCCACCAGGAGGTTTAGATCCCGGATCAACACCTGCAGGAACAGTAACACCAGCTTTTGGGTTAGCATAAGAAAAATTATCATTTTTCCTCCATGTGTTTTGAGGAAGCTGCTGGCCTCCTTGAACTCCTTGTGTGTTCCTCCATTGATTTTGAGGCAGCTGTGGGCCTGGAAGTACAAATGGTTGGCCATAAGAAGGCCTTCCATACTGATTACCACCTTGGTAGCCATTCTGATTGTAATACGGACCTCCCATGTAATTGGCTACCTCTTGCTGTCCACTTGGTTGGTCTACTCTCTCATTCTCTACTGCATGCTCTCCAACCAAACTCTTCCCCAACTCGAGGTTGTTGATCTTTTCCATCATGGCCATCAGCAGCCTTCTCGTTCCTTCTCCCTCCTCAACCTGATGCACTCTTTGCAAATCTGCATCCACTCCCCAAGCACCGGCATTCGTGACAATGTTGTCCACGATCTCCCTACACCTCTCTATGCCTTGATTGAGGAATGCTCCGCCCGCACATGCATCTAAATGGGCTTGACCATCCTTGCTGGCACCGCTGTAGAAGAATGCCATAATATCCCCCTCATTGTACCCATTCTGCGGGCACTCAATCAGCATGTTTGAGTATCTCTCCCACGCTTGGCGTAAATCCTCTCCGGACTTCTGGCGAAAGGACGAAATCTCAATTCTAGCCTTGATCGTCCTAGATGGAGGGTAGAATCGCTCGAGGAACAGACGCTCGAGCTCGGCCCAAGTGGTAATACCTCCCCGCGGGAGCGTATTATCGTACCACTCCTTGGCTATTCCCGTCAATGAGAATGGGAACAGCCTAAGCCTCTTGGCATCTTCAGACATGCCATTATAATTAAATGTGGAGGCTATCATGAGAAAGCTCCTCAGATGTGTGTGAGGATTCTCCTTCCCGATCACCCCTTTGAACTGATTCTCGGTCAGCAGCTTTAAAATCCCCGGTGATATCGAGAAGTTGTTCGCCTCAACAGGAGGCAAAGCCACTCCATCATAGTACCGCTGTGGCTGCGCTGCAAACCTCCCTCTAATCGCCATATTATGATCTACGTTCTGATGAACGTGTTGAGGATTAGCAGCAGGTACTGGTACTTGTTGGGGTGGTGGTTGGTAAACAGGTGGTTGGTTGTAGACAGGAGGTGGATGATATGGATATGGTGGGTAAGGATAAGGTGGGTATGGGTAATGTTGGTATACTGGGTTGTTAAAAGGGTTATTTGGGTTTTGTGGGTAAGCAGGGTTGTTAGGAGGATTTTGGACAAGGTTCTGAGCTGGATTCCCTATGTTTTGTGTATCCGGGTTCAGGCTCTGGCTATCCCCTAATGGAATTTGATTCTGGCTACCACTAACTCCAGTGCCTTCAACTCGGTCTACTGCCTGATTGAAATCGTTGGCAACATCGTCCAACTCATTATTGATATCCATTGGTTCCTTTCCTAAGTCGGCAGCGTTCATCCTTCTCAAGAAGGCTCGGTTCCTTCTGGCTATTGTCTCAGGGTCCAACGGTATTCTCTCTTCGCTCGTATTGCCTTGTGAGCGTGTTCTCATAAACCTGACACACTAGCAGATGGATCAAAACGCAACTGCCGAATAAATAAAAAATAACAAAAAGAAATAAAAACAGAAAATAGGCACTCACTACTAACTACTAAGCTATCGACAAGTCCTATTCAAAGAGCATATAGCGCCATCCCCGGCAACGGCGCCATTGACTTGATGCGATTTTACTAGCTTCTACTAGTAGCTACCCCGCAAGAGTACGGGTTCACTGTAGTATGGGCAAGTATAGGGACCAAGTATTATCGAACCCAAGAGATGGTGTATATGCGAATAGATCCCTGAAGATCTACGCGTCGTAGTTAATATGAGTATAATGTTTTTGGGTTTTTGAAAGATTAATTAAAAGACTGAAATAAACTAAGTAAACTAAAATACTAAAGCAATTAAATTAACTAAGGGTTGTGTTCTAATGAGAGATGGTGATGCTTAGGATATGAATCCCTACGTATACTAACGGAGCAGGTACATAATCAAAGTAATCGTGACAAACAAGAATTAACCTAAGTAAAAGATCGTAGAATGAAAGCTCAAGATTTCTCACCCTAATACTTTATCCTAGCAATCGACTTCACTAATCCACTAACAAGTTAATAGATAGCGCTTAATTAATGAGACCCTAATTTAACTAAGGTGATGCGGTCGTCCTCCTTCGCTAAACCGGTAGATGAATTAACCTTTCCTAAACCCTCTCGTTAAGACTACTAATTGTTATTGAGTGATGCGGTCGTCCTCTCTCTAACACTTTCGTACGAAATTCAAAGGTAAAGTTCAGATTAATTATAAGAATTCATTAATTAAGAGAATTAAAACTAACGTCACGAATTACCTTAATTACGTACCCACATCCTACTTCTACGAGTTCATCCTAACCTAAGCATGCAGGGGTTTTAGCCGGACATGGTTTTAACAAAACTAAAAGCAATTAAAGAAACAACGAACATAAACATATTGAATTGAAGAAAGAAAATACGAAACATAAACTAGGGTTGAAAGAGAAAATAAATACGAAGAACTGAAATTGAATTGATAAAAACGAAATTTAAACGTGTTCAAAGTAACGAACTAATGAAAAGAAACTAAGAATTGAAAAGAAACTAGAATTCGTATGAAAAACCTTAACAACGTAAAAGTAAAGCTTGCTCGTCTCCTTCCTCTCCAAAAACTAAGTCTAAAAGTATTTCTAAAAGTTGGGGATCCTTCAAAACGTGTTTGGACGAGATATATATAGGCACGGGTCGAAACGGGAGTTAACGGGCCGAAAATACGAATCCGGAGGCAAAAGTATAGGGGCGCTCGAGCAAAACGCTCGAGCGGTCCCGCTCGAGCAGTGTAGCTCGAATGATGCATTCGCTCGAGCGGTCGCGCTCGAGCTGCTCGAGCGCTGAAATGACACTGTTACTTTTGGGCGCTCGAGTGATTCGCTCGAGCGGTGGCGCTCGAGCTGCTCGAGCGCAAGAATGGTTCTGTATGTTTGCGCGCTCGAGTAAGGCGCTCGAGCGGTGGCGCTCGAGCAATGCGCTCGAGTGACCTCTAATCCTTCCAAATGATACTTTTCCTCGTCCGCACTAATACCAATCGTATTTCTTCAATATCTTCTCATCCGGGCATCCGTTTGAGTCGATTCAAAGTCCTACGAACTCCGTTTTTCGTCCTCTCTTCACCTATGAGCATCAAAGAGACAAATTTATCAATGTATAGAAATGATGCTCATTTGACTCTAAGCACTAATCGAAAATACTCAAAACATGAGTAAATTGGGCTCCAAAACATAACAATTTCACGCCTAATCATTGTGCTCCCTCCTAATTTGAAACGTCCAGCTGGTAGGCCCAAGAAAAGACGAAAGCGGTCTTTCGGAGAGTCGAGGAAGAGCAAAAAGATGTATTGTGAGCTCTGTTGTAGGATGTCACTCCATGATAAGCATACTTGTTCATTGATTTGTCGTCCATAACAACTTGTAATAATGGCTCTTTTTGTTTAACATTTCTATTATATATTTGGAGATTTTGTACAATATTCATGAATTTAGAACATGAATATATATTGCTGCATAGATTGGCCCATTACAATTTTAAAAAAATGGCATGAACGGCCATAATATATATATATATATATATATAGGATGATTTTGATACTTGTTACTTTTACATAGGTACTCATATTGAACTTGCAATCACTGTTATCTTTTATCTAGTAACAAGAAAAATCAACCAGCTTAACACTATTACAAAGAAGACCATACCCAAATTGGCAATTAACAAAGTTGAAAGGGTCACTTGGTATACTGGAGCTACTCCATGCTGTGGTGGTGGACTTTGAACTTCATCAATTTCATTGCCCATCAACTCCCCTTCTATGGGTTTACACCAATTACTCCATCCATGCTCTTCACAGTTGTAGAACAACCTTCCCGGATTCTTTAGCGTTTCCGAAACCTTAATTGTTGCATGTCGACCACATTTGATACAACATGATTTCTTGTACCTAAGATACATCTTACTTGTCCCCATATTGCTTGTGCTAGACATAGTGGTGAAGAAATATGCAGATGAGCATTTTTTTATCTTCCAAAGGATCTATATTTATAGAAAAATGGATGCTTTATTTCCAACGGCTCTAATTTCCAACGGCTATAAAAGAGCCCATATTCATGTCATATGTGATAAGAAGAGCTGCTGTAAAAGTCATATCTAAACAGGTATGGAGATGAGATAATTATTTTTTTGATTAGGAAAAGTAATTTTATAGCTTACTCAAAAGATAACTGGCTTAATTAATTGATATATATATTTATAGTTTGTTTTGGCCAAACTATTCTTAATTAATACTCCCTCCGTCCCAGCATTATTCGCACTTTTACTTTTTTTCTCGTGTTTTAGCGAGCGAGTTTTTTATTAGTATTTAAAATGATAAAATAATTTTTAAGTCATTTTATAATAGAGGAGAGATAAATCTATCAAACCCTACCTTAAAAGTTACTTTATCATTTCAAATACTAATAAACAACTCGCTCGCTAAAACACGAAAATAAAGTTAGTGTGCAAATAATGTTGGGACGGAGGGAGTATGTGTCTTATCAAATTATAGTTCTTTTTGGGTCGGCCCAATACAAGATTTTCTTTAGCACTTAAGATATCAATTACTTATGTTATTTAATGACTCAATGTTGTTTTGTAATACCCATTGAAAAAGATATATAAAAGGCACAAAACTATAAATATATAATAATCATTTTTAATAATGGCCCAAAATATTCGGGCTTTTCAATAAAGATTGGATATGCCACGAACTCTATATTTTATATTTTACCATGTATAAATGGCCCACAAAATAAATGAATAAGATCATTGGAAAGAATTGGATATGAGCCCAATCTTTTTTACCATAATATACAATTCTGATGCAGATATACAAGGTACCAACATAAGTATATACAATATTTGGCTTAATATACAAGTTTAAATTCTAAAATACAATTTAATCATACACATAACAAATAAAACATACATATGGTATATAATAAAATACATCCATTAATATTATGAATAAAGTTCATCCAAAGTTACCAAACATAAGTTACTACTAACCCAATAAAAAGTGAAGGAATCAAGTTCATCCTTCTTGATACAAAATATCTGGGAACAAAAAAAAACGGACCTTAACAAAGATGCTTAACCCAATAAACTTGTGTACATTGTCTTCCATACCCCCGCAAGTTCATTAACTAAGCATCTTGATTGGGCTCGATTGTGTAAATACCAAAAACTACTAATATGTTAATCATAACAAACTTGAATCCTCAGCAGGGCATAACCAAGACAAGTTCATTCTAATAAAAAGTGCTTCCAAAAAACTACTAATATGTTATATATTAGCCTAGATGCTAGCAAAAGGTGCACCGTAGTAGATATGCTAGATGCGGCGCACTGGAAAAGGAGTTTCCAAGCTTTCAACAAAACCAAAGACTTTACAGTAGCCTTCTTCAATCCTATCAGCTTCAATAAGGGCAAATGTTTCATCCCTTAAATCAAACAACCCAAAAACACCAATCGGATCAATCCGACACATGACAAGCACATTATGGGGCTTCATTAGGAAAAGAGGCTGGATATCAACGAACCTACGGTTATTGGGAATTACATTCCACACCCTCATTGAGAAATGAGTCCATGTATTCCCCTCATTCACACTCTGTTTCAAAATCCATAAATCTTGATTTTCAATAGGGTTAATCAATCTAGAATGAAGTGCTACTGTTTGATTGTCTAACCCCACCATTGTGAAGCCAAAGAAACCCACATGGTTAAACACAGGTAATTCAATTCTAGAATAACTCCAATCATTAATATTAAGAGCACATATGCCTTTTCTAGCTATCTGCCAATGTAGTTTACCATTAACGAAAATTCCAGGTTCCCCAATCGGATAATCGTATGGAAAACCTCCAATATCGGTCCAAGAATGGCTATTACGAGAAAATACACTTACCTCTGTCATTAGTTGGTGGTTGCTGAACAAACATATCCGCACCAATTTGTAATCATCTTCACCTTCGTGGTATCCCATACCAAAAAAGGTAATAGACCAGGTTGCATCAGGAGGAAAGTTGATTTTGTGACTAGGAACCACAATCATCTTCATGGTGTGTGGATTGTACAGTACATACACGTCTGCTTGGTTACACCTGCAAACCAAACCATTACATGTTGCCACAAATTCTTCAGCTCTATCTCCATCATAAACGATTCTTTTGTTCGGCTTTCCAGGTGGTGATTCCTCATAGGCCAGATTGAAGCTTCCCATGCTCCTTTCAAAGTAAAAATACTTTCTATTTTGAAGAATCATGTTCTGCAAATGCTTTTTCACAAAAAAACGGCTGTTGATATTTGAATACCACATCCTGGATACCCGCTTAAATCTCAACAAATCAACAACAGGCGCATGAGATATGATCTCCATCTTCATCTCTTCTGGTAGCTCCTGAACTTCATTCGCCATTTTTTAGAAGATGAATAATTCAAGGCCAGCTTTATCTCTAAATTCTCTCAAAACCTGTAGAGTGTCACAATCAAGTTGACTGTAGGGTAGTGGCTTCCTTCCCAATATGTACTACAAATCTTTTATTTTGATTTCATTAAAATATATCTAAATGTATATTAACTTGGATTAATAATTTGAAATCCGTGTATTGAGATTTTGGGCGGTCTTAGCTTTTTTTTAAGGGGGTTGTATTTTTTGGGTTAATTGTCTTGTACAATTTAAATTGGCAGTTTAAGTTGTATAATGGACTGGATGTTATTGGACATGTATAATTAATTCCTTTGTTAATTGGACTGTTCTATTACAAGTTCAGATGCATTTAATAATTTTTTTTATTGACCCTTACATAATGTGTTATCGGATATCTATAATGGATTGGGAGTTTATCTATAAAAATACATATCTAATTAGGAGTCTTTTAAATAATAAAAAAAGGCATTATAATATTAGATAGGGCCGTGCTATCGGAAAATATTATGATTTGGGCCGTATAATTTATGGATTTCCTTTGTTAATAAAATTAGAAATATCCAATATACAATGGCCTTTGTTAATAATTGTTGGGTTTCCATTTACCCTATAAAATACCAACTATACATTAATAACATACAATTGCCCTTGATAATATACAACTAATAATATAAAATATATATTATTGTAACTCAAGCAATGTAGCGTAAAAATATGTATACTTATTAGGTGTTTTCAATAATCCAATTAATAAGGTAATAAAATAATAAGTAATAGGAGGGCTATACAAAAAATATACAATTGGGAGTATATACATCAATATACAATAATATATAAGTTATATAACAGTTGGGAGTATATACAAAAATTATAGACATATACAATTTTCTTTCATATATATAATTTAATTAGTTATGTACGACTTCACAATACTTGTACAGTTTTCAAGACAATATACAACATTACTGAGTGAACTATTGAGGCCCTTGACAACCAAAATTCATCCAACAGACATGTATCCGATTCCAAAATGACAATCCACTTTAATCCAAATTCTAATAAGTTCAACAATTACTACATAGCAAATGCATACATAATCCAAATGTCTAATAATCCATAGCAAATGCATACATAATCCAAATGGAAATTACTACATCAAAATTCTAAAAGTTCAACAATTAAACCCAAGGTTGTTAAATTCCATTTTCCACAAACCAGGAAACCATTTTTGATCGGTACTCACTCGCCTTTTTATTACTATATGAACCCTTTCCCAACTCTCTTCCACATACCATGTCCTCAATTTGTTGGCACACAACTACCCCACAATCTAAACTACCGGCTACCTGTTGTAAACAGGTTTCACTCTTTGCTTTAATAAACGGAGCTTTATTTAGTAGGTGTTTGGGAAACTTTCGACGAAATATTTCCTTCAGCTTGGATTCCACATAATCAACCTGTAAATAAAAAGAATTAAATGATAAGGGATTTTCGTATCAAGAAACCATATTAACTATTTATTTCGATACTTACTACTACAGATGATCCCAACAAATGGGGGTCAGTTGATTCTCCTCTTCTCGGACGCAACGAATTATAAAATCTCCACTCGCCTGTTGAAACATTCAACCGTAACAGGGTCCAATGGTTTCCTAACACTAGATTCCTACCGGACCCACTTATTTCCTGTACTAGAAGTGGGAATACCAACACATCTTTTGCTCCTGATTTCCCCAAAATATCATCAACATTTTTCGTAACAAGCACGTGTTTTCTATTTTCAGGCTTTGGAGACAAAAGATCCTGAAATCAAAGTTAAACAACAAACTTATTAGATGACACGGTACTATTCGCAATTTCAAATAACTAAAAAAAATTAAATATTACCCAAATACTCGAGGTAAATAAATGAGTTTGACTGATTGAATTGTGAGTTGCATGTTTTTTTTTCAGCAATTCCATCCAGCAATCAATAATCTACAAATTCACAGTCCATAACAAAATATAAATAATCCAGATAACAACTTTAAATATATATCATGTATTACAAAATGCAAAATAAAATGTGACTATTACTGGAGTTGAAAGTGATTCATTGTGCAGGATCTTCATAAGTTCATCCACCCTAATTTCTGACAGATATCCAATCCCCCTCCATACAACAGCGCTGCAAACAAAAATTAAGATAGTTCACATGTCAGAAAATTAAAAAAAAAAAACAGCTTGATTAATAATTAATTAAAGAAATTATACTTACTATTTCCCCCCTTCGTTCCAATACTGTGAAATCTTATCCCTAATCACAGCATCAGTCTTCTTCACTGCCAGTGAATCCTTCTTCAACTTTAACTTTCCAACATGCTTTTGTGTTTCAAAAGCATCCTCAACCTCATTAATTTCCAAAATTTCACGGGTATTGGGTTGAGGTGTTATTTCTACTGCCTTTCTAGCAGCTAATTCAGTCCTCTGCTTCACCCGTTTAACCATAGTGCTAGGTTCTTTTTTACGTTTGGAACGCTTTTTTCTTATTACAGGAGTTCTCCACTCTTCACCAGCATGTACATCACCACCATCTACATCACCAACATTTTCATCACCGCCATCTACATACCCATCATCTACATGCCCACCATCTACATGGTTGTCAATCTCATTATAAATCTGAAGCAACTCTTCCAATTTCCTATTCTTTTCAATGAGCTCCTTGTTTATTTCTTTTTCCTTATAAAGTTGCGCCACTGTCTCAACTAGGTCTAAGTTCTGTGGGTTCTGCCAAATTTGTGTTGCACCATTAAATTTTACTGAGCTTAAACTTGTCCTCATCTCCTTATTTTCTGCACCGATCTTATCCATCTCCCCTTGCATCTGTCTCACTTGCTCCTTTTGAACAGCATCTTTTGACAATAATTCAGTCCTCAAATCAGTCAGCTCTTTATCTTTCCTACCTACTGTCTTTTTCAACTCTTCAATCTCTAATTCCTTTACCACTATTTCTTCCTTTGCCTCTTTCAACTTTTTCTGAAGTTCATCAACTTCACTGCTACCTGTCCTCTGTTCCCTTTCTAAGGCATCACTAACACCAGAATTTGGTTGTGCCGGTGGGGTGGACGAGTTCTGTTGTTTGTCAAATGTTAACGGAGAATCCCATAAAGTCCATGACGGGCTGCCAAACCCCTCTGTTATTGGTGTGCTCATCCTTTTGTCCCCCTTTACACCAACCGACTCATTTCCCGTCTTTCCACTCTCTTCGCTTTCTTTCCCAACAGTTACATCCTTTTGAACAGCAGTTGTGAGCAATCTTTTCCCCCCCTTTTCAACAACCGGTGTGCTCAACCTTATTGTAGGGCAGATTTCCTCCTCACTATCAGATATATCCTTGTCTGAATCAGAGTCAGAGTCTCTATTACTCTCATCATCCGAATCATCCTCATCATTGCTCTGTTCTGATTCCCAACTTTTCATTAGTTGCTGTAAAATTCTTTTTTCCTTTTCAGTGGTTTCCAATTTTACAGAATGTACCTAATATAAAAGTCCCAACATCAACATTGTCGGAGTTATAAATTAATGGCGACATATAAACTAGACAAAATTATGGATAATACCTCTAGTTCTGCAACATTTATCCTCGAAATCTTCTTCTTAAGATTATTCAAATCCCATTTCAAGAAACGCGGAAAACCATCTCTATTCAGCGGATTAATCAAAGCAGTGTGCTCGCATAACCAAAACTAAATCAAAATAAATAGTGTTAGTATTTAAACTAATTAAATATCAAAATATGTACCATAACTATATAGACACTTACAGGAATCAACATTGTACAACCTCCCGCAGCAAGATTTTTTGTTGACATAATCTGTTGCTTTAACATATCAACAATATAACCACACCAATTATACTGGCAAATATTCCCAATATCCTCGAACAAAACTGTTAGGTGGGTAGCAGTAGCTGCATTTTGATTAGGTCCCAAAAGGCATGCAAACATATAGCACAAGGTCAAACGTATTGTGTCCTCATAACTCTGATAAGTGACCTTGCTAACAGCAACTTTCAACTTTTCATATATCATTTTTTTCACCAACACTAATGGCCCTTTACTTTTTCTAATCTCTACACCAAAACACCTATGAACCCAAGGTGGATATTTATAATCAATTGATTTTAAAGGTATAGATACCTTACCACAGACCACACCAAATATAAGTTGAACATCACAAGTACTAATTAACAATTTTTTGCCTCCAATTAAAACACTTTCAGAGTGCTTATCAAAAGCCAAGATTACTTCCCTGATGTTTTCTTCAATTTTAACACATCTCCTTTTCAATATGTTCTCTTCAGACTCCATAATCGAATTGAACAGCAACCAAAAAGGAGTCTTCTTCATTAATTTAAAATGATTACTGTTATAGCGCACACCATTCAATTCCTTGATGCATGTTCGAAGATTACTCCGGTAGTAAGTTGTGTTCTTTTTGATAATGACCTCAGCTAATAAAGAAAAATTTGTTATTAATAAACATAAATATCCCCCAAATAAAATTAGAAAAAAAAATATTAAGCTTAACCTACCAAAATTGTCTTTCTGCATAATTCTTTCCTTTCTATATTTTGATTTCCCCATTTTCCCAGCATTTGGGCTTGATTCATCATCTGATTTATCAACCTTCCCTTTCCTTGTTGGATTGACATATATGATATCCATATCTGTCGTACAAAGTGTAAACAACATATTATGTAACACATTTACCTAACTATTTATTATAAATTATCAATCGTTTTCCTCCAAATGCTTACCAGATTCCGACTCCTGTTCTTTAGTATTGGAACCTAAAAATGCATTTACGGTGGGTTGATGTTGGTTAAAAACTCAGATTTACCATTAAATCGCATTTAATTTAATTCTAAAATTAAAGAACAAGTGTAAATTTGTACATACCTTTTACCTGGGTTTGTCTTCGCCTCTTCTTACCAAATTCATGCCCTAGGTTACCTTCAACATTTTTCTCCTCAGCGACCTTGTTTCTTTTCCGATCTCTTTTCCGATGCAATCCCATCTCTCCTTCTACCATGTTGTAATGTTCCCTTAGCTTCACCTAATTCGAACAAACGGTAGGAATTTCTGGACGATTTGTAAAAAAGCAGAAAAACTAGTATAGAGAATGTCGAAATTCTCTAATTTTGGGGGGGAAAGGATTTCTGACTGGGTTATATTTTGGAAAATGGTCAAAATGAAAAAAGTTCCTATAGGGCAGCTTATTCAATTTTTTAATAAATGGTACATGTATAGTAATATTACAGCAGAAGGTAGCGTAAATGCATTTTCCAATAAAGTGGAAGGTAGGGGCTTAATTGTACATTACCATTTTCCCTAGGCTTAAAGGAGTTGACTGATGTTGTGAGTGATGTAGTTTACACTAAAGTAAATATTGGCTCATGTAGTGGAGGATTTTTTCCCCTAAACAAATTATGTGGGTTAAATTCATACAATAAAACGATAAAAAACATAAAATAAAACATAAATATCTTGAAACCTATAGATTCATATCCTGTAAAAAAGAAATATTAAGATTCACACGAAAGATGAGTTGATGAAATTTACAATATCTTGAAATGTATAGATTTGTATCCTGCAAATTGATCTTCCACTTCATCTTCACAATAAAATTGATCTTCCACTTCATCTTCATATTAAAAATTGATCAGTCACTTCATTTTCATTGTTGATGTTCAATCCAGAAAATAAAATAAAAAAATTCACAAAATAATGATTTTCATACAAATAAAATAAAATTAAACAATATTTAATAAAAAAACAAAAAAAACAACATAATTAGTAAATAAAGTAAATACCTTTAAACATGTAGAGATTTGTATCCGGCCAAATTACAAAAAAAAAAAAAATTTAAGGAAAGAATCATTAGTAAAAGAGATTAGACAAAATATAAAGATTAAATTCATACAACGAAACTATAAAAAACATAAATACCTTAAAATGAAGATCCTGCAAAAAAGAAATATGAAGATTGAATATATTGAGATGAAGATCCTGAAAAAAAAAATGAAGATTTAGACGAAAGGGGAATCAATATAAAACTTCATAGCAAAATTGAAAAAAATAAAAAGAAGAAAGAAACGAATTAAAAACTACCGAATGTATGATGAGAATATGAAAGACATAAAATCGTGGGTTATGCATAGAATTATTTTTTAGAAAATTGGATGATTTCTTTGGAGATATTATTGTAATTTATTTTTGGTTGTGTGAGATAGATTATATATATAGAGGATATATGAAAAATTCAACGGTTGACTTGAATGCGATGATACTAACTTTCTACTAGTCGCTTACCCGCAAGCGGACGGGTTCACTGTAGTATAAGTACGTATAATGACCAAGTATTATCGAACCCAAGGGATGGAGTGTATGCGAACAGATCCCTGAAGATCTACGCGTCGTAGCTAATATGAGTGTAATGTTTTTTTGGTTTTTTAGAGATTAATTAAAAGACTGAAATAAACTAATTAAACTAAAGAATGAAGGAAACAAATTAACTAAGGGTTGTTTTCAAATGTGAGATGGTGATGCTTAGGATAGGAATCCCTACGTATACTAACGGAGCAGGTACATAATCAAAATAACTGTGACGCGCCAGAAATAACCTAAGTAAATGAATGCAAGGTGAAAACTCAAGATTCTAAACCCTAATACTTTACCCTAACACTCGACTTCACTAATCCACTAACAAGTTAATAGATTGTGCTTAATTAATGAGACCCGATTTAACTAAGGTGATGCGGTCGTCCTCCTTCGCTAAACTAGTAGATGAATTAACCTTTCTTAAACCCTCCAGTTAAGTCTACTCGTTGTTAAAGAGTGATACGGTCGTCCTCTCTCTAACACCTTTCGAACGAAATTCAAAAGTAAAGTCTAGATTAATTTTAAGAATTCATTAACCAAGAGAATTAAAACATAACGTCACAAGTTACTCTAATTACGTACCCACAACCTACTTCTACGAGTTCATCCTACCCCAAGCATGCAAGGGTTCTAGCCTAACATGGTGGTTTGAATAATAAAAGCAATCACAAGAACAATAAACATATGCATAATTGAATTAACGAAAGAAATCAAGAACATAAACGAAAGAACAAATTAAAGTCTCTAAAGAAATCTATATAAATCTGAAAAGCTAGGGTTTATCGTCTCAAAGAATAAAGAAAGAAAGAATTAATCTAATACGTTCAAAAGAAATACTAAAACTAAGAATTCGTAAATTAAAACCTCGATTACAACGTACAAAATTCTTCAAAACTCCTTCCCAAGATTTCTCCTTGCTCAAAGTATGTAAAAATATGTGTTGGTATGTGGTTATATGTGAAAATATGCTTGGAAAGGGTATATATAGGCTTTGGGACGAATTTGGGTGATTTTGGGCCAAAAGCACGCAAAAACGCTCGAGTGCAGGTGCAGCTCGAGCGCTAGAGCGGTCAAGAGGTTGAGCGAAGGCGCTCGACCGCTGGCTGTACACATGTTCGTAAAACCTTCATAACTTCTCAACCGGGAGTCGGTTTTGGCCGATTCAAAGTCCTACGAACTCCTCTTTTCGCCCTCTATCCATCTATGAAAACCAAAGAGACAAATTAATTAGTTTATGAAAATGATACTCATTTGACTCCAAACACTAATCGAAAACACTCAAAACATGAGCAAATCGGGCACCAAAACATAACAATTTCACGCCTAATCAACGGTCAAGATAAGATTAGATATTAAAATTCAATGGTTAAGAATAGTTTTTAAAGTCAATGAATTGGGTGAATGAGAGGAAATTATTTTTAAAATAGAGGTTTAAGAGCTTGCCACATAAGCTTCTAAAACCTTGTCTTTATAGTATATTAAGATTACTAGTCAGAGAGTAACCTCAAGAATGGAGGTGTCCACCCAGATTTTTAATGGGAAATATGGGTATTTCATGTGCGTAGAATATTTTAAATTTTGATAAATTAACATAAAGGCTAATGATGAAATAGGCTTGGGTGGTAAAAAGACCACTTCATTGGTAGGAAATACTTCCTCCGATTCATTTTTTATTATCCGTTTTACCATAAAAGGGAGATTTTTTTCCACTTACCTAAAATAATAAAAAGCAAACACTATCCTTTTTAACTTACCTCTTAAAAACATCATTTATTTACACTCATCTCACTACTTTATTAACTTTATACCTACAAATACTAATAAACAATTCTTACCCCTTTTTAAAAATCTACTTTATACCCACAAATACTAATAAACAACTCTTTTATTAAAACTCGTGCCCTTTTCCAATGGACAATAAAAAATGAAATGAAGGGAGTATATTTTTATTCTTAGAATCGAGTTCACACTATTTGTGATTCTGTGGAACATAGATAGGACGACATTGAGTTCTGCATGTTTGTTCACATAACACATTAAAAGTATGAAATATGAGATGAATCACCATTTGAGTGCAACTCATTGCCTAATAACCATGAAAATTTCAGATAAGCCAAAACTCAAGAATAGATGAATTAGTGTTGTATATCAGCGAGAAGACTGAAATTAACTAACAGATTAGAATCAACTACACATATATATTGACCAACTGTAAATAAATTAATGAAAAATTAAAATTAAACTTCAATTTAATTTTTTATATTGCACAATAATGTTGACTTCTCATGAGTCCTTGCTCTGATGGAGAAGAAGGCAATGGAATTAATTTATTTACACACAAAAAATATTGATTTTGATACTCAAGCCTCAATCATAATCTATGTAAATTACAAAGTGTCAATTCACTTGATTTTATATACCTATATAAAATCAATTACAAAATCGCGCTCACTAGACTACAGAGGAAAAATCCCTTTCAAGCTGGTGAAAGGAATTCAAAAGTCGAATGGGGAATCCAAATAATTAAGAAACCCTAATCGCAATTCAGATGGAAGAAGCCTATAGAAATGAAAGAGCGAAGAAAATTTACCTAAGTACAATAAAAAACTACTCCACCGGTGGCCGCATCTTCCATCGCTCCAGAAAAAGATAGGCCGCAGTCGAAACTCAAAAGCTCGCTTGCTGACTGCTCAAATATGTGAATCACTCGTGGTTTACGTTTTTATTTTCAGGGAATGAAAGCAAGATAATCAGAGAAAAAAGATGAAGGTACGAAATCAGTAGACGAATTAGGGTAAAAAGAAAGAGGAGAATTTCAATTTGAGTTTTTTATTCCTTCATCTCTAAGAAGAAAAAGGAGATAATAGTGGCGGTGCACAAATGTATTGTACCGTTAAAAAAAATAGACTGTAATATATTGGGAAGAAAAAAAAAACGGCGCATACGTTGGCTTATTGAACACGTGGAATGGTTATTACCTGGCACCGGAAGGAAACTGGCCAACTTAAGGCTTATTCGCTCATTTATATACTTCATTTCTCTTTTCTTAAACTTTTCTTTTTGTTAAAATAGAGGTTAAATTTTCTCTTTTTAATCTAAAAATTATTTTTTTTTCTCACATTTCTCTCTATTTTTTTTATTTTGTTCTATAACACACTCAAATATACGTATTTAATATTCTAGTGTAAAAAATGAAGACGAAATTTATCTAGGACGGAGGTGTGAGTAAAAAAGTAGTAAAAAAATAAAAAAAATCATAATGATGTGTGAGTGTTGTGACTTGAGAGGCTAAGTGATGAGAGTATTTTTATCTTTTCATTAGTGTAATGAAAAAAATGAGGCGAATATACATACTACAAACGGGGTTGCAAATAACCTGGGCCTTCTGTTACCGATCTTTTACTTGTGTTGTGCTATTTAAGTAAAGCCATTTCTGAAGAAGTAGGCCTTTAGCAGTTGAATAATCGAAGAATGTATTAATGAAGGCTGAGGTTACATGCATCCTCTTTTTGTTGGTAGTACACACACTCTGAAATATGCTAATATATGAAATGACGCACTCTTAATATTCTCACCTTTAGCGGGCCCAATTAGTAACATACAAAATCAAATTTATACTGGGCCGACTACAGTTGGTTATGGATTTTTGCCTCGAGAAACATTTCAGGTATCTAATAAGTATGGAGGGGTATATAGTCAGTCCCTAAAATAAAATAGGAGTATTTATTTTGTTTGTAATAGCACAACATATGCCACTGTGGAACCTCGTTCATCTACTGAAATAATGATAATTTTAACTCTTGTTTTTAAAATATTTTGCCTTGATTAAAAAAAAATTCTAAAAGAAAATCATAAAAAAATATCAACAAACATTAAGTTTTACTCATTCTATTTATTCTTATAAATGTTCACTACATAGTGCAAACATCTCCAAATAAATATAATTTAAAAACAAAGGTAATGTTTCATATGCACCAAGTGCATGAAATTATAAATCCGCGCACTTTGTCACATTATAAGTAAAATTTGTGCCAAATTCTAATCGAAACTAGCACCACTTGTCATTTGTATACTTGGTAAAATTTAAGGAATGAAAAAAAATATATGAATTGAAAGAGTATAAATCAAAGTCATACCTCTCAAATAGATGAACTATAACGAATTCTTTTATTTTTTTAATCAAAATTCTAATAGAGTCATTCCAAACACACACTATGATTTTGATTATCATTTCTTATCTTCTAAAAGTCTCAACCAAGTGCAAGTGTTTTCAGTCAAATTTGATGTCATGTTTCATTTATATCAAAACACACTTAGTTAGGCTACATTTGTTTTGAAATTAAGTGTACAGAGAAAACCATGACTTCAAAACCATTGAGTGTACAACGTCAATATATATACATATATATATTGCGTGTGAAATTTATGATGAATATTACAAATATACATGTTTGTTTTGTGATTTTGATAGAGTGCGATTTTGTTTTTATGTCGAATCAATATTTAATGGTGTTTGACATATTATTTTATTGTATTTGTATAAGTAAAGTAGAAAATAGAATATAAATAAATAAGAGAAAAAATATTGAATAATAATTGTATCGAAAAGAGTAATTATAAGTATTTTGGGGTCAGGATAAATTCCATAACAAACATAATTTTAAAATTAATGTCACATTTTGTTCAAAGTTAGATGTATGTTTCACCCTTTTGTACATGGTGATAGTACTGACTCAAAGACAGTGGATTTGATTTTTCTCTTCTTCTTTCTTTAATCCAAAGACCAAACAAGGAATTGTTTCCGAGAGGGGGTTAAAGGGTTTAAGAAAGTTTCCGGAAAGGGAAACAGTTTCCGTATCAATTTATTTTTCCAAATCTGACTCCTTTTTCTTTGCAGATGCATATAAATTATAGGGTGCTACTATTCACCCACATGAAAATTCTTTGTTCACCCACCTTTTAAAAAAAATGTTTAATAAAAATACTAATATACCCTTTATAAAAAATAAACAATATATTTATTAAACATTCATGCTTTCAACTACATCCCCAAAATCTCAGAATTCACGTAAATTTTTTTATTCTTTCACACACAGTTGCACCATTAAAAAAAGAAAAAAAAAAGTATAATCCTAAAGGTATAAATTATAAAGACACAATTTAAATGAGATTAAAGTATTTTTGTTTATTTATAAATTGGTACACCATGAAAATAAAAGGAATTATGGTTTTTTTTTTAAACGGCAGGAAGCGGTGATTCAATTAAAATAAAAAATAATTGTTGATGTGCTATTTTTTTAATTTCAAATTGATGGGTGTGTATATATAATAAATAATGTAAATATTATATTAAGGTTATAGTAAGGGGGTGTACTAAGAAAAAATAAAAAAAATAAGCAATATAATGGTGGATTAATTTAGTAGTGAGTGAACAAAGTATTATTGTGGTGTTAATAGCCGTGCCCTAAATTATAATTATAATTATAATTATAATTATAATAATATAATAAAGCAACATAAAATATGTAAGATTTTCCTATCAACCGTCGTTGGAATTTGGAAAAGAGATTTTTAATAATCACACAAGCGAAGCGCTCCTCCCCCGCCTCGCTAATTTCTTGCGCGCCACGAAGACGCCACCGTCTTCCGCCGCCATGGTGTCAGTTTTCCGTCTCGCTCGAACGCTCCACTCGTGCCGTACGATCGCCTCTGCCAAAACCCTAAAGCCATGTCCTTCCCTGTCCCAATCTCCTCGATTCCAATTGGCACCACCTCTGTGTGACCGTACGTTTTACCCCTCTCTATTTCTTTATCTAATCAGTGATTATCTCGGTGTTCTTCGGGAGTTTTTGTGTTTCGTGGATTTCCTAAACTGAACTTTAAGGGACCAACTTCTCAAGTTTTGATCACTCTTCTCAATGTTTGTCCGAGAAATTCCTTTTGTCACTCCATGATTCACGATACGGACTGGAACTCTGAGTTTTAACTGACAATTGAATATTTGGAGAAGTGGAGAATGTGTTATTTGCTCAACAATTGTTCTCTTTGTGGGTTTTCTCTTCTTTTTGGTAAATTATATGAATGTACTAGGTCTTAGGGATTCGCAAGGCACTTTGAACAATTGCGGCATGATTGCAAGTTCTTGGTTTAGAGAAGTAGATTGTTTATTTGTTTTACTGTGTATGCTGCTTTACGGAATCAAAATGGAATTGGTACCATGCTCACCAGCTAGATTGGCAAGTAAATTGTAGCCTGTTTAGTTGTTTGATCAGTTAATTGTGGATATATATTCTGAATAAGAGAGGGCTCTAAAATGAAAATCCCTGGATCAGCAGTTGTTCATAACTTAGAGAAGTAGTTTGTTCGACTGCTTCACCAAGAATTGGATTTTTTAATTTTATAGATTTATAACCACCCCCTTTCCTGTGCAAGGTATCATTTGTATTAAATCTCTGTGTTATGAGCCCATGGCTTGACTGAAAGGCTACTTTTCACTCAGTCATACATGTTAATTGCTTTAGTATCATGAATTACAACATGTTCATTTAGATCTTTGTTTGTAGTATTTATTCCAGTTTTTCTTTAATAATTTTCACTACTTCATGCATCCCTTGTTTTATCTCACTATTATACTTAATTTTGTACAATTAGGTATTTTTGAACAGCACAACTCGTACACATCTAAAGCCCCGAGACCAAAAGGGGTACCCAAATCTTTGGTTCACACCATTTTAGCTGGATTGCTTGGATTTGGATCATTGAATGTAGCATTTGCTGATGGTGATGAGGTATATTCCTTTTCACTTTTATGTCCTCAATCAAACCCATGAACAAAATACACACCGGGATGGGGTGGGGTGTTGTGGAAATATTTATTTCTAAGAAGTGATATTGGCGTCAATGCCAATATGAACTCAGGAATGGGCAGAGCATTACTTCATTTCCTTCTTCATGTTACCACCCTTAGCAGCAATTTCAAGAATTTAAGTTCTTTGATAATTTAATCAGTGTATTTTTCTTCTTTGTGAAGATTCCATTCGATATCCTCCCATTTTTACCTCTTGCACTGAGAAATAAATTATTTCTAATGTCTCGGTACTTAAATTCTTCCAACCCATTTACTTGAGTCCCCAGTATCTTTTGGTTGAAAACCCCTTCCCCATTTAGTTAGGCTGAATTCCA
This sequence comes from Ballota nigra, assembly GCA_947034835.1. Taxonomy (NCBI): domain Eukaryota; kingdom Viridiplantae; phylum Streptophyta; class Magnoliopsida; order Lamiales; family Lamiaceae; genus Ballota; species Ballota nigra. The sequence goes on from OX344730.1 coordinate 26,178,399, forward strand.
AAATCCTCTTTGGTTATGCTGTTGAGCCATATGCTAACTTCCTCTTCTACACTTCCGTACTTGTGTTGCTAAGCCTTTTTCCTTCTCTGATGAGTTCAATGGGTTTCTTTGTGACATCAATTTAAATTGTAGATATCATTGTATATAAATAAAAAAAATTCACAAAAGAAAATTACAGTTTATAATGGCCTCGATATCTACTAATAATTTAAGCAAGAAATGCAATTTTTAGCCTGACATGGCTGATTAACTCCCCATAGCCAAGAAGGGGAAAAAAAAACATGAAGCATGGACGCAGCAGTGAAGTTTCTTTTTATCCCATGGCAACTGTATTTTTCTATTAAATTTTTCGTGAACATGACATATTTGCAGGCAGCTGCTGAGGCTCCACGTCTGCCTGATTCTGCTAACACTCCGCCTCTGCCTGATTCTGATAAAACTCCACCTCCTCCTGATTCTGCTAAAAATCAGCCATTGCCAGAATCTGCTAAAAATCCTCCTCTGCCTGAATCTGCTAAAATCCATCCTACACCTGAATCTACCAACATTCCTCCTCTGTCCAAACCTGTCAAAGGCCACCCTCTTCCTGAATCTGCTGAAATTCCACCGCCTCCGGGATCTTCACCTGCAACAAGCCATCATAACCTAGAGGAAACCGCGAGGAAAGAAAAAGCTCGACTAGAAGAATTGCTCAAGAGCAAAGGAGGCCAAGCTGGTTTCTATCCTCGTTTTACTGTTGCCGTTAAGGGAGAGAAGGTATGCAGGCTTTCTATTTTTGTGTTCCCTGTGTCTATTCCATTTTGTGCCTCCTTTTTCATCCGTTTTGAGATATCAATGCTAATTGATTTACTAAGGTGGTCCATCTTATGGGTGCACACTTAACTACTATCATTTAATGGTTGATGCTATTTTTTGAACGGTTTGCCTAATATATGATGCTTATTGGTAGGTGACCTTCAAGTTCCAAGTTCCTCCATCCTCTGAAATCCCTTTCTTAATTGCAAACCTTGTTTCGCGTCTTGGAGTCAGGGCTGAAGATAATGGTGTTGGATCAGATATGACGTTGCGTGCCTGGGACAGGTTAGTGTTTGCCTTTTTCTTTATACTCACTGAAACATTAAGGATAAATACCCAAATCCTATATTTGTGTTTCTATCAAATACCAGTTTAGTCTCTATTCTCTAATATTGTTGACTATCATTGTGATTCCTTTGACCAGCGGGGTTGCCTGGCAGCTAATGCTCAGACGCCCAAAAACTCCCAAAGAAGCAAGTGGAGATCAAGATGACATGAAGAATAATTCAAATGATGGAGACTTGTGCATTCTAGTATTTCGTCCACTCATTACCTCTGACAAAGCTGTTAGTTCTTGTAACTGAATAATATACCTATTAGCCATCTTATAGTGTAACCTCAACTTTGTTTTGCGATTAATTTATGAATCGTGCAATCTATTGATACTGAAGTTTCAGTTACTCGTTGCTCGCTTGTGTGCAGGAAATTGAGTTCATGAAGCAAGGTAGTTTTACGTCTGAGGAGCTCGATGCTTTGGCATCTATCTTACATGTAACTGGACAACAAAGAAGCTTAGCGTCAAGGTCAAAGAGTGGTGTTGCACAGGTTCCAGCTGCAGACAAAACAATATCTAGTTTGGAGGCTATGGGAGTCAAAATTTATGGACTTAAACAACCCAACCTAGAAGACCCAAATGTTGATATCTCTTGGGATAATATTGCTGGCTATGATGACCAAAAGCGGTACTTAGAATTCATGGACCCTTCTTCTTACTATGATTCTGCTTGAACAATTTAATGGTTTGTGAAATTTAAATTACTAAACTCTGATGAATATCTACTTGCATAAAGAAATGACATGCTTAATGCCTCTAAAATAAAGATGATGGAGTGGGTTTTGGCAAGTATATATATACTTTTAGTCAAAGTTTTGATTTTCTTTTTTCTTTTTCTTTTTTATATGTCTGCACAGCTTATTATGACTCTGTTGCCTTGGTAAAGGCATTTCCCTTCGTGAAAAGTGTGGAAACTTTCATTTGGCAGATGCACTTGAATACATAGTCTCTGCTAGTACTTAGTAGAGAAAAAAAAATTGTAATCTTTTGATGAACATTTTGCTTTTATGGTTATTGTCTTAACTTCATCTTCTGTCTCTTACCGATTTGGAGAAGAAGTACACCATTATCTATAAGTTATTTTGCCGTCATTTGAAGAAATACTTCATATCCTCCAAAATTGTACAATATGTGAACATTGTATCATGGGATTCTTTCATTGTCCTCTATTTGATTTCATTTCCTTGCAAGCAAGATTAAAGATCTTTAATTGTTTTCACCTTTTGGTTTCAATCTTGTAGGGATATAGAAGATACTATATTATTGGCTCTAAAGAGTCCTGACGTCTATGATAAGATTGCTCGTGGTACTCGGTGTAAGTTTGAGACAAACAGACCACGTGCAGTGCTCTTTGAAGGCCCACCAGGTGAGAAATACATCTAAAGCAGGACTTACCAGTCCAAGAATAGTTCACCAAAATCGATCATTTCATTATTCCTAAGAACTCATCTTCCGCCAAGGCACTTCTTATCAATGAACAAATCTGAACGTATCTGTAACTCGAGTGAAGAAGCCCGTTAAGCATCATAAATAATTAGCCATCTTGGGTGTGTGTTGAATGCATCTAGTTAACTTGAAGTCCCACATATAGTAATCTTGATATTGTAATTTCTACATTTGGGTGGGGGGTGCAAGTTTCCTTTCTTTTTTGATAAGAAACAAAAATTTTATTAATGAAGGGGAAAAGGGAAAAGGTAAGGGATGAGAGATCCCTTCTCCAGAATCCAAACACTGAGACTTAAACAATGACTACAATTACAAAGAAAAACTTCAACCCCTAGCTAAATTCGAAACACTGATGCCTCTGAAAGACCTATGGCAGATATCCAATACGGAACTCTACACTGACAGGTCTTATTTTGCACATATTGTCTTTTAGTGCACTAATTATGGCAAAATCTGTCATTTTGTACTGGATTGTTATCCACTAGTTTTTTTTAGTAGAAATATATGTAGGTTTCTGAAGAAATCACAATATGGTGGGAATTCTTTACAGTAGAAGGTCTATAGGTTCATAAGAATGACATGTAATTTGAACTAGTTTGCAGATTCCCTAACATGTCTCCTTTGCATGGAGAATTAAAAAACACACATGAGGTTTATTTGGGGTTTAGAGTCATCAAATTAAATATAGTGCTTACAATATGAATTTGGTTTCAGGTACAGGAAAAACATCTTGTGCTCGTGTAATTGCTAATCAAGCGGTATTTCATCTTTTCTACATCTTGACATTTACTGTTGATTAAATCTTCACAATCATCCTTATTGTATGGTGTCTTGGTTTTTATGTCTTGTGAGTCATCTTTATGTCCTCCTTATGCTATATATGAGTTATTTTTTTGCTTGATTAGGTAATGCTTGTTTTATGTGCATGCATTTGTGATCTTGATCAGAATTTGTCATATATATAACGTGCATCTTCCTTGGCAGCGTGTTCCATTGTTATATGTCCCATTGGAGATCGTGATGTCTAAATATTATGGTGAAAGCGAGCGTTTGCTGGGAAAAGTGTTTTCACTTGCTAATGGACTCCAAGACGGCGCCATTATTTTTCTAGATGAGGTAAGTTAGAACAGCTGGGGTTATGCATAGTGCATGATATATAATCTCTTGTATGAGGTGAAAAATTATCACTTATTCGATGGGACTTGTTGCAGGTTGATTCACTTGCAACTACTCGCGATAGTGACTTACATGAGGCTACACGTAGACTGTTGTCTGTGTTGTTACGACAGGTAATGTTGGTTTTTTGGTAGCTTGACATTTAGTAATGAGACGGATTGAAAAAAAAAAGTCTGATGTTTTGTACTTCTTAGAAGCTAATTTTGGGTAATGAATTAAGGGACTGAATTGAGGCCAGTGTAGCATAATTTCACATGCTAGGCACCTAAACGACTTCATTAGCCATCCTAATGGTGATCTGATTGTTGTATAGCTGAGTTGCTTTTACTATTGTTATTGCTGTTAGACTAATTATGTTCCACTTACTCTATTCCCAATTGAAAGCTTTCTAATATTTTACGTATGAATATTAATATAACATTTGTGACTGGCACACCCCTAAGGTGTAAAATATCACAGTTCTTGTCAAAGAGACCTAAAGTGAAACCATTTTCTTGTTAATTCTTTCTTAATTGGTCCCCCCGGAAGTCATCTGCATCAATAATATACACAATATATGTTGAAGATTATACTGTTATGTTTCCTTGTCTAGATGTTCTATGTTAAGTAGGTAGTTCTCTATTTCTATTACTTAGATATTTATTACTCCCTCCATCCAATATTAGTAGTCTTATTGTTTTTTTTTGTCGTAAGTTATATTTTCGATAAACAATAACTTCATTGATAAATGTACCCCACAATGCCTCATAATACCCTCCAACTTACGACAAAAAATAACAGCCCAAACAATAGGACTACTAATAATGGACGGAGGGAGTATGTTTTTCTTATTTTGATTGTAACCCTATACGGGAGTCTCATACATCACTCACTATTTCAGTCTTCAGAGATATCCTCTCATAACATATAATATGTATTTATGTTTGTGGCATCATTTTGCTTGTTATAAATGGGTTCCGGTATGCTTCTCGCCTTTTGATGATATTCTATTTTTGGGGTTATTTAATGGCATTAATTGAATAGTAAAGCAAATGAAGCAGTTAACATTGTAAGATTTGCACGTTGCAGATTGATGGATTTGAGCAGGAGAAGAAAGTAGTGGTTATTGCTGCAACCAATAGAAAACAAGACCTTGATCCAGCATTGCTTAGGTAAGAAGAATTGTTCTGTGCTCTGCATTTGGAAGTGGTTTACGTTTAATCTTTTGGAGACTTATTTACGCTCTCTTTTTCACCTCTCAGTCGATTTGATTCCATCATCACTTTCGGCCTACCTGATCAGCAGACTCGTGAAGCAATAGTAGCTCAGTATGCAAAGCACTTGACAAAATCTGAAACAGCTGAACTTGCCAGAGCTACTGAACAGTAAGTTTGATATCCTATCAATCACAATACTGCATTTTTACCCTTATATGTTTTCATTGGAAACTAGTTGTGTGTTTCTTATGTGGTCTTTCTCAATTGCTTGATACATACAGAATGTCTGGCCGTGATATACGAGATGTATGCCAACAAGCTGAGAGGCATTGGGCATCAAAGGTAAAATCAAACTGATAAATTTAGGTTCTCTATTCATCTCTACATTGGTTGTGACAAAAGTAATTATTCTGTCTGCAAAATAGATTGTACGGGAACAAGTAGAGAAAAAAGAACAAAGCTCACAAGCAGAGAAAAAAGAAGAACAGGGCTCACAAGTAGCGAAAGAAGAGGAGAGCTCACTTCCTCCTCTTCGTGAGTACGTTGAAAGTACTCTGAAACGGCGTTCTGCTATGCCTGGTGCTGCGAATCAGAATCAGACCCCCTACAATCTTTCAAAGAATCCTTATTTTGATTTCATGTGAATCCGCATTATTTATAATAGTCAATTTTCCATCATACATACAATCTAAGTGGTAATGTACATAATTAGAACATCTATTTAGGACGTTTTTCTTGGGTATTTTATTCATGTGATTATTGTAGTAGGCAATGAAAGAGAACCTGAGACTCATTGCTAGGCTCAGAATTAGAGGTTCCTCCCTGCGTTCAACAAGAACACTTAACTGCATTAACCGTTATCACTGTCATTGTAGAGAGCAGGCATGTTGAAAGTGGTCGGATCACCATCAGAACTCGAACTTTTCCTCTTTCTGGTGGAGATGTTGTGCGAGACGAAGGAAGCAATATGTGACTGAGTCTGCAGCATCATCCGAGTCAACTCGTATTCCAACTCTGATTGCCGCCTCTCTGCTTCCAGCCTTGCAGTCTCCCGGTTCTTCATCATTTCAAGCTCCGCCAGCTCCATTCTCAGCACGGTGTTGGCAAGGAGTTGGAAGCTGGCAGCCCCACTTGTGGTGGTGCGATGTCTGTCGCTGTAGGAGCTTTCGCTTTCTGTTGTGTCATCATCTGGAGGTGTTTTGGGTAGAAAGTCGCCATCGAAGGTGTACTTTAGCGGATTGCTGACTTTTCTTTTCTTTCCGGGCCGTTTTGATTGAGTTTGATGGGTCGGGTTATCCATGACAAAGACCAGGGATTTTTTGGGAGTGATGCGCAGAGAGAGAACGAAAGAAGGGGAGGGGGGGAGGATATAATATGTTAATGTGGTGAGATTCCACATTCCACTTAAAAGGCGGCAAAGTGGACTGCTTCCTGACTTTTAATTAGGGGTGGGGTGGGGTGGGGTGGGTGACACCTAAGTTATCGTTAGATTCGTTTACCGACGTTATGAATTTGTCGTTACAAAATTAATACTACTTCGCTACAAGTAAAGGGACAGCTATGTCGGATTATCTTTACATATTAAAAAACAATTTATTTAGCTAAAAAGTCGTTTTCTCATATTTACAAATCATTATTATATATTCCAGAAATGTTTTAAAGTCAAGAAGATATTATATACTACTCCTTTGAAAATTCTTATTTTTCTATTTTTGTTCATTTTTAAAACTTTTTATGTTCTTAATTGCTAAGGGGGTGCTTGGTTTATTACAAGGAATGAGAATAGGAATGGTAATGATAGTTGTGAGAAATAAAATGAAATATGTTCATATAATTGTATTGTTTGGTTGATAATAGAAATGACTATCATTACTATAAATTGTGTTTGATTTACCAAATTATTAAGGAATGGAATCAGTTTAACTTTCTTTTTTTTAATTTTCTTCTTTTTAGAAAACAACATTACTTAATATTTTTATATTTGAACAATAAAAAATATTTTATTTTTATTTTTATTTCAAGTTAATAAATTTAAAAATAATTGATGCAATTTTTGGGGTGGAATGATAGTCATTCCAACCAAAATACTAAGGAATTGGTGATTCCTTACTTTTAGGATATAAATCAAAGTACTTAACCAAGCACCAATTTTTTATTTCATACTCATTCCTTACCCCCAAAGCCCCCAACCAAGCACTCCCTAAGTGTAGTCCCTTCGTCTCCTATCACTCTCTACATTAATCTCTCTTATCTTTTATGTATTTAATGTTATATTCCCTCTTTCCTTTTCTTAATGTCCTATTTCATTCAAAGTAGTGTCCTTTTTTATTTGTCACTTTACAAATACCAATGCAAAATTATTCAATTTATTTAGTCCAATAATGCACATAATGAATAGTAGTATTAATTACCATCTTGTAATTGTAAACTAAATAAATAGGGGTATAAGAGTAATTTGGTATCCTAATAAATGCAAAAATTAATTTGTGTGAATAGATAGAATATGACATATAAAAATGGGGCGGAGAGAGTATATCTTAAGTGTGTCTAAAAGTTATGATGAGCTTTAGCTGAAATAGAGGGAGTATATCTTATGTACTGTACACCATTAAATTAGTATTATGTCCATTATGCGGTTACTTTTACACTTGTTTTATTTGGGTGTTCTACAATTACTTTTACACTACAAAAAAAGAAAAACATCATCTTTTACAAAAGTCAATAAAATATAAAGTTATCATTATTTTATTTAATATTACACTTACATACTTTTTTTTTCCTTAAAAAATATGCAACTTCCATGTGTAATAGTAAAATTGGGAAGGAAGTATTAAATTTTTACAAACAATGGTGCTAATTTTTACCAATAATAATATTAATAGTGTATGAAGGCCTAACTCTACACTTAAAACCCAGGTTGTAAGTGAGAGGATTGCCCAGGCTTATAAGTCCATCCAAGACCATCTCTCTATTCGATGTGGGATAGCCTAATACCCTCCCTCACGTGAGACGGGGACCAGATCGACACGTGGTTCCACAGGTGGATCCACACATCGAAGTAGAGAGTTGGCTCTGATACCATGTATGAAGGTCTAACTCTACACTTAAAACCCAGGTTGTAAGTGAGAGGATTGCCCAGGCTTATAAGCCCATCCAAGACCATCTCTCTATTCGATGTGGGATAGCTTAATAAATAGTGAATATGCGCATAATAAACTTGATTCTGTTCAGTTAGATTGGAATGAGATGAATAACTTTGGGTAATAAAATTTTGGAGCCAATTTATTAGCTTATGATATCACATGTACTAATTTTGATGGTTTATTTTATGTTTTACATTATGAGATGATAGAAAAAAATAATCCACAAATTGCTCCAAATCTATTACTATTATTTTCTATTTGAACATTATTCTTTTAATATTATATTTATAAATAATCACTTCATTCATCAATAAATTTCATAATATTTTTACTATATCTAATTTATTTAAAAAATAAAATTTGTACATTCTAAAAGTAATAATAAATTTGAGAGACCGGAGTATTATATATTGACAAAAAGTGGCGCATATAAGTCGAATTGATTTATTAGTGGCAAAAATTAGGGCGATGATGATCCGGTAATCCTACGACCCCACCTCGTCTCGAATCTCTTCAAGAAAAGTTAGTTGCAGGTGGGCCTAAGCTGTTCAATTAGATAGGCTAACCCATTTGTGTGTCTTTTTTTGTTTTTATTGCATATATATGGAACCAGCAAGAAAAACTTGGAAATAAAATGTTTGCTTTAAAATTGTGTAGGTTAGAATTATTTAGCTGAGATGTAGATCAATATTTAAAAAGAAAGTATTTTAAACACAAATTTATGTCTGTAATATTTGATAATTGGAGGCGTGATGTTGAAAAATAAAAATTGGATGAGAGGGTGGGTGAATTTTTTCTTTTTAATATGGTATCACGTTAAGAAAGTTAACTCCTAGTTTTATGAAGTTAATATTTAATATATACTACTATTTTAAAATTATTAACACACATATTTTTTAAAAATTATACTCCCTCCGTCCAATATTAGTAATCATGTTGTTTGGGCTGTTATTTTTTGTCATAAGTTGGAGGGAATTATGAGGTATTGTGAGGTTCATTTATAAATAAAGTGACTGTTTATGAAAAATATAATACTTATATTCTCGATAAATAATAGTTTTATTGATAAATAGATATCACAATACCTCATAATATCCTCCTTATGACAAAAAAAAAAAAAAAAGCCCAAACAACAAGATTACTAATAGACGGAGGGAGTATTATTTTAGTAAAATAATAATAATATATGAATAAATATATCTATATATATATATATATATTTTTTTTTTTTTTAGATGTGCAAATAATTTTGGTATGGGCGAATGAGATAAGTGTACAAAATAATCTCAGGAGAGAAGAGAGTATTTAATTTTTTTGGTTCTTTGCTAAAATACCAATAAAATGGGGAAATATAACAATACATATAAGAGGACTCTCTTGTGAAATAGTTTACATGTGAAATATACCTAAAATAAACAAATATTTAAAAAAAACATGGGTCGGGTCGCTCCAAGTTAAAATTCGTGGATTTTGACGGGGTCGAGTCGGGTTTGATTGATTTTTTCTTAAATCTTACGCAAGTCAAGTTTCAGAATTTTTGCTCACAGTTTGTGTTACTATATGGGCAGATGCATATTATAAAATGGCATAATGTGTGTTACTAGTCATTTAAAAAAAATTGTACTTTAAAATAACAATAAGAACAAATATGTAATTTTTAATTTAATCTTTATCCATTTAAATCTAGATTTATTGTTTCATACATTAACACACATTTGTTCCAATAATAATATACATTTGCTCTAACATTAACACACTTTTGCTCCAATATTAACACATATTTGCGGTAACACACATTTACTCCAACAATAACATATATTTGCTCTAACATGAACACATTTTGAATAATAACACACATTTCTTTTAACATCAACACGCATTTACTCCAATATTAACACATATTTATAGTAACACACATTTACTCTTAACATTAACACACATTTGCAGTAACACATATTTACTCTAACATTAACACACATTTGCTCCAATAGTAGCACATATTTATAGTAACATACATTTACTCTTAACATTAACACATATTTGCAGTAACACACATTTCTTTTAACATCAACACACATTTGCTCCAATAGTAACACATATTTATAGCAACACACATTTACTCTTAACGTTAACACACATTTGCAGTAACACATATTTACTCTAACATTAACACACATTTGCTCCAATAGTAACACGCATTTACTTTAACATTAACATACATTTGTAGTAACACATATTTACTCTAACATTATCACTCATTTGCTCCAATAGTAACACACATTTACTTTAATATAAACACACATCTGCAGTAACACATATTTACTATAACATCAACACAAGTAACACACATTTGCTCTAACATTAACACATATTTGCACCAATAGTAACACACATTTGTTTTTACAGTAAAATATAATTGTCCTCATGGTAATACAACCTAGGAGGGGTAATTTTATGTATATGTGCAAACACATCTTTATTCATTAAGTAAGACATTTATGTTATTATAATAATACATTTTTCACTACCTCACATGTGTTATTGTATGGAAAAATAATTATTTTTGTAAAAATAAATAATTATTTGTGAAAACCAATATTTGAATAGATAGTAATATACATTTTGCTCTTATATTGTGTGGAAAAATATTTATTTAAGTAAAAACACAAAAAAATTGGTGAAAAAATAACATGTGGTCTAATAACACACATTTTGTCTTTTAATAACATGCATTTGCCCTTATAGTGACACAGTTTGGGAGCGGAAAATCTTGAAACTTGACTTGCGCAAAATTTTAGGAAAATATGTTCCAAACCCGATCCGATTAAAATCCGCAAATTTATTAAATATGGAGTATTCTACGAATCTTATGTGTAGAATATTCAATATATCAATTTGTCTGTATATAAAATTATAAATAATACTTATTCATACCATAAATTTCACACTCTTAAATTGCAATTTTTTTTTTTTTGGGGGAATCGACTTTGTTACTCCACGTATCATCTTCTGCTATCAAACTATCCGAAATTCTCGATCATACGCTGTGAACAAAACAGTAATAATAATTCAAAGAAAAAAAACCTAAATCGAGAAAATGTCTTCTCGCGACAAGAAACCCTCGAAACCTTCCAGCAGCCGTACTGGCGGAATCCGTACACTCTCCGACCTGAATCGGCCGTCCGCCCACGATTCCGATAGTGATTCCGATGGGCCGCAGGAGTACTTCACCGGTGGCGAAAAAAGGTCCGTTCTGTTTTTCCTATAACTTCTTCGTTATAATCGAAGCCCTAGGTTTTTATCGACTCTTTCTCTAATTGAAAATCTACCTAGTTGGTTTGTGATGTGCAGTGCTTTATACTGATGTTTGCTCTATTGTTTCAAATTCTTGAATTCTGAATTCAATTGTGCCGTATTCGAGCGTTGATTTTTTGTCATTTTCATGTAATTGGAGTAGAGATGTCTGTCTTTAGGATTCATGATCGTATTGCTGAAAATTATTTTTCCTTTTTTTTTTTTTACTTCTCTTTCTTGGATACAGGGATTGATCACTGTGGCGAGTCTTCGTATTGGTGTTTACTCTCTATTAAGGGCTGTTTCTCTTTTTCAATTGGTTTCTTTTAAGTGCTTAATAACTGAGCCCATTGATTTTATTGATTTTATCTGATCTGTGACTGCTTATTATTACGTGAGTGCCTAATTATGGTTTTGTTTGGTGTTAATAATCAAATCCATGTCTTAGCTGGTTCAATTGACAAATTCCAAGTATTCCTCATCCTGCTGACAAATCCTTATCTGATAGGTTCAGTAGGTGTCTTTTTATCTCATAATATATGTTACCTTTTTCAGTGGTATGCTTGTCCAAGATCCAACCAAGAGCAATGATGTTGATGCAATTTTTGATCAAGCTCGACAGCTAGGTGCTGTCCAAGGGCCCTTGGAAAATCTGCAGCCGTCAAGCTCAAGAAGCTTCACTGGAATCGGAAGGCTGCTCTCAGGTGAAACTGTACCAAATGCTGCGCAGCAGCCTGAATCAGTTGTGCACAACATTGTTTTCTGGATAAATGGTTTCACTGTTAATGATGGCCCTTTGAGGAGGTTGGATGATCCCGAAAATGCTCCATTTCTTGAGGTAATTTATAAGGTTAAAATTGAAGGATTCAGCTGAACTGGATGGTTGTTATGCTGAATCTGCTTATAGAAGCTGCATTTGAGATCTCATTTGGATTAAAATTTTATGCTTTTGCTTTTGTTATTTATTTCCCATCTAATCAATGGAGTGTTAATATGTCACGTTGAATACCCAATAGGCATCATTGAGGAACTACGCTCCAAATTTGTTTGTAGAAAATGTTGGAGTTCTGTACTAGGACTTGATAATGTGTAAATGACCTCCCCTATGTCTTTTTGTTACAGAGCATCAGAAAATCTGAGTGCCCGAAAGAGTTGGAACCTGCAGATAGGAGATCCTCCGTGCATGTCAATCTCATAAGGAGGGAAGAAAAGTGCCCTGTAAGTGCCCTCTGAACTTAGTTTTATTTTAATAACTTTCTTCCTTTTGCTGGTTTAAGCACATGCATTCATAATTGTTCCATTTCCCCCCAAAAAGTTGACTTTTAGGGCCATTTTGGCAAAAAAGTTATGAAAAATGAGGTTAGGTGACCCTTCAAATATTACCCCCATTTTGGCTAATTTGACAACAAATTGAAGAATAGGAAGATCAAGTAGAATAATTAAAGGTCATTTGTAAACCTCACGATCTCTGTGTGTACAACATATATTACGTCCATTTCCAGTAATCAAATAGATATCGCCGTCAAGGGACTTCTTATTGGTACGGGAACGAAAGAAAAATTGTTTTAAGACAACACTGCAGGTAAACTTAGGGGTTGGTTCAAAAAAAAAAAAAAAAAGGACTTAGAGGTTGGTCCAAATTCTTCATTGGGATGGTAATGCTAATCTTTAATCCCTCTATGCTCCCCTAATAAGAGAAGGGTTGTCCCAAGGGTGGTTATTGTTAGTGTTGTGCTCTAATTTTGGAATAAAGGAGACAAAATGATGTTGGTCGAGAAATAGTCGAATGATTGAGGATGGTAGGTAATTAATCATAACGGGGATAATGATTACCCATCCAAAGTATGATGAAGGCGAATTGAACATCTTTTATTCTCATTAACCATCATAATTACACCATTTCAATCTCATTCCCACTCCTATTAAGGAATTTTGAACCAAGGGCCCCCTTAGTCTCAATACTCTCAACTTTATTGAGGTAAAAACTTATTAATGAAGGGAGTGAGGATGCGGTGATGCAGGCAGATTCTGGATCCCTGTAGTTTTGATTGTCAGACACTCATGTTTGGGTGTCTTACTTTGATGGAGATGTCACTAGCTGGTATTTGGTTAAAATCCTGTTAAAAAGCCAAAGGAGGATAACCTTGAGGCGAAACCAAGATGTAAAGATGCGCAGACGTTTCAAATTTTTTGTTTACTGCCTTATTTGGTGAATATTTTTCTCTATACTCATGCCTTCCATTTGAAAGACTTCTGTATGCTCTATGCTAGCAGTTGCATTGAGTACAAGTTCACTTCTGAAGCTAAAGCCGACTAACTATAGGCCTCTGTACATGGTTTTCTGTTAGGTGTTGACTTTCCTATCTCTACTGCTTGGTTTTCTTCCTCTCAATGTTGAGATGGATTGCTTAATTATATGAAATGTTTAAAGTATTTTCTTGTGGCTTACTCTTAGGAACCAGACGTAGTTAAAGTTCCATTTCAAGGAGTGGGGAGAACTCTGGGAAGCACCTCTGCAACTGAATCAGGCCCTGATACAACTGTCCCTTCTGCTGCCCTCCACAGTGCACCATCCCCTTCAGAAGTCCTGGTGGTAGATAAATCACAGCCGTCCACTTCAATTCAACTTAGGCTGGCTGATGGAACCAGAATGGTTGCACAATTCAACAACCACCATACAATAGCTGATATCCGTTCCCTCATCGATGCATCTAGGCAGGGGGGACCCAGGTCATATCAGTTGCAGACCGTTGGATTTCCTCCCCAGGTACTTTCTGATCTCACCCAGACAATTGAACAGGCGGGTTTGTTGAATTCGGTGGTCATTCAGAAACTATGAAAAGACACAGTGATGTCTTAGCTTTACTTCTTCAAGCTTGGTCTGTATGATTAAAGAAGCTGATTTCATACTGGTGTTTATAACGGAAAAACCCCGTTTATTTATGCTAAAGCACGTAGAAAGATATTCTAAAACATTAATTAGTTTGAATTGAGGTTCATTTGGAGTTCCCAGGGAAGTTGAGACCATTGTTGGTGACAACATTCCTGCTTATTTGTCCTGGTCGTATCATGTAATCTTTCTGCTCTTACTTCTTTGTGTAAAATGCACTTATCTTTCAATATTTACTGCATACAACTTGATGCAGTCATGCAGGATTTGAATGTGGTATTTACAGTATTCTAATATAAACTTTATGAACTCCTAATGTTATCTTACTCGCATAGTGCATGCTAATATATGCCTACAACAAAAACAATCTACCAATGATTCTTACTGGTTATTGATTTTCAAAAATAAAAAAAGTAAAATAAAATTATGGATCGGATATAAGGAATTCAATTGATTTAGCATTTTAAATATATTGGGAAATTAGGTAATGTGCTTTCAGTTTTTAGTTTTATAGAGTACCGCCTATGCTTCTTCTTCTTCTTTTTTTTTTTTTTAATGTAGTCTAAAATTTTATTTTATTTTGGACATAATTACCTTTATACTCAATTTTTTGATTTCGAGCGAGAAGGTTGCAAGATCGGGGAAGGTTGTAGTGGTCGCAAAAATATTTGGGTAAGGGTTTGTGGTTAGTCAGGGCTAGGTGTTGGGTCGGGTTGGGTTCGTCGGTTTTGGGTATCCCAAATTTTGGGTAAGTTATGAAAATATTCAAACCCGATTCAAGATATAGGGTACCCAAGAAAATAGGGTAGATAGGGTAGTTTTTGAAATACATGAAATTACCCATTGTCTCTGTCATTTCTCCACCTTTTTTCTATTTATTTTTTATTTTTTATTTTACCCTATTTTTGGTAGCCATTAAAGTTATTGAGAAACAGTCAAAAATCTTCTTTCGTATTTGCTTTCTTCATTATGTTATTATTAATTATTTTGTTCATATATTAATTGAAGTCCAAGAAAATAACGAAACTTTTTTGCAGCAATTTCAGAAATTTATTTTCACCCATTGCAGTGAAATTTAGAGTGTCTTTTGCTGTTAATGTTGCTTAACGTCTACTTTCTTCAAATTACGTTTAATTTTCACCATTGCACCTCAAATATAAGAATCCTCCTATCAAAACTGAAGTAACTGAGGACCCGTTTGGTAGGTGAGATGAGAAAAGGGGGTGAGAAAAAGTGAGATAAAAAATATGGTGGGACCCTCAAGATAAGAGGAGAAAATGTATTTAATATGAGTGTTTGGTAGGATGTAATTTATATCATATAAATGTTAATATTGTATTTGGTAGAGAATATAATACATAAGAAAACGTTAAAAGTACTATTTTACCCCTCAATACTTATTTAAATTTCTCTAAATTTTAAATCAAGAAAACAAAAATTAAATTTTATAAAACTCAATTAATTCCACAAATCTATAATTTAACATAAAATAAATATTATATTATACCTAATCAAATGCTTATCCAAAACAAAAATATTTTTTAAATTTTAAAAACAACAAGGTCGCCTAAGATATTGGGCATTATCTCCAAAACACTTCTTCTCTCCAAATAATCCGCCGCCCTGCTCTCTCCGGCAAAAAGAATTCCCACGGTCGTTGCTCTCTTCAGCAGGAAAGGAAAAATCCACTACGTTCTCTTCGTCTCCTATTTCTTAAATGACGACACTCTTATTTCTCGCCGCGCCGCCGCCGCTCTCTCCGTTCTCAGTTCTCACCGCGCCGCCGCTATTTTCGTTCTCATTTCTCGCCGCGCCACCCCCGCTCTTTTCGTTCTCATTTCTCGCCGCGCCACCGCCGCTCTTTTCGTTCTCATTTCTCGCCGCGCCGCCGCCGTTGTATCTGAATGTCGATTCCTCGTACTATCACGATATTTCTTTTCTGGATTTCGTGTATGTACTTTTATATTGGCTGCCAAATGATTTTGATTTCATTCTCCATTTCTCAATTTTTGTTTCTGGTTGAAAAATTAAGTGAGAGACTATGAACATGGTTGAAAGAAGATCGCGAAATTAAGATGGGAAGAAGAAAATCCTTTGGGTTTGATTGACGAGAGGGGTAAATGTGATATTTCAACAATTTTTCTTGATTTGGGTGGAACCGTGAAAAGCTATCGCAGGGGGTAAGGTCCGATATAGTTTTTGGGGTCTGCTGTTGAAATTGTATGAAATTGCAGGGAAGGGGCTGCTGACCGAGAAAAGGAACTGACAACCGATAAAATTATCTAGGATACCAAACATCTGCAACCACCTGAAACGTTCTATTTTAGGACCTTTTCTGGGATACCAAACGGGTCATAAATGTCAGTCAAATAAAAAAATATCAGAAATCAAACAACTCTCCCTCCCTCTCTCAGTTCTTAATGCTCAACCCTGGTGGTTATACTCTAATGGGAGCTGCGGAAGAGTTGTAGCCACAATCACAGATGGTGTGCCGCCGGGAAGTTGTGGAGTTGCCACAATCACAAACAACTCCATTTTTATTTAAAACTTAATATTTATTTATTTATTCATAATTTCATCGACAATTATTCTACTACTTAAGTCAATTTCTTGTTTATTCTTGGTGATGTGTCGTCTAATTAAGAAGTCAGAATATGTGTGAATATTAGCAATGAAAACAAGTCAAACTACACAACAAGACTATGACCCGACCTACTTACAACTTACAAGACTATTTATTTATAGGGGCAATTGCATTAAGTTTAGTTTTTCAAGTGTAAATAGCATTGGGGTTAGTTAATTTTTTAAAATTGCATTGGAGTTAACTTTTTTAAAATACACTACTTTTCATCATTTTTACTTTTCTACTTTTACTTTTCATCATTTTTTTATTTCACATCTACTTTTCCACTTTTTCTTTCAACATTTTTAAATTTATCAGATTTTATGTTCAATTTTTTGTATAAAAAAACTACAAACATTTTTTTATTTGCGTTTCTGTATTTAAATAATTATTCACGCAAATGTATAGTTCAAAAAATAATAACATAATACAAATTTGAGCAATAGTATAAATTTTTAATGGTACAAATGAATTATTTGTACCATAGTGTAAGATATAATACCATAGTACATATTTAATATTTGTAGTACAAGAGTGTGGACATTAGTATAAATGAGTTGTTTGTATTATGGATTAAACATAATACCATATTATATATTTTGCATCTAAACGATTTTCTTCTACTCTTCCTGTTCTCTTCTTCTCCTCCCCTTCTTTTCCTCATCTTTATAGCTTCTCAACAACAAAATCCATCTCTTGCTTGCAACAATACCAAACTCCTACAACAAGAAAATTCAAATTAAGAAAATTATTACTTATAATTTGGTACTGTAATACAAAACCCAACACAAAAATTATTTTTTGCAACAAAATATAATTGGGGAATCAAAACCCAAACAATAACCAACCCCCCTCTGTAAATGGTTGTAATAGCAACAGTTCAGAAATATTTACAGAGAGTCATTCACCAAATCAAGCCTATTGGCTCACCATCTACAGAGAAAATAAATTCCAATATTCAACAAGTTTACAAGCTAGGCATAATCACAGCAAAAACCCTAATTCAATTTTTTTCCTCAGTAAAATTGAAATTTCAAAAATAAAATTGATTTTATATACTTACCAGATCGTCCTTCCAATTTCTCGGCGATGAGATTCCAGTTCAGAGGACCTCAAAGCTTGGAAACGTTATTCGGATCGGGATCCGGATCCTTTCCGGGGCAGAATCCATGCACATCCGAATCTTCTTCGTTGAGGGCTAGCGTTGAGGTCGAATGAATCGGGGTAGGAAAACGCGGGATTCGGGTTAATGGAGAGTGAAAACGCAGCATTCCGGTAGCGCCCGCCGCCGCCTCCCTCTAGTTTGCCAGCGCCGCCGCTTCCTCTATTTTACCCAGCGCCGCCGCCTCCTCCATTTTTCCATTGCGTCCGGCGAATTTGAAATTCAATTTTAGAGAGAGGATGGAGGGAGTAGGAGAGAGAGTGGCCAAGAGAGATATGGAATGAGTGATCTGATTTTATTGAAATCTGAGATTGTGAAAGGGTAGTTTAGGGTTTTTGTCACAAAAAGTATACCTACTTGTAATTTAAAAAAAGGTACTAACTTGACTATAATTATGCATAAATGACTTGAAGCGACTTACACTAGCTTCTACTAGTAGCTACCCCGCAAGAGTACGAGTTCACTGTAGTATGGGCAAGTATAGGGACTAAGTATTATCGAACCCAAGGGATGGTGTATATGCGAATAGATCCCTGAAGATCTACGCGTCGTAGTTAATATGAGTGTAATGTTTTTGGGTTTTTGGAAAGATTAATTAAAAACTAAAATAAACTAATTAAACTAAAATACTAAAGCAGACGAATTAACTAAGGGTTGGATTCAAATAAGAGATGGTGATGCTTAGGATAGGAATCCCTACGTATACTAACGGAGCAGATACATAATCAAAATAACCATGACATACAAGAATTAACCTAAGTCTAAGAATGCAAGGTGAAAGCTCAAGATTCTAAACCCTAATACTTTACCCTAACACTCGACTTCACTATTCCACTAACAAGTTAATGGATTGTGCTTAATTAATGACACCCTAATTTAACTAAGGTGATGCGGTCGTCCTCCTTCGCTAAACCGGTAGATGAATTAACCTTTCCTAAACCTTCTCGTTAAGACTACTAATTGTTATTGAGTGATGCGGTCGTCCTCTCTCTAACACTTTCGTACTAAATTTAAAGGTAAAGTTCAGATTAATTATAAGAATTCATTAATTAAGAGAATTAAAACTAACGTCACGAATTACTCTAATTACGTACCCACATCCTACTTCTACGAGTTCATCCTAACCTAAGCATGCAAGGGTTTTAGCCGGACATGGTTGTAACAAACATAAAAGCAACCGAAGAAACAACGAACATAAACATAACGAATTGAACGAAGAAAATAAGAAACATGAACTAGGGTTTAAAAAGAAAATAAATACGAAGAACTGAAATTTGAATTGATAAAAACGAAATTTAAACGTGTTCAAAGTAACGAACTAATGAAAAGAAACTAAGAATTGAAAAGAAACTAGAATTCGTATAAAAAACCTCAACAACGTAAAAATAAAACTTGCTTGTTCTTCTCCTATTCAAAAACTAAGTCTAAAATTATTTCTAAAAGTCGGAGGTCTTTTCAAAACGTGTTTGGAAGAGGTATATATAGGCACGGGTCGAAACGGGAGTTAATGGGCCGAAAATACGCATCCGGAGGCAAAAATCCATGGGCGCTCGAGCAAAACGCTCGAGCGGTCCCGCTCGAGCTGTGTAGCTCGAATGACACAATCGCTCGAGCGGTGGCGCTCGAGCCGGTCGAGCGCTGAAATCTCTCTGCATGTTTTGGGCGCTCGAGCGGTGGCGCTCGAGCTGCTCGAGCGCAAGAAAGTTTCTGTACGTTTAGGCGCTCGAGCAATGCGCTCGAGCGGGGGCGCTCGACCTAGTCACTCGAGTGACTTCTAACTCCTCCCAAGTGATACTTTTCCTCATCCGCACTAATGCCAATCGTATTTCTTCAATATCTTCTCATCCGGGCATCCGTTTGAGTCGATTCAAAGTCCTACGAACTCCGTTTTTCGTCCTCTATTCACCTATGAGCATCAAAGAGACAAATTCATCAACGTGTAGAAATAATGCTCAATTGACTCTAAATACTCTATAAACTCGACCAAGATTGGGGTATTTCAAGCTACGAATCATGACAATTTCACGCCTAATCAATAAAAAAACTTAACTAGGTTGCTATTTTCCCTTATTTATACAGATTATTAGACTTAGGTCTTTACAAAAATATTTTAAATTCAATAGGCCAGCTTGTTTAAGTTCAACATATCATAACTATTTTTTCATAAAAACATTTAATAGAAGTTTTCTCACTGATTAAAAAAAAAATTACAAAAACATGCATGAGACGTGATTCTTTTTCATGTTTTTGTAATACTTTTATAATTTATGTATTTAAAAAACTACAAAATTCTCACATCTCATGTATGATACAGCTTCATACTAGACTTGCTCATATTTTTATATTAATAAAAATTATATAACTAATAAAATGAAGTAATATAGTCATAGTATTATATGCATTAGGTGCATCGTGAAACTCAAGTGCAGTTTTAAACAATCACCTCTATTTTTACTGAAACACTAAACCTCAAGTGCAATTTTAAACAATCACCTCTGTTTTTGCAATACTTTTATAATTTATGTATTTAAAAAATTACAAAATTCTTATATCTCATGTATGATACAGCTTCATACTAGACTTGCTCATATTTTTATATTAATAAAAAATTATATAACTAATAAAATGAAGTAATATGGTCATAGTATTATGTGCATTAGGTGCATCGTGACATTCAAGTGCAATTTTAAACAACCACCTCTATTTTTACTGAAAAACTACACTTGTTTTCACTAAAAAGTTAGGGTTGTTAAATTGTAACTTACCCTAATTTTTCAATAAAATAGGAATTACTTTTAAAAAATATGTTTTAATTGTACAGTGCATCTAGTGCACGAGGGATTTACTCAATAATATACGGTTAAACAAAATATTCCAATAAAACAACTCATTTATCATATGGCCTTGTATTAACCAATTTCATTATAAAACTGATTTACAACAAAAAATTTATAGTAAAACATCTAATACTATCAAAACAGGGGTCGTTTGGTTTGTTGGGAGAAAAAAGGATTATGAATGGTAATGATAGTAGTGAGGAATAGAATAGGCATGGTCTTTAAAATTATATTGTTTTGTTGATAATGAGAATCACTATCATAATCATTAATTTTGTTTGGTATATTAAAATTCTTTAGGAATGGAATCAGGAAAATACAAAAATAGAGAGAAAATGAGTGCATGTCATTTTTTTGGGAATGAATGAAGGAATGAAAGTCATTCCATTGAAATCATGAGGAATTGGTGATTCCCCAATTTTTAAATATGAGGCTACTGTAGCAGGTATCAAAGTGTCCAACCAAACACTTTTTTTTAATTCCATTCTCATTCCCTAATACTAAAGTCCTCCACCAAGCATGTCTTTATTTTATACTCTCTCCGTCCCTCTATTATGTTCCCCTTTTGCCATTTTGGTCCGTCCCACTATAAACTTCTCATACCTTATTTGGAAATCAAATAATAATATTATATTCATCTACTTTATTCACATCCACTCATTTAACCACATTCCACTTTATTCTCTTCTCTCTCCATCACATCACTTGTACTATATCTATATTTTAACATTCATCTTAAATATTGTGTCCAAAAGTGAGGGGAAGGTAATAGAGGGACGGAGGGAGTAGTAAAACTTGTTCAAGACTTTCTCAACAAATAAAACGTGACTTCAATATATTGATAATAATAATAATGTGTCATATAATTAGTGTCTTGATACCTATGCAATTTGACATCAAGTTGTAAAATCATTAAAATAAAAAGTTTGACTTAATCAATTTAATTTATTCCATTCTAATTTAATTGTTGAGAATAAAGGTTGATTTCTTTTTCCATTCGTTCTCTCCTTAGAAATATTTCTCTCTTTTTTAATTTTAATTTTTTTTAATATCATTTCGTCTTCTCTTTAAAACGTCTCTGAATCTGATTATTAACCTTTCTTCGTAGATTCTTTCTTTTTTCAATTAAAATAGATAGTGTAAAATTAAATATTGGTGAGTAAATGTTAATATTATCTTAATGTAATATTAGAATTTGACATTTGTAATATACCTTTTTTGTTTTTCAAAAAGTATATATATAAAGAAAGAAAAAGAACTTATGATGCAATCCAAATGACCCCTATCCTCCCTGTAATAGGTATTTATTTATAAATTTCCACAATATTTTTTGTCAATAAAAATAAAATAAATAAAACTGAAATATATATTCATCATCCACCACCTCTAGCCATCCAAAAAACCCCTCCCTCAGTACTGATGGATTAATTAACGTAAAAATCAGCTAGCCCTAGAATTTGTTTCTCCCCAAAATCTAGGTTTTGCAAACCACTATTTAGGGGAAAGGGAAACGCTTTATTGCGAATTTTCAACTACATTATATGAAGTAGAGGGTTTTTCACAATCCATGGCGAAAACAAGACCTGGTAGAAGAGACGTTACTTCGTACACCATTAGAGGCTCAAATAAAGTGGTTAAAGGTATGTAACAGCACTATCTTTCTACGGTGTTAATAGATTGGGGATGAAGTTGTTTCGTTAACTTGAACTACTGGAAAGCTGTTTTTTTTTTTTTTTTTTTTATAATTTTCTTTTTGGATAATTTGAATGCACTTGATATACAGTTCGTCTCACGGATGCATGTTTATGCAACATCGTATTTTGTTGTTAGGTGGTTTTTTTTCTTCGTTTTTGAGATGAGAAATGCGATTGTTCTGTTGGATTTTTGAGATGAGTAAAGCGATTCCTTTTACTAATTTTTTTTACTCTGGGATGATAAGATTTATAATTCAAGTTTGCTCGCACAAGATTTGGTGGTTATATTGAATAGTGAAATTGTTTCTTGGAGCTAGTTTTCAGGAAAACAAATTCTTTACGAGCTTTTATATCTGCGTGGTTTTTTCCCCCTTCTCTTTTTTGTTTTGTTAATATTGTATAAATTCATTAGATTGTTTGTGCGCTTGCCTTTATCCTATGCCATTTCCAATTTTAAATTCATGAATGTGTACCATTATACCTTTTGGCTCGAGTTGTTGAGGTCTGAATCCTAGATGTGTTTTGGATTTGAAAGCTGGGGATTGTGTGATGATGCGGCCCGCCGAGAAGAATTCTCCACCTTATGTGGCGAAAGTGTTGAAGATCGAAGCTGATAAACGTAACAGTGTGAGAGTTCATGTGAGGTGGTACTACAGGCCAGAGGAATCTTTTGGAGGGCGGAGAGAGTTTCATGGAGCAAAGGAGTTATTCTTGTCAGATCACTACGACATTCAGAGTGCTCACACCATTGAGGGAAAATGTACTGTACATACCTTTGAAAATTACACACAGTTGGAGAATGTTAGGCATGAGGACTACTACTGTCGATTTGAATACCATCCTACCTCCAGAGCACTCTTGCCAAATTTTGTTGCAGTGTGAGTGATGCATACATAATAATTTGTTTGCATGATTTTTTTCCATAATAAATGTTGATCTGGTGTCAAATCAAAAGGTATTGCACATGTGAGCAGCCATATAATCCAGATAACCTGATGATACAATGTGAGGAGTGTGAAGAATGGTATGTAGATTTTATATTTTTGGTATTCCTTTTGTCCCTTGAAATCGCGTTTCTTGCAGCTTGATTCCTTTGTGTTACTTTTCTTATTCCATTTTATGTTTCACATGTCCACTCTTTGTATCGTTAACACGTGTCAGTATGGTATACACAGCTTGGTTGTATTTTGATCCATTTGGCTTTAAAGAAATAAGATATTTTTTGAGGATTCAACAGAATCCCTGGAGGAAGTTTGGATTATGATCAAATATAGAGTGGCTCTTTCGGCTATCGCTCACAAAAGTTAAAAAAACTTTTTGCAACAGATTTAGCTAGAGACTGGAGTTATGCCCTTTGATTTTCATTTGTCCTTTGTGTAAGGGATTCCCCATCCCTTACACTTTCTACATAAATAAAATTCAATTTTCTTTTCCTTTTAAAAAAAAAGGAAGATATGTTGATACTCCCTTCGTCCCTTTTTAGATTTTGCTCATATGGAATAGTGCAGGTTTTAATGAAAATTTTGTATATTAGTATTAAAAGGCTTAAAGTTGAGGGTATATTGGTCATTTCGACTTTATTTAGGGGAGTTAGTTTATTGTTTAACAGTATATTGCAAAATGGAGCGAGGTGCAAATAAGGGATGTTTGTAAGTGGTTAATTTTGGAGGGTAAAACAGTTTTTCTATAGTTTTGAACTATCTAAAAAGGGACCAAGGGAGTATTATTTTAGCTGTCCATGTGTCATGCATCTGGTTGTGGAATACAAAATGGAACACCAAAATTGTTACAAGTGATATCATTTAAAATTTGTAGGGCAAACTGTAAAATATATTGGTAAGATCATCAATTCAGCAATATTTTGTGGCTTGACTAATTTAAATATTTGTGTGTTTGAAAACTGGAGTGACTTTGTTCATATTTTTATGGTTTGTGTTCTGGTTTCATTTTGGTGCATTGTTATTGGGATTCCAAATGACTTCAGGTTTATAGAGCAAACCTGAAAATATATTGATGAGATCATCAATTCAGCAATATTTTGTGCTGGTTTGACTAATTTAAATATTTGTGTGTTTGAAAACTGGAGTGACTTTGTTTACATTTATACGGTTTGTGCTCTGGTTTCATTTTGGTGCATTGTTATTGGGATTCCAAAATACTTCAGGTTAAGCTGTATGGCGACGTCCAAAAAGAAATTTTTGCGTATAAAGGGTAAAGATTTGTGAATAATATGAAGTTTCGTGTAAATCAAATGGTAAGGGAGGGAAATATATTAGAAATTGTTCATTCTGGTTTTAGTGCCTTTGTCATAAAATTGAATTATGATGTTTACCCTTTATAGTCTCCCCCTCTTCTCTTTTAACATGGGCTTCTACTCTTTGCGATGCTTGCAGGTATCATCCTAATTGTTTAGGAATGACAATAGAACAGGTAAAACAGTTGGATCGTTTCGTTTGCCCTGAACATGCACCTACGAAGAAACCTCTTAGCACCCGTACTCGCAAATGACTATGTAAGACTACTTGTGCTCAAATTCCTTAGTTAGTTACTTTATATTGGTGCATCTTACGTTGTTTAATTTGGTGTAAGATGGTCTTAACTAGTGCAAATATAATTTTTTTCTGTAACTGAAAGATAAACACCTAATTGTCTTTTCCTTAAATTATTTTATTATTATTTTTGAATTGCCAACAATGTTCTTTCACTAAAACATGCAATGCATAAAAAGTAAAAAATTAGTAGACTTTAAAAATAGTTATGCAGATTCTTGTTATGGGGGTCCAACCAAGACTTCAACGTTGTTCTGTGTCTGTGATTTTAAATCTGCATTCAAGAGACCCTCTTTATTCTTCTTTCCTGATCAGAGTTTATATTGATCCTGCAGGCAGAGGCCAAACCCTGTAAGAAGTAATCCATCTTTGATGAGGCAAAGCTTGCAATGTTGCTCGTAGTGTAATATCTTCTTAACGTTCCTACAGTTTGGAGAATCGTTCCTCCATATATACACTAACTAGCGTGTTTTGTCGTCTGCGTATGTATATGAGTGTTGGGATCCCGCCTTCATCTGGGTGCTCGTGTTTTTTTGAATGACAGTCTTGGCAAATTAATCTTGGCCGGATGATTCTTACTCTACATTACTTCCATCTCTTGTTTTACTGTGAAAGCTTCAGTTACATCTCTTATCTTTTTCGGGTAGTCTCCTCTTGAACCTGATGTCCATAACGAACAATCATAATTCATATTTCGTACCAAAAAGTCAATTTTGGCTTACAGTCTTCAATCAAATCGTGAATTGATTTGGCTAAATTTGCATTAGAAGAAAGTTCGGGAAAATTCATTATGGTTCAACTTAAAACACTATCCAATCGCTAATTACATACTCCCAGGATGGCTTATCAAATAAATGTCACATTTCTTGCCTTCTCCAACACAAGGAACTCAATGTTGCAATATACCATAAAAGGTTGTCGTAAACAAGGGCAAAAGAGGCATTTTTCCAAGAGATTAGTTGTGTTTCTCATACTCGGTTGCTTGGCGTGAGCAAACACCGAATTGCATGGGTTAAAACAGAAAAAAGAAAGTTAAAACTGCCTCGAGATTTGTTTTTTCCCCAAGAAAAAGCAGATAATACCAGCTTTATTCACGTTAATATAGTGTTTAACAACTTAATTCGTTTTGCATGGATAATTAATGCATGCCAGCCTTTATCTTCACCAAATTATTTCCATATAAACAGAAGTTCAAAACCTGCATTTATCTCACATTAATTCGTGTTCAGCCATGAAACAAGACATTAATATGCTGAGAAAGATTAAGCACGCAGGATTACTTATAATCCTCTTCTCCATCAATCTTGTTTCTTGCATTGCTGAAGATCGACACATCTATCTGGTTCTACTTGATGGCCAGCCAGTTGCATTTCATCAAGATCATAAACCACCAAAAACACCTTTCTCCAACAGGTAATAAGCATGTATATATGCACGTATACATTATTGAATCTGACCAAGATTCTCATTTTTCAAATTCTCAGTGAAACATCGAGGGCTCATGCGAAGCATTTGATCAACTCCCACGACCAGTTTCTGCAGAGCAATTTAGATGCAGGCAGTTACAACAAGCTTTACAGCTTTAAACACATTGTTAATGGATTTGCCGTCCACACAACGCCTTCTCAGGTAACCTTAATCCCGACAAGATCACAATAAAAAAAAAGGAAAAAAAAATATGTTCTTCACTAACACTCTCCATGTTATAAGGTTGGGAAAATCAAAGGTGTTCGTGGGGTGAAGCTGGTGGAGAAAGATCCAGGGGCCAAATTGATGACAAGTTACACTCCGGAGTTTTTAGGGGTACCTGCAGTTTGGACACAGGAAGGAGGGAGTAGAAATGCAGGGGACGGGATTGTGATCGGGTTTGTGGATTCGGGCATAAACCCGGAACATCCCAGTTTTGCTTATGATCCGTTAAATCCATGGAGTTCGAATGCTTCACGTTTTTCGGGTTCTTGTGAAGCCGGACCTCAATTTCCTGAGAATTCTTGCAATGGGAAGATCATTTCTGCTCGGTTTTTCGCCTCTGGTGCTCGGGCAGCAAAAACCCTTGATCCTTCTGTTGATATTCTATCACCCTATGATGAAATTGGTCATGGCAGGTAAATACAGATTATATTATTATTATATATATGTACACGTAAGCAAGAAAATGGGCATGACGAGAATTGAGTTTTGTATCATGTTTTGCAGTCATGTGGCATCAACGGCTGCTGGGAATCATGGAGTTCCTGTGGTTGTGAATGGCTTCTTCTATGGTCGAGCCAGTGGGATGGCGCCACGTGCAAGGTCAAACATTCTCTATTATTGACTGTTTCCATCAAGAAGAAAAAGACATAAAATTAGATATGAAAATATATGGGTTTTTAGCATAAAATTATGCAAGTTTTGTTATAATCAACTGGCAAATAATTAGTTAATACTTAATTCAACAGGATTGCAATGTATAAAGCAGTTTATCCAACAGTTGGAACTTTAGCAGATGTCTTAGCAGCAATTGATCAAGTAAGCACTTCTTTAATTCTGTTCATACCTGGAATTTACAAAAAGAAGAAAAAAAAGGGAAATAGCAGAAAAAATTCAATAAAAACATGATCATATTCAGTTCAACATGAATTCTGACAGGCAGTTTTAGACGGAGTCGATATCTTATCGCTCTCCATAGGACCCGGCGAACCACCAGAAGACACGGTCACATTCCTAGGTGCCTTCGATCTATTCATGTTGTCTGCACACAAGGCCGGAGTTTTTGTGGCTCAGGCTGCCGGTAACCAGGGCCCCGGTCCTTACAGTGTCGTCTCCTACAGCCCCTGGTCTGTAGGAGTTGCCGCCAGCGGCACTGACAGATCATATCCTGGCACTCTTACCCTAGGAGACTGTCAAAAAATCAGTGGGGTCGGATTATCAGGTACCACATTTTGCCTATCTTGAACTAAATCTACGAGCATCATTCTAAGATCTTACATATGGTATCAGGGCCTAGTTTTGGTAACGGATTGCTTCAGTACAAGCTGGTGAATGCTAAAGATGCAATTAAGGTTAATGGAACATTTCCTAGGACTCCACAGTACATAGAAGAGTGTCAATATCCAGAAGCACTAAATCCTAGTGCAGTTCTAGGCAGCGTGGTTATCTGCACGTTTTCAGCTGGTTTTAACAATGGATCATCGAATCTATCAGCTCTTATAGATACAGCAAAGGCTCTAGGATTCATGGGATTCGTGCTCGTTGCGAACCCTAGATACGGGGACTTCATAGCAGAGCCTATTCCTTTCTCTGTTCCTGGGATAATGATCCCAAGAACAAGTGATGCACAGGTACTTATAATAATATCATAATACAAGAATTAAGGTAACAAATAATAGAAAATTGTCTGAGATGAAGTTGTATTCGTTTAGATCATATCACGATACTACGAACAGCAAACATACAGAAATGAAGGACAGGTTATAAGATATAGTGGGAGAGCAGCCATAGGCGAGGGCAGAATCGCAACTTACTTGGAGAGAGCGCCTGTCGTTAGCCGATTCTCTTCCAGAGGACCCGATTATATTGACCGAACCAAAAGTCCTGCTGATTTGCTTAAGCCTGATATTTTAGCTCCAGGTCATCAAATTTGGGCAGCTTGGAGTCCCATGAGTGTTCTGACCCCTATGCTATCTGGTACTTCACATTAATTACAAAAATGGGAGGAAAAAAAAAGAGCTTTCTGTTCTAATTGCTAATTTTTGACAATTTTTAGACTCCTGATCCAATTGATTGGTCTCAGGTGCAAATTTTGCGCTAGTATCTGGAACAAGCATGGCAACCCCTCACATTGCAGGGATATCTGCACTGATCAAGCAGAATAATCCTTCATGGACTCCTTCAATGATTGCTTCAGCTATGTCAACCACAGCTACCAAGCATGATAACTTCGGAGATCCCATAATGGCTCAAGGGTTTGGTGCCAACACACTGTATCCCGCTGCCCCGTTTGGTTTCGGGGCAGGCCTTGTGGACCCTATCCGTGCCTTGGACCCAGGGCTTGTCTTTTCTTCTGGTAATTTTCTAAATTAAAGGCCAAAGTATATAATTTATATGATTTGATCATCATCATCATCAACAGATAATTTACTGAAATTTATGATCTTGAAACAGGATTCGAAGATTACCTCAGTTTCCTGTGCTCTCTTCCCAATACTGATCCAGAGAGAATAAGAATTGCCACGGGAGGAACATGTGGTGGCTCGTTCAGCAACCCATCTGACCTGAACCAACCTTCGGTGACAATAACTGCACTTTCTGGAACACGGGTGACACACAGAGTCGTCAAGAATGTAGCAAGCAAACCAGAGACGTACCTGAGCGCTGTGCTGCCACCGAAGGGAGTCTCTGTCAGTGTAGATCCAGCCTGGTTCACTGTAGCTCCTGAAGAAACAAAAACCCTGGATATAACACTTGTTGTGACACAGGTGCTCGATGACTTTAGCTTTGGCGAAATTGTCCTCACAGGAAGTTTGAATCACATTATAAGGCTGCCCTTATCGGTACTGCCCGTTTCTGTGTAAGTTGGAATGAACTTCTCTTCCAACTTATCGAGCCAAATCCCAGCGGCAGATAGGAAGTGGCAAAATTCAAATTCAATATTATAAGCTATACATGCAAAATTTAGAACATAATCAACATAAAGTTTTTCTTGAATATATGTTTTCAATATATGCTAAAAGTACATTAATGTAAACATGGGACAACAAGAAACTAATAAGAGAATGAATTAAATGTTTATAATTGGTGAGATGAATGGGCTCTATGAACTTTAGATGACTAAACATACAAAAGCAACTGACAGAGAATATTACAACAGTAGATTATTGTGATATCACGGCTTTACTTGATCATTATAGCACATGCAATCCCGACATCTTGGATATCTATAAACACTTCTACCAACAGGCCGCGAAAATACACGTTTATTTTGTCTCACCGCCTTCCTTACTCTTGTCTCAAAAACTTTCCACTCTATAGTGTTGTTTTTTACAAAAATGTCAGCAAGGCGCCGTTTGTTTGGCCGTATTGAAGGCATTTTTCCTCCACCAAAGTAGACTCTGTAACCAGCCACTAAAGATGAAAATTGACTTCCTGAGTCGGTCATGGAAAATACGTCAGCAGCAGTGCATGCTATGAAGTCAAGTGCCGCCAACTGCCCAAAAAAGAAAAGCTTAATATACTGGAACAATTCACTTAAAATAGCACGCACCATCACATGAAAAGGCAAAACTAAGACACGTGTAAGTACAACATACATGCATATTATAACTAAAAACGATTTGGATCTTAGCAGAGCACATATGAAGAACATAGTTAACCTGAGATGAGAAATTCAAAAATGGTTCGATTTCAGCTGAAGAAAGCAATTTTTCTTTGGTAACCAAATTAGGAAACAAGGTGGTCAAGGCTGCCAATCTTGAGCTCCCTCCATAAATATGCGCCCCAGCTAGGTATATATGGGTCCGTCGGTGGAAACCGAGCCCAGCAAGCATCAGCACTGTCTCCTCTGGCATCAATGGACACAGTCCTTCTGATCTTAATTCTGTTGGTGAAGGAAACCTGCATAAATTAATTTGTGAAAAAAAAAAACTTGGTGATTAATGAGGTCAGTAAAATCTTCTGATACTACAGATATCTATGTATTTAGAACCGTTCATTTGCTTGAACTACAAAAATATTGCAGATATGCACCTTTTCGTCTTTTTCAGTTCCACCAATGCAGGGAAATGGATTTCTCGATAAGCCTCTAATTCGCGCGCTTCCTCTTCACCTCCACCAAATTCACACAAAGAATGAGCTACCATGTCAATTTCAAATCTCAGATGCAAGGCTAAATATCTTGACTTTTTAGCTTCACGGAGTTTTTGCCCCTTCCACTTTGACTGTGCGAATCGACCAACAAGATAATGATCCAAATGCCCGAAACCCGTATCATTAAGACGCATCCTTTGAATAAGCAAAGCGCCAACTTCTTGTATTTTGGGAACAAATCTTAGAGCATGAAAATTGCATCTGCATCGAAGTCTCTAGATGAAGTTCTTTAATTAGGAAGCAAAATGGAGAGACGTGCATGTGGAAAGAAGAAACAACATTGAGAACTTTGAAGCAAAGCTGGTACTAATCTACAAATCAAAGGCTTAGAATTACCTGTAACTGATGAGGTATTGGATCAGAAGCCAATCTGTTCCCAAACCCCACAAAATGAACAACTCTGTTAAGATGTAAAATGGGAAGAATGTATTTCAAGAAAAAGCTTGGCTTAGCCTCTTTCATAATATCTGTGTCTGTAACCTGAAATGAAATCCAGAAAGACACCAGATCAGAACAAATTCTAGGTTGTAGTGACGTATGTAGTGTAAATTGTAGATAGAAATGAATCTCACCATACTACCAATTGCCTCTAGATCTAGTGACTGTAATTCCATTGGAAGTTCCCTGACAACTCGGATATCGGGCTTCAAGTAGCTGATGAAAAACCCCTCCTGATAAATATCGCCGAACTGACTAAGAAATAACAGAATTTGACCATCAATTTTCCACGCACAACATATCAGACACATACAGCAGATAGAAAAATGTTTTTGCTATAAGATTAATGATACCAGAATCCAAAGCACCATTAGCATATTTAAAGCAAAATATTATGTTGGGTAGAACAATAAAGGGGAGAGCATTGTAGAAAATGAGAAAACATCAGATTCATCCTATTCTCTAATTACTCAGACACATTATGATTATCTCGTTGTTTTTTACAAACTTTCCAAGACTTTGGACACTAGAAGAGAGGACACTCGATTACCATACACACTACACAGCAATTAGAAACCTAGATATCATCAGATAAAAAAGTATTTCACCTAGTATCTCTCCAGACACTGCTGAACATAAATCTGGGAAGAACAAGTGTTGCATTAAGTAATCTGGCAACAGCAACAGCATTGCATATCTGTTGAATAAACAAAGAAAATGTTTATATACGAAATAAAACCAAACCAGATAATTTCCAATTTGAAGATTTCTTTGCGAGTAAATAAAACATAAGCTTACAGCAACTCTCTGCTGATTTACTCCACCATTTGCTGTGACCATTATATAGCCATTTTGACCCTCTGAAATTGTTTGAAAACATTAGTTTACAAGGGACCATACAACACTAAAGACTGATGGGGCAGCCAACACTTAAGCATGTCATCCCAGCACATGAAGTCAAACAAATGCAAGGACAAATACATATAATACACAAGCACACGGAGTCACACACTCAGAGAGAGAGAGAGAGAGAGACCGGAAGGTTTCCAATTTCTTTTATGAGAACAAGGGGTCCAAGAAGAAGAAGCGTGAGCATAAGGTTCCACCCACAAGTCCTTAGGCTCAGGTTTGCTCTGTCCCTGGATGTAGGAGTTTGAACATATAAAGGAAATGGGCGCAATAGACCGATGGTCCAGCACAAGATCAGAGTTATAGATATTTACAATTTAAATTGTGAGCATACCTCGGCCAATGCATGAGTAGCCTTAGCCAAAAGCCTTGCATATGCAGTTTTTTGTGGTTTTTTCCCTCTACCCAGTTTTTGTAGTTCTTCCTGTATCCATATAAAGAACCTCTCATGTTCACTTGTTAATGATTGAATTTAACATATTAAAGAGAAAGTTTCCACATCTTTTCTGCCTCGATATTATCAAACAATCTTGAATCCCCAGGTAAATCAAGTGAATATATTACATCATCTGTTATCATTTATCAGTAGTAGGTAGTCCTTCCTAAACAAACTTACCAGTTGTTTTTTGACAATTGAAATTTGCTATATCTGGTCATTGATTAACTATATAACATTATTACAACAGCTAGTACGAAAATAACTATGAAGGGTTTTCCCAATTTCCTACATCAAGGTCATTTATATTCATTCGTACTTAGCTTCACTTTATGAAGTTTCAAGATTGATGCTTATTTTGTCTTGAAGAATTTAATGCTTTCCAGACAAAGTTTTTTCCCTCGTCTCTTCGATATATTAAAGCACAGCGTTAAACAACAAGATGGCCTCTAAAGTTTGATAACAACAATAATGTTCTTTGTTTACCAAATTTCTATACTTAATTGCAGAGTTACAGTGCAATCATCTAGCTCTACTATCAACTATGCTTCCAATAAAGCTAAAACTGAACTTGCAGATTTCATCAAATTCTCAAAATACCGTGGCAACATAGTAATTCTTATAAGCAACTCATTCCCATGCAGAAAATTCATAAACTGAAAGATAGATACCCTTCTCCAATGAACAAGTACAAATGCATCAGAACCCACCTTAAAGCTAATTCAGAAACCACAAAAATCACATGAAAAGGCAGGAAAGATGAAAGCTTACCCGGATGAAAACTGTGGTAGAATTGGCATTCAAAGCCTTCACCTTGATGCCCCCAGGCGTCCGACCAGGGTTCTGGATCCGATAAATTATCCACCAATTTACAAAGAAAAAGAAACCCATCAGAAGCGCTAATCCAATGGCAACCCGTTTCTTATACCACGTCTTCCTCTTGGATTTCTTCTTTTTCTTGGCGGCGCTGAGGTACCCATTGGTGGAAGAAGCCGGAGAGAGGCTTAAGGGGGAGTATCTGGGGGAAGAAAAGCTCAATCGGGAGGTGATTGAATTTGGGGCGGAAACCCAAGAAGCAATATCCCTTCCTTTATCTTCTTCGTCATCACCGTCGGTGGATGCGCCACCAGAAGAATAGGAATAGGACATGCGGTAAGTCGGAAAAGAAAATTTGAAGATGGGTTAATGAGGGCGGGAGCTGGACAAAGGGGCGAAAGCAGCGGGAGGCAGAACAGAAGAAGAAAAAGAATGGAAGAATGTTTTGACTTTTCATGGAATTGTAAATTTGGAAATATTTCCGCTTTCAACTCCTATAATTTTACTTACCATTCCAACATTTTCCGGAGGAATGTCACCAAAAGTATTTTACCCATACGATTGTTAATGAAAACTAAAATTTTATTTAAAAAGTAAATAAAGTAAAAATATTATTAAAATACTCAATAGTGTCATTTATTTATTTGTGAGTGTTATTTATTTTCATAAAGATACCAAAATAAGATTAATAAAAAATTAAAAAATTAAAGTGGAAATAAGATTGTTGGATGGAGGAAGTAAGTCTTTTAAAATGTGTTACCTCTTTTACTATTTCGAGCATAAAATTAAATTTTTGTATACATCAATTGCATCGTATAACTAACATTTATTTTTAAATAATATTAGTTATTTTTATTGAAAATATTAATTATTTTCATATAACAATGTCGATATTAATAATTTCAGTTGAACATGTTAGTAATTTTAATTGTACAATATTTATTTGACGGTATTAGTTTATATTGAAAAATATTAATTACTTTTATTAAATAATATTTCTCCCTCCACTAAATATATTTACACTGGTATAATTGAGACGTCCACTAAATTTATTCACATGCTCTTTATGAATTAATTAAGTCAAGGTCTTATATGCACCAAGTATATCGTGCAACTCAAATGCATTTTTTTATATGTACGTTGTTTTCATTAAACAATTAGAGTTGCTTACACTAATCAATTGGAGTTATTTATAGTTGTTCAACCTTAACTGTGTTTGGAAAAAAAAACAAACACACACACACACTTTTATTCGTAATGATAGTTGTTGTGGTTATAGTTGTATTGGAATGAATTTTAGAAAATACAAAAACAGATAAAATTTGTTTTGGCAAAATTGATTTTAAACGCTTAAAATAATAATTACAAACAATGTAGAATTGAAAAATCAATTATATTTATAAAATAGAGTTCGCAAACCATCACTTAGTCATGTTAGAATTCCGATCAAGAATAAGATTGAGGTTTTAGGACATTTAGTTCTTTAATTGAACCCATGAATTTTCTTCACTTGGTAGATAGTGAAACGGGACTTGGTAAAATTTTGAAATGTCTAAAGTGATGAGTCAAGTTTAGGAGAAAAGTTGTCTAATCTCTGGGAATAACTCCTTTAAATTTAATAATCAGATGAATATTGCATCTTGATCTCACCCCACATATAAATAAATCATGCAATGCAACATACACGTGATACAGCCTGGTGTGATCCATCACCCACGCCTTTCATCTCAACTCACGTTTTCAGTTCCACATGATCACACCATCGCCCACAGCATTCTATACTCAACAATTTTTTTTATTTTTTTTCTTTAAGGCTACACCTGACAATTTTACCTAGGGGTATTGGGCTATATTCACCCCAATTCAACAAATGGCATTTTGTTTTCACTGCTAGTGATAAATATAAGCTGGCAAGGGCATAGTGAAGTCTTTCTCACTAGTATACGTACACTGGTAAGTATACATTGTTGTATATATGTAAAAATCAACCTTTATATACTACGTAAGTGGAATCCATCCAATGTAGTTAAATTTTCACATTTGCATTACATAATTTCAGTGAAAATACTATGTACTAAACTAACCTGCTGCTCTGATTTCCCTGTTTATATGGTTATCACACAGAGAAAACACTCTCCAGTCTCTCTCAAAAATATACAACTTGATCAAGTATTGAGTACTGAGGAGAGATTACTTATCACTTTCACTCTTCATACTGCTAGTTTCGGACACATAATCCCTCATGAGTCTTGTATTACGTTCCTCTACCATCTGCTAACTCGCAACGACATAATTAGTAAACAGCAACCTTGAAATGGATGGATGGATCAAACAAACTTGGAAAGACAATTGTTTTACCTCTGATGCCAATCGTTTCAAGTTGTCCCATTCGAAATCAGTGTTGCAGTACGCCGACCGAACCTTCATCAACATACCATTATTCATTTAGTCATATGATTAAGTTGCAATTTCTGCAAGAAGCAATCCCAACTTGCAGTGGAGAAGATAACATTACTGACCTCTAATATGCGCAGAGCTGCACAGCAAGGAATGGCTCAGGTATCAAGCAACACAAAAAAAAAAAAAAAAAAATCAGCTTGTACTTAGAGAAACTTCAATTTTCGTATAAGGGGATATTTTCGACACTTTGTGGTCGTGCAATTAAGGGGACATTTGATTCAAAGTCTTCAATGAGAATCATCAATAGTGAATTACAATGAGATGAGATAACGATTAACTTATTTTGAGTCTCATTATCCTTATGAAAGTATGATGAATTAATTATCTTTCTATTCTCCTTAGCTACCCTAATTACCTCTCATTCTTATTACCCTACTTATCAAAGAATTTTAAACTATGCTTCCCCTAAAGTCTGATGATTAGAAGAAGTCATAAACACATCAAATTGCCTTAAAATAATATGAGATAGACAAGTAGTGGTACCGAAACTTTTGTGGTGTGATGATTCCCGCATCAAATCAGCACAAAACTTATCCCCATCATCCAGCGAGTGGCTTTCCATAAATTGCCTCAGATCTGCATACGCCTCTGGGTTGTAGCTCTGTGCTATCAAGTAACCACCCTCAATATAACACGTATTTATATACACATATATAGTAATAGGATCGACCATTAGAAACTCATGAATAAGTTCGGTGATCCTGTTTATCCAACACCTCAAGTCCACGTATGATTCTACTTGATTTTTTTGAAAATCAAAAGATAAACTTGAATGTGTAAGAGAGAGAAAGAGAGACCTGAAGCTGCGAGAGAACAATTCTAACGGCGACGTAGGTGAAAAAGTCGTGCATGTGCTTTGCTGCTTTGGCTTCTGGGGAGGCTTCGCCAAAACCTACAATATTCAACAACATTAATAAGGGGACGATCGGAATCAGATCGATCATCTCTATTCCTTGATGTATTTCAATATCGTAATTCGCCTCTGTACCAATTGATGAACTAAAATCGAAGATATATTAGCGCGGAAAAAAATCACAGAAAAATACGCAGAGATTGTACTCACCGGGCACATACATCTTGGAACATTGGAGAGTTGGGGAAGGAGATGTGTGTTTCCAGGGCCTGGTAAAGGAAGGAGTTTTGTTGCAGGTATGGGTCTTTGGCGGGAAAATGGAGAAGCTGAAGGGGCGAATTGGAGAGGAAGAATCAATGGACAACATTACTGCGCAAACTATTCTCTCATTTGTGGCGACGGAGGCTAAGCTTTAGCCTGGAAGCTTGAAATGACCAAAATATCTGTGCTGCCCTTTCTCAAAATATCTTCAACACTAACGACTTGGGATGACCCACAATTTTTATTGCGTTAGTTTAACAATAAAATTTACACTCTTAGAATGAAAACTTCTATATAAAACTCTTGTAGCAAAAAGGCGAAGCCCTCGCCCCCAGGGCCCCCACCCCCTGACCCGAAAGGACTATATAAAACTCTCTTTTATAATAGAGAAAATACACAAAAGTGCCCAAAATTTAAGGGGGCACTTGATTTTTGCCCCTTTTTTTTCAAAAGATGTATTATGCCCATTTTGGACCTAAATTGTCCACACTACCCTTACTCATTCATTTTTCATTTTCACAAAATAATTCTTATTTCACAAATTAACATTCTTGTTACCAAACACTCCAATTCAATATACAAACATCATTCCATTTTCGTGAGTTAGCAGACCATTTTCGTGAGTTAGCAGAGAAGAAAGAAACAGCGGGTGGAGCAGAGAAAAGAAATTGGGCGGCGGGCGTTGGTGGTGTTGGCCAAGGTTTCCGGCGAAATCATGCTTCTGTTTCGCTACCAAACACTCCCATTCTTACATTCCATTTTCGTGAGTTAGCAGAGAAGAAAGAAACAGCGGGTGGAGCAGAGAAAAGAAATTGGGCGGCGGGCGTTGGTGGTGTTGGCCAAGGTTTCCGGCGAAATCATGCTTCTGTTTCGCTACTGTGGTCCAAATCGATTTACACAACACATTATTGCTTAAATCAAGACTTTGAGAATTGTCAATTTTCATTCAATCATATTACACCCTTCAAGAAATCAAACACCATTGTTTGGTTGGGCAAGGTGTCCAATTCAATTCAATTTACGTCAATAAGGTATGGAATCACTCCTTTGATCATTTATTTTGTATTGTGGTGTTATTGAAACATGAATTACTAAAAAAAAATCTCAAAAAAATTCATTCATGTAAATGCCCACCAAGTGTTTGACAAAAGTCTTAAATGAAAGAATATGATATGTTTGTGTGTTAAATTCACTCATTTGACCATTTATTTTGTATTGTGGTGATAAGGTATGGAATTACTCAAAGCATTTGTTAAGTAAAATTTCTTTCATGTAGATGCCCACCAAGTGTTTGACAAAAGTCCTAAATGAAAGAACATGATATATTTTTGTATTTAATTCACTCATTTGTCCATGTATTTTGTGGTATGGTGAGAATGAAGCATGAATTTCTCAGAATGTTCAGCTATGATATCTCTTTTGAGTGTGATGTTTAAAAAATGAAGGGAATTTGTGCTAACGAAGCTTGCCAACCGCTTGCCAACTTATTGCCAACAATTTGCCAACTGCAACAGCACATTTTGTGAAAGTTATGATTGTGTATGATTTTATTTTTGTGATTTTATTAGTTTATACTCTTACCCGCACCCTTTTTTCTAGTTCCCAGATGAGTGAACGAAGATTTTTGGTGATCCATTTTAACGGAAAATGGGATGACACTTCTTACGTGGGTGGTATTTCTCGTGGTAAAGTTATCCACGATGAACATATCAACCTATCAAGTCTTAGAAGTTTGGTTAATAGTGTTTTGAAAGATGCTAACACGAGTGCAAGTGATTATCAAATCGTTGAAGTTGCTAACGTTAAGGGAGATTCGGTTATTGTTAATATAGATACTGATGACGATGTTGAGTCACTATTTCGCACAACACATTCGCCTGTGATTTACGTGTCCCGTCTAGGTGCACAACCGGAAATAATTGAACCCTTCATTGATGGAGTTGTCGGTAGCTGTTCTTCTTTCACACAACCGGGGGGCTTTTTGAAGATGATGGATACATTCAATGCCTTGAAGGATGCCCATCTATTTAATGATCCTTCGCAAAACATTCCAGAATTGGGTGAAGACAGCCCCACATCCAATGATGATATTGGTATAGAAGTTGATCATTCTTCTGATGAGTCTTATGGTGATTATGAGTCCTTTGAGGATCCCACCGAAATTAATCCTGAAATTCTTCCCGAATGTGCTCGTCCATGGTCCATTCCGTGTATGCCTTCAATTTTACCTCCTCCTCCTGTGGATGTTCCAAATGTGAACTTCACTCCCGGGGTACTCAAGATAGACGACATATTTGTTAGCAAAGAAGAGATGTGTACTTCTGTTGGTTTTTACCATTTGACGAATAAAGTGGAGTACCGTGTAAGAAAATCGGATCCAGGCAGATGGGTTTTGAAGTGCAAGCATGCAAATTGTGAATTTTCATTCCGTGCAGGTGGAAAACATGGGTTTTGGAAGACAACAAAGTTGACCCCTCACACATGTGCTTTCGATCCAAATCGGAATGCACCACGGTCATTGCCCTCAAAAGTGGTTGGATCATTTTATGCCGCTAGACAGCAAGAGAAATCAACATCAATGACCCCTACCGATATTTTGGGAGATTTAAAATTAAATCATGGGATGAATTTACAGTACAGTCAAGCGCTGAGGTCTGCACAACGGGCCATGAATATGATATATGGTGATCCTGAGGAGTCTTTCAACATGTTACCATCTTATTTGGATCAGCTTCTTACTGCAAACCCCGGGAGTCATATAAAGTTACACACTGATGATGAAGATAGATTCAAGTATTGTTTCTTTGCGCTTCGTGCATCAATTAACGGTTTCATGAATTATGGCAGACCTGTTATTGTTGTGGATGGGACTCATCTGAAGGGTAAATACAAGGGAGTAGTTTTTGTTGCGGTTACTCAGGATTCCAATAATCAAGTATTTCCACTTGCAACTGGCATAGGTGATGTGGAGAGTAATGAGTCGTGGACGTGGTTTTTTGATAGATTACGAGAAGCATATAGTTGTCCCGATGATTTGTTGATTGTTTCCGATCAACACAAAGGCATAATCCATGCCGTGGAGACCGTTTACCCTGAAGCAAAGCATGGATTTTGTTACTATCATATACAGAAGAAGTTTGCATCGTACGGCCGGCACATTATTCGTTCTTTCAAGAGCGCTGCATACACTTATCGAGAGTCAGAATACGACAGGTATGTTTATATCCAATTTTGTTTTGTTTCACATTTCTCATTATGTTGATCATCGCCATATGTACAATTAACAGAATAATGGATTCCATCGGACGTTTTGACAATGGCAATTTCAAGGATAGTTTAAGTAGTATAGGTCCCGAGCGATGGTCTCGAGTGCATTGTCCTGTTAGGCAGTACGAGTTCATGACCTCCAATGCCGCTGAGTCTTGGAACAAAACAATTTTATGGGCTCGTGACAAACCCATTGTGTATGTGTTGGAATGTGTTAGACAAATCATTCAACAATGGTTTCATACTCGATCAAGAGATGCCAAATCTTCACAGGGGGATTTATCTACTGAAGTTACATCTAAATTGTCAAAGCTTACCAAGTTTTGTGATAAGCTTCGTGTTGAGTCATTGTCATTCGATAGGTATAAGGTACGTCACGGTGTTAAGAGCTACATAGTTGATTTGTCTGAACGTAGTTGTGAATGCTGTGAATTCCAGTCCCTAGGGATTCCTTGTCTTCATGCCCTTGCTGCAATTAGGTAAGAATGATAAATACCCCGAGAATGATTCTGTTTATCATGTTTTGTTATTCCAATATCCTTATGAATCCACTCTTTTTTACTTTCAATTTGTCTATAGGCACGCAAATTATGATGTAAAAAATTTTGTTGAGGAATGTTACACCTCTGTTCATTTGAAGAAAATGTGGGGTGGATCAGTCATGCCCGTACCTCATCCAAAAGAATGGGTTGTGCCTCCTCACATCAAATCCATTAATTGTCATTCTCCACCTTGTCCCCGACAAGCTGGACGCCCTAGGAAAAGCAGGAAGCGTTCACATTTCGAGGAAGGGACTTCCTCAAGGCGTACAAATCAACAATGTTCACGATGCAAACAACCCAACCACAATCGAATAAATTGTGACATTTACATTCCATCTGGAACTCCTGATGCAGAAGCATCCGATTTGCCACAATCGAATAGGGTCAATCTTCTTGGACGTCAACCACGCAGGTGTTCAATGTGTGGTGATCTCGGTCATACAAAGAGAAAATGCCCAAGACCTATTGATATCTAAATTGTACGGTTGTTGTGATATTGAGGTGTGGTGAGGTTGTTGTGATATTAGGATTATCAACTCTACTTATATTTTTATGGAAGTATCGTGTACCTTTCGACGTGTATTAGTATTTATGATGTAAACTTTAATTGTTGTGAACGTTAACTTTTAACGTGTATCATGTATTTATGAAGCATCATGTATCGTAATGCATTAATATTATAATAGAAGGAAACTCAAAGAAAGTGATAATAGACTCGACCAAAAAGGAGTTTGCTCGGCCAAAAATGAGTTATGTAAGCTAAAATGTAATGTTAAAACTGAATAAACACTACACACAACCAAAAAGAAGATCACTCGGCCGAGTGAAAACTCCCTTGATCGAGTGTAGTACCCACGGCCGTAATCCCTCGACCGGACTGGAGTTCACTCGGTCGAGTGATATTCATCTGGTCGAGTATAATGCCTAAGGCATATTCTACTCGGGCAAAAGATGTTTCACTCGGTCGAGTGATAATATATAAGGTCGAGTATAATGCATACGGCATATACTACTCGGGCAAATGCTGTATCACTCGGCCGAGTGTACTCTAGTCTGGTCGAGTGACCTCCATTTACAGCCATATTAACACCTAAAAGGATCCACACTAATATTATTGTCAAAAGTAGAAACATTTAATGAACACACGAGTTTAACACAAACAGAAACTCAAACGAGTTGTTCCGAATACATCCTAGTACGTGTCGTACTTTTTTTAAAATAACAAACAACACAAACACAAACGTGACGATATGATATATTCTTGATTTTTAGTAGGAGACACCAATCACTTTTTCCAACGAGGCCATAGAGCAAAGGTATTTGGAGATTTCCTTTTTTGAGGTAGACAAGAAGCAGTTGGGTTGGACGAGCTTGCCTCCTCATTCACTGAACCAAATTTGTCCGAATCAGAATCGTTTGAATCAGATTCCTCTTTTTCGTAAGGTGGAATATCAATGACTTCAACCATTTGCGTAGTTTGATTGGGGTCACCGAACAATATCTTCAGGTATTCCCAACATGGATCACCATACACTGTGTAAGCTTGAGCAAAATGTTCTTCCTATTAAGATGAATAAACATATGAGTGACAACTTTATGGATTTCTGATGTTATTTATAAACAATGAACAAAAATGTTACCCCAACTATGGTATGCCAGAGTGTAGGATCAGCGTGCACACGATTTGTTGCTTCATCATACCTAACTCCAGGTACGGTGAGCAACCACGAGAAAACACGATGTCGGTTTTGTAGCCTGTGAACGTGGCTACGACAATGAGCAAAGGACAACCTGATCTTGTGACACATGTTGACAGCCAATTGTGCAGTTTCGATTGCATCGGTGTTATCTCCTGTCGTAGAAAAGCCGAACTGTAATGCTTGGTCGGAGAGAGCTTCAGCAAATGTGGATGATGTTTGAGCATCCCAGGGCCACCCATATAACAGTTCCTCTTGGGAATGGTCGGGAAGCATGTTTTTTCAGTTATTTAGAAATATTTTAGTTTGAGTTAAATAAATACATATACTGTGAGCATTATATAGGAAAATTATAGTTGAAGTGCATATAATATTTGAAAAGGTAACACTCTAAAAAGGATGGCTTCTTTTTTTTCCAATGTACAAGTCATTTCATATCAATTCACAAGATTCACTAAATTCTATAATTGATTCAAGGGAGGGTTGGCATAGTGTTTGATAAAGTGTTGGAATTACTTTTGTTAACTTTTATGGAGTTGGCATATGTGTTTTTGTCGTTTCCTATCCCACCAAAAGTAGGAGTATTGGTAACTTTATTCATTTTCAGGCCTACCTAAACTCCATTCTTTTATAGGTAAGATTCCTTTAAAATGAGTTGTGAATGAGTTGGCATGTTTAGGGATATTAGGGTTTACCCTACATGTGAAAAAATTACTGATTTACTTTGCATATATTTTAGTTTTTATATTTTTTAAATATGGTGTCATTTATTGACAATATTGTGGTTGGCAGATTGATTGGCAATAAATTGGAATTCCTCACGTTATCTGTGAATGAGTTGGCATATGTGTATTTGTCGTTTTCTACCCCAAAATACGTATATTTTCATAGTATCCTTTCAGTATTTATGGTACAACCATATTCTTTGCTACTTTAGAGTGAGAATCATTTAGTACTAGTCATTCAATAAAAATGCTCCACAATATTTAATTGAATTGTCTTGTTGATGCAACACGTTTTCATGGCTATTAGCCTACATGTGAATAAATTACTGATGTACCTTGGGTTCCCTTTCTCAATTTTTTTAAGCATGGTGTCATTTATTGATGGGTGATGTTGACAGATTGATTGGCAATAAATTGGAATTCCTCACGTTATCTGTGAATGAGTTGGCATATGTGTATTTGTCGTTTTCTACCCCAAAATAAGTATATTTTCATAGTATCCTTTCAGTATTGATGATACAACCATATTCTTTGCTTCTTTAGAGTGAGAATCATTTAGTACTACTCATTCAATAAAAATGCTCCACAATATTTAATTGAATTGTCTTGTTGATGCAACACGTTTTCAGGGCTATTAGCCTACATGTGAATAAATTACTGATGTACCTTGGGTTCCCCTTGTCAATTTTTTTAAGCATGGTGTCATTTATTGTTGAGTGATGTTGGCAGACTGATTGGCAATAAGTTGGAATTCCTCAGATTATCTGTGAATGAGTTGGCATATGTGTATTTGTCGTTTTCTACCCCAAAATAAGTA
This sequence comes from Ballota nigra, assembly GCA_947034835.1. Classification (NCBI taxonomy): domain Eukaryota; kingdom Viridiplantae; phylum Streptophyta; class Magnoliopsida; order Lamiales; family Lamiaceae; genus Ballota; species Ballota nigra. The sequence goes on from OX344730.1 coordinate 26,222,603, forward strand.
TATTTTCATAGTATCCTTTCAGTATTGATGATACAACCATATTCTTTGCTTCTTTAGAGTGAGAATCATTTAGTACTACTCATTCAATAAAAATGCTCCACAATATTTAATTGAATTGTCTTGTTGATGCAACACGTTTTCAGGGCTATTAGCCTACATGTGAATAAATTACTGATGTACCTTGGGTTCCCCTTGTCAATTTTTTTAAGCATGGTGTCATTTATTGTTGAGTGATGTTGGCAGACTGATTGGCAATAAGTTGGAATTCCTCAGATTATCTGTGAATGAGTTGGCATATGTGTATTTGTCGTTTTCTACCCCAAAATAAGTATATTTTCATAGTATCCTTTCAGTATTGATGATACGACCATATTCTTTGCTTCTTTAGAGTGAGAATCATTTAGTACTACTCATTCAATAAAAATGCTCCACAATATTTAATTGAATTGTCTTGTTGATGCAACACGTTTTCAGGGCTATTAGCCTACATGTGAATAAATTACTGATGTACCTTGGGTTCCCCTTGTCCAATTTTTTAAGCATGGTGTCATTTATTGTTGAGTGATGTTGGTAGACTGATTGGCAATAAGTTGGAATTCCTCAGGTTATCTGTGAATGAGTTGGCATATGTGTATTTGTCGTTTTCTACCCTAAAATCAGTATAAATATAGTTCAACATTACCAATTGGAAACACCAGCAACCAAATTTCTTGTCAAATGGCTAAGATCCAAAAACATGTAGATGAAATGTTCGACATGGTGAGTTGGACACAAAAGGAGGAAGAGACTTTGTTATTCCTTTTGATGAAGGCAAGACATGATGGCTATATGGTGGAGTGCAGAATTGAGGGTGCACTTTTGGAGCATGTTACCCAACAACTTTGTTCAACACTTCGAAAGGATTTCTCATCCAAGAAAGTCTCGAAAAAGTTCTACTCTCTACTCGAGAGATGGAATAAAGTCGACAAGGTGAAGATGCATAGAGGAATTAAGACGGACCCTGATAATACTGGGATGCTTCTTACTGATGAAGCTACATGGGATGCAATCATAAAGGTATTTAAACGTATATTATTTCTCCACAAAAAAAAGTCTTTTTTATAAATTCAACAATCCAATTTGTGTAGGCCAATCCGTACGCACAGAGACTTAAAGAAAAAGGCGAACCTCTTGTTCAAGATATGTTTCATGCTTTTGGTGTTATCAAGTTCAAACAGTTTCTGGATAATATACCTCAACAAGTACGAGATATTGAGTCTAAATGTGCAAGGGAACATGCATCGTGGTCGAAGACGCAAGAAGATAAGGATTAGTGCAATGTCCTTTTCGGTTGTCACTGTTGTTGTGGCCTGAGTGCCTAATTATCTAATTGTGTTTTTAAATTGGGCCGTTTGTTTTTCTTTTATATGTATTAGTTTAGGGTTTGTGGTGTAACTGGTAGTTATTCTCTCCCATCGTCCTTCTGAATATTGTATTGAAAATGAGACATATATTTAACTTATTTGTGCTATGTAGGTGCATTCATCTGTTTTAAATGAAAACCTATGGAAGTATCAAAGCGATATATATGTGTTCAATTTAAAATATATTGTCATTTGTTTGTGATGAAACTGGTCCTGCTACTAGTGATGATTTTATATTCCTTGTAATGGTATCATGCATATACTTTTACAAAACAAGTGAATTAACCAAATTTAAATCCAACAAAATAGCAATTCACCGAGGTACATCCTTCACCGAGGTACATTCTTCTGTCATACGAAAACAAGTGAAACAGTACAACACTACGAATATAATCTGCTGACGAGTTCCCTAGATATAAAATCAACACAATAGGACTTCCTAAACAAGCGACACATAGAAGGATCAATGTATGACACGGGTCGACCTGTGACCAAACACTCCATGAACTTTATGCATAAAATGCCACAGTCGCTTCCGTTATTCTGTTGAGGAGGCTTGTCAAATCTCCCCACTGAGAACTTCTTTGCATTCATCCTCGGTTGATCTTCACCCCAAACCATCCCCTGTTCGCATAGGGAAAATAGAATTGAACCGAAATTTTCAAAATACCTAGCCATTTGGGTCCAACGCGTGCATTCTGACATGGAATCGTACACCGTGATATGGAAACTCTTCAGGTTTATCTCATATAGCACCCAATGTTTTCCCATCACGTGCCCAACACCGTATACAGTGGATACCTCTGACCACGGCCTATTACGGGCGTTGTGTGGCCGGACTCCAGCGACGTACTCTAATGCACTCTTACACTCCACCTTCCAATCCCACGGTAGTTTCTTTTTCTTTGCCTTTGACCATATTGTATGAAGTGATGTCAACTGGCTCTACAAAGTCGTCAAACAGATTTTTTATGAGAAGGTTTCAGCAAAAAAGTTATCAAGAACCTAGTTAAAATACATATATGCATATGGATTACCGTGAAAAAAAAGTCCACAAAAGTCCAATTGTTGAGGAAGCTATCAGGCATCGTCTTGAATTTATGTGCCACGAGGTACACAAGTGAATCAATATGCTGTCATACGAATACAAGTGAATCAATATGCTGCCATACGAATTCAAGATGAAATACAAGGAAAGTAAAATACCGAATCTTCCAGCCATCCGTTAAATTCCCACAAGTTCTTGAACCATTCAGCGTCCACAGCATGCATATTCGGGGTGACAACCGCAGTTTTCAACCTCTTCTCCAGTGCCATTTTCCACCAATTTTCAAACTCTTGAATGGCAGCGTCATCAAATAGGGACATGGGGTCGAACTGTGGTTTTGATCTCTCCTCCGTTGCTACGATAACCTTTTTGCTCCTTGGTTTTGGGTAGTGAGTTGGGTCTGTGAACGGACTAATCTTCGAAGGCCCCGGCCTCATGACCCGTTTTGATCTAACCTTTGTTCTAAAGCGTCTAGCCTTTTCCACCACAACCTCCTGAACCTCTTCTTCCGTCTTTTCCTTTCCTTCACTTTCAGGTTCTTCCACCAATACCTCCAACTTTTTCTCTGCATCTCTATCCAGATTCTCCTCCTGTTCGTGTCTGTCAATCGGCTCCACAACTATTGCTCCACTCTCCTTCCCTCCATCTCTCTCAACCGATTCCTTAGCCGTACCTCCGCTATCCACTCCAACCTCTCCCTCAACTTCAGGGTCCACGATTTTGTGTCCACTATCATTCCCTTCATCTTTCTCAATCGTCTCTGCATCTCTCCCTACACTCCCCCTCCCATGATCAAAGATAGAATCATCATGTACTCCTAAACCTGGACCACTAACATTCTGCAGATCAAGCACAATAATAAACATCATCAAGATATTAACAAAGGAATCTTACGTTATTTATAATACAACAATTCCACGCAAAATAGTGAAATCAAAGCTAACCTCTTCCTTGTTGGTTTCATCCGGCCCTTCTGGCAAAGTGCATCCCAAATGGTGAAAAAGTGTCTTCATTAGCACTTCAAAATAATCCTGCTTCTTGCGGACCGCGGACAACTGAAGTGCACAATCATCTATTTTTCTTTCCAACTTGAGAATGCGAGGATTGTTGCTGGACCCGGCAATATCTTCAGGGCGGTCTTTGATCTCCTCCTCTTCATCTTCAAAGTCCATCTCCTCCAACTTTCGCTTTCTGGAACTATCAATCGGAGTACTTGGATGATCTTGCTCCCAATGAAGAGCACTCAAATAACAGGGGGTAGTAATCTCAGCCTCAGTTGGTTCCAATCTCCGATGTACAGTATGGGTGGCCTAAAACAAAACAATTAAAAGTTACAAACTACATTAGCGGCATTGGAGGTAAAAAGTAAATTAACTTACATTATGAGAAGGTAAAAAGTAAATTAACTTACATTTGTAGAAGAAATCTTGTCGGTGAAGACATGCTTCTCCAAATCTTTTTTGGACAAACTGTTTGTGCATGTCCATCTCAACATTCTAGGAAGCTTCAACGGTTCAACAAGACTTGCGCCAAGTTTTGCCAACTTAGGGGTAGCTTCATACGCCCACAGTTGAAGTGCGTGTACGAAACCGTAACAATCGAACCACGGTTTCTTGGTTTCCTCTACGTCTCTCTGCTTGGCTTTCTTTCTCCGTCTTGTGTTCTCAACTTTCCTGTCCTTCGCATCTTGCCTGTCCATTATGTTACGCAGGTTATCAACGAGAAACTCGTACGCTATGGAACCCCATGGGAATTGGTTGAATGAATCCAAGTCGTCGAGCAGGTGAATGTACTGCAGGTCAAGCTTCTTGTTAGTTCGGTGTCGTACTAACAACAAGCCGTACACAACCAGTAGCATGGACAGTTTTAATGCAGTTTCAGAACCCCCGTTTTGAGCTTCCAAAGCTTCGAATATGTCGTTAAGAAACAGGTGGTTCTTTCCGGGAAATACACTAGTGAAGAACTCTGAAGCATAGGGTGTATTTGGAACCTCGCCGAAACTCAATCCGGTGATCAATGAAAAGTCGGCTGGTCCAAACTCTGCGTCGCAACCATTGACATCAAATGTAATCTTCTTCCGGGATCCAGAGTTATCTTGTTTCAATAAAAGGTGGTGTACAACTTGGCCTTGAAATTGAAGTCGATGCACTTCCAAGAACTTCCCAAAACATGATGCCTGGAACCTTGTCAGGTTATCCTCATCCAAATGAGTTTGAATGGCATCGACAACGCATTTGATATCAGCCCTAGAATTGACTCTAGCCATTGAAACCTGCACCATCATCATTTAGAGAGTAAATTAAATCAGATGGCATTGCGGTTCTCCTCAAGTAATCAAGATTTATTAATGCATGTAGTTAACAAGAGTAGTCAAGTAATGAAACTTAAAAGAGTGGTACAAGGCTATGTAGTATCACATCTTATATACAAGACACTCTTATACAAGACTTGCCCTATTTTAAAGAAGATTAATCAAGTAATTCATATACCCTAAACACATAACAAATGCAATAGAAAATACATAAAAGAAATATCAACTGCAATTCTACTATTAAATTGATAATGCAGCCACACTCTACCCATCTATAACTTAAAATCTGAAGAGGGTTCCCATACAGGACGCACCTTCAAAACAAAGTTATAATTCAACTTCATACCATGAAAGGTAATGCACAAGCATCAAGATAGTAAGCACATAGAATAAGTGCCGGTTGTTGTATCTTAAATTTCATATGGCAAGGCTGAAATTCTTAGACCTATTACTCAACAATGCAAATCTTAAATTTGTGCATGCACTTAGAGCACCATCTCCTACTAGGCAGTGGTTAATGAGTCAAATCTCATAAATAATTATGATCGTGGTTTATAGAAAACCCCCAAATAATAATGATCATTTCATTCTTGAAGACTCCAATCCCACAACCTTAGCCCCCTCCCCCCTCTAAAATAGAATAGCAAAACGAAAGGGTTAGTTTCAGAATCACAAAAAACTCAACCTCGTTGTTGTGTTGAATTAGCACTGGAATCCAAGCTTCTTAACCTATCGAGGATCTCATCTGTTAGCTTTTTTCTCAAATGTTGGGGCAGTTCCAATGAATAAAATGACACAATAAATTTGAATAATGAATCCCCAATTCGTCTAATTGAAGCCCCAATTCTTCGATTTTGAATCCCCAATTCGTCTAATTGAAGCCCTAATTTCAAAATGAATGAACCCCTATAGAATTGAAGACCTAATTTCGAATTGCCAAAACCCCTAATTTCGGATTACAAACAGAATTGAAGCCCTAATTTTCGGATAGAGATTGAATAGGAGCCATAATTTTGAATGAACCACTAATTTCAGAAATGAAATTGAAATGAAGCCCTAATTTGACTTGGGCAAAATATTTCACCATTATTTAGAAAAAGACGTATACCTTTTGTGCGGTGCGAGGATTTGAGTGTGTTCTCCGACGAGAATGGCGGGTGGAGCGATGCTTCTCCGCCGTGAAACACGGATGGTGTGGTGCTTCTCCGCCGTGAAACACGGATGGAGTGGTGCTTCTCCACTGTGTAGGGAACGTGTGACGGACGGAGATTAGCGGACGGGAGTGGCGGATGGGTTGTGGTGATTCACCGGCGATTGACGGACGGGAGTGGCGTGCGAGGACTTGGGTTGTTCTCGATATTAAATCGACCGAATGAGTCCTTATTTGGTTTTGTTCTTTTTTTTTTAATTTTAATAAGTAATCGACCGAGCCTAATAAGACTAACCGAGTGAAGCCAATCGTGGTCGAATTTCTTAGTTTCGGCAAATACTACTCGACCAAGAGTATTTCGGATTTGCTCGACCGTATGATTTTGCTCATGCCGAGTAAAACTATCACGGCAAATACTGCTCGACGAAGACCAATTATTTTTGCTCGGCCGAGTGACTTTGGTCGTGTCGAATGTATCTTTTACGTTAGGTACTGCTCGACCAAGGGATAATTTTTTCGGCTCGGGCGTGTGATATTGTACATAGTCGAGTAGACCCCAGAAAATACCCAAACCCACATTTTTGCCCCGGAATTATATCCATACCCATTTTAAACATTTATAAATAACACTAACATTGACTTGGTCATAAAAATTTCAGTTTCCATACTACACCCACGATTTCACGCCCTCTTACATATACACCTTCTACACCTTCAATTGCTCTCGTTGGGGATTCAAGCTTTGGCAATAATCTTCCCATTCAAGGTAATTTTTTCATCTACACTATATTATTTTGCAAGATTGAAGCATCCTTTTGGAGGATAATGTGTTGTGCATAGTGGTCGAAAAAATGAAACTTCTAAGCCCTATTTATTTATCTCATTCCTTCATCTTTGGTGTTGTTTGAGGTTTATTAGGGATGGGTAACTCAAAATGTCTTCAATTTTATGCAAATTGTTGGGAAAATTCATGAATAGGAAATTTGCTATTCTTATTGTGGTGAGTAATGACGATAATTGGCTTGAATTGTTTTTTTTTACAATTGAAGCCCTAATTTGGCTGGTTTGTGGGTATTTTAATTATGAATTGAAAATTTTAACTTTCTTGTGTTGAATACTGGCAAAAGTTGGCATTACTTGCTTTATAGTGGTGAATTTCTTGTGAATTCCTTGTTGAGTATAATGCGTTCTATTTTGATAATGGTCTCCCATTCTTTAAAATTTATTTACCGGAGAATTTACATTAGATTATATATATTGACTTCTAATTTACTTGTAAATTGTAATCATACAATAAGCCTGACTTTTAAGTGCCTCTAGATATAGTCAACTCTTTGATGAATTGAGCCAATTATTTTGTAATTTTCATTGTTGTGTTTCAATTTTTCTTTCTTTAGATTACTGCATTTTTTTCCAAACAAATCGTACAAACTGATATAGTGATACTATTTCTTATGATCAAATCGATCGATATACATTTTTAATAAAAAAGGACCGTGAAAGATATTTACTCACACAATTAGATCACCCCAACAAAGAGGACCAATCTGGTTGGGGAATTTAGATGTCAATAAAAGAAGTTAACAAGAACACATGATCCTTAAACAAGTAACTTGTAGGTCTTGTTGCAAACACACATGTTCATACTCTTAGTATTTTAAGATTTTATAGTATTAATATACATTAAACATGTCATGTATATCGATCTATCATGTTTCCTCTTGTACTTGACATACAATGATTGATATAGGAAATGAAACAACAATTTCCATGACAAAAATGTACAATGACTTTTGCGACACAATGACTTTTCCTATTCAGGTTATTTTGGTATTTTAATATACTTTTAATAAACGTCAGGTGTATTAAATGATATTAAATGAGAGACCATATGTTTTTTTCCCCTTTATGTGTAGAGATATGAACCAACGCCGTGGAAGAGGAAGGAATCAAGCTCCAAGGGTAAATAATGAAGATAATGAAATTCATTGCTTTCAACAATGTCAAAAGAGGCCATCCGATCTTGGGTTATATTTTGGCGATGAAGCGAGGTATTACAATAACTTCATCAAAGCTAGCACCATGACTCTCCATCCCACAAGGTTCTACGACTCAACAACCATGGATGTATTGAACACTAGAAGAGATGTAGAAGAGCTCTTCGAAAGGATTGGATGGAAAGAGATGCTTTCAATCCACAAGCCTCTTTACAAGGATTTGGCCATCGAGTTCCTGAGCACGGTGGAAGTTTTAACTGATACCGGTAAAGTGCCAGCAACGATGACGTTCAGAGCTGGAAATGTGGATTGCTCGATCACTTGTCAGCGCTTGAATGAGATTTTCCAGACGGCAACTCGTGTACACAACAGGAATCATTACGAAAGGGGCTGTTATAAGGAGGAGCAAAAAACATGGGATGCGATCTCCACTAAAAATCCGAAGCAAGTAGAATTTGTAGCTGGGAAGTCAAAAGCATCTAGGATTCGTAACCCCATGTTCAAAATGGTCCATAGAGTGATGATGAACACTGTGTTTGCTAGGCATGAAGCTGGGGCCATGAGGGGTGAGGAGTTGTATTTGATTTATTCTATGATCCATGATATGCATGCCAACTTCGGTGCTTACCTAATGGCACACCTTGGGAGTCGGTGTTCATCTAACATCAAGCAATGTGCAGTAGGAGGGATGATTACTCATATAGCTGAAAGTGTCGGTTGGAGACCCGATGGAATGGAAAGCATTGCTGAGGAGTACATTGACATCCCTTATCTATTAAAAAGCGAAGTAATAGAGAAGGTGGGAGATGAGTATTGCGTGAAGTTGAAGGATGAACTTGGATTTCCATTGAATAACTTGTCTCTAATAACATGGAGAAGAGAGGAAGCAGGAAATTGGCTCATGCAATCTCAGGAGCACATTCGATTTCGACAAGAGTTTCATGATAATGTTGCTGTAAAACGAGCAAGAGCGAGGAAGCGTGCGAGAGCGGGAGAAGGAACGAGTAGAGGTCAAGAGCAAGTTGGAATGGAGGAAACAAGGGAGGAAGAAGAAGAACAAGTGGACAGATCACAACCGCAAGTCCAACCAACTCAACAACCATTGGTGTATTCAAGACGGAGAAACGACATCGAAAGTTTAATCACTACTATAGAGAGCTTTAGGGTGGATATTCAAGGACTCCGTTGTAGCAATGATAGGTTGACTACTAAAATTGAAGATGTGGTTACAAGACAGACAACGATCGAAGAAATACTTAGGGAGCGGAGTCAGAGAGAAGAAAATATGGAGCGGCGCCAACAAGCCATGTTGAATTGGCACATCCAACAAGGACATTTTGAATATGAAGACCCGCCACAATGAAGTGATGTGTGCTAACTTCATGGATGATGTGGGTGGTATTGCATTCTAACTAGAACTTTTAGAACATTGAACTAGACTTTTAATTTGCGTAGTTATAGATGATGTTTAATTTTGCTTAGTTAAGGATGATGTAGCTTACTTTTGCATACTTATGGATTAAAACATCATCATTTTGCATATAGTATCTCTATATGTGATGATGTTTTGGATTAGGGTGAACATCAAATGAAAAATTGGGGGCCAAAAAAAGGTATCTATTGAATAGGGATTGTAACATTTTATATGTATGGTTGCAGTGTGACTTGACAACCCACTAAAACACTGTAGTATTCAGTGAAAATTGACAACACGTTATGACAGGTCAATTTTTCAGTGACTCATCAGTCAAATCCCCTCTAGTCACGAGAGTTTTTTATCCAGTTCAAATATTTGTCTTCTAGTAAATGGACCACATCAACAATAAAATACTTTAGTAGTATATAAACGAGGTTATGCACCAAACATCAATGTACTATCTCAAGAGTTCCACAAAAAATGCCTCCACTAAAAAAAATTCCCCTTCAAAATGAAATATTGTATGATGGAATATGGACCTTCGAAATGGAATCATGTTTCATAAACACATTGTTGATGCAAAAGCATCAAGGTAACTCGGAAGGTCGTGATGCGTTAAACTTTAATGCAATCTCAACATCAATCAACACTGTGAATGAGGTGTTCCATAAGTCTTTGTCTTTTGAAGAGGGGCGTCTACAACTGAACTATCTACGACAAAGGTATGACACATTTGTGAAGTGTCAAGGGGCTGATGGGTTCACTTGGGATCCAAATACTAACAAGCTAAAAGCAGGCAAGAAAGATTGGATTCAGATGGTCAAGGTTTGTTTTTTCTAGCAGGTTTTAAAAATTTGGAAAGTGGTAAATGTGATATTTACTGAGTTCAAAATATTAATATACATCTTGCTTTTGTTATATAGAGTGATCGTCTTGCTATGGCCTACGTCCGTGAAGGAGAACCATTCTTCTCGTCCCTGTCATTTCTATTCAAGGAGTCTGGTGAGATTGAGACAAGTGATGAAACACAAAATCATCAACAAGACCCAAACAATCAACTCCTACACAACATGATTGTTCCTGACTCGGAAGATGAAGAAGACATGTCTTCTACTGCCACCAGGCACGCTTCCAGTCGAAGAAGGTTGTTTCATAAGTCGTCAACATCATCTATTCCAAATCTTGATGATACCCATGAAATTCCTAACTGCCAACCAGTTCGCACCTCAAATGCATCTACAACCATTCCACGCAATCTCTCTCAACCGACAAATATCTTTCCAACTTCAAGTATTAGCTCAGCCAATGCTGACACTTCTAGCTCTTCTGCTTCAAAAAACTTCTACGAGTGGTCCTTCTCTTCCCGTAGACAAGATTGAAAAAGTTGGTTGTATTATGAATTGTTTTCACCTTTTCTTAGTATGCATTTCTATTCCAAAAGTAGGCCAAGTTAGGTTGGTTGGCATCCTCATTTGGTCCACGTTGTTTTTTTATCGTGAAGTAAATCTAGTTTGTTTTAGCCAAAAGTGCTAGCCAAAGACAGTGATACTTTGGAGCAGTTTTGGGTTTTTCTGAGGAACCTCGTGCCCGTTACGTGACCCGTTTCATTAACAGGGATCTTCCTTGATTTCCTTCGTGTTAATTCCTTGTTGTTTGTTAGACATTTGGGCTTTATGCCAAACTTATTATCTATTTATGTCGGCATGTAAGAACTTAACTGGATGGTGGTAGGATTTGGATGTTTGCTTTTGTTAACTTAATGATATGCTTAGTAGTATTTCGATGATTGTAAGCATGTTTAAATTTATTAGGATCTTGTTTATCTAATTCCTCAGTTTATGATCATGATTTAGCATTTTTTGCAAACATGATGCTCGTATTAAACATATTTCATGCTTAGGAAACCCATTAAATTAACTTAATACGGCATAATAACCTAAAAATGTCATAGCGTAAATAAATAGAAATTAGAAAATTACAAGAACAAAATAGAGAATACCATCCCTATCGACACAAAACCTAAACCACTACATAGGATCATCAGGTAAACATAAAAACATCAACATAGTAAACATATTGAAAACAAGGTCATCACTTAGATTCAACTGGAGAACGCCACGGTATGCTTAGTAGTCGCCATTCTTTGACTTGCTAGAAGACGCACCTGACCACTTGCATCCACTTGCCATAGTTTCGTCATCCTCGGCAAACAGATTTCTTCGAGTGGAACGACGATTGCATCCACTTGGCATAGTTTTAGCTTCATCATCCGAAATGACAATTGGAACGTTCAATCCATGATGACGTTCAACAGATACAACAGGGCTATCAGTAATGTTGATAATCTCGACGGGGTTGTCAAGATTTGCAACAAAATTCCCCTCTTCTGGCCCTAACTCCCCCTCACTAGCAAACAAGTAACGGAGCTTCACGTATTCTGGCTCTCCTTCATGCACATAGGCTTTTGCAAGTTCATTCTCCTGATTTAAACATGAAATATGCAACAACTTAACTAAGTAGTACAAATTAATTGTTTATAAAGCATAAATAAAAACAACAAAAAGCCGCAAACCGCTATTATTCGACCCCAAATCTTATCAGTAGTGTGGATGGTGTTTGCATCACGATTCCACCACACACGAGGGTGCTCAGTTATTAACTTGAACAAATCGTAACGATTTTCAAGATCAGATAGTCGTTCCATAGCATCGTGCAATGCGAGACTTTTGAAACAAACTTCATTGACCTTAGCAATAGCAGTAATCATTGCATTGAAGTTGACCTTCCCTCTTCCATACCAACGACCAAATTTTTTTTCAGTGACCAAGGTGTTAATGAACACCTTGTCCATTTCGTAGCTCCAAATCTTATCATAGAAATAAGTTTCTTGTGGTGTAATTTCGGTAAGATCCATGATGCACAATTACAAGAGAAATGAAATGGAAAATGGCTTTATATAGACGTGAATATGTAATACTTTGTGAATGATCCAAACGAGGCCATCACTTAAAAGCTGACAACTCAATGCTACAGTTTAGTATACTATTTTGAGTCAGGAATCTTAATGACATTACGTAAGAATACGAACTAGGGAATCTGAAAAATTGAGGCCAACATACTTGAGAGCACTACACAATGAATTTTAAAATTTCAAAATAATGGTCAGGAATCTGAAAAGTACAGTTGAAGCTGTACTAATCTCGAAAGAAGTGTTTGCAAAGCAGGCCTTTAATTTTGAAATGACAACTCGTGTATTTCTTGAACGGCCTTCTTCCTCATAAATAACGAACATGTTGAATTAGCTTTGAATTATTTTATAATTAGCAACTAATGTAACAAAACTATCTTTAAGTAAAAAACAAGGACATCAAATTGAATGATTCAAGATACATTATAATGAAATAGTACATGAACCACAGGTCTAGTCCTAATCCTAAATGAACAAAACGAGAAACAATAGTCCAAAACACTGAATAATTTTAAACAGCACGACCTAAAATGAAACCAAGCAACACAGCAACAAACAACACAAATATTATAAAAATTACAACTAGCAACCAGGTGAGAAATTTCGACGGCGTTCCATTTTCATTTGCAAGAGACCAAGATTGATCGGTTGTATTCCCACGACATGATTGGCTATCAAAAGTTTCTTCCTTCAATCGACGATTGACAAAGCTTCTACTAGACTCACTGGCATATGAATTTGTGAAGGAGTTTGGATGTTTGTACGTTTGATAATACAAAAATGCAGGAACTAATTCTGGTGGATCATGCTTGTGATGTTCATCGCACCAAATGAAGCGACCCTTGTGACTCCCATTTTTTGGGCAAATATAGAAGTACCTTCCAGCATTAGGTCTTTCTTTACCCGCACACTTTGTGAGCATTGACCCATTTCCACATGCACATGGAGGAGGTGACATTTAACTGGATACAACATTCAAGTAAATCAAAATTTACATACATTAAAAAATAAATGTGAAAAATAATCATTCAATCAAAGCTCAAAGCTCACTGATCCTACTCCAATCTTTTCTTTCCAACATCAATAGTGCTGTGAGAGTTGGCAAACAGTTGGCATTGAGTTGAATATAGTTGGCAAAAAATTGGGAACCATAGATGAATGTACTAATATAAAATTATTGAGGATTATATTATGCCGTAGCTATTGTGGTTAATATGAGATGTCATTTATTGCAAAAAAATACATGACCAAGGAAGTGAATTAACACATCAAGGTAATACTCATTCATTTAGGAGTTTTATCAAACACTTGGTGGACATTAACACCACAATACAAAATAAAAGATCACAAGAGTGAATTTCTATCCTTTATTAATCATGTGAAAATCTCAAAGCTCACTCATCCTACTCCAATATTTTCTTTCCAACATCAATATGGCTGTGAGAGTTGGCATTGAGTTGAATATATGAATGTACTAATATAAAATTATTGAACATTATATCAAGCCCAAACTATTGTGGTTAATATGAGATGACATTTATTGCAAAAAAACATGACCAAGGAAGTGAATTAGCACATCAAATTATTATACTCTTTCATTTAGGAATTTTGTCAAACACTTGGTGGGCATTACATGAATGAAATTTTTTCAGAATTTTTTTGAGTAATCCATGTTTCATTAACACCATAGTACAAGATAAACAATCAAAAGAGTGAATTTCCATACCATATAGACATAAATTGAATGACATGAACTGTAATCTTACTCCCTTCGACAAAAATTGGATCTTGGACTCCTATTCCCGTCAATTGGACGAAACCCGTGAATTTCCTGCTCCTACTCCTCCTAAATTGGACGAAGTTATGGAAGAACAAGGATAGTTGGAAAGAAGTCGTCCGGTTTTGTAGGCGATCGTGCAAAGAGCAGATGGATTTTGGAAGAACCGTCGACTGGATTTTTGGAAGAGGAACCGTGAATTTTCCTCTTCTCTCTTCTCGATTATTTTTTTTTTTTTGTTTTCAGATTTTTTGAACACGTGAATTTTTCAGATTGTTCTTCCTCTTGAATTTTCCTCTTCTCTCTTCTCTCTCTCTTTTGTTTTCAGATTTTTTTTATTTTGGATTGGATAGTGTTTGGGGGCAAGGGAAATTTGGATTGGATAGTGTTTGGGGGAAGGGAATCCTAATATTGGAACAAGAAAAAAAAAACTGAAATGCAAAATGGATAAGTAAGGGTAGTGTGGTGAATTTAGGTGCAAAATGGGCAAAATACATCTTTTGAAAAAAAGGGGGCAAAAAACAAGTGCCCCCTTAAATTTTGGGCACTTTTGCTTGTCTCCCTTTATAATATCATTAATTTTACACAAAATATTATTATTTTAAGTACTACTCCCTCCGTTCCTCAATTAACTTCACACTTTTCTATTTGGGACGTCCCACAATAAACTTCACACCCCATTTTTGGAAAGTTTTCAACATCTAAATACCCTCTTAATTTCAAAATTATTTTGTGGGTGGCCCACTTTTACCCACTTAATCCATCATTAAAACCCAAATAAAATACCCAATCAATACATACCATAATTTATACTCAAACCTATACATAAATATACCCAACCCAATACATACTCCAATTAATACCCCAACCCAACCCAAATAAAATTCATACTCCAATTAAAAACCAAACCCAACCCAATACATGCTTAAATTAATTATTCAACCCAACCCAATACATATTCATCACATATGATCCAAACCCATCTCAATACATATTCATATTCCATCTTAAGGATTGAAAATATACGAAACCCTTCATCCTTATTCTGGATCCTTCTACCTCTTCAACCTTTCATCTCCCTCTCTCTCTCTCATACGAAACCCTAGTCGCCTCCATCTCCATCTCTCTCGATCCAGTCCATGTCCCTCTCTCTCTCTCGCACTCAAACTCCCTCTCTCTCGCGTCCATCTCCCTCCCTCTATCCAGTCCCCCCTCTCTCTCGTACACAACTCCATGTCCTCCGATGTGTCGGAGCTTGAGTCCATGGTAATGCCGGATACCGACTCCGACGATGACGACACCGTCGTCCCGGAAAGCGTTATGTTCGATTTCCCCTTTGCCGATTCTTTGACGGTGAAAAAATATGTGACCATGTTCGATTTGCTTCGATCTGAGGCCGACTCTGGTCCACCCACCATGTCGGAGGCCGATTATGAGCCACCCACCATGTTGGAAGGCTGATTGTTCAATTTTGAGCGACCCATAGCCGATGATGTCCGATCTGAGGCTCCGATGGTCGATAATGTCCGATCTGAGGCTCCGATGGTCGATGATGTCCATTCTGAGCCATTTTTATGTTCGATTTGCCCTGTTATAAGAAGTCCAAGTTTGTTTTTCCCGATCCTTCTGAGATGCCTTCGTTCTACGCCCCACCATCCAAAATTATTTGGGTAGATGTGGCCGGTTCTGACTTGCAGATGCCTTACTATGGCCCTTTGTATGAAGGAGCAGAAGAAAAAAGTGATGATTTTAAGGCATTTGTTCGATCTATGGTTCAAATATTCTGTCCCAGGGCTTAGGTATATTTCTGTCAATATTTGTGTTTTTCATAGTCATACTTATGCAATTTATGATGAAATTGAGTCTGCAAATGTGAATTACTTGGTTGACAGTCATATTTATGCCATATTTGATGAATATGAGTCTGAAAATGTGAAATTACTTGAGTATGAGTCATATTTATGCAATTTATGATGAAAGTGTGAAAATCTGAAATAACTTGAGTATGAGTCATATTTATGCCATATTTGATGAATATGAGTCTGAAAATGTGAAATTACTTGAGTATGAGTCATATTTATGCAATTTATGATGAATATGAGTGTGAAAATCTGAAATAACTTGAGTATGAGTCATATTTATGCCATATTTGATGAATATGAGTCTGAAAATGTGAAATAACTTGAGTATGAGTCATATTTGTGCAATGGTATGATGCATATGAGTATGAAAATGTGAAATGTCTTGAGTATGAGTCATATTTATGCAATTTATGATGCATATGAGTCTGAAAATGTGAAATTACTTGAGTATGAGTCACATTTGTGCAATTTATGATGAATATGAGTCTGCAAATGTCAATTACCTGAGTTTTAGTCATGTTTATGCAATATTTGAACCTTATTGAGTCTGCAAATGTGAAATTACTTGAGTTTTAGTCATATTTATGCAATGTTTGATGCATATGAGTCTGCAAATGTGAAATTAGTTGGTTGACAACTGATATTTATGCAGGAATTGGTACTTACCATCCATATTTGATGAATATGAGTCTGTAAATGTGGAATTACTTGGTTGACAGTCATATTTATGCCATATTTGATGAATATGGGTCTGTACTTGTGAAATTTGACTCAACTAAGCTTTGTTCCTAGATTAGGAGACTTTGTGCAATGGTATGATGCATTAGAGTCACCACTAGGCATTGTTCCTAGATTAGGAGACCATATGCAATTGTATTTATGCATTAGAGTCACCACTAGGTTAACAAAATAGTTTAGGAGTCTCTTTGCCCTGTGATGAAATTATTCTGAGGGCAAGTGGGGTTAAACATAAACTGTCAATCTATTAATATGATTGATCTTGTACACAAAAGGTTTGTTTACAGCATAAACACCTCTTATTTGGTCAAAAAGACTTACAAATCTAAATGTGTTTAAGCTTTAAACTTCAAAAGGTGAGCAAAAAACTATGTTGCTTAATCCATGATCAATATCCTAGACCTGTCATTAGATCTCCTACTTCTTTTGTGAGTCCATCCACCTCCCCAGCTTCAATCAAGAACTGTATACAGCCCCTTACAACTTCTTCATCCACTTCTAGGCTTACTGGCAGTCTACCTTCCCTTATGAGCCTTTCTTTGTTCATATGTGGCACTTTGTACTTGTTGTGTCCCATGTTCTTCATGATTTCCACTAGGCAGCTTTGTAGAGTAACAAAAACATTGTTAAGTGCAACTGGAGTCATTCTATCAAATGCCTGCAACACATTTGTAACCAATTCATCAATTGTGTAACTAGCAGTTTCCACTTGTAGTGACTGAATTGCCCTAAAAAACCCCAAGTCTAGAATATTTGTATCTGGTGAGTTTGGGGGTTGACATGCAATTATGATGTTAAATCCATCTGAACTTGCAGCTGCCCTAAAGTCTGGATCATCGTTGCTTATATGTGGTTTGACATTGTCTTGTTGAATGATTATGTTCTTGCTTGCATTAGGAGGCCATTTAGCCTTAATAGCTGGTATAACCTGAAGAAAATTTTAAAAAAAAGCATGTTAATGTCACCAATAGGCCTATTCAACCTATTATGGAGACTTAACTATGCTTCCTTAAACTGTATGATGATTATTTTGAATCTGACAGTCCCTTCCTGTTGCTTATATGCTGAAATGTGAAATGTATGCAAACAAAAAGCAAGTTAATGTCACCAATAGGCCTATTCAACCCATTATGGAGACTTAACTATGCTTCCTTAAGTTGTATGATGATATTTTTTAATCTGACAGTCCCTTTTGGTCCTTATATGCTGAAATGTGAAATTTATGCAAACAAAAAGCATGTTAATGTATGATGACAATAAGTCTGACATTTAAATACCTGATTCAATAGGCATGCTTTTGTGACTTCTTTTGTGATTGAATCAATTGGTTTAGTAACCAATGTCCCCCTCAATCTGTTTTTAGAGTTCCTTTGTGCTGGTTCCAGCTTTGTAAATGGCCAAATGCCTATCTTCCCATCAAATGCTTGTTGTCCAGCAATTGCATTTTGTGGCCTAGCTACAGCACACATGAACATAACCTTGGGGATATACCTTTTTTACTTGCATGATCTATAAGGTTCTTCCTCTCCTTCAGCTAAGTAAAAAACCTCAGTTGTTCTTGACATGTAGAACCATTTTTCATCTATGTGTACTACATGGAACATACCTGAAAATTTGATGGTTTTGGCAACACTCTGAAGAACCAATTCATTTAAGCTGAACTTGATCCTGTCTACCTTGTTACTATCTGTGAGAGTTGGTTTAACTGCATTAGAATGTCTCCTGATCTGCCCTGACTTAATCCATCTGCTTACTTGTGTTTTGCTTACCCCCAACTCCCTGGCAATACTCCTTAATGTGGCTCTTTTGTTTATGGGAATGGCCTTGAACCTTTCAAAATTAAACTGTAAGTGCTTCTTCTTGCTTTGCCCCTTCCTGTTGTTCTTCATTTGGACTGGAACATTTCCTGACATTTGTGTTCTTGCATCTTTCCATATGTAGTGCACTGCCTTTCTTGAAATCCCAAACATTGCAGTTGCATCCCTAATCTTTCCATTTAACACAACCCCATTTTTGCAGTTTGCAATGAGGAATTGTGCAAGTCCATTTTTCTCATCTGAGGTCAGATTTTTTCTGGGATGGCATTTTGTGTTGGTGTAGATGTATTGAATGTTGCATTCAATTCACTAATGTGGGTATTTATTGTGTTTTAACAGCAAGGAATCTGAAGGGTTGGTTTAGCTGGTGATATGACAGTGATTTGGCCAAAAAAGAAGTGGTGGGAAGTTTGAAAATTTAAAAGATTTGAGCTCAAGCATTTGCCCGGTTCTGAAGAATGAAGAATGTAGGCAGTAGTAGATTTTTTACCAGAATTTTTTTTTGACTTATGTATTTTGAACAGTGATTTCTGTATTTATGAACAGTATTTTTTGTATGTAAGAACACTATTTTCTGTATGTATGAACAGTGCAGCCATCATTGCTACAGTCCTTGTATCTTGTGGGAGGATTAACTTAAAGTTAATCCACCAGATTTATCACACTTTATTTGGTCAATAAGTCAATAAAGCAATTTTTTCTTAAAACTCATGCCCGTTCACCTCTGAAGTTAATCGAGGGACGGAGGGAGTACTATATACATAAACATAAATCATCTAATTCATTTATTTACTTCACATATAAAAGTTTACCATGATTCTCCTCCTGTGAAGACTATTTTGAATGATCTACGCATTCCTCCACTATCATAATTTATGTTATCTCATTCTTATGAAGACTAGTCTGGATGAACAGTATTAACTGTTTTAGTGTTAAAGAATATTAATTTTTTTGTCGAACAATATTAGTTATTTCTATTGAATAATATTAGTTATATATTAATTATATTGTACAATTAGTGCACACAAATGTTATTCTATTTTGAAAAAAAAAATTCAAAAAAATGTAACACTCATAATTTTATGAGTCGCACATAAATCATGCACAAAACAAACAAGAGTCGCATGGGGTGACATGATAAAAATGATGGTATTTTTGAAAGCTCGTCACTTATCGTTCGTGGTGATTGTCTTAATAGGACTCATTTGGTACCAACGATGGGCCGTCAAAAACATTTTATGAATGTAGTTGAGATAAGGGACTTTAGGTGGCGTTTGGTAGTTTGGATTAGAAATGAACAATTACACACGTTTGGTAGGTTCAATTACCCAAATTTGAATTTTTTTTTTTTTTTTTTAATTCATTTTAATACGCAAAACAACTAAGTGCGAAAATATGGGTGATTACTGAATATCCACTACCGGAAATATTTGAGGCTGAGATGGAAGGAATTTGTGGTTAATCAGGCAAAGTACAAGGTCTGGGCGCACACTTAGATTTTGCTACCGTAAAAATGTTGGGAAATCGGGCTGCCCGAATTTATTCAAGATGATATTTAAATACGAATTTAAAATTCAATTATTACTAATATGAATTCAACAACACATATCATTATGCATATGAATTAATTCACATAAAATCATATAGCAGAATATTTAGGAGTTTATGCGATTACGTACCTCTTGAAGCGATGACCTTTGAGAATAACGGGACAAGCTTTGATGATCCTATCAACCGAAAGACATTTTAAAGTACTCCATTTAGCCTTGCACGTTCCCCGATGGAAAGTGCTTAACGAACAACTAATAAAACAAAGGAAGAAGAAAAATATATGTAAGCACTTAATTTTTCCAACTCATTAAACTTTAAACTGGGGATGAAAATATCACCCCCTATTTATAATAGGTGGTGGTTGAAAACTCCATGTAGAATAGGGGAGAGAATATTTTTTTGATCTCCAATCTTTTTTAATATATTTCATATATTATTTTCTCCATAGTAAAATATTCCACAAAAATTTCACCTCCTTATTATAATATTAAATTTCGAAAATTTTAAGATGAGAATTCAAGATTTGGATCTTCTTGAATTTATGAGATAACTAGTTCGCATCCCCACGAATTTTGCGGAATGAAAATTAAAATTGTTATTATTATTTCAAATTATAAAAAAAATTGTAATTTCGATATAATATTAAAATTGTAATTATAATTCAACAAATAATAATAAAAATAAATTGAAAAATATAAATTAATTCACACATTCAATATCAAATTAGCATAACACAATATTACTTAAAATTACAGTTGTTGTATACTTGCATGCCCAGTTTTCCCCCATGGTATGAAGATACAATAACAATCGAACGCAAAAGTTCAACTCTAAAGATAAAATCACACACTTCAGATCTAAAGGTAACATTTGAGAAAAAAAATGTCAAAATTAAAATAAAATATTGTGTAGATGTTTGTGTGGGAACAATTGATTAATGTGTTGGTTTTATAATACACAATTCAACAATTAGAATTGACATTTAGGCGTCAATCTTAGAGGGGTGTATTCAATTGGGATTCTATCGGATTTTTTTGGACTTTAAAAGTTTGACGGTATTCAATTTAGATTTTCAAAAGTCTTTAAAAATCCTGAGGTATTCAATATGGATTTTAAAAAGTCTTAAAAAATCTTTAGGTATTCAACAGTGTATGGATTTTAATACTCCACGGATTTTCTTAGATTTCTCTTCCAAAATATGAATATATTTCACTCTTCAAAATCTCTTCTAATAACCAGAGATTTCTACGGATTTTGAAAAGTCTTAAAAAATCTTTAGGTATTCAACAGTTTATAGACTTTCTTTGATTCTCTTCCATTGGGATGTTAACGGGGCGGGGATGGGGGTCATTCACCATCCCCGTCCCTGCAAAATAAATGAGAATTTTTCCCCTATCCCCGTCTCGCGGCGATTCCCCGTTCTCCACCTACTTATTTTTTTATCTCATTTTTAAAATATAAAAATATTTAAATTAAAAACTTTAAATATACACAACAATTACTTTAAGTTGGAATTAAAAAAAATTAATTTAAACAATTTAAAGAACCTCTAATTCTAATATTTTTAATTAACATATATACTAAAGTGAAAATAATATAATTTGGAACTAATAACATAACATTAAATAAAAAAAATGTAATTTTTAATAAATAGTTAATTGAGTAGGAAACTATGAAATATTTATTTGTAATTTACTTTAATATTAAAATTATATATAAATATATTAATTATATAAAAAATAATGCGGCTCCCCGCGGGGAACGAGACGGGGATCCCCCGGGCTGAGAATACTATCCCGGTCCCCGCCTACGGGGCAAAAAATTCCCCGTCCCTATTTGCTTTGGGGATTACCCGCCCCGTTGTCAAGTCTACTCTTCAAAAAATATAAATAAATTTTACTCTCCATAATCTCTTCTAACAACATGAGACTTCTAATGAGGGCGAGGTATAACGGTGATTAAAATGAAGATGAAATAATAATGTATTTTTTTAACTAATGTATTTTTTTTTTAAATAATTTGGATAATTTTTTTTTATATACAAGTGTGTCCCATATATATTTGCATCAATGGTTCCAGCGCCGGAGTCTATGTAAATCCATGTAAATCAATAAAAAAAATGTATTCCACAATCCTGTAAAGTCTGAAAATCCAAATAAATCAATAAAAAAAGTCAGTCAAACTCTGCATGGAGTCTATAGATTTTCTAAATCCACAGACTTTTTAAAGTCCAAAAAAATCCGATAGAATTCCAATTGAATACACCCCTCTTAGTTTTTTTTTTAATTTCAATTTCCCTCCTAGACATTCCACATATACGGATATTTTGCAAAAAAAAAAAAAAAAAGTTAAAAAATCGAAATTGTTAAAAAAGACCAAATCATACTCTACAAAACAGTATCTATATTTTACACTTTTAAATTCTATTTTGCAAGTAGAATTTTATCCAAAAAAGAAAAAGTTTTGTTACAATCTATTATTGATGGTAATTTTTTTGGAAGCATATGTTATTTCGGTGATAATATCTTTTAAAAAATATTTCAATTTCTTGCTACAAATTTCACATCTATCAATAACTTAATGTCCTTTTTTTCCAACACTATAGTGTTTTATCCATAAAAAACTAATTTCACACACACACACACACACACATATATATATATATATATATATATATATATATATATATAATTATATAACATATAACAACCTTTTACTTATTTATCATTTACAATACTATTTTAATATTTGTAAGTTAAAATAATATAAAAGAAAAATCGAAACTCTAGTTTATAAAAGAATATATGTACTTTACAGTATAATAGTAAATAGTCTTGTTGATGATCTTGATTCGTGTTAGGTGATTAGTGGTTGTTTTAGGCTTAGAAGATCATCAAACAAGAGGTAAATCAAAGATTAAAGTTAAATTTTTGTAAGGAGAAATTGAGAAGAAATTTGGCAAGAGTTTGGTCTTGTTTTTTAATTAATGAACCTCTTTTTATTATCCCATGAAGGGGTATATATAGAGTACAAGCAAGCATGAGGTGTCACCTTCTTAATCACCTTCATTTACAACTTGACAAGTGTTAAGACACTTGTTATATCCTTAAGCTATTACATCTTTTACAATGACAAGTGTTAAAACATTTGTTTGTTCCTAATGTAATGTCTAATTAGTGGGATTTTTGATGATCTTCCGAGATGCCCTTCTGCTCGTCTGCTCACCTCTTTTGGTTCCTTTTTTACTCTTCTTGGACATGCTGCTCGCCTCTCTTTTTGTGTATTGATGACCAGTTGTTCGCCTGACCTGCTGCTCGTCCACATTGACTTGGACCATCACCCAGCTGCTCGCCTCCTTGGACCTCTTCCCTGCTGCTCGTCCTTCTTTGATTTTTGCTCTTAATGACTTCTTTATTTATTATCTTAGTATTTATTTATCGGATGCACTTGCTCGCCTGGCTACTAGCACGGGACCAGCAGAACTTTCAAAAGTTACAATAACAAGAATCTCTCATCCATCCACCAACGACTACATAATCAATCAGATTGAAGAAGAGTTGACAGAGGAAGATTTGAGGACACCTATATACAGATATCTCAAAGACAGCAAAGTGCCGGAAGACCTGCAAGAAGCATTCAAGATAGTCAAGCGAGCAGCAAGATTCACCATCATGGACAACCAACTTTACAAAAGAGGGTTTTCATTTCCCTTGTTGAAATGTCTAGCAAGGGGCAAGGCCAAGAAGTTTTAAGAGAAATACACGAATGCGTATGTGGAAATCATGCAGGAGGGCGAGCATTGGCGTATAAGACAGTAAGACAAGGATACTACTGGCCAACTCTACTGCAAGATGCAATCAAAGTTGCAAAGATGTGCCTCAGGTGCCAGCTGTTCGCTCTCAGCATCCATAAGCCACCAACAGAATTGATTTCAGTGAATAGTCTATGGCCATTTGCAAAGTGGGGGATAGATATCATAGGACCTTTCCCAACGGGAAAGGGGAACGTAAAATTTGCAGTATTGGTCGTGGACTATTACACAAAATGGGCTGAAGCTGAAGCACTAGTGACAATAACACAAGAAAAAATAATCAACTTTATCTGAAAAAGTATTGTATGCCGGTTCGGAGTTCCATAGGCAATTCTAACGGATAATGGAAGACAATTTGAAGGAAAGAAGATAATGGACTTCTGCAAAAAAAAGGGTATCAAGAAACTTTTTTCAAAACCCTATCATCCTCAATCCAACAGTCAGGTCAAGGCGGTTAACAAGATAATCAAACATATCTTGATAATTCGCCTATGGATAAGAAAGGCAAATGGTCAGAGGAACTGCCAGAAGTACTTTGGGCATATAGAGTGTCATATAGAACAAGCACCGGAGAAACACCATTTACTATGGCATTTGCTATTGAGGCAGTCATACCTATAGAACTCAAAGTACCAACTGAAAGAGTAGCTGGGTTCGACGACCAGTTAAACAATAAGGCTCTGGCTGCAGAAATGGATCTGATTGACGAAAAAAGAATCTCAGCAGAAATGAAGAATGAAATATACAAAAGAAGAATTGCAAGATATTACAATTCACAAGTGAAAATCAGAGAATTTGAAGTCGGAGATCTGGTGCTCCGAAAAGTTCCAGCACCACTGCCAGAAGTATTTGGACCGACTTGGGAGGGCCCATTTAGGGTAACCCACAAATGGTACAATGACACATATGATCTTGAGGACATGGAAGGAAACTCGGCCCAATACTCCTGGAATGCGGCTTTATTGAAAAAGTATTATCAGTAGTCAGGAAACTAGTATAAAAATCTTTTTATGTTGATTATATTGAAATAATATAAGTTATTTGTATTGTGAAGTTTAGTGAAATTTTCAAAAAAAATTTAGTAAAATATGTAAATAGGAGAATGAAGGTAGTGGTCCGTTGTATTATATGATTAAATAAACTAGAAGGCATCAAGACTCAATTGTTCGCCCAATAAAAAACTGTTTGCCAGAAACAGAAAGATGTCGTAAGTTCAGTATAAGGCGAGCAGCAGGTTCAAAAGTCACAAAAACCCACCTGATCGCCCCAGAAGCACAAGTTGCTCGCCCAAAGCTAAATGCATTAAAGCACAAACATAGCATGTGATTAGGCGTGAAATTGTTATGATTCGTAGCTAGAAATGCCCAAGTTTTGGTCGATTTTATTGAGTTTTTAGAGTCAAATGAGTACTGTTTTTTTACATTGATGAATTTGTCTCTTTGATGCTCATAGGTGAATTAAGGGCGAAAAACGGAGTTCGTAGGACTTTGAATCAGCTCAAACGGATGCCCGGATGAGAAAATATCGAAGAAATACGAACGGTATTAGTGCGTGGGAAGAGAAGTGTTAGTTGAATGGAGAGAAGGGCTGCTCGAGCAAGACCACTTGAGCGCCTCCGCTCGACCAGTGCCCCTCGAGCACCTCCGCTCGAGCTCAACAGCTCGAGCGCCTCTGACTTACAGAGCATTTCCTTCGCTCGAGCTCAACAGCTCGAGCGCCTCTGACTTACAGAGCATTTCCTTCGCTCGAGCTCAACACCTCGAGCACCTTCGCTCGACCACCTGCCCCATTCGACCAAACAAGCTCGAGGGCATCCGCTCGAGCGCCTTCAAGGCTTAAGTTTCCAAGTTCGTTTTTTCGGCCCACGAGTTCCCGTTTCGGCCCAAAGCTTATATATACTCGTCCCGAGCTCATTTTTACAGATGAACACACTACCACGACATTCCAAATTACTTTTAGACTTAGTTTTTAGATACAGAAAGAGGAGAAGAGACGAGCAA
Organism: Ballota nigra; assembly: GCA_947034835.1. Lineage (NCBI taxonomy): Eukaryota > Viridiplantae > Streptophyta > Magnoliopsida > Lamiales > Lamiaceae > Ballota > Ballota nigra. The sequence continues at coordinate 26,248,453 of OX344730.1, forward strand.
GCTTTACTTTACGTTTAATCGAGGTTTTAGTACGAATTTTTAGTTTATTTTCGTTTCTTAGTTTCTTTTCATTAGTTTGATTACATTAAACACTTTAGACTTCGTTTTATTAATCTAATTTCAGTTCTTAGAATTATTTTCTTTCAAAACCCTAGTTCATGTTTTTTAGTTTTTCACTTCAATTAATCATGTTTATGTTCGTTACTTCGTCAATTTCTTTTGTTATCGTTATAAACATGTCCGGCTAAAACCCTTGTATGCTTGGGGTAGGATGAACTTGTAGAAGTAGGATGTGGGTACGTAATTAAGGTAGTTCGTGACGTTTAGTTTTAATTCTCTTAATTAATGAATTCTTAAAATCAATCTTAACTTTGCCTTTGAATTTTGTACGAACGTGTTAGGGAGAGGACGACCGCATCACTCTTTAACAACTAGTAGACTTAACTAGAGAGTTTAGAAGGGGTTGATTAACTTGTCGGTTTAGCTATGGAGGACGGCCGCATCACCATTAGTTAAATGAGGGCCTCTTTAATTAAGCACGATCTATTAACTTGTTAGTGGATTAGTGAAGTCGAATGTTAGGATAAAGTATTAGGGTTTAAAATATTGAGCTTTCATCTTGCATTCTTTTACTTAGGTTATCTCTTGCGCGTCACGATTATTTTGATTATGTACCTGCTCCGTTAGTATACGTAGGGATTCCTATCCTGAGCATCACCATCTCTTATTTAAAAAACACATCTTAAATTCTTAGTTTAACTTTCTGTTTGCATCCGTAGGATAGTTTAGTTTATTTTAATTAATTTTTTTTCCAAAATAAAATCCAAAAATATACACTCATATTAACTACGATGCGTAGATCTTTAGGGATCTATTTGCATACACACTTTCCCTTGGGTTCGATAATACTTGGTCGCTATACTTTCCCATACTACAGTGAACCCGTACTCTTGCGGGGAAGCTACTAGTAGAAAGCTAGTATTTTCGGTTCAAGGCAATGGCGCTGTTGCCGGGGATGGCGTTGTATGTCTTTTGAATAGGACTTGTAGATAGCTTAGTAGTTAGTAGTGAGTGCTTTATTTTCTGTTTTATTTTTATTCTTATTCATTCGGCAGTTGTGTTTTGTGTTGGAGTTATACGTGAAAGTATGCTTTTACTTTGTATAACTCGTGTATCAAACACTCGTTTTATGAGAATAATTCTTTTATCGCATTTGCTTTAGTTATGATTGAATGTTGAATTTCTATTGTAAACCGTTCAATATATAGTACGTGTTACATAGTAGTTAATGTGGTGATACCCGATCACGGAAGACGACATTAACAGTTTACTTGTAACTAAACGTACATTTTCACGACCTAGGTGGAATTGAACAATCCGCCGTGAAAGGTCGATGTGTAAGGCTCAGATTGGTATGTCTTGACTAAGAGATTGCACTAGCACATTTAGTATGTGTTGAAGAGGTCCTACAGCGAGGATAAATTCTTCTGTTCTGAAAGGTGAAGAATTAGACCTCAGTGGTTGTTGATTTCTTAATCTCCGTCACTTAAATAGGACCGTGTGTGCTTAATAGTTACTGCTTTGATTCATGTTGGGTGAGAATCATTGCGACTTCGAACTTTGTGTCTTGGGCAGTAATATTAATCATACGACGGTTGCTAAGATTTAATACGGAGAAACGCGTGCGAGTACGGCTCGTGTGATTAGTCCCCTTGGTGGGCTCAGAAGTTTTATTGTACCAAATCTTGCAAGTGAAGAATTAGTTTCTTCGGTACGAATAATAATGTTGAGCTGTCTTTACTCCAAGGTGAAATATATTAATTAATTTAGAGCTATTCAGAAGCTCAATTAATTAATGGACTTGATAATCTTAAACGCGGGAAATAATAACCGGGAGCCCATATTATCGTAATATGGATTAAGATGGATAGTGCAATATTAATTTATTAGTGGTAATAATTAATATTAATGGGCTGAATTATATTGGGGCTCAATATTGAAATTCAGAGGCCCATTAGGAGGTCCAATCTTAATTCTCCTTAAGGCCCCTCAAGTAGCCCATTAAGTAGCCCAATAATGATAAGGTGATTAAAATAAAAAGAATATATTATGCTGATTTTTTCATGTTAAATTCGAAAATAAGGAATAAAAAAGAAATAAGATTTTGTTGATTTTCTTGGAAAGATATTATGGAAGATATGTATTCTAGGAATACAAGAATATCTCATATATTCAAGAAGATCCAAATCTTGGATTTCATCCTTGGAATTTTCGAAAATTACCCTTAATATGTAGGGTGAGATTTTTGTGGAATATTTTATTTTGGAGAAAAGAATATATGTGATATATTCAAGATTTCTTAGAGTCTAAGAAAAGAATTTTTCCAAGCCCAAAATATATCAAAAATTTCGGCCCCTACACTATTATAAATAATCATCCCCAAGTACATAATTCCATGTGTTGGAAAAATCAAGAAGCATAGATATTTTTCTTTTTCCTTAGTTTATTAAATTACTTGAAAGCGTCTCCCACCGGCGATCAAGTGAGGTGAAAAGGGAAATACTTGAGAAGGCTTTGGGTTGATAGAGCGAGATTACAATTGTCCCGTATATCCAAAGGCCAATTCTACAAGAGGTACGTTAATCGCATATTTACTTGTTTATTCCGCCTAGTTAATATGTGAAATTAATTGAACATGCATGATGATAATTAGTTGTTGGAATTATTATTTGAATTGATTAGGATTAATTCATGCTAGTAATAATTGTATTTAAATTCGTATTTAAATTTCATCCCGAATAGATTCCGGGCACCCCTATTTTTCCAACAACTGGTATCAGAGCCACGGTTTCGGGCTCTGAATTTTAAATTGGAATTTAAATTGTTAAACATTAAATTGAAATTGGATAGTAGAATTGTTAGATCTTTTTTACAGGTATCCAATTGTCATGGTTTTAATGTTGTTAATTTCATGCGTGTAAATTAATTGTTTTTTAATTCGATTCGTTCGAATTCGTTTTTCTCGTGAGAAAATCCACGAGTAGATTAGTTGTTTTTATTTTGATTCGATCATTGTAATAGACTAGTCTAGATCTAATATTTATTTTTTTTGTAAAAATAAATTGTAACCGGATCGTGACGAAGAACGAAGAATTAAAAACGGCGTACCCGGACGACGCATACAAGCGTGGCGCGTGTATGGACGTAAAATCATGCAAGGGGTGAAGAAAACGAGGACGAACGGCAAAAAAAACGGCGCACGGGGGTGCACGGCGCACGCCGTGCGCAACGGGGGCACGGCGCCGCGCGCAGGCGTGCGCGCGCCTCGGGTGCGCCTCGGCGCGCCTCCGTGCAGCGCCTCGGGTGCGCCTCGGCCGCGCCTCGGGGCTGCGCTTCGGCGCGCCTCGGGCAGTTTTTCGGCGCCTTTCGGGCCGGGAAGCGCGCGGGCCCACTTTGTGGGCCGACGCGCGCTGTATCTCGGGCTGTGGAATTTTTTTTCGGTTCGTGTTTTTTTCCGTGTGATTTTAAACGTTGTCTCGAACCCCAAACGATGCTGTTTTTGATGAAGTGTTGCTGTTCGAGTGGGAGCACGTCGAGACGAACGTCGGAAAGCAACAAGGACGATTTTTCGCATCAAGACGTGAAGAAATTAAACCGTGACAATTGGATTTGAGTGATCCAATGTGTTTAATTTTGTTTTGATGGATGTTTTATTTCGTGCACTTATTATTATTTGTTAATATGTGTTTGCATGAATTTAATTGTCCAAGAAAAACCTTACTTTCGAAAATTACTAAGTATGTTTTTATAATCGCAATTTTATTCCGGATATTAAAATTGGATTAATTTGACCTCCATAATTTATTTATTTGTGAAGTTCTTTTGGAATACATTTCCCCCTCGGATCGGCCAAAAGAACGGATTTCACATGAATAAATTCCGAAAGGATGATTGTGGATTATTACTAGTGGCGGTATTGACCCTCACCACGAGTGGCTTGCTCAAAGCGAAATAATAATCCTGTATTTAATTATGGTTATTACTTAGGCATAGGGAATTGATATTAACTTACTCCCCTCTGAGTCCCTGTCAGTTTCTATGTGGTCAAAGTGGGAGCCAACTATTAATTTTGAATTAAGGATTTGTAACTTTTAAGTTTGTAATCCGCTTGAATGTATTTAAATGTATAGACCACCCCTCGTGGCGCATTTAAATTGTTTCGAGATGTTGGCTGATGCATGATTATATTGTTTTAAGGTTTCAATATAATTGATGTGATCGAATTATGTGATAATTTCATATTTTTCTAGATATTGATATGAATGTATGTTTTATTCTCATTTCATCATGTCGCAACCTTTTAATCCACAGTTTAATATACTTACAGTTAATAAACTTTTTGGAGAGAATTATATCGATTGGAATTTTTTTTTTTAAATTTGTCCTTACTGCACGAAAACACAATTGGGTTATTTATGTTAATATACCCGGCAAGCCTAATGATAAGTCAAGCAATGGGAAGAGGCAGTTTATGATCGGAAGCGTGACAATGAATGAAGTGCATCATCTTGACATTTCTGTCTGAGGATTTGAGGCGCGTTCATGAAGACATTGTATCCGCTGTTGAAATCATGGAACACCTTGAAGAGATATTTTCACATCAGAATCCCATGACTAATCAGTTCACCAAACATGACTCGGTCAAGTTGGAAATGGTGGAAGGAACGCCCGTGAGGGAGCACGTTCTCGAGATAATGGCATACCTTAACAAGTTGGAAGTACTTGGTGTGGATTTTGATTGATTTCATATACCATTCCCTACCGAGAAGCTTTGAGTAGTTTCATCTGAACTGTCAGATGAATGAAAGGACAAGTCGTTTGCCCGAGCTCTTGTAAGCTTTAGTTTCGGTGGAGGTGATAATGGAGCACCAGTCTAGTGCTATGGTGGCTAATGGTTCGTCTACCTCTTTTGGTCCCAAGGGAGGGAAAAAGAGGAAGAGAACCAAAGGCCGGATCCAAGCAAATCCAATTGTTGCGAAAGGCAAATGCAAAGGCAAGCATCGAAGGGGAAGTGTTTTAGTTGCGGTGAGAGAGGACAATGGAGGTCTGCCTGTTCCAAGCCTAAGAGGCTAGGAAAGTTAGGTAATTCACACACCTTAGTCGTCGAAACTTGTGAAGTGGCGTATGCTGTCTATTCGTGGATAGTGGATACGAGAGCTACTGATCACATTTGTTTTATGGGTTTAAGCTAACTCGACGACTTAACGGAAGTGAGATCCCCATCACATCCGGTAATGCTACGAGAGTGGCAGCTGAAGCAGTGGGAGAAGTGCGCCTATCTTGTGAAGATAGAGTTATGGTCTTGAGAGACGTTCCTCATGTTCCTAGTTTAGAAAGAACTCAACCTTCAGTTTCTAAACTGTTTGAATAGATACTCAGTTTCTTTTAATAAGGATGTTATTATTGCTTGAAACGATGAGTTTATCCGTTCCGGAACTTTAATGGATGATCTGTATACCATTATTTGGGCACACCACTCACAAAATTGAATCTAATAATACATCGATTATTTCGAGTAATAAAAGAAAGCGTTCTTCGGAGATGAACGAAACACTTCTATGGCATCTTAGACTAGGTCATATTAATCTAAAGTGGATAGAGAGATTGGTGAAAGACGGATCCTTGGAATCATTCCAAGTTGAACCGTTTCCAACTTGTGAATCCTGTTTAGAGGGTAAAATGACCAAGAGGGCATTTGGAGCCAAGGGGAATAGAACTACGGAAGTGTTAGAACTCATTCATACCGATATGTGTGGTTCAATGACGATCATAGCAAGAAGAGGTATGAGTAATTTGATGATTACTCAAGATACGGATACATCTACCTTATGATGCATAGGGAAAGAAGTATCAAGTCTCTACGATTTGTTCGTGGAGGCGAATACCTTAGCAATGAATTCTTGAACTACCTATCGGAAGAAGGAATTGTATCCCTGTTGACCACATCGGGAACCCCTCAATAGAACGGTGTGGCGGAACGAAGGAGCCAGACTCTTTTAGAAATAGTCAGATCCATGATGAGTTATTCGGATTTACCCAAGTCGTTTTGGGGTAACGCCTTGGAAACAATGACTTACATTCTAAACTTGGTGCCATCCAAATCGGTTCCTAAAACCCCAATGGAATTGTGGACCGGGGCGCAAGCCCAGTTTAAGACACTTGCAGATTTGGGGTTGTCCGGCATACGTGCTAGACAAGGAAGCCGGTAAATTGGATCCATGTTCGGAATTAAGGTTGTTTATAGGATATCCCATGGGAACGAAAGGGTGTATGTTCTATAGTCTCAAGGATTAAAAGACCGTGATTAGTTCGCACTTTAAATTCTTGGAGGAAGACTATATGAACAAAAGAAAGCCCAGAAGTGAGATTACCTTAGACGAGTTAAGAGGGCAAAATCCTATACCAAGTATACAAGATGATATACCACACGTCATACCTTCACAACCGGAACCCCGTCGTAGTGGGAGGATTGCAAGGCAACCCGAGAGATTCATGGGAATTGGAGAATCTTCGGATTTGATTCCCGGCGATGAATCAGACCCATGAACGTACGACGAGGCAATCCAAGACAAAGACGCGGAAGTGTGGCAAACCGCAATGGAAACCGAGGTGGGTTCGATGGATTATAATCAAGTGTAGGAGTTGGTTGATCCACCTAATGGGGTAGAGCCCATTGGATGCAAGTGGGTGTACAAGAGGAAAAGAGGACCGGACGGAAGGGTAGAGACCTTCAAAGCAAGGCTTGTGGCCTGTGGCCTGTAGATATGCTTAAGTCCATCCGTATTCTCTTGTCGATCGCTGCGCACTTAGATTACGAGATCTGGCAAATGGATGTCAAGACAGCTTTCCTTAACGGAAGTCTTGATGGGATCTATATGCAACAGCCCAAAGGTTTCGTTGAAAAAGGCCAAGAGCACCTCGTATGCAAACTTAAGAGATCCATTTATGGACTTAAGCAAGCATCGCGTACTTGGAACCAGTGTTTTGATCAATTAATTAAGTCTTATGGGTTTGTGATCAAAACAAGTTCGAAAGTTGTGTGTACAAAAGATGTGACGGAACTGCGGTGGTATTCTTAGTATTATACGTAGACGATATTCTGCTCATTGGAAACAATGTAAAGGTATTGTCAGACGTAAGGGTATGGCTGTCAAATCAGTTTGATATGAAGGACTTAGGGAAAAGCCGGTCACATCCTTGGGATCAAGTTCACTCGAGATCGCAAGAGGAAGATGTTGGGCTTATCGCAAGTTTCATACAAAGCCACTGTTTTGAAGCATATCAGCGTGCAAGATTCCAAGAAAGGTTTTGTACCTTGTAGGCACGGAATCCATCTATCCAAAGAAATATGCCCTAAGACGCAAGTGGAGATAGATGACATGAAAGACGTTTCGTACGTTTCGGACGTAGGAAGTCTTATGTATGCAACGTTGTGTACGAGACCGGATATCTGCTTTGTCGTGGGCATGATGGCAAGATATCAAAGTAACCCCGGGAAAGCACATTAGATTGCAATTAAATGCGATCTTTAGTTTCTGAAAAGAACTTGGTATGGAATGCTGATTTAACAATCAGACAATCTAATTCCCATGGGATACACGGACTCAAATTTCCAATCAGACATAGACTCCAAAATATCTACCTCGGGTAGTGTGTTTTGCATGGGAGAAGGAGCCATGATATGGAGAAGCAATTTGCAGAAATGCATCGCCGATTCGACCATGGAAGCCGAATAAGTAGTTGCTTATGAAGTAGCGAAAGAAGCGGTTTGGCTCAAGTACTTCTTAGTGGACTTGGACGTTGTTCCGAATTTGCCCGACAAGATAACTGTCTTTTGTGACAATGCCGGAGCAGTTGCAAATTCAAGGGAACCGAGAGCCCACAAGGCCAGCAAACACATTGAAAGAAAAACACCATCTTATACGAGAAATCGTTAAGAGAGGAGATAAAGAGGTGGCAAAGATAAATGTCGGAGGACAACCTAGTATATCCATTCACAAAGGGTCTGCCTCTGATTACATTCGAGAGACATGTGGATGGAATGGGAGTCAAGACTATTGCCAATCTGCTTTAAGTATAAGTGGGAGGAATTATTAGGTTAGTGTAGGTTGACATGAGATGTCACGGAGAGCTACTACACCAAGACATGCGTGATGTATACTAAAAGCAGACTTTAAGTATAAGTGGGAGATTGTTGGAGTTATACGTGAAAGTATGCTTTTACTTTGTATAACTCGTGTATCAAACACTCGTTTTATGAGAATAATTCTTTTATCGCATTTGCTTTAGTTATGATTGAATGTTGAATTTCTATTGCAAACCGTTCAATATATAGTACGTGTTACATAGTAGTTAATGTGGTGATACCCGATCACGGAAGACGACATTAACAGTTTACTTGTAACTAAACGTACATTTTCACGACCTAGGTGGAATTGAACAATCCGCCGTGAAAGGTCGATGTGTAAGGCTCAGATTGGTCTGTCTTGACTAAGAGATTGCACTAGCACATTTAGTATGTGTTGAAGAGGTCCTACAGCGAGGATAAATTCTTCTGTTCTGAAAGGTGAAGAATTAGACCTCAGTGGTTGTTGATTTCTTAATCTCCGTCACTTAAATAGGACCGTGTGTGCTTAATAGTTACTGCTTTGATTCATGTTGGGTGAGAATCATTGCGACTTCGAACTTTGTGTCTTGGGCAGTAATATTAATCATACGACGGTTGCTAAGATTTAATACGGAGAAACGCGTGCGAGTACGGCTCGTGTGATTAGTCCCCTTGGTGGGCTCAGAAGTTTTATTGTACCAAATCTTGCAAGTGAAGAATTAGTTTCTTCGGTACGAATAATAATGTTGAGCTGTCTTTACTCCAAGGTGAAATATATTAATTAATTTAGAGCTATTCAGAAGCTCAATTAATTAATGGACTTGATAATCTTAAACGCGGGAAATAATAACCGGGAGCCCATATTATCGTAATATGGATTAAGATGGATAGTGCAATATTAATTTATTAGTGGTAATAATTAATATTAATGGGCTGAATTATATTGGGGCTCAATATTGAAATTCAGAAGCCCATTAGGAGGTCCAATCTTAATTCTCCTTAAGGCCCCTCAAGTAGCCCATTAAGTAGCCCAATAATGATAAGGTGATTAAAATAAAAAGAATATATTATGCTGATTTTTTCATGTTAAATTCGAAAATAAGGAATAAAAAAGAAATAAGATTTTGTTGATTTTCTTGGAAAGATATTATGGAAGATATGTATTCTAGGAATACAAGAATATCTCATATATTCAAGAAGATCCAAATCTTGGATTTCATCCTTGGAATTTTCGAAAATTACCCTTAATATGTAGGGTGAGATTTTTGTGGAATATTTTATTTTGGAGAAAAGAATATATGGGATATATTCAAGATTTCTTAGAGTCTAAGAAAAGAATTTTTTCAAGCCCAAAATATATCAAAAATTTCGGCCCCTACACTATTATAAATAATCATCCCCAAGTACATAATTCCATGTGTTGGAAAAATCAAGAAGCATAGATATTTTTCTTTTTCCTTAGTTTATTAAATTACTTGAAAGCGTCTCCCACCGGCGATCAAGTGAGGTGAAAAGGGAAATACTTGAGAAGGCTTTGGATTGATAGAGCGAGATTACAATTGTCCCGTATATCCAAAGGCCAATTCTACAAGAGGTACGTTAATCGCATATTTACTTGTTTATTCCACCTAGTTAATATGTGAAATTAATTGAACATGCATGATGATAATTAGTTGTTGGAATTATTATTTGAATTGATTAGGATTAATTCATGCTAGTAATAATTTTATTTAAATTCGTATTTAAATTTCATCCCGAATAGCTTTCGGGCACCCCTATTTTTCCAACATTTTGATCCTTCTGCTAGTGTGTCAGGTATATGAAAACACGCTCACAAGGCAATACGAGCGAAGAAAGAATACCGTTGGACTCTGAAACAATAGCTAGAAGGAACCTAGCTTTCTTGAGGAGAATGAACACTGCCGGAGGAGGAAAAGAACCAATGGACCTCACTAATGAGTTGGATGATGTCGAGAATGAGTTTAATCAGACATTGAACCGGGTTGACGGCACTGAAGGCAATACCAGTAAGAACCAAGATCCGTCAGGGGAAAGCCAAAGCCAAAACCCGGGGACTCAGAATCAAAATAGCCCAGCTCATAACATTGTTCAAAACCCTCATAACAACCCTGCTTACCCACATCCTAACTTACCACAAAACAACTTACCTTATCCACCTTACCCATACCCACCTTATCCGTATCCACCATACCCGTATCCTCCACCTCCAGTTTACAATCCACCTCCTGTTTACAACAACCAACCACCAGCTTATCAACCACCACCACCCCAACAAGTACCCGTACCAGCGGCTAATCCTCAACACGTTCCTCAGAACGCAGATCAGAATATGGCTATTCGAGAAAGGTTTGCAGCATAGCCGCAACGGTACTATGATGGAGTGGCATTGCCTCCTGTTGAGGCAAATAACTTCTCGATTTCCCCGGGAATTCTTAAGCTGCTTACCGAGAACCAGTTCAAGGGGGTGATCGGGAAGGAGAATCCTCATACACATCTGAGGAGTTTTCTAATGATAGCCTCCACTTTCAATTACAATGGCATGTCTGAAGATGCCAAGAGGCTTAGGTTGTTCCCATTCTCATTGACGGGAATAGCTAAAGAGTGGTACGATAATAAGCTTCCACGGGGAGGTATTACCACATGGGCCGAGCTCGAGCGTCTGTTCCTCGAGCGATTCTACCCTCCATCCAGAACGATCAAAGCAAGGATTGAGATCTCTTCCTTCCGCCAGAAGCAAGGAGAGGACCTACGTCAAGCATGGGAGAGATACTCAAACATGTTGATAGAGTGCCCGCAGCATGGGTACAATGAGGGAGATGTCATGGCATTTTTCTATAGTGGTGCCAACAAGGCTGGGCAAGACCATCTAGACGCCTGTGCTAGTGGATTATTCCCAAATCAAGGAATAGTGAGGTGTAGAGAGATCGTGGACAACATTGTCACGAATGCCGGGGCTTGGAATGTGGACGCAGATTTCCAGAGAGTTCATCAGGTTGAGGAAGGTGAAGGAACGAGAAGGCTGTTGATGGCCATAATGGAAAAGATTAACAACCTTGAGTTGGGGAAGAATATGGTTGGAGGGAATGCAACAGAGAATGAGCAAGAGGATAAGCCCATAATTTAGCAAGAAGTAGTAAATTATATGGGAGGTCCTTATTACAATCAGAATGGGTATCCACAAGGTGGAAATTTTCAAGGAAGGTCTTCTTATGGCCAACCATTTGTACCTCCAGGTCCACAACCGCCTCAAAATCAATGGAGGAACACACAAGGGTACCAAGGAGGCCAGCAGCTTCCTCAGAACCAATGGAGGAAGAACGAGAATTTTTCATATGCTAACCCAAAGACGGGTATTATAGTTCCTCCAGGCGTTGATCCAGATTCTAAACCTCCTGGTGGAGAAGGCGGTTCCTCAACTGAGGAGATGTTGAGAGCTATCCTACAGAAGGTGGAGGAAGGAAGCAAACGTTTATCATCTTTGGAGTACGATGTGAAAGATCTGCATAAGAAAGTTGATCAGCGTGATCAAGACCTCCATAAGAGAGATGTAGAGCTGAATCGAATTCAGTAAGAGAACAACCGAAGGTTCACTTCTATAGAGTTCCAGATGAGCCAGATTGCAAAGTCATTGAATAGAGAGCCTGACAAATACCCTTCAATGCCTGAGGGTAATCCTAAAGAGCATTGTAAGGCTATCCAGCTTAGAAGTGGGACCAATTGTGATGGTCCTGAGATGCCTGCTAATTCTGAGATGCCCCAATGAGATGTTGAGATAGAGGGGAAATAATATAAGGCAGATAGAGATGAGATTGAGGAGATAGGAGTTGAGAAGAAGGTTGAGGGTGAAAGCACTCAAGCGAGCAAAGAGCTTGAAGAGGAAGACATTGAGAAGGTTGAGAGAGTTCCTAAGTGGAAGAAGGCAAAGGAAGCAAGGGAGAAAGTGAAAGAGACCGAGAGAGATGAATGGGGGGTACCCAAATCTGTGATACCCGTCCCATATCCACAATGCTTCATGAAAAAGAAGCTTGATGAGAAATTCGCTAAATTCCTTGATGTGTTTAAACAATTGCATATTAACATTCCTTTTTATGATGCTTTGGAACAGACGCCCAACTATGCAAAGTTTCTGAAGGACTTGATCGCGAAAAGACGGCGAGTGGATGAGCCGAAGTTGGTGCAGTTGAACCATGAGGTGAGTGCATTAGTGCACAAGGCGCTTCCTCCAAAGCTGAAGGATCCCGGGAGCTTTACCATCTTGTGTGACATTGGGAACGGGATCAAGAAAGGAGCGCTATGTGATTTAGGGGCGAGCATAAATCTTATGCCCTTGTCGCTTTTCAAGAAGTTGGAAGGTGGTGAACTTCAGCCGACAATGATGACGCTTCAACTAGCCGACCGGTCTATTACTCGACCTCAAGGTGTGGTTGAAGACGTCCTCGTGAGAGTTGGAGATCACATTTTTCCAGCCAACTTTGTAGTGCTCGAAATGGAGGAAGACGAACATGTGCCCCTGATCTTGGGAAGACCGTTCTTAGCGACGGCGGGGATGGTGCTAGACGTGGTAAATGGGAAGATTACGTTGAAAGTTGATGATCAAGAAGTGAAGATTTCCCTATATGAGGCCATGAAGTACCCGAAGGAGGATGAGAGTTTGTATTGCATGGATGTCATTGATCCTAGTGTTGAAGACACACCTCCTATCCCTAATCCTTTTTTTATTTATGAGTTTGATAATCCTTCACCTGTTGATTTAACTCATGAGCATTATGATCTTGATTATGTTGATAGGGATAAAGAGAAGAAATTGAAGGATGAAGAAGTGAAAAAGGTGGACGTGGTCCAGCTCGAGAGAAAATGAGGAGTTAAGAAGAAAAGGTCCAAATTCAAGAACCTGTTTGGTAAGACTCCTCCTGAAAAGAGTGAGAAGGAATTGAGACGGCCACCGTCTGAGGTGAAAAAGAAAGATGGGAATAGAGCAAAGAACTTAGACAACTTCTCTTATGAGATTAAGGGAGGTATTTTTTAGTATCATGTCCCATAAGCTCATTTGAGCTTGGTCCGGCATGAGGACCTTAAAAATAGCGCTGCGTGGGAGGCAACCCACTTTTATTTGTTTTTAGTATTTTATTATGTTATTAGGGTATTGTTGAGTCGTACGTTTAACCTCGTACTTGAGAGTTTATTTTGTAGGCTTGTCTCGAAGGAGTGTCAAGTAAGTGGAGATTGAAGAAACTCAAGCAAGGAAGTGTGTAACGTTGTTGAGAGAAACTAAATTGTTTGGTTGAGGTAACCCACAACCCCAAACTTAGACCTCTTCGCAAGGTCGAAGTTTGGGGGGTGGAGTTTTTTTTTATGTTTCTTGTTACATTGCACCGGAGCACCCCTTATCTTTGAGTGTGTTTGGTTATTTGGTGCCTTGAGATGCTCCTTGGGGTAATTTTGATTTGATTCGCTATTGCATCTTTCATGCCTATCAATCAGCTTATGCTTGTTGATTGCTATCTTTGAGTATGATTTGATGAGTTGATGAGTTGTGAAGTTGAGTTAGGAAGTCTCTTGTGTGAGTGTTTGAGCTAGAGTTGATTTGAGAAAGAACTAGAATGCTTGTGAATTTTTCCTTTTGAGTGCTTGTGTGATGAGAGTGAGAATTCACTAGGACTAGCATGGATGTGAAAGCCGTGAGTTTTTTAGCCTTATGAGATTTTGATGCATAAATTAATCTCTTCGTTTGTGAGTGGATCGTCACCTTAGAGGATGCTAGAACTTGTGTGTGCTCTTGCTTCTTGATTATGTCTAGTTTGATATGTCGAATGTGATCTTAAGCCATCTTTGTTTTGATTGAGTCACTTAACCTAAATTTTCCTTACCATTGAAATTTGTCCCTTGTTAGCCCGTTTGAGTCTTAGCCTATTTTATTTGCTAGCACATTTTAAACACTATTCCGATTTCTAAGCCTTTTTGTCCCAATTTGAGTGGAGAATAGGAAAGTGTGAAAGTGAAGGGATTAATTTGAGTTGAGAAAAGGAATTATGATGGTTGAGTGGTGATAAAATAAGGGTGTGAATGAGATTTGAGTTGTGGGAAAGAAAAAAAAATTGAGAATGAGCAAAAGAAAAAAAAGCTCATGTGTTTGTGAAAAAAAAAGTGAAGTGATTGAGAAAAGTGAAAAAAAAATGAGAAAGAAAAAAATTGAAGTGTTGAGAGTGTTGGAATTGAAAGTGTGTTTATTGAATATGTTGAAGAAGTCTGTTCCTAATCTCGAAGTGTGAAAGTTTGATGTTCTATTCTCCATTCACTTGAGTCACTTACCCATATTGTTATCCCACCTGTCCAAAGAGCCTACATTACAACCTTGAGAAAAGTCCTTTTTTATTCGGCATTGATTTCTAGAGTATGGCCAGAGTTAAGAGTGCTTACAAGCCTATGGCTGCCGATATGCGTGATTGATTATTTGAGTGATTCCCTTTATCATTTATATACACTTGTGAGGGAGCGAAACACATCGTAGAGTGCACATCCATGTTTGATTTTGGTGATTCTTGCTGTTGTTGCATGAGTATGATGAGGGAAGATGAGTGAGTATACTTGTGATTGATCTTTGAAGCTCGAATTCATTTGCTTGCATAATTTGATTCTTTGACTCATTCCTAACAATATCACTTGACTTATTATTTCATTGCTTGAGGACAAGCAATATGGTAAGTTTGGGGGGGTTGATTAGGCGTGAAATTGTCACGATTCGTAGCTAGAAATGCCCAAGTTTTGGTCAATTTTATTGAGTTTTTAGAGTCAAATGAGTACTATTTCTTTACATTGATGAATTTATCTCTTTGATGCTTATAGGTGAATTAAGGGCAAAAAACGGAGTTCGTAGGACTTTGAATCAGCTCAAACGGATGCCCGGATGAGAAGATATCGAAGAAATACGAACGATATTAGTGCGTGAGAAGAGAAGTGTTAGTTGAAAGGAGAGAAGGGCCGCTCGAGCAAGACCACTCGAGCGCCTCCGCTCGACCAGTGCCCCTCGAGCGCCTCCGCTCGAGCTCAACAGCTCAAGCGCCTCTGACTTACAGAGCATTTCCTTTGCTCGAGCTCAACACCTCGAGCACCTTCGCTCGACCGCCTGCCCCATTCGACCAAACAAGCTTGAGCGCGTCCGCTCGAGCGGGACAGCTCGAGCGCCTTCAAGGCTTAAGTTTTCAAGTTCGTTTTTTCGGCCCACGAGTTCCCGTTTCGGCCCAAAGCTTATATATACTCGTCCCGAGCTCGTTTTTACAGACGAACACACTACCACGACATTCCAAATTACTTTTAGACTTAGTTTTTAGAGAGAGAAAGAGGAGAAGAGACGAGCAAGCTTTACTTTACGTTTAATCGAGGTTTTAGTACGAATTCTTAGTTTATTTTTGTTTCTTAGTTTCTTTTCATTAGTTTGATTACATTAAACACTTTAGACTTTGTTTTATTAATCTAATTTCAGTTCTTAGAATTATTTTCTTTCAAAACCCTAGTTCATGCTTTTTAGTTTTTCACTTCAATTCATCATGTTTATGTTCGTTACTTCGTCAATTGCTTTTGTTATCGTTATAACCATGTCCGGATAAAACCCTTGTATGCTTGGGGTAGGATGAACTTGTAGAAGTAGGATGTGGGTACGTAATTAAGGTAGTTTGTGACGTTTAGTTTTAATTCTCTTAATTAATGAATTCTTAAAATCAATCTTAACTTTACCTTTGAATTTCGTACGAACGTGTTAGGGAGAGGACGACCGCGTCACTCTTTAACAACTAGTAGACTTAACTAGAGGGTTTAGAAGGGGTTGATTAATTTGCCGGTTTAGCTATGGAGGACGGCCGCATCACCATTAGTTAAATGAGGGCCTCTTTAATTAAGCACAATCTATTAACTTGTTAGTGGATTAGTGAAGTCGAATGTTAGGATAGAGTATTAGGGTTTAAAATCTTGAGCTTTCATCTTGCATTCTTTTACTTAGGTTATCTCTTGCGCGTCACAGTTATTTTGATTATGTATCTGCTCCGTTAGTATACGTAGGGATTCCTATCCTGAGCATCACCATCTCTTATTTGAAAAACACATCTTAAATTCTTAGTTTAACTTTCTGTTTGCATCCGTAGGATAGTTTAGTTTAATTAATTTTTTTTCCAAAACAAAATCCAAAAACATACACTCATATTAACTACGACGTGTAGATCTTCAGGGATCTATTTGCATACACACTTTCCCTTGGGTTCGATAATACTTGGTCGCTATACTTGCCCATACTACAGTGAACCCGTACTCTTGCGGGGAAGCTACTAGTAGAAAGCTAGTATTTTCGGTTCAAGTCAGCATGCGGCGAACAACAAGACATAAGAATAAATATGATAAAGGTCAAGTTCTTAGAGAACCAAAAAGACCCATACGTGATCAACATACATAAGTTGGCAAAAGATAAGTATTTTACTTTCAACAAATAGAAAGAAATACTTAAGCAAAAGACAAATAAGGGGCGAGCAAACATGGCAAATGCAAAATGTAAAGAAACAGGGATAAACATAAGTACGATTTCATTAGCAGATTCCAAAAAAGAGTACATGGGAGAAAAGGAAAGTACATCACTCCTAAATACATAAGCAAAATAAGTAAAAGATCTTCAAGCTTGGGGAGCTGGAGGAGCTGGTGGAGCCGAAGGAACTTCAGTAGAGAGAGGAGGAGGAGCATCCGGGTTGGTCACCGTAGGGACTTGCTGCCCGCCTACTGCATCCAAGGTGTGACTTGAAGCAAATATACTAGCTTTCTACTAGTAGTTACCCCGCAAGAGTACTGGTTCACTGTAGTATGAGTAAGTATAATGACCAAGTATATCGAACCCAAAGGATGAAGTGTATGCAAATAGATCCTTGAAGATCTGCGCATCGTAGTTAATATGAGTGAAATGTTTTTTTGATTTTTTTTGGAAAGATTAATTGAAACTAAAATAAACTAATTAAACTAAAATACTGAAAAAGACGAATTAACTAAGGGTTGTGTTCAAGTAAGAGATGGTGATGCTCAGGATAGGAATCCCTACGTATACTAACGGAGCAGGTACATAATCAAAATAACCGTGACGTGCAAGAAATAACCTAAGTAAAAGAATGCAAGATAAAAGCTCAAGATTCTAAACCCTAATACTTTACCCTAACACTCGACTTCACTAATCCACTAACAAGTTAATAGATTGTGCTTAATTAATGAGACCCTAATTTAACTAAGGTAATGCGGTCGTCCTCCTTCGCTAAACTGGTAGATGAATTAACCCTTTCTAAACCCTATCGTTAAGTCTACTCGTTGTTAGGGAGTGATACGGTCGTCCTCTCTCTAACACTTTTCGAACAAAATTCAAAAGTAAAGTTAAGATTAATTTTAAGAATTTATTAATTAAGAGAATTAAAACCTAACGTCACAAGTTACCCTAATTACGTACCCACAACCTACTTCTACGAGTTCATCCTACCCCAAGCATGCAAGGGTTTTAGCCGGACATGGTTATAATGATAACAAAAGCAATTGACGAAGTGAAGAACATAAACATGATGAATTGAATTGAAAAATTAGAAAGCATGAACTAGGGTTTTGAAAGAAAATAAATTTAAGAACTGAAATTAAATTAATAAGACGAAATTTAAACGTGTTCAGTAACAAAGGTATGAAGAAACTAAACTAAAAAGTAAAACCGTTATGTGAATTCGTAAAGGAAAACCTCTAAACGTAAAACTAAAGCTTGCTCCTCTTTCTCTTTCTCAAAACTAAGTCTAAAAGTGATTTTTTTTCGTGGATTCCTCTTTAAGACGTGTTCGGGGAGGTATATATAAGCAACAGGTCGAGTCGGGATCTTGTGGGCCGAAATTTCGCGCTTGCTCGTGCACTAGTGCACGAGCTCCTTCAACTCGAGCACACTAAATCATCCAGAGAGCCAAAAACGCACGACCAGCCTAGCTCGTGCACTAGTGCACGAGCACATGCATTGCTCGAGCGCCCTGCACGAGTACTCGTGCAGGGGTGCACGACCACCTTCAACTCGTGTGCAGTGCTCGAGCTCCTCTAGCTTGTGCACTCCAATGATACTTTTGCTCCCTCGAACTAGCACTTTTCGTATTTCTTCGATATCTTCTCATCCGGGCATCCGTTTGAGTCGATTCAAAGTCCTACGAACTCCTCTTTTCGCCCTCTATCCATCTATGAGCATCTAAGAGACAAATTCATTAGTTCATGAAAATGATATGCAAATGACTCTAATTACTCAACAAAATCAACCAAAACTAGGGCATTTCGAGTGACGAATCATGACAATTTCACGCCCAATCAACCCCCCCAAACTTACCATGTTGCTTGTCCTCAAGCAACGAAATAATAAGTCAAGTGAAATTCTCAGGAATGAGTCAATGAATCAAATCATGCAAGCAAATGAATTCGAGCTTCAAAGATCAATCACAAGTATACTCACTCACCTTCTCTCATCGTACTCATGCAATAACAGCAAGAATCACCAAAATCAAACATGGATGTGCACTCTACGATGTGTTTCACTCCCTCACAAGTGTATATCCATGTTAAAGGGACTCACTCAAACAATCAATCACACATATTGGCAGCCATAGGTTTGTAAGCACTCTTAACTCCGACCATACTCTAGAAATCAATGCCGAATCAAAAAGGACTTTTCTCAAGGTTGTAATGTAGGCTCTTTGGACAGGTGGGATAACAATATGGTAAAGTGACTCAAGTGAATGGAGAATAGAAAATCAAACTTCGGTACTTCGAGATTAGGAACAGACTACTTCAAACATATTCAATAAGCACAATTTCAATTCCAACACTCTCAACACTTCAATTTTTTTCTTTCTCACTCCTTTCACCTTTTCTCAATCACTTCATCATTTTTTTTTTCACAAATACATGAGCTCATTTTTTCTTTTTTCTTTTTTTGCTCATTCTCAATTTTTTTTCTTTTTTCCACAACTCATAATTTCATCACACCTTCTTCTCATACTCACTCAACAACAACATTTTCCTTTTTCAACTCAATTCAATCCCTTCACATTCACACTTTTCCTATTCTCCACTCAAATTGGGACAAAAAGGCTTAGGAACTTGGAATAGTGTTCATATGTGCTAGCAAATAAAATAGGCTTAAAGCTCAAAGGGGCTAACAAGGGATCAATGTCATTGGTACGAATTTTTTTGGCTAAGTGACTCAATCAAAACAAAGATGGCCTAAGATCACATTCGGCATATCAAACTAGACACAATCAAGAAGCAAGAGCACACACAAGTTCTAGCATCCTCTAAGGTGACGATCCACTCACAAACGAAGAGATTAATTTATGCATCAAAATCTCATAAGGCTAAAAAACTCACGGCTTTCACATCCATGCTAGTCCTAGTGAATTCTCACTCTCATCACACAAGCACTCAAAAGGAAAAATTCACAAGCATTCTAGTTCTTTCTCAAATCAACTCTAGCTCAAACACTCACACAAGAGACTTCCTAACTCAACTTCACAACTCATCAACTCATCAAATCATACTCAAAGATAGCAATCAACAAGCATAAGCTGATTGATAGGCATGAAAGATGCAATAGCGAATCAAATCAAAATTACCCCAAGGAGCATCTCAAGGCACCAAATAACCAAACACTCTCAAAGATAAGGGGTGCTCCGGTGCAATGTAACAAGAAACATAAAAAAAAAACTCCACCCCCAAACTTCGACCTTGCGAAGAGGTCTAAGTTTGGGGTTGTGGGTTACCTCAACCAAACAATTCAGTTTCTCTCAACAACGTTGCACACTCCCTTGCTTGAGTTCCTCCCTTTTCAGTACTCCATCAAGACAAGCCTACAAAATAAACTCTCGAGTACGAGGTTAAACTTATGATTCAACAACACCCTACTAACATAAAACTCAAATAACTAAAATACTCAAAAGCAAATAAAAATGGGTTGCCTCCCATTCAGCGTTATTTTTAAGGTCCTCATGCTGGACCATGCTCAAAGGAGCTTATGGGACATGATACTCAAAAATACCTCCCTTACTCTCATAAGAGAAGTGCTTGCATTCCTTTCCTTGATGCCCCTCCATCATGAGCTCATTTGCTTTCTTCTCATCCCCAAGTGGTATGGGTCTCAACTCCTTCTTACCTTTATCTGGAGGAGTCTTACTAAGCATTTTCTTGCGCTTGGACTTTTTCTTCTTAACTCCTCCTTTCCCCTCCAACTGGACCACATCCACATTTTTCACTTCTCCATCCTTCAATTTCTTCACTTTATCCATATCAAAAGAATCAAGATCATAATGCTCATGGGTTAAATCATCAAGTGAAGGATTAACGAAATCATGAACATGAGAAAGATTAGAGATAGGATATGTGTCTTCAACACGAGGATCAATTGTATCCATGCAATACAAACTCTCATCCTCCTTCGGGTGCTTCATGGCTTCATATAGGGAAATCTTCACTTCTTGACCTTCAACGTAATCTTCCCATTTGCCACGTCTAGCACCATCCCCGCCGTAGCTAAGAACGGTCTTCCCAAGATCAGGGGCACGTTCTCATCTTTCTCCATCTCTAGGACCACAAAATCGGCTGGAAAAATGTGATCTCCAACTCTCACGAGGACGTCTTCAACCACACCTTGGGGTCGAGTAATAGACCGGTCGGCTAGTTGAAGCGTTATCATTGTGGGCTGAAGTTCTCCATCTTCCAACTTCTTGAAAAGCGACAACGGCATAAGATTTATGCTCGCTCCAAGGTCACACAGCGCTCCTTTCTTGATCCCGTTTCCAATATCACATAAGATGGTAAAGCTCCCGGGATCCTTCAGCTTTGGAGGAAGCGCCTTGTGCACTAATGCACTCACCTCGTGGTTCAACTGCACCAACTCCGGCTCATCCACTCGCCGTCTTTTTGCGATCAAATCCTTCAGAAACTTCGCATAGTTGGGCATCTGTTCCAAAGCATCATAAAAAGGGATATTAATATGCAATTGTTTAAACACATCAAGGAATTTAGCGAATTTCTCATCAAACTTCTTTTTCATGAAGCGTTGTGGATATGGGACGGGTATCACAGATTTGGGTACCCCCCATTCATCTCTCTCGGTCTCTTTCACTTTCTCCCTTGCTTCCTTTGCCTTCTTCCACTTAGGAACTCTCTCGACCTTCTCAAGGCCTTCCTCTCCAAGCTCTTTGTTCGCTTGAGTGCTTTCACCCTCAACCTTCTTCTCAACTCTCATCTCTTCAATCTCATCTCTATCTTGGGGCATCTCAGAATCAGCAGGCATCTGAGGACCTTCATAGTTGGTTCCACTTCTTAACTGGATAGCCTTGCAATGCTCTTTTGGGTTCCCCTCCGGCATGGAAGGATACTTACCCGGCTCCCTATTCAATGATTTTGCAATTTGGCTTATCTGGAACTCTATTGAGGTGAACCGCCTATTGTTCTCTTGCTGAATTCGATTCAGCTCTACATCTCTCTTTTGGAGTTCTTGATCACGCTGATCACCTTTCTTATGCAACTTCTTCACATCGTACTCCAAAGAGGATAATCTTTTGCTTCCTTCCTCCACCTTCTGAAGGATAGCTCTCAACATCTCCTCAGTTGACGAACCACCTTCTCCACCCGGAGGTTTAGAACCTGGATCAACACCTGGAGGAACTGTAATGCCCGTCTTCGGGTTAGCATATGAAAAATTCTCGTTCTTTCTCCATTGGTTCTGAGGAAGCTGCTGGCCTCCTTGGTACCCTTGTGTATTCCTCCATTGATTTTGAGGCGGCTGTGGACCTGGAGGTACAAATGGTTGGCCATAAGAAGGTCTTCCTTGAAAATTTCCACCTTGTGGATACCCATTCTGATTGTAATAAGGACCTCCCATATAATTTACTACTTCTTGCTGAATTGTGGGCTTGTCCTCTTGCTCATTCTCTGCTGCATTCCCTCCAACCATATTCTTCCCCAACTCAAGGTTGTTAATCTTTTCCATCATGGCCATCAATAGCCTTCTCGTTCCTTCACCTTCCTCAACCTGATGAATTCTTTGGAAATCTGCGTCCACATTCCAAGCCCCGATATTCGTGACAATGTTGTCCACGCTCTCTCTACACCTCACTATTCCTTGATTCAGGAATGATCCACTAGCACAGGCGTCAAGATGGTCTTGCCCAGCCTTGTTAGCACCACTATAGAAAAATGCCATGACATCTCCCTCATTGTACCCGTGCTACGGGCACTCTATCAACATGTTTGAGTATCTCTCCCACGCTTGACGTAGGTCCTCTCCTTGCTTCTGGCGGAAGGAAGAGATCTCAATCCTTGCTTTGATCATTCTGGATGGAAGGTAGAACCGCTCGAGGAACAGACGCTCGAGCTCGGCCCAAGTGGTAATACCTCCCCGTGGAAGCGTATTATCGTACCACTCTTTAGCTATTCCCGTCAATGAGAATGGGAACAGCCTAAGCCTCTTGGCATCTTCAGACATGCCATTGTAATTGAAAGTGGAGGCTATCATTAGAAAACTCCTCAAATGTGTATGAGGATTCTCCTTCCCGATCACCCCCTTGAACTGGTTCTCTGTAAGCAGCTTAAGAATTCCCGGGGAAATTGAGAAGTTATTTGCCTCAACAGGAGGCAATGCCACTCCATCATAGTACCGTTTTGGCTGCGCTGCAAACCATCCTCGAATAGCCATATTCTGATCTACGTTCTGAGGAATGTGCTGCGGATTAGCAGGTGGTGCGGGTACTTATTGGGGTGGTGGTGGTTGATAAGCTGGTGGTTGGTTGTAAACAGGAGGTGGAGGATACGGGTATGGTGGATACGGATAAGGTGGGTATGGGTAAGGTGGATAAGGTAAGTTGTTTTGTGGTAAGTTAGGATGTGGGTAAGCAGGGTTGTTATGAGGGTTATGGACAATGTTATGAGCTGGATTGTCCATGTTTTGTGTATTCGGGTTTAGGCTCTGGCTATCCCCTAAAAGAACTTGATTCTGGCTACCACTAACTCCAGTGCCTTCAACTTGGCCCAATGCCTGATTGAACTTATTCTCGACGTCTTCCAACTCATTACTAATATCCATTGGTTCTTTCCCTCCGGCAGCGTTCATCCTTCTTAAGAAGGCTCGGTTCCTTCTAGCTATCGTCTCAGGGTTCAACGGTATTCTCTTTTTGCTCGTATTGCCTTGTGAGCGTATTTTCATATACCTAACACACTAGCAGAAGGATCAAAACACAACTGCCGAATATGTACGAAATAAAAAAAAATAGAAAAGAAAATCACTCACTACTAACTACTAAGCTATCTACAAGTCCTATTCAAAAGACATACAATGCCATCCCCGGCAACGACGCCATTGACTTGAAGTGAAAATACTAGCTTTCTACTAGTAGTTACCCCACAAGAGTACGTGTTCACTATAGTATGAGTAAGTATAATGACCAAGTATATCGAACCCAAGGGATGAAGTGTATGCAAATAGATCCCAGATCTACGCGTCGTAGTTAATATGAGTGAAATGTTTTTTTGATTTTTTTTGGAAAGATTAATTGAAACTAAAATAAACTAATTAAACTAAATACTGAAAAAGACGAATTAACTAAGGGTTGTGTTCAAGTAAGAGATGGTGATGCTCAGGATAGGAATCCCTACGTATACTAACGGAGCAGATACATAATCAAAATAACCGTGACGTGCAAGAAATAACCTAAGTAAAAGAATGCAAGATAAAAGCTCAAGATTCTAAATTCTAATACTTTACCCTAACACTCGACTTCACTAATCCACTAACAAGTTAATAGATTGTGCTTAATTAATGAGACCCTAATTTAATTAAGGTGATGCGGTCGTCCTCCTTCGCTAAACTGGTAGATGAATTAACCCTTTCTAAACCCTCTCGTTAAGTCTACTCGTTGTTAGGGAGTGATACAGTCGTCCTCTCTCTAACACTTTTCGAACAAAATTCAAAAGTAAAGTTAAGATTAATTTTAAGAATTTATTAATTAAGAGAATTAAAACCTAACGTCACAAGTTACCCTAATTATGTACCCACAACCTACTTCTACGAGTTCATCCTACCCCAAGCATGCAAGGGTTTTAGCCGGACATGGTTATAACGATAACAAAAGCAATTGACGAAGTGAAGAACATAAACATAATGAATTGAATTGAAAAATTAGAAAGCATGAACTAGGGTTTTGAAAGAAAATAAATTTAAGAACTGAAATTAAATTAATAAGACGAAATTTAAACGTGTTCAGTAACAAAGGTATGAAGAAACTAAACTAAAAAGTAAAACCGTTATGTGAATTCGTAAAGGAAAACCTCTAAACGTAAAACTAAAGCTTGCTCCTCTTTCTCTCTCTCAAAACTAAGTCTAAAAGTGATTTTTTTTCGTGGATTCCTCTTTAAGACGTGTTCGGGGAGGTATATATAAGCAACAGGTCGAGTCGGGATCTTGTGGGCCGAAATTTCGCGCTTGCTCGTGCACTGCTCGTGCACTAGTGCACGAGCTCCTTCAACTCGAGCACACTAAATCATCCAGAGAGCCAAAAACGCACGACCAGCCTAGCTCGTGCACTAGTGCACGAGCACATGCATTGCTCGAGCGCCCTGCACGAGTACTCGTGTAGGGGTGCACGACCACTTTCAACTCGTGCGCAGTGCACGACTGCTCGAGCACTTGTGCTCGAGCTCCTCTAGCTTGTGCACTCCAATGATACTTTTGCTCCCTCGAACTAGCACTTTTCGTATTTCTTCGATATCTTCTCATCCGGGCATCCGTTTGAGTCGATTCAAAGTCCTACGAACTCCTCTTTTCGCCCTCTATCCATCTATGAGCATCTAAGAGAAAAATTCATTAGTTCATGAAAATGATACGCAAATGACTCTAATTACTCAACAAAATCAACCAAAACTAGGGCATTTCGAGTGACGAATCATGACAATTTCACGCCCAATCAAGGTGCCCACTCCATCTAAGGGTTTGGAAAGAGAGGACTTAGGGCATCGAAGACTGTGGCATCCTTATTCACTTCCTCAGTCCTCTCCTTGGGGGCGACCACTCGGACATCATCTTTGAAGATATCCAAGTTTACACCTATCTCCCCTAGATCAGCAACGGAATGTCGAAACCAGCGGCGGTAGGGTTCTCAATGACATAGTCCGCGAAGTCTTTAATGGTATAGGTCATAACATCAAGACCATTATCTAAGGCGTACTTCACAGACCTCACACAGTCCACATACGTACAGATGTAACCAAAGTTAGTGTTATCGGTTACATTCTGTACATACGTGGTGTATGAAATGGCACGTTTTTTCTCCTTCTCCAACCGGTCGACGTGAACCTTCAGAGATTCGACCAGCTCCACCAAACTCACCCGCTCAGTCTCCAAAACCTGCAGGCGGTCAGTGGCTACCCCCAAATCCAACTTCAGTTTCTCAGAAGTGTTGGAGGCCACCTTCTCCCGATCTTCCGCGGCCTTCAGGTTCTTTTCCCAGGAGAGCTTGGCCTTTTCAAATTCGGTCTTCAATTTAGCCAGCTCGTCCTCTTTTCTCTTGAGCTGGGTATCTCTATCCGTCTCAAGCTGCTCAATCCTCCGGCCTGTTGGAGTGTGGAGGCTGAATGGACTGTACACTTGGGTCCAATACCGGCCGAATTTTTTGGTCCATTTTTGGCCCATTTTTCGGCCCTGATTTTAGGGTTAGGGTTCGTTTATTATATACACATGTTTTCTTCTTGTATTCATTATTAGAAAAAAATAGTGAAAACCCTGGCTTGGCATCGCCCCCAGACGTAGTCGTGAGACGAACTGGGTAAACAAATCTCGTGTTCTATTTCGTGATTGCGTGTGTGTATTTATTCTTAACACGGCCCAAGCCCCGATTTGTCCGCTCTAGCTCAATGGCTTGATCAAGGACCCGCTGAGCAGATATGGCTTGGTGACTGGCGATGTAGCTCAGAAGGCGGGCATTGTCACTCAAGCTCTGGTTCTGGAGAATTTTCTCGCCTAGCTTCGTCCAAGAGCGCGGAACAAGCTCTATTGCTCACCGTACGTGGGAATCCTTTATCTCTTGGTAAACAGGGATGGACTTGACACAGCTAAGCTGATGGAGTACCTTAGCTCACCCGGGATATTCTTCCTTCTTGTACCTACACAATAATGACATAAAGTTAAGCATAACGGATAGGGGGCGAACAGCCGGGCAAAAGGGGAGACACTTACTCTCTCAGCTTAACTGGGTCGTAACCCAAATAAGAGTTATCCGGTGAAGAACTCCTCCCTCGTGCACTAATCGTAGCCCCAAAAACCTGCTGCTCGCTCACCTCTTCCACAGAGGAGGAGCGAGCAACAGTCTTGCTCGTCTGGCCCTGGCCCCTTGCTCGCTTGGAGCGGTCGTCTTCCTTCCTAGGGGCAGTCTCTTTGGTCAGCATCTCTTTTCCCCGGGTGTCTTTTGGAGGCGAGGAGTAGGGGTAGGAGCAGGGGGAGCTTCTTCTTCATCATATTCCTCCGCCCGCAGCTTGATGAGAGAAGTACAGGGATCAAGCTTTTTCTTCTTCGATGGTTGATTAGCCGCCATTTATATTACCCGGCGAGCAAGCAAGTGATAGCACTCAGGGATCTTGGGGATAGCTACAGTCACCCTTTGAGCTGAAAATAAAGAAGACAAAGTTAAGGTAAAGCAACTAGGCGACCAGTAGATCGGGGGCGACCAGGCGACCAACAATTGTGAAAAAGTAAAAACTTATACCTTCGGGAATATTGGCTTGAGCCTCCAAATGGTGAGAACTGGTGATCACAAGGGCAAGCTTTCGGCAATGTGGCTTGGAAAGATGTCCGATGTTGCGATCCTTCACGTCCCGAAGCGAGATCAAAGCACGGACGTATAAGAAATCCTCACTTAAATCAGAATGTCCCCACTTCAAAATACTCGGACCTGCAAAACAGAATG
The DNA here is from genome assembly GCA_947034835.1 of Ballota nigra. Classification (NCBI taxonomy): domain Eukaryota; kingdom Viridiplantae; phylum Streptophyta; class Magnoliopsida; order Lamiales; family Lamiaceae; genus Ballota; species Ballota nigra. The sequence goes on from OX344730.1 coordinate 26,275,627, forward strand.
AAAAGATTAAAACTAGTTTCACCCTGGCATGATAAGCCAAAAGGTAAAACCTACACCGAATTTCTCCAAAACGTGTAGGAGAGTTAATACGCCCGGGTCCACCCGAAAAGTCAGAGACGCTCGCTAGTCGCCACCAATAAATAAGAATTGCTTGTGTCAGCTCTTCACTTTGTTTGGCATCCCTTCAATCAATTTCACGCCGCTACGAGTCTTGATATAATACCATCCCGACCCCTCCTCATTGATAGCCGAAGAAATAGTCATTGCGTAATGAATTTCAACGGTACTTATTTTATTCTTGTAACCCTCTAGTCCGAAGAGGGTTATGAAAGTCAATAGGTTACTCCACCCGTTCGGGGTAATCTAAGTTATAGTCAGGTTAGTATCCTCGAGAAACCGGCCAATTATGGGATGAAGAGGCAATGGGAACCCCCTAATTAAGGATGTCCAAATTAACATCAGTGCAACCAGGGGGCGGGTTATCAGTTGTCTCCTCTTTCTGCGGAGCATATAGGTGAATATCGTACGGGATGCGGAAGGAGGAGCGAATCCGGCCAGATCATCTTCTGTGATTATGCTCGCCACCCTGCTTGCCGTATACGAGGACCCCCGAGCTTCCATAATAGTTCTTGCAGGAGTTGGGAAGGTATTATGGTATTGGTTGGCATAGTCAATCCACTCCTGCCTCCGAACGACCGCCTCAGGTATCAAGGACTCAGGAGTAGGCTTGGAAATGGGGAAATTAATTTCTCGGAGAAATCCCCAAGTCACACCAAGGGAGGTAGGGTCTTTCTGATCGCCTCCGGAATGAGCCACTTGCTCTCTCGGACTTGGTTGCTCGCTGCTCGCTCCCACCACTTCAGGGATACTCATTTCTTCGATTTCCACAGCAACTTCAGCGGAGTCCTCACCCAAGTCAGAGGAAGTACTTTTCCTCGACGAGGAGCGAGCAACAGGTTGGGCGACATCCTGATCGCCTGAGCTATCTACGGCGTAAAAATCATCCACGGAGCGAACAACAGAGCTCGTTTCCGAGCCTGTGTCTTTGTCAACAAGCAAGGTCCGCAGATTTTGAGCAATCGCTTGGTGAAGCAAGCGGCGATGAGCAGGGGGCGATGGTTTATCTCCCATGGGTCGTTTCTCAGGATTTCGGCCAAGGATTTAAATGGAGAGTGTATTACTTGAAGAAGGGGACGCCATTGAAGAAATCTAAATGTTTCTAAAAGAAAGGGTGGTTACGCGGTGGCGTCGAGGACTTCGCGATAACAGGAAAGCGGTGGCGACGGCGGCGGTGGTGATATGCGAAAATGGTGATAATCGCAAGAGAAAAGAGAAATTAAAGAACAAAATGTAGAAAATTGAAAATCAAGAACAAAAGAAACAATGAATTCACCTTCGAGTATAGCAAAATCGACTAAAATTCGGGAGGAAATTGAAAAAGAAAAAGCTTCAAAGTATCCGTCTATGGAAGATCTCGTTTACTATCACAGAAAAGGGAAGAAAGAAATGAAAATTTGGTACTTATAGGAAGAGAAATCGGGGTCAAATTGAAATTTTTTGAAAAATTGAAACCCCTACCAATAAAATAGGTGTGTACGCGTGGACGGCGGTGACATCACCAGCCGCCCACGTCGCCTCGTATCCCGCGCATCGGGAAGCGAACCGTCGCCAGACCAAAAGTCGCTCCCTGCTGATCGCCCAACATTTTCAAGCCCGAGATTTTGAAACCCTGCTGCTCGCCTCCTGCCCTAAAGCTATGGCCTAACACTTATAGTTTGACATAAAAGGATAAATTCCATCCTAATACGTCAAACTAGGGGGCATTGTTGATAGGCGAGCAGCCGAGCAACATGATTAAAATAAATAAATACTAAGATAATAAATTAAGAAGTCATTAAGAGCAAAAATCAAAGAAGGACGAGCAGCATGTAAGAGGTCCAAGGAGGAGAGCAACTGGGTGATGGTCCAAGTCAATGTGGACGAGTAGCAGGTCAGGCGAACAACTGGTCATCAATACACAAAAAGAGAGGCGAGCAGAATGTCCAAGAAGAGTAAAAAAGGAACCAAAAGAGGCGAGCAGGCGAGCAGAAGGGCATCTCGGAAGATCATCAGAAATCCCACTAATTAGATATTACATTAGGAACAAACAAGTGTTTTAACACTTGTCATTGTAAAAGATGTAATAGCTTAAGGATATAACAAGTGTCTTAACACTTGTCATGTTGTAAATGAAGGTGATTAAGAAGGTGACACCTCATGTTTGTTTGTACTCCATATATACCCCTTCATGGGATAATAAAAAGAGGTTCATTAATTCAAATACAAGACCAAACTCTTGCCAAATTTCTTCTCAATTTCTCCTTACAAAAAATTAGCTTTAATCTTTGATTTACCTCTTGTTTGATGATCTTCTAAGCCTAAAACAGTCACTAATTACCTAAACCGAATCTAGATCATCAACAAGTCTATTATGGCTTCATGATTTTATCCAAATATAAACTTTTGTATTATAATCTATTATTGAAGGCAAAATATTATATTTGGTGGCAAGATTTTTTTTGGTATCATACTATTTTGGTAACAATGTCTTTTCTTAAATATTTCAATTCCCTCCTACAAATCTAACATCTATCAATATTTTGCAAAAATAATTTCAAAAAGTATCTTAGAAGAGAAATCGTCCAACCGTGAAAAAATATCCACTTGCATTAATATAATATTCCATATTTTAGGTTTTTTTTTGTGTTCCACATTGATTAAAATATATTCAGATTTATTTAATTTAGAGTAAGATATTTTTTAGAGTTGTAATACTTAAATTGCTAGTAAATAAACTTAATGTACTTTTTTTTGCCAACACTATAATTTTCTATCCATAAAAAAGTTATTCCACATATTTTAAGAAAAAATATATACATAATTTATATAAGATACACCAATTTTTTACTTATTTATAAATTACAATACTCTTTTAATATTTGTATGTTAAAAATAATATAAAAGACAAATTGAAATCCTAGTTTAGAAAAAAATATTTGTACTTTGCAACTTAATAGTCTATTTTGGCTGCATAATTCTATCCAAACATAAACTTTTGTATTACAATCTATTATTGAAGGCAAAATATTATATTTGATTGCAAAAAAAAAAAAAAAAGTTAGTATCATACACTATTTTGGTGACAATATCTTTAAAAAAAAAATTCAATTTCATCCTATAAAAATTTCATATATATATATATATATATATATATATAAATATTTTGCAAAAATATCTAAGAGAAATCATTCAACCATGAAAAAAAAAGTCTCTACATCACCTTTAGGTTACCTACAATATAAAACGAAGAAACATAAAATTTAATCAGGTTTCACCAATAATGCACACCTTATTCGGAAAAGAGTAATAGTTGGATTAAAATCGTGGGTGTGCGGTGGGAGAATCTTCTTATTGAAAGAGAAAAAAGTTATGGATTCTAAAAAAATACGAATGTAAAGATATGAAATATGATATACTTTAGAAACTTATGAATAATTTCTGGATACGCTCGGATAATTTTCAACTTAGATTGATGCACATATAATTTTCTTATAGAAACGATTCAAATAAATGAAAAAAAAAACAAATAATATTTCACACATAGTAGACAACAAATGAGAAAATAAAGAGAAGAGGTGAGGATTAGGGTTGAGAATCTGAATGAAAACGAAAGAGAGATTTGACATTTATAGAAAATAAAAAATGAAATGATTGAGATTAAAAGTGTAAAATTTATGGTGTAGATTAAGTCTTAATATAATTTAAAACATGCCAAAAATAACTTTTAAGGAGAATGCAGGATTTTGAAATGAAATGATTTGAGAGGTGTCATATCAACTTAAGAATAAGGTGGTGCTGACACATCATATTGGAGTGGTTTGGAAATATAGTATTACTAGCTCTTGAATCTCACGTATTACGCGGGTTAAAAAAATTATATTATTAATTTTATATTAAATATTTTTATATTAATTTTATTCATTTTAATTTAATTATAGTTATATTCATTTTTTCCATAAAATAATTCAATCACTTTTTAAAAATAATTATTATCCTTTTAATTAATTTTTTTATCATAATTAAATTTTAAATTGTGATCTTTAATTGATTATTATCTTAATTAAATTTATTAGAATTAAAAAATATTGAATTAGAAAAATTAGAAAATATATTTACAATGGAAGACTAAGATCATTTTTTAAGCGAGGTAAATTAATAAATTATAATTAATAATAGATGATATAAAAATGCAGTCATTTAATCAATTGTAATTCAATTTTAACTTACCTAACATAATTCACAGTCAATTAATTAATTACAATAAAAAATCATTTATAATTAAAAGAATCTTATTATACTATATTTCCAAACCTCTCCAACATGATGTGTCTGCACCACCTTATTTTTAGGTTGATGTGACACCTCTCAAATTATTTTATTTCAAAATCATGCATTCTCCTTAAAAGTTATTTTAGGCATGTTCTAAAATAAACTATGACTTAATCTACACCATATATTTTACACTTTTAATCTCAACTGTACATTTCATTTTATATTTTCTATAATTGTCAAATCTTACTTTAGTTTTCATTTTGGTTTACAACCCTAATCATCTTCATTTTCTCATTTGTTGTCTACCGTATCGGACCACCGCTCCTTAATTTTTCTTTATAGGTATAATATTGATTTTTTCCTCCTCTTTTCTTCTCTCATGTCGTCGTCCCTCTTCTTTCAGGTTATTTAGGAATCGCCGCCTCCTCACAGTTCTCCTCCCTCGAACCGCATCGAAACACTTCACGCCTGCGCATAGGGTAAGAGATCAATTTCTTTAATTTAATTGAATCATCATTTTTTCCTTACATATATATGAATAAATCCCCGGTATGGCGATTCCAACCCGAAACACCACCGTACCGGAAACGTTCTCAAGACCCCACTTTATCGGGATAATTTGGAAATTGGCGGATAAGAATTTTTTCTTTAATTTTTTAAGAATTATTTATTCGTAAAATTTTAGAATTTTTACTACTAAGTTGTTATTTCTCTATAGTATACTATAAATCTTTTTTTTAAAGGTATAGTATACTATAAATCTGAATAAAATTTAATCAATGGAAACAAATTATTTACGTATAATATGAAATATTCTTTTAAACAATAAATTATTGCAAGCAATTCTTTTCACTTTTGAACGATTTTTTTTGGATAAATATTTTTTTTGCAACATACTGATATATGCAAAAAATTTAGGAGGGAATTCGAAATATTTTGGAAAATATATTTTCTCGAAATAGTGTATGATACAAAAAAAAAAAAATCTTGCAACCAAATAATGTATCTTACCTTCAATAATAGATTGTAATACAAAAGTTTATTTTTGGATAAAATTATGCGGTCAAAATAGATTATTAAATTGCAAAATACAAATATTCTCTTCTAGAAGAGAATTTCAATTTTTCTTTTATAGTTTTTAATATACAAATATTAAAAAGGTATTGTAATTGATAAATAAGTAAAAAATTTGTTATATCTTATATAATTAATGTATATATTTTTTCTTAAAATGTGTGGAATAAATTTTTTATGGATAAAAAATTATAGTGTTGGCAAAAAATGGCAAAATAAAAAAGGACATTAAGTTTTTTTACTAACAATTTAAGTACTGTAACTTTAAAATGTATCTTACTATAGATTACAATAAATCTAAATCTATTTTAATCAATGGAAATAAAATATTTACGTATAATATGAAATATTATTTTAAACATTATATTGATGTAAGCAGATCTTTTTTCACGGTTGAATAATTTCGCTTCTTAGATATTTTGGGAGTTATTTTTGTAAAATATTGAAAGATATAAATTTTTTGTAGGAGTGAATTGAAATATTTCAGAAAAAATATTGTCACCGAAATAGTGTATGATACCAAAAAATCTTGTCAAGATTTCAATAAACAAAATATTTACATAAAATATAGAATATTATTTTAAACATTATATTAATGCAAGCATATCTTTTTTCACAGTTGAACGAATTCTCTTTTTAGATATTTTTTAAATTTATTTTTGTAAAATATTGATAGATGTAAAATTTGTAGGAGGGAATTGAAATATTTCAAAAAAGATATTGTCACCGAAATAGTATATGATAACAAAAAAATCCTGCTACCAAATATAATATTTTGTCTTCAATAATATATTTTAATACAAAAGTTTATTTTTTGAATAAAAGTATGCCGCCAAAATAGACTATTAAACTTTAAAGTACATGTATTCTTTTCTAGACTAGGATTTCAATTTTTCTTTTATATTGTTTTAACATACAAATATTAAAATAGTATTGTAAATGATAAATAAGTAAAAGGTTGTTATATGTTATATAATTAACGTGTATATATATATATATAGATATATATATATATATATATATATATATTTTTTTTTTTTTTTTTAATATGTGGAATAAATTTTTCATGCTTAAAATATTATTGTGTTGGCAAATAAAAGGACATTAAATTCATTTACTAACAATTTAAGTATTATAACTTTAAAATATATCTTACTCTAAAATACAATAAATCTGAATATATTTTAATCAATGAAAACAAAATATTTACATATAATATGGAATATTATTTTAAACATTAAATTAATACAAGCATATCTTTTTTCACGGTTGAACAATTTCTTTTCTTAGATATTTTTTAAATTTAATTTTGCAGGATATTGATAGATGTTAAATTTGTAGGAGAAAATTGAAATATTTTGGAAAATGTATTGTCATTGTGATAGCATATGATTCCAAAAAAATATTGCCACCAAATATATATCTTATCATCAATAATAGATTGTAACACAATTTTTTTTTTTTTTGATAAAATTCAACCTGCAAAATAGAATTTGAAACTGTAAAATATAAACATGTTTTGCAAAATATCTGTATATGTGAAATGTCTATGAGGAAAATTGATTTTAAAAAAAAAACTAAGATTAACACTTAAATGTCAAATTTTATTGTTGAATTGTGTATTATAAATACCAACACATTAATCAATTGTTCCTACACAAATATTTACATAATATTTATTTTAATTATGATATTTTTTTTGTCAAATGTTACCTTTAGATTTGTAAAGTGTGATTCTATCTTTAGAGTTAAATTTTTGTGTTTGATTGTTATTGTTTCTTCGTATCATGAGGGAAAACTGGGCATGCAACAATACAACAAATGTAACTTTAAATAATACTATGTTATATTAATTTGAAATTGAATGTGTGAATTAGTTAATATATTTTAAAATTTTCTATTTGTTCATATTTAATATTTTTTTATTGTTCGTTGAATTATAATTACAATTTTAATATTATATAAAAATTAAAAAATATTTAAAAAAAATTAATATTTATAATTTAAATAATAATAACAATTTTTTTTCAGTCCGCGAAATTCGCGGGGGTATGTACTAGTATCATATATAACTCAATTCATATAAATTTAAGGATTCAAAATGAAGGCTTTAGAGAAGAGGGGGTGATTCACAAATAGATATATAGATAAGATCTTATATTCCAAGAATACAAATCTTCCATAATATCTTTCCAATAAAATCAACAAAAAAAATTCTCTCTATTCATGGTTTTCGAAAATATTGGGAAAAATAAGCAATAATATTTTTCTTTTGTTTTAATCACCTTATTATTATTGGACTAATTATTGGGCTACTTGAGGGGGCTTTTAGGAGAATTAAGATTGGACTTCCAATGGGCTTCTGAATTTTCAATAGGACCTGGCTAAATACCCCTCCATCACTGAGAGATACACCTCCTAAATAAAAAATAATTTTTAAAAATTCTAAATTACCCTTCATATTTAGAAGATACACCTCCATCTATAATCCTAAATATTGATACCAGCAGAATGTTCGTTGCCGATGCCATCATCACCGCTGCCGCCACCCCGTCTACCACCATCGTACAATCCAATTAAAAAGAAAAATTGAAGAAACCCTATATAAAAAACACACTGAATTTACATGATTACATCCCTTTCTACCCTAATTAAATGCACAAATCAAAGAAAAAAAAATATCAATTAATACAGTTTCCATTTAGAATTTGAGGAAAAAATGGAAATGAAAAAAGGTCAAAAACTTTGGTTGAAACAACAATGCTACTTCTCCGGTATTTAAAAAAAAAATCCCAAAAGAATCTTAAAGAGAGGAAGAAGATAATAAAGAAAAATTCAACAACCTTTAATTTATTGTTGTGTTCCGAAAATTTATATGTGGAGGAAGACACACCGTGGGTTGGCGCCACGTAAGGCGGCTATGGTACGATGGTTGGGCCACGTGAGGGCGGCGGTTGTGCAATGGACAGGCGATGATATATAGGTTGGTGGTTGGACAGTGCTATGGAAGAGGTACAGTGGGTGAGAAGCCGTGGTGACAATGGAGGAGGAAAATAAATATATTAGGTTTTTTTTAGAGGGGTACAATGGACATTTTATAATGAATAGAGGTGTATATCTAATTAATGGATGTGTATATAGTTGTATCCTTTTCAATATTGAGCCGCAATATAATTCAACCCATTAATATTAATTAATATCACTATTAAATTAATACTACACTATCCATCTTAATTTATATTACGATAATATGGACTCCCGTTATTATTTCCTGTGTTTAAGATTAGTTAGTCCATTAATTAATTGAGCTTCTGAATATCTCTAAATTAGTTTATATATTGTGTCTTGAAGTGAAGACAGCTCAACATTATTATCCGTACCGGAAAACTAATTTCCACTTGCAAGATTTGGTACGATAAAACTTTGAGCCCACCAAGGGGACAAATCACACAAGACGTACTTGCACATGTTTCTCCGTATTAAATCTTAGCAATTGTCGTATGATTAATATTATTGCCCAAAACACAAGGTATCAAAGTCACAATGATTCTCACCTAACATGTATCAAAACAATAAGTATTAACCATATACAATCCTATTTAAGTGACATAGACTAAGAAATCAACAACCATTGAGTTCTAATTCTTCTTCGTTCAGAACAGAAGAATTTATCCTCTCTGTAGGTCCTCTTCAACACATACAAAATGTGCTAGTGCAATATCTTGGTTAAGATAAGTCAATCTGAGAACTGCACTTCAACCTTTCACGGTGGATTGTTCAATTCCACCTAGGTCGTGAAGTAGTACATTTATTTACAAGGAACTGTTAATGTGATCTTCCGTGATCTTGTACCACCTCACTAGCTACAATGTAACACGTACTATATATTGAATGGTTTGCAATAAACATATACAACATTCATTCATATTTAAAGCAACAATGATAAAAGATTTATTCTCATAAATAAGTGTTTAATACATAGGTTATACAAAGTAAAATCATACTTTCACATATAACCCCAACAAGAAGTAATGTTCGGCTGCTAGTGGATTTTGCAATCGACGACGACGAAATCGCCCAAAAACTAGGGCTTACAATTGTGCTACAATTCGTCCGACGGGGTTGCGGTCGTGGTTGAGCTAAGACACGAAGTGTCTGCGATCTAGTGGCCGTCACCAACGAGGATGAATTCCCCATACCTTCCTTCGTCTAGGGTTTGCAAAAAATTTCAAAACAACTCACGATGGGTAACAACCTTTTTAATTTTATTTTCAAACCATTAGTCATCCAGAAAAATGTATCGTGGGGGGGGGTGGGGGTGGGGGGGGGGAATGACCAGATGGAGTTATTGGAGAGCTACAATATCTTTCATTAAGAGCAACCACAATGGTTATGAGGTTATAACATTTCTCTCTCTTCCACCTCACAATTCCATTATAAATAACCGTGTCATACTGACCATCACAATAGTTACATGGTTGCATGATTTCATAATAAATATATAAAAAAAAGTTGTTGCAAACATACAAAAGTTGTCAGCCACAACTCACCTCGTATTTTGGTGCGTGGTGTACAACCTTTTTCCTCCACCATCACGTGACCTTCACTCTCCTATTAAATTTTTGTGTTCGTTTTTATATCTTCTTTACTCTGCAGTAACCATTTTTTGGAGAGAGAATTTTTCTCCGGTTATAACTCTTATCTACAATGGTTGAAATGAGTTATTAGGCAGTTATAACTTTTATTAACCAACCGTTGTGGTTGTTCTAAAACATTCCAAGGGCCTATCTTATTCTCAGGCCCAACGAAAACACTTAAAATGCTACCAAACAACGGGAAAAGACATATACTTTTTTTTCAAGGGCTTATCTTGGCTATTTAACGGATACTTAGTCGAGACACTTTCTTGCTATACTATCTTAGATTCTATGATTAAAATTTATCTATTAATTAAAACAAAATGGATAAGGGTAGTGGATAAATGAATAAGTAGTAAAAATACACATAATTTAATTGAACCTATCCCACATTAATCATTGAATTTAAAGAAAGAAAAATGTAAGGGTCCAACTATATACCATCCAATATATAGAGATACACCTATATATATTATGAACTATCTATTTTACCCTGTAAATAATCATTAATTTTAATTCACCCTCTTAGACCTATGACCCATTCATTGCGAGAACCCCACCCCATCCCTCTTTCCTAACAAATTCCCCAACCACCCCACCCCACCTCTCTTTCATCCCAAATTTCCCAACCCCTACAGATCAATTCGCCAAAACCCTCAACAATTTCCCCAACCCTTACAGTCCAATTCTCCAGCCCCCTCAATAATTGTTCAGCACAGGCATTTCCCATCGCAGTTCACTTTCGGCAAATCATCAAAATAGTGCAGACGGTGAGCACTTCATCTTTTCTTATTTTTTATATGTTCCACCATAAGAATCCAAAAATAAATGGATATTCCCTCAACTTAATCGAACAAACAATGATTATTCAACTGTTGTGATATAAGGAAACAATAAATTGCAAATTTGATATGCATGAAGAAAAAAATTAGATTCGTTTTCAATTTTATTTTATTTTTTAAAAGATTTTCTTGTTGTTAAAATAGATTTTGTGGCTTATTTCTTATTTCAATTTTGATTATAGGTTCTTGGTTGTGGAGTTCGTGGAGGCACCGCCTTGGACGCCGGTACACGGTGGAAGACAGCGGTCAAGTTTAGGACAATGTGTTGAACAACTATTTTTTTAATGTTAAAGGATGTATTAAAATCTGAATGTTTTTATATGTGAGAGGGGTATAGTAGGTAGTTCATAAAATATGGAGGTGTATCCCCGAATATTGGAAGGGTATACAGTCAGACCCAAAATATAAATCACTTTTTGAAGGGTTGATTGATGGGCTACACGGGCCTCTTACATAATTTGGGCCTCATGGATGCATTATTAAACCCAAAGTTGATACATCGCTAGAATTTTATTTTTTAAAAGAAATCACTAGATTTTTCTTAGAGTATGATAAATGAAGTTCCTGAAATATATAAATTGCATCATGATAAATTGGAACTGGAAAAAGGGAAAAAAATGTTGTAATGGTAACAAGAGTCGGTTGAATTCGAGTCAATGTGAAATTGGGATTTCAGTAAATAAAGTTTCAGATTTAAAAATGCATTCTATTTTCATTTCTACTCGAAATGAACATAACTAATGTGATTTGAGGCTTAATTTACTCGTTAAAAAAACATTGCACCGATAAAAGTTTGGATTTTTTGTCGAATACTCTTATTAAATATTCGACATGTATAAAATATTTAAAATAGATAATGTTGAAAATTGGTTTAAATAAAAGGATTCATACCCTAAGTTTGACTAATTTTTTTGAGGAATGAAAATGTTAGTTTTTGGGAAAACAAAAATAACGAGGTTGTTCTACTCGCGGAGTAGATGAACGTGGCCATTTAATATCTCAAAACCAATTTCCGGTGAGTGAAAATTTAATTTGGGAAGTTGTAGGATTATTCACTCGTATTGAATAATTCCATGGGAAATGGAAAATGAAGTTTCATCCCACATTGGAAAATTACAAGGAAAGTTCCTAGTATATAAGACGGAAAGTATTCATGTTCTTCAAATTGGTACATGGGGACCCTAACCATGGACAACACACGCGCCCGCCGAGCCCGCGCCCAGGCCCGTGGGTCGTGGTTCTTGACAATTTGGCTTTGAGTGGGCTTTGGGGTCTACCTATATTTTTTTAGTACCAAAAATATGAAAAGACCCAGTATCTTTTTGGACCGAACCGTTTAGGTGGCCCATCCGGATTTGGGTCGGCCCACAAACATGATTAATATACCAACGAAAATGATTAATGCACTCCAGAATCGTCTGGAATATTCCGTTCTTACTCCCCAAGAAAGAGAAACGCAGTTTCTCTCCCACTACATAATGTGGGTACTCCATGATCTCACGTTTTCCTCTAGCAGCATCCCTCATCTAGGTCGGATTTCCGCCTATATATACCCCTTCATATCCAGACTTTCAGAACCACCTTTACAGCCTACAAATTAGGGATGGCAATATTGGCCCGCCCCGTGGGTACCCGCCCTGCCCTGAGGTATTTGGGCCAGGTCGGACCCGTCCCGTTTTGAGTATGGGTCGGGTCAGCCCGCCCCATTTTGAGAATGGGGCGGGTCTGGGTATTATGATGGCCCTGTGGGTACCCGCCCCGACCCGCCCTATACGTATATACATATTAATGTATATATATTAATATATAATTAAATAGATATATTAATATGTTATATGTGTATATTTTAGTACAATAAAAATAGATTAAGGGGATCGAACTCGATATTTTATTTTTTAGTTTTTAATTATTTTTTTAATTCATTCTAAGCTTTAATTGTGTCAATATTCATTCCTAGTTTTGTATAATAAATCAAATTATTATCTATCACATGTCTTCAGTCTATGATTTAACCATATGATAATCGAGTCTAACTTTATCATAATATAGTGTATGGTAGTAGACTATCAAAATTTTTAAAAATAAAAAGAAAAAGTGTAAATTTGAAAGCGGGGCGGGTCGGCCCGTACCCACACGGGGCAGGTCGCGGGGCGGGTCTGGAGCAGGGTAAATAAAAATGGGGCAGGTCTGGGTAATCAACTACCCGCCCCGACCTGGCCCATTGTCATCCCTACTACAAATTTCCGTTCAGAAAGCCTTTCGCAACATATTTTCCGTTCAGTTCGAAATTTTGATTTCATTCGCAGAAGCTTATACTCGGTGGTGCTGCCAGTATACGCTGTAAAACTGTTTTACCTTTGGAGACTTGTATGTACGATACCATAAGCACTATACGGGACGTATTCAGTTTTGCGGGAAAATAGTTTTCCTTGACTCGGTTTTTCTCTTTACAAATTCATTTTGTAATTCTTCTTTTCTGTTCAGTTTAGTGTACGAAATACTCACCACTAATAACAATCGCAAAACTGACTAGTTTTCTTTCTTCTCGTATACTGAAATGCCGAACAACAATTCTGATCGGGATATGCATTCGACGCCTGTTACCACTGGTGATAACCCTACTGTTAACACCAAAGATCCTGCTGCTACCTGATTAGGCGTGAAATTGTTATGTTTTGGAGCCCAATTTACTCATATTTTGAGTGTTTTCGAGTAGTGCTTAGAGTCAAATGAGCATCATTTCTATACATTGATAAATTTGTCTCTTTGATGCACATAGGTGAATAGAGGACGAAAAACGGAGTTCGTAGGACTTTGAATCGACTCAAACGGATGCCCGGATGAGAAGATATTGAAGAAATACGATTAGTATTAGTGCGGACGAGGAAAAGTATCATTTGGAGGGATTAGAGGTCACTCGAGCGCATCACTCGAGCGCCACCGCTCGAGTGCCTTACTCGAGCGCGTAAACATACAGAACCATTCTTGCGCTCGAGCAGCTCGAGCGCCACCGCTCGAGCGAATCGCTCGAGCGCCCAAAACTTACAGAATGATTTCAGCGCTCGAGCAGCTCGAGCGCGACCGCTCGAGCGAATGCACCATTCGAGCTACACTGCTCGAGCGGGACCGCTCGAGCGTTTTGCTCGAGCGCCCATATACTTTTGCCTCCGGATGCGTATTTTCGGCCCATTAACTCCCGTTTCGACCCGGTGCCTATATATACATCGTCCAAACACGTTTTGAAGGATCCCCGACTTTAGAAATAATTTTAGACTTAGTTTTTGGAGAGGAACGAGACGAGCAAGCTTTACTTTTACGTTGTTAAGGTTTTTCATACGAATTCTAGTTTCTTTTCAATTCTTAGTTTCTTTTCATTAGTTCGTTACTTTGAACACGTTTAAATTTCGTTTTTATCAATTCAATTTCCGTTCTTCGTATTTATTTTATTTTAAAACCCTAGTTTATGTTTCTTATTTTCTTCATTCAACTCAATATGTTTATGTTTGCTGTTTCTTTAATTGCTGTTATTTTTGTTATAACCATGTCCGGCTAAAACCCTTGCATGCTTGGGTTAGGATGAACTCGTAGAAGTAGGATGTGGGTACGTAATTAGGGTAATTCGTGACGTTAGTTTTAATTCTCTTAATTAATGAATTCTTATAATTAATCTGAACTTTACCTTTGAATTTAGTACGAAAGTGTTAGAGAGAGGACGACCGCATCACTCAATAACAATTAGTAGTCTTAACGAGAAGGTTTAGGAGAGGTTAATTCATTTACTGGTTTAGCGAAGGAGGACGACCGCATCACCTTAGTTAAATTAGGGTCTCATTAATTGAGCACAATCCATTAACTTGTTAGTGGATTAGTGAAGTCGAGTGTTAGGGTAAAGTATTAGGGTTTAGAATCTTGAGCTTTCACCTTGCATTCTTTTACTTAGGTTAATTCTTGTTTGTCACAGTTACTTTGATTATGTACCTGCTCCGTTAGTATACGTAGGGATTCCTAACCTGAGCATCACCATCTCTCATTAGAAAACAACCCATAGTTAATTCGTTCTCTTTTATTCTTTAGTTAATTAGTCTATTTTAGTCTTTTAATTAATTTTTCAAAAACCCAAAAACATCACACTCATATTAACTACGACGCGTAGATCTTCAGGGATCTATTCGCATATACACCATTCCTAGGGTTCGATAATACTTGGTCCCTATACTTGCCCATACTACAGTGAACCCGTTCTCTTGCGGGGTAGCTACTAGTAGAAGCTAGTGTAGTCACTTCAAGTCAATGGCGCCGTTGCCGGGGATGGCGTTATATGCTCTTTGAATAGGACTTGTAGATAGCTTAGTAGTTAGTAGTGAGTGATTTTATTTTCTGTTTTTATTCTTTATTTTCACTCGTTCGGCAGTTGCGTTTTGATCCTTCTGCTAGTGTGTCAGGTTTATGAAAACACGCTCACAAGGCAACACGAGCGAAGAGAGATTACCTGCAGATCCTGAGACAATAGCCAGAAGGAACCGAGCCTTCTTGAGAAGAATGACTACTGCCGCGGGAAACAAAGACAAAATTTCTGATGAACTTGGGGAGTTAGACAAGATAGCTGCAGAGTATACTGCTCTTGTGGAACGGGCAGAAGGTGCCAATGGAAATAGCAGTAATCAGCAGATACCCATAGGGGGAACTGAGAGCCCACACCCGAACCCACAAGACACAATCAACTCTGCACAAACACAACCCCAAAACCAGAACCAAAACCCTGCTTACCCACAAAACCCAAATAACCTTTTCCATAACCCAGCATACCAACACTACCCATACCCACCTTACCCTTACCCACCATATCCATATCATCCACCACCAGTCTATAACCAACCACCACCCCAACAAGTACCCGCACCAGCTGCTAATCCTCAATACATTCCTCAGAACGTAGATCATAATATGGCGATTCGAGGGAGGTTTGCAGCGCAGCCACAGCGGTACTATGACGGAGTAGCTCTACCTCCTGTTGAGGCGAACAACTTCTCGATATCACCGGGGATTTTAAAGCTGCTGACTGAGAATCAGTTCAAAGGAGTGATCGGGAAGGAGAATCCTCATACACATCTGAGGAGTTTTCTCATGATTGCCTCAACATTCAATTACAATGGCATGTCTGAAGATGCCAAGAGGCTTAGGCTGTTCCCATTCTCATTGACGGGAATAGCCAAGGAGTGGTATGATAATACGCTCCCGCGGGGAGGTATTACCACTTGGGCCGAGCTCGAGCGTCTGTTCCTCGAGCGATTCTACCCTCCATCTAGGACGATCAAGGCTAGAATTGAGATCTCGTCCTTTCGCCAGAAGTCTGGAGAGGATTTACGCCAAGCGTGGGAGAGATACTCGAACATGCTGATAGAGTGCCCGCAGCACGGGTACAATGAGGGGGATATTATGGCATTCTTCTACAGCGGTGCCAGCAAGGATGGTCAAGCCCATTTAGATGCATGTGCGGGCGGAGCATTCCTCAACCAAGGCATAGAGAGGTGTAGGGAGATCGTGGACAACATTGTCACGAATGCCGGTGCTTGGGGAGTGGATGCAGATTTGCAAAGAGTGCATCAGGTGGAAGAGGGAGAAGGAACGAGAAGGCTGCTGATGGCCATGATGGAAAAGATCAACAACCTTGAGTTGGGGAAGAGTTTGGGTGGAGAGCATGGAGTGGAGAATGAGAGAGTAGACCAGCCCAGTGGACAGCAAGAGGTAGCCAATTACATGGGAGGTCCGTATTACAATCAGAATGGCTACCAAGGTGGAAACCAGTATGGAAGGCCTTCTTATGGTCAACCATTTGTGCCTCCAGGCCCTCAGCCACTTCAAAATCAATGGAGGAACACACAAGGAGTTCGAGGAAGCCAGCAGCTTCCTCAAAACACATGGAGGAAGAATGATAATTTTTCTTATGCTAATCCAAAAGCTGGTGTTACTGTTCCTGCAGGTGTTGATCCGGGGTCTAAACCTCCTGGTGGAGAAGGCGGTGCCTCAACCGAGGAGATGTTGAGAGCGATCCTTCAGAAGGTGGAGGAAGGGAGCAAGCGGTTGTCATCCTTGGAGTACGATGTGAAGGAGTTGCATAAGAAGGGTGATCAACGTGATCAAGAGCTCCAGAAGATGAACGTTGAGTGGACTAGGACTCAACAAGAGAACAATCGAAGGTTCACCTCTTTAGAGCTCCAGATGAGCCAAATTGCAAAGTCCGTGAATAGAATGCCGGAGGGGAACTCAAAAGAGCAGTGCAAGGCGATCCAGCTGAGAAGTGGAACCAACTACGAAGGTCCCGAGATGCCTGCTGATTCTGAGACGCCCCAAGAAGAGATTGAGCCTAAAGGAGATGAAGTTGAGAAGGGGATTGAAAGTGAAGGAATTGAGAAGAGTGAGAGAGTTCCTAAGTGGAAAAAGGCAAAGGAAGCAAGGGAGAAAGTGAAAGAAACAGAAAGAGATGAGTGGGGGGTACCCAAATCTGTGATACCCGTCCCATATCCACAGCGCTTCATGAAAAAGAAGCTTGATGAGAAATTCGCTAAGTTCCTTGATGTTTTTAAACAATTGCATATTAATATTCCTTTTTATGATGCTTTGGAACAGATGCCGCATTATGCAAAGTTTCTGAAGGACTTGATTGCGAAAAGACGGCGAGTGGATGAGCCGAAGTTGGTGCAGCTGAACCACGAGGTGAGTGCATTAGTGCACAAGGCGCTTCCACCAAAGCTGAAGGATCCCGGGAGTTTCACGATCCTATGTGATATCGGGAATGGGATCAAGAAGGGAGCGTTGTGCGACCTCGGGGCGAGCATCAATCTCATGCCGTTGTCGCTTTTCAAGAAGTTGGAAGGTGTTGAACTTCAACCCACAATGATGACACTTCAACTTGCCGATCGGTCTATTACTCGACCTCAAGGTGTTGTTGAAGACGTTCTAGTGAGAGTTGGAGATCACATTTTTCCAGCCGACTTTGTAGTGCTAGAGATGGAGGAAGATGAGCACGTGCCCCTGATCTTGGGAAGACCGTTCTTAGCTACGGCGGGGATGGTGCTAGACGTGGCGAATGGGAAGATCACATTGAAGGTTGATGATCAAGAAGTGAAGATTTCCCTATATGAAGCCATGAAGCACCCGAAGGAGGATGAGAGCTTGTACTGCATGGATGCAATTGATCCTCTTGTTGAAGACACGCATTCTCTCCCTAATCCTTCTCATATTCATGATTTTGCTAGTCCTTCAATTGATAATTTAACCCATGAGCGTTATGATCTTGATTATTTTGATAGGGATGAAGTGAAGAAGTTGAAGGATGAAGAGGTGAAGAAAGTGGACGTGGTCCAGTTAGAAGGGAAAGGAGGAGTTAAGAAGAAAAAATTCAAACTCAAGAAATTGTTTAGTAAGACTCCTCCAGATAGAGGCAAGAAGGAGTTGAGACCCATAACACTTGGGGATGAGAAGAGAGCAAAGGTGCTCATGATGGTGGGGCATCAAGGAAAGGAGTTCAAACACCACTCTTATGAGAGTAAGGGAGGTAAATTTGAGTATGATGTCCCATAAGCTCCTTTGAGCTTGGTCCGGCATGAGGACCTTAAAAATAGCGCTGAATGGGAGGCAACCCATTTTTATTTGCTTTCATTTATTTTTAGTGTCTTTTTATATTATTAGGGAGTATTTTGAGTCGTATGTTTAACCTCGTACTTGAGAGTTTTATTTTGTAGGCTTGTCTCGAAAGGAGTAAAGGTATCATGGAGTTATTTAGATTGAAGGAACCAACTTGAGACAAGGGAGTGTGCAAAGCTTTTGAGAGAAACTGAATTGTTCGGTTGAGGTAACCCACAACCCCAAACTTAGACCTCTAGCAAGGTCGAAGTTTGGGGGGGTGGAGATTTTTATGTTTCTTGTTACATTGCACATGCATGCACCCCTTATCTTTGAGTTGAGTTAGTTATTTGGTGCCTTGAGATGCTCCTTGGGCTTTTATTAATTTGTTTTGTTACTCAACATTTTATGCCTATCAATCACCTTATGCTTGTTGATTGCTATCTTTGAGTATGATTTGATGAGTAGGGTGAATTGTGAGGATGAGTTAGGAGTTTTCTTGTGTGAGTGTTTGAATTTGAGCTGATTTGAGAAAGAACTTGTATGCTTATGAATTTTTCTTTTGAGTACTTGTGTGATGAGAGTGAGAATGCACTAGGACTAGCATGGATGTGAAAGCCGTGAGAGTTGAGCTTTACGAGATTTAAATGCATGAATTAATCTCTTCGTTTGTGAGTGGATCGTCACCTTAGAGGATGCTAGAACTTGCATGTGCTCTTGCTTCTAGATTGTGTCTAGTTTGATATGCCGAATGTGATCTTAGGCCATCTTTGTTTTTATTGAGTCACTTAGCCAAAAATTTTCCTTACCAATGACATTGATCCCTTGTTAGCCCATTTGAGCCTAAAGCCTATTTTATTTGCTAGCACATATGAACACTATTCCAATTCCTAAGCCTTTTTGTCCCAATTTGAGTGGAGAATAGGAAAGTGTGAATATGAAGGGAGTGAATTGAATTGAAAAAAAGAGAAGGTTGTTTGTTGAGTGAATATGAGAAAAAAAGTGTGATGAAGTTTTGAGATGTGGGAAAAAGAACAAAAAAATTTGAGAATGAGCAAAAGAAGAAAAAAATGAGCTCATGTGTTGTGCGAAAAAGAAAAAAAAAATAATAATGATGAAGTGTTTGAAAAAGTGAAAAAGAGAGAAAGAAAAAAATTGAAGTGTTGAGAGAATTGAAAGCGAAAGTGTAGTGATTGAATATGTTTGAAGTAGATCGTTCTTAATCTCGAAGTACCGAAGTTTTGAATTTCTATTCTCCATTCACTTGAGTCACTTTACCATATTGTTATCCCACCTGTCCAAAGAGCCTACATTACAACCTTTTGAAAGTCCTTTTTGATTCGGCATTGATTTCTAGAGTATGGTCGAAGTTGAGAGCATTTACAAGCCTATGGCTGCCAATTTGTGTGATTGATTGATTGAGTGAGTCCCTTTATCATTGTTATACACTTGTGAGGGAGTTAAACACATCGTTGAGTGCACATCCATGCTTGATCTTGGTGTTTCTTGTTATTGTTGCATGAGTACGATAAAAGAAAGTGAGTGAGTATACGGGTGATTGATCTTTGAAGCTCGAGTTCAATTACTTGCATGATTTGATTCTTGATTCATTCCTAACAATTTCACTTGACTTATTATTTCGTTGCTTGAGGACAAGCAACATGGTAAGTTTGGGGGGGTTGATTAGGCGTGAAATTGTTATGTTTTGGAGCCCAATTTACTCATATTTTGAGTGTTTTCGAGTAGTGCTTAGAGTCAAATGAGCATCATTTCTATACATTGATAAATTTGTCTCTTTGATGCACATAGGTGAATAGAGGACGAAAAACGGAGTTCGTAGGACTTTGAATCGACTCAAACGGATGCCCGGATGAGAAGATATTGAAGAAATACGATTAGTATTAGTGCGGACGAGGAAAAGTATCATTTGGAGGGATTAGAGGTCACTCGAGCGCATCACTCGAGCGCCACCGCTCGAGTGCCTTACTCGAGCGCGTAAACATACAGAACCATTCTTGCGCTCGAGCAGCTCGAGCGCCACCGCTCGAGCGAATCGCTCGAGCGCCCAAAACTTACAGAATGATTTCAGCGCTCGAGCAGCTCGAGCGCGACCGCTCGAGCGAATGCACCATTCGAGCTACACTGCTCGAGCGGGACCGCTCGAGCGTTTTGCTCGAGCGCCCCTATACTTTTGCCTCCGGATGCGTATTTTCGGCCCATTAACTCCCGTTTCGACCCGGTGCCTATATATACATCGTCCAAACACGTTTTGAAGGATCCCCGACTTTAGAAATAATTTTAGACTTAGTTTTTGGAGAGGAACGAGACGAGCAAGCTTTACTTTTACGTTGTTAAGGTTTTTCATACGAATTCTAGTTTCTTTTCAATTCTTAGTTTCTTTTCATTAGTTCGTTACTTTGAACACGTTTAAATTTCGTTTTTATCAATTCAATTTCCGTTCTTCGTATTTATTTTATTTTAAAACCCTAGTTTATGTTTCTTATTTTCTTCATTCAACTCAATATGTTTATGTTTGCTGTTTCTTTAATTGCTGTTATTTTTGTTATAACCATGTCCGGCTAAAACCCTTGCATGCTTGGGTTAGGATGAACTCGTAGAAGTAGGATGTGGGTACGTAATTAGGGTAATTCGTGACGTTAGTTTTAATTCTCTTAATTAATGAATTCTTATAATTAATCTGAACTTTACCTTTGAATTTAGTACGAAAGTGTTAGAGAGAGGACGACCGCATCACTCAATAACAATTAGTAGTCTTAACGAGAAGGTTTAGGAGAGGTTAATTCATTTACTGGTTTAGCGAAGGAGGACGACCGCATCACCTTAGTTAAATTAGGGTCTCATTAATTGAGCACAATCCATTAACTTGTTAGTGGATTAGTGAAGTCGAGTGTTAGGGTAAAGTATTAGGGTTTAGAATCTTGAGCTTTCACCTTGCATTCTTTTACTTAGGTTAATTCTTGTTTGTCACAGTTACTTTGATTATGTACCTGCTCCGTTAGTATACGTAGGGATTCCTAACCTGAGCATCACCATCTCTCATTAGAAAACAACCCATAGTTAATTCGTTCTCTTTTATTCTTTAGTTAATTAGTCTATTTTAGTCTTTTAATTAATTTTTCAAAAACCCAAAAACATCACACTCATATTAACTACGACGCGTAGATCTTCAGGGATCTATTCGCATATACACCATTCCTAGGGTTCGATAATACTTGGTCCCTATACTTGCCCATACTACAGTGAACCCGTTCTCTTGCGGGGTAGCTACTAGTAGAAGCTAGTGTAGTCGCTTCAAGTCACTACCACTGACTCTACTGCTGTACCAACTGGACATCCTACGGATGGACCAGTACCTACGGGTACATCAACGACTCAGGCTGGTAACCCGGTTCCTGCTGTGGGGACCTCCTGGTAATCAGGTAACTCCTACTGCTTTCCAATTTGGAAACTTTGGCAGTACACTTGCTGAGTGGTTTAATGCCAATCCCTTCGTGGGAAATTCCAATGTCAATCCCTTCGTGGGAAATTCTAATGGCAATCTTTTCATGTGAAACTCCAGCACTAATCCCTTCGTGGGAAACTCAAGTGCTAATCCCTTCGGGGAAAATTTCGGTGGCAATCCTTTCGTAAGAAATGCCAGTGTCAATCCTTTATTGGCAACCAACCAGGCCTCTCTCTCAGGGACTGTTAGGCCTGTTGTGGTGAAAGGAGAGAAACCCAAAAAGTTTTCGGGTAATGACTTCAAGAGGTGGCAAAAGAAGATGCACTTCTACTTGACCACCATCTCCTTGGTGAAATACGTCAATGAGGATAGCCCGAATCCTCCCGCAGAAGATGCTGATCGGGAAACCAGGATTACCTATGATACTTGGGTCCATGATGACTATCTGTGAAGGAATTACATCCTGAATGGGCTGTCTGATGCCCTCTGCGATATATACAATGAGTATCCGACTTCCAAAGCCTTATGGGAGTCATTGGAGAAGAAGTACAAAACCGAAGACATGGGAACTAAGAAGTTCATTGTCTCCGCTTTGTACGACTTCAAAATGGAAGACAACAAATCTGTTGTCGAACATGTCCAAAAGCTCCAAGTGGTGTTTCACAATATTGTAGTACAAGGGATGGAGCTACCTGAG
Organism: Ballota nigra; assembly: GCA_947034835.1. Lineage (NCBI taxonomy): Eukaryota > Viridiplantae > Streptophyta > Magnoliopsida > Lamiales > Lamiaceae > Ballota > Ballota nigra. Next base: position 26,298,334 of record OX344730.1, read on the forward strand.
CCCTTTCAGGTAGCCACTGTGATTGACAAACTGCCTTCGTCTTGGAAGGAGTTTAAGTCCTACCTCAAGCACAAGCGAAAGCAAGTGACCATGGAGGATCTTGTTACTCGACTCCGGATCGAGGAGGATAACAAGAAAAGAGAGAAGAAGGGGTCGACTGCTTCTATCGAGGCAAAGGCAAAGCTGATGGAGAAAGGTGAGCCATCAAAGAAGAGGAAGCGTCAGGACGACAAAGGCAAAGGCTAGGTTGTTGATGATGCTCCTGTCCCGAAGAAATTCAGTGGGAAATGCTATAACTATGGCAAACCCAATCATCGGGCCTCTGATTGTCGTTAGCCCAAGAAGGACGACAAAGAAAAGAAGAACTCCGTGAACGTTGCTGAACGTGAGCTCACAGAGATGGATATGTCTGCTGTAGTGACCGAGGTCAATGTGGTGGACAGCAAGAAGGAGTGGTTTGTGGACACTGGTGCCACCTGTCATGTTTGCTCAGAGAAATCTGCATTCTTCACTTATTCTTCTGCTGCGGGGAAAAAGTTCTACATGGGAAACCAAGCCTCATCTGAAGTGGCTGGTGTAGGAACGGTGGTGATCAAGCTGACATCGGAAAAGAAGCTCAAGCTGAAAGACGTGCTGCATGTCCCAGACATCCGTAGAACCTCATTTCTGGCTCCTTGTTAATTAGTAACCAGTTTAAGCTAGTGTTTGAGTCCAATGGCATTGTACTTAGCAAATTTGGCATCTTTCTAGGGAAAGGTTACCTCGAGAAGGGTCTTTTTAAGATGTCAGTCATGACTGTAAGCCGTTTATATCACTGAGTGTTCCTCTTTATGGCATTTTAGATTATGACATGTTAAATCTAAATTCTATAAAACATTTGGTAAATTTAGTTTTACTTAAAATTGAAAATGTGGATACATCCAAAAAGATGCGAAACATGTGTTGAAGCAAAAATGGTTAAACTACCATTTAAAACTGTTGAAAGGAACACAACCCCCCCCTAGAATTAATTCACACGGATGTATGTGATTTAAAATTCGTGCAAACTAGAGGAGAGAAAAAGTATTTTATTACTTTTATTGATGACTGCACGAGATTCTGCTATATTTACTTACTACGAAGTAAAGATGAAGTTATTGAAGCTTTTAAAAACTATAAAAGTGAAGTAGAGAATCAATTGAACACTAGAATTAAAATAATTCGTAGTGATAGAGGTGTAGAGTAGGTGGCTCCGTTTGAACAATTATGTGTCAAATCAGACGTAATACATCAAACGAAAGCTCCCTACTCACCTCAATCAAATGGTATTGTGGAGAGAAAAAACCGAACATTGAAAGAGATGATGAACACAATGTTGATCAACTCGGGTTTACCTCAGGACATGTGGGGGGGAAGCTATTTTGACAGCTAACCACGTTTTGAACAAAATTCCACTTAAGACTCAAGATAAGACTCCTTATGAGTTGTGGAAAAATCGCAAACCATCTTACAAATACCTCAAAGTGTGGGGGTGTTTGTCTAAGGTTGAAGTTTCACTTCCTAAACAAGTGAAAATTGGGCCTAAGGCGGTCGATGAGATCTTTATAGGATACGCCTTCCATAGTAGTGCCTATCGGTTTTTTATTCACAAATAAAAAATACCCAATATGACAGTAGGTACTACAATAGAATCAAGGAATGTTGTTTTCTTTGAAAATGTGTTCCCGTGTAGGGGCAACGAAGAAGTGAGTTCAAACAAACGAACTCATGAGGAATCAAGTGAAGCTGCAGGTCCTTCCACTCAGCAGAGTGAAGAACCCAGACACAGTAAATGAGCTAGAATTGATAAGATCTATGGTCCGGACTTCATCACGTATGTGTTAGAAGAAGAACCTATGATTATCAAAGAAGTTCTCTCCAGACCGGATGCACCTCTTTGGAAGGAAGCAATAAACAGTGAATATAATTTGATTATGCAAAATCATACATGGGAGTTGGTTGACCTCCCTAAAGGTTGTAAGACCTTAGGATGCAAGCGGATCCTTAAAAGAAAATACAAAGCAAATGGATCAATTGACAAGTATAAAGCCTGTTTGGTTGCAAAGGGTGTTAAACAAAGAGAAGGGTATGGAATCTTTGACACCTATTCACCGGTTACAAGGATTACATCCATTTGTGTACTTATCACGATTGCTGTTTTGCATAATCTCAAAATACACCAGATGGATGTAAAGACTCCTTTCCTTAACGGTGAGATAGATGCTGAAATATACATGGATCAACCAGAGGATTATGTTGTACCCGGGAACGAGAAAAAGGTTTGTAAACCCGTTCAGTCATTGTATGGACTTAAACAAGCTCTTATACAGTGGCATTTGAAATTTGACAATATTATGTTGTCAAATGGATTTCGAATTAACGAATGTGATAAGTGTGTATATGTGAAAGATACACCAAATGGATTTGTTATCGCATGCTTATATGTCGATGACATGTTAATCATAAGTAACAACTCAAATGTGATTGTTAATATGAAGAACATGTTAAAGAAGAATTTTGACATGAAAGACATGGGTTTAACAGACGTGATTCTAGGAATCAAAATAGAGAGAACATCAAATAGAATTTCTTTAACACAATCTCATTACGTTGAGAAAGTCTCTGAAGAAATTTAATGCATTTGATGATCCACCTGCTAAAACTCCACTGGAACAAAATGTTCATCTGAAGAAGAACAGAGGTGAACCAGTGAATCAGTTAGAATATGTAAGGGTCATTGGAAGCGTGATGTACATTACAAATTGCACACGTCCTGATCTTGCATGCCCTGTGAACAAACTGAGTAGATACACGAGCAATCCAGGTCACGAACATTGGAAAGCTCTGAAAAGGGTCTTGAGATACTTAAAGTATACCCTTAATTTTAGGCTACACTACACGAGACATCCAGCTGTACTTGAAGGGTATAGTGATGCTAATTGGATATCCGTTAGCAAAGACTCGTTCTCAACTAGTGGATATGTATTCGCTATTGGAGGAGCTGGCATATCATGGAAATCCACAAAGCATACGTGTATTGCCCGTTCCACAATGGAATCTGAGTTCATCGCTTTAGATCAAGCTGGTAAAGAAGCAGAGTGACTTCACAATTTTTTGGAAGACCTTGTTGGAACAAACCGGTACCATCTGTAATGGTACACTGTGACTGTCAAGCTGTTATTGGTAGAGCTTTGAGCAGTATGTATAACGGAAAGTCAAGATATATTCGTCGTCGACATAACTCCGTTAGGCATTTGATCTCAACTGGTATTATAACAATTGAGTATGTAAGATCAATTGATAACATAGTGGATCCGCTCACGAAGAGCTTAAACTGAGATCAAATGAATAAGCTGATAGAGGGAATGGGTCTAAAATCCACAAATAAAACTGAAACAGTGGTAACCCAACCATGATGACTGGAGATCCCAAGAACTTGGTTCAAAAGGAAAAACTAAGCTGTGAATATTAGTTGTACAACACTTGAAAATCATGACCATTCCTGACAGCACTGTGTCAAGTGTTAGTAGACCCATGAGTTGTGGTAAAGGATAAGTCGTTGACTTTTAATGATTCCTACAAGTCCAAGTGAGATTGAGTATGACGGGATACTCGAAAGGAGATCACCTATATAAATGAGAAGTGAGGGCCGCTTCGACCAAATATTTATGAATACAAAGGGCGTCCAGGGCCAAAATGGACAAAAACGTGAGAACAAATCGGAATTGAGACTGACTTGTGTCTGGACTGTCTGTAAGGTATATGCTAAGGAGGATTAGTTCAAGGCATCGTATCCACTAATCCACCGGTATACCCGATGGTGTCGGGCAGTGGCGGACCCATGATTTCAAAACTGAGGGCACGACCAACAAAAAATTTATGAACATTTTAACATAATTTTTTTTATACATATTTAGATATTTTATAAAGTTCAAATGAAAATTACAACTGAGTACGATGGGTTTTCATTTTTTGAAAGCGATCTATGACATCATCATCAGGAATTTGAAGAAACAAGTCTTTCTCAATAAAAGTAACTAAGGAATCATTTAACAATTGATCACCCGTGCTATTTCACAACTTATTTTTTACATAAGTCATTCCCGAAAATACTCTTTCCAAGCCTGCAGTAGCAACTGGGAGAATCAACACCAACTTGATCAACAAATAAACTGCAGGATAAGTCACATGTTTCTGTGTTTCTACAAGCCTCATCGAAAGGACACCAAGATCATGCAAATCCTCAAACATATCATCACTTTGCATATATTTGATAAATATGTCAAGCTAGAATCCAAGATTCATCAAATCAATACCTGGAAATTGAAATTCTCATATATATCACATTTTTGCATATCTTTAGAAAAATACATCAAGTTATCAATCAAGAGTTAACAAATTAATACCTGAAAATTCAAATGGATAAAATGTGGCAAGTTTAAGTATTTTCTCCTTGTCATAAGAAGAAAAGCCATCCCGAGGACTTAAGCAAACCATGCATGTAAGCAACTCCATATTAACCTCATCAAACATTTCACTAAGCTCACTAAGTTGTAAATCAATTACCGCTATGAAAGTTTGATATCGAAAATGCATAAGGTTTGTCTCTTGTTTAACAAAAACGTCTTGATCTTCCCCGTGACATGTAAGAATCATCCATTTTGGGAACTACAATGTCATTTTTAGTGGAAAATGTAGTGACATTGTTCAACAGAGTTTCCCATCCAAAATCCCTTGATTTTTGCAACAATCGTTTAGTTAATGAAACGAGAGACGTGGCATTAACAATATTTTGCTCTTTTCTTTGCAAAGCAACACACGAATCATTAGCGTACCCAAAAATGGTCAACATCAAGTGCACCATAAAAATAAGATCAAATGATTACAGTGACTCCAAAATGGCTTTTGCCTTAACCCGATCTTCCAAAGATGAAGCCTTCTCCCCAATCATCACAAGTACCTCAATTAATGTTGGAAATATGTGGATAACATTCAAAAGTGTTTTATGATGAGATCCCCAACGAGTATCTCCAAACCTTTTCAAACCTAACTCTTGATTCAAACCCGATCCACTCTCAAGTTCACCAAATTCTAAGGCTTGAGCAAGTTGTCTTGCTTGACTTACTCAGATCATTTCTCTTCGCTTACAAGAAACTCCAACCACATTCAACAAGTTTGTAAGTGTTTCAAAAAGCCAAATGCAATCAGCGTTCTTTCTAGCAATTGCAACTAATGTTAGTTGGAGTTGGTGAGCAAAACAATGAACATAGTAAGCACATGGAGTATCCTTCATAAACAAAGCCTTAAGACCATTTATCTCACCTTTCATGTTGCTAGCTCCGTCATACCCTTGACCTCGAATCTTAGATGGACTCAAATTGTGATCCATAAGCAAAGATGTTATTGCCTCTTTAAGTGTCAAAGCTGTGGTCTCACCAACATGTACAAGCCCAAGAAACCGTTCAATTACCATTCATGTTTTACCATCGACAAAGCGCAAACAAAGAGCTAATTATTCCTTTTGAGCCACATCACTTGACTCATCAGCTAAAATACCAAAGTAATCATCACCAAGTCCTTCTATGATGCGCTTAGTTATTTCTTTAGCACAACAATTAATAAGATCTTTATGAATTTTGGGAGACGTCATTTGATTATTGCCTGGAGCATTTTCAAAAATAACTTTTTTTACGCTCTCATTGTGTTCTCCTAGCCACATCAAAATCTCAAGAAAAATTCTCTTACTGTTTGACTCTCCATTTTCATCATGCCCACGACATGCCAACCCTTGGCGCAAAAGAAACCTCAAACAAGTAAGCGAAGCTTTCAAACGAGTTTCATACTCACTTCGAATCATATCACTTGCATTATCAAAAACATGTGAAATAGATTTTTTGTTTGAGTCTCTTAAATTCACATATTTTTCATACGCAAGATTATGAGCACTTTTAACCCCACCAATGTGCTTCTCAAATCTAACCGGTTTGTTCCATGATCTAAATCCCCCATTAACAAATGCATCTCCTCCTACACTAATTTCCACATCATTCTTGAACAAGTAACAAATAAAACAAAAAGCTGCATCTTTTTCAATACTATATTCAAGACAATCATATTTTTTAAACCTAAAAACACTAAACCGGCGAATACCTCCAACTTCTCTTTGAGGAAAATCATGAGTTTTTGGTTGACAAGGTTTCTTAAGAATATACGCTCTCCTCACCGCATTTCTTTCATTTGGAGCATAATCCATTATATTTATTCTTTTCCCGGGATCATTTTGAAGAAGTTCAACATCATATAATAACAATTCTTCTTCTTGTAATGGTTCACTATACGCACTTGAATTTTCTAATTCCACATTATTTCCTTGTGTTTGGGTAGAAGCAAATGATTCGGGTGGAGAAAACTCACTTACATTAGGAGAGGCCCCATCATCTTTGGGTGAAGAGCAACAGGTCCCTTGAGATTTCATTCTTTTAAACATAAATTGTCGAAGATCGGGTTGTTTCTCCACTGCCCTCGATTTTTTCAATTTTGATGTTTCATCTCTCATTTTCTAATTAAATTATACAAAATAAGATTAAAATAAAACATATATTAAAAATACATTCTAAAAAACATTTACATTTTAAAATATAACAAATCTTATAGCAAATCCTAGTCTATTTAGCACCAACAATTTCATCAAATTAACATAATAGTCTAACTAAATGCACCTTCGATGTTATATACATATTAAATGCATAAGTTACAAGCACTAATTTGTCACTCAATATCATCAAAATAATTCATAAGTATAACTAAACATAATTAGTATTTAAAAAAAAAACTAAAAATTAAAATTACCTTTGTTCAAGAAGAAGTGAAGACCGAGAAAATGTAAAGAGGACAGTGGCAGTGCTGTGAGATGAAAAATTGAAATTGAAACTTGAAAGGGAAAAGGTTGATCACTAGCTACTGATATCTTCTAAAAGAAGTTTCTAAATATTTTCAATTTAAATAATAATAATTATCCAAGCTTTCTGCCATTCCCATTTACACGATGTGGGCTGCTAATAGAAAAAAAGGCCAAATGGGCTTGTGGGTTGCTAATTAAATAGGAGAAAGAAAGTATAATGGGCCTTTAATTATATTAGCTGGTCAAACTTTGATACATATATTTATAATTTAGTATATATACATATATATAGTAAAAAAAATTGAATAGGGGGTACAGTTGTACCCCCATGTCACCTGCTTCGGTTCGCCACTGGTGCCGGGCTACGGAAAGTTCAAAGTCATTGACTACTTATCCGGAAGCAATGAGGTCTCAAACGAGCTGAACGAAGAGTCTGACTCTGTATAGGTGCAATTCTCACCCATGTGGGGAATTGTTGGAAATTAGTTTAAATAAAAGAGTTTATACCCTAAGTTTGACTAATTTTTTTAGGAATGAAAATGTTAGTTTTTGGAAAAACAAAAATAACAAGGTTGTTCTACTCGCGGAGTAGATGAGCGTGGTATATTTAATATCTCAAAACCGAGTTCCGGTGAGTGAGAAATTAATTTGGGAAGTTGTAGGATTATTCACTTATATTGAATAATTTCATGGGAAATGAAAAATGAAGTTTCATTCCACATTGGAAAATTACAAGGAAAATTCCTAGCATATAAGAAGGAAAGTATTAATGTTCTTCAAATTGGTACATGAGGACCCTAACCATGGACCACACACGCGCGCGCCCGCGCCCGGGTTCGGGCCCGGGTTCGCGGGTCGTGGTTCTTGGCAATTGGGCTTTGGGGCCTACCTATATTTTTAGAGTATAAAAAATATGAAAAGACCCAATACCTTTTTGGACCGAACCGTTTGGATAGTCCATCCAGATTTGGGTCGGCCCACGAACATGATTAATACACCAACGAAAATGATTAATACACTCCAAAACCGTCTGGAATGTTCCGTTCTTGCTTCCCAAGAGAGAAACACATTTTCTCTCCCACTATAGAACGTGAGTACTCCATGATCTCACGTTTTCCTCTATCAGCATCCCTTATCTGGGTCGGATTTCTGCTTATATATACCCCTTCATATCCAGACTTTCAGAACCACCTTTACATCCTACGAATTTCAGTACAGAAAGTCTTTCGCAACATATTTTCCGTTCAGTTCGAAATTTCGATTTCGTTCGCAGAAAGCTTATACTCGGTGGTGCTGCCAGTATACGCTGTAAAACCGTTTTACCTTTGGAGACTTGTATGCACGATACCGTAAGCACTATAAGGGGCGTATTCAGTCTTGCGGGAAAAATATTTTCCTTGACCCGATTTTTTTCTTTACGAATTCGTTTCGTAATTCTTCATTTCTGTTCAATTCAGTTTACAAAATACTCACCACTAACAACATATAAATATACTAAATATGTGGGGTCATGGATTGATTCAGATTAAAATTCGCGGATTTTAAGCCGATCAGTTTGATTTCCAGAAAAAATTCGCGCAAGACTTACTTCAAAATTTTCGCTCCCTATATGAATAAATGTTACTAAAATTTTAGTGTTTGTATTTTTTTTTTATTATATATCTCAAGTATAAGGGAACCCTTACCCCAAATTTAGAATGGTTTACACTATTATAAAAAAGTAAAAGTTTGGATCTAATATCTTCTCTATTTTTTATCTTTTGTAAATCTAGCCTACGAAAAGAAAACTTTGCAACTTCAAATTCAGATAATGACATATTTACTTCCCAGAAAAATAATTTATGTGGGTTGGTGGTACTATATTATACTCCCTATGTTCCCTATTATTTTCCTTTTTTGGGGTGTGTATATTATTGTGAGGCATTCCAAATAGAAAATTGTGAATATTGAGATGAGACAGAGGAAATACGTTTTATAAATTTTCTTAACTTCAGATTAATGATACTCTGATGAATTTTTTAATACTCAGAGTCAAAAATTCGATATTTTAAAATAGTTTCATGATAAATTTATCATGAATTATTTTCATATAATTTTTTTAAGTTGTTCATATTTTTGGAAAGAAAAAGAACAAAAGTTTATTCTTTAATTTCCATTTTTTTAATACGAATTTGGTATAGATAGATATATGATTTACTAAGATTAAGTAATTATTAAAAAATAATTAAGAGACAGTGGCCGATTTTTTTTAAACAAACATAATTTTAACTTAATTAATACTTTTGAATGAAATAATTAGTATTTTTTGTAAAATAATTAAAGTAAATAAATAAAGATAAATAACATCATCCCATCACCACCCTAAATATTGTACTAATATTTTTTGTAAAATAATTAAAATAAATAAATAATTAGAGTAATTAAAATAACTAAATAACTAAATTTTTTAATAATCATCATCTTATTATCATCTAATCATCATTATCCTAATAATTATGCACATTGATGGGACAAGACAATGTCCCATCAATGTGTATATAACATTTGTGCCAGAATACGGTCAAATCGATACGCTGACTTAGGTGTTTGTTTTTTTAACGGTTTAAAATTACAGTAAAATCTCTATAAATTAATAATATTAAATTTTTTTATTATTTTAAAGAGATATATTAATTAATCTATAAATTAATTATCTATTAATTAAAAAAGTGTTTTTTGAGTAAGATAAATAATTTTTTTTATTTTTATAAAAGTGAATCATTGAATTAATATATGTATTATATTTATTGAATTGCTAATATAAAAATATATTCATCATACATGACATAAAACATGTATATTTATCATGAATCATGTTCATCGATGTATGTATGAATTTGAAAATCATTGCATTTAGTTAATATACACTATAAATCACATCCATCAATAAAAAAAATCAATATAAACAGAATAAAAATTCTTGAAAATCATACAAAATAATGAATTCTCATTTAAAATGTGTTCTAAAATTAATAATGAGTATAAATTAAATTCGTAAAACGTTGTGTGAATACCAAAGATATCATTCACACATATTAAACAAGATTTGTTATCGTAACTTGGTAAAAATTAAAGTATTATTTTAAAGATAGTCAAACTACAATTTCTAATACACTCAACAATATATTTTTATATATTAAAATGTCGTAGTTATTTTTGTAATTTGAAGAAATTATTAATTTATGATATTGATGGGACCACTAATTTATATAGAGATTTTTTTTTTAAAGACAAAGTATAGAGTGAAACTGGTTTATACATGAATTACCGAAGGGTATTAGTTATTTTCATTGAAGAGTATTGGTTATATTTATTAAAGAATATTACTGATTTATACTAAAGAGTCTTAGTTGTTCGGTGAAAATGAACTAAAACTCTTCAATGCAAACCAGTAATACTCTTCAGTAAAAATAACTAATACTTTTCAGTGAAAACAACTAATACCCTTCAGTGATTCATATATAAACCAATTTCACTCTATACATACTCTTTTAAAATTTATTATCTTATTATCTTATCGAAGTTGGTAAAATTTTAAAGTGGCTCAAGTTTGGATCAGATAAAATTATTAATTTATAGAGTATTAATTTATGGAAAATTTTATATATTAATTAATAAGTATATTGAGAGTAATAGTATACTATGACTTTCATGCATATACATGAGGAAGGTCAAGGGAGAGCCTAATACATTGTACTAGTCTATCCCACAAAGATAGTTTCCATTTTCTTTTATTTAGTTTGTTTCAAACTATAGTCATTTAAAAATTAAAAGCATATAAATTATCTAAAATACCCTTATTTATTTTATCATAATTATTTTTATAAACAATAAATAAGAGTATATCAAAAATTTACATGAGACAGATTGATAATATAACTTTACCATAATTTTAATTTATCACTTTTTACACTATTTCGATCCAATATCCAATTAATCAGGGGAACAATCCCACCTTCCGCTAGTGGACACTTTTGAAGTCTCTTATTTTTATTTTTATAATTTCCAATAAAACACAATAGTTATTACGCAATTATATCATTAAAATTACAATAAAAAATAATACAGCCTTGTACACATTGATTTCAAATACAGAAAAATCATATGCTATTTAAATCTCAAAATAAACCCTCAACAATTTTGTTAATCATTAGAATTTGAAATCCAGATTTACTTCCTCCACCCAATCCTGTCGGGCCGGGGGGTGGGGGCCCTGGGGGCGAGGGCTTCGCCTTTTGCTACAAGAATTTGAAATCCAACTTCTAAAATTCTCAAAATCTCAAATTAAATATACTCTTAATTCAAATTTGAGTCTGAATGACATTTTTTTATTTATTTTTGGCAGTCTTTGTTGCCCACTTATTAGCATTGTTTGCTAAACTCAACATTAGTTCAAAATCTTTGGCAAGTCTAGGGCCTTGAATTTTGTTGCCCACTCGTTAACATCATTTGCGAAATTCAACATTAGTTCAAATCTTGATGGGAATGCCCACCAAATTTTATTTGTCAACTAGAGTTGTCTAGTTCCGCGGTTATAATTGTTTTCCTTTTAAAGAAAAACAACCTCTTAATTGTTTAGTTTTAGAGGAATTCGCCCGCATGGACGTAGCTCAGTTGGTTCCTGAATGACAAATTACTACAAGGACGCAGGATCGAGCCCTGGCAGCCGCAGTGTGAGAGTTTTATCCCTCCAATATGAGGGATAGACGGAAATTTGCGACGAACACTTTATCCGTCGCTAATTTTAGTATTTTGCGACAGATTAGCGACAGATTTTGACCATTATTTGTAAATTTTAAAAATTTGCGACGGACTTATCCCTCCGTCGATAATTCTTAGGTTTCGCGATGGAAAGTCCGTCTCAAATTCCAAAATTAAAATTAAAAAAAATTAAATAATATACGACAGACACATGTCCGTCACAAATTTTGGCTACCCGCCGGATCTTGACCCCACTTATTTGCGACGGAAAGTCCGTAGCAAATTTCAAATTTGAAATTAGCGACAGACATTTGCGACGGAATGTCCGTCTCAAATTTCAAAGTTGAAATTATAAAAAATTAATTAAATAATTTGCGACGGACACGTGTCCGTCACAAATTTTGGAGACTCGATCGAGTCTTGACCCGACTTATTTGCGACGGAAAGTCTGTAGCAAATTTGAAATTTGAAATTAGCGACGGACATTTGCGACAGAATTTCCGTCTCAAATTTCAAAAGTTAAATTTAATAAATTAATTAAATAATTTGCAACGGACACGTGTGCGTCGCCAATACAATTAATTGCGTACAAACGAATAAATTATAAATTTTACGCATTGTCGACATAAATAATTTTACCCAAAAATGGGTTGGACACAACGTTTTATTTTAAACAAGTTAAAAATAAAAATGAATAAATTTGGTGAATTATGAAAAAAAATGAGTCAATTTGGATACATGGACAAATAATTGCGTACAAATGAATAAATTGTAAATTTACGCGCCATCCAAATAAATAATTTTACAAAATAAAAGGTTGGGCACAAAATTTTATTTTAAACAAGTTAGAAATAAAAATGAACAAATTTGGTGAATTATGAAAAAAGAATGAGTCAATTTGGATACATATACAATTAATTGCGTACAATGGATGAATTATAAATTTATGTGTTGTCGAAATAAATAATTTTACAAAATAAAAGTTTGGGCACACCATTTATATGAACAAGTTATAACGAAAAGTAATTAATTTGGTGAATTATGGAAAAAAAAGAGACTCAATTTGGATACATATACAATTAATTGTGTACAAATAAACGAATTATAAATCTACACGTTGTTGAAATAAATAATTTTACAAAAAAAAAAAAGTTGGACACACTATTTATATAAACAAGTTAGAAACGAAAAGAAATTAATTTGGTCAATTATTAAAAAAAAAGGATTCAATTTGGATACATATACAATTAATTGCGTACAAATGAAAGAATTATAAATTTACGCGTTGTTGAAATAAATAACTTTTACAAAAAAAAGTTGGGCACAACATTTATATAAATAGGTTAGGAACGAAAATGAATTAATTTGATGAATTATTTAAAAAAATGACTTAATTTGAATACATATACAATTAATTGCGTAAAAATGAACAAAAGAAGCTCGTGCCTGAACGGCGCGTGCCTCCTTCGCATACACAAGAGGTCGCACATTCGATTTCTCTACGGCGCAAACTTGGATTTAATTGTTCAAGACTCAATCTTGCTAATATACAAGGTGGGCCGCCTATGATAGCTTTAAGGCCGGTGGCTCAGTGGTTCGTGCGGACACGTGTGCGTCGCAAATTTTGGTGACCCGACTAATTTGCGACGGATTTAACTGTCGTTAATTAATGACGGACGCCAAAAATCCATCGTAAATATTAGCTACAGCTGTTTTAGAGACGGCCACGTGTCCATCGCAAAATCCGTTGTAAACAGTATTTTGAGACGGATTTTCCGTCGCAAATTCCATCGTTAATCTGTGTATTTTTTTTTAGTGAATTTGGAAAAGTTTTTAAAATGAAGGTATGGAATATTTATAATTAGATTTTGACAAAGCCAAGCATATAGTGCGTTCAACCAATTTGACATAAAATTCGAAATGAGAGAAGAGAAAGAGGACACGTGCTGTAAACACAGAATAAACACGGGTGGCAAAAAAGTCGCAATATTGGCATTAATCTACAAGCCGACTTAGCTAGGTCAAATATTAGAATACATAAATTGAATAATGGTAGTAGCCTTGTTTTAACTTTTGAATTTAGAAAGTTTCTAAATAAAATAATGCAGTATAGTACTATAGTTAGATTTGTCAAGCTCCATCTCAATTATGATAAAATTAAAATTTCAACCAATTTGACTTTTTTTGCTATAAACTCATTTTTAAACTATCTACATCGGGTTCATTATGTTGAAATTTATAATCAAAATTCAGTTCCTGTCAAAAAAAAAAAATTCAGTTCCTGTCAAATTATATGCAAAATTAGATGATGGGCATTGTGAAATACGAAAATCAATATATAAAATATCATATGTTGCTTCGTTATATTTCATTTTAAATTTCACATTACTAAGCATGAGTGTGTGGAATCGATATTACGATTAAAAAAAAAAAAAGACTAGAGATATTTGATTAAATGAAATGTGTGGCTGTGTCTGTGTTATTCGTACTATTGATTCATGAGTTGATGTTACAATTAGTTTGTCACTTAATTAATAATTCTGTGAAGCAATAATTGTTGGTGATCAAATTTTATCGGGTGGATTAGTGACTGTTTAAGTTCGGTTTATTGATCATCAATCAATTACGTGTGATTGGTTACCACCGTAAATGGTAAATCAAGGGTCGGGTTATGAACTTGTAAATATGAAAATCGAAATCGGGATAATTTCGTATGTGTGCACGTTTAGGTGTGTTAGTGTGTGTTTTGGGAGTGTTTATGAATTTGAACTTGTATTTCTTAAGTTGGAGAGCAACTATTTATAGAGACTAGCAAGCATGAGGTGTTCCTGACTCTTGGTCTCCCTAGCCTGCATGCTTGACATGTGTCTCTTTGACCTTATCTAAGCTGAATCTTAGTTACAAAGTCTTTTTTGGTCTTATCTCGGGCTCATTGTTGTTCGCTTAGGTCGGCTTGACGGATCTTGATGATTCTCCAACTGAAAGTTGTTCGCCTTTTGGCTTTATTTAGCTTGGCTTTGGGATTTTAGTCCTTTGTTCACTGGTACACATCATGACTGTGTTGTATCATAGATTGACCAAGTTGTTCGTCATTGATGACTTCGCAGTTGGCTCATTTTTGGCCTCGGGTCTTAATACATGTTCGCCTATTAGTTGTTCGTCGACGGAGTTGTTCGTCATTTTAAACACCTCCCGGATTGGATGATGTTCTTTGCTCAAGCCCTTAATTCTCGTTCGCTCCAAGCTGGATGATGTTCGCCTATCAACAATTGCCCCCTATCCTGACTAGATGTTGCTTCAGACGAGCAACTTTGTGGCGAGCAATTGTAGTTAGGATATTGTTCTGGTCAAGACTTGGACGAACAGCATCTTTGTGACGAGCAACATCGTAGCGTCCGTTTCGTCTTCCCACGATCTGGGGAGATCACGAAGATGATGCCAGCGCAATGATTGCGCGCCGTTCACGCGCGAGCAGTCCCGAGGTCACGCGCCCCTATAATTGCTCACAGGTCCTTCGACTTTTAGTTTGGCTCGGAATTGACCCCTTTTTCTCATAATTCAGTCCCCGAATTTTTAGGAAATTAGGCCTTGGACCCCGTTTTTGCTTGGGGTATAAATAGTGGGAAAACTTAAAATTTTCCCACTTTTCCTTCTCTTACTACAGTGCTCAGGCGATTTCCTCCTCCCACCGGCGATTCCAAGCTTTCCGACGTCCGTCCTCCAGCATTTGGCTTCAAATTTCGATTCCCAGGTAGTTACTCTTTTTTCTCTCTATCTTTTTCTCTACTTTTTCTCTCGGAAATTCTTTTGCCGCCGTGTGGATCCGAGCGCCACCGTCTTCTCCGGGAAAGTGCCGCTGTCTGCAATCACTCTCCGCCGCCGCTTGGATTTTTCTCTCCCTCCTATGTCTTCGCATTCGAGCAACAAAACCGAGGAGACCCTAGATCCCCTTTTCCCAACTGTTGTTTACGATCCACAACCGGTTGGAGTTTCTTCAGCGTCGAACGCTCACGTGGATTCAGTTGTTCGCTCTGTGGAAAACACTGGTGCGGGCCCATCTGAGAGAGAACTGACAGTTGTGGCGAACAACAATTTGAACGGCGACTCTTCGTCTTCCGCTGAATCCGAAGATCCAGGTCTTGACGAACTCACCCGCGAGTTCCTGGAGGGTATTAACTTCCCATCCCCAAAGATGTTGGAAAATGAGATTCCAACAGGAGTTGCTCGGCCATTCGAATGGCAAGCATACGCTGAGGAGTATGCGAACAGCTTTTCTCGCCCACAGAGGCAAATT
The DNA here is from genome assembly GCA_947034835.1 of Ballota nigra. Lineage (NCBI taxonomy): Eukaryota > Viridiplantae > Streptophyta > Magnoliopsida > Lamiales > Lamiaceae > Ballota > Ballota nigra. The sequence continues at coordinate 26,314,287 of OX344730.1, forward strand.
ATGGACAAGGTGAAAACTGGATACCAGGCGAGCAAGATCAAAAGTGTTGTTCGCGAAGATGAACTGGACTCTATCCGTAGGGACTACAAAATCCCATATGATATTCACATGTGGGCCCCTCGGAGAAAGGAGAGAGTTGATCGCCCACCCCCAGGATGCACGTCGATCAACATTCACACCTTGATCGCCGAATTAAGGCTGCCTCTTCCACCCATTGTTGGTCGATTCCTGGAGGCGACCAACTTGGCCATCACGCAAATTACTCCAATTGGGTGGATGAATCTCTTAGGCTCCATGTGCTTGTTCGCCTTGGAGGGGTACGTTGATCGGCTTACTGCGGAAGAGATCAACTACCTGATGACAATTACAAAGTGTCCCCAAGGAGAAGAAGGTTACCACTATCTCAAGGCCAGAACTGGGCTAAAAATGGTGGAAGATGTGCCGAACAAGGTTTACAACTGGAAGCAGCACTTCTTCTTCATTGGGGGTGATTGGCGAGCATCTTCTGGTCCACACGGCGGCCCTGGACGAATAAATTCTCCAGCAGTTTATGGAAAATTAAAACGTAAGTTCTCTTCTTGCTCGCCTTTGAGCTAAGTTGTTCTAATTTAACTTTTCTTGTTTGTTCGCAGGCCCTCGTCTACCCAAGTGGGATTCGGAAGAGGAGGAGTTGAGCTCCGAGTTTCTATTTACTTCGTACTTGGTTGGCCTCCGCAATAGGGCAGATAGGACTATTGACTACCTTTGCCGAGCAAGGTGTCAAAGAGCTGCTCGCCTTTTGACATACCCACACCATTTGGAGGCCCAGGCCGAAGTGCCCCCAGGTATGAAAATTTCTAAATTTTGGGTTCAAGCCTTGTTCGTCATTGAGTTTCCTAACTTGCTCGTCTAACTTTCCCTTTTTTTTTTTAGCCGAGCAAGTGACATTTGCCGTTCCTCCCTCTTACGCCCTCCTTGAGCAAAGGGTCCTTGAAATGGCGCCGCCAAAAGGGAAGAAAAGGAGAGGTGACCCCCCTCAAAAGGTGCTCGCCATGACGAACAAACCCGAGGGGGCCAGAGTTCCAAGACAGGCTGCCCCCCTATCCAAATTCATTATCCTCCTATTTCCCCTCCTCGTGGGGGGAAACGTTTAAAGAAGGCAGACGAGACTCCATTGTCCCATGATGTCCCTGACAAGGGGAAGGAGAAGGTGGGCTCGAGCCATGCTCGCCCTGAAGGGGACGTTGTTCGCCGTTTATCCGTAGAGCCCACGGAGATGTCTGGCAAAGCGAGCAAGGCCATAGGCTCCCCCCGAGGCCCAGAGGACATTACATACTTAGGCCGGGATGAGCGAAAATTCTCTGAGTAAGTTCTTACTTTCTTACCAAACAAGTTTCTCCTTTGCCAAATTTTCCAAGTGTTGACCTTTTTTTTTGTTCGCAGATACCGACTCAGCGATTACCCAGGGCGAGCAGACCTGGTTCACCAGTTTGCCTGCTGTAAGACCCCGGCGAGCATCCGTGACATTCCGAATGAACATGTTCGTCGAGCAACTGAAGTTATTGCTCGCGCCTGGTCGCGGCCGCTGAACAAAGCCGTCCTCGTCCAGGGCCCCATTGATAATTTCCACCTATCAATGGTTCAAGCCGCCAACTCCCTTGTCTCCGCTCAAAGGGGGATGGCTCAAGTTGCCGAGCTAGAGGAGACTGCTCGTCACCATGCCGCCTCCATTCGCCAGCTTACCGAGGAGAAGGACAAACTGGCGAACAAATTCAATGGCCAGATTGCTCGTCTAAAGGATCAATTAAAGCTGGCCAACGACCTGGAGAAGAAGCGCATCGAGGAATATCAGCTTGTCTCTGGTGAGCTTAAGGATACAAAGGCCGAGCTACTTTCCTCTAAAGCTGTGCTGGACGAAGAGAGGAAGAAGAGGGAAGAAGCAGAAGAAGAAATTACCCGCCTAAAGAAGTAAATGTCCGAGATGCTCTCTAAGGAAGAGGCCGAGCAAGAATTTCAAGCTCGGAGTGGGCCTATCTCAAATTTGGGCTACATCTGCGCCTACGCGGACAGCATCCGCACGGCCGATGCTTATGACTTCAAGGATTTGGTTGAAGAAATGAGCAAGGATCTGAATGAATTCTTGGAGCACTATCCTCCGCCGAACAATATCGAAATTCAGCTGGCGGATCTGGCAGTACTAGGGGTTAAACTTGACAAACTCGACCCTAGTATTTCCATTACTCACCCTCCGCCCCCAACTGATGAAGGCGAACAAGAGGAAGGGGTGGCCGTGGCTGACGAGCAAAATGCAAAAGAGGCTGAGGATAAGGCTGCTGAAGATTTGGCCCGAGAAATGATCGTTGAACCCCCCACCGAGCAGGCTCAAGATCCTCCCCCCGCCGAGCAACAATAGTTTTTAGGACTTAGCTTTTTTTGTCTTCTTTTGTAATAGTTGTTCGTTCTTTTTTTATAGTACTTGTGGCTATTTTCAGCTTGTACTATCTTTTGGGCTTAAAAGCCTTTGATTTAATGGAATGTCTTTCTCATGTTCGCTCATTTTCTTTATATGTTAATTACCTTTACATTTTCGTCAATGCCTTTGCAATTATAACATATAGTATTGGGCTTTTGTTCGAATTGAACTTTGCCTTTAGTGGAATCAGGGTTTAGCCTTAGGTTCTGTTCATTTTAAAAAACGAACAACCTTTAAATGGCTTTGGTCCTTAGGTTCTGTTCATTTTAGAAAACGAACAACCTTTAAGTGGACTTGTACCTCGAGCTTTGGACTTTTCCTCTTTGACGAACAACTATTATATTTACATTCATAAAAAATTACAAGTGTTGTAAGACTGCTCGTCACTAACATATACAAATCGACGAACAACTTTAAACACTAATCAAAACATGCTCGTTTATAATACTTTTGCCAAGCAACTTTATCTAAAAAATAAAAGATGAAACAGAACCAGACTATACAATGTGCCGAACAACTTTACATTCTATACTTAGCAAAAATTTCAAAAAATTAGGCAAGTTTTTGGTTCATCTTACTTGGTTACTTGGTTCACTGGCCCCCCAAGACATTTGTTCGCCCAATTAAGAACTTGTTCGCCTTATTGATAGTACTTCTTTAGATGTACGGCGTTCCAGGAGTATTGGACCGGCTTGCCTTCCATATCTTCGATATCGTATACGCCATTAACGAATTTTTCCGTTATACGATACGGGCCCTCCCAAGTTGGTCCCAATACACCTGGAGGTTGGGCGAGCAACTTTCTTAGAACCAAATTTCCAACTCTGAATTCCCTAAGTTTAACATGGGAATTATAGTAGCGTTCTGCTCGCTGCTTATAGGTAGCATTTTTTAGCTCGGCACTCAGTCTTTTTTCCTCGAGCAAATCTATTTCAGCAGCCAGAGCATAGTTGTTTGCTTGCTCATCAAAGTTGGTCGTCCGGAATGTATTGGTCTTTAACTCGATGGGTATTACAGCTTCTGTTCCGAAAGCCATTGCAAAAGGTGTCTCTCCGGTGCTTGACCTGGGAGAAACTCTGTATGCCCATAAGACTTCCGGAAGCTCTGTTGACCAACTGCTTTTGCTTTTGCTTTCCGCTAGCCGTACTTTTAACGTATGCTTGATGATTTTGTTTACGGCTTCGACTTGTCCATTTGACTGGGGATGATAGGGCGTAGAGTAATGTTTCTTGATCCCCCATTTTGTACAGAAATCTCTCAACTCTTTTCCATCAAACTGCGGACCATTGTCTGTTACGATGGTTTGCGGAATTCCAAAACGACAGACAATGTTCTTCCAAATGAAGTTGATCATTTTTTGTTGCGTGATCTTCAACATGGCCTCTGCTTCTGCCCATTTTGTGTAATAGTCGACTGCCACAACGGCAAATCGAACTCCTCCAACTCCTGCTGGGAAGGGACCAATAATGTCCATTCCCCATCTAGCAAAAGGCCATGGGCTATAAACCGATACGAGCTGTTGAGCCGGGGTATGAATGTTTGGTGCAAAAATTTGGCATTGGTGGCAAGTCTTTGCTTTTTTGATTGCGTCCTGGCGTAAAGTCGGCCAGTAATAGTCTTGTCTAATAGTTTTGTACGCCAAGGCTTGCCCCCCAGTGTGATTTCCACATACTCCGGCATGTATTTCTTCGAGTATTGCTCGTCCTTGCCCCCTAGGCAAACATTTGAGAAGTGGGAGTGATATTCCTCTTTTGTAAAGTTGCTCGTCTACCAGAGTATATCTGGCGGCTTGCTTTATTAGCTTGGCAGCTTCAAAAGAGTTGTTTGGTTTTTCCCCACTTTTCAAGTATTTGACTATACTTGTTCTCTAGTCTTCTTCTTCTTCACTGGCTTGATCATTTAGTTGGTTGACATTATAACTTGTTGTTGATGGGTCATTCATCTTCGTAATTATAATGTCTGCCAACTCTGCAGGTCCTTCGCTTGTTGCTAGTCGGGCCAATGCATCTGCTTGAGTGTTGCTCGTCATTGGGATTTGTTCAATGAATACTTGATCTAACAAGGACATCAGGTGAGCAACAATCCGTTGATATTCGATCATATGGCTGTCCTTCGCCTCGTATTCACCTCGGACTTGGTTCATAATCAATTGTGAATCGCCGAATATTTGCAATCGTCTGACACCTACTGCAAGGGATAGATGGAGACCAGCAATGAGAGCTTCATACTCGGCCTCGTTGTTGGTTGCCATAAAACCAAATCTGATTGCCGAAGTGAATACTTGTCTGCCTGGACTGATTAGAACCACTCCTGCCCCCGAGGCTACGTTAGTCGAAGATCCGTGAACATAAAGATGCCAGGGGTGATCAAGTCCTCTCGTCGGATCTGGTGGGAAGGTTAGTTCGACTATAAAGTCGGCCAACACTTGCCCTTTGATCGCTGTTCGAGGAGCATAAGTTACCCCGAATTGGCTAATCTCTAGTGACCATTTTAATAGACGACCAGCTGTGTCAGGGCGATGGAGAATTTGTCTGAGTGGGAAAGTTGTTAGCACTTCAACTTGATGATCAAAAAAGTATGGCCGTAACTTTCTCACACTCATAACTAGTGCATACGCCAGCTTCTCGGTTGGGGAGTATTTGATCTCCGCCTCATGCAAAGCTTGGCTGACGTAGTAGATAGGTTGATGGAATTTGCCGTCTTCTCGTACCAGAACGGAGCTGATGGCCACCTCCGACGCTGCCAAGTATAAATATAGCTTTTCTCCTGGAACGGGTTTTGATAGGATTTTTACATCTTCCAGGTAATCTTTGAGTTGGTCGAACGCCTTTTAACAGTTGTTAGTCCATGTGAACTGTCCTTTCTTGATGGCTTCAAAGAATGGACGGCATTTGTCCCCCGATCTGGATATGAACCGGTTTAGTGCAGCTAGACATCCTGTGAGTCTTTGCACTTCTTTTATTGAACGTGGTGGTTGCATATCCATTATGGCTTTGACTTTTGTTGGATTAGCCTCAATTCCTCGTTGACTAACAAGATGACCCAAGAATTTGCCTGAATGGACTCCAAAACTGCTCTTCTTTGGATTCAGCTTCATGTTGTAATGTCGAAGAATTTCGAACACTTGGGTCAAGTGTTGGAGATGATCTTCTTTATGGGGACTTTTGACTACGATGTCATCAACGTAGACTTCTACTGTATCTCCAATTTGTTGGTCGAACATTTTGTTCACCAGCCTCTGGTAAGTTGCTCCGGCGTTGATGAGGCCAAAGGGCATTCTCTTCCAACACAACAAGTTTTTGTTAGTATAGAATGTTGTGTTCTCTTGATCATCTGGATGCATCGGGATTTGATGATACCCGACAAAGGCATCCATGAATGTTAGCATTTCATGACCTGCAGTACTGTCCACCAATTGGTCAATATGAGGAAGTGGAAAGTTGTCCTTCGGGCATGCTGCATTCAGATCTGTAAAGTCTATGCATAGCCTCCAGGTCCCGTTTGGTTTCCTCACAAGGACTGGGTTTGCTACCCATTGTGGACAGAGTGCTTGTCGGATTAGGTCGTTGTCTAACAACTTCTTTACTTCTTCGTTCAAAGCTTGATATTTGTCTGGGCCATACTTTCTTCGCTTTTGATGGATTGGTCTTTTTGCTTGATTGATATTGAGCTTGTGACAAGCATGTTTTGGATCTATCCCCACCATGTCTGCATGAGACCAAGCAAAAACATCTAAATTTTTGCTGAGGAACTCTTTCATTCGAGATCTGTAAGGCTCAGGGAGCTCAGATCCTATGTATAATTCAAGATCCAGGTTTTCAGGATTAACTTTGAATGCCTCCAGCTCTTCAACTGGAGTTGCTCGTCGTTTTTGTCCTTTCCACCGAGGATCAAGTATTGGTCCCTCAGGGTTGAAATCATTTTTGATGTTCATCGGCTCTGCCCCCAGGCGGGGATCAAGATCATCTGTTGGCCCTGATTCGTTGTTGTTAGTCAACATCTGGCCCTCCAAGTCACTTATTGGACGTTGCTCGTCACCACCCACGTGTTGTTCGCCAGATGGGAGTCCTCTCTGGGTGGTGATGAGTTGTTCGTTCAGCACTTGCTTGTCATGATGTTGTTCGTCCGTATCCATGTGGTCATCTTCTATGTCCATCATGTTCTCCAATATTGATGGTTCATCAATTGGATTGCTGGTGGTGGCCTCCATCATGGATACTTGCGCATGTTTTGCTTGCATTTGTAAGAGGCATTCTCGAGCCTTTCTTTGATCTCCTTTAACTGTGCCTGCTCCACTTGCTGTTGGAAACTTCAAGTAATAATGGTAAGTCGAACAGGCAGCTTTAAATTCATTAAAAAAAGGTCGACCAAGGAACCCGTTGTAGGTTGATTCCTGGTCTACAACCAAGAAATCTACCATTCTTGTAATATTCTTTTCGGGTTCTTCGATCGTTACAAGTTGTACAAGCAAAGAAATTTCTCCCAACGGGACTGTTACTGCATTTCCGAAGCCTAGGATTCGATGGTTTGAGTCCCGGATATGGGCCGAAAAGTCCCCAAGTTTATCAAGTGTGCTTTTGAACAAGATGTTGGTATAGGCTCCAGTGTCTACCAACAATCTATGGACTCGAGTCCCCATGATCTTCACGCAGATTACGAGCGAATCGTTATGTGGAGTCAAAATTCCTTCTAAGTCCTTTTCGGTGAAGGTCAGTTCTGCTGTCTGCATGATAGATGGTTTGACCCCCATTTCTTGGACTTGATCGATCGCTCGTAATTTAGCCTTTCTCTTCCGGTTGGAGATTGGCGGTCGTCCATCAGAACATCCTCCTGCGGGACCTGCAGGTTCCATCATGTATAAATCTTCCAATGGACGAGTAGGGATGGCAGGAACTGGTCGCACCGGTTTATTGTTCTTCTGAGGTTGATCATCTTCATCCTCAGAGTTGTTCTCCCGGACTCTCTTCCCGGGTTGTCTTTTGACAAAGTCGGAGAGCTTTCCATCCTCGTAGAAACGCCAGAGTTGCCTGAGCAAATCTCTACATTCACTTGTAAAGTGCCCCACGCTTTGATGGTAGGCACAATACTTGTTAGGATTGAGTTTGCCAGTGTCTTGACGAATTTTCCGGGGAGGGTAGAGCAGCTCCTTATCCTTCACATTCTCATAAACAGTATCGACCGACACTGTTAGCACCTGATTCAACTTTTCTTTGAGTTCCGTCCCTTCAGTGAATGCCTTCATGTTTTTAGGGACTCGATAGCTTGTTGTACCAGGTTTTTTGTTGTTCTCCTTGGGGTCGGCTTTGTTTTTCCCCAAGTTTGACTGCAGGGCTTCATGCATAGAAACGAATATGCCGGCCTGATTTCTAAATTCGGTGTAGCTTCTTGGGCACTTCAGATGTACCTCTTTCCATAGCTTTGACCCTTTCTTCAGTCCTGCCATAATAGCAACAATTTTTGTGTCCTCGCTGACGGGCTCACCCTCCAATAGCACCCTGTCAAACCTTTCCATGAATGCTCGATCTGACTCGTCATCATTTTGTTTTAGGTCTGACAGTCGGTGTTTCTGGGACAAGTATGATCCCGCCGTTGAGAAATAAGACAGAAACTCCCGACTCAGCTGAGTAAATGAATGGATGGATGCTGGTGGCAATGCTGAGAACCATTTGTGCACCCGGTCCCCCAAGGTTAACGGGAAGTTTCGGCATTGAGTGGCATCGCTGGCTCCCACCGAGACCATATAGTCCGAGTATTTTGTTAGATGAACTCTGGGATCAGCAAGGCCGTCATATTGTATGCTTGCTGGGAATTGGACTTTCTTCTGAATCGGGGCTTTCAGAATGTAAGTCGATAATGGTGAGGATGGCAGGCTGGTCGTCCCTACACCTCTTTGCTGGTCCAAATGTCCCTGCATACTTTCTATCGCCCTTCTCAAGCTTGATAGCTCATCCAGAGATGCCCCCTGACTTGGAGGCTGTTCGGCGAGCAAAGGTATAAACCTTTCTGCTCGTCGCAGTCCCTCGCTTGGAGAAGGCAAATCCTGGAGCTGCTTTTTAGGGTTGCTCGCCGCATTAGGTCCCAAACGCCTGAAGGCAGATTGAGAAAGTCTTTCATGGACCGAAGGGCGAGGCTGTTCAAATGTTGCTCGCCCATGTCCTTCTTCCTGGCGAGTAATTTTCTCCTGTTGCCGGGGTTGGCCAAGTCTGTCCTGGGCACTGGAGCGGGTTGTTCCGTGGCTCGACATTGTTGTTCGCCCGCGAGCAGACTCTGCTTGGCCCTCCCTTGGCTCGACCACCTTAGCCTTGCCCTTATCCCGCCTGACCTGGGTGCTGCTCACCTCACGTTGTTCGCCCCTTGTTGACCTGGCCCTAACAACCTCCAAGGGTCTATCCTTAGGCCTTGCTTGTGAAGGCTTATTTTGTTCTTGCTGTCTCTGGAGAGCTTGGAGAGCAGCAATGGTCTTAGATAATTCGTTAGGGTTGTTCGCCAGGGCCTCCATTTCAGGGGGGAGATTATGTGTTATGGTTGTATGCTGCGACCTGTTCACATGTCTAGGATTTCGATCCTGGTGGTCGACCGACGAGGCTCGGGTGGGAGATGCTCTCCTTGACAAACGTGATGCTTGAGTTTCCTTTGATTGAGGCATTTCAATATAAATTATTTCTTTAATTTTAATATTGAAGAACACCAAGAACACCTTTGCTTGAATCTTCAAATATTTCTTGAGGTTTTCTTTGAATCTTCAAGTTTTCAACTTGAAGTTCTTGAGTAATCACACTAACCGGAGGTTCGATCCCTCCTTCTAGCGCCAAAATTGTTGGTGATCAAATTTTATCGGGTGGATTAGTGACTGTTTAAGTTCGGTTTATTGATCATCAATCAATTACGTGTGATTGATTACCACCGTAAATGGTAAATCAAGGGTCGGGTTATGAACTTGTAAATATGAAAATCGAAATCGGGATAATTTCGTATGTGTGCACGTTTAGGTGTGTTAGTGTGTGTTTTGGGAGTGTTTATGAATTTTAACTTGTATTTCTTAAGCTGGAGATCAACTATTTATAGAGACTAGCAAGCATGAGGTGTTCCTGGCTCTTGGTCTCCCTAGCCTGCATGCTTGACATGTGTCTCTTTGACCTTATCTAAGCTGAATCTTAGTTACAAAGTCTTCTTTGGTCTTATCTCGGGCTCATTGTTGTTCGCTTAGGTCGGCTTGACGGATCTTGATGATTCTCCAACTGAAAGTTGTTCGCCTTTTGGCTTTATTTAGCTTGACTTTGGGATTTTAGTCCTTTGTTCACTGGTACACATCATGACTGTGTTGTATCATAGATTGACCAAGTTGTTCGTCATTGATGACTTCGTAGTTGGCTCATTTTTGGCCTTGGGTCTTAATACCTGTTCGCCTATTAGTTGTTCGTCGACGGAGTTGTTCGTCATTTTAAACACCTCCCGGATTGGATGATGTTCTTTGCTCAAGCCCTTAATTCTTGTTCGCTCCAAGCTGGATGATGTTCGCCTATCAACAATAATATTGATAAATTAATATATTTTACTATTTAAAAGTGCAAACATAATGTAAATCAGCCGTACTGTGAAAAACTACATAAAAGTTTGTTTTAATTGTTTTTAATCCAAAATTTTATGATAATGTATGTATTGCATTTGCATACAAATATTTTAAGTGGCGCGCTTGTAAATTTGTTTTAAAAAATTTAATATACTTGCATGGACACATTTCATTTTTTATTTCATTCTATTTTGAATGAACACAACTCATTTTTCATTTAAATACTACTCCCTCCGATTCAAAATGTTTGATGTTTTAGGATTTGTTGTGAGAATTAAGAAGTGGTGTATAGTGACTATTATACCCTTATAATATATTGATTGAATAGAGATCGATGGAAAGTCAACTAGTTTATTTATGGTGTAAAATTATTAAAAGGTAAGGAGAAAATATGAGTGATATTCTAGGGGGATTTAAATAGGGGCATAATAGGAAAATAAAGTGCAAAATACCCTAAAACATCAAATATTTTGAAACAAAAAAAACACCCTAAAACATCAAACATTTTGAATCGGAGGGAGTATAATGACAAAATATTGTGTAAACCCGTGTTTATGCGAACTATAATAGTACATATACATAACAATGATAGTGTATACACATAATCGTAAATTTTAAATAGAAATAGTTAATATGCATAACAATGATACTTGAAAAAGAAAAAAAATTATGTGAACTAAGGTCATGAGACCAACTCAATACTAATTCATCTGTATAATACACCTACAGACCTATTTTCACACAATTCCATAGTATCATATCATTAACTTGTTTTTAGCTCACTTATTGTTTATTTTATTATTCTCCTACCCCACTAACTAACAATAATAAAATTATATATCACTCTTAATTTAATAAAATTTCTTCCATTTTTAACCAAAAACATACTTACTTTCCACTGGATTATTCTCTATCCATTTTTACATCTACAACTCATCACCAAATTTTTCCTAACCAAATTATAACCATAGTTTCTGTGATTCAACCTAGGTAAGCAAGAGTCTATCTTGGGAAAAGATTAAAGCACTTGAACTCCTTCTTAGTTCTAACGCACATTGCGAATCTCGTTAGTGGCGCGAGATATGCCCCGCGCGAAAATAAAAAAAATAGCCGTTATAATATAGTCCACTTATTATGAAGCCCACATGGACATATGGGCCTTAATGCCGACATTAAACACCAAGGGCGTGGTACCCATGATAGCTTCCAACAGCAAACGCGCCTACAATGAACAAGTACAGGTATATATTAATTGCTAACCACGATTTTCCAAAACTTTTAAACGCCAATTAGTTTATTCCAAACTTCACATCCCGGGCACCCATAAACGTAACTGTCGAGCAATCCAACTCAGCGAAGAAGGGTCTGGGTTTTCTCTCTCTCTCTCTCTAGACTAGAGTATAATATCTCACACCTCAGCTCACACTGTTTGCTTTTTGTTCAATTTCAAACGAAACAAACACGCATACCACACATTATTTACAAATTTCACTATCACAAATCTCTCCTCCCTCCCACTCCAATTCTGTAAGGCGTGTATATAACGTGTATGTATAGGCTTTTGTTCGACTCTGAAGCTATTCTATTCATTCTCCGATCCACAACTCGACGCCTTCCCCTCTTTTGAGATACAGATACTCTGTATAACTGCACTGCAAATTGTCGCAACGGTATGTTTTATTTTATTTTATATAATCGTGTCTATATTATGTGTTTGTAGTGTTTTTTTGTTGGAGGATATATTTTGATTTTAGCGGTTTCTGTGGAATTGAGATGAATGAAGAGTTGTTATATATTTGTGCATTTTGGTAAAATAGTGGTTAACTTTTTCTGTTATTGCTTGGTTCTCTCCTCTCTCTCTGCCTTTTTTTTTTTTTTTGGATTTGCAATTCTTATTTTCTCTCTAGGGGATTGCCGAAACTGCTGAAAAATTGTAGGAAATGCTACTTTATGCAAATGATTTTCCAACAGTTGGCACTCAATAGTTTTTTATGAGATTAATCGATTTTATATGATATTTGGATGTTGATCACAGCACGCATTTGTGTTCGTTATAGTTGAAATTTATATGAAAAACTCTCTTAAATTGATGGGCGATAAATCATTTGTTAAATTTACTCAAATAATTGTTTAAACAGCAACGAATTGTAGTTGACTGAAAATCAAACTATTATTCAAACTTTAGGAAGTGTATAATTATGTGTGGCTGCATAATGACATGATTGATTATTCAGATGCTGTAATCGAAATTCATTTTTAATCTATGGAAGCTATACGCCTCTTTATGACAGGAAATTCAGATATTTTAGAAGAAATACAAGATGACAACACTTGCAGATATAGGACTTGCAGCAGCATTTAACATTATCAGTGCAATGATTTTCCTTATAGCATTTGCCTTTCTAAGGCTTCAGCCAGTAAATGATAGAGTATATTTTCCAAAATGGTACCTTAAGGGACTGAGATGTAGTCCCTCTCGCTCCAGTTCTGTGAGAAAGATTGTCAATCTTGATTGGAGGTCGTATGTTAGAATTTTTAATTGGGTGCCCGATGCTCTGAAGATGCCTGAGCCAGAGCTCATTGAACATGCAGGGCTGGATTCAGCTGTCTATTTGCGAATATACTTGCTTGGGTAAGCTTATATATTATATTGCCTTTGACTTGCGGATCCTTCTTGAACAAGGGAAAATTATACTTCATGGATCCAGGCTGTTAGATTTCATATATAATTGCTCTCAGTACAGATAACATGTTTTCATGTTTGAGGTTTAGATAATATAACAACAGTTCTTCTTTGTGTACTGATTCTGCGTTTTTGTGATACAGACTGAAGGTTTTTATTCCAATGACCTTGCTTGCGTGGGCTATCATAGTGCCTGTCAACTGGACAAACAATACCTTGGCAACAACGGATAAGTTAGTGTTCAGTAACATCGACAAGCTTTCTATTTCAAATGTCCCATATGGATCACCTAGGTTAGGAGCTTTCACTTCCTCAGAATTTTTTTAAACTAGCCTGTGTGTTAACTATAATTTCGGTGATCTAATTCTTTCTTGATGGGCAGAAAATACAATTGGCTCAATAAACAGTTGTTTTGTCTAAAGCTTGGATGAATTTCAGTAAAGTTTTTTGGGTTTCTCTTTTTCTTTTTAATATATTAAAAAATCATGCTCTTGGTATGGTGAAATTTTAGGCATGATTATAAGTTCCATTTGGAATTTTTATTAGTATATGGTCTGTATTTATTTATTTTCTTTGTCTCTCTATTTGTTCTGGTGTATGCAATTGCATTGGTATTGACTATTGAGGGAGTTGGAGGCTTTAATCAAAGCCGTAGGTGGAAACTGAATTTGTGGTAGCATTTTCGGTGGCCATGTTAGTCCTATTAATATGAACTTTTGTTAATGATGCTTTAGTGCCATCTTAGGTTGTCAGATTCCAATATCCGATGCAGCTTTGCAAATAGAGATTGACATTCTGCAATACTCCTAATCTCTTAGGGTATGTTTGTTTTGGGATTTTAAGTGTGCGGGGGAAGTCATGACTTTGAAATCTTAGGATGTGAAAATCTTGATGAATAATATGAGTATGTGTTTGTTTTGGGATTTTAGTAAGGTGGGATTTTGCTTTATGTCAAATCAATGTTTATTAGTGATTGATGTTGTATTATTTTATTATATTGTGTAAGAGAAAAGTAGGAGAGGGGTTGAGAGGATGATAAAAAAGTGATGATGTGATTGTATTTAATTATATGAAAAATAGTAATAGGTTTATAGGTAGGGATTGAGTTTGGGAATTTGAAAACCCGATTTTAAATCCCGAACTCGTATGGGGCGTGGATTGCAAAGTCCAAAGTCCATCCGTGTGAGTCCCAAAACAAACATACCCTTAAACATTAAGAGAGTGACTGAAAACCAAGAAAAAAGAGCTTTGGACCAGAAAGAAGACCAAAGTAGTTCAGACCATTTACAGTCTTAATTTTTTTTAAAAAAAAAAACCAGAAAGCTTTGGACAGTGGAATTTCTAGTTCCAATATTATATGCTAATGTTTAACAGTTAGTCAACATTTTTTGCTAGTATGGTGTGTACTTGAAATAGAAATGATGTTTTGTATGTCTATTTACAGGTTTTGGACTCATATAGTAATGGCTTATGCCTTTACATTTTGGACATGCTATACCTTGAGAAATGAGTATGAAACAATTGCTGCAATGCGCTTACACTTTGTTGCTTCTGAAAGACGTCGTCCTGATCAGTTCACTGTAAGAATCAATATCTTACTGCTTTCTAGAAGGTGGTTGGGTAGGTTTATGCTTTTCCTAATGTATTCCTTCATTGTATCATATGTTTTCTTAGTCCTTACCAAATATTGGGTCTTATTAAAAACAACTCGATGTATTTTAATAAGTAAGATCATTGTAATAAGTGGTTTTACCACATATTAGTTTGTGGAACCTAATAAAATGTGATTTAACTTTCTTAATCTATCGTCATCAAGTTTCTTCTTGTTCCTGGTGAAGTGCTTCTGTTGAGAAATATGGTGAGGCAAATATGATGCAAGTTGTTGGATAAAGACCAAATTCAAATCTATTTTAGATGATAATGTCATATGTAGTAACAATATATTAAAATGCCCAAGATTCTGAGGAATTATTTGAATTAGCTCATCACATATGTTGAACCACTTTCTGATTTGTGATGCATGGGGGAAAAAATAAATGGCACACATATATTTGTTCAATTGTTGCAAAGTATCTTCTTGCTTTTATAATATTTTTGTGCAGTTAGTAGTTTCTTTAGTACATCAAGCCAATTTTCTTAAAGCTTCTCTTTGTAACTATCCCGAGTTCTTAAACTTGTTTTACAGGTTCTTGTTAGAAACGTGCCACCAGATTATGATGAATCGGTGACTGAATGTGTGGAGCATTTTTTCTTGGTCAACCACCCGGATCACTATCTAACTCATCAGGTTTTCTTCATGCATACAAAGTGTTGGTTTGGGATTGCAAATGTTTCTGGAATATAAGAAAATCTGCTCATTCTTTTCAGATTTATTTTCTTTTTACTGGAAATGCATATGTTTTAATAACTATTCAGATTTTTTATTTTAGGGATAGTTCTGCTTTATTTTCTTTAGAAAATAATGCTGACGATCAGTTCAAAAAGAACCTTTCCACCCCTCCAAATCAAGTATTTCGATTGTTTTCTAGTAAAAGTGTGTGCCTGTGAGAGAATGACAAACTGGTGTTCTTCCATTTAGAAGAGGATTTTTATTTTAGTATTCATGGCCTTCACCGATTGGGTTGTTTCTGTTTTGGAAATTTTTGGGGATGTAAGGGTACCATACATTCTTTATTTCACTTTGCTATTTAACTTTTTGCAACAGTAAGTTACATGTACCTGAACCAAAATGACTTGAAAACAAAGAGATGGTCAAGTATTATTATACACATATACAAGTCTGTAAGTAAAATATTGAAATATATAATGTTGAAGTAAGAAATTGTAAAGAAATCGACCTCAGCTTCATAAATATACAAACCACTGTTTTCTTGTATGCATCAGTGGGATATCGTGCAACTTTTGGAATATACACATATTACAATAAATTGAGGAAATAAGCAAATGCACATTGTTTTATTTTGTTGCAATGGCTTTCCATGTCTACTGAACTCTGTTCCTACACTTCTTCTAACTTGAAAATATATGCAGGTTGTGATCAATGCCAATAAACTTGCAAAACTTGTCAAGGAGAAGAAAAAGAGGAAAAACTGGCTTGACTATTACCAATTAAAATATTTAAGAAATCAATCAGTGCGGCCAAAGATAAAGGTATAGTTTTGTGCCACAATGTTTCTTAGATCATCTCTCTCTAGACGGTGACATTTACTCTTTACAAACTTGCAGCTTGGCTTTCTTGGCCTTTGGGGAGAGAAAGTGGATGCAATCGAATACGAGACAGCTGAAATAGAGAGACTATCAAAAGAAGTGAGTGTTTGCTTTATCTATATCCATCTCACTTTCTACCGTGCATGTTCATTAATTATAACTAAAAATCCATCAGTCGTGTTATTATCACCTTTGGGGCTGCCAAATAAGTTTAAATCATCTGAACATTACAATCAATGTAATATTGGGCTATCTTCAGTTGTGCCAACTAAGCTTGAAAGAAAATTGTTTTACTATTCTTCCTATTATGACGTACTTGAGGTACCTACAAATGGAAAATGAGTATCCTTCATTTTTCTATTGCATTGGGAAAAAGTGATCTGTACCTTTGATGTACCAATTGCAAACCCATATGTTTTATGGATAGATTCATGTTTTTTCTTGAAAATATTGATGGGTTCTTAAACTTGTGTTGGTTATAATTTACGCAGATTGATGAAGAGCGGGAGAGGGTAGGAACTGATCCAAAGTGTATCATGCCGGCAGCCTTTGTTTCATTCAAAAGTCGGTGGGGTGCTGTTGTGTGTGCACAAACACAACAGTCCAGAAATCCAACGTTGTGGCTCACAGAGTGGGCTTCAGAGCCACGTGACGTATATTGGGATAATTTGGCCATTCCTTATGTTTCACTCACCGTTAGGAGGCTTATTATTTCTGTCGCTTTCTTCTTCCTCACATTCTTCTTCATGATCCCCGTTACTGCTGTACAATCTATTGCAAATATTGAGGGTCTTGAAAGAAGGGCACCGTGGCTCAGGCCATTAACTCAACAGTGAGTATTTCTTCTAGAAAGCTATTTGCAATCATTAGCAAATAAAATCAAGTTGGCTAAGAATTAGAGTCTTTCTACAATTGTTGGGAGTCAGATGCTAGAAATCCTTTACATCCTATAACTTAAAAAGTAGAATTTACATGGTTATAATGACCACGATCTGCATCTTTTGTTAATACTTTTAACATGATGTTTCTAGAATATCATAATTCTTTTTAACAATTTAATTGCTACTGTTATCTTTAGTTGTGTACCTTCTGAATTTCTGTGTCACAGCATGTTGGCGTAGAGATTTCATTTGATATCTTATAAATTGTTATCAGAGATACTTCCGTTTGCTAAACAGATCATGGATAGTAAGCTATGGAGCCTTGATCTTAATTTTCATTTACCTGATCTATACTACTCATTTGAGTTTTTCTATAATGTCCTGGTGCTTTGAGCATTATTAACTTGGTCAGTAGGAAAATTGTTTCTTTTTGTATGTTTATTTACAAATACTTATTCTACTCGTGTTAATGTAATGTTTGGCAATGCAGAGATGTCATCAAGTCTTTTATTCAAGGTGTTTTACCCGGGATTGCTCTCAAGATTTTTCTTCTCGTGCTGCCAATGGTATTGATGATCATGTCCAAGTTTGAGGGCTTCCTTTCTATATCTTCTCTGGAAAGGAGGTCTGCCATGAGACATTACCTATTCAACTTTATCAACGTTTTCCTTGTAAGCATCATAGCCGGAAGTGCAATGCAACAACTCGATACTTTTCTAAAAAAGGATTCGCTAGATGGGTACGTGTTTCGACATAAACCACTCTCTCTCATGCTGTCAATAGAAAAAGTATTTATGATTTCCTATCTTGGTTGTTCATGGCAGTATATTTAAAAAAATCGGGATTGCGATCCCTATGAAAGCAAATTTCTTTATCACTTACATAATGGTCGATGGATGGGCTATTGTTGCGGGGGAGATTTTAAGATTGTTACCACTTATACTCTATCATGTGAGCAATTCCTTGTTCGTGAAGACTGAAAAGGACAGACAAGAGGCGATGGATCCAGGAAGCATTGGATTTAACATTGGTGAACCTCGAATACAATTTTATTTTCTTCTGGGCTTCGTCTATGCCATTGTTACCCCTGTCTTCCTTCCTTTTATACTGGTGTTCTTTGGCTTAGCCTTTATTGTATTCCGCCACCAGGTATCCCATCTCTCTCTCTCTCTCATACCGCATATCTAGTTTTCCAAACACGTACAATTGATATACGATATTCCCTTGTGCAGGTAATAAATGTGTACAACCAAAAATACGAAAGTGCTGGCGCATTTTGGCCAGATGTACATGCACGCATTATCTACAGCCTCGTCTTTTCACAGCTAGTTCTAATGGGACTAATGGGTACAAAAGGGATCGTTCAGGCCCCACCAATCCTCATCATGCTTCCAATTATGACCGTGTTTTTCCATATGTTATGCAAAAACCGATACGAGCCAGCTTTTGTTAAATATCCTCTACAGGTTTGTACTAGTTTCCAATTTATGCATGTTTTTTCTTTTCTTTTCTTTTTTAGGGTTCCAAGTTTTATTTTGGGTGCATCCTAATGGATCGTAGGAAGCAATGATGAAAGATACACTGGAAAGTGTAAGAGAACCGAACCTGGACTTGAAAGGTTATCTCCAAAACGCGTATATCCACCCAGTTTTTAAAGACAAGGAGGATTACGAAGAAGAAGAAGGCTTCAACATAAATCTGGACGACATTGTTATAGTACCTACAAAGAGACAGTCGCGAGGAAACACGCCCGTTCCCAGCAAATTCAGCGCGGCATCCTCGCCGTCCCCATCCCTGCCAGATGTCCATGAAAATCACGAGGCTTGAATGTTGAAAAATTGATAGCAGAGAAGTTAAGCTAAAGTTTCGTAGAAAGTGTAGAGGGACGGTCTGTTAGTCCATCAAATTAAAAGCCAAGAGTCCGATCTGGTTCTCAACTGGGGCACTTGTCCGGCCCCCCCGAATTGCTCTACGGCCAAAATCAGGTCGAAGCTCATCTGGCATACTGATGACCTCAATTCACATCCGCAAGTTGAATTGACACATCACCAGATAACGAGATCAATCACTGCCGTCTGTTTGATGACTAGCTCCTGGTGCTGCTTCTCGACAGCTCCTACTTAACTGGGCAGCAAAAACTAGTCATGCACGCCACATCCATGACCAGCACCATTTTTTCACTTGGTCAAGCCAGCATCAACTAGTCATTTTATGTCTTTGCTGACTTAGCTCATCAAAACGCAGATAGATTACACACTAATCAAGGTGAGTAATGTTTACATATAAACAGTGAGATATATATATATTCTCTTGTTAAAGAATTAATGATTCACCTCCAACTTACATAAGCAATAATGTTACAATTACTTGGCTCAACTCAACTCGCTTAATCCCTAAGATTATTGTGCAATTATTTAAAGTTGAACCAGTCATCTACTGTATTTCAGTTGTTTTTTTTAGAATTTCCTGTTGATTGACGTTTTCTTTCCTTTAGATTAATGTAAACTTTTGGTGGAGATTTTCTATTAAAATACTTTTTATTAGAATGACTGAAGAAAGAAAATCTTCAAGTGAACTGGGAAAAATCGGACGTGGATGGACCAAATGTTTATTTTATAGTTAAAATATGTACATATATATACACATACTTGGTAAAATATTTCGGTTAAATGTTGTTTTTAATTGTTTTTCTATCATGTACTAGTAAGTTTTGTATGAAAATGGTTCATAATAAGTTTATTATGAAACTATTTTAAAATATTTAATATTTGATCAGAAGTATAAAAAAATTTATTAGGAATATTATTAATCTGAGTTCAATCTTTTTTACTACAATTACAATATAATACTATTGATCCAAATTAATAATACTCCTAATTAAATCTATATATCTATTTGTGAATCACCCCCACCCTCTCAAAAACCTCTATTTTGAAATACTTTGATTTTATGCATTTGTGCTATATATGGTATTATATTTACCTAAATTTATAATCTCAATTATTGATATTCTTAATTTATTTTTGAATCATTCCCTACTTTCTAGAGCTTCTATTTTGAAATCTTGAGTTTGTATTAGTTCGATTTATAATTTCTTCTTCTTTTTTATTACAAAATGAATTTTTTGGTTTTTTTAATCACAATTAATTAATGAATAATGTCTTATTTTAGATAAATTTATTATATGTATTTTTAGCAAGATATTTAAAAAATAATAATTAACTATTATTTTTTATACATATAACTTTTTCTCAACTCGCGAAATTCGCGAGGTCTAATCTAGTATTTAATATTTTAAAATTATTTCATGATAAAGCTTGCCCGTTATCCACTGTAGTCTCTTACTAGTCAAGACACTGTCTCAACTTATATGATTAAAATTTCTCAATGAATTAAAACAAATAGAAAATAAATGAGCATGAGGTAAAAATACACATCATTTGAATGTGTCCCCCATATGAATTTGAAAGAAGAAAAATGCAAACAAACATTTAGAGTGGCCCATAAATTGGCGACACGGGCCTTTTACATTAATTGACCCTCATGGATGCATATGACTTATTAAACTTTGATGCCTTTTAGATAGATACAACAGTAGATTTTTTTTTTTTTTTTGATGCAGTATGAAGGTTCCGAAATGCATAAATTGCATCCTCCTTGTTGTAAAATAAAGAGGCGCGAACATGAACACCGATTTGTTTACTAAATTTTTCATGAATGACTACATTTGGGGCATACCAAGCTAGGAGTTTTTCACTATACATCCACTATATATCTGTGTATGTACATGTGTGTATTACAATATTGAATACGAGAATATATATATATATATATATATATATATATAATATCAAAACTCTAAAGCCTATAAGGTTACTTGGCCCATAAGTAATGTCCACATCAAATCTTCTGGATTTGGAATATTAAATCTTCTAAATTTACAACACTCCCCCTTGGACATTACGACGTAACGTCCATGTCACGTCAAAAACTGCATAGACTAGGTTGCCAGAATAAAATATTCGACTAGGGAAAGAGTACAACTATTGATCTTCCGGATCCAATCTTCTGGATTGTTTCGATGTTGTTACTCCCCTGAAGACAACAATCTTTTACGCCTTCATATCCTAATGCCATAAATATACTTCTCAAAAATAGAGGTAGGTAGGGACTTAGTGAACATATATACTAGATCGTGATTGTCACTACGTCGCACATGTTATATGGTAATTATGTCACTCTTCTGGAGTGACTTGAACGCAAAATACTAGCTTGACTAGTAGTTACCCCACAAGAGTATGGGATCCCTGTAGTATTAGCAAGTATAGGGACCAAGTAGTATCGAACCCAAGGGAAGGTAAGTATGCGAATAGATCCCTGGAGATGTGTGTCTCGTAGCTAATATGAATGTATGTTCGGGGATTGAAAATTGTATTATACTACTCTATACTAAAAAAATAAATTAAACTAAATAGCTTGAGATTAATGCAAATAATGGATAATGATGCTTGGGATAGGAATCCCTACGTATACTAACGGAGTTGGTACAATAATTAAAATAACCGTGATGTGCAAGTAATAATCCTAAGCGTATGAGATTGAAAGACTAAAAACTCAAGAATTAACCCTAATACTTCGTCCTATCAACCTACTTCACGAATCCACTAAATAGGTTATATGGATTGTGCTTAATTAATGAGATACTAATTTAACTAAAGTGATGTGGTCGTCCTCCCTAGATAAATCGGTAGATGATAAACCCATTCTAAACCCTCTCGTTAAGCCTATTCGTTATTAAAGAGTGATACGGTCGTCTTCTCTCTAACAATTTTCGTACTTAATTCCAAGACAATTCTAAGATTTATTTTAAAAATTCAATAATTAAGAGAATCAAAATTAAACATCATGAATTATCCTAATTACGTACCAACGGCCTACTTCTACGAGTTCATCCTACCCCAAGCATACAAGGGTTTTAGCCTAGCATGGTTTTAACGATAACGAAAACAATTAAACAAGCAACAAACATAAACATGACGAATTGAATTGAAAAACTCAAGAACATAAACTAGGGTTTTGAAGAAAGAATTTAAATCTAAGAACGAATATCAAATAAAGAAGAAATCGAAGGTCTCACGTAACAAGTATCGAAGAAAGAAAGAAAGAAAATCAAAATAAAACTCTAACTATGAATTCGTAATGTTAAAACCTCGATTATACGTAAAATATAATTGCTCAAACTCTCGGTGCTCTTCTCTCATTAAAAACTATCTCTATGTGTCAAGTGGTGTCCAAAAACGTGTTCGAAATGGGTATTTATAGGCAACGGGTCGATTCCGAAACTCATGGGCTGGAAAACGAGTTAAAAGACCAAAAATCGTGCATAATTGGGTGGTGGTCGAGCGTGGCGCTCGACCCCACACGTTGCTCGAATGGTAGAGACTTTCAGTGGGCATTGGGCGCTCGAGCTGCCACTGCTCGAGCGATGGCGCTCGAGTGGCCTTGCTCGAATGCTTCTGGCGGTCGAATGGTACCGCTCGAGCTCAAGTGCTCGAGCGGTTCTTGGGCTCGAATGGTGGCGCTCGAGCTGGTCGAGCGCCCAAAATATTATGTACATTTTGACGCTTGAGCAAACGCCTTGCTCGAGCGGGGGCGCTCGAGCTCATCTGCTCGAGTGGCTCTCCTCTTCAATGAAGTGATACTTTTCTTCTCACGAACTAATACCATTCGTATTTCTTCAATATCTTCTCATTCGGGCATCCGTTTGAGTCGATTCAAAGTCCTACGAACTCTATTTTTTGCCCTCTTTCCATCTATGAGAATCAAAGAGGCAAATTCATCAATGTATGAAAATAGTACTCAATTGACTCGAAATACTCATCATATTCACTCAAAATACGGGCAAAACGAGCTACGAATCATGACAATTTCACGCCTAATCAACCCCCTCAAACTTACCATATTGCTTGTCCTCAAGCAATGAAATAATAATTCAAGTAAAATTGTTAGAAATGAGTCAAGAATCAAATCATGCAAGTACTCGAGCTCAAGTTTCAAAGATCGTTCGCACGTACACCAACTCACCCCCTTCATCATACTTATGTAATAACAACAAGAAACACCAAGATCAAACATGAATGTGCACTCAACGATGTGTTTCACTCCCTCACAAGTGTATATCAATGATAAGAGACTCACTCAATCAATCAATCACACATATCAACAGCCATAGACTTGTAAGCACTCTCAACTTCGACCATACTCTAGAAATCAATGCCTATTCAAAAAAGACTTTATCAAGGTTGCAACGTAGGCTCTTTGGACAGGTGGGATAACTATATGAGATATGTGACTCAAGTGAATGGAGAATAGAAAGTCAAACTGCAATATTTCGATACAAGGAACACACTTCTTCAACATCTTCACACAATGCACTTCCAATTCCTTTACTCTCAACACCTTAACTTTTTTTTTTTCACTCTTTTCACTTTTTTCAATCACTCAACTCTTTTTTATTTTTTTTCCTTTTTATTTCACAACACACATGAGCTCATATTTTCTTTTGCTCATTCTCAAATTTTTGGTCTTCCTCACAACTCAAAGCATTATTATACCTTTTCTCATAATACTCAACCAAAATATTTCTGCATTTTCATCTCAACTCGATCCCTTCTTATTCACACTTTTCTTATTCTCCACTCAAATTGGTACAAAAAGAGTTTAAGAATTTGGATAAGTTCAAATGTGCTACCAAATAAATAGGCTAAGGCTCAAACGGGCTAACAAGGGATAAGTGTCATTGGTAGGCTTATTTTGGCTAAGTGACTCAATAAATCAAAGATGGCCTAAAATCACTGTCGGCATATCAAACTAGACACAATCAAGAAGCGAGAGCACGCACAAGTTCTAGCATCCTCTAAGGTGACGATCCACTCACAAACGAAGAGATTAACATAATGAATTTCAATCTCTAAAAGGCTCAAATCTTACAGCTTTCACATCCATGCTAGTCCTAGTGAATTCTCACTTTTATCACACAAGTATTCAAACGAAAAGTTCGTAAGTATACGAGTTCCCTCTCAAATCAACTCTAACTCCTACACTCACACAATTTAGACTCTAACTCAACTCCACAACACACCAACTCATCAAAACACTCAAAGATAGCAATCAACAAGCATAAGAGGATTGATAAGCATGAAATATGTAGTAGCACATCAAAGCAATATCAGCTCAAGGAGCATCTCAAGGCTCAATATATAACCAAACTCAACCCAAAGAGAGGGTGTGCGCCTGTGCAATGTCAAATAAATCTCTCAAGTGCGCCGGTGCATATATATGCCATAAAACATATAAATACTCCACCCCCCAAACTTCGACCTTGTGAAGCAGTCCAAGTTTGGGATGGTGGTTACCTCATCCAAATAATTTAGTTTCTCTCAACAACTTGACACACTCTCTTGCTTGAGTTCCTCCCTTTTGAATAACTCCATGATACCTTTACTTCCTCGAGATAAGCCTACAAGCAACTCACTCAAGAACGAGGTTAAAACATACGACTCAAAACAACACCCTAATAACTTAAAACACTCAAAAGCAAATAAAAGTGGGTTGCCTCCCACTCAACGCTATTTTTAAGGTCCTAATGCCGGACCAAACTCAAAGGAGCTTATGGGATATGATACTCAAATTTACCTCCCTTACTCTCATAAGAGTGGTGGTTGAATTCATTTCCTTGATGCCCATTCTCCTTCAATCCCCTCTTCTCAACTTCAAGTGGTGGGGGTCTCAACTTCTTCACACCTTTATCTGGAGGAGTCTTACTAAGCAATTTCTTTAGTTTTGACTTTTTCTTCGCAACTCCTCCTTTCTCTTCTCCTTTGGCCACATCTACCCTTTTCAATTCCGAACTGTCTTCCTCCATAGGGTACTTCATGGCTTCGTATAGGGAAATTTTCACCTCTTGATCATCAATTTTCAACGTGATCTTCCCATTCGCCACATCTAACACCATCCCGGCCGTAGCTAAGAACGGTATTCCCAAGATCAAAGGGACGTGCTCATCCTCCTCCATGTCAAGCACCACAAAATCAGCTGAAAATATATGATCTCCAACTTTAACAAGGACGTCTTCAACTACACCTTGAGGTTGAGTAATAGACCGGTCGGCGAGTTGAAGCGTCATCATTGTCGGCTGAAGTTCTCCACCTTCCAACTTCTTAAATAGCGACAATGGCATCAGATTAATGTTCGCTCCAAGATCGCACAATGCTCCCTTCTTGACTCCATTCCCGATATCACATAAGATTGTGAAACTACCGGGATCCTTCAACTTCGGGGGAAGCGCTTTGTGCACTAATGCACTCACCTCATGGTTCAACTGCATCAACTTGGGCTCATCAACTCTCCTCCTCTTAGCTATCAAGTCCTTCAGGAACTTGGCATAATTAGGCATCAGTTCCAAAACATCATAAAAATGTATGTTAATATGTAGCTTTTTAAATACAACAAGGAATTTAGCGAATTTCTCATCTAATTTCTTTTTCATAAAACGCTACGGATATGGGACGGGTATCATAGATTTGGGTACCCCCCATTCGTCTCGCTCGGTCTCTTTCACGTTCTTCCTTGCTTCTCTTGCCTTTTTCCACTTTGGAACTCTTTCAATCTCCTCAATCTTTTCCTCCTCAAGGTCTTTGCCCTTCTGGGACTCATCCATATCACCCTCCTTCTCAACTTCTACCTCAACTGTCTCACCTCCATCTTTCTTATGTTCTTGTCCCTCCATCTCAATCTCCTTATGTATCTCCTCAAGATCAGCATGCATTTGAGGACCGTCATACTTGGTTCCACTTCTTAGATGGATCGCCTTGCATTGCTCTTTTGGATTCCCCTCCGGCATAGAAGGATATTTTTCGGGCTCTCTACCCAATAATTTCACGATCCGGCTAATTTGGTACTCCATCGAAGTGAACTGCCTATTGTTCTCTTGTTGAATTCTTTTCAGCTCCATATCCCTCTTCTGGAGATCTTGATCACGTTGATCATTCTTCTTACTCATCTCTTTCACATCATACTCCAAAGAGGATAGTCTCTTGCTACATTCCTCCACCTTATGCAGAATGGCACGTAACATCTCATCAGTGGTAGCACCTCCTTCTTCTCCGGGGAGTTTTGAGCCAGGGTCAACATTTGGAGGTACAGTTATCCCCGCCTTAGGATTGGCATACAAGAAATTCTCGTTCTTCCTCCATTGGTTCTGAGGAGGCTGCCGGCCTCCTTGATACCCCTGAGTATTCCTCCATTGATTCTGAGGAGGTTGTGGACCCAGTGGTATAAACGGTTGACCATAAGTTGGTTGCCCTTGATAATTTCCATCTTGATAGCCATTCTGATTGTAATTAGGCCTCCCCATATAGTTCGTCTCTTCATGTTGGCTCGCTGGTTGGTCCATTTTCTCACTCATCATATTATTCTGCACATTCAAACTCTGGTCGACCTCCAAGTTACTTATCTTCTCCATCATAGCCATCAACAGCTTTCTAGTACCCTCACTCTCATCCATCTGATAAGCTCGCTGAACTTCTTGTGCCTCATTCCATTGCCCCGCATTCTTGACAATATTATCAACAATCTCTCTACACCGAGTTGTACCACTGTTCAGGAATGCTCCACTAGCACATGCATCAAGGTGGTCTTGACCCGCCTTGTTGGCTCCACAGTAGAAATAAGCCATGATATCACTTTCATTGTACCCGTGCTGCGGGCACTCAATGAGCATATTGTAATATCTCTCCCAAGTCTGACGTAAGTCCTCTTCTGGCTTCTGCTGGAAAGATGAGATCTCTATCCTTGCTTTGATTGTTCTAGATAGAGGGTATAATCACTCGAGGAACAGACGCTCAAGCTCGGCCCATGTGGTTACACATCCCATTGGGAGTGTGTTATCATACCACTCCTTCGCGATTCCAGTTAAAGAAAACTGGAACAACCTGAGCCTCTTGGCATCTTCAAACATGCCGTTATGGTTGAAAGTTGAGGCAATCATCAGAAAATCCCTCAAGTGAGTATGAGGATTATCCTTCCCGACCTCCCCCTTGAATTGATTCTCGACTAGCATCTTCAGGATTCCTGGGGAGATAGAGAAGTTGTTTGCCTCTACTGGAGGTAATGCTACTCCATCGTAATACCGCCGTGGCTGTGCCGCAAACCTTCCTCGGATTGCTATATCATGATCAGCATTCTGAGGAACGTGCTGAGGATAGACGGGTGGAAGAGGTACCTGCTGAACTGGAGGTTGGTTATAAGCAGGAGGTGGAGGGTAGTATGGTGGATAAGGGTATGGTGGGAAAGGGTAAGGATAAGGTGGGTTGTTTTGTGGGTAGACAGAGTTGTTTAGCGGATGTTGAACTAAGTTTTGAGCTGGATTGTTTTGATTCTGTGGAGCCGGGTTTTGGCTCTGGCTTTTCCCTGACGGGACTTGATTCTGACTGTCATTCCCTCTAGTGCCCTCAACCCGTTCCACTTCCTGATTGTACTTAGCCGCAGCATCATCCAACTTATTACTGATGTTCATGTTGTCACTTTCTCCACCGGTAGTGTTCATTCTTCTATTGAATGCTCTGTTTCTTCTTGAGATTGTCTCAGGATCTAACTTTGTTCGGTCTTCGCTCGATTCTCCTTGTGAGCGAGTTTTCATAAACCTAAGATCACAAAAGAAATATCAAAACGCAACTGTCTGATATCTACTAATAAAACAGAAAAATAAAAGCACTCACTACTAACTACTAAACTATCTTCAAGTCCTACTCAATGGACATACATCGTCTTCCCCGGCAACGACGTCATTGACTTGAACGCAAAATACTAGCTTGACTAGTAGTTACCCCACAAGAGTATGAGATCCCTATAGTATTGGCAAGTATAGGGACAAAGTAGTATCGAACCCAAGGGAAGGTAAGTATGCGAATAGATCCCTGGAGATATGTGTCTCGTAGCTAATATGAATGTATGTTCGGGGATTGAAAATTGTATTATACTACTCTATACTAATAATTAAATTAAACTAAATAACTTGAGATTAATGCAAATAATGGATAATGATGCTCGGGATAGGAATTCCTACGTATACTAACGGAGTTGGTACAATAATTAAAATAACCGTGATGTGCAAGTAATAATCCTAAGCGTATGAGATTGAAAGACTAAAAGCTCAAGAATTAACCCTAATATTTCGTCCTATCAACTTACTTCACAAAACCACTAAATAGGTTATATGGATTGTGCTTAATTAATGAGACCCTAATTTAACTAAGGTGATGCGGTCGTCCTCCCTAGATAAACCGGTAGACGATAAACCCCTTCTAAACCCTCTCGTTAAGCCTATTCATTATTAAAGAGTGATACGGTCGTCTTCTCTCTAACAATTTTCGTACTTAATTCCAAGACAATTCTAGGATTTATTTTAAAAATTCAATAATTAAGAGAATCAAAATTAAACATCACGAATTATCCTAATTACGTACCAAAGTCCTACTTCTACGAGTTCATCCTACCCCAAGCATACAAGGGTTTTAGCCTAGCATGGTTTTAACGATAACGAAAACAATTAAACAAGCAACAAACATAAACATGACGAATTGAATTGAAAAACTCAAGAACATAAACTAGGGTTTTGAAGAAAGAATTTAAATCTAAGAACAAATATCAAATAAAGAAGAAATCGAAGGTCTCACGTAACAAGTATCGAAGAAAGAAAGAAAGAAAATCAAAATAAAACTCTAACTATGAATTCGTAATGTTAAAACCTCGATTATACGTAAAATATAATTGCTCAAACTCTCGGTGCTCTTCTCTTATTAAAAACTATCTCTATGTGTCAAGTGGTGTCCAAAAACGTGTTCGAAATGGGTATTTATATGCAACGGGTCGATTCCAAAACTCATGGGCTGGAAAACGAGTTAAAAGACCAAAAATCGTGCATAATTGGGTGGTGGTCGAGCGTGGCGCTCGACCCCACACGTTGCTCGAATAGTAGAGACTTTCAGTGGGCATTGGGCGCTCGAGCTGCCACTGCTCGAGCGATGGCGCTCGAGTGGCCTTGCTCGAATGCTTCTGGCGGTCGAATGGTACCGCTCGAGCTCAAGTGCTCGAGCGGTTCTTGGGCTCGAATGGTGGCGCTCGAGCTGGTCGAGCGCCCAAAATCTTCTGTACATTTTGACGCTTGAGCAAACGCCTTGCTCGAGCGGGGGCGCTCGAGCTCATCTGCTCGAGTGGCTCTCCTCTTCAACGAAGTGATACTTTTCTTCTCACGAACTAATACCATTCGTATTTATTCAATATCTTCTCATCCGGGCATCCGTTTGAGTCGAATCAAACTCCTACAAACTCTATTTTTGCCCTCTTTCCATCTATGAGCATCAAAGAGGCAAATTCAATCAATGTATGAAAATAGTACTCAATTGACTCGAAATACTCATCATATTCACTCAAAACACGGGCAAAACAAGCTACGAATCATGACAATTTCACGCCTAATCATGGAGTTCGTATGGAAAGAAGAATTTCGGAAAATATGTTTCGTTAAGTTCCTCTTAATGTACCCGTTGTTTATTTGTGCAACACAAATTGAGGTGTTTTCATCGATTACAGTGGGGAATGTATTGTATAATAGATCTCCATGAGATCACAATATCATCACAAAGAAAAATATAATCAGTTTGAGTTATCATAGAATGTGTTTAACATCATTCCAATGTCTCCTTCTGGGAGAAGCGCTATATCTCGCAAGCAAATTTACCGCAAATACATTGTCCGGACTGGTGCAATTTACGAGATAAAGTATGCACCAAATAACGCTTAGATAAGGAACTTCCGGTCCTAGGATATCCACTGTATCTTCTTTGGGCCTAAATAGGTTCTTATCCATTTCAAGGGATCGAACTAACATAGGTGTACTAAGTGGATGAGATTTATCCATGTAGGATCTCTCAAATAACCTTTTCAAGTAGGTTGACTGGTGTATAAAATCCATTCGTCCTTCAGGGAGATATCATATTCATTTTCCTTCATGGAAATGCTCGAATTAATTTTCCTTCCGGGAAATACTTAAATTTAATTTTCCTTCAGGGAAATGCTTTTATTTTTCCTTTTGGGAAATGCTTGAATTAATTTTCCTTCATGGAAATACTTAAATTCATTTTTTCTTCAGGGAAATTCTCGAATCAGCAGGTCGAGACTATACTTGGTTTTATCCAAGATTTTCATTTTGGATTCAGCTTTCAAGATTGAGCTGACTTCTTCAATCTCTTTACATGTTCCGATTATGTTTAGGCCATCAACATGGATGGAGATGATGCAAGAACCACTTTGCAATTTCTTTATAAATACGCAAGGGAAAGCTTCATTATTTATATATTCCTTCTTCGGGAGGAATTCACTAAGTCGATCGTGCCATATTTGATCTAACTGTTTTAGATCATGTAATGACCTTCGCAGTTTTGTACCATACATACTGCAGTTTTCATCATTCCTCTTCTGGGGAATCCATCAGAGATATAAGTATTGGTATGTAATAACCATATAAAATATGTGGTTTACAAGGTCCATTAATTGCATTTTATTTTAGCTGCCAGTGATTAGCGAAACTTTGTTTGTTCATTCCAGGAGAATATGTTTGATCACAAACAATTATGGGTCTCTGTGAAAACCATGGGTTTCTGCGAAAACCCTAAAGCTATTAACCTCGCTTACCACCCTTCTTTTGGTTTTCGTGTAAACACTCATTATCCTACAAGGATAATTTTTCGGGTGTATGTACGATAGAACCAAAACTATTATTAGCGAGTTTAGCTCTACCATGCTTTTGCTTCTTCCTTATTGCACCAAAATCAAAGTGCTTCGGGCACTCAACTTAGGTACTAGATCCAGATTTTAGAAAGAGCAATTGTGGATACAGATATGTTGTCAACAACGAATTTATATTGTTTCTCCGGTATTTCTTTATTAATCTCATTTTAACCAGATCACATCATTTCCCTTATGTATTTGATCTGGTCGTTCCGCAATCCTATTATTAGATCATTTTGTGCACGTATTTTGTTACTAGGATTCTTTGTCTTCAGGACGGATCTCTTCTGGAGATTTCAAGTCCGACTGACCAGTTTTGCTAGCTTTCATTTTAGGTGTGTATGTCTCTTTTATAGGTCCTTTACGCTTCTGGCGTTTGGGGCATGTATACTCGTTTTTATTGGGACCTCTACACCTTTGTGGTCAGTAAATATATTTGGCAAATTACTTGCTATACATTGTAAGTTACTTATCTTTTGAACTTCAAGTTCAGTCTAACTAGTGCATGAGTCTAAATATCGAGGACCTTTTTCCTTTAGGAAAAATTCTTGGTCTTTTTCCTTCAAGGAAAATATTTCGATTTGTTTCCTTTGGGGAAACTTCTCGGTATTCGTTTAATTTTTGGATTCTAATCTCCCTCTAATTCCAAGAATAGACTCTTCATCAATTATGCAGTCAGCCAACAGGGTTGTTGACGTGTGATTAGGCGTGAAATTGTTATGTTTTGGTGCCCGATTTGCCCATGTTTTGAGTGTTTTTTATGAGTGTTTGGAGTCAATTGAGTATTATTTCTATAAACTGATGAATTTGTCTCTTTGGTTTTCATAGATGGATAGCGGGTGAAAAGAGGAGTTCATAAGACTTTGAATCGGCCAAAACGGACTCTCGGTTGAGGAGATATGAAGATTTTACGAACATGTGTACAACTGCCGACAAGTACTCGAGCAGAGTCACTCGAGTAGTCACTACTCGAGCACTCGAGTAGTGCACTCGAGCTGCAACAGGTCGACTCGACCTATACTCGAGCAAATGCGTATTTTGGCTAAAAAATACCCAAATTCGATCACAAGTCTATTTATACCTTTTTCCAAGCATATTAACACAGACCAACTCATATTTTTACATATTTTGAGCGAGGAGAAAGCTTGGGAGAGAGATTGGAAGAGTTTTATACGTTGTAATCGAGGTTTTAATTTACGAATTCTTACTTTTAGTATTTCTTTTGAATGTATTAGATTAATTCTTTCTTTCCTTACTCTTTGAGACGATAAACCCTAGTTTTTTCAGATTTATATAGATTTCTTTAGAGACTTTAATTTGTTCTTTCGTTTATGTTCTTGATTTATTTCGTTAATTTAATTATGCATATGATTATTGTTCTT
This sequence comes from Ballota nigra, assembly GCA_947034835.1. NCBI lineage: Eukaryota > Viridiplantae > Streptophyta > Magnoliopsida > Lamiales > Lamiaceae > Ballota > Ballota nigra. The sequence continues at coordinate 26,346,310 of OX344730.1, forward strand.
GTGATTTTTTTTATTATTCAAACCACCATGTTAGGCTAGAACTCTTGCATGCTTAGGATAGGATGAACTCGTAGAAGTAGGACGTTGGTACGTAATTAGGATTTCTTGTGATGTTTAGTTTTAATTCTCTTAATTAATGAACGCTTAAAATAAATTCTAGAATTATCTTTGAATTAAGTACGCAAATTCTTAGAGAGAGGACGACCGTATCACTCTTTAATAACGAATAGGCTTAATGAGAGGGTTTAGAAGGGGTTTATTCATCTACCGGTTTATCTAGGGAGGACGACTGTATCATGTTGGAGTTATACGTGAAAGTATGCTTTTACTTTGTATAACTCGTGTATCAAACACTTGTTTATGAGAATAATTCTTTTATCGCATTTGCTTTAGATATGATTGAATGTTGAATATTTATTGCAAACCGTTCAATATATAGTACATGTTACATTGTAGTTAATGTGGTGATACCCGATCACGGAAGACAACATTAACGGTTTCCTTGTAACTAAACGTACATTTCACGACCTAGGTGGAATTGAACAATCCGCCGTGAAAGGTCGATGTGTAAGGCTCAGATTGGTCTGTCTTGACTAAGAGATTGCACTAGCACATTTAGTATGTGTTGAAGAGGACCTACAGCGAGGATAAATTCTTCTGTTCTGAAAGGTGAAGAATTAGACCTCAGTGGTTGTTGATTTCTTAATCTCCGTCACTTAAATAGGACCGTGTGTGCTTAATAGTTACTGCTTTGATTCATGTTGGGTGAGAATCATTGTGACTTCGAACTTTGTGTCTTGGGCAGTAATATTAATCATACGACGGTTGCTAAGATTTAATACGGAGAAACGCGTGCGAGTACGGCTCGTGTGATTAGTCCCCTTGGTGGGCTCAGAAGTTTTATTGTACCAAATCTTGCAAGTGAAGAATTAGTTTCTTCGGTACGAATAATAATGTTGAGCTGTCTTTACTCCAAAGTGAAATATATTAATTAATTTAGAGCTATTCAGAAGCTCAATTAATTAATGGACTTGATAATCTTAAACGCGGGAAATAATAACCGGGAGCCCATATTATCGTAATATGGATTAAGATGGATAGTGCAATATTAATTTATTAGTGGTAATAATTAATATTAATGGGCTGAATTATATTGGGGCTCAATATTGAAATTCAGAAGCCCATTAGGAGGTCCAATCTTAATTCTCCTTAAGGCCCCTCAAGTAGCCCAATTAAGTAGCCCAATAATGATAAGGTGATTAAAATAAAAAGAAAATATAATGCTGATTTTTCTTAATGTAATTTTCGAAAATTGATTATTTGAAATAAGAAGAGATCTTGTTGATTTTCTTGAAAAGATATTATGGAAGATAAGTATTCTTGGAATACAAGATTATCTCATATATTCAAGAAGATCCAAATCTTGGATTCTTATTCATTATTTTCGAAAAATACAAGCTTATTTAGAAGAGTGAGATTTTTGTGGAATATTTTATTTTGGAGAAAAGAATATATGAGATATATTCAAGATTTCTTAGAGTCTAAGAAAAGATTTTTTCCAAGGCCCATATTCCTCAAATTTTCGTCCACCTCCTCTTATAAATAGGGGATGATTTTTTCATCCCCAAGTACATAATTCCATGTGTTGGAAAAATCAAGAAGCATAGATATTTTTCTTTTTCCTTAGTTATTAAATTACTTGAAAGCGTCTCCCACCGGCGATCAAGTGAGGTGAAAAGGGAAATACTTGAGAAGGCTTTGGGTTGATAGAGCGAGATTATAAGTGTCCCGTATATCCAAAGGCCAATACTACGAGAGGTACGTTAATCACATATTTACTTGTTTAATTCCGCCTAGTTAAATATGTGAAATTAATTTAACATGCATGATGATAATTAGTTGTTGGAATTATTATTTGAATTAATTAGGATTAATTCATGCTAGTAATAATTGTATTTAAATTCGTATTTAAAGTTCATCCCGAATAGATTCCGGGCACCCCTATTTTCCCAACAACTGGTATCAGAGCCACGGTTTCGGGCTCTGAATTTTAAATTGGAATTTAAATTGTTGAACATTAAATTGAAATTGGATAGTAGAATTGTTAGATCTTTTTTGCAGGTATCCAATTGTCATGGTTTTTAATGTTGTTAATTTCATGCGTGTGAATTAATTTGGTTTTTAATTCGATTCGTTCGAATTCGTTTTTCTCGTGAGAAAATCCACGAGTAGATTAGTTGTTTTATTTTGATTCGATCATTGTAATAGACAAGTCTAGATCTAGTATTTATTTTTTTTGTAAAAATAAATTGTAACCGGATCGTGACGAAGAACAAAGAATTAAAAACGGCGTACCCGGACGACGCATACAAGCGTGGCGCGTGTATGGAGGTAAAATCATGCAAGGGGTGAAGAAAACGAGGACGAACGGCGAAAAAAACGGCGCACGGGGGTGCACGGCGCACGCCGTGCGCAACGGGCGCACGGCGCCGCGCGCACCGCGCGCGCGCGCCTCGGCGAGGGGCTGCAGCGCCTCGAGGCGCCTCGGGTGCGCCTCGGCGCGCTTCTGTGCAGCGCCTCGGGCGCGCCTCGGGTGCGCCTCGGGGCTGCGCCTCGGCGCGCCTCGGGCGCTTTTCCAGCGCTTCTCGGGCCGGGAAGCGCGCGGGCCCACTTCGTGGGCCGACGCGCGCTGTATCTCAGGCCGTGGAATTTTTTCGGTTCGTGTTTTTTTCCGTGTGATTTTAAACGTCGTCCCGAACCCCAAACGATGCTGTTTTTGAAGAAGTGTTGCTGTTCGAGTGGGAGCACGTCGAGACGAACGTCGGAAAGCAACAAGGACGATTTTTCGCATCAAGACGTGAAGAAATTAAACCGTGACAATTGGATTTGAGTGCTCCAATGTGTTTAATTTTTGTTTTGATGGATGTTTTATTTCGTGCACTTATTATTATTTGTTAATATGTGTTTGCATGAATTTAATTGTCCAAGAAAAACCTTACTTTCGAAAATTACTAAGTATGTTTTTTTTATAATCGCAATTTTATTCCGGATATTAAAATTGGATTATTTTGACCTCCATAATTTATTTATTTGTGAAGTTCTTTTGGAATACATTTCCCCCTCGGATCGGCCAAAAGAACGGATTTCACATGAATAAATTCCGAAATGATGATTGTGGATTATTACTAGTGGCGGTATTGACCCTCACCACGAGTGGCTTGCTCAAAGCGAAATAATAATCCTGTATTTAATTATGGTTATTACTTAGGCATAGGAAATTGATATTAACTTACTCCCCTCGGAGTCACTGTCAGTTTCTATGTGGTCAAAGCGGGAGCCAACTATTAATTTTGAATTAAGGATTTGTAACTTTTAAGTTTGTAATCCGCTTGAATGTGTTTAAATGTATAGACCACCCCTCGTGGCGCATTTAAATTGTTTCGAGATGTTGGCTGATGCATGATTATATTGGTTTAAGGTTTCAATATAATTGATGTGATCGAATTATGCGATAATTTCATATTTTTCTAGATATTGATATGAATGTATGTTTTATTCTCATTTCATCATGTCGCAACCTTTTAATCCACTGTTTAATATACTTAAAGTTAATAAATTTTTTGGAGTGATTTATATCGATTGGAAATATTTTTTTAAATTTGTCCTTACTGCACGAAAACACAATTGGGTTATTTATGTTAATATACCCGGCAAGCCTAATGATAAGTCAAGCAATGGGAAGAGGCAGTTTATGATCGGAAGCGTGACAATGAATGAAGTGCATCATCTTGACATTTCTGTCTGAGGATTTGAGGCGCGTTCATGAAGACATTGTATCCGCTGTTGAAATCATGGAACACCTTGAAGAGATGTTTTCACATCAGAATCCCATGACTAATCAGTTCACCAAACATGACTCGGTCAAGTTGGAAATGGTGGAAGGAACGCCCGTGAGGGAGCACGTTCTCGAGATAATGGCATACCTTAACAAGTTGGAAGTACTTGGTGCGGATTTTGATTGATTTCATATACCATTCCCTACCGAGAAGCTTTGAGTAGTTTCATCTGAACTGTCAGATGAATGAACGGACAAGTCGTTTGCCCGAGCTCTTGCAAGCTTTAGTTTCGGTGGAGGTGATAATGGAGCACCAGTCTAGTGCTATGGTGGCTAATGGTTCGTCTACCTCTTTTGGTCCCAAGGGAGGGAAAAAGAGAAAGAGAACCAAAGGCCGGATCCAAGCAAATCCAATTGTTGCGAAAGGCAAATGCAAAGGCAAGCATCGAAGGGGAAGTGTTTTAGTTGCGGTGAGAGAGGACAATGGAGGTCTGCCTGTTCCAAGCCTAAGAGGCTAGGAAAGTTAGGTAATTCACACACCTTAGTCGTCGAAACTTGTGAAGTGGCGTATGCTGTCTATTCGTGGATAGTGGATACGAGAGCTACTGATCACATTTGTTTCATGGGTTTAAGCTAACCCGACGACTTAACGGAAGTGAGATCCCCATCACATCGGGCAATGCTACGAGAGTGGCAGCTGAAGCAGTGGGAGAAGTGCGCATATCTTGTGAAGATAGAGTTATGGTCTTGAGAGACGTTCCTCATGTTCCTAGTTTAGAAAGAACTCAACCTTCAGTTTCTAAACTGTTTGAATAGATACTCAGTTTCTTTTAATAAGGATGTTATTATTGCTTGAAACGATGAGTTTATCCGTTCCGGAACTTTAATGGATGATCTTTATACCATTATTTGGGCACACCACTCACAAAATTGAATCTAATAACACATCGATTATTTCGAGTAATAAAAGAAAGCGTTCCTCGGAGATGAACGAAACACTTCTATGGCATCTTAGACTAGGTCATATTAATCTAAAGTGGATAGAGAGATTGGTGAAAGACGGATCCTTGGAATCATTCCAAGTCGAACCGTTTCCAACTTGTGAATCCTGTTTAGAGGGTAAAATGACCAAGAGGGCATTTGGAGCCAAGGGGAATAGAACTACGGAAGTGTTAGAACTCGTTCATACCGATATGTGTGGTTCAATGACGATCATAGCAAGAAGAGGTATGAGTAATTTGATGATTACTCAAAATACGGATACATCTACCTTATGATGCATAAGGAAAGAAGTATCAAGTCTCTACGATTTGTTCGTGGAGGCGAATACCTTAGCAATGAATTCTTGAACTACCTATCGGAAGAAGGGATTGTATCCCTGTTGACCACATCGGGAACCCCTCAATAGAACGGTGTGGAGGAACGAAGGAGCCAGACTCTTTTAGAAATAGTCAGATCCATGATGAGTTATTCGGATTTACCCAAGTCGTTTTGGGGTAACGTCTTGGAAACAACGACTTACATTCTAAACTTGGTGCCATCCAAATCGGTTCCTAAAACCCCAATGGAATTGTGGACCGGGCGCAAGCCCAGTCTAAGACACTTGCGGATTTGGGGTTGTCCGGCATACGTGCTAGACGAGGAAGCCGGTAAATTGGATCCACGTTCGGAATTAAGGTTGTTTATAGGATATCCCATGGGAACGAAAGGGTGTATATTCTATAGTCTCAAGGATTAAAAGACCGTGATTAGTTCGCACTTTAAATTCTTGGAGGAAGACTATATGAACAAAAGAAAGCCCAGAAGTGAGATTACCTTAGACGAGTTAAGAGGGCGAACTCCTATACCAAGTATACAAGATGATATACCACACGTCATACCTTCACAATCGGAACCCCGTCGTAGTGGGAGGATTGCAAGGCAACCCGAGAGATTCATGGGAATTGGAGAATCTTCGGATTTGATTCCCGGCGATGAATCAGACCCATGAACGTACGACGAGGCAATCCAAGACAAAGACGCGGAAGTGTGGCAAACCGCAATGGAAACCGAGGTGGGTTCGATGGATTATAATCAAGTGTGGGAGTTGGTTGATCCACCTAATGGGTAGAGCCCATTGGATGCAAGTGGGTGTACAAGAGGAAAAGAGGACCGGACGGAAGGGTAGAGACCTTCAAAGCAAGGCTTGTGGCCTGTGGTCTGTAGCTATGCTTAAGTCCATCCGTATTCTCTTGTTGATCGCTGCGCACTTAGATTACGAGATCTGGCAAATGGATGTCAAGACAGCTTCCCTCAACGGAAGTCTTGATGGGATCTATATGCAACAGCCCAAAGGTTTCGTTGAAAAAGGCCAAGAGCACCTCGTATGCAAGCTTAAGAGATCCATTTATGGACTTAAGCAAGCATCGCGTACTTGGAACCTGTGTTTTGATCAATTGATTAAGTCTTATGGGTTTGTGATCAAAACAAGTTCGAAAGTTGTGTGAAAGATGTGACGGAACTGCGGTGGTATTCTTAGTATTATACGTAGACAATATTCTGCTCATTGGAAACAATGTAAAGGTATTGTCAGACGTAAGGGTATGGCTGTCAAAACAGTTTGATATGAAGGACTTAGGGAAAGCCGGTCACATCCTTGGGATCAAGTTCAATCGAGATCGCAAGAGGAAGATGTTGGGCTTATCGCAAGTTTCATACAAAGCCACTGTTTTGAAGCATATCAGAGTGCAAGATTCCAAGAAAGGTTTTGTACCTTTTTAGGCACGGAATCCATCTATCCAAAGAAATATGCCCTAAGACGCAAGTGGAGATAGATGACATGAAAGACGTTCCGTACGTTTCGGACGTAGGAAGTCTTATGTATGCAACGTTGTGTACGAGACCGAATATCTGCCTTGTCGTGGACATGATGGCAAGATAATAAAGTAATCTCGGGAAAGCACATTAGATTGCAATTAAATGCGTCCTTTAGTTTCTGAAAAGAACTTAGTATAGAATGCTGATTTAACAGTCAGACAATCTAATTCCCATGGGATACACGGACTCAAATTTCCAATCAGACATAGACTCCAAAATACCTACCTCGAGTAGTGTGTTTTGCATGGGAGAAGGAGCCATGACATGGAGAAGCGATTTGCAGAAATGCATCGCAGATTCGACCATGGAAGTCGAATAAGTAGTTGCTTGTGAAGTAGCGAAAGAAGCGGTTTGGCTCAAGTACTTCTTAGTGGACTTGGACGTTGTTCCGAATTTGCCCGACAAGATAACTGTCTTTTGTGACAATGTCGGAGCAGTTGCAAATTCAAGGGAACCGAGAGCCCACAAGGCCAGCAAACACATTGAAAGAAAACACCATCTTATACGAGAAATCGTTAAGAAGAGGAGATAAAGAGGTGGCAAAGATAAATGTCGGAGGACAACCTAGTACATCCATTCACAAAGGGTCTGCCTCTGAGTACATTCGAGAGACATGTGGATGGAATGGGAGTCAAGACTATTGCCAATCTGCTTTAAGTATAAGTGGGAGGAATTATTAGGTTAGTGTAGGTTGACATGAGATGTCACGAAGAGCTACTACACTAAGACATGCATGATGTATACTAAAAAGCAGACTTTAAGTATAAGTGGGAGATTGTTGGAGTTATACGTGAAAGTATGCTTTTACTTTGTATAACTCGTGTATCAAACACTTGTTTATGAGAATAATTCTTTTATCGCATTTGCTTTAGATATGATTGAATGTTGAATATTTATTGCAAACCGTTCAATATATAGTACATGTTACATTGTAGTTAATGTGGTGATACCCGATCACGGAAGACAACATTAACGGTTTCCTTGTAACTAAACGTACATTTCACGACCTAGGTGGAATTGAACAATCCACCGTGAAAGGTCGATGTGTAAGGCTCAGATTGGTCTGTCTTGACTAAGAGATTGCACTAGCACATTTAGTATGTGTTGAAGAGGACCTACAGCGAGGATAAATTCTTCTGTTCTGAAAGGTGAAGAATTAGACCTCAGTGGTTGTTGATTTCTTAATCTCCGTCACTTAAATAGGACCGTGTGTGCTTAATAGTTACTGCTTTGATTCATGTTGGGTGAGAATCATTGTGACTTCGAACTTTGTGTCTTGGGCAGTAATATTAATCATACGACGGTTGCTAAGATTTAATACGGAGAAACGCGTGCGAGTACGGCTCGTGTGATTAGTCCCCTTGGTGGGCTCAGAAGTTTTATTGTACCAAATCTTGCAAGTGAAGAATTAGTTTCTTCGGTACGAATAATAATGTTGAGCTGTCTTTACTCCAAAGTGAAATATATTAATTAATTTAGAGCTATTCAGAAGCTCAATTAATTAATGGACTTGATAATCTTAAACGCGGGAAATAATAACCGAGAGCCCATATTATCGTAATATGGATTAAGATGGATAGTGCAATATTAATTTATTAGTGGTAATAATTAATATTAATGGGCTGAATTATATTGGGGCTCAATATTGAAATTCAGAAGCCCATTAGGAGGTCCAATCTTAATTCTCCTTAAGGCCCCTCAAGTAGCCCAATTAAGTAGCCCAATAATGATAAGGTGATTAAAATAAAAAGAAAATATAATGCTGATTTTTCTTAATGTAATTTTCGAAAATTGATTATTTGAAGTAAGAAGAGATCTTGTTGATTTTCTTGAAAAGATATTATGGAAGATAAGTATTCTTGGAATACAAGATTATCTCATATATTCAAGAAGATCCAAATCTTGGATTCTTATTCATTATTTTCGAAAAATACAAGCTTATTTAGAAGAGTGAGATTTTTGTGGAATATTTTATTTTGGAGAAAAGAATATATGAGATATATTCAAGATTTCTTAGAGTCTAAGAAAAGATTTTTTCCAAGGCCCATATTCCTCAAATTTTCGTCCACCTCCTCTTATAAATAGGGGATGATTTTTTCATCCCCAAGTACATAATTCCATGTGTTGGAAAAATCAAGAAGCATAGATATTTTTCTTTTTCCTTAGTTATTAAATTACTTGAAAGCGTCTCCCACCGGCGATCAAGTGAGGTGAAAAGGGAAATACTTGAGAAGGCTTTGGGTTGATAGAGCGAGATTATAAGTGTCCCGTATATCCAAAGGCCAATACTACGAGAGGTACGTTAATCACATATTTACTTGTTTAATTCCGCCTAGTTAAATATGTGAAATTAATTTAACATGCATGATGATAATTAGTTGTTGGAATTATTATTTGAATTAATTAGGATTAATTCATGCTAGTAATAATTGTATTTAAATTCGTATTTAAAGTTCATCCCGAATAGATTCCGGGCACCCCTATTTTCCCAACATATCACCCTAGGTAAATAAGGGTCTCATTAATTAAGCACGATCCATATAACTTGTTTAGTGGGTTATGAAGTAGGTTGATATGACGAAGTATTATGATTAATTCTTGAGCTTTTATTCTTTCAATCTGGTGCTAGATTAGGGAAGTTGATTGCTTAGTTTTAGTACACTTAGGATTAATACTTGCACATCACGATTATTTTAGTTATTGTACCAACTCCGTTAGTATACGTAGAAATTCATATCCCGAGCATCATTATCTTATTTTTGCATTAATCTCAAGTTATTTATTTTAATTTATTATTAATATAGAGTATTTTAATATAACTTTCAATCCCCAAACATACATTCATATTAGCTACGAGACGTACATCTCCAGGGATTTACTCTCATACACACTTTCCCTTGGGTTCGATACTACTTGGTCCCTATACTTGCCCATACTACAGGGATCCCATACTCTTGTGGGGTGACTACTAGTATAGCTAGTATTCTGCGATTCAAGTCAATAGCGCCGTTGTCGGGATGGAGATGTATGTCTGTTGAGTAGGACTTGGAGATAGCTTAGTAGTTAGTAGTGAGTGCTTTATTTTTCTGTTCAATTCTTACGTGTTCGGCAGTTGTGTTTTGATTCTTCTGTTAGTGTTTTAGGTTTATGAAAACACGTTCACAAGGAGATACGAGCGATGAGAGAATACAGCTTGATCCCGCGACAATAGCGAGAAGAAATCGAGCCTTCTTAAGAAGGATGAACACTGCCGGTGGAGAGAACGATAACATGAACATCAGTAATGAGTTGGATGATGCTGCAGCTAAGTATAATCAGGAAGTGGATCGGGTCGAGGGCACTGGAGTGAATAACAGTCAAAATCAAGTCCCGTCAGGGGAAAGCCAGAGCCAAAACCCAGCTACACATAATCAAAACAATCCAGCTCATAACCTTGTTCAACATCCTTAAAACAACCCTGTCTACCAACAACATAACCCACTCTATTCACCATCCCATACCCACCCTATCCTTATCCACCATACTACCCACCACAACCTGCTTATAACCCACCTCCAGTCCCGCAAGTACCTATACCACCCGTCTATCCTCAGCACGTTCCTCACAATGTTGATCATGATGTAACAATCTGAGGAAGGTTTGCGGCACAGCCGCAACGGTATTACGATGGAGTGGCATTGCCTCAGTAGAGGTAAACAACGTCTCAATTTCCCTAGGAATCCTAAAGCTACTTATTGAGAATCAATTCAAGGGAGAGGTCGGGAAGGATAATCCTCATACTCATCTGAGGAGTTTTCTGATGATTGCCTCGACTTTCAATTATAACGGCATGTTTGAAGATGCCAAGAGGCTCAGACTGTTCCCATTCTCTTTAACGGGAATAGCAAAGGAGTGGTATGATAACACGCTCCCACAGGGAGGTGTAACCACATGGGCCGAGCTCGAGCGTCTGTTCCTCGAGCGATTTTATCCTCCATCTAGAATGATCAAAGCAAGGTTAGAGATCTCATTTTTCAAGTAGAAGCCAGGAGAAGACTTACGTCAAGCTTGGGAGAAATACTATAACATGCTCATTGAGTGCCCGCAGCACGGGTACAACGAGGGGGATGTCATGGCTTTCTTCTACTGTGGAGCCAACAAGGCGGGTCAAGATCACCTTGACGCATGTGCTAGTGGAGCATTCCTGAACAGTGGTACAACTAGGTGTAGAGAGATTGTTGATAACATAGTCAAGAATGCCGGACAATGGAACGAGGACCCAGAATTTCAGAGAGCATATCAGTTGGAAGAGAATGAGGGAACGAGTAAGCCATTAATGGAGATGATGGAGAAGATAAGTAACCTCGAGATGGGACAAAATCTGGTTGAAGGGAGTACTGTGGTGAGTGAGAAAATGGACCAGCCCATAGTGCAGCAAGAAGAGGCCAACTACATGGGAAGACCTAATTATAACCAAGGCGGGTATCCACAAGATGTCAATCATTTGGAAGACCTCTCTATGGTCAATCATTCGTACCACCTGGTCCACAGCCTCCTCAGAATCAATGGAGGAATAACCAAGGATATCAAGGAGGCCAGCAACCTCATCAGAACCAATGGAGGAAAAATGAGAATTTCTCATATGCTAATCCGAAGGCTGGAATCACAGTTCCTCCAGGTGTGGATCCCGATTCAAAACCCCCGGGTAGTGAAGGCGGTTCCTCGACTGGGGAGATGTTGAGAGCTATCCTTCAGAAGGTGGAGGAAGGAAGCAAGAGATTGTCCTCATTGGAGTATGATGTGAAAGAATTGAGGAAAAAGGAGAAAATAAAAAAATGGCACGATGCTCGATTGAGGAAAAATGAGTTTCAAGTTTGCGATCAGGTCCTCGTATTCAATTCGAGGATGAAGGTGTTTGGGGGAAAGCTCAAGTCTAAATGGAATGGTCCTTATGTGGTGAGAAAAGTGTTCAAGAGTGGATTCCTAGAAGTTGAGAAGGAGGATGGACATGTGTTCATGGTGAACGGGCATCGAGTGAAGAAATTTTACAACTTCTCTAATGAGAAGGGAGGTATTTTAGATTCTCAAGCCCCGTGAGCTTCTTCGAGCTCGGTCCGGCATTAGGACCTTAAAAATAGCACTGAGTGGGAGGCAACCCACTTTTATTTGCTTTTGTGTGTTTTGTGTCGTTTTATATCGGTGTGATTCGTGAGTATTAACCTTGTTTTTTAGATTTTTGGTGTAGGCTTGACTCGTGATGCTTGATTCGAGTAAGTGAGCTTAAGGAAAAGCAACTCATGAAGATGTAGAGACATCGAGTAGTGGAGCATTCGATTGTTGGTGTATGAGGTAACCTGAAACCCAAACATAGACCTCTTTGCGAAGTCGAAGTTTGGGGGTGGAATTTTTAGATGCATTGATAGTGAGTAGAGTTCATAAGAATTTAGTGCACGTACTCGTTCGTACTCTTTCTTTTCAAACTTTATTATTGCTTAGCAAGAACAAAGTTTGGGGGGTGTGTATTCGTCCTTCACGTGTTGTGTACGAAATTCTTATGAAAAATTTGGTCGAAATTTTTTGAAAATATTGATGCATGAATTGAGTGTAAAGTGAAGAGAATGTGTTGTGATCGAGTGGTGATTTGGTTCGTTGAAAAGCACGTTGGAAGAGACCCAAACTCATCGTTCGAATGAGCGATCGGGCTTAAAACGAAGAGTTTCCCAGGTTAGTACTCGTGTGGTTGGTTTGTTTTTGAAAATCGGTGTGGAAAAGTCGGAATTTGAGCTTTTGAAGTGAGACTACTCGAGCTAGCCTTGCTCGAGTAGTCACTACTCAAGCACTCGAGTAGTGCACTCGAGCAGGCTGTGGTCGAGTAGCATCTACTCAAGCACTCGAGTAGTCTACTCGAGCCAGCCGCGGTCGAGTAGTCACTACTCGAGCTGCCCTGGTCGAGTAGTTTTCGGGTTCTGGAAGATTGGCACTACTCGAGCTCACTTGCTTGAGTACTAAGTACTCGAGCGTGAACCGGTCGAGTAGTTCTGGTTCACTGGGACCCTTGAACCGATTTTTCACCCATATATATACCTTTCCACACAAAAAAACACACACACTTCACACCATAAGCACGAATTGGGACGAATTTTGCCCCTTTTCTCTTGGTTCTTCAAGTTTTGTTCGGTTCTTCCATAATTCCCTCCGGTTCTTCATTAAAAGGTATGTATTCTTTCATTCTCTTCATTCTATTCTTCGTTTGGCTTTGGTTAGCATGAATTGAGAGTTTTAGAGTTAGGGTTCATATGTTCTTGATAGGAATTGGGTTTTTTCATGATACTTGTGCGTTTTTGCTTCTATTTTGATTATTGATGTCTCAATGTTATGGGTTTACTAATTCAAGCTTCAATTTTGAAATTGCATGAGTGAATTTGGTGAATTTCTAGAGAGAGAAAGTAGGAATTGGCATGGGTATTATGAAATTTGGAATATTTGGAGGTTTTGAATTGAAATTGAGTGATATGAATGATGCATTGAGTCTTGAGCATGTAAATTGTATGAATATGTGATGTTACTTCATGATAGACTGGTGTTTTGTGTATCTTATTGAATCTTGGAGGATTTAAGGGATTGTGAAATTTATTTGAGATGTTGATAATAGCCATGTGTGAATCCTTGTACACAATGGAATAATTCTGGAGATTGGATAGCTACTTGATTTGAATTATTTTATCATTGATATGCATGAGTTGTATTGGTGCTTTGTTTTGATGATTAGGACAATGGTGCGTACAAAGAGAACCGACGACAGATTGATTGAGGGTGAAGAGCTACTTGCTCTCACCGAAGAATTGACGAGGAAGGGATTGATGCCCTCTCGTTGGCAGAATTTGACATACGGTGAAAGATGGTATGCTCATGCTTACAGGTGGAGTCTAGTTGTCAGGAGGGTTCAAAAGACTCGACGACCCAGCATTCAGATTATGAACAATCTGGGGATTGAGAAGGAGGTCAGAAGGATTTTTTAAAGGAGCAACATGAAAGAATTTTACGAGATATTGCTGACCATGGATACCCACACTGACTTAGTGGAGCAGTTCTTAGCCTCTGTAGCAATGCAGAATGACGGTACATTCAAGTTCATGATCAGGAACGAACGGTACGCGTACGAAGTTGAAGCAATTAATGATGTCTTGCAATTACCAAAATTGGGAGATTCGAGCTTATTCAAGGCTGAGGAATTTTGGCAGCTTATCACTGGAGGAGTCACTGGAAAATACTCCTCAAAGGATGCCCGAGCGTCTGCCATACGAAATCTGATTATCCAGCACATCGAGAGAATCTTTGGGAACACATTATATGCCCGGTCTGAAACGGGAACGATCACATCAAAAGAGTTGTACATATTGTGGTGTTTGTTACATCATAGGAAGTATGACTTTGGGAGAGATTACCTCGAGTTAATGATTAAGGATCCTTTCAAATGCGGGAAGAAGACTTCTAGGATTAGAAAGGGGGCCTAATTTGTGTGTTCCTGAAGAGTGTGGGGATTGAGCCAGTTGCAAGCCCGGCTATAGGGAGAGATATTGATTTTGAGCATATGTATCAGACTGGATGTGTGAGCATTGGCTTGATCGATATTGCATGAGGCTCCGAGATCATGAGATATTTCCGCTGCTGAATGAGAAGTTGGTGACCTTGAAAGGGTTGAAGGGTGAGAACATAAGGATGGATGGACCACATCATTTATCGGTTACTGAGAGGTTCAAGGAGAGATTGGAGAGCAATGGAATATGGGACCAAAGACCGAAGAAGAGGAGTAAGGCGGGGTCGAGTGGAGCAGGATCAAGTTGACTTCAAGACCTTATTGAGAAAGAAGAAGAAGAGCATGAGGAAGGAGGGAATGTTGCTGATGAGGATGAGGCTATTATTGGTGGAGGAGGTCAAGGACCTCAAGAGATGGAGTTTGGGACACCCGAGATGACTACTCCCGAGCCGTGGTATGACTTGAAGCCGAAAATACTAGCTTTCTACTAGTAGTTTCCCCGCAAGCGGACGGGTTCACTGTAGTATAAGTAAGTATAGCGACCAAGTATTATCGAACCCAAGGGAAGGAGTGTATGCGAACAGATCCCTGAAGATCTACGCGTCGTAGCTAATATGAATGCATGTTTTTCGATTTTTCAAAGAATTAATTCTAAACTAAAGTAAACAAATTAAACTAAAGAATGAATTAAACGAATTAACTAAGGTTTGTATTCAAATAAGTGATGGTGATGCTTAGGTTAGGAATTTCTACGTATACTAACGGAGCAGGTACATAATCAAGATAACCGTGACGCAAAAGAAATAACCTAAGTTAAAGATTGTAAGATGAAAGCTCAAGAATTAAAACCCTAATACTTTATCCTAGCAATCGACTTCACTAATCCACTAACGAGTTAATAGATTGTGCTTAATTAACGAGACCCTAATTTAAACTAAGGTGATGCGGTCCTCCTCCTTAGATAAACTGGTAGATTAATTAACCCTTTCTAAACCCTCTCGTTAAGCCTAATAGTTATTAAAGAGTGATAAGGTCGTCCTCTCTCTAACAATTTTCGTACGAAATTCAAAGGTAAAGTTAAGATTGATTTTAAGAATTCATTAATTAAGAGAATTAAAACTAAACATCACGAATTACCCTAATTACATACCCACAACCTACTTCTACGAGTTCATCCTACCCCAAGCATGCAAGGGTTTTAGCTAGACATGGGTTTTACGGAAATGAAAACAATTGAAGAAGTAACGAACATGAACATAATGATTATAACGAATAAATTATCAAATATAAACTAGGGTTTCAAGAAATCAATGCTAAGAACTGAATTTAAATTAAGAAAATGAAGTTTCAATGTATTCAAGAACAAAGGTCTAAAGAAACGAAACTAAAAAGCAAAACCGTACTATGAATTCGTAAAGAAAACCTCAAAAAAGTAAATCTAAAACTTGCTCGTCTCTTCTTCTCCAAAAACTAACTCTCAAAGTGATATCATATGTTGTGGTTTCTGATCCCCTCTAAAAACGTGCTCGGGACGAGTATATATAAGCATCGGGCCGAATCGTGAACTCATGGGCCGAAAAAATGCATCCGGAGGCAAAAATAGGATAGTGCTCGAGCAAGCACGCTCGAGCGGTGGTGCTCGAGCTGTGTAGCTCGCATGGTGCAAGGGCTCGAGCGCCTCCGCTCGAGCTGGTCGAATGCCGAAATTTCTCTGCATATTTTGGGGCGCTCGAGCAACACGCTTGAGCGGTGGCGCTCGAGCTGCTCGAATGCAAGAAATCTTCTGTAAGTTTAGGTGCTCGAGCAATACGCTCGAGCGCTAGTGCTCGAGTTGATCCACTCGAGTGACTCCAAAAGTGCTCCAACTAATACTTTTCTTCTTCCGCACTAACACCAATCGTATTTCTTCGATATCTTCTCCTCCGGGCATCCGTTTTGGTCGATTCAAAGTCCTACGAACTCCTCTTTTCGCCCTCTATCCATCTATGAAATCCAAATAGACAAATTAATGATTTTATAAAAATTATACTCATTTGACTCCAAACACTCATCGAAAACACTCAAAACATGGGCAAATCGGGCACCAAAACATAACAATTTCACGCCTAATCATGGTACCCGAACCAGCTAGAGTGGGATGAAATGCGAACTGATATTCAAGCTTTGCGGACTGATGTTATGGAGCTTCGCACTACTCAAAATCAGTGGTACACAGAAGCTTCGAGAATGAGAGGGGAGTTCCAAGGGGTTCGATCGGAAGTTTCAGATTTGAGACGATGGATGGAGGCACTCTTTGTCTCCCACTTAGGACCTGATCATCCGAGCTACCATCCACCCCCGCCTCCGGATGCATGATGATTATGGGGATTCCCCCCCCCCCCCCCAGTTTCCTTCCCTTTTTCTTTTCTTCCCTTTTCTTTTCTTTTTATTTTTATTTACACCCTTTTGAGTGTGAGACTTTATTGTTTGTTGTGATGTTATTTTAAATTTGGGCATGTAACTAATTTCTGATTCTGTGAGCTGTGACTCTGTGATGAACTCCTGATGATTTTAGTGCTTAATGATTCTTCTGACTTATTGTTTGCTGCTCGAGAGTGATTTGATGAGAAGGGCGAATTGTGAAGTTGAGTTAGGGATTTCATTGTATGAGTATAGTAGTGAAAGTTGATGTGTGAGGGAACTCGTATACCTACGAGTTGTCCTTTTGAGTAGTTGTGTGATGATAGTGAGAATTCACTAAGACTAGCATGGATGTGAAAGCTGTGAGTTTTGAGCCTTTTGAGATTAAAGTGCATAAAATGATCTCTTCGTTTGTGAGTGGATCATCACCGTAGAGGATGCTAGAACTTGTGAATACTCTTGCTTCTTGATTGTGTCTAGTTTGATATGTCGAATGTGATCTTAGACCATCTTTGATTTGTTAAGTCACTTAGCTAAAATAAGCTTACCCTTGACAATTATCCCTTGTGAGCTCTTTTGAGCCTGAGACTTTTATTTGAGAGCACATTTAAACTAATCCAAATTCTTAAACTCTTTTTGTCCTAATTTGAGTGGAGAATAGGAAAAGTTGTGAATGTTGAAGGGATTGAGTTGAGTTGAGAGAAGGAATTATGGTGGTTGAGTTGTGATAAAAAAAAGGGTGTGATGAAGTTTTGAGTTGTGGGAAAGACAAAAAAAATTGAGAATGAGCAAAAGAAAATATGAGCTCATGTGAGTTGTGAAACAGAAAAAAAAAGGTTGAGTGATTAAAAAAAGTGAAAAGAGTTGGAAAAAAAAATTGAGGTGTTGAAAGTAAAGGAATTGATGTGCATTATGTGAAGATGTTAAAGAAGTATGTTCCTTGTATCGAAGTACCAAAGTTTGATTTTCTATTCTCCATTCACTTGAGTCACTTATCCCATATAGTTACCCCACCTGTCCAAAGAGCCTACATTACAACCTTGAGAAAAGTCCTTTTTGATTCGCATTGATTTCTAGAGTATGTTCGAAGTTGAGAGTGCTTACAAGCCTATGGCTACTTATATGTGTGATTGATTGATTGAGTTAGTCCCTTAATTTTGCTAAACACTTGTGAGGGAGAGAAACACATCGTCGAGAGCACATCCATGTTAGATTTTGGTGGTTCTTATTGATTATGCATGAGTAGGATTGAGGGGGATGAGTTTGTTTGTGAGTGATTGATCTTTGAAGCTTGAGCTCTATTACTTGCATGGTTTAGTTCTATGATTCATTATTAACAATTTCACCTGACTTATATTTTATTGCTTGAGGACAAGCAATATGGTAAGTTTTGGGGGGGGGGGTTGATTAGGCGTGAAATTGTTATGTTTTGGTGCCCGATTTGCCCATGTTTTGAGTGTTTTTTATGAGTGTTTGGAGTCAATTAACTATTATTTCTATAAACTGATGAATTTGTCTCTTTGGTTTTTATATATGGATAGAGGGTGAAAAGAGGAGTTCGTAGGACTTTGAATCGACCAAAATGGACTCCCGGTTAAGGAGATATGAAGATTTTACGAACATGTGTACAACTGCCGACAAGTACTCGAGCAGAGTCACTCGAGTAGTCACTACTCGAGCACTTGAGTAGTGCACTCGAGCTGCAACAGGTCGACTCGACCTATACTCGAGTAAATGCGTATTTTGGCCAAAAAAATGCCCAAATTCGATCCCAAACCTATTTATACATTTTTCTAAGCATATCAACACAGACCAACACATATTTTTACATATTTTGAGCGAGGAGAAAGTTTGGGAGAGAGATTGGAAGAGTTTTATACGTTGTAATCGAGGTTTTAATTTACGAATTCTTAGTTTTAGTATTTCTTTTGAACGTATTAGATTAATTCTTTCTTTCCTTACTCTTTGAGACGAATCCTAATTACGTACCAACGTTCTTAGTTTTATACGTTGTAATCGAGGTTTTAATTTACGAATTCTTAGTTTTAGTATTTCTTTTGAACGTATTAGATTAATTCTTAGAGTTTTTCATATTTATATAGATTTCTTTAGAGACTTTAATTTGTTCTTTCGTTTATGTTCTTGATTTCTTTCGTTAATTTAATTATGCATATGATTATTGTTCTTGTGATTATTTTTATTATTCAAACCACCATGTTAGGCTAGAACCCTTGCATGCTTAGGATAGGATGAACTCGTAGAAGTAGAACGTTGGTACGTAATTAGGATTTTTGTGATGTTTAGTTTTGATCCTCTTAATTAATGAACGCTTAAAATAAATTCTAGAATTATCTTTGAATTAAGTACGAAAATTGTTAGAGAGAGGACAACCGTATCACTCTTTAATAACAAATAGGCTTAATGAGAGGGTTTAGAAGGGGTTTATTCATCTACCGGTTTATCTAGGGAGGACGACCGTATCACCTTGGGTAAATAAGAGTCTCATTAATTAAGCACGATCCATATAACTTGTTTAGTGGGTTGTGAAGTAGGTTGATATGACGAAGTATTAGGATTAATTCTTGAGCTTTTATTCTTTCAATCTGGTGCTAGATTAGGGAAGTTGATTGCCTAGTTTTAGTACACTTAGGATTAATACTTGCACATCACGATTATTTTAGTTATTGTACCAACTCCGTTAGTATATGTAGGAATTCCTATCCCGAGCATCATTATCTTATTTTTGCATTAATCTCAAGTTATTTATTTTAATTTAATTATTAATATAGAGTATTTTATTATAACTTTCAATCCCTAAACATACATTTATATTAGCTACGAGACGTACATCTCCAGGGATTTACTCGTATACACACTTTCCCTTGGGTTCGATACTACTTGGTTCCTATACTTGCCCATACTACAGGGATCCCATACTCTTGTGGAGTGACTACTAGTATAGCTAGTATTTTGTGATTCAAGTCAACGTGTTGTGGTGGTACGCGTACTGCACAATAGAATGTTCGCAAGTGGGAAATAATGTATCATTTTTTACGCACTAGTTGTAGAGGGGAGTATTAATGATATGCAGTGGGTCGGATTTAAATTTGAGTAGCTACATGTAAATTTCGTGCCCCAAACATGTAGCTAAGTTGGAATTTTTGCTGTAACGGTCTAGCGATTAGTTTGACGCATCAAATTAGAGACTCAGCTAGACCGTTATGGTGTGGACGTAAGGGAACTTAATGCTTCACTTTAATTTTTCAATGCTATATACTAAACATTGAATGCAGTCGATGTGAGCTCACTGGCATTATCCATTCAAATGGATTTAATTTGATAATTTGAAAAATGAGAACTAAGCTCAATAGTGTTGCAATAGGCTTGATAAAGGCGTGATTGCAGGTGAATAACAAGCATACATAAGTCCACCGTGGGAAAGCATTAATTATGGCTATTAATTATCAAAATGGTCCTCATACTAGGATAATCAATCCATAAATATCTCAATGAAACCATTCTAAAGATGTAAGATATAATTCCAACTTTAGTACGATTCAGCCTTACTCTAAGTTCACCCTTTGTACATGTCATAATTTTATTTACGAAAGGGTTTGACACGTCATAGCCAATGAACTTAGATAAAATCCGACATATCACATTATTATTTTAGATGGACTAACTGCTTATGCCATAATTTTTTTTTCTCGATGCGATTAAAAATAATTGCAAACAATAATACATATGCAATGTATAAATTAAGTGCACGGTAAATTCATAGCACATATGGATCTAGAAATTGATACAATAATTAATTATCATGCTATTGAAAATTAAATTTAGATTCGTACCGATTAGCTTCGGGCAGAGACTCGTGTTGATAACGTGTTGTAAAATAAAGAGGCGCGAACAAGAATACCGATTTGTTTACCCAGTTCGTCATGAATGATTACATCTGGGGGCGTACCAAGCCAGGAGTTTTCCACTATATATATGTGTGTGTACATGTGTGTATTACAATATTGAGTACGGGGATATATATATATATATAATATCAAAACCCTAAAGCCTATAAGGCTACTTGGCCCATAAGTAATGTCCACATCAAATCTTCTGGATTTGGAATATCAAATCTTCTAGATTTACAACACTCCTGATAAATTGGAAGGAAGGATAACAAATTTCTAAGTATCGTAAAATGATAATAAGAACCAATGTGATTCGAGGCTAGTTTTTACACACACGAAAAATAAAATAAAATTATATCACCAATAAAGTTTGGATCTAATATCGACTCTACATATTATCTATTTTCTTTTATAATCCTGTCCTACCAAAAGAAAACTTTGCAAGTTCAATCTTTTGGTACTGCACTAGGCTAAGACATTTCTTACTCAATAGTTTATTTTGATTAGAATGTGATTCCACCGAAGTAGGGGTAGAAATAGGTCAGACCACCCGATGAGAACATACAACCTACTAAGGGTCTAGTCTGGCCTGATTTAGACTTTGTAAAAGACCTTAAAAGCCTAACAGACCGACACAGAAATGATCACATGCCCATCAATGGGCACAAATTAATATATCCACCGCGAATGTGATAATGACACATAAGCAGATAAAATATATCATTTAAAATTATAGTAGACCCACTGCTTATGTGTCATTATCACATTGACGGTGGGTATATTAATTGGGGTAGTTACCTATAGGTACACTTCAATATCACTTTTTGTAGTGTGGTGTAATTTTGTGAACAGTTCACTGATACTTTACACTGTTCACTGACATTGATTTGACAACTGCAACAACTTTATCGATCTATTTATACTATACTGTTTTTTAGTATACTATAGTGTAATTGTATATACTATTGATATAATGAGTATACTATACTGTTATTCGTTATCATGTAGTTATATTCGTTATACTCAATTTTTTTTCCTTATACAATAGTTATATCTAATATATTATAGCAATTATTCTTTATACTATAGTTATATTTAATGTACTATAGTACTGTGTTTTCAGAATGAAATATACTATAAGACTTGTTTTTTACACTATAGTTATATTCAATAAATGTCGTCTCACCGTCCCCACTTAGATACATGGGTCGGACCTCCATGATCCAAAAAAAAGGAATTTACTAAGACTATTATTCATTATACTATAATTATATTCAATATAATATACAATAAAAAATGAGTATACTATAATTGTCATTCATTATACTATGGTAATATTCAATATACTATACAATAAAAAAAATACTATTCAATATACAATACAATAAAAAAAATTATTCAATAAATGTCGTCTCTACATCCCTTTTTTTTTTTTTTATCTCAATAAGTAAGTCATTGTTGATCATCACCTTAACCGAAGCATATCTATCTAAGAAAAATATCAAGAAATCAATCACCATAACACAAATCACTCTAAAAATATGCAAATAGAATCATTAAACCTCAAAAAGCTTAAAACATGACATATTCACAAATTTTCAAAAAATCTGCAGGGAAATGACAAGAAACAGCTTATGTATGAAAAGTGTCTTACAAATCATCAAAGTATATTACAAAGCAATGCATCCATTATCCAATTATTAAACCTAACAGCTAAAATAAATACAAGAAATAACCTATATCTCAATAGTTAATCCACAATCAAATAAAGGAAATAACAAATAAATCCAAAACAGTTACATATTCCAAAATAACTGAATCAAGAAAGCAGTGTTTGTTGCACAAAAAAATGGAAAACCCTAACAACTCAATTCTATCTTAAATCCAAAAACCAACCCGACAATCCAAATCACAAAAAAAATCGTCAACTCACCAAACAAACCTAAAACCTATTCCATGCCAACCAAATCGAAAAACCCCTATCAGATTAACCCGAAAAACCCAGAAGGCAACAAAAATTGAAACATAACCTTGGGCTTAAGATCGACATCCAACTTGTACTTCCAGTCCCTAAAATAGGGGAAGAACGCGGCGGCGGAGTGTCCCAACAGTGTTGTTCAATCGGAAGAATGAGAAGCAGAATGGTCGACGGTGGCGAGAGGAGAGGAATCTATTCTGGGGAACTCATGCGTCTCGTCGAGAGACCATCAGGAGAGGGGGCAGAGGCTGAAGCTCCATGTTCGCCAGAAACGAAGCCCGTCGTTGCCACGAAAACCCTAGATCTGCCGCCACCCCATAGATTCGTCGTCATCAAAATAAAACCCTAGATCCGGTGGTGGACATTCGTGAACCTGCAGCGTTGGTGCTTGGGACGAGGAGGAGCTCCGATGGGCGGTGATCGAGCACCTTCCATCGCATTTGTGACACGAATGACGGAGGAATCCATAACCCTAAATCGTGAAGGAATCCACATCCCTAGATCTTCTCCGGTGGCATCATAGCCAGATTTGTTGACAGGGTTGGGGTGGGGGGCACGTGGTGGTCGAATTAGTTGGCGATGGAGAGAGGCGGTGGTGGTCGGATTTGTTGGCGGTGGATAGTGGGGCAATTTTTGGGGCTTCGATTTTGGATTGTGATATGAGAGAGTGACTGAGATAATGAGGGAGAGAGTATTTGAATTAAAGTATAAGATAGAAAAGAGGAAAGTGACTTGTTATAATAATAATAAAAGGTACAGGGACAATTTTTGAAAGCTGGCCAAATTTATGTAGCGGGTTTAAAGAGGAATGTACCTATTATAAACTCAAAATTTGTAATTGATTGTGGAAGGAAATAAGGGTTTATACTGTGTAGTAGGGGGCAATTATTTCATATTAATTTGCGTTCACCGGTGGACATATGATCAATTCCGCAGACCGACATATTTAAAATTTGTGTGTGTGTGTGTGTGTGTGTGTATTATTGTAGATAAATGTCTATTTTATATATTATATTGTATAATATGGTTAAGTCATATTAAATAAGAAACGTTAAATGATGGATAATAATTCACAAGCTACTATTTTTCTTCTTCTTTTTCATTTAATTAAAAAAAAATCCAGTTTATACTTTTTGAGTCGATACTAACAACCTCGATTTGATATGACAGTAGTAAAAATAGACTTAAATAATTTTATAAAGTTTTATAAATATGTAAAAAATTACATTATTAAATATTGAATGTAGTATGTATCAAGTTTTAATAGAGCTTCTAAAAGGCTCATAGGCCTGACATGTTTACTTAAAAAGGTTAGGTCGAGCCTATAAAAAAATCAATTATAGATAATAGGCCAGATTCAAATTATACCTCTGTAAACTAGGCCTAAACTTTTTAATGTAAGGTCTGGCCCAGCCTGACCTACTTCCACCCCTAGATAGAAGAGATTTGCTATGACTTCTAAGTTTGTTTTTTTTTTGTTGAAATTTAACACGTCCGATTTTCATATTTCATTTTTGGGTTAATTGCAAATAAAATTATGGCCTTTTCACTAATTGTAATTTAATTTAAACTTTTGAATCGTTGCAAATATAACTCCAACTTTAAATTTGTTAGCAATTTTAACCAAATGACAAATATCAATCCGCCCAAAAATGATGATTAATTATGTTTTGTCATCCGAACAAATCTAAATATATTAATACTTTTAATTATTCATTGTCGAGTAAGTGAAACATTATTTTTGGACATTAAAAAATTTATTTGTTGGTTCGAATTGCAACCAAATGTTAAGTTGGAGTTTTGTTTGCAAAGATTCAAAAGTTTAAGTTAGATTGCAATTTGCGAAAAAGTTGTGATTTTATTTGTAATTAACCCTTCATTTGTATATATATTATATTTAATCACTAAATAAACCTAATATTTTTAAATAGTGTTTTAGGATATAGGAAAATAGAGAGAAGAATAGAAGAACACAGATTTGTTGACCCAGTTCGTCATGAATGACTACGTCTGGGGGCGTACCAAGCCAGGAGATTATTCACTATTTGTTGTGTATGAGATCCTTTTATATAGGTTACAATCTAGGGTTTCAGGAATACATAGAATATAATGAAACGACCATATTGCCCTCCATCAGTTACTTGTTGATGAAGGCACACTAATATATTTTCCTTCAATACTCCCCCTTGTGCTGAATCAAAAGTGTGGATGGTGCTTGAATGTTGTCTCGCTAAAACTTGACAAGTAGCAAAAATACAATAAGAAATAAATCTTGATCTAATGGAAAAGGGTTTACAATGCACCTATGTTGAGACTCCCCCTGAAGTCTACACCTTTCACATGATACGTACATCTATCAAGTGATTTTAGAAAGTCTACACATCTCAATTCTTTAAGATGTTTCTCAAAGATTGTCTTGGACAATAATTATATAAATAGATCACCATCATTTACTTTAGAGTTTGAATCTTGAGAAAAACTTATTGTTGCTAGTTAGAGAAGACTTTGGTGATATATGCTTCATATTGTCACCTTTGATGTAGCCCAATTTCAGCTACTGAACATAAGAAACTTGTTCCTCATATATACATGTGGCCTCTTCAGTGGTAGAACTAAAGCCATTATTTCTTAGAATGTGTATGGTGATAGACCTCTACCAAATGCAATCTTGAACTGCTTCATGTAAGACAATGATCACTGAGTGGTTTAATGAGGTAGCTACAAGAGTTTGCTTAGTTGATCTCCAAGATATCGTTGTGTTTTCCATGGTAAATACATAACCATTTTGGTAACACTTTGTATGGATACAAAATATACAAATCCAAATAGTACATCATTTGGCGTATAGGTATAGGGGGTAGCTTCAATATTTCCTTAAGGTCCACAATTTCATTTATGGTCCCCTTCAATATTTACTATAATGAATAGCAGACCATTGTCAATGGTTTTTCCTTAAGTATCAGGGTACATTCCTGACACCATTCCAAAGACACTACATTGTTCCTAGATGAAATCTAGCTAACAAGTTTATTGAGAAAGTAATATATGGTCGAGTGTATTGAGCTAAGTACAATAATACGCATGTTACACTTAAGTAGGGAATTTCATCTCCCGCTAGCTCTTCGTCATCTTCCTTCAGACGAGATGGATATTTCCTTAAATCCAAACTTCGACCAATCATGGGAGTGTTAATCCGATGCATTTTGTCCATGTTAATTTGCCTGAACATCTTCTGGACATATGCAAACTGGTGGATAAGTATTCCACAAATTCAATGTTCTAATATAAAGTCTAGACAAAATTGAGTTTTCCCAAGATCCTTTATCTCAAAACCGGATTTCAAATATTCATGGTCCTTTTATTTCATCAAGAATATCTATTATGTTCATCCATCAACATAAGTAATTGAAAATCCGAAACTTATTTTCATTATAAAGGCATAGGGTCGCTATTCATGGTTCTTGTAACTTATCCCAATCAAGTAGTCACTTAGACAGGTATACCACCTCCACCTGATTATTTCAATCAATAAAGTGAGTGTTTCAATCTGATTGCAAACACACTCCGTGGTTTAGAGTCACTTGATTTGAGTAATAGATGTCATCAGACACTTATATATCTCTAAATCAAGATCCCCATAGAGATATGTCATAACCACATTCATAAGTTGCATCTCCAATCCTTCGGAAGCTAAGTGATGAGACATTATGACGTCCATTACGGGAGTTTGTCTCTTCATACTCGATCCAGAGCGTTTATGAGAAATCTTGCACTATAAGGAAAGTTTTATATATCAGGACCTTATATTTCTCATTACGCTTTATGACAAAGACTCAATTATATCCTACAGGCTTTACACTTGGTCGGGCTAGCACTACCAGACCAAATACCTGTCTCTTTGTCAGAAAATTAAATTCTACCTGGATTGCTTTTATTCATTTAGGCCAATATGCTCTTGGTTGACACTCTGCAACCGAGCTTGGTTCGATATCGTTGTGCTCTATACTTTTTTTAGCAACAATATAAATAAATACATCATTAATCTGCATGCAATGTCTGTTCATCGACTTATATGCACTCTTATAATCATATAGAGATTTTTCATTCTCTGAATCATATCAAACATCGGAGCGTCCTCCAGTAATGATTCATGGACATAAGTTTAATCAGTGATAATCTCGTGAGATGTATTTAGACATTAATGATCAATGTGTTAGATTGTGCCACACCTACTATTTCTTCCTTTAAATAGGTGTAAACCGAACCAGGTGACCTCCCCCATTTTCTTTTGAGAGTCACGGCCTCAACCACACCTCCACCAAGTGTGGTTGCAACACCTTTCCGGTGGTGTTGTGCCCCTTATTGAGGACTTCTAGACTTCTAACCTTACAGGCATATTTGCAGCTGGTATATGAGACCTAGTCACTTTAGCAATATCAATTAACGCATTAGGCATCGAATATGCTACGTTCTAATATAAATGATTCATTTTACTTCATTTTCACATTGTGAAGTTCGGGGATCAAATGAGACAGAGTGGGGATGGACACGATACTTCCTGTCGTTCCCTTAGAAAATCCTTTTTCTTATCTCCCCCTAACGACGGGAAGACTGTCTCATTTAAAGTGACAATCCGCAAATCTAGCGGTAAGTAGGTCGCCTGTCAAGGGTTCTAAATTGCGAATAATTGTTGGGGATTCATATCCAACATAAATACTTATTTCTGGAAACCCATTTTTAGTGCATTGTGGGTACGCAATAGACACATATATTGCACAACCACATATGTGTAGAAATAAAATATCAGGCTTAAATCCAGTTACCAACTGGTACACATAAACTGGTTGGTCATTTAGTAGGTTTGAAACGAATAAGTAAAGTTGCATGCAATATTGCATAACCCCAAGCAGAGATTAACATGTTGGTGCGCATAACCAGTGTCTTAATCACCATTACTTCCTTTTAATGGTGGCCTCCGCGAGACCATTTTGTGTAGCACGTGGGGTACTGAATGCTTTACATTGATCCTGATAGATATGCAATAGTCATCAAATTCTTTTGATGTAAACTATCTTGATAGCGTATTCAGGGTGGTGAGTCATAAAACATATAATTTGTGCTAAGAGTTTTGCATGCAAAACTTATTGTGGAGAGTAAAGCGACATGTGAACATTATGTCAAAGTATAATCCAAAACTATAAATTACTTAAATGGTCTGCATTTTGGATGAATTGATCCACAAATATCATAGTTTATCCTTTGTAAGAATGAAATATTTAATTTTGTATCTTTAGCATAAACAGGTCTCAATGTTACTTTTGCTAAAGATCAGGCTTTGCAAAATGAGTGATACGCCTTTGATATTTGTAAGGCAAAGTGAGATATAGATAGTGTATCTGGTACTTCAAAAAATAAAGATTGCGACAAAACAACACGCCCGATACCGTGCATCGTATCGGATTTTTATCTCATATTAAATTTCACTCAAAAAATGAATAAGGATGTCCATATGAGTTCTTCAAAATATGAATCATCACGTCAAAGCCTTTTTAAATCAGTGACACATAGTTCATCATTTGTGACAATATATGATTCAAGAACAATAGTGGGTTGCATTCCACTAGATTGACTTTCTTAGTTTATCTAAAATGTATCTTCTTTCACATTCATTAGATATATATTCAATTTCATTCTCACTGTAAGTTTACAAATAACAATGTTGACACAAATATCATTAGAATATAACAAGGTTCGATTAGCTCTTGATGCATATAAGAGTTCTTTGATTTTAATAAGTGTGCTGTTAAACATCAAGAATTTGGCAGTTCTTTGCCAATTTTAAGAAATCTCATTTTCGGCTGAGTTTTAATTTGAGTTGAATGATTTACTTTTCATTCAATACTTTATCACTGTACATCGTGATAGTGTTATTTTCGAACCATGTATGCTAATATACGTGTATAATAAAATTCAAACAATTCAGTACTTTGAATAAAATTCAAATTTATTAATGAACCAACATCATTAAAAGTAAAGTCTTGTGTCGTAGGTCTAATTAACTTTAAGACCAAAATATTTGTCCAAAGAAAATGAAGCATTATGTCTGAATAACCTTCTTGAAAAATGAGAAATTTATAAATAAATCCATCAAAATCAAGAGTATTCATTAATTGGGCAAAGTCCTTGTTGCCATCAACAATTGTGAGGTAAAATTTGAGGGATAATCCCCACCTTTAATTCATATATTGGGCATCTTATTCTTTAGATTCTCCATACCTCATATTGGTGATTGCTACTTTGTGCTTGCATCACAAGTTTATATGGTATCACTATAACTATTGGGAGTATCATAATCTCCTTAACATCTTCCAAGGGGGATTCACCACTGCCCCACATGGTGCATCATTATCATGTTCGTATGAATTAATACATTATATTCCATTTTCTTTAGGATTTTTTCAGCTATTCCATTAACTAAAATTAACCTCTGAAATTTCTTTATCCCAAAGGCTGGTAATTATCGTTCAGGAGAACGTCATGTGTCTCAGCCCCTTACAACATTTTAATTAACTTATTTGGGAAAGTGGAGAGCTTTTTTTTTTTTTTTACTTTTATACTGTAGCATCTTCTATGATTTTATTTTCACAGAAAGTAAAGTGTGCTTTAAAGCGCAACATATCTTATGGAAATTCGTTACCCTCTTTA
Source organism: Ballota nigra (assembly GCA_947034835.1). NCBI lineage: Eukaryota > Viridiplantae > Streptophyta > Magnoliopsida > Lamiales > Lamiaceae > Ballota > Ballota nigra. The sequence goes on from OX344730.1 coordinate 26,375,508, forward strand.
TAGTTAAGTAAGTGGATTTCATTCCACTGAATTGACAGTTCTGAAAGTAAAGATGTTTCTAAAATATTCTTTCAGAATCTACCACAGTCCTTTGGGTGTAATAAATAGAAGATAGCCTCAACATAAAATGGAGTCTAATATGTTGCCTAAAAAAAATTCGGGCATTGACTTTGATCTTATTAGACAGTTCTTTGTCTGTTGATCATTAAAATAGTTTGATTGGAAAATATGATCCTTCCACAAGAAAGTAATTGTTCACATTTGAAATCTAATGATGGTACTCACTTCCTCTTGAGCCCAATATTTTATAAACAAGTGGAAATTAATATCGCAAGCGTAGTAATATACAATAATTTATTTATTTTTCAAGAATTTGAATGTGAATTAGATTTTGAGACCACGGCTCACATATTTATTAATGCTTTGTGAAAATACTTTATCACATTTATTTGTACTCATAAATATCATTCATGAAATTTCTTTATCATGGAGATATTCAACAACGAAATGTATACACATTAATTGAGTATATATATCACTGATGACATTAATATAACAATAAGTCATTAAATTATTCATCATGAATTTCAATGAGTCACACCAGCCGCAAATAAAGTAATAATAGGCAAACATAAATCGTAATTTCTATAGCAAATAATTCACAAGCCTATGCTGCAGCAAGCAGTGCTAATTGCTGAAATTTTAAAAGAATTAAGCCTCTTTATCATAACGGAATCGTACAATAAAGAGTTTCAAGCTAATATAATATAAATATTTTGTTGACTGTTGATGAAAAAAAAACACTTAAATCAATTTTGATTCCATAATCTGCCATATTATTGCATTAGGGAGACTCAATAATAGAACCACTATATGCAAATTGTGAATCACAAAATGAATTGAGCATGCATATAAAAAATTTGTATCACAAACAGTACATCAAAATTATATAATTTTAATTCTAATCTATAAGCAATTAAGTATAGCAATAACTTCTCGAGTTTAATCAGACTTTTTTTTTTTCTTATTTAAGTCATAATGATTAAGGCAAGCGGGCATCTATAGAATTGATTGCCAACATACATCAAGTAAATTCCATGAACAGATCTCTAAGAATCAATAAAGTAAAAAAATTTTGATTTCATTACTACTACAAACCTCGCAACTCATAGGAAAAATAATTAAAAGAGGAATGAATTGTATACTACAATCTTTAGCAATTCAGCCGCGTACCTGATTAAAATATTTAATTGAGACGATTGACAACTCTATTTCTCCCGGCCAAATTCTTCTGCGTAATTCTAAAATTTAATAAAGACAGGGCACTCGTGCTGATAACGTGTTTTAGGATATAAGAAAATAGAGAGAAGAATAGAAGAACACAGATTTGTTGACCAAGTTCGTCATAAATGACTACGTCTGGGGGGTACCAAGCCAGGAGATTATTCACTATTTGTTGTGTATGAGATCCCTTTATATAGGTTACAATCTAGGGTTTCAGGAATACATAGAATATAATGAAACGATCATATTGTCCTCCATCAGTTACTTGTTGATGAAGGCACACTAATATATTTTCCTTCAATAAATAACACATATTAGAAAATTTATTTATATTTTTATTTTCCAATGAATTTCTTAATTTGCAGAAAATAAATGAAGTTCATATATTTGAAACACTAATAATGGTAAATTAAAATAAATTCTATAGCCAAATTATCAAACTAACTTTAATTTTTTTTACTAAAACTATGATGTTCATTTGGTAATTTGGACAAATATTGTAGTAGTTTGTATGATAATTGATTATTCAGATCGCCGCAAGATTCAGTTAAATTTGGACAAATTTTGAGAGGAGGTTATCTCAACCAGTAATGTATGCACACGCTTTTGAAGAATAATATCAATAAATACATGATTATTGATTAAATGTAGTAATATCAATTTTATATTATAAAACGTGAGATTTACTCATTTTAAAACCCAAACCAAACATCAATGTCCCCAATAAATGTTGCTTTGAAACATAAAAAAATGCCATCTTTAAGCATTAAAGTGTTGGGCATGGTGTCTCAATTAATTTAATAGATGTTAGCTTTTGAATCCAATCAATTTGATTCTCTCCTTACTACTTACTAGGCCCATCCATTAAAATTATCCTTGCAACGAATCAATACCCCAACCTTATCAACAAGTGAGCCCTACATGGATCTCATTTATCCATCGTTAACATTTATGCCATTTGAAAATAAAAACAAAAGTATGAAAAAAAAATCTACTACATTTACATCAAATCAATTATGCATATTTCTATTTCCTTTATAAAACATTAAAATCAAATTGCATTAGGCTCATCAGTTTTCAATGGGATAAATTGCGCCAAACCCCTTGTGGTTTTATAAATATAACATAAGATTATTTTTAAAATTAAAAAAAAATTAATAGCGTTAATTTTTTACCCGTTTTAACCCGTATGATCTATTATATACTTCTAACCTTTTGACGTTCTTTCATAAAACAGCTAAACGCAAACTAGGGTTTATCGCAAAGTAAATTTCAAAATTTATACAATTAAAAAAAATATGTGAATTTCTTAAAAAAATTGGCTTATTGTGAACATACAAAGACTTGACCAAGAAGAAATTTGTTGTTACTGATTTTCTTTAGAACGAGAAGTATCCAAGGTAGGTTCCAATTTCTTTTATTTTTTATTTGTACTTTTTTTAATATTTCTAACCACAAATACCAAATGCTATACTAATATATAATTAGATATAAAGAAGATTTTTTTAAAAGAATTTCACTTCTCGTCTATTTATAATATTTTATAAACAATAATTATTAAATAAATTAACTATATAAAAGTATACGATTATAAAAAATAAAACTTAAAAAAATCCATAATAGAAGGAGCATTTAATTTAGTTAATGGAGGAATAATTGTGTCAATATAAAAAAAAAATCACTAAAATTTGCATGAAGAGTGCGTGAATTGCACACTAGTGTTAATCTTAACGGAGTTGAGGGCTTAATGCTTTATTTATAAACCATAGGGGGATTTCTTGCTATATTTATAAAACCATAAAGGGGTTTGACACAATTTTTAAGGCATAGGAGGATTTCATGCCGATATTTTATAACTATAAAGGAATTTGACACAATTTACCCATTTTCAATTTGTGTATATCTGAATATTATTTTGGGATGACATGCTTATACACGTGAAATATGAATATAAGTTTTGTTTCTGTTGGTTTTGATTCACTTGACAATTATTTACAGTTTGACTCTATATTATATCCCTCCAAATTCATTAGATACACCAATTTTATAAATGTATCCACCACATGTTCGACACATTTTTATCAAAAAATTAATTAAATTTCGACAAATATTTTCTGAACCTGGCCCACAGAAGTTTTTTTAGATTTGTCCAACAAATATTTGACAATTATTTATCGAAATGTTGAGTAAATTTAAAAAAATAGTGTAAGTATGTTAATAGGTGCCATGTAATAAGTTTAGTTGGGTATATAGTTCGACCTCTATATGAAAAAAACTTGTATGAGACCGTTTCATGACATGATACCACACAAATTAACACTTACCCCTACCAAAGTGTTAATGAGTCAATGCTCTAGTTACACTCATTTCACTGTCTCACGCTATGAGACGGTCTCATACAAGACCTTCTCTCTCTCTCTCTATATATATATATGATGTTGTCTATTTTAAATTGAGTTCGTATACATTTACCTTTTTGTTTTTAGACCTCCTCCAAAAATATTATTGTAATAAATATAATCCTCTCATTTTTATCCAGTGATGAAGTTTAATTATTTGATTATCCGTACATTTACAATGATTTTATTTTAAAATTTAAAAAAATGCAAACATGTGTTTTCTTATGTGAGGCCGATTGTCTGTAAAAAAAAAGAGTGAGGCCGATTGACTTGGCAAGGTTTAAATTCAATCGTACATTATCGACAAATTCAAAAAATAAACAAGTTCAATTATTGTTCAACAACTATGCAAATTTAGCACTTAGTATTAATTAGTCAAAGTAGATATTGGGGGTACTATTTGGGTTAGGTAACATTTGTATTTACTAGTTGCTCAACACGTGCGTTGCACGTTGTTTGTAAAGCAACATATTTTTTTATATAAATCTTTAAGTATATATATAGTGAAATTTTAAAAATAAATCACATGTAACAAAAAGGTATCTCATAAGCATGACTATAAAACTGTAGCTTAAATTTCACATGCAAAGCTTATATAAAAATTGCTATTTTTCATATTGCATTAAATATTCATTTTTCTTACCTATAATTTAAAATTTCACATTCAAAATTTATAGGGAAAATGTTCTTTTTCATATTGCATTAAATATTAAATTGTCTTTCCCATATTTTTAAAGTTCATCACATTCAAAACTTATACGAAAAATGTTATTTTTCATATTGCATTAAATTATAAATTATTCATCCCATATTTTTCTGTAGGCTATAAATTAAAATTGATTCTTTCTATCTTCATATCTGGAAAATACCATAAAAATAGAGTTTAAGCTGCAATTGGTCAATTACTCAAAATATAAACTGCAAATGCATAATTATTTTTGAACATGTTGCAAATTGAGTTGTATTATAAGTTCCAAATTTATATCAACCCTTGTTTCATTTAAGCTTTATTACTTTCAATTTTTTTTTTATATATATTCCCATCTCATACAAAAATAAATCGTTGAACCCGACAAAATATTAATTCATCGAAAAAATAAGGATCCAACTGGTACAACGCACATAGTATACCCGTTGTAGACTTGTATGAGTTCGTTCTTTCTTTCTTTCTTTCTTTCTCAATGCATGGATATATATAACAGAAGAACAGTTAATATGACTTTATATAGACAAAACACCAATTATTTATGTAATTAATTATGTTAAGGACATAAGGTTCAATTTCCTCTGTGGGTTAGCTATATCAATTTATCCGACTGTTATTCACAAGCACATATCATAATGTGTATAACCTGAAACTAACCCAATCCTAATTTATACAGAGCCTACTTCCACTTAAGTTTAACTTGAATATAAATTCAAGTTCTAATCTCCACTTCAGGCCATCCAGAATTTTGAATCATAGAAAGTTCACTTGATGATAACTAAAGAACCAGAGCTTATGAGCTCCAGATAGTTATAGCTCATTAATATTCTACATCATAGCTCAAATTTCCACCACCACGAACTATATTCGGGTTAGAAGACAAATTTCGTTAACTCAAACTAACGAGGCAGCTTACCAGAAAAAAGCAGAATGCATGTTTTCAAAGAAAAGGAAAAATTAAAGCAGTTACTGTACAACTACAATAACATAAAATCTCAACAGTACCCAAATCAATCCAGGCTGCAGATAAGCTACAGTGAAAATTCCAACTTATTTTTGCAGCCTAAAACAATAAACCAAATTAAGATAAAAATCAGCACATACAATTTACAAATACTAACAAAAGTTAATATCAAAATCGGGATGATATACCAGCTTTGACAAGGGCATCACACAGCTCCTCGGGCAAAATGCATCCATTGTGCTCCACATCAATCGCCTGAAAAATCATGTACAATTCCAGCTCCTTATCATCCATAGACTTTCTAAATTCCTGATAATCAACCCTTCCATATATGATTCGTGTCGCAAACTTCCAACAACTCCTTATCGAATTTGTAATCCGCAGGAATTTGCACTGCCGAAAGCCCCTCGATAACCTACAAATAAGTGAGAGGGATTTGCGCATATTAAAGGAAACTAACAGAAACTATTATTTTCTTTAGAATTATTTTTCCTTCATTTAATTTTTCTATGATGGTAAAGGCCCGATTTCACCTATTTCTCATTTAGTATGGACCGATATGTGATGGGAAGATCGCCGCCAAGCTGACCACCAGTTTTCGAGTTGATGAATACCAAAACATGGCATTTGGGCTTCAAAGACAGACATCGATCATTCGATTCTGGCTCAATTACACAGGTAGGGATGTAAAGTTGTTTGATAAATTCCTTGGAATCAGGATTCCCACTTGCCATTCCTAACTCCATGTCAAAAACTACAATAAAATTTTCAGAAAGAAGCGATATGAGTTTAACGCATCTACTCTATAATGTGATTAAAAAGCCTTTTTGGTTGGTCAGTGAATTTCAAAGAATGAACTCCATAATTCTCTGTATCTACCTAGTTGTGGGATATAAATAGAATTTTTCAAGTTGTTTAAGAATAGAAACCAAACATAGAAACTCTAACAGCTGAAGCAAGACAAAAAATTTACCCAATAGTTCAATCATGTACACAATAGAAATCATGTGTCCACGCTCACGAGAAAAGAAACTGGGTAGTGGAAACCTTGACTTGGCCCTCCGATGGACCAATGGTTGGCGAGGAGGGATTATGAAGAAATCAGTGTCTCAGCTCGCTACCCTCAACTTAAACCCTTACCCTTCTCCAAGTTTCCTCTTCCTCCTCATCCTCCGCCGCACTCAGGTAAGTTTCTAAGCTACTATCCCACTCCATACACGATTCATACCTTATCGTTCCACAAACCAGGGATTTTCAGCAGCTGTTCAACCAGAAAACCACATCATAAAAATCATCACAGTTTCACATAGAGATAGAAGAAGCTTAGCAAAATAAATCATTTTGAAACTTGGGAGAAAATATGAACATGTTACCATTATTTCGAAGGGTTTGTATCATGCCAAGCTATAGTCATACTCCAATATCTACTCTCAGACTAATAAATGCTCAATGTTGATTAAAATCTCTAAACAAATAGTACGATCAAACAAAGACTCCAAGAAATTATAATTTGAATAATGTTGGCATTCAGAATTTATAACGTCTTTCCATCCAAAAACAATTTATAGTCAGTATTGGCATTGACGCGTGATATTTCTTATGGGACGCTACAGATTCCAGCGTTGGCTGTGGTGGTCGGGAAATTTCTGAAGCGTAGTGCGGGGTTGGTAGATGAAACCATAAGTGCTCTGGATCGGAGGAAGACATGGGGTTGGAAAGAGAGTTTTGGTCATTGGAGTTGAAAAGTTTCGTAGGTGATATGGGGTGATATGTCCATAAGAAAATTTGTCAGGGGTATTTTTGTCCAAAAATGTTTCTCAGTGGCTTGCCACTTTTTAATATAGTATAGATTTATAGTTTTAAGTCACATTAAAGTGTGGGGTGGAAAATAAATAAATTAGAAAAGTAATTTATTAGCCATTTCAAACGGTGCATGAGTAACAGAATACATTAAAATAAAAACAAAAACTACAAATATGATTAGTTGAGAAAATATGGGCTTAATTCTTCAGATTTGCTAGTATCTTAATTGTGTATGCATTAGGTGCAACGTAAAATTCAATACATTTTGAAAAAAATACTCATGCTAAATTTGAAAAGTCACCATCTCAAAAAGATTTAAAAAAAAAAAAAAGCGAAATCATCCTGAAATTTCATTGACTTTTAAAAGGAAAAATAGACTGAATTCCCATCGTGCAAGATTACGTTTGTTTCAGAATTTATGTATACATTTAAAGTCATGATTTTATAATTATTGGCTGCAAAATTCATAATGAATATTAAAAGTATGAGTTTGTTTTGTAATTTTGGTAAAGTGAGATTTTACTTATATCAAATTAAAATTTAATAATAATTGATGTTATATTATTTGAATGTATTTGCGTAAGAGTTAAAGTAGTAAGGAGAAAAATGAGAGGGGAAAAGTGATGATATGAGTAAAGATGGAGTGAGAGAAAAGAGCAATACTAAATTTATCGATATATTTTTTAAATTGTATAAAGTGAATTGTATTAAAATTAGTAATAATATGTTTATAGGTGTGTATTGAATATGAGATGTGAAAATTGGACTTTACATCTATAACTCGAATCACACTGGGATAGGAAAGTGTTAATCATATCCAAGTGAATCCCAAAACAAACGCAATCCAAATGTTTCATCCATTCTCTATTACACATCTTTGTTGAACCAATTTCAATAATGGATTTTAAGATCTTTGAACACTTCTTCTATCACAACTTCTCCTCCACTAAAGATAACCATACTCCACAAGTCCAAAAATACGTTGTTATTTTCTTCCTTATTTTTCTTCCGTAGTCCACAAATTGGGATAGATTAGAATACGGGCAAGAGGGATAACAACACACTCATACTTATCCATTTTGCACACAACATCCAAAAACAGTGAAAAACATGACATTTGGAAAATAAATGAATAATAGATTAAGACTCAATATTGCAAAACACACACAAGTTATTGACTGAAGACGGGATAATGTTTCTTCGTTGTAGAAATCCATCATAGGTAGTCTTTCTTTTAGCACCTTCCAAACATGAATTCAGATTTTTTTTATGGTGCTTAACATTCTCATATCTCTTTATACTTCTCATTTTGCTCCATATTTCCTCAAATCTTTCTCTTGAGCAACTAATCGAATGCTTCTTTCACATTTTAGACACCAGATCTCGCCTTATTCCAACACCAAATGTTTGGTTCTCCTAACCTTGTCATGTACCTACTTATCACAGCACAAAAATTATTTAATAATTCAATATCCCTCTGATTTAGCTCTCATCTTTATCCACACTTCTATTTCCAGCCTTCCACCCTCCACTCTCTCATCATCTCCCACATTTTCATCTCTTTACATTGGTTAATTTAAATGACCTACGAAATTGGTCTTTGAGTATCTCTTCGCTAGCCTATCTATCACACCAAAACGATGTCTCCCTCCACACCCCCACATTTTTCTCTAGGCCCAAAAAAAAAAACCAGTTATTAGACCCCTCCTCTACACTCTTCAAGACTTCCCCCATCATCCCCCAATCACTCTCCTACTACTTGCTCCCTCACCACTATTTACACCCCAATCAGTCCCCACCTAGATTATATAACATTTACCCACAATCTATGTCCTTCATTGTAGAATTTCCACGTCTTCCCAATAAGAGCAACATTAAAGCATTCAAGATTCTCTACTCCCAAGCCCCATTCCATTTTGATTTGCAAATAGATAACCAATTTATTGGAGGAGTTTTTAAGTTACACTCATCACCCCCGTAAAAAAAAAAAAATTGCAAGGATTTAATTTCACACAACACATTTTTAGGCGCACGAAAAATCAAGAGAAGGTATAGAGTATCGAGGCAAACACCGAGTTGTCAATAACAACATGAGAGAGTTTTCAATTTTAATAGGGGTAACTTTTTAGGATTACATTTAAGTTGCATGGTACACCTGGTGTACAAGACTTACTCTACCCAATTTACTTAATAGATCGATTTTAAATATATTAAATAAGAGAAAGTATTTTATGGTAATCATTATCGTGAAGAAAAATTTACTAATACCTCATACTAAAACAACTAATACCTTTTAATGAGACAACTAATATCCTTTAGTAAAAACAATTATTACCCTTTGCCTTCAGTGAAAACAACTAATACTATTTAATGAAACAACGAATACCCTTCATAACTGATACATTTAGTGAAAACAACTAATATTCTTTTATGAAACAATTAATACACTTCAAATAAGTTTCACGGTAAATATTATTCACACGTTTCCATTAAAGGGGAGTATGTATATTGTGAACAATTTTCACCGTGAAACTGGTTTATAATTAATACACTTTGGTGAGAACAATTAATATCTTTTAGTGAAAACAAATAATATACTTTAGTGAGAATAACTTATACGTTTCATAAAAATTATTTAGTGAAACATCTAATACCCTTCAAACTTGTTCATGGTGAAACTTATTTACTCAATACTTTGCCATTAAAGGGTTGTATCCTCAGATGCACAGATTCTTAAAAAAATAATCAATATGCAGTATCGGATATGCGGGGGATACGGGTACGACCGCGTTAGATTCACACCCGATACGCCACATGGGGTATCTGATAATTTTTTTTTTTAAATTCGGATACACATATCCCCCTCCAAGGATACGCTGAGGATACACGAATCTGATAAATATTGCAAAATTTATTAATTTTTGTGAATTTTTTTTTTTATAACAATTTATGAGTTTTCACAATCTTATCCAGCAAGATTCAGTGCTGCTATTTCTATTTTTTGGTAGACTTTTAATAAAATATATGAAATTTATTCAAACATGAAAGATGGAAAAATGAATCATACATTCACATATGAAAAACGTTCATAAAATATCATAAGATTTTGAATACAATAATGCATCCCTCAAATGTCTTTATATCTTCGTAGAAGTATTTACAGATCGAAAGAATATACATGTTAAAAATCTGATTCAATTAAAAAAAATATATCACTAACAAACCTCTGAGAAAAATCTTTAAGGGTCAGCAGCAGCAATTTTTTAAGTGGCCAAGTTCCCCAAATCCTCTCATGCGTGCATGATCGAATTGAGTTAGTGGCCGTGACAATTAAGTTTCAGTGCCATATGCAATGGAAGGACGGCAACAACGTAAAAAAGTGTAAAATGCATTCCTTTGACAAACATCTACAAAAAATTTACTACTTTTACAAATATCAATGAAAATTATACATCATTGTCTACAAATAAATTCCTACAGAATAACGAATGACCTTTTTGTCGAACACAGAAAAATGAATACAATAGAACGATTCAATAACATTAGAAAGATGAATCTATAAAATTATAAATTTCGAAACAAAAAAAATCTGCATACGGTGGTAAAGAAGTAGAGGCTCCAGGAGTATAAATAGATCAAATATTGTAACTGTTCCTAATAAGTAGCAAATCAAAGACTAATTATATTCTAATCTACCATAATTAATAAATAACAAAAAATGAACGGTGATGATGAAGTGCAGAATTGTTGATCAACGGCCACACAACTTTCCCGCCCAAATCTATAAAAGGCAAAAGTCTTTGTATTATATATTTATAGATTATAGATTTATAGATACTTTGGGAAAATTTATAGGATATATAATTTTCTAGTAATTATTCAATTTTCTAGAGATAATAATGATGATGCGACCAACGAGTAATAATGATATGATGTTTATGTGAGTTGGCATTTGTGGAAATATGTATATTGAAAATTTTATTACGACTTAATGTAGGTTAATGATATTTAATTTTTTATTGTTATTTTGTGGAATATTTAGATAAAATTTATCTATATTTTTAGTTTATTATAGGTATTATATATAATAAAATAGATATATATAGATGTATCATTGTCGAATCGTATCCAATTTTTTTGAAAAACTCCATATCTTCATACCCGTATCGCATTGCTCCCGCACCCCGCATCCGCACCCGTGCAACATTTGTATCTATTGACAATTTTTTTTTTTTTTTTTTATAATTTGGTAGAGAGTTGATGGAGTTATTTGCAATTTATTTCATCTGATCATTAAATCATGAACATATATATCTTAAATTCTTATCTCATCCATGACTTACGAAACAAGAAAATGTATTCTCAACTCTTGAAAATATTATAATATAATTTCATCTCCAAAATTAAAGTTTATCACACAATCAAATTTAATAAGACAACATATTATATGGAAATAATTTATAATAAATCGTACTACAAAACTGTTTTGAAAAGTTAACTAAAATATCAAGTATTTGATAAAAAAAAATATTAAAAATCTCATTAGAAGTATTAAGAATCGGATTAGTGGTATTATATTATTATTCCAAAGTATCGATAACAATTAATTTATTTTACTATTTAAAGACAAAGCATAGAGTGAAAATGGTTTATACATGAACCATTGAAGGATGTTAATTAGTTGTTTTAACTGAACAATATTAGTTGTTTTCACTGAAACGTATTAGTTGTTTACACTGAAGTGTATCAGTTATTATTGAAAACAAATTAAGACTCTTCAGTGAAAACAACTAATATTGTTCAGTGAAAACAACGAATACCCTTCAATGATTCATATATGAACCAAATTTCACTCTATACATGCTCAAATAACTATTCATATTTAATATTAAAGTTTTAAATATTACGTCTTAAAATAAATGTTTAAAGTAGACGAAGTATAGAGTGAAACTTGTCCATACATAAACCAATTTGAAAGATATGAGTTGTTTTATTAAAAGGTATGCATTGTTTTCATTAAAGAATATTAATTTTGGAGGGTGCAAATTATTTTCACTAAAAAGTATGAGAAGGATATGAATTGTTGCACTAAAAAATTGTAAACCAATTTCATCATAAACAAGTTTTCATACTATACATGTTCTTTAAAGTACCAATTATTTAACAAAAATATTAATTATTTGAATAAGAATGTCAAATTCTGATAATGATTTATATCATAAATCACTTTCATATAATCTCTACTCATTTAATAAAATTTTAAATATCTGCATTGATAACTTCCATGAATAGTAACGTGAAGTACTATTTGTTACAAAAGTCGATTCATTATAATTCTGTTTTTTTCTTTGACACATATACTATAGCTTAATTACTAGCACATAATATTTTAACTCTTAAAAAAATAGCACATATACTTTTTTGTTACAAAATGATTCATTACAAATTATTTTCTTTAACACATATACTTTTTTAATTTCATTATATTTAGCTTTAGGCATGCATCGTCTGTTCATTAATAATGATGCAACGAGGTCCCCAACTGTCGTATCTTTATTTCCACCAACCACCAACGGCTTCTTATTATAGTACTAGTGTTTTCTCTCATTTGTCCTTACTATTAAAAAAAATTATCACCAGACAATTCAGATAATGATATTTTCACTTCCAAGAAAATTAAGTTTATATTGTACTCTCAATACCACCTTATAATTTAATTCAAGTGATGAATATCATATATTCCAGATGTAAATAAAATGTTCACAAGCTTCGGTTGACTGTCACGTTTTGTCTGAATTGAATGTATCGGTTCTGCCACGAGCCTTCCAATTAGTTTCTTTTCTGTCCAAAAAATGGGATACACGTTTTTTTCTTTTAAATATCTGACATTTTTTTGAATAATACTATGTACTCCCTCCGTCCATGAGTAAACTTCCCACTTTCCTTTTCGGGCCGTCCACGAGTAAGTTTTCCATTCCATAAATGGAAATAACAACACTCTATTATATATAAACTTTAACCTTCAAATTCACACAATATTACAAAAATGTCATTCATTCACTTTATTTTTCAACACTATTCATTATTTTATCCCAAAAGTTAACATGTGGCCCACCATATATTAATAAACAAATACACTTTCTTAAACCATTCAACAAAAAGAAGTGGGAAACTTACTCGTGGACGGAGGGAGTATTACGGAAGCTCTAAAGATTACTAAAATTAATATTTGGAAAAACGTGATGAATTATTCAATAAAAAATGTTCCGTCAGCCCAAATCCGAGGACCAGTACGAACATATCCTGACTTAGAATTTTTTTAGGGCAAAATTTGTGTGAGATCTTTTCATGTCATAAAATACAACATATTAATATTAATTCATATTAAAGTGTTAATGAATCATGTTCAATTTAAACCCCATCTCATTGTCTCATATTATGAGACGGTTTCACACAAGATCTACTCTTTTTTTACTATATGATTGTTATTCACATCGAGTAGTCAAGAGCTCGTAAAATTCGTTAAAGTTCGAATTCGACTAATTTATTTTTATTAATGCCCGATCTCGTAAAATATCCTATTTACTAATGAAATGACTCGAATTCAACTTGTTAAACTCAATACATTAGAATTTTCATAAATTTTGAGTTGAATCAAATTCTAATTTTACTTTGTTCTTTACTTGATAAATATTCAAATCAAGTTCGAATTTTAAATACTTAACTTGACTAGACCCACTCCAAGGAGCATATTGAGAATAATTATACATAATATCTATTTCACACATATATATGTGTGTGAATTGTAGAGTTGGGGAAGGAACAGACTAATACATTATATATAACATCACTAAACGTGTATTTTTTTTATCAGAACTAAACGTGTATTAATGCAAAAAGATTATAAGAAAATAATAATGTACTATGCGTCATTCCGCAAATATAAATACATAAAAGATGGAACTTCGGTGTACATTAATCATAATTTTATTAATTTAAAATCAAGCTAGTGTGCCTATTTTAGTGAGTCAGTATAATAATCGACCCAAAATAAAATCTAGGAGACACTCCTATTTCATCCTTTTTAATGAAAAATAACTATAGAAAGTTCAATTATTTCATTTAAGAGAATAGAATCTTGAGATTAGAACATAAAAATAAAAAATGCATTGCTTTAAACACAAAGTAAACATGATTGACACTTGATCTAGCCAGCCCCCTTGGGCCAAAAATAAGCATGATTTTGTAGTACATAATTTCAAGCGTTGGAATTTGGAAAAGATTTCAAAATGAATAGATATGGAATATATATGTACTTTGTCAAACCCAAGCATATTAAACGTTCAACCAAGTTGATATAAAATTAAGAAGTAAAGAAGAGAACATGCAGTGCTGTAAACACAGAATAAACACGTCTGGCCAAAAAGTCGCAGATTAGCATTAATCTACCGGCCGTCTAATTAAGCGAGGCCAAATATTTGAATAAATTGAATAATGGTTTTTTACTTTTGCATTTTGAAAGTTTCTCAATAAAGGAATGCCGTATATTTAGATTTGTCAAGCTCCATCTTATGGTAAAAGTTCAACTAATTTGACTTCTTTTGGTATTAAAATTTTTGAGTAGGTCTTGTATGACATCGTCTCATAGCATGAGGCAATGAGAACGAGTGTAACTAGAGCATTTGACTCATTAACACTTTCGTAGAAGTAGGTGTTAATATGTGCGGTCTCATACCGGTCTCATACAAGTTTTTGCCAGAATGATTTTAAAATCTATATCGTATAAATTATTTGAAAATTTATGATCAAAATAGAAATCCATTCGATTATATACAAAAATTAATTAGATGCATGACGAGGATTCTAAAATATAAAATAGTATATAGT
This sequence comes from Ballota nigra, assembly GCA_947034835.1. Classification (NCBI taxonomy): domain Eukaryota; kingdom Viridiplantae; phylum Streptophyta; class Magnoliopsida; order Lamiales; family Lamiaceae; genus Ballota; species Ballota nigra. The sequence goes on from OX344730.1 coordinate 26,390,551, forward strand.
GTCGTGATGTATCATTTTAAATTTCTCATTTTAAACACGTAATGATTGTGTGGAATCGATATTACAAAAAAGATATAAACTACAATAATTTGATTAAATGAGCCGTGTGGTGTGTATGTTGTTTGATCAATTTATTAGTTCATTTTGAATCCCCAGATATTTTTATGATAATGTTTAATGTACGTGTTGCATAGATATGTAAATTATGTTGAAAATAAATAAATTCGAGTAACTATTTTTAGTTCTGTAATTTTATACCTTGCCCAATTTTTACGTTTAACTTTTTTTTTTTTTTTTTTATAAAATTTCGCTTTACTATTTTTTATCCCATAACTTTAATATTTTTGCAAATTATCCCAAGATATATAACTAAAATAGTTTTCTTAAATATTTGGGAAACATTAGGGAAAAAAAAAAAGTGAAAGATGTGAATTTTAAGTTTACATTCAATTTTTTTTCCTGGAAAGCACGGAAAAGACAAAAGTGCTTGGATCCTTCTTGATCGTACGACCCCCGAATCTGGTTGTCACGTGCCAATTAAGCGCGTGATAGGCCAGGAAAAGAAAAGAAAAATAGCCGTTGTAATATACTTATCCAACTCACATGGGCTTTGCCGACAATATACACCAAGCGCGTGGTAACCATGATACGGATTACTGCCGAAAACGCGCATCTAATGAAGAATTACGAGTAATTAATCACTTTTAAACATTAATTAACTAATTACTCCACAAACTTCACATCTCGGTGACCGATAAACGTAACTGTCGAACAATCCCATTCATCCATTGAAGGAGAAAGGTTTCTCTCTCCCACTACAAAATCATCCCATCACACCTGACACTGTGTCTCCTTTTGGCCGATTTCCAAACGCATACCACACACCCTCTACAGATATCACTATATCATCTCTCTCTTCTCTCCCACTGTGATTTTGTACGTAACGTGTATGTATAGGCGGGCGGTTTAGTTTACCTTTAAGGAGGGGAATGTTCTTTGCCTTTTGTTTCACTCTGAAGCTATTCTATTCACTCTCCGATCCGCAATCAGCAGCCTCTCCTCTTCCTTCTACATGAGATTCTCTGTATAACTGCACAGTAAATTATCGCAACGGTATGTTGTTGTTTTTTTATGAATCGTGTTGATATTTTATGTGTTTGCAGTGATTTTCTGTTCGATGATATGTTTTGATTTGCTTTTTCTGCGGAATTCAGATGGAGAATTGTTATATATGTGTGCATATTGGTAAAGTAGTGGTTATTCTTGGTGAGGTTTAGGTAAAAATGAAACCTCTTTCTGTTATAGCTTGGTCCTCTCTCTCTCTCTCTCTCTCTCTCTCTCTTGGATGTGCATCTTGGGGATTTCCAGGACTACTGAAATATTGTAGGATATACTACTTCTGTTTATTAAGTGATGAGATTAATCGATTTTATATGATAATTGGATGTTGATGATAACATGCATTTGAGTTCTTTATAGTTGAAATCTATATGCAAAACAGGGTCTTAAATTGATGGGTAATACATCATTTACCGAATTTAGTTTTATACTAGAAATCAAACAATTGTTCGAGCCACAATGAAATGTATTTGATTGAAATTCACGATTATTCAAATCATCGGAAATGTATATTGATATGACAGTGGCTGCATAATGACATAATTCAGATGCTGTAATTGAAATTCACTTTTAATGTGTGGAAGCTGTACTTAGTTTTTCGCAACTATGCCTCTTTTGACAGATATTTTAGAAGAAGTAGAAGATGGCAACATTTCGAGACATAGGACTTGCAGCCGCAGTTAATATTATCAGTGCATTTGTTTTCCTTATAGCATTTGCATTCCTAAGGCTTCAGCCAGTAAATGATAGAGTATATTTCCCAAAATGGTACCTTAAGGGATTGAGAACTAGTCCCACTCACTCTGGTGCACTTGTAAGCAAGTTTGTCAATCTTGATTGGAGGTCGTATATTCGATTTCTGAATTGGGTGCCAGAGGCGCTGAAGATGCCCGAGCCGGAGCTCATTGATCACGCAGGCCTGGATTCAGCTATCTATTTGCGAATATACTTGCTGGGGTAAGCTTACATATTATATTGCCTTTGATTTGGTGCAATATACTTTAGCATATAATCTACAAAACGGCTAAAATTATGACTTAGAAATTATTTCGTATATACTAAAATAATGTTCTTCTTTGTGTACTGATTCTGCATTTTTATAATACAGACTGAAGATTTTTGTTCCAATGACCTTGTTTGCATGGGCTATTCTAGTGCCTGTCAACTGGACAAACAATACCTTGGCAACAACGGGTGACTTACAGTTCAGTAACATCGACAAGCTTTCTATTTCAAATGTCCCACATGAATCGCCCAGGTTAGGAGCTTTTACTTCCTCAGTATTTTTAAAATTATCTTCTGTGTGTTAACTATGATTTCAGTGATCTAATTCTTCCTTGATGGGCTGAAAATACAATTGGCTAAATAAACAGTTGCTTTGGGATTGTCTAAAGCTTGGATGGATTTCAGTTTAGTTTTTTGGGTTTCTTTTTTTTTTTTTTTCAAGATTTTAAAAATTATTGGTGTGTACTATAAATAGAAATGATGTTTTGCATGTCTATTCGCAGGTTTTGGACTCATATAGTAATGGCGTATGCCTTTACTTTTTGGACATGCTATGTCTTGAAAAAGGAGTATGAAACAATTGCTACAATGCGCTTACATTTTGTTGCTTCTGAAAAACGTCGTCCTGATCAGTTTACGGTAAGAATCAATATCTTGCTGACTTCTAGAAGGTGGTTGGGCAAGCTTATGCAAAAAAACCTTATATTTTTCTTCACCCGATCATATATTTTCTCGGTCCTTGTCAAAGGTTGGGTCTTATAGAAAATGACTGTGATATATTTTAATAAATAAGATCATTGAAATAAGTGGCTTTACTACATACTAGTTCATGGAACATGCATGTGGGATGTGATCTAACTTTCTCAATTCATAGTCATCAAGCTTCTTTTCTTTCCTGGTCATTTTCCCTTTTGGCTATCTATTTAAGGCCAATATATTAATATGCCCAAAATGCAGAGGAATTATTCGAATCAATTTGTCACATATGTTGAAGCACTTTCTGATGTGTGATGCATGGTAAAAAAAAAATCATGGAACACATATTTGTTCAATTGTTACTCTCGATCGTCTTGCTTGTTATAATTTTTGTGAAGATTACTTGCTATGAGGATATATCTTGGTAGCTTAACCTAGTAATTCATGGATAACTTTTGCTGGTTTATTTTCTAGCTTGTAGCTTCTTTAGTACATCAAGCCAAATTTTGTTTCACTTCTCCTTGTAACTACCCAGGAGTTTCAAACTTATTTTGCAGGTTCTTGTTAGAAATGTGCCACCAGATGCTGATGAATCGGTGTCAGAATGTGTGGAGCATTTTTTCTTGGTCAACCATCCGGATAACTATCTAACTCATCAGGTATTCTTCATGAAAACAAATTGCAGGTTTTGAGCTTGCAAATGTTTCCGTAATATAAGAAAATCAGACTTATTAGTGGCCTGAGCTATCTCTCTTTTTCTTTTTGGGTTTAGTTTCTTTTTTCTGGAAATGCCTATGTCTTAATAACTACTCAGATATTTTATTTTCTTATTTTCTTTAGGGATACTTCTACTTCATTTTCTTTAGAAAATAATGCTGCTGACAATCCATTCAAAAAAGAACCCACCCACCCACCCACCCCCACCCAAAACCCCTCAAAAATCAATGTAATTAGATTGTTTTCTTGCAAAAGTGTGCCTCCGGGAGAAAGAATGACATACTGGTGTTCTTCCATCTAGAAAGAATTGTTATTTAAGAAAAATCATTTGTAGTTTAAATTCTTATATGCATATTTAATTCCAGAAGAAATTTATGCTTGTAACTATGAGATGAATTTTAAATACTCACCTTCCGATAAAAGTTCATTAAATTATAAGATTCATGACCTTTACTGTTTGGGTTGTTTCTGTTTTGGAAAATTTTGGGGATACAAATGTACTCAGAGCTGTTATTCGAGTCAAGCCGAGTACTTGAAGTTCGAGCTCGACTCGAGCACTTATCGAGCCAAGCCGAACTTGGCTCAATAACATTAACGAGTTTGAAATAGGGCTCTACTTGACCTGCTAATGAGTCGAGTAGTAAATCAAGTATTTTACGAGCTCGAGCTGCTCATTTTTCTTAACAGCACTATGTACAATACAACTTCATTCCATTTTGCTATTTAACTTTGTGCAACAGTGAGTTACATGTTTCGGGAATCAAAATGACTTAAATACAAAGAGATGGTCACATGTTATTATAGACATATATGAATCTAGAAGAAAAAATTCGAAATATATAATGCTGAAGTAAGAAATCGCAATGACCTGATGTGCTTCGCAGATATACAAACCATTGTTCTTTAAAGCTCAATACATCGCTATCAAAACCAAAATTGTCCTGCATAGTTTTTGCATTGCATATTTGATGATGGTTCGTAGTATAAATAACACCTGTAATTTACTTCAAAATTATGCATGTCTACGGAACTCTGCTCCTTCGGTTCTTCTAATTTGAAAAAATATGCAGGTTGTGATCAATGCCAATAAACTTGCAAAACTAGTCCAGGAGAGGAAAAAGAAGCAAAACTGGCTTGACTATTACCAATTAAAATATTCAAGAAAGCAATCAGTCCGGCCAATGAAAAAGGTTCAGTTTTGTGCCACAATGTTTCTTAGATCATCTCATACATGTTAGGAATTGTCATTAATTGTATATGATGCGTCATTCAAGAGTTTAGACTGTAGCGTTTACTCTTTTCAAACTTGCAGCTTGGCTTTCTTGGCCTTTGTGGAGAGAAAGTGGACGCAATCGATTACCAGACAGCTGAAATAGAGAGACTGACAAAAGAAGTGAGTAAAAGCTTTATCTATATCCATCTCACTTTCTACCATGCATGTTCATTAATGTACAATAGAATTGCACTTAATGATAACTAAAAATCCTTTAGTCGTGTTATTATTGCATTGGAAGTCTGCTAAGTAAGTTTAAATTATATGAACATTGCAATCTCTGTAATGTTGGGCTATCTTCAGTTGTGCCGACCAAGGCTGTAAGAAAAAATTATTATCCTTCCTATTGTGATGTACTCTAGGGGCCTACAGAAGGAAAATGATTATAATCAGAAAAAAAATTATGATGTACTCTAGGGGCCTATATCATCAGAAAAAGAGATCTGTATCAAAAAAAAAAAAAAATTCCACTCTTCCACCATTAGCTTTCTTCATCCATACTAAATACAGCAGAAGTGATAATCCCTTTAGACTGATTGATCTAGATAATATTAATACTTATCAGAAAAATATTATCTATTTTGCTCTTTACATTTTGTTTCTTTTAGCATGAGTGTCAAATATAATGAGGCTTTGTTTGGTATCTTAACTCAAGTTAGCATAAACAAAAATGAATTGAAATAGAATGGGTTGGAGGTGTGTTTGTGAATAACAACTTTGAGGTAGGCTGGGTAATTACTCAAAATGGGGATATAAAAAATCGGGTGTGATTTTTTTCCAGGACCAGAGAGATAATACGTCATACGATACAAACATTAGTTTGAGTGGGATACACCATCAATATCACCCCCCCTATCATAGCTAGCAAACAAGTCCTCACAGTATACACAAGACAATAACATCTTCAAGCACCAGTTAGGCGCTTAGTTAATCAAGATGGGGTAAAATGATTAACCCATCTTGATTAACTACCACTCCTCCTATAACCATTTCTCCTCAATCATTCCACTATTCCTCAAGCAACAATCATTTTTTGTCTTCACTTTTTCGAAGATTAGAGCAAAACACTAACAACGTAACAATTATTTTCCATTGCTTCTTTATTCGATGATTCTCATTACCATTCCAACTGAAAAATTTGAACCGAACTTCCCCTTATTCGTTTCATCGAACTATTTTTAATATTGGTAGTTGTACAAATTCCCATCTAGATTTTTTAGAATTGCTGTTCCAGTGTTGGTAATATCCTGTTTTGGTGTACCAAGTGCAATCCCATATGTTTTATGGGTTCATGTTTTTTCCTTTAAATATTGATGAGTTCTTAAACTTGCTTTGGTTATAATTTATGCAGATTGCTGAAGAGCGGGAGAGGGTAAAAAACGATCCAAAGTGTATCATGCCGGCAGCCTTTGTATCATTCAAAACTCGGTGGGGTGCTGCCGTATGTGCACAAACACAACAGTCCAGAAATCCGACAGTTTGGCTTACAGAGTGGGCTTCAGAGCCACGTGACGTATACTGGGATAATTTGGCCATTCCTTATGTTTCACTCACTGTTAGGAGGCTTATTGTTGCTGTCTCTTTCTTCTTCCTCACATTCTTCTTCATTATCCCTGTTACTGCTGTACAATCTATTGCAAATATTGAGGCTCTTGAAAAGAGGCTACCGTTTCTCAGGCCAATTGTTGAACAGTGAGCATTTTTTCTAAAAAGCTATGTGCAATCACTAGTAAATCAAATCAAGTTGGCTAAAAAATTACATATCCATGTTTAATGCAGAAACTTGATCAAGTCTTTTATTCAAGGTGTTTTACCTGGGATTGCTCTGAAGATTTTTCTTATCGTGCTACCAACAATATTGATGATTATGTCCAAGTTTGAGGGCTTCCTGTCAATATCTTCTCTGGAAAGGAGGGCTGCCATGAGATATTACCTTTTCAACTTTATTAATGTTTTCCTTGTGAGCGTCATAGCTGGAAGTGCAATGGAACAACTCGATGGCTTTCTTAAAAAAGAGACGCTAAGTAGGTATGTACCGCTTGAACGTCTATTTTTTTAACGCTGTCAATCGTTCATCTTATATATGGTTCTTCATTGCAGTGTAATAACAAAAATTGGGATTGCAATCCCTATGAAAGCAACTTTCTTTATCACTTACATAATGGTCGATGGATGGGCTGGTGTTGCTGGAGAAATTTTGAGATTGAAACCACTTATATTCTATCATCTCAAAAACTTCTTCCTGGTGAAGACTGAAAAGGACAGAGAGGAGGCAATGGATCCTGGAAGCATTGGATTTAACACGGGTGAACCTCAAATACAATTGTATTTTCTTCTAGGCTTCGTCTATGCTGTCGTTACCCCTGTCTTCCTTCCTTTTATACTTGTCTTCTTCGCCTTAGCATTTGTGGTATTCCGCCATCAGGTAACATAGATAATGAATCGTATATCTAGTTTTCCAAATAATGCATTTTATACACAAAACAGTTGAGATGATTTTTCCATATGCAGATAATAAATGTATACAACCAAGAATACGAAAGTGCAGGCGCGTTTTGGCCAGACGTACATGGACGTATTATCTTCGCCCTCGTCTTCTCCCAGCTGGTTCTGATGGGACTAATGGGTACAAAAGGGATCGTTCAGGCCCCACCACTCCTCCTAGTGCTTCCAGTGGTCACAATATTTTTCCACATTTTCTGCAAAGGCCGTTTTGAGCCAGCTTTCGTTAAATATCCTCTACAGGTTTGTAATAGTTTCCAGTTTCTCAACGATTTTTTTTTTTTTCTTTTTAATTGGGTGCATCCTAATGGATTGTAGGAGGCAATGATGAAAGACACACTGGAACGTGCAAGAGAACCCAACCTGAACTTGAAAGGCTATCTCCAATCCTCGTATATCCACCCAATTTTTAAAGACGAGGATGATGATGAAGATGAAAGCTTGAACGGGAAAGAGGACGACAGTGTTATGGTACCTACAAAGAGACAGTCACGAAGAAATACGCCCGTTCCCAGCAAGCTCAGCGGTGCATCCTCACCATCCCCGTCCTTGCCCGATGTCCAGGGAAATTACGAAGCTTAAACTGGGTTTCGTCATCCTGTAAATTGGAATTAGCTTAAGTTTCGTAGAAAGCTAACACGAGAAACGAGCTCTATGTGCATCGTATTCGAGCTTTAGTGTTTGCATGTAGAAGATGAGATACAGCATAATCTGCATTGCAACTTAAGGTTTGTACATGTAAACGCAGACTAGCTTGTAGCTAGAGCTATATACACGCGATACTACTTATGCGGCTTGTACTCACTGGAAACAGAATTGTACGTACGCTTTTTGAGTGTTGTTTTACATTGTTTCATTTATTTCTCTTGTAAATTTCTAAGTGGTTTTCGGAGCTCTTCGTTTTTCGTGCCTTTAATGGTTTTGGGTTTTATTTGTTGGAATTAGTGACTATGGAAATAATCATTCTTTACAAAATAAAATTACAACTCGAGAAGAATTACACATAATACGAAAATAAACAAAAAAACAGTGTGTGGAGTCGAGGAAGGTCTCTTCCCGCAAGACGAAATTTCTCCGGTAGTGCTCTTTGGTTCTGGAAATACGTCCCCAAAGGTAAAACGACATTTTCGTCTTCAAGAGTGCAGCACCGCAGGTCTTGAAGCTCCGACGAACAGGAAGAACGTATGAACTGAACTGATTTCTTAAAGACTCTATATGCTAGAATACTTAGGGAGAGAATGAGAGAGATTTTATGTGTGGTGTCAAAAACTATGCATGAGGACACCTATTTATAGGCCTCCAATACCTACACATGCATGGAAGGATTGTTAGTCAAACTACGAACCTGGACCTTTCTGCATTCCGGTTCGTTTTAGCCAAAATTAGGGAGGCGCAAGTCACTCCCAATTAAACGAAAATCAGGGAATTTGCCAACAATTGAATTTCATCACATTTTTTGCATGTTTATCATGCACTTTCATGTCCTCTTCAACGAATCTGGACTCTCCATATTTCCGAGATAAGTCCAAACTTTGGGCTTAGAAAACTCTTCTAAGGCTCAAATACAACTCAAAGATCAATTGTCAAGGACCAATAACCAAGGTCCAATGTCCAATGTCTTCAGCCCAATCTCAATTAAATTCCCTTTTAATTTTCACTCACATATTAATATTGGCAAACACCAATAATTTCCAACAATCCCCCACATGAGTGGAAATTAGAGCCTATAATATGCAGACACACAGTCCAGTTCAAAACAGGATGTTATTGCATCTAGATAGGTAGTTTGGAGCTTTGAACCTTCCATAGTCAAACGTTACCGAGTACACCGGCGGCCTAGTGGACACTATGCCTTGAACCATTTCACCTTGGTGTACACTGAGACAGTAATGTTGACACAATAAAATCTTTACGCTCTTCTCTTGTTCTCACGTTTTTGTCCGTTTCGGCCATGGACACCCTTTGGATTCATAAGTGTTTAATATCCAATGATATTTGAGGTGGCCTCTCACCTCACACTTATATAGGTGATCTCCTATCTTGAGTATCTCGTTATACTCTAGGAATCATTAAAAGTCAAAGACTTAATCTATACCACAACTCATGGATTCCAACACTTGGTGTTGTGCTCTTCTAAAGAATGGTCAAATTACCAAGTGTTCTTAACAACAAACATCCACAGCTTAGTTTTCCCATTGAACCAAGTTCTTGGGATCTCCGGTCATCATGGTTGGGTTACCACTGCTTCAGTTTTTATTTTACGGATTTTAGACTCATTCTTTCTAGCACTTTATTTGATCTTAGCTAGCTCTTTTCATGAGTGGATCCACTATTACTATAGATCAAATTTTCATCACACACCCCCACATTTTAGGGTATACTCCTCTAAGTTACACCAACTTCAAATCGCACACGTCTATGAGATCTAAGTATTAGAGGTAAAGTGTTCCTAACTAATGACAAATATTGTCATTTCCATTTCCACATATATCATACCCTTTTAAGGTTCTCGATATTAGGAATGTTAATAAACAAAATTTATTAACAACTTTATAACTTTAGATTTATACACCTAAACCTCAAAAGTTATAAAATTGGAACACTAAATTTTGCCACGATGTACTTTTTAGTTCCGGCTTCCTTGACAAAGTAGTTCCATTTAACTTGTGGAAACAATTCTGCAAGGCACCAACTGCTTTAGATTTTTCATTTAAATTCAAAGCCACGCCACACATTAAATTTGAATATATCAATGGAGAGACTTCTTCTCCCCCCACATTCGAATTTATCCATGGCGAGAACTCATCCCCCATATTCGAGATTGTTCGTCCGTTTCATTTAATATTTCATCAAGTATTAATTTGGATACAATCTCGAAATACATTGGAAAACCAAACATTTTGAAGTTACAGTTCAAGTACGAAATTTAATATTGGTCACATACCAAATTAAAATAAATTTTCATTATGGTCGTTATTGCCACCTTTGACTCTCAAATAAATCGTCATTGATACGAGTCAAATCTTGTGAATTAAATTCACATTGTCCATGCTCTCAAAGCACAATTTCAAATGAGGCCCTAATGCCACCATTTATTCGTGAGCAAATCTCAAGCGAATTATACGACTTAAACTTTTGGACTAAATCCAAAAATAATTTATGCCTCTAGCACAAAAATGATTTGATCTCATATCAAATTATTATTTTGATATCAAGGAATCCAAATCCATGGAAAAATATTTAATACCTCTATTTCCATAATATTACCCGGTCCAAAATTTAATTAATTTTATCTCATGTTTCTCTCAACAACTCTGTTGTAAATTTAGAAAATTTATTATTCCAAATCTAGAAGATTTGATGTGGACATTACTAATGGACCAATAACCCAATGAGCTTCATATCTTAGACTATGGTTTTACTCTTATAAATATACTATTGTACTTAGAATTGTAAACTCTCATACAGAAGAACATTAGTGAAACTCTTGGCTTGACTCGCCCCCAGACGTAGTCGTTCTCGACGAACTGGGTGAACAAATTTTGTCTTTTATTTTACGCACGTATTTACAACACGTTATCAACACGAAACTCTGCCCAAGACTAATCGGTACACCCTAAATTAATTTTCTCTAAATCATGTGAATTAATTGTCGTATCGAATTGTTTGATCCATGCATTACATATTTTGTATGCACTTGATCTATTGCTTCGATTTGTTTAGTATTTGCAATTAATGGGATCGAATTGAGTTGAAATGCGCCTACTGCCGCGCCTGCCCTCGCGCCGCCGCACGACCACTGCGCGCCGCTCCTGCCGCCGCCTGACGCCGCCCGCGAAATATTGACACCGTGCGTCGCTTACCCTCCTGCCGAGGACGCCGTACCGCAACCAGCACAACTTGCTGTAGGTTGTCAGCTGAGATAGTTGCTCGCGTTGATGGAAACGCCGACGGTGGCTTCGTAAATCCCGATGTCTCTCTCCGCAGCTTCTTCGGTCCTGGTTCAAGCTTCAGGCAGCAACTCTCATGGCTGCGGGTTCATAATTCCGGGTCACTATAGTTTGAGGTCAAATTTAAAAGCTTGGGCCCTTTTACTTAAACCGGGCCTTTAAAACCTTTCATCAACCTGGGCCTTCAATTCTTTTCCCCCAGGGCCTTTAAACCTCATTAACATGGGCCTTTAATTCTTTTTGCCTGGGCCTGAAGCCCAAAGAGCTAAATTAACTTTCTTGACTCACTCTATTTTTAAGTTTTGGGCATATAGCTCCAATAATATCGGATGTAATTATTTTTAATTAAATTTAATTATTCCTCTTGGGCCTCATATAATTTATGCCCTCAAAATTAATTTATCGAGTTTTAAAAATACTTGAAAAATTAAATAGTAATAATTCATGCATTAAACTCGAAATTTTAGAATTAATCTAAATATTAGTTCTCAATAAATTGTCTTATATGCTTAATTGATTGTTGGGATATGTTTTAGTTTTGATGATTTTCCAAAACAACATGTAATAGTTTTGAAAGCAGTCAGGATAGTATCTTGTGTTTCAGGTCAGGCTAGATTAGCTCTCAGTAGAATAGACTGTCAGTTGAGAAGAACTCACTTGAGGAAACACTCAGTTGAGGGGGAACTCAGCAAGGGGGAACTCAACAACACAGCCTGAGGAAATCAAGAGGACATAAAGAAAAACAGACTGAAGCCAAGTTAGAGACTTGAACCAGAAGAGAAGCCTGAAGGATGTCCCACTGAGTGTAAACCAGACTGATCTAAGCTAAGTCAGGTGGACCACTCAGTGAAGAGCATGATCAGGAGGATCAGTGCTGCACCAAGTAGGCCCTGAAGGAGTCAGGCTACTGTGGTCAGGGAAGTTTTGTTGGAGTTATACGTGAAAGTATGCTTTTACTTTGTATAACCCGTGTATCAAACACTCGTTTTATGAGAATAATTCTTTTATCGCATTTGCTTTAGTTATGATTGAATGTTGAATTTCTATTGCAAACCGTTCAATATATAGTACATGTTACATTGTAGTTAATGTGGTGATACCCGATCACGGAAGACAACATTAACAGTTTACTTGTAACTAAACGTACATTTTCACGACCTAGGTGGAATTGAACAATCCGCCGTGAAAGGTCGATGTGTAAGGCTCAGATTGGTCTGTCTTGACTAAGAGATTGCACTAGCACATTTAGTATGTGTTGAAGAGGTCCTACAGCGAGGAGAAATTCTTCTGTTCTGAAAGGTGAAGAATTAGACCTCAGTGGTTGTTGATTTCTTAATCTCCGTCACTTAAATAGGACCGTGTGTGCTTAATAGTTACTGCTTTGATTCATGTTGGGTGAGAATCATTGCGACTTCGAACTTTGTGTCTTGGGCAGTAATATTAATCATACGACGGTTGCTAAGATTTAATATGGAGAAACGCGTGCGAGTACGGCTCGTGTGATTAGTCCCCTTGGTGGGCTCAGAAGTTTTATTGTACCAAATCTTGCAAGTGAAGAATTAGTTTCTTCGGTACGAATAATAATGTTGAGCTGTCTTTACTCCAAGGTGAAAGATGTTAATTAATTTAGAGCTATTCAGAAGCTTAATTAATTAATGGACTTGATAATCTTAAACGCGGGAAATAATAACCGGGAGCCCATATTATCGTAATATGGATTAAGATGGATAGTGCAATATTAATTTATTAGTGGTAATAATTAATATTAATGGGCTGAATTATATTGGGGCTCAATATTGAAATTCAGAAGTCCATTAGGAGGTCCAATCTTAATTCTCCTTAAGGCCCCTCAAGTAGCCCATTAAGTAGTCCAATAATGATAAGGTGAATAAAATAAAGAATATATTAATGCTGATTTTTCATCATTTTTTTTTCGAAAATAAGGAATAAAAAAGAAATAAGATTTTGTTGATTTTCTTGGAAAGATATTATGGAAGATATGTATTCTAGGAATACAAGAATATCTCATATATTCAAGAAGATCCAAATCTTGGATTTCATCCTTGAAATTTTCGAAAATTACACCTCTAAATAGGAGAGTGAGATTTTTGTGGAATATTTTATTGTGGAGAAAATAATATATGACATATATTCAAGATTTCTTAGAGACTAAGAAAATATTTTCTCCAAGCCCATAATATCCCTACAATTTTCGGCCATCGCCTCTTATAAATAGGGGATGATTATTTCATCCCCAAGTACATAATTACATGTGTTGTAAAAATCAAGAAGCATAGATATTTTACTTTTTCCTTAGTTTATTAAATTACTTGAAAGCGTCTCCCACCGGCGATCAAGTGAGGTGAAAAGGAAAATACTTGAGAAGGCTTTGGGGGTTGATAGAGCGAGATTGCAATTGTCCCGTATATCCAAAGGCCAATACGACAAGAGGTACGTTAATCGCATATTTACTTGTTTATTCCGCCTAGTTAATATGTGAAATTAATTTAACATGCATGATGATAATTAGTTGTTGGAATTATTATTTGAATTAATTAGGATTAATTCATGCTAGTAATAATTGTATTTAAATCCGTATTTAAATTTCATCCCGAATAGATTCCGGGCACCCCTATTTTCCCAACAACTGGTATCAGAGCCACGGTTTCGGGCTCTGAATTTTAAATTGGAATTTAAATTGTTAAACATTAAATTGAAATTGGATAGTAGAATTGTTAGATCTTTTTTGCAGGTATCCAATTGTCATGGTTTTAATGTTGTTAATTTCATGCGTGTGAATTAATTATTTTTTAATTCGATTCGTTCGAATTCGTTTTTCTCGTGAGAAAATCCACGAGTAGATTAGTTGTTTTTATTTTGATTCGATCATTGTAATAGACTAGTCTAGATCTAGTATTTATTTTTTTTGTAAAAATAAATTGTAACCGGATCGTGACGAAGAACGAAGAATTAAAAACGGCGTACCCGGACGACGCATATAAGCGGGGCGCGTGTATGGACGTAAAATCATCCAAGGGTGAAGAAAACGAGGACGAACGGCGAAAAAAACGGCGCACTGCGCAACGGGTGCACGGCGCCGCGCGCGCCTCGGGGCGCTCCGGGCGGCGCCTCGGCGCGCCTCCGTGCAGCGCCTCGGGTGCGCCTCGGGGCTGCGCTTCGGCGCGCTTCGGGCAGCATTTCGGCGCTTTTTGGGCCGGGAAGCGCGCGGGCCCACTTCGTGGGCCGACACGCGCTGTATCTCAGGCCGTGGAATTTTTTCGGTTCGTGTTTTTTTCGTGTGATTTTAAACGTCGTCTCGAACCCCAAACGATGCTGTTTTTGATGAAGTGTTGCTGTTCGAGTGGGAGCACGTCGAGACGAACGTCGGAAAGCAACAAGGACGATTTTCGCATCAAGACGTGAAGAAATTAAACCGTGACAATTGGATTCGAGTGCTCCAATGTGTTTAATTTTGTTTTGATGGATGTTTTATTTCGTGCACTTATTATTATTTGTTAATATGTGTTTGCATGAATTTAATTGTCCAAGAAAAATCTTACTTTCGAAAATTACTAAGTATGTTTTTATAATCGCAATTTTATTCCGGATATTAAAATTGGATTATTTTGACCTCCATAATTTATTTATTTGTGAAGTTCTTTTGGAATACATTTCCCCCTCGGATCGACCAAAAGAACGGATTTCACATGAATAAATTCCGAAAGGATGATTGTGGATTATTACTAGTGGCGGTATTGACCCTCACCACGAGTGGCTTGCTCAAAGCGAAATAATAATCCTGTATTTAATTATGGTTATTACTTAGGCATAGGGAATTGATATCAACTTACTCCCCTCGGAGTCCCTGTCAGTTTCTATGTGGTCAAAGTGGGAGCCAACTATTAATTTTGAATTAAGGATTTGTAACTTTTAAGTTTGTAATCCGCTTGAATGTGTTTAAATGTATAGACCACCCCTCGTGGCGCATTTAAATTGTTTCGAGATGTTGGCTGATGCATGATTATATTGTTTTAAGGTTTCAAGATAATTGATGTGATCGAATTATGTGATAATTTTGTATTTTTCTAGATATTGATATGAATGTATGTTTTATTCTCAGTTCATCATGTCGCAACCTTTTAATCCACTGTATAGTATACTTAAAGATAATAAACTTGTTGGTGAGAACTATGTTGATTGGAAACGTAATATAAACATGGCCCTTCCTGCGCAAGAACACTATTGGATATTTAGCGTTGACGTACCCAAGAAACCTAATGATAAGTCAAGTAATGGGGAAAAGGCGATATTCGATGATTGGAAGCATTCCAATGAGCACATGAAGCACATCATCTTGACATTTATGTCTGAGGATTTGAAGCGCATACATGAAGGCATTGAAGCGGCTGTTGATATCATGAATAGCCTTGAAGAGATGTTTCAACATCAGAACCCCATGGCGAATCTGTTCACCATTCGTGAGAAGCTCACGAAGGAAATGGTGAAGGGAACACCCGTAAGGGATCATGTTCTCAATTTTAGGCGTGAGTTTGAGAAACTCGAGTTTCTTGGTGCCGGACAAAGTGAAGAAAGTCAAATCGATTCCATACTCCTAAAGCTATCGAGTAGTTTTGATGGGTTCTTTTGGGAATACGTGTTATCTGAACACAAGTTCACTTTGGATACCCTGCTCAAAGCCCTGATAACGGTAGAGTCATACTTGGGGAGTAGGGACGAGGCTTTGGTGATCAAGAGCTTTTTCTCGAAATCTAGGCCAATGGAAGGTGAGATTGAGAAGGAAGTGGTTGATCGGAACCAAACCAGTAGACTCACTTTGGGAGGCAAGAAAAGAGCTTTCAAGCCGTACGGCGTGAAGATATCCGGTAAAAGTAAGTGCTTCAATTGCGGGGAAAGAGGACATTGGAGGTCTACCTGTTCTAAGCCTAAGAAGGCGGTAAAGAAAGGTAAGTCTCATGCTTTAGTCGTTGAAACATATGTTGCGGCGTATGCTGCCCACTTTTGGGTAGTGGATACCGGGGCAACTGATCATATTTGTTTCACTCTTCAGGGGTTCCAGCTAACCCGGCGACTTAGCAAGAATGAGATCACAATCACTTTGGGGGATGCTACGAGAGTGGCAGCCGAAGCAGTGGGAGTCGTGCACCTATCTTTTGAAGATAGAGTTTTAATTTTAAGAGATGTTTTATACGTTCCGAACTTTAGGAAGAATTTAATTTCGGTTTCTTAGTTGTTTTTTGATGGATATTCAGTTACTTTTAATAAAGTTGTTACTGTTTCTTTTAAGAATGATGTTATCTGTCATGGAACGTTGGTAAACAATCTCTATACGATTAAGTGTGCACACCACTCAAATAATGAATCTAATAACACGTCGATCATTTCGAGTAATAAAAGAAAGTGTTCTTCGAAGATGAACGAAACACTTCTATGGCATCTTAGACTAGGTCATATTAATCTAAAGCGGATAGAGAGATTGGTGAAAGACGGATCCTTGGAATCGCTCCAAGTCGAGCCGTTTCCAACTTGTGAATCCTGTTTAGAGGGTAAGATGACCAAGAGGGCATTTGGAGCCAAGGGGAATAGAGCCACGGAAGTGTTAGAACTCGTTCATACCGATGTGTGTGGTCCAATGACGATCAAAGCGAGAATGGGGTATGAGTATTTTGTTACCTTCATTGACGATTACTCAAGATATGGGTACATTTACCTTATGCGGCATAAGTCTGAAACTTTTGAAAAGTTTAAAGAGTTTAAGGCCGAAGCCGAGAAACATAGGGAAAAGAGTATCAAGTTTCTACGATCAGATCGTGGAGACGAATACCTCAGCGATGAATTCTTAAACTACCTATCGGATGAAGGGATCGTATCCCAGTTGACCGCACCGGGAACCCCTCAACAGAACGGTGTGGCGGAACGAAGGAACCGGACTCTTTTAGAGATGGTCAGATCCATGATGAGTTATTCGGATTTACCCAAGTCGTTTTGGGGTAACGCCTTGGAAACGACGGCTTATATTCTAAACTTGGTGCCATCCAAATCGGTTCCTAAAACCCCAATGGAATTGTGGACCGGGCGCAAGCCCAGTCTAAGACATTTGCGGATTTGGGGTTGTCCGGCATACGTGCTAGACAAGGAAGCCGGTAAGTTGGATCCACGTTCGGAATTAAGGTTGTTTATAGGATACCCTGCGGGAACGAAAGGGTGTATGTTCTATAGTCCCAAGGATCAAAAGACCGTGATTAGTACACATTTTAAATTCTTGGAGGAAGACTATATGAACAATCGGAAACCTAAAAGTGAAATTACCTTAGAAGAATTGAGAGGTCAAACCTCGATACCAAGTATACAAGATGATGTACCACACGTCACATCCTCACAACCGGAACCCCGTCGTAGTGGGAGGGTTGCTAGACAACCCGAGAGATTCATGGGGATAGGAGAATCTTCGGATTTGGTTCCCGGTGTTGAATCAGACCCATGGACGTACGACGAGGCAATCCAAGATAAAGACGCGGAGTCGTGGCAAACGGCAATGGAAGCCGAGATGGGTTCGATGGATCATAATCAAGTGTGGGAGTTGGTCGAGCCACCCAGTGGGGTAGAACCCATTGGATGCAAGTGGGTGTACAAGAGGAAAAGAGGACCGGACGGAAGGGTTGAAACCTTCAAAGCAAGACTTGTGGCCAAAGGGTATACTCAGAAAGAAGGGATCGATTATGAGGAAACCTTTTCGCCTGTAGCTATGCTTAAGTCCATCCGTATTCTCTTGTCGATCGCTGCGCACCTAGATTACGAGATCTGACAAATGGATGTCAAGACGGCTTTCCTTAACGGAAGTCTTGACGGGATAGA
Source organism: Ballota nigra (assembly GCA_947034835.1). NCBI lineage: Eukaryota > Viridiplantae > Streptophyta > Magnoliopsida > Lamiales > Lamiaceae > Ballota > Ballota nigra. The sequence goes on from OX344730.1 coordinate 26,408,686, forward strand.
TATCTATATGCAACAGCCCAAAGGTTTCATTGAAAAAGGTCAAGAGAATCTCGTATGCAAGCTCAAGAGATCCATTTACGGACTTAAGCAAGCATCGCGTACTTGGAACCAGTGTTTTGATCAAGTGAGTAAGTCTTATGGGTTTGATCAAAACGAGTTCGAAAGTTGTGTGTATAAGAAGCGTGACGGAACTGCGGTGGTATTCTTAGTATTATACATAGACGATATTCTGCTCATTGGAAACAATGTAAAGGTATTGTCAGACGTAAAGGTATGGCTGTCAAAACAATTTGATATGAAGGACTTAGGGGAAGCCGGTCACATCCTTGGGATCAAAATCACTCGCGATCGCAAGAAGAGGATGTTGGGCTTATCGCAAACTTCATATATAGACACTGTTTTGAAGCGTTTCAGCATGCAAGATTCCAAGAAAGGTTTTGTACCTTTTAGGCACGGAATCCATCTATCGAAAGAAATGAGCCCTAAGACGCAAGCGGAGATAGATGACATGAAAGGTGTTCCGTACGCTTCGGCCGTAGGAAGCCTTATGTATGCAATGCTGTGTACGAGACCGGATATCTGCTTTACCGTGGGCATGGTGGCAAGATATCAAAGTAATCTCGGGAAAGACCATTGGACTGCCGTAAAGTGCATCTTGAGGTATCTGAAAAGAACTCGGGAGCGGATGCTGATTTACCAGTCAGATAGTCTAGGTCCCGTAGGATACACGGACTCGGATTTCCAATCAGACATAGACTCAAGAAAGTCAACCTCGGGTAGTGTGTTTTGCATGGGAGGAGGAGCCATTTCATGGAGAAGCGTTAAGCAGAAATGCATCGCCGATTCGACCATGGAAGCCGAGTATGTAGCTGCTTGTGAAGCGGCGAAAGAGGCAGTTTGGCTCAAGAACTTCTTAGTGGACTTGGACGTTGTTCCGAATTTGCCCGACAAGATAACTGTCTTTTGTGACAATGCCGGAGCAGTTGCAAATTCAAAGGAACCGAGAGCCCACAAGGCCAGCAAACACATAGAAAGAAAATACCATCTGATACGAGAAATCGTTAAGAGAGGAGATATAGAGGTGGCAAAGATAGCGTCGGGTGACAACCTAGCAGATCCATTCACAAAGGGTCTGCCTCATAGTACATTCGAGAGACATGTGGATGGAATGTGAGTCAAGACTATTGCCAATCTGCTTTAAGTATAAGTGGGAGGAATTATTAGGTTAGTGTAGGTTGACATGAGATGTCACTTAGAGCTACTACACTAAGACATGCGTGATGTATACTAAAAGCAGACTTTAAGTATAAGTGGGAGATTGTTGGAGTTATACGTGAAAGTATGCTTTTACTTTGTATAACTCGTGTATCAAACACTCGTTTTATGAGAATAATTCTTTTATCGCATTTGCTATAGTTATGATTGAATGTTGAATTTCTATTGCAAACCGTTCAATATATAGTACATGTTACATTGTAGTTAATGTGGTGATACCCGATCACGGAAGACAACATTAACAGTTTACTTGTAACTAAACGTACATTTTCACGACCTAGGTGGAATTGAACAATCCGCCGTGAAAGGTCGATGTGTAAGGCTCAGATTGGTCTGTCTTGACTAAGAGATTGCACTAGCACATTTAGTATGTGTTGAAGAGGTCCTACAACGACGAGAAATTCTTCTGTTCTGAAAGGTGTAGAATTAGACCTCAGTGGTTGTTGATTTCTTAATCTCCGTCACTTAAATAGGACCGTGTGTGCTTAATAGTTACTGCTTTGATTCATGTTGGGTGAGAATCATTGCGACTTCGAACTTTGTGTCTTGGGCAGTAATATTAATCATACGACGGTTGCTAAGATTTAATACGGAGAAACGCGTGCGAGTACGGCTCGTGTGATTAGTCCCCTTGGTGGGCTCAGAAGTTTTATCGTACCAAATCTTGCAAGTGAAGAATCAGTTTCTTCGGTACGAATAATAATGTTGAGCTGTCTTTACTCCAAGGTGAAAGATGTTAATTAATTTAGAGCTATTCAGAAGCTTAATTAATTAATGGACTTGATAATCTTAAACGCGGGAAATAATAACCAGGAGCCCATATTATCGTAATATGGATTAAGATGGATAGTGCAATATTAATTTATTAGTGGTAATAATTAATATTAATGGGCTGAATTATATTGGGGCTCAATATTGAAATTCAGAAGTCCATTAGGAGGTCCAATCTTAATTCTCCTTAAGGCCCCTCAAGTAGCCCATTAAGTAGCTCAATAATGATAAGGTGATTAAAATAAAGAATATATTAATGCTGATTTTTCATCATTTTTTTTCGAAAATAAGGAATAAAAAAGAAATAAGATTTTGTTGATTTTCTTGGAAAGATATTATGGAAGATATGTATTCTAGGAATACAAGAATATCTCATATATTCAAGAAGATCCAAATCTTGGATTTCATCCTTGAAATTTTCGAAAATTACACCTCTAAATAGGAGAGTGAGATTTTTGTGGAATATTTTATTGTGGAGAAAATAATATATGACATATATTCAAGATTTCTTAGAGACTAAGAAAAGATTTTCTCCAAACCCATAATATCCCTACAATTTTCGGCCATCACCTCTTATAAATAGGGGATGATTATTTCATCCCCAAGTACATAATTCCATGTGTTGGAAAAATCAAGAAGCATAGATATTTTACTTTTTCCTTAGTTTATTAAATTACTTGAAAGCGTCTCCCACCGACGATCAAGTGAGGTGAAAAGGGAAATACTTGAGAAGGCTTTGGGTTGATAGAGCGAGATTACAATTGTCCCGTATATCCAAAGGCCAATACGATAAGAGGTATGTTAATCGCATATTTACTTGTTTATTCCGCCTAGTTAATATGTGAAATTAATTTAACATGCATGATAATAATTAGTTGTTGGAATTATTATTTGAATTAATTAGGATTAATTCATGCTAGTAATAATTGTATTTAAATTCGTATTTAAATTTCATCCCGAATAGATTCCGGACACCCCTATTTTCCCAACAAGTTTGTCATTCAGCCTTATGATAAACTTCTTGGAGAGATCTTCAAACAGTCTCTGAAGGACAACTACACTGAAGATGATTCAGTCCACTGAAGATCATCAAGTCAGTGAAGGAGGAAGCTACCTAAAGTCAGTGGGTCTTGGTCAACCCACTGAGTCAAAGATCCGTTGGATGCAGTCCACGTGGACCAATCAACACGAGGCAACAAATCTAACACTGACAAGGTCGCATTCCAAGAAAAGTGGTTGAAACCATTAATTGTGTGGATTCAAATGTAATTTCCTCCAACGGTTACATTTGAATCCACACTATAAATACAAGCTCATAGCTTCGTTTCAAGTGTGTGTGAAGTAAGAAAATCAACACCTACGAGCTGTGAAGGTGTGAGTGTTTAGTGCATTTTATTGGGAGTTATAAGGAGGCACGATTCACATCTTGTACACTGAACTTTAGAGTTCATAGATATACTCAAATGAGTGTTCAGCTTGTAACTCATAGCTTAGAGAGGTTTTCCTAATCTTAGCTTTAGGCTAACACATTGTAAAGAAAAACCTCACCTAGTTGGAGAAACCCCAACTGAAACCACAACCATTGTCAGGTTTGTTGGTAGTAAGTTGTTTGTAAGGAAGGAAGGAAGAAAGAAAGATCTGGAGTATAGATCTGGGTGCACCTTGGCACGTTAAAAGCAAGAATCCCAGTTGGTGGATTTCCTGTTAAATCAGGCCGTGGATGTAAGAGCTTGAGTCTCCGAACCACGTTAAACTGAGCGTTTATTCCTTTAAAGTATTTACTAAAGTACTGTGAAAATCTGCTCACTGAGAGCATTGTTAAAGAAATCTTTGGTTAAGTACTTAGGTTAGGGAGAATCCTTCTCACTGACCAGTTCAGGCAACGCACTCGAGAGTTTAGCATCTCGAGTCACTGTGTTGCTTACAGCATGAGTTTTCAAGTCCTCACTGACTTGGTAACTCAGCTTCTAAGCAGCGCATTGACTTGAAGTGTAACCTCTCGAGTCACTGCCTTGTTACAAGACTGAGCCCTCAAGTCATCACACTGACTTGATGTTTCTGACTCGCAACAATGCAGTGACTTGAGTATTATTCACTCTTGCTCCTGAATTCCCATTTTGGTATTCGAAAACGGGACCATCATTGATATATGCGCATCGTGACGCCGCATCTTCTCGTGCCGCCGTCGTACCGTGCGAAGGCCGGCGCCGCCCCCGCGCGCCCATCGTGTTGGGAAAATAGGGGTGCCCGGAATCTATTCGGGATGAAATTTAAATACGAATTTAAATTCAATTATTACTAGCATGAATTAATCCTAATTAATTCAAATAATAGTTCCAACAACAAATTTAACATCATGCATGTTGAATTAATTCACATAAAATCTAGGCGGAATAAACAAGAATTTATGTGACTTACGTACCTCTTGTAGAATTGGTCTTTGAATAAACGGGACAATCACGATCTCGCTTTATCAACCCAAAAACCTTCTCGAGTATTTCCCTTTCGCCTTACTTGATCACCGGTGGGAGATGCTTTCAAGTAATTTAAATAACTAAGGAAAAAGAAAAATATCTATGCTCTTTATTTTTCCAACACATGGAATTATGTACTTGGGGATGAAATAATCAACCCCTATTTATAATATGGGGTGGCCGAAATTTTCATGTGGAATGGGCTTGGAAAAAATCTTTTCTTAGTCTCTAAGAAATCTTGAATATATCTCATATATTCTTTTCTCCATAATAAAAAATTCCACAAAAATCTCACCCTCCTAATTATACTTGAAATTTTTGAAAATTATAAGAAGAGAATCCAAGATTTGGATCTTCTTGAATATATGAGATAATCTTGTATTCCAAGAATACTTATCTTCCATAATATCTTTCCAAGAAAATCAACAAAATCTTTTCTCTCCTAGATATGCTATTTTCGAAAAATACATGAAAAAATCAGCAATATATTTTCTTTTTATTTTAATCACCTTTTCATTATTGGGCTACTTAATGGGCTACTTGAGGGGCCTTTAAGGAGAATTAAGATTGGACCTCCTAATGGACTTCTGAATTTCAATATTGAGCCCCAATATAATTCAATCCATTAATATTAATTATTACCACTAATAAATTAATATTGCACTATCCATCTTAATCCATATTACGATAATATGGGCTCCCGGTAATTATTTCCCGCGTTTAAGATTACAAAGTCCATTAATTAATTAAGCTTCTGAATAGCTCTAAATTAATTAATATATTTCACCTTGGAGTAAAGACAGCTCAACATTATTATCCGTACCGAAGAAACTGATTCTTCACTTGCAAGATTTGGTACGATAAAACTTCTGAGCCCACCAAGGGGACTAATCACACGAGCCGTACTCGCACGCGTTTCTCCGTATTAAATCTTAGCAACCGTCATATGATTAATATTACTGCCCAAAGCAAAAGGTTTGAAGTCACGATAATTCTCACCCAATATGAATCAAAGCAGTAACCATTAAGCACACACGGTCCTATTTAAGTGGCGGAGATTAAGAAATCAATAACCACTGAGGTCTAATTCTTCACATTTCAGAACAGAAGAATTTATCCTCGCTGTAGGTCCTCTTCAACACATATTAAATGTGCTAGTGCAATCTCTTAGTCAAGACAGACCAATCTGAGACTTACACATCGACCTTTCACAGCGGATTGTTTAATTCCACCTAGGTCGTGAAAATGTACGTTTAGTTACAAGGAAACTGTTAATGTTATCTTCCGTGATCAGGTATCACCACATTAACTACAATGTAACTAGTATTATTATGAACTGTTTGCAATAAATATTCAACATTCAATTATATCTAAAGCAAATGCGATAAAAGAATTATTCTTATAACCAAGTGTTTGATACACGAGTTATACAAAGTAAAAGCATACTTTCACGTATAACTCCAACAATCTCCCACTTATACTTAAAGTCTGCTTTTTAGTATACATCATGCATGTCTTAGTGTAGTAGCTCTACGTGACATCTCATGTCAACCTACACTAACCTAATAATTCCTTCCACTTATACTTAAAGCAGATTGGCAATAGTCTTGACTCTCATTCCATCCACATGTCTCTCGAATGTACTCTGAGGCAGACCCTTTGTGAATGGATATACTAGATTGTCCTCCGATGTTTATCTTTGCCACCTCTTTATCTCTTCTCTTAACGATTTCTCGTATAAGATGGTGTTTTCTTTCAATGTGTTTGCTGGCCTTGTGGGCTCTCGGTTCCCTTGAATTTGCAACTGCTCCGGCACAACGATTGTGATGGGCAAATTCAGAACAACGTCCAAGTCCACTAAGAAGTACTTGAGCCAAACCGCTTCTTTCGCTGCTTCATAAGCAGTTACTTATTCGGTTTTCATGGTCGAATCGGCGATGCATTTCTGCTAATCGCTTCTCCATGTCATGGCTCCTTCTCCCATGCAAAACACACTACCCGAGGTAGTTATTCTGGAGTCTATGTCTGATTGGAAATTTGAGTCCGTGTATCCCATGGAATTAGATTGTCTGACTGTTAAATCAACATTCCATCACAAGTTCTTTTCAGAAACTATAGAACGCATTTAATTGCAATCTAATGTGCTTTCCCGGGGTTACTTTGATATCTTGCCAACATGCCTGAGGCAAAAGCAGATATCCGGTCTCGTACACAATATTGCATACATAAGGCTTCCTATGCCCGAAGCGTTCGGAACGCCTTTCGTGTCATCTATCTCCATATGCGTCTTAGGGCCTCTTTCTATTGATAGATGGATTCCGTGCCTAAAGGTACAAAACCTCTCTTGGAATCTTGCATGTTGAAACGCTTCAAAACAGTGCCTTTGTATGAAACTTGCGATAAGTCCAACGTCTTTCTCTTGCGATCTCGAGTGATCTTGATCTCAAGGATGTGACCGGCTTTCCCTAAGTCCTTCATATAAACTGATTTGACAGCCATACCCTTACGTCTGACAATACCTTTACATTGTTTCCAATGAGCAGAATATCGTCTACGTGTAATACTAAGAATACCACCGCAGTTCTGTCACACCTTTTATACACACAACTCTCGAACTCGTTTTGATCAAACCCATAAGACTTAATAACTTGATCAAAACACTGGTTCCAAGTACGCGATGCTTGCTTAAGTCCATAAATGGATCTCTTAAGCTTGCATACGAGGTGCTCTTGGCCTTTTTCAATAAAACCTTTGGGTTGTTGCATATAGATATCTATCCCGTAAAGACTTCCGTTAAGGAAAGATATCTTGACATCTATTTATCAGATCTCGTAATCTAGGTGCGCAGCGATCGACAAGAGAATACGGATGGACTTAAGCATAGCTACAGGCGAAAAGGTCTCCTCATAATCGATCCCTTCTTTTTTAGTATACCCTTTGGCCACTAGCCTTGCTTTGAAGGTCTCAACCCTTCCGTCTGGTCCTCTTGTACACCCACTTGCATCAAATGGGTTCTACCCCATTTGGTGGTTCGACCAACTCCCACACTTGATTATGATCCATTGAACCCATCTCGGCTTCCATTGCCGTTTGCCATGACTCCGCATCTTTGTCTTGGATTACCTCGTCGTATGTCCATGGGTCCGATTCATCACCGGGAATAAAATTCTCCTATTCCCATGAATCTCTCGGGTTGCCTAGCAATTCCCACTGCGATGGGGTTCCGGTTGTGAAGGTGTGATGATTGGTATATCATCTTGTATACTTGGTATAGGAGTTTGTCTAAGGTAATCTCACTTCTGGGCTTTCTTTTGTTCATATAGTCTTCTTCCAAGAATTTAAAGTGTGTGCAAAATACGGTCTTTTGATCCTTGGGACTATAGAACATACACCCTTTCGTTCCCGCAGGGTATCCTATAAACAGCCTTAATTCCGAACGTGGATCCAACTTACTGGCTTCCTTGTCTAGCACGTATGTCGGACAACTCCAAATCCGCAAATATCTTAGACTGGGCTTGCGCCCGGTCCACAATTCCATTGGGGTTTTAGGAACCAATTTGGATGGCACCAAGTTTAGAATGTAAGTCATTGTTTCCAAGGCGTTACCCCAAAACGACTTGGGTAAATCCGAATAACTCATCATGGATCTGACCATTTCTAAAAGAGTCCGGTTTCTTCGTTCCGCCACACCGTTCTGTTGAGGGGTTCCCAGTGCGGTTAACTGGGATACGATCCCTTCGTCCGATAAGTAGTTCAAGAATTCATCGCTGAGGTATTCGCCTCCACGATCTGACCATAGAAACTTGATACTATTTTCCCTATGTTTCTCGGCTTCGGCCTTAAACTCCTTGAACTTATCAAAAGTTTCAGACTTATGCCTCATAAGGTAAATGTACCCATATCTCGAGTAATCGTCAATGAAGGTGACGAAATACTCATACCCCATTCTTGCTTTGATCGTCATTGGACCACACACATCGGTATGAACGAGTTCTGACACTTCCGTGGCTCTATTCCCCTTGGATCCAAATGCCCTCTTGGTCATTTTACCCTCTAAACAGGATTCACAAGTTGGAAACGGTTCGACTTGGAATGATTCCAAGGATCCGTTTTTCACCAATCTCTCTATCCGCTTTAGATTAATATGACCTAGTCTAAGATGCCATAGAAGTGTTTCGTTCATCTCCGAAGAACACTTTCTTTTATTACTCGAAATAATCGATGTGTTATTAGATTCAATTTTGTGAGTGGTGTGCCCAAATAATGGTATAAAGATCATCCATTGAAGTTCCGGAACAGATAAACTCATTATTTCAAGAAATAATAACATCCTTATTAAAAGAAATTGAGTATCTATTCAAAACAGTTTAGAAACTGAAGGTTGAGTTCTTTCTAAACTAGGAACATGAGGAACATCTCTCAAGACCATAACTCTATCTTCACAAGATAGGCGCACTTCTCCCACTGCTTCAGCTGCCACTCTCGTAGCATTGCCCGATGTGATGGGGATCTCACTTCCGTTAAGTCGTCGGGTTAACTTGAACCCATGAAACAAATGTGATCAGTAGCTCTCGTATCCACTATTCACGAATAGACAGCATACGGCACTTCACAAGTTTCGACGACTAGGGTGTGTGAATTACCTAACTTTCCTAGCCTCTTAGGCTTGGAACAGGCAGACCTCCACTGTCCTCTCTCACCGCAACTAAAACACTTCCCCTTCGATGGTAGCCTTTTCATTTGCCTTTCGCAACAGTTGGATTTGCTTGGATCCGGCCTTTGGTCCTCTTCCTCTTCTTCCCTCCCTTGGGACCAAAAGAGGTAGACAGACCATGAGCCACCATAGCACTAGACAGGTGCTCCATTATCACCTCCACTGAAACTAAAGCTTGCAAGAGCTTAGGCAAATGACTTATCCGTTCATTCATCTGACAGTTCATATGAAACTGCTCAAAGCTTCTCGGTAGAGAATGGTATTTGAAATCAACCTGAATCAAAATCCGCACCAAGTACTTCCAACTTGTTAAGGTATGTCATTATATCGAGAACGTGCTCCCTCACGGTCGTTCCTTCCACCATTTCCAACTTGACCGAGTCATGTTTGGTGAACTGATTAGTCATGGGATTCTGATGTAAAAACATCTCTTCAAGGTGTTCCATGATTTCAACAGCGGATACAATGTCTTCATAAATGCGCCTCAAATCCTCAGACAGAGATGTCAAGATGATGCACTTCATGTGTTCATTGTCACGCTTCCAATCATAAACTGCCTTTTCCCATTGCTTGACTTAGCATTAGGCTTGCCAGGTATATTAACGTAAATAACCCAATTGTGTTTTCGTGCAGTAAGGACAAATTTTGAAAAAAAAATTCAATCGATATAAATCATTCCAAAAAGTTTATTAACTTTAAGTATATTAAACAGTGGATTAAAAGGTTGTGACATGATGAAATGAGAATAAAACATACATTCATATTAATATCTAGAAAAATACAAAATTATCACATAATTCGATCACATTAATTATATTGAAACCTTAAACAATATAATTATGCATCAGCCAACATCTCGAAACAATTTAAATGCGCCACGAGGGGTGGTCTATACATTTAAACACATTCAAGCGGATCACAAACTTAAAAGTTACAAATCCTTATTTCAAAATTAATAGTTGGCTCCCACTTTGACCACATAAAAATTGACAGGGACTCCGAGGGGAGTAAGTTAATATCAATTTCTTATGCCTAAGTAATAACCATAATTTAATACAGGATTATTATTTCGCTTTGAGCAAGCCTCTCGTGGTGAGGGTCAATACCGCCACTAGTAATAATCCACAATCATCCTTTCGGAATTTATTCATGTGAAATCCGTCTTTTTGGCCGATTCGAGGGGGAAATGTATTCCAAAAAGACTTCACAAATAAATAAATTATGGAGGCCAAATTAATCCAATTTTAATATCCGGAATAAAATTGCGATTAAATAAACATACTTAGTAATTTTCAAAAGTAAGGTTTTTCTTGGACAATAAGATTCATGCAAACACATATTAACAAATAATAATAAGTGCACGAAATAAAACATCCATCAAAATAAAATTAAACACATTGGAGCACTCAAATCCAATTGTCACGGTTTAATTTCTTCACGTCTTGATACGAAATATCATCCTTGTTGCTTTCCATCGTTCGTCTCGATACGCTCCCACTCGAACAACAACACTTCATCAAAAACAACATCGTTTGGGGTCCGGAACGACGTTTAAAATCACAAAAAAAAATGCAGAACTAAAATTAATTTTTTTTTTAAATTCCACGGCCCGAGATACAGTGCGCATTGGCCCACATAGTGGGCCCGCACGCCACTCGGCACGGCGCTCACGCGCCCGCGCCCCCGCGCCCCATCGTGCGCCTCGCGCACCCCGCGCACCGGGTTTCGCCGTTCGTTCTCGTTTCTCACCCCATGCATGATTTTACGTCCATGCATGCGCCACGCATGCATGCGTCGTCCGGGTACGTCGTCTTTAATTCTTCGTTCTTCGTCACGATCCGGTAATAATTTATTTTACAAAAAAAATAAATACTAGATCTAGACTAGTCTATTACAATGATCAAATCAAAATAAAAATAACTAATCTACTCGTGGATTTTCTCACGAGAAAAACAAATTCGAACGAATCGAATTAAAACAATTAATTCACACGCATGAAAAATTAACAACATTAAAACCATGGCAATTGAATACCTGTAAAAAAGATCTAGCAATTCTACTATCCAATTTCAATTTAATGTTAATCAATTTAAATTCCAATTTAAAGATCAGAGCCCGAAACTGTGGCTCTGATACCAGTTGTTGGGAAAATAGGGGTGCCCGGAATCTATTCGGGATGAAATTTAAATACGAATTTAAATTCAATTATTACTAGCATGAATTAATCCTAATTAATTCAAATAATAATTCCAACAACAAATTTAACATCATGCATGTTGAATTAATTCACATAAAATCTAGGCGGAATAAACAAGAATTTATGTGACTTACGTACCTCTTGTAGAATTGACCTTTGAATAAACGGGACAATCACGATCTCGCTTTATCAACCCAAAAACCTTCTCAAGTATTTCCCTTTCGCGTTACTTGATCACCGGTAGGAGATGCTTTCAAGTAATTTAAATAACTAAGGAAAAAGAAAAATATATATGCTCTTGATTTTTCCAACCCATGAAATTATGTACTTGGGGATGAAATAATCACCCCCTATTTATAATATGGGGTGGCCGAAATTTTCATGTGGAATGGGCTTGGAAAAAATCTTTTCTTAGTTTTTAAGAAATCTTGAATATATCTCATATATTCTTTTCTCCATAATAAAAAATTCCACAAAAATCTCACCCTCCTAATTATACTTGAAATTTTGGAAAATTATAAGAAGAGAATCCAAGATTTGGATCTTCTTGAATATATGAGATAATCTTGTATTCCAAGAATACTTATCTTCCATAATATCTTTCCAAGAAAATCAACAAAATCCTTTCTCTCCTAAATATGCTATTTTCGAAAAATACATGAAAAAATCAGCAATATATTTTCTTTTTATTTTAATCACCTTATCATTATTGGGCTACTTAATGGGCTACTTGAGGGGCCTTTAAGGAGAATTAAGATTGGACCTCCTAATGGACTTCTGAATTTCAATATTGAGCCCCAATATAATTCAATCCATTAATATTAATTATTACCACTAATAAATTAATATTGCACTATCCATCTTAATCCATATTACAATAATATGGGCTCCCGGTAATTATTTCCCGCGTTTAAGATTACCAAGTCCATTAATTAATTAAGCTTCTGAATAGCTCTAAATTAATTAATATATTTCACCTTGGAGTAAAGACAACTCAACATTATTATCCGTACCGAAGAAACTGATTCTTCACTTGCAAGATTTGGTACGATAAAACTTCTGAGCCCACCAAGGGGACTAATCACACGAGCCGTACTCGCACGCGTTTCTCTGTATTAAATCTTAGCAACCGTCGTATGATTAATATTACTGCCCAAAGCACAAGGTTTGAAGTCACGATGATTCTCACCCAACATGAATCAAAGCAGTAACCATTAAGCACACACGGTCCTATTTAAGTGACGGAGATTAAGAAATCAATAACCACTGAGGTCTAATTCTTCACATTTCAGAACAGAAGAATTTATCCTCGCTATAGGTCCTCTTCAAAACATACTAAATGTGCTAGTGCAATATCTTAGTCAAGACAGACCAATCTGAGACTTACACATCGACCTTTCACGGCGGATTGTTCAATTCCACCTAGGTCATGAAAATGTACGTTTAGTTACATGGAAACTGTTAATGTTATCTTCCGTGATCGGGTATCACCACATTAACTACAATGTAACTAGTATTATTATGAACTGTTTGCAATAAATATTCAACATTCAATCATATCTAAAGCAAATGCGATAAAAGAATTATTCTCATAACCAAGTGTTTGATACACGAGTTATACAAAGTAAAAGCATACTTTCACGTATAACTCCAACACATCGTTGCTCCCGCAGTCGCACATGGCCGTGTATCTTGTGAAGCCCTAGCCCACTTTTGGGCATCACAAAATACCAATTAATTTAAAATCCTTAAAATATTTCGTTAAATTTCATTAATATACATGAAATATTTTGAATGATGAATATGCATGTTTATTAAGTCGTAAAATTTCTTTGAAATTATTTTCATGTGATTATCGTTCAAACTAAATTGGCTAATATGCATGTCTTTATAATTTAATCATCTTACATGCATAATTACTCATGTACATAGTTTATTGCTTATAGTCCCGCATATCATACCCGGGTAGGCGGCACCCTGTACTTGTTGGACCGTAATTTATGCTTTGGGTAGACGTCGCTCAATTCTTGCTTCTATGTGCTCTAGAATAATCAAATAAATCCTTATTTCTCCGTTGTCAATAAATTGGTCACAACTCTTACCATGTCACTTTAAAATTGTAATGAAAAATGAATGATATTACCATGAAAGAATTCGATGAGCTTGCTCTCGATGGTAATAACTACCTGACATGGGCGCTAGATGTCGAGATCCATCTAGCCTTAAATGAGTTGAGCGAAATAATTCTTGAAGGTTCGAAATCCACTAACGCCCTGAAGGCGAAAGCGTTGATTTTTCTCATAAATCACCTAAGTGAGGAATTCATTTTTTTTAGATCCTCATTCAGGGACCCCGAAATGTTGTGGAAGTCCCTAAAGGACCATTTCCAACAATAAAATGATATACTCCTCCCTCCAGTACAATACGATTGGTTGAGACTCCATTTCCAAGACCTTAAGTCTATAACGGAGTACAACTTTACTTTGCACAGTATTGTAACCCAGTTGATGCAGAACAATCTGTCAACATTCCACGCTAGCAACCTTATACTCCAGCAGCAGTATAGGGACAATTATATGATTGGTTGCAAACGTGGAAGGGGGAGAGAGAGTAAGATGATCTGGGCTAAAGGCTGAGGTCGTAGTACATCCGGTGGTCATGGAACCTCGAATTTTGCTCTTCAAAAATCTGGCAATCAAGATAAGGTTGAGCAGTCCTGCTACAGATGTGGATGCGGAGGTCATTGATCTCGCACGTGTCGCACTCCCAAGCACTTGGTTGAGGCTTACCAAAAGCAGCAGAAGGACGATAAGGGGAAGACTCCTAGAGTCGAATCTCACCATGCCAGCCTGCCTGAAGCAGACTTTGACCAAGACAACGTCGATCCTCTGGGCATCGAGCTCAAGGACTTTGGAAATGATGAGTGATTTGTGTATTTGATTGTTTTAGTACTTTATTTTTTGGAAACAATTTATGTTTTTGGATCCTTTCTTTCGGATGCTTTATTTTATGGATGATATTATGTTTTAGCTTCGATGTGTTTACCTTAACGTTGTCCATTAAATTTACTTGGATATTGCTATACATGGCTTGTAAACATATCAGCTATTAGGTTTGTGTTATTTCCTCTGGCATGATGGATTAAAATTGTGATTTATGTTTGGTAGATAGCGCCACCACTCATACAATCTTAAGAGATAGGAAGTATTTTCATAACTTGGTAGAACGTAAGGGGAGTATAACTACAATAGCAATGATAGTATGTTGATAGTGGGCTCCAGAAGAGCTTCCATTGTCCTCCCCATGGGTACCGAACTCATAATCGATAATGCGTTATTGTTTCCACAATCTAAGCTTACCCTGCTCAGTTTTAAAGATATAAGAAATAATGACTATCACATTGAAACTAAAACTGAGAACAATAATGAATACCTTTTGATGACTATTACTCGAGGTAGCCGTAAACAAGTTATAGAAAAACTTCCTTCCTTCTCCTCCGGATTGTACTATTCCTACATCCGGCCGTCTAATCCCCATCTAGCTATGAGTATGAAATTCCATGACCCGAATTCTTTTAAATTGTGGCATCAGCGGTTAGGTCATCCAGGATAAACTATGATACGTAGGATTCTATCTAATTCAATTGGTCATAATATTTCGAATAATAGAATCCCTCATGTTGATGAATTTATTTGTGTTGCATGTTTTAAGGGTAAGTTAATAGTACGTCCGTCACGCACTAAGGTTGGACTAGAGTCTCTGGTTTTCCTTGAGCAAATTCAACGAGACATTTGCGGACCGATTCACCCAGCATCAGGACCATTTTGGTATTTCATGGTCCTTATTGATGCCTCCACTAGGTGGACATATGCCTGTTAGTTGTCTACCCGCAATCAAGCTCATGCAGGGCTCATTGCGAAAACTATCGAGCTCGAGCTCAGTCCCCAGCTTGTCCAATCTATTCACATGGATAATACTGTCGAGTTTACCTCGAGAGCTTTTACAGATTACTGTATGGCCCTGGGAATTAAAGTGGAGCATTCGGTTCCCTACGTCCATAATGGTCTTGCTGAGGCGCTAATAAAATGCATCAAACTAATAGCGAGACCATTACTTATGAACTCTAAACTACCCACTTCATGCTGGGGGCATGCAGTCCTACATGCATCACACTTAATATAAATCCGTCCAACTGCATATAATGATCATTCCCCCCTACAGTTAGTGTGTGGGAAAGAACCTAGCATTTTCCATCTGCGAATTTTCGGATGTGCGGTATATGTTCCGATAATATTACCAGAGTGGACCTCTATGGGCCCATAAAGGAAACTCGGTATTTACGTTGGATTTGACTCTCCATCCATCATGAAATACCTTGAGCCTTTGTTCGGGGATCAATTAACGGCCCGGTTCGCTGATTGCACGTTCGATGAAGATTACTTCCCGGCATTAGGGGGAGATCCGAATTCAAAATTGAATGAATGCCGGGAGCTTACGTGGAATGTAAGTAATCTTCAGTATCTAGATCCACGCACTAATCAATCTGAACTAAAAGTTCAAAAGATTATTAACTTGCAAAATTTAGCAAATAATCTGTCAGACGCGTTCACTGACCATAGAGGTGTAACTAAATCGCATATACCTGCAGTAAATGCTCCCCAAAGGGTTGAGGTCCCAAGCAAAACAAGTACCCATGCCCCCATACGCCAGAAGCGTAAAGGACCCTCAAGAGATAGTAATACACCTAAACGAAAAGCTAGCAAATCTGGTCAGCCGAATGTAAAATCTCTAGAAGAGATTCGTCTAGATAACTCAAAGTCTCTAGGAGAAGAGCATCCTAGTGATGAAGCACGTGCACAAAATATTCAATGCACTAGGACAACGAAATGACCAGACCCAAATACAATGGGAAATGAGGAAGGTCTAGTTGACGTAAACGTCAAAGTCTCTGTGGACTTCACAGATATGGGAGAAAATATGTAATATAAATATTACTGTCATCGACGACACATTTTGCAGTGATATTTGCTCTTTCCATTAATGATCCGGATCCAGAACCCAAAACTATCGTTGAGTGTCGGAAGCACTCCGATTGGGTAAAATGGAAAGAGGCAATTGAAGCAGAGCTCGCATTGCTTAACAAAAGACAAGTATTTGACTCTTTCGTTCGTACACCCGCACGCGCTATCCCTGTAGGATATAAATAGGTATTTGTACGAAAAGAAAATGAGAACAATACTATGGAGAGGTATAAAGCGAGGCTTGTAGCTCAAGGGTTTTCGCAGAGACCCGGGATTGATTTCGATCAAACCTATTCTCCCATCATGGACTCAATAACGTTCCGCTACTTGATATCTTTGGCAGTTAAATTAAATCTCCAAATAAGATTAATAGACGTAGTAACCGCATACTTATACGGATCACTAGATGTCGATATTTATATGAAAATCCCGATGGATTTGATATTCCTCAGATGAGGGATGGTGAAAACCGCAGTATGTATATCATAAAACGGCAAAAGTCGTTGTATGGCCTGAAGCAATCGGACCTCATGTTTTACAACCGACTTAGTGAATTCCTTCAGAAGAAGGAATACACATTCGATAAAACTTTCCCATGCGTATTCACGAAGAAATTGCAAAATAGTTTTTGCATCATATCTGTCTATGTTGATGACCTGAACATAATCGGAACATGCAAAGGGATTGAAGAAGTCAGTTCAATCTTAAAAGCCGAATTCAAAATGAAAGCCTTGGGTAAAACCAAGTATTGTCTCGGCCTGCAGATCGAGCATCTCCCAAAAGAAATTCTTATACATCAGTTGACCTACGTGAAGAATGTATTGGAGAGATTTTGCATGGATAAATCTCATCCACTTAGCACCCCTATGGTTGTCCGATCCCTCGAAGTGGATAAGGACCCATTTAGGCCAAGAGAAGATTCAAAAAAAATTCTGGGGCCAGAAGTTCCTTATCTTAGTACTGTTGGAGCATTGCTCTATCTCGCAAATTGCACTTGGACATTGCATTTGCTGTTAATTTGCTTGCGAGACATAGCGCTTCTCCTACAAGGAGACATTGGAATGGTGTTAAGCATGTTCTACGGTACCTCCAAGGGTCTCAAGATCTTGGACTGTTTTACCGTAAGAACCAAGATAAAACCTTGGTAGGTTATGCGGATGCTGGCTATTTGTCTGATCCCCACAACGCCATATCCCAGACTGGTTATGTTTTTCTCTGTGGTGGTACCGCGATCTATGGAGATCGGTTAAACAAACCATGGTTACCACGTCTTCAAACCACTCAGAGATAATAGCTTTGTTTGAAGCTGCACGAGAATGTGTTTGGTTAAGGTCATTGGTAAAACACATTGGTGACTCGTGTGGTATCGCCAGTGCGATACATCTCCCACCATTATATTTGAAGATAACGCCGCTTGCATCGCACAAATAAGTAATGGGTACGTCATGGGAAACCTGACGAAATATATTTCACCTAAGTTTTTCTACCCATACAAACTCTAGAAAAGTAATGTGATTACCATTCAAAAGGTGCAATCTAGTGACAATCTAGCGGATCTGTTCACTAAGTCTTTACCTGCGTCTACTTTTGAAAAGTACGTTCGTGTTGGGGTGCAAAGGCTCAAAGTGTTGTTGTCTTCAGGGGGAGCAGTAACCCTGAAATAAATCTAGAAGATTTGATCTGGAAGATCGATATCATTCCTCCCTAACTTAATATTTGACCGATACCTAGCACGTGGAGTTTTTATGACATGTTATGTCGTAATGTCCAAGGGGGAGTGTTGTAAATCTAGAAGATTTACTATTCCAAATCTAGAAGATTTGATGTGGACATTACTAATGGACCAATAACCCAATGGGCTTCATATCTTATACTAGGGTTTTACTCTTATAAATATATTATTGTACTCAGAATTGTAAACTCTCATACACAAGAACATTAGTGAAACTCCTGGCTTGGCTCGCCCCCAGACAAAGTCGTTCTCGACGAACTGGGTGAACAAATCTCGTCTTTTATTTTACGCACTTATTTACAATAAATTCAACTGAAATTTGAGTTTCAGCCTTAACTCATCAATTTGGCCAATTGAGATCAACAACAGGCCTACGCACTCGGCTATATTAATCAATATAATTATTAATTTAATTTGAGTCAATCATATAAGTATGATCTTCAACCCAAAATAAATTAAAACACATGGCTCAACTTATTTAGCCATGTCGATTAGACATTTCAGGCGACAGAGATAAACACGACCATTCATGTCCCTCTCTCTATTTCGTAAAAATTCAAATTCCCATAATCATTTTATGGCTTTTGGATTTACATATTTTAATCACCATAAACTTGAATACTAAACAACATAACTGATTATTACATTTCATTTGTATAATCCCTAGCCACAACTTAGGAACAATCCAAATCTGTCTATCCCAGATTTAAATTTATTATGCCGACATATCCAAGTTGGTAAGTTTATATTGAGTCACATTGACACTTGATTGTGCATTGTCCTTTCCCTTAGTATCATATTTTCTCTTTCTTGGGCTCAGAACAATCTCGTGACTTGTGGCCAGACTTGCCACAGTTGTAGCAATTACCGTTAAAGGTGTATCTCCCAGCCACGGGCTTCTTGCTATCATTATTTGGCTTTTTCCTCTTCCTGGAGGGCTCACCACGTTCCATTAGATTAGCTTTTGCCTCTAATGAATCATTATTCCTCTCTAAACCACCTTCATGAATTTGAAGCTTTCCGATGACTTCTTGCAAAGTCATACTTTTCTTTTTAAGCTTCAGATGGCTTTGAAAATCCTTCCAACTTGGAGGCAGTTTCTCAATTACTGCAGCGGATTGGAAAGCATCCGACAGTATCATCCCTTATGCAGCAATGTCATGCAGAATCAACTGAAATTCTTGAACTTGTTCGACGACATACTTCGAGTCCACCATCTTGAAGTTCAAGAACTTCCCAACTAAGTACTTCTTAGTACCGACATCCTTGATCACATATTTGGCCTCCAAGGAATTCCACATTTCCTTGGTTGTCTTACATTTCTGATAGACACTGTATAAAGTATCTATCAAACCACTCAGAATATAATTCCGAGCATAGAAATCGTGATCCCACCATCGTTCACAAACATCATGATTTTGAGGATCATTCTCAACGACCTCGGGCGGGTCCTCAGTAAGGAATCTCGCCAACCTCAGGGTGGTCAAGAAAAATAGCATACGCTGTTGCCACCTCTTACCCGAAAAATTTTCGGGTCTCTCACTTTGGACCATAAAAGGTCTCGAGTTATCAAAGGGGAACAGGCTCACCACACCCTGGATTAGAAGTTTGCCCAACTTGGACAGTTACAGGGGGAACAGTGATGGTGGTGCCCAGGGGAATGAGAGTACCAGAAGGAACAACAGTGTTTCCCTAGTTCGAAGACTCAGAATTATTATTTCCGTCGGTCACATTTCGTTTTGTGATTGTTGGAATTAGTGACCGTGGAAATAATAATTCTTTTACAAAATAAAATAAATAAAATTACAACTCGAGAAGAATTACACAGAATACGAAAATAAACAAGAAAGCAGTGTGTCGAGTCGAGGAAGGCCTTTTCCGCAAGACGAAATTTCCCCAGTAGTGCTCTTCGGTTCTGGAAATACGTCCCCAAAGGTAAAACAACATTTTCGTCTTCAAGAGTGCAGCACCGCAGGTCTTGAAGCTCCGGCGAACAGGAAGAACGTATGAACTGGACTGATTTCTTAAAGACTTTATATGCTAGAATACTTAGGGAGAGAATGAAAGAGATTTTCTGCATGAGGACACCTATTTATAGGCCTCCAAGACCCACACATGCATGGAAGGATTGTTAGTCAAACTTCGAACCTGGACTTTTCTGCATTCCGGTTCGTCTCATCCAAAATTAGGGAGGCGTAAGTCACTCCCAATTAAACGAAAATCAGGGAATTTGTCAACAATTGAATTTCATCACATGTTTTGCATGTTTATCATGCACTTTCACGTCCTCTTCAACGAATCTGGACTCTCCATATTTTCAGGTTAAGTCCAAACTTTGGGCTTAGATAACTCTTCTAAAGTCCAAATACAACCCAAAAATCAATTGTCAAGAACCAATAACCAAGTTCCAAAGTCCAATGTCTTCAGTTCAATTTTAATTAAATTTTCTTTTAATTTTCACTCATATATTAATATTGATAAACACCAATAATTTCCAACCATTAAAATTGCTAGTCGAGTTGTAGTATACTTTGTCACCATGCGATTGTATGTTTGTAACTCCGCCAACTTTATTAATGTAGAAGAGGTCAATGAAATAGAAATCAGTTTTTTTTTTTTTTTTTTTTTTTTATTATTATTATTTCGTTTTTTTTAAACCATGGCATGTCAGGTAGAAATGCCATTAAAAAAAAAAAAACTTGGTCAATGTTTATTTTTTTAACGAGTAAATTGCACGAATTGCCCAAAGTTTTATGTGACTGGCCTTTACTTAAGACTGACCTTTAATGGGCAAGGATCACCATGTTGATCCGTTTAATAATCTAGAATAATTTTACTCACACATAAAGCTCAATAGATTTAAGGGTTTATTGAAAAAAAATTATGATGTTTATGATTTTGTATTACAATATTAATTTTTTAATGGGCAAGGATCAGCATGTTGATCCGTTTAATAATCTGGAATAATTTTACTCACACATAAAGCTCAATAGATTTAAGGGTTTATTGAAAAAAAAAAATTATGATGTTTATGATTTTGTTCAATTACAATATTAATTTTTTTCTTTGCAATTTAATGTACTAACTTTATAAGTTTTGCAATTTAAAACGTCTATAATTTTTCGTCAATAATTAAATGACATGATTAATGGTTATGTCACATAGAGCTAATATTCATAAACTTTGTTTTAACTTTAGAAACATAACTTAAAAATGTATTTTAAAAATAATTTTTAATTTTTTAAATATAATTTTATTTATTGATGTCTATGTGGATATTTATGTGATATCTCCGACATGGGAGTCTTTTAATTATTGTCGAAAAGTTATCAGATGTCTTAAATTGCAAAAGTTAAAAAGGTGGTGTTAAATTGCAAAATATATATATATATATATATATATATATATATATATATATATATATATATATTGTAATTGATAAAAATTATAAAATTCGTGATTTTTTTTTCAATTAACTCTAGATTAAAATCAAGTTAGGTTAAAATTAAACTAACTTGAGATAACACATGATAAAACTATATCAAACTAATCGTATTTATGATATTGGAAACAATCGTAATTTAGAGGGGTGTATTCAATTGAAATTCTATTGAATTTTTTTGGACTTTAAAAAGTTTGTGGATTTAGAAAATTCATAAACTCCATGCAGAGTTTGACTGACTTTTTTTTATTGGTTTACATGGATTTTCATAGATTTGACAGGATTGTGGAATTTTTTTTATTGATTTACATAGATTTTCATAGATTCCGGCACTGGTACCATGCAAATCATAGGCGGCCCTGGGGTGGCGCATCTGGTGCCGTCACACAGGGCCCATCCCGACGAGGGCCCCCAATATTTTTCTTGCATATATTATATATATATATATACATTCTAATTTGATATTTTACCAGTAGCGTTGGTGATTTAAGTATGTGTAGTTTTTTTTATTTTTCTAGGGTCACGAGTTCAAATCTCTTGTAGTCAACTAAATTACTTTTATTATTTCATGATCAATGTCTTATAAATTTCGCTTGCTCCTATTAAGCCTTTCTGTCTTCTTTTTAAAATTAAATTGTGCTAGTACTTCAATTTTTTAATAAATGTGTATAGTAATTTATTTTATTTTTCTATACGTGAAACTATTTTTTTATTGTTTAAGTTTGAAAATATATAGTTCTACTATAATATGACATATTTTATTATTATATATCTCTTTTTTCTTTTTGGTAAATAAATCTTTTTTTGTAATTACTTTTTCCTAATTGTTTGTATAATTTCAATATATAATTATATGTTTTAAAAAATAAATTTTTAATACGTAATTTACTTAATTTTCTCTAAATATAGAAATTTTATTTTTGTTGTTTAAGTTATACTCTGATATTGCATATTTTATTTTTATACATCTCATTTATTTGATTAATAACTAATGAAATTGTCTTTATATTAATCATTTCAAAAAAAAAAAATTTATTTATTGTACCAATATAAAGTACTTAAATTATTTTCGAACAGGACCCCTACAATTATTGGACCAGCTCTGATGCAAATGTATATAGAACATACTTGTATATAAAAAAAAAGTTATCCAAATTATTTATAAAAATATCAAAAATACATTAGTTCCAAAAAAATACATTATTATTCTCAACTTCATTTCTATCACCGTTATACCTCGGCCTTATTAAAAGTCTCTGGTTGTTAGAAGAAATTTTGAAAAGTGAAATCCATATATATTTTTTTATCCGCCCCGAACGGGGAGGGAAATCCCAGAAGCCAACAGGGACGGGGACGAAGAATTTTTTTGCCCCGCCTAGAGATAGTATTCCCCGCCTCGTAGGGACCTGCATTATTTTTTTATATAATTAATATATTTATATGTATATATATATATATATATATATATAATTTAAATTGAAAAGTAAATTACAAATAAATATTTTATAATTTCCTACTCAATTAACTATTTATTCAAAATAACATCTATATTTTATTTAATATTGCGTTATTAGTTCCAAATTATATAATTTTCACTTTAATATATATATGTTAACTAAAAATATTAGAATTAAAGGTTTTCTTTAAATTGTTTAAATTAGTTTTTTTAACACCAACTTAAAGTAATTTTTGTATATGAATAAACTTTTTAATTTAGATTTTTTTTATATTTTAAAAATGAGATAAAAAAAATTAGGCATTGACTTGGCCGTAAAATACTAGCTTTACTAGTAGTTACTCCACAAGAGTATGAGATCTGATTAGGCGTGAAATTGTTATGTTTTGGTGCCCGATTTTCTCATGTTTTGAGTGTTTTCGATTAGTGTTTGGAGTCAAATGAGTATCATTTTTATAAACTTATTAATTTGTCTCTTTGGTTTTCATAGATGGATAGAGGGCGAAAAGAGGAGTTCGTAGGACTTTGAATCGGCCAAAACGGACTCCCGGTTGAGGAGATATGAAGATTTTACGAACAAGTGCACAGCAGCCGAAGACCGCTCGAGCAGCTCGAGCGCCAGCGCTCGAGCATATTGCTCGAATGACCGAAAAATGGCAGAAAAGTTTCGCCGCTCGACCAGCTCGAGCGGGAGCGCTCGAGCACCTGTTTCATTCGACCTATATGCTCGAATGGGGCCGCTCGAGCGTGTTTTTGCTCGAGCACTTCCATATTTTGGCCTCCGGATGCGTTTTTTCGGCCCATTAACTCCCGTTTCGACCCGGTGCCTATATATACCTCTTCCAAACACGTTTTAAAGGATCCCCGACTTTTAGAAATCACTTTAGACTTAATTTTTAGAGAGAGGAAGAGGAGAAGAACGAGCAAGCTTTACTTTTACGTTGTTGAGGTTTTGCATACGAATTCTTAGTTTCTTTTCGTTTCTTAATTCCTTTTCATTAGTTTGATTTCTTTAAACACTTTGAAACTTCGTTTTAGTTAATTGAATTTCAGTTCTTAGAATTATTTTCTTTTAAAACCCTAGTTCATGTTTCTTATTTTCTTCGTTCAATTCATTATGTTTATGTTCGTTGTTTCTTCTATTGCTTTTATTTTTGTTAAAACCATGTCCGGCTAAAACCCTTGCATGCTTAGGGTAGGATGAACTCGTAGAAGTAGTATGTGGGTACGTAATTAGGGTAATTTGTGACGTTAGTTTTAATTCTCTTAATTAATGAATTCATATAATTAATCTTAACTCTACCTTTGAATTTCGTACGAAAGTGTTAGAGAGAGGACGACTGCATCACTCAATAACAATTAGTAGTCTTAACGAGAGGGTTTAGAAGAGGTTAATTCATCTACCGGTTTAGCTATGGAGGACGGCCGCATCACCATTAGTTAAATTAGGGTCTCTTTAATTAAGCACTATCTATTAACTTGTTAGTGGATTAGTGAAGTCGATTGATAGGGTAAAGTATTAGGGTATAAAATCTTGAGCTTTCATTCTACGATCTTTTACTTAGGATAATTCTTGGTTGTGACGATTACTTTGATTATGTACCTGCTCCGTTAGTATACGTAGGGATTCCTATCTTAAGCATCACAACCTCATATTTGAATCCAACCCTTAGTTAATTCGTCTGCTTTAGTATTTTAGTTTAATTAGTTTATTTTAGTTTTAATTAATCTTTCTAAAAAAAAAAACCAAAAACACACACTCATATTAACTACGACGCGTAGATCTTCAGGGATCTATTCGCATATACACCATCCCTTGGGTTCGATAATACTTGGTCATTATACTTACTCTTACTACAGTGAACCCGTCCGCTTGCGGGTGAGCGACTAGTAGAAGTTAGTAAAATCGCTTCAAGTCAATGGCGCCGTTGCCGGGGATGGCGTTATATGCCTTTTGAATAGGAC
This sequence comes from Ballota nigra, assembly GCA_947034835.1. Lineage (NCBI taxonomy): Eukaryota > Viridiplantae > Streptophyta > Magnoliopsida > Lamiales > Lamiaceae > Ballota > Ballota nigra. The sequence goes on from OX344730.1 coordinate 26,433,733, forward strand.
TTGTAGATAGCTTAGTAGTTAGTAGTGGGTGATTTATTTTCTGTTTTTATTTTTATTTTTTATTCAATTGGCAGTTGCGTTTTGATCCTTCTGCTAGTGTGCCAGGTTTATGAAAACACGCTCACAAGGCAATACGAGCGAAGAGAGAATACCGTTGGATCCTGAGACAATAGCCAGAAGGAACCGAGCCTTCTTGAGAAGGATGAACGCTGCCGACTTAGGAAAGGAACCAATGGATATCAATAATGAGTTGGACGATGCTGCCAACGATTTCAATCAGGCAGTAGACCGAGTTGAAGGCACTGGAGTTAGTGGTAGCCAGAATCAAATTCCATTAGGGGATAGCCAGAGCCTAAACCCGGATACACGAAACGTAGGGAATCCAACTCAGAACCTTGTCCATAATCCTCATAACAACCCTGCTTACCCACAAAACCCAAATAACCCTTTTAACAACCCAGTATACCAATATTACCCATACCCACCTTATCCTTACCCACCATATCCATATCATTCACCCCCAGTCTACAACCAACCACCTGTTTACCAACCACCACCCCAACAAGTACCTGTACCAGCTGCTAATCCTCAACACGTTCCTCAGAACGTAGATCACAATATGGCTATTCGAGGGAGGTTTGCAGCACAGCCACAACGGTACTATGATGGAGTGGCTTTACCTCCTGTTGAGGCGAACAACTTCTCGATATCCCCGGGGATTTTAAAGCTGCTTACCGAGAATCAGTTCAAAGGGGTGATCGGGAAGGAGAACCCTCACACTCACTTGAGGAGCTTTCTCATGATAGCCTCAACATTTAATTATAATGGCATGTCTGAAGATGCCAAGAGGCTTAGGCTGTTCCCATTCTCATTGACGGGAATAGCCAAGGAGTGGTACGATAATACGCTTCCGCGGGGAGGTATTACCACTTGGGCCGAGCTCGAGCGTCTGTTCCTCGAGCGATTCTACCCTCCATCTAGGACGATCAAGGCTAGAATTGAGATCTCGTCCTTTCGCCAGAAGTCTGGAGAAGATTTACGCCAAGCGTGGGAGAGGTACTCAAACGTGCTGATTGAGTGCCCGCAACACGGGTACAATGAGGGAGACATTATGGCGTTCTTCTATAGTGGTGCCAACAAGGCGGGGCAAGACCATTTAGACGCTTGTGCGGGCGGAGCATTCTTGAACCAAGGCATAGAGAGGTGTAGGGAAATCGTGGACAACATTGTCACGAATGCCGGTGCTTGGAGTGGAGATGCAGATTTTCAGAGAGTGCATCAGGTTGAAGAGTGAGAAGGAACGAGAAGGCTGCTGATGGCCATGATGGAAAAGATCAACAACCTCGAGTTGGGGAAGAATTTGGTTGGAGAGCATGCAGTAGAGAATGAGAGAGTAGACCAACCAAGTGGGCAGCAAGAGGTAGCCAATTACATGGGAGGTCCGTATTACAACCAGAATGGCTACCAAGGTGGAAACCAGTATGGAAGGCCTTCTTATGGCCAACCATTTGTACCTCCAGGTCCTCAGCCACTTCAAAATCAATGGAGGAACACACAAGGAGTTCAAGGAGGCCAGCAGCCTCCTCAAAACACATGGAGGAAGAATGAGAACTTTTCTTATGCTAACCCAAAAGATGGTGTTACTGTTCCTGCAGGTGTTGATCCGGGGTCTAAACCTCCTGGTGGAGAAGGCGGTGCATCAACCGAGGAGATGTTGAGAGCGATCCTTCAGAAGGTGGAGGAAGGGAGCAAGCGGTTGTCATCCTTGGAGTACGATGTGAAGGAGTTGCAAAAGAAGGGTGATCATCGTGATCAAGAGCTCCAAAAGATGAATGTTGAGTGGACTAGAACTCAACAAGAGAACAATAGAAGGTTCACTTCTCTTGAGTTCCAGATGAGCCAGATTGCAAAGTCAGTGAATAGAATGCCGGAGTGGAACCCGAAAGAGCAGTGCAAGGCGATCCAGCTGAGAAGTGGAACCAACTATGAAGGTCCTCAGATGCCTGCTGATTCTGAGACGCCCCAAGTTGAGAAGGGGATTGAAAGTGAAGGAATTGAGAAGCATGAAGATATGGATGAGTCCCAGAAGGGCAAGGAAAGTGAGGAGGTTGAGAGAGTTCCAAAGTGGAAGAAAGCAAAGGAAGCAAGGGAGAAAGTGAAAGAAACAGAAAGAGATGAATGGGGGGTACCCAAATCTGTGATACCCGTCCCGTATCCACAGCGCTTCATGAAAAAGAAGCTTGATGAAAAATTTGCAAAATTTCTTGATGTTTTTAAACAACTTCACATTAACATTCCTTTTTATGATGCTTTGGAACAGATGCCGCACTATGCGAAGTTTTTGATAAACTTGATCGCGAAAAGACGGCGAGTGGATGAGCCGAAGTTGGTGCAGCTGAACCACGAGGTGAGTGCATTAGTGCACAAGGCGCTTCCACCGAAGCTGAAGGATCCCGGGAGCTTCACGATCCTATGTGATATTGGGAACGGGATCAAGAAGGGAGCGTTGTGCGACCTCGGGGCGAGCATTAATTTGATGCCACTGTCGCTTTTCAAGAAGTTGGAAGGTGTTGAACTTCAACCCACAATGATGACGCTTCAACTTGCCGACCGGTCTATTACTAGACCTCAAGGTGTGGTTGAAGACGTCCTAGTGAGAGTTGGAGATCACATTTTTCCAGCCGACTTTGTAGTGCTAGAGATGGAGGAAGATGAGCACGTGCCCCTGATCTTGGGAAGACCGTTCTTAGCTACGGCGGGGATGGTGCTAGATGTGGCAAACGGGAAGATTACGCTGAAGGTTGATGATCAAGAAGTGAAGATCTCCCTATATGAAGTCATGAAGCACCCGAAGGAGGATGAGAGCTTGTATTGCATGGATGTCATTGATCCTCGTGTTGAAGACACGCCTTCTATCCCTAATCCTTCTGATATTCATGATTTTGTTAGTCCTTCACTTGATTATTTAACCCATGAGCGTTATGATCTTGATTATTTTGATAGGGATAAAGTGAAGAAGTTGAAGGATGAAGAGGTGAAGAAAGTGGACGTGGTCCAGTTAGAAGGGAAAGGAGGAGTTAAGAAGAAAAAGTCCAAACTCAAGAAATTGTTTAGTAAGACTCCTCCAGATAAAGGTGAGAAGGAGTTGAGACCTATACCACTTGAGGTGGGGGAGGAAGCAAAGGACTTCATGATGGAAAGGCATCAAGGAAAGGAGTTCAAACACCACTCTTATGAGAGTAAGGGAGGTAAATTTGAGTATGATGTCCCATAAGCTCCTTTGAGCTAGGTCCGGCATGAGGACCTTAAAAATAGCGCTGAATGGGAGGCAACCCATTTTTTATTTGCTTTTGAGTGTTTTTAGTTATTTTCCTTTTATGTTACTAGGATGTTGTTGAGTCGTATGTTTAACCTCGTATTTGAGTAAGTTGCTTGTAGGCTTGTCTCTAAAGGAGTAAAGGTATCAAAGAAGTGGAGATTGAAGGAACTAACTTGAGACAAGGGAATGTGCAAAGCTATTGAGAGAAATTGAATTATTTGGTTGAGGTAACCCACAACCCCAAACTTAGACCTCTAGCAAGGTCGAAGTTTGGGGGGGTGGAGTTTTTTATTTGTTTTATGATTACATTGCACATGCATGCATGCCCTTATCTTTGAGTTGAGTTTGATTGATTATTGGTTTGTTGAGATACTCCTTGGGGTAATTTTGGTTAGACTCGCTAGTGCATATTTCATGCCTATCAACCATCTTATGCTTGTTGATTGCTATCTTTGAGTATGATTTGATGAGTAGGGTGAGTTGTAAGGTTGAGTTAGAAATTCTTTTGTGTGAGTGTTTGAGTTTGAGCTGATTTGAGAAAGAACTTGTATGCTTGTGAATTTTTCTTTTGAGTGCTTGTGTGATGAGAGTGAGAATTCACTAGGACTAGCATGGATGTGAAAGTCGTGAGAGTTGAGCCTTAAGAGATTTAAATGCATGATTTAATCTCTTCGTTTGTGAGTGAATCATCACCTTAGAGGATGCTAGAACTTGTGTGTGCTCTTGCTCCTTGATTGTGTCTAGTTAGATATGCCGAATGTGATCTTAGGCCATCTTTGATTTAATTGAGTCACTTAGCCAAAATTTTCCTTACCAATGACATTGAATCCCTTGCTAGCCCCTTTGAGCCTAAAGCCTATTTTATTTGCTAGCACATTTAAACACTATTCAAAGTTTCTAAGCCTTTTTGTCCCAATTTGAGTGGAGAATAGGAAAAGTGTGAAGGTTGAAGGGATTGAGTTGAGTTGAGAAAAAGAGAATTATGATGGTTGAGTGGTGATAAAATAAGGGTGTGAATGAGATTTGAGTTGTGGGAAAGAACAAAAAAAAAATTGAGAATGAGCAAAAGAAAAATTGAGCTCATGTGTTTGTGTGAAAAAAGAAAAAAAATGAAGTGATTGAAAAAAGTGAAAAGAGTTAGAAAAAAAAATGAAGTGTTGAGAGAAGTGGAATTGAAAGGATGTTGATTGAAAATGTTTGAAGTATTCTGTTCCTAATCTCGAAGTGCCAAAGTTTGACTTTCTATTCTCCATTCATTTGAGTCACTTACATATATTGTTATCCCACCTGTCCAAAGAGCCTACATTACAACCTTGAGAAAAGTCATTTTTGATTCGGCATTGATTTCTAGAGTATGGTCGGAGTTGAGAGTGCTTACAAGCCTATGGCTGCCGATATGTGTGATTGATTGTTGAGTGAGTCCTTTATCATTGATATACACTTGTGAGGGAGTGAAACACATCGTTGAGTGCACATCCATGTTTGATCTTGGTGGGTCTTGTTGTTGTTGCATGAGTATGATGAAGGGGGTGAGTTAGTATACGTGTGATCGATCTTTGAAGCTCGAGTTCAATTACTTGCATGATTTGATTCTTGATTCATTCCTAACAATTTCACTTGACTTATTATTTCGTTGCTTGAGGACAAGCAACATGGTAAGTTTGGGGGGGTTGATTAGGCGTGAAATTGTTATGTTTTGGTGCCCGATTTGCTCATGTTTTGAGTGTTTTCGATTAGTGTTTGGAGTCAAATGAGTATCATTTTTATAAACTTATTAATTTGTCTCTTTGGTTTTCATAGATGGATAGAGGGCGAAAAGAGGAGTTCGTAGGACTTTGAATCGGCCAAAACGGACTCCCGGTTGAGGAGATATGAAGATTTTACGAACAAGTGCACAGCAGCCGAAGACCGCTCGAGCAGCTCGAGCGCCAGCGCTCGAGCATATTGCTCGAATGACCGAAAAATGGCAGAAAAGTTTCGCCGCTCGACCAGCTCGAGCGGGAGCGCTCGAGCACCTGTTTCATTCGACCTATATGCTCGAATGGGGCCGCTAGAGCGTGTTTTTGCTCGAGCACTTCCATATTTTGGCCTCCGGATGCGTTTTTTCGGCCCATTAACTCCCGTTTCGACCCGGTGCCTATATATACCTCTTCCAAACACGTTTTGAAGGATCCCCGACTTTTAGAAATCACTTTAGACTTAATTTTTAGAGAGAGGAAGAGGAGAAGAACGAGCAAGCTTTACTTTTACGTTGTTGAGGTTTTGCATACGAATTCTTAGTTTCTTTTCGTTTTTTAATTCCTTTTCATTAGTTTGATTTCTTTAAACACTTTGAAACTTCGTTTTAGTTAATTGAATTTCAGTTCTTAGAATTATTTTCTTTTAAAACCCTAGTTCATGTTTCTTATTTTCTTCGTTCAATTCATTATGTTTATGTTCGTTGTTTCTTCTATTGCTTTTATTTTTGTTAAAACCATGTCCGGCTAAAACCCTTGCATGCTTAGGGTAGGATGAACTCGTAGAAGTAGGATGTGGGTACGTAATTAGGGTAATTTGTGACGTTAGTTTTAATTCTCTTAATTAATGAATTCATATAATTAATCTTAACTCTACCTTTGAATTTCGTACGAAAGTGTTAGAGAGAGGACGACCGCATCACTCAATAACAATTAGTAGTCTTAACGAGAGGGTTTAGAAGAGGTTAATTCATCTACCGGTTTAGCTATGGAGGACGGCCGCATCACCATTAGTTAAATTAGGGTCTCTTTAATTAAGCACTATCTATTAACTTGTTAGTGGATTAGTGAAGTCGATTGATAGGGTAAAGTATTAGGGTATAAAATCTTGAGCTTTCATTCTACGATCTTTTACTTAGGATAATTCTTGGTTGTGACGATTACTTTGATTATGTACCTGCTCCGTTAGTATACGTAGGGATTCCTATCTTAAGCATCACCACCTCATATTTGAATCCAACCCTTAGTTAATTCGTCTGCTTTAGTATTTTAGTTTAATTAGTTTATTTTAGTTTTAATTAATCTTTCTAAAAAAAACCAAAAACACACACTCATATTAACTACGACGCGTAGATCTTCAGGGATCTATTCGCATATACACCATCCCTTGGGTTCGATAATACTTGGTCATTATACTTACTCTTACTACAGTGAACCCGTCCGCTTGCGGGTGAGCGACTAGTAGAAGTTAGTAAAATCGCTTCAAGTCAAGATCACTGTAGTATGGGCACGTATAGGGACCAAGTAGTATCGAACCCGTGAGAAGGCTTGTACGCGAATAAATCCCTAAAAATCTATGTGTCGTAGCTAATATGAATACGATTTTGTTTTAAACTAAAATTAAACTATATTCTACTAATTATCAAACGAAAGGAAATAAAACTATTCTAACTCTGATTTCAAGTGCAAATATGATGATGATACTCGGGATAGGAATCCCTACGTATACTAACGGAGTTAGTATGATAACTATGATAATTGTGATGTTCAAATTAAAATCCTAAGTGTATTATAAACTAGCAATCAACTTTCCTAATCTAGCACAAAGAATTGAAAGAATAAAAGCTCGAAAATAATTCTAATACTTAGTTCTAACAACTTACTTCACTAACCCACTAATTAAATTATATAAATTGTGCTTAATTATTGAGACTATAATTTAACTAAGGTGATTCGACCGTCCTCCCTAGATAAATCGGTTGATTATAAACCCCTTCAAAAACCCTCTCCTTAAGCCTATTCGTTATTAAAGAGTGATGCGGTCGTCTTCTCTCTAACAATTTTCGTACTTCATTCTATGATTATTCTAGGGTTTATTAGAATTATTCAATAATTAAGAGAATTAAAATTATACACCACGAATTATCCTAATTACGTACCAACATCCTAATTCTACGAGTTCATCATATCCTAAGCATACAAGGGTTTTAGCCTAACATAGTGATTATGAGAATAAAAGCAATAACGAGATCAACAATCATAAATATAATTATACGAATTAAGAAATTCAAAAACATGAACTAATTATGAAATCAATTGAATCAATTCTCAAAAATCAAATCTATTAAATTTGGAAAATTGGGTCTAACTATCAAAAAATTCAAGAAACAAAAAGATAAACCCAATCCGGGCAAAGTATTAATTGTTCTAATGAATCCGTACGATAAAAACCTCGATTACAAACTTAAAATCCTTGTCAAACTCTCAAAATCACGTCTCAAGACTCTTTTCCTTCGAAAAAAGAGTGTAGATCTGTAAAAATATGCTTGAGACGGGTATTTATACGATTTAGGCCAAAAATCGTTTAGGGCGCTTGAGCTGGGCCCTCGCTCGAGCGTCTGGCGCTCAAGCATGCTCAGGTCGAGCGCTTGGTCTTCACAGAGCATCTGGGGCGCTCGAGCACTTGACACTCGAGCCCCTCCCGTGCTCGAGCACTTCCACCTTTTACACTAATTGATACTTTTCTTCGCTCGAACTAATACTTTTTGTATTTCTTCCATATCTTCTCATCCGGGAGTCCGTTTGAGTCGATTCAAAGTCATACGAACTCCATCTTTTGCCCTCTTTCCTAATATGTACACCAAAGAGACAAATTAATGAGTTTTATAAAAATGTTACTTAAGTAGCTCTAAATACTCACAAAAATGCTCAAAATATGAACTAATCGAGCACCAAAACATCACAATTTCACGTCTAATCAGGCGGAAATGGGAAATTCCCGCGGGAACAGAGATTCTTGGCGGGGCGGGGATGGGATGGGGGAAAAATTTCTCATTTATTTCGTGGGGATGAGACGGGGATGTTAGTGTTAGTGTCCTAGAGATAATCCTTTGTGAGGACATGATACTAAGATGATATTCAGTTTATGGTTTAATATTATTGTTTGGTTTAATATTAAATGTATGGCTTTACACTTATCTGAATATTATGTTTGATTGTTAGCATTATTCATATCTGTGTTCCCTTGAATCGATACTGTCATTGAGTGAGTGAGAACTCAGATGACCGAAGTACGATTCTCAAATAGCCCCGATCAAGGATCATCAAGAATGGGATATTGATGATGCAATGGAGATTGGTGTGCGATCTACATTATACTCTATGGTGAGAGTGTAGTAAGATCTTACTTACTGCGAGATACTAGGTATCTCATAATGGATGCACAAATACCTTAGAGGGTATTGGCATACCCATCCGAGAAACTGTTTGATGTAATTCCACATAATGTGTCTATGGGTGTCTCAGTTAGTGGGAGCGATGTGATACTCCTCAGACTTGAGGTCAATACACACGACATGTGCGGAGTGATGAACTTTGATCATGACCGACGTTTTCACCCTCCAAGGGTAGATATGACATGGATTGGGTTCATCACGAAGTTCATGTGCGTGGTAGTTGAGCCAAGAATAGGATTCATTCCTCAATGTGGATTTAAGAGAGAATACTCGTCTTCTCATCATAATTGGATCTAAGACATCGGCCGATGCAAGTCGACTTGGACTTTGTGGCCAAGGGCGACGCGAGCGATCAATTAGTGATTTGAGATAATATGATTAAGTTATTTGAATAGACACTTCTGTTGGAGTTATACGTGAAAGTATGCTTTTACTTTGTATAACTCGTGTATCAAACACTCGATTTATGAGAATAATTCTTTTATCACATTTGCTTTAGATATGATTGAATGTTGAATTTCTATTGCAAACCGTTCAATATATAGTACATGTTACATTGTAGTTAATGTGGTGATACCCGATCACGGAAGACAACATTAACAGTTTACTTGTAACTAAACGTACATTTCACGACCTAGGTGGAATTGAACAATCCGCCGTGAAAGGTCGATGTGTAAGGCTCAGATTGGTCTGTCTTGACTAAGAGATTGCACTAGCACATTTAGTATGTGTTGAAGAGGTCCTACAGCGAGGATAAATTCTTCTGTTCTGAAAGGTGAAGAATTAGACCTCAGTGGTTGTTGATTTCTTAATCTTCGTCACTTAAATAGGACCGTGTGTGCTTAATGGTTACTGCTTTGATTCATGTTGGGTGAGAATCATTGTGACTTCGAACTTTGTGTCTTGGGCAGTAATATTAATCATACGACGGTTGCTAAGATTTAATACGGAGAAACGCGTGCGAGTACGGCTCGTATGATTAGTCCCCTTGGTGGGCTCAGAAGCTTTATTGTACCAAATCTTGCAAGTGAAGAATTAGTTTCTTCGGTACGAATAATAATGTTGAGCTGTCTTTACTCCAAGGTGAAAGACGTTAATTAATTTAGAGCTATTCAGAAGCTTAATTAATTAATGGACTTGATAATCTTAAATGCGGGAAATAATAACCGGGAGCCCATATTATCGTAATATGGATTAAGATGGATAGTGCAATATTAATTTATTAGTGGTAATAATTAATATTAATGGACTGAATTATATTGGGGCTCAATATTGAAATTCAGAAGTCCATTAGGAGGTCCAATCTTAATTCTCCTTAAGGCCCCTCAAGTAGCCCATTAAGTAGCCCAATAATGATAAGGTGATTAAAATAAAAAGAAAATATATTGCTGATTTTTTCATGTTTTTTTCGAAAATAGTAAATCAAGAAAAGAGAAGATTTTGTTGATTTTCTTGAAAAGATATTATGGAAGATATGTATTCTTGGAATACAAGAATATCTCATATATTCAAGAAGATCCAAATCTAAGGATCTCATATTGAAATTTTCGAAAATAATTAAGTTTAATAGGAGAGTGAGATTTTTGTGGAATATTTTATTATGGAGAAAAGAATATATGAGATATATTCAAGGTTTCTTAGAGATTAAGAAAAGATTTTCTCTTGGCCATAAAATATACAATTTTCGTTCCTCTCACTATTATAAATAGGGGATGATTATTTCATCTCCAAGTACATAATTCCATGTGTTGGAAAAATCAAGAAGCATAGATATTTTTCTTTTTCCTTAGTTTATTAAATTGCTTGAAAGCGTCTCCCACCGGCGATCAAGTGAGGTGAAAAGGGAAATACTTGAGAAGGCTTTGGGTTGATAGAGCGAGATTACTAGTGTCCCGTATATCCAAAGGCCATTACTACGAGAGGTACGTTAATCGCATATTTACTTGTTTATTCCGCCTAGTTAAATATGTGAAATTAATTCAGCATGCATGATGATAATTAGTTGTTGGAATTATTATTTGAATTAATTAGGATTAATTCATGCTAGTAATAATTGTATTTAAATTCGTATTTAAATTTCATCCCGAATAGATTCCGGGCACCCCTATTTTCCCAACAACTGGTATCAGAGCCACGGTTTTGGGCTCTGAATTTTAAATTGGAATTTAAATTGTTAAACATTAAATTGAAATTGGATAGTAGAATTGTTAGATCTTTTTTGCAGGTATCCAATTGTCATGGTTTTTAATGTTGTTAATTTCATGCGTGTAAATTAATTGTTTTTTAATTCGATTCGTTCGAATTTGTTTTTCTCGTGAGAAAATCCACGAGTAGATTAGTTGTTTTTATTTTGATTCGATCATTGTAATAGACTAGTCTAGATCTAGTATTTATTTTTTTTGTAAAAATAAATTGTAACCGGATCGTGACGAAGAACGAAAAATTAAAAACGGCGTACCCGGACGACGCATACAAGCGTGGCGCGTGTATGGAGGTAAAATCATGCAAGGGGTGAAGAAAACGAGGTCGAACGGCGAAAAAAACGGCGCACGGGGGTGCACGGCGCACGCCGTGCGCAACGGGGGCACAGCGTCGCGCGCGCCTCGGGTGCGCCTCGGGTGCGCCTCGGGCGCGGGCTGCAGTGCCTCGGGTGCGCCTCGGGGCTGCGCTTCGGCGCGCCTCGGGCAGTTTTCCAGCGCTTCTCAGGCCGGGAAGCGCGCGGGCCCACTTCGTGGCCCGACGCGCGCTGTATCTCAGGCCGTGGAATTTTTTCGGTTCGTGTTTTTTTTTCGTGTGATTTTAAACGTCGTCCCGAACCCCAAACGATGCTGTTTTTGAAGAAGTGTTGCTGTTCGAGTGGGAGCACGTCGAGACGAATGTCGGAAAGCAACAAGGACGATTTTTCGCATCAAGACGTGAAGAAATTAAACCGTGACAATTGGATTCGAGTGCTCCAATGTGTTTAATTTTTGTTTTGATGGATGTTTTATTTCGTGCACTTATTATTATTTGTTAATATGTGTTTGCATGAATTTAATTGTCCAAGAAAAACCTTACTTTCGAAAATTACTAAGTATGTTTTTATAATCGCAATTTTATTCCGGATATTAAAATTGGATTATTTTGGCCTCCATAATTTATTTATTTGTGAAGTTCTTTTGGAATACATTTCCCCCTCGGATCGGCCAAAAGAACGGATTTCACATGAATAAATTCCGAAAGGATGATTGTGGATTATTACTAGTGGCGGTATTGACCCTCACCACGAGTGGCTTGCTCAAAGCGAAATAATAATCATGTATTTAATTATGGTTATTACTTAGGCATAGGAAATTGATATTAACTTACTCCCCTCGGAGTCCCTGTCAATTTCTATGTGGTCAAAGTGGGAGCCAACTATTAATTTTGAATTAAGGATTTGTAACTTTTAAGTTTGTGATCCGCTTGAATGTATTTAAATGTATAGACCACCCCTCGTGGCGCATTTAAATGGTTTCGAGATGTTGGCTGATGCATGATTATATTGTTTTAAGGTTTCAATATAATTGATGTGATCGAATTATGTGATAATTTCATATTTTTCTAGATATTGATATGAATGTATGTTTTATTCTCATTTCATCATGTCGCAACCTTTTAATCCACTGTTTAATATACTTAAAGTTAATAAACTTTTTGGAGAGAATTATATCGATTGGAAATGTTTTTTTAAATTTGTCCTTACTGCACGAAAACACAATTGGGTTATTTATGTTAATATACCCGGCAAGCCTAATGATAAGTCAAGCAATGGGAAGAGGCAGTTTATGATCGGAAGCGTGACAATGAATGAAGTGCATCATCTTGACATTTCTGTCTGAGGATTTGAGGCGCATTCATGAAGACATTGTATCCGCTGTTGAAATCATGGAACACCTTGAAGAGATGTTTTCACATCATAATCCCATGACTAATCAGTTCACCAAACATGACTCGGTCAAGTTGGAAATGGTGGAAGGAACGCCCGTGAGGGAGCACGTTCTCGAGATAAAGGCATACCTTAACAAGTTGGAAGTACTTGGTGCGGATTTTGATTGATTTCATATACCATTCCCTACCGAGAAGCTTTGAGTAGTTTCATCTGAACTGTCAGATGAATGAACGGACAAGTCGTTTGCCCGAGCTCTTGCAAGCTTTAGTTTCGGTGGAGGTGATAATGGAGCACCAGTCTAGTGCTATGGTGGCTAATGGTTCGTCTACCTCTTTTGGTCCCAAGGGAGGGAAAAAAAGGAAGAGAACCAAAGGCCGGATCCAAGCAAATCCAATTGTTGCGAAAGGCAAATGTAAAGGCAAGCATCGAAGGGGAAGTGTTTTAGTTGCGGTGAGAGAGGAGAATGGAGGTCTGCCTGTTCCAAGCCTAAGAGGCTAGGAAAGTTAGGTAATTCACACACCTTAGTCGTCGAAACTTGTGAAGTGGCGTATGCTGTCTATTCGTGGATAGTGGATACGAGAGCTACTAATCACATTTGTTTCATGGGTTTAAGCTAACCCGACGACTTAACGGAAGTGAGATCCCCATCACATCGGGCAATGCTACGAGAGTGGCAGCTGAAGCAGTGGGAGAAGTGCGCCTATCTTGTGAAGATAGAGTTATGGTCTTGAGAGACGTTCCTCATGTTCCTAGTTTAGAAAGAACTCAACCTTCAGTTTCTAAACTGTTTGAATAGATACTCAGTTTCTTTTAATAAGGATGTTATTATTGCTTGAAACGATGAGTTTATCCATTCCAAAACTTTAATGGATGATCTTTATACCATTATTTGGTTACACCACTCACAAAATTGAATCTAATAACACATCGATTATTTCGAGTAATAAAAGAAAGTGTTCTTCGGAGATGAACGAAACACTTCTATGGCATCTTAGACTAGGTCATATTAATCTAAAGTGGATAGAGAGATTGGTGAAAGACGGATCCTTGGAATCATTCCAAGTCGAACCGTTTCCAACTTGTGAATCCTGTTTAGAGGGTAAAATGACCAAGAGGGCATTTGGAGCCAAGGGGAATAGAACTACGGAAGTGTTAGAACTCGTTCATACCGATATGTGTGGTTCAATGACGATCATAGCAAGAAGAGGTATGAGTAATTTGATGATTACTCAAGATACGGATACATCTACCTTATGATGCATAGGGAAAGAAGTATCAAGTCTCTACGATTTGTTCGTGGAGGCGAATACCTTAGCAATGAATTCTTGAACTACATATCGGAAGAAGGGATTGTATCCCTGTTGACCACATCGGGAACCCCTCAATAGAACGGTGTGGCGGAACGAAGGAGCCAGACTCTTTTAGAAATAGTCAGATCCATGATGAGTTATTCGGATTTACCCAAGTCGTTTTGGGGTAACGCCTTGGAAACAATGACTTACATTCTAAACTTGGTGCCATCCAAATCGGTTCCTAAAACCCCAATGGAATTGTGGACCGGGCGCAAGCCCAGTCTAAGACACTTGCAGATTTGGGGTTGTCCGGCATACGTGCTAGACAAGGAAGCCGGTAAATTGGATCCATGTTCGGAATTAAGGTTGTTTATAGGATATCCCATGGGAACGAAAGGGTGTATGTTCTATAGTCTCAAGGATTAAAAGACCGTGATTAGTTCGCACTTTAAATTCTTGGAGGAAGACTATATGAACAAAAGAAAGCCCAGAAGTGAGATTACCTTAGACGAGTTAAGAGGGCAAACTCCTATACCAAGTATACAAGATGATATACCACACGTCATACCTTCACAACCGGAACCCCGTCGTAGTGGGAGGATTGCAAGGCAAACCGAGAGATTCATGGGAATTGGAGAATCTTCGGATTTGATTCCCGGCGATGAATCAGACCCATGAACGTACGTCGAGGCAATCCAAGACAAAGATGCGGAGGCGTGGCAAACCGCAATGGAAACCGAGGTGGGTTCGATGGATTATAATCAAGTGTGGGAGTTGGTTGATCAACCTAGTGGGGTAGAGCCCATTGGATGCAAGTGGGTGTACAAGAGGAAAAGAGGACCGGACGGAAGGGTAGAGACCTTCAAAGCAAAGCTTGTGGCCTGTGGCTTGTAGCTATGCTTAAGTCCATCCGTATTCTCTTGTCGATCGCTGCGCACTTAGATTACGAGATCTGGCAAATGGATGTCAAGACAGCTTTCCTTAACGGAAGTCTTGATGGAATCTATATGCAACAGCCCAAAGGTTTTGTTGAAAAAGGCCAAGAGCACCTCGTATGCAAGCTTAAGAGATCCATTTATGGACTTAAGCAAGCATCGCATACTTGGAACCAGTGTTTTGATCAAGTTATTACGTCTTATGGGTTTGTGATCAAAACAAGTTCGAAAGTTGTGTGTATAAAAGATGTGACGGAACTGCGGTGGTATTCTTAGTATTATACGTAGACGATATTCTGCTCATTGGAAACAATGTAAAGGTATTATCAGACGTAAGGGTATGGTTGTCAAATCAGTTTGATATGAAGGACTTAGGGAAAGCCGGTCACATCCTTGGGATCAAGTTCACTCGAGATCCAAGAGGAGGATGTTGGGTTTATCGCA
The DNA here is from genome assembly GCA_947034835.1 of Ballota nigra. Classification (NCBI taxonomy): domain Eukaryota; kingdom Viridiplantae; phylum Streptophyta; class Magnoliopsida; order Lamiales; family Lamiaceae; genus Ballota; species Ballota nigra. The sequence continues at coordinate 26,448,824 of OX344730.1, forward strand.
AGTTTCATACAAAGCTACTGTTTTGAAGCATTTCAGCATGCAAGATTCCAAGAAAGGTTTTGTACCTTTTAGGCACGGAATCCATCTATCTAAAGAAATATGCCCTAAGACGCAAGTGGAGATAGATGACATGAAAGACGTTTCGTACGTTTCGGACGTAGGAAGTCTTATGTATGCAATGTTGTGTACGAGACCGGATATCTGCTTTGCCGTGGGCATGATGGCAAGATATCAAAGTAACCCCGGGAAAGCACATTAGATTGCAATTAAATGCGTTCTTTAGTTTCTGAAAAGAACTTAGTATGGAATGCTGATTTAACAATCAGACAAACTAATTCCCATGGGATACACGGACTCAAATTTCCAATCAGACATAGACTCCAAAATACCTACCTCGGGTAGTGTGTTTTGCATGGGAGAAGGAGCCATGACATGGAGAAGCGATTTGCAGAAATGCATCGCAGATTCGACCATGGAAGCCGAATAAGTAGTTGTTTGTGAAGTAGCGAAAGAAGCGGTTTGGCTCAAGTACTTCATAGTGGACTTGGACGTTGTTCCGAATTTGCCCGACAAGATAACTATCTTTTGTGACAATGCCGGAGCAGTTGCAAATTCAAGGGAACCGAGAGCCCACAAGACCAGCAAACACATTGAAAGAAAACACCATCTTATACGAGAAATTGTTAAGAGAGGAGATAAAGAGGTGGCAAAGATAAATGTCGGAGGACAACCTTGTTGGTGAGCGAATCTAATCGTGAGGATTAGTGGCTGTTTTAATCCGTTTTTACGTCACCAATCAATAACGTGTGATTGATTACCACCGTAAATGGTAAATCGGGGTTTAGGTCATCGAATTTGGATATATGAAAATCGAAATTGAAATAATTTCGTATGCGTGTGCGTTAAGGTGTATTTGTGTGTGTTTGGGAGTGTTTTTGAATTTTTTTTTCCTTGTATTTCTCAGCTGGAGAACAACTATTTATAGAGACTAGCAAGCATGAGGTGTTCAAGACTCTTGGTCTCCCTAGCCTGCATGCTTGACATGTGTCCATGTGATCTTATCTAAGCTGAATCTTAGTTACAAAGTCTTCTTTGGTCTTATCTCGGACTCATTGTTGTTCGCCTAGGTCGGCTTGATGGATCTTGTTGATTCTCCAACCGAAAGTTGTTCGCCTCTTGAGGTTGTACTTGGGAAGTTGTTCGCCTTATGCCTTTGTTCAGCTTGGCTTTGGGATCTTTGTCCTTTGTTCACTTGTACATACTTCCTTGGCTATCTATTGTATCATAGTTTGATAAAGTTGTTCGTCATTGATGACTTCACAGTTTGCTCATTCTTGGTCCCGGGCCTTAATACCTGTTCGCCTATTAGTTGTTCGTCGGGAGTGTTGTTCGTCACTTTATACACCCCCCAGATTGATTAATGCACCCAAATCGTGATTTTCTTTGTTGATCTTCCTTGATTTGGTTCATAATCCTTGTTGTAGCTTTAATCCTTGTTCGTCATTTACTAACAATTGTTCGCCCATCAACAATTGCCCCCTATCCTAACTATACGTTATACCAAACGAGCAACTTTGTGGCGAACAACTATAGTTAGGATATCAAAATAATGAGGATTGGGACGAACATCATTGGTCTGGGCGAGCAACGTATGGTCTGCCGTTTCGTCTTCCCAAGGTCTGGGAAGATTACGAAGATGACGCCAGCGCAATGATTGCGCGCCGTTCACGCGCGAGCAACTCCGAGGCCACGCGCCCCTATAATTGCTTATAGGCCCTTCAACTTTTGAACTTGTTTGGAAATTACCCCGTTTTCTCTCAATTTGACCTCTGAGTTTTCGGGAAATTACGCCTGGGACCCTGTTTTTGCTTGGGGTATAAATAGTGGGAAAACTGAAAATTTTCCCACTTTTCTCCCTCTTGCTACAGTGCTCCGGCGATTTCCATCTTCCTCCGGCGATTTCAAGTTTTTTCGGCGTCCGTCCTTCAGTATTTGGCTTCAAATCTTCATTCCCAGGTAGTTACCTTCTTCTTTCTATCTTTTTCTCTACTTTTTCTCTCGAAAATTCAATCGCCGCCGTGTGGATCCGAGCGCCACCGTCTTCTCCGGGAAAGCGCCGCCGTCTGCAACAATATCCGTCATATCCGTCACTACCCAGATTTTCCCTCTCCCTCCTATGTCTTCGCATTCGAGTAATAAAACTGAGGAGACCCTAGATCCCCTTTTTCCCATTGTTGCTCGCGATCTAGAGCCAGTTGAGGTTTCTTCAGCGTCGAACGCTCACGTGGATTCTGTTGTTCGTTCTGTGGAGGACACCAGTGCGGGCCCATCTGGAAGAGGGCTAATAGTTGTGGCGAACAACAATCTGGACGAAAACTCTTCTTCTGCCGAAACTGAAGTTCCAGAATCCAACGAACTTACTCGTGAGTTTTTGGAGGGTATCAATTTTCCATCCCCAAGGATGCGGGAAAGTGAGATCCCGGCTGGGGTTGCTCGCCTATTCGAATGGTGAGCATATGCTGAAAGGTATGCGAACAGCTTTCCTCGTCCACAAAGACAAATAATGGACAAGGTGAAGACTGATTACCAGGCGAGCAAGATCAAGAGTGTTGTTCGCGAAGATGAACTGGATACTATCCGGAAGGACTATAAGATCCCATATGATATTCATATGTGGGCACCTCAGAGGAAGGAAAGAGCTGATCGCCCACCTCCAGGGTGCACGGCGATCAACATCCACACCTTGATTGCTGGGCTGAAGTTACCTCTTCCACCTGTTGTTGGTCGATTCTTAGAGGCGACCAACTTGGCTATCACTCAAATTACCCCAATTGGGTGGATGAACCTTTTAGGCTCTATGTGCCTGTTCGCTTTGGAGGGGTACGTTGATCGGATCACTGCGGAAGAGATCAACTACCTGATGACAATCACAAGTTGCCCCCGAGGAGAAGATGGCTATCACTACCTCAAGGCCAGGACTGGGTTGAAAATGGTGGAAGAGGTGCCGAACAAGATTCGTGATTGGAAACAGCACTTCTTCTGGATTGGGGGTGATTGGCGAGCATCTTCTGGTCCACACGGCGGCCCTGGACGAATAAATTCTCCAGCAGCCTATGGAAAACTGAAACGTAAGTTCAATTCTTGCTCGCCTTTGGACAGTTGTTCTAATTTAACTTTTTTTGTTTGTTCGCAGGCCCTCGTCTACCCAAGTGGAATTCGGAAGAAGAGTTGAGCTCCGAGTTTCTGTTTACATCGTGCCTGGTCGGCCTCCATAACCGAGCAGATAGAACTATTGACTATCTTTGCCGATCAAGGTGTCAAAAAGCTGCTCGCCTCTTGACCTATCCTCACCACCTGGAGGCTCAAGCTGAGGTGCCCCCAGGTATGAAGATTTCTAACTTCCGGTTCAAATGTTTTGTTCGTCAATGTTTTGTTTAACTTGCTCGCCTAATATTATTTTTTTTTTATTTTTTTTTTAGCCGAGCAAGTAACAGTTGCCGTCCCTCCAAGCTACGCTCTTCTCGAGCAAAGGGTCCTTGAAATGGGGCCACCAAGAGGGAAGAAAAGAAGAGGTGACCCTCCCCAAGCTGTGCTCGCCATGTCGAACAAGCCTGAGGGGGCCAAAGTTCCAAGACCGGCTGCCCCCCCAGTTCAAATTCGGTCTCCTCCCGTCTCCCCACCTCGTGGTGGTAAGCGCCTTAAGAAGGCAGATGGGACCCCACTGGCCGGAGATGTCCCCGGCAAGGGGAAAGAAAAGGTGGGCGAAAGTTATGCTCGCCACGAAGAGGATGTTATAAGGCGTTCTTCTGGGGAGCCCACGGAAAAGTCGGGAAAAGCGAGCAAAGATGTTGGCTCACTCCGTGGCCCAGAAGATCTTACATTCCTAGGATGGGATGATCGGAAGTTTGCCGAGTAAGTATCTATCCTCTCTTGCCGAACAACTTTCATCCATTTTTTTATTTTTCTAAGTATCAATTGCTTTTTTGTTTGCAGATACCGTGCCGATGATTATCCCGGCCGAGCAAGTGTTGTACATCAGTACGCTTGCTCGAAGACTCCCGTAAACATAAGGGAGATTCCTGGCGAACATGTTCGCAAGGCGACGGAGTTGGTCGCCCGGGCCTGGACGCGTCCTCTGGACAAGGCCATCCTTCAGCAGGGGCAAATGGACAATCTCCATCTCTCGATGATGCTCGTCGCCAACGGCCTTGTTACTGCTCAGAGGGCAATCACCCAAGTTGCCGAGCAAGAAAAGTCTGCTCGCCAATATGCGAATACTGCTCGACAGCTTACTGAAGAAAAGGATGGCCTGGTGAGCCAATACGAGGCCAAGATTGCTCGCCTTAACAACCAGATCAATGTTTACATTGATGCTGAGCACAAGCGCCTTGAAGAGATTCAGGCCATGTCCAAAGAGCTGAAGGATAAAGAGGCCCTGCTTGGGGACAAGGAGATTTTGCTCGGTGAGGGAGAGAAAAGATTGACTTCGGCCGAACAAAGAATTGCTGAGCTTGAGGCGGAGAATGCTCGTCTCCGGGAAGCAGAAGCCAACCTCTTCACCCGTGAGCAACTTGAAGAGGAGGTTCAAACTCGTACCGGCCCCATCTCCAACCTTGGATATATTTGTGCCTACGCGGACAGCATCCGTACGGCTGATGCCTATGATTACAAGGAGATGGTGGAGGAGATGGCTAAGGATTTGAATGAGTTCCTCGAGAACTATCCTCCGCCGAACAACGTTAAAATCCAATTGGCGGATTTGGCTGTGCTAGGGGTTAAACTGGATAAACTCGACCCCAGCATCACCATCACTCATCCTCCACCAATTGTTGATGATGGCGAGCAAGGAGATGAACCGGCTGCCGCGGACGAGCAAATTGCTAAAGAAGCGGAGGATAAGGCGGCTGAAGACCTTGCTCGGGACATGATTGTCGACCCCTCTGCCGAGCAACCTCAAGATCCTCCCCCCACCGAACAGCAGTAGTTTTAGGACTTAACTTTTTTCTTTTCTTCTTTTGTAGTAGTTGCTCGCTCCTTTTTTGTAGTACTTGTAATGGCTGCTTCCAGCTTGTACTATTTTTTAGGCTTAATGCCTTTCTTTAATGGAAAATGTCTTTCTCATGTTCGCTCATTTTCTTATATATGTCAATTGCCTTTACATTTCTGTCAATGCTTTTACAATTATAACATATAGTATTGGGCTTTTGTTCGAATTGAACTTTGCCTTTAGTGGAATCAGGGTTTAGCCTTAGGTTCTGTTCATTTTAAAAAACAAACAACCTTTAAGTGGCTTTGGTCCTTAGGTTCTGTTCATTTGTAAAACGAACAACCTTTGAATGGACTTGTACCTCGAGCTTTTGGACTTTTCCTCTTTTGACGAACAACTATTATATTTACATTGCAAAATAATTACAAGTGTTATAAGACTGTCTATCACTATCATATACAATCTGACGAACAACTTTAAACACAAACTAAAACTTGCTCGCTTATAATATTTTGCCGAGCAACTCTATCTATAAAACCAAAAGCACTAGCACCAGACTATACAACGTGCCGAGCAACTTTTGAATCTATACTTGAGAAAATTTTAAAAAATTAGGCAAGTTTTTAGCTGCCTTCTTAGCCTTCCTTCAACTCATACGCATCCCTTACCCCTCAAGACATTTGTTCGCCCAACTTTATTGATAGTACTTCTTTAGATGCACGGCATTCCAGGAGTATTGGGCCAGCTTGCCTTCCATGTCTTCAATATCGTACACGCCATTGACGTATTTTTCTGTTATACGATACGGGCCCTCCCAAGTTGGTCCCAATACGCCTGGAGGTTGGGCGAGCAACTTTCTTAGAACCAAATCTCCAACTCTGAATTCCCTAACTTTTACATGGGAATTATAGTAACGTTCTGCTCGCTGCTTGTATGTGGCATTCTTTAGCTCGGCATTCAATCTTTTTTCTTCGAGCAAATCCAATTCAGCATTCAGAGCAGAGTTGTTCGCCTGTTCATCAAAGTTGGTCGTCCTGAATGTAGTGGCCTTTAACTCAATTGGTATTACAGCCTCTGTTCCGAAAGCCATTGCAAAGGGTGTTTCTCCGGTGCTCGACCTGGGAGAAACTCTGTATGCCCATAAGACTTCCGGAAGTTCTGTAGACCAACTGCTTTTACTCTCCGCCAGTCGTACTTTTAATGTATGCTTTATGATTTTATTTACGGCTTCAACTTGTCCATTCGACTGGGGATGATAAGGTGTGGAGTAATGTTTCTTGATCCCCCACTTCGTACAGAATTCTCTCAACTCTTGTCCATCAAACTGTGGACCATTGTCTGTCACAATTGCCTGTGGAACTCCGAAACGACAGACAATGTTCTTCCAAATAAAGTTGATCATCTTCTGCTGTGTTATATTTACCATGGCCTCTGCTTCCGCCCATTTTGTGTAATAATCGACTGCCACGACGGCGAATCGAACATTTCCAACTCCAGCCGGGAAAGGACCAATGATGTCCATCCCCCATCTTGCAAAAGGCCATGGGCTGTATACTGACACAAGTTCCTGAGCCGGGGTATGGATGCCTGGGGCAAAAATCTGACATTGATGGCAAGTTTTGGCTTTTTTGATTGCATCTTGACGTAAGGTCGGCCAATAATAGCCTTGTCTGATTGTCTTGTATGCCAAAGCTTGCCCCCCAGTATGATTTCCACATACTCCAGCATGTATCTCTTCAAGTACTGCTTGCCCTTGCCCCCTAGGCAAACACTTGAGAAGTGGGATTGATATTCCCCTTTTGTAGAGTTGCTCGCCCACCAAAGTATATCTGGCGGCTCGCTTTATTAGCTTGGCAGCTTCAAAAGGGTTGTTTGGTTTTTCCCCATTTTTCAAGTATTTGACTATACTTGTTCTCCAGTCTTCTTCTTCACTGGTTTGATTGTCGAGTTGATTGACATTATAACTTACTGTTGATGGATCTTTCATCTTTGTAACTATAATATCTGCCAACTCTATGGGGCCTTCACTCGTTGCTAGTCGGGCAAGCGCGTCTGCTTGAGTGTTGCTCGTCCTTGGAATTTGCTGTATGAAAACTTGCTGCAACATGGACATCAGGTGAGCAACAATCCGTTGATACTCGATCATGTGATCATCTTTTGCTTCGTATTCACCTCGGACTTGGTTCACGATCAATTGTGAATCGCCAAATATTTGCAAGCGTCTGACACCAACTGCGAGGGATAGGTGGAGACCAGCGATAAGAGCTTCATACTCAGCTTCGTTGTTGGTTGCCATGAAACCAAATCTGATTGCCGAGGTGAATACTTGTCTGTTTGGACTTATTAATACTACTCCTGCCCCCGAGGCTATGTTGGTTGATGATCCGTCCACATAGAGATGCCAAGGATGATCAAGTCCTCTCGTCGGATCTGGTGGGAAAGTTAGTTCGACTATAAAGTCGGCTAATGCTTGCCCTTTGATCACCGTTCGAGGAGCATAGGTCACCCCGAATTGGCTAATCTCCAGTGACCATCTTAAAAGACGACCTGCAGTGTCGGGGCGATGGAGAATTTGCCTGAGCGGGAAAGTTGTTAGAACTTCGACTTGATGGTCAAAGAAGTATGGTCGTAACTTTCTCACGCTCATAACCAAAGCATACGCCAGCTTTTCGGTTGGGGCATATTTGATCTCTGCTTCATGCAAAGCCTGGCTGACGTAATATATAGGTTGGTGGAATTTGCCGTCTTCGCGCACCAAGACAGAGCTGATGGCAACTTCTGATGCGGCTAAGTATAAAAAGAGCCTTTCTCCTGGGACTGGTTTTGATAGGATTTTGACATCTCCCAGGTAGTCTTTAAGTTGATCAAAGGCCGCCTGGCAGTTGTTAGTCCATGCAAACTTTCCTTTTTTGACGGCCTCGAAGAATGGACGGCACTTGTCCCCCGACCTGGATATGAACCGGTTCAATGCTGCTAGGCACCCGGTGAGTCTTTGCACTTCTTTCACTGAACGTGGTGGCTGCATATCCAGGATAGCTTTAACTTTTGAAGGGTTGGCCTCAATTCCCCGCTGGCTAACAAGATGACCCAAGAATTTCCCTGAGTGGACTCCAAAGCTGCTTTTCTTTGGATTCAACTTCATGTTATAGTGTCGAAGAATTTCGAACACTTGAGTCAGATGTTGAAGATGGTCTTCCTTCCTGGGACTTTTGACCACGATATCGTCTACATAGACTTCAACTGTGTCTCCAATTTGTTGATCAAACATCTTGTTCACCAGTCTTTGATATGTTGCTCCAGCATTTATGAGGCCAAATGGCATTCTCTTCCAGCACAGCAAGTTTTTGTTAGTATAAAAAGCTGTGCTTTCTTGATCGTCAGGATGCATTGGGATTTGATGATACCCTGCAAAAGCATCCATGAATGTTAGCATTTCGTGACCCGCAGTGATGTCCACCAATTGATCGATGTGCGGGAGAGGAAAGTTGTCCTTCGGGCATGCTGCATTCAGATCTGTAAAGTCTATGCATAGCCTCCAGGTTCCGTTCGATTTTCTCACCAGCACAGGGTTTGCTACCCATTGTGGACAAAGTGCTTGACGGATCAGATCGTTGTCTAACAGCTTTTTAACTTCTTCATTCAACGCTTGATATTTGTCTGGGCCGTACTTCCTTCGCTTTTGATGGACGGGCTTTTTTGCTTGATTTATGTTCAGCTTATGACAAGCATGTTTCGGGTCTATCCCCACCATATCCGCATGAGACCAAGCGAAAACATCTAGATTCTTGGTGAGGAACTCTTTCATTCGGGATCTGTAAGGCTCTGGGAGCTCAGATCCTATGAATAATTCAAGATCCTCGTTGTTGGGATTAACTTTGAACGCCTCCAGCTCTTCGACTGGAGTTGCTCGTCGTTTTTGTCCCTTCCAACGGGGATCAAGTATGGGTTCCTCAGGGTTGGAATCATTTTCGATGTCCATCGGCTCTGCCCCCAGGCGGGGTTCAAGATCATCAGTTGGCTCCGTCCCATTGTTGTTCGTTTGTACTTGGCCCTCCAAGTCTTCTACTGAAGGTTGTTCGTCATCACCCCCTTGTTGTTCGTCAGATGGATACTCCTCCCGGGTGGTAACGAGTTGTTCGTCCAACACTTGCTCGTTCAAGTGCTGTTCGTCCGCATCCATGTGGTCGTCTATGTCCATCATATTGTTTAGTATTGATGGTTCGTCGATGGGATAACTTGCTGCTTCCATCATGGATATTTGTACAAATTTTGCTCGTAGCTGTTGAACGCATTCTCGTGCTCTCCGTTGGTCTCCCTTAATTGTGCCTGTTCCACTAGCTGTTGGAAATTTCAAACAATAGTGGTAAGTGGAACACGCAGCTTTAAATTCATTAAGAAAAGGTCGGCCAAGAAACCCGTTATAGGTCGACTCCTGGTCTACAACCAAGAAATCTACCATTCTTGTTATATTTCTTTCGGGTTCATTGGCCGTTACAAGTTGTACAGCTAATGTTACAATTCCCAACGGTGTTGTCACAGCATTTCCGAAGCCTATAATTCTATGTGTTGTATTTCGAACATAACCCGAATAATCTCCCAGATTATCGAGGGTCTTCTTGAATAAGATGTTCGTGTAGGCTCCGGTGTCCACCAACAGTCTGTGGACTCTGGTCCCCATAATCTTGGCACAGATTACGAGCGAATCATTGTGTGGAGTTAAGACGCCTTCAAGGTCTTTTTCGGTGAAAGTTAATTCTGCCGTTTGCATGATAGACGGCTTAACTCCCATCTCTTGTACTTGGCCAATCGCTCGTAGCTCCGCTTTCCTCTTCCGGTTAGAGTCAGGTGGTTGTCCATCAAAACACCCTCCTGCGGGACCTGCGGGTTCCATCATGAACAGGTCTTCTAAAGGTTGAGCTGGCATACTGGGAACTGGTCGCCCGGGTTTGTTGTTTCTCTGAGGTTGACCATCCTCTTCATCTTCTGAGTTGTTCTCCCGAGCTCTTTTCCCAGGTTGCCTCTTAACGAAATCGGAGAGCTTTCCCTCCTCATAAAATCGCCAGAGTTGCTTAAGCAAATCTCTACACTCACTCGTAAAATGCCCCACACTTTGATGGTAGGCACAATACTTGTTCGGGTTGAGTTTGCCAGTATCCTGACGGATTTTACGTGGTGGGGAAAGCAACTCTTTCTCCTTTACGCTCTCGTACACAGTATCAACTGATACTGTCAATACTTGGTTCAATTTTTCTTTCAAATCCGATCCTTCGGTGAATGCTTTCATATTTTTTGGGACCCTGTAGCTTGTCCCGACGGGCTTTTTGTTATTCTCCTTAGGATCAGCTTTGTTCTCCCCTAAATTTGTTTGTAGGGCCTCATGCATGGAAACGAAAATGCCAGCTTGGTTTCTGAACTCGGCATAAGTCTTTGGGCACTTCAGACGTACCTCCTTCCATAACTTCGACCCTTTTTTCAATCCGGCCATCACAGCGACGATCTTTGTATCTTCGCTCACCGGTTCTCCTTCTAGCAAAACTTTATCGAATCTTTCCATAAACGCCCGGTCAGTTTCATCATCATTTTGCCTTAAATCTGATAGCCGGTGTTTTTGGGAAAGATACGACCCCGCCGTTGAAAAGTGAGAGAGAAATTCTCGACTTAGCTGGACGAACGAGTGGATTGATGCCGGCGGCATTGATGAAAACCACTTGTGAACCCGATCGCCTAATGTTAACGGAAAATTCCGGCATTGGGTGGCGTCGCTGGCCCCCACGGAGACCATGTAGTCCGTATACTTCGTTAAGTGGACCCGGGGGTCAGTGATGCCCTCATATTGAATGCTAGCTGGAAATTGAATCTTTTTCTGGATCGGGGCCTTCAAAATGTGAGCTGCCAAAGGTGAGGATGGCATGCTGGTCGTTCCCATCCCCCTCTGTTGGTCTAGTTGCCCTTGCATGTTCTCCACAGCCCTCCTTAGGCTTGATAATTCATCAAGAGGTGCCCCCTGACTTGGAGGCTGTTCGGCGAGCAAAGGCATTAACCTTTCTGCTCGTCGCAGTCCCTCGCTTGGAGTGGGCACTTCCTGGGCTTGCCTCATAATGTTGTTCGCCGCATTTGGCCCTAGGCGCCTGAAGGCTGACTGGGTGAGTCTTTCATGGACTGATGGGCGAGGCTGTTCAAAAGTTGCTCGCCCGTCTTCTGCTCCCCGGCGAGCAGCTTCCCGTTGGGGTTGGCTAAGCCTATCTTGGGCACTGGAACGTGTTGTCCCATGGCTAGACATAGTTGTTCGTCTGCGACCAGACTCAGCCTGTACTTCTTGTTGGTCGTCCACCTTGGCCTTTCCCTTGTTCCGTCTGACTTGGGCACTATCAACCTCTCGCTGTTCGCCCCTAGTGGTCCTGGGTCTAACAACTTCTAGGGACTTGTCCCTTGGCCTTGCCTGTGTTGGCCTAACTTGCTCTTGTTGCCTCTGGAGGGCCTGGAGAGCAGCAATGGTTTTGGCTAACTCGTTGGGGTTGTTCGCCAAAGCCTCCATCTCAGGGGGGAGGTTATGTGTTATGGCTGTATGTTGTGACCTGTTCGCATGTCTCGGGTCACGGTCCTGGTGGTCGGCCGACGTGGCTCGGGTCTGAGATGCTCTTTTTGACAAACGTGGTCCTTGGGTCTCTTTAGATTGAGGCATTTCAATTTAAATTACTTCTTAATTTATAAATTGAAGAACACCAAGAACACCAAGAACACTTTTGTTTGTATCTTCAAATATTTCTTGAGATTTCCTTTGAATCTTCAAGTTTTCAACTTGAAGTTCTTGAGTAATCACACTAAACCGGAGGTTCGAACCCTCCTTCTAGCGCCAAATTGTTGGTGAGCGAATCTAATCGTGAGGATTAGTGGCTGTTTTAATCCGTTTTTACGTCACCAATCAATAACGTGTGATTGATTACCACCGTAAATGGTAAATCGGGGTTTAGGTCATCGAATTCGGATATATGAAAATCGAAATTGAAATAATTTCGTATGCGTGTGCGTTAAGGTGTATTTGTGTGTGTTTGGGAGTGTTTTTGAATTTTTTTTTCCTTGTATTTCTCAGCTGGAGAACAACTATTTATAGAGACTAGCAAGCATGAGGTGTTCAAGACTCTTGGTCTCCCTAGCCTGCATGCTTGACATGTGTCCATGTGATCTTATCTAAGCTGAATCTTAGTTACAAAGTCTTCTTTGGTCTTATCTCGGACTCATTGTTGTTCGCCTAGGTCGGCTTGATGGATCTTGTTGATTCTCCAACCGAAAGTTGTTCGCCTCTTGAGGTTGTACTTGGGAAGTTGTTCGCCTTATGCCTTTGTTCAGCTTGGCTTTGGGATCTTTGTCCTTTGTTCACTTGTACATACTTCCTTGGCTATCTATTGTATCATAGTTTGATAAAGTTGTTCGTCATTGATGACTTCACAGTTTGCTCATTCTTGGTCCCGGGCCTTAATACCTGTTCGCCTATTAGTTGTTCGTCGGGAGTGTTGTTCGTCACTTTATACACCCCCCAGATTGATTAATGCACCCAAATCGTGATTTTCTTTGTTGATCTTCCTTGATTTGGTTCATAATCCTCGTTGTAGCTTTAATCCTTGTTCGTCATTTACTGACAATTGTTCGCCCATCAACAAACCTAGTATATCCATTCACAAAGGGTCTGCCTCTGAGTACATTCGAGAGACATGTGGATGGAATGGGAGTCAAGACTATTGCCAATCTGCTTTAAGTATAAGTGGGAGGAATTATTAGGTTAGTGTAGGTTGACATGAGATGTCACGGAGAGCTACTACACTAAGACATGCATGATGTATACTAAAAGCAGACTTTAAGTATAAGTGGGAGATTGTTGGAGTTATACGTGAAAGTATGCTTTTACTTTGTATAACTCGTGTATCAAACACTCGATTTATGAGAATAATTCTTTTATCACATTTGCTTTAGATATGATTGAATGTTGAATTTCTATTGCAAACCGTTCAATATATAGTACATGTTACATTGTAGTTAATGTGGTGATACCCGATCACAGAAGACAACATTAACAGTTTACTTGTAACTAAACGTACATTTCACGACCTAGGTGGAATTGAACAATCCGCCGTGAAAGGTCGATGTGTAAGGCTCAGATTGGTCTGTCTTGACTAAGAGATTGCACTAGCACATTTAGTATGTGTTGAAGAGGTCCTACAGCGAGGATAAATTCTTCTGTTCTGAAAGGTGAAGAATTAGACCTCAGTGGTTGTTGATTTCTTAATCTTCGTCACTTAAATAGGACCGTGTGTGCTTAATGGTTACTGCTTTGATTCATGTTGGGTGAGAATCATTGTGACTTCGAACTTTGTATCTTGGGCAGTAATATTAATCATACGACGGTTGCTAAGATTTAATACGGAGAAACGCGTGCGAGTACGGCTCGTATGATTAGTCCCCTTGGTGGGCTCAGAAGTTTTATTGTACCAAATCTTGCAAGTGAAGAATTAGTTTCTTCGGTACGAATAATAATGTTGAGCTGTCTTTACTCCAAGGTGAAAGACGTTAATTAATTTAGAGCTATTCAGAAGCTTAATTAATTAATGGACTTGATAATCTTAAACGCGGGAAATAATAACCGGGAGCCCATATTATCGTAATATGGATTAAGATGGATAGTGCAATATTAATTTATTAGTGGTAATAATTAATATTAATGGGCTGAATTATATTGGGGCTCAATATTGAAATTCAGAAGTCCATTAGGAGGTCCAATCTTAATTCTCCTTAAGGCCCCTCAAGTAGCCCATTAAGTAGCCCAATAATGATAAGGTGATTAAAATAAAAAGAAAATATATTGCTGATTTTTTCATGTTTTTTTCGAAAATAGTAAATCAAGAAAAGAGAAGATTTTGTTGATTTTCTTGAAAAGATATTATGGAAGATATGTATTCTTGGAATACAAGAATATCTCATATATTCAAGAAGATCCAAATCTAAGGATCTCATATTGAAATTTTCGAAAACAATTAAGTTTAATAGGAGAGTGAGATTTTTGTGGAATATTTTATTATGGTGAAAAGAATATATGAGATATATTCAAGATTTCTTAGAGATTAAGAAAAGTTTTTCTCTTGGCCATAAAATATACAATTTTCGTTCCTCTCACTATTATAAATAGGGGATGATTATTTCATCTCCAAGTACATAATTCCATGTGTTGGAAAAATCAAGAAGCATAGATATTTTTCTTTTTCCTTAGTTTATTAAATTGCTTGAAAGTGTCTCCCACCGGCGATCAAGTGAGGTGAAAAGGGAAATACTTGAGAAGGCTTTGGGTTGATAGAGCGAGATTACAAGTGTCCCGTATATCCAAAGGCCATTACTACGAGAGGTACGTTAATCGCATATTTACTTGTTTATTCCGCCTAGTTAAATATGTGAAATTAATTCAACATGCATGATGATAATTAGTTGTTGGAATTATTATTTGAATTAATTAGGATTAATTCATGCTAGTAATAATTGTATTTAAATTCGTATTTAAATTTCATCCCGAATAGATTCCGGGCACCCCTATTTTCCCAACAACTTCATCATGTTCAAAACTTAATCGAGTATTCGCCGAATGAAAGGAAGATATCACAATAGCCTACAATGTTACAGGTAGTTGCAGATTTTCTCGCAACGTACCTCGTATATTGAGAATGTGTGATTTATTGTCTAGGGTTCAATTAAGACCGTTAGTTTGACTAATCGCTCGATATACGAGGGCCTATGGGTCACACAACAAGCAATGGCAGTTCACTGATTATAATTAGTTGATTAAAATATTACATTAGATATAATATTTAATTTATGGAGAATATAATAATTATTATATTTAGAATTAATTATTATTATTATCTAATTAAATTAGATTTAATTAGATATAAAATCCCAATAATAATATTTGGAATATTATTATACAAGAATAATAGATATGGTAAATTGTTGGTCCCGGTACAAGACTGAGGAATACGTGTATGGGGGGGGGGGGGGGGGGAAATACACGTATACCAATTTTCAAACTTAAAACTGACTGAGTCCCCTTCACTCAGAGTGGTAAAGAACTAGGAGCTGATAATACACCCACTGACTACACTTGATGCGGGTCAGTTGGCTAATTATCAGTTCAAGTTCAGTGCGGAAATGTTTGAGCCCTGATAGTTTAAAGTCTTGTTTAGTTTGCTTTCTGAAAACTTGATTTACTCAAAACTTAGAAGTGTTTAGTAGGGCAGTGTTCTTTTGAAGATCAGGTTGATTGATTCAGACCTGATAAACTTGAATGCAATGAATGAACAGGTAATATGGCAAGTATGCACAATGTCAAAGCAGTAAGAACACAAGGAGTTTAACGTGGTTCAGAGTCTCAAGCTCCTACGTCCACGGCCTGACTTAACAGGAAATCCACTCAAGGGATTCTTGTTTTTAACGTGCCAAGGTGCACCAAGACCAGTTACCTCACTGATCTATACAAACTCCTCTTACTATCACACTAACTGACTTACTCCCAACAAGCCTAACTTAGGGTTTTGGTTTCAGTTTGGATTCCAACTAAGTTGAGATTATCCTTACAAGGCAAAGCTATGCTAAGGATTGGATAATCTCTCTAAGCTTAAGATAATTCTAATTAGCTCTTGGAATACAGAATAACTCTCAGTTGCTAAGAAACACTTGGGAAATTTAGAAGGTTTCGAGTGTTTCTCTTAAAGGCTGAATGCTTTGATTGCTTGAGAGTTTGAGTAATTTCTGGCTTGGAAATTTCCCGTAACCTTGAATGGGTTCAAGGCCTTCTGTATTTATAGGTGGTTTTAAAAAAACTATCCGTTGGAGAGATAGCCTTCTAGCCATCTATGTAGAGGGGCTTCAAACGGACATATCTCTATGCAGCAGCCGCCTTTGCATGGATTTGGTATTTGCATTTAATGCACATTAAATGCTTGCCCGTTGAATATGCAGTCTGAATTCAGTCTTTATGTCAGGTTCCGTACGTGCGTGTCCTCCTCGGATTGGTCCACGTCATCAGGTTGGTGAGAATGTCAGAACTTATTCCTGAGCTTCAGGCTTGTCTTATTAAGTTCATTTTGTCTTGAGCTCACCGGTCTTGTCCTGACGCTGAAATTCCTTTTGCATTGCTTGGCTCTACTCCAAGTCTTCCCATTAACTCAGTGACCACCTGTTCCCTTCGGGACTGAGTTAGTAATGACCTCAGGGTCATACTCTTCATCACTGACACTTACTCAGCCAGCTTAGAAGACTGCCATAAGTTCAGGATGGTGCTCTTCGTCTTCAGGCTCTGAGTCTTGATTGTCTCCAGTGAGTTCTCCTCTCACTGAGTACCTGTGAAGTGTAAAATGACTAAGTACTAATCCTAACCAAGACTAGCCTGACAAAGACAGATTAAGGCAATCATCTTTTCAGGGGCTTTGGGATCTAAATCAAAACTGACAATGTCCCAACATAAATACATTATTCGTAGGAACATATCTAGGGAAATATAATCTGTAGAGATTATATTTACGGGTTAGGCCCGATATATTGCTTAAGAATTAAGCTAAGTTAATCCCTATAAATATGTGTCTCATGGGAATTTCTAAAAACATAAGAAATATAATTTCTCCATAAAATCTCTTGTTCGAGTTTTCCTAGCAAGTTCGTCTAGAGATTCAAAGCTGGCACCTCGGTGCAAATCGGTGAATAGATGTTGTGTGGATACTGTAGTAGAGGATTCTGCGTACGAAGTACTGTAAGATTTCTTGTTTAAGATATCTCGTATTTAATTATGCAATTAAATTGTTCGTTGTTGGAGAATGTTTATTTCCGCTGCGTATGTTTACGTGTTTACGTGCTTATAAATTCCAACAGTGGTATCAGAGCTCAGGCTCTTACTGTTTAATTGTATGTGTGTTTATTTAATTTTTTTTTATATAAATCACTGGTATGACCGCGGTCAATTAGCCGCACCAGTTGGTGTGCCTTTGGGATTATATTTTTTAATTGATACCCCATTTACTTTTGTATGCTCTCTTCCGTGACTCACCCAAATTGAATTAGGGCTTGAAAGGGATTTGATCCCTGCCCTTTTGTCCACCGATAGCTGCCTCCCGATTCGAGCGTGAATCCGCTGCGGCGCTTGATGTCGGTGGCTTATTGCTGCGAGTCGTGCCGCTCGCGTGAATCCGCTCCGCCGCACGATTTTTAGAGGCGGCACAATCTGTGCGCCCGTCCCTGATCTTTCGTCATCTTCCTTGCTTTTCACATGCGAAAAGCTTACTAGAGGCGGTGATAGTCGCCAAGCCTTGCATCGTCGACGTTTGTTTTTCTGTGCATCTTGGTCTTGAGAGGTAGGGCTAGCGGCGGTGCTACCCTTTTCTGCTTTCGATTCACGGCCATGGAGCCATTTTGAGGCGACGGTCGATGCTGGTTTTTCTTTACACGATTGTCGTGGTGAAGAGGCAGCGCCGTCCTCCTTATCCGTTTCGATTTGACCAGTTCTTATTTTGGTTTGAAGGCAGTGAGACGGTTCTCTTGAGAAGCCCTCAACTGCTGTGCACGACAGGGCTTCGTAAGGAGTGTCGTCCCTATTTTATCGATCATACTGATTGATTCACTAATGCACTGCTCTTGTTAGACTCGAACTGTGTTGAAATTGATTGGATTAATTTTCTGAAATATTGGTGAATTTGATTCGGTAAATCAAAATTGGATGCGATGGTTTGGGTGATGATGTGAGAAGGGTTGTTTGCAAATTTGATTTGAGACAGGCCTTTCTGTGCAATTTTTGAAATTTGCACCTGAGCCCCTTCAATTTACTAATTAATTAAAATTAAAATTAAAATGTTTTAATTTTAGATTAAATAGATTTATGGGATTTTTAAAAAGAGAACATATGAATTGACTAAATTAATTGGATTAATTAAGGTCGAAAAATTAATAAATATTTAATTAATTAACTTGGATTCAAATTCGATTTAATCTTAGTATATGTAATTAAAAGATTATTAATTCCCACTCGGTTAACTTATTTTTTTTTTTAAATTCGTTAACGCACTTTATAATCCGTATTATAATTGTTTGGGTAGGCGCCACCCAATAATTGTCGAACCGTTATTTATGTTTTGGGTAGACGGCGTCCAAATAAATGTTAGTCCGCATAAAATCATGTTTGGGTAGGCGGTGCCCTATAATTGCTCAAATGTGATATAGATTAACATGATGGATCTCGCTTAAGCAATTAATACCCGCCTTTAAAATGTTCCTCGCTAAAATATATATTTTTTCATTAAATTGAAAGATGTATTCCATTAAAACTAAAAGTAAACCGAAGATTTCGTTCCAATGAGTATTTAAGACCCTAGTCTTTTGCTCGGATCAACATCTAACGGGACTTTTATAGGGACATGCTTGTCGCCGCTTAATGGTTGTAAACCAACTTAATTCTGTTTCACCAACCCTAACAGGGAAACGAGAATTAGGTGACATCTGATTGAACTAGGTTCAATCAACTAGGAATTGTGTGAGACAATTGGTTTAGAGACCTACCATTTCTGATGTTGCAATGTTCAGCCCTAGCATCCATTGTAATAGTAGGAATGTGAATCCTAGTCCATTACAATTTATATTGGATATAAATTCGTACTCTTCCGATGAGGTCGTCGAGTATGTGAAAATAATGGAGACAAAATAAATAAAAGGCCATGTTTATTTTGATTGCTGAATATTGATCATAGGAATTATGTGTTTTAATTCCCGTTTAAATTTTATTTCCTAGGATTGTTGAAATGAATAACTTATCGTTGAGAAGTATTTTGGAAACAAACAAATTGGCTGGGCCAAATTTTCTGGACTGACACTGAAACGTGCATTTGGTGCTTAGGTAAGAAAAGATTGAGTACGTATTGGACACGCCAATCCCTGTTACACCTGAGGTTGGTTCTGAGGAAGCCGAAGCGTTTGACGCCGAAGCTCAAAAGAAGCATCAAGATGATGCTTCCCAGGCTCAGTGTTATGTTGCTCGGCATGACTTCCGAGTTGCAAAGGCAACACGAGAGGATGCGTCCCTATGAGATGCTTAGACATCTGAAGGATCTCTTTGATTCTGAGTCTCGTTCCGAGATTTATGAGGTGATGAGAGATCTGTTTAGATGTCGCTTATCTGAAGGAGGGAAAGTATCCCCTCATGTTTTGAAGATGATAGGGCTCACCGAGAAACTTGGTCGTTTGGGAGCTGCAGACCAATGTTGTTGTTTATGTCATTCTTCAGTCGCTACCCAATTCATATTCGAGTTTCGTAGTAAACTTCAATATGAATAAGACGGTTTCGACCATGCCTGAGCATCATAACATGCTCAAGACTTTTGAGTCTTCCACCACTAAGGAAAAACCCATGCTCATGGTGGGTGCTTCTAGTTCCTCTGCCCCTAAAGGGAAGAAGAAGAAGAAGAAGCATAGAAGCAAGACTAAGAAAGGCTCTAAGTCTAACTTCCTCAAGCCGAAAGGTGGAATTCAAAAGAAGGAGCGGGTGGATAAGGATGTTTGCCTCCACTGCAAGCAGAAGGGGCATTGGAAGAATGACTGCAAGGTTCTAGCAACTGAAAAGAAGGCACAAGGTGCTTCAGCCACTGGAACAGGTATGTTTGTTATTGAGATAAATATGTCCACAAATGATTCAAACTGCTGGGTATTAGATACCGATTGTGGCTCACACATTTGTACAAATGTGTAGGGGCTCAAGGACAGCAGAGCGGTTAGACCGGGTGAAGTCGCCCTTCACGTGGGGAATGGAGCAAGAGTTGCTGCTGAACGTGTTTGGACTTATGTTTTAGACTTACCTTCTGGTTTTAGACTTGAATTAAATAATTGTTATTTTGTTCCGTCTATTACTCGTAACATTATTTCCGTTCCTATGTTAGACATTGAGGGTTTTTCCTTCTGTTTTGCAAATAATACTTGTTATTTTTCGCTTAATGGTGATGTTTATGGAAATGCTCCTCTTGTGAATAGTTTATACTTATTACATTGTGGATATAATGTTCTTAATATACAGAATAAAAGACTCAAGCTTAGTAATCATGAAAACCCGACTTACTTGTGGCATTGTAGACTTGGTCATGCAAACGAGAAAAGAATCGCATGGTTAAGAAAGTTGGACTACTTAACCTCATTTGACTTAGAGTCTTATGGAAGTTGTGAATCTTGTCTCATGGGCAAGATGACCAATAAACCCTTTTTGGGGAAAGGGGTGCGTGCCAAAGAAGTTCTAGAGTTGATCCACAACGATGTTTGTGGACCATTGCCCACTCTAGCTAGGGGTTAATTTGGCTACTTCATCACCTTTACTGACGATTACTCAAGATTCGGATATGTGTATCTTATGAAACACAAATATGAATCGTTTGAGAAATTTAAGGAGTACAAGACCGAAGTAGAGAATCGTCTTTGTAAGAGTATCAAGACTCTTCGATCAGATCGAGGAGGTGAGTACCTTAGCCACGAATTCATGGATTACTTGAAGCTTCATGGGATCCAATCACAATGGACTCCTCCCAGAACCCCTCAGATGAACGGTGTATCCAAAAGGAGAAATCGAACCCTGTTGGACATGGTCCGGTCCATGATGAGTTTTGCCTCCCTTCCAACATTCTTACGGGGACACGCATTGCAAACCTCAATCTACATTCTGAATAGGATTCCGTCTAAATCAGTTGAGCAAACTCCATACGAGTTGTGGTATGGCAAGAAACCATCTTTTCTACACATTAGAATGTGGGGTTGCCCTGTAATTGTGAAGAAAATGCAAACTGATAAGTTGGAATCCAAAGGTGAAAAAGGTTATTTTGTGGGATATCCTAAGGAGACTAGATGATATTATTTCTATCTACCGGAGAAACATACGGTGATTGTTTTTAGACAGGCAAGGTTCCTAGAAGACGAGTATATCTTCAAGGAACAAGCCGTAAGAAGATAGAACTTGAAGAAATTCAAGAACCACGAATTAACATAGAGACTGATGATTTGTCAAAGCAACATGACAAAGAATTAGTGGGAGCATTCAGCGACTCTCATGGTGGAAGTTTATCACTAGGTGATCCTCTTTCAGCCAGTGGGAGCGTAATTGGAGTCGCGTTGCCTTCGCAACAACCTCCAAGTAGGCTGAATGAGAATGGCATAGTTCAAACTCCCGCCCAAGAGGCATCTGAAAGTGTCGCTCTTGAGGACTCTCTGGTCAACGATGAAGTCGTTGCACCACAAAATTTTCACGATCAGAATGTACAGCCTGCACAACCACAACTCCGTAAGTCAACTAGGATTCGTAATCCAATCGATAGGTATTATGGTTTCCTCGTGGATGAACACGTTGACGTGGATATACCGGATAAGGACGAACCTAAGACTTACACTGAGGCGACATTAGATGTTGACTCAAAGAAGTGGCGTGAAGCCATGAAATCCGATATGGACTCGATTTACATCAATCAAGTTTAGGACTTGGTTGAATTGCCGAGAGGGGTAAAACCCATAGGTTGCAAGTGGGTCTTCAAGAGGAAGACCGATGCAAATGGCAAGGTACAAACCTACAAAGCTAGGTTGGTGGCGAAAGGGTATAGTCAACGTGAAGGTATTGACTATGACGAGACTTTTTCGCCAGTTGCAAAGATCAAGTCCATTTGTATTTTACTTGCGATAGCCGCACACTATGATTATGAGATTTGGCAGATGGACGTCAAAACAGCCTTCCTCAATGGAAACATTGATAAGGACGTGTTTATGACTCAACCGGAGGGTTATATATCTAAGCCAAAGTCTAATCTCGTGTGCAAGCTTAAACGATCCATCTATGGATTGAAGCAAGCTTCTAGGAGTTGGAATATCCAATTTGATGAAGCTGTTAAGCCTTTTGGCTTCATTAGAAATCTGAAGATCCATGCGTTTATTGTAAATGCAGCGGAAAGAGTATTATCTTTATAGTCGTATATGTTGATGACATATTGATTATAGGAGATAGCATCCCGCTCATGCAGTCCGTGAAAGATTGGTTATCAAAGACCTTCATGATGAAGGATCTTGGTGAAGCATGCTACATCTTAGGGATCAAGATCCATAGGGATAGATCCAAGAAGATGTTAGGGCTGTCACAATCCACCTACGCAAAATAGGTGTTGAAGCGTTTTGCCATGGGGAACTCTAAGAGAGGATATCTTCCAGCAAATCATGGGATAAAGCTGTCGAAGAAGGATTGTCCTTCTAGCGAAGCTGATATCAAGCACATGAAGGATGTTCCATATGCATCTGCAATTGGATCCATCATGTACGTCATGACTTGCACTAGGCCAGACGTGGCCTACGCTGTCAGCATCACCGGTAGATACCAACAGAATCCAGGTGAGCCTCACTGGATTGCTGTCAAGAATATTATTAAGTACCTCAGGCGTACTAAATAACATTTTTTTATCTATGGTGGACAATCAGAGTTAAGTTTCCAATCCGACTGTGATGATTACAAATCACAGTCAGGATACGTCTTAACACTCAATGGAGGTGCGGTGTGTTGGAATAGTTCCAAGCAAGAGACAATCACATATTCAACAACTGAGGCTGAGTACATAGCTGCGGCAGAGGCTGCCAAGGAAGCTGTTTGGATGAGAAAGTTCTTAACTGAACTAGGGGTAGTTCCAAGTGCTAGTAGTCCAATAAAGTTGTATTGTGACAACACTGGTGTGGTTGCGCAAACAAAGGAACTGAGATCCAACAATAGAAACAAGCATGTACCAAGGTGTTATCACTTGATAAGAGAGATGATCGCTAACAAGAAAATAGAGTTGGAGCGCATTCCCACAGATGATAATTTGGCCGACCCATTCACCAAGGCTTTGAGTGTTCATGTACACACTAGACATTTTGATGGTCTAGGGGTTAAACATATGGGTGATTGGCTATAGTCCAAGTGGGAGATTGTTAGTGTTAGTGTCCTAGAGACAATCCTTTGTGAGGACATGATACTAAGATGATATTCAGTTTATGGTTTAATATTATTGTTTGGTTTAATATTAAATGTATGGCTTTACACTTATCTGAATATTATGTTTGATTGTTTGCATTATTCATATATGTGTTCCCTTTAATCGATACTGTCATTGAGTGAGTGAGAACTCAGATGACTGAAGTACGATTCTCAAATAGCCCCGATCAAGGATCATCGAGAATGTGATATTGGTGATGCAATGGAGATTGGTGTGCGATTAAAATACCTTAGAGGGTATTGGTATACCCATCCGAGAAACCGTTTGATGTAATTCCACATAATGTGTCTATGGGTGTCTCGGTTAGTGGGAGCGATGTGATACTCCTCAGACTTGAGGTCAATACGCACGACATGTGTGGAGTGATGAACTTTGACCATGACCGACGCTTTCACCCTCCAAGGGTAGATATGACATGGATTGGGTTCATCACGAAGTTCATGTGCGTGGTAGTTGAGCCAAGAATATAATTCATTCCTCAATGGAGATTTAAGAGAGAATACTCGTCTTCTCATCATAATTGGATCTAAGACATCGGCCGATGCAAGTCGACTTGGACTTTGTGGCCAAGGGCGACGCGAGCGATCAATTAGTGATTTGAGATAATATGATTAAGTTATTTGAATAGACACTTCATCATGTTCAAGACTTAATCGAGTATTCGCGAATGAAAGGAAGATATCACAATAGCCTACAATGTTACAGGTAGATGCAGATTTCCTCGCAATGTACCTCGTATATTGAGAATGTCTGATTTATTGTCTAGGGTTCAATTGAGATCGTTAGTTTGACTAATCGCTCAATATACGAGGCCTATGGGTCACACAACAAGCAATGACAGTTCACTGATTATATTTGGTTGATTAAAGTATTATATTAGATATAATATTTAATTTATGGAGAATATAATAATAAATATATTTAGAATTAATTATTATTATTATTATCTAATTAAATTAGATTTAATTAGATATGAAATTCCAATAATAATATTTGGAATATTATCATACAAGAATAATAGATATGGTAAATATATTATTTGTAGGAACATATCTAGGGAAATATAATCTATAGAGATTATATTTACGGGCTAGGCCCGATATCTTGCTTAAGAATTAGGGGTGGGAATAGGCCAGACTACCCGACAGGGGCCTACGGCTCGGCCTACCTAAAGCCTAGCTCGGCTCGGCTCGTTTAACAAATGAGCCAGGCTCAGACTTTTTTAAAAGCCTATTTATTTAAATAGGTCAGGCTTGAGCTTTTCTGTAAGCCTTTTAAGCCCAACAGACCGGCCTATTTAACTATACTAAATATATAAATATATATATATATATATAATATAATGTAATATATAATAATAAAATATAATATAATAAATATTTAATATATATATATATGTGTGTAAAAATATTGCTAAATATTATTTGAATTTTTTATTTTGCTATTATTTGATAATTCTTTGGTAAATTATTTTTAATCTTCATTTTAAGATTTAAAGAGTTAATTGTTATGATTTAATAATAATATAATTATTGAATATAATTTTGTAAACATGATTAAAAAGGCCCCTAAAAGGCTTTCAGGCCAGACCTATTTATTAAAAAGGCCAGGCCAAGGCTCTGAAAAAAGTCTATGACAGATAACAGGCCAGGCTTAGGCCCAAAGATTAAATAGCAGGCCCAGGCCGTCCAACGAGAAGCCTAGCTCGGCTCGGCCTATTTCCACCCCTATTAAGAATTAAGCTAAGTTAATCCCTATAAATATGTGTCTCATGGGAATTCCTAAAACAAAAGAAATATAATTTCTCCATAAAGTCTTTTGTTCGAGTTTTCCTAACAAGTTCGTCTAGAGATTCAAAACTGACACTTCGGTGCAAATCGGTAAATAGTTGTTGATTTCGCGGGGACGGTGGGTCATTAAAACTCATAGAAAATTCATGGTCTATTAAAATTCATAGACTGTTGAATATCTAAATATTTTTTAAAACTTTTTAAAATCCTTAGAAATCTCTGGTTATTAGAAGAGATTTCGGAGAGTGAAATCTATTTATATTTTTGGAGGAAAATAAAAGAAAATCTATAGAGTATTAAAATCCATAAACTGTTGAATATTTAAAGATTTTTTTAAGACTTTTTAAATTCCGTATTGAATACCGCAGAATTTTTAAAGATTTTTTAAAATCCAGATTGAATACTCTCAGACTTTGAAAGTCTAAAAAAATTGTATAGACTATATAACCAATACACCTGGGATAACTCTTTTCATAACATAAATTTAGCCTTTAAAATATAAAAATAAAATAATTTAATACATTTCTGCGATATGCATCGGGTAATATTATTAGGTAAATTATAAAAACAATAAATTTTGATGATAATTAACCCTTTTTATATATGATGATAATTGACCACGTCATCTCACTCAAGCCTTACTTATTTTTAGAGTACGAAATCCTGTCCCATAAAATCCACATCAATTTAAGAGGGTGTTTGGCTAAGCTTATTTGAAACATCTTATAAGCTCTAACATCTTATAAGTTGTTTTAAGAGCTTATAAGATGTAATTTTTAAGTAGCTTATACGTTGCTAAAGTGTTTGACTAATACAACTTATAAGATCTTTGATAATTTATAACAAATATTTATTTAATTTATAAAAAAATAATTTTTTTTCTATTTTTTATCTTGAGGTGGGGTGGGTGGGGGTTGGGGAGGGGTGGGGTGGTTCCAGGGTGAGGTGGGTGGTTGGGGTGGAGGTGGTTAGAAAAACAAGTTGAGAAATCCCAACTTATTTTTTTACAGCTTATAAGATGTTAGGAGCTTATTTTATGATCTTATAAGCTGTTAAACATCTTATTTTGCCAAACACATTAGTAGTACTTATAAGCTCTTAAACAACTTATAAGATGTTTTAAGGAGCTTATAAGCTCAGCCAAACACCCTCTAAATCTTTTCAAATTTAGATATAAATCTTTTTTCAATTTTATGTATAAATCTTTTCAATTTTAGATATAAATCTTTTTTGGGCCCGAATTTTACACCTAAATCTGTGACATTAATTACTATATTCCATACATAATGATAATGTGATACTCTGACCTTATTATTTAATATTGGAAAGTGTCTTTCCCTAAAACGCACCCAGCAAGAAACCAACTCTTGTTAGTTGGCATTTTGTATGCAGGTCAATTTAGTAAGTTTCAATGTTCTTTTTAACCCTTTTGTTTCTTTAGCCCATAGTTTATTAATTAATTTATTGAAGAGTATATAGTAGGATTCTATTTCCTATACACTGGGCCTGATATTTCAAAACATACGGGAGTATAATATTGTATTCAGATTTTCGTAAATTCTTTCCGATCGCAATTCCAATTTTCTTGAATATGAGATTCGATTATTTAAGCTTTCGATATCTTTTTGCATTTTTAAATGACAGTACTTTTTTAACTTACAAAAATATAAAAGAAAATATCCATTGATTTCCTTTTCTAAATTAAACGCGATAGAATATTTTTGGAACAAATTTGGGCATCATTTAATTAATCGTATGGGATTGGATTTTACCAAATCACACTAACCAAATAATCGAATTATTTATTTTATTTTATATCTATCATTAATTTCTATATTACAAATTATGAGTTTAGGTACAGTCATATGATTGATCAAGTTTATTTATAAAATAAAAGGTAAAAAATTAATAACTATGACACATTTCTGTTATGTTTCCATGAGTTTCGAGCACAAAATATTTGAGAAAATATAAATTATCTAATCACTAGACGAACAAATTAGTAAAAAATGAGGTAAAATTGCACTAATTTAGCAAGGTGTAATACCACTTGCATTCAGTTTTTTGTCGGTCTATGGTTAATAATTTACGTGCAATTTAAAATAATATATTTATTTCATTTAAATTTATTTGTAAATAAATTAAATATGCACACAATTAAATTATATTAATTCTCAAATTAAATAATCGTACCATTAATATTTAATACACATTGTACAAGCCAGTTAAATTTCACGAGTTTTCGATTTTCACATTTGATAATAAATACAGTTGACTTACCATATAATAAAAAAAAAAGAATTAAATAAAAGCAATCATCAAATTACTTTAATTTGATTGATTTGCAAATCAACATCAGCCAGTCGGAATGCACGGGTTAAAGAAGGAAAGTTTGCCATCCTCCACCTTATTTACAGGGGTCTTCATTTCAACACATATTCAAACGATCAAGCACATAAATGAATGTGGAGAGTTCGGATGAACTTAGAATCCTCTGCAGTCGTTCTTTAAGATTCGCCATTCTTTAAGATTCAATGTTCTCTGTGGAAAACAACTAGAGATTGAGGTGTCTAACTCCTCCTATGATTTGGATGAGCTTCAAAGGCGTTTTTAACGAGTTTTGAGCTTCAAATACATTCTTCGCAAATTCTTGAATATTAAATAACGTCCTTAATCAAATCAAAGACATTCATCCCGCCTTCCTTCAAGATTAGGATTCAATTCAAAATAAGGCATACCGCCCTTGGATTAACGTTATAAATCTTTAAATTCAACTCCGAACGAGATCAAAATGAAGATTCAGTCCACAAGTCAGTGTTCACTCCAAAATAAAACATCTCATAAATCTTCAAATTTTCGCCCACAAATCATCAAGTCAAGTCAAACTTTGAAGAGAAGAATCAAAGGAGAAAATTTAGAGACCGTAATCAGAGAAGAAAATTTAGAGATCATAACCAATTTTTTTTATTGGTTTAATCCGAAAGATATTAAATTGTAAATATTTTTCGTGTTTTTATATTATAAATAAAATACGAAATTTGTTGTTACAGTATTATAGCTAAAAAAATACGTAATATACCTTTTTAAAAACATACCTTGTAAAATATTCATATTCAAATTAATGTTGTTAGTGAAACAACTAATACTGCTAAAAATTACATATAAAATTCAAATAAATGTTATCTTTGTTTTAAGACGATTATTCATTTTTTCAAGACAATTACTAGTAACAATATACATTAAATATAGACAAATATGGACATGTAAATTTAATAATATTTTAAATATATTAACAATTATCTTTATAGGACGGATGAAAATAAAAAGTAAGTTTATATTTGTATAACATAGAGTGAGTATCAAATTAGATAATTAAATAAAAATATTTCATAAACATATTTAAACTTTTCACCAATTACCTAGTTCTATATTCAATATGTTGGCAAAATATTATGTGCTATCGTAGACCACAATACTATTATTTATACAAATTAATATTATTGACCATAATAATTTATACACGAATTAATATTATTTTTACCATTGTAATGTAAATAAGGTATGCATAATAATATCTCCTTTTATTTTGGATATATATAAGCAAGTAAAATCTATTACAAATATCCAGAATAAAAGCACGCATTGAATTTCTGTTTTTATGTAAAATTAAATTGGAATTTATTTTTGCGTATACGAGGTATGGTATATCAAATCCACAGATTTGATGATAAATGTAGATACAAAATATTATATATTCATCATAACAAAACAATATAATACAATACAATAGAATACGCAAGTAACGCAACTAACAAGAAAATTGCGCTGAATTTTGACGCAGGCTTCGCAACAAACAAAAAGTCTTCTTACTTAATTCCGACGTCCGCCGCGTCGCCACCGCCGTTGTCCTGACTCAGGTACTTTTCGCTCTCTCTTTTACGCTCATTCATTCCTCTGAATTTCGGATGCCCAACGCATTCTAATCTCCGCACTCCACCACTCAATTCTGGCACCACCGCTTTATCTCCGGCGTGCCGATGATTGGCGTCTTTTTTTTTTTTTTTTTCTTTTGGCTTGCGATCGTATCTGACCTATTCTTCAATTAATAGGGCAAGGATTTCACCATGGCGCTAGAAGGCCCGCGGCGCCTGTGTGTGTCCCCGGCCTCTGTCGATTATGATTTGGATGATGAGAGAGAAGATGAGGAATGTGTAAAATTATTCCCCGCAGATTCAAGGAAATTGTCTAATCAGAAATCAAGTCAATTTCGAAGCCGCAATGTTACACGTGATCTGATGGCACCGTGTAAACAGCAGATCAATTCCATCAGAAAAGAGCCGAATCAGATAAAGGTATGCGAAAATAAACGTAAAAGGAGAATTGATGAAAGCGACAGCGAAGAAGAGTGGGACGAGAAGAAGGAGAAACACCGTCAACCCGTGGTCAATTCTGGCGACCTGGAAACACTGGCTTCGGATATGGATAACCGGAAAAGATCAAAAAGGCATTGCGTTTCTTCGACCAAGTACTGGGAGGAAAATTTCACACTTGAAGATTTCCAGTATGATGAAGAAGATATAATTTCATTGTTAAAGACAAGTGAAAGAGGATGTGAGTCAACCCCAAAAGCCCAATGTAGTGATAGCGCCACCAAGGGGGCAAAAAGGAAACGATATGGTTCGTTGATGAACATCTCAAGGGCCCCAAGTAGTGATCCTGAAACCTCAAAAATTAAAGGAATTGTCAAGGGTGCAGAAAGGACACATCATGCTTCTGCTGGACGTTCTTCATCTAATTTATTATGGTCATCTTCCTCCTCCTCCCCGTCCTCCTCTTTGGATAGTTTGTCAATTGATCTTGATACCAAAGCTCCACAAAGGCCTCCAGCTAAAAACATAAAGGTAACCTCTTTCTCTCCCTCAGAGATTTGAGTATGTGGCTTAGTGAATATTTGTGTTCTAATGAGATGATTAATTTTTTTCAGCCACATCAAAAGAAGTCAATTAAGTGCCACCAGTGTTGCAGAGAGGATAGAAGAATTGTTGTTCCTTGCCAGAATTGCCAAGAGAAAGTTTACTGCATCCAGTGTATTAAGCAATGGTGATTTACTAACTATACACTCCGAAACCCAAAAGAAGTCATCAAACTTGTTTATAATACTTTTGTGATTGTTTATAGGTATCCCACAACATCAGAAGAGGATGTCTCTGAGGCATGTCCATTCTGCTGTAGGAATTGTAACTGCAACTTGTGCTTGCATTCAACTTCCACATTGAAGGTTTATTTATTTGTTGTTACAACAATATGAACTGATTTTGTTGTTTCGTCATCTTCTAAAGTACTGTTTATGTTCTGCATTTAGACATCTAAAAGGGACATCAATGATTATGAGAAGTTTCGGCATCTGTATTATCTCATCAGCGAACTCT
Organism: Ballota nigra; assembly: GCA_947034835.1. Classification (NCBI taxonomy): domain Eukaryota; kingdom Viridiplantae; phylum Streptophyta; class Magnoliopsida; order Lamiales; family Lamiaceae; genus Ballota; species Ballota nigra. The sequence goes on from OX344730.1 coordinate 26,479,089, forward strand.
TTCCGTACCTACAAAATATTCATCAAGAACAAAAGAAAGAGATTGAGAAGGAGTCTTCAATTCAAGGTCTGTTTCTTTTAATTCAGGATAATATGTATGTGCAGGAATCAGGATTGTTCTTTTTTACTTATAGATAGTTGAATTGCAGGGGTACCAGTATCTTTAGTTGAAGTAAAACGTGCAGTTTGCTATAATGATGAGCGAGTATATTGGTAAGTGTTTGACCTTTGCATTTTGTAGTTTGTTCTCAAATGTGTAGTTTTAATAACCATCATCCTCATTGGTTTGGTGCAGCAACCACTGTTCAACTTCAATCGTGGATCTTCATCGGAGTTGCCCAAGTTGCTCGTATGAGCTGTGCCTTGGTTGTTTCCAGGAGATTCGTGCAGGTCAGCTGCAAGAGAACCGCAACAGAACAATTCCTAAGTATGTGTGTAAAGGCTCTGCTTACATGCATGGTGGAGATCCACTACCAGAATCTTGTTGTGATACAAGTTCTAAAATGAACAGTGATCAGTTTTTTATCAAAGATGGGAGAGTCTTTTGTCCCCCCAAAGAAATGGGTGGATGTGGGGTTTCTAAGTTAGAGCTCAAGCGTCTACTTCCAGAACACTGGATCTCGAGTTTAAAGAAAAGAGCTAAAGAAGTCATGAGGAAATGCAGAGCTGTCAAAGCTGTTCTTGAGCCTACATTTCATGATAGTGAGGCAGCATGTGAAGAGCACTCTGAAGATAACTCCTTGTACTCACCAGACTCAAAGGATGTCTTGAATGAGGAAGAGCTTCTCCACTTCCGTAGGCACTGGACTAGAGGAGAGCCAGTGATAGTTAAAAATGTTCTTGAGCAAACAAGTGGATTAAGTTGGGAACCTATGGTCATGTGGCGCGCGTTGTCTGAAAGCACACATGAAGAGATCAGTTCAAGATCATCTGATGTTAAGGCAATGGATTGCCTGGCTGGTTGTGAGGTTATATCCCGTCTTTCTTCTAATTCTAAATTTTGGAGTGGGTATATTGTGATGGCAACCATTTTACTAATGTTCATTACTTTGCAGGTGGAAATTGATACACACAAATTCTTCAAAGGTTACATCGAAGGGAGACGTTATGCAAATTTCTGGCCGGAGATGCTTAAGCTCAAGGACTGGCCACCATCTGACAAATTTGAGGATTTGTTACCCCGCCACTGTGATGAGTTCATTCATGCTTTGCCGTTTCAGGAATACACTGATCCACGGGCTGGAATTCTGAACCTTGCTGTGAAGTTGCCTGCTAATGTCATAAAACCCGATATGGGTCCAAAGACGTACATTGCCTACGGGTTTAGGGAGGAACTTGGAAGAGGTGATTCTGTGACCAAGCTTCACTGTGATATGTCTGATGCGGTATGAACCAAAGTTGATGCACTCTTGATTCCAAGAGTTCTTTGTGGAGTCATTTTCTCTTTGGATAAACATCTAATTTTTGTAATCAGTAAAATCATCTACATTATCACATCTTTATCTTTAACTATGTGAGTGTTTTTCAGGTTAATATTTTGACACACACAGCAGAAGTGGATTTAAGTGAGGAACAATACCAAGCAATTGAAGTTTTGAAAAAGAAGCATAGAGCCCAGGATGAAAAAGAATCAAGAGCCATAAGAGGGAATGAAATTGAATGCACCACAATGAAGTGGGCTGATAGCCACAAAGCAACCTGCCAACATAAAAAGGAAGAGCAGTCAGACGATAGAGGTGGTGCCTTGTGGGATATTTTCAGAAGGGAAGATGTGCCAAAATTGAATGAGTATCTCACTAAGCATTCAAAGGAATTTAGGCACACTTATTGCTGTCCAGTTGATCAGGCAATTTCATATTTCATAATCCTTAAACACTGGAGCTTTTGATATTGTATTACTGTGTATTAAACTGTCAATTACCTTGTTTCCAGGTCATTCATCCGATTCACGACCAAACCTTCTATCTGACCAAAGCACACAAACTTCGGCTAAAGGATGAGTATGGTATGCACTTGGTATTTGGGTCTTTGATGATTGTATTTTGTCCCGTCTTTCTATCACTAAAACAACCTTTTCTTTAATTCTCAGGTGTAGAACCTTGGACATTCGAACAGAAACTCGGCGAGGCAGTGTTTATTCCTGCTGGTTGCCCACACCAAGTGAGGAACCTAAAGGTAACTAACTAGATGAAGCAAGGATAATTGCATTTCTGCTTCCTATACAATTTTAAAATTTAGCATAACCACTTTTATTCTTTGTTCAGTCTTGCACAAAAGTGGCAGCAGACTTCGTTTCTCCTGAAAACTTGCATGAATGCCTCAAACTAACTGAAGAATTTAGGAAGCTTCCCAGGAACCACAGAGCCAGAGAAGACAAATTAGAGGTATAACTTAACATATACCAGTGCTTCATATTTGAAAAACTTGGATTATTATCTGATAATAATTACCAAATTATATCCAATGCAGGTCAAGAAGATGATACTCCATGCTGTTCATCAAACTGTTGACGATCTTGAAAAGTTGATAGCTCAGCGTAGGAACAAGAATTGGCAGAAGTGATAGAGTCTTTCGACTTAAAATAGCAAACCTGCTTCTGTGGAAAAATTTTGTTACCCCCCAATCTCTAGTGAACTTCACTTGAAGAATGGTTTTAGTCGGAGGACTGAGATTAGGCTGGCAAATATGAAAAATAACTCTGTTTTTGTTTATAATACAGTCGAGCAGAATATTACCAGCCTCGAAGCTCATTTCTTATTTAAATATTAGCTTACGAAGAGTTTGTTTTAAGTTCAAAAAAAATTTGATATCGAATTTAATGAGCTTGTTACCAAACGCAATTTAATTTGACGGGCAAAAAACTCGTTAACAAATACTATCTTCGTCCTCCCAATATTTTGCACAATTTATTATACAAATAATTTGTATTTTATAAATCAAATATCAAATATATATAAAAAAAATTATTATTCATAATATACATAAATTAAAATTATAATTCAAATATTAAAATATTAATGAATCCACAAACACAAACTCTCTTATCATGTAACTCTCTTATTATGATATCATTTTACTTATACGACGAATTTGACAAAAAATTGTATGAGACAATTCCACTACAAGACGGTTCACAAATTAACATAAAAATACCTATCACTTCTAAAGTGTAAATGCATCATGTTCAATTTATATTTCAATTCACCGTGAAACGGTCTCATGCAAGACCTACTTTATAAATTAATATCACAATATAAATTGGTATAAATATTAGTTTATAAGAGTAATATTTATCACCAAATGGATGCTAAAAATTGTGTTTGTGGATTCATTAAATTGAAATTGCAAATTCAAATTCAAATAATAAAAAAGTAGAGTGAAATTAATTTATACATAAAGCACTTTTAATGGTATGAATTGTTTTACTAAATGATACTCCTTCCGTCCCCAAGTAAACTTCTCGTTTGACTTTTTTTTTTAATGTGAGGCTTAATTTTTAGTAGTTAAATGGATGAAATGTTTTTTTGAGAATGACATATTTTTCAATTTAAGTCAATGAAACAAAATGAATATATTTTTCATTATAACTATTAGTGGAATTGGATGTAATCTAAAAATCTTTGAAGAGATGTGAATAATGTAATGATAAATTTACTCAGGAACGGAGGTAATATTAGTTTTGAAGGGTACAACTTTTTTTTCATTAAAGAGTATGATTTGAAGGTATGAAGGGTATTAATTGTTTTACTAAATAGTATTAGTTGTTCTACTTAAAAGTATCGCTAAGTGATTTATATATGACCAAGATTTTTAAAATATTAATGAATCCACAAATACAAACTCTCTTATGAAACTTGAATATTAGTTTATTAAACAATAGTATTACTGAAAGAACACTATGATGTCAAAACCAGTAAAAAAAAAAAAAAAATATATATATATATATATATATATATATATATCAATCTGATAAGAGTAGGGGTGGACCAAATACCGAAAATACCGGTATACCGCACTTACCATACCGAAAATACCGAATTTATCGAAAATTTCGGTATACCGTAATTTTCGGTACGGTATGATACCATACCGAAATTTTCGGTATGGTATCGGTATGAATATTTAGAAAATTTCGGTATACGGTATCATACCGAAATATTTTCGGTATATACCGGTATACCGGAATATTTTCGGTATACCGATAATATTTCGGTATACCGACAATATTTCGGTATTTCGGTATACCGGTATATACCGTACCTTTAATTTATTATTAAAATTTAATATTTAAATTATTTTCATATTAAATAATTAGTTAAATATTTCGGTATGGACCGGTATGACCGGTATTTCGGTATGAATCGGTATTTCGGTATGCATTGGTATTTCGGTATGGATCGGTATTTCGGTATGGACCGGTATATACCGAAATATCGGTAAGGTACGACATACCGAATGTTCGGTACGGTATGCGGTATGCATTTTTGGTATACCGAAATTTTCAGTACGGTATCGGTATGGATTTTTGCATACCGAAATTTTCGGTACGGTATGCGGTACGGTACGGTATGGCCGGTACGGTATGCCACCCCTAGATAAGAGAATTATAAGATGTAGACCATATTTAATAATCAAAACTGTTAGAATTAAATGCATAAATTATAAAATAAATGATTTATTTATACCTCGATGAGCAGCGGAAGAAAAACACATAAATCTTGTATGGCTCGTCTACAGTTCTCGCTAAGAGATGAATACTACTAGAATATTCACATATATTCCACACTTTATACTAATGGAGTTATTGTGGTGATACACCAAAGATGCAAAGAGAATTACATGTTCTGTAGTTTCTGATGTGTTACATACGTATTAAACCAGAACACCATATTTATAGGGATTTATGCATATAACTATGGACATAATTAGATGCATCAACCTGCATATTAATTGAATCAATTTATCAAATTATCCATAAATAAAAGACCACAATCAATTATCTCATATGGTAAGATATTATGTATGATTTTATTCCATTATACCTATATGGTATAATTTTTCCAACAAAACCTATAAAGATTTATAAGATTTTATAGAAGATAGTAGAAAATAAAATGTGGAGTTTGAGATTTTTAAAAAAAATGTGGACTAGAGTTAATGAGATTAGAAAATTTTTGAATTGGAAGGAAATGACAAAATCTTACATAAGTTTGTCTTTATATTTGGGGGGAGCTATTCATATAATGTGATAATCAACGCTGACATGGATCTACAACGAATAAAATGACGTATGAGAAACTCAAGGTTGAGAATGAAATTACTATGAAGCAAAATGTATGTTATTAGTCATAAAAATTAGATTTATGTACTTCAAAATAAGTAACTAATAAGGACAACTTTTTTTTATATTTATAAATATGTATTTTTTAATTTATTTTTTTATCCCTTTAAATCAAAATTTATTGATTTATATATCTAAGACACATCTTCCAACAATAACATACATTTACTTTAACATTAACACACAATTACTCCGATAATAACACAAATTTACTTTAACATTAACAACGCACTTTGCTCCAATAGTAACACACATTTGCAGGGAACAAACATTTACACTAATGTCAACACACATTTGCTCTAACATTAACACACAGTTGTAATAGCACATATTTACTCTAACATCAACACACATTTACTCAACCAGTAACATATATTTGCTTTTACAATAACATATGATTGACATTATGGTAACACTGTGAGGGTGCTAATATATATTTGAACAAACACATATTAATACATTAAGACATTTTGTGTTATTAGAATAATACACTTTTCACTATCTTGCATGTGTCATCATTGTATGGAAAAATAACTAGTTTTTTAAAAATAAATAAATATTCAGGAAAATCAATATTTGAATAGATAATAACACACATTTGCCCTTACATTATATGAAAAAATATTTATTTAAGTAAAAATACACAAAAATTAGTGGAAAATACAACTTTTAGTCTAATAGTAATACATTTTGTCAATCAGTAACATACATTTATCCATATAGTAACACAAAGTGGGAGAAAAAATACTAGACCTAGACTTGCGCAGAATTTTGGGGAAAATTCACTAGATTCGACCTGACCAGGATCCGCAATTTTTTTAATATGAGTTATTCTACGAATTCTATATTTGTAAAATGTTTCATATAAATATTGAGATCAAATTTTGAAAATACAATTATATAATATTGACACATTATTTTAGAGAGGTTTAGCTTTATATGTATATATTTATGATCAAACATCACATGAATAATAATAATAATACCTAAAATATTATACTATGGATTAATACTTTAAAAATATAATTTTATATTCATCATTTTCTCCACGTGTTAAGTTCTCAATTTTTTTAGTATTTTATATTAATTTAAAAAAAAAGAGTTATGAACAGATACATACTACTCATTCCATCTCTTACTAAGTTTTCTATAGAAAAATTTCATGGAAATTAAAAAATATTAATATAAAATGAAGTGTACTACAAATATTGTAATTGAAAATAGAGAATAAAGTAAAGTATATGGATAATAGAGTAAAAATAGTAGCATATAATTCAGATAAAATGATGTAAATGGATAATTATTTAATTTAGGGGAGTAACTGGAATTTTAGAAATGATATGGAAAACTTATTGTGGAATAAAAAAAAAAAAAAAAATTCATGACTATATAAAAATTCCATACATAATTTTATAAAAGTCTTGAATGACACCTTATCTCATACATGAGACATGATGTATTTTTAATTTTTGTAATACGTATACTTAAATTTTAAAAAAATTGCAAAATTATTATACAATAATTCCATAAACTATGGAGATTTTTAGAGAATTTCTTTCAACCATTGATTAAAAAAAAAAGTCACTATCATCTATTGGGGAGTATATGTTAATATAAGTGGTTTCATTTGTGAGAAATTAAAGAATTATAAAATTAATTTATTTTTTAGCATGGATATTAAAATATAGCTAAAGTATTATGTGAAAGATATTCACATAACTATTACCATGAACAATAATTTTTAAATAATGATGTTGAAATAATTAATACCTTTAGCGAGAATAACTAATACGTACCACTTCAACTAATATTTAGTGATAATAAATAATATCTTTCGAAACTAATAATTTCACCGTGAATATCATTCACATAGTAGTCTTAATATAAAAGAAGAGTAACATTTGTGTGAACTCAATTTTATTTTGAGTTAATTGCAAATAAAATCACAACTTTTTTGTAAATTGCAATTTAATTTAAACTTTTGAAACAAAACCACAATTTGAACTTTGTTAGCAATTTCAACCAAAAGGCCAATTTCAATTTGTCCCAACATAATGATTAATTACGCATTTTCATTCGAACCAATCTAGGACCGAACCGAACCGTATTAGTCAAACCGAACACCAAACCGAAATTTTTTTATAAACAAAAAATCGAACCATATTTAAAAAAAACCGTTCTGTCCCAAACCGTACAAATCGAAATTTTTTACACTTTTTTTTTAAAATCAGTTTAATTATTTTTTTTTAGCATCAATACACATGTTTCATTTAATTATTTGCAACATGTCAACATTTAAATACTAATTTAAGCAAAGATTAATCAATAACCCTACTACATAATCCAATAAAGACATCAACATAATAATTTTCAAAAGCTAAGCAACAATTTGAAAAATATAATCAACACAAAACACCACTCCTCAAGTATTTTATGCAAAACACAAATCAATTTAAGTCTTTTATGCGTGAATCTAAATTATCTAATATTAATATTATTATATTATATAAGAATATAAACTATTAAATATTTATTTAGTGAATATTAATATACATATAATATATTATTATTAAAAATATTTCGGTTCGGTTCGGTCTATATGGTTTTTAAATCGTAAAAACCGTAAACCGAACCGAAATAAAAAAATTCAAATTACAAAACCGTAAACCGAACCATAAACCGAAAACCGAACCAAAATTTATATTTCAATTTGGTTTGGTGGGTTTAGACCGTATTTTGCACACCCCTAAACCAATCTAAACATATTAATATGATTACTTATTCATTCTCTGATAAGTAAAATATTATTTTCGGACCGTATAAATATTAATTGTTGGTTCAATTTGCAATCAAACATTACATTGGAGTTTTGTTTGCAAAAATTCAAAAGTTATGATTAGATTGCGATTTGCGAAAAAATTATGATTTTATTTACATTTAACCCTTTTATTTTTGACTCATTTGAAAATTCATTTATATAAAAATGGGCAATCAAAACAAATAAATTTATATTTATATTTATAAATAAAAATTGACACATATACTAGTTTGTATAAAAAATAAAGAAATCAAATAAAAGTAAATATATTAATAAAATAAAGTTATAGGTGATGTACCTGTAGATGGAATATGGAGCGAGGTATCATCCAGCCCAGGTATAGAGATGCACCTACACGTGTTTGCAAAATTTAGTTCGCCGACTTAAAAATAGCGGTGTATAGTTGCATCCCACTGCCTCAACACCACTTCTCCAAAACATGCCTTATTATTATTTATTATCTCTCTCCATCAATATAATATATACCTAAATACTCAATACTCCTCCATCCTACTATCCAGATCTCTCATTTTCCTAATTAAACTTCAAAAGTATCTTACATCTCACAATATATCCCCTCAACAATCCTTTAGATCCCTTGATCCATCCTCAATTTTCACAAATTCCATATGATTTTTCACAGATCTATCCTCCTTTGGTTTCACACAAGAAACATCTACAAGTGGGTGAAAACTTTGACACCAACCCACTCCCACTCCCACTCTTATAGATCTATTTTGATGCATAGACTTCCAATGCATAGAGGAGTCCACCATTAAACTTTTTTATATCATCAAAACATATTATATCATAGTAAAAAAATTAAGTCAAAAGGCTAAAAAAAATTATATAGAAAGATTTAGAACATGAGAAATGTGAAGAGACTGAACAAACCCTGTGCTTAAAAGGCTGCAAAGGTGCCGCTAGGGTTTACAATTATATTTTTTTTTCTTATGGAAAATGAAAACAAAATCCTATTAAATCATGGTTACCGGATATTTAGGGGCAGTTACCATATTGTGGGAGATATTTAAGGGCAGTTAACAAAATCTGCCATTAATTCATATTTGCTCTCTCCCTCCTTTTTGTAATATCAAATTTTTTAAATGATTATGTTCAGTGCCCCTTGAAACATTTGCATACAATTAATGGTAAATTATCACAAATACTCCGGTAAGTTTGTCCGAGTCCATGAATAGTCACATAAATTTTTATTTTATCAATTTTGATCCTTTTGGTATCAATTTTGATCTTTTTGCTGGAAAAATTACCGAAAATATGTTGTAGCATACACGATGGCTCAAAAAAGTACCGAAATTACGAGCTCAACGAGGAGAAGATAATAGTATATGCCTTGACCCAATATTCACAGCTAATCGCTCAGAACTAGCCATGGAAATTGATAAAATTCATGATTTTGAAGACTCAATCTTTTGGGTAGGTGTAATCGAAACATGAAATTTATTGAGTGGTTTTCTTCCTGGATGTGAGATGGTTCAAATAATAGTAGGGACGACCGTCAATGTGACCAAAATAAAAAAAAATTAGGATAATTTTTCAGTCAAAATTTTAATTTTCCAGCAAAAAGGATCAAAATTGATACTAAAAGGACCAAAATTGATAAAATAAAAATTTACAGGACCATTTATAAATCCGGACAAAATTACAAGACTATTTGTAATTTTTTCTCTACAACTATAATAAAAACTATAAATTGATTTCTCAAAAAATACAAAAATTTGTGTAAGACGTGATAATCTTTTGTAAAACGAAGTTCTATAAATCAAATCTTGCCTAATTAGTATCTTGTTTATGTAGGAGAAAATCTCGTCAATCTCGCCCATTAATCGAAAAGTCACTCTCTCGTACATTTAGTGTATGGTGCATTCACTCAATAGTTGAGATTGTTTAATACTGAAAAGTATGGTTTAATTACACTAAAAATCGATTTTCAGTGTAAACTTTTCAGTATAATCTAACCATACTTTTCAGTGTAAACAACATCAATTGTTAAATTAGTGCACGGTGCATGATTAGGCGTGAAATTGTCATGATTCGTCGCTCGAAATGCCTTTGTTTTGATGGATTCATATAAGTATTTAGAGTCATTTGAGTATTATTTTCTCAAACTAACAAATTTGTGTCTTTGATGCTTATAGATGGATAGAGGGCAAAAAGAGGAGTTCGTAGGACTTCGAATCGACTCAAACGGATACCCGGATGAGAAGATATGGAAGAAATACGAGAAGTATTAGTTCGAGCGAGCAAAAGTGTCATTGAAGTACTCAAGATGAAGGTGCTCGAGTAAACACTACTCATGCACTCGAGTAGACTACTCGAGCCAGCTTCGGTCGAGTAGCCAATACTCAAGCACTCGAGTAGTGCACTCGAGCAGAAGCCGGTCGAGTAGGCAGTACGCGGGCACTCGAGTAGACTACTCGAGCAAGGTCCGGTCGAGTAGCACTACTCGATCTAAGGGGCTCGAGTACTTTTCATGTTCTGTACAACTTTAACACTCGAGCTTGCATTGCTCGAGTACTTTTACTCGACCTCTACTCGACCTCGACGGAATTTTGGCCCATGAGATCCCGTTTCGACCCGTTGCCTATAAATACCTCTTCCAAACACGTTTTGAAGAAGCCCCGAACTTTAGAAATAACTTTTAGACTTAGTTTTTGGAGAGGAATGAGAGAAGCAAGTTTACGTTTACGTTTTGTTGAGGTTTTGCATACGAATTCTTAGTTTCTTTTCGTTTATTAGTTTCTTTTCGTTAGTTTGATTTCTTTAAACACTTTGAAACTTCATTTGAGTTAATTAAATTTCAGTTCTCAGATTTATTTTCTTTTAAAAACCCTAGTTCATGTTTCTTATTTTCTTCGTTCAATTCATGATGTTTATGTTCGTTGTTTCTTCTATTGCTTTTATGTTTGTTAAAGCCATGTCCGGCTAAAACCCTTATATGCTTAGGGTAGGATGAACTCGTAGAAGTAGGTTGTGGGTATGTAATTAGAGTAACTTGTGACGTTAGGTTTTAATTCTCTTGGTTAATGAATTCTTAAAATTAATCTAGACTTCGCTCTTGAATTTCGTTCGAAAGGTGTTAGAGAGAGGACGACCGTATCACTCTTTAACAACGAGTAGACTTAACGAGAGAGTTTAGGAAAGGTTAATTCATCTGCCGGTTTAGCGAAGGAGGACGACTGCATCACCTTAGTTAAATTAGGGTCTCATTAATTAAGCACAATCTAGTAACTCGTTAGTAGATTCGTGAAGTCGAGTGTTAGGGTAAAGTATTAGGGTTTAGAATCTTGAGCTTTCACCTTGCATTTTTAGACTTAGGTTAATTCTTGTGTGTCACAGTTATTTTGATTATGTACCTGCTCCGTTAGTATACGTAGGGATTCCTATCTTAAGCATCACCATCTCATACTTGAAAACACACCTTTTGTTATTTCGTTTAACTTTCCTTTTGCATACGTAGGATAATTTAGTCTAGTTTAATTAATCTTTCCAAAAATCCAAAAACAATACACTCATATTAACTACGATGCGTAGATCTTCAGGGATCTATTCGCATATACACTATCCCTTAGGTTCGATATACTTGGTCGTTATACTTGCTAATACTACAGTGAACCCGTTCGCTTGCGGGTGAGCGACTAGTAGAAGTTAGTAAAATCGCTTCAAGTCAATGGCGCCGTTGCTGGGGATGGCGTTGTATGCTGTTTGAATAGGACTTGTCGATAACTTAGTAATTAGTAGTGAGTGCTTTATTTTCTGTTTATTTTTATTTTCATTCAATCGGCAGTTGCGTTTTGATCCTTCTGCTAGTGTGTCAGGTATATGAAAACACGCTCACAAGGCAATACGAGCGAAGAGAGAATACCGTTGGACCCTGAGACAATAGCTAGAAGGAACCGAGCTTTCTTAAGAAGGATGAACGCTGCCGGAGGGAAAGAACCGATGGATATCAGTAATGAGTTGGATGATGCAGCTAATGAGTTCAATCAGGAATTGGGCCTAGTTGAAGGCACTGGAGTTAGTGGGAGCCAGAATCAAGTTCCGTTAGGGGATAGCCAGAGCCTAAACCCGGGTACTCAGAACCAAAGTAGCCCAGCTCATAACATTGTCCAACATCCTCATAACAACCCTGCTTACCCACATCCTAACTTACCACAAAACAACTTACCTTATCCACCCTACCCATACCCACCTTATCCTTACCCACCATACCCGTATCCTCCACCTCCAGTTTACAATCAACCACCTGTTAACCAACCACCACCCCAACAAGTACTCGTACCTGCTGTTAATCCTCAACACGTTCCTCAGAACGTAGATCAACATATGGCCATTCGAGGGAGGTTTGCAGCGCAGCCACAGCGGTACTATGATGGAGTGGCATTGCCTCCTGTTGAGGCAAATAACTTCTCGATTTCCCCGGGAATTCTAAAGCTGCTTACAGAGAACCAGTTCAAGGGGGTGATCGGGAAGGAGAATCCTCATACACATCTGAGGAGTTTTCTAATGATAGCCTCCACATTCAATTATAATGGCATGTCTGAAGATGCCAAGAGGCTTAGGCTGTTCCCATTCTCATTGACGGGAATAGCCAAGGAGTGGTACGATAACACGCTCCCACGGGGAGGTATTACCACTTGGGCCGAGCTCGAGCGTCTGTTCCTCGAGCGTTTCTACCCTCCATCAAGGACAATAAAAGCAAGAATTGAGATATCTTCTTTCCGCCAGAAGTCAGGAGAGGACCTACGTCAAGCATGGGAAAGATACTCAAACATGTTGATTGAGTGCCCGCAGCATGGGTACAATGAGGGAGATATTATGGCATTCTTCTACAGTGGTGCCAACAAGGCGGGGCAAGACCATTTAGACGCCTGTGCGGGCGGAGCATTCCTGAATCAAGGCATAGAGAGGTGTAGAGAGATCGTGGACAACATTGTCACAAATGTCGGGGCTTGGAATGGAGATCCAGATTTTCAGAGAGTTCATCAGGTTGAAGAGGGTGAAGGAACGAGAAGGCTGTTGATGGCCATGATGGAAAAGATTAACAACCTCGAGTTGGGGAAGAATTTGGTTGGAGGGAATGTAGCAGAGAATGAAAGAGTAGATCAGCCAAGTGAACCGCAAGAGGTAGCCAATTACATGGGAGGTCCGTATTACAATCAGAATGACTACCAAGGAGGTAATCAATATGGAAGGCCTTCTTATGGCCAACCATTTGTACCTTCAGGTCCACAGCCGCCTCAAAATCAATGGAGGAACACACAAGGCTATCAAGGAGGCCAGCAGCCTCCTCAAAACACATGGAGGAAGAATGAGAATTTCGCATATGCTAACCCAAAGGCGGGTATTACAGTTCCTCCGGGTGTTGACCCAGGTTCAAAGCCTCCGGGAGGAGAAGGCGGTGCATCAACTGAGGAGATGTTGAGAGCGATTCTACAGAAAGTGGAGGAAGGTAGTAAGAGATTGTCATCCTTGGAGTACGATGTGAAGGAGTTGCATAAGAAGGGTGATCATCGTGATCAAGAGCTCCAGAAGATGAACGTTGAGTGGACTAGAACTCAACAAGAGAACAATAGGCGGTTCACTTCTATAGAGTTCCAGATGAGCCAGATTGCAAAGTCGTTGAATAGAGAGCCGGGTAAGTATCCTTCCATGCCGGAGGGGAACCCGAAAGAGCATTGCAGGGCGATCCAGCTTAGAAGTGGAACCAACTATGAAGGTCCTCATATGCCTGCTGATTCTGAGACGCCCCAAGGGGAAGTTGAGACTGAGGAGAAGAAAGTTGAGAAAGGGGTTGAGGATGAAGGCATTAAGAAGAGTAAAGATATGGATGAGTCCCAGAAGGGCAAGGAAAGTGAGGAGATTGAGAGAGTTCCTAAGTGGAAAAAGGCAAAGGAAGCAAGGGATAAAGTGAAAGAAACAGAAAGAGATGAATGGGGGGTACCCAAATCTGTGATACCAGTCCCGTATCCACAGCGCTTCATGAAAAAGAAGCTTGATGAAAAATTTGCAAAATTTCTTGATGTTTTTAAACAACTTCACATTAACATTCCTTTTTATGATGCTTTGGAACAGATGCCGCATTATGCAAAGTTTCTGAAGGACTTGATTGCGAAAAGACGGCGAGTGGATGAGCCAAAGTTGGTGCAGCTGAACCACGAGGTGAGTGCATTAGTGCACAAGGCGCTTCCACCGAAGCTGAAGGATCCCGGGAGCTTCACGATCCTATGTGACATTGGGAACGGGATCGAGAAAGGAGCGCTATGTGATTTAGGGGCGAGCATAAATCTTATGCCCTTGTCGCTTTTCAAGAAGTTAGAAGGTGGTGAACTTCAGCCGACAATGATGACGCTTCAACTAGCCGACCGGTCTATTACTCGACCTCAAGGTGTGGTCGAAGACGTCCTCGTGAAAGTTGGAGATCACATTTTTTCAGCCGACTTTGTAGTGCTAGAGATGGAGGAAGATGAGCACGTGCCTCTGATCTTGGGAAGACCGTTCTTAGCTACGGCGGGGATGGTGCTAGACGTGGAAAATGGGAAGATTACATTGAAGGTTGATGATCAAGAAGTGAAGATCTCCCTATATGAAGCCATGAAGCACCCGAAGGAGGACGAAAGCTTGTATTGCATGGATGCAATTGATCCTCGTGTTGAAGACACACCTTCTATCCCTAAACCTTCTCATATTCATGAATTTTATAATCCTTCACTTAATTATTTAACCCATGAGCGTTATGATCTTGATTATGTTGATAGGGATAAAGTGAAAAAGTTGAAGGATGAAGAGGTGAAAAGTGTGGACGTGGTCCAGCTAGAGGGAAAAGGAGGAGTTAAGAAGAAGAAGTCAAAATTCAAGAAATTGTTTAGTAAGACTCCTCCAGATAAAGGTGAGAAGGAGTTGAGACCTATACCACTTGAGGTGGGGAAGGAAGCAAAAGAGCTCATGATGGAGGGGCAACAAGGAAAGAAATTCAAACACCACTCTTATGAGAGTAAGGGAGGTAAATTCGAGTATGATGTCCCATAAGCTCCTTTGAGCTTGGTCCGGCATGAGGACCTTAAAAATAGCACTGAATGGGAGGCAACCCATTATTTTTGTTTATTTATTTGCTTTGAGTTTTTTTTAGTTATTAGGGAGTTATTTTGAGTCGTATGTTTAACCTCGTATTTGAGTGAGTTGCTTGTAGGCTTGTCTCTAAAGGAGTAAAGGTATCATGGAGTTATTCAGATTGAAGGAACCAACTTGAGACAAGGGAGTGTGCAAAGCTATTGAGAGAAACGGAATTATTTGGTTGAGGTAACCCACAACCCCAAACTTAGACCTCTAGCAAGGTCGAAGTTTGGGGGGGTGGAGTTTTTTTATGTTTCTTGTTACATTGCACATGCATGCACGTCCTTATCTTTTGAGTTGAGTTTGATTGATTATTGGTTTGTTGAGATACTCCTTGGGGTGATTTTGAGTTAACTCGCTATTGCATATTTCATGCCTATCAATCATCTTATGTTTGTTGATTGCTATCTTTGAGTATGATTTGATGAGTAGAGTGAGTTGTAAAGGTGAGTTAGAAATTCTTTTGTGTGAGTGTTTGAGTTTGAGCTGATTTGAGAAAGAACTTGTATGCTTATGAATTTTTCTTTTGAGTACTTGTGTGATGAGAGTGAGAATGCACTAGACTAGCATGGATGTGAAAGCTGTGAGATTTGAGCCTTATGAGATTTTGATGCATGAATTAATCTCTTCGTTTGTTAGTGGATCGTCACCTTAGAGGATGCTAGAACTTGTGTGTGCTCTTGCTTCGTGATTGTGTCTAGTTTGATATGCCGAATGTGATCTTAGGCCAACTTTGATTTAATTGAGTCACTTAGCCAAAATTTTCCTTACCAATGACATTGATCCCTTGTTAGCCCCTTTGAGCCTAAAGCCTATTTTATTTGCTAGCATATATGAACACTATTCCAATTCCTAAGTTTTTTTTTTTGTCCCAATTTGAGTGGAGAATAGGAAAGTGTGAATGTGAAGGGAGTGAATTGAGTTGAAAAAGGAAAAGGTTGTTTGTTGAGTGAATATGAGAAGAAGGAGTGATGAAGTTATGAGATGTGGGAAAGAAAAAAATTGAGAATGAGCAAAAGAAAAAAAAAAGAGCTCATGTGGTTGTGCGAAAAAAAAAAGTGAAGTGATTGAAAAAAAAAAGTGAAAAGAGTTAGAAAAAAATTTGAAGTATTGAGAGTATGGAATTGAAAGGGTGTTGATTGAACATGTTTGAAGTAGTCTGTTCCTTATCTCGAAGTACCGAAGTTTGATTTTCTATTCTCCTTCCACTTTAGTCACTTTACCCATATTGTTATCCCACCTGTCCAAAGGGGGTTGATTAGGCGTGAAATTTTCATGATTCGTCGCTCGAAATGCCTTTGTTTTGATGGATTCATATAAGTATTTAGAGTCATTTGAGTATTATTTTCTCAAACTAACAAATTTGTGTCTTTGATGCTTATAGATGGATAGAGGGCAAAAAGAGGAGTTCGTAGGACTTCGAATCGACTCAAACGGATACCCGGATGAGAAGATATGGAAGAAATATGAGAAGTATTAGTTCGAGCGAGCAAAAGTGTCATTGAAGTACTCAAGATGAAGGTGTTCGAGTAAACACTACTCATGCACTCGAGTAGACTACTCGAGCTAGCTTCGGTCGAGTAGCCAATACTCAGGCACTCGAGTAGTGCACTCGAGCAGAAGCCAGTCGAGTAGGCAGTACGCGGGCACTCGAGTAGACTACTCGAGTAAGGTCCGGTCGAGTAGCACTACTCGATCTAAGGGGCTCGAGTACTTTTCATGTTCTGTACAACTTTAACACTCGAGCTTGCATTGCTCGAGTACTTTTACTCGACCTCTACTCGAGCTCGACGGAATTTTGGCCCATGAGATCCCGTTTCGACCCGTTGCCTATAAATACCTCTTCCAAACACGTTTTGAAGAAGCCCCGAACTTTAGAAATAACTTTTAGACTTAGTTTTTGGAGAGGAAGGAGAGAAGCAAGTTTACGTTTACGTTTTGTTGAGGTTTTGCATACGAATTCTTAGTTTCTTTTCGTTTATTAGTTTCTTTTCGTTAGTTTGATTTCTTTAAACACTTTGAAACTTCGTTTGAGTTAATTAAATTTCAGTTCTCAGATTTATTTTCTTTTAAAAACCCTAGTTCATGTTTCTTATTTTCTTCGTTCAATTCATGATGTTTATGTTCGTTGTTTCTTCTATTGCTTTTATGTTTGTTAAAGCCATGTCCGGCTAAAACCCTTGTATGCTTAGGGTAGGATGAACTCGTAGAAGTAGGTTGTGGGTATGTAATTAGAGTAACTTGTGACGTTAGGTTTTAATTCTCTTGGTTAATGAATTCTTAAAATTAATCTAGACTTCGCTCTTGAATTTCGTTCGAAAGGTGTTAGAGAGAGGACGGCCGTATCACTCTTTAACAACGAGTAGACTTAACGAGAGAGTTTAGGAAAGGTTAATTCATCTGTCGGTTTAGCGAAGGAGGACGACCGCATCACCTTAGTTAAATTAGGGTCTCATTAATTAAGCACAATCTAGTAACTCGTTAGTAGATTCGTGAAGTCGAGTGTTAGGGTAAAGTATTAGGGTTTAGAATCTTGAGCTTTCACCTTGCATTCTTAGACTTAGGTTAATTCTTGTGTGTCACAGTTATTTTGATTATGTACCTGCTCCGTTAGTATACGTAGGGATTCCTATCTTAAGCATTACCATCTCATACTTGAAAACACACCTTTTGTTATTTCGTTTAACTTTCCTTTTGCATACGTAGGATAATTTAGTCTACTTTAATTAATCTTTCCAAAAATCCAAAAACAATACACTCATATTAACTACGACGCGTAGATCTTCAGGGATCTATTCGCATATACACTGTCCCTTGGGTTCGATATACTTGGTTGTTATACTTGCTAATACTACAGTGAACCCGTTCGCTTGCGGGTGGGCGACTAGTAGAAGTTAGTAAAATCGCTTCAAGTCAGTGCACTGGGTGCATATGAGAGCGCGTGTAATCGAAATTTTAAGTGAAAAAATACATTCTATTTATTTCATATTTAATTGTTACTTATCTGTTGTAAATAAGTGCGTAAATTAAAGAGACAGTGTTTGTTGACCTAGTTCGTCGGGAACGACTATGTCTGGGGGCGATCCAAGCCAGGGGTTTCACTAATGATCTTGTGTATGAAAGTGATTACAATAATGAATACAATGATATATTTATAAGAATAAAACCCTAGTCTAAGATATAAAGCCCGTTGGGTTTCTTGGTCCATAAGTAATGTCCATATCAAATCTTCTAGATTTGGAATAATAAATCTTCTAGATTTACAACACTCCCCCTTGGACATTACGATATAACATAAATGTCTTGTCATAAAAACTCCACATGCTAGGTTTCGGCCAAATAATAAGTTAGGGAGGAATGTTATTGATCTTCTAGATCTAAATCTTCTAGATTTGTTTCGGGGTTACCGTTCCCCCTGAAGACAACATCACTTTAAGTCTTTGCATCCCTATACCGCGAACGTATTTTTCAAAAGTAGACGTATGTAAGGATTTAGTAAACAGATCTGCTAGATCGTTACTAGATTGTACCTTTTGAATGGTAATTACTTTGCTCTTCTGGAGTTCGTATGGGTAGAAAAACTTAGGTGAAATATGTTTCGTCAGGTTTCCCTTGACGTACCCATTACACATTTGTGTGATGCAAGCAACGTTGTCTTCAAATATAATGGTTGGAGGTGTATCGCCTTTGGCGATACCACACGAGTCACCAATGTGTTTTACCAAGGACCTTAACCAAACATATTCTCGTGCGGCTTCAAATAAAGCTATGATCTCTGAGTGGTTTGAAGATGTGGTAACCATGGATTGTTTAACCAACCTCCATGAGATTGCGGTTCCACCACAGAGAAAAACGTAACCAGTCTGGGATATGGCGTTGTGGGGATCAGACAAATAGCCAGCATCCGCATAACCTACTAAGGTTTTGTCTTGGTTCTTACGATAAAACAGTCCAAGATCTTGAGACCCTTGGAGGTATCGTAGAACGTGCTTAACACCATTCCAATGTCTCCTTGTAGGAGAAGTGATATATCTCGCAAGCAAATTAACAGCAAATACAATGTCCGGCCGAGTGCAATTTGCGAGATAGAGCAAAGCTCCAACAACGCTAAGATAAGGAACTTCTGGCCCCAGAATTTCTTCGGAATCTTCTCTTGGTCTAAATGGGTCCTTATCCACTTCGAGGGATCGAACAACCATAGGGGTGCTAAGTGGATGAGATTTATCCATATGAAATCTCTCCAACACCTTCTTTACGTAGGTCGACTGATGAATAAGGATTCCTTCTGGGAGGTGCTCGATCTGCAAGCCGAAGCAGTACTTGGTTTTACCCAAGGACTTCATTTCGAATTCAACTTTCAAGATTGAACTGGCTTCTTCAATCTCTTTGCATGTTCCGATTATGTTTAGGTCATCAACATAAACGAATATGATGCAAAAACCATCTTGCGATTTCTTCGTGAATACGCATGGGAAAGCTTTATCGAATGTGTATCCCTTCTTCTGAAGGAATTCACTAAGTCGGTTGTACCACATGAGGCCTGATTGCTCCAGGCCATACAACGACTTTTACAGTTGTATGCTATACATACTGCGGTTTTCACCATCCTTCATTTGAGGAATGTCAAATCCATCTGGGATTTTCATGTAAATATCGGCATCTAGTGACGGAAGAATAGGTTTGATCGAAATCAATCCCGGGTCTCTGCAAAAACCCTTGTGCTACAAGCCTCGCTTTATACCTCTCCACAGTATTGTTCTCATTTCGTTTTCGTACAAATACCCACTTATATCCTACGGGGATAGTGCGCGAGGGTGTACGAACGATAGAGCCAAATACTTGTCTTTTGTTACGAACGATAGAGCCAAATACTTGTCTTTTGTTAAGCGATGCGAGCTCTGCATCAATTGCCTCTTTCCATTTAACCCAATCGGGGCGCTTCCGGCACTCGGCGATTGTTTTAGGTTCTGGATCTAGATCATTTATAATGGAAAGGGCGATTGACGCTGCAAATGTGTAGTCGACGACAGTAATATTTCTATTGTATGTTTCTCCCGTATCTGTGAAGTTCACAGAGACTTCGACGTTTATGTTAACCAGACCTTCCTCATTTCCCATTGTATTTGGGTCTGGTCGTTCCACGGTCCTAGTGCAAGGAATATTTTGTGCACGTGCTTCATCACTAGGACTCTCGTCTCCTAGAAACTTGGGGTTATCAAGACGGATCTCTTCTAGAGATTTTACATTCGACTGACCAGTTTTGCTAGCCTTTCATTTAGGTGTTTTACTATCTCTTGAGGGTCCCTTACGCTTTTGGCGTATGGGGGCATGAGTACTCGTTTTGCTTGGGACCTCAACCCTTTGGGGAGCATTTACTGCAGATATATACGATTTAGTTACACCTCTATGATCAGTGAACGCGTATGGTAGATTATTTGCTAAGTTTTGCAAGTTAATGATCTTCTGAACTTTTAGTTCAGATTGATTAGTGCGTGGATCTAGATACTGAAGATTACTTACGTTCCACGTAAGTTCCCGGCATTTATTCAGTTTTGAATTCGGATCTCCCCCTAATGCCGGGAAGTAATCTTCATCGAATGTGCAATCAGCGAACCGGGCTGTTAATTGATCCCCAGTCAAAGGCTCGAGGTATTTCACGATGGATGAAGAGTCGTATCCGACGTAAATACCGAGTTTCCTTTGTGGGCCCATAGAGGTCCGCTTTGGTATCATTATTGGAACGTATACCGCACATCCAAAAATACGCAGATGGGAAATGCTAGGTTCTTTCTCACGCACTAACTGTAGGGGAAAATGATCATTATATGCAATTGGACGGATTTGGATTAAGTGCGATGCATGTAGGACTGCATGCCCCCAGCATGAAGTGGGTAGTTTGGAGTTCATAAGTCATTGTCTCGCGATAAGTTTGATACGTTTTATTAGCGCCTCAGCAAGACCATTTTGGGTATGGACGTAGGGGACCGAATGCTCCACTTTAATTCCCAGGGCCATATAGTAATCTGTAAAGGCCTTCGAGCTGAACTCAGCTGCATTATCCATGCGAATCGATTTGATTGGATAATCCGGGAATTGAGCTCTAAGCTCGATAGTCTTCACAATGAGCTTCGCAAAAGCTTGATTGCGGGTGGACAGCAAACATTCAAATGTCCACCTAGTGGAGGCATTCATAAGGACCATGAAATAATGAAACGGTCCTGATGCTGGGTGAATCGGTCCGCAAATATCTCCTTGAATTCGCTCAAGGAAAACCGGAGACTCTAGTCCAACCTTAGTGCGCGACGGGCACACTATTAACTTACCCCTAGAACATGCATCACAAAAATATTCATCAACAGGAGGGATTCTATTATTCGTAAAATTATGACCAGTTGAATTAGATAGAATCCTACGTAACATTGTTTGTCCCGGATGACCTAACCGCTGATGCCATAATTTAAAGGAATTTGGGTCATGAAATTTCATACTCATCGCTAGATGGGAACTAGACGGCCGGATGTAGGAATAGTACAATCCGGAGGAGAAGGAAGGAAGTTTTTCTATAACTTGTTTACGGCTACCTAGAGTAATAGTCATCAAAAGGTATTCGTTCTCAGTTTTAGTTTCAATATGATACCCCGTTATCCTAATGTCCCTAAAACTGAGTAGGGTACGCTTAGATTGTGGAAACAATAAAGCATTATCAATTATGAGTTCGGTACCCATGGGGAGGACAATGGAAGCTCTCCCGGAGCCCACTATCAACATACTATCATCGACTATTGTAGTTGTACTCCCCTTACGTTCTATCAAGTTATGAAAATACTTCCTATCATTTAGGATCGTATGTGTGGTGGCGCTATCTACCAAACATAAATCACTATGGGCGTCCATCATGCAAGAGGAAATAGTCCAAACCTAGTAGCTGATTTGTTTACAAGCCATAAATAAGAACATCAATATCCAAATAAATACTATGGACATCTATTAAGGTAAACATATCAAAGCTAAAAATAATAAATTCATTCATAAAATAAAATATCCGAAAGAAAGGATCCCAAAACATAACATGAATTGTTTTATTCAAAACAAAATACTAGAATTAATTAAATACGTGAATCTACTCGTTGTCTCCTCAATTTCGAGCTACGGGCTCAAGAGATTATCGTTGTCTTGATCAAATTCTACTTCAGGTAGGTTTTCGTCTTCAGGTTCATAAACGGGAGCCTTCCCCTTGTCGTCCTTCTGCATCATTAAGTAAGCCTCGACCAAGTGTTTGGGAGTGCGACACGTGCATGGCCAATGGTCTTTACATCCACATCTGAAGCAGGACTGCTCAATCATACTTTGAGAGCTAGGTTTTCGTGGAGCGGTAAACAGGGTTTTGTGACCACTGGATGAACTATGACGTCGGCCATTAGTCTAGAACTTCTTACTCACTCTCCCCCTTCCACGGTTGCAACCAAACGAGGGTTTGGCCCTATACTGCTGCTGGAGTACAGGGTTGCTAGCGTGGAACTTTGATACAGAGTTCTGGATCAGGTTGGTTACAATACGTTGTAATGCAGAGTTGTACTCCGTTATCGACTTTAGGTCTTGATAACGGATGTTCAACCACTCGTATTGTGACGGAGGGAGGAATATATAATCTTGTTGTTGGAAACGTACATTCAGGGATTTCCACAATATTCCGGGGTCTTTTTGTGTGATATATTGAAATTTCAGACTTTCATTCATGTGGTTCCTAAGGAAAATCAACACTTTCGCCTTCTGGGCGTTGGTAGATTTTGAACCTTCCATGATGGTTTCGCTCAACCTATTTGATGTTAGATAGAATTCTACATCTAGCATCCATGTCGGGTAGTTGCTACCATCGAGAGCAAGCTCATCGAATTCTTTCATAGTGATGTCAGACATAATTCACTACAATTAATTAAAAGCGACATGGTAAGGGGGGATGACAAAATTCATTGACAACGAGGGAAAAAATAAAGATTCATTTAATTATTCTAAAGCACATAGATGCACGTATTGGGCGCCGTCTACCCAAAATATAGATTTACGGTCCGACAAATATCAGGCGCCGCCTACCCGGGCATAATATGCGGACTATAAAGAAATAAACTATGTGTGGAAATAATAATGCACGTAGGATAATTAAATCACATAAACATGCATAAAGAAGTAAAGGAGATAATCACATGAAAATATTTTTTAGAAAATATACGATTTAATAGATAGAGGAAATAATCATAAGAATAATTATTTCATGTATATTAACGCAAAATGAAATATTTTTAGGATTAAAAATAAATTAAACATTGATTTTATGATATCAAAAAATGCAAATCACAAGAATCCGAGAAAAACACTGCGTGTGTAACGTATGGCGGACGGGCGGCGACGCACGGTGGACGGCAGGGACGGCGGCTGCACGCGGCAGGCAGCAGCAGCGGCTCGGTATCGGGCGCGGGCGGCAGCAGCGCGCGGCCTCAGGCGCGCGAAGGCAGCGGCGCGGGCACGCGGTGGCAGCAGCGCAGGCGGTACGACGCAAGGCGGCACACGGTGCAAGGCGCACGGCGGCGCAAGGCAGCATGCGGCGTAGGGCGCAAGGCGGTGGATGGGCGGCGGTCGAACGTCTACGGGACGACGGCCGTTGCTCGTCGATTCAATTCACAAAAATAATTTAATTCGTATACAAACATAATACAATTATACGCAAGAATATTCAAAAATGAATTCTTATCTATGGTACACATCAAAAACATGTAATTCATATGAAAATTAATTTAGGGCGTACCGTACAATCTCGGGCAGAGACTTGTGCTGATAACATGTTGTAAATAAGTGCGTAAATTAAAGAGACAGCGTTTGTTGACCTAGTTCGTCGGGAACGACTACGTCTGGGGGCGATCCAAGCCAGGAGTTTCACTAATGATCTTGTGTATGAGAGTGATTACAATAATGAATACAATGATCTATTTGTAAGAATAAAACCTTAGTCTAAGATATAAAGTCTGTTGGGTTTCTTGGTCCATAAGTAATATCCACATCAAATCTTCTAGATTTGGAATAATAAATCTTCTAGATTTACAACATTATCAAATATGTCATTCCCCTTGCTCAATCAATATTTCCATAAATGTAAATTTAAAAAAAAAATTAACAATTATACCATTCCTACACAAATATATTTAAATCTTATGTTAAAGTATACATATATTAATTAATTAAATTTAATGTAGAAGAGTAAATAATAAAATTAGTTTAAGACGGAGATGTGTAAATTTTATATAAAAGGTGTATAATAGATAAAGTGATGTACATTATCTTATGAAAATGTATCATCAAATATGGTTTCCCCACAAGAGTAAGTTACCAGTTGACTAGAATTCACGTGAACTCTATTTATCAAGTATCATTATTATGTATATAAATTATCACTGTTATGTAGATACAATATCAGTGTTTAAAAAATAATAATAGTGAATATGTGTAACAATGATAATGTTTATATATTAGAAGAACTCGAATTCACATGAAGTCAGGTTCACTCACATAAATTTTTACATTCCCGCAAAAGAAAACGTATTAGCCAAATCAAAGAAAAATCTATAATTCTATAATACATATAAAAGTGACAAGACCTTGTAAATCATCTTTAGACCATTTTACCCTTCCCCTTTTAATTTTTATACAATTTCACCCTTTTTTTACTTTCAGTTACAAGTTACAACTCCACGCTTACTCTCCTTTTCTTCCATCGGCAAGACCTTGTAATTATTGTTAGACCATTTTATCCTTCCCCTTATAATTTTTATACAGTTTCACCCTTCTTTTCTTTACTTTCGGTTACAAGTTACAACAACTCCCACGTTTAGTCTCCTTTTCCTCCATCAATCGATATGTCTTCTTCTTTCTTGATGACACAATGTTTATTCTAGATACGTCTCTGAATGTCATTCCTAGTCGAGCGTGAGGCAGGATAACCGCGAGAGATGTGTCGCGATGGGAAACGTGATTAGGCGTGAAATTCTTATGAGTTATAGCTCGTTTTGCCCGTGTTTTGAGTGAATTCAATGAGTATTTAGAGTCAATTGAGTACTATTTTTATGAACTGATGAATTCCCCTCTTTGATGCTCATAGATGGATAGAGGGCGAAAAGTGGAGTTTGTAGGACTTTGAATCGACTCAAACGGATGCCCGGATGAGAAGATATTGAAGAAATACGAAAAGTATAAGTTCGTGCAAAGAAAAGTATCACTTGGCTCAAAAGGAGGAGGTGCTCGAGCACCACCGCTCAAGTAAGAGTGGGTTGAGTGCATTGTTAGCTCTGGAAGAGGAGGCGCTCGACCAGGCTGAGGTCGAGCGCTACCGCTTGACCGTATGCTCCATTCGACCACCACCACTCGAACACCCCCGCTCGACCAACAAGGGGTCGAGCGCCCTTAGTACTCTGGAACATGGTCTATTCGACCACAAGGGGGGTCGAGCAAAGTGGCGTGATTTCAGCCTTTTCACCCGTTTTTGGCCCATTGCTTATAAATACCTAGTTCCAAGCTCGTTTTTTGACACCCTTTGATCTCGATTTATATTTTCGCATACTGAGAGCTTGGTAGAGAGATTTTGGAGAGTTTCACACTTGTAAACGAGGTTTTGATTTACGAATTCTTATTTTAGATATTTTTTTAATCTTTTCAGTTAATTCTTTCGTTCTTGAACCTTTGAGACTTCTAAACCCTACTTTACCGGATTTATTGAGATTTTGAGATATTCTTTTGTTTATGTTTTCCAATTCTTTTGATTATTCAATTATGCAAATGTTGATCGTTATTGTGATTATTTTCGTTACTTCAATTACCATGTTAGGCTAGAACCCTTGCATGCTTGGGGTAGGATGAACTCGTAGAAGTAGGATGTTGGTACATAATTAGAATTATTCGTTATGTTTAGTGCTAGTTCTCTTAATTAATTGGATTTTTAAAATAAACCCTAGAATTTTCTTGGAAGTGAGTACGAAAATTATTATAGAGAGGACGATCTTATCACTCTTTGATAACGAGTAAGACTTAACGATAGGGTTATAGAAGGGGTTTATAATCTACCGGTTTATCTAGGGAGGACGACCGTATCACCTTGGGTAAATAAGAGTCTCATTAATTAAGCATAATCCATATAACTTGTTTAGTGAGTTGTGAAGTAGGTTGATATGACGAAGTATTAGGGTTAATTCTTAAGCTTTTAGTCTTTCAACCTCGTGTCAAATTAGGGAAGTTGATTGCCTAGTTTTAGTACTCTTAGTATTAATACTTGCACATCATAATTATTTTAGTTATCGTACTAGCTCCGTTAGTATACATAGGGATTCCTATCCTGGGCATCACCATCTCGTATTTGATTAAACCCTTAGTTATTTGTTTGATTTCATAATTTGCATTAATAGAAGTAGACTTTAGAGTAGTTTGCCAAGTTTCTTGATGTTTTTAAAAAGCTGCATATTAACATACCTTTTTATGATGCTTTGGAACAAATGCCTAATTATGTCAAGTTCCTGAAGGAATTGATAGCTAAGAGGAGGAGAGTTGATGAGCTCAAGCTTGTGCAGCTGAACCATGAGGTGAGTGCATTAGTGCACAAAGCGCTTTCCCCGAAATTGAAGGATCCCGGTAGCTTCACGATCTTATGTGATATTGGGAATGGAGTCAAGAATGGAGCATTATGCGATCTTGGAGCGAGCATTAATCTGATGCAACTGTTGCTTTTTAAGAAGTTGGAGAACTTCAGCCGACAATGATGATGCTTCAACTCACCGACCGGTCTATTACTCGACCACAAGGTGTGGTTGAAGACGTCCTTGTTAAAGTTGGAGATCATATTTTTTCAGTTGATTTCGTAGTGCTTGACATGGAGGAAGATGAGCATGTACCTCTGATTTTGGGAAGGCCTTTCTTAGCTACGGCGGGAATGGTGTTAGATTTGGCGAATGTGAAGATCACGGTAAATGTAGATGATCAAGAGGTGAAAATTTCCCTATATGAGGCCATGAAACTCCCGAAGGAAGATGAGAGTTGGCATTCCATTGATGCCATTGATCCTTGTTGGGATATGTTTTAGTTTTGATGGTTTTCCAAAACAACATGTAATAGGTTTGAAAGCAGTCAGGATTGTATCTTTTGTTTCAGGTCAGGCTAGGTTATTTCTCAGTAGAATAGGCTATCAGTTGAGTGAACACACAGTTGAGGGGGAACTCAGCGAGGGGGAACTCAGCAACACAGCCTGAGGATATCAAGATGACACCAAGAAGAACTAACTAAAGCCATGCTGTAACCTGAACCTGAAGAGAAGTCTGAAGGATGTCCCACTGAGTGTAAACCGGGCTGATCTAAGCTAAGTCAGGTGGACCACTCAGTGAAGAGCATGATCAAGAGGATCAGTGCTGCACCAAGCAGGTCCTGAAGGAGTCAGGCTGCTGTGGTCAGGAAAGTTTGTCATTCAGCCTTATGACAAACTTCTTGGAAGTGATCTTCAAATAGTCTCTGAAGGACAACTACACTGAAGACGTTTAGTCCACTGAAGATCATCAGTCAGTGAAGGAGGAAGCTACCTAAAGTCAGTGGGTCTTAGTCAAACCCACTGAGTCAAAGATCCGTGAATCCAGGCCACGTGGACCAATCAGTACGAGGCAGCAACTCTGACACTGACAAAGGCCGCATTCCAAGAAAAGTGGTTGAAACTATTAAATGTTGGATTCAAATGTATTTCCTCTCCAACGGATACATTTGAATCCTCATTATAAATACAAGCTCATAGCTGCGTTTTGAAGTGTGTGTGAAGTTAGAAAAATCAACACCTACGAGCTGTGAAGGTGTGAGTGTTTAGTGCATTATATTGGGAGTTATAAGGAGGCACGTTTCACACCTTGTACACTGAACTTTAGAGTTCATAGATATACACAAATGAGTGTTCAGCTTGTAACTCTTAGCTTAGAGAGGTTTTCCTAATCCTAGCTTGAGGCTAACACATTGTAAAGGAAAACCTCACATAGTTGGAGAAACCAAACCGAAACCAAAACCCTCTAGTTAGGTTTGTTGGGAGTAAGTTGTCAGTGAGTTAGTGAGGAGGGGCAGCCCAGGGAGTGGCGTGAGTCCAGTTGTAAGTGCACCTTGGCACGTTAAAAACAAGAATCCCAGTTAGTGGATTTCCTGTTAAATCAGGCCGTGGATGTAAGAGCTTGAGTCTCTGAACCACGTTAAACTGAGCGTACTTATCTTTCAAAGTATTTACTAAAGTGTTGTAAAAGTCAGCTCACTGAGAGCTTTGTTATAAGAAAACTTTGGTTAAGCAATCAGGTCAGGGAGATTCCTCTCACTGACCAGATCAGGCAACGCGCTCGAGAATTCAGTCTCTCGAGTCACTGTGTTGCTAAGAGCATGAGCCTTCAAGTCTCACTGACTTGGTAGCTCAGCCTCTTAGCAACGCAGTGACTTGAGTGTTTCCTCACTGAACTCTTTCAGAGCGCAACGCAGGTTTAAAAAAAAAATTGCTCCTGAATTCTCATTTTGGTATTCGAAAATTGGGACCATCAATCCTTGTGTTGAAGACACCTCCTATCCCTAACCTTTCTTATATAAGTGATTATGTTAATCCTTCACTAAATGATTTAACCGTTGAGCATTATGATCTTGATTGTTTTGATAGGGATAAAGACAAGGAGTTTAAGGATGAAGAATTTAAAAGGGTGGAGGTGGCCAAATTAGAGAAAAAAAAAGAGTTGATGTTAAGAAGATAAAATCCAAGATGTGGGTACCTCCGTGGAGAGCGAAAAAGAAAGTGAAACCACCGCCCGAGGTGAAGAAGGAGGATGGGAATCGAGCGAAAAACTTAGACATCTTCTCTTATGAGAATAAGAGAGGAAAATTTGAGTATCATGTCCCATAAGCTCCTTTGAGCTCGGTCCGGCATTAGGACCTTAAAAATTGTGCTGAGTGGGAGGCAACCTACTTTTTACTTGCTTTTGTGTGTTTTGTTTTTCGTGTTTGTTTTTGTTTTGAGTCGTAAGTTCTAACCTCGTACTTGAGAGTTTTATATTGTAGGCTTGCCTTGAGGGTGAAGGAATGCCCAAGAAGTGGAGATTGAAGGGACCAACTCGAGATAAGGGAATGTGCCAAGTTGATAAGAGAAACTGAATTATTTGGATGAGGTAACCACCACCCTGAACTTAGACCGCTTCACACGGTCAAAGTTTGGGGGTGGAGTTTTTATATGTTTTATGGTTACATTGCACATGCGCACACCCTCTCTTTGAGTTGAGTTAGGTTATATATTGTGCCTTGAGATACTCCTTCAGCTATTTTTTTATATTGTGAACTGATTGGGTGCTGCTACATATTTTATGCCTATCAATTCTCTTATGCTTGTTGATTGCTATCTTTGAGTATGGAGGTATGAGTTAATGATTTGTGGAGTTGGGTTAGGGATTATATTGTGTGAGTGTAGGAGTTAGAGTTGATTTGAGAGGGAACTCGTATACTTACGAAGTTTCCTTTTGAATACTTGTGTGATAAAAGTGAGAATTCACTAGGACTAGAATGAATGTAAAAACCGAGAGATTTGAGCCTTTTAGAGATTAAAGTTCATTATGTTGATCTCTTTGTTTGGGAGTGGATCGTCACCTTAGAGGATGCTAGAACTTGTGTGTGCTCTCACTTCTTGATTATGTCTAGTTTGAAATGCCGAAAGTAATATTAGGCCATCTTTGATTTGTTGAGTCACTTAGCCAAATTTTCCCTACCAATGATATTTATCCCTTGTTAGCCCGTTTGAGCCTTAACCTATTTTATTTGCTAGCACATTTGAACTTAACCAAATTCTTAAACTCTTTTTGTTCCAATTTGAATGGAGAATAGGAAAAGTATGAATGAGAAAGGGATCTAGTTGAGTTCAGAAAGGAGAAGTATTAATGCTTGAGTGTATCTGAGAAGAAGGTGTAATGGGAATTTGAGTTGTGGAAAAGAACAATGAATTTGAGAATGAGCAAAAGCAATATGAGCTCATGTATGTGTGAAAGAGGAAAAAAAGTGAAGTGATAAAAAAGTGAAATGAGTTAGAAAAAAAATTGAAGTGTTGAGAGTAGTGGAATGGGAAAGTGTATTGCATGAAGATGTTTGAAGTATTTTGTTCCTTGTCTCGAAATACTAAAGTTGGATTTTCTGTTCTCCATTCACTTGAGTCACTTATCCCATATAGTTACCTCACCTGTCCAAAGATCCTACATTACAACCTTGATAAAGTTCTCTTTGATTCGGCATGGATTCTAGAGTATGGTCGAAGTTAAGAGTGCTTACAAGCCTATGGTTGCTGATATGTGTGATTGATTGATTGAGTGAGTCTCTTAATATTGATATACACTTGTGAGGGAGTGAAACACATCGTTGAGTGCACATCCATGTTTGATTTTGGTGATTCTTATTGACTATGCACGAGTATGATGCAGGGGGTGAGTTTGTGTGTGGGTGATCGATCTTTGATGCTTGAAGTTCTATTAGTTACATGATTTGGTTCTTTGATTCATTCTTAACAATTTCACTTGACTTATTATTTCATTTCTTGAGGACAAGCAATATGGTAAGGTTGGGGGGGTTGATTAGGCGTGAAATTGTTATGAGTTATAGCTCGTTTTGCCCGTGTTTTGAGTGAATTCGATGAGTATTTAGAGTCAATTGAGTACTATTTTTATAAACTGATGAATTTCCCTCTTTTATGCTCATAGATGGATAGAGGGCGAAAAATGGAGTTCGTAGGACTTTGAATCGACTTAAACGGATGCCCGGATGAGAAGATATTGAAGAAATACAAAAAGTATTAGTTCGTGCAAAGAAAAGTATCACTTGACTCAAAAGGAGGAGGTGCTCGAGCACCACCGCTCGAGCAAGAGGGGGTCGCGTGCATTGCTGGCTCTGGAAGAGGAGGCGCTCGACCAGGCTGAAGTCGAGCGTCACCGCTCGACCGTATGCTCCATTCGACCACCACCACTCGAACACCCCCGCTCGACCAACAAGGGGTCGAGCGCCCTTAGTACTCTAGAACGTGGTCCATTCGACCATAAGGGGGGTCGAGCGCTAGCGCTCAACCACCACCCAAAGTGGCGTGATTTCGGCCTTTTCACCCGTTTTCGGCCCGTTGCTTATAAATACCCGGTTCCAAGCTCATTTTTTAACACTCTTTGATCCCGATTCATATTTTTGCATACTGAGAGCTTGGTAGAGAGATTTTGGAGAGTTTCACACTTGTAAATGAGGTTTTGATTTACGAATTCTTAGTTTAGATATTTCTTTTGAATCTTTTTAGTTAATTTTTTCGTTCTTGAACCTTTGAGACTTCTAAATCCTACTTATCGGATTTATTGAGATTTTGATATATTCTTTTGTTTATGCTTTCCAATTCTTTTGATTATTCAATTATGCAAATGTTGATCGTTATTGTGATTATTTTCGTTACTTCAATTACCATGTTAGGCTAGAACCCTTGCATGCTTGGTGTAGGATGAACTCGTAGAAGTAGGATGTTGGTACATAATTAGGATTATTCGTGATATTTAGTGCTAGTTCTCTTAATTAATTGAATTCTTAAAATAAACCCTAGAATTATCTTGGAAGTGAGTACAAAAATTATTAGAGAGAGAACGATCTTATCACTCTTTGATAATGAGTAGGCTTAACGATAGGGTTATAGAAGGGGTTTATAATCTACCGGTTTATCTAGGGAGGACGACCGTGTTGGGTTTTAGAGGTACGAACACCATGTTCGGCGCAATGGAAGATCACGATTCACCAACAACGAATCTACATATGGTTGTATAACATAAAACATAAAGGATAAATAACATGTATATAAATCCTTACAACGATTTGTACGCGGAATCCTCAACTATGGTATTCACGTAACGACTTTCTACCAATCCACATCGATATGTCTGTGTTGAATCTCGAGATGAATTTGTTAGGAAAATTATGACTAGAGGTTTTATGGAGAAATTATATTTCTTGTGTGTTTTCAGAATTCCCATAAGACACATATTTATAGGGATTAACTTGGCTTAATTCCTAAGCAAGATATCGGGCCTAGCCCGTAATATAATCTCTACGGATTATATTTCCCTAGATATGTTCCTACGAATAATATCTTTATCATATTCATTATTCTTGTATAATAATATTCCAAATATTATTATTTGGGATTTCAAATTTAATTAAACCCAATTTAATTAAATAATAATAATAATAATTATTAGTTCCAAATATGATTATTGTTATATTCTTCATAAATTAAATATTATATCCAATACAATATTTAATCAACCAACTATAATTTGTAAATTACCATTACTTGTTGTGTGACCCATAGGCCTTCGTATATCGAGCGATTAGTCAAACTAAAGGTCTTAATTGAACTCTAGACAATAAATCAGACATTCTCAATATATGAGGTACGTTGCGAGGAAATCTGCAACTACCTGTAATATTGTGGGCTATTGTGATATCTTCCTTTCATTTGCGAATACCCGATTAAGTCTTGAACATGATGAAGTGTCTATTCAAATAACTTAATCATATTATCTCCAATCACTAATTGATCAAGTATATCACACTTAGCCACAAAGTCTAAGTTATTGTGTGTTGGCCGACGACTTAGATCCAATTATGATGAGAAGATGAGTATTCTCTCTAAATCCACATTGAGGAATGAATCCTATTCTTGGCTCAACTACCACACACATGCATTTCATGATGAACCCAATCCATGCCATATCTACCTGTGGAAGGGTGCAAGCGTCGTTCATGGTCAAAGTTCATCACTCCACACATGTCGTGCGTATTGACCTCAAGTCATAGGAGTATCACATCGCTCCCACTAACCGAGATACCCGTAGACACATTATGTGGAATTACATCAAATGGTTTCTCGGGTGGGTATACCAATACCCTCTAAGGTATATGTGCATCCATCATGAGATACCCGGTATCTCGTAGTAAGTGAGATCTTACTACACTCTCTAAGAGTATGATGCAGATTTGCACACCAATCTCAACTGCATCATCAATATCCTATTCTTGATGATCCTTGATCGGGGCTATTTGAGAATCATACTTAAGTCATCTGAGTTCTCACTCACTCAATGACAGTATTGATTCATGGGAACACAAATAAGAATATATGCAAACAATCAAACATCATATTCATATAAGTGTAACACCATACATTTAATATTAAACCAAATCTGAATATTATCTTAGTATTATATCCTTTCGATAAATTGTCTCTATGATACTAACACTAATAATCTCCCACTTGGACTAGAGTTAATCACCTAGGTGTCTAACGCCTAGACCATCAAATGTCTAGTGTGTACATGAACAGTGAAAAGGATTTGCAAGATTATCCTTTATGGGAAAGGTTTTAATTCCATTTCTCCTATCGTTATGATCTCTCGGATCAAATGATAAGCCTCGGTACATGCTTAATTCTGTTATTAGATCTCGGTTCCTTTGCTCATGCAATCACACCAATGTTGTCACAATACAACACTATTTGACAACTGGCACTCGGAACAACCCCTAGTTCTCTCAAGAACCTTAAAATCCAGACAGTCTCAAAGGCTTCTAATACAATAATGTACTTAGCTTTGGTTGTTGAATCTGCGGTCAAATCTTGCTTGGAACTATTCCAACTTACCGCCTCATCATTGAGAATGAAAATATAATTTGACTGTGATTTGTAATCTTCACAGTCAGACTAGAAACTTGCATCAGCATAGTCCGTAACGACTAGCTTTGACTGCCTACCGTAGACAAGAAAATTTTCTTTAGTATGCCTGAGGTACTTCATAATATTCTTGACAGCAATCCAGTGAGGCTCACTTGGATTCTGCTGGTATGTACCAGTGATGCTGACAGCGTAGGCCACATCTAGCCTTGTGCAAGTCATGGCGTGTATGATGGACACAATTGCATATGCATATGGAACGTCCTTCATGTGCTCGATATCTGCTTCGCTAGAAGGACTATCCTTCTTCGACAACCTTATCCCATGATTTGCCGGTAGAGACCCTCTCTTAGAGTTCTCTATCGCAAAACGCTTCAACACCTTATCTACGTAGGTGGATTGTGACAGCCCTAGCATCTTCTTGGATCTATCCCTATGGATCTTGATCCCTAAGATGTAGCATGCTCCACCAAGATCCTTCATCATGAAGATCTTTGATAGCCAATCTTTTATAGACTGCATTGGTGGGATGCTATTTCATATAATCAATATATCATTGACATATACGACTATAAAGACAATACTATTCCCGCTGCGTTTATGATAAATGCAAGGATCTTCCAAATTTCAGATGAAGTCAAAGGATTTGACAGCTTTATCAAATCGGATATTCCAACTCCTATAAGCTTGCTTCAATCCATGAATGGATCGTTTAAGCTTGCACACAAGATTAGATCTTAGATTAGATATAAAACCCTCCGGTTGAGTCACAAACACTTCCTTATCAATGTTACCATTGAGGAGAGCTGTTTTAACGTCCATCTACCAAAACTCATAATCACGGTGTGCTGCTATTGCAAGTAAAATTCGAATGCACTTGATCTTAGCAACTGGCGAGAAAGTCTCATCATAGTCAACACCTCGTGTCGACTATAACCTTTCGTCACCAACCTATCTTTATAGGTTTGTACTTTGCCATTTGTATCGGTCTTACCCCTGAAGACTCACTTGCAACCTATGGGTCTAACCCCTTTTTGGCAACTCAATTAAGTCCTAGACTTAATTGGTGTACATCGAGTCCATCTCGGATTTCATGGCTTCATATCACTTCTCTGAGTCAACATCTAATGTTGCTTCAATATAAGTTATAGGTTCATCTTTATCCGGGATCTCCACGTCATCATATTCTTCCATGAGGAACCTATAATACCTAGTGGGTGGATTATGAATCCTAGTCGACTTACGGAGTTGTGGTTGTACAGGTTGTACATTCTGATCGTAAAAATTTTGTGGTGCGGCGACTTCATCGTTGACCGGAGAGTCCTCAAGAACGACATTTTTCAAATGCCTCTTGGGCAGGAGTTTGAACTATGTTATTCTCATTCAGCCCACTTGGAGGTTGTTGTGAAGACAATGCAACTCCAATTATGCTCTCACTGGCTGAAAGAGGATCACCTAGTGATTAACTTCCACCATGAGAGTCGTCGAATGCTCCCACTGATTCTTTGTTATGTTGCTTTGACAAATCATCAGTCTCTATGTTAATTCGTGGTTCTTGAATCTCTTCAAGTTCTTTCTTCTTACGGCTTTGTTACTTAGAGATGTACTCGTCTTCTAGGAACTTAGCTTGCCTGGAAACAATTATTATTTATTTCTCCGGTAGATAGAAGTGATATCCTCTTGTCTCCTTAGGATACCCCACAAAATAATTATTTTCACCTTTGGATTCCAACTTATCAGTTAGCATTTTCTTCAAAACTGCGGGGCAACCCCATGTTCTAATGTGTAGAATAGATGGCTTCTTGCCATGCCATAGCTCGTATGAAGTCTACTCAACTGATTTGGATGGAATTCTATTCAAAATGTAGATTGAGTTTTGTAATGCATATCCCCATAAGAATGTTGGAAGAGAGGAAAAGCTCATCATGAACCTTACCATGTCTAACAAGGCTCGGTTTCTCCTTTCAGACACACCGTTCATCTGAAGTGTTCCGGAAGGAATCCATTGTGCTGTATCCCATGAAGCTTCAAGTAATCTATGAATTCATTGCTAAGGTACTCACCTCCTCGATCTGATTGAAGAGTTTTGATACTCTTAACAAGTTATTTCTCTACTTCTGTCTTGTACTCCTTGAATTTGCCCAATTAATGAGAAATTGTCGGTGAAGGTGATGAAGTAGCAGAATTGACCCCTAGCTAGAGTGGGCAATGGTCAACAAACATCACTGCGAACCAACTCTAGAACTTCTTTGGCACGTACCCCTTTCCCAGAAAAAGGTTTGTTGATCATCTTGTCCATGAGACAAGATTCACAATTGCCATAAGACTCTAAGTCTAATGGGGTTAAGTAGTCCAACTTCTTTAACCTTGCGATTATTTTCTCGTTTGCATGACCAAATCTACAATGCCACAAGTAAGTCGGGTTTTCATGATTACTAAACTTGAGTCATCCTACTTTGTATATTAAGAACATCATGTCCATAACTCAACAAATACCTAGCAGTTTGAACTATTAGTGAACATATTTATCTTAATAACAACCATACTTGTTCTAGCAGCTAAAACACCTTGTGTTTTCTTCTCGGTTGCTAGAACCTTACAGTCCTTCTTCCAATGCCCCTTTCTGTTGCAGTGGGACGTACATCCTTATCAACTCGCTCTTTCTTTTGAACTCCACCCTTAGCTTTCAGGAAGTTGGGCTTGGAGCCCTCTTAGCCTTACTCCTTTGCTTCTTCTCGCCTTTCGGGTCAGAAGAAGTAGAAGCACTCACCATGAGCACGGGTTTTTCCTTAGTAATGGAAGACTCAAAAGTCTTAAGCATGTTATGAGGCTCCGGCATTGTCACTTTCGTCTTCTTCATATTAAAGTTACTACGAAACTAGAATATGAATGGGGGAGCGACTTAAGGATAGCACATGAGGTGAAATCTTCCCTCCTTTCGCTAATCGACATCTGAACGGATCTCTCATCACTTCATAAATCTCAAACGAGATCTAGAATCAAAGAGATCCTTCAGACGCTTAAGCATCTCAAAGGGATCCATTTTCTCATGTTTGCCTTTGCAGTTCGTGAGTCATGCCGAGCAATCATAACATAGAGTCTGGAAAACATCATCTTGATGCTTCTTTGAGCCGTTAAATCAAATGCTACAGCCTCAACTGAACCAGCCTCATGGGTAAAGGGATTGTCGTGTCTAACACGTACTCGATCTCTTCTTGCCTTAGCACCAAACACATGTTTCAATGTCAGCCCAGAAAATTTGGCCCAGCCAATTTGTTCGTTTCCAAATATTTCTCAATGACAAGTTATTCATTTCAACAATTGTAGAGAAATAAACTAAAATGGGAATTAAACACATAATTCCTATGATCAATATTCAGCAATTTCAAAATAAACATGGTCTTTTAATTTATTTTGTCTGCATTATTTTCACATACTCAACGACCTCATCGGAAGAGTAT
The DNA here is from genome assembly GCA_947034835.1 of Ballota nigra. NCBI lineage: Eukaryota > Viridiplantae > Streptophyta > Magnoliopsida > Lamiales > Lamiaceae > Ballota > Ballota nigra. Next base: position 26,516,605 of record OX344730.1, read on the forward strand.
AAATTTATATCTAATATAAATTGTAATGGACTAGGATCCACATTCCTACTATTACAATGACTTCTTGGGCTGAACATTGCAACAACAGAACTGGTGGTCTCTAAACCAATTATCTCACGCAATTCCTAGTTGATTGAACCTAGTTCAATCGGATGTCACCTAATTCTTGTTTCCCTGCTTGGGCTGGTGAAACAGAAATAAGTTGGTTTACAACCATTAAGCGGCGACAAACATGTCCCTATAAAAGTCTCGTTAGATGAAGATCCGAGCAAAAGACTTGGGCCTTAAATACTCATTGGAATGAATCTCCGGTTTACTTTTAATTTTAATTGAAGACATCTTTCAATCTAATGAAAAACCATATTTTAGTGAGGAACATTTTAAATGCGGGGTATTAATTGCTTAATCGAGATCCAATCATTATAACTACGTCATATTTGAGCAATTATTGGGCGCCGCCTACCCAAACATGACATGTGTGGACAAATATATATAGGGCGCCGTCTACCCAAATATTTAATACGGTCCGACAAATATTGGGTGTCGCCTACCCAAATAATTTAATGCGGGCTATATAACTAATAATGTAAATATCGATTCACATAAGCAGTTATACAAGTGGGGAACAACTAATCAAGTTCTCATGCTTTATTTCAAAATTTTAAATTTGCATAAATAAAGCATATATTAAATATTTAACACATAAATAAAATAAACATGCAAAATATCTAATAACACGTAAATCGAATAAACGTGCTTAATAATTAATTATTCGTAGGTAAAATATTGCTAAAATTAGAATCACCAACAAGCTCCAAGCTCTCAGTTAATTTCTAAAGTTATTTTCAAAATTATTTTGCCCAAAATTATTAATTTATCAAAATTTTAATTTTGGTCCAACCAAAATAATTCCTTATTTTAATTTCCAGAAATTTTATAGAATTTGGTATAACCAAACAGGCCCGTATTTTATTTTTTAAAATTTCTAAAATTTCTCAAACCAAACAAAGCCTTATAATTTTCCTGAATTTCAAAATAATATGACCAGGGATAAAATTACAATTTCCATAAAATTTAGAAACTATATAAAAGTTCCAAGGGCCAAACTGCAATTTCCAGAAAAATCTAAAATTGCAGAAAAGCTCAAGGATAAGAAACAAATTTCTAAAATTTATTTATTGCAACTACACCCCTAGAGACAATCAAATTCTCCAAAATAGGTCCTTGGCCTCAACGCAAAAATTAAAGCGCCAGAACAGGGATTCCAAATCCCATCCGTTTCCAGCCAACACCGCCGCCTACGACATCTCTGACCGTGGTGGGGCGATCCCATCGCCGCCGTCAAAAGCCGGCCTCGCACGGTCAATTATAGCCTCTCGTACTACCATCCGCGAACCACCAGTGGCCGCAAGACCACAATAGCGCGGTCCCTAGTGATAACACCTTAAAGTTGCACACCCAAGTATAGGTTTGTCTCAAGTAATACATTTCTCGGAAGTCCGAGTGTCGAACCACAAGGAGGTTTGGAAGAAATTATCAACTAGTTGTATGGTCTTAAGGGTTTATATAATTTATAAATTACTAAAGCTTTGGGAATTCACTTGAAGTAAAACGCTAGAGTTATTCTTAGCTATCTTTGATAACTCAGTTGAAATCTAACAATCAAGTGATTTCAATCGGAAGATGATACATTGAACACTTAGAGAACCTTGAAAACTACCTTTTAGTTGATTTTAGAAGTATATTATATGAAATCAATTGTTAATGTGTGAAACTAAGCATTCCTTGTACCAATATGTCTACAACAAATCAAAACATTTTTCATAATTCATAAAATAACTAAAGGGATTTATCATTGAAGATCTTTATTGAAAAGCTAAGAACAACACTAGTATTCTACCAAAGCTTCATCCCTAGCTCTAGCAAAATATTTAGCTACTCATACTAATACAAACACAACTCATTTTTCTTAGAGAGATACTAGACAAAAGAAAGATATATTGAAGAAAGTTTGATGCTCAAAATGGTTGCTAAAGAGCCCTTTATATAGGCCACAAGCTAGTGCTTTGCAGGAACTTGTAATCAATTTCGGTGGCCTGCAAATATTAGCAATTTAAGCCTTCCAACCATATGAATCTCATCTTGTTCCCTGAATAAGACTTTTAGGCCTTTGAATTGTCTTTCTATGAAGACCAAGATCTCGAAAATTGGCTTTATGAGCTGAGAATTATGACCAAAATGGTAGAGTTGTTCAACACTGAAATAAAAAGTCTTGGCAGATTCTGGTGTCAAGTTGAAAACTTCATATCTCCACTTGTATGCATTAAATGGCTTGGGTAATTTTACTGTGTTTTTATAGACTTCTCAGTTGATCATTCCAAGTGGTATTGAGTTATTTGGATTTTTTCTCGAATTATGGTAAATATATTTCCAAATTGTGTCCTGTGAAATTTAAAATCTAGAATATTCACATAGATTTTACTTTTCACCCTTGAAGACAACTTGTAATAAAATGAGTTAGTGATTCAATGCAACTAGAATTACATCAATTAGATAAATATATCTCCAATTATGGTCCAAATACGAAAACGTGTCTTGAATTAAAATTCATAAAGTATTTGGACTACAATGTAGTTTTGATTATTTGAGTATAATTGGACCTTAAACTTGCAAGATTGAATAAGTATGAAACCTATAACTTTAGTACATGGTCTTAGGTGTCCAACATCATCAATATCATATCATTTGAATAAATATAACTTAAGTTATGATCTCAAGAATAATAAATACATATACTAGCCATGTTAAATCATGCTTATGTTTTCCATTATTATAGAAAATTAGATATTTAATATTAAACTATAACATACGAAATTATATATATGAATATGCTACAAATAATATATGATAATACTCAAAATAATACATAAAACGGATATAACATATATAAAAATAAACACTAATCACAACCTCCAACCAGCTTATTACTAGTCCCTAGTGATAAAAGCGCAAAATAAATTCTTATTATGTAAATTTGTTATTACCAATTCCTTCTTCTAATATATTCAAATTAACAAACTATTGCATTTCAAAACCATTTAATATCTAATACTATCTAAATAAGTAGTTTAATAATCTTCCTTTGTTGTGCTCAAATTAGATGACTAAAAGGTATGGAGCTCACATCATAACTCACTATCTCAATGTTTCACTTAGGTGACAATTTTCTTGATGGGTTATTATTATATATATTTATATTTTTTTTAAAAATCAAGATATTCATTAAAGCAAACAACTATTGTTTGTAGATCTCTCACTCTGGCATCTCTCCAAGTGGCTAGTGTTTACGCTCAAACTCTGAATCATAAATGTTTCTACCATAAGCTTGGTTATACATCTATCAGTCAGTTAACATTGCATGTAACATAAGTCAGAAGGTCTTTGGTGGGTTATGATAAGGCTTAGGACGAGGATAAGAACATATTTGAATCTGGGCTTAAACCAAAGAAGATGTGTAACGATGAATTAACCATGTAATAACAGTTTCATTTAAGCTCTACTTCACATCTTTTAGTTTCTTCAACTCCATCGTTCCCTTCCTCATTATTCTTAATAAAAAAATCCTTTTTTTTTGTTTTTTTGTTTTTATTCTCCCATGAACAAACCACTACTCCACAAGATTAATTCAAGTTACACACTCCTTGAAGATAGAAAATCATGATTTTTTTTTCTCTCAAAATATGATTCAATCACAAAAGAAGGGTTATTTAGGCTCAAAGGGGATTACTAGAGGATAAAATTTAAGGTACTTTTTATAGGAAAAATAGGGTAAATCCTAATTGCCTTCATCATTCTCATGTATGCATGCAAAGAAACGGGGACAGATTCAAAACAAGTTCTAAAGAACACAATTTATGACAGAGCATCACACCAAGAAAGAATGTTCGAGTATGATGTTTAGGCACAAATTCTCACAGGGTAGGTTATCTACAAAATAATAATTGGAATACTCTAATGTAGATCTTGTTTTTTTTAACCCAATCAATTAATTGCAACTATTTGCAAAACAGAGAGACTAGTATAATTATTCAGTATACAATCCATAATCTTTTGTCACTAATTGTGTATGAGATGAAGATGACTTATAAACAACTATTAGATAATACTCGACTCAAATAGAAGATAAATGTTTTAAGTTTATTAAATTTAACATATTGAAGTTAAGGAGTTCAAGTAAGTTTAGAATATTTTTGTTTTTGATGCGTCTCAGGGGTTGGTTTACCCCTTACTCTGTCATCTTCGTAGGAGAATAATACTTTAATTTTTATTTACCCGTTTTTTTTACTTTAAAAAAAAAGGTTATTCAACTAATCCTTTCCTCCCCAACCTAAACAATACATTGTCCTCAATGGTTAAAAGTTGGTGTAGCAAAAATTAGAAGATATTACCTGACTCCACAGGAAAGAAAAAAACTTGAAGGAAGAAAACCTGAAATACAAACACAAACAAAGAAAAAATTATTTCTAACATTTAGAGTGAGAGCTGTAAATCTAAATCAACCTTTCTCTTTTTAGCACAGTCCCCAAACCAATCTATTTGAGAAGCAATTGAGCTATTATTAAACTCAAAGGCATGAAGTTTCTCTAATAATTTTTCTGGATCAGAATCTGATATGAAGAGCTGACGTATCGACTCTGTCATGAAACCTTGTTGCACTGCATGATCTAACAAAGTTAGTAACACATCATAAAAACCATTTATATTTAATATTCCAATAGGCTTTGAATGAATATTTAACGATAACCAAGAAACAATATGAAGAATATCTTCAAAAGTACTAAGTCCACCTGGAAGAGCTATGAAGGCATCGGAGTGTTCCAATAACTTTGGCAACCTTTCAAGTATAGATGAAATTTTTATTTCCTTACCAATTGTATTACCAATAAATCTTTTAACTGCATTGTGAACAATTCCTAGAACTCTAGACCCTCCAAAAGATGCAATGATAGCAGTATTGCCTATTAAACCAAGTGTACCACCTCCATATACAACATTGTTTTTTCTTCGTGCTAGCATACTACCAACGTTATTTGCTATTAGAGAAAATTCAATATTATAACCAGGTCTAGTCCCACCTAATACACAAATAGAAGCTATTTTTTTAGAAGATGATGTTGCCATATCTAGTCCTTTTTCAAAGATGATTTGAGTTGTGATAAAACAACGGGTTATATATAAAGGAAAAGTGAAAAAGAAAATAAAGCTTACAAGATACGATTCTAGATGCATATACTTACTAAAAGTAAAATTAAGTTCAAAATTAAGGGTCCCACCCGGGGACAATAGTTGTGATTGTGGCTCACATCTTCCTCTGGTTTTACGTCCAGAAACTGCTTAAACACCTTCTATGAGTCGGGGATATGCTTCCCATCCAATTTTCTTAAAAATTGGCAAACAGTGCCTTTTAACGTCAGATTCCCAAGACTAAGTGCATATTCTTTTTTGAATTCATCCCATAAATTGATAATGGTTTGTTGCACCATTCCACAAGAATGTGTATCAAGAGTCGATCGAATATTATCCAAAGACTCCTTACTCAGCCCATTCTTAATGAAATCTATCTTATCACATCGATTTCTGGATGCAAATCCTATATTCCTACAACGAGTGTTACAAGTTCATCTAGCACACTTATTGCAAACACCCATTCTTTTAGCCCTTCGTCTTTTAGAATATGAACTTTTACCCAAACCAGCTAAGCGTGGAACAAATGAATTAGGAAATTCACATTCAAACCTAACTTTTGCTTCAATCAACCAACGTAAATCAACCGGAATTTTCTTAATCATTAGTAATCTCAACCTCTCACATCGAGCATGGTATATTTTAATTACATCATTTTTACCAAAGTAAGGAAAACATTTATTCAAAGAAGCAATAGTCGCATCCATATTATCAATTTGAGAGTTCTGTGCAAAGATCAGAGAAACAAAATTAAAAATTTATTCAAATTTCAAGACATTACATAATAATCATAAAAATGCTACTGCCCAAGATAAAGCTATAACTTGTACAGCGAGTGTCATGACAAATAGAGAAAATGCACCAAATTTTTCTCCCTGATAATAGCAACACATGAGCGTGAAAAGGTAAATAAGAGTGATGATGGAAAGAAAGAATTTCCACATTTTGGTTGAGTTAATGAAATTTCAAAGAAGTGTGTTCTAGAGATAAGAGTAGAATGAAGTATTTATAGAGTAAAATTTTGAAAATATGGCCGTTTATGACCGTTGGAGGAGATGAGTGGAGCGTATATATATATATATATATGTATATATATAATATTTTTTTATGTACACTCAGTTTTTGTGGGCAACTGAACTTCCGACTTGAAAGTCACGGAGTACCGAATCCGCCATTTATACCGGGAAGATAAAAAAATTAAGTTGTATAAACAGGATTAGTTAAAGGTGTTGACTCAATTTCTTTTGTAAAATCTCCAATATATGCTTTTAGTCGTTGTCCATTAACCTTAAATATGTCACCCGTTTTTGGATTCTCAATTTCAACTGCTCCATTTGAGAAAACAGTTTTTACAACAAAAGGGCCTGACCATTTTGAACGCAATTTTCCAGGAAACAAATGTAATCTAGAATTATACAAAAGAACCTTTTGCCCAATTTCAAAGGTTTTCCTAACAATGTGTTTGTCATGAAATACTTTCATTTTTTCTTTGTAAATTCTAGAATTTTCATATGCCTCATTCTTTATTTCTTCCAATTCATTTAAGTGGAGTTTTCTTAGAGAACTAGCTTTTTCTCTATTAAAATTGAATGTTTTGATGGCCCAAAAAGCTTTATGTTCTATTTCAACAGGTAAATGACATGGTTTTCCATAGACAGGTCGATAAGGAGACATACCAAGGATTGTTTTGAATGTTGTCCGATAAGCCTACAATGCATCTGTTAATCTAAGTGACCAATCTTTTCGATTTAGATTAACTGTCTTTTCCAAGATAAGTTTTATCTCCATATTAGCAAGTTCAGCTTGTCCACTAGTATTTGGGTGATATGGGGTGGATACTTTGTGATGAATTCTATATTTTTTCATTAAATTTTCGAAAGGTTTATTACAAAAGTATGAACCTCCGTCACTTATTATTGCACGAGGCATTCCAAATCTTGAAAAAATATTTTTCTTTAAAAAATTTAACACAATTTTATGATCGTTATTTTTGCAAGGGTTGCCTCGATCCATTTTGAAACATAGTCAACTCCAACTAAAATGTATTGATAACCAAAAGATAGTGGATTAAAAGGACCCATAAAATCAATTCCCCAACAATCAAACACTTCAACAATTAAAATAGGATTTAATGGCATCATATTTCTATGAGTTATACCCCCCATTCTCTGACACCTATCACAAGATTTGCAAAATTCATGTGTATCTTTGAAAAGTGTCAGCCAATAAAATCCACACTGTAATATTTTAGCAGCGGTTTTTCTAGATGAAAAGTGCCCACCACAAGCTTCAGAGTGAGAAAAGTTTATTATGCTTTGAATTTCATTATCCGGGACACATCTTCTTATTATTTGGTCAGGACAATATTTAAAAAGATATGGATCATCCCAAAAGAAATTTCTCACCTCCCAAAAAAAAAAAATTCTTCTTATCTTGAGCATTCCAATGAATTGGAATTTGACATGTCGCAAGAAAGTTAGCAATATCCGCAAACCATGGCTCGCTAGATACGGTGAACAATTGTTCATTGGGAAAAAAGTCATTTATTGGGTTTGTCTCAAAAGATGTGTCACATGTAAGTCTGGATAAGTGGTCAGCAACCACATTTGCTACTCTTTTTTTATCTTCAATTATAATATCAAATTCTTGGAGTAAAAGTATCCACCTAATTAACCTGGGCTTTGCATCTTTCTTTTCTAGTAAATATTTTAAAGCTGAATGATCAGTATACACAAGAATAGGGGAACCAACAAGATAAGACCTAAATTTTTCTAGTGCAAATACTACATCAAGCAATTCTTTTTCAGTGGTAGAATAATTCATTTGAGCATTGTTTAGAGTTTTACTTATGTAATATATCACATAAGGTTTCTTATCTTTTCTCTGTCCTAAAACAGCTCCAACAGCATAATCACTAGCATCACACAAATTTCAAAAGGCAAGGTCCAATCGGGAGGTTGCATAATAGGTGCAGAAGTGAGCATTTCTTTAAGTATTACAAAAGCTTTTTCACAAGAATCGGTCCATTCGAATACTGCATCTTTTAATAAAAGGTTACATATTGGTCTAGAAATTGTGCTAAAGTTTTTTATGAACCTTCTATAAAACCCCGCATATCTTAAAAATGATCTAATATCTTTAACTGATTTTGGTGTTGGTAAGTTAGCAATTAGATCAATATTGGTAACTGATTCCTTTTGATGAAACAATGTGTCCTAATACAATTCCCCCAGTTACCATGAAATGACATTTTTCCCAATTAAAAACAAGATTTTTCTCCTCACATCTGGTCAAAACTTTAGCTAAATTTATTAGACAATCATCGAAAGAGTTTCCAAAGACAGAGAAATCATCCATGAAAACTTCGAGAATATGTTCAATCATGTCACTAAAGATGCTTACCATACATCTTTGAAATGTTGCTGGTGCATTACATAATCCAAATGGCATTCTTCGATATGCAAAGGTTCCAAAGGGACATGTAAATGTTGTTTTTTCCTGGTCCTCTAATGAAATTGCAATTTGATTATACCCTGAATATCCATCTAAAAAGTTATAAAACTCATGTCCAGCAATTCTTTCTAAGATTTGATCCATGAAGGATAGGGGAAAATGATCTTTCCTAGTCATTAAATTTAACTTTCTGTACTCAATGCATACACGCCAACCAGTAACATTCCTAGTTGGAATCAATTCATTGTTATCATTTTTAACTACAGTTACTCCAGATTTCTTAGACACAACTTGAGTAGGACTTACCCATTTACTATCAGAAATAGGATATATAATGTCATTATCTAGTAGCTTAATGACCTCTTTTCTTACGACTTTTCTCATATTAGGATTGAGCCTTCGTTGCATTTGCCTAGAGGGTTTAGCATTTTCTTCTAAATAAATATTATGGGTACAAATCAATGGGCTAATTCCTTTTATGTCAGCTATAGTCCATCCTATTGCATGCTTATGAACTTTTAATACTTCTAACAATTTGTGCTCTTGTTCATTAATTAATTTTGAAGATATTATTACCGGATATGTATCATTATCACCCAAATAAGCATACTTCAAACTTGATGGTAAAAGCTTCAATTCTAACACTGGTGGTTGAACACTTGATGGAATTGGAGCTTTTTCAGATTTTGACAATTGTTCAAACTTAGGTCTCCATTCATTTACCTCTGAAACCTGTGAGATTTTAAATATAGAAGCAAAATCCGAATTGTCTTCATTAACACAATCACTAGTTATTAAATATTCTAATGGATCAGTAAATGAAGTTATGAAATGTTCAAGAGTGTATTTCTCAATTGCATCAATTTCATATGCTTCATCATTATTTTGTGGTTGTTTAGAAATGTTGAAAACATTTAACTCCAATGTCATATTTCTAAAAGAAAGATTTAAAACCCCATTTCTACAATTTATTAAGGCATTAGAAGTTGCTAGAAATGGTCTACCTAAAATGATTGGATGTTGGGATGATGGGTTTGATACTGGGTGTGTGTCCAAGATAATAAAATCCACCGAAAAATAGAATTTATCAATTTGCCCTAATACATCCTCTATTATACCTTTTGGAATTTTTATAGAACGGTCTGCCAATTGAAGTGTGACAGTCGTCTTCTTTAATTCCCCTAAGTCCAATTGTTTATACACAGAAAATGGTAAAAGATTAACACTTGCACCGAGATCAAGAAGTGCATGTTCTATTTTAGTATTTCCAATTATACAAGATATAGTAGGACATCCAGGATCTTTGTATTTTGGTGTGGTTTCCTGTTGAATGATTGAACTCACACTTTCAGTAAAAAATGTCTTATTTTGAACATTTAGTTTCTTTTTTACAGTACACAAATCTTTCAAAAATTTGGCATAAGATGGAATTTGCTTTATTGCATCAAGTAGTGGAATATTAACTTTCACTTGTTTCAAAATCTCGAATATCTCAGAATTTTGGTTCAATTTCTTAATAGGATGTAATCTTTGAGGAAAAGGAGCAGGTGATAGTTCTTTATTATGATTTAAATTATCAGCATGCCTTCTGTCATCCTTACCCTCATTCTTATCTTCATCAATTACAATAGATCTTAACTCTGACTTCTTGACAGGGATTGTCTTATCAATTATTTTCTCACTCCGTAAGGTAGTGACAGAATTGACATATTCTGATGATGTATCAGATGAGATTTGACATTGACTAGCAGGGTTTTGTTGAGGTTGAGCAGGAAATTTTCCTTTCTCAGTAGTTCTCAAAGAGTTTGTTAAAGTGGACAGTGTAATCTTAATCTCGTTGATAGCCTGTGAAGTTTGGTTGTTGATTGTTGTTTGAATTTGCATAAAGGCTTGTAAAGTTTCTTCAAGGATTTTCGTTTGTGGCTTATTATATGTGGTGAAATTGGAGTTAGAGGTGTTTTGGTTGGGTATAGTATGTGCATTACTATCATTTTTCCAACTAAAATTTGGATGATTCCTCCGATTTGAATTATAGGTTTCAGAAAAAACTGATGGATATAATTTCTTAAAATTAGACATTACATTTGCTTGTTCATGACACATCTCTTGGAAAATAGGAATTTTTGGGCATTCTTTAGTTAAGTGTCCATCAATAGCACATATATCACATACATCATTGTTTTGCACAAAGTTTACTTCTTTGGGCTTCTTTAATTGCATGTTTTCAACTTGTTTAGTTAAACTAGCAATTCTAGCACTTAAATCATCTTTTTCACTAAGATGATATTTTCCTTTATTAGCATTTTCACGACTAGATCGAATTGAACCTTCAGAAGTATTTTCATTATACCAAGATTGAGTTTTTTCAACTAAATGGTCTAAATACTCAAGTGCATCTTCAGGATTTTTGTCTAAAAATTCACCATTACACATCATTTCCACAAACTGTTTAGTTTCAGAGTTTAGATCTTCGTAGAAAAAACTTATAGTTCTCCAATTTTCAAAACCATGGTGAGGGCAAGAGTTTAACAAATCCTTAAAACGTTCCCAACATTGAAAATATTGTTCATCATGTTTTTGAACAAAATTCTTAATTTGCTTCTTTAAAGAATTTGTTTTATGAATCGGAAAGAATTTTTTCAAGAATTCGGTTTGAATTTGTTGCCAAGAAGTAATTGAACCAGGTTTTAGAGAATTAAGCCATGTTTTCGCTTTATCTTTAAGAGAGAAAGGAAATAACTTTAGCTTAATCGATTCTTGAGTACACAATGGTTCACTAAATGTCGCACAAATTTCTTCAAATTCTTTTAAATGTAAATAAGGATTTTTAGATTCAAAGCCATGAAAATTGGGAAGCAATTGAATCATACCATGTTTAAATCTAAAATTATTTGCATTTTGAGGATATACAATACATGATGGAATAGAATTACGTTGAGGTTCTAAGAAATCTTGCATGGAGCGAGCTTGTAAATTTCCATTACGCCGTTCAATTTGATCTTGTATATTACCTCCATCAACAATTTCATTATCAGCCGTGATTGAAGCAATGCTATTTAAATTAACTATAGTACTTCTTTTTAAACGACCGCTAATTATATCACGAGTCCAATTATACATACAATAAATAAAATTAAAAAAAATAAAGTAAAGAGCTAAAGAGAAGAAGTTACCTTCCTATGATGAAAAACCTAACAAAAGATGAATTGTTCTTTGCAAACCCTCCCCGGCAACGGCGCCAAAAACTTGATAACACCTTAAAGTTGCACACCCAATTATAGGTTTGTCTCAAATAATAAATTTCTCGGAAGTCCGAGTGTCGAACCACAAGGAGGTTTGGAAGAAATTATCAACTAGTTGTATGGTCTTAAGGGTTTATATAATTTGTAAATTACTAGAGCTTTGGAAATTCACTTGAAGTAAAACGCTAGAGTTATTCTTAGCTATCTTTGATAACTCAATTGAAATCTAACAATCAAGTGATTTCAATTGGAAGATGATACACTGAACACTTAGAGAACCTTGAAAAATACCTTTTAGTTGATTTTAGGAGTATATTATATAAAATCAATTGTTAATGTGTGAGACTAAGCATTCCTTGTGTCAATATGTCTACAACAAATCACTGCCTCAACAAATCAAAACATTTTTCATAATTCATAAAATAACTAAAGGGATTTATCATTTTAGATCTTTATTGAAAAGCTAAGAACAACACTAGTATTCTACCAAAGCTTCATCCCTAGCTCTAGCAAAATATTTAGCTACTCATACTAATACAAACACAACTCATTTTTCTTTGAGAGATACTAGACAAAAGAAAGATATATTTAAGAAAGTTTGATGCTCAAAATGGTTGCTAAAGAGCCCTTTATATAGGCCACAAGCTAGTGCTTTGCAGGAACTTGTGATCAATTTCGGTGGCCTACAAATATTGACAATTTAAGTCTTCCAACCATATGAATCTCATCTTGTTCCCTGAATAAGACTTTTAGGTCTTTGAATTGTCTTTCCATGAAGACCAAGATCTTGAAAATTGGCTTTATGAGCTGAGAATTATGACCAAAATGGTAGAGTTGTTCAACACTGAAATAAAAAGTCTTGGCAGATTCTGGTGTCAAGTTGAAAACTTCATATCTCCACTTGTATGCATTAAATGGCTTGGGTAATTTTACTGTGTTTTTATAGACTTCTTAGTTGATCATTCCAAGTGGTCTTGAGTTATTTGGATTTTTTTTCGAATTATGGTAAATACATTTCCAAATTGTGTCCTGTGAAATTTAAAATCTGGAATATTCACATAGATTTTACTTTTCACCCTTGAAGACGATGGTTTTAGCCTTTTGGACCTGAAGACAACTTGTAATATAATGAGTTAGTGATTCAATACAACTAGAATTAGATCAATTGGATAAATATATCTCCAATTATGGTTCAAATACGAAAATGTGTCTTGAATTAAAATTCATAAAGTATTTGGACTACAATGTAGTTTTGATTATTTGAGTATAATTGGACTTTAAACTTGCAAGATTGAATAAGTATGAAACTTATAACTTTAGTACATGGTCTTAGGTGTCCAGCATCATCAATATCATATCATTTGAATAAATATAACTTAAGTTATGATCTCAAGAATAATCAATACATATACTAGCCATGTTAAATCATGCTTATGTTTTCCATTATTATAGAAAATTAGATATTTAATATTAAACTATAACATACGAAATTATATATATGAATATGCTACAAATAATATATGATAATACTCAAAACAATACATAAAATGGATATAACATATGTAAAAATAAACACTAATCACCTAGCGTTGATCAACGACGCCACCAGCAGCCAACTACGGCAACGCGGCCTCCATTGGCAGATTGAAAATAGTGTGACACTCACCACAGCCTCTGGCGCGACGGTTCTATACCGAAAATTGCTCACCCAGCAAGCAATTAATTCCAGTATACATGGTGTAGCCTAGCGTCGCTTTCCAACGACGATCTCCATTTTTTTTTTTTTTGCGAAACTACTCGCCCAACAAGTATTCCTTCAACGCGTAAATAAAACCAGGGTTCAATTGAAGAAAGTTTATGGGTCATTAACGTGAAGAAAGGTAGTCTTTTCAAAAGGGGATCCCACTTCCCTATTTTATTATATTTCCTTTTGAAACTAATAATTTAATAAAAGCAAATTGGGCAACAGATCTTCAGGTGTCAATTGTTTTCCAAGAGAATCGCGTATTTTCAAAAACATTAACTGGCAAAACAATCTAAAAAATAGACACAATATTTTACCACCGGACCATACAAATAATTATATAACCAATAAAAGAACCTGTGCTCTGATACCACTGTTGGATTTTAGAGGCACGAACACCATGTTCAGCGCAGCGGAAGATCACGATTCACCAACAACAAATCTGCATATGGTTGGTTGTATAATATAAAACATAAAGGATAAATAACACGTACATAAATTCTTACAGTGATTTGTACGTGGAATCCTCAACTATGGTATCCACGTAACGACTTTCTACCAATCCGCATCGATATGCCAGTGTTGAATCTCGAGACGAATTTGCTAGGAAAATTCTGACTAGAGATTTTATGGAGAAATTATATTTCTTGTGTGTTTTCGGAATTCCCATAAGACACATATTTATAGGGAGATATGTTCCTACGAATAACATCTTTATCATATCTATTATTCTTGTATAATAGTATTCCAAATATTATTATTTGAGATTTCATATTTAATTAAATCCAATGTAATTAAATAATAATAATAATTAATTCCAAATATAATAATTATTATATTCTCCATAAATTAAATATTGTATTTAATATAATATTTAATCAACCAACTATAATTGGTAAATTGTCATTACTTGTTGTGTGGCCCATAGGCCCTTGTATATCGAGTGATTAGTCAAACTAACGGTCTTAATTGAACCCTAGAAAATAAATCAGACATTCTCAATATACGAGGTACGTTGCGAGGAAATCTGCAACTACCTGTAATACTGTGGGCTATTGTGATATCTTCCTTTCATTCGCGAATACCCGATTAAGTCTTGAACATGATGAAGTGTCTATTCAAATAACTTAATCATATTATCTCCAATCACTAATTGATCAAGTATATCACACTTAGCCACAAAGTCTAAATTGATGTGCGTCGGCCGACGACTTAGATCCAATTATGATGAGAAGATGAGTATTCTCTCTAAATCCACATTGAGGAATGAATCCTATTCTTGGCTCAACTACTACGCACATGCATTTCGTGATGAACCCAATCCATGTGATATCTACCCGTGGAAGGGTGCAAGCGTCGGTCATGGTTAAAGTTCATCACTCCACACATGTCTTGCGTATTGGCCTCAAGTCAGAGGAGTATCACATCGCTCCCACTAACCGAGATACCCGTAGACACATTATGTGGAATTACATCAAACGGTTTCTCTGGTGGGTATACTAATATCCTCTAAAGTATATATGCATCCATCATGAGATACCCAGTATCTCGTAGTAAGTGAGATCTTACTACACTCTCTAAGAGTATGATGCATATCGCACACCAATCTCAATTGCATCATCAATATCCCATTCTTGATGATCCTTGATCGAGGCTATTTGAGAATCATACTTAAGTCATCTGAGTTCTCACTCACTCAATGACAGTAGTGATTCATGGGAACACAAATAAGAATATATGCAAATAATCAAACATCATATTCAGATAAGTGTAACGCCATACATTTAATATTAAACCAATAATAATATTAAACCAAATCTAAATATTATCTTAGTATTATGTCCTTTCGATGGATTGTCTCTAGGACACTAATACTAACAGACCTTATCACCTTGGGTAAATAAGGGTCTCATTAATTAAGCATAATCCATATAACTTGTTTAGTGGGTTGTGAAGTAGGTTGATATGACAAAGTATTAGGGTTAATTCTTGAGTTTTTAGTCTTTCAACATCGTGCTAGATTAGGGAAGTTGATTGCCTAGTTTTAGTACTCTTAGGATTAATACTTGCACATCACGATTATTTTAGTTAGCGTACTAGCTCCATAGTATACATAGGGATTCCTATCCTGAGCATCACCATCTCGTATTTGATTAAACCCTTAGCTATTTGTTTAATTTCATAATTTGCATTAATAGAAGTAGACTTTAGAGTATTTTAATTACATTCTTAAACCTGAACATCCATTCATATTAACTACGACATGTAGATCTCCAGGGCTCTATTCCCATACATATTTTCCCTTGGGTTCGATACTACTTGTTCTCTATACTTGCCAATACTACAGGAATCCCAATACTCTTGTGAGGTAACTACTAGTATAGCTAGTATTTTGCGTTCAAGTCAAAAAGGCCTCTCCGACCTTTCGCAAAATTAAAATTTTGAAAATTCCTGTAAGCAATATCCCCTAATTCCTTCATCTACTTTTAAATTTGTTGACAATGCCTTGCAGAGGCCTCATGGTGATTACGGATATTACTAATTTTTGTTGTTGAATGAATATATATTACTAATTTTTTTTGTTGATTTTTTACTTATGAATTAAATTAAACATCCGAAGCCCTAGTCGAGATTCAAGTCGAAGCTGAATTCCAAGAAAAGGAGTAGGCACCAAAATTATAGCCTTGATAGATATTCACGGCGCCGGAGTGAAGTCCGACGCGAGATAGGATTAGGGATAAATATTTAAAGCATTTAAACATGAGAGGTAGCAATGATAGGCGGTCAAAGAGGAGGGGTAGGAGTAGTGAAAATAATAGAGAGAGACAGGTAAAGGACAAGTTATGCCCAAAAAAATGGACCTCGGAGAAGTGTAAGAACCCCCGAGAGGTGCCACGTGGTGGGATTGATTATTGAAGGTTTGTCGTGTGTGTTAAATGTAGATGTTGTAATGAATGTTAAAACACTAACTAAAACAATCTGGAAAACAGAGTGTAAATTTAGAACATCGGAAGACTAAAACACACTATTGCAAGATGCAATAATTTTAACACAAACTATATAAAATAGCTTGTGCTAGCCTTATGGCGAAACGTTCACTATAATAAGTTTAGTGATACAAAAGTTGTGTGAAGAGTAAAATCGTTCACAACGGAAACAAGACTCGATATCACCTATCAAATTTAAATTGGCTAAGTGTATAAACTATACACCGTCAAAGTTGATCTCTCACTATATCGATGATCTCACTATCTAAAGATATATAATTGATCGCAAGTTATGTGAGATGTACTAAACTTCTAGGCATAACATAAAAGTTGAAATAATTGTCTTATCACCTTTGAACTCAGGATTGACACTAGAGTAGGTGTACTTGATTATTCCACACTCTGGCATTGAAGATTTCGGCCTCTATTTATAGATGGAAACCTTCATCCGAAAATAACTTCTCTTGTAACTTCCTCCATGGTCATTTATTAACCGTCCATGATCTTTATCCTTATTCTGATAATATTGACTGCAACCGTCTGATCTAGATCGTTCTACAGGTTCTGGAATAGCCTGGATCATGTAGGTCCTTGTAGAACCTTCTGGAACCCGTAACCGCTCCATGTTGTAACCAATGTTGCAACCTTCACTGCAATAAGTGCCTCATTTTCATTGTTGTTTATTTCACGAATTCGTCCTACAAATTTATGCATCCTTACTCAATTGTTTATTAATTGGGATACAGAGATAGATTAAGCGCGGGGGTGGACTTGCAAAATCAAACTCGACGTGTGAGTTCCTCTTTCTTAGTGTATGAATGTGGTGTATGTGTTGAATATACTTTCAGTTGAGCAAGAATTTATTATTGTTCATTATGAAGAAGTTAAATTGATTTTTGACATTCTGGAAGCATTTTTGCATTTATAATTCTGCATTTAGATTGTCCATTGGAGTTGTTTATTTAAACTCAATTCACCAATAATTCATTTTAAAATTTGTATGTGCCTAAGGAAGAGAAGAACTGTTATGAGAAAGAATTGCAGGACAATAAGCTTGGTCAAGAGCTTCTCAAAGTGTGGATGAAATTGAAAATTGAGGTTATATTTGAGCTTCAAGGGAAAGGGTTGGATATTAAGTAACTGCTTGCACCTCCAAGTATGTGGTATGGAATTTACGTGGGATTAAAATTATTTTTATGATCTATCGTTGTGGTGTTTATGAACTAAGTTTCTGGGGCACTTGAATTTCTAATTACAACTGAATGGAGTTGTCCTAAATGGATGGAAATACATGAAATTTATCCTGTTTATATGTTTGCTCAATTTTTGTTGGTTTTCATTTTCATTAATTGGGCAGTTAATTAATGTTATTTTTGTTTTAGTCAAGTAATTAAGTTGAGTGGTCAGGCTGAGATGATACATGCAGGTTTAGTTAACTAATTTGTGTTTTCTTTTTTCAAATTTGTGATCGGGTGCAGATGGAGATGACTGTCTCATGGGAAATGACGCTTCCAAGTACATATTTAGTCCACTTACTTTCGGAGCTAAAACAGGTGTGTTCGTAGAGATCATATTGTGATTTTTTTAATTATGAAACAACGTCATTCATGGATTGAGTTAAGTTTTGTTTTCATTTTAGTTTCTTGTGTGTGTGCGCATGATTTTCCTTTTTGGAGGATGACTAAAAGATATATTTTAACTTGTACAAAATGAACACGAGAACTCTCGCAATCTATTATGGACACTTCTTAAATGTACATATTACTTAACCTTCATCACTTCAGTCTTGGAAACTCTTTTAGAAATGTTTCTTGTAGAAACAAAATCCTCTCTAATAATGAATCTGCTGAAAAGTGTACATAACGAATTCAGAAAATTGTACATAATGAGTAAAGTATCCTAGCTCGAATTTCACTGAATCATGCTCCTCTAGGTCATGTTCTGTTTTATGAGGCAAAATATAGAATTATGTCTAATTATTACACTATTTTCCACTAAGTTTGGCTATAAATGATAGTTACAAGTTGATTATTATGATTATGAACTCAAATACTCATACATTGTATTAACATTTCAAGTAGAGATTATTATTAAAGAAAGAAAAAAAATAAGAATGCAGTTGCCACAATCTCCTAAACTAACAGTCATGGTAGTAGTCAATATGTTGACTCCAATGAATCATAATCCACCATTGAAAATGCACCCTCTGATCTTTAATTTCCCATGAAATCCTCTGCATGTGTTTGCTTACTGATGTTTTTTGCTATATGCATTTCACTAATTTTAGTTAGAAACTCTCTACGATAATTTTATATATATATAATTATATATGGAATGAACAACTTATTTTCAAAGGATCCAAAGTTCAGTTGAGTATTTTTGGACATTAGTAATATCTCCCACTCTCTATATTCTTAGTGAAGCTTGGAAATTTATATTTTCTACAGGTTTGGTGGATCCATATGGACTTTCAGCTAACCTTGAGGCACAAAAATGTAAAGCTTTGAGTTTTAGAAATAATGGAGAAGATATACAATTGATTTTCTGCTTGTGATGAGAAAACTTGCTTGGAGATTGTAATCGAGTAACCTAGAAAATGATGTTAATTATGTAAATAAAATTGTCCAAGTATAGAGTTGCAACAATTTTGGTTATATTTACATTGCAATGTTAAATTTGGGTTATATTTTCTGCATATAATGGAATATACTAATTTAACATTTTCGGAATATGTAGACTATTAAATGTGAATATTTTTGTCCCTTGCATTTTTAACTAATTTTTGTACCACGTGCAACGCACGTGTTAAATAACTAGTATTTGAAAAAAAAACTTGAGTCGTGCATCTAAGATTTGATAGAAAAAACTAAATAGAATCAGAAAATAGAATTGATCACACATATATATATATATTGAGTATGTATAGAGTGAAATTGGTTTATATGTGAATCATTGAAGGGTATTAGATGTTATCACTAAAGAGTAGCAGTTGTTTTCCCTGAAGGGTATTAGTTGTTTTCACCGAAGAGTCTTAGTTTGTTTTCACTGAACAACTAAGACTCTTCAATGTAAACTAGTAATATTTTTCAGTGAAAACAATTAATATTATGTAGTGAAAACAACAGATACCCTTCAATGATTCATATATGAACCACTTTCACTCTGTACTTTGTCATATATATTTTAGAGTAGGTTGGTTTTAACTGACTTTTAAAAATTAATTTTTAAAAACTATTAGTTTTTAAGATCCAAAGTTATTTGTTTAGTGTGGTTGTAATGATTGAATATTGTTACTCCCTCCCTCCAATATTAATAGTCTTATTTTTTGGGTTATTAATTTTTGTCATGAGTTGGAGGGTATTATAAGGTATTGTGAGCTCCATTTATGAATAAAGTGATCGTTTATGAAAAATATGTACTTATATTTTCCATAAACAATAATTTTATTGATAAATGAACTTCACAATACCTCATAAAATAACAAAATACTAATATTAGATGGAGGGAGTATTATTTTAAAATATGAGAGAGGGTGTAAGTTGATATTGAATGGAATAAATGCAATTGATAACCTTTATAAGTTATTTATAGAGGTGTAATATTATGATTTTAAAAATTAGATTTAAAACTCAAACTCATGAATTTTAAATTTCAAAATGCAAATTCGAATTTTTAAAATTCCAAAACAACATCACCTTAGGAAATTGGAAAAGATTTTAGAGTAATTTGAACCATATTATTTAAGATTTTATAGAAAAATAAATAAAATCCCACATTCACGTATCATATCACATATATATATATATGTATATATATATATAACACAAATCTTTAGAGAATCAAGAATTTTTTTGAACAATATAACCCATTCAATTAAGATTCACAAAATCTCTTATATAAAAGATTCATCTTATGAAATTTATACCATAACACGTATTATTAATATCGTTAAATATAATTCACCGATTTATGAACTGAAATCATAGTATAAAATATTATGATACCAGTAAATATATATAATCATATTAATATCACACTATGAACAAATTTCATAGAAGACCTATTCTTTAACATTTTATAAATAAATAAATAGAATTTAAAAAATGTGTGATATTTATCTGGCTCACACACTCATTTTAGGATATATACTGTTGGTATTAACAGAATACAAAATCTAGAAGATACTGATCAAACAAATTATATATATATATATATATATCATAACCATAATTCATATTCATAATCATAATCATATCATATCATAATATACTATATAGTTAGACTCTTTTAAATTTATATGGCAGCGCTACATTCTTTTATTCCAACCTTATGTCTTCAAATTACTGAGAAAATATCCCAACTTATTTTGTGATGTTTATCATATATAATAAAATATAATATCATTAATTTTTTAGATTTAAATTTAAAGAATATGATTTAAATATTATTTTTCATATTTAATTGTTATCATAATGTCATATTTTTAAGAGAGGAGATTTGCAAAATACAATCTGATATCATTCAATCTCAAGGAATGTTCTAGGTTCTATATATAAATAAACTAATAATGACTAAATAAATTTTACATGAAAAGAGTTGTGAAAATATCTCAAATGATTTTGTAATGTTTATCATATATAATAAAAAATATTATCATCAATAACCTTTAGTTAGATTTAAATTTTAAAAAAAAATTATTTAAATATTATTTTTCCAATAAATAAATAATATATATATATATATAATTATTATTTAGATCTTATATATTATAAAAAAAAATTATACCCACCACAAATATCAGTGATGTAATGAATCATATTTTTAAGAGTAAGAAGATTTACAAGATTCAATTTGATAACATCCAGATTCAATGTAAGGGTAAGAAGATTTTTTAGGTTCCATTTATACGGAATTGATCACATGCGCACTAGTGGGCATAGTATTATATACCCACCGCAAATGTGTTAATGACACATAAGTAGATAATAAACAATTAATTAAAATAATAGTGGGTCCCCTGCTTATGTGTCATTAACACATTCACTGTGAGTATATAATATTATGCCCACCGGTGGGTATGTGATCATTTATGTCCATTTATAAGGTAAAATAATAATGACTACAATTTTAAATGGAAAGAGTTAAGAAAATATCTCAAGTGAATTTGTGACGTTTATTATATATAAATAAAAAATATTTTAGTTTTACATATTTATTAACTAGAATTTTGAGTATAAAATTTAAATAAAGTTTTAATTGAAAATAAGTCCAATATAAAGTCATATATTTTCTTTTTCAAAGAGTGGATGAGATGAAATCAATAACTATTATCATCAAAATGTTTGATAACTCTATTAGATGAATTTTTACATGTCTCTATAAATTTTAGGGGTAGCACCAAAGAGGTCTAAATTTGTACATAAAATACAAATGGGTCTTGAACCAATTTGAAACTACAAACAAGTCTAAAATATTTAATGTTTGGCAAGCTCATATGCACCAAGTGCACGGTGCACTCACTCAACAGTTGACATTGTTTACACTGAAAAGTTTGTTCCAATTACACTAAAAAGTGGGGTTAGATTACAATGAAAAGTTTACACTGACTTCAGTTTTCAGTGTAATCCAATCACACATTTCAATGTAATTGGAACAGTCTTTTCAGTGTAAACGGTGTCAATTGTTGAATGAGTTCACCATACACCAAGTGCACAAAAAGAGTTACTCTTAATGTCTTCCTTTTTTTTCTTTTAGAATTGACACCCACCCACCCGAGTAACCCACTCCCCATCCTTCCTCTCTCTCCCCTTCAAACCCACCCACTCACATTAGGGGTGGGAATTCGTGCTAACGGATCGTGTTTCGTGTCGACACGATAGTGACACGACACGATAAGCCCCGACACTAAAACGACTCAATAAGCATTCGTACCGATACGACACAAACACGATAAAATCTGTATCGACACGATACGATAACGACACGATTCATTCCGTGTCGACACGATACGATAATAACACGACTCATTCCGTGTCGACACGACACAATAATGACACGACTCATTCCGTGTCGACATGATACGATAATGACACAATTCATTCCGTGTCGACACAAACACGATATAAACCTGATAAAAAAAATGGCCAAATTTAAAATTTCAACACAAAAAACTACAAATGTTCATAGAAAGCATATTCTATCCAAAACGATTACAAACCAAAAGTATTCTATAGTATACTTAGTTTATAAATTGATGGGCCTGGGAGTTTGGCTTCCTCTGCCTGCTTTTTAGTTAGGGATACGAATTTGAGACTAAATTTTTAATGTGCTTGAAAAGATAAAGTTATATATTATTTTTTTTGTAAAAATATAATTAAAATATATTTCGTGTCACTATCGTGTTCGTGCTTAACGGGTTGTTAACATGTTAATGGATTATTCGTTAATTTTATCGTGTTTAACGTGTTGACACTAATCCGACACTAACTCGCCACGAAATTTTTGTGTTCTTATCGTGTCGACCCGATAAGGACACTAACCCAATAAGATCAACACTAACCCACAATTTTCGTGTCGGATTCGTATCGTGCTATCGTGTCGTGTTCGCAATTGCCACCAAATTGAATCCCACCCCCTCTAACACCGCACAAGAAAAATAATGTGTTTTTTTTTTTTTTTTTTGCTATTGGAGAAATAAGAAAGTTATTTTCCACAATGAATGAAGTGAATGTGGAGAGTTTTTTAATTTGTCAAAATATATTTATGGAGAGATTTGGGCATTGAAGGCAAAATTGGAACATCACTTAAGTGTTTAGACTCATTTGAATTTTTTGTTTGTGTTTAGACTCATTTATATTATAGTCTTAAAAGGATACTCCCTCCGTCTCAAACTCATTTGCTAGGTTACTGTTTGCATGAGTTTTAAGAAAATATTTGTTTATTAGTATTTAAAGTGATAAAGTAGATGATTTTGGTTATTAGCGTATGTAGAATATAATAAAAAATATGGTTACTTTTTTGCCAAAAATAGATGTAGCAAACAAATACGGGACGAACCTTTTTGGCAATGTAACAAACAAGTATGGGACGGAGGGAGTACTTCACTGTGGTTTCCCCTAAATTTTAAAATGACACCACTCTTATATGGTATTAATAAATTATTTTTCCATATAAATTTTCTTTAAATTTTTTCCACTTATAAAATTTGAAATGTCTCACATAAGGGTTGATCTATTTTTATTCACTAATATTTAACAACTCAAAATTATGAAATTCATTAAGTTAAGCATTTTTTTCTTAAGACAATAGTCAATAGAGTTCTTATTGTTATTATCTTATTGCATACACTATTATTAGGATTAATTGATTTATAATATTAATTATTATTATGATTAATAGTTTTCACATTTTATAATTACCACATTATCTTAATTAGGAAATATTACATTTTACAATAATATTTTACTTCCTCTGTCCACAATAAACTTCACACTTTCCTTTTTCTTCTGTCTCACAATACTCTTCACGACCCTAAAATAAAAATAACACTCTCACAATATTATTTTATATTTAAATAAAATCCTTAAAAAACCACTTTTTGAACAACTTTTCTTAAAAAAAATGTGTCTTACTAGGTGTGAAGTATTCTATGGGACGGATAGAGTGCATACTATTAAATTAAAATTAATTAGTCTTTTAATTATACTAAGTAATTAGTTCACTCAATACAATATTGATACATCTCTATAACACACTCAAACTTCATATTTAAAAATAAAACCTTAGGAAATTGATTGAACTTTGTATTCTTAAAAGGTTTTGCATAAAGTTTTGGATGAATTTATGACCACTGAAATATTGATGAACGGATATATTGTATTTTTAATCAAGATTAAGGATAAATTATAAACATGTGTGGAAGAAAAGCTAAATGACAGTTAATTTGAAACAACAATAATTTTAAAGATTGTTATAGTTGTTACGGTGAAATATTTATCCTTTTTAAAAAATTAATGAATTGTTACTTTTTAGTAGGTGTATTAAGTTACACCAGAGATAAACAAAATATTATCCTTGGGAAGGTTGTATTATGTTCCATCGGGGCTAAAAAATTATTACTTTGGAATACTTATACATTCACAGTAAGGGTGTGAGACCTCATGAGGAGATCCACACCATTAAAAAAGTTGTCTATCATACCTTCAAGGATGCTTGCTATTCAATAAGACTGTTGAATGATGATCGCAACACAATTTTTAGGTATCAACTTATTACGTGCGAAATTTATTCGTAATTCTTATCATGTCATCAAATATGAATTCTTCAGCCGTTATTTTTTAAAAGACTATGTCAAACGATATAATTTCAAGACAAAGGCAACTACTAACCCTAGCAAGACGATGAGCCAAAAAAATTGCATTTCTACGAACAAGATAAATTTTGCATACTCTAAGTTAGTAATATATCACTCTGCTACTTCGACTCACTCCTTTGTTTGTGTGCCTCTATAATAGAATGATAAGTTTAATTAAAATCTCCAGCTTAAAAAATTGACTAATGCACTCGACGATCCACGTTTCTGCCTATGCAATCGATATCTCTATTGTCAACACCAGAATATTGACATCACAAGACAAATGAAGAAAACTAGAACGAAGACTCTCAACGCAAGGGATAAAACAAAGGCTCTCTACTCAAGAGAGTGGATCAAAGGCTCTTAACTTAGGAGAGGAGATTACAGGCTCTCAACTCAAAAGTGATATATCGAAAGTCACCCTCTTTTGAGATCGTGAACGGAAAAAAACACAAGAAACACAATCAAAATTTAATAACAAAAACCAAAAAAAAAAAATTTATTATTAAATCACTCAAAGTAAAGAGAGAGATAAACAAGGTGTCGATGCCTCTTGAGGAAACCTAAAATCATAAAAAAAAAGCTTAGGCGGCAGCTGCTGTTATATGATAGAAAAAAAAATCTGGATTAAATTGTTAATTGAGAACCAATATGGTAAACATATATAGATACTAAAACTACATAACAACTACATTGATTCATTTTTTACTACATTGAAATTTTAAACATATCTGAATTTAACGATGATGAATTGAAAAATCATTTCTTGATTGTGATTGAGAAGCTATTACAAATGAATGAGAGCACCTTAAGTAGATTTACCATAATATCAGTTCCAGATCAAACATTAGTGTCTGAGAGGCTTAATGAACTCATACAAGAAGAATTTTATTATGATCCAACATATTTGATAGAGGAGCAAGAAACATTGAGTTTAATACTAACTTTTGAACAAAATAATGTGTTTTAAGAAATACTATAGTTTAAATTACAAATCGTCCAGTAACTTTCTGACAAAACGGATTTAGTCCCAACTTCTCTATAAATGTCCAATTTTAGTCCCAATTTGATTGAAAAAGTTAATATGGTGGTGATTTTCGGCAAGAGTATTGATGTGACATCCATACGTGTTAATTATGTGTGATTCATTTTCTTTTGCAATTTTATAACACATCATGTATATTTAATTTTTTTTAGTTTTGAAAAAATTGCACTCTACCCATGTTTTTTAAGACTGCAAATATATTAGTTTAAAAGATAAAGTAGGTTACATATAAGTCCATTTTGGTCATATTAAAACTAATTTGTCTGGGGCTCTTATATATTGGACCATAGTGTTGGGGCCCCAAATATATTTTATATTTTAAAAATATTTTTATAAATTGTACCTATAATATATTTTATTTTTAAAAAAATACTTCAAAACAACGTTGTTTCGCTTTTTCCAATCGATTTAGGACCAAAATCGGACCTTGTTACTGAAATTGAGACTAAATTTGATAAAAATAATAATTTTGAGACTATATTTATTTTGTCAGAAGTTATGTGAGGCTTCGTTATTTAAATGCAGAAATACTAGAAGCAATTTGATCGGATAACATGAGAATATTTTTCTTATACAAATAAAGTGGAACATAAATACATTCATATGCAGAACTCTTTCGACAACCATATGATCGCAGGGACACATAGTTTTCAATTTGGCATCGAGCAGAATTTCAAATGGTCTATTGGTTGGAGGTCGTACAGCTCATTTAAAATTCATTATACCGTTGAATATCAGTGTGTCATCCATTTGTGACATAATGTTTGGTACAAAATTATAGGAACTTATATTAAAGGTAAAACTCATTATATGAGATGAGAAACTGATGAAATTTTAGATCAAATTCTCAGAGATATTGTTAGATGTTATGATGAATCAACATCTAGTTTGTCATTTAGAGGAAAGACAGTAAATCTTGATAGAGATTTTAGGCAAATACTACATGTTATACCAAATAGTACTAGTGAGGATGTTGTGCACTCTACCATTAACCCATCTTATTTATATGAATAATGCAATGTATATATGAGTATTTTTATTATGTTTAGATTGTTTTTTTTTTTTTTTATCTTCTAAAAAAATATATTATTTTGGTTTAATGTGATTATTCATTTGAACAAAATTAATAT
Organism: Ballota nigra; assembly: GCA_947034835.1. Lineage (NCBI taxonomy): Eukaryota > Viridiplantae > Streptophyta > Magnoliopsida > Lamiales > Lamiaceae > Ballota > Ballota nigra. The sequence goes on from OX344730.1 coordinate 26,543,803, forward strand.
ATCACACTTTAATATGAATATTTTATCGTGGATTTTAAATTTAAAATTATTTTAATATATTATATTATATAATGCATGATTAAATTACTCGCTGATTTTTTTTAAAAATTATATTTTTGAAAATACAAAAAATATTTATTTAAATATTCATGATAAGAAACTTATATTATTTCACAATTAATTCATCTTATTTGTTTAAAATTGTAAGGTATCAAATTAACCAAGAACATGAGGTTGCAAAATGCAGATTCCATGTCAACTTTTGATGAGATCTTTGAGTTCTCCAATTAGATATTGAAAGTTAGACGTGGTGAACTAGGTAATAACAAAGATTACTTTTTGCAGATATTCAGACTCTTGAAGTTAATCTAATTTATGATGCATGTGTTCTTATCATAGCAAAAAATATTTATCCATCAGTTACTGATTATTTTCTCACACAAAAATACTTTGATGATAGAACAATACTTGCTCTGACCTATAGAGAAGTGAAATGCATTAATAAAAGTGATTTTTTTTGTTTGTGATACCCGGTGACACAAAGAGTATTTGAGTTCTGATGTGTTTACCATTTTTTGTATCTTCCCAGAGTATGTATAGAGTGAATTTAGTTTATACGTGAATAATTAAAGGGTATTAGTTGTTTTCACTGAAAAATATTACCATCGTCTACTAGCGGAGGGTCCCATTTCAAGTCAGAATTTTTCTCTGTATGGATTGGTCCATCTCAGGGATTGATTGCACCTTGTGGCTTTCGAACCCCAGAGCTAAGGAACATCACACTCCTAAATCTCAATCCATCACCAGTAGACTTAGGGCTGGGGAAAATACCGAAAAATTAGGTATACCGAGCTTATCATACCGAATTTATCAAAAAAATTTGGTATGGAAACAGTATGAAAAGTGGCATACCAAGGTATATACCGAAATACTGAAATTAATTTATAATTTTAATAATATTTAATATTGTACCATTATAAATTATTAGATGGTAGTCTTATTATAAAAAATGTAGAAGCCCAATCACACTTATTATTTAAAAAGAGCACAAACTATTTATTTTTCTTAATTAATATAACCATAAGCCCATGCTTATTACTTTCCTACCTCTTTCAATCCCGACCCTCTAACGCAATCAAAATTTGTCTCTCTCAATCTCATTCCGCTAAAAAAAAAGATACTGGTGGTCGAATATTGAATCTAGAACGTTGAAAATCTCCATTTAAACCAGAAGTTAGTCTTATTCCGTTGTTATCTAGTGAGTAAATTCATGAGAACAATAACAACATATGTGGAATAAATCTAAAATCTATTTTCTCTTTGGAGAATTATTTGCAGAATATAATTCATATTTTTCTCCGCGGTTCTCGCTTGTTAAGATTCTGAAGATGTTTTTTTTTTCAATCTATTAGTAGTTTATTTTATAAAGTTTTTGGCAAATAACGGTATACCAAAATTTCGGTACGGTAACGATATGGTTTTTTGTATACCGATATTTTCGGTATGGTATACGGTATGAACTAAAAACTACGGTATACCGTACCGAACCACCTCTAACTAGGCTAACCCCTGGGGGTTGATATAATAAAGAAATTTATGGAGTATTATGGAGCTCATTTATAAATAAAGTATTTAGTGTGAGTGTAAATTCAATGATACATGTGCAATTAAGTAATAGTTGGATGGTGATAGTAAAATGATTATTTTCATAAAGAAAATGTTCATACTTTTATTGAACGGGCAAATAAGATGAGTGAGCATTTTTTTTTTTTTTTGAATTAATGAATATAAAATTTACATCAAGGGTATTTTAATTAGTCTATCTACAATGTGACATTTTAGACACAAAATTATTTGCGAGTGTAGAGTAAAACTAAACTTATGTTATAAAGTATGCGTAGTGTCAAATTTGTTCATATATAAATCACTTTGCAATATTTTTTAATATTATTTAGCGTAATTTTTAATACTCTTTAGTGAAACAACTTATATTTTTCGTACCCTTCAACTCATATTTTTTGTAATGAAATCAATTTGTACCCTCCAAAACTAATACCATTTAATAAAAACAACTAATACACTTAATAAAACAACCCATACACTGAACCAATTTCAATCTATATTTTGCCCATGTTAGCCGCAGCCTTATTTAATTTGAAAATGACAATATTGTATTTTCACAGAATAGTAAAGTTAGAAAAATAATTGATCGGTGTAGTATTATACGATGCAAATAGGCCAAGGTTATATACAGTCCTATCTTTTGTTAATACAACTCCACCAAAAAGTGTTCGGAAAAAAATCCGAAAATTTTGACAATTTTTGGAAAAAAAATTCGAAAATACAAAAATAAAAACACTGAACATATGAATTTTCGAATTTTTTTTCCGAAAATTGTTACTTTTTTCGGAAAAAAATTCCGAACATTTTTTTGGGTGGGGTTGTATTCACTAAACATGAGACTGTATTTAACCTTGGCCATGCAAATAATCTGGGGCTAATTACAAAGCCTGATATATTGGACCGAATGTAATGGGCTGTTGATGTTATCAGGCCCAACCCAAGTAAAGTCTATCCATTCCATATATCTTCATTCAATTCTCACCCAACATCAATTCCACCATTTCCCGGTACAATCTCTCTCTCTCCGATGTTCACTCAAATTCAATCCGCTCCTCGGCTTCAGTTGCTGCCACCGCCGGATTCTCCACTTCGCCGCCGCCCACCCCTTTTCCGGTGCAACCGTTCATGCGCTTCTTTCCGCCGCCTTCGAGTATTGAGTTGCATTACTAATGAGAAGAATTCCACTCCTGGCGCAGAGAGCGGTGAATTCAGCGAAAAAAATGAAGTGAGGAGAGCGTATCCATTTCATGAAATAGAGCCCAAGTGGCAGCTTTACTGGGAGGAGACCAAGACTTTTAGGACCCCTGATGAAATTGATACCTCCAAGCCTAAATTCTATGTTCTCGACATGTTTCCTTATCCCAGGTACATTCTCTCTCATTTCTTGGGCCCTTTCCTTACGGGTTTATGTTGACTTCTGTACTATTGGCATGTTTATTGAACTCTTGCTTTACTAGTCTTTGTGAATTCACTGTTGTCCTAAAGTTGTATATCGATTTTATACTTTTTACCAAAAGATATGATTGCAATTATACAGAGAATGGAATAATAAGACCACTGTAGTTTAGGGCTTTAGGAGACAACAAGCTTAGAAACTTGGATCAATAGAAAAGAAAATGACAAATATAATCGTACATTGAAAAGTTGGAGCTGACCACAAATTCATGGAAAATGGGCTGTGCGCAATCCCTTCAGAATCCCATTTGGTGCCCAAATGCATGGAGAGTTTGAATCTGAAACTTCTCACTCAAATTCCTCCAAGCATTAAATATCATTGCAGACAAAGTATAGGAATATCCTCCCAAGTCCCAATTTGGTTAGACTTTCCCGCAAGATTTGAATTCTGGAAAAAGTTCAACAATTATAATTAAATAAATCCTAATGTTTAGTAAACAAATTGGAGACAGGGGAAATATGGCCAGACTTGAGATGACATATCGTTCCTGATTCACAAGGATTTTGCGTAAAAAATTTCCTTTGAACTCTCAAAACATACTGCAGCCACAGATCAATGGATATACTACTTGCAATTTTAATGTTGTAGTGAGACTGGTTTTAACTTGGGGCATCTGAAAATTCTTTAGCATGTTCATGTTATCACAATGCTGAAATAATTGGTGTCATTTTAACCCAATTCTGAAGAAAATGTTGCTCTGGTAGGGGTTCCTGATTCACCAATGTCATGGATTTCGGAAGGAATTTGCGTGATTCTTTTTTTTTTCTTTTCTTTTAAAAAAAAAAAACATTACACTTAAATATCAATCATTAGATTTACAATTTTATTGTGGGACTGGTTTACGCATGGGGTATTCAAAAACTCTTCAGCATGTTATCACAATGCTGAAATAATTAGTGCCCTTTAGCCCAATTCCAAATGTAATCAGTTGCCAGTAGGGGTTTCTGATCCACCAATCTAATGGATCTCTATGGGTATGTTTGGTTCGGGCTTAGGTGAGATTTAAAAAAAAATCTGGCTTGCGAAATCTTGAAAATAGTAAAATTGTGTTTGTTTTGAGATTTTATAGGGTAGAATTGTTAAAATATACTACCTCCGTCCATGAAATTTAGGCTTCTTGGAATGCACGTGGTTTAATGCGATATGTCGGAGGGTATTATGGGATATTCTGAAGTCCATTTTTTAATAATATGATCATTTATGGAAAGTATGTGAAACGAACTTTCCGTTAACGATTATTTTATTAAAAAACGAACCTCAGAAAATCACGTAATACCCTCCGACATATCGCATTAAACCACGTGCATTCCAACAAGCCTAATTTTCATGGACGGAGGGAGTAGATGATAATAATAATAATGTATTATAAAAAGTAGTGTTTATAATGATTGATGTGTTGTGTTGGAGTTGTGAATAAAGAGAGAGAAAGAGATAATAGAGAGGAGAGAGAATGTGAGTGAAGCCAAATGATATGGTGAGAGTGAAATAGGTTGGTAAATGTAAGATATAGAATAGGATTTAAAATCGTAAAATTGAATCCAGAAACAAACATAGTTTTGCTTGTGTAATCCTCAAGCTGGATATGTGAAGCTGAAACCAAACATGTGCTATACGAATTTGTGTAAAAATTTCCCTTTGAATTCATATGGCTTAAACATCAATGATTACATTTGCAACTTTATTGTTCAGTGGGGCTGGTTTACACGTGGGGCATCCGCTTGGGTATACTGCCACTGATATACTTGCTAGACTTAAACGGATGCAAGGTTTCAATGTGTTGCATCCAATGGGTTGGGATGCATTTGGTTTACCAGCAGAGCAATATGCTATCGAGGTACTTATTCCTCCCTGTGTTTGATTTCTTATTTATTGATACACCCCTGTGTCTGCTCCTCCTCCGCGGCTCCATCATAATTCCATTGCTTCTTGTTGACAGACAGGCACACATCCAAAGACCACAACAAAGAGAAACATTGATCGGTTTCGCTCTCAGGTCAACAACATTTCTCTCTAATATCAATTACAATTGATGCGATTAACATTTTCAAAGCTTTAATAATTGATTTTTTGTCAAGCTTACGCAAAATCTGTGGATTCATGACTCTTAGGTGATGTTTGATTTGGGTTTATATCAAAATCTAGTGGATTTTGAAGTCCTGATAAATAGTAATGATGTGTGTTTGTTTTGAGATTTTAAGTAGAGTGAGATTTAGCTTCATGGAAAATCAATGTGCAAGAGTGAATGATATTGTATTATTATGTTATTATTGCGTGTGATTGTAATGATTGGATATATTAGTTATGATTTAAATATATTAAAGTGTAAGGAGAGTGAATTGATTGTATTGAAAAGTGTGATAGTATGTTTATTGGTGTTGTGGTAGTTATTTAAAACCGGATTTCAAATCTGAAGTAGAACCGTCTTTGGATTTCCATTCACAAAACTGGTTTTGAAATCCTAAATCAACCAGCACCTTAAGGTTCTGTTAGTTTTAATTTTTCTAGTGGAACTCTATAGAATATTGTGTGGTGTTCTGAACGGATAGTATATTTTAGCCGTGTTAACTGATCCTCCATGAATTTAGTTAACAGGTTGGTGGTGCAGGTTCCATAGATTTACCAAAAAATTCATTCATCTAGTCATTATAACGTGTTCTTATTTCTTCTGATTTTCTAATCCTAATGAATTGAGGTTCTTTCTCATAGTATTTTGTGAAAATTAGTATATCTTCTTATTCATTGGGGTTGCAGAGGTAACATAAAAATTCTCAAAAACTTCTCCTTGTGGGTATTGTGCTGAGCAATTGAGGCAGTACTCCAATCTAAGTAGTTTATTTTCAAGTCAGTAGGTAGTGTACAAGTATGCTTTTTTATTCTAAACTTTAATTCTAAAAAGTAGCATTTTCTATCCTTGAGAGTACATTCAACAAGAAGAAGTAAAAGGTTATAGTAAGAGTTTTGTCCAATGTCGGTCTCTTGATAGGAAAGTGGTTAAATCATATTGTCATCATTAATGGCCTAAGCATTAATCATTGGTTTTTTCATTAAGTAGACAATTTTAATCTCTTCATCAATTTTTGATATTGATGTCTGAATTTATTTCCAGCTTAAATTGTTAGGATTTTCATATGACTGGGACCGTGAAATTTCTACGACAGAGCCTGAATATTATAAATGGACACAGTGGATATTTCTACAGCTTTTGAAGAGAGGATTAGCATATCAGGTTACTGTTTTTTTTCAAAATTAAATTTTCACTCAGTTCAGTCCCATCAGCATATGTACTGCTCTAATATATTTATAAAAATAGGCTGAAGTTCCTGTCAACTGGTGCCCTGCACTTGGCACTGTATTGGCAAATGAAGAAGTAGTGGATGGAGTGAGCGAGCGTGGGGGACATCCAGTCATTAGAAAAGTACGTCGAATATTTTATTATTCAACCATTTTTATTTCTGCAATGTTTCAACATGCATCTTTTGTTACATTCCTTATTTTTATTTGTTGGATGGTGTTATGATTTTACAGTTCATTGTTTATTGCCGAGCAGCCTATGCGGCAATGGATGCTGAAGATTACTGCATATGCCGACCGTCTTCTTGAAGACTTAGATGGTCTTGATTGGCCTGAAAGTGTTAAGGAAATGCAAAGGAACTGGATAGGGAGGTCAGAAGGGGCAGAGATACAATTCAGTATCTTGGATACCGATGGTCGGGAAAGAGATGTGAAAATTACTGTTTACACCACAAGACCTGATACAATTTTTGGGGCAACGTATATTCTTGATTTTCCAAATGTCATGCTATAATTTTGATTTATTTATTACAACTATGGTTGCTTACGAAATGTGTCTTACCATATAGTTACTTGGTCCTGGCACCTGAGCATGTCCTATTGTCAACCATAGCATCTGATGCCCAACGAAAAGACGTATGTCTTTTTTTCTGTTCTTTTTTCCACTAGTGAAAATTATAGGTCAGTGGGTATTATGACACATATCTTTTCTAGTACAGGTTGAAGAATACAAAGAACTTGCCTCTAGAAAGAGTGATCTTGAGAGGACTGAGCTCCAGAAGGAAAAAAGTGGAGTCTTTAGTGGTTGTTATGCAAGAAATCCAGCTAACGGAGTAGCTATTCCAATTTGGATAGCTGACTATGTTTTGGGAAGGTCTGCTGATTGTAGTTTGTTCTCTCATGTCTTTGGGTGTACCCAATATCTTTGCAACTAAGGGTGTGTTTTGAAACTCTACTCAACCTAGAAAAATGATTTTAATTGATTTTTGTAGTAAAATCAAACGTGTTGTGTGTTTGGAAATAAATTGAATTTAAATTTAATTGAGGAAGTAATATGTTTGCAAAAAATCAATTTTATTAATAGTGGGGTAGTTATTTGTGGAGGTAGTTATGTTAAAATTGATTTTAGAGAATCCAAAAGCATGTAAAACCTGTTTTGCCTAAATTGATTTTAAGTGCTTAATAAAATAGTTGCATACATTACATAATTGATTATTTTTAAAATAAAAGTGATTCTCTTTATGGAATTGTGTTTGCAAACGCACAATAAGTCTTTTTTACTATAAATCTGCATACATATTTTTATCCTGTCATTTGCTAGAATTCTGATTGATGTGATGGTGTTTTCAAATGGATGTGACAGCTACGGGACAGGAGCAATAATGGCTGTACCTGCACATGACACACGAGACCATGAGTTTGCTTTGAAGTACAATATCCCAATTTGTGGAGTTGTGATTCCGGAAAATGGAAGCTTCAATTATTTTGAGGAGGCATTCACCGGTGAAGGTACTATGATTAATTCATCAAGTGCAACATCAGGACTTGACATTAATGGCCTTCCTAGCAAAGACGCTGCTTCTAAAGTCATTGATTGGCTTGAGGAAACTGGAAATGGGATTAGAAAGGTACATGTTCTGCATTCTCTTTAACCGCATCCCTGCAGCTTAGACTTTGATTTTCTTTTGCACTTCAATTTCATGTTGAACAGATTTTACAATGTTTGCAATTTGTCGTATTTACAGGTGAACTTTAAGTTAAGAGACTGGCTATTTGCTCGCCAGCGTTATTGGGGAGAGCCTATACCTGTAATTTTGCGAGATGATACTGGTGAATGCATACCAATTTCTGAAGCTGAGCTGCCTCTTACCCTTCCTGAGTTGGATGATTTTACTCCAACAGGGACAGGGGAACCACCGCTAGCAAAGGCTCTGTCGTGGGTATGTTTGTCTTTTAAGAATTTACTTAAGTCAAATTTGTTCATAGGCGTGTTCTATGTGATTTATGATCTCGCCAGATTTGTACATAGGCTACAGAATTGCAGTATTCTCTTAAGTTTTTCGTACTCAAGAATGCTTAGAGACTTGATCCCATTGCTGTAACTTGATATCTTTCAGCTGCTGTATTTTCTGTTCTCATAAACCATATTGATGGACGATTCCTTTCAGGTGCAAACAATTGACCCATCATCTGGGGGATCTGCCCGTCGTGAGACGAACACTATGCCGCAATGGGCTGGCTCCTGCTGGTATGACATGTTTCTATTGTGAAGCAGTTTAAATGATATTGACTAGTTTTATGTTTATAGTTTTTTCTTCTACTTATTTTTTAACAAGTAAATATGTAGTAGCATTCTGCAAACCTTCTATGACATGATCGTGTTAGTGAATCACCAGATGTTTGGTCGAGTTGAGCTTAAAAAATATCTGATGATTTAGTTATTAAACTCTTATCAGGTACTACCTGAGGTTCATGGACCCTAGTAACTCCCATGCATTGGTTGACAAGGAAAAAGAAAAGTAAGTCTGGTATATACTATTTTTCTCAAAAGAGAAAAAAAAAAAGGTTTCTACTTTTGCACTGCCGCTTCATAGTTTCATACGAATGAATGTTTTGTTTCATGCTATATGGATGCCTTTTGCTCACAAATTTGTTATCCTGCAGGTATTGGAGTCCTGTTGATGTGTATGTTGGCGGCGCTGAACATGCAGTTCTTCACTTGCTCTATGCAAGATTCTGGCACAAGGTCACTAATTGAGTTAGGCTTGTTCTAGCTGCATAGAATAACATAGCTTGTTAAAAAAAAAATTATCTTGGAGAACCATCAGTATTCCCATATTTTTTCAAATATTGCATTTTTTTTCTCGTTCTCAAGATTTATTGTTTTAACATGAGATATCTTGGACAATCCGTTGGTTAAACTTATGCTTGATTAAGCAATTGAGAGCCAGTTAAACTGAAATTTTGGCCTACCCAATCCAAAAAGTTTTATGTCCTCACTTAACTTTAAACTAAGCCATTGGTTTATAGAGGCAGTCAACTTCCTGGACATTTTTGTTAAGCTGATATAACTCTATAAAAGTTTCCCTTATTGTAGTTGGGTAATAAATTTGATGTCTTTGGCTTCTTGGTGTTAATACTATATCTTTTCCCCAGAAAGTAAAAGGACGTATGAAATCTGTTGGTTTGCACAAGCCTAATTGATTTGGTTTAGTTTTTCTTTAGTTTCATTTCTCTATTCTTCTGCTGGATAATGACCTGTTACTTTTTTCCAGGTTCTTTATGATGTTGGTGTTGTGTCGACTAAGGAGCCCTTTCAATGTGTCATAAACCAGGGAATTATTCTTGGAGAAGTAAGTACATTGTTGTTCGATCCTTGCTACATAATATTCCACTCGAGTAAATATTTTAATGGCTTGAGTGGCAGGTTCAATATACAGCATTCAGAAGTTCAGATGGGATTTTAGTTTCTGCTGATTCTGTTGATGATACGAGCATGTTCAGTCAGGAAATTGTACCTGAGGAGAAGGCATGCCCTTTTTCCCCTTGCAATTCTCTTTTTGCTCGAAATTTATTGTAAATGCTATTTCAAAGTCAAATGTTTTGGAGCCAAATTTTTATGAGGCCTGTTGGTTTATGTTATTAAATAGGTCATGAAATCTGGTGATTCCTATGTGCTGAAAGAGAATCCTAGTATCCGCTTGATTGCTCGTGCTTTCAAGATGAGTAAAAGTAGGGGAAATGTTGTTAACCCAGATGATGTAGTTTCACAATATGGGGCGGATTCACTTCGTTTATATGAAATGTTCATGGGCCCATTCAGGTTGTTCCATTTCTTCTCTGTATATCTTCCTGATGAGATACTGATTTTCAGTCATCAGATTTCACAATGAGATTTTTCCTTTTAAATTTGGCAATAATTGTTTTCCTTCTCACTAATAGAGACTCAAAAACATGGAGTACAAGTGGTATTGATGGTGTTCATCGCTTTTTAGCAAGAGTGTGGAGATTGGTTGTCGGTTCTCCAACAGTTGATGGTAAATTCAAGGTTGGAACAGTTGATCTAACTGAGGAACCTTCTATGGAACAGCTTCGTTATCTTCATAGATGCATTAATAAGGTAATTTCGTTCATTTTAGGTTTTATTTCTATCGATATTTACCTTCCTAATTACTAAAGAAAAACAAGAGCAGTCCTACAATAAATGTTGTGTATATAACAATGATTCGTTCTTTAAATTAACTTCTTCAGTGCTGAAATTTCAGATTTTTCCAGTAAGTTGTAACCATTTTGATGTACGAATACGCAGCATGTTAGACTGCTCAATATAAAATCTCGTGAAAGGGTGTCCTTTGATTTCTTTCTCTGATAGAATATGCAGTAATGTTAAAACTATTTATTATAATAGGTAACCGAAGAAATTGAAGGAACACGATTCAATACTGGTATTTCTGCAATGATGGAATTCATTAATGCAGCATATAAGGTTGGTCTCTCTATCTCTGCAATTTGCTATGAAATTATAACAATTTTGGATTATAATTTGGATTCTAGCAGTAGATATAATTACAATTTAATTTATAGTAAACTCTTTCTAAATTGAAATATCATTATAATTACCAAGTAACACAAAAGAAAAGTATAAATCAAGGTTCACCATTTAAACTGGATATGAGGTCCGCAGAGATGTAGATAACGTTATACGCTCAAGCTTGAGGGGGGATGCAATGTAAAATAAATATATAATTCTTCTCAAGTATAGGTGATTGATGATTTTAGGATCTGATAGATATAATATCATCTTCTCTTCTGATAATCTAGGTTCATTTTTCTATTTCCTTATTGAAAGATGTGACTTATAGTCTCACTTAAATACCTCAAGTGCTTATATAGACCATAGACTTGAACAAAAAAAATTTTTATTGTTTTCAGTGGGACAAACTTCCAAGATTGGTGGTCGAACAATTTGTGTTATTGCTGTCGCCCTATGCACCTCACATGGCTGAGGAGCTGTGGTCCCGACTGGGTCACTCAACTTCACTGGCTTATGCATCCTTCCCTAAGGTATGAGTCGGGATCTTTATTAACAATCCTCCCGTGTAGGATTTCATGTTTGATGTTATTGCAAATTTGCAGGTGAACCCCGATTACTTAAAGGAGTCGACGGTGGTTCTACCTGTCCAAATAAATGGGAAGACGAGAGGCACCATACAGGTGGAGAAAACATGCACAGAGGAAGATGCTTTCGTTCTAGCTTCGATGGACTCCAAACTATCCAAGTTTCTCAATGGTGAAACCATCAAGAAAAGAATTTTTGTTCCGGGTAAGATTTTGAACATTATTGTCGATGCAAAGAGCGTTAAGGTTGCCCAACGGTGATTCACCCGAGGCGGTGCGGCTTCTAATGTTTCGATAAGATTAACCAAGGGACCCTATGTTTCTGCTGATGAAGGAACTGTTGTTGTATCAGAGTATACATACAATCGCCATTTTCTTTATCATCTTTTTGTATGTTGTGTATATTATTACCAGGCTTATACTGCTTTGATTAGCAAAGCATTTCTTCATTTTCTTTGGTGTATTATTATTTTTAATGTATTAAATTAAATGATATTACCAAGTCATAATAAAAAATGAAATAAAGAGGCGAATATTCTATTGCATATAGTTTTTTTTCCCCATTCGTGGTTTTAGTCGGACATATGATGTGGTTTTGAAGAATAAGAAATCAAGATGAAAAGCATAATATTTTCATTAGAACAAGTTAAACAATTATACTATGAAAAAGAATTGGGGAAATAAAATTTGAGCCACATGAGTATTGAATTATTTTTTCATTTATTTTTAGGGGTACTAGAGTTTCTTCCGTGCGATAGACGGATTGAATATTATAAATTTCAAATGTGAGATTGCATAATGAATAAATTATAAAAAAAAATTAAAATTATTTTATTCATAAACCAATTAATATGTAAAAATTATATTGTATATATATATGAATATTACAATTATATAATTAATCATACAATTTTTAATTATATACTAAATTCACAACAAATACTAAAATTCATAAGATCATTTTAATATTTAACAACTAAATAAAAAATATTTAAATTTGATCAATCATATAGTTAAGTCAATAAAAGAATACTTTAAAATAATAAAATAAATATTTTAAATATGATTTTTCTTTTATATGTTAAATTAAAAATGTTTAAAAGACAATTAATTTGATATGTAGTGTATTGGAAATAGATTTAAAAGTAAAAATTTAATTTTTTTTTTTTTTTTTGAAATTATTGGTGTAGAGTAAAAGGAAAATAAATTGGTAAAATTGATCCACTCTGTTTAATGGAGAGTGAGACTCACTATTGCACCACAAAGCACGTGAACTTCACTTGCTTCGATGATAATATTTTCTATCTCCTCACTTCTATTTATATATATATACATATATATTGATTTCACTTTGTCATGACATATTATGCCTGACACTACTTTTATACGACTAATTAATTAGAGGGAATCTCAGAAATTCAAGAAAACAAATTCCAATTTCAATAATTTATTAACGAGTGACATTCCTATATATGCCCGATCTATGAACTCAGGACAACTGCTTTGCCTTTTCAGTAAATAACAGAAAAATTAATTTTGATAGGTTGAAATTGCACCAATGCTAATGGAAAATTCACTATCCTTAATTGTTTCAACACGATACATGTTGAATGCCGGCCAACTTTTACTCGACTAGATTTGTTGAGAGTTTTGTTTATGATGTATATTCACTAATATCATATTCTTTTCATTTCAAAATAAATATCATTTTGCATCTTTTACTTAACAAATGTTATTTTAGTCTTTAAAATATCTTTCAATACATGTAAAGGGACCTGTAGTTTTTTTCAATCAATAAAATCATTTTTTTTCAAAAAGAAAAAAAAAAATTCTTGTACGGGTTAAATATGATTAAAACTTAAAATAACATTTATTTTGAAATTGAGGGGTATCATTTTACAATGTATTTCAATTTAATCGTATTGGTAAATGCATATAATGATATCAATAATTACGTTTAATGAAAATTTGAAAAAAAAAAACTTTGAAATTCTTATTTTTTAGTTATCTTTCTCATTTCCGTTCTACCAATTTCAGCCACCATTCTCATTTTCCAGCCAGAGGTTCGTGTATATTTGCATAAAAGTATTTTTTATCTACACATTTATTTTTTTGAAAATCATGATTAAATCATTAAATTAAAATATGACAGAAATGTTTGAATTAATATGAATTAACCCTTTATTATTATTATTATTACTGTTATATAGGAGGAATAATATATTTTGGTGATGATTAGTTGGGAAGATCGTGTGAGCAATTGACTTGTTAATACCGCATTGGCTAAAACAAAGCAGCCAAAAAAAGTGAAAGGAAGATACAGATGCCACGAAAAGTAAACGACGTCGTGGAGAGTAGTCTTTTTTTTTTAAGGAAGTCATCTGAGCTGAGAGCTAAGAGCTTCAAATTCTTGAATGCCAACAGCACCAACTATTCTAATTTCTAAATCACCGCCCCAACCCAAACCTTCCGTTTCAAACAAAACTCTTCAATCTAATTTTCTCTCTCTTCAGTTACAATATTCATGTAATCCCCTCTCCTCGCCTGAAATTCACCTTCAATAAATTGACTCTTGATTTGTTGATTTCAGCTACTGATTCTCTGTTTTGAATTACAGGAAGAGAAGGAAGAGAAGGGGGTAGGACTTGGGAAAAGTGCACAAGTGATTTGCGTGTATGATGAAGAAGTCACAGGCGTCGATGAAACCGGGGCTATCGATGCGCCATGTATTGTTAATTGGGTGGAAGCTGGTCATTCTAGTGTCTCTGGCTCTTTGTCTCTTGGCATTTCTCAGAATCCAGCAATATTCTCAGTCCTTGACCTCTTCTTTTCCCTCCACCAAATCTCGTCTTCGTACCTATCATCACTTCACCGGCAATCCTAAGATCGCTTTTCTCTTTCTGGTCCGGAGAAACTTGCCGCTTGATTTCCTCTGGGAGAGCTTTTTCGAGGTTGGTGATTTTCCATTTTTTCTGCTGACATTTTTTTGGTTTGACATTTAGTACGGAGTTTGATTGTCCAACCAAAATTACAGTATTTTTTGAAGAATTTATTCGTGTTAGTTAGTTTTGTATGTCAATTCAGATTTTCTTTTAATGTTTTTGTTATTTTTCGTGCTCTTTTGCAGAATGTTGGCAAGGGGAATTTTTCGATTTATATACATTCTGAGCCTGGTTTTGTATTCGATGAGTCTACTACAAGATCGACGCTCTTTTTTGACCGGCAATTGAAAAACAGCATTAAGGTAACTTCATCACTTTAAACATTGTTTGAATATGAAAATAAGTTGAGGAGAAATGATTCTGGAACATGATTGAATAAGTGTGTTCGTGATAAATTCAGATTAAGGAAAGTTCAAGAACAATAAGGTTGTGTTTGGATAGAGTCATTTGAAATCCAAGGGATTTGAAAATGAATGGATTTCAAATGACATGGTTTTGTTAGGTATTTGAAATTCCTCCATTTTGAACTAGGATTAAAACTAACTATTTGAAATTCATCTATTTGAATATTTTATCCAAAACAAGTGGAGTGGATTTAGGTTGTGGGTTTAAAATCCATAGCCCAAATCCCCCTATCCAAAAACAACCTAAGTTTTCCATGAACAATGCTTCCATTCTGTTCCAAGGTTTGTCCTTAGGCAGAAATAGGGTGTTCTTTATACCCTCTAGAGTGTGACCTTGATTAGAGATTGCCTTTTCATAATCAGTTCAATAGATTGATATTAAGGATGATGGTGTAGGTAGCCTGGGGAGAATCAAGCATGATTGAAGCTGAGAGGTTACTATTTGAAGAAGCCCTTCAGGATCCCGCGAATCAAAGATTTGTGCTCTTATCAGACAGGTTATTTTCCTTACAGCCCCAAAAGAGTGTTCTAAATAACTTGAGATCCCATCCTTAATTGTTTGTATCAATTGAGAAAATAAAATCTCTTTAGTGGATAAGCTGGAGAATGTTTTTAACATGTAGTTGAAGTCGTAGACTAATTAGTGACATGTTTAGGTAATTGTGCTCATAGCTGTGGTGCTAGTGTAAACATAGAACAGGTGAGCTTCATACCAAGTCTGCTCACTTGCAATTTGGGAGCAATCTTACTTTACATTGGACGGTGGAGAAAGAAAATATAATAAACTGTGTTAAGGTGAAATGAAATATATATGTGTGCTAAGGTTCTAAAGGTGAATTGAACTTTATAGCTCGTTCATGGAATATCGATTGCATAAACTAAGTAAAGGTTGGACCCCAACTTATTATCTTTTGGATTTTATTTCCTGATTATCAGTTCCTACTGTTCACAATGGCCACGTATATCAATTTGATAGTTCTCACTTCTGTGCTTCTATATTATGCTGTCACTTGGACACTGACAGTTATCTGACTTTAGACGTTTCAATTACACAGCTGTGCCCCTTTGTACAACTTCAGTTATATTTACAACTATCTGATGGATTCTCCCAGAAGTTTTGTGGACAGGTATTTGTTTATTTTACTCAAGTCTTAACGAGAGTATTGATTTCTCTTGGCAGCTTGTTTTAATTGATATGTTACAGGAATTTTAATACCTGTATATGTATAATATATATTACGATATAGCTAAAATGTGAGCTTTCTGGGTCAGCTTTCTTGATAAAAAGGATGATCGCCACAATCCAAAGATGTCACCAGTTATACCCAAGAAGAAATGGCGAAAAGGATCACAGGTAGTATTCTGTTTTGTGATAATGGTTTTGACACATGTTCTGATGGTTAATTACTTTAGCTTGATATCAAAACATCCTTGATTGATTTTTTTTTTTTTTTTTTTTTGATCGGTAAATGTTAGTTGTTAGTAGTTAGATTAGTTCACCAAGTCTCCATACACTCCCAGAAATCTCCAAGCCTACCTTATAACTCCCTCCCAATTCGTTCCCAAAGGGAATCGAACCCAGGTCACTCACTAGAGTGAGGAACCCGGTGGCCAGGTGGGCTAAGCCACCTGGTTAACATCCTTGATTGATAAGGAGCATGAATATTTAATTCCATAAAGTCTTAGTGATGATTGTGTCATTGCTTGTGATATGAGTGCTAACCTTGTTATATAGTTACCCTTGAAACATTGTTGTATATGAATTTAATTAGTTAATCATTTCAGTGGGTCACCTTAATTCGAAGACATGCAGAAGTAGTTGTTGATGATGAAATCATATTTTCAATCTTCAGGAAGTTTTGCAAGGTACAAATATTTTTTGTTAGCATACACTGAATAGATGTAACCAGTGATGAATTCCTGCTGCATTTTATTTGCGCAGATAACTTATGTTTTCTTGTGTTGTAGAGACGTCCACCAGTTGATGTGAATAAGGGCAGGAAGAATCTTGTAAGTTATCTTTGCTGCCAACTCTGATATATTTGTAAACCTCCAACAACTAAAAATCATTTGCTAGTTCCTGTTGATTCTTGCTTTTATTTGTACTTTTTGTCATTCATTCACATTTTAGTTTATATTGTTGGAATGATATTGACAACTATTAAAATGTTGCAGAAGCTTCAGAAACAGCACAACTGCATACCAGATGAACATTATGTGCAGACCTTACTTTCCGTAAGAAAAAATCTCTTATTATATGCACTTGCCACCATATCATTTCATTGAACTTTTTGTTTATTTGTACATTGCTTTCTTTAGACAATTGTGCTCTAATTGCTCGTAATACCAAAACTATTCTCTTCTTTTATGGGTTTATAGATGAAGGATCTTGAATCTGAGCTGGAAAGAAGAACAGTTACCTACACTATATGGAACCAATCCACGTCAAAAACAGATAACGGAGCTTGGCATCCTTTTACATTTGGCTATGCGGATTCCGGCCCCCAACAAATAAAAAGAATAAAGGTCTGTTTGTTTCTCTATTTCTTTATTATCATTACTTTAGTTTGGTTATCTGGTTATCAGTCTTACCAAATGTTTATTTTCAGGATATCAACCATGTATACTATGAAACAGAGTTCAGAACCGAGTGGTGTAGTAACAACTCTACATCTGTTCCCTGTTTCTTATTTGCAAGAAAATTTACTCAAGGAGGTGCTATGCGCCTTTTAAGTCAAGGAGTAGTGGGTAATTTTGAAGTATCTGCATTACTGGAAACACGCCACTGATTTTGCACAGCTTTATGATCACTAGTGATTGGTGACGTGTTGCTCATAGTTCATATTAAACACTAAAACAGATATACTTCAACACTGATTAAAGATCTGAGAAACATTAGGTGGATAGAAAAACGATACGATATTGTTATATCGACTCGGAGATAGCTGCTGCCTAATAGCATAGACTAGAGAATATAGTTGGAATAGGCATTGATATTCTGCTGACTATGTAGCAACTGAGATTAGTTCAAGTGGTGGCTGGTAAATAATGTTGGATTTCTATATCCAAATACGAAAATAAAGAACCTAAATTCTCTCGTGAACAAGTTTCTTAGTACTCCCTCCGTCCACCAAAAGTGTGTCCACTTTCCGCATTTGTTTCTCTATCAAAAGTGTGTCATTCCTTGTTTATCAACAATCACTTTAATTTTACACTCACAAACAATTATTTTATTCATAATTTATCGTTATTTTATCTATTTTATCTCAAAACTTATGCCCAAACAGCGGGACACAATTTTGGTGGACGGAGGGAGTATGAAATTAATACCATTAGATATATTAACTGATATCATTACATGCATTCACTTATACCATTGAACTTGTAAATTGAAATCACAGTGTAAATTGTTATGGTATTAGTGAATATATCAAATGGTATCAGTAAATACATTTAATAGTATCAGCTGCATACTACGAACAAGTTTCACAAGAGACCTAGTCAATAAAGAAAATTTGTGTAGGGGTTTCTTTTGGAATGATTTGTGTGCTGCTTGCTAAGATCAACCTTAGGTATTTTTGCTGACATGGTTGAGATTGGTGATTCCTAAACCATAATATTTTAAAGATATGTTGACTGTGTTGGAAGTACAATACGTTGGTGTTGTAAATTTTATTCGCATCTATTTATTAAAGATTGAATAAAGGTTTGGTGTTCACAAATGCCCCGCAACACCCAATCTTTTTTCTTTCCTCTCTATTTTTTTTGGCGCTTTGGTCGAAAAATGAGCAGATTTTCGATTGATTTGGTCTATGAATGTGTTGTTTTTCGGTTGATTAATGTGCTGATTTTCAATTATTTTGTAGAAAATTTTGATGTTGCTAATTAGATTTGGTCGAAATTTTTGGTTTTGTTGGACAATTTTAGACTAAATATTGGAGCAGATGGTGGTGGCGACTGCGATGACAGGGTAGCAAGCGGGTATAAATTTGCCATTCAATATGATTTGAAACAAAGGATTAAAAGGGGAATATAGAGATTTCATTAATAGGGTAAATTAGAAAAAGAGTAAATGTATATACTTACTAATTTTGGGGAGTAATAATCTGGGTCTTTCAAAAAACTGCCCCAGCTGTTGGTGCTATACTTTATAACATAACTCATCTAAAGGATTCCTTTTTTACCTTATAAATGATACCCAACAACACGTTAGATGTAGGATCCGTTTAAAGTTCGTCAGGTTTGATTAATGGAGTTCACAAACTTTTAAATATGCAAACCAAATTCATACAGTTTTCGAAGATTACTTACATTAGCAAGGCATTTCATTCCAAATGGGAAGCTTGGTTAGCAATTCTTCAATGGTAATGAATATGAAAATTTATTTCCATCTATACCCTCAGAAGAAAAATGATATGTTAGAGGAAGAAGTCTTCTAATGGTGACATCATTGTTAGTGTCATGCTCCAATTTTGGAATAGAAGTTGACAACAAATGGTTGTTGGTGGAGGAATGAGGAAGTGATTGAGGAAGATGGTTATAGGAAGAAAATAGGGTAATCAAAAGAGAGTAATAATTACCTTATTTAGGAGGAGAGGTAGCGATTTTATTCTCATGAACTATACTAATTACACTAATTTTCAATCTCAATCTCATTACCATTGAAGAGTTGTTAACCAAGCACCCCCAAAATTGACAAGAAATCAGTCCAGCTGCTATGTACAGATAAAGATGTAGATAATAAGATGTACAGGAACGTAGTAAACCAATATCAGGACCAAGAAGCAAATAACATCATACCAGTGTTGCAATTTTATGGCGGAAAATATAGCTGAATATAGCAGTATGGCATATGTTATTGGACAACAGTTGGCTGATATTAGTTGACACTTAAAAGAGTCCAAAAAAGAAAAAGGCATGTATCATATATGCATTATGCAGAAATTAAGACAATTTGGGACAAAAGGCAGAGCAACCCTGATATCTTCTATACAATGACAAATCAATTTAAAGAGGCGCACTTGCTCAGAGGAGGAAACTTTAGCCCCCCTACTATGATGTGCATATCTATGAAACCATATTTTTACAGGATCTTGTTCTTCATCCAGGAAAAAGAATACACAGTGGACTTCTTGGATTCTTCCACCTTTTGTACATTCCACTATTTACGTGTTTTGCAGCGACAAAAAAAAGTTCATTCATCTCTATACAGGGATCACATCCGAGTTTTGACTTTCATCACAAGTCAAAATAAGACCTTCGATGTATGTAGGGAGAAGGCAACATGGCCAACGACAACCTGTGGAAACAGGCTCAGTCGGTGGAACAATCATGAGCACATTGTCATGTCGTCTGACAACCCCCATTACACTCACAGTGCTTCCTTCCTTGATATAACTGCAGCAAGAATGGAATATAAAAACCATTGCAAAATCAACCAGATGATGCCTACTTGTCGACGAAGTGGTATAGCTCAAGTGGATAGAGCTCCACTACCTATGGCAGGGAGGTCATGGGTTCGAATCACAACTTAACCGATCAAAAACAGATAATGTCTACTTGTCCACATTCCTACCCTCATAACCAAAATGCTTAGAATCCATGTGCTAATCAATGCACGACTCTCTATAAGATTTTGGGGAGGCGACAAGAACATGGTAGAGATGAAATTGTAAGATTTCCTAGCAGTGGCTGATTTAAGTGTGTTTTTTCATTTTCTGATATAATATGTTGTAGGAGTACTTGTTCTTTCATATTTTTCATGCAGTAATACAGCATATGACGAGGGCTAAAATGCATTGTCTGCCATCCCCACACTTATCTTTTTACCTCCAGAAGTTTAATTCTACATTTTTTTTATCTTAAATAGAAGGACGGGATTTAGAGGATGAGTCTACATAACTATATAGATGACAAAAGCCTGCACTGGTGCAATGCAAAAAACATCTTACCCTTCTTTAAGCCGCATCACACG
Source organism: Ballota nigra (assembly GCA_947034835.1). NCBI lineage: Eukaryota > Viridiplantae > Streptophyta > Magnoliopsida > Lamiales > Lamiaceae > Ballota > Ballota nigra. Next base: position 26,564,611 of record OX344730.1, read on the forward strand.
ATCATCACTTGACAAACTTCGGTCAGAAAGCCAGCGTAGAAAGTTTGGAGACAATTTTTTGGAATCCTTGGTGACATCAACTACTACAGTTGGTTTAACAAAAGGGGCTACCTTAGCGCCATAGCCTGCTTTTACTAGAGCTCTTAAACCAGACTGGAAATCTGATATATAGAAGTCTGCAACGTGTTTCTGTTGACAAAAAGAAGCAAAGGCAATTAATTACACTTCAATTTGGAAGTTTTCCACTTAAATAGGTAAATTAAACAGAGTCGTGTCAGCCAATAAAATATTGCAACCAAATAAATAATATTACCATGTTTTCAACTATTTCTATTAGAAAAAAAAAGAGTAACGGATACTACACTCTAGAATCTAGAATCTAGCACCTGTAACATAATAAGTTAGAGCCCAATCCATATAAGATGGAAGATACAAACAAGCAGGATGCACCATTAAACTTTCGGAATATTGGGTGCTCGGACAAACAACATATAGTTCACTAAAATAGTTCTTGGATCAACAGGAAAGATTTTGATCCGTATTTTGTTTGAATATAGGGAAAATAACGAAAAATGGAAATTGTTTTTAATTGAATTATGTGAGTTCTAAAATGTCAAATACTAAAACTTGTAACCGAGACCCAAAATGCAATTGCGACATCTGCTCAATTGCAGACCGCTGGAAGGACAATCTCTGTAAAATGAGATAACACTAAACATAGCCATAACTTGACATTTAAATAAGGATGTGGTGACAATGAGCTTAGTAAGATATGTTCAGTAAATGATAAGTTCATGTAGCAGATGAATAACTATCATTAATTTCCATAAGGAGCAGCATAAACTGACCTCTGAATATCTGCAACCCCAAGAGAAGAACCTCTGCTTAGGGTTTGCTGGTTTTCCGCCACAACCCCTGTATTCATATAATTCTGAGGATGCATACACGCATCTTGTTACCCTCTGGAAAGAAGTTTCAAGTGGTATGCTGCCACAAGTGACAACCTACACAATAAAATATACAAGAATAAAATAAAATTGAGATGAGAAGTAGTTTACTAAACCAACAAAATTCAATATTGCACAACTGTCGACTGGTGTAACTAAACTTAAATTGCGCAACTGTTCGGAAATGTTTTAAAAAATTAGGGAATAACAAGAGAAGCAATAACTAAACTTAGATTGGTCATACCACATAAAACAATAGATAATCTTCATAAGCTTTTAAGTTTACCATCATCTAATGAATTGTCTGAGACATGGTACGGTACTTTCTTTTTTTCATGTCTTCCCATTTTTTATCTGTTATTTTCAAACTTTCTGTGAAACTTATAAGTTTAAATAGATATGGGGAAAATGAAGAATTTCCATTTACTGAAGGACGAATAAGATTTTCCGCTAAAAATATATTGCAGGAAACAAAATGATAAAAAGCCTCATGCGTCACTAAAGAGTAAAGACATTTGCGGCTTTAATACTGACAAACTGGCACATGGATACAACAAGAGGATCCAAATTGGATAATTTCCACTCTTCCCCCATATTTGGTGTACCGTTGATCAGAATCAGGAATGTGGAGAAGCATTTATGTCACTGAAAATTGAAGGCAGTGAACTACTACTACTACTACTGCTTTCATACAGAAGGTAAAACTAAGGTCCAATGTAAGCAGAAATTAACAATACTTAAACTCACATGTAAGCTTTCTCTATAGCCAAGGTCTCACTTGACTGTCCAAATTGCACTATTATGTTATCAAAAGTTCTCATTTCAACTAAAAAAAGAACACACCGAAGTAATATATAGTTCATCATTCATGCATGACAATAGTGTTAAGGAGGTAACACGGCATCAGCTCTCGATTCGACATCACCAGTAAAATAAGAGTAATTTAGAGGGGGGGGGAGGGTCAAGATATTAATCTAAATCAACTACACAACAAAAAAGACCTATTCATAGCTAAGTTGTCGCTATTAACTATCCAAAATATGCAACATATGAAAGTCAAAGTGACAAGGACAACTTTCTTCACAGCTACTCATATCATTCATTCAGCATAATTCCATCCAACTCTTGTTATTTATTGGTGAACTGGTCACCCTATCACAAATGCAAAGCGTTGGATAGGTGTTAATGAAGTTTCATTTTACATTTCATTAATAATCTTCACTAAAGGTGCATCACCTCAACACAGTAATGAATAAATTTAAACCATTATACAGTTGGGTGAAACAAATCTTTATTTATCGAATACTAAGAAGTTGGTATCCCTTAAAGAGGCTATACACTATCCGCAAAAAAAAGTACTGAAACCTAAACTATCACCCAGCATTTTGACCCGGCTAACCTGAGGAAATTCATAAGCATTCAGGCTCAAAGAGATCCATATATGGAATCACCAAATTGTAAACGGGAGAAAAAAAAAACCCCTCCCAATTCCCAATTTCCCCAATATATAATGAATTGTGGCCACCCTTTGACCTTTCTGAATCACAAACCTTAAAAAAATGCACTCTAAATATTATACCCAATCCTCTAAAATCCAAAATTAAACCATTATTCCCTAGGTATCTTAAACAATAACCCAAGAGTCAAACTGGTCCCAAATTTAAAAAGAAAACAAAAAAGGCAAAAAAAAAAAAGGAGGGGAAAAAGAAAAAGAAAAAAGGTTCTACCCAGTGCCATAAAGAGCAAGAACGTTGAAATAACTCAAATACGTTGCTAGCCTACTGGAGATAAAATCATAAAAATGATCTCAACTGAGTGATTAAGTAATTAAATACCAAAGAAATCTCCTGATATTTTTAATTGTTGGATCTTTGAAACCAAAAATCTGGAAAAATAAGGTTGCTGTATTCATAGTTACCCCGGTGACTTTGACGAACTGTCCATCAATGGCGCCCCTCAGCTCAGCATCAGGATATTTCTTCAAGAATCCCAAAACGCCCCGCTTTCTATATAGGTAATTCCATATAAAAATCAGCACAGCAGGGACTAAGACCGCCCCCACGGCCACCAGAATCACCGGCTTCTTCACTGCGGCCATGAGAAACGCCCCCACCACCAGCCCCATCACTATCACTATCAAAAACACCCACATTGCCACTCTGGAAACCCTAAACCCTAATTTCACCTCGTCTCCCAAACTCGTGACGGCAGAGCCGTAAACAGCCTTGTTGAATGAGGTTGGAGCAGATGGCGCATCCAGTTGTCCGGAACCGGACCTACGGGTTGAGCTGACCGACCCCAGTGGGCCCGACGTTATGAGGCCAGTAGGTTGAATTGGCGTCATCGGGCCGGAGAATGAAGAGGAGGAGGACTTCTTGTTCATTGGGCCGGAGTTCGTTGGCTTGGGGCCCATTTGCCCGGAATTCGGGCCGGATCTGGCAGATCCGCTGTTGTGCTGCGAAGAGGAAGGCTGGCGCGAGGGGAGCTTGGGTGGGACAGTTGGCGGGTGATGGTGGTGGTCCACACCGGAAAGGTCGATGCCGTACATTTTACCGAGCTCGCCGGATTTCTTAACGTCGCCGCCGGTGTAGGGGACGGCGCGTGAGCCCATAGTGGGCTGGCGTTCTTTGAGCTGGTGCTCGGGTCGGCCCGAGACCATGAGGCCGTTGCTTAGCTGGTGAGACCCGGTTCGACCGCTCATTTCTACGGATTCCTTGTGAGACAGGAAATGGGAGTGAGAAGAGAGAATATGGAGAAGCTTTGCCTTTGCTTTGCTTTGCTTTGCTTTGCTTTACTTTACTTTTAGTGAGGGAGTGAGAGTGTAGCCTAGGTGAGAAGAGATGGAGAAGGAAAAGGAAGTGGAGGTTAAAATGACGATTAAGGGCCTGGCGAGGAACTTGAAATGACCTCTTTGTCCCTTGTCTCTGCCTTCGGGGTACACTTTGCTGTCAAGCTGTCCTGTGTGTTGGGATGCTTAAGTTTGTTAATTGGCTGATGTCACCCCTTCTCATTGCTAATATTCGAAAATCAATGATTTAACCCTTTTTTTTTTCTTTTTCTTTTTTACTCCCCTCCACAAAAATACATTTATTTTTTTCACCATTATTTTAAAAACAGATTTAAATATATAAAAAAGTAAGAGTAATGACAAAATCAATTATTTTTTCCATTTAAAAAATGAGATTATATTTTATGAATCGTACAAATAAATTAATCAATACCATTTTTTATGGACATATAGAGTAATTTAAGGTACAACTTATTAATTATTATTTACCTATTCCTTATATATTAATTTATTATTTTAAATAGATACTGATTTATCTATAAATCATACTAATTTAAAAATTGTTATTCTAGTACGACGAATAAATTTTTATTTTTATAAAAACAAGTGCATTATATTCATTGCACTAATAATATAATAATTATATTCATCATACATAATATAATAATATATACCATCATACATCATATTCATCAATGCATATATGAAATTAAAAGTTATTCCAATTAATTAATATATATAAATCATATCCATCAGGAATATCTATATTAAATTCGAATAAAAATCCACAGAAATTATACAAAATAATAAATTCTTATTTAAAACATTGTTCCAAAATCAACTATAATGAATCATCTTCGTTCAGCGTTATATATGTACAAAAGAGATCACCTCATATGTATTTTAAAAAATGATATTATTACTTGATGAAAAGTTCATTTTAAAAATTAGTTAAATTTACAATATCTAACACACTCAAAAGATAATCTGAATATTTTCACAACTTTCTGGTGCATTTGAGAACACAACACAGAACTATTGGATGTGATAAGAAAAAATTAGAGATGAGATTCATAATGATTTGAAATTTAACAAAAAAAAAAATCAATAATAGACTATTAATTTATTAAATTGTTCTGGTTATTTTTGTAATTTGAAGAAAATATTAAATTATGATGTTGATGGGACCACTAATTTATAGGAAGTATTAAAATTATTATTTTATTGTCTTATCGAAATTGATAATATTTTTAATTGACTCAAATTGTGACCAGAAAAAATTATTATTTTAGAGCAGAGTTTACTATAGTTTTTAAAATTAAAAGAAATATTAATATAATCATTTTTTTAAGTTGGCATGCCACCTTCTCCCCCACTTTTTTTTTATTGTGAATCTCGCTATTTTGTATAGGGTTTCAAAACAAGTCCATAGTATAGGTTAAAAGTTGTAACAACCAAATTCTCGTATTTAAAATATTATTAAACGTGATTTTTTTTACAAAGAGTGTATATAAATCAAATGAGCATAGTACAATCTCTAATGAGTCCTCTGGGTCTACTCTTGTGACTTTGACTTGATGTCGAATTTCTCGGAGACTTGTATGTAACTGAATCTTGTATGACGATGATGATATAATTCGAGGGCGTTGAATCGTGTTTTGAATTAAGTGTTGATATTAATGCAGGCCTCGTGGAAGAAGACGTTGGGTGTTGATTCCACGAAGAACTTGAGTTTGTAGGCCATCAATCAGACGGGCTTAGCACAGTGATCTCGGACTAAATGTCGTTGTTGATGCACTTCCACGAATAACTTGAGAGATTTTTGTGGGAAACTTGAAGAACTTTGGAGGAAAAAAAACGTTGATCAGAGGGGTTTAGCACCGTGGTCTCGGATCAAATGTCGTTGAAGAAGAACGACATTGAAGCCTCGAAGAACGCCTTTGAATCTTCAAAAATTCCGAGCTCTTGAATTTTCTGACTACTAATGTCTTTTGAATGTTTGAAATGACTAGAATGAGACCCATAATTATAGGTGTGAAATTATAGGTTTACGAACTAGATTTGATGGGCCGAAAGATACGAAAAGGTATGGTATGATGCAGAATTCTAGTTTTGAAAGACCGGATTTGATGAACCGGAAAAATATTTGTATTTATCCGGAAAAATTTATCGGGCTCTCATAACTTGAATTATCGGGTCTGTCTTCTTGATAGACTTCAAAGATACAAAAAATATATATTTTGACGTACTGGGCTTTAGGAGGCTGGTTGGATTTATGGGACTTTAGCGGACCAATTCGATTCATTTGACTTTGGAAACTCAATGTAGTATATTAGGCTTTAGAGGTCCGGTTTAATTTATTGGACTTTAGAGGCCCAATTGAATTTATCTGACTTTAGAAGTCCAATTCAATATATCAATTATTTATTTATTTTAGGAATTAAATTTATTTAAATTCTAAAAATTAAATAATAAAATTAATTGATATTTAACATATAAATTTTCACGTGTCATCTTTTAGTTGCACACAAATTTAATGTGCTTACAAAAGCAAAATAATAAACTTATATTTCATGATAAAGACACAAAACACCTTTGTGTTTCATTAGTTGCATAAAATTTATCTATGTTTTATAAAAATATACATGAAAACCCACATGCATTAACCACTTTTGTTCAAATAATACTAATGATGTAAAGTTGAAAGCATGAATTCATATAACTGTCATATATTTAAATAAAAACAATCACACAAACTCACACGAAAAAATGTAGATATAAAACATGCACAAATCAAATGTGTCAAGATGTGGATGGTAGGAATTTTGTGCATACTTTTACCAAACACATGGGGTTTTATGCACTTAATGAGACAAAAGGAAGGGTTTTCGTGCATGTTTTTTTTATCAAATATAAGGAAATTTTATATATTTAATAAAATATGAGAGTTTCGTGCACACTTTTATCAAACATAAAAAAATTATGAAATTGATGAAATAAAAGGGTGTTTTGTGTATTTTGTTGTTTACCAAATAAATGAGGCTGTGATTAAATGGTTATTTAAGTGGACTTTGGTAAAAACATCAGATGATTGGATTCTTGAATGCTAAAATGATTGATGGATTGAAGAAAGATAATAAAAGCACAAGAACACCAAGAATTGTCTGGGGTTATTAGTCCCTGGACTTAAATGAGAATTGTATTGATTTGATTAAATGGATTGAACTCTCTGTTTTCTTGTTACAAATGTGGGACTATTTATAGCTTTCTTACTACGGGGGTATTTTGGTCATTCCCGATCTCTCAGGGGACAGAGACATTTAATGCCTCCAGCCTCTGAGGACGCGTGGGTACCAGTTCGCCAGTGCCTGCAGAAGGCCGGCCACTAGCGTGTTGACACGTGTCCAATTAGGACGATTCTCTGGCTTGTTTCCTTATTTGGATGGAATATTCTCTCTGTCACTGAGTACGGAGGCGACCCTTTTCCTCTTGGGGGGAGGATCTTGCCAGATTCTATCACGTGCTCCATCTCTTTTTTGCAGGCTGGAGACGCTTTGAGGTCGGAGGCCGGCTCCTTATGGTTGGTCCGGTAATCGGAACGCTCTCTCGATCGTCGGCCATGCTCTAGCAACCTTTATTGATTTTCTTAAATCGAGGCCGGGACTATTTGCCTTACTCCTCAGGCGAAGTAGATAGACGTTTAGGCTTACTTCCGACCTCGTTCTTGAGGTCTGAAAATGAGATCGGAGCCCCTGGGGGTCGGGCACTGTCCGGCCAGAACGGTGACGATGTTGATGCGTCGTTTCGCCTCTTCCGGCTTGTTCTGGGTCGGTGCCGACCCGCGGTACGAAATGGCCACAACATATTTATTATCAAAAACACATAATTTTTTTTCCTTTTTACCCCATAGGATATATACACCTGACACCTCTTAAAAATGGATTTTTTTTAGTATATATATAATCTCGATCCTCTATCTTGAGCATCATATAGTACAATTCAAGTATACTTTTAAAAGTAACTCTCTTGACCACTTGATTTTTGGTGCACTCATTCAATAATTGAAATTGTTTACACTGAAAAGTATGATTTTGTAACATTGAAATGTGTAATTAGATTACACTAAAAAGTTTACACAAAAAATCGATTTCCAGTGTAATTTAACCACATTTTTCAGTTTAATTAGTCTACATTTTTCATTAAACAACATCAATTGTTGAGTAAGTGTATATGAGAGTGTGTCTATTTTTAAACAATTAAGTTTGTTTTTACTGTTATAATTATTGACTGTAAACAACTCTAATTATTCATTAAAAATAATCTTAATTGTTAAAATATACACTTAAATAGCACGGTGCACTTAGTATATATAAGACCTTGACTTATATAGTATTCCCTTCGTCCCTCAGTAAACTTTCCACTTTCCTTTTCGGGTCGTCCCCGGGTAAACTTCTCATTCCATAAATAGCAAAAGTAACATTTTATTACATATAACATTTAACCTTCAAATTCACACAATATTATCAAAGTGTCATCTATTCAATTCATTTTTCAAGACTATTCATTACTTTACCCCAAAAGTCAACATGTGACTCACCATATATTAATAAACAAATACATTTTTTTAAATCATTCAATAAAAAGAAGTGTGAAGAAAGCTCGGGGACGGAGGGAGTATTAATCAACGCATTTTTATAAATAAAAAAAATTACTTTCATAAATTCTGTAAACAGATATCACAATTTCATATTTATATATACATAAAAATAAATCTATTATAGACGGATTATCTACACAATGTTCATGAATTGTTGCTCCCGACGCTTTCAATGAATGAATATGAAAGCTCAACCATGAAAATTTGATGGGGATGAATGATGAATAGGAATCTTGAAATGTTCATATCTTAATTATTACGTACAAAATTAGACAATAATTATGGCCAGTTTACTGATTAAGAGTATTATGTCACTGTCATAATTTATACTATAAATAGATAGTTTAAGATAAGAGTTTATAGTAGTTTATTTTCTAATATCCTTATATATGAAAATAAATTTGAGCGCATACATTTTTATATTTAAGGGACAAGTAATTAAAATTTCACCATTTAATTCAGAGAAAGGTAAATTATATACTACTGGTATTTTAAATTTATTTTACTCATATATTTAGATTTCACGTGTTAAAAGTTTAAACAAATATTTGGGTAGCAAAAAATGTCTTTCACTAATAAAACAAATTCACTCTGCAATCCCTGCACTTTTTTTTTTCTTCACTCATTCACAAAAGTCATATCTAAGAAAAAGAGTTTACTCTCGTATACATCAATTGTATTGTACAATTCATGTGCATTTTTAAAAAATTACTGAAAATTATCTATGTTTATACTGAAAAGTTAATTTAATAAAAGGTAACTATTCAGTGATAATAAAAAATAATTTTTAAAAAATACACTTAACATGTACGGTACAGCTAATGCACAAGCGATTTACTAAAAATTAAAAAATGTTTTGTATATTTGAGTTTATTGAAAATTTGTTGTTAAAAAAAAAGTAAAACACTCGTAAAACAATTTCACCGTATAACTCAAAATGATATATTATTTTCATTATACAATATTATTACTACATTTATAAACTTTAAAAGAATATATTGAAGATGCAAATAAATTTTACGATAAAATAGATTTACAGCCTATTTTATCTTTCAAAAATTTCAAAATAATTTGCAGAGATATTATAGTTGTGTGTAGGTAGTTCGAAAGAAAAACATGTTTAGATTTGAAAAAATAAAATTGTTTATATATTTTGTTAGAAAAAGTGTCGTATATTATAGAACATTTTAAATTGTAGCTAGAAGAAATTCTAGAATTTAGATGCTTATCTATGCTATTTTAATTATAATTAATGGCATACAATTGAATAAAACTTATACTTATTAATAATCAAGACTTTGGAAGAATGAGAACATTATTTAAAAAGCATGGACATTTATTTTATTTTAGAAACGGAAAATGAAAAACAATTAATATACCATATTATCAGTAAATCAACCAGCTTTGGATTGAGTATTTATGGAGATGATTTGTTCAAAATAAAAAGTATTTATGGAGATGAATTGACAACTCAATTTTATAATTCAAGTGTTTTATTAATTTTGTTTTTTAGTGTTAGAGAGTGTCGGTCGCCATATGAGTGGTCCCACAACCGCCTCTATAGAAATCCAGTGACATTGATACATTGGTCAAATATACTATAAATATATTGTACTTATTTTTTAATGACATTTATTATTTATTTTTATATATTTGTTACAGTACACGTTAATATAACTATATTTTTTTTAATAATTCAATATTCAGCTTAAGAACCCACTAGAGAAGGGCATGTTTCTAACTCAAAACCCGGGGTTGTTTATATATAATGCACTATCATATTAACATTCTTTTTGGGAAATCTTGTGTGAAAATTTGTCTTACATATGAAATGAATTTCCACCACAAAAATTGAATAATTTTTTTTTTTCAAAATGTGATTGATGAGAGCTTGATAAACCCATTTGACATTATAATAGAGTAAATGATATTAGGTTCTATTCCGGCAAATGGAATGATTCTCAAAAGAATTATTCTACTGTTGCTAAAGAAATTCTTTCTATTGTCAAAAGCGTCCTAAAATTTCAGGATGATTTATACAATCAAAAGTTTATTATAAAAATTGATTGTAGAGCTGCTTCTTTTATGCTCCTTAAAGATTTTGAACATAATGTCTCAAAACAAATGTTTGCCCGATGGCAATCACATCTTGCTTATTTTGATTTTAAAATTATCTATAAGCAAGGGAAAGATAGTCATCTTCCAGATTTTCTTACTCGTGAATTTATTTCTGAATGACAGGAATGAGTCAACATGGACGAGGTTCCAAATCCTCTAATAGAGGAAGAAGGGCTCATGGCCCTCCGTTATTTCAGCAAGGGAAAAGATCCCTATACAACCAGAATATTTCTGGAATCGGCTCTTCATCTTCGGGAGCCCATGATAAGGAGTTCCAAGAATTCCTGAGACTTAGGGGAAAAAATGTCCCCGTTGAAGCTATGGCCTCAACCACTGACCAGGAAGCATCATATGCTTCAACTGCTCAAAGGGAGTACACTTACTTCGACTCCCCCAAGAGGGAACTTATTCTCATACTTGAGGATGATGAGGAGAGATTTAAAGAGTCTCAATGGACTCTTATGGGAAAATATGTCCCAAATCAATTTTCTACTACTTCGTCTTATAAGACGAGAGGATATTACGAGAGTATTCTCATCTCTCTTGGAAGTGTTGATATTCAGCATTTTCCTCCGAGTAAAACTTTTAACTACTCAAAGTTTATTATTAAGAGGATTATATCTATTCAGGAATGGGGTATTTCTCCTTTCGCTGAAAAACAGGTCATTAATCCTGTTACTAATCAGGTTTTCCAGTACAATTACTGGGACTATCTTGAAAGTTTTTATAAAACTTTTTATTATCAAAATCCCAAGCATTCTCATACTTGGTTGATAAAAATTTGTGAAAATATCGGAAGGAATCAAATTCCTAACTGGTTTTTGGATTGGTGGAATACTTTTGGCACTGTTGCTAATATTTTACCAAGTGAGATCAAATCTCTTCTTGAGGAATACTCTATGGTAACCTCCTCACTTAAAACTCACAATACAAGTAGTAAAACTATTTGTATGTTTTTCACTGACTCAGGTATTCCATGGGTCGTTAAATGGAGGCCAGAATTTGGTTCTACAGAAATGGGTCTCCCATGTTTGTGGAGAATCTGTGCCACAAGGTTTTGGAATAATTTAAATATTATCCCAAAAGACTCAAATGAGAGTCCTCTGCAAGAGAACATCGATAGGATCAAATCCAAGATCGAAGAATATAAGAAAGGATTAAAGAATCAAATTTCTGATCCCAGTGTGATGCCATCCTTTTCTTCTTTTTATAAGAAGTATACTGGAGTTTTTCCCAAGGAAAAAATTATGGATCTCTTCATGAATCAAATTCAGGAAGACATCTTAAAAGATGCTGATTTTTCAGATTCAAAATCTGATACATCTATGGTTTATGGCTCTACTATGCAAGACGCACATGATCCATTTGAAGAGGACCATGACCTCTCTTTACAGGAAAGTTTTGATTTGTTAAATAAAATTTTTATTTTATCCTGAAGCTTAGGATTTTTAAGCTTATCATCAATGGTAAGAGAATTTAATTCATTTTTAAGGAAATTGATTTGAAAATTTTTGTTATCAATTTGTTCTTGGACAAAATTTAGGACCTTATGCATTGGTCTAGTCACGAATTCAAAAGTAATGGTTTTACCATAGTAAGAACCTGTAATACCATCTTCATTAACAAGAGTAAGGGGATATATTTTTTGGAGAAAAGGAAGGCCAATAATCATTTGGCTTGTAATATTTTCTGCAATAAGAAAATCATTAGGAATGCAACAACCATTAACACAAACATAAGCATTTCTGAGCTTATAATTAATGTGCAAAGACCCTCCTCCTGCATGCGAAAGAGTTTGAGTAGTTTTTTCAAAAAACTTTGTGGGAATTATTCCCATTTGAATGACACTTAAGTCAGCACCACTATCAATCATGGCAATAAACTCCTTTTTATAAGAATTATTAATAAGGAGAGAAATCTTTGTATACCATTTTTTAGAAATGTACATGCTGATAGCAGATAAGTGATTTTTATCAATCTCAATATTATCATGAGAATCATCAGGAAAACAAATATCATCGATTTTTCCTTTTCCTTTCTCAATGAGAGAAAGTCGAATAGAAAGATCAGAATTTTGGTTCTGAAGAGTTTTGACATTATTCTTAAGATTATTAATCTCTTGAGCTAAATCATTAATAGTAATAGGACTTTGCCTAGTATTTTTAAGCCTAAGAAGTTTTTCAACTTCTCCCATATTATAATTATTATTATTAGTATATATATATATATATATATATATATATATATATATATATATATATATATATATGTTTCCACGTCTCATATAAGTTTTTGTTATGAAAAATTGAGTGTATATTATTAAACTATAAAATGTAAAAATATGACTATGAGTGATCAATTTTTTTTAAGGTGTATGGAAAAATTACTCAAATTTGGTTGCTTATATGAACCTTCTAATGATACTGATGAATATTTTAAATTGTCACGAAGGAAGTATAATACTTTGGTGTACTTTATTTTCTATTTAACATGCACAAAATCATTATAATTGGGAAAGAAAAAAATTGCATAGAGTGAGAAGATTAAGACACTGAATTTATTCAATATATTAAAAATTCGTGAAAGTTAATATTTTTGGCAAATTTTTGTATACACTATATTGCATTGTGCAATTTTGTGTGTATTTTAAATGGTATCAATTGTTTTTATTGATCATTATAAATTAATAATATTAATTATTTTTATTGAACAATATTGCACTCTCCATTTTAGAAAAAAACTTTCATATGATAGAAACTAACAAGTTAAGAAAGTGGAATGATGAGTAGGGATTTGAGTTGATGAGAAATTTCATAAGTGCTAAAGTAAATAAATGAGTTCAATTGTGTGTATGTGCATGACATTTTGTGTAAAATTAATAATATTGTGAAAATAAAGTTTATGGAAAACAATCCATTTTAAGAGTGTGAAAGGTATCGTGGGATGAACGATATTTTTTTTTTTAAGTATTAAAGGATGGAAGATTTAGTTTTTACTAAACAATATAAATTGTTTATACCGAACAATATTAGTTGGGTACTGATTACATAGTAATGTAAACAAATATTACTCTATTATCTTTACTTAGAGTTTGTAAAGGGAAAGTTACATTAGATGTAGGGGAAATTAATTAACATGAGAATAAGAGGCATTTAATGAAAAGTCGGTGGATAATTATAATGATCAGAGGAAATAACTTTACTGAAAAGCGTGTTTTAGAGTGAAGTTATTACAATCACTTTCAAGATCTAATGTACAAGGAAGGGTAGGTGATCTTTTGCTTTCTTAAGTTAAGCTAAAATAGTAAGGGAATTTGTCCTAATTGACGACGTTACATCATAATATATCACGAGAACCCATTTCTTAATGATCGTTTACGTTAAATATTTGACCAATCATTGTTATGATTATTTTAATAAATCCAACAACTAAAGATTATGGGCAATGATGATACAGAATCAGGCCACAACTATTTTAAGAATGAATCAATGTTAGATGGACATTATTTAATTAGTTAAACGATTCCTCTGGGGTCATATAATGAGAAAGAAATCTTGTGTTAGGAGATGAACCAAATTGTCTTATATACTTAAAAAAAAACAAGTTGAGTCTAATATTAGTAATATTATAAACATGTCAATTTCGGTCATGCAACTTACATTTTAATTTTTTTTAAACGAATTTCAAGTTATGTCACTACTTTTTTTTTTTTTTTTAATATATCAGAGCATTACTTAAATCAATATTATCGTGATTGGGTCACTTGGAAATATGGAGAAAATTAGAGGAAAAAAGAAAAACAACACGGTGAATTTATTTTAGTGGAACTGAAAACTAAAAATACAATTTAGAATTTGTGTGGAACAAAAACTCCTTTCATTTTGAATTTTTAAAATATAAAAAACATTAATCAAGATAATGAGTATACAAGCTATTGAGAAAATAATTCACAAAATCAGGCCAAACCTAATACTTTATTATGATTAAAAAACTATTTTTGAATGAAATCATATGATCCCATATTTAATGTTTCATTTTACATTTCATAGTGCGGATAAATGACATGCAAAGAGTGAAAAAATAATTAATAGATGATATACAACACATTAACATGTATTTATAATCCAAACAGAAATACCAAAAACAGATCAAATGAATCAAAATGCTTTATTCTTTAGAGATACCATACAAGAGAAAATGGAATAGCTTAATTTCTAGACAAAAGTGAAGTATTCAGACTACTTAATATATTGGGCCAAGCCCATGCTACAGCCTAGCCCGAGTAATTAAAATCCTGTTCAAGCTCGCAAATGTACTTGGGCCCACAAAATAATAATATGCACTTGATGGTAAAATTCACATTTTTGATTGGATATTACGTAAAAATCGTTCCTAAAATTAAAAAAATTGCCTTAAAATAAGAAATTTAAAAATAAATTAATCTTGGAAAGCGCAATCCCTAATTATGATCTGCCCACATAAATTTGACAGGAGTAAGTTTTATATGAAAATGTTTTATGATAAGTTTATTTGAAACTGTTTTAAAGTATCGACTATTTAATTAAGAATATCAAAAAGTTCATCAGGAGTATCATTAATTTGGGTTCAAGAAAATTTATAACAATTATAATATAATACCACTGACCAGAATAATGACACTCATGAAATTATTGATACTCCTGATTAAATATTCGATACCTTAAAATTGTTCCATGATAAACTTATCACGATATTTTCGTATAATACTTTGTCATTTGGCAGTTGGGTTGTTATACATCTAACCCTTTTTGTAAAGAGTCCCACTACTCAAACCCCAAAATTCTCTAAACAAACCCCATAATTTTAAAGACAAAAATAGATATAAATAAAATGACTAAATTATCCTTATATATATATGGAATGAATTTTACTCTAAATTTATGTTGATTTTGACTTTAGCCTTTTAAGTCATTTAATTTCAAAATTAGTATTTTAACTTTTAATTGATCAATTTTTTTTTCTTACATTTTTTTAAACCCTAAAAAAATATGTTTAAAAATGTATTAAATATTAAAATAATCAAATTAAATGAAATTAAAAAATTCATAAAAATTTGGAAAACAAAAGAAAATATATCAACTAAATCTTCAAAATAATTTAACTAAAACAAATCCAATTTTTTTTTAAATAAACTAAAAAATAGTTAAAAAGATCAATTAAATCTTAAAAAATAACTAAATTAAGGAAATTAAATTAAAAAATCGTAAAAATTCAATCGAAGATAAATAAAATAAAATTTTAATTGATTATTTAGTTTAATTATTTACGATAATTTAATTAAGATTTATAAAATATTTTTCTGATTTTATTTATGTTTAGCCTTTTCCTTTATGAATATTTTTTATTTTTTTATTCTTTTTTAAATTTAGTTTGTTTAGATTTAGATATTTTTCTTATATTTATGTAGTTATTTTATTTTTCAAATTTTCATTTTAATTGATTTTTTAAAAAAAATTATTATTTAATTTTTGTCAAATTTTATTTAGGTTTAAATGATTTGAAAAAAATTTAACTAGACTTCTTTTAAATTATTTTATTTTCTGAATTATTTAAAATAATTGTCAAATTTACTTTTAATTTTTTATTCAAATATATTATATTATATAATTTAATTGATTATTAAAATTGTCTTTATATTTATTTTATTATATTTTTGAAGATATTTATTCTGATAAATACTTATTTAGAAGATTTAGTTAATTATTTATAAAAAAATTCAAAATATATTTAATTTTTAATATAATTTTTTTTAATTTTGATTAAAACCAAAGAATATGAAAGAATAAAAAAATAAAAAATATTTTAATGAGAATATGGAATGGTGAGAATTTTTAGTAAGTGATGTGGATTTAATGAAATTGTGGCAATATTAATGGAGGAAGGATATTATAGGAATGAAATGGGGTATGTTTAGTAATATATGTTGATTTTTAAATTTTAATGGAATATGTTTAGTAGGTGGGGTAGATTTAGAGAATTTTGGGGTTTGAATAGTGATACTCTTTTGTAAATTGCCACAAGCCAACAACCATAGCTTTTTTAAGCGTTAAATTATAATGTTACATTTGGATAATCATTTAATAATAAAACTTATGATAAGCTAACTACAAATCTAGGAAGTTATCCAACAGAGAAGATCTTAAACAGAGATTTCTAAAGTCTTGATTTAGAAATTGTACATGTCCATGTAGCTGCGAATTGATATTTGAGCAATATTTCTCAAATTCATTCTTAATTAAACAATTCAAATGTAAGGAAATGTTTGATCTTTGCACTCTAGAAATAACTAAGATTTACAGATAAGTAGTCACATTTCTGAGGCAAACATCAAATCTAAAGTCAATTTTAAAATTTATAATGCTTATAGGTAATACACATTGATATGCACTAATATAATATGATGAAGCACTCGATATTACACCAATCCGGAACTTATCTCTAAAAATATAAGATAACATCTTCACAAAGATATAAGTGTGGATATTCAGACTCCCAGATTTTTCCATATACATCTCAATTTGGTCAAAAATAATTATAAAAGAAAAAATACCCTTTTCAAACCTTTTTTTATATTAGCAAAAATGTTTTTATGTTTTATAAATGTTACTGTTTCTTTCTTTTAAAGCCCTTTAATTTCTAAATTTTCGATTTAAAAAAATGATATTAAAATCTAGGTTCATTTATTTAATTTTCGAGATCGAAAATGGTAAGAAAACATGCTTAAAACGAAAGAGAGAACAATTCATAAAACACAGGCGCATTTTTAGTATATAAGTCATTTGTGGGGCATTTTACATTTTTTTTTTATAATAATATAATTGACCTAATTAAAATGGGTGTAAAAAAATAAGGGTGCGAATCTCTCCACACTAACCACATTCAACCTACATTAACTCAGGTAGGTCAAATGATTTCATGGAAAAATAATTTCACATCTTGATCCATTAACTATAATTTGGGAAAATAGGGTCGGCCCATTTTTGTACTTATGATTCACAGGGCCCATTCTCTCGCTTAAGCCCAACAAAATTACACTTATACTAATTTCCATATATCGCCACTTAAACTACATGAAATAACCTTTAAAAAAAAGCCCAGGTTAAATACAGTCCCATGTTTTGTGAATACACCCCACCCCAAAAATGTTCGGAATTTTTTCCGAAAAATGTTACAATTTTCGGAAATTTTTTCTAAAAATTCATATGTTTAGTGTTTTTATTTTTTTTCATTTTTGTAATTTTTTTTCGAAAATTGTCAAATTTTTGGATTTTTTTCCGAATACTTTTTGGTTAGGTTGTATTAACAAAAGATAGGACTGTATATAACCTTGGCCTTAAAAAAAATTACATAGAGCTGTCAAAACTGACCCGGTCCGTTGGGCCTACCTGAAAAACCCAATTTTAAGGATGAGCTGTGCCCCTCAAAATTAGAAGCCCAAAAAGAGTTGAATTTTTTTGGCCCAACTCAGTTGGCCGATCGGGCCGGGTTTGACACGGTTTTTTTGGACCGGCAAGATTATTTTTTAATTTCTTTTAAAATTTATTTACCTAAAATTGTACCCCAACTGATACATCTAGGTTTAATTGGAGAAGAAATCTTTTTATCCCTCAACTCAAGGTAGTTGTAAAAATTTGATTACCAATGGGTAATATAAAGCACATTTATTGTTGTCACTGCTCTATTGCATTTGATCATTTTATTTTTGCAGGGGTTGAAAGGAAGATACATATATATTTTCTCAAATCAATCATTATATGTTGAGTTTATTAAGTATAGTTATTGTTTAGAGTAATTTTTATGAATTTGAGTTTATTAAGTGTTGTTGGATTATTGTTGTTTAAATTTATTTTAGTGAATTTGAATTTATTGAGAATTGTTGAATTATTGTTGTTTGAATCTAATTTAGGAATTTGATTTTTAATTTAATTGTCAAATTGATGTTAACAAAGTAAATAAAATTTCATGTCTGTTATTATTTTATACCAAATTACTATAAATGAGGTTAATATAGAAATCAAGTGCAATAATAATATATAATTTTAAAAAAATGGGCTCCGAAAATAATTGGGCCCCCTCGATAAAACCCACAGGCCGATGGGATAATTGGCTGGCCAAGACCGGCCCATTTGACAGCTCTAACAGTAATCAATGTTGCTAAACACGATTTGCTCTCATACAAACGATAGTTGGGTCGTTATTTAGCGAATTGCAACAAGCCAACAATAATGAACTTTGGTGAAACAGGGAAAAAAAAGAAAAGGATAACCGATAATTTACATTATCACACATAATAATAAATTAGTTTAAATTGATTATTATGAGTTGTACTAGAAAATAGAAAATAGAAACTAGTAGTCTATGTAGTTCTAGTTTAACAGTGAAGATGATGAAAACCTAAGATTTTGACGTCTTGTTATAATAGGGTATATATGGTCTTATGTAGTTGCATCCGGGATAAATATACATGTACACTGATAATTGATCACGAATTAGATAATTGATTAATTCTTCTTAATTAACATTCATATATAAGAAGATATTAATTAGATGTTTACCATTAAGAAAAAGATTAATCACAAACTTTTAGAGTAGGTATAGAGTGAAATTAATTCGTACATAAATCATTGAAGGATATTAGTTGTTTTCACTAAAGAGTATTAATTGTTTTCACTGAAGAGTATTAGTTGTTTCCACTGAAGAGTCTTAATTTGTTTTCATTGAACAACTAAGATTCTTCAGTGTAAATAAGTAATATTATTCAGTGAAAATAATTAATATCATTCAATAATTCATATATAAACCAGTTTTACAATATACTTGGTCCAAACTTTAAGTTTTTCTATCAATTACAACATTAACTTTTTTTTATATAATTTAATGCACCACTTTTTAAGATTTTGCAATTTAAAACATTTGATAATTTTCGGTCAACAAATAAATGACAGTGGTTTTTGGGAATGTTATATCAACAATTTTTTTTTTTAATGAGAATAACATCCTTAAAATGTATTTTTTAACATTAGAAACAAAACTTCAAAATGTATTTTAAAGTCTTTTTATTTTATTAAGAATAACTTTTTTGTTGGCATCTATGTGGATATTTATGTGATGTTTTTGGCTGTAACATCATTAAATTGTTGTCGAAATATAAAGAAAAAAAATCATGTTATAATTGATAAAATCCTTAAAATTAATTTTTTTAGCAAGTAACTCTTAAATAAATGGTTATTCTCTCCGTTCCACATTTTCTTTCATAATTGAAAGTGACACATTTTTTAAGAAATATGAGAGTATGTGAGTGTGAGGTTGAATAAACTAATGATAATTTTATATTTTATTGATTTTTTTGGGAAAAAATTATTTATTTTTTAAAGTGTAAAAGTAATTGTGGACGTTTAAATAAGACAAATGTGAAAATAATCAAACGGTGAGAGTATAATATAGCTGACTATCACATTTTATGTGGGATAAAATCTCAAGTTAAATCTTAAAATCTTTATGCAATTTAAATTATTTTACTACAAAAATACGTAGAGGTTCGTCTCTTATTTCAGTACATAATTTTCAGGCGTTTAGTGATTTAGTGGGCATTATTCACTTAACTAGTGCGTAACCTCCAAATTTCGCGGACTGGATTTTTTTTTTTTTGTTATTACTCCCTCCGTCCCACTATTATTTGCACACTTTTCTTTTTCGTCCGTCCCAAGATTATTTGCACACTCTAAAAAGGGAAATATTGATTATCGTGCACACTCACAATAATATACACATATTTACCCATATGCCACTACTTTACTTAAAAAGTAACTTTTTCTTAATATGTGTGCCCATTTTTGTGTGCGAATAATATCGGGACGGAGGGAGTATTATTTTAAATTATAAATATATATATATATATATATTTTTTTTTTTTTAAATATCTTGTAATTTTGATATAATATTAAAATTGTAATTATAATTCAACAAATAATAAAGATAATAAACATAAATAAATAGAAAAGTTAAATTTTTTTAACTAATTCACACATTCAATCTCAAATTAGTATAATACAATATTACTTAATAACAATCGTACGCAAAAGTTTAACTCTAAATATAGAATCACACATTTCAGATATAAAGGTAACATGTGACAAAAAAAAATGTCATAATTAAAATGAAATATTGTGTAGATGTTTGTGTGGGAACAATTGATTAATGTGTTGGTATTTATAATATACAATTCAACAATAAGAATTGACATTTAGGCGTCAATCTTACTTTTTTTTTTTTAAATTCAATTTCCCTCTTAGACATTTCACATATACATATATTTTGCAAAAAAAAGAGTTAAAATATTGAAATTGTAAAAAAAAAAAAAATCGAAATCCTACTCTACAAAACAATATCTATATTTTACAATTTCAAATTCTATTTTGCAAGTAGAATTTTATCCAAAAAAAATTTGTGTTACAGATATTATATTTGGTGGCAATATTTTTTGAAGATCATATGCTATTCTGGTGACAATATTTTTTCCAAAATATTTCAATTCCTTGCTACAAATTTCACATCTATCAATATTTAGCAAAAATAAATTCCAAAAAAAAAATCGTTCAACCGTGAAAAAAGATCTGCTTGCATTAAATTGATTTTTAAAATCTTGCATTAAACTGATGTTTAAAATATATTCCATATTATACGTAAATATTATGTTTCAATTGATTAAAATATATTCAAATTTATTGTATTTTAGAGCAAGATACTTTTTAAAGTAATAATATTGAAGCTGTTAGTGAAGAAATTTAATGTCCTTTTTTATTTCTTTTTGGGCAACACTATAATTTTTTATCCATAAAACTTATTTCATATATATATATATATTGTTGATGACCTTTTCTTACTAAGAAGATTAGTGGCTGTTTTTCATCTAATGAAGATCACCAAACAAGAATCAAGATCATAGAATTTGGCTAAGTAAAGCTCAAGAAATAATTTGACAAGAGTTTGGACTTGTATTGAATTGTTCTCCTCTTTCATGTACAAGAAGGGAGTATTTATAGACATACAAAGTGGCCATGTGTCACCATCTTGATGGCTTAGCCATTGGATCTTTGCCAAGTGTTAGGACACTTGTACAACATCTACACTATTACTCATTGGATGGGTGCCAAGTGTTAGGACACTTGGCCCATATCTAAGCTAGTGACTCTTGGGATTCCCCATGTTGTACTTGATCTTTGGCACTTCTGAGATGCTCTCGATGGTGACCGGCTGCTCGCTTGTACGTCTCCGTTAGATGTCATGGTCCTTTGCGTTCTGAGCTGTTCGCTCCTCGCTTGGGATCATTTTACGATTCTGCTCGCTCCATAACGAAGCTGTTCGCCTGAGTTGATTTTGGTTTGAGTTGCTTGCACAGCTGTTCTTTGCAAGGCTGCTCGTCCCACCAGGCTGTCATCTCTTTGCTAAACTGCTCGCCCTGTACGACTGTTTGCCCCACAGAGCTGTTAGCCCCTTTCATTTGTCATCCTGTTATCAAGTTTAATGATAATCTTTCGTTGATTAAATGCAAAGTTGTTCGCCTATCAACAATTGCCCCCTAGCTTGGCCTTATGTTGAACATGGGCTGATCAACTGAGACCAAGCTACAACTTCTTCTTCGAACAATGGGCGAGCAGGAAGGGAGTATGGTAAGCTACATGGGCGAGCAAACGCGTAGGCGAGCAAACGAGCAATGGGAACTAAAGTGCGCGACCAGCAGCGAACACCCTTTCGTGTCGTGACGGTTGGATTCCCGAGGCACGGAATGCGAGGCGTCGCGTCAGTCACGCGCGACCCCCAATTTGCTCATAGGGGCCTACGGAATTTTGCGAAAATTGCATTTTCGACTCAGCCTCATTCTTATAAATAGGCGATTTCCCATTCATTCCTCTTTCTTTCTTCTTTCGATTTTCACGTTTCCGCCATTGACAAACGCTTCGAAGCTTTCCCGTCTTCGTGATTCTTGTGCTTGAATCTTCTCTTGTGTCAAATAGATCTTAGTTTCAGAAGGTAATTCATCTTGTATTTCTTTTTTCTACTCTTAATTTCGTAATTTCTGCACTTTTTCGTATTTCTCGCGACTGTGGGTGTGATTCCGGCCGTGAACCGCCGTCGCGCCGCCGTGCTGTTGATTCCGTTACCATCGTAACTCCTCCGTCGCCGGCGTTATCCTTGCATACCACCTCACACTTATCCAAATCTCTATTTTTTTTAATGGATTTTTCCCCCTCAAGTTCCTCCCAATCCGGACCCGGGCGAAATCCGGAAAAACGACCCGTAAATCTGGATTCTCCGCGCAGATCTGTTCGCCAAGCGTTGGCGAACAACCCCCGCACGTTGTTGGTGGACGAAGACACGGACTCGGATGCGAGCTCCGTTGTTCGCTCGGTAGAGACGTGTGCCGCTGATCGCTCTGGCGATCAAGAAGATATTCACCATCCTGCTCGCGAACCTGAAACGTCTTCTGATCTTGGTGAAGATTCCACAGAAGTGGCCGCGGAGATAGAGGGTTCAATTGACCTCGAGGACGACCAAACTGGCCCTGCTGGCGAGCAGCGAGTTGGCGAGCAAGAAGGTCCTTCGCTCACTTGGGAGTTTTTAAGGGAAATCAATTTCCCCATCTCTCAAACTACACCCGAATCTCGGATCCCGGAAGGAGTTGTTCGCGATAATGAGTGGAGGGACTATGCTGCTCGCTACTCGAAGACTTTTGTCACTCCATCGAGGGTAATTATGAAGAAACAAAGTGGGGACTTTGCAGCGAGCAGCCTCGATAGCGTGCTCTTTGAGGAAGACCTGGCGAGCATCCGTGCTACCTACAAGATTCCATACGACATTTTTATGTACATACCAAAGGAAGGAGAAACTGCTGATCGCCCTCCTCCTGGTTGCACGGCGATCAATTTGGATGTGCTCAACACGGGTTTTCCTCTCCCCGTTCATCCACTTATCGGGCGATTCTTGTCCGACATGAACCTGGCGATCACCCAGATTACTCCAAACGGTTGGAGTAGTCTCCTAGCCTTCATGACTCTTTTTGGTCTTGAGGGCTATAAAAACAAAATAACAACCGCGGAGATTCTCTACGCCTTGACTATTTCTGCTCAACAAGAGGATGGAGCTGGTTGGTATTATGTTAAAGCGAAGACCGGGCTGAAACTCATTGAAGGAGTCCCCAATAAAATTAAGGGTTGGCATCGCCAATTTTTCTTCATTGGTGGTGACTGGCGAGCAGCGGAGGGATTCGCCGGCGGGCAGGCGCGCATCATGTCGCCCGAACGATTTGGAAATGCTAAACGTAGGCCTTCCTTTATCTTATTAGTTCATAAATAGGACTAATTTTAATCCTTTTTGTTGTTTTGCAGGCTTGAGAAATTTGAAGTGGGGGAACCCTAATCTGAGCGACGAGTTTCTCTTCACCCTAGCCATCATCTCTCTTCGCGACGTTGCTAGTCGCGACATACATCATCTCTCGAAGGCTCATTGTCGCAAACTTGCTGGCTTGATCACGAGTCCTCACCATCTTGAAGCCCAAGCCGCCGTCCCAGAAGGTAACTTTTTGCTCGCTATTCATTTTTGCTCGTCCAATATTCTTGCTCGCCTAACGTCTTTTTCTTGTTAGATCAACAAGTCACTGTTGCTATCCCAGCTGTGCCCGAGTCATATTATCTACTCGCCAATCGAGTTAAACAGATGGCTGATGCTTCAAGGAGAAAGATGGATCCTCCCCTCGCTATCATGCGTCTTCGGGCCGGAGAGAACCCTTCTGGTCGTCCAGCCGCCGGAGCTGGTCGCCGCAAACCTGCGGCCAAATCTACTCCCTCTCCACGGGATGTAAGGAAGGATAAGGAGAGGGAAAGAGAGAAGGAGAAGAAGAAGGCGCCGCGAGGCGATGATGTTCGCGGCGATGATCGCGCCTCTAAACGATCAAAGACCATGGCGGAGGCGAGCAGTGCTGCTCCTCGATCTCCTGCCTCTAGATCCACCTCTTTGGAAGTGGTGGACGAGCAACAGGTGGTCGCTAGCGTGGCGGCGACCAAAACGGTGGTGTACCCCAAGGATCTCTCCTACTTAGGTTGGGATCCTTCTAGAATTAAAGAGTAAGTTGTTCGCTTTTTCAGGTTTTGTTGTTCGTCTGATCTTAGTCATCATTTTTGTTCTTACTCTTAATTCTTCATTTGGTTAGGTACAAACCGGAGCGTTATCCCGGTCGAGGAACTGCTCTTCACCACTTTGCTGTTGTGAAGGATGCCCCCCCCAGCTTTCGCGACATTCCCGATGCTCCTGTCCGTCGAGCAGCTGAGATGGTCCCGAGAGCTTGGACCAAATCAGCGAACACCCTTGTCACGGGTCAGACTGTGAGCGACAATGTTCGCCTGATGGCGTACAATGCTAGCCATCAAGTGGTCCAGGCTCAAGTGCTGCTCGATCAAGTTCTGGATCTCGAGCGAACAAACCGCGATTTGGGCCGTCGCGTGGAGAGGATGGACGAGGAAAGAGCCTCTGCCATCAAAGAATGCAAGGCCGAGCATGCTAAGATGCTGGCTTTGATGGAGAGGAAGATGGAGGCCTCGTTAACTGGCGAGAAGAACGCCTTGGAGAAGGCGGAGAAGATGCTGCTGGAGGTGAAGTCCTCAGACTTGAGAGCTGAGAGAGCTGAGAAGGAGCGAGCAGACTTATCTGCTCGATTGCTCGCTGCCGAGGAGCATGTCAAGAGGCTGGAGGAAGAGCGACAGAACTTGATCGAATACGAAGTCCATGAGCAGGAAGTGATGGACAAGACCAATTTTGGGTACATTTGTGCCTTTGCAGAATGTTTACGGTCTGTTCACTTCGCTCACGATCATAACCAAGATATCCGTGATGCGGTGAAGGCGGACTTCGTTGAATACGTGAAAAATTATCCTCCTCCTCCTGGCTCGACTTTGTTCGTCTCCGATTTAGCCGACCTCGGCTTTCCTTTGGAAGTCTTTGGCGAGGACGTCGACATTGCTGCTCCTACTTACGGCGGTCAGCCTGACCCTGCTCCAGCGGCGACCAACGCGGCAGCCGCTGATGAGGTTTTTGAAGGGTTGTCTTCGCTTCCCTTGACCCCAATAGACGGGGCTGGTACAAGTGTCCAGGGCGAGCACCCGAGCGCGCCGGCGACCAGGACTGAAGATGCTCCTCCTCCTCTTCCTTGAAGACTAGTTTTTTCTTACAATAGGATGTATAACATTTCTGTATTTCTCATTCCTATTGTAAAACTTTTTGATCTAATGAAATGAAGATTTTTTGTTCGTCTACAAGCTTATGCCTCTTCATTTGTCTTTACTTAACTGCTCGCCTCTTTGTTTGTCTTACTTAGTTGCTCGCCTATTGCTTTTTGCTTATGACATCTTCTTAGTGTTCCTTTTTCTTAAGGTAAACACTTAGTCAAATTTTCAGTTGGTCATCTGGTTCTTATAGAACTTGACCTTTAGTTGTTTGGGCCATTTTGGTCGCTTATGGACTTGGCCTTAGTTGTTTGGGCCATTTTGGTCGCTTATGGACTTGGCCTTACTTTTGCTTTTAATAAGCTTTTCTGTTCGTCTTATAACAGACTCGTATTTTGCTAATTTTTTGGGCGAGCAACTAAGTAATTTGGACTCAAGGCTCAAAAACTGAAATTCAGCAAGACAAAAGATAAAAACAATTCTGCTCGCCTAGTAAGATAAATGCAAATCTGCTCGCTTATAAACTTGCGCAAAAATTTCAAAAATTTACAAAGGATCTATTTACAAACTTTCTAAGACTTACAGGACTTCATTGGTAGTACTTCTTGAGTAAAGTTGTATTCCAGGAGTATTGGGACGACTTGCCTTCCATGTCTTCAAGGTCGTATGTGCCATTGTGCCACTTATTCGTCACCTTGTATGGGCCCTCCCAAGTCGGGCCGAATACTCCTGGTGATATTAACACTTTTCGAAGTACCAAGTCCCCAATTTCGAATTCTCTTGCTTTTACTTGAGAATTGTAGTACTTTGCTGCTCTTCTTTTGTAAATTGCATTTTTCAATTCTGCTGTTATTCTTTTTTCTTCAAGCAAGTCCAACTCTGCTGCCATTGCAGAGTTGTTTGTTTCTTCGTCGAACGCAGCTGTTCGTTTTGTCGGGACTTTTAACTCAATCGGAATTACTGCTTCTGTCCCGAATGCCATTGTGAACGGTGTTTCGCCTGTACTTGTTCTGTGGGATACTCGGTATGCCCATAACACCTCTGGTAGCTCTTCTGACCATTTTCCTTGCTTGTCAACCAAACGAATCTTCAGTATATGCTTGATTATTTTATTCACTGCTTCCACTTGACCGTTTGATTGGGGGTGATATGGTGTCGAGAAATGTTTCTTTATTCCCCATTTTTCGCAAAAATCTCTGATCTATTTTCCCTCAAACTGCTTTCCGTTGTCCGTCACTATCGCCTGAGGGACCCCGAAACGACAAACAATGTTTTTCCAGATAAAGTTGATCATTTTCTCCTGTGTGATCCGCCCGAGTGCTTCTGCTTCCGCCCATTTCGTGTAGTAGTCAACAGCCACTACCGCGTATCGAACATTTCCTTGTCCTGGGGGAAAAGGCCCGATAAGGTCAATTCCCCATTTCGCGAACGGCCATGGACTATTGACTGAAATCAATTCATGTGGGGGTTTGTGAATGTTTGGGGCGAACAATTGACATCTATGACAGGTTCGGGCAATCTTGATTGCATCTTGGAGGAGAGTTGGCCAGTAATATCCTTGCCTTATTGTTTTATGTGCTAAAGCCCGTCCTCCGGCATGATTTCCGCATACACCTTCATGGATTTCTTTCAGCACTGTTTGTCCTTGGCCCCTAGCCAAACATTTCAGAAGTGGGAGCGAAATTCCTCTCTTGTACAACTGCCCGTCCATCATGGTGTACCTTGCCGCTCTTTTAACCAACTTGTTAGCTTCGAATGGGTTGTCCGGTTTTTTATCGTTTTGCAAATATTCAACGATCGGCATCCTCCAGTCGTCTTCTTCGAAATCTTCGTCGATCTGATAGATCTTGTAATCTTCGGTTGATGGTTTGGACATTCTTGTTAGCGTCACTTCCGACAATTCTGCTGGTCCGGTGCTGGTTGCTAGCCTGGCTAATGCATCTGCTTGAGCATTATTGTCTCTTGGTATTTGTTCAATGTATATTTGTTCGAACAAAGAGGCCAAGTGAGCAACAATCTTTTGATACAAAGCCATGTCTTCATCTCTTGCTTCATATTCTCCTCGGACCTGGTTGACGATCAATTGTGAATCTCCAAAGATTTGCAACCTCCGTACTCCAACTGCTAATGCTAGGCGCAACCCAACGATCACAGCCTCGTACTCTGCTTCGTTGTTCGTCGCCATGAACTCGAATCGAACAGCTGAAGTAAAAACTTGCCTGTCCGGACTTATCAAGACTATACCTGCTCCCGATGCTGTATTTGTTGATGAACCATCAACATACATGTGCCAGGGATGGCTATGCCCTCTCGTTGGATCTTGGGGGAAAGTCAGTTCGACTATAAAGTCTGCTAAAGCTTGCCCCTTGATCGCTGTTCGAGGAACATACGAAATCCCGAACTGACTAATTTCCAAGGACCACTTTAGGAGGCGACCAGCCGCATCGGGTCTGTGCAGTATTTGCTTGAGTGGGAACGTTGTCAACACTTCCACCTGGTGGTCGAAAAAATATGGACGAAGTTTCCTGACACTCATTACCAGCGCATATGCTAGTTTTTCTGTTGGTGAATATCTGAGCTCTGCTTCGTGCAAGGCATGACTTACATAGTAGATGGGCAGGTGGAACTTTCCTTCTGCTCGAACGAGCACTGAACTGATTGCTACCTCTGAGGCCGCCAAGTACAAGTATAACTTTTCCCCTGGGATTGGCTTGGCAAGAATTTTTGTATCACTGAGGTAATCTTTCAGCTGCTCGAACGCTTGTTGACAGGCGTCTGTCCATTGAAACTTTCCTTTCTTGATGGCCTCGAAGAATGGCCTGCACTTATCTCCGGATCTTGAGACGAACCTGTTCAAAGCTGCTAGACATCCAGTTAGTCGTTGGACTTCTTTTACCGATCTAGGTGGTTGCATTTCCATGATTGCTTTCACTTTCACTGGATTTGCTTCAATTCCACGCTGACTAACCAGATGTCCCAAGAATTTCCCAGAATGGACTCCGAAACTGCTTTTCTTGGGGTTCAACTTCATATTGTAGGTTCGAAGTATCTCAAATGTTTGAGCCAGGTGCTGCAAGTGATCTTCCTTTTTTGAGCTCTTGACAACAATGTCGTCCACATATACTTCCATCGTCTTTCCGATGTGATCATCAAACATCTTGTTGACCAGCCTCTGATATGTAGCTCCAGCATTGATTAGCCCAAATGGCATTCTCTTCCAGCATAGCAAGTTCTTGTTGGTATAGAACGCAGTGTGTTCTTGATCATCGGGATGCATCGCGATTTGATGATATCCTGCGAATGCATCCATGAACGTTAGCAGCTCATGCCCGGCGGTGCTATCAACTAGCTGGTCAATGTGAGGCAATGGGAAGTTGTCTTTCGGGCAGGCGGCGTTAAGATCTGTGAAATCGATGCAGAGTCTCCATGCTCCAGTTGCTTTCCTGACCAAAACTGGATTTGCCACCCATTGCGGGCATAACGCTTGTTTGATTAAGTCGTTATCCAGCAGCTTTTTGACTTCCACGTCGAGCGCCTCGTATTTGTCGGGTCCAAATTTTCTCCTTTTCTGATGGACTGGCCTCTTCCCCGGGTCGATGTTGAGTCTGTGACAGGCATGTTCGGGGCTGATGCCCACCATGTCTGCATGCGACCATGCGAACACATCGAGGTTTGCTTTAAGAAACTCAATCATGTTGGTCCTGTACGGCTCTGGTAGCTCGGACCCTATGAAGAGTTCTAAGCCCTCTTGGTTCGGGTCGACTTTTACAGTTTCCAACTCTTCGACCGGGGTAGCCCTTCGTTTTTGGCCTTTCCATCTGGGGTCAATAATGGGCCCTTCTATCTTTGGTTCATCTTCGATTTCCATCGGTTCTGCCCCCAGTCGTGGCTCTATGTCCTCTGCATCAACGTTCATTGCCCTTGTTTGTTCTTCCTCGTTGCTAGTAGTAGCAGCTTCTGTTCCTCCTGTTTGGGCGAGCTGTTCATCTTCGCGTTCCTGCTCGTCCTCGTCCAACTGTGCGTCTACGCATATCTGCTCGCCAATGCGCAGCTGTTCGTCTGCGCACAGTTGCTCGTCACTGCGTGGTTGTTCGTCTGTGCAAAGCTGCTCGTCGACTTCCATTATTTCAGTGTCAACGGAAGTCATGGCCTCGCTATCGTCTCCGTCCTTGTCTGAGCACCTGTCCGCCATGTTGACTTGGTGATCCTGCAACTGTATTTGCAACAGACACGCACGAGCTTTCTTCTGGTCTCCTTTGACTGTACCTGCACCCTTCTTTGTTGGGAATTTTAAACAATAATAGTACGTTGAAACAGCTGCTTTAAATTCATGCAAGAAAGGACGGCCGAGGAACCCGTTATAGGTGGACTGTTGGTCTACAACCAGGAAGTCTACCATTCTATTCATCTTCCTTTCCGGGTCCTCGATTGATACAAGCTCAACTGCCAACGTAACTATTCCTAGCGGGGTGGTTACAGCATTTCCAAACCCTACAATCTTGTGATCACAGTTTTTGATGTACTCAGCACAATCTCCTAGCTGGTCCACCGTGCTCTTGAATAGGATATTCGTGTAGGAACCAGTGTCAACAAGTAGACGATGCACCTTTGTCCCCATGATATTGGCGCAAATGACCAATGAGTCGTTGTGGGGAGTAAGTATCCCGTCTAAATCTTTCTCCGAGAAAGTCAGGTCCCCTGTTCGTTTGGTCGATGGATTTACACCCACTTCCATTACTTGATCTACTGCCCTCAGCTCTGCCTTCCTCTTTCTTTTTGACATAGGTGGTCTCCCATCAGAACAACCACCTACTGGCCCAGTGGGTTCCAGCATCAGGATTTCTGGGATATGCCTTGCTGGAGCTGCTGGGACCTTCCTTCCCCTCTTACCAACTTTGCTTGGTTGGTCATCACTATCTTCATCATCCGAACTGGATTGCACTGGCGCCCTTGGTCTTTTACCTGGTTCCCTCTTCACGAATTCGGACAGCTTCCCTTCCTCATAGAACCTCCACAACTGCTTCAATAGATCTCGGCACTCGCTCGTGAAGTGGCCGATGTTCTGATGATAAGCACAGTATTTGTTCGGGTTCAGCTTTCCTCTCTCTTGCCTTATCTTCCGCGGCTCTGACAACATTTCCCTGTCCTTAACGTTGTTGTACACAGCATCCACGGACATAGTAAGGACTTGACTCAACTTTTCTTTCAACTCAGCTCCATCATTGAATGACTTCATGTTCTTCGGAGCTTTGTAATCACTTCCTCCCGACTTCTTGTTAGACTTTTTTGGATCAGTCTTGTCTCCCATCTCTCGGTGTAAGGCCTCCTGCATTGAAACGTGAATTCCCGCTTTGTGTCTGAACTCTGTGTATGTTTTCGGGCAAGTCAGATGCATTTCCTTCCACAAATCAGTTCCTTTCTTTAAACCAGCCATCACTGCCACAATTTTCGTGTCCTCACTCACCATCTCGCCCTCCAGTAAGACTTTATCAAATCTTTCCAGAAATTGCTTGTCAGACTCCTCGTCTCCTTGCCTAATATCTGCCAGACGGTGTCTGTGGGTCAAGTAGGACCCGGCAGTTGAGAAGTGAGACAGAAACTCTTTGCTTAGCTGGGCAAAAGAGTTGATGGAGCCGGGAGCCAGTGCCGAAAACCATCTGTGCGGGCCATCTCCCAGGGTGAGTGGAAAATTTCGGCATTGCGTGGCGTCGGTCGCCCCTATTGAGATCATAAAACCCGAATACTTCGTCACATGAATACGGGGGTCCGACGTTCCCTCGTACAGATTGATGGCTGGGAACTGTGTCTTCTTCTGGATCGGTGCACTGAGGATAGACGGAGATAATGGTGAAGATGGGAGAATGGTTGATCCGACACCTCTCTGAGACTCCAACTGTTTCTGCAATTCTTCAATTGCCTTTCTCATTTCCTGCAACTCATTCGGGGGAGTTTTCCCGATGGAAGGCTGTTCATCGTGATTGGGTTCAGTGACCTCTTCACGATGCAGTCCCTTGCCAACGGGACGTTTTTCCTGAGTTGTCTTTCTAGCAGCGTTGCTAGCTCCGTTTGGTCCTAGTCGGCCAAAAGCCGACCTCCGGATTCGGTCCTGCACTGATGGGCGAGCAGGATGGTGTGATCGCTCCTCATGCCTCCGGGATGATTCCCTCCTATTTGCATTCCTTGTTCCTAATCTCTCCAATGCACTGGTTCGAGACGTACTCTTGCTTGATTCATCTGCTCGACTCGGTGATGATTCTCCTCTGCTTCCTAGACGTTCGCTCAGTGGAGCCTTTCCTTTATTTCTGCGAACTTCCTCGCTGTCGGCTTCGTCCCGACGTGCATCTTCTCTCATTTTACTCCTTTGTTCGCCAGTACGCTCCTGCTCGCCTGTTCGTCTGGTCGTCACAGGTGCTCTTGACGGTCCTGCTATATGTCGATTTTGCAAGGATTGAAGAACAGCAATGGTTTTTGCTAGCTCTTCGGGATTTTGAGCAAGAGCTTCAACTTCTGGTGGAATCGTGTCAATAGTGACTTGTATATTCCTCTGCGAAGTTGCTCTCACTGTCCGTGCATGTCCTTCGGTGGAAGAAACCCTAGTTCTTGGTCTACGACTTGGAGATATACTTGAATGTCGTTCTTCTTGCGATCTAACCATCTTGGCTATCGAAATGTGGGTAAATAAGCAAATGGATGAAGTAATCTTGTACTTACAGACACCTTTTCCAAGGATTACTAGCCTTGTGTATGATTGTAAAGGTTTGAAAACCCTAGTTCATGCACACATGCATTGAAATCCTTAAAGTGTTGTAAATCTTTGTCCTCTTCGATTTTTTCTACAATCGAAGGTTCGTACCCTCCTTCTAGCGCCAATTGTTGATGACCTTTTCTTACTAAGAAGATTAGTGGCTGTTTTTCATCTAATGAAGATCACCAAACAAGAATCAAGATCATAGAATTTGGCTAAGTAAAGCTCAAGAAATAATTTGACAAGAGTTTGGACTTGTATTGAATTGTTCTCCTCTTTCATGTACAAGAAGGGAGTATTTATAGACATACAAAGTGGCCATGTGTCACCATCTTGATGGCTTAGCCATTGGATCTTTGCCAAGTGTTAGGACACTTGTACAACATCTACACTATTACTCATTGGATGGGTGCCAAGTGTTAGGACACTTGGCCCATATCTAAGCTAGTGACTCTTGGGATTCCCCATGTTGTACTTGATCTTTGGCACTTCTGAGATGCTCTCGATGGTGACCGGCTGCTCGCTTGTACGTCTCCGTTAGATGTCATGGTCCTTTGCGTTCTGAGCTGTTCGCTCCTCGCTTGGGATCATTTTACGATTCTGCTCGCTCCATAACGAAGCTGTTCGCCTGAGTTGATTTTGGTTTGAGTTGCTTGCACAGCTGTTCTTTGCAAGGCTGCTCGTCCCACCAGGCTGTCATCTCTTTGCTAAACTGCTCGCCCTGTACGACTGTTTGCCCCACAGAGCTGTTAGCCCCTTTCATTTGTCATCCTGTTATCAAGTTTAATGATAATCTTTCGTTGATTAAATGCAAAGTTGTTCGCCTATCAACATATATATATATATATATATATTATAACATATAACAACCTTTTACTTATTTATTATTTACAATACTATTTTAATATTTGTACGTTAAAATAATGTAAAAGAAATATCGAAATTCTAGGCTATAAAAGAATATATGTAATTTACAGTTTAATAGTCTATTTTAATGGTGGATTGTAAAAAAATACGAATGTAAAGCTATGAATAAGAATATACTTTAGAAACTTACGAATAATTTCTGGATACGCTCGAATGATTTTCAACTCAAATTGATGCACATATAATTTTCTCTTAATATGCGTCTAATCATTCCCATGTGCCTAATAAATTAGTTTACCTGGAAAAAAAAATTATACAAAAAATTATACAAATAATCCAAACTAATGAACAAAAAATAAAATCATATTTCTTCACAAAGTAAACAACAAATGAAAAAATGAAGAGCAGAGATGAAGATTAGAGTTGAGAATCAGAATGAAAACTAAAGAGAGATTTGACATTTATAGAAAATACAAAGTGAAATGTACGGTTGAGTCACCATGATTTACTTCCTCCACCCAATCCTGTCGGGCCAGGGGGTGGGGGCCCTGGGGGCGAGGGCTTCGCCTTTTGCTACAAGATAAAGTGTTAATATGATTTAAAACATGCCTAAAATAACTTTTAAGGAGAATGTATGATTTTGAAATGAAATAATTTGAGAGGTGTCACATCAGCCTAAGAATAAGGTGGTATTTACACATTATCTTGAAGAAGTTCGGTAATATAGTATAATAAGATATGACAAAACATGATATATGCAATACCGTTTCAAAAGTTATAATTTGTCTAAAAATACATTTTTTTGGATAAATACATGTCGTACTAAACTTGAACTTTCAATGACCCATTATTTTCTCTTATCTTATAACGCCAACAGCATAACTATCGGTTTGTGTAAGAACATTCCACAGTAAAATTATTAAGTATTTATTATCACTTTTCAGTATAAATATTACTCTCTGTTTCAATTATATAGCCAGATTGGATTTTGCACAAATATTAATAGTTTTTTAAAATAAATTAAAAAAGTAAAATATCTATTACTCTATAACTCTATTTAATAAGTGTCATGATTTCCAATATAATTAATATTTTAAGAAAAAAATACTCAATATAGAAATAAACGTATATAATTGGGATGGAAGGAATATCACTATTATGATAAATTGTGTCATTTTTTAAAAAGTATGTACAATATATTATTTTATGTCAAAATTCTAAAAAAAAAAAAGTGATAAACATTACATTAACTAAAGAAAAACATTAAAAAATGTAAAATGGATCAGACAATTTTTTAAAAATATAATATGTTGACAGCGATTTATAACGGATCTCGCTGCCGGGTTTCTAGCGGGTAGGATTTTATATCAATGTTCACAAGAAGTAATAAATGCGAGAGTAAATGAGCTCTCAAGAGTGTTTTTGCAATAAATGTGATGTGTATTACATTTGGGCATTAAAAGCCCTATTTATAGAGTACAAGATGGGCTTTCCCATGCTGGGTTGGTGGACTTGTGGGTTCCCCCCTACTCCTAGCTGGAAGGTAATAAGTGGCTACAGCCTCCCTTACGAGCCAATGAGGAGACGTCACGTGGCACTGTCACCCCTGAGGTGATTGGACTTGGCCCCAACTGCCCTCTTTGACCCTGTCACATCCTCTGGACTGATGGCACCCGACGTCCTCTCACAGCTGGCGCGGCCTGAGGTCAGGCAGACGGGTACTCGGGTACCGGGAAACGAGTCCGGACGAGAGTACCCTGGTTGTTCATCTGCGGGTAGGCGGGTAGAGCGCCTGCTCCGGAGCTCGCCGCTGGCCGCCCGATACCCGGGCCTGTGAGTAACTAAGTATCCTGCCCGGCAGCTCCCAGAGGCTCGCGTCGGGTAGCCTCTACGTCCCCGCCCGTCTGTCCGACCGGTCGGCGGACCATTCTTGCCCGAGCTCGCTACAGTAGTAGGTCCATGTCTGATACCCGACGGATCGGGTAGTAAATATCGGGTGTAACAATTGCCCCACCAGCCCGACATCGGGGGGCCGCAGTCGTCGGGTGGCGGGCTGGTCGAACTGCAGACTATTTTGAATTTGAATTTGAATTTTGGGGATGACGTTTCGGTTTCCGAGATGACGCCTCGTATGCCGCGCCTGCTGACGTCACGGGATGGCGTGACTGATGCAAAGAAGTCCAGGGGTCACGTCCGCCGAACCTGCTCCCCAACCGTTGCGCGCGTGGCCCCCACGCGCGCCCCTGAATTTCGTTTTATTCCATTTTTGACCCCGTTTTTTGCAGTTTAGTCCCTCCTCCTTCTTCTATAAATAGGGGCTTTCAGCCCATTTTCTCATTTTCACTCCCTTGCAAATCGGGTTCGACCACTCCCTCCTCCCCGGCAGCCTCCCTGAGGGCAGCACCCGAGGTCGGTCAGGCATCCATCCCGGTGGTTAACGTAGAATCCTCCGAGGAGACCGTCGATATGGCTCCTAAGAGGAATGCCCTGGCGAAGCTAGCGAAGCGGGGAGCCGATTTCGAGTGGTCGAACCCGATTAGCAAGGGAGTGAAAATGAGAAAATGGACTGAAAGCCCCTATTTATAGAAGAAGGAGGAGGGACTAAACTGCAAAAAACGGGGTCAAAAATGGAATAAAACGAAATTCAGGGGGGAGCAGGTTCGGCGGACGTGACCCCTGGACTTCTTTGCATCAGTCACGCCATCCCGTGACGTCAGCAGGTGCGGCATACGAGGCGTCGTCTCGGAAACCGAAACGTCATCCCCAAAATTCAAATTCAAATTCAAAATAGTCTGCAGTTCGACCAGCCCGCCACCCGACGACTGCGGAAACCCGATGTCGGGCTGGTGGGGCAATTGTTACACCCGATATTTACTACCCGATCCGTCGGGTATCAGACATGGACCTACTACTGTAGCGAGCTCGGGCAAGAATGGTCCGCCGACCGGTCGGACAGACGGGCGGGGACGTAGAGGCTACCCGACGCGAGCCTCTGGGAGCTGCCGGGCAGGATACTTAGTTACTCACAGGCCCGGGTATCGGGCGGCCAGCGGCGAGCTCCGGAGCAGGCGCTCTACCCGCCTACCCGCAGATAAACAACCAGGGTACTCTCGTCCGGACTCGTTTCCCGGTACCCGAGTACCCGTCTGCCCGACCTCAGGCCGCGCCAGCTGTGAGAGGACGTCGGGTGCCATCAGTCCAGATGATGTGACAGGGTCAAAGAGGGCAGTTGGGGCCAAGTCCAATCACCTCAGGGGTGACAGTGCCACGTGGCGTCTCCTCATTGGCTCGTAGGGGAGGTTGTAGCCACTTATTACCTTCCAGCTAGGAGTAGGGGGGGACCCACAGGTCCACCAACCCAGCATGGGAAAGCCCATCTTGTACTCTATAAATAGGGCTTTTAATGCCCAAATGTAACACACATCACATTTATTGCAAAAACACTCTTGAGAGTTCATTTACTCTCGCATTTATTACTTCTTGTGAACATTGATATAAAATCCTACCCGCTAGGAACCCGGCAGCGAGATCCGTTATAAATCGCTGTCAACATAATACACTATAATATTTCAATTTAAAAAATTCACAATGATTTCACAATTAAACAATCTCATTTTTTTTCTTTTTGGTTTCCAATTCCATATAAGGGGCAAATTCGGAGATTATCGGTCCCGTTCAGGCAAGAGTGGAACTACCAAATTTGACCAATTCCAGACGTCTGATTCTGATTCAATACTCAATTTTAGCGTATTTATGACAACACAAGTCAACAAGTGCGATTGAAGATATAATGAATTAGTCAAAACACACACCAGATGTTATCAGCAATTTGGATTTACAAGCCCAGATATGTTAGTTAAATTTCTCAGTTATTATTATTTTTGTTTTATTTGGGATTATAATTGACTCATACTTTCATACCCTCCAATATTTACGTACCTGAGTCGTACCCTTGGACTTTTTTCTCTCCTTGAATCATTCAACCCTGCACTAATAATAATATATGATAATGTGACCTAATGCGTGGCGATTGTGAGTTGTAGTTTGATCATAAAAGTATGAGTTTTTATAGAATGAAATTGATTCATTCAAAAATCAATTTACAATAATTTTTAGTATAATCAATTAATATTTTTTAATAAACAACTAATATTTTTTATACCCTTTTAATTTTTTATCTTTTTTTAGCAAACAACTAATACCCTTCAGTAAAATTAATTAATATATTTTAGTGAAAACAATTAATATCCTTCAAATGATTAATGTATAAACTATATTTTCAATCAGCAAAATATTATATGAAAATAGTTCATGATAAGTTTATCATGAAACTATATTAAAATATCGAATATTTGATCATGAGTATCATTAATATGAGTCGATGGTATTATATTATAATTGTTGTAAAAAAAAAATTGAACCCAAATTAGTGATACTCCTATTAAAATTATCGATACTCCTGCTCAAATATTTGATACTTTAATACATTTTCATGGTAAACTTATCATTAACCATTTTCACATAAAACTACTCTTTTCACTCTGTACCCTGTCTGAAGGTATATAATCATTCGAAAAAGTTGGAGGTATTTAAAATTAAATTTTCAAATATCTAATATTATGATTATTTATAATACTGATGTATACATATTGAGGGACGGGGACGGAATTTGCAATAACTTTAGCCAATAAAGTTTAGAAGGAACATATAAGTATTATATTAGTGATAAAATTCTATTATGATCCTAAATCCTAAGTCTAATGACCTGATACACGACATTGAACGTAATATATTATGCTACCAAGTAGATCAACCAGCACATATGCAATCTTTTAATAATATATTAGATTGATCTTTTAATACTAGGAACTACTACCGCAATATTAGATTTATAATTTATTTTGCAACATATATAGTATATATAACAATATATGCGATATATTTGAGGTCACGTATATATGTAGTAATAATTGTGTATTACATTTAATAATAAATTAATTCATGAACATCCTGAGAAAGATATAATTTAATTAATCTCACAAACTCCTTTGACATTACACATCATCATATTAAGTGACCGTTTAGTTTGTTATAAAAAAATGAAAATATAAAAATAGTAATCAACAAGTGAATAAATATGTTCAACAAATGATGAGATATGAAAATTTATATTAAAAAATGTAATAATAAATTAATTCATGAACATCCTGAGAAAGATATAATTTAATTAATCTCACAAACTCCTTTGACATTACACATCATCATATTAAGTGACCGTTTAGTTTGTTATAAAAAAATGAAAATATAAAAATAGTAATCAACAAGTGAATAAATATGTTCAACAAATGATGAGATATGAAAATTTATATTAAAAATTGTTAGATTGAAAACAATAAAACATATTATTAGGAAATGAAAAACATACCTTATGAAACGGAGAATAGTTCATTTCCTACACTTGTCTTGAGGTTTAAGTGTGGGGGGAAGTCATGATTTTAAAATCGTTAGACGTGGAATTTCTAATAAATAGTAAAAGATTGTGTTTGCTTTGAAATTTTGGTAGAATAATTTTTCCTTTATCTTAAATCAATGTTTAATAATGATTGATGTTATATTATTTTATTGTATTGTATAAGAGTAAAGTAAGAAAATGATGATATGAGTAATGATTGATTGAAAATTATGTAGAAAAAAGAATAATAAGTACATAAGTATTATAGGTTTTAATTGAGTATGAGTTTTAAAAATTGAATTTTAATTAAATTTCTAACTCGAATGGAATGTGGATCGGAAAAAAATTCTTAGTCCATCCGAGTGAATTCCAAAACTAACATA
This sequence comes from Ballota nigra, assembly GCA_947034835.1. Lineage (NCBI taxonomy): Eukaryota > Viridiplantae > Streptophyta > Magnoliopsida > Lamiales > Lamiaceae > Ballota > Ballota nigra. The sequence goes on from OX344730.1 coordinate 26,603,822, forward strand.
ACCTTTAATTTTAAGATATGGAAACACTATTCACAAATTGATACAAATATATTTTTGTAATTTTATTCTCATTTTCCACTCTTAACTCCTCAAGCAAGTATTTTCCTTAAGTATTTTACTTAAATAATGGAAAAAAAGAGAGAGTGAATATTCCAGGACATTACATTATGGGAATTATTGCTTTTCTACCATAAAAGGTTTTGAATGGTCTACTTGATCATTTAAATAAGTTCACATAAGGTGCTAATCAAAATTCTAGCATTATTTTAATATGCATTAATTAGTCCAGCTTATTATAAAGTCAGGGACCCACAGTTCAAAGGAGTGCAGTGCATGCATCTTTTTGCAATTACCTCTAATATTTCATAAGATGGCCAAAACTATTTTAGATGCCGCAATTTTTTTAGGATAATAATATTGATACAACAAGGCATAGGTTGTAGTAACAAAATTTTCGCCATTTTCACCTATCATCACCCCCTCATATTTAATTAGCTTGGGATGACTTTCTACTCAGGGCATAATTGAGTTCCTATTCATATTTTAATGCAATTGAAAAAAATCATCCTGTATGTTTGTTTTCCACCTACTATTAGATTATTTTTTTACTTTTGAAACTTCAATCCTATTTCGTTTCAGAAAATTAAACAGTAGTATGTTTTTAAACTTTATCATGAACCACAATTCTAATTTTTCATACACTAATTTTTTTTCTTCAAAATTCTACCTTTTTAATTATAATTTATAAGTACATTCTATTAATCAAATATATTAATATAATGTGAATATGATTCATACATAAACCATTGAAAAATACTAGTAATTTTTACTAAAGAGTATTACATGTTTTCGTTGAAGAGTATTAATTATTTTCACTGAAAAATATTAGTTATATAGTAAAAACAAATTAATATTTTTCAACGAAAACAACTAATATTCTTTAGTGAATATCTAATACACTTGAGTGATTATAACTAATACTCTTCAATAATTTTCATGTATCACTCTATTTATACTCACTAACAAATATAAAAGCTCATGTACAATATTGCACCTTACAATATCTCTAAATGTAACCGGTGTCAAAAATCGAGCGAATCACAAGGTCAGCATGCTTGCTTACGCAATTACAATGCTAGACTTATATAAGTGTTATTAACCAGTAACAAAAAAAAATAAAAAATTGGTGTTTAGTCTATTTACTCTAATATTGCATGAACAGACACATAATATTATTGAGATAAACAAGGAGTTACATTTTATCACATTCAATTATTCAAATGGATTTTTTACTATTCAGGAATTTAAACAAACATACTTGTAAAAAAAAAAAATTAAACATATATACCCATAGATTAATTCCATTGCTAATAGTCATTGGTAGCCAAACACAGCCTTGGCAAGACTCCCAAGAAATGTAAAAAGAATAAATACCTTTAACTTTAGGGAAAAACTGTTGGACATTAGTCCTTAACAAGTCTTTTCCTCCTTGCTTTTATCGAAGCAAACAAATGTCCCATTTCCCATTACCCCTACCATCACATACATTCTCCCCTCTGTCTTTTAGTTTACATTAGTGATACCCTTTCCAACCCCATAATTTCTGCAGCCCAAACCCTATATTCATATCCTGTTATTATATATTACCAACCCCATGTTAAATACATTATCAATATATATAATGTAGACAATAATAAGAATATAAACACAATCCGTACTGCTCTATAGTGGATTCTGCCAAATCATTCTCTTCACCTTTCTTCTGTAATCACTTTATGTGAAAGCATTTTACCTCTAAACAGGGACCCTTTTCCTAAAACCAAGCCGATCGATATTAATATTAGGAGAGAAAAAATTAATTTTAACTCCTTTTACGAATGTATAATTTTTACCCACCTTCTGTTTTTTTTTTTTCCTTTCGATTCCAAATCTAAAAAATATAAAAACTATTAATACTTGAGTTGTAAAAAAGTTAAAATTTAATAGTTTAGAACTTGCACATCCTAAAATAATGTTCAAAATCTTATAGTACATACTAATTATTCAATAATCGTCCACCAAATTTATTTTTAATTTTTCTTTAAAATTGTCCATCAAATTTAATCTCATTCCCTTTTCAGAAATAAACGCTTATAAATAAAAATGGATTTGTGACCAGAAGTAACATTTTTATAAACTACAAAAAATTAAAATAAAATTATACACATTAACAAATAAAGATATAAACTATTCCTTCTGTTCATTTATTTTTGTCTCATTTTATCCAAAACACTATAACCTTTTTAATTGTCACTCTAATGCTACCAATACAATTTTTTTTTTTACCTATTTTCAAACAATACCCCTAATAAATAATAGAACTAATCACCATCATGTAACAAATAGAAATAATAAGTAAGAATGTAAATATCATTTGATATCCTAATAAACGAGAATAGTATATTGTGAATGCATAAAGTAGGACAAATAATATAGGAACGGGAGTTCGAGATGTGAAATGAAATTTTAAAATATATAAATCATCGATAATTTCTATCTATCGAGCCCCGAAGTAAAACAAATAAAAAAAAAATTCAAATTTAGAATCAACATAAAAAAAATTCAAAATCAAAATTAATAGTTTCATTAACTTTAAAACCTGATGTTCACATTATTCCCTCACCCCACTTCTTCCTCTCACCTCACAGGTATAATAGTTTTGATGATTCTACACGTATCAGAAAAAAAAGTTACAAGTTCACAATAAATACTACTCCAACCAGGAGTAATATTTTCGAAATATAATAATTAATAGCCTCAGTACAAGAGCAATGAATATGCAAGAATGCAGCCTACTGAGACAACTTTCCAAAGCAGGCAGCATTCAAGCGGCAATGACAATAATTCTTCATCTTTTTGCACCCATCTCCACTTTAAATAGAAAACTACACTTTTCCCACTTCTCATTCAAACTAAAATTAATTGTTTATTCATGCTCTCTCCCAACAATCAAAATTCTAAGGATAATAAAGAGGATTAAACCCAGTGACAGAATAAGATAAAGGTGAAATCATGATATGAAACGGACAAAGAAAAATCATGACTAGACGAAAACGCACAAATAATGCAGGGGAGAAAACAAAGAGTAGCAAAATGGTATAAACCAATGAAAGTTTGTCAAAATTTAATGGGACAATACTTCCAAGAATTGGCCACACCAATCACTTAATCAACCAGAATGCCAACCATTGAAAATGAACCAAATTAGAAACCTTTCCTGCGCTTTGTTTCCACAACATACCTAAATTACTCATCAATTTATATAGTGACAAAATGTGAAGTTGGTCTATAAAAGTAAAAATTAAACTCAGTCAATCGAATAGTAATTGGGAAAAGTGGAAGATGCTAAAAGAAAAAAAGGAAATTCAGATAAAGATATAGCTTAATGTGGTTTTATCAAATTCAAAGAAGGATAAGCTAATTAAATTGGCATTGGATATGGAAATATAACCAAAAGCTGCAAAGATATGAGACTAGATGTAATTTACATTAAGAAGGAAGGGGTGTTTTACATACCAAAACAGATATGATTGCTGCAAAAATGAAATGTTGCTAGGATTGTATAAGCTAAAACCAACCTTTTTCTTGTAGTTTCATATTTCCCCAATTTCTTCATCCCCAAACGCCCCATACCCTTTCTCCAAGAAAACTCACAAATCTCCTTACTGACCCTTTCTCCGATTCTTCCTCCTCCACGATTTTCTCCTCAGCACGGCCGCCGGCGCTATCGCCGCCGCCTTCAGCCGCGTTTGACTCGCCGTAGTTAAAATCGTCCGTAGTCAACAAACTAACCTCCAATTTCTTTGGCTCGGGGCTAATATTCTCTTTAATAACGTTTTTCCCCTTCCTTCTCTCCTTCTTCTTCTCTTTCTTACTCTCCTTCAACAGATTCTCCTCAAACGCGTCGATAATCTCGTGTATCAGTTGCCGGTTCGGCGACGAATCCCACTTTATCCAGTAGCTCATGTAGCAGCGGAAACAGTTGCAGTTAAAGCACGGCGCGTGGTCGTCGCCGCCGCCTTTGGAGCCGCTGGCGGAGGCGGTCTTCGGGGCGGCCTTGCGGTTGCTGTTGGAGAAATTGGCGGAGGAGCAGGATATAAGGTACGCGAGCACTTCCCTCTCTGCCGGAGATAGGGCGGCGGTCAAAATCAAAATCGCCGCCGGCAAAAAAGAGAGAAGGTGCTCCGAAACAACCGACGGCGTCGGATGGACCGTACTTTTCCGGTAAAGCTTCTTCATAGTTGAATATGTGGTGGTTCAGAGTAGAGTGAGAGAAAGGGGGCTGAGAACTGTCGTTTTAGGTTTAGAAATTACAGAAGAGAGAGAGAGAGGGGGGCTTTTGTTGAGTCCTGAAACCTGATGCTCGGAAAGGGTGACGTATATTGGGGGAGGGATCAGGTGCGACGCAGGGGTTTGTGTAGGGGCATTGATGAACAGTTGTATTGGGGGAAGGGTGAGAGTTGATTGGCTGGAGTGTAGCAATATGATGGGGCCCGCAGCGAATCTCTTGGTCATATCTACTTTTTAGAAATTATCACTATGTGTCTGTTGCGAAGCAACATTTCTGCAAATATTAAGGGCACCCTCGGATTTTGGGCTTCATTAGCCCAAAACGACCTAATCCTACTTGGAATTATTAGTAATCGGACTAATTTTTTTGGGGGAACAACTTAAATAAATAATCCCAGGTAATTTTTCTGAAGATGATGTTTTTTTTTTTTTTTTAAAACCCACGTTTGAATTTTAAAATTTGCTTTTTTTTAATTCTAATTTTATAATACTATAAAAAAAATTCATTTTATAAAGTTAACATTTACTTTACTCAAAATATAAAAAAGCACAGATTAAAATTTACTGAATTTTAGAAACCACTCATTTCTAAATATTGGATTTTGAATACTTAAAATCCAAAAAATAATATATAAGAACTATTAATATTATAAATTAATAATCTCTAAAAATAATAAAAATAGATAGAATATTTCTTATTTTATTGTTATTGTTATTCTCAAACTGCAGTAAAAGGTTATAAAGAATCGTCGTAGCTATTTGTTTATTGCTTCTATTATAACTGAAGATAACAATTAATACCATTTTTTTTAATGAAAATTAACTAATATTTTTTAATGGTTCATGTATAAACTACTTTCACTCTATATTTTATCAATGTTTACTCAAAAAGTATAGAGTGAAACTAATTCATATATGAATCATTGAAGGGTATTAGTTGTTATTATTAAAGAATATTAGTTGTTTTCATTGAAGAGTATTATTTATTTACATTGAAGAGTCTTAATTATTTAGTGAAAACAAACTAAAACTCTTCAGTGAAAACAACTAATATCTTTTAGTGAAAACAACTAATACTCTTTAGTGAAAACAATTAATACTCTTTAGTTAAAACAACTAATACTCTTTAATAATTCATGTATAAACCAATTTCACTCTATATCTACTTATGTTTACTTGTCTTATTTTTTGGTCTATGAAAAATTGAAAAAAAATTGGGTGAAATTGTCTTAAAGCATGAGACCAACCAAATAAAAAAAATTATAGAATTATAATAGAATGTGACAATATTTTTTTTAAAAAGTGATAAGTTACTTTTAACAAAAAGATTATCATTATTGTTAAAATTTTATCACTTTTTAAAAGTGACATACTTTTAATTTATAAGTGACAAATTTAGTTAAAAGTGGATCAAATATTATTGGTCTCATATTATGGGACGATCTCACACAAAACTTACTAAAAAAAATATATATTAATTCTCTTTATGAAAACATTCATTTTATTATCACTCTCTAACCATAATTTAATTATATATATATTATTAAATTTATACTCTTAAATAATTAATTTATTTATAAATGATTTCATAATATTTCATAATACCATTGTTTTATCAATTTTATTTATCAATTTGTAGAAGGATGGTTTTTGGATAGAAAGATTAGTAGTATCAATATTTTTTTAAGCTTCGACATCTTTTAGATGGAGAGCCATTTAATAGTTGGGTATGTTTTTTTTTTTTTTTTTTGGCTGGATATGGTTGTTAATTTTTAAAAGTAAGTCTCTTGTGCACTATGTATTCATTCAACGGTTGAAATTGTTTACACTTAAAAAGTATGGACTGGTCATATTGAAAATAATATTTTTAGACATTTTTTAGTATAATTAACCCACACTTTCAATGTAAACAGTCTCAACTGTTGAATAAATGCATCGTGCACCAAGTGCATAGATCTTGACAATTTTTAAATGTTATTTTATGATATATTGAATGTATTTAATTCTAATTCATGGAATAATTAGATTTAAGTTTGATGAATATAAAAAATCCATTTTAATTAATCAATTATAAATTTATCGATTAATTAATATTTCTAAATTTATAATTTTGTATATGTTGTTATCCGATTTCAGAATATAAAATAATTAATGTGGCTTTGATCGAATAAAACAAATAAGACCTAAGAATGGAGAACAATTAATGTTCTTCATTCTTAGTCTTGGAGTTAAAGTTTTGAATGCTAGATGGTTGCAAAAATAAAAAAAATGCAAGAAAGATATACTGATTTTTTAAGCTTGGTCTTAAATGGGTATCGTGTTTATTAATGAGCTCTGAGGCTCTTTTTATGGTACAAGATATTATACAAAGTGTTGCTCTAATATGTCTGATGTCCATGCATTTAATGCATGAATATTTGTCTCTATTGCAGTTGTCTCTTGATAGAATCTGCTGCGTTTTGGACTTATTTCTTGAGTTTTGCGCCTATTGGCTCTTGCCAATTGTACGCTGGTAAGAGATCTTCTGTTATGATTGAGATTGAAAAATTAATAGCTTAAATAATTTTGAAATTATTGGTGCAAAATAAAAAAGAAAAAAATGGTAAAATTAATCCATTTTCTTTAATGGAGAGTGAGATTCACCATTGCATTATAAAAAAGGTAGACTTCACTTCGCTTCAATAATAATAATTTTTTCTCTGTGAAGAAGCTAGGGGCTTGAATTTATCTCTTTCATTAAGCATTTTTAAAACGTTTTTAACAAGTAATCCGAAGCTAGGAGTACGTACCAAAATTTAATTAAAACACTTTCTTATTCATGGTCTACAACACAATTTATTCGTTTATTATTAGTAGAATTTTGATTAGATTTGAAAATTGAGTTAAGACGACTAGCAGGAAAAAATATTTAGATTGGACTGAAAGTCTAATGTAAATACAAATTCGAATTTTGGCTACGCTAACTTTTCTATTTTACATAGAAAAAATTAAATTTTCAAAAGTTGGCTAGGCTAGCTCTGCCCAACTAACTAAAAGATCCGCCATTGCGACCAGAATATCTAAAAATTATTCAATGATTTAAAAAAATATGCCACACAAAATTATATATTTTATAAAAATATAAGTCAATAATTTGGGAGAGTATGTATAGAGCAAAATTGGTTCATATATGAATTATTTAAGGGTACCAGTAATTTTCATTAAAAAATATTAGTTGTTTTCATTTGAGAATATTAGTTGTTTTCATTGAAGAGTGTTAGTTTGTTTGCAGTAGACTTTAATAATCTTTAGTGAAAACAACTAATACCCTTCAATAATTTATGCATGTATGAATAATTTTTACTCTATACTTTATCTATGTAATACATATGAAAATAGAAATAAAATTTATCTTAGGGATACAAAGTGAGTAGTTAGGGGTATGAGCGAGTCGAGTCAGCTCACGAGAACTTAATTGGAAAAAATTCAAAATTGACTTGAATTTAATTGATCCAAACTCAAGCTCAATAAGTTTGAATTCAACAAATTTAGGTTTGTCAGACCCGCTAGTCTAAACAAGCTCACATAATTTTACTATTTCACCCTTAATTAATATGCTAATTGTTTACAGATATAAATAAAATATTTAATTAATGTTAAGTATGTTACTAAGTCGAGCTTGAATTCAAAAATATTGAGTTTTCTAAATGAATTGAATACAAGCTTGACATTAGTCGGTTTGGCTCGGCTCGGCTCATTACCACTCCTATGAATAGTTAATAAGATCATAAGAATTATTGACTTAATGTGTAACCGCATTTTCATAAATGAAATTCTAATTAGCTTTTCTTTTTCACTTGCACATTAAGAAATGGACAAAATATGGAATGAAATTGGTTCATACATGTATTATCGAAGGATATTAATTATTTTCACTAAAGAGTATTAGTTATTTTTACTAAGAAAATATTACGTGTCTACACTGAAAAGTCTTAATTGTTCAGTAAAAACAAACTAAGGGGGCGCTTGGTTAGCAATTCTTCAATGACAATCGGAATGAAAATATATTTTCATCTATGTCCTCATAATAAAAATGATATGTTAGGTGAAAAAGTGTTTCAATAGTGACTCCATTGCTAGTGTCATGCCCCAATTTTGGAATAGAAGTGGACAATAAATGGTTGTTGATGGGGGAATAGGGGAGTGATTGAGGAGGATGATTGTAAGAAGAGAATAGGGTAATCAAAATGGAGTAATGATTACCTTATTTAGGAGGAGAGGTAGTGATTTTGTTCTTATGAACTATGCTAATTATACTAATTTTCAATCTCATTTCTATTACCATTGAAGAGTTGTTAACCACGCGCCCCCTAAGACTCTTCAGTAAAAACAACAAGAGTAGGTCTTGTATGAGACCGTCTCATGGCATGAGACAATGAAAATTGGTGTAACTTGGGCATTGACTTATTAACACTTTGGTAGGGGTGAGTGTTATTGTGTGTAGTCTCATGCCATGAGACGGTCTCATATAAGTTTTTGCCAAACAACTAATACCCTTTTGTGAAAATAGTACTCTTTAATGAAAATAATTAACATCCTTCAGTAATTCATGTACAAACCAATTTTACTCCCTACATACTCTAAGGAATAATATTTGTTTTAAAAAAATGTGATTCATCGAATAATCTCACTTAAGCGGATCCATAATTTTGTTCTTGCATAAATAAGAAAGTGCTAATATCTAATTTAAAAAATTAAATTTTAAAGGAGACAAATTTTAATGATTTGCATGGACTTATGACAAAGTATAGAGTGAAAATGGTTCATAAATGAACCATTAAAAAATATTAGTTATTTTTATTAAAGAGTATTAGTTGGTTTCACTAAAGAGTATTATTTGTTTAAACTAAAGAGTTTTAGCTGTTCAGTGAAAACATACGACTCTTCAGTGGAAACAACTAATACCCTTCAGTAAAAATAACTAATGCTTTTTAGTGTAAACAACTAGTACCCTTCAATAATTCATGTATGGACCATTTTCACTGTATACAGGTTTAACGAAATGGAGAGTCCCATCATGTGTGGTTCATTTTAATAATAACTTTTTAAGTTTGAAATTTCCACTTAAAATTTTCTACAGATATAAATTCAGTGTTAGCTACTTATTAAGTGATTAATTACTAATTAAGAAGTTGAAATTAAAGTCTGTGAACCTGATCGTACTACCTAATCCGTTTGAAAAAAACAGAAAGATGGAGATGATGTTAGCTTCAATCCAACTGCACTATCAACCCAAATTTGGGTGGGGTAGCTCCCCAAATTTAGGGTACGATGCAAGTACTTCAATGTTTTAATTCCATTTAACGTGATGCAATTAAATGCAGATTTAATTAGACATATATTTAATTAATTACTAATAATTTAGCTTGAATTATGATAATAAATATTATAATAATTTAAACATTAAAGTGAACCACCTGCGCCAAAATAATTTTTATTCACTATTTCTAAAGTAGACCACCTGCACCAAAATTAAAATACCAATAATGCACTAATTAAATTTACACCAAAGAATTTACTCTATTACTCCAGTTCTATATTCTGATTTTAAAAACGGCGTAATTTATATAGAGTATATTATACAATTGAACATTATTATTGTGTTTGTTTACTAGAGCTCATAATAGTATAATGAAATATAAATATTTAAGGATAGATTGGAGAAGGCCAAACCCAAAAGCAAATCCGGCCATTTTACCAATGCCATAGTAGATGGAAATAATTGCATGGCCATGCAAAAAATTACTGAAAGTGAGATGATACAATGATCAAGTCATGTGAGGCTTTTGTTTAATGGCCAAGTTATCATGGGTTATAATTGATAATTATCAATTCTGATGAAAATTTATCTTTGGCATAATGACAACTAGTGTTTAAGGTTTGAGGCCTATTTGACTGAGTTGATTTGAAACATCTTGTATAAGCTTTAATATTAGGTTGTTTTAAAAATTTATAAGATGTAATAAAACTTAGTATAAGATTTTTGATAATGTTTAATAAATATTTATTAAATTTTAATTTTAACTTTTATTTTTTATGTTGAAGTAGAGGTGAATAAAGGTCGGTGGAGGGTTCAGAGTGGAGTGGGTGGATGTGGGTGAAAAATAAGTTGAAATATTTCAACTTATTTTTTTTTTTTACAAAAAACTTAATTTAAGATCTTATAAGGATTTGAACGTCCTATTTTACCAAACATTTTGAGCTCATCCAACATCTAGTGAATGAGACCATGATGATTTTGTAGCTACCATTCTTCAACGTCTTCTCGCCCTTTGTTTGCTGAGAACAGTCGAAAGAAGTTGATAATATTCAGATACTTTTCGATCTTGTGGAAGGTCTGATTTATTAATATTTATATAGTGTAATCAATTAATATTTTTTAATTAAACATCTAAAACTCTCCAAAAACTATTAATACCCTCCAAAACAAATACCAATAGTATCTTTCAGTGAAAACAAATGATATATTTTTTAATGAAAACAACCGATACACTTTAAATGGTTCATGTAAGATTTTCTCTCTACTTTGCCCTGATTTATTTGGTTGCCCTTCATTTGCTAAGATTAGAAGAAAACGCCAACGTGATTAAAAAATTTGGGCGATCGAAAGGAAATTGATTTTGAATAGGGATGACAATGGGGCGAGCTCAATCCCGTCCCGTTCGGGGCAGGTTTAGACCCGGTCAAGCGGGTTCGGGTCAGGTCGTGGTTTTAATAGGACCCGCCTCATAATATATTCATATTATTTTATGTATTTATATGCATATATATGGACTTATTTTTAAATTAATGTATATAAATTTATTAATATATTAATTATATATTATTTTTAAGTATTATTAAATATTATTTGAAGCAAATATATGCTTAAATTTAATTTTTCTAATGCAAAAATTATATATTTTATATTTAAAAATTAATTTAAAATAAATAAACAAATAAACAGGCCGTGGCGGGTTGGATCAGGCGGGTCCTGGGGCGGGTCCGGGTCGCTTAAAATTCTAGCGGAGCAGGTCCTGGATTGGCCAAACCCGTCCCAACCCCCCCGGTTGCCATGCTTAATTTTGAATTGTATTTCCCAAATGTAATCTACAGCGCCAAACACACAAACCCTAAGTATGTTAAACATGGTGTGTCAAACACTTGATAAAGCATTAAACCGACATGTTAAACAGGGTCAATGGTCAATACCCAAACTTAAGTTTGCTACTTCAACCAATCATGCCTCCAAGTCCAAACTAATAAAAAAATGTGAATCGAAAATTCCAAGTTGAAATGTTATCATAAGTATGTTACTTTTATCTCCTATATAATTTAACTGCACTTACTGTCCCCGGTCCCCCGCATATCCAAGCTCTCGACTTCTGTGCCTTTGCTCAACCAATGAAGGGTAGAAAATAGGAAGACTGATTATTGGAAAGAAGTGAAAAATATGAATTTTCCTTGGGTGAAGGAGTGGACCAAGATACAAATTGTCATTATATTATATATAAGTTTTCAGGAAGAGGACTGTAGACGGGAGCTAATCCACGACTCCAGATCACGGAGCTCCTCATTGTTTATGGAGTGAGTAAGAGAAGGGTAAGCCTGAAATCACAACCAAACTTTCATTATTTCCCAATTTGGAGTACCATATATTGACATGAAATGTACTCAATGAGTAAGTAGTACACAGACAGTAAGATAATGATACAAAAATGTGCATTTATAAATGTTCGCCTGCATTATTTAATACCATATCCAAGAATTATAGAATCCTATAAATGGAGGGGGAGGAGAGTTACTGAGTTACCTTGAATTCACAGGTGAAGCCAGCTTTTTCAAGAAAGGGTGGACCAGCTTGTCCTGCTTCAAATAGCACTGTTCTATCAGCCACTCCATGGGACCACAGGATTGGTGTCTGTAGGCATACCCATATTATAGTCAGATTCTTTATGCAATCAATTACTACTTGTGAGCTGTGTTCGAGCGTCTCTACTCTCTAGGCTCCAAATAATTGACCAACACTTAAGAGCTCTGAATGAAATTGTCTAGTTATAAACGCCTATGATTTTGAAAATCAAAACTAATGCTGTTCTGAAAAGTTTATGCAAGGCTTTCTTGAAGCACTTGGCTTCAAAATGGGAAAACACAACTACTAATGAAAAATATAAGCAGTCTTAAGCGTCTGCATAATCCATACAACAATAACGAGTTTAAACTTTGATTTGGACATTAAAACAAGTACTCAATTCATTCAGTCCAGCAGTTTGGCATCCCTTCAAACAGTTTAAATCAAAAGATAATCAAACTTCTCAACAAACATAAAACGTGATGATTACTGAAAAGCGTCAGCATTCACATCAGTCAAACCACAACGTTGATGAAAAAGGTCTTAATGAAATCCCAGGATGTATAGACCCGGGAAGAGGAACCCAACAGCATCTCACAAGAGATCTAGATTGGGAGTTGAGAAGAAACTCAAATAGCAGTTATACTTAATAAATTAATATCCTGAAGAACTTGGATAAGATGCATAAAGGCAAACAAATATAATTTCTGGTTGAATAATGTACATTACGGTCGAAAAGTTTGTAGCAAATTAATACCCCGCTGATTTGTATCGATATTTTCAGCTCAATAAACCTCAAAATCTGAGATAATTAAAATAATATAAAATCCATTTCCAGATTATAGTCCAAGCTATATGGCATGTAGCATGAAACTTACCAGAGATGCAAAATGAGAAATATTTAACTAAAAGATATGTAATACCAAGTAAAGGAGAAAATAACCTTTTTTGCTTCTGGTGTGACCCTTTCTAGAATTGAAGAGTTAAATGGAACCCACCCACTAAATACTGCACCTCCACCCAGAGTTTTTGGATACAGCAGAACACTTGCCAAAGTCAAGGCACCTAGAAAATTCATTTTAATTCAACACCAATAAGACATGCTTAATCAGCACAGTGAATAAATGGTTCTGGGAGACAGGCCCACCTCCTTGGCTGAATCCACATATAAATACATTGTTAGGACTGGTGCCTGCAGCTATCTCTTTGTCTATCATCGCGTGGACATTCTGAACTGCTTTGACCACACTACTTTCATCCTTTGGAGAATCCTGTTATTCAAAATTCTACTTTAGTAATCAGTACTTTATTCCCAAGCTACAAACAATTAAATGAAGTGGCACAACACTGTAAGAATCTCACTTTAGAGCAATGATCAAGTTCACAAAGTGACATGATAGTGTGAATATATGGTAGGAAGAACCATATGACTCCCATCGAATATTCGTGAAGCTAAGAATCGAGATGCCATGGATAAAATACATCCAAACTATTGAATAACCATTTAACAATAAAACTATTAGTAGACTTCTGTATATTTTGTGGTACAAATACACAAGTTAGAGTAGCTTGGCCAAGTTTATGTTCTAACTTGCAAGCATCATGGTCAATGAATGAGATCCGACTGCTATTCTGTGTGAAATAGAACAACTTAGCAAGCTTGCTGAAAATATAAGGTAATAAATACATAAATAAACAAAAGGAAAGAAAGAGAAAAAATGTAAACTTAAAGAACAGAGAAAAGAGAAGCAGAACTCACCGCTGTCAATGGTAGCTCGTGAATGTCAAACCATGAAGGCATCACAGCACCATCTAGAAGATAATTTGAACATATGGTGAAAAGAGTAGCATGAAATGAAGATATCTTTACTTTACAAACGGAAATATAAACAGTGACAATCAAGCCAACTTTGTCCGCAATGAAAGCATGCATATTTCTAAGATGTGCCTCAGGTTTTCATCACTTAACGTTAGTATAGCAGGAATTTTAAACATTTACAATTGGTTAATTCAATATACAACCAAGCTCAATTATTGATAGGGAGATCTGGAGTATTTCACAGGGAAGACAACTATATTCAAAAGAGAAGAAACAACCGAAGTAGACTTGTCTGCCCTCACTTCAAGGAGATCACCATGCATTTGACCTAGGATCAAATATCAGATTTACAGGCTGAAGTTATTGTCATGATTTATGACATTCAAATGGATATTTTTTTCCCCCATATTAAGACGTTGATCAATGAAATATCTATTGAATAAAAATGTACTTCACTTTATCATATTTTGTGCATTCCACAATATTTTGAGTCAGGTTGGAACTTGGAAGGATATGGATTTCAAGAAAGGATTTAAAGGAAAGGCTTGAAAAGGCTTCAAGTCATATGTTCCATTTTTCTTTCTCCACCTTATATTCCATTACTTGTATTTATGACAGATATATGTGGCATTAAGCATAGACTGCCGATGGTTTTAATTTTTGAGATATACAAGAGCCACAGATCCAACAGTGAAATACAATGTCAAATTGAAAAATGACTGCACCATGACTGCCTGGAAATGCTCTATAGTAACTCAACATTATCCAAACAAGGTCAATCGGAAAAAAATTCTTAATTCCCAAACCATTCAACCCAAATGCAACAAAAGTGATACTCCCTTCGTCCCATACTTATTTTCTACATTACTGTTTGCACATGGTTTAAGTGATAAAATAGATGTTTTCGGTTTGTATGGAGAATATAATATTAAAAAGTATTGTTGTTTTTTTTTTGTTGCCAAAATGGATGTAGCAATTGAGTATGGGACGGACCTTTTTGACAATGTAGCAAACAACTTGGGAATGGAGTACTTTTTAGTTCTTTATCAATGGCCTCTTACTTTTCTCAGGGTTTTACCACGTACATAAACACTCTCGCACACAGACATATGGTAGTATGGGTCAGGACTCAGGACTTCTTACGGAGTAAGGACATAGCAAATGGCTATGTCATGTTGCCTTACACATGAAAAAAATTCCTTCCTAATATCTTCTCTCAAAACAAAACCAGACACGTTCAGATTTTTCAATACATTTTCTTACACATGAAAAAAATTCCTTCCCAATGGCTATGTCATGTTGCCTTACATTTTCTTACTAATACACCACACTTGAACTACAGTCATTTCTTGTTCATCTCTCCAAACACCCCAAAAGACAAACAACATCTCTGTTAGTACCTAAAACAAGCATCCTGATTAATAATTCTAAGGAAACAATTGCTTAAGTCTGAATTGAGAATTTCGTAATAAAACATCAACTTTAATCACCATGATGATGATGTTATCAAATTACCGTGAAAAGCTTTATAATTCATTGCAATTGGATAGTTAACACTACTGTTCCAAAAATTCAACAAATTTCATGTTAATAAATTATATAACAATTCTTTTAACATAAATACACCATACATATCGGAATTGAAGGCTCGCTCTAATTTGTTTTACTAAAATCATACAATTGAGAAATCAAATTGAAGCATAAAATGCATAGAGATTCCCCAAAACAATAACAGGATCTGCATTCACAGAAAAATACATATAAAATGAGCGCATTAGATAGATAACTTACAATTGCAAGTGACGGGATTAGAAGGGGCAGAAGGGAAGGACCACTTGGTGTTTGCGAAGACCTGGGAAGTAAAGAAGGACTTGATGGGTTCGTTGGCAGGGCCCGAATCGCCCAGCCCGTGCAGCCACAATATGAAGCTTCGCGCCATCGGGCTTTCGCGATTGAGAAGCACGAATGAAATGGTGATACTGAAAGTGACAGCAAACAGAGCTATTGACTTGCCTAAAAGCGCGATGGACTTCATTTTCCCTCCTCTGTCCGTCCTCATTTGTATGGCGCTTTTGGTTGTCTCGCTGAATAGCGACTTCCGTTTTCCATTTGAGTTTCGAAAGAGCGTTTTTATTATCATAACCCTGATTAAATTCAAAATTCCAGCTTTTCATATTACATTTATTCAAATACTTTATAAACTCGACATTTATGAATGTTTTTTAAATATATTTCTCAATAATCTAAATACTGCTGGAATAAGTAAGAAGCATAAAGAAAATAGAACAATGAATTTGACAAAACATATTTGGCGTTCTTTTTTATTCAAATGATCGATAAAAAACGTGACTTTCTAAACTTTTGAAGATAGAATGTTTTGTCATATAAACTATACGAATCTTTAAACTTGGGCGTTGCTTGATTTGTTAATACAACTATGCGATGCACGGTAATACAAATGAATTATAAAAAAGAGAGTTTAAATTAAATTTATTTATCCATAAATCAATTAAGATATAAGAATATTGTACATATATGAATATTATAATATTTAGGGGTAGTTATTATATACTACAATCCTAAAGGCTAAATTACAAAATGGGGTGCAAAAAATCCCATGGTACACTTTGCTACATTTAGTGGTCCCCACCATTTAACCAAAACCACATACCCATACAATTAGGTGGGCCCCGTGATCAAAGTCAGCTTCTTACAAAATCTGACACATTAATGACTGATTGATGCTTTTTTGCACATTTCCCGAGGTAAAATTCTGACCAAAATTCGAGAGTTTGTAAATTTTGAACATACATATAAATTTTATGAACACAAATATAATATATTTTGAACATAAAATATAAATATTTGAGAAATCAAGCATATTGAAATTTAAATTCAAAAAGATTTATTTCATTATTAATTTGTGAATTACATCTAAAAAAAATTCAGAGTACTACATATGAAAAAATGGGCATATACTGCTAACAAATTTATGAACAGACCTAAAAAAAAAAAAAGTGTACAAACGCATAAAAAATATGAACAAACTCAAACAATTGCTAAAAAAATTATGAACAAAGGGTCTTTTTTGTATTTGAGACTCCAAAAATCTTCATTCTACTTTGGATGCCTGAAATAAATTGGAATTGCTCTCTACTCCAAAAATATCAAGTTTAATTAAAAAATAATAAAAACTCAGTAGCTCGTACATTTTTGCTTTAAATGCAGGAAGGTGCATTTTAAGCAGATTTGAGCATCCTTCCCAAGTACAGATATCAAACCTGCAAAGATGAGGAAAATTTAGCCATGACAGCTGGCATTGTGGTTCCTATCGAAAGTTATGAACAGACCTAAAAAAAAGGTGCACAAACGCACAAAAAAAATGAAAAAAATTCAAATAATTGCTAAAAAATTATGAACATATCGTCTTTTTCGTATTTGAGACTCCAAAAATCTTCATTCTATTTTGAATGCCCGAAACAAAAAACAACCACTTACCAAAGCATAATACACCATAACACCATCAATTTTCATATGCATTCAAACAATTTCTTTAACCAAACACACAGAAAATGCATAATTAATTTAACCAACCTAGCATCAATTTTCATATGCATAAAACATCCGTCATCATCAATTTTCATATGCATCAATTTTCATATATCAATTCTGCCCTCACAAATTAATTTAGAGTACAACGATCATCAGAAAACTGCCCAACTCAAATTCACAAGATTAAATACCTCCAAATGAACCGCCGCCAGATCGGAACTTAGATCGGAGCCGCCACCAAATCGAACCCAGATCGGAACCGTCACGCCCCTTCGCCAGCGCCGCCGTCGCGTACCCCTCGCCATCGGTGCCTCACCAACAGTGCCCTCCGTCGTTGCTTTGATTCGATGCCATCGGAGTGGAGGGTCGCTACGGTGATATTCTGAAATTCCTCTGGTTCTCGTTGAGCGAGAGGGGGTAGTGGCGGTGGTGGAAAATCGCTGTGAAGAATTTAGAAAGAGAGAAGGGAAAACCGCCGCTCACTCATCCCCTCTCCCAGATCGGAACCACCGTCTTCTCCCCCGAGCCGCCTCTCTCTCCCAAGCTCCTCCCAACACAGCGCCACCTTCTCTTTCTCACGAGCGTCGTCGACCCCCCCTCTCTCCCCCAACACAGCGCCGCCTTCTCCTTCTCACAAGCGCCGCCTTCTCCCCCTCTCTCGCCCATCTCTGTCCCAGATCGGAACTGCCGGCGACCCCACTCTCTCTCCGGCCACGGCGCCGCCGTCCCTGTCTCGATATTCGCCTTCGATCCTCTCCTCCAGATCCAAAGGGATGAGGGGGTGGGTGGGTGGTTTTATATTTGAATTTGAGAGAGAGAAAGGGGAAATTAATGGACTAAATAAATTCTGAGACTTGGTGAGAGAGAGAGTATGGGTCCTACCGTTTAAAATATAACATGACACATAAATGTATTAAATTGTTCCATGGGGTTTTGGATGTTGTATGAAGCATTTTAGGCTTAGGGATTGTAGTGTTGTGTGTATTTCCCTAATATTTAATTGTATACTCATAAAATTATTTTAACATTTAAAAAACTTATATAGTCTAAAAAAATTATTTAAATTCGATCAATCGTATAGTTAAAGTCAATAGAAAACACTTAATAATAAAAATAAATATTTTAAATATGATTTTTATTTTTATATGTACAATATATATGTTAAATTAAAAAAATTCATAAGACAATTTAATTTGATATATAGTGTGTTGAAAATAGATTTAAAATAAAAAATTTAAAGAATTTTGAAAACTATTGGTGCAAAATAAAAAAGAAAAGAAATTGGTAAAATTAATTCCCTCTCTTTAGTGGAGAGTGAGAGTCACTATTGCACCATAACACAAATGCATTTCACTTGCTCCAATAAATGCAACTTTTTCTCCCTCCTCACTTCTATTTATATATATATATATATAGATTATAGGAAGGCGAATGATAACGAATGCACTCTTTATTCGTTGTATTTATTAAACACGCTTATAAAGAGTCTTTATGAATATAATGACTTTTTATCTTTTAATCATTTAGAGTGAAGAAAAACACTTCAATTAAAGGAGGAAAAATGTATTATTTTTATTTAATGGAATACATGAAAAAGAATTTGACTGCTCCTTTTTGGGAAAATGTTAAGGAAAGATGATTCCTTAGTTTTAGGTATGAAATTCCGATGGTAAAGTAATCAAAATATTCTATTCCAAAACAATCATTTCCATTCCTTTATTATTCTCCACTTCAAAAATTCCCAACCAAACAGTTCCTAAGTCATCTAAACATTGGGATTCATTACACTTTATCATAAATAAATTTGTCAAATTAGAAGACAAGAAAGAATCAGTACAAATATAATCCCCATAGGACCTACTTTTCTTTCACGGTAAATCCTTTCATCAAGCACAAAATAATCCACACCTCGTATTTATACATACTTATGAGCCGGTCTCCTGTGAACTGTATTCTATCAAACACTTTAATACAAGTTTTTGTGTCTATATAATTACCATCAGCATTTACCAGTCACCTAATCAAGATTACTTCTCATTAACCGCTTTCTTCCCTAACCACACTAGTAGTGTCTTATAAACCTGTGAACCTCATTGCAAGAGAGCATTCAAATTTCAGACTTTGAGATATATACTAAACACAATGGCTGCCCTGAGACTGATTAGCATCATTATTCCAGCCATATTGATATGCTCCCTCTCCTTCCTTCAACCAGCAGCCACAAAATATATAAGCTATGTTGCCCTGCGAATAGATTTTACAACGGATGTAAAATCGAGGAAAGGATTTCAACCAATTAATGAATCGAGAAATTACAACACAGGATTATGGGCCTGCAAGAATGGAACAGGCTGATGTGTACGCAAATAACGAGCATGCAACAAAAGAAATGCACAAGCTAAATTGATTAATGAGATCGAAAAGTAATTAAATCAGCTACCTTTTGTATGGTGGTTCACGGTTGTCTAATCATTCTTCTCTGATTTTAATTGTCTATCTTTCTTTCTTTCCCCTTCATTTATTCTTCTTAATGATGAGCTATACACCATCCTGCAGCTAAAAACATATAAAATGAAAACAAAAGCTTATTTATCATAGAAAATAAACAAAAAAAATCATTTTTTTTTGGGACAACAAATAGAGAACAGAATGCAACAAATAAATAAATGTGCATAGAATCTCAGAGGAGTCAATGGCCGACGACTAAATGTAACTTCAGAGAAATGTTCTTTGAATGTTTTAAAAACATTATATTTTCTCAATCTTCCTTTCTGGGACTAAAAGAGTTCAGAAATTTTTGACAGAGGGAAACCTTACAGGGAGGTACAGTATATCATAAAATGTAGTGCCTAATACATCTACTTTATTTTTATAGGCAACAGAAAATTTTGTTGACAAAAAATGAAGCGAGTACAACGCTAGGGATCCTTAGATGCACCTTATACAAACCTAAAGCACAATATACTTGTTTCTAGCTATGTCGGATACAAATAAGGTTTTGAACCATCAGCATCTACCAGTCACAAATTTAAATTGGTTTGCATTAACTTACCTGTCTGGTCCCACCCACTGTAGTGTATTCTGGGCCCATAAACCATGACATACTATATGCCATTACACAGCTGAAAAACACAAAAACTGAAAACAGGAAAAACAACCATAGAGATTAATAATGACAACTTCCAGCACGCAATTACCCAAAAAAGAATTTCAACCACCTGCTCGCACTTGAAACTGCACTAACATTTCAGACATGTAGATAAAAGAGAAGATTGAAGGTGCACAACTCCAGTTTCAACAAGAGATAAATACTGTTATGCATACACAAATAGGAGTATGCTGGAAAATTGTATCAGTTCTACTTTTCTTTCTATAGCAAAGGTAGAGCAGACCAACGCCATGACACGAGAAGACATTAAGCAGCCACTTAACACAAGGCGTCAAATGGAAAGTCAACAAAAGCAGTGACTAAACACATAGCCTTTTAATCCACACAGTACACTAACATGGGGATATCTGCATAAAAGCAGGTGAAGGAAAAGTAAAACAGACAGCTATAAATGCAAATAAAACACTGAAACAAGCAAGGGAGAGGTAACATTAAACAAGATAAAATCAATTAATTATGTATTTTCTAGGTCAACATTTCTCATATCAATAAACTCGAACGGAGTTCCTGGTACACTTTAATCAAACGTTTCTGCATTTAGCAGCACATGCATGAGTTCACACAGCTTCAAAATAAACTAGCATTCTATAAGCTTTTATTGTCCTCGAAGTGCCCAACTCAATACAATACAACCACCACTTCATATTCCCAACAAAAATAGTTACAATTCCATAGCCATAGGCAATGGCCTCGAGCTTTCACCATATTCGTCAATTGTTTGCTTCATCTCATCTAGTTGTGCAATGACATATTCCAATTTCTTGCAACAAATCTCGTTCGATATTCTTGGAACATAGTCACACTTCTCAAATGGACGATACTCACACGCACTCTTAATTTCCTCTCGGAGCGTCATCTGGATGTCCTATTTAAACAAATAAAAAGAAAAGGTAACGAGGATTTTTCATAGACATCCGTTAGATTAAAAAAAAAAAATTACACTAAACTAAAACTCCTAGTATTTCTTCCCCTAAAATATGTACAATCCATAGAAATTGGGGGAATAAAGGTGTAAGACCTTGACTAACTGCATGAACTCACTGCAATGGCTGTTGACAAGCTCCTTTCTAGCGCCACTAGGGTTGGCCATTTCCTCCATTACTCCACCAGCAAGCTCTAATACCCTCACTATTCTCTGTCAATACAAAGAACACATTTTTTTATACTTATATTTGCAATTGCTGGATTTTATTTTTCTTTCCAGAAAGCAATACCGTTAAATAAGGAAGCTTGGGACTATGCACAATCTCAAACCGTAAGAGGAGAGAATAATATTCTACACTGCTACACACAAGCATCAAATTATAATAGCTCAAATTTCAAAGCAGTTTTAGGATTTCCAGCCACCACAAACAACTTTGCGAACACTTTGAATGCACCAGAAGTTGGACAATTGGGTTCAGTAGTTTGGCAGAAATTATGCAAAATTCTATCATTATGTTCAACAATAATACGAACAAAACGAATCTCGAAAGATAAGAATGGATGAAGAAACTACCTTCTCAACGTTTTGGAGTCGTTGAAGAGAAGTTGTTTGGCCCTGTGGATCCATGGCAGCAGAGGTCTGCGCAATCGAAGGCGAGAGAGAACGGCTCTTACGAAATAAACTGTAATATCAAACGGGCCCTATAATTTGGGTTATATGCCCCCACACCCACATCTTAGTTTTATTAGATTTATAACACAAATTAAAGGTCATAAATACCCTCCGTCGTATTCCTTCTACAAAATATGTGCACCCATCACAAGTTTTTCTGTAATTCTTTCCTATTTTGCAACAAAATTTTCAAAACTTGTAATATTAATTGAGGAAAAGAAAGAAAAGAAATCAAATAATACATATTCAGTATTTTCATCCGTCCTTGTGAAAATCACTACCGCCGCACCGCCCTAAAATAAAACCAGCTCTCTTCAGTTCCGAAAAGTTAGTTTTATACAGACATTTTTGTTTTTGTTTTGCAAAAATGTGATATTTTCGGAAAAACATTTCTAAAAAAAAAAAACACAAAAAATTGAAAGAAAAAAAATTAACAACTATTTTCGAAATTAGATGAAAAAAAAAGGTTGAAACTAAAACCGAAAATTTCTCACTTTTTGTGGAACCAGATCTGTTTATTGCATTTGTCGGGTGGCTGCGACGGGGTGGGTGTTAGGATAAAGAAAACGAATTGTATATGGGAGGGGATGGTGGTGGTGGTGGTGGGGGCGGAGGGAAAGAGGGGAGAAAGGAAGAAAAAATAAAATTGGAAAGGGGGGCGACGGAAGAAGGAGAAGAAGAGAATGAGAGAGAAGAAAGGAGGGGGAGGGGTGTTGCCGTTGAAAGGGAGGGGGAGAAGAATGGGTGGGTGAGTGAGGAGTAGATAGAAAATTGGGGATTTGCAGGAAGGACAATATTGACAGTTTAGGGATATGTGTACAGTGTACTCATCTTCTGGGTGTACTATTTACAAAAGTGGTGCATTTTACCTGGGCCCCAAAATAAATCGGACCTATTTTAAATTCTGCTCGCAGCATCTCTTAACTTTCTTAAAATAAATAAATAAATAAATAAATAATGCATTTTTATTGAGAGAGTTTAGGGTTAGGCTGAATGAAAAGTCAGCGACCATAAAATAAAATTAAAAAAAGGATAAAATAAAATGGAGCAGCCATGCCATGTTATTACTTATTAGACAAAAATTGAAGGGACAAATGCCGTGGCCCATTACTTTCAACTCACAGCAGTAGAAAATCTGCGACTATAGAGAGAGAAAGAGAGAAGGAGAGTAGAGAGAGCGTATCGGAGATCCAATGGCGACATCGAAATTTCAAGCTTTATGGAACCACCCTGCTGGCCCTAAAACCAGTCAGATATTTTTCATCTCTTTCAATTTTATTCCTTTATGGTAGATGTATAATTCAGATTCTACTTTGCTATCCAATTGTATACATACAATTTTGCTGTATTCATTCTATTTGTTGCTTTTCGTTTTGTGTATGTGTGCTTGTGACCTCCCAATTCTGGATGGGAACAAAGATCGCATTCTGCTAATTAGGATTATTCTTGTAGGGTTTTGCTTGAATCCGCACCCCTTTCTAAGATATATCTGCATTACTTCGATAATCTGTTCAGGATGGTTTGAAAATTGAAAGGAACTCGAATTGGAAGATATCGAGAACAAGTTTTTGCCATTTATCCTACTAATTTCAAAATGATAAATAGAGGAAGGCTCTTAATATTTGAAGCCCGTTTGAAAAATTACTTTCAGTCTCGTATATGACCAACAAATATGGATAGTTTCTGTGCATTATTATCAATTTTACAACTCTTCAACTTCAAACGCTACAACAATCGACAAATGGAGGGGTTATTATCATTCTGTCTTGGGCATCCTGCTGAGTTTGGTGGTGATTTTTGGGATGGTACACGTAAAAGAAAAGAGGTTTAGACAGTAAGCTTTATGATCCCCTAAAGAAAAAGGAAGCTCAGAACTATCTCTGTCTGAAAATGTTATGTCCACCTTCATTATAAAGCTCTTTTATTCATATCCTGTTTTTGATCCAAAACTTGAAAATTTCCTGCTTTGATTCTTTTGGGATGCATGATTTTATTATCTGTAAAATTGACTTCACCTTTTGTTCTTTCCTAGCAGGTTCAGTTTTAACATATGTTCACTTTGATTGATGTTGCCATTTATAATTAGATAGCTTATCCTTCTATGTTTTTTTTTTCATTCTTAGTTCATTTTTGGGCACCAACTTTCAAGTGGGGCATTAGCATAGCCAATCTTGCTGACTCCACTAAACCTCCGGAGAAAGTTTCATATCCCCAGCAGATCGGTAAGTGATGGTTGATGATCTTTCCTGCTCTCAGCTTTCTTAGAGGACACAGATGATTTGTTTTGTGGGCTTGCAAATTTGGTGGCATACAATTGGAATTATTCGTTTGGTTTCCATGGAAATAATCTCATTAACTCCTATGGAATTCCTTTGCAGCTGTTACAGCCACTGGAGTTATCTGGTCACGCTACAGCACTGTTATTACTCCTGTAAGTTCAACTTTACATGTTATGACTGTACGCTTTGTAGTATGCTATTCTCTTTCTATGTGCTGTTATGCATGATGAGAGTTAAAACATCTTTCATCGGTTCTGAAAACTAATATTTTGATGTTACATTTACATGTATTCAATCTCAAAATATCCCAAATAAAAATAAAAATTGTAGGTTTGTAAACCTAATACCGTATTTATATGTCAAATCTTGGTTCAGAAGTTTCAGATCATTATACTGGAGGAAGACTGGAAGGCAGTAAAATCATACATGTGTAGAAATCAGTGATAACATTGATTTATCATGTGGAAATCCTAGAACATTCTAGTATCTCAATCACTCGCAATGAAAACCTCTCTTTATTAAAAAAAATTCTATATTTCTTTTAGTGGGTCTACTCGTGGTCTAAACAAATCAAGTCATTGAATTGAAATAAGACCTGAGAGTTGTTCAGCAGATGCCTTAAGGCTTAAACAGAGTATAGCCTGTTTTAGAGTTACAGCTTACCATATTTTCTTTTGTTACGTCATGAATTTTATTAACTTTTCAGAGATAGACTACATTTTGTACAAATAAATTCAATTCAGATATATTGATGTCTACTTCATCATAACTTGTTAATCGAGTGTCAGAACATAAGTTTTTGTTTTGAGATGATACAAGGCCTTCTATTTCTCTTAAGCACCGTGCCTCTTATTTTTCTGATGTTTTAGTGGGTAATAAGTGAAACTAATTATCAGATACTAGCAATATGCCTGGCGTTTTTTTTTATTTTCCCCTCTTTTTAAGATGAGTTGAGAGAATAGGGAATTGTCTAATTAAGGTGAATGTAGGACATGGTCTACCCAAAGATTGATGATCACCGGTACCTAAGTATTGGACACCATGTACACACACACACACACATGCATGTACACATTTTTATGTTATGCATGCATATTTGACTCTCTTTGTGGCATATCTCTTTTACTTCTCCTATGTTGGTCGCTTGTCCATTTGATCCCTCTCTCGCTCTTTGTGTGTGTGAAAATGGAAATTGGGCTTCTGGTTGTCAACACTCAACAGTTGGAGATAATTTTTACTTTTTACTGGTCTATCTACGCTGTCTAGGAGGTATTAAAAAAAAAGAGGTTTAACCTGGTTGGAAAAGAGAGAGAGAGAGAGAGAGAGAGAAATGGATGAAACTTTTTCAGAAAGTTACCTATAGTTGTGCACAAAATTGGTTTAGGAGATATAGTTTTAGTTTGCAATTTTGCATGGTTGAGAGTGGTAGAAAAAAAACGTGGAGGGAAAGGGGATTTCTGGTATTAGTTGTGTATGATGTCAATCAGCAATGCTGAGATATATATGTAACAATTTCCCTTTCTTTACTATTGTGGAGTGCAGAAGAACTGGAATCTTTTTAGTGTGAACATCGTAATGGCTGGTACTGGCATTTACCAGCTCACACGGAAGATTCGGTAAGTCCATTTTCAGTAAACTTGTAGCGTTTCAGATTTATGGATAGAGGCATGTCACAATTTATCATTTTCATGGTAACAGGCACGACTACTTCAGCGAAGAGCAGCCTGTTGTTGCCAAAGAATGATGACGAAACCACACCTTGGCCCAGCCCCGGGCTAATCTTTTTCACCATTTGTTTTTCACATTCTATCTTTTAGTCACCACTCGTGTTCGATCCTTTAATAATCATGGAAAATGTTATGTATATTTTACCTTTGTTCACATTTTTTTTCATTTTAAATGTTCACTTGACAATGTCAATAATTATTAAATATTTCCAGAATTAAATTAGTGGTAGTCAACTTTCAAGATAAGAAGAAGCTCACTACTAGATTCAAATTTTTAATCTTAACCAATTAGAGTAAGTAAACAACCGATTTGTAAATGAATCAGATAATTTTGGTATTTGTATTCTAAATTTTATAATTCAATTAGTTATCAAATATGAATACAAAATTATGATATTCGATTCGATATTCGTAAATTTTTGCTTAAATATTATATTATATAATAATAATAATAATAATAAGAAATATAATTATTTATAATTTTAAGTCCATTATAATTATTTTTGGGATATTAATTTTTTATGACTTTATCCCAAAAAAATGTTTAATTTAATTTATTAAAGTGTTTTTCATTAATTTGATAAAAAAAAAATTCATTTACATACATGATTATGTTTTCCAAATTTTAAATTTATGATTTTTTTGTGTGAATTCAAACACTGGAATTAATTTTAAAATTAATATTTGAATATTAATTTTTTGGAACATGATTGAAAAAAAAAACCAATTTGAATATTGGACTCGAGTATTCTTATATTTTTTAATAATTCGATGTGGATTTTATATAAAATATAGATCACATTTAATATTCAAAAATACTCAATTCGATATTCGAAATAATTTCACAAATACAAATTTAAAATAATGGTATTCGACTTGATTCTGATTCATTTACACACTAATTAATCAACATGTGAACCAATTAGTAGAGGGAATTGGAATCCCATCTTTGTAGCAGAGATTCTAGCCCGCTAGTAGATAATCTCGTATTTTCGTTCATCTATTGAGAATTCAAAAGTGATAATATTTTAAAGGAATAGTAATATAAATTGTAGTGACAATTTTCTAGTTTCTTCTACACACACAACTTTAATTTTGTAAAGCGCACACATATATATATACACACACGTGTTATAAAGAATACCCTATACTTTATAAATGATACAAACTTACTTTTTTTTTTCGTCCGTTCAACATTAATGTCACTTTTCAAAAATTCGTTTCAATTAACCTTGTTTTATTTGTAACCTTGCTTTTATGCTATTTCCTTAAAATCCGTGTTAAAGGATTAGGAGTCTAATAAAATTGGACTAGGCAGGAAAATATATCTTTCATTTCTAGCTCATTTTTTTTTTAAATTTTCTTATCTTGAATGATGTAATTAAACATAGATTTTGATATCATTCTCAAGACTAATAAATTTAGAATAAAAACGAGCTTAAAATGAATGATTAAAAATGAGTAATATTTATAAAGCATTGGGGTATTTTTTTTAGGGGTAATTTTGACCTTTTCTAGTAAATATAACTAAATTTGATTATATATAGAGAAAACTGAAAATTGGTTAAGTAGCCTCACCTCACCCTATATCAGAATACGTATGAACTAAGTATGCTCTGAAAAAAGTAAAAGGGGAAGATATGTACAAGTACACAGGCAAAACTAAACAGAAAAATTGGAAGCTCTAATTTGTCAAGTCAGTCTGGTCCAGCATATTTTCATTACATAAAATCCAAACAAGAGTAACTCCAAATCGCAGCAGGTCTTTTTGATGTATCATCATTTTAATAAAAAATAGCGATTGCATTTCCCGGTTGATGGAACAAATATAAACTCAAATCACCTCTACATAAATGAAGCTAAGGTTACAACAGTAAAATGCTTGATTTACTTGTAATGGCCACCAGCAGCTTAAAAGTAAGCAGAGTTCATTTGGAATGCCCGAAGCTCTCGCTACTTCAACAGCTCACTCCTGGTCGTCTGTTACTTGATCAGCTTTCGTGTTTGATTTGTTTCCTCCCTTGTGAGCCTTCAGACCCAAACTCAAATCCAATGTACCTTCATTTAGATCTTGTCGTTCAACTGGATTATTTTCAGGAGTCTGAAACAAGAGTGGAATTCAATTATTCGTAGATACATAATCCTTCAGGAGAATATGTTCAGAAAATAGATAGAAGACAGATCAATGATATTAGTAAAACAACATCTTTCTAAACACTCCATTTGGGATTATTTAATAATATTGAGAAATGGAAAAACGAATCTGGGTTTTGTCAATGAAAAGAAACAACAGCTTTGATAAGGAAGACTCATCCAGAAACTGAAAATATAATGACAGAGAGGGCAGAATGTAATAGTTAAAGAAGATGTCTTAATGATGAAAATAATCATCTTAATAGGCATTTCAAATTCTTCCTCATACTCAAACAACCGTAAAAGTTTCTTAGGATGTATGTTAATCACCTGGGCTTCGTCCATTGGCACATCATTCATGTCGGGCTTTTCATCAGATCCATCACTCTTGGAGGTCGCCTCCAATGTGCTTGCACCAGTGTCAATTTGTTGAGCTTCATCCTCTATCTGTTCGGATGAATCATTATTTTGGTCTTCAAGCACAATGATCTATCAAATAATTCCGGATACAAAATATTAAACTACTGCTGGAACACACATATAACTAAAATCCCACTATGTCAGAATTGTAATAATCTAGTAGTAATGAAACACAACGAATCCAGAATCCTGGACCACAGAACAAATCCATCCATTAACATCAATGGACATAAATTTCATAGGAATACCATAAATAACAAACAAGAAAGAATGTGGCTTAAATTGTCATACGACAAAATGAAGGCATGTATACAGACAGATGCTTCTTCCTATGCAATTACACACCCAACAACAGGATCTTCTCCCTGTAAACCATGGACCAGAAAAATATATAGAGGAAGGAACAAACAGGAATTGAGATAGACAGGGTAACTGATGCAGTCACGCAACGGCTGGAAAGAAGTGGGACCAAAACTAGAACATTTTGAGAGGGGAGCATTTCAGTCATATTAAAATTCTGGCCAGAATATTTGGTTTCTAACTTTCTACATAGAGTCCCTCCATGGGTTCTGTGTACCAAGCTAATTTGTTTACATTCCAAAACTTAAACTAGCTTATGAGATGCCACCCCACCTGGATATTCCTAAGAGGAAGCATTTACTTTATTGCATCATATCATGCACGCCGAAATTTGAAGGGCTTACAGTATAAAAATCAGGTAATTCCAATTTTTTTTTTTTTTAAGGAATTAGGAAAAGGAATATTACCCTTAACAATGTTCGAAATATCTAACAGATCTAAATTGAATCGCCTGGGGGTTCTGCGATAAAAATTCCCTAACACCTAACCTAAGTCGATGAATTCAAATTAATCCCCAATTTTAAACTTCTATACGAAACCCAAACCCTAAACCACCATACAATCCAGAACCCTGAGGCGAAGCTCAATTCTAGAAATTTTGATGAATAATCCCCAATCAATTCAAGAGCTTCTCTCAATAACAAATCACAAGGATAACAGCAAATCACGAACCTATATGAATGTAAACGTGCGAAGAAAAGGAAAATCATCCAAAATTGGGATCAAGATAAATCAGGGAAAATTACCGGAATATACTTGAATTTTCTCCTCGGAGGCTCCTCTACTGCGACGGCGTCGTCTTTATTAGAAAGATTGGAATCGGCATTGCCACTATTACTATCATTGCCCCCATTATTATTATTACCGTCCTTGTTTTGGCTGGGGGTAATCGGCGTCCACTTGTAGAACAGTAGGTGGGAGGCGCCGTTAGTGCCGTTGACGGTTCCGTTTGCCGCGGCGTGATGGTGGTGGTTGGAGTTTGACGGCGGCACGTTAACCCACTTCTTCTTCCACTTGCGAACCGGACCGGTGAAGACGGTGGCGGGGCCGTAGCGTGTCGAGGACCGGCCGAGCCTGGCCCCTACTCCCTCCATTATAGAGATACGGTGGTCGACGGCGGCGTTCCGGTGGTGAATTTGCTGATTGGTTTCTCAATATCGAATAGGCAAAAGCTATGCTATTATACGCTGAAATTTTACTGTATGGAGCGTGTTGGACTTGGTGCGTATGCATAAGGCGCTACGCGGTTTACGATAGCATTACTGCATAACGATTATTTTATTTTTACCAACACGTTTTTTCAGAAAATTACTGAATAGGAAACTTTATTCTAAATCTCAAAACAAACATTATATTTTAAAATTCATTAAATTTTGATCCAAATTTCAAAATCTTAAATCATGCATATTCTGAAATTTTGATATCCAAATTTCAAAATCTTAAATCAAGCATATTATGAAATTTTTATAAAATAATAACAAAATATTGAGTGAAAATGATTCATATATGAATTATTGAATGACATTAGTTATTTTCATTAAAGAGTATTAGTTGTTTCACTGAAAACAAACTAAGACTTTTCAATAAAAACAATTAATACTCTTTAGTGAAAACAACTAATACTCTATAGTGAAAGCAACTAATACATTCAATAATTCATGTATGAACCAATTGTTTTCTATACATACTCTAAAATAATTAAAATATACTGAAATAATAGAAGTATATAACTCCCTCAGTTAGGACTATTAACAAGTCGTTCAAGCTTGTTGGAACTCTTATCGAGCTTTGATATGCCGAACTTCTAATGTTACAAAGCATAAAAACTTGTTCAAGCTTGTTTGATATCAAATATCAAACCGATCTCGATTTGTTTGAAATTACACCCTATACTCATATTTCAAAATATGGGTTGTTTTGAAAGAAAATTGTATCAAATAAAAAATAATTTTTTTTGACATGTATACCACCAAACACATCTCTAGAAATCTATTATATTTTAATATAATTTTTAAAAAATCCATTATATTTTATTAAATCCTAAAAGATTTTTCACAAATTTTAGCATACACTCAAGTGCATGACATGCGTTTGAATTTTAATTTTTTCAAAACACACATTAAGTCATTAACACGTTGAACTACATGTTTTCGTTGCAATTTGGGTATTACTGAATCCTTCTGGGAGACTATTGAATACTTATTGGAGTATTATTAATTTGTGTTCGGAGTAATTCAAGTGCAAACCATGTAATCAAGTGCACACTGGAATTACTCAATCTTTTCAATACTTTTAATTAAGATTTGAAGTAAATTAGAAAAAAAAAAGGATAAAATAATACTCCAT
This sequence comes from Ballota nigra, assembly GCA_947034835.1. Classification (NCBI taxonomy): domain Eukaryota; kingdom Viridiplantae; phylum Streptophyta; class Magnoliopsida; order Lamiales; family Lamiaceae; genus Ballota; species Ballota nigra. The sequence continues at coordinate 26,635,423 of OX344730.1, forward strand.
GCGTTTTAAAATATTAGCCATTTAGAGCTAATTTTTGTTTCAAGATAAATATCATTTTAGCTATTTTTTCAATTTATATTTTTATAATTTACGCTAAATTTAAATTCAAGATATAAAAGTTCTCTTAAAATATAGTAAATTTGTTAAGATTATTAAAATATAATAAAATCTTTTTAAATATGTTAAGATTTTATGATTAATTTGATACAAATTCCTATAATTTTGAGTCCACGAGGCTTTCGAGAAAATGAAAAATATTCGGTTCTGCAACTTCAACACAACACTACCTTTACCCAAGCCAAGCACCACCCCACCCCACGGCCGAAAAGAAAAACCCTGGTGCCCAGTATTTTTGCCAATTTCAATTTCAATGGAAGCCCAAGCTGTTAATCTTAGAGGCTATGTTCATGGAGCCATTAATTCCGTCCAGACCCAGACCCGCAAAACCCACTTATTCATGAAGTTACCCGCATCGGAAATCGATTCTTCTGCCGGAGTTTCCATGAAGAGTTATTTTTCTTTTCATGCAAATTCTCTAATTATGAGGAGAAAATTTGAGTGTAGAAACAGCGTTGGGAAATCTGAATGCGAAGGGGTTTCTGATAAGCCAAAGGTAAAAATTAGAAGGAAAAATTTGGCAGTGTTCGTTTCAGGCGGAGGCTCCAATTTCAGGTCGATTTATGAGGCAACTCTTAGTGGCTCTGTGCTCGGCGATGTTGTCGTTCTGGTCACCAATAAACATGGTATTTCTAATATTTTCTTTTATGGTTTTTAGCTTGGATTGTTGATTGGAAAAAGCTCTCAGATTAATTGCAATTATCATTATATCTTTGTTTGTGAAGATGAATTATTAATCTCGAGAATGCATGTTTAATGGTTAATGGTGGTAAATCCACCATGTATACAGATTGCGGGGGTGCAGAATATGCACGCGAGAAGGGTATTCCTGTTGTTGTTTTTCCTAGACTCAAAGAGGTGTTTTCTGCTCAAGACCTTGTAATTGCATTAAGGTCGGACTTTTATTTTATTGTAAGCATTATCTAATCTTGTTTGTTGCCAATTCCTAGTATTTTAATGATCACTTTTCCTTTCATTGGTTTACTTCTAGTTTCAAGACCTAAGAAAGGATCCTTAGTTGATGATGGTCTTTATTAAGAAACTCTGATTACCTATTTTTTTTTTTTTTTTTTTTTGTTGTTGTTATAAATCTCTTGTTTTGTTGTAATTCTGTAGCTACATCCTCTCTGCAGACATGCCAAATTTATTATAATCAATTTCCACCCCTTTGTAATACAACATCCAGTAGATTGTTTTATCTCCAGCAGTTTTGGTTTGTACTATGCACAGATCCTACAAGGTTGACTTTGTTCTTTTAGCTGGTTATCTCAAGCTAATTCCTGCTGAATTGATACAAGCTTATCCAAAGGCCATACTGAATATACACCCATCACTTCTTCCAGCATTTGGTGGAAAAGGGTATTACGGCATCAAGGTGCATAAGGCCGTAATTGCTTCCGGAGCAAGGTATCAAAAACTTTTCCCTTTTTCACTCCAATCCTCTTTCTTCCTCGTTTCCTTTTTCAATCTAGTCATTAATTTGATATATTTCAACAAATTCGCTTAAGACATTTGCAATCACAAATTATGAATTCTGCTTTGTTATGCACCTTTACTGCCATGTGTGTGCAAACTGTTAAGCAAAATTGGATGCGTTGTTGTAGGATTTTTTCCATAAGCTCTGTTTGCTAATTTAAAAGGTGAATCAAAGAAATAAAATCTCTGGCAACTGATGCCCATGTTGAAATTAAGGCAAATCATTCACCCATCTTAGGAGGTGAGTTAACACCAGTAGAACCTTTGACCAAATCATAATTATTCCAATAGTTTTTGTTAGATTTGATTGACATGCATCGGAGTATGGGATCATCAACACCACTGCAATGAGAACACCAACGTATCATCGTTGGTACATTTGGCAAACTGATTTTACCATTATAATCCCAAAAGCATCTGGTTGGTGAAGTTGTCTTGGACAATTTTATTGCATGTTGAATCTCTTGGCACCGCATTAGTTCATAATATTAGCATACTAGGATAAATATTTACCAGATTATGCCAAATAATTTATTGTATATTTGGTGCCAGGCTCAGTCAATAATGTTAAATACTAGCATTCTACTTTTAAATTTAATATAATGAATTTTCATAATACGTGCACTCATTGTGTCAGTTGGAGCATTTCATGATTGAGATGATTTATGTACAAGTTTGTAGGTACCCTTCCTGTAGATTTTTTCGCATGCTTGAATGTTATTGATGATCATGACACTGTGTTGGTTATTGAGCCTTTGTGGCTTGTATAAGTCCTTGCATCGTCATAACTCTGATTGTAATGTGAATTCTCAGATTCTTTTATGAAGCTGAGAACACAGATGTACAGTGTATAAAATATATTGTGTGTATTTTATATAGGTATTCTGGTCCTACAGTCCACTATGTTGATGAGCATTTTGACACTGGCCGTATCCTTGCACAGAGGGTAGTTCCCGTGTTTGCAAAGGACACTGCTGAGGATCTAGCCAAAAGAGTACTTCATGAGGTATTCCATATTTACACACAACATTTTTTCTAATACCTTCTTGATAAATCGTACAACCTGAATTTGGCTGACCGAATATCTAGTTATAGTTTATTCGACCTGATTCCTGATCTTGTTCAAAACTGATATATATATCAGGAGCATAAATTATATGTGGAGGTATGCGCAGCACTATGCGAAGAGCGAATCACATGGCGAGAAGATGGCGTCCCACTTATCCGGAGCAAAGAGAACCCCCGTAATTATCAATAACAGAGAACATTATCTAGCTCTATGCATTACAACCTGGAGCCATTCATGATTTTTGGGTGGCATCTTATTTTCTGTCTTAAGAGTATACCATTTTATTAGAGTTGGAACTTTGAGTAATTTTTCTTTTGGTTTATTTTAATGTTGAAAAGCAATAGATTAGATATTCTACATGTATCATTTTTTATTTAAATTTATAATTGGGAGGCGTTTATTGTGATTCCCATTTGGATTTAATATCAGATTAAATGAAACATTTTGTTTGGATTCGGATCCTTATTTTTTACTTGGCTTCTAGTTTTTTCATTTATACTTTGGCACAGTAAAACTGGAGTGATGACTGTGGTGATAAATGCAGTTCAATTATTCTGTTTATTTCTTATGTTCTAACTTCTAAGATGTATTCCACACAGTGGATACATGGCCCCAAAATTGTGGTAGTATTTTTTGGATATTTTTTTAACAATTCATATGCCATACATCAATATTATGGAAGATAAAAAATGATATATGATTTCTGAGTTTATCTAAACAATCAGGAATGGATTCGGGGCATACTGGTTTCTGAGTTTATCTAAACAATTGGAACCGGATGATTTTTTTTCCTCTCTCTTTTCCACATAACGAATTCAATGCGAATAAGAGCCAGAGGGGGCGATGGAGGATTTTAATAACTTTATTCTCGACTTAGCTTTTGAACAAGGACGCGGATATTTACCCCCAATTTTTAATTTGTTCACCCCCCTATTTTCAAACCCCTATGTTTGATAAAAAGTTTCGAACTTTTGTCAATTGTTTGATAAAAATTTTCGAACTTTTGTCAATTGTTTGAAAATAAATGTCAAACATTGTCACGTTGGATAGTCTTACGTTTTGTTTGATAAAAAAATCCGAAATGTTGTCATTTGTTTGGAAAAAAATGTCAAACATTGTCAATTGTTTGGAAAAAAATGTCAAACATTGTCATGTTTAAAAATAGGGGGGTGAACAAATTAAAAAAGGTGGGGTAAATATCCGTGTCCTTTGAACAAATGTTGAGATTACTTAGGCCCAACAAAGAAGAATTCAAATTCAATATTGTTGAGCCCATAATAGATACATGGCTAGGGCATGGCAAATCTGATGCACTATTTATAGCGGTGCTGCGTATCTTTCTTCATCAGACTTCATTTTATCTTCAACAAGAGGTCTAGCTGCAGTTTTTATCTTTATTTTTTATTTTTCACATAATTTCTTCAACAAATTTGCTTGTTTTCAGTTCTGAAAATGTGTAAAAAGATAAAAAAAAGGCTACATGTACTCCAAGGAAGGGTGAATCCAAATACCCTTAATCTTGATATGCCAAAACCGGTTGTAGCAATACTGAACGCAGAAGTTATCTGGCCGGTTGTTGTTACCCATCGACTAATCTGCTTACCGAACTTCTCACATTCTTTTTTTTTCTTCTCCCAACTTTTTTTAGTAATTTATTTTCTTCGAATGTTAGTCGTCGTAACCAAAAACCTGGATCCAATCAATTTTCGGAGTTTTATGATTTTTCTTTCTGCATCTATTTCCATTTTTTAACCAATGAGAGTCGTTAACTATTTTTTTAAAATTCAGTGATTAACTAAATTTCAAAACAATTCTGATTTATCATTCGACTATTGATTATTGTTTATAATTTTTTCTCGGAATTACATTTTATATATTTAATTAAAAATCTGCATTAGTTATTTCTACGCTGTGAATTCTGATATTTATTTATAGTCTTCTTAAAATGAGTATTAAAAAGTTAATATTAAAACTGGACTATACTTGAATTCCAATTGCACAAATGGATACAATAATTTTTGGGATGTATTATGTGAATAATGTTCATCAGGGCAAATTTATGTATATATGGTGAATAGTAGGTGGGATTGATAATATAGAGTGGTTTTGAGTTTGTTTATGAAATTAGAGGGAATCGCCTTTGGGAGGGGCGGGTTTCCCTTTTTTTTTTTTTTTTTTTTTTTATCTCGCTACTGCTAGGGGCGAGTTTCCCCTTTTTTTTTTTTTTTTTTTATCTCGCCGTTGGGAGAGGCGTGTTTATGTAAGAATTTTTTTTCGTTTCTTAGTTATGATTGTTCAATTATTAAATGGGTTAAAATAGTGTGGATTTGAGTTGATTTGAGTTGATTTTAGTAATTATTGTTCAATGATTATGTGATGATTATCCAATGATATATTATAACTAAACCCAAATTGCTATTGAGATGGTGTAAAACCCTAATTGTTAGTGGAGATAAATATAATTGTGTATTGAAATTGGTTTATATTTATACTATCTTAAAAAAAAATTATTTTATTGGTTCAAAAGAAACTATAAACTATTTCATAAAAATTGAAAATTATTTTAAACACTAAATAATATTTTTAAGTAATAAATGTAAAATGTAAAAAAAATGACATTTATAATAATAGTACCAATACAATTAGTGATGGCCCAATCGACCACCCGTTCCACATTGCGGCGGACGTCTTTCACGATAATTACGACGAGGTTGTTGTTCATGTTGGCTTGGTCCGGGCTCCTCTCCGTATGTGTCCGCATATGGTATAGGCGTTGAACTGTAAACTGGGCGTTGTGCGAATTGAGGTCGATGTTGATAATAGGTACTCATATTAATACCCGTATTTAATATGTCAGTAAATGAACCAGGCCATGATGTAAGAAGATCTGTCACAGATTTAGTTAATTTAGATCAATAATATATATTAAAATATATATTATTTATAAGTTGATATTATATACCTGGTTCATTATAAGGTGTCTGAAAACTGGGTTGAGGTATCTCCTGTTGCAACGTCGATGTAGAAGCAGGCTGGGGTACCCCCTCAACGCTTTCCCAACCAACTATCAAGTTAACAATAACATATCATAAGTAAATAAACATAATCTTTAAAAAATATTATTTATTAAGGGTTATGTGTAACTTTCATACCATTTCTAGCAGGATGTGTGTAAGCTCCAAGTCCAAATGAGGGCAACTCATAACTTGTGTGAGGCGTAGGCTGAGGTGGCCACTCATTTGAATGCCGAGCGTCTATCAAATTAATAGAAATATACATAAACAAGTAAATATAATTTCTTGAATAATTTTAATTTATTATTGTAACTTTGATAATATTGAATTACACACCGTATGCAGTTGGTGTGTTGCCCAAAATTCGAGACGCTCCATACTGTTGGCCCATCGATGTAGAAGCATCTGTAACATGTTATAAAAATATTTAATAATTAAATAAATATAAACCCAAGGAATATCATATTTACAAGTGTAATTCCGTAAATTGCATACCATTTCCAGCAGTATGTTGTGTGCGGGGCGCAGATTGAGGTACTCGATATTGAGTACCTTGTCGGGGAAAAGGGGAATCTGATGGCACTGCCGAGGAATGTCTTCTTCGACTCGCAGACGTTGAAGGACCTTCATCGCCGTCACGCTCTACAAACCTCCTTCTTGTTTGTCCTCTACTTGTTTCCCCGACTTCTACGTTTTCAACTGAGGCTCGTGGATGTTCAAGATAAGTAGGAGATTCAATAATAGGCTCCACTTCAGTGATGAAATTCTCAGCTGTTTCTAAAAATTCCTCCATTGATGGTCTATTATCAATGTGAGCCCGTCGTTTACTGATTTTAAATTTTCGAAACCAGCTTACCTGTAACAAAAAAAAAAGTAGAATGTTATTCATATTTCAAACATAAAAAATCAATATATAATAAAATTTGTGATATATAATTTACCAAAACATCACTGGCAGACGTTCTTGGTGGTTGGAAGCCTCGAACCGGTGCTGCAGTATACTCCACTGGTGAAATCAATCGTCGTGTAATGTCATAGTACCACTGCATATAGTCATTCGTGACCGGATCACCCCCGTTGATAGGCGTGCAAGGCATGAATGGTTGCCTGCTTCTCCAATATCTAATCCATTTGTCATGCTTGGTCGTCCAATCAAAGCCGGTTCTCCCCTGGCGGTTATACTCATGCAAGCTCTGGTCCCTTTCCTCTACATGACTTGGAATGTTTTGGACCATTCCAAATTGTCTGAGCACCCTATTCGGATAGTGAAGCTCCACTATCCAAATATTGATCAATGGACATTGCGACCTCCAATTTAAGGTCCAACAACGAGGTTCGAGATTCCTGATCTCCTCAGCGTCCACATCATAGGGATCCCAAATAAACTGTAAAGACACACACAAAACATTAATATCAATATTCTCAAAAAATAATTTATATTAGTTTGAATCATTATAATAATAACTTACTTGACCATTAGACAAACGCTCAAATATGTCGCGATATACACGAATTGAAAACCTCGTGCTGTCAATATGACTGTGATAATGTATCCACCTATAGTAGGTAAAAAAATAAGTATGTATATCCAAACGAATTATAGATAAATGTGTCTATAGAAAAATACCTAGCTCCATACGGTGGAGGCCCCAAATTACGACCATCTACACTTATCTGCCCTTGTTGGAGCATCGGATGTGCGTTCGATGGTTGGATCGTTATTATCCTTGACCATGCCCATATCTGTTGTTCAATGATAAATTTATTTCAATGTACAATTAATCAATGAAATATTTAAAAGTAATTTAAATTAACCAAGAATTACCTGCAACAAGCATAATGGTCCAGCGATGCTCTTGCATTTATAGTTGCAAGCCATACAGAGTTCGCGATATAAACTCGCTAACACAGCACTTCCCCAGCTGTATTCCCCGACTGTATTCACGTCCCGCATAAAATACAGATAGACTAATGGGACAGAATTTCGAGAATGGTCGGGCATCATTAATGTTCCCAGGAGTAAAAGTGCACACCCCCGTGCATATTGATCAACGACCTCCTGTGGTGTATAGTCATCAATATCAACAGAATGTCTCACCAATTCGTTTAGGGAAGTCAATTTGATCGCACTATTGCCCCTTATATCATCTGGTTGTATGGTGATGCCCATCAACTCTTCACACAAGCTTTTCCACTGATCAAAGTTATTATATTCATCTCGCCGTATAATGGACTCTCCTTCTATCGGTAAACCCCATAAAATGGCAACATCTTGCAATGTGACGGTCGCCTCTCCGACGGGGAAATGGAACGTATGCGTCTCTCGACGCCATCTCTCCACTAATGCAGTGATAAGATGACGATCGAGTCTGAATGTCCCACAACGAAGGGGACCGTAAAAACCCATCGTCTTGAGTCTGTCCACCACACGGGAATGGAGTGCGATCTTATAAGGATTTGGGTCTTCTAGTCTAAATGTCCAGAATGGCCCATCACCTCCATTGTATGTATGTAGCACTGTCTCGCTTGTTTTCCTATTAATATAATCTAGCCTCGACCGATGGGTTTGTTGCATGGTGAGTACAGATCTGTTCTTCGGTCCATATAACAGTGCCTCTCTATCAGAATTCATCTATAATTCAAACATTCAGACAGATGTATTAGAATTAACACAAATCATACACATAAAACATAAAGCTCAAACACATAAAGGATAATGTATATGAAATTATTCAATATTATTGTCAACATTTTGATTCAATCCTACAAACTAATTTTATTCAACATTTTGATAACATTTTGACAATATTTTGATAGCATTTTGATAGCTCCTAGGGATTCACAACATCAATGTGAAGGACCAGCTCTATCTTGTGCTTGGTACTGTTGTCTAGCGCGGGTTTGGGCCCAATCCATTTCATTATGAATCCTGGACGTCACATCCCGACCACGACGCCTTATCCTGCGATCTGGATTATGTCTCAGCTGAAAATAGGGTTCATCCCACTCCTGAGGATCCGGCAATGGCTCAAAATACCTAGAGGTGTAAGTTGAGGAATACACAGTTGTACTGTAGCATTCGGGCACATATGCACTTGGATCGATTTGGAACGCTCTGCACACCTCCAATGCATGTGAGCATGGGATACCATCCAACTTCCATTGTCCGCAATCGCACTCTCGTCTTGATAATGCAACTCTATATGTGTGATACTGTACTGAGCCCTTAATACGGGCAGTAACTCTGGCTGATCCCACCGAATGATTATAAAGTTCTACTCGATGTTTCATCCCCTCTCGCTGCGCTGAATCATATTTGTCACTAACATGATCAGGCCACTTCCGATGTCTCTGCACTAAAATCCCTGCTTCTTTAGCACGTTCCATAAATACATTTTTGGATCGTGTGAAGGTTGCACTAACTATAGCTGTAATTGGGAGGCGTCGTGCACCCTTAAGAACACCGTTGATGCATTCGGAGATGTTAGTTGTCATAACCCCATAACGGTGACCTCCATCATGACTAAATGTCCACTTGGCAGGATCGATATTTCGTAGATACTGATGACCCTCTTCACTTAAAACTCGGATTTCGTTCATCTTTGTCTCAAAATGTCTTACCGACAATGCTGTTCCCGCATTGTAACACAAGTCCTTCATCTTTTGACTCTTGAACTGAGTATTAAAATTTGAAGCGACATGTCTTAAACAATAACGGTGCACTCCTCTTGGTGGTGAAAATGCTGGGACTTCTTCCACTGCCTTCAAAATACCCTTATGCCTATCAGAAATAAGGCATATCCCCTCCATATCACCCACAACATGTGTAGCTAACATTCTAAGAAACCATTTCCAAGGCCTATAACTTTCGTCATCAACAATGGCATATGCTACTGAAATGATTTTCTGATTAGCATCAAGGGTGTTAGCAATCAGCAATTTGTGTTTGTACTTAGTGTAAAGGTGAGTACCATCTACACAAAGTATTTTGCGACAATGCATGAATGCTTCAACGCATGGCTTGAATGCCCAGAAGACATATCCCAACGTGTGCACATTCCACTCAATCGTATCCCTGTGTTTCCACTCCACAATGGTCCCGGGATTGTATTTCTGCAAGGCTCCCATGTACTTGGGCAAATACTGACATGAACTCTCCCAAGTTCCGAACACATTCTCCCTAGCACGTTTCAACGCTTGCCATGCCTTTTGATATGAAATAGTGTAATTATATTTCTTATCTGCATGCTCCACGACATATTTGACGTCGTATGCTGGATCAACTTGTATGAGACTCTCCATGTCAGCTGCAAGCAAGTTTTTACAGAGTTTTGAATGATTGCGCGAGTCAATATTCATCAAACAGGTATGTGGCGGCCCCAACCTAGTGATTTCCCAATAATCGTATCTTTTACGGTACGATGCGCGTAAATGCCACTCACAACGTTGCGATGTCGAGCAATTATCATTTTCACTGGCATAGTTCTGCTTACACAACAACTTCATTGTCTTCGAGTTGCTCTCTTCGACTCTATACTCACGCCTTGCATGTCGGACCGAATAATCCTTCACGACATTGATCACAGCATCTTTGTCTTTGAAAATCATCCCTAACCTCAAAACCCCATCATCCGCATCATAGCTTAGATCACCACTTCGAACGCATACTGAATCGACAGGTACATCATCACATGACCTATCAAAAAATGGCACTCCAACCAAATTTGGATGAGGTCTCACTCTTGGCATTAGGGAATTTGGTACAGCAACAGTTGGCATCCAAGGATTGTCAGTGGTACCATCCTCATCAGACGACCCCTCGTCCTCAGAACCATTATCGCTTGGTTCAGAATTACAAGTAAAGTCTGGATATATATCACCAGCTATATCAACTATGGAGGTCCCAACAGGGGCCATCTCAGTGATACCAGAAGGTCCAATATTAGGATCTGAACCACCGGCATGACTAGACCCTAAATGTTGGTAGGGCTCATCCTCCCAAGCACCCCACTCATTATGGCTCTCTTGTAGGGCCTGATATTCAACGTTGGAAGGTCTATCCATATTGACACCACCATGACCTGGCCATTCAGAAGGATAGTACTGGTTCCCCCACTGGCCATGGGATGTTGGGTACTGCACCTTCATTTCAACCTCCACTAATAGCTCAACGGAATTGAGCCCAGCTTGTGGATGGAAGAAGTATCGTAGGTCGTTGTTGTTCCTAATAGGACAACTAGACGAGGCATTCCCATTTTTTATTATGCAAGACACATTCAAAGAATACACTCGCAAATCTAATCCCGTAACCTCAGACAACTCACGTAATAGATCGTAGAAATCAAGCATACGATCAACTCTTCTTTTTCCAATAACAGCTCCGCAAGAGCGCACAATGATTCCAATGTCGCGAGAGGTTGACATATCTTCAACAACACAAAACACTTATAAAAAATTTATCTATAGGCACTAAATTAATTATTAGCCTCAATTATGTTTACGTCTAGTATAGTAAATCAAACCCAACACCCTAATTTCCATACATTTTTAGTGTTTTTTTTTTTTGCAGTATTGGAATTTTAGCCTCAATTGAGAATATAAAATTAATTCGTTTTATTTTATTTAATTCATTTCATTTTATTTTATTTTAATTTCGTTTTTTTATTTTAATTAGTTTTATTTTATTTTATTTCGTTTAATTCATTTTATTTTATTTTTTTAATTTATTTTATTTCGTTTATTTTATTTATTTATTTTTGTTTTTTTTTTAATTTCGTTTTTAATATTTTATTTAATTTCATTTATTTCATTTTATTTTATTATTATAGTTAAATAAAATTATCTTATGATTGCAAAAATTAAATTTTAAAATGATGATCAATATTTTCATTAAGTAAGTTGTTAGTTATATTAAAATTTAAAATGATGATCAATATTTTTATCAAGTAAGTAATCTAGAGTTTTTTAATACACTATATATATATTAAATCTAGATTTTTTAAAACACTAAAAACACTAGAATTTTATAAAAAAATAAACTTACATTGTATACATAATGCTTATTAACATCACGTTAAAAAAAAGTCAAATTTTACTTTAATAACTTTGATTGATAAAATGTCTAATTTACTCTTCGATTCTTCAAATGTATAAAAGTTATGCATCACCAAAACATTCACTAAATAAACCAAAAGAAACAACACTACTACCAATTTTAAATCAAAATAACAACACTATGACCTTATTAATGTTATTTTAAATCGAAATAGCAACACTACTACCAATTTTAAATCAAAATAAATCAAAAGTAACATGCTAAAACATGTAATTTCTCTAACATATATATATATATATCGACATTATATATATACTATATATACACTATTTCAAAAAATTGCATGCAAAATAATTCTAAAAATATAAAAAAAATTTTGAAATATTTACCACTTAATTTGTAGTGTCTGTACTCCTCAGGTAGATAGCAAAATATCAATTCCTCAAGTACGTGAGACTGCAAGTTTGTAGTTTGGAGGGCAAATTTTATTTTTCTTATTGACTAGCTTCGTTTTTTTTAAACTGAAAGTAGGAAGTTCATTTGAAGAATTAGAAGAAGAAGAAGAAGAAGAGAGGAAGGAAGGAAGGAGTACGAAGAAGAAGGATAATGAGGAGAGGAGTGAGGTAGGAAGGAGAAGGATAATAAGTAAGAACTATATATCAGTGGGGGAGGAAGGAGTATTCCCACGCCATGCTAAACGCCAAACAGAAAACGCCAAGCAGAAAACGCCAAATGACTGGCAGGCACGCCTCTGGTAGAGGCGAGTTTAGTCCACGACAAACGCCACGTCGGAACTCGCCTCTGGTAGGCGCGAGAACAGAAAATGCCAAGCGTCTGGCACGGCACGTGGGACTGGCAGGCGCGCCTCTGGTAGGGGCGTGTTTAGCCCACGACAAATGACACGTCGGAACTCGCCTCTGGCAGAGGCGAGTTTACCCGACAAAATCCGGTATACCAAAGTCGCTTCTGGTAGGCGCGATTTAAGCTTATATCGCCTCTCGTAGGCGCGATTCCCTTTATTTTCGTAAACACCAGCCCTTCCACCCTATTTTCATCACTCCCTTTCAAATATACCCCATATTAAAAAATTTGCCGTTCATCAGTGTATAATAATTTATCAATACCTTGTAATTAAAATATTAATATTTTTTAATGATACAAATAAAATTCAATCAAGTATTACCTCCATCCACGAAAAATAGGCTTGTTTCTTTGCACGTGGTTTAATGCGATATGTCGGAGGGAATTATGCGGTTTTTCGAAGTCCCTTTTTTAATAAAATGATCGTTTATAAAAAGTATGCGAAATGAACTTTCCATTAACGATAATATTATTAAAAAACGAATCTCAGAAAATCCCGTAATACTCTCTGACATTTTGCATTAAATCACGTGCAAAAAAATAGGACTATTTTTCATAGATGGAGGGAGTAATACTTTTTGGAATTGATAGTGTACTTTTTAAGAAAAGAGAGCATGTATGGATTGAGTAAAATAATAATACTTTTTAAATAAGTGTAAAAATAGTTATAGAATGGGGAGAGTAATATTTTTTGGAATTGATACATTTAAGAAAAACAACTACTATCTCCTCCATTTTTTTTCTTTTCACTGTGAGTGCAATACTTTGCCAAAATATTTTGTTTTTCACATTTGCCGTTAGTATTAGCCTGGCAATAAAAAAATCCTTTCATATTAAAACTTACCCTGGGTTGGCCCATTATGGGATGAATTTAATTAATTGATTCCAGGAAAAAGAAAAGGGATACAGAAAATACACGCTTTGATTTGATATCTAATAATCTCTGGAAAAATTGTCAATCTGGGATGTCTTCTCTCCGGCCTGTCTTAAGAATTTTTGTGTTTCCAACAATGTTCTTTTTGGAGGACTTTTAGAAAAATGAAGGATTGTTGCCACCCTGACAATATTTTAGAAGGAAAATAAATTTTTTTTTGTCCAACAATTTAAGAAGTTGATAATTTTGTTGTAAATAAGTGCGTAAATTAAAAAGACAGATTTTGTTGACCCAGTTCGTCGGGAACGACTACGTCTGGGGCGATCCAAGCCAAGAGTTTCACTAATGATCTTGTGTATGCGAGTAATTACAATAATGAATACAATGATCTATTTATAAGAATAAAACCCTAGTTTAAGATATAAAGCTCGTTGGGTTTCTTGGTCCATAAGTAATGTCCACATCAAATCTTCTAGATTTGGAATAATAAATCTTCTAGATTTACAACACTCCCCTTTGAACATTACGACATAACATAAATGTCTTGTCATAAAAACTCCACATGCTAGGTTTCGGCCAAATAATAAGTTAGGGAGGAATGTTATTGATCTTCTAGATCTAAATCTTCTAGATTTGTTTCAGGATTACCGCTCCCCCTGAAGACAACATCACTTTAAGTCTTTGCATCCCTATACCGCGAACGTACTTTTCAAAAGTAGACGTTAGTAAAGATTTAGTAAACAGATCTACTAGATTATTACTAGATTGCACATTTTGAATGGTAATTACGTCAACGCCAGTGAAGGCGAACTAATCAATACGTCAACGCCTAAAAGACAGAGTAATCAACGCCGAGAAGGCGGATTACCTCGCCAATCCAGGCCAGATGTCAACGCCTAAAAGGCGAACTAATCAACACCAAGAAAGCGGATTAACTCGAGAATAGATTAGTTGACATCGGTGAAGGCGAACTAATCAATACGTCAACGCCTAAAAAACGGACTAATCAACGTCGAGAAGGCGGATTACTTCGTCAATCTAGACGAAATGACAACGCCTAAAAAACAGACTAATCAACGCCGAGAAGGCGGATTATCTCGCCAATCTAGGCGGAATGTCAAAGCCTAAAAGGCGGACAAATGTTTGTTGTCGAAAGGTATGACCATTTTTAAATATTGAGCTCTTTACTCTGTGAGCAACCTCAATAATTTTACGAAATCATAATATTAGCATGTGACCGGCACGTGACCAAAACGACGTTGTTTCACGAGTTTTCCGGTCATTTGAGACTAATTTGGGTAAATTTGAATTGTTGTGGGACTAAATCGAAAAAGTAAATAAGTATGTGATAAAAAAGAAAAAGTTAAGAAGTTACGGGATGAAAATTATTTTAATCACATTCAAGTACATATCATGCACACAAATGTATATTAAAATTACTCATTTTTAATAATGCATCCAATATTGATGATTATGAGAATATGGGCTAAACCATGGAGGTACATGAAAATATTAATATTATAAATATACTTGAAGTGATTATATTTAATTATTTTTTAAAATAGCATTTAATTATCTTCATAAAATATATTCTTGGATTTGGAATAATTGTTTTGCTATGGTTTCTACTTTTGATAAAACAAAGTCTTACTCAATATGGAAAAAAAAAAAAAAAAACCTTGAAAATTTCAACGATGACGGTCCTCATTCAATTATAAACACTGCCGATTCATAATTGATAAACTTAAAATTATACACACTAAAAAAACATTTAAAAAATCAATCCAACTATACATTTGGTTTACCCTCAAATAATCTTTCTTCAGATTATACATCTAGAAGGAAAGAATAATAATCCTAATTAAATCACACTTATCATATATTTAACTATTTAATTAAACCATGTGAGATGGCCTCATGCAACTACCATTGTTGATAACCTGTTCTTGAGAAGACTGCTGCTGAACTTTGTAGTAGTTGATATGTGATTGCTGTATTTACACACATTAATCACAAATAATTCTTTTTAAATCAATAATATATACCAGCAAAAATCCTCCAATTTTAGAGTAGCATTTCGTTTTGGTTAAAGGCTGCAGCCAAATTACCAATGACTCTAACGCCACGTTTGACATCAAAATCTTGTCTGCAATTAAACGAAATAGCGGACGCATTCGTCTGCGAAAAACCAACAAGTCTTTTCCCATTTAACTCCTTGTACGATTCTCCTCTTGCTCTTGGAATCTCGTTAACGGTTCGTTTGTAGGACCCGAGCCACTTTGACTGCATGTACTCTAGGCGGCGCCAAGGCGGCACGTTCAGAACAACGCTCTTCAACGACTTTCTAATGGCCCTCGACATTATCCTCACCACCTTCTTCAGCTCCTCTGGTTTTCCAACGTAAATTTGGGGAAATACGTCAAGCAACGAGGCGTAGCACCCCGATGGACGCGCGATTTTGAATTCTCCGGCCAGATACACCTCCACTATGTACCGACTGCCGCCAGCGTTCACGTCGATGTACTCGTAGTTTCCCGACGTATTTTTCCCCTTTTTCTCCCACTTTGATTTGCAAAGGCCTGTAATGTCAACAATTAATTGTTGGAAAAATATTGTCCAATAAGTTTCGCAATATTAATTATTATTTATTCTCATTAGTTCATTTATGATCCTCAGTTCTACTGAATTCTGTCGTTTTTGTCTAAATGATGCTCCATTAATTTCTAAAGTATTAGTAATTTTCTTCAAAATTTAATAGTACTCCCTCCGTCCCACATTAAACTTCACAGGTTGGGTGGCACAGATTTTAAGAAAAACTGTTTTATTGACTTTTTCAACCAATGAGAGAAGAGTATTTTGAATTAAAGTAGGTATTGTGAGTGTGTTTTATTTCCTTATTTGGGGTGTGAAATTTATTGTGGGACGTCCCAAATAGGAAAGTGTGAAGTTTAATGTGGGACGGAGGGAGTATTAGTTATTTTATTAAGAGTGCTTTGATTTACAAATCATATACTCTTAATTATTACTCTCTTCGTCCTTATTAAAAAAATATCTGTTATTTTTTATTTTCCAAAAAAAATTAAAAAAAAGTTTCCAATTGTTATAGGTATTAAATGACCTTTTTTTTTTTTTTTAAGAAACAAACCTTGAAAAAAACAATTAAATTGGAAATTACTAAAAAAATCAAAATGCAGCAACTCACCGGCGTCAAAGCCGGAGCTACGCAACCGTGCCATAAGCCGCCGTTTAAATTCCGGCGAGGAGCTTCCATCGCCGCCGACACCTTCCACCGCCTTCTGGACCTCAGTATAAATACTTGTTTTAACATCATCAACCTGATCACCTTCAAACAAATTCCTAACAGAATCCTGCAATTCAAAATCAGGCGAATTGCTGACATCAGATTCCTCATCATCATCGTCAAAACCATTCCCATCGTGATCACGCTCTTCGCTCGATCCTTGTTCCCTAATTTCTCTCTCAATAAACGAATTCACGAGATCAGACAAATCTGCGGAGTGGTCGCTGCCGCTACTCTCGTCGCACGACCTGAATCTAGAAATCTCATCGAACGCCGCCGCCACACGTTTAAACCTCACCGGAATATGCACCATTTTTTCTTTAAAAAAAATTTTAGTATCTCGATCAATCGGGAATATTCTGCCACTTTAGAGTGAGAATGATGGAATCGAAGACGATCCTTATATATATATGCTGATGCTTTACGCTTTTATAGAGAGAGAAAGTGATTGTTTCGTGATTGGGTGAATATGTCGTTATGGTGATGGAGAGATGTTAACATTATATCGCTAGTCAGGAGAAATGGAGTCACTGTGTTTTTGGATGGAGGCACATTGTGTATTTATAGTGCCCACCACGAGAAAATCATTTCAAGCTTCATTTAAGAAGCGATTGTGTACCTGGACTGGAAATCCAGACCAGGTTCATTGTTAATTTTCACAAGGCTGTATTTAGGCGCATTATAAAAAATAAAAATAAAAATACTAAATTGCCTGGTGAAATCTGTCTCTAATTATATATCACTACCCAAACAATAAAAAGTATACCTACTTACTTTCTTTTTTAGTCCGTCCTACAATAATTCCACACTTTTCAAATAAAAATAAAATTCTCTCACAATATTATTTTATATTCAAATAAAACCTTTAAAAAATCACTTTTCAATAATTTTACTATTAGAAAAAAGTGAATTCAACTATATGTGAGCATATAAGTAATATATGATAGCAAACTCATAATATACATAATAAAATTTTAATTGGAAGACTATATATTTATATTTAAATTATTTTGTACTAAGATGTTTATATGTTCATGCAACTTGTAATTGGGGTCATAGTCCCCACACTTATTCCATGAAAAGCTCATGTCACTCGGTGTGTTTGACTAGTTTATTTGGAAAATAGAATTATAAGCTCTTATTTAATAATCAGTTTTTAGAACTTGTAAGATGTTAATTTGTTTAAAAAAATTATCCTTTTTTTTTAGATAAAGTAAGATCATGCTGGCAATTATATATGGTATTTATTTGGGAATTTATATATACTCCAGTTTTATCTCAAGCATTAATTAATTTCATGTGCTTATTTACTGCAAAATTTTCATTAGTAGTACATGTATATATATATATTAATATATTAAAATCAACTCAGCATTAATTTTCCCTACATGTATATGCGTTATCAAAGTTATAAGTACGTAGTAGTCAAATGTGACATTTATAACTTGCATTGGAGATGATTTAATGACTCCTATTGGTATAGCCCATATCTATGTATTAAGGCAAGCAAAATTAATGAAAAATATATTATTAAATTCATTGACATGTTTATACTTTAGAAGATGGATTTTTTTTAATTTTCTCTTAACCTTTAGAGTACAGAATTCATTTTGATCATTCCACTAAAAAAATACGTGATTTTGAATAGAAAATTTTGCAACGGAAATAAATCCGTTGTAATTTAGGACGAATTCCTAATAAAATTAGTAAAAATGGTTAAAGTAAGATTTGTGAAGGAATATAAATTCGTCGCGATTCTCTTGTGTTGATAATCTCACCAGCTCACCATTTCCTGGTATTGAGCATTAATACATGAAGTTTGAATAGGCGAGATTAGTAATCGCACGTACATTTGTCCATTTAATTATGAGATCAAGATATTCATCAAAATCAGAGAATATGTTCGTTTTTACTTGCAATTTACAGAGGGGCTCAAATAATAGCTTCAACGGCAACCTATATATGCCATATAATTTATTTGATTTTCTTTTTTCCAATTACACAACTATCTAGCCTGATATTGTAGAAACAAATTGCACCGTGATTCAATTTTAGGTGGAGTTATTAATCCCTCATTGATTGGTTCCAATGGTTCCTCAACATAGTTTAATTACTAGTATATAATATTGTTTTACGTATAAATGTATTGTTTAATTTTTTTTGACATGCAAAAAATCAAAGATAAAAATAAAAATGGAATCAGTCAAAAAACTGCTGGACAATAGAGAATCCGGTTGAAAGTCATGTACTCCATCCATCCGTCCAAATTATATAAATTTATTTGATTTTTCACAAAATAAAAAAGTAAATTAGACAAATAAAAATAAGCTTATTTAATAAGTGTTATACTCCCTCCGTCCCACATTAAACTTCACATTTTCCTATTTGGGACGTCCCACAATAAATTTCACACCCCAAATAAGGAAATAAAACACACTCACAATACCTACTTTAATTCAAAATACTCTTCTCTCATTGGTTGAAAAAGTCAATAAAACAGTTTTTCTTAAAATCTGTGCCACCCAACCTGTGAAGTTTAATGTGGGACGGAGGGAGTATTTTCCAATATAATTAATATTTTTGGTCACAAAACATGATTAGCGTCCGATTTCTGATCGAAAAAGTCGGTTGTTAAAACGCGGGTAGCTAATATTAGCGACCGTCTTTTGAAGACGGTTGCAAATCTGAAACCGCCAACGCGGTCGCTAATGTTTAGCGACCGCCAGCTGTTAGTCGCTGAACTGACCGGGTCTGACCCGGTTGCTGGCGGTCGCTAATTTATTTTTAAATAAAACTAGTATTTCTCCCGTGCGATGCGCGGATTGAATATCATAAATTTTAAATGCGAGATTGTATAATGAACGAATTATAAAAAAGAGAATTTACATTAAATTTATTTTATTCTTAAATCAATTAAGATATAAAATTATATTGTATATATGTGAGTATTATAATTATTTAATGGTATACTAAATTCATAACAAATATTAAAATTCATAAAATTATTTTAATATTTAAAACACTTATATAGTCTAAAAATATTATTTAAATTCGATCAATCATATAGTTAAAGTCAATAAAAAACACTTAATAATAAAATAAATATTTTAAATTTGAATTTTCTCTTTATATGTGCAGTATATATGTTAAATTAAAAATGTTCGAAAGACAATTTAATTTGATATATAGTGTGTTGAAAATAGATTTAAAATTAAAAATTTAAAGAATTTAAAAATTATTGGTGCAAATATAAAAAGAAAAGAAATTGGTAAAATTAATCCACTCTCTTTAGTGGAGAGTGAGATTCACTATTGCATCATAAAGCAAGTGCACTTCACTTGCTCCAATAAATATAATTTTTTTTATCTCTCTTCACTTCTACTTTTATATATATATAGATATAGATATAGATTAATTGTTTAATTTGATTTTTGTGATTAGCAATCTATCTGTAGGCGGTCGCTAATCGACGAACTTGCGAAAAAAAATGGCTCAGTGGGTTCGAACCTGCGCCTATTGGGAAACGAACGGGGCGCGAACCACTGACCTACTAGCTTATATTAGACGAGCAATATAGTATATAAGCCCTTATGAAGCTTGTAGAAATAAATGAGCAAATATGCGCCCAAGGGGAATCAAACCGCCGACCTCCGGGTAACCCGGAGGAGGCGTGAACCAGTAGGACACTTGCTATTATTGTTCGTTTATTTGCATTTAATTGTATATAACTTCATATTGACTTTTTTTTTTAAATTCATCAAATTAATTCTTTTTTGTTTCTAATTCGTTTACACACACACACACACACACACACACACATATATATTTAATAACTTTTTTTAATTTTGTAAATTTAATAGTTTAGACTATTATAAATTATTAATTCATTCGTTTTTATGCATTTAATTGTGTATAAATTCAAATTAACTCCCTTTTTTTTTTTAAATTCATCAAATTAATTCCTTTTTGTTTCTAATTCGTTTATATATATATATTTACTAACTTTTTTTAATTTTGTAAATTTAATATTTTAGACTATTATAAATTATTAATTCATTCATTTTTATGCATTTAATTGTATATAAATTCAAATTAACTCCCATTTTTTTAATTCATCAAATTAATTACTTTTGGTTTCTAATTCGTTTATATATATATATATATATATACATATATATATTTACTAATTTTTTTAATTTTATAAATTTAATATTTTAGACTAATTATAAATTATTAATTCATTCATTTTTATGCATTTAATTGTATATAACTTCAAATTGAATCCTTTTTTATAATTCATCAAATTAAATCTTTTTTTTTGTTTTATTTCATTTATATAGATTCATAAAATATATGAAAATCTATAATATTCAACAAAAAATATAAAATATTCAACAAAATATAAAATATTCGACAAAAATATAAAATATTCAACAAAAAATAAAATATTCGACAAAAAAACTAAAATATTCAACCAAAAAACTCTCAAACCCCCCCCCCCCCCCCCCCCCACTCTCTCTCTTCACCTAACTTTCATCATCAGAGAGGAAGTAGTTCACCCGCAGCTCGGTCTCCTCGTCATCCTGGTCTCTGTGCCCGCTCCCCCCGACACTAGGGGTAGAAGTAGGCCAGGTTAGGCCAGACCTTACATTGAAAAGCCTAGGCCTACTTCACAAAGGCTTAGCCTGAGCTTGACCTATTATCTGTGATAGGCTTTTTTATAGGCTCGGTCTGGTCTTTTTAACTAAACAGGTCAGGCCTACGAGCCTTTTAGAAGTCTATTAAATTTTATTTATACTACATTCAATATTTAAGATATTCAATTCTTTAATTATTTTAACTAAAATTATTTCTATCTATTTTTACTATTGTCATGTCAAATCGAGGTTGTTAGCATCGACTCAGAAAATATAAATTGAATTATTTCAAAAATAAATATGAAAAATCGTAGCTTTAAAATTATTGTCCATCCTTTCACGATTCATATTTAATATGACTTTACCATATTATATAATAAAATATATAAATAAATTTAATAACAATATAATATATATATATAGTACATCATTTTAAATAGGCCGGCCTGTTAGGCTTTTAAGGCTTTTTACAAAGCCTAGGCCTAGCCTACTTAAGTAAATAGGCTTTTTAATAAGCCTTGGCCCGACTCGTTTATTAAATAGGCCAGGCCAGGCTAGGCCCTTAGTAGGCCAGGCTGTAGGCCCCTGTCAGGTGGCCTGACCTATTTCCACCCCTACCCAGCACCGCTCCCCCCGACATTAAGATGTGATGGAGGTGGATCGTTGAATCCCATCTGTTGAGAGATGTTGGAGAACCAGTTAGTCTCGTTGTAGTTCGTCAGGGCCTCCATCTGCCTGCGGACGTCTCTCAGCTCACGCTCCACCTGAGAGGGAGCAGAGTCGATCGAGGAGGACGATCCACTGGTCTGGCGGTAGGACTGCAGGATGGCCTTATTGGTGACCGCCCTGCCCAACGATCTTCCCTTTCTTGACTCCGGCCACATCTAAATAGATGCGGTCATTGTCAATCCGGGGAGGGGTGGGGTTCTCCCCGCTGTCGTCGGTGGGAGCCACCTGCTGCGAGGTCTGGGCAAGACGATCCTTAAACTGGTTCTGAAATTATATAAATAAAATGCAATTATAATTAAATTACAATCATAATAATTAAATTATAATTAAAATTAAAAAAAATACTTACGTGGATCTCGGTGGTGTGGGCGTAGGTAGACGGCCCAGTCTCCGGGTTCAGTGGGCGGGAGATCTCCATCTGCTCATAGAGAAAGGGCTTTCGTCCGTACTCCCTCTCCTGTTCCGAACTAAATTTAATAGATTATAAATATTAAATATTTAAAAATGTATTAATATTCAAATGTAAATAAAAATTATAATACTTACAAAGGCGAGGGAGTGCTCGTAGATGGACCGGGATCCAGCCCAATGTTTGGCGACGCCGTGCCTGGTGGGGTCCTTCAACCTGTTCTCCCTGGACTTCGAGGACTTGGCTTTGAATGCATCATTATTCCATTGAGCAACCAAAGCGTCCCAGATGGAACGTCCGTCTGGCCCTCGGCCCAGCTCCAACTGCTTCCCCTCATCAAACTGCTTCTTCAGCCCGTAGATAATATTTTTGTACCGCTCCTGCGCTTTCGCGCAAAACAAGCCGTACATAACACTATCATGGGCAGGGTCCCAAACGCACAGCTTCTGCAATTAAATTAAAAATAAAATATTACTCCCTCCGTCCCACCATTATTCGCACTTTTACTCTTTTCACGTGTTTTAGCGAGCGAGTTTTTTTATTAGTATTTAAAATGATAAAGTAATTTTTAAGTCATTTTATAATAGAGGAGATATAGATCTATCAAACCCTACCTTAAAAGTTACTTTATCATTTCAAATACTAATAAACAACACACTCGTTAAAACACGAAAATAAAGTTAGTGTGCAAATAATGATGGGACGGAGGGAGTAACAAATAAATTCAAAATAAAATATTAAAAATTAAAATCATAATAAATATACCTTGAACTCCTCGAAGTAGTCCATCCTCTTTTGCTTGGACACCATGGACCACGAGGAGACACCAACCTCGAACGAGATTTTCTTAATGGTCTTTGAGACGCGAGAGCTAGTCTCATGGCCTGGAGGCATACTGTGACATAAAAAAAATCAAGTTAATATTAATAATTAATATTAATGAATATAATTAAAATTATTTAATTCATTATAAAATACTTACATGTTGTTGCGAGAGACAACAGTGAGACGGTTATCCAATGTAGGATACTGCCGTGAAGCCGAAGATTCGGCTACTGAAGTAGAGCCAGCAGCACTGGACTGCTGTGAAGAGGATAATGTCATCTCCGGGGCCCGTCTAACCTCCGGGATCTCCGGTTTCAACGACCCCAACCTCCTCTTCCCCCTCCCTCTCGCCCGACCCTATCCTCCACTCTGATCAGGGTTATATTGAGAGCTCATATGTAATAATTATAAATTCAACAGATCAACATACCATATTATATTTATACACATTCAACTAAATTCATACCTACATATATCAATCAACTAAATTCATATATACCTGCATATACCAATCAACTAAATCCATACATATGTATACCAATCAACTAAATCCATACCTACACATATCAATCAACTAAATTTATACCTACCTATATCAATCAACTAAATTCATAACTACGTATATCAATCTACTAAATTCATACCTATGTATATCAATCAACTAAATTCATATCTATGTATTCCAATCAACTAAATTAATACCTAACTACGTATGTAGATCAATCAACTAATGCAATACCTAAGAATATCAATCAACTAAATATATATCAATCAACTAACATACCAATGAAATTGATGCAAGGATGTATATTCCTAAACTAACACACCAACTAATAAAATATATCAACTAACATATCAACTAAATACATTACTTACGGTTATTGTGTAGACATATATATAAATACTAAACATATATATACATGATTTAAAAATATGTATACAAACATATAAATTCATACATATACATATATATAAATTCTATAAACAAACATGCATGATTTATACAAACATATATATATATATATATATAACTTCATGTATATAAATCCTATAAATTTTAAAAAAATAATATAAAAACATAATAAACGGTTAAAATTTAAAAACCTTATGGTTATTGTGTAGACGGGGAAGCAACGAGTGATTTGACTGGAAGAGATTGCTCGTCGGAGGCGATGGCGGTGGTGGTGGAATTTTAAAAGCGATGGGCGAAAGTGAGTACGGACTTCGCCTAAAAAGGGTAAAAGAAATTCGCGACCGCCTAAAGCGGTCGCTAATCACAGATTTTAATGGTCCTGATTGACTAAATTTGTGATTAGCAACCGCCAAAGGCGGTCGCTAAGTAACAAGCATTAATGACCATTGCCCGTTTCTAAGAACGAGTTAAACTGATGATTAGCCTTGCAATTGCATCATAATTGTGTGTTTTAAGTCCTTTTATGCACTAATTGAGCTTGATTTATATACGATTAGTGTCTTGTATCTCTACATTTGGTTTTGTCTCGTGAACTTACCCTTCGTGCAAGAAATGAAGTGTTTTAGGTCTAAAAAGATGAAGAATAGAAGAAAGAATGGAGAGTGGAGTTAAAAGGCCAAAAAAGGAGACAAAACAGAGCTCACTCGGCCATGAAGAGAGGCCACTCGGCCGAGCAAAAGGGGTTTCGGCAGAGTAAAGTCTCTGGAAGATCCACTCGGCCAAATTGGATTTGTACTCGGCCGAGCAAAGGGGGCTTTGGCCGAGTAAAATCTCTGGAAGATTCACTCGGCTAAAATGAAGTTTTACTCGACCGAGCAAAGTCATTTTGGCCGAGTGAGGCAAAAATGTGAAGAACTCGGCCAAGAGAAGAAGCACTCGGCCGAGTTGAGTCAGCACTCGGCCGAGCATACCTTTACTCGGGCGAACAACTTATTTTTGGGCGAGCAAAATGCTGGCAAGCCCGAAGAGCGCGATTTCTAGAAGATTTGAGGGTTAAAATGTAAAAACCGACTTATGGCTTTGGCTTGCGACTATAAAAGGGCTTCTAACTGATTTTGGAGGAGGTTACCATTCATTTTTCAGAGATTTCACACGAGAGTTGAGAGCTCCATTCCACATTTTCATTCAATTTCCCCTAGATAGTGCTAGATTAGTTTCTTTTCTTCAATTTCTTCATTGAGAAATATCTTGTAACTGGATTTAAGCTTGAAGGTTAGTGAATTGGCAGATTCCATGGTTGTAAACAAGTGGTGCTTGAAGATGTTTTCCAAATTTCCTTCATCTTAGGTGATATTCCTCTAATTTCTGCTCTTTGTTGTTAAATTCTTAGTTTTTTCATGGCTTTGTTCATGATTTTAGTTTCCTTAGTCCTAGTTATGCCAGGCTAACTTCCACTGCTTTGAATGATGAAGAATATGTAAGAATTAGGGCTTAGCTTGAGTATATGCTTAGATTTTGTGAAGTTGAATGATTAACTTCTCTGAATTCGGATTATTTGAGCTTTGATAACATGTCTTTAGCAAAATTAGCAATTCATTGAAAATGGCAACAAGCGAGATTTGAGCTATTCTTAGTGAGTGCTAATTTGAAAGGGATTATCTATCAAAGCCTTTGTTAAATATTTTAGGTTATCGAGAGAGACCTAGAACATGAAGAACACTTCAAATTGAGCATCGAATCATTGAGACGAGAGTTTTAGTGGTTAGATGAGATTGTATAGTCTAGGTTAATCATGATATAGAACTCACGATAAGCATGTGCTCTTGTTACTCCCTAATACTTGCATATTTGGACTCATTCAAAGCATACATCAATCTCTTGCACTTCGAAAGAAGTTAGGTTAGTTTTTCATTTTGCAATTGAAAATATTTAGTAGATAACATCAAACTGAACCATTTATTTTTCTGAAATTTTGTGTACAAGCATTCAATTTAGTAGGTTTCTAGAAACTAAATTTGTTGTCTTTGTGTTCGATATTTTACTTGGTCAATTGCCTACTATACAATGATCTCGTACACTTGTGAGTCGTTCGATTCTGTACTTCACAAAATTGGCAATCAACTGACCAGTTTGTGTTGGGAAAATAAGGGTGTCTGGAATCTAATCGGGTTGATAATTAAATATGAATTTAAATTCAATTATTGCTAGCATGAATTAATTCTAATTAATTCAAATAATAATTCCAACAACAATTTTATCATCATGCAAGTTGAATTAATTCACATAAAATCTATGGCGGAAAAACTAAGAGATTATGTGATTACGTACCTCTCGTAGATATGACATTTGATTATCACGGGACAATTACGAACGCGCTACCAACCCAAAGACCTTCTCAGGTATTTCCCTTTCGCCTTGCTTGATCACCGGTGGGAAGTGCTTTCAAGCAATTTAAATAACTAAGGAAAAATAAAAATATATATGCTCTTGATTTTTCCAACACATGGAATTATGTACTTGGGGATGAAATAATCACCCCCTATTTATAATAGGCGATGGCCGAAATTTTCATATTTTATGGGCCTGGAGAAAATCTTTTTTTAGTCTCTAAGAAATCTTGAATATATCTCATATATTCTTTTCTCCATAATAAAATATTCCACAAAAATCCCACTCTACTATTAAAGCTTGTAATTTTCGAAAATCATAGGAGTAAAATCCAAGATTTGGATCTTCTTGAATATATGAGATAATCTTGTATTCCAAGAATACTTATCTTCCATAATATCTTTTCAAGAAAATCAACAAAATCTTTTCTCTCCTAAAATTCCAAATTTTCGAAAATACACTTGAAAAATCAACAATATATTTTCTTTTTATTTTAATCATCTTATCATTATTGGACTACTTAATGGGCTACTTGAGGGGCCTTAAGGAGAATTAAGATTGGACCTCCTAATGGACTTCTGAATTTCAATATTGAGCCCCAATATAATTCAGCCCATTAATATTAATTATTAGCACTAATAAATTAATATTGCACTATCCATCTTAATCCATATTACGATAATATGGGCTCCCGGTTATTATTTCCCGCGTTTAAGATTATCAAGTCCATTAATTAATTAAGCTTCTGAATAGCTCTAAATTAATTAATATATTTCACCTTGAAGTAAAGACAGCTCAACATTATTATCCGTACCGAATAAACTGATTCTTCACTTGCAAGATTTGGTACGATAAAACTTCTGAGCCCACCAAGGGGACTAATCACACGAGCCGTACTCGCACGCATTTCTCCGTATTAAATCTTAGCAACCGTCGTATGATTAATATTACTGCCCAAAACACAAAGTTCGAAGTCACGATGATTCTCACCCAACATGAATCAAAGCAGTAACCATTAAGCACACACGGTCCTATTTAAGTGACGGAGATTAAGAAATCAATAACCACTGAGGTCTAATTCTTCACATTTCAGAACAGAAGAATTTATCCTCGTTGTAGGTCCTCTTCAACACATACTAAATGTGCTAGTACAATCTCTTGGTCAAGACAAGCCAATCTGAGATATACACATCGACCTTTCACGGCGGATTGTTCAATTCCACCTAGGTCGTGAATTTATACATTTAGTTACAAGGAAACCGTTAATGTGATCTTCCGTGATCGGGTATCACCACATTAACTACAATGTAACATGTACTATTTATAATGAATTGGTTGCAATAAATATTCAACATTCAATCATATCTAAAACAAATGTGATAAAAGAATTATTCTCATAAACAAGTGTTTAATACATGAGTTATACAAAGTAAAAGCATACTTTCACGTATAACTCTAACAGTTTGTGATCGCCAAGTGGCGGTCGCTGATCAGGCGGTAAAATTTATTGGTCAACTTTGACCGACCTTTGAGTTTAGCGACCGCCTAAGCAGTCGTAGGCGGTCGCTAATCTTTCGATTTAGAGACCGATTTTTCTGTCGATCGCAAATTTTTTTAGTTTGAGATCAGTGGTCTTTTTCGATCGCTGATCGGTCGCTAATACATTATTTAGAGACCGATATCTCGGCGGTCACTAATTTCGATCGCAAAAATGCGAGTTTTTTGTAGTGTGAATTAGAAAATTTTATTATTTTATATGAAAGCGGGTCTATATAATTGAGACATTTATAATTTTTTTTTTTATATCATTGGGACATAGTGAGTACGTATTAATTATTATACCTTTTTTAAATACTTCATCGATACATTTTTTAATTTAAATTGATTTTGTTTGATTTGTTAAATGTGGTATGCATGTTTTCTTTGTGTGTATTAGACTATCAATTAGAGACGTGCATTGGTCGGTTCGGTAATTGAAACGAATTGGAAAAACCTAATCAAATCGAAATCATGGTATAAGAAATCGAATAACCGAAATATATATTATATTTTTTTATTATATATATTAGTGTTATATATTATATATGTTAATATTATTATATTTATATATATATATATATATTAATATTTATTATATATAATTAATTATTTCTGTACAAATTTCAGTTAACCAAAATAATTCGGTTATTTAACCGAATCAAACACCAAAATTTGAAAAATTAAAAAATCAAAATCGAACCGAATATTACGGCAATTGAACTGAATTTATGTATGTTGTGCTGTTGTTATAAAAAATAAAATTGATCACTAATAAATAATAATTAATTTTATAATATTTAATTGAGTATGTATAGAGTGAAATTGGTTCATACATGTATCACTGAAGGGTATTAGTTGTTTTCACTAAAGAGTATTAGTTGTTTTCACTGAAAAGTATTAGTTGTTTTCACTGAAGAGTATTAGTTGTTTTCACTGAAGAGACTTAGTTTATTTTCAATAATAACTTATATTCTTCAGTGAAAACAACTAATACACTTCAGTTAAAACAACTAGCACTCTTTAGTGAAAACAACTAATATCCTTCAATGACTCATGTATAAACCATTTTCACTCTATACTTTGTCTATTTAATTCACCATTTCCCTGTTACTACCAAGGATGAAAGTATCAGTATCGGTGGAAATATCGGTAATGTACAAATGTATCGATGAAAATAATGATATTGAATATCGATATCGATAAAAAAATACTCCCTCCATCCCGCAATAACTTTCTTCTTTCATTTTGTTGATTTGTTTAAGAAAGTGTATTGTTTATTAATATATGGTGAACCATATATCAACTTTTGTATAAAGTAGCGGGGAGTTGTGAAAAGTAAAGATGAGTTGTTTAAGAAAGTATCTGTTTATTAATATATTGAGTGTTGTTTTTTTGCTTTTTATGGAATAGAAAACTTATAGTGGGACATCCAAAAAGAGAAAGTAGGAAACTTATAGTGGAACGGAGGGAGTAGAAAATTGACGGAAACTTTATTAAAATATTGAAATTTAACAAGAAAGTTTAACATAACTGATTTTAATATTTGTAAATTTAACTTAAACTCAAACAAAATAAATTATTTATGACAAACATATCAATAAAAAATAAAATTAAGCAGTCTAAAATGATACAATAATTGTTCATAATAATTTAATACAATACAAATAATGCAACTAAGCATGTTAAAACTTTTTTCTTGCAAGATTTTTTGAATAAATGGTGGTTTAGTGAATAAATTCTCTTAAAATTTAAAATAATATTTATGGACAATAAACAAATAAGAGAGGTTTTTTTTTCGATATTTTCTCGAAATTTCATATATTTGGTAAATTTTGAACTAAAGCTCATCGATATCGACATTGATATCGATATTTTTCGATATTTATTCATATTTTTCGACATGTCACCGATATTTTAAAAATGATCTCGTTACAGTGAATATTCATATCTAGACTTTAAAAAAAAAATATTTTCGCCCTTGGTTACTTACTACATACAATAATGTAAAATAATTAAAATATTTATGGAGGCTGTATGAGGTGCAAAATTGGGATTTGGATTCGGTGTTATAAAGGAGCGTCCTGCGCGACACAAATACGTAGTCAGACCATATTTTGATTTTATGGGGTCGGACCAATTGATCTGACTATGTGTTTATGCTGTACGAGACGCTCCTGTCTAGCTCATGATCCAAGTCCGCAAAATCGAGGTGCAGACTTGTATGCACTGGATCTGGATGAGGCTATCCAAACACTGATGTACATATCACTCAAATTAAGCTTAAGCACTTTGATTCGGGGAAGTGCGCAACGTCTGTAAAAATAACTTTTTCCATACATACACAACATGTTTTATCAAATGTGTGCTATCATCCATATACACAAGTCTTTATATTAATGAAATTATATAAAATTTTACAGCTCAACTAAATGTAAACCCAATTTTCTACTCATTTCATTCATGGCAAAGAATCGCGTCAATTTTATTCACCGTGCTAATTAAAGAATATTTATTATTTTATAATTTTTTTTTATTGTAAAATATTAGTTTAGATTTTTTATTTATTGAAATGCATTATTATTTCACAAAAGTATATTAATTATATTACTATAAAATATTAGTTATAAATAAATTTTATAGGGAAATTTGTTTACACAATGGTAACTCATTTATTTACTGGCTGAACATACTTAATCACATTTAACTTTTTAAATAATTTTTTATAGGAGTATCGAAAGAATTTCATCTCATCTAAATATTAGAATCTATAGGTAAGTGCAAAATTAATTAGTTTACATCTTTTCTAGTACTCCCTCTCACTAGTGAACTCGATTCTCAACTTTACCATTTTAGAAGGACCAATAAGTAGACAAATTGATATGAGTGGAGTTGTTTTATGCAGGAATTAAAACCATAATCTAGCGCACCCCATGAAAGAATTTCATCTCCGAACCTATATAAAGGTGTATAATTAATTCATTTATTTTATTTTCTTAACAAGTTTTATAGTAGTTTTTTATTTATTTTATTACATTATTAATTACTCCCTCTCTATCCTGAAGTAAACTTCTCATAATTTTTTGTTGTTTTGTTTAACAAAGTGTATTTGTTTTTTAACATATTTGGTAGGCCACATATTGATTTTTGGGTTAAAGTAATGAATAATGATGAAAAGTAAATGAAATGAGTGATATTTTTGGTAATATTGTGTGAATTTGAAAATTATATTTTGTGGAGTGTCTTTTTTTTTTTTTTTTTTTTGCTATTTATAAAATAAAAAACTTATTGTGGAACGATTCGAAAAAGAAAGTGAGAAACTTATTCATGAGTATTTTTCTTGTGATAATTCTTTTTACTATTAATACATAGTAGTAATTATTTATTTGGAATGCAGGAGATATGATAAGTTGCTAAGGTTGTATTCATGGTTTTTAATTTTGAGTTTCAAATTCATAAAATAATTGACAAAAATTATTTGAACCAGAATTTACGTTAAACCTACACAATAATAGTATAATTCAATTGATGCTAATGTATATACTTATTTATGATGGATCTGATAAATTTGATTAGATTTTGACTTATTTAATTAAGTGACTTTGACGAATCCAGGATTCACTAAAATCCAAGTTAAATCGTTTTCTTCTATATTTCCTGTTTGGGTACGTGATGCGGAGACTCGAAGCCTCATCTCACTGCAATGGCCAAGTTCATTGAACCTAAACTCTGTCCACATTCATTGAATCTTTTGTATGATCATTTATTGCAAACCTATGTGTTAGGCGGAAAAAGGAAAACGAAAATAATGGAGTTTTTTCAGCACAAAAATTGTCCTTTGTTTCATTCAGGTAATGAATTATAATAGCGTTACAATTTAGATATTTGGAATACTCGTATATCTGGAGATAAGATATATACATGTTTTGATACGTGGGTTACGAATTTGGCCAATTTCTAGTCTACATACATTGGGTTTTAGATTATATATTTACCCTAATATATATGTCATTCTGATGATCAACCCATTATTCCATGTATACCTATTTAATTTACACATTCATTCAATTTTTAATTTTAAACAGTCAAAATTTCATATTTCGTCAAAGTTCAAAATTTCATATTACACTAAGGTAGCATTTGCTTCACTGGATTGGATTTGGCTAAATAGGATTGGACTAAATGGGATTGGAGTGAAAGAGGTTGAATTAGATTGGATTATTGAGTATGAAGGTATGTTTGGATTGTAAGATTGGATTGTGCGATTAAGTGGAATTCGGACGACGGTTATTTTTTATGAGGATATGGGGTGGCGGTTATTTTTATTTTGAAAAGGGATAGATTAGTCACTTAAAAAAATGGAGGACAATTCGGTAACAAATAATCTCACATATTTACCAGGACTCAATAGTCCTTAAATTTAATAACAAATAATTACACCTATTTACCAGGACTCAATAGTCCTTAAATTGGGGAATTAGCTAGAATTATGGATTTGGACCATAGTTTAGTTTAGTTCATGGTCATGATCTCTTGTAGTATTTCAAACCAAACATGAAATTATTTGAGATTATAAAGACAAACCAAACTACCCCTCAAAAAATAATCGGTGCTTCCGTTACGAATTTAACACATAAACAACGCCAAATTTATAAGAAGACACATATAATTAAAGGAAGAAGGGAATTGAAATGAACTGAGCAGTACTTGAAAGTTGAAACCCACAAGGCCACAAACCCATGGGACAAAATGCAAACTTTTAACTACTTTGCCAAACTATGGAATAGTAAATAGTATTGCAATACTGTTAATTTTTTCTTTTTTCCCAAAACAAGCTGTTTTGTGTGACAATTAATTTTGACTATATATATTGTTTACGGTCCAATTTTGGCCCCTAAATAAAAAAATTCACGTGATATAATATAAACTGACATATCTTTTAAAACTTTTGGTATTTTTAGGATTATAATTTGACAAAGTTTTAATGTTGAAATTTAAAAAAAAAAGTTATTTTTTTTGGAATTAAATTTGATAGACAAGTTATGAGATTAGAAACAGAAATTATCTCACGCAACCAACGATTCTCATTCCATTATCAGCATACCCTCTGATTGGAAAAATTATAATTCTAGGAAAGTATCCCATGGGTGTTAATTTGAAAACTATGTTTTTGAACTTGCAAAATTAAAATACTACTTTTACGAATTTTATATATATAGCAATAAAACCAAATGACAGAGAACCATTTAATTCACCATCATTGCATTAAAGCTTAAATTTTCCATAGATTAATTATTTAAAGAATCTCGAATATGACTTCTTTCTTGCATTCCTAAGAAATAATTATTTCAGAATACACTCTTTACAAACATTTTGAGGCTACCTCCAAAACTTGTAAATATGTATGAGACGTTTCGTGAGGTGTGATACTTCTTTTCGTTATTGTAATTGTTAATCGGTTTTGATTCACAAAAAAAACTTGTAATCGGAAATCGGAATTATGACAACAACTTAAGAACGAAATTGAAATCAATTGAAATCAACTGAAATTAAGAACACCAGATTTACGTGGTTCGGAGAAAATACTCCTACATCCACGGGATCGGAGAAGATTGATCTTTCACTAAGATGAATGGAGAATTTACAATTCACTCTAGCTCGCAATATCTCTCTGTGTGTGATAATTCACTCGTTCTCTCTATGTGTGTTCACCTCTCAGTCGAGAAGAACCCTTTATATATAGATACATAGACGAGATGAACCCTAGATTCGATTTGTAACGAATTCTCATATGATAGGTAGTTATCCAGCTGGCTAACGACTTCAATAACCGTCTTAATTGATTCAGTTAGAACCGCTTTTACGTTAGCTTCAATTTGGTGTAAATAGCGAGTAACGATAATCCGATCAGATGACTTGACCTCCTCTGGCTCTGGTCATGCTCATCTGGCTCTGGTCTCCTCTACCAGACTCCTCTGGCCAGTCTCCTCTGCCAAACTCCTCTGATCCGTCTTACCTGGTCCAACTCCCCTGGTACCCCAAATTGACTAACTCCCACGGCTAACACTTTAACAATATAGCTTTCTATTGAAACTCAAGCACAACAGATTAGATACTTCACATATGACTCTTCACAATTCTCCACCTCAGATGAGAAGTATCAATTCTCTCTTCCTCTCCTCCACACTCCAGTTTGGGCTAAGGAACATCCCATACACTCATCTTTACCAATTCAATACAGAATTTGAATTTCGTACCTGGTAAAGACTTTGTGCACATATCTGCAGCATTGTCCTTTGTAGATATCTTCTGAATCTGAACCACTCATTTGTCAATGATTTCCCTTACAAAATGTAATCTTACATCAATGTGCTTTGATCTCTCATGGAACACTTGATGTTTAACCAGATGAACAGCACTCTGATTATCACAATGAATGACCACAGCCTTTTGATTTATGTCAAAATCCTTGATAATGCCTTTCAACCACAAAGCCTCCTTAACAGCTTCAGAGACTGCAACAAACTCTGCTTCTGTAGTAGATAATGCAACTCCACTCTGCAGAACAGATCTCCAGCTAACAGCAGTATTGTAGAGAGTAAAAATATACTCTGTTAATGATCTTCTGGTACCCAGATTGGCAGCAAAATCAGAGTCTACGAACCCTTCTAGTGGACTCTTCTGGTCAGTCATTCTTTCAAACATCAAAACCAGATCATATGACTCTTTAAGATATCTGAATATCCATTTCAAAGCTTCCTAATGTAATCTTCTAGGATTAGACATGTATCTGCTTACCATACTCAATGAATAAGCTAAGTCTAGTCTGCTGCAGACCAGAGCATACATCAAGCTTCCTACCCCATTTGCATAAGGTACTTTCATCATAGTCTTCTTTTCTTCTTCAGACTTTGGTTCCATCTCCTTAGATAGTTTGAACTATTGTCCCAGAGGAGTTGACGCGTACCTATTCTCATGCATGTTAAACCTATTTAGAACCTTCTCAATGTAACTCTTCTAGGATAAGAATAGTCTTCCAGCTGCTCTGTCCCTAAGAATATCCATTCCAAGAATCCTTTTAGCATTTCCCAAGTCCTTCATATCAAATCTGGCACTTAGCTTCCTATTGATACTCTGAATTTCCAACAGACTCTTACTAGCAATAAGCATGTCATCTACATAAATCAGAAGATATGCTATCACATCACTTCCTTGCTTTTCCAGATATACACAAGTATCATACTTGTTTCTTACAAACCCAATGGATAACATAACTTCATTGAACTTCTTGTGCCATTGTCTTGAGGCTATACAATGATTTCTTGAGTAGACACACCTTTCCTTCTCCTCCTGGTTCAACAAACCCTTCTGGCTGGTGCATGTATAAATTCTCAATAAGATCCCCATGCAGGAAAGTTGTCTTCACATCAAGTTGTTGTAGCTCCAGATCATCTTGGACTACTCTGCTCAGAAATAATCTGATTGAACAATGCTTGACCACAGGTGAAAACACTTCATTGTAGTCAATCCCTTCTCTTTGAGTAAATCCTCTGGCCACTAACCTCACTTGATCCTTCAAACCAGACTCAAGCTTTCTTTTAAACAGTCATTTGCAACTTATTAGCTTCTGCTTAGATGGCTTGTCAACAAGAATCCAAGTATGATTCTTTTTAAGAGACTCAATTTCTTCTGTCATGGTTGTAATCCATGACTCTCTATCATCACACTCAAGGGCTTCTTTGTAGCTTTTAGGTTCTTGGTGCACTATGGCTTCTGCTGTAACAAGTGCATATGAGACCAGATCAACACGACCAAATCTTGTTGAAGGATGTATTTGTCTTCTGGATCTGTCTCTTGTCAGACTATAATTTCTCAAGTCTACTTCTGGCACTTCTTCCTCCTCTTCTGCTGGTGCACTATCCTCATCAGATGACTCATTATCTCCAGCTCCCTGCTCTAGTTCAGAACCAGATGAGCTATCATGTTTGTCATAATCAGGCTCCACCTCAACTTGAGTAATTGGCTCAGAAATAACACCATCTATCTCTTCAGCTAATGGCTCTCCATCATCTCCACCAGACTTGTATCCCATTTGTGATTCATTAAGCACTATATCTCTGCTGGTAATACACTTCTGGTTCCCAGGCTCTAGACACCACAACTTATACCCTTTAACACCCTTTGGATACCCAATTAAAACACATTTTAAAGCTCTAGGCTCAAGTTTGTCTTGTTTCACATGAACATAAGCTAGGCATCCAAACACTTTCAACTTTGAGTAATCTGATATCTTTCCATACCAGATCTCATCTGGGGTTTTAAACTCAATAGCAGACGATGGCACTTTATTAATGAGATACACAGTTGTGTTAACAGCTTCACCCCAAAAACTCTTAGGTAAATGAGCATCAGATAACATACACCTAACCCTTTCCAGAATAGTTCTGTTAATTCTCTCAGCTAGACCATTCTGCTGGGGGTTTGAAGGAACAATTTTATGCCTAGTAATACCCTTCTTCCTACAAAATTATTGAAACTCTTCTGATAGAAATTCAAGCCCATTATCAGTCCTTAAGTGTTTAATAGTTCTGCCCCTCTTATTCTCAAGTTCAGTCAACCATTCTTTGAACTTAGAGAAGGCATCACTCTTCTGTTTGAGAATATAAACCCAAACCTTTCTGGAATAATCATCAATAAGGGTAAGGAAATACCTGCCTCCACCATGAGTTGATACCCTTGTTGGTCTCCATACATCAGAATGTATGTAATCCATAACCTCATTGGTGGTATGCTTCCCCTTCTGGTATGCTTGCTTCTTTGATTTCCCCAGAACACACCTCTCACAGAATTCCAACTTACATATCCTCTTCCCAGGGATTGCTCCCTTCTTGGATAACTCCACCAGACCCTTCTCACCAACATGTGTCAATCTCTTGTGCCACAAGTTGACATCAGAAGACTCCATAGCAACATCAGTTGATCCTGTTACTGTTCTTCCTATCAAAGTATACAAATCATTCTTGATCATACCCTTCATAACAATCCTTCCAGACTTGGTTATTGACAGAACTCCCTTGTCTGTCTTGAATTCAAAATCTTTAGAATTCAAAGTACAAAGAGAAACAAGATTTCTCTTCAGGTCAGGTACAAATCTTACCTCAGATAAGATCCTATCAACTCCATCAAACATCTTGATCTTGATAGAACCAGATCCTTGCACTCTACAGCTCTCATCATTTCCAAAAAGAACAAGGCCTCCATCAAGCTTCTCAAGATTCAGGAACCAGTCTTCATGTGGACACATATGAAAAGTACAACCAGAGTCTAGGACCCACTCTACCCACTCTTGATTTAGTCTCTCATGACTAACCATCAAGACTTCTGCACTATCATACCCTTCAACCTCCACCACAGCTGCATTTCCATCTTGATCATTTTGATTGTCTTTCTTCCTTCTTTCGGGGCAGTTCTTTCTCATATGATCTTCCTTGTGGCAAGTGAAACACTTTCTCTTCTCAACAAAATCATATTTATTCCCACCCTTATTCCCTTTTCCACCATCCTTCTTCTTTGATTGAAACCCCTTCTTCTTCTTGAATTGAACATTCAATCCTTCAGCAGGCTTCTTCCCTTCAGTCTGGATCTGTAGAAACTTAGTTTTCAGGGCAGTTTGAATATCATCAAACATCACCTGATCTTGTCTTCCAAATAGCAAGGCATCTTTGAAATTCTCCAGAGACTTAGGTAGAGAATTCAACAGCATTAATGACTTGTCCTCATTATCAATAGTAACATTCAAACTCTCCAGATCATCCACCAATCTGTTGAACTCGTCCAACTGATCACCAAGGTTCTTGTCTTCACTCATCTTGAAGACTTGAAGCTTCTGTTTCATGTATAACTTGTTCGTAACAGATTTGGTCTGGTATAACTGCTCCAGTTTATTCTAGACTTCAAGAGCAGTTTTCTCCTTCGATACTTTCCTCGGCGGTTTATTCTCAAGACACAAGATAAGCGCACTGTGCGCTTTCCTCTTGTTCTCCTCCACCTTCGCCGGATTAGTTCCAGAAGTCACCTGATCCGGTGGCAATAAGGCTTCGTACAGACCGTTGTGTACTAGGATAGCCTTCATCGTAATCTTTCATAAACTGAAATCGTTCTTCCCCGTGAACTTCTCAATGTCGAACTTGGTTGTAGCCATGATTGCGTCCCACAGACGGCGCCACTTGTTAATCGGTTTTGATTCACAAGAAAACTTGTAATCGGGAATCAAAATTATGACAACAGCTTAAGAGCGAAATTGAAATCAACTGAAATTAAGAACACCAGATTTACGTGGTTCGGAGAAAATACTCCTACATCCACAGGATCGGAGAAGATTAATCTTTCACTAAGATGAATGGAGAATTTACAATTCACTCTAACTCGCAATATCTCTCTATGTGTGATTATTCACTCGTTCTCTCTATGTGTGTTCACCTCTCAGTTGAGAAGAACCCTTTATATATAGATACAGAGACGAGATGAACCCTAGATTCGATTTGTAATGAATTCTTATATGATAGGTAGTTATCCAGCTGGCTAACGACTTCAATAACCGCCTTAGTTGATTCAGTTAGAACCGCCTTTGCGTTAGCTTCAATTTGGTGTAAATCGCGAGTAACGATAATCAGATCAGATGACTTGACCTCCTCTGGCTCTGGTCATGCTCATCTGGCTCTGGTCTCCTCTACCAGACTCCTCTGGTCAGTCTTCTCTATCAGACTCCTCTGATCCGTCCTACCTGGTCCAACTCCTCTGGTACTCCAAATTGACTAACTCTCATGGCTAACACTTTAACAACATAGTTTTCTATTGAAACTCAAGCACAGCAGATTAGATACTTCACATATGACTCTTCACAATAATATTTTTGAAATGTGAGTATTATAATAACAAGTAAAAGTATATATCACGTTTCATGTATATATAAAACCACCTCATGTAAACGAGACTTTTCTTTGAGCTACGCAAGATTACATGACGACCACTTTAATTTTAATTAAAAAAAAATATTTAAAACTAAAATTGTTTATTAAGATAAAAAAATATATATATTCTTGAGTACTCTTTGATTATATCGCCACTTTTGTTACTAACCATAGTTTTTGATAAGAAGAAGAGAATTATTCGTCATCAATATAAATAAATTAAGTTAAGTTTACGTGTATCATAAATTTGATTATTTAGATACAAAATTCGTACCTCTCTTGCTGAAACCTAAAGATTCTAAACAACCAGGTTGGTTTCTACCGAATACTTATACTTGCATCATATTATCCGATAATAGATTCATAGGTTATATCGTCCAAATTTTATTTATTATTCGTGGAACTATATTTATTTATATATTTACTTGTTAATTTATCGATTTTAGATGAATGATCGATATGGGACAAGAGCTATGTTGGCTGAGGCCATCAACTAGGGAAAATGAGCCGTCACAAGCTAGCCTCTTTATCAGATGCCAGGGGTGAAAGTACTATAATGACCCTGGAGGATTATTTCATCAATTCTCCTGCAGGGCTGCTGAAAATCCATCCTTCTTTCGATAATACTGTTTTCCATGAGTTTCTGTAAAATGGAAGAATATGATGAGCAACAAGTATCCGAGAAGTCGATGGGGCCGTCGACGGTGACGGTGCCTCAAGAAGAAGAAGAAGTTGATCATATGATCGTATTTTACTCCCCGCAGCCGCAGGAAACATTTTGTTTAATAGACGATAATCATAAATAAATAATATATGGATCTTATATTTGTAATAATGTACTACATAATTTTGTACGTAAAATTAAGTTGATCATGTCATGTATAGAGTGTGTTGCATTGTTGAAATAACGTACGGAATGAATATTCAGACTGATAATGCGATTCAAGAATAAGTTAATTCGCTCGCTTGTAATTGCAACATAATTATGAATTAATTAAACTCATGTAATGTGTACGTACTTTTGCAGAATTAATGCAGTAGTGTTTTTCCATGTGTTCTGTTAGAGATATATACGGAACTACTCAAAGAGATAAGGATACTCAAGGAACTAATCAAATAGATAAGGACGGATAGTTACTTAGGTGTATTTGACCATATGTATTTCTCTTGCTGTAAATAGTCATGATAATATCTTCTGTTAGAGATATTCTTGTTGTACACATATATTAATAAGAGTTCAGCCTATCACCTGATTACAGTGATATTAATTCACTTTACATGGTATCAGAGCTTCTTCGATCCTATATCCTCGCTTCCCTCTCCCTCCTTTTCCTCACGCCAGTTCTTACCTCTCTCGTTTCCAATTGCTGCCACTTCTTCTGCCGATCCTATTCCGATAGCTGCTATGAGTGCTCTCATCTCCATTCGCATCTCTTCTGCTAATTATCTTGCCTGGAGACGGCAAGCTCTCTCTATTATCGAAGCCTTCAATCTATTGGGTTTTATCGATGGCACTATGGTCGCCCCCTCTCCTACTGTTTCAGCGGCTGATGGGGTTACTTTACCCAATCCGGAATTTTCTGTTTGGTGTACGAAAGATAAAAAATTGCTTAGTGTTCTCTTTTCAACACTCACCGAAGAGGCCATGGCGGAGGTCGCTGGCTGCACTTCCTCTCGCACCGCCTGGCTTGCTCTTGAAGGGGATTTTGCGAATTCTTCGGCATCTCGTGCAAATCAATTACGCGAGCAACTTCTTTCTCTCCGCCGTGGTTCACTCACTGTTGAAGAATACGTCTGTTTGTGATCAACTTGCTGCCATAGGTCGTCCGTTGGAGGAATCAGACAAAAGCCACTGGTTTCTTCGTGGCTTAGGGCTCCAGTTTGCTGGGTTCGCTGATACTCGTCTTGCCATCACCCCCGTACCAGATTTCCGCACTATTTTGCACCAGGCCATCCAATTTGATGCCATGCTCAAATCGATGGAGTCTGCTCCCTCCACCGAGCATGCGGCCTTTGTTGCACATCCTAATCACGACCCGTCTAGCCGTAGCATGCAGTCCTACGGTCAGGGTTCTCAGTCCAACACTCAAAGAAATCAGTCTTCACGATCCTATACATATGGAAATCGGGGTGGTGGAAATTTCAATAATGGTGGCCGTGGCGGTCACCGTCCTCCTCGGTGTCAGCTTTGCCGTGGCGAGCACTATGCGGATAAGTGCTCTCTATGTCTCAATTCTCGCTCCAACCCTACTGCTCACTTGGCACAGGCCTTTGCCTCTCTGTGTAACGTTTCTGAACCTGTCTCTGATTGGTACATTAACTCTGGGGCGTCTGCCCACATGACCTCTCAGACCTCTGCTCTCGAGAAATTTGAGCCCTATACTGGTAACGGTTCTGTTATAGTTGGTAATGGTGAATCTTTAAATATTACTCATATTGGCACTAGCAGGTTGAAT
The DNA here is from genome assembly GCA_947034835.1 of Ballota nigra. NCBI lineage: Eukaryota > Viridiplantae > Streptophyta > Magnoliopsida > Lamiales > Lamiaceae > Ballota > Ballota nigra. The sequence goes on from OX344730.1 coordinate 26,677,053, forward strand.
GATCACGTGAATTTACTTGACGTTTTAGTTGTGCCTCACCTTACCAAAAACCTATTATCTATCAGTAAATTGACATCTGATTATCCGGTCGATGTTGTTTTTTCTGATTCATATTTTACTATTCAGAACCGAGCCACAAGGACAGTGCTGGCTCAAGGTAGATGTGATAAGGGTCTGTACGTGCTTGATCGGGGTATTCCGGCTTTGGTGGCAGCTCTCCAGTAGAAGGTTTTGAAAGCTAGTTTTTCTTTATGGCATTTACGCTTGGGGCATGTCCCATTTTCTGTTATTACTTTACTAAACAAGTTAGGACATTTGCGTGTTACGTCCTTATTACCGGATCCTAATGCTTGTGCTCCTTGTCAATTGGCCAAGAGCAAAAGACTTTCATTTGATTTAAATGAGAAACGTGTCTCTTCTGTTTTGGATTTAATTCACTGTGATCTGTGGGGTCCTACTCTCGTGCTTACCTCTGATGGTTTTCGCTATTATGCTGCTTTTGTAGACGATTTTTCTAGGTTTACGTGGTTATATCCTATGCGTGCCAAATCCGAGTTTTATGATGTGTTGGTTCGTTTTCATAAACTTGTTTGTAACCAATTTTCTGCCACTATAAAAGTGTTTCAAAGTGATGGGGGGACAAAATTTGTTAATTCACGAGTAAAGGAGTTTATGTCTATGCATGGGATTTTTCATTGTTTATCATGTCCGTATACTCCTCAGCAGAACGGACGTGCTGAACGAAAGCATCGCCATATTTCAGAAACTGGGTTATCTATGCTCTTTCATTCCTTTGCCCCAGCTTCTCTCTGGTTTGACGCCTTTGCCACTGCTGTTTTTGTAATTAATCGTCTTTCGTCTTCAGGTATTCAAGATAAATCACCTTTCGAGGTCTTATATGGTTATGCCCCGAACTATGCAAACTTTAAGCCTTTTGGTTGCAGGGTTTATCCGTATCTTCGTGACTATGCAACAAATAAACTTGAGCCTCGAAGTCGCCCATGCATTTTCTTGGGATATAGCAGCCTGCACAAAGGTTTCCGCTGTTATGATCCATCATCTACTCGGGTTTTTATAACTCGGCATGCTCAATTCAGTGAGCTTGAGTTTCCTTTTTCTGGCACAACATCTTCCTTCCCTGCGAGTGATCTTGATATTTCGACCTTTTTGGATAGCATTGTCTCTTCTGACGTTCCTTCTCCATCCATGCCCACATCACCGCCCTTGCATGGCACGCCGTCTCAGCCTATGCATTCTTCGTCATCCCCTCTTCAGCGTGCTTCAATGCTGCTTGATGATGTCGTGCATGATCCTCCGCCTTCTGCGCTTCCTTTGGTTGAACAACCTATTGTGCCTCCCGTTGGTCCGACCGAGCCATCTATTCCGGCTTCGCATGTTGCTCCAGATCACCAACCCGCTCATGTGCAACCTCCTGCACCCGCTCCGCTACCGTCTCATCCGATGACGACTCGCTCTCGTGCTGGAATCTTTAAGCCACGATATCCAGTTGACTTAGCCTCCACAGCTCTTCTCTCTGCTTTAGTTGCTGCTTCCGAGCCTTGTGGGTTTAAGTCCGCAGCCAAGTCTCCAGAATGGTTGGCTGCAATGCAAGAAGAAATTGATGCATTACGGGCAAATGAAACTTGAGATCTGGTTCCACCTCCTTCGGGTACGAATATTGTGGGATCAAAATGGGTGTTTCGTACAAAATATCATGCAGATGGGTCTGTTGAGAGATTTAAGGCTCGACTCGTCGCTCAAGGGTTCACTCAGATTCCTGGCACCGATTTTAATCATACGTTTAGCCCTGTGGTTAAGGCAGCTACAGTCTGTGTTATTCTTGCTTTGTCAGTTCAGCACCAATGGTCTCTTCATCAGCTAGACGTAAAGAATGCCTTTCTCAATGGCGTTCTTCGTAAACCCGTCTTCATGGCTCAACCTCCGGGTTTTGTGGATCCTAGATTTCCTGATCATGTTTGTCGTTTAAAAAAGGCTTTATATGGTTTACGTCAGGCCCCTTTGGCTTGGTACCAGCGCTTCAGCACTTTCTTATTTAGTCTCGGATTCTCCCAGAGCCGCTCCGATTCATCTTTGTTTTTCTTTCATAAGGGTGCTTCTGTTCTTTATCTACTCCTTTATGTCGACGACATTATCTTGACGGGCAACGATAATGTAATCCTTCGTCGCTTCATTGATCGCATGCATAGGGAATTTGCTATTAAAGATTTGGGGCGTCTTAATTACTTCTTGGGCTTAGAGGTCTCGTACACATCCAATGGGATTTTTATTGGGCAGGCCAAATATGCCCACGACATTTTGGAGCGTGCAAATATGTTGGACTCGAAACCGATATCCACACCTCTAGTGGCAGGTGAGTCTTTGGTTAGTGCTGGCACCCCGTTTCGAGATCCCACTTTATATCGTTCACTCGTGGGCGCACTTCAATATTTAACTATCACTCAGCCAGATCTCTCGTTTGCGGTTAATCTTGTCTCTCAGTTCCTTCATTCTCCTACTGAAGATCATTTCCTAGCTGTAAAACGTATTTTACGATATGTCAAAGGGACCCTTCATTTTGGCTTAAATTTTAATCATCGGCCTGAGTCTTCTATCATTGGTTACTCTGATGCTGATTGGGCTCGTTGTGTTGAGACTCGTCGGTCTACGTACGGTTACTCGATCTTCTTAAGTGGTAATCTGGTTTCTTGGAGTGCTAAAAAATAGCCTACAGTGGCTCGCTCCAGTTGTGAATCGGAGTATAGGGCCATGGCAAATGCTGCAGCCGAGGTGGTTTGGTTGATGAATCTTTTGAGTGAGCTTAAAGCTCTTCCTTTGGTGCGACCTCAACTTTTGTGTGACAACAAAAGTGCTATTTTTATCAGTCAAAACCCGGTTGCTCATAAACGTGCTAAGCATATTGATCTGGACTATCACTTTGTTCGTGAGTTGGTTTCTTCGGGCAAGTTATCTACTCAATTTATCCCTTCTCATCTTCAATTGGCTGATATCTTCACAAAGAGTCTTCTCCGTCCGGCCTTTGAATTTCTTTGTTCCAAGCTTTGCGTTGGCTTGCACCCCACGCAGCGCTTGAAGGGGGGTGTTAGAGATATATACGAAACTACTCGAAGAGATAAGGATACTCAAGGAACTAATCAAATAGATAAGGACGGATAGTTACTTAGGTGTATTTGACCATATGTATTTCTCTTGTTGTAAATAGTCATGATAATATCTTCTGTTGGAGATATTCTTGTTGTACATATATATTAATAAGAGTTCAGTCTATCACCTGATTACGGTGATATTAATTCACTTTACATGTTCATTGTGATTCATATATCTTCTATGATCCATTAAGTAACGAATTTTGCACATAAACTACTAAATTATATATGTTTCTTTACATTGATATATACAAACCATCAAATTTTAACATATAAACCACTAAACTTAATTTTCGGCCAGTTTTTCTCCGATTTTAACATGTGAAAGTATTTTTTAGCGGCAAATAGAGAAAGGAGGTGGATGGAAGAGATGAAGAATGATGTCAAGGGGTGAACACGTGAGACGGCCGGCTGCGTGAAGACGCGAAGAGGTAGATAATGAAAGTGATAAAAAGATTTGTATATTTCTCGTTCTAGATATAACAAAATTATGAAGAATTTGACAAAAATATCCTTTCCTCTAGCATGTGTGCAACATTTTTTTTTTTTTTTTTTTTGAAAATATTGTTTAAAAATTAATTTTTAATGATTTATGTGTCAAAATTAACAGTTTGTATTATATCAATTATAAAATATAAATTTGTGGTTTATATGCAAGATTGACCATAGTTTGGTGGATTAGTTGAATTAGACATGTAATAAAATAAACCAAGAGATGTCCGTGACTTTTAGGCTGGGTTTTGCCAGTACAATCGGTAAATGCTCATGGATAGAGAAATTTACTAAACTGAGAGATTGGGCTACTTAAGAATAAAAATGGATCGGAGTGGAGAAATTCTAGAAAAGAGTGCACCAAGCTTCGGCCCATTACAAACCTGGTGTACATCCACTTCCACAGACCACCATTTCATACCACTTTGCTAGTAATTTTTGTTGTTATTAGGGCGGTAAATATCGAAATAGAGGAATAGGTAGGGATATAAGGAATCAAGTGAGCCTGCTCGTAATTTGTTAATTATCGAGCTCGACTTACTTTAATGAATATGCATCAACTTTTTCGAGTTTAATAGACCCTAAACGAGCTACCAAATTCTATAATTTATTTAACTAAATAAATTAAATTACATATTTCTTATAAATTATGAATACTAAATGTGAAAAGTATAAATTAAAATAAAAATATTCATTATAACTCATAGTCCCTTCGTTTTGAAATAATCTTCATGCTTTTATGAATTGTGAAGGAGATTTTACAAAAGTGTGAAAGTTGTTTTAGAATGATAGGAGTATGAGTTAGTTCACAATCTTACTAACAGAGTCTTTTTATGTGTTGGTGAATCGAATATCATTGAATTTGAGGGAACTTTAAGTATATGAGTCCAAACAAATAATTTTATAGTCATATCCCGAAAATTCACAACTGTTTGGTCTGATTACCACTCCACATCAAATCAGAATAGTATTGATGATTTTTTTTAATTTTTTTTTTAAGTTTGAGATTATTTTGAGTAATCAAATAAAGCACAGTTCCCCGAACTCAAAGGAAATCGGCTGTAGAATAATTGTAAGAGATGACAATGGCCCATTCGTAGCAGCTAGATCAGTGTTATACCCTGCAATTATTCGGTAAAATTTGTGGCCACGTACCACGTAATAAATTAATTATATAGTTGAGATTGGTCAATTGGAAAAAAAATAAAAAAATCTCACAAGTTGAATAAAGGCCGTGTGATCAAGTTTTTTTGGATGATTAAAAATTAATTGTTCGCCCCTCTACATATTAAAAACACAAATTACCTGCACAATTAATTTCCTCTTGTGGTGGGGTGGTTGTTCCCCTATTGTGGTGGGGTGGTGTTCCCCTCTTGTGGTGGTTGCGGTTCCGGCTGCAGTGCGGTTGTGGTTCGGAGTTGCGGGTTCGGGTGGTCCCCCTCTTGTGGTGATTGCGGTTCCGGTCTACAGCGAGATGAAAAGATGTTGTCATGTACCCGGTGGTCGAAGGAACTATTGTAATTGATTATGTTAGGAAACTATTGTAATTGATTACCTTTCAAAAAAAAAAAAATTACTCTATCACGTAAATTTTATATTCTAGGATTAAAATAGAGTAAATAAGAGAGAAATATAAATTATCAAGGTTAATTCTCTAACTATTCAATTACTGATGTGATGATGTGAAAATCATAAAATTTTAAAATTCATGCTTAAATTAATTATTCATCAGATGAAGCGGTCCATGCGGAAATAGTCGGAGTTTATTTATTATTTTCTATGTCCACGAAAAATATGTTCACTTATTTACATGTGGTTTATTGCAATATATTGGAGGGTATTACGATATATTACGTTAAACTACGTACAAATAAGTGAACATATTTTTCATGAACATGGACAGAGGAAGTAATCTTTCTTATACGACTAGTCGGAGTTTATTGGTAATCAAATAATGCGATTATGTAAATATGGAATCTAAGAGGGGTGTATTGGTTATAGAGTTTGTAGGATTTTTTTAGACTTTTAAAATCTGGGGGTATTCAATCTAGATTTTCAAAAGTCTTTAAAAATCTTGAGGTATTCAATATGGATTTTAAAAAGTCTTAAAAAATCTTTAGGTATTCAACAGTTTATGGATTTTAATACCCCACGGAATTTCTTAAATTTTCCTTCCAAAATATGAATAGATTTCACTCTCCAAAATCTCTTCTAATAACCAAAGATTTATACGGATTTTAAAAAGTCTTAAAAAATCTTTAGGTATTCAACAGTATATGGATTTTCTTTGATTCTCTTCCATTGAGATGTCAACGGGGCGGGGACAGGGGGTCATTCCCCATCTCCGTCCCTGCAAAATAAATGGGGAAAATTTCCCCCCCATCCCCGCCTCGCTGGGGATCCCCGTCTCGCAGGGATTCCCCGTTCCCCGCCTAATTAATTTTTTTATCTCATTTTTAAAATATAAAAAAAAATTAAATTAAAAAATTAATCATACACAACAATTACTTTATGTTGGTGCTAAAAAAAACTAATTTAAACAAATTGAAGAACCTCTAATTTTAATATTTTTAATTAACATATATACTAAAGTGAAAATAATATAATTTGGAACTAATAACATAATATTAAATTTAAAAAATTATAATTTTTAATAAATAGTTAATTGAGTAGGAAACTGTGAAATATATTTATAATTTACGTTAACATTAAAATAATATATAAATATATTAATTATATAAAAAATAATGTGGCTCCCCACGAGGAACGAGACGGGGATCCCCCGGGCTGAGAATATTATCTCGGTCCCCGCCTACTGGGCAAAAAAATTCCTCGTCCCTGTTTGTTTTGGGGATTACCCGTCCCGTTGTCAAGTCTACTCTTAAAAAAATATAAATAAATTTTACTCTCCAAAATCTCTTCTAACAACCTGAGACTTCTAATGAGGGCGAGGTATAACGGTGATGGAAATGAAGATGAAATAATTATGTATTTTTTTAACAAATGTATTTTTGTTTTTTTTCTAAATAATTTGGATAATTTTTTTTATTTACAAATGTATCTCATATATATTTGCATCAATGGTTCCGGCGCGAGTCTATGGAAATCCATGTCAATCAATAAAAAAAAAATATTCCACAATCCTGTAAAGTCTATGAAAATCCAAGCAAATCAATAAAAAAAGTCTGTCAAACTCTGTATGGAATCTATAGATTTTCTAAATCCACAGACTTTTTAAAGTCCAAAAAAATCCAATAGAATCTCAATTGAATACACCCCTCTAACTCTAATTTCTAGTAGGCTTTTTGACCATTTCTCATTTCTTTTTTTTCATGTTGATATTTTTAATTTTAAAAAATTGTAAAAGAAAAAGAAGCCATCGAAAGGAAAGTAATAAACGAGGCCCAACACATAAATAAAGACCAACTTATTAACTCCACAATTCGGTCCGACACGTAAAATAGAGGCCAACTTATTAACTTGACTAATCGGCCCAAATACTTCGACCCAAAGCCCATAACTTCAAATTTTACTGTATGAGATAACATAGTTTCTTATCTAGAATATATTTTATAATTTTTTTTTCTTAATTTCCATATTTTAGATTACCTAAGTCCATCACATATATTTGAAAAAAAATCAACCCATAAAAGTAATGACATGTTATATTTAATATTTCACTTTTTAGGAATGCATAAATTAAATTTCGTAAAAATAATGCAATAAGGATTTGATACAAGAAATTATTATTTCTAAAGTTTTGGCGGACAAAAACAAAAAAATTACTAAGAGAATGAACGACTCCATAGGGTCCACCTCGACTCGATATATCACACCTCATTCAGAAGAAAATTGTTTTTTTTTTTTTTTTACAAAGATCATACATTTAGGGCTTGTTTGTTTCGGGATTTAGGTGGGCGTGTGAAGTTATGAATTTACGCCCACAAGATGTAAAGTCTTGAATGATAATAAAAGTGTGTGTTTGTTTTGAGATTTTAGTAGGGTGAGATTTTACTTTATGTCAAATCATGTGTAAAAGTAAAGTAGGATGTGTAAGAGAAAAGTAGGAAAGGGGGTAGTATAAGTGAGAGAAAAGTAGGAAAGAGAGTGTAAGTGAAAGAAAAAAGGTATTATAGGTGTGGATGAAGAATGGAATTTAAAAACGGAATGTTACATCTCTAACTAGAATGGGGAAGGGGCAGGAAAATTCTAGTCATATCCGCGTGAATTCCAAAACAAAGAAGCCCTTACATTCACTTGCATTTACTAGCATTTATTGCAGATTCCAATTAGAAAAGGAAAGAAATGATAATGGATAAGGACGGTGGACCAGCACGCGGTAAAATTAATAAAAATTTGCAAAAAGCCATAATTTTAATTTGTTTTTGGTTCATAAAAAATGAGGTAATATGGGAAGAGTTTTCAAATGTTACCTGGGAATTAGGAAATGTCAAACTTGGCAATTCATGTAACCGATGCACATGTCATCTTTAACCAGATGTTTTCTTATTCTAAGTGTATATATTTGAGAGTAATGTATTAAAATTTTGAAAAAAAAAAAAAATACAAAAATTAGTCTATATAGAAATTAACAATATCTTAAGAAGTATTCTTTCCAGTAAACTTTTCCTTTAATTTTTTTTACTTTTAATGTGAGGCTCAATTTATAATATTTAAATTGATAAAATATTTTTTTGAAAATGACATAGTTTTCAATTTAAGACAATGAAACAAAATGAATATATTTTTCTATATAATCATTAGTGGAATTGAATGTAATTTAAAAAAATTTGAGGAGAGGTGAATAGTGCAATGAGAAGTTTACTTGGATACGGAGGTAGTAATTAGTAATACTTCAAAAAAGCATCAGTAACGTCTTAATTATAAAAAAAAATACATAGTTTAGTATATTTGTGCGTGTTTTAAAAAAATCAAAATTGAACTTAAAATTCAAATGCATGCTAAAATTTATGTTATTTTTGTTATCTCTATATTTTTTATAGCATTGTTGTTTTTTTGAATTCGTGTACTATTTTTATGTATATATAGTCATGTACTATACTGCTCCTTTAGTTACGGTATAAAAAATATTTAACTTTTAATAATAATAGTGTGCGGGCATAATAATAATACAAGAAAAACATTGGTAATAATTAGTTAACAATATTAGAGAATATATTAAAAATAAAATAGAAAATGAAATGTTAAATTAGAGCAGTGGTTACTTATTGTCAATTTGGGGGGGTTGCTTTAATGTAAAAATCCATAAATACTTTATTAAGTCGCTAAGATAGTGTTCGCAACTTGGCACTTGTGGAAAAAGTTTGGTCCTACTTGAAGAAAAACAGTATCTGTATATTTTGATTTCTTATATATGTTTGAGATGGGCTGAATGTATCTATCGTTGACGCTTTGCATCAAGTATGATGATTATATCGAAACAAATCTAAATAACTACTGTACTGTTATTGTAACATTTGTTGTGAAAAAGAAAAAGAAAAAAAGGTAAGTTAGGTAGGTGAAGTAAGAGGAGGGGCACGTGGCTACGTGGTAAAGTAAAAATGAATGCATGTACAGGTGCACGCACACGGTTCACTCTCCTCTTATTTATGGGAAACTTCGCCCTCCCACTTTCCCATCCTCAACTTCACTCTGCCTAGTTTCAGAAACTGAATTATCTTGGAGAGAGAGAATTTGAGAAAGTGAAATAACTTGAAGAGAAGAGAGAGAAAGTTGAGGTATGGGTGCAGTGTTGAAGGTGGTGGGGTTGGCCGTGTTTTTGGTGGCGGTGGCTTTGGCTGCCCTTGGGGTTTCTGCTCAGACCCACCACGTCGTCGGCGGTTGGGGTCCCGATTTGGATGTTAGCTCTTGGTTATCGGGTCGGGTCTTCACCGTTGGTGACAAAATATGTGAGTAACCTTCCCCCTCTATGCATGCTATTGTTTATGCACTGATTTTTTTTTTTTTTTTTTTTTCGGGTGTTGTGGTTTTCCTTAAATTTCAGCTTCGCTACTTTGCTTTTTGTTGATTATTATATAGTATTTTTGAAGCAGGTAATTTTTTCTCTCCAAAATACCTATGTACTAAAAAAATGGTCTCACCGTAACCCTTTGAAATAAAAATTGGGAGACGTATGCGGTTAATCTGATGAATGGAATTTATTTTTAATTAGAAATTCCTTGGTAGTTGCACAATTATTTTCGTTCGTTTTATTAGTTAATTAATGTGGGATGTCTAGGGTTCAAGAATTCAGGAGAAGAGGAGAGCATAGTGGAGGTGGGTGGGGTGGAAGAATTCGTATCCTGCAATCTCACAAACCCAATCAGGATGTACACCGACCCGGTTAACCACGTGGTTTTGGAGAAGGAAGGCATTAGATACTTCACCAGTGGGAACCCAGAGATGTGCAAAAACGGGATGAAGCTACCCGTAACCGTTCAGCCCCATTCTAAATTTGAACCCGATCATCACTCCTCTCCCCCATTTGACCCATCATACGATCCTTCAGACCCCGGTCACAAACCTCCCCCATTTGATCCATCATATGATCCTTCAGACCCCGGCCACAAATCTCCTCCATTTGACCCATACCCGCCAGTGAAGCCCACACCACCGACTCCTCCGCACGAGCCCCCACCCATTCGGCCGCCGCCTCCGCATGAGCCCAAGCCTGTTCAGCCGCCACCATCCGCCGCCCCACCACCTTTTACTGCCGTCTCCTTTATGGTATCAGCTGGGTTGTTGCTCTGCTACTATCTAGGCATCTAGGCGCTATTTTTTAGCAGCGACGATGCTCTTTAATTTGGTAGTTGCTTGCTACTAGTAGTACTTAATAAGCTGCTATTGCTTTGGTATCCAAGTGTTGGGCTTGTGAATCTTACCTTCATCAAAGCCTCGGAAACTTGGAATTGTAATTTATGTTTCCAACCCTGGCTTGTAACTTTGCATTTCATATTAGATGTAGCATCGGATTGAATAAAAAGCTTGTTATGGGTTTAGTAAATCCTTCACCTACTGTGTTATCTTCTATCACCAAACTACAATTTATTATCCAACACCTGTATTGGATATTGCAAATTAGCCTATCCACCGCCCACCACCACACGAAATTCCAAATTAATGTGATAATCTCATAATTTTATTCCAAATTTATATGATATCTTTTATCGGACTTTAGGAAATTACAGTCCGTTACATCTCAGTTAATATGTATTGAAAGGCAAAATGGAACACTTTGTCAGATGAATGACCAGTAACACATAAATGCTCAAGTCAAATATACTCTCAGTAAAATTCGACTAACAGCAGGACATAAGATACGAAGTATTGTAAATTAGTACGCTATATCATTACAATTATACAACAGGTCCAAAGACATTTAACAAGCATCGCTCATTGTGTGTTTTCAATCAGCATAAATTAACCAAGTGCAAATTAACATAAACTACGCACTTTCCAGCTGCAGTTATGTCTGTAAAATCACGCACATGTGGAACCTGATCACTTGTTTTCCATTTCTCACTTCCCTTGCACACCGGAAAATACTACCCTGTACTCTTATTCAAGACAAGGAAATGCTAGGTTATTCAAGACAAGGAAACACTGTCGAGGTCCAAATGGTTTTCAGTTTAGCAGTCCGAGATACATGCAGGGATGGATGTGTTAGGTACAAATTATCTCTATCTCAGAACAACGTAATTTGCTCCATTCGTCTTTTGAATCTTGGACATCCTTCTCAATACTTCTGCAAAAGCATCCTTGTCCTGCATTCACAAAACTTACCCTGATGACACAATTCTTTTGGATATGTGAAAGCAACGTTGACATTGTAATAAATAGCAGAACTGGATAGATTGGGTATTCAACATATTTGTTAAAAATGAAAACCATTCTACAACCTTCGAAACACAAAGGAGAAGGGATATACACAATTCATAAAAAGGACTGTTCTTCGAAACACATATTTGTGAAATGAATACCATTATACCACCTTCGAAACACATGTTTGTTTAAAATGAATACCATTCTACACGCCAGAGAGTCAAACGTATAAAAAAAGAAAAAGAAAACTAAAAAACGTGCAATGCAAAACGAAACCTGAAGGGTACAAATAAATTGTATAGGCAGAATTGCTCACCTCTTTACACTTTAGTCTAGACCTGAATTTGGCCACAAGTTCCTGTGTCGTCACTGGTCCCTTCTCTAACAGAACAGCCCTGATTTCATCTTCAGTAGCTGGTGAAGGCCGCGTGGCTGTTCCACTTTTCGATGATGTTGCACCTTTAGTAGGCGCACTGCTTTTTGAAGATGGAGCAGGCTCATTCTTCACGGGCTTTATGTCCTGAAATCCCAAAAAAAAATATCTTAAGAAATAGAGTAAAATAAAAGGACAGAGAAAATTCTCAAGACATAAGAAAATATGTATATAAAGACACTGTTGAATTCAAATTATCAATCTCACAGTTTCTGTTTTCATTTTCTTCATAGGTGCAGTGTTGGGGGTTTTTGATTCCTCGCCACTACTTTTTCTCTTCGCCTTTGAAGACTTTGAAGTAGACGGTGTCCCGCGACCAGCAGCAGAAGTTGTTGATTTAAGGGGACTGTTGTTATCTACTGGCTCTTCTTTTGGAACCTCCTTCTTCGGGGCAAGTACAGGCAATATATCTTCTTCCGTCTAGCAATATAGGAAAACAAATATGACGAGCTTGTACACTTGGACAAATAGCAGGTTTAAGGATCTAAAAACAAAGGGACAATCAACTCATCTATTAAAAAAAAAAAGAAGTTATCTCATAACGTTTTAACACCTAGTAGGTATATATGGTATATATGTAGTATCTAAACTGACGTCTTATGCTTTTCAAAATGTTTTGCATTGTTTGCATTGTTTGCATGGCTTTTCAGGCTTTCGGATATGAAGGGTGTGTTCCTAAGTGTAGAAATTTGAAAAGAATGATGCAAGCAACTGAACTGAGAAATGTACATGTGTTTGGTTGTGTTTGAGAGGATGGAGAAGGAAGGGATGGCTTCTATAAAGATAAAAATCACATTATAAGCATACCAAATCAAATTTATTTGTCAAGATAAAACCGAAATTTTGGCAATCAGAGAACATACATCATCATCGTCGTCGTCGTCATCCTCTGCATCAGATTCATTTAGCCCATTAGATCGCCCCAGCAGCTTTTGCAGCTCTTTTCCAGATTTGCTAAGCCCTCCCTCCTCTTCATCCCCTTCATCTTCATCCTCCTCATCCTGAAATAAATGAATACAGAGAGTGATCATTTCTTTCAAATAGCAGCTTCAGCCTCCACAACATGACCATATCAATTGATGTGATGGAAAATGCGAAATTCTGTAAGCATTTCCAACAGAATTAACTAGTGACTAGTGTTTTTGGACTACACGGTCCAGCAGATTCACAACATGAACCAAGGCTAATAAATATTCACAACGAGCGTACAGAGTTGCTTTCTCACTCAAAAACATTACATTACATCTTTCCTGTTACGATCCTACATTGAATCCACAAGAAATTGTGGATTGGTATACAAGTGGGAGTCAATCTTTGACTTTTGACCATGGTTATGGGTTAAGTTAGGGCTCCCTTGCTTATATTTTTAACAATTGGTGCCGTCTGTTGGAAAATTTGGACGGGCTGCGGAATAGGGCTACCAGATTGTGGGACCAGGGGTTTTGCCACCCGGATGTGGGCCCAAGGGGGGTTGCCAACAATTCCCTTGCACAGTTGTGCTTTTACTAGGAGGAAGGAATAAAGAAAATGATGATCTCGCCCTCCTGGTTTTCTAAGGTTAAGAAACTGAAAAGCTATACCATCAACTAAATTTCTCCTTGAAGCTTTCAAACACAAGTTAACAATGTCTACAACAAAGCTTTCATAATCTAAACTCTAAGAGACACTTATCTCATTTTGAACATAAAGTGTCAAGCGAATATCCCAAAACTCACCATCTGGTTAATGCAATATCTAATATATTTGGAAAATACGGAGCAAATACAGTATACCTATCATCAGTATGTTGAAAAACCTAAGATCTTATAAGTGCACCAACAGATAATTTGACCCACATAGAACAGGGCTGCAATTCAAGCCTCAGGCTACTAATAGTAGTAGTATAATTTGGCATGGAAAGTCAGCAGCTGAATAAATGTATATATGACCTGCTTAATTTCTGGAGGAGCAGGAATTTCAGGGGCCAAATCTTCCCTCTCCTCAGGATCATTTGCAACTCCTTCATCATCATCAGTGAAAATCTCTTCATGCTCCCAATCATCACCTAAAGACAATGAAAGAGATTAGAAAGCTATGCACACTTTTATGCATCCAACTGTATGGAGGTTCATTGAGAGCTAAAAAAATGTGAATTTTGACAATCTTTGCAATATTCCTTTTAAAAGTAAGAGTTGGGAATTTGTGAAATCAAACTATTTATTCTAATTCAAAACCATATGGAGTCCTACTTCGAAGTTGCTCGCAAGGGGAATAAAGGTGACGAAAAGTAGGGACTATGAGACATTAAGCCACATGATCCATGTGGCGTACAGCATAAAGTCAAGGATGTGAATAATGGAGATGGCATGGCATCACATAGCATTCCTAATAACAAAGTGGAATGAGTATTAAGTAGAATAATTGGTCATTTTAGCAACTATGCCACTCATAACTCATCAACAAAGAAAGGCCAGGATTCCAAAAAACCACTAGTTCAACAAAACAAAATGCACATGAAAGACGCAACCCAAGAAAAATGTTGTTAATACCTCATCAACAAAGAAAGACGGGAATTCCAAAAAAGCAATAGTTCAATGAAACAACATGCACATGGAAGACTCGAGCCAAGAAAAAGGCCGTTTCCCCAGAGCTACATATCCCAAATAGGATTTTTCGGCTAGGAACACAACAAAATAAAAGGCAGATGGATTCTTACCTTTCTCAATATCATCATCATCGAAGTCGAGGTCACCACCTCTAAGTCCTTCTTCATCGTCATCTCCAGCTTTCTTGTTGAGTCCTAACCTATTTTTTCTAGCTGCCTCTTCTTCTTCGTCTTCATCTCCCCTATCTGAATCATTTGTTTCATCATCCTCCCCTGTTGTTTTTTTACGCCCCCTTCCAGCACCAGCTGCACCTTCCCTATCATCAAATTTCTCAGCTTCAGCTCCAAAGGTTGCAGCTCCACTGTTAGCTGCTTTCATCATCCACCTCTGGTAACCATCAGCAGTTTTCCTTCTACCTTTCATTTTCTCTTCGGCCTCTTCCAAAGTGAGTTGCTTATATTGTGCTACTTTGTTAAAATTGTACCTATAATAATACAAATAAATAAAATGCATGAAGCAGATCTGCAAACAAGTAAATAATGTGGGTGAACAGTAACACTGATTACCAGGAACCAGCAGGAATAGCAACAAATTCCTTTCCTTGAAGCATTAGAAGGTAGTATGTTGCTGACTGTGAGCCCTCAAGCTGCCCTTGGTACTGAAACTGGCCGGTTTCATCCTCTAGCAGCCAAGGTTTATTCTTGTACTTCTCCTGCACCACATGGCATTTTTTACTTGTCATGCCTTAAACATGTAATCATGAAGAAAATGTGGGAACTCCATCCCAAATCGACAAACAAGGTTCAAGTATGACCAAATAATTACAGAACACATAGCATTCCGATGTCACTGTAGCAAAAGATATATAATGAATTCAGCAAATATGAAAAATGAGAGATGCAGATAAGATTAGGATTGAGCAATACACGCAGGTTGTCAGAAACTTGGCGCCCTTGCAGACCTTCTTTCTGCAATGACCATTTATTCTCGTTCTTCTTCTTAAAATTTGGTAACCCCGAGGTGAACCTTCCAATAAAGTAATTCTTGTCATTGCTGGAACTTGCCCGGACATTGTATTCCTATATACAACAAATAATAACCATCTTGTAGTCAACTCGAAATTCATGCATTAGAAGTTAGAACTGAACTTAAAATGTGAATAGATTGAAACAATATATAACATATATCCACCTCTTAAGTACCAGATTTTAGCAAAAGTCCTACTTATAGAATATATCTCTCCAACATGGTTTTATTCATATCCTATCAAATACTTTTCTACCTACACATCTCAAATAACTACTAACCTGACAAGCTGATACGAGCAAAACAAGTTGATGGGAGAAACTGGTAAAAGAAAATTTCCTTTTGACTTCAGTTGCAAAAATACTCCAATTGACAAACCAAATTGATATATTCCATCACCAATAAAATGCATTCAACTAAAGCAAATAATCTCACTCTCTTGCACCCTAAAACAGGAAGATCCAGAAAATGAATAAAATGGCCAAATGCTCTCCCAGATGTGCTCAATTATAAGCAAGAGCAGAAATCCCTTCCGAGAAGTACATACGTAAGCTACACTTTTCATATGATTATATAACCCTCGTCCACTTAATTATATCCAATCAGCTAGTACCTCAGACTTAATTAACTCCAATTATGATAAACCTTTTGCTCCAAAATATTAATAATTAACATTCCCAAATGTTCATAACTGAAGAAAATCAATAATATTATTAGCAGCACTCAAATTGACACAAAACAACAAACCTGCAGCTTATGTCACTGATTATCAATATGTCATACAACATGTGCGATTCCATGCATGTTCACATCACAATGTTGATAAAAAAACAAAAAAAAACAATAGAACTTTAATTCATTTTGTGAATTAGCAGCGAACCCTAATTAGGTGAGTGATAGGAGTGCCACACTCGTAGCACTTGGTACGTTTTTCAGCCATGTTTTTTCCACAATTCAAGCAAAGCGTCAGGTGCTTGCACGTGCTGCCATACAGTTCAACCGTCGATCCACAACCACCGCACGACGGCTTTAATATCAAATCCATTCTTCGGTTCTTTTTCTTTCTTGTGTTTCCAACTTTCCTGCAATCCACACCAGCGTCCTTGATATTAAAAATAAAATCACAATTGCGACCAATTTAAATCAAAACCCCGAATCTAGGGTTCCAAAAGATTGGTGTCGAAAATCATGTCAAACCGGGAATTAAGTCTTAAAATTCAACCTTCACGAACAATGACTTAAGTTTTCCTAACACCGATAAATCCGAATTCGTATCTCGTGCCTTGATGGACTCCCGATCGCGTAGTATTCGTACAATTTTGTATGAACTATTCGACCTCTGATATGAGTAATAATTGAAGGCTTATGAAACGGATCGCGCTCGGTGCATTATATAAGGGCGAGGAAGGGTGGATTAGTCATTTTATTCCCGACCAGTGACGTTGCAGAACACGACAACGCTTCTTCTCCAAATTAGCGATTCTTTTAATTTGACCGAGACTTGAGTTATACTTATTGGCCTGATTGAAAAAAAATAAAAATAAAAAAATACACTCAGAAATATCTGCAAACAAAAACGGAAAACACAACTAAGATAAAAATAAAACATTCAAGCATTTTACCAATGCAGAAAAAACTTACCTCAAAAAGAAAAGGAGAATAAAAAGATTTAAAATTTATGGATTCAACTTGCAGAGATTGCGTCGAGACCGATGAAGAGGTTATCGTGGATTCTGTAAATCTTCTGAAAGTCGGTGGCAATAGTCCGCAACCTGACCCATAAGCCGCCGGCCACTGCAATCGAGAAGATCTACAACTTAACTCACGAACAATTGAGAATTCACCAAAAAGGGGAAAAAGAAATTAATAGGAGTACCTACCTAATACCTATCCTAGACAGAAAATCGAGGCATAAGGTTATTGCTTTCGTTTAAGTGAGAAGAGGGCTGGATGGCTGGAGAGAACAACTTCGGTGGCGTTGGAGAAGAGGGCCAGGAAGTGTTATGGGTTTGGAATTTTTGGACTTTGGTGGCTGGGAGTGGAAAAATGAGATTGACAAATTCGAGAATTGAACGTGTAACTTAGAACAGGACCCCGCGTAATATTTTAAATATTAATTCAATCAAAATATAGTATTTTTTTAATTCAATCAAAATATCGATTTGTAATTAAAAACCATAATAATTTATTCCAACTAACTCATGCAAATAAAAAATGGTGGTTTATATAGTAAAAATAAGTGAATAGAGGTATGAATATAAATATAGGATATGTAAATATTATCCAAAAATATCATAAAATTATAGAATTGTAGAATTTTAAAATAAAGGATTGAGAGAAGTATCATAGTAGGAGTGAATGGATAAAGTTAAAATTTTAAATTTTATGAGCATAACTAACTATAAAATAAAATAAATCAATTTAAAAAAAAAACTGTATAAAAATAGGTGGACTCATGAAAATGTAGGATTTCAAAAAGAAGAGATATTAAGCATGCCACATAGGAAAGAGAAGATTCATAAATAGAAAGAGGTATGATTTTATGCTTTTGTTTCTCTCTCCCCCACCAAAATAGTTGGTGTTATAAATCTTGTTGTAAATAAGTGTGTAAATTAAAGAGACAGCGTTTGTTGACCCAGTTCGTCGGGAACGACGGGCGAGCCAAGCCAAGAGTTTCACTAATATTCTTGTGTATGAGTATATTTACAATAATGAATACAATGATCTATTTATAAGAATAAAACCCTAGTCTAAGATATAAAGCCCGTTGGGTTTCTTGGTCCATAAGTAATGTCCACATCAAATCTTCTAGATTTGGAATAATAAATCTTCCCCTTGGACATTACGACATAACATAAATGTCTTGTCATAAAAACTCCTCGTGCTGGGGATCGGCCAAATAATAAGTAGGGAGGAATGTCATTGATCTTCTAGATCTAAATCTTCCAGATTTATTTCGAGGTTACCGCTCCCCCTGAAGACAACAACGCTTTAAGTCTTTGCATCCCAATACCAAGGACATACTTTTCAAAAGTAGACGTAGGTAAGGATTTAGTAAACAGATCTGCTAGATTGTTACTAGATTGCACCTTTTGAATGGTAATTACGTTGCTCTTCTGGAGTTCGTATGGGTAGAAAAACTTAGGTGAAATATGTTTCGTCAGGTTTCCCTTGACGTACCCATTACTCATTTGTGCGATACAAGCAGCGTTGTCTTCAAATATAACGGTGGGGGGTGTATCGTCTTTGGCGATACCACACGAGTCACCAACGTGTTTTACCAATGACCTTAACCAAACGCATTCTCGTGCGGCTTCGAATAAAGTATGATCTCTGAGTGGTTTGAAGACGTGGTAACCATGGATTGTTTAACCGATCTCCATGAGATTGTGGTTCCACCACAGAGAAAAACATAACCAGACTGGGATACGTTGTTGTAGGGATCAGACAAATAGCCAGCATCCGCATAACCTACCAAGGTTTTGTCTTGGTTCTTGCGGTAAAACAGTCCAAGATCTTGAGATCCTTGGAGGTACCGTAGAACGTGCTTAACATCATTTCAATGTCTCCTCGTAGGAGAAGCGCTATATCTCGCAAGCAAATTGACAGCAAATGCAATGTCCGGCCGAGTGCAATTTGCGAGATAGAGCAAAGCTTCAACAACGCTAAGATAAGGAACTTCTGGCCCCAGAATTTCTTCTGAATCTTCTCTTGGTCTAAATGGGTCCTTATCCACTTCGAGGGATCGAACAACCATAGGGGTGCTAAGTGGATGAGATTTGTCCATATGAAATCTCTCCAACACCTTCTTTACGTAGGTCGACTGATGAATAAGGATTCCTTCTAGGAGGTGCTCGATCTGCAAGCTGAGGCAGTACTTGGTTTTACCCAAGGACTTCATTTTGAATTCAGCTTTCAAGATTGAACTAGCTTCTTCAATCTCTTTGCATGTTCCGATTATGTTTAGGTCATCAACATAAACGGATATGATGCAAAAAACATCTTGCATTTCTTCGTGAATACGCATGAGAAAACTTTATCGAATGTGTATCCCTTCTTCTGAAGGAATTCACTAAGTCGGTTGTACCATATGAGGTCTGATTGCTTCAGGTCATAAAACGACTTTTGCAGTTGTATGCTATACATACTGCGGTTTTCACCATTCCTCATTTTAGGAATGTCAAATTCATCGGGGATTTTCATGTAAATGTCGGCATCTAGTGATCCGTATAAGTACGCGGTTACTAAGTCCATTAATTTCATTTGGAGATTCATTTTAATTGCCAATGATATCAAGTAGCGGAACGTTATTGAGTCCATGACATTGAGTTCATGACGGGAGAATAGGTTTGATCGAAATCAATCCCAGGTCTCTGCGAAAAACCCTTGAGCTACAAGCCTCGCTTTATACCTCTCCATAGTATTGTTCTCATTTCGTTTTTGTACAAAAACCCATTTATATCCTACAGGGATAGCGCGCGCGGGTGTACGAACGAAAGAGTCAAATACTTGTCTTTTGTTAAGCGATGTGAACTCTGCTTCAATTGCCTCTTTCCATTTTACTCAATCGGCGCTTCCGGCACTTAACGATAATTTTGGGTTTTGGATCTGGATCGTTAATGGAAAGAGCAAATGTCGCTGCAAATGTGTCGTCGACGACAGTAATATTTATATTATATGTTTCTCCCGTATCTGTGAAATTCACAGAGACTTTGACATTTACGTCAACCAGACCTTCCTCATTTCCCATTGTATCTAGGTTTGGTCGTTCCACGGTGTTGGCGGACATTTTCGTACGGGTTGATATATGTGGCTATTTGGATTATGCCCGACAAACAATAAATGTAAAACGAACACGAACAATGGGGGAAGAACTTTCGTTCTTCCCTCGAATGAGAGCTTTTTGCATATATGAGAAATGAGAGGAAATGTGAACCATTTACAATGAGGGGGTGACCCCCTATTTATAGAGGTTCACCCCCAAAGGCCCAAAAGTGGCCCTAAATTCGTCTCAACCCTTTATTTTAGGGATTGATTACAATATTAATCTAACAATCAACCGTAGACCTATAATACATTAAATACTCTTTTCTGATGGAGACTCTCGATCTTGTCGGGTCAGTGTATCTTCAGGAATCTGATCTTCTGTCAGGCGAGGATATTTCCTGCTGTAACAATTGCTCCCAAGATTGGGCTCTGATTGCTGCCAGAGTTCGATCTTGATCTGTGCTTCAGATAGGTTTTACCCCCGAGCCTGAAAATAGGATAGCTCGGATGCCCCGGGGGAATCTTCAACGACATGGTCCGTGACGGACGAATCTTTCAAGTCATCTTCGTATTGTTAAACTTTTGAAACTTGATAGGTTAGGTGGGGTACGATCTTCAGTCGTGCCCCCGAGTTGAGAATAGTGATGTTCAATTAATAAAGAGTTCTCGCACTGGTTGACATTGATTTTAATAATAGGGCGGTAAGGACCGCGATGATAAATTAATGAAGTGCTTAGGCCGCTTGCGGGTAGCGACTTCACAGACAACAGACTGACTTAACAACCGCTTAAAAGATTAATCAACAGATTAATGAGTGAAGTGTTTTAGCCGATTGACGGACAGCGACTTCACGATGATGGGATTGAATTAACAACCGTTTAAAAGATTAATCAACAGATTAATGAGTGAAGTGCTTTAGCCGATTGACGGGCAGCGACTTCACGGTGATGGGATTGAATTAACAACCGCTTAAAAGATTAATCAACAGATTAATGAGTGAAGTGCTTTAGCCGATTGACGGGCAGCGACTTCACGATGATGGGATTGAATTAACAACCGCTTAAAAGATTAAACAAAACGTCTAGGACGCGATATATTATGGCCACAAGTGGGCAAAAGCGACGCGGGTCAGTCGATGCCGGTGAAGGCGGACTGGTCGATGCCGTTAACATGGATAAACCAAAGCAGAGAATAGATTAGTTAACGCCGGTGAAGACGAACTAAACAACACCTCGCCCATTAAGGCGGAAAGTCAACGCTTAACATGCGGACTGGATCCACACCGAGAGGCGGATTAGTTGACGCCGGTGAAGGCGAACTAATCAAGGCCGAGTGACGGATCGTCTTGAGAGGCAGATTAGTTGACGCTGGTGAAGGCGAACTAATCAATATGTCAACGCATAAAAGACGGACTAATCAACGCCGAGAAGGCGGATTAACTCGAGAAAGAGGTTAGTTGACGCCGGTGAAGGCGAACTAATCAACACGTCAATGCCTGAAAAGGCGGACTAATCAACGCCTAAAAGGCGGATTACTTCGCCACTCCAGGCGGAACGTCAACGCCTAACGGGCGGACTAATCAACGCCTAAAAGGCGGATTACTTCGCCACTCCAGGTGGAACGTCAACGCCTAACGGGGGGACTAATCAACGCCAGGAGGGCGGATTACCTCGAGAAGTAGATTAGTTGACGCCGGTGAATGCGAACTAATCGAAACGTTAACGCCTAAAAAGACGGACTAATCAATGCCAAAAAGGCGGATTACTTCGCCACTCCAGGCAGAACGTCAACGCCTAACGGGCGGACTAATCAACGCCAGGAGGGCGGATTACCTCGAGAAGTATATTAGTTGACGCCGGTGAAGGCGAACTAATCGAAACGTCAACGCCTAAAAAGACAGACTAATCAACGCCAAAAAGGCGGATTACTTCGCCACTCCAGGCGGAATGTCAACGCCTAACAGGCGGACTAATCAACGCCAGGAGGGCGGATTAACTCGAGAAGTAGATTAGTTAACGCCGGTGAAGGCAAACTAATCGAAACGTCAATGCCTAAAAAGACGGGCTAATCAACGCCAAAAGGCGGATTACTTCGCCACTACAGGCGGAATGTCAACGCCTAACAGGCGGACTAATCAACGCCAGGAGGGCGGATTAACTCGAGAAGTAGATTAGTTGACGCCGGTGAAGACGAACTAATCGAAACGTCAACGCCTAAAAAGGCGGACTAATCAACGCCAAAAAGGCGGGTTACTTCGCCACTCCAGGCGGAACGTCAACGCCTAACGGGCGGACTAATCAATGCCAGGAGGGCGGATTACCTCGAGAAGTAGATTAGTTGACGCCGGTGAAGGCGAACTAATCGAAACGTCAACGCCTAAAAAGACGGACTAATCAACGCCAAAAAGGCGGATTACTTTGCCACTCCAGGCGGAATGTCAACGCCAGGAGGGCGGATTAACTCAAGAAGTAGATTAGTTGACGCCGGTGAAGGCGAACTAATCAAAACGTCAACGCCTAAAAGGCGGACTAATCAACGCCAAAAATGCGGATTACTTCGCCACTCTAGGCGGAACGTCAACGCCTAACGGGCGGACTAATCAACGCCAGGAGGGCGGATTACCTCGAGAAGTAGATTAGTTGACGCCGGTGAAGGCGAACTAATCGAAACGTCAACGCCTAAAAAGGCGGACTAATCAACGCCAAAAAGGCGGATTACTTCGCCACTCCAGGCGGAATGTCAACGCCAGGAGGGCGGATTAACTCGAGAAGTAGATTAGTTGACACCGGCGAAGGCGAACTAATCGAAACGTCAACGCCTAAAAAGACGGACTAATCAACGCCAAAAAGGCGGATTACTTCGCCACTCCAGGCGGAACGTCAACGCCTAACAGGCGGACTAATCAACGCCAGGAGGGCGGATTACCTCGAGAAGTGGATTAGTTGACGCCGGTGAAGGCGAACTAATCGATACATCAACGCCTGAAAGGGCGGACTAATCAATGTCGAGAAGACGGATTACTTCACCAATCTAGGCGGAATGTCGATGCCTAAAGGCGGACTAATCAACGCCGAACAGGCGGATTAACTCAAAAAGTAGATTAGTTGACACCGGTGAAGGCGAAATAATCGATATGTCAACGCCTGAAAGGGCGGACCGGTCAACGCCTATGAAGGCGGACAAATATTTGTAGTCGAAAGGTGCGACCGATAAAATATTGAGTTATGTGTTCGGTGATCGACCTCGATAATTTTTCGAAATTGTATTCGAAGTTTCAAATAACTGACTGTATTTAATAATACTCAGAGTCAAATAATTTATTTTTGATATCGCAAAATAAGCTTAGGTTATGTATATCCATGCCCCCGCTTTTAATATATATGAAAACTTACGAGTTAGGATATATATTAAAAGGAAATATCAAATGAAAATTGTATTTAAAAAATTGTCCCCACTTTGAATTTTCTAAATATGAATATATGCCCCCGCTTTTAATGTATATGAAAACTAACGAGTTGCGATATATATTAAAAGAAAATATTGAATGAAAATTGCATTTCAAAATTTGCCCTCACTTTGAATTTTTGAAATACGAGTATATGCCCCCGCTTTTAATTTATATGAAATTTGCGAGTTGCGATATAAATTCAAAGGAAATTTCGAGATAAACCTGATATGAGTGGGCAAAGGACTGCCCGTAGATTTTTCCGTTGATGAAGAGATCCTGGATACTCGTCACACAAGTTTTTTTTTTTTTTGCGGCCTCTTTTTGGAATAGTTGCCCAACCATCTAAAACTTAAAACAGACCTAACATGGATATATAAGTTTGGCCCAACAGTTAAATAAAAATGGCCCTACAAATTAAATAAAGGGCCCAAGATTAAATAAATCTTGGCCCAACTGATTTTAAATAATAACCCTGACCCAAGAATCCCTAAATGCAATCAGCCCAATTAAAAAGATTAACATGCCCCGTGCGCTGAAATCAACATCGAGGCGGTGCGGGTTGGGCGTTGAGGAATCGGTGGCCGCGGTCAGCGGGGCGGCTGGAACTGTGAGCGACCACGGGGTGCGGGGAGCTGCGGGTAGGAGGCCGCGAGAGGCGGCTCACGGGGAAGCGGTGGGAGATTGCGAGCGGGGAGCCCGCGACGGTGATGGCAGAAATCTGAGTAGCGCTTGGCGGCGCGCGAGCAAGAGGAGCCCGCACCAGCGGCGGCGCGGTGCGCAGGGAGGAAGCCGCGCGATGGTCGGTGCGGGGAAGTCCTAGAAGGCCGCGATGATAAATGGTTGGATGCGCCTGGAGGCTGGCGGAGCGGGCAGGCGCAGCGGGGAGACCACCGAGAAGGGCGGCGCGGTTAGGCGGAGGCCGCTGGTTGCGGAGCGGGAGGCTGGCAGGCCATGCCGTTGCTGATCCTTCGGGAAAGACGGGCCGCGGGCTCGCCGTGCGGTCAGGTGAGAGTGGCGGTACCGGGCGGCGACCCATGGTGGCCGTGGGCGGAACAGAGGCCGCTGGGCCCTCGTGAGTGGCGACGCAGGTAGGCGATTGAAGTCGCTGGTGGGCGGCGGTTAGGAAAACATTGCGTGTAGAAATCTGAGATGGCGGCTGAGGCTATTTCTCGGGCGGCGAGCGTCGGCCGGTGGCTGCTAGGCGGTGAGCGACGATTTGAGGCTGCCGGACCTCCATGGGTACACGGGATGATGGGTATCGACCTCGTCAGCACGCAGATCGAGGCCAGAATCTTTAACTTTTCAGCATGTCTTGGGAAATGCGCCAAAAGCAGACTAAAAAGCTGTGGAAAAGCGGCGCAACAACCGAGGCAAACAGAGAGGGATTCAATGCAGAAAAATGGATGTTCTGCTTTAAATTTTCTTGGTCCTGAGTGATTTCACGGGGGCGATGGTGCCGCGGCTGGGCGCGGCCGCGACGATGCCGAAAAGTCATGTGAACTCTGTCACCGGATATGGCCGTAGTACCACCGGAAATTGCAGTAACATTCTCTTCTTCTTTTTTCTTTTCTTGTTTTCTTGCGTGGCTCTCTTCCTTTACCAAGGAAATTAATTTCTGTTTTGGAATTTTGTGGGTATGGATGAAGTTGTGATTTTGTTGCTGTAAGGTTGGGGAGATGTTTTCTTGATTTTTTTTTTTTGAATCGATGCATACATACTGACTTGAAAATGATGGGGTAGTACGTATACGATTTAATGAGTAAAATATGCTTGTTGGAATTTTTTGTTGGAAGACCATGGATGTTTGTAACGAATATTGAACCGAGGATTTATTCTAACCTTTGATTCTTGAGTATTGATACCGAAATGGGGTTGAAGATGAGATGATTTTTTCTTCAAGGTTTTTTAGTGATTTTTCGGTTTCTCGAATGATTTTCGGGGTTTACCCTCCTTCTAGCGCCAAATTGTTGACGGACATTTTCGTACGGGTTGATATATGTGGCTATTTGGATTATGCCCGACAAACAATAAATGTAAAATGAACACGAACGATGGGGGAAGAACTTTCGTTCTTCCCTCGAATGAGAGTTTTTTGCATATATGAGAAATGAGAGGAAATGTGAACCCTTTACAATGAGGGGGTGACCCCCTATTTATAGAGGTTCACCCCCAAAGGCCCAAAAGTGGCCCTAAATTCATCTCAACCCTTTATTTTAGGGATTTATTTCCAATATTAATCTAACAATCAACCGTAGACCTATAATACATTAAATACTCTTTTCTGATGGAGACTCTCGATCTTGTCGGGTCAGTGTATCTTCAGGAATCTGATCTTCTGTCAGACGAGGATATTTTCTGCTGTAACACACGGTCCTAGTGCAAGGAATATTTTGTGCACGTGCTTCATCACTAGGACTCTCGTCTCCTAAAGACTTGGGGTTATCAAGACGGATCTCTTCTAGAGATTTTACATTCGACTGACCAGTTTTGCTAGCCTTCTGTTTAGGTGTGTTACTATCTCTTGAGGGTTCCTTACGCTTTTAGCGTGTGGGGGCATGAGTACTCATTTTGCTTGGGACCTCAACCCTTTGGGGAGCATTTACTGCAGGTATATGCGATCTAGTCACACCTCTATGGTCAGTGAATGCGTCTGGCAGGTTATTTGCTAAGTTCTGCAGGTTATTGATCTTCTGAACTTCCAGTTCAGATTGATTAGTGCGCGGATCTAGATACTGAAGATTACTTACGTTCCACGTAAGTTCCCAGCATTCATTCAATTTTGAATTCGAATCTCCCCCTAATGTCGGGAAGTAATCTTCATCGATCGTGCAATCAGTGAACCAGGCCGTTAATTGATCCCCGGGCAAAGGCTCGAGGTATTTCACGATGGATGGAGAGTTAAATCCGATGTAAATACCGAGTTTTCTTTGTGGGCCCATAGAGGTTCGCTTGGGTATCGTAATTGGTACGTATACCGCACATCCGAAAATACGCAGATGGGAAATGCTAGGTTCTTTCCCACGCACTAACTGTAGAGGGGAATGATCATTATATGCAGTTGGACGGATTTGAATTAAGTGCGATGCATGTAGGACTGCATGCCCCAAACATGAGGTGGGTAGTTTTGAGTTCATAAGCAATGGTCTCGCGATAAATTTGATACGTTTTATTAGCGTCTCAGCAAGACTATTTTGGGTATGGACGTAGGGGACTGAATGCTCCACTTTAATTCCTAAGGCCATACAGTAATCTGTGAAGGCCTTCGAGCTAAACTCAGTTGCATTGTCCATACGAATCGATTTAATTGAATAATCCGGGAATTTGGCTCTAAGCTCGATAGTCTTCGCAATGAGCTTCGCAAAAGCTTAATTGCGGGTGGGCAGCAAACATGCAAATGTCCACCTAGTGGAGGCATCAATAAGGACCATGAAATAACGAAATGGTCCTGATGCTGGGTGAATCGGTCCGCAAATATCTTCTTGAATTCGCTCAAGGAAAACCGGAGACTCTAGTCCAACCTTGGTGCGCGACGGGCGCACTATCAACTTACCCTTAGAACATGCATCACAGAAATATTCATCAACGGCGGGGATTCTATTATTCAAAATATTATGACCAGTTGAATTAGATAGAATCCTACGTATCATTGTTTGTCCCGGATGACCTAACCGCTGATGCCACAATTTAAAGGAATTTGTGTCATGGAATTTCATACTCATCGCTAGATGGGAACTAGACGGCCGGATGTATGAATAGTACAAACCGGAGGAGAAGGAAAGAAGTTTTTCTATAACTTGCTTACGGCTACCTCGAGTACTAGTCATCAAAAGGTATTCGTTATCGTTCTCAATTTTAGTTTCAATATGATACCCGTTTATCCTAATGTCTCTAAAACTGAGTAGGGTACACTTAGATTGTGGAAACAATAAAGCATTATCAATTACTAATTCGGTACCCATGGGGAGGACAATGGAAGCTCTTCCAGAGCCCACTATCAATGAACTATCATTAGCAATTGTCGTTATACTCCCCTTACGTTCTATCAAGTTATGAAAATACTTCCTATCCTTTAGGATCGTATGTGTGGTGGCGCTATCTACCAGATATAAATCACTATGGGCGTCCATCATGCAAGAGGAAATAGTCCAAACCTAATAGTTGATTTGTTTACGAGCCATAAATGAGAACAGTAATATCCGAAATAAACACATGGATAGCTATTAAGGTAAACATATCAAAGCTAATAAATCCATTCATAAATAAAATATCCGAAACAAAGGATCCAAAACATAATGAGAAATTGTTTTATTCAGAAAACAAAAATACTAGGAATAACTAAATACGTAAATCTACTCGTCATCTCCAAATTCCTTAAGCTCAATGCCAATACGATCTGCGTTGTCTAGGTCAGAATCTGCTTCGGGCAGACTGGCATGGTGAGATTCAACTCTAGGAGTCTTCCCCTTATCGTCCTTCTGCTGCTTTTGATAAGCCTCGACCAAATGTTTGGGAGTGCGACACGTGCGAGACCAATGGCCCTTGCATCCGCATCTGTAGCAGGACTGATCAACCTTATCTTGATTATCAGATTTTCGGGTAGCGGAGTTCGTGTTAGGTGCAGCCTCCCCACGAACCTGAGCTTGATTGTCATTCAAGGCACCTGAACCACCGGATTTATTACGACCTCGGCCTTGGCTACGAGTTCGTTTACTCCATCTCTCTCTTCCACGCTTGCGACCTCTTGTACTACTTTGAGCTACAACATGTGCTTCGGGCACCGCTTTTGAGCCAACCGGCCTTGCATTATGATTCTGCATAAGGAGCTGGTTGTGCTTTTCCGCTACAAGAAGTGCAGAAATTAGCTCAGAATGTACAGTGTAGTTTTTAGCCCTATACTGCTATTGGAGTACAAGGTTGCTTGCGTGGAAAGTCGACAAAGTCTTCTGGATTAAGCCGTCTTCAATTATCGTCTTCTGACATAACTTTAACTGAGACACAATACGATGTAAGGCTGAGTTGTATTCCGTTACGGACTTAAAGTTTTGGAAACGGAGGTTCAACCAATCGTATTGGGCTTGGGGAGGAGTATATCATTTTGTTGTTGGAAACGGTCTTCCAGGGACTTCCACAATGTTCCAGGGTCTCTCTCAGTGAGATACTCATTTTTCAGGTCCTGATTGAGATGATGCCTGAGGAAAATCAAAGCTTTCGCCTTCTGGGCGTCAGTTGATTTTGGATCATCGACAATCGTGCCGCTAAGGTTGTTTGAGGCTAGATGTATTTCAACATCTAGCGCTCATGTCAGGTAGTTACTACCATCAAGAGTAAGCTCAGCAAATTCTCTTTTGGTAATATCAGACATTATTCACTACAATTAAAGTGACATGGGTAAGGGGATTGACCAAAACATAGACAATGGAGAGACACGAATTTATTTAGTTACTCTAAGGCACATAGATGCACGTACTGGGCGCCGTCTACCCAAGGCATAAATTTACGGTCCGTCAAATACCGGGCGCCGCCTACCCGGGCATAATATGCGGACTATGAATAAAATAAACTATGTGCGGAAATAGTAATGCACGCAGGATAATTAAATCACATAAACATGCATAAACAATTAAAGAAGATAATCACATGAAAATAATTTGCAGAAAATATACGATTTAATAGACAGAGGAAATAATTATAAGGATAATTATTTCATGTATATTAACGCAATTTAACGAAATATTTTCAGGATTAAAAATAAATTTTGTGATACCATAAAACGAAAACGAAGTTAGGTTAGGATTTCACAAAATTCAGGGGGGAACAACGCTACGTGTGACATAGCGGAAGGAGAGAAGCGCCGCCTCGATGCTGCGCATGGAGGCGCGCGGAGGCGGTGGGCCACGACGGGGGCTACGCCGGTAGGCGGCGCACGGAGGATCGCTATGGCGCGTGCGGCAGCACGGGCCCGCGTTGCGCGCGGTGGCTACCGGCCACGAAGCGCGCTCATGGTGGCAACGCAGCGGCACAACGGGGTTGTGGTCGCGCGGCGGCACACGGCAGGAGGCGTGATGGCGACGCAGCGGCGCAACGGGGCCGTGGTCGCGCGACGATGCTCGACAGGAGGCGCAACGACGATGCAGCGGCACACCGGGGCCGTGGTCGCATGGCGGCGTTCAGCAGGAGGTGCGCCGGCGATGCAGCGGTGCACAAGGGGTCATGGACGCACGCGCGGCGGTGCTGGGGTGGCGGTCGTGCGGCCTAGGGCGGCAGCCGTTGCTCCGTTTAATCTCAATCCAAAATAAATTAATTTTAATTCAACGAACAAGCATAATCCAATTAATTGCAAATATAAGTATAAATCGAATTAGCAATATTAGGGCATATCAATCATGCAATACAAGGATCAAATAATTCGGTACGAGAATTAATTCATATAATCTATAGAGAATTTAATTCTAGGGCGTACCGTTTAATCCCGGGCAGAGTCTCGTGCTGATAACGTGTTGTAAATAAGTGCGTAAATTAAAGAGATAACGTTTGTTGACCCAATCCGTCGGGAACGACTACGTCTGGGGGCGAGCCAAGCCAAGAGTTTCACTAATATTCTTGTGTATGAGTATATTTACAATAATGAATACAATGACCTATTTATAAGAATAAAATCATAGTCTAAGATATAAAACCCGTTGGGTTTCTTGGTCCATAAGTAATGTCCACATCAAATCTTCTAGATTTGATATTTCAAATTTAGAATATTTGATGTGGACATTACAGTATGCAAATAAATTTTGCACCCAATTAAATAGTGACATGTGTGCAAATAAATATTAATACCAAATTAATTTTACTATTATATTTTGAAAATTTAATTATATTAAATAGTTAAACTTGATATTAAATGTACACGATACAAGTCGGTCAAATTAAATGAGTTTTCGGTACTTATATTGGGAAATAAATACAATTTATTTGCCATAAGATCGGAAATTAAATGATATCTCGTCAAAAGGGAAAGCGGACTAAATTAATCAAATCAAATCCGATTAATTCATAAATAAAGTCAATCAAATGGCACCGGTCAATCAGACGACGCCACATGGCCTTGCGAGAAAGGCAGGTCTTCCACTCTCCACCCTATAAATAGGGGCCCTCACTTTGTTCATTTCCACACCGGAGCCAACAAGCATTCAGACAATTGAACACCAATCGTTCAGATGATCAAGCATCCACGCCTGTAACTGTTCTTGAAGATTCGAAGTGTTCTTCATCAACCTCAAGGCGTTCTTCGTGGGAAGCAATCAGAAACGGCATTTGATCAGAGATCAAGGTCCAACACCCTTCCAATCAGGCGTTTCTCCTTGAAGTTTTGAAGAATCTTCAAAGATGTTCTTCGCACAAGTCCACCACAAACAGCCTCCGATCAGAGATCAAGGTCCAGAACCCCTCCGATCCGGCATTTCTCCTTGAAGATTTGAAGAATCCTCAAGGCATTCTTCGTGGAAAGCAATTATAAACAGCCTCCGATCAGAGATCAAGGTCCAGAACCCCTCCGATCTAGCGTTTCTCCTTAAAGATTTGAAGAATCCTCAGGGCGTTCTTCATGGAAAGCAATCAGAAATAGCCTCCGATTCGAGATCAAGTTCCAGAGCCCCTCCGATCCGGCATTTCTCCTAGAAGATTCAAAGAAGCTTCAAAGACATTCTTCTAAAAAACGACATCCGATCCGAGATCAAGGTTCAGAACCCCTTCGTCCGGCATTTCTCCTTGAAGATTCAAAGATGTTCTTCACAGCTTCAAGGCGTTCTTCGCACAAGTCCACCATAAATAGCCTCCGATCCGAGACCAAGGTACAACACCCCTCCTATCCGACGTTTCTCCTTGAAGATTTGAAGGATCTTCAAGAACATTCTTCACACCCGCTCGAAGATTCAAAGGAAGTTCTTCACCAAATTCAAAGGTATTCATCCTGCCTTCGAAGGCGTTTATCTCCCAAATATCCACAAATCAGCGTTCAATCCAAAACAAGACATCTCGCCCTTGGATAAAACGTTACAAATCCAACTCCGAAAAAGATCGAAGACGAATATTTTTTTCGAGTCAAAGTCAACTGGAGAGAAGAATCAGAGGATCAAGTCTAGAGTTGGTCAAACCCGCACAAATTCCTAAGTCGAATTCACAGAAATTCAAGTTGTAATCTTTTTCGTGTTTTTCATGAAATTTGTAGTTGCAATTACCCTTATAGGCTTTAGGGTTTTGATATTCTATATATATATCCTCATACTCAATATTGTAATACACACATGTACATACACATAAAATATAGTGGAAAACTCCTGGATTGGTACGCCCCCAGATCTAGTCATTCATGACAAACTGGGTAAACAAATCAGTGTTATTATTTACGCTATTTATTTTACAATACGTTATCAACACAAGTCTCTACCCGCAATTAATCGGTACGAATCTCAATTTATAGCATGAGCGGTTAGTCCATCTAAAATAATAATGTGATATGTCGGATCTTGTCTAAGTTCATTGACTATAACACGACAAACTCTTTCGTAAATAAATTTATAGCATGTACAAATGGTGAAATTAGAGTACGACCGAATCGTACTAAAGTTGGAATTAAATCTCCCATTTTTTAAATAGTTTCATTGAGATATTTGTGGACTGATTATCCTAGTATGGGAACCATTTTGATAGTTAATGACCATAATTAATGCTTTCACATGGTGGACCTATGTATGCTCGTTATCCACCTGCAATCACACTTTTGTCAAGCCTATTGCAAAACTATTGAGGTTAATTCTCTAATTTCCCAAATTATCAAATTAAATCAATTTGAATGGATAATGTCAGTGAGCTCGCATTGACATCATTCAATGTTTATTATATGGCATTGGAAAATTAAAGTGAAGCATGAAGTCCCTTAAGTCCATACCATAATGGTCTAGCTGAGTTACTAATATGATGCATCAAACTATTCGCTAGACCGTTATTGCAAGAAATTCCAACTTAGCTACTTGTTAGGGGCATGAGATTTACATATAGCTACTCGAATCAAATCCGACCCACTGCATATCATTAGTACTCCCCTCTACAACTAGTGCGGATAAAATGACACATCATTTTCTATCTATGAACATTCTATTGTGCAATATGCGTACCACCAAAACACGTTAACAACCCTGTTGGCTGACTGCATAATTGATGAAAAATCTATTTTCGACATTAGGGGAGATTAGAATCCAAAAATTAAATGAATGTCGGGAAGTTTCCTTGAAGGAAACATATCGAGATATTTTCCTTGAAGGAAAAAAGACCAAGAAATTTCCCTGAAGGAAAAAGGTCCTCGATATTTAGACTCATGCACTAGTTAGACTGAACTTGAAGTTCAAAAGATAAGTAACTTGCAATGTATAGCAAGTAATCTGACAGATGAGTTTACTGACCACAAAGGTGTAGAGGTCCAAATGAAAAATGATTATACATGCCCCCACACGCCAGAAACGTGAAGGGCCTATAAAAGAAACATACACACCTCGAACGAAAGCTAGCAAAACTGGCCAGTCAGACTTGAAATCTCCAGAAGAGATTCGTCCTGAAGATGAAGAATCCTAGTAACAAAGCACGTGCACAAAATGATCTAATACTAGGATTGCGGAACGACCAAATCAAATATATAAGGAAAATGATGTGAATCTGGTCAACATGAGATCAATAAATAAATACCGGAGAAACAATATAAATTTTTTATCGACAACGTATCTGTGTCCATAATTGCTCTTTCTAAAATCTGGATCCAGTACCTAAATTGAGTGCCCGAAGCACTTTGATTTGGGTGCAATAAGGAAGAAGCAAAAGTGTGCAGAGCTAAACTCGCTAAATATAAGGTTTGGTTCTATCATACGTACACTCGAAGAGTTATCCCTGTATGATAATGAGTGTTTACACGAAAACCAAAATAAGGTGGTGGGCGAGATTAATAGCTTTAGGGTTTTCGCATAAATCCATGGTTTTCACAGAGACCCATGATTGTTCTCCTCGTATGAACTAACAAAGTTCCGCTAATCACTGACAATTAAAATAAAATGCAGTTAATAGATCCTGTAAACCGCATAATTTATATGGTTATTACATGCCAATATTTATATCCCTGATGGATTTAGATTCCTCAGAAGAGGAATGATGAAAACCGCAATATGTATAGTATAAATCTTCGAAGGTCATTACATGATCTAAAACAATTAGATCAAATATGGTACGATCGACTTAGTGAATTCCTCCCGAAGAAGGAATATACAAACAATGAAATTTTCCCTTGCGTATTTATAAAAAAATTACAAAGTGGTTCATGCATCATCTCCGCCTATGTTGATGGCCTATAATTGGAACATGCAAAGAGATTGAAGAAGCCAGTTCAATCTTGAAAGCTGAATTCGAAATAAAAATCTTGGATAAAATCAAGTATAGTCTCGACCTGCTGATTCGAGCATTTCCCCGAAGGAAAAATGAATATGATATCTCCCTGAAGGACGAATGAATTTTATATACCAGTCAACCTACTTGAAAAAGGTTACTTGAGAGATCCTACATGGATAAATCTCATCCACTTAGTACACCTATGGTAATTCGATCCCTTGAAGTGGATAAGGACTCATTTAGGCCCAAGGAAAATACAGTGGATATCCTAGGACCGGAAGTTCCTTATCTAAGCGCTATTTGGTGCATACTTTATCTTGCAAACTGCACCAGTCCGGACATTGCATTTTGCGGTGCTTGCGAGATATAGCGCTTCTCCTACAAGGAGACATTGGAATTGTGTTAAACACGTTCTATAATATATTAGACTGGTTATATTTTCCTTTGTGGTGATACTGTGATCTCATTGAGATCCATTAATCGATACATTCTCCACTATCATCGATGAAGACAACGCAATTTGTGTTGCACAAATGAACAATGGATACGTTAAGAGGAACTTAACGAAATACATTTCCTCGAAATTCTTCTTCCCATACGAACTCCAGAAGAGTGACAAAATTACCATACAACATGTGCAATCTAGTGACAATCCAGCAGGTCTGTTCACTAAGTCCCTACTTGCCTCTACTTTTGAAAAGTATGTTTATGGTATTTGGATGTGAAGACTTAGAAAGTTGTTGTCTTCAGGGGGGAGCAACAACATCGAAACAATCCTGAACATTGAATCTGAAAGATCAATAGTTGTACTCTTTCCCCAGTCAAATATTTTATTCTGACAACATTGTCTATGGAGTTTTTGACGTGACATGGACGTTACGTCGTAATGTCCAAGGGGGAGTATTGTAAATCTAGAAGATTTGATACTCCAAATCCAGAAGATTTGATGTGAACATTACTTATGGGCCAAGTAGCCTTATAGGCTTTAGAGTTTTGATATTATATATATATATATATTATTGTAATACACACATGTACATACACAAAAGATATAGTGGAAAACTCTTGGCTTGGTACGCCCCCAAATGTAGTCATTCATGACGAACTGGGTAAACAAATCGGTGTTATTGTTTACACTCTTTATTTTACAACATTAGGCACCCATTTAAAAGAAAAAAATAGAAAAATTATGAACAAAATAATTATTTATAAATGTAAGTTAAAGTTATTATTAATGAGTGATTCTAGGGTGCATCCAAGTGCATACAATGCACTTGGATTTTGCACCCAATTTGAAATCAATTTTGACCAAACTCAGAATTCGCAGGTCAAGCCTGACCTGAGAAAAAAATCACGGATCTGAGAATGGGTCGGATATCTCCCTTCTTCCATTGACGCAGGCCGTAGATCTATACACTCACGCTGCTTCACGGATCTGTTCATCAACAACTCAATCCTCAATTTATCTCTCTTATTCTACTCCTCAACAAGGTTCTCTGTATCTTCCTGCAAATTTCACTCTCAATTTTTCACTCATTGGTGTTTTTTTTTTCGAAGTGACAATGGAGTTGATCAGCAAAATCGATGACATTTTCAATCTCTGTGTGGGTAGAAATGAATTGGTATGAATTGGGGGAATGTTGAGAAAGGCGGTATATCAGTGTCGTCCGATTTCGGTAAAATGTCGTACTCATTTTCTCAATTGGGAATGATGTTGGAGATTCTATTTCAGTTTTTTTATGGCGTCATGGGATGTTGGAAAACTTATTTCATCACCGTTCTCTATGTAAAATACAGAACCAGAAAAGAAAAATACAACTTTGATTTTAAAAACCATGTTATTCATGTAATTAACCTTTCATATTGGCTTATAATCACTCCAAAATTTGGTTGAAGCTTTTCAAAGTTAGATAAGAAATTCATGATGGTTTGGGGTATCAGTGATTATATCTTGAGTATTGGTGATTATAATTTGGGTATTGTTAAATAATTTTTGGGATATTGTTGATTATACCTTGGAGTATTGATGATGTCTCGGGGTATTGGTGAATAATTTTTTATTATAATTTGGGGTATTGATAATTATAACTTGGGGTATTGGTGATTATAATTTGGGGTATTGATAATTATAACTTGGGGTATTGGTCGTTAAGTCATGGGGTACTACTGGATAATTTTGGAGGATATCACTGTTCAATGTATTGTTGAGTAATTCTTGGAGTATTGGTGATTATAACTTGGGGTATTGATAATTATAACTTGGGATATTAGTGATTAAGGCTTGGGGTACTACAAAATAATTCTTTGGAATATCATCCCCACAAATGGTGACAGACTACGCAGAGTTTGCGGCAAGGAAGAGGAGAACATTCCACATTTGTTTTTCATGTGTGATTTCGTAAGGAATTTTTGGGATCGTTGCTATACTTGGACATCGATAAAGACGACCCCTCACATTGTACATGTTTGTCATTTCCTGCAATATGGTGACCTTCTTGGCTTTTCAAGGAAATTGAAAGCTTCATCAACACTTTGTGTTGCGTTTATTTGGATTTTATGGAGTGTCAGGAACGAAACCATATTTAATGGAACGACCCTGAATGGGGATAGAGTTTTTTAAAAAAAATTAAAGCAATAGTTTGAACATGGATAGCAGTATAAGAATATTTTTTTTTCAGAAATTGTTCATTTCACGATCAGAATAAAAATCCTAAAATATATTGTCGAGATCATTGATTTACAAAGAGCAAAATTTTAAAAATAATTTTATTATAAAGATTAAAGCACCCCTTACACTCTAATAATTATAAAAATATAAAAAAAAATTAAAAAATAAAATTAACATTGATTCATGGTGCAGTGACACTCGTAAAGGTGCACATTTAGCTAAAAAAAATGATATAACAAAAAAAAAAAAAATTGTTGTCGGGGAGGATTATAAGTGCTATCTGTTTTTTGTTTTTTGTTTTTAATTGACATTGCGTATCATCCACCAATTTAATAAATTTATCATTAATAATATCATTACTAGTCCGCTGGTATTCAATCAGAATTTTATGTCACTTAAAAACAATTCACCGGTATTCAATCTTGATTTTTAAGATTTTTTAAAGAGTCCATTAAAATTCCTTGGTATTCATTCAAAACTTTTTATTATTTAAAACAAATCCATTGGTATTAAAAAATATAAGGATTTTAAAGGATTGTTGTGTTAGATGGATTTTGAAGGACTTTTTAGTTGTTTTTATACATACCAACAATCCCATCAAAACCCATAGGATTTTAAAGGACTTTTGAAGTGACTCTTTGAAGTGTTTTCTTCGATAATGTCTTCACCTTTGTCTTTTCACTTTTGAATATATATAATACTATCCACGCCATCATAATCCCACTCCCACCATACTCCAACACATATTGAAATTCCTTTTTTGACCGACCTCTGATTTTCAAATCCATCGTTATCTTCATCCTTGCCGATTCCTCTGAGCTAAAATCACCAACTGTCTTTATCCTTTTTTTTTTTTTTTTTTATGTTTGGTTTAATAATTGTTGTTTCTCCATGGATATTTGTTTGTTTATATCATCTATTTTCAATGTTTAAATTGTGTGATTAATTAATTTGGATCGACCACCTAGGTTAATGAGTATGTAAATTTAATTGATAAGTCGTAATTATTTGTGTTATTTTGTGTGCTTTGATTGATTGTTTTATAACAATAATTCTTTATTTTACACGTAATTGTACAATTTATGCTATTATAGTCTCGATACTTTGATTGTATATTTTTCTATTAATTTCAGGATATTTTGGAACTTTTGAGTTGAGTGGAAAAATTACTAGGACCGATTAGGGGTGAGAAAAAAATACTGAAATACCGTGCATATCTTACCGAAAAAATACCGAAATTTCGGTAAGGTAACGATATGAATATTCTAAATTTTCGATATTTCGGTATATACCGAAATACCAAAATATTATCGGTATATGTCGGTAATTTATGTATGAAACGGTATACCGATTATTCGGCACTGTAAGATATAAAATTTTTAGGCATACCAAAAACTTCGGTACGAGATCAGTCTAAAATTTTACCATGCCGAACTTTTCGGTACGGTATACAGTATGCAATTTTCGGTACGGTATACCGTACCGACCCAGCCCTAGAGCCAATACAGCTGGTGTATGGATAAGAGACTTGGACCATGTGAAACTTCTAAAAAACTAGGTTCAAGCGTACCTGCTAAAATCAGAGAAATCACAAGGTTCTTCACTTTCTTCAACGTATGTAATAGTTTTCTAACAATAAAAATTATAAATAAAATGACACTACTATATTTATATTTTTCATGTGAAAATTGTTGAATTAGGATTGCATTGGAACTATTGACGAGACACATATTCCAGCAATGGTAAGGGGACAAGATGTAAGAAGTTATCGTGACCGTCATGAAAAGATATCACAAAATGTATTAGCCGCTTGTAATTTTGATTTGAAGTTCATGTACGTTCTTAGTGGGTGAGAGGGTTCGACTCATAATTCTAAGATACTAAATGATGCTATAACAAGGAGGAATGAACTTAAGGTGCCACAAGGTAAATACTTATTTTTTATATTAATATTATTAGTATTATTATAATACTAATATTATATATTGCATATGTAATTAGGTAAATATTTTTTGATGGATTGTGGATTTCCTAATCGACGTCAGTTTTTAGCTCCATTTCGAGGTGTCAGATATCATCTACAAGATTTTGCAGGTCAGGGTAATGACCCTGAAAATGAGAAATAATTGTTCAATCTTCGTCATGCGTCTTTAAGGAATGTGATCGAGAGAATATTTTGTATTTTTAAATCAAGGTTCACAATTTTTAATTCAGCACCTCCATTTTTATTTAAGACTCAAGCAGAACTTGTATTAGTATGTGCAACTCTACATAACTTTCTTCGCAAAAAATATCGTTCTGATGAATTTCCAGTTGAACCAGTGGACGAACCTTCATCTTCAACATTACCGATTAATGAAGACCATAACTTTGAGCCTATTATTTAAACCTAAGAGCAAGAGCGACAAGACGCTAATGCTTGGAGGACTAGTATAGCTATGAATATGTGGACGGATGCTATTTAGGAGGACATGATATTATGGAGATTTTTTTTTTTTTTTTTTTTTGTCTTTGACTCTTTTTGAATTCGAATGTATAAAAAAAAATCTTGAACTCTTTGTATGTCACAAATCCATGAAATTCTGCAAAGTCCACAAAATTTTACAGAATCCATTATAATCCTGATTTAAAAAGTCTTATAGAATCCTCCAAATTCTTGAAAGTCATAAAAATTCTGCAAAGTCTTTTATAATCTGCATGATTTTTTTCAGCTAAAAAAATTCTTTAAAATCCTAATCCAATACACCCTTAGGTAAAACCATTATCTAGATTCCCGTAAAAAAAAAAAAAAAAAAAACCATTATCTAGATTCGATTACTGAAAACCGTATTCCGGGTCTCCGATTAGGCACCGGTGTCGTTGCTCTAAACTGTCGGGTGGTCCCTTTAAATTTCCATAGACGCAAACGCTCATTTAAAGTAAATGACCAAACATTTACCCGACTCCATCCCCAACTAACTACCCCTACTACAAATTCTCTCTTCCTTCTGCTACTCGAACGGTTTACTCTCACTCTTCACTCCTCGATATCTCGCGAGCTCTGGTGGTGCTTCTAACGGCGTCGTTTCGTCCGTGGTTGCTTTGCCATGGCGCTGAAGTCATTCATTGACGTCCACCCGGACTCGCACTTCCCGATTCAGAACCTGCCGTACGGCGTCTTCAAGAGCGAACCGGGTTCGGAGCCCAGACCGGGCGTCGCGATCGGAGACTACGTGCTCGACCTTTCCGCGGTTGCCTCGGCTGGTCTTTTCGATGGTCCCTATCTCGGAAACTCCGATTGCTTCAATCAGGTATTTATACCTCCTTTTTTTAAAATGATTTTAGCTTCTTAGTTAAGCGTTGAAGCAGATACACTAGATTTT
This sequence comes from Ballota nigra, assembly GCA_947034835.1. NCBI lineage: Eukaryota > Viridiplantae > Streptophyta > Magnoliopsida > Lamiales > Lamiaceae > Ballota > Ballota nigra. The sequence goes on from OX344730.1 coordinate 26,717,238, forward strand.
TAGTAGAAATTTGAAGTTGAAGAAGCGTGAGAAGATTGTTTTCAATTTGAGTCGAATTTTAACTGCTGTGGTAGAACACGTGTTTCGTTTAAGGTTGCTTGGGGTTAGGTATTGCCGCATATCCTCATGCGGCCTCTGTGAGCGATTACATCATCTGAGGAGAGATTAATTAAATTAACAACAGAAGATTACGGGAGTACAAATATAGATTGTAGAGAGTTGCACATTTTGTTTTGAATATATATTTAACACAATATTTGTTGTTGCTGTTGGATTTTTGAGAAAGTTTTAGTCGTTGGCCTAAAATTTGAAAAATGGAAGTTAAATTGTTGAAAAAAAGTTAGGCATGCTTCAGTCATTGAACTCACTTCACTGCTCCTCCGACTGGGTGGAAACAACAATTTCCATTCTCCCGCTAAAAAATTACTATTGAACAAACTATAGTGGAAAAACAGTATAAAGAAGTCTACTAAATGCTGGAAATGATGTATTCTACAGCCTAATGTCAATAAGTTCATGGAATTGGGACGCCCGGCATGGAAGGAAGCTCGTACGACATTACAAAAGCTGTTATCAGGTTGGCTGCTCATACTGCTTCCCGTATGCTTACAATGGATTCATGTCTTTTAGTTCACTGTCTTCATGTAGGAAAAGTAAATTCAAAATTGTTGATCACATGATTTGACTAATTATCATTGTAACTTGCATCTAATAAAACAGAAGAAGCATACGTATCTAGTAAAATTTGAGTGGTCATGTTTTGCTTTGTCATAATACAGCTGCAGAACCTGCACTGCGCGATAATGCAAGTTTAAGGGAGAGAGTACTTCTGCCTATGGTAAGCCTGTATACAGTTTTTATTTGCACAATTGGTCCAAGTTCTGTTTGTTTGGCTGTTATTTTATCCATGTTGTGTGTCAGGGCAACGTCCAAATGCTTCTTCCTGTTGCAATAGGGGATTACACTGACTTCTTTGCATCAAAGTATCATGCGAAGAACTGCGGACTTATGTTTCGAGGCCCAGAAAACGCCATCAACCCAAATTGGTTTGGCATTTTACATTATCGTTGGAAAACTGAACCATCTCTCTTATTTCACACAAATTTTCTTTACGTCTTTCTGGCTGTATACTTTTTAGGTTCCACCTGCCTATAGCTTACCATGGGCGTGCTTCATCAATTGTCATCTCTGGCACTGATATAATCAGACCAAGGTTAAAGAACTGAGCTCATTTCTCCAAATCAATTCTAAAAAGTCTAACACCTTCACAATTCACAATGATCTCCTGATGCAGAGGAACATCTGCATCTTAACAGTTTGCATGTAGTTACACCTGAAATTTATGTACCAGAGAGCAAATTTATAATGACGAACAAAACTGAAACTCATGGGTCATTAAAATATTTTGTTATAAGAAAAGAAGAAATCGTCTGCTGGATTGATCTTTCCCCCCATATTGAATAGGAGTCCCAAACCGAGTTACTATTGTTTTTCAAGTTCCATGTTTGCTGATGCATTAGAATTTTCTGTGGAAACAATTATTCTACTTTGGTGCTTTTCTGATAAAAAGTTGTAGTATATTACATGACCTGTACGTGGATGTTTTTTATTACAGAGGGCAAGGCCATCCAACTCCCAATAATCCTCCGTATTTTGGACCTTCTCGTAAGTTGGACTTTGAACTGGAAATGGTAAGACTTTTGACAGATATAGGATATTTTGTCTTGGGTCTGGTTACTTATTATTCCTCTTCAGTTGTATGTTGCAATAGATATATTACTACGGCCTATTAGTTTCAAAATTGAATACGAAATTTGCTTCCTGGTTTAAAAATGCTCTTAGGCTGCTATAGTTGGTCGTGGAAATGAATTGGGGAAGCCTGTGGATGTCAATGATGCTGCAGATCATATCTTTGGACTTGTTCTGATGAATGACTGGAGTGGTATGAATAAACATCTCATATCTTACTAATTCATCACCTTGAAACACATACAAGTATTTACGCTTGACCTTTTATGCTGCTGGTTTGGACAGCAAGAGATATTCAGGCATGGGAGTACGTGCCTCTTGGTCCTTTTCTGGGCAAAAGTTTTGGTAAGAAATATCATCATTGTTATGGTGAATTCTACTGAAAATTAACCAATGAGTGTGGGAAATTTATTTATGCTGTGTTGAAGTTTATGAATAAAAGCGCCTTCTTCTCCTATGTCTCCAATAAAGTCACATAGTGCAATGATAATCACATTTATATGTGAATATATCTGCTGCTCTATCTGATAGTAGCAGAAGCTTAACTTAGTGTATCCACTGCAGGCACTACTATATCCCCATGGATTGTGACATTAGATGCTTTGGAACAATTTGCTTCAGATGCTCCAGAGCAGGTAATCTGCTCATGATTTTGGATTGCAATGTTTTCCCATTCTTTCCATATATATATATAATTGGTTGCATTATTTCTAAATGCAGATTCCTCCTCCATTGCCATATCTTGCTGAGAAGGAATCCAAAAACTACGATATTTCCTTGCAGGTGTTAAACTCCTCTGTGTAGTCCTGCAAACTAGTACTTGCTGTTCTTCTAGTTTTCTCTCAAAACACACATGAAATCCCCTGGAATATCTGTTCTAATCGAAGAATTTGGCTTTTTTCCTACCAGGTGTCCATAGTACCAGCTGGCCAAGAAGATGCAAATGTTGTCACAAGAAGCAACTTCAAACACCTGTATGAATTTATCAGATTTCTTTTTTTCTTTATTGATGAAGGTAGACTTTTTGTGATGGGATAGTTACAATGCGTTTGCCTTTCGTGGTACAGGTATTGGACGATAACTCAGCAACTTGCTCACCATACTATCAACGGCTGCAACTTAAGGCCGGGTGACCTACTTGGGACTGGCACTATAAGTGGCCCAGTAAGGTTTTCTTGTCTTTCATTGATGAAATTACGATAGTTAAAAGCTGTATCACAGGGTCAGCAATCCAAATACTGTCTTTATTTGCAGGAGCGCGATTCTTATGGATGCTTACTTGAGCTAACCTGGAATGGACAAAACCCTTTATCCTTAGGTGGAACTACTCGTACGTTCTTGGAAGATGGAGATGAAGTAATTTTTAGTGGCTGCTGCAAGGTTGAGTTTTTATGGATGTAATTGTTACACCTCTAATTGTGTTTTTCAGCCCAAATCAACAATAACTTGTCTGATTGGATTGCAGGGAGATGGTTATAATGTTGGATTCGGAGAGTGCTCTGGCAAAATTCTTCCATCTCCACCTTGAGAACATGTTTTCGTTTGCTGGTGTTCAGAAATCTTGTTCCTATCTGCCACCAGCTACTCCTGTGTTTGTTGGGCCCGAAACTTATGGTTTGTAAAGGATTCATGCCTTGATCTTTGTATTTGTTGTGTCATTAGTGAATATAATAATCCTTATTTCTGTGCTACTGCGCAAGAGTGCAAGGTGCAGAATCAACGGCGTATCCTTCATTCTCTGCATTATTTCAGCATCTTTTTAGCAACATTATAAACTTTGGATGCTTTAATTTAAATAAACGTAAAATTATAAGGTACCTATACAAGGTGTCCTCTAAAAAACAATTGAAGATGGGCTTAGATGTGATCAAGTCAGAAATATGTTAATCCGTGTGGTCCTCTCAAAAGTTTTTCATTTATTTTTTAATAAGTGAAGAAAGAAAGATTTAATAGGCGCCTTTACATTTGAATTGATAATGAATTTGGTATGCTTATTAAGTTCTTGTGTATAAGATAATGAGAGGTCGTTGAGAGGGTGATTGGTATGAGCTTATGGGACTGGATGAGGAATGAGTAATGAAAAATTAATGTTTGGTTAATCGCTATGAGTATATATATATATATATATATATATATATATATATATATATATATATATATATATATATTTTAGTTTTAAATGACTTTTGAAAAGTTGATTTTTTAAAATTAATTATTTTTGAAATTAAGAGAATTTTAAGTTTTGTGAGACCGTCTCATGACATGAAACCACACAAATTAACACAGTAACCCTACAAAAGTGTTAATGAGTCAATGTCCTAGTTACACCAAGTTTCATTGTCTCATGCCATGAGACGGTTTCATACAAGACCTACTCTTAAACTTATATAAATATAAGATCAACAATAATTAAAGAAAAAATATTATGTGAACATTGTTCACCTATTACTTGTATGAACTAATATTGTTGTTGGTAAGATTCATACTATTATTTGTAAAAACAAATAATATTATAAGTGGTGCATGATTAAGAAAAAAAAATTAAAATTGAACTTTTGTAGTATCATAATTTTTCCTCATTATTGTTTATTAAAATAATGTTGAATATTGAAAAAAATCAATCAACAAGATCTACGACCGACTTAAACCCAACGGATGGGCATGCAAATGGATTTGGGTCCCGCAAATAACGGGAAGTGCTGAAGCCTATGCCAGCCTCTAATACGCGCCAACATAAATTTTGGAAGATTTTGGAAACGTCCTCATTCCGCAACGTCACTCTCAGTCTCACCTCCTTTACTCTTTTTTCTTCTTTCCCTTTTCTTTTCATCTCCACCGATAAAATGAAGTCCTCTCCGTTTCTCTCATCCGCTGCCACCACCGTCATATACACCTACCAAAACGACCATTCTGCCCCTGAGCCCGATTCCAAATTTACCGAAATCCCCGCCGCCGATGGAAAACCGACGGAACCTATCCCCATTACTGTTCATCTCCGATCCGGAGAATCGTCGGCAGCTGTTAAGATACAGTCGGCCTACAGATCTCACGTGGTCCGCGCCCTTATAAGTAAGATATCCGCCGTCAATTCTGAAGCCAATTACTGGCAGAAAATCATCCAACGCCAGGCATGAACTCTTTATAAATTACATCACTATCGATCGCTTATCTTTACATCCAGTTAAATTTGTATATGGTAATCTCATCTCAGATGACACATAGATACATGCTAAAGTGCTAGAGGGTAATTTAATTTATTAAATTGCTCGTTCTAAATTAGTTGAGCGATTTGTTGGTATGAGTGAATTAGGGCTGGAAATATCTTCAGGTCAATTCTGTTAAGTTAAACGAACCTTAATGATGTTTGTAGTGGATTTGGTTTATTGGAATTGGATTTCAAAACATATAATATGATAATTATGTGTGGGTGTGGGTGTGGGTGTGGCAGGAGACAGTTGATGCTGTACGTAGCAGTGAGCGTGAAAGGATTAAGATCAACGAGGCTTTGATGCGGTTGTTATTAAGGCTGGACTCAGTGCCAGGAGTTGATCCCAATGTAAGGGAGTTGAGGAGGCGCGTAAGCCGCAAGCTTGTGGGTTTGCAGGAGATACTAGATTCAGTATCTGATACTAGAGTGGAGCAGTGGGATGGATATTTGCGCGATTGGGATGACATTGTTGCAGGGATTGAGAGGGAGGTTTGCAATGAAAAAGGGGGTGGGATTGAAATGGAGAGGTTCTGTGCTGAGCATTTGGGTTTCCAGTGTCTGCAGAGGTTCCTTCGAGATCAATAATGCTAGGTACATCTACATATGATCTCTATATTCGCTATTAATCCTTTTTACTTGCTCCCCCTTTATATATATGTTTGATTATGCAAGAAAATATACATATTTAACTGAGATTTTGAAGTTTGGACCTATGATAATCCTCTGTTATGTAAATTTGGTGAGATGCTTAATGTGCTACATTCCCTACCTACCTATCCTATCCTCCCCAGCAAAAATAAACGTGCAACATATTTTTTTAAACTGCCATTTGATGTTGTACAGTATATTAATGAAGCCAATGAATATCTGAACCTGGTGCCGCTTTTCAAGCCCAATACCCCTGGAAGATCTATATATGGCGAGACGATGTCAGGGAGTGGGTTAGGTGAGATCTCAAGTTAGCTTATAAATATTGTATGATGTATCGTATTTTTAATCTTGAATTTTATTACACGTGATAAGAGTACATAGGATTCAGTCTGACAATATAAAGTGTTACTCCATATTAACTCGGTTGTTGAACTTCACTTACTAATTGAATGTGTTGTTTCTTCATGCATGTTGCTTAGACATCCGAATACCACTCAACTCACTCGCTAATTGAATTTCTTGTTTCTTCATACATGTTTCTTCCGATCCTATTTTCATAAGGAGCTACTGGTACTGTTATTGGGAGTATATGTTCTGATATGTGGATCACACCTACTAAATTATTTCTCTTCACGCCCACCGTAGTTAATTCTTGGGGCTCTAGACCTAAAAGTCTAGTTTGGACTCTTAATTATAATTAATTTTATTGCAATTTTTAGTTTAATAATCTTCTTGAAAGCAAATGTAATCGCAAATGCTCTGGGCCATGCAGCAAAAACTAGATTCACATTATATATTGTAAATTTGTACTTGCCCCTAGCTTGTAGTGCCAAAATATCACGGTAGCACGCAGCAGATGGTTTACTTGCTCATAATTGAACAAACAGTGTAATTTAAAAAAAAAAAAAAAAACTAACATTAATGTATCTGAGATGTGTTTGGTAAAATTTTTGACGTATTTAGTCTTGATACAATTCCATCTTCAAGATTAGGAACAAACAATTTTTATTTTCTTTTTGTTGATAAATTTTTTTTTTTTTGAACGATTTTTGTTGATAATTAGTTGAGTTGAGTTGGTCATAACATCGAATAACTCCGTCTCTTCAATACTAATGATTTATATAAAACAAGAGTTAACCCAAAGCTCATGTAACACCACATTAAGACATATGTCCAATGTGTCGAGCTCTCGAAAAATAAATGCACAAATACAACACCCCGTGGGACACCTCATGGTTCAGTAGGCCTATGCATAAGGAGGGATGAACCTTTAGAAGGGATCCAATTTTCATTTAAAAAATTCTGGAATTTTTATATATATATAAAAAAAAATATTGACTAATATATTTTAAAATGCAAACTTAAAAGTGGTACTGTGCCAAATTTCTCAATAATTTTAACTCCGTCCCATTTGTAATCAACTCAATCTCAATAAAAATCTTATTTATGTGTATTTTTATTTTTTAGTTCTCCCTTCCAATATAAATTATATTTCGTTAACAGGTTGACTATATTTACCTCGACAGTCACACAGAGACGGATGTAGTTCAGAACAAGGGGTACAAATATACCCCAGGATGAAAATGTGCTTCTATCATATATGAGTTTGAATTAAATATTGTACACTTAAATTAAATAGTTTAATTAATTTTATTAAAAGAGATGAAAAGTTAAGTTAGACACCCCACTAGTGCTGAGCAACCCACACGCATATAAAGTCGTCAAATTACTAAAATTTATTTTTCAGAATTACGTTATTAATAATTCGGTGTAATTGATGATTATTATTTGATTCAAAGTTCAAGATTTTAATTTGAATTTGTTAGTTATGAATTGAGTTTATGTTATTCTCGGTATATATATATATTAAATGACTTTAATTAACATAAATGTATAATATATTATTTTAAATTTGTTACGTGTAAGCAATTGGAGTGTTGTAGAATTATTATCACTAATTGAAATTTGTGAAATATTTTTATTTTAGGTTTCAATTTATTGAGAAGTATGTGTTTAAACCCATATTCGATAACATTGTCATGTACCACTTATAAAAAATTAAAGACACTACTAATTCAATAGTAATTATAATTTTATTTTAATATTATGTTGTTTTGAAAGAAAAGTTGCTTTAAATATAAAACTTTAAATATTACTCATATGATTTTGAATCCGCTTTTAATCGTACCCACAAATTTGAAATTTTGAATTGGCCTCGACAGTCACATCAACAAGTTAAGAAATTTAATTGATCTTCGGATCACTACCAAAAATTTGGAATAATTAGTTGGCCAAAATCGACCGTCAACACTCTTCTTGTAATCCCTTTAAGATTTAAAAGGAGAAGAATGATAATCCACACTACATTTGAAGAACGATAATTTGTTTGAAAGAAAACAGAAAAGAAGATGATGTAGGGGTAGGGCACCTTATTTATAGCAAATTATAATGAAGTGAAAAATAGGAAATGAAAGAAGACAGAAAAAGATAAAATAAAAGTGAAGGGAGAGAGAAAAGGCGGAGAGAATGGCGTAACGTAGAATTGAGTTTTGTCAGCTACTAACACTTGCACACCGACATAAAGAATTCCACGCCATGATGTCACTCTCATCTCATGCCATACAAGAAGAAAACAGAAAAGCGCAAGACCGGGAAACGGCGCAACTCCAATGGATTCACACAAAAAACTGTACCCTCTTCTGGGCATCTTCACCATGTTCTCCTTCTTCTATCTCAACCTCTACGGCTACGGCAATCTCAGTTTTGAATTCCCTGTTGTGTTCTGGAGCCTCCCCAGGATGGGTTTCGTGGGGGTCAACCACACCAGATTCGTGCTCCTAGATGACCCCCTCCCCCTCCCCCTCAAACAAGTTTACATCAACGGCTGGAATTCCTACTGGTTGATGGAGGAGAGCGTCGGGGGGCGGCGCAGGGTTTCCGAGATGCTCAAGAGAGGGGCCCGCATGGGGTTGACCGTTTGCAGGACTTGGGCTTTCAGCGATGGGCCCGGCCCAGATTCTCTTCAGCTTCGACCCGGCGTCTTCAACGAGAGGCTCTTCAAGGTTTTCTTTATTTCATTTTGGAATTTTAATTTGTATTGGGTATTGTTTGTTTGTGTTGAAATTTGAATTTTGAATTTTGTGTTCAGGCATTGGATTATGTGATTGTGGAAGCTAGGAAACAGGGGGTACGATTAATCCTGAGCCTTGTCAACAATTTGAATGCATATGGTGGGAAAGCCCAGTATTTGCGTTGGGCGGAAGAGGCTGGACTCAATGTCTCTTCTTCTAATGATTCATTTTTCTCACACCCAATTATAAAAGGATATTATAGAGATTATGTTAAGGTATTATTCAAAATCTTCTTCAAATATATATATAGGACTAGGACTAGGAGTGCTTGACATATAGTAGTTTTGTTTTTGTTGAATATTGCAGGCTATATTAGGTAGAAAAAATTCGTATACTGGAGTCAAGTATTGTGATGAACCATCCATATTTGCATGGGAACTCATCAATGAGCCTCGTTGTGAATCCATTTCATCTGCTTCTCATCTTCAGGTAACCATTTAATCTTGGTGGGAAATTAGACTTGATATAATTTGTCTACTTAAATATTTGAAAGAACGAATGCTAATACTTTGTACTTGCAGGCTTGGATAACGGAGATGGCTGCATATGTGAAAACTTTGGACCAGAAGCATCTAGTTACCGTTGGACTTGAAGGGTTTTACAGCTCAAAATCGAGTGAAAATTCTGGAGCAAATCCGGGGGGCTGGGCTGCCTCACTTGGATCAGACTTCATAGACAATTCAGCTGTTAAAGATATTGATTTTGCTTCAGTTCATGCTTACCCTCACAGCTGGTTATTCTCTCTAAAATATTCCAATTGATTATGATCCTTATTTGTGTAATTCAGCTTACTAATCTTGTGTGTGATCATTATAAATATATAGGATCCCGGAGGCGGATTTAGAAGCAAAAGTTGAGTATCTTTCAAGGTGGGTGGATGCTCACATAAGTGATAGTGAAAACGTGTTGAAAAAGCCGGTTCTTTTTACAGAACTCGGTGCCCCTTTGAGTATTCAGACGGGAGGATTATATGATCGAGACGTTTTACTGAAGGTCGTGTTTGGCAAAATCTACGAGTCTGCAAAGAAAAGAGGAGCAGGGGCTGGAGTACTAATATGGCAGTTGTTGGTTGAGGGAGTCGAAGAATATAGGGACCGCTTTTCCTTAGTAGCTCGCAGATATCCTTCCACGTATAAACTGATCTTGGAGCAATCCTGCAGGCTAAGAAATGTGTCTTTTGAGAATACACTTCTCACTAAAGATCCTTGTTTAATGGTTGGGAGTGCTTGATTTGAATTTGGATACCCAAATATTAGTGGTTTTCGTTCAAATTTGCCAAAAGTATCAGATACAAATTGAAAACTTGAGCTATTAGTCATTATGGTGGTTACTTCAATCTAGGAGTTTTGTGATTTGAAGATTGAGAAACCGGATGGATGATTCATTCTGTAAGAATCAGGCAAGTTCAGTTATTTAATGTACATGACAACCATGATTATTTGCACACAAGTAATGATTCTTCATTGTTTATTCTTTAGTATGGTCTCTGTTACATTGTGCTTGATTCCTCTGGTTCCTCGTTGGTTTATTAAGATAAGGAGGAAAAATAAAATTACCTTTTTATAAATTCTTGATATTTCTGATGTTATATATATATATATATATATATATATATATATATAAACTTATCTTGAATTATGATTTACACCCATTTTATAATTGCGCGATTAACATCCATGAAATTACTTTATGGGTTAAACTCATTTTACAACCTGTACTATACTGCATTTTTCAATTTGCAATCTGTACTATTTTTTTAGGGGCGTTTACATATTGGTGCAAAAAAGACACTCTAATTACAAATTGGTTCAAAACATTTGCAAGGACGCATAAAAAACATTTGCACGGATGCATAAAAAATATTTGCACAGAAGTGTAAAATATGTCTCTGCAAATATTTTGAACCAATTTGTAATTAAAGTTCTTTTTTTGAACCATTTTTTAATTTTTTTTCCTTTTTTTAAAAAATTAGATTGTAACATGTACTATGTAAAATTTCAACTCAATTTTTATCAATTTTTTTCGGCCAAACTATTTTTTACATGGTTATATTTAGGGATGTTAAACGGGCCGCGGGCTGGCGGGCCGGCCCGTTTAGCCCGGAACCGTGCAGGGTTAGGTTCATGCATATGGCGGCCCGTTTAAAAGGCCCGGATCGGTTAGCCCGCGGGCTAAACGGGCTAGCCCGCCGGTCTACCGGGCTGGCCCGGTTAGCCCGGATTTTTTTTTATGTTCCCTATTAATTTACATAGCAGGTAGAAGAATTAGAAAATAAAAATTCATTCCACTTCCACTATTTTATTTCTAAATCCATTAAGGTTCCCACTCATTTTTTTTATTTTTTATATTCCCTGTTATTTTGCCGTGGCATATTTAATTTTTTATCTTACTTTAATTGTTTTCCTTTTCCATATCATTGCCTAACTTACCAAGTTTGTTCATATGATCAAAAATTAAGAAGTTATTATTAAATTGAATAATTTATGTCCGCATTAGCTGTATTGTAATATATTTAAAGTGTCAATGATTCTGTTACTTACTCCCTCAATCTCATAACAATTTACATTGTAAGAGAATGCATATATTTTAAAAAAAAAATCTTCATTTTCAATAAAATAGTGACATACAAATAATTTTGAATGTACATGCAAGTTAATGTTTTAGTTTTTAGTAGTATGCAAATTGTTAATGTTTTAGTTTTCAGTAGTATGCAAATTGTTAATGTTTGAACTTTATAATCAATGTTTGTGTTTTTTCTTTTAACAATTATGACCTTTATAAACAATGTTTCAAATTTTCAGTTTAAATTATAGCGTATTACAATTACAAATCTATATTATATATTAAAAATAATTTTTTTTCCGGAGCCCGTTAGTGGCCCGTTTAGCCCGCGGACCGCTAGGGTTAGAGTTAGGTTTCGAGTGTTAGTGGACCGATTAAAATGAACCGATAAGGCCCGAAACCGTTTAGGCCCGCGGCCCTGTAGGACTGGCCCTATAGGGTTAGGGCCAGCCCGTTTAACATCCCTAGTTATATTTGTCAATTTATTAATTATTTATTTTTATTGTCCAAAAAAATTCAATTGCAGTAAAAACAATCCCTAGCCCTATCTCAAAATCTTTATTTTCTACCGAGGGGACAACGCAAAAATTTAATAGTGAGCAAGAAGTAACGCAGCACAATGCAAACTATCCTTCAAGTAATTGTTCAACACTCAACTGGACAAAGAAAAGAGAAACGAAAATATGAAACTTAAAGCATATAAATCACTTGAGATTATTCTAAGCATAATACTTGTCTAACCTTAAATTGCATTGCTTGCAGACACTTTGAATTCGAAATTAATTTAGATGTCGGAAGCGGCAGCGTCCTGATTCTTATAGTTTGGACCTTTGGGGGTTCATTAATCATTATTCCTATGGTTAGGAATTAAACATTTATTATAACAATTAATAAATCTAAAAAGACAAATATAACCTTGTGGAAAAAAAAAAGTAGTCTGACAAAAATTGTGTTGAGGTACCAATCTATCAATTTTATATAGTGCGAGTTGCAATCTGATAAAAAAAATAGTACAGGTTGTAAATTGATATCAACTCTTACTTCATTCACCCATTTATAATTGTGTTTGAAGATAGCAATAGTTAAAAAATGTTAATACATAAGTGTATAAAATAATTAAATGGGTGTTTATAGTAACATTTTTTTTCCTTAAAATGAACTTTCATTAATTATCCGCTCGAAGACAAATGTCTTGCATTATTTGAAGTCATATTTTGGCTTGAATAGGCACCCACACATCTTTAAAGTTCAACCATATGCGTCTTCATACTGTACCACTTTGTTGGCTAGCTTATTTTTAGATATGGTGACTAAAATTAGAACCACCTTGCCGATCCAGTGCCAAAATATCTTCAACAAAGAGCTCTGATGAAGGTGTAAGGTTAGTTTTACCTTGATGGCTTATTTGTTTCGGGATTTAGGTGTGCGTATGAAATCATAATTTTACATCCACAAAATGTAAAGTCTTTGATGATAATAAAAGTATGTGTTTGTTTTGAGATTTTAGACTATATTTATTAACAAACCCTCACAATCCAACCCCTTAATAAATAATTCATTTCTCTCTCTTCCATGTTAATCACGTTTTGGATTCACAAGAAAACTTGTTTCCGGGAATCGGAATCAAATGCAATAAGAACGGAATTGAAAATCACACAAGAACACCAGATTTACGTGGTTCGGAGATGAATACTCCTACGTCCACGGGATCCGAGAGGATATCTCTTCACTAAGATGGAAATTAGAAGTTACAAGTTACAATCACACTCAATCTCACAGTGTTTGCGCTCACAGATGTTGATCTCTCTCAATGATTGTGTTCATTTCTCTCAGTTGAGAAATCCCCTTTTTATAGATACAGAGATTGAGCTGAATCCCTAACTTGATTCAGTTGTAACAACCCCAATGTAAGCAGTTATCCAGCTGGCTTAACAGATTCAATAACCGCTTTAGTTGTTTCAGTTAGAACCGCCCTTTCGCAAGCTTCAATTTGGTGTAATTCCCGTATTTTCACATTGGACCAGACGACACGACCTCCACTGGCTCTGGTCAATTACACCAGATGACTCCAAGACCAGACCTCCTCTGAAAGGACTCCTCTGGTGGACCTCATCTGATAATCCTCCTCTGATGACTCTCATCTGATAGACATCTTCAGGTGACTCCTCTGCCAGACTCCTCTGGTCAGACCTTCTCTGGTTGGCCTCATCTGGTACAACTCATCTGATACCCCAAATTAGCTAACTCTCTACGGCTAACACTTTACAACATAGCTTCTGTTGAAACTTCAGCTCAGCAGATTACCTACTTCACATATGACTTCACAATTCTCCACCTCAGATGAGAAGTATCAATCCTCTCCTCCTCTCCTCCATGCTCCAGCAAGGGCCTAAGGAACATCCCATACACTCATCTTTACCAATTCAACACAAAACTTGAATTTAGTACCTGGTAAAGACTTTGTACACATATCTGCAGCATTGTCCTCTGTAGATATCTTCTGGATGAGAACCACTCCTTTATCAATGATTTCCCTTACAAAATGCAACCTTACATCAATATGCTTTGACCTCTCATGGAATACTTGATGTTTCACCAGATGAACTGTACTCTGATTATCACAATGAATGACCACAGCCCTTTGACTTATCCCAAAATCCTTGATTATGCCTTTCAACCATAAAGCCTCCTTACTGTAGTAGACAAAGTAACTCCACTCTGCAGAACAGACCTCCAGCTTACAGCAGTATTGTATAGAGTAAAGATATACCCTGTTAAGGATCTTCTGGTGTCCAGATTAGCAGCAAAATCAGAATCTACAAATCCTTCCAGTGGACTCTTCTGGTCAACCATCTTCTCAAACATCAAACCCAGATCAGATGACCCCTTAAGGTATCTGAATATCCATTTCAAAGCTTCCCAATGTAATCTCCCAGGATTAGCCATGTATCTGCTCACCATACTCAATGCATAAGCTAAGTCTGGTCTGCTGCAGACCAGAGCATACATCAGGCTTCCAACCCCACTTGCATAAGGTACTTTCATCATAGTCTTCTTCTCTTCTTCAGACCTTGGTTCCATTTCCTTAGATAATTTGAACTGTTGTCCCAGAGGAGTTGACACAGCTCTACTCTCATGCATGTTAAACCTCTTCAGGACCTTCTCAATGTAACTCTTCTGGGATAAGAATAGTCTTCCAGCTTTTCTGTCCCTAAGAATATCCATTACAAGAATCCTCTTAGCATTTCCCAAGTCCTTCATATCAAATCTAGCACTTAGCTTCCTTTTGATACTCTGAATCTTCAGAAGGCTTTTACTGGCAATAAGCATGTCATCTACATAGATCAGAAGATAGGCTATCACATCACTACCTTGCCTTTCCAGGTATACACAAGTGTCATACTTGCTCCTTACAAAACCAATGGATAGCATAACTTCATTGAACTTCTTGTGCCACTGCCTTGGACTTTGCTTGAGGCCATACAATGATTTCTTGAGCAGGCACACTTTCCCTTCACTCCCAGGTTCAACAAACCCTTCTGGTTGGTGCATGTACAGATCCTCAATAAGATCACCATGCAGAAAAGCTGTCTTTACATCAAGTTGTTGTAGCTCCAGATCCTCTTGGACTACTCTGCTCAGAAGTAATCTGATTGAACAATGCTTAACAACAGGTGAGAAAACCTCATTGTAATCAATTCCTTCCCTCTGAGTAAATCCTCTGGCAACTAACCTGGCCTTAAACCTCACCTGATCTTTCACACCAGATTCAAGCTTTCTTTTAAACAACCATTTACAACTGATTAGCTTCTGCCTAGGTGGCTTATCAACAAGAATCCAAGTTTGATTCTTCTTAAGAGACTCCATCTCTTCTGTCATGGCTGTCACCCATGACTCCCTATCATCACACTCAAGGGCTTCCCTGTAGCTTTTAGGTTCCTGGTACTCTATGACTTCTGCTGTAACAAGTACATAGGAGACCAGATCCACACGGCCAAACCTTGCTGGAGGATGTATTTGTCTTCTGGATCTGTCTCTTGTCAAACTATAATTTCTCAAGTCTGCTTCTGGCACTTCTTCCTCCTCTTCTGCAGGTGCACTATCCTCATCTGATGACCCATTCTCTCCTGTTTCCTGCTCTGGTTCAGAACCAGATGCACTCTCATGATTATCCTGATCAGGCTCAACCTCAACTTGAGTAATTGGCTCAGAAATAACCCCATCCATCTCCTCAGCTGATGGCTCCCTATCACCTCCACCAGACTTGTATCCCATCTGTACTTCATTAAACACAACATCTCTGCTGGTAATACACTTCTGGTTCCCAGGCTCCAGACACCACAACTTATACCCCTTAACACCTTTGGGATACCCAATGAAAACACATTTTAAAGCTCTAGGTTCAAGTTTGTCTTGCCTCACATGAACATAAGCTAGGCACCCAAAAACTTTCAACTTTGAGTAATCTGATATCTTTCCATACCAAACCTCATCTGGGGTTTTAAACTCAATAGCAGATGATGGCACTTTATTAATGAGATACACAGCTGTGTTAACAGCTTCCCCCCAAAAACTCTTAGGTAAATGAGCATCAGATAACATACACCTAACCCTTTCCATAATAGTTCTATTCATCCTCTCTGCTAGGCCATTTTGCTGGGGGTTTGAAGGAACAGTTTTATGCCTAGTAATACCCTTCTTCCTACAGAATTGTTGAAACTCCTCTGATAGGAATTCAAGCCCATTATCAGTCCTTAAGTGCTTGATAGTCCTGCCTCTCTTATTCTCAAGTTCAATCAACCATTCTTTGAACTTAGAGAAGGCATCACTCTTCTGTTTAAGAATGTAAACCCAAACTTTTCTGGAATAATCATCAATAAGGGTAAGGAAATACCTGCCTCCACCATGAGTGGATACCCTTGCTGGGCCCCATACATCAGAATGTATATAATCCATAACCTCCTTGGTGGTATGCTTCCCTTTCTGGTATGCTTGCTTCTTTGATTTTCCAAGAACACACCTCTCACAGAATTCCAGCTTACATATCCTCTTCCCAGGGATTGCTCCCTTCTTGGATAACTCCACCAGGCCCTTCTCACCAACATGTGCCAATCTCTTGTGCCACAAGTTAACCTCAGAAGACCCCATGGTAACATCAGCTGACCCTGTAACAGTTCTTCCAATCAAAGTATACAAACCATTCTTGATAGCCCCCTTCATGACAATCCTCCCAGATTTGGTTATAGACAGACTTCCCTTGTCTGTCTTGAATTCAAACCCCTTTGAATTCAAGGTACCAAGAGAAACAAGATTTCTCTTTAACTCAGGAACAAACCTGACATCAGATAAGATCCTATCAACCCCATCAAACATCTTGATCTTGATAGAACCCGATCCTTGCACTCTACAGCTCTCATCATTACCCAAAAGAACAAGACCTCCATCAGTTTTCTCAAGATCAAGGAACCAGTCTTCATGTGGACACATATGAAAAGTACACCCAGAGTCCAGGACCCACTCTTGACTTAGCCTCTCATGACTAACCATCAAGACCTCTGCACTATCATATCCTTCAACCTCCACAACAGCAGCATCTCCATCTTGATCACCTTGATTGTCTTTCTTCTTTCTTTCAGGGCAATTCTTTCTCAGATGACCTTCCTTATGGCAAGTGAAACACTTCCTCTTCTCAACAAAATCAGATTTCTTCCCACCCTTATTCCCTTTTCCACCATCCTTCTTCTTGGACTGAAACCCCTTCTTCTTCTTGGATTGAACATTCAATCCTTCAGCAGGCTTCTTCCCATCAGCTTGGATCTGTAGAAACTTGGTTTTCAGGGCAGTTTGAACATCATCAAACATCACCTGATCTTGTCTCCCAAATAACAAGGCATCTTTGAAATTTTCCAGAGACTTAGGTAGGGCATTCAACAGCATCAATGACTTATCTTCATCATCAATTGTAACATCCAAACTCTCCAGATCATCCACCAATCTGTTGAACTCGTCCAACTGATCACCAAGATTCTTATCTTCACTCATTTTGAAGACTTGAAGCTTCTGTTTCATGTATAACTTGTTCGTAACAGACTTGGTCTGGTATAACTGCTCCAACTTATTCCAGATCCCAAGAGCGGTTTCCTCCTTCGATACTTCCCTCAATGGCTTGTCCCCAAGACACAAGATAAGGGCACTATGCGCCTTCCTCTTGTTCTCCTCCACCTTCGCCGGATTAGATCCAGAAGCCACCTGAGCCGGTGGCAACAAGGCTTCGTACAACCCATTGTGCACCAGGAGTGCCTTCATCTTGATCTTCCATAAGCTGAAATCGTTCTTCCCCGTGAACTTCTCAATGTCGAACTTAGTTGCAGCCATGATTGCTTCCCACAGACGGCGCCACTTGTTAATCACGTTTTGGATTCACAAGAAAACTTGTTTCCGGGAATCGGAATCAAATGCAATAAGAACAGAATTGAAAATCACACAAGAACACCAGATTTACGTGGTTCGGAGATGAATACTCCTACGTCCACGGGATCCGAGAGGATATCTCTTCACTAAGATGGAAATTAGAAGTTACAAGTTACAATCACACTCAATCTCACAGTGTTTGCGCTCACAGATGTTGATCTCTCTCAATGATTGTGTTCATTTCTCTCAGTTGAGAAATCCCCTTTTTATAGATACAGAGATTGAGCTGAATCCCTAACTTGATTCAGTTGTAACAACCCCAATGCAAGCAGTTATCCAGCTGGCTTAACAGATTCAATAACCGCTTTAGTTGTTTCAGTTAGAACCGCCCTTTCGCAAGCTTCAATTTGGTGTAATTCCCGTATTTTCACATTGGACCAGACGACACGACCTCCACTGGCTCTGGTCAATTACACCAGATGACTCCAAGACCAGACCTCCTCTGAAAGGACTCCTCTGGTGGACCTCATCTGATAATCCTCCTCTGATGACTCTCATCTGATAGACATCTTCAGGTGACTCCTCTGCCAGACTCCTCTGGTCAGACCTTCTCTGGTTGGCCTCATCTGGTACAACTCATCTGATACCCCAAATTAGCTAACTCTCTACGGCTAACACTTTACAACATAGCTTCTGTTGAAACTTCAGCTCAGCAGATTACCTACTTCACATATGACTTCACATTCCATATAAACAATCTACTACTCAATCCAATCTAATCTATTTTTATACTTTATCAACAATTCAACACAACCTAAAATAACTTTTTATTATTATTATTATTTGATATATATATTTTTCTATAATCAATTTTTATAATATTTATAAGGTGATATATTAAATAATTTGATATTCAAAATTCGTAATTATAATAAAAAAATTATTATACACTTAATATAAGTTACAATCTCATAATAAACAAGAATTAGAATGTATGTCAAGTTACAAATAGATAAATAAAATATTATTTTCCTTTTTGAATAAAATATAATCTCAATAACAAAACTAAAATTATTAGGTAAATTTTAGGGTGCATCCAAGTGCATATCATGCACTTGGATTTTAAGCTCAATTTTGACATTAATTTTGATTTTTTTTAAAATACACACATGCACACCGAACTGTGTGTTTTTTGCAATTGAGGTATTACTGATGTCTTCTTGGGGTATTACTGGTGTTTTCTTGGAGTATTACAGATTACTTCTTGGGGTATTGCTGAATTCTGCTTGATTTTTTTTTTTTTCAAAATTCAAGTGCATATCATGCATTCAAGTGCACACAAGAACTACTCAAATTATTATATTTGGAATACAAATATGTATGAAAAAATGAAGGGTATTAGGGGATATAATAAAATCAGGAGAGAAAATATAGAATATAAAATTGTGTTTCAAAATATATCAATACGGATCTCTATTTGTAGAGAATAAAAAATAAAAAATTTAAATATAATTATTATCATAATTTTTTTATTAATAATATATTAAAATTTAAAATTTATTTAATAAAATTAATGTTAACCAATGTAACTTTGATACATGTCATGGAAGGAAGAAAAGGGTGTCTAACAATCCAGAACTGCAGACCGAACTGATTGTGGAAATAATTTTCATTTTTCATTTTTTTTTCCTTTTTTCTTTTGTCTAATAGCGGTGATCGATTGTAAAAATCTATTTATAAAGGTAGCCTTAGTAGAGTGAGATTTTACTTTATGTTGAATCATGTGTAAGAATAAAGTAGGATGTATAAGATAAAAGTAGAAAAGAGAGTGTGAGTGGGAGAAAATTGATATGTGGGTAATGATTGAGTGAGAGAAAAGTGATAAATGAGTAATGATAAGTTTTATAGGTATATATAGGTGTGGATGAATAATGAGATATAAAAACTGAATGTTACATTTCTAATTAGAATGAGACGGAGACTGGAAAGTCCTAGTCATGTTCGGGTGAATCCCGAAACAAATAAGCCAGTGACTGGGTATAGGGAATAAAGGAAAAAGGTTTTATTATATTGATAAATCTATTCCATGAATTTTTAATAACTAATCTTACATCAAATATCACAAAATTAGTTTATTTTTCAACTATGATAATAATGTAACTGTCTTGCAATAAAAATGAAAATAAAGAATGTATATAGCATTACCTCCGTCCCGGAACTACTTTCGTAGTAGATGATGTTACATTTAAAAAAAAAAAAGAGTATAAGAGTGTGAAGTTGAATAAAATAATAATATTTTAATACTTTATTGATTTTTATTAGAGATTTTTTTTAATAGTGTAAATGTAGTTATGAAATAAAAAAAAATGTAAAAGTAGTTGTGAAATAAAGAGTAACAATTATTTATTTTCCATGAAGTCAGGGACGTAGGCACGCTGGGGCCAGGAGGGTCACGGGCCCCTCTATTTTTTTTTAAATCGTATATACATATATGTATTTCCAAGCATATAACAAAGCCTATCATTGCCTTAGTGGTTTTTGCATAAAAGTTTCTTTTCTTTTCCAAATTATTTGTTAACTTTTTTTAATTAAGCAGCACCTTACAGTGTTCATAATTGTACTAAGTACCTTTAAAAAAAATCATACTAAGCAAGTGAAGTCTAAATATAATAAAATTAATTTTTAAATATTATCAAAATTGATCCAATACATAAAATTAAATACTTTAAAATTGAATCTTAACCTATTAACTGTATCAAAATTGGTTCTAATACAAAATTATATTATTTTATCAAATGAACAAATTAATTTATATACACATGATGCATTACAATGTATAATTGACTTTATATTGTACTATATTGCTTTGATTGAGTCAAAACTTTCAAAACTTTTAAAAAGAATCGGGCCCCCTACATAAAAATTCTGGCTCCGTCACTGCATGAAATGGCATTAATATTTTCTATGCAACAATATTCATTATTGAATTCTATAAAATTCCTCAAAAATCATAATGGAGTGCTATAGGACTGAGAAGTAGGACGTGGCCTATTTAGTTCAAACTTGGCCCAATCCCTTCACATATGTAGCAAAAGTTGCATACTCTTTAAGCACTCTATCATCAATATTGAGTTGCAACAATTTCAGAAGAACCAACCAACGCTACAAGAAAACATAAAATTGCTTATGAAAATTGTTAATATGGCTACGAAATTTTCAACAACAAAAATTCATAGTGGGGATTGCCTACGAATTGCCTACAAAAATTTCTAATTGTATAGACATCTTCCTTCCCCACCTACAAAATAATTTGCCTACGTAAATTATGTAGGCAAGTTGTGGTGTAGGTAAATTTTTGTAGGCAAATGACTTGTAGGTAATTATACCTAGGGATTTTATTTCGTAGGCAAATTAATTCTGTAAGCAGGGTTGAAAAATGTAGATATTTTCGTAATTAGAAAATTTCGTAGGCAAATCGTAGGAAATTCTTATTACAAAATTTTTGGTTGGAAATTTTTTGTAGACAATGCTTTATTTTTTGTAGTGCAAATAATGTTGGAAAAAATCATGATAAATGATGTGGTGTGTGTAGACGAAGATGGCTTATATAAGACACAAACTTAACATGAAAGTCGAGGCACGAGTTTAACTTGCTCTCCGTAAGACGTTATTGCTCCGTACAGTGGTGCAATACGGCTCATGGCAACCGTCCCCAAGATACAACGACTCTAGAGACTTTCGTCCGCTGCATTACGAGGCGGAAGCTATCGGCGAATCACAAACGAGTATCCAGAACCTTCAGATTTGACTCCAATGGTAACTCTATTACTAACATGCTTGACTTCGAATGAATGAATGACGTTTTTGAAGTGAATGAAATCAAATTTTCACGAATGTATGCAAACGACAAATGTGGGGGGTCTATTTATAGATTTCCAAGGGTCGTAGGTAATAGTTGCGACTCTTCACTATAAACATTACTTTTCCAAAAGTCATAACTCTTAGAAATAAGCAACTATTCACCAAAATGTATATCTCTTAAAGACACAACCTTTGGAATAGTTTTATCAAAAGACACGACACTTCATGTCTATAAGTCACAATCCTTCACTATTACCTTTATAAATATATTCATCAATGTATTTATCCACATATTAAATGCCATTAATTTCTCATTCACCCTAAATCTGATTTTGAGAAATCGAACAAACCAAATACATTTACGCAAAATGGATAATTAAGTGTCACTTAATATTTATTCAAATATGGTCAAAACCAATATTTTTACAAATAAATGTGCAAATCACAAATGTGAAGTTTTTGTTATATTTATAAATCTATTTAGTACTACTACTAATAATTAATCTTAACTGAAATATCGTAAAATCAATTTATTTTTCAACTATGATTTTAACGAGATTTCTATATATTAATCCTTAGAGCAAATCATTCCCATAAAAGAAAGTGACATAGCATTTTTACCCACTTCACATCTACATATAGTGACTGAGGTTCTTTTACTAACAAAAGGGTATATTAGTATAGCATTACAAAGTAAATATCTATTTTCCACAAAGTAATTTTCATTAATATTATCAGTGCTACAATATTAATTATTGAATTCCACATAATTCCTCATAAATCATAATGTAGTACTATTGGGTTGAAAATTAAGATGTGGCCCATTTAGTACAAACTTGTGGTAATCCCTTTCAAAAATGTAACAAAAGTTGCATACTCTTTAAGTACTTTATCATCAATATTGAGCTCCAACAATTCCGGAAGAACCAACCACATAAATGTGTAAATCACAAATCCAAAAATCAACGGTCCATATATTAGTTGAGATATTTTCCACTTAATATTTATGTTTCTCTTGAGCATGCGCTCAAAGGCAACAAGAAGCCCATGTAAGAGGAAGAACAGCAATGGACCCCATCCGAACTTAATACGACCCATATAGTAGAAGCTGATCTCATGCATAATATCTGAGACCATAAAAGTAACCACCAGGGCCACAAAACCGGCCCTTTTTCGGCCCAATGCTTGACACGTGTAATTATAAGTTGGCTGCAAAATAGTGGACCGTAGACTATTTGAGGCCACACGGTTCCACCTACGACCCCAAAAGTCTTGCAACGACGTCGCAAGGAACGGGTCGTCAAAAGGTGGGTCAATCGGGGCCCCAAGTGACATTTGGGCTATAATCGCAACACCTACAAGTAACACTTCTTGTCCGATGTAAACATAAAGACATATTAAAAACAAAAGGACATTGCGAGGAAGTTTGTCCTTATAATTACCCAAATAGATCAAGAATATCAGAAGCAAGACGTTTTTTATAAAGTGTTTTACCCCAACCTTATTACTACTCGGCTTTTGGAACCCATTCACATTTTTGGACTTTTGATTTTGAGTTGGGCTCTCTTGGAGACTAATGGGTAAAAAAAATATCACGAGAAAATGGATGAAAGAGAGAGATGGGTTGCTTAGTGGGCCACTGCCAAAAGCCAATAGTAGAAGCTTGAAAGTGGTTTGCCAGGTTATGAAGAAAGCAGTTGGATTAGAGAAACTAAATGTATTCAATTGAAGAGGAAGATGAAAGAAAAGACACAAGACAGGCAAGAACATGAAGAATCTGATTATACCTTTAGGGATCAATTTAATTGTACCATAGCAATAACATGATGTCATGAAAATTGAGCAACATACCATTAGAAGATTGTACAACTCTCCTTCCATCTCTCTATCTCCCTCCCTCCCCATCCACCTCTCTTTCTCTTCCTCTCTCTGTATTGTATATATGTGTTTCAATAATATGATAATTAATAAGAGAGTAGAGTTGTTTGTGATGTAATTATAGAAGGTGTAAACAAGTCATGCAATGTTGAGAGGGCTGAATTTATGTGGGTTTGTTGTTGGCATTGTGAATATTTTTTATATTTTCTATAGATTTAAATTATTTCTAATACAAAAGAAAGTTACAACAGAACAACATGCAAATTGCGTTAGTTTCGAATTTTCATTTACTTTTTGTTTTATAAAAACAACTTTATTTATTTATGGAATAGGATCAAGAAAAAGATAACTGATGAATCAACATGTACCTATCTAATAACAAAATCTTTTACTAAATATAGTAAAAAAACATTCTCAATTAAAAGACTACTACTAAATATGTCACGGAACTAAATGAGTGCCAGCGTATAACGCGGGATTTTTGTAAAAAATAATTATATATGTATTACAAATATTTAAATAAATCTGTTCACCATAAAATAAAATAATTATATTATATAATAAATATATTCAAACATTATGCATCTATAAAATTATAAGATAACTTATTAAACCACGATATTTAGACTCAATCTTAATTTAATTACTATTTTTAATATTCTTATGAAAATTCACGTTTTTTAATTTTAATTTGGTATACAATTTTAAATTATGACATGATTTTCTCAACGACGCGCCAATAGTTCATTTTGCCTCCCTAAAAGGATTTCCTCGATGTAGGAAGATTTTCAATCCATGCAGTAATGCACTCTCATGTATCGACTTTTTTCTTCTAAAAGTGCAAGTCGTATATCACATTGAAACAACTAAAAATATAGTGAATTTTCATAATATTGTCGAAAGTTGCGATTAAATTGATCCTAAAGATCGTAAATTAATATAGAATTAACCCAAACTTATTAATTTTTTTTGTGATATTATATTTTAAAGTTTTATTTATTTCAAATATATTAAAGATTTTCCTTATCGATTCAAAGCCTGAAAGATAGAAAACTACCAATCTAGGACCTGAAATATAGAACCTATCAATTTAAGACTAAAAAATATTAAAACTATGTTTGACATATAATAATTTATATTTTTATTTTGTTTATATACAGTATTATTTTTTCATTAATTCTTTTGTTTCTTATTTTTTTAATCACATTAATTTAGTATATATTTATATTTTAAAAATATGATCTATAAAAATATTATCGGATAATAAAAAATTATTAAAGCTCAAACACGATCTTAAAATGAGTAAGATCTAAATTAATAGTTTTATCTTTCAGGTCCCGAATCGATAGGAAAAAAAATTCAGGCCTTAAATTGATAATTTTACTATCTTTCAGGTCCTGAATTGATAAAACTCCTAAAATTAATTATTAAGCATTTCAAAATAAAAAATAAAACAACATTAATATAAATCATTAATGGATTTTAAATTTGTAATACGGTTTTCGAATTACTAACATATTAAGATTTTTTAAATAAAGGATATCCTCAAATATAGTTAAATAAAATGTAAATTGTTATAATCACAATAAAATTTATATTATATTATAAGTTATATACAATAGTATTCAAATTTTATAGACATTCATAACATGGCGTAATTGGTAAACATTATAAATGTTATTTAAGAGGTATATGGTTCAAATCCATATGAGTGCAATTTTGTATTATTAGACATCTTATTATATAATAAGGCTACATAGATGACACATATGATTTATAAATTGGTAAGTATGACTTCCACAATCATGCCACGTAAACGGAATTAACCCTAGAGCGACACATAAACTAAATTAACCACATTATAACACATAAGCAAGAAAAACTCTCTATTAATATAATAGATGATTATAGAAGTTACACATTAACTAAGAATAATAAAAAATATGAAAATTTAAAAAGGTTGATTTTAATAAATGTCTTTCTATATGTGAAAGTTTTCAAAAGATTTAGAATAAACTAAGTTGAATAGATATATGCAATGTCTTCATATAGAAACCATTTTGCAGTACTTTTTAGTAGAACAATTCATATTATTTAGTAAAAAAAATTAATATCCTTTAATAAAACAACTCATACTATTATTAGAGAAATTTATCTTTAGTGACAATAATCATGTCATGTCATTATTGCGTCTTTAACTAAAAGTTTTTAATAATAGGAAATAATTTTTAACAACAAGATCCTGTTATTAAAGATTGTTTCCTATCATTACATACTTTTAACTAGAGAAGTAATAATGATAGGATTGATATCACTAAAAAACTTTTACCCTCGAGAACTAATACCCTTTAAATTGTGTTTGGATGGAGGGATTTGTGTTTATGGATTTTAAATCCATAACCTAAATTATCTACATTTATTTGAGTAAGATATTCAAATTGATGACTTTCACTTAACTTTGATCATAATTTAAATTGGGAGAACTTTAAATATTTAGCAAAATCAAGTCATTTGAAATTATTGATTCTTTAATCTATTCATTTTCAAATCTCGATCTTGCATTTCAAATGACTATATTCAAATGCAATCTTAATGAAATCAACTAATATGCTTTAGTGAAACAATTCATAAGTGGTTCATTTATGAACCAGTACTTTCATTCTATATTTTGCATTAGATATAATTCAAATATAATTTTTTTGGTATTGGTATAATTTTTTTTTCTTTTAACTTTCTGATTTCTATTATAGTGAAGATTGTGCCAATGTGATTATGACAATATTTTTATTCAGTAATATAATTAAGAAAAAGCAATCAGCGTTTAGTAATATTTCAAACTGTGTTATTAACAATGCAACTTTGAAGAAGCACTCTACTATTATTGTTGTGAGTTTCCTAGATAAACTAGCTGAGATCAATAAACTTCAATTTAGTCCAGTGTTCTTTGTAGTTGAGAAGAGTGAAATCAGTTATAGGATGTTTATAAAATTGCGTGAATTTTGATTACCACTCAATGTCAATTACAATTTACAAATAGTGTAGGAATTCAGTGGATGATCAAGAACGAAAAATTACATAATCAATTGAAATCTTGATTTGTAATATTTGGAGTTAGAAACTACGTTTTTTTCTTTTTTTGTTCATTTGCGGGATTCAGGATGAGATCAAAAATATTTTTATAAAAGTTAATCCAATTAAATGTACAAGTTACTTTATTATTTTATATTTTATATCATATGTTAGTTTTTTCGTCTCTGTATAAACCCTTTTAAGTGTTCATGACCACTGATCAACCACTTGATTTTGAAACAAGATGTATCGACAATGTTTCTAAAAAATATTGAGAATCGTTTGTGCAATGACACGAGATTCACATAATGTTGTTTGAAAATCACATTCTCAAAGCAGAAATAATTTCAGTAAAAAATATTGGAGAATAAAGTATCCGTCTCAAGAATGTCATGAGTAATTTCAATCAAACAATGATGTTAAATTTCAGAGGAGACATTTTTCCATTCTACTGTGTTTCTTGATAACGATAAATAAAAATCAGGCTCAACCGCTTTCGCTTGTAGGTTTGTACCTTCTCAAGCTTGTTTTCACACAATAACAATATATATTGCAGTCTTTAGAGTAAAAAGCAAAAAAAAAAAAAAAAATTGAAAATCTTCAGACTCGATTTCATTGTAAGACCATACACGTATACAACAATTTGTTTACAAAGATTTTTTTTTTCAATTTGTAATTACAAGTATAATTTTTTGGCGTGAAACTAAATTTATGGATTTATTAGTGTTTTATAAAGTATTCAGGTATTAAATATTTAATTCACTTTTTGCATATTTGAATTACATCCTTAGTTTAAGTATGTTATGGACTATAATGCTTTTGTTTCTAAACATATTTAATATATATATATATATATACTCAAAAATTTTGCAGAATGAAAAGAAATTTTTTATGTAATTTTTTTAAATTTAAAGTGGTAAGATTTGATGGAGTCATATATACATATTAAAAGTAGGTTCAACTTTAATATGTATATATGAGTCCATCAAATCTTACTTGATAAAGCACGCTTTAAAAATTGAAAATTAATTAAATCATATATAGCAATGCAATTTACATTTCGTAAAAAAAAAAAAAAAAAATCATAAAACCACGCGATGATCAACCCATACATAAGAGAATATTATTGGGTTGAGAATTAAGAGATGACCATTTTTTAATGGGTACATATATTTTCATCCTCAAAATTTAGTACTTCACCACCAAATTTTTGTTCGAGAATTTTTTTAGAACCTTTGTCATTTGTTCGGAAAAACGATTAGAACATTATTCAATTTAAATTTTTTTTGTGGGGGATGAATAATGTTCTAATTATTTTTTCGAACAAATGACAAATGTTATAAAAAAAATTGAACAAAAATTTGGGGGTGAAGTACTAAATTTTGGGGTGAAAATATTGGTACTCTTTTTTAATTCACACTTGGCCCAATCCCTTTACAAATGTTACAAAAGTTGCGTACTCTTTTAGCACTTTATCATCAACTTTGTGCTCCAACAATTCCGAAAGGACCAGCCACATAAATGTGCAATTCACAAATACAAAAATCAAGGGCCCATATATTATTTGAGGTATTTTCCACTTAACATCTATCTTCGTTTTCAGCATGCTCTCAAAGGCAACAAGAAGACCGTGTAAGAAGAAGAAGAGTGGTGGCCCCCATCCAAACCTCACACGACCCAAATAGTAGAAGAGTAGC
The DNA here is from genome assembly GCA_947034835.1 of Ballota nigra. Taxonomy (NCBI): domain Eukaryota; kingdom Viridiplantae; phylum Streptophyta; class Magnoliopsida; order Lamiales; family Lamiaceae; genus Ballota; species Ballota nigra. The sequence continues at coordinate 26,745,455 of OX344730.1, forward strand.
TCATGCATAACGTCTGATACCGCAAACGTAACCATCAGGGCCAAAAATCTGGCCCATTTACGGCCCAATAATTGACACGTATAATTAAAAGTGGGAAGGTAAACAGTGGATCGCAAGCTGGTTGAGGACACACGGTTCCACCTACGGCCCCAAAAGTCCTTAAGCGACGTCGCAAAAAATGGATCATCGAAAGGTGGGTCGATTTTGGGCCCAAGTGACATTTGGGCTATAATTGCAACACCTACGAGTAACACCTCTAATCCCACGTAGAGAAAAATGCACATTAAATACAAAACTAGGTTTCGAGGGAGTTCGTCTTTGTATCTGGCCAAATAGATCAAGAGTATTAGAATAAAAGCATTTTTTATGCAATGTCTTAGCCCAATCTTGTTACTATTGGGCTTTTCGGACTTTAGATTTTGTGTTGGGCTCTCCTGGAGACTAATGGGCAAAGAATATATGACGAAAAAATGGATGAAAGAGAGAGATGGGTTACATAGTGGGCCATTGCCAAAAGCCAAGAGTAGAAGCTTGAAATTGGTTTGCCAAGTTATGAAGAAGGCAGTAGGAATAGAGAAATTGATTGTATTTAATTGAAGAGGAAGATGAAAGAAAAGACATAGCACAGGCAAGAACATGAAGAATCTAATTGTACCTTTAGGGATTAATTTAATTGTAGTATAACAATAGCATGATGTCATAAAAATGGAGCACCATACCATTAGGAGATTGTGCAACTCTCCTTCCATCTCCTTCTTTGTGTGTGCTGTATTAGTATATATGTTTTCCAATGATGTGTGATAATAATAATAATAAAGCAGAGGAGTTTGTTGTGTAATTATAGTAAATATAAACAAGTCATGCAATGTTGAAAGGGCTGAATTTTTGCGGGTTTGTTGATTAGCCATCTAAATATATTCTCTATTGTTAATAGTTTTTTAATTATATATTTATAATAATAAAAAATAAAGAGAGATACAACATTAGCCTAACAGAAAGTTAAAACAGAATAACATGCGGTTTGCATTAGTTTGGAATTTGCATTAAATTTTTATGTTCATTTGATTTATTTTCTTAAAGTCTTCCATGAGATAATCATGAATTGCACAAAGTAGGTGAAATTCTAATAAATCAAAAGCAAAACTAATTTTCAATTAATAATTTATAACTAAATGATATATTAACGTCGTATGTAATTCGATCGAAAAATATCATCCCATTCTCTCACTATATTTCTATGTATGACACCATTTTTACGGAATTTGGTTTCAGTTAGAGATAATTTGGTATAATTAGAAAATATAATTTTTAGGCCTAATTTTTTTTAGACTTATGGGTTAAAAGCTATCGTGAGGTGAAATGTAATAACGCGAGTATTAACTAGTAAGAACATCATTACCTAAATCAGCATCGTTATGAATAGGTGTCACATGTAATAAATGGGGAGGAGTTGAGAAAATAATAATAATAATAAGAAGAAGAAGAAGGTATCCTAAATTTCAATCAAAGCCGTAAAAGTTGACTATGTTTGTTGGATTGGGTCGAATAGTCCCGCCTAAGGAGGAAATTATTTAAACATTTGTAAATTCGTTCGGCGAGAGGGCCAAAAGGATTGGCAAATTAGAGCCACGACTAAACTACATCACCGAAAGAGAATTAAGTTGGGTTAAACATTTGCAAGCCGAATTGAGAGGGTCACATGTGTATTCGTATGTTTATTTTACCCGTTTAGTTCAAAATATTCGATAAAGTTACGGTCGCGACTAAACAAATCTACACTTCAACTGTATATACACTTCAATTACCATTTAAAATTTATATTCTTTTAATTACTATACACGTCATACCTTTAGACTATCATATCTGTGTTCTATGTGAAAAAAATCATCTGGACTATTTTACCTTAACATTAAATCAAAGATGGGTAAGCATAATTTCGAGAAACTATACACAACTATTAATTAATTCCAAGAACCCATTGAAATTTGATTCAACAAATGTAACACCAAATCTAAAATGGAAACAAAGTTTAGGAGAACCAAAAACAAAGAATCGATTCTAGATGGTCGTAAACGCCCAACCATATCACATTGATCATAATCTTTTGGACTAATAAACATTCCGGCCAGATTTACATATTTTTTAGACACTTCTATGTTTTCTTGGAAATTCCTTCAAACTGCAAATGGATAGACAATGTACTATGTTGTCGTGATATACAACCAAACACACAACGATCCTAAATTTAATTAATTATTTCTTGATATATATATGTGTGTTCTTTCTGGATTTTTCATATTCGATATTATGTACTCCCTCCGTGCTTATTTTGATTACCCATTTCAAAATGATTCAATTTTTAAGAAATGAATTGTTTGTTAACATTTTTTTTTAGTATAAAATAACTTTTTAGAAATTGTTTATTAATATTTTTTAATATAAAATAACTTTTTAAGAATTTAATTTGAAAAGATGGTATTACTTCTTTTACCATTTAAGGAAATGGGAAAATGAAAGAAAAAAATAATTTGGGGGCTTTTGGGGCAAACAAAATAAAGACAGGATGAGTACTATCTTGCGTAAACTTGTTTTGTAGAATAAAGATGATGGGAGGAGAAAGAGGGTAAGAGTAAAAGGTTTAATTCATGTTATAAATGTGTATATATATTATGTGTATATGAAAAGTTTAGTTATTTAACATAGGATGATTTAGTTTTTAAAAAAATTGTCAAATTTTTTTTAAAAAAAAAAATTTCATACATTTTTTAGATGGAGTGTATTAACAAAAAGATAGGATGGTATTTAACTTTAACCGTAAAGGGGAATGCCAAGAATTGAGGTCAGGTCTGGTAATATACACCTCCATAATTCGTAAATGCACTCATAAAGTGTTTGTTTGTTTGTTTTTTTTTTTTTTTTAAATTAAAGACAAATATCCATTTTACCCTAATTTTTGTAACTCTCCCTTTCCAAAAGACAGCTTTTCGAGTTAAAAAAAAAAAAACGTAACAAAACAAAACAAAACTGATTCCAGCACATCATTCCACGTTATTAAAAAAAAAAGAGTAATTCTCTTGTGCACTTGGTGTATGGTGCACTCATCCAACAATTGACTTTGTTTATATTGAAAAGTTTATTTTAATTACACTGAAAATCAGTTTTTAGTGTAAACTTTTCAGTGTGATCCAATTACACTTTTCAGTGTAATTGAAACAAACTTTTCAATGTAAACATGACCAACTGTTCAGTGAGTGCACCGTGCACTTGGTGCATATGAAAAAAAAAAGGAACATAACCTGAATCTAAAAAAATTAATGACGCTACACAAATCAAACATAAGGAGATGAATCAAACATGAAAAACAAAACAAATCTGAAAAATAATCGTTGTGAACAAATACCACATCGGTCACGACATTCAATCAGAATTAGAGAAAAAGTGGAGAGGAAAAGACGGAAGAGAAAAGATGTAGAATAAAAATAAAATTTGTTTTAGGATATAGAAAAATAGAGAGAAGAATAGAAGAACACATATTTGTTGACCCAGTTCGTCATGAATGACTACGTCTGGGGGCGTACCAAGCCAGGAGATAATAATATTATTTGTTGTGTATGAGATCCCTTTATATAGGTTACAATCTAGGGTTTCGGGAATACATAGAATATAATGAAACGACCATATTGCCCTCCACCAGTTACTTGTTGATGAAGGCACACTAATATATTTTCCTTCAATACCCCCCTTGTGCCGAATCAAAAGTGTTGATGGTGCTTGAATGTTGTCTCGCTAAAACTTGACAAGTAGCAAAAATACAATAAGAAATAAATCTTGATCTAAGGGAAAAAGATTTACAATGCACCTATGTTGAGACTCCCCTTGAAGTCTACACCTTTCACATGATACGTACATCTATCAAGTGATTTTAGAAAGTCTACACATCTCAATTCTTTAAGATATTTCTCAAAGATTGTCTTGGACAATAATTATATAAATAGATAAGCCTCATTTACTTTAGAGTTTGAATCTTGAAAAAAACTTATTGTTGCTGGTTAGAGAAGACTTTGGTGATATATGCTTCATATTGTCACCTTTGATGTAGCCCAATTTCACTACTGAACATAAGAAACTTGTTCTTCATATATACATGTGGTCTCTCTAGTGGTGAACTCTAGTCACTGCTTCTTTGAACATATGTAGTGATAAATCTCTATCAAATATACTTACAAACTTTTTCATGTAAGACAATGATCTCTAAATTGTTCGAAGAGGTATCTAAAAAAGTTTGATTAATTGATCTCCAAGATATCATTATGTTTTTCATGGTAAATTCATAACCATTTTGGAAATACTTTATGTGGATAAAAAATATGCAAAACCAAATAGTACATTATTTGGCGTATTGGTGTAGGGGGTAGCTTCAATACTTCCTTAAGGTCCACAATTCCATTTGTGGTCCCCTTCAATATTTACTATAATGAATATCAGACCCTTATCAATGATTTTCCTTTAAATATCAGAGTACATTCCTGACATCATTCCAATAATTTTGTGTTGGTCCTGATTGAAATCTAGCTAATAAGTTCATTGAGAAATTAATATGTGGTCGAGTGTATTGAGTTAAGTACAATAATATGCATGTTGCACTTAAGTAAGAAATTTCACCTCCCGCTAGCTCTTCGTCATCTTCCTTCAGACGAGATTGATATTTCCTTAAATCCAAACTTCGATCAATCATGGGAGTGCTAATCAGATGCATTTTGTCCATGTTAATTTGCCTGAACATCTTCTGGACATATGCAAACTGGTGGATAAGTATTCCACAAACTCAATATTCTAGTATAAAGTCTAGACAAAATTGAGTTTTCCCAAGATCCTTTATCTCAAAACTGGATTTCAAATACTCATGGTCCTCTTCTTGCATTAAGAGTACCTATTATGTTCATCCTTCAACATAAATAATTGCAAATCCGAAACTTATTTTCTTTATAAATGCATAGGGTACCTATTATGTTCTACCATCATTTTCAACTCTAGCACCACCGTCTCTCTTGTCATCTTCTTCCTCCTCATCATCCTCATCGTAAGAAGCCAATGGAAGTAGTGGATTTTCATATGCGAGCTGCGGCGAAGACGGATCGAGTAGCTTCTACCTCTTCGCAGCTCCCTCTTCATTCACCGCATCTGCAGATTCTTCTCGTTCTGTTTTCATGGCTTCTAGGGTTTTTGATCCTAATTCGAGATGAAATAGAAATATCCCAAAATTTCAAGTTCAGTTTCTAACTCATCTGCAACCATTCCATTTGACAAATATTTATTAATTGGGCCGAGACCGTTGAAATGACTTATAAACGGTTCTTAGGATTTTAGTTTTGGCCCATTAACTAATGGGCCTTTTGCACTAAAACTTGAGTGTTAACTAACATTAAATATGAATAGGAAAGTAAAATTTGGACCTCTTTTTTTTCAGTATTTCACCCCACAAACCCATATTCAAATTTTTTTTACAACAATTGTCATTTATTCAAAAATTGTCTTAGGATATTGAGAAATAGAGAAAAGAATAGAAGAACACAGATTTGTTGACCCAGTTCGTCAGGAATGACTACGTCTGTGGGCGTACCAAGTCAGGAGATAATTCCACTATTTATTGTGTATGAGATCTCTTTATATAGGTTACAATCTAGGGTTTTAGATGAGTACAAAGAATATAATGAAATGACCATATTGCCCTCCATCAGTTACTTGTTGATGAAGGCACACTAATATATTTTCCTTCAATACTCCCCCTTGTGCCAAATCAAAAGTGTGAATGGTGCTTGAATGTTGCATCGCTAAAACTTGACAAGTAGCTAAAATCCAATGAGAAATAAATCTTGATCGAATGGAAAAAGATTTACAATGTACCTATGTTGAGACTCCCCATGAAGTCTACACCTTTCACATGATACATACATCTATCAAGTGATTTCAGAAAGTCTACACATCTCAATTCTTTAAGATGTTTCTCAAAGATTGTATTGGACAATGATAATATAAATAGATCAGCCTCATTTACTTTAGAGCTTGAATCTTGAGAAGAACTTATTGTTCATGGTTATAGAAGACTTTGGTGATATATGCTTCATATTGTCACCTTTGATGTAGGCAATTTACTGCTTCTTTGAACATGTGTGGTGATAGATCTCTATCAAATACACTCTTGAACTGCTTCATGTAAGACATTGATCTCTAAATTGTTCGAAGAGGTATCTAAAAGAGTTTGATTAATTGATCTCCAAGATATAATTATATTTTTCATGGTAAATTCATAACCATTTTGGAAATACTTTATGTGGATCAGAAATATGCAAAACCAAATAGTACATCATTTGGCGTATTGGTGTAGGGGGTAGCTTCAATATTTCCTTAAGGTCCACAATTTCATTTGTGGTCCCTTTCAATATTTACTATAATGAATAGCAGACCATTGTCAATGGTTTTTCCTTAAGTATCAGAGTACATTCCTGACACCATTCCAAAGACACTAAGTTTTTTTCTGGATGAAATCTAGCTAACAAGTTTATTGAGAAAGTAATATATATATATATATATATGGTCGAGTGTATTGAGCTAATTACAATAATGCACATATTTTACTTAAGTAGGGAATTTCATCTCCCAATAGCTCTTCGTCATCTTCCTTCAGACGAGATGGATATTTTCTTAAATCCAAACTTCGACCAATCATGAGAGTGCTAATCAGATGCATTTTGTCCATGTTAATTTGCCTGAACATCTTCTTGGACATATGTAAACTGGTGGATAAGTATTCCACAAACTCAATGTTCTAGTATAAAGTCTAGACAAAATTGAGTTTTCCCAAGATTCTTTATCTCAAACTCGGATTTCAAATATTCATGATCCTCTAATTGCATTAAGAGTGCCTATTATGTTCATTCTTCAACATAAATAATTACAAATCCGAAACTTATTTTCTTTATAAATGCATAGGGTCATTATTTATCGTTCTTGTAACCTATCCCAATCAAGTAGTCACTTAGACGGGTATACCACCTCCGCCTGATTGTTTCAATCAATAAAGTGAGTGTTTCAATCTAATTGCAAACACACTCCATAGTTTAGAGTCACTTGATTTGGGTAATAGATGTCATTAGACACTTATATATCTCTAAATCAAAATTCCCATAGAGATATGTCATAACCACATTCATAAGCTGCATCTCCAATCCTTCGGAAACTGAGTGATGAGACATTATGACGTCCATTACGGGATTTTGTCTCCTCATACTCAATCCAGAGCGTTATGAGAAATCTTGTGTTATAAGGCAAATTTTATATATCAAGACCTTATATTTCTCATTACGCTTTATGACAAAGATTCAATTATGTCCTACAGGCTTTATACTTGGTCGGACTAGCACTACCAGACCAAATACCCGTCTCTTTGTCAGATAATTAAATTCTACCTGGATTGATTTTATTCATTTTAGGCCAATATGCTCTTGGTTGATACTCTGCAACCGAGCGTGGTTCGATATCATTGTGCTCTATACTTTCTTGAGCAACAATATAAATAAATACATCATCAATCTGCGAGCAATGTCTATTAATCGACTTATATGCACTCTTATAATCATATAGAGATTTTCCATTCTCTGGAATCATATCAAGCATCGGAGCGTCCTCCAGTAATGATTCATGGACATAAGTTTAATCAGAGATAATCTCGTGAGATATATTCTCCACATTGATGATCAATGTGTTAGATTGTGTCACACCTACCATTTTTTTCCTTTAAGTAAGCGTCAACCGAACCAGGTGACCTCCTCCATTTCTTTTTGGGAGTCACGGCCTCAACCACACCTCCACCAAGTGTGGTTGCAACACCTTTCCAGCGGTGTTGTGCCCCTTATTGAGGACTTCTAGATTTCTAACCTTACAGACATATTTGCAGCTGGTATATAAGACCTAGTCACTTTAGCAATATCAGTAAACACATCAGACATCGAACATGCTATGTTCTGAATATATATGAATCATTTTACTTCACTTTCACATTGTGAAGTTCGGGGATCAAATGAGACAACGTGGGGACAAACACTTTACTTCCCGTCGTTCCCTTAGAAAATCCTTTTTCTTATCTACCCCTAATGACGGAAAGACTATTTCATTATAGTGACGATCCGCAAATCTAGCGGTAAGTAGGGTTGCCTGTTAAGGGTTCTAAAGTGCGGATAATTGTTGGAAATTCATATCCAACATAAATACTTAATCATATTTAGGAACCCAATTTAATGCGTTGTGGGCACGCAATAGGCACATAAATTGCACAACCAAATATGTGTAGATATAAAATGTCAAGCTTATATCCAGTTACCAAATGGTACACATAAAAATGGTTGGTCATTTAGTGGGTTTGAAACAAATAAGTAAAGTTGCACGCAATATTGCATAACCCCAAGCAGAGATTGACATGTTGGTGCGCAGAACCAGTGTCTTAACCACCATTACTTCCTTTTAATTGTGGACTCTACGGGACCAATTTATGTAGCACATTAGATATCGGATGCTTTACATTGATCACGATAAGGATGCAATAATCATCAAATTCTTTTGATATAAACTATCTTGATAGCGTATTTAGGGTGGTGAGTCCTAAAATATATAATTTGTGCTAAGAGTTTTGCATGCAGAATTTATTGTGGAGAGTGAAGCGACATGTGAACATTATATCAAAGTATAATCCAAAACCATAAATTACTTAAATGGTCCGCATTCTGAATGAATTGATCCACAAATATCATAATTTATCCTTTGTAAGAATGAAATATTTTGTTTTGAATCTTTAACATAAATAGGTCTCAATATCACTTTTGTTAAAGATTTGGCTTTGCAAAATGAGTGATGCGCCTTTGATATTTGTAAGGCAAAGTGAGATGTAGATAATGTATCTGGTACTTTAAAAAAATAAAGATTGCTACAAAATAGCAACATGACCGATATCATGCATCGTATCGAATTTTTTATCTCATTTTAAATTTCACTCAAAAAAAGAAGAAGGATGTCCATATCAGTCCTTCAAAATATAGATCATCATGTCAAAGTCTGTATAAATCAGTGTCACATAGTGAGTTGCATTTCACTAGATTGGTTTCTTAGTTTATCTAAAATGTGTTTTCTTTCACATTTATTAGATAAATATAAAATTTCATTCTCACTGTAAGTTTACAAATAACAATAATGACACAAATATCATTAGAATTTAACAAGGTTCGATTAGCTCTTGATGCATATAAAATTCTTTGATTTTAATAAGTGTGCTGTTAAACATCAAGAGTTCGGTAGTTCTTCGCCCTTTTTAAGAAATCTCATATTCGACTGAGTTTCAATTTGAGTTAAATGATTTACTTTTCATTCAATACTCTATCACTATACTTCGTGATAATATTATTCGAACCATGTATATTAATGTATATGTATAATAAATTCAAATAATTCAGTACTTCAAATAAATTTAAATTTATTACGAATCAACTTCAATATAAGTAAGGCCTAATACCAAATATCTAACTCAAAAATCATTGTTGATCTAATTAACTTTAAGAGAGAAATATCTGACCAAATAAAATGAAACATTATGACTAAATAACCTTCTTGAAAAATGAAAAATTTATAAATAAATCAATCAAAGTCAGAAATATTCATTAATTGTGCAAAGTCCTTGTTGTCATTGAAATCAACAACTGTGAGGTAAAATTTGAGGGATAGTCCTCATCTTTCATATAATGGGTATCTTTTCTTTAGATTCTCCATACCTCATATAGTTGGTTGCTACTTTGTACTTGCATCACAATTTGATATGGTATCATCATTGACTGCTAGGAGTACCAATACCTTCTTAACGTCTTCTAGTGGAAGAGCCACCACTATCCCACGTGGTGCGTTATTTCCATGTTCTTATGGATTAATATGTCATGTCCCAATTTATTTTGGGTTCTTCCCACTGTTTCATTAACCAAAATTAACCTCGGAAATTTTCTTTGTCCCAGGAAGCCAAACATTAGCGGGGAAAGTGAAAAAATCATTAGCGGGGAAAGTGAAAATGTTTATATATATATATATATATATATATATAGTATCATCTTTTGTGATTTTCTTTTCACAGAAAGTAAAGTGTACTTTAAAGCGCAACATATCTTTAAGGAAATTCGTGACCCTCTTTATATTTAAGTAAGTGGATTTTTTTTTCACTGTATTATCAATTCTAAAAGTACAAACTAAAAAGTCCTTTCAGAATATACCACAGTTCTTTGGGTATTATAAAGAGAAGACATATTCAACAGAAAATGGAGTCTGATATGTTGCTTAAAAGAATATTAGGACATTGACTTTGATCTTGTTAGACGGTTCTTTGTATTTTGATCAGATGATGAACCCAATTGTGGTACTCAATTCCTTTAGAGTCCAAAATTTTATAAGTGGAAGTTAATTTCGCAAGCGTAGCAATATACAATAATAAATTTAATTTTCAAGAATGTGAGTGTGAATTAGATTTTAAGACCATGCGTTACATATTTTATGATGCTTTGTGAAAACACGTTATCACATTTGTACTTATAAATATCAATCAGGAAATTTCTTTATCATGGAGATATTCAATAATGAACATGTATACATACAAATTGAGTATATATATATATATATATCATTGATGACATTACTATAACAAATATGTTATTAAATTCTAATTTCTATAGCAAATAATATCCAAGCCTATTCCACAGCAAGCGGTTTTACGTGCTGAAATTTAAAATTAAAATTTAAAAGGGATTAAGTCACTTTACCAAAATGAAACCCTATGGTGTAGGTTCCTAAACGCCTCTCTCGACTCGGCCTTAAGCACGTCTCCAATGGAGTAATGACCAGTTTAAACGTAATAAAAATTCTCACCACAAAAATAGGTTAGCCAAAAAGTTAAAAGAGTAGGGAAAATTTACTTAAACAATCCCGTAAGAATTCCATCTCATATAAATATCCAATTTAAATAAATTGTTCGTATATTGAGATTAATTAGAATAAAACTAATTTATTCATACGAGCAGTTGATACAATGCAATTTGAGCACTTAATTTATATCAAATAGTCTAGTTTATCAATACCTATTCTTAAATATATAATTTCCGACTATTGATCACAAAAACCATGAATATATAACATGATTAATATACTAAATATCATTCAATTTGCCATATTCCCAAATCTACCAAAAAACAATTTTTTTTTTAATAGCAACTACTACCTCCGTCCACGAAATATAGTCCTGCTTTTTTGCACGTGATTTAATGCAATATGTCGAAGGATATTACACAATTTTCCGAAGTCCGTTTTTTAATAAAATGATCGTTTATGGAAAGTATGCGAAACGAACTTTCCATTAATGATAATATTATTAAAAAACGAATCTCAGAAAACTCGGTAACACTCTCCGACATTTTGCATTAAATCACGTGCAAAGAAACATGACTATATTTCATGGACGGAGGGAGTATGTTTTTGCAACCGGACACACATATAGAGTAATGATGGTAGCCTAATGGAAATTAAACTTAGGGTAACTAATAGAATGGAAATATTATAATAATCAAATTGTGGTATAACAAAAAATAATCACAAACATATATGAATTATATGAGAAATAGAGATTGCCAATTAATTATAATAGAGGTTACCGATTGATTGACAGCGTAGCTTTTACGCCTGTAAATATCGTGGAGGGCTTTAATTTGCGGCCTCTGCCTCTTTTAAGTATCCATGTCTCCGAAGTTCATAAATTAAAACTTAATTACTTCGCGTGTCGGTATTATGGGTTAGATGAGGATTCTCGTTTCTCTCGTTGGATCGAAAAAAATACTATTGGCCAAAATTTTAGAAAATTAGTAGGGTTGAGCACTCGTGTTGATAACGTATTTTAGGATATAGAAAAAATAGAGAGAAGAATAGAAGAGCACAGATTTGTTGACCCAGTTCATCATGAATGACTACGTCTGGGGGCGTACCAAGCCAGGAGATAATAATATTATTTGTTGTGTATGAGATCCCTTTATATAGGTTACAATCTAGGGTTTCAGGAATACATAGAATATAATAAAACAACTATATTGTCCTCCACCAGTTACTTGTTGATGAAGGCACACTAATATATTTTCCTTCAATAAATTAGATTTTTTTTAGGAGTTCATTTTGGCTTAGAAACCAACAATTCTGGTCCAACGTAATTGTTGGGTTGGGTTCTTGGTTTAACGCTTATTTGGTTTGGTTTCAATTAAAAAATGGGGCCGACTATATACCTCTCCATACTTATTAGATACACCCACTCAATTTATATATTATTATTATAATATATTTATTAAATGATTTTAATACTTTAATTATTCAATTTTTTTTTACATATTTGATACACCCACCAAGAATTTCAAGAGTCTCCACCATACTTGAGAAACTAGGGGAGAATCGGAGCCGACGTTGCAACACGAGCATTAATTGAAAAACTTCTTGTGGTTGCACCACCATTTTATCATTCTTATGGTGGTTGTTGCAACCTTGTAAGCTCAATAATAAGTGTGTTAATGTTATTCCCACATTTTGAAAAAAAAAATGCCGACACTATATTTTCGAACCTAGTTTTTCGAATAATAGTTGAGTTTTCAAAAAGCTTGTCGAAAAATGACAAAAAATTTGACAAAATATTTTCGAAAAACTATGTTTCGACAAGATTTAGTCAAAATTCTAACTATATTTAGATAAGTTTTTGTCGAAATTCTTACCATTTTTCGAAAAACTAGGTTCGAAAATACAGTGTCGGGATTTTTTTTTTTTCAAAATGCGGGAATAACAATAACACACTTATTATTGAGCTTATAAGGTTGCAACAACCACCATACAAAGGATAAAATGGTGGTGCAGCCACAAGAAAGTTTTCAATTAATGCTCGTGTTGCAACGTCGGCTCCGACTCTCCCCTAGTTTCTCATGTATGGTGGTGACTCTTGAAATTCTTGGTGGATGTATCAAATATATCAAAAAGAAATTGAATAATTAAAGCATTAAATTCATTTAATAGATATATTATAATAATATATAAATTGAGTGGGTGTATGTTGTAAGTATGGAGGGGTATATAGTCAGTCCCTTAAAAAATATGAATTTAAATTTCAATTTACGATATTTTATTTTTCGGCGAACTGATTGACATACATTTAGATTGGTTAGGTTAACGATGAATAAGCACTTGTCTTGGGAAGGTAAGCACTTGTCTTTTGGGGGCCGAATCACTTTGGTTCAATCCGTTCTCTCCGCGATGCCGCTATATTGTCTCTCTTTTTATTTAATACCCAAAAAAATAATCCGAGAACTTATAAGAGTGCAGCGAAATTTTATTTGGGGGGGGGGGGGGTTGTGAGGAAAAAAATAAAATTTCTTGAGTTAGGTGGGGTGAAGTATGTAAAGGTAAAGATAGAGGGGGGTTGGGCATCAGAAATTTAGAAGTGTTCAATAAAACACTCATTGGGAAGTGGGTATGGAGAGCATTAGAAGAAGGGGATAGGTTGTGGGTTAAAGTTCTTAAATCTAAATATGGAGAGGATTTGTTTGAGTGGGGCTTGGATTCGGAGGCGGGAATGGGTAGAGTGAGGCGGGGAAGTTCAGGAATTTCAAGTTGGTGGAAAGATATTAGTGATTTATATTGGGGTGAGGAGGGAGTAGGACTGAGGGAAAATGTAGTGAAGATTGTTGGGAAAGGGGATAGTACTCGGTTCTGGGAGGATAGGTGGATAGGAGATAGAACATTGAAAGAGGAATATCCGAGGCTTTATAGATTGAGTGAGCAAAAGAAGAGTGAAATTTGTGAGTTAGGAAAATGGGAGGGAGAGAGGTGGATATGAGATTTAAAGTGGGAACGGGCCTTGAGAGATAGGGAGAAAGAGTGGCTTAATTCTCTTATGTCTTCTTTTGACAGGTTCAATATGAACAAAGATTCAAATGATGTTTGGAGATGGAAGCATTCTAAAAATGGCATGTACATCACAGCTGCGAATATTGCAGGAAGACACTCACGGGGGAGCCAAAAAGTTTGGAAGAAAAGGCTTGTTCAAGAATTTAGAAAAGTTATGCACCGAGGAAAGCTCAAGCAATAGTGTGGAAGATTCTTAAACAAAGGGTGCCGACTAGACCGAATCTTAAGTCTCGAGGTATTATTTCAATAGACGGGGATGTTAGTTTTGGAGTATGCGGAAGAGAAGATGAGTCCTTTCATCATCTCTTTTTCTTGTGTGAATTTGCAGATAAGATTTGGAAGAAATGTCTTGAATGTACAAAGATGCCTATGGCCACCCACATTGATCCAGCTTGTCATTACTTGCAAATGGGAGACGTACTTGGGTTGAAAAGGAAAGGTAAGGCCTCTTCTACACTGTGGACATCGGTTACATGGGCCATTTGGAACTGTAGAAACGACGCAATATTCAATGGTAAGGAGCCGAATCCGGATAAAACTTTTTCAGAAATCAAAGCAAGAGTGTGGGCATGGATAGGGTCAAAGGAAATTAGCTTTAATAGGTGTTCGTACTCGGAATGGATTAGAGATCCGAGACAATGTTGTCAAAAGCTATAGGAGGTTTGTAGATGAAGGAAATTCTGAATTTATTGTAAGGGTTGGAGGACCCTTTGTTCTCCAAGTTTTATAATAAATTTTCTTTTACTGTTAAAAAAAACGATGAATAATATTAAAAACTTCCATTACATTTCTTAATAATTATGAAAGACTGAATATCCACCACAAATGTAAAGCAAAAAATATAATATTGACGGACGAGATTTGAACCAAATATAGTACTCCCTCCGTCCCAATTTTATTTACCCAAAAACCTAAGAAATAAGTTTTTTTTTGTTTACCTATTTCCTAAAATGCAAAATATCACCTTTTCAAACTCAATCATTAGTTTATACTAAAAAATATTAATAAACAATTCATAAAAAATTACTTTATACTCAAAAGTATTAATAAACAATTCATTTCTTAAAAATTGTGTCACTTTGAAATGAGTAATCAAAATTGGGACGGAGGGAGTATCACAGTTTGATACCATTAACATATAAATTAGTATAACTTTACTATTAAGATAATAATATATTTTTTATTATGTATGGTAAAAAGAAATAAGTTTGATAGTTAGATATAGAATTTACCATTTAACACTCATATATACATAATCATAAAGAAAATTCAGAAATTAAAATAAAAAGTTGATTGGTCTGGTTTTGGTTGGTATAAAACAGCGTCTTTACGATTTACCAGCCACTATTGACTTTGAGTGGCTAAGGATACATATTCTCTACCTTTGTTTTGTTCGGGAAAGTTGAATTCTACAACACGAGTCATTGCCTTTTTTTTTTTTCTTTTTTTTTTTTAAATGATTTGGTGTACGATTAAGGATTGACTAATTTGAAAGACGTCTACTAGTGGGGCGAAAATTCATTGCTTTTGTACTTCAACCAGAAGGCATTATGTGATGCGGGAGGAATTACGGGACTGAAATTTACTGTGAAACTTGTTTGAAAGATATTAGTAAATTTGACGAAAAAATTAGTGAATTGTACTAAAGGTATCAGCTCTAAAGAATGTTAGTTATTTTCACTAAAAAATATTAATTGAAGTGATATTTACTTATTTTCACTAAGGTTGTGTTTGGTGGCCCAGTGATGCAATCAGTCAGATGAGGCCCGAATAGATATCTATATTCAAGATTATAAGTCTAAAAATGATGTAATATTGGTGTTTGGTATACACCTACTGGAGGTGAATAGTTAGTGGATGAAATAGATTTGAGAAGAAACATCCACAGACCCGAACAAATTGAGCAGCTATTTTGCACAAAAGAATTCTGCCTCTTTTTCATTTTCACAGAGAATCGGATCATTTTGACTCCAAATGAACATCTCGTCCCCAGCGGCGGCGGCTGTGGGAATGGTCGCCAGGCCGTAACTTCGTCCACAGTGGCGGGGCACAAGACTTTGAGCAGGAGAAAAGGCCGCCACGCCATATCCACACACGGCGGCAGCGCGCTGCACAAAGGTGGCGACGACGAATCTAGTGCTGGGTTCTGCTGATGACCTTTAATCGGGGAGTGATTTAGTGGCTGTTTATACTAATGACGATCATCAAACAAGATACTTAAACAAGGATTAGGCATTGAATTTATATAAGTAAAGGTTGAGAAATCAATTTGCAAGAGTTTGGGCAAGTTTTTGAATTGTTGAATTTTCTCTTTCCTCCTCATTAAGGAATATTTATAGAGTACAAGCAAGCATGAGGTATCACCTCCTTAAGCTATCTTATTTTATATATTGACAAGTGTTTGGACACTTGTTTTATGCCTAAGCTATTACATTTTGTATAGTGACAAGTGTTACGACACTTGTTTGCTCCTAATGAAATGTTTAATTAGTGGAATCCTTAGCTATCTACCGAGGTGTAATATTGCTCACCTGTTCGTCTTTGGTGTGGGTATTTTGACCTTCCTTCTGAGCTGCTCGCTTAGCCATTTTGTCTCTTGTCCAACTGGTCGCCTGATGTGCCTCTGACATTCTGATCAGTTGCTCGTTTTCTTGTGATCAACATGGTATACACTCAGTTGTTCACCTCTTACTACTTTTTCCTTTAATCATCATTATTACAAACATTATTGTAATTTTAATTTCTAACCCTGTTGCTCGACTGGTCGCCTATCAACAATTGCCCCCTGGCTTGTTCTTTGTTAGGATGACAATCAACTAACTAAGGACGAGCTAAAATGATGTTTCTCCCACGATCAGAGCGAACAACAAATTTTCAATTTTTTTAGTGGGAGATCTGGCCGAATAGTAGAGAGGTAGGCGAGCAACAGAGTCGTCGTTTCGTGTATCCGATGGTTGAGTTTTTCGAGAGCCTCGCAATTTGTAACGTCGTGGGCGGCGACGACGTCAGCCGCCGCCCACACGTATACTCTACTTTTGCATTTAGGGGCCTAGAATTTTTGGTAAATTATACTTTGACCCCCTTTTTTACCCCTATAAATACTCGATCCTCTTCTCCTTCATTCTTTTTCGAGAATTTTGTATCCATTCGCCATTGCAATTCTTTCCAAGCTTTTATTTTTTTAATTTCGTGCTTCTTCTCTGAATTTGCAGCAATTGTGTTTCGTATATTCGAGGTAGAACACTAATTTCTTTCCTTTAATTTACTTTAATTCTTTCGATTTCGCATCTACATTTTCAATTTTTTGTTCGTAATTTTTATTCTCCAAACTTCGCCGACTGTTGCCACCGTGAATCCGCCATTGCCGCTACGTGTGTCGCCGCCGCCGTAATTTGTCATTAATCACCGTTTTAAAAAATTCTAACTTTTTCTCCCTCACCGTATATTTTTATCAAAAAATCTCCCAATTTCAATGGTCTCTCGATCGTCAAGTAAAACTCCCTCCATCAAAGCTTTCGAACAAAATCCAGGAAAAAGACCAATGAAAGAGGAGGTATCCTCCGTTCCTCGCCGATTTATTCGCTAAACACTTGCTCAAAACCCCAGAACTCTTCTTGTGGATGAAGAAACGGGATCTGAGGCCTCCTTTGTTGTTCGCTCAGTGGAGGCCTATGCTGTTGATAGCTCTGGCGAGCAGGAGGTGGAGCGACCAACTGCTCGCCCCCATGTTGAAGGAGATACGTCTTCTGACCTTGGGGAAGATTCGGAGGAAGTGGCCGCTGAAATCGAAGTGGAGAGCGAGCAGGATGTCGAGAGGCGACCAAGATTGTCAGTGACATGGGACTTTCTGAAGGAGATAAATTTTCACATTTCCAGAGCCACTCCAGAGTCACAAATTTCCGAAGGTGTTGCACAAAGTTCTGAGTGGGAAGAGTATGTTGCTCGCTACTCGAAAGTCTTTCCTATTCGCTCCCGTATTATTATGTCTGCCCAGCCGAATGACTTCATGGCGAGCAGGATTTCAAGTCTAATCACGGAAGACGATTTGGAAAGTATCCGATCTCGTTACAAGATTTTGTATGATATTTTTTTGTATGCCCCCAAGAAAGAAGAAACAGTTGATCGCCCCCCACCGGGTTGCACGACGATCAACTTGGATGTGCTTAACACAGGATTTCCACTTCCTCTTCATCCCCTCGTTGGTCGCTTCCTGAAAGACACGAACTTGACGATCACTCAGATTACTCCAAATGGGTGGAGCAACTTGTTGGCCTTCATGACCCTCTTTAGTCTTAAAGGCTACAAGAACAAAATTAGCACTGTGGAGATTCATCATGCCATGGTTATATCCGCCTGCAAAGACGAGGGTGTGGGCTGGTATTACATCAAAGTGAGGAGTGGAGTAAAGTTGATCGAGGGTGTCCCCAATAAAGTGAAGAGTTGGCATAACCAATTCTTTTTTATTGGTGGGGACTGGCGAGCATCGGCGGATTACTCTGCCGGGCAGTCGCGCATAAATTCACCGGAACGCTTTGGCGTGATAAAACGTAGGCTCCATTTTTTTCTTTTCTTGGATTAAGTGGGACTAATATTAATTTTCTTCTTTGTGTTGTTTTGCATGTCCGAGAATTCTAAAGTGGGGACATCAAGATCTTAGCGAGGAGTTCTTGTATACTCTGACAGTGATTACACTCCGCAACCTTGCTGACCGCGAGATCTCCCATTTGTCAAAGCCACACTGCCGAAAACTTGCACAATTATTCACAAGTCCTCATCACCTGGAAGCTCAGGCGGAAATCCCTGAAGGTAACTTTCTAACTCTTATTTACTTTGTTGTTCGCCTGGTCGCCTATTGTCATTAATTTTATCTTTGTTTACCCCTGTTATTTTGCTAGATCAACGAGTAACCGTCATTGTCCCAGTGATTCCCGAATCCTACCATCTCCCCACCACACGCGTTAAACAGATGGCCGCTGAGGAGCCTACTCGGAGAAAATTCGATCTTCCCATGTCCTTGATGAAATTGAGAGCAGGAGAAGACCCGGCCTTTCCTCCTTACCCACGGGGCGCCGCTGCCCGCTCCCAAAGGACTTCCAAACCATCATCCTCTCCCAAGAACGTGGGAAAAGAGAAGGAAAAGAGAAGGAGGGGAAAAACGAAAGACTCCCAGGGGTATTGGTGGCCGAGGTGGTGGTGCTGGCGGGGAGCGAGCATCAAAGCGCTCCAAACAAGGCGTGGAGGTGAGCAGCAAAGCCCCCCGTTCTCCAGTCTTAAAATCTACCTCACTGGAGGTAGTGAGCGAGCAACAGGCTGTTGCTGGCGTCCTAGCGAGCAAAGGAAGACGCCCCTCACCTGATCGTCCATATTTAGGCTATGACCAAGTGCAGCTGAGGGAGTAAGTTTTTTTACCTATTGGTCGCTATTTGTTATACTTCGACCTGATTTTGCTGATCCTTTTCTTTTTCCTTCTTTTTTCAGGTATAAGCCTAAGGAACATCCAGGGCGAGCATATGTTCTTCACCAGCTAAGCTGTGTGAAGTCGCCTCCGCCATATCAAGAGATCCCTGGCTCGCACGTGAGGCGAGCAACAGAGCTGGTTCCTCGCTCGTGGACCAAAACCTGCGAGGAGATCATGCAAGGACAAGTTGCCAGCGATAATGCTCGGCTCGTCGCCTACAATGCCAGCCATCAAGTCATCGCAACCCAGAAGCTTCTTGATCAAATCATAGATCTGGAGCGAATAAATCGAGGACTTAGCCGCAAGATAGATCACTTTGAGGCTGAGAAGGTGGTCACCTTGAAGAAAAAAGATGATGAACTGGCTAAGGAAAAGGCCGAGCATGCTAAAGCTATGGCGGATCTGGAGCAGAAGCTGAATGCCACCCTTGATAGCAAGCAATTTTCCCTCAACCAGTCGGGAAGGATGATGCTTGAGTTGAGCGCCGCTGATGAGCGAGTAAAGGTGTTAGAGGGAGAAAAGACGGGATTGGTCGCCCATGTCGAGCAACTGAAGGTCGATGTTGCTCGTCTAGAGAAAGAGAAAACCTCCATGGTCGCCTATGACGTCTATGCCCAAGAAGTGGCGGACAACATCAACCTTGGCTATGTATGCGCCTTTGCCGAGAGTATAAGGTCTGTGAAATTTGCACTTGATCATGGGAAAGATGTGTTGGGTTCAGTGAAGCAAGACTTCACTGAATACGTTAAATATAATCCTATCAGTGCTGGATTTCTTATCCCCGTAGCCAATCTTGGAGAGATGGGGGTTCCGCTCGATATTTTCAGTGATGATGTTCAAGTCGTTGCTCACTCCCCCTCACTCCCATTGACGACACAGACACCTCTACAGTGGCAGGCGACCAACAAGTCCAAGCGGCGACCAACATTGAGGCCGCCCCCCTGCTCCAGATGTTCCTTCTGCTCCTTAAAGATGAAGATTTCTTTTTGTTTTTAGTATGTAGTAGGCTTGTTTTGTAACCTTCCTTTTTAGTTGTACTATTTCAATCTATGAAATGAAATGACTTTTGCTTCCTCGTTCATCTTGTTTATACAATTTCTTTAGAACTTTTCCCTATTTATCTGCTTGACTGTTCACCTCAAGCATGGCTGCTCGCTCAATACCATTGCTTTATTTTGTAATCTAAGTATCTCTCTTTTTATTTTCAAGAGTAAGATACTTGTGTTTGCTGATCCTGTGCATGATATTTTGGGTAGGTCTTTGTTGTTCTCAAAGAACTTGACCTTGTTTAATTGGGCCTTGTGATCATTAATGAAATTGGCCTTAAAATTTTGTATTTGAGTTTTGTTGCTCGCCACCCATTGAGCTTGCACTTAATGTGTTTGGCTTCTGGCAAACAACTGATTCTTGTGTCCTTATTCTCTTTCTTACACGTGAACTCTATATATAACTCCTATACATGCTTTATATATACACCTACTGATAATATTTTTTCAATAAGGCCGCGTTCCAAGAGTATTGGGCCGAGTTGCCTTTCATATCCTCCAAATCGTACGTGTTATTGTGTAACTTGTGGGTTATCCTGAATGGGCCCTCCCAAGTCGGTCCGAATACTCCTGGTGGTGGTGCTAATATTTTTCGAAGTACCAAATCTCCGACTTCAAATTCTCTGATCTTCACTTGCAAATTATAATATTTCGCGATTCTTTTCTTGTATATTGCATTTTTCATCTCCGCTGAAATTCTTTTTTCTTCTATCAAGTCCATTTCTACCGCCAAAACTGTGTTGTTCGACTGTTCATTCTGTTGGTACTTTCAGCTCAACCGGTATAACTGCCTCGGTGCCAAATGTCATAGTGAACATAGTTTCACCGGTGCTTGTTCTATATGATACTCGATATGCCCATAGCACCTCTGGTAGCTCTTCCGAACATTTTCCCTTTTTGTCAACCAAGCGAATTTTCAAAATATGTTTGATTATTTTGTTAACTGCTTCGACTTGGCCGTTGGACTGAGGATGATAGGGAGTCAAAAAATGTTTCTTGATTCCCCATTTTTTACAGAAATCTCTTATTTTCTTGCCTTCGAACTGTTGTCCGTTATCTGTTAAGATTGCTTGCGGAACTCCGAATCGACATACAATATTTTTCCATATGAAACTGATCATTTTTTCCTGTGTGATTGTCACAAGTGCCTCTGCTTCGGCCCATTTTGTGTAATAGTCCACGGCCACTACTGCAAATTTCACATTCCCCTTTTCGGTTGGGAAAGGTCCTATGATGTCTATCCTCCACTTTACAAATGACCATGGACTATTCATCGATATCAATTTGGTTGGTGGTCTATGAATGTTGGGAGCGAATATTTGGCATCTGTGACATGTCTTTGCAATTCTGATAGCGTCTTGTAGCAGTGTTGGCCAATAATATCCCTATCTTACTATTTTCTATGCCAACACTCGTCCTCCTGCTTGATTTCCACAGGCACCTTCATGAATTTCCTTTAATACTTCTTGTCCTTGCCCCCTTGCTAAACATTTCAAAAGTGGAAGTGAAAATCCTCTCTTGAAGAGTTGTCCGTCCATTATTGTAAACCTTGCTGCTCACCTGGTCGTCTTGATTGCCTCCTGTGGATCTTCTGAGACTTCACCATCACGAAGGTATTTGATGATAGGTGTTCTCCAGTCATCTTCCTCAAGTTCTTCATTTATTTGATTGATTTTGTAGTCGTTTGTTGATGGTTGAGAAATTTTTGTGATGGTAATCTCTGATAATTCTGCTGGCCCTGTGTTGGTAGCTAGGCGAGCAAGTGCATCTGCTTGAGCGTTGTTATCTCTTTGTATTTGTTCAATGTAAATTTTTTCGAATAAAGATGTCAGGTGAGCAACAATCTTTTGGTATATGGCCATGTTTTCATCTTTCGCTTCATACTCTCCCCGGCTTGGTTGATTATTAATTTAGAGTCTCCATATATTTATAATCTTCTGACCCCCACGCTAATGCCAATCGAAGTCTGGCTATCAACGCTTCATACTCGGCTTCATTGTTTGTTGCCATGAATTCAAATCGGACTGTCGAGGTAAAGTCTTATATGTCTGGGCCAATTAGCACTATTCCTGCTCCTGATGCAGTATTTGTCAATGATCCGTCAATGTACATATGCCATGGATGGTTATGACCTCTCGTTGGATCTTGAGGAAAGGTTAGTTCAACTATGAAGTTGGTTAACGCTTGTCCTTTGATCGCTGTTCGAAGTGCATAAGATATTCCGAACTGGCTTATTTCGAGGGACCATTTAAGTAGGCGACCAGCAGTGTCAGACTTTTGCAAAATCTGTCTCAATGAAAACGTTGTCAGGACTTCTACTTGGTGGTCAAAGAAGTATGGTCGGAGTTTCTTGACGCTCATCACTAGTGCGTATGCTAGCTTTTCCATCGGTGAATATTTAATTTTTGCTTCATGGAGAGCTTGACTCACGTAATATATGGGTAAGTGAAACTTCTCATCAGCACGGACTAAGACTGAGTTGATCGCTACCTCTGATGTTGTCAGGTACAAGTACAGTTTCTCTCCTGACTTAGGCTTTGATAGAATTGTGGTGTCACTGAGGTATTCCTTTAGTTGTTCAAATGCTCGCTGATAGTTGTATGTCCACTGGAATCCTCCTTTCTTGATAGCATCAAAGAAAGGTCGGCACTTGTCTCCGGATTGTGAGATAAACCTGTTTAAGGCTGCTAAGCATCCGATGAGTTTTTGTACTTCCTTGATTGATCTTGGTGGTTGCATATCTATGATTGCTTTCACCTTTGATGGGTTTGCTTCGATACCTCGTTGGCTAACAAGATGTCCAAGAAATTTGTCTGAGTGAACTCCAAAGCTGATTTTCTTCGGGTTCAACTTCATGTTGTAGGCTCGAAGTATTTCAAATGCTTGAGCCAAGTGTTCCAGGTGATCTTCCTTCTTTGGACTCTTCACGACTATATCATCCACGTATACTTTCATTGTCTTGTCAATGTGTTCATCGAACATTTTATTGACAAGTCTTTGGTACATGGCTCCCACGTTGATCAACCCAAATGACATTCGTTTCCAGCATAACAAGTTTTTGCTGGTGTAGAATGATATATGTTCCTGGAGATGCATCGGGATTTGGTGGTAGCCGGCGAACGCATCCATGAATGTTAAGAGCTCGTGTCCAGCTGTATTGTCCACTAGCTGGTCGATATGTGGGAGTGGAAAGTTGTACTTTGGGCATGCCGCATTTAAATCATTGAAGTCGATGCATAACCTCAATGTTCTGTTTGGTTTTCGAACTAACACTGGATTTGCTACCCATTTAGGACATAAGGCTTGCTTGATAAGATCGTTGTCCAGCAACTTATTTATTTCTACATCCAACGCTTTATATTTGTCTGGCCCAAACTTCTTTCTTTTTTGCTTCACCGGTTTCTTTGTCGGATCAATGTTTAGCCTATGGCAGGCATGCTCAGGGCTAATGCCTACCATATCAGTGTGTGACCATGCGAATACATCGAGATTGAACTTTAAGAATTCTTCCATTCTGGATCTATATGGCTCAGGGAGCTCAGATCCAATGAAAAGTTCTAAGTCTTCTCGATTCGGGTCAATTCTTATTGCCTCCAATTCTTCAACCGGTGTCGCTCTCCTTTTTTGGTTTTTCCATCAAAGATCAATGATAGGTCCTTCCAAGTTAAGCTCATCTTCGATCATCATTGGCTCTGCTCCTAGCCGTGGTTCAAGATCTTCAACTTCATTTGGGATGGGGATGGCTTCATTATTCCTGCCTTCGCTTTGTTGTTCATCTTGGACTTCCTGTTCTTCTCCACCCAACTGCTCGTCTATCTCCATCATCTCTGTGTCAATGGATTCCATGATCTCGTCAAGGATGGAGGGTTCATCTGCAGCACAGCTGCTCGGCTGCTCGTCCACCATTGATACTTTGTTATCTTTGGGCTGCAACTGTAGGAGGCATTCCCGAGCTCTTTCTTGATCACCTTTTACAGTACCTGGTCCCTTTGAAGTTGGAAATTTAAGACAATAGTAGTACGTTGAAACAGCTGCTTTAAATTCATTTATAAAAGGTCAACCAAGAAACCCGTTATATGAGGACTGCTAATCTACCACTAAGAATTCTACCATCCTAGTCAGCTTTCGATCTGGGTTCTCGGTCGATACAAGTTCAACTGACAATGTTACTACTTCTAGGGGACGATTACAGCATCTCCGAACCCCACTATCTTATGAAAACAATCTTTCACATACTCGGCATAATCCCCTAACAAATCTAATGTGCTTTTAAATAAAATATTTTTGTAGGAGCCCGTATCGACGAGTAGACGGTGTACTCGCGCTCCCATGATGTTTGCACAAATTATCAATGAATCATTGTGAGGAGTAAGTATTCCATCTAGATCTTTTTCCGAAAATATCAGATCTCCTATTTTTTTGGTAGCTGGATTCACCCCTACCTCCTTCACCTGGGCCACAGCTCTCAATTCTGCTTTCCTCTTTCTTTTCGACTTTAGAGGCCTTTTGTCTGAACAACCTCCCACAGGTCCGCCTGCTTCGAGCATGAGAATTTCTCGAACTGGTTCTGCCGGGGCCATTGGAACTTTCTTTTCCTTCTTGATCGTCCTGCTCGGCTGGTCGTTGCTTTCTTCATCATCTGAGCTAGATGGAGATGTTGTTCTGGATCTCTTTCATGGTTCTCTTTTTACAAACTCCGATAACTTGTCTTCTTCATAGAACCTCCACAACTGTTTTAGCAAATCTAGGCATTCACTCGTGAAGTGGCTGATATTCTGATGATATGCGCAGTATTTGTTCGGGTTCAGCTTTCCTCGTTCTTGTCGGATCTTTCTTGGTTCTAACAACACGTCCTTGTCCTTGACATTGTTGTATATGGCTTTTATTGACGTGGTGAATACTTGATTCAACTTTTTCTTCAACTCTGCTCCCTCATTGAAGGCTTTCATGTTCTAGGGGGCCTTATACTCGTTTCCACCAGACTTCTTTCCTGCCTTCTTTGGATCGGTTTTGTCTCCTAATTCTTTTTGGAGGGCTTCTTGCATAGATATGTGGATGTCTGCCTGAGTCTGAACTCAGCGTATGTCTTGGGTAGGCAAGATTTATTTCTTTCCATAAATCGGTCCCTCTCTTTAGACCGGCCATCACCGCCACCATCTTGGTGTCTTCACTCACCATTTCCCCTTCTAGGAGCACCTTGTCAAACCTTTCTAAAAACTTTCTGTCAGATTCGTCCTCCCCTTGTTTGATGTCAGCCAGCTGGTGCCTTTGTGTTAAGTATGACCCGGCTGTAGAGAAGTGTGATAAAAACTCTTTGCTCAGTTGTACAAAAGAGTTAATGGATCCGAGGGTGAGTGCTGAAAACTAACGGTGGGGACCAACACTGAGAGTTAGTGGGAAATTACGCCACTAAGTGGCATCTGACGCCCCCATTGATATCATAAAGTCAGAGTATTTTGTCAGGAGAATTTCCTTCGTATAGATTGATGGCCGGGAATTGTATCTTCTTTTGCACTGGCGCGTTTAGAATTATTGGTGATAACGGTGATGATGGCAAGACTGTTGATCCAATGCCTTTTTTAGATTCCAGCTGCTTTTGCATTTCTTCAATTGCCTTCTTGAGGGCTTGCAACTCATTTGAAGACGTTCCTCCGTTGGAAGGTTGTTTGTCATGATCAAGCTCAATGACTTCATCTCGACGCATTCCCTCATCAATGGGACGTTTCTCCTGAGTTGTTCGCCTAGCAATGTTGCTAGCTTCATTAGGGCCTAGTCGACCAAATGCCGATCTCCGTATCCTATCATGATCAGAGGGGCGAGCAGCAGTGCGTGCTTGCTCCTCGCTCCTTTGTGGCTCCGCCTCTCTATTTTCCCTCCTGTTCCCAAGCCTATATTCCATGCTAGGACGTCCAGTATCTTTCATCGTACTCTTGCTCGACTCCTCCTCTCCTCCGGGTGTGGATTCTCCTCTACTTCCCAATCTTTCACTAATTGGGGCTTTGCCTTTGTCTTGCCGAACTTGAGCACTATCTGTTTCATCGACTCGTACGTCTTCTTGCCTTTTTATTCGCTGCTCGGTTGCTCGTTTCTGGAGCTTTCGATGGTTCCGCTCCTTCTTGACGCCTTTGTATCGATTGTAACACGGCGATTGTTTTTGCTAATTCTTTCGGATTCCGAGCTAGAGCCTTCACTTCCGGAGGAAGGGTGTCAATGGTAACTTGTACGTTCCTACGAGATGTTGTCCGTACCGTACGTGCATGTTCTCCCGTTGGTGAAACCCTAGGTCATGATTTGTTTGACGGATGTGCACTTAAGGATTGTTGTTCTTGAGATCTCGCCATTTTCAATGTTGAGTATTCTTTGATGTAAACTTTGTGCTTGTGAATGTCAATTTAGGAATAACTAGCCGTGTATGTGTGAATTTGGTTATTTACAAACCCTAATTCACACATGCATGCATTCAATATACCTAAATATGAGTAAACTTATCACAAACAACTCTCTTTGTACCCAAATACCCAGTTTTCGGCGAGTTGCTATCGGATTCCGGCAATTTTTCCCAGATTCCGGTGGTTGGTTGCCCAAATTCTTCAACTTTTCAAATCGATGGAGGTTCAAATCCTCCTTCTAGTGCCAATTGTTGATGACCTTTAATCGGGGAGTGATTTAGTGGTTGTTTATACTAATAAAGATCATCAAACAAGATACTTAAGGATTAGGTACTAAATTTATATACGTAAAGGTTGAGAAATCAATTTGCAAGAGTTTGGGCAGGTTTTTGAATTGTTGAACTTTCTATTTCCTCCCCATGAAGAAATATTTATAGAGTACAAGCAAGCATGAGGTGTCACCTCCTTAAGCTATCTTATTTTATACATTGACAAGTGTTTGGACACTTGTTTTATGTCTAAGCTAACATTTTGTATAATGACAAGTATTAAGACACTTGTTTGCTCCTAATGAAATGCTTAATTAGTGGAATCCTTAGTTGTCTTCCGAGGTGTAATATTGCTCGCCTGTTCGTCTTTGGTGTGGGTATTTTGACCTTCCTTCTGAGCTGCTCGCTTAGCCATTTTGTCTCTTGTCCAACTGGTCGCCTAATGTGTCTCTGATATTCTGAACAGTTGCTCGTTTTCTTGTGATCAACATGGTATACACTCAGCTGTTCGCCTCTAACTACTTTTTCCTTTAATCATCATTATTACAAACATTATTGTAATTTTAATTTCTAACCATGTTGCTCGACTGGCCTATCAATAGGTTCCACACGCACGTAATGCTCGATCTGTTCAAGGGAGGGGCGCGATCGGATCAACGGGGCGGCGGCTGAGATGTATACCAGAGGTATTATTGTTATTTTGTATAATTTTATTTTTTACACTGCAGAGATAGGATGAAAAATCCAACCAATTTGGGGAGATAAATTCACGCACCGAAACACTAAGTAGAAGAGGGCCTTGAAACTATCTTGGGCTTCAAGATAGCTACCAAATGTTCATTTGGGCTAGTTATCTAAACTATCTTGACCTTATCGGTCTTATCAAACACAAATTAAAGATATTAGTTGTCTTAACATGATATATTAGTAACTTATTATTCATGGTAATAGTTATTGTGAGTATCATTCACATAGTAATTTCTTATTATTATAATCTCTTTGTCCCGAAATAAGTTTCTCACTTTTCTTTTTTAGACAATCTTACAATAAGTTTTTCATTCCATAAATAAGAAAAAAATAACACTCCACTATTAGAGAACTATATAAATGAATTAATTTCACACTTCTATATAAATTCAAACTTTTAGATGAGATAAAAATCTTTCATGGTGTCAAAGCCTCTGACTCACGCCTATATACTAATTTCAAACTCTATCGATAATAATTACACAAATTTAATTATATATTGTTGGGTCTTCCCAGTCCTCCACATAATGGAATTGGCAAGCCCATATGACAACGCAACTCATGAGTGAGAGGGTGTTAGAAAAATTAATTATCAATTAATTTCACATTTCTTTACAAGTTTGCACTTTTTCCTTTAGTAAGGAGACCCAATGAGTGGATAATTTACTACGGGTGGAATTGCTTTCAGCAGAAATTGAACCTAGGACGTGTGGTTGTGGATCTTTTTGCTTTGATACTATGAAATCAGTATATGTCAACTAAAAATTCGAATTTGTAAAGAGGTCTGAAATCAATTTATTTTCCTAACATCCACTACATTACATATAATATCTAACCTCCAAATGCACCTAATATTACAAAAAATGCTACTCATTTAATTCATATTTAGATATACTGATAAACAATTACACTTTTTTAAATAAAATAATAAAAACTTATGAAAACTTACACAGGGTTGCGAATGAGTGAGTACATAATTTGAATTGTTAGGTAAAATACTTGAATGTTTACACTACAAAAAAAGTGGGGTTTAACGACGGGAAATTTGCGACGGCCAATTATCTGTTGCAAATTTCGTGTATTTGCGACGGATTTAGGCATGCCGTCGTAAAAAAATGACCGTTTGCGACGGATTTGAAATCCCATCGCAACAATTAGTGTTTTGCGACGGAAATGTCCGTCGCAACTCCTAGGGCCCACCACCTTTGTTTTACTCCTGCTACATTTGCGACGGATATGCCGTCGCAAAGTCAAAATTGAAATTTGCGACGGCATTTTCCGTCGCAAAACAACCCATTTAAAAGTAGCCACCCGGAAAATAGCCATTTGCCTGGTTTGCAACGGAACGGCCATCGCAAATTTTAAATTCATAGTTGCGACGACCTCTTTTCCATCGCAAAATTGAGTAGTTGAAGCTCGTCAGAGGGGTTGGTGACCAATAATTGACCCGGGTCGTCGCAAAGCGTATTTGCAATGGAAAAGTCGTCGCAAAATATAAAATTTACGACGGAATATAATTTCCGTCGCAAATTTGGGCAGATTTATAATAGTCCACCTCCTTTTCCTTCCCTTTCACTTTCACTCTTCATTCCCTTTCACTTTCACTCACGAAAAAAATAAGAAATGATGCGGTTTTCATATTTTCTTCACGTATAACTGGTGTATTTGTCATTGTCTTCAACCTCACCGTACGTATTTGTCATTGCCTTCAACTTCACTGTACGTTTTCATATTTTTAACCGTTTAAAATGTCATATTTTTATTGTTTCAATTTTTTAGTACACAATTAGGTAATGAGCATGATATATATTTATTTGATGGGTTTTAGTATGATTGATGATATATGGTTATATTTGTTGGGTTAATTTTAGTTTGTGTGATATTTATACTTATTTTTAGTCGAAACTCTGCTCAATTTTTCTATACACTATTAGATAATTGTGTGATATTTATTTATTTGATTGGTTTACTATGATTGATATATGGTTGTGTTGGATTGATTTTTGTGAAGGAAAAATTTGTATATCCCTATTTTTAGGCAAACTCTGCCCAATTTTTTACAACTTATGTGATATTTACTTTTAATCTGTAACAGATGCAATTTCCAGGTCGTGGTTGAATGTACTCAATACCTAGAATGATAGGAGGAGGCATTAACTCTGTCGTTTGCAATAAAATTGATGAGTTTATTGAGTTTGCACTACAACATCCATGCAGTATGGATTGTATGGGTAATATTAGGTGTCCGTGTAAAGACAGAAGATGCAAAAATATGAGATTCTTGAGTGTTGATGAGGTTAGAACTCATCTTGTGATTTCCGGTTTTGTTCCCCGTTATTACAATTGGACCAGTCACGGTGAACAATGGTGGAATGTTGACATCGAAATCGTTGAATACTTTTATACTGGGTGGAGCGGTGGTGGAAGTTCTGATGTTGGTGGTTCAAGTTATGTTTCGTATACTCAATTTCAACCACAAATAGAGGATGAGCCTGATAGATATCAGATGATGATTGCAGAATCTATTTTGGGTGGTCAACCACAATTCAATGAAACACCTATGGAGGAGGAACCAAATCATCGGTCAAAGAAGTTTTTTTATATGCTTAAAACTGTTGATCAAAAGCTCTTTCCTGGTTGTGAGACTGAGACGCAGTTGTCATTCAATGCTCAAATGTTGAACATCAAAACTGAAGGCAAGGTCAGTCAAAATGTGTTCAATCAATTTGCTAAATTGTTCAAACGAGCTCTACCTGAAGACAACACGGCGCCTGATAATTTCTATCAGAGCAAGAAGCTCTTAAAGGATATGGGTCTACCCTTTGAGAAGATTGATTGTTGTACAAACGGTTGCATGTTGTTTTGGGATGAGGATGAGGACCAGTGCAAGATGTGTGGTCACCCACGGTACAAACCATCTGGTCGTACAAAAAGTAAGAAGAAAGTTCAGTTGAAGGCTTATAAGGCAATGTATTACCTTCCCATCACTCCTCGTCTAGAGAGGTTGTATCAGTCTAGTGTCGCGGCTAAAGACATGACATGTCATGCCGAGGAGTGTTCTGGTGAGAATTCTGGAGAGATGCGGCTTCCTGCTGACTCTGAGGCATGAAAACATCTTGATATGGAGTTTCCAGATTTTGCAAGGGAGACGAGAAATGTGAGGTTAGGCTTGTGCACGGATGGATTTGCTCCATTTGGAATGCACGGAAAAAAGTATTCATTATGGCCTGTGCTATTGACCCCGTACAATCTACCTCATTGGTTGTGCATGAAGCCTCAACATATATTTCTTTGTATCTTGGTGCCTGGACCACACAACCCCAAGCATAAATTGGATGTATATCTCCAGCCACTGATTAAAGACTTGAAATCTTTGTGGTCTACGGGGGTGGAGGCCTACGACGTTCATAGGAAGCAGAACTTCACGATGCGAGCAGCACATTTATGGACCATTAGCGACTTTCCAGCATTTTCTATGTTGTCTGGGTGGTCAACAGCAGGAAAACTAGCATTTTTTTATTGCATGGACGGTTCTGATGCATTCTATCTTCCATTGAGTAGAAAAGTGTCATGGTTCGACAACCATCGCAAGTTTATTCCTCCTGATCATCCCTTTCGGAGGAACAAAATAGACTTTCTAAAGGGTAAAAATGCAGTAGGCTGCCCAAGACCACGGATTCGATCAGGTATGTGTCTGGGTACTGAATCACTACTTATGTTTATGTGTCTCATATAAATAAGTTAACCATATATAAATTAATTATTTCAGGTGATTCATTGTTGTATGAGGTTACAGCCACTGATTTGATGAAGACACCTGAGGCGGGTGCAATGGAGCACAATAAATGCATCCAGGGTGGTTGGAAGAAGAGAAGTATCTTTTGGGACTTACCTTATTGGAGCAAGTTGTTGATTTGACACAATTTGGATGTGATGCATATAGAGAAGAATGTTTTTGACAACTTGTTTCATACGGTCCTGGGTACTGAAGGGAAGACCTAAGACACTTCAAAATCCAGAGATGAGTTGAGGCTCTTCTGTTCTCGTGCTTCCCTACACAAGGATGAGCAGACAAGAACATATCCCCAGGCCTCTTACACAATTAGTAAAGCAGAAAGGAAGAATTTGTGTTAGTGGGTGAAAGAGTTGAGTTTCCCTGACAATTATGTGTCGAATTTGGGAGACAGAGTTGACACGAAAACTGGGAAGGTGTCTGTAATGAAGAGTCATGATTGTCACGTGTTCATGCAACGACTCTTACCTATTGCATTTCGGTACTCACTTCCCAAGAATGTATGGAGTGTCATCACGGAATTAAGTCTCTTTTTCAGACACTTAACGGCATCAACGATTACAGTTGAGGACATGAGGCGTTTGGATGAGGAGATCCCTGTTATTCTATGCAAACTTGAGCGGATTTTTCCACCCATCTTCTTCGACTCGATGGAGCACTTACCCGTACACTTAGCGTATGAAGCCTCAATTGTTGGTCCCGTACAGTATCGATGGATGTACCCTTTTGAGAGGTAATTCTATACCATTTTTTAGATCGACTTTTAAGATCAATACTGAATAAATTTTCTAACACTTCTTGTTTTAGGTATTTGCACAACTTAAAGCACAATATTGGAAATGCGGCCCACATGGAAGCATCAATTGTTAATGCATACCTTACTAAAGAGGTTGGAGCATTTTGTTCTTACTACTTCGGCGATCAAGTTCAAACCAGAATCAGAAATGTGCCTCGCAACTACGATGGTCGTGGAGTAGACCACCCCCTTCGTGATGTTGAAGGTATGTTATCTGTATTTTTACATCCGGGTCGACCAATGGGTAAGGGCACCAAACGACCATTCAGGGGCAATATTGAAGAGGAAACAATACATTCATATATTTTGATGAATTTTCCTGAAGTCCAACCGTATATAGAGTAAGTAATTTAATTTTATAGTTGAGTTTTTTACAATATGTATACTGTTGATATCTGAAAAGTAATTAATTTCTTTTTTCTGATATATAAGGATGTTATGTGAGTATAAGCGTCAAGTAGAACCAGACATCACAGATGCAGCAGTTTTTCAATCCATCCGCAATGATTTTATGTTTTGGTTCCAACGTTGCGTGAGTATCACATAATTATATAATTTTTACCCTATAACAAATATGTTATTATTTTTATACATGATAATTTAATATTTACAGGGACAAAGTGGCCTACTTAATAACAACCCACATCTTGAAGCTCTGAGCAAAAGACCACTATGTAGTGTGGTATCATACCACGGATATTACGCAAATGGATAAAAATTTCATACTTAAGCGTATGCTTCAACAAAATCGACTACAAACAGCGGTGTTTGCGTTACCGGTGGAAACTACAACAAAGAACCCATCGATTACAATGGAGTGCTGCAAGAAGTAGTTGAAATAGAATATTCGGGTTAGCCGAAGAGGACGATAGTGTTGTTCTTGTGTGAATGTATGATCCAGGGAAACAAGAAAAAGAGTCGATAAAAACTACAAGATTGTTGATATCAACACCGGAAAGAAGTTTCCGTCGGCATACGATCCCTATATTTTTGCAACGCAAGCATCTCAAGTATATTATTGCAAATACCCCAGATCAAGTAGGCCCAACTTGAGGACAGTTTGCAAAGTGAAGGCAAGATCATTGGTTGAAATTTATAATCCGCCAAAGAAAGACGGTGTAGAACCAACAGATCCATTTCAAATAGAGATACAAGAGGCTCAAACAGAGGTTGATCAAGAAGCTGTGATTATTTTTGTCGACTTACTTGCTGCAAATCCAGAAATGGTAATAATTGAAAGTGATCATGAGGATGATGGACAAGAGCGCGGTGAGGAGGATGAAGATGAAGAGGAAGAGGAGGATGAAGAGGAGGAAGAGGAGGAAGAGGAGGAAGAGGAGGAGGAAGAAGAGGAGGAAGAAGAAGAAGAAGAAGAAGAAGAAGAAGAAGAAGAAGAAGAAGAAGAAGAAGAAGAAGAAGAAGAAGAAGAAGAAGAAGAAGAAGAAGAAGAAGAAGAAGAAGAAGAAGAAGAAGAAGGAGGGGGAGGAGGAGGAGGAGGGGGAGGAGGAGGGGGAGGAGGGGGAGGAGGGGGAGGAGGAGGAGGAGGAGGAAGAGGGAGAAGAGGGAGAAGAGGAGGAGGAGGAGGAGGAGGAGGAGGAGGAGGAGGAGGAGGAGGAGGAGGAAGATGAAGATGACGATGAAGATGATGAGGAGGATGAAGATGAAGAGGAAGAGGAAGAAGAAGAAGAGGAAGAGGAAGAAGTGGAGGAAGAGGAGGAAGAGGAAGAGGAAGAAGAGGAAGCAGAGGATGAGGAGGACGAGGACGAGGAGGAGGACGAAGAAGAAGAAGAAGAAGAGGAGGAGGAGGAGGACGATGAAGATGACGATGAGGATGATGATAAGGATGAAGAGGAAGAAAACGACGATTAGAATTACTAAATTATTGTATATATAACAAGTTAGAAACGAAAATGAATTAATTTGGTGAATTATGGAAAAAAAAATGAGTCAATTTGGATACATATACAATTAATTGCGTACAAATGAACGAATTATAAATTTAAGCGGGAGTCGAAATAAATAATTTTACCAAAATAATAAAAATTAAATGACCACAAAATTTATAAAAACAAGTGAGAAACGAAAATGAATTAATTTGGTGAATTATGGAGAAAAAAATGAGTCAATTTGGATACATATACAATTAATTGCGTACAAATGAACGAATTATAAAATTATGCATTGTCGAAATAAATAATTTTACAAAATAAAAAAATATAGTTGGGCAAAATATTTTTTATAAACAACTTAGATACGAAAAGAAATTAATTTGGTGAATTATAAAAAAAATGACTTAATTTGAATATATATACAATTAATTGCTTAAAAATGATCGAAAGAAGTTCATGGTCTAGCGGTCGCGCCTCCTTCCTATGCACAAGAGGTCGCGTGTTCGATTCTCCTTGAGTGCAAACTTGGATTAATTGTTCAAGGTCTAATATTGAATTATTGATACATATAGACGACTATTGACCATCGCAAATTTTGAGCGACCCGGTCGGGTCTGACCCGACTATGTTGTGACGGCTTTGTCCGTCGTACATTTGCGACGGAAGGCAAAAATCCGTTAGCAAAAATTAGCTACGGCTGTTTTAACAACGAACGCGTGTCCGTCGCTAAACAGTGTTTTTTTTGTTGTGTTAATGTTTGATACTAAAAACTATATTCAAGTCTCTGAGATACTATTTTCGAATAAAAGTTCCGTGACCACAATGATAATACAATAAAAAATGGGAAATATAAAAAAGTGGAACGCGGACTTTACTGGAATGAAATACATCCAATAAATGAAAAAAAAAAAAGTTGTTCTAAGACATGAAGAAGCAGATTCTTTCATTCATATTTGTGGCGTTTACTGTTTCTATTTTTATAATTAATGTGAAGAATATGGGGAGAACTGATGTGTGATTTGTGAATGTCGTAAAAGGATTCTTAACAACACTGAATTCATAATTCTACATCATTCATATTTTGAATGGACAGAATTCTTTCTCAAATCTCATATTGATAATTTACATTCTGGGTCCTACATTTAGACCGAAAATAGGGATAATAATACTACGAATCGCTATTTCCATTACTCAAATTGTAAGTTAAAAATTGCATGGGGCTCATATTCAGTTGATTAAAAAATAAACTTAATTTTATTAATTTTCCATTAGTTAAAACCTCTTTTTAACTTGTGAATTTAAAACTATTAAATTAGAGATGCACATTATTGACTACTACGGCTATAATAGAAAGTCATTTGCAAATGGTTGAACACGGAAATGACAACTCCTCATCTAATTATATAAATCATTACTAGTTAGTGCTACCAATTCTTTAATTGACAAAAATTTATATGCAGCCTCCTTAAATATCACTATTATTTACTCTCTCCTTTTTCAAAACACTTTGCACATTTTTTTATCCGTTCTCAAACACTTTGCACATTTTATAAATGAAAATCTCTATTTAATTTTATCTTCACAATATTCACATATTTGCACAATTACTTCTCATTCCAACTAATTTCATTACTTTAATAATAAAATTTTATACATCATTCTTAATACTCCACTCATTACACATTTTTTCTTAAAAAGTGAGCCTCAAGAGTGTGAAGAGTGTTTGAGGACGGAATAATATGTAAATATATGTGAATTATCACCAATGATTCTGGTGATGTGAAGAAGTCCATTAAATAATAGAGATTATAACGTGTACAACAAGATTGACCTATAATCAAGGAAATAAATAAAGAATAATATTTATTTTAAAATTACATGGTCAAATATCTCTGTTAACCATCCCGCAAGGGTTGCGGGAGTTAAGTAAAATGCATAATTTGGACCAAAGGAACTCGGAAGCGAGATGCGGAAGACTCTTGGTAAAGATTTCCGCCATCTGTAAGTAAGATAGAACAAAACAAGTGAAAATTTTGTTTTAGGAGACCAATTCCCAAACAAAGTGGTAATCCAAATCAATGTGCTTAGCACGTTTATGGACCACATTCAAGAATATGGCATTTTTGTTATCACAAAAAAAGTGTAGTACAGGAAGGAGGGTTGAGACAAACATATGTATTATTATTGTCATGTGTATCTGTTATTACAATGGTATGAATACATTTAAAAATTAAATAATTAGTAAACGATGCATTATCACGTAGAATACATATACATATTTCACGTAGAGTTAAGTTCATAGTTGTTTAAAACATAATTAATTGGTTGGAGCGGAAATTTAACATATATATTTCTCTCTCTAAAAGATCTTTACAAATCTTAATGAGAGGAGAGTGAGAGATGATGAACGTGATAAGATATTGGATGGGAGGAGAAATCAAGACTTTCATCAATGTATGGCTCTCCGCATACGCATCTTTATCCTACTCTTATTTCGCCGGCAAAATGCTCCCTAAGGGCGCCGCCAGAATCGCCGCCTTCCTCCCGGTGGTGTGCCTCTTCCTCCGCCTCCCCCTCCACCTCCACTCCGTCCACCTCTCCGGCACCACCGCCTTTTTCCTCTCCTGGCTCTCCACCTTTAAACTCCTCATGTTTGCCTTCGATACAGGCCCTTTATCCACTCCCTCCATTAATTCTCTCCCCAAATTTCTAGCCGTCGCCTCTCTCCCCATCAAACCCCAATCGGAAACCCTAGAAAAGGGGCAAAAGTCGAAACTCAATTTCGCTATAAAGGCTCTGTTATTCGCTTTGATAATCAAGATCTACGACTACGGAGATTACATTAATTCCTCATTTATCGTAGTGATTTACAGTTTCCACATCTATTTATGCTTGGAGATTATACTAGGGCTCGCCGCGGCGGCGGCTCGCGGCTTGGTCGGCGCGGAGCTGGAGCCGCAGTTCGACGAGCCGTACCTGTCGGCTTCGCTGCAGGATTTCTGGAGCCGGCGTTGGAACCTCATGGTAACGCGTACGCTGCGTCCCACCGTATACCTCCCCGCGCTCGGCTGGTCCAGCCGGGTCGTGGGCCGGAAATGGGCCCCGCTGCCGGCCGTGATGGCGACCTTCGTCGTTTCGGCCCTGATGCACGAGCTCATATTCTACTACCTGGGCCGCGTGCGGCCCACGTGGGAGATCACGTGGTTTTTCCTGATGCACGGCGCTTTTTTGGTGGCGGAGATACTTGTGAAGAAGGCGGTGAACGGCAGGTGGCAGTTGCCGAGGGCCGTGGGAACGATCTTGACCGTTGGATTAGTTTTCAGCACAGGATGTTGGCTGTTTTTCCCGCCATTGCTCCGGTGTAAAGCCGACGAGAAGGCGTTGGCGGAGTTGGCGGCGGTCGTCGCCTTCCTTAAGGACGTTTTTCGGGCCTTCAATTTGTCTGTGAATTTGAACAGGTTTTCTTCATAATTGGAAAAAATTATTTTTTGACGACCGGCATCTATAGTGAAATAGTAGTGTGTATATTCAATTATCAAATTTCTAATGATTGTCCCTCGATCAAATAGTTTTCCCACGAGAGTCTGTGGACTGGTGGCAATTAATTGATTAAAATAGAATCAAAGTATATGAATTTGTGTGGCAAAGTCTAACATGCACCAAGTGTACGGTGCACTCACTCAACAGTTGATACTGTATACAC
Source organism: Ballota nigra (assembly GCA_947034835.1). NCBI lineage: Eukaryota > Viridiplantae > Streptophyta > Magnoliopsida > Lamiales > Lamiaceae > Ballota > Ballota nigra. Next base: position 26,783,555 of record OX344730.1, read on the forward strand.
TAAAAAGTTAGTCACAATTACACTGAAAAGTTAGTCTCAATTACACTGAAAAGTTTACACTGAAAATTGATTTTCAGTGTAATTGAGACTAACTTTTAAGTGTGACTGGGACTAACTTTTCAGTGTATACAATATCAACTGTTGATGAGTGCATCATACACCAAATGCACAAGAGACTTACTCTATTAGAGTAGGTTTTGTCTGAAATCATTTAATGATAAAACGGAATATAAATTAGACATTATGTATTAATATTTTGAACATATAGTATTAATTTATATTAGTTTGTAAATTTTGTTATTGTGAAATCAGATGACACAAGTGTTTCCAAAAATAAAAATAATAATAACATGCAAACTTGTAAATTATAATACATGTTTTTAACTAATACGCCATTGCATGAAATCTACTACCTATCGTTACCTCGCGATACAATTTCATTGTCTATTATTAATTTATCCGACATAAGTCGGTAATGAAAATAAAATTGAGCTACATGTGTTTTCCGTTTGTACATCACGTTTTTTTTTTAATTAATAAAACACAAATTTTAGTATGCATTTTAGTTATGACATATACTTGAATTTTAAACTCAATTTTAATTTTAATTTTTTTTTAAAATAAACAGTAACACGTAGAACTATGTGTGTGTGTCTCTTTTTTTTTTTTTTAACTAAAATATTATTAATTACTTTTTGACAAAGTATAGAGTGAAACTGATTTATACATGAATCACTGAAGAGTATTAGTTGTTTTCATTGAAAAGTATTAGTTGTATTTACTGAAGAGTATTATTGATTTACACTAAAGAGTCTTAGTTGTTCAGTGAAAATGAACTAAGACTCTTCAGTGTAAACCAGTAATATTCTTCAGTAAAAATAACTAATAATTTTCAGTGAAAACAACTAATACCATTTAATGATTCATATATAAACCAATTTTACTCTATACACACTCTAACTTTTTAAGGTATTACAGATTTTTGTTTGGGGTATTTTTTTAAAAAATTCAAATTCACACTACCAATCTTTTAATAAAATTTTACAATTTCGTTTTTTCTTTACCCGTATACATTTTGGATGAAATGAGATGCGACATCGTGGAGCCAGTATGTTACACGCGCTCTTGTAGATGTGACGCTGTCGAAGTGGGTTCATGTCAATGCATCATTTACAAACATACAAATTCATTTTTGTTAGTGCTATTATAATATTATTAAGTTAAATTAAACTTTTTATCGTTCAAAATGGAGACCGACTTTAATTTATCGAATTTAAATATAAAATACAATTTATTTTGGCAGCTAGTTAGAAATGTTTGAGCCTGTATGGGATGTTTCCATACGCTGGGCCACGTTTAAAGTGTTCTGAATTAGGTAAAGTCTAAAGTCTAATAAGTAGGGGGGAAATATTTCCTCCTACCCATTTAGGGAGTGTATTCAATTGAGATTTTATTGAATTTTTTTTACTTTAAAAAGTATGTGGATTTAAAAAATTTATAGACTTCATGCAGAGTTTGACTGACTTTTTTTATTGATTTACTTGGATTTTCATAGACTTTACAGAATTGTGGAATACACTTTTTTTATTGATTTGCATGGATTTCTATAGACTCCGCCACTTCGACGCTGAAACCATTGATGCAAATGTATATGAAACACACTTGTATATAAAAAAAAGGTTATCCAAATTGTTTAGAAAAAAAATTATGTTAGTTAAAAATAATACATTATTATTCTCATCTTCATTTCCATCACCGTTATACCTTTCCCTCATTTGAAGTCTCTAGTTGTTAGAAGAGATTTTGGAGAGTGAAATTTATTTATATTTTTTTAAGAGTAGATTTGGCAGCGGGGCGGAAAATCCCGATCCCCGAGGGGATCCGCCCCGAACGGAGCGGAGAATCCTCAAAGCAAACGGGGACGAGAAATTTTTTTGCTCTGTAAGTGGGGATCGGGATAGTATTCCCAGCCCCGGTGGATCCCCGTCTCGTTCTCCGCGGGGAGACGCGTTATTTTTTATATAATTAATTAATATATTTATTTATATATATATAATTTAAATTTAAAAGTAAAATACAAATAAATATTTCATAATTTCCTACTCAATTAACTATTTATTCTAAATTACATCTATATTTTATTTAATATTATGTTATTAGTTCCAAATTCTATAATTTTCACTTTAGTATATATATTAATTAAAAATATTAGAATTAGAGGTTCTTCAAATTGTTTAAATTAATTTTTTTAACACCAACTTAAAGTAATTGTTGTGTATGATTAATTTTTTAAATTTAAATATTATTTTATATTTTAAAAATAAGATAAAAATGTAACTAGGCGGGGAACGGGGATCCCCGGCGAGCCGGGGATGGGGAAAAAATTCCCATTTATTTTGCGGGGACGGGGATGGGGATGGGGAATGACCCCCCGTCCCCGCCCCGTTGACATCCCAATGAAAGAGAATAAAAGAAAGTCCATAGACTGTTGAATACCTAAAATTTTTTAAAGACTTTTTAAAATCCGTAGAAATCTATGGTTATTAGAAGATATTTTGGAGAGTGAAATCTATTTATATTTTGGAAGAGAATCAAAGAAAATTCATGGAGTATTAAAATCCATAAACTTTTGAATACCTAAAGATTTTTAAGACTTTTTAAAATCCGTATTAAATACCTTAGGATTTTTAAATACTTTTAAAAATCCAGATTGAATACCCCCAAATTTTAAAAGTCTAAAAAATCCTACAAACTTTATAACCAATACACCCCTCTTAATTGTTGATGACATTGAGCACGGAAAAAAAATTGTATTACATGTAATATAACATCTTTATTCTTTTGTTTATTATAAACTTTTTATTTCGTGCATTCTATCTCAAGATACAAATAAAGGGCAAAATTAAATAATACTCCCTCCATGATATAAATGTATTTTGCATTCTAATGAGTATTAATTATTAATTTATTATTTTGTAAAGTATTCCTATTTGATTTCATAAAGTGCCTTTATTTAATTTTATGTCAATGAGAATAAAAGTGAAAATTTATAAATAAAATAGGTTGATCATGAATCTTTACATATCTTAATTTATATATAAAATAAAACTTATCTATTATTATTGAACGGGAGAGTACCATTCAAATTTCTTTGATCAAAATGATAAACATTTTGTCAAGAAAATAATTCCACAAAATCCCAATTTAAATAGGTAAGGAGCACTTGTAAAACCAACAAATAGGAATTTTATCGAGAGTTTAAATCGTGTTCATTAACAATCCTCACAATTCAACCTTTTAATAAATAATTTATTTCTCTATTTTCCACATACTTAATCCATAAACCCAACTACAATTTTTTCATACATTATTAATAACCCTACTCAAACTAAAATAATTATTTATTTTATTATTTAATAATTACATATACTCCATAATCAATTTTTATTATATATAAAGATATAAAAAATATACTAAATTATATTATATTCAACAAACATAATTTGTAAAAAAACAAATGCCATACATTTAAAATAAGTTATAATCTCAATAATAAAATTTAATGCACATAATTCGGAGTTAGAATCATGGTTCAAATTTGAATAAAATTGAGAATTTGGGTAATCTTCGTTGTTAAAAAAGACTGAAAAATTGGATAATTTTGTAAGTTTGGAGAGTTACAAAAATAATTTGGATTACTTGGATTCACTATAGAAATTAGGAGAAAGAATAAAAAAAAAAAAAAAATTGAAGAGATTATAGGAATTAGGAGAGAAAAGGAGATTTTGATATTTTGATTCATAATATATCAATATTCGTGTCTATTTATAATTAAGAAAAATGTTGCAATTTTTTTTATTATATATAATGCTTAAAATTGAAAATTCATAGATAATTCAATTAAAATCAAAACACCCAATTAAATGTTGTCGCTTATGAAGGAGGAGATATCCCAACCCACAACCTCAATTTGCTACGTCAACTTCAATCTCCCCCACCAACCCCGCTTTTTGTCTTTTTTTTTTTTGTCTTGTCTTGTAGTATCAATTGGTTGGCCAAGTTCATCGATGTACATTGCCTACAGATACTACGCTATAAATGGGTCACTGATTATGCCACCTACCTAACACGATAAAAAGTGTTCCACACTTGAAAACTTGGAAATCATGGAAGCAACGGTTCTACATGATAATGATGCATGGATAGTGGTATTTTAGACGCTCTTTTACTTTTTCCAGGTCATGCTCATAACCTATGTTTTAAAAGCAGGTGGGAACTGGGCCCAGTCGTCCGACTACAACATATTGTATTGAACCGTTCGACTATAAAACCGCCCACGAACAGCCCGAGATTATGAAAAGCAGCATGAACCGTTCAACTATCAAGAGTTCATTCGGCTAAGCTTGGTCGGAGATGATTCAACTTATTTATTTACGGCTTATAAACAACTAGAATTATTTAATGATCTTATAAATTGTTAAACATTTTATTTTGTCAAACACATTGATAGTGTTTGTAAACTCTTAATCAAAATTGTTTGTAACCTCCTCGGCAATTTTTTAAGTTCTAGAACTTTTTTTCTTCTTCCCTCCTCGGCAACTGCAAAACTCTTACCTCCCGTGCACGGATTCAGCTCTTTCCCTGCAATAGCTATAATTTATGTAATTATGGCATAATATATGATGCAATACTTGTTCAACTGCTTTAATGACGAACGAAGCGGACCCTATCCGACCAAAAACGCATTGTCCGGATCAACTTCTACTTCCCTTTTTTAAAATATAGCTCATAACAACAAAAAGGTGGTTGCCAAAGTTGATTCTTAACATTGCTTCTTTCTCAACCGTGGGCCCGTCTAGAGGCTCGGGTCCAACACGCATCCACTTTCATTGGGCGTAATTCAGAGATGAAAGGGGTAAAAATATCTTCAAAAGCATTTTACACATTTTGAAACAACAAGAATATGAGGCACAATTCAAAATTTTAGAAATTTTATGATTCAGGCACAGATTACAAGTATAAAACCTCTTGCAACTCAACTCATTGCTGCTGCTGCTCGTATATCTGCATGTATGCCTCAGAGAGGGCGACCATCTGGGGCAGTGTTTCCGAAACGTGTAGGTCCTGCATCTCGTACCTGGGGAGGAAGGAAATCGGTTAAGTATACGAATATGCTCTTTACTAGATCATGTCAGAGGTGAAAAAGAATCTAAATGTTACCATAGCTCTTCTGACTTCCGCTGCACAAATACTCTATAGGATCCTTCACCAGGCTTACCATCATGAACTATATTGGCAATCAAGTCGTATTTGGATCGCAACTTTTCATTCTCATTCCGTACGGGAAGAGGGATGTAATCTTTCAATTCAAGATTCTTCACCGGGAAATTAACTACGAAAAAAAAAAAAATCCCGTGAGGAAACAGATAAACATAGTCAAGTCACCAGATAGTCAGCGTAAATAATTACTCACCAAGGGTAGGATTTTTCTCTACAAAAAAGTTGTTTTTTGTAAACCTGCGCATGTGGAGAATGAGATACTTAGGTAATCTTGTGACACGGTATCTCATCCTTGCAGTACGAGGACGTACAACTTCTGTCACAGTTTCACCGTCGAACTTCTTCAGTATGTTGAAAAGTGGAACCTAAAAAATTTCATTCAGCTATTAGTTTTGTTCTTAATTCAGTTGGTAAATTAATATGAAAAATCAACAAAAAGGTTCATAATCCAAGGAAGAGGGTAACATATTAATGAGCCAGATGAAGGTTCTGCGAAACAGCAGCGTCCCTGAACTTCCATTTGTAAAAACATACAAATACACAGCATACTAAAAAGCAAACACAAGAGTCCAATATTGACAATTTGAAAGGCAAGAAACATTGATCGCTAACTAAGTAACTAGGAAAGGCTCCCAATCTCTGGCAATCTGCCCCAAGCATCAATAGTAGTAGTAGAAGTGTAGAACAATAGAAATAGAGTAAATGATGACACTTTCCCTAAAAAGAAATACTCATTAGATTAGATGTACATCTCAAATTTGAACACGTGATACAGTTTTAATATCAGGAACAAGAAACAATTGGTTCTTGTTCCTCTATAAGGAACAGCTTTCAGAAACCTGAGAAATAAAATATCAAACCTGTGGAATAATATTTTTCTCCATTATGTCCTTAAACAGAGGGGGTGGTGGCAAGTCCAACCCAAGCATTAAAAATGGCATCTTGCTTGTTTCCATGGCTTCATTATCATTTCCTCCATCTCCATTCTCAATGCCAATAGCCTTGCCATGGATCTCTTTCACAACCTCCAATTCACCCTGTAGGACATCCATGCATAGATCAAAAAAGGAAAGCGTGTGAAAATACATATTACAATGGGAGGGGGTCGTTTACCTGAAAGCACTGGTGAATAATGCTGCTACCCCTTTTTGGGCTTTTAAGATCTCTGTGCAGTGTATTAAGAAGCCATGACATAAATTCAACTGGATCTGACTGTGCACCTATTCGGAAACGTTTTTTACTAGCTTTCATAACTGCCTGCAGAAATTCATGTGGACTGACCTGCAAAATCATCAACATTATAATAATACATTAATATGAAAGTTGAAAATAAAATGTAACAGTTACTACTGGATTCAAGGTTCAACCTGCCCTTTAAAGTTCCTTGCGTGCCAGATCTTTCGAAATAGCTCCCCAAATCGAAGAACAAGTTGGGATTTGCAGTGGGCGTAATTTTCAGGGATAAGAAAGAAATTCCTCAAGGGAGTAACGCGCATCAATGATTGTATAGTTACATTAACAAAATCAGTCTCTTTGATGTTATTTAACCCCACCTACAAACATTTCAAACAGAAAAGAGCAAAATAATGTTTCAGCATGCACAAGGAGAAACACATTAGGTTTAAGGCGACAGGGATAGATTAAAAAATAAATACCATTCCAGGAAGATAGTCAGAGCCATCCAGTGTCCTGGACCATTGGCGGTTCTGGTCAATCTGCAAAACTTGTTCTCTTGAAAACCTATACAACTCACAAGAAATAAACTAAATGAGGAATCGATCAAACACAACAGGATATAGCAAAAGCCAGGCAACTATTTTTTAAAAAAAAAAAAAGTGTAAAATGGAGAAGAAACCCCCAATAAAACTTGCAAATTAACCATAATAAAAAAAATCATTAACCACTTGGAATATGTATCCTCTTTATGGGAATCACAAACAACAGAACCCCCACCCCCCCAACCGCCAACCATCACCACACACAAAAAAGGAAAAAGGTGGAAAACTTAAACAAAATATTAAAAAAAATTAAACCATGCATTCATCATACCTCGGGTTTAGTACATGCCGAATGTCATCAAGTGATGGGTCAATAACTTCGTATCCATCAGGAAGACAGTAAACTTTCTCAGTTCGTAGATTAATGTAGACATGGTGACCAGCTTCAAGACTGTGTGTATATGCATGAGATTTCTGTCCTCTACCTTGGAAATATTTTCCGCACACCAAACATGCATAGACGTTCAAGTTCGAAAGAGATACCGAACAAAATTTCTCAAAGTCAAAATCTAATACCTGTAAAAGTTTATTTTTAGGGGAAAAAAATCAGAGATCAAAACTACAGACAAAAAGATATTGGCTGTTCCATAATTCATATCTTGAAGATGATGAAGCCAGACAACAGAAAATGAACAAGTATAATCATTTTTCTATAACGCATATAATCAACTACGGAGATGATGATTATCTTATCGACTTCAGTAGAGGAATTGTGTTGAATTAAATAAACAAATATATAAATAAGTGGTCGGACCGAGATTCAGACAGCATAGGTGGTGTAAACTGTAAACATTAAATCTGAATTTGAAAAGCTTTTTTGTCCTTTGAGAACCATTGTAACCGAGCAACTTGACTTGGGTAGTTTTCTCATGGTTTTAGCGAAAACAATTTGATTCTACTCTAGCCGCCAAACTACCAAAGTAGATTTTCTTATGATTAAGTGATCTTATTAAGTTATATAACAGAGTAAACTTTGTTATTCATATGAAGTGGATGATAAAGTATTACTATGAATTAAGAATACTATAAGGTTACCTAATTTAAGGATCAGTAACAGGATTCACAGAAAATCTTGTTTAATAATGCACTTCAATAAAATTTTAGACCATATCTGGCACAATCTTGATCGAGTAGTCTACATGAGAAACCCAGAAGAGAGATGCGACAAACTATTCCAAGGGTGTATAGCTAGTACAACAACACTCATAAATAACTTCACCAAAGATTCATTTCCACATTCACTTGGAATAAACCGAATAAAAGGGGATTAGGAGCAACCACTTTATAGCTGACAATTCAATAATTTCAATCGATATATGATAGCTAAATTTAGCATCATGGGGGATATAATTAAAATACGTGCCAAGCAAAAAATCAAATAAACACAAGCTTTGGAAAGTGGCACCTGTCTATTAACAGTATCAAGATACGGGCAGTCCCTCCTCACTTCAATTGAGCGACTGCGCTTTCCTTGCCCTACTTTGCTTTCTTCATCGTCTTCATCATCATCGTCCATTTCTTCTTCATTATAACTGCGTCCATTTCGCTCTCCCTTTCTACCATCATTTGCAACTCTAGCACCACCGTCTCTCTTGTCATCTTCTTCCTCCTCATCATCCTCATCGTAAGAAGCCAATGGAAGTAGTGGATTTTCAAATGCGAGCTGCGGCGAAGACGGATCGAGTAGCTTCTGCCTCTTCGCAGCTCCCTCTTCATTCACCGCATCTGCAGATTCTTCTCGTTCTGTTTTCATGGCTTCTAGGGTTTTCGATCCTAATTCGAGATGAAATAGAAATATCCCAAAATTTCAAGTTCAGTTTCTAACTCATCTGCAACTATTCCATTTGACAAATATTTATTAATTGGGCCGAGACCGTTGCAATGACTTATAAACGGTTCTTAGGATTTTAGTTTTGGCCCATTAACTAATAGGCCTTTTGCACTAAAACTTGAGTGTTCATTAACATTAAGGCCCAGGTTATTGGCACTACGAGGTGAAGTAAATACACTACACAAAATTTAATTTCTAAGATCAATCCTTGAACTGACAATATTATCCCTCTAGTCTTTCCTCCAAAACTAATTTTAGTGAATACACTCCACCTGATTTTCATATACACATTCGAACAATGAAACCAATTTCGAGCAATACAAACGAACTTCATACCTCAAGAATGTGGCCCACCATCAATCGACCACTAGACGCTTAAAATGTATTTTGTCGGCCTACATTGTAAGGATGAACGATCCTCCAAGCCCAGAATATGATTATGTAAGTGTTTTGGTATTTTTTAGAAACTAGATTTTTTAAATGTTGATTAGTATATTTTTTGTTGGTGTTATGATATTTTTCATGCATATTATTGTTCATTGAGTGTATAAAATTGTATGGGTATGATAATATTATTGTTGTTTGCTTGTTTCGAACAATTTTTTTTTAAATCGCGATTGCACTTGTTCATCTCTGGTTCTCCGAACTCGACCAAAATATTCGGAATTTTTATGTGAACATTTCTTTGATGTTCATAATATTTTTCCGAACTATGTACATATGTTCGAGAAAAATTTCTGAACAAATATGTTCGGATAAATTTTATGAACATATTTGAAATGTTCGGAAAAAATTTCCAAAAATTTCACCTACGAAGAGCTTGTTGGGTATTTTGGAAATAAATGTAGTGTATTCATCCTAAGTGTAGTAAATTTATCCATGTAGTGTATTTACTCCACCTTGTAGTGCCAATAACCTGGGCCTAACATTAAATATGAATAGGAAAGTAAAATTTGGACCCCTTTTTTTTTTTTTCAGTATTTCACCCCACAAACCCATATTCAGAATTTTTTTACAACATTTATTCAAAAACAAAATATTGAATATTATTCAGTTTTTAGTGTAATTTATGAGTGGTTGAGAGAAAGGGAATAATGATCACCAATAATCTGGTGATTACAGTACTCCACTATAAATAATGTATATACAGCGATTTACAAGGAAACAAATAAATGTAAAAGATACACAAAATTATTTTACAATATACAATTGATTTGGTCAATCAATATCCTTAATATCCCTCTCAAGTGATGCATGGGATGTGGGCCAATGCAGAGCTTGGACCGAAGAAACTCGAACGCAGGACGAGGAAGGCTCTTAGCGAAGATGTCAGCTAGCTGGAGTGGAGAAGGAACAAACTTAGTGTAGAGGTGCCCACTGGAAACCATTTCACGAACAAAGTGGAAGTCAATATCGATGTGTTTGGCTCGTTTGTGAGCAACGGGATTTTGACTCCAAAATATAGCACTCTTGTTGTCACAAAGAAGAGTGGGGCGAGTGTTGGGAAAATATGGGTGCCCGGAATCTATTCGGGATGAATTTTAAATACGAATTTAAATACAATTATTACTAGCATGAATTAATCCTAATTAATTCAAATAATAATTCCAACAACTAATTATCATCATGCATGTTGAATTAATTTCACATATTTAACTAGGCGGAATTAAACAAGTAAATATGCGATTAACGTACCTCTCGTAGTAATGGCCTTTGGATATACGGGACACTTGTAATCACGTTCTATCAACCCAAAGCCTTCTCAAGTATTTCCCTTTTCACCTCACTTGATCGCCGGTGGGAGACGCTTTCAAGTAATTTAATAACTAAGGAAAAAGAAAAATATCTATGCTTCTTGATTTTTCCAACACATGGAATTATGTACTTGGGGATGAAATAATCATCCCCTATTTATAGGTGGTGTTGGCCGAAATTTTGAGGTATATTGGGCCTTGGAGAAAATCTTTTCTTAGACTCTAAGAAATCTTGAATATATCTCATATATTCTTTTCTCCAAAATAAAATATTCCACAAAAATCTCACACTCCTAATTATGGGGTAAATTTCGAAAATAATAAGATGAAAAACCAAGATTTGGATCTTCTTGAATATATGAGATATTCTTGTATTTCTAGAATACATATCTTCCATAATATCTTTCCAAGAAAATCAACAAAATCTTTTTCTCTTCTTATTTTGCAATTTTCGATTTTTACTTAGAAAAATCAGCATAATATATTCTTTTTATTTTAATCACCTTATCATTATTGGGCTACTTAATGGGCTACTTGAGGGGCCTTAAGGAGAATTAAGATTGGACCTCCTAATGGACTTCTGAATTTCAATATTGAGCCCCAATATAATTCAGTCCATTAATATTAATTATTACCACTAATAAATTAATATTGCACTATCCATCTTAATCCATATTACGATAATATGGGCTCCCAGTTATTATTTCCCGCGTTTAAGATTATCAAGTCCATTAATTAATTGAACTTCTGAATAGCTCTAAATTAATTAATATATTTCACCTTGGAGTAAAGACAGCTCAACATTATTATTCGTACCGAAGAAACTAATTCTTCACTTGCAAGAGTTGGTACAATAAAACTTCTGAGCCCACCAAGGGGACTAATCACACGAGCCGTACTCGCACGCGTTTCTCCGTATTAAATCTTAGCAACCGTCGTATGATTAATATTACTGCCCAAGACACAAAGTTCGAAGTCGCAATGATTCTCACCCAACATGAATCAAAGCAGTAACTACTAAGCACACACGGTCCTATTTAAGGGACGGAGATTAAGAAATCAACAACCACTGAGGTCTAATTCTTCACCTTTCAGAACAGAAGAATTTCTCCTCGCTGTAGGACCTCTTCAACACATACTAAATGTGATAGTGCAATCTCTTAGTCAAGACAGACCAATCTGAGCCTTACACATCGACCTTTCACGGCGGATTGTTCAATTCCACCTAGGCCGTGAAAATGTACGTTTAGTTACAAGTAAACTGTTAATGTTGTCTTCCGTGATCGGGCTCTGAATTTTGAATTGGAATTTAAATTGTTGAACATTAAATTTGAAATTGGATAGTAGAATTGTTAGATCTTTTTTGCAGGTATCCAATTGTCATGGTTTTTAATGTTGTTAATTTCATGCGTGTGAATTAATTTGGTTTTTAATTCGATTCGTTCGAATTCGTTTTTCTCGTGAGAAAATCCACGAGTAGATTAGTTGTTTTTATTTTGATTTGATCATTGTAATAGACTAGTCTAGATCTAGTATTTATTTTTTTTGTAAAAATAAATTGTAACCGGATCGTGACGAAGAACGAAGAATTAAAAACAGCGTACCCGGACGATGCATACAAGCGTGGAGCGTGTATGGAGGTAAAATCATGCAAGGGGTGAAGAAAACGAGGACGAACGGCGAAAAAACGGCGCACGAGGGTGCACGGCGCACACTGTGCGCAACGGGCGCACGGCGCCGCGCGCACGGCGCGCGCGCGCCTCGGCAGGCAGCTGCAGCGCCTCGGGCGCCCCGGGCAGCGCCTCGGCGCGCTTCTGTGCTGCGCCTCGGGCGCGCCTCGGGTGCGCCTCGGGGCTGCGCTTCGGCGCGCCTCGGGCGTTTTTCCAGCACTTCTCGGACCGGGAAGCGCGCGGGCCCACTTCGTGGGCCGACGCGCGCTGTATCTCAGGCCGTGGAATTTTTTCGGTTTGTGTTTTTTTTCCGTGTGATTTTAAACGTCGTCCCGAACCCCAAACGATGTTGTTTTTGAAGAAGTGTTGTTGTTCGAGTGGGAGCACGTCGAGACGAACGTCGGAAAGTAACAAGGACGATTTTTTCGCATCAACACATGAAGAAATTAAACCGTGACAATTGGATTCGAGTGCTCCAATGTGTTTAATTTTGTTTTGATGGATGTTTTATTTCGTGCACTTATTATTATTTGTTAATATGTGTTTGCATGAATTTAATTGTCCAAGAAAAACCTTACTTTTGAAAATTACTAAGTATGTTTTATAATCGCAATTTTATTCCGGATATTAAAATTGGATTAATTTGACCTCCATAATTTATTTATTTGTGAAGATCTTTTGGAATACATTTCCCCCTCGGATCGGCCAAAAGAACGGATTTCACATGAATAAATTCAGAAAGGATGATTGTGGATTATTACTAGTGGCGGTATTGACCCTCACCACGAGTGGCTTGCTCAAAGCGAAATAATAATCATGTATTTAATTATGGTTATTACTTAGGCATAGGAAATTGATATTAACTTACTCCCCTCGGAGTCCCTGTCAGTTTCTATGTGGTCAAAGTGAGAGCCAACTATTAATTTTGAATTAAGGATTTGTAACTTTTAAGTTTGTAATCCGCTTGAATGTGTTTAAATATATAGACCACCCCTCGTGGCGCATTTAAATTGTTTCGAGATGTTGGCTGATGCATGATTATACTGTTTTAAGGTTTCAATATAATTGATGTGATCAAATTTATGTGATAATTTCGTATTTTTCTAGATATTGATATGAATGTATGTTTTATTCTCAGTTCATCATGTCGCAACCTTTTAATCCACTGTTTAGTATACTTAAAGATAACAAACTTGTTGGTGATAACTATGTTGATTGGAAACGTAACCTTAATATTGTCCTAACCGCTCAACACCACAAGTGGGTACTTACCACTCCTAAGCCCCAAGAGCTTGCCGAAGATGCCACGAAAGCGGACAAGAAAGAGCATAAGAGTTGGTTAGACTCCGATGAGATGGCTAGGTGTACTATTCTGGCTTCAATGTCAGATGTGTTGCAACACCAACACCAACACATGGAGACCGCCTCTGAGATAATGCAAAATCTTGAAGCGATGTTTCAACATCAGAACCGTACGGCTAGGCAAATCACCATGCGAAAGATGCTTTCGTTGGAAATGGTGGAAGGTACGCCCGTAAGGGATCACGTAATCGAGATGATGGGTTATCTCAACAAGTTGGAAGTACTTGGTGCGGAATTTGACCTCCCTACAAAGGTCGATTTCGTTCTCCATTCTCTGCCGAAGAGCTTTGAGCAGTTTCAATTGAACTATCAAATGAATGACCGGGCAAATAGCTTGCCCGAGCTCTTGCAAGCTTTGGTATCGGCGGAGACTCTAATGGATCACCAAACCGTTGCTATGGTGGCAAACGGTCCGTCTTCCTCTTCAGGTCCCAAGGGAGGGAAGAAGAGGAAGAGGACGAAGGGCCAGACCCAGGCAAATCCAACCGTTGCGAAACCCAAGGCAAATGGAGAAGGAGGTGGAAAGAAAGCTGCTAAGGGTAAGTGCTTTAATTGTGGTGAGAAGGGACATTGGAGGGCGACCTGTTCTAAGCCTAAGAAGGGTGGAAAGAAAGGTAAGTCTCATGCTTTAGTCGTTGAAACATTTGTTGCGGCGTATGCTGCCCATGTTCGGGTAGTGGATACCGGGGCAACTGATCATATTTGTTTCACTCTTCAGGGGTTCCAGCTAACCCGGCGACTTAGCAAGAATGAGATCACAATCACTTTGGGGGATGCTACGAGAGTAGCAGCCGAAGCAGTGGGAGTCGTGCACCTATCTTTTGAAGATAGAGTTTTAATTTTTAAGAGATGTTTTATACGTTCCAAACTTTAGGAAGAATTTAATTTCGGTTTCTAAGTTGTTTTGATGGATATTCAGTTACTTTTAATAAAGTTGTTACTGTTTTCTTTTAAGAATGATGTTATCTGTCATGGAACGTTGGTAAACAATCTCTATACGATTAAGTGTGCACACCACTCAAATAATGAATCGAATAACACGTCGATCATTTCGAGCAATAAAAGAAAGCGTTCTTCGGAGATGGACGAAACACTTTTATGGCATCTTAGACTAGGTCATTTTAATCTAAAGTGGATAGAGAGATTGGTGAAAGACGGATCCTTGGAATCGCTCCAAGTTGAGCCGTTTCCAACTTGTGAATCCTGTTTAGATGGTAAAATGACCAAGAGGGCATTTGGAGCCAAGGGGAATAGAGCCATGGAAGTGTTAGACCTCGTTCATACCGATGTGTGTGGTCCAATGACGATCAAAGCGAGAATGGGGTATGAGTATTTCGTTACCTTCATTGACGATTACTCAAGATATGGGTACATTTACCTTATGCGGCATAAGTCTGAAACTTTTGAAAAGTTTAAAGAGTTTAAGGCCGAAGCCGAGAAACATAGGGAAAAGAGTATCAAGTTTCTACGATCAGATCGTGGAGGCGAATACCTCAGCAATGAATTCTTGAACTACCTATCGGACGAAGGGATCGTATCCCAGTTGACCGCACCGGGAACCCCTCAACAGAACGGTGTGGCGGAACGAAGGAACCAGACTCTTTTAGAGATGGTCAGATCCATGATGAGTTATTCGGATTTACCCAAGTCGTTTTGGGGTAATGCCTTGGAAACGTCGGCTTATATTCTAAACTTGGTGCCATCCAAATCGGTTCCTAAAACCCCAATGGAATTGTGGACCGGGCGCAAGCCCAGTCTAAGACATTTGCGGATTTGGGGTTGTCCGGCATACGTGCTAGACAAGGAAGCCGGTAAGTTGGATCCACGTTCGGAATTAAGGCTGTTTATAGGATACCCGGCCGAAACGAAAGGGTGTATGTTCTATAGTCCCAAGGATCAAAAGACCGTGATTAGTACACACTTTAAATTCTTGGAGGAAGACTATATGAACAATCGGAAACCTAAAAGTGAAATTACCTTAGAAGAATTGAGAGGTCAAACCTCGATACCAAGTATACAAGATGATGTACCACACGTCACATCTTCACAACCGGAACCCCGTCGTAGTGGGAAGGTTCCCAGGCAACCCGAGAGATTCATGGGGATAGGAGAATCTTCGGATTTGGTTCCCGGTGTTGAATCAGACCCATGGACGTACGATGAGGCAATCCAAGACAAAGGCGCGGAGTCATGGCAAACGGCAATGGAAGCCGAGATGGGTTCGATGGATCATAATCAAGTGTGGGAGTTGGTCGAGCCACCTAGTGGGGTAGAACCCATTGGATGCAAGTGGGTTTACAAGAGGAAAAGAGGACCGGACGGAAGGGTTGAAACCTTCAAAGCAATGCTTGTGGCCTGTGGCCTGTAGCTATGCTTAAGTCCATCCGTATTCTCTTGTCGATCGCTGCGCACTTAGATTACGAGATCTGGCAAATGGATGTCAAGACAGCTTTCCTTAACGAAAGTCTTGATGGGATCTATATGCAACTGCCCAAAGGTTTCATTGGAAAAGGCCAAGAGAATCTCGTATGCAAGCTCAAGAGATCCATTGACGGACTTAAGCAAGCATCGCGTACTTGGAACCAGTGTTTTGATCAAGTGATTAAATCTTATGGGTTTGATCAAAACTAGTTCGAAAGTTGTGTGTATAAGAAGCGTGACGGAACTGCGGTGGTATTCTTAGTATTATACGTAGACGATATTCTGCTCATTGGAAACAATGTAAAGGTATTGTCAGACGTAAAGGTATGGCTGTCAAAACAATTTGATATGAAGGACTTAGGGGAAGCCGGTCACATCCTTGGGATCAAAATCACTCGCGATCGCACGAAAAGGATGTTGGGCTTATCGCAAGCTTCATACATTGACACTGTTTTGAAGCGATTCAGCATGCAAGATTCCAAGAAAGGTTTTATACCTTTTAGGCACGGAATCCATCTATCGAAAGAAATGAGCCCTAAGACGCAAGCGGCGATAGATGACATGAAAGGTGTTCCGTACGCTTCGGCCGTAGGAAGACTTATGTATGCAATGTTGTGTACGAGACCGGATATCTGCTTTGCCGTGGGCATGGTGGCAAGATATCAAAGTAACCCCGGGAAAGCACATTAGATTGTAATTAAATGCGTTCTTTAGTTTCTGAAAAGAACTTAGTATGGAATGCTGATTTAACAATCAGACAATCTAATTCCCATGGGATACACGGACTCAAATTTCCAATCAGACATAGACTCCAAAATACCTACCTCGGGTAGTGTGTTTTGCATGGGAGAAGGAGCCATGACATGGAGAAGCGATTAGCAGAAATGCATCGCCGATTCGACCATGGAAACCGAATAAGTAACTGCTTATGAAGCAGCGAAAGAAGCGGTTTGGCTCAAGTACTTCTTAGTGGACTTGGACGTAGTTCCGAATTTGCCCGACAAGATAACTGTCCTTTGTGACAATGCCGGGGCAGTTGCAAATTCAAAGGAACCGAGAGCCCACAAGGCCAGCAAACACATAGAAAGAAAATACCATCTGATACGAGAAATCGTTAAGAGAGGAGATATAGAGGTGGCAAAGATAGCGTCGGGTGACAATCTAGCTGATCCATTCACAAAGGGTCTGCCTCAGAGTACATTCGAGAGACATGTGGATGGAATGGGAGTCAAGACGATTGCCAATCTGCTTTAAGTATAAGTGGGAGGAATTATTAGGTTAGTGTAGGTTGACATGAGATGTCACGTAGAGCTACTACACTAAGACATGCGTGATGTATACTAAAAGCAGACTTTAAGTATAAGTGGGAGATTGTTGGAGTTATACGTGAAAGTATGCTTTTACTTTGTATAACTCGTGTATCAAACACTCGTTTTATGAGAATAATTCTTTTATCGCATTTGCTTTAGTTATGATTGAATTTTGAATTTCTATTGCAAACCGTTCAATATATAGTACGTGTTACAAAGTAGTTAATGTGGTGATACCCGATCACGGAAGACGACATTAACAGTTTACTTGTAACTAAACGTACATTTTCACGACCCAGGTGGAATTGAACAATCCGCCGTGAAAGGTCGTTGTGTAAGGCTCAGATTGGTCTGTCTTGACCAAGAGATTGCACTAGCACATTTAGTATGTGTTGAAGAGGTCCTACAGCGAGGATAAATTCTTCTGTTCTGAAAGGTGAAGAATTAGACCTCAGTGGTTGTTGATTTCTTAATCTTCGTCACTTAAATAGGACCGTGTGTGCTTAGTAGTTACTGCTTTGATTCATGTTGGGTGAGAATCATTGCGACTTCGAACTTTGTATCTTGGGCAGTAATATTAATCATACGACGGTTGCTAAGATTTAATACGAAGAAACGCGTGCGAGTACGGCTCGTGTGATTAGTCCCCTTGGTGGGCTCAGAAGTTTTATTGTACCAAATCTTGCAAGTGAAGAATTAGTTTCTTCGGTACGAATAATAATGTTGAGCTGTCTTTACTCCAAGGTGAAAGATGTTAATTAATTTAGAGCTATTCAGAAGCTTAATTAATTAATGGACTTGTTAATCTTAAACGCGGGAAATAATAACCGGGAGCCCATATTATCGTAATATGAATTAAGATGGATAGTGCAATATTAATTTATTAGTGGTAATAATTAATATTAATGGGCTGAATTATATTGGGGCTCAATATTGAAATTCAGAAGTCCATTAGGAGGTCCAATCTTAATTCACCTTAAGGCCCCTCAAGTAGCCCATTAAGTAGCCCAATAATGATAAGGTGATTAAAATAAAAAGAATATATTATGCTGATTATTTCCATGAAATTTTCGAAAATTAGAAATCTAGGAGGAAAAAGATTTTGTTGATTTTCTTGAAAAGATATTATGGAAGATATGTATTCTTGGAATACAAGAATATCTCATATATTCAAGAAGATCCAAATATTGGGATTTCATCTTAGTATTTTCGAAAATTACAAGCTTATAAGCTAAGTGAGATTTTTGTGGAATATTTTATTGTGGAGAAAAGAATATATGAGATATATTCAAGATTTCTTAGAGTCTAAGAAAAGATTTTTTGCAAGCCCAAATATTCTATAATTTTCGGCCACTATACTTATAAATAGGGGGTGATTATTTCATCCCCAAGTACATAATTATAACATGTACTATATATTGAACGGTTTGCAATAGAAATTCAACATTCAATCATAACTAAAGCAAATGCGATAAAAGAATTATTCTCATAAAACGAGTGTTTGATACACGAGTTATACAATGTAAAAGCATACTTTCACGTATAACTCCAACAATCTCCCACTCACTTATACTTAAAGTATGCTTTTAGTATACATCACGCATGTCTTAGTGTAGTAGCTCTCCGTGACATCTCATGTCAACCTACACTAACCTAATAATTCCTCCCACTTATACTTAAAGCAGATTGGCAATAGTCTTGACTCCCATTCCATCCACATGTCTCTTGAATGTATTCAGAGGCAGACCCTTTGTGAAATGGATTTACTAGGTTGTCCCCGACGCATATCTTTGCCACCTCTTTATCTCCTCTCTTAACGATTTCTCGTATAAGATGGTGTTTTCTTTCAATGTGTTTGCTGGCCTTGTGGGCTCTCGGTTCCCTTGAATTTGCAACTGCCCAGGCATTGTCACAAAAGACAGTTATCTTGTCGGGCAAATTCGGAACAACGTCTAAGTCCACTAAGAAGTACTTGAGCCAAACCGCTTCTTTCGCTGCTTCACAAGCAGTTACTTATTCGGCTTTCATGGTCGAATCGGCGATGCATTTCTGCAAATCGCTTCTCCATATCATGGCTTTTACTTAGAAAAAATCAGCATAATATATTCTTTTTATTTTAATGACCTTATCATTATTGGGCTACTTAATGGGCTACTTGAGGGGCCTTAAGGAGAATTAAGATTGGACCTCCTAATGGACTTCTGAATTTCAATATTGAGCCCCAATATAATTCAGCCCATTAATATTAATTATTACCACTAATAAATTAATATTGCACTATCCATCTTAATCCATATTACGATAATATGGGCTCCCGGTTATATTTCCCGCGCTTAAGATTATCAAGTCCATTAATTAATTGAACTTCTGAATAACTCTAAATTAATTAATATATTTCACCTTGGAGTAAAGACAGCTCAACATTATTATTCGTACCGAAGAAACTAATTCTTCACTTGCAAGATTTGGTACAATAAAACTTCTGAGCCCACCAAGGGGACTAATCACACGAGCCGTACTCGCACGCGTTTCTCCGTATTAAATCTTAGCAACCGTCGTATGATTAATATTACTGCCCAAGACACAAAGTTATTAAGTCGCAATGATTCTCACCCAACATGAATCAAAGCAGTAACTACTAAGCACACACGGTCCTATTTAAGGGACGGAGATTAAGAAATCAACAACCACTGAGGTCTAATTCTTCACCTTTCAGAACAGAAGAATTTCTCCTCGCTGTAGGACCTCTTCAACACATACTAAATGTGCTAGTGCAATCTCTTAGTCAAGACAGACCAATCTGAGCCTTACACATCGACCTTTCACGGCGGATTGTTCAATTCCACCTAGGCCGTGAAAATGTACGTTTAGTTACAAGTAAACTGTTAATGTTGTCTTCCGTGATCGGGTATCACCACATTAACTACTATGTAACACGTACTATATATTGAACGGTTTGCAATAGAAATTCAACATTCAATCATAACTAAAGCAAATGCGATAAAAGAATTATTCTCATAAAACGAGTGTTTGATACACGAGTTATACAAAGTAAAAGCGTACTTTCACGTATAACTCCAACAATCTCCCACTTATACTTAAAGTCTGCTTTTAGTATACATCACGCATGTCTTAGTGTAGTAGCTCTACGTGACATCTCATGTCAACCTACACTAACCTAATAATTCCTCCCACTTATACTTAAAGCAGATTGGCAATCGTCTTGACTCCCATTCCATCCACATGTCTCTCGAATGTACTCTGAGGCAGACCCTTTGTGAATGGATCAGCTAGATTGTCACCCGACGCTATCTTTGCCACCTCTATATCTCCTCTCTTAACGATTTCTCGTATCAGATGGTATTTTCTTTCTATGTGTTTGCTGGCCTTGTGGGCTCTCGGTTCCTTTGAATGTGCAACTGCTCCGACATTGTCACAAAAGACAGTTATCTTGTCGGGCAAATTCGGAACAACGTCCAAGTCCACTAAGAAGTTCTTGAGCCAAACTGCCTCTTTCGCTGCTTCACAAGCAGCTACATACTCGGCTTCCATGGTCGAATCGGCGATGCATTTCTGCTTAACGCTTCTCCATGAAATGGCTCCTCCTCCCATGCAAAACACACTACCCGAGGTTGACTTTCTTGAGTCTATGTCTGATTGGAAATCCGAGTCCGTGTATCCTACGGGAACTAGACTATCCGACTGGTAAATCAGCATCCGCTCCCGAGTTCTTTTCAGATACCTCAAGATGCACTTTACGACAGTCCAATGGTCTTTCCCGGGATTACTTTGATATCTTGCCACCATGCCCACGGCAAAGCAGATATCCGGTCTCGTACACAGCATTGCATACATAAGGCTTCCTACGGCCGAAGCGTACGGAACACCTTTCATGTCATCTATCGCCGCTTGCGTCTTAGGGCTCATTTCTTTCGATAGATGGATTCCGTGCCTAAAAGGTACAAACCCTTTCTTGGAATCTTGCATGCTGAAACGCTTCAAAACAGTGTCAATGTATGAAGCTTGCGATAAGCCCAACATCCTTTTCGTGCGATCGCGAGTGATTTTGATCCCAAGGATGTGACCGGCTTCCCCTAAGTCCTTCATATCAAATTGTTTTGACAGCCATACCTTTACGTCTGACAATACCTTTACATTGTTTCCAATGAGCAGAATATCGTCTACGTATAATACTAAGAATACCACCGCAGTTTCGTCACGCTTCTTATACACACAACTTTCGAACTCGTTTTGATCAAACCCATAAGACTTTATCACTTGATTAAAACACTGGTTCCAAGTACGCGATGCTTGCTTAAGTCCGTAAATGGATCTCTTGAGCTTGCATACGAGATTCTCTTGGCCTTTTTCAATGAAACCTTTGGGCTGTTGCATATAGATATCTATGCCGTCAAGACTTCCGTTAAGGAAAGCCGTCTTGACATCCATTTGCCAGATCTCGTAATCTAGGTGCGCAGCGATCGACAAGAGAATACGGATGGACTTAAGCATAGCTACAGGCGAAAAAGTTTCCTCATAATCGATCCCTTCTTTCTGAGTATATCCTTTGGCCACAAGCCTTGCTTTGAAGGTTTCAACCCTTCCGTCCGGTCCTCTTTTCCTCTTGTACACCCACTTGCATCCAATGGGTTCTACCCCACTGGGTGGCTCGACCAACTCCCACACATGATTATGATCCATCGAACCCATCTCGGCTTCCATTGCCGTTTGCCATGACTCCGCGTCTTTGTCTTGGATGGCCTCGTCGTATGTCCATGGGTCTGATTCAACACCGGGAACCAAATCCGAAGATTCTCCTATCCCCATGAATCTCTCGGGTTGCCTGGGAACCCTCCCACTACGACGGGGTTCCGGTTGTGAAGATGTGACATGTGGTACATCATCTTGTATACTTGGTATCGAGGTTTGACCTCTCAATTCTTCTAAGGTAATTTCACTTTTAGGTTTCCGATTGTTCATATAGTCTTCCTCCAAGAATTTAAAGTGTGTACTAATCACGGTCTTTTGATCCTTGGGACTATAGAACATGCACCCTTTCGTTCCGGCCGGGTATCCTATAAACAGCCTTAATTCCGAACGTGGATCCAACTTACCGGCTTCCTTGTCTAGCACGTATGCCGGACAACCCCAAATCCGCAAATGTCTTAGACTGGGCTTGCGCCCGGTCCACAATTCCATTGGGATTTTAGGAACCGATTTGGATGGCACCAAGTTTAGAATATAAGCCGCTGTTTCCAAGGCATTACCCCAAAACGACTTGGGTAAATCCGAATAACTCATCATGGATCTGACCATCTCTAAAAGAGTCCGGTTCCTTCGTTCCGCCACACCGTTCTGTTGAGGGGTTCCCGGTGCGGTCAACTGGGATACAATCCCTTCGTCCGATAGGTAGTTCAAGAATTCATCGCTGAGGTATTCGCCTCCACGATCTGATCGTAGAAACTTGATACTCTTTTCCCTATGTTTCTCGGCTTCGGCCTTAAACTCTTTAAACTTTTCAAAGTTTCAGACTTATGCCGCATAAGGTAAATGTACCCATATCTTGAGTAATCGTCAATGAAGGTAACGAAATACTCATACCCCATTCTCGCTTTGATCGTCATTGGACCACATACATCGGTATGAACGAGTTCTAACACTTTCGTGGCTCTATTCCCCTTGGCTCCAAATGCCCTCTTGGTCATCTTACCCTCTAAACAGGATTCACAAGTTGGAAACGGCTCGACTTGGAGCGATTCCAAGGATCCGTCTTTCACCAATCTCTCTATCCGCTTTAGATTAATATGACCTAGTCTAAGATGCCATAGAAGTGTTTCGTTCATCTCCGAAGAACGCTTTCTTTTATTGCTCGAAATGATCGACGTGTTATTAGATTCATTATTTGAGTGGTGTGCACACTTAATCGTATAGAGATTGTTTACCAACGTTCCATGACAGATAATATCATTCTTAAAAGAAACAGTAACAACTTTATTAAAAGTAACTGAATATCCATCAAAAAACAACTTAGAAACCGAAATTAAATTCTTTCTAAAGTTCGGAACGTATAAAACATCTCTTAAAATTAAAACTCTATCTTCAAAAGATAGGTGCACGACTCCCACTGCTTCGGCTGCCACTCGCGTAGCATCGCCCAAAGTGATGGTGATCTCATTCTTGCTAAGTCGCATTGACTTGAAGCGACTACACTAGCTTCTACTAGTAGCTACCCCGCAAGAGAACGGGTTCACTGTAGTATGGGCAAGTATAGGGACCAAGTATTATCGAACCCAAGGGACAGTGTATATGCGAATAGATCCCTGAAGATCTACGCGTCGTAGTTAATATGAGTGTTTTGTTTTTGGATTTTTTTAAGAAGATTAATTAAACTAAAAGTAAATTAACTAGACTAAAATACTAAAGCAGACGATTTGACTAAGGGTTGGATTCAAATAAGAGATGGTGATGCTTAGGATAGGAATCCCTACGTATACTAACGAAGCAGGTACATAATCAAAATAACTGTGACAAACGAGAATTAACCTAAGTCTAAGAATGCAAGGTGAAAGCTCAAGATTCTAAACCCTAATACTTTACCCTAACACTCGACTTCACTAATCCACTAACAAGTTAATAGATAGCGTTTAATTAATGAGACCCTAATTTAACTAAGGTGATGCGGTCGTCCTCCTTCGCTAAACCGGTAGATGAATTAACCTTTCCTAAACCCTCTCGTTAAGCCTACTCGTTGTTAAAGAGTGATACGGTCGTCCTCTCTCTAACACCTTTCGAACGAAACTCAAGAGTAAAATCTAGATTAATTTTAAGCATTCATTAATTAAGAGAATTAAAACCTAACGTCACAAGTTACTCTAATTACGTACCCACAACCTACTTCTACGAGTTCATCCTACCCTAAGCATGCAAGGGTTTTAGCTAGACATGGTTTGAATGTAAACAATAACAATTAAATAATTAGCAAACATGAACATGGTAATGAAAACGAAGAAAAGAACGAACATAAACTGAGGTTTTAATATGTAAAAGATTAAACTGAAATTAATTAACAAAAACTAGGTCTCAACGTATTTAAGAACAAAAATTATTAAGAATCGAAACTAAAACGTGAAATCGTAGAGTAAATTCGTAATCAAAAACCTTAAAAACGTAAATCTAAGCCTCGCTCGTCTCTTCTCTTCCTTCTTGCTCTAAAAACTCTATGAAACGTGATGTGTAAAAGTTGGGGATCCTTCAAAACGTGTTTGGAAGAGGTATATATAGGCACCGGGTCGAAACGGGAGTTAACGGGCCGAAAATACGAATCCGGAGGCAAAAGTATAGGGGCGCTCGAGCAAAACGCTCGAGCGGTCCCGCTCGAGCAGTGTAGCTCGAATGGTGCATTCGCTCGAGCGGTCGCGCTCGAGCTGCTCGAGCGCTGAAATGACACTGTTACTTTTGGGCGCTCGAGTGATTCGCTCGAGCGGTGGCGCTCGAGCTGCTCGAGCGCAAGAATGGTTCTGTATGTTTGCGCGCTCGAGTAAGGCGCTCGAGCGGTGGCGCTCGAGTGATGCGCTCGAGTAACCTTTAATCCCTCCAAATGATACTTTTCCTCGTCCGCACTAATACCAATCGTATTTCTTCAATATCTTCTCATCCGGGCATCCGTTTGAGTCGATTCAAAGTCCTACGAACTCCGTTTTCTGTCCTCTATTCACCTATGTGCATCAAAGAGACAAATTTATCAATGTATAGAAATGATGCTCATTTGACTCTAAGCACTAATCGAAAACACTCAAAACATGAGTAAATTGGGCTCCAAAACATAACAATTTCACGCCTAATCAACCCCCCCAAACTTACCATGTTGCTTGTCCTCAAGCAACGAAATAATAAGTCAAGTGAAATTGTTAGGAATGAATCAAGAATCAAATCATGCAAGTGATTGAACTCGAGCTTCAAAGATCAATCACCCGTATACTCACTCACTTTCTTTTATCGTACTCATGCAACAATAATGAGAAACACCAAGATCAAGCATGGATGTGCACTCCACGATGTGTTTAACTCCCTCACAAGTGTATAACAATGTTTAAGGGACTCACTCAATCAATCAATCACACATATTGGCAGCTATAGGCTTGTAAATGCTCTCAACTTCGACCATACTCTAGAAATCAATGCCGAATCAAAAAGGACTTTCAAACGGTTGTAATGTAGGCTCTTTGGACAGGTGGGATAACAATATGGTAAAGTGACTCAAGTGAATGGAGAATAGAAATTCAAAACTTCGGTACTTCGAGATTAAGAACGAACTACTTCAAACATATTCAATCACTACACTTTCGCTTTCAATTCTCTCATCACTTCAATTTTTTTTATCTTTCTCACTCCTTCACTTTTTCAATCACTTCATCATTTTTTTCTTTTTCGCACAAACACATGAGCTCATTTTTTTTTTCTTTTGCTCATTCTCAAATTTTTTTGTTCTTTCTTTCACGTCTCAAAACTTCATCACACCTTCTTCTCATATTCACTCAACAAACAACCTTTTCCTTTTTCAACTCAATTCACTCCCTTCATATTCACACTTTCCTATTCTCCACTCAAATTTGGACAAAAAGGCTTAGGAATTGGAATAGTGTTCATATGTGCTAGCAAATAAAATAGGCTTTAGGCTCAAAGGGGCTAACAAGGGATCAATGTCATTGGTAAGGAAAATTTTGGCTAAGTGACTCAATTAAATCAATGATGGCCTAAGATCACATTCGGCATATCAAACTAGACACAATCAAGAAGCAAGAGCACACACAAGTTCTAGCATCCTCTAAGGTGACGATCCACTCACAAACGAAGAGATTAAATCATGCATTTAAATCTCGTAAGGCTCAAAAGCTCACAGCTTTCACATCCATGCTAGTCCTAGTGAATTCTCACTCTCATCACACAAGTACTCAAAAGAAAAATTCACAAGCATACAAGTTCTTTCTCAACTCAGCTCAAACTCAAACACTCACACAAGAAAACTCCTAACTCAGCCTCACAATTCACCCTACTCATCAAATCATACTCAAAGATAGCAATCAACAAGCATAAGGTGATTGATAGGCATAAAATATTGAGTAACAAAACAAATTAATAAAAGCCCAAGGAGCATCTCAAGGCACAAAATAACTAACTCAACTCAAAGATAAGGGGTGCATGCATGTGCAATGTAACAAGAAACATAAAAAAACTCCACCCCCCCAAACTTTGACCTTGCTAAAGGTCTAAGTTTGGGGTTGTGGGTTACCTCAACCAAATAATCCAATTTCTCTCAATAGCTTTGCACACTTCCTTGTCTCAAGTTGGTTCCTTCAATCTAAATAACTCCATGATACCTTTACTCCTTTAGAGACAAGCCTACAAAATAAAACTCTCAAGTACGAGGTTAAACATACGACTCAAAATACTCCCTAATAATATAAAAAAAAACACTAAAAATAAATGAAAGCAAATAAAAATGGGTTGCCTCCCATTCAGCGCTATTTTTAAGGTCCTCATGCCGGACCAAGCTCAAAGGAGCTTATGGGACATCATACTCAAATTTACCTCCCTTACTCTCATAAGAGTGGTGTTTGAACTTCTTTCCTTGATGCCCCACCATCATGAGTTCCTTTGCTCTCTTCTCATCCCCAAGTGTTATGGGTCTCAACTCCTTCTTGCCTCTATCTGGAGGAGTCTTACCACACAATTTCTTGAGTTTGGACTTTTTCTTCTTAACTCCTCCTTTCCCTTCTAACTGGACCACGTCCACTTTCTTCACCTCTCCATCCTTCAACTTCTTCACTTTATCCCTATCAACATAATCAAGAACATAACGCTCATGGGTTAAATAATCAAGTGAAGAATTATAAAATTCATGAATATGAGAAGGATTAGGGATAGAAGGCGTGTCTTCAACACTAGGATCAATTGCATCCATGCAATATAAGCTCTCATCCTCCCTAGGGTGTTTCATGGCTTCATATAGGGAGATCTTCACTTCTTGATCATCAACCTTCAATGTGATCTTCCCATTTGCCACATCTAGCACCATCCCCGCCGTAGCTAAGAACGGTCTTCCCAAGATCAATGGAACGTGCTCATCTTCCTCCATCTCTAGCACTACAAAGTCGGCTGGAAAGATGTGATCTCCAACTCTCACTAGGACGTCTTCAACAACACCTTGAGGTCGAGTAATAGACCGATCGGCAAGTTGAAGCGTCATCATTGTGGGTTGAAGTTCAACACCTTCCAACTTCTTGAAAAGCGACAACGGCATGAGATTGATGCTCGCCCCGAGGTCGCACAACGCTCCCTTCTTGATCCCATTCCCGATATCACATAGGATCGTGAAACTCCCGGGATCCTTCAGCTTCGGTGGAAGCGCCTTGTGCACTAATGCACTCACCTCGTGGTTCAGCTGCACCAACTTCGGCTCATCCACTCGCCGTCTTTTCGCAATCAAGTCCTTCAGAAACTTTGCATAATGCGGCATCTGTTCCAAAGCATCATAAAAAGGAATGTTAATGTGAAGTTGTTTAAAAACATCAAGAAATTTTGCAAATTTTTCATCAAGCTTCTTTTTCATGAAGCGCTGTGGATATGGGACGGGTATCACAGATTTGGGTACCCCCCACTCATCTCTTTCTGTTTCTTTCACTTTCTCCCTTGCTTCCTTTGCCTTTTTCCACTTAGGAACTCTCTCACTCTTCTCAATTCCTTCACTTTCAATCCCCTTCTCAACTTCATCTCCTTTAGGCTCAATCTCTTCTTGGGGCGTCTCAGAATCAGCAGGCATCTGAGGACCTTCGTAGTTGGTTCCACTTCTCAGCTGGATCGCCTTGCACTGCTCTTTTGAGTTCCCCTCCGGCATTCTATTCACGGACTTTGCAATTTGACTCATCTGGAGCTCTAAAGAGGTGAACCTTCGATTGTTCTCTTGTTGAGTTCTAGTCCACTCAACGTTCATCTTCTGGAGCTCTTGATCACGATGATCACCCTTCTTATGCAACTCCTTCACATCGTACTCCAAGGATGACAACCGCTTGCTCCCTTCCTCCACCTTCTGAAGGATCGCTCTCAACATTTCCTCGGTTGATGCACCGCCTTCTCCACCAGGAGGTTGAGACCCCGGATCAACACCTGCAGGAACAGTAACACCAGCTTTTGGGTTAGCATAAGAGAAATTCTCATTTTTCCTCCAAGTGTTTTGAGGAGGCTGCTGGCCTCCTTGATACCCTTGTGTGTTCCTCCATTGATTTTGAAGTGGCTGAGGGCCTGGAGGCACAAATGGTTGGCCATAAGAAGGCCTTCCATACTGATTTCCACCTTGGTAGCCATTCTGATTGTAATATGGACCTCCCATGTAATTGGCTACCTCTTGCTGTCCACTGGGCTGGTCTACTCTCTCATTCTCTACTGCGTGCTCTCCACCCAAACTTTTCCCCAACTCGAGGTTGTTGATCTTTTCCATCATGGCCATCAGCAGCCTTCTCGTTCCTTCTCCCTCTTCAACCTGATGCACTCTTTGCAAATCTGCATCTCCACTCCAAGCACCGGCATTCGTGACAATGTTGTCCACGATCTCCCTACACCTCTCTATGCCTTGGTTCAGGAATGCTCCACCTGCACAGGCGTCTAAATGGGCTTGACCATCCTTGCTGGCACCGCTGTAGAAGAATGCCATAACATCCCCCTCATTGTACCCATGCTGCGGGCACTCTATCAGCATGTTCGAGTATCTCTCCCACGCTTGGCGTAAATCCTCTCCAGACTTCTGGCGAAAGGACGAGATCTCAATTCTAGCCTTGATCGTCCTAGATGGAGGGTAGAATCGCTCGAGGAACAGACGCTCGAGCTCGGCCCAAGTGGTAATACCTCCCCGCGGGAGCGTATTATCGTACCACTCCTTGGCTATTCCCGTCAATGAGAATGGGAACAGCCTAAGCCTCTTGGCATCTTCAGACATGCCATTATAATTAAATGTTGAGGCAATCATGAGAAAACTCCTCAAGTGTGTATGAGGATTCTCCTTCCCGATCACTCCTTTGAACTGATTCTCAGTCAGCAGCTTTAAAATCCCCGGGGATATCGAGAAGTTGTTCGCCTCAACAGGAGGTAAAGCCACTCCATCATAGTACCGCTGTGGCTGTGCTGCAAACCTCCCTCGAATAGCCATCTGATCTGCGTTCTGAGGAACGTACTGAGGATTAGCAGCTGGTACTGGTACTTGTTGGGGTGGTGGTTGGTACACAGGTGGTTGGTTATAGACTGGTGGTGGATGATATGGATATGGTGGGTAAGGATAAGGTGGGTATGGTAATGTTGGTATGCTGGGTTGTGGAAAGGGTTATTTGGGTTTTGTGGGTAAGCAGGGTTTTGGTTATGAGGATTATGGACAAGGTTCTGAGCTGGGTTCACTACGTTTTGTGTACCCGGGTTTAGGCTCTGGCTATCCCCCAATGGAATTTGATTCTGGCTACCACTAACTCCAGTGCCTTCAACTCGGTCTACTGCCTGATTGAAATCGTTGGCAGCATCGTCCAACTCATTACTTATATCCATTGGTTCCTTCCCTAAGTCGGCTGCGTTCATTCTTCTCAAGTAAGCTCGGTTCCTTCTGGCTATTGTCTCAGGATCTGCAGGTATTCTCTCTTCGCTCGTATTGCCTTGTGAGCGTGTTCTCATAAACCTGACACACTAGCAGATGGATCAAAACGCAACTGCCGAATAAATAAAAATAAAAATAAAAAATAAAAACAGAAAATAAGCACCCACTACTAACTACTAAGCTATCGACAAGTCCTATTCAAACATACAACGCCATCCCCGGCAACGGCGCCATTGACTTGAAGCGACTACACTAGCTTCTACTAGTAGCTACCCCGCAAGAGAACGGGTTCACTGTAGTATGGGCAAGTATAGGGACCAAGTATTATCGAACCCAAGGGACAGTGTATATGCGAATAGATCCCTGAAGATCTACGCGTCGTAGTTAATATGAGTGTTTTGTTTTTGGATTTTTTTAAGAAGATTAATTAAACTAAAAGTAAATTAACTAGACTAAAATACTAAAGCAGACGATTTGACTAAGGGTTGGATTCAAATAAGAGATGGTGATGCTTAGGATAGGAATCCCTACGTATACTAACGAAGCAGGTACATAATCAAAATAACTGTGACAAACGAGAATTAACCTAAGTCTAAGAATGCAAGGTGAAAGCTCAAGATTCTAAACCCTAATACTTTACCCTAACACTCGACTTCACTAATCCACTAACAAGTTAATAGATAGCGTTTAATTAATGAGACCCTAATTTAACTAAGGTGATGCGGTCGTCCTCCTTCGCTAAACCGGTAGATGAATTAACCTTTCCTAAACCCTCTCGTTAAGCCTACTCGTTGTTAAAGAGTGATACGGTCGTCCTCTCTCTAACACCTTTCGAACGAAACTCAAGAGTAAAATCTAGATTAATTTTAAGCATTCATTAATTAAGAGAATTAAAACCTAACGTCACAAGTTACTCTAATTACGTACCCACAACCTACTTCTACGAGTTCATCCTACCCTAAGCATGCAAGGGTTTTAGCTAGACATGGTTTGAATGTAAACAATAACAATTAAATAATTAGCAAACATGAACATGGTAATGAAAACGAAGAAAAGAACGAACATAAACTGAGGTTTTAATATGTAAAAGATTAAACTGAAATTAATTAACAAAAACTAGGTCTCAACGTATTTAAGAACAAAAATTATTAAGAATCGAAACTAAAACGTGAAATCGTAGAGTAAATTCGTAATCAAAAACCTTAAAAACGTAAATCTAAGCCTCGCTCGTCTCTTCTCTTCCTTCTTGCTCTAAAAACTCTATGAAACGTGATGTGTAAAAGTTGGGGATCCTTCAAAACGTGTTTGGAAGAGGTATATATAGGCACCGGGTCGAAACGGGAGTTAACGGGCCGAAAATACGAATCCGGAGGCAAAAGTATAGGGGCGCTCGAGCAAAACGCTCGAGCGGTCCCGCTCGAGCAGTGTAGCTCGAATGGTGCATTCGCTCGAGCGGTCGCGCTCGAGCTGCTCGAGCGCTGAAATGACACTGTTACTTTTGGGCGCTCGAGTGATTCGCTCGAGCGGTGGCGCTCGAGCTGCTCGAGCGCAAGAATGGTTCTGTATGTTTGCGCGCTCGAGTAAGGCGCTCGAGCGGTGGCGCTCGAGTGATGCGCTCGAGTAACCTTTAATCCCTCCAAATGATACTTTTCCTCGTCCGCACTAATACCAATCGTATTTCTTCAATATCTTCTCATCCGGGCATCCGTTTGAGTCGATTCAAAGTCCTACGAACTCCGTTTTCTGTCCTCTATTCACCTATGTGCATCAAAGAGACAAATTTATCAATGTATAGAAATGATGCTCATTTGACTCTAAGCACTAATCGAAAACACTCAAAACATGAGTAAATTGGGCTCCAAAACATAACAATTTCACGCCTAATCACCGGGTTAGCTGGAACCCCTGAAGAGTGAAATAAATATGATCAGTTGCCCCGGTATCCACTACCCAAACGTGGGTAGCATACGCCGCAACATATGTTTCAACGACTAAAGCATGAGACTTACCTTTCTTTACCGCCTTCTTAGGCTTAGAACAGGTAGACCTCCAATGTCCTCTTTCCCCGCAATTGAAGCACTTACTCTTACCGGGTATCTTCACGCCGTACGGCTTGAAAGCTCTTTTCTTGCCTCCCAAAGTGAGTCTACTGGTTTGGTTCCGATCAACTACCTCCTTCTCAATCTCACCTTCCATTGGCCTAGATTTCGAGAAAAGGCTCTTGATCACCAAAGCCTCGTCCCTACTCCCCAAGTATGACTCTACCGTTATCAGGGCTTTGAGCAGGGTATCCAAAGTGAACTTGTGTTCAGATAACACGTATTCCCAAAAGAACCCATCAAAACTACTCGATAGCTTTAGGAGTATGGAATCGATTTGACTTTCTTCACTTTGTCCGGCACCAAGAAACTCGAGTTTCTCAAACTCGCGCCTAAAATTGAGAACATGATCCCTTACGGGTGTTCCCTTCACCATTTCCTTCGTGAGCTTCTCACGAATGGTGAACAGATTCGCCATGGGGTTCTGATGTTGAAACATCTCTTCAAGGCTATTCATGATATCAACAGCCGCTTCAATGCCTTCATGAATGCGCCTCAAATCCTCAGACATAAATGTCAAGATGATGTGCTTCATGTGCTCATTGGAATGCTTCCAATCATCGAATATCGCCTTTTCCCCATTACTTGACTTATCATTAGGTTTCTTGGGTACGTCAACGCTAAATATCCAATAGTGTTCTTGCGCAGGAAGGACCATGTTTATATTACGTTTCCAATCAACATAGTTTTCACCAACAAGTTTGTTATCTTTAAGTATACTAAACAGTGGATTAAAAGGTTGCGACATGATGAACTGAGAATAAAACATACATTCATATCAATATCTAGAAAAATACGAAATTATCACATAAATTTGATCACATCAATTATATTGAAACCTTAAAACAATATAATCATGCATCAGCCAACATCTCGAAACAATTTAAATGCGCCACGAGGGGTGGTCTATACATTTAAACACATTCAAGCGGATTACAAACTTAAAAGTTACAAATCCTTAATTCAAAATTAATAGTTGGCTCCCACTTTGACCACATAGAAACTGACAGGGACTCCGAGGGGAGTAAGTTAATATCAATTTCCTATGCCTAAGTAACAACCATAATTAAATACAGGATTATTATTTCGCTTTGAGCAAGCCACTCGTGGTGAGGGTCAATACCGCCACTAGTAATAATCCACAATCATCCTTTCGGAATTTATTCATGTGAAATCCGTTCTTTTGGCCGATCCGAGGGGGAAATGTATTCCAAAAGAACTTCACAAATAAATAAATTATGGAGGTCAAATTAATCCAATTTTAATATCCGGAATAAAATTGCGATTATAAAACATACTTAGTAATTTTCGAAAGTAAGGTTTTTCTTGGACAATTAAATTCATGCAAACACATATTAACAAATAATAATAAGTGCACGAAATAAAACATCCATCAAAACAAAATTAAACACATTGGAGCACTCGAATCCAATTGTCACGGTTTAATTTCTTCACATCTTGATGCGAAAAAATCGTCCTTGTTGCTTTCCGACGTTCGTCTCGACGTGCTCCCACTCGAACATCAACACTTCTTCAAAACAGCATCGTTTGGGGTTCGGGACGACGTTTAAAATCACACGAAAAAAAACACGAACCGAAAAAATTCAACGGCCTGAGATACAGCGCGCGTCGGCCCACGAAGTGGGCCCGCGCACTTCCCTGCCCGAGAAGCGCTGGAAAAGCGCCCGAGGCGCGCCGAAGCGCAGCCCCGAGGCGCACCCGAGGCGCGCCCAAGGCGCTGCACAGAAGCGCGCCGAGGCGCTGCCCGGGGCGCCCCGAGGCGCTGCAGAGGCCTGCCGAGGCGCGCGCGCGCGGTGCGCGCGGCGCCGTGCGCCCGTTGCACACGGCGTGCGCCGTGCACCCCCGTGCGCCGTTTTTTTCGCCGTTCGTCCTCGTTTTCTTCACCCCTTGCATGATTTTACCTCCATACACGCTCCACGCTTGTATGCGTCGTCCGGGTACGCCGTTTTTAATTCTTCGTTCTTCGTCACGATCCGGTTACAATTTATTTTTACAAAAAAAATAAATACTAGATCTAGACTAGTCTATTACAATGATCGAATCAAAATAAAAACAACTAATCTACTCGTGGATTTTCTCACTAGAAAAACGAATTCGAACGAATCGAATTAAAAAAACAAATTAATTCACACGCATGAAATTAACAACATTAAAAACCATGACAATTGGATACCTGCAAAAAAGATCTAGCAATTCTACTATCCAATTTCAAATTTAATGTTCAACAATTTAAATTCCAATTTAAAATTCAGAGCCCGAAACCGTGGCTCTGATACCAGTTGTTGGGAAAATATGGGTGCCCGGAATCTATTCGGGATGAATTTTAAATACGAATTTAAATACAATTATTACTAGCATGAATTAATCCTAATTAATTCAAATAATAATTCCAACAACTAATTATCATCATGCATGTTGAATTAATTTCACATATTTAACTAGGCGGAATTAAACAAGTAAATATGCGATTAACGTACCTCTCGTAGTAATGGTCTTTGGAGATACGGGACACTTGTAATCACGTTCTATCAACCCAAAGCCTTCTCAAGTATTTCCCTTTTCACCTCACTTGATCGCCGGTGGGAGACGCTTTCAAGTAATTTAATAACTAAGGAAAAAGAAAAATATCTATGCTTCTTGATTTTTCCATCACATGGAATTATGTACTTGGGGATGAAATAATCATCCCCTATTTATAGGTGGTGTTGGCCGAAATTTTGAGGTATATTGGGCCTTGGAGAAAATCTTTTCTTAGACTCTAAGAAATCTTGAATATATCTCATATATTCTTTTCTCCAAAATAAAATATTCCACAAAAATCTCACACTCCTAATTATGGGGTAAATTTCGAAAATAATAAGATGAAAAACCAAGATTTGGATCTTCTTGAATATATGAGATATTCTTGTATTTCTAGAATACATATCTTCCATAATATCTTTCCAAGAAAATCAACAAAATCTTTTTCTCTTCTTATTTTGCAATTTTCGATTTTTACTTAGAAAAATCAGCATAATATATTCTTTTTATTTTAATCACCTTATCATTATTGGGCTACTTAATGGGCTACTTGAGGGGCCTTAAGGAGAATTAAGATTGGACCTCCTAATGGACTTCTGAATTTCAATATTGAGCCCCAATATAATTCAGCCCATTAATATTAATTATTACCACTAATAAATTAATATTGCACTATCCATCTTAATCCATATTACGATAATATGGGCTCCCGGTTATTATTTCCCGCGTTTAAGATTATCAAGTCCATTAATTAATTGAACTTCTGAATAGCTCTAAATTAATTAATATATTTCACCTTGGAGTAAAGACAGCTCAACATTATTATTCGTACCGAAGAAACTAATTCTTCACTTGCAAGATTTGGTACAATAAAACTTCTGAGCCCACCAAGGGGACTAATCACACGAGCCGTACTCGCACGCGTTTCTCCGTATTAAATCTTAGCAACCGTCGTATGATTAATATTACTGCCCAAGACACAAAGTTCGAAGTCGCAATGATTCTCACCCAACATGAATCAAAGCAGTAACTACTAAGCACACACGGTCCTATTTAAGGGACGGAGATTAAGAAATCAACAACCACTGAGGTCTAATTCTTCACCTTTCAGAACAGAAGAATTTCTCCTCGCTGTAGGACCTCTTCAACACATACTAAATGTTCTAGTGCAATCTCTTAGTCAAGACAAACCAATCTGAGCCTTACACATCGACCTTTCACGGCGGATTGTTCAATTCCACCTAGGCCGTGAAAATGTACGTTTAGTTACAAGTAAACTGTTAATGTTGTCTTCCGTGATCGGGTATCACCACATTAACTACTATGTAACACGTACTATATATTGAACGGTTTGCAATAGAAATTCAACATTCAATCATAACTAAAGCAAATGCGATAAAAGAATTATTCTCATAAAACGAGTGTTTGATACACGAGTTATACAAAGTAAAAGCGTATTTTCACGTATAACTCCAACAGCGAGCAGAAGGCAGAGCACAGAGTTCTGTGAGTAAATTTATTAACCAAATAATTTCAGAAGCAGTGTTAGTTAAGGCCCGGTATTGTGATTCGTAGCTAGACCGACCAACCGTGGGTTGTTTCTTTGTTCTCCAAGAAACGAGATTGTCAAAGAGAAAGATAGAGTATCCATAAGTTGACCGGCGAGTGTCAGGGCAATGGGCCCAGTCGGCATCAGAGTAACCAATAATGGTGGAATCGAGATGAGACGCAAAGGTCAATCTAAAGTGAATAGTGCCCTTAACGTATCGCAGGATTCTCTTAACAGCAAGAAAGTGATCTTCAGTAGGCGAATGCAAAAACTGGCTAACCACATTCACAGAGTAAGATAGATCGGGTCGAGTTATCGTCAGATACTGAAGAGCACCAACAAGGGACCTGTATAATGTAGGATCAGCAAACGGTTTGCCTGAACGAGTAAGGAAATCTCTAGGAGAGAGAGGGGTGGCAATGGGTTTGGAATCAAGCATGGAAGCGCGGTCTAGGATGTCACGTGCATACTTAGCTTGCCCAACAAACAGACCAGTGGAAGTGTAAGAAACCTCGAGTCCCAAGAAGTAATTTAGACGGCCCAAATCCTTTATTGCAAATGCTTTCTAAGCTCGGGAAATAAAGGCACGAACTGAAGATGAATTATTTCCGGTGACAATAATATCATCAACATAGAGGAGAAAATAGATAATTGTATCCCGATCATGAAGGTAGAATAGAGATGAGTCTGGCCTGCTCTCCTTGAAGCCAATCTGAAACAAGAAACTACTGAAACGATGGTACCAAGCCAAAGGAGCATAACTAAGGCCATACAAAGCCTTCTTAAGCCGACATACGTAATCAGGGTGACGAGAATCAACAAACCCAGGGGGTTGAGCCATAAAGACAGGCTTGGAGAGAAAACTATTAAGAAATGCGTTCTTCACATCAAGCTTGTGGAGATCTCATTTGTGTCGAACAGACAGAGCCAAAATAACACGAGCAATGGATACCTTGACGACAGGACTAAAGGTATGACCGAAGTCGATTCCTGGAATCTGCGTAAAGCCCTGAGCAACCAAACGGGCTTTATAGCGCTCAACAGAGCCATCAGAGCAAAATTTGGTACGAAACACCCATTTCGAACCAACAATATTGGCATTCAGAGGATAGGGAACCAAATCCCAAGTGTCATTCGAATGAAGAGCATCGTTTTCTTCTTGCATTGCAAAGAGCCAGTGTGGGGACTTGGCAGAGGACTTAAAACCACGTGGCTCAAAACAAGTAACAAGAGCAGACAATAGAGCTGTAGAAGCTATATCAATAGGATAGTGTGGTTTAAAGATACCTGATTTGGACCGAGTCTGCATAGGATGAGAGGGCTCCAGAACCGGGAGGGGGGGCAGAGCAATGGGAGCATCATGTCCTGCAACAATAAGGGCCGGTACGGGTGGCTCCAGGACAACGGGCAATGTCGGAGGCATATGAATGGATCACACTCGACAAGGGGGAGTTGGAACAGAGGTATGCACCTTTGGCGCAGAACGAGGGGGAGCCAAAGAATGAACCTTAGGTTCCAGAAAACTGGAGACATCTAGAGAAGAAAGTTTGGAGACCTCAAAAACACCAGAGAGCGGAAAGTAGGATTCATCAAACTGGGCGTGACGAGTAACATAAACCCGACCAGACACAGGATCGTAACACCGAAATCCTTTATGTTGACTGTTGTACCCCAAAAAAATACACGGGCTACTGTGAGGAGCTAACTTGTTAGCAACATAGTCACATAAGTACGGAAATACCCGACAACCAAAGGGTTTAAAATGCCATAATTGGGTACTGAATCATAGAGTTATTCGAAGGGAAATTTATTACCCAACAGAGTAGAAGGAAGACGATTAATAACATACACTGTTGTGGCAAAGGCAGCAAACCAGAAAGAAGCCGGAGTGTGAGCATGAAACATCATGGAAAGCCCAGTCTCTGAGATGTGACGATGCTTTCGTTCAGCACGACCATTCTGCTGAGGAGTGTATGGACAAGAAAAACGATGTTGAATGCCATGTAAATCTATGAACTCTCGAACACGAGTGTTAACAAACTCTGTCCCTCCATCACTCTGAAAGACTTTAACAGGCCTCGAAAACTGATTACACACAAAACTGTGAAATCGCACAGGCACATCATAAAAGTCTGATTTCAAACGTAGAGGATAAATCCAGGAAAAACGAGAGTAATCATCAACAAATGCAACGTAATAACAAAAATCATCATCAGTAACAAGAGGTGTTGGGCCCCACAAATCACAATGAATTAAGTCAAGCACAGAATTTGCACGTTTATCATTCAATGTAAAAAAAGACGCTTGCTCTTAGCCAACTGGCAAGAGGAGCAAAGTTTAGGATCCAGTAACAAAGAGGTAATTGATAAATGTCCTAACTTATTCAATAATGCAATCACAGAAAATGGGACATGCCCC
Source organism: Ballota nigra (assembly GCA_947034835.1). Lineage (NCBI taxonomy): Eukaryota > Viridiplantae > Streptophyta > Magnoliopsida > Lamiales > Lamiaceae > Ballota > Ballota nigra. The sequence goes on from OX344730.1 coordinate 26,822,199, forward strand.
AAACGTAGATGTCATAAATCAAAACTAGCTTTCAAATTCTTGGAATGGAGCACGACAACCAAAGCTAGAGAACCCCGTTCTAACACATACACACATTCTTTGAGCCAGAATACTCTTGGTCACCCAATTCTGAATTTCAAAGTACTTGTCAGAAAAAATAACATCAACCGGATAATCAGAGGTAATCTTGCTTATGGACAACAAATTTTTAGTGAGATGCGGCACAACTAAAACATCAAGTAAACGTACATCCTTAGATAATGAACGAGTACCAATATGAGTAATAGGGGGAGTATTACCGTCACCAACTATAACTTGACCATTACCAGTGTACGGTTCAACTGAGTCTAGCTGAGAAGCCTGAGAGGTTATGTTAGCCGAAGCACCAGAGTCGACGTACCAATCCGGAGTGGGGTCAGAGATGTTGCAAGAGACGTTAAAGGCTTGCGCAAGATGAGCAGCAGACGACATCGTGGCGCGAGCATGGAGGTACTGGGGGCATTTGTCGGCATAATGGTGGCCCTAGCAAATTTGACAACGCGGTACGTACGACTTACGAGTGGTCTGCGAACCCAAAGAAGAGTCGCGCCCACTGCTGGAAGAATTAGAGTCGCGACTATGCTTCGCAGTTGGCGGACCGCAGGAAGGGACAGCGCCCGATGAGGGCTGGCGGCGAGGCGTACCCAAAATTCCTCTATCAGAGGCCATGAACGTCGGCTGAGGAGGTGCGGCGCGTCCAGAGCCCGAGTGAAGATGTCAAACTATTGGGCTTGGTGTAGCAGTTCACGAAAGGGAGGGACTTCACGCATGGTCATGTGTGTATCCGAGAATCCAGCAAAAGAGGGCCCCAAACCACGAAGGAACCAATGACTCTTGTCGGCCTTATCCACCGGACTCCCGATGGCCGACAACTGATCACAGAGGGTTTTAAAGTTTCGGCCATAATCTGTGACCTAGAGCGATCTACAATGGAGACACAAGAGCTCCTCACGTAACTGGTTCGCTCGAGAAGCCGATGAGTGGGAAAAGGCGGCCTCAAGCGCTAACCACGCAGTTCGAGAAGTAGTGCACCCCACCACTTCCGTCATCGACTCATCCATAAGAGTCGAATACAGAAACCCTAGGACCTTCTGATCTTTCATGCGCCACTGAGCAAGGGGAGAATCAGCAGCAGGAGTAGAATCAGTCCACGAAGGGGGAGGCAACAATGTACCGTCGATAAAGCCGGAGAGATTAAAAGCAGCGAGACAAGGGAGAACCCGATGCTTCCATAGCAAATAGTTTTCGAACGTGAGTTTGATAGACACCATGTGTATCATGGTGGCTATTGGAACAGGGCCGAGAGTAGGGGAAGGAGCCGCCATGGATGAGAATAAACGGGGGAGACCTGTCAGTCGGCTGGGAAATGAGCGAGAGAGAAAGGTAGGGAAGATAACTAGGGTTCGTACGAAATTTGGGGATTTAGGTGAGAAAATGATATCATGAGAGAAAGGGAATAATGATCACCAATAATATGGTGATTAGAGAACTCTACTATAAATAATGTATATACAGCGATTTACAAGGAAACAAATAAATGTAAAAGATACACAAAATATTTTACAATAGATTTGGTCAATCAATATCCTTAATAGTGGTAAACTAAACAAAGGATAGTGAACTACTGAAAAAATGGTGGTGGTGGGGATGAATATGAATATTTGTGGTCATATGAATATGGTAGGTGATAAGTGTAAAGATGACAGAATGAATAGTTTTTTCTTGAGAAGGAATTTTATTTCCTTGGTCCATCGAAATTATGTTTAATTATTTGGATACAGAATAAAAAAAAGAATAAAATAGATAAAAATAAAAAGATACCATCATATGTTCACCGGTGGCCATAAACTTATACGTCCACTGCGAATATAATGATGACACATAAACAAATGGTCCATTATTATTTTAATTGATTATTTAAATGTGATTATGTGTCATTATCACATTCGCGGTGGGCATATAAGTTTATACTCATCGGTGGACATATAAGTTTATACTCATCGGTGGACATATGGTCATTTCTGATAAAGTAAGAGTATTGTAGGGTCCATATGAATATAGTATAGAGTTGAGATAAAGTGATTATTGTCATTTATGGGGTAGTCATACCTTTGGAGAACGTTTAAATAAAGAAAATAAGCACAATTTTAGTGGATGGAGAAAATATTATAATTGACTTGAACGAGGGAAAACCTTGTAGCAATAAACCTAAACCTAACCCTACATCGTTGAGAGGATGCATAAACACCTTTTAGTCTTCCTCAGCTAGCATCCGGCAAACCTAGCTCATGAGGTCAACATCCTCTCCTAGGATGAGCTTTCTTCATTAACCAAGGGAACAATCCTGATCTTCTCTCCTCTCATTCTGAGGATTAATTTAATTTCCTAATTTCTAACAATCACCGGACATTATTATGTAAATATAGTAGTTTGTGCGAAAAGTAGAAGGGGTGCTCAGCGCTCTCCTTATGCGCCAAAGCATTACTATTACATATGTAGTTAGATTTTGAACATTGCAAAAATTGCTCTAATAAGTCATAAATTATTATAATTATATTAATTTGATGCTCTCTTTGACTTATTGATGGTTCGAATTCAATTTTACAATCAATTTCACCCAACATAGCAATCGGAGCTCTATATAGATATTCACCACGTATCATGTATTAAAGGTAATGAAACACAGGATGAAATAGTAAAACGGAATATGTGATATTAATTGTCATAATATGACACTATACTACTGTGCTGCAAAATATAAACAAAGTTTGATAATAAAATAGAAAACATTTCGTTTTCAATTTGATACAAGTGACATAATGATGTTGGTGAGTGGTGACGTTGTATCAACATACAAAAGGGCATAATATTTTCTTTTTCCAAATAATAGAACTCTATAAATTCAGGATCTTAAAAATAATAATTTATTAATTGAGGATCTGAAATTCTTTTCCTATTAATTCAAGATCTGAAAATTGAAAATCTAAAATTTAAGCGCTATCAATTTAAGACTTATAAATTTTCAAGGCTGCATTTGGTAGATAGAATTGTTGATTGAGATAATTTCTTTGGTAAAAATAAGATTAGGAGAGTGTTTTGGGAGCTTTATTGAAATTAAAAGATGAGAAATGACAAAATGTGCTGCATAAATACAAGATGACATGCTATTAATCATGAAAACACACAATTACTGAATTTGCAGAAAAAACATATATGACGATATAACAAATTTGTGCACAACTTCATTGCATGACGATCAACACTCGAGATCTACTTCCAAAATGGTTCCCACTTTGTCATGATTCTATCATCTCATCAGATAACATACCAACCAACAATGGACAAAACAAATAAGGAAAAACCTCCTTAAAGAAACAGTTATGGAATGCATTCTTAGGGCAAAAGAAAATGCCGCTAAAAATCGAGCCTCGGTTTATTATGTGGATTGCCACTCTTTCTTGATCTCGAATGTATAATTAAGCTCCAGGTAGCATCTGCTGTCATCATCGAGGAACTGCAACCATTACAAGGTAGAGTTAAAAGACGAAAACGAACCAACTAGCATACAGATGTTAAAGAATAATTTGTTCAAAAGTTTGGCAAAACAGTAAATGATCTTAGGTTGCGTTTGGATTGATGAATTTGAACATTGATTCAAAATCCATCCATAACTCAAATATTTTCATTTTATATTTTCAAATTATTCAATCCAAATGCACCGGTATACATCAACACATGAAGAGTCAATTAATATCCGGGGTAATTAATAAAGAGGTGGTCCTGTCCTGTTCTGTCCCCTTAGATATTTAATGGAAAGTAAAGAAGCTAACGAAATGCATGTGACGAGCAGATATGATATTAAACTCTTTACCTCAAATTCTGGTTGATAGATAGTACTTGTGTACAGAGGATAAGACAATACCTTAACCCATATTCATTGTATACCTTTTGACATGAAGCAATATTACTCAATTACCTGAGTTTTTGCTGTATATGATCCTCTGGCGAAAATTCCGGAAGGTGTAGTCTCTTCCGGCATTTCGTGTGTATAAGGCTCTGACTGAGGACTGAAAGTTCCGATCATTTCTTTCGTGTTGTCCACTGAAAACCATGTTATGAAGAAATTGAGATGGGGTTAAAAAGATATTCTTTATGTAGCAAATGGCAATTATGTATACACCAACCTTTGATTCCAGTTTTCCAGACATTATTCTTGTACTTGAAGCCCGATACAATGTTGTTGCTGACCTGGAAAGTAAACACGAGGTTATATTTACTCCCCTCTTTGAGCGTAAACCAGGGGCTTTTGGGGTTTCCATCTGCAGGGATCGGAAGAACAATGTCGTTCCTACCAGCAGCTTTGATTGCCAAGCTCAAGATTCGCACTTCTGGATCGAGTGTTTCTACAATGCAGAATCAGATGAAGGGTAGTTAAGATTATTGATGTGCATACTAGAAAATCCAGATAATCCCGCTATTGATTAGAATGTTACCAGATAACCTAACCGTTATTTACAGTAACGGTGACACATAGATGCAAACTTTATTACCACAAAAGACTACATTTACTTGTAAATAACAAATCAAGCAACTACTTTAATCTGTAAGAAAATTACAGCTAACATCTACACGAATGCTTGGATGTCGTACATATGGCAGTAAGTAATTGTGCATATATTCCAAATCTTCCTAAACATCCTTCAATGTGAAAGTAAGATTCATTAAAAATAAAAGACAGCACCACCAGGTCAAGACATTCAACAAGGGATACGCAATATGAAGCAACTCCTAAAATTGCACACAATTGACCAGTATAGTGAAGTGTGAAAATTGAATTCAAATGCTTTTTCGGCCTTAATGTGACATTCCTAGAAACAAATTAAGCAGAAAAAATTGAGGGAGCACTTAGTTCAAACTCTTTAATGGGAATAAAGGAAATCATTGAATAGCGAATTGCAATGAGAATGATGGTTACATTGTTAGTGTATTGCTCTAACCTTGACATAAATTGAGACAAAAAATGATTTTGGGTTGAGGAATAATGAAATGACTGAGGAGAAATTATTATGGGGGAGGGGGTAGTTAATCAGAATGTGGTAATAATTAACTTATTTTTAACCCGTTACCGTAGAAATATGAAGAATTGATCATCCTATATTCATTAACCACCATAATTACCCCATATTCATTTTCATTACCACTATCATCGAAGAATTATGAACCTAGCAACTGAGTTTATATGGTTTTAATCCCTAGTCCTGCTCAATAACCCCTCCCACTTCCTGCATTTTCCGAATCTTGACCGCTATAGCAAGATCTATTATGATTTGAGCCCAAAAATACAAATTGAGCAACAATTTGAAAGAACAGAAACAAACCTAGTGTCTACATCTACAGTGACACTAATCATAATCATTAAAACAAAATAAAAAATCAAAGCAAAAAAGCTTTTAATTACCTCCAACTGAGTTTAAATCCACGCTTCCAAGAAGTTGCTCCTTCCACCTCCTCAAACTCTCATCATCCTAAACTCACAAAGCAAAAATATCACAATTAAATTTCTCCTTTTTCTAAATTCTAGCAAATAGGAAAGTAAAAAGACAAATAAAAACCTTGTCCTTCTCAGACAATTCTTTGAGAGTGCATTGAGGGCCCAACTCTATCTTGGGGTCAGTATCATCATCATCTTCATCCTCAGTAGTGTAGGGAGAGCCCTCACTCATTTGCCCCCTAACCCTCCCTTGAATTTCAGGGGAATGATTTTCATTCATTTCAGACACAGATTTCCCATCCCCCTTCTTCTCCTCAAATCCCATGGTTTTGGAACTTGTAGCAATTCCGACAGCCAGAGACATCAAATTCTCAGTTTTGTACAAATCAAGAATCGCAAAAGGCGCATAAAGGGAGGCTATATGTAACAACAATAACGAGAACTGGGAAGGAGCCAAAGGGGAAAAAAAAGAAGGCGCAGAGAAAGAAAAAGAATGGATTTTTTTATAGAATGAGGGGAAATTTTAGTAAAGATTATTAAAGTTAATTTTAATTTTAATTTGGCAGAATCCAATAAAGGAAAAAGGAAATAAATGAAAACACGCCCCACAAAGGATAAGGCCACCGGAGAACTAACTAGAAAACGACATCAAGAAAGCCAAGAAATGGGGTAGAGAGAATTTAAGGAGGTTTTGATTAGATTAAGAAAGAGTCTTGTGGTGTGATCCGGGATTGGGAATAAATGAAGAGGGAATGTGGGAGAATATATTTCCCAAAAAAATAAAGAATTATGAGAGAGAGAAGAAGTGGGAAGATCGTGAAGGTCACTTAGTTGCACTTCTTTCGATGTATCAAGTGAGACAGCCTACGATTGGATGGACATACACATAGTTGGTACTTGGTACTTGGTAGTAATGTGCAATTTTTGACTTCTTCTTATTCGGAATAGCTCTTTCCCGTAGCAATGTTTTATTTTTATGATAAATTGGGTTCATTTTACAATTAATATTTTTTTATAAAAATATAGAATTTATATTTTAATAAATTGATCTCACAATACTTCATAATACCGTATAATTTATCGTATAAAAAATATCGTTGCTCACTAATACTGAACTGGAGGAGAACGTTTTTTATCTTTTAGAGAATTAATTGAAAAAAAATCACCATATTTAAGATTTTTATTAATTACCAGTACAATATATTTTTCGCAATTGGATACATAATTTTTGTAAACCTTGTAATTCGTCTCACCAATCCACATTTCAGTTTAACTTAATTTTATGTGGTCATTGGAGCCACTAGTCCTTCCACCAAAAATATTTTTAAATTCAATTTAACATTTTATGAATGCATTTGTTTATCAAACTTGTGGCAGTTCCAACCTGAGATTCAATGTTAGGAATGAGATTTTTGGGCGAGATTGACATCAACTTGGACCATATAAACAATGACGACGGCGGTGTGACGGACTATGGGCTTTGGCTGTATCATGTGTGAGAGCAGAATTGGGCAATGAGATTTTTGAAGAAGGAATCAAAAACATTTTTTTTAAATGTTATTTTCATTCTTAAAAAAAAACTTTTAAAAAACGTCTATGTTTACTTTGCGTCCCACATGGACTCTCACGTGGTAGAGACTATAACCACATAAGATTAAATTGCATTGAAAAATTGATCAATGAAGCGAATTGCAAAATTTAAAAAATAGTGTATTGAATTGAAAAATAAAAAGTATTGTAACTGATAAACACCTTAGAGGTGGTAGTTATTTATTTTCAATTAACCCTATTTTCAAATACTTGCATAATTGTAATGAAGACGTGTGGTTAATTATTCTTAAGTAATGTAATGAAGCAGTAAAATAAAATATAATATTTGACGGTCTTCTGATTGGCCAATGATTGTTTGTGGCTTTCATGCACTTGCAGCTTGAATAACTCCTCTTGTTTTACTATTTTTTAATTTAATTTTTAATAAAATAATTACTCCTCTGCATGTACCACTTGTATTTGAATATGATGCCCACTGGGCTTTGCATTCTTTAAGCTTCACATGGCCAAATTAATTAAGTTTGTACTCGGATTTTTACCAAATATTTACAATATACGATTTGCTCACTTTTGTTCGGGGATAATAGAGGTATTACAAATATCATGACATGTACAATCAACTTAAATTGAAAAGTAAAAGTGTTGGCTTCTCAATTTTATCGGGTATTCGGTAAACAAAATCAATTTTAATGAATAACGGAATTCGGGAGAAAATAATCAATACTCTTCCTTTCCAAGACAAACAACGGGAGAAAATAATCAATACTCTTCCTTTCCAAGACAAACAAACGGGCTTTCCAAGGGGAAAAAAATGGGTTATGGGGAATGGAGTAATATTAATTTCTCAGCACCATGACATTTGTCACTTTTTGCAATCAAGTTGATCATTTATAGTTTGAAGTTGAACTAATGAAAATTGAATTTCTTTTTTAATAGCACACACTGGAAAGATAAACTATGCATTCGATTGATGAATTGGGATGTAATGTAAATCCGGACCCTCCACGAACATTCCTTGTATGGACCGGGTAATAACCTGATCAAACAAGTCCCGGGGTAGGTTTGGACCCGTTTGCCTGAGAGTCCACCGGGTCTGGGATGTGTCCTAGTTTTAGATGGACCTGCGTCGCATATAATATATTGCACTATATATATATATATATACTTTATATATATAAATATATATATATATATATATATATATATATATATATATATAAACTATTAATAATAGTATTAAAAAATATAGATAAATTATAGGGTGCATTCAAGTGCATAGCATGCACTTGGAATTTGATCTCAATTTAAAATTAATTTTGACCAAAGAGTAAAAACTTGCGGGTCAGGCCCAACCCGACAAAAATTCGCGGGTCTGGCAACAAGCCGGGTCGCAAATGGGTCGCACGCGCTTCGTACCAGTACCCCAAGTTATACCTCCAATACCCCAACTTATAATCACCAAACCCCAAGTTATATCTCCAAAAAATTATTCACCAATACCCTAAGTTATAATTAAAAGTGTGTTCATTCATTATTTTTCTATGTCAAATAAATGGACGAAACAACAATAAGCTATTGATGACCTTAATTCTAATGAATGATTTAATGACTGTTTGAGCTTGTGAAGATCACCAAACAAGAATTAATATGCTAAATTTATGTAAGTGAAGATCAAGAAAATAAATTGCAAGAGTTTGGTCTTCTTTTGAATAATTGAACTTATCTTTTTCCTCTTATGAGAGGGTATTTATAGAGTACAGGCAAGCATGCGGTGTCACCTTCTTAGCTATCCTAATTTATACATTGACAAGTGTTTAGACACTTGTTTTATCCTTAAGCTATTACATTTTGTACAATGACAAGTGTTAAGACACTTGTTTGTTTCTAATGAAATGCTTAATTAGTGGGATTCTTAGTTGTTTTCCGAGGTGTCCTATTGCTCGCTTGTTCGTCTTTAATCGAGGTACTTTAACCTTTTCTCTGAGCTGCTCGCTCAGTTATTTTGACTATTGACCAGCTAATTGCCTGATATACTTTGACCAGCTGCTCGCTTTCTCGTGGATAACACGGTACATGCCCAGCTGCTCGTCTTTCGTTACTTTTATCTTTAATCATCATTATCACTTTAATGACTAACCCAGTTGCTCGACTGGTAGCCTGTTAATATAAGCAAAACAAGGTAAAGTAATTAACGCAGGCAATCAAGATAATCCTCCAACTAATTCACATCTGTCATACACAAATAACTAATTTATTTACGATATACACAATGAATTCCCAAAAGATTCATCACAGCACCGCCCAAAGCTCTCACTGAATTTCAAAACCAATCTCAATGAAAACCTTATTTACGCTTCTTGGTAGTCATTTTATCGGGACATATAAAGATGGTTGATGTGACTATAGATAATACCCCACTAATGAATTATCAAACATAAATAAGTAAATGAACACGATGAGTCTTACCTTGAATATGACTTTTGGGTGTAAGGATGAAATAAATGTCTGAGGGAAGAATCTCTTTACAATGTGGACAATGTCCTCTATTTATAGAGCCTCATGACCAAGAAAAGTTTAAAAAGTCATCTCAACCCTTTATTTTAAGGTTTAAATTACAATCATATATCTAAAATGATGTACTAGGCCTACTTTACATTTAATGTTTTTATTTTGTTAGTACTTTGATATCTTCTTTGATGTTGACTCACGATCTTGTTAGGTCCGCATATCTTGGAGGATCTGGTCTTTTTACGGGCGAGGTCGACAAAGGATGACCTATGGGGAGAATGCTGCTCGTCTGCTGAGCTGCTCTTGTCGAGCTCTAGACCTTGGCTCGCATGGACCTTGGCTCTGTCAGACTTTACCAACATAGTGAGTTTCATCAGTCCTCGGCTCAGGCGGACCCCGCTGATATGGCGAGGTTTAGGCATATTAAGGGATAATTTGTGTCACAACAACGCCTACTTCATTTTACTTCGCTCCCCATACAAATTACACATTTTTGAAAAAATGAGTATAATTATCTCAATAACCACATCAACAAGTCAAGACGTTTATCCATGACTTGGAAATGTCATCTCGACACTCTTTGTCCACATTATCAAGTCAAAATAGTTATTTAGCTTTCAAGACACTACCTAAGACCCAGAACACTCAGATGTACATCACTACGCTTACCTGACATCCAGGTATCCGAGTCAGTCATTAATCAGAACATAATCAATAAACCCTATCAACGGACCTCCACATCACTATCCATGACCTGACACGGTCAACCTTTCAAAATTGTCAGTCGGCAAAAAAGTTTTGAGGCTTAATTGCAAATAAAATCACAATATTTTTGCAAATTGCAATCTAATTTAAACTTTTGAATCTTTGCAAATAAAATACCAATTTAATATTTGGTTGCAATTTGATCCAACAATCAAAATTTTTATGGCCCGAAAATGATATTCACCTACCTGACAATGAATAAGTAATCGTATTAATATGTTTAGATTGGTTCGGATGACAACACATAATAATCATTATGTTTGATCAAATTGAAATCAATCTTTTGGTTAAAATTGCTAATAAATTTTAAATTAAGGGTTTGTTTGCAACAATTCATAAAATTTGAAAAAAAAACAATTTGTGGAAAATTAACCCAAGTTTTAAACAGAAACGGTTGGGAAAAATGCTCTAAACTTTGAGTTGATATATTGTTTGTCTAAAATGATATTTGGATGGATGATAAATTGAAGCTCAAAGTTGTTATTGTAATTAAAGATCTCAAGTTGAAAACATTAACTTTTAAAAAATAACTTTATGAGCAATATTAATTTAGTGGACGAGTAGATCTTGTATGAGACCTTTATACCAAGGGACGGTGAAATAATGTTTAAAATCAATACGATGCATTAACATTTTATCAGGAGTGGATATTAATTTATATTGGCTAATGTTATGAAACGATCTCACACAAATTGAGCATGTTTTTTATGCTAAGATTGATGTTATATTCGTTGTATCGTGAAAAACAAATGTTGTACTGATTCAAAAATACAAAGTGCAGATAATGTATTTTGTTTTAAGAAAATCGTGTTGATACTTGATACAAAAATACCAATTCTATACATTATTGTGTAATGCACCCCAACTAACACAATTTATGATGATTTGCATATATTATTAAAGGATAAAATTTAGGATCAGTTATATAAAAACTTTGGTTTAGTTAAACCAATTTTTATGACAGATAGAATTTTCAAGTCAAATTTAAAAGATAAAATTAATTTAACTTCATATGGAGGAGGAATCATCCTCTATCTCAAAATTAAGTACAGAAATGCAGTTTTCTTTTTCTGAGGTACAAGTACTTATTGAGTGTGTGCGCAAATTTAATAGTTTTCAGATTTTTTTTTTCTTTCTTTTTTTCCAAAAATTGGTAGAAATAACTTTTTAAAAAAAACCGTGATTCTGACCTTATTTATTGAGTTTGTAAGCACCATCATTGTTGGTTGCATCCATTTATCACCAAGAGTGTTTTGCTCTTTAATTTATCTTTATTAACAAATTTGTAAATAATGTATATTTATCTAGGTAAGTTTCTTGTGTAACTGGTGTATGGTGCACTCAATCAACAGTTAAAATTATTTATATTGAATGGAGTGAAATGATTATATTGAAAAGTGTAGGGTGATTACACTGAAAAATCTTCAGTACGGTTTTTAATGTAATTTTTTAGGGTAACCAATTTACACTTTTTAGTGTAAAAAATACCAATTATTTAGTGGATATATTGTACACCAAGTGCATACCATATTTTGGTTTTTATACCACTGCATGTTATTCATTTGATAGCAAAAATTACTTCACGTATGGCTTTCGTATTTTAGTGGATTTCGTTAATCAAATGGATCGAAGTGAAAGAAATGTAGTGTGTTAACAATTACTTCCATGGTCCTCTAATTTTATTCTTTCAATGGGACCGAATTTTAATAAAAAAATGCGATAAATAAATAAAGTAATAAAATGGTTCATTGGAAGGGTGATAATAAAATAATTATTTAAATAAAACAGAATGAGAATAGATTTTGAGAACAAACAAAAAAGAAAAGAGAAAATAAATTTGCTGAGGAAAAAAGTATAATATTTTACTAAGCGAATATTTATGTGAGACTTTTGTTATCAGGAGAGCACCGTAGATGGCTGAATAAAGGATAAAACGAAGAATCGAGGCTTGTGTTCAACACGATTTCCTTAAAACAAATTATGTCCTTCACTCTCGGTGCTAGTGAATCGTAGAGCACTTGTTTTCCAGGATACAACGATTTAGAGCAACGATACAGCACGATATCTTGCTCGAGGTGAACTAAGAAGTTGCCCAACAAATGGAGTTGTTATATGAAACAAGCTGCTCGAAGGCTCGGCTCGACTCGTGAAGGCTCGAACTCGGCTCGTGAAGACTAATAAACGAGTCAAGCTCGAGTATCAGTAAGACTCGATTGCTTAACGAGCCGAGCCGAGGTCGACTCGCGAGTTTATCGAGTATGCTCGAACATTAATGGGTTTTTTTTATAAATATTATATAATTTAGGGGTTCAAATAATATTTTACATATTACAACCCTAAATCTCTAATTCAAAAATCAAACACACACACACCAATTCACAGCCTCTCTCGACCCTCGTCTCTCCATACGCCGACGCTGCCCTAGCCACCACTACGCCAGCCCCCACCGGACGTCGTCGATCGTTGACTTGAATGCAAAATATTAGCTTAACTAATAGTCACCCCACAAGAGTATGTGATCACTGTAGTATGGGCGAGTATAGGGACCAAGTAGTATCGAACCCAAGGGAAAGTGTGTATGCTAGTAAATCCCTGGAAATATATGGGTTGTAGCTAATATGAATGCGATGTTTGGTTTAAACTACTTCTACTAATTAAATTCTAAAGACAAAATTAAAAATTATACTAACTCTTGTTTGAGTGTGAATATGATGGTGATGCTTGGGATAGGATTCCCTACGTATACTAACGGAGTTGGTACAATAACTAAAATAATCGTGATGTGCAAGTTAAAATCCTAAGTGGAATAAAACTAGACAATCAACTTCCCTAATCTAGCACAAGATTGAAAGAATAAAAGCTCAAGAATTAATCATAATACTTAGTTCTACCAACCTACTTCACTAATCCACTAATTAAATTATATGGATTGTGCTTAATTATTGATACCCTAATTTAGCTAAGGTGATGCGGCCGTCCTCCCTAGATAAACCGGTTGATTATAAACTCCTTCAAAAACTCTCTCCTTAAGCCTATTCATTATTAAAGAGTGATGCGGTCGTCTTCTCTCTAACAATTTTCGTACTTAATTCTATGATTATTCTAGGGTTTATTAGAATTATTCAATAATTAAGAGAACTAAAACTATACATCACGAATTATCCTAATTACGTACAAACGTCCTACTTCTACGATTTCATCCTATCCTAAGCATGCAAGGGTTCTAGCCTAACATGGTTGTTTCAAGAATAAAAGCAATAACGAGATTGATGACCATAATCATAATTAAATTGATGGAAGAATTCAAGAACATAAACTAAAGATGAAATCAATAAATTCAAGTCTCAAAATAATATCTATGAAAATCTGGAAAACTAAGTTTAATAATCTCAAGTACTCAAGAAAACAAGAATAAAAGAAAATATGTTCAAAGAAGTAATTAAACTAAATAATTCTTATGCTAAAAACCTCGATTACATGTTGAAAAACCTTGCTAAAAACTCTCAAACTCCTTCCCACACTCTTCTCCTCCGAAAACTAAGTCTAAGTATGTGTTGATGTGTAAAAATAAGCTTGGAAGGATATATATAAGATGTGGCCGAAAATAAGGCTAAAACCAATCCGGGCGCTCGACCTCACCTCTCGCTCGAGCGCCTAGCACTCGTGCACTCCTCACTCGAGCGACTTCCTCCACCAGTGCACAACAGGCGCTCGACCGTGCGCCACTCGAGCGCCTACCGCTCGAGCATGTAGTTTATAATAAGTTCATGAAAACAGCCACACCATTTTACAAAAAGATAACTCGTCAACAAGTTAGAGATGGTTGTTATTCTACTTACCAAATTGAAAAGAAAAAACTGAAATCTGTTTTGAAGAGTATTAGTAGGGTTAGCTTAACTACTGATTTGTGGAAATCTGGTCAAAAGATTCAGTATATGGTTGTGACAGGTCATTTTATGGATGCTGATTGGATGTTGCAAAAACGTGTCTTATACTTTTGTAATGTCCCACCCCCACACACTGCAGTGATTATTGATGATGCTTTAAGTAAATATTTTACTGATTGGGGAATTGAGAACAAAATTTATAGCATAACTGTAGATAATACTGCTTATAATGATGCTTATGTTAGGAGGCTTAAGCGTGATTTTGAGATAAGAAAGACATTAAGGGTGGAAGGATTTTTCACGTGAGATGTTGTGCGCATATACTTAATCTTCTAGTGCAAGATGGTCTAGTTAACCTTGATGATGTGATTGATGTTGTTAGAGATGGGATCAAGTACGTGAATAATTCAGAGTCGCGTCTTATTCGATTTGCGAAAATTGCTAGACAGTTGCACTTGCCCTCTAGGATGTTGATTCTAGACTATCAGACTAGGTGGAATAACACATATCTCATGTTAGCTTCAGCTTTGGAATTCAAGGATATTTTTTTCGAGATATGGGGAAATTGATGTTGGGTTTGTTTATATTCCAAGTGATTCTGATTGGTCCTAAGTGGAGGAAGTTTGTAAGTTTTTTGTTATATGCTATGAAATTACCAACATGATTTATGGATCTGATTACCCAACTTCTAACATATTCCTTGTGGGTCTTTATATGATTAAACAACTTTTGAATGAAAAATTGTTGATGATTCTGATAATATTAGAAAAATGGTTGCAAGCATGTCTTCAAAATTTGATAAGTATTGGGGAGAAAGTAATGTGTTGTTGTCAATAGTTGTTATTCTTGATCCAAGGTACAAAATGGTTCTCATTGATCATGCTTTTCCAATTATTTATGGTGAGGAAACAGTTGTGGCTAATACTCTTGCAATCAAAAAGCTTCTTTATGAGCTTTACGATGAATATGTTAAAGTTCATTCCTCATGCTAATGAACCAACAAAAGAGCCGCTACACAAAGGCTTTCTAACCAACAAGATAACTCTCAAGAAACATGGACTTACTGTTCTTACTGGTAAAGAGATGTTCCGGATTCATGTTGTTAAAATGGGACAAGTCTCCACCGGAAAAGCACGATTTGGATGTGTATTTAGAGGATAATAGGTATCGTTGTGATGATGTCTCGGTCAATCTTGATATTTTGGCTTGGTGGAAAATGGAACGATTGAGGTTTCCGATATTGTCAAGGATGACAAGCGATATTCTTTCTATTCCAGTTACAATCGTTGCCTCTGAATCTACTTTTAGTGCTGGTGGGAGAGTAATTGATGATAGGCGAACTTCTTTGTCAGTTGACACGGTGCAAGTGCTACTTTGTGGCAATGATTAGATCTGCAATCTTTACAATGTAAAAACGAGGCCTCGTGTAAGTGCTAATTGTACTTTTACATTTTGGTTTGTTGTTTATATTTACTTCCATGTTGCATATTTATGATTTATAGTTTATATATAGTGATTATCTCATTTTTATTTTGTAGGAATCATCGGATGTTGCTGAATCATCTACTTATCATGAGGTCGAACTTCCCGATCAAGATTGAATCAAAAGAATTGGAGTGGTGTGAGAATGGCTTGTGTTATTTTGAGATGTAATTTGAAGTTAATTATGTATTGCAGACTTGGGTTTAATTTGGTGTTTTTGATGTTGTGTAAGAGTTGCAAGAACTATGATGGTACTAGTACTTTTATGTTTTTTTATTATGGGTTAATTTGTGAACTATGAGATAATATGTTTGAGAATCTGTTAGAATGTTTGTAGAAATATGGATTGATGTCTTGATGATATGATATGTTAGTTGAATTTATTTTTCAGAAATTTCGAGCTCGAGTCGAGCTTAGCTCGTTTTTTTAAATCGAGTTATATCGAGCTACTCGAGCTCTATCGAGTATGGCTCGTTTAAAATTCGAGCTCAAGCTTAATTTAAGCTAAACGAGCTGAGTTGAGCCCGATTTCAAGCTCAACCCTATTAGCGAGCAAGCTCGAGCCGAGCTCATTAAACGTTCGAGCCGAACTCGAGCTAGCATTACTCGGGCTCGCTCGACTCGTATAACAGCTCTACTGACAAATCACCGGAATAAGAACGAAATAACGAAGCAAAATTGAGGCTCGAATAAGGTAGCAAGTGCTGGAAAGTATTTTTATATCTTTCTCGTTACAGTGTTTCTTATCATCGATTTGAGGCTCTACTTATAGCAGCCAAAAAAACGAATGTTGGAGCGTATGATAGTAATTGGCAGATAATGGTCATCTGAAACTGTCGAAACGTGTCATTAATCCAGTCAAAACCCATTTAAAAACATGTTGTAACCTACAACTATTCAAAATTAACCTAAATTAAAGACCGAGATTTGCACCCCTCTTGTGCGCGCACGTAAAGTGTGGAGGATTGTTGGGAAAATAGGGTGTCCGGAAACTATTTGTGATGAAATTTAAATATGAATTTAAATATAATTATTACTAGCATGAATTAATCCTAATTAATTCAAATAATAATTTCAACAACAATTTTATCATCATGCATGTAGAATTAATTCACATAAAATCTATGGTGGAATAACTAGAAATTATGTGATTACGTACCTCTTGTAGATATGGTCTTTGATTAATCACGGGACTATCACGAACGTGCTACCAACCAAAAGACCTTCTCAAGTATGTCCCTTAGTCTTGTTTTTTTACCGGTGGGAAGTGCTCACAAACAATCAGGAATAACTAAGGAGAAATAAAAATATTTTTGCTCTTGATTTTTCCAACACATGTAATCATGTACTTGTGGATGAAATAATCACCCCCTATATATAAGAGGTACTGATCGAATTTTTTGGCCTATTAGATCTAGGAGAAAATCTTTTTCTTAGCCTCTAAGAAATCTTGAATATATCTCATATATTATTTTCTCCATAATAAAATATTCCACAAACATTTCAACCTCCTCATAAAGGGATTATTTTCGAAGATATTAGGCAAGAAACACAAGATTTGGATCTTCTTGAATATATGAGATAATCTTGTATTCCAAGAATACTTATCTTCCATAGTATATTTTCAAGAAAATCAACAAAATATTTTCTCTCCTAAATATACTTATTTTCGAAAAATACAAGAAAAATTCAGCAAATATATTTTATTTTATTTTAATCACATTATTATTATTGGGCTACTTAATGGGCTACTTGAGGGACCTTTAGGAGAATTAATATTTGACCTCCAATGGGCTTCTGGATTTCAATATTGAGCCACAATACAATTCAGTCCATTAATATTAATTAGTACCACTAATAAATTAATATTGCACTATCCATCTTAATCCATATTACGATAATATGGGCTCCCGGTTATTATTTCTCGCGTTTAAGATTATCAAGTCCATTAATCAATTAAGCTTCTGAATAGCTCTAAATTAATTAATATATTTCACCTTGGAGTAAAGACAGCTCAACATTATTATCCGTACCGAAGAACCTAATTCTTCACTTGCAAGATCTGGTACGATAAAACTTCTAAGCCCACCAAGGGGACAAATCACACGAGCCGTACTCGCACGCATTTCTCCGTATTAAATCTTAGCAACGTCATATGATTAATATTACTGCCCAAAACACAAAGTTCGAAGTCACAATGATTCTCACCCAACATGAATCAAAGCAGTAACCATTAAGCACACACGGTCCTATTTAAGTGATGGAGATTAAGAAATCAATAACCACTGAGGTCTAATTCTTCACATTTCAGAACAGATGAATTTATCCTCGATGTAGGTCCTCTTCAACACATACTAAATGTGCTAGTGCAATCTCTTAGTCAAGACAGACCAATCTGAGATATACACATCGACCTTTCGCGGCGGATTGTTCAATTCCACCTGGTTCATGAATTTGTACGTTTAGTTACAAGGAAACCGTTAATGTGATCTTCTATGATCGGGTATCACCACATTGACTACAATGTAACACGTACTAATTATAATGAACTGGTTGCAATAAATATTCAACATTCAATCATATCTAAAGCAAATGCGATAAAAGATTCATTCTCATAAATAAGTGTTTAATACATGAGTTATACAAAGTAAAAGTATACTTTCACGTATAACTCCAACAATCTCCCACTTATACTTAAAGTCTGTTTTTTAGTATACATCATACATGTCTAGTGTAGTAGCTCTACGTGACATCTCATGTCAACCTACACTAACCTAATAATTCCTCTCACTTATACTTAAAGCAAATTGGCAATAGTCTTGACTCTCATTCCATCAACATGTCTCTCGAATGTACTCTGAGACAGACCCTTTGTGAATGGATCCGCTAGGTTGTCTCTCGACGTTATCTTTGTCACCTCTTGACTTGATGCGAATATACTAGCTTCTACTAGTAGCCTCCCCGCAAGAGTACGGGTTCACTGTAGTATGGGCAAGTATAGCGGCCAAGTATTATCGAACCCAAGGAAAAGTGTGTATGCAAATAGATCCCTGAAGATCTACGCGTCGTAGTTAATATGAGTGAATGTTTTTGGATTTTTTGAAAGAATTAATTAAAAGCAACTAAAGTAAACTAATTAAACTAAAGAGCGAAAGAAACAAATTAACTAAGGTTTGTTTTCTAATGAGAGATGGTGATGCTCAGGATAGGAATTCCTACGTATACTAACGGAGCAGGTACATAAACAAAATAACTGTGACGCGCAAGAATTAACCTAAGTAAAAGAATGCAAGATGAAAGCTCAAGATTCTAAACCCTAATACTTTATCCTAACACTCGACTTCACTAATCTACTAACAAGTTAATAGATTGTGCTTAATTAATGAGACCCTAATTTAACTAAGGTGATGCGGTCGTCCTCCTTCGCTAAACTGGTAAATGAATTAACCCTTCCTAAACTCTCTCGTTAAGTCTACTCGTTGTTATTGAGTGATTCGGTCGTCCTCTCTCTAACACTTTTCGAACAAAATTCAAAGGCAAAGTTAAGATTGATTTTAAGAATTCATTAATCAAGAGAATTAAAACCTAACGTCACAAGTTACCCTAATTACGTACCCACAACCTACTTCTACGAGTTCATCCTACCCTAAGCATGCAAGGGTTCTAGCCTAACATGGTGGTTTGAATAATAAAAGCAATCACAAGAACAATAATCATATGCATAATTAAATTAAAGAAAGAAATCAAGAACATAAACGAAAGATCAAATTAAAGTCTCTAAAGAAATATATATAAATCTGAAAAACTAGGGTTTATCGTCTCAAAGAATAAAGAAAGAAAGAATTAATCTAATACGTTCAAAAGAAATACTAAAACTAAGAATTCGTAAGCTAAAACCTCAATTACAACGTATAAAACTCTTCCAATCTCCCTCCCAAGCTTTCTCCTCGCCTTCCTCTCCAAAAACTAAGTCTAAAGTGATTTCTAAAGTTCGGGATGCTTCAAAACGTGTTTGGAAGAGGTATATATAGGCAACGGGTCGAAACAGGATCTCATGGGCCAAAATTCCGTCGAGCTCGAGTAGAGGTCGAGTAAAAGTACTCGAGCAATGCAAGCTCAAGTGTCAAATTTGTACAGAACGTGAAAAGTACTCGAGCCCCTTAGCTCGAGTAGCTCTACTCGACCGGTCCTTGCTCGAGTAGTCTACTCGAGTGCCTGCGGACTTGCTACTCGACCGGCTTCTGCTCGAGTGCACTACTCGAGTGCCTGGGTATTGTCTACTCGACCGAAGCTGGCTCGAGTGCACTACTCGAGTGCCTGAGTAGTGTTTACTCGAGCTCCTTCATCTTGAGTACTTCAATGACACTTTTGCTCGCTCGAACTAATACTTCTCGTATTTCTTCCATATCTTCTCATCCGGGTACCCGTTTGAGTCGATTCGAAGTCCTACGAACTCCTCTTTTTGCCCTCTATCCATCTATAAGCATCAAAGACACAAATTTGTTAGTTTGTGAAAATAATACTCAAATGACTCTAAATATTTATATAAATCCATCAAAACAAGGACATTTCGAGCGACGAATCATGACAATTTCACGCCTAATCAACCCCCCCAAACTTACCATGTTGCTTGTCCTCAAGCAACGAAATAATAAGTCAAGTGAAATTGTTAGGAATGAGTCAAGGAATCCAATCATGCAAGTACATAAATTCGAGCTTCAAAGATGCATCACAAGTATACTCACTCACCTTCCTTCATCATATTCATGCAACAACAGCAAGAAACACCAAAATCCAACATGGATGTGCACTCAACGATGTGTTTCACTCCCTCACAAATGTGTAACAATGATCAAGGGACTCACTCAAATAATCAATCACACAAATTGGCAGCCATAGGCTTGTAAGTACTCTCAACTCTGAACATACTCTAGAAATCAATGCCGAATCAAAAATGACTTTTCTCAAGGTTGTACTGTAGGCTCTTTGGACGGGTGGGATAACAATATGGACTAAGTGACTTAAGTGAATGGAGAATAGAAAATCAAACTTCGGTACTTCGAGATTAGGAACAGAATACTTCAACATTCTCAATCAACACGCTTTCAATTCCAAAACTCTCAACACTTCAATTTTTTTTTCTTTTCTTTTTTCACTTTTCAATCAATCACCTTCTTCTTTTTTTCTTTTTTCGCACAACACATGAGCTCATTTTTTTTTCTTTTGCTCATTCTCAATTTTTTTCCTTTTTTCCACATCTCATAAATTCATCACACCTTCTTCTCATATTCACTCCTTCTTCTCATATTCACTCAACAAACAACCTTTTCCTTTTTTCACTCAATTCACTCCCTTCACATTCACACTTTCCTATTCTCCACTCAAATTTGTTGGTGTATACTGTAAAACAAACTTTTGTTGGGCTTTTATGGATATATTCAATTTCCTTATTATCTGAAATAAATGGTTTTTCACATTATTGCAATCTTATTAATTGCTTGTATTACTTGTATGTCTATTTATCTTATATTGTAGATAATGTGGTGGGTTTGTAGTCACACAGAAGATCACATTGTCAGTTCCTTATAAGATATAAACAGTATTCACAACTAAGATAGTTCTGGACATAACTATTGGTATAAGTTGTAGTATGAACTTGTTAGTGGCTTGTCTTGGCCATTAGTTCATACTAGTACGCTATGTCGTATTGAATGGATCACAGTTAAGACATGTTCTTCTATTCTGACTGTTATGAAGAACTAAAGGTCTTGGTGACTCTTGTAATTCTTAACCCTAATTGTGATATCTAGATATGTGGAGCGCTTGTTCACTACTTTGATTTACTATGGGTGAGAATCTTGTTAGATTCAATGCACTATGTATTTTGGGTAGTGACATCATTTGCACGATGTCTATTTATTGGCATTAGGGCACCGTGTCCTGGTGATCCAGGTTGATGACGTCCCCTTGAGGAAACTCATAAAGGATTGTCGTATTAAACCCTGCAGGTGGATTTAATCCGTACGACAACAAGGTTGAGTGGTACTACTCAAGGAATAATAGATGTTAATTAATTAAAGCGGTCAGAAGCTTTAATAATTAATGGACGTGCGACATCTTTAACACGGGGAATTATAGAGTCTAATAGAAGCCCTGATTCGGTTCGGGATAGGACGGGAGTGCAACATTAATTCTCTAGTGGAATGAATTAATGTTCACGGGCCAAATATATGTTCTGGGCTGAACATAAGAATATTTGGGTCCATGAGGAGCCCAAACCTATACCTTCTAACAGATCCCTAGTCTGGCCCATGAAACCTATATAAAGGCTTCAATTTCGTTCTTTGAAACCCTAGCACTAAAAGAATTTCGTGAGCAGCTGAATTTCGTGAGCAAGGGTTTTTGAAGAGAGGAAATTGGGAGGCACTTTTCTCCATGTTCGCTAGTTCGCCGTCCACCCGGTGTATGAACGAGGTTGGGAGACAGATTAGAAGATCAGTAGTGGAATCAACGCCTCGGTCTTCAAGGGTAACGGATCTAAACTTGTCTTTAGATGCATGTTTAGGTCTTTAATTGTTTATACACGTTTGGTATCCCAACAACGATCTTGGGGACGGACCGCCTTCACCGGCGCGATCCATCAAAATTGGGACAAAAAGGCTTAGGAATTGGAATAGTGTTCATATGTGCTAGCAAATAAAATAGGATTTAGGCTCAAAGGGGCTAACAAGGGATTCAATGTCATTGGTACGGAAAATTTTGGCTAAGTGACTCAATTAAATCAAAGTTGGCCTAAGATCACATTCGGCATATCAAACTAGACACAATCTAGAAGCAAGAGCACACACAAGTTCTAGCATCCTCTAAGGTGATGATTCACTCACAAACGAAGAGATTCATTCATATATCGAAATCTCAAGGCTTTCACATCCATGCTAGTCTAGTGCATTCTCACAATCATCACACAAGTACTCAAAAGAAAAATTCACAAGCATACGAGTTCTTTCTCAAATCAGCTCAAACACTCACACAGAAGAATTTCTAACTCACCCTTACAACTCACTCTACTCATCACATCATACTCAAAGATAGCAATCGACAAGCATAAGATGATTGATAGGCATGAAATATGCAATAGCGAGTCAACTCAAAATCACCCCAAGGAGTATCTCAACAAACCAATAATCAATCAAACTCAACTCAAAGATAAGGGCGTGCATGCATGTGCAATGTAACAAGAAACAAATAAAAAAACTCCACCCCCCCAAACTTCGACCTTGCTAGAGGTCTAAGTTTGGGGTTGTGGGTTACCTCAACCAAATAATTCATTTTCTCTCAATAGCTTTGCACACTCCCTTGCTTGAGTTGGTCCTTTCAATCTGAATAACTCCATGATACATTTACTCCTTTAGAGACAAGCCTACAAGCAACTCACTCAAATACGAGGTTAAACATACGACTCACAATAACTCCCTAAAAACTAAAAACAAAGCAAATAATAAAAAATAAAAATAATGGGCTGCCTCCCATTCAGCGCTATTTTTAAGGTCCTCATGCCGGACCGAGCTCAAAGGAGCTTATGGGACATCATACTCAAAAATACCTCCCTTACTCTCATAAGAGTGGTGTTTGGACTCCTTTCCTTGATGCCCCATCATCATGAGCTCTTTTGCTCTTTTCTCATCCCCAAGTGTTATGGGTCTCAACTCCTTCTTGCCTCTATCTGGAGGAGTCTTACTAAACAGTTTCTTTAGTTTGGACTTCTTCTTCTTAACTCCTTCTTTTCCCTCTAGCTGGACCACGTCCACTTTCTTCACCTCTTCATCCTTCAACTTCTTCACTTTATCCCTATCAACATAATCAAGATCATAACGCTCATGGGTTAAATAACCAAGTGAAGGACTAACAAAATCATGAAAATCAGAAGGATTAGGGATAGAAGGTGTGTCTTCAACACGAGGATCAATTGCATCAATGCAATACAAGCTCTCATCCTCCCTCGTGTGCTTCATGGCTTCATATAGGGAGATCTTCACTTCTTGATCATCAACCTTCAACGTAATCTTCCCGTTTGCCACGTCTAGCACCATCCCCGCCGTAGCTAAGAACGGTCTTCCCAAGATCAGGGGCACGTGATCATCTTCCTCCATCTCTAGCACTACAAAGTCGGCTGGAAAAATGTGATCTCCAACTCTCACGAGGACGTCTTCAACCACACCTTGAGGTCTCGTGATAGACCGGTCGGCAAGTTGAAGCGTCATCATTGTGGGTTGAAGTTCACCACCTTCCAACTTCTTAAAAAGCGATAGGGGCATGCGATTGATGCTCGCCCTGAGGTCGCACAACGCTCCCTTCTTGATCCCGTTCCCAATGTCACATAAGATCGTGAAGCTCCCGGGATCCTTCAGCTTTGGTGGAAGCGCCTTGTGCACTAGTGCACTCACTTCGTGGTTCAACTGCACCAACTTTGGCTCATCCACTCGCCGTCTTTTCGCGATCAAATCCTTCAGAAACTTTGCATAATGTGGCATCTGTTCCAAAGCATCATAAAAAGGAATGTTAATGTGAAGTTGTTTAAAAACATCAAAAAAATTTGCAAATTTTTCATCAAGCTTCTTTTTCATGAAGCGTTGTGGATATGGGACGGGTATCACAGATTTGGGTACCCCCCATTCATCTCTTTCTGTTTCTTTCACTTTCCCCCTTGCTCTCTTTGCCTTTTTCCACTTAGGAACTCTCTCAACCTCCTCACTTTCCTTGCCCTTCTGGGACTCATCCATATCTTCATGCTTCCCAATCTCTTCACTTTCAATCCCCTTCTCAACTTGGGGCGTCTCAGAATCAGCAGGCATCTGAGGACCTTCATAATTGGTTCCACTTCTCAGCTGAATCGCCTTGCACTGCTCTTTCGGGTTCCCCTCCGGCATTCTATTCACTGACTTTGCAATCTGGCTCATCTGGAACTCTATCGAAGTGAACCTTCGATTGTTCTCTTGTTGAGTTCTAGTCCACTCAACGTTCATCTTCTGGAGCTCTTGATCACGATGATCACCCTTTTTATGCAACTCCTTCACATCGTACTCCAAGGATGACAATCTCTTGCTACCTTCCTCAACCTTCTGAAGGATCGTTCTCAATATCTCTTCGGTTGAGGCACCGCCTTCTCCACCCGGAGGCTTTGACCCCGGATCAACACCTGCAGGGACAGTAACACCAGCTTTTGGGTTAGCATAAGAAAAGTTCTCATTCTTCCTCCATGTGTTTTGAGGAGGCTGCTGGTCTCCTTGAACTCCTTGTGTGTTCCTCCATTGATTTTGAAGTGGCTGAGGGCCTAGAGGTACAAATGGTTGGCCATAAGAAGGCCTTCCATACTGATTTCCACCTTGGTAGCCATTCTGATTGTAATATGGGCCTCCCATGTAATTAGCTACCTCTTGATGTCCACTTGGTTGGTCTACTCTCTCATTCTCTACTGCATTCTCTCCAACCAAACTCTTCCCCAACTCGAGGTTGTTGATCTTCTCCATCATGGCCATCAATAGCCTTCTCGTTCCTTCTCCCTCTTCAACCTGATGCACTCTCTTAAAATCTGCATCTCCACTCCAAGCACCGGCATTCGTGACAATATTGTCCACGATCTCCCTACACCTCTCTATGCCTTGATTGAGGAATGCTCCACCCGCACAGGCGTCTAAATGGTCTTGCCCCGCCTTGTTGGCACCACTATAGAAGAATGCCATAATGTCTCCCTCGTTGTACCCGTGCTGCGGGCACTCAATCAGCATGTTTGAGTATCTCTCCCATGCTTGACGTAGGTCCTCTCCTTGCTTCTGGCGGAAGGATGAGATCTCAATTCTAGCCTTGATCGTCCTAGATGGAGGGTAGAATCGCTCGAGGAACAGACGCTCGAGCTCGGTCCAAGTGGTAATACCTCCCCGCGGGAGCGTATTATCGTACCACTCCTTAGCTATTCCCGTCAATGAGAATGGGAACAGCCTAAGCCTCTTGGCATCTTCAGACATGCCATTGTAATTAAATGTTGAGGCTATCATGAGAAAACTCCTCAGATGTGTATGAGGATTCTCCTTCCCGATCACCCCCTTGAACTGATTCTCGGTAAGCAGCTTTAAAATCCCCGGGGATATCGAGAAGTTGTTCGCCTCAACAGGAGGCAAAGCCACTCCATCATAGTACCGCTGTGGCTACGCTGCAAACCTCCCTCGAATAGCCATATTGTGATCTACGTTCTGAGGAACGTGTTGAGGATTAGCAGCAGGTACTGGTACTTGTTGGGGTGGTGGTGGGTAAACAGGTGGTTGATTATAGACTGGGGGTGGAGGATACGGGTATGGTGGGTAAGGATAAGGTGGGTATGGGTAATGTTGGTATACTGGGTTGTTGAAAGGGTTATTTGGGTTTTGTGGGTAAGCAGGGTTTTGGTTCTGGTTTTGGGGTTGTATTTGTGCAGAGTTGATTGTGTCTTGTGGGTTCGGGTGTGGGCTCTCAGTTCCCCCTATGGGTATCTGCTGATTACTGCTGTTTCCATTGGCACCCTCTGCCCGTTCCACAAGAGCAGTATACTCTGCAGCTATTTTGTCTAACTCCCCAAGTTCATCAGAAATCTTGTCTTTGTTTCCCGCGGCAGTAGTCATTCTTCTCAAGAAGGCTCAGTTCCTTCTAGCTATTGTCTCAGGATCTGCAGGCAACCTCTCTTCGCTCGTATTCCCTTGTGAGCATGTTTTCATAAACCTGAAACACTAGCAGAAGGATCAAAACGCAACTGCCTAATGAATGGAAATAAAAATAAAATAGAAAATAAATCACCCACTACTAACTACTAAGCTATCTACAAGTCCTATTCAAAGAGCATATAACGCCATCCCCGGCAACGGCGCCATTGACTTGATGCGAATATACTAGCTTCTACTAGTAGCCTCCCCGCAAGAGTACGGGTTCACTGTAGTATGGGTAAGTATAACGGCCAAGTATATCGAACCCAAGGGACAGTGTATATGCGAATAGATCCCTGAAGATCTACGCGTCGTAGTTAATATGAGTGAATGTTTTTGGATTTTTTGAAAGAATTAATTAAAAGCAACTAAAGTAAACTAATTAAACTAAAGAGCGAAAGAAACAAATTAACTAAGGTTTGTTTTCTAATGAGAGATGGTGATGCTCAGGATAGGAATTCCTACGTATACTAACGGAGCAGGTACATAAACAAAATAACTGTGACGCGCAAGAATTAACCTAAGTAAAAGAATGCAAGATGAAAGCTCAAGATTCTAAACCCTAATACTTTATCCTAACACTCGACTTCACTAATCTACTAACAAGTTAATAGATTGTGCTTAATTAATGAGACCCTAATTTAACTAAGGTGATGCGGTCGTCCTCCTTCGCTAAACTGGTAAATGAATTAACCCTTCCTAAACTCTCTCGTTAAGTCTACTCGTTGTTATTGAGTGATTCGGCCGTCCTCTCTCTAACACTTTTCGAACAAAATTCAAAGGCAAAGTTAAGATTGATTTTAAGAATTCATTAATCAAGAGAATTAAAACCTAACGTCACAAGTTACCCTAATTACGTACCCACAACCTACTTCTACGAGTTCATCCTACCCTAAGCATGCAAGGGTTCTAGCCTAACATGGTGGTTTGAATAATAAAAACAATCACAAGAACAATAATCATATGCATAATTAAATTAACGAAAGAAATCAAGAACATAAACGAAAGATCAAATTAAAGTCTCTAAAGAAATATATATAAATCTGAAAAACTAGGGTTTATCGTCTCAAAGAATAAAGAAAGAAAGAATTAATCTAATACGTTCAAAAGAAATACTAAAACTAAGAATTCGTAAGCTAAAACCTCAATTACAATGTATAAAACTCTTCCAATCTCCCTCCCAAGCTTTCTCCTCGCCTTCCTCTCCAAAAACTAAGTCTAAAGTGATTTCTAAAGTTCGGGATGCTTCAAAACGTGTTTGGAAGAGGTATATATAGGCAACGGGTCGAAACGGGATCTCATGGGCCAAAATTCCGTCGAGCTCGAGTAGAGGTCGAGTAAAAGTACTCGAGCAATGCAAGCTCGAGTGTCAAATTTGTACAGAACGTGAAAAGTACTCGAGCCCCTTAGCTCGAGCAGCTCTACTCGACCGGTCCTTGCTCGAGTAGTCTACTCGAGTGCCTGCGGACTTGCTACTCGACCGGCTTCTGCTCGAGTGCACTACTCGAGTGCCTGAGTATTGTCTACTCGATCGAAGCTGGCTCGAGTGCACTACTCGAGTGCCTGAGTAGTGTTTACTCAAGCTCCTTCATCTTGAGTACTTCAATGACACTTTTGCTCGCTCGAACTAATACTTCTCGTATTTCTTCCATATCTTCTCATCCGGGTACCCGTTTGAGTCGATTCGAAGTCCTACGAACTCCTCTTTTTGCCCTCTATCCATCTATAAGCATCAAAGATACAAATTTGTTAGTTTGTGAAAATAATACTCAAATGACTCTAAATACTTATATAAATCCATCAAAACAAGGACATTTCGAGCGACGAATCATGACAATTTCACGCCTAATCACCTCTATATCTCCTCTCTTAACGATTTCTCGTATAAGATGATATTTTCCTTCTATGTGTTTGCTGGCTTTGTGGACTCTCGGTTCCTTTGAATTTGCAACTGCTCCGGCATTGTCACAATAGACAGTGATCATGTCGGGCAAATTCGGAACAACGTCCAAGTCCACTAAGAAGTTTTTGAACCATACTGCCTCTTTCGCTGCTTCACAAACAGCTACATATTCGACTTCCATGGTCGAATCGGTGATGCATTTTTGCTTAACGCTTCTCCATGAAATGGCTCCTCCTCCCATGCAAAACACACTACCCCGAGGTAGACTTTCTGGAGTCTAGGTCTGATTGGAAATCCGAGTCCGTGTATCCCACGGGAATTAGACTATATGCCTAGTAAATCAGCATCCTATCACGAGTTTTTTTCAGATACCTCAAGATGCACTTTACGGCAGTCCAATAGTCTTTCCCGGGATTACTTTGATATCTCGCCACCATGCCAACGGCAAAGCAGATATCCGGTCTCGTACACAACATTGCATACATAAGGCTTCCTACGGCCGAAGCGTACGGAACACCTTTCATGTCATCTATCTCTGCTTGCGTCTTAGGGCTCAATTCTTTCGTTAGATGGATTTCGTGCCTAAAAGGTACAAAACCTTTCTTGGAATCTTGCATGCTGAAATGCCGCAAAACAGTGTCAATGTATGAAGCTTGTGATAAGCCCAACATCCTCTTCTTGCGATCGCGAGTGATCTTGATCCCAAGGATGTGACCTGCTTCCCCCAAGTCCTTCATATCAAATTGTTTTAACAGCTATACCTTTACGTCTGAAAATACCTTTACATTGTTTCCAATAGTAGAATATCGTCTACGTATAATACTAAGAATATCACCGCAGTTCCGTCACACAGAACTCTCGAACTCGTTTTGATCAAACCCATAAGACTTAATCACTTGATCAAAATACTGGTTCCAAGTACGCGATGCTTGCTTAAGTCCATAAATGGATCTCTTGAATTTGCATACGAGATTCTCTTGGCCTTTTTCAATGAAACCTTTGGGTTGTTGCATATAGATATCTAACCCGTCAAGACTTCTGTTAAGAAAAGCTGTCTTGACATCCATTTGTCAGATCTCGTAATCTAGATGCACAGCGATCGACAAGAGAATACGGATGAACTTAAGCATAGCTACAGGCAAAAAAGTTTCCTCATAATCGATCCCTTCTTTTTTAGTATACCCTTTATCCACTAGTCTTGCCTTGAAGGTATCAACCCTTCTGTCCGGTCCTCTTTTCCTCTTGTATACCCACTTGCATCCAATGGGTTCTACCCCACTGGGTGGTTCGACCAACTCCCACACATGATTATGATCCATCGAACCCATCTCGGCTTCCATTGTCGTTTGCCATGACTCTGCGTCTTTGTCTTAGATTGCCTTATCGTATGTCCATGGGTCTGATTCATCACCGGGAATCAAATTCGAAGATTCTCCTATTCCCATGAATCTCTCGGGTTGTCTAACAAACCTACTACTGCGACGGGGTTTCGATTGTGAAGGTGTGACGTGTGGTATATCATCTTGTATACTTGAAATCGGGGTTTGTCCTCTCAATTCTTCTAAGGTAATTTCACTTTTAGGCTTCCGATTGTTCATATAGTCCTCCTCCAAGAATTTAAAGTGTGTACTAATCACGGTCTTTTGATCCTTAAGATTATAGAACATACACCCTTTCGTTCCCGTGAGATATCCTATAAACAGTCTTAATTCCGAACGTGGATCCAATTTACCGGCTTCCTTGTCTAGCACGTATGTCGGACACCCCCATATTCGCATGTGTTTCAGATTGGGCTTGCGCCCGGTCCACAATTCTATCGGGGTTTTGGGAACCGATTTGGATAGCACCAAGTTTAGAATGTAAGTCGATATTTCCAAGACGTTACCCCAAAACGATTTGGGTAAATCTGAATAACTCATCATGGATCTGACCATTTCTAAAAGAGTCGGGTTCCTTCGTTCTGCCACACCGTTCTGTTGAAGGGTTCCCGGTGCGGTTAATTGGGATACGATCCCTTCGTCCGACAGGTAGTTCAAGAATTCATCGTTGAGGTATTCGCCTCCACGATCTGATCGTAGAAACTTGATACTCTTTTTCCTATATTTCTCGGCTTTAGCCTTAAACTCCTTGAACATGTCAAAAGTTTCAGATTTATGCCTCATAAGGTAAATGTACCCATATCTCGAGTAATCGTCAATGAAAGTGATAAAATACTCATACCCCATTTTTGCTTTGATCGACATTGGACCACACACATCGGTATGAACGAGTTCTAACACTTCCGTGGCTCTATTCCCCTTGGATCCAAATGCCCTCTTGGTCATTTTACCCTCTAAACAGAATTCACAAGTTGGAAACGGTTCAACTTGGAATATTTCCAAGGATCCGTCTTTCACCAATCTTTCTATCCGCTTTAGATTAATATGACCTAGTCTAAGATGCCATAGAAGTGTTTCGTTCATTTCCGAAGAACGCTTTCTTTTATTACTCGAAATGATCAACGTGTTATTAGATTCATTATTTGAGTGGTGTGCACACTTAATCATATAGAGATTGTTTACCAACGTTCCATGACAGATAAAATCATCTTTAAAAGAAATAGTAACAACTTTATTAAAAGTAACTGAATATCCATAAAAAAACAACTTAGAAACCGAAATTAAAATCTTTCTAAAGTCCGAAACGTATAAAACATCTCTTAAAATTAAAACTCTGCCTTCAAAAGACAGGTGCACGACTTCCACTGCTTCGGCTGTCATTCTCGTAGCATCGCCCAAAGTGATGAGGATCTCATTCTTGCTAAGTCGTCGGGTTAGCTGGAACCCCTGAAGAGCGAAACAAATATGATCAGTTGCCCCGGTATCCACTACCCAAGCATGGGCAGCATACTCCGCAACATAAGTTTCAACGACTAAAGCATGAGACTTACCTTTCTTTACCGTCTTCTTAGGCTTAGAACAGGCAGACCTCCAATGTTCTTTCTCACCGCAATTGAAGCACTTACCCTTAGCGACCTTCTTTCCACCTCCTTCGCCCTTAACCTTAGGTTTCGCAATGGTCGGATTTGCTTGGGTCTGACATTTTGTCCTCTTTCTCTTCTTCCCTCCCTTGGGACCGGAAGAGGCAGACGGACCATTTGCCACCATAGTAATAGTTTGATGCTCCATTATAGTCTCAGCCGATACCAAAGCTTGCAAGAGCTCGGGCAAACTATTTGCCCGTTCATTCATTTGATAGTTCAATTGAAACTGCTCAAAACTTTTCGGAAGAGAATGGAGAACAAAATCGACCTTAGTAAGGAGATCAAATTCCGCACCAAGTACCTCCAACTTGTTGAGATAACCCATCATCTCGATAACGTGATCCCTTACGGGCGTACCCTCCACCATTTTCTGCGAAAGCATCTTTCGCATGGTGATTTGCCTAGCTGTACGGTTCTAATGTTTAAACATCACTTCAAGATTGAGCATTATCTCAGAGGCGGTCTCCATGTGTTGGTGTTGGTGTTGCAATACATCTGACATTGAAGCCAAAATGGTACACCTAGCCATCTCATCGGAGTCTATCCAACTCTTATGCTCTTTCTTGACCGTCTTGCTCGCATCTTCGGCAGGCTCATCGGGCTTAGGAGTAGTAAGTACCCATTTGTGGTGTTGAGCGGTTAGGACAATATCAAGGTTACGTTTCCAATCAACATAGTTCTCACCAATAAGTTTGTTATCTTTAAGTATACTAAACAGTGGATTAAAAGGTTGCGACATGATGAACTGAGAATAAAACATACATTCATATCAATATCTAGAAAAATACGAAATTATCACATAATTCGATCACATCAATTATATTGAAACCTTAAAACAATATAATCATGCATCAGCCAATATCTCGAAACAATTTAAATGCGCCACGAGGGATGGTCTATACATTTAAACACATTCAAGCGGATCACAAACTTAAAGTTACAAATCCTTAATTCAAAATTAATAGTTGGCTCCCACTTTGACCACATAAAAACTAACAGGGACTCCGCGGGAAGTAAGTTAATATCAATTTCTTATGCCTAAGTAATAACCATAATTCAATACATGATTATTATTTCGCTTTGAGCAAGTCACTCGTGGTGAGGGTCAATACCGCTACTAGTAATAATCCACAATCATCCTTTCAGAATTTATTCATGTGAAATCCATCCTTTTGGCCGATTCGAGGGGGAGATGTATTCCAAAAAGACTTCACAAATAAATAAATTATGGAGGTCAAATTAATCCAATTTTATTATCCTGAATAAAATTGCGATTATAGAAACATACATAGTAATTTTCGAAAGTAAGGTTTTTCTTGGACAATTAAAATCATGCAAACACATATCAAGAAATAATAGGTGCATGAAATTAAAACATCCATCAAAATAAAAATTAAACAAATTGGAGCACTCGAATCCAATTGTCACGGTTTAATCTTCTTCACGTCTTGATGAGAGAAATCGTCCTCGTTGCTTCCATCGTTCGTCTCGACAAGCTCCCACTCGAACAGCAACACTTTGTCAAAAACTTCGTTTGGGGTTCGGAACGACGTTTGGAATCACACAAAAAAAAGAACAAAAAAAATTACGACCCGAGATCCTGCGCGCGTTGGCCCACGGAGATGGGCTGAGCGCCGGGCGGTAGCGCCGAGCGCACGCGCACCATGCGCCTCTGCACCCGCCGTGCACGGTGCTGTGCGCCTAGCGCACGCGCACCATGCGCCTCTGCACCCGCCGTGCACGGTGCTGTGCGCCTAGCGCACGCCGTGCTCCGGATTTCGCCGTTCGTCCTCATTTTTCACCCCATACACGATCCACCCCCATACACGCGCCACACATGCATGCGTCATCCGGGTACATCGTCTCTAACTCTTCATTTCCGTCTTCGTCTCGATCCGGTTACAATTTATTTACAAAATAAAAAATAAACCTAGATCTAGACTAGTCTATTACATTGATCAAATCAAAATAAAAACAACTAATCTACTCGTGGATTTTCTCACGAGAAAAACGAATTCGAACGAATCGAATTAAAAATAAATAATTCACACGCATGAATAAAATAAACATTAAAACCCATGACAATTGGATACCTGAAAAAAAGATCTAGCAATTCTACTATCCAATTTCAATTTTAATGTTAAACAATTTAAATTCCAATTTAAAGATCATAGCCCGAAAGTTGTGGCTCTGATGCCAGTTGTTGGGAAAATAGAGTGCCCGAAAACTATTTGGGATGAAATTTAAATACGAATTTAAATATAATTATTACTAGCATGAATTAATCCTAATTAATTCAAATAATAATTCCAACAACAATTTTATTATCATGCATGTAGAATTAATTCACATAAAATCTATGGCTGAATAACTATAAATTATGTGATTATGTACCTCTTGTAGATATGGCCTTTGATTAATCACTTGACTATCACGAACGTGCTACCAACCAAAAGACCTTCTCAAGTATGTCCATTAGCCTTGCTTGTTCACCGGTGGGAATTGTTCACAAACAATCAGGAATAACAAGGGAGAAAGAAAAATATTTTTGCTCTTAATTTTTCCAACATATGGAATCATGTACTTGGGGATGAAATAATCACCCCCTATTTGTAAGAGGTACTAGTCGAATTTTTTTGCCCTATTAGATCTAGGAGAAAATCTTTTTCTTATCCTCTAAGAAATCTTGAATATATCTCATATATTCTTTTCTCCATAATAAAATATTCCACAAAAATCTCAACCTCCTCGTAAATGGATTATTTTCGAAAATATTAGGCAAGGAACACAAGATTTGGATCTTCTTGAATATATGAGATAATCTTGTATTCCAAGAATACATATCTTCCATAATATCTTTTCAAGAAAATCAACAAAAAAATTTCTCTCCTAAATATACTTATTTTCGAAAAATAAAAGGAAAAATCAGCAAATATATTTTCTTTTATTTTAATCACCTTATTATTATTTGGCTACTTGAGGGGCCTTTAGGAGAATTAAGTTTGGACCTCCAACGGGCTTCTGAATTTCAATATTGAGCCCCAATATAATTCAGACCATTAATATTAATTAGTACCACTAATAAATTAATATTGCATTATTCATCTTAATCCATATTACGATAATATGGGCTCCCGGTTATTATTTCCCGCGTTTAAGATTATCAAGTCCATTAATTAATTAAGCTTCTGAATAGCTCTAAATTAATTAATATCTTTCACCTTGGAGTAAAGACAGCTCAACATCATTATCCGTACCGAAGAAACTAATTCTTCACTTGCAAGATTTGGTACGATAAAACTTATGAGCCTACCAAGGGGACAAATCACACGAGGCGTACCCGCATGCGTTTCTCCGTATTAAATCTTAGCAACTGTCGTATGATTAATATCACTGCCCAAAACACAAAGTTCGAAGTCACGATGATTCTCACCCAACATGAATCAAAGCAGTAACCATTAAGCACACATTGTCCTATTTAAGTGACGGAGATTAAGAAATCAATAACCACTGAGGTCTAATTCTTCACATTTCAGAACAGAAGAATTTATCCTCGTTGTAGGTCCTCTTCAACACATACTAAATGTGCTAGTGCAATCTCTTAGTCAAGACAGACCAATCTGAGATATACACATCGACCTTTCGCGGCGGATTGTTCAATTCCACCTGAGTCGTGAATTTGTACGTTTAGTTACAAGGAAACTGTTAACGTGATCTTCTGTGATCGGGTATCACCACATTGACTACAATGTAACACATACTACTTATAATGAACTGGTTGCAATAAATATTCAACATTCAATCATATCTAAAGCAAATACGATAAAAGATTCATTCTCATAAATAAGTGTTTAATACATGAGTTATACAAAGTAAAAACATATTTTCACGTATAACTCCAACAGGGATAACCTTAAACACAAGTTACAAGTTTCAAGTGGATTTCCCTTTATATACCCATTTACTTTTTACTCATTTTTTAATGTGGGACAAAAACCTTTGCTTTTTTACTTCACTTTGGTTACAACAATTTGAGACATAATTTCTCATTCACACCACTAACATTTTCCAACAACTTTCTCATAGCATGAGACAATACAAGTTAATCCATCTCTACTAGAGTACTAATGCATCATATACAATTTATACCTTATTTTCATCCTATTATGTCCTATGACATGAGACGATCTCACCCAATTATAGAATCATCTCGAAGCATGTATAATTGTTTGGACAATTCTGGTGCATGACTTGATAATGCAGGGTAGGTGTATGATCAAAGTTTGTATACGTGTAATAATGCACGATCTCTTCATCATTTTGCGGCCAATTATGCCAACAAATTCCTTTTTTTGTCAGAGGAAATTGCACTACAGACATGATTATGATACACATAAATTAATTGACCATTATGCGAAAATAATTAAAACTTATCCGTAAGTAATAGCCAGAACTAGATCTAGATGAGTGCCCGCGTATTACGCGGGACTTTTATAAAAATAAATTATATATATGTTATACATATTAAAATATATTTGTTCGTCGTAATATAATTATATTATATAATAAATATATTCAAATAATATGTATTTATAAAATTATGGGAAAACTGTTTAATTCATGATTTTTTAGCCTCAATCTCAATTTAATTACGATTTTTTAATAATCTTATAAAAAATCATGTAACCTTTTATTCTAATTTAATATACATTTTAAAATTATGACATAATTTTTTCAATTATTGCCTCCCTAAAATGATTTCCTCAATCTAGGGAGATTTTCAATTCAAGTTTCTTCTTCTAAAAGTGCAAGTCGAATATCAAATTAAACAACTAAAGATGTAGTGAATTTTCATAAAATTATTGAAAGTTGTAATTAAATTGAGATCGCGATTTATATTTAACCCTAAAGTTATTAATATTTTTTTATTTTATATTTAAAGTTTTCTTTTCAAATTTTGTTGACTTTATAAGTTATTTAAATAATATATTATACAATATAAATATGCAGTTCATTGCATGTATAAAATATGTAATTAATATGTAATACCCCGTCCCGTTCTGTACTCTTTCCCTAATTAGAAACCATTTTATTTTATTTTATTTTATTTTTCTCTTCTTTGTTTCTTTTATTTTAATTATTTTTTTGTGTGCTATTTGTGTATTTAAATATACATCCCCTTTTTATAAAACTCCTAAATTCGAAGAAAGAAAACGAATTCTTTCAAACGAATAAAGGACTACGAGAAATTAATTATTCAAATTAAATTAAGGATTTCGATCCGTTTAATTTATTGAGAAAAATCAAAATACAATAAAATATTACTTGAGTTTAAAAACTGTATTATTTTCTGAATCGGGATTATACTCGTGAACAAAACGATCCCTGAACCGTATTATTTGGGAACGAAAATATCGAAAATTTTGGATAAGATTTGAGGAGTAGATAAGTTTAAAAAAAAAAAAAGATTAGTATAAAAAGGAAAAAAAGCCAAAATCCTCTCATTTTTCTTCTTTCATTCACGCAAAAATTCCCTCTCTCTAAAATTTCTCTCCTCCTCCTTCGGCCTCTTCTCTCCACCGCCTCCGTTCACCTCCTCCGGCCAACGGGAAGCCAACGCCTCTCTCCTCCTCTGAGCTCTCGCCACCGTCGCCTCGCCGAAGCAGACCACGGCCCAGCCCCGGCGCCACCGCCGCGACGCCACTTTCCGCTCAGCCGCGACGCCGCGCGATCGACGCCGCTCCGCCGAAGCCTCCCACCCCCGAGCTCCGCCGCCGCGACGAAGCCCAGGCCGCTCCCGTCGCGCTTCCCCTCTCCCCTGCTCCCGTCGCTCGCTCTCTCTCTCCGTTGGAACCGAGCGTCGCCGCTCCGCCGAAGCCGTAGCTCCGCCGCCGCCGCCGTCTCCTCCTCCACCTCCAGTAAGATGGATTTCTTCCTTCTTACTTCGAAATTCATTTCCGTTTAATTCGATTTCGATTACCGAACTATTTCAATTTCTAACCGTTGTTTTATTTTCGTTAATTTCCGATTGATATTTGACGCCGTTGAACCGGTTGTTATCGCCAAATTTCTGAAATTTCAAACCGACGTCGTTAGGCTGCCCAAATCGTTTTTCCGAATTCCCGAACAACGCCGTAAGGCTGCCCAATTTTCGTGAACAATTTCCGGGTTTCGAAACGACGCCGTTAGGCCGCCCGTTTAACGTCTCAAACTGAAGCTCGTAAGGTTTCTATCTTCGTTTTTACCTTGGGTAGAATTTTTGGATTTATTTTGTTAATTGTTAGAGCTTAGAACAAGAAAAGAAATGAAAGAAAACTTACTGTTAGTGGTTAGATGGATTAGTATTAGTTATGGACTTATTTAGTATTATTGTTTTGTTTCACTTGTATCACTCTTTAGAAGTGAGTTTTTGGATAGATTGTTTCTTTGTTTTATTTCTTTCACAAACCATAAGATTGGTTTCTTAGTTTAGCATTTAGTATTAGTAATTGAATGTTGAAATATTATTGTTTTAGATGAATGGTAGTAATGACTTAGAGGACTAGTATTATTCTTATGAATGTTTAGTATCATTGTTTTTAGTATTATGATGATATTAGCAAAATCCTATAGTATCCTTATTTTGACGTTTTTCAAGGATAAAAACACGTTTGAATAAATTTCGTAATCAAAGGGAAACTCGTCTTCACCTCGTACCCCTATTAGAATTTTAGAAAACACAAAAATAAAGTCTTTTAATAAGTTTAGAAAAGAAAAGTTTTATATTCAAGTTTTCGTTTAAAAACGAGAATTAGAACTCTTAAGAAAGAATAATCTTTTCTTTAATTTCATCAAATAATAATCTTACTTTTCTAAGTATTTTTCCAAGTTTAATAATGATTTTTTTTTCCTTAAAAAAGGCCTTTTTGAGAACACCACCAAATTCAGTAAATACACCCCTGTCACACCACCAATTTCAGTAAATACACCCCCTGTTACACCACCAATTTCAGTAAATACACCCTCTGTTACACACTAAATTCAGTAAATACACCCCCTGTTGCAACACTGAATTTAGTAAATACACTGCCCTAATACACCTTCCCTTTAAAAGAGGTGTACTTATCAATTTGAAATCAACCTTTGAAAACTTTAAGTTTTCAATAGTTTTCTGAAGACAACGACCTACTCAATCCTCGAGTTTCGCACTCTTAAGCTTTTCAAATTCAAAAGTCAATATTTTAATCGAAATACTCCTTATTAGGATTCTGTACCTTTCGGAACACGCACGAAGGACTCGACTGTCTGCCTACCAAATATTCCCGGAACTCAGAACAATCAGGTGGGTGATGATCCGTTGTTTGATCTGCTAATAATAACGTCGTGCCGGTATTTTCTGAACTCGACTAAATCAAATCAAAAGTATCTAATCCAACATAAATGTAACACCTATCTATATAACTGTTTGGATTATGTGATATAACTATATATGTTATATATTAGCCTGTTGTTTTGTGAATCGATCATCACTGCATGAATAAACACCATACGTGAGCATGAATCAGTTCAATTGTCAGTCAAGTATTATTCTTGGTAAAGTTTATTGAGTCAATTTTGTGGAAGGTCAGTATGTACGGAGTCGGGATCGAGTTTTAAATCCGACCTCCGGGGCTGCTGTCGGGGACGCCCTCGGAATCAAGGTTGTTGATCAAGTAGATCTGGTCCCCGGTCAGCTGTCGTTTGACGCACTGGGAAGAAGGCCATTGATACTTGCTTATTTTGAGGGATGTTATAAGGTTGGATGATGTGAGCTTGTGTGGTTGGATGAAGTAAGTTTTGGTTGGAGTTGAAAATGATAACTTTGTTGATTTGTTGGAGTTGAAAAGAGTAACTTTGTTGGAAGTGGAATTGTCGTACGTTTATGGTTTGTCAGTTTGTGATAATACGTGATATGACTTTGGACTTTGCCCTAATGTGAATCAACTTGTGTTATTTCATTTATACCATGCGAAATATGCTTAACTGCCGTTTAAATTTTTATAATCTTTTATATACGTCAACTGTTTAAATAAAAACACTTTATCAATGAGTATAACTTAATATATTTCGGATTTACCAATCCCATAATGTTGCAATCACCCATAAGTGAGAATTCAATTCTCACGCCCCCTTTTCCTAACCCCTTGCAGATTACAATTATGGGGAGCAAGGACAGTGACACAGAAGACACAAAGTCTCCCAATTGCTTAAAAATATTATTACTAATACCACGATGCCTACTATTTCTATTTACCGAATAAATGTTATCGCTACTGTCATGCAAGGCGATACTCTTTCCGTGTGTTTAAGTTATCCAAACTCAGTGTGTATTATTCTGAAGATACAGAACCCTCTCTATATATATATATATATATATATAATATTCCTTCCCACTTATCCACTGCATAAACTTCTGTCTCTCTCAATTCAGTTATATTTCCTTCAAAAATTTTATAGCTCGGACTTTTGATCACAATAACACTTCGAATTCGATATAATTATTACATATCGGGTTCGGGGCGTTACATAATATATATGTCATTTAAATTATATAATAAATAAATTCAAGAATTTTCAAAATAAAAAATAAAAAAAATATTATAAATCATCAGTAGGTTTTAATACAACTTTTGATTTAAAAAAAAATTATGTTAAATAAAATTGATATTCAAAATATAAAGATTTATAGATGTGTGCAAGGTTTAAATTCATGTATTTGCATTTCAACAAACATAGTGTCATATATTAAACAAAATTAAGTTAAAAAGAAAATGATATATCAAGTTTGATTTCAGATTAAAAAGAATAATAAATATAATTTTGGCTTATTGTGTTTTCTAGATAATAAGAGTTTATCGATTAAATATTATATTTAAGATAATTATATTTTTTTAATAATTAATATTTAATCGAAATCAAAATTATTTAATATACTTAATTATATTTTTTATTTTTTCACAGATTAAGATTTTCTAAAAATGAAATCCCCAAATATTGTGAAACAATAAAAATAACTCAATTAAACATTAAAATTCACATAATTAGATTTTTTTTTAAAATTTATTTAATTAATTCAGTAATAGTTTGTAGAATTAAATATACTTAAGTTACCTAGTTGAATTAATTACTAATACATAATATTTTTTAAATATAGGATATCCTAAAATGTTAAATTAGTATAATTATAATAAAATTTATAATATACTTTTGTAAACTCAAGTTATATACAATAATATTCAAAGTTTAAACATGTTCATTACATGGTTTAATTGGTAAATTTCATGAATATTGCTTATGTGGTTCAAGGTTCAAATCTTTTGTGAGTACAATATTGACATGTATGGCTTCCACACACATAAACATGAAAAACTTTCTATTATCATAATAAATGACATGTAAATTATTTTTCTCTAAAAAATTCTCAAAATGACATATAAGCAAACTAAATGAGAGAATGACACATGGACAATTAGAACTCTCTATTAGTAATATAAGGGATATCATGAAAACTCACGAATTTTGCTCGGTTGATTTAATGTTTTCCATTAAAATATAATGAATTAGTTAATTTTAATATTATTAAAATTAAATTCCAACAAAAAAAGTGTCTTTAACACATTGTTAAAAGAATCTTATTGAACAAGAATTATATATATTTTAAAACAAACTAAATAGTTTTGAAACTTAATGAAGCAGAAACGTTATAGTTTAAGAACAAAAAATTGTTCAGGATCTTTCAAAATAAAATTTGATATTTTAGATTTTTTTTTTATACATTATGCGTAATTAATATCAAAATAAACCCAAACGCCACCACCTACACTAAGAGGTGGTGGGAGAATGCCGAAAGAAAAGAGATTCAAAAACAAACCCAAATACCATCAAGGCCAATCTCAAAAAAATTATTAGTAAATTACTAAGACAATTAGGCTATGTTTACTTGGGAAACAAGAATTAGATAACTTTGGATACAAAAGAACTGGGATTTAGTTTTGGGTTTGAAACAATTATTGGCAAGTGGTCTGTAAAAAAACGGTGGGCTTAACGAATAGCGAGTTGAGCTGACAATTAATACAACAAGAAGACCCAGGTTATTGACACTATAAGGTGGAGTAAATACACTACACAAAATTTAATTTCTAAGGCAAATACTTAAAATGACAATATTATACTCTAGTCTTCCTTCCAAAAATAATTTTAGTAAATACACCAAACCTCATTTTCATACTTCACTTTCGAACAAAGAGAACTATTTCGAACAATTCAAACGAGCTCCATACTTCAAGAATGTGACTCACCATCAATCGACCACTAGGCGCTTGAAAGGTGTTGTGACAACCTACATTATAAGGATGAACGATTCTCCAAGTCCGGAATACGTATATGTAAGTGTTTTGGTATTTTTTAGAAACTAGATTTTTAAATGTTGAATAGTATATTTTTTGTTGGTGTTACGGTGTTTTTCATGCATATTATTGTTCAGTGAGTGTATAAAATTGTATGGATATGATAATATTATTGTTGTTTGCATGTTTCGAACAATTTTTTTTAAAATCGCGATTGCACTTGTTCGGCTCTGGCTATCCGAACATGACCATAATGTTCGGAATTTTTTTCCGAATATGAACATAATTTTCAGGAAAAAAATTCGAACAAAAGTGTTCGATTTTTTTTTTCAAAACTTGTGTTCATGTTCGGATAACCAGAGCCGAACAACAGTCATCGCGATTTTCGAATTTGACTAACGACAAGCGGACGACGGCGGAAGACGGTGGGACGGGCTTTGTAATGGCGACGGACAACAGTGTTGTGGCTATGAACTATGGTGTTGTGGTCGTGGCTATGTACGACGGTGAAGGATGTTGAAGATGGAGGGTATTGAAAATATGTAGGGTATTTTAGGAATAAAATGTAGTGTATTTATCCTAAGTGTAGTGAGTTTATCCATGTAGTGTATTTACTCCACATTGTAGTGCCAATAACCTGGGCCCAACAAGAATCGCACTTGAGTTTCTAAATGGCCCAGTTATCTGCACTCACATACACAAGATGACTGTTGGTGATACATACACAAGATAATTACACATATCGTATGAAGAGTACACACTCTAACTTACCCTACTTCATCTGAAAAAAAAAAAAAAAAAAGACGCGTACACCAAAAAAAAAAACCAACATTCTCATTTTGCTTTCGCAGCCGTGCTCCACCTACTGTCGTCCTCGTCCTCGCTGCCTTTGTGAAACGAATGAGTTTGGCAAGCTCGTCGTCTTTGTGGATTCGAAAAAGAATAGAGATTGGAGGCCTATAACTTAAATCTCTCCACCATCGCCGTCACCACCACTATTACCTACCTTTCCTCACCCCAACCATGGCCAAACCGTCAAAGTCAAAGTAAGATTAGGTTTTTTCTTATTCGAGCCTGGTTTTCCGGAAATTGCAACAAAGTTTTTTTTTTTTCCAAAAAGTTTATCAATTTTCAGTAATTTTATCTAAACATTAAATAATTGTGTTGTTATTATTGTTGGTCGAACATTAATTGTGCTGAATAATTTTGCCGGACTTTGCATTAGTTATTGAATTTTTTTGCCAAAATATATGTGACATTTGAATCATGCTCAAAATATATTTTTAACCCGTTTATCTATTTTTCTAGATGACCAGAGGGTGGTGAGGGAGCGACGACTGCGACCTTTCTTCTTCTTTCTTCTCTCCCGAATTTCTTTTAAATAAGGGGTGTAGATGCATCGGGTTGTGTGTTGAGTGATGAGTAGTATGTGTATTTTTTTATATATTATTAAAATAATACTCCTCCACTTTTTTTATATATCATTTTAGCATTTCACATTTATTTCTCAATACAAGTTGTTTTAATATCTTTTCCCTAATATTCCATTTTTAACCCAACTAATAGCATTAATGTCGTTCTTTTTTTTTCCGAAAAATGTGTGTGATGCAATATACTTTCTCAACTAATAATTAAAGTAATTAGCATTAGTTAAGGGTAAAAAAATATACATTCTTAATTTGTGTGTATG
The DNA here is from genome assembly GCA_947034835.1 of Ballota nigra. NCBI lineage: Eukaryota > Viridiplantae > Streptophyta > Magnoliopsida > Lamiales > Lamiaceae > Ballota > Ballota nigra. Next base: position 26,865,631 of record OX344730.1, read on the forward strand.
AAGCTAGAACGACATGTATAAAAAATGGGAGGGAGTCTTATTTCAGTGTGTGTACTAACAACAAATAGGAGTGTGTATAACATGGGCACCCGCATTTTGGCCATTCGAGTTCATGGACAGAACAAAACCACACATTTATCAAATACTCCCTCCGTCCCCAAGCTTTCTTCCCACTTCTTTTTTTTGAATGATTTAAGAAAGTGTATTTGTTTATTAATATATGGTAGGTCACATGTTGACTTTTGAAATAAAGTAATGAATAGTGTTGAAAAGTAAATTGAATTAGTGACACTTTGGTAATATTGTGTGAATTCGAAGGTTACAGGTTATATGTAATAAAGTATTATTTTTGTCATTTATGGAATGAGAAGTTTACTGGGGGACAGACCTGAAAAGGAAAGTAGGAAGTTTATTCAGGGATGGAGAGAAATGTTTATTATACACGATTGAAATGTTTAATCATATCAATGATACAGACATCCTAACAAATGCATTTTATCTCAGCTTTTGGCATTAAAATTTTGCACATCCTAACAAATGCATTTTATCTCAGCTTTTGGCATTAAAATTTTGCAAAATATATTCGATAAATCTGCACCGTGACCTCAAATTGTCAAGATTTGTAAAGGTAGGTTTTATTTACCAAAATCAAAAGGTTGAGATTAAATTGCAATTAACGAAAAAATGATGATTTTATCCGCAATTAAACCTATTAAAAATGGTTCCACGATAGTTGATTAAAAACCTTCCAGAATTCAGGAGTTCTATCAAATGACTAATCAAAAAATATTTGGGTCGAATACATTCATATATTTAAAAAAGAATAAGAATAGTATATTTCTATTGGGCTAGCAAATTCACCTGGAGTAAAATCAAGTGCTTCTCCATTTCCCCACCACTCGCTCTTTCGCAGAAACACTTGCCGCCACTTCCTCTTGTGGTGTAACAAGATTTTCCCCATTTCGATTTGTAACCTTAGATGTTAGAAAGGTAAATGCAGATCGTGTCCCTCGTAAAGCAAACAACAGCGGATTGAAAATGACAGCAATCATCACATCCCCTTTCGCCACGATCAGATACTGTTCCAGTAAAACTATATATATTAGACATTAAATATGAGAAACTCAAAAAACTTATACTTAAAAACCAGCAAAAGATACATAGAAATCCTCAGGAAAAAAGTTTTGGACTGATACTGTCAAAAATGTTTACCACAGCAAGAATGCCTAAAATCGCAAGACTTGCTTGCTGTGCTTCCTGCCAGAAATGTTCACCATCAGATCCTCCAAACCATCTACCCCATCTAAACCACCCACCTCCCCCAGAATCTCCTCCTCCGCCTGTTTCCTCTCTCCTTTTAATTTCTTCATTCCATTTCTCAAACTCCGTCTTCTTTCCACCAAGGGCACCCTCCAAGGCTTTTCGAGCCTGTTCCTGTAAGTAACAAAAATACGTAATATTGATAGCATGAGTGTATGACAGAAGAAAGTCGCCTCTGAAATTTATGCTCACTGCATAAAGAAGATATTGTAATTATTAAGGACTGCATAAGCCATTAGCTAATCCAAACTCTACAGGCTCTTTCTTCATTATGTCAAAATAGTGTAACTCTATGCAAATCATTTGTATGTATGGACATTCATTCCGCAGTAAAAGGCTGGTGTCAAATTATCTCATTCATAAAGATGGAACTCCTAAAAATAAAATATAAATTCCTAAAGGTATAATTGAATTTCAAAACAAACATGAACCAAGTCATCATATTAAACCTATTTTCAAAAGATGGATTAAACAAATAGTTGAATACCCTTAGAGGGGCCCCTAGAAAATGAAAACGAAACTCAAACCCTTTGGTTGTGTTTGGACTTTGGGTGGAGGGATTTGAGCTATGGATTTTAAATCCTCAATTTAAATCCACTCCACTTGTTTGGGTAAATTATTCAAATGAATTGATTTCAAATTCCTAGCTATAATTCTAGTTCAAAATGGAGGAATTTCAAATAACTAGCAAAACCATGTCATTTGAATCCATGGATTTGAGACTCCATTCATTTCAAATCCCTTGCATTTCAAATGACTGCATCCAAATGCAACCTTTATGTTTTAGTTAATCACTGGTTTACCAGTAGTTAACATATACTTAACTGTCGTTTAAGTTCACTCCCGGAACATAAATGAAACACATAAGAACCATGAACTAAAAGTTATGAAGTCACGCAATCCTGTAAATAGTAAAGTGTGAAGTTGAATATCTTAAGACCGCTATCTATGACTTTCTGCTCAATGTCTCAGATTAAAGATATATAGAGTCCGCGGGCAAATTAACCGTGAGATATTTTTATCACTCTCGCTAGAATCTGTTTTGGGCAGCAAACTTGAGCTACCCACAGAAAGTTTCCAAAACGCAATATATCAGTAAAGTGCATGCCCACATACAAATTAACTTGCTTAAGATATAAGGAAAATATAATAGAATAAGCCAAATTAATTTCCATTTTAAAATTTATTAGATGCTAATGAGCTTTAGAGATTTAATGACAGCATAAAACAGCCAATAGTCAAATGTATATGATGTCTAAAATTTCAATTCGCAACAACCCTCAAGTGACAGAGAGTAGAAAATAAATGGCAACCATGAGACTAAGCTAACCACTCAAGTTACATAGGAACAGCAACATTCTTCTTCAAACGAAGTTGCAGATTCATGAGGCATGCATAAAGCCCAACTGCAACAAATGTCATGGTTTTGCAAGTTGTAACCATTGTCATGTGGCAATATCCAATTAGATGCAAATCACTATCTACCTCATTTCTAATATACATGCATGAACACCGAGTACTTGGCATTTGAGTCATAATCTTAGTATCTTACACAGGATTTTGTAATAAGAATCTCGAATCTGGAAGTGTAATGCAATTAATTCAATTTTAGTTTTTACATCAAGAACCTAATTCATTCACCAAATAAATTTCCTGATAGTTTTTGCCAAATCCTGAGTCACCAGAGTATGATATTTCGGGTGATGAAGGAGCCTGAAATTCAAATTCATAGATTCTATAGCCTAAAAAGTTGATAAATGGAACACATTTTCCCTTCACTCCTCTCTTCTTGCAAGTGAACTACCACAAGCATCTACTAGCATCACAAATAAATTCAACTTCAGATATAAAGCACATGTGATATCTATCTGGAAATTCTTCCTAACAACACTTTTCTATGCCCTGTGTATCCTTGCTCGTAGCCAGAGTAGTCCCTTTTTAATTCTAAAAATTAGGCCAAATATTTATATTTCTCTTATCCGAAAAGAACAATCAAATTAAGGGGAGATGTGCGGAAAATCGATTTCCTAAACGCCATATATACACGACTATCAAATTTCTCCGCTTCGGAGTTAATATTTGTGGATGAGAATGTGAAGGTGAGACGAACCTGTTTGCGATTGTCGGAGAAAAGGCAGGAAAATCTGCCGTTGCACTTGAGGGAACGTGAAAGTGAAGTCCAGCAGTGAGTTGAGCTGGTCGGAGCGGCGGAATTTCTCCGACTCGAGTTGTGCCGGTGGCGCGTGGTAGGGCCGCATAGCGGTGGAAGACTCAGAATCTGCGCCATAACTCCTCTTTCAGTGTAGGTAGAAAGTTTGGGTTTGGGGTGTAGAAACCGGACCCTTTCGAACCCACCCGCCCAATAAGGTGCGGCTAACCGCTTTACCCTATAGTTTTTAAATATTTAAATCAAAGCCAACGGTGCATTCACTCAACAATTGATATTGTTTACACTGAAAAGTTAGTTCCTAGTGTAAACTTTTCAATTTAATTGGAACCAATTTTTCAGTGTAATTGTGACCAACTTTCAGTGTAAACAATATCAAATGTTGAGTGAGTGCACCATACACCGAGTGTACAAGAGACTTGCTCTAAATCAAACCATTTTTAGGGGATGTTTGTAATGGAGTATGGCTTGGAAAAATCTGATTTTGAAAACAAATACTCATTTGTGTTATTAGGTAATTAATATAAATAATTGTCGAGGTCTTATATGTATTAGGTGTAACTAGTGACGTACCCACCCGTGCGTTGCACGGAAGCTAGTTTTATCGGTATATTAAAGAAATTTCACTCATTTGTTTGCATTACAAAAATCGTATTATTGTACTATATTATTTGAATTATATATATGGTATATTTTTCAATATACATTCTCATAATATATCATAATTTTGTGGGCAAATAATTATGTATAATATTAAAAAAATTGTTCATTCTAATTCTGTTTGTTAGCTCCTTTTTTAAGAAATAAATTTTATTTGAATTAGTTATAACACATTAACCAACACATTGAATTAGTTATAACACATTTCCAAAAATCAAATAATAAAATTAGTAAAACCATACTTAAAATCAAGTAAAGCAGTCTAAACATTTCTAAACACTTCTAGATAAACAATATTTTTCGTTATGTTGTAATCAAGACGATCATTATCACATAGCATAATATTTAAAATACGGTGATTGGTAACCCTTAAAACTGCAACATAAAGTTATTCATGACTAAACACAGGCTTCTTAAGAAATATCCTTTTATGGCTAAAAGATTGTCCTTAACGTTTATTTATAGACATAGCATACGAAACAATAAATGGAAATTGTCTCCGTGTAAACTTGAAAGGTAACTTCGGATCAGAAGGTGTCAGCGACAGTCGCGGTACCAATGCTAGTTCTCCAGCATTGCTAGCAGTCAGAACTTTAGCTTCAATCACTCTATCACTTAACCTAGTGATTATCATCCAAAAGAAGAGAGCGTAATTTTAAATTTTTTAAAAATGGTAAATAATATTAGATACTATATTAAAATTGTGTAATAAAATGATAAAATAACCTTGTTCCATTGCACAGTCTTCTAGAATGTTAAATATTTCTCAATAACATAACAGGCGTTCCAACTTTAAGATTTAGTTCATGATCAGGAACAACATAAAATTTTAAAGTATTAAGAAACTCAGGAGTATATGAACATTAGCGAGAGAATCAAGATTGGAATCGGACCTGCAAAGATTATCATACTCGAGATATTTGGGAGATTCATTTTCATTTAACTTTACCATATAATCATTAATATTTATGACATAATCAAGTGTCGGTGCAAGGATAGCTCTTGGATACGATTCACGTACATTCAATCATACTTAATTGTTTTTTGTTGTAAATTACACGAGTTTAATCATATCATAACCTTGAAACATTTAAATGTATCATTTGTAAAAATATCTAACTTATAACAATAACAATTAGTCACTGAATATAAGCAATAATAAAAAGAACAATAATTTGTGTTACCTCAAGTTCTAAAGGACATCCAAACATTAGAATATGAGCTAATGTAGTAAAACCTTCAAAATCTTGAAAAACACGTATATGTCTCAGTCTCAGAAAATAATATGATCCAAAATATACAAACATATATTTAGAAAGAGTAATGTGTAAAATCAATGGAATTAATTATGAAAAATTAATACACAATAATTAAAAAATAACAATAGACAATAAAAAATAAATAAAAGTCTTATAAAAACAATTATTACTTATATAATTCACCTATATCATTAACTACATAATAATAAATTAAATTGTGTAAGTTAAAGATTAATATTAATTGACTCAACTCGATTTCATGCACAACTTAAGCAGTAGTTTATTTGATAGATGAAAAAACTAAGTTAAAGAAAAATTAGTGGTTGAAATTATAGTTAGGAAATATATTACAATAAATTTATCCTTAATGTACACATGCAACACAAATATACATTCCCTTAATTAAATAAATTAAATATATTAGTAATGTTTTACAAAAAAAGAAAAAGCTAGGGATTAGTATGATTCATGTACTATCCAACAATAATATATAGATTTAATTCTTTATTATCAGACATATTGTAATTTACTACAATATCCAACAATAATTAAAAAAAAAAAGTGAAACTTTACTAACAAAAAAAAATAATGTCTTATTTAAAAGTTGTCATTTTTAATCTAGGCGCTCCTATTCAATGAAATTACTATGCCAAATAAGTAACTAATGCAAAATCAATAACAAAAAATACAACATTATAAATCCAAGAATTGTAAACGTTTTGCAAAAAAAAAAAAAAAAAGAAAATATACATTATTTCATTTTTTTAAATAAATTTACTCTAAATATAATTTACTATAAAAAAAAGGAAATATATCATTTCAAAATAATATAATTTAATGTAGAATATGTATAGAGTAGAATTGGTTCATACATAAATCATTAAAGGGTTTTATATGTTTTCACTAAAAAGTATTAGTTATTTACAGTGAATTATATTAGTTACATACACAGAAGAGTATTAATTAGTTTTCATTAAACAACTCATACTCTTCAGTTAACATAACTATTACTCTGCAGTGAAAACAACTAATATCATTTAATGGTTCGCCTATGAACCATATTCACTTTATAATTTGTCTTTAATTGTAAATCTAAAATTGTAAAATTGTAAAAAAAAAAAATACAAAATATCCTTGAAATGAAAATCAAACCTCTATGTAAATCTAAAATTGTAAATTTACACATTGTTCCTATGTGCTTCAACGTAATAGACTTGCTCCATTATAATCTTTAATACTATGTTAATAAGATAATTCTTTCGTCTAAAATATTAGAAAAATAAAATTTATAAACTTTTTATCACATGTTTTTTCAATTCTAAAGTCATAACTATTAAAGTGGTATGAAAAATCGATAGAAGTGTTATTTATTTAATTTTTTTAACCGAATGTTGCATTATTATTTCATATAATATATTAATACCTAATTTGTAAAATTTAGAATATGCATCAGTGTATAATTAAACTACCCAATCTATGATAATTCTGGACATTCAATCGAAATACTGGAGAAGAAAGGCCCATATTTAAATATCTATCAATTGTTTCACCCCAAGAAGTAAAAGAAAACATATTGTTAAATGAATGAATATTCTGTAAAAAAAAAATTGCTTCTATCAGTATGGCCCCATATCAAATCTTAAAAAAGTATAGGAGATTGATGTATTAAAGACAACGGAAGCTTTTATTGTATACAACACAAAAAAATTTAGGAGCTAAATATTTTTTCACAGATTTCAAGCTTTCGTCAAACCAAAAGATAGCACCACATTATTCACAACGATGATTAGGATCACCAATATCCAAATATTCAATATCTTAAGATAAAAAAAGGATTCCTTAACATTTATCAATAGTATAGAAAGCTTAGTGATTTCAGCAACATTCGCTGGTTCTAATTTTCTTAAAATAATCAATTTTACTTTTGTTGAAACATTAGGAGGATAGCTTAAATTGCCTATAAATGGTTCGATAGTATTTCTCACCAATGTTTAAACAGAAAGAAATAATAATATAATATATTACAACAACAAAAAAGGTTTTTACATCAACTTACAAAAAAAAAAACATTTGCATAAATGATCTTGATTTTTTGGTTTCTTTCTAACTCAATTTTAAGTCTCTATGTCTAATAAACACTCTTGTACATAATTGTAATTATTTTTTCATCGATGTATTAAAAAAGTGAGGAAGTGGATATACTTGCATGGTGGTTGTCTTGAAATTAAATGAGATTCATGGATGAGTATTTTTATGCATGTGTAAGTATTGTACATTGAATAAAATAATAATTTTAAGTGGGTATATCTAGTGAAAAAAAAACATAAATGATGTGGGTGAAGTTAGTAATACAATGGGTGTAGATACTTACGCTTTGTTTTTATGACTCAATATTTGGCATGACTAGTCTAAGGGGCCTACTGATTAGGCGTGAAATTGTCATGATTCGTAGCTAGAAACGCTCTAGTTTTGGTCGAGTTTATAGAATATTTAGAGTCAATTGAGTATTATTTCTACACATTGATAAATTTGTCTCTTTGATGCTCATAGGTGAATGGAGGACGAAAAACGGAGTTCGTAGGACTTTGAATCGACTCAAACGGATGCCCGGATGAGAAGATATTGAAGAAATACGATTAGTATTAGTGCGGATGAGGAAAAGTATCACTTGGGAGGAGTTAGAAGTCACTCGAGTGACTAGGTCGAGCGCCACCGCTCGAGCGAATTGCTCGAGCGCCTAAACGTACAGAACCATTCTTGCGCTCGAGCAGCTCGAGCGCCACCGCTCGAGCGAATTGCTCGAGCGCCCAAAACATGCAGAGAGATTTCAGCGCTAGACCAGCTCGAGCGGAACCGCTCGAGCGATTGTGTCATTCGAGCTACACTGCTCGAGCGGGACCGCTCGAGCGCTTTGCTCGAGCGCCCATGGATTTTTGCCTCCGGATGCGTATTTTCGGCCCATTAACTCCCGTTTCAACCCGGTGCCTATATATACCTCTTCCAAACACGTTTTGAAGACAACATCATATCCCCGAACGTTAGAAATAATTTTAGACTTAGTTTTTGGAGAGGAAGGAGACGGGCAAGCTTTATTTACATTTTGTTGAGGTTTTTCATACGAATTCTAGTTTCTTTTCAATTCTTAGTTTCTTTTCATTAGTTTGTTACTTTGAACACGTTTAAATTTTGTTTTTATTAATTCAATTTCAGTTCTTCGTATTTATTTTCTTTAAACCCTAGTTCATGTTTCGTATTTTCTTTCTTCAATTCATCATGTTTATGTTCGTCGTTTCTTCTATTGCTTTAATGTTTGTTAACGTCATGTCTAGCTAAAACCCTTGCATGCTTAGGTTAGGATGAACTCGTAGAAGTAGGATGTGGGTACGTAATTAGGGTAATTCGTGACGTTAGTTTTAATTCTCTTGATTAATGAATTCGTATAATTAATCTTAACTTTACCTTTGAATTTAGTATGAAAGTGTTAGAGAGAGGACGACCGCATCACTCAATAACAATTAGTAGTCTTAACGAGAAGGTTTAGGAAAGGTTAATTCATCTACCAGTTTAGCGAAGGAGGACGACCGCATCACCTTAGTTAAATTAGGGTCTCATTAATTGAGCACAATCCATTAACTTGTTAGTGGATTAGTGAAGTCGAGTGTTAGGGTAAAGTATTAGGGTTTAGAATCTTGAGCTTTCACCTTGCATTCTTTTACTTAGGTTAATTCTTGTGTGTCACAGTTATTCTGATTATGTACCTGCTCCGTTAGTATACGTAGGGATTCCTATCCTAAGCATCACCATCTCCCATTAGAAAACAACCTTAGTTAATTCGTTTCTTACGTTCTTTAGTTTAATTTAGTTTACTTTAGTTGCTCTTAATTAATTCTTTCAAAAAACCCAAAAACATTACACCCATATTAACTACGACGCGTAGATCTTCAGGGATCTATTCGCATATACACCATCCCTTGGGTTCGATAATACTTGGTCCCTATACTTGCCCATACTACAGTGAACCCGTTCTCTTGCGGGGTAGCTACTAGTAAAAGCTAGTGTAGTTCGCTTCAAGTCACCTACGTTATTTATCTATAAGTAATTTCATTTTTAATGTAATTAAGTATTTTATTCTTTCAATAATTGATTTTTAATAAATAAAAAACAAAACAAACTTTTTATTTTTAAAATTTATATATCTATTTGTGAATCAACCCTCACCTCTCTCCATCCTCTATTTCAAAATACTAAAATTCTATAACTTTATGACATTTTTGGCAATATTTATATATTCTATATGGTTTAATTGCAAAAAAAATTACGAACTTTATAATCTTTATCAATTGCAACATGAACTTTTGAAGTTTGCAATTCGATACACGAACTAATTTATTATTGCAATTCAATACATGATGTAAATTTTCGGGGTACTCTGCACATGATGTAATTTTTTCGGCAATACTAACGCTACGTGGTAGTCTAAGCCGCCACCGAAAATACGTCACGCGCTACATCAAATTTCAAATCTCGAAGAAAAAACTTTTTTTTAAAAAGAAATCAATTTTCTTTTAATAAAGCATGGTTCAAACACGGTTTAATAAGAGTGAAGATAGTAAAAAATATTGTTTATAGTATTTGTAAAAAATTATATGATGTGAGACATTTTTTCCTATTAAACTAGACAATACCAAATTTTATAATCAATTATAAACGTATTTGAGCAATGTTTTTTTATAAAAAGAACTTTTTGAATTTTTTTTTTTTGTAGATTTGATATTTGACGTGGCGTGTGACACATTTTTTGTGTCAACTCCTACTGCCACGTGAGCGTACTTATCTCCAGAAATTTACACCATGTATTGAATTGCAGTAATAAATTAGTTCATGCATCTAATTGCAAATTTTAAAAGTTCATGTTGTAATTGATAAAAATTACAAAGTTTGTGATTTTTTTTGCAATTAACCCATTCTATATTTATATTCATTATACATATTTGTAAATCATCTGCTATTCACTTATTTTTACTACATAAGCCACCTTTTTTAATTTGCATGAGTTAGATAGAATAATTTATAATTTTTTTAATTACAAATTAATGTTTTAATTTTTTTTTTATTATGATGGGTTAATTGAGCAATTGAATTTTGGGTAAAGTTATTATTTAAAATTGATTTGTAATTTTTTTATTATTGCAATAGGTTAATTGACCAAGCATATTTAGGTAATTTTAAATAATTGTTTATTGACAATTTTAAATATTTTTAATTAAAATTTTCAAAATTATTTTGAAATATAATATTTTTGTAAAAGATAATTGAAGAAAACATATGTATTCTATTAAAAAAAATTGATCAAATAAAATATAAAATCATATATGTGCTTAATTATTCAATTAGTAGAATTAATTACACATTTATAATTATTGGAATTAGTTATACACCTCTAAAAAATAAAATTTACATCTCTAATTTATATTTAAAATAAAGTTGCTACAAATTATATTATATAATTAATATTCAACTTGCTCTAATATATTTAAAAATAAATAACTTAATGTACACATAATATATTTAAAAAAAACTATATTTTGATTGAATTAATACTTAAAGTATTTAATCTAAACACTTTATACACACACACACACACACCTATATATATATATATATATATATATATATATATATATATATATATATATATCTTAATATATTATAAAGACAAAGTTTTGGAAGCCTATGTGGCAAACTCTTAAGCCTATATTTTAAAAATGCTCTCCTCTCATTCACCCAATTCATTGACTTTTAAAACTATTCTCAGCCATTGAATTTTAATATCTAATCTAATCTTAACCGTTGATTTTTTCACATCTCCTCTATATATACCATGTATCTCACACAACAAAAAATTAATTACAATAATATCTCCAAAGAAATAATCCAATTCTTCTTCTTTTTATTTTTTTTCAATTTTGCTATGAAGTTCTATATTAATTCTCTTTTCGTCTAAATCTTCATATTTTTCTTTTCTTGCAGGATGTTCATATATTCAATCTTCATATTTCTTTTTTGCAGGATCTTCATCTTAAGGTATTTATTTTTTGTTTTATATTTTTTTATAGTTTTGGTGTATGAATTTAATCTTCACATTTTGTCTAATCTCTTCTACCAATGATCCTTTTCTTAAACTCACTTTTTTTTGTGTGTGATTTGGACGAATACAAATCTCTACGTGTCTAAAGGTATTTACTCTATTTACTAATTATATTTTTTTATTAATTATTGTTCAATTTTATTTTATTCGTATGAAAATTATTATTATTTGATTTTTTTATTTTATTTTTAGGATTGAACATCAACAATGAAGATGAAGTGGATGATCAATTTTTCATATGAAGATGAAGTGGAATATCAATTTTATTGTGAAGATGAAGAATCATTGATTATATGTTAAAAATTAGATTATTTTAATTTTTTAACATTGTAATGTATTAATTACAATTCAATGTATTATTTACAATTCTATAAATAATATTCTTTATGAGAAGTTATAATTTTCTTTTATTTAATTCTAAGATGATAAAGAATCGTTCAAATTTGGATGATGGAATATATATTCGTGTAATTAATATTTGACTTATTCGTGTAATTAATATTTATTTAATTCTATCAGAATATATATTCGTGTAATTACAATTCAATATATTATTTACAATTTTATAAATAATATTCTTTATGTGAAGTTATAATTTTTATTTTTATTTAATTAAGATGATGAAGAATCGTTTCGTTAATTTGGATGATGGAATATATATTCGTGTAATTAATATTTGACTTATTCGTGTAATTAATATTTATTTAATTCTATCGGAATATATATTCGTGTAATTAATATTTGACTTATACGCAAAGAAATTAACTTAACATATTTTCTCATATTATTTTAAAAGATTAGATTTAAAATAATTATATTAGGAACAATATATAAATTTATATTAATTATAAACTTTACTTATTTAATCAATTTAAAATTTCAATTTGAATATATTAGGAAGAGTTGACTAATTTTGAATGATACTTTAGTAAGATAATTTATTTGGTAATTTTATATTATCCCACATTCCTAAATCCTACATTTTTGGTAAATGGGTATCTTTATTTTTTCAACAATCTAATTTTTTATTTATTTAAATAATATTTTTATGTGATTAATTAATTTGGAACAAATTAATTGAAATGTTACTAAGGAACATATTAATACCAATTTCTTTTGAAAATAATAATTTAGAACATATTACTAACAATTTACTACTCTTTCATTAATTATTTAAAAAAATTTAAAATACTTTATTTTGGAATTTATTAATACCAATAGCTTTAACTTATATTTTGTATAAGTAAAAACAATATAGATTTTTCATTTTTTATTACTTATTTAACTTGGAACGTAGTGATAACAATTTACTTTGAAAATAATGCATTGGAACATATTAATAACATCTCTACTTAATCATTTAAAAGTAGTATTAGTTATTGTAAGTAAGTAATACAATTTCGAGTAGAACTTTAATTGGAAACTAATAGTTAGGAGACATCTCTAATATCATTTAATATTATTAACGTACTAGGATTTTTCAATAATTCTAAATAATAATACTCGATTATTTTTCAAAAGTTAATATATTAATTTTGATTTTATAATACAATATTTAAGTATTTAGGAACGATTTTATAGTATATGGGCTTAACATATCTATTGAATATTTGTATAGTTAATAATTGACTTATACGCAAAGATATTAACTTAACATATTTTTTCATATTATTTTAAAAAATTAGATTTGAAATAATTATATTATGAACAATATATGGATTTATACTAATTATAAACTTTACTTATTTAATCAATTTTAAATTTCAATTTGAATATATTAGGAAAAGTTGACTAATTTTGAATGATAATTTAGTAAGATAATTTATTTGGTGATTTTATATTATCCCACATTCCTAAATTCTAAATTTTTGGTTAGTGGGCATCTTTTAAAAAAAATGTAGATAATGTATTCTTCAAACTAATATTTTTCAACTAATGTATTCGGTAATGTATATGTATAATGTATATTTCATATAATACCTAAATTTTTTGTTAGTGGGTGTTTAAAAAAAAAACTAATGTATTCGGTAATAATTTATTTTCATATAATCTTTCAACATAATTTTCTCATATTTTTTGTTGAAAGATTAGATTTGAAATAATTATATTAGGAATAATATATAAATTTATATTAATTATTAACTTTACTTATTTAATTAAATTTAAATTTAAATTTAAATATATTAGAAAAAGTTAACTAATCTTAAATGATAATTTAGTCAGATAATCTATTTGGTAATTTTATATTATCCCACATTTCTAAATTCTAAATTTTTGGTTAGTGGGTATCTTTTAAAAAATTGTACATGTAATAATTTTTATGAACGATTTTGTTTTTATAAATTTTTACCAAATATTTAATTATTATGTACATACTTAATAAGTTGACGGTTAGTGGATATTTTTCAACTTTACTTATTTTATTGGTTTTAAATTTTAATTTTAACATATTGGAAAAAGTTGACTAATTTTAAATGATAATTTAGTTAGATAATGTATTCGCTGATTTTATATTATCCCAAATTTCTAAATCCTAAATTTCTGGTTAGTGGGTATTTTAAAAAAAAAAATGTATATGTAATTGTATTTATGAACGATTTAGTTTTTATATGATACTTAAAAAAATATTGCATTTGAATCCTATAATTTTATGTTCTATTAATCTAGAACATGTTAGTTTAATTTTTGAAATTTTTGTAATATACAAATTGGCAGTCTACGGTTCTACGGAATATGTGATGTATATCATCAATTTAAAGTATATTTGGTACATATTCTATACTAAATTCCTATAATTTTATCTATACGAATCAAACTAAGATAATAGTATTTATTTTGGATTTACATACAACTTAATTAGAATGTGTAATACATAACGGTAGTTAATTGTTATAATATTTCTATATCAAGATCAAGTATAATATTAATATATTTACAGAAATTCACATACATCAAAAGATTAATCCCCACAAATCTTTCAATTCTTTCTTCCCTTAATTTAGTGATTTATTTTAGATCTCATAAATTATGTACAATATTGGCAAAAATTATATTTTAATTTGTAGTTTTAATTCTATAAGGATATGTGTTGAAAAGATGATGTAGTGTTTTTAGGAATCGAAAATATGATAGTGTCTTATTCATGAGTAAAAATTGTGCTCTAGCCTTATTTAATTTTTAATTTACTTTCCAAAAAAAAACAAATAGTGTCTTATTCATAAATTATGAATTTTTTTAACAAATTATAATGTGCCGGTTTGATATGAACATAGTCATTACAAATGTATTATTCTATTTTTCAATATGTTTTAATCTTTTAATTTTTTATAAAGAAAAACAAAGTTGTTCAATCTATTGATCAGTGAAACGACCTATAAAAAGTGTTAATATGTTACTTAGTTAAACACAAATCTTATATTAATTAATATATTAAAAAGATTTATCATTTATTTATTATAGAGTATGTATAGAGTGAAAACGGTTTATACGTGAACCAATTTACAATATTTTTTAGTGTAACCAACTAATAACATTTAGTTAAACAACTAATAATCTACTATCCTTCAACTAATATCTTTAAGTGAAAGCAACTAATATCCTCCAAAATTAATACTACTATTTAGCGAAAACAACTAATACTCTTTAAATAATTCATGAATGAATCATTTTCATTCTATAGTTTGTCTTTATCAAATCTATAAATTCATATATTATATTGTTTTAAAGGATAGTGAAATGTTAAAAAATAAAATAAAATGAAAGAGTGATTTGTTTTCCATGTTATAAGGATACACAAGAACGAATATGCAAATTCCGCCATTTTTATCTTAGGAAAAGCTGTTTTCAAAAGAAATTAATTTGTATATTTAGAAAAAAGAATAACAAAATTTATGTGTACGTGAATAAGTGCAAATCTACCTATTTGGGGCATGCTACTTTATTTTAGTATTATCTAATATAAAAGAAGAAAAAAAACCTTTTATGTAATCATAGGTCTAAATAGCATATGTATTAAGGTACCCTCTCTATTTTTCTCTACAATTAGTTTATTGAAATTGAAATAAATTTTGGTTGAGATTTAAACAAAAAAGAAAGATTAAAATAAACTTCAGTCAATTCATAAGTAGAAGGAATATAATATTACAATAATAGTAATGAGTGAAACATGAATATGTTATAGTATTATAACTAAATGTGCGATTAACTTCTATATTCGTATTGATTGGATTTCAATTTTTTTTTTGTTCATGCTCGAGTTACTGTACATAGTTATTATTATTATTTTTTGTATTATAATTTTTAGTGATGTATTTTTTGATGTGGGATGATGATTTAGCATATATATATTGACTTTTTATTTTTCAGAAACTGAATCATCTGATTCAATTGTTCGTAATTCACTCTCTGGTATGACAAATTGTAAGAATTGCTTGAAAACTAGCTAAAATTACCAGAGAAAAAATAGTTATACTAATTTTATTATTTAACCGTAATATCAATTCAAAAGTGTACCAATGGTATTATAAATATATCTCCTCTTACATACACACCAAATACATGTTTTGCATCCCAAGGTTTGTAAGCTTAAATTTAATTATTTAGTATAGTAACTTAATTAATATTGTTAATATATATATTTATTTTTTATACTAATTTTTTTTTAAAGATTTACTTTCAGTTAGAGGAAAGACTCCAATTATTGATGTTCAGCATGATACTCGAACGCCTGATAATCAAATATCTATGAGTGTTATATCATCTTTAGCACAACAATTACATTTTGAATATGAGAAAAATATTCAATCTTTGTTGATAAAATAAAATGGAGAATGCTCTTCTGGCCATGGTATTATATTTTTCTCTTCAATGTTGCACTTTTAAAAAAAAAATTATAAATATAAATATTATTAACTTATTAGTCATGATTTTTTAGGAAAAAAGAGGAGAAGTATTGTTGTTGAGGAAATGTTAAAAGGAAGGAATACCAATGGTGAATGTGGTAGAAAAATTACAATTTATTATAATAATATCTTTTTTATTAGAATTTAAAAAAATTATTAATTTTTATTATATTTATAGGGTATGTTGATTTTAGAGATGATAGATTTATTTGTGTCTATTGCAATGCATATAGTTGGTATGAGGAGAGAAGTAATAAAAAGTTGAATGAGACTCCATCAAAATTTCTATCATGTTGTTCAAATGGAAAAGTACAGCTTCCAATGTTAAAACTCATTCCTTCTACATTGACCAATCTTTTATCGGGGGAAAGATGAAATGAGCAAATATTTCATTTAAAAAATTAGAGCTTACAACATGATGTTTAGCTTTACATATGTGGGTGGAAAGGTTGGCAATTCAATTATAATAATGAAAGAGCTCCTTATGTGTATAGATTGCATGGTTCTAATTACCAAAAAATTGGAAGTCTTTTTTCAATGCCTGGGAA
The DNA here is from genome assembly GCA_947034835.1 of Ballota nigra. Classification (NCBI taxonomy): domain Eukaryota; kingdom Viridiplantae; phylum Streptophyta; class Magnoliopsida; order Lamiales; family Lamiaceae; genus Ballota; species Ballota nigra. The sequence continues at coordinate 26,882,634 of OX344730.1, forward strand.
TAAGCCTAAATTTTTTAAACTATACATATACGACACTGAAAATGAAGATCAGAATAGAGTTGATGCTCTCGGGTTAGTTCATTAAAAGTCTTATAATTGTCAAATTATATTTATTTTGATAATTGAACTTTCCATTATACAATATATATCTTATTATATATTTTATATTATTTTAGTTGTTCAAAATCATATAATATAATAATTTTTAACTATTTTTTAATCACTCCAATTATTTTATTTGAACAAGAGACGACCAAAGGATAAAAATAAAATGTTGAATGATAGTATTGTTGGTGAATTTAAGAAGATGATGGATACTTTCAATCTATTTACAATGCAATTTTGCAGTGCAAGGAAAAGTATTATGTCTGGAGCTGAGTCATCTTTGAGATATTTTTGCTAGAAATAAGGAGTTCGAATGGAAGAGTTCGATGTATATTTGGATAAAAAAAATATCAGTGAGAAAAAAAAGAACAATATATTTTCTATGGGAAGATTATACAGTGTTCCACCGGGGGTTGTTAACGAGTATTATTTGTATCTCTTGTTGCCTATAGCAAGGGATCAACATCTTATGAGATGATACTGTCTATTATACCTTTAAGGACACTTGATATTCGATGGGATTGCTGGATAATGATCGTGAGTACATTGATGGGATAGTAGAAGCAAATTATTGTGCAAGTGCTCATTACGAAAGGAATTTATTCTCTATTCTTCTCATATCATCTCAATAAACTCTCCAGAAATCGTATACGAAAAGACATGAGAGTGTCTGTCGGATTATATACTCTGTATAAGAAGATGAACATTGAATATTCCACGTATAAAATTACTTAAAAAAAATTAATTGAATTGGAATATTAAAATATTTTACTATTATATTGTTTACTTTTATTTATTTATTTACAGCTCGACAATGAAGAGTTGAAAAACTTGGCTTTAATTGAAATTGAGAAGCTACTGCAGATGAATGGATCAACTTTGAGTAGATTTGCATCAATGCAAGTACCATATTTTGATTTTGAGAGTGATGTAGTAAATAAACTCATTCGTCAAGAATTACATTATGATCAGACTGAACAATGAGAAGAATACGACAAATCAAGTTCAACTCTAACGCAAGAACAAAAACTTATGGTGAACGAAATACTTGAAGTTGTTTGGTTGCAAGAAGGAATAGTCTTTTTTTATACAGATATGATGGAGCTGGAAATACATTCATTTGGAGAACGATCTCCGTAACAGTACATTCGGAAGGCCATATTGTTCTTAAAGTTGCATCAAGTGGAATAATATCTCTACTCCTGCCCGCCGGACGTAGTGCTCATTCAAGATTTGCTATACCACTTAATATTGATGAGACCTCCACGAGTAACATAAAGTCGGGGACACATTTGTCCGAACTATTATTGAAGACAAAACTTATTATATGGGATGAGCCACCAATAATTAATAGATTTAGCTTTGGATAGAAGTTTGAGGTATATTGTTAGATCTCCAGATGGAACCATGAGCGATATGCCTTTTGGTGGTAAAATCGTTGTCCTTGGAGGAGATTTCAAACAAATACTTCCTGTTATACCAAAAGGAAGTCGAGAGGATATTGTGCATTCAACTATCAACGCTAAATACATCTTTTATTAAATAATAATATTTTTTTAAAGCAATAATTATTGAAAAACTAAATACATCTCATTTGTTATCAATTTTAAGGTTTTAGGATTGACGAAGAATATGAGATTACAAAGTTCTGATCCCAATACGTCCTCAAATGAAAATGACATTTTTAACTTCTCGAGGTGGATTTTTGAAGTTGGTGATGGAAAAATTGGAAATATGCAAGATGGTTTCGCTGAGATTGAGATTCCGAAAGATAATTTGATTTATGATGTCGGTGATCTAATTGCATATATAGTAGAAAATATTTATTCATCCTTTATTGATAATTTAAGGACACATAAATACTTTGAGGATAGATCAATACTTGCACCTACACATCGAGATATGGAGTGTATAAATGATAAGATTCAATCTATGATTCCAGGTGATACTAAAGTATACTCGAGCTCAGATAGTGTTTGTGCTTACAATTGATATTTTTTAAAATTCTCTTACGTGTTCAGGAATGCAAAATCACGACCTGATCTTGAAAGAAGGAGTGTCTATAGTGTTACTAAGAAATATTGATCACAAATCCAGTTTGTGCAATGGAATGAGATTGATCATCACCAAACTTGACAACCACATTCTCGAGACTGAAATAATATCCGAAAGGAATATTGGAAATAAATCTTCACCCTAAGAATGACATTGAAAAATTCTGATCGTATAATGTCGTGAATTTTACGAGGCGACAATTTCCAATTCTACTGTGTTTTGTCATGACAATAAATAAAAGTCAAGGGCAATCGCTTTCTACTGTTGGACTGCATCTTCCTAAGTTTGTTTCCACTCATGGTCAATTTTATGTTGCAGTATCCAGAGCTAGATCGAGTAGAGGATTGAAAATTTTATCACTTGAATTTAAAGAAAATTCTTCCAAGTACTGACTTGAAGCGAATATACTAACTTCTACTAGTCGCTTCCTCGCAAGCGGACGAGTTCACTGTAGTATAAATAAGTATAATGACCAAGTATTATCGAACCCACGAGATGGAGTGTATGCGAATAGATCCCTGAAGATCTACGCGTTGTAGTTAATATGAGTGTATGTTTGGGGATTGAAAATTATTAAATCTAAACTATTCTACTCTACTATTGCAAAAGAAAGAAATGAGTTAATTATCTAAAGGTTGTTTTCAAATGAGATGGTGATGCTCAGGATAGGAATCCCTACGTATACTAACGGAGCCGGTACATAATCAAGATAATCGTGACGTGCAAGAAATAACCTAAGTAAAAGATCGTAAGATGAAAGCTCAAGATTCAAAACCTTAATACTTTATCCTAACAATCGACTTCACTAATCCACTAACGAGTTAATAGATCGTGCTTAATTAATGAGACCCTAATTTAACTAAGGTGATGCGGTCGTCCTCCCTCGCTAAACCGGTAGATGAATTAACCCCTTCTAAACCTTCTCGTTAAGACTACTAGTTGTTAAAGAGTGATACGGTCGTCCTCTCCCTAACACTTTCGTACGAAATTCAAAGGTAAAATTAAGATTGATTTTAAGAATTCATTAATTAAGAGAATTAAAACTAAACGTCACGAATTATCCTAATTACGTACCCACATCCTACTTCTACGAGTTCATCCTACCCTAAGCATGCAAGAGTTCTAGCCTAACATGGTGGTTTGAATAATCAAAGCAATCACAAGAACAGTAAACATATGCGTAATTGAATTAACTAATAAAATCAAGAACATAAACGAAAAAACAAATTAAAGTCTCCAAAGAAATCTGTATAAATCTGAAAAACTAGGTTTAATCGTCTCAAAGAGTAAAGAAAGAAAGAATTAATCTAATACGTTCAAAAGAAATACTAAAACTAAGAATTCGTAAATTAAAACCTCGATTACAACGTATAAAATTCTTCAAAACTCCTCCCCAAGCTTTCTCCTCGCTCAAAGTATGTAAAAATATATGTTGGTATGTTGTTATCCTCTAAAACGAGCTTGAGACGAGTATATATAAGCAACGGGGCGAACCGGAAACTCATGGGCCGAAAAATGAATTCGGAGGCAAAAAATAGGAAAGTGCTCGAGCAGCTCGAGCAGGGGCGCTCAAGCATGTAGCTCGAGCGCTGGCGCTCGAGTGCTCTCGCTCGAGTGGTTTTCGGCTGCTGTACACTTGTTCGTAAAATCTTCATATCTTCTCAATCGGGAGTCCGTTTTGGCCGATTCAAAGTCCTACGAACTCCTCTTTTCATCCTCTATCCATCTATGAAAACCAAAGAGACAAATTAATGAGTTTATAAAAATGATACTCAATTGACTCCAAACACTCAAAACATGGGCAAATCGGGCACCAAAACATAACAATTTCACGCCTAATCAACCCCCCCCAAACTTACCATATTGATTGTCCTCAAGCAATGAAATAATAAGTCAAGTGAAATTGTTAGGAATGAGTCAAAGAATCAAATCATGTAAGCAAATGAACTCGAGCTTCAAAGATCAATCCCACGTATACTCACTCATTTTCCTTCATCATACTCATGCAACAATAACAAAAAACACCAAGATCAAATATGTATGTGCACTCAACGATGTGTTTCACTCCCTCACAAGTGTATATCAATGATAAAGGGACTCACTCAAACAATCAATCACACATATTGGCAGCCATAGGCTTGTAAGCTCTCTCAACTCCGACCATACTCTAGAAATCAATGCCGAATCAAAAAGGACTTTTCTCAAGGTTGTAATGTAGGCTCTTTGGACAGGTGGGAATCAATATGGTAAAGTGACTCAAGTGAATGGAGAATAGAAACTCAAACTTTGGCACTTCGAGATTAGGAACAAAATACTTCAAACATTTTCAATCAACACCCTTTCAATTCCATACTCTCAATACTTCAAATTTTTTTCTTTCTCACTCTTTTAATTTTTTTTCAATCACTTCACTTTTTTTTCTTTTTTTTTCACACAAACACATGAGCTCATTTTCTTTTGCTCATTCTCATTTTTTTTCTTTTTTCCACACTCAAATCTCATTCACACCCTTATTTTATCACCACTCAACCATCATAATTCCTTTTTCTCAACTCAATTCAATCCCTTCACTTTCACACTTTCCTATTCTCCACTCAAATTGGGACAAAAATGCTTCAGAACTGGAATAGTGTTAAATTGTGCTAGCAAATGAAATAGGCTTAAGGCTCAAACTGGCTAACAACGGACAAATATCAATGGTAAGGAAAAATTTAGCTAAGTGACTCAATAAAATCAAAGATGGCCTAAGATCACATTCGACATGTCAAACTAGACACAATCAAGAAGCAAGAGCACACATAAGTTCTAGCATCCTCTAAGGTGACGATTGATTAGGCGTGAAATTGTCATGATTCGTAGCTAGAAACGCCCTAGTTTTGGTCGATTTTATTGAGTTTTTAGAGCCAAATGAGTAATATTTCTATACATTGATGAATTTGTCTCTTTGATACTCATAGGTGAATCGAGGATGAAAAACGGAGTTCGTAGGACTTTGAATCAACTCAAACGGATGCCCGGATGAGAAGATATCGAAGAAATACGATTGGTATTAGTACGTGAGAAGAAAAGTGTTAGTTGCAAGGAAGGAGGGACCACTCGAGCACCATCGCTCGAGCAACGTAGGTCGAGCGCTCTGGACTTACAGAACGTTTTTGCCGCTCGAGGGGCACAGCTCGAGCGCCCCGCTCGACCTCTTGAACCATTCGAGCAACGCAGCTCGAGCGCCCCGCTCGACCTATTAAATCATTCGACCAAAAAGGCTCGAGCGCCCCGCTCGACCGAGACGGCTCGAGCGCTTCCGAGGCTTATTTTCCAAAGTTCGTTTTTCGGCCCATGAGATCCCGTTTCGACCCGGTGCCTATATATACCTCTTCCAAACACGTTTTGAACGACCCCGAACTTTAGAAATCACTTTTAGACTTAGTTTTTAGAGAGAGGAAAAGGAGAAGAACGAGCAAGCTTTACTTACGTTTGGTTGAGGTTTTTCGTACGAATTATTAGTTTCTTTTCGTTTCTTAGTTTCTTTTCATTAGCTTGGTTACTTTAAACGCTTTGAACTTCGTTTTAGTTAATTAAATTTCAGTTCTTAGTATTTATTTCTTTAAACCCTAGTTCATGTTTCTTATTTTCTTCATTCAATTCATTATGTTTATGTTTGTTGTTTCTTCTATTGCTTTTATGTTTGTTAAAGCCATGTCCGGCTAAAACCCTTGTATGCTTGGGGTAGGATGAACTCGTAGAAGTAGGATGTGGGTACGTAATTAGGGTAAGTCGTGACGTTAGTTTTAATTCTCTTGATTAATGAATTCTTATAATTAACCTTAACTTTACCTTTGAATTTCGTATGAAAGTGTTAGAGAGAGGACGACCGCATCACTCAATAACAATTAGTAGTCTTAACGAGAAGGTTTAGAAAGAGTTAATTCATTTACCGGTTTAGCGAAGGAGGACGACCGCATCACCTTAGTTAAATTAGGGTCTCATTAATTAAGCACAATCTATTAACTTGTTAGTAGATTAGTGAAGTCGAGTGTTAGGGTAAAGTATTAGGGTTTAGAATCTTGAGCTTTCACCTTGCATTCTTAGACTTAGGTTATTTCTTGCACGTCACAGTTATTTTGATTATGTACCCGCTCCGTTAGTATACGTAGGGATTCCTATCCTGAGCATCACCATCTCTCATTAGAACACAACCCTTAGTTAATTTGATTTTTCAGTATTTAAGTTTACTTAGTTTATTTTAGTCTTTTAATTAATTTTATTTGGAAACACCTTTTGATTCTTAGTTTAATTTTGCTTTTTGCATTCCTAGGATAATTTTAGTCTTTTAATTAATCTTTCAAAAAACCCAAAAATATTACACTCATATTAGCTACGACGCGTAGATCTTCAGGGATCTATTCGCATACACTCCATCCCTTGGGTTCGATACTACTTGGTCATTATACGTACTCATACTACAGTGAACCCGTCCGCTTGCGGGTGAGCGATTAGTAGAAGTTAGTGTAATTCGCTTCAAGTCAATGGCGCCGTTGCCGGGGATGGCGTTGTATGTTTTTTTAATAGGACTTGTCGATAGCTTAGTAGTTAGTAGTGAGTGATTATTTTCTGTCTTTATTTTTATTTTTATTCATTCGGCAGTTGCGTTTTGATTCTTCTGCTAGTGTGTCAGGTACATGAAAACACGCTCACAAGGCAATACGAGCGAAGAGAGGTTACCTGCAGATCCTGAGACAATAGCTAGAAGGAACCGAGCTTTCTTGAGAAGGATGAACGCTGCCGACTTAGGGAAAGAACCAATGGACATCACTAATGAGTTGGAAGATGCCGAGAATGAGTTTAACCAGGGGTTGAACCGGGTTAACGGCACTGATGGCAACACCAGTAAGAAACAAGATCCGTTAGGGGATAGTCAGAGCCAAAACCCGGGTGCACAAAACGTTATCAATCCAGCTCAGAATTTTGTCCAAAATCCTCTGAACAACCCTGCTTACCCACAAAACCCAAATAACTCTTTCAACAACCCAGTATACCAACATTACCCATACCCACCATACCCTTATCCACCATACCCATATCATCCACCTCCTGTTTACAACCAACCACCTGTGTACCAACCACCTCCAGTTCAACACATACCAGCACCATCTGTTGTTCCTCAGCCTGTGCCCCAGAACGCAGATCAAAATATGGCAATTCGGGGCAGGTTCGCGGCACAACCACAGAGGTACTACGATGGAGTGGCTTTACCACATATTGAGGCGAATAACTTTTCAATTTCCCCAGGAATTCTCAAGCTGCTTACCGAGAATCAATTCAAGGGGGAGGTTGGGAAGGAGAATCCTCATACTCACTTGAGAAGCTTCCTGATGATCGTGTCCACCTTTAATTATAATGGCATGTCTGAAGATGCCAAGAGGCTTAGACTGTTCCCATTCTCATTGACGGGAATAGCAAAAGAGTGGTACGATAATACGCTTACACGGGGAGGTATTACCACTTGGGCCGAGCTCGAGCGTCTGTTCCTCGAGCGATTCTACCCTCCATCAAGAACTATAAAAGCGAGGATTGAGATCTCTTCTTTCCGCCAGAAGCAAGGAGAGGACCTACGTCAAGCGTGGGAGAGATACTCAAACATGTTGATTGAGTGCCCGCAGCATGGGTACAATGAGGGGGATATTATGGCATTCTTCTACAGTGGTGCCAACAAGGCGGGGCAAGACCATTTAGACACCTGTGCGGGCGGAGCATTCCTGAATCAAGGCATAGAGAGGTGTAGAGAGATCGTGGACAACATTGTCACGAATACCGGGGCTTGGAATGAAGATCCAAATTTTCAGAGAGTTCATCAGGTTGAAGAGGGTGAAGGAACGAGAAGGCTATTGATGGCCATGATGGAGAAGATCAACAACCTCGAGTTGGGGAAGAATTTGGTTGGAGAGCATGCAACAGAGAATGATAGAGTAGACCAGCCAAGTGGACAACAAGAGGTAGCCAATTACATGGGAGGTCCGTATTACAATCAGAATGGCTACCAAGGTGGAAATCAGTTTGGAAGACCTTCTTATGGTCAGTCATTTGTACATACAGGCCCTCAGCCACCTCAAAATCAATGGAGGAACACACAAGGATTTCAAGGAGGCCAGCAGCCTCCTCAAAACACATGGAGGAAGAATGAGAATTTCTCATATGCTAACCCAAAAGCTGGTATTACTGTTCCTGCAGGTGGTGACCCAGGTTCAAAGCCTCAGGGTGGAGAAGGCGGTGCATCGACTGAGGAGATGTTGAGAGCTATCCTTCAGAAGGTGGAGGAAGGAAGTAAGAGGTTGTCATCCTTGGAGTACGATGTGAAAGAGTTGCATAAAAAGGGTGATCAACGTGATCAAGAGCTCCAGAAGATGAACGTTGAGTGGACTAGAACTCAACAAGAGAACAATCGAAGGTTCACTTCTATAGAGTTCCAGATGAGCCAGATTGCAAAGTCGTTGAATAGAGAGCCGGGAAAATATCCTTCCATGCCGGAGGGGAACCCGAAAGAGCATTGCAAGGCGATTCAGATTAGAAGTGGAACCAACTATGAAGGTCCTCAGATGCCTGCTGATTCTGAGACGCCTCAAGTTGAGAAGGGGATAAAGAGTGAAGGGATTGAGAAGAAGGTTGAGGATGAGAGCACTCAAGCAAGCAAGGAGCTTGAAGAAGAAGGCATTGAGAAGGGTGAGAGAGTTCCTAAGTGGAAGCAGGCAAAGGAAGCAAGGGATAAAGTGAAAGAAACAGAAAGAGATGAATGGGGGGTACCCAAATCTGTGATACCAGTCCCGTATCCACAGCGCTTCATGAAAAAGAAGCTTGATGAAAAATTTGCAAAATTTCTTGATGTTTTTAAACAACTTCACATTAACATTCCTTTTTATGATGCTTTGGAACAGATGCCGCATTATGCAAAGTTTCTGAAGGACTTGATTGCGAAAAGACGGCGAGTGGATGAGCCGAAGTTGGTGCAGCTGAACCACGAGGTGAGTGCATTAGTGTACAAGGCGCTTCCACCGAAGCTGAAGGATCCCGGGAGCTTCACGGTCCTATGTGACATTGGGAACGGGATCAAGAAAGGAGCGCTATGTGATTTAGGGGCGAGCATCAATCTCATGTCCTTGTCGCTTTTCAAGAAGTTGGAAGGTGGAGAACTTCAACCCACAATGATGACGCTTCAACTTGCCGATCGGTCTATTACTAGACCTCAAGGTGTGGTTGAAGACGTCCTAGTGAGAGTTGGAGATCACATTTTTCCAGCCGACTTTGTAGTGCTAGAGATGGAGGAAGATGAGCACGTGCCCCTGATCTTGGGAAGACCGTTCTTAGCTACGGTGGGGATGGTGCTAGACGTGGCAAATGGGAAGATTACATTGAAGGTTGATGATCAAGAAGTGAAGATTTCCCTATATGAAGCCATGAAGCACCCGGAGGAGGATGAGAGTTTGTATTGCATGGATGCCATTGATCCTCGTGTTGAAGACACACCTTCTATCCCTAATCCTTCTCATATTCATGATTTTGTTAGTCCTGCATGTTGGTCCCAAAAAGGTTATCCAGCGGAAACGTTTTATACTTAATTTTTAAGGAAAAACCCGTTTATAATAAATAGTGCTAGAATGAAATATGCAGAAATCTTAAAGTGCAGAAAATAAAGAACACAAGGATTTATAGTGGTTCGGACAACAGGTCCTACGTCCACTCTCTATTTCTTCAAAGGGGACTTACTCTCTCTCCAACCAACTTACTTACTTACTGGAATTTGGAAGTACCAGTTCCTTTGTACAACTGCTTACAACAACCTTATCTAACAAGATGAACAGGTTGAGTAATAATCCAACTAAACTCCTAATAGAGTGTATATAAACTAGAAAGGACAAAGGTGAGTGATTGGAAGAGTTCATGTGTTCTTGGTGTGCTCTCGCGCGACTCTTGTCTCTAATGAACTAATCCAAGCACTCTTATATATAGTTGTAGGAATTAACTAGCCGTTGGAAGCTAGCAATTCAAACAACCATAATTGGAGGAATATAATCAATCAAGGATTGATTATATGATTGATTAGTTGACTTTCAATCAAGCAATCAATCAAACAGATCCTCCTATCAATTGACTTTCAGATTGTCTTCTTCTCCATCAATGATCTCCAAAATCTCCTTGTCTCCAGATTACATGCAGCCTCTAAGTGGGTGAACTAATCTGGTCAGGACTCGTCTGGTCTGGGGTCTCATCTGGTCAAGTAACATTTCTGCTCTGGTCCTCATCTGGGAGAGGTCTTCTGGTCAGGCTCCTCTGGCGACTCCTCTGGCAGACTCCTCTGGTGACTCCTCTGGTCAGGCTCCTCTGGCAGACTCCTCTGGTCAGAGCTCATCTGGTCAGACTCCTCTGGACCTCATCTGCTTTGGTGACTCTTCTGCTCTGGTCTGGACACCTCATCTGGTCACCTCCTCTGGTCACCTCATCTGGTCACCTTCTCTGGTCACCTCATCTGGTCACCTTCTCTGGTCAGCACAGATTTCTTCCCCCTTAACCAAAGACCTATTCTAGACCAAGACTAATATGTAGCTGACTAACAGGTTCGGCTAATCCTATTACAAGTTCTTGTTTTAACATCTTCAAAACATCTAATCTATATCCTAACAATTTCCCCCTTTTTGATGATGTTAAAACTGGAAGAACTTTAAATAAAACAAGACAAGAAAATATTGAAATAACAAGTAGAGATTCTAGCAGGCTGGGTCAACTGATCTTCCCCCTCAAAGTATGCTCAGCTGATATTGGGGCAAAACATCAGCTGATCTTCTTGTGTATCTGCAGGCAATCAACTTTTTGGTACCCTACTGGGTCCAGGGGGGTTAGCACAATATTTAGGAAGCCATAAGAATAGATCATCCCTTCTTGAATCAGGTGATCTTATCTTTCTTCCATTCATATCCACAAAAACACACTCCACAAAAGAACCTTTGACATGGTTATTTCTTCTAGAGGCTCTTCTTCTCTGATGAGCTTGTCCAGTAGAAGAAGTAACTTGTCTCAAAGCAACAGACTTGAAATTCTTTTGATAAGGATAAGTTTTACTAGAACCATCAAAGGTTCCAGCTGGTCTGGCAGATGACTTGGAAGTCCTCTGCAGGTGAGTAGAAGTCATCTGGTTCTGCCTCTTTTGAGAAGATCAAGACTGTTTTCTACTCTGCTGGCCTGGCTGAGGTCTTTTATTCTGGGTATAACCCTTCTTAAAATTCCTCATCTGCCTTTTGGGTTTTTGAGTTTTAGGACTCATCTGCCCATTAGGCTGAGTTGCCTGGTCAGCTGGCCTTTTACCCTTATCAATAAAATTACTAGTCTGTTCTTCTTTCTGAACATGTGAGGATTCAGGTTTGGTATAACCAAGGCCTGTTTTATCATGCTCTCTTTGAGATGAGGCAGCTATGTGTGATACAGCATTGTTTGCTATAGTCAGCTGCTCCACTCTCATCTTGAGCTTGTCCTCACTTTCTCTTACAATTTTGTTTTGATGGAAGAGTTCATCGAACTTAGCTTTCAGCAGAGTATATTCATTATCTTTCTCAATGTTTTCAACAAGCAGCTTTTCTATCAGCTTAGTTTGTTCATCACATCTGGTTTTCAAGTCAGTGGACTCTTCTACCAGTGTTTGAACCTGTTCAGTTGGTAGATCAGTTGGGTTGCCAAAACATTGTGAAAGCTTCTGATTTTCTGCTTTCAACTTTGTGTTCTCTTCTTCCAATTTTTGACAAAGTTGTATAGAAGATTGGAGATCTAATAGCATCTTCTGCATATCAGACTCCTCTGATTGTCCAGAACAAGAAGAAGATGAAAAAGAAGAGGGAGTTCGATCACATACCTCGTCTGTTACCAGACATATCTCTTCGTCTGGTCCAAAATTTGATGATGAACCAGAAGTGGATACCTCATCTTCCTCATCTGCTAGGCTTCTTTTGGAGTAATTCCTAGTGTTTCTTTTACTGCTTCTCTTCGAACCCATTTCTGCAAAAATCGTTAGCACAACAAATATTTGGGTTTTAAAAAAATGGATCTGCCATGGTGACCACCGAGATAATTTCAAAACATTGGTCTGTAGGACACACTGCTCTGATACCACTTGTTGGTCCCAAAAAGGTTATCCAGCGGAAACGTTTTATACTTAATTTTTAAGGAAAAACCCGTTTATAATAAATAGTGCTAGAATGAAATATGCAGAAATCTTAAAGTGCAGAAAATAAAGAACACAAGGATTTATAGTGGTTCAGACAACAAGTCCTATGTCCACTCTCCCTTTCTTCAAAGGGGACTTACTCTCTCTCCAACCAACTTACTTACTTACTGGAATTTGGAAGTACCAGTTCCTTCGTACAACTGCTTACAACAACCTTATCTAACAAGATGAACAGGTTGAGTAATAATCCAACTAAACTCCTAATAGAGTGTATATAAACTAGAAAGGACAAAGGTGAGTGATTGGAAGAGTTCGTGTGTTCTTGGTGTTCTCTCGCGCAACTCTTGTCTCTAATGAACTAATCCAAGCACTCTTATATATAGTTGTAGGAATTAACTAGCCGTTGGAAGCTAGCAATTCAAACAACCATAATTGGAGGAATATAATCAATCAAGGATTGATTATATGATTGATTAGTTGACTTTCAATCAAGCAATCAATCAAACAGATCCTCCTATCAGTTGACTTTCAGATTGCCTTCTTCTCTATCAATGATCTCCAAAATCTCCTTGTCTCCAGATTACATGCAGCCTCTAAGTGGGTGAACTAATCTGGTCAGGACTCGTCTGGTCTGGGGTCTCATCTGGTCAGGTAACATTTCTGCTCTGGTCCTCATCTGGGAGAGGTCTTCTGGTCAGGCTCCTCTGGCGACTCCTCTGGCAGACTCCTCTGGCAGACTCATCTGGCAGACTTGTCTGGTCTGGGGTCTCATCTGGTCAGGTAACATTTCTGCTCTGGTCCTCATCTAGGAGAGGTCTTCTGGTCAGGCTCCTCTGGCGACTCCTCTGGCAGACTCCTCTGGTGACTCCTCTGGCAGACTCCTCTGGTCAGGCTCCTCTGGCAGACTCCTCTGGTCAGAGCTCATCTGGTCAGACTCCTCTGGACCTCATCTGCTCTGGTGACTCTTCTGCTCTGGTCTGGACACCTCATTTGGTCACCTCCTCTGGCCACCTCATCTGGTCACCTTCTCTGGTCACCTCATCTGGTCACCTTCTCTGGTCAGCACAAATTTCTTCCCCCTTAACCAAAGACCTATTCTAGACCAAGACTAATCTGTAGCTGACTAACAGGTTCAGCTAGTCCTATTACAAGTTCTTGTTTTAACATCTTCAAAACATCTAATCTATATCCTAACACTGCACTTGATTATTTAACCCATGAGCATTATGATCTTGATTATTTTGATAGGGATAAAGTGAAAAAGTTGAAGGATAAAGAGGTGAAAAGAGTGGACGTGGTCCAGTTGGAAGGAAAATGAGGAGTTAAGAAGAAAAAGTCCAAATTCAAGAAATTTTTTAGTAAGACTCCTCCAGATAAAGGTGAGAAGGAGTTGAGACCCATAACACTTGGGGATGAGAGAAAAACAAAGGAGCTCATGATGGAGGGGCATCAAGGAAAAGAATGCAACCACCACTCTTATGAGAGTAAGGGAGGTAAATTTGAGTATGATGTCCCATAAGCTCCTTTGAGCTTGGTCCGGCATGAGGACCTTAAAAATAGCGATGAATGGGAGGCAACCCATTATTTTTTATTTGCTTTGAGTTTTTTTTAGTTATTAGGGAGTTATTTTGAGTCGTATGTTTAACCTCGTACTTGAGAGTTTTATTTTGTAGGCTTGTCTCTAAAGGAGTAAAGGTATCATGGAGTTATTCAGATTGAAGGAACCAACTTGAGACAAGGGAGTGTGCAAAGCTATTGAGAGAAACTGAATTGTTTGGTTGAGGTAACCCACAACCCCAAACTTAGACCTCTAGCAAGGTCGAAGTTTGGGGGGTGGAGTTTTTTATTTGTTTTATGATTACATTGCACATGCATGCACGCCCTTATCTTTGAGTTGAGTTTGATTGATTATTGGTTTGTTGAGATACTCCTTGGGGTGATTTTGATTTGACTCGCTATTGCATATTTCATGTCTATCAACCATCTTATGCTTGTTGATTGCTATCTTTGAGTATGATTTGATGAGTAGAGTTGAGTTGTGAGGTTGAGTTAGGAGTTTTATTGTGTGAGTGTTTGAGTTAGAGTTGATTTGAGAGAGAACTCGTATGCTTACAAATTTTCCTTCTGAGTGCTTGTGTGATGATTGTGAGAATGCACTAGACTAGCATGGATGTGAAAGCCGTGAGATTTGAGCCTTATGAGATTTTGATGCATGATTTGATCTCTTCGTTTGTGAGTGGATCGTCACCTTAGAGGATGCTAGAACTTGTGTGTGCTCTTGCTTCTTGATTGTGTCTAGTTTGAAATGCCGAATGTGATCTTAGGCCATCTTTGTTTTAAATGAGTCACTTAGCCAAAATTTTTCCTTACCATTGATATTTGTCCCTTGTTAGCCCCGTTGAGCCTTAAACCTATTTTATTTGCTAGCACATTTAAACACTATTCCAAGTTCCTAAGCCTTTTGTCCCAATTTGAGTGGAGAATAGGAAAAGTGTGAAGGTTGAAGGGATTGAGTTGAGTTGAGTTGAGTTGAGAAAAATGAATTATGATGGTTGAGTGGTGATAAAATAAGGGTGTGAATGAGATTTGAGTTGTGGGAAAGAACAAAAAAGGTTGAGAATGAGCAAAAGAAAAAAAAAAGAGCTCATGTGTTTGTGCGAAAAAAAAAAAGTGAAGTGATTGAAAAAAAAAGTGAAAAGAGTTAGAAAGAAAAATTGAAGTGTTGAGAGTATGGAATTGAAAGGGTGTTGATTGAAAATGTTTGAAGTAGTCTGTTCCTAATCTCGAAATGCGAAAGTTTGATTTTCTATTCTCCATTCACTCGAGTCACTATACCATATTGATTCCCACCTGTCCAAAGAGCCTACATTACAACCTTGAGAAAAGTCCTTTTTGATTCGGCATTGATTTCTAGAGTATGGTCGGAGTTGAGAGCGCTTACAAGCCTATGGCTGCCAATTTGAGTGATTGATTGTTTGAGTGAGTCCCTTAATCATTGATATACACTTGTGAGGGAGCGAAACACATCGTTGAGTGCACATCCATGCTTGATCTTGGTGTTTCTTGTTATTGTTGCATGAGTATGATAAAGGAAAGTGAGTGAGTATACGGTGATTGATTTTTGAAGCTCGAGTTCATTAGCTTGCATGATTGATTCTTTGACTCATCCATAACAATTTCACTTGACTTATTATTTCATTGCTTGAGGACAAGCAATATGGTAAGTTTGGGGGGGGGGTTGATTAGGCGTGAAATTTTCATGATTCGTAGCTAGAAACGCCCTAGTTTTGGTCGATTTTATTGAGTTTTTAGAGCCAAATGAGTACTATTTCTATACATTGATGAATTTGTCTCTTTGATACTCATAGGTGAATTGAGGACGAAAAATGGAGTTTGTAGGACTTTGAATCAACTCAAACGGATGCCCGGATAAGAAGATATCGAAGAAATACGGTTGGTATTAGTACGTGAGAAGAAAAGTGTTAGTTGCAAGGAAGGAGGGACCACTCGAGCACCATCACTCGAGCACCATCGCTCGAGCAACGTAGGTTGAGCGCTCTGGACTTACAGAACGTTTTTGCCGCTCGAGGGGCACAGCTCGAGCACCCCGCTCGACCTCTTGAACCATTAGAGCAACGCAGCTCGAGCGCCCCGCTCGACCTATTAAATCATTCGACCAAAAAGGCTCAAGCGCCCCGCTCGACCGAGACGGCTCGAGCGCTTCCGAGGCTTATTTTCCAAAGTTCGTTTTTCGGCCCATGAGATCCCGTTTCGACCCGGTGCCTATATATACCTCTTCCAAACACGTTTTGAACGACCCCGAACTTTAGAAATCACTTTTAGACTTAGTTTTTAGAGAGAGGAAAAGGAGAAGAACGAGCAAGCTTTACTTACGTTTTGTTGAAGTTTTTCGTACGAATTATTAGTTTCTTTTCATTAGCTTGGTTACTTTAAACGCTTTGAACTTCGTTTTAGTTAATTAAATTTCAGTTCTTAGTATTTATTTCTTTAAACCCTAGTTCATGTTTCTTATTTTCTTCGTTCAATTCATTATGTTTATGTTTGTTGTTTCTTCTATTGCTTTTATGTTTGTTAAAGTCATGTCCGGCTAAAACCCTTGTATGCTTGGGGTAGGATGAACTCGTAGAAGTAGGATGTGGGTACGTAATTAGGGTAAGTCGTGACGTTAGTTTTAATTCTCTTGATTAATGAATTCTTATAATTAACCTTAACTTTACCTTTGAATTTCGTATGAAAGTGTTAGAGAGAGGACAACCACATCACTCAATAACAATTAGTAGTCTTAACGAGAAGGTTTAGAAAGGGTTAATTCATTTACCGGTTTAGCGAAGGAGGACGACCGCATCACCTTAGTTAAATTAGGATCTCATTAATTAAGCACAATCTATTAACTTGTTAGTAGATTAGTGAAGTCGAGTGTTAGGGTAAAGTATTAGGGTTTAGAATCTTGAGCTTTCACCTTGCATTCTTAGACTTAGGTTATTTCTTGCGCGTCACAGTTATTTTGATTATGTACCCGCTCCGTTAGTATACGTAGGGATTCCTATCCTGAGCATCACCATCTCTCATTAGAACACAACCCTTAGTTAATTTGATTTCTTCAGTATTTAAGTTTACTTAGTTTATTTTAGTCTTTTAATTAATTTTATTTGGAAACACCTTTTGATTCTTAGTTTAATTTTGCTTTTTGCATTCCTAGGATAATTTTAGTCTTTTAATTAATCTTTTAAAAAATCCAAAAACATTACACTCATATTAGCTACGACGCGTAGATCTTCAGGGATCTATTCGCATACACTCCATCCCTTGGGTTCGATACTACTTGGTCATTATACGTACTCATACTACAGTGAACCCGTCCGCTTGCGGGTGAGCGATTAGTAGAAGTTAGTGTAATTCGCTTCAAGTCAACGATCCTCTCACAAACGAAGATATCAATTAATGCATCAAAATCTCATAAGGCTCAAGTCTCAAAGCTTTCACATCCATGCTAGTCCTAGTGAATTCTCACTCTCATCACACAAGCACTCAAAAAGAAAACTTGTAAGTATACTAGTCCTCTCTCAAATCAACTCTAGCTCAACTACTCACACAAAAGAGTCCCTAACTCAAATCCACAAATCACCCTACTCATCAAATCATACTCAAAGATAGCAATCAACAAGCATAAAATGATTGATAGGCATAAAATATGCAACAACGAATCAAATCAAAATCACTCCAAGGAGTGTCTCAAGGCACCAAATACCCAAACACACTCAAAGATAAGGGGTGCTCCGGTGCAATGTAACAAGAAACATAAAAAAAACTCCACCCCCCCCCCCCCCACAAACTTCGACCTTGCGAAGAGGTCTAAGTTTGGGGTTGTGGGTTACCTCAACCAAACACTTTAGTTTCTCTCAACAACGTGTCACACTTCCTTGCTTGAGTTCCTCCCTTTTGAGTACTCCATCGAGATAAGCCTACAAAATTAACTCTCAAGTACGAGGTTAAAACTTACGATTCAACAACACCCTAATAACATAAAACTCAAATAACTAAAAACACTCAAAAGCAAATAAAAATGGGTTGCCTCCCATTCAACGCTATTTTTAAGGTCCTCATGCCGGACCGAGCTCAAAGGAGCTTATGGGACATCATACTCAAATTTACCTCCCTTACTCTCATAAGAGTGGTGCTTGCATGTCTTTCCTCGATGCCCCTCCATCATGAACTCTTTTGCTTCCTTCTCATCCCCAAGTGTTATGGGTCTCAACTCCTTCTCACCTTTATCTGGAGGGGTCTTACCAAACAGTTTCTTGAATTTGGACTTTTTCTTCTTAACTCCTCATTTTCCCTCCAACTGGACCACGTCCACCTTTTTCACTTCTTCTTCCTTCAATTTCTTCTTTGTATCCCTATCAACATAATCAAGAACATAATGCTCATGGGTTAAATTATCAAGTGAAGGATTAACGAAATCATGAACATGACAAAGATTAGAGATAGGAGGTGTGTCTTCAACACAAGGATCATGACATCCATGCAATAACAACTCTCATCCTCCTTCGGGTGTTTCATGGCTTCATATAGGGAAATCTTCACTTCTTGATCATCAACTTTCAATGTGATTTTCCCATTTGCCACATCTAGCACCATCCCGACCGTAGCTAAGAAAGGTCTTCCCAAGATCAAAGGCACGTGCTCGTCTTCCTCCATTCAAGCACTACAAAATCGGCTGGAAATATGTGATCCCCAACCTTCACGAGGACGTCTTCAACTACACCTTGAGGTCGAGTAATAGACCGGTCGGCAAGTTAAAGCGTCATCATTGTGGGTTGAAGTTCTCCACCTTCCAACTTCTTGAAAAGCGACAACGACATCAAATTAATGCTCGCTCCGAGGTCGCACAACGCTCCCTTCTTGATCATGTTCCTGATATCACAAAGAATGGTGAAGCTCCTGAGATCTTTCATCTTTGGAGGAAGCGCCTTGTGCACTAATACACTCACCTCGTGGTTCAACTGCACCAACTTCGGCTCATCCACTCGCCGTCTTTTCGCGATCAAGTCCTTAAAAACTTTGCATAATTGGGCATCTGTTCTAAAGCATCATAAAAAGGGATATTAATATGCAATTGTTTAAACACATCAAGGAATTTAGTGAATTTCTCATCAAGCTTCTTTTTCATGAAGCGTTGTGGATATGGGACGGGTATCACAGATTTGGGTACCCCCAATCATCTTTCTCGGTCTCTTTCACTTTCTCCCTTACTTCCTTTGCCTTCTTCCACTTAGGAACTCTCTCAACCTTCTCAATGCCTTCCTCTTCAAGCTCTTTGCTCGCTTGAGTGCTTTCACCCTCAACCTTCTTCTCAACTCTCATCTCTTCAATCTCATCTCTATCTTGGGGCGTCTCAGAATCAGCAGGCATCTGAAGACCTTCATAGTTGGTTCCACTTCTTAACTGGATAGCCTTGCAATGCTCTTTCGGGTTCCCCTCCGGCATGGATGGATACTTACCCGGCTCCCTATTCAATGATTTTGCAATTTGGCTTATCTGGAACTCTATTGAGGTGAACCGCCTATTGTTCTCTTGCTGAATTCGATTCAGCTCTACATCTCTCTTTTGGAGTTCTTGATCACGCTGATCACCTTTCTTATGCAACTCCTTCACATCGTACTCCAAAGAGGATAATCTCTTGCTACCTTCCTCCATCTTCTGAAGGATAGCTCTCAACATATCCTCAGTTGAGGAACCGCCTTCTCCACCCGGAGGTTTAGAACCTGGATCAACACCTGGAGGAACTGTAATGCCCGCCTCCGGGTTAGCATATGAAAAATTCTCGTTCTTCCTCCATTGGTTCTGAGGAAGCTGCTGGCCTCCTTGGTACCCTTGTGTGTTCCTCCATTGATTTTGAGGTGGCTGTGGACCTGGAGGTACAAATGGTTGGCCATAAGAAGACCTTCCTTGAAAATTTCCACCTTGTGGATACCCATTCTGATTGTAATAAGGACCTCTCATATAGTTGGCTACTTCTTGCTGAATTGTGGGCTTGTCCTCTTGCTCATTCTCTGCTGCATTCCCTCCAACCATATTCTTCCCCAACTCAAGGTTGTTAATCTTTTCCATCATGGCCATCAATAGCCTTCTCGTTCCTTCACCTTCCTCAACCTGCTGAACTCTCTGGAAATCTGCGTCCACATTCCACGCCCCGTCATTCGTGACAATGTTGTCCACGATCTCTCTACACCTCACTATTCCTTGATTCAGGAATGATCCACTAGCACAGGCGTCTAGATGGTCTTGCCCAGCCTTGTTGGCACCACTATAGAAAAATGCCATCACATCTCCCTCATTGTACCCGTGTTGCGGGCACTCTATCAACATATTTGAGTATTTCTCCCACGCTTGACGTAGGTCCTCTCCTTGCTTCTGGCGAAAGGAAGAGATCTCAATCCTTGCTTTGATCGTTCTGGATGGAGGGTAGAATATCTCGAGGAACAGACGCTCGAGCTCGGCCCAAGTGGTAATACCTTCCCGTGGAAGCGTATTATCGTACCACTCTTTAGCTATTCCCGTCAATGAGAATGGGAACAACCTAAGCCTCTTGACATCTTCAGACATGCCATTGTAATTGAAAGTGGAGGCTATCATTAGAAAACTCTTCAGATGTGTATGAGGATTCTCCTTCCCGATCACCCCCTTGAACTGGTTCTCTGTAAGCAGCTTTAGAATTCCCGGGGAAATCGAGAAGTTATTTGCCTCAACGGGAGGCAATGCCACTCAATTATAGTACCGTTGTAGCTGCACTGCAAATCTCCCTCGAATAGCCATATTCCGATCTGCGTTCTAAAGAACGCGCGAATGATTAGCAGCTGGTACGGGTACTTGTTGGGGTGGTGGTTGGTAAACAAGTGGTGGATTGTAAACTGGAGGTGGAGGATACGGGTATGGTGGATATGGATAAGGTGGGTATGCGTAAGGTGGGTAAGGTAAGTTGTTTTGTGGTAAGTTAGGATGTGGGTAAGCAGGGTTGTTCTGAGGATGTTGGACAATGTTATGAGCTGGATTGCCTACATTTTGTGTATCCGGGTTTAGGCTCTGGCTATCCCCTAACGGAACTTGATTTTGGCTACCACTAACTCCAGTGCCTTCAACTCGGCCCAATTCCTGATTGAACTCATTCACAGCATCATCCAACTCAATAGAGATGTCCATGGGTTTTTTCCCTCCTCCGGCAGTATTCATTCTCCTCAAGAAAGATCGGTTCCTTCTAGCTATCGTCTCAGGGTCCAACGGTATTCTCTCTTCGCTCGTATTCCTTTGTGAGCGTGTTTTCATATACCTGGCACACTAGCAGAAGGATCAAAACGCAACTGCCGAAGGAATAAAAATAAAAATAAAACAGAAAATAAAGCACTCACTACTAACTACTAAGCTATCTACAAGTCCTATTCAAAAGACATACAACGCCATCCCCGGCAACGGCACCATTGACTTGAAGCGAATATACTAACTTCTACTAGTCGCTTCCTCGCAAGCGGACGGGTTCACTGTAGTATAAATAAGTATAATGACCAAGTATTATCGAACCCACGAGATGGAGTGTATGCGAATAGATCCTTGAAGATCTACGCGTTGTAGTTAATATGAGTGTATGTTTGGGGATTGAAAATTATTAAATCTAAACTATTCTACTCTACTATTGCAAAAGAAAGAAATTAGTTAATTATCTAAAGGTTGTTTTCAAATATGAGATGGTGATGCTCAGGATAGGAATCCCTACGTATACTAACGGAGCCGGTACATAATCAAGATAATCGTGACGTGCAAGAAATAACCTAAGTAAAAGATCGTAAGATGAAAGCTCAAGATTCAAAACCTTAATACTTTATCCTAACAATCGACTTCACTAATCCACTAACGAGTTAATAGATCGTGCTTAATTAATGAGACCCTAATTTAACTAAGGTGATGCGGTCGTCCTCCCTCGCTAAACCGGTAGATGAATTAACCCCTTCTAAACCTTCTCGTTAAGACTACTAGTTGTTAAAGAGTGATACGGTCGTCCTCTCCCTAACACTTTCGTACGAAATTCAAAGGTAAAGTTAAGATTGATTTTAAGAATTCATTAATTAAGAGAATTAAAACTAAATGTCACGAATTATCCTAATTACGTACCCACATCCTACTTCTACGAGTTCATCCTACCCTGAGCATGCAAGGGTTCTAGCCTAACATGGTGGTTTGAATAATCAAAGCAATCACAAGAACAATAAACATATGCATAATTGAATTAACTAATAAAATCAAGAACATAAACGAAAGAACAAATTAAAGTCTCCAAAGAAATCTGTATAAATCTGAAAAACTAGGTTTAATCGTCTCAAAGAGTAAAGAAAGAAAGAATTAATCTAATACGTTCAAAAGAAATACTAAAACTAAGAATTCGTAAATTAAAACCTCGATTATAACGTATAAAATTCTTCAAAACTCCTCCCCAAGCTTTCTCCTCGCTCAAAGTATGTAAAAATATGTGTTGGTATGTTGTTATCCTCCAAAACGAGCTTGAGACGAGTATATATAAACAACGGGGCGAACCGGAAACTCATGGGCCGAAAAACGATTTTGGAGGCAAAAAATAGGAAAGTGCTCGAGCAGCTCGAGCAGGGGCGCTCGAGCATGTAGCTCGAGCGCTGGTGCTCGAGTGCTCTCGCTCGAGTGGTTTTCGGCTGCTGTACACTTGTTCGTAAAATCTTCATATCTTTTCAACCGGGAGTCCGTTTTGGCCGATTCAAAGTCCTACAAACTCCTCTTTTCACCCTCTATCCATCTATGAAAACCAAAGAGACAAATTAATGAGTTTATAAAAATGATACTCAATTGACTCCAAACACTCATCAAAAACACTCAAAACATGGGCAAATCGGGCACCAAAACATAACAATTTCACGCCTAATCAAGTACGCAACAAATGTTGTTTATAGGGAGATTTTTCGTAATTTGTAAGCATTGTTTTATAAATATTTGGTTAATAATAAATGTCATTGGAATATAATTATTTATTATTAACTAATATTTTTAAAAATACTATAAAAATATTGAATAAATAAAATAATAATAGTAACAACATCTATAAAACTTAAAAAAAAATGATTAATAACTTTACCATAAATTTTATGTGCAGCTCCGCGAAAATCGCGGGTTTAGCACTAGTATATATATATATATATATATATATATACACACACACACACACATATATATATAATTTCAACCCGCGTAATATGCGGGGTTCTGTGCTAGTAGTTAAATAATACAAAATAAATGTTATTTTAAAAAAAAATTAGAAAATCAATTTATATTAATCATGATTACAAACACAAAACATAATTAATATCCAATTATTTAAGATAATTATAACAAATTTATGTACCTTAAATTATAATAAAAATCATCAAACTCAAATATCTATAATCCGACATTGAATTGTTTCTAAATCATAGCTCATACAGAATAACAAATTTTTGTTATGTGCTAATAAAACAAAATAAAAATAAATATGAAAAACATATTATATTTATAATTTTAATAAGAAAATAAAAAGCATCCAAATAAATAACAATATATAAAATCTTACCATACATGTCTTTAGAATCATCGTTTAAATTTGGACTTACTTTTTAGCTAAGATTACCACTCCTAAATATCTTCATATGACTTCTTAAATATATGCACTCAAAATATTGAAAATTATAGTAGGATTCTCATTCCCCAATCCTTTCTAAGTACTAAATCGTTTTTTAGGTTTTTGACCTTTTGAGGTCCACCTTAATCTCTCACATTTACAACATGTTGTAAAAAATAGTACACGATTTTGTGAAAAAATAAAATATTTAATCTTATTTAACATGAATAATTGAGAGAAATCATTAACATAAATCATTCCTAAAATACGTAATAGTATTTATAAATAGGTATAAACAAAATAATATTATAGTTAATATTATATAATTTATATAATAATAATTAATAGAAGGATGATATTCATTATACTGAGATGTTAATATTTCAGATCATTAAATACACAAGTCAAATAAAAAACACAATATATTTTTTCATTTTAGAACAAAAAACTTGTGTGGGACGGTCTTGTATATGAGACATATTCTATCACATATATGCATGACAGTTGGACTATTGATCGTACCCGATTCATATATTAGAGCAAAGTGAGGTCTGAATGCTAAAATGGAGTTTCATTTTGTGCATAACACTGTGTCACACAAGACTCATTCATGTTTTGACGGATAAAGTAAGATGATCAAATATTTAAATATAATATGTTATTAAGTAATACATAACAAAAGATGACAACATTTTTATATAAATGATATTCATAATAAATATTATCGTAAACAAATTTCTCATTTGTGTTAACTAACATGCCAACTTAATTCATTAGTAGTTGATCATAATATTATTTATATGGTCATAATTAATTCATTGTTCACGGTAATAGTTATCGTGAATATCATTCACATAATACATTTTTAAGTATTGTTACATGATTTACACAATAATATTATTTTTATTTATTTTTCCTAAATATTATATTAAACATAATAAACATGAGGACGAAGTTTAAGGCAAATATATTCCACAAAATTTAGGAAAAAATAGACTGTGAGTAAATTTGTGCATCAAATTAAAAGTAAATTACAATGTTAAATTGATATTAATAAAATATGTTTGACTTTTATAATATCAGTTAGATGCAAAATCAAGGTACAAATATTACTGCAGGGTGTAAATATTTATATTAACATTTCTCATAAAAACAATCAAATTTAAGAAATAATTAAATACCTGAAGGATATGTTATTTTAGAAATTAAGTACATAAGAGCATATTAGGATAAGGAAAATTTGAAAAAACATGACTTATCTTTGTCACTTATAGCAGTTCGAGGAGCGAACTTTCGATTTAAGGAGGGCAGGTACCGAACTATCAAATTGTTGGAAAAAAAAAGATCTCGGGCAACTTTAAAGACAAATATTGGGAGAAAGAATATCTTTTTGTCCCATAACTTATCTAATGTTCGGTTTTCGTCCCAAAAATTTCAAATGCATTATGTAACTGACTGAATTGATAGTCCAATTTTAATCTCATTTTCACTACAAAAAAAATTGTTTTGAATCACATAAAAGTCATGTGTCGACCGAATTTAAGAACTTTCGACGACACCCATGTATTATTTTGAATATTTTTCTCTTATTTTGAATTAGAAAATTCACGTCATTTATTTTTTTCATTTACTCTTTTAATTAACCTCCTCCATCCTATCCCGGTCTGCTTTCTCAAAACTCTCAGACTCCAATCACCCCTATGTTTTTTTTTATTATTTAAATATTTTTTTATTTGATTTCAGATTCTAATTATTATTAACTAAATTTTTAAATATTTAGATTTTACATTTAATTTCCACTTTTAAAATTAGAATTTCAAATTTTTTAAAATTTTCTTTTATAGAATTCAAATTGATGGAATGTTTTCTCATTTTTCTAATGGTTAAAATAAAAGAAAAATAAATTAAAAATATACACATGTATCCCATGTCAGCAACTCACTGAAAATTTGCAAATTTGGCCAATGCTAGATTTCATGTGATTCAAAACGATGTTATTTTTAATTTTTTTGGCAAAATATGAACAAAATTTGAGAATCAAGTAAGTTATGGGATGTAACTGGAATTGTTAAACTTTTTCGAGTGAAAATATGACATTATATAAGTTATAGGACCAAAAAATATTTTTTCTCCTTTATTTTATCTTTAAAATTTCCCGAGGTCCTTTTTTGCAACAATTTGATAGTTAAATACTTGTCCTGAAAAAGTTAAAAGTGTGGTCCTCTAAATGCAATAAGTGGTAAAGATAAATCATGTTTTTGCAATTTGTTCGTAGGATAACTTCACATTAATTAAGTATATTCAATTACATTTACCTTTTGATAAGTTATTTGAATAACTACACAATAATTTAAGGATCTACTATTTTATAAGTCACCTTTGATATTGAATATATTAATTATTTATCTAATTAACATTCTCCGAATGCATCGTAAATGAGACTGCATACATGAATATTAATATTTTAAATTAATATACATGAAAATTAATATTTTTCAGCTCTTGTTTGTGGAAGGATAGGATGTTGAATTAAATTTCAATGTGCATCTTTTTCAATACGTAGAATAAGATTTTGTTAAAATAAATTTTTAAAGATGATTAATTATGTTCTCAAAATTTTAGATGATAGTGTATGCCGTTGTTTTTTTTTTCTTTCTAATATATATATTTATATATATATATATATATATATATCAATCTTGGCGACTAAATATAATTTAAGTAAAAATGTCATAAATTAAAAAAAAAAAAACTACTTATAATTACAGGATATATTATTAGTAGTCAAATTTACTAAGAATAAAAAAACTTAGGAAAAAAAAATACAGAGGACCAAGATTGATCATCCATAATTAGATAAGGGCCATAAAATAGTTGGAAAATTATTTAGTAAATTAACATGTGTTATATATATATGTATTACATTCAAATGATGGTATTAACATTATTATATGACTTATGATTTAAATTTGGCAATGTAATCAATATAAATTAAGTTCACAATTCTAATTGCCTCTCACTTTATGAATTTATAAATTAAATTTTGTACATGAACTCTCTAAAATTTTGAAAACTATATCAATCAAGCACCTATTTTTAAAAGAATCAACATTATATTATGCTATTTAATTTCGGTAATGTAGTATATCACACAATCATTTAATTAAAAAGTATACTTTCTATTGTTATTAATCTAAAATAAATAAGTATTCAATATGATGATTCAAGAGAAAAATATAATTAACATAATGGCAGTCAAGTCATAAAAAATTTGTTTAATATTATTTTATATTGAAAATTAGTATATTCAATATATCTTTTTAGTCAATGATGTGTACATATTGTAATTTGAATCCGGAGAAAGAATTTATTTTTTATCGATTCTACACCAACCCAAATAAAAAATTAAAATCTTAACATGAACCCTCCAATCTTAATGCAAAAAAGACAAACAACAACTTTAAAAAAAAAAAAAAAGGAGAACAGTGAGTGCAGAAAAATGAAAAATGATAGCAATTGCAAACATCAAATATTTCTTATGCAGTAATACAATCATGCCAACACACATCTTTATTCTATATAGTATCATGGGAAGACCTGACACCGAAAATCAAACACTAAAAGTCTTTTGCTCACGTCCCTGTTCTTCTCTTCAAATTCTTGATGAATATTTTCTACCATCTTCTAACAATCACAAATCTTCAATTATATTCAAAACTACAAATTACAAAAATATAGTTCATTAAAAAATATAACACTACATTCTTGGACAATCGTCAAATCTCGAACAAAATATCTATACACCACAATAATGAATCATACAAAATATGATTATTATTAAATCCAATTAAAAAATTACATATAAAAAATTGAATCTTACACAAAATATATGAAACCATTCAAACAGAAAAAAAAAATATATATCCACAAAAAAACTCACTACATTATCAAAGAAACAATTTGAACCAACAATTTTCCTCTCTTTTCATATATAGAGCATAAGTGGGAGAATGTTGCTATAGGCGGTAGTAAAATTTGAGGATGATGGTGCTGAAAGAAGAAAATAAGGACTATATATAGGAAAGAAAAAAGTGTCTTTAAGTAAAAAAATTAATTCAATTGATAATAATTATTATAAAATTTATATCATTGGATTCAATTGCTCAATGAACAACCATGATTGTGTTTAACAATAAAAATATTTCTATAATTAATATATAACAAATCGAACGACCACGATAAATTATTGAAAATTTGATCAAAGATTGAAAAGCACTCCCTCCAAAACTAATTATGGAAGGGCTAGTGCTATTATATTATTTAGATTTAGATTTAGATTTAGAGGGGTGTATTGGTCTGTAGGATTTTTTTAGACTTTTAAAGTCTGGGGGTATTCAATCTAGATTTTCAAAAGTCTTTAAAAATCATGAGGTATTCAACACGAATTTTAAAAAGTCTTAAAAAATCTTTAGGTATTCAACAGTCTATAGATTTTAATACTCCACGGATTTTCTTAGATTTCCCTTCTAAAATATGAATAGATTTCACTCTTCAAAATCTCTTCTAATAACAAGAGATTTCTACGGATTTTGAAAAGTCTTAAAAAATCTTTAGGTATTCAACAGTCTATGGACCTTCTTTGATTCTTTTCCATTGTGATGTTAACGGGGCGGGGACGGGGGGTCATTCCCCATCTCCGTCCCTGCAAAATAATTGGGAAATTTTTTCCCCCATCCCCGTCTCGCAGCGATTCTCCGTTCCCCGCCTACTTATTTTTTTTTATCTCATTTTTAAAATATAAAATAATATATAAATTAAAAACTTTAAATATACACAACAATTACTTTAAGTTGGTGTTAAAAAAAATTAATTTAAACAATTTGAAGAACCTCTAATTCTAATATATTTAATTAACATATATACTAAAGTGAAAATAATTTAATTTGGAACTAATAACATAATATTAAATAAAAAATGTAATGTTTAATAAATAGTTAATTGAGTAGGAAACTATGAAATATTTATTTGTAATTTAGTTTAACATTAAAATTATATATAAATATATTAATTATATAAAAAATAATGCAGCTCCCCTCGGGGAACGAGACGGGGATCTCCCGGGCTGAGAATACTATCCCGGTCCCCGCCTACGGGGAAAAAAAATTCTCCGTCCCTGTTTGCTTTGGGGATTACCCGCCCCGTTGTCAAGTCTACTCTTCAAAAAATATAAATAAATTTTACTCTAAAAAATCTCTTCTAACAACTTGAGACTTCTAATGAGGGCAAGGTATAACGGTGATGGAAATGAAGATGAAATAATAATTTATTTTTTTAACTAATGTATTTTTTTAAAAATAATTTGGAATTTTTTTTTATATACAAGTGTGTCCCATATATATATGCATCAATGGTTCAAGTGCCGGAGTCCATGTAAATCAATAAAAAAAAATGTATTCCACAATCATGTAAAGTTTATGAAAATCCAAATAAATCAATAAAAAAAGTCAGTCAAACTCTGCATGGAGTCTATAGATTTTCTAAATCCACATACTTTTTAAAGTCCAAAAAAATCCGATAGAATTCCAATTGAATACACCCCTCTTAGATTTAGATTTAGATTTAGATTTAAGTATATTTTTAAATAGTTATGATTATTTTCACTTAATAGGTTTTATTGATTGTCAAGGGTGCAAACGTCGAAAATCGGTAATCGGACATTTTGTGATCGCCTGCGCCTAGGTCCGCCTAGGCGGCGCCTTTTTTTTTTGTAATTTTTTTTATAAAACTATTCTAACTCCGATGTGAAGTGCAAATATGATGGTGATGCTCGGAATAAGAATCCCTACGTATACTAACGGAGTTGGTACGATAACTAATAATTGTGATGTTCAAAGTTAAAATCATAAGTGTATTATAAACTAGGCAATCAACTTCCCTAATCTAGCACAAACAATTGAAAGAATAAAAGATCGGAATTAATCCCAATACTTAGTTCTAACAACTTACTTCACTAACCCACTAATTAAATTATATGAGTTGTGCTTAATTATGAGGCCCTAATTTAACTTGCGTGATGCAGCCGTCCTCCCTAGATAAACCGGTTGATTATAAACTCCTTCAAAAACTCTCTCCTTAAGCCTATTTGTTATTAAAGAGTGATGCGGTCGTCTTCTCTCTAATAATTTTCGTACTTAATTCTATGATTATTCTAGGGTTTATTAGAATTATTCAATAACTAAGAGAATTAAAACTATACATCACGAATTATCCTAATTACGTACCAACATCCTACTTCTACGCGTTCATCCTATCCTAAGCATACAAGGGTTTTAGCCTAACATGGTGATTACGAGAATAAAAGCAATAACGAGATCAACAATCATAAACATAATTAAAAGTATCAAGAAATTCAAGAACATCAACTATCTATGGAATCAATTGAATCAAGTCTAAAAATCAAATCTATAAAATCTGGAAAATTAGCTCTAAGTATAAAAAAAATTAAAGAAATAAAAAGAAGAATTCAATCCGTTCAAAGTATTAATTAATCTAATAAATCCGTACGATAAAAACCTCAATTACAAACTTAAAATCCTTGCTAAACTCTCAAAATCATGTTCACAAGCTCTTCCCCTTCGAAAAACGAGTGTAGATATGTGTAGATATGTAAAAATAGGTTTGTGACGGGTACTTATACGATTTGGGGCGAAAACAGGTCAGAGCGCTCGAGCTTGCTCAGGTCGAGCGCTCTTGTGTCATAGAAGTCCCAGGGCGCTCGAGCACTTTCCGGTCGAGTGCTTTTCGGCTGTTGTACACTTATTCGAAAAACCTTCATACCTTTTCAACCGGGAGTCCGTTTTGGTCGACTCAAAGTCCTACGAACTCCTTTTTTCGTCCTCTTTCTTAATATGAATACCAGAGAGACAAATTGATAAGTTTATGAAAATGCTACTCAAATAACTCTAAATACTCGTAAAAAAACGCTCAAAATATGGACTAATCGGGCACCAAAACATCACAATTTCACGTCTACTCAATTACCCATACTATATCATGGTCTGGCTGATTGAAATTTATTAGCATTAGTTTTTTATGTGGGTTTTAAAATACAATATTATTAAAATATAAGAAAATTTAATAGATATATTTTGTAGTGTCATGTAAGATTAAATTTAAAAACTTGAGCATTCCAATGACACACACCTGAATTGTTCAATTGTAGAGAGAGAGAGAGAGAGAGGGAGGGAGGGAGGGAGGGGGGGAGGGAGAGAGGGAGCATTTACAAGAAGGGATGAGTCTATTCCAACATTATTTCTTATTTTTTTTCCACAATTAAATTTTTACTAGACAGATACAAATATTCGAACCACCCGAAAATGGATAAAAAGAATTGAGTATGCATTTGGTGTATGGTGAACTCACTCAACAGTTGACCATATTTACACTGAAAAGTTTGTTTCAATTACACTGAAAAGTGTGGTTGAATTACACTGAAAATCAGTTTTTAGTGTAAACTTTTCAGTGTAATCCAACCACACTTTTTAGTTTAACTAAAACAAACTTTTCAATATAAAAATGAGCAACTGTTGAGTGAGTGCACCGTGCACTTGGTACATATAAAATTTTGTCAAAAGAATTATGTTCGGGATCAATTCTTTGAACAAATATTTATTAAAGTGATAATATATTGCAAGGATAATATAATAGATCGAGAATGATATGTTGGAAAAAATTAATTTGTTGCATAGACGAAGATGATATATGTAAATCGGCACACAATACTAAAGTCGAGGCTAGAATTTGATTATATCTTCGTAAGAGGATATTTTCTAGTATTGTGGTGATATATGGTATTATTGACGATCATCCTCGAAGTACAACGCCTTTAAAATTTCACGACCACTTGAATCGGAAGTTATTGGTGAACAGATTTGGGTATCCAAAACTTTCTCAACACTACTCTAGTGCAAAAAATACAATTTTAGAATGTGATGTAAACATATGTAGTTGAATGCTTTGACAACTCACATCTTTGTTGTTGTGATAGAATGCGTGAAATGAACGATGTGGGGGCTATATAAACTTCCAAAAGTCGTGAGTAATAGTTGTAACTCTTCACGATAAATTAAATATCATTTTTCCAAAAGTCACAACATCAATAAAGACAACTATCTACTAAAGATTATCTCTTAAATCATTTTATGAGATACAACATTTAGAAATATTTTTTTGTACCAACATTCATGTCTACTAGTCACAATATTTCAATATTATCACAATAAATACATTCACTAATATATTTATTCACATATTAAATGATATTAATTTATCATTCACCCCAATTTGGTTTTGAGAAATTAAATCAATCAAATTCATTTATACAAAACGAATAATTATATTGTCGCTTAATATTTAATTAAAATGTGGTAAAAATTAATATTTCCAACTTAACAATTTTCTTTTAACACTTTTAATTTAATGAAAATAATAATAAAATGTTATTATGATAGTACAACCTTTGCATCCTCTTATTTTTTTTATTATGTATCGTTTTATACTCCATCCATTTTAAGTAAGTTTTACGTTTTGTCATTTCAGGCGTCTCAAGTTAAACTTTACATTTCGTTTTTTGGACACTAAATTAATATTAAAAAAATATATATCTCATCTATTTGCATTTTTCTCTGTTTTTTTTTTATATATTTTAATTGAATCTCAATTACTAACTTTATATTAAAAACTATTTTTCTTAAAAAATGTATAAAAAATGAACGTAAATCTTTATTCGAGACAAAGGGGGAGTAATATTATTTGTATGTTTTTGGTACTATAAACCGCATAATTGACATCCACGACCATGAAACATTTTTAGTTGTTGAACAAACCTCTGTATCTCATTCCACAACTTATTCTCAAGTTCTCAGCACCGAAGCTTAACCAACAATATAGTTTTTCCATAGCCCCAAAGTACCCACATAAAATTTCATTATTCAAGGAAAGGCATGGGCACTACAGTCATTTTAACGAAAGGTAAAATCTAGCGCTGCACCAAAATCGACACACTTTTGTTTCAACCCACCCTCTTAACTGTCCTTTTTTTATATAATTTTTTTTCTTTTCCTTATCTTTTGTTTTGAGTAAACATTGTTCCTAAATATTTCATATATTTGGTTTTCACAATATTAATTTAAGAAAAAAATAAAGTGCTTTTCTTTTTTACTCAAAGATACTTGGGAATGGGTTTTGAAAGTTTAGGAGGGAAGTTGAATAGACTTTCTACGCCAAATTGTTTTCTCTTGAAAATTGGCTAAGTACAAAAAATAAGTTGACATATTCAGAGTTAAATGTCAACGGATTTCAGAAACTTAATTGATTTTGCGAAAATATTTTTGTACAAAGTTTAAATGAATTTTTTTTTATGAAGAGTAAAGTATGCAAAATATAAAGTAGTTAGAACGCATAAAATTTTGTAATGGTTCAAATATAACGATCTTACGTCCACTCTCCCTTATCACCAAGGGGACTCCTGTATCCAACTCACGAACTACAAGATTTTATAAGTTTCTGCTCTTATTACAGTCTTCGAACTAATTTCTATCTCTCGACTGTCTAACCACAACATATTCTCTTACTGAGATAGTGATAGGTGTGTGATAATCCAACTTTGAGAATCCTTTAAACTTGAAAGCTAAAAAAATAAAATACGTAATTCTCCTTCTAAGCAATATATGCGTGTAAGCTCTTAATTTAGTGCAAGGATGTTCGTACTTTGAACGTAAGCGTTGTGTTCTCTCCTCTGTATCATGCACGAACTATTCTTCTTCACTCTTATTTATAGTGTGATCGATCACTAGCAGTTAGAAGAGCGGACATTCAATAAACTATTATCTTGAAAGATAATCAATCAAATATATTGATTTGCTGTTGATTTGATTCCTTAATTCGTGTCTGAAATGTTGATTGAAATATTTGGTTTGTTTTTGCAATCTCTTCTTCAATTTTTTTGCGAGATTTGTGTCTTTAATCACCAACAGTAAAGTGCATAAGCCAATCAAGGTCAGTTGATACCATCTACGGTTGGGGTGAACTAATCCTGCACTTGTCTATCTTCCTTTATCCTTGGCTGACCTTCACTTCGACTGGGGCCAGTTGAGAACAAGTCAGTTGATGCTCATAACTCAGTTGTCTTGTCTCATGATATGTTCCAGCTGATTTTACTTTAGGTTAGTTGTTCTTCAACAATATCAGTTGACTTTATGGTCAGCTAGTCTTCTTCTTCAGGTCTACTGATCTTCTATTTCAACTCCCCTTGTTGGTGATCAAATTTAATCGGGAGGTCTAGCGACTGTTTTAGTTCGGTTTAAGACCACCAATCAATAACGTGTGATTGATTACCACCGTAAATGGTAAATCGAAGATTTGGGTTATGAAATCGTAGATACGAATGTCAAAATCGTATTTATTTCGTATGTGTGCACGTTTAGGTGTGTTTGTGTGTGTTTTGTGAGTACTTTTGAATTTGAACTTCTTAGCTGAAGAATAACTATTTATAGAGACTAGCAAGCATGAGGTGTCCAAGACTCTTGGACTTCCTAGCTTGCATGCTAGACAAGTGTCCTTTGACCTTGTTTGACCTTATCTGAGCTAAATCTTAGTTACAAAGTCTTCTTAGGTCTTATCTCGGACTTCATTGTTGCTCGTCCAGATCGGCTTAATTGATCTAGTATGGTCTTTCAACAAATGTTATTCGTCTTTTGTGGATGTGGCTTTGATGGTCCCGTTTTCGAAGGGCAAAATGGGAATTCAGGAGCACAAAACAAAATTTTTTTTAACCTTTTCCTCAGGGAGTTCAGCATGAGTGAGAAATACTCAAGTCACTGCTCTGCTCAGAGGCTGAGTTACCAAGTCAGAGAGAAGGCTTGGAGACTCATGCTCTGAGCAAGGACAGTGGCTTGAGATGCTGAACTCTCGAGTGCGTTATCAAATCACAGCTTGCACCCTGACTGAGTTCAGTGACGAAATACTCAAGTCACTGCGTTGCTGAGAGTCAGAGCTATCAAGTCAGAGATGAGACTTGAAAGCTCAGGCTCTCAACAAGGCAGTGACTCGAGAGACTGAACTCTCGAGTGCTAGCCTGATTCAGTCAGTGAGATAAATCTCCCTGACTGAAATGTTTAACTAAAGTTCCTTTTTAAACAATGCTCTCAGTGAGCAGATTTTCGCAATACTTTAGAAGAAAAGACATTCCAGATAATAACACTTGGTTTAACGTGGTTCGGAGACTCAAGCTCTTACATCCACGGCCTGATTTAACAGGAAATCCACTCCTTTGGATTCTTGTTTTTAACGTGCCAATGTGCACTTACAACTGGACTCACACCCCTCCACGGAGCTGCCTCTCCTTACAAACAACTTACTCCCAACAAACCTGACTAGAGGGTTTTGGTTTCGGTTAGGGTTTTCTCCAACTAGGTGAGGTTTTCCCTTTACAATGTGTTAGCCAATAGCTAAGATAGGGAAAACCTCTCTAAGCCTAGAGTTACAAGCTGAGCACTCTTATGTATATATTTGTGAACTCTCAGTGTATAAGACGTGAGTAGGACCTCCTTATATCTCCCATGCACGTATGCTACTACTCACACTCTCAGCTCGTAGGTGTTGGTTTTCTTA
The DNA here is from genome assembly GCA_947034835.1 of Ballota nigra. Taxonomy (NCBI): domain Eukaryota; kingdom Viridiplantae; phylum Streptophyta; class Magnoliopsida; order Lamiales; family Lamiaceae; genus Ballota; species Ballota nigra. The sequence continues at coordinate 26,917,856 of OX344730.1, forward strand.
CAATGATACAACAACACAACAACACAACACAACACTCTTAAATACACAGCCATGAGCTTGTATTTATAATGGGGATTCAAATGTATCCGTTGGAGGGAAGATACATTTGAATCCAACATTTAATGGTTTCAACCACTTTTCTTGGAATTCGGCCTTTGTCAGTGTCAGAGTTGCTGCCTCGTGCTGATTGGTCCACGTGGCCTGGATTCACGGATCTTTGACTCAGTGGGTTGACCAAGACCCACTGACTTTAGGTAGCTTCCTCCTTCACTGACTGATGATCTTCAGTGGACTGAACGTCTTCAGTTTGGTTGTCCTTCAGAGACTGTTTGAAGATCACTCCAAGAAGTTTGTCATAAGGCTGAATGACAAACTTCCCTGACCACAGTAGCCTGACTTCTTCAGGGCCTACTTGGTGCAACACTGATCCACCTGATCAGGCTCTTCACTGAGTGGTCCGCCAGACTTGGCTTAGAACAGCCTGACTTACACTCAGTGGGACTTTCCTTCAGGCTTCTCCATTGTTTCAGGTTGATGGCATGTCTTCAGTCAGCTCTTCTGGTTGTCATCTTGATATCTTCAGGCTGTGTTGAGAAGTTCCCCCTCGCTGAGTTCCCCCTCAACTGAGCAACCTATTCTACTGAGAGCTAACCTAGCCTGACCTGATCTAAAGGATACTATCCTGACTGCTTTCAAACCTATTACATGTCGTTTTGGAAAATCATCAAAACTAAACATATCCCAACAATTTCCCCCTTTTTGATGATTCCAAAACTTCTAACCAAATGATTTTCTATTACAAGAATAATGTCAGAACACAAGTAATAGTTTGAAATATGCAGAAATTCCCATAGTTTAAAACGTTTAAGATCTGTTCGGTAGACCATTTTTCTTAACAAAACTGGATCAGTGGTCATGTGAACAACCCGCTCTGATACCAATTGATGGTCCCGTTTTCGAAGGGCAAAATGGGAATTCAGGAGCACAAAACAATTTTTTTTTAACCTTTTCCTCAGGGAGTTCAGCATGAGTGAGAAATACTCAAGTCACTGCTCTGTTCAGAGGCTGAGTTACCAAGTCAGAGAGAAGGCTTGGAGACTCATGCTCTGAGCAAGGATAGTGGCTTGAGATGCTGAACTCTCGAGTGCGTTATCAAATCACAGCTTGCACCCTGACTGAGTTCAGTGACGAAATACTCAAGTCACTGCGTTGCTGAGAGTCAGAGCTATCAAGTCAGAGATGAGACTTGAAAGCTCAGGCTCTCAACAAGGCAGTGACTCGAGAGACTGAACTCTCGAGTGCTAGCCTGATTCAGCCAGTGAGATAAATCTCCCTGACTGAAATGCTTAACTAAAGTTCCTTTTTAAACAATGCTCTCAGTGAGCAGATTTTCGCAATACTTTAGAAGAAAAGACATTCCAGATAATAACACTTGGTTTAACGTGGTTCGGAGACTCAAGCTCTTACATCCACGGCCTGATTTAACAGGAAATCCACTCCTTTGGATTCTTGTTTTTAACGTGCCAAGGTGCACTTACAACTGGACTCACACCCCTCCACGGAGCTGACTCTCCTTACAAACAACTTACTCCCAACAAACCTGACTAGAGGGTTTTGGTTTCGGTTAGGGTTTTCTCCAACTAGGTGAGGTTTTCCCTTTACAATGTGTTAGCCAATAGCTAAGATAGGGAAAACCTCTCTAAGCCTAGAGTTACAAGCTGAGCACTCTTATGTATATATTTGTGAACTCTCAGTGTATAAGACGTGAGTAGGACCTCCTTATATCTCCCATGCACGTATGCTACTACTCACACTCTCAGCTCGTAGGTGTTGGTTTTCTTACAATGATACAACAACACAACAACTCAACACAACACTCTTAAATACACAGCCATGAGCTTGTATTTATAATGGGGATTCAAATGTATCCGTTGGAGGGAAGATACATTTGAATCCAACATTTAATGGTTTCAACCACTTTTCTTGGAATTCGGCCTTTGTCAGTGTCAGAGTTGCTGCCTCGTGCTGATTGGTCCACGTGGCCTGGATTTACGGATCTTTGACTCAGTGGGTTGACCAAGACCCACTGACTTTAGGTAGCTTCCTCCTTCACTGACTGATGATCTTCAGTGGACTGAACGTCTTCAGTTTGGTTGTCCTTCAGAGACTGTTTGAAGATCACTCCAAGAAGTTTGTCATAAGGCTGAATGACAAACTTCCCTGACCACAGTAGCCTGACTTCTTCAGGGCCTACTTGGTGCAGCACTGATCCACCTGATCAGGCTCTTCACTGAGTGGTCCGCCAGACTTGGCTTAGAACAGCCTGACTTACACTCAGTGGGACTTTCCTTCAGGCTTCTCCATTGGTTCAGGTTGATGACATGTCTTCAGTCAGCTCTTCTGGTTGTCATCTTGATATCTTCAGGCTGTGTTGAGAAGTTCCCCCTCGCTGAGTTCCCCCTCAACTGAGCAACCTATTCTACTGAGAGCTAACCTAGCCTGACCTGATCTAAAGGATACTATCCTGACTGCTTTCAAACCTATTACATGTCGTTTTGGAAAATCATCAAAACTAAACATATCCCAACAATTTCCCCCTTTTTGATGATTCCAAAACTTCTAACCAAATGATTTTCTATTACAAGAATAATGTCAGAACACAAGTAATAGTTTGAAATATGCAGAAATTCCCATAGTTTAAAACGTTTAAGATCTGTTCGGTAGACCATTTTTCTTAACAAAACTGGATCAGTGGTCATGTGAACAACCCGCTCTGATACCAATTGATGGTCCCGTTTTCGAAGGGCAAAATGGGAATTCAGGAGCACAAAACAAATTTTTTTTAACCTTTTCCTCAGGGAGTTCAGCATGAATGAGAAATACTCAAGTCACTGCTCTGCTCAGAGGCTGAGTTACCAAGTCAGAGAGAAGGCTTGGAGACTCATGCTCTGAGCAAGGACAGTGGCTTGAGATGCTGAACTCTCGAGTGCGTTATCAAATCACAGCTTGCACCCTGACTGGGTTCAGTGACGAAATACTCAAGTCACTGCGTTGCTGAGAGTCAGAGCTATCAAGTCAGAGATGAGACTTGAAAGCTCAGGCTCTCAACAAGGCAGTGACTCGAGAGACTGAACTCTCGAGTGCTAGCCTGATTCAGTCAGTGAGATAAATCTCCCTGACTGAAATGCTTAACTAAAGTTCCTTTTTAAACAATGCTCTCAGTGAGCAGATTTTCGCAATACTTTAGAAGAAAAGACATTCCAGATAATAACACTTGTTTTAACGTGGTTCGGAGACTCAAGCTCTTACATCCACGGCCTGATTTAACAGGAAATCCACTCCTTTGAATTCTTGTTTTTAACGTGCCAAGGTGCACTTACAACTGGACTCACACCCCTCCACGGAGCTGTCTCTCCTTACAAACAACTTACTCCCAACAAACCTGACTAGAGGGTTTTGGTTTCGGTTTCGGTTAGGGTTTTCTCCAACTAGGTGAGGTTTTCTCTTTACAATGTGTTAGCCAATAGCTAAGATAGGGAAAACCTCTCTAAGCCTAGAGTTACAAGCTGAGCACTCTTATGTATATATTTGTGAACTCTCAGTGTATAAGACGTGAGTAGGACCTCCTTATATCTCCCATGCACGTATGCTACTACTCACACTCTCAGCTCGTAGGTGTTGGTTTTCTTACAATGATACAACAACACAACAACACAACACAACACTCTTAAATACACAGCCATGAGCTTGTATTTATAATGGGGATTCAAATGTATCCGTTGGAGGGAAGATACATTTGAATCCAACATTTAATGGTTTCAACCACTTTTCTTGGAATTCGGCCTTTGTCAGTGTCAGAGTTGCTGCCTCGTGCTGATTGGTCCACGTGGCCTGGATTCACGGATCTTTGACTCAGTGGGTTGACCAAGACCCACTGACTTTAGGTAGCTTCCTCCTTCACTGACTGATGATCTTCAGTGGACTGAACGTCTTCAGTTTGGTTGTCCTTCAGAGACTGTTTGAAGATCACTCCAAGAAGTTTGTCATAAGGCTGAATGACAAACTTCCCTGACCACAGTAGCCTGACTTCTTCAGGGCCTACTTGGTGCAACACTGATCCACCTGATCAGGCTCTTCACTGAGTGGTCCGCCAGACTTGGCTTAGAACAGCCTGACTTACACTCAGTGGGACTTTCCTTCAGGCTTCTCCATTGGTTCAGGTTGATGGCATGTCTTCAGTCAGCTCTTCTGGTTGTCATCTTGATATCTTCAGGCTGTGTTGAGAAGTTCCCCCTCGCTGAGTTCCCCCTCAACTGAGCAACCTATTCTACTGAGAGCTAACCTAGCCTGACCTGATCTAAAGGATACTATCCTGACTGCTTTCAAACCTATTACATGTCGTTTTGGAAAATCATCAAAACTAAACATATCCCAACAGGCTTGGAAGTTGTTCGCTTATACTTCGTGTTGAGATGGCCTTTGGAATCTTGGTTCCTTGTTCGCCTTCATACACCTTTTGGGCTGGTAAATACACCACCTTTTGTCAACGTTGTTCGTCATTAGTACTTTGGAGGAAGGTTCATATCTGGCCTCAGGTCTTAAAACCTGTTCGCCAATATGTTGCTCGTCGATACAGTTGTTCGTCACGGGAGTTGTTCGTCGTTTAGTACACCTCTTGGATTGATTTATACACTCCCCTTTGATTTTTCTTGTTAATCGCTTCTGATTTGAGGTTGATTCTTCGTAATCCTTATCAGGGTCTTAATCCTTGTTCGCCCAACAATGATTGATGTTCGCCTATCAACAATTGCCCCCTATCCTGACTAGATGTTGCTTCAGCCGAGCAACTTCGTGGCGAGCAACTATAGTTAGGATATGTAATTGGTAGGGATTTGGACGAACATCTTTAACTCTGACGAACAACTTCGGGGCCGACGCTTAGTCTTCCCAAGATCTGGTGGAGTATCCAAGGATGACGTGGGCATCATGATTGCGCGTCGCCCACGCGCGAGCATTCCCTAGGCCACGCGCCATCAGTATTTGCGCGCCAGTCCTTGGATTTTTAATATTGTTCGAAAATGACCCCGTTTTCCTTTAATTCAATCCATATTTGTGGGAAATTTCATTCCATACCCCGTTTTTTCTTGGGGTATAAATAGAAGAGGGAAACAATTTTTTTTCCACTTCTTCATTTCTTGCTACAGTTCCTCCGGCGATTTCTTCCACTTCCGGTGATCTCAAGCTTTATGGCGTCCGTTTCTCCCGTATTTGGCCTCCAACTTCGAGATAAGGTAGTTATTTTTCTTATTTCTCTCTTTTTTCACTCTTCTCCTTCGCTATTTTCTTCATCACTGCCGTGGGGGGAATTTGTGCCGCCGTCGCCTACCCAGAACCACCATCGGAGTTTTGAAAAAACCTCACTTCTTTCCTTAAAAAACTCTCCCACTGAACTGATGTCCTCCCATTCGAGCAATAAAGGATCAGAGGAAGGACTAGACCCCTTATTTTCGATCGTGCCGTTCGTCGAAGAGCCACCCTTTGAAGTCTCCTCCGAAACGCATCCCGACGTGGATTCGGTAGTCCGATCAACGGAGGACACTGGTGCTCGCCGATCTGGCGAGGAGGTTAGAGAGGCCGTGAGCAGCTCCTCCGACGAACAATCTTCCTCCAACTCTGAATCTGAGGAAGATCCGGAATTTGACGAACTTACCCCTGAATTCTTGGAAGGGATAGGGTTTTCAGGTCCAAGAATGCTCGAGAACGAAATCCCTTTGGGAGTTGCTCGCCCATTTGAATGACGAGCATATTCTGCTGAGTACGTGAACAGCTTCCCCCCCTCCTTGTCAAGTACTGGGTTTAGTGAGGACTGAGTACCAGGCGAGCAGAATTAGAAGTGTTGTTCGCAAAGACGAGCTCAACCTCATCCGGGAGGCATACCAAATTCCCAATGATATCTTCATGTGGGCTCCTAAGAAGAAGGAGAGAGCTGATCATCCTCCTCCAGGGTGTTCGGCGATCAACATTGACACACTGATCGCGGGGCTAAGGTTGCCACTGCCTCCCATTGTTGGTCGCTTTATAGAGGCGACCAACTTAGCCATCACCCAAATAACTCCTATTGGGTGGATGAACTTGCTCGGCATCATGGGCTTGTTCGCCCTGGAGGGGTATGTTGACTGCATCACTGTTGAAGAGGTCAACTATCTGATGACCATCACCAAGTGCCCGAGGGGCGAGGAAGGATACTACTACTTGAAGGCCCGGACTGGATTGAAACTGGTGGAGGGGGTGCCGAACAAGATTCGGTATTGGAAGGAGCACTTCTTTTTTATCGGGGGCGACTGGCGAGCATCTTCTGGCCCACACGGCCGTGCTGAGCGCATATTTGAACCCACCACCTATGGAAAAATTAAACGTAAGGTCATCTTTTCTCGCCCTTATACAAAGTTCTAATTTAACTTTTTTTGTTTGCTCGCAGGTCCCCGGTTGCTCAAGTGGAACTCAGAAGAGGAAGAGATCAGCTCTGAGTTCCTCTTCACTTCGTGTTTGGCCGCCCTCCGAGATAAAGCTGAGAGGACCATCGAGTACGTGTACAGAGTGAAGTGCAAAAAGGTTGCTCGCCTGTTCATGTACCCCCACCACCTGGAAGCTCAAGCTGAGGTGCCCCCAGGTACTATAAATTTCTAACTTTTCTTTCACAAGTTTGTTCGTCACTTGCTATTAAAACCTGCTCGCCTTAACTTTTTTTTTAGCCGAGAAAGTCACCGTCGCCGTCCCCCCTTGCTTTGGACTTCTTGAATAAAGGGTCCACGAAATGCCACCTCCAAATGGCCGAAAGGTGAAAGGTGATCCGTCATCCAAAGTGTTGGCGATGACGAACAAGTTCGAGGGGGCCCGAGTTCCTCGCCAGGCTGTGCCCCCCTCCAATGTTCCACCCTCTCCTCCTCCTGCCCCATCACCCCAAGGAGCCAAGCGCCTAAAGAAAGGGGATGGGTCTTTTGTGGCCCAGACTGCTCCTGCCGGGAACAAAGACAAGGAGAAAGTGGGGAAGAGTCATGCTCGTCCTCATTCTGAAGAGGAATCTACTTGCCGCATTTCCATTGAGCCGACTGAGAGGACGGGCAAAGCGGGTAAGGACTCTACTCCTGTCCACGGTCCCGAAGATATTACCCATCTGGGTTAGGACGATCAAAAGTTCCAAGAGTAAGTTCACACTCTCGCTTCTGCCGAACAAGATTCATTTTTCCTTTACAAATTTTTTCTAAGTGTAATGTACTTTCTTGTTCGCAGATACCGGTCTGAAGATCACCCTGGGTGAGCAAATGTCGTCCATCAATATGCTTGCTCCAAAACTCCCGTCAATATAAGGGAGATTCCAGGCGACCATGTTTGCAGGGCGACGGAGTTGGTCGCCCGGGCCTGGACACGACCCATGGAGAAAACCATCTCCGTACAAGGGCTGGCGGACAACTTCCACCTATCGATGATGCACCATGCTAACGGCCTCGTCATGGCGCAGAAGGCAATGACCCAGTTGGCCGAGCAAGAAGAAGTCGTTTGTCGGTACGCAAGTACTGCTTGACAACTAACAGAGGAGAAAGATTCCATGATCAACACTTACGAGGCCAAGCTTGCTCGTCTCAACAATCAACTCACCATCTCCCTCGATACCGAGAAGAAATATCTTGAAGAAATTCAAGGTTTATCTGCTGAACTAAAAGGCAAGGACGCCTTGCTCGGTGAGGAAGGGAAGAAGCTGTCTGCGGTCGAGCAGAAAATTGTCGAGCTTGAAGCAGATAATACTCGCCTTAGGGAGGTGGAGGCCAGCACCTTCACCCGCGAGCAACTTGAGGCTGAGCTCTAAACCCGGTCTGCCCCCATCTCAAACTTGGGATATATCTGCGCCTATGCCGACTGTATCTGCATGGCTGACGCGTACGATTACAAAGATATGGTGGACGAGATGGGTAAGGACTTGACTGAGTTCCTAGAGAATTATCCCCCGCCGAACAACATTGAGATCCAATTGGGGGATATAGCTGAGTTAGGGGTCAAGATTGACAACCTTGACCCTAGTGTCATTATTACTCGCCCTCCGGTTCTAGTTGATGAGGGCGAGTAAGAGGAAGAGCCGGCTGCTGCGGACGAGCAAACTGCTAAGGAGATGGAGCAAAAGGCAGCTGAGGACATGGCCAGAGACATGATTGTTGATCCTCCCACTGACCAAACTCAAGATCTTCCTCCCGCCGAACAGCAATAGATTTAGGGCTTAGACTAGTCTTCATTTTGTAATAGTTGCTCGTTCTTTTTGCAGTACTCTTCTTTCAGGATTCTTGTACTATTTTTGAGGCTTAAAGCCTTTTTTATATGAATGTCTCTTTTGTTCGCTCATCTTCTTCTTGTATGTTAATTGCCTTTACATTTTTGCTTAATGCTTTTGCAATTATAACATACAATGTTGGGCTTTGTTCGATTTGAACTTTGCCTTTTAATAGAATAAGGGTTTAGCCTTAGGTTCTGCTCATCTTAAAAGACGAACAACCTTTAATTGGCATTGGTCCTTAAAATGGACTTATACCTCGAGCTTTGGACTTTTCTTTCAACGAACAACTATATTTACATTGTGAAAAATTTACAAGTGTCAAAAGACTGCTCGTCACTAACATATACAAACTGACGAACAACTTTAAACACTAAGATATGCTCACTTATAACATTTTTGCCGAGCAACTTTGTCTAAAACTAAAAAAAGATGAAACAACACTAGACTATACAATGTGCCGAACAACTTTTCATTCCATACTTAGCAAAATTTTCAAAAAAATAGGCAAGTTTTTGGTTTGCCTTACTTGGTTCACCTGCCCCCCAAGATATTTGTTCGCCCAATCAAGAACTTTTTCGACTCATTGATAGTACTTCTTTAGATGTACAGCGTTCCAGGAGTATTGGGCCGACTTGCCTTCCATATCTTCGATATCGTATACACCGTTAAGAAATTTATCCGTTATACGATATGGGCCCTCCCAAGTTGGTCCCAATACACCTGGAGGTTGGGCGAGCAACTTTCTTAGAACCAAATCTCCAACTCTGAATTCCCTGATTTTAACATGGGAATTATAGTAGCGTTCTGCTCGCTGCTTATAGGTAGCATTTTTTAGCTCGGCACTTAATATTTTTTCTTCGAGCAAATCCATTTCAGTAGCTAGAGCAGAGTTGTTCGCCTGCTAATCAAAGTTGGTCGTCCTGATTGTGTTGGTCTTTAATTCGATTGTTATCACAGCTTCTGTTCCAAAAGCCATTGCAAAAGGTGTTTCTCCGGTGCTTGACCTGGGAGAAACTCTATATGCCCACAGGACTTCTGGAAGTTCTTCAGACCAACTGCTTTTGCTCTCCGCCAGCCGTACTTTTAATGTATGCTTGACTATCTTGTTCACAGCTTCGACTTGTCCATTTGATTGGGGATTATAGGGCGTAGAATAATATTTTTCGATCCCCCACTTCGTACAGAAGTCTCTCAACTATTTCCCATCAAACTGTGGATCATTGTCTGTCACAATGGTTTGTGGAACCCCAAAACGACAGACAATGTTCTTCCAAATGAAGTTGATCATTTTATGTTGCGTAATCTTTACCATGGCCTCTGCTTCTGCCCATTTCATATAATAGTCGACTGCCACGACGGCAAATCGAATATTTCCAACTCCTGCTGGGAAAGGACCAATAATGTCGATCCCTCATCTTGCAAATGGCCATGGGCTGTAAACTGATACGAGCTGTTGAGTCGGGGTATGAATGTTTGGGGTAAAAATTTGGCATTGATGATAAGTTTTTGCTTTCTTGATTACGTCCTGACGTAAAGTCGGCCAATAATAGCCTTGTCTGATAGTTTTGTATGCCAAGGCTTGCCCCCCAGTGTGATTTCCACATACTCCAACATGTATTTCTTCGAGTATTGCTCGTCCTTGCCCCCTAGGCAAACATTTGAGAAGTGGGATTGATATTCCCCTTTTATAAAGTTGCTCGCCCACCAGAGTGTATCTGGCGGCTTGCTTTGTTAGCTTGGCAGCTTCAAAAGAGTTGTTTGGTTTTTTCCCACTTTTCAAGTATTTGACTATACTTGTTCTCCAGTCTTCTTCTTCTTCATCTGTTTGTTCGTCCAGTTGGTTGACATTATAACTTGTTGTTGATGGGTCATTCATTTTGTGATTATAATATCGGCCAACTCGGCTGGCCCTTCACTTGTTGCTAGTCGGGCCAATGCATCGGCTTGTGTGTTGCTTGTCCTTGGAATTTGTTCAATGAAGACTTGATCTAGCAAGGACATCAGATGAGCAACAATTCGCTGATACTCGATCACATGATCGTCTTTGGCCTCGTATTCCCCTCGAACTTGGTTCACAATCAGTTGTGAGTCGCCAAAAAAATTACAGTCGTCTGACACCCACGACAAGGGATAGGTGAAGACTAGCAATGAGAGCTTTATATTCAACTTCGTTGTTGGTTGCCATGAAACCAAATTTAATTGCCGAGGTGAATACCTGCCTGTCAGGGCTGATCAGAACTACTCCTACCCCCGAGACTATATTAGTTGAAGATCTGTCGATATAGAGATGCCAGGGATGATCAAGTCCTCTCATCGGATCTGGTGGAAAGGTTAGTTCGACTATAAAGTCGGCTAATGCTTGCCCTTTGATCGCTGTTCGAGGAGCATAGGTCATCCCGAACTGGCTAATCTCTAGTGACCACTTTAGTAGACGACCAACTGTGTCGGGGCGATGGAGAATTTGTCTGAGTGGGAAAGTTGTTAGCACTTCAACTTGATGGTCGAAGAAATATGGTCGTAACTTTCTTACACTCATGACAAGTGCGTATGCCAGCTTTTCGGTTGGAGAATATTTGATCTCCGCCTCGTGCAAAGCTTGGCTAACGTAGTAGATTGGCTGGTGAAACTTGCCGTCTTCCCGCACCAGAACAGAGCTGATTGCCACTTCTGACACTGCCAAGTATAGATAGAGCTTTTCTCCTGGGATAGGTTTTGATAGAATTTTAACATCTCCCAGGTAATCTTTTAAGTTGGTCAAACGCCTTTTGACAGTTGTTAGTCCATGTGAACTTTCCTTTCTTGATGGCCTCAAAGAATGGACGACATTTATCTCATAATCTGGATATGAACAGGTTCAAAGCTGCTAGGCATCCCGTGAGCCTTTGCACCTCTTTTACTGAACGTGGTTGTTGCATATCCACGATGGCTTTGACTTTCGTTGGATTAGCCTCAATCCCTCGTTGACTAACAAGATGGCCCAGGAATTTTCCGGAATGGACTCCAAAGCGGCTCTTCTTCGGGTTCAGCTTCATGTTGTAATGCCGAAGAATATCGAACACTTGAGTCAAATGCTGAAGATGGTCTTCCTTTCGGGGGCTCTTGACCACGATATCGTCTACATAGACTTCTACCGTATCTCCGATTTGTTCGTCGAACATCTTATTCACCAACCTCTGGTATGTTGCTCTGGCGTTGATGAGGCCGAAGGGCATTCTCTTCCAACACATCAAGTTTTTATTTGTGTAAAATGCCGTATTTTCTTGATCGTCTGGATGCATTGGGATTTGATGGTATCCGGCAAAAGCATCCATGAATGTTAACATCTCATGACCCTCAGTGTTGTCCACCAATTGATCAATATGGATGAGAGGAAAGTTGTCCTCCGGACATGCTGCATTCAGATCCGTAAAATCTATGCATAGCCTCCAGGTTCTGTTTGGTTTCTTCACAAGGACTGGGTTTGCTACCCACTGTGGACAGAGTGCTTGTCGGATTAAATTGTTGTCTAACAACTTCTTCACCTCTTCATTCAAAGCTTGGTATTTGTTTGGGCCATATTTTCTCCATTTTTGATGGACAGACTTTTTTACTTGATTGATATTAAGCTTGTGGCAGGCATGCTTTGGATCTATCCCCACCATGTCTACATGAGACCAAGCAAAAACATCTAGATTCTTGCTGAGGAACTCTTTCATTCGGAATCTGTAAGGCTCAGGGAGCTCAGATCCTATGTATAATTCAAGATATTTATTTTCAGGATTAACTTTGAACGCCTCCAGTTCTTCAACTGGAGTTGCTCGTTGTTTTTGTCCTTTCCTACGAGGATCAAGTATTGGTCCCTCATGGTTGAAATCATTTTCGATGCTCATGGGCTCTGCTCCCAGGCGGGGATCTAGATCATCTGTCGGTCCTGACTCATTGTTGTTAGTCAACACCTGGCCTTCCAAGTCACCTGGTGGGTGTTGCTCGTCACCACCCCTTTATTGTTCGTCAGATAAAGTTCCCCATGAGTGGTAATAAGTTGTTCGTCCAACACTTGCTCGTCAAGGTGTTGTTCGTCCGTATCCATATGGTCCTCCTCTATGTCCATCATGTTCTCCAGTATTGATGGTTCATTAACAGGATAGTTGGTGGTGGCTTCCATCATGGATAGTAGTGTGTGCTTTGCCTGTAACTGCAGGAGGCATTCCCGAGCCTTTCTTTGATCTCCCTTTATTGTACCTGCTCCGCTTGCTGTTGGGAACTTTAAGCAATAATGGTAAGTTGAACATGTAACTTTAAATTCATTTAGAAAAGATCGACCAAGAAACCCGTTATAGGTTGATTCCTGATCCACGACCAAGAAATCTACCATTTTTGTTATGTTTTTCTTGGGTTCCTCGACCGTTACAAGCTGAACGGACAACCTAATCTCCCCTAACAGGACTGTTACAGCATTTCCGAAGCCTAAGATTCTATAATTTAAATATCGTATATAGCCCGAGTAGTCTCCAAGCTGGTCGAGCGTCTTTTTGAAAAGAATGTTGGTGTAGGCTCCGGTGTCCACCAATAATCCCTGGCGAGCAACTTTCTCTTGATTTTAAGGTTGGCCAAGTCTATCCTGGGCACTGGAACGGGTTGTTCCCTGGCTGGACATAGTTGCTCGCCCATGTGCTAACTCAGCCTGGCCCTCTCTTGGTTCGGCCACCTTGGCTTTGCCCTTATCACGCCTGACTTGGGCACTGTCCACCTCACGTTGCTCGTCCCTAACAGACCTGACTCTAACAACCTCCATGGGTTTAGCTCTAGACCTTGCTTGCGATGGTCTATTTTGTTCTTGTTGTCTCTGGATAGTTTGGAGAGCAGCAATGGTCTTAGCCAGTTCATTAGGGTTGCTCGCCAGGGCCTCCAGTTCTGGTGGAAGGTTATGGTCTAAAGCTATATGCCTTGATCTATTCGCATGTCTAGGTTCACGATCTTGATGGCCTGCTGATGAAGCCCGAGTAGGAGATGCTCTCCTTGACAAGCGTGAACCTTGTGTTTCCTTGGATTGAGGCATTTTAAAATTATCTTCAAATTTTATATTGAAGAACACCAAGAACACCAAGAACACTTTTGCTTGAATCTTCAAAAATTTCTTGTGGATTTCTTCAAATCTTCAAGTTTTCAAACTTGAAGTTCTTGACTAATCACACTTAACCGGAGGTTCGAACCCCCCTTCTAGCGCCAAATTGTTGGTGATCAAAGTTAGTCTGGAGGTCTAGTGACTGTTTTAGTTCGGTTTAAGACCACCAATCAATAACGTGTGATTGATTACCACCGTAAATGGTAAATCGAAGATTTGGGTTACAAAATCGTAGATACGAAAGTCGAAATCGTATTTATTTCGTATGTGTGCACGTTTAGGTGTGTTTGTGTGTGTTTTGGGAGTACTTTTGAATTTGAACTTCTTAGCTGAAGAACAACTATTTATAGAGACTAGCAAGCATGAGGTGACCAAGACTCTTGGACTTCCTAGCTTGCATGCTAGACAAGTGTCCTTTGGCCTTGTTTGACCTTATCTAAGCTAAATCTTAGTTACAAAGTCTTCTTAGGTCTTATCTCGGACTTCATTGTTGCTCGTCCAGATCGGCTTAATTGATCTAATATGGTCTTTCAACAAATGTTGTTCGCCTTTTGTGGATGTGGCTTGGAAGTTGTTCGCTTATACTTCGTGTTGAGATGGGCTTTGGAATCTTGGTTCCTTGTTCGCCTTCATACACCTCTTGGATTGGTAAATACACCACCTTTTGTCAACGTTGTTCGTCATTAGTACTTTGGAGGAAGGTTCATATCTGGCCTCGGGTCTTAAAACCTGTTCGCCGATATGTTGCTCGTCGATACAGTTGTTCGTCGCGGGAGTTGTTCGTCGTTTAGTACATCTCTTGGATTGATTTATACACTCCCCTTTGATTTTCCTTGTTAATCGCTTCTGATTTGAGGTTGATTTTTCGTAATCCTTATCAGGGCCTTAATCCTTGTTCGCCCAACAATGATTGATGTTCGCCTATCAACACCCCTGATTTAACCTTTCTTCAGTTGGTCTTCTAGGTGTTCTGATGTTCAAGTCTTCTTGATCTTCAGGTCTCCTGTTCTTCTTCTAAGGGTTTCCCGTTAACCAGATACCTAATTTAGACCTATATCATAATCAACTGACTAATAGCATCAACTTGTCCTATTACAAAATCTTTGTTTTAATATTTTCAAAACATCTAAATAAATTTTATCCTAATAATACCGATTCTTCAAATAAATTTGATTGATGTGGAACTCAATTATGCTTAGGACATAACTCTAAAAAAAAAAAATTCATGCTTAGCATATACACTACACTTCAACTCTCTTATTCAAAACTAAAATGTAGTTAATTGTTTAAAATTTAAAAAAAATAAAAAGATATTATATGTTTACAAGTAAACAAAATTCACAAAGACCTAAACATCCTCACCGAAAGAAGACAAGCCACATAGTCCACAAGCATTGCATATTTTTACTTACTTTTTTACATGTCAAATAATAACTTGAACCCATAAATTCATGAAATCAGTAGCAAAAATTTAATTACCACTTGAAATATTCAACTTTGTCAACATTGCATATTACTTGTTCTGTCGGCCCAGGGCCACTCCTATCTGGAGGCCAATGAGTCGGTCGACTCGGGGCCCGATAATTTTACAATTTTTTAGGGGTCCAAAATTATTTTTATATATATACTATATATATATTTATATAATTTCACAAGATTTATACATATTGAGCATTTGTCCAGGTGGCTAAAATTTATGTTTGTCTATCTAGAGGTCATTAGTTTGATCCTTAATGGGTACTAATTTTTTTGTGAAATTAGTGATTAATAAGTAATAATAATTTTGTAATTTAAATTTGATACAATGTCTCAAGATAAATTGAATGGATTAATTATGTTATCAATTGAGAAAGACTTGGCTGAGCAAATTAATTATACAGATGTAATTAATGTTTTTTCCTCTAAAACTGTTAGGCGGGTTGTCTTTAAGTAACTAGTTTGAAAATATTCGTCATATTAACTTAAGCATTAACGTTTTTTTGTTTTAGTATTGTACAATCTTTTATTTCATATCATTTAAAATTTTATATTATATATAAATTAGTATAATTGAGGAGCCCACTTTTAAAATCGACTCAGGCTCCACAATTCTAAGGATCGACCCTGTGTCAGGCCACTTAATCATATTTTCCTCTATATCTTCTTTTAAAAAAAATCAGCTCAAATTTCGTATGAAAATGTATTATCAAATGAAATAAAAACAGAACTAATTAAGTATTCGTTTTTGTCTTGTAAAATTAAGTTCATTTCATCAAACTTCATAAGTTTTGATTATCTTAGCTACGAAACTATGATATCCTTTTATATTAATGCAACATACATAAGAAAAATAATATCACATGCGATAATATAAAATAATTACTCCATCCGTCTCATTATTATTTGCACACTTTTTTTTAGTCCGCCTCAAAGTTTTTTTGCACACTCTAAAAAAGAAAATATTGATTTGTGTGCACGCTCACAGTAATATACACATATTTACCCATATTCCACTACTTTACTCTGTTTAGCCTAAAAGTAGAGCTGAATTTATGAAAAAATATGGGGGGGATTAGGCTAAAACTTCAATGAGAATAACATGAGAAGATATAATAAATACTTGAATAAAGGCATGAAAGTTCATCATTGTTGAATGATGAAGTTGGTTTAATGAAAGCAATAAATGGGAGAAGATTTGCCAGAGATTTTTAGTCCTTGGATTTAAAATGTGTGTGTTTTGTATATTGGTGAATAATTCTGTTTTTGTACAAGTGGGGGACCTATTTATAGGTTTTATATATGAGGGTATTTTGGTCACTTTCAACCTCGGAGGGAACCGTTGCAATTAATGCTTGCCAGACCCTGGAATGGGGCGGGCGCCCGTCTGTCCTTGGTCTCAGACGTTCGACTACTCCGGTCTCTGAACAATTTTTCAATTTGTGTGAAATATTTTTTTTATCCTTGTGTACGGTGACGACTCTTTACCATATTTAGGCCGATCTTGTCGGATTCGATCACGTGCTCGAAGGATCTCTTGATGTTTGGATAAGGGTGGAGGGCGAAAAGAGGTCGGTTGCCGAGCTTTTCTTCGGACGAAGAGGTCGGAACCGAGCGGCACTTGAGTAGATCACCTATGCGGCGGCCTTGTGGTTGAGTTTAGCTCTTGCGAGGTCGGTGCCGACCTCTGGGTAAATTCTATGAGGTCGGTCGAGCTCAGCTAGATTTACTAAAGAGCGTGGTCGGGTGTTCCGCGGGGCGGAAGTTCTTTCCGGCTTTTTCTGCTTCGTTGGAGGTCGGCTTCCAACCTCTGGGGCCTCCTTGTATAGCTCGTCTTAGACCCGTAATTATTATGGTCACAACATACTATCAAAATATTTTTTTCTTAAAATGTGTATCGTTTTAAGTAATGCGGATAATATCGAGACGGAGAGAATATAAATTAATACTCCTTTTATACCCTTTTTTAAAACGAATTAATAATTTTCTTAAGACGTAAAATGTTTTTTTTTTTTTTTTGTTCAAGTTGAAATAGGTACAGTAACAAACTTTTTGAATGCTATAACAATCATTTAATGCCATATGACAAAGTTAGCCTAGCGGTAGGTAATATTTCCTTGAAAACAATTCTTAAATATCTTTAAAATAGAAAATGTTTAGGAAATCCCGTCTTTACTCAACTGAAAACAGGTGCTGTTATTGAACTTCCGATCTTACCCTCTATTCCATTTATCCCTCGGGGTTACTCCGGTCATTTCTATTCTCTGTGACGAGGGCATTTCCGTGATTTGATGACTTTGTAGTATAGTATTTGAGAAAGACAGGATAGAGAGAGACAGAAAGAGAGAGTCACTCCGAAGAGAGAGATAGAGAGAAGAAGACGAGGGAAGTGCCGTTAACTCTCCGTTATATATGAAAGCAGAAGCAGAAGCATAGCCATGGTGTCGGACCAAGAGATAGCGAAAGGCGTGGAGGCAGTGCTCCGTGAATCAGACCCCAACGCCGTTACTTCGTTGAACAGTGTAGTCCAGCAGCTTGAAGCCAAATTAGGGTTGAACCTCTCTCACAAGGCTGAGTTCATCCGGGACCAAATCACCTTCCTCCTACGCTCTCACCCCGTCCCAAAAGACCATTTTGCTCCTCAATCCCAGCCACAGTACCCAAATATCCTTCTTCCTCCGCCATTCCTTCAGCCCCATTTCGCCCTCCAGCAGCCGCAGTCCCCGCACCTCCGGCAGCAAATTACCCCTGCCTATCAGCCGCCGCCCCAGACTCAAGTGCAAGTGCAACATCCACAGCCACCGCCGCTGGTGGCCACGGTGAAAGAACAAGATGCGGCGGCGAATGTTCCTGAAACGCCGAAAGGAAGGTATGGTCTTGCCTATCTGATGGTACGGAGTTCGAGGTTTTTGAGTTTCGTTTACATATGGATTAATTAGCTTTTGGGGGTAAACCAACGGAAATTTAACCATGATATTACGCTTAGAACTAATAAAGTTCAATTTCTGTTATAATATCGGGGATTCGTGGTAGCTCTTTGAGTGTATTTGTTCGGAGATGGTTAACTTCCGATCTAAGGCTATGGTCGTCTTTTTTCTTCTTTTTAGCAATTAATTAGGGTTAAAATTGGAGTAGCACTTCGACGTGACATTATACTCAGAATTTTTACTTGCAGTAAATATGAGTTTAATTTTTGGTTAGTTTTGATTTTCAATTCTATTGTTACCTCCTCGGCTGATAAAAATACTAAATGCATGGATGCCAAACTTCTTCCACCCTAGACTGTATTACATATCAGCCGGAGACCATGTTAGTGTTCGAGTGTCCAGAATTCTTTTACCCCGGAGAACGTGTGGTTCTAGAAATAAGAAGTTACAGTACTTTCCAGCTTTGTTTTGCTGTTATCATCCCTAGTAATGGTTAAAAGAATTAATAGTCATCTATTCAGCATGCAACTTAGTTCTGGAATTTTGTAGTTTTAATTTTCTACTGAAATCAATTACGATTTCATTCTTTGAGTTGTAATTAGAGAAATGACATATTTTTTAATTTAGTTTTTTTTTTTAAAATCTAATTTTGTTGCAGAGCCCCAGCTGGAACCAAAAGAAGAGGTGGTCCGGGAGGTCTAAACAAAGTATGTGGTGTTTCACCTAAACTACAGGCGATTGTTGGGGAGCCGGCATTACCAAGAACAGAGGTTTGGATCCCAATAGTACTTTAGCAAGCTCTGCAACTAGTTTCAGGATCACATCTTACTCTTTTATAATTGTTATAAGAAATTGTGTTGGTATCAATACAGATAGTGAAGCAGCTGTGGGCATACATTAGGAAACACAACCTTCAGGATCCAGGGAACAAGAGAAAAATTATCTGTGATGAAGCTCTGCGGTTGGTCTTTGAAACAGATTGCACTGACATGTTCAAGATGAATAAGCTGTTGGCAAAACATATTTTGCCACTCGATCCAACACGTATGGGAAATGAACATTGTGTCTTGTATATGATGATCATCTCAAAGAATAAGTTCTCATTTCTCATTGTATGATTAATTTTCTTGCAGAACAACCAGTTCAAGCTAAGAAATCAAAAGTTGAAGAAGAGTCTACAATGCAAAGTTCTAATCCAAACCTTCTACGTGTGGTAATATCAGATGCACTTGCAAAGTTTTTTGGAACGGGAGAAAGAGAGATGCTGCAGTCAGAGGCTTTGGGGCGGCTTTGGGAGTATATAAAGGTTAACCAGTTGGAGGTTAGTAGTTTACTTTGTGTGTTTGAAGTACCATGCTTTGCAAGGTTTGCAGATTTATCTGTAATCTTTATGTTAATTCATTTTCTCTTGTGAAAAATTGATTTGTTTTCCACACTTTAATTATTGTATATTTGGGATTTTGTCACTTCCAAGTTTACCATTACAAGTATTTTTTTTTTTCTTGACCCCAATTCTGTTCATAGGATCCAGCGAGTTCTATGGTAATTCATTGTGATGCAAAGCTTCAGGAGCTCTTAGGATGTCAAAGCATTTCTGCTCTGGGAATTCAGGAGATGCTTGTGCGCCATCATTTAATGAGGCAATGATAATGTTTAACTTATGTGAATGGTAAGCAAGAAATTTGCCTTTGATGTGCCTTTTACACATGTAAATTTTATGTATCAAATGAGATCTACCTGTAACTTTGTTACTCTTTTAAAGGTCCCTGGTTTCAATGATCTTTTTGTACCCAGCTTTGACTTTACCTCCTCACAAATTCCCTCTCTCCCATTATTTCTATCGAAGATTCTTCAATATCCCATTTACCTATTTGATATTAATTTTACACCTACTATGCGGCCGTGTCTCTTTATCCTCCCCCTCTTTTTTTTTTTTTTAAATGATAATAACTGGCGACCCTCTGAATTTTATACGCTTTGCACCTTGAAAGTTATACTTAGCTAGACAGATGAATAGCCCCTTTATAAAAGGAAAAATCTTAAATCCATCCATAAACATCTTCAGTCAGTCTATTCTTCTCTTAAACCAGCATATAACTGTCAATTTTATCAGCCTCTTTTACACGCCATAAACAAGATACTAGAATTCTCCGATGCTCTTCCCTGCCACAGCAGCATGTCCTTATCCCCATGCCTCTTTTGAAAGTCTGGCCACATATAGTTCCTCCTTTATTGAGCTATGAACCCATCTCAAAGTCTGATTCGTGCATGGGGCTTGATGGAGGGAAAAATCAGGATCTAAACAAGAGATGGTGGACATTGTTCATCAGTTTGTATGTTTTGCTATCAACTTCCTATTTGAATAAATAGGTTGCATTTTTGGCGTGTAGTGAGGTGGTTATTCGAATTTTAGCTGGTGCTTTAAGCTGCATTAGTTTTCTATTGTTGGTGTGGTTTTCACCTTTATTTTGACTAAGCCTTTTGTTCTACTGTGGCAGGTGATCTGACTCTGTAGCTTGTTAGTTGTTTATTTTGATGATGACACGACTGATGATGCCAAATGAAGATGTAATATAGTTTATTTTAACTTGTTTAGTGTTTAGACTCTGATCTGCATGACCACCTTTTGTATCCTGGCTGTGGCTAGAATTGTTTTGTAATTATTATGCTGCAGCCATGGCCTTAGTTTGGCTTCCTTTCTTTTGACTGAAAACATTAGGTGCTTCACAAGACTGTATGTACGTACAAACAACTTATGATCTGTGTACACATGGCCGGATTGTTTACCCCAGCTCCTCATATATATGGTATCACTTTTTTAGTGCATTGTTGTATTCTAGCTTCACTTGTTAAATATGACTCAATTTCTCTCTCCTATTTATTTCTTATGTATGAGTATGGTTTTTCCAATTCGTAATTTGCTGGGCGAGAAACAACAAAAATTTAGGCATCAGTTGAAAATGGTACAAGTGAGAATGTGAAATTGGACAATGTTTGCATTCTGTATTTGAATTAAGAACAGTATCAGTGACCAAAAAGAAGGTTTTTTAAGAGAATTAGAATGGCCACAATGATTATGGCATTTCTTGTCTTGTTCTTCAACATCGCCTGGGGATTAAGCTTTTCTATTGCAGTCATCACCAGGAAGAACAATTTCTGCACAAAAATGGACATATATAAGCATTATTTCATCATAAAAATAAAATCAAACCTAACCTTACTTTTGATTGGAGTCTCACCATTCTTAGAGGCTCAATGTGAAGAATTGGCTCCAAGAAAATCTCCACATTCCTACATAAAATAACCAAAACAAAACACAAATACTTATAAATCAACCTAACCTAGTTTAGTATTCTAGTTATAAGTTTCTATAATTACTTACTTTATCATAACCTTTCCCTGGTAAACATGACAAGTGTACAAGCTGAAACCTTTTCCTAGATGCAATGGAGCCTTATTCCATTCTGAGTAAACAAAAATTAAACACAATCACCTACTTTACACTTGCAACATTTGTTTAGTGCAAAGGGTTTCAAATTTCAATACATAAATTTATTAAAATATATGTCAGTATGACATTTTAAGGCGTGAAAGAAAAAAGGGAGGAAAACCTAATTTCCAGGATACAGCAACCACCATTCCATCATCAACGGTTTGTTGAACCACAAATTGTAGATTATTCCCCAAGTTTTTCATTAAACAAGAGAAGAAAGCCAGCACTTGCTGCAAAGCCAGAAATCAGTACCAAATATGATGATGTGGCAAATGGCAATATTAAATAATTTACAATTGTCAATACTAATTTGGACATCCAAAATAACTAACCAATAGTAGATATCACTAGTCTAACAAACAAGGTCACAATAATTAAACATAACATACCTTCTTACCAAGAAAAGGTTGGAAAGCAGAAACGAAGTTGGAAACACACAAGCATTCCTCAGCTATTATATCAGAAAGCTCATTGGCATTTTTATTCTTGATTGCTTCATACAGATTAAGCACTGCCTCCAAAGCTCCATGCTCGTCCCGTGGACCCGAGCCGTCTCCACTGCAAGCCGCCACCATGTTGGCTCTTCTCATGGAGAAAGAAGTTGTACTTATGTGATGCATTCTTTTTGAAACTTTAATATTATATGAAAGATTCGAAGGACCAATTTTTGGTTCACATAATGATGGAGGATTATTTGTGAAAATCTTGCAGAAATGATGTGAGGGGTTCAAAGTTGAGGCCATCTGTCAATCTAAACCACCGAGCATCAAATTATTTGATCATCTAGAAATGGGTATCTGTTTTTTGTTGTTGAAAGTTGAAGGCATAGGAAAATGAAAAAGAAGGTCATGGTTGTGGCATTGAAGGAATAACGGTGGTATGTGCAATGCAAGCTTAGAATATTGTCAGTCTTCAGAGATTGTAATATTTTGTTGCCTAGGTTGCTTTTGGATCAGAGAATTTGAAATATTAATTTTTGTTATTAAAGTTATTTGTATGTTTATCATGATATTTAGTTAATTAAATAGAGTTTTGTGAAATTTTCATGCAACAACAGGAAGACATACACACACATAAACATAAATTCGGAATACTTTTAGATGATTAGTGATAATTAAAATCCTTGTTACCAAATATATTTTGGTAATTATCAATTTGCAACTCTTTTATAAATTTTCAACTTATAAAAAAAAAAAATTCCAATGGCAACTTAAAATATAGTATAAGTTGTAATCGGATAATTTTTTATATGATATAAGTTGCAATCAGTTTAATATTTATAGGATGAAAATTAATAAAATTATTATAATATACCCCCGTTTCAAAATAAGTGTCGTCTAGAGATTTTAGGACAAATTAAGAATTATAAAATTTGACATATATACCCCCATATAATCTCTAAAAAATTTATAATATTTTGATAATCTTTAATAGATTTGTTATATTTTAATATAATTCTCAAAATATCTCTTACATTTTAAATTTGAATTCGGGGTAAATCAGGAAAAAATGTGAAAAAATAGCTAAAACGACGTTTATTTTGAAACAAACTTTAACATCTAAAACGACACTTATTTTGAATCGGAGGGTGTAGGTTGCAAATTGATATTAACTCATATGTGTAAATTTGCCTTCATCTCTCTAATTAGCCAAAATTATTCAATTACAAAAAATAATACTACAATTTAAAGAATTGCAAGAGAAGAAGTAAACGAAACGTATGGATTTTTTATTTTTTTTTGGTAATTGACGTTTATTACTACTAGCATTAGTTAATCGTTAAGCCTTTTTTTCCTCTCTCCTCTCTTTTTTTCTTTTTTTTCAGATTATAAGCCTATGGCCTTAATTACCCTTTTCTTATAATTCAAGCCAAAATATATTAAATTCACCATCGCGCGTACTGAAAGTTCAAGAGACAATTTTTTTTCTGAACACCGCCATAACACTCGTTCGAAGTTGCACGTGCTGCATTGCGGTCGAATATTACACTCGTTCGATGATGCTAGATATGCATATGTAAGTGTTTCGTTTTAAAGACCTTTTTTTTTTCTAAGTTTTATTCTAAACCCTTTTGAATCATGTTTATAATTTATTTTATGCTCTAATATGGTTATTATAGTAGTTTTCAAAATTGTATGGAACGTGAATATGATAACATAAATGTTTTGGCGCGTTTATTTGTTGGTATTTACGAATTAAAAAAATTCAGCACTGATTCTTTGAACAAATGACCTTTGTTCAATTTTTTTTTATGAACACATGTCGTATTTTCATATCAGGATTTTCGAACAATTTGTTTATAATTTTTTTTGAACATAATGTAAATGTTCGAAATATATTTTCGAACATATCTTATATTTTCATTTTATTTTTTTCGAATAGCAGACGGCTCACTGTGCAGTCTCAAGCGCGACGAGAAATCCTTGTGAAGAAGATAGTCGTTCAAATTGGTATATAGTGGGCGTACGCTATATTTTTTAGTGTAGAAAAATTTGAGGGTATTGTAGATTATTAATTGGGACGTCTATTCATCTTATTTGGGGTTTAATGATCCAATGGATAATACTCCCATTAAAATGGATACAAATCTTTTGTTTTAAGTGTCAGGCCCTATATATTTGGGCTTTACGTGGGCCGTCTAGATAACTGTAGAGCAATGAGGCCCAAAATGGGTTAAGCCTTGATCATCAACTTCTTGGAAACTCAGGAACAGAAGTCCGAACTATACACTCTGAACACAAGTGCGTGAGCAGAGATCCGAAATACTCAGAGAAGAAATTATGGCGGAAGATTTGGTATTGGACACGGCTATCAGAGACTGGGTATTGATACCCTTGTCAGTTGTGATGGTACTCATCGGAGTTCTCCGTTATTTCGTATCTAAGCTCATGCGCTCCGATCAAACTCCCGATCTCAAAATCGTGAAAGAAGGGTAAGCTGTCTCGTTTCTATATTTGTTACAGATAGTCGTGGGTAAGGGCGTGTGTTTGCAATATTGAACTTGGCGAGTTGGTTTTTGTTCACAGGCAAGTGATAATTAGGGCAAGAAATCTTAGGGCGGCAGCTAATTTCATCCCTCCTAAATCGTATCGTGCTCGTAGGCACTATTACAGCAATGAGGTTAGAGATTCTGTTTATACTGATTGTTGTGGTTTTGTTTCAATTGGATTATGTTTTTGAAGTGAATATGCCGGAGAGAAAGCATTGGTCTAGAATCTTACTGCTTAGAATAGTTGGAGATTCTGTTCTAGAAAGAGGATTAAGATGTAAACGTGCATATTATGACCAATAAATAACTATAAAATTATGTAATTTTCAAATGCTATGGCTAAAATGGGTGCGTACTTGCTAAGACAGTAAATATGGCGTGGCTAAGAAGCAAGATAGCTAGAGTATGATCCTTTATACAAAACCATTATTGATACTTTGCTGGATGACTTGGAGACTTTACTTATCAGTTATCACTGTTATATACTGATGAATCTTGAAACAAAAATTTCAATTTGTGTAAAGACTACACTTTTGAAGTTGATTTAATTGTCAGAAGTAGATTCGTTCTCGATTAAACTCATAGGGTTGCTATTTGGTAGGATCTAGATGTAGTTTTGACTTCAGATGTTGTTTAATTCTAGAATTATGCAGTCAGTCATGTAAGATAGGAAATGAGGCTCCAGTTTTATGAATTTGCAAACAACCATGATGCATCCAAGCACGTTCACGATGGACATGCCAGCGGTTGAATCAATACGTGTGGTTGAACTTTTTTAAGGATGCACAATGAATCTTTTATAAGCAAAGCTTTGTATGCTCTATTTTATTTTGTTAACACTCAATACTAGGTCAGGTTGAATGAAACAGTGAATATCCAGTGGAAACTTATTACTTAATGAATTGATCATATAACTCTTTAATTCCTCTTACATTTATGCCCTTTCTGAATTGATGTTTATCATGACTTGTGTAGTTAGTTTTTAAAGGTGAAACATCTGATTTGAATTTGCAGGAGAATGGGTTATTATATGTACCTAAAGGCCAAGCTCAGAATCCTCAGGCACAGATGTTCTCTGATCCAAACATGGCCATGGATATGATGAAAAAAAATCTCTCCATGATCATTCCACAGGTTTGGACGCTGCATAATAAACTTCTAATACATCCAATTTTTTTTGGAGGGAAGGTCTAACATTTTGATGCACTTCTCTTTTTTTTAACAGACGCTTACTTTTGCATGGGTTAACTTTTTCTTCTCCGGATTTGTAGCAGGTTGGTTTTTGCTCTAGTTACCTTTTTTTTTTCCCTTCCTTCTCACATATTGACATTTAGATGTGCAATTCGCTGCTTAACTCACAGATGCTCAAGCTATCTGTCATCTGTGTTTCATTTGTTGCTTTAGAATGACTTGCTAATTTAATTGTTGTAACTTTTGCTGCTTGAATCAATATGACATGTCAATGTTGATCTTTTCGCTTCCGGATGTCTTTATCCTATTGAGACTTCATACGTTGCCTTTTATTTTCCAGCAAAGATTCCATTCCCACTTACTCAGAGATTCAGGGCAATGCTGCAAAATGGCATTGACTTGAGCACCGTTGATGTCAGTTATGTGAGCAGTCGCTCATGGTAACCTCTCAACTCATTTGCAACAATATTTTAGAACACCAATGAACCGTAGCTGTTTGTGGTTGGTTTTAGATTATTGATGGTGTATATAATGATTAATTTCCGCTTTGGCAGGTATTTCCTCAATCTATTCGGGCTAAGGGGCCTGTTTAGCCTTATCCTTGGAGAAGATAATGGTTAATCTTCTTGACTTCTATTGCCGATAAACTTGCTTTATCTGTTTCTTTCGTTGCATGCCTAAAGTAAAATAATTGTGCGGCTGGATGAATGTCTGACATCGTGATGGATTTATTGGTTATTAACACAAGTTTTTTATTTTGATCAGCAACTGATGATACACAACGCATGATGCAAATGGGTGGATTTGGATTTGACCCTACTAGGGTAAGCCCGTAGTTTTTCTCCCCCTACTTTATGTTCTTAATTAATGGACATGGATTAGAGTAATTTATTATTTCTCCCAAAAATCTTTTTATATCATATGAAGGTCTGTTCCCAAAGTTATTAAGACTATATTAGGAAATTTTTCCTTTTTTAGAGAGTTTCCATGTTCGCATGATATTTATGTTTTGTTATAACGAAGATATAGCTGTCTTGGGTGTTTAGTAGTGCTCTATTACATCTCACCACCCACACACACTCCCCAACTGGATATCATTGTTTTCCTATTTTCAGCATTTGACTAGAGTTTTTGCCCAGGCTGAGAACAACACCTTTATTAATCTGATGACTTGGCACTTAACAGTTTCTACATGGACTCTTTTGGGCAATGAATCTCCTCGTTTAAACATATTGCTAGTCTCTCTCAAGCAGAAAACCTTTTGTTTGATATGCTGTAATGGCATTGTATACTCAGCAATACAAATTCTTACCCGGAATTTGAAGTTGATTCCTTTGATGCCCAATTTGCACTTTTTGTTTAGGACGGGCCCACAACCATCCTTTATTAGCGTCTTGCTTCTCTTTCGCTCTCTTCTAAATTAGCACTTTTTCTCTGATTTCCACAAAGTTATTCAAGACCATCAAGGCTGTCCTACATCAAAATCTTTTTCCCTAGATATGAGTGCAAAGTTAATTGTTGGCTATTTGACATTTTAAATAAGCCTTCAAACTGGAGGGGCCATGAATTATGACAGTGCATAGGGAACTAATAATTCTGGAGATCAGACATGAGACAAATTAAATTTACAGTACGACTGTCTATGCTGGGACTTGAGCAGTTTGCGCCACTTCCTAGAATTTTTCAAATGATTTGTAACAACTCTACTAAATGTACATTTTCCCAATTTCAATTATTGCCAACAAAGAAAAAAAAAAACTTTACTTGAGTGAAAATACAGTCACAAACATGCAAACCATGGTATGTTCTCCTTGTCTAATAGAATGATGCCATATGGTTGTGTTGACTTGTTGCTTTTGATGTCAGAGTTTGGGTGCTGAAAAAGATAATTTGGACATTGTTCAACATGAATGGGCCTTGCCAAAATTTGAGCAACGAGCAGAAGCAGTACTGAAGAAACTTGTCAAAAGTTGATCTCCACCAAGGTTACCTACGATATTATTGTCCCCAGTTACTTTATTTAAATACTACCAACATTTTGTCTCAAGGATTAGCGTACTGTTATTCCCACACTACAAGTGTATTCTCTTTTTATATAACACATACTAGGGATTGCTTTAGTACTACTGCTGTTGGAGAACCAGATGAAAAATTGTTATTACCTTGAAATTTTATTTTAGATTCATAATTGGCTATGGTGAGTGAACTAGACGGGGTTCGTATATAATTCATCCTTCATGCACATTCATACGGGTGCGAGCAATATTTCCCAAGTGTTGCACTTGTTTTACTTACTATTAACAGAATTTCCTACCTATTCCCTGATTTTATTTGAGCCCCAAATATAAAGTATTGGGGCAGCAAATATGATTGTGAGGGAAAATTGGTTTCAGCAGGTAGTATTCAAGGTAATGGCTATTTACACTTTTGGATTTTTACCCAAAACACAACATTTTTTTTAGCAAATATTCGGGTTTCAATAGCCAAACTCTTCAGGATATGCAAATTGAAATGACAAAAAGAAAAATTTGTAGTCAATTATTGTTCTCTCCTGTATAAAATATTGATTGATTTAGCGCAAATTATGTGGTTAAGGATATGGGTGAGCAGACAGCCCTTCAATGTGGACCAAGATGTAAAGGTGTTTGCGTACTGTTTTTGACAATCTAGAAAGAAAATAATGTCCCATGACCATGAATCAGGAACAACGTTGGACTAAACATGGGATGATTTAATGAGTGCATATGGAATCACCTCGGTTGACAGATTTCGACTAAAGCTACGTCGTTTCATTTATTGGAACATGGATTCATGATTAAACCAGCTTAACAAAGAAAAGAAAATCAACCCTTTTGACAAATTATGATAATGCAACGGTTGTCTGAATACAATTCGCATGAACTCCGTTTTATCTTTGGCAAAAACTTGTTTGAGACCGTCTCATGGCATGAGACCATACAAATTAACATTTACCTCTACCAAAGTGTTAATGAATCAATGTTCTAGTTACATCCATTCTTATTGTCTCATGTCATTAGACAGTCTCATACAAGACCTATTCGTTATCTTTTGACTCATTTATAAGTAGGATTTATTGCATAGGATTAATGAAATTTATGGATCTCAGATCAGTTAATCAAGTTCATACAATTCTTTTGTCGTTACAATAAATACGAGCGAAAAAGGGTGAACATGATTCCATGAACTTCTTCTCCAGGGCTCTTGAGTGTATTATTCCTTTACGAGAGATGTAACTTGAGTGTCTGGATTTCAAAGAGAAATGAAAAGACAGCATTTTTCTGTCATCCGTTGTCTTTATATGTAGGGGCATAAAACATCCTCTTCTATTATGTTACCTCTCCCGATACATATAATCGAGGGTGCTCATTATGTATACAAAGTATAAAGTGGATTTTAAAGAGTATAAATTATTTTACTAAAGAATATTAATTATTTTTATTAAAGAGTATTAGCTTTAGAGGGTACATGTTGTTTTCACTAAAAAGTACTCTCCCTGTCTTAATTTTATTTTCCCGTTTGACTTTACACGAAATTTAATGCGAAAGTTGACTTGTAGTATTTAAATTAATAAAATAGTATTTGAGAATGGTGAATAAAGTAGTTGAATTATAGGGGTGAAGTTTAAAAAAGTGAATGCACTTTAATTCTACTTTGGGAATGAGAAAATAAAATTGACACGGATCTTTTTGACAAATGAGAAAATAAATTTGGGACGGAGGGAGTATGAGTTATGATACGAAGGTGTTGTTTTGCTAAGAGTATTAGTTTTCAGTAAAAAGTATGAATTGTTCTATTAAAAGATTTTGCAAAATGGTTTATATATAAACAAGTTTCACACTATACATACTTGTACATCGGAAATAATCGCATGCCCACCGTTGGACACAATACAATATGTTCATCGCGAATGTGATAATAACACATAAACAAATAAAATATTAATTAAAAGTATAGTGGACCCACTGCTTATGTGTCATTATCACATTCGCGGTGGGTATATTATATTGTGTCCACCGGTGGTCCGACTCATACATAATAATCTTATGATAAAAATTATTTAAGTTAATTAAATATGTTTGAAATACAATAAACAATTACAGTTTATTAAGGGGTAATGACTTCCATGACTCACGAAGGACTGCTTCTGTTATTTGGCCCTTCAGCATAAAACTTCGTTCATGGCCTTTCCTACTTACAAATTTGCAATAAGAACCAAAAAATGTGACTATATCTATATGCATACGCATAAAAATAAATAAGTATACATACACATATATTAATATATATGTATTTGCTATCGCATGCCTTAGGAAATTGACAATACCAGTAAAAATGTAGATATTCTATATAATTTGATATCACATCTTGAAAAGTAGAACATTATATTTTGCATTTGCGTGTAGCCAACATATCAAATTTGATAAAATGTTGATACATTCAAGAGTCCAATATTACAATGTCAATTTATCTTTTTCCTCCATTCAGTGTTCATATAAAAGTAAAACTCATTTGAAAATGATTATTAAACGATAGTGCTCAAACACAAGGATGGATTGGGGTCAGGTGTCCGCCCCTAGGAATTTTAATTTTTTTTTTTTTTTAATAACATGAAAAGTTTTGATACCATAACATGATAAATAACATAAAATTTCAATATTGCGTCTTTCTTGGGATTTTATACTAATTCTAATAATATAACTTAGAAAATTTCCGTTCTCTTTAAAATGAAATTTTGGATGAGTCCTACTAGGTAATGAATATTTGAAAATATTTGTGTTCGTACTAAAGTTCGATTATTTTAAAATTCGTATGTTCATGTTCGTACCGAAATTTCGGTACGGTACAAATATTTATTTTTGGGTACAGATCGGAGCGAATTTTCAATTACATACGAACCGGTTTGGATCGGTACGGAACAGAGCAGAGAAACAGATTTTTTACCCATTTTTTTATCATTCGCTCATTTTCTTAATCAATTAAAAAAAAAAAACATATTGATGCATGCACACTTACACAAATACTACACAACTTCAACCACAATCAAACACACACTCATACACATAATATATATATATATATATATATGTGTGTGTGTGTGTGTGTGTGTATCATTACAAGCTCAAATATATCATTATATGACAATGGATGTTTAAAAAATTAACGTCAATCACCACCAATAGCGTATTTAAAATACAGTATATAAAATATATATTTAAAAAAATTCTTTTGAAATATTTTGTAAATGGAAAGTGTAATATTAAAATCACATTGATCGTAATTACTGACATAGGGTACACCATCCATATCCAAGTTTTTGTAAGAAATGAATACACATGAACAATGAAATTAAAAGAATACAATTAATTTTAAAACAGTTTGATATACACCTAAACATAAGTTAATGTTTTAAGAACTTAATAAGATAAATAATATTGTGTTTATATCCTGAAATGAAGCAATAGTATAGTTGTACTTGAATTCAATAACATTATAATAATATTTGATAAATAAAAAATAAATTTAATCATATTTAATTCGGTTATTCAGTTCGATATGGTATGGTTCGGTACGGTCACATTCGATTTTTCGATACAGTTAATTTGGTAATATTCAGATCCATACTAAAAAAATATTCGGTTCAATTTCGATATTGTTAAAATAAAAAAAATTCACGATTTTTTTCGATTCGATTCTTTATCGATGCAAGTTTCGGTAATTTCTGAATTTCGTGAACAGCCCCAGTCCCTGCTGAAATATTCATAATTAAGATAAATCGACTGTTGCAGGTGAAAAGATTAAAATCCATCAGTCAAGTTCACTTATTAAATTTTTTGTTATCAATCTCCTTAGTCACCATAGTGAAGTTAAATTAGAATCTTTTGGTTATCAATCTCCTCATCTATTGTTGCATTATGTTATTAAAAGTGTTACATATTATTTATTTATTTGTTGATTAAACCAAATAAGGAATGAATCGCCACTTTCCTATCTCCATTCTCCACCTTTTATTTTATTAATAATTTCATAGCACCAAGCAACCGAGAAGTAGAAAGAATGAATGAGATGGTAACCATCCAAAACTTTGGAAGTGGAAGTTTTTGCTACGTAATCTGCTTATAGTTAATTTTTCAGAGGTGACAATTGACATTGACCCATCTCCTTATTCGTAAATGCGTGTTAATTTTTTTTTTTTTTTAAATGCGTATTAGATTTTCTCATTTTGGCTTACAAGTTTTAGACATTTTCCGAATCTTCTGTTTGTATTTATTATTTTTAATGTATATTATGTGACGATTAATAATAAATGATGGATGTTTTCAATACACATGTATTAAGAATATAACATACAAATTAAAATAAGAAATCAAGAACATGTTTCCTTAGAGCATGATGCTTAAACAAAATATTTGTTGGACATTATAGTAATACTGAAACTAAAGTTCCAAATTTCCATATTAAGTGCACGAATTGATTTGTATCAAACAAATTAAGGGGCGCTTGATTTAAATTGTTTAGTAGAACAATAATGCGAATAATTGAAATGAGAATGTTAGGTTTATATTGTTAGGTAATGTTTGTTTTTAAAATCGGTTAAAATCTAAACATTGTTCTATTTTGGAATTATGAAATTCGGTTTTAACAAGAGTATCATCTCCTTACCAACAAACATGTTATCACACTTTTCAATATA
Source organism: Ballota nigra (assembly GCA_947034835.1). Taxonomy (NCBI): domain Eukaryota; kingdom Viridiplantae; phylum Streptophyta; class Magnoliopsida; order Lamiales; family Lamiaceae; genus Ballota; species Ballota nigra. The sequence goes on from OX344730.1 coordinate 26,950,071, forward strand.
ATCCATTCTCACTTTACATTTTAATATATGAAATTTATAATTCACTTCATCACAATAACACTCAACAACACTTTGGTATCTTTGATATTATAGGTGAGACTAAACTTTGATACTATAAAAAAAAATTATTTCATCCAAAAGTTCGAACTTATAGAAAATTATGAAATTAATTAATTGATTTAATATTTCTAACAAAATCGTAAAATATAGAAAAGTGTGGGACGATGTGCAAACCAAATGGGACGGTCCTCTTTCAAGGCACCATGAGACCGATCCGACGTGGCAAATCTTTATAGGGTGACGTGGGTCAGCATGAAAAACCATGTGGGCCTCCCATGGTGGGCCCTTAGACCGCCCAAGATATATCAATCATCTAACCTTTTTGATATTTAGAGCATGTAGTATGTTAGCTTTACAGACAGCCCATAGGTAACTGCCACTCTGGTTAATTAACTTTATCACCTCTTTTACTTTTTCTCAATTTGTTAATGCTATACAATATGTCAAAATTTATTTTGTATTGTCGATCTCTATTCCACAAAAACTTTTACACCTATTTTTATTTCAAATCTCATAAAAATTTCTAAATCCTTAAGATAATTTTTGTTTTTATATATTGCATCCTCAAAATATTATTGGAATGTTTTTATTTGACGTAGGGGTATCATTTTAAGATCAAAAAATTAAAAAATTATGAGATGAAAACTTTTATGAGACAACAAAAGAAAAGGGTGAATTTTTTTTATAGGATGGATGGACAAATAATATTGATTAGTTCAAAATTATATATATATATTTATTAATAAACAATAAATATTACATATTTATTTATTAATAAACAATAAATATTATATATACTAAATTTCTCTAGCCTAAAGGTTTCGTATCCCACCATATAGATATGATGAATAGTTGAATTTTAATACATGTATTTGTGATAAATATAAATTGTTGAATTTTTTAATACTCCCTCCATTCCAGTTTTGTTTTTCCGTTTGACTGTGTGCGGTGTTTAATGCAAGAGTTGAATTTTAGTATTTTAATGAATAAAATAGTATTAGAAATGATGAATGCTGAATAAAGTAGTATTTAAATGAATTGAGTAGTATTGAAAATGGTGAAGGGTGGATAAAATATTATTTAAATAAATAAAGTGATTTCCATTTTAGGGATGAGAAAACAAAATTGGGACGTACCTTTTTGGCAAATGTGAAAACAAAATTGCGGCGGAGGGAGTAATACATTTTTCACGCATCTATATAATGAAAGTTTATAATAAAATAATATAAAATGTCACAATAATAATTTTATGCGGCTTATTCTCTAACTCTTTTTATCTTAATATTTTCTGTTGTATATTTATTTTCACGTATGTAAATAAAAGAAGGAATATTATGGAGCACAGAAAATTAGATGATAGAAATATTTGGATGATTATGTGACATGTCACAGTTTTTTCTTATACGTAAATGACTCATTACACGTATTATGATGCATACATATATAATTAAAATACGAGGTGGCACGACATTTATTGATGGCTCCCACAAGTAGTTGGACATAAATAGGGCTAATTAGTATTGAAATTATAGGCTTTTATATATATCAAGCTACAAATTTGTAAGTGTACTGATATATGCCCATTTGGTACTAACAATTAGTTTCTACATCGCATTCACATGTATTTATCCCGGCTAATATCTAATAAATTATTTAATTAGTGGCTGTCATAGGTTTAAATTTAAATATTATTGTACAAGTTTATGTTCATATAATACTTCCCTGAATCTTTAGAATCAAATTAGATTTGGATCTATAAAAGAAATACATCTACCACCATGATTGACTAGATGCTTCTAGCTAGCACTACGCACATGAATTGTTCATGTGTTTCCCTTATCTAATTGATGCACCTTTACATTTTATATTTTAAAAAAACTGTTCGTTTTATTTAAATAGTGTAACATAACAAAGAAAAAATAACTTTAAATTGAGAATTATTTGTGTACAGCAAGTGTGTATGTATGTACTTCATGTAATTTTAATCCAATTTTGATGGAGTATTAAATTAAGCTAAAAAAAAAAAGTTTTTTTGTCGAAGACATGTATATATATATTTTTTTCCCTTGAAAGTAATTTTCATACAAAAATATTGGTTTGTATAATATATTTATTAACTTATATAACGAAAATATTAGTTTATATATGAAAAAAATAATAACATACAAACTAATTAAAACTTTTATTTTATACTTTTGCAAACTTATACTTTCATATACATTTTTTATGTATCCTGTATATATAAACCAAAATTGACTAATCCACGTATGGTGCTTGATTGTTAGTTGTGAACTGTTGTAATTGGGTCGGGTATACCTTATACCTGTTGAGGAATGGAATTTCTTTTTACTGATAAAAAAAAAATATAAACCAAAATTGAAGCATTATAAAAAAATTGTATCCTGTAATACATTTGACCACATAAGTTTTATCATTTTTAAGATTTTCATAAAAAAAATTATAAATCGTCTAATGAACGGTTGACATTGTACCATCTTAATGTGTATATATATATGTATGTGTGTATATATATATCCATTAAATTACATTACACAAATGACATAAGAGTATGTATTATTTGAATAAAATTTACGGAAAAATTGTATTTTAACTAATATCCTTTAGTGATAATATTTTTTTGTGATAACAACTAATATCTTTTACTAATACTACATTTTAATAAATCAAATAATACATTTTAATGAAATAACTAATACTCTTTAGTGAAACCAACTAATATCTTTCAGTAAAATAACTAATACCCTCAAAACTAGTTTCCTCCATACTTTGTCACTAGATAATATTTATGAAACAAAAATATCAAATATGGAAATTAAGAAATAAATAGAGAGTTTGATGTTAATGCAGTAGAATTAAAAACTGAAACAGAAATAAGGGGGAGACAAGATCAGGCATGACTGTGATCCAGCGTGGCGCGACCTGACGGCACGCACGTGGGACCCATGTCACGAGTGTACAACCTTCATAAAGCATCTCGTTGGGTCCCACAGGGGCGTGGCATTTCATGAAAGAAGGCACTTGTTTTCGCGATTTAAATAATTGAAAAGGACCTTCTCAAAAAAAATAAAGAATAGAAAAGGCAGCCACGTCGGCACCTTTGCCTCAATTCTTTCTAATTATCATTGCTGGCGTTGTGGGTCCCGACTAAAAGTCGAAGCACCGGCCTCTTTCACTTCGTTTGGTCCACCTAGCTTATAGCTAAGCTCAAAATAAATATGTACACCTATGCAATGCAATTCATCTTTCAATTTGATTCAACTCCTATTCTCATTAATATTTTTAGCATTCAAATACTCTAACTATCGGTTCTATATATATATATATATTGAAATTGATCACATGCCCACTTGTGGATATAATATTATATACTCACCGCGAATGTGTTAATGACACATAAACATATATAAACAATTAATTAAAATAATAGTGGCCCCCCTGCTTATGTGTTATTAACACATTCGTGGTAGATATATAATATAATGCTCACCGGTGGGCATGTGATCATTTTCGATATATATATATAATCATATGAGTCAACCTTCAGTAAAATTTGTCCATTGTATGAAATTGATATCATTACATTCACTTATAAACTAATATTATTGTACATATAAACTAATATAATAATATTTATTCACACAATTCAATATATTTGTGCGTGTAAAAATATTATGGTACTAGTTTATAAGAATAAGAGTAGGTCTGGTGTGAAATCGTCTTATGTCATGAGACGGTGAGATGAAATATAAATTGGACATGATGCTTTAACATTTTGATAGGGGTGATTGTTAATTTGTATTGTCTCATGCTATGAGACGGTCTCATACAATTTTTTTTTTTATCTAAAGAGTAATGATAATACAAATGAATACTCTCTCCGTCCCTCCCAAATCTATTCCCTTATGAATGGACATAGGTTTTTAAAAAATAAAAAAAGATAAAATAGATAAAGTAAAATTATTGTGAATTAATTTATAAATAAAGTGAATATTTGTGAGTGTAGTAATAAATTAATAGTTTTCAAAAAATAAATAAGAATAAATTTAAAGGCGAAGGGAGTATAATAATATTAATGAATAAATATAGTTTTATACCGTGAATAAATTTTATTGGAGATTTTGCCTACACACATTTATCAATTAGTTTCAGTGATTGTTTGGAATCACTATTTAGTGGGTAGAATTGATTTTATTTTGAAAAAAATCAATTCTACATTGTTTGCAAGCACTATATAACCACCTTAGAATCTATTTTGGAGAAACAGGAAAAACCTGCTTTTGGATTTTGAGAATTGATTTTTAAAAAATATGTATTCACTACTTGATTTTTTTTACAAACACTTCAACGTTTAAAATCACTTAATTTTAAAATATGTTCCAACTTTTAATTTTACTACAAAAATCTCTTAAAATCACTTATGATTTTGCAGTAGTGTTTCAAAACATACCCTCAAGTCCCGAGACTCATTCCAATACTAGTGCCATTTTGTTCTGCATACTTTAGGTTGTTCTTCATTCGAAAGGTTAGAAGATAGATTTGAGATTTGTAGTATTACATATATTTGGGGTTAATTACTTGGATGATTCATTTTTTAATCAAAGATAAATTGCTACTCCTATTTTGAATTATTTTCAAGTGATTTGACTGGATTTAATGCTTGGGAATTAATAGAGGATTTCAATGCAGAAATGATGAAGATAGATCGTGTGGTGATTTTGTGTAAGCTAATTTGAAGACCGTATTCAATTACCAAAAAGATGTTACCACTTACCACACCCGTAAATCTCACGGCTCTGTGATTTCAATGCAAATACAATTATCACTCATTTCTAAATTACTGGAGTACTACAATTCTACATAGGATCAAACAATTCTCTTCTCTCCAAAAACCACCCCACCCGAATTACAATTCAATTTCAGTCATTTTGGAGAATTGTTTTTGTTTTCCGTTTTATAATACTCTTTTGTATCATTTTATTTGTGTTTCTAGAGAAGAACGTTTATCTAAATCATCGTTATTTTTAAATTTTTCACTTAGACTTAAAAATATTTTGATCCCATAACTTTCATTTTTTTTTTCAAAATCCTCCCATAACTTTTTACATAGTCAATTTAAGTCCATTATGTGCAAAACAACGTTGTTTTTGGTTCAATAACTTTCACATTTTCACAAATCATCACAAATGCATGATTCAAAAAACAAAGATGTAAAACAAAAAATAAACGTAAATTGAGTAATGAACAAAGTTACAAAACTAAAATAATTTTTTAACTATCATGAGACGATTTGTGAAAAAGGTGAAAGTTACGAGTCCAAAAGTATTAAACTATATATTTGCACTAATCTATTAGAATTAAATATTAACTTTAAGGCAAAAATTTGTGTGAGACGGTTTCAAGGTGAGAAGATTCACAAACTAGCATAAATTAACACTCATCCCTTCTAAAATGTTAAAATGTTATGCTCAATTTATGTCCCGTCTGACTGTGAGACCGATCTCATGCAAGACCTACTCTAATTTTAATTTTGTCATTCTACTTTTTTTTGTTTGTGTGTGATAGTATGTAGTATTAATTAAGCAAATTTATTTTATTGGTTAAGCAAAAAGAGTAAAAATATCACATTACACATATATTTAGTTATCTACAAAATTTTCTACGAACAAGATTTATAATATAATATTGTATTACTATATGTATTTACAGATATCATTACATTTATTTACTGATTCATGATACTGTAAACAAGTTTTTCAAGAGATACACTTTTAATTATTACTCACTCCGTCCCCAAGTAAACTTCTCAATTGACTTTTCTTTACTTTTAACGCGAGGCTCAATTTGTAGTATTTAAATAGATAAAATATTTTTTCGAGAATGACACATTTTTCAATTTAAGTCAATAAAACAAAATGAATATATTTTTCTATAAAACCATTAGTGGGAATGGATGTAATTTAAATTTTTTTTTTTTTTTTGAAGAGAGGTAAATATTGTAAAGGAAACTATTCGATAACTTTCTTAATTTGTGTAAAATATCCCTTAGATGACAAATAAGATGGAACGAAAAACGGAGGGAGTAAAATCGAAACTACACTGATAAACCCACCTTAATTTTTTAGTAATAACCCGCAAATCTGATCATACTAGATAATTATTTTATTTTAATTTGAAGAATTATCAGATTGGAAAACGTAAGGTATGACAATTGCTGGGATACTTAATTGATAATAAATAATACCGGTAAAAAAATGATAATAAATAATATGAAGGATTTTGAAAAGTATTTTTGACAGTACCACAAATTAAATTTAGATATTTTATTTATTATTTAAATATAGTAATGAATACTACAAACTAACTATTCCCTCGGAACCACAAATGGTGGTTGTGTTCAAATCAAATGAATTAAACTATTAGTACGAACGAATTTCAAATCTATCCAAGTCCAAAATTGTAAAATTATATGTGTGATCAATTTCAATTTCATATCAATTGAGACAAGGACAATAAATTTGTATTATGAGAAACTCCAAGAGAAAAGAGTGAACAATATGAGATTGGAAAAACATGAAAGCATGATGACAATAGTCGCCTACACGCCCTACTGCACACAACACGGGGGAAGAAGCCATTGAAGAAAAAGATGATGAATGGGCAAATGTGAAAATGGGCACCACCATGTGCCCTAATTTACCCTTTCATAGTTTGATAAATATTGGAAAATCTATTTACATACGATGTGTGAATCGATATTACTTTTTAATAGAAATATTATCAATTTTAAGGTAAATTGTACTACATCGGTCCCAAATTAGTTTTCACACTGATTTGAATACATAAATTGAAAAAAGATAGTTTTTGCTTAATTAAAGTGATAAAACAGTGACATTTAATACTTTTCTACATTTTTATAATTGATATGAGTTAATTTTCCATTTCTGAATGTGAAAACTAATGTGGAACATATTAAAAAAAATGTGAAATTTGATTTGGGACGGAGGGAGTATTACTTTTCATAAAATCTATATAAAGTGTATCATTTTAAGACACATTTTTTAAAAATGATACACTTTGAAAAGATTTCTCATCTAAAAGTTCGAATGGTAGAGAGGTGTGAAATTAATCATTTTATTTTCACTAACTTCACTCTTTTGGGGGAAGAAAGCCAATTAAGTGGATAAATTAATATAAGTAGGGCTGTTTTCAGCAAAGTTTGATCCCAAACTTTTACTCTGATAATGTAAAAGAATTGTATCTCATCCGAATATATATATATACCATGAAAATTTCATTTCATCTAAAAGTATAAATTTGTAAAAAAGTGTTGAATTAACCATTTATATTAATTCTCCTAACACTTTCCCTTGTAATTCCCCTAATACTCTCTTTATTACATCGGTTGGATTCGCTAGTTCATCCTTTTGGGAAGGAGGCCCATCGAGTTAATTTTTTTACATGGGTACAATTGCTTTCAATTGAATTTGATCCCAAACTTTTGACTCTAATATCATGAAAAATCTTCTCCAATCTAAAAGTCTGGATTTATGGATAAGTTTATAATTAAATCATTATTTATCATAACAACTTTACATTAAAAAATTATATCACTTTTCAAAAAAAAAAATATATATATATATATATCATTTTAAAGTAAAAAATTAAAATATAGTGATAATTTTTTTATTTTAAAGTGAAAATGGTCTCAGTGGTGTGTTACAATTTTATACTCCCTCTGTCCATGAATTTTTTACCCCTTACTGTTTGACACAAGATTTAATGAAATGTATAATTTTATTTAAAAAGTAAATAAGTAAGAGTATTGAGAGGGTATTGTGGGTTCCATTTATTTGTTTGTAAGTGTAATTTATTTTTAAAAAAAATAAAAAAATTAATGAATCACCCATAAAAGAATGTGGGTGGTATCTGCGTAATAATAATAATAGTTCTAATCAAACTTTTATTTTTTATTTCAATTTTTATAAAAGATAGAGCAATTACAACTAAGCACCCCATCATCTTATGTGTCAAATTGCCCCTCAAAAAAATATAATTATTATTATGCTTTTGAGCTGCTAAATTGTGCACTATAAATACCCCCCTCAAGTTCATCATTTCCCATCACCTTACAATTCTTGCTTTCTTCAGTTTCTACTCCCCACACTATCTCCTCTTTTTCATCACTACTCTTCCTACTCCAATGGCAGCAGCTACGGTACAATTTTGATTTAATTTAATTGCTTATGTATATACACGCTCCAATTTGAATGAATTGATTTTTTTTCATGATAATCAATAAATTCGATTGGATCAATATTCGATCTACTAAATAATTTAATTTTTTGTTTTTTTATCTAGCTTGTGCATGTATTAATTTTGCGACAATGCATTTAATTTAATTTTCTGGTAAATGTGGAAAAATAATCACCAATAGTGTCACCAAATTATTGATCGTGGAAGCATGACCATTCATTAGTGATCAACATTACTTTTAATTTATTAACATAATGGAAAAATTGACCGCAGGTTGATTCAGTTCCAGAGACAGTTGTCTCAGCCCAGCACGAGAAAGAGATCGCCGCCGCACCGGAGACAGTCGAGGAGGCGGTAGCGGTGGAGGACGCACCGGCGGCAGCGGTGACCGATGAAGCGCCAACCGAGGAAGTGGCCCCCGCCACCGAGGCAGTTGGCGAGGCTGTAGCCATAACAGAGCCGGCAGCCGAGGAGCCAGCCGTTGAAGCCGAGCCGGAGAAAGTAGCCGCTGAGGAGACGGCTCCCGAAGCCGAGCCGGTTGCCGAAGTCGTGACTAAAGAAGTCGCAGCTGAAGAAGCCGCCCCTGAGGCTGAGGTGGAAAAAACAGAGGTGGCTGCGCCAGAAGCAGCGGCTGCCGTTGAGGAGCCGGCGTCGGAGGAGGTGGTTGCCGCTCCGGCGGCTGAAGCCGAGGCCGCGACGGAGGAGGTTGTGGCGGAGCCGGTGGAGAAAACTGAGGAGTGAGGAAATATGTCCAGTGGAAGTGCTGCTATTTGAATCTTTTGGTTTATTATTTATTTTCTTTTTTATTTTATTTTATTTTATGTTTCTATTTTAGTGGTTGATATTGGTATGAGGGAGGTGGTAAAAGTATTATTGTGGTTTAAAGCAGAAAATTATGTGGTAAGTGGGGCCAAGTGAGATGAATATTTTGCAGTTTGGGAAAACGGAAGCTTGGTTCTAGAGGGGTAAAGTTGTCTTTCTTGGTTCGATCCTCCTCAGCTATGAATGAAATGAATTTGAATAATTTTGTGTTTTCAAATTTAAATACTATTACTATTACTATTATTAGTACAATATTTATGTTATGGTGTTCATCTTATATGTTTGGCCATCCTACTAGCTACTACACACCATACACCAGGTTGCTATTATTAAATGTGTGTAAAGTCTATAAAGCCATCTTATATGTTCAATAACACACATATAGGAAACACATGCTAACCATGGCGTAAAAGACATATAGCCTAGTGTTTTGATAAAATAGGCACAAAACTATCATATCATTTGTTAAATACATAAAATTATTCGTGTTTAATAAAATATACTCAAAACTTCTTCATATTCACTAAATTCATAAAAGTTTCATGTTTTCGATAAAAACATGTCTAAACTCCCCTATAAATTTCATTAAATGCATAAAATTTATTGTGTTTTAAGAAAAAGTATGCATGAAATCTCTACTCACTTTATGACACATTTGATATGTATATATTTTGCGTCTCTGTGTTTCCATCAAAGTCGTATGCATGTGTGTTTTGTTTATAGAGAAATCAATTATGTAAGTTTACATTACAATTAACATCGCTAGTATTTTGATAAGTGAGAATTTTGTTCATACTTTAATCAAATATGAGAGCTTTATGAAATTAATGAAACACAAACAAGTTTCGTCCATATTTCATCATATACATAAATTTTACTTTTACTTTTATTGATCATAGAAGAAAACTATTTCAAGTTGCCTTTTAATTTTAATTTTATTAATAATTAACAAGGGAAAATATTGCGTTTCATTTAAAAGTATAAATTGCACTTTACATCAATAAGCATTGAGTTTTCACAAATTTTAGCATGCACTCAAGTGCATAATATGCACTTGAATTTTAACTTCAATTTTAATGTCAATTTTGATTTTTTTTTTCAAAACACACACTAAAACGTGTTTCTGCAATTGGAATATTACTGATTACTTTTAGGGTATTACTAATTACTTTTTTGAATATTAATTGATTACTTCTTGGGGTATTATTGATTTTTACCTGGAATATTTTTTTTATTTTTATTTTTTAAATCCAAGAGCATACTATGTATTTAAGTGCACATTAGAACCACTCTTAAATTTTTGCCCAATTATTTGCGAGACAACTTATACACACACAAAAATAAATAATAATAGTAATAGAGTATAAAACTAAAATCTTTCATGAATAAAAATGCAATGAATTAATCTTCTAACTTGTAAGGATCCAACTCAAAAGATAGAGGGGACTCCAAATATGTACTTTTCCAACTTACCGTAATAAATAAAACTCTATAGATTGAAGTAGAAAATTCAGTATCAATTTTCAATAGAATTTAAAATCTAAGTCGATCTGATAGACCAATTCGACCAAATCAATGTTAAAATTAATATCCGAAGAACTTAATCAACCTTTTCGGCATGACAATATTTTTATTTAAATTTAAATTGAAAGACTAAAAAGCCTAAACATAGTGCATCCTTATACTGTTACACAGTAAAAAGTTGGCTCATCGAATTGACTAGTGCCTAACCAAAGAAGAGTATAGTGACAACTAAATTGGTTCATACACAAATCATTGAAAATTATTAGTTATCTTTACTAAGAGTATTAATTGTTTTTATTAAAGGATAAAACAGTCCATCACATTTATTTTCCATCCATTTTTTTAAAATAAACAACACTCACAAATAAATAAATGGACCCGACAATACTATATTACTTTATCTATTTTTTCAATAAAATACTAATATTCATTAAGGGGATGCTTGGTATATAAAAAGGAATATGAATGAGTACGGGTATCACACTAGTGTGGAATCAAAGTGATTCCTCAAAAGTGGGGAATTAAAAACACTGTATCACTAGTAAAATGGACTTCAAATACCCAGTTGACATCGCCAAAAGTTAGGTTTAAGGGCACAGTTATTTAAAAAAAAAATCAGTAATTCACCCTTCAATTTAGACTAGCACTCTTTGTTTAATTCACCACCCACAAATTACCCAAACAACTACACAATGTTCGAACTTTTTTTCAGAAAGAAAATCCCGCCTACTTGCCAACACTAATTCTTACTCAGCAACATACTTCTAAAATGCCGACCAAATCAACGATGAAAAATAATAAATCATGAACATTGCAATTTTTCTTCAACTTCCTTGCGCCACAGAAAACATGCACAAATAAAATTATATGAAGCTTGCAGCACCTTCCCCTATTAATTTGCTTCTCAAATACACGTAGTCTACCATTAATGCTATTGTATAACCACCACTTTTCTTTTTAAATCCCTCAGAGAAGCATTAAAAACCAGTACGTAAACAAACACCATAAAACAAAAAATTCACCGTTCTTCCCATTTTTATACTTCATAAGTTACCCATATCAACAGTTTAGAAAGAGGACCTCCTAGAAGTTACAATTGTTCTTGATTAAAACAAGACATTTCCTAAATCTGCTCAGTCCAAAATAGTCTTCTATTATGTACAAATCTACTACAAATTCTATTATGTGCACAACACCAAAACCACATATTTTCACCAAGTACCAAAGCTACAACCTACGTGCTCCTGAGTGATGATGTTAAGACGATCTAGCATAACAGCATTGGTCGGATAAGCAGGGAAACACAGCCGGTAAAAGCATGTGTGAGACGAAGGCAGCCGGTCAATGGATTCACAAGTCTTGTAGATGTAAAGACGAGAAGCCAGACCACTGAAACCTTCTACCGGTAAATATTTGATTGAAGTCCAAAAGAATAGAAGAATCTTTCTCTGCTCTGCTGTCATATTTTCCAATATCTGAAAGTTGAAATTATCATCATAAACTAGAGGAAAGAGATTAACCCCATTTAAGAAGGGGCACACTATACCAAAATATAACTATTATAAAGAAGAGAATGAAAATGAGGAAGAGGAATATTTCAATATACAACAAATGAATTAAAGGTTCACTCAACATTTAAAAAAAGAAATAAGAATAATGGATTTCTTCACTGACATTATACAAGCACTTCTGTGACTATTAAGTATACTCACCGCGTGATATGAGCAGGCAGTCTTTTAATTTAAAAAAATTCTATACTATTTCTCCCCATAGAATTAAATGTTCTCTAACTTTAGATAACAATTAGAGAATATGCATGCAAGCATCATTTTTACCATACAATAGCTTCGAGGTTTCTATTGTTTGAGGCCTTAAAATCACATTTAGAAGTAGTCCAAACCAGTTATCAGAAGTTAAGTCATGACAACACAACAAAAGAAGCTTGCAAAAATCATTAATAAATTGAACACTTGATAAGCAAAAGTTGAATTGTTAAATCACACACACGATGACTTGGGGGACGCTTGGTTCAAAGTTCTTTGATGGGAATGGTAATAGACTGGACATGGAGTGATTAGGTAGTTAATGAGAATAAAAGAATGACCAGTTCACATTCCTTACACTTGATATGAGGTAATGAGACTCAAAATAAGTTCAGTGCTACCCCATTTTGATTAACTACCTCATTCCCTCTTATAATCATTACCCCCCCCCCCCCCCCACCACACACACACCATCATTCCACTATTCTTCCAACCAACAATCTTTCTTTCTTTTTTTTCTCCACCTACTCCTAGATTAGAGCAAACCACTAATATTGTGATCATGATTCACATTGTAATTGACCATTTAATGATTCTCACTACCATTCTCATTGAAGAATTTGAACCAAGCATTGAAGATCCAATATACTAATTCAGGAAAGTATTTTAAACTAACATGCATGAACACAAATGACCCAAGACATACTTTCATGTTCATCCCTATATATATTTATTAAAGAATCATGGAAGTAAAGAATTTTATACGTTCATCAATTAATGTATGAAAGATGTGGTAATAACACAGAAATTATCATATGATCTATAGGTATTACTTGTTACAAAATAGTGAAATAAAAATATCAGATACATGCATTGTATCTGAAATATTAGAGATAACTGCTTCTGCCCAAAGTGGCAATGGCGCACTAAACACTGCTTTTAAGACCTATGAAGTGAGACATGCCACCTGACGATTTCGCTCACCAAGGTAATTAAATTTTGTTGGAGCCAAAATCATCACAAATATTTTAAGGTCACGCAATTTGAGTCTCACCTAAATTATTACCAGGACATATTTCTGAATACTTTAAACAAAATCATAAGTTCGTAGATTTTTGCAACACTAACAATTCACATCAAAATACATTTTCTGTGAACTGGCAAGTTTCTAGATTTTTGTAACACTAACAATTCACATCAAAATATATTTTCTGTGTACTGGTATTTGCACTTCCAGGGTTAAATATTTAATTGTCTTGAGTGATGCTCAACGTACACGAAAGCATACTGAAATAAAAAATAAAAAGGGTGTGGCATAATGATGAATATGCTATGAATGATAAACTAACAAGCTTCCAGAGAAACTTGGGTTGAAGTGCACATACGAGTTTGTTTTGCAAACCAAAAATAAAGTGCAAACAAAAACAAATTTCTCCAACATACCTTCCAAAACCAAGATATCTGAGCATCAGTTTCTTTAAAGCCGTGATACTCTGTGTGTGCTTTCCAATCATCAACAGAAATTGCTTTTTCACTGCCATGTAGCATCCCATCAAGATCTTCTGGATCCAGACATCGGAAGAAAGATCTCTGGATCTGTTTGCTAGTCATAATCTGTACCAAACCTTTAGCAAAATATGATACCTGTTCGGATATAGCATTGACAAACCGTTGCTGTATAAGAGAATGAACATACTGCCCCCTATTTTTACTATTTACAACCTTGCTTTTCCCATCAGGGCAGAGCTCAATGACCTTTCTTGTCCCCAACTCCTCAATTTCATGAATGAATGTTAGACCTAAGGCATCTTGATCTATGGCCTCAGGGTCCATCTCCAAAATTTGCTTACAGCTACTATATAAGTAGGGATCTGCATCCCTTATATCTTCCAAGGAAATAGCACGCCCAGCCAATTGCAAGAAGAACACACGATCAAATACAATGCCCACTTGTATCTTATGCATCAATGCTAAGGCAATCACCTTGCCAGCAAAGCTAAAATAATCAAGGTGCATAGGGTCCACTTTAGATGCTGCAAATAGAAAAACCAAGCACTAAATGGAATTATTGGCCTCATTATGAATTCATTGAATTAAAAGTATGCCAATAAACTTGGACTGAAAGGAGCCACGTGCAGTTAAAAGGGTGGCAAATACTATGTCAAATTGGATCAATTCAATCATTATCTAAAGAGAAAACTAGTTGAAGTTGTAATTGTCAGAAAGACTCTGATATCTTCTAAAACAATTTTCAAGTGCTTTTCTTTATCTAAGTATGCTATCCACTGAAAGAATCATCAAGATAGTTAAACATTCCAACCATATCAAATATAAATGGAATACATTTTCACTATAAAATTAGTAAGGATACCTCGATGCTTATGAGATCCGTATATCTGAAGAGAGACACGGGATCACCATAATTCATAGACTTGCATTTGAGTAACCACTTAAGATCAGAGAAAAACTCACACGAAACAAATTTTGCAACATTGAGTATTGTCTAACAAATTGTTTATCAATGACTAAAGAATATGAACTTCCTGCCCATAACTGTCACGAATTGAATTATAATCAAATTACTTTAGGTTGGTTACCGGTATCAATAATCGAAGATTACACAATTCGAAAAATTTCTTCGAATTTACCTCAAATAAAAAATGTAAAACCTTGAACATAGTAAATAAAGCATAAATTCTCTCTCGTCAAGTCCCTATTAGGTTTTCTCAATTGTTCTTTTTTTTTTGGCAAGCACATTACATTGGGGCTACTAAAATTTCAGACAATGTTAAAACAAAACAAGGGGAACGGAGAAAAAAAAAGGACCCAGAATATGTCATGCATGTAATCAATGGTGTTTCATATCTACTGTCTAAACACAAATAATATAGTAAATCAGTCATGTTCCTTATTTACTCTAAGAATCTATGTTTAATGAAGATCTACTTAAAGAGAGAGATGCACGTAAAGAAGATTAATACTTGCATGCAACCCAATGTGATTCTATTATTGGTTCATGTAGCCAACACCAAACATTTGGGATTAAAGGTTCATTTTGTTTTAATTAGGATATTTCTAGACCATATCAACTAGGCTACTCCCACAAGAACTCTTGGTTGCTGAGGACGAATCTCTTATGAGAAGAAAGATCCAGTCGATAGTGAATCCATTCCTCTGTTGGGCTCAATGCATTCTGAGAGATTCTTAGAAAATTTCTACCAGCCCTTAAAAGTTGTCTACATATGTGTTTCAAGAATCTATAACATTAAAATTGAACAAAAGGTTGTAGGTGGGGTGGGAGGAAGAATCGTCCAATTCAATCTTAGTCTTACTTACTCTCAGGAAAAGCTTGAATGACCCTTTGAACAAAATGGTTTACAATATTGAAGCCAGAGACTCAAAAGCCTAGGTCAGACGAGGATTAGAATTTTTAACCAAATATATCTTTCAGTTGGAGTCATTATATCTGTGATGCAACAGCACCTAGTTAGCACATTATCATTGTTAAATCTCTAATAGTTACGGTCTTAGATGAAAGAGGATTTTTAAAATATTATGTTCCGTAATAGAAATGAAGGGGTTATAAAAGAATATTTTTCTGAATCTTATTGCCACCCTTCTTCTTAAGACGTTTCCATGTGTGAGGTTTTGATACAAAGTAATTCCCTCTTGCCTTTTTTCACTAAACATCATTTATATATAATATAGAGTAGTTGACACATAAAGTCCGATAGCACATAAAATCACATAATAATACCAAAAAATCAACTAATGAGCATTAGAACACGATGTAAACATGAAATAAAGGCTAAAGTTCTGTAGTTAGACTCCATTAACTCACAAAAGACATCAAATGTAGCAAAAGAAGCAATCAATCAATAGTCTAGTTCGCATCCCCGTCAAACTCATCGTCATCACCAAATTTTGGATCATTATCATCCTATTCTTTTTCTCTTCATTTTCCTCATACTCAACTTAATCATCTTCATCTCTAATTCTTAAAGATGTGTTTCACAATCTTTCCCTTGTAAACATGTTTGTCTTTACCTTTATGTGGCTTGGCACTTGAACTACATACAATCATTGAGGATTTTTCCCTCGTGTGTAATATGCGGGCTCTTCAACTCAAATTGCATCACTAACCACATTCTAGTTCAAGCCCCCTCACCTTCAAATACACGCCCTACAAAAATATGGTACTTCCCCCCTCAAAAATACACGCCTTATGGTACTTCCCCCCTCACCTTCTTGCCTCGGGCCTTAGGTGCACCTTTAGCCTTTAAAAAATATGGTACTTCCCCCCTCAAAAAAAATAATAAATCAGAATATCTAGAAGACAAGAAACACAATAATAAAAATGCTAACAATAATTAGTACCATAAAATCCACCATCTTACTATGTAAGCAAAAGATTGTGCTTATGTGACAGTAAATGAGTAGACCAATTGAAGAGCGATGTAAATGAGAAATGCAGTGTTCGGTCCATCTTGCAACTATAGATTCTACATCTAAGGCATTCGTCTCATTCTTCCCAATTCTCATGCACACAACACCAAGAAACAATTAAAAGAACTGCAAGTAAGGAAATTTATATGTGTATGTGTTCCTACATCATGAGCTAAGGGCATGAAATTTCACTGAGAGAGTAAGAAGCAAGACCTCTTTCCCTACCATAGAGAAACATTCATGATTCATCACAGAAGGAAGTTTGTGTGTGTGAACATGAAGGTGAATTCTACCTATACTCTCTCACAAGTCTCATGCTCTCAGCCAGACACCTATTCATCTGTGGTCTCACTTCCATTGAAAATAAAAGGTGAGATCTGCAGCTACCAGTCAGAGACTCAGAGAATAAATATTCAACAGTCATGTAAGCACAGCATGAATGTCACATAGCATGTGAAACAGCAAACATCCGTACTACTATATCCCCTTATACATAACAATCTATCTGACGAGGACTAACAATGCAGTTTAGGTTTCTCTTTTCAAAGTCAAACTATGTCTCCATTTACTACCATTAGAGATCCAAACTTCAGCAGTTTGCATTAGCATGAAATACAAAACAAGATATTACTACATGTGCTTTTGAAATAGTCAGCAAAAATGTAGAATTCTTACCTGGATTTGGAAAGAACCTTCTACGATCATTAGGACAAGCTACAAAAAGGGCATTTTGAGGGTTGAAGATTGCTTGGCATACCAAGAAAAACCACTCCCGCAGAACACCCGGGCCAGTGGCTTCCTCATTCTTGAACTCCATGAATAAACCAGCACGTAAGGAGTCTGGTTCTGCACGTGCAATGTACTCAAATGATTCTTCCAACAAGTGCGAGCGGTCAATTAGCATTTCATGCAGCTCTTCATACTCATCCTTCACCTCAGGTAGCATCATCATTGCTAAATGTCTCCTTGCCTCAAAATTGGTCACTTCCTTGCAATCAAGAATCCATTCATGATCCTCGCTCCTCTTTGCACACTTGACAATAAGATAACATAGAGCACCCTTTCTTTGCTTCATGGTATCCCAAAATAAGCCTTCGCAACCATTGTAAAGTTTTGAAATATGATTAAGTTCCTTCAAAATAGAAAGATAGTGACACGACCCAATCGAAATGAGTCCAACATCATGTTTCTGTAACCAGTCCACATGATCCTGAATTTTCAACAAACACTTGTCTAATTTACTCAACATATCAATAAATATCTGGTGCAAAATTAAAATCTCATCTGCATAACACACTGGTAGGCTACGAAGCTCATCAGTCAATGGAACTCGAATTGGACCACAAAACCCTACATTTTTCTTAATCTCATTCCTCACTGGTACCACAAATGAAGCAAAATCGCTAATGTCACTCAATGAAGGCCCGGGAAAAGAGGTTGGCTCTATATTTAAGTCCAAATCATGGGATATTTTAGCAGCTAATTCACTAACGAAAGGAAATATATCACGGAGCCCACCCAAACCCTTCTTTTCTCCAATATCAGCATATTCCACCATAGCTCCCAAACTACTTCGGCACAAACAATACAACGGATCATCAATTCCCACAGCCCTCTTCAACAACTTGCAGAATTCCAAAAGTATGGGGACACAGTCATCATGGATATTCTTAGGCAAAACAGTCTTACAAGAGGTAATAAAGTGTCTAATGGCATCATCAGCTGACTCTCTGTTGGGTTTATGAGAAGACATATAAAGCATTACCAGAGCCGCGGGAGCAGACGAGGCGTTGAAAATCTGCAAATGCCCAGGCGCTTTAACAGCATCCGCCCCCCGCGGAGTCATCGATAAGAAGTCCACGACCATCGCTTTCACGGTTTTGGGGTAGGACGCGGGTTGGGAGTTGTGCTTGTAGAGGTGAAAAATCAAGGAAACGACGTCGTTGATCAGCTGCCAGGCCTGGGGGTGGCCCGTGCTCCGCATACGGCCGACCAAATGCAACCCGGCATCGTTCTGCACTTTGCATTCATCCAAAGTCTGCTCCCACTGCAACTGCTTCCCCCGGTAAATTAGCCTCTGCTCGATGATCGGAATTCCGGTGATCGAGTGAATTTTCTCGTGGACGGATTTGACGGTGTCGGCGGCGTCGGCGTGGAGCACCAGGGTGTGGTCGGAGAGAATACGGACGAAGAATTGGAGGCGAGTTCGGGAGTGGGAGTGGGAGGGGGAGGGGGATGATCGGGGGAGAGGGGAGCGGAGGGGGCGGTGGGAGGAGGAGGGGGAGAGGGTAGAGTGGTCCTTTCGCATCCTGGTAGGGTTTATGGGGATAAGGGCGTCGTCAGCGGCATAATCGTCGAGCTTGCGCTTGGAGAGAGAAGACATCGGGGGGTTGGGGGGCTTTTCACGGGGGGGCTGAGCCCATCGAATCGTAAACCCCCCAGCACAACAAAGCCCCAGTTTTTGGGTCTCTGATTTCAGTATGTGTTGTGCGTGAAACCTTGATGAAGGTATTTACAGCGATTCAGGAAGGAATACGAAGCGATTCTTGTGTGGAGGCATGTGTGTGAAATCGCGGTGTGATGTGAATTGTGAATTGTGAAGTGAAGGGGTTTGGCTCTCCCACCCCAACCTGCCTTTCTCTCACTCTTGTTTTCTCTCTCTTACGCTACGTCCCTCAAATTACCAAACTGTCCATCGATTACCGCGGATATTATCCTTTTTCCCCTCCTTTCTTTTTCTTTTTTCCTTTTCTTTCAATTTTGGGTATTGTCCCTGTGAACATCCACCAAAAGTGTGTCCATTTTGTTCATTAAAAGTGTATCCTTACCTTATTCATCAACAATTCTTTTAATTTTATACTAAAAATAATTATTTTATTTTATTTTATCTGTTTTTTTTAACTTTTGGACACAGTTTTGGTGGATGGAGGAAGTATCTCACATTTGCTCTTAAAGTATACTCCCTCCAACCAATTTTACTAAACTTATTTGTTTTTGCACGAATTTTAAGAAAATAGTTACATTGTGTAAAAGTAAAATGAATTATAAATCGAAAGTGTAAAATGTATTTTTATGCAACATTACTAATTTTATTTGATAGATCAAAATAGAAAGTATGATTAATAAAATTAAATGGAAGTAATTCTCAATTTCAAGTATGTATAGAGTGAAATTGGTTCATACATTAATTATTGAAGGGTAACAATCGTTTCTACTAAAGAGTATTAGTTATCTTCACTGAAAAGTTTTAGTTTGTTTTCAGTAAATAACTAGGACTTTTCGGTGAAGACAACATTCTTTAGTGAAAACAACTATACTTTTCAAAGAAAACAACTAATATTCTTCAATAATTTATGTATGAACCATTTTCACTTTATATTTTGCCCTCAAATTCTATCAATAGATTCAATACCCCTTTTTCCATCCGCCTTATTGAATGGGCCCCAAGTGTATTTTAAATAATTTTAAAAAATTAAGAAACTTAAAATTTAGATAATTTCTCATAATTAATAAGGAAATAATTATTTGCAATTTAGAAAAGATATGAGAGACAAACAATAAAAAAATTAATTAAGAAAATGAGATCCTTGAAGGGAGTGAATTGAAAAGAAAATATGTGAAAAAACTAAAAGGATAAATAAATAGGAAAAAAATTTAGAGCTAAATGAGACTTAATAAATTATGGAGGAAGTATTTAGTTTCAATTCAAGTTAACTATTTTCTTAGAAATAATATTGTAAGTATACAAAATAATATTGTTTAGCATACAAAGTATTATATTTCACAAAGTCTCTTATGAATAAGTTTTATAATAAATTTTTTATATCATTACATATATTCATAAATATCATTACATGTATTTACTGATATCATAACATTCCATACTGTAAAATATTATGGTATAACCATATAAGTAATTGTATATAATGATAGCAATTTTGTAATATAAACAAGTTGTACAATAAACCCTAAATATTTAATTTTTTGGTTAGAAAAAAAAAATCTGGATATAGAGTATGTATAGAGTGAAATTGGTTTATATATGAATCACTAAAGGGTATTAGTTGTTTTCACTGAAGAATATTAATTGTTTTTACTGAAGAATATTACTAGTTTACACTGAAGAATCTTAGTTCATTTTCACTAAACAACTAAGTCTCTTTAGTGTAAATCAATAATACTCTTTAGTAAATACAACTAATATTTTTCAATAAAAATAACTAATACTCTTCAGTGATTTATGTATAAACTAGTTTCACTTTATACTTTTGTCCTGTATATATACCTACATTGTTTATTGCATCTTGATAAGGATGCGCTACGAATCAAGTCTTTGTATTTTATATAATTTCTTAAGTTTGGTCCTGTATCATGATTCATGATTCAATTTGGGGGTCAAAGGATAGAAGCCGATTTTTGAACCATTTGATGTGAAATTTGGTTCGATTAATTTTATAAAAGTTGAATATATTCATACTAGTTTGTACTGTCGCGAATTTCGCTAGAATTTTTATTATTATTATTTTAAATTTTAAATATTAATTTTTTTTCAATATTTTATAATTTTGATATAATATTAAAATTATAATTCAATAAATAATAAAAAAAATACTAAACATGAACAAATAATTTTTTTAAATATTAATTAATTCACACATTTAATACCAAATTAATATAACACAACATTACTTAAAATTACATACTTGCTTGTTCAATTTTCCCTCATTGTATGAAGATACAATAACAATTGAACGCAAAAGTTTAATTCTAACGATAAAATCACACATTTCAGATCTAAAGGTAACTTTAGACAAAAAAAATCATAATTAAAATAAAATATTGTTTTGTTTGTGTGAGAACAATTAATTTATGTGTTGGTATTTATAATACACAATTCAGAAATAAGAATTAATCTTTAGGCGCCAATCTTAGTTTTTTTTTTTAAATTAAATTTCCCTCCTAAACATTTCACATATACAAGTATTTTGAAAAAAAAAAAAAGAATTAGAAAAATCGAAATTGTTAATAAAAACTGAAATCATACTCTACGAAACAGTATCTATATTTTACAATTTCAAATTCTAATTTGTAATTTTATCCAAAAAAAAAAAAATTGTGTTACAATCCATTGTTGGTGGCAATATATTATATTTGGTGGCAATATTTTTTTGGGAATCATATGTTATTTCGGTGACAGTATCTTAAATTATTTCAATTTCCTGCTACAAATTTCACATCTATCAATATTTAGAGGGGTGTATTGGTTATAGAGTCTGTAGGATTTTTTTAGACTTTTAAAGTCTGGGGGTATTCAATCTAGATTTTCAAAAGTCTTTAAAAATCCTGAGGTATTCAATACTGATTTTAAAAAGTCTTAAAAAATCTTTAGGTATTCAACAGTCTATGGATTTTAATATTCCACGGATTTTCTTAGATTTCCCTTCCAAAATATGAATAGATTTCACTCTTCAAAATCTCTTCTAATAACCAGAGATTTCTACGGATTTTGAAAAGTCTTAAAAAATATTTAGGTATTCAACAGTCTATGAATTTTCTTTGATTCTTTTCCATTGGGATGTTAACGGGGCGGGGACGGGGGGTCATTCCCCATCTCCGTCCTTGCAAAATAAATGGGAAAAAAATTTCCCCCATCCTCGTCTCACCGGGGATCCCCGTCTCGCGGCGATTCCCCGTTCCCCGCCTACTTATTTTTTAATCTCATTTTTAAAATTATAAAAAAATATTTAAATTAAAAACTTTAAATATACACAACAATTACTTTAAGTTGGTGTTAAAAAAAATTAATTTAAACAATTTGAAGAACCTCTAATTCTAATATTTTAAATTAACATATATACTAAAGCGAAAATAATATAATTTGGAACTAATAACATAACATTAAATAAAAAAAAATGTAATTTTTAATAAATAGTTAATTGAGTAGGAAACTATGAAATATTTATTTGTAATTTACTTTAATATTAAAATTATATATAAATATATTAATTATATAAAAAATAATGCGGCTCCCCACGGGGAACGAGACGAGGATCCCCCGGGCTGAGAATACTATCCCGGTCCCCGCCTACGGGGCAAAAAAATTCCCCGTCCATGTTTGCTTTGGGGATTACCCGCCCCGTTGTCAAGTCTACTCTTCAAAAAATATAAATAAATTTTATTCTCCAAAATCTCTTCTAACAACCTGAGACTTCTAATGAGGGCGAGATATAACGGTGATGGAAATGAAGATGAAATAATAATGTATTTTTTTAACTAATGTATATATTTTTAAAATAATTTAGATATTTTTTTATATACAAGTGTGTCCCATATATATTTGCATCAATGGTTCCAGCGCCGGAGTCTATGTAAATCCATATAAATCAATAAAAATATATATTCCACAATCCTGTAAAGTCTATGAAAATCCAAATAAATCAATAAAAAAAAGTCAGTCAAACTCTGCATGGAGTCTATAGATTTTCTAAATCCACAGACTTTTTAAAGTCCAAAAAAATCCGATAGAATCCCAATTGAATACACCCCTCTTAGCAAAAAATATTCCAAAAATATCAAAGAAGAAATCGTTCAACCGTGAAAAAAGTTCTGCTTGCATTAATTTAATGTTTAAAAACTTGCATTAATTTAATGTTTAAAATAATATTTCTTGTTATATATAAATATTGTGTTTCCATTGATTAAAATATATTCAGATTATTGTATTTTAAAGTAAGATATTTTTTAAAGTTATAATACTTAAGTTGTTAGTAAAGAAACTTGGGGTTTTCTTATGTCAGACACCCTATCGAGTTGCCTGATATCTGTAGCTATTTCGGTTGTGTGTGAAGGCGGCGGTGTGCGCCCCCGTATTGGAGTTATGGCGTGCGCTGGCGGAGGTATGCAGTGGCGGTGGTTTCTTTCAATTTTTGTGGTTTGGACCCCTGCTCAATTCAATTTGTAAAGAGAAAATCGTAGATGTTTTTTTTATGTTAACACACATTTTAAGATTAAATTAGTATTTATAAAACCACAATAAATAAATAACCTAACATATTTTAAAATTTAAATTAAAAGGGTATAATAGTAAATTTAAAATTCCAATTTATAAAATTATTTTAAAATAATATGTGAATTCAACAGGTAGCAGGTCAGTGCGACATAGTGCGATGACACGTGGCACAATTATAGAGTATGATTAATATCAATCAACTCGATAGAGTACCTAATCTAAGAAAAACCCAAGAAACTTAATGTCCTTTTGTTTTTTTTTTTTTTTGCCAACACTATCATTTTTTATCCATAAAAAACTAATTCCACATATTTAAAAAAATATATATATGTATATATAATTATATAACATATAACAACCTTTTACTTATTAATCACTTAGAATACTTGTTTAATATTTGTATGTTAAAATAATATAAAAGAAAAATTAAAATCCTTGTCTATAAAAGAATATATGTACTTTACAATTTAATAGTCTATTTTGGTTGCATAATTTTATCCATATAAACTTTTGTATTATAATCTATCATTGAAGACAAAATATTATATTTGGTAGCAAGATTTTTTTTGTACCACATATTATTTCGGTGACAATATCTTTTCTTAAATATTTCAGTCCCTCCTACAAATTTAACATCTATCAATATTTTGCAAAAATAACTTTAAAAAATATCTTAGAAGAGAAATCGTTCAACCATGAAAAAAGATCTACTTGCATTAATATAATATTTAAAATAACATTCCATATTTTACGTAAATATTTGTTTCCCCATTAATTAAAATATATTCAAATCTATTGTATACTTTTTAAAATTGTAATACTTAAATTGCTAGTAAAGAACATAATGTCATTTTTTTTTTTGCCAACACTATTTTCTATCCATAAAAAAGTTTATTCCACATATTTTAAGAAAAAATATATACATTAATTATATAAGATACAACAATTTTTTACAAATTTATAAATTACAATATTCTTTTAATATTTGTATGTTAAAAATAATATAAAAGAAAAATTAAAATCTCAGTCTTAAAAATAATATTTGTATTTTGCAGTTTAATAGTTAATTTTGGCCGCATAATTTTATCCAAAAATAAATTTTTGTAATACAATTTATTATTGAAGGCAAGATGTTATATTTGGTAGCAAAAAAATGTTGGTATCATACACTATTTTGGTTACAACATATTTTCCAAAATATTTCAATTCCCTCTAACAAAAATTTCATATATATCAATATTTTGCAAAAATAACTTTAAAATATATCTAAGAAGAGAAATTGTTCAACCATGAAAAAAAAAAAGTGTAACGCCCCCAAAAATTTAAAATTAAAATAACAATGATTTTTTTTAAAACATGATTCAATGTTAGGGAATGTTATTACTCATGAAATTAGTAGCAGCGGAAATGATAAGTTCCTAATTTTTTTTTCCTTTACAATAGTAAACAAAATAATTTGAATAGACACCAAAAATTTCAAGTTCAAAGCATAACTAAAGAGTGTTTCACTTTCGAGATCGAGGGCTCACGTCATCTTCAATCCTCCCGCTCATTCTCACCTGAAAAGGGAAGGGGTGAGCGTTCGAAAATACTCAGTGGGTTCACTCGATTGCCCACTCAAAAATCATATAAATTATTAAAATAAAAGTCATGTACATGAATCATCTTATATCATAACTAAAGACAATTAGAGACATATTTAATAACAAATAATAACATCAAGTTCACATAAAGTTAACTCGGATTGTGTCATTCAAGTCTCAACAATCATAGAGTATGTTCAACATCATGTGTTAATATATATAGTGTATACTTAATATGTAATCTATATATATATAAAAGTAGAAGTGAGGAGAGAGAAAAATTTGTTATTATTGGAGCAAGTGAAGTCCACTTGCTTTGTAATGCAATGGTGAGTCTCACTCTCCATTAAAGAGAGTGGATTAACTTTAACATTTTTTTTCTATTTTATTTTGCATTAATAATTTCAAAATTCTTTAAGCTATTAATTTTACATCTATTTTCAACACACTATATATCAAATAAATTATCTTTTGAATATTTCTAATTTAACATATACACTGCACATATAAAAGTAAAATTCATATTTAAAATATTTATTTTATTATTTTTAAAGTGTTTTTTTATTGTCTTTAACTATATATGTTGTTTAGACTATATAAGTTTATTAAATATTAAACTCATTTATGAATGTTAGTATTTGTTGTGAATTTAATATATAATTGAAAACTGTTTGATTAAATAAACAATTGTAATACACACATATAATATACAATATAATTTTTACATATTAATTGGTTTATGGATTAAATAAATATAATTCATTATTTTTATATAATTTATTATGTAATTTTGCATTATAATATTCAAACCGTGCATCGCACGGGAGAAATACTAGTACATATAAGAGCACATTAATCTTGTTGGGGCACGCTTTACCCCGCTCGAGCATCTTGTTCAGGAGCGACCCGAAAGTGATCTTTCGATCAAATCTTGTACAGTTTTACCCGTGATCTTATCATAGCTATTACGGTATTATCCGCATATCATACACATTGTAAGGTCTCAACCGTATATCATACACATTGTACGGTCTCAACCGTACATCATACATCTTGTCCTTAGTGCATGCACATATATATATATAGATAATCATGTATCTATAAATCATACATCTTCACATTCGATCATGCATACATTTAAACATTTGCATATCCATAAAACATACATTTCACATTTCAACACATCATGTATGACAATTCACATATGATATTTAAAACAAGAAATAATTACATAGAGGCACACCATTTTCTCCATAATTAAGCAAAGCCCTACCAATTTCCATTTGTTACAAATAGACACACTTTATTACACATAACCACACTTTTCATTTTTTAGTGGGTCCCAGTGGGATATTATTATATATTTTTTAGTATAGCCCGCCCCACCCCACCCATGCCTTTAATTCTCTCTCTCTCTCTCTCTCTCTCATTATTCCCCCGTGACCACCACCCCCAATCTCTCTCTCTTATTAAAAGCAACCCACCCACCCATTATATCCCTCCCTCATTCTTATTAAATGGGTCGGTCTTCATTAGCCCACACACCCTCACCACTCTCTCTCTTCCTTCTCTCTCTCCACTACACACCGCTAGGGTTGTAATCGAATCGAATCGAAGCGAATAGTACTGTATTCGATTCGTATTCGTTAAAATATTCGAATATTCGTATTCGTATTCGATTATTTTTCTAATAGTAAAAGCGATTCGTATTCGATTCGAATGATTCGAAACTATTCGAGTATTCGATTCGATTTTTTTAGCACATTTAACATTATTATTCGATTTGAAGATATTCGATTAAAACCTGTCATTATTCGATCCGATTCGAAAAACTATTCGATTTGAAAAAATGCATTCTGATTTGAAAATATTAGAATAATCTGCAACCCAAAAAAATTGCAATCGATGAATGTGCAATCTGCTATCAACATCCAGTAATCAAACAAACTCAATTAGATCTGCTATTATGCTCATCGAACACCAAATTCGATAAAATATTTAAAATCTATCATACTTATTTCAAATATTTAAAGATAACGCTTAAGAACTAAAAAAAAACATGATATCGAACAAAATATCAGTCTTATCATCTATCGAACAAAACATCAGATTTCTACCTTTCGAACAAAATAAAAAAATACAACTGAAATTTGAAAAAGAAAACCGAGAAATGGATGTGGAAGTAGAATCCGACGAAGAGGATTGAGAGATGTCACCATTGGAACTTGCAGATGTTGACGATTCGAAAATTTTAGAGGTATTTATGAAAGACGGAGATTCAAAGATTTTATTTATACTTGCGAGTATCAGCGATGCAGCGGTCAACGATGCAGTATATTGTTGTATCAACCGGAGCGGCAGCGTGGAGTCCCAACGGTGTAGGTGTGAGACCGCGGGCCTAGAGATGCGGTGAAGGTGTGGGATGTGAAATCTGGGATGTGAGATCTGGTGGAGTGTGGAAACGGCGGAAGCAATGTGAATGTTAGGGTTTGGGAGAGTGAAGAATTATGTAAAGTGTATATATATATATATTTTATATTTAACTGAAATTCAATTTATTGTTGGGCCTAGTAATTTTTATCAAATGTTATTGTTTTGGGCCTAACTTTGTTTGTTGCTGGTAAGTTTTTGGGCCTAACTAATATATGTATAAAATTATATATATATATATATATATATATATATATATATATATATATATATATATATTTAAATATTTAATCGAATATTTACGAATATCGAATCGAATATCATAATTTTGTATTCGTATTTGATAATTAATCGAATCAAATCGAATATTTTTATTCGAATTTGAATCACAAAATTTTGAATACGAATACCGAATCGAATCAAAACAATATGATTCATTTACAACCCTACACACCACCACTATCCCAATAAACCTATCCCCTCCATCGGCCGCCACCACAAACAACCACTGCCATATTGATTCGGTCGACAACGGCGACGAGAAAACGGCGGAGCAACTCCCCATAGCTGCCACCACTACCAACTCCCTACTGCAAAAATCACCCATCACCACCACCCCCTAAACTGGCGGCCATATTCACCACCACCGCCCCCGCCGCCTTCGATCAAACCACAACGACATCGCTGCCACGGTTGCTGCCGTCCCGATTCGCCCTCCACGCGGACATGCGTCCCGATCTGCACCACCGCCTCGATCCGCCCTCCACGCGGCCTCTCCCCACTGTGTCCAATCCGATCTGCCCCCACCACGCTGTTGGATCCGATCTGCCCCCCTCCCCGCCATGCCCGATCTGCCCCCACCGCCGCCCTTTTTGGACGTTTTTTTATGGTATTTTGCAGGTAAAAACATATTTAAACAGTCCATGAACTGAATTTAACTTTTCTCTAGTGTTGATAATATTGTTTGCATATTGGGCATACTGGAGGAATTGTTTGATAATGGTGCTTGATAATGTTCGGACTTTTTTGGATTAATTATAGATTTTTGCAATTTATTTTCTTGATTTTTTTATAATGTTCGGATTTTTATTTTTTTGATAATGTTTGGCATACTGGAGGAATGGTTTGCAATTATAGACTTTTCTGGACTTTTTTGAATGATTTATGGAGCTCGAATTCTTTCCTGCTGTGCTAAATTAGGAATATTCAATTTTTTGTATATATTGAGTTTTTACTTATTTATGTTTGTGTTTTGATATTTTCCCGAAGACAACCGTGTTGGTGATCAGTGACGGAGCCAGGAATATTGCTTAGGGGGGTCCACTTAATAATTTTTTTTATAAGAATTAAAAAATTATATTATGTAGTAAAATTAATAGTAAATTTTGATAAAGTAAAAAAGTAATTTATTATACTAGAATATATTTACTTAAAAAATTTACTATTAAAAAAATATGTAAAATAAGGATATTTTAGTATATGTGTGAACTATTTATGAATTAAGTGATTGTTTGTTAACTTAATATCAATGACGCGTGAAATAATTTGATTGGATGGTAAAGAAAAGAAGATTGTTGTAAAAACAATTTGAGCATATACTTCAATGGACAAAGGGAGAAATAATTGTGGTATAAAAAATAACGGTATAATAATAAGTTAAATAATTTGTAGTTATGTGACCATACTTAAATTTCATGAAGTGATATGAAGAGAAAACAAAGATAAATAATTTAGGTAATAGCAGTCTAATACGGAGAAGATAAATTATAATAAAAGGAGAACAAAATTGAAACAAAAATAAATAATTTAAGAGGCTGTAAGATAAAATAGAAAGGAAGGTAGAGAAAATGCGCCTAGCTAGGTTCGAGATGGGGTCTCCGAAGCAATAAAGATCTTACCCAACTTATTTTTAACCACTGTGACAAAGTAAATCGGGTTTCAAAAAATGGGGAGTTGTATATATATATACATATATATATATATATATATATATATATATATACATATATATATATATATATATATATATATACATATATATATATATATACATATATATATATATATGAAACTTTGCAAAATTCCAGGGGGGCCCAATGCCCCCCCAGCCCCTTACTGGCTCCGTCCTTGTTGGTGATAGTAGAAGATCGAAATAGACCTGATATGCCAAAATTCTAAATGGGTATGCAAACAAATTGTGAATTATTCAACAATTTTTTTGCATTATGCAACATTTCTTTTTTGCAGATATTCAAATATTTCTCGCCATTATTCAAAGTTGGGTGTTTGCATATTGAAGAATGGGAGCATGAATATTCAAGAAAAAGTGTGTTCTTTTTGTTTCAGTATAATTTTAGATTTTATAAATATAATTTTATATTTAAATGTAATTTTTAAATATTTATATAAGAAAAAATATTTATTTGTTAATGATTTTGTGCATTATATTTTTTATTTTTGTTTGTGTAAATTCAAAAGGAAAAAGAAATAAAAAATTGGCTGAGGATAACAAACCTGAAATTCAAAAATACAAAAATGAGAGAAAAATAAAAAAGAATTAAAAAAAGTGGCTGCAGGTAATAGGATCCCAAATTTGAAATTCGAAAATACAAAAAAAAGAAAATAAAAAGTGGTTGCAGGATTTGAAAACTTAAATTAAAAAATAGAAAAAGAAAAGGTGGAGGGTCCCACAAAAGTGTGTCTTTGTGTAATGGTTTTGGTTGGGGGTCCCACAAAGTGTGGTTATTTGTAATAAAGGGAAATTGAGGTGGTGTTTTGCAATTAGACTCCAAAAAATGGGCCTCCATGTAACTCTTCCTTAAAACAACAAATTATATGATAGGAAAGTAGACAATGAAAGATCCACTAAGAGTTACCCCATCTAGTAGTTTGCTCGGGTTAAGCGGTATCGTCTCCTCCTAGTTCTAAAACTTTTTCTACTTCTTGATCCCCAATTCCTACAAAAAAAAAAATACTATCTCTTAGTTTTTTCTATATGAGTGATAATCATAATTTAATTAGTGTGTGTGATTGAGACGATGTACATGAAATTATAAAAATATGAGTCAAAATATAAGACAATGAATTTGTATTAAAATGCTATATATTTTGTTCAAGTTTGAGGCTTCCTACATACTTATATAATCTGGAAGTTTATATTTTTCGTAGAAAAACAGTAGCTTTCGAAATTTTCGATAAAATGTCACTGGTTTCGTCTAAAACGGATGAAAAATGAACAATTTAGGTGTATTCGAAGTTTTATGGAATTTTTTTTTAAATAAAATATAACTACTACTTTCACCTTTTCTCTTCCACCACCATCACCATCAGAAACTTTAGTTACACCAACAGTCACCCTAGGTGGTGTCAATGTGGCGGATGTGGCCGGAAAACGGGAGAGAGGAAAATGGTGAAGTGTAGTGAGAGAAAATAAATCTGTGAACTCATTTTCGAAACTTTGACCAAACATAACTGGAGTTCTATAACTCCGATTTGAAAAATAGAGGATGTTCTGGAAAGCTCATGAATCCAGCTTCCAACAAGATTAAAAATTTTTTTTGGATAAGTGAGCAAAGAGTTATAAGCTATAGAAGTTGGTCCACGTAAATAGCATCCCCCCAATTTCGATCTAGCATAACTAGAGTTCTACAACTCTAAATTACAAAAGAAAAGATGTTTTGGAAAGCTTATAATAGAAGCTTTCCAATGAATCTAAAATCAAAATATTTTAACCAACAAAAATAGAGTTATGATCTTTAGAAGTTAGTCTGCCTACAATAACATCCCTCCAACTTTGACCGGTGATAATCGTAGATCTAGAACTCCGATTGAAAAATGGGAAGATGTTCCAGAAATCTCTTAATGTCAGCTTTCAGATGGTATCGGCTGATCATTGATCAGACACTGGAAAGTTTACCGGAAAGCTACAGGAAGTGGAAATATGTTTGTGTGTGTGTGTGAGTTTGTGTGTGCAAGATGTGTGTGTGTGAGAGAGAGGATGACTTACCCTAAGTGAAGTGTTGAAAGTGTGCAAAATGGTTGCAAACCATTATTTATAGTGTCCCTGATTAGGCGTGAAATTGTCATGATTCGTCACTTGAAATACCCTAATTTTGGCCGATTTTGTCGAGTATTTGGAGTCAATTGAGCATTATTTCTATACATTGATAAATTTGTCTCTTTGATGTTCGTAGGTGAATCGAGGGCGAAGAACGGAGTTCGTAGGACTTTGAATCGACTCAAACGGATGCCCGGATGAGAAGATATCGAAGGAATACGATTGGTGTTAGTGTTGAAGAAGAAAAGTGCTACTTGGAGGAATATTGGGAGCATTCGAGTAAACCACTCGAGCGCCACCGCTCGAGCGCCCCAAAATATGCAGAAGAATTCCACCACTCGAGCACTTGTGTCATTCGAGCTCCATGCTCGAGCGCGACCGCTCGAGCAGGCCTGCTCGAGCAACTTCAATTTTTGCGTTTTCAAAGGTGTTTTTCGGCCCATGAGTTCACGATTCGGCCCGTGGCATATATATACTCGTCTAAAGCTCATTTTTGAAGAGAACACACATCACTAGATAGATTTAGACGTTTAGGGTTCATTTTTTGAGAGGAAGGAGAGAAGCAAGCTTTACGCTTAAGTTTTTGAGGTTTTCGTTGCGAATTCACATTACGATCTTACTTTTTAGTTTCGTCACTTTATAGTTTTGTTCTTGAACACGTTAAGACTTCTTTTCTTGAGTTAATTTAAGTTTATTCTTTTATTTCGTTAAACCCTAGTTTATGTTTGATCTTCTTCGTCTTAGTTATCATTTTCATGTTTGTTACTTATTCAATTGCTATTATTTACGTAAAACCTATGTCTAGCTAAAACCCTTGCATGCTTGGAGTAGGATGAACTCGTAAAAGTAGGTTGTAGGTACGTAATTAGGATAACTTGTGATGTTAGGTTTTAATTCTCTTGATTAATGAATTCTTAAAATTAATCTTAACTTTACTTTTGAATTTCGTACGAAAAGTGTTAGGGAGAGGACGACCGCATCACTCTTTAACAACGAGTAGACTTAACTAGAGGGTTTAGAAAGGGTTAATTCATCTACCGGTTTAGCGAAGGAGGACGACCGCATCACCTTAGTTAAATTAGGGTCTCATTAATTAAGCACAATCTATTAACTTGTTAGTGGATTAGTGAAGTCGAGTGTTAGGGTAAAGTATTAGGGTTTAGAATCTTGAGCTTTCACCTTGCATTCTTTTACTTAGGTTATTTCTTGCGCGTCACAATTATTTTGATTATGTACCTGCTCCGTTAGTATACGTAGGGATTCCTATCCTGAGCATCACCATCTCATATTTGAAAACAACCTTTAGATAATTAGTTTAATTCTTTCTTTTGCCTTAGTAGAGTAATTTAGTTTAGTTTATTTTAATCTTTCAAAAAACCCAAAAACATTACACTCATATTAGCTACGACGCGTAGATCTTCAGGGATCTATTTGCATACACTCATCTGAGGGGGTGATCGGGAAGAAGAATCCTCATACTCATCTGAGGAGCTTTCTAATGATAGCATCTACTTTCCATTACAATGGCATGTCTGAAGATCTGCCAAGAGGCTTAGGTTGTTCCCATTTTCATTGACGGGAATAGCTAAAGAGTGGTACGATAATACGCTTCCACGGGGAGGTATTACCACTTGGGCCGAGCTCGAGCGTCTGTTCGTCGAGCGATTCTACCCTCCATCGAGAACGATTAAAGCGAGAATTGAGATCTCTTCCTTCCGCCAGAAGTCAGGAGAGGATCTACGTCAAGCGTGGGAGAGATACTCAAACATGCTGATAGAGTGCCCGCAGCACGGGTACAATGAGGGAGATGTGATGGCATTCTTCTACAGTGGTGCCAACAAGGCTGGGCAAGACCATCTAGACGCCTGTGCTAGTGGATCATTTATGAATCAAGGAATAGAGAGGTGTAGAGAGATCGTAGACAACATAGTCACGAATGCCGGGGCTTGGAGTGTGGATGCAGACTTTCAGAGAGTGCATCAGGTTGAAGAGGGTGAAGGAACGAGAAGGCTGTTGATGGCCATGATGGAAAAGATTAACAACCTCGAGTTGGGGAAGAATTTGGTTGGAGAGCATGCAGCAGAGTGACTTGACGCGATTTTACTAACTTCTACTAGTCGCTCACCCGCAAGCGGACGGGTTCACTGTAGTAAGAGTAAGTATAATGACCAAGTAGTATCGAACCCAAGGGATGGTGTATATGCGAATAAATCCCTGAAGATCTACGCGTCGTAGTTAATATGAGTGTATGTTTTTGGATTTTTTAGAAAGATTAATTAAAACTAAAATAAACTAATTAAACTAAAATACTAAAGCAGACGAATTCACTAAGGGTTGGATTTAAATAAGAGATGGTGAAGCTTAGGATAAGAATCCCTACGTATACTAACAGAGCAGGTACATAATCAAAATAACTGTGACACACAAGAATTAACCTAAGTCTAAGAATGCAAGGTGAAAGCTCAAGATTCTAAACCCTAATACTTTACCCTAACACTCGACTTCACGAATCTACTAACAAGTTACTAGATTGTGCTTAATTAATGAGACCCTAATTTAACTAAGGTGATGCGGCCGTCCTCCTTCGCTAAACCGGTAGATGAATTAACCTTTCCTAAACCTTCTCGTTAAGACTACTAATTGTTATTGAGTGATGCGGTCGTCCTCTCTCTAACACTTTCGTACGAAATTCAAAGATAGAGTTAAGATTAATTATATGAATTCATTAATTAAGAGAATTAAAACTAACGTCACAAATTACCCTAATTACGTACCCACATCCTACTTCTACGAGTTCATCCTACCCTAAGCATGCAAGGGTTTTAGCCGGACATGGTTTTAACAAAAATAAAAGCAATAGAAGAAACAACACACATAAACATAATGAATTGAAGAACGAAAATATGAAACATGAACTAGGGTTTTAAAAGAAAATAATTCTAAGAACTGAAATTTAATTAACTAAAACGATGTTCAAAGCGTTTAAAGTAATCAAGCTAATGAAAAGAAACTAAGAAACGAAAAGAAACTAAGAATTCGTATGCAAAACCTCAACAAAACGTAAAATAAAGTTTGCTCCTCTCCTTCCTCTCCAAAAACTAAGTCTAAAATTATTTCTAAAGTTCGGGGATCCTTCAAAACATGTTTGGAAGATGTATATATAGGCACGGGTCGAAACGGGAGTTAATGGGCCGAAAATACGCATCCGGAGGCAAAAATCCAAGGTTGCTCGAGCAAAACGCTCGAGCGGTCCCGCTCGAGCAGTGTAGCTCGAATGACACAATCGCTCGAGCGGTTCCGCTCGAGCCGGTCGAGCGCTGAAATCACACTGTATGTTTTGGGCGTTCGAGCAATTCGCTCGAGCGGTGGCGCTCGAGCTGCTCGAGCGCAAGAAAAGTTCTGTACGTTTAGGCGCTCGAGCGGTGGCGCTCGACCTAGTCACTCGAGTGACTTACAACTTCTCCCAACTGATACTTTTCCTCGTCCGCACTAATACTAATCGTATTTCTTCAATATCTTCTCATCCGGGCATCCGTTTGAGTCGATTCAAAGTCCTACAAACTCCGTTTTTCATCCTCTATTCACCTATGAGCATCAAAGAGATAAATTAATCAACGTGTAGAAATAATGCTCAATTGACTCTAAATACTCTATAAACTCGACCAAGATTGGGGTATTTCAAGCTACGAATCATGACAATTTCACGCCTAATCAACCCCCCCAAACTTACCATATTGCTTGTCCTCAAGCAATGAAATAATAAGTCGAGTGAAATTGTTAGGGATGAGTAAAAAAATATCAATCATGCAAGCTAATGAACTCAAACTTCAAAAGTCAATCACCCGTATACTCACTCACTTTCTTTTATCGTACTCATGCAACAATGACAAGAAACACAAAGATCAAGCATGGATGTGCACTCAACGATGTGTTTCACTCCCTCACAAGTGTATAACAATGATCAAGGGACTCACTCAAACAATCAGTCACACAAATTGGCAGCCATAAGCTTGTAAGTGCTCTTAACTTCGACCATACTCTAGAAATCAATGCCGAATCAAAAAGGGCTTTTCTCAAGGTTGTAATGTAGGCTCTTTGGACGGGTGTGATAACAATATGGGTAAGTGACTCAAGTGAATGGAGAATAGAAAGTCAAACTTTGGCACTTCGAGATTAGGAACAGAATACTTCAAACATTTTCAATCAACACCCTTTCAACTCCATACTCTCAACACTTCAAATTTTTTCTTTCTCACTCTTTCACTTTTTTTTTCTCTTTTTTTTTTCCGCACAAACACATGAGCTCATTTTCTTCTTTTTGCTCATTCTCAATTTTCTTTCTCTTTTTCCCACATCTCAAAACTTCATCACACCTTCTTCTCATATTCACTCAACAAACAACCTTTTCCCTTTTCAACTCAATTCACTCCCTTCATATTCACACTTTCCTATTCTCCACTCAAATTGGGACAAAAAGGCTTAGGAATTGGAATAGTGTTCATATGTGCTAGCAAATAAAATAGGCTTTAGGCTCAAAGGGGCTAACAAGGGATTCAATGTCATTGGTAAGGAAATTTTTTGGCTAAGTGACTCAATAAAACCAAAGATGGCCTAAGATCACATTCGGCATTTCAAACTAGACACAATCATGAAGTAAGAGCACACACAAGTTCTAGCATCCTCTAAGGTGACGATCCACTCACAAACGAAGAGATCAATTTATGCATTTAAATCTCATAAGGCTCAAATCTCACAGCTTTCACATCCATGCTAGTCCTAGTGCATTCTCACTCTCATCCCACAAGCACTCAAAAAAAAGATTCATAAGCTCACAAGTTCTCTCTCTAATCAGCTCAAACTCAAACACTCACACAAAAGAATTTCTAACTCACCCTTACTACTCACTCTACTCATCAAATCATACTCAAAGATAGCAATCAACAAGCATAAGATGATTGATAGGCATGAAATATGCAATCGCGAGTCAAATCAAAATCACCCCAAGGAGTATCTCAACAATCTATAATCAATCAAACTCAACTCAAAGATAAGGGCGTGCATGCATGTGCAATGTAACATGAAACATAAAAAACAAAACTCCACCCCCCCAAACTTCGACCTTGCTAGAGGTCTAAGTTTGGGGTTGTGGGGTACCTCAACCAAATAATTCAATTTCTCTCAATAGCTTTGCACATTCCCTTGTCTCAAGTTGGTTCCTTCAATCTCCACTTCTTTGATACCTTTACTCCTTTAGAGACAAGCCTACAAGCAACTTACTCAAATACGAGGTTAAACATACGACTCAACAACATCCTAGTAACATAAAAGGAAAATAACTAAAAACACTCAAAAGCAAATAAAAAATGGGTTGCCTCCCATTCAGCGCTATTTTTAAGGTCCTCATGCCGGACCTAGCTCAAAGGAGCTTATGGGACATCATACTCAAATTTACCTCCCCTACTCTCATAAGAGTGGTGTTTGAACTCCTTTTCTTGATGCCCTTCCATCATGAGTTCCTTTGCTTCCTCCCCCACCTCAAGTGGTATAGGTCTCAACTCCTTCTCACCTTTATCTGGAGGAGTCTTACCAAACAATTTCTTGAATTTTGACTTCTTCTTCTTAACTCCTCCTTTTCCCTCTAACTGGACCACGTCCACTTTCTTCACCTCTTCATCCTTCAACTTCTTCACTTTATCCCTATCAAAATAATCAAGATCATAACGCTCATGGGTTAAATAATCAAGTGAAGGACTAACAAAATCGTGAATATCAGAAGGATTAGGGATAGAAGGCGTGTCTTCAACACGAGGATCAATTGCATCTATGCAATACAAGCTCTCATCCTCCCTCGGGTGTTTCATGGCTTCATATAGGGAGATCTTCACTTCTTGATCATCAACCTTCAGCGTAATCTTCCCGTTTGCCACATCTAGCACCATCCCCGCCGTAGCTAAGAACGGTCTTCCCAAGATCAGGGGCACGTGCTCATCTTCCTCCATCTTTAGCACTACAAAATCGGCTGGAAAAATGTGATCTCCAACTCCCACTAGGACATCTTCAACCACACCTTGAGGTCTAGTAATAGACCGGTCGGCAAGTTGAAGCGTCATCATTGTGGGTTGAAGTTCAACACCTTCCAACTTCTTGAAAAGCGACAGTGGCATCAAATTAATGCTCGCCCCGAGGTCACACAACGCTCCCTTCTTGATCCTGTTCCCAATGTCACATAAGATCGTGAAGCTTCCGGGATCCTTCAGCTTCGGTGGAAGCGCCTTGTGCACTAATGCACTCACCTCGTGGTTCAGCTGCACCAACTTCGGCTCATCCACTCGCCGTCTTTTTGCGATCAAGTCCTTCAAAAACTTGGCATAATTTGGCATTTGTTCCAAAGCATCATAAAAAGGAATATTAATATGCAATTGTTTAAAAACATCAAGAAATTTTGCAAATTTTTCATCAAGCTTCTTTTTCATGAAGCGCTGTGGATACGGGACGGGTATCACAGATTTGGGTACCCCCCATTCATCTCGCTCGGTCACTTTCACTTTCTCCCTTGCTTCCTTTGCTTTCTTCCACTTTGGAACTCTCTCAACCTCCTCCATTTCCTTGCCCTTTTGGGACTCATCCATATCTTCATGCCTCTCAATCCCTTCACTTTCAATCCCCTTCTCAACTTGGGGCGTCTCAGAATCAGCAGGCATCTGAGGCCCTTCATAGTTGGTTCCACTTCTTAGCTGGATCGCCTTGCACTGCTCTTTCGAGTTCCCCTCCGGCATTCTATTCACTGACTTTGCAATCTGGCTCATCTGGAACTCTAAAGAAGTGAACCTTCGATTGTTCTCTTGTTGAGTTCTAGTCCACTCAACATTCATCTTCTGGAGCTCTTGATCACGTTGATCACCCTTCTTATGCAACTCCTTCACATCATACTCCAAGGATGACAACCGCTTGCTCCCTTCCTCCACCTTCTGAAGGATCGCTCTCAACATCTCCTCGGTTGATGCACCGCCTTCTCCACTAGGAGGTTTAGACCCCGGATCAACACCTGCAGGAACAGTAACACCAGCTTTTGGGTTAGCATAAGAAAAGTTCTCATTTTTTCGCCATGTGTTTTGAGGAGGCTGCTGGCCTCCTTGAACTCCTTGTGTGTTCCTCCATTGATTTTGAAGTGGCTGAGGACCTGGAGGTACAAATGGTTGGCCATAAGAAGGCATTCCATACTGATTTCCACCTTGGTAGCCATTCTGATTGTAATATGGGCCTCCCATGTAATTGGCTACCTCTTGCTGTCCACTTGGTTGGTCTACTCTCTCATTCTCTACTGCATGCTCTCCAACCAAACTCTTCCCCAACTCGAGGTTGTTCATCTTCTCCATCATGGCCATCAATAGCCTTCTCGTTCCTTCTCCCTCTTCAACCTGATGCACCCTCTGAAAATCTGCATCCACACCCCAAGCACCGGCATTCGTGACAATGTTGTCCACGATCTCCCTACACCTCTCTATGCCTTGGTTCAAGAATGCTCCGCCCGCACAGGCGTCTAAATGGTCTTGCCCCGCCTTGTTGGCACCACTATAGAAGAACGCCATAATGTCTCCCTCATTGTACCCGTGCTGCGGGCACTCAATCAGCATGTTTGAGTATCTCTCCCACGCTTGACGTAGGTCCTCTCATTGCTTCTGGCGAAAGGATGAGATCTCAATTCTAGCCTTGATCGTCCTAGATGGAGGGTAGAATCACTCGAGGAATAGACGCTCGAGCTCGGCCCAAGTGGTAATACCTCCCCGCGGGAGCGTATTATCGTACCACTCCTTGGCTATTCCCGTCAATGAGAATAGGAACAGCCTAAGCCTCTTGGCATCTTCAGACATGCCATTATAATTAAATGTTGAGGCTATCATGAGAAAGCTCCTCAAGTGAGTGTGAGGGTTCTCTTTCCCGATCACCCCTTTGAACTGATTCTCGGTAAGCAGCTTTAAAATCCCCGGGGATATCGAGAAGTTGTTTGCCTCAACAGGAGGCAAAACCACTCCATCATAGTACCGCTGTGGCTGTGCTGCAAACCTCCCTCGAATAGCCATATTGTGATCTACGTTCTGAGGAACGTGTTGAGGATTAGCAGCTGGTACGGGTACTTGTTGGGGTGGTGGTTGGTAAATAGGTGGTTGGTTGTAGACAGGAGGTGGATGATATGGATATGGTGGGTAAGGATAAGGTGGGTATGGGTAATGTTGGTATACTGGGTTGTTAAAAGGGTTATTTGGGTTTTGTGGGTAAGCAGGGTTGTTATGAGAATTATGGACAAGGTTCTGAGCTGGATTCCCTACGTTTTGTGTATCCGGGTTTAGACTCTGGCTATCCCCTAATGGAATTTGATTCTGGCTACCACTAACTCCAGTGCCTTCAACTCGGTCTACTGCCTGATTGAAATCGTTGGCAGCATCGTCAAACTCATTATTGATATCCATTGGTTCCTTTCCTAAGTCGGCAGCGTTCATCCTTCTCAAGAAGGCTCGGTTCCTTCTGGCTATTGTCTCAGGGTCCAACGGTATTCTCTCTTCGCTCGTATTGCCTTGTGAGCGTGTTTTCATAAACCTGACACACTAGCAGAAGGGTCAAAACGCAACTGCCGATTGAATACAAATAAAAAATAAAAACAGAAAATAAATCACCCACTACTAACTACTAAGCTATCTACAAGTCCTATTCAAAAGCATACAACGCCATCCCCGGCAACGGCGCCATTGACTTGACGCGATTTTACTAACTTCTACTAGTCGCTCACCCGCAAGCGGACGGGTTCACTGTAGTAAGAGTAAGTATAATGACCAAGTAGTATCGAACCCAAGGGATGGTGTATATGCGAATAGATCCCTGAAGATCTACGCGTTGTAGTTAATATGAGTGTATGTTTTTGGATTTTTTAGAAAGATTAATTAAAACTAAAATAAACTAATTAAACTAAAATACTAAAGCAGACGAATTCACTAAGGGTTGGATTCAAATAAGAGATGGTGATGCTTAGGATAGGAATCCCTACGTATACTAACGGAGCAGGTACATAATCAAAATAACTGTGACACACAAGAATTAACCTAAGTCTAAGAATGCAAGGTGAAAGCTCAAGATTCTAAACCCTAATACTTTACCCTAACACTCGACTTCACGAATCTACTAACAAGTTACTAGATTGTGCTTAATTAATGAGACCCTAATTTAACTAAGGTGATGCGGTCGTCCTCCTTCGCTAAACCGGTAGATGAATTAACCTTTCTTAAACCTTCTCGTTAAGACTACTAATTGTTATTGAGTGATGCGGTCGTCCTCTCTCTAACACTTTCGTACGAAATTCAAAGGTAGAGTTATGATTAATTATATGAATTCATTAATTAAGAGAATTAAAACTAACGTCACAAATTACCCTAATTACGTACCCACATCCTACTTCTACGAGTTCATCCTACCCTAAGCATGCAAGGGTTTTAGCCGGACATGGTTTTAACAAAAATAAAAGCAATAGAAGAAACAACACACATAAACATAATGAATTGAAGAACGAAAATATGAAACATGAACTAGGGTTTTAAAAGAAAATAATTCTAAGAACTGAAATTTAATTAACTAAAACGACGTTCAAAGCGTTTAAAGTAATCAAGCTAATGAAAAGAAACTAAGAAACGAAAAGAAACTAAGAATTCGTATGCAAAACCTCAACAAAACGTAAAATAAAGCTTGC
The DNA here is from genome assembly GCA_947034835.1 of Ballota nigra. Classification (NCBI taxonomy): domain Eukaryota; kingdom Viridiplantae; phylum Streptophyta; class Magnoliopsida; order Lamiales; family Lamiaceae; genus Ballota; species Ballota nigra. The sequence continues at coordinate 26,991,775 of OX344730.1, forward strand.
TCCTCTCCTTCCTCTCCAAAAACTAAGTCTAAAATTATTTCTAAAGTTCGGGGATCCTTCAAAACATGTTTGGAAGAGGTATATATAGGCACGGGTCGAAACGGGAGTTAATGGGCCGAAAATACGCATCCGGAGGCAAAAATCCAAGGTTGCTCGAGCAAAACGCTCGAGCGGTCCCGCTCGAGCAGTGTAGCTCGAATGACACAATCGCTCGAGCGGTTCCGCTCGAGCCGGTCGAGCGCTGAAATCACACTGTATGTTTTGGGCGCTCGAGCAATTCGCTCGAGCGGTGGCGCTCGAGCTGCTCGAGCGCAAGAAAAGTTCTGTACGTTTAGGCGCTCGAGCAATGCGCTCGAGCGGTGGCGCTCGACCTAGTCACTCGAGTGACTTACAACTCCTCCCAACTGATACTTTTCCTCGTCCGCACTAATACTAATCGTATTTCTTCAATATCTTCTCATCCGGGCATCCGTTTGAGTCGATTCAAAGTCCTACAAACTCCATTTTTCATCCTCTATTCACCTATGAGCATCAAAGAGACAAATTCATCAACGTGTAGAAATAATGCTCAATTGACTCTAAATACTCTATAAACTCGACCAAGATTGGGGTATTTCAAGCTACGAATCATGACAATTTCACGCCTAATCACAGAGAATGAGAGAGTAGACCAGCCAAGTGGATAGCAAGAGGTAGCCAATTACATGGGAGGTCCGTACTACAATCAGAATGGCTACCAAGGTGGTAATCAATATGGAAGGCCTTCTTATGGCCAACCATTTGTACCTCCAGGTCCACAACCTCCTCCTAATCAGTGGAGGAACAATCAAGGCTATCAAGGAGGCCAACAGCTTCCTCAAAACACATGGAGAAAGAATGAGAATTTCTCATATGCTAACCCAAAGGCGGGTGTTACAGTTCCTCCGGGTGTTGACCCAGGTTCAAAGCCTCCGGGTGGAGAAGACGGTTCCTCAAATAAGGAGATGTTGAGAGCGATTCTACAGAAGGTGGAGGAAGGAAGTAAGAGGTTGTCATCCTTGGAGTACGATGTGAAAGAGTTGCATAAAAGGGGTGATCAACGGGATCAAGAGCTCCAAAAGATGAACGTTGAGTGGAATAGAACTCAACAAGAGAACAATCGAAGGTTCACTTCCATAGAATTTCAGATGGGGCAAATTGCAAAATCATTGAATAGAGAGCCTGGCAAATACCCTTCAATGCCTGAGGGTAATCCTAAAGAGCATTGTAAGGCTATCCAGCTTAGAAGTGGAACCAACTATGAAGGTCCTCAGATGCCTGCTGATTTTGAGACGCCCCAAGATAGAGATGAGAGTGAAGAAATGAGAGTTGAGGGTGAAGGCATTGAGAAGGGTGAGAGAGTTCCTAAGTGGAAGAAGGCAAAGGAAGCAAGGGAGAAAGTGAAAGAGACCGAGCGAGACGAATGTGGGGTACCCAAATCTGTGATACTCGTTCCATATCCACAACGCTTCATGAAAAAGAAGCTTGATGAGAAATTCGCTAAATTCCTTGATGTGTTTAAACAATTGCATATTAATATTCCTTTTTATGATGCTTTGGAACAGATGCCCAACTATGCAAAGTTCCTGAAGGACTTGATCGCGAAAAGAAGGCGAGTGGATGAGCCGAAGTTGGTGCAGTTGAATCACGAGGTGAGTGCATTATTGCACAAGGCGCTTCCTCCAAAGCTGAAGGATCCCGGGAGCTTCACCATTCTTTGTGATATCGGGAACGGGATTAAGAAGAGAGCGCTATGTGACCTCGGAGCGAGCATTAATTTGATGTCATTGTCGCTTTTCAAGAATTTGGAAGGTGGTGAACTTCAGCCCACAATGATGACGCTCCAGCTAGCGGACCGGTCTATTACTCGGCCTCAAGGTGTGGTTGAAGACGTCCTCGTGAGAGTTGGAGATCACATTTTTCCAGCCGATTTTGTGGTCCTAGAGATGGAGGAGGATGAGCACGTGCCCCTGATCTTGGGAAGACCGTTCTTAGCTACGGCGGGGATGGTGCTAGACGTGGCAAATGGGAAGATTACGTTGAAGGTTGATGATCAAGAAGTGAAGATTTCCCTATATGAAGCCATGAAGCACCCGAAGGAGGATGATATTTTGTATTGCATGGATGCAATTGATCCTCGTGTTGAAGACACACCTCCTATCCCTAATCCTTCTCATATTCATGAATTTTATAATCCTTCACTTGATACTTTAACCCATGAGCATGATGATCTTGATTCTTTTGATAGGGATAAAGGGAAGAAGTCGAAGGAGGAAGAAGTGAAAAAGGTGGACGTGGTCCAGTTGGAGGGAAAAGGAGGAGATAAGAAGAAAAAGTCCAAATTCAAGAAACTGTTTGGTAAGACTCCTCCAGATAAAGGTGAGAAGGAGTTGAGACCCATAACATTTGGGGATGAGAAGAAAGCAAAAGGGTTCATGATGGTGGGGCATCAAGGAAAGGAATGCAAGCACCACTCTTATAAGAGTAAGAGAGGTATTTTTGGGTATGATGTCCCATAAGCTCCTTTGAGCTCGGTCCGACATGAGGACCATAAAAATAGCGCTGAATGGGAGGCAACCCATTTTCATTTGCTTTTAGTTGTTTTTAGTTTCTTATTATGTTATTAGGGTGTTGTTGAATCGTAAGTTTTAACCTCGTACTGGAGAGTTTTGTTTTGTAGGCTTGTCTCGATAGAATAGAGGAGTCATGGAGTACTCAAAAGGGAGGAACTCAAGCAAGGGAGAGTGCAACGTTGTGGAGAGAAACCGAATTATTTGGTTGAGGTAACCCACAACCCCAAACTTAGACCTCTTCGCAAGGTCGAAGTTTGCAAGCATACTAGTTCTCTCTCAAATCAACTCTAGCTCAATCACTCACACAAAAGAGTCCCTAACTCAAATCCACAAATCACCCTCCTCATCAAGTCATACTCAAAGATAGCAATCAACAAGCATAAGATGATTGATAGGCATGAAATATGCAACAGCGAATCAAATCAAAATCACCCCGAGGAGCATCTCAAGACACCAAATAACCAAACACACTCAAAGATAAGGGGTGCTCCGGTGCAATGTAACAAGAAACATAACATGGATGTGAAAGCTGTGAGACTTGAGCCTTATGAGATTTTGATGCATGAATTAATCTCTTCGTTTGTGAGAGGATCGTCACCTTAGAGGATGCTAGAACTTGTGTGTGCTCTTGCTTCGTGATTGTATCTAGTTTGATATGCCGAATAAGATCTTATGCCATCTTTGATTTTATTGAGTCACTTAGCCAAAATTTTCCTTACCAATGACATTGAATCCCTTGTTAGCCTCTTTGAGCCTAAAGCCTATTTTATTTGCTAGCACATATGAACACTATTCCAATTCCTAAGCCTTTTTGTCCAAATTTGAGTGGAGAATAGGAAAGTGTGAATGTGAAGGGAGTGAATTGAGTTGAAGAAGGAAAATGTTGTTTGTTGAGTGAGTATGAGAAGAAGGTGTGATGAAGTTATGAGTTGTGGGAAAAAGAAAAAAAATTAAGAATGAGCAAAAGAAAAAAAATGAGTTCATGTGTTTGTGCGAAAGAAGAAAAAAAAAGAGTTGAGTGATTGAAAAAGTGAAAAGAGTTAAATTTTTTTTTTTGAGGTTTTGAGAGTAAAGGAATTGATGTGCATTATGTGAAGATGTTGAAGAAGTATGTTCCTAATCTCGAAGTGCGAAAGTTTGATTTTCTATTCTCCATTCACTTTAGTCACTTACCTATATTGATTCTCATCTGTCCAAAGAGCCTACATTACAACCTTGAGGAAAGTCCTTTTTGATTCGGCATTGATTTCTAGAGTATGGTCGGAGTTAAGAGCGCTTACAAGCCTATGGCTGCCAATTTGAGTGATTGATTGTTTGAGTGAGTCCCTTGATTATTGATATACACTTGTGAGGGAGCGAAACACATCGTTGAGTGCACATCCATGCTTGATCTTGGTGTTTCTTGTTATTGTTGCATGAGTATGATGAAGGAAAGTGAATGAGTATACGTGCGATTGATCTTTGAAGCTCGAGTTCATTTGCTTGCATGATTTAATTCTTTGACTCATTCCTAACAATTTCACTTGACTTGTTATTTCGTTGCTTGAGGACAAGCAACATGGTAAGTTTGGGGGGGTTGATTAGGCGTGAAATTGTCATGATTCGTCACTTGAAATACCCTAATTTTGGCTGATTTTGTCGAGTATTTGGAGTCAATTGAGCATTATTTCTATACATTGATGAATTTGTCTCTTTGATGCTCGTAGGTGAATCGAGGGAGAAGAACGGAGTTCGTAGGACTTTGAATCGACTCAAACGGATGCCCGGATGAGAAGATATCGAAGGAATACGATTGGTGTTAGCGTTGAAGAAAAAAAGTGCTACTTGGAGGAATATTGGGAGCATTCGAGTAAACCACTCGAGCGCCACCGCTCGAGCGCCCCAAAACATGCAGAAGAATTTCACCACTCGAGCAGCTCGAGCGCGAGCGCTCGAGCACTTGTGTCATTCGAGCTCCATGCTCGAGCGCGACCGCTCGAGCAACTTCAATTTTTGCGTTTTCAAAGGCGTTTTTCGGCCCATGAGTTCACGATTTGGCCCGTGGCATATATATACTCGTCTAAAGCTCGTTTTTGAAGAGAACACACATCACTAGATAGATTTAGATGTTTAGAGTTCGTTTTTGGAGAGGAAGGAGAGAAGCAAGCTTTACATTTAAGTTTTTTGAGGTTTTCGTTGCGAATTCACATTACAATCTTACTTTTTAGTTTCGTCTCTTTATAGTTTTGTTCTTGAACACGTTAAGACTTCTTTTCTTGAGTTAATTTACGTTTATTCTTTTATTTCGTTAAACCCTAGTTTATGTTTGATCTTCTTCGTCTTAGTTATCATTTTCATGTTTGTTACTTATTCAATTGCTATTATTTACGTAAAACCTATGTCTAGCTAAAACCCTTGCATGCTTGGGGTAGGATGAACTCGTAGAAGTAGGTTGTAGGTACTTAATTAGGATAACTTGTGACGTTAGGTTTTAATTCTCTTGATTAATGAATTCTTAAAATTAATCTTAACTTTACTTTTGAATTTCGTACGAAAAGTGTTAGGGAGAGGACGGCCGCATCACTCTTTAACAACGAGTAGACTTAACTAGAGGGTTTAGAAAGGGTTAATTCATCTACTGGTTTAGCGAAGGAGGACGACCGCATCACCTTAGTTAAATTAGGGTCTCATTAATTAAGCACAATCTATTAACTTGTTAGTGGATTAGTGAAGTCGAGTGTTAGGGTAAAGTATTAGGGTTTCGAATCTTGAGCTTTCACCTTGCATTCTTTTACTTAGGTTATTTCTTGCGCGTCACAGTTATTTTGATTATGTACCTGCTCCGTTAGTACACGTAGGGATTCCTATCCCGAGCATCACCATCTCATATTTGAAAACAACCTTTAGATAATTAGTTTAATTCTTTCTTTTGCCTTAGTAGAGTAATTTAGTTTAGTTTATTTTAATCTTTCAAAAAACCCAAAAACATTACACTCATATTAGCTACGACGCGTAGATCTTCAGGGATCTATTTGCATACACTCCATCCCTTGGGTTCGATACTACTTGGTCCCTATACTCGCCCATACTACAGTGAACCCGTACTCTTGCGGGAAAGCTACTAGTAGAAGCTAGTACATTCGCATCAAGTCAATGGCGCCGTTGCCGGGGATGGCGTTGTATGTTTTTTGAATAGGACTTGTCGATAGCTTAGTAGTTAGTAGTGGGTGCTTTATTTTCTGTTTTTATTTTTACTTTCATTTATTTGGCAGTAGCGTTTTGATCCTTCTGCTAGTGTGTCAGGTATATGAAAACACGCTCACAAGGTAATACGAGCGAAGAGAGAATACCTTTGGACCCTAAGACAATAGCAAGAAGAAACCAAGCCTTCTTAAGAAGGATGAACGCTGCCGGAGGCAAAGAACCGATGGACATCACTAATGAGTTGGATGATATCGAGAATGAGTTCAATCAGGCATTGAACAGGGTTGACGACACTGATGGCAATATGACTTGAAGCGAACTACACTAGCTTCTACTAGTAGCTACCCCCGCAAGAGTACGGGTTCACTGTAGTATGGGCAAGTATAGGGACCAAGTATTATCGAACCCAAGGGATGGTGTATATGCGAATAGATCCCTGAAGATCTACGCGTCGTAGTTAATATGAGTGTAATGTTTTTGGGTTTTTTGAAAGATTAATTAAAAGACTGAAATAAACTAAGTAAACTAAAATACTAAAGCAATTAAATTAACTAAGGGTTGTGTTCTAATGAGATATGGTGATGCTTAAGATAGGAATCCCTACGTATACTAACGAAGCAGGTACATAATCAAAATAACTGTGACAAACAAGAATTAACCTAAGTCTAAGAATGCAAGGTGAAAGCTCAAGATTCTAAACCCTAATACTTTACCCTAACACTCGACTTCACTAATCCACTAACAAGTTAATGGATTGTGCTCAATTAATGAGACCCTAATTTAACTAAGGTGATGCGGTCGTCCTCCTTCGCTAAACCGGTAGATGAATTAACCTTTCCTAAACCTCATCGTTAAGACTACTAATTGTTATTGAGTGATGCGGTCGTCCTCTCTCTAACACTTTCGTACTAAATTCAAAGGTAAAGTTCAGATTAATTATAAGAATTCATTAATCAAGAGAATTAAAACTAACGTCACAAATTACCCTAATTACGTACCCACATCCTACTTCTACGAGTTCATCCTACCCTAAGCATGCAAGGGTTTTAGCCGGACATGGTTGTAACAAACATAAAAGCAATAGAAGAAACAACGAACATAAACATAATGAATTGAACGAAAAAAAATAAGAAACATGAACTAGGGTTTTAAAAGAAAATAAATACTAAGAACTGAAATTGAATTAATTAAAACGACGTTCAAAGCGTTTAAAGAAATCAAACTAATGAAAAGGAACTAAGAAACGAAAAGAAACTAAGAATTCGTATGAAAAACCTCAACAACGTAAAAGTAAAGCTTGCTCGTCTCCTTCCTCTCCAAAAACTAAGTCTAAAATTATTTCTAAAGTTCGGGGATCCTCCAAAACGTGTTTGGAAGAGGTATATATAGGCACGGGTCGAAACGGGAGTTAATGGGCCGAAAATACGCATCCGGAGGCAAAAATCCATAGGCGCTCGAGCAAAACGCTCGAGCGGTCCCGCTCGAGCAGTGTAGCTCGAATGACACAATCGCTCGAGCGGTTCCGCTCGAGCCGGTCGAGCGCTGAAATCTCTCTGCATGTTTTGGGCGCTCGAGCAATTCGCTCGAGCGGTGGCGCTCGAGTTGCTCGAGCGCAAGAATAGTTCTGTACGTTTAGGTGCTCGAGCAATGCGCTCGAGCGCGTGCGCTCGACCTAGTCACTCGAGTGACTTCTAACTCCTCCCAAGTGATACTTTTCCTCGTCCGCACTAATACCAATCGTATTTCTTCAATATCTTCTCATCCGGGCATCCATTTGAGTCGATTCAAAGTCCTACGAACTCCGTTTTTCGTCCTCTATTCACCTATGAGCATCAAAGAGACAAATTTATCAATGTATAGAAATAATGCTCAATTGACTCTAAATACTCTATAAACTCGACCAAAACTAGGGCGTTTCTAGCTACGAATCATGACAATTTCACGCCTAATCAAACCCCCCAAACTTACCATATTGCTTGTCCCCAAGCAATGAAATAATAAGTCAAGTGAAATTGTTAGGAATGAGTCAAAGAATCAATCATGCAAGCTAATGAACTCAAGCTTCAAAAGTCAATCACCCGTATACTCACTCACTTTCTTTTATCGTACTCATGCAACAATAATAAGAAACACCAAGATCAAGCATGGATGTGCACTCAACGATGTGTTTCACCCCCTCACAAGTGTATAACAATGATCAAGGGACTCACTCAAACAATCAATCACACAAATGGGCAGCCATAGGCTTGTAAGCACTCTCAACTCCGACCATACTCTAGAAATCAATGCCGAATCAAAAAGGACTTTTCTCAAGGTTGTAATGTAGGCTCTTTGGACAGGTGGGATAACAATATGGTAAAGTGACTCAAGTGAATGGAGAATAGAAAATCAGACTTCGGTACTTCGAGATTAGGAACAGACTACTTCAAGCATTTTCAATCAATACCCTTTCAACTCCATACTCTCAACACTTCAAATTTTTTCTTTCTCACTCTTTTCACTTTTTTTTTTTTCAATCACTTCACTTTTTTTTTTCTTTTTCGCACAAACACATGAGCTCATTTTTTTCTTTTTGCTCATTCTCAATTTTCTTTCTCTTTTTCCCACATCTCAAATTTCATTCACACCCTTATTTTATCACCACTCAACCATCAATAACTCTCCTTTTTCAACTCAAATCAATCCCTTCATATTCACACTTTTCCTATTCTCCACTCAAATTTGGACAAAAAGGCTTAGGAATTGGAATAGTGTTCATATGTGCTAGCAGATAAAATAGGCTTTAGGCTCAAAGGGGCTAGCAAGGGATTCAATGTCATTGGTAGGGAAAATTTTGGCTAAGTGACTCAATCAAAGATGGCCTAAGATCCTATTCGGCATATCAAACTAGACACAATCAAAAAGCAAGAGCACATGCAAGTTCTAGCATCCCCTACGGTGATGATTCACTCACAAACTAAGAGATTAATTAATGCATCAAAATCTCATAAGGCTCAAAAGCTCACAACTTTTACATCCATGCTAGTCCTAGTGAATTCTCACTCTCATCACACAAGTACTCAAAAGAAAAATTCACAAGCATACAAGTTCTTTCTCAAATCAGCTCAAACTCAAACACTCACACAAAAGAATTTCTAACTCACTCTACTCATCAAATCATACTCAAAGATAGCAATCAACAAGCATAAGATGATTGATAGGCATGAAATATGCAATAGCGAGTCAACTCAAAATCACCCCAAGGAGTATCTCAACAATCTAATAATCAATCAAACTCAACTCAAAGATAAGGGCATGCATGCATGTGCAATGTAACAAGAAACATAAAAATCTCCACCCCCCAAACTTCGACCTTGCTAGAGGTCTAAGTTTGGGGTTGTGGGTTACCTCAACCAAATAATCCTGTTTCTCTCACTAGCTTTGCACACTTCCTTGTCTCAAGTTGGTTCCTTCAATCTGAATAACTCCATGATACCTTTACTCCTTTAGAGACAAGCCTACAAAATAAAACTCTCACGTACGAGGTTAAACATACGACTCAAAATACTCCCTAATAATATAAAAAGACACTAAAAATAAATGAAAGCAAATAAAAATGGGTTGCCTCCCATTCAGCGCTATTTTTAAGGTCCTCATGCCGGACCAAGCTCAAAGGAGCTTATGGGACATCATACTCAAATTTACCTCCCTTACTCTCATAAGAGTGGTGTTTGAACTCCTTTCCTTGATGCCCCACCATCATGAGTTTCTTTCCTCTTTTCTCATTCCCAAGTGTTATGGGTCTCAACTCCTTCTTGCCTCTATCTGGAGGAGTCTTACTAAACAATTTCTTGAATTTTGACTTCTTCTTCCTAACTCCTCCTTTTCCTTCTAGCTGGACCACGTCCACTTTCTTCACCTCTTCATCCTTCAACTTCTTCACTTTATCCCTATCAAAATAATCAAGATCATAACGCTCATGGGTTAAATAATCAAGTGAAGGACTAACAAAATCATGAATATCAGAAGGATTAGGGATAGAAGGCGTGTCTTCAACACGAGGATCAATGGCATCCATGCAATACAAGCTCTCATCCTCCTTCGGGTGCTTCATGGCTTCATATAGGGAGATCTTCACTTCTTGATCATCTCCCTTCAACGTAATCTTCCCATTTGCCACGTCTAGCACCATCCCCACCGTAGCTAAGAACGGTCTTCCCAAAATCAGGGGCACGTGCTCATCTTCCTCCATCTCTAGCACTACAAAGTCAGCTGGAAAAATGTGATCTCCAACTCTCACTAGAACGTCTTCAACAACACCTTGAGGTCGAGTAATAGACCGATCGGCTAGTTGAAGTGTCATCATTGTGGGTTGAAGTTCACCACCTTCCTACTTCTTGAAAAGCGACAAGGGCATGAGATTTATGCTCGCCCCGAGGTCGCACAACGCTCCCTTCTTGATCCCGTTCCCAATATCACATAGGATCGTGAAGCTCCCGGGATCCTTCAGCTTCGGTGGAAGCGCCTTGTGCACTAATGCACTCACCTCGTGGTTCAGCTGCACCAACTTCGGCTCATCCACTCGCCGTCTTTTCGCGATCAAGTCCTTCAAAAACTTCGCATAGTGTTGCATCTGTTCCAAAGCATCATAAAAAAGAATGTTAATGTGAAGTTGTTTAAAAACATCAAGAAATTTTGCAAATTTTTCATCAAGCTTCTTTTTCATGAAGCGCTGTGGATACAGGACGGGTATCACAGATTTGGGTACCCCCCCCATTCATCTCTTTCTATTTCTTTCACTTTATCCCTTGCTTCCTTTGCTTTCTTCCACTTTGGAACTCTCTCAATCTCCTCAATGCCTTCCTTGTCCTTCTGGGACTCATTCATATCTTTATGCTTCTCAATCCCTTCACTTTCACTCCCAACTCCTTTCTCAACTTCTTTCTCCTCAGTCTCAACTTCATCCCCTTTAGGCTCAATCTCTTCTTGGGGTGTCTCAGAATCAGCAGGCATCTGAGGACCTTCGTAGTTGGTTCCACTTCTAAGCTGGATCGCCTTGCAATGCTCTTTCGGGTTCCCCTCCGGCATGGAAGGATATTTTCCCGGCTCTCTATTCACCATCTTTGCAATCTGGCTCATCTGGAACTCTATAGAAGTGAACCGCCTATTGTTCTCTTGTTGAGTTCTCGTCCACTCAATGTTCATCTTCTGGAGCTCTTGATCTCGATGATCGCCCTTCTTGTGCAACTCCTTCACATCGTACTCCAAGGAGGACAATCTCTTACTTCCTTCCTCCACCTTCTGCAGGATCGCTCTCAACATCTCCTCGGTTGATGCACCGCCTTCTCCACCAGGAGGTTTAGACCCCGGATCAACACCTGCAGGAACAGTAACACCAGCTTTTGGGTTAGCATAAGAAAAGTTCTCATTTTTCCTCCATGTATTTTGAGGAGGCTGCTGGCCTCCTTGAACTCCTTGTGTGTTCCTCCATTGATTTTGAAGTGGCTGTGGGCCTCCCATGTAATTGGCTACCTCTTGCTGTCCACTGGGCTGGTCTACTCTCTCATTCTCTACTGCATGCTCTCCACCCAAACTCTTTCCCAACTCGAGGTTGTTTATCTTCTCCATCATGGCCATCAATAGCCTTCTCGTTCCTTCACCCTCTTCAACCTGATGCACCCTCTGAAAATCTGCATCCACACCCCAAGCACGGGCATTCGTGACAATGTTGTCCACGATCTCCCTACACCTCTCTATGCCTTGGTTCAAGAATGCTCCGCCCGCACAATCATCTAAATGGTCTTGCCCCGCATTGTTGGCACCACTGTAGAAGAACGCCATAATGTCTCCCTCATTGTACCCGTGCTGCGGGCACTCAATCAGCATGTTTGAGTATCTCTCCCACGCTTGACGTAGGTCCTCTCCTTGCTTCTGGCGAAAGGATGAGATGTCAATTCTAGCCTTGACCGTCCTAGATGGAGGGTAGAATCGCTCGAGGAACAGACGCTCGAGCTCAGCCCAAGTGGTAATACCTCCCCGCAGAAGCGTATTATCGTACCACTCCTTAGCTATTCCCGTCAATGAGAATGGGAACAGCCTAAGCCTCTTGACATCTTCAGACATGCCATTATAATTAAATGTTGAGGCTATCATGAGAAAGCTCCTCAAGTGTTTATGAGGATTCTCCTTCCCGATCACTCATTTGAACTGATTCTCGGTCAGCAGCTTTAAAATCCCCGGTGATATCGAGAAGTTGTTCGCCTCAACAGGAGGTAAAGCCACTCCATCATAGTACCGTTGTGGCTGCGCTGCAAACCTCCCTCGAATAACCATATTGTGATCCACGTTCTGAGGAACGTGTTGAGGATTAGCAGCAGGTACTGGTACTTGTTGGGGTGGTGGTGGGTAAACAGGTGGTTGATTATAGACTGGTGGTGGATGATATGGATATGGTGGGTAAGGATAAGGTGGGTATGGGTAATGTTGGTATACTGGGTTGTTAAAAGGGTTATTTGGGTTTTGTGGGTAAGCAGGGTTGTTATGAGGATTATGGACAAGGTTCTGAGCTGGATTCCCTACGTTTTGTGTATCCGGGTTTAGACTCTGGCTATCCCCTAATGGAATTTGATTCTGGCTACCACTAACTCCAGTGCCTTCAACTCGGTCTACTGCCTGATTGAAATCGTTGGCAGCATCATCCAACTCATTATTGATATCCATTGGTTCCTTTCCTAAGTCGGCAGCGTTCATCCTTCTCAAGAAGGCTCGGTTCCTTCTGGCTATTGTCTCAGGGTCCAACGGTATTCTCTCTTCGCTCGTATTGCCTTGTGAGCGTGTTTTCATAAACCTGACACACTAGCAGAAGGGTCAAAATGCAACTGCCGAATGAATACAAATAAAAGAATAAAAACAGAAAATAAATCACCCACTACTAACTACTAAGCTATCTACAAGTCCTATTCAAAAGCATACAACGCCATCCCCGGCAACGGCGCCATTGACTTGAAGCGAACTACACTAGCTTCTACTAGTAGCTACCCCGCAAGAGTACGGGTTCACTGTAGTATGGGCAAGTATATGGACCAAGTATTATCGAACCCAAGGGATGGTGTATATGCGAATAGATCCCTGAAGATCTACGCGTCGTAGTTAATATGAGTGTAATTGTTTTTGGGTTTTTTGAAAGATTAATTAAAAGAATGAAATAAACTAAGTAAACTAAAATACTAAAGCAATTAAATTAACTAAGGGTTGTGTTCTAATGAGATATGGTGATGCTTAAGATAGGAATCCCTACGTATACTAACGGAGCAGGTACATAATCAAAATAACTGTGACAAACAAGAATTAACCTAAGTCTAAGAATGCAAGGTGAAAGCTCAAGATTCTAAACCCTAATACTTTACCCTAACACTCGACTTCACTAATCCACTAACAAGTTAATGGATTGTGCTCAATTAATGAGACCCTAATTTAACTAAGGTGATGCGGTCGTCCTCCTTCGCTAAACCGGTAGATGAATTAACCTTTCCTAAACCTCATCGTTAAGACTACTAATTGTTATTGAGTGATGCGGTCGTCCTCTCTCTAACACTTTCGTACTAAATTCAAAGGTAAAGTTCAGATTAATTATAAGAATTCATTTATCAAGAGAATTAAAACTAACGTCACAAATTACCCTAATTACGTACCCACATCCTACTTCTACGAGTTCATCCTACCCTAAGCATGTAAGGGTTTTAGCCGGACATGGTTGTAACAAACATAAAAGCAATAGAAGAAACAACGAACATAAACATAATGAATTGAACGAAAAAAATAAGAAACATGAACTAGGGTTTTAAAAGAAAATAAATACTAAGAACTGAAATTGAATTAATTAAAACGACGTTCAAAGCGTTTAAAGAAATCAAACTAATGAAAAAGAACTAAGAAACGAAAAGAAACTAAGAATTCGTATGAAAAACCTCAACAACGTAAAAGTAAAGCTTGCTCGTCTCCTTCCTCTCCAAAAACTAAGTCTAAAATTATTTCTAAAGTTCGGGGATCCTCCAAAACGTGTTTGGAAGAGGTATATATAGGCACGGGTTGAAACGGGAGTTAATGGGCCGAAAATACGCATCCGGAGGCAAAAATCCATGGGCGCTCGAGCAAAACGCTCGAGCGGTCCCGCTCGAGCAGTGTAGCTCGAATGACACAATCGCTCGAGCGGTTCCGCTCGAGCCGGTCGAGCGCTGAAATCTCTCTGCATGTTTTGGACGCTCGAGCAATTCGCTCGAGCGGTGGCGCTCGAGCTGCTCGAGCGCAAGAATAGTTCTGTACGTTTAGGCGCTCGAGCAATGCGCTCGAGCGCGTGCGCTCGACCTAGTCACTCGAGTGACTTCTAACTCCTCCCAAGTGATACTTTTCCTCGTCCGCACTAATACCAATCGTATTTCTTCAATATCTTCTCATCCGGGCATCCATTTGAGTCGATTCAAAGTCCTACGAACTCCGTTTTTCGTCCTCTATTCACCTATGAGCATCAAAGAGACAAATTTATCAATGTATAGAAATAATGCTCAATTGACTCTAAATACTCTATAAACTCGACCAAAACTAGGGCGTTTCTAGCTACGAATCATGACAATTTCACGCCTAATCAACCCCCCCAAACTTACCATATTGCTTGTCCCCAAGCAATGAAATAATAAGTCAAGTGAAATTGTTAGGAATGAGTCAAAGAATCAATCATGCAAGCTAATGAACTCAAGCTTCAAAAGTCAATCACCCGTATACTCACTCACTTTCTTTTATCGTACTCATGCAACAATAATAAGAAACACCAAGATCAAGCATGGATGTGCACTCAACGATGTGTTTCACTCCCTCACAAGTGTATAACAATGATCAAGGGACTCACTCAAACAATCAATCACACAAATGGGCAGCCATAGGCTTGTAAGCACTCTCAACTCCGACCATACTCTAGAAATCAATGCCGAATCAAAAAGGACTTTTCTCAAGGTTGTAATGTAGGCTCTTTGGACAGGTGGGATAACAATATGGTAAAGTGACTCAAGTGAATGGAGAATAGAAAATCAGACTTCGGTACTTCGAGATTAGGAACAGACTACTTCAAGCATTTTCAATCAATACCCTTTCAACTCCATACTCTCAACACTTCAAATTTTTTCTTTCTCATTCTTTTCACTTTTTTTTTTCAATCACTTCACTTTTTTTTTTCTTTTTCGCACAAACACATGAGCTCATTTTTTTCTTTTTGCTCATTCTCAATTTTCTTTCTCTTTTTCCCACATCTCAAATTTCATTCACACCCTTATTTTATCACCACTCAACCATCAATAACTCTCCTTTTTCAACTCAAATCAATCCCTTCATATTCACACTTTTCCTATTCTCCACTCAAATTTGGACAAAAAGGCTTAGGAATTGGAATAGTGTTCATATGTGCTAGCAGATAAAATAGGCTTTAGGCTCAAAGGGGCTAGCAAGGGATTCAATGTCATTGGTAGGGAAAATTTTGGCTAAGTGACTCAATCAAAGATGGCCTAAGATCCTATTCGGCATATCAAACTAGACACAATAAAAAAGCAAGAGCACATGCAAGTTCTAGCATCCTCTACGGTGATGATTCACTCACAAACTAAGAGATTAATTAATGCATCAAAATCTCATAAGGCTCAAAAGCTCACAACTTTTACATCCATGCTAGTCCTAGTGAATTCTCACTCTCATCACACAAGTACTCAAAAGAAAAATTCACAAGCATACAAGTTCTTTCTCAAATCAGCTCAAACTCAAACACTCACACAAAAGAATTTCTAACTCACTCTTACAACTCACTCTACTCATCAAATCATACTCAAAGATAGCAATCAACAAGCATAAGATGATTGATAGGCATGAAATATGCAATAGCGAGTCAACTCAAAATCACCCCAAGGAGTATCTCAACAATCTAATAATCAATCAAACTCAACTCAAAGATAAGGGCGTGCATGCATGTGCAATGTAACAAGAAACATAAAAATCTCCACCCCCCCAAACTTCGACCTTGCTAGAGGTCTAAGTTTGGGGTTGTGGGTTACCTCAACCAAATAATCCCGTTTCTCTCACTAGCTTTGCACACTTCCTTGTCTCAAGTTGGTTCCTTCAATCTGAATAACTCCATGATACCTTTACTCCTTTAGAGACAAGCCTACAAAATAAAACTCTCACGTACGAGGTTAAACATACGACTCAAAATACTCCCTAATAATATAAAAAGACACTAAAAATAAATGAAAGCAAATAAAAATGGGTTGCCTCCCATTCAGCGCTATTTTTAAGGTCCTCATGCCGGACCAAGCTCAAAGGAGCTTATGGGAGGTATTACCACTTGGGCCGAGCTCGAGCGTCTGTTCCTCGAGCGATTCTACCCTCCATCGAGAATGATTAAAGTGAGAATTGAGATCTCTTCCTTCCGCCAGAAGTCAGGAGAGGATCTACGTCAAGCGTGGGAGAGATACTCAAACATGCTGATAGAGTGCCCGCAGCACGGGTACAATGAGGGAGATGTGATGGCATTCTTCTACAGTGGTGCCAACAAGGCTGGGCAAGACCATCTAGACGCCTGTGCTAGTGGATCATTTATGAATCAAGGAATAGAGAGGTGTAGAGAGATCATAGACAACATAGTCATGAATGCCGGGGCTTGGAGTGTGGATGCAGAAACCCCATCTGAGCAAACAGAATTACTTAAAGTAATCGCACTCAATACAAGTTTAAGTGAACTAAACCAGACTAAGCTGGAATAGCTGGGCAAGCTATTCCAGCTCGACGAGCTACAATCCTCATGCGAGCACCTCTAACACAAGGACCATACGAACCCAAAGAATACTCTAGCGAGCAGTTCCAGCCAGTTGGCGAACAAATATAATCAGAGGATGCACCGGGAACCAAATCAATTTGATGTTGGATATCACAAAGTGGAGGCAAACCTTGCGGCAAGTCATTGGGGAAAACATCACCGAACTCCACTAATAGAGAACGTATACGTGGATGCACAGGTGTGGAAGAGACCTGAGATTCGATCCCAAGTAACAATAGACAAAATGGAGCAGTCACCAGTTCCTTAAGAAAAGTAGCTTTGGACAACAGCAAGATCGACTCTCCAAGAGCTTGTTGTGGTGGTTTCGAAGAATGAAGTACAATCTGAGCCCCATCAAACACAAAGCTGTAAGTATTCAAACGACCATCATGGGTAACCGCATTATCAAACTACCAAGGACGGCCCAAAAGAAGGTGGCATGCGTCCATAGGGACCACATCGCACCACACGGAATCCCTGTACTTTTGACCAATTGATAAAGAAACAAGCACACGGTGATCAACTGTTATAGAATTACCACGCTGAATCCAAGCTAATGTATATGGGGAAGGGTAGGGTTTAGTAGATAAATTCAATTTACCACATCATCAGTAGAAATAACATTTTCGTAAGAACTACTATCAATAATAAAACGACAGACCATACCATTGATGGTGCAAGTAGACTCGAAGATGTGATGACGTTGCTCGTCCGATGCAGTGGGAGACTTAGGCGTCAAGCAAGTACGCTGAATAACCAATAACGGGCCTATATCCCCCTCAACATGCTCCTCGGGCAGATCTTCAGAACCGTCGTTATCAAAAATGGGTAGACCGTTATATCCCGATGTCTCCCACTCATCAATGAGAAGGGAACATTACGCCGGTGGCCGGTTTCACCGCACCCAAAACAACGAATGGATGAGGAACTTGCTTCTAAAGCACGAAAAGACGACGAGGTGACATCCAATGCAGTGGGATGTGCTACTGCTGGTGTAACACGCACTGTCGGGACAGTAGGTAACAACGCTGGTGGAGGACGGGCAGAGAAAAGAGGGGCAACTGCCGCACGACGAGAACCCTGTTGCTCAAGGAGAAGAGCGCGTTGATGCTCCTCTGACACTGAAAGCGGCACCAACAAGGTAATTGTGTCTGCAAGTGAGGGTTTCAAGCCAGCCACATAGCGCGACACGAGTTGCAACTAAGAATCATGAACACCAATTCGGGATAAATACTGATAGAACTCCTCAGTGTAGGCATCCATAGATTGAGAACCCTGGCGTAAATTATGAAGGCGTTGATAAAGTGTGCTATCATAACTATGCGGGAGGAATTCACGTTCCAAATATTTTCGAAACTTGGCCCAAGAGACAATATGCGACTTCCGTTCACGAACACGTGATTGTTTCAATTGTTGCCACCAAGAAGCAGTGCGTTGGCAAAAATGAATGGCGACCAAAGCCACGCGATGGGTATCGGGGACAGCTTTGAAATCAAGGATGTCCTCGACGATGTTGATCCAATCCAGAAACTCGCACGGGTTGAGACCCCCCGTGAACTCAAGAATTTCTAACTTGAATCTGGTTTCCCAACGACAGTCGTCCTCCCCGTAACGGCCAGCTTCACGAGCCAAGGGGGCAAACGGATTGACGTTGGTCATGGTCTCGTCCTCATCAGAATCAGAAATAGCCTTTAGAGGGGTGCATCTAGGGCTCCACCCGTCGTGCCTCTCACGATCCGCAGGAGGGCCGTCTCGCACCCCCGGTAAGATAGCGGTAACCGTCAGACGAAGATGCTCCAAATTTGCCGATAGGGCAACAACTTGATGGGTAAGCTCGGACACATGGGCATCCTGTTGCGTGTCGGCTTGAGCGTTAGCACCGTCAAGAGGGGCCAGACGTTTCAGAGGCATCGTACCTAATCTCGTGATACCAACTAACGTAGCGGAAGATTAACGAAACGAAAGAGATAAATGCCTTGATACTACGTATACTAGGCGACGTCTCAAAGTTCTTATTTAATATCAAATTCAGCAACCCTTAACAAGCTCAAAGAGTCGAATATAAATAGTCTTCAAAACAAACCCTAGCAAAGGCCCATGCAAAAGCCAAATAACATAAAAATAAAAATAACTTAATGGATTAAAACTTTAAATAAATAAAGTATTAGACTTCCTTTATATCTTGGGCTGAAACATGCGGTCGTGAGTGTCCAGAAAGGCTAATGATTCAGGCACTGCATCACTTACCCTTCTGGCAGGAACCACAAGTCTGATTCTTCTTAAATCTTCATTTGGAAGACCTCGAACTAGACCCTTTCTAGCAATCTTGTTGAGTGCTTTGAAGTTCAAGTGACTCAATCTCTTGTGCCAAAGCCAGCTATTCTCTGCAGATCCTTTTGCTACCAGACAAGTGTTTCTTGGACAACTATTGAAATCTGCAAGATAAATATTACCTTTCCTCAAGCCAATAAGCAAAATATCATCATAATTAGAGAAAAATACAGTGCAAGAATCACTAGAGAACTTTACTGGGTATCCCTTGTCACAGAATTGGGATACATAGAGCAGATTATGCTTGAGTCCTTCCACATAGTAGACTTCATCTACAGATACGTCATTGATAATCAACTTCCCAACTCCTCTGGTGACTCCAAAGTTGTTGTCACCAAACATCACTCTTGGCCCATTCAATGGCTTGAAATCCTGGAGATGATCTTTCACAAATGTCATGTGCTTGTAGCATCCACTATCAATGTACCAAACACTTTGAAAGTCCATTCTCCAATGGGCTCTTGTCCTCCTGCAGAGAGATTAATTAGGTCCCCTACTAGTGCTGGGTCCTGATTGGTTAGTTACTTTCTTTGTAGGAATCCATAGATAAAGATCATCCCTTGCTGGATGAGGAGATCTTATATTTCTTCCAAATCTATCTACCAACACATGTCCTCTGACAATGACATATTGAGCTGCTGGACTAATACATATACCTTTCCTGTAGATAGGTCTGGTATATCTTTTCTCAAATCTGGCCTTAGGAATGGCCTGTTTCAAAGACATTGTCTTAAAGGTCAGGTTATAAGGGTACATCCTAGAAGAACCATCTCTGGTATCATAGTCACCAAGATCAACTGGTCTTCTATAGACGAGTTTCTGGTTCTGATGAAAATTAGACCTTTTCTGGTGATTGTAATTCCTCTGTGTGTATCTGTTCTGGAATGGTCTCCTCTGAGTAAACCTCTTTTGGGGTCCTTGGTTCTGATTATGGTCCTTTTGTCCATTGTTTCTCCTCTGAGAATCCCTGTTCTGATTGAAGCTCCCCCTTCTTGAGTGTCTCCTCAGAGGTCCCCTAATCTGCTTAGGTTCCACTCTTTGAGGATTCCTCTGGGGTCCTCCAATCTGATTAGGTCTTACTCTTTGAGGTTTAACCTGAACATAACCATCAATCTTTATTGGTTCTCTAGTTAGAAGTTTATTCTCTAGGATTTTCTCTTCCAGTTCAGTTAACTCTTCTGGAGCATAATCAACATGGTCAGCAGAACAGTCCTTGTTCCAACTAGAATTGTGAACTACTCTGTAACCATTTCCATTGGGGTCCTTTTCATCCCAGATTTCTACCACTTCACCACCTCTTACAGACTTGTCTTTGGTATATGCATATTTATGAGATCTTGTAGTAATTCCAGAATATCTTAAACCACTCTTATCATGAATGCACTGAGAAGACTCTGTTATAATAGATACAACAGTTGGTATCTTTGGAGCTTCTCTGGGCACAGGTACTTCCTCAATAGTTTGCACAACTTGCTTTCCCTTAAGGAGAGTTTGGTATTTGGCTCTAAGTTCATTGAACTCTTTCTCTTGAGAGTTTCTTTCTCTCATGGGTTGATCCACCAGAGCATCTCTTTCTGTGACCTTATCTTGAAGTGTAGAGACTTCTTTGGAATGATCACATATGAGTTCTCTGGTAGACTTTTGCTCATGAGATAAAGATTGAACTTCTGCTCTGAGCCTGCCATTCTCTTTCTCAAGTTTCTGGCAGAGTTGAACACAATTTTGGAGATCTGATAGCATTTGCTGCATATCAGACTCTCTAGAAGCACCAGATGATTGAGAGAATTGAGTATATTTGGAATTAGAAAGACATAAGTTAGATTCTTGTACCTCAGTGATGTCAGCCATGAGGCATACATCATCATCTGATCCAAATTCAGAAGAAGAAGATGAACTTGAACTAGTGTCCTCCTCTTCTGCTTCTGCCAGCAAAGCTCTCTTGTCTGCATACCTCATATCTCTCTTGAGTCTTTTCTCTTCTCTTTCTCTAGGAATGAGTTGAGGATAATCATAGTTGTAGTGCCCTGGCTTGTTACAGGTGTAACAAGTGTTGTCTCCTGCTCTGGGACTTGGAGTTGTGTCTCTTCTTCTGGAGTTGTAGTCTGGTCTGCCTGCACTGCTATCTCTCCTCTTGTAGTCTGATCTGCCAGAGCTGTTATCTCTCCTTCTGGGGCTGAAATCTCTTCTCTTCTCTGGTGACTGGAACTTGGTTTCCCTTGAGTCTCCAGATGACATTTCCTTCTCTGCAGGCTTGAAGGAACTCCTTCTGTCTCTGGTAGAGTCCTTCCAATGCTTTTTGTACCTGCCATACTTAGTACTTATTTTTATCAAGTTTTCTAGTTAAGAGTGCTACCTGCTCCTTGAGGCTCAAGTCATCTGCTACAGGTTCCTTCACTGGCTCTTCAACCTTGATGGTAGATGAGAATGCAACTTCTTTCTGACCAGAAGAGGTAGAGATCTCATCTGATTGATCTTCCTCTTGTAGATCATACTCATAGGCTTTCAAATCAGAGAACAGTAAATGATGATCCAGAGTATTAAGATCCTTGCTATCCTTGATGACTGTGACTTTTATCCTCCACCTGCTTGTTAGTGATCTTAAAATTTTATTATTAATCTCTTTCTCAGAATAGTTCTTACCTAAGGCACTAGCCTTGTTGAGGAGATTTGTGAGATGCATGTCCAGCTGGTCAATAGTCTCATTTGGCCTCATCTTGAATGTGTCAAATGAGTGTTGAACAGCCTGAAGCTTGTTGTCTTTGATCTTCTCTGTTCCTTCACAGAGCAGAGCCAATTTGTCCCACATCTCCTTAGCTGTAGTGCAGGTTCTGATTTTCTCGATCACCTCCTTAGTTAATGT
Organism: Ballota nigra; assembly: GCA_947034835.1. Lineage (NCBI taxonomy): Eukaryota > Viridiplantae > Streptophyta > Magnoliopsida > Lamiales > Lamiaceae > Ballota > Ballota nigra. The sequence goes on from OX344730.1 coordinate 27,013,571, forward strand.
GTTGATGATCTCTGTTCTGGCTACCTGGTCCAGATTGTGCAATTTTCTTTCATCATTATTCAGATCCTCCTTAGTCTTGAGGATTCTCCTACGAGCAGTTCTTTCAGGAGTTCTTTCCTCAGCGACTCTTTCACCATCTCTGCTGGTCTCCTCTCTGGTCTCTGACCTGCCATCATCAATAGGAGTCCAGTAAAATTTGATCGGACCACTTTCTACCACATCAAGCATGCGGTGGTGAATAGCTCCAAGATGATTAATCATCATGAAACTCCAGTGGTTGTAGTCATCGAAGAAAAACTCAGACAATTTATGACTCTTAGAAGAAGATTTTGAAGACAATTTGATTAGAGTGAAAAAAGGTTTTAAGCAAAAATAACAAATAAGTTGTGGATCTGCCCTGGTGACTACCAAAAGCTCCTCAAAGCAGTGGTCTAGGACACACTGCTCTGATACCACTTGTTGGTCCCACTAGTCAGATTAGTGCGATGCGGAAGCTTAACAAAGTAAAACCTTTTAAGAGACTTCAAATGATAGATGCAGAAAGTAAAGAAATAAATAAATAACACATGATATATAGTGTTTCAGATGTTAAAATCCTACGTCCACTCTCCCTTATCAAAGGGGCCTTACTACCAACCAACCAACTTACGGACTACTGGAGTTTTACAAGTACCAGCTCCTTGTTGCAATCTTTAGATCTAACTTCGATCTAAAGCTCCTCAATACCACAACCTTATCTTTAGAGATGAACATGTTGAGTATGTAAATTCCAACTATCAAACTCCTTAATGAGTATATAAGTATTAAGAGCCTAAGAGTGCTTAATTGCTAGAGTATAATATAAAGCTTGAGAGTTTTTCTTCATGTGTGTAACTAGAGCTTTCTTCAATCCAACACTCTTGTATTTATAAGGAGGATTAGGGATATAGCCGTTGGAAAGCTAATCCAATCAGATCCTTATAAATGGAAGTCTTTAATCAATCAATTCCCTATAATTGATTGATTGGGTTGGTGAGATCCTTTGGATTGATTCTTCTTGACTTTCTAATCCGATCTTCAATCAGCATTAAATGCACCAACAGTATAGAACTTCCTTGGTCAAACTCTGATTCTTCCAGAGTAGACATACCAGGTACCAGATGACCCAGAGGTCCTCTGGTCTAGAGTCGGCTGTGAAACATTTGTTCCCTTAGATTCATGAGATGATTCTAAGGCACTTTTATTTCATCAAACTCGTCTGGTTCTGGGGAATGTCTTCTGCCTCTGAACTGATCTTCTCTGATGAAGTCTTCTGGCGGAGTCCTCTGATGAAGTCTTCTGGTGACTCTTCTGGTGAAGTCTTCTGGTCTGACAGTTCCCCCTAGACTAAGTCCTAATCTAGTTCCTCATCTGGCTAACAGGTCCAGATGGTCCCATTACAACTTCTGGTTTGTTTCTAACTCATCAAAACTAATAGCTTTTATCCTAACAAATTCCAACAAAATACTGTTTCTACAATCATGAACTTGGAGATGCAAATGAGTCAGCTTGTCACTGCTGTCGGCCGAATGGAAGCTCAAACTGGTGAGAAGTTACCATCCCAACCTGAAGTTAATCCAAGAAACATGAACGATATCATGTTGAGTGGAAAACAGCTGGAAGAAGTCAGAGAGCCTGTTTCGTCAACCCCCATTAATAAAAATGAAGAGAAAAATTCAAAACAGACTGACACTGGGCTACCCAGTGTGGAGCAGAATCTGAAAACCAGAGATGAAAAGGTTAGTGCTTCAGTTCTCAAGTCCTATTATGCTAATATTTTGCCTTTTCCTTCCAGGTTGGAACCACCAGCAATGGAGAAATATTCTGAAAATGTGGTTGAAGTCATCTCAAATGATGTTGGTGTTGTGAACTTTGTTCAAGAAGTTCAAACTGCACAAACAAAATCTGCATCCCCCAGTACCAAGACAGTTGAAGTGAAATATGAGGTTTTGGGATATGTTATATTTTTAATGGAGTTCCTCACCAACAACCGAAGGGTAACTGAGAATGAGAAGATCATGATGGGTGGAAGCACTGTTCGTCAGAAGATACTAGTATTTGACCAAAAGGATTACTTCACTCCTATAACGTGAAGAAATGAAAGCTGGTCGTCAAGCTAAAAGATGTTAAACAAAAGCGCTCTACGGGAGGCAACCCGTATTATTTTTAATTTTCGTACTTTTTTTTTTATTTTGTGGTTGTCTTCTTTGTGGATTTCTTCATGTTTTTGTCTACAGCTTCTTGAGTTCTTAAGGATGGCGGCCGCCCTGTTGGTGAACGAATCTAATCGTAAGGATTAGTGGCTGTTTTAATCTGTTTTTACGTCACCAATCAATAACGTGTGATTGATTACCACCGTAAATGGTAAATCGGGGTTTGGATTTATCGAATTTGTAAATTCGGTAGTCGAAATTGGACTTATTTCGTGTATGTGTGAGTTTGGGTGTGTTTGTGTGTATTTTTTGTCTGAAATTCGAAAATTATATAAATAAGCTGGAGAACAACTATTTATAGAGGCTAGCAAGCATGAGGTGCTACTGACTCTTGGTCTCCCTAGCTTGCATGCCTGACATGTGTCCTTTGTCCTTAGTTTGACCCTATCTAAGCTGAATCTTAGTTACAAAGTCTTCTTTTGGGCCTTATCTCGGACTCATTGTTGTTCGCCTATGTCGGTTTGAATGATCTTGATGACCCTTCAACTGAAAGTTGTTCGCCTCTTGAGGGTGTACTTTGGAAGTTGTTCGCCTTATGGTTTTGTTCAGCTTGGCTTTGGGATCTTTGTTCTTTGTTCACTTGTACACACTTCTTTGGCTGTTTGTTATATCATAGTTTGACCAAGTTGTTCGTCATTGATGACTTCACAGTTGGCTCATTCTTGGTCTCGGGCCTAAATACCTGTTCGCCCATTAGTTGTTCGTCGGGGAGTTGTTCGTCACTTTATACACCTCTAAAATTGGTAGATGCACCCCAACTTGATTTTCTTTGTTGATCACCCTTGATTTGAGGTTGGTTCTTCATAATCCTTGATGTAGCTTTAATCCTTGTTCGCCATTTATTGACTTATGTTCGCCTATCAACAATTGCCCCCTATCCTGGCTATATGTTGCCCCAGACGAGCAACTTTGTGGCGAGCAACTATAGTTAGGATATCAAAATAATGAGGGTTGGGGCGAACATCATTGGCTTGGGCGAGCAACATATGGTCTGCCGTTTCGTCTTCCCAAGGTTTGGGAGTTGTACGAAGATGACGTGGGCGGCATGGTTGTGCGCCGCCCACGCGCGAGCAATCCCGAGGCCACGCACCCCTATAATTACATATAGGTCCCTAAATTTTTAAACTTGTTTGGAAATTACCCCGTTTTCTCTCAATTTGGCCCCGGGGCTTTTGGGAAATTTCGTCTGGGACCCCACTTTTGCTTGGGGTATAAATAGTGGGAAAACTGAAATTTTTCCCACTTTTCCCCCTCTTGCAACAGTGCTCCGGCGAATCCTTCCTTCCTCCGGCGATTTCGAGCTTTCCGGCGTCTGTTCCACAGTATTTGGCCTCAAATTTCAACTCCCAGGTAGTTACTCTTCTTCTCCTATCTTCTTCTTTACTTTTTCTCTCGAAAACGCCATCGCCGCCGTGTGGGTTCGAGCTCCACCGTCTTCTCCGGGATAGCGCCGCCGTCTGCAACTCTTTCTACCACCGCTCGGACTTTTCTTTCTCTTCCATGTCTTCGCACTCGAGCAATAAGACTGAAGAGACCCTAGATCCACTTTTTCCAGTTGCGGTCCCCGTCGATCAACCTCCCTTCGAGATTTCTTCGGCGTCGGATCTTCACGTGGATTCAGTTGTTCGCTCTGTGGAGGACACCGGTGCGGGCCCATCTGGGAGAGAATTAATAGTTGCGGCGAACAACAATTTGGACGTAAGCTCTTCGTCTTCCGCCGAATCTAGAGATCCAGGCCTTAACGAACTCACTCGCGAGTTCCTGGAGAGTATTAACTTCCCATCCCCAAGGATGCGGGAAAATGAGATCCCAGCTGGGGTTGCTCGACTATTTGAATGGCGAGCATATGCTGAAAGGTACGCGAACAGCTTTCCCCGTCCCCAGAGGGAAATAATGGATAAGGTGAAAACTGAGTACCAGGCGAGCAAGATAAAAAGCGTTGTTCGCGAAGATGAACTGGACTCTATCCGGAAGGACTACAAAATCCCATACGATATTCACCTGTGGGCCCCCCGGAGAAAGGAAAGAGTTGATCGCCCACCCCCCGGATGTACGGCGATCAACCTTCACACCTTGATTGCCGGATTAAAGCTGCCTCTTCCACCCGTTGTTGGTCGATTCCTGGAGGCGACCAACTTGGCCATCACCCAAATTACTCCAATTGGGTGGATGAACCTTCTAGGCTCTATGTGCCTGTTCGCCTTAGAGGGGTATGTTGATCGGATCACTGCGGAAGAGATCAACTACTTGATGACAATTACAAGCTGCCCCTTGGGAGAAGAAGGCTTTCACTATCTCAAGGCAAGAACTGGGTTGAAAATGGTGGAAGAGGTGCCGAACAAGGTTCGTGACTGGAAGCAACACTTCTTCTGGATTGGGGGTGATTGGCGAGCATCTTCCGGTCCACACGGCGGCCCTGGACGAATAAATTCTCCAGCAGCCTATGGAAAACTGAAACGTAAGTTTGTTTCTTGCTCGCCTTTGGGCTAAGTAGTTCTAATTTAACTTTTCTTGTTTGTTCGCAGGCCCTCGTCTACCCAAGTGGAATTCGAAAGAGGAGGAGTTGAGCTCCGAGTTCTTGTTTACTTCGTGCTTGGTCGGCCTCCGCAATAAAGTAGATAGAACTATTGACTATCTCTGCCGAACAAGGTGTCAAAAAGCTGCTCGCCTTTTGACTTACCCACACCACCTGGAGGCTCAAGCTGAGGTGCCCCCAGGTATGAAAATTTCTAACTCCTTGCTCAAGTCTTGTTCGTCGTTACCTTGTTTAACTTGTTCGTCTAATTCTAACTTTTTTTTTTTTAGCCGAACAAGTTACAGTTGCCATTCCTCCCTCATACACCCTCCTAGAGCAAAGGGTTCTCGTAATGGGGCCGCCAAAAGGGAAGAAAAGGAGAGGTGACCCTCCTCAAGCGGTGCTCGCCATGTCGAACAAGCCTGAGGGGGCTAGAGTTCCGAGACAGGCTGCCCCCCAGTCCAAATCCGGTCCCCTCCCGTTTCCCCTCCTCATGGGGGGAAACGTTTAAAGAAAGCTGACGGGACTCCCTTGTCCCACGATGTCCCTGGCAAGGGGAAGGAGAAAGTGGGTCACAGTCATCCTCGTCCAGAGGGGGATGCTGTTCGTCGCTCTACTGAGCCTGTGGAAAGAACAGGCAAAGCGAGCAAGGATTCTACCTCTGGTCGCGGCCCCGAGGATCTCACCCATCTGGGTTGGGATGAGCGAAAATTCAAGGAGTAAGTCCACATTAGCTTCTGCCGAACAAGTTTCATCATCATATTTTATTATTCTTCTAAGTATTCTTTCCTTTCTTGTTCGCAGATATCGTGCTGACGATTATCCTGGTCGAGCAAGTGTCGTACATCAGTACGCTTGCTCGAAAACTCCCGTTAACATAAGGGAGATTCCTGGCGAGCATGTTCGCAAGGCGACGGAGTTGGTCGCCCGAGCCTGGACGCGTCCCCTGGACAAAGCCATCCTCCAACAGGGGCAAATGGACAATCTCCATCTCTCAATGATGCTCGTCGCCAACGGCCTCGTTACTGCCCAGAGGGCAATTGCCCAAGTTGCCGAGCAAGAAGAGTCTGCTCGCATTTATGCGAATACTGCTCGGCAGCTTACTGAAGAAAAGGATGGCCTGGTCGGCCAATACGAGGCCAAAATTGCTCGCCTCAACAACCAGATCAATGTTTACATTGATGCCGAGCACAAGCGCCTTGAAGAGATTCAAGTCTTGTCCAAAGAGCTGAAGGACAAAGAGGCCCTGCTTGGGGACAAGGAGGTTTTGCTCGGTGAGGGGGAGAAGAAATTGACCGCGGCTGAACAAAGAATTGTTGAGCTTGAGGCGGAGAATGCCCGTCTCCGGGAGGCAGAAGCCAACCTCTTCAGCCGCGAGCAACTTGAAGAGGAGGTTCAAGCTCGCACCGGCCCCTTCTCCAACCTTGGATACATTTGTGCCTACGCGGACAGCATCCGCACGGCTGATGCCTATGATTACAAGGACATGGTGGAGGAGATGAGCAAGGATTTAAACGAGTTCCTTGAGAACTATCCTCCGCCGAACAACGTTAAAATCCAGTTGGCGGACTTGGCTGTGCTAGGGGTTAAATTTGATAAACTTGACCCCAGTATCACCATCACTCATCCTCCACCAATTGTTGATGACGGCGAGCAGGAAGAGGAGCCGGCTGCCGCGGGCGAGCAAAATGCCGAAGAGATTGAGCGGAAGGCTGCGGAGGACTTGGCCCAAGATTTAATTGTTGACCCTCCTGCCGAGCAAACTCAAGATCCTCCTCCAGCCGAGCAGCAATAGGCCTTAGACTTAGCTTTTTTCTTTTCTTCTTCTTTGTAATAGTTGTTCGCTCCTTTTGTAGTACTTGACTTCTTGAATCATTGTACTATTTTTGAGGCTCAATGCCTTTGATTAATGGATGTCTTTCTTTTGTTCGCTCATTTTCTTATATATGTTAATTGCCTTTACATTTATGTCAATGCCTTTACAATTATAACATATAGTGTTGGGCTTTTGTTCGAATTGAACTTGCCTTTAGTGGAATCAGGGTTCAGCCTTAGGTTCTGTTCATTTTAAAAAACGAACAACCTTTAAGTGGCTTTGGTCCTTAGGTTCTGTTCATTTGTAAAACGAACAACCTTTGAATGGACTTGTACCTCGAGCTTTTGGACTTTTCCTTTTTTGACGAACAACTATTATATTTACATTGCAAAATAATTACAAGTGTTGTAAGACTGTCCATCACTATCATATACAATATGACGAACAACTTTGAACATAAACTAAAAACTTGCTCGCTTATAAATTTTTGCCGAGCAACTCTATTCAAGACGCAGCACCGGACTATACAAATGTGGCGAGCAACTTTTTTAATATACTTAACCAAATTTTCAAAAAATTATGCAAGTTTTTTATCCTTGATCCATTCCATTTGCTTGATTCACCCTTTTGCTTGATTTACTTCATTCGCCATACTTGCCCCCAAGATAATTGTTCGCCCATTTATTGATAGTACTTCTTGAGATGTACGGCATTCCAGGAGTATGAGGCCGGCTTGCCTTCCATATCTTCGAGATCGTATACGCCATTTACGAATTTTTCCATTATACGATATGGGCCCTCCCAAGCTGGTCCCAGTACTCCTGAAGATTGGGCGAGCAGTTTTCTTAGAACCAAATCTCCAACTCTGAATTCCCGGACTTTTACACGGGAATTATAATAACGCTCCGCTCGTTGCTTGTATGTTGCATTTTTTAACTCAGCATTTAATCTTTTTTCTTCGAGTAAATCCATTTCAGCACTTAGAGCAGAATTATTTGCTTGTTCATCAAAGTTGGTCGTCCTAATCGTACTGGTCCTTAACTCAATAGGTATTACTGCTTCTGTTCCGAAAGCCATAGCAAAGGGTGTTTCTCCGGTGCTAGACCTGGGAGAAACTCTGTATGCCCACAAGACTTCCGGGAGTTCGATAGACCAACCACTTTTGCTCTCCGCCAGTCTTACTTTTAATGTATGCTTGATTATCTTGTTCACAGCTTCAACTTGTCCGTTTGACTGGGGATGATAGGGTGTGGAGTAATGTTTTTTGATCCCCCACTTCGCACAGAATTCTCTCAACTCTTGTCCATCAAACTGTGGACCATTGTCTGTCACAATTGCCTGTGGAACTCCGAAACGACAGACAATGTTCTTCCAAATAAAGTTAATCATCTTCTGCTGCGTGATGTTCACCATGGCCTCTGCTTCTGCCCATTTAGTGTAATAATCGACTGCCACAACGGCAAATCGAACATTTCCTACTCCAGCCGGGAAAGGACCAATGATGTCCATCCCCCATTTTGCAAAAGGCCATGGGCTGTATACTGACACGAGCTCCCGGGCCGGGGTATGAATATTCGGGGCAAAAATCTGACACTGATGGCAAGTTTTTGCTTTCTTGATCGCATCCTGACGTAATGTCGGCCAATAATACCCTTGCCTGATGGTTTTGTACGCCAAGGCTTGCCCCCCAGTGTGATTTCCACATACTCCGGCGTGAATTTCTTCGAGTACTGCTTGCCCTTGCCCCCTAGGCAAACACTTGAGAAGTGGGACTGATATTCCCCTTTTGAAGAGTTGCTCGCCCACCAGAGTATATCTGGCGGCTCGCTTTACTAGCTTGGCAGCTTCAAAAGGATTGTTTGGTTTTTCCCCACTTTTCAAGTATTTGACTATACTTGTTCTCCAGTCTTCCTCACTGGTTTGATCGTCGAGTTGGTTGACATTATAGCTTACTGTTGATGGATCTTTCATCTTTGTAACTATAATATCTGCCAACTCTACGGGGCCTTCACTTGTTGCCAGTCGAGCAAGCGCATCTGCCTGGGTGTTGCTCGTCCTTGGAATTTGCTGTATGAAAACTTGCTGCAACATGGACATTAGGTGAGCAACAATTCGTTGATACTCGATCATGTGATCATCCTTTGCCTCGTATTCACCTCGGACTTGGTTCACGATCAATTGTGAATCGCCAAATATTTGCAAGTGTCTAACACCAACTGCGAGAGATAAGTGGAGACCAGCAATAAGAGCTTCATACTCAGCTTCGTTGTTGGTTGCCATGAAACCAAATCTGATTGCCGAGGTGAATACTTGTCTATCTGGGCTGATTAAAACTACTCCTGCCCCCGAGACTATATTGGTTGATGATCCGTCCACATAGAGATGCCAAGGATGATCAAGTCCTCTCGTCGGATCTGGTGGGAAAGTTAGTTCGACTATAAAGTCGGCTAATGCTTGCCCTTTGATCGCTGTTCGAGGAGCATATGTCACCCCGAATTGGCTAATCTCCAGTGACCATCTTAAGAGACGACCTGCAGTGTCGGGGCGATGGAGAATTTACCTGAGCGGGAAAGTTGTTAGAACTTCGACTTGATGGTCAAAGAAGTATGGTCGTAACTTTCTCACGCTCATAACCAAAGCATACGCCAGCTTTTCGGTTGGAGCATATTTGATCTCTGCTTCATGCAAAGCCTGGCTGACGTAATATATAGGTTGGTGGAATTTGCCGTCTTCGCGCACCAAGACAGAGCTGATGGCAACTTCTGATGCGGCTAAGTATAGAAAGAGCTTTTCTCCTGGGATTGGTTTTGATAGGATTTTGACATCTCCCAGGTAGTCTTTAAGTTGATCGAAGGCCGCTTGGCAGTTGTTAGTCCATGCAAACTTTCCTTTTTTGACGGCCTCGAAGAATGGACGGCACTTGTCCCCCGACCTGGATATGAACCGGTTCAATGCTGCTAGGCACCCGGTGAGTCTTTGCACTTCTTTCACCGAACGTGGTGGTTGCATATCCATGATGGCTTTAACTTTTGAAGGGTTGGCCTCAATTCCCCGCTGGCTAACAAGATGACCCAAGAATTTTCCCGAGTGAACTCCAAAGCTGCTTTTCTTTGGATTCAACTTCATGTTATAGTGTCGAAGAATTTCGAACACTTGAGTCAGATGTTGAAGATGGTCTTCCTTCTTGGGACTTTTGACTACGATATCGTCTACATAGACTTCAACCGTGTCTCCAATTTGTTGATCAAACATCTTGTTCACCAGTCTTTGATATGTTGCTCCAGCATTTATGAGGCCAAACGACATTCTCTTCCAGCACAGCAAGTTTTTGTTAGTATAAAAAGCTGTGCTTTCTTGATCGTCAGAGTGCATTGGGATTTGATGATACCCTGCAAAAGCATCCATGAATGTTAGCATTTCGTGACCCGCAGTGCTGTCCACCAATTGGTCGATGTGCGGGAGAGGAAAGTTGTCCTTCGGGCATGCTGCATTCAGATCTGTAAAGTCTATGCATAGCCTCCAGGTTCCGTTCGATTTTCTCACCAGCACAGGGTTTGCTACCCATTGTGGACAAAGTGCTTGACGGATCAGATCGTTGTCTAACAGCTTTTTAACTTCTTCATTCAACGCTTGATATTTGTCCGGGCCGTACTTCCTTCGCTTTTGATGGACAGGCTTTCTTGCTTGATTTATGTTCAGCTTGTGGCAAGCATGTTTCGGGTCTATCCCCACCATATCTGCGTGAGACCAAGCAAAGACATCTAGATTCTTGGTGAGGAACTCTTTCATTCGGGATCTGTAAGGCTCTGGGAGCTCAGATCCTATGAATAGTTCAAGATCTTCGTTGTCGGGATTAACTTTGAACGCCTCCAGCTCTTCGACTGGAGTTGCTCGTCGTTTTTATCCCTTCCAACGGGGATCAAGTATGGGTTCCTCAGGGTTGAAATCATTTTTAATGTCCATGGGCTCTGCCCCCAGGCGGGGTTCTAGATCATCAGTTGGTTCCGTCCCATTGTTGTTCGTTTGTACTTGGCCCTCCAAGTCCCCCACTGAGGGTTGTTCGTCATCACCCTTTTGTTGTTCGTCAGATGGAGGTTCCTCGCGGGTGGTAACAAGTTGCTCGTCCAACACTTGCTCGTCCAAGTGTTGTTCGTCCGTATCCATGTGGTCGTCCATGTCCATCATATTGTTCAGTATTGATGGTTCGTTGACGGGATAACTTGTTGCTTCCATCATGGATATTTGTACAAATTTTGCTCGTAGCTGTTGAATGCATTCTCGTGCTCTCCGTTGGTCTCCTTTAATTGTGCCTGTTCCACTAGCTGTTGGAAATTTCAAACAATAATGGTAAGTGGAACACGCAGCTTTGAATTCATTGAGAAAAGGTCGGCCAAGAAACCCGTTATAGGTCGACTCCTGGTCTACTACCAAGAAATCTACCATTCTTGTTATATTTCTTTGGGGTTCATTAGCCATTACAAGTTGTACTGCTAATGTTACAATTCCCAACGGTGTTGTCACAGCATTCCCGAAGCCTATGATTCTATGTGTTGTATTCCGAACGTAACCCGAATAATCTCCCAGATTATCGAGGGTCTTCTTGAAAAGATGTTGGTGTAGGCTCCGGTGTCCACCAACAGTCTGTGGACTCTGGTCCCCATAATCTTGGCGCAGATTACGAGTGAATCATTGTGCGGAGTTAAGACGCCTTCAAGGTCTTTTTCGGTGAAAGTTAATTCTGCCGTTTGCATGATAGACGGCTTAACTCCCATTTCTTGTACTTGGTCAATCGCTCGTAGCTCTGCTTTCCTCTTCCGATTAGAGTCGGGTGGTTGTCCATCAAAACACCCTCCCGCGGGACCTGCGGGTTCCATCATGAAAAGATCTTCTAAAGGTTGAGCTGGTATACTGGGAACTGGTCGCCCGGGTCTGTTGTTTCTCTGAGGTTGACCATCCTCTTCGTCTTCTGAGTTGTTCTCCCGGGTTCTCTTCCTAGGTTGCCTTTTAACGAAATCGGAGAGCTTTCCCTCCTCATAAAATCGCCAGAGTTGCTTAAGCAAATCTCTACACTCACTTGTAAAATGCCCCACACTTTGATGGTAGGCACAATACTTGTTTGGGTTGAGTTTGCCAGTATCCTAGCGGATTTTACGTGGTGGGGAAAGCAACTCTTTCTCCTTTACGCTCTCATACACAGTATCAACTGATACTGTCAATACTTGGTTCAATTTTTCCTTCAAATCCGATCCTTCAGTGAATGCTTTCATGTTTTTCGGGACCCTGTAGCTTGTCCCGACGGGCTTTTTGTTATTTTCCTTAGGATCAGCTTTGTTCTCCCCTAAATTTGTTTGTAGGGCCTCGTGCATGGAAACGAAAATGCCAGCTTGGTTTCTGAACTCGGCATAAGTCTTTGGGCACTTTAGACGTACCTCCTTCCATAACTTCGACCCTTTTTTCAATCCGGCCATCACAGCGACGATCTTTGTATCTTCGCTCATCGGTTCTCCTTCTAGCAAAACTTTATCGAATCTTTCCATAAACGCCCGGTCAGTTTCATCATCATTTTGCCTCAAATCTGACAGCCTGTGTTTTTGGGAAAGATACGACCCCGCCGTTGAAAAGTGAGAAAGAAATTCTCGACTTAGTTGGACGAACGAGTGGATTGATGCCGGCGGCATTGATGAAAACCACTTGTGAACCCGATCGCCCAATGTTAACGGAAAATTCCAGCATTGGGTGGCATCGCTGGCCCCCACGGAGACCATGTAGTCCGTATACTTCGTTAAGTGGACCCGGGGGTCGGCGATGCCTTCATATTGAATGCTAGCCGGAAATTGAATCTTTTTCTGTATCGGGGCCTTCAAAATGTGAGCTGCCAAAGGTGAGGATGGCATGCTGGTCGTTCCCATCCCCCTCTGTTGGTCTAGTTGCCCCTGCATGTTCTCCACAGCCCTCCTTAGGCTTGATAATTCATCAAGAGGTGCCCCCTGACTTGGAGGCTGTTCGGCGAGCAAAGGCATTAACCTTTCTGCTCGTCGCAGTCCCTCGCTTGGAGTGGGCACTTCCTGGGCTTGCCTCCTAATGTTGTTCGCCGCATTTGGCCCTAGGCGCCTGAAGGCTGACTGGGAGAGTCTTTCATGGACTGATGGGCGAGGCTGTTCAAAAGTTGCTCGCCCATCTTCTGCTCCCCGGCGAGCAGCTTCCCGTTGGGGTTGGCTAAGCCTGTCTTGGGCACTAGAACGCGTTGTTCCATGGCTAGACATAGTTGTTCGTCCGCGACCAGACTCAGCCTGTACCTCTCTTTGGTCGACCACCTTGGCCTTTCCCTTATTTCGTCTGACTTGGGCACTATCAACCTCTCGCTGTTCGTCCCTGGTAGTCCTGGGCCTAACAACCTCTAGGGACTTGTCCCTTGGCCTTGCTTGTGTTGGCCTGACCTGCTCTTGTTGTCTCTGGAGGGCCTGGAGAGCAGCTATGGTTTTAGCCAACTCGTTGGGGTTGTTCGCCAAAGCCTCCATCTCAGGGGGGAGGTTATGTGTTATGGTTGTATGCTGTGACCTGTTCGCATGTCTCGGGTCACGGTCCTGGTGGTCGGCCGACGTGGCTCGGGTCAGAGATGCTCTTTTTGACAAACGTGATCCTTGGGTCTCTTTAGATTGAGGCATTTCAATTTAAATTACTTCTTAATTTATAAATTGAAGAACACCAAGAACACCAAGAACACTTTTGTTTATATCTTCAAATATTTCTCGAGATTTCTTATGAATCTTCAAGTTTTCAACTTGAAGTTCTTGAGTAATCACACTAAACCGAAGGTTCGAACCCTCCTTCTAGCACCAAATTGTTGGTGAACGAATCTAATCGTAAGGATTAGTGGCTGTTTTAATCCGTTTTTACGTCACCAATCAATAACGTGTGATTGATTACCACCGTAAATGGTAAATCGGGGTTTGGATTTATCGAATTTGTAAATTCGGTAGTCGAAATTGGACTTATTTCGTGTATGTGTGAGTTTGGGTGTGTTTGTGTGTATTTTTTGTCTGAAATTCGAAAATTATATAAATAAGCTGGAGAACAACTATTTATAGAGGCTAGCAAGCATGAGGTGCTACTGACTCTTGGTCTCCCTAGCTTGCATGCCTGACATGTGTCCTTTGACCTTAGTTTGACCCTATCTAAGCTGAATCTTAGTTACAAAGTCTTCTTTTGGGCCTTATCTCGGACTCATTGTTGTTCGCCTATGTCGGTTTGAATGATCTTGATGACCCTTCAACTGAAAGTTGTTCGCCTCTTGAGGGTGTACTTTGGAAGTTGTTCGCCTTATGGTTTTGTTCAGCTTGGCTTTGGGATCTTTGTCCTTTGTTCACTTGTACACACTTCTTTGGCTGTTTGTTATATCATAGTTTGACCAAGTTGTTCGCCATTGATGACTTCACAGTTGGCTCATTCTTGGTCTCGGGCCTAAATACCTGTTCGCCCATTAGTTGTTCGTCGGGGAGTTGTTCGTCACTTTATACACCTCTAAAATTGGTAGATGCACCCCAACTTGATTTTCTTTGTTGATCACCCTTGATTTGAGGTTGGTTCTTCATAATCCTTGATGTAGCTTTAATCCTTGTTCGCCATTTATTGACTTATGTTCGCCTATCAACACGCCCCAGTCAGCGAGTAATCTATTCAACCCAGGTGACTTCTTTCCATGTCTTGCACATCCTCCTTATTTTTCTTTGATATTTTGTAGTTGCTTGAGGCCAAGCAACGCATTAAGTGTGGGGGGATTTGACTTTGCAAGACATAATCATGTGAGGTTGTTGGTTATTAGTTACTTGCTTCATTTGAGATTTTTGTATTATGCTAATAGTTGTAGTCGAGTTTTGTGCACTGTAGTTTGAGTAATATGGCATGACAAGGGAGACACGTGTGATTGCTTTTGTGTTGGATTTTTTGGAATTATGGTTGCATTGCTAATTTTTAGTGATGGATTTGGATAAAAATGCACAAGATTTGATGCCAAAAACCCTTTTTGTGAGCTTTTGAGCCTAGGAGCAATTCATCATATATATGCTCAATTTTTCTTGTTGTGTGGTCAATCTTGGTGTGTTTATTCTAGAACTTACTTTCTTATGCATTTCGAGACCACATTTGTGAACTCATGCATTAAAGTGATAAAGGCATCTAGGATTACCCCTTTTGACTGTATGTTCCTACTTTATTACATTTATCCTTAGAAGTCAAGTTGAGTCTAAGCCTTTTCTTTGATCAAGCAAACTATTTAGCCATTATCCATATTTTGTTGAAGACTCATCCATTTGCACCCTTGGTTGAGATTTGATTGTGAATTATATGCATGATAACTTGGGTCTTGTGATGAGTGAAAATGTTGTGAAGGTGGAAAGTGGTATTGAAAAAAAAAGTTTGAAAAGTGCTGAGAAAGGAGAAAAAATCCAGCATAAAAAAATACTGGAAGAAAAAGGGGGGGGGGGAGGTTGAAAAAGAAAAGAAAGAGATTCGAATGTTGATCCATTGACTTGCTTGTCCTATGAAATTTATGTTGTCATTTGGGAATATTTTTTTACCATGGAGAATTGTGACTTGGGGTGATGAGTTGTTATTGCAAAAGAAGGGAGATGATCAATGTTTTTTTTAGGTGTGTTATGCATCTATTTCACAATTGATCTTGACTAGCAAGTCTTATCCTACCCTTACCCGAAGCCACGTTACAACCAAAGAAAAGACCTTTTAATTTTTGCATGAGTTTCACTCTTTTTAAAATGGAGATTTGATTTTTGAGCAAGCATATGGTAATAACACGTTATGATTTGACATGAGTGCTTTGTTACCCTTTTTATACACTTGAGCGAAAAAGAGTGATATCCATTGTGAGGGTGTTGAATTTTTGTGCATTCGAGTCTAAGGAAGTTGTTAGAAGTTGGTCAGACGTCCTATTTTCTTTGATCACACTTGAGTCATGATCACTTGTTATCTCTTGATCTTGCTATTGTCTTGAATTCTTCAGTGAATGAGACTTGATTAATTTTGCTCTGGTTTATTTGATGGCTTGAGGACAAGCAAGGATTTAAGTGTGGGGTGGATTTGATAAGTCGTAATTATTGAGTAATTTGTGTGCTTCAATTGGTTGTTTAATAACAACAAATATATATTTTACTCGTTATTATCTGACTTATGCTATTATGGTCTCAATGCATTGATGTTATATTTTTCTATGAATTTCAGGGTATTTTGGAACATTTAGAGTAAGAGGAGAAATATTACTGGGACTGATACAGATTATCAATGGAGAAAAGAGTTGAACCGTGTGAAGCGTCTCGAAACTGGGATCACAACAAAAAAGAATCGAGTCAAGCGGAGTTCGAAAGCTGAAGATATGAATAAAATAAAATTGGCGCGCAACAACCAAATTAGTTTCGCGAATTTGGGCAAAAATCAAGTCTAATTAACAGCCCACTTCCACATTGTTTGATGAAGGTCCAGAATCAAAGAACCTATCTCGTGGCCTTATTAAGGCATGCTCATGTTTCCAATATCATGGCCCAATATGCTATATCAAATCTTAAGATTCTGTCTTGAGCAATACGCAAGGAGATTGGGTATTATCTCCATATATACCCACACGGTCATATCAGGAAAGAGGAGATTTTGAACGTGAAATTCTGAAAACAGCCACCTCCACCTTAATATACCTAAGACAACGATCATACTTGAGGGAAAGACGTGAGCAATATTCCGAAACGAAGAAGATGATTTCCATGGCGATGCCCACAACCACTTCTAGTTTGTTTGTTTTTATTCCAATTTCGGGGATTTCTAAACTTGTGTTTTGATGATTGTTAATTGAACCTCGTATTGTTTGTGAGACTTTTACCCGGATTATTTATATCATCTGTTTTAATTGTTTTACGTGTTGGAATAATTAATTTAGCTTGATCACCTAGGTTAATTATTTTGTGCATGTTTGCTAGTTCATATGTGGTAATCCGTAATTGTTGTGATTATATGACAATTGGTAGCAACTAGTAATATTTACTAGGGTGATATAGATCGGATTCTTTCGAACCGAGCTTGCGTGTTTGAGAATTTGTTTGACCTTTATACTAGGGTTTAATGCTTCTACCAAATTAAATTTAGATTGTATCTAGACTGTTTGGTTAGAAAGGTTCTTTGAAGAGCTTGTTTCAATTGAATAATATTAAGGGATAAAACCGGTGAACAGAGCTTGTTGTTTATCGAGGGTCATTAATCCGTGGGAAAAGTTGAGCGAATAATACGTTTGATTAGCATAGTCAAGACCAAGTGGTGAATGAACTGCAAATTGGAATCTGTTAATTAATTGAATTTCTATTGTGTTATTTGTTTGATTAGATTATTTAATTTTAATTATTGTTTTAGTAGTGCTAGAAAAATCAATCCAAACTTCCCCTTTTTTTGTCCCATTAATTATTCCAAAAGACATAATTTTGATTTGTACGTTCCCCGTGGATTGACCCCTTGCTTGCCACTACCACGAGTTAGTAGAGTAAAACAGGGTTACACATTTATTTTAATTTGGCGCGCCTCGACAGCGCGACCCAGGCTGAATCGTACTAAAGTTGGAATTAAATCTCCCATTTTTAGAATGGTTTCTTTGAGATATTTGTGGACTGGTTATCCTAGTATGGGGGTCATTTTGATAGTTAATGGCCATAATTAATGCTTTCACACGGTGGACTTATGTATGCTTGTTATCCACCTGCAATCACGCTTTTGTTAAGCCTATTGCAACACTATTGAGCTTAGTTCTCATTTTCCAAATTATCAAATTGAATGCATTCGAATGGATAATGTCAGTGATCTCACATTGACTGCATTCAATGTTTAGTATATGTCATTGAAAAATTAAAGTGAAGCATTAAGTCCCCTTATATCCACACCATAATGGTCCAGCTGAGTTACTAATATGATGCATCAAACTATTCGCTAGACCATTATTGCAAGAAATTCCAACTTAGCTACATGTTATGGGCATGAATTTTACATGTAGCTACTCAAATTTAAATACGACTCACTGCATATAATTAATACTCCCCTCTACAACTAGTGCGCAGAAAATGATACATCATTTTCCACCTGCAAACATTCTATCGTGCAGTATGCGTACCATCACAACACGTCAACAACCCTGTTGGCTGACTGCATAATTGATGAAAAGTCTATTCTCGGCATTAGGGGGAGATTAGAATCCAAAAATTAAATGAATGCCGAGAAGTTTCCCCGAAGGAAACAGATCGAGATATTTTCCTTAAAGAAAAAAGACAAAAAAAATTTCCCTAAAGGAAAAAGGTCTTCGATATTTAGACTCATGCACTAGTTAAACTGAACTTGAAGTTCAAAATGATAAGTAGTAACTTGCAATGTATAACAAGTAGTCTGCTAGATGAGTTTACTGACCACAAATGTGTAGAGGTCCAAATGAAAAACGAGTATACATGCCCCACACGCCAGAAGCGTAAATGACCTATAAAAGAAACATACACACCTAGAATGAAAGCTAGCAAAACTGGTCAGTCAAACTTGAAATCTCCAGAAGAGATACGTCCAGAAGATTTGAAATCTCCAGAAGAGATACGTCCAGAAGACTTGAAATCTCCAGAAGAGATCTGTGCTGAAGACGAAGAATCCTAGTAACAAAGCACGTTCACAAAATGATCTAATACTAGGATTGCAGAATGACCAGATCAAATACATAAGGAAAATGATATGAATTTGGTTAATTTGAGATCAATAAATAAATACCGGAGAAACAATATAAATTTGTAGTCGACAATGTATCTGTGTCCACAATTACTCTTTCTAAAATCTGGATCCAGTACCTAAGTTGAGTGCCCGAAGCACTTTCATTTGGGTGCAATAAGGAAGAAGCAAAAGTGTGATAGAGCAAAACTCGCTAAAAATAAGGTTTGATTCTATCGTACGTACACTCTAAGAGTTATCCCTGTTGGATAATGAGTGTTTATACGAAAACCAAATAAGGTGGTGAGCAAGATTAATATCTTTAGGGTTTTTCGCAAAAACCCATGTTTTTCACAGAGACCCATGACTGTCTGTGATCAAACATATTCTCCTGGCATGAACAAACAAAGTTACGCTAATCACTGGAAGCTAAAATAAAATTAAGTTAATGGACCTTGTAAACCGCGTATTTTATATGGTTATTACATGCCAATATTTATATCCCTGATGGATTTAAAATTCCTTAGTAGAGGAATTATGAAAACCGCAGAATGTATAGTACAAAATTGTGAAGGTCATTATATGATCTAGAAATAGTCGGATCAAATATGGTACGATCGACTTAGTGAATTCCTCCCGAAGAAGGAATATACAAACAATATAGATTTCCCTTGCGTAGAAACCGCAAAGTGGTTTTTGTATCATATCCATATATGTTGACGATCTAAATATAATCGGAACATGCAAAGAGATTGAAGAAGTCAGTTCAATCTTGAAAGCTGAATTCCAAATGAAAATCTTGGATAAAACTAAGTGCCCACCTGAAGTTTAGGTTGTCACTATATAATTATTTTATGTCACAAAATTACGCTATGTTGTACTAGTGCAATGGTTAGCTAGGATTGTTCATACCATGCGAATCTTGGTTCAATCCCCACTTACAACATTAATTTTTACTTCTTTGTTATTTTGCTTTAACTAATTCAGTGCCAAATTCTAACATTTTTTTTTTGTAATTTATATATATTACATCTATTTATTATTTTGACGAATACAAAATTCTTATATTAAACGATTTTAATTATTATACGATATCACTCTCATTTTAATCATAATGCATCAAAAGACCCTTAAACTATTAAATTTTATTTCAAAAATTCCCTAAAATCTTTTTTTTTTTTTTCAAAAAGTCCATAAACTATCCATTTTTAATTTAGAAGGCTCTTAAACTTTTTTTTTTTAGAAAGTCCTTAAAATATACATTTTTCGTTTTGTTTCATGAGGCCCCTTTTTGACAATCCATTAAAACATATTTTTTTGTTGGAATTTGATTTTAATAACATTGAAATTTGTTGATTTATTTTCTAATGAAATACATTAAACTAACTTAGCAAATTTTTTTTTGGGAAAATGCACTTTTTTGTCCTTTAACATTTGTTGATTTTGGTTTTCGTCCTGTTAACTTTGAAATTTTGAATTTTATCCTATAATATACAAAAATTGTGTTTTTCGTCATGTTAACTTTGAAATTTTGGATTTCATCCTATAACTTACAAAATATTTGTGTTTTTTGTCCTATAACTTACAAAAAATATTTTTTTGTTCGGAAAATCTGACGGGGCACCAATTTTTTGTAAGTTATAGGACGGAATTTAAAATTCCAAAGTTAACAGGATGAAAAAAAATCATTTTTTCAAGTTATATGACGAAATTCAAAATTCTAAAGTTAATAGGACGAAATCCAAAATCAAACAAAGTTAAAGGACAAAAAAATGCATTTTCCCTTTTTTTTTAAAACAAAAAATAGTTCAGGGACTTTTTGAAAAAATTTGATAATTTATGAGCTTTTTAAAACATTATGCATATATATTATTATGGAACCATTTCATGAATGACCTACTCTATAAACTATAATTTAGTTCTTACAATTAAATATGAGATTAACTATAAATTTATTTTATATAAACTGTGCCCTTCCTGCATATAATTCCTGCGTCCGCCCCTGGATAAAACCAAGTATAGTCTCGATCTGCTGATTCGAGAATTTTCCTGAAGGAAAAATGAATTCAAGTACTTCCCTGAAGGAAAATTAAATTTAAGTATTTTCCCGAAGGAAAATTAATTCGAACATTTCCCTGAAGGAAAAATAAAAGCATTTTCCTGAAGGAAAATTAAATTTAAGTATTTCCCATTTCCCTGAAGGAAAAATGAATATGATATCTCCCTGAAGGACAAATGAATTTTATACACCAGTCAACCTACTTAAAAAGGTTATTTGCATGGATAAATCTCATCCACTTAATATACCTATGGTAGTTCGATCCCTTGAAGTGGATAAGAACCCATTTAGGCCCAAAGAAGATACAATGGATATCCTAGGACCGGAAGTTCCTTATCTAAGCGCTATTTGGTGCATACTTTATCTCGCAAATTGCACCAGTCCGGACAACGCATTTGCGGTAAATTTACTTCCGAGATATAACACTTTTCCCAGAAGGAGACATTGGGATGATGTTAAACACATTCTATGATAACTCAGACTGGTTATATTTTTCTTTGTGATAATATTGTGATCTCATGGAGATCCATTAAACAATACATTCCCCATTGTAATCGATGAAGACAACGTAATTTGTGTTGCACAAATGAACAACGGGTACGTTAAGAGGAGCTTTATGAAACATATTTCCCCGAAATTCTTCTTCCCATACGAACTCCAGAAGAGTGACGTAATTACCATACAACATGTGCGACCTAGTGACAATCACAATCTAGCAGATTTGTTCACTAAGTCCCTACCTTCCTCTACTTTTGAGAAGTATATTTATGTGAAGGCGTAAAAGGTTGTTGTTTTCAGGGGGAGTGGTAACCTAGAAACAATCCTGAATATTGGATCCGAAAGATCAATAATTGCACTTCTCTCTAGCTAAAAATATTATTTTTCTTTTCATTTAGTTGATTTTATGTCTTATTTTAAAATTGAAATATTGTCTAGGATTTATGTAATTTTCATATAAATAAGTTGTTATTGAATTAAAACACCAATTTTTTAGAAAATTATGGTAATACATTCATATTAAACTCACAATTTTTTGTATGAATTCTTTTGAAATTGTTAGGGTCTTATTATATTAACTTACATGAATGTAATTTTTTATATATACTGTTATATTATTAATTGTTTGAGTATAGTAGTTGGTTTTAATTTTAATGTTAATTTGATATTTAATTTTGTTTTATTTCTTGTAGATAGTGGAACGATACTTTAAAAAAAATCCATCCATTGAGAAGACAACATGTATTGAGGAGACATCATCTACAATCAATGCACATGTTGTTCAACCTCACCAACCACCAATTCAAGAAAATTTTATTGGAATTGATTTGGAAAATCTACCAAGTGATCCAGGATTACGACCTAATATAATGAGTTATCCGCCTAATTTAATTGAACAAGTGCGTAGGTCATACTTGTTAAAAGGTCCATGTCAACCATGTGAGCATAATTTTCCTTAAAAGGTGGATGGAAATAGAAAGCGTAAATTTGTTCCATCTTGGTTTGACGAATTCAATGATTGGTTGGAGTATAGCATTACAAAAGATGCAGCATATTGTTTATATTGTTATGTCTTTTCTGCGGGGCATAGTGAAAGAGCACACGATGCTTTTGTTTATGAAGGATTTAATAATTGGCGTAAGAAAGAAAGATTGAGATATCATGTTGGAGATCATAATAGTGATCATAACAGATGTAGAATGGCTTGTCAAGATTTGATGAATCAAGTTCAACACATTGAAGTATGTATTTCCAAGCGACCGGAATAATCAAAGATTGATTATCGTTGTAGGTTGAATGCATCTGTTATTGCCTTGTGTTATCTCATTAAGCAAGGATTGGCCTTTCGAGGATATGATGAGTCAGAAGAATCATTGAATCAAGGAAACTTCATTGAGTTTTTGAAAGCTATTGCTACGTGCAGTGAAGAAATTGATAATGTTGTGTTGCACAATGCTCCTGAAAATCATAAGCTTACGTCTCCTAGGATTCAAAAGGAAATCATAAGTGCAGCTGCAACTGAGACAACATATCTCATCATTAAGGATATTGGAAATGAATTTTTCTCTATTTTAGTTGATGAGTGTCGAGATGTATCAATCAAAGAGCAAATGGGAGTGGTGATACGTTATGTGAATAAGAGTGGATGTATTATTGAGCGTTTCCTTGGTCTTGTGCATGTTACTGACACGACTGCAACCTCACTTGAGAAAGGTATTGAATCGTTGTTCTCCACTCATGGCTTGAGTATTTCTAGTTTGAGGGGTCAAGGTTATGATGGAGCAAGCAATATGAAAGGTGAATTTCATGGGCTAAAAAGTTTGCTACTGGAAAAATTCAAGTGCTTACTATGTTCATTGTTTTGCTCATCAACTTCAATTGACAATTGTTACTGTTGCTAAAAAACATAAAGAAATTGGTTCTTTTTTCAATAATGTTGCACGTTTATGTAATATTGTTGGAGGTTCTTGTAAGCGCAGACGTTTCTTTCGAGAGAGCCAAATGAAATAAATCATTGAAGGGATTGCAAATGGTGAAATCAAGACTGGAAGTGGATTAAATCAAGAAATGTCACTAAAGCAACCAGAGTTCTCACCATGGTACTCTTATAAACTTGATTAGTTTGTTTTCTTCTATTGTTGATGTTCTTGGATATGTTGAGGATAATGGCTATGATGATTCTCAAAGGGCCAAAGCATTTGACTTGCATGAGATTGTGAACCAATTTGAGTTTATCTTTGTGTTACATCTTATGCGAAAAATTTTGGGGATCACACATGACCTATCACAAGTTCTACAAAGAAAGGACCAAGATA
Source organism: Ballota nigra (assembly GCA_947034835.1). Classification (NCBI taxonomy): domain Eukaryota; kingdom Viridiplantae; phylum Streptophyta; class Magnoliopsida; order Lamiales; family Lamiaceae; genus Ballota; species Ballota nigra. The sequence goes on from OX344730.1 coordinate 27,036,732, forward strand.
TTGTTAATGCAATAAGTCTTGTAAAAGTATCAAAAGCTCGTTTACAAGCAATGAGAGACGATGGTTGGGAGACTTTGTTAGTTGAAATTTCAGAATTTTGTAGCAAACATGAGATAGGTGTAGTGATCATGGAAGATCCATATACACCTCGAGGAAGATCAAGGCGTGGAGAAAAGATGACTAATCTTTATTATTACCAAGTTGAGTTGTTTTATTTTGTGATTGACATGCAAGCTGTAGAGCTAAACCATCATTTTGACGAAGTGAACACTGAGTTGCTTTTATGCATGACATGTTTTGATCCTAGAGATTCCTTTGTAGCCTTTGACAAAAATAAAGCTACTTTGTCTCGCCGAGTTCTATCCTTGTGAGTTTTCTCCAGTTTCTCTTTGTGAACTTGAAAGTCAACTTGAGACCTTTAATTTTTATGTGCGCATGGATGAAAATTTTAGTTAAGTAGAAGGAATTGGTGGACTTGCTCAGAAGATGGTCAGTAAAAGAAAGCATAATAGTTTTCCATTGGTTTATCTGTTAATTAAGTTAACACTGATCTTACCAGTTGTCACTGCCACCGTGGAAAGAGTTTTTTCAACAATGAAGATTGTCAAAAGTTCACTTCGCAATCGGATGAGTGATGGACTTTTGAATGATTGTTTAATAGCATACATTGAAAAAGATGTATTTCAAATTGTTGGCAATGAAGCTATTATGCAACGATTTCAAAATATGAAGAATAGAAGGGAAATGTTGTATTGAGATGCAATTAGATGCATGTTTTGAATATTGTCACTTATTATGTAATATATAGACTTTGACGAAATTATTATTGTCTTTCTTGTGAAATTAATATTTATTATTTATTTATATGTTGGACCCCACGGCCGTAAAATCCTGCGGCCGTCACTGCTCTTCTCCACCTTTATATATCAGCAGCCCAATAATTAGAGGAGCATTGCAACATCGAATCTATTAACCAACTCGTTACAATAAAAAAAAAAACTTTCAAATCGCAAATTTGTTCCGTGTGGATCAAACAATTTTTTTTTAAAAGATAAATAAAAAATTAATTGGATCAAACTTAAAAAATAATTACGGTTATTACGTAATTATTTGACAATCAAACCAACATGCTCATCAATGGAGCCTCACCACACAAGCAATACAAAAATCATTTTACGGAAAAATGACGAAAAACAAAAATAAATAATTAATCATATAATTTTATTAACTATTAATTAGTTTCCTCCTACCACGGAAGCTGCCGCATTGAGGATGGCGTTCCTCTTATTGAGAGCGAGACAATATTCTCCTGTATGACTTGTACAAGCAAGAAAAAGCAAGGGCGCCTTGGGAAGAAGATTTGGACGAGAGTTGGTTGGGAGCGGAGGATTTTTTCATCCGGTGGCGGCACAAGGGTTGCAAGCGCGAGATTTGCTGCGGGTTAATCTGATCCGAGAGTTTTGGTTGAGTCGTGCTGACCCACGAATATTTGTTGAAGGGTTAAAATTGATTTTAAATTGGGTGAAAAATTCAAGTAGAACTACTCCATTAAAATTAAACCCATAACAACTGAGGATAAAAGTCACCGTGATTACTATTTTAATCTTCAATTTACACTTGAAATCTTAAATAAATTAATTATCTACTAGATGTTTGTAGGTGTTAATTTAGGAAAAAGGAGTTGAGATCTGAAAGGCGGGTATATATAGTGTTGAGATGAATTTGCAAGTCAGTTAGCACCGGGCCAAATCGTGCGCCGATTTTCATGCACGAGCCGTAGCCAAAGTTCGTTCAAATCGTGCGGTTTTGGGCGTCGATTCTTGAATTTCTGGTCGGAGCTCGATTTTTCCAGTCGGATGGCGACATGAGCTTCCTTCCGACAACGCTACCTCCATTTCCGGCACGCGAGCTCTCCATTTCTGAGCTACTAACAGATTTTCCGGCACCGTGACTCGAATTCCCGGGTCGTGAATCAATTGCAGCTGCCTTCAGCTTTCAATTCATTTTGCCAATAATTTCTGAAATTTCCCTCTGACAACGGCCCAATGGTGGCCATCTACTTGCTTCATGGTTTTGTGCCCAAAATTCCTTGATTTGGCTCAAACTCAACTCTTTCAGTCCCCATTTTCTCCTCATATTTCATCTTTCCGACCCACTCCTTCAATTGGCTTTACAAATATTTTAAGTGTGTTTTGCTTTAAAAATCCTCAATTCCCTGTAAAATAAGCAAAACAATATATTCTCAACAGTTAAGCATAATAAATTAATTAATCCTGAAGAGGGAATTGAGGTATAGGGCATTATATGTAGCATTATAGAGAATTGAGATACAGGGCATAATAAATTATTTATATATAGAACTACTCAATTTTTTAAATATAATTTATAATAAATACTGAGAAATTATATAAAAATATGTTGAATATATCTTTGAAATATATTTTATGATAATCTCTCTATTTTATAGTATAAAAAATATTTCAATTATTTTGAAAATTCTTAAATATTTTTGTGGAAGATTATTTTTTGTAAAAATTATTAAAATAAATATTTATTTATCTGAAAAAAAAAAAAAAAGGAAGAAGAGAGAAAAACTTTAACCACTTAGCACAACAATTTATGTTAAAAAAGATATTGCTCCAACTTTTAATTTGTGTACTATATTTATTATAGACTTCAAGTTCAACCTAAATTTATTTTCCTAGCTCCGTCCTTAATCATCGGTCTCTATATCATTCTCATTAATATGTACACATAGTACAAATTATTGATATTTTTGGATATACATAGTACTTATGTTGCACAATTATATTCGCAATACTTTATGAGTCTCGTCCAATTTTATATTGTAGAGTAAACGGATATAAATATTGATAATTTACAAATTTTAAATTTTTGCGACATTTCTCCGTTTCGTGGGATATGATGTCTGATGTTACCGTGGACAATGTTTGTTTCGGGATTAATCCGGAGGGGACTAGGATTTCTAGTCAAGTCCCACTCTAGTTAGAGATATAATATTCAGTTTTCACATCCCATTCTTTATTCACATCTATAAATACCTATATAATCTATTACTTCCTCCGTCCCGAGTAAACTTTCCACTTTCCTTTTTGAATCGTCCCCGGTAAACTTCCTATTCCATAAATGACAAAAACAACACTCTACTATATATAAACTTTAACCTTCAAATTCATACAATATTACCAAAGTGTCACTCATTCAATTCACTTTTCCAACACTATTCATTACTTTATACCAAAAGTCAACATGTGACTCACCATATATTAATAAACAAATACATTTTAAAAACCATTCAATAAAAAGAAGTGAAAAATTTACTCGGGGAGGGAGGGAGTATTACTTATCTCAATACAATTCACTTTATACAATTTAAAATAATTATTTCTCCCACTCAATCGTTACTCACATATCACTTTTCTCTTATTCAATCATTACTTACATATCACATTTCTCTCATTCAATCATTACCCATATATTACTTTTCTCCCTCTCACACTCTCTTCCCTACTTTTCTCTTATACATCCTACTTTTATCTTACACAAGATTTGACATAAAATAAAATCTCACCCAACTAAAATCTCAAAATAAACACATACTTTTACTATTCATAAAAGATTTTACATTCTGTAAATGTAAAGTTATAATTTCACGCTCGTATACTTAAATCCTGAAACATATAAGCCCAAAAGTTTACTCAGGCTATTAGCACGCCAAAAAAAAGTGTTTTGAAAGCCCATTAGCATTAGACTAACAGGACATCGCTAGTTGTAGGTACTGTTGTAATAACCGGCCTAGGCGGCAGATAGGTGGCCCTAATCCTCCTAATTTTGACCTAGTTTAGTGGCCCAACTCTGACATTTTATCATTTATTAAAAAGAAGAGTAAGTCTTGTATGAAATCGTCTCATAACATGAGACAATGAAAAAGAATGTAGGTAAATTTATATATATAGGCCCAAAAGAAGTCAATTTTGTTAAAATAGGAATGTCTGGATTTTGTTTCAGAAATAGGGTGGATCGCTCTTTTCAAGAGCGATCAACACCCCACCCCACCCCACCCCACCCATTGATCGGTAAACACAAAGCTTTTTTTGTTTTTTTTGTTTTATTTAATATCAATTTTTTGTTTCGAAAATAAAAAGTTAGTACTCCCTCCATTACGTGATTATTTTCATACTACTTTTTTTTATTCTTCATATTTTAGCAAGCGAATTATTTATTAATATTTGAAATAATAAAATAATTTTTAAAGTAAAGTATGATAGAACTATCTCTTTACTATTATAAAGCGACTTAAAAATTATTTTATCATTATAAATAGTAATAAAAAATTAGCTCGCTAAAATACGAGAAAACAATAACTATGAAAGTCGTTGCGGGACGGATGGAGTATTTGTTAAGTAATAGATGCAAAATTCTATAATGATTTATACTGAAAAATATAATTTATTATACTGAAAAATACGATTTAATTATACTGAAAAGTATGGGTTAATTATACTAAAAAATATTATTTAATTCAATCACATTTTTAAGTGTAATTGGAACAAAAATTTCAGTGTAAACATGGTCAATTGTTTAGTGAATCTTTTCAGTGTAATCTAACCATATTTATCAGTATAATTAAATCATATTTTTCAGTATACTCAAATTATATTTTTCAGTAGAAATCATTATAGAGTTTTGCATCTATTACTTAACAAATACTCCCTCCGTCCCGCAACGACTTTCATAGTTACTGTTTTTCTCGTATTTTAGCGAGCGGATTTTTTATTATTATTATTATTTATAATGATGAAATAATTTTTAAGTCACGTTATAATAATAAAGAGATAGATCTATCATACTTTACTTTAAAAGTCATTTTATTATTTCAAATATTAATAAATAATTCGCTTGCTAAAATATGAAGAAAAAAAAAGTAGTGTGAAAATAATCACGTAATTGAGGGAGTACTAACTTATTATTTTCAAAACAAAAAATTGTTATTAAAAAAAAATAAACAAAATCTTTGTGATTAGCAATCACATGATGGGGTTTGGGAAAAGGTAGGGTGGGGAAGGGGTGCTTGGGGGTAGAGGTGTTGATCGCCCTTGAAAAGGGCGATCCACCCTATTTGTGAAACAAAATTAAAACATCCCTATTTTAACAAAGTTGACTTATTTTGGGCCTATATATATAAATTTACCAAGAATGTAACTAGAGCATTGACTCATTAAAACTAATTTTGCTGCATTGGTCTTTATTTTCATTTTTAGAAAAAAATTACAAATGCCACTGCTATACTTGATACTACTTTATTTGAGTTGTTGTCGGTTCATAGTATATAAAATTAATATTATATCACTAAGTAAATGTTAATGATATCATTAATCTAGTTTACAAAATAGAAGAATTTGCGTATATTATTTACTCCCTCCGTCCCGGTTTAAGTGTCCCATTTCTTTTGGTTGAATGGTTTAAGAAAGTGTATTTGTTTATTAATATATGATAGAAAAGTAATGAATAGTGTTGAAAAGTAATTAATAATGTTTAATAAAGTAATGAATAGTGTTGAAAAGTGGATTGAATGAGTGACATTTTTGGTAATATTGTGTGAATTTGAAGGTTAAAGTTTATATGTAGTAGAATGTTGTTTTTTCCATTTATGGAATGTGACACTTAGTGTGGAACAACCAAAAAAGGAAAGTGAGACACTTAGAGTGGGACGAAGGGAGTACATTGAAACACTTCTTTTTCTTCTTCCCAAAGTTAAATAAGTTGGATATATAGTCAAGCTTCCAAATACACTTAACTTTTAATATTTGTGTTTTACTTCTACAAGACACAATTTTTACTCCCTCCACAAGTAAAAAAATGATTCACATTGTCTTATTGATTTGTCCTTTAAAAATGGACTTGTTTCTATAATTAAAATAGTTACAATTTTTACACTATTCAACATACATTTATTTATATCATTTATCATTGAACATCACACACTATACTATAAAACAATTTATTGTATACTTGATTTTACTACAATATTCTTACATTTTACATACAATATCGATTTTTCTTAAAATCCGTGCAAAAACCTATAAAACCATTTTTTGTGTATTTACGAATTATTATTTTCCAAAAAAACACCACTCAATTCCATAATTACAAATTAACTCCAAATACTCTTATAACTAGCGTCAGAACAACATTGAGAGAAGACGAACGTGCCTTTGTCTTTGTGGCTCGCTGTTGCTTAATCATTCCAGGCAAAAAATTCAACTAATCGTGTGGACACAAGAGAGGTTGTCGAGTTTTTGCTTACTCATTCGAGACAAAATTCGACTATTCAAGTGAACAAAAAGAAAGGTTATGGAGTTACACAAGACGTTTGTGGATGTAGATTGAAAGAGTAGCAACCCTGTTAACTCGTTGGGCACTATTTTGCAAAAAAAAAAAAAAAAAAAGAGATGTAAGCAACATATCTTGGCATTTTAAGCAAATATCGTATCGACTTACAAAAAAAGATGTAAACACATAGCATCTTTGGATGGAAAGAGAGACGATGAGTCTCCCTTCTCTTCCCTTCCCTTCCCTTCCCTTCCCCTTGTACACTAATTTACAATACATGATATCTTTGGAGAGTAGTATAACAATACCAGTAAAGCCACCCCAACACACAAAACCTCCACATACCAAACGCACACAAAGCCTCCATTCCAAACATAGCTTCTTCCATCGTAACCAACACAAATTAGTCATCCAGTTAACCACCACGACCATTAACTTTGACAACCCTTGCTTGCTCGTAATTAGAACTCTCATTTCTGTGTAGATTGCTAGCTTAACCACCGCAACAATTACCTTTGACAGAAGAATCGAGTGAGCTTTTTTCCAGTTTATTCTTGAGCGCCTGACCCCTTCCCTATTCTGCACTCAAGTTGTATTTTAGTTCACTAAATCTGAAAGTAAAGCATTTTGGAACATACCAAGTAGGATGTGATATTGAATGACTTCACCATCCATTACAGTACAATTTCAAATCATTTAAGGAGAGGCAGTCTAATCAGCAATTGTTACGATTACAGGAAATGGATCTCTATGACAATTAAGATCAAGAATCAGTATATAACAATGCCAGAAAACCCAGAACACATTCCCTCAATATTGACATTTTTAGTTAATAATCTTTTAGTAGAATTATGCATTGCAAAGAATCATATAGTTGATCAGAGCCACATTAGCCAATTAGAATTTAATAGTTCTTGAATTAAGTATCGAGCACACAACAAACCACCATTTTGACCAGTGGCCAATAAACTCCTAGCAAAAGAGAGGAGAGGAGGACCCATTCCATATATCCAATCCACAAGAGGTCACTGGTTCAGAATCATCAGTCCAACATTAAATTCTTTATTACTCCCTCCTACTCTTTTAAGATGTCTTGCTGGGTTTTATTTTACAAATTAAGGTTATGTCAAACATAACCTTGGGTAATGATAATTATTAATTAAAGTAGAAAAAACACGTTTGTAGTTTAGATATTCTAGGAAAGTATATTCTCCATCTTCACGAAGGAAACAATGATTATTTTATGAATATCTTTGACTGTATAACTAAAATAACTATATATTAAATAGGGGTACATATGAGATAATGGGGTGAAAAAAAAAACCAGAATGACATCTAAAAGGAATAGGAGGGAGTATTTGATTATCTCCAATAATTAGTTAAAATTGCAGAGCAATTATTTTGAAGCAGTGAATTAATATTTCTAGTATTGGTATTCAACACATTTCTTAGCTGTGTCTAGTTTATGTGAGCATTCATGATTCATATCACATTTGGAAGTATCTTTGTTTTACCTGCAACTCAACACATTCTTCTTATTAAGAAACTGAGAGCAACTTCTTCAATAAAATAAGATACTCCCTCCGTCCCCTAATAACTTTCATACTTTCCTTTTTGGGACGTCCCACAATAACTTTCACACCCCAAATATGGAAATAAAACACTCTCACAATACCTACTTTAATTCAAAATACTCTTCATTCATTGGTTGAAAAAGTCAATAAAGCAGTTTTTCTTAAAATTTGTGCCACCACCCCTATGAAAGTTAAGAGGGGACGGAGGGAGTACTAGATATTGCCATGTCAGAAGGACCTGTAAAAGAGAATGCTATTCCAAGATAAAGACAAATAATTCAAAGTACTCATTTACAGAGCAAGGAAAAATGTCAAAAATCAACATCAACCAAACTACTCTTTGCTACCTGACTACCTCGAAGAATTGGAAATTTTAGGCCACTGAAAACTTCGATATTCTACATTAAGTAATCTATATTTCAGTATCCGATTTTCATCTCTCGCAAATAATATAAACTTCTCAAGAATACACTGACCATACCAGAACTCCTCCGATAGCAACAGTGCAAGAAAGAGGTATATTCATCAAGGGCACACCACACAACCCGACCATATTTCATCAAAATGGCTTTCTTTAAATGTGGTAATTCAAATTACATAAGTGAAAAACGAGTTAGATAAACTTTAGAATGCAAACCTTATCATTGTGACCTATTTGATGTTTATTTCGCCTCAAGTCAAACTTAAGTTATTAAAGAATTTGAAAGAATAAACCTAAAAATATAATCTCTGCTATAACGAATTTGAAAGAATAAATCTAAAAATATAAGCTCTGCTATAACGAAAATTCACCATGCAATGAATTGTTGGCGAATGGTTTCTAACAAAATATTGGATATGCTGGTGACAATGCTTAGTTAGATAGGAAGCTAATTTGATTTATCCAATTGCCCAAAAAAGAGAACCGACTTACAACCCTGATTGAGAAAATCTAACCAGATCACAAATAGAATTTTAAGTTACAGAGTAGTTAACCTTTTTAATCAACTTACATACAAAGTACAGTTAACTCATAAGATCATTGTATAAATTATTCCACACTTGACTTCATTAAAAAAAATAAACCTTGATTGAGAAAATTTCAACACATCAAGAGTAGTATGTAAAATTTTCCGAGTAAAATTTTTTGATCAACTTAATTGCTAAAAAGTACTATAACTCCAAGGCCCATGTATAACCTAGTCTCCATCTCACTTAACTTCGTTAACAAATAATACGACAAACTTAAATTCAAAGGATGCAACAATGATGTTCTGCCCCTTACAAAACAACGGCTGGCAGCTGAGAACCTCAAGAACGAACTAATACTGCTTATGTAACTATTTTCAAACAAAAACCTTGGATTTTCTGAAGTAGTGTCAAAGGCATGAAGTGTAACACACACAAATATTCAATTAACAGATTTAATAATGGAAAGTAGAGCATTTTAATTGTGGGACATCATGACAAAATGGTGGGTAGTAGCTTATAAGACCTTTACAATTCTCTCTATACAACACAATCTACTCGATTAGTCCTATTAAAAAGAAAACCAGGAAACAGGAGATCCAAATCATCCAATAGAGCGGGTAAAAAAAGTTAACATCAAGTTAGAGTTACTTAAGAGTAGTTGACTGATGATTTTCTTAATCACAAAAAGATGCCAAACGACCATTAAGAGCTTATAGAGTTTAAACAATTATGTTATCCATCAAACAGTTGTTTATGAAGATTGTTTAACTCACCTCTCTTCTTGCAAAATTGATGCTCTACCTCACATCTTTCTTTTTTCTTCTGCCCATTGTTAGAGCACCAATTTAAATCCCTCGGACAAGAAATCGTCCCTGATAAAAGCAAAGGTAAGGAAAGAGTTCATGATCAGGTTATTACAAAAAAAAAAAAAAAAAAAATAGGAAACAATTGCTTCTGTTTTATGAGTCAACTATACTATTCCCAGACAAGTCGTTTTTACAAGGTTGACTGCCCAAAGAAAAAAAAACCCCGACCTCAAGCATTATTAGTGTGAAATGGGAAAATTCTGTGATCAAGCAACAAGGTTCTTTATTTTGGTCAAGAACTATATGACTGATGCTTAGAGTAGTCGGATATGTATAAATTATAGCTGGAAAACCATATGAAAAGCCACAGATCTAAAGCTGCAAGTAACCTCAAACTTAGAAAAATAAATCCTAGTTGACTTGAGTATTTTGAAGTCAACACAAGACAAGTCATATAGATGCCTATAAAATGAGGAAGATTAGCATTCGTTAATAACTTAATATTTAACCTCATATTCCTGATCTTCTTCATACTCTTGATCTTCTTTGCCTTGTTATTCCCTAGTCCTTCTTTCATGATGGTACTGGGGCCATTAGGTGAGACGAGAGTCTGAACAATGGGCTCAGCATAAAACACGAAAGGTAAACCTTCTACTGTAACATTTTCAATAGATCTCTTTCTATAATCATACCAAACCAGCCTTTTATCACTGCAATTCAAGAGAAGCCTATCACCTTCCCTGGCATAAACGAGTGGCTTCACAAAATCATCGGGCTCGATTTCGGGTGGACAAATGGAAAACAACCTAGTCCATGATTCTTCCACACCATAATCTTTCATCACCCAAATTACAACCCGAGATCGGTAAGCACAAACCAATGAAAGGCATCCATCAATCACATCCAAGCTTGGATTAACACCTCTCATCTTAATCCCCGGAGGCATCATCACCTCATAATGCTTCTCGCTCTCAACACTAAACGCCATGATTTTCACTGTGAACATATCATCCGATTCAACAAGCGTATGCATCGCTCCGCTGACGTGCACGCGCCAGTGTCCCCTCAAGAAAGGTAGCTGGTAAGGAAACGACTCAATTTTACGCCAACAATTCGATCTAAGGCTATAGATCCTAGCATCTGAAAACATCAGAGCGTAAGTTGATTCGCTCCTGTATTCCACGACCCTAATAACCTTATAATCATCATTTCTCGAGTCATATCCAAAACCATACGTAGTTTTGGGAAAACACCCCAATTGATCTTGACGATCGACGGAGCACTGCGGCAAAACCTTGTAATCTCTCGAATAGGGGTTCCACAAAACAGGGGGCTCACTCATCACAAGAACAATACCATTGCAGGAATTGGAGATTGCGTCGCTACTCTTGTAATAGAATGGCTGCTTGATGGGATGGGCCTTTTCGGGGGAATCCACATCTATTGAGTAAACGCCAAGTCCACCGGCGACGAGATTCCGATTGGAATTCGAAGTTAAGGATTGGCGAAAGTGCAATTTGACGAAATTTTCACTGTCTATCAGATAACACCAAGGTTTCGCGACGGCGCGAAACCGCTTCAGGGTAACCACCGGAAGGCGGCGGAGGATGTCCTCGATCAATTCAAACGGTAGGGTTGTCATCTTTTGTGAGTGAAATTTAGGGTTTGTGAAATTTTACTGATCGCGTAAAAATTAAGTGGTCATATAGGAAATATGTTGCGTAGGGTGAGAGGCTGAAATTTCTGCCTTCCACTGGACGCTTTTAAAAAAGAAGATATAGTTGCAGTTTAAAAAACATTCATTCTTATTATTTTTTTCTTTTTCTTTCTAAATTCATGTTCACGTTAAACTATTTTTCTCCTCTAATACCGTTTCTAGACGTCCTAAATTATCTTTTACACTGCTAAAATAAAAATAAAACATTCTTATAACACTCAATTTATTTTAAAATAACTTTCGTTTATTAGCCAAAATTAATTAAAATGTTTTTCTTAAAATTGTGCACTTTCACTTATGAAGATACAATGACAGTAGTATTGTTGTTATATGTATATATTATCACTATTGGTTTTGAATATTATTTCTTCCGTTTCGAAGTAAGTTTCTCATTTTTCCTTTTCGCTTTGGTTTCACAATAAGTTTCTCATTCTATAAATGACAAAAATAATATTTCACTACATATAACTTTTAATCATCAAATTCACACAATATTAATAAAAATGTTACTAATTTCATTTAATATTAATAATAAATAAATATAAAAAAGATAGGAAAATTTTACTTCGGAACGTAATATTTTATATGCATAATAACGATGTTCTGTATTATATAATAATAGCACTCCAAAAAGAGAATTTATGAATGACCTCTTGGAAAAACTCTATTTTACACCTAAGAATTTATGATGAAAAAGAAATAGCGAAATAATAATATCGTAATTACCCTAGAAGAGTAGCATGAAGTGGATCTATAATAGACATCGTAGCGGTGGGTATTTAAATTTCTTTGAAAAAATGATATACTAGTGTTGGTAGTGCTATGCACATGATAATTATGAATGAGTGGTGTCGATTTATGTGGAACAAGATAATACACAAACTATTTATTCGACATTATAGTTTGGTTTTCACAGCAACAATACACTGTTTCTTAATGCATTAATATTTTAACATACTTTTAACTTAAAAAGAATTAAATATACAGGTGGAGTCCAACTATTTTCACAATAATAAAACATAAAATAAATATAGATATCAAGAAAAAAATACACATTAAATAGTATTTATTTGATTTTAGTGTATAGGTAAAACATTATATGAAAATAGTTCATAATAACTTTATTATAAAACAATCTTAAAATATCAAATATTTAATCAGAAGTATCAAAAATTTAATTAGAAATATTATTAATTTGGATCAGTGGTATTTTAATATAATTGTTGTAAAAAAAAATTAATTCAAATTAACAATATTTGTGATCAAATTTTTTTTATATAATTTTGATTAAATATTTAATATTTTATATTCATATAAAATCTGCTCTATTTTTAGTCCAGAGTTAGTTCGAATTTAGAATTAAAAAAGTGGGCAGGACAAGGAGAAGGAGAAGGTGACAATTGACATGGTGCTTTTAAAAGCTGGACTTTAGTTTTCTGTTGTTTCTCTTTCTCTTATTTGAAGAAAACTTATTTAATTTTAGAAAATTTGAAGATAACCTTTACTTTTGCCTGTTGGACCATCACACATATTCCGTGCCTGCTCCATTAAAGGTTGACGTTTAGATTAGGTTGTGAAACCTGGTCTACTATTATATAGTTCTACTGTTATCATTTCATTTTATAATGAAATTTTAATTTATAAGTAATAACATCAGTAAATATATGTTATAGTATAAATTTCAAATTATAAAATTTGTTCATAAGAAATTTTGTGTGATGTTTAATCGAAAAAATTACATGTTGTCAACTTCCTATTGAATATAAATATGGATTTCTTTTGTTTTCCATTTATGCTTCATATACTCCCTCAGTCAACTTTTCTTATTTATTTGTCCATTAAAAGTATATTATTTTTTATTTGTCAACAATCACTTTAACTTTCTATTTACAAACCGTTATTATTTTATTCATAACCCTAGTAATAAAAGTATATGTATCTTCAAATTTAAATACAAAAGTAAAATATAAAAAATTATACGGGTGGTAGGAAAAGAGGATTTCCAATCTTTATTTGGAAAAAATAAAGTGGGGGGCTTCATTTTCCAAGGAATCCAGGTGTAAGTCGTAACTTTATTAATTTTGACTTAAATATGTAAAAGGTAATATTTCGAGAGTTGAGAAGGAATCGATTCTTTGTCTCGGAACAAAGAATAAAAGATTGCCGGATTGGTACACGTTTGATTATTTCCTACGCTAGGGGTGTATTTGAGGTATTAGTTGTTTTTTATTGATCGCCCTCAATTGGTTTCATTGGAAATTATCATTTATTTTCATTAAATATTATTTGATGTTTCCAATAAACATTACCAATAATATATTACTGATGCAAGCAACAAGTGTTACTCTTCCTATTATCCTATAACTGTTGTATATAGAAAATTTTGATCCTTTTAATATTTACATATACATATTGAAATATTTGGTACTTGACATGAATAACATGATCTACAAACTCTAAATTACAACACAAGTAAAAGCACATTGGGAAATAAAGAATACATCTGAAACTACAAGTCATTCGGGCTCAGCCATGTTGCTGGGCCAAATATTCGAAGCCCAAATCTGGTTTGCCCCACATTAAAATTTTAGCCCACTTTAAAAGGCCAAGGTTATATACAGTCCTATCTTTTGTTAATACCACCCACCAAAAAATGTTCGGAGAAAAAATCCGAAAATTTTGACAATTTTCGGAAAAAATTTCCGAAAATTAAAAAAAAACCCTGAACTTATAATTTTACGGAAATTTTTTCCGAAAATTGTTACATTTTTGGGAAAAAATTTCCAAACAATTTTTTGGGTGGGGCTGTATTCACTAAACATGAGACTGTATTTAACCTTGACCCTTAAAAATTAAACACAAATAATTCTGCCCCTAAAGAACAGATGACCCATCCACAATGGCATAATCCTGTTACAGACGGCTCGAATAGAAATGTCCAACGGTTTCGGGCCGAAGATCGGGAGAAGAGAATTTCTTCTCTTCTGCTCTAAACTTTGAAACTTAATTTCGATTTCCATTCCAAATTCACATACTCCTTTTCAACTTTTATTATTGTATATGAACGGAAAAATTAGGATCCTCTATTTATTATGGGTCTTTCTTTATCCAAAATCCACACATAAAAAGTGCACCAAAAAAATCACTCACGTGCATTAATAACTAGCGTCCCTAAATATTATAGTGATCAACTCATTTCTGCTTCACCAATTTCAGATAAAAACCCTCCAAAAGTCCTGATCACCCCCACATGCCACAGTAATTTTGTATAACGAATTTCATCTCATATTCTAAGGGTCGTTTGGTTTGAAAGACTGTTTGGGATTACCTTTATTATCCCAAATAATCTCATATTTTGAAGGACCGCAAAGAATCATGGTCCTGGCCTAAACTAGGGCACAGATCCATAATCCCAGTTAATCCCCCATTTGAAGGACTATTGAATCCTAACTGTTGATAGGCGAACATCATCCAGCATGGAGCGAACAAGAATTAAGGGCTTGAGCAAAGAAAATCAGGATTGGGGTGCATCTACCAATCCGAGAGGTGTATAAAATGACGAACAACTCCATCGACGAACAACTAATAGGCGAACAGGTATTAAGACCCGAGACCAAGAATGAGCCAACTGTGAAGTCGCCAATGATGAACAACTTGGTCAAACTATGATACAACACAGTTAAGATGTGTACCAGTGAACAAAGGACTAAAATCTCAAAGCCAAGCTAAATAAAGCCAAAAGGTGAACAACTTCCAAAGTACAATCTCCAGAGGCGAACAACTTTCAGTTGGAGAATCATCAAGATCCGTCAAGCCGACCTAGGCGAACAACAATGAGTCCGAGATAGGACCAAAGAAGACTTTGTAACTAAGATTCAGCTTAGATAAGGTCAAAAGGACACATGTCAAGCATGCAAGCTAGGGAGACCAAGAGTCGGGAACACCTCATGCTTGATAGGCTCTATAAATAGTTGTTCTCCAGCTTATGAAATACAAGTTCAAATTCATAAACACTCCCAAAACACACACTAACACACCTGAACGTGCACACATACGAAATTATTTCGATTTCGACTTTTGTATATCCGACTTCATAACCCGAACCTCGATTTATCATTTACGGTGGTAACCAATCACACGTAATTGATTGATGATCTTTAAACCGAAATTAAACAGTCACTAATCCACTCGATAAATATTGATCACCAACAATTTTGGCGCTAGAAGGAGGGTTCGAACCTCCGGTTAGTGTGATTACTCAAGAACTTCAAGCTGAAAACTTGAAGATTCAAAGGAAACCTCAAGAAATATTTGAAGATACAAGCAAGATTGTTCTAGGTGTTCTTGGTGTTCTTCAATATTAAAATTAAAGAAACAATTTATATTGAAATGCCTCAATCAAAGGAAACTCAAGCATCACGTTTGTCAAGGAGAGCATCTCCCACCCGTGCCTCGTCGGCCGACCACCAGGATCGAAATCCTAGACATGTGAACAGGTCGCAGCATACAACCATAACACATAATCTCCCCCCTGAAATGGAGGCTCTGGCGAACAACCCTAACGAATTATCTAAGACCATTGCTGCTCTCCAAGCTCTCCAGAGACAGCAAGAACAAAATAAGCCTTCACAAGCAAGGCCTAAGGATAGACCCTTGGAGGTTGTTAGGGCCAGGTCAACAAGGGGCGAACAACGTGAGGTGAGCAGCACCCAGGTCAGGCGGGACAAGGGCAAGGCTAAGATGGTCGAGCCAAGGGAGGGCCAAGCAGAGTCTGCTCGCGGGCGAACAACAATGTCGAGCCACGGAACAACCCGCTCCAGTGCCCAGGACAGACTTGGCCAACCCCAGCAACAGGAGAAAGTTGCTCGCCAGGAAGAAGGACATGGGCGAGCAACATTTGAACAGCCTCGCCCTTCGGTCCATGAAAGACTTTCCCAGTCTGCCTTTAGACGCTTGGGACCTAATGCGGCGAGCAACCCAAAAAAGCAGCTCCAGGATTTGCCTTCTCCAAGCGAGGGATTGCGACGAACAGACAGGTTTGTACCTTTGTTCGCCGAACAGCCTCCAAGTCAGGGGGCATCTCTGGATGAGCTATCAAGCTTGAGGAGGGCGATAGAAAGTATGCAGGGACAATTGGACCAGTAAAGAGGCGTAGGGACGACCAGCTTGCCATCTTCACCATTATCAACCTACATTCTGAAAGCCCCGATTCAGAAGAAAGTCCAATTCCCAGCAAGCATACAATATGACGGCCTTGCTGATCCCAGAGTTCATCTAACAAAATACTCGGACTATATGGTCTCGGTGGGAGCCAGCGATGCCACTCAATGCCGAAACTTCCCGTTAACCTTGGGGGACCGGGTGCACAAATGGTTCTCAGCATTGCCACCAGCATTCATCCATTCATTTACTCAGCTGAGTCGGGAGTTTCTGTCTCATTTCTCAACGGCGGGATCGTACTTGTCCCAGAAACACCGATTGTCAGACCTAAAACAAAATGATGACGAGTCAGATCGAGCATTCATGGAAAGGTTTGACAAGGTCCTATTGGAGGGTGAGCCCGTCAGCGAGGACACAAAAATTGTTGCTATTATGGCAGGACTGAAGAAAGGGTCAAAGCTATGGAAAGGGGTACATCTGAAGTGCCCAAGAAGCTACACCGAATTTAGAAATCAGGCCGGTATATTCGTTTCTATGCATGAAGCCCTGCAGTCAAACTTGGGGGAGAACAAAGCCGACCCCAAGGAGAACAACAAAAAACCTGGCGCAACAAGCTATCGAGTCCCTAAAAACATGAAGGCATTCACTGAAGGGACGGAACTCAAAGAAAAGTTGAATCAGGTGCTAACAGTGTCAGTCGATACTGTTTATGAAAATGTGAAGGATAAGGAGTTGCTCTCCCCTCCCCGGAAAATTCGCCAAGACACTGGCAAACTCAATCCTAACAAGTATTGTGCCTACCATCAAAGCGTGGGGCACTTTACAAGTGAATGTAGAGATTTGCTCAGGCAGCTCTGGCGTTTCTACTAGGACGGAAAGCTCTCCGACTTTGTCAAAAGACAACCCGGGAAGAGAATCCGGGAGAACAACTCTGAGGACGAAGATGATCAACCTCAGAAGAGCAACAAACCAGCGCGACCAGTTCCTGCCATCCCTACTCGTCCATTGGAAGATTTATACATGATGGAACCTACAGGTCCTGCAGGAGGATGTTCTGATGGACGACCGCCAATCTCTAACCGAAAAAGAAAGGCTGAATTACGAGCGATCGATCAAGTCCAAGAAATGGGGATCAAACCATCTATCATGCAGACAGCAGAACTGACCTTCACCGAAAAGGACTTAGAAGGAATTTTGACTCCACATAACGATTCGCTCGTAATTTGCGTAAAGATCATGGGGACTCGAGTCCATAGATTGTTGGTAGACACTGGAGCCTATACCAACATCTTGTTCAAAAGCACACTTGATAAACTTGGGGACTTTTCAGCCCATATCCGGGACTCAAACCATCGAATCCTAGGCTTCGGAAATGCAGTAACAGTCCCGTTGGGAGAAATTTCTTTGCTTGTACAACTTGTAACGATCGAAGAACCCGAAAAGAATATTACAAGAATGGTAGATTTCTTGGTTGTAGACCAGGAATCAACCTATAACGGGTTCCTTGGTCGACCTTTTTTGAATGAATTTAAAGCTGCCTGTTCAACTTACCATTATTGCTTGAAGTTTCCAACAGCAAGTGGAGCAGGCACAGTTAAAGAAGATCAAAGAAAGGCTCGGAAATGCCTCTTACATATGCAAGCAAAACATACGCAAGTATCCATGATGGAGGCCACAACAAGCTATCCTGCTGAAGAACCATCAATATTGGAGAACATGATGGACATAGAGGAAGACCACATGGATACTGACGAACAACATCATGGCGAACAGGTGTTGGATGAACAACTCCTCACCAACCATAAGAAACATCATCCTGACGAACAACAAAGGGGTGGTGACGAGCAATATTCAAATGATGGTCGGGAGGGCCAGATGTTGACTAACAACAACGAATCAGGGCCAACAGATGATCTTGATCCCCGCCTGGGGGCAGAGCCGATGAACATAAAAAATGATTTCAACTCTGAGGGACCAATACTTGATCCTCGGTGGAAAGGACAAAAACGACGAGCAACTCCAGTTGAAGAGCTGGAGGCGTTCAAAGTTAATCCTGAAAACCCGGATCTTGAATTATACATAGGATCTGAGCTCCCTGAGCCTTACAGATCTCGAATGAAAGAGTTCCTCAGCAAAAATCTAGATGTTTTTGCTTGGTCTCATGCAGACATGGTGGGGATAGATCCAAAACATGCTTGTCACTCAATATCAATCAAGCAAAAAGACCAATCCATCAAAAACGAAGAAAATATGGCCCAGACAAATATAAAGCTTTGAACGAAGAAGTAAAGAAGTTGTTAGACAACGACCTAATCCGACAAGCACTCTGTCCACAATGGGTAGCAAACCCAGTCCTTGTGAGGAAACAAAACGGGACCTGGAGGCTATGCATAGACTTTACAGATCTGAATGCAGCATGCCCGAAGGACAACTTTCCACTTCCTCATATTGACCAATTGGTGGACAGCACTGCAGGTCATGAAATGCTAACATTCATGGATGCCTTTGTCGGGTACCATCAAATCCCGATGCATCCAGATGATCAAGAGAACACATCATTCTATACTAACAAAAACTTGCTGTGTTGGAAGAGAATGCCCTTCGGCCTCATCAATGCCGGAGCAACTTACTAGAGGCTGGTGAACAAAATGTTCGACCAATAAATTGGAGATACAGTAGAAGTCTACGTTGATGACATCGTAGTCAAAAGTCCCCATAAAGAAGATCATCTCCAACACTTGACCCAAGTGTTCGAAATTCTTCGACATTACAACATGAAGCTGAATCCAAAGAAGAGCAGCTTTGGAGTCCATTCAGGCAAATTCTTGGGCCATCTTGTTAGTCAACGAGGAATTGAGGCTAATCCAACAAAAGTCAAAGCCATAGTGGATATGCAACCACCACGTTCAATAAAAGAAGTGCAAAGACTCACAGGATGTCTAGCTGCACTAAACCGGTTCATATCCAGATCGGGGGACAAATGCCGTCCATTCTTTGAAGCCATCAAGAAAGGACAGTTCACATGGACTAACAACTGTCAAAAGGCGTTCGACCAACTCAAAGACTACCTGGAAGATGTAAAAATCCTATCAAAACCCGTTCCAGGAGAAAAGCTATATTTATACTTGGCAGCGTCGGAGGTGGCCATCAGCTCCGTTCTGGTACGAGAAGACGGTAAATTCCATCAACCTATCTACTACGTCAGCCAAGCTTTACATGAGGCGGAGATCAAATACTCCCCAACCGAGAAGCTGGTGTATGCACTAGTTATGAGTGTGAGAAAGTTACGGCCATACTTTTTTTATCATCAAATTGAAGTGCTAACAACTTTCCCACTCAGACAAATTCTCCATCGCCCCGACACAGCTGGTCGTCTATTAAAATGGTCACTAGAGATTAGCCAATTCGGGGTGACGTATGCTCCTCGAACAGCGATCAAAGGGCAAGCGTTGGCCGACTTTATAGTCGAACTAACCTTCCCACCAGATCCGACGAGAGGACTTGATCACCCCTGGCATCTTTATGTTGACGGATCTTCGACTAACGTAGCCTCGGGGGCCGGAGTGGTTCTAATCAGTCCAGGCAGACAAGTATTCACTTCGGCAATCAGATTTGGCTTTATGGCAACCAACAACGAGGTCGAGTATGAAGCTCTCATTGCTGGTCTCCATCTATCCCTTGCAGTAGGTGTCAGACGATTGCAAATATTCGGCGATTCACAATTGATAGTGAACCAAGTCCGAGGTGAATATGAGGCGAAGGACGGACATATGATTGAATATCAACGGATTGTTGCTCACCTGATGTCCTTGTTAGATCAAGTATTCATTGAACAAATCCCAAGGACGAGCAACACTCAAGCAGATGCGTTGGCCCGACTAGCAACAAGCGAAGGACCTGCAGAGTTGGCAAACATTATAATTACGAAGATGAATGACCCATCAACAACAAGTTATAATGTCAACCAACTAAATGATCAAGCCAGTGAAGAAGAAGACTGGAGAACAAGTATAGTCAAATACTTGAAAAGTGGGGAAAAACCAAACAACTCTTTTGAAGCTGCCAAGCTAATAAAGCAAGCCGCCAGATATACTCTGGTAGGCGAGCACCTTTACAAAAGAGGAATATCACTCCCACTTCTCAAATGTTTGCCTAGGGGGCAAGGACGAGCAATACTCGAAGAAATACATGCCGGAGTATGTGGAAATCACACTGGGGGGCAAGCCTTGGCGTACAAAACTATTAGACAAGGCTATTACTGGCCGACTTTACGCCAGGACGCAATAAAAAAAGCAAAGATTTGCCACCAATGCCAAATTTTTGCACCAAACATTCATACCCCGGCTCAACAGCTCGTATCGGTTTATAGCCCGTGGCCTTTTGCTAGATGGGGAATGGACATTATTGGTCCCTTCCCAGCAGGAGTTGGAGGAGTTCGATTTGTCGTTGTGGCAGTCGACTATTACACAAAATGGGCAGAAGCAGAGGCCATGTTGAAGATCACGCAACAGAAAATGATCAACTTCATTTGGAAGAATATTGTCTGTCGTTTTGGAATTCCGCAAACCATCGTGACAGACAATGGTCCGCAGTTTGATGGAAAAGAGTTGAGAGATTTCTGTACAAAATGGGGGATCAAGAAACATTACTCTACGCCCTATCATCCCCAGTCAAATGGACAAGTTGAGGCCGTAAATAAAATTATCAAGCATACGTTAAAAGTACGGCTAGCAGAAAGCAAAAGCAGTTGGTCAACAGAGCTTCCGGAAGTCTTATGGGCATACAGAGTTTCTCCCAGGTCAAGCACCGGAGAAACACCCTTTGCAATGGCTTTCGGAACAGAAGCTGTTATACCAATTGAATTAAAGACCAACACAATCAGGACGACCAACTTTGATGAGCAAGCAAACAACTATGCTCTGGCTGCTGAAATAGATTTGCTCGAGGAAAAAAGACTGAGTGCCGAGCTAAAAAATGCTACCTATAAGCAGCGAGCAGAACGCTACTAAAATTTCCATGTTAAACTTAGGGAATTCAGAGTTGGAGATTTGGTTCTAAGAAAGTTGCTCGCCCAACCTCCAGGTGTATTGGGACCAACTTGGGAGGGCCCGTATCGTATAACGGAAAAATTCGTTAATGGCATATACGATATTGAAGATATGGAAGGCAAGCCGGCCCAATACTCCTGGAACGCCGTACATCTGAAGAAGTACTATCAATAAGACGAACAAGCTCTTGATTGGGCGAACAAATGTTTTGGGGGGCCAGTGAACCAAGTAAGGCAAACTAAAAACTTGCCTATTTTTTTGAAAATTTTGCTAAGTATAGAATATAAAGTTGTTCGGCGCATTGTATAGTCTGGTGTTGTTTCATCTTTTGTTTTTTAGATAAAGTTGCTTGGCAAAAATATTATAAGCGAGCATGTTTTGATTAGTGTTTAAAGTTGTTCGTCGATTTGTATATGTTAGTGACGAGCAGTCTTACAACACTTGTAATTTTTTATGAATGTAAATATAGTAGTTGTTCGTCAAGAGAAAAAGTCCAAAAGCTCGAGGTACAAGTCCATTTAAAGGTTGTTCGTTTTTAAAATGAACAGAACCTAAGGACCAAAGCCACTTAAAGGTTGTTCGTTTTTTAAAATGAACAGAACCCGAGGCTGAACCCTGATTTCACTAAAGGCAAAGTTCAATTCGAACAAAAGCCCAACATTATATGTTATAATTGCAAAGGCATTGATAAAAATGTAAAGACAATTAACATATAAAGAAAATGAGCGAACATGAGAAAGACATTCCATTAAATCAAAGGCTTTTAAGCCCAAAAGATAGTACAGGCTGAAAGTAGCCACAAGTACTACAAAAAAGGAACGAACAACTATTACAAAAGAAAAAAAAAAAAAAAAACTAACTCCTAAAACTATTGTTGCTCGGTGGAGGGAGGCTCTTGAATTTGCTCGGCAGGAGGCTCCATAATTAAATCTTTAGCCAAGTCCTCCGCGGCCTTCCGCTCAGTTTCTTCGGCGTTTTGCTCGCACGCAGCAGCCGGCTCCTCTCCTTGCTCGCCGTCATCAACAATCGGTGGAGGGTCAGTGATGTTGATGCTGGGGTCAAGTTTGTCGAGTTTGACCCCTAGCACAGCCAAATCCGCCAGCTGGACCTCAATGTTGTTCGGTGGCGGGTAGTTGTCGAGGAATATGTTCAGATCTTTGGCCATCTCATCCACCATATCTTTGTGATCATAGGCATCGGCCATACGGATACCATCCGCGTAGGCGCAGATGTAGCCCAAATTTGAGATAGGCCCACTCCGAGCTCGAAATTCTTGCTCGGCTTCTTCCTTGGTGAGCATCTCAGACATTTGCTCCTTCAGGCGAACAAGTTCTTCTTCGGCTTCTTCCCTTTTCTTCCTCTCTTCGTCCAGCACAGCTTTAGAGGAAAGTAGCTCGGCCTTTGTATCCTTAAGCTCACCAGAGACAAGCTGATAGTCCTCGATGCGCTTCTTCTCCAGGTCGTTGGCCAGCTTTAATTGATCCTTTAGGTGAGCAATCTGGCCATTGAATTTATTCGCCAGTTTCTCCTTCTCCTCAGTAAGCTGGCGAGTGGAGGCGGCATGGTGACGAGCAGTCTCCTCTAGCTCGGCAACTTGAGCCATCCCCCTTTGAGCGGAGACAAGGGAGTTGGCGGCTTGGACCATTGATAGGTGAAAATTATCAATGGGGCCCTGGGCGAGGACGGCTTTGTTCAGCGGCCGCGACCAGGCGCGAGCAATAACTTCAGTTGCT
Source organism: Ballota nigra (assembly GCA_947034835.1). Lineage (NCBI taxonomy): Eukaryota > Viridiplantae > Streptophyta > Magnoliopsida > Lamiales > Lamiaceae > Ballota > Ballota nigra. The sequence continues at coordinate 27,060,075 of OX344730.1, forward strand.
CGACGAACATGTTCATCCGGAATGTCACGGATGCTCGTCGGGGTCTTAGAGCAGGCAAACTGGTGAACCAGGTCTGCTCGCCCTGGGTAATCGCTGGGCCGATATCTGCGAACAAAAAAGAAGGTCAACACTTGGAAAATTTGGCAAATGAGAAACTTGTTCGGCAAGAAAGTAAGAACTTACTCAGAGAATTTTCGCTCATTCCGGCCTAAGTATGTAATGTCCTCTGGGCCTCGGGGGGAGCCTATGTCCTTGCTCGCTTTGCCAGACATCTCTGTGGGCTCTATAGATGAACGGCGTACAACGTCCCCTTCAGGGCGAGCATGGCTCGAGCCCACCTTCTCCTTCCCCTTGTCAGGGACATCATAGGACAATGGAGTCCCGTCTACCTTCTTTAAACGTTTCCCCCCACGAGGAGGGGAAATGGGAGGAGAATGAATTTGAGTAGGGGGGGGGGGCAGCCTGTCTTGGAACTGTTGGAGTTATACGTGAAAGTATGATTTTACTTTGTATAACTCGTGTATCAAACACTCGTTTTATGAGAATAATTCTTTTATCGCATTTGCTTTAGTTATGATTGAATGTTGAATTTCTATTGCAAACCGTTCAATATATAGTACGTGTTACATGGTAGTTAATGTGGTGATACCCGATCACGGAAGACGACATTAACAGTTTACTTGTAACTAAACGTACATTTTCACGACCTAGGTGGAATTGAACAAACCGCCGTGAAAGGTCGATGTGTAAGGCTCAGATTGGTCTGTCTTGACTAAGAGATTGCACTAGCACATTTAGTATGTGTTGAAGAGGTCCTACAGCGAGGATAAATTCTTCTGTTCTGAAAGGTGAAGAATTAGACCTCAGTGGTTGTTGATTTCTTAATCTCCGTCACTTAAATAGGACCGTGTGTGCTTAATAGTTACTGCTTTGATTCATGTTGGGTGAGAATCATTGCGACTTCGAACTTTGTGTCTTGGGCAGTAATATTAATCATACGACGGTTGCTAAGATTTAATACGGAGAAACGCGTGCGAGTACGGCTCGTGTGATTAGTCCCCTTGGTGGGCTCAGAAGTTTTACTGTACCAAATCTTGCAAGTGGAGAATTAGTTTCTTCGGTACGAATAATAATGTTGAGCTGTCTTTACTCCAAGGTGAAAGATGTTAATTAATTTAGAGCTATTCGGAAGCTTGATTAATTAATGGACTTGATAATCTTAAACGCGGGAAATAATAACCGGGAGCCCATATTATCGTAATATGGATTAAGATGGATAGTGCAATATTAATTTATTAGTGGTAATAATTAATATTAATGGGCTGAATTATATTGGGGCTCAATATTGAAATTCAGAAGTCCATTAGGAGGTCCAATCTTAATTCTCCTTAAGGCCCCTCAAGTAGCCCATTAAGTAGCCCAATAATGATAAGGTGATTAAAATAAAAAGATAATATTATGCTGATTTTTTACACCTAATTTCGAAAATAGCAATATTGGAGAAGAAAAGATTTTGTTAATTTTCTTGAAAAGATATTATGGAAGATATGTATTTTTGGAATACAAGAATATCTCATATATTCAAGAAGATCCAAATCTAGGGATCTTTTCTAATAATTTTCGAAAATTATAGCTTGTATAGGAGGTTGAGATTTTTGTGGAATATTTTTTTATGGAGAAAAGAATATATGGGATATATTCAAGATTTCTTAGAGTCTAAGAAAAGATTTACTTCAAAGCCCAATAAACCCTCTAAATTTCGGCCACTATGAGTTATAAATAGGGGATGATTTTTTCATCCCCAAGTACATAATTCCATGTGTTGGAAAAATCAAGAGCATAGATATTTTTCTTTTTCCTTAGTTTATTAAATTACTTGAAAGCATCTCCCACCGGTGATCAAGTAAGGCGAAAGGGAAATACTTGAGAAGGTTTTTGGGTTGATAAAGCGAGATCGTGATTGTCCCGTTTATTCAAAGGCCAATTCTACAAGAGGTACGTTAATCGCATATTTAATTGTTTATTCCGCTTAATTAAATATGTGAAATTAATTCAACATGCATGATGATAATTAGTTGTTGGAATTATTATTTGAATTAATTAGGATTAATTTATGCTAGTAATAATTGTATTTAAATTCGTATTTAAAATTCATCCCGAATAGATTCCGGGCACCCCTATTTTCCCAACAGGAACTCTAGCCCCCTCGGGCTTGTTCGTCATGGCGAGCACCTTTTGAGGGGGATCACCTCTCCTTTTCTTCCCTTTTGGCGGCGCCATTTCAAGGACCCTTTGCTCAAGGAGGGCGTAAGAAGGAGGAACGACAACTGTCACTTGCTCGGCTAAAAAAAAAAAAAAAGTTAGACGAGCAAGTTAGGAAACTCAATGACGAACAAGGCTTGAACCCAAAATTTAGAAATTTTCATACCTGGGGGCACCTCGACCTGGGCCTCCAAATGGTGTGGGTATGTCAAAAGGCGAGCAGCTCTTTGACACCTTGCTCGGCAAAGATAGTCAATAGTCCTATCTGCCCTATTGCGGAGGCCAACCAAGCACGAATTAAATAGAAACTCGGAGCTCAACTCCTCCTCTTCCGAATCCCACTTGGGTAGACGAGGGCCTGCGAACAAACAAGAAAAGTTAAATTAGAACAACTTAGCTCAAAGGCGAGCAAGGAGAGAACTTACGTTTCAGTTTTCCATAAACTGCTGGAGAATTTATTCGTCCAGGGCTGCCGTGTGGACCAGAAGATGCTCGCCAATCACCCCCAATAAAGAAGAAGTGTTGCTTCCAGTTGTAAACCTTGTTCGGCACATCTTCCACCATTTTTAGCCCGGTTCTGGCCTTGAGATAGTGGTAACCTTCTTCTCCTATGGGGCACTTTGTAATTGTCATCAGGTAGTTGATCTCTTCCGCAGTAAGCCGATCAACGTACCCCTCCAAGGCGAACAAGCACATGGAGCCTAAGAGATTCATCCACCCAATTGGAGTAATTTGGGTGATGGCCAAGTTGGTCGCCTCCAGGAATCGACCAACAATGGGTGGAAGAGGCAGCCTTAATCCGGCGATCAAGGTGTGAATGTTGATCGCCGTGCATCCTGGGGGTGGGCGATCAGCTCTCTCCTTTCTCCGAGGGGCCCACATGTGAATATCATATGGGATTTTGTAGTCCCTACGGATAGAGTCCAGTTCATCTTCGCGAACAACACTTTTGATCTTGCTCGCCTGGTATCCAGTTTTCACCTTGTCCATAATTTGCCTCTGTGGGCGAGGAAAGCTGTTCGCATACTCCTCAGCGTATGCTTGTCATTCAAATGGCCGAGCAACTCCTGTTGGAATCTCATTTTCCAACATCTTTGGGGATGGGAAGTTAATACCCTCCAAGAACTCGCGGGTGAGTTCGTCAAGACCTGGATCTTCAGATTCAGCGGAAGACGAAGAGTCGTCGTTCAAATTGTTGTTCGCCACAATTGTCAGTTCTCTCTCAGATGGACCCGCACCAGTGTTTTCCACAGAGCGAACAACTGAATTCACGTGAGCGTTCGACGCTGAAGAAACTTCAACCGGATGTGGATCGTAAACAACAGTTGGGAAAAGGGGATCTAGGGTCTCCTCGATTTTGTTGCTCGAATGCGAAGACATAGGAGAGAGAGAAAAATCTAAGTGGCAGCAGAGAGTGTTGCAAACGGCGGCGCTTTCCCGGAAAAGACGGCGGCGCTCGGATCCACACGGCGGCAAAAGAATTTTCGAGAGAAAAAGTAGAGAAAAAGATGGAGAAAAAAAAGAGTAACTACCTGGGAATTGAAATTTGAAGCCAAATGCTGGAGGACGGACGTCGGAAAGTTTGGAATCGCCGAAGGGAGGAGGAAATCGCCGGAGCACTGTAGTAAGAGAAGGAAAAGTGGGAAAAATTTCAGTTTTCCCACTATTTATACCCCAAGCAAAAACGGGGTCCAAGGCCTAATTTCCAAAAAATTCAGGGACTGAATTATGAGAAAAAGGGGTCATTTCCGAGCCAAACTAAAAGTCGAAGGACCTATGAGCAATTATAGGGGCGCGTGGCCTCGGAACTGCTCGCGCGTGAACGGCGCGCAATCATTACGCTGGCGTCATCTTCGTGATCTCCCCAGATCGTGGGAAGACGAAACGGACGCCATGATGTTGCTCGTCACAAAGATGTTGTTCGTCCAAGTCTTGACCAGAACAATATCCTAACTACAGTTGCTCGCCACAAAGTTGCTCGTCTGAAGCAACATCTAGTCAGGATAGGGGGCATTGTTGATAGGCGAACATCATCCAGCATGGAGCGAACAAGAATTAAGGGCTTGAGCAAAGAAAATCAGGATTGTGGTGCATCTACCAATCCGAGAGGTGTATAAAATGACGAACAACTCCATCGACGAACAACTAATAGGCGAACAGGTATTAAGACCCGAGACCAAGAATGAGCCAACTGTGAAGTCGTCAATGATGAACAACTTGGTCAAACTATGATACAACACAGTTAAGATGTGTACCAGTGAACAAAGGACTAAAATCCCAAAGCCAAGCTAAATAAAGCCAAAAGGTGAACAACTTTCAAAGTACAATCTCCAGAGGCGAACAACTTTCAGTTGGAGAATCATCAAGATCCGTCAAGCCGACCTAGGCGAACAACAATGAGTCCGAGATAGGACCAAAGAAGACTTTGTAACTAAGATTCAACTTAGATGAGGTCAAAAGGACACATGTCAAGCATGCAAGCTAGGGAGACCAAGAGTCAGGAACACCTCATGCTTGCTAGGCTCTATAAATAGTTGTTCTCCAGCTTATGAAATACAAGTTCAAATTCATAAACACTCCCAAAACACACACTAACACACCTGAACGTGCACACATACGAAATTATTTCGATTTCGACTTTTGTATATCCGACTTCATAATCCGAACCTCGATTTATCATTTACGGTGGTAACCAATCACACGTAATTGATTGATGATCTTTAAACCAAAATTAAACAGTCACTAATCCACTCGATAAATATTGATCACCAACACTAACAAATAAGTTAGATTATTTGTTCTACTGAATTACAATTACCACTTTGTGCACCATTTTTCTATTTTAAGTGACCAATCTACTCTTATTCAAAATAAAAATAACCGTCGCTCGCATTTTCCCACTTAATTACACAATCCAATCCTACAATCCAAACATACATTCATACTCAATAATTCAATCTAATTCAATCCCTTTCAGTCCAATCCCATCTAATCCAATTATATCCAGTGAAGCAAACGTCCCTAACAATACTATTACAAATAAAACATGCAAAATTTTACGTATAAATGTTAAAGCAACTCCATACACGAGAACAACACAATTAAAGCATCATACTTTAAAGAAAACGTTAATTTCAGTCATGCAAAAGATAGGTTCATAATTCCACTGCTTATCGACATACATAACGGATTAGCTAACCGCTATGACCACGAAAAAAACAACAAAAGAACAAACATAACCAACTAAACTAAATAAACGGCACAACTTATTACTAACCCCCCCCTCATTTTCCTTGCGTGTTGATTCTTAGAGCCTTAACTTGAATCCAACTGAGAGAAAATCATCCCTGAAAACACATCACAAACGCAGTTCAAGAGGAATTTATAGCAAAGGTAAATAATAAACAATGATGATAACTAATAGTAATACCTTTTCTTCTTGCCCTGACCACCCTTGTGTTTCTCAGATGCCACCACAGAAGAGCTAAAAGGTGAAACAAGGCTGGCGACACAAGTCTCAACATAAAACGGGGGGTCAAGAGCCATGGCATCCATCATTAAACTTAAACCGTCTTCACATTCAATAGTAAGTGGACCAGAATCGTTCCTTAAATCGTACCAAGTAAGACATATTCTATCATAGTTCACCAAAACCTCGTCATTGTTCTTCGAATAAGCCAATGGACACACATATTCACAGTCAGGTGTCTTAAAGCACAGTAATTTCATCCAGGAATCCTTTGCCCCATATTCTTTCATTACCCAAATCTCTCCATTGTTCTCCTCTTTAAAAATAACCGCAGCAAGAAACCCTTCCATTACCTCCACATTCAATAGAGCACAGCCCTTAGTATTAAACTCCGGTATTGGCACCACATGGTGCTTCTCCTTCCCAATATCAAAGGCCATAATTGCATTTGAGTTGTGACTATCTTTCACAACCCAATGCAGAGCATCATTGGTGTAAACCCCCCACCCATTATCATTAGACAATAGGTAAGGAAAATTCTTGATCCTTCTCCAGGAATTTGTCTTAAGACTATAAATCATGGTCTCAAGGGGCAAGGGCACTCCATCTACTTGATCACAATACTGGACCACCATCACAACCTTATAATCATCGCTCTTAGAGTCGTAGCCTAAAGCAAAATATATCTCATTCGGTTGCGGGTTATCTATTTGTTTAGAGGGCAATTTGTTTTGTTTTCTTGTAAAAGGATTCCATAGAACAAGGTTGTTCCAGTCGAAGACGATGAGAGCAAGTCCATTGCAACAGCCTCCAAGGTTTTTCAATTGGGTGGTTCCAGTGTCCAATCTCTTGAAGCTTTCTAAATCTATGCAGAAAAGAGAGCTTGATCTCGAATCTACTAGAAGTGTACGATTGGATTTGGTTTTGAAGGAGTAATGCAAATGTTGTAGGATGAAATCCTTGCTGTCAATCCAAGAACACCATGATTTGGAAACACAACGCAAACAAAGCAGAGATTTCACATCAAGCCGGCTGAGGACGTCTTTGATGATTTCTCCAGGCATATCATCCCTGCAATCAGTTGTTAAAACAACAAAACATGTAGTTATAAACCAAGAAAATTCAGAAAAACTTGATCAGCTAGGATTATTATTGACAAAAAACGATAAAATTAAGTTACCATTTCCTTTTAATACCCTTTCCCTTTGGAACTACACCAGCTCCACCAGGTGAAACAAGGCTTCCAACAAAGAACAAGGCACGAAACGGCCGTTCATAAGGGCTGGTGTTAAAACTAGCACTTAAACCATTCACACAGGCAATTGTAACACTCTTCTTTCTCAAATTATACCAATTAAGACACATTCCTTCATAATTCAACAGAACCTCATTCCCATTCTTGGAATAAGCCAGAGGGCACAGACGTGAACAAGGATCACTTATGGGAGGGTAAAAACACAGTAATTTAACCCAAGAATCCATCTCCCCATACTCTTTCATTACCCAAATCTCACTACTGTTCTTCTTTCCAGGGGTTACAACTGTAAGAAACCCTCCCATTACCTCCACAGATGAAAACCCCCGGCGCCGTTTGCCTGATTTAGGAGGCATGGGCACATCGTAGAGCTCCTCATTCCCAAGATCAAACGCCATTATCACCTCTACATCATGACAACATTGCACAACCGTATGCAAAGCATCATTCAAACAAACGCCCCAAACTCTATCAGGAGGCACAACAAAAGGCAAACTCTTAACCTTCTTCCATGAATTCGATTTAAGACTATAAATCCTGACTTCAGATGACAATAACGTGTAACTTACCACAGAATGCGCCTGGATAACCCTCACGACCTTGTAGTCGTCCCGCTTAGAATCATAGCCGAGTGCAAATCGTTGCTGAACAAAATCATACGCCTCGAACGACTTCGACGGCGGCGTGGGCAATTTGTTTTGTTTCCTTGTAGCCGGATTCCACAGAAAAATGTCCTCGAAGCCGGATACAACGAGAGCGAGTCCATTGCAGGAGCATAAAACAGAGTAGGGTTTAATTCGGGGGTTTCCGATGTCCAATTTCTCGAAGGAATCCAGGTCTACGAAGTGCAGACGGTTTGTGTCCACCAAAACGGCGGCATTGGAGTTCGTTTTAGAGGATTGATGCAGATGGAGGTTGATGAAATCCTTGGTGTCTATCAAAGAGCGCCATGGCTTCGAAACGCATCGGAAACGCAGGAGGGATTTCACCGGAAGGCGGGCGAGGATCGGCTTGATGATATCCGGCGGAATATCGGACATTTTGAACGGAGGAATGGTTTTCGATAGCTTGCTTGAGAATTCAGCTCACTGGGGGTTTAGAGGGTTTTATGTTTTGTTGTGTGATTTAAGAGCATTCCCAATGGTTGGAGGCAAACCAAACCATCCAAAAAATCCACCCCAATGGAGCTCCAATTTTGGAAGCAAACTCAACATATGTGAATAGTGTATGTTGAGTTTGCTTAGGTACTATTCAAGAGGCAACTCAATTTTGGATTTTTTTTTTTAATTATTTAAATTATGTAATAGTTTTTTTTAGTATATAAAATTCAATATTAGGCAAAAATTACACGAGACCGTCTCATGATATGAGACAATATATATAAATATTTATGTATTTATTATTTTATTATTTATAATATAATGGGATATAAATATTAAAAAAATTAAATTATTAAATAGAAACACAAATTGTAATTAATTGAAATATAATAAGACAACATTAAAGAAAATACCAAACATTAAATTACAAAATACAAATTTTAAATTAAAAAACACAAGGATGATTTGTGATTTGCATGATGTAATGACTGCATGCATTATAATGCATAATATGATCATCGAGGATGAAAGAGATCTCAGCGCCCCGATTATAGAAGCGAGCTAAGTTACAACTCCACAAGTAGAAATGGAAAATAATGGGAATTCGACATTTAAAAATATTCTTGATCGATAAAGACATATCAAGGATGTTGATGCTCATTTCGAACTTCGGAATGCTTTAATTGAACATCTTTGGGAAGAATTTTCTAATTCAGAAAATTAATGACTATCAATATGTAATTTTATTTTAGTATTGCATTATGGTGCTTTTTTTTTTTTTTTTGCATTATGTCGTGTTAAATATGTAATCTTTTAGTATTATTAATATGTGATTGTGATGAATTGTGTTCTTGAACTTGGATATTTTATATCAAATATATTAAAAAATATTATATCAATGAATTATAGTGCTTTTATTATTTTATTAAATATATCGTATTTTTTGTGTTTAATTTTTAAAGATTTAAATGTAAATACATAAATTTAATTATATACATATATTAAATAAAATAGAAAATAAAATTGATTAAATTAAGAATATTCTAAGAGAATATTCCTTTTGAGTTAAAATTTGAGTGGAATGGTTGGGAGTGATTTTATTGTTGGAGGCAAACTTGGAGGCAAATTAAATGAATTGGAAGCAAACTCAACATTCACCATTGGGAATGCTCTAAATACGGAAACTGAAAGAGCGTGATCAGTGGTTGGCCCTTTGATCTTTCTAATCAAATCCCACGTTACAAATATCATTTGCAGGCTAATAATATTCCTCCAATTGAATCATTTTTTTCTTTTTCCTTTTAAATCAATCAAATCGCAGTTTAAATCAAATTATACGCTTCGAGGTCCCGCAAATTTATTGTGAAATTAATACACCAACTCTTGTTTTCGAGTTAATGTGGGATATTTTTTTATCAAATCAAATATTATGAGTACACGCATTATCTTGTTAGTAATGTACGCGTCACTATTCAAAAAGCACTTATATTTTAAATAGTAATGGGGAGGGATTTAAACTAAATTCTTACTCTTTCTTTCCACCTTTATCAAAATGGTCCTCTATTTATTTGTTTTATCAATTTAGTCTCGTATCTATTCAAGTTTCGCCAAAATGATCCTAATTGACCCTAAAATGTACAAAATCTCACTGTTTTGGTCCTATATTTATTTTCTTTATCAATTTAGTCCCGTATCAATTCTCCAATTAGGTCCCAATTGAACGCATAAAACATAAAATGCCACATTTTTAGTCATGCACACTAGTTTTTTCGGGGGAACCCTATGATGTGGTTTTTTTTCAATGTGGCACGCTAGGTGGCCATCTTTGTCAAAAAAAAAATGAAATAAAATACAAAAAAATCAATTAGAACCATTTTTCACCAAATTAGGACCATTTTAGCAAAACTTAAAAAATACAGGACAAAATTGATAAAGCAAATTAAATAGAGGACCATTTAGATAAAGGTAAAAAGATAGAGGACAAATTTGGTTTAAATCCCGTGATGGTGAATCTGTTTACTAATGACACAATGCAAGTATAATAACAATAACTCATAACCCTGGATAACTAACTCTAAGAGAGGTGTGCCATATGTTTACTTTGTGGGTATGCAAAGCTGGATATTCGTCCGACCCGGGTTAGAAAACCCGTTGACTGTCACTAACCAAGGAATTTTTAGCCGGCTATTAAAAAATAAAAAATACAATTTTGTCCACACCAAGGATATGTGTAATTACCATTTCCTACCCCTTTTCCAATTAAAATCTGAATCGAGATCGTGCTCTGAGAGATTTCTTGACTATTCTTTAGACGACGGTGAAGAACGTCACACCGGTTCAATTTGGATTTTCTGATACTAGAAAAGGGAGACCTACTCTAACTTTTGATGAGAATGTATAATTTGAGATTTGTTTATATATAAATTATTTTGCAATTTTTTTTTTTAGCGTAAACAACTCATATTATACCCCCTTCAATTCATATATATATATTTTAAAATAATTTATACCCTTAAAAAATAATACTAGCTACCAGTGAAAACAGTTACTCTCTCCATCCCAAACTCATCTTCTACTATAATGTTTGTCATTTTAAATTAAATTTGGCTTAATTAATAAATGTGAATTGGTATGTTTAAAGTAATAACATGGGATGAAGTATACTAGTGTAGAGAATATATAATTGTAAAAAATATTGTTGTTTTATTGTCATTTATGCAAATATCGTTTGAGCAAGGGAAAAGACGGTTTAGTAAATATCAATTAAGTTTGAGTCAGAGGAAGTAATACTCTTTAATGGAATAACTCACAATATCTTTCAAAGTGATTCATTTATGAACCATGTTCAACATATACTTTGCCTTTAATGAAGGACTTTCTAAAAATGAATTTTATTTTGGAAAATTTGGTAAAATGTCACTTTTAATGTTGTCTTTTGAAAAACATTGTTGTTGATGATCAAATTCTAATCATCAATTTAAGTTAATTTTGGATTAGTGGTTGTTTTAAGTTAATTTAAGGGATCATCAATCAATTACGTGTGATTGATTACTATCGTAGATGGTAAATATGATGAATCAGGGTTAAACCGAGTAAATACGTGTATTGATTACGTATTTCTTGCGTATGTGTGTGAAATTGTGGTGTATGAGTGTATGTAGGATTATTTGGAATGTATTTAAGTTTTTTCACTTACTTTCTTTTATTAAATTTAAGATTTTTATACATACCACCAAGTAGGAGGTGAGTTGACTACTTGACTTTATCCAAGTTAAATTCTATCTTCTAAATATGTTTAGCTCGTAATTACTAGTTGTTCACCGTATTTAGGCCTTTTAATTTAGGATTTTTGGCTTCGTTCCACATTGGTTAGTCGACTCTCCTGACTCTTTTGTCCATGTTGTTCGCCCTGTTTTGATTGGCCTTCGGGCAAAATTCTCCTTGTTGTTCGTCATATGGAGTAGTTCATCAGGTGATAATTGGTCGTCACGACGAAACTGTTCGTCATCTTTTGATTTTGTTCTGTTTACTTTTCAACTCTTTGATTGTTTATCATAATGTTGATCACCTTAAGGGCATGTTTGATTTGATGGATAAGATTGATAAATAATTATCCTTTGTTCATGGGACAATTAGTCCAACTCTTTTAATGTGTTAATTATCTCTATGATATTTATCCCAGACCGATATCACATAAACCAAACACTTAATTGAATGGGAGTAAAGTATCAATCCCTTCTAATCCCGCAAAGCAAACATGCCCTAAGTAGCATCTTGCTCACCCGTCAACAATCGTCCAACATATTTTTTTTTTTTATGTCCTGCGCGATCATGGTATGACCTTTTTAGGAGCACTTTTACCAAAATAAAAAGAAAAAATAATATGTTGGATGATATTTTTCCAAATCTATACTATATTAAAAAATGACAATGCATTGAGAAACATTTTTGGACAAAACTGCCCTCTACTTTTTCTTGCCCGGTCATTTTAACCCTTCTCCATTTTCTATCTCAAATGTCCCGAACTCTCTTCCCAACCCCTCGCCTTCCTTAGTACCTCCAAATCAAACGACACCATTTGATCTCGGAAGTGAAACGACTGCTACCGCCACGCTACTCCATCCCGAATTTTACGGCGCTTCCCTACGGTTTAATGTTGCGGGTTTTGCTGCCGCTACTCTACACAATCTCCATTGTTCGTCTCCAAAACGGGAGGCATATAGTGGATCATAAAAAAGTGAGCTATCATTCATTTTCCTCTACTATGCCAAACACTTTTTCTTTCCATACCATTTTTATACCTTCTACGGTACATATGTGGTGACTTTATGAAATATCATGGTATGCTTTGGAATTTAATATTTACAGTTAAAGCTTCTTTTATTGTTTGAAACACAGTGACTTATTAGGAATAATATCAAGACAAGTTAATTGTTTAGGTGATGATCTCTTGATGAGAGAGACAATTGATTTGCTTATGATTTTATGATTTGTGTTTCTGATTTTTTTTATTCGATATTCGATTTATACTGTTCATTTTCTTCTCACCCTGCCTTATTCCGATCCACCCTTCCTCCGAATCTATCTAACCGCATAACCACCACAAATCGCTGGACATAATCCTTTGCGATTTGTCCTCCTACATCCATCGCTTGATATTCTAATCTCGGCCTACCAGTCTCGGTATACAGATCCCGTGTTAATTTCATTTTCTTTTGGTGATTCAGGTATGCAATTAATTCTTTCTCTCTAATGTCTTCGTGCAATGTCTCAACAGCCTAATTGCAATTTTTTGAATGGTTTAGTTTGTTTCTAGAAATTTGTTTCTTTGTGTCGAATTTGAAGCCCTGAATTCAAGTTATATTTTTTTGTAAGAGTAGGCTGATCTTGCCGGTTTAGATTTGGATGGACTTCGGCCCCTGCTTAGGTCGGATAAGCAGGCTTGATCCTTTTTTTTCTTTTTCTTTTTTGAATTTTAGAATATGAAACACTTTGGTTTTCAGAATTTGATGGTTTATGATTTTAGAGTGGCAGTATTAGGAAACTATTTGAAAAACTCTCTTTTTAGAAATTGAATCAATTGATTACATGGGATGCTTGAAGTGCAAGAATGATCATAATGGGTGTCTGTTGAGATAAACAATTATCTAAAAGTATTTCCATATCTAAATTATATGTTCCTACTGAATGGTGCTGCAACTGAATTTGTTTGTTGAGGGACTAAGGCAAAAACATACAGTTTCCGACCACAGGTAGTTTCTACATTATAGATTATGAGGCCACGACATGATTGAGACATCTATTCAAATTTATAGTCTGTTGATTTATCTTATGACAATTTAATTGTATTTCTTATACCTATGATTACCATATGTCTCTTTAGATTTCAAAAGAATGTAAATCATCCCCTTCAAATGCAAAATTCTCCTCAGATCTTCTCAAGCAGGTATTTTTCAAATTATTATACTACCTACGGTATGAGAATATAAGATGTTGTACTCGTGAATCAGATTTTTTTTTTCTTTTATATGATATAAAATATATACTGATACAAATTCAGTATTGTTCTCTTCTCTTCTTCCTTGAACTCAACTGTTTCTTTCCTTAGAGATAGTATATACTGGAGTGATCTGGCGAGCAAGATCGGACAGAGTATTCGCCCTGGGCTTGGAGTCCCAATGTCTCTGCTCTCCTTAATCGTTGAATAATGAAACAAAAACCCATGAAATTTCAGGTACTGCTTCACCGTCTCTATAATTTGTTCCCTTTTTTTCTCTTTGTTGTTAACTTCGACGTTTTGCAATTGATCGTTTAAAATAAATGGACTTTAAGTGGTACCCCCTTTCAGAACAGTGTGGGAGAGCTATATTCTTTTGTAAGTTATATCTGAATAGGATTATCTTGCTCCAATTCTCGGTTTATGTTTTACATATTTGTTATCTTTTCAGGTTCACTTTCTGCAGATAGTTCCTTATTCTTATCATGCACCAAGACTAAAGCGATAGAGGACAAATCCGAGCGAATATTCTGGGAGGAGGGGGCAGAATGGTAGGGAGAAGCAGGGGAACCGCAAGGGAAGTGTTGTGTTGATTCAGCGTTTCTCCGATTTTTGGCAAAATCAGATCTTAAAAATATCATGTAACCAAATAATATCCCCCAATTCCTTCATCTACTTGTAAATTTGTTGCAAAAGGATAAATCTTGATTTTGTTTCTTCTATTTTGCATAGGCTATAGGGAAACTCCATATGAGTTGTAAAGAGAGAACTCGAGAATCTATGGAAATGGAAGAATTGAGTGGCACCAGATTCGGGCACAAGGAAAGCTGCCCGAAAGTCTAATTTGCCAAAAAGTTCAAGTTCACGATTTAATTGCAATATTCTAAAGGTTTAATGCCATAATTCTAAAGATTTACCTTCGGGAATGAAGAAGGTTAGGAATGACGTATGAAATCTGTGATATTATGCTTTGGGTTTTATTTTGTGATGTGAAAAGTATATGTTTAAGGTTTAGTTTAGATGACTAATCGGTTAGGTTTAGGGGATTTTGATCTAAGATTAGCTTTAGTGTGTTAACGCCCACACTACTCTTATGTTTATTTTATTGATATTATTTTCCTTCACTCCACCTTCGCTGGTAATTTTCGACAAAAATCCTAATTTCTGCTCAAGTTGACACATCCTATTTATTGCTACCTTTAGGAATGGCGTATGAAATACGTGATATTTTGCTCTGGAATTTATTTAGTGATGTGAAAAGTATTTGTTTAAGGTTTATATTAGATGACTCGCCAGTTAGATTTAAGGAATTTCTGGACTTTGAAATGTGTGTTACCACTTTTCAGAAATTGTTGAAAATAAAATAAATTGTAAACACAATTTTATCATTTTATTCATCTGTTGTTTTGTGCAACTTCACTCCCATATTAGAACAACAAAAGGATGGACCAAAGAGTGACTTAACATCGGGATTGAAAACTCTGGCATTGCTTACACTCCAAGAGAAAGACAAAATTTGTCTCTATATATTCCATTCTCTTATTTGTTCTATGATGTAACGTTTTGACACAATCTTTCATTGTCATATTTATGCAAATTCTTATTTAAATCCCTGTTTTCACTGTGGCCTTCTAGAGAAAAACGTGTAGTCCAGACCATCATGGGGATGCTGGATTTAAAGAGTTCATTGAGCTTCTTACAAATTTTTTTGAAGGTAATCTGTGAAACATTAGCTTTTTATCACCTTTTGTTTCCATTTTGTGACATAATCTTTTGTATGTTTAAAATGATTATGTTTTTCTTTAGATTGTTTGTTTATTTTTGCGTAAAGTGGTGATAGATTTGCAATTCATAATCTTTCTTGCTACAATAATAATGCCATGGGCTTGTTGTCAAAAGTGAGGGAAAGATACACAGTTCAAGGGTCCAAAACCAATAGAAGTGGTTGAGATGAATATATATGCTTTGTTAATATACCATGTATGTTCTAATTATTAGTTTGCTATCATGCTACAATTCTTATATATTCGGTCGATGCTTTATAATATGAAAGAGAATTAATTACACTTTTGGTCCCAAGATAATGGGTTCATTTCAAAATGGTAATTTTTTACACTTTTGGTCGCGTAGTTTTATTTTTTACAGTTTTGGTCTCAAGACACTAGGATAAACTGTAGTTTTGATCCCAAGAGTATGGATAGATTGAAATTTTGGTCCCAAAAGATAAGACAAATTTGCAGGTTTGGTCCTGAAAATTAACGAATGGGACCAAAACTGCAAAAAAAAAAAAAAAAGATCACTTTCACACAAATGTACCAAAAGTGTTTTGCACCAATTCTCTTGGGACCAAATGAGCAATTTTCCTTAATATGTAATGGTCTTAATTGTTTGCCCTTTAGGCCATTAAGGAGGTCAGAAATTATAGATTGGTTGTTGGAGCTGGTTTTGTAAATGTTGTTTTATTTCGACAATGGGTAGCCAAGGTAAATAGTGACTTAATTAATTCTTGGCTTAATTGTTTGTTTGTCCCTATTCAGTTATGCTTCAGGCATTTATATATAAACTATGAATGTTTTATACTATAAGTACTTATAAGTATCTCATTAGTATATTTTATTTGTCTTTGGAAATTAACAGCCGAAGCTTTTGATTGTGTAAATGGCCTTGGGGCACTCATAGAATATGCATAATTTGTTAATATGAAAAATGTCTTACCGTCTTCAAATATACTTTTATTTGTCAGATCCATAAAACTGAGATGTGTCTTGCATCTTTAGGAGTATACTAAAAAATGACAATTTTTTCACTAATTTTGATCTATATGTGTAAGATTAAATGTGTGAATCATGCCTTATATATCACAAAACATTCAACATGATTTTTCCTTTTAAGTTTATATATCAAAAGTGGGCGATTAGGAGTGCAATTATTATTTAAAAAAAAATCGAGTAGATTTCTTGGTTTCAACAAGCTACTTGTAATAGTTTTTCAAGTTTGTCTAAATAGAAATATTAAGAGTGAAACCCTTCATTATTGACTCACATTACAGTAACGAGCAAGTATTGATTAAGATTACATTTTCCATCATTTTTACCTTGTAGTTTCTGCTCACATGTTGCAACCTATTCTAATACCTTTGTCCTCATTGAAAAAAGGTTAATTGCAAATAAAATCACAACTTTTTTTGCAAATTGCAATTTAGTCTAGGCTTATGAAATTTTACAAACAAAACTCCAACATAACATTTTGTGGTGATTCAAACCAACGAGTAATTTTTTTATTGTTCGAAATTGATGTTCCACTTATCTAACAATGAATGATCTAATTGTATTAATATATTTAGATTGGTTCGAATGATAACGCATAAATAATCATCATTTTCAGGCTAATTGAAATTTGTCTTTTGGTTAGAATTGCAACCAAATGTTAAGTTAAAGTTTTTTTTTTCAAAGAATCAGAAGTTTAAATTAGATTGCAATTTGCAGTAAGGTTGTGATTTTATTTTCATTTAACCCTAAAAAAATAAGTATCCTTATTTTTCATTAGCTCCATTGAAACTCGGTTACTAAGGATTTAAGTACATTCTCACGGGACTATTTTGACCAATTTTTTAAGCTCAACGTACGCATCGAAACTCCAGTACTGCAATTTTCTCACGTATCTTTTACGTCTTCAAAATTTAAAATTACCAAGTTTGCATTCTTGCTAGAATTTTAAGGCGTTTGTTTTATTTAAAGTAAAAAATAAGTGAAGTAAAAGACAATGAAATGTACGAGGAGGAGCTTTTCAACTACGAGGAAGAGGATGAGAAAGTCCTTGACTTTACCAACAATAGCGCCGGCTATGTGGCGATCATAAAGTAAGTTTTTGTGATAAATAAAATTTGAATTCTATTTAGATGAGCAAAAATCAATTTTCGTTTTAATTTTTTTTTTTTAAGATTGCCACTAAATGCGTTAATTTCACTTCTTTAATAAAAAAGAATTTCAGATTTCTTTACTGCCAAATGGAATTCCTCATCATTTGGTACTGAAAGAAAATTGTTCGATCATGTTGCTGAGAAATTTGGACCAAGCAAATGAACTTTGCAACAAAAGCTGCTTATTTTGTTGAGGATTCAACAGACATTTGATTCATACAAAAATTACGAAAGTGAACATATCTAAAACAAAGTATTCATTTTGCGCATAACATTGAGCCCAACAAATGACGAGGGCACCCTTTCAAGTTCATTAGAAAACAATTCCCCCATTTGTGGTTGCTTTGCATTTTGCAATGACAATAAGCAAGACACAAGGACCGAGAAGGTTGGAGTGTACTTCTCAGAGTATGTCTTCTCTCATGGGCAATTATATGTCACGATCTCCAATGAAATTTCCAAATATGGATATGATAGTCTCGATCAAATCAAACGAGAAATATTTAGTAAAAAATATTACATACAACAAGATTCTAATGTAAAAAATTAAATAAGAAGTTTCCAAAAACATATAAGAGGACTTTCTTTTTATATTTCACAGCAGAAGTTTCTTCTTCACTTCATCATTCTTTCAGTTCAACTTGACACACAAGTCTAAAAAAACACGTCAACTATACGAGCAAAGTAAATATAACGTGCAACGCACGTTACAATTGACTAGTGTAACATTAAAAGTGATATCATGCCAAAGTTTCCCTTTTAGTTTCAGTTTCTTATGCATAAAAAAAAATAGAAAGAAAATTAAATTATGGTCATTTACTTCCCCTGATTTCTGACATTATGAAAAATCACCAGAAATTAATATAATCAGGAGGTGCATAATATGTGATCAGATGCAGAAAATCCCGCAAGGCAACTCAAAGATAATTCAACTAAAAATAAGATCCCAAAGCACCATTCCAGATAATCACATTAAATTATTAGTTTCATATTAACCAAAATAAATAAAAACTAAAACACGAGCTAGCAAACACAAGATGGGCCGTAAATCTACCATAATCCTCATAACAATTGAATTCTTATTTTTGGCCTATATTTTTGTGGATCTTTACGCTTCAATATTTGTTGATGTGAACACCATTTTATCTCTGCAAGACAGTTTAAACGGAACAAACGTGGATCCGAAGATCGTCGGAATCGGGAATTTCGCCGTGGATGAATACAATAGACTGAGTAAGAGGCGTCTGAAATTGCAAAGTGTAGTTAAAGGCTTGTTTGTGGAGTCAGGGTATGTGTTGTTGATGGAGGTAACGGATGGAGATGAAGGCATTCCCGAATCCAAACAGTACGCTGCCATTGTTGAGGTGCAAACCAATGGAATGAGACTCCTCGACTTTCGCATACAAATGGATTAGTAATTGCTTTCTCAATTTTTTAGTGAATAGAGTTTTGAAGGAAATATTTTTTTTTTCTTTTTTTCTCCTTTGATAATGCGATGAATACAATTGAGAGAAAAGAATGATGAAGCACAGTAAACATAAATAGGTCTCTTGTTAAATCAAAATGATAAAGTATTATAAGAATATAGTTTTTGATAAGCTTATTATTTTAAAGTATCAAATATTTGATTAGGAGAATCAAATTTTTTATCAGGAGTATCATTAATTTAGATCGGTAGTATTATATTGTAATTGTTATAAAAAAAATTGAACTAAGATGAATGATACTCCAAATTAAATATTCAATATTTTTAAACAATTTCATGATAAATTTATCATGAACCATTTTTATATATACTGTCACGCATTATTCTACATAATACTTTGGTAGAATGGAAAGAATTAGGGCAAAAAGGGCCCACAGGGAATGAATGGGAAGATCGAAAGGTTGTAAGGAGAAATTATATTTTGGTTAGACGCATGAAATCGACTTAAGCATTTTCTTCGAACAAATATAAAACCAGAATGAATGGTATTGTGTCTATTACCCGCTCTTCCTCCTGAGTTAAGACTCATTGTTGTATACACTCAATGCATCTTAACTATCATTATTTAAAAAATATTTGAATTTTTAGAAAGTGATAGTATATTTATACTTACATTGATATTCGAGGAAAAAAAAAAGAGCTCGGGTTCACACAACTTTTTGTCATAAGTCATAGTCATTATTTTTTTCAAGGATGTACAATTATTATCTTTTTAAAATAAGTTTTTAGAAAAAAGAGTAAATCGTATAAAATATATCCCGATTTAAAAATTATTTTGTAAAAAATGGCTGACAAATGAAAAGTAATGAACTGTTCATCTTCAGTTAGGGACTGAGGTGCACTTCTTTTAAGCCCTAAATGGGCCATTTGCAAGTTTGAACCAGTATTACTGGGCTTCATAAAAAAGCTCACTTACCGAAGTATCCCTCAATAAAATTTAGGCTTTAATAATTTTGTTGTTTCGGATAATATAATCCCCCGGAATTAAGAAAAATGCTTGAATTTTATAACAAGTTAACCACAATATGGTCCTTACAAAAAATAAGAACAATTTGATATAACATACATGCTTGATAGTTCCTATTAAAGTTAGAGTATGTTTTATATGAATATGACTTATGATAAGCTTATTATGAAACTGTTTCAAAGTATCGAATATTTGATCAGGAGTATAATTTTTTTTATCAAGAGTGTCATTATTTTGGATTTAAGAAAATTTATAATAAACACAGTATAATACCATCGACCCAAATTAATAATACTCCTAATGAGATCATTTATACTACTGATTAAATAAATAATATTTTAAAATTATTTTACGATAAATTTATTATGAACTATTTTTATATACTACTTTATTCTGAAGTAAATATATTATTTTATCGCATCAAAAATACCGAGAATGCCAAAAAAATAATAATTGCAGATCAACATTTTATAATCTCACTTCCATGCAAGTACTACCTCAATATCAACTATCAAGTACTATGTGCCACTAAATTTTATTTATAATTATATCTGATCACCAATTTAACAACACCGTTCTATTTATACACACACATATTTAATTATTAATTTAACAGCACTACATTCACACGCAATTGAACCATGTTTCATTTTATATTTCATACTCTAAATGCATGACTTGTGAAATTTTAAAAAATATTCAATAAACCACCAAAATTTTGGATCAAAATGTGCTAAAAATTCAACAAGTGGAATACAAAATAAAATTAAAAAAAAAAATGGTACAAAGGAATTGAACAGTACTACATTAGTACTATATATATTGACATATTCATCTAAATCTGAATTTATTGATGACGGTCGCTTCATTTTTATTAACGCAATTACTGATTGACTATTTTTATATAATTACTGGAGCTAGAGATTTGAAAAAGAAAATGAATGGTTTGAAAAAACAAAGTGAACATAATTTTTATATATATTAATCTACAATGTTTGGGACTATTTTGTGGCAAATCTTGTTCCCATGGGAAGAGAAACATCGAAATCCTAGTGCATTAATAGACGCGGTCTTGTTGGTTTTATATGATTGGGTTCAGGCACAACAATGCACATTCGTGTTTCCTAATTGCTTGGATATTCATGTATGAGATTCATGGAGGTTTTATCCTGGATTAAAAAATTTGATGTTCAAAATATGAGATGAAAGAATAGTAGTGCATGCAATCAACTTGCATTCGAAGATGTGATTGCTGTTGCTCCAAGCTTGTTAATTGTTCTATTCTTTTTGTCAATGGCTCGCGCTCTTGCTAGCTTCTCTCGCTTCTACAAAACTTTTTACTGTCAGAGTTTGTGGTTGGACTACCCGTAATTACTTGTACTTGCAATACTTGAATAAGAAATTTTGGATTTAAAAAATATATAAATCTAAAAGTTAGTTTAAATATGACTCAATGCAGACTTAGAAATATTGTTGAATCCAAAAAAAAAAAAAAATTGAAAATTATTAGGGGATGGAGGAGTAATATTTTTAAATATATTTTCACATTTTTGTTTTGGACTGTATATCTTTTAGGGGAAAAAACTCTCTACTACATGAAGAGAAAATCCACTTTAGGCTCTACTACATGATGAGACAAATCAACTCTGAAAAAGTTATAATAAAGGTTAATGTACAAATTTGCCCCTATATGAATCTTTTTTAATTTTCTACTATTTCGAAAGTTGTACATCTTATAGAATATTATACATTTCTAATTTTCTACCATTTAAAAAATGAAACAAATTCCCTATAGGGATCTTTTCTAATTTCTACCATTTTGAATTTGTTTAACTTATAAAACATTATACATTTCTAATTTTCTACCATTTCAAAAATTAAACAAGTTCCCTATAGGGATCTTTTCAAATTTTATATTATTTCAAAAATGAAACAAGTCTATAGGAATCTTTTCTAATTTTCTACCATTTCACATCATATAAAACATTGTACATTAGAATTTTTCTACCATTTCAAAAATGAAATAAGTTCTCTATAGAGATCTTTTCTAATTTTCTACAATTTCAAAATTTTTATCTTATAAAAATTGTACATACGATTAAAAATTGTATATCATAATTATACATACAATAAAGAAATGTATATCATAGTTGTAATTTTTCCTCCAGAACAGCAAACTCATTTCTTCTATTTCGAATCCATAAAAATGAAATTAAGATCTTGTCGCATAACAGATTCAAAAAAATCTTAACAAAGGAGGAAACAATAATTATTCTAATGATGGGAAAGAAATAATATCAAGAACAACAAAACCTTTGTTGCATAACAGATTCAAAAAAATGCTTGCAAAGGTTTATGAGATTATTCAAGAACCCTTTGTTGCATAACAGCAAACTAGGGCTCACCCCAATGAATTCCCAAAACACATGGTGGCCGGCTCGATTTCGAAGTTTCCGGCTTAAGCCATCGGCAGCCTGTTCGACAGTTCGACGACTCCTTCCGGCTATCCACAAGGTTGGTAATTCCTGCAAAATTTCCCCAGATTTCTCATTCAATAATTTCATCAAACACGTGGTGTTCATAATTTTCTGTGTTCCATTTTTTCCAGGTAGATAATTTCCTGATGCCAATCTGATAAATTTAATGACTTTCATCCCATCTTCTTAGCCCTCCAAGCTCAATTCCAATTATTAATCCATTTATTTAAAAAAACCGCAGATTAAAGATGCTTTTGTTGAAAAAAGAGAAATCATATCTTGCTTAGTAATTTAATTGAAAAAAGAAAAGAAGAAAGGCACGCGTTGCATCTTTCTCATCCTAAACTTAAAGAAAAAAAAGGCACATTTTTCATCGTCGCCGCTGGTCCGGCGGCGGAATTAATCCCTTGCACACAGTGGCGGGGGACGATCGGCTTCTTGTTTTCAGTCGCTCGATCCTCTGTCGCCGTTCATTTGCAGCGTGCCATCTGCTGGAGGTTTGAAAGTTGTCGTTGAGCACTGCCGTCGCGCCTCCTCTGGTGGGTGGGGGGGAGGGGTGGGGGAGAGGGGAGACGAGTGCCGAATTTGGGAATTTGGGGGGTTTCTGGGATTTGAATTTTGAATTGTTGAATTGATATGAAAAGCAAGAATATATTAGACAATTAACCCAAAAGTCAAAGTAGGAGAAAAAAGTACCTTTTTGAGTCATGTAGTGGAGAATAATATTTTTTAGTTTTATGTATCACACACTAATTAACGTGATCCGATTAATGAATACAAAACTAAATTAATGATTAATATGAATAAATTATAGATATTTTTATAAGATTTTTGGGCTGAGATTTGGAAAAGTTTTGCTTTGTTTAAATAAATATACTTTCTTTAATAAGCTAAATAGTCGACTATGCTGTGTTTTTGTTATATTTATAACTTTTGTAGTATGTATATATATAGTAAATCTAATCTAAATAATGGCAAAATCTCATATGCACCAAGTGCACGGTGCACTCACTCAACAGTTGATATTGTATACACTAAAAAGTTAGTCACAATTACACTGAAAAGTTAGTCTCAATTACACTGAAAAATTTACATTGAAAATTGATTTTCAGTGTAAACTTTTTAGTGTAATTGAGACTAACTTTTCAGTGTGATTGAGACTAACTTTTCAGTGTATACAATATCAACTGTTGAATAAGTGTATCATATTCCAAATGCACAAGAGACTTACTTCTAAATAATATAATAGAAGATGAAACATCAATGTGTAATAGAAGATTTGAACGGTCTTCTTGTATGGGAAATTTTCATCCAAAATCTTCCCCAATAATTTCTTGCAATTCTATTTAACTATGTAGAAATCCTTTTTAAGGTGAGCAAGATAGTGGACGAATGAATTAGAACAATCATAAGAAAAAAAATGGGCACGATAATGAGCATATGAAGAGTAATGGTACAAATGAATTAGCGAGATTGCGAGAATGCGATAGATTGAGAAGGGCAAATAGGGAAGTTTAGCAAGAAATTTATGGAGAGGAGTAAAAATGCCAAAAATCATCTTTTTATTTGGAAAAGTGGCCTTTCTTCAATTTTCCCAAATTTTATTTTAAAAATAGTATATGGTTGTATATACATATGGACAAATGGTGACTATGATCTGAGCTGATAAGAATCATAGGATCAGAACGAAACCTAAAGATATTCTTATACACGTTACTTAATTCCAAACTTAGTCAGCATTCTTAATTTTAACCGAAATAAAAGAGGTACTTCCATAGTATTTCATCCACCCATCCATAAAAAATAGTCCGTCTTGAATTTAACTAGTAACAGATCTACTCGTGCTTCGCACGAAAATTATTTTTAAAAAAAAAAATTATTTATATATATATATTTTGAATGATTTTAAGATGGAGTTTTTTTTCTTTAAAAAAATAAATGAAATGTTATCGTTCATTTTTATTATTATTATTATAAATAAAATTACTTATACATTTACAGGTTTGCTTTAATTTTTTAACACAATAAGATTTTAAAAAATGAAATTTGTTAATTTCTCATTTAAAAAGTAGTTCTTTTGATAAGATTTAAATTATATATGCCAAATAAGGGAAATATAATGCACAGATTATTCTTTATTGTTAAAAAGTGGAAAACTGAGGATTTATTAAATTATTTTTTAATTAAATAAATTTAAGTTAATTGATAAAAAGTTTATTGTAAAATATCGTGCAATAAAACATAAATAAATAGTGTTTGGAAGATATTGTTTTTCCATCTCGTGATTACTTTAATATTTGTATAATTAAGACATCCCACAAATATTTTCATGTCACATAAAAATAAATAATTCTGCATCACAAAAAAAAAAGTATAAAATTATCATTATTTTATTCAACTTTACACTCACATAACATACTTTTTTTTAAACAACGTAACACTTTCAAATGTGAAAGAAATAGTGAGACAAAGTTGTCCGCCCCATTTGGGTTTATTATGCCGATTGTGCCTAAATTCGTGACTCTTAAAAAATTACATTCCCTTAAATTGTTAGCACGAAAAGTAACGTCCTCATTTTGTCCTCCCAAAAAATATGGTCCTCTCTTTATCACCCCCAAAGTTACAATCCTTAAAAGATTATTTTATATTAATAATAACAAACACACAAACAATATTTACCAAGATAATGATCGACTCAAATCAAGGTCCGCAAGTGATTCATTAGTTGATCATTTTTACTCCCATCAGACATTTGAAATTAAGATATTTTAAAAAAGAGATATTTTCTTCATTTTGAAATAGAAGCTATTATTCAAATGCACTCCAATTTGTGGAACTAACCATGGTGATTTGCATTTTTTGAGGTCGGATACTAAAGGAAATTTTCCTATAAAATTTGGATATATTATTTTTTGGAGGAGAAAAGTTAGCCAACATGAGGAAAAAAAAAATTTAACAAAGAGTTTGAAACAATATGGTGCCAAAAAAATTTGTCTCTCAATATTCCCCCTAAAGTCTGTACTTTTTTTTTTAATGGAAAATGACTAATGATTTAATTAGTTCAAAAGGTAATTTGTCTAATCACCATGTTCCTATAACTCCTAATTGTCACATCATTCATGATCTTTTCTACTACCTGTCGATTGCACATATTTGGAAAAACTTAATTTGTGGCTAGAAATTAAGGATAGTATAGGTCTAGCAAATATGAAATTTCTCACCAAAATATATGATAATAGCAAGAGCACAAGCCTTGAGGAAATTGTGAGGCAGCCTGGAAAATCTGAAAGAAACAATGTAATATGAAACATGAAAAAAAACAGATTTTTGGGGTCAGCATATCGTGGAAAATTCAAAGTTGAATGAGCTTTTAACTATCTACAAAGTTTCCAACAAGCTCAAATTTCATTTTGTGGGTGCACATCTTCCCCAAGGAACTCCCAGGAATTAAAGCCTACTGATGAACTTTTTGAAGGTCTTACTTTGTGTACGGATGTTAGGTTCAATGAGAATAAGATGGGCTTCTCTATATGTTTAGCTTTTATTAGTCTGAGGGAGGAGTGGTAGTCGTAGGATGCAAAATGATTAATCATACAGGGTAAATTTTACAGGTTGGTTTTTTTATTTTATTAAGATTAGTGGTCTATTGATCTCAACTCAAAATAGGGACCATATATGCGCAAAATAAAATAAAATTGAAGGGTCAATTTTGATCCCCACCGATAAGATGAGAAACTTGTTTTGTTTGACCATATTCCAATAACAAATAATTTAAGGGCAAATATATCAAAATTAAGTAACTTAGGTCATAATAAAAATTATCAAGCTTAAACTTTTGTAACCGAACAGTAAATTGTTTCTAAACATTAATATCCAGATAAAATAATAACTTTAAGATACAATTAATAAAAATTATTTCGTCATTCAAATTGAAAAATACAGATAAAAGATTCAATATTAAGTACGGAAATAAGTTTTTTTGGACTGTAACTTGGAGGGGTAATATAAGGACTGCAACACTTTGGACTGACAAAATGAGGATGTAACTCTCCGAGCTGACAATTTAAGGACAATTGTTGTGAAATATATTTAATTCACAATGATTCACTTAATGAAGATTGAAAGATACATAAATGAAACAAAGTGAGAATGAAGAAAGCAACACAAGGATTTAAGTGGTTCGACTATGAATTAGTCAACATCCACCATGGAGCTCTGCAAAACCTTTATTGATCAACACTAGGATGGATTCTTTATAAAGAATAGAGCTAAAACTGATAAGAACTCTAAACTTGAAACTGGAAACTGAAATCTGAAAACTGAAGTAGTGTGTTTCCTCTAACTTTGAGGCTTTATAACTTGTATTGTAGAGTTAGTTACAACCGAATTCTTGAGCCTAATTGTAGTTTGCCACCTCGTCTTGAATGTCAGGCCAAGTTCTGGTACAAACCGAGCTCCAACCGTCGTGCATGAAGTGTGAAAAGTCACACCAGAAAACTTTTTCTAACCGTTTTCAGTTATAACCGTTTCTTGATGGATGTTGCCTCTGACGTTGCCACACCCGATCCAACATCCCTTAATTCGAACATACTTTTACACATGCATGAATTAATAGCTACATACTTACAATTCTCC
The DNA here is from genome assembly GCA_947034835.1 of Ballota nigra. Taxonomy (NCBI): domain Eukaryota; kingdom Viridiplantae; phylum Streptophyta; class Magnoliopsida; order Lamiales; family Lamiaceae; genus Ballota; species Ballota nigra. The sequence continues at coordinate 27,087,142 of OX344730.1, forward strand.
ACCTTAACTTTAATTCTTGATCACCATACTGTAAAAAACTCCACCTTAAACACTGCCCTGAACTTAAAAGCATTTTATTTCCTCTTTAATATCAATGCATTCCAACTAAACCAAGACACAACTCAAACTTAGAAGTAGGAAGTGCCTTGGTGAAGCAATCTGCAGGATTTTCTTCTGTACTGATCTTCTTAACCTTTACAATACCTTTGTCTATAATATATCTCACAAAGTACATCTTCACATCTATATGTTTAGTCCTCTCATGATAACCTTGGTGTTTTGACAGATGGATAGCACTTTGATTATCACAATAGACTGAAACTCTTCTTTGATTGATGCCAAACTCTTTTAGGATTCCCTTTAGCCACATGCTCTCCTTAACAACTTCTGTCAGTGCAAAAAACTCAGTTTCTCTTTTTGATATAACTACCATTGATTGATGTGTAGACCTCCAACTGATGGCTGTTCAATATAGAGTGAACACATATCCTGTGAGTGACCTTCTTGTATCAAGATTTGCTGCAAAATATGCATCCATAAATCCATTCAGTGCATCAGTTTCTTCTTTACACTTCTTGTACTGTAGTCCTCTCTCCATTGTTCTATGAACATATCTCATGATCCATTTAACAGTTTCCCAGTGTTTTCTTCCTGGATTTCCCATGAACCAACTGACTAGACTCATAACATGAGTTAAGTATGGCCTACAGCATACCATAGAGTACATGGGCTTCCAACAGGTACTGGCATAAGGCAACTTGCTCATCTCAGACTTCTCAACTTGTGAGCTTGCTTCCTGACTTAAAGATAGTTTATCACCTCGCCTTACTTGATTAGATACATACTTGCACTGATTCATATTGTATCTGTTAAGCACCTTCTTCAAGCATGTACCAAGGCGATATCACTTGATAAGAGAGATGATCGCTAAAAAAGAAATAAAGTTAGAGCGCATTCCCACAGATGATAATTTGGCTGACCCATTCACCAAAGCTTTGAGTGTTCATGTACACACTAGACATTTTGATGGTCTAGGGGTTAGACATGTGGGTGATTGGCTCTAGTCCAAGTGAGAGATTGTTAGTGTCCTAGAGACAATCCTTTGTAAGGACATAATACTAAGATGATATTCAGTTTATGGTTTAATATTAAATGCATGACTTTACACTTATCTGAATATTATGTTTGATTGTTTGCATTATTCATATATGTGTTCCCTTGAATCGATACTGTCATTGAGTGAGTGAGAACTCAGATGACCAAAGTACGATTCTCAAATAGCCCCGATCGAGGATCATCAAGAATAGGATATTGATGATGCAATAGAGATTGGTGTGCGATCTGCATTATACTCTATGGAGAGAGTGTAGTAAGATCTCACTTACTACGAGATACTAGGTATCTCATAATGGATGCACAAATACCTTAGAGGGTATTGGTATACTCATCCAAGAAACCGTTTGATGTAATTCCACATAATGTGTCTACGGTTGCTCGGTTAGTGGGAGCGATGTGATACTCCTTAGACTTGAGATCAATACGCACGACATGTGCGGAGTAATGAACTTTGACCATGACCGACGCTTGCACCCTCCAAGGATAGATATGACATGGATTGAGTTCATCACGAAGTACATGTGCGTGGTAGTTGAGCCAAGAATAGGATTCATTCCTCATTGCGGATTTAAGAGAGAATACTCGTCTTCTCATCATAATTGGATCTAAGACATCGGCCGATGCAAGTCGACTTGGAATTTGTGGCCAAGTGCGACGCGAGCGATCAATTAGTGATTTGAGATAATATGATTAAGTTATTTGAATAGACACTTCATCATGTTCAATGCTTAATCGAGTATTCGCGAATTAAAGAAAAATATCACAATAGCCTACAGTATTACAGGTAGTTGCAGATTTCCTCGCAACGTACCTCGTATATTGAGAATGTCTGATTTATTGTCTAGGGTTCAATTAAGACCGTTAGTTTGACTAATCGCTCGATATACGGGGGCATATGGGTCACACAACAAGCAATGGCAGTTTGCCGATTATAGTTGGTTGATTAAGTATTATATTGGATATAATATTTAATTTATGGAGAATATAATAATAATTATATTTAGAATTAATTATTATTATTTAATTAAATCTAATTTAATTAAATATGAAATCCCAATAATAATAATATTTGGAATATTATTATACAAGAATAATAGATATGATAAATATATTATTCGTAGGAACATATCTAGGGAAATATAATCCGTAGAGATTATATTACGGGCTAGGCCCGATATCTTGCTTAAGAGTTAAGCTAAGTTAATCTCTATAAATATGTGTCTTATGGGAATTCCTAAACACACAAGAAATACAATTTCTCCATAAAATTTCTTGTTCGAGTTTTCCTAGCAAGTTTGTCTCGAGATTCAACGCTGGCACCTCGGTGCGAATCGGTGAATAGCTGTTGCATGGATACCATAGCTGTTTCAAATAATTTTTGCCCTAATTCTTGATTAATTGTTTTGTTATATGTGAATATTTGTGCATCTATGATTGATTGTCTTTCGTATCACTTTACAAAACTTTAATCAAGCCACAACATATATTATTGACTGGGTCAATAATCTGAATAAACACTTAGGACTGTCACAATCCACCTACATAGATAAGGTGTTGAAGGGTTTTGCGATGGAGAACTCTAAGAGAGGATATCTTCCAGCAAATCATGGGATAAAGCTGTCGAAGAAGGATTGCCCTTCTAGCGAAGCTGATATCGAGCACATGAAGGATGTTCCATATGCATCCGCAATTGTATCCATCATGTACGCCATGACTTGCACCAGGCCAGACGTGGCCTACGCTGTCAGCATCACGGGTAGATACTAATAGAATCCAGGTGAGCCTCACTGGACTGCTGTCAAGAATATTCTTAAGTACCTCAGGCGTACTAAAGAACATTTTCTTATCTACGTTGGGCAATTAGATTTAGTCGTCACCGGCTACGCTGATGCAAGTTTCCAATCCAACTATGATGATTACAAGTCGCAGTCAGGATACATCTTCACTCTCAATGGAGGTGCGATGTGTTGGAATAGTTCCAAACAAGCGACAGCTGCAGATTCAACAACTGAAGCTGAGTACATTGTTGCGATAGAGGCTGCCAAAGAAGCTGTCTGGATAAAAAAAATTCTTAACTGAACTAGGGGTAGTTCCTAGTGCCATTGGTCCAATAAAGTTGTATTGTGACAACACTGGTGCGGTTGCACAAGCAAAGGAACCGAGATCCAACAACAAAAACAAGCATGTACCAAGGCGTTATCACTTGATAAGAGAGATGATCGCTAACAAGGAAATAGAGTTAGAGCGCATTCCCACAGATGATAATTTGGCTGACCCATTCACCAAGGCTTTGAGTGTTTATGTACACACTAGACATTTTGATGGTCTAGGGGTTAGACATGTGGGTGATTGACTCTAGTCCAAGTGAGAGATTGTTAGTGTTAGTGTCCCAGAGACAATCCTTTATAATGACACAATACTAAGATGATATTCAGTTTATGGTTTAATATTAAATGTATGGTTTTACACTTATCTGAATATTATGTTTGATTGTTTGCATTATTCATATCCGTGTTCCCTTAAATCGATACTATCATTGAGTGAGTGAGAACTCAGATGGCCAAAGTACGATTCTCAAATAGCCCCGATCGAGGATCATCAAGAATAGGATATTGATGATGCAATGGAGATTGGTGTGCGATCTGCATTATACTCTATGGAGAGAGTGTAGTAAGATCTCACTTACTACGAGATACTAGGTATCTCATAATGGATGCACAAATACCTTAGAGGGTATTGGTATACCCATCTGAGAAACCGTTTGATGTAATTCCACATAATGTGTCTACGGGTGTCTCGGTTAGTGGGAGCGATGTGATACTCCTCAGACTTGAGGTCAATACGCACGACATGTGCGGAGTAATGAACTTTGACCATGACCGATGCTTGCACCCTCCAAGGGTATATATGACATAGATTGGGTTCATCACGAAGTACATGTGCGTGGTAGTTGAGCCAAGAATGGGATTCATTCCTCATTACGGATTTAAGAGATAATACTCGTCTTCTCATCATAATTGGATCTAAGACATCGGCCGATGTAAGTCGACTTGGAATTTGTGGCCAAGTACGATGCGAGCGATCAATTAGGGTATGTTTGTTTTGGGACTCACACGGATGAACTTTGGACTTTGCAATCCACGCCCCATACGAGTTCGGGATTTAAAATCGGGTTTTCAAATCCCAAACTCAATCCCTACCTATAAACCTATTACTACTTTTCATATAATTAAATACAATCACATCATTACTTTTTTATCATTTACTCAACCTCTCTCCTACTTTTCTCTTACACAATATAATAAAATAATATAACATCAATCACTAATAAACATTGATTTGACATAAAGTAAAATCTCACCCTACTAAAATCCAAAAACAAACACATACTCATATTATTCATCAAGATTTTCACATCCTAAGATTTCAAAGTCATGACTTCCCCCACACACTTAAATCCCAAAACAAACGTACCCTTAGTGATTTGAGATAATATGATTAAGTTATTTGAATAGACACTTCATCATGTTCAAGGCTTAATCGAGTATTCGCGAATGAAAGGAAGATATCACAATAGCCTACAGTATTACAGGTAGTTGCAGATTTCCTCGCAACGTACCTCGTATATTGAGAATGTCTGATTTATTGTCTAGGGTTCAATTAAGACCGTTAGTTTGACTAATCGCTCGATATACGAGGGCATATGGGTCACACAACAAGCAATGGCAGTTCGCCGATTATAGTTGGTTGATTAAGTATTATATTGGATATAATATTTAATTTATGGAGAATATAATAATTATATTTGGAATTAATTATTATTAATTAATTAAATCTAATTTAATTAAATATGAAATCCCAATAATAATAATATTTGGAATATTATTATACAAGAATAATAGATATGGTAAATATATTATTCGTAGGAACATATCTAGGGAAATATAATCCGTAGAGATTATATTACGGGCTAGACCCGATATCTTGCTTAAGAGTTAAGCTAAGTTAATCTCTATAAATATGTGTCTTATGGGAATTCCTAAACACACAAGAAATACAATTTCTCCATAAAATTTCTTGTTCGAGTTTTCCTAGCAAGTTCGTCTCGAGATTCAACGCTGGCACCTCGGTGCGAATCGGTGAATAGCTGTTGCATGGATACCATAGCTGTTTCAAATAATTTTTGCCCTAATTCTTGATTAATTGTTTTGTTATATGTGAATATTTGTGCATCTATGATTGATTGTCTTTCGTATCACTTTACAAAACTTTAATCAAGCCACAGCATATATTATTGACTGGGTCAATAATCTGAATAAACACTTAGTGCTTGTTTGTTTTCAGCTTACGAAGTCCGGATGGGGGATGAGTCTCCCCCCGTCCCGGCCATTTTTCGGATTTGCACATCCCATCCCCCATCCAAATACACATCCATCCCTATTATACACCTACACCCCTATTTTCACACAATTCAATATCTATTAAATCAACTTTATCTTTTCACATTAAATATATATTTTATTAATCTCTATCTTCTACTTTATAATACACCATCAATTAATTTAGTATAATATTTATTTTAAATTGTTTACAAAAAAATCCAATGAAAACATATTAATATTAAATATCCATGAAATTAATTGTTATTTTCATTAATTATGCCTATCATATAAATAAATGCATCTTATAAAAAAATTGTAATGAATATCTATCCATTAAAACAATGGTTATTTATTTTATTTTATAATTCATTATTAGACACAAAATTTAAAAATGAATAAAAATAATATTATGAATCTTAAAAAAAAAAATGATATTATGAATCTTTCTAAGACGGCAGACAAATTAAAATGATTTTATAATTCATTATGAATCTTTTATTAATTCAATTGTTTTGTGTTTTAATTCAATTCAAATAATATAATATAATTAAATAATTATACATAATAATATTAATTATTTTATATTATAATTCAATACAATTATTCAATCATTACCTCTTTAATAAATAATAATATAATAATACATCATCATTATTGATTTGACATAAAGCCCCATCCACCCCTACTACATCCAACCCAAAACAAACAAAGAATTACTATTCACAGGATTTCGCCCATCCACTTTTTTTCCCCATCCAGATTTCCCCCATCCACCCCAAGACGAAAACAAACGTGACCTTACGGCTTTTAATTTTTTGAATTGAAATTAAAACTTTATCCTATATGATGCGTAATTGCCCATCTTATCTTCGCCGCTAAGTTCATTGATCAAATAGTTGACAACCCTTATCTCGCTGGGCGAGAAAGAGGAGTTCCAGCGGTGGCTTTTCCCGTTAATTCCGGTGGTGCTGGGCACCGAAGGCGATTGAGCAGTTGCTGCATCGGAATTACGCCACGAGTTTTGATCGACTAATTGATTTGAATTTCAATTTGTTGAACACTGGCTTTGTAATCTCTGATCGATGGTCTTTTTACTTTGATTCGGACCTCTGGTTGAATCGGTGCCTATCAAGAACCTGTTCGAAAGCTTCTTCCTCGCTACCGTCCAGGTGGCTCTCATTAAGACGGCGACGTTTGACGTTTGGCTCTCTATTTCGGGCTACAGCAGCCGACGGCGGCTTCTTCTGGACGGCGTTTGGACGGGAGCCGGTGGACGAACGCTGACGGCGGAGCAAGTTGCAGAGACTTGCACGAAACGTGAGATATTGCCAGGGCGATACGGGGCTTGGGCCATAGGGCCTGGATTTCTATAATTAATTAACTCAAAGCCCAAGTTTAATATTAGTTTTGGCTTTTGTTTTTGGGCCAGAAATTAAAAGCTGTTTTAATTATTTTTTTTAAGAAATGTTAGTTGGACCAAAATAAGTAATATTAATTAGATTAATTAGTATTTTTGTTTAATAATTAAAATTATTAATCCAAGATTAAAATTGGATTTTAATTTCTGTTTTAATAATTTGAGAATTGTTAATCCCACTTAATTAACAAGTTAATGTTGTAGCTTGTTAATAATTTTAGTTTGTTTTATAATTGTTTCGGTAGATGACGCCCATTAATTGTCGGACCATTGTATATGTTTTGGGTAGACGACACCCATATAAATGTTAGTCCGCATAAAATCATGTTTGGGTAGGCGGCACCCTATAATTGCTCAAATATGATATAGAGTATACATGTCGGATCTCGATTAAGCACTTAATACCCCGCCTTTAAAATGATCCTCACTAAAATATGGTTTTTCATTAAATTGAAAGATGTCTTCCATTAAAATTAAGAGTAAACCGGAGATTTCGTTCCAATGAGTATTTAAGACCCTAATCTTTTTCTCGGATCTACATCTAACGGAACTCTTATAGGGACATGTTTGTCGCCGCTTAATGGTTGTAAACCAACTTAATTCTGTTTCACCAGCCCTAGCAGGGAAACGAGAATTAGGCGACATCTGATTGAACTAGGTTCAATCAACTAGGAATTGCATGAGGCAATCGGTTTAGAGACCTACCAGTTCTGTTGTTGCAATGTTCAGCCCTAACAGTCATTGTAATAGTAGGAATGTAGATCCTAGTCCATTACAATTTATATTAGATATAAATTCGTACTCTTCCGATGAGGTTGTTGAGTATGTGAAAATAATGGAGACAAAATAAATAAAAGGCCATGTTTATTTGCATTGCTGAATATTGATCATAGGAATTATGTGTTTTAATTCCCGTTTAAATTTTATTTCCTAGGATTGTTGAAATGAATAACTTGTCGTTGAGAAGTGTTTTGGAAACAAACAAATTGGCTGGACCAAATTTTCTGGATTGGCACCGAAATGTGTGTTTGGTGCTTAGGCAAGAAAAGATTGAGTACGTATTGGACACACCAATCCCTAATACCCCTGAGGCTGGTTCTGAGGAAGCCGAAGCGTTTGACACCGAAGCTCAAAAGAAACGTCAAGATGATGCTTCCCAGGCTCAGTGTGTTATGTTGTTCGGCATGACTCCCGAGTTGCAAAGGCAACACGAGAGGATGCTTCCCTACGAGATGCTTAGACATCTGAAGGGTCTCTTTGATTCTGAGTCTCATTCCGAGATTTATGAGGCGATGAGAGATCTGTTTAGATGTCTGCTATCTGAAGGAGGGAAAGTCTCCCCTCATGTTTTGAAGATGATAGGGCTAATCGAGAAACTTGGTCGTTTGGGCATTGAGCTGCAGACGAATGTTGTTGTTTATGCCATTCTTCAGTCACTACCTGATTCATACTCGAGTTTCGTTATAAACTTCAATATGAACAAGACAGTTTCGACCATGCCTGAGCTTCATAACATGCTCAAGACTTTTGAGTCTTCCACTGCTAAGGAAAAACCCGTGCTCATGGTGGGTGTTTCTAGTTCTTCTGCCCCTAAAGGGAAGAAGAAACATAGAATCAAGGCTAAGAAAAGCTTTAAGCCTAATTTCCTCAAGCCGAAAGGTGGAATTCAAAATAAGGAGCGGGTAGATAAGGATGTATGCCTCCACTGCAAGCAGAAGGGGCATTGGAAGAAGGACTGCAAGGTTCTAGCAGCTGAAAAGAAGGCACAAGGTGCTTCAGCCACTGGAACAAGTATGTTTGTTATTGAGATAAACATGTCCACAAATGATTCTAACTGCTGGGTATTGGATACCGGTTGTGGCTCGCATATTTGTACAAATATGCAGGGGCTCAAGGACAGCAGAACAGTTAGACCGGGTGAAGTCGCCCTTCACGTGGGGAATGGAGCAAGTGTTGCTGCTGAACGTGTTGGGACTTATGTTTTAGACTTGCCTTCTGGTTTTAGACTTGAATTAAATAATTGTTATTTTATTCCGTCTATTACTCGTAACATTATTTCCGTTCCTATGTTAGACATTGAGGGATTTTCCTTCCGTTTTGCAAATAATACTTGTTATTTTTCGCTTAATGGTGATGTTTATGGAAATGCTCCTCTTGTGAATGGTTTATATTTGTTACATTGTGGATATAATGTTCTTAATATACAAAATAAAAGACTCAAGATTAGTAATCATAAAAACCTGACTTACTTGTGGCATTGTAGACTTGGTCATGCGAACGAGAAAAGAATCGCGAGGTTAAGGAAGTTGGACTACTTAACCCCATTTGACTTAGAGTCTTATGGTAGTTGCGAATCTTGTCTCATGGGCAAGATGACAAACAAACCCTTTTCCGGGAAAGGGGTATGTGCCAAAGAAGTTCTAGAGTTGATCCACAGCGATGTTTGTGGACCATTGCCCACTCTATCTGGGGGTCAATTCGGCTACTTCATCACCTTTACAGACGATTACTCAAGGTACTGATACGTGTATCTTATGAAACACAAATCTGAATCATTTGAGAAATTTAAGGAGTACAAGGCCGAAGTAGAGAAACGTCTTGGTAAGAGTGTCAAGACTCTTCGATCAGATCGAGGAGGTGAGTATCTTAGCCACAAATTCATGGATTACTTGAAGCTTCATGGGATCCAATCACAATGGACTCCTCCCGGAACCCCTCAAATGAACGGTGTGTCTGAAAGGAGAAACTGAACCCTGTTGGACATGGTCCGGTCCATGATGAGTTTTGCCTCCCTTCCAACATTCTTATGGGGACACGCGTTGCAAACCTCAATCTACATTCTGAATAGGATTCCATCCAAATCAGTTATGCATACTCCATACGAGCTATGGTATGGCAAGAAGCCATTTTTTCTACACATTAGAACATGGGGTTGCCCCGCAATTGTGAAGAAAATGCAAACTGACAAGTTGGAATCCAAAGGTGAAAAAGGTTATTTTGTGGGATATCCTAAGGAGACTAGAGGATATTACTTCTATCTACCGGAGAAACAAACAATTATTGTTTCTAGGCAGGCAAGGTTCCTAGAAGACGAGTATGTCTTTAAGGAACAAAGCCATAAGAAGATAGAACTTGAAGAAATTCAAGAACCACGAATTAACATAGAGATTGATGACTTGTCAAAGCAACATGACTAAGAATCAGTGGGAGCATTCAGCGACTCTCGTGGTGGAAGTTTATCACTAGGTGATCCTCTTTCAGCCAGTGAGAGTGTAATTGAAGTTGCGTTGCCTTCGCAACAACCTCCAAGTAGGCTGAATGAGAATAACATAGTTCAAACTCCCACCCAAGAGACATCTGAAAGTGTCGCTCTTGAGGACTCTCCGATCAACGATGAAGTTGCTGCACTACAAAATTTTCATGATTAGAATGTACAACCTGCACAACCATAACTCCGTAAGTCAACTAGGATTCATAATCCAATCGATAGGTATTATAGTTTCCTCGTGGAGGAACACAATGACGTGGAAATACCGGATAAGGATGAACCTAAGACTTACACTGAGGCGGCATTAGATGTTGACTCAGAGAAGTGACATGAAGCCATGAAATCCGAGATTGACTCGATGTACATCAATCAAGTTTGGGACTTGGTTGAATTGCCAAAAGGGATAAAACCCATAGGTTGCAAATGGGCCTTCAAGAGGAAGACCGATGCAAATGGCAAGGTACAAACCTACAAGGTGTTGGGAAAATAGGGGGGTGCCCGGAATCTATTCGGGATGAAATTTAATACGAATTTAAATACAATTATTACTAGCATGAATTAATCCTAATTAATTCAAATAATAATTCCAACAACTAATTTTCATCATGCATGTTGAATTAATTTCACATATTAACTATGGCGGAATAAACAAGTAAATATGTGATTAACGTACCTCTTGTAGACTTGGCCTTTGAATAAACGGGACAATCACGATCTCGCTTTATCAACCCAAAAACCTTCTCAAGTATTTCCCTTTCGCCTTACTTGATCACCGGTGGGAGATGCTTTCAAGTAATATAATAAACTAAGGAAAAAGAAAAATATCTATGCTCTTGATTTTTCCAACACATGGAATTATATACTTGGGCATGAAATAATCATCCCCTATTTATAAGAAGGAGTGATCGAAATTTACATGTGGATATGGGCTTGGAAAAAATCTTTTCTTAGTCTCTAAGAAATCTTGAATATATCTCATATATTCTTTTCTCCATAATAAAATATTCCACAAAAATCTCACTCACCTAATTAAGGGGTGATTTTCGAAAATTACTTAGTAGAGATCCCAAGATTTGGATCTTCTTGAATATATGAGATATTCTTGTATTCCAAGAATACATATATTCCATAATATCTTTCCAAGAAAATCAACAAAATCTTTTCTCTTCTAATATTGCTTATTTTCGAAAATACTAGAAAAAATCAGCAAGATATTATCTTTTTATTTTAATCACCTTATCATTATTGTACTACTTAATGGGCTACTTGAGGGGCCTTAAGGAGAATTAAGATTGGACCTCCTAATGGACTTCTGAATTTCAATATTGAGCCCCAATATAATTCAGCCCATTAATATTAATTATTACCACTAATAAATTAATATTGCACTATCCATCTTAATCCATATTACGATAATATGGGCTCCCGGTTATTATTTCCCACGTTTAAGATTATCAAGTCCATTAATTAATTAAGCTTCTGAATAGCTCTAAATTAATTAACATCTTTCACCTTTGAGTAAAGACAGCTCAACATTATTATTCGTACCGAAGAAACTAATTCTTCACTTGCAAGATTTGGTACAATAAAACTTCTGAGCCCACCAATGGGACTAATCACACGAGCCGTACTCGCACGCGTTTCTCCGTATTAAATCTTAGCAACCGTCGTATGATTAATATTACTGCCCAAGACACAAAGTTCGAAGTCACAATGATTCTCACCCAACATGAATCAAAGCAGTAACCATTAAGCACACACGGTCCTATTTAAGTGACGGAGATTAAGAAATCAACAACCACTGAGGTCTAATTCTTCACCTTTCAGAACAGAAGAATTTATCCTCGCTGTAGGTCCTCTTCAACATATACTAAATGTGCTAGTGTAATCTCTTAGTCAAGACAGACCAATCTGAGCCTTACACATCGACCTTTCACGGCGGATTGTTCAATTCCACCTAGGTCGTGAATATGTACGTTTAGTTACAAGTAAACTGTTAATGTTGTCTTCCGTGATCGGGTATCACCACATTAACTACAATGTAACATGTACTATATATTGAACGGTTTTCAATAGAAATTCAACATTCAATCATATCTAAAGCAAATGTGATAAAAGAATTATTCTCATAAATCGAGTGTTTGATACACGAGTTATACAAAGTAAAAGCATACTTTCACGTATAACTCCAACAATCTCCCACTTATACTTAAAGTCTACTTTTAGTATACATCACGCATGTCTTAGTGTAGTAGCTCTCCGTGACATCTCATGTCAACCTACACTAACCTAATAATTCCTCCCACTTATACTTAAAGCAGATTGGCAATAGTCTTGACTCCCATTCCATCCACATGTCTCTCGAATGTATTCAGAGGCAGACCCTTTGTGAATGGATTTACTAGGTTGTCCCCGACGCATATCTTTGCCACCTCTTTATCTCCTCCTTAACGATTTCTCGTATAAGATGGTGTTTTCTTTCAATGTGTTTGCTGGCCTTGTGGGCTCTCGGTTCCTTTGAATTTGCAACTGCTCCGGCATTGTCACAAAAGACAGTTATCTTGTCGGGCAAATTCGGAACAACGTCCAAGTCCACTAAGAAGTACTTGAGCCAAACCGCTTCTTTCGCTACTTCACAAACAACTACTTATTCGGCTTCCATGGTCGAATCTGCGATGCATTTCTGCAAATCGCTTCTCCATGTCATGGCTCCTTCTCCCATGCAAAACACACTACCCGAGGTAGGTATTTTGGAGTCTATGTCTGATTGGAAATTTGAGTCCGTGTATCCCATGGGAATTAGATTGTCTGATTGTTAAATCAACATTCCATACTAAGTTCTTTTCAGAAACTAAAGAATGCATTTAATTGCAATCTAATGTGCTTTCCCGGGGTTACTTTGATATCTTGCCATCATGCCCACGGCAAAGCAGATATCCGGTCTCGTACACAACATTGCATACATAAGACTTCCTACGTCCGAAACGTACGGAACGTCTTTCATGTCATCTATCTCCACTTGCGTCTTAGGGCATATTTCTTTAGATAGATGGATTCCGTACCTAAAAGATACAAAACCTTTCTTGGAATCTTGCATGCTGAAATGCTTCAAAACAGTGGCTTTGTATGAAACTTGCGATAAACCCAACATCCTCCTCTTGGATCTCGAGTGAACTTGATCCCAATGATGTGACCGACTTTCCCTAAGTCCTTCATATCAAACTGATTTGACAGCCATACCCTTACGTCTGACAATACCTTTACATTGTTTCCAATGAGCAGAATATCGTCTACGTATAATACTAAGAATACCACCGCAGTTCCGTCACACCTTTTATACACACAACTTTCGAACTTGTTTTGATCACAAACCCATAAGACTTAATAACTTGATCAAAACACTGGTTCCAAGTACGCGATGCTTGCTTAAGTCCATAAAATGGATCTCTTAAGCTTGCATACGAGGTGCTCTTGGCCTTTTTCAATGAAACCTTTGGGTTGTTGCATATAGATCCCATCAAAACTTCCGTTAAGGAAAGGTGTCTTGATATCCATTTGCCAGATCTCGTAATCTAAGTGCGCAGCGATCGACAAGAGAATACGGATGGACTTAAGCATAGCTACAGGCCACAGGCTACAAGCTTTGCTTTGAAGGTCTCTACCCTTCCGTCTGGTCCTCTTTTCCTCTTGTACATCCACTTGCATCCAATGGGCTCTACCCCACTAGGTGGATCAACCAACTCCCACACTTGACTATAATCCATCGAACCCACCTCGGTCTCCATTGCGGTTTGCCACGCCTCCGCGTCTTTGTCTTGGATTGCCTCGTTGTATGTTCATGGGTCTGATTCATCGCCGGGAATCAAATCCGAAGATTCTCCAATTCCCATGAATCTCTCGGGTTGCCTTGCAATCCTCCCACTACGACGGGGTTCCGGTTGTGAAGGTGTGACGTGTGGTATATCATCTTGTATACTTGGTATAGGAGTTTGCCATCTTAACTCGTCTAAGGTAATTTCACTTCTGGGCTTTCTTTTGTTCATATAGTCTTCCTCCAAGAATTTAAAGTGCGAACTAATCACGGTCTTTTAATCCTTGAGACTATAGAATATACACCCTTTCGTTCCCGTGGGATATCCTATAAACAACCTTAATTCTGAACGTGGATCCAACTTACCGGCTTCCTTGTCTAGCACGTATGCCGGACAACCCCAAATCCGCAAGTGTCTTAGACTGGGCTTGTGCCCGGTCCACAATTTCATTGGGGTTTTAGGAACCGATTTGGATGGCACCAAGTTTAGAATGTAAGTCGTTGTTTCCAAGGCGTTACCCCAAAACGACTTGGGTAAATCCGAATAACTCATCATGGGTCTGACTATTTCTAAAAGAGTCTGGCTCCTTCGTTCCGCCACACCATTCTATTGAGGGGTTTCCGGTGCGGTCAACAGGGATACAATCCCTTCATCTGATAGCTAGTTCAAGAATTCATCGCTAAGGTATTCGCCTCTACGATCAAATCGTAGAAACTTGATACTTCTTTCCCTATGCATCATAAGGTAGATGTATCCATATCTCGAGTAATCATTGAAAAAGACAATTTACTCATACCCCTTCTTGCTATGATCGTCATTGAACCACACATATCGGTATGAACGAGTTCTAACACTTCCGTGGTTCTATTCCCCTTGGCTCCAAATGCCCTCTCGGTCATTTTACCCTCTAAACAGGATTCACAAGTTGGAAACGGTTCGACTTGGAATGATTCCAAGGATCCGTCTTTCACCAATCTCTCTATCCACTTTAGATTAATATGACCTAGTTTAAGATGCCATAGAAGTGTTTCGTTCATCTCCGAAGAACGCTTTCTTTTATTACTCGAAATAATCGATGTGTTATTAGATTCAATTTTGTAAGTGGTGTGCCCAAATAATGGTATAAAGATCATCCATTGAAGTTCCGGAACAGATAAACTCATCGTTTCAAGCAATAATAACATCCTTATTAAAAGAAACTGAGTATCTATTCAAAACAGTTTAGAAACTGAAGGTTGAGTTCTTTCTAAACTAGGAACATGAAGAACATCTCTCAAGACCATAACTCTATCTTCAAAAGATAGGCGCACTTCTCCCACTGCTTCAGCTGCCACTCTCGTAGCATTGCCCGATGTGATGGGGATCTCACTTCCGTAAAGTCGTCGGGTTAGCTTAAACCCATGAAACAAATGTGATCAGTAGCTCTCGTATCCACTATCCACGAATAGACAGCATACGCCACTTCACAAGTTTCGACGACTAAGGTGTGTGAATTACCTAACTTTCCTAGCCTCTTAGGCTTGGAACAGGCAGACCTCCATTGTCCTCTCTCACCGAAACTAAAACACTTCCCCTTCAATGCTAGCCTTTGCATTTGCCTTTCGCAACAATTAGATTTGCTTGGATCCGGCCTTTGGTTCTCTTCCTCTTTTTCCCTCCCTTGGGACCAAAAGAGGTAGACGAACCATTAGCCACCATAGCACTAGACTGGTGCTCCATTTTCACCTCCACCGAAACTAAAGCTTGCAAGAGCTCGGGCAAATAATTTGTCCGTTCATTCATCTGACAGTTCAGATGAAACTACTCAAAGCTTCTCGGTAGAGAATGGTATATGAAATCAATCAAAATCCGCACCAAGTACTTCCAACTTGTTAAGGTATGCCATTATCTCGAGAACGTGCTCCCTCACGGGCGTTCCCTCCACCACTTCCAACTTGACCGAGTCATGTTTGGTGAACTGATTAGTCATAGGTTTGATGTGAAGACATCTCTTCAAGGTGTTCCATACAATGTCTTCATGAACACGCCTCACATCCTCAGACAGAGATGTCAAGATGATGCACTTCATATTGTCACGCTGTCAATCATAAACTGCCTTTTTTCCCATTGCTTGACTTATCATTAGGCTTGCCGGGTTTATTAACGTAAATAACCCAATTGTGTTTTCGTGCAGTGAGGATAAATTTTAATAAACATTTCCAATCGATATAAATTACTCCAAAAAGTTTATTAACTTTAAGTATATTAAACAGTGGATTAAAAGGTTGCGACATGATGAAATGAGAATAAAACATACATTCATATTAATATCCAGAAAAATATGAAATTATCACATAATTCGATCACATCAATTATATTGAAACCTTAAAACAATATAATTATGCATCAGCCAACATCTCGAAACAATTTAAATGCACCACGAGGGGTGGTCTATACATTTAAACACATTCAAGCGGATCACAAACTTAAAAGTTACAAATCCTAAATTCAAAATTAATAGTTGGCTCCCACTTTGACCACATAGAAATTGACAGGGACTCCGAGGGGAGTAAGTTAATATCAATTTCCTATGCCTAAGTAATAACCATAATTAAATACAGGATTATTATTTCGCTTTGAGCAAGCCACTCGTGGTGAGGGTCAATACCGCCACTAGTAATAATCCACAATCATCCTTTCGGAATTTATTCATGTGAAATCCGTTCTTTTGGTCGATCCGAGGGGGAAATGTATTCCAAAAGAACTTCACAAATAAATAAATTATGGAGGCCAAATTAATCCAATTTTAATATCCAGAAAAAAAAATTGCGATTAAATTAAACATACTTAGTAATTTTCGAAAGTAAGGTTTTTCTTGGACAATCAAATTCATGCAAACACATATTAACAAATAATAATAAAATTGCACGAAATAAAACATCCATCAAAACAAAATTAAACACATTGGAGCACTCAAATCCAATTGTCACGGTTTAATTTCTTCACGTCTTGATGCGAAAAATCGTCCTCGTTGCTTTCCGACGTTCATCTCGACGTGCTCCCACTCGAACAGCAACACTTCTTTAAAACAGCATCGTTTACGTTTAAAATCACACCGAAAAAAAACACGAACCGAAAAACACGAAGTGGGCCCGCGCGCTTCCCGGCCCGAGAAGCGCCGAAACGCTGCCCGAAGCGCAGCCCCGAGGCGCGGCCGAGGCGCACCCGAGGCGCTGCACGGAGGCGCGCCGAGGCGCCTCCCGGAGCGCCCCGAGGCGCGCGCGCCGTGCGCGCGGGGTGCGCCGTGCACCCCCGTGCGCCTTTTTTTCGCCGTTCGTCTTCGTTTTCTTCACCCCTTGCATGATTTTACGTCCATTCACGCGTCACGCTTGTATGCGTCGTCCGGATACGCCGTTTTTAATTCTTCGTTCTTCGTCACGATCCGGTTACAATTTATTTTTACAAAAAAATAAATACTAGATCTAGACTAGTCTATTACAATGATAGAATCAAAATAAAAACAACTAATCTACTCGTGGATTTTCTCACGAGAAAAACAAATTCGAACGAATCGAATTAAAAAAAACAATTAATTCACACGCATGAAATTAACAACATTAAAACCATGACAATTGGATACCTGCAAAAAAGATCTAACAATTCTACTATCCAATTTCAATTTAATGTTTAACAATTTAAATTCCAACAATTATTACTAGCATGAATTAATCCTAATTAATTCAAATAATAATTCCAACAACTAATTTTCATCATGCATGTTGAATTAATTTCACATATTAACTCTGGCGGAATAAACAAGTAAATATGTGATTAACGTACCTCTTGTAGACTTGGCCTTTGAATAAACGGGACAATCACGATCTCGCTTTGTCAACCCAAAAACCTTCTCAAGTATTTCCCTTTCGCCTTACTTGATCACCGGTGGGAGATGCTTTCAAGTAATTTAATAAACTAAGGAAAAAGAAAAATATCTATGCTCTTGATTTTTCCAACACATGGAATTATGTACTTGGGGATGAAATAATCATCCCCTATTTATAAGAAGGAGTGATCGAAATTTACATGTGGATATGGGCTTGGAAAAAATCCTTTCTTAGTCTCTAAGAAATCTTGAATATATCTCATATATTCTTTTCTCCATAATAAAATATTCCACAAAAATCTCACTCACCTAATTAAGGGGTGATTTTCGAAAATTACTTAGTAGAGATCCCAAGATTTGGATCTTCTTGAATATATGAGATATTCTTGTATTCCAAGAATACATATCTTCCGTTATATCTTTCCAAAAAAATCAACAAAATCTTTTCTCTTCTAATATTGCTTATTTTCGAAAATACTAGAAAAAATCAGCAAGATATTATCTTTTTATTTTAATCACCTTATCATTATTGGGCTACTTAATGGGCTACTTGAGGGGCCTTAAGGAGAATTAAGATTGGACCTCCTAATGGACTTCTGAATATCAATATTGAGCCCCAATATAATTCAGCCCATTAATATTAATTATTACCACTAATAAATTAATATTGCACTATCCATCTTAATCCATATTACGATAATATGGGCTCCCGGTTATTATTTCCCGCGTTTAAGATTATCAAGTCCATTAATTAATTAAGCTTCTGAATAGCTCTAAATTAATTAACATCTTTCACCTTGGAGTAAAGACAGCTCAACATTATTATTCGTACCGAAGAAACTAATTCTTCACTTGCAAGATTTGGTACAATAAAACTTCTGAGCCCACAAAGGGGACTAATCACACGAGCCGTACTCGCACGCGTTTCTCCGTATTAAATCTTAGCAACCGTCGTATGATTAATATTACTGCCCAAGACACAAAGTTCGAAGTCACAATGATTCTCACCCAACATGAATCAAAGCAGTAACCATTAAGCACACACGGTCCTATTTAAGTGACGGAGATTAAGAAATCAACAACCACTGAGGTCTAATTCTTCACCTTTCAGAACAGAAGAATTTATCCTCGCTGTAGGTCCTCTTCAACACATACTAAATGTGCTAGTGTAATCTCTTAGTCAAGACAGACCAATCTGAGACTTACACATCGACCTTTCACGGCGGATTGTTCAATTCCACCTAGGTCGTGAATATGTACGTTTAGTTACAAGTAAACTGTTAATGTTGTCTTCCGTGATCGGGTATCACCACATTAACTACAATGTAACATGTACTATATATTGAACGGTTTTCAATAGAAATTCAATATTCAATCATATCTAAAGCAAATGTGATAAAAGAATTATTCTCATAAATCGAGTGTTTGATACACGAGTTATACAAAGTAAAAGCATACTTTCACGTATAACTCCAACATAAGGCTAGGTTGGTGGCGAAAGGTTATAGTCAACGTGAAGGCATTGACTATGATGAGACCTTCTCGCCGATTGCGAAGATCAAGTCCATTTGTATTTTACTTGCGATAGCCGCACACTATGATTATGAGATTTGGTAGATGGATGTCAAAACAACCTTTCTCAATGGAAACATTGATAAGGACATGTTTATGACTCAACCGGAGGGTTTCATATCTATGGATTGAAGCAAGCTTCAAGGAGTTGGAATATCCGATTTGATGAAGCTGTCAAGTCTTTTGGCTTCATTAGAAATCTGGAAGATCCATGCGTTTATTGTAAACGCAGTGGGAAGAGTATTATCTTTATAGTCGTATATGTCGATGACATATTGATTATAGGAGATAGCATCCCGCTCATGCAGTCCGTGAAAGATTGGTTATCAAAGGCCTTCATGATGAAGGATCTTGGTGAAGCATGCTACATCTTAGGGATCAAGATCCATAGGGATAGATCCAAGAAGATGTTAGGACTGTCACAATCCACCTACATAGATAAGGTGTTGAAGGGTTTTGCGATGGAGAACTCTAAGAGAGGATATCTTCCAGCAAATCATGGGATAAAGCTGTCGAAGAAGGATTGCCCTTCTAGCGAAGCTGATATCGAGCACATAAAGGATGTTCCATATGCATCCGCAATTGTATCCATCATGTACGCCATGACTTGCACCAGGCCAGACGTGGCCTACGCTGTCAGCATCACGGGTAGATACTAATAGAATCCAGGTGAGCCTCACTGGACTGCTGTCAAGAATATTCTTAAGTACCTCAGGCGTACTAAAGAACATTTTCTTATCTACGTTGGGCAATCAGATTTAGTCGTCACCGGCTACGCTGATGCAAGTTTCCAATCCAACTATGATGATTACAAGTCGCAGCCAGGATACATCTTCACTCTCAATGGAGGTGCGATGTGTTGGAATAGTTCCAAACAAGCGACAGCTGCAGATTCAACAACTGAAGCTGAGTACATTGTTGCGATAGAGGCTGCCAAAGAAGCTGTCTGGATAAAAAAATTCTTAACTGAACTAGGGGTAGTTCCTAGTGCCATTGGTCCAATAAAGTTGTATTGTGACAACACTGGTGCGGTTGCACAAGCAAAGGAACCGAGATCCAACAACAAAAACAAGCATGTACCAAGGCGTTATCACTTGATAAGAGAGATGATCGCTAACAAGGAAATAGAGTTAGAGCGCATTCCCACAGATGATAATTTGGCTGACCCATTCACCAAGGCTTTGAGTGTTTATGTACACACTAGACATTTTGATGGTCTAGGGGTTAGACATGTGGGTGATTGGCTCTAGTCCAAGTGAGAGATTGTTAGTGTTAGTGTCCCAGAGACAATCCTTTATAATGACACAATACTAAGATGATATTCAGTTTATGGTTTAATATTAAATGTATGGTTTTACACTTATCTGAATATTATGTTTGATTGTTTGCATTATTCATATCCGTGTTCCCTTAAATCGATACTATCATTGAGTGAGTGAGAACCCAGATGGCCAAAGTACGATTCTCAAATAGCCCCGATCGAGGATCATCAAGAATAGGATATTGATGATGCAATGGAGATTGGTGTGCGATCTGCATTATACTCTATGGAGAGAGTGTAGTAAGATCTCACTTACTACGAGATACTAGGTATCTCATAATGGATGCACAAATACCTTAGAGGGTATTGGTATACCCATCTGAGAAACCGTTTGATGTAATTCCACATAATGTGTCTACGGGTGTCTCAGTTAGTGGGAGCGATGTGATACTCCTCAGACTTGAGGTCAATACGCACGACATGTGCGGAGTAATGAACTTTGACCATGACCGATGCTTGCACCCTCCAAGGGTATATATGACATAGATTGGGTTCATCACGAAGTACATGTGCGTGGTAGTTGAGCCAATAATAGGATTCATTCCTCATTACGGATTTAAGAGATAATACTCGTCTTCTCATCATAATTGGATCTAAGACATCGGCCGATGTAAGTCGACTTGGAATTTGTGGCCAAGTACGATGCGAGCGATCAATTAGGGTATGTTTGTTTTGGGACTCACACAGATGGACTTTGGACTTTGCAATCCACGCCCCATACGAGTTCGGGATTTAAAATCGGGTTTTCAAATCCCAAACTCAATCCCTACCTATAAACCTATTACTATTTTTCATATAATTAAATACAATCACATCATTACTTTTTTATCATTTACTCAACCTCTCTCCTACTTTTCTCTTACACAATATAATAAAATAATATAACATCAATCACTAATAAACATTGATTTGACATAAAGTAAAATCTCACCCTACTAAAATCACAAAACAAACACATACTCATATTATTCATCAAGATTTTCACATCCTAAGATTTCAAAGTCATGACTTCCCCCACACACTTAAATCCCAAAACAAACGTACCCTTAGTGATTTGAGATAATATGATTAAGTTATTTGAATAGACACTTCATCATGTTCAAGGCTTAATCGAGTATTCACGAATGAAAGAAAGATATCACAATAGCCTACAGTATTACAGGTAGTTGCAGATTTCCTCGCAACATACCTCGTATATTGAGAATGTCTGATTTATTGTCTAGGGTTCAATTAAGACCGTTAGTTTGACTAATCGCTCGATATACGAGGGCATATGGGTCACACAACAAGCAATGGCAGTTCGCCGATTATAGTTGGTTGATTAAGTATTATATTGGATATAATATTTAATTTATGGAGAATATAATAATTATATTTGGAATTAATTATTATTAATTAATTAAATCTAATTTAATTAAATATGAAATCCCAATAATAATAATATTTGGAATATTATTATACAAGAATAATAGATATGGTAAATATATTATTCGTAGGAACATATCTAGGGAAATATAATCCGTAGAGATTATATTACGGGCTAGACCCGATATCTTGCTTAAGAGTTAAGCTAAGTTAATCTCTATAAATATGTGTCTTATGGGAATTCCTAAACACACAAGAAATACAATTTCTCCATAAAATTTATTGTTCGAGTTTTCCTAGCAAGTTCGTCTCGAGATTCAACGCTGGCACCTCGGTGCGGATCGGTGAACAGCTATTGCGTGGATATCATAGTGAAGGACTCCACGTACGAAGTTCTGTCATAATTTCATTTAATATTCTTGCAATTAATATGCGATTAATCGTTCGTTGTTGGCGAACTTTATAATTCCACTGCGCATGTTTACGTGCCTCTAAATTCCAACAGTGGTATCAGAGCTCAGACTCTTGATTAATTGCATAATTTGTGATTTTACGTGGGTAAATTATTGAATATGTTTCTAATTATTTTTGCGCTAATTCTTGATTAATTGTTTTGTTATATGTGAATATTTGTGCATCTATGATTGATTGTCTTTCGTATCACTTTACAAAATTTTAATCAAGTCACAACATATATTATTGACTGGGTCAATAATCTGAATAAACACTTACGACTTTTAATTTTTCAAATTGAAATTAAAATTTTATCCTGTATGATGCGTAATTGCCCATCTTATCTTCGCTGCTTAGTTCAATGATCAAATAATTGACAACCCTCTTTATAATACTTGTGATTTTTGAAAATTATAAGAAGAGAATTTAAGATTTGGATCTTCTTGAATATATGAGATAATCTTGTATTCCAAGAATACTTATCTTCCACAATATCTTTCCAAGAAAATCAACAAAATCTTGTCTCTCCTAAATAAGCTATTTTCGAAAATCTCATAAAAAAAAATCAGCAATAATATTTTCTTTTATTTTAATCACCTTATCATTATTGGACTACTTAATGGGCTACTTGAGGGGCCTTAAGGAGAATTAAGATTGGACCTCCAATGGACTTCTGAATTTCAATATTGAGCCCCAATATAATTCAGCTCATTAATATTAATTAGTGTTGATAGGCGAGCAGGATCATCATTTGGGCGACCAGGATTAGCGCAAATCACAAAAAATTTAAACTGGAATTAACACATGATTCACCTAAGACATCCGGCGAGCAAAACCTACATGCGATCAAGACACATAGACGAACAAAATCAGATCAAAAGCCACATGACGGGCTCAAACGGCATCCTGCCGATCAGATCCAACTACAACGCCAAAATAACAATTAAACAAGATGAAAGACCATCAGAATCAGACTAAAGACTCCTCAAGTACAAGTCCAAAGTGACGAACAGCTCTAGACTGCGAGCAAGTCCAGTAGATAAGGATAGAATTTAGTTAAGATAAGGTCAAACTAGTCAAAGGACAGGTGTCGAGCATGCAGACTTGGTCGGCCAAAGGACGTGCCACCTCCTGCAGGGCAAAAGTCTATAAATACTTGGATTTTTGCAGCAAATAAAAGAAGCACAAATTATTATACAGGTCCAAACTTCGATTACGAATTTAAAGCAGCTCGATTAACTTACAATCGAACTTAAACACGTAAGCTTTCAAACGATTCTAATCCACCTAAACCCGAAATTTCGTATTCACTAATTACGTTAGTGATCAATCACACGTAATTGTTTGATGATCAATTAACCATCTAAAACAACTATTAATCTTCAAAATCAAAACTGATCGTCAACAAATTGGCGCTAGAAGGAGGGTTCGAACCTTCGATTCATTGAATACAAGGAGATTATCCCAGAATTGAAGAACAAGTTTGAGTTTTTGAAGAAAACAACTCAAGAACACCAAGAACAACACTTGACATTCACTGTGAAAATGCCTCAATCAAGGGAGACACAACGTTCTCAACATATAACCCGGGATTCGCACTCTCGAATGTCCCAAGCTGGTGGGCGAGCAAGGGCGAGCAGAAACAACCAAGAGAATCAAACTAATGTTGCTCGTCAGTTAATACCACCAGAGTTGGACGCCATTGCCCGCAACCCCGACGAATTGGCGCGTACAATTGCCATGCTCCAGGCTTTACAGAGACAACAAGTCCAACCTGGCCCATCATATGTGCGAGCAAGGGGTAGCCCCACAAAGACTCGCGAACATATTAAGGCTAGGGGGGATCATTTGAATGAGGCTGACAGCGCCCAAGCTCGTAAGGCCAAAGGCAAAGAAAAACTGAACATTGAGGTCGCCAGTCAGGGAGGTTCAACTCAGAACCCGGCCATGGCGGCAAGTCAGGGTACGCGCCAAAGTGCTCTGGAAAGATTGGGTCGACGTGGCCGGGGAATCCTGGAGATACATCCCCCTGCTGGAGCAGCTCGCCCAGCCGTAATACCTGCTCGCCAATCGGTCCTTGACCGACTGACTAGGTCAGCTTTTGGTCGCCTTGGTCCGAATGCAGAGCCCAATCCCAGGAGGCCAATCCAGGGGATTCCCATTCCCAATGTGGGACTGGAGCGAACAGACGGCTGTGCGCCTCAGCTCGTCGAACAGCCACAGAGTCAGGGGGAATCTTTAGAGGAGCTCGCCTCCATGAGAAAGGCCATCGAAAGCATGCAGGGCCAGCTGGATCAACAGAGAGGTTATGGGAACACGACTCTTCCGGTCTCACCCCTGTCAGTAGTAATTCTGAAGGCTCCAATTCAACAAAAGATCAAGTTTCCAGCAAGTATCCAATATGAGGGCACGACGGATCCCCGAGTGCATTTGATGAAATATTCCAATTATATGGTATCAATGGGGGCAAGTGATGCAACCCAATGTCGAAACTTTCCTTTGACTCTCGGGGATCGTGTCCATAAGTGGTTTTCGGCCCTGCCACCAGCTTCAATTCATTCGTTTGCCCAGCTGGGTAAAGAGTTCTTATCCCATTTCTCTACAGCCGGGTCTTATCTATCCCAAAGACATCGGTTATCCGACTTGAAACAAACTGACAACGAGTCGGACCGATCGTATTTGGAAAGATTCGATAAGGTCTTGTTAGAGGGAGAATCCGTTAGTGAAGACACCAAGATTGTGGTTGTCTTGGCTGGACTCAAGAAGGGTACTGAACTCTGGAAAGATGTGCACCTAAGATGCCCAAAGACATACGCCGAGTTTCGGGATCGAGCAGGCGTTTTTGTCTCAATGCATGAAGCCCTACAAAAGGATATGGGAGACAAAGGAGAACAAAAAGAGGGTGCAAAGAAACCTGGAACTGGTTATCGAGCTCCCAAAAATATGAAGGCATTTACCGAGGGCACTGAGCTAAAAGACAAACTGAACCACATTCTCACTGTATCAATCGATACAGTTTATAATAGTGTCCGGGACAAAGAATTGCTAACGCCTCCCCGTAAGATACGTCAGGAAACGAGCAAGTTGAACCAGAATAAATATTGTGCCTACCATCAAAGTGTAGGGCACTTTACAAGCGAATGTCGTGACTTGCTAAAGCAGTTGTGGCGCTTTTACGAGGAGGGAAAGCTATCAGAGTTCGTGAAAAGACAGCCCGGCAAAAGAACCAGAGACAAAGATTCTGATGAAGAAGACCAGGACCAGGCACCTCATCGGAATCGAGCTGGACGACCAGCTCAGGTGCCAGCCGGGGGGCCAATACCGGATATCCAGATGATGGAACCCGCAGGACCCATAGGTGGTTATTCTGATGGACGACCACCGATCTCTAACCGGAAAAGAAAGGCATAATTACGAACAATCGGACATGTACAGGAAATGGGGGTCATTCCACCTACCATGCAAACACCGGAATTAATTTTCACCGACAGAGATTTGGAAGGAGTTCTGACCCCCCACAACGATTCGCTTGTGATATGTGCCAAGATTATGGAAACAAGGGTGCATAGATTACTGGTGGATACTGGAGCCTACACTAATGTCCTTTTTAAAAAGACACTTGATCAAATGGGAGATTATGCGGGCTACATCAGAGACACAAATCACCGTATCCTGGGATTCGGAAATGCCGTGACAATCCCGTTGGGAATAGTAACTTTCGCTATGCAACTTGTGACGGTCAAAGAGCCTGAGAAGAATATTGCAAGAATGGTGGATTTTCTGGTCGTCGATCAAGAGTCGTCATACAATGGATTCCTGGGTCGACCTTTCTTAAACGAATTCAGGGCCGCATGTTCAACTTACCATTATTGCATAAAATTCCCAACAGCAAGTGGAGTTGGCACGGTGAAAGGAGACCAAAGAAAAGCTCGAGAATGTCTTCTGCAAATTCGGTCAAGACAGGGACAAGTATCTATGATGGAAGCGTCAACTAGTCAACTCGAAAATGAACCCTCAATTTTGGAGGACATCCTTGGAGCCCAAAACAATAAGATGGACATTGACGACCAACCTTCACCTATAGGCGATCAGGCACAGCAGGACGACGGGCAAAAACCAGCCAAAAGCCGTGTTACCTCCCGTTGCCGACCGTTCGTGCCCAAGTGATAACCAGGGAAGTCCAACTTCGGTGGCCGAGTCTCACCCAAGGCCCGCAGATGATTTTGACCCTCGATTGGGTGCTGAACCCATGGACATTGAGGATGAGCTAAGTCCGGAAGGACCAATAGTTGACCCTCGATGGAAAGGGCAAAAACGACGGGCAACTCCCGTTGAAGAGTTGGAGGCCATCAAGGTTAATCCTGAGCGTGACAGTCTTGAACTTTACATTGGATCTGAACTCCCTGAGCCTTACAGAACGCGCATGACGGACTTTCTAAAGGCTAACTTGGACGTCTTTGCGTGGTCTCATGCTGATATGGTGGGAATCAGCCCGAAGGATGCCTGTCACAGGTTGAATATCAACCCAGCCCGAAAACCTGTCCACCAGAAACGGCGAAAATATGGACCAGACAAGTATCAAGCTTTAAACGAAGAAGTCAAAAAGCTGCTGGACAACGATTTAATTAAACAAGCGTTATGTCCACAATGGGTTGCGAATCCTGTCCTGGTACGGAAACCGAACGGAACCTGGAGGTTATGCATAGATTTTACAGATCTTAATGCAGCATGCCCGAAGGATAACTTTCCGCTCCCGCACATCGATCAACTGGTGGACAGTACTGCCGGTCACGAAATGTTCACATTCATGGATGCCTTCGCAGGATACCACCAGATTCCAATGCACCCGGACGACCAAGAAAATACGGCTTTTTATACAAACAAAAATCTGTTGTGCTGGAAGAGGATGCCGTTTGGTTTAATTAATGCTGGAGCAACCTACCAGAGGTTGGTGAACAAAATGTTCGACCAACAAATTGGAGATACAGTTGAAGTCTACGTTGATGACATCGTAGTCAAAAGTCCCCATAAGGAAGATCACCTCCATCATCTTTCCCAAGTATTTGACATACTCCGAAAATACAATATGAAGTTAAATCCAAAGAAAAGTAGCTTTGGAGTACATTCTGGGAAATTCTTGGGCCATCTGGTCAGCAAACGCGGAATCGAAGCTAATCCAGCAAAAGTAAAGGCGATCATTGATATGGAGCCACCACGTTCTGTTAAAGAGGTACAAAGGTTAACCGGATGCCTAGCAGCTTTAAACAGATTCATATCACGATCAGGAGACAAGTGTCGTCCATTCTTTGAGGCCATCAAAAAGGGCAACTTTACCTGGACAGAAAACTGCCAGAAAGCCTTTGATCAATTGAAAGAATATCTGGGAGATGTAAAAATTCTGTCAAAACCAATTCCCGGTGAGAAGCTATATTTATACTTGGCAGCATCTGACACAGCCATAAGTTCGGTGTTAGTTCGAGCAGATGGCAAATTTCACCTGCCAATCTACTATGTCAGCCAGGCCCTGCATGATGCTGAGATAAAGTACTCACCAACTGAAAAGCTGGCATATGCTCTTGTCATGAGTGTCAGGAAATTAAGACCATACTTTTTCGATCACCAAGTCGAAGTCCTGACAACTTTCCCACTCAGACAAATATTACACCGACCCGACACCGCTGGCCGTCTTTTGAAATGGTCCATAGAGATAAGCCAGTTTGGCGTAACTTATGCACCTCGAACCGCGATTAAGGGACAAGTGTTAGCCGACTTTATAGTTGAACTAACCTTCCCTCAAAATCCAACGAGAGGGCTAGATCACCCATGGCATCTTTACGTGGATGGCTCGTCAACAAATCTGGCCTCGGGGGAAGGAATAGTGCTTATCAGTCCCGACCGGCAAGTTTTCACTTCAGTAGTCAGATTTAAATTCATGGCCACTAACAATGAGGCAGAGTACGAGGCCCTCATTGCAGGTCTTCACTTGTCATTAGCAGTTGGAGTTAGACAACTCCAAATTTTTGGGGACTCCCAGCTCATTGTAAGCCAAGTACGAGGCGAATATGAGGCCAGAGATGAGCAAATGATCGAGTATCAACGAATAGTTGCACACTTGGTATCCCAATTAGACCAAGTGTTTATTCAGCAGATACCACGAACAAGCAACACACAAGCTGACGCCCTGGCAAGATTAGCAACAAGTGATGGGCCGGCAGACTTGACGGACATTGTCATTACCAAAAAGGTTCAACCATCAACAATGGACTACGAAGTAAATCAAATAGTCGAGAACAACGACGATGATGATTGGAGAATTCCTATAGCCAAATACTTAAAAGACGGGGAGTTACCAAGCAACTCATTTGAAGCTCAAAGAATTAAAAAACAGGCAACCAGATACACTCTGGTAGACGAACAACTTTACAAAAGAGGCTTCTCACTCCCGTTACTCAAGTGTTTGTCTAGGGGGCAAGGAAGGATAGTCCTGGAGGATATACATTCTGGAGTTTGTGGAAATCACACTGGGGGGCAAGCTTTGGCCTACAAAACTGTAAGGCAAGGTTACTATTGGCCAACCTTACGGAAAGATGCAATCCAATTAGCCAAGGCTTGCCACCAATGTCAGGTTTTTGCTCCAAGCATTCATGCCCCTGCCCAGGAGCTTGTATCGGTTTACAGCCCATGGCCATTTGCAAGATGGGGGATTGACATTATTGGCCCTTTCCCGGCAGGAGTGGGAAATGTTCGATTTGCCGTCATAGCAGTCGACTATTAT
Source organism: Ballota nigra (assembly GCA_947034835.1). Classification (NCBI taxonomy): domain Eukaryota; kingdom Viridiplantae; phylum Streptophyta; class Magnoliopsida; order Lamiales; family Lamiaceae; genus Ballota; species Ballota nigra. The sequence continues at coordinate 27,116,485 of OX344730.1, forward strand.
ACAAAGTGGGCAGAAGCAAAGGCCATGGTGAAGATTACACAGCAAAACATGATCAACTTCATATGGCAGAACATCATCTGTCGCTTTGGAATTCCACGAACAATCGTGACAGATAATGGCCCACAGTTTGATGGAAAGGAATTACGAGATTTCTGTACAAAATGGGGGATCAGGAAACACTATTCAACTCCCTATCATCCCCAGTCAAACGGGCAAGTTGAAGCTGTAAATAAGATCATCAAGCATACATTGAAAATACGTCTGGCAGAAAGCAAAAGCAGCTGGTCAGAAAAACTCCCGGAAGTCTTGTGGGCATATAGAGTTTCTCCCAGGTCAAGCACCGGAGAGACACCTTTTGCAATGGCTTTCGGAACAGAGGCGGTAATACCAATTGAATTAAAGACTGACACAGTCAGGACAACCAGCTTTGATGAACAAACAAATCATTCTGCCTTAGCCACAGAGGCAGATTTGCTCGAAGAAAGAAGATTACACGCTGAGCTAAAGAATGCCACGTACAAGCAAAGAGCGGAGCGTTACTATAATTCTCAAGTCAAGATAAGAAAATTCAAAGTTGGTGACCTCGTTCTAAGAAAGAAGCTTGCCCCACCTCCAGGCATATTTGGCCCGACTTGGGAGGGCCCGTACAGGGTAACAGATAGGTTACCCAATGGAGCATATGACATAGAGGACTTAGATGGCAACTCGGCCCAATATTCCTGGAATGCAGCTAATCTAAGGAAATACTTTCAGTAGGCGACCAATTCTGCTTCGTGAGAGAGTGAAGTTAAGATAGGCGAGCTACTAAGTCCATTGGGCGAACTGGAATGGCAGAGATACAAGATGGGTCCAAAAAACTTGCCTAATTTTTTGAAAATTTTCACCAAGTATAAATGGTCGAACAAAGATGAATTGGGTCAAGTCTGGTCGCATGCTGGGATGTTAGTATCTTGTGATAATTTCATTTCCTCTTAAGAGTTTAAAGATGTCTTGACAAATTGTATAGTAGTCGAGCAACTCTGACTCTTGGTGTAATTTATGTTTTTAATAAGTTGGAAGCTTGACATTGTTTCTGTCGAGCAAATCCAACCTAGCTAGTGCAGGGTTACATTCTTGGTTGCGTTTGTACTTGTAATTTTTAAATGTTTGTTCAATATTAAGTTGTTCGTTCGAAATAGAAGTGTGAGCTCAAGGCGCAAGTTGATTATACAACCAAGCCCATTGAAGGCTGTTCGTTTTTAAATGGACATAGCCTAAGGCCAAAAGCCCATCAAATCCTAAGGTAAAAAAAAAAAAAAAGGTTCTTAAGGAACAAGGCCCAACTACATTAAGATTGTTGAAGCACAGAAAAAGATGCAAAGAACAATTAGTGTAAGATAAAAGATGAGCAAGTAAGCGAAATATATCCATTGATGATAAGGCTTAATCGCCCAAAAATTACAAAAGGATGAACAACAACAAAAAAGAAGTACTAGCTAATCCTGTCCGCTAAGATCCTTGTCCGGCAGGAGGAGATATGTTGTCATCTTTGGGGTCTTCAAGTGGAGAGCCTTCAATGGCAGGATCAACTGGGACCACTTCAGTTAGCTCAGCAATCAATCCCTCAGCATCAGCACGCTCCCTTAGAGCTCTTTCACTTTGATCGGTAGGAAGGATTTGCTCGCCCTCCGCAGCATCGCCCTCTTCTTCCTCGTCCTCGGCAGGACTTGTGATAATTATCTCGGGGCCAATGAAGTCGAGCTTGATCCCATATTCAGGCAGGTCGCCAATTTGCAGAGTTGTGCCCGGAGCAGGAGGGTTAGATTCAACAAAATTGCACAACTCCTTGCCGATCTCTTCAACAACTTCGGCAGCCTTGAATTCATGGGCAATACGGATGCTCTCCGCATAACCAGTTACGTAACCAAGAATCGAGCTCACCTCCATCTTAGGAATAAGTTCCTCTTGGGTAATGGAGTTGGCGAGCTGGATTTCAAGGTCCGCAATTTTGGCCGTTGCCTCAGTCGCGAATTTCTCGGCGACCTCTTTCTGCTGCTGAGCGCGAGCAAGTTCTGCTCGCATGTGCTCGACTTCGGCCATCTTGACCTTCAGCTCCTCGGAGACTTTGATGTGCAGGTCCAAGGCACGCTGCTCGCTAACCTGATGAGCTTTGGCTTTATTCTCGAGGTCGGCGATAATCTTCTTCGCCTCAGCCTTAGCGTCATCACGCTCTCTGGCAATACGGCTGACCGTGGCCGCATGCTGGCGTGAGTCCTTCTCAAGGTCCTCAACCTGGTCGACCAAACGTTGCACAGCCGCCAAGGTGTTTCCCGCCTCGACAAGACACAAACGGCCATTATCACGAGGCGCTTGTGCCTTGACGGTCTCATTTAGCTCCTTGGTCCAGCTACGAGCAACGACCTCAGAGGCGCGGCGAACAAAAGAGTCTGGGATTTCGCGCAGATTGGTCGGCACCTTTGAGCAGGCGAAACGATGCACCAGGTTAGATCGCCCTGGATACTGCTCGGGCGAATAGCTGAAAAGAAATTTTCTAGTTAGTTAAAAAAAATAAAAAAATGCTAAGTGTCCTGGGCGAGCAAGGTTATACCTGTCAAGACGACCTTTATCCCAGCCAAGGTAGGTGGGGTCAGATGAAGGACCAGATCCTTCACGAGTGGTGACGACCAAAGCTTGCTCGCCGGGACGCTCCACTGAAGGAGTTTGCTCGCTGTCGCCTTCAGATGGTCGGACAGCCACTGTCACCTTTTCTTGGGCAGTCTTGGTTCGTTTGACTGCCCTTTCAGCCTCAGTAACGGGAGTGCCATCTCCACGAAGAAGTCTCTTCGTCCTCGGGACCAGTGTCTTGGGCGGACTCGCTACGGGGGCGGGAGGCTGAGCCGAGCTCGACCCTCCGGTTTGCCGAGGGTCTCCTTTTCCACCTTTGGCCGCGAGGGCGATGATCTTGGAGAGGGGGTCCGACTTCTTGCGTCCTTTTTTGGTCGGCATCTCCCAGACACGGTTATCAAGCTCTAAGAAGGAAGGGTGAAGCACAACGGAGGCGAGCTGATCTGTAAGGGACAGGAAAACAAATTAATACCAAGTATAAAATCGATCAGATCTGCTCGCCCAGCATGAAGATACTTACCCTCTGGGATACGAGCTAGAGCCTCGAGATGGTGAGGGTAGGTCGTGAGATGAGCAACTCGCAATGTGTCCTCGGAGAAGAGGTGGCCGATGCTTCGATCTTCTCGGCGACGAAGGGCGATCAAACACGCAACGAACATGAATAGATCGCTTATGCTATTCTTCACAGTTCGCCACCCCAAGTTCTTGGGACCTGAAACAAAGGGAAAAGAGAATTAAAATTAGTCCAACCACTTCAAAGATATAGAAGAGGTAAGACTCACGCTTTAATTCCCTAAACTCCGCCGGGGTCTCAATTCGTTCAGAACCCCCTGAAGAGCGAGTAGAAGCACGCCAATCGCCTCCGATCCAGAACCAGTCATGCTTCCAATCCCGCACTTTCCCAGGAATATCCTCGACAAGTTTTTGCCCTGGTCGCGCCTTCAGATAGTACCAGCCCGCCTCTTCCCCAGTGCAGCCGGTTATCGTCATTAGGTAGCCAACCTCCTCGGCGGACAGCCTGTTGGGATACCCCTCCAGAGCGAACATTACCATCAGGGCCATCAGATTTATCCACCCAACGGGAGTAAGTTGGGTGATAGCCAAGTTCACGTCATGTAGAAATTGGCCGACCAAAGGGTGCAACGGCAATGAAACTCCAGCATTTAAGGTGGCAAGGTTGATCGCCGTCAATCCGCATGGTGGGCGATCAGCTCTGTCGTCCACCAAAGGAGCATACATTGGGATATCAAAGGGAATCTTGTAATCCCTCCGAATCTCGATCAAATTCTCCTCAGTAATGGCGGATACGATACAGCTCGCTGCGAACTCGGTCGCTTTAAGTTTCCGCACTCCGCGAGCAGGAAAGACGAAGCGATTGGAGTGCTCCTTTTCGTACTCATTCCAGTCGACACGGCGAGTAAACGCGACTGGAACCCGATGCTCGATCAATCTGGGCGCGGGGAAGTTAATATCCTTGAGATAGGTCCAAGTCAGTTCGTCAAGGTTCACCGGCTGAAGTACCTCGACTTCTTCATCCTCGTCTTCGTGGAGGTCCGAGCTCGTCTCTTCTAAGAGCTGGCGAGCAGGATTTGCTCGCTCCTCTCTTTCCCCGGAGGGATGGGCTCCAGAATTGACCGAGCGTGCAACCGAAGCCGCCTCGGGATCAGATTCCAAATTAACTATAGGCAGATTGTCTTCGACGGGCCATTTTTCGGGATTCCGGGGAGGAAAAGAACCGGTCTCTGAGTGCGACGCCATCGAACAAGTTGAGGGAGAGATGTTAGGGTTTTGCAGATTCCGGCAAGGGAAGAACACGGCGGCTCGGAATTTTCCACGGCGGAGTAGGAATTCTCGGTGAATCAAGAACGCACACGAAACAAGAAGAGAAGAAAGAGAAGAAAATAAGCAGAGAAAAAACTACCTTGACGTTGCTCGAAGATCGCCGGAATCTGGAAACGTCGCCGGAAATTTGAAAGAAGGAAAAAAGAGAAATTCGCGCTTAAGAAACAGTGTGAAAATGAAAAAAACGAAGAAAATTTTCCTTTTATACTTCTGGAAAAACGGGGTACCGGGCGAACAAAATTGAAAGTGGAAGGACCAAATTGCAAATTCTGGGCGCGTGCAGCACCTGTCCGACAAAACGGGAAGGCGCATCTCCTCGGGATTGTGTGCGCGTGGGCGGTAGCAATCATTCTGCCCACGTCACATCTCGAGCCGTGCACAGACCTTGGGATCCCAACCGTCCCCGACCCGAGTCTGCTCGACCAATGTTGTTCGCCCGTGAAAAGCTGCTCGCCCCAGAGACATTCTTGCTCGCCTTAGTGACACTTAAAAGTTGCCAACCCAAAAAGTGCTCATTCACCATCTTCACAATTTATTGATCGGCAAGGGGGCAATTGTTGATAGGCGAGCAGGATCATCATTTGGGCGACCAGGATTAGCGCAAATCACACAAAATTTAAACTGGAATTAACACATGATTCACCCAAGACATCCGGCGAGCAAAACCTACATGCGATCAAGACACATAGACGAACAAAATCAGATCAAAAGCCACATGACGGGCTCAAACGGCATCCTGCCGATCAGATCCAACTACAACGCCAAAATAACAATTAAACAAGATGAAAGACCATCAGAATCAGACTAAAGACTCCTCAAGTACAAGTCCAAAGTGACGAACAGCTCTAGACTGCGAGCAAGTCCAGTAGATAAGGATAGAATTTAGTTAAGATAAGGTCAAACTAGTCAAAGGACAGGTGTCGAGCATGCAGACTTGGTCGGCCAAAGGACGTGCCACCTCCTGCAGGGCAAAAGTCTATAAATACTTGGATTTTTGCAGCAAATAAAAGAAGCACAAATTATTATACAGGTCCAAACTTCGATTACGAATTTAAAGCAGCTCGATTAACTTACAATCGAACTTAAACACGTAAGCTTTCAAACAATTCTAATCCACCTAAACCCGAAATTTCGTATTCACTAATTACGTTAGTGATCAATCACACGTAATTGTTTGATGATCAATTAACCATCTAAAACAACTATTAATCTTCAAAATCAAAACTGATCGTCAACAATTAGTACCACTAATAAATTAATATTGCACTATCCATCTTAATCCATATTACAATAATATGGGCTCACGATTATTATTTCCCGCATTTAAGATTATCAAGTCCATTAATTAATTAAGCTTCTGAATAGCTCTAAATTTATTAATATATTTTACCTTGGAGTAAAGACAACTCAACATTATTATCCGTACCGAAGAAACTAATTCTCCACTTGCAATATTTGGTACGATAAAACTTCTGAGCCCACCAAGGGGACAAATCACACGAGCCGTACTCGCACGCATTTCTCCGTATTAAATCTTAGCAACCGTCGTATGATTAATATTACTGCCCAAAGCACAAGGTTTGAAGTCACGATGATTCGCACCCAACATGAATCAAAGCAGTAACCATTAAGCACACATGGTCCTATTTAAGTGATGGAGATTAAGAAATCAATAACCACTGAGGTCTAATTCTTCACATTTCAGAACAGAAGAATTTATCCTCGCTGTAGGTCCTCTTCAACACATACTAAATGTGCTAGTGCAATCGCTTGGTCAAGACAAGCCAATCAGAGATGTACACATCGACCTTTCACGGTGGATTGTTCAATTCCACCTACGTCGTGAATTTGTACGTTTAGTTACAATGAAACCGTTAATGTGATCTTCTGTGATCGGATATCACCACATTAACTACTATGTAACATGTACCACTTATAATGAACTGATTGCAATAAATATTCAACATTCAATTATATCTAAAGCAAATGTGATAAAAGATTTATTCTCATAAATAAATTTTTAATACATGAGTTATACAAAGTAAAAGCATACTTTCACGTATAACTCCAACAATCTCCCACTTATACTTAAAGTCTGCTTTTTAGTATACATCATGCATGTCTAGTGTAGTAGCTCTTCGTGACATCTCATGTCAACCTACACTAACCTAATAATTCATCCCACTTATACTTAAAGCAGATTGACAATAATCTTGACTCTCATTCCATCCACATGTCTCTCGAATGTACTCTGAGGCAGACCCTTTATGAATGGATCCACTAGGTTGTCTCCTGATGCTATCTTTGCCACCTCTATATTTCCTCTCTTAACGATTTCTCGTATAAGATGGTATTTTATTTCTGTGTGTTTGCTGACCTCGTGGGCTCTCGGTTCCTTTGAATTTGCAACTGCTCCGACATTGTCACAATAAACAGTGATCATGTCGGGCAAATTCGGAACAACGTCCAAGTCCACTAAACCAAACTGCCTCTTTCGCTGCTTCACAAGCAGCTACATATTCGGCTTCCATGGTCGAATCGGCGATGTATTTCTGCTTAACACTTCTCCATGAAATGACTCCTCCTTCCATGCAAAACACACTACCCGAGGTTGACTTTCTTGAGTCTATGTCTGATTAGAAATCCGAGTCCGTGTATCCTACGGGAATTAGACTATCCGACTGGTAAATCAGCATTCTCTCACGAGTTCTTTTCAGATACCTCAAGATGCACTTTACGGCAGTCCAATGGTCTTTCCTGGGATTACTTTGATATCTTGCCACCATGCCTACGACAAAGCAGATATCCGGTCTCGTACACAGCATTGCATACATAAGGCTTCCTACGGCTGAAGCGTACGGAATACCTTTTATGTCATCTATCTCCGCTTGCGTCTTAGGGCTCATTTCTTTAGATAGATGGATTCCGTGCCTAAAAGGTACAAAACCTTTCTTGGAATTTTGCATGCTGAAACGCTTCAAAACAGTGTCAATGTATGAAGCTTCCGATAAGCCCAACATCCTCTTCTTGCGATCGCGAGTGATCTTGATCCCAAGGATGTGACCGGCTTCCCCTAAGTCCTTCGTATCAAATTATTTTGACAGTCATACCTTTACGTCTGACAATACCTTTACATTATTTCCAATGAGCAGAATATTGTCTACGTATAATACTAAGAAAACCACCGCAGTTCCGTCACACTTTTTATACACACAACTTTCGAACTCGTTTTGATCAAACCCATAAGACTTAATCACTTTATCAAAACATTGGTTCCAAGTAGCGATGCTTGCTTAAGTCCATAATTAGATCTCTTAAGCTTGCATACGAGGTGCTCTTAGCCTTTTTCAATGAAACCTTTGGGCTGTTGCATATAGATATCTAACTCGTCAAGACTTCCGTTAAGGAAAGTTGTCTTAACATCCAATTGCCAGATCTCGTAATCTAGGTGTGCAGCGATCGACAAGAGAATACGGATGGTCTTAAGCATGGCTACAGCTGAAAAGGTCTCCTCATAATCGATCCCTTCTTTTTTAGTATACCCTTTGGCCACTAGCCTTGCTTTGAAGGTCTCAACCCTTCCGTCTGGTCCTATTTTCCTCTTGTACACCCACTTGCATCCAATGGGTTCTACCCCATTTGGTGGTTCGACCAACTCCCACACTTGATTATGATCCATCGAACCCATCTCGGCTTCCATTGTCGTTTTCCATGACTCCGCGTATTTGTCTTGGATTGCCTCATCGTATGTCCATGGGTCTGATTCATCACCGGGAATCAAATCCGAAGATTCTCCTATTCCCATGAATCTCTCGGGTTGCCTAGCAATCCTCCCACTGCGATGGGGTTCTAGTTGTGAAGGTGTGACGTGTGGTATATCATCTTGTATACTTGGTATCGAGATTTGCCCTCTCAATTCTTCTAAGGTAATTTCACTTTTAGGCTTCCGATTGTTCATATAGTCTTTCTCCAAGAATTTAAAGTGTGTACTAATCACGGTCTTTTGATCCTTGAGACTATAGAACATACACCCTTTCATTCCTGCAGGGTATCCTATAAACAACCTTAATTCCGAACGTGGATCCAATTTACCGGCTTCCTTGTCTAGCATGTATGCCGGACAATCCCAAATCCGCAAGTCTTAGACTGGGCTTGCGTCCGGTCCACAATGCTGTTGGGGTTTTAGGAACCGATTTGGATAACACCAAGTTTAGAATGTAAGTCGCCGTTTCTAAAACGTTACCCCAAAACGACTTGGGTAAATCCGAATAACTCATCATGGATCTGACCATTTCTAAAAGAGTCCGGTTCCTTCGTTCCGCCACACCGTTCTGTTGAGGGGTTCCCGGTGCGGTTAACTGGGATACGATCCCTTCGTCTGACAAGTAGTTCAAGAATTCATCGCTGAGGTATTCGCCTCCACGATCTGATCGTAGAAACTTGATACTCTTTTCCCTATGTTTCTCGGCTTCGGCCTTAAACTCCTTGAACTTATCAAAAGTTTCAGACTTATGCCTCATAAGGTAAATGTACCCATATCTTGAGTAATCGTCAATGAAAGTGACAAAATACTCATACCCCATTCTCGCTTTGATCGTCATTGGACCACACACATCGGTATGAACGAGTTCTAACACTTCTGTGGCTCTATTCCCCTTGGCTCCAAATGCCCTCTTGGTCATTTTACCCTCTAAACAGGATTCACAAGTTGGAAACGGTTCGACTTGAAATGATTCCAAGGACGTCTTTCACCAATCTTTCTATCCGCTTTAGATTAATATGACCTAGTCTAATATGTCATAGAAGTGTTTCGTTCATCTCCGAAGAACACTTCCTTTTATTACTCGAAATGATCGACGTGTTATTAGATTCATTATTTAAGTGGTGTGCACACTTAATCGTATAGAGATTGTTTACCAACGTTCCATGACAGATAATATCATTCTTAAAAGAAACAATAACAACTTTATTAAAAGTAACTGAATATCCATAAAAAAATAACTTAGAAACCGAAATTAAATTCTTTCTAAAGTTCGGAACGTATAAAACATATCTTAAAATTAAAACTCTATCTCCAAAAGACAGGTGCACGACTCCCATTGCTTCGGCTGCCACTCTCGTAGCATCGCCCAAAGTGATGAGGATCTCATTCTTGCTAAGTCGCCGGGTTAGCTGGAACCCCTGAAGAGTGAAAATATGATCAGTTGCCCCGGTATCCACTACCCAAACGTGGGTAGCATACGCCGCAACATAAGTTTCAACGACTAAAGCATGAGACTTACCTTTCTTTACCGCCTTCTTAGGCTTAGAACAGGTTGACCTCCAATGTCATTTCTCACCGCAATTGAAGCACTTACCCTTAGCAGCCTTTTTTCCACCTCCTTCGCCTTGGGTTTCGCAACGGTTGGATTTGCTTGGGTCTGGCCTTTTGTCCTCTTTCTCTTCTTCCTTCCCTTGGGACCAAAAGAGGCCGACGGACCGTTTGCCACCATAGCAACAATTTGATGTTCCATTATGGTCTCTGCCGATACCAAAGCTTGCAAGAGCTCGGGCAAACTATTTGCACGTTCATTCATTTGATAGTTCAATTGAAACTGCTCAAAGCTCTTCGGAAGAGAATGGAGAACGAAATCGACCTTAGTAGGGAGATCAAATTCCGCACCAAGTACCTCCAGCTTGTTGAGATAACCCATCATCTCGATAATGTGATCCCTTACGGGCGTACCCTCCACCATTTTCAGCGAAAGCATCTTTCGCATGGTGATTTGCCTAGCTGTACGGTTCTGATGTTTAAACATCGCTTCAAGATTGAGCATTATCTCAGAGGCGGTCTCCATGTGTTGGTGTTAATGTTGCAACACATCTGACATTGAAACCAGAATAGTACACCTAACCATCTCATCGGAGTCTACCCAACTCTTATGCTCTTTCTTGACCGACTTGCTCGCATCTTCGGCAGGCTCATCGGGCTTAGGAGTAGTAAGTACCCATTTGTAGTGTTGAGCGGTTAGGACAATATCAAGATTACATTTCCAATCAACATAGTTCTCACCACCAAGTTTGTTATCTTTAAGTATAGTAAACAGTGGATTAAAAGGTTGCGACATGATGAACTAAGAATAAAACATACATTCATATCAATATCTAGAAAAATACGAAATTATCACATAATTCGATCACATCAATTATATTTAAACCTTAAAACAATATAATAATGCATCAGCCAACATCTTGAAATAATTAAATAACTTGATCACAGGTGGGAAGTGCTTTCAAGCAATTAAATAACTAAGGAAAAAGAAAAATATTTTTGCTTTTGATTTTTCCAACACATGGAATTATGTATTTGGGGATGAAATAATCATCCCCTATTTATAAGTGGGGTGGCTGAAATTTTCATGTGGAATGAGCTTGGAAAAAATCTTTTCTAAGTCTCTAAGAAATCTTGAATATATCCCATATATTCTTTTCTCCATAATAAAATATTCCACAAAAATCTCACCCTCCTTATAATACTTGTGATTTTCGAAAATTATAAGAAGAGAATCCAAGATTTGGATCTTCTTGAATATATGAGATAATCGTGTATTCTAAGAATACTTATCTTCCATAATATATTTCCAAGAAAATCAACAAAATCTTTTCTCTCCTAAATAAACTATTTTCGAAAATCTCATGAAAAAAATCAGCAATAATATTTTCTTTTATTTTAATCACCTTATCATTATTGGGCTACTTGAGGGGCCTTAAGGAGAATTAAGATTGGACCTCCAATGGACTTCTTAATTTCAATATTGAGCCCCAATATAATTCAACCCATTAATATTAATTAGTACCACTAATAAATTAATATTGCACTATCCATCTTAATCCATATTACGATAATATGGGCTCCCGGTTATTATTTTCCAGGTTTAAGATTATCAAGTCCATTAATTAATTAAGCTTCTGAATAACTCTAAATTAATTAATATATTTCACCTTGGAGTAAAGACAGCTCAACATTATTATCCGTACCGAAGAAACTAATTCTTCACTTGCAAGATTTGGTACGATAAAACTTCTGAGCCCACCAAGGGGACAAATCACACGAGCCGTACTCGCACGCGTTTCTCCGTATTAAATCTTAGCAACCGTCGTATAATTAATATTACTGCCCAAAGCACAAGGTTTGAAGTCACGATGATTCGCACCCAACATGAATCAAAGCAGTAACCATTAAGCACACACGGTCCTATTTAAGTGACGGAGATTAAGAAATCAATAACCACTGAGGTCTAATTCTTCACATTTCAGAACAGAAGAATTTATCCTCGCAGTAGGTCCTCTTCAACACATACTAAATGTGCTAGTGCAATCTCTTGGTCAAGACAAGCCAATCTGAGATGTACACATCGACCTTTCACGATTGATTGTTCAATTCCACCTAGGTCGTGAATTTGTACGTTTAGTTACAAGAAAACCGTTAATGTGATCTTCTGTGATCGGGTATCACCACATTAACTACAATGTAACATGTACCACTTATAATGAACGAGAATATTACAAATAGGTTCTCCTTTTAGATCAATAAAACTAACTAGTTCATCTACTTTTAATAAAATGCATTTAGGTTTAAAATGGTCTCCACCCACTCCCCACTTCCCCACCACACCCCACCCCCACTTCTCTCTCTCACACAAACATACGGTACCTCTTCTCCACTCTCTCAAATCATTTCAAAACCACCCCCTATCTGTCTCACACCCCCCTTTATCTCTCTCTATTCATCTCACCACGCCCCCCATCAGAGGCACCGGCGTCGCCACAACCACCACCGCTGAAAGGATTAATCACCAGGGATCTGGAGTCAACCCACCACGTCTCCCCCATCAGAGACACCGCTGCCGTCGCCACCACCACCGCTGAGAGGCGGTGTCGATTTGTGTAGAGAGGGGAACTAATTTTTTGTGAGAGAGAGGGGGTGAACGACAGAGGTTTCGGAAGATCTTACCACGGTAGATCTGGCCATGGTAGATCATAAACCCTAAACCACAACTGGTGGGAAAGAAGATGGAACCCTAAGTGGAGGCAGCGGCGGTGGAAGACTAGGAATAAACCGATGACATCTAAAAGCACCTAGTGTGTTCGAAAAATATGTATGACGCCCAGTCGCCGACTAAGGACTGAGCCCGGATAAAGGCGGCCGAACGAAGCGGTTGAGGCGGCGCCGAATCTTAAGTTCGCGCTCGATAGGGAGAGATCATCTCAAGTCTGCAGATCTTGAGATTCCGATGATTTTTTAGTGGAGATTTTGGTCTGTGTTCGATCTATAATTTTGGTATTTGTTTTTTTTTTTTGTCTGTTGATTTTTTATCCAGATCTCTGTGTGCGTGCGATTGTGTCTGTTGATTTTTTTTTTTTTTGTGGCTGTGGATTTTTGTGAATGAGATAAAAATTACGTTGGATGATATGAAGACTAGTAGATAGAAGATGAAGATTGAGGAGAAAGAGTGAAGATGAAGATACTGCAAAAATATAAATATAAATTTTATATTTTTGCACACTTTTTTTGCACGCTTTGTTTGTGCACTATTTTTTTGAATTTGTTAATTTTAAATTCATATATATTATTTTTTTAATTTTTAAATATATAATTGATGAAATATGTGAAGTATTGCACAATTAATAAAAAATAAAATTTATGCTACAAATATATGTGCAAAGTATATCTGTTTAAAATATATGTGCAAAATATTTGTTCGAAAAAAAAAGCTCAGAAAAAACAATGAATAATTTATAAAAATAGAAAAAAAGGAAAAAAAAAAAGAAAAAGAAAGAATAATTAATAGAAAAAAGAAAGAAAAAAGTTAAAAAGTAAAAGAGGAATGATTAAGAGAATAGGTGGCGCAGATGCCATGGGTAAAAAAAGTATTAATTCTACCTATTTAAATATTCAACATTCAATTATATCTAAAGCAAATGAGATAAAAGATTTATTCTCATAAATAAGTGTTTAATACACATAAATAAGTGTTTAATACATGAGTTATACAAAGTAAAAACATACTTTCACGTATAACTCCAACAAAAATATCTTTTATGTTTCGATTATTTGATTAAAATGCCATTTATATTTTATGATTATTTTTCAAGGATTAAACTATTAAACACTATTTAATAAATTTAAATAAAAAAATTGATTCAGTATTTCATTATATAAATATGTATCTCCTTTCCAATTGAAATACCTTTAAATAATTAAAAGTAAGACATTTAAATATTAAAAAATATTTATAAACATTAAATATAAATATTTAAAATATACCAAATTATTTTAAAATATTTTACAAAAATACACCAAATTATTTTAAAATATAATATTTTCTAAAATATAAGAATTACCATTATAAATTCAATAAAAATGTAATTAAAAATTAACAAAAATATAAATTAATTTACATATATAAATGAAAATTTAATATTTTAAAAAATAAAAAATAATTTAAAAATTCAAATTGATATTATCACTCAAATCCAAAAATAATTTAAAATTATAAATATATAAATTATCACTTAAATAAAAAAAAATTAAAAATCTCAATCATCGCTTAAATTATATATTTACATGAATTATTCATCAATTAATAAAAATATATATTTACAGGGATTCATTAGTATTTTTAAAATCCCTCCGTCTACGCAAAGTGTGCTTGTTTATTTTTTTTTACATGTTTTAAGAAAACGTTAATAAAATACATAAAATAAATGTATTTTGGGGTATTGTAGGATCTTATGAGTTAAATTGTTGTTTGTGAGTATAATGGCAATGACATTTGAAATAATTAAGTGATGGTTGGATGACAAAGAAAATAAAATTATTGTAAAAATAGAATGTTTTGGTGGACGAATACAATTTTTCATAATTATAATCACCCGGTTACACAATTTTTCATATTTAAAGTAATTTGTATATATAACTAATGATACTGTTTTTTCGTACCATCTTGAAAGAAGATTCGGGTAATATATGTACTTTTTTTGGAATAAAAATATATATTTATATAAAACCGAAATATATTTTATCTCTATATTTTATTCACTAACATTTTTCAATTATCAAAAGAATTTTTAAATATTTTTTTATAATAAAATATTCTTATGTTGTTTTTTAAATCTCAAAATAATTTTATATGTTTTAAATTTATTTTGATATTTTTAGGGCATTTTATAATTTTATATAACAATTTTTAGACAGTGGAATAAGTATCAATAGAGCATGATACATAAATAATTTAACACATTGACAAAAGTGAGTATTAATTTGTATTATTATCTCAAAACAATTTCACTCATTTATTTTTTTCTTTCTAAAAATGGAATATAAGGAGTGAAACTAAGAAACGGAACAGGCTTTCATTAGGACCTCAATCCCCGAATTTTGACACGTCGGGTCGGGGCAGGGACGCACTGGCTTTCCGAGGTTCGTATAGGCAGTTATGACGGTTGTTCAATCAAATTGTCAAGCATGTGGGCCCGCCCGATTAGGTATGCATTATTGGGATTTAGTATTTGGAATTGAGACCATACACGTCTTGTGGAGGACTCTCTGTGCTTTAAGTTTGAGGTGTAGAGAGAGCCTACGCTTAAATTTGTTTGATTTCACATCACTATTACTTTTAATTTTCTGTCCCAATTTGCCACATTAATGTACTCCTATAATGGGTGGATGGATTACGACGTGGAGGACGGACCATGCAATTAAAAGAATTTCAAGAAAAACAAGAACATTATATGGAAAAAATTATTTTTTTTAAGATAAAAAAATTGTGGACAGATGGAGGGATGTGCATAGTTTGAATAATGATGGATAATTGACGTAGTTAGATGTAAAACAGTAATTAGGATAGGTACTGAAGGGGTTTTCTTTATCCGCCACGTAATAAACCGAGCTTATCTTCTTAAAAATAATCGACCAATATGAGACTCAGAAACTACCGACATAACAATGATTTTATTAGGAGTCCCCTTCCCATAATAAACCGCTCATTTGACTCGACATAGACTTTAACTGGAAATTTTATTAAGTAAAAAAAAAAAAGAGAAAAAAAAATATTCTTAATGATAATAGTTATATGGTGATATATGAGAAATGATGTTTTTGGTAAATCATTCACGGTTAAATATAACGTCCAAAAATTATAAATAGAAAGAGTAGGTATAAAGTGAAATTGGTTTATATGTGAATCACTAGAGGGTATTAGTTGTTTTTATTGTAGAGTATTAGTTATTTTGCTAAAAAGTATTATTGATTTACACTGAAGAGTCTTAGTTTATTTTCACTGAACAACTAAGACTCTTTAGTGTAAATCAGTAATACTCTTTAGTAAATACAACTAATACTCTTCAATGAAAACAACTAATATCTTGCAATGATTTATGTATAAACCAGTTTCACTCTATACTTTGTCAAATACGAAATGATGTTTTTGGAACGATCTTAAATCACTAGTCCAAATCTACATATTCACGCGATCTTTTGGAACAAATCCTCACACATATTTTTCTTCTCATCCACAAAAATTTGGGTGCACTTAAAGAACACTAGTCCATCAAATTTTACTAAATTTTGACCGGCGCCCATAATATATATATATATATATATATATATATATATATATATATATATATTATAAAAAAATATTAGTTTATATAAAAAATAGTTTACATGCTAACACTTTTCAATATATAAACTAATACTCCCTTCAAGTACAATTTTATGTAGTACTGTGTTATAAGAGTATTATCATAATGAAGTTTAATTAATACTTTTCATTTTTATGTATACAAACTTTTTGTGGGACGAATCAGAATAAAAAGTATGCAATCTCTTATATTTTTCATCACATAAATTAATATTTTTTGTAACATGAGTTATTTCTTCCTTTCGCCATATACTAGGGGCACACAAACACTACTCTTTTTTTTTTTACATAAATTTAAACTTTCATAATGAGATCTGGTACCTAGTTTGCTATTTTCCGGGAGAATTTCAAAATGAATCATCTCTCGTTTCTATTATTCTAGTTTATTAATTATAAGAGTTGAATTTTATTTATAAAAGACTTGTTATTTTCCATAGATCACTGATGAATGTTTAATCATTTGAATCCAACGACTGTGGTTAGTGTATATATCACATAAAGATAGTGGCCAATCAGTTCCGAACCTTTGGGACTATAATACTAACCAATATATATTTGTGGTGGGTAGGATGAATGCCACTTGTTAATCACTCGTTTAAGCATCCTTAATCCGTCTTAAACAAGCCACATTATTTGATCCAGAATCCATGGAATATTCTGCTTAATTCGTACAAGCACTATGAACATGCCATGTGTGCTGGGACATCTCAATTATGATTCCACCTCCCCCATTTGATGTCGGGTTTAGCACTTAGAAATGATAAAAATGTACCTTCGGCGTGGGGCCTGCTTAATAACACTCCACACACATAATTAATTAATAGCATTGGTGCATAAATTATTACATGAACAATTTAATATTAACGGCACTTACAATTTCACAAATTTAAAATAAAGTGGTTGAAAATTTATAAAATGATGTTAAATCATCATTTAACTAGAACAATTTTCATTCTTAATGAAAATTAAACTTTTAATTTGAACTCAACTATGTGATATTAAACAAGTTCTTAGTCTTGTATATATAAGCCATAAGTACCATAAATTTAAATTGCATTTTTAAAGAATCATTTCTTTTTCACTAAAAATATGCTTTTATTTTCATTTTGAGTTGAGATTTTTAAATCGCAACGGACTCTAATTACTTTTCAATGAAAGTAAGAGTAACTTTTCAATTAAAATAGGGATGACTTTATTAAAAATACACTTGATTTACACGGTATAATTGGTGCACAAACGATTTGCTCAGGTTGTCATAATGTCACTTGACGGTTCAAATTTTTTGTTAGATATGGAGTAATAGTGCAATATCTTCTACAATCGTTAGTTGATTTTATTTGTTTAATGAGCATTTACTAGTTGATTGATCTTCTGCATCATTTTTCTTAAATTAAATAAAGTATGTAACAAAAAATATAATTACTCCAATAAGGAACATGCAATCATGTTATGTAAACTACTATTGGTCTTATCCGTTTATTCTGATTTCGTTTTTCATATATTTTTTTATTAATTGATTACCCCTTTTTTATAAGCATTGATTACCTTTTGTTTGAAATTTATTAATTACATACCAAGTCAATATTATATGGTTTCTTTATTACTATTATTTGAGACACACGTTGGAGCCATCGGTTGCCCGTGCAACGAATGCAATTTGAATTCACAAAATTTCAACCAAACACTTTTTAGGTTTTTCTTAGTCAATTTATATACTAAAGTAAATAATACTATTAAGTCTGCAAACTAATATTTTTATTCATATAAACTGATACACTTAGTTCTATTTTTTGTAGGCCCTATAATCTATTAAAATAAGTCAAAAAAGTTTGCCATGCACATAGTAATCTGATAAGTATTATGGCCCGTAATTAAAATACTCAAGTTTTTGCCACTTCATAACAACTCATCTTTTCTTATCCTCTTTCTTTTAAAATAATATTTTTACGCTTAATGTACATGATGATCTCAAGGATCAAAATTCACCCCCAATCCCCACCCAATCATGCCCGGTCTCTTGGCACAACCCATTCTCTGGGTCACGTAATAAAAATACATAAAATGGTGAAATTCTAGTATTATTCCAAAATAAATTTAATTAATTATTTCCTTTGTCCCAATTTTATTTTCCCATTCCACTATTTATATATTCTCTTTAAACACTTTTAAATTATATTTCATTTCACTAACAATAAATAACATCTTCATTTTGTTTAATTCATTGAATAGTGTGTCATCATTAATTTTGTTTTTTTCATTTAAATAATAAAAACCAAATTTCTCATTAAAATTAAAGTTAAAAAAAGTCAAATGAGAAAACAAAATTAAAACGAAAGTGGTAGTATTTAATCTGAAAATCCTAAATCAAAAATCACGAAATTAACAACACGAACCATGAAATAAGAGGTGATAATATATATATAAATTACAACTTAGAGACGAACAATATAATTCATACATGACGAAATAAATTATAAAATCACGAGAGTGGTTGCTAGTCAAGGTCAAGTGTTTTAATAGATTTAAATTGCAAAACAATGACAATCTTATTCTCACAACACAAAATAGAATTTATAATAATTTCTTAAAAAATGAGCAGCTACAAATTAAGGAATTTTCTAATTTTATCCACTCCTATTGAAAATATCCATCACCTCATTTATTAAATTCCCAAGTTTTCATTACTGTTGTGAAAATTAACTATATAAGCCACTTTTCATTTACACATATCATCTGAAATAATAAAGGAATTTGGCAATAATTCATATCCTCTGCCATTTCATTTTAATATTTTTTCTCTCCTAAAAATGAACGGCGCCGATACAGGTCATGCAGACGACCCGAAAGCCCCGCTTCTCCCGCTCCAAGACCCGATCCACAGGTCACAGAGTTTCTGTTCTTCCGTTTTCACGCTGAGCAATTTTTACATCTTACTCGGACCGTTACTCTGCGCCGTGGTCTGCCTCTGCGTGAAGTTTGACGGCAGCGCCGCCACCGCCACCAGCAGCCGGAACATGTTGGCGGCGCTGGTGTGGATGTTCGCGTGGTGGATGACGGAGGCGGTGCCGATGCCGATCACTTCGATGGCGCCGCTTTTCCTCTTCCCGCTCTTCGGAATCTCCGCCGCCGATGACGTGGCACATTCGTATATGGACGATGTGATTGCACTTGTTCTGGGGAGTTTCATACTCGCGCTTGCCGTCGAGCATTACAACATACACAGGAGATTAGCCCTCAATGTAAGTAATTCTCAATCCTCTGTTTTTTTTGTTTTTGAATAACCCTTTAAGTAAATTGATGATTAATAACCATCGATCGTGATTAATTTTATGACTTGTTGATTTATATTTATATTTCCTAATCCAGTGGTTTTTGCATTTCAATTTGTAGGTTATTTTGATTTTATATTTTTAAGATTTATAATTGTCTTTTGATTTATGTGAAATGAAAATATTTGAAATTGAAATTTAGGTGCGTGTCGAAATAGTGTTTTCTATAGGCAGCTAAACAAAAGATGTTACTCTATATGCTGGAACTAGAATGTTTGGCCGTGATTGATTTAACATCTATCGGTGTGCTGTTAGCCTCTCACAGAATAAATCTAGTACCGTAGAACTCTATTTTTGCCGTCAAATCTCATGTGCACATGAATATTCAAATTATAGTTAATGTTACGTATTAGGCTAGGTAAGTATTTCTTCCCTACCGGTTTTGTTTTCTTATTTTAAAAAAAAGTTTGTTCCAATTTTATTTTTTCATCTCCAAAATAGAAATAAAGTGATACACCTTTTTTTAAATCATATTTTACTAAAATTCAATTACTTTATTCATTTAAATACTACTTTATTCATCATGCATCATTCATCATTTTCAAGACTACTTTATTCATTTAAATACTACATTTCAACTATCGCATTAAACACTGTGTAAAGTCAAACGAAAAAAATATTAGGACAAAGGGAGTAACATGTTTCATTTTATTATTTTCAGCAGTATCATATTTCATCTATATTAGTTTGTATATTCCAATTAATATTAGTGTTACATTTCAATCAAATGTTTCACCCCTTGTAACCAAATGCGATCAAATTTTTGGAAAAAAAAAATTTGTTTCATTTAATATAATTTATAACGTAGTCAAGAAAAAGGTTTGCAGCTCCGCCACGAATGACTAATTGCCAAGAGGTTTTATCTAGTGCAGTACTCTCTCTATTCAAAATTAGTCTTCAATTTCTTTAATCCAAAACAAATGTTAATCTCTTGCGACAGTCATTTTAATGTATTGTAGTTATTGCAGTAATGATTATAACCCATTCCTAAAAAATTAGGTATAATTTTAAATCTACTACTTAAAATATATTTCAGATTGCCAAAGTATTTATATCCTCGTTCTAAAAGTTTTTGCCTTATCCTGTGTAAACCTTACTCAATTGGACATGTTCCTTCTCTATATGAGATTCGGATATGTTTTGTTTTTTTTACAGAAAACTTTCTTTATTCAAAAGCAAAAATAAGGAATATCAGTGAAAATAATATTGCAATTGAAATACGGCATTTCATTGCATTAATTAATGAAAATTTAAACTATATGCGTCTTTTCTAAATATAAGTGTGAGAGCCAGAATTTATGAGGAGAAGCCAATAAAATAACCATGATTGACCACTAATATATGCAAATAATAAATTATTACATGCATACATCATAGTTCATAATCTTTTGATTATGTCTTATATGAAAATAATTCACCATCAATTTATCGATAAAATTGTTTTAAAATTTAATTAGGAGTATAAAAAATTTCATTAAATGTACCACTAATTTTGATTTAAAAAATTTTACAATAATTACAGTATAATACCACTGACACAAATAAATGATACTCCTAATGAAATTTTTGATACATCTTAATTAAATATTAATACCTTAAAACTGTTTTATGATAAACTTATCATAATCTATTATTATATAATTTGTTTGGCCAAAACAAGTATAAATACACAGTTACGTCTCTAAATTAGTAAAATATTTAGCATCCAAAAAATAATATTAAAACTTATTAATGTCTCTTGTATGGTACAAAAATCATCTGCAATTTAGTGATATACATGAATTATTTTGTCACTATCTCAATCAATACTCACATTATTGGAAATAAATGGGGCCCAATTCCAAAATGTGCAGATAACACTTGTATTTTGTGGCGAACCGCTGAACCCGCCACTACTCCTTCTGGGAATATGTGGCACGACAGCATTTGTCAGCATGTGGATGCACAACGTGGCAGCCGCCGTCATGATGATGCCGGTGGCCACCGGAATCCTCCAGAGATTGCCGACGGGGCCCACACAGCCTGCCCTCGTGTCCAAATTCTGCAAGGCGGTGGTGCTGGGCGTCATCTACGGGGCGGCCGTCGGCGGGATGAGCACCCTCACCGGGACAGGTGTCAACCTCATATTGGTGGGCATGTGGAGGAGCTATTTTCCTGAGGCCCGGCCCATCAGCTTCAGTACCTGGTTCTTCTTCGGTTTTCCGCTTGCATTGATTATTTTTGTATGCTTGTGGGCCATACTTTGCTTGTTCTACTGCAGAAAGGGGTCCAGTCAAGCCCTATCTGCCTATCTGGATAAATCCCATTTGAGGAGGGAGCTTGATTTGCTTGGTGGGTCCACTTTCGTTTGTTTTTGTTTGACTATGACCAATTTTTTATATTCCTTTTGTTTTATTAGTTATTATTAGAGATTAAATGTATATTGAATGCAGGTCCGATGTCTTTTGCTGAAAAGATGGTCCTAGCTATATTCTCGGTGAGTCACACATTTCTTGTTGAATTATTGGGTTTCATTGAATTAATTAATTAATTTGAATTGTGAAAAACAGATTTTGATAGTTTTGTGGATGTCAAGAGAAATTACAGATGACACCCCAGGTTGGGGGTCGTTTTTCAATGGCCGTGCTGGCGATGGAACTGCTAGTGTAAGATTCATGACCCATTATCGCATAACTCTACTTCATTTAGGCATTTAAATATGTGAAAGAAGTAACCTTTTATAGAATTTTTCTTTCTACCGATTTATTTATTTTAAAAAAAAAAGTTTTTTATCCACTAAATAAGTGTTTGCAAACTCTATTTTATAATTACAATTATTTATTTTTTGAAATAATCTATTTTAAAGTGTTTGCAACTTCTACACTAAGCATTTAAAATCTATTTTGAAGAAGTTACAAAAACTCGTTTTTGGATTATGGAGAATTAATTCTCATGGGTCCATGACTTTTTTTTATCTCTCAAACTAAAAAAACATTATTAATTTTTTTACAAACATTCTCACTTTTAAAATTACTTTATTTCAAAACATTCACTACTTTTAGTTTTACTATAAAAATCACTTAATGTTATTTTTAATTTTTTAATTGAGTTTCAAAACACACCCTAAATATATTCTTAAGAGTGATAATGGATTCCAACACATTTATGCCCCTAGGGAGCCGAAAATATATCCATTAATTTTCTATTAAGAATTTTTCGATTGGTCATTCAAATAATGAGTAGTTCTAGAACAACAAATAATAGTGTAGGTGTGGAATGTGGATCATAAGCAAATTTTATATGGATCATCTAACTACAAAATATATATGGAGATGGATTAAAAAAAATGTATATAAAAATGGGTATGTAATGATAAGAATGAAAAAAATTAGAAGTAATTTTGACACATAAAAAAAAATATACTATACTCTTTAAATTAATAAGCATACAAGATTATGGTCTCTCAAAAATTGGGCTAATAATTCAGATTCATGATGAACACGCAGGTGATGATGGCAACACTATTATTCATAATCCCAAACAAGAAGCAAGCAGGGGAAAAACTAATGGACTGGAACAAATGCAAGAAACTCCCCTGGAACATCATCCTCCTCCTGGGCGCCGGGTTCGCCATCGCGGACGGCGTCCGCACGAGCGGCCTGGCCGACGTTATCTCGGAGCTCCTCGACTTTCTGGCGGACGCCCCCTACTGGGCCATCGCGCCCTCCATCGCCATCATCAGCGCCGGCATCACGGAGTTCACTTCCAACAACTCCACCACTACCCTGGTCATTCCCATTCTCATCCAGATCGCCAGCTCCATGAACCGCCACCCCTTGCTGCTCATAGTGCCCGGTGCAATTGGCGCACAACTTTCGTACCTGCTCCCGACCTCCACGCCCTCCAATATTGTGGGCTTCACCACCGGTCATATTGACATTAAGGATATGATAATGGTGGGGATGCCTCTCAAGGTTGCTGGCGTTGCTGCGCTCTCTGTTTTGATGCCCACACTAGGTAATTTTATTTTCATTCTTAATTCATATCATTACGTGTATTTATTGATACTATAATATTTTATACTATGATATTATTTTATAAATATAATAGTGTCAGTGAATACATATAATAATATTAATTTCAAAAATGAAGGTGGGACATTTTCTTTATATATGTACATTTTTTTTAATGCCTTGAATTTCAAAAAATTGTCACTTTGCTTCCCTCTTGGATTAATTTAATTTTTTTGTCCCATTGGAACAAAATCTTGGATCTTTCTCGGGTTAAATTCATACTATGAATAAGTTCTAGAGTTTTTAAAAAAAATAATGTGCATTAATTTGGAGTTGTTGTTAATTGCAGGAGCATATGTTTTCCGGACTAATGAGCCATTACTGAATTTTTCTCGGATCAGTTAGACTAGTCTAGTCTACCCTTTTGGACTTGGTTCATTGCGTTATTGTTATTATTGCGCTTTTTTTATTTTTTATATTGTAAATGTAAATGTAATGTAAAGAGTGTGGAATTCAATTTGGGCATGCATATAAATGTTGAAGGCTAGAAGATGTTGCCTAATAATTTTTGGTAGATACATGCTATATATAGTGTCTACGCATTTGAAAAAAAATCGTTGTTTTTGTTTATGCCCCAAAATACGAACAAAATCATCTATTTTATTGCTTCACATCATATTTAATAGTGTGGATGAATAATACAAGAGTGATAATTAATGGACAGTACACTCAACATAAAAAAAAAATTAATAATTCAATAAAATGAAGTGAAATAGAGAAATCGGCATTTGAACTCCCTTTAAATTTATTCATACCAATGCGCACTTGACTAATTTTAAATTTCAAATTGTATTACGCATTACTAGCCAAAGTGTTACTACTAAACTGCTAATTGGAATACATAGCCAAATAATTATTCGTAAAAAGAATCAGCAAAGAATTGCAATGTTTTGAAATAGGCCAACATTATATACAGTTATATCTTTTGTTAATACACTCCATCAAAAAGTGTTCGGACAAAAATCCGAAAATTTAAACAATTTTTGGAAGATTTTTTTTTTTCCAAAAATGAAAAAATAAAAACACTAAACATTTTTTGGAATTTTTTTCCATTTTTTATTTTTGTGAGGTGTATTCAAACGTGGGAATGTATTAACCTGGGCCTTTGAAATATTTAGGCTACTGAACAAAATAAAAATGTCCAATAAAATATGACCACGGTTATTAGCACTAGCCTCTTTGTTAAATACCCTACCCGGATGAATACACTAAAAATTGAAACATTTTCGGCAAAAATTTCCGAAAATAAACATAAAATTCGAAAAAAAAAATCCGAAATATTGTGAATTTAGTTATTTTCGGAAAAAAAGTTCGGAAAAATGAAAAAAATTCGAATTTTTTTTTCGAAAAAATGAAAAATTTTCGAAAAAAAAGTTCGAATTTTTTTGTGTATTCATCCAGTAGTGTTTTTATCAAAGGGGCTAGTGCAAATAACCTGCGCCATAAAATATTCAATAGCGCCCGGATCCTTGAAGATAGCCCATTTTACGGACGAAATAAATCCACCAACAGGAGTGTCCAAAAATAAGCCCAACATAGATCCGTTCTAGTTAAATTTTAAAATATAAAAATATATTCAAATATTATTTTGGTACATTGGCACCTGAGTTTTTTTTAAGAAGCAAGTCATGCTTATGTATTTTCTAAAAGAGTGAATATTATATATTAAATACACTCGGAAATAAAATTCATGTGTACCAAATATTATCTTCTAACTCATTGGCAGCCTGCTTCCTGGGGAAAAAAATTAAAAAATTGATATACACGGATTTATAATGGTGTGTATTATACACACAATACTTTTTCATTTTAAAAATTTTATTATTTAAACGCTTAGACTTTTATGAAAGTCTTTTAAATTTAATAGGCCGACTCATTTAAATATATATATTGATATATATATATATATATATATATTATCCATTATAACTATTATAAATTTATAAAGTACTTTTTATATCAATAAAAATTATATAATTAATAACATAAAATAATATATATTTAAATAAACTATTCAATAAAAAAACTTAAATATAAATAAACCATTAAATCTCTTTAAAAGAGAAAAGAAAACAAATCTTGAATTTACAATATTTAATAATTATTTTTAAATTAGATATTCAAGGTAAAAATTGGTCTAAAAAAACTTTAAACATGCTTTCAGACTTGACTCGTTTACTAAAAGTGTCAAATTTGAGCCTACTAAAAAATCTATTATAGGTAACAAGACAGATTTTGACCTAATATTTATATATGAAGCCCAAATCGTATAACGAAAAGCTTAGCTCGCACCGACCTATTCAATCCTACTTGCAAGTTGAAATATATATCATGGACTATAAGAAAATAAAGAATTACCTATGAAATTTGTTAATATGGCTACAAATTTTCCAACAAAAAATTATGTAGTGGAGAATGCCTAAAAATTGCCTACAATTTTTATTTTATTATATAAGCATCTTCATACCTTACTTATAAAGAATGTGCTTACGTAATTTTTGTAGGCAAATTGTTTATATGGTTAATTGCATTAAATCTCCTCGTGGTTTTGAAATGTTGTGTGAAATACCCTCATGGTTTGGAAATTGCGTGAAACCCCCATGTGATTTACAAAGTATATCGAATTTTTCCCTTTTTCCAAACCGAGTTAATGATTTTATCCATTTTCTGTTATATCCTTCATATTATAGTTTTAAAATTTCAATATTTGAAAAAATAAATTACTTAAAATAGAGAAAATTAGTAAAACCGTGAACTCATTTTTCGAAAAAGAGGATAACTTGCAATATTTAGTAAACTACAAGAAGATTTCACCAATTTTCAAACCACGAGGGAATTTCATGCAACATTCCGAAATCACGAGGAGGTTTCGTGGAATTACTTAGGAATTTCATTTTGTAGACAAATTGTTTTGTAGGTTTAGGAATGAAGGTGCCTACATGATTATAAAATTTTGTAGGCAATCCCCACTGTAAATTATTTTATTGAAAAATTTCTCAAGCAATTCTAATTTCGTAGATAATTCTTTATTTTCTTATAGAGATGTATTTAACTAGTTGAAAATAAATTTACCAAATATGTAGATCCAAATACAATAGTAGGTAATAAGGTAATGTTACCAGATTCATACTATTATTATAGAGCATGACAACAAGTATAGAAGAGCTTATGTGTCATCACATAATTTCACTTCTTCTTTCTACTTCTCAAATATCTCCTTTTATAAAATATTAATTTATTTAAATTTCATTTTTCTTCTAAATATGATAAGTTTGAAAATTAATTATCATTAAATCAATCCATTTATCTCCCTTCAGAGATGAAATTTGAACCTTTAGATTGATTGCTTAAATTTAGGATCAATTTTTTTTTTTAATTATCTCTATAGATCATTTCATTGTTCATTTTCATCATCTTACTTCTCCATTTTTTATAAGATTTTCATGAATTTCGAATTAGTATTGAATTTGAAGATTTTAAAATATAATTTTATGTTCATTTTGTGAATTTATTGTATATGAATACTGCGGCAAAGTATAGAGTGAATCTCGTTTTTATATAAAATTGGATCCATTTACCCATATTAAATTCGCGGGTCAAGTTGTCAAAACGGTTGGGCTTGGTTTTGCGGCTTTTGCCAAGCGTCGTGACTTGTTTAGCTATTTTATGTTTTTTTCTTCTTTTTTTAGCTTTTTTTTTCTTTCTTTTCATTTTTACTTATTTGTTTTTCCTTTTGTCATTTTCTTCCTTTTAATTTACATTTTAAATCCAAAATGAAAAGAAAAAAGTTAATCTAGTTGCATTGTTTTTATTAGTTTAATAATTTTAGTAGATCTTTTAATTATTCTAAATTTACTCAAACTATTTAAAATTATTAGCTGTATTACTAATGAACTATTGAAATATATTTATCGTAATTATTAAGTGTATCACTTAAACTATTGAAATGTATTAGTTGTAATATTAAAGGGTATCTAAAATAATTCTATAATTTAATATCTCGACTTATACCCTCTAGTAAAAATAAAATAGGTCATCCCCTTCATAGCACGACTAAGACCCTTTAGTAATATGAGTCATACTCTTCAGTTATCACAACTAATACCCTATTGTAATATAAGACATACTCTTTGATATCACAACTAATATCTTTTGTAACATATTTCATACCATTCGATTATGACGATTAATAACATATGTCATACTCTTCAGTTATAGTGACTAACACTCTTCACTTGTCGCGTCTAAAACTCTTTACTAATGTACGTCATACCCTTCAATTTTCACAACTAAATACACTAATATATGTCATACCTTTCAATTATCACAATTAATACTCTTCAATTATCCCGACTAATACCCTTCAGTT
This sequence comes from Ballota nigra, assembly GCA_947034835.1. Lineage (NCBI taxonomy): Eukaryota > Viridiplantae > Streptophyta > Magnoliopsida > Lamiales > Lamiaceae > Ballota > Ballota nigra. Next base: position 27,144,365 of record OX344730.1, read on the forward strand.
ATCCCGGCTAATACCCTTTAGTAATATAGGTCATACTCTTCAGTTATCACGTCCAAATACTCATTTGTAATAAAGCTCATACCCTCAATTATCACGACTAATACTCTTAAGCAATATTCTTTAGTAATACAAATTATACCATTCAATTAACACAGTTAATACATATCAACACCTTAAGTTATCACGACTAATACCTTATACTAATATATATCATACTCTTCAGTTATCACGGCTAATACCTTTATAATGTTGTTCATACTCTTTAGTAATTTTTCATTTATATTGATTATTAAACAAACAAAAAAAATTTAAAAAGCATTTGAAAAAAAAAATAAAGGATATAGTGAAAATGATTTATACATGACCATTGGAGGTATTAATTTTTTCCAGTGAAGAATATTAGTTGTTTTCATTGAAGTGTATTACTTATTTACTAAATATAATCTATACTCTTCATTGAAAACAACTAATACTATTTAGTGAAAACAAATAATAGCCTTCAATAATTATGTATGAACCAATTTCACTCTATACATACTCGAAAAAAAAGTAGAATAATTAACAAAATTTGAAGAGGAAAACTGAAAAAATAAGAAAAAGGAAAAGACATGGAGAAATGGTGGGCAAAAGTGGGACAAAGTGAGCCCAAGACACCAAATCCGCATTTCAAATTTGAAATAAGTTGCTGGTATTGACAAGATCCTTTTTACTAAATGGATCCAAATTTCATATAGGAATAAGTTTCACTCCATACATACTCCATATTTCATTGATTATGTATGTAAATTTTAGAAGCATTGCTTTGATTCCACGAAATGTGAAGCGTTGATCATTACGGGTTTCGAGGTCGAACTCTCGTTCTGCGTATTCTATTATCGCTTCGCCCTTTGTTAAACAGTCAAAGCCTAAGATTATATCAAAGATTTTCATCTTAAGGATGTGAAGATCGGACTCTACCAAGTGATCGCTTAGCGTTAGGGGTAAACCTCAAATTCGGTCCTTAATTTCCATAGTAGTTCCAGACATTTCTTAGCGCGGCCTGCTGAGGCGGCTTAGGTTCAGCCTGAGAAGGTGAGTTCTGTCCTATAGGATTCACTGATACAGGAATGGGGTTAACACGGGGTCGTCCACGTCTACGTTCTAGTGCCATTCTAAAGGTGGTTCTGATCGGAAAAGAATAATATTTTTACGATATGTATAGGTGCGAGAAAGTTATAAAAACATAACCGGATTAACCAAAATTAACACAAAACGTTCACTGAAAACACGTGTGGTACGTAATTCACCAGCTGCGCATTGGGGCCCCAATGGTACAGTGCTCACATTCGCACAGTATTCTAGGAACTAGTAATGTGTCATTACGTGATAATCAAATAAAATATGACAGTCAATATATAAAGCAAGTAAAACACATTGACAAGTAGTGAACACATAATAAGTATATATATCTAAAAAGTTTTGGTTCTACGGAGTCAGTCTCCTTACATTACGTCATAGAATACAAAAGGCTTCTAAGTATAATTCTAACGCATCGTATCCTTGCATCAGTACAGACCACAAGCTACAAAAGGAGTGGGTTAATGCTATACTGTTATGGTCTAAGTTAAACGGTCGTACGTCTGACTACTACTATATGTCAGGAAAAGGGTGGCAAATCTAGGTTGTATGTATTTGTGACTACATCTAAAGGATAACTGTTTAAAAGGATTTGATCACTCTGACTGATCACTACTATCATACGGAAATCTCCATCATCGACTTTTTCTAGGTATGTCTCCAAGTGAATGTGGGGTCTTTGAACTGGGTCTTCTATTCTCATCCATTCGAGTAGTCTTACAGCGATTGGACGGAGAACAACTCAGTAACCCTTCTGGCAAAACGAATCACGGCTGTCAAATATGTCTCGTCTGGGGATATTGGAGTGGCTATTGCCTTTGTACACAGTCTTGTGAACTGGGTTATAAACACACTGACAGATTCTAAGGTTAGCTAAGTGTCTTCTAATTATCGGGATATAACTATCTTAGGTGGATTCTTATATGGAAAGGAAATTCCTAATCAAAATTTTAGTTATGCAGAAACATAATTTAAACAATTAAGGCACATAGTTCAAATAATCATATAACATCATTTATGAAGTTTATAAATTTACACAAATATATTTATTTCTATCTTTCACTAATTATCTGCATTTCAATAGTAATAAGAATGGCATTTCGGGGTTCTTTCTACACTTCGTAGGTGTTGTTTCGAGTTCTCGATCTTTTGATTGGAGTTTTGTTATGAAAGTCAAGTTGTCGCAATATCATAAACTTTTAGGCAATAAAATAAGAACATACCTTCGAGGAGCTTCTGACGGTAATAGGAGACACATTTCCCTTCAAGTGATTTAATTAGTGATCTATACTTACATGATAAGAAAATTTTAATTAAAGAAAAAGAATTTTGGTTTGATGAAAACAATGATTTGGGTTTTGGTCCGAAAATTTTGAACCTAAGCTCTGATACCACCTGTAACGCCCCGAATCCAGAATATATTAATTATATCGGATTCGAAGTGTTATTATGATCAAAAGTCCGAATTATAAAATTTTTGAAGGAAATATAACGGAAATGAGAGATGATGAGTTTTTATGCAGCGGAAGAAATGAATAGAATAACTTTAATAAGTATCTCACACACATATATGTGTATATAAAACATAGTATTAACAGTAACATTTTATTTAAGTAGGGAACTCCGTGTCGTCTCTATTACTGTCCTTGCTCCACGAAATCATAATCTGCAAGGGTTGTAAAAAGGGGGCGTGAGATTTGAATTCTCACGTATGGGTGATTTGCAACGTCATGGGATTGGTAAATCCGAAATATATTAGGTTATACTCATTGATAAAGTGTTTATTTTATTTAATCAGTTTCATATAAAATTTAAACGGCATTTAAGCATATTTCGCATAATATAATTGAAATAGCACAAGTTGGTTCACATTAAGGCAAAGCCCAAAGTCATATCACATATTATCACAACTGTCAAACCATAAACGTACAATCATTCCACTTCCAACAAAGTTACTCTTTTCAACTCCAACTAAAACTTACTTCATCCAACCACACAAGCTCACATCATCCAACCATAACATCCCTCAAAATAAGCAAGTATCAATGGCCTTCTTCCCAGTGCGTCAAATGACAGTTGACCGGGGACCAGATCTACTTGATCAACAACCTTGATTCCGAGGGCGTCCCCGACAGCGGCCCCGGAGGTCGGATTTAAAACTCGATCCCAACTCCGTACATACTGACTTTCCACAAAACTGACTCAATAAACTTTACAAAGAATAATACTTGACTGATAACCGAACTGATTCATGCTCACGTAAGGTGTTTACTCATGCAGTGATGATCGATTCACAAAACAACAGGCTAATGTATAACATATATAGTTATATCACATAATCCAAACAATTATATAGATATGTGTTACATTTATGTTGGATTAGATATTTTTGATTTGATTTAATCGAGTTCAGGAAATACCGGCACAACGTTATTATTAGCAGATCAATCAACAGATCATCACCCACCTGTTAACTCCGGGTCCCGTGAATGATGTACAAACAGATGGTCGGAAACCTCATGCGCGTTCCAACTAGTACCGAATCCTAGTAGGAAACCATTTGATTAAAAGTTGACCTTTGAATCGTTTAGGAAAACTTGAGAGTTTGTGTTACGAGAATCGAGAAAGTTGTGGTCTTATAAACTCAAAAAGGACTTGCTTAAGGGTCACACCCTATTTTGGTAAATACACCACTTCTAAAAGGTGAGTGTATTGAGGGAGTGTATTTACTAGTATACTTGTGGTATGACTATTTCGATTACTACAAAAACAATCTTTTGATAAGTACACCCCTTTTTAAGAGGAGGTGTATTTACTAAATTCAGTAGTGTAACAGGGGGGGTGTATTTACTGAATTTAGTGGTGTAACAGGGGGTGTATTTACTGAATTTAGTGTGCTCTTAATAAAGGCCTTTTAAGGAAAAAAAATATAATTATTAAACTTGGAAATACTTAGAAAAAATAAGATTATTACTTAGAAAAATTAATAAAATTAAAGAAAAGGTTTTTCTTTCTTAAGAATTCTATTTCTTGTTTTTTTTTTTTTTTTAAAACGAAAACTTGAATATAAAACTTCTCTCTTCTAAACTTATTAAAAGACTTGGACTTTTCTAAGAGAAATATATTATAAACTAAAAATAGTTTATAAAAAGGTATTCTTCTTTTTCTAATATTAGTGGTATTCCTAAAGTTAGTTTGTAATTCTTCTAAAATAACGGATTATATTAAAAGACTTTATTTTGCGTTTCTAAAAATTCTAACAGGGGTACGAGGTGAAGACGAGTTTCCATTTGTCTATGAAAATTATCCAACAGTGTTTAAACAACAACTTCATCACCATTCAACGACTAACCAAACCAAACTAATTCAATAATACTAGACAACTAAACACAATAATACCAAACTACAAAACCAATCATACTAAACCCACCAACTAACAATACTAAATACCAAATTCAATAATACTAACCAACATAACTAATAATACTAAACACCCAAATCAAGAATACTAAACAGCTATTCCAAAGACACTAAACAACATATTCAATACAACCATTAAGCTAACAACTTAACTCATTCGAACAGTAGAATTTTAACAATAATAAAGTCCATCTACAAGCTCACAGGCTCCAACCCAAAACAATTATTCTTAACTTACAAAGTCTCAACAACGAACTAAAATTGAACAATTCCTATCTCAACTAGTACAAGAATTTGAGAGAAGGTTAGGGATTCTTACGAGTCCCAAATTCGGCAACGCAGATTCGTGGAATTAATTGGACGGCCTAACGGCGTAGTCTAGTGATTCGGTTGTTCATCGGATTATTTCAGCAGCCTAACGGCGTCGTATCGGTTCCTCCAAAATCAAACGGGCAGCGGTTCATTACAACGACATTTCAATTACCACGAAAGAAAGGAGTTGTGAGATTAATTGAAAGGGCTAAACGAAAATCCGTGAAATTGAATAAGAAACGGAAATAGATGAGATGAGACTCACCCTAAGGAAACGGGCGAATCGGCTTCGACGGTTAGGGCGACGGCGGCGCTGGGTCTCGTCGGCGGAAGAAGGGAAAGGAGTCGCCGTGGCGCTGGTGGCGGCGTCGCGACGGCGGCTCTCTGCTTGGAGGCGCGACGGCGGGCGTCGCTCGGCGGGGAGGGCGGCGCGACGGAGCTGGGACGAGCGGCAGAGCGGTTGTCGTGGCGGCGTGTCCCCGAAAAAGGAAGGAGGAGGAGGGAGTGTGAGGCGTCTGGCTGCGACTCCGATGTAGGAAGGAGGGCAGCGGCGCGGCGGTCGTACGGCGGGGAGGCGTCTGGTGCACGGCGGCGCTTGTCGCCGGAGAAGGAAGGAGGAGGAAAAAGGGAGCCGAGAGGGAGATCAGTGAAATTGGGGATGTGAATTTTTGGGAATTGAGAGAAGGAGTATACGGTTTTGATTTAGAGGAGAGAAGAGATATTTTTTTTTTTTGGAAATTAAATTCTTTATCAATTAATTTTTTAAAGGAAGAATAAGTATGTGGGTGAGAATTAATACTTTAATTAATTTAATTAAAAAGGAAAAGTAATTTATGTGGCCAGAAACTAACCCCCTTTAATTCTGATATTTTCGTTCCCACTTGATACGGTTTAGGGATCGTTTGGCTCACGAGTTTAATCTCAAATTGAAAATTAATACAGTTTTAAAAACTCAATTAATATTTTATTGTATTTTAATTATTCTCAATAAATTAAACGGATCAAAATCCTAATTTTAATCTTTGAATATTTAATTTCTCGTAGCCCTTTATTCGCTTTGAAAGATTCGATTCTTTCTACGAATTTAGGAATTTGTAAAAAGGGTATATATTTAAATTACACAAAAGCACACAAAATAATAAAATAAAAAGAAACAAGGATAAGAAAATAAAATAAGGGTTCTAGGAAATTAAAAGGTATAAAACGGGACGGGGTATTACAAATATAAAAAAAATACTCAATATTAATTATAGAACTTGGTGATTTAAGGAATTAAATATAAATAAATAAATCAATGATAAAATATTAAGTTTGATTAATTATAAGGAGATAAATTGGGTATGTATTTCAACATTTATATTTTGTTGAATTTTATTAGTTGCCTATATAATCGATCAATTTGATTATAATTACCACATATCAATATTTTCATTTAGGATCAGATAATGATTAATATAAATTGACGGAAATGATCTCATGCCTACGGTGGACACATTATAATATACCCACCACAAATATAATAATGACATATAAGCAGATAAAATCTATCAATTAAAATTATAGGGGCCCACTGCTTATGTGTCATTATCACATTTGCGGTGGATATATTATATTGTGCCCACCTGTGGGCATATGATCATTTTCGTATAAATTGATTGAGTATAAGACTAATCTTTGAGTTTAGAAATCAATTATGGTAATGGTTATATAAATTAGCTGACATCGAAAAATGTGATTTAAGAAAGGCAAAAACTTGTATGAGACCGTCTCATGGCATGAGACCACCAAATTAACACCTACCCCTATCAAAGTGTTAATGAGCCAATGCCCTAGTTACACGCATTCCCATTGTCTCATGCTATGAGACAGTCTCATACAAGACTTACTCTTTAAGAAAATTAATATGTTTATTTCAATAATTTTTTAGGGTTCAATTTTTTGTAATTGATTTGATACTTCATGTCGGGAAACATCTAAAGTAAATACTTCATATTAATTCTAAGACTCGGTCAAATCCAGACATATCATTTGAAAACATGATTTAAGAAAATTAATAACTATAATATAAATGAAATCAATAATAAATTAAAGTTTAATTAATTATAGGGAGATAAATTGAGTGTTTATTATGATAATTATTGTATAAATTAATTGACATCTAAAATGTGATTTAAGAAAATTAGTATGCAATTTAAACTAAATCAATAAAAAAATGAAATTGGATTAATTATACTCAATCCAAATATATCATGCAAAAATGTGATTTAATAATGGAATTAATATGTATAATTCAAATGAAATCAATAATAAATAAAAGTTTGATTAAATATAGGGAGATAAATTGAGATTCGATTATAATAATGATTGTATAAATTAAATGACACCTAAAATCGTAATTGTAGGAAAATAATATGCTTAATTAAAATCAATAAAAAATAAAATTAGATTAATTAAAGATAGAGCCAAACATATAAAATTTGGAATAAATGTTAATGTTTATTTTCTGTTGTAATTATAACAAGTTATCTACCGTTGATTTCGTCATTCCTACTAATTATCCTTTGATTTAGTCATTCCAATTTATTTTATTTTTCATATTATTGCATATCACTTACAAGTTACAATCTTTGCCTTTAATTGATAACAATATAAGATATTGCAATTATACAACGAATATAATGTATAAAAAGTGTTCATGAATTTGTAATTAAATATACTGATCATTATTTCCTTTTTGACTTCGAAACATTCACATTGTTCTTACGTCAAAGTATTACAATTAAAATTTTGTACATATTATTTATTTAGTTTAAAATTTAAAAATATCGATATATTTAAAAAAAAAAATTAAATATCAACGTATAAAAAGATATTTAAACAAAATTTCAAAATAAATGCTGTTTTAGATAAATTTTATTTTAAAATAAATGTCGTTTTAACTATTTTTCATGTTTTTTTTCCTAATTTACCCCGAATTAGAATTCAAGATGTAAGGGATCTTTAAGAGATTATATTAACATATAACAGATCTGCTAGACATTATTAAAATATAATAAATCTTTTAGAGGTTTATGTGAGATATATATGTCAAAATTTTATAGTTCTTAATATGATACAAAAACTCTAGAATGACACTTATTTTGAAACAGAGAGAATATATTTTAACAAACTATATTTCAAAATTAACAAGCTACACATAATTTTTTTTTCAATTACTATTGAGATTTTATAGTGACTCTTGACTTTTTGTTTGAGTGTTCTTGTATATATATTCAATTTATAAAATATATGAACAACAGAATAAACATTTATACACTATAAATCTATATTAAAAATTTATTTTTATTTATCCAACGTATTCTGCGGGTGTACACACTAATAATTACATATTCATATAAACTAAAATGCCAAGACATCAACAAATTAGGGTACTTGGTTAGAATTCTTTAATGAGACTAAAAAATAGTGTTGTAATTATGATGATTAATAAGAGAAAAATCTTTCTCTCCTCCTAAATAAGGTAATCACTAGATTCACTATCTCATTTTGATTACTCTTTTTCCCACCTATGTCATTCCCTTAATTCTCTACCAACGACCATTTATTGTCTACTTTTATTCCAAAATTGAGGCATAATACTCGTAATGCTATTATTATTGGAATACTCCTTCCCAACATATCATTTATGTTACGAAGATATAGATGAATTTTTTTTTTTTATTACCATTACAACTGAAAAATTTGAATCAATGGGCTCCAAAATTAGCCAAACCAAATGTAGTATAAAGTAATTAATGATTCTATCCAATCATTCAAAATAACATATATAGGGTTTAAGTCCATTAATATAAAAATGCTCTCAATATATAAAGACATAGTTAACCCACCCCCCTAAATATAAGCATGGCTCTCCAAACACACCCTATAGCTCTCGTAGCCTTCTACATATTGGTGGCTCACTCCGCAGTCGCCTCAATCGACTCAGACAGTGAAATGTTGGTCCAACTCCTCGATTTTCCTGATCTGAACAACCACAAAGTGGTGGAAATCGGTGAGTCCGCGGTGGCGCAACGTAATGTATTTGCAAACACTAATCTGAAATTTGAAAGAATAGTAAATGGAACTCTGAGGCAGTTGTTTGGTGAAAAGTATTACAGGTTAGTTATGGATGGGGGTGCTTCCCGTGATTATCTTTCTTTGATTTATGAGAAGTCTTCACAGCATCTCAACATTCTTATTAGCTTAACAAATATTTCAACTTCTATGTAGTGTTTTTCCTTCACCAATTGATGAAAAACTATTGATATTAAATAAAATATGGAATGTTATATTATCTATTTCTCTTGTATTAATAATCCTTCCTTCCTTCCGATATTAATATTTAGTATTTTTTATGCAATATGTTGAAAAGTATAATAGAACATTGTTATTTGTTAGGGCACCACTATCAATGGTATAAATTGTACCATGTATGATTTGTACCCACCTTCACCTTGTATTGTTGGGGAGAGAGGTAAAAATTTGCAGGGAGAAAAGGTGTGTATAAATATTTGATGTACCCCAATTTTTACATGTGGGCCCAAAAGTTACTTTTATTTTGAGCCGCTATGTTATATATATATATATATATATATATATATATATATAGATATACACCTGGTGTACGGTGCATTCACCCAACAGTTGAGGTTGTTTACATTGAAAAATGTGAGCTGATTACTGAAAAGTGTGCATTGATTACACTGAAAAATATATATCGCTAAAAACTTTTCTGTGTAATCAACCCGCACTTTTTAGTGTAAACAACCTTAACTGTTGAGTGAGTGTATCATACACAACGTGCGCAAGAGACTTACTCTTATACTATTTGTTTGGCTCTCTAGCCGTTGAAATAAACATCTTTGTTTTTCTTTTTTTCTTTTTCAAATTTATAACCTGTCATTGTGTACACACACGTATATATTAAAATTTAATTACTTTTTATCGTATATAATTGTGGTTTATTTTAATATTATACTCGTTTTCTAATTGTAGATAAAAATTTAAATTTGTTAGTCATAATTTTGTGCAAAAATTACCATTATTTATTATGCTAAAAAAAATAAAGAGTACGATTAAAATTTTGTTAATTTAAATTAAAAAAAAATATTTGAATAAATCAATATAATAAAAAACAAATTAAATAAAGTAAAAAAAATATTGAATTAAGAATTAATGAATGCATTAGATGGTGTGGATAGTGAGGCCCTAAACAGTAACATTTATTAGATTATGTGACAAAAATTTGTACTTGATATGTGGTAGAGGGTTGGTGATGTTCTTAGGTCCATTTGTGGATTAAATGATTTTAATAAAAATGTAGTTTATTAGTATTAAAAGGTGTAAAATTGAGGGCTATGTTGTACGGGTGCGGGGTGCGAGAGCGATACGATACGGATGCGAGAATACACTTTTTTTTTTAAATTTTAGGCTACGATTCAACAAGGATACGTCTATTTATATTTATTTTATTATATATAATACCTGTAATAAATTAAACATGTGGATAAATTCTATCTAAATATGCAACAAAACAACAATTAAGAATTAAATATTATTTTTAAAATAAAAAATTAAATATCATTAACCTACATAAGTTATAATAAAAGTTTCTGTTGTAAATAAGTGCGTAAAATAAAAGACGAGATTTGTTCACCCAATTCGTCGGGAACGACTACGTCTGGGGGCGAGCCAAGCCAGGAGTTTCACTAATCTTCTTGTGTATGAGTAATTACAATTATGAGTACAATAGTCTATTTATAAGAATAAAACCCTAGTATAAGATATGAAACCCATTGGGTTACTGGTCCATTAGTAATGTCCACATCAAATCTTCTAGATTTGGAATAATAAATCTTCTAGATTTACAACACTCCTCCTTGGACATTATAACATAACATAAATGTCTTGTCATAAAAACTCCACGTGCTAGGTATCGGCCAAATGATAAGTTAGGGAGGAATGTAATCGATCTTCTAGATCAAATTTTCTAGATTAATTTGGGGGTCACCGCTCCCCTGAAGACAACAACACTTTGAGTCTTTGCATCCCAATACCACGAACGTACTTTTCAAAAGTAGACGTAGGTAAGGACTTAGTAAACAAATCTACTAGATTGTTACAAGATTGCACCTTTTGAATGGTAATCACGTCACTCTTCTGGAGTTCGTATGGGTAGAAAAACTTAGGTGAAATATGTTTCGTCAGATTTCCCTTGACGTACCCATTGCTCATTTGTACGATGCAAGCTGCGTTGTCTTCAAATATAACGGTGGGAGGTGTATCGTCTTTAGCGATACCACACGAGTCACCAATGTGTTTTACCAAGGACCTTAACCAAACACATTCTCGTGCGGCTTCAAATAAAGCTATTATCTCTGAGTGTTTTGAAGACGTGGTAACCATAGTTTGTCTGACCGATCTCCATGAGATCGCGGTACCACCACAGAGAAAAATGTAATCAGTCTGGAATATGGCGTTGTGAGGATCAGACAAACAACCAGCATCCGTATAACCTACTAAGGTTTTGTCTTGGTTCTTACTGTAAAACAGTCCAAGATCTTGAGACCCTCGGAGGTACCGTAGAACATGCTTAACACCATTCCAATGTCTACTTGTAGGAGAAGCGCTATGTCTCGCAAGCAAATTGACAGCAAATGCAATGTCCAGCCGAGTGCAATTTGCGAGATAGAGCAATGCTCCAACAACACTAAGATAAGGAACTTCTGGCCCCAGAATTTCTTCTGAATCTTCTTTTGGTCTAAATGAGTCCTTATCCACTTCGAGGGATCGAACAACCATAGGGGTGCTAAGTGGATGAGATTTATCCATGTGAAATCTCTCCAATACCTTCTTCAAGTAGGTCGACTGATGTATAAGAATTCCTTCTGAGAGATGCTCGATCTGCAGGCCGAGGCAGTACTTGGTTTTACCCAAGGCTTTCATTTCGAATTCAGCTTTCAAGATTGAACTGGCTTCTTCAATCTCTTTGCATGTTCCGATTATGTTCAGGTCATCGACATAGACGGATGTGATGCAAAAACTATTTTGCAATTTTTTCGTGAATACGCATGGGAAAGCTTTATCGAATGTGTATTCCTTCTTTTGAAGAAATTCACTAAGTCGGTTGTACCACATGAGGCCCGATTGTTTCAGGCCATACAACGACTTCTGCAGTTTTATGCTATACATAGTGCAGTTTTCACCATTTCTCATTCGAGGAATGTCAAATCTATCGGGGATTTTCATATAAATGTCGGCATCAAGTGATCCGTATAAGTACGCGGTTACTACGTCCATTAATCTCATTTGGAGATTCATTTTAACTGCCAACGATATCAAGTAGCGGAACGTTATTGAGTCCATGACGGGAGAATAGGTTTGATCGAAATCAATCTCGGGTCTCTGCGAAAACCCTTGAGCTACAAGTCTCGCTTTATATCTCTCCATTGTATTGTTCTCGTTTTATTTTCGTACAAATACCCATTTATATCCTACTGGGATAGCGCGCGCGGGTGTACGAACGATAGAGCCAAATAATTGTCTTTTGTTAAGCGATGCGAGCTCTGCATCAATTGACTCTTTCCACTTAACCCAATCAGAGCGCTTCCGGCACTCAGCGATTGTCTTGGGTTCTGGATCTAGATCATTTATAATGGAAAGAGCAATTGACGCTGCGAATGTGTCATCGACGACAGTAATATTTCTATTATATGTTTCTCCCGTATCTGTGAAGTTTACAGAGACTTCATTGTTTACGTCAACCAGACCTTCCTCATTTCCCATTGTATTTGGGTCTCGTCGTTCCACGGTCCTAGTGCATTGAATATTTTATGCACGCGTTTCATCACTAGGACGCTCGTCTCCTAGAGACTTTGAGTTATCTAGACAAATCTCTTCTAGAGATTTTACATTCGACTGACCAGATTTGCTAGCCTTTCGTTTAGGTGTATTACTATCTCTTGAGGGTTCTTTGCGCTTCTGACGCGTGAGGGCATGAGTACTTGTTTTGCTTGGGACCTCAACCCTTTGGGGAGCATTTACTGTAGGTATATGCGATTTAGTTACACCTCTATGGCCAGTGAACGCGTCTGGCAGATTATTTGCTAGATTTTGCAAGTTAATGATCTTCTGAACTTCTAGTTCAGATTGATTAGTGTGCGGATCTAGATACTGAAGATTACTTACGTTCCACGTAAGCTCCCGGCATTCATTCAATTTTGAATTTGGATCTCCCCCTAATGCCGGGAAGTAATCTTCATCGAACGTGCAATCAGCGAACCGGGCCGTTAATTGATCCTCGGACAAAGGCTCGAGGTATTTCACGATGGATGGAGAGTCAAATCTGAAGTAAATACCGAGTTTCCTTTGTGGGCCCATAGAGGTCCGCTTTGATAATGTTATCGGAACATATACCGCACATCCAAAAATACGCAGATGGAAAATGTTAGGTTCTTTCCCACGCACTAACTGTAGGGGGGAATGATCATTATATGCAGTTGGACGGATTTGAATTAAGTGCGATGCATGTAGGATTGCATGCCCCCAGTATGAAGTGGGTAGTTTGGAGTTCATAAGCAATGGTCTCGTGATAAGTTTGATACGTTTTATTAGCACCTCAGTGATTAGGCGTGAAATTGTCATGATTCGTCACTCGAAATGCCCTAGTTTTGGTTGATTTTATTGAGTATTTAGAGTCATTTCAGTATCATTTTCATAAACTAATGAATTTGTCTGTTTGATACTTATAGATGGATAGAGGGCGAAAAGAGGAGTTCGTAGGACTTTAAATCAGTCGAAACGGACTCCCGGTTGAGGAGATATGAAGATTTTATGAACAAGTGTACTACTACTGAAAAGTGCTCGAGCGAGAGCACTCGAGCGCCTCCGCTCGACCACCTGTTCCGCTCGACCAACACGCTCGAGCGCCTCCGCTCGAGCTCGTCAGCTCGAGCGCCCCAAACTTGCAGAGAATTTTCTTCGCTCGAGCACCACTGCTCGAGCGCCTCCGCTCGAGCGGGACAGCTCGAGCGCCTCCGAGAGCAAACTTTCAAGATTCATTTTTCCGGCCCACGAGTTCCCGTTTTTGCCTGACGCTTATAAATACCTTCCGAACATGTTATCCAGGATCCATCCACAAAACACCACATATCACTTGATAGATTTTGACGTTTAGAGAGTTAATTTTTGGAGAAGAAGGAACGAGCAAGTTTACTTTACGTTTTTTAGGTTTTCTTACGAATTCACGTCACGATTTTACTTTTTAGTTTTGTTTCTTCATATCTTTGATCTTGAACATGTTGAGACTCGTTTTATTGATTTAATTTAAGTTATTCCTTTATTTCTTGGAACCCTAGTTTATGATTGATCTTTTCATCGTTCTAATTATCATGTTCATGTTCGTTACTTATTCAATTGTTATTGTTTACGTTAAATCCATGTCTAGCTAAAACCCTTGCATGCTTGGGGTAGGATGAACTCGTAGAAGTAGGTTGTGGTACGTAATTAGGATAACTTGTGATGTTAGGTTTTAATTCTCTTAATTAATAAATTCTTAAAATTAATCTTAACTTTACTTTTGAATTTCGTTCGAAAAGTGTTAGAGAGAGGACGACCTTATCACTCTTTAAGAACGAGTAGACTTAACAAGAGGGTTTAGAAAGGGTTAATTCATCTACCAGTTTAGCGAAGGAGGATGACCGCATCACCTTAGTTAAATTAGGGTCTCATTAATTAAGCACAATCTATTAACTTGTTAGTGGATTAGTGAAGTCAAGTGTTAGGGTAAAGTATTAGGGTTTAGAATCTTGAGCTTTCATCTTGCATTCTTTTACTTAGGTTATTTCTTGCACGTCACGGTTATTTTGATTATGTACCTGCTCCGTTAGTATACGTAGGGATTCCTATCCTGAGCATCACCATCTCTTACTTGAACACAAACCTCAGTTAATTTGTTTTCTTTAGTATTTTAGTTTAATTAGTTTATTTTAGTTTTAATTAATCTTTCCAAAAAAATCCAAAAATATCTCACTCATATTAATTACGACGCGTAGATCTTCAGGGATCTATTTGCATACACATTGTCCCTCATTAATTAAGCACAATCTATTAACTTGTTAGTGGATTAGTGAAGTCGAGTGTTAGGGTAAAGTATTAGGGTTTAGAATCTTGAGCTTTCATCCTGCATTCTTTTACTTAGGTTATTTCTTGCACGTCACGGTTATTTTGATTATGTACCTGCTCCGTTAGTATACGTAGGGATTCCTATCCTGAGCATCACCATCTCTTACTTGAACACAAACCTCAGTTAATTTGTCTTCTTTAGTATTTTAGTTTAATTAGTTTATTTTAGTTTTAATTAATCTTTCCAAAAAAATCCAAAAATATCTCACTCATATTAATTACGACGCGTAGATCTTCAGGGATCTATTTGCGTACACATTGTCCCTTGGGTTCGATATACTTGGTCATTATACTTGCTCATACTACAGTGAACCCATACTCTTGCGGGGAAGCTACTAGTAAAAGCTAGTGTATTCGGTTCAAGTCAATGGCGCCGTTGCCGGGGATGGCGTTGTATGCTTTTTGAATAGGACTTGTCGATAGCTTAGTAGTTAGTAGTGAGTGATTTTTCTTTTCTGTTTTTTTTATTTCGTACATATTCGGCAGTTGCGTTTTGATCCTTCTGCTAGTGTGTCAGGTTTATGAAAACACGCTCACAAGGCAATACGAGCGAAGAGAGAATCCCGTTTGACCCTGAGACGATAGCTAGAAGGAACCGAGCTTTCTTGAGGAGAATGAATACTGCCGGAGGAGGGAAAGAACCCATGGACATCTCTAATA
This sequence comes from Ballota nigra, assembly GCA_947034835.1. NCBI lineage: Eukaryota > Viridiplantae > Streptophyta > Magnoliopsida > Lamiales > Lamiaceae > Ballota > Ballota nigra. The sequence continues at coordinate 27,160,094 of OX344730.1, forward strand.
AGTTGGATGATGCTGCGAATGAGTTCAATCAGGAATTGGACCGAGTTGAAGGCACTGGAGTTAGTGGTAGCCAGAATCAAGTTCCGTTAGGGGATAGCCAGAGCCTAAACCCGAATACACAAAACGTAGGCAATCCAGATTATAACATTGTCCAACATCCTCAGAACAACCCTGCTTACCCACATCCTAACTTACTACAAAACAACTTACCTTACCCATACCCACCTTATCCATATCCGCCATATCCGTACCCTCCACCTCCAGTTTACAATCAACCACCTGTTTACCAACCACCACCCCAACAAGTACCCGTACCAGCTGCTAATCCTCAACACGTTCCTCAGAACGCATATCAAAATATGGCTATTCGAGGGAGATTTGCAGCGCAGCCACAACGGTACTATGATGGAGTGGCATTGCCTCCTGTTGAGGAAAATAACTTCTCGATTTCCCCAGGAATTTTAAAGCTGCTTACAGAGAACCAGTTTAAGGGGGTGATCGGGAAGGAGAATCCTCATACTCACCTGAGGAGTTTTATAATGATAGCCTCCACTTTCAATTACAATGGCATGTCTGAAGATGCCAAGAGGCTTAGGTTGTTCCCATTCTCATTGACGGGAATAGCTAAAGAGTGGTACGATAATACGCTTCCACGAGGAGGTATTACCACTTGGGCCGAGCTCGAGCGTCTGTTCCTCAAGCGATTCTACCCTCCATCCAGAACGATCAAAGCAAGGATTGAGATCTCTTCCTTCCGCCAGAAGCAAGGAGAGGACCTACGTCAAGCGTGGGAGAGATACTCAAATATGTTGATAGAGTGCCCGCAGCACGGGTACAATGAGAGAGATGTGATGACATTTTTCTATAGTGGTGCCAACAAGGCTGGGCAAGACCATCTAGACGCCTGTGCTAGTGGATCATTCCTGAATCAAGGAATAGTGAGGTGTGGAAAGATCGTGGACAACATTGTCACTAATGCCGGGGCGTGGAATGTGGACGCAGATTACCAAAGAGTTCATCAAGATGAGGAAGGTGAAGGAACGAGAAGGCTGTTGATGACCATGATGGAAAAGATTAACAACCTTGAGTTGGGGAAAAATATGGTTGGAGGGAATGCAGCAGAGAATGAGCAAGAGGACAAGCCCACAATTCAGCAAGAAGTAGCCAACTATATGGGAGGTCCTTATTACAATCAGAATGGGTATCCACAAGGTGGAAATTTTCAAGGAAGGCCTTCTTATGGCCAACCATTTGTACCTCCAGATCCACAGCCGCCTCAAAATCAATGGAGGAACACACAAGGGTACCAAGGAGGCCAGCAACTTCCTCAGAACCAATGGAGGAAGAACGAGAATTTTTCATATGCTAACCCAAAGGCGGGTATTACAGTTCCTTCAGGTGTTGATCCAGGTTCTAAACCTCAGGGTGGAGAAGGCGGTTCCTCAACTGAGGAAATGTTGAGAGCTATCCTTCAGAAGGTGGAGGAAGGATGCAAGAGATTATCCTCTTTGGAGTACGATGTGAAGGAGTTGCATAAGAAAGGTGATCAACGTGATCAAGAACTCCAAAAGAGAGATGTAGAGATGAATCGAATTCAGCAAGAGAATAATAGACGGTTCACCTCAATAGAGTTCCAGATAAGCCAAATTGCAAAATCGTTGAATATGGAGCCAGGTAAGTATCCTTCCATGCCAGAGGGGAACCCGAAAGAGCATTGCAAGGTTATCCAGTTAAGAAGTGGAACCAACTATGAAGGGCCTCAGATGCCTGCTGATTCTGAGATGCCCCAAGATCGAGATGGGATTGAAGAGATGAGAGTTGAGAAGAAGGTTGAGGGTGAAAGCACTCAAGCGAGCAAAGAGCTTGAAGAAGAAGGCCTTGAGAAGGTTGAGAGAGTTCCTAAGTGGAAGAAGGCAAAGGAAGCAAGGGAGAAAGTGAAAGAGACCGAGAAAGATGAATGGGGGGTACCTAAATCTGTGATACCCGTCCCATATCCACAACGCTTCATGAAAAAGAAGCTTGATGAGAAATTCGCTAAATTCCTTGATGTTTTTAAAAAGATGCATATTAACATTCCTTTTTATGATGCTTTGGAACAGATGCCCAATTATGCAAAGTTTTTTAAGGACTTGATCGTGAAAAGACGGCGAGTGGATGAGCCGAAGTTGGTGCAGTTGAACCACGAGGTGAGGGCATTAGTGCACAAGGCGCTTCCTCCAAAGCTGAAGGATCCCGGGAGCTTCACCATTCTTTGTGATATTAGGAACGGGATCAAGAAGGGAGCATTGTGCGACCTTGGAGCGAGCATTAATTTGATGCTGTTGTCGCTTTTCAAGAAGTTGGAAGGTGGTGAACTTCAACCTACAATGATGATGCTTCAACTAGCCGACCGGTCTATTACTCGACCTCAAGGTGTGGTTGAAGACGTCCTCGTGAGAGTTGGAGATCACATTTTTCCAGCCAATTTTGTGGTCCTAGAGATGAAGGAAGATGAGCACGCCCCCCTGATCTTGGGAAGACCGTTCTTAGCTACGGTGGGGATGGTGCTAGACGTGGCAAATGGGAAGATTACATTGAAGGTTGATGATCAAGAAGTGAAGATTTCCCTATATGAAGCCATGAAGCACCCGAAGGAGGATGAGAGTATGTATTGCATGGATGCCATTGATCCTAGTGTTAAAGATACACCTCCTATCCCTAATCCTTCTCATATTCATGAATTTTATAATCCTTCACTTGATGATTTAACCAATGTGCATTATGATCATGATTATTTTGATAGGGATAAAGTGAAGAAGTTGAAGGATGAAGAGGTGAAAAGTGTGGACGTGATCCAGTTGGAAGGAAAAGGAGGAGTTAAGAAGAAAAAGTCCAAATTCAAGAACCTGTTTGGTAAGACGCCTCCAGATAAAGGTGAGAAGGAGTTGAGACCCATAACACTTGGGGATGAGAAGGAAGCAAAAGAGTTCATGATGGAAGGGCATCAAGGAAAGGAATGCAAGCACCACTCTTATGAGAGTAAGGGAGGTATTTTTTAGTATGATGTCCCATAAGCTCCTTTGAGCTTGGTCCGGCATGAGGACCTTAAAAATAGCACTGAATGGGAGGCAACCCATTTCTATTTGCTTTCATTTGTTTTTAGTGTCTTATTATGTTATTAGGGTGTTGTTGAATCGTAAGTTTTAACCTCGTACTGGAGAGTTTTGTTTTGTAGGCTTGTCTCGAGAGAATAGAGGAATCATGGAGTACTCGAAAGGGAGGAACTCAAGCAAGGGAGTGTGCAACGTTATTGAGAGAAACTGAATTGTTTGGTTGAGGTAACCCACAACCCCAAACTTAGACCTCTTCGCAAGGTCGAAGTTTGGGGGGGTGGAGTTTTTTATGTTTCTTGTTACATTGCACCGGAGCACCCCTTATCTTTGAGTGTGTTTGGTTATTTGGTGCCTTGAGATGCTCCTTGAGGTGATTTTGATCTGAGTCGCTACTACATATTTCATGCCTATCAATCATCTTATGCTTGTTGATTGCTATCTTTGAGTATGACTTGATGAGTAGGGTGAATTGTGAGGTTGAGTTAGGAATTCTTTTGAGTGTAAGTATTGAGCTAGAGTTGATTTGAGAGAGAACTAGCCTGCTTATGAGTTTTCTTTTTGAGTACTTGTGTGATGAGAGTGAGAATTCACTAGGACTAGCATGGATGTGAAAGCCGTGAGATTTTAGCCTTATGAGATTTTGATGCATAACTTGATCTCTTCGTTTGTGAGTGGATCGTCACCTTAGAGGATGCTAGAACTTGTGTGTGCTCTTGCTTCTTGATTGTGTCTAGTTTGATATGCCGAAGGTGATCTTAGACCATCTTTATTTTGATTGAGTCACTTAGCCTAAATTTTCCTTACCATTGATATTTGTCCCTTGTTAGCCCCTTTGAGCTTTAAGCCTAATTTATTTGCTAGCACATATGAACACTATTCCAAGTTCCTAAGCCTTTTTGTCCCAATTTGAGTGGAGAATAGGAAAAGTGTGAATGTGAAGGGATTGAATTGAGTTGAAAAAGGGAAATGTTGTTTGTTGAGTGAGTATGAGAAGAAGGTGTGATGAAGTTTTGAGTTGTGGGAAAAAGAAAAAAATTGAGAATGAGCAAAAGAAAAAAAAAGAGCTCATGTGTTTGTGAAAAAAAAAAGTGAAGTGAGTGAGAAAAGTGAAAAAAAAAATGAGAAAGAAAAAAAATTGAAGTGTTGAGAGTGTTGGAATTGAAAGTGTGTTGATTGAAAATGTTTGAAATATTCTGTTCATAATCTCGAAGTGCGAAAGTTTGATGTTCTATTCTCCATTCACTTGAGTCACTTACCCATATTGTTAACCCACCTGTCCAAAGAGCCTACATTACAACCTTGAGAAAAGTCCTTTTTGATTCGGCATTGATTTCTAGAGTATGGTCGGAGTTAAGAGTGATTACAAGCCTATGGCTGCCAATATGTGTGATTGATTGTTTGAGTGAGTCCCTTTATCATTGATATACACTTGTAAGGGAGCGAAACACATCGTAGAGTGCACATCCATGTTTGATTTTGGTGATTCTTGCTGTTGTTGCATGAGTATGATGATGGAAGATGAGTAAGTATACTTGTGATTGATCTTTGAAGCTCGAGTTCATTTGCTTGCATGATTTGATTCTTTATCTCATTCCTAACAATTTCACTTGACTTATTATTTTGTTGCTTGAGGACAAGCAACATGGTAAGTTTGGGGGGGTTGATTAGGCGTGAAATTGTCATGATTCGTCACTCGAAATGCCCTAGTTTTGGTTTATTTTATTGAGTATTTAGAGTCATTTCAATATCATTTTCATAAACTAATGAATTTATCTCTTTGATGCATATAGATGGATAGAGGGCGAAAAGAGGAGTTCGTAGGACTTTGAATCGGCCGAAACGGACTCCCGGTTGAGGAGATATGAAGATTTTACGAACAAGTGTACTACTGCTGAAAAGTGCTCGAGCGAGAGCTCTCGAGCGCCTCCGCTTGACCACCTGTTCCGCTCGACCAACACGCTCGAGCGCCTCCGCTCGAGCTCGTCAGCTCGAGCACCCCAAACTTGCAGAGAATTTTCTTCGCTCGAGCACAACTGCTCGAGCGCCTCCGCTCGAGCGGGACAGCTCGAGCGCCTCCGAGGGCAAACTTTCAAGATTCGTTTTTCCGGCCCATGAGTTCCCGTTTTAGCCCGACGCTTATAAATACCTTCCGAACACATTATCCAGGATCCATCCACGAAACACCACATATCACTTGATAGATTTTGACGTTTAGAGAGTTAATTTTTGGAGAAGAAGGAACGAGCAAGTTTACTTTACGTTTTTTAGGTTTTCTTACGAATTCACGTCACGATTTTACTTTTTAGTTTCGGTTCTTCATATCTTTGATCTTGAACACATTGAGATTCGTTTTATTGATTTAATTTAAGTTATTCCTTTATTTCTTGGAACCCTAGTTTATGATTGATCTTTTCATCGTTCTAATTATCATGTTCATGTTCGTTACTTATTCAATTGTTATTGTTTACGTTAAATCCATGTCTAGCTAAAACCATTGCATGCTTGGGGTAGGATGAACTCGTAGAAGTAGGTTGTGGTACGTAATTAGGATAACTTGTGACGTTAGGTTTTAATTCTCTTAATTAATGAATTCTTAAAATTAATCTTAACTTTACTTTTGAATTTCGTTCGAAAAGTGTTAGAGAGAGGACGACCTTATCACTCTTTAACAACGAGTAGACTTAACGAGAGGGTTTAGAAAGGGTTAATTCATCTACCAGTTTAGCGAAGGAGGACGACCGCATCACCTTAGTTAAATTAGGGTATCATTAATTAAGCACAATCTATTAACTTGTTAGTGGATTAGTGAAGTCGAGTGTTAGGGTAAAGTATTAGGGTTTAGAATCTTGAGCTTTCATCCTGCATTCTTTTACTTAGGTTATTTCTTGCACGTCACAGTTATTTTGATTATGTACCTACTCCGTTAGTATACGTAGGGATTCCTATCCTTAGCATCACCATCTCTTACTTGAACACAAACCTTAGTTAATTTGTCTTCTTTAGTATTTTAGTTTAATTAGTTTATTTTAGTTTTAATTAATCTTTCCAAAAAAATCCAAAAACATTTCACTCATATTAATTACGACGCGTAGATCTTCAGGGATCTATTCGCATACACATTGTCCCTTGGGTTCGATATACTTGGTCATTATACTTGCTCATACTACAGTGAACCCGTACTCTTGCGGGGAAGCTACTAGTAAAAGCTAGTGTATTCGGTTCAAGTCACTCAGCAAGACCATTTTGGATATGGACGTAGGGGACCGAATGCTCCACTTTAATTCTTAAGGCCATACAGTAATCTATAAAGGCCTTTGAGCTGAATTCAGCAGCATTATCCATGCGAATCGACTTAATTGGATAATCCGTGAATTGAGCTCTAAGCTCGATAGTTTTTGCAATGAGCTTCACAAAGGCTTGATTGCGGGTGGACAACAAACAGGCATATGTCCACCTAGTGGAGGCATCAATAAGAACCATGAAATAATGAAATGGTCCTGATGCTGGGTGAATCGGTCCGCAGATGTCTCCTTGAATTCGCTCAAGGAAAATCGGAGACTCTAGTCCAACCTTAGTGCGCGATGGGCGTACTATTAACTTACCCTTAGAACATGCATCACAAATAAATTCATCAACAGGAGGGATTCTATTATTCGAAATATTATGACCAGTTAAATTAGATAGAATCCTACGTATCATAATTTGTCTTGGATGACCTAACCGCTGATGCCACAATTTAAAAGAACTCGGGTCATGGAATTTCATACTCATAGCTAGATGGGAACTAGACGGCCGGATGTAGAAATAGTACAATCCGGAAGAGAAGGAAGGAAATTTTTCTATAACTTGTTTACGGTTACCTCGAGTAATAGTCATCAAAAGGTATTCGTTATTGTTCTCAGTTTCAGTTTCAATGTGATAACCGTTTATCCTAAAGTCTCTAAAGCTGAGTAGGGTACGCTTAGATTGTGGGAACAATAAAGCATTATCGATTATGAGTTCGGTACCCATGGGGAGGACAATGGAAGCTCTTCCGGGGCCCACTATCAACGTACTATCATTGGCTATTGCAGTTATACCCCCCTTACGTTCTATCAAGTTATGAAAATACTTTCTATTAGGATTGTATGTGTGGTGGCGCTATCTACCAAACATAAATCACTATGTGCGTCCATCATGCAAGGGGAAATAGTCCAAACCTAATAGCTGATATGTTTACAAGCCATAAATGAGAACAACAATATCCAAATAAATATAATGGACAGTGATTTAAGGTAAACACATCAAAGCTAAAATAATAGTATCATCCATAAAATAAAATAAAGTATCCAAAAGAAAGGATCCAAAACATAAAATTGTCTTATTAAAAAACAAAGTACTAGAATTAATCAAATCACTCATTGTCTCATAAATTTCGAGCTACGGGCTCAAGAGATTATCGTTGTCTTGGTCAAATTCTGCTTCAGGCAGGCTGTCATCATGAGGTTCAACCATGGGAACCTTCCCCTTGTTGTCCTTTTGCATTATTAGATAAGCCTCAACTAAGTGTTTGAGAGTACGACATGTGCGTGACCAATGGCCTATGCATCCGCATCTGTAGCAGGACTGCTCAATCATGCTTTGAGGGCTAGGTTTTCGTGGAGTGAAATTCCAGGTTCTGTGACCACCGGATGAACTACGACCTCGGCCTTTAGTCCATAACTTCTTACTCACTCTCCCCCTTCCACGGTTGCGCCCAAATGCATGTTTGGCTCTATACTGCTGCTGGAGTACTGGGTTGCTAGCGTTGAATGTTGATACAGAGTTCTGGATCAAGCTGGTTACAATACGCTGCAAAGCAGAGTTATACTCCGTTATAGACTTAAGGTCTTGGTAACGGATGTTCAACCATTTGTATTGTGCCGAAGGGAGGAATATGTCACTTTGTTGTTGGAAACAGTCCTTCAGGGACTTCCACAACATTCCGGGGTCCCTTTGAGTGAGGTATTCATATTTCAAACCCTCATTCATATGGTTCCTAAGGAAAATCAACGCTTTCGCCTTCTGGGCGTTAGTGGATTTTGAACCTTCGATAATTGTTTCGCTCAACTCATTTAAGGCTAGATGGATCTCGACATCTAGCGTCCATGTCAGGTAGTTATTACCATCGAGAGCAAACTCATCGAATTCTTTCATGGTAATATTATATATTTTTCACTACGATTTTAAAGTGACATGGTAAGAGTTGTGACCAATTTATCGACATCGGAGAAATAAGGATTTATTTGATTATTCTAGAGCACATAGAAGCAAAAATTTGGGCGCCGTCTATCCAAAGCATAAATTACGGTCCGACAAGTACCGGGCGCCGCCTACCCGGGCATAATATGCGGACTATAAAGAAATAAACTATGTGCGGGAGAAATAATGCACTTAAGATAATTAAATCGAAGATACATGCAAACCAATTTATTATAAACAAAAATCACATGAAAATAATTTCAAGGAAAATTCACGACTTAATAAACATGCATATTCATGAGGCTAAATATTTCATGTATATTAATGAAATTTAACAAAATATTTTCAGGATTTTAAAATTAATTAGTATTTTGTGATGCCAAAAAACGAGCCCAAAAGAGGGCTAGGGTTTCACAAGATACGCGGCCAAGTGCGACTACAGGCGCGACGATGGGCGCCATATACCCGGACAAAAGTAATAATACATGCAAGATAATTAAATCATAAAAGGCGTGCACATATGTCAATTAAGCATATAAGACAATTTATTGAGAACTAATACTTGAAATTAATTCCAAAAATTTCGGGCTTAATTTACATGCAAGAATTATTACCTTTTAATTTTTCAAGTATTTTTCAAAACTCGATAAATTAATTCGAGGGCACAAAAATACTAACAAAAATTATATGAGACCCAAGTTTAATAATAAAGTTTCAATGATCCAAGATAAAAATAATTAAAGAGGCCCAAGTTAATTAATTAAGCTTCAATTATTTAAAGGATCCGACTATATACACCTCCACTAGTAAGAGACACACCTCCTAAATTAATATTTTTAATGTAAATCCTATACTACCCTTTGTCATTTTAATTTTTAAAATATTCAAAGGGCTTTATAATTTAGACCAACAATACCCGTCGTTCGCTGCCCGTTTTCAGCCGGCGTTTCTATCTAATCTCTCTTTTTTTTTTCTTTTTCTTTTAACCTTTTTTCTTCACAATATTTACTTTTTCATTCATATAACCTCATATTTTTCAGAAAAAACAATAAAAAAACTAATTTTCAATTTTACAGAAATAAATTTGGGCAGCATCATACCAAATTCCTGTATTTTTTCATATCAATTACCTTAAGAAAAACAACCAAAGAAAAGAATTGGAGGAGGAGATGATAATAAAAAAAAATCACATTAATTCATCTTTTATTCTATTTCCTCTAAAGATATGTGGTAGAGGTGAATGAGGATGACAAGATGGTGAAGCGTGGTGGTGGACATGGTGGAAGCGCGGGACGTCGTTGGAAGCGCGGCGGTGGACGTCGGTGGGGCGAGACCGTGCTTCAAAGGAATGAGAGGGAGGCGGTGAGCGGCTGTGTTGCAGAGGGAGAGAGTGGTGTATGAAGAAAGGGGAATAACAAAAAAGTTAGGTTTTTTTAAGAAGGGTATGATGGGTAATTTAATGTGATGGAAGGTTATAAATAATGGAGGGGTATATAGCCAGACCCTTATTTAAAAAGACTCAATTTGAAGGGGCCCATGTTAAATAAATTAAAGGGGCCAACTAATTAAATGAAAAAGGGCCGCGGGAATAAAAGAAAATTTGGCCCTGGGACGTATATTCATATACACAAGAGCCATATACATATTCACGGAAAAATTATTCACGTCATATACATATACACAGAGCCATATACATTTTCACGTTAAAAGTTGCAGATGAAGTAGGAAAATTATTCACGCCATATACATATTCACGGCCTAAACTTTAACTAGCAATTAATTAATTAAATACTTTAACAAGGTTATGCATACAATATAATCGAGGCATGAATGAATCGGATCATTAATTATCATGCTTATAAAAAAAATCGAGATTTGTACCGATTAATTGCGGGTAGATGACTTGAAGCGACTACACTAGCTTCTACTAGTAGCTACCCCGCAAGAGTACGGGTTCACTGTAGTATGGACAAGTATAGGGACCAAGTATTATCGAACCCAAGAGATGGTGTATATGCGAATAGATCCCTGAAGATCTACGCGTCGTAGTTAATATGAGTGTAATGTTTTTGGGTTTTTGAAAGATTAATTAAAAGACTGAAATAAACTAAGTAAACTAAAATACTAAAGCAATTAAATTAACTAAGGGTTGTGTTCTAATGAGAGATGGTGATGCTTAGGATAGGAATCCCTACGTATACTAACGGAGCATGTACATAATCAAAGTAATCGTGACAAACAATAATTAACCTAAGTCTAAGAATGCAAGGTGAAAGCTCAAGATTCTAAACCCTAATACTTTACCCTAACACTCGACTTCACTAATCTACTAACAAGTTAATGGATTGTGCTCAATTAATGAGACCCTAATTTAACTAAGGTGATGCGGTCGTCCTCCTTCGCTAAACCGGTAGATGAATTAACCTTTCCTAAACCTTCTCGTTAAGACTACTAGTTGTTATTGAGTGATGCGGTCGTCCTCTCTCTAACACTTTCGTACTAAATTTAAAGGTAAAGTTCAGATTAATTATAAGAATTCATTAACTAAGAGAATTAAAACTAACGTCACAAATTACTCTAATTACGTACCCACATCCTACTTCTACGAGTTCATCCTAACCTAAGCACGCAAGGGTTTTAGCTGGACATGGTTTTAACAAAACTAAAAGCAATTAAAGAAACAACGAACATAAACATATTGAATTGAACGAAGAAAATAAGAAACATGAACTAGGGTTTTAAAAGAAAATAAATACGAAGAACTGAAATTGAATTGATAAAAACGAAATTTAAACGTGTTCAAAGTAACGAACTAATGAAAAGAAACAAAGAATTGAAAAGAAACTAGAATTCGTATGAAAAACCTCAACAAAACGTAAATAAAGCTTGCTCGTCTCCTTCCTCTCCAAAAACTAAGTCTAAAATTATTTCTAAAAGTCGGGGATTTTTTCAAAACGTGTTTGGAAGAGGTATATATATGCACGGGTCGAAACGGGAGTTAATGGGCCGAAAATACGCATCCGGAGGCAAAAATCCATGGGCGCTCGAGCAAAACGCTCGAGCGGTCCCGCTCGAGCAGTGTAGCTCGAATGACACAATCGCTCGAGCGGTTCCGCTCGAGCTGGTCGAGCGATGAAATCATTCTGCATGTTTTGGGCGCTCGAGCGATTCGCTCGAGCGGTGGCGCTCGAGCTGCTCGAGCGCAAGAAAGTTTCTGTACGTTTAGGCGCTCGAGCAATGCGCTCGAGCGGGGGCGCTCGACCTAGTCACTCGAGTGACTTCTAACTCCTCCCAACTGATACTTTTCCTCGTCCGCACTAATACCAATCGTATTTCTTCAATATCTTCTCATCCGGGCATCCGTTTGAGTCGATTCAAAGTCCTACGAACTCCGTTTTTCGTCCTCTATTCACCTATGAGCATCAAAGAGACAAATTTATCAATGTATAGAAATAATGCTCAATTGACTCTAAATACTCTATAAACTCGACCAAAACTAGGGCGTTTCTAGCTACGAATCATGACAATTTCACGCCTAATCAACCCCCCCCAAACTTACCATATTGCTTGTCCTCAAGCAATGAAATAATAAGTCAAGTGAAATTGTTAGGAATGAGTCAACGAATCAAATCATGCAAGCAAATGAACTTGAGCTTCAAAAGTCAATCACACGTATACTAACTCACCCCCTTCATCATACTCATGCAACAATGACAAGAAACACAAAGATCAAACATGGATGTGCACTCAACGATGTGTTTCACTCCCTCACAAGTGTATATCAATGATAAAGGACTCACTCAACAATCAATCACACATATCGGCAGCCATAGGCTTGTAAGCACTCTCAACTCCGACCATACTCTAGAAATCAATGCCGAATCAAAAAGGACTTTTCTCAAGGTTGTAATGTAGGCTCTTTGGACAGGTGGGATAACAATTTGGGTAAGTGACTCAAGTGAATGGAGAATAGAAAATCAAACTTTGGCACTTCGAGATTAGGAACAGAATACTTCAAACATTTTCAAACAACACTCTTTCAATTCCTCTTTTCTCAACACTTCAATTTTTTTTTTCTAACTCTTTTCACCCTTTTTTTTTTCAATCACTTCAATTTTTTTCTTTTTCGCACAAACACATGAGCTCATTTTTTTTTCTTTTGCTCATTCTTAATTTTTTTTCTCTTTTTCCCACATCTCATAACTTCATCACACCTTCTTCTCATATTCACTCAACAAACAACATTTTCCTTTTTCAACTCAATTCACTCCCTTCATATTCACACTTTTCCTATTCTCCACTCAAATTTGGACAAAAAGGCTTAGGAATTGGAATAGTGTTCATATGTGCTAGCAAATAAAATAGGCTTTAGGCTCAAAGGGGCTAGCAAGGGATTCAATGTCATTGGTAAGGAAAATTTTGGCTAAGTGACTCAATAAAAACAATGATGGCCTAAGATCACATTTGGCATATCAAACTAGACACAATCAAGAAGCAAGAGCACACACAAGTTCTAGCATCCTCTAAGGTGATGATTCACTCACAAACGAAGAGATTAAATCATGCATTTAAATCTCGTAAGGCTCAACTCTCACGGCTTTCACATCCATGCTAGTCCTAGTGCATTATCACTCTCATCACACAAGTACTCAAAAGAAAAATTCACAAGCATACAAGTTCTTTCTCAAATCAGCTCAAACTCAAACACTCACACAAAAGAATTTCTAACTCACTCTTACAACTCACTCTACTCATCAAATCATACTCAAAGATAGCAATCAACAAGCATAAGATGATTGATAGGCATAAAATATGCAATAGCGAGTCAACTCAAAATCACCCCAAGGAGTATCTCAACAATCAATAATCAATCAAACTCAACTCAAAGATAAGGGCGTGCATGCATGTGCAATGTAACAAGAAACATAAAAAAACTCCACCCCCCCAAACTTCGACCTTGCTAGAGGTCTAAGTTTGGGGTTGTGGGTTACCTCAACCAAATAATTCAATTTCTCTCAATAGCTTTGCACATTCCCTTGTCTCAAGTTGGTTCCTTCAATCTCCACTTCTTTGATACCTTTACTCCTTTCGAGACAAGCCTACAAAATAAAACTCTCAAGTACGAGGTTAAACATACGACTCAAAATACTCCCTAATAATATAAAAAGACACTAAAAATAAATGAAAGCAAATAAAAATGGGCTGCCTCCCATTCAGCGCTATTTTTAAGGTCCTCATGCCGGACCAAGCTCAAAGGAGCTTATGGGACATCATACTCAAATTTACCTCCCCCACTCTCATAAGAGTGGTGTTTGAACTCCTTTCCTTGATGCCCCACCATCATGAGCCCTTTTGCTTTTTTCTCATTCCCAAGTGTTATGGGTCTCAACTCCTTCTTCCCTCTATCTGGAGGAGTCTTACTAAACAATTTCTTGAGTTTGAACTTTTTCTTCTTAACTCCTCCTTTCCCTTCTAACTGGACCACGTCCACTTTCTTCACCTCTTCATCCTTCAACTTCTTCACTTTATCCCTATCAACATAATCAAGATCATAATGCTCATGGGTTAAATAATCAAGTGAAGGACTAACAAAATCATGAATATCAGAAGGATTAGGGATAGAAGGCGTGTCTTCAACACGAGGATCAATTGCATCCATGCAATACAAGCTCTCATCCTCCTTCGGGTGTTTCATGGCTTCATATAGGGAGATCTTCACTTCTTGATCATCAACCTTCAACGTGATCTTCCCATTCGCCACGTCTAGCACCATCCCCGCCGTAGCTAAGAACGGTCTTCCCAAGATCAGGGGTACGTGCTCATCTTCCTCCATCTCTAGCACTACAAAGTCGGCTGGAAAGATGTGATCTCCAACTCTCACTAGGACGTCTTCAACCACACCTTGAGGTCGAGTAATAGACCGGTCGGCTAGTTGAAGCTTCATCATTGTGGGTTGAAGTTCACCACCTTCCAACTTCTTGAAAAGCGACAACGGCATGAGATTTATGCTCTCCCCGAGGTCGCACAACGCTCCCTTCTTGATCCCGTTCCCAATATCACATAGGATCGTGAAGCTCCCGGGATCCTTTAGCTTCGGTGGGAGCGCCTTGTGCACTAATGCACTCACCTCGTGGTTCAACTGCACCAACTTCGGCTCATCCACTCGCCGTCTTTTCGCGATCAAGTCCTTCAAAAACTTCGCATAGTGTGGCATCTGTTCCAAAGCATCATAAAAAGGAATATTAATATGCAATTGTTTAAAAACATCAAGAAATTTTGCAAATTTTTCATCAAGCTTCTTTTTCATGAAGCGCTGTGGATACGGGACGGGTATCACAGATTTGGGTACCCCCCATTCATCTCTTTCTGTTTCTTTCACTTTCTCTCTTGCTTCTTTTGCCTTTTTCCACTTAGGAACTCTCTCACTCTCCTCACTTTCTTCCTCTTCAAGCTCTTTGCCCTTTTGGGACTCATCCATATCTTCATGCTTCTCAATCCCTTCACTTTCAATCCCCTTCTCAACTTGAGGCGTCTCAGAATCAGCAGGCATCTGAGGACCTTCATAGTTGGTTCCACTTCTTAGCTGGATCGCCTTGCATTGCTCTTTCGAGTTCCCCTCCGGCATTCTATTCACTGACTTTGCAATTTGGCTCATCTGGAGCTCTAAAGAAGTGAACCTTCGATTGTTCTCTTGTTGAGTTCTAGTCCACTCAACATTCATCTTTTGGAGCTCTTGATCACGATGATCACCCTTCTTATGCAACTCCTTCACATCGTACTCCAAGGATGACAACCGCTTGCTCCCTTCCTCCACCTTCTGAAGGATCGCTCTCAACATCTCCTCGGTTGATGCACCGCCTTCTCCACCAGGAGGTTTTGACCCCGGATCAACACCTGCAGGAACAGTAACACCAGCTTTTGGGTTAGCATAAGAAAAATTATCATTCTTCCTCCATGTGTTTTGAGGAGGTTGCTGGCCTCCTTGATACCCTTGTGTGTTCCTCCATTGATTTTGAGGCGGCTGTGGGCCTGGAAGTACAAATGGTTGGCCATAAGAAGGCCTTCCATACTGATTACCACCTTGGTAGCCATTCTGATTGTAATACGGACCTCCCATGTAATTGGCTACCTCTTGCTGCCCACTTGGTTGGTCTACTCTCTCATTCTCTACTGCATGCTCTCCACCCAAACTCTTTCCCAACTCGAGGTTGTTTATCTTCTCCATCATGGCCATCAATAGCCTTCTCGTTCCTTCTCCCTCTTCAACCTGATGCACTCTCTGAAAATCTGCATCTCCACTCCAAGCACCGGCATTCGTGACAATGTTGTCCACGATCTCCCTACATCTCTCTATGCCTTGGTTCAGGAATGCTCCGCCCGCACAGGCGTCTAAATGGTCTTGCCCCGCCTTGTTGGCACCACTATAGAAGAATGCCATAATGTCTCCCTCGTTGTACCCGTGCTGCGGGCACTCTATCAGCATGTTAGAGTATCTCTCCCACGCTTGACGTAGGTCCTCTCCTTGCTTCTGGCGGAAGGAAGAGATCTCAATTCTAGCCTTGATCGTCCTAGATGGAGGGTAGAATCGCTCGAGGAACAGACGCTCGAGCTCAGCCCAAGTGGTAATACCTCCCCGCGGAAGCGTATTATCGTACCACTCCTTGGCTATTCCCGTCAATGAGAATGGGAACAGCCTAAGCCTCTTGGCATCTTCAGACATGCCATTGTAATTGAATGTTGAGGCTATCATGAGAAAGCTCCTCAGATGTGTGTGAGGATTCTCCTTCCCGATCACCCCTTTGAACTGATTCTCGGTCAGCAGCTTTAAAATCCCCGGTGATATCGAGAAGTTGTTCGCCTCAACAGGAGGCAAAGCCACTCCATCATAGTACCGCTGTGGCTGTGCTGCAAACCTCCCTCGAATAGCCATATTGTGGTCTACGTTCCGAGGAACGTGTTGAGGATTAGCAGCTGGTACGGGTACTTGTTGGGGTGGTGGTTGGTAAACAGGTAGTTGGTTGTAGACAGGAGGTGGATGATATGGATATGGTGGGTAAGGATAAGGTGGGTATGGGTAATGTTGGTATGCTGGGTTGTGGAAAGGGTTATTTGGGTTTTGTGGGTAAGCAGGGTTGTTCAGAGGATTTTGGACAAGATTCTGAGCTGGATTGTTTACGTTTTGTGCACCCGGGTTCTGGCTCTGACTATCCACGAACTGGTCTTGATTCTGACCACCACTCCCTCCAGAGCCATCAACCCGGTCTACTGCCTGATTGAAATCGTTGGCAGCATCGTCCAACTCATTATTGATGTCCATTGGTTCCTTCCCTAAGTCGGCTGCGTTCATTCTTCTCAAGTAAGCTCGGTTCCTTCTGGCAATTGTCTCAGGGTCCAACGGTATTCTCTCTTCGCTCGTATTGCCTTGTGAGCGTGTTTTCATAAACCTGACACACTAGCAGAAGGATCAAAACGCAACTGCCGATTGAATAAAAAATAAAACTAAACAGAAAATAAAGCACTCACTACTAACTACTAAGCTATCTACAAGTCCTATTCAAAAAGCATAAAACGCCATCCCCGGCAACGGCGCCATTGACTTGAAGCGACTACACTAGCTTCTACTAGTAGCTACCCCGCAAGAGTACGGGTTCACTGTAGTATGGACAAGTATAGGGACCAAGTATTATCGAACCCAAGAGATGGTGTATATGCGAATAGATCCCTGAAGATCTACGCGTCGTAGTTAATATGAGTGTAATGTTTTTGGGTTTTTGAAAGATTAATTAAAAGACTGAAATAAACTAAGTAAACTAAAATACTAAAGCAATTAAATTAACTAAGGGTTGTGTTCTAATGAGAGATGGTGATGCTTAGGATAGGAATCCCTACGTATACTAACGGAGCAGGTACATAATCAAAGTAATCGTGACAAACAATAATTAACCTAAGTCTAAGAATGCAAGGTGAAAGCTCAAGATTCTAAACCCTAATACTTTACCCTAACACTCGACTTCACTAATCTACTAACAAGTTAATGGATTGTGCTCAATTAATGAGACCCTAATTTAACTAAGGTGATGCGGTCGTCCTCCTTCGCTAAACCGGTAGATGAATTAACCTTTCCTAAACCTTCTCGTTAAGACTACTAGTTGTTATTGAGTGATGCGGTCGTCCTCTCTCTAACACTTTCGTACTAAATTTAAAGGTAAAGTTCAGATTAATTATAAGAATTCATTAACTAAGAGAATTAAAACTAACGTCACAAATTACTCTAATTACGTACCCACATCCTACTTCTACGAGTTCATCCTAACCTAAGCACGCAAGGGTTTTAGCTGGACATGGTTTTAACAAAACTAAAAGCAATTAAAGAAACAACGAACATAAACATATTAAATTGAACGAAGAAAATAAGAAACATGAACTAGGGTTTTAAAAGAAAATAAATACGAAGAACTGAAATTGAATTGATAAAAATGAAATTTAAACGTGTTCAAAGTAACGAACTAATGAAAAGAAACAAAGAATTTAAAAGAAACTAGAATTCGTATGAAAAACCTCAACAAAACGTAAATAAAGCTTGCTCGTCTCCTTTCTCTCCAAAAACTAAGTCTAAAATTATTTCTAAAAGTCGGGGATTTTTTCAAAACGTGTTTGGAAGAGGTATATATATGCACGGGTCGAAACGGGAGTTAATGGGCCGAAAATACGCATCCGGAGGCAAAAATCCATGGGCGCTCGAGCAAAACGCTCGAGCGGTCCCGCTCGAGCAGTGTAGCTCGAATGACACAATCGCTCGAGCGGTTCCGCTCGAGCTGGTTGAGCGATGAAATCATTCTGCATGTTTTGGGCGCTCGAGCGGTGGCGCTCGAGCTGCTCGAGCGCAAGAAAGTTTCTGTACGTTTAGGCGCTCGAGCAATGCGCTCGAGCGGGGGCGCTCGACCTAGTCACTCGAGTGACTTCTAACTCCTCCCAACTGATACTTTTCCTCGTCCGCATTAATACCAATCGTATTTCTTCAATATCTTCTCATCCGGGCATCCGTTTGAGTCGATTCAAAGTCCTACGAACTCCGTTTTTCGTCCTCTATTCACCTATGAGCATCAAAGAGACAAATTTATCAATGTATAGATATAATGCTCAATTGACTCTAAATACTCTATAAACTCGACCAAAACTAGGGCGTTTCTAGCTACGAATCATGACAATTTCACGCCTAATCAGTAGAGACTCGTGCTGATAACGTGTTATAAATAAGTGCGTAAAATAAAAGACGAGATTTGTTCACCCAGTTCGTCGGGAACGACTACGTTTAGGGGCGAGCCAAGCCAGGTGTTTCACTAATGTTCTTGTGTATGAGTAATTACAATTATGAGTACAATAGTCTATTTATAAGAATAAAACCCTAGTCTAAGATATGAAGCCCATTGGGTTATTGGTCCATTAGTAATGACCACATCAAATCTTATAGATTTGGAATAATAAATCTTCTAGATTTACAACAGTCTCAATCTACATATTTCCACAAGAGTATGTATAGAGTGAAATTGATTTATACATGAATCATTGAAGATAATTAGTTATTTTCACTAAAGAGTATTAGTGGTTTTTATTGAAGAGTATTAGTCGTCTTCACTAAAGAGTCTTAGTTTATTTTCAATAAACAACTAATATTCTTCAGTGAATACAACTAATACCCTTCAGTGAAAATAAATAATACACTTTATAGAAAACAACTAATACTCTTTAATGTTTCATGTATTAACCATTTTCACTCTATACTTGTCTTTCCACAAAGGCAACTCACATTAATATCATTATCACTATCACTTGTAAGCAGCACCATCATCATCATTATCCCTAGAAAATTAAAAAGCATATATATCCTAAAAAAATTCCCAAATTATTTAATTATATAAGAGTTAAGAAATTGAAATACTTGGTTATATGATGATGTATTATTTGATTTGTTTGTTGACTAACATATTTAATTATTTACATTTTAATATTAAATTTTAAAATATTACAAAAATACCCCAAAAATTTATAAATTTTGCAATATGTATCTGATTCGCGTATCCTTGGAGGGGGATATGTGTATCCGAATTTAAAAAAAAATCTATCGGATACGCCACGTGATTGTTTTTGTAAGATATAGTTGTTTTTTCGTAATTTTGAGCAATATAAAAAAGATGAAGAGAGCAATAAATATAAGCATTTAAAACAATTTACACACTTTTAATATATCAGTGACTATAATTTGGTACAAATTAAGAAGAAAATCATGATCATCTTTTTGATGTGGAGGGAGTGCTTTAGATGGCTAAAACATGGTAATAAAAATTTCATTAATGTAATATTCATCCATGCATGTGTCTATTATTAAATGCCAGTTATGGAAAAAAACACGGGCGAGATTTATATTTGTTGATGTTAATACTTAATTAATACACATGCACTTAGCTAATTTTGGGGGCGCTTGGTTAGCAATTTTTCAATGGTAATGAGAATGAAAATTTATTTCCATCTATGCCCTCATAAGAAAGATGATATATTAGGTGAAGAAGTGTTGCAATGGTGACACCATTGCTAGTGTCATGCCCCAATTTTGGAATAGAAGTTGACAACAAATGGTTGTTGGTGGAGGAATGGAGGAGTGATTGAGGAGGATAATTGTAGGAAGAGAATAGAGTAATCAAAATGGAGTAGTGATTATCTTATTTAGGAGGAGAGGTAGTGATTTTGTTCTTATAATCCATGCTAATTACACTAATTTTCAATCTCTTTTTCATTACTATTAAAGAGTTGTTAACCAAACGCCCCCTTAAATTTCTTAATGTACCCAGAGAACAACTTATATAGGGTTTGAGTCCGTTAACATAAAAATGTTCAATTAACCCATGCACTCTTGCAAAAATAAACATGGGCGTCCTGTAGCTCGCATAGCCCTCTCCATATTGCCGTCTCAGCCGACTCGGACGATGGAATGCTGGTTCAACTCAACCGATTAGTGATGTGAACTGTGGGGCTGAGGATAGGGTAATGGGTATTTGGACCAAGAGAATTAAAAATCCCTGAGGCCTATATCTCACTTCTCTTCCCCCTCTCTCCCAGAAGTCAACGTATTTCAAGTTGATAGTGTAATCCCCCAATTGATATCAATCTTCATCTTGATTGATGCTATAATTTTGCCTTGCTTGGCTATAAATATTTAGGGATTTCTATTGTTTGATGTTGATGGGCGAGCAGAATCAGTCATTGGGCGACCAGGATTAGCACAAAGCACTTAAAGATTAAGGCAAAGTTGACCCAAGATACACCTAAGATATCTGGCGAGCATAACCTGCATGCTACACCAAGGCGAATGGGCGAACAAAATCAGATTAAGATCCACATGACAAACTCAGTTAGCATCCCGCCGACCAGATCCGACCATAAAGCCAAAAAAACAGCTAAAATGAGACAAGAGACCAACAAAATTAAACTAAAGACTCCTCCAGGACAAGTCCAATATGTCGAGCAGCTCTTGACTGCGAGCAAGTCCAACAAGATAAGGATAGAATTTAGTTTAGATAAGGTCAAACTTAGTCAAAGGCCAGGTGTCGTGCATGCAGGCCTGGTAGGCCAAAAGTCACGACACCTCCTGCTAGGCAAATGTCTATAAATACTTAGATTTTTTCAGCTAATAAAACAAGCACAAATTATTATACACGTCCGAACTCTGATTACGAATCTAAAGCAGCTCGATTAACTTACAATCGAACTTAAACACGTAAGCTTTCAAACGATTATAACCCATCTAAACCCGAAAATTCGTATTCACTAATTACGTTAGTGATCAATCACACGTAATTGTTTGATGATCGATTAACCACCAAAAACAGCCATTAATCTTCGAAATTAGAACTGATCATCAACAAATTGGCGCTAGAAGGAGGGTCCGAACCTCCGAATCATTGAAAACACGAAGGTTAATCCAATATTGAAGAACAAGTTTGAGCTTTTGAAGGAAAAATTCAAGAACACTAAGAACAATACTTGATACCTCCTGTGAACATGCCTCAATCACGAGAGACACAACGTTCACAACATATAACAAGGGATTCACACTCCCGGATGTCCCAGGCTGGTGGGCGAGCAGGGGCGAGCAAAAATGATCAAGAGAATCAGACCAATGTTGCTCGTCAATTAATACCACCGGAGTTGGACGCCTTTGCTCGTAACCCCGATGAATTGGCACACACAATTGCCATGCTCCAGGCTTTACAAAGACAGCAAGCCCAACCTGGCCCTTCTTATGTACGAGCAAGACGTAGCCCCACAAAGACTCGTGAACATGAGAAGGCTAGGGGGGATCATTTAAATGAAGCAGACAGTGCCCAAGCTCGTAAGGCCAAAGGCAAAGAAAAACAGCACGTAGAGGCCGCCAGTCAGGGAGGTTCAACTCAGAATCCGGCCATGGCAGCGAGCCAGGGCACACGCCAAAGTGCTCTATAAAGATTGGGTCGTCGTGGCCGGGGAATCATGGAAGTTCATCCCACTGCAGGAGCAGCTCGCCCAGCTGTAGTACCTGCTCGCCATGACAGGCTGACTAGGTCAGCTTTTGGTCGCCTTGGCCCAAACGCAGAGCCCAATCCTAGGAGGCCAATCCAGTGGGTTCCCGCTCCCAATGAGGGACTGGAGCGAACAGACGGTTGCGCGCCTCTGCTCGCCGCACAGCCTCAGAGTCAGGGGGGATCCTTTGAAGAGCTCGCCTCCATAAGAAAGGCCATAGAGAGCATGCAGGGCCAGCTCGATCAACATAGAGGATATGGAAACACAACTCTTCCAGTCTCACCTCTGTCTTTGGTGATTCTGAAAGCCCCGATTCAGCAAAAGATTCAGTTTCCAGCGAGTATCCAATATGAGGGCACGGTGGACCCCCGGGTGCATCTGATGAAGTATACCAATTATATGGTATCAATGGGGGCAAGTGACGCAACACAATGTTGTAACTTTTCTTTAACTTTGAGGGATTATGTCCATAAATGGTTTTCAGCTTTGCCACCAGCTTCAATTCATTCGTTTGCCCAGCTGGGCAAAGAGTTCTTGTCCCATTTCTCTACGGCCGGGTCTTATCTATCCCAAAGATATCGGTTGTCCGACTTGAAACAAACTGACGACGAGTCAGACCGATCGTACTTGGAAAGATTCGACAAGGTCCTGTTAGAAGGGGAGTCTGTCAGTGAAGACACCAAGATTGTGGCCGTCCAAGCCGGGCTCAAGAAGGGCACTGAACTCTGGAAAGATGTACACCTTAGATGCCCGAAGATTTATGCTGAATTTCGGGATTGGGCAGGCGTCTTCGTCTCCATGCATGAAGCCCTGCAAAAGGACATGGGAGACAAGGGAGAGCAGAAAGAGGGTGCGAAGAAGCCTGGAACTGGTTATCGAGCTCCCAAGAACATGAAAGCATTTACTGAAGGAACGGAGCTGAAGGACAAATTGAACCACATTCTTACCGTATCAATCGATACAGTTTACAACAATGTCCGGGACAAAGAATTGCTTACACCACCCCGTAAGATACGTCAAGATACAAGCAAGTTGAACCAGAATAAGTATTGTACCTACCACCAGAGTGTGGGACACTTTACAAGCGAATGTCGAGACTTGCTGAAGCAGTTGTGGCGTTTTTATGAAGAGGGAAAGTTATCCGAGTTCGTTAAAAGGCAGTCCGGCAAAAGAAACAGAGACGAAGATTCTGATGAGGAAGACCAGGAACAGGCACCTCGCCGGAATCGAACTGGGCGACCAGCTCAGGTGCCTGCCGGAGCCAGTTCCAGACATCCAGATGATGGAACCTGCAGGGCCCAAAGGTGGTTATTATGATGGACGACCACCAATTTCTAATCAAAAAAGAAAAGTAGAATTACGAGTAATCGGTCATGTACAAGAAATGGGGGTTATTCCACCTACCATGCAAACATCGGAATTAATTTTTACCGATAGAGACTTGGAAGGAGTACTGACCCCTCACAACGATTCGCTTGTGATATGTGCCAAGATCATGGAAACTAGGGTGCGTAGACTGTTGGTGGATACTGGAGCCTACACTAATATCCTTTTCAAAAAGATGCTTGACCAAATGGGAGATTATGCAGGCTATATCAGAGACACAAATCATCGTATTCTGGGATTCGGAAATGCTGTGACGATCCCACTGGGAATAGTAACTTTCGCTATGCAACTTGTGACGGTCAAAGAGCCCGAGAAAAATATCGCAAGAATGGTGGATTTCTTGGTCGTTGGTCAAGAGTCAACGTACAACGGATTCCTGGGTCGACCTTTCTTAAATGAATTCAGGGCCGCGTGTTCAACTTACCATTATTGCATAAAATTCCCAACAGCAAGTGGAGTTGGCACGGTAAAAGGAGACCAGAGAAAAGCTCGAGAATGACTCCTACAAATTCAGTCAAGACAAGAACAAGTATCTATGATGGAAGCGTCAACCAGTCAACTTGAGAACGAACCCTCAATTTTGGAAGACATTCTCGGGGCTCAAAACGATAAGATGGACGTAGACGACCAGCCCTCGCCCATGGGTGAGCAGATACTGCAGGGCGGCGAGCAGACCTTGCCAGAAGCAATGTTACCCCCCGTAACTAACAGTATACATCCAAGTAATAACCAGGAGAGCCCGACTATGGTGACCAGACCTAACCCAGAACCCGCAGAAGATTTTGACCCCCGGTTAGGTGCTGAACCCATGAACATCGGGGATGAGCTAAGTCCAGAAGGACCAATAGTTGACCCTCGATGGAAGGGGCAAAAACGACGGGCAACTCCGGTCGAAGAGTTGGAGGCCATCAAAATTGATCCCAAACAAGATGACCTTGAACTTTACATCGGGTCCGAACTCCCCGAACCTTACAGAACCCGCATGACGGACTTCCTGAAGGCCAACTTAAACGTCTTCGCATGGTCCCATGCTAACATGGTGGGAATTGACCCGAAGGATGCCTGTCACAGGTTGAATATCAACCCAGTCCGAAAACCTATCCACCAGAAACGACAAAAATATGGACCAGACAAGTATCAAGCTTTAAACGAAGAGGTCAAAAAGTTATTGGACAACGACTTGATTAAACAGGCGTTGTGTCCACAATGGGTAGCAAATCCTGTCTTGGTACGGAAGCCGAACGGAACCTGGAGGCTATGCATAGATTTTACAGATCTAAATACAGCATGCCCAAAGGACAATTTTCCGCTCCCGCACATCGATCAACTGGTGGACAGTACTGCCGGAACAAAATGTTCACATTCATGGATGCCTTTGCTGGTTACCACCAGATTCCAATGCAACCAGATGACCAAGAAAACACGGCCTTCTATACTAAAAAAAATCTGCTATGCTGGAAGAGGATGCCGTTTGGTCTAATCAATGCTGGAGCAACCTACCAGAGGTTGGTCAACAAGATGTTCGATGAACATATTGGGGAAACGGTGGAAGTGTATGTCGACGACATAGTCGTTAAAAGTACACAAAAGGAAGATCACCTCCATCATCTTTCCCAGGTGTTCGACATACTCCGGAGGTATAATATGAAGTTAAATCCGAAGAAAAGTAGTTTTGGAGTACATTCCGGAAAATTCTTGGGCCATCTGGTCAGTAAGCGAGGAATCGAAGCCAATCCGGCAAAGGTGAAAGCGATCGTTGACATGGAACCACCACGCTCGGTTAAAGAAGTGCAAAGGTTAACTGGTTGCTTAGCCGCTTTAAACAGGTTCATCACGGTCGGGAGACAAGTGCCGTCCATTTTTTGAGGCCATCAAAAAGGGCAACTTTGCCTGGACGGAAAGCTGCCAGAAAGCCTTTGATCAACTGAAAGAATATCTTGGAGATGTAAAAATTCTATCATAACCAATTCCCGGCGAAAAGTTATATTTATACCTGGCAGCGTCTGACACGGCCATAAGTTTGGTGTTAGTTCGGGCAGAAGGCAAGTTTCACCTGCTAATCTACTATGTCAGCCAGGCCTTGCACGATGCTGAGGTGAAATACTCACCAACCGAAAAGCTGGCATATGCTCTTGTCATGAGTGTCAGGAAGTTAAGACCATACTTTTTCGATCATCAAGTCGAAGTATTGACAACTTTCCCACTCAAACAAATACTACACCGACCCGACACTGCTGGCCGTCTTTTGAAATGGTCCATAGAGATAAGCCAGTTCGGCGTGACATATGCACCTCGAACCGCGATTAAGGGACAAGCGTTAGCCGACTTTATAGTCGAATTAGCCTTCCCTCAAAATCCAACGAGAGGGCTAGATCACCCATGACATCTTTATATGGACGGTTCGTCAACAAATCTGGCCTCGGGGGCAGGGATAGTCCTCATCAGTCCCGACCGGCAAGTATTCACTTCAGCGGTCAGATTCGAGTTCATGGCCACCAACAATGAAGCTGAATATGAGGCCCTCATTGCAGGTCTCCACTTATCATTAGCTGTCGGAGTAAGACGACTCCAGATTTTTGGAGATTCTCAACTCATTGTAAGCCAAGTACGAGGTAAATATGAGGCTAGAGACGAGCAAATGATCGAGTATCAATGAATAGTTGCTCACTTGGTATCTCTGCTAGACCAAGTCTTTATCCAACAGATACCTCGAATGAGTAACACACAAGCTGATGCCCTAGCAACACTAGCAACAAGCGATGGGCCAGCAGATCTGACAGACATCATCATTACCAGAAAAGTCCAACCATCAACAATGGATTACGAAGTAAACCAAGTAGTTGAACAAAACAACGATGATGATTGGAGAACTCCTATAGCCAAATACTTGAAAAATGGGGAACTGCCAAGCAACTCGTTTGAAGCTGTAAGAATTACGAAACAAGCAGCCAGATATACTCTGGTAGACAAACAGCTATACAAAAGAGGCTTTTTGCTCCCACTACTCAAGTGTTTGTCTAGGGGGCAAGGAAGGACAGTTCTGGAGGATGTACATTCTGGAGTTTGTGGAAGTCACACTGGGGGGCAAGCTTTGGCCTACAAAACTGTAAGGCAAGGTTATTATTGGCCAACCTTACGGAAAGATGCAATCCAGTTAGCCAAAGCTTGCCACCAGTGTCAGATTTTTGCTCCAAGTATTCATGCCCCGGCCCAGGAGCTTGTATCTGTTTATAGTCCATGACCATTTGCAAGATGGGGAATGGACATTATTGGTCCTTTCCCGGCAGGAGTGGGAAATGTTCGATTTGTCGTCATAGCAGTCGATTATTACACAAAGTAGGCAGAAGCGAAGGCCATGGTAAAAATTACACAGCAAAACATGATCAACTTCATATGGCAGAACATTGTCTGTCGCTTTGGAATTCCACGAACAATTGTGACAGATAATGGCCCGCAGTTTGACGGAAAGGAGTTAAGAGACTTCTGTGCAAAGTGGGGGATCAGGAAACACTATTCGACTCCCTATCATCCCCAGTCAAACGGGCAAGTTGAAGCTGTAAATAAGATTATCAAGAATACATTGAAAATACGCCTGGCAGAAAGCAAAAGTAGTTGGTCAGAAAAACTCCCGGAGGTCTTGTGGGCATATAGAGTTTCTCCCAGGTCAAGCACCGGAGAAACACCTTTTGCAATGACTTTCGGAACAGAGGCTGTGATACCAATTGAATTAAAGACCAACACAGTCAGGACGACCAGCTTTGATGAACAAGCAAATCGTTCCGCTTTGGCCACAGAAATAGATTTGCTCGAAGAAAGAAGATTACATGCCGAACTAAAGAACGCCACGTACAAACAAAGAACAAAGCGTTATTATAATTCTCAAGTCAAGATAAGAAAGTTAGAAGTTGGTGACCTTGTTCTAAGAAAGGAGCTTGCCCCACCTCCAGGCATATTTGGCCCGACTTGGGAGTGCCCATACAGGGTAACAGACAGGTTACCCAATAGAGCATACGACATAGAAGACTTAGATGGTAACTCGGCCCAATATTCCTGGAATGCAGCTAACTTAAGAAAGTACTTTCAGTAGGCGACCAGTTTTGCCTCATGAGAGAGTGAAGTTGAGATGGGCGAGCTACTAAGTCCACTGGACGAGCTGGAATGACAGAGATACAAGATGGATAAAAAAACTTGCCTAATTTTTTGAAATTTTCACCAAGTATAAATGGTCGAACTGGGTTGGATTAGGTCAAGTTTGGTCGCGGTCTAGAATGCCAGTATCTTATATGGTTTTATTTCCTCTTAAGAGTCTAAAGATGCCTTGACAAAATGTATAGTGGTCGAGCAGCTTTGACTCCTGGTGTAAATTATGTTATTTAATGGTTGGAAACTTAACATTGTTTTTGTCGAGCAGATCCAACCTAGCTAGTACAGGATTACATTTTTGGTCGCTTTCAACACTTGTAATTTTTTAAGATCGTTCCAATGTTAAGTTGTTCGTTCAAACAAAAATGCAAGCTCAAGGCGCAAGTTGATTATACAACCAAGCCCATAAAAGGCTGTTCGTTTTTAAATGGACATAGCCTAAGGCCAAAAGCCCATCAAATTCTAAGGCCAAAAAGTTCTTAAGGAACAAGACCCAACTACATTAAGATTGTTGAAGCATAGATAAAAATGCAAAGAATAATTAATGTAAGATAAATAAGACGAGCAAATGTGTAAAATAGTTTCATTAATAATAAGGCTTGATCGCCCAAAAACATTAAAAAAAAAAAGCGAACAAAATAACAAAAAAGAGAGATAAAGTACAAGTCCCTAGCTAATCCTATCCGCTAAGATCATTGCCCAGCAGGAAGGGGAATGTTATCGTCTTTAGGATCTTCCAGAGGGGAGCCGGCGAGAGCAGGGTCAACTGGGACCACCTGAGTCAGTTCGGCAATCAGCCCCTCGGCATCAGCCCGCTCTTGGAGAGCTCTTTCACTCTGATCGGCGTGCAGGATCTGCTCGCCCTCGGCAACATCGCCATCTTCTTCTTCCTCGTCTTCGGGAGGACTTGTGATAATAATTTCAGGGCCGATGAAGTCAAGCTTGACTCCGTAGTCAGGCAGGTCGCCAATCTGAAGAGTTGTGCCCGGGGCTGGATGGTTTGATTCGACGAAGTTACAGAGCTCCTTGCCGATCTCCTCAACAACAGAGGCAGCCTTAAACTCGTGAGCAATTCGAATGCTCTCGGCATAGCCTGTCCCGTAACCCAGGATTGAGCACACCTCCATCTTAGGAATAAGTTCCTCTTGGGTAATGGAATTCGCGAGCTAGGATTCGAGTTCAGCAATTTTGGCCGTCGCCTTGGTCGCGAATTTCTCGGCGACCTCCTTCTGCTGTTGAGCGCGAGCAAGTTCTGCTTGCAACTGCTCGACCTCGGTCATCTTGACCTTTAATTCTTCAGAGACCTTGACGTGGTGGTCCAGAGCACGTTGCTCGCTGATTTGATGAGCTTTGGCTTTGTTCTCTAGGTCGGCGATAATTTTCTTCGCCTCTGCCTTAGCATCATCCCGCTCTTTGGCAATACGGCTGACAGTGGCCGCAGCTGACGAGAATTCTTCTCGAGATCTTCTACCTGGTCGACCAGACGCTGCACGGCCGCCAGGGTGTTGTCCGCCTCGACGAGACACAGATGGCCATTGTCACGAGGTGCCTATATCTTGACGGTCTCATTCAGCTCCTTGGTCCAGCTGCGAGCAACGACCTCGGAAGCGCGGCGGACAAAAGAATCCAGAATCTCGCGGAGGTTAGTCGGCACCTTTGAGCAGGCAAAACAGTGCACCATGTTAGACCGCCCAGGGTACTGCTCGGGCAAGTAGCTGGAAGGGAATCCTCAGTTAGTAAAAAAAAAGAGAAAATGCTAAGTGTCCTGGGCGAGGAAAGTTATACCTGTGAAGACGACCCTTGTCTTATCCGAGATAGGTGGAGTCAGATGAAGGACCAAATCCTTCGCGGGCAGGGGCGACCAGAGCTTGCTCGGCGGGGCGCTCCAAAGAGGGAGTTTGCTCGCTACTGCCTTCAGATGGCCGGACAGCTACGGTCACCTTCTCTTGAGCAGTTTTTGCTCGTTTAGCCGCCTTTTCAGTATCAGAGACGGGAGTGCCGTCTCCGCGAAGAAGCCTCTTCGCCCTCGGAGCTAGAGTTTTGGGTGGGCTGGCAACCGGTGCAGGCGGTTTCGCCGAAGTCGACCCCTCAACTTATCTGGGATCGCCTTTTCCACCTTGTGCCGCAAGGGCAATAATCTTGGAGAGGGGGTCGGACTTCTTGCGACCTCGTTTCGTCGGCATTTCCCAGACGCGATTATCGAGCTCAAAGAAGGAGGGGTGAAGAGCAACTGTGATGAGCTGATCTGTAAAAGAAATATAAAACAAGTTAAATAACACCAAGTGTAATGCCGAACAGATCTGTTCGCCTAGCAAGAAAATATACTTACCCTCCGGAATGGGTCCCAAAGCCTCAAGATGGTGAGGATAAGTTGTGAGGTGGGCAACACGTAGTGTGTCCTCGGAGAAGAGATGGCCAATGCTGCGGTCTTCTCGGCGACGAAGGGCGATCATACACGCGACGAACAAAAATTGATCGCTGACGCAATTCTTGACAGTTCGCCAACCCAAGCTTTTAGGACCTGAAATAAAAGAAAAAGAGAATTAAAATTAGTCTAACCACTTCAAAGTTATAGAAGAGGTAAGACTCACGCTTTAATTCCCTAAACTCCGCCGGGGTCTCAATTCGCTCAGGACCCCCAGAGGGGCGAGCAGAAGCACGCCAGTCGCCCCCGACCCAGAACCAGTCGTGCTTCCAGTCTTGCACCTTTCCGGGGATGTCCTCCACCAGTTTCTGGCCTGGTTACGCCTTCAGATAGTACCAACCCGCTTCTTCCCCAGTGCAACCAGTGATCGTCATCAGGTAGCAAACCTCCTCGGCGGACAGCTTATTGGGGTATCCCTCTAGGGCGAACATGACCATCAGAGCCATCAAATTTATCCACCCAACAGAAGTAAGTTGGGTGATAGCTAAGTTTACGTCTTTTAAGAATTGGCCGACCAGAGGATGCAGCGGTAGGGAAACTCCGGCATTCAAGGTAGCAAGGTTGATCGCCTTCAATCCACGTGGTGGGCGATCAGCTCTGTCGTCCGCCAAGGGAGCATACATCGGGATGTCGAAGGGAATCTTGTAATCCCTCCAAATCCCAGGAAAGTCCTCCTCGGTAACGGCGGATACGATACAGCTCGCAGCGAACTCGGTCACCTTAAGCTTTCGTACCCCGCGAACAGAAGTGGCAAATCGATTTGAATTCTCCTTTTCGTATTCGTCCCAGTCTACACGGCGAGCAACCGCGACTGGAGCTTGATGCTCAATCAATCTGGGCGCAGGAAAGTCGATGTCCCTAAGAAATGCCCAGGTTAATTCGTCGAGGTTCACCGGCTGAAGTACCTCGACCTCCTCATCCTCGTCCTCATGGAGATCCGAGCTCATTTCCTCCAAGAGCTGGCGAGCAGGATTTGCTCGCTCCTCTCTTTCCCCGGAGGGACGAGCTCCAGAGTTAACGGAACGTGCAACCGAAGCCGCCTCGGGATCGGACTCCAGGTTTACAATGGGAGGATTTTCTTCGACGGGCCGTTCTTCGGGGTTCCGGGGAGGGAAAGATCCGGTCTCGAAATGCGACGATATCCAGTAAGGGGAGGTAAAAAATTTGAATGTTTGTAGATTCCGGCGAGGGAGAACTCGGCGGTTTAGGACTTTCCACGACGGAGTAGGGATGTTTATGGAATAAGAACACACACAACGCAAGAAAAGAAGAAAGAAAAGAAGAAAGCAAAGAAGAAACTACCTCGAAGTCGTTTGAAGGTCGCCGAAAACTGGAAACGTACGCCGAAAGTTTGAAAGGGGAAAGAGGAGAGATTCGCGCTCAATAAACAGTAAAAATAACAAAAAATTGCGATTTTTTTCTTTATATACCCTCTGGAAAAACGGGGTACCGGGCGAACAAGGTGAAGAATTGAAGGACTAAAGTGCAATTTTTGGGCGCGTGCAGCACCTGCCCGACAAACCGGGAAGGCGCGTCGCCTCGAGATCACGTGCGCGTGGGCGGCAGCAATCATTCCACCCACGTCACATCTCGAACCGTACCCGGGCCTTGGGATCCCAACCGTCACCAGCCCAAGTCTGCTCGACCAATGTTGTCCGCCCGTGAAAAGTTGCTCGCCCCCACGACATTCCTGCTCGCACCAATGACGCTTAAAAGTTGCCAACCCAAAAATTGCTCATTCATCATCTTCACAATTTATTGATCGACAAGGGGGCAATTGTTGATGGGCGAGCAGAATCAGCCATTGGGCGACCAGGATTAGCACAAAGCACTTAAAGATTAAGGCAAAGTTGACCCAA
Organism: Ballota nigra; assembly: GCA_947034835.1. NCBI lineage: Eukaryota > Viridiplantae > Streptophyta > Magnoliopsida > Lamiales > Lamiaceae > Ballota > Ballota nigra. Next base: position 27,191,773 of record OX344730.1, read on the forward strand.
GATACACCTAAGATATCTGGCGAGCAGAACCTGCATGCTACACCAAGACGAATGGGCGAACAAAATCAGATTAAGATCCACATGACAAACTCAGTTAGCATCCCGCCGACCAGATCCGACCATAAAGCCAAAACAACAGCTAAAATGAGGCAAGAGACCAACAAAATCAGACTAAAGACTCCTCCAGGACAAGTCCAATATGTCGAGCAGCTCTTGACTGCGAGCAAGTCCAACAAGATAAGGATAGAATTTAGTTTAGATAAGGTCAAACTTAGTCAAAGGCCAGGTATCGTGCATGCAGGCCTGGTAGACCAAAAGTCACGACACCTCCTGCTAGGCAAATGTCTATAAATACTAATTTTTTTCAGCTAATAAAACAAGCACAAATTATTATACACGTCCGAACTTCGATTACGAATCTAAAGCAACTCGATTAACTTACAATCGAACTTAAACACGTCAGCTTTCAAACGATTCTAACCCATCTAAACCCGAAAATTCGTATTCACTAATTACGTTAGTGATCAATCACACGTAATTGTTTGATGATCGATTAACCACCAAAAACAGCCATTAATCTTCGAAATTAGAACTGATCATCAACATTTGAGAATTGGCGTTTAGAACGATCTCTAAGAGTAGTCCCTGGAGTTTAAATTAAAAATCGTCCCATAACTTTTTAACAAAATAGATTTGGTCCCAAAATTAATTTTTTATCAGATTTAGTCTCAATTTCTCTGACGGGATCCAATTTTGGTCCCAAATCGGTGGTAAAAAGCAAAACGATGTCACTTTGAAGTTCGATTTTGGTGATATCCGGCGAGGGTGCTGATACGTATATGGCTATCTCTACTACTTATATCTTATTTTTCTTTTCTTTTGCAGCTTTCGTAGTATTTAAAAATTCTAAAGGAAAAGGAAAAATCAAATATAATTAGCACATATGAACGCCATATCAACACCCTGCCATAAATCCCCAATTTTGGACTTCAAAACAACGTCGTATTGACTTTTTCGGCTGATTTAGGACCAAAATTGGAATTTTGGGACTAAATCTGATAAAAAGTTAATTTTGGGACTAAATCTATTTTGTCAGAAAGTTATGGGACGGTTTGAAATTTAAACTCCAGAATTTGAGTGATATTCGTGGGAGAGGGGGAGAAGGGGTTTGGTTTGTGTGCCTGCACCGCCGGGGTCGGGACGAGAAAACCTGAGCCCGCTAAAACCCTCATTCTTACAGTGAAGAAGACGGCGGCATCCATCCCCAATATGAACAACCGTAAAGTGGTGGAAATCGGGGAGTATCAAGTATGCGGGGGCGCGACATAATAAATTTGCAAAAATTAATCTGAAATTTGAAAGAATAGTTAACGAAACTCTGAGACAGTTATTCAATGGAACGTATTACAGGTTACTGTTTAGTTGCTTCACATGATTATCTTTCTTTGGTTTATGAGAAGCCTCGGCAGCATCTCCCTTCACTAATTGTTTGAAGGTTGTGAGTAAATTTATTTGACCAAAATATTGTAAATTATTTTAGAATTAACCTTATATTTGTTAAAGTCATAAAACGTTAATATATTTTTATATTTTCCCTATTGCTAAATTCCTCATAGAAAAATATGGATATTAAATTTGTCAATCTTGTCCGAGGGGTTTGATCATGAAAACGGTCATATTGGGTGGTGGTGACCAATCAACGATAACGAACACGAAAATAACATCCACGCAATTCATGTTTGTTTTATGTTCGATTCATGAACTGAGTCATCATAAAATCATAAGTGTAATATTTTTCCAAATTTTTCATGAGAAAGTGTAGACGTGTCGAAAAATAACTAAAATACTTGCTTAGTTATTAGTTAATAGTCTACCGTTAGTTGATTCAGGAAACTTCACTTGCTTAAAAAGGGATAAAGTAAAAGAAGGAGAAAATGGTAAGAAATTAATACTCCCTTCCTTCGTTCTATAAAATAAAAATTCAGTAATGTAATAATTTGTATAAAACACAAGCTAATTATGAAAAATAAAAAAGATACGGGTTTCCATCACAAACAGTTTGTGCAATAAAATCTTTTAGTTTTATTGGACATACTATTAAAGAAAAATGTAATAAGTAAAATGGTGAAATGTAATTTTACTATTAAAATAAAGAAGCTAATTTATTATTAGAATAAAAAAATTAATTGAATTGAATGTAAAACATAATGATATTTTGTATAAAATGTTAATATTGTGAACATGAAATTTAAAGAGATTTTTTTTTTTTTTTAAATATGCAAAGTGTTTGATAACAGACGGAAAGACAATCAGAAAATTATGAGAATGCTATGAATTTTCTTTACTGTTCAACCAAAATGCATATTGTCCAATTAGAAAACAAGAACTCAAATGTTACTGTGATTATTCGAGGAACTTGAATTAACCCTACTTTATATTAGAGTCGTGCACCGCTTGCAACATGATCTTACAATTAAATGAAGCATAATTTGTAAATAATATTTTAATCTTTTGGAAAGAATAAATGGTCATTTGTGTTTGTTTATGTTTCGCCGTGAAACTATTTCAAACAAGTTTTTGCCTTTAGAGTACATTTCATGTGCACCAATTGCATTATACAACTGGACACAATGGTAAAACATGACACAAATTTTAAATAAAATGTAACACTCGCTTCAAGTGAAACATGTAGTCTTATATAACTTAAACGTGACATTAGATTTGACTGAAGAAATGAAATGTAGCACTAATTTTGACTAAAGCATGACAAGTGCACGAATTTAAAAGTCACACACTTAGCTAGTGCATATGAGACATTGTCTTATTTTTTTTTGTTTTTTTATGTATCCCAATAAAGAGTATATATAGTGTGAAATATATAATGAGTGCACGAATTTAAAAGTCGTACACCTAGTGCATATGAGACATTGCCTTATTTTTTTGGTTTTTTAAGTATCCCAATAAAAAGTATATATAATGTGAAACTTATTCATATATAAATCATTTTGCAATACTTTTTAGTAGAATAATTCATATTTTTTAGAGTTAACGACTCATATCTTTTAGTAAAACAATTTATACCCTTTATACCCCTCAAATTATACTCTTTAGGCTGTGTTTACTTTCCCTTTTATCCTAGGTTAAGGCTGGTTTGACACAAAAGTCGAGATATTGCCAATTGTTTACATTTCATGTTACAATTTCCGGGTAAACCAGCCGCCCCGGGTTAACACGGATTCCCAGGCAATTTGGTGGATTAAATAAACCTCCCATTTTGGGCGGATTATTCACTGTTCATCCGGTTTAGACAAAATACCATGTACTCCAACAATAAATAAAAGGAAACAAAATAAGAGAAGAAATAAATTAATACGATAAAAAGAAGATATGGGAAGGGAGCAAATAATTTCGCCGGAAAATTACCGCCAGAAAATTACCACCGTTATCTCGCGCACTCTCTCACACTCTTCTTGTCTATGTGAAACCCATCTCAGAAAATAGCTTAAAAACGCATGGAAAACGAAATTGAACTTCAAAATGAAGAATGACGTCTTGAACTACAAGAATCGACACCGCACCGCCTAAGAATTAGGGAATGTGATTGGATTTCAGAGAAATTGATGCTAGGGGCTACTACTTCGCACCACCAAATTTCGGATCAATTGATGTTGGGGGCTTCATGAATTTAATTGCTGGTACTACTTTTGAGTTCTCAATTGTTTTGTAAATTATGTTGAAGGATACTGTTGGGAATAATTGTTTTGGATTTTTTCAATTTATGTTGGGGGCGGATTTCGCCATTGAAGAAGAGAAGATAGATTGGGTTAGGACAAAGTATAGAGTGAAACTAGTTTATATATAAATCCATGAAGAATATTAATTGTTTTCATTGAAGAGTATTAGTTGTTTTTACTGAAGAGTATTACTGATTTACACTAAAGAGTCTTAGTTGTTCAGTGAAAATGAACTAAAACTCTTCAGTGTAAATCAGTAATACTCTTCAGTAAAAACAATTAATACTCTTCAGTGAAAACAACTAATACTCTTCAGTGATTCATATATAAATCAATTTCACTCTATACATACTCTTGGGTTAGATATTCTGGAAGATTTAAGAATCAGAAAAGGAAAATTAAAATAAAGACATAATTAGTGTAGGGATAAATTCGTAATTTTAGTATTATACAATATATTCCCTTTAGTTTTATCTCACTATGTAAACAAGTGTCAACCAATTTAAAACCACCTGTAATCCTCCGGTTATCCTGACTTACTATATCTCATGTTAACTCTTCATTTCATAGTAAACACACACTTAGTGGATATAATTTATATCCTTCACAACTAATATCATTTTAGTGAAAACAGCTAATATTTTTTATAAATAATTTATACTTTTCAAAATGGTCCATGTGTAACTAATTTCACACTATAATTGGCCCCCAATAAAATTCTTTTTGTTATTAAATAAGCGTTTGCTAACAAATTTCTATATGGAAAAAAAAAAAAAAAACTTCTTATTGTAGCTGTTATTCATTTTCCTGGACACAGATAAATACTCCAGCGTTTGTGAATATAAATTAGAATAAATATATTTAGTTTTAATTTGTTTAAAATTATGCTTCTCTATTTTCAGTTTCATAATAAATTTTATCCACCGAAGTTTAAAAAAAAAAAATTCTACCCATTTAATAATTTGTCATCAAAACACACTTTAAAATGTGTATAAAAATATTTGCCCCCACCCCATCCATTTAATATACATAAATACTCCACCCTTTTTTTATTTGTCTCAATTTATTCATTCACAAAAGCCAACTTTTTCAGAAATTAAAGTATCAAAAAACTCTTTTATCCATATGAAATTCATATAGATTATAATAAATATCCATATTAAAATATGTGTCTTATTAGGGATATTTTGTTGAAAAGAACAATATAAATTTGCATCGTTATTAATATAATGGTAATTTAAAACAAATATTATTTTGGATAAAATGAGACACTTAGAAATAAATGGAGGGAGTAGTTAATATTTGATTCTTTTTGTTGTAAATAAGTGCGTAAATAAAGAGACAGCGTTTGTTGACCCAGTTCGTCGGGAACGACTACGTCTGGGGGCGATCCAAGCCAGGAGTTCCACTATTATTCTTGTGTATGAGAGTATACAATTATGAGTACAAAGATATATTTATAATACTAAAAATCCTAGTCTAATAGATAAAGTCCATTGAGTTTCTTGGTCCATAAGTAATGTCCATATCAAATCTTCTAGATTTGGAATAATAAATCTTCTAGATTTACAACACTCCCCCTTGGACATTACAACATAACATAAATGTCTTGTCATGAAAACTCCACGTGCTAGGGATCGGCCAAATAATAAGTAGGGAGGAATGTCATCGATCTTCTAGATCTAAATCTTCTAGATTTATTTCGGGGTTACCTCTCCCCCTGAAGACAACAACACTTTAAGTCTTAGCATCCCAATACCACGAATGTACTTTTCAAAAGTAGACGTAGGTAAGAATTTAGTAAACAGATCTGCTAGATTGTTACTAGATTGCACTTTTTGAATGGTAATCACGTCATTCTTCTGGAGTTCGTATGAGTAGAAAAACTTAGGTGAAATATGTTTCGTCAGGTTTTCCTTGACGTACCCATTACTCATTTGTGCGATGCAAGCAACGTTGTCTTCAAATATAATGGTGGGAGGTGTATCGCCTTTGGCGATACCACACGAGTCACCAATGTGTTTCACTAAGGACCTTAACCAAACACATTCTCGTGCGGCTTCAAATAAAGCTATTATCTCTGAGTGGTTTGAAGACGTGGTAACCATTGATTGTTTAACCGATCTCCATGAGATCGCGGTTCCACCACAGACAAAAACGTAACCAGTCTGGGATATGGCATTGTGGGGATCAGACAAATAGCCAGCATCCGCATAACCTACTAAGATTTTGTCTTGGTTCTTACGATAAAACAGTCCAAGGTCTTGAGAACCTTGGAGGTATCGTAGAACATGTTTAACACCATTCCAATATCTCCTTGTAGGAGAAGCACTATATCACGCAAGCAAGTTGACAGCAAATGCAATGTCCGGACAGGTGCAATTTGCGAGATAGAGCAAAGCTCCAACAGCGCTAAGATAAGGAACTTATGGCCCCATAATTTTTTCTGAATTTTCTCTTGGCCTAAATGGGTCCTTATCCACTTCGAGGGATCGGACAACCACCAGGGTGCTAAGTGGATGAGATTTATCCATGTGAAATCTCTCTAATACCTTCTTTACGTAGGTCGACTGATGTATAAGGACTCCTTCTGGGAGGTGCTTGATCTGCAAGCCGAGGCAGTACTTGGTTTTACCCAAGGACTTCATTTCGAATTAAGCTTTCAAGATTGAACTGGCTTCTTCAATCTCTTTCCATGTTCCGATTATGTTTAGGTCATCAACATAGACGGATATGATGCAAAAACCATCTTGCGATTTCTTCGAGAATACGCATGGAAAAGCTTTATCGAATGTGTATCCTTTCTTCTGAAGGAATTCACTAAGTCGGTTGTACCACATGAGGCCCGATTGCTTCAGGCCATACAACGACTTTTGCAATTGTATGATATACATACTGCGGTTTTCACCATCCCTCATTTGAGGAATGTCAAATTCATCTGGGATTTTCATATAAATGTCGGAATCTAGTGATCCGTATAAGTTCGCGGTTACTACGTCCATTAATCTCATTTGGAGATTCATTTTAACTGCCAAAGATATCAAGTAGCGGAACGTTATTGAGTCCATGACGGAAGAATAGGTTTGATCAAAATCAATCCCGGGTTTCTGCGAAAACCCTTGTGCTACAAGCCTCGCTTTATACCTCTCCACAGTATTGATCTCATTTTATTTTCGTACAAATACCCATTTATATCCTATGGGGATAGCGCGCACGGGTGTACGAACGATAAAGCCAAATACTTGTCTTTTTTTAAGCGATGCGAGCTCTGCATCAATTGCCTCTTTCTATTTAACCCAATCGGAGAGCTTCCGGCACTCGGCGATTGTTTTGGGTTCTGGATCTAGATCATTTATAATGGAAAGGGCGATTGACGTTGCAAATGTCTCGTCGACGACAGTAATATTTCTATTGTATGTTTCTCCCGTATCTGTGAATTTTACAGAGACTTCGACATTTACGTCAACCCGACCTTCCTCATTTCCCATTGTATCTGGGTCTGGTCGTTCCACGGTCCTAGTGCATGGAATATTTTGTGCACGTGCTTCATCACTAGGACTCTCGTCTCCTAGAGACTTGGAGTTATCTAGACGGATCTCTTCTAGAGATTTTCCATTCGACTGACCAGATTTGCAAGCCTTTCATTTGGGTGTGTTACTATCTCTTGAGGGTCTCTTATGCTTTTGGCGTGTGGGGGCATGAGTACTCGTTTTGCTTGGGACCTCAACCCTTTGGGGAGCATTTACTGCAGGTATATGCGATTTAGTCACACCTCTATGGTCAGTGAACGCGTCTGGCAGATTATTTGCTAAGTTTTGTAAGTTAATGATCTTCTGAACTTCTAGTTCAGATTGATTAGTGTGCGGATCTAGATACTGAAGATTACTTATGTTCCACGTAAGTTCCCGGTATTCATTCAATTTTAAATTCGGATCTCCCCCTAATGCCGGGAAGTAATCTTCATCGAACGTGCAATCAGTGAACTGGGCCGTTAATTGATCCTTGGACAAAAGATCGAGGTATTTCACGATGGATGGAGAGTCGTATCCGATGTAAATACCGAGTTTCCTTTGTGGACCCATAGAGGTCCTCTTTGGTATCGTTATTGGAATGTATACCGCACATCCAAAAATATGCAGATGGGAAATGCTAGTTTCTTTCCCACGCACTAACTGTAGGGGGGAATGATCATTATATGCAGTTGGACGAATTTGGATTAAATGTGATGCATGTAGGACTGCATGCCCCCAGCATGAAGTGGGTAGTTTGGAGTTCATAAGCAATGGTCTCGCGATAAGTTTGATACGTTTTATTAGCGCCTCAGCAAGACCATTTTGGGTATGGACGTAGGGGACTGAATGCTCCACTTTAATTCCCAGGGCCATACAGTAATCTGTAAAGACCTTCGAGTTGAACTCAGCTGCATTATCCATGCGAATCGATTTGATTGGATAATCCGGAAATTGAGCTCTAAGCTCGATAGTCTTTGCAATGAGCTTCACAAAAGCTTGATTGCGGGTGGACAGCAAACATGCAAATGTCCACCTAGTGGAGGCATCAATAAGGACCATAAAATAACGAAACGGTCCTGATGCTGGGTGAATCGGTCCGCAAATGTCTCCTTGAATTCGCTTCAAGGAAAACCGAAGACTCTAGTCTAACCTTAGTGCGCGACGGGCGCACTATTAACTTACCTTTAAGACATGCATCACAAATAAGTTCATCAACAGGAAGGATTCTATTATTCGAATTATTATGACTAATTGAATTAGGTAGAATCCTACGTATCATATATTGTCCTGAATGAGTTAACCGCTGATGCCTTAATATAAAGAAGGTCGGGTCATGAAATTTCATACTCATGACTAGATGGAGATTTTGACGGCCGGATATAGGAATAGTACAATCCGGGGGAGAAGTAAGGAAGTTTTTCTATAACTTATTTACGGCTACCTCGAGTAATAGCCATCAAAAGGTATTCGTTATTGTTCTCAGTTTCAGTTTCAATGTGATATTCATTAGTCCTAATATCTCTAAAATTGAGCAGGGTACACTTAAACTGTGGAAATAATAAGGCATTATTCATTATGAGTTCGGTACCCACGAGGAGGACAATGAGAGCTCTTCTGGACCCCACTATCAACCTACTATCATTGCTATTGTAGTTATACTCCCCTTACGATTTAACAAGTTATGAAAGAACTTCTTATCTCTTAAAATTGCATGAGTGGTGGCGCTATCTACCAAACATAAAACACAATCTCAATCCATCACGCCAGAGGAAATAACTCAAACCTAATATCTGATATGTTTACTAGCCATGAAAAACAATATCCAAGTAAATTTAATGGACATCGTTAAGGTAAACACATTGAAGCTAAAACATAATATCATCCATAAAATAAAATATCTGAAAGAATGGATCCAAATATAAAGTACTAAAACAATCAAATACACAAATCACTCATCATCTCCAAGGTCCTTGAGCTTGATGCCCAGAGGATCGACGTTGTCTTGGTCAAAGTCTGCTTCAGGCAGTCTGTCATGGTGAGATTCGACTCTAGGGGCCTTCCCCTTGCCGTCCTTCTGCTGCTTTTGACAAGCCTCAACCAAGATCTTGGGAGTGCGACACGTGCGAGACCAATGGCCTCTGCATCCGCATCTGTAGCAGGACTGCTTAACCTTGCCAGATGAAGAGCGAAATTCGAGGTTCTGTGACCACCAGATGTACTATGACCTCGGCCTTTAACCCAGATCATCTTACTCTCTCCCTCTTCCACGTTTGCAACCAATAATATAATTGTCCCTATACTGCTGCTGGAGTATAAGGTTGCTAGCGTGGAATGTTGACAGATTGTTCTGCATCAACTGGGTTACAATATGGTGCAAAACAGAGTTGTACTCCGTTATAGACTTAAGGTCTTGGAAATGGAGTCTCAACCAATCGTATTGTACCGGAGGGGGGAGTATATCATTTTGTTGTTGGAAACGATCCTACAGGGAGTTCCACAACATTCTGGGGTCCCTGAATGAGGATCTGAATGATGAACTCCTCACTCAGGTGGTTCATGAGAAAAATTAACGCTTTCGCCTTCAGGGCGTTAGTGGATTTCGAACCTTCGAGAATTGTTTCGCTCAACTCATTTAAGGCTAGATGGAACTCGACATCTAGCGCCCATGTCAGGTAGTTATTACCATCGAGAGCAAACTCATCTAATTCTTTCATTGTAATACCATATATTTTTACTACGATTTTAAAGTGACATGGTAAGAGTTGTGACCAATTTATTGACAACGGAGAAATAAGAATTTATTTAATTATTCTAGAGCACATAGATACAAGTATTGGGCATCGTCTACCCAAAACATAAATTTACGGTCCGACAAATATCGGGCGCCGCCTACCCGGGCATAATATGTGGACTATAAAGAAATAAACTATGTGCGGAAAAGTAATGCACGTAGGATAATTAAATCACATAAACATGCATAAACAATTAAGGAAGATAATCACATGAAAATAATTTCTAGAAAATATACGATTTAATTTAATCATAAGAATAATTATTTCATGTATATTAACGCAATTTAACGAAATATTTTCAGGATTAAAATAAATTAACGCGGATTTGTGATACCAAATACGCAAATCACAAAAATCCGGGAAAAACACCGTGAGTGTCGCGCATGGGGAACGGGCGACGAGGACGTGCGGGGGCAAGAGGCGGCAGCGTCACAAACACGCAGCGGCCCGGCAGCCCGCGCGCGATGGGCGGCGGCTGCATGCGCGACGACACAGCGGCTCACTGCGCGATAGGGTGGCGGCGGCGGTGCACGGTACGACAAGGCGGCAGCGCACGGTGCGAGTGGTGCGCGGCACAGGCGGCATGGCGCGGTGGCGTAGCGCACATCACGATGGGACAGCAGCGCTCGGCACGGCAGGGCGGCGGCTGCGGCGCGTCGAGGCGGCGACTGCGCACGGCGAGGCGGCAGCGTACGTCGCGGTGGCACGCGGCGCGGTAGCAACGCTCGGCATGTCGAGGCGGCGACGCAGGCGGCACGGCGCGGTGGTGCGCGCGGCGGCTGCGGGCATAGCCAGGCGGCAGCGCACGGCGCTGCGGGTCAATGAGATGGCACGTCGGGATGGCGGCTGCGCAGCGTAGGCCTGCGGCGGCGCGGTGCGCGTGGCGGCTCCGGGTTGGTGGCGGTCGATCGTCTTCGGGGCGACGACCGTTGCACGTTAATTCAATTCACAAAATAATTTTAACGTAATATAATTACACGCAGGTATATCCAAGAACGAAATCAAATTCAAAGTACACAAAAAATCATGTGATTCATATAAAAATAAGTTAAGGGCGTACCGTATAATCTCGGTTAGAGACTCGTGCTGATAACGTATTGTAAATAAGTGCGTAAATAAAGAGACAGCGTTTGTTGACCCAATTGGTCGGGAACGACTACGTCTGGGGGCGATCCAAGCCAGGAGTTCCACTATTATTCTTGTGTATGAGAGTATACAATTATGAGTGCAAAGATATATTTATAATACTAAAAACCCTAGTTTAATAGATAAAGCCCATTGAGTTTCTTGGTCCATAAGTAATGTCCATATCAAATCTTCTAGATTTGGAATAATAAATCTTCTAGATTTACAACACTTTTAATTTTAAATATTAAACTCAAATTTGATATTGAATGGTACTGAATCATTATTTTTCGTTATTTGGTACTGCATCTGTATTTTAAATCTGGTATAGAACCAAGATTATGTATCCAATCCCTAATTAAGGTACTATTCGGTACCTTTTTTTAAAAAAAATTCGTTATAAAATACTCAATAAAATACTCTCTCCATCCCGAACCTTTCTTCACGTTTACTATTTTCACGTGTTTTAATGAGTGGTTTTTTTATTAGTATTTAAAATGATAAATTAATTTTTAAGTCACTTTATAATAGAAGAGAGATAAATCTATCATACCACTTTTTAAAAGTTATTTTATCATTTCAAATATTAATAAACAATTCTCTTGCTAAAATACGAAAAAAATGAAAAAGTAGTGTGAAGTATTAAGTAGATATGTTAGAGGTATCGTAAGATCCATTTATAAATAAAGTGATTTTTTTTTTAAGATAGGTAAATGTTAGTTGTTAGTAGTTAGATTAGCTCACCAAGTCCCCAAATACTTCAAGCCACCTTATAACTCCCATAATTCATTCCCAAAGGGAATTGAACCCGCGTCACTCACTAGAATGAGGAACCCGATGGCCATGTGGGCTAAGCCACCTAGTTATAAAGTGATTATTTGTGAGCATAAAATATTATTACTCGATATAAATCCGAAATGATTAACAGTGTGAATGTATCTTAGGATCGAGTAAAACAGGTATTTAATATGGGATTGAAGGAAATGCTTCAATAAATGAAGAATACTTGAAGTGTGTTAAATGCAAGAATAAACAGTTAATACATAAGGAATTGCTAAGTTTTTTTAGGCTCGGTCCTAAGTTGGTGATTTAGTTATTGTATCTTAAAGATATTATTTATGGTGTCTGTTGATAGCGATTTCGGGTAGAGATCGCTCAAGGGTCTTTAGCGGGTAGAGATAATAAATATAAGTAGCTGAATGCAATGAATGCTGTGATAAATGTGCTCTCATGTGGAGTTTTTTCTATTGAATAAGTTGTGTGTTACAATGAGCATTAAAGACTCTATTTATAGGTTACAAATCTGGGCTTCCCATTGGGTCTGGCCTCCTCATTGGGATTGGCCATGACCCCCTCTACCGGCCAATGAGAGTCTTCCACGTGTCTCAGCTGACTTCTGTTGACAAGACTTCTCTCTCTGGCCCTACTCTGACCCAGTCACATCCACACGTTCGATGTGACAACACTGGCCTAGTGGCTAGTTCGGCCACGACGGCCACACGGGTAGTCGAATAGTAGCCCGCGGGGTCTAGCCTCTGTCAGCCGGGCTGTTGCGGGTAGCGGGTAAAGGTAGCCCCAGGGACCTCTCAGCCGTGCCCGCTCCCCAACATTGTCCGGGCCGGCCTGAATGTCTCTCCCCGCTACCGATTTTGGGGTCACGCCGCTCATCTTTTCTACCCGGAAGCCGATCATCCACCGCATCGGTCTCCGCCGCATCCTCGTTCGATCCCGTTGACGGGATAGTTGCTACTCGCATGGCCGTACGGTGCCGGGTATTACTGAGTGTAACAGTGTCCAAGATAACTCCCCGTGTTGCCCTAGTATCCTCATGCAATCTATGCATTAATTGCATGATGTCCGGGACGAATGTCTACACCGAATCTGTCGCTTTGGCCAATGGTTTGTTGTCAGTTGTCATTCAGGGGAGTTCTTTTTATATTGGACGATCTTCTTCCTAAACTAGGTAGGTAATTCTTGTACTATCTGTGTTACGTTGGTTTCTTTCCTAACTAATTCAGATCTTGTCGACTCTGCTCGCCATGTACCGAGGTGGCGAGGAATGATACTTGGGATAATTAGTGCTACAATATAAAGATAAAGTAAAATTTATTTTTCTAGTCTATGTCTATTTATATTGAATAAATAAATACAAATTAAAAAAATTATACCTACCTATTTTTTAATGAATTATACGGGTAAAATAGTTTTTTTTAATGAATATAATAAAAACACTTCATCCGTCTCTTGTTAAACTTTTCTCTTTTTTTTTTTTGTCAAAATGAGCGTAATAAGTTAAATTTCCTTTTTTTTAAATTTGGAAATTATTTGTCCACACCTATTTCTTTCTATCTTTATTTCCCACCATTTTTTTCTATCACACCCCGTTACACATTTAATACTCTCTCCATTCCTTTTTATTTATCTCATTTTATCCAAAAAAAAAATCTATTTTTAATTGTTACTCTACATATACTAATGCATGTTTTATTTTTATTTTTTTCAACAATGCCTCTAATAAATAATAGAAGGAATTATTATTTTGTAATAAATATGCACAATAAATAAAAGTGTAAGTGTCTTTTAATTCCTTAAAAAATAAATATTTTGATTTGTGTAGATGAATAAAATGCGAAGATAAAAAGAGATGAATGGAGTGCTATATTTTCTAATTGCAAAAAAATTGAATAAAAACTTAACAAAGAGATGAAGTATTTTTTATAAAATAAATTTCATTTTTGTGAAGGTGGGTATTTCAGAAAAATTCTCTTATCTTAAATGCCTTGCCGACCAAATTAAATTAAATTAAGGGTTTGACCATGAACACTTGGATATTTGCTCAAAACACCCATTTTACAGTTGCGTAGGGGTAGTACATAGTGCTTAAAAATGTTGTACATATCAGTGTAGTGAGCAAAATGCGAGTGTGAATAGCTGCGCTCATTTAAATATAGTCTCACCCCTATATAATTATGACGCCCCCCTCCCCTCCAATCCATTCAATCGTCCCACTATTCACAAAAATCGAAAAACATGGCCCCCCTTTCTCGTTCGGTTCTCTTCACACTTCTCTCAGTTTTGGTGTTTGCGGTTCCAATTTTAGGCGCCCTAGGTTCCTCCCCCTTGGCCGGCGGTTGGCGCCCTATCGACAACCCTAACGACGCGGCGGTGGTGAAGATCGCTAAATTCGCGGTGGCGGAACACAACAAGGACGCTAAGACGTCCTTGGTTTTCAAAAAAGTGGTCAAGGGTGAGCAGCAAGTGGTGGCCGGCATGAATTACCGACTGGTGATCTCCGCCGCGGATGGCCGCGCCGCCGCTCCCAAAACCTACAAGGCCGTTGTTTACTCCAGGTCATGGGAGAACTTCCAAAAGCTCGTTTCATTTGAAGTATTTACAGGTTAATTGCAGAACTAATGAGTACGGAATTTTAAGTTTTCATCTGTTAAAATTGAAACGCTTTGTTGTACGGTTTTGCGGAGATCTGTATGAGTATGTGGAATAAATAAATTTGGATATGTTTTTTGTTTGCTCTGTTTTTCAATTTTTGTTGCATCTTGAGAATATCAATTCGGCCTAATTGCGAATTAAATAACAATTTTTTTTTTTCAAATTGCAATGTAATATTTTAATTTTATAAACAAAATTATATTTTGCGATTTTTGCAATTTGAGCTTACAAATAGAAATTCTCTTATGAGAAACCAATATATTTTTAATATTTAAATTCAAAATAATATTGTAATGATATTTATTGATGAAACAACGTTTAATTCTATTAGGTAAGATATCACTATCATTCAGAATTAGAAAATTTATGCGTGTGAGTTCAAATTGCAAAAGATTGCTAAAGTAAGATTTTATTACTAAAATCTAAAAATTGAAATTAGATTGCAATTTTCTAAAAGATGGCAATTTTGTGAATTCAATTTCATTAAATATCAAAGTTATATATATATATATAGTCATTGTTATATAT
Source organism: Ballota nigra (assembly GCA_947034835.1). Lineage (NCBI taxonomy): Eukaryota > Viridiplantae > Streptophyta > Magnoliopsida > Lamiales > Lamiaceae > Ballota > Ballota nigra. Next base: position 27,206,911 of record OX344730.1, read on the forward strand.
AACTAGATGAGTGCCCCGCGTATCACGCGGAATTTTTGTAAAAATTAATTATATAATTGTTATATATATTTAAATAAATTTGTTCATCATAAAATAATATAATTATACTATATATTCAAATAATATGTATTAATAAAATTATGGGATAACATTTTAATTCACGACTTTCAGACTTGATCTCAATTTAGTTACGATTTTCAATATTATTATAAAAATTCACGTAATATTTTGTTTTTATTTACTATACACTTTTAAATTATGACATAATTTTCTCAACTACGCGTCAGATACTTATCTTTGTCTCTTAAGACGTTTTCCTCAATGTAGAGAGATTTTCAATTCAAGCACTAATTCACTCTCTCGCGTTTATTTTTTTCCTTCTTCTAAAAGTGCAAGTCGAAATATCAGATTGAAACAACTAAAGATGTAGTGAATATTCATAAAATTATTGGAAATTATTAAAATTTTTGAAAAAAAAATCCTCAAATATAGTGAAACAATAAAAATAACACAATTAAACATTAAAATTTCACATAATTAGAATTTTTTAAATTTATTTAATCAAATTAGTAATAGTATGTAGCATTAAATATACTTAAGTTACTTAGTTGCATTACTAACACAATAAAAAAATTTATATATAGGATATCCTAAATATAGTTAAGTAAAATGTAAATCATAGTAAAAATTATAATATACTTTTCTAAACTCAAATTATATATAATAGTATTCAAACTTTAAACATGTTCTTAACATAGCTTAATTGGTAAATATCAAGAATATTACTTATGAGGTTTAGGGTTCAAATCCTTGTAGATACAATTTTTTTGTTAGATTCCTTATTGTATAATAAGACATGTAGATGACACATATGATTCATAAAATTGGCACGTATGGCTTCCACGAAGTTAATCTCAGATGACACATAAGCGAAACGAACCTTGTGACGACACACATAGATGACACATATGATTCATAAAATTGGCATGTAGGCTTCCACGAAGTTAACCTCAGAACGACACATAAGCGAAATGAATTACACGATGACACATAGGCAAAATAAACCTCGTGAGGACACATAAGCATAAGAAACTCCCTATTTGCATAATAGGGGATTGCTTTAATTGTTATGTCCTCCCTCCGTCTTTAAATACTTTCCACATCTACTTTATTTTTGTATTTTAATGAGTCGAGTTGTTTATTAATATTTGAAATGATAAAGTGGGTTTTAAGGTAGAATATGATAGATTCATCTCTCTTCAAATATAAAGTAACTTAAAAATTAATTTATCATTTTAAATAAGAGTATGTATAGAGTGAAATTGGTTTATATATGAATCATTGAAAGATATTAATTGTTATAACTGAAGAGTATTAGTTGTTTTTACTGAAGAGTATTACTAGTTTATACTGAAGAGTCTTAGTTCATTTTCACCGAACAACTAAGACTCTTTAGTGTAAATCAGTAATACTCTTCAGTAAATACAACTAATACTCTTCAATGAAAACAACTAATACATTTCAGTGATTTATGTATAAACCAGTTTCACTCTATACTTTGTCTTTAAATAATAATAAAAAATGTGCTCTCTAATATACGAGAAAACAATAACTATGAAAATTGTTACGGGACAGAGGTAATATATATACACTATCACTGTTATAAAATCAAACGTATTTATGACAAATAATATATATGCATAGCAGTGTTAATGAATATACATAACAATGATCCTTGTAAAAGAGAGTTTGCGTGAACTCAAGTTCACAGGAGATAAAAATTTGTGTTAACTCGATTTCATTGAATATTATTATTATAGATACATACTATTACTGTACATAATCAATATCATTGTTATGAATTGAGGTGGGGAAAGTACTACTCCCTCCGCCCCATAATTGTTTGCACACTTTCCTTATTTGTCCGTCCCACAATTGTTTGCACACCCATGAAATGAAACATTTTTATAAACCCCACCTTCACAGTATTAACATATTTACAGAAATTGTCATTATTTTTTACTTTTTTGGTACACAATACACTCAATTCAACCATTTTCTTCACTTTATACCCCACAAAATACTACTCATTACATTTTTGTCTTAAAAGTCGTGCCCAAACTATGGTGCAAAAACTTATGGGACGGAGGAAGTAATTTTTTTTTTTGTATAACACGCTTACTGTACCGGTATTTTAATTTACCAAAAAATTCGGTATAACGATATTTTCAGTACAGTATGAAATTGTACCGAAATTTTCGGTATGGTAAGGATATTAAAATTTGCATAATGTGGTATTGTTATATATAAAAAAATTGGGATTCGGTATATCGGTATATACTGTATCGAAATCTACAAAATTACAAAAAATAATTTATTTATGTGCTTCGCTATTTTCGGTATACCAAACCACCCATAATTATGAATATATTATCACTGTTATAAACCAAGTATAGGTTATGACAATAATAGTGTATATGCATAATAGTATAGTAAATACTCGTGCGTTCCGAAGAAACTTGCAAACTTTTTTTATTAGTTCCAAAAAAACTTGTACACCCAACAAAAGAAAACATTGATTTGCATGCACATTCACAAAAAATATACACATATTTATTCATATGTCACTACTCTATTCAAAAAGTAAATACTCCCTCCGTCCATGAAAAGTATACTCACTTGTTTGCACGTGGTTTAATGCAATATGTTGGAGGGTATTTAGGGGTCTTGTGAGGTCCGTTTATGAATAAATTTATTATTTATGGTAAGTATGCATAAAAACGATATCATAAACAATTATTTTATTCATAAACGGACCTCACAATACCCCATAATACCCTCCAACATATCGCATTAAACCACGTGCAAAAACATGAACATACTTTTCATTGACGGAGGTAGTATATAAAAAAAGGGGTATTCAAGGAGGTGTGCAAGGTCTTCGGGACGGAGGAAATATACATAACAATGATACTTGAAAATAAGAGTTTTCGTAAATTCAGATTAATAGGAGATACTTATAAAGAAACATTATTTTGAATAAAATGAGACACTTATAAAATAAAGAAGGGAGTATTTATATTTTTTTAATTTCAATTTTTATTAACTATACTTTGAATGCGTCTTAGCTGGAATTTTATATAATTGAATGTTATGTTTTGTATCTATTTAATTGATCATGATTCATGAATCCAAACTTAGTGTGTCCAACGTAGCAACAAAAAGATGTGTCTAAAACAGAATCCTCATGTGACTCAACAATCATTTCTTTTTGCTATCGAATGAATGTTTTGGATTCTTTTGATTATTTAACAATCGTTAAGTGTCCAATAGGGTGAGATTTTTTTTTTTTTTTTTTTTTTCCATACACAATGTATAATTGTCACTTGCTTTTTCCTGCAAAATATGGCACCTACTATTAAGTAGGCGAACGACGAGTGTATTTATGTGAAATCTTCGAGGTTACGTTTGAAGGGAGGTATTTGAGCAATGAATTTTAAATCACAAGTTAAATTCATTTTATTTATTTGGGTAAGATATTCAAATGAATGAATTTTAAATATTTAGCCTTAATCCTAGTTTAAATTGAAAGAATTTCAAATACTTAACCAAACAATGTCATTTGAAATCCATTGATTCTATTACTCGTTCATTTTTAAATTTCTTAAATTTTAAATGGCTATATCCAAACGCAATCTAAAAGAAAAGAATGTGTGTGAAGTCTAAAAAGTCATTAATATGCTTGTGAAATTTGAAAAGTCATTATTAACATCCATCTTTTTACAGTTTTACAAATATTTTTTTGGACGTTGTAAGTTGCTTGTAAAATCAGATGGTAGGACAGTTGCTCCCCTTTTCAACACTGCTTAGTAAATTTATTTTTTTATTTATGTAGTAGCTTTTTCTTCACATTTTTTCCTAATTCACATTTTTCTTTCAATATTTGATTTGAAGTATTTATGGAAAGAGAGAATTAATTTTCTTTTTATCTCCCAGAGATTTGGTTTAAGGGTGGAGCGTTTGCTTTGGCTAAGTGGTTCAAGACGGTTTTTCTATTTTCATTGGGTAGGAGGTAAGTCATATATATAGACTATAATGCTTTACAATGAAAAAAAAATTGATTGCAGGATTCTGTTATTGATAATTGATTCAAAAAAGTAATATCTATATTCGTATGCAACTTTTGGTTATGAATAGATCTGCAATTATGGAAAAATAACAAGAACGAAAAATAAAGAAAACACAATTTATTGATTCAGTTTATAAAAATATTATTATGTCTGGAGACACTATCAAGCCAAAAGATTTATTAACTTATGTAACTATTCAAGTATAATGAATTAGAGAAATATATATACCCGAAATTGGGTTGTAACCCTAGAGCCCATCAAATTCGAATGGATGAATCGCTGTGATCGAGGATGTGAAAAGTCGTTTAGTCTCCATAATCCAACAATCTCCCACCTAGAATTTGACTTCAAATGTAACTCATCTTCTTCATCAACAACTCTTGCTAGGGTTGTGTCAAGTCTTCATCTTAATATATATTATTATAATATATTTATCAAATGACTCTTATGCCCTTATCATAAAAAATAAAAATTATGCATTTTTTATACACCCACAAAAAAAAAAAAAAAACTAAGAGGCACGCAAGAAGTTACGGGAGAGTTGAACCCAAGTTTTTTTTTTTACGGTGGTGCATGATCAAAACACGTTGAAAACCTTCCTGTGGTTACAATACCATTTTATCGTTTTTCCGGCGGTGCTGCAACCTTAGTTTGTGTATTTTGTAACATAAATAGTGCTCACGCTGGAATCGTGCACTTGGTCGAATTTATTTTTAGTGTAGTATAACTTAGTTTCTTTGAATGGTGTTATTTGTTAATGTTTTGAGTATTGTGTGCCAAGTTTTCGTATATTTTAGTTTATAAGTTCAATGATAAGTGTATTATTGGTATTCCCATATTTTTTGAAAAAAACAAATCGGACATTGATTTTTCGAACCTGGTTTGTCGAAAAATAGTTAGGGTTTCGGTAATAACTTGTTGAAATAGGTTTTCAAAAATTGTTTGTTGAAATGCTTATAATTTTTTATACAAATTGAACCCTACACTAATGTATCAGGTACAAATTGGACCTCGAACTTTTTTTTTTGGTATAAATAAGAACCAAAAAATAAAATAAATAAACTCCAACTAATAAAAAAAATTAAATATTGATATATAACAAATGGCTTATGATATCTTGATATTTCAATCCAACGTTATTTATCGACAGTGATTATTTTCAAACTCATATTATTAAATTGATTATTTTTTATGCATTAATTTAAATATATATTGAATATTAATAAATAAAATTTTCTAGTCCATTGCTAAAATATAAAAAAAAAGTGTTAATATTTTAAAAATGTGTTGAGAATAGAAAAAAAAGAAAAGAAAATTGGTATTTAATCGTGAATAGCAACCCACGAGGTCACGACTCATCTAAGTACACAACCATTTCTCGACCCCCCAATTTATTTTTCTTTCTATCAACGAATAACCAAATAAATAATTATTATGACAAATTCTAAAAATGAGTTGAAAACAACAACATTTTTTTATGCTTTAGCAATTAACTCAAAAAAAGTTTATTTATTTAATACTCCCTCCGTCCCGGTATTATTTGCAAACAAAAAAGGGCACACATTTTAAGAAAACTTCACTTTTTGAGTAAAGTAATGACATATGGGTAAATATGTGTATATTATTGTGAGTGTGCACGCAAATCAATGTTTCTTTTTTTAGAGTGTGCAAATAATTTTGGGACGAACGCAAAAGGAAAGTGTGCAAATAATGGTGGGACGGAAGGAGTATACAATATATATTTAAATTAATGCTAAAAAATAATCAATTTAATAATATGATTTGAAAATAACTACTGTCGATAAATAATGTTAGATTTAAATACTAATTTATAGAATTTATCATAAAGTTATTAGTCAAATGTTACATACCAACGCTTAATTTTTTATTTATTAATTGGGGTTTATTTATTTGATCTTAAAAGTTAGTGCTTATTTATACAAAAAAAAAAGTTTGAGGCCCAATTTATACCTCGCCGTTGATGCGAAAGCCAGATATCGTATCACCTTTGTCAACCCAACGCGAGGTACTAAACCTAATGGAGTACGCATCTCTGTCTCATTTTTTTAAAATTATAGATGTCTGGTTCAAATGCCCTGTTTAATTTCATCGTTTAATCACTCAATTTTTTGTGTATTTATCGGTTTGAACATCTAGATACAGTGATTATTCATTGTTTTTAGTGATGGTTGTATGTTAGTTGTTGAGAATATTTTGGGGGTAGTTATTTGGTTACTTGTGATGTTTTCGTACTACAGAAAGTTGATAATCATGGGTTAATTTTGGAGTCACTTTGTTTTTTTGGTTTTTACTTTTAAGAGTTTTTTGCATTATCTAAACTAAATCTTTTTCTCTGCTGGTAACAAACATTATTCAGTTTTAGTGGGAGTAAAACATGAAGGTCCTTTTGTTTACTTGAAATTGACAAGAAAATTGAAAGGTCTTTTACGTTTCTTGATTTGGCGGAAAATATTTTGGGAAAAAAGATGGTGTATTGCTTTTGTGTGGGATTGACGAAGGTCCCTATGGTATGTCTTGTATATTTACTAGATTGGTTGTATCTTTTTTGGTGTTGTTATTTTTGGCAAGTTTTTGGTTGCAGGTTGATCTCTTAGTTTGATTTCTTCTTCTTCGCCTTCATAGACTTATTTCCTCCGTCTTTCTTTTGTATTCATCTTTGTGCCTAATGACTGTTATCATTCTCTTCTCCAAATCTTTGTAACCTTTCTTCATTCCTTCCATAAAATTCTTTAACTCGTATTTGTTCCTCTTTTGATATTCTTTTCTATTTTTCCTCTTGTTTTTGCAATTGTCTTGCCCACTTAATTGTTCCATTTTCTTTTTCTTGCTTTCTTACTCTTTTGAATTGTTTTTATTTTTCCTCTTATTCATGCAATTGACTACATATCTCCTTCGTTTTTTTGTTGAACTATGTTCTTTTCTTTCATCAAGTTGGTTCCATTGCCTTTTTGTTTATCCATGTCTTCTTCTTTATTGTTCTCTCTCTCTCTCTCTCTCTCTCTCTCTCTCTCTCTCTCTCTCTTTTTGACCCTAAACTAGTTCATGGGTACAAATTCGACCATAAATTCTTTTTTTGTACAAATTGGACACTAAACTAATGTTCCAGGTACAAATTGGACCCCAAACTAATGTATTGGGCACAAATTTGACCTTGGACTAATTTTTTGTACAAATTGGACCCTAAATTCATGTTTCAAGTACAAATTGGATCTCAAACTAATTTTTTTTTTGTATAAATAAGCACTACATTATATAATAATATAAATAAACCCCAACTAATAAAAAAATTAAGTATTGATATATAACATTGGGCTAAATTCTTTATAATATCTTGATATTTCAATCCAACATTATTTATCGACAATGATTATTTTCAATTAATATTATTAAATAGATTATTTTTTAAGCATTAATTTAAATATATGTTGCATATTAATAAATGAAAATTCCTAGTCCATTTCTAAAATATAAAAAAAGTGTTGCTATTCTGAAATTGAGTTGAGAATAGCAAAAAATTGAATTTAATTGTGAATAGCAACCCACGAGGTCACGACTCATCTCAGTATACGCCCAGTTCATTTTTCTTTCTATCAACAAATAATCAAATAAATAATTATTATGATAAATTCTAAAGATGAGTTGAGAATAATTTTTATTTTTTTTTATGTTTTAGCAATTGCTCAGAAAATTTTATTTATTTAATATGCAATATGTATTTTAAATTTATGCAAAAAAATAATCTATTTAATAATATAAGTTGAAAATAACTACTGTCTTTAAATAATGTTAGATTGAAATAATAATTTATATAATTTATCATAAAAAATTTAGTCAAATATTATATACCAACGCTTAGTATTTTTATATTAATTGGGGTTTATTTATTTGATTTTAAAAGTTAGTGCTTATTTATACAAAAAAATAAAATAGTTTGAGATCTAATTTGTACCTGAAATATTAGTTCAGGGTCCAATTTGTACCAAAAATAGTCTAGGGTCCAATTTTTACTCAAGACACTAGTTTGTGGTCCAATTTGTACCTGAGATATTAGTTAAAGGTCCAATTTGTACAAAAAAATAATTTATGGTCCAATTTATATCCATGACATTAGTTTAGGGTCCAGATTGTACATTTTTCCTAAAACTAATGAGATGGGCCCAGACCCATATAAAAACTCTTGAAATCTAGTCCGAACCCAACAGTCTTCTTTCTTCTTTTAATAGGTAGACGCCAGCTCATTTTATTAATTTAATTTAATTTTATTTTATTACGGAACCACCTTGTATCTTCTCAATGGATACATAATACATTCCATAAAGACACTCACCCTTCAGCCCATTCGCGCGATTGTGAAAAAGATAGGGAGGGAGGGATCTCAAGAAGGCGAAAAACTTAGTCGGACGTCCACTGCCTCACCGTTGATGTGAAAGCCGAATATTGTATCACCGTCGTTAACCCTAAGTGAGGTACTAAACCTATTGGAGTACGTATCTTTCTCTCATTTTTAATAAAAGATGTCTGGTTCAATGCCCTGTTTAATTTCATAGTTTAATCACTCAAATTTTTTTTGTCTATTTATCGTTTTGAACATCTAGATACGGTGGTTATTCTTTTAGTGTTGGTTGTATGTTAGTTGTTGACAATATTTTTTGCGGTAGTTAATTGGTTACTCGTGATGTTTTCGTACTACAGAAAGTTTATTATCATAGGTTAATTTTGCAGTCACTTCGTTTTTTTTTTTTTTTTTTACTTTTAAGAGTTTTTTGCATTATCTAAACTAAATCTTTTTCTCTACTGGTAACAAACATTATTCAGTATTGGTAGGAGTAAAACGTGAAGGTCCTGTTTACTTGAAATTGGCGAGAAAACTGGAAAGTCTTTAATGTTTCTTGATTTTGGCGGGAAAATTTTGGGAAAAGGGGTGCTGGTGTATTGCTTTTGTGTGGGATTGATGAAGGTCCCTACGGTTTGTTTTGTATATTTACTGGATTTGGTTGTATCTTTTCTGGTGTTATTATTTTTGACAAGTTTATCATTGTAGGTTGATTTCTTCTTCTTCGCCTTCACAGACTTGCTTCCTCTGTGTTTCTTTTGTATTCATCTTTTTGCCTCATGATTGTTATCATTCTCTTCTCCAAAATCTCCGCAACTTCTCTTTATTCCTTCCATAAAATCCTTCAACTCGCCTTTGTTCTTTTTTTGATATTCTTTTCTATTTTTTCTCTTGTTCTTACAATTGTCTTGCCCACTTAATTTCTCCATTTTCTTTTTTCTGTTTTCTTACTCTTTTGAATTGCTTTTGTTTTTTCTCGGTGGCGGCAGCTTGCAGCGGTTCTCCATTATTCTGGGGATTTATTTTTCTAAAATTCCAGTGTGAAGGTTTCGTCCTCACCGCTTTCTACTCAAAGCCCTTGTCATTTGTTTTCCAAATTCTTGTTGAGTAAGTTGCATCGTTATTTCTTCTTTAGTGTATGCACTAGAGTATGCCCACAAAATATTTTCCTAATGTTAGAGAGGGATGGGGATGGAAGCACTTATTGTTGTTGTTGTCGTCTCCATCACCGCCTTAGTCGACATAATCCCCTAGGTCGGAATTAATGTAGAGTTTTCCAGAATGAATTTTGAGTTTTAATAAAAGTTAATTTTGATTTTAAAACACTATATTATAGATTGTTGTTTGGATGATGATTTGTGGGATTGGAATGAGGGGGCTTGATTGGATTGGTGACATCATTTTTAATTTGGGTAAAATAGATCATAAAAAAGTTAATGACATTTTGCATTGTGGGGGGTTTGACTTGGGCATTATTGTGCTTTAATACACAATAAAAAAAAAAATTAGATAGCAAAAGCTTTATGTTGTCAATTTATTTTATTTATTAAAAAAATCCATTTATGTTATCTCTAGGTGTGTAATTAAAAAGGCTAATTGTAGTTATATAAACTATTTTCATCAATTTCACCACCTTAATTTTATGTGAATAACAAAAATAGATCAGTTGTTTTAATATTTTTCTTGAGTCTCTATAATTCCACAACTTCATTTTACATTCGTGTGGTGGATTCAAGAATTCGTTAGTTGGATTCGCCCCATGACGAATCAAATTTACAGATTTAAAAATCGTACCTCTTTTAGAGTACTAATCTGATACTGTATTATATATGATATTTTTAAAATAATTCGTACATCATAGAATTACACTCAACAAATAAAAATTATATATTTCTTACTCTTACAATATAAAATTAAAATTGATCTACTAAACAATTCAAAACAAGCAGGCATTTTAAAGAATATACACATTAGTATATATGTACTCCCTCCGTCCCCATGTAAAAATTTCCGTTTGATTTTTTTTTTTTTTACTTTTAATGAGAGGACCAATTTATAGTATTTAAATGGATAAAATATTTTTTCAAGAATGACATATTTTTTAAATTTAAGTCAATAAAAAAAAAATACTATATTTTTCTATATAATTATTAGTGGAATTTGATGTAATTTAAAAATATTTAAAGAGAGGTGAATAGTGCAATGAGAAGTTTACTTTGGGACGGAAGTAATATAAAAGATGCATCAAACCCAAATATCCAAATTTACATATGTAGAACATTATAGATTATTGAATAGCCAAATTTAGCAGTCTGGAAAACTCACGATTCACGAATGTAGAAATATAACGAAATACCAAAAAAATCATTTAAATAATAAAAAGTGGTGAGCCTCTATAACTATAACTAATACTGCGTAATTACCGAGCAATAAGCTAATGCTTCATTGAATTCTTTTTTAATTGAACTTTTAGTTATCAACAATCCAATAAGATGATGCATATATGAAATTGTAATTTTTTAGATAAATAATCAATTAAATAGTGTAATATAAATATTAACCAGAGTGATACGGATCTTGGTTCCGACTCAGTCTTTGTTCAACCGACGTACAAATGCCGAGACTTTCACACCAATCCGGATTGGTGGGGCTGCGAAAATCTGAAACCCTGCTTGTACTGATAATGTGATGCGACGAGCACCAATTTATTTACCCAATAACCAGGAGACGAAAATACAATTGTGTGCAACGTGTCTGTGATGCCCAGTGCTCACCTCCTTTTTCAAATGTCATAAACGATAAACCCCACCGCTCACCACTATTTGACTACTTCCACCGGGTTGTTTATTGATTATATTTAATAAGATAGAAGTGATCTTTCATTGGATGCATAGTATCAAATGGAAAACGACAAGTGGAGGAGATCAAATAGGAAAGGAGCTAGCTTTAAGGTCCTTTTTCCAACTGAGGGAGAAACCACTTTTAAAATGCATGGTCTGGCCAAATCCATACGTGAGCTACATTCCGGCGTATTATCTTCTGAGAAACTTTCCCAATTTTAATATGACATTTTCCAGGAGGATTTTTGTAGAAATGATTGGTTCCATATTCCTTATTCCACTGCATGCATTCATGACAAGTTCAAGTTACAAAGCAAGTATTAAAGGTATGTAAAGAACTAAAATGTACCTAACCATAATATATCAAATATACAAAACATTATTTAATTTTGAATTCAATCTAGTCTAGTCATTTAATTTGCACATACACATAGCTTGAATTAATAAGTGAATTATGCACGTCTTGGTGTATCGTATTGAGGCAGAGAGATATCCTCATTCCACCATCTTAATTTCCATTACTGTACAATTAAGTAATACTACCTCCGTCCCAGTTTTGTTTTCCTATTTGCCAAAAAGGTCCGTCTCAATTTTGTTTTCGCATCCCTAAAATGGAAACTACTTTATTCACCATTTACCATTCTCAATACTACTTTATTCATTTAAATACTACTTTATTCACAATTCATCATTCTCATTACTACTTTATTCATTTAAATACTAAAATTCAACCTCACATTAAACTCCGTGCACAGTCAGACGGAAAAACAAAACTGGAACGGAGGGAGTAACTTTTAACTCAAACCGCAACCCTCTTTTTTGTAAACTAGGCATTTCCCAACTTCCAAACAGGTTAATATTAGCTACAAGGAGGCTCTTATAATTCACTCGCATTCTGTGCTTCCACTAATCTATAATACTTATAAAAGTGGCAAGCACTTGTAAATCTTCTTTTGACGATTTTGCCTCCACCCTCTTTATTTGGTATCATTTCATCCCCACTTTTATTAACTTCTTTTCTCAGACGAAACAACGCACCAGCCTTGATTATTATGGTGGACGATTCGACTTCAGGCGTTAGACTCGCCACCGTTTTTCCTCTCCCTTCCCACTTCATCAGATTTCTCAGAATAGCGTCCAATTTCAGATGACAAGCGCTTCAACTAATGTCGTCAATATTCTGCTATAGTACTCCTCAAATATGCATCAACTATCATTCTTGGTATTATTTGAAATTCACATGTTTTTTATTTTGTTATTTTCCCCTCATTTATTTCCTTTTACTTTTCTAAGTGATTACAACAATTGTTGTCGTTGTTATTTATTTTATTCTCTTGATGTGGATTTTCTTTAATCTGAAATGATTGGGATTAGAGTTGATGAGTTGATTTCTAACTTGAGTTCTCTTACAATTTCTTGAATTTTATGCAGAGATCGTCATGTCTTCATAATCTAGATTGGACAAACAACTTGATTAAGGCGATTGTAATTAGGGTACACTTACTTTGCTATGTTGATTTTTAGATCAATTAAAAAGGAATGAATTTCGAGAACAACTAATTTTACGTGAATTTTGTTGATTTAATTCAGTCTATTATTTCTGGTCTTTGATTGAGCAATTGATTTGGTTTGCAGAAGCATCGAATAGGAAAATGCAAAACCTTCAGTTGGAGCCAAAAAAAAGTTCTTTCACCTCAAAAGACAAAAAATCATTTAACTTTCTGCAAACACTATATGGTATACTTGAAATCAGTTCCATGCTCTTTGTAATTTTTTTATGAACATATGCATCAATGGTTGCTATAGTGGCAACTCATAACATCCTTTGGGGGATTATTACTCATGTCTATGTTTTGAACTTATATTCAACAATTTCTTGAAAGTTAGTAAACCAAATTATATAGTACAGTAACTGCGGTGGACAATTCTTAGATGCGTAGAAATGAAAAGATGCATATTTTTTAAATTATGCTAGACAATGTTGTGCTCCTTGTGAGGAAGATGGTCTATGTATTAGGTTTTTATTAGTTACTAACAAGGTCTATAGTTGGGAAATAGTCATTGTTAATGATGAAGGATACATATTAATTTAAAGCAAAGACATTGGCATCTTAATCTGTAATAGGATTGGAGTTACAATTTGTTTAGTTAGTATTTGCGGATATGCAACTTTATTAAGTCTGCTAATATGTATCAAAAGTTGATTCTAGAATAGAAATTCAAGAATTCTCTTCTTGATTGTGCTTCAACCTGCTCGAGCATATATTGTTATACGAGTTTTGTGATGATTCAGGATTCTCAGAATGTGAGGTCTTTTCCTCTTGAAGCTGCATCTTAGCTTCTTATGTCAGTGTGTCTTATGGTAATTTCTTTTGCACTTAATCTGGATTTATTGTAATAAGTTACCTCTCTTTTCACTTTTGATTATATTTCTTACTTTCCAGTCTTTCTTGCAGTTAGGAGAGATGTGGATTAATTGACAAAAGATATCATACTTTATATAATATACTTCTAAAATCTTTGATAGATGTAATAGTTTCTTCTTTGAATCATTTTTGGAAGTTTACTTCAGATAATGATCAACATAGGGTTTCTACTTTATTACTTAATGCTTCCAAATCCTAGGATTATTAGTGTGTTTAACTTATTTGTTAGGTCTTTACATGAGCTAGATGCGGCTCTTAGAATAGGAGTTTGGCCGACTTGTTTCCTATTGTTGATAGACGAGCTACATCCTACTTAAGGCGAACAGGTTTAAACAAAGCAACCCCACAAGAATCAAGATTAAGCATGCTAAGCTGAGCTAGGCCGAGCTGGAATAGCCAGGCGAGCTACTTCAACTAGGCGAGCTACTTCAAAGCAAAGGCCATCCGAATACAAATAAAACCCTAGCGAGCTACATTAGCCAAAGAGCCAAGACAGAAGATAATCGACCAGCAAAATCAAGCTAGTGACTCCTCAGGGACAAGTCCAAAGAGACGAACTGCTCACTAATACGAGCTAATCCAGCTTAGAGAATATAAATTAGCTTAGATAAGTTCAAATAGTCAACACTCCAAGTGTCAAGCATGCACAATAAGGAGAGCAAGAGTCAATCCACCTCTGATTAGGCGTGAAATTGTCATGATTCGTAGCTTGAAATACCCCAATCTTGGTCGAGTTTATAGAGTATTTAGAGTCAATTGAGCATTATTTCTACACGTTGATGAATTTGTCTCTTTGATGCTCATAGGTGAATAGAGGACGAAAAACGGAGTTCGTAGGACTTTGAATCGACTCAAACGGATGCCCGGATGAGAAGATATTGAAGAAATACGATTAGTATTAGTGTGGATGAGGAAAAGTATCAGTTGGGAGGAGTTGTGAGTCACTCGAGTGACTAGGTCGAGCGCCACCGCTCGAGCGCATTGCTCGAGCGCCTAAACGTACAGAACTTTTCTTGCGCTCGAGCAGCTCGAGCGCCACCGCTCGAGCGAATTGCTCTAGCGCCCAAAACATACAGTGTGATTTCAGCGCTCGACTGGCTTGAGCGGAACCGCTCGAGCGATTGTGTCATTCGAGCTACACTGCTCGAGCGGGACCGCTCCAGCGTTTTGCTCGAGCAACCTTGGATTTTTGCCTCCGGATGCGTATTTTCGGCCCATTAACTCCCGTTTCGACCCGTGCCTATATATACCTCTTCCAAACACGTTTTGAAGGATCCCCGAACTTTAGAAATACTGTTAGACTTAGTTTTTGGAGAGGAAGAAGACGAGCAAGCTTTATTTACGTTTTGTTGAGGTTTTTCATACGAATTCTAGTTTCTTTTCAATTCTTAGTTTCTTTTCATTAGTTCGTTACTTTGAACACGTCTAAACTTTGTTTTTATTAATTCAATTTCAGTTCTTAGTATTTATTTCTTTAAAACCCTAGTTCATGTTTCATATTTTCGTTCTTCAATTCATTATGTTTATGTGTGTTGTTTCTTCTTTTGCTTTTATGTTTGTTAAAACCATGTCTAGCTAAAACCCTTGCATGTTTAGGGTAGGATGAACTCGTAGAAGTAGGATGTGGGTACGTAATTAGGGTAATTCGTGACGTTAGTTTTAATTCTCTTAATTAATGAATTCTTATAATTAATCTGAACTTTACCTTTAAATTTAGTACGAAAGTGTTAGAGAGAGGACGACCGCATCACTCAATAACAATTAGTAGTCTTAACGAGAGGGTTTAGAAAAGGTTAATTCATCTACCGGTTTAGCGAAGGAGGACGACCGCATCACCTTAGTTAAATTAGGGTCTCATTAATTGAGCACAATCCATTAACTTGTTAGTGGATTAGTGAAGTCGAGTGTTAGGGTAAAGTATTAGGGTTTAGAATCTTGAGCTTTCACCTTGCATTCTTTTACTTAGGTTAATTCTTGTGTGTCACAGTTATTCTGATTATGTACCTGCTCCGTTAGTATACGTAGGGATTCCTATCCTAAGCATCACCATCTCTTATTTGAATCCAACCCTTAGTTAATTCGTCTGCTTTAGTATTTTAGTTTAATTAGTTTATTTTAGTTTTAATTAATCTTTCTAAAAAATTCCAAAAACACACACTCATATTAACTACGACGCGTAGATCTTCAGGGATCTATTCGCATATACACCATCCCTTGGGTTCGATAATACTTGGCCATTATACTTACTCTTACTACAGTGAACCCGTCCTCTTGCGGGTGAGCGACTAGTAGAAGTTAGTAAAATCGCTTCAAGTCAATGGCGCCGTTGCCGGGGATGGCGTTGTATGCTTTTGAATAGGACTTGTAGATAGCTTAGTAGTTAGTAGTGGGTGATTTATTTTCTGTTTTTATTTTTTTATTTGTATTCAATCGGCAGTTGCGTTTTGACCCTTCTGCTAGTGTGTCAGGTTTATGAAAACACGCTCACAAGGCAATACGAGCGAAGAGAGAATACCGTTGGACCCTGAGACAATAGCCAGAAGGAACCGAGCCTTCTTGAGAAGGATGAACGCTGCCGACTTAGGAAAGGAACCAATGGATATCAATAATGAGTTGGATGATACTGCCAACGATTTCAATCAGGCAGTAGACCGAGTTGAAGGCACTGGAGTTAGTGGTAGCCAGAATCAAATTCCATTAGGGGATAGCCAGAGCCTAAACCCGGATACACAAAACGTAGGGAATCCAGCTCAGAACCTTGTCCATAATCCTCATAACAACCCTGCTTACCCACAAAACCCAAATAACCCTTTTAACAACCCAGTATACCAACATTACCCATACCCACCTTATCCTTACCCACCATATCCATATCATCCACCTCCTGTCTATAACCAACCACCTGTGTACCAACAACCTCCAATTCAACACATACCAGCACCACCTGTCGCTCCTCAGCCTGCGCCCCAGAACGCAGATCAGAATATGGCAATTCGGGGCAGGTTCGCGGCACAACCGCAGAGGTACTATGATGGAGTGGCTTTACCTCCAGTTGAGGCGAACAACTTCTCGATTTCCCCAGGAATTCTAAAGCTGCTTACCGAGAATCAGTTCAAGGGGGTGATCGGGAAGGAGAATTCTCACACTCACTTGAGGAGCTTTCTCATGATAGCCTCAACATTTAATTATAATGGCATGTCTGAAGATGCCAAGAGGCTTAGGCTGTTCCCATTCTCATTGACGGGAATAGCCAAGGAGTGGTACGATAATACGCTTCCGCGGGGAGGTATTACCACTTGGGCCGAGCTCGAGCGTCTGTTCCTCGAGCGATTCTGCCCTCCATCTAGGATGATCAAGGCTAGAATTGAGATCTCATCCTTTCGCCAGAAGTCTGGAGAAGATTTACGCCAAGCATGGAAGAGGTACTCAAACATGCTGATTGAGTGCCCGCAGCACGGGTACAATGAGGGAGACATTATGGCGTTCTTCTATAGTGGTGCCAACAAGGCGGGACAAGACCATTTAGACGCCTGTGCGGGCGGAGCATTCTTGAATCAAGGCATAGAGAGGTGTAGGGAGATCGTGGACAACATTGTCACGAATGCCGGTGCTTGGAGTGGAGATGCAGATTTTCAGAGAGTGCATCAGGTTGAAGAGGGAGAAGGAACGAGAAGGCTATTGATGGCCATGATGGAAAAGATCAACAACCTCGAGTTGGGAAAGAGTTTGGGTGGAGAGCATGCAGTAGAGAATGAGAGAGTAGACCAACCAAGTGGACAGCAAGAGGTAGCCAATTACATGGGAGGTCCATATTACAATCAGAATGGCTACCAAGGTGGTAATCAGTATGGAAGGCCTTCTTATGGCCAACCATTTGTACTTTCAGGCCCTCAGCCACCTCAAAATCAATGGAGGAACACACAAGGAGTTCAAGGAGGCCAGCAACCTCCTCAAAACACATGGAGGAAAAATGAGAATTTTTCTTATGCTAACCCAAAAGCTGGTATTACTGTTCCTGCAGGTGTTGATCCAGGTTCTAAACCTCCTGGTGGAGAAGGCGGTGCCTCAACTGAGGAGATGTTGAGAGCGATCCTTCAGAAGGTGGAGGAAGGTAGCAAGCGGTTGTCATCCTTGGAGTACGATGTGAAGGAGCTGCATAAGAAAGGTGATCAACGTGATCAAGAGCTCCAGAAGATGAATGTTGAGTGGACTAGAACTCAACAAGAGAACAATCGAAGGTTCACTTCTTTAGAGTTCCAGATGAGCCAGATTGCAAAGTCAGTGAATAGAATGCCGGAGGGGAACTCAAAAGAGCAGTGCAAGGCGATCCAGCTGAGAAGTGGAACCAACTATGAAGGTCCTCAGATGCCTGCTGATTCTGAGACGCCCAAAGTTGAGAAAGGGATTGAAAGTGAAGGGATTGAGAAGCATAAAGATATGGATGAGTCCCAGAAGGGGAAAGACTTTGAGGAGATAGAGAGAGTTCCTAAGTGGAAAAAGGCAAAGGAAGCAAGGGATAAAGTGAAAGAAACAGAAAGAGATGAATGGGGGGTACCCAAATCTGTGATACCCATCCCATATCCACAACGCTTCATGAAAAAGAAGCTTGATGAAAAATTTGCAAAATTTCTTGATGTTTTTAAACAACTTCACATTAACATTCCTTTTTATGATGCTTTGGAACAGATGCCGCATTATGCAAAGTTTCTGAAGGACTTGATTGCGAAAAGGCGGCGAGTGGATGAGCCGAAGTTGGTGCAGCTGAACCACGAGGTGAGTGCATTAGTGCACAAGGCGCTTCCACCGAAGCTGAAGGATCCCGGGAGCTTCACCATTCTTTGTGACATTGGGAACGGGATCAAGAAAGGAGCGCTATGTGATTTAGGGGCGAGCATCAATCTCATGCCGTTGTCGCTTTTCAAGAAGTTGGAAGGTGGTGAACTTCAACCCACAATGATGACGCTTCAACTAGCCGATCGGTCTATTACTCGACCTCAAGGTGTGGTTGAAGACGTCCTAGTGAGAGTTGGAGAACACATTTTTCCAGCCGACTTTGTAGTGCTAGAGATGGAGGAAGATGAGCACGTGCCCCTGATCTTGGGAAGGCCGTTCTTAGCTACGGCGGGGATGGTGCTAGATGTGGCAAACGGGAAGATTACGTTGAAGGTTGATGATCAAGAAGTGAAGATCTCCCTATATGAAGCCATGAAACACCCGAGGGAGGATGAGAGCTTGTATTGCATGGATGCAATTGATCCTCGTGTTGAAGACACACCTTCTATCCCTAATCTTTCTCATACTCATGATTTTGTTAGTCCTTCACTTGATTATTTAACCCATGAGCGTTATGATCTTGATTATTTTGATAGGGATAAAGTGAAGAAGTTGAAGGATGAAGAGGTGAAGAAAGTGGACGTGGTCCAGTTAGAAGGGAAAGGAGGGGTTAAGAAGAAAAAGTCCAAACTCAAGAAATTGTTTAGTAAGACTCCTCCAGATAAAGGTGAGAAGGAGTTGAGACCTATACAACTTGAGGTGGGGGAGGAAGCAAAGGACTTCATGATGGAAGGGCATCAAGGAAAGGAATGCAAGCACCACTCTTATGAGAGTAAGGGAGGTAAATTTGAGTATGATGTCCCATAAGCTCTTTTGAGCTAGGTCCGGCATGAGGACCTTAAAAATAGCGCTGAATGGGAGGCAACCCATTTTTATTTGCTTTTGAGTGTTTTTAGTTCTTTTCCTTTTATGTTACTAGGATGTTGTTGAGTCGTATGTTTAACCTCGTATTTGAGTGAGTTGCTTGTAGGCTTGTCTCTAAAGGAGTAAAGGTATCATGGAGTTATTCAGATTGAAGGAACCAACTTGAGACAAGGGAATGTGCAAAGCTATTGAGAGAAATTGAATTATTTGGTTGAGGTAACCCACAACCCCAAACTTAGACCTCTAGCAAGGTCGAAGTTTGGGGGGGTGGAGTTTTTTATTTGTTTTATGTTACATTGCACATGCATGCACGCCCTTATCTTTGAGTTGAGTTTGATTGATTATTGGTTTGTTGAGATACTCCTTGGGGTGATTCTGATTTGACTCGCTATTGCATATTTCATGCCTATCAATCATCTTATGCTTGTTGATTGCTATCTTTGAGTATGATTTGATGAGTAGAGTGAGTTAGAAATTCTTTTGTGTGAGTGTTTGAGTTTGAGCTGATTTGAGAAAGAACTTGTATGCTTGTGAATTTTTCTTTTGAGTACTTGTGTGATGAGAGTGAGAATGCACTAGGACTAGCATGGATGTGAAAGCCGTGAGCTTTTGAGCCTTATGAGATTTTGATGCATTAATCAATCTCTTCGTTTGTGAGTGAATCATCACCTTAGAGGATGCCATAACTTGTGTGTGCTCTTGCTTCTTGATTGTGTCTAGTTTGATATGCCGAATAGGATCTTAGGCCATCTTTGATTGAGTCACTTAGCCAAAATTTTCCTTACCAATGACATTGATCCCTTGTTAGCCCCTTTGAGCCGAAAGCCTATTTTATTTGCTAGCACATATGAACACTATTCCAATTCCTAAGCCTTTTTGTCCCAATTTGAGTGGAGAATAGGAAAGTGTGAATGTGAAGGGAGTGAATTGAGTTGAAAAAGGAAAAGGTTGTTTGTTGAGTGAATATGAGAAGAAGGTGTGATGAAGTTATGAGTTGTGGGAAAAAGGAAAAAATATTGAGAATGAGCAAAAAGAAAAAATGAGCTCATGTGTTTGTGTGAAAAAAGAGAAAAAATGAAGTGATTGAAAAAAGTGAAAAGAGAAAAAAAAAATTGAAGTGTTGAGAGAAGTGAAATTGAAAGAGTGTTGATTGAATATGTTTGAAGTAGTCTGTTCCTAATCTCGAAGTGCCAAAGTTTGATTTTCTATTCTCCATTCACTTTAGTCACTTTACCTTATATTGTTATCCCACCTGTCCAAAGAGCCTACATTACAACCTTGAGAAAAGTCCTTTTTGATTCGGCATTGATTTCTAGAGTATGGTCGGAGTTGAGAGTGCTTACAAGCCTATGGCTGCCGATATGTGTGATTGATTGTTGAGTGAGTCATTTATCATTGATATACACTTGTGAGGGAGTGAAACACATCGTTGAGTGCACATCCATGTTTTATCTTTGTGTTTCTTGTTGTTGTTGCATGAGTATGATGAAGGAAGGTGAGTGAGTATACATGTGATTGATCTTTAAAGCTCGAGTTCATTTGCTTGCATGATTTGATTCGTTGACTCATTCCTAACAATTTCACTTGACTTATTATTTCATTGCTTGAGGACAAGCAATATGGTAAGTTTGGGGGGGTTGATTAGGCGTGAAATTGTCATGATTCGTAGCTTGAAATACCCCAATCTTGGTCGAGTTTATAGAGTATTTAGAGTCAATTGAGCATTATTTCTATACGTTGATGAATTTGTCTCTTTGATGCTCATAGGTGAATAGAGGACGAAAAACGGAGTTCGTAGGACTTTGAATCGACTCAAACGGATGCCCGGATGAGAAGATATTGAAGAAATACGATTAGTATTAGTGTGGACGAGGAAAAGTATCAGTTGGGAGGAGTTGTGAGTCACTCGAGTGACTAGGTCGAGTGCCACCGCTTGAGCGCATTGCTCGAGCGCCTAAACGTACAGAACTTTTCTTGCGCTCGAGCAGCTCGAGCGCCACCGCTCGAGCGAATTGCTCGAGCGCCCAAAACATACAATGTGATTTCAGCGCTCGACCGACTCGAGCGGAACCGCTCGAGCGATTATGTCATTCGAGCTACACTGCTCGAGCGGGACCGCTCGAGCGTTTTGCTCGAGCAACCTTGGATTTTTACCTCCGGATGCGTATTTTCAGCCCATTAACTCCCGTTTCGACCCGTGCCTATATATACCTCTTCCAAACACGTTTTGAAGGATCCCCGAACTTTAGAAATACTGTTAGACTTAGTTTTTGGAGAGGAAGAAGACGAGCAAACTTTATTTACGTTTTGTTGAGGTTTTTCATACGAATTCTAGTTTCTTTTCAATTCTTAGTTTCTTTTCATTAGTTCGTTACTTTGAACACGTCTAAACTTTGTTTTTATTAATTCAATTTCAGTTCTTAGTATTTATTTCTTTAAAACCCTAGTTCATGTTTCATATTTTCGTTCTTCAATTCATTATGTTTATGTGTGTTGTTTCTTCTTTTGCTTTTATGTTTGTTAAAACCATGTCTAGCTAAAACCCTTGCATGCTTAGGGTAGGATGAACTCGTAGAAGTAGGATGTGGGTACGTAATTAGGGTAATTCGTGACGTTAGTTTTAATTCTCTTAATTAATGAATTCTTATAATTAATCTGAACTTTACCTTTAAATTTAGTACGAAAGTGTTGGAGAGAGGACGTCCGCATCACTCAATAACAATTAGTAGTCTTAACGAGAGGGTTTAGGAAAGGTTAATTCATCTACCGGTTTAGCGAAGGAGGACGACCGCATCACCTTAGTTAAATTAGGGTCTCATTAATTGAGCACAATCCATTAACTTGTTAGTGGATTAGTGAAGTCGAGTGTTAGGGTAAAGTATTAGGGTTTAGAATCTTGAGCTTTCACCTTCCATTCTTTTACTTAGGTTAATTCTTGTGTGTCACAGTTATTCTGATTATGTACCTGCTCCGTTAGTATACGTAGGGATTCCTATCCTAAGCATCACCATCTCTTATTTGAATCCAACCCTTAGTTAATTCGTCTGCTTTAGTATTTTAGTTTAATTAGTTTATTTTAGTTTTAATTAATCTTTCTAAAAAATTCCAAAAACACACACTCATATTAACTACGACGCGTAGATCTTTAGGGATCTATTCGCATATACACCATCCCTTGGGTTCGATAATACTTGGCCATTATACTTACTCTTACTACAGTGAACCCGTCCGCTTGCGGGTGAGCGACTAGTAGAAGTTAGTAAAATCGCTTCAAGTCAACCTCCTACTTGGAGGACTTGTATAAAAACTTTGAATTTTCATGAATAAAACTAAGTACAAATACACAAACACAAGCTTACTTTGCCTACACACATTCAAACACCTAAATTCACACATACATACAAAATAAATACGTAATTAATACTCGTATTTATCTTTTCTTTCCCCCGATCTATCGTATTTACTACTTATGATAGTAATCAATCACACGTTATTGTTTGATAATTTAATTAATGATTAAAAATAGCCACTAATCCACGAGATTAGAATCGTTCACCAACATTTCTTGGACTCTTTGGCAACCTATGTAATGATCTTTGTAAGGTTTGATTAGTAATCACTATTGAGCATAATAATTTATCGGTCTGCAATTTGACAGATAATAGAAAAGTTGTTTCAGAGTATAAGGTGTATGCTTGCATTTCATAGCAACTCACAATTTTGAGCATAATAATTTATGACTTATTTTTTAAAAAGTTGTGGAGGAAACAATTTTTTGTATTGAAGAATCTCTTGCATCTATATCTTTATTTTGACATTATCAATGTCTTAGTTTTTCATAAGTTGTTGTGCAGCTAATATTACGGAGAAGATCAATGTTAAGAAGGTTTGCCTGTAAATAATTACTTGAATATTGAAGAACAGTATTAAGAATGCAATAGAATAGGTTGTTACTATGAGATGTAATACGAAACTTCTTTTGCTATGTATATTGTTTCTTTAATATTTTTAGTTAGAAGTATTAGTGAGTGTATAAGTGTGCAACGAGATTTCTTGTAAGGGGGTGGTGAGGATAAAAGGAAAATACCGTGGGTTAGGTGGGGAGAGGTGTGCAAAGAAAAAAAGAATGGAGGCTTGGGGATTAGAGATTTAAATGTTTTTAATCGGGTTCTGTTGGGAAAATGGGTTTGGAGAGTGTTAACTGAGAGTGAGAGACTATGGGTCCGAGTGATTAAATCAAAATATGGAGAGCATCCGTTTTTGGTGGGAAAAAAAATCTAATTTCGGGTAGAAGAAGAGGGAGAGGTGGGACATTTTTGTCGGGATGGTGGAAAAATATATATGAACTTTTTTGGGAGGGGGATGGAAGAGGTCTGAGAGAGGATTTTCAAAGGGTGGTAGGTAGTGGAGATAAGACATCTTTTTTGTCAGATAAGTGGGAGGGTGGGGCTCCTATAAAAGAGAGATTTTCGAGATTATTCAGATTGAGCAATCAATAAGAGGCCCGGGTGAGTGAAGTGGGTGGGTGGGGAGATGAGGGGTGGAGCTGGTTGTTAAATTGGAAAAGGGAGTTGAGGGAGAGTAATAGGGCTTCTCTTAACAATTTAATGTCTTGTTTGAACAGGTATCAACTGACACGTGTTGGAGAAGATTTTTGGAGATGGAGTCATGCTTTAAATGGGATGTATTCGATGAATTTAGCGTACAAGAAGGCGGTGGAGAGGGGGCACAGATGCCGACTCATGGGAAATCGAAGCGTGCAAAAAATTATGGAATTGTTTCGCACCTAAACGGGCTCAGGCGATCGTCTGGAAAGTCATCAAACAACGGCTACCAACAAAACTAGGACTGCAAAGACGTGGCATTATCCAGGTAAATGGGGATACTCGATGTGCATTTTGTGGAGAGGATGAAGAAGATATCCAACATGTGTTTTTCAAGTGCAAAATAGCTCATACATTATGGAACAACTGCTATAAGTGGACAAGGATGAGTTTGGCACCACATATTGATCCTGCTCGACATCTTCTTCAACATGGTGAGTTGTTGGGACATCCAAAATATTCCAAGCTTTCGATAACGCTGTGGACAGCAATTATATGGACAATTTGGAAGGGAATAAATGAGTTAATCTTTGAAGGAAAGGTGTCGAGTGTCAACAAGTTATTCTCCGAGATAAAGGCAAAGGTTTGGTCGTGGTTAGTTATAAGAGGAGAGTTTGTTAATAAATTCTCTTTTGAGGAATGGAATGAAGATCCTAGATATTGTTGTAGTAAATTGTGAGAGATAAGAGACTAGCGAATTTTGCATTATTATTGTAAGGGTTGGAGTACCCCTTGTACCCCAATTGTTATATTAATAACGGTTTTTACCGATAAAAAAAAAGTTAGAAGTATTATATAATTAGAAAGACTTCCAGTTAATTTGTGAGGATATTGAATTTTGTCTTTTGTGGCATATCCAAAAAAAATATATATAAATAGAAAGACTCGATTAATTTGTTCTTATTCAGTTATTTGGTGTTTGATAACTTCCATTCTTTTTCACTCTCAGGCCTACGTATATAAATAAAGTTTGAGAAATCCTTGTTCTCCATTCCATTTGCTGCAAGAATCAAATTTCATGTCTGATTTTGTTTATGAGGTTGAAATCTATTATCCTTAATGTTCTCTGTCCTGATAAGTTAATAGTCACTAAAGAAATGGTGGTATAAATATTTGATTGCAAAGGATCAGTAAGGTATTAGGAACAAGTGTTTCTTTCAATTAAAAAGAAACACCAAATTCAAATACGATTAGTTTGTAAATTGGTGATGAGATTGCTTAGAGCTAATTTTATACAATGGAGGGTTGGTTGAGTTGTTTGTGCATTTGCACTGTCTTAAATTGTACCAAATATATATTCTTGATTTGATCGTTTGAAAGCTAATTATGGTCCTAAGCTATCTTAGATATTAAAGTCTAGGCAATAATTTCGATGTAATTTTATCTCAAGTGTATGTTGGAGTTCTTAATATTTACTGATAAATTCTCCCTTATTTCAATTATTGATCTATTCTAGGAATCCATCTATATCCCACATAGTTATATCAATTTTGTTTGACCGCATATATATGCTCTGCAAGATAACAGTAAACAGTTGTAGCAGGGTATTTAGGTGCACTAGAAGAGATTTAGTAGTTCCAATATAGTGTTCTTTTAGTTCAATGAATTTATGTGATTCACTAACTTTGTTCCTCCTCGTCCCCCTAAAGCAGCCCCTGTCCTAGCTGATGTTCACCCTCAAATGGATGAATTGTAGCCACACTTGACAATTATGGAAGCTAATACGGATGCCTTTTCTCGATTTTATGAATTATTGAACCTCTTCATACCTTATTGAAGTTAGTTTTTCTTTTGTCTTCCTTTAATTAGTTTTTCTTTAAGTAAAATGAATTCCTTATCTTCACTTGATGGCTAGAAGAGGGAAACTTTGATGCAAGCAAATCTAATGTCGTGTTTATTGGACTATTTTTAGTCACTGGAAGCACCAAGAATAAAGCGACAAAGGGTGAATTCGAAAAATGTGGTTGTGATTATTTTGGGAGGAGGGGTCGGAAATTAGCAATTCTCTCACCAAGCAAAGTAACAAGCGGACACCGAATAAGTTTGTAAGCATGGAAGTGGCAATAACTGTTGGAGTTATACGTGAAAGTATGCTTTTACTTTGTATAACTCATGTATTAAACACTTGTTTATGAGAATAATTCTTTTATCACATTTGCTTTGAATATGAATGAATGTTATATATTTATTGCAACCCGTTCAATATGTATAGTATGTGTTACATTGTAGTTAATGTGTTGATACCAGATCACAGAAGATCACATTAACGGTTTTCTTGTAACTAAACGTACAAACTCATGACCTAGGTGGAATTGAACAATCCGTCGTGAAAGGTCGATGTGTACATCTCAAATTGGTCTGTCTTGACCAAGAGATTGTATTAGCACATTAAGTATGTGATGAAGAGGACCTACAGCGAGGATATATTCTTCTATTCTGAAATGTGAAGAATTAGACCTCAGTGGTTATTGATTTCTTAATCTCCATCACTTAAATAGGACCGTGTATTGTTAATAGTTATTGTTTTGATTCATGTTGGGTGAGAATCATTGTGACTTCGAACCTTGTATTTTGGGCAATAATATTAATCATACGACGGTTGCTAAGGTTTAATACAGAGAAATGTGTGCGAGTACGACTCGTGTGATTTGTCCCCTTGGTGGGCTCAGAAGTTTTATCGTACCAAATCTTGCAAGTGAAAAATTAGTTTTGTTAGGATATAGATT
Source organism: Ballota nigra (assembly GCA_947034835.1). Classification (NCBI taxonomy): domain Eukaryota; kingdom Viridiplantae; phylum Streptophyta; class Magnoliopsida; order Lamiales; family Lamiaceae; genus Ballota; species Ballota nigra. The sequence goes on from OX344730.1 coordinate 27,233,688, forward strand.
AGATGTTTTGAAGATGTTAAAATAAGAACTTATAATAGGACTAGCTGAACTTGTTAGTCAGCTACAAATTAGTCTAGGTCTAGAATAGGTCTTTGGTTAAGGGGGAAGAAATCTGTGCAGACCAGACGAGGTACCAGATGAGGTGACCAGAGGAGGTGACCAGATGAGATGTCCAGAGCAGAAGAGTCACCAGAGCAGATGAGGTCCAGAGGAGTCTGCCAGAGGAACCTGACCAGAGGAGTCTGACCAGAGGAGTCTGCCAGAGGAGCCTGACCAGAGGAGTCTGCCAGAGGAGCCTGACCAGAGGAGTCTGACCAGAAGACCTCTCCCAGATGAGGACCAGAGCTGAAGTGTTACCTGCCAGATGAGACCAGACCAGAAGACCCCAGACCAGACCAGATGAGAGAGACGGATTTGTTCACCCCACCCAGAAAGCTTCATAGTAATCTGGAGACAAGAAGACTTTGAAAATTCATGATGGAGAAGAAGGCAATCTGGAAGTCAACTGATGGAGGATTTGATTGCTTGATTGAAGCCAACTAATCAATCATATAATCAATCTTTGATTGATTATATTCCTCCAATTATGGTTGTTTGAATTTCTAGCTTCCAACAGCTAGTTTATTCCACAACTATAAATAGGAGTGCTTGGATTAGTTCAACATGGAGGAGTCGCGCGAGAGCACAACAAGAACACACGAACTCTTCCAAACACTCACCTTGTTCATTAACGTTTATACACTCTTTAGGAGTTTCAGTTGGATCTTATAATTAACCTGTTCAATTAGAAAGGTTGTTGTAAGTTGTTGTACGAAGGAGCTGGTACTTCGCAATTCCAGTGGTTCGTGAGTAAGTTGGTTGGAGAGAGAGAAAGTCCCCTTTGAAGAAAGGGAGAGTGGACGTAGGATCGTTATATCCGAACCACTATAAATTCCTTGTGTTATTTACTTTTTCTGCACTTTATATTTCTACATTATCTTTTAGCACTTTATTCTAAGGGTTTTCATTAAAAATAAACTCAAAACGCTTTCCGCTGGATAACCTTTTTGGGACCAACAAGTGGTATCAGAGCAGTGTGTCCTACAGACCACTGTTTTGAAATTATTTTGGTGGTCACCAGGGCAGATCCATTTTTTTTGAAAACCCAAATATTTGTTGTGCTAACAATTTCTTGCAGAAATGGGTTCGAAGAAAAGCAGTAGAAGATACACTAGGAATTACTCCAAAAGAAGCTTAGCAGATGGGGAAGAAGAGGTATCCACTTCTGGTTCATCATCCAATTATGGACCAGACGAAGAGATATGTCTTGTGACAGATGAGGTATGCAATCGAACTCCCTCTTCTTCTTCTTATTCTTCTTTTTCTGGACAATCAGAGGAGTCTGATATGCAGAAGATGCTATTAGATCTCCAAAAATCTATACAACTTTGTCAAAAATTGGAAGATGAGAACTCAAAGCTGAAAGCAGAAAATCAGAAACTTTCACAACGTCTAGGCAACTCAGTTGATCTACCAGCTGAACAAAATCATACACTGGTTGAAGAGTCTTCTGACTTGAAAACCAGGTGTATTGAACAAGTTAAGCTGATATAAAGGTTGGTTGTTGAAAATGTTGAGAAAGACAATGAATATAACCTGCTAAAAGCTAAGTTTGATGAACTCTTCCATCAAAACAAAATTGTAAGAGAAAGTGAGGACAAGCTCAAGATGAGATTGGAGCAGCTGACTACAGCAAATAATGTTGTGTCACACATAGCTGCCTCATCTCAAAGAGAGCATGATAAGACAGGCCTTGGTTATACCAAACCTGAATCCTCACATGTTCAGAAAGAAGAACAGCCTAGTAATTTTATTGATAAGGGTAAGAGACCAGCTGACCAGGCAACTCAGCCTAATGGGCAGATGAGTTCTAAAACTCAAAAACCCAAAAGGCAGAGGAGGAATCTTAAAAGACCTCAGCCAGGCCAGCAGAGTAGAAGACAGTCTGGATCTTCTCAAAAGAGGCAGAACCAGATGACTCATACTCACCTGCAGAGGACTTTCAAGTCATCTGCCAGACCAGCTGGAACCTTTGATGGTTCTAGTAATACTTATCCTTATCAACAAAATTTCAAGACTGTTGCTTTAAGACAAGTTACTTCTTCTACTGGACAAGCTCATAAGAGAAGAAGAAGAGCCTCTAGAAGAAATAACCATGTCAAAGCTTCTTATGTTCAGTGTGTTTTTGTGGATATGTATGGAAGAAAGATAAGATCACCTGATTAAAAAAGGGATGATCTATTCTTGTGGCTTCCTAAAAATTGTGATAACCCCCCTGGACCCAGAAGGGTACCAAAAAGTTGATTGCCTGCAGATACACAAGAAGACCAGCTGATGTTTTGCCCCAACATCAGCTGAGCATACTTTGAGGGGGAAGATCAGTTGACCCAGTTTGCTAGATTCTCTATTATCTTATTTCAAATTTTTTCTTGTCTTGTTTTATTTAAGTTCTTCCAGTTTTAACATCATCAAAAAGGGGGAAATTGTTAGGATATAGATTAGATGTTTTGAAGATGTTAAAACAAGAACTTATAATAGGACTAGCTGAACCTGTTAGTCAGCTACAGATTAGTCTAGGTCTAGAATAGGTCTTTGGTTAAGGGGGAAGAAATCTGTGCAGACCAGACGAGGTACCAGATGAGGTGACCAGAGGAGGTGACCAGATGAGATGTCCAGAGCAGAAGAGTCACCAGAGCAGATGAGGTCCAGAGGAGTCTGCCAGAGGAACCTGGCCAGAGGAGTCTGACCAGAGGAGTCTGCCAGAGGAGCCTGACCAGAGGAGTCTGACCAGAAGACCTCTCCCAGATGAGGACCAGAGCTGAAGTGTTACCTGCCAGATGAGACCAGACCAGAAGACCCCAGACCAGACCAGATGAGAGAGACGGATTTGTTCACCCCACCCAGAAAGCTTCATAGTAATCTGGAGACAAGAAGACTTTGGAAATTCATGATGGAGAAGAAGGCAATCTGGAAGTCAACTGATGGAGGATTTGATTGCTTGATTGAAGTCAACTAATCAATCATATAATCAATCTTTGATTGATTATATTCGTCCAATTATGGTTGTTTGAATTTCTAGCTTCCAACGGCTAGTTTATTCCACAACTATAAATAGGAGTGCTTGGATTAGTTCAACATGGAGGAGTCGCGCGAGAGCACAACAAGAACACGCGAACTCTTCCAAACACTCACCTTGTTCATTAACGTTTATACACTCTTTAGGAGTTTCAATTGGATCTTATAATTAACCTGTTCAATTAGAAAGGTTGTTGTAAGTTGTTGTACAAAGGAGCTGGTACTTTGCAATTCCAGTGGTTCGTGAGTAAGTTGGTTGGAGAGAGAGAAAGTCCCCTTTGAAGAAAGGAAGAGTGGACGTAGAATCGTTATATCCGGACCACTATAAATTCCTTGTGTTATTTACTTTTTCTGCACTTTATATTTCTACATTATCTTTTAGCACTTTATTCTAAGGGTTTTCATTAAAAATAAACTCAAAACGCTTTCCGCTGGATAACCTTTTTGGGACCAACAAGTTTCTTCGGTACGGTTAATAATGTTGAGTTGTCTTTACTCTAAGATAATATATATTAATTAATTTAGAGCTATTCAGAAGCTCAATTAATTAATGGACTAGATAATCTTAAATACGAGAAATAATAATCGGGAGTCCATATTATCGTAATATGGATTAAGATGGATAGTGAAATATTAATTTATTAGTGGTAATAATTAATATTAATGGACTGAATAATATTGGGGCTCAATATAGTAATTCAGAAGTCCATTGGAGGTCCAATCTTAATTCTCCTAAAGGCCCCTCAAGTAGCCCAATAATAATAAGGTGATTAAAATAAAAGAAAAATATTTTTCTGATTTTTTCATGTAAAATTCGAAATTAACGATTTAAGAGAGAGAAAAGATTTTCTTGATTTTCTTGAAAATATATTATAGAAGATATGTATTCTTGGAATACAAAATTATCTCATAAATTCAAGAAGATCCAAATCTTGAGATTTCTCCTTAAAATTTCGAAAAACATCATATAATGAGGAGTTGAAATTTTTGTGGAATATTTTATTATGGAGAAAAAAATATATGCGATATATTCAAGATTTCTTGGAGGCCCAAGAAAAGATTTTCTCTCCCCTATTCTACATGGTATTTTCGGCCACTCCCTCTTATAAATGGGGGATGATTTTTTCATCCTCAAGTACATAATTCCATGTGTTGGAAAAATCAAGAGCAATAAATATTTTCTTTCTTCCTTATTATTTTAATTGTTCGTGGGCGCTTCCCACCGGTGAACGAATAAGGCGAAAGGGATATACTTGAGAAGGCTTTTACGGTTGATAGCATCATAACGCATGTCTCGTAGATCTTAGTTGGACGTCGCTTCAAAAGTTACGTAATCGCGTAAATTCTTAGTTTTCCACCATAGAATTTTACGTGAAATAAATTAGTATGCATGATTAATTGTTGTTGGTGTAATTATTATTTGAATTAATTCAGGATTAATTCATGCTAGTAATAATTGAATTTAAATTCGTATTTAATTTTCATCACGAATAGATTCGGGCACCCCGAATTCCCCAACAACTGGTATCAGAGCTACGATTTTCGGGCTCTGATCTTTAAATTGGAATTTAAGTCTTTTAAATATTAAATTGAAACTGGATAGTAGAATTGCTTGATCTTTTTTGTAGATATCCAATTGTCATAATTAATGTTTGTTTTTTCATGCGTATGAGTTTTATTTGGGTTTTAATTCGATTCGTTCAAATTCATTTTTCTCGTGAGAAAATCTACGAGTAGATTAGTTATTTTATTTGTTTGATTTGATCAATGTAATAGACTAGTCTAGATCTAGTTTTTATTTTATTTTTATAAATAAATTGTAACCGAATCGGAACAAAGACGATGAATTAAGACGGCGTACCCGGATGATGCATGCATGTGTGGCGTATGCATGGACGCAAATTGTGCATGGGGTGGAAAACAAGGAAGAACGGCGAAACCCGACGCACGGCGTGCGCTAGGCGCATGGCGCCGTGCTCGACGGGTGCCGGGCAGCACGAGAGGCGCTCGACGGTAGGTGCCGTGCTCGACAGGTGTCGGGCAGCACGTGTGGCACCGAGAGGCGTGCTGTGGGCCGACGTGCGCCAGATCTTGGCCCGTGCTACTTTTTTCATTCGTGTTTTTTTGTGTGATTCCAAACATCGTCCTGACACCAAACGAAGGACGTTTTGATGAATTGTTATTGTTCGAGTGGAAGCTTGTCGAGACAAACGATGAAAGCAACGAGGACGATTTCTTGCATCAAGACGTGAAGAAAATTAAACCGTGACAATTGGATTTGAGTGCTCCAATGTGTTTTAATTTTTTTTGTTTTGATGAATATTTATTTTCGTGCATTTATTATTTGATAATATGTGTTTGCGTGATTTTAATTGTCCAAGAAAAAATCTTACTTTCGAAAATTACTAAGTATATATTTTTTTAATTGCGATTTTATTCCGGATAATAAAATTGGATTAATTTGACCTCCATAATTTAATTGTGAAGTTTTTTTGGAATACATTTCCCCATTGGATTGGCCAAAAAGACGGATTTCACATGAATAAATTCCGAAAGGATGATTGCGGATTATTACTAGTGGCGGTATTGACCCTCACCACGAGTGGCTTGCTCAAAGCGAAATAATAATCCTGTATTGAATTATGGTTATTACTTAGGCATAAGAAATTGATATTAACTTACTCCCCGCGGAGTCCCTGTCAATTTTTATGTGGTCAAAGTGGGAGCCGACTATTAATTTTGAATTAAATGTTTGTAACTATTAATGTTTGTGACCTGCTTGAATGTGTTTAAATGTATAGACCACCCCTCGTGGCGCATTTAAATTGTTTCGAGATGTCGGCTAATGCATGAATATATTGTTTTAAGGTTTCAATATAATTGATGTGATCGAATTATGTGATAATTTTGTATTTTTTTAGATATTAATATGAATGTATGTTTTATTCTCATTTCATCATGTCACAACCTTTTAATCCACTGTTTAGTATACTTTAAGTTAAACAAACTTTCTGGAGAGAATTATATCGATTGGAAATGTAATTTAAACTTTGTCCTTACTGTACAAAAACACAATTAGGTTATTCACGTTAATATACCAGGCAAGCCTAATGATAAGTCAAGCAATGAGAAAATGCAGTTTATGATTGGAAGCGTGACAATGAACACATGAAGTGCATCATCTTGACATCTGACTTGAACGCAAAATACTAGCTATACTAGTAGTTACCCCACAAGAGTATGAGATCACTGTAGTATGGGCGAGTATAGGGACCAAGTAGTATCGAACCCAAGGGAAAGTGTGTATGCGGATAGATCCCTGGAGATGTACGTCTCGTAGCTAATATGAATGTATGTTTTTGGTTTTTTAAAAATTAATTCTATACTATATTATACTATTTATATGCTATTAAAGAAATTAACTAAATAACTTTTTGGTTTAATGCAAATAATGGATAATGATGCTCGGGATAGAAATTCCTACGTATACTATCGGAGTTGGTACAATAACTAAAGTAATCGTGATGTGCAAGTAATAATCCTAAGCATACTCAAACTAGGCAATCAACTTCCCTAATCTAGCACAAGATTGAAAGACTAAAAGCTCAAGAATTAAACCTAATACTTCGTCATATCAACCTACTTCACTAATCCACTAAATAAATTATATGGATTGTGCTTAATTATTGAGGCTCTAATTTAACTAAGGTGATGCGGTCGTCCTCCCTAGTTAAACCGGTAGATTATAAACCCCTTCTAAAACCCTTTCCTTAAGCCTATTTGTTATTAAAGAGTGATGCGGCCGTCTTCTCTCTAACAATTTTTGTACTTAATTCCAAGATAATTCTAGGGTTTATTTTAAGAATTCAACTAATTAAGAGAACTAAAACCAAACATCACGAATTATCCTAATTACGTACCAACATCCTACTTCTACGAGTTCATCCTATCCTAAGCAAGCAAGGGTTCTAGCCTAACATGGTGGTTTGGACAACGAAAGCAATAACGATAATTATATACTTATGCATACTCGAATTAACTATTGAATTGAAGAACATAAATAAAGAACAAATTAAAGTCTCAAAAATATCTTTTAAAATCTGGAAAATTAGGTTTAGAAGTCTCAACAATCTAAGAAAGAAGAATTAAACAATAAACTATGAATTCGTACTTTCAAAACCTCGATTACACGGTGAAATCCTTGCTAAAACTCTCTATCTTCCTTCCAAGCTCTTCTTCTAACTCTAAGTATGGTAAAGTATCAATTGGTATCAAGTGGTGCTCAAGTGTATCTCAAAATATGCTTGGAAGGGGTATTTATAGGCTTTGGGATGAATTGGGCCTGAAATCCCCCATAACGTACGAGCTGGAGTCTTGGTCGAGCGCCCCTTCATCACTGCGGCCTTTTTACGCTCGAGCTCCACATGGTCGAGCGCCTAGCTCTTGACCTAGGCACGGTCGTGCGCTTTATTCCTTCCAGCGAGCTTCGACCGCTCGATCACTACCCAGTCGAGCGCCCAGTGCTCAATCTAGGCTTGGTCGTGCGCTTCAAGTCAACAGGGCACTCCATGCACTCGACCTCCTCTTGCTCGAGCGCCTAGGTGCTCGACCTAGGCTGCTCGATCACTTCCTCCTTGAGCCAACTAGCACTTTTCTTCGCCCGAACTAATACTTTTCTTATTTCCTTCATATCTTATCATCTGGGAGTCCGTTTGAGTCGATTCAAAGTCCTACAAACTCCATTTTTACCCCTCTATCCATCCATGAGCATCAAAGAGGCAGATTCATTAGTTTTTTTTAAAATAGTACTCAATTGACTCTAAATACTCATCAAATTCACTCAAGCATTAATAATTCTCCTTCTCAACTCAACTCGATCCCTTTCTCATTCACAACTTTTCCTATTCTCCACTCAAATTAAGATAAAAAGAGTTTAAGAATTTGGATAAGTTCAAATATGCTAGCAAATAAAATAGGCTAGCGCTCAAACGGGCTAACAAGGGATAAATGTCATTGGTCGAGAAAATTTTGGCTAAGTGACTTATCAAATCAAGATGGCCTAAAATCACTTCGACATTTCAAACTAGACACAATCAAGAAGCGAGAGTACCCACAAGTTCTAGCACCTCTAAGGTGAAGATCCACTCACAAACGATGAGATCAATTTAATAAATTTTAATCTCTATATAGGCTCAAATTTCATGGCTTTCACATCCATGCTAGTCCTAGTGAATTCTCACTTTTTACCACACAAGTATTCAAAAGGAAAAATTCCTAAGTATACGAGTTCCCTCTCAAATCAACTCTAATTCTTACACTCACACAATTTAGCCTTTAACTCAACTCCACAAATCACTAACTCATAACTCCACACTTAAAGATAACAATCAATAAGCTTAAGAAAGTTAATAAGCATGAAATATGTAGTAACACCTAATTAGTTCACATTATAGCAGCTCAAGGAGTATCTCAGGCACAATATATAACCTAACTCAACTCAAAGAGAGGGTGTGCGCCTGTGCAATGTCAAATAAACCTCTCAAGTGCGCCGGTGCATATGTATACCATAAAACATATAAATACTCCACCCCCCAAACTTCAACCTTGTGAAGCGGTCTAAGTTTGGAGTTGTGGGTTACCTCATACGCATAATTCCCGTTTGCACTTGGCAATGTAGCACACTCCTTTGCTTGAGTTCCTCACCTTGGAATAACTCCATGATACCTTTACTCCCTCGAGACAAGCCTACAATAAAATTCTTAACTACGAGCTTAAAATTTACGATTCACACAAAAATAAAAACACGAAAAACAAAACACTCGAAAGCAAATTAAAGTAGGTTGCCTCCCATTCAACGCTATTTTTTAGGTCCTAATGTCGGACCGAGCTCAAAGGAGCTTATGGGACTTGATACTCAAATTTACCTCCCTTATTCTCATAAGAGAAGTTGTCGAAATTTTTCGCTCTATACTCATCCTCCTTCTTCACCTCGGGCGGCGGTTTTGTTGGGTTTTAGAGGCACGAACACCATGTTCGGTGCAGCGGAAGAAAACGATTCACCAATAACGAATCTGCATATGGTTGTATAACATAAAAAATAAAGGATAAATAACAACATATAAATCTTTACAGCGATTTGTACGCAGAATCCTCAACTATGGTATCCACGTAACGACTTTCTACCAACCCGCACCGATATGCCAGCGTTGAATCTCGAGACGAATTTGCTAGGAAAATTCTGACTTGAGATTTTATGGAGAAATTATATTTCTTGTATTTTCGGAATTCCCATAGAACACATATTTATAGTGATTAACTTGCTTAATTCCTAAGCAAGATATCGGGCCTAGCCTGTAGTATAATCTCTACGGATTATATTTCCCTAGATATGTTCCTACGAATAATATCTTTACCATATCTATTATTCTTGTATAATAATATTCCAAATATAATTATCGGGATTTCATATTTAATTAAAGCTAATTTAATTAAATAATAATAATAATTAATTCCAAATATACTTATTATTATATTCTCCATAAATTAAATATTATATCCAATACAATATTTAATCAACCAACTATATTTGGTAAATTGTCATTACTTGTTGTGTGACCCATAGGCCCTCGTATATCGAGTGATTAGTCAAACTAACGGTTTTAATTGAACCCTAGACAATAAATCAGACATTCTCAATATACGAGGTACGTTGCGAGGAAATCTACAACTACCTGTAATATGTAGGCTTTTGTGACATCTTCCTTTCATTCATAAATACCCGATTAAGTCTTGAACATGATGAAGTGTCTATTCAAATAACTTAATCATATTGTCTCAAATCACTAATTGATCAAGTATATCACACTTAGCCACAAAGTCTAAGTTGATGTGCATCGGCCAACGACTTAGATCCAATTATGATAAGAAGACGAGTATTCTCTCTAAATCCACATTGAGGAATAAATCATATTATTGGCTCAACTACCACGCACATGCTTTTGTGATGAACCCAACCCATGCCATATCTACCCGTAGAAGGGTGCAAACGTCGGCCATGGTCAAAGTTCATCACTCCACACATGTCGTGCGTATTGACCTCAAGTCAGAGGAGTATCACATTGCTCCCACTAATCGAGACACCCGTAGACACATTATGTGGAATTACATCAAACGGTTTCTCGGATGGGTATACCAATACCATCTAAGGTATCTGTGCATCCATCATGAGATACCCAGTATCTCGTAGTAAGTGAGATCTTACTATACTCTCTAAGAGTATGATGCAGATCGCACACCAATCTCAATTGCATCATCAATATCTCATTCTTGATGATCCTTGATCTGGGCTATTTGAGAATCATACTTAAGTCATCTGAGTTCTCACTCACTCAATGACAGTAGTGATTCATGGGAACACAAATAAGAATATATGCAAACAATCAAACATCATATTCAGATAAGTGTAACGCCATACATTTAATATTAAATCAATAATAATATTAAACCAAATCTGAATATTATCTTAGTATTATGTCCTTTCGATGGATTGTCTCTAGGACACTAACACTAACAATCTCCCACTTGGACTAGAGTCAATCACCTACATGTCTAACCTCTAGACCATTAAATGTCTAGTGTGTACATGAACAGTGAAAAGAATTTGCAAGATTATTCTTTATGGGAAATCTTTTAATTCCATTTCTCCTATCGTTATGATCTCTCGGATCAAATGATAACGACTCGATACATGCTTATTTCTGTTATTAGATCTCGGTTCCTTTGCTCATGATATCGCACCAATGTTGTCACAATACATCACTATTTGACAACTGGAACTCGGAACTACCCCTAGTTCTCTCAAGAACCTCAAAATCCAGACAACCTCAAAGGCTTCTAATACAGCAATGTACTAAGCTTCAATTATTGAATCTGCGGTCAGATCTTGCTTGGAACTATTCCAACTTACCGCCTCATCATTGAGATTGAAAATATAATTTGACTGTAATTTGTAATCTTCACAGTCTTACTGGAAACTCGCATCAGCGTAGCCCGTATCGACTAGCTTTGATTGTCCACCGTAGATAAGAAAGTTCTCTTTAGTACGTCTGAAGTACTTCAGAATATTCTTGACAGCAATCCGGTGAGGCTCACCTGGATTCCGCTGGTATGTACCAGTGATGTTAACAGCGTAGGCCATATGTGGCCTCGTGTAAGTCATGGCGTACATGATGGAACCCAATTGCAGATGCATATGGAACGTCCTTCATATGCTTGATATCAGCTTCGCTAGAAGGACAATCCTTCTTCGACAGCTTTATCCCATGATTTGCTAGTAGAGACCTTCTCTTAGAGTTCTCCATCGCAAAATGCTTCAACACCTTATCTATGTAGGTGGATTGTGACAGCCCTACCATCTTCTTGGATCAATCCCTATGGATCTTGATCCCTAAGATGTAGCATGCTTCACCAAGATCCTTCATCATGAAGGTCTTTGATAACCAATCTTTCACGGACTGCATTAGCGGGATGCTATTTCCTATAATCAATATGTTATCGACATGTACGGCTATAAAGACAATATTCCTCCCGCTGCGTTTACAATAAATGCAAGGATCTTCTGAATTTTTGATGAAGTCAAAGGATTTGACAGCTTCATCAAATCGGATATTCCAACTCCTAGAAGCTTGCTTCAATCCATAGATGGATTGTATAAGCTTGCACACAAGATTAGATTTTGGCTTAGATATAAAACCCTCTGGTTGAGTCATAAACACTTCCTTATAAATGTTACTATTGAGGAAAGATGTTTTGACGTCCATCTACCAAAACTCATAATCACAAGTAAAATTCGAATGGACTTGATCTTAGCAACTGGCGAGAAAGTCTCATCATAGTCAAATACCTTCATGTTGACTATAACCTTTCGCCACCAACCTATCTTTATAGGTTTGTACTTTTCCATTTACATCGGTCTTATGCCCGAAGACTCACTTGCAACCTATGGGTCTAACCCCTTTTTGGCAACTCAATTAAGTCCTAGACTTAATTGGAGTACATCGAGTCCATCTCGGATTTTATGGCTTCATGTCACTTCTCTGAGTCAACATCTAATGTTGCTTCAGTGTAAGTTCTAGGTTCGTCTTTATCCGGAATCTCCACGTAATCATGTTCCTCTGCAAGGAAACCATAATACCTAGTGGATGGATTACGAATCCTAGTCGACTTAAGGAGTTGTGGTTGTACAGGTTGTACATTCAGATCGTGAAAATTTTATGGTACATCGACTTCATCGTTGACCGGAGAGTCCTCAAGAGCGACATTTTTCATATGCCTCTTGGGCGGGAGTTTGAACTATGTTATTCTCATTCAGCCCACTTGGAGGTTGTTGCGAAGGCAATGCAACTCCAATTACGCTCCCACTGGCTGAAAGAGGATCACCTAGTGATAAACTTCCACCATGAGGGTCGCTGAATGCTCCCACTGATTCTTTGTCATGTTGCCTTGACAAATCATCAGTCTCTATGTTAATTCGTGGTTCTTGAATCTCTTCAAGTTCTATCTTCTTACGGCTTTGTTCATTAAGGACGTACTCGTCTTCTAGAAACTTAGCTTGCCTAGAAACAATTACTGTTTGTTTCTCTGGTAGATAGAAGTGATATCCTCCTGTTTCCATAGGATATCCCACAAAATAACCATTTTCACCTTTGGATTCCAACATATCAGTTAGCAATTTCTACACATTAGAACGTGGGATGTGCCACAGCTCGTATGGAGTCTGCTCAACTGATTTTAACAGAATCCTATTCAGAATGTAGATTGAGGTTTGTAATGTGTACCCCCATAAGAATGTTGGAAGAGAGGAAAAACTCATCATGGACCTTACCATGTCCAACAGGGTTCGGTTTCTCCTTTCGGACACACCGTTCATCTGAGGTGTTCCGGGAGGAGTCCATTGTGACTAGATCCCATGAAGTTTCAAGTAATCCATGAATTCATGGCTAAGGTACTCACCTCCTCGATCCAATCGAAGAGTCTTGATACTCTTACCAAGTTGTTTCTCTACTTCTGCCTTGTACCCCTTGAATTTCTCAAACGATTTGGATTTGTGTTTCATGAGATACACGTATCCGTACCTTGAGTAATCATCGGTAAAGGTGATGAAGTAGCCGAATTGACCCCTAGCTAGAGTGGGCAATGGTCCACAAACATCGTTGTGAACCAACTCAAGAACTTCTTTGGCACGTACCTCTTTCCCGAAAAAGGGTTTGTTGATCATCTTTCCCATGAGACAAGATTCGCAATCACCATAAGACTCTAAGTCTAATGGGGTTAAGTAGTCCAATTTTCTTAACATTGCGATTCTTTTCTCGTTTGCATGACCAAATTTACAATGCCACAAGTAAGTCGGGTTTTCATGATTACTAAGTTTGAGTCATCCTACTTTGTATATTAAGAACATCATATCCATAACTCAACAAATGCCCAGTAGTTTGAACTATTAGTGAACATGTTTATCTTAATAACAACCATACTTGTTCTGACAGCTAAAACACTTTGTGTTTTTCTTCTCTGTTGCTAGAACCTTATAGTCCTTCTTCTAATGCCCATTTCTATTGCAATGGGGCACACATCCTAATCAACCCGCTCTTACTTTTGAACTCCACCTTTCGCCTTCAGGAAGTTGGGCTTGAATCCCTCTTAGCCTTACTCCTTCGCTTCTCCTCGCCTTTCGGGTTAGAAGAAGTAGAAGCACTCACCATGAGCACGGGCATTTCCTTAGCAGTGGAAGATTCAAAAGTCTTAAGCATGTTATGAGGCTCCAGCATTGTCGCTTCCGTCTTCTTTATATTAAATTTACTACGAAATTAGAATATGAATCGGGGAGCGACTTGAGGATAACACATGAGGTGAAATCTTCCCTCCTTTCGCTAATCGACATCTGAAAAGATCTCTCATCACTTCATAAATCTCAAACGAGATCTAGAATCAAAGAGATCTTTCAGACGCTTAAGCATCTCGAAGGGATCCATTTTCTCATGTTTGCCTTTGCAATTCAGGAGTCATGTCGAGCAATCATAACATAGAGTTTGGGAAGCATCATCTGGTGCTTCTTTTGAGCTGTAACGTCAAACGCTGCAGCCTCAACTGAACCAGCCTCAGGAGTAAAGGGATTGTCGTGTCCAACACGTACTCAATCTCTTCTTGTCTTAGCACCAAACACACGTTTCAGTGCCAGTCCAGAAAATTTGGCCCAGCTAATTTGTTCATCTCCAAAACATTTCTCAATGACAAGTTATTCATTTCAATAATTCTAGAGAAAAAAAATAAAACGGTAATTAAACACATAATTCCTATGATCAGTATTCAACAATCAAAATAAACATGGCCTTTTAATTTATTTTGTTTTCATTATTTTCACATACTCAACGACCTCATCAGAAGAGTATGAATTTATATCTAATATAAATTGTAATGGACTAGGATCCACATTCCTACTATTACAATGACTGCTTGGGCTGAACAATGCAACAACAGAACTGGTAGGTCTCTAAACCAATTGTCTCACTCAATTCCTAGTTGATTGAACTTAATTCAATCGGATGTCACCTAATTCTCGTTTCCCTGCTTGGGCTGGTGAAACAGAATTAAGTTGGTTTACAACCATTAAGCGGCGACAAACATGTCCCTATAAAAGTCCCGTTAGATGTAGATCCGAGCAAAAGACTTGAGCCATAAATACTCATTGGAACGAAATCTCCGGTTTACTTTTAATTTTAATGGAAGACATCTTTCAATATATTGAAAAACCATATTTTAGTGAGGATCACTTTAAAGGCGGGGTATTAATTGCTTAATCGAGATCCAACATGATAACTACGTCACATTTGAGAAATTATTAGGCGTCGCCTACCCAAACATGACATGTGCGGACTAACATATATTGGGCGCCGTCTACCCAAACATTTAATACGGTCCGACAAATATTGAGTGTTGTATACCCAAACAATTTAATGTGGGCTATAACTAATAATGTAAATATCGGTTCACATAAGCAATTATACAAGTGGGGAGCAACTAATCAAGTTCTCATGCTTTATTTCAAAAATTAAATTTGCATAAATAAAGCATCCAATAAATATTTAGCACATAAATCAAATAAACATGCAAAATATTTAATATTTATAAATAATTAATATTCATAAATATTTAGCACGTAAATCAAATAAACGTGCTTAACAATTAATTATCCATAGGTAAAATATTGCTAAAATTAGAAATACCGACAAGCTCCAAGCTTTCGGTCAATTTCTAAAGTCATTTTCAAAATTATTTTGCCAAAAATATTATTTTATCAAATTATCAATATTTGGTCCAACCAAATAATGATTCACCCTTTTGAAAATTGATCCAACCAAACAGCCCCTTTTAGTTATATCCAAAAAGTAAAAATAAAAAATCCAAAATTTTAGATAGAGCCAAACAACCCTTTAGTTTATTTTCCATATTTTAATAAAGTGAATTCTGCCAAACATGGCCTTAATAAACATTTCAGATTTTTTTAATTAATTACTAGGGGCTTATTTGCAATTTAAGGTAAATTTGCTTAGAGGGGCCTGAAGAGAATCAAATTCTCAAAACTAGGCCCCAACACCATCGTCGACTGGTGAAATAAGCTAAGGCAGAACCACGTTCCGTCCCCGATCAACGCCACCCTCAGGCGATATGCCGTCTGCGGCCGCAAGAACACGGCAACACGGCCTCAATTTTCGATTGCACACCATCAGAGCGGTAGTGGTTTGTCACAACAGTCAACGATCAAGCCACGATTTCCGGTGTAACAGCAGTGCGATCGAACCCAGCGTCCACCTCAGTCTCGGTTCGCCTAACGGTGGTGGCGCGATCAGGTCAATTTCCGCCACCAGTTCGCCTCTGCCATGGATACAGATCAACACCCAGCGCCACTGTATGAAGGGAGGCACCGCCGCACTGTTAATGGGGATACGGTGTTGCCCGACGACCCCTTGCCAACCGGCGAACTGGGATTTCCGGTGACGTGGACTGTGGCGAGGTTTGCCCAGCAAAACCTCCTTCGTGGGGTATTGAAGAGAAAGACAAAACCCAGTTCTGCCAATTCCCTCCAACCCTTTTTTTTAAACAAATTTTATTAGGGCGTGAAACCGGAAAACTGTAAACTTTTGATTTCTAAAATAAAAAACTACTTAACAATTTAATTTTGTAATCAATCAATTTCAAAATTAAATCAATTCGAAGTACAAGTTTAATTTATTCCAAATAAATTTTAACTTATAAATCGAATTTCGGGCAAAACAAAATATAAATCACGCATAATTTTACTTACAGATATACATAAAATTATGTCTACAACCGAGTCTGGCGCTCTGATACCACTGTTTAGTTTTAGAGGCACGAACACCATGTTCGGTGCAACGGAAGAAAATAATTCACCAACAACGAATCTGCATATGGTTGTATGACATAAAACATAAATGATAAATAGCAACATATAAATCCTTACAGAGATTTGTACGTGGAATCCTCAACTATGGTATCCACGTAACGGCTTTCTACCATCCCGCACCGATATGCCAGCGTTGAATCTCGAGACGAATTTGCTAGAAAAACTCCGACTTGAGATTTTATGAAGAAATTATATTTCTTGTATTTTCAAAATTCTCATAGAACACATATTTATAGGGATTAACTTGCTTAATTCCTAAGCAAGATATCGGGTCTAGCCCGTAGTATAATCTCTACGGATTATATTTCCCTAGATATGTTCCTACGAATAATATCTTTACCATATCTATTATTCTTGTATAATAATATTACAAATATTATTATTGGGATTTCATATTTAATTAAATTAAATTTAATTAAATAATAATTATTATTATTAATTCCAAATATACTTATTATTATATTCTCCATAAATTAAATATTATATCCAATACAATATTTAATCAACCAACTATAATTGGTAAATTGTCATTACTTGTTGTGTGACCCATAAGCTCTCGTATATAGAGCGATTAGTCAAACTAACAGTCTTAATTGAACCCTAGACAATAAATCAGACATTCTCAATATACGAGGTACGTTGCGAGGAAACTGCAACTACCTGTAATATGTAGGCTATTGTGATATCTTCATTTCATTCACGAATACCCGATTAAGTCTTGAACATGATGAAGTGTCTATTCAAATAACTTAATCATATTATCTCCAATCACTAATTGATCAAATATATCACACTTAGCCACAAAGTCTAAGTTGATGTGCGTCGGCCGATGACTTAGATCCAATTATGATGAGAAAACGAGTATTCTCTCTAAATCCACATTAAGGAATGAATCATATTCTTGGCTCAACTACCACGCACATGCATTTCGTGATGAACCAAATCCATGCCATTGTTGGTGATCAAATTTTATCGGGTGGATTAGTGACTGTTTAAGTTCGGTTTATTGATCATCAATCAATTACGTGTGATTGGTTACCACCGTAAATGGTAAATCGAGGTTCGGGTTATGAACTTGGGTATACGAAAGTCGAAATTGAATTAATTTCGTATGTGTGCGCGTTTAGGAGTGATTGTGTGTGTTTTTGGGAGTGTATGAATTTGAACTTGTATTTCATAAGCTGGAGAGCAACTTCTTATAGAGACTAGCAAGCAGGAGGTGTCTCTGACTTTTGGTCTCCCTAGCCTGCATGCTTGACATGTGTCTCTTTGATCTTATCTAAGTTGAATCTTAATTACAAAGTCTTCTTGGGGCTTATCTCGGACTCATGGTTGTTCGCTTAGGTCGGCTCGACGGATCTTGATGATTCTTCAACTGAAAGTTGTTCGCCTCTGGAGATTGTACTTTGGAAGTTGTTCGCCTTTTGGTTTTACTTAGCTTGGCTTTGGGACTTTAGTCCTTTGTTCACTGGTACACATCTCAATTGCGTTGTATCATATTCTGATCAAGTTGTTCGTCATTGATGACCCCACAGTTGGTTCATTCTTGGTCTCGGGTCTTAATACCTGTTCGCCTATTAGTTGTTCGTCGGGGGAGTTGTTCGTCACTTTATACACTTCCCAGATTGGTTAATGCACCCAAATCGTGATTTTCTTTGTTTAGACTTTAATTGTTGTTCGCTCCATATTAGACGATGTTCGCCTATCAACAATTGCCCCTTATCCTGACTAGATGTTGCATCAGACGAGCAACTTTAGGGCGAGCAACTGTAGTTAGGATATTGTCTTGGCCAAGATTTGGGCGAACAACATCTTTGTGACGAGCAACATTGGGATAACCGTTTCGTCTTTCCATGATCTGGGGAGATCACGAAGATGACGCCAGCGCAATGATTGCACGCCGTTCACGCGCGAGCAACCCCGAGGCCACGCGCCCCTTTAATTGCTTATAGGCCCTTCAACTTTTGGTCTAGCTCGGAATTAACCCCGTCTTCCTTCAATTTAGTCCCTGAGCTTTTGGAAAATTACGTCTGGGACCCCATTTTTGCTTGGGGTATAAATAGTGGGAAAACTGAAATTTTTCCCACTTTTCCCCCTCTTGCTACAGTGCTCCGGCGATTTCCACTTCCCTCCGGCGATTTCAAGCTTTCCGGCGTCCGTCCTTCAGCATTTGACCTCAAATTTTAATTCTCAGGTAGTTACTCTTCTTCTTCTATCTTTTTCTTTACTTCTTTTCTCTCGAAAACACCATCGCCGCCGTGTGGGTTCAACCACCACCGTCTTCTCCGGGAAAGCGCCGCCGTCTGCAATACTCTCTCTACCGCCGCCTGGATTTTTCTATCCTTCCTATGTCTTCGCACTCAAGCAATAAAACCGAGGAGACCTTAGATCCCCTTTTTCCCACTGTTGCTCACGATCTGGAACCAGTTGAAGTTTCCTCAGCGTCGAACGCTCACGTCGACTCAGTTGTTCGCTCTGTGGAAAATACTGGAGTAGGCCCTTCTGGGAGAGAACTGACAGTTGCGGCGAACAACAATTTGAACGACAACTCTTCGTCTTCCGCTGAATCTGAAGGTCCAGACCTTGACGAACTCACCCGCGAGTTCTTGGAGGGTATTAACTTCCCATCCCCAAAGATGTTGGAAAATGAGATTCCAATAGGAGTTGCTCGGCCATTCGAATGGCAAACATACGCTGAGGAGTATGCGAACAGCTTTCCTCGCCCACAGAGGCAAATTATGGATAAAGTGAAAACTGGGTATCAGGCGAGCAAGATCAAAAGTGTTGTTCGCGAAGATGATCTGGACTCTATCCGTAGGGAATACAAAATCCCATTCGATATTCAAATGTGGGCCCCTCGAAGAAAGGAAAGAGCCGATCGCCCACCCCCAGGATGTACGGCGATCAATATTCATACCTTGATCGCTGGATTAAAGCTGCCTCTTCCACCCATTGTTGGTCGATTCCTGGAGGCGACCAACTTGGCCATCACCCAGATCACTCCAATTGGGTGGATGAATCTTCTGGGATCCATGTGCTTATTCGCCTTGGAGGGGTACGTTGATCGGCTTACTGCGGAAGAGATCAACTACTTGATGACAATTACAAAGTGCCCCTTAGGAGAAGAAGGTTACCACTATCTCAAGGCCAGAACTGGGCTAAAAATGGTGGAAGAGGTGCCGAACAAGGTTTATAACTGGAAGCAACACTTCTTCTTCATTGGGGGTGATTGGCGAGCATCTTCTGGTCCACACGGCGGCCCTGGACGAATAAATTCTCCAGCAGTTTATGGAAAACTGAAACGTAAGCTCTTTTCTTGCTCGCCTTTGGGCTAAATTGTTCTAATTTAACTTTTCTTGTTTGTTCGTCTGCTCAAGTGGAATTCAGAAGAGGAGGAGTTGAGCTCCAAGTTTCTATTTACTTCGTGCTTGGTTGGCCTCCGTAATAGGGCAGATAGGACTATTGACTACCTTTGCCGAACAAGGTGTCTAAGAGCTGCTCGCCTTTTGACATACCCACACCACTTGGAGGCCCAGGTCGAGGTGCCCCCAGGTATGAATTTCTTAATTTTGGGTTTAAACCTTGTTCGTCATTATGTTTTCTTAACTTGCTCGTCTAACCCTTTTTTTTTTAGCTGAGCAAGTGACAGTTGCCGTTCCTCCCTCATACGCCCTCCTTGAGCAAAGGGTTCTCGAAATGGCGCCGCCAAGAGGGAAAAAAAGGAGAGGTGACCCCCCCCCCAAAAGGTGCTCGCCATGACGAACAAACCTGAGGGGGCCAGAGTTCCAAGACAGGTTGCTCCCCCTACTCAAGTTCATTCTCCTCTCATTTCCCCCCCCCCCCCCCCTCGTGGGGGGAAACGTTTAAAGAAGGCAGACGGGACCCCAGTGTCTCATGATGTTCCCGTCAAAGGGAAGGAGAAGGTGGGCTCGAGCCATGCTCGCCCTGAAGGGGATGTTGTACGCCGTTCGTCGGTAGAGCCCACGGAGAGATTTGGCAAAGCGAGCAAGGACACTGGATCCCCTCGAGGCCCAGAGGACATTACATACCTAGGCCGGGACGAAAGAAAATTCTCTGAGTAAGTCCTTACTCTCTTGTCGAACAAGTTCTTCCTTTGTCAAATTTTCCAAGTGTTGACCCTCTTTTTCGTTCGCAGGTACCGGCCCAGTGATCACCCAGGGCGAGCAGACTTGGTTCACCATTTTGCCTGCTCTAAGACCCCGGCGAACATCCGTGACATTCCGGATGAACATGTTCGCCGAGCAACTGAAATTGTTGCTCGTGCCTGGTCGCGGCCGCTGAACAAAGCTGTCCTCGCCCAGGGCCCCATTGATAATTTTTACCTATCAATGGTTCAAGCCGCCAACTCCCTTGTTTCTGCTCAAAGGGGGATTTCCCAAGTTGCCGAGCTAGAGGAGACTGCTTGTCATCATGCCGCTTCCATTCGCCAGCTTACCGAGGAGAAGGAGAAAGTGGCGAATAATTTCAATGGCCAAATTGCTCGCTTAAAGGATCAATTAAAGCTGGCCGATGACCTGGAGAAGAAGCGTATCGAGGACTATCAGCTTCTCTCTGGCGAGCTTAAGGATACAAAGGCTGAGCTATTCTCCTCTAAAGCTGCGCTGGATGAAGAGAGGAAGAAGAGGGAAGAAGCAGAAGAAGAAGTTGCTCGGTTGAAGAAGCAAATGTCCGAGATGCTCTCTAGGGAAGAGGCCGAGCAAGAATTTCAAGCTCGGAGTGTGCCTATCTCAAACTTGGGTTATATCTGCGCCTACGCGGACAGCATTCGCACGGCCGATGCTTATGACTTCAAGGACTTAGTTGAAGAGATGAGCAAAGATCTAAATGAATTCTTGGAGCACTATCCTCCGCCAAACAATATCGAGATTCAGCTGGCGGATCTGGCAGTACTAGGGGTTAAGCTTGACAAACTTGACCCTAGTATTTCCATTACTCATCCTCCGCCTCCAACTGATGAAGGCGAACAAGAGGAAGAGGTGGCCGTGGCCGACGAGCAGAACGCAAAAGAGGCTGAGGATAAGGCTGCTGAAGATTTGGCCCGTGAAATGATCGTCGAACCTCCTGTCGAGCAAGCTCAAGATCTTCCCCCCGCCGAGCAACAATAGTTTCTAGGACAGCTTTTCTCTTCATCTTTTTGTAATAGTTGTTCGCTCCTTTTGTAGTACTTGACTTCTTGAATCATTGTACTATTTTTTAGGCTTAATGCCTTTTGATTAATGGGATGTCTTTCTTATGTTCGCTCATTTTCTTTATATGTTAATTGCCTTTACATTTCTATCAAAGCCTTTGCAATTATAACATATAGTGTTGGGCTTTTGTTCGAATTGAACTTTGCCTTTAGTGGAATCAGGGTTCAGCCTTAGGTTTTGTTCATTTTAAAAAACGAACAACCTTTAAGTGGCTTTAGTCCTTAGGTTCTGTTCATTTGTAAAACGAACAACCTTTAAGTGGACTTGTACCTCGAGCTTTTGGACTTTTCCTTTTTTTTGACGAACAACTATTGTATTTACATTCATAAAAAATTACAAGGGTTGTAAGACTGCTCGTCACTAACATATACAAATCGACGAACAACCTTAAACACTAATCAAAACATGCTCGCTTATAAGATTTTTGCCGAGCAACCTTATCTAAAATTTAAAAAAGATGAAACAGCACTAAACTATACAATGTGCTGAACAACTTTAAATTCTATACTTAGCAAAATTTCAAAAAATTAGGCAAGTTTTTGGCATGCCTTACTTGGTTTCTCTGCCCCCCAAGACAGTTGTTCGTCCAACTAAGAACTTGTTCGCCTTATTGATAATACTTCTTTAGATGTATGGCGTTCCAGGAGTATTGGGCCGGCTTGCCTTCCATATCTTCGATATTGTATACGCCATTAACGAATTTTTCCGTTATACGATACGGGCCCTCCCAAGTTGGTCCCAATACACCTGGAGGTTGGGCGAGCAAATTTCTTAGAACCAAATCTCCAACTCTGAATTCCCTAAGTTTAACATGGGAATTATAGTAGCGTTCTACTCATTGCTTATAGGTGGCATTTTTTAGCTCCGCATTTAATCTTTTTTCTTCGAGCAAATCCATTTCTGCAGCCAAAGCAGAGTTGTTCGCCCGTTCATCAAAGTTGGTCGTCCTGAATGTATTGGCCTTTAACTCAATTGGTATTACAGCCTCTGTTCCGAAAGCCATTGCAAAGGGTGTTTCTCCGGTGCTTGACCTGGGAGAAACTCTGTATGCCCATAAGACTTCCGGAAGCTCTGTTGACCAACTGTTTTTGCTTTCCGCTAGCCGTACTTTTAACGTATGCTTGATGATTTTGTTTACGGCTTCGACTTGTCCATTTGACTGGGGATGATAGGGCGTAGAGTAATGTTTCTTGATCCCCCATTTTGTACAGAAATCTCTCAACTCTTTTCCATCAAACTGCGGACCATTGTCTGTCACGATGGTTTGCGGAATTCCAAAACGACAGACAATGTTCTTCCAAATGAAGTTGATCATTTTCTGTTGCGTGATCTTCAACATGGCCTCTGCTTCTGCCCATTTTGTGTAATAATCGACTGCCACAAAAGGCAAATCGAACTCCTCCAACTCCTGCTGGGAAGGGACCAATAATGTCCATTCCCCATCTAGCAAAAGGCCATGGGCTATAAACCGATACGAGCTGTTGAGCCGGGGTATGAATGTTTGGTGCAAAAATTTGGCATTGGTGGCAAGTCTTTGTTTTTTTTATTGCATCTTGGCGTAAAGTCGGCCAGTAATAGCCTTGTCTGATAGTTTTGTACGCCAAAGCTTGCCCCCCAGTGTGATTCCCACATACTCCAGCATGTATTTCTTCGAGTATTGCTCGTCCTTGGGATTTGCTCAATGAATACTTGGTCTAACAAGGACATCAGGTGAGCAACAATTCGTTGGTATTCGATCATATGGCCATCCTTCGCTTCATATTCACCTCGGACTTGGTTTACTATCAATTGTGAATCGCCGAATATTTGCAATCGTCTGACACCTACTGCCAAGGATAGATGGAGACCAGCAATGAGAGCTTCATACTCGGCTTCGTTGTTGGTTGCCATAAAGCCAAATCTGATTGCCGAAGTGAATACTTGTCTACTTGGACTAATTAGAACCACTCCTGCCCCCGAGGCCATATTAGTCGAAGATCCGTCAACATAAAGATGCCAAGGGTGATCAAGTCCTCTCGTCGGATCTGGTGGGAAGGTTAGTTCGACTATAAAGTCGGCTAACGCTTGCCCTTTGATCGCTGTTCGAGGAGCATAAGTCACCCCAAATTGGCTAATCTCCAGTGACCATTTTAGTAGACGACCAGCTGTGTCGGGGCGATGGAGAATTTGTCTGAGTGGGAAAGTTGTTAGCACTTCAACCTGATGATCAAAAAAGTATGGCCATAACTTTCTCACACTCATGACCAATGCATACGCCAGTTTTTCGGTTGTGGAGTATTTGATCTCCGTCTCATGCAAAGCTTGGCTCACATAGTAAATAGGTTGGTGGAACTTGCCGTCTTCTCGTACCAGGACGGAGCTGATAGCCACCTCCGACGCTGCTAAGTATAAATATAGATTTTCTCCTGGGACGGGTTTTGATAGGATTTTTACATCTTCCAGGTAGTTTTTTAGTTGGTCGAACACCTTTTGACAGTTGTTAGTCCACGTGAACTGTCCTTTCTTGATGGCTTCAAAGAATGGACGGCATTTATCCTCCGATCTGGATATGAACCGGTTTAGTGCTGCTAGATATCCTGTGAGTCTTTGCACTTCTTTTATTGAACAAGGTGGTTGCATATCCACAATGGCTTTAACTTTCGTTGGGTTAGCCTCAATTCCCCGTTGACTAACAAGATGACCCAAGAACTTGCCTGAATGAACTCCAAAGCTGCTCTTCTTTGGATTCAGCTTCATGTTGTAGTGTCGAAGAATTTCGAACACTTGGGTCAAGTGTTGAAGATGATCTTCTTTATGGGGACTCTTGACTACGATGTCATCAACGTAGACTTCCACTGTATCTCCAATTTGTTGGTCGAACATTTTGTTCACCAACCTTTGGTAAGTTGCTCCAGCGTTGATGAGGCCAAAGGGCATTCTCTTCCAACACAGCAAGTTTTTGTTAGTATAAAATGCTGTGTTCTCTTGATCATCTGGATGCATCGGGATTTGATGGTACCCGGCAAAGGCATCCATGAATGTTAGCATCTCATGACCTGCAGTACTGTCCACCAACTGATTAATGTGAGGGAGTGGAAAGTTGTCCTTCGGGCATGCTGCATTCAGATCTGTAAAGTCTATACATAGCCTCCAGGTTCCGTTTGGTTTCCTCACAAGGACTGGGTTTGCTACCCATTGTGGACAGAGTGCTTGTCGGATTAGGTCATTGTCTAACAGCTTCTTTACTTCTTCATTTAAAGCCTGATACTTGTCTGGGCCGTATTTCCGTCGTTTTTGATGGACGGGTCTTTTTGCATGATTGATGTTTAGCTTATGGCAAGCATGTTTCGGATCTATTCCCACCATGTCTGCATGAGACCAAGCAAAAACATCTAGATTTTTGCTGAGGAACTCTTTCATTCGGGATCTATAAGGCTCAGGGAGCTCAGATCCTATGTATAATTCAAGATCCTCATTTTCAGGATTAACTTTGAACCCCTCCAGTTCTTCAACCGGAGTTGCTCGTCGTTTTTTGTCCTTTCCAACGAGGGTCGAGTATTAGTCCCTCAGTGTTGAAATCATTTTCGATGTTCATTGGTTCTGCCCCCAGGCGGGGATCTAGATCATCTGTTGGCCTCGATTCATTGTTGTTAGTCAACACCTGGCCCTCCAAGCCATCATATGAATGTTGCTCGTCACCACCCATTCATTGTTCGTCAGGATGATGTTCCTTATGGGTGGTAAGGAGTTGTTCGTCCAACACTTGTTCGTCATGATGTTGCTCGTCAGTATCCATGTGGTCTTCCTCTATGTCCATCATGTTCTCCACCATTGATGGTTCTTCAGTAGGATAGCTTGTTGTGGCCTCCATCATGGATACTTGCGCATGTTTTGCTTGCATTTGTAAGAGGCATTCCCGAGCCTTTCTTTGATCTCCTCTAACTGTACCTGCTCCACTTGCTGTTGGGAACTTTAAGCAATAATGGTAAGTTGAACAGGCAGCTTTAAATTCATTCAAAAAAGGTCGACCAAGGAACCCATTATAGGTCGATTCCTGGTCTACGACCAAGAAATCTACCATTCTTGTAATATTCTTTTCGGGTTCCTCGATCGTTACAAGTTGTACAAGCAAAGAAATTTCTCCCAACGGGACAGTTACTGTGTTTCCGAAGCCTAGGATTCTATGGTTTGAATCCCGGATATGAGCTGAAAATCTCCAAGTTTATCGAGAGTGCTTTTGAACAAGATGTTGGTATAAGCTCCAGTGTCGACCAACAATCTATGGACTCGAGTCCCCATGATCTTTGCACATATTACGAGCGAATCGTTATGCGGAGTCAAAATTCCTTCTAAGTCCTTCTCGGTGAAAGTCAGTTCTGATGTCTGCATAATAGATGGTTTGACCCCGAATTCTTGAACTTGATCTATTGCTCGTAATTCAGCCTTTCTTTTTCGATTAGAGATTGGCAGTCGTCCATCTGAACATCCCCCTGCTGGGCCTGCAGGTTCCATCATGTATAAATCTTCTAAAGGACGAGCAGGGATGGTAGGACCTGGCCGCACCGGTTTATTGCTCTTCTGAGGTTGATCATCTTCATCCTCAGAGTTATTCTCCCGGAATCTTTTTCCGGGTTGCCTTTTGACAAAATCGGAGAGCTTTCCGTCCTCGTAGAAACGCCAGAGCTGCCTGAGCAAATCTCTACATTCACTTGTAAAGTGCCCCACACTTTGATGGTAGGCACAATATTTGTTAGGATTGAGTTTGCCAGTGTCCTGGCGAATTTTCCGGGGAGGGGAGAGCAACTCCTTGTCCTTCACATTCTCATAAACAGTATCGACTGACACTGTTAGCACCTGGTTCAATTTTTCTTTGAGTTCTGTCCCTTCAGTGAATGCCTTCATGTTCTTAGGGACTCGATAGCTTGTTGCACCAGGTTTTTTGTTATTCTCCTTGGGGTCGACTTTGTTCTCCCCCAAGTTTGACTGCAGGGCTTCATGCATAGAAACAAATATGCCGGCCTGATTTCTGAACTCAGCGTAGCTTCTTGGGCACTTTAGATGCACCTCTTTCCACAACTTCGATCCTTTCTTCAGTCCTGCCATAATAGCAACAATTTTTGTGTCCTCACTGACGGGCTCACCCTCCAACAGCACCTTGTCAAACCTTTCCATGAATGCTCGATCTGACTCGTCATCATTTTGTTTTAGGTCTGACAATCGATGTTTCTGGGACAAGTACGATCCCGCGGTTGAGAAATGAGATAGGAATTCCCGACTCAGCTGAGTGAATGAATGGATGGATGCTGGTGGCAATGCTGAGAACCATTTGTGCACCCGATCTCCCAAGGTTAACGGGAAGTTCCGGCATTGAGTGGCATCGCTAGCTCCCACCGAGACCATGTAATCTGAGTATTTTGTTAGATGAACTCGGGGATCAGCAAGGCCGTCGTATTGTATGCTTGCAGGGAATTGGACTTTTTTCTGAATCGGGGCTTTCAGAATGTAAGTTGATAATGGTGAAGATGGCAAACTGGTTGTCCCTACACCTCTTTGCTGGTCCAATTGTCCCTGCATACTTTCTATCGCCCTCCTCAAGCTTGATAGCTCATCTAGAGATGCCCCCTGACTTGGAGGCTGTTCGGCGAACAAAGGTACAAACCTTTCTGTTCGTCGCAGTCCCTCGCTTGGAGAAGGCAAATCCTGGAGCTTCTTTTTAGGGTTGCTCGCTGCATTAGGTCCCAAACGCCTGAAGGCAGATTGAGAGAGTCTTTCATGGACCGAAGGGCGAGGTTGTTCAAATGTTGCTCGCCCATGTCCTTCTTTCTGGCGAGCAACTTTCTCTTGTTGCTGGGGTTGGCCAAGTCTGTCCTGGGCACTGGAGCGTGTTGTTCCGTGGCTTGACATTGTTGTTCGCCCGCGAGCAGACTCTGCTTGGCCCTCCCTTGGCTCATCCATCCTAGCCTTGCCCTTGTCCCGTCTGATCTGGGCGCTGTTTACCTCGCGCTGCTCGCCCCTTGTTGATCTGGCCCTAACAACCTCCAAGGGTCTATCGTTAGGCCTTGCCTGTGAAGGCTTATTCTGTTCTTGCTGTCTCTGGAGAGCTTGGAGAGCAGCAATGGTTTTGGCCAGTTCATTTGGGTTGTTCGCCAGGGCCTCTATTTCAGGCGGGAAATTATGGGTTATGGCCGTGTGCTGTGATCTATTCACATGTCTAGGATTTCGATCCTGGTGGTCGGCCGATGAGGCTCGGGTGGGAGATGCTCTCCTTGACAAACGTGATGCTTGGATTTCCTTTGATTGAGGCATTTGAATTAGATTGTTCTTTAATTTTAATATTGAAGAACACCAAGAACACCAAGAACACCTTTGCTTGAATCTTCAAGTATTTCTTGAGGTTTTCTTTGAATCTTCAAGTTTTCAGCTTGAAGTTCTTGAGTAATTACACTAACCGAAGGTTCGAACCCTCCTTCTAGCGCCAAAATTGTTGGTGATCAAATTTTATCGGGTGGATTAGTGACTGTTTAAGTTCGGTTTATTGATCATCAATTAATTACGTGTGATTGGTTACCACCGTAAATGGTAAATCGAGGTTCGGGTTATGAACTTGGGTATACGAAAGTCGAAATTGAATTAATTTCGTATGTGTGCGCGTTTAGGAGTGATTGTGTGTGTTTTTGGGAGTGTATGAATTTGAACTTGTATTTCATAAGCTGGAGAGCAACTTCTTATAGAGACTAGCAAGCAGGAGGTGTCCCTGACTTTTGGTCTCCCTAGCCTGCATGCTTGACATGTGTCTCTTTGATCTTATCTAAGCTGAATCTTAATTACAAAGTCTTCTTGGGGCTTATCTCGGACTCATGGTTGTTCGCTTAGGTCGGCTCGACGGATCTTGATGATTCTTCAACTGAAAGTTGTTCGCCTCTGGAGATTGTACTTTGGAAGTTGTTCGCCTTTTGGTTTTACTTAGCTTGGCTTTGGGACTTTAGTCCTTTGTTCACTGGTACACATCTCAATTGCGTTGTATCATATTCTGATCAAGTTGTTCGTCATTGATGACCCCACAGTTGGTTCATTCTTGGTCTCGGGTCTTAATACCTGTTCGCCTATTAGTTGTTCGTCGGGGGAGTTGTTCGTCACTTTATACACTTCCCAGATTGGTTAATGCACCCAAATCGTGATTTTCTTTGTTTAGACTTTAATTGTTGTTCGCTCCATATTAGACGATGTTCGCCTATCAACAACCATATCTACCCGTGGAAGGGTGCAAGCGTCGGTCATGGTCAAAGTTCATCACTTACTTGAAGCGATAATACTAACTTTCTACTAGTAGATTTCTCGCAAGCGTATGAGTTCACTGTAGTATGAGTAAGTATAATGACCAAGTATATCGAACCCAAGGGACAATGTGTATACGAATAGCTCCCTGAAGATCTACGCGTCGTAATTAATATGAGTGAAATGTTTTTTTTTGTTTTTTTGGAAAAATTAATTAAAACTAAAATAAACTATCCTACGAATGCAAACAGAAAATTAACCTAAGAATTTAAGATGTGTTTTTCAAATAAGAGATGGTGATGCTCAGGATAGGAATCCCTACGTATAATAACGGGGCAGGTACATAATCAAAATAACCGTAACACACAAGAAATAACCTAAGTAAAAGAATGCAGGATGAAAGCTCAAGATTCTAAACCCTAATACTTTACCCTAACACTCGACTTCACTAATCCACTAACAAGTTAATAGATTGTGCTTAATTAATGAGACCCTAATTTAACTAAGGTGATGCGGTCGTCCTCCTTCGCTAAACTGGTAGATGAATTAGCATTTTCTAAACCCTCTCGTTAAGTCTACTCGTTGTTAAAGAGTGATACGGTCGTCCTCTCTCTGACACTTTTCGAAAGAAATTCAAAAGTAAAGTTAAGATTAATTTTAAGAATTCATTAATTAAGAGAATTAAATCCTAACGTCACAAGTTACCCTAATTACGTACCCACAACCTACTTCTACGAGTTCATCCTACCCCAAGCATGCAAGGGTTTTAGCTAGACATGAATTTTACGTAAATAATAATAATTGAAGAAGTAACGAACATGAACATAATGATTAGAACGAAGAAAAGATCAATCATAAACTAGGGTTTAAAAAAATAAAAGAATAAATTGAAATTAAATCAATAAAACGAAGTTTGAACGTGTTCAAGAACAAGGGTCTAAAGATTCGAAACTAAAAAGTAAACCCGTGCTATGAATTCGTAACGAAAACCTTGAAAACGTAAAAGTAAAGCTTGCTCCTCTCCTTCCTCTCCAAAAACGAACTCTAAAAGTCAAAATCTATCAATTGGTGCGTGGTGGTTCAAGTTGTCTGTAAAAATGTGCTCGGAAGGGGTATATATAGGCAATGGGTCGAGTCGGGAATGTATGGGCCGAAAAATCACGCAAGCTCGTGCACTGCTCGTGCACTAGTGCACGAGCTCATTCCACTCGAGCACCCCAAATCGTCCAGAGAGCAAAAACTGCACGACCTCCTTTTGCTCGTGCACTAGTGCACGAGCTGCTTCTGCTTGTGCACAGTGCACGAGTGATCGTGCACTAGTGCACGACCTGCTTCTGCTTGTGCACAGTGCACGAGCGATCGTGCACTAGTGCACGACCTGCACCTACTCGTGCACTATACACGACTGCTCGTGTAGGGGTGCACGAGTACTCTTGCTTGTGCACTCCAATGATACTTTTGCTCCCCCGAACTAATACTTTTCGTATTTCTTCGATATCTTCTCATTCGGGCGTCCGTTTGAGTCGATTCAAAGTCCTACGAACTCCTCTTTTCGCCCCCTATCCATATATGAGCATCAAAGAGACAAATTTATTATTTTATGAAAATGATACTAAATTGACTCTAAATACTCATATAAATCAACCAAAACACAGGCATTTCGAGTGACGAATCATGATAATTTCACGTCTAATCAAACCCCCCAAACTTACCATGTTGCTTGTCCTCAAGCAACAAAATAATAAGTCAAGTGAAATTGTTAGGAATGAATCAATGAATCAAATCATGCAAGCAAATGAATTCGAGCTTCAAAGATCAATCACAAGTATACTCACTCACCTTCCCTCATCATACTCATGCAACAACAGCAAGAATCACCAAAATCAAATATGGATGTGCACTCTACGATGTGTTTCACTCCCTCACAAGTGTATATCCATGATAAAGGGACTCACTCAAACAATCAATCACACATATTGGCAGCCATAGGCTTGTAAGCACTCTTAACTCGGACCATACTCTAGAAATCAATGCCGAATCAAAAAGAACTTTTCTCAAGGTTGTAATGTAGGCTCTTTGGACAGGTGGGATAACAATATGGGTAAGTGACTCAAGTGAATGGAGAATAGAAAATCAAACTTTCGCACTTCGAGATTAGGAACAGAATACTTCAAATATTTTCAATCAACACATTTTCAATTCCACTACTCTCAACACTTCATTTTTTTTTCTTTCTAACTCCTTTCACTTTTTTTTTTCAATCACTTCACTTTTTTTTTCACAAACACATGAGCTTTTTTTTTTCTTTTGCTCATTCTCCATTTTTTTTCTTTCCCACAACTCAAATCTCATTCACACCCTTATTTTATCACCACTCAACCATCATAATTCCTTTTCTCAACTCAAATCAATCCCTTCACATTCACACTTTTCCTATTCTCCACTCAAATTGGGACAAAAAGGCTTAGGAACTTGGAATAGTGTTTAAATGTGCTAGCCAATGAAATAGGCTTAAGGCTCAAAGGGGCTAACAAGGGATTCAATGTCATTGGTAGGGAAAATTTGGCTAAGTGACTCAATCAAAACAAAGATGTCCTAAGATCACATTGGGCATATTAAACTAGACACAATCAAGAAGCAAGAGCACACACAAGTTCTAGCATCCTCTAAGGTGACGATCCACTCACAAACGAAGAGATTAATTTAAGCATCAAAATCTCATAAGGCTCAAATCTCACGGCTTTCACATCCATGCTAGTCCTAGTGAATTCTCACTCTCATAACACAAGCACTCAAAAGGAAAACTTGTAAGCATACTAGTTTTCTCTCAAATCCACTCTAACTCAAACACTCACACAAAAGAATTCCTAACTCATCCTCATAATTTACCCTACTCATCAAATCATACTCAAAGGTAGCAATCAACAAGCATAAGATGATTGATAGGCATGAAATATGCAATAGCGACTCAGATCAAAATCACCCCAAGGAGCATCTCAAGGTACCATATAACCAAACACACTCAAAGATAAGGGGTGCTCCGGTGCAATGTAACAAGAAACATAAAAAACTCCACCCCTCAAACTTCGACCTTGCGAAGAGGTCTAAGTTTGGGGTTGTGGGTTACCTCAACCAAACAATTTAAGTTTCTCAACAACGTGTCGCACTCCTTCGTCTCGAGTTGGTTCCTTCAATCTAAATAACTCCATGGTACCTTTACTCCTTCGAGACAAGCCTGCAAAATAAACTCTCAAGTACGAGGTTAAACTTACGATTCAACAACACCCTAATAACATAAAACTCAAACAACTAAAAACACTCAAAAGTAAATAAAAATGGGTTGTCTCCAATTCAACGCTATTTTTAAGGTCCTCATGCCGGACCGAGATCAAAGGAGCTTATGGGACATGATACTCAAAATTACCTCCCTTACTCTCATAAGAGTGGTGGTTGAATTCCTTTCCTTGATGCCTCTCCATCATGAGCTCCTTTGCTTCCTTTTCATCCCCAAGTGCTATGGGTCTCAACTCCTTCTCACCTTTATCTGGAGGAGTCTTACTAAACAATTTCTTGCGCTTGGACTTTTTCTTCTTAACTCCTCCTTTCCTCTCCCACTGGACCACGTCCTCACCTTTCACTTCTTCATCCTTCAACTTCTTAACTTTATCCCTATCAAAACCATCAGAATCATAATGCTCATGGGTTAAATCATCAAGTGAAGGATCATCAAAATCATGAATATTAGAAAGGTTAGGGATAAGAGGTGTGTCTTCAACACAAGGATCTATGGCATCCATGCAATAACATCTCTCATCCTCCTTTGGGTACTTCATGGCTTCATATAGGAAAATCTTCACTTCTTGATCATCAACTTTCAACGTGATCTTCCCATTCGCCACATCTAGCACCATCCCGGCCGTAGCTAAGAACGGTCTTCCCAAGATCAAAGGCATAAGTTCATCTTCCTCCATCTCTAGGACCACGAAATCGGCTGGAAAAATGTGATCTCCAACTTTTACGAGGACGTCTTCAACCACACCTTGAGGTCGAGTAATAGACCGATCTGCAAGTTGAAGCGTCATCATTGTCGGCTGAAGTTCTCCACCTTCCAACTTCTTGAATAACGACAAGGGCATAAGATTGATGCTCGCTCCAAGATCACACAATGCTCCCTTCTTGAATCCATTCCCGATATCACATAAGATCGTGAAACTCCCGGGATCCTTCAACTTTGGGGGAAGCGCCTTGTGCATTAATGCAAATCAACTTTCTTATGCAGATCTTTCACATCGTACTCCAAAGAGGATAATCTCTTGCTTCCTTCTTCCACCTTCTGAAGGATAGCTCTCAATATCTCCTCAGTTGAGGCACCGCCTTCTCCACCAGGAGGTTTAGAACCTGGATCAACACCTGGAGGAACTGTAATACCCGCCTTCGGGTTAGCATATGAAAAATTCTCGTTCTTCCTCCACTGGTTCTGAGGGAGCTGCTGGCCTCCTTGGTACCTTTGTGTGTTCCTCCATTGATTTTGAGGCGGCTGTGGACCTGGAGGTACAAATGGTTGGCCATAAGAAGGCCTTCCTTGAAAATTTCCACCTTGTGGATACCCATTCTGATTGTAATAAGGACCTCTCATATAATTTACTACTTCTTGCTGGATTGTAGGCTTGTCCTCTTGCTCATTCTCTGCTGCATTCCCTCCAACCATATTCTTCTCCAACTCAAGGTTGTTAATCCTTTCCATCATGGCCATCAACAGTCTTCTCGTTCCTTCACCTTTCTCAACCTGATGAATTCTCTGGAAATCTGCGTCCACATTCCAAGCCCCGGCATTCGTGATAATATTGTCCACGATCTCTCTACACCTCACTATTCCTTGATTCAGGAATGATCCACTAGCACAGGCGTCTAGATGGTCTTGCCCAGCCTTGTTGTCACCACTATAGAAAAATGTCATGACATCTCCCTCATTGTACCCATGCTGCGGGCACTCTATCAACATGTTTGAGTATCTCTCCCACGCTTGACGTAGGTCCTCTCCTTGCTTCTGGCGGAAGGAAGAGATCTCAATCCTTGCTTTGATCGTTCTGGATGGAGGGTAGAATCGCTCGAGGAACAGACGCTCGAGCTCGGCCCAAGTGGTAATACCTCCCCGTGGAAGCGTATTATCGTACCACTCTTTAGCTATTCCCGTCAATGAGAATGGGAACAACCTAAGTCTCTTGACATCTTCAGACATGCCATTGTAATTGAAAGTGGAGGCTATCATTAGAACTGGTTCCCAGTAAGCAGCTTAAGAATTCCCGGGGAAATCGAGAAGTTATTTACCTCTACTGGAGGTAATGCCACTCCATCATAGTACCGTTGTGCTGCGCTGCAAACCTTCCTCGAATAGCCATATTCTGATCTGCGTTCTGAGGAATGTGCTGCAGATCAGCAGGTGGTATGGGTACTTGTTGGGGTGGTGGTGGTTGATAAGCTGGTGGTTGGTTGTAAACAGGAGGTGGTGGATACGGGTATGGTGGATACGGATAAGGTGGGTATGGGTAAGGTGTGTAAGGTAAGTTATTTTGTGGTAAGTTATGATGTGGGTACGCAGGGTTGTTATGAGGGTTTTGAACAATGTTATGAGCTGGACTGTTTTGATTCCGTGTCCCCGGGTTTTGGCTTTCCCCTGACGGATCTTGGTTCTGACTACCACTTCTTCCAATGCCGTCAACCCGGTCTGCTGTCTGATTAAACTCATTAGCTGCATCATCCAACTCATTACTGAGGTCCATTGGTTCTTTACCTCCTCCGACAGTGTTCATTCTCCTCAAGAAAGCTCGGTTCCTTCTAGCTATCGTCTCAGGGTCCAACGGTATTCTCTCTTCGCTCGTATTGCCTTGTGAGCGTGTTTTCATATACCTGACACACTAGCAGAAGGATCAAAACGCAACTGCCGAATGAATAAAAATAAAAATAAAACAGAAAGTAAAGCCCTCACTACTAACTACTAAGCTATCTACAAGTCCTATTCAAAAGACATACAACGCCATCCCCGGCAACGGCGCCATTGACTTGAAGCGATAATACTAACTTTCTACTAGTAAATTCCTCGCAAGCGTATGAGTTCACTGTAGTATGAGTAAGTATAATGACCAAGTATATCGAACCCAAGGGACAATGTGTATGCGAATAGATCCCTGAAGATCTACGCGTCGTAATTAATATGAGTGAAATGTTTTTTTGGATTTTTTTGGAAAAAATAATTAAAACTAAAATAAACTATCCTATGAATGCAAACAGAAAATTAACCTAAGAATTTAAGATGTGTTTTTCAAATAAGAGATGGTGATGCTCTGGATAGGAATCCCTACGTATAATAACGGAGCAGGTACATAATCAAAATAACCGTAACACGCAAGAAATAACCTAAGTAAAAGAATGCAGGATGAAAGCTCAAGATTCTAAACCCTAATACTTTACCCTAACACTCGACTTCACTAATCCACTAACAAGTTAATAGATTGTGCTTAATTAATGAGACCCTAATTTAACTAAGGTGATGCGGTCGTCCTCCTTCGCTAAACTGGTAGATGAATTAGCCCTTTCTAAACCCTCTCGTTAAGTCTACTCGTTGTTAAAGAGTGATATGGTCATCCTCTCTCTAGCACTTTTCGAACGAAATTCAAAAGTAAAGTTAAGATTAATTTTAAGAATTCATTAATTAAGAGAATTAAATCCTAACGTCACAAGTTACCCTAATTACGTACCCATAACCTACTTCTACGAGTTCATCCTACCCCAAGCATGCAAGGGTTTTAGCTAGACATGGATTTTTCGTAAATAATAATAATTGAATAAGTAACGAACATGAATATAATGATTAGAACGAAGAAAAGATCAATCATAAACTAGGGTTTAAAGAAATAAAAGAATAAACTGAAATTAAATCAATAAAACGAAGTCTGAACGTGTTCAAGAACAAGGGTCTAAAGAATTGAAACTAAAAAGCAAAACCGTTCTATGAATTCGTAACAAAAACCTCGAAAACGTAAAAGTAAAGCTTGCTCCTCTCATTCCTCTCCAAAAACGAACTCTAAAAGTCAAAATCTATCAATTGGTGTGTGGTGGTTCAAGTTATCTGTAAAAACGTACTCGGAAGGGGTATATATAGGCAATGGGTCGAGTCGGGAACGTATGGGCCGAAAAATCATGCAAGCTCGTGCACTAGTGCACGAGCTCATTCCACTCGAGCACCCCAAATCGTCCAGAGAGCAAAAACTGCACGACCTGCACCTACTCGTGCACTATACACGACTGCTCGTGCAGGGGTGCACGAGTACTCCTTGCTTGTGCACTCCAATGATATTTTTGCTCCCCCGAACTAATACTTTTCGTATTTCTTCGATATCTTCTCATCCGGGCATCCGTTTGAGTCGATTCAAAGTCCTACGAACTCCTCTTTTCGCCCCCTATCCATCTATGAGCATCAAAGAGACAAATGCATTAGTTTATGAAAATAATACTAAATTGACTCTAAATACTCATATAAATCAACCAAAACACGGGCATTTCGAGTGACGAATCATGACAATTTCACGCCTAATAAATGGGCCTTATCAATTGGGCCAAAACCTTGGGCTCCCTTCTTTTAAATAAATGGCCTGCTACAATTTAATTGTTGGCCCAAACAACTTTCTCCTCCAATATTCTCGTTTTCTTCTCGACTTTTCTCCTCACTCGACCTCAATAAATTAAATGCTCGTATTTCTTTCTAAAATTCTCCATTTTCTGCAAAAATAAACACAAACACCCTTCTCGACAATTAAGCACATTTGAGACAATTTAAGTGTAAAAATGCATGAAATCCTATCTAATTAAGCAATTAAAGTACACGAATTTCTAGCAAAAATCACACTAATCACGCCCAAAGGCAGGCCTGGTTAGCCTTTCATGTACTGACGGGCGATCAGGTACAGGGGCTTCTTGCCTCTCATCTGCTCTTGGGCGAGCAACCTCTCGACAAGGCTGGGGTCGGCCCAGTCTATCCAGCACACTCGGATGTGAAGTCCCATGACTGGATTCAGCTGCTCGGCTAGGAACAGACTCTGCCTAGCCCTCCATTCGCTCAACCACCTTTTCTTTGCCTTTATCCTTCTGGACTTGGCCACTGTCCACTTTATTTTGTTCGTCGCAAGCAAGTCTAGGTCTCTGTGTCTCTACAGGCTTTGATCTGGCTCTTACTTGTGATGGGCCAGGTTGCTCCTGTCATTTTTGTAAGGCTTACAAGGCGGCTATGGTTCTAGCTAGATCGCCGGGGTTGCTAGCCAAGGCTTCTAACTCTGGAGGCATTACATGTGTTACTGCTGACGGTCTGGCCTTATGTGTTGGCCATGGATCCTATGCCCGCCGACCAGCTGAAGAGGCCCGAGTCTGTGGGGTCCTAGCCGAGGGGTGAGAGAGTTGAGTTTCTCTGGATTGTGTCATCTTGATTAAATTTTTATTTGATTCTTCAAATCTTTAAATCTCCAAATGCTTGATTGAAGAACACCAAGAACACTTTTCTTGAGTTTATGAAGAAAACCCAAGAGATCCTTTGAATCTTCAAGTTCTTGTGTTGAATCCTTTGCAATCTAACACGAATCGAAGGTTCGAACCCTCCTTCTAGCGCTAATTTATTGACGACTGATTCTAATCGTGTGGATTAGTGGCTTTTTTTAACCGAAATTGAGATCACCAAACAATTTTGTGTGATTGATTACTACCGTTTATAGTAAATACTATAAATTGAGAAAGAAAATTGAAAATACGTGTATTGATTACGTATTTATTTCGTATGTGTGCGTTTTGTGGTGTATGAGTGTGTGTAGTGTAATTGAACTTAACTTTTATTAATGGAGAACAACTTATTTATATAAATCACCAAGTAGGTAGTGGACAAGACTTTTGGACTTCCAAGCTTGCATGTTTGACATGTGTTCTTTTGACCTAATTTGACCTTATCTAAGCTTAATTTTAGTTACAAAGTCTTCAATTGGGCCTTATCTCGCCTTCATAGTTGTTCGCTTGTGTCTGGAATGTTGATCACCATTGTGTGTTTTTCATTCAAAGTAGCTCGCCTTTTGAATACGATGGGTGGAAAGTTGTTCGCCGGTTGGTTCATTATGATTTAAGTAATCTGGATCTTCGTCCAATGCAAGAGTTGTTCGCATGATAGCTGTTCGCCAAGTGGTTAGTGTACATTTTATACACTTCATTGATTAGTTTGTGCACCCCTCCTTATGTCATCCTTGTTCATCATCTGTGATTATTTGGTTAATGTCCTAAAACTTGTTCGCCCAAAGCCAAGAGATGTTCGCTTATCAAAAGTGATGATTTCGAATGATGTTCTTCGGATGACTATTCTTCTTATTCTTCTCTCCGGCAACGCTGCAACCGACAATATTCTCTTTTTTGTTGTGCATTCATCAACTGTATGTGATTTTGAGTTAATTGACCGCTCTATAGGTTGTGCATATTTGATAACGTGCGATTCGCTTAATTTTCTTGTAACGTTTTTTTGGAACTTAATTTTTTTAACTTGTATTGAGATAGAGGCCACAAAAATTAAATTTAGGTTGTGGTCTTGCACTGTCTACATCGACCTTTGTTGGTTGTTGCAT
This sequence comes from Ballota nigra, assembly GCA_947034835.1. Classification (NCBI taxonomy): domain Eukaryota; kingdom Viridiplantae; phylum Streptophyta; class Magnoliopsida; order Lamiales; family Lamiaceae; genus Ballota; species Ballota nigra. The sequence continues at coordinate 27,272,393 of OX344730.1, forward strand.
ATTTAATTAAAAACTTGTGTATGTATATTTTTTTAAGATTATCTCACTCGTGCTATTGTCGAATTCCTAGATAACCCTGCCTTTTTTTTTACTTTGTAATATTTGATTGCTAAGTTGGACCTCATGGGACGAAGTTCAACAATTCCATTTCCAATTTCTCTACTCCTAATGGATTGAAAAATCAAGGACAAAAGACATGGACAAATATACAGTAATCATAACATCTGCCCTTAATAGAGTTGAGGGCAGGAGAATCCAACTCTGTGCGTAATATACTTTTAGCCTAATTATTTTGCAAAATATTAAATATAATGGCTTATAAGTTTATTAAATTAATTGGAGTAGTGATCAGTGCCATTTGAAAAATCTTTTATGTGTTCTTTTCACAAATATCTATGCAGCTTACTTTGCAATTCAAAGAAATAATATGTCAAGGATTTTTGCAGATTTTTGCAAATTTGTCGACAACGTGCAACGCACGTGGTTACACCTAGTAATTATAAATGTAGAATTATGGAAAGAAGAGCTTATAATTTCCCCATGAATCTAGAATTATAATGAGGTATACTAATGAGACAGAAAATCCTCTCTCAACTCTTCTTTAGATGCTGCCTAAATAAGAAGGCAGTAAGATCCTAGAGATCATATTATTATTCCAATATAAACATTTATTGTTCAGGTGAAATATTGCATGACTTTCTTGAGTATTTAATGCCTTTTTTAAAGACCATATTTTATTATTTTTCTTAGAAAATTGAGCATATTTGGATGCAAAATAAGTGTCTAAATTTTAGTGACGCTAAACGAAGGAAGAAAGAAAATGGGCTCCATAGTAGAAAATGATAGCCCAAATTCTTTTCGTGTAAAGCCCAAAAATCAGTCCATTTGGATTTAGGACTGACCTAAATACCCCTCCGTCAATTGTAAATACACTGAAATATATCATAAAATATCTATTCTGCCCCTTATTAAAAATCATCAAATAATCCTTCTCACACGTTCCTCTCCCACTCTCTCTGCACTTTTTAACGGCCGCCCACTGCCACCCTCACCCCCCATATGGCGCCGCCCCACTGCCGCCCACCGCCACCCTTGTGGCGTCACCCCCAACCGCCGCCTCCTTGTGCCGCCGCACCGTCGCCCCCTTTGGCCGCCATCCAACCGCTGCTTGTGGCTTTGCATTACCCGCCGCCCCTTTGTGCCGCAGCCTGCCAGCCACCCCTCGTGGTGCTGCACGACTGCATCTCTTCCTCCACACAAATTTTGAGAGGAAATTTATGGATAGAAAAGGTGGAGTGGTGGACTGAGTTTTGTTTTATAATATTTCTTCTTTCTTGTCCTCGGATTTTTTTTTTTTTTTTTGAAATTTCGAAAATATTTGAGAAGAATCGTCGGTTCTTGAATTAAAGTCTTCACCAACATTTTTCATCTCCAAATTTTTATCAATTGTATATGAACACTGTGAAATATCACTTCATTTCTTTTGATTTGTGAGAATTGTTTGGGTAAATTGGGTTTGGGTCACACACGGTGGATGATGGAGGTGGGCAGCGGACGACAGCGGTGGTTGGGCGACAGCGGAGGTGGGCGGTGGCGGCTTCGTCGAATATGTGGTGTTAATGTTAGTGCTATGGAGGTGTATTTTTAATTAAAGTGATAAGGGTAATTTAAGATTTTTATAAATTATCTTTTATTTAAGAGGTGGATCTCTGATAAATGGAGGTGTATATTGCTGGACCCTTGGATTTAATCAAATAACCCATTTGGAGTTAATTGATGGTCACTTGCATACTTTGCCGTGAGAGTCGAAATTGGAAGCTGGCAGCAGCTGAATTCCAAGCAAGCTGCTGTAATGAGTTAATGCCAACACCATGCGGACCCCACCTTTTTGCCTTTTTAGCTACAATTGAAGAGTTGACCCATGGAATGGGAAACAAAAAACAAGTACCGAAATTTCAAAAGCAAACAAAAACCATTTATATTCGTGGACACCACGCCTCTCCACACATAAGCCGTGCGAAGCAGCTTGGGGCAATTTATAAAATTTAAGAATTTTTTATAGAACTCAGAATAAACGTTGTTGTTTATGGAAAATATAGTATTATATTTTTAATAAACAATCAATTTATTTATAAATGAACCTCACATAATTTCATAATACTCTCCAATTTATGAAAAAAAAAATAATAGCCCTAAAAACAAGACTACTAATATTGGACGAATTGATAGACTTTCTTAAACAATTACACTTTACTATTTCACAACTTTCCATTATTTTACACAAACATATCATATGGTCCATTACATATTAATAAACAATACATTTAAAAAAAAAAACAAGAAACTTATAAGAAGACATCCCAGAAAAATATGAAAAACATGGCCCCAATATGTCGTTGGATTGTGTTGACATCCCTCTCAATTTTGGTGTTTGCGGCTCCCATGATAAGTTGTGGACATGTGCGACTGCCCCACGTGATCGGCGGTTGGCAGTGGATTCGTAATAACCCTGACAACACGGAGAAGGTGGTGGAGATGGCTAAATTCGCAGTGGCGGAACACAACAAGGAAGCTAAAACATCCTTGGTTTACGGATATTTGGTGCAGGCTGAGCGGCAAGTGGTGGTCGGCATGAATTACCGACTGGTGATCGCCGCCGCGCTTCTCAAAAAGTATGAGGCACTTGTTAACCGGTCACTGGATCACTCCAACCAACTCATCTCCTTTGAAGTATTCCAAGGTTAATTTTATGATTGCATCTCTTGTGGAATACATAATTTTGGATATATATGTTTTTGTTGCTTCCTTTTTCAATTTTTATTGCATCTTGGATGCAAAGATTGTTTATTGTTTGCGATGCGGCCGTAGGACTTATGTAACATAAAATTAATATTATTACGTCTATTCATCGATATTATAATTTTAATTTATAAATCTAATAGTATCATGTAATGATATCAATGAATATATATAATTATAGAATTATTTTTTTAATTATAAAACTAGTTTATAGGAGATGTCAAAAAAGATACTTTGAATTTTTATTTTTTTTTATATTTTAGTTTAAATTGTGTTGTAATTTTTTTCTTTTTTTGGATTGGGTTGAGTTGAGCCACCTTGTATAACCTTCTCATGTTGTTTGCTCTAATCAATAAGTGAAATATAATTTAGATTTGGAAAATGATTACATTTTTAGAATATCAATTAAATATTTTTTTTAATTCATGTTTTTTCCAATATAACTCTAACGTAATCCGTCTTGACGGGAGATGAATCATCTAGATTATTCTTTTGCAATTTTTTAATTTTTTTTACATATAGAGAGATAAATAACAATTCAATGTTACTCTAATGTATCTCTCAAATTGAGATGAAAGAAAATAGCGACTTCTATAAATAAAATAAACTACAACAACCATGATGGCTGAATCTTTGCGTACTTTGCTCGCTCATATTTTGCGTATTGGAGGTAATCCTATTTCAAAAATGTAATATTTTAATCACTTTATAATAAATTAAATAGTATTCAAAAGTTGCTTTTGAACGTGTTACTAAATAATAATACTATGTTTGTTAAAGAATATTGGAGAATTAATATATTGGTTCAAAAATGGATCATAATTACAAATTGATTCAAGAGATTTATATAAATATATATTTTCAAAAAAAAAATTATATTTTTGTATAAGTATTTTTATATGATTATGATTCATTTTTAAACCGATTTGTATTAATTATGATTCATTTTTTTGAAAAACTTTGTATTAATTTATGATTCATTTTTTGAAAAACTTTGTAATTTTCCAAGAATATTATCTTAGAAATTAAACAATATTATCTTTTGAATTATTGACATGAAACCATTAATAACACCTTCCAAGTTTAATCCTCGAAATTCGTTTAGTGGTGCATGAGATTTAGGCGAATGCTCCACTTTAGGTTTCAAATTCGAAATCTACTGATAGCAATTAATTTCTAAGATGAGTTATTCCATATCCCTGCTTCCATAATTGGACCGATGATCAAAACGGACTGGACACCGATAGGTGGTCCAATTGGTCTGAATAATTGAATCGGCGGTTCAACAATTATAGCTATTTTTTATTTATTTTTTGTTCAGAAAAATTTTATTAATAAAGGGTATGAGAATTACCCCTCAAAGATTACAACATGAGATCACTGTAGGAATCCGGCTGCTATACCTCTTGAGTTCCCAGATTCTAAACAGTTACTAAAATTAAAACAACACCAACAGACTGCTACCCCCATGTTTCACAACAATATTGCTCTAGGATTGTTATTCCATTCCTCAAACTCTATTTTATGTCTCCATTTGGTTCTTGCACGAACCCAGCTCCAAAGCCTTACTTTGATATCCTCCACAGTAAGACACGTTTTATTTGAATGTGTTTATGCTTACGAAGTTTGGATGAAATGTGTGGACTGGTTTGGGTTGAACACTGTACTCTCTTCTAACCCAAAGGTAAGTTTACTCCACTTTAGTAGACTTATCAATGGAGAAGAGGGGAGAACTTTGTTAGTTTGTCTTTGGGAGTGTATTTTATGGTCTATTTGCTATTTTTTATTATTTCATATGTTATGTTAATTAGTTGATTAGGTATCTTTATAATTTAATATTAGGGGTGGTTGCAAATTCTACATTTTGGCATCAGCTTTAATCATAAAATACAACATATATAGATTTTTCTAAATAATAAAGACCTACAAAAGTGGGTCATCGTCACTCTATTTTGCAGGCTCTCTCTAAAAATGTTGTTGGTGCACAATTACCTAGTTTTTTTTTTTGGGGGCTTTTTTTAAACTTTAAATTTCATTTTACCAAAAAAAAATTTGAGTCAAACCCTTAATTTTTTAGCCTTATTATTTTTTAGGGGCCTTCAATTTTTCAAACCCTAATTAATTTTGCACAAAAGTTTAAATATTTTGCACAATTAATGGTTTGGGTGCTAGTTTCGGGCTATTTACTTATTTTTGGACCAATTTTTAATTCTCGAGCCCTACTTATTTTGCATACAAGAATAAATATTTTGCACAATTTGCAATATTTTTTTTTTGGCATAATTCAAAAGGAATAAATCTCATGTGCACTAGGTGTGTCGTGCAACTTAAGTGTGTTTTAAAAAAATTATCTTTACAATTACCAAAGGTGTAAAAATTGGAAATCGGTAATCTGACGTTTTATAGCCGCTTATTTAGGCGGCGCCTAAAGATTTTTTTTGTATAATCAAACATACTAAGGCCAAACTACCATGGGCCGCCTAGAAACGCCTAGGGCCACCAATTTTACAAAAAAAGTGACGGGAGGCCACCACCTAGCACAATTTATGCATCACTAACTATTATTGAAAAGTTGTCCCTATTATTACTGAAAAATTATTAAATGCATTTTTCTATAATATTAGCGACAATTTTTCAGTAATAGTAAATTTAACTTTTTAAAAATACTCTTTGAGTTGAATGACGCATTGGTGCATACAAGACTTTGTCATTAAAAAAATTGTGGAGCTTCATTTATCTTTTATTCCTGAAGTTGCATAATAAAAATGAAAGTTTGGACATTACAAATTTAGAGTCCGCTTGGTTGGGGGTGATGATAATAGGGTAATGAGAATTAAAGTGATTGGGGAGTCATTCAAGTAGAGGGTAATGAACGAGGAGTCATTTGATAGGTAAATTATAACCCGTTTTCAATCTTATTACAATGTATTGATAATATCAAACACTACTAATTGAATCAATTTCATTACCCTATAGTTATCACCCCCAACCAAGCGGATTCTTATTATTGCACACACATCTAAAGTTTTTGCACAATTCAAATTTATCTTTACATACATGCCTAAAGTTTTTACACAATGCAATTATTTTTTTCATTTTTTTTATAGATGGCTAACACTTTTGAACACTCTAAAATTTCCATGCTTGAGTCTGATGGACCTTTCAACTCAACTTCATAAGTATTGGATGCCCGATAATACAAAGAGAAAAAAAGAAGTCAATTTTCAAGAATAGAAAATGCTCGATAGCTTCAAGAATATGTATCAACAGATCCTAAAATACTCTTCATAACAGGTGATCTTGCACATATATATTCAACAATATAAAATACTCTATAGGCCAAATCCTATGCATCAATTTTCTCTCCAAAAAAAGGTCTCAAAACGAGCATCCATGTGATGATAAAACAAATTATAGTTTATCGGTTATTACATCATTGTCATCATAACATGTGTCTATAATGAGTGAGAGAAGATCATATGATGTGCGCTCACCGCCCGACACACAAATTGTAGGAATTTGCTATAGAATGTAGATTTTTTAGTGTAGAAATTTGTAAATATGGCTTATATTTTTGTATGTATATGTGATTATTCCTTAATTTTATTACTATGGGCCCAACTATATTCCCCTTCGTACTTATTAAATATTCCTACCTTAATTGTGTATATTTTCACTTTCCTTTTTCGTCCGTCCCTCAAATCTACTCTCATTTCCTTTTTGAAAATGATTAATTTATTAATACTCTCACAAATTATCACTTTATTATCAATAATTGAACCCCACAATATTCTTATTTTATCTATTTTATCTCATTTTTCTTAAAACCGTGTTCATTCTAAGGAAATAGATTTGGGGAACAAATGAAGTATTATTTAAATTTATTTATCAAACGACTTACATACCCTTTATCATTCAAAATACAAAATTAGACATATTTGATACACCCACCTAAAAACTCAAGAGTCATTATTACATGCTAGATGCTACGAAAATCGAAGCGATGGACAAAGGACAAACTGACCACTAGGTTGAATTATGGCAAAGGAAAGTTAAGTTAATGATTTTATTTGTCAAAAACTTAAGTGGTTTTTAAAATTGGTTTAAGTGAATTTTAAAAATTTAGTGATTTTTTAAATTCAAGAAATTTTAAAATCTACATTATTTTGGAGTTTTGAGTAAGGTAGTCTTCTTTTGGAGTTTTGAGTAAAATATTTTAACTTTATGATATTAGAGTTGTAATATTATATTATTTGTTGAGTGTGATTGTAATGAATAGATGATTGTTATTATTTTAAAAATATGAGAGAGGGTGTATAAGTTGACATTGGATGGAGTAAAAGTAATAGATAGGTGTTATAGGTTATTTGTAGAGGTGTAGTATTAGCTATTAGGTTTTAAAAAATTATATTTTAAAACTCAAACTAAAATGAGTTTTACATTTCAAAATCCAAATTCTAGTAGTTAAAACCCAAAAGAAACATCACCTAAAAATTTAGATTGAATTGCAATTAATATAAAGATTGTAACTTAAATATCAATAACCTTAAATTAATAATATTTTTTAATAAAACATTAAATTTTGTTCAAGAATACACATTTTATGAAAATAAATTTGGAGATAAATAAAATATCTAACTTTTAGATTACAAGATTATAAATTATACACATAATATTATAAATTTGAGATAACTAGATTATTAATAACAGATTGCTATAATGAATTCACATATTCCTCGTGACAAAGCATGCCCACCACTATAATAGGACTACCTCCTCCTCCAATTGTGGAAATACAAAAAACATGGCACCCAAATTTCGTCCATCTCTCTACATTTTTCTATCAATTTTGGTGCTTGCGATTCCCATTTCCGTCGCCGGTTTAGGCCGTAGGACCGGCGGTTGGACGCCGATCAAGGATCCCAACGACGAGGAAGTGGTGATGGTTGCCAAATTCGCGGTGGAGGAACACAACAAGAAGGCTAGTACAACCTTGGTTTTCGACAAGGTTGTGAAGGGAGAGTCGCAAGTGGTCGCCGGTACGAATTACCGGTTGGATATCTCCGCCGTGGACGGCGACGCAGCCGGTCCCAAATCATATAGGGCAGTTGTGTATTACAAACCATGGCAGAAATTCCTGGAACTCATTTCCTTTGAAGAAATCAAAGCCTAGTTCAGGAATTCTGGGCGATAATTTATGTTGATTGTAGCTCTTAAAATGCATATTTATTATTTGAAGATGTAATGGTAAGGAATTAGTGAAGCATTTTTTGCCAATTAATACACTAATATACCTCAATTAAATACAATGATTAATTATCAAAAATTCAAAATCAAAGATTTTCGTTCACATTCTAGAACTTTATAATTTGAAGTAAGTATCAAATACCTTTTTATGGGGAAAAAAAAAAGATTTGACTAATCGAAAATGTAAAACACCATAGACAAAAATTTTGAAAAATAAAAAATAAGTTTCCATTCTTTGATATTAGAATTTTTATTCATAAATAACAAATACAACATAAATTTCTAGACATAATGAAACATTATTCTCGAACAAAGAAATGGATGAGAACATAAAAAAGAAAACAAGACGTTAAGAATTTTTATTCATAAATAACAAATGCAACAAAATTTTCTAGACATAATGAAACATCATTCTCAAACAAAGAAATGGATGAGAACATAAAAATAAAAAAAGACGTTAACCAGCCAATAAATAGTACCACATGAATTATATATCATAAATTGTGTATTCTGTATCATAAATAAACTTGTATGTTGTATTCTGTATCATAAATAAATTTGTGAATTGTCAAGTCTACCTCTGCCAGCAAAAAGTGATATGCACATATTCAAATAAGGTACAAAAAACATAATCAAAACACAGCAGAAAAACACTTCAAAGGATCCACAACGGGAAAGCGATTAAACATAGGTAATCTCACCTGAAGAAAAAGTCTAGAGAGGATAGATTTTATACCCATACATGCAAGATATTCCAACACTTTGCAGCTATTTTTATTTTTATTTTCATGAACATAAAAATATTGACATAAGATAGTAAAGTCTTGCACGAGACATAATATATGTTGGAATTCACGCAATAACATTTTGAAATGAATGAATATGAATTTTTTTTTTATAGTTTGAGACTGTTCCACCCAAATAGAAGCATATATAAAATAACTGCACCAATTAAAATAGAAATATTATAAAATCAAGCTGTCTGTTGTAAATGATTAGATGTAAATTTTTGGTTTGATGAGTCTGATGGACCAAAAATGTTTGAAGTTATCCAGTAAGATTTGACGGACCAAAAATCAGAATTTTTTTTCGAAAAATAAAAAGTCGAGGGTAGTATATTTAACAAAAAGGGTAGTGCAAAGAAACGTGGCCTTTTATTTATTAGGTCCCCTCAATGGGCTACAAGAATGTGGATTGGACCTGGTTTGATTTGTTGCACTTTAGACATTTGACTTGATTTAATAACTTTAGAGGTTCAATTTTATTTATCAAGTTTTAGGTGTCTAACTAGTGTAAAAGGCGTGTATTACGCGGAACAGAAAATTTGATTAGTCAATTTTTTAGCCGAATATTGAATTATAAATTTTTTTGTTATGCAATTGCAATTATTAATATGTTTAAAAATCCTTATACAAAAATCTTTTCAATTGAATTTTTAATAATTTATATTCATCATAATTCTTATTCTAATAGGTACTCCCTCCGTCCCGGTCTAAGCGTTCCATTTTTTTTTGTTGAATGGTTTAAGAAAGTGTATTTGTTTATTAATATATGGTGGAAAAGTAATGAATAGTGTTGAAAAGTAATGAATAGTGTTTAATAAAGTAATGAATAGTGTTGAAAAGTGGATTGAATGAGTGACATTTTTGGTAATATTGTGTGAATTTGAAGGTTAAAATTTATATGTAGTAGAGTGTTGTTTTTTCCATTTATGGAATGAGACACTTAGAGTGGGACAACCAAAAAAGAAAAGTGGGACATTTAGAGGGGGACGGAGGGAGTAGTTCATAATTCTTTAGTAGAACATGATATCCACAAAATTGAAACTAATTTATTAAGTATTCGTTGGTAGATATCGTTTTGATTAGCTGATGATAATTTACTTACGTCACATGAATATTCTGCCAAATTCCAACTCAAAAGAAAAGGTGGAAATAATTTGAAGATTCTGGCATTTCACTTTAGAAGAGAGAAAAGAAAGGGGGGAGTTGTATAAGTGAGTATTAAAATTAGAGACAAGAATACACGTGAATGAAAAGAAGAAAACTTTTGTCCCTAAACTCGTAACATTTCATGTAAATGGTTGAGCCAAAAAAAGGCACTTCTCTTCTCCATACAGTTTTTGCCTCATACATTCTCCAAGGGACACCTTTTCAATTCCAATCATCTCACCCAATCAAAGTTGAAGAGAAAAAATTGTGTAAAGGTTTATAAGTGACCCAAATAAAGTCCAATTAATCTTATACTCAATAGCTTCATAAATTCTTAGATTGATTAAACTATTTCCCGTTTCTCCATGATCTTTTTGCGCGTATGGATTCTGATTGAATTTCTCAGATTGAATAATCGTTGTTCAATGTTTGTGATCCAAATTTTATTTTATTAATTATTAAAATTATATGATATATGAATGTAAACTGATTTATCTACTTTTATTTTATTTTCAGTGTATACATGACTCCTTTGTTAAGATATTTGGAAATTATTTTCCTTTTAAAAGCATATTTAAAACAAATACCAGGAGGATTAAGGTTGCAATACCAAGAATGAGGATGCTGATAAATTTTCTAAGGGTATAATTTTATTTTATTGTATTTCATGATGACGATAGATAAAAAAATTGGTCAATCTTTTCCACTATAGATTTGTACCTTTCCAGGCCCGTTTTACACAAGAACAACTATATATCAGAGTTTTTAAAGTTAAAAGTAAGAGATGGTTGAAAATTTTGTGTCTCATTTTTTATGTGAGACCATCAAAATATACAATAAGGGTTGTTTACTAAGATTTTTTTTTTTTAGTTTGTAACTATTATGTATTATTTTTGCGTGAAATCTAAATTTGTGAATTTATTAGTATTTTATAAAGTTTTCAAATGCTGACTATTTAATTTCATTTTTAGAAATTTGAATCACAATTACAGTTTAAGAATGTTTCGTATTATAAATGCTTTTGTTCATAAAAAAATATTTAAACAACAAAAAAAAGACAAAGTATAGAGTGAAATTAGTTTTTATACATGAATCATTGAAGGGTATTAGTTGTTTTCATTAAAGAATTATTATAAATGCTTTTGTTCATAAAAAAAAATATTTAAACAACAAAAAAAAGACAAAGTATAGAGTGAAATTAGTTTTTATACATGAATCATTGAAGGGTATTAGTTGTTTTCACTAAAGAGTTATTTTCACCGAAGAGTATATATTACTAATTTACACTGAAAAGTCTTGGTTGTTTATTGAAAACAAACTAAGACTCTTCAGTGAAAACAACTAATACCCTTCAGTGAAAAAAACTAATACTCTTCAGTGAAAACAACTAATATCATTTAATGTTTAATGTATAAACCAATTTCACTCTATACATACTCCAAAAAAAAAAAAATTATTTAAATCTAATTTTTATTATACATACACATATTCATCCGGTTCACGAAATTCGCATGGTCTAATACTAGTTTATCATAAACGAGAAACAATATAGTCCAATTAATCTTATACTCAAATCTTTTTAGGTCATAATTTATCATAGACGAGAAAAAATATTACATGCCAATTACCCTATGATGGATATTTATGCACAATGATATATATAGATGTTGAACATCTTATATCTACAAATCAATGTATATTTATAAAGAAAACATCAATATTTCGTGAATTTTATTTGGGGGTCAATCTCTTAAATTTAAGTTCATGAACTCAATACCATTCTCGAACCAGCAAGGGGTTTGAACTCAAATAATTTGTATTTAGATTAAAACATGTCTAGAATGTATCTAATATCATTGAAACATGCATGCTCACAAGATCTTGGGGCCAAACAAAAAAAAAGCGCCACTTAATGCACTAATCATGCCATTTATTTGGATTTTGGATCAAACCCCTTTATTACATTAAGTTCAGATTTTAGTCTCTCTTTTTTTTTTTTTAACTAGTTCAAAACTTCAAATTTTGTTATGTTCAATTTTGAATGTCAAATCTCCTTATATAAAAGCCTATACGAAAGTGACTTCCAAAATCGAAACGCATGACTTATGACGACTACAACATACTCCTATATACATAGTCAAAATAAACAATTGATTTTGTTGGTATATTATTTATTTTAGATTTGATGTAGAGTGAATATAATATTTTAGGTATTATATCTGTCAATTTTTTTTTTTTTTCAAAATTTCAGCTTGTTATTATTTATAGAAGGATCGTGACAAAGTATATCGATGTAATCAAGTAAATGCATGTGGTTAGTGGACTGTTTGATTGGCCATGTGGTTAATGATGCACTAATCATGCCAATTATTTAGAGTACATATCTGTGAAATAATGCTAATATTTTTAGATTTAGTTCTTATATATATATATATATATATATATATATATAATAAAATTAATACAAATTAGCATGCATTCAAACGCATAGCATGCACTTAAATTTTAAGCTCAATTTTGTCTTCAATTTTGATTTTTTCAAAACACACACAAACACACCGAATTGTGTTTTTTTTTCACTTGAGGTATTACTGATTACTTCTTGGGGTATCACTGATTACCTCTTACGGTATTGCTGATTTCTACTTGGATATTTTTTTTCAAAATCCAAATGCATACCATGTACGCAAGTGCACACTAGAACTACTCCAAATCTAAATAATGTTTACAAAAATCTGCCAAAAATCATGCCGGATATATATATTTTTTTTCAGTTTTTGAGATCTCAACTTTTTGCTGGCAAACTATTGTATGAATCGATTTCACGTTGCAATGCTTTTCAAATGTATTAGTCGTAATTCTAAAGGATATTATTAGTATTATTAAAAGGTAATAGTTATAATATTAAAAGTTTTCACTTAAATTATTGAAAGGTATTAGCCATCATGCTAAAGGTATTACTTAAATTACTAAAAGGTATTAGTGATAATGCTAAATTGTATCACTTAAATTACTTAAATGTATTAATCATATTTCTAAAGGTATAACTTAAATTATTAAAAGGTACTAGTTATTGTCTTCGAAAAAAAAATAGGTCCTACTCGTATTATTGAAGAGTATCAATAAAATGTATTTATCACATGAGTCTAGTTTCAATGTTTGTAGAGATGACAATGGAGTAGGTTCAAACTCGGACCTACAAGCTGGGCGGATTTGGACCGGTCAAGCGGGTATGGGCGGGTCACGATTTTTATATGACCTGCCCCTCAAACGCACCTCATTAAACATTGATATTATTTTATGTATATTGTAAGAGAAAAAGTTAAATTAATTAATTTCACACTTTTCTGCAAGTTCAAACTTTTAGATGAGATGAAATTATTTCATGGTATCAAAGTCAAAAGTCTCACGCCTAGACAAAGATTCTGAATTTGATTCCCGCTAAGTGCAACTCCACTCATTGGGCCTCCCAAAGAGAAAAATTGAGTGAGGAGGAGTGTAAAAAAAAAATTAAACAAGTTGGATCCGGTGGGTCCTAGGGCTGGTCGTGGTCTATGAAAATTTTGGCGGGGCGAATCATATAATTGATTATACTCAACATTTACAATAGAGATTTATGTGTAGAAAAAAAGATTTATAAGAGAATAGATGGAAAACAATTCACTTGGAAATTAAACCACTCATTTAGAGAATTAAAAAAATGGAAGGAAAGTTGCTTTTGATCCATTTCCACGTTCAAAACTTCACATTATCTACTATTTTGGCGTTGTCAAGTTTGACGTTATTGAAGAATTGGTCATTTATCTCATTTCTAATGCTTCAAAGTGTGAATTATCAAACCAAATCCAACAACATTCTAACGACTTATTCTTGTCTATAGTTGATAAAATGAAGAAGTGGTCTTGAAATTGCATGTCCGAAGAGAGATGGTGTTCCAATCAGAACACGATGTCGAGCCAAATCGAGGAAGAAAGAGGATAAGAGAGAAATAAATGTGAGATCGTCTCAAAATATGAAAAGCAAAAAGAGCATAAAATCTAGGATGAAAAGCAAAAAGAGCATAAAATCTAGGTTGAAACATTAATCTAGGATGAAACATTAATGAAACATAAATGTGAGATCGTCTCATTTCTTTCATATATATATGCAGTTATATAAATTTATATTCAAATTAATGTATTTAGATTTGTTAATATATATTGATTAGAATTATTCAAATTAATACATATATATATATATATATATATATATATATATATATATATATATATATATATATATATATATATATTGTGTTGGGACACTGTCAGTTTTGATTAAGATCCCAAAGCCCCTGAAAAGATGTTTGCCTTAATCTGTCTTTGTCAGACTAGTCTTGATTAGGATTAGTACTTAGTCATTTTACACTTCACAGGTACTCAGTGAGAGGAGAACTCACTGGAGACAATCAAGACTCAGAGCCTGAAGACGAAGAGCACCATCCTGAACTTATGGCAGTCCTCTAAGCTGGCTGAGTAAGTGTCAGTGATGAAGAGTATGACCCTGAGGTCATTACTAACTCAGTCCTGAAGGGAACAGGAGGTCACTGAGTTAATGGGAAGACTTGGAGTAGAGCCAAGCAATGCAAAAGGAATTTCAGCGTCAGGACAAGACTGGTGGGCTCAAGACAAAATGAACTTAATAAGACAAGCCTGAAGCTCAGGAATAAGTTCTGACATTCTCACCTACCTGATGACGTGGACCAATCCGAGTAGGACACGCACGTACGGAACCTGACATGAAGACTGAATTCAGACTGCACATTCAACGGGCAAGCATTTAATGGGCATTTAATGCAAATACCAAATCCATGCAAGGACGACTGCTGCATGGAGATATGTCCGTTTGAAGCCTCTCTACATAGATGACTCGAAGACTATCTCTCCAACGGATAGTTTTTCAAATCACCTATAAATACAGAAGGCCTTGAACCCATTCAAGGTTACGGGAAATTTCCAAGCCAGAAATTACTCAAACTCTCAAGTATTCAAAGCATTCAACCCTTAAGAAGAAGCACTCGAAACCATCTAAATTTCCCAAGTGTTTCTTAGCAATCGAGAGTTATTCTGTATTCCAAGAGCTAAATAGCATTATCTTAAGCTTAGAGAGATTATCCAATCCTTAGCATAGCTTTGCCTTGTAAGGATAATCTCAACTTAGTTGGAATCCAAACTGAAACCAAAACCCTAAGTTAGGTTTGTTGGGAGTAAGTCAGTCAGTGTGTTAGTAAGTGGAGTTGTATAGATCAGTGAGGATAGCTGGTCTTGGTGCACCTTGGCACGTTAAAAACAAGAATCCCTTGAGTGGATTTCCTGTTAAGTCAGGCCGTGGACGTAGGAGCTTGAGACTCTGAACCACGTTAAACTCCTGTGTTCTTACTGCTTTGATTTTGTGCATACTTGCCATATTATTCGTTCACTCATTGCATTCAAGTTTATCAGACCTGAATCAATCAGGCTGATCTTCATAAGAACACTGCCCTACTAAACACTATTCTGAATTGAGTAAAACAAGTTTTTCAGAAAGCAAACTAAACAAGACTTTGAACTTTCAGGGCTCAAACATTTCCGCACTGAACTTGAACCGATAGTTAGCCAACTGACCCGCACCAAGTGTAGTCAGTAGGTGTGTTATCAGCTCCTAGTTCTTTACCACTCTGAGTAAAGGGGACTCAGTCAGTTTTAAGTTGAAAAATTGGTATACGTGTATTCCCCCCCCCCCCCCATACACGTATTCCTCAGTCTTGTACCGGGACCAACAAGTGGTATCAGAGCAGTGGTTCGAAAGACCACTGACTTTGAATACTAAGAGGGTGTTTGGCTGAGCTTATAAGCTCCTTAAAACATCTTATAAGCTGTTTAAGAGCTTATAAGTACTACTAATGTGTTTGGCAAAATGAGATGTTTAATAGCTTATAAGATCATAAAATAAGCTCCCAACATCTTATAAGCTGTAAAAAAATAAGTTGGGATTTCCCAACTTATTTTTCTAACCACCTCCACCCCAACCACCCACCTCACCCTGAAACCACCCCACCCCTCCCCAACCCCCACCTACCCCACCTCAAGATAAAAAATAGAAAAAAATTATTTTTTATAAATTTAAAAAATATTTGTTATAAATTATCAAAAATCTTATAAGTTGTATTAGTCAAACGCTTTAGCAACTTATAAGCTACTTAAAAATTACATCTTATAAGCTCTTAAAACAACTTATAAGATATTAGAGCTTATAAGATGTTTCAAATAAGCTTAGCCAAACACCCTCTAATAGTTTCAGAGGAGAAACTGTTGGTGGTCACTGAACAGATCTGAGTTTGCTTTTCATAAAACTTGCATCATCATGACTTCGAGGAGACTTGAAGCTTCGTTACCTGAATTCTCTGTGTCTAACTTTGTCTATTGGAAGTTCAGATTAGAAGCACATCTAGATGCCATCCATGACCAGATGTCGCGTGTACTCAGGGAGGGACCGATCAAGATCACTATTCCTAACGTCAGAGGACTGGGATATGAGGATCTTGCGATTGGCGTGCAGGTTCCTAAAGAAAGGAAAGACATGACCAACGATGAAATCAAGATGGTGGGACTTGACAACGTCGCCAGAAACATCATCTTGCATACGGTGCCCTTCGAGGAGTCAGCTAGACTGATGAACTTAAAGACGGCAAAGGAGGTTTGGGATGAGCTGACAAGGATGTGTGAGGGATCTGAAAAGGTCAAGGAGAACAAGAGAAACATTGCCATTCAGAAATTCGAGGCGTTCGAGATGCTGCCTGACGAGAGCATAGATCAAATGGAGTCTAGATTCATCAAGTTGATGAATAAGCTGGTGATGCTGGACAAGGATGTCCCAAGGAGAGATGTTGCTTCGAAGATCCTGAATGCCCTTCCTGAGAGATGGGACAACAGTGTAATTATGCTTAAAAACACTCAGGATATGAGTAACATAACTTCTGCTTTACTTTTTTTAGAGCTCAAAGCGCTTGAATTCGATCTTAACAAAAGAAAGAAGAAAGTTCAGTCAGAAGAGGAAGTGAAGGAGAAAACTCCTGAGAAAAGTGTGGCGTTCAAGGCCAGGTCTGAACCTGTTGAGCCCTCATCAAAGTCGCTGATGGAGATGAGCAGGGAAGAACTCGCTGAGGAGTACAGCCTGATGGCCAGACGATTTGACAAGCTCAATTCCAGGTTTGGTCGGTATAAAAAGTTTTATCAGGACTCACGTGACAGGAAACCTGAAGGAACCCACCAAAGCTCGAGGAGATATGAGGAGCGAAGGAACACTAACCAGAGGAGAGAACGTGGTGATGAAAGGAGATATTCTGAACCAAAACCTGAAAGAAGAGACGAACAGAGACGTACTCACGATGATAGATATCCAACCAAGGCTGAAAGCTCACCAAGAACCAGGGAACCTGACTCAAGGAGGAACCCTGAACCTAGAAAAGAAAGAGTTAGTGAGCAGGTAGCATGTTACAACTGTAACAAGATTGGTCACTATCAGTACGACTGCCCGGAGCTGAGTGCAAGGGAGAGAGAGGAAAGGAGAGCCACTAGGGATCTAAGATCTGCTGATCGGAGAGCGATGGTCGCTGAAGATGCAACAGATTCTGACGGTCCTGCTGAAAGGTCACCTGAACTCTTCTCAGATGACGAGTACGATGATGTCTGTCTGATGGCTAGGGATGAGCCTGAGGTAACATCAAATTCTGTTTGTGCTTCTTACACTGGTCAAAATCCTGAGCTTAGCTCAGAGTCAGTTAGAGAAATGAACCTTCAGATCTGCCTTGATCAATTGATGGTTGATTTCTCCAGACTGCAGGAAACTAATGTCTTCTTGGTAGAGGAGAACAAGAAATTGAGTACTGAGGTTCAAAACCTGAACGAACAACTCACTCAGTCTGATCTTAAAGAATCAGCTCAAATTGTGAGACTAACTCAGGAGATTGATTTAATCAATGTTGAGCGTCTTCCAAGAGAGAAGATTCTGAAGGAACTGGCTGACGAAGAGCTGGTCAGGAAGAAAGAACTGAAAGTACTTAAAAGTAAGTTTGATGACCTCTTTACCAGACATGAAATCCTGAAAAGGAGTGAGGACTCTCTCAAGAAAAAGGTTGCAGCAATGAATAAATCCTCAGTGGCTAGAGAGGAAATAAATAGCAGCCAGATTCTTGGGAACAAGAAAAAGGGACTTGGATATGTTCCTGAGAAATCCTCACAAGGCCAGTCTCATGTTGCGTCAGGGAGCAACACTGAGAGGGTATTTGTTCAGACAGGCCAGAGTGCACCTAAGGTTGTACTCCAGGCCCGTCAAACTGATAAGGGCAAAGAAACCGTTGACACAGTCAAGGTAGCTCCTAAGGTAGCTAAGCCAAAACCCAAGGGAAAGCCGAAGCAACCTAAGGAAGCCCCTGAAAGCTCAGGCCAGGGAAAACCTCAGCGAAAGCAGAGGAAGACTCAGGCCAAGAGCACTCAGACTGGTCAGCGAGGGTACCATCATGCTTGGCAATACCAACAGGGAAGGCCAAACATGATGACACCCCCGTGGTTTTGGCATCCTGAGGCCTTTAACTGTTTTCCTTTCCCTCACTTGCCTAGGGGGAATAGAAATCAGGGTCCTTATCAAGAACAAGGCCCAAGACCTGCTGCACCCAGACCTAGGAAGAACAGGAAGCCAGCCCAAAAGGCACCCACTCAGGCTCCTGCGAAGCCTAAGTCTAGCACTCATACACCATCTCCCTCTCAGGCAAAGAAGAAGAAAGTTGTGTATGTCGATGTTTCAGGGAGACAGATTTACCACTCTGAGGCAATCAGGGTTGTGAAGCAAGTCTGGATCCCGAAGGGTACAGCTGACACAATAGGACCCAACACCCAATGGGTACCTAAAGCCTGATTTGCTTGCAGGCGGCTGTGTATCACAACAAGAGAAGAGGAGACTCAATCAAAGTTGTTTGGTACCTAGACAGCGGTTGCTCAAGGCACATGACTGGAATGAAGAGTCTTCTCCAAGAATATCAAGTTAAAGATGGTCCACAGGTAACCTTTGGTGATAACTCAAAAGGTGTTACTAAAGGTTTTGGTGTTTTGATAATAGGTACAGTCAGAGTGGAAAATGTGTCCTTTGTGGAAGGACTGAAGCATAACCTGCTGTCAGTAAGTCAATTCTGTGACAAAGGGTTCAGTGTTGAGTTCTCATCGAATATATGTTCAGTCAAGGACAAATCAACACAAGTGCTTCTATCAGGTATAAGGAAAGGTAATGTTTATCTCGCTGATTGGAGCAACACTATTCCTAATACTTGTCTTGTTGCTAAAAGCTCTCTAGAGCTCAGTTGGTTATGGCATAAAAGATTAAGCCACCTGAACTTCAAGATTCTTAAAAAATTTCTAGACAGTCACTTGTTGATGGTCTACCTAATGAAGTTTTTAGCAAAGATCACGTGTGCAAAGCTTGTCAGGAAGGGAAGTAGGTCAGAGCATCATTCAAAGAGAAAGCTTCCTATTCCACTGACAGGATACTTCAGCTCTTGCACATGGATTTATTTGGTCCAATAACACCTGTGAGTATGAATGGTAGAAAGTATACCCTTGTGGTTATTGATGATTATTCTAGATATACTTGGGTTATTTTCTTGTTGAATAAAAAGGAAACACAGGTGAAGCTTCCAGAGTTGCTCAGGAGACTCAGCAATGAGAAGAATCAGTCCATTACTAAGATCAGATCTGACAAGGGCACTGAATTTATAAACTCATATATTTCTGACTTTTGTAATGAACTTGGTATAGCTCATGAGACTTCTGCAGCTAGAACCCCACAACAGAATGGTGTCGCTGAAAGGAGGAACAGGACACTGAAGGAAGCTGCAAGGACCATGCTGGCTGAGTCAGGATTGCCCAAGAAATTCTGGGCTGAGGCAATCAACACTGCATGCTACACTCAGAACAGATCCATGCTGAACAAACAACATGCTCAGACCCCATATGAGACATGGAACAAAAGAAAACCTCGTATTTCTTATTTTCATGTATTTGGTTGTAAGTGCTTCATACTCAACAATGGGAAGACCCAATTAAAAGCCTTTGATAGCAAATCTGATGAAGGAATATTCTTAGGATATTCTGAAGTTAGTAAAGCCTTCAGGGTTTACAATTGTAGGACCCTTGTTGTGGAAGAATCACCTCATGTTGTCTTTGATGAGTCTGCTAATGAGTCTAGGGCAAAGGTGTTGAATCCTGACACTGAGGAGGTCACAAGGAGTGTGACAAGGCTGAGCTTGAAGAATCAACCTGATCCCAAGATCAAGACTGTGCCAATTCCGAGATGGGATGATGATGACGATCAGGATGATGAATCAGGTGCCACTCCTAAGCCCAGCACATCAGGGATTGTTGAGCCTCAGACTGAGGAACAGGCTCAACCTGAGGTAAGCACCGTCTATGAAGATGCTGTTGCAGCTGAGACGGTTCCTGAGTCACCTCGTCAAGGGGGAATCAATGTCCCTGACATTGAACTTATTAATCCCTTTGGTATAGACTCAGGATCATCCCCTTCTGTTCAATTTCCTGAATTTTATGAGCCTGTAGACACTAACATTGCAGGTACTTCAGGAACAACTCCTGGCAAGAGAACATGGTTAGAAGATCATCCCATTGATCAAATCATTGGTGATCCAACTGAGGGAGTCAGGACCAGACGGTTCCATGGTGAGAGTGCATTGTTCTGTTGCTTTCTCTCTGAGCAAGAGCCTCAGAACATTGAAGAAGCTCTCACTGACTCGAACTGGATCATTGCCATGCAAGAGGAGTTGAATCAGTTCACAAGGAATCAGGTTTGGGAACTGGTAGATAGACCTAGGCATCAAGGTGTGATTGGTACCAAGTGGGTCTTTAAGAACAAGAAGGGTGAAAATGGTGTTGTGGTAAGGAACAAGGCTAGACTGGTTGCAAAAGGGTATTGTTAGTCTGAAGGAATAGACTATGATGGGACTTTTGCTCCAGTGGCTAGGTTGGAAGCTATCAGGTTGTTCCTTGCCTATGCAACATATAAGAAGTTCAAGGTGTATCAAATGGATGTCAAGAATGCCTTCCTGAATGGTGTACTCAATGAAGAGGTATATGTTGAACAACCTCCCGGGTTTGAGGTTGGAGATAGAGTATACCATTTGAAGAAAGAACTCTATGGACTTAAGCAAGCACCAAGAGCTTGGTATGATACCCTCTCTCAATTCCTGACAGATCATGGGTTCAAGAAGGGAACTGTGGATAGGACTTTGTTCAGGATCACTGAAGGTGATGACATTCTCTTGGTCCAGATTTATGTGGATGGCATAATATTTGGATCACCAAATCATCAGCTCTGTGAGAAATTCTCTAAATTGATGACTGGTAAATTTGAGATGTCCATGATGGGAGAGATGAACTTCTTCTTAGGATTGCAGGTCAAGCAGACTGATCAAGGTATATTCATTAATCAGGCCAAGTATACAAGAGACTTGATTCATAAGTTTGGTGTTCAGAACAGCAATCCAGCCAGGATCCCTATGAACACAAATTGGAAGATGGATCCTGACACTGAAGGGACTTCAGTAAATCAGACTGAGTATCGTGGGCTGATAGGTTCTTTGTTGTACCTGACTACAAGTAGGCCTGACATTACGTTTGCAGTTGGTGTGTGTGCTAGGTATCAGTCTGATCCCAAAAGAAGTTATTTGGAGGCTGCTAAGAGGATACTTAAGTATTTGAAAAGGACAGTCAATATGGGACTATGGTATCCTTCAGATGACAACTTAGAACTGACAGGTTATTCAGATGCAGATTATGGAGATTGTAGGATTGATAGGAAATCAACCTCAGGGACATGTCAGTTTTTGGGAAGTAAGTTGATCTCGTGGTTTAGTAAGAAGCAGAATTCAGTGGCGACATCCACTACTGAGGCTGAGCATATGGCTGCAGGTAGTTGTTGTGCTCAGATTTTATGGTTGAGGCAACAGTTGAGGGACTACCAAGTGTTTGCTAATCAGGTTCTAATCTATTGTGATAACAATAGTGCTATAGCAATTACTCAGAACCCAGTGCTTCACACAAGGTGCAAGCATGTGGATATTAGACACCACTTCATTCGAGATCATGTGGAGAAGAAAGATATTAGGATGGAGAAGATTCACACTGACAGGCAAAGAGCTGACATCTTGACTAAGCCTTTGGCTGAAGCAAGGTTTATGGAACTGTCAGTGGAGTTAGGACTCTTAGATCCGGGAGAGCAGTCAGTGTAGGGTTCTAGGGGGAACTCAAGCCAGACTCGACTCAACGAGGTATCAGGGTGCTACAATGTCTCCCTGACAGGTATGAGTTCTAACCTGACTCTTGTGAATTTCAAGCGTCTCCCTGAGTCCTTCGTCCTGAAAATCTTTATTAAATGCATTTCGTTTTCATTAAAAGCGCGCCTTTTCATATTTAAAACCCACGCGCACGGAGCATTTAATGCTACAGTTACTTTTTCATATACGTGTCCGTTTTATACGGAATATGACTGACATGGGGTTTAATTGAAGCTGAGATTAATCCTGGCCCTTCATTTCAAAACCTTTCGAATTCAGGGATCAATCTCAACCCCACGTTTGAGTAACTGACTTAGTCTTATCAATCAAGAGTGCCATTTGAGGTTTTTACGCAAACACAACGCACAATCTGCACACTGAGTTTTCTCTTGTTCAAACACAGAAATTTCAAAAATCTCTTCTTCCAAAACAATGGCATTCCTTGATTCCAACTGGACAACCGACAAGATCGTGGACGTTGTCGAAAAGAAACTGATACACATGGAGCAAGTCATCTCCATGGAAGGTATCTGTCTCACAGTTGAGGAAATCAAACCCGTATTCAAGTGGATTTCCGATACTGGGTTGGAAACATACTTCACCACCCGCCCCATCTCCGTGCTCCCAAGGACAGTTGTGGAAGCATACTTAAACTTGTTCTTGCGGAAAGGGGAAGTTTTCACGAAGGTGACTGCGCTGAAGCCAACGGGAGAGAAGGACGGCGACGGGGAGCCTCTTTACAATGCAGAGGTGGTCACTATTAACATCAGGCAGGCGGTGAGGAAAGTCTTCAAATTGCCATTCTCAGGCATCAACCCAAAAATGTACAAGGAAAACTCAGAGGAAGAATTCCTTGGGAAATGGACCAAATCTGGGTCATTAGAGTTCAAGGCCCGTCAGAACAAGAACACGCTGAAGCCTGAGTACAGGGCTCTGGTGGATTTGGTGTCCAAGATAGTGATGGGAGCAACTGGCTCTCACGAGCAGTTGAGTCTGCCCAAGCTGAGACTCATGGGAGCAATTGCTGATGGAGTGGAAGCGAACTGGGAGCAGTTCTTCCTCGATCAACTCCATCAGGCCGGGTTGGACAAGCTTACGCGAGATGAGGAGAAGAAGCACATATCCGTCAGTGCTATCTTGCCATTCGGCACGAGAATGTCCATCCTAATTGCTCATGCTTGCCATGGGTATACCTTCGATTTTGAGGACAGTCTCTCCTCAAAGAAGGTAATGTTTTCCTCACTGAGTGATACCTATTCAGTGCTAGGGTTGACTGATCCCAATGCGAAAGCAAAGGGTCAGGCCAAAAAGCCAGCTGGTAAGGCCAAGAGAGTGGCAACCAGTCTCATTGAAAGGGTAGATGAGCTCCTTGAGAGGAGTAAGGACGGTGAGGAGGTTGCAGCTGAGGAGGTGGAGCAGCTTGAGGTGGACGCGGCTGAGAAGAAGAAGAGGGTGAAGATCGTGCTGTCAGGGAAGAGCACGAAATCAGGGACTGAGTCTGATCCCAAGAAGGCCGGGTCTGAGGCTGAGGGAACTGACGATGACGTCAGAAAGGAGGGTGCTCAGGGAGAGAGGCCCCTAAAGAGGCTTAGAAAGGGAACCGGAAAGTCCCCGGCTAAGAAGCTACCTGAGGTGAGTGAGAGGGAGAAGTCAAGCTCTCCTGGAGCCTCTGACTTGGAGGAAGTGAGAAAGACTGTCGAGACGGCTGAGTCGTTGCAGCCTGAGACAGCACCCACTCAAACACTCCCACACCCTGAAACCCAAACACCTTCCATCCCTGACCCCACACCTCAAACCCCTAAACCACCCCAAACCTCAGAGCCAAATCAGCCTACTGAGTCAGCGCCATCAACTTCACACACGAATGAGTCTGACCAGTCAGCAGGGCCGAATCTTCCAAACCCCGCAGACTTTCCATCATACCCCAATCCCAAAGACTGTTCCAAATCCATTTCAGCTGAAGAGGATGAATTCCTTGAAGTGGAGGAGGAGGAGTTAGATGAGCACATGGCTGGTGGGATTCTTGAGAACACCCTCAGGGGGAATGCCACAGAATGGGCAGGAAAGTGCTGGCCTGGGCTGTACAAGTACACTGAGCTGCTAGCATATGTGATTGAGCTCAAGGTTTGGTTGGATTTCAAACAATCAAACATGCAGGAGCAGCATCTGCTAGTGGACGCTCGTGGCTGGGATCATTGGGAGACTGAGGAGGCCAAGATCTGCTCTTTCTTTGGACTAACTAGCTGGCTTCAACTCTTGAACTTTGATAACCTGAAGCAGCTAGTGGCTGATATAATGTCCAAGAGCAAGGCTGACCTCCTGTCTGATGACGAGAAGGATGGTGAGGAGGATGATGAAGCTCAGGGTGGAGCTGTGGAGAAGGCAGTGGAGGAGACTGCGAGAGAAATTGATGAGATGATCTCTGAGCCTCAGGCTCAGGGGGAAGGTGATAAGGACACTGGTGCCAAGGGTGGACCAGTGGCTGAGGATGTTTTGAACATCTCAGCTGCCAATGAGACATCTGTCGATGAAGGGATTTCCTGCCCTGAGACAAGAGAGGAAGATGTTGAGGCATCCAAGGATACTCTCAGTTCCGAGGGACAAGTTCCTAAGGTTCAAGTTAGCTTAGCTGAGCCTGAGCAGGCGGCTTTGACTACTTCACAACTGCCTTCAGTGCACCTTGAAGAAGGGACTGATGACGCAGGGGCTGACAAGGAAAAGCAGCCAATCACTGATGCGGCCGTTGATGATGAAGATGTGATAATAACCGGGGTCGGACGTGCTGAATTTATAAGCATAGTGGAGGTCAAGCAGGAGAAAACCACAGAAAATCTAGCTGAACTTCAGGAGGAAGTGATGAGGCTACGAGCTGAAAAAGAAGAAGACTCCAAGGCCCTGGCAAAACACATCAGGTGGACAAAGTCAGCCTACAACACCCTTGCCAACAGGGAGCTGATTTTGCTAAAGAGGACGATGACTGACACGGCCAAGTCAGTGAAGAATGAGAGGAAGCGCACCAAGAAGATGCTCAGGAACACTCTCAAGAAACTTGATGAGAGGGATGCGATCAGGGATGAGAAGTTGAATCAGGCAGTTGACAGGCTTGCAGTTCAGACTGGGGCTATTGTCACTCAGGCCATGAAGGACTCAGCGTCTAAACTGGAGCTGGAGTCAGGGAAGTTGGATCGCATCTCTCAGTCAGTGGCAGACATTTTGGCAAAGGCCACTGACGAATCTGCAAAGATACTAACTGAGGCCAGCAGAGTCAGCGGTGAGTCCTTGAAGGTGGAGGAAAGGATCACCAAGGCTGAACAAAGGCTCCAACTCTCTATGGAGGTCTTTGAGAAGAAAGTCAATGCTGCTATCAGTTCGGTTTCTTACGCAGGCACTGGAATTTTGATGGGAGTTGAATTATTGAAGGAGGGAATTAATGATGTCCATTCCCTAGCCTCCTTCGTAATCAACAGCGGATCTGACGCATTCCCATCCGAGGCCAATGATGATGCCAAAAAGGGGGAAAAGAAGAAGAAAAGATCCCGCCCTGAGGCATCGGAGGCAGTCAATCAAGGAGAGACCGTTCTAGCTGACCCTGAAGTCAATCCTGAAGGGAACATATTAAGGGTGAGGAAGTCAGCTAGGTTAGCGGCAGTGGAGAAGGAAGGAAAGGAAGTTGTTGCCAAGCTGAGGGAGGAGGCAACACAGGCAAAGGCTGATGAACCTTCCAAGCAACAACCTGAGCCAGTTCAAAGATCGTCTCCCATGAGCTCAAGGAAGAATCCCATCACTTACTCAGGGGAGTTGGTGGCGGAGTTATGTGCTGAAGCATGGGGAGATCACTCTGAGAAATCTGAGGCTATGCGCAGAGCTGAAATTGCTCAGAAGGAGAAGATGCGCATCCTAGAGAAAAAGGTTGAGAAGCTGACAGATATCACTGAGTTTCAACAACGAGAACTGGATGATGCAGTGATCAGCTTGCTAAGGAAGAAGAAGGCGAAGCCTGAGCCGAGGAAGTACAGGAAGAAGCCAACAGTTAGGAAATCAACAATTCTTCAAGTCAGTAGGCCAGAATCAGGAATAATGGAAGCTTTTGTCGATGAGTTCGTCTCAGAGGCATTGAAGGAGTTCTGGACTGATGCAAGGGATGAATTTGTTAGATTGTGGTATGTTGTGAAGAAGTGGGGCGACACTGACGATATCAATGCCCACTTCACTGACTACATGATGGACAATCATCCTGAGCTATTCCAGAAGATCTTGGAGGAGGCTGATGCAGCTCAAGTTCAAGTGAAGGCTCCTGAGTTCACCATTCGAGCTCCTCCCTTGGTTCCTGGAACTCAAAAGCATGATACAAGGGCCATAATGATGGAAGTATTGAAGATAGCTAAAGCTGAAGGATACGTGAACCAACCTGGAAGACTTGACGAGCTGAAGGCAAGAGTTTATGCAGGATATGGACTCAAGCCTGAAATGAGATTAGTCTAGGTGTTCACAGGCTTCTTTGTAATAGATTAGATTCATTGTAATCATTTCAACATCTATCAATGAAATCTATTACTTTTGCCCACAGACAAAAACTCATTGTCTTTTTGGCTGTTTGTTTTAAATTCGGTACTTTATCAAGAACTGCTCTAACACTGTCTTATCTTATAGATAGGTTTATCATATTTCCTCTAAATGTTTTGAGGATCATTTCAGTGTTTTGGCATCATCAAAAAGGGGGAAATTGTTGGGACACTGTCAGTTTTGATTAAGATCCCAAAGCCCCTGAAAAGATGTTTGCCTTAATCTGTCTTTGTCAGGCTAGTCTTGATTAGGATTAGTACTTAGTCATTTTACACTTCACAGGTACTCAGTGAGAGGAGAACTCACTGGAGACAATCAAGACTCAGAGCCTGAAGACGAAGAGCACCATCCTGAACTTATGACAGTCCTCTAAGCTGGCTGAGTAAGTGTCAGTGATGAAGAGTATGACCCTGAGGTCATTACTAACTCAGTCCTGAAGGGAACAGGAGGTCACTGAGTTAATGGGAAGACTTGGAGTAGAGCCAAGCAATGCAAAAGGAATTTCAGCGTCAGGACAAGACTGGTGGGCTCAAGACAAAATGAACTTAATAAGACAAGCCTGAAGCTCAGGAATAAGTTCTGACATTCTCACCTACCTGATGACGTGGACCAATCCGAGTAGGACACGCACGTACGGAACCTGACATGAAGACTGAATTCAGACTGCACATTCAACAGGCAAGCATTTAATGGGCATTTAATGCAAATACCAAATCCATGCAAGGACGACTGCTGCATGGAGATATGTCCGTTTGAAGCCTCTCTACATAGATGACTCGAAGACTATCTCTCCAACGGATAGTTTTTCAAATCACCTATAAATACAGAAGGCCTTGAACCCATTCAAGGTTACGGGAAATTTCCAAGCCAGAAATTACTCAAACTCTCAAGTATTCAAAGCATTCAACCCTTAAGAAGAAGCACTCGAAACCATCTAAATTTCCCAAGTGTTTCTTAGCAATCGAGAGTTATTCTGTATTCCAAGAGCTAAATAGCATTATCTTAAGCTTAGAGAGATTATCCAATCCTTAGCATAGCTTTGCCTTGTAAGGATAATCTCAACTTAGTTGGAATTCAAACTGAAACCAAAACCCTAAGTTAGGTTTGTTGGGAGTAAGTCAGTCAGTGTGTTAGTAAGTGGAGTTGTATAGATCAGTGAGGATAGCTGGTCTTGGTGCACCTTGGCACGTTAAAAACAAGAATCCCTTGAGTGGATTTCCTGTTAAGTCAGGCCGTGGACGTAGGAGCTTGAGACTCTGAACCACGTTAAACTCCTGTGTTCTTATTGCTTTGATTTTGTGCATACTTGCCATATTATTCGTTCACTCATTGCATTCAAGTTTATCAGACCTGAATCAATCAGGCTGATCTTCATAAGAACACTGCCCTACTAAACACTATTCTGAATTGAGTAAAACAAGTTTTTCAGAAAGCAAACTAAGCAAGACTTTAAACTTTCAGGGCTCAAACATTTCCGCACTGAACTTGAACCGATAGTTAGCCAACTGACCCGCACCAAGTGTAGTCAGTAGGTGTGTTATCAGCTCCTAGTTCTTTACCACTCTGAGTAAAGGGGACTCAGTCAGTTTTAAGTTGAAAAATTGGTATACGTGTATTCCCCCCCCCCCCCCCCATACACGTATTCCCCAGTCTTGTACCGGGACCAACATATTGATATTATTGATGTTATTTTCAAGTATTAAATGAAGCGAGACGAGTTGGACCTGGTGGGTCCCAAGGTTGGTCCCGGTCCATGAAAATTTTGGTGGGACGGATAATATAATTGACTATACTTAACATTTACAATAGAGAGATACATGTTTGGAAAAAAGATTTATGATAGAATAGATGGAAAACAATTAAGCCACCATTTAGAGAAAAAAAAAAATTAAAGGAAGAAAAGTGGCCTTTGATCCGTTTCAACATTCAAAACTTCACAATATCCACTATTTGGCACCATCATGTTTGGCGCCATTAAAGAATTGATCATTTATCACATTTCAAATGCTCCAAAATGTGCATTATTAAATCAAATCCAAAAACATTCTAACGATTTATTCTTGTCTGATGTTGACAAAATGAAAAAAAGGTCAAACAATTGCATGTCCGGAGAGAGATGGTGTTCCAATTAGAGCACATTGTCAAGCCAAATCGAGAAAGATAGAGGATAAGTGTGAAATAAATGTGAGATCATCTCAAAATCTGAAAAGCAAAGAGAGCATATGACCCCCCCCCCCCCCACCCCCCAAAAAAAAAGAATCAACCTCACACAAATAACCGTCTTGCATCATATTTTATTGGACTGGGGAGATATCATTTATTTTGAGTTTTCTTTTTTATATTTGTAATATTAAAAATAAAAACTATGGGCTTCTCCAAAAAGGGTAAAATTGAGAAGGGGGGTGTAAGGCCTCTCTACAATTCAGACTTTTAGATAAAATAAAATTATTTAATATATATATGCATTTTTATAAACTTATATTCAAATTAAATTTTTTTTGGTACTCGATATCTGACTTATTGGCCGACTAATGTATTCAAATTAATGTATTTAGATTTCTTAATTTATATAATGGTTAGGATTATTCAAATTAATATTTTGATATTATTAATGTTATTTCTAAGTATTAAATGGTGTGGGATGAGTTGGACCCGGTGGGTCCCAGTGCTGGTCCCTGTCCATGAAATTTTTGGCGGGACGGATTGTATAATTGACAATACTCAACATTTACAATACAGAGATACATGTTGGAAATAAATATTATGATATAGTATATGGAAAACAATTCAATTGACAATTAAACCACTCATTTAGATAATTATAAAAAATAAAAAGGAAATTGGTCTTTGATCCATTTCCACGTTCAAAACTCCACACTATCACTATTTTGGCGCGCTACCAAGTTTGGCGCCATTGAAGAATTGGTTGTTTATTCAAATCCAACAATAGTCTAACAGTTTATTCTTGTTTGCAGTTGACAAAATGAAGAAATAGTCGTGAAATTGTATGTCCGGAGAGAGATGATGTTTCAATCAGAGCACAATGTCGAGCCTAATTGAGGAAGATAGAGGATAAGAGAGAAATAAATGTGAGATCGTATCAAAATCTGTAAAGCAGAAAGAGAATATAATTTGGGATGAAACATTGATGAGTATCAACCTCACACAAGTAACCGTCTTGCTTCAGATTTTATTGAACGGAGAAAATATCATTTATATTGAGTTTTCTTTATATATTTTTTATATCAAAGAAACTATGTATCTTCATTCCATTTGTTCCATTATAACCAAAAAAATTATAACCCATATCAAAATTTCTTCATGATTTGAAAATTAGCACTTCAATAATAGGTTTTCTGTAAACTAGAATTCACGTGACTTTTCAATTTTCAATTATAACGGTTATGTATATCAGTATATATACATTCACGTAAACTCGAGTTCACACAAATAAAAAATATGCAATTTTGATGTGTGATACGGTAATATGCACAATCCTATTCCTAGGTAAGAATCATGTGACTTTTGTGGCATTTTTTTAATAAGTTGCTTCAAATATTTTATTTGTTAAAGAAATCTGGATATAAGTTTGTAAAAGGAGGTCACAGCCACACACAACACAATTGGTGAAGGGGACAAGGACAACGTCAACATGGATGGATGGATGAGTCATCCAATCCAGCCTCCTCATCATCTGCCTTTGCCAGCCTCCACTTATATAAATTAAAATTCAAAACCCCTCTCCAGTCTCCATTGATTCCTTCTCTAATAACCCCAATTTTTTTCCTTGTTAAATATAGGCCGAAATATCAGCGTGGGTGAATCCGAAGTCCCCTCAATTCGATAAAACTAATTTGACCTGGTTTTGGGGAGCAATCATCGCACAAACAAAATCTCGGAATTTAACAATCTTTAAAAATAGGAGCCTGTTTTTCAAAGGGGGGCCAGCCGGCGCCGCAGCGGGCCCCGGCGTTGCAGCCCGCCGCTTCCCGAAGGCTCCCGCTGCCGGAATCCAACGACGCCGGTGCCGAAAACGCCAAGATGAAAAGTTTGTTCAAGTCCAAGCCTAAGACTCCCGCAGATTTAGTGCGCCAAACGCGGGATCTGCTCATCTTCGTCGATCACGGTGGCCCCGACACTAAGGAGAGCAAGCGTGATGACAAGGTCTTATGCCCCTTCTAATGACGCATTTTTTTTTTCTCCGTGATCTGCCGGCGTAGTTTGTTATTGCGATCTCGTGGAAATTGTGGTGTTTAATTTTACTGAGGCAGTTAGTCTGTTGTGATCTATGCATAATAAATAATTGGGATGCATTTACTTTGTATATGAGGATCTAAATGGCTATAACCATTGTTTTATAGTTGTCTTATCTTCATTGCATCAATAGGGAAGAAAAAATCCTACTATCTTTCTGTTACCTATGTTGCATTATCTTACAATTATCCTGTGTAGATGGCGGAGTTGGGCAAACTTATGAGAGACTTGAAACAAGTTCTTTATGGGGATAGTGAATCTGAGCCAGTGGCTGAAGCATGCACACAGTTAACACAGGAGTTTTTCAGAGAGAACACTCTTCGTTTGGTTATTGTGTGCCTTCCCAAGTTGAATTTAGAGGTAATTATTAGGTATTTGTGGTTTTGTTGCCACAAGTTTTGAGAAATCCTGCTTTTTATATTCAACTTTATGTTTGTAGGGAACGGGAAGAATCATGTGAGAATAAATATTATTACTCTTGATTTATAGTGTTTACAGCTAGTTCTTTACCATGAGAATTGCAGGAAAAATTATTTTGTCTAACAACATAAGGTATTGCAGACCCGTAAAGATGCTACACAGGTTGTTGCAAATCTGCAGAGGCAACAGGTCCATTCAAAGTTGATTGCATGTGATTACTTGGAAAAGAACATAGATCTCATGGATATCTTAATAACAGGGTAAGGTTTCATGAAAGAATTTGCAGTAGTTTTAAAGAAATGACTCCTTTTAAGTTTCATGCTCCAATTGGTATTGGTACTTGTAATCAGGTTATTAAGAAATACCAGAGATTGTTAATTTCTTATATTTTGAATGATGAATGGGGCAAATGATTTTAGTTGTTGTGAACAATAATACATTTTCCATGCCAATGTCTTGTTAATTTAGTGAATCTTGAAATCTGTGATGCTGAGTTTTCAAAGTCCAGTGGCAACACAAATTTGGATATTTTTATTTGAGGAATGAATAGACTATTCTTCTACTCAACTTTCTTTTATCACCTCCTTTACGTGCAGTATATTGCCTTGTTTACTGAGGAGTGGAGCTTTATGTTTGTAAAAACTTATATATCATTTTTTTTTCAATAAATTAAGATTCCACTTCAAAGATGTATTGCTATGGGGGCATTTCATGTTCTTCTACTTGTGTTTGCTCGGTTCACTTTGAGTTCTGCTGGCTGATTCTCTTGTGCTATCTGTCATTACTTTATGCATGCAGTAAGAAAACTCAGTTAAATGCTAAACTTTCAAAACATGTTATTTGCTGAAAAGAAAAAAGTGACACATGCTTATTATTATCAAACCTTTTGATTTGATACTTATGTTTTTGGGTATGGTGCATCTTTCTTTGATAGTCCAAGGAGGAGTTGTGTCAATATTCTTGTGTTATTCATCTTTTTTTTATTAGTTATTAATTGACTTTTTGCTATTGGGACTAGTTATGAAGATAGTGAAATGGCATTACATTATGGTGCAATGTTGAGGGAATGCATACGACACCAAAGTGTTGCGAGGTGAGTGGATCTCCCAATTTGTTTGTTGTTTCAGTTTTTGTATGTATCATACGTTTAAAAAATGGTGCTATTGAAACAGATCTCTATTATAATGCCTCGTTCAAGTTAATGAAAACAAAGAACACGACATCTTAAATTCTCCTGATTTTCAGTTCCTGAGGAAACACTCATACAAAGTTTTTTAAGCTGATTATTTTCTGTTGCTTACGGTCTCAATACTGGATGATTAAATCAATCAGTGTTCTTTATTTTCTTGAACATGAGATAAGCTTTATTAGCTAGATATTCTGAGGGATGGAATTAAGTATTGTGCCTCGGCATAAAAAAAGCGTAATTGGATGGAGCTCTGTCCTTGGCTTTAGTTTGCACTACATCCGCTACGTGAATGTTTTTCTCTTTGTTACAGTCATGCCTTATATAAAGATGAACTTTGTATCATTACAGTATTAGTATCTCAATATTTTCTTCAACTATAATGGTTGATGCAATTACAATTCATATTGGCATTAAGCTGGCCACTTAATTTGCTATACACGTTTTGTTTCCCCTTGCTTTAGTTGATTTCACTGGTAAATTGCTTCAGATATATAAATATCATTTACTAGTTCTAGCATCTGTTTTGGTCTTTAGGTACGTCTTGGAATCAGAGCATATGAAGAAATTTTTTGATTACATACAAGTTCCAAATTTTGACATTTCTTCCGATGCTGCTGCTACTTTCAAGGTTGAGTGTTTTTTTTCCGATTAGTAAATTACTGCCCATTATTTTAATTTCTATTTAAATTTGTTAGTTGACATTCTCTATGCTACATTGTTTATGCTTCTATTTGACATTGCTTCCGATGTTTCAGCCACTTTCAAGTTTGAGTGGTCCAAGTAGTAAATTTCTGCTGCACACTACTTAGTTTTATATTTGAATTGATAGTTGATCTTCTATTTGCTATATTATATATGCATCATAGTAGAAGACACTTTGGCTGGTTGGTTGTCTGGTATTTTTGTCATCGATCCATGTTTTAATTTGTATCTTATAATTTTCTGGTAAAGCAATATAGTGTACATGTTTTACATCCTAGGGTGGTGTATGGAAGGCACTGTCCTGTGAAACCCTGAGCATTAAATATTGATTTGAAATATTTGTGATATTGTTCATTTCCTGCTTTAAATTTTTTGGGTTGCAGTACTGTTATCTGTCCTGACATTCAACTGGTCCTAACAGGATTTACATTGTTTTGCAGGAATTATTGACTAGGCATAAGTCAACAGTAGCTGAGTTTCTCTCTAAAAATTATGATTGGGTAAATATTTTACTCTGATTATGCTACTTCATACATCTTTTCTTTTGCACTGATTTCCCTTTCTCTGATGGTTACACGAGTCTGTTGAACATTATGTGTATCTATGATCTGAGATAACTTTATTTATGCTTTTGTATTTTTTGTTTTGGATCTACTTGTGGAACTAATTACATTATATTTCTTTGATTGCTTGATGAGATCCACTTCTGATTTTCGTTGATAACTTTGATAGTTCTTTGAAGAGTATAATTTAAAGTTGCTTGAATCTACAAATTACATCACCAGAAGGCAAGCTGTCAAGGTAATGCCTACACCATTCTCTATCGTTCTGCATACATAAGCACTGTCACCTGCTTAACCAACCCCAATTCCTCGTCTGAAAACATTGGCAATATGACACAATAATGGACTGCCAGCTTTTGTTTGGTTGTTTTTGTGCTGTTGACCGTGAATTCTGATTCTCTTCTCCACTTCTATCAGCTGTTGGGGGACATCTTGCTGGATCGTTCAAATTCAGCAGTAATGACTAGATATGTTAGCTCAAGGGAAAACTTGAGGATACTCATGAATCTTCTCAGAGTATGGTTGCTTTATTCGGCTTTCAAATTCAACCCTCGTTTCTTTCTTTGCCTCGTAAATGATTGAACAAGTGTTGAAAAGAAGAAAAATATGAGATGAATAAGTAGTAGGATGTAATTTGGACAACCAATTGCATTTAAGTTGAATCATAAGAAACTATAACAGACCGTTCTATTGCATGAACTGGTAAAGAGACCTCACTATTGCTTCATTATAAAAATCATGAATGTGTGACTGCTTATGATTTTGTAGTATACAAACATATACTCATGTGTGTGCGTATATGTTTGTGCAACTCAATCTGAACCCTGAAGATTTAAATTGTCTTACTTCAACGAGAGGATATTTAATTATTCCAGTTCCTATATTGTCTTACTTCAACGAGAGGATATTTAATTGTTCCAGTTCCTACATCATATACTTAGTACTGAACTTTTGCTTTCTCTAGGAGTCGAGCAAGACCATACAGCTTGAAGCATTTCATGTTTTTAAGGTATACATTGTAACTTTATTTTATTCGATTATATAGTCTCTTCTGACAAAACATATGTGTGCAGTTATTTGCAGCTAACCAGAACAAACCACCAGATATTGTTGGTATCCTTGTCACGAATAGGAGCAAGCTTCTACGCCTTTTCGCTGATTTCAAGCCCGAGAAAGGTAATAATATATATGCATGAACAAATGTACTGTTTCATTTATGTCGTACTCCCTCTGCTCCATATTAATTATCACTTTTGAAGTTTTGTATAAAATTAACATGAAATTTTGACAAATTTACTCTCCAATTTTATCTCTCCACTTCTCTCCCCATCAAATAGTGAGGACAAATCATATATTCCAATAAAAATAGATATTTAAGGGGATACATATAGGGTTAAATTTGAGAGAAATGTGACAAAATAGCTAAAACAATAATTAATTTGAAACAAATTTGTGCCCTGAGCTTTGGTGTGTTGTTGCAGAGGACGAACAGTTTGAAGCTGATAAAGCGCAAGTCGTCAAAGAAATTGCTGCTCTCGAGCCCAAAGAATGGGCGTGAATTCAGCTCTAGTTTAGCCTTTTACCAGCTGCCTGCATTAATGGCTGTGTTGTACCAGTAAATTTTAGTTGTTGATGTCTTTTTCTTTGCCATACATACATAATCACTGCTTCCAACTTCAATATTGTGAAGTAATGAAACTACACAATGACAAGTGTTCTCTCTGTTTGATTCTTAAATTAACCCCATATTTTGCAGATGATATTGAATATCTTATTCATTCCTGAATAATAAAAGAATTAATATCTCGAATGTCCTATGATTTATTCTCCCATGACTTGACGGAATGCTTTTAATTGACAACTTTTTTTAATAGATTGCATTATTCTGTTTGGTATCATTTGTGATACTTGTGCCAATTAATAGTGTATTGTTAGGCACGAGAATGCTCAGTACTCAGTAGTTTATTCCAATAACGAACTGGCATATTCTGTCTAGCAATCTTGGGATCTTTTCCAGCTTTTCATATTTTTGTTGTTTTGTTTCTTTTTTATTGAGCGGCTGAATTTTAAACGAGTATAGAAATTTTGATGTGTGATCTATGTAGTCTATTTGAAGGAATGCATCAATATATACCAGACATGTCTATACATTTTTGGTTTACAGTGCCAATGGATTGTAAAGACAAGTAATTCAAAATTTGCTGTGAAAGACAAATTCATTAATAAATTACATTACAATTACATGTAAACTAACAAAAAGGAAAAAAAAAATGTTGGTTATGGCTAAAAGAGGGAAAATCCAGCTGTAAATCATGATGATGGTTGTTTATAGGATGAAGGTAGATGTGATGTGGATGTGGTGGATATGCTACAATAAATAGTAAATTTGTCTTGGGTAGGTGGTGCTCGAGATCATCTCATAATACTATTTGATCCACTTTTAATTTAAAATATCTCACTTATTAATTAAAAAGTTGTCACTTTTAAAAAATGATATAGTTTTAACAAAAGTGATAATATTTTTATTAAAAGTGACTTATCACCTTCCTTTAAACATAAAATTGGATGTGAAAACTTGAAAAATAATTGTATTATGAATGTGCACATTTTAAAAAACAAACATGATCTGGACGATTGAAACTATGAGAGGAAAACAAAGTACTCCACCACGGGTGACTCGGGTAAATTCGTTTCATTGTGCAATTTAAAATAATATTATTTATTTTATTAAAATGTATAACCATCACATTAATATAAATTTTAGGAAAACAATTAATATTACTTAAAAATATACATCAAATGCAAATTAATTTCCCGTTATACTTTGGTCTCCAGTCCACTAGTTATCAAGATGACGCCGTTAAGTGTTCCGTTTAGGGAATAAGTTTTCGACGCCACACTGGGCGTATTTAAAGACTGAACAAATGCTTGCTTATTTCATTTGATTTATTTTCTCCTCCATAAATAATTGGGACCTCTAATCTGTTTCATCAGTTCATGTGCGACGTGAAATAGAAAAACCTCCTACCATCTTTCGCCCAATCTTCCGCTAACTGACAAAATGGCACAAAAAGGTTAGATCGATTACCTTGAAATTCAACCGCAATCACTCACCACTGATATCAATTAATGTGCGTATTATTTTTATTTCATTTTGCTGAATTCTGTATTTCGCGATGGTTTTCTTTGATTTCAGGTTCGGTGGAGGATTTCTTGGCCATGGCGGTGGATGCTGCCAAGAAAGCCGGGGAGGTGCCTTCTCACTATTATCTGAATTCCTGAATACTACCATTATTGTGTTTTTTTTTTTTGGCTTTTCAGTGAACTAATTTTATCAGAATTCATGGGTTGCAGATTATTCGTTCTGGATTCTATGAGACAAAGAATGTGGAGCACAAAGGCGTGGTAAATTCTTCGATTGCATAAATTTTGGGGAATTTGTTGACGAGAGTGGCGACTATTTTTATAATTTGGTTTTAGATTTTGAAAACCGCTTATACATGTTGAAAAATCAGCTATGGAGTAGGAAATGTGGAAAGTCACTTCTTTACCATGACTGTTTGGGATATTATTTAAGCTGGGAATACTATGATTGCTTCATGAAAGGCTATCATTCTTTATATTTACCTCTTTTCCTGATTAATAAGAGGATGATGATTCTGTGTACTTAGCTATGCTGTGAGAATGGTTCCCATGCTCGATGTTCATCATTAATCATCTGGATTATGATCAAACAATTTTATTAGTTGTAATGAGTGTGCTAATTTCTTGAGTTTAATGATAATGGCAAAGAGCTTTATGTCATTAGCTTTCTTGTTTGGGAACAGTAAGAGAGCTAGTTCAAGGAAAAGATTCGTGAAAGTATCAATTAAATGCTAAAAAACTAATTGGAGGTTGCATACCAGTAAAATAGATCAAAAACACTATGATGCAACAATCTCGGGGTCTTTTGTTTCTTCCAATATCGCTATTTTATGAACTGCGTTGGTCATCCATTTCTTTCTGTGTAGGTGGATTTGGTCACAGAAACCGATAAGGCATGTGAAGAACTTATATTCAATCTTCTCAAAAAACAATACCCTGACCATAAGGTTAGCTTGGTACTTTTTGTGTTTCTTCCACAACATTGTTTTGTAGAATGTTTCTCTATCATGTGGTTTTCAAGTCTGATGTTTTTCTCTGTTAATTTTAGTTCATTGGGGAAGAAACAACTGCTGCTTGTGGTGCAACAGAATTGACAGATGCGCCTACTTGGATTGTTGATCCATTGGACGGAACAACTAACTTTGTGCACGGGCAAGTATCATGTATTTATTTCATCCATTATGTGAAAAAATTTCATTTCCACTAATATGTGTTAAATGAGACCAAATGCAGGTTTCCATTTGTATGTGTATCTATCGGGCTCACAGTTGGACGAATTCCAACAGTGGGGGTTGTCTACAACCCAATAATGGATGAGGTAAAATCATTCATCTGCTAAATAAATAAATATATACATATATATATATGTGTGTGTGTGTGTGTGTGTGAAAAATAGAGATTAACTTCTGGAACTTCTCGTTGCTCTCATTTAGTATAAAAGTGCTCGTAATAAATAACCCAATAGGATTTTCCCTCAATAATCAAGATACTAGGTGCTGTGTAGCTTATAAGATACTTATAATCCTTTTAATCATGCTTAAAGTATTCTTCAAATGCCATTAGCCATCAAGTGATCACTAGCTTTATTTCCATCTATGTGACCCCCTTCTACACACCTTTACCATCTATTGATATAAAAATATGTACTACACAGATTGCTCTTTTAACAAATTTTATTTTGATTAATAAATCTTGCCTTTTGGTATGCAGCTTTTTACTGCTATTCATGGAAAAGGTGCTTTCCTCAATGGTAAACCCATTAAAAGTAAGTTGATTCTCCATTCAGATATTACAAGGCATGTTAATTTTATGGTTTGATGAAATCACTGCTATAGTATTTTGAACATGCAGCATCTTCCAAACCTGAGCTTGTACAGTCTCTTCTTGCCACAGAGGTACTTCAGTAAACTCATTGCTGAACAGTTCTAATATTTCTCACATGTTACGAAATCTCTCTCTATTCATATTTGCTGTCGAAGTTGTGAAACTAAAATTAATGTACTCGTGTAATTTTAAATCTAAGAAGCTTATCAAATTTGTGAAAACTATAATGACAGGCGGGCACAAAGCGTGACAAGGCTACCCTGGATGCCTCTACAAATAGGATCAATAGCTTATTGTTCAAGGTAAATTAATGGTGGTCTAATGACAATGATTTTCAGCATTTCTTTTATTAATTCTGGTGGGGTAAAAATAGCTGAGAAATATGAATTCACACTTGAGCAGGTTCGGTCTATTCGAATGAGTGGCTCTTGTGCATTGAATCTTTGTGGGGTTGCATGTGGAAGGCTTGATTTGTTCTATGAACAAGGTTTTGGAGGCCCTTGGTAAGGGATTTAAATATTTTATTAAGCTACAATCTCATATGTTAATGAACGTTGGGATTATGTTCCTCTCATATCAGGGATGTAGCAGCTGGAGCTGTAATTGTAACCGAAGCTGGAGGACTTGTATTTGATCCGTAAGTACTAACTCTGAAACAAGAAAAATGGATTAATCATTTCTTAGGTTTTGAGAAGTGAGTTCATAATCTCATATGAAGTACATTAAGGAACCCTATCATGTATATATGTCTGTATTATATTAAAATATATAAACGAATCATGTATATTGCCTGGAGTGTGAGCATTTCAAATGAAAGTCATCGTGATTATCAGATGCACAAATGGTAGCTGTTACCAAATGTTAATTGTAAAATCAGTCTCAGTTTTCATATCCAAATTATGATCTCTTTTTTCTTAACAGCTCTGGGAAGGACTTCGATCTTACCTCTCAGCGAATCGCAGCATCTAATCCTCTTGTTAAGGATGCATTTGTTGAAGCATTACAACAATCAGAATAGAGAAACTCTACTCCAGTTAAGTTTCTTGTTACTTCACTGAAGAATTACTCTTGAGCCCTGCTGTGACGATAAAGAGCATTGCTAGAGGAAGTATATGTATCTGAGTTCTTATTGGCTGAGGCCTATAGCCATGCCATATTATTTTTTGAAATCTACTGAAACTACAGTTTCTGAATTTCATTTATTATTCTGATTCTTATGCAAAGTTTAGTTTCAACGCCTTAATCTAGTCTTTACATATATTACTTGTAGGAAATTGAGAGAGATCATAAATGATACATCAAAGAAACAATAAACATATAGAACTATCCATACAAATCTACATAAAAACTGGGGAAAATGAGAAGAATAATGCATCATCATACCTCTAAACACAGCAAATTAAAAATATTCAAAAGCAGGGACCAAAAAACACGAGGCATATAGACCAATCTTTACATGGGAGTACATCTCCTTCAGACTCTATCCTGTGCTCTTCCTCCATATCCTCCACTGTAGCCATTTGTTCCATTAACCCCATTCGACATCTTGTGTGGTGGGCTCGACTTTTTCCTCTTCACTACTACATACCATGTGAAAATCTCCAATATAGCAGCAACAATGCCCAAACCTATTATGACTCCAATGTAGGCTCTCTTCCATTTCTGATCTGGATCTAAAATGTTGAAACCCTTGAAAATGTTGATAATGCCGAGGACTATGACAGAGTATCCGACGAAGTGGTGATAGACGTTCCAATAGAATCTGAACTTGTGCTCCTTTTTCGGCCTTAGAAGCATAGCAGACACCTGTGTCCATAGGAGACCTTGTTATGATTTCACATTCCACTTCTAGGATAGTATTATATGGATGCAAACATTTTCTAAAAGTTTTACCTAGTTTGGATTTTTTTCCTAGAGTGGAGTGCCAGTTGAAGAGTAATACTTGGTGCTTCTATTTCATCAGTTATTCAGTCATTAAATAAAATTTACCCTATGATATGATTTGAAATCCATCAATAAATATAGGCTAATGAGATGGATTATAAGGTTACTTTAGGTTACGTTTGGATTGAAAGATTTGATTTGGAAGATTAAAAAGGACTATGTAAAGTGGAATCCAAATCCATCATAAATGGACCCATCCAAGAGCCTTGAATGTTTTCTTTAATTATTATTATTATTATTATTATGACCCCAAGTTCATTATGTAAACATAGATTAGTAAGAGTCGTATGTTATAATCAAAGAGTCTTTCTGTTGATACCTGGAGAGTTGCTAGGCAAAAGACGACAATGCCAATGATCCTGTGGGATGTGTATTTAACCCCGGAAGACTGGCTTCCAAGTCGGAGACCAGTAGCCCAACCTGCAACACCGACGACGTAGCCTGAGGTTTGGCAAAGGGCGTGGAGGTAAAACCATACCGGGTCTGCTGAAGGGAACACTTTTAGGTATCTTGCAAACACAGCTCCAAGTGGCAATAGGATCCCCCAACTTACTGCATTTAGTATTCCATGAATCTGCATAGACACAAGAATGTTACAGATAATAAGAGAACTTGAAGACCTTAAAGATTATTACCAAACACTATAGTGTAATCAAAGAGCTTAAAATAATTAGCAATTAATTTTCCCATTGAACTAATAAAAAAAGAAGCAAAATATCAATCACCCTAACATGCACTGTTATCCTAAAATATAGGCTAATGATGACAGTATCATAATCCTCTATTTTCTTAGCATAATGACCGATATGAATATACAAAGAGGACCACATCTACTGCAAGCAATCATAACATTTCAAAAAACAAAAAAACTCACATTCTTTTTCTTAATTCTGGAGCCTAGTGCTCCTGATGTTGTCGTAGTTTGGCCCGAAAGAAGATTCAAATTCCCGGTTGACTGCACGTTGGGGCCCGTCGTAGGGTGCGTAGCCGGATTATCTCCGGAAAGGGGACCTTCTTGCCAAACCTGGTTCACTGTAGAGCTAACATTATCAAGTTTCAGAGTAGCAAAAATGATGAACTCATTTCCTGCATAAGTTGCTGATAAATCTGAAACTGGAAAACTCAATTCTCCTTCCTGTAACTGAGTCTGGTAACTAGTAACAGGGGATGTGTAAGCCCTGATTTTCCCATCAGATTTCTGGTAAGCCACGAGGGCCTGCGCACCAACCATGCCTCTCCCGGTTGGATTAACGGCCCACGCCACCCATCTAGAGGGCGAAACTCCCGAGTGTCTGTACGCGATTTTAACCGATTTAGTTGATTGATCATAGTCCCAATGAAGGAATGAGTTCAAGGAAGGGAGATCATTGCATTGAGTGAAGATTTGGTTGCTAGAAAATTTGTAGTTTGTGCATGATTGAGCATAGGATGATGATATGTAGAGAGATAAGATGATTAAAATTGGTTTTAACATTGTGATGAAATGATCAAGAATT
The DNA here is from genome assembly GCA_947034835.1 of Ballota nigra. NCBI lineage: Eukaryota > Viridiplantae > Streptophyta > Magnoliopsida > Lamiales > Lamiaceae > Ballota > Ballota nigra. The sequence goes on from OX344730.1 coordinate 27,314,824, forward strand.
GAGATTGATGGTGAAAGGAATATGTGCTTTGTTTCTTGATGATTTGATGATGAAGAAAAGATGGTAATGAGGGAAAGAGAGGAGAGAGAGTGGGGGTTTTATAAAAGATTGAAGGGTGAATGGTGGGACATGAGTAGTTACAGTTTGGTAAAGGAAGGTTCTGTTTGGAAAATAGGAATACCACCTGGCAAAATGTTATTACCTGCTTGTTTTTGTTTAGGTTTCTGTTTCATGACTCTAGTGTTCTCAAACACACCTGTTTTGTGTCTAACTCCAACTACAATTGTACTTATTTAGACTTTTTTTCAGAAAAAAAATGAAGAGTTTTTTCTGATTGGAAAAGAGCATGCCTGGTCTTTGATTCATGACCAATTCACCTTTCTGAATAATCAATCATAACTACCATGTGGGAATGGGATATGCAATGAAACATGCATGACACTCATCATAACCTTTATTCTCACTTCAATGAAATCAACATTCATTTATTTGTCTTTCGCATTCTCATTAGTATATTATTTTCCATAAATAGTGTTTGATGTCTAATTTTTTAGGGAGTCAAACTTCAATAATATTAATTCCTAGTACTCTGGGTCTTGTTGCTTGGTTATATTACAAAATATGGAGTAGTACTTAAGTTAAGACTGACACATAAGAAATCAATCATACATTTTTATATTAAAATTGTTTATATGTTTGTGTATATAATTGCATAGTGAATAATACATATGAAATTGTTGAGGAAAAAGCATGGTTTTACCAAGTCATGCAAGTTATCCACTTCTCCTTTTTAATGAATAAACAAGTGAGACAGTAAAAAGCTGGAATATCTTTATCCATAACCACTTCACCGCATAATACCAAATCACATTTGATATTTTGTGTTATATGTTGGATTAGGTGAATGATATATAGCTGCTGCTGGAACCCAACCCTAATTTGTCAAACCAAATCCAACTTCTACCCTTTTTATCTCACTTCTTCCCACACATTCAAACATGTGTGTGTTCACCGTGGAAGCAGATGTTAAACTGACTGGTGTAAAATGACCAATTATCAGGCTACAGAATAAAAAGTTAACTTTTAAGTAAAAAAATTATATATATCATGATGAAATTTAAACTCTAATATAAAAATAAAACAATTATAAAGAGATAATAATCCTTTAAACTTAAATATCATTCCTATTCAACATTTTAAAACGGTTCGGGTCAAAATATCTAAATTTAAATGTGACAGGATAAATTAACCCTAACTCTCTTTGTTTCCTCGTGTAAACAGGCATAACACTTTTACATCTCTATTTAATGTGTTATAATCGATGTGGTACCTCATTCCTCTCATTTTATATTTTCTTTTTCCTCAATATGATTTTGAGCAAAGCTGAAATTACTGCTTCAGTAGATATTTTTCATCAACATTTTAAATTGTGCTAGTCATGAATGAATGAGAGAGAGTATTAGTTTTGTGGGGTAGTAGGAAAACAACTCTGCCTTTTGTGTGGTTGTTTATGTACTAATCAACTCATATTTAATTTATGCAAATAAACTCAATTATTGCAAACCATGTTCCAGTTATTGAGGCTATTGATGCACAAGGATCAATATGCTGTCCACACGAATCATTTTAATACTTTCTTCACTTTAAAAATAGTATCATTTCATAAGGTTTTTTTTTTTTTTTTTGTAAAATAATACTTCTTCATTAATTAATACAGTAAATTGCAACTACAATGAATTATCGTCCATTAGTTTATGCAGTAAAAATGAATTAAATATTTTGATTTATTTGGTGAATATGTAGCACATTTTTTTAAGTGATCAATCTTTTGGATATCTAATGTTAACACGCAAGCACACATTTCTTGTTTGTATATGTACAAAAAATGTTTTCTTAAAAAAAAGAAAAGTATTAAAAATGAAAACATGAATATGTAAAATGCTTATGTTGCACGGATTCTTCAAAATTCACTGGTATGCAGTATGGGATATTGCATGGGTGCGGGTGCGATTCGCGTGGGATTCGCCACGTGGCGAATCCGTGTAAAAAAAAAAAAGAGGATACGCGTATCGGGTGCGGGAGGAAGGGGCGTGGGTGTATTTTGAATTTTTTTTTTTTTTTTTTTTTTTGAAAAAGTTTAGAACTTAAATATAAAATATAAAATATTTTGGTTAGCTTATCTTATAAGCCAACCAATACTCACTTACTTCCCAGTTCCCACGACACAATAGGTATTAGAAATTAGAAATCAAATTATACAACCAAACCTGTTCTCTTTTCTTCCAGTTTCGTCGACTGCCGCGACTAAAAGAAAAAAAATTGAAGTTGATTTCCAAGTTCCAGCGTCTCGTGATTTCCAAGTTGATTTCCAAAGATAATGCGACTTGTTTTATGTATTATTTGAATTGGGTTGATGATGATATTTGTTATTTCTTATATTTAGCAGGTGCTATATGTTGGTGATCAAATTTAATCTATTGAATTAGTGACTGTTTTAATTCGGTTTAAGACCACCAATCAATTACGTATGATTGATTACCACCGTAAATGGTAAATCGAAGATTCGGGATGTGGAATGGTAAATACGAAAGTTGAAATCGTATTAATTTCGTGTATGTGTGCGTTTAGGTGTTTAAGTGTGTGTTTTAGGAGTATTTGTGAATTTGAACTTGTATTTCTTAACTGGAGAACAACTATTTATAGAGACTAGCAAACATGAGGTGTCTATGACTCTTGGTCTCCCTAGCCTGCATACTTGACAAGTGTCCTATTGACCTTTGTTTGACCTTATCTAAGCTGAATCTTAGTTACAAAGTCTTCTTTGGTCTTATCTCGGGCTCATTGTTGTTCGTCCAGGTCGGCTTATTTGATCCAGTATGGATTCTTCATCAAAGTTGTTCGTCTTTTGAGGATATGGCTTCAGAGTTGTTCGCCTATATTCCTTGTTGAGCTGAGCTTCGGAATTTTGGTTCTTTGTTCGTGTGCATACACATCTTAGGTTGGTAAATACACCTCCTTTTATTAATGTTGCTCGTCATCAGTGACTTGGCGGAATGTTCATATCTGGTCTCGGGTCTTAATACCTGTTCGCCAGTATGTTGTTCGTCACTAGAGATGTTCGTCACTTTATGTACTTCCCAGGTTAATTAGCGCACACCCACCTAGATCTTTCTCGCTAATTATTTAATTCTTGTTCGCACCTCAATGGATGATGTTCGCCTATCAACAATTGCCCCTTATCCTGACTATATGTTGCCATGGACGAGCATCTTTGGGCGAGCAACAATAGTTAGGATACTAAACTGACGAGGATTGGGATGAACATTGTTGAACTAGGCGAGCAAACTTATGGTCCGCCGTTTCGTCTCCCCAAGGTTTGGGGGTTGTATGAAGATGACGTGGGCGGCATGATTGCGCGCCGCCCACGCGCGATCAATCCCGATGGGACGCGCCCCTATATTTGCTCGTAGACCCCTTGACTCTTTCTCGAATTCACAAATTGACCCCGTTTCTTGTCAATTTGGTCCCTAATTTTTGGGAAAATTACGGGTTTTACCCCATTTTTTTGGTATGGTATAAATTGAAGTGGGAAACAAAAAATTTTCCACTTATTTTCTTCTTGCTACAGTGCTTCGTCCTCTTCATTATTTCCTCCAGCGATTTCAAGCTTCTCTCCGGCAACAACTCCGATTTCGAGTTTCCAGTTCAATTCCGAGGTAGTGTTTTTGTTCTTATCACTCAATTTTATCTTTCGTTTTTCCTTTTCTTTAAAAATCTCCATCTCCGTCGTGTGGAACCTTGCGCCGCCTTCTTCTCCGGGGATTCGCCGCCGTCTGCAACATTTTTCACCGCCGTCTGCATTTTTCCTTCCTTTTCTCCTATGTCTTATCATTCGAGCAATAAATTCGAGGGAACCCTTGATCACCTCTTCCCCATAGTGGCACACGGAAATCAACCCCCCTTTGATATTTCTTCGGCATCGGACCCCCACGTGGACTCGGTTGTTCGATCGGTGGAAGATACTGGTGCTCGCCCGTCAGGGAGGGAGGTGGTGATCGTTGCGAATAGGGATCCTGACGAGGGCTCTTCGTCCAGTACCGAGTCGGAAGAGGATCTCGAGTTTGACGAGTTGACTCGCGAATATTTAGAGGGAATAAACTTCCCATCTCCAAAAATGCTGGAAAATGAGATTCCGGTTGGAGTTGCTCGACCTTTCGAATGGCGAGCATATGTCGAGGAACATGCGAACAATTTTGCTCGCCACAGAGACAAGTAATGGACTTGGTAAAAACTGACTTCCAGGCGAGCAAAATCAAGAGTGTTGTCCTCGAGGAGGATCTTGATCTGATCCGGGAGACCTACAAGATTCCTTATGACATTCACATGTGGGCCCCCGGGAGAAAAGAGAGAGCTGATCGCCCACCTTTAGGATGCACATCGATCAACATCGACACCTTGATCGCTGGTTTGAAGCTGCCATTGTCTCCCGTTGTTGGTCGCTTTCTGGAGGCGACCAACCTTGCCATCACCCAAATTACTCCAATTGGGTGGATGAACTTGCTAGGCTCAATGTGTTTGTTCGCCTTAGAGGGATACGTTGATCGTCTTACTGCTGAGGAGATCAACTATCTTATGACAATTACCAAGTGCCCCGTAGGTGAAGAAGGTTACTACTATCTCAAGGCCAGAACCGGACTTAAGATGGTAGAAGGAGTGCCGAACAAGATCAGGGACTGGAAACAGCACTTCTTCTTCATTGGGGGTGATTGGCGAGCATCTTCCGGTCCACACGGTGACATTGGACGAATTAACTCTCCTGCCTCTTATGGAATGATTAAGCGTAAGTTTAACCTTGTTCGCTTTTGAACCGTATTATTCTAATTTAACTTTTCTTGTTTGCTCGCAGGCCCTCTATTGCCTAAGTGGAGTTCAGAGGAAGAGGAGGTTGGTGCCGAGTTTTTATTCACTTCTTGCTTGGTCGGTCTGCGCAACAGAGCGGATAGGACCATCCAGCATCTAAGCGAGGAGAAGTGCCAGAGAGCTGCTCGCCTACTCACTTACCCCCACCACTTAGAGGCTCAAATTGAGGTGCCCCCTGGTACGGAAAATTTATAACTCTTCCTTCGTAAGTTTGTTCGTTATTTGCCACTAAAAACTGCTCGCCTTAACTTCTCTTTTTTTTAGCCGAGCAAGTCACCGTTGCCGTCCCTTCCTGCTTTGGACTTTTGGAGCAAAGAGTCTTCGAAATGCCGCCTCCAAAGGGAAGGAGACAAAAAGACGATCCGCCCTCAAAGGTGCTATCGATGACGAACAAGACTGAGGGGGCAAAGGTTGCTCGCCAAGTCGCGCCCTCATCCAATCTTCAATCCTCTCCTCCGGCTCCATCACCGCGCGGCGCCAAGCGCCTAAAGAAAGGGGATGGGACCTTCGTGTCCCAAACTGCTCCTGCCGGGACCAAAGGCAAGGAGAAAGTGGGGCAGAGCCATGCTCGCCACCACACGGAGGGAGAAGCTGTTCGCCCCTCCCCTAACGAGCCTGTGGAGAAGACAGGCAAGGCGGGCAGGGATTACACTCCTGTTCGCGGTCCTGAAGATATTACTCATCTGGGTTGGTACGATCGAAAATTCCAAGAGTAAGTTTACTATCGCACCTGCCGAACAAGATTCATTTTTTTCTCTACATTTTTCTAAGTATTATTTGCTTTCTTGTTCGCAGATACCGGGCTAACGATCATCCTGGACGAACAAGTGCCGTCCACTAATATGCTTGTTCAAAGACTCCCGTCAACATAAGGGAGATTCCAGGCGACCATGTTCGCAGGGCGACGGAGCTGATCGCCCGAGCTTGGACACGTCCCCTGGATAAAATTATCTCTCAACAAGGGCTGGCGGACAACATCCATCTCTCCATGATGCATCATGCTAATGGCCTCGTCACGGCTCAGAGGGCAATGGCCCAGTTAGCCGAGCAAGAAGAAGCTGTTCGCCGTTACGCAAGCACTGCTCGGCAGCTCACGGAGGAGAAAGACGGCCTGGTCAACCAGTATGAGGCCAAACTTGCTCGCCTCAATAACCAGATAAATGTTTATATTGACAATGAAAAGAAATATCTTGGAGAAATCCAAGGCTTGTTTGGTGAATTGGGAGGCAAAGATGCCTTGCTCGGCGAAGAGAAGAAAAAGTTGTCCGCGGCCGAGCAGAAAATCGCCGAGCTTGAAGCGGAAGTTGCTCGCCTCAGGGACGTGGAGGCCAACACCTTCACTCACGAGCAGCTCGAGGCCGAGCTCCAAGCCCGGTCTGCCCCCATCTCAAACTTGGGATATATCTGCGCTTATACCGACTGCATTCGCATGGCTGACGCGTATGATTTCAAGGATATGGTGGAGGAAATGGGCAAAGACTTGACCGAGTTTCTGGAGAACTATCCCCCGCCGAATAACATCGAGATCCAGCTGGGGGATATCGCCGAGCTGGGGGTCAAGATTGACAGCCTTGACCCCAGTATCACTATTACCCGTCCTCCACCCCAAGTTGATGTGGGTGAGAAAGAAGAGGAGCCGGCCGCCGCGGACGAGCAAGCTGAAAGGGAGCAAAAAGCTACTGAAGATATGGCAAGGGATATGATTGTTGATCCTCCTGCCGACCAGACCCAAAGTCCTCCTCCTGCCGAGCAGCAATAGATCTAGGACAGCATAATCTTCATTTTGTAATAGCTGCTTGCTAGGCTTTTCTTCGTAGTTGCTCGTCTTTGTAGTACTTAAACTTTTGTACTATTTTTGAGGCTCAATGCCTTTTATTTTAATGAATTCATTCTTTTGTTCGCTCATTTTCTTTATATGTTAATTGCCTTTACATTTTTGTTAATGCTTTTGCAATTATAACACATAATTTTGGGCTTTGTTCGATTTGAACTTTGCCTTAATGGAATTTGGGTTTAGCCTTAGGTTCTGCTCATCTTAAAAGACGAACAACCTTTAAGTGGCTTTGGTCCTCAAAGATGGACTTGTACCTCGAGCTTTGGACTTTTCTTTTGACGAACAACTATATATACATAATGTAAAAAATTTACAAGTGTTATAAGACTGCTCGTCATTAACATATACAACCTGACGAACAACTTTGAACACTAACCCAAATCATGTTCGCTTATAATATTTTTGCCGAGCAAAACTCTGTCTAAAATTAAAAAAAGATGAAACAGCACTAGACTATACAATGTGCCGAACAACTTTTCATTCTATACTTAGCAAAATTTTCAAAAAATTAGGCAAGTTTTTTGGTTTGCCTTACTTGGTTCACTTGCCCCCCAAGACATTTGTTCGCCCAATCAAGGACTTGTTCGTCTCATTGATAGTACTTCTTCAGATGTACATCATTCCAAGAGTATTGGGCCGGCTTACCTTCCATATCTTCGATATCGTATACACCATTAACGAATTTTTCCACTATACGATACTGGCCCTCCCAAGTTGGTCCCAATACACCTGGAGGTTGTGCGAGCAACTTTCTTAGAACCAAATCTCCAACTCTGAATTCCCTGATTTTAACATGGGAATTGTAATAGCGTTCTGCTCGCTGCTTGTAGGTAGCATTTTTTTAGCTCGGCACTTAATTTTTTTTCTTCGAGCAAATCCATCTCAGTAGCTAGAGCAGAGTTGTTCGCCTGCTCATCAAAGTTGGTCGTTCTAAACGTGTTGGCCTTTAACTCAATTGGTATTACAGCTTCTGTTCCGAAAGCCATTGCAAAAGGTGTTTCTCTGGTGCTTGACCTGGGAGAAACTCTATATGCCCACAGGACTTCCGGAAATTCTTCAGACCAACTACTTTTGTTCTTCGCTAGCCGTACTTTTAATGTATGCTTGATTATCTTGTTCACGGCTTCGACTTGTCCGTTTGATTGGGGATGATAGGGCGTAGAGTAATGTTTTCTGATTCCCCACTTTATACAAAAAATCTCTCAACTCTTTCCCATCAAACTGCGGACCATTGTCTGTCACGATAGTTTGTGGAATTCCAAAACGACAGACAATGTTCTTCCAAATGAAGTTGATCATTTTCTGCTGCGTGATCTTTACCATGGCCTCTGCTTCCGCCCATTTCGTATAATAGTCGACTGCCACGACAGCAAATCGAATATTTCCAACTCCTGCTGGGAAAGGACCAATAATGTTCATCCCCCATCTTGCAAATGGCCACGGGCTGTAAACTCATACGAGCTGTTGGGCCGGTGTATTAATATTTGGGGCAAAAATCTGGCATTGATGACAAGTTTTTGCTTTCTTGATCGCATCTTGGCGTAAAGTCGGCCAATAGTAACCTTGTCTAATAGTTTTGTACGCCAAGGCTTGCCCCCTCAGTGTGATTTCCACATACTCCGGCATGTATTTCTTCGAGTATTGCTCGTCCTTGCCCCCTAGGCAAACATTTGAGAAGTGGGATTGATATTCCCCTTTTGTAAAGCTGCTCGCCCACCAGAGTGTATCTGGCGGCTTGCTTGTTAGTTTGGCAGCTTCAAAAGGGTTGTTTGGTTTTTCCCCACTTTTCAAGTATTTGACTATACTTGTTCTCCAGTCTTCTTCTTCACTTGCTTGTTCGTCAAGTTGGTTGACATTATAACTTCTTGTTGATGGATCATTCATCTTTGTAATAATAATGTCTGCCAACTCTACAGGTCCTTCGCTTGTTGCTAGTCGGGCCAACGCATCTGCTTGCGTGTTGCTTGTCCTTGGAATTTGTTCAATGAAGACTTGTTCTAACAAGGACATTAGATAAGCAACAATCCGCTGATACTCGATCATATAATCGTCTTTCGCCTCGTATTCACCTCGGACTTGGTTCACAATCAATTGTGAGTCGCCGAATATTTGTAACCGTCTAACACCTACTGCAAGGGATAGGTGGAGACCAGAAATGAGAGCTTTATACTCAGCTTCGTTGTTGGTTGCCATGAAACCAAATTTGATCGCCGAGGTGAACACTTGTCTGTCAGGGCTAATTAGAACTACTCCTGCCCCCGAGGCTATATTAGTTGAAGATCCATCAACATAAAGATGCTAGGGGTGATCAAGTCCTCTCGTCGGATCTGGTGGGAAGGTTAGTTCAACTATAAAGTCGGCTAACGCTTGCCCTTTGATCACTGTTCGAGGAGCATAGGTTACCCCGAATTGGCTAATCTCTAGTGACCATTTTAGTAGACGACTGGCTGTGTCGGGGCGATGGAGAATTTGTCTGAGTGGGAAAGTTGTTAGCACTTCAACTTGATGGTCAAAAAGTATGATCGTAACTTCCTCACACTCATGACAAGTGCGTACGCCAGTTTCTCGGTTGGAGAGTATTTGATCTCCGCCTCGTGCAAAGCTTGGCTGACGTAGTAGATAGGTTGATGGAATTTGCCATCTTCCCGTACTAGAACAGAGCTGATTACCACTTCTGACGCTGCTAAGTACAAGTATAGTTTTTCTCCTGGGATGGGTTTTGACAGGATTTTAACATCTCCCAGGTAGTCTTTAAGTTGGTCGAACGCTTTTTGACAGTTGTTAGTCTATGTAAACTGTCCTTTCTTGATGGCTTCGAAGAATGGACGACATTTGTCCCCCGATCTGGATATGAACCGATTCAATGCTGCTAGGCATCCCGTGAGTCTTTGCACTTCTTTTATCGAACGTGGTGGTTGCATGTCCATGATAGCCTTGACTTTTGCTGGATTGGCTTCAATCCCTTGTCGACTAACAAGATGGCTCAGGAATTTTCCAGAATGGACTCCAAAGCTGCTCTTCTTCGGATTTAGCTTCATGTTGTAATGTCGAAGAATATCGAACACTTGGGTCAAATGCTAAAGATGGTCTTCCTTTCGGAGGCTTTTGACTACGATATCGTCTACATAGACTTCCATCGTATCTCCGATTTGTTCATCGAACATCTTATTCACCAACCTCTGGTATGTTGCTCCGGCATTGATGAGGCCGAAGGGCATTCTCTTCCAACACAACAAGTTTTTATTCGTATAAAATGTCGTGTTCTCTTGATCGTCTGGATGCATTGGGATTTGATGATACCCGGCAAAAGCATCCATGAATGTTAGCATTCCGTGACTTGCAGTGTTGTCCACCAACTGGTCAATATGGGGAAGAGGAAAGTTTTCCTTCGGGCATGCTGCATTCAGATCCGTAAAGTCTATGCATAGCCTCCAGGTCCCGTTTGGTTTTCTCACAAGGACTGGGTTTGCTACCCATTGTGGATAGAGTGCTTGTCGGATTAAGTCGTTGTCTAACAACTTCTTTACTTCTTCATTCAAAGTCTGATACTTGTCTGGGCCATATTTTCTTCGCTTTTGATGGACGGGCCTTTTTGCTTGATTGATGTTGAGCTTATGGCAAGCATGTTTTGGATCTATCTCCACCATGTCTGCATGAGACCAAGCAAAAACATCTAGCTTTTTGCTGAGGAACTCTTTTATTCGGGATCTGTAAGGCTCAGGGAGCTCAGATCTTATGTATAATTCGAGATCCTGGTTTTCAGGATTAACTTTGAACGCCTCCAGTTCTTCAACTGGAGTTGCTCGTCGTTTTTGTCCTTTCCACCCAGGATCAAGTATTGGTCCCTCATAGTTGAAATCATTTTCGATGCTCATTGGCTCTAACCCCAGACGGGGATCTAGATCGTCTATTGGCCCTGATTCGTTGTTGTTTGTCAACACCTGGCCCTCCAAGTCATCTGATAAATGTTGCTCGTCACCACCCCCTTGTTGTTCGTCAGATGGAAGTTCTCCATGGGTGGTGATGAGTTGTTCGTCCAACACTTGTTCGCCAGGGCGTTGCTTGTCAGTATCCATGTGGTCTTCTATGTCCATCATGCTCTCGAGTATTGATGGTTCATCAGCAGGATAACTAGTTGTGGCCTCCATCATGGACACTAATGCATGTTTGGCCTGCAGCCGTAGGAGACACTCCCTGGCCTTTCTTTGATCTCCCTTCACTGTGCCTGCTCCGCTTGCTGTAGGGAACTTTAGGCAATAATGGTAAGTTGAACATTCAACTTTGAATTCATTTAGAAAAGGTCGACCAAGAAACCCGTTGTAGGTTGATTCCTGATCAACGACCAAGAAGTCAACCATTCTCGTTATGTTTTTCTCGGATTCCTCGACCGTTACAAGCTGAGCGGACAACCTAATTTCCCCTAATGGGACTGTTACAGCATTTCCGAAGCCTAAAATTCTGTGATTTGAAGGTCGGATGTAGCCCGTGTTGGGAAAATAGGGGTGCCCGGAATCTATTCGGGATGAAATTTAAATACGAATTTAAATACAATTATTACTAGCATGAATTAATCCTAATTAATTCAAATAATAATTCCAACAACCAATTTAACATCATGCATGTTGAATTAATTCACATATAATCTATGGCGGAATAAACAAGATAATATGTGATTAACGTACCTTTCGTAGAACTTGGCCTTTGAATAAAACGGGACTAACACGTACGCGCTTTATCAACCCAAAAGCCTTCTCAAGTATTCCCTTTCACCTTATTCGATCACCGGTGGGAGATGCTATCGAACAATTTAAATAACTAAGGAAAAAGAAAAATATCTATGCTCTTGATTTTTCCAACACATGGAATTATGTACTTGGGGATGAAATAATCACCCCCTATTTATAATAGGTGGTGGCCGAAATTTTTGATATATTTTATGGGCCTGGAGAAAATCTTTTCTTAGTCTCTAAGAAATCTTGAATATATCTCATATATTCTTTTCTCCATAATAAAATATTCCACAAAAATCTCACTCTCCTATTTAATCATGTAATTCTCGAAAACATTAAGAGTAGAATCCAAGATTTGGATCTTCTTGAATATATGAGATAATCTTGTATTCCAAGAATACTTATCTTCCATAATATCTTTCCAAGAAAATCAACAAAATCTTTTCTCTCCTAATTTGACAATTTTCGAAAATTACAAAGGAAAAATCAGCATTATATTATCTTTTTATTTTAATCACCTTATCATTATTGGGCTACTTAATGGGCTACTTAAGGGGCCTTTAAGGAGAATTAAGATTGGACCTCCTAATGGACTTCTGAATTTCAATAGTGAGCCCCAATATAATTCAATCCATTAATATTAATTATTACCACTAATAAATTAATATTGCACTATCCATCTTAATCCATATTACGATAATATGGGCTCCCGGTTATTATTTCCCGCGTTTAAGATTATCAAGTCCATTAATTAATTAAGCTTCTGAATAGCTCTAAATTAATTAATATATTTCACCTTGGAGTAAAGACAGCTCAACATTATTATCCGTACCGAAGAAACTGATTCTTCACTTGCAAGATTTGGTACGATAAAACTTCTGAGCCCACCAAGGGGACTAATCACACGAGCCGTACTCGCACGCGTTTCTCCGTATTAAATCTTAGCAACCGTCGTATGATTAATTGATGGTCCCGTTTTCGAATACCAAAATGGGAATTCAGGAGAGAATTTTTTTTTTCAACTTGCGTTGCGCTCTGAAAGAGTTCAGTGAAAGAATACTCAAGTCACTGCGTTGCTAAGAGGCTGAGCTACCAAGTCAGTGAGACTTGAAGGCTCATGCTCTTAACAACACAGTGACTCGAGAGACTGAGCTCTCGAGCGCGTTGCCTGATCTGGTCAGTGAGAGGAATCTCCTTGACCGGATTGCTTAACCAAAGTTCTCTTAGAACAAAGCTCAGTGAGCTGACTTTTACAATACTTTGGTGAATACTTTAAAGAATAATTACGCTCAGTTTAACGTGGTTCAGAGACTCAAGCTCTTACATCCACGGGCCTGATTGAACAGGAAATCCACTAACCGGGATTCTTGTTTTTAACGTGCCAAGGTGCACCAGATCTACACTCCAGATCTTTCTTCCTTCCTTACTTCCTCACAGACAACTTACTACCAACGAACCTGACAATGGTTGTGGTTTCAGTTGGGGTTTCTCCAACTAGGTGAGGTTTTCCTTTACAATGTGTTAGCCTAAAGCTAAGATTAGGAAAACCTCTCTAAGCTATGAGTTACAAGCTGAACACTCATTTGTGTATATATTTGAACCCTAATGGTCAGTGTACAAGATGTGAATTGTGCCTCCTTATAACTCCCTATATAATGCACTAAAACACTCACACCTCCACAGCTCGTAGGTGTTGATTTTCTCCTCACACACACCTTACAACAAAGCTATGAGCTTGTATTTATAGTGTGGATTCAAATGTAACCGTTGGAGGAAATTGCATGTGAATCCATACAATTAATGGTTTCAACCACTTTTCTTGGAATTCGACCATTGTCAGTGTCAGAGTTGCTGCCTCGTGCTGATTGGTCCACGTGGCCTGGATTCACAGATCTTTGACTCAGTAGGTTTGACTAAGACCCACTGACTTTAGGTAGCTCCCTCCTTCACTGACTAATGATCTTCAGTGTACTGAACGTCTTCAGCGTGGTTGTCCTTCAGAGACTGTTTGAAGATCATTCCAAGAACTTTTTCATAAGGCTGAATGACAAAGTTCCCTGACCACAGTAGCTTGACTCCTTCAGGGCCTACTTGGTACATCACTGATCCTCCTGATCATGCTCTTCACTGAGTGGTCCACCTGACTTAGCTTAGATCAGCCTGGTTTACACTCAGTGGGACATCCTTCAGGTTTCTCTTCTGGTTCAGGTAACTGGCATGACTTCAGTCAGTTCTCCTTGATGTTATCCCGATATCCTCAGGCTGTGTGGCTGAGTTCCCCCTCAACTGAGTGTTCCCTCAACTGAGTTCTTCTCAACTGACAACCTATTCTTCTAGGAGCTAACCTAGCCTGACCTGAAACAAAAGATACTATCCTGACTGCTTTCAAACCTATTACATGTTGTTTTGGAAAATCATCAAACCTAAAATACATCCCAACATTAATATTACTGCCCAAGACACAAAGTTCGAAGTCACAATGATTCTCACCCAACATGAATCAAAGGAGTAACCATTAAGCACACACGGTCCTATTTAAGTGACGGAGATTAAGAAATAAACAACCACTGAGGTCTAATTCTTCACATTTCAGAACAGAAGAATTTATCCTCGCTGTAGGTCCTCTTCAACACATACTAAATGTGCTAGTGCAATCTCTTAGTCAAGACAGACCAATCTGAGCCTTACACATCGACCTTTCACGGCGGATTGTTCAATTCCACCTAGGTCGTGAAAATGTACGTTTAGTTACAAGGAAACTGTTAATGTTATCTTCCGTGATCGGGTATCACCACATTAACTACAATGTAACTAGTACCATATATTGAACAGTTTGCAATAGAAATTCAACATTCAATCATAACTAAAGCAAATGTGATAAAAGAATTATTCTCATAAAACGAGTGTTTGATACACGAGTTATACAAAGTAAAAGCATACTTTCACGTATAACTTAAAGTCTGTTTTTTAGTATACATCACGCATGTCTTAGTGTAGTAGCTCTACGTGACATCTCATGTCAACCTACACTAACCTAATAATTCCTCCCACTTATACTTAAAGCAGATTGGCAATAGTCTTGACTCTCATTCCATCCACATGTCTCTCGAATGTACTCTGAGGCAGACCCTTTGTGAATGGATCAGCTAGGTTGTCACCCGACGCTATCTTTGCCACCTCTATATCTCCTCTCTTAACGATTTCTCGTATAAGATGAAATTTTCTTTCTATGTGTTTGCTGGCCTTGTGGGCTCTCGGTTCCTTTGAATTTTCAACTGCTCCGGCATTGTCACAAAAGACAGTTATCTTGTCGGGCAAATTCGGAACAACGTCCAAGTCCACTAAGAAGTTCTTGAGCCAAACTGCCTCTTTCGCTGCTTCACAAGCAGCTACATACTCGGCTTCCATGGTCGAATCGGCGATGCATTTCTGCTTAACGCTTCTCCATGAAATGGCTCCTCCTCCCATGCAAAACACATTACCCGAGGTTGACTTTCTTGAGTCTATGTCTAATTGGAAATCCGAGTCCGTGTATCCCACGGGAACTAGACTATCTGACTGGTAAATCAGCATCCGCTCACGAGTTCTTTTCAGATACCTCAAGATGCACTTTACGGCAGTCCAATGGTCTTTCCCGGGATTACTTTGATATCTTGCCACCATGCCCACGGCAAAGCAGATATCCGGTCTCGTACACAGCATTGCATACATAAGGCTTCCTACGGCTGAAGCGTACGGAACACCTTTCATGTCATCTATCTCCGCTTGCGTCTTAGGGCTCATTTCTTTCGATAGATGGATTCTGTGTCTAAAAGGTACAAAACCTTTCTTGGAATATTGCATGCTGAAACGCTTCAAAACAGTGTCAATGTATGAAGCTTGCGATAAGCCCAACATCCTCTTCTTGCGATCGCGAGTGATCTTGATCCCAAGGATGTGGCCAGCTTCCCCTAAGTCCTTCATATCAAATTGTTTTGACAGCCATACCTTTACGTCTGACAATACCTTTACATTGTTTCGAATGAGCAGAATATCGTCTACGTATAATACTAAGAATACCACTGCAGTTCCGTCACGCTTCTTATACACACAACTTTCGAACTCGTTTTGATCAAACCCATAAGACTTAATCACTTGATCAAAACACTGGTTCCAAGTACGCGATGCTTGCTTAAGTCCATAAATGGATCTCTTAAGCTTGCATACGAGATTCTCTTGGCCTTTTTCAATGAAACCTTTGGGCTGTTGCATATAGATATCTATCCCGTCAAGACTTCCGTTAAGGAAAGCCGTCTTGACATCCATTTGTCAGATCTCGTAATCTAGGTGCGCAGCGATCGACAAGAGAATACGGATGGACTTAAGCATAGCTACAGGCGAAAAGGTTTCCTCATAATCGATCCCTTCTTTCTGAGTATACCCTTTGGCCACAAGCCTCGCTTTGAAGGTCTCTACCCTTACGTCCGGTCCTCTTTTCCTCTTGTACACCCACTTGCATCCAATGGGTTCTACCCCATTGGGTGGCTCGACCAACTCCCACACTTGATTATGATCCATCGAACCCATCTCGGCTTCCATTGTCGTTTGCCACGACTCCGCGTCTTTGTCTTGGATTGCCTCGTCGTTCGTCCATGGGTCCGATTCAACACCGGGAACCAAATCCGAAGATTCTCCTATCCCCATGAATCTCTCGGGTTGCCTAGCAATCCTCCCACTACGACGGGGTTCCGGTTGTGAAGATGTGACGTGTGTACATCATCTTGTATACTTGGTATCGAGGTTTGACCTCTCAATTCTTCTAAGGTAATTTCACTTTTAGGCTTCCGATTGTTCATATAGTCTTCCTCCAAGAATTTAAAGTGTGTACTAATCACGGTCTTTTGATCCTTGGGACTATAGAACATACACCCTTTCGTTCCCGTAGGGTATCCTATAAACAGCCTTAATTCCGAACGTGGATCCAACTTACCGGCTTCCTTGTCTAGCATGTATGCCGGACAACCCCAAATCCGCAAATGTCTTAGACTGGGCTTGCGCCCGGTCCACAATTCCATTGGGGTTTTAGGAACCGATTTGGATGGCACCAAGTTTAGAATGTAAGCCGCCGTTTCCAAGGCATTACCCCAAAACGACTTGGGTAAATCCGAATAACTCATCATGGATCTGACCATTTCTAAAAGAGTCTGGTTTCTTCGTTCCGCCACACCGTTCTGTTGAGGGGTTCCCGGTGCGGTTAACTGGGATACGATCCCTTCGTCCGATAAGTAGTTCAAGAATTCATCGCTGAGGTATTCGCCTCCACGATCTGATCGTAGAAACTTGATACTCTTTTCCCTATGTTTCTCGGCTTCGGCCTTAAACTCCTTGAACTTATCAAAAGTTTCAGACTTATGCCTCATAAGGTAAATGTACCCATATCTCGAGTAATTGTCAATGAAGGTGACAAAATACTCATACCCCATTCTCACTTTGATCGTCATTGGACCACACACATCGGTATGAACGAGTTCTAACACTTCCATGGCTCTATTCCCCTTGGCTCCAAATGCTATCTTGGTCATCTTACCCTCTAAACAGGATTCACAAGTTGGAAACGGTTCGACTTGGAATGATTCCAAGGATCCGTCATTCACCAATCTCTCTATCCGCTTTAGATTAATATGACCTAGTCTAAGATGCCATAGAAGTGTTTCGTTCATCTCCGAAGAATGCTTTCTTTTATTACTCGAAATGATCGACGTGTTATTAGATTCATTATTTGAGTGGTGTGCACACTTAATCGTATAGAGATTGTTTACCAACGTTCCATGACAGATAACATCATTCTAAAAAGAAACAGTAACAACTTTATTAAAAGTAACTGAATATCCATCAAAAAACAACTTAGAAACTGAAATTAAATTCTTCATAAAGTTCGGAACGTATAAAACATCTCTTAAAATTAAAACTCTATCTTCAAAAGATAGGTGCACGACTCCCACTGCTTCGGCTGCCACTCTCGTAGCATCGCCCAAAGTGATTGTGATCTCATTCGTGCTAAGTCGCCTGGTTAGCTGGAACTCCTGAAGAGTGAAACAAATATTATCAGTTGCCCCGGTATCCACTACCCAAACGTGGGCAGCATACGCCGCAACATATGTTTCAATGACTAAAGCATGAGACTTACCTTTCTTTCCCGCCTTCTTAGGCTTAGAACAGGTCGCCCTCCAATGTCCTTTCTCACCACAATTGAAGCACTTACCCTTAGCAGCTTTTTTTCCACCTCCTTCTCCCTTTGCCTTGGGTTTCGCAACGGTTAGATTTGCTTGGGTCTGGCCTTTCATCCTCTTCCTCTTCTTCCCTCCCTTGGGACCCGAAGAGGAAGACAGGCCGTTTGCCACCATAGCGACGGTTTGGTGATCCATTAGAGTCTCCGCTGATACCAAAGCTTGCAAGAGCTCGGACAAACTATTTGCCCGGTCATTCATTTGATAGTTCAACTGAAACTGCTCAAAGCTCTTCGGTAGAGAATGGAGAACGAAATCGACCTTAGTAGGGAGGTCAAATTCCGCACCAAGTACTTCCAACTTATTGAGATAACCCATCATCTCGATAACGTGATCCCTTACGGGCGTACCTTCCACCATTTTCAACGAAAGCATCTTTCGCATGGTGATTTGCCTAGCTGTACGGTTCTGATGTTTAAACATCGCTTCAAGATTGAGCATTATCTCAGAGGCGGTCTCCATTTGTTGGTGTTGGTGTTGCAACACATCTGACATTGAAGCCAGAATAGTACACCTAGCCATCTCATCGGAGTCAAACCAACTCTTATGCTATTTCTTGACCGCCTTGCTCGCATCTTCGGCAGGCTCTTGGGGCTTAGGAGTAGTAAGTACCAATTTATGGTGTTGAGCGGTTAGGACAATATCAAGGTTACATTTCCAATCAACATAGTTCTCACCAACAAGTTTGTTATCTTTAAGTATACTAAACAGTGGATTAAAAGGTTGCGACATGATGAACTGAGTAAAACATACATTCATATCAATATCTAGGAAAATACGAAATTATCACATAATTCGATCACATCAATTATATTGAAACCTTAAAACAATATAATCATTCATCAGCCAACATCTCGAAACAATTTAAATGCGCCAAGAGGGGTGGTCTATACATTTAAATACATTCAAGCGGATCACAAACTTAAAAGTTACAAATCCTTAATTCAAAATTAATAATTGGCTCTCACTTTGACCACATAGAAATTGACAGGGACTCCGAGGGGAGTAAGTTAATATCAATTTTCTATGCCTAAGTAATAACCATAATTGAATACAGGATTATTATTTCGCTTTGAGCAAACCACTCGTGGTGAGGGTCAATACCGCCACTAGTAATAATCCACAATCATCCTTTCGGAATTTATTCATGTGAAATCCGTTCTTTTGGCCGATCCGAGGGGGAAATGTATTCCAAAAGAACTTCACAAATAAATAAATTATGGAGGTCAAATTAATCCAATTTTAATATCCGGAATAAAATTGCGATTAAATAAACATACTTAGTAATTTTCGAAAGTAAGGTTTTTCTTGGACAATAACATTCATGCAAACACATATTAACAAATAATAATAAGTGCATGAAATAAAACATCCATCAAAACAAAATTAAACACATTGGAGCACTCAAATCCAATTACCACGGTTTAATTTCTTCACGTCTTGATACGAAATATCGTCTGTGTTGCTTTCCGTCGTTCATCTCGACACGCTCCCACTCGAACAACAACACTTCATCAAAAACAGCATCGTTTGGGGTTCGGGACGACGTTTAAGATCACACAAAAAAACGCAGAACTGGAATAAATTTAAAAAAAAAATCCAAGGCCCGAGATACGGCGCGCGTCGGCCCACAGAGTGGGCCGTACGCCTCTCGGCCCACGGCGGCCGAGCGCCAGGCGCCGGGCAGCAGCCCGTGCGCGCGCGCGCCACCCGTCGTGCGCGGGTCGTGCGTCTCACGCACCCCGTGCACCGGGTTTCGCCGTTCGTTCACGTTTTCCACCTCATGCATGATTTTATGTCCATGCATGCGCCGCGCATGCATGCGTCGTCCGGGTACACCGTCTTTAATTCTTCGTTCTTCGTCATGATCCGGTTACAATTTATTTTACAAAAAAAAAATACTAGATCTAGACTAGTCTATTACAATGATCGAATCAAAATAAAAATAACTAATCTACTCGTGGATTTTCTCACGAGAAAAACGAATTCGAACGAATCGAATTAAAAACAATTAATTCACACGCATGAAAAAATAACAACATTAAAACCATGACAATTGGATACCTGCAAAAAAGATCTAGCAATTCTACTATCCAATTTCAATTTAATGTCTAACAATTTAAATTCCAATTTAAAGATCAGAGCCCGAAACCGTGGCTCTGATACCAGTTGTTGGGAAAATAGGGGTGCCCGGAATCTATTCAGGATGAAATTTAAATACGAATTTAAATACAATTATTACTAGCATGAATTAATCCTAATTAATTCAAATAATAATTCCAACAACCAATTTAACATCCTGCATGTTGAATTAATTCACATATAATCTATGGCGGAATAAACAAGATAATATGTGATTAACGTACCTTTCGTAGAACTTGGCCTTTGAATAAAACGGGACTAACACGTACGCGTTTTATCAACCCAAAAGCCTTCTCAAGTATTCCCTTTCACCTTATTCGATCACCGGTGGGAGATGCTATCGAACAATTTAAATAACTAAGGAAAAAGAAAAATATCTATGCTCTTGATTTTTCCAACACATGGAATTATGTACTTGGGGATGAAATAATCACCCCCTATTTATAATAGGTGGTGGCCGAAATTTTTTATATATTTTATGGGCCTGGAGAAAATCTTTTCTTAGTCTCTAAGAAATCTTGAATATATCTCATATATTCTTTTCTCCATAATAAAATATTCCACAAAAATCTCACTCTCCTATTTAATCATGTAATTCTCGAAAACATTAAGAGTAGAATCCAAGATTTGGATCTTCTTGAATATATGAGATAATCTTGTATTCCAAGAATACTTATCTTCCATAATATCTTTCCAAGAAAATCAACAAAATCTTTTCTCTCCTAATTTGACAATTTTCGAAAATTACAAAGGAAAAATCAGCATTATATTATCTTTTTATTTTAATCACCTTATCATTATTGGGCTACTTAATGGGCTACTTAAGGGGCCTTTAAGGAGAATTAAGATTGGACCTCCTAATGGACTTCTGAATTTCAATATTGAGGCCCAATATAATTCAATCCATTAATATTAATTATTACCACTAATAAATTAATATTGCACTATCCATCTTAATCCATATTACGATAATATGGGCTCCCGGTTATTATTTCCCGCGTTTAAGATTATCAAGTCCATTAATTAATTAAGCTTCTGAATAGCTCTAAATTAATTAATATATTTCACCTTGGAGTAAAGACAGCTCAACATTATTATCCGTACAGAAGAAACTGATTCTTCACTTGCAAGATTTGGTACGATAAAACTTCTGAGCCCACCAAGGGGACTAATCACACGAGCCGTACTCGCACGCGTTTCTCCGTATTAAATCTTAGCAACCGTCGTATGATTAATATTACTGCCCAAGACACAAAGTTCGAAGTCACAATGATTCTCACCCAACATGAATCAAAGCAGTAACCATTAAGCACACAGGTCCTATTTAAGTTACAGAGATTAAGAAATAAACAACCACTGAGGTCTAATTCTTCACATTTCAGAACAGAAGAATTTATCCTCGTTGTAGGTCCTCTTCAACACATACTAAATGTGCTAGTGCAATCTCTTAGTCAAGACAGACCAATCTGAGCCTTACACATCGACCTTTCACGGCGGATTGTTCAATTCCACCTAGGTCGTGAAAATGTACATTTAGTTACAAGGAAACTGTTAATGTTGTCTTCCGTGATCGGGTATCACCACATTAACTACAATGTAACTAGTACCATATATTGAATGATTTGCAATAGAAATTCAACATTCAATCATAACTAAAGCAAATGTGATAAAAGAATTATTCTCATAAAACGAGTGTTTGATACACGAGTTATACAAAGTAAAAGCATACTTTCACGTATAACTCCAACAGCCCGAGTAGTCTCCAAGTTGATCAAGTGTCTTTTTGAAAAGAATGTTGGTGTAGGCCCCGGTGTTCACCAACAATCTGTGTACCCTGGTCTCCATAATCTTGGCACAGATTACGAGCGAATCGTTATGGGGGGTCAAGATTCCCTGCAAATCCTTCTCAGTAAAGGTCAATTCTGTTGTTTGCATAATGGATGTCTTAACCCCCATTGCTTGTACTTGATCGATCGCTCGCAATTTGGCTTTTCTTTTTCGATTGGAGATTGGCGGTCGTCTATCAGAACATCCTCCCGCTGGTTCCGCAGGTTCCATCATATATAGATCTTCAAGTGGACAAGCAGCAACAGCCGGAACTGGTCGTCCTGGTTTATTGTTTTTCTGAGGTTGATCATCCTCATCCTCAGAGTTGTTCTCCCGGACTCTCTTTCCGGGTTGCCTCTTAACAAAGTCGGAGAGTTTCCCCTCCTCGTAGAACCGCCAAAGCTGCTTGAACAAATCTCTACACTCGCTCGTAAAGTGCCCTACGCTTTGATGGTAGGCACAATACTTGTTAGGGTTGAATTTGCCGGTGTCTTGACGGATTTTCTGTGGAGGGGAGAGCAACTCCTTCTCTTTCACGTTTTCATAAACAGTATCGACTGACACTGTTAGCACCTGATTCAACTTTTCCTTGAGCTCCGTCCCTTCAGTGAATGCCTTCATGTTTTTTGGGACTCGATGGCCTGTTGTGCCAGGTTTCTTGTTATTCTCCTTGGGATCAGCTTTGTTCTCCCCCAAGTTTGATTGTAAGGCCTCGTGCATGGAAACGAATATGTCGGTTTGATTTCTGAACTCGGCATAACTTCTTGGGCACTTCAGATGTACCTCCTTCCATAGCTTCGATCCTTTTTTCAACCCGGCCATAACGGCAACAATTTTCGTGTCCTCGCTGACGGGTTCACCCTCCAACAGCACCTTGTCGAACCTTTCCATGAACGCCCGATCGGACTCGTCGTCATTGTGTTTTAGGTCTGACAATCGGTACTTTTGGGACAAATATGATCCCGACGTAGAGAAATGGGAAAGGAACTCTCGGCTCAGTTGAATGAACGAGTGGATAGATGCTGGTGGCATTGCCGAAAACCACTTGTGCACCCGGTCCCCAAAGGTTAATGGGAAGTTTCGGCATTGGGTGGCATCGCAGGCTCCCACCGAGACCATATAATCTGAGTACTTTGTTAAATGAACCCTGTGATCAGCAAGGCCATCGTATTGGATACTTGCTGGGAATTGGACCTTCTTTTGAATCGGGGCTTTCAGAATGAGGGATGATAATGGTGAGGATGGCAAGCTGGTCGTCCCTACTCCTCTTTGTTGGTCCAATTGTCCCTGCATGCTCTCCACTGCCCTTCTCAGGCTTGATAGCTCATCCAAAGATGCCCCCTGGCTTGGAGGCTGTTCGGCGAGCAAATGTACAAACCTTTCCGCTCATCGCAGTCCCTCATTCGGAGTGGGCATATCCTGGAGCTGCTTCTAGGGTTGCTCGCCGCATTTGGCCCTAGACGCCTGAAGGCAGACTGGGAGAGTCTCTCATGAACTGAGGGGTGTGGTTGTTCAAATGTTGTTCGCCCATGCTCTGCTCCCTGGCGAGCAACTTTCTCATGTTGTTGGGGTTGACCAAGTCTATCCTGGGCACTGAAACGAGTTGTTCCATGGCTCGACACTGTTGTTCGCCCGCGAGCAGACTCGGCTTGGCCCTCTCTTGGTTCGACCACCTTGGCTTTGCCCTTATCCTGCTTGACTTGGGCGCTATTCACCTCGTGTTGTTCGCCCCTTGCTGACCTGGCCCTAACAACCTCCAGGGGTCTGTCCTTAGGCCTCACTTGTGAAGGCCTATTCTGTTCTTGTTGTCTCTGGAGAGCTTGGAGAGCAGCAATGGTCTTGGCCAGTTCGTTAGGGTTGTTTGCTAGGGCCTCCATTTCAGGTGGGAGATTATGGGTTATAGTAGTATGCTGTGATCTGTTCGCATGCCTGGGATTACGATCCTGGTGGTCGGCCGACGAAGCTCGGGTAGGAGATGCTCTCCTTGACAAACGTGATCCTTGTGTTTCCTTGGATTGAGGCATTTCAAATTAACTTGTCTTAATTCTTATGATGAAGAACACCAAGAACACTTTTGTTTGAATCTTCAAATGTTTCTTGAAACTTTCTTCAAATCTTCAAGTTTTCAACTTGAAGTTCTTGATTAATCACACTAAACCGAAGGTTCGGACCCTCCTTCTAGCGCCAATTTGTTGGTGATCAAATTTAATCGATAGGATTAGTGACTGTTTTAATTCGGTTTAAGACCACCAATTAATTACGTGTGATTGATTACCACCGTAAATGGTAAATCGAAGATTCGGGATGTGGAATGGTAAATACGAAAGTTGAAATCGTATTAATTTCGTGTATGTGTGCGTTTAGGTGTTTAAGTGTGTGTTTTAGGAGTATTTGTGAATTTGAACTTGTATTTCTTAGCTGGAGAACAACTATTTATAGAGACTAGCAAACATGAGGTGTCTATGACTCTTGGTCTCCCTAGCCTGCATGCTTGACAAGTGTCCTATTGACCTTTGTTTGACCTTATCTAAGCTGAATCTTAGTTACAAAGTCTTCTTTGGTCTTATATCGGGCTCATTGTTGTTCGTCCAGGTCGGTTTATTTGATCCAGTATGGATTCTTCATCAAAGTTGTTCGTCTTTTGAGGATATGGCTTCAGAGTTGTTCGCCTATATTCCTTGTTGAGATGAGCTTCGGAATCTTGGTTCTTTGTTCGTGTGCATACACGTCTTAGGTTGGTAAATACACCTCCTTTCATTAATGTTGCTCGTCATCAGTGACTTGGCGGAATGTTCATATCTGGTCTCGGGTCTTAATACCTGTTCGCCAGTATGTTGTTCGTCACTAGAACTGTTTGTCACTTTATGTACTTCCCAGGTTAATTAGCGCACACCCACCTAGATCTTTCTCGCTAATTATTTAATTCTTGTTCGCACCTCAATGGATGATGTTCGCCTATCAACACTATATATATATAAAAAAAAATAGACGTATCCTTGTCGTATCGCACCCTAACATTTTCAGAAATTTGTATCCCCGCATCCGTATCTGCCCGCACCCTCCCCTGCCCCCACACCTGTGCAACATAGGTAAAATGTTTGACTAAAAGCCATCATGGATATTCCATGGAGTAAAAAATCATAGATTAGAGAGGATTATAAAATGACGTGCATGTCTTTATTTAACGAATTGTATCATACTCTACTTCTTGATCATTTTTTTACATGTTCAGTGCTCATTTTAAATACGTCAAGCTTGGATTAAAACGTATCATTTTATTCCTAATATGTTTGTACCACACTTCATCCTGGAATAATAATTATCTGTGTTTAACATGAACATGATGTGCTGATTCCACTTGTCGCATTCTTGAATTCACTCTATCCTATTTTAATTGAAGATAATTTTTATAAAGGTAAAATTGTTCGGTTAAGGGCAATATGGATCATTTATTGTATAATCTTTTCTTTTTATTACATAAATTCATATATAATCGATCATGATGACATTGTCACAGCGCGCATGTGTAGCACATAATAGTACAATAAAAATAAAATGTAAAAATTATTTGAGCAGGTATTATATGAGACCATCTCATAGCATAAGACAATATGGGTGAGTATAATTAAGCAATTGGCTCATTAACACTTTAATATGAATAAATATTAATTTATATTGTCTCATACCATGCGACGGTCTTATACAAATTTTTTCCAAACTATTTTATAACAAAAGAACCAGAGTAGTTAAAACTAAAGCAACTAGGTTTTAAGAAAGACGAGCCCGTCTTTTAGTTAAATTTGTCCACGGTATCAAATTGGTGTCATTATAATTATTCAGTAGTACTCATGTATTTATAAATTAATATCAAAACATTTTTCCAGACGATTAGCTTTGTTTGTATATGTAAAATAATACTTCCTCCTTCCATCAAGAGTGTGTTCATTTCATTTCTTACAACAATTTTGTTTTCATTTCTATCCAACCATCACATAATTATTTCACATGTCATTAACTTTTACACTGACAAACAACCGGTTAACTCATAAATGGACCCCACAATATCCCAAAATACACTTATTGTATCTACTTTATTTACGTTTTCGTAAAACCTGTAAAAAACAAACGAGCACATTTTTTGTGGACGGAGGGAATATGATATTAGTGTATAAGCGTAATGGTATTATTAAATAATTTTTATTATATTACTATGAATCCAATATTATGTGATGAACAAGTTTTATAAAGTTGTATTTGGATATAGAGATTTGGACTATGAATTTTAAATTCACAGTCTTACTCCATTTGTTTGGATAAGATATTTAAATTGATAGAGATTCTAGCTTTGACCTTAATTCAAATTAAATGAATTTTAAATATCTAACAAAATTATATCATTTGAAATTTATGAATTCTCAAATCCGTTTATTTTTAAATTTTTTACCATTCAAATAATTTCATCCAAATTCAATAAAAAGTGTGTGTGAAGGAAAGAACGATTATATACATGTAGGCCAATTTGGACAGAGAAATCACGAGAGAGCTAGGATTTTGTCATTTTGTGTTGACAAAAATGAGTACGTGGCCAAAATCTGTTATAATTATGATACTAGTGAGATTAGAGTACTTTATGGTCAAAGAAAGTGGAAGTGCTCATGAATTAGTATTACAAAACACTCATTAATTTTCTACGTTGAATGATTAATCGCAGAAACTTTTCTAGAGTTTTATGTAAGATTAAATTTGGTGATATACATCAAAGATAATTTTTTATATACTTGTATTTTGTTGGTACATAGACACATATATTATTATTTTATTTTTGGTACATAGACACATATGACTGAGACATTCCTTTGGAACAATTAATATAACAGTTTATTTTCGATGTTCTGAATTAGATTGTTGGAAGCTTAACTAAGCATGACGAAGAATGAAATCAGCACCCCCATTCATCTCAAATACAATTAAGTTCAATAATAAAATTGAAGAATAAAGTCATAATCATGTATATAAAAATTGAATGACACATGAAAAGAAATTTAGGGGGGACAAATATCTTGGTTAGAGGCGACGTTAGTATTATTTTACTTATTTATTTAATGTCTACGGAAGTTGGTAAGATTAGGACTGTGGTTGGGGTGAAATATTTATGAAGAGGCACGTAGCATAACATGCAAGATTGATTTCTCCATTTGTGGTTGTGTGGGGGAATATTATCTTTCTAATTTTAATATTTGTGTAGAATTATATAAGACCCCAAATTATATTGATCAACCTATCTATGATTTTCTAATCTCAACATGCCCAATATTTGATAATTGTGTGGGAATTATGTAAGTACTTTTATTGTTCAATTAATTTCCAATTACTGTACGAATATAATATATATTTTCATGAAATAATTAACATTATTATACAATTAAAAATGCACACATCATACAATCAATTCTACAATAAATCTGGTTTACATAAAACTTTGAGTATGTATAAAGTGAAATTGGTTTATGTATGAATCACTGAAGGGTATTAGTTGTTTTTACTGAAGAGTATTACTGGTTTACACTGAGAGTCTTAGTTCATTTTCACCGAACAACTAAGACTCTTTAGTGTAAATCAGTAATACTCTTAAGTAAAAATAACTAATATTCTTCAGTGAAAGCAACTAATACCCTTCACGGATTTATGTATAAACTAGTTTCACTCTATACTTTGTCTAAAACTTTCTAATGATAACTAAAACCATTCTCTCCAATTAAAGTATTTTGTTAAATACTTCTTGTTATCATTACACGTAATATTAATTGTATTCCTAAATTGTTTTTTTTTTTTTTTTTATTTTAGACCCCCGTTTTTTATTATAAGTAATAATTTAATTACATGTTTGGTATATGTAATTTATATGAATGTTATTCACTTTTTTTTGGCATTGAATTGTATGTGATTTTAAAAATATTAAATAATATTTTTTAATTATGTATTGTACCTCAAATTCAAAAATTTAGACCCGCCACTAATTATATGATGGTATATCTAAGAAGTTATTTAGGTCGAGTATCCTGTGTACCTGTTATAACTATCAAGAATAAAACTATGAGATAAAATATCAGTTAAGCAAAATAAGGCACTGTTTAGAAAAATTGCGTATTTTCCAACATTTCAAAATTAGGTTTCGTGAAGAACTTGTGCAACTTAATCAATCATTGTCCTTATCACTAAATTAGACTTAACTATCCCAACTACTCCAATATTTCCTTTACCACTAATCAAATCAATAATAATTCTATAACGAGTAATCAATTTTTTCCAACTAATTAGTGAAGCTTCAGAAAGAAAAATGATGTTCTATTTTGCATAATCATGCTACAAACGTAGATAGTATATGCCTGTAATTCAAGCATATAACGTTATGTTGCAATATAAAATTACAAACACATAATGGTTTTCTTTCTTTTATTTGTATTTATTCTTATATCTGCAATAATTATCTATTCGTACAATCCTTTGGCGTTATGTGTTTTTTTTTAGGAGCTAAAGGACGCTGTGTATATGTAATTTACATTAACTAAACACTTTTTGAGTTTGATTTAACTATATATATGAGCCAAAAAAAGATTTCAAAAAATTAAAAATTGACATGATCTAACATCATCATTTAGTGTTCATTTTATTCATTCATATGCATATATGGTGTATTCTATAAATATCTTACATTAATTTTGAGCTTGGTCATGCATAGGTTGGGTTTAGAATTTTAATTTATGAGTTTGGTCATACATAGGTTGTAAATTTGGGTTTAGAATAGTAGCCCATTCCCTATATGGGCCTGGGCGAACTTAATAAACTCTTCAAATATGGGCCTGGGAACCAAAAAGGTGGGGGTGTGGTTTACCTGTGGAAAATGATTGAGTTGTACATCATCTTCTCCTATCAAAAGTACAACTAGTCATTGCAGCAGAGTCTTCTTTGTTTGCCACATTTTTTTTTCCCGATAAATTATTAATGCTTCTCGCATATAATATAACTGGCCGGTGCATTCAACCATATAATTTCGGGGTTCTTATTTCTCAATTTATTATCGACATTCGTATTTCATTCCTTTCTACATCATTCTTTCTCATTTTCGATTGCCTTTATATTTATTTGTGTTATGCACGGATTGAATATTATAAAATTTAAATGTATAATAATATTATGAATTATATAAAAATTTATTAAATTTATTTAATCCATAAACCAATTAACATATAAAAATTATATTGTATATTATGTGAGTAATACAATTATTTAATTAATCATTCAATTTTCAATTATGTATTAAATTCACAAAAAATACTAAAATTCATATAATAATTTTAATATTTAACAAAACTTATATAGTTGAAATAAAAATTATTTAAATTCAATCCATCATATTTAAAATTATTTAAAGTCAATTAAAAAACACTTTAAAAGTAATAAAATAAATATTTTAAATATAATTTTTCTTTTTATACGTGCAGTATATATGTTATATTAAAAATGTTTAAAAAATAATTTATTAGATATATAGTGTGTTGAAAATAGATTTAAAATTAATAGCTTAAATAATTTTGGAATTATTGGTGCAAAATAAAAATAAAATGGTAAAATTAATCCACTCTCTTTAATGGAGAGTGAGACTCACAATTGCACCACAAAGCAAGTGGACTTCACTTACTCCAATAATAACAATTTTTTCTTTCTCCTCACTTCTACTTTTATATATATATATATAGATATAGATTGTTTCATGTGTTTTGATGTGAATTCTTTTTATTAATATTTGCAATAATAAAATTACTTTTTTAGTGGCATTATGATAAATAAAAATTACCAAAAAAAAAAAAAATTTAGTGGCATTATGTTAAATAAAAATTTATTATTAATGAAAGAAGATAAAGATAGAACCTGTCAATTTAAAACTCAATAATATTAAGACTATGTTTGACATATAATTATTTATATACATTATTATTTTATCATTAATTCTTTTTTTTCTTTTTTTTTTCAATCACATGAAATTTAATATATTTTTATATTTGCTAAAATATGATTTATAAGAATATTATCGAATAATAAGAATTATTAAAGACCAAACACGGTCTTAAAATGAGTAGGTCTTAAATTAATAGTTTTATCTTTCAGGTCTTAAATCAATAGTTTTTAATCTTTTAGGCCCTGAATCGATAGGAAAAATCTTTCAGGGATTTAAATTGATAATTTTACTATCTTTCAGACCCTAAATTGATAAAACTCCTAATTTTACTATCGCCCTTCATCCATCATTTAATTACACCTATATTATCAACTTTTATATTCATACACAATTACCTTATTCATAAAAGTTCTCACAATTAGAAATGTTAAACGAAACGAGCTACTCGTGCGCTCGGCTAAGCTCGTTAAGGCTCGACTCGTTAGATTAAACAAGTTCGAGCTCGAAAAATACTCGATTGTTTAACGAGTCAAGCCGAGCTAGGCTAGTTAAGCTCGATAACCAAAAAAAATTTGGCTCGAAAGGTTCGGCTCGACTCGATAGGCTCATTAGACTCGTTAACAAGTCGAGCCGAGCTCATATTAACGAGCTCAGCTCGATTCAATAAGAGCTCGAGTATCAAGTACTTGAGCTCGCTCGACTCGAATAATAACACTACTCACAATACCCTTGCTTTATCTTTTTTTTTTTAAAAAAAAAAAACTTGTATTCAACCATATGAACATACTTTTCATGGATGAAGGGAGTATATTGTACTGTCATATATTGGTAAAATTAAAAAGAACAAAATATATTACAAAAGTCTTGTATGCACCTAGTACACGTGCAATTCAAGTATATTTTTAAATTATTAGAGTTGTTTTATTGAACATTTAAAGTTGTTCAACCATAATTATTCAGTGTATACAATTCTAACTGCTCAGTAAAAAGTTAAAAAACAATCGGTTTTAAAAAAAAAATCTCAAATATATTAGAAAGTAGAAAATTGTTCTCATGGTACAAAGCTTATGTTTACTATCCGTTTAGTGTGAAAAAATTGTAGTAGAGGAATATACATAATTTTTTTGTGGACTATGCTATTTGAATACACCCACTCGGCCACTCCCTAGATAAATTTAGACGTTCTTACATAATGTATCAGGGTTTCTTATTTTTCTAGTCTAATTATTCTCTATATATTTGTTGTTTTTTTAAGATTTGTCAATTTTATTAACATATATTTCTCTCAATAAAGAAACTGTGATTGCATAATATCCAAAATATTTGTTAGGCTCGAAGATGATTTAATTAAGGACGCTTATAAATTGTTACATTAAAATAAATATATTTTTAATAATACATTTCTTAGCCATCTTTTCTACATCGATCACATCGCTGCTTGAACAGGAAGTTGGATGTCCTCCAATTGTTTAGTCAAACTTTTAATTTTTTAACTCATTAATGAATGGATGATGATGATGCCTTGAAATAATATCCATAAATGCGCCTTGAATTTATATCTCTCAACCACAATCATCAAATTGTGTCAGAATCTAATGAAAGCAAAATATTTGTACGTCTCCTCTCACATAATACATATTTTACTCTTCAAAATAAACAAAACTTTTTCAATTAAAAGTAGAGTTCGTTCTAAAATTAAAGGAGATGATCAATGTCGATGGATATAAATTTATATGTTTGTTTTTACTGTTAATGTATTAAGGATAAATAAACATTGACTTAGTATTATTTTAATTAATTATTTATGTGTGTTTATATATCGTTAATACCTTAGCGATTGATGGACACATTTTTTTGATCCATAAATCATATGTTCACTTGTTAAAATTGTATGTTCATCAAAAGTAGACATTTTTTTTTTATGGGAGTCATCCCCTAATTATATAACTTACACATAATTATTTGATTTATAATTGGATCCCTTTCGTACTTTATCTATTTTTCTTTAAAAATGTGTCCAAATCTATGTGCTTAATTTTAATGGATATAGGAATTATAAGTTTATGACAATCGGTGGACATGTTATTATTTTCCGTTTAAAATGATGTTTTATGGCCAATTTTACTCTTTTTTCAAAAATACATATTTTTAAAAATTATTACAATTCGAGACGTGGTTTTTATTTTCCAGGCTACAACCCAAATTTTCAATGTATGTGATTAATACTTGAATAAAAAATCACTTGACATAGATGAGATTTGTCTCATAAAATAAAAAAGGAGAAGTACCCTGCATGTAACTACAAATATTAACCCATAATTTTAAAGTGTGTATTAAATTGTAATCATTAAAAAAATAGTGTATATAAAAAATTTATGGTATAATTGAAAGTGAAAAAAAAAAAACTGAATATTATTTTAGAATTAACGCATAAAAGTATTACTATGACTTAAAAAAGACAACATTTGTAATACAAATATTTTTACGCTATTTAAAAAATGTAATCGGAGTAACATTTATTTATTTATTTTTACCTTATCTTTTAAGGGATATCCGCTGTCTTTCACCTGAACATTCATATGAAACTATGAATTGGATTAATGACACGTATTATATGATTGTCCCAAATAATTTTTAAAAGGACAGAAACATATGGTATTGCATTAAGGGCCAATAATATGTGATATTTTGTGGTATTGGTTGTTTTGATTCGTACTATGTTGAATGAGTTAGAGGTTGCCAATCAATGCTTATGACAAGTTCTTTTGTGGATTTAAAATCTTTTGTATTTTGTGGTGCATGCTTGATTATTGTTTTAGTTGGAAATTTTTAATTGCAATGTCGATGAGTAAATTTGGGTGGTTAATGAGAGTTAAAGGTAATAACAATATTATTTTTATTTTTAAATAATACAATTGCTATCTCATCTATACTAATATAATAATAAAATATTCTAAATATAGTAACTAAGTATATTAAAAGCCTTTCTAATTTTGATTAATATTGTATTAAATATTTATATCTAATTAAAATTACATATGCAATTAAAAAAAGTTATTTTATATTCTAACAAATAATATGTATCAAATATTTTAAACCATTAAAATAGAATCAATACATAAAAATTTACTATTAAATTTTGTTTGGCTAAGTATTTTTTATTTATTAATTTTGTTTATGTTTTATTTAATTATTGTAACTTATCATATTCTAATATTGATTAATTTAAAATCATAAAGTATCAAGTTTGACAACAATGAAAGTTTTTATCAAAAATATTTTAGAAATTAAGTCATACAAAAAATTCTTTCTAATTTTAATAAACATAATATTTAATGAGTAGGTCTCGCATGAGACCGTCTCATGGCATGAGACAATGGGAATGAGTGTAACTAGGGCATGACTCATTAACACTTTAGTAGAGGTGGGTGTTATTTTGTGTGGTCTTATGCCATGAGACGGTCTCATACAAGTTTTTGTCATATTTAGAGTAAGTCTCGCATGAGACCGTCTCATGTCATGAGACAATGTGAATGAGTGTAACTAGGGCATGACTCATTAACACATATTTTGACATAATTAAAATTAAATGTGTAATTAAAAAAAAGGTTTTTTCATTGTAAATATTTTTTAAAAGACTAAATAATAATATGAATAAAAGGTTTAATCCCCCTAAAAATTAAATAAAATAAAAATGCATTATTACATTTTATTTAGTTAATTTTTTATATATTTATCCAATTTGTTTTTTTTTTCTACAATTAATGTAACTTCATATTAATTGATTAAAATCAAAATTAAAGTATTTATTATGATAGCAATTGAAAATTTTACAATTTATTTGAATTATCCTGATTTTCATTGATATTCATTAAATAAAACTCTTCATAATTGTCTCTTTTAAAACATAGTTGGTTGGAGCTCTCTAAACCTATGAGTAACAGTAAATAAAATTTATTTCACGTAGGAGATCATCTCATATGTATCTTTTTTTTTTAGCACACCTCATTGTATCATTATAAAAGCCTTAAAACATCTATTTTGATAGGAATATAATTTTTTTTTTAATGAGGGACTCTTGCGCGAGACAGTTTGTCTCATATACATGAGATAATGCTTCACTTAAATATTTGGGTTATACTCTCCTTTAAATTATAGTTGAGTTGGAGTCCAATAAAACTCATAGGTCATATAGTAAATGCAATTTGTTTCATGTAATAGAATGTCTCAGAATTATCATAATAAAATTTTAATTTTAAGACACGAATTTTTAAAAAAAAAAAGTTAAATACAAATATTGAAACACTAAACACAACATATATGTTTACGGAGAACTTATTAAAGATATATATCAATATATTTTTAAAGAATATTATAAAGACATTTCCAAGTACCCTAAAAATATTTCAGTACTCCCTCTGTCCATTGTGATACTTTTTTTGGCACACATATTAAGAAAAAGGTACAATAAGTACATTTTTTTGCATATAATATGAGTTTAATAAATACTTTTCATTTGTTGGCATGCAAACTTTTTATGGGACAAACCAAAATAGAAAGTATGCAATATCTTTTGGGACGAAGGAAGTACCATATATATTTATAAAATACATTTGAGATTTTTAATTTTATTGTATGACTTATAAAATATATGTAAGAAAAGGTGTGTGACGATGATAATGTTCGAGAATGATAATACAAAATGTTATATTTATGTTATGAAATTTGTTGTTCTAATTTTATGATTTTCTTTCTTTTTAATATGAATTTATCATCATTACAATTATTTTATAATACAAAAATTGAATAATTATAATGATGATAAATTCATATTTAAAAAAATAGTGGTACAAAAATATATAGACAAAAACTTATATGAGACAATTACATTCATGAGACGAAACTCATTTGTCAAGTTTTAAAGGTGAATATAACGTAAACACAAAGTGAAGCCTCATCTCATCATATATGAGAGTTTGATTGTCTCACACGTCAAGACTCCCTCAAATATATATCATTTATTTAAACTTTAAAAATTAAATACACATTATATATATACGGATCGTGCATCGCACGGGTAACATACTAGTTTTAGTTAATAATTATTGATCCTCAATTATTCTCTTTCAATTCCATCACTATCAACAATTTTTTTTTTAAAAAAAATTATAATGCAACACTAATAATGTAAAAATTATGGAGGTAATCCTTTTCCCATCATATAAGCATAGAAAGAAAAAATATTTTCATTCTCATTCTTATTGATGGGTTTAAAATAAACGTCGTCTTAAATTATTAGTTGGTCGAGTTTATGATTCGCTTTATAATATTAATTACTTGGTATTCTACTTTGTCTCTTTGATTGAAGTTTTCCTAGAATGAAATTTTAAAATTGTCAAAAAAAAAAAAAAAAAAACATATTGTTAGTTGCAGATAAAATTACATTTTTCTTTCAGATTGTAATTTAATTTAAACTCTTAAAATATAGAAAACAAAACCTCAATATTTTAATTTTGCAAAGCCTTCTACGAACGAGATTCATAGTATGAAATTTATACTTATATATAATCGTTGATACCATTACATGCATTTACTGATACAATATCATTTCATAGTGTAAAATGTTGTGGTAGATTGTATGTGATAATATCAGTAAAATTCATGTAATTATATTCAGTTTCATACTATGAATAAGTTTTATTATAGATATATTTTTTTGCAATTCAAACCAACAAATATATTTTCTCTTGTCAAAAAATGGTGCGTCAATTACTTGACAACAAATAATTAATATGCTTAGATTTGTTTGGTGGTAATGAATAATTAATCGTTATTTCCATATAAGAACGAATTTGCTTGTGGGTTTGAATTACAAAATTTGCTTAAATTGAAGATTTGTTTACAAGGTTTATGAACTAAGTATATAAATTAAATTATAATTTGACAAAAAAAATTGTAGTCTTTATTTACGGTTAAACCATTTTTTTTATCAGACCTTTTCTTGAGAAGAAATCTTTTTTCTTTGCTGTTGCATCTAAACATTGGCTTAGAACCAATCCCTTTGCAAGATGACTCAAAACTCATCGATCACATTCCAGTCAGGCTATAATAAAAGTTTTGTTCAATTGACTATTGTACTCTTGGTCATCTTGGATTGTATGCTTGATTCAATTAATTTAGTAGTATAATTATATATATATATATATATATATATATAATATTTAATTATATGTTAAAAACTACTTGGCAATTAATATATAGATGTAGGTCATGTAGCTGAAACTAAAATATAAGAAACACAACTTTGTTGACCAGTTCGATAAGAATGACTATATTTTAGTAGAAGTAATCATTCGGTTATTCGGTCACCAAACCAAATCGAATAATAAAAATCGAAATAATCGAAAAATCTTTAGCTGGTAATCGAAATCGACCGAACTACCACTAAAATTGAATTTCAACCGAATTGCTACAGTAGCGTGTTTCATGGTATTCAAACCGAGTTTTGATGAAATTTTAAATATTGAGTAGATCTTGTATGAGACTGTCCCATGACATGAGACAATGCGAATGCGTATAACTAGTACATTAACTCATTAATACTTTGATAAGTGTGAATGTTAATTTATGTTGTTTCATACAAGTTTTTGTCTTAAATATTAATCCATCAACCGAAAACTAAAAGGAAAAAAAATTAAAGGACATACATCGTTTTATTTTTACAAAACCCGTTTATATATTCAAAGGATTAAAAGACGCTAGTGAGTATGGCCAATATGTTAATCCTAATAACAAAAAAGAAGGGGTTCGATTGTGGGTAGTTGGAAAGCTCCTCAAATTAACTAATTAACCCTTGTTTATTTAGGCGATCTAATTATTAATTAGGTCAACCACTTGAAAGATTTTTGGCACGACCTCTAGTTGGACTGCTAGGAATATAGTTGAAACAAATTATGACTTCCATCATATTATTTTTAACTCAATTGGTCAAAACTCTAACAAAAGGTCTATTTAAATATGTTTTTAAAAGAATCAACCATTGTAATAAAGTGGGATAATTCGGTATTTCACACTTAACTAGTTATGTCTAGATTTTTTTTATTTTTTTAATCTTAAATCTTACAAAATGTCATCAGTGTGTAAATCGTTGTTATCCTTAAGAAATCGAACTTTTGGTCGATTATGCATGTAATACTCTCGTTTTCCTTAACTATGTGCCTTATTCTATTCAAAATGACATTTCTATATTTCACATCTAAAATATATATAAACTAGGTAAATATTTAAAAATTCACTGTTAGGTCGCTCCAGATCAAAAGTCGCAGATTCTAAGCGGGTCAAACTAATTTTAAAGAAAATCGCACAAGACTTATTTCAGGATTTTCACTTCTAGGTTGTGTTACTATATGAGCAAATGTGTATTACTGTAAGACAAAATGTGTGTTATTAGTCTTAAAAAAATAGATTTTTGTACTTTAAAATAACAATAAAGACAAATATGTATTTTTACAAGAACAAATATGTATTTTTTTAAATTTATTCACAATCCCTTTAAATCTAGGTTTATTGTTTCATACATTAACACACATTTGCTACAACAATAACACACATTTACTCTAACATTAACATAGTTTGCTTCAACAATAACACACATTTCCTTTAACATTAACACACAACTACTCTAATAGTAACACGTATTTGTAGTAACACACAAACACTCTAACATTAACACACATTTGCAATAACACTTACTTACTCTAACATTAACACACAGTTGCTTCAATAGTAACACGTATTTGCAGTAACACACATTTATTATAATATTAACGCACATCTGCAGTAACACATATTAACTTTAACATCAACACACATTTCCTCCACCAGTAACACACATTTGCTCTAATATTAACACATATTTGCTCCAATAGTAACACAATTTTTTTATTAACAATAACATATGATTATCATAATGGCAACACAACCTGAAAGATTGCTTTTATGTATTTGTGCAAACACAAAATTATCAATTGAGTAAAGCATTTGTGTTATTATGGTAATACACTTTTCACTACCTTACATGTGTTATTGTATGGAAAAATAATTATTTTTGTAAAAATAAAGAAATATTTGTGAAAATCAATATTTGAATAGATAGTAACACACATTTTGCTCTTATATTGTATGAAAAATATTTATTTAAGTAAAACACACAAAAAATGGTAAAAAAAAAACATTAAATCTAATAGTAACACACATTTTGTCATTCAATAACATGAATTTGTCTATATAGTAACACAAATTGCGAGCAGAAATCCTGAAAATTGATTTGCGCGAGATTTTGGAAAAAATTCACAAAATCCGACCGACCCAACCAAAATTCGCAATTTTTATTTTTTAAAATATGAGTTATTCTATGAATTCTATATTTGTAAAATATTTTATATAACAATTTGTGATTAAGCTATATCCGTGATTCAAAATAGCTTAGTGTTCTTAGTTATTTGTCAACTTGCTAATTAATAAAATTTGTTGTAAATCTGGAAGATTTGATATTCCAAATCTAGGAGATTTGATGTGGACATTACTTGAGGACCAAGAATCATATTGGGTCTTACCCATTAGACTAGGGTTTTTACTATTATATATATCCCATTGTATTCATGAATTACGTACTCTCATACACAACAACATTAGTGGAACTCCTAGCTTGGATCGCCCCTAGACGTAGTCCTTCCGGACGAACTGGGTAAACAAACGCTGTCTATTTAATTTACGCAATCAATTACAACAAAATTCACCCTTTTCTCCATCAATGTATCTGATAAATATTAACCATCTTTTTATAGTTATAAGTTTATTAATTCATTCATTAATAAAAATCATTTAATATTATACAAGAAAATTAACAATTACTAACTACAATCCTGTCATGTTCCGTGTTTATAATTTTTTCTTTTAATGACAGGAACAAAATTGTGTTGTTATTTGGTGTGTATCCAATAAAGTAAAATGAAATTAGACATTCAAAACCGAGTCAAGAAAAAATCATTTTTCCGCAAGACTAAATACGCCCTGTATAGTGCTTACATGATCGTGCGTATAAGTCCCCAAAGATAAAACGGTTTACCGTCTCTGAATCAGTAGTACCACTGAATTCAGAGGAACAACGAACGAAAGTAGAGTTATGAACTGAACTACTCTAAAATGGATGCAAAGAAAAATCTATGCGGTTTTTGTATGCAGAGAAAGTTCATGCCACTATCTCTAACAAATGCAGTATGAGACCTAATTTATAGATACGTTCAACACTCTGGGTTGTTGAGATAATTGAGGGATCACAAATATTAGTGGTCCTTGAATTTAGGAACTCCTCAACGTGGGGATTAAGAAAATATCCGGATAAGAACAAATCAAATCCCATGAAATATTTATCAAATTCCTGAAAAATATTGACCACTTCTTATCTTTGCGTATTAATTTCTCACTCACCAATATTTAGTTTTGAGATTTTAAATACACCCCGATAAACTAGAACAATCAATACCAAAAATCTCCAACAAATTGTAATAAGATTAAAAATTATTTTCCATCATTAAAGAATTTTTAATTAAGAAAAATAATAAAAGGATTAACTGATGTTTCTAGCTAAAAGTTATACCTTGACATTAAATATTATTTTTGGTATATTAAAGAGTTTTAGTTTGAAAGAACATAATAATAAGATTTTTTTTTAGTGTATGTTTATTAGTAATTAATAAAAAAATTGTTTTGTAAGAAAAAAAAAATGGTTTTAGTACACATGTAACAAGTTAGTATTAATTGTTAATTCGTAGTAAATGTAAGGTAAGAATCCGATTTATTATTTTTTAACAAGAAAATTTGTAACCACTATTCAAATATATACATTGAATTGATTTCACAGGTTCAGGCTTGAATACTTGCAGAATGGAAGAATGGTTTTATTGATATTTATACAAAGACTGAACTTATGTGAATTATAACTACGGTAAAATAATTAAGATAGCAGGTAAAGTTAAAAAGAAATATTTTATTCCCCTCGATAAATTAATATTTAAGAACAAACTGATCAGTTGAAAATAATTATATTTTGTAAAATAGCCGATCAAATGAAACAAACAGAGAGTAGCGGTAGATTCTGACAAAAACGATTTATATACAGAGTTGCCACGTTTTCTGAAATTCCAGCAAGTAATTAACTAATTAATTAAAACAATGATGCATGCACCTTCTAAGTGGTAATATAATCATCATTAACATAAACCAAAATTAATTGCTTGAGCAGTAAACACGGTTTCATTATCATGAACTGACACATTAAGGATTTAACCACGCTTAGTGTCTTTATATATTCAACTTAAGTACCAAATTAATAATTAAAAATCACTAAGTACGGAATCATGCATTATTATTTTTCAAGGAATCTAAGTACGATTTATCAACCCTAAGTCTTACTTGCACTGTTGCCCGGTACCCATTTCTAATATTTATGAATATATAGTTATATACGTACGTATATACATACACACTCATGATCATATTAATAGCCATAGGCAAAGATTTCAAATCACCAATTATACTTATACCGTTCAATTAATAAAATTTTGACCAAATCTTTTAAATCATTTCAACGGTTATAACTTATGCACAAATTCTAAGCATGCACTCAACTGTATAGTATGTATTTGGATTTTAAGCTTAATTTTAATTTTAATTTTATTTTTTTCAAAACGCAAACAAACACATTGAAATATGTGTTTTTTTGCATTTGAGGTATTAATGATTACTTCTTGGGGTATTACTGATTATTTTTTGGGATATTGATGATATCTGTTTGGGATATTTTCCAAGTGCATATCATGCACTCAAGTGCACACTATAACTGCTCTAACTTATAAGACCTACAAAAAAATCTAATTATGGATACATAATCACATAAAAAAAAAACCATAAATTCATATAAATAACAACATTAGTGTGTATGTTAACACGGTTACAAATTCTCTTATTAAATTTGTACGTATTATGAAAATGTATACCATTACATTCATTAATTGATATCATAACATTTATTTAGTGATACTATTGCACTTATAAATTAATGTTATAATGTTAAACATTATGACATTTTTTTATAAGAGAAACCGTATCACTGGATGAGTTCATACCGTAAACAAATTTCATAGAATAGTGACTCTAACACTATTATTATACGAATTGCTTTTGCGAAAAGAGGAAAGAAACTGCTTAATTGAAAATTATACATTAAAATTCACAAACTCTTCCATGAAACTTATTCATGATATGAACTTTATAACATAATATTCATTTAATGATATTATTTGCACTTATAAATCAATATCACAATATAAATGTTATGAGTATTAATTTGTAAAAACAATTATATTAATGAAAGAATGATATAATATTAGTTTCATATGATTAACAAGTTTTACTGGAGATGACTCATCACTAATTACATGTTTCAACTGGTGCGTCAAAATGTTGCTTTCGATCTATAAATAGAATCTGCGTGAGCCTGTCTCACAATAAAATAAAATATAAATTGAGCATGACACATTAACATTTCTATTATAATTATGCAACAATTGTTGGAGGTTATGTAGGAAATCGTGGCATGACCCCTTATTTCAATTATAAATCAGTGTACCTCCTATTCAATATAGACTTTCTGATTAGTTGAGCTAATCATATATAAACATGATAATTGGATATTGAAAAATATGATTTATTAGTGGGGCTTAAAAATGGAAGAAATCCTAATTATGAGTAGTGGAGTTCCTACTGGTTAAGTGACGGCTCACTCAATTATTTTGTGGGGTTTCGTATTTCCTTTTCTATTGGTTAATTAGTATAGTAGGACTTATATATACTCCTTTCTTTATTAGTTGAAATAATTTTGGAGTATTAAATATTATTTCCTCATATTCTTATTATGTTGTTTAGATGTAAAATTTATTTTAAATTAATTATCGTTTTTTAGTATTCATACGCATTTCTTCCTAATTTACGTATCAGCATATTTATAAAAGATCTCAATTAAATAAAACACAATTCTAGCATGGTCTCAAGCGCATGACACCCACTTGAATTTTACCGTTTAATTTTGACTTTAATTTTAATTTTTTTAGAACACATACTAACACATCAAATTGTGAGTGTGTATTTTTCTTTTCTTTTTTTATACAATTGAGACAACAATGGTTATACGTTACTTCTTGGGGTATTATTGATTTTTGCTTGAAACATTTTTTTTAAAAGTCAAATGCATATCATGCATCCAAGTGCACACTAGAACTACTCATAATAAAATACACTAGCAAGTAGTTACTCTCTTTGTTTTTCTTTTTATTATTTATTTATTATTATTTGATGTTTTAACATTTGTTAGTAAAATTAAAGAAGGTTGAATAATAACAAATTTATCCTTCACAAGTGAGAAAGGTTTAAATAATAAAGAATGAACAAAATTATGAGAGAATTTTGGAATCGAAATAAGGATGAAATTGAGAAAAAATGGTGAAAATATATTAAACATCAAATAGTTAAAAAAAAATTTACCTAAACATCAAATAAAAGAAACGGAGGGGTATAATTCTTCTCCAGACATTCAATTCTTCCACTCTCTCCTTCATTTAATTGGGTATAAACATGTCAAAAATTTCCTTTCAAAAAAAAAAAAAAAAAAACATGTCAAAAATTTATGTTATTTAATTTTATACTACGAATTTCCATGTTCATTAATTTTATGTTCCGTCTCAGTTAACTTTTTGACTCATTCACTTACACTCCTACATAACCGTGATTTTCTATCCTTTGTTTTAACCTTAAAAGTACTAATATTAATTTGTTGATCAATTATCTCTCTCTCTCTCTCTCTCTTGTACATATGTGTAATGTGTTGATCAATTGTCCTTATAATCATCAAGAAAACTTTAATTTGTACATATATGCAATCTGCAAGTCATTCTTTCTCCAGGAGGAGATAGCTACGCTACTACTCTTCGTCCGAATCTATATATTTTTAATTTATGAATTCAACTGCACATAGTTTGTGCATGACAATGTTTTCTGCTAGAGGTCATGAGGACAAGTGGTATAAAAATAAAAACCAAACAATAAAAGATAAAAACAACCAAGAGATTGCGATTAGGAGGAACCCAATTCAAATGATTAGATTGTCCTTTACTTTTCACTTAAAAGACCATCACTTTTTCATATAATGTGCTACTAAATTAGATTATCTGCTAATGAACGACATTTTTTTTACTAATTGAATCAAATATTGATTAGAATTACGTTTCACGAAATAAGATTTATGAAACGATCTTTATCGTATGAAAAAAAAATTCACTTCTAATTTTCATACATAATGAGAAGATGGGAGAAGGGATTGTGAGAGATCTCAATAACCCCGCATTGTATATTTATATGTAATTTTATTAAATTTTTAACCCATGAAGGACACTATAATATTTATTATTATTTTTTTAATTGGTAAATATTAGTTGTTAGTAGGTAGTTCACCAAGCCCCCAAGTACTCCAACAATTGTTCACGCCACCTTATAACTCCCTTAATTTGTTTCTAAAAGAAATCGAACTTGGGTCGCTTACTAAAGTAAGGAAACCAGCTATGCCACCTGGTTACTATAATATTTATTATTGATATGTGCACAAATTAAACAATAGCACTAGCAAACTTCGAGGGGAGCAGGGCTACAAATAAATTTGCATAAACTATGAAAAAAAAAAAAAAAAAGAATCGATCATACTAAATAAAAAGTTTTGTCCTTTACGCCTCTCTTATCTAATTAGCATTAATGATCAAAGACAACTGAAAAATAAGTAGAATATAAAATTAACTAGTAGGTAAACAACTCAGCATGTCACATTTGGAAAGACGCAAACCACTTTATTATGAAGGGTTGCATAATTAAATTTGGCACGCAGTTATAATGCATGCATGTATTAAATAAAGATCCGTGTATTTAATATTTGACATTATGTAATT
This sequence comes from Ballota nigra, assembly GCA_947034835.1. NCBI lineage: Eukaryota > Viridiplantae > Streptophyta > Magnoliopsida > Lamiales > Lamiaceae > Ballota > Ballota nigra. Next base: position 27,358,551 of record OX344730.1, read on the forward strand.
ATTCTATATATTATCCTTTTTTTTTATTTTATTGGAACAGCGTTTCTTTCACTATACGTCAATACAGTAATAGCAAAAGTACATAGAATGTTGAATATGATAATTCATATCATCAATTGGTTCAATGCACTTTTGATTATATAGTTAATTATTTTAATCGTGATATGATCAGCGTTTGTGGACAATAAACGTTTGTATCGGTTATGTATTACTCCTGTTTCCATTTTCTTTTCTCCTTAGTAATTTTTATACTTTCTTTAGGTTAATTACATTTTTATCCCAAGAGAATAAACTCAATACACTTTTGATACCTATGTGCAAAACTAGTTCTTTTTTTTTATTGCAAATTTAGTCCCAACCGTGAGTTTTTGGATGGAAACCGTTAGTTGACTTAAATTGACATTTGAAAATAATATAAAAAAATTAATTAATTACATATATAATCAAATTAATTCATAAATTATAAATTTATTGTACATATGTATATTGAATTTAAGTATAATTACAAAATCCAATTTTTTTTAAAACACAAATAATTATTATTACGAAATTGAAAAATTAAAAAGATATAATTCTTATATAAAAATACAAAAAAAAAGACATTTTTCAATTTAAATTATATTAATTTTATGAAAAATCTGAAAATTATTAATAATATATAATATTATAGGTGTATTACTTTAAAAATACAAAATAAAAATAATAGTAATCATAATTTATGTAAAACCAAAAAAAATTAAAAAATATACATATATATATATTATATAATTTTCAAAAGCAATATTTATTTTTCAAAACAAATATTCACTCCATTAACCAAATCTATTCTCATTTTTCTTTTTCGTCTATTTCTTCAAAAATAAATTCCATTCTCTTTTTCAAAAATATTAGTTTATTATTACATTCATATATGTTTTACCGTGTGTATATATCATATATATATATATGCACACTAAAATATCATATATATATACACACTAAAAAAATATATATATATATATATATATAAAAGTGTGTGTGTATTATTTAGTTTTAAAATTAAAATTTAGTTATAAATATGGATAAATAAGAATTAACTTTTGTGGACGCGTGAGCAGAACTTGCTCATTTCTGTTAAAAATGGATGAAAAATATTTTTGGGACTAAAATTGCTAAAAAAAAAAATGACCATTTTAAAATGAATATATTCTCTTGGGACTAAAACTACAATTTTTTCACTTATTTTAATAACATTTTACAATAATTTTCACAAAAAAAAAAAAAACACTTACACTACTCACTTTATTTTAAATTTCATTCATTGGTCCAAAAAGTTAATTAAAAAATATCACTCCAATTATGAAAATTAATAGGGAACAGGGGGAGTGTTAGACCCTTAGCCGGTTGGATCCTAGGATGCACTAGTGTGTGGTGCATCTCGATTGGGAACTAGGCAGTGCGCGCCTAGGAGCTGTCCGTAAGAGGTTTACGGGTGAATCGAGTGTTGGCTGTGTACGAGTGCGATTAGGTCGTGTGCGTACATGGAGCATTCATTTGTGCAAGTCCTATCACAAGTAATGAGTACTTGAGGTAGGCTGGGTGCATTTTGGGGCATCCGGTGGCAGGTGCGAAAATTTGCGGTTTCTAGCCAAACAATATCCAGTAGGGTCACTGGGTGATTATTGTTTTAAACATATATAAGGGGAGGGGTCTCCCTGAGGGCCGAGCGGGCTAGAGTAGGTGTTGTTGTCGGGTCGGCGCGTACATCGGGGACATGCATGCGCACGGATGTTGGCTTGGTGAGGATAAGGGTCGCACGAGTTACGAGTTGTGTGTGTATGAGATGCACACGTGCGGAGCTATCTCGGCAGCGTGTGAGACGGTTAGCGCATTCGACGGGGGATGGGCGTCCGGATGCGTGCGATGGGCGAATTTGGGGCATCCGCCCCATCTGGCAGTACGAGAGATGCAACTGCACGCACGGGCTTGCGAATGCGCGCGCAGGGGAAGGATTTTGCACGAAGTGTGCGTACGCGACGAGAGAAGTTCGCGCGGCACTCGGCGTGCATGGGCAATGCGAGCCTGGGTGCGTACGACGGACGGGTGTTGGAGCATCCGACCCGTCCATTTTGGTTGGATAAGGCCTGGATGGATTTGATGAAGTTTAAGTGGCGATTCAAGGAAGTTGTGGGCGGTTTTGAGAAAATTTATCCATGAGTGCGTTGAGGACTTCTGGATGGGCGACACTTGGCCTTGGGAGTTGTTCGGCATAAATATTATAAGCGAACAACTATTTTGCACTAATGATTAGGATTTTCGGAGTTGTTCGTCAGTTTATATATGATTATGATGAATAATTTTTTAACACTTGTAAATTTTCATGATGTAAATATAGTTGTTTGTTCAAAGAAGGAGTCTAAGCTCGAGGTACAAATCCAATTTTAAGGATCCAGGCCATTAAAAGGTTGTTCGCTTTTTAAGACGAGCAGAACCTAAGGCTAAACCCTTATTCTATTTAAAGACAAAGTTCAAATCGAACAAAACCCAATACCATATGTTATAATTGCAAAAGCATCAAAAGAAATGTAAACGCAATTAACATATGCAAGAAGACGAGCAAATAAAAGACATTTTCATTAATACTAAGGCTTTAAGCCTAAAAAATAGTACAAAAAAGATTAAGGGAAAGATGAACAACTATTACAAAAGATCAGCGAGCAACTACTACAAAAATCCTAAGTCTTATCCCTGCCTCTGTTCGTCTTGAAGCAGACCTTGAGTTTGATCGGCGGGAGGATCGACGATCATATCGCTGACTAAGTCCTCAACAGCTTTCTTTTCCTTCTCGGTAGCTTCTTGCTCGCCCTCTCCAATCTGCTCGTCGACCTCAACTGCAGTCGGGGGGCGGGTAAGGGTGATGCTGGGGTCAAGGTGATCCAACTTGACCCCATAGTCTGGCATATCCCCGAGCTGAAGGTCTATGCCAGCAGGTTGGGGGTATGACTCAATGAACTCCGTCAGGTCCTTCCCAATGTCCTCAACGATCTCAGGAGCATTGTATAGGCTAACTGCACGAATGCAGTCAACATAGGCGCATATATAGCCTAAGTTCAAGCTAGGACCAATCCGGGCTTGTAGCTCTTTCTCAAATTCCTTCTGAGTGTACATCCCCACCATCTTCTCTTTAAGGCGAGCAATCTCTGCCGCAGACTCGGCAAGTTGCTGCTCGGCACCGGTTTTCTTCTTCTTCTTCTCCTCCTCAAGTTCAGCCTTGGCGGCCTTCAGCTCACCAGACACTTGCTCGTACGACTCGAGTTATTTCTTTTAAGTGTCGTCAACGAGCTTCAGTTGGTCGTTGAGGCGAGCAATCTTTCCATTGAACTTGTTAACAAGTCCATAATTCTCCTCTGTTAGCTGTTGAGCAACAGTTGCGTGACAGCGAGCAGCCTCTTCTAACTCGGCCAGCTGGGCCATTCCTCTTTGAGCCGAAACCAGGGAGTTAGCAGCCTGCATCATAGAAAGGTGGAAGTTATCCGTGGCACCTTGCACAAGTATGGCCTTATCCAAGGGCCTTGTCCATGCCCAGACGACCAACTCGGTAGCCCGGCGAATATGCTCGCCCAGAATATCCCGTATGTTAGCCGGGGTCTTGGAGCAAGCGAGCTGATGAACAACATTAGCTCGGCCCGGATGATCTTCTGCCCGATATCTGCGAACAAAATGCCTTTCAGACTTAGAAATTTTTTAAGAATCTAAGTCATGGAAACAAGAATATTATTGAAGAGTGGACTTACTCAGTGAATTTGAGGGCGTCCCAACCAAGATAAGTAATATCTTATGGCCCTCTCAGGGGAGTTTGCCTATCCTTGCTCGCTTTATCTGCTCGTTCTGCCAGATCAGTGGGATTGTGGCGAGCAGCGACTTCATGGTGGGTGCGAGCAGAGTTTCCTCCCACCTTGTTTTTTCCCTTATCACCAGGGAGAGCGGCCTAAGATATGGGAGTCCCATCTCCCCTTTTTAACCTTTTTCCCCCATGAGGAGATGAGGCGGAGGGAGATGGTGGAGAGATGCTCGGTGGAGCGGCAGTTTGTCGAGCAGCTTGAGCCCCGACGGCTTTGTTCGTCAGGGCGAGCACTTTTGATGGAGGGTCCTCTTTCACCTTTCTCCCTTTTGGTGGTGGCATCTCGTGGACTCTTTGCTCTAAAAGACCGAAGCAAGGAGGGACTGCGATGGTAACTTGCTCGACTAAAAAAAGTATAATTTAATAAGACGAGCAAGTATTACACAAGGCCCTTGACTAGCAGATTTATATGTCGAAGGTTTAGAAAACTTTATACCAGGAGGCACCTCGGTTTGAGCCTCAAGGTGGTGTGGATAAGTGAGTAGGCGAGCAGCTCTTTTATACCTCTCTTCGTTCACGTGCTCAATGGTCATGTCCATCTAATTCCGGAAAGCGACCAAGCAAGAAGTAAAGAGAAATTCTGAGCTAATCTCCTCCTCCTCGGTGTTCCACTTCAATAATCGAGGACCTGCGAACAAACATGAAGAGTTAAATTAGAACAATTTAACTCAATTATGGAGGAAAACAAGCTTACGTTTAAGTTTTCTATAAGATTCGGGGAAGTAAACACGTCCACCGCCACCATAAGGGTTCGAAGATGCTCGCCAATCGCCCCTGATGCCCTCGATAAAAAAGAAATGTTCTTTCCAGTTCTGGATTTTGTTCGGCACCCCTTCAACGATTTTAAGTCCGGTACGAGCTTTCAAGTAATAATATCCTTCCTCTCCCGCAGGTGACTTGAACGCAAAATACTAGCTTCAACTAGTAGTTACCCCACAAGCGTATGGGATCACAGTAGTATTGGCAAGTATAGGGACTAATTATATCGTACCCAAGAGAAGGTATGTATGCGAATAGAGCCCTGAAGATCTACGCGTCGTAGTTAATATGAGTGTGTGTTCGGGTTTAGGAATGTAATTAAACTACTCTAAAATCTACTTCTGTCAATGCAAATAATAAAATCAAATAAAGAACTAAGGGTTTAATCAAATATGAAATGGTGATGCTCAGGATAGGAATCCTTACGTATACTAACAGAGCTAGTACGATAATTAAAACAACCGTGATGTGCAAGTATTAATCCTAAGTGTACTAAAATTAGGCAATCAACTTCCCTAATCTAGCACCAGATTGAAACACTAAAAGCTCAAAAATTAACCCTAATACTTCGTCATATCAACCTACTTCACAACCCACTAAACAAGTTATATGGATTATGCTTAGCTAATGAGACCCTTATTTACCCAAGGTGATAAGATTGTCCTCCCTAGATAAACAGGTAGATTATAAACCCCTTCTAAAATCCTATCGTTAAGCCTATTCGTTATTAAAGAGTGATACGATCGTCCTCTCTCTAATAATTTTCGTACTCAATTCCAAGATAATTTTAGGGTTTATTTTAAGAATTCAATTAATTAAGAGAACTAGCACTAAACATCACATGTTATCCTAATTACGTACCAACATCTTACTTCTACGAGTTCATCCTACCCCAAGCATACAAGGGTTTTAGCCAAGCATGGTTTTAACGATAACGAAAGCAATTAAATAAGCAACGAACATAAACATGACGAATTGGATTGAAAAACTCAAGAACATAAACTAGGGTTTTGAAGAAAGAAGTTTAATCTAAGAATGAATATCAAATAAAGAAGAAATTCACGGTCTCACGTAACAAGTGTTGATGAAAGAAAGAAAGAAAATCAAATCTAACTCTAATCTATGAATTCGTAATGTTAAAACCTCGATTACACATAAAATATGCTTGCTCAAACTCTCGGTGCCCATCTCCCTCCAAAAACTATCTCTATGTGTGAAGTGGTGTCCAAAAACGTGTTCGGAATGGGTATATATAGGCAACGGGTCGATTCGGGAACTCATGGGCCGAAATCATGCGTATTTGGGTAGTGGTCGAGCGGTGGCGCTCGACCCCACACTTTGCTCGAATGGTATGGCCTTCCAGTGGACTTCGGGCACTCGATTGTGTCTCGCTCGAGCGGCGGCGCTCGAGCAGTATTGCTCGAATAGTTTTGTTGCTCGAATGGTACCGCTCGAGCACTTGGGCTCGAATGGTGGCGCTCGAGCTGGTCGAGCGCCCCAATCCCTCTGTAAGTTTTGGCACTCGAGCAAATGCCTTGGTCGAGCAGTGGCGCTCGAGCTCATCTGCTCGAATGGCTTCTCCTCTTCAACAAAGTAATACTTTTCTTTGCACGAACTAATACAATTCGTATTTCTTCAATATCTTCTCATTCGGGCATCCGTTTGAGTCGATTCAAAGTCCTATGAACTCCATTTTTCGCCCTCTATCCATCTATGAGAATCAATGAGGCAAATTCATTAGTTTATGAAAATAATACTCATTTGACTCCAAATACTCATCGAATTCACTCAAAACACGGGCAAAACGAGCTACAATCCATGACAATTTCACGCCTAATCAGCAGGACACTTAGTGATCATCATCAGATAGTTGACCTGGTCGGCTGTGATGCGATCAATGCGAATAAGCCCATTACGCCGAGCAGGTTCATCCATCCGATCGGTGTAATTTGAGTAATGGCAAGGTTGGTCGCATCCAAAAATTGACCAACAACTGGGGGCAGGGGTAGTGACAGACCAGCGATTAGGGTATCAATATGGATCGTTGTGCATCCTGGTGGGGGGCGATCAACTATTTCTTTCTTTTTTGGAGCCCACATATAGATGTCATATGGGATTTTGAATGTCTCCCTTATTGAGGCGAGCTCATATTTGCGAACAACGCTCTTAATTCTGCTTGCCTGATACTCAGTCCTCTCCAAATCTAACACTTGGCGTCGAGGGGGAGGAAAGTTATTTGCATGTTCGGCAACATATGCTCGCCACTAAAATGGGCGAGCAACTCCGGAGGGAATCTCGTTTTCGAGCATTTTAGGGTTTGGGAATTCAATCCCCACTAAAAAATCCCAGGTTAATTCGTCAAGTTCCGGATCCGACTCCTCCTCGGATTCTGAGCCTGAAGAAGAGCTTTCCTCGTCCAATCCCCTGTTCGCGATCTCCACCACCTCTTCGCCGGATGGGCGAGCTCCAGTGTGACTTGAAGCGAAAATACTAGCTTCTACTAGTAGCTTCCCCGCAAGAGTACGAGTTCACTGTAGTATGAGTAAGTATAACAACCAAGTATATCGAACCCACGAGATGGAGTGTATGCGAACAGATCCCTGAAGATCTACGCGTCGTAGCTAATATGAGTGCAATGTTTTTTTGGTTTTTTGAAAGATTAATTGAAACTAAATTAAACTAATTAAACTAAAGAATGAAAGAAACGAGTTAACTAAGGACTGTGTTTTCAAATAGGTGATGGTGATGCTTAGGATAGGAATCCCTACGTATACTAACGGAGTGGGTACATAATCAAAATAACTGTGACGTGCAAGAAATAACCTAAGTAAAAGAATGCAAGGTGAAAGCTCAAGATTCTAAACCCTAATACTTTACCCTGACATTCGACTTCACTAATCCACTAACAAGTTAATAGATTGTGCTTAATTAATGAGGCCCTAATTTAACTAAGGTGATGCGGTCGTCCTCCTTCGCTAAACTGGTAGATGAATTAACCCTTTCTATACCCTCTCGTTAAGACTACTACCTGTTAAAGAGTGATGCGGTCGTCCTCTCCCTAACACGTTCGTACGAAATTCAAAAGTAAAGTTAAGATTAATTTTAAGAATTCATTAACCAAGAGAATTAAAACCTAACGTCACAAGTTACCCTAATTACGTACCCACAACCTACTTCTACGAGTTCATCCTACCCCAAGCATGCAAGGGTTTTAGCTAGACATAGGTTTAACGTAAATAATAGCAATTAAATAAGTAACGAACATGAACATGATAATTAAGACGAAGAAGAGATCAAACATAAACTAGGGTTTAACGAAATAAAAGAATAACTGAAATTAACTCAAGAAAAAAAGTCTCAACGTGTTCAAGAATGAAAATATAACCAAAAGAAACTAAAAAATAAGATCGTAATTCGAATTCGTAATGAAAACCTCAAAAATGTAATCGTAAACTTGCTTCTCTTCTTCCTCTCCAAAAATGAACTCTAAAACTCTAAAACTATCTCGTGAAGTGTGGTCTCCTAAAAAACGAACTTTGGATGTGTATATATAAGCCACGGGCCGAATCGTGAACTCATGGACCGAAAAACGCCTTTGAAAACGCAAAAATTGAAGGCGCTCGAGCAGGCCTGCTCGAGCGGTCGCGCTCGAGCGTATAGCTCGAATGACTCAAGTGCTCGAGCGCTCGTGCTTGAGCTGCTCGAATGGTGAAACTTCTCTGCATGTTTTGGGGCGCTCGAGCAACACGCTCGAGCGGTGGCGCTCGAGCTGCTCGAGCGCTCGAAATCTTCTGTATGTTTTGGGCGCTCGAGCAACATGCTCGAGCGCTAGTGCTCGAGTGGTTTACTCGAGTGCTCCCAAATTTTCACCAAGTAGCACTTTTCTTCTTCAACACTAACACCAATCGTATTTCTTCGATATCTTCTCATCCGGGCATCCGTTTGAGACGATTCAAAGTCCTACGAACTCCGTTCTTTGCCCTCGATTCACCTACGAGCATCAAAGAGACAAATTCATCAATGTAGAGAAATAATGCTCAATTGACTCCAATTACTCAACAAAATCGGCCAAAATTAGGGTATTTCAAGTGACGAATCATGACAATTTCACGCCTAATCAACCCCCCCAAACTTACCATGTTGCTTGTCCTCAAGCAACGAAATAACAAGTCAAGTGAAATTGTTAGGAATGAGTCAAAGAATCAATCATGCAAGCAAATGAACTCGAGCTTCAAAGATCAATCACACATATTCTCACTCACTTTCCTTCATCATACTCATGCAACAATAACAAGAAACACCAAGATCAAGCATGTATGTGCACTCAACGATGTGTTTCGCTCCCTCACAAGTGTATATCAATGATCCAGGGACTCACTCAAACAATCAATCACACATATTGGCAGCCATAGGCTTGTAAGCACTCTTAACTCAGACCATACTCTAGACATCAATGCCGAATCAAAAAGGACTTTCTCAAGGTTGTAATGTAGGCTTTTTGGACAGGTGGGAATAAATATGGTAAAGTGACTCAAGTGAATGGAGAATAGAAAATCAGACTTCGGTACTTCGAGATTAGGAACAGACTACTTCAAACATATTCAATCAACAAACTTTCAATCCCAATTCTCTCAACACTTCAATTTTTTCTTTCTCACTCTTTCATTTTTTTTTTTCAATCACTTCACATTTTTTTTCTGCACAAACACATGAGCTCATTTTTTTCTTTTGCTCATTCTCAATTTTTTTTCTCTTTTTCCCACATCTCATAACTTCATCACACCTTCTTCTCATATTCACTCAACAAACAACCTTTTCCTTTTTCAACTCAATTCACTCCCTTCACATTCACACTTTCCTATTCTCCACTCAAATTGGGACAAAATGGCTTAGGAATTGGAATAGTGTTCATATGTGCTAGCAAATAAAATAGGTTTTAGGATCAAAGGGGCTAACAAGGGATTCAATGTCATTGGTAAGGAAAATTTTGGCTAAGTGGCTCAATAAAATCAAAGATGGCCTAAGATCCTATTCGGCATATCAAACTAGACACAATCAAGAAGCAAGAGCACACACAAGTTCTAGCATCCTCTAAAGTGACGATCCACTCACAAACGAAGAGATTAATTCTTATATCAAAATCTCGTAAGGCTCAAGTCTCTCAGCTTTCACATCCATGCTAGTCCTAGTGAATTCTCACTCTCATCACACAAGCACTCAAAAGAAAAATTCACAAGCATACAAGTTCTTTCTCAAATCAACTCTCATTCAAACACTCACACAAAAGAGTCCCTAACTCAAATCCACAAATCTACTCTACTCATCAAACATGCTCAAGAATAACAACTAACAAGTAGAAGGGGTCAATAAGCATGAAATATGCAACAGCAACTCAGATCAAAATCACCCCGAAGAGCATCTCAAGACACCAAATAACCAAACACACTAAAAGATAAGGGGTGCTCCGGTGCAATGTATCAAGAAACATAAAAAAAACTCCACCCCCCCAAACTTCGACCTTGCGAAGAGGTCTAAGTTTGGGGTTGTGGGTTACCTCAACCAAATAATTCGGTTTCTCTCAAACGTAGCACACTCCCTTGCTTGAGTTCCTCCCTTTCGAGTACTCCATCAAGACAAGCCTACACAATGAACTCTCAAGTACGAGGTTAAAACTTACGATTCAACAATACCCTAATATCATAAAAAGAAACTAAAAATAAATAAAAGCAAATAAAAATGGGTTGCCTCCCATTCAGCGCTATTTTTAAGGTCCTCATGCCGGACCGAGCTCAAAGGATCTTATGGGACATCATACTAAAAAATACCTCCCCTACTCTCATAAGAGTGGTGCTTGCATGTCTTTCCTTGATGCCTCACCATCATGAGCTTCTTTGCTTTCTTCTCATTCCCAAGTGTTATGGGTCTCAACTCTTTCTCACCTTTATCTGGAGGCGTCTTACCAGACAAGTTCTTGCGTTTTGCCTTTTTCTTCTTAACTCCTCCTTTCCCTTCCAACTGGATCACTTCCACCTTTTTCACTTCTTCCTCCTTCAACTTCTTCACTTTATCCCTATCAAAATAATCACGATCATAATGCACATGGGTTAAATTATCAAGTGAAGGATTAACGAAATCATGAACATGAGAAAGATTAGAGATAGGAGGTGTGTCTTCAACTCAAGGATCAATTGCATCCATGCAATACAAACTCTCATCCTCCTTCGGGTGCTTCATGGCTTCATATAGGGAAATCTTTATCTCTTGATCATCAACTTTCAATGTAATCTTCCCATTTGTCACGTCTAGCACCATCCCTGCCGTAGTTAAGAACGGTCTTCCCAAAATTAGGGGCACGTGCTCATCTTCCTTCATCTCTAGCACTACAAAGTCGGCTGGAAAAATATGATCTCCAACTCTCACGAGGACGTCTTCAACCACACCTTGAGGTCGAGTAATAGACCGGTCGGCTAGTTGAAGCGTCATCATTGTGGGTTGAAGTTCACCACCTTCGAACTTCTTGAAGAGCGAAAGAGGCATCAAATTTATGCTCGCTCCGAGGTCACATAGCGCTCCCTTCTTGATCCCATTCCCGATATCACAAAGAATGGTGAAGCTCCCGGGATCCTTCAGCTTTAGAGGAAGCGCCTTGTGCACTAATGCACTCACCTCGTGATTCAGCTGCACCAACTTCGGCTCGTCCACTCGCCGTCTTTTCGCGATCAAGTCCTTCAAAAACTTTGCATAGTTGGGCATCTGTTCCAAAGCATCATAAAAAGGAATATTAATATGCAATTGTTTAAACACATCAAGGAATTTAGCGAATTTCTCATCAAGCTTCTTTTTCATGAAGCGTTGTGGATATGGGACGGGTACCATAGATTTGGGTACCCCCCATTCATCTTTCTCGATCTCTTTCACTTTCTCCCTTGCTTCCTTTGCCTTCTTCCACTTAGGAACTCTCTCACCCTTCTCAATGCCTTCCTCTTCAAGCTCTTTGCTCTCATGAGACTCATCCACACCTTTCCTCTTCTCAATCCCTTCACTCTCAATTCCTACCTCCTCAATATCATCTCTATCTTGGGGCGTCTCAGAATCAGCAGGCATCTGAGGACCTTCATAATTGGTTCCACTTCTTAACTGGATAGCCTTGCAATGCTCTTTCGGGTTCCCCTCAGGCATAGAAGGATACTTACCCGACTCTCTATTCAATGACTTTGCAATCTGGCTCATCTGGAACTCTATAGAAGTGAACCTTCGATTGTTCTCTTGTTGAGTTCTAGTCCACTCAACGTTCATCTTCTGGAGCTCTTGATCACGTTGATCACCCTTTTTATGCAACTCTTTCACATCGTACTCCAAGGATGACAACCTCTTACTTCCTTCCTCCACCTTCTGTAGAATTGCTCTCAACATCTCCTCAGTTGAGGAACCGCCTTCTCCACCCGGAGGCTTTGAACCTGGGTCAACACCCGGAGGAACTGTAACACCCGCCTTCGAGTTAGCATATGAGAAATTCTCATTCTTCCTCCATGTGTTTTGAGGAGGCTGCTGGCCTCCTTGATAGCCTTGATTGTTCCTCCACTGATTTTGAGGTGGCTGAGGACCTGGAGGTACAAATGGTTGGCCATAAGAAGGCCTTCCATACTGATTTCCACCTTGGTAGCCATTCTGATTGTAATACGGACCTCCCATGTATTTGGCTACCTCTTGCTGTCCACTTGGCTGGTCTACTCTCTCATTCTCTTCTGCATGCTCTCCAACCAAATTCTTCCCCAACTCGAGGTTGTTAATCTTTTCCATCATGGCCATCAACAACCTTCTCGTTCCTTCACCCTCTTCAACCTGATGCACTCTCTGGAAGTCTGCATCCACACTCCAAGCCCCGACATTCGTGACTATGTTATCTACGATCTCTCTACACCTCTCTATTCCTTGATTCAGGAATGATCCACTAGCACAGGCGTCTAGATGGTCTTGCCCAGCCTTGTTGGCACCACTGTAGAAGAATGCCATCACATCTCCCTCATTGTACCCGTGCTGCGGGCACTCTATCAACATGTTTGAGTATCTCTCCCACGTTTGACGTAGGTCCTCTCCTTGTTTCTGGCGGAAGGAAGAGATCTCAATCCTTGCTTTGATCGTTCTGGATGGAGGGTAGAATCGCTCGAGGAACAGACGCTCGAGCTCGGCCCATGTGGTAATACCTCCCCGTGGAAGCGTATTATCGTACCACTCTTTAGCTATTCCCGTCAATGAAAATGGGAACAACCTAAGCCTCTTGGCATCTTCAGACATGCCATTATAATTGAATGTGGAGGCTATCATTAGAAAACTCCTCAGATGTGTATGAGGATTCTCCTTCCCGATCACCCCCTTGAACTGATTCTCGGTAAGCAGCTTAAGAATTCCCGGGGAAATCGAGAAGTTATTTGCCTCAACTGGAGGCAATGCCACTCCATCATAGTACCGTTGTGGCTGCGCCGCAAACCTTCCTCGAATAGCCATATGTTGATCTACGTTCTGAGGAACGTGTTGAGGATTAGCAGGTGGTACGGGTACTTGTTGGGGTGGTGGTGGTTGGTAAACAGGTGGTTGATTGAAAACTGGAGGTGGAGGATACGAGTATGGTGGGTAAGGATACGGTGGGTATGGGTAGGGTGGATAGGGTAAGTTGTTTTGTGGTAGGTTAGGATGTGGGTAAGCAGAGTTTTATGAGGATTATGGACAATGTTATTAGTTGGGCTATTTTGGTTCTGAGTACCCGGGTTTTGGCTCTGGCTTTCTCCTAACGGATCTTGATTCTTGCTGGTGTTGCCATCAGTTCCATCAACCCGGTTCAATGCCTGATTGAACTCATTCTCAACCTCATCCAACTCATTAGTGATGTCCATCGATTCTTTCCCTCCGGCAGCGTTCATCCTTCTTAAGAAGGCTCGGTTTCTTCTTGGTATCGTCTCAGGATCTAACGGTAACCTCTCTTCGCTCGTATTGCCTTGTGAGCGTGTTTTCATATACCTGACACACTAGCAGAAGGATCAAAACGCAACTGCCGAATGAGTGAAAATAAAAATAAAAACAGAAAATAAAACACCCACTACTAACTACTAAGCTATCGACAAGTCCTATTCAAAAAGCATACAACGCCATCCCAGGCAACGGCGCCATTGACTTGAAGCGAAAATACTAGCTTCTACTAGTAGCTTCCCCGCAAGAGTACGGGTTCACTGTAGTATGAGTAAGTATAACGACCAAGTATATCGAACCCACGAGATGGAGTGTATGCGAACAGATCCCTGAAGATCTACGCGTCGTAGCTAATATGAGTGCAATGTTTTTTTAGTTTTTTAAAAGATTAATTGAAACTAAATTAAACTAATTAAACTAAAGAATGAAAGAAACGAGTTAACTAAGGATTGTGTTTTCAAATAGGTGATGGTGATGCTTAGGATAGGAATCCCTACGTATACTAACGGAGCGGGTACATAATCAAAATAACTGTGACGTGCAAGAAATAACCTAAGTAAAAGAATGCAAGGTGAAAGCTCAAGATTCTAAACCCTAATACTTTACCCTAACATTCGACTTCACTAATCCACTAACAAGTTAATAGATTGTGCTTAATTAATGAGGCCCTAATTTAACTAAGGTGATGCGGTCGTCCTCCTTCGCTAAACTGGTAGATGAATTAACCCTTTCTAAACCCTCTCGTTAAGACTACTAGTTGTTAAAGAGTGATGCGGTCATCCTCTCCCAAACACGTTCGTACGAAATTCAAAAGTAAAGTTAAGATTAATTTTAAGAATTCATTAACCAAGAGAATTAAAACCTAACGTCACAAGTTACCCTAATTACGTACCCACAACCTACTTCTACGAGTTCATCCTACCCCAAGCATGCAAGGGTTTTAGCTAGACATAGGTTTAACGTAAATAATAGCAATTAAATAAGTAACGAACATGAACATGATAATTAAGACGAAGAAGAGATCAAACATAAACTAGGGTTTAACGAAATAAAAGAATAACTGAAATTAACTCAAGAAAAAAAGTCTCAACGTGTTCAAGAACGAAAATATAACCAAAAGAAACTAAAAAGTAAGATCGTAATTCAAATTCGTAATGAAAACCTCAAAAACGTAATCGTAAACTTGCTTATCTTCTTCCTCTCCAAAACCGAACTCTAAAACTCTAAAACTATCTCGTGAAGTGTGGTCTCCTCAAAAACCAACTTTGGACGCGTATATATAAGCCACGGGCCGAATCGTGAACTCATGGACCAAAAAACGCCTTTGAAAACGCAAAAATTGAAGGCGCTCGAGCAGGCCTGCTTGAGCGGTCGCGCTCGAGCGTATAGCTCGAATGACTCAAGTGCTCGAGCGCTCGCACTCGAGCTGCTCGAATGGTGAAACTTCTCTGCATGTTTTGGGGTGCTCGAGCAACACGCTCGAGCGGTGGCGCTCGAGCTGCTCGAGCGCTCAAAATCTTCTGTATATTTTGGGCGCTCGAGCAACGTGATCGAGCGCTAGTGCTCGAGTGGTTTACTCGAGTGCTCCCAAATTTTCACCAAGTAGCACTTTTCTTCTTCAACACTAACACCAATCATATTTCTTCGATATCTTCTCATCCGGGCATCCATTTCAGACGATTCAAAGTCCTACAAACTCCGTTCTTCGCCCTCGATTCACCTACGAGCATCAAAGAGACAAATTCATCAATGTAGAGAAATAATGCTCAATTGACTCCAATTACTCGATAAAATTGGCCAAAATTAGGGTATTTCAAGTGACGAATCATGACAATTTCACGCCTAATCACAGTGTCGTCAACCGATCTAACAACTGAGTCGACATCTCTATTTGATGCCGATGAAATTTTGAAAGGAGGTTGCCCTTTGAATGAAGTAATTGGAAGGAGTGGATCGGGGACTTCGACGGAATTCCTGTTACTTGAATGAGAGGACATGGACTATGAAGAAATTGAAGACGATTTTGAGAATTTTTGGTGAAAATGGCGGATTCCGGCGGTGGCACGGGAAGCGACGGCGGCAATTTATCACAGTGGTGGCGAAATGGAATTTTGAAGGAAAAATACGCGAAAAATGAAGAAAATAACAAGAAAAAGAATGCAAAATGAGATTAAATACCAAGAATGCAAAAATGAAAGAACACGCCAGAAAACTTAAAGGTCGCCGAAAAATTGAATTTTGGCCGGAATTTCTGTTGGCGGGAGTGAAGAGTGTGAAAATTTTCATTTCCAACTCCTATTTATACTCAAGAAGAAGACGGGGTAAAACCCGTATTTTCCTAAAAGTTTTGGGGTCAAAGCATGAGAAAACGGGGTTCCATTCTAACAAGGGTGAAAATCGAGGGACCTATATGTAATTTTAGGGGCGTGTGGCCTCGATTTTGCCTGCGTGTGGGCGGCGCCTAATCATGCCGCCCACATCATTCTTGAACGGGCCCCCAAATCTCGGAAGGAGAAACGTCGCGAGTAAGCTGCTCGCCCAATGAGTAGCTGTTCATCATAACATCACAGTAAAATAATACCTAGACCATAGTTGTTCAACGAAAGTAGCTCGCTCGAAATCAACATGAGGTCAGGCTAGGGGACAATTGTTGATAGACGAACAACTATTAAGGTTAGGCGAACAGGAGTAAAAGCCTAAACAAAGATTATAAAGCGGACTAGCCAAATTAAAGATAACCATCAAGAGTGATCAACAGAGGGTGTACAAACCAATAAAAGTGGTGTATAGCCTGACGAACAGCTTGTTGACTAACATATCCTGAGCCCCTAGCTTAATATGGACTGATGACGAACAGGACCCTGACGAGCAACTCCAAGTATAAAGACCCAGAAGCCAATTAACAAAAAATAAAAATAAAAAAATTGACGAACAACTTTTAACACCTACAACCGGGAGACGAACAAGAAGCACAAAGGATAAGCAAAGTGTAGAATCACCAAATACATGATGGCGAACATCTTTAGAGACGTGATAAGACCAAAAATAAGACTTTGTAACTAAGTTTCAACTTAGATAAGGTCAAAACTAGTCAAAGGACACATGTTAAGCATGCAAGCTTGGTAGTTCAAAGGTCATGTACACCACCTACTTGGTGGTTAGTATAAATAAGTTGTTCTCCTTCAATAAAAACAAGTTCAAATTTACAAATACTCCAATACACACACTCTAACACCTAAAAATGCACACACACGAAATAAATACGAATTCAATACTCGTATTTACGATTTTATAACCCGGTCTATCGAATTTACCATTTATGGTGGTAATCAATCACACGATCTTGTTTGGTGATCCTGAAACCGGTTAAAATCAGCCACTAATCCATGCGATTAGAACCGATCACCAACAATATGGAGCAAGATTGTTCCCTTTAAGGTGGTGGTCGTGGCTTGGAGAACCCTAAATGATAGACTACCGATTAGAGTTAATTTAACAAGGAGAGGAGTTTTTGCTGCTGGGAGCGAGACAAGGTGTACAACGTGTGGGTTGGAAGATGAAACTGCTGAACATTTCTTCATGAAATGCTTTCTGGTTGTGAGCATTTGGTCGGAGTGTTTAAAATTGCTCGAAGGTCCTACAAGGCTCCACAGATAAATTGTTAATCATTTTCTCCTATTCTTGGGCCTTTTGCGAAGAAAGAAAAGCAAGGAGATTGGAGTGGCGTTATAGGAGTGTCTAGTGTGGGCGTTATGGATGGCGATAAATAAATATATTGTCGAGGGCTCAGAGTTTAGTACGTGGAAACTTTTGGAGAAAATTAAAGAGAGGTTATGGAGGACTTTTTGTGAAAAGTGTGATTCATTGTAATTTATTTTGTATCTTAAATTGGAGTTAGGGTGTCGATAATTTTTGCTGGTTACAATTTTTGTTCTACTATTTTCTTATTATATCCTGTAGGCATGTCTCATGTCAATTTATTCGTTTGATGGAATGAAAGTTTTTTTCGATAAAAAAAAACATCTTAAATATAATAATGATATGTATAATTAAAATTTATAAAATATTGAGGTAAGTTAAATTAACAAGGTCAACATACAACCAATTTAAATTAGGGATGGCCAGCCCGTTTAACCCTGAACCGCACAGGGCTAGGTTCGAGGGGTCTAATGGACCGTTTAAAACTCGGACTTTTTTAGCACGCGCCGGTTAGCCCACCAGTTTACCGGGCTGGCCCGTTAGCCCGGAAGCTCTTTTTTTTTAAAAAAAAATATATTTTTCTTACCTACTGTTAGTTACTTCATTTATTTACTTTCTAATTGAAATTGGAACCCTACATCTTTCACGACCACCCACTTTCACCGCCCATTGCGCCCAATATCAG
Source organism: Ballota nigra (assembly GCA_947034835.1). Taxonomy (NCBI): domain Eukaryota; kingdom Viridiplantae; phylum Streptophyta; class Magnoliopsida; order Lamiales; family Lamiaceae; genus Ballota; species Ballota nigra. The sequence goes on from OX344730.1 coordinate 27,376,538, forward strand.
TATACCTTCAGTCACGTTCAGTCCCTCACCCTTACGAATCAACCGGCCGCCACGTTACGCTGGAATACGATGATGATGATGGTGATGATTTGGAAAATGTTGTTTTGTCATTGTCCAAGAAAGGATTGAATGTCGAAGATTAATAAGCCTTGCAACATTTATGAACAATGTTTGATTTTTTTTAATCAACTATGAACTTTATGAACAATTTTTTAATAATGTTTGAATTTTTTAGTTTAAATGGTAGTGTATTACAATTACAAATCTATATTTTATATTAAAAATTAATTTTTTTTTCCCGGAGCCTGTTAGTGGCTCGTTTAGCTTGCGGAACGCTAGAGTTAGAGTTAGATTTCGAGTATTAGTGGACCGATTAAAATGAACCGATAAAATCCGCAACTGTTTAAACCTGCAGCCCTGTAGAGCTGACCCTATAGGGTTAGGGCCAGCCGTTTAACATCCCTAATTTAAATTCTCCGTTAAAATATAGAGGTGATAAATAAATAAATGTGAGACACGTTGAAAGGGAAGGAGCAAATATTTGGAGAGAAATTTTGAAAAAGTACAATTTGGCCGGAAAAGAAAAACAGAATATTTTCTACAGTAAAGAAAATAAAAGACGATTAATCTTGTGATTAAATGAGAAAAGGTTGGCTCATTAACGACACCTCAGATCCTCAGCACAAGACTAACTATATAAAATCATCCATGTAAGATTAAACTAATTTAAGCATTTCGACACATGATCAAAATATTATCACAAGACTAACACCTTCACAATTGCTACTCCTATAAAGGATGATTTATTTATGGCTTAATTGCAAATAAAATTACCACTTCTTCATAAAATTACAATATAATCTCAAATTTTCAATTTCATTAAATAAAATCAATCTTTATAAATTTTGGCAAATCAATGTAACGGGTAAAATAAAATTTCACATTTATTCATTATTGTCTATAATCCGAATGCTTATCAGTTTTTGCCCTTATAATTTTGTAAACTATATACAATAAATTTGTTTCATTAGCTCAAATTGCCAAAATTCGTAAAGGTGAGATTTTATTTAATAAAATTGAAAGGTTGAAATTAAATTATAATTAAACCATTGTTTATAATTAAATTACTCTTTTTCTCCAATAGTATTTTACAAACATGAAACTTTTGGTACGTGAATTAAATATGAATAAATAGGAAATTGTGTGAGATTCTGTGTAAGTAGTAAAGTGTACTTGCAAAATAAAACAAATAATTGTGAGTGGTGTTTACTGTGTGTGCATATGGCGCCGGCCTCCAGCCCGTGCGCACGTGCTACATCTCTTCAATTTCGTGGGATAATTATGCTACAGTTGTTGCCTTTTATTCCCCAAATTAGATTTACAAATACGGGAAAGGGGCACCATTATTATCGCAAAATATTAATAGAGATATAATGCAATCGACTCAAGTCTAATTTTAGAATATTTTATTTTGATAACTTTGTTGTAGACCCGAACTTAATTATCAAATATACATAATTTTGTTAAATTTAATTGAATATATACGAGTTTAAACGGACATGGTAATATTAATCTTAAATTTAATTATTTATTAATTAATCAATTATAAAAATATCTAATTTTTAAAAGTATATATATCTACTAATTTTAATAAATTTATTTAATTAAATAAGTTAAATTATATATATGTGTGTGTTGATGATCGGTTCTATTCAAGCTGATTAGTGGCTGTTTTTAACCGGAATTAGGATCACCAAACAATTTCGTGTGATTGATTACTACCGTTTATAGTAAATATGATATATTGGATAAGAAAATCGAAAATATGTGTATTGATTACGTGTTTATTTCGTATGTATGCGTTTTGTTGTGTACGAGTGTGTGTTGGGAGAATTTTGTATATTTGAACTTAATATTTATAGAGGAGAGCAGCTTATTTATACACACCACCAAGTAGGTGGTGGACAAGACTTGTGGACTTCCAAGCTTGCATGCTTGACATGTGTCAATTTGACCTAATTTGACCTTATCTAAGTTGAAACTTAGTTACAAAGTCTTTATTTGAGTCTTATCTCGCCTTCATAGTTGTTTGTCATTGATTGTGTTGCAGTTCTTCGGTCGATTCTTCTCGTTATAAGTTGTTCGCTTGGTCGGAAAGGGGCTTATAAGTTGTTCGCTCATCTTTCCTTATGGTTGACCAATCTGGATCTTCCATTTCTGTCAGAGGTTGTTCGTTGAGGATGTTAATGGTTGATGTAAAAAAATCTTTAGATTGATTAATACACCATTTCTTCATTAAACCTGTTAGTCATTCACACCTTGATCAACTCAATCTAGCCATGATCCAGGCTTAGGGTTCAAGACCTGCTCACCTGGAAGTTGGTCACCAGGTATTAAGATAGTCATGATATACACCTCTCCAGTTGGTTAGTGCACCCTTTCCCACGTCATCCTTGTTCGTCACTTGTGACTTGGTTTGGTTAGCCATAATCCCTGTTTATACTTCAAATTCTGTTCGCTCAAGGCCAAGAGTTGTTCGCCTATCAACAATATATATATATTATTATAAATACTTAGAGTGAAAAGAATAAATTAAAATTAAACCATTCATTTTAATTTATATGAGCAACCTTACGAATCAACATACAATTTTCTGCACAGGCTAACAAATTGAATATGATTGAATTTGAATTTGTTTATTTATTTTGATGAATTTTATTAATTGAGTTCAAATTAATATTTTTTTAATGGTCCCGAATATTTCACAAATAATTTGATTTGATTATCGTCTCAATGATTTCTTTTAGAGTATGTATAGAGTGAAATTAGTTTATATATGAATACTGAAGGGTATTAATTGTTTTCACTGAAGATTATTAGTTGTTTTTACTGAAGAGTATTACTGGTTTACACTGAAGAATCTTAGTTCATTTTCACCGAACAACTAAGACTCTTTAGTGTAAATCAGTAATATTCTTCAGTAAAAACAACTAATACTCTTCAGTGAAAACAACTAATACCCTCCACGGATTTATGTATAAATTAGTTTCACCCTATACCTTGTCTTTCTTTTATCACTTATTTGGGTAAGGTATTTAAATTGATAAATTTCAAATTCATAGTTTTATTATAATTTTAAATTAGACCGAGTAATCGTCAAGAATTTGTAGCTCAGTTGGTTGAGTCTACCACCTAAGACCCTAAAGGCTCTTGGATTCGAGACAGGGAGAGAGAATTTATTTTCCTCTTGTGGTGGGGTGGTGTTCTCCTCTTGTGGTGGGGTGGTGTTCCCCTCTTGTGGTGGTTGCGGTTCCGACTACAGTGTGATTGTGGCTCGGAGTTGCGGGTTCGAGTGGTCCCCCTCTTGTGGTGATTACGGTTCCTGTCTACAACGAGATGAAAAGATGTTGTCATGTACCCGGTGGTCGAAGGAACTATTGTAATTGATTATATTAAGAAACTATTGTAGTTGATTACATTTAAAAAAAGTAGATCAAGTAAACATATCATTTGAAATTCATAAATTTTTAAATCCATTTATTTTAAAATTCTCTTACATTTCAAATAACTTTCATCCAAAATACAAATTTAGCGTCCTCGTCATCTTCCTCAATGGACATTACAATCTTATATTCTTTTAATTTTCCTCTTCCCCTGATCTATATTAATTTATCTCTGATTTCAACTTCACAAATCACAGCAATATACGACGCAAATCTTGCGATTCTATTTGTCATTTTAGAACTAACAAAGAAATGGGATAGTTAATTATATGATTAGGTACCGTTGTGATACTAAATGTTGCTACTTGAGTTCAACTAAAAATATAAATTCGCAAAATTGAAAATTAATTGGTTTAATAATGAACAAATTGACGAAATTAAACGGGTTGACCCAAATAAGCAAAACATGCAAAAACTATTTGACCAACGTTTTAAAATTTTAATTTTTAAACTTTCAAACAACATAAACAGTAGTACAACAACAAAGGAAATGAAATAAATCTAATATAAGTGAACAATTATTAACTGCACTAACTCGAATTATTAATAAAACATTACTGCCTGACTTGAATTTCAGCTAGCCTGTTTTAGAGCCAATTAGATTGGCAAATCAAATATCAGGTCGGGTGAGACGCTCCATAGGCACCTGGGTTGGTTTTCAATTATCAAAATATATTACTTACTCCATCTTTTGTGAATTTTTATTTTTTTTATTTAAGTATGTAAAAAGTAAACATAGGATTTCGACAAATTCACGTTACCCCACGCCCACTGTTGGATAAAGATGAGATGTAGCTATCATTTCTCACCCATATTTGTCCTCGATAGAAAAATATGAACTTTGAAAGAAAATAATAATCATAATAATAAAGCGGAGTACTAGTACTAGTAATATAATACAAAATGAATGCTATTCCAAGTTTGAAAATATAAAAATGTGAAAAGAAAGCATGAAAAAGATTAGAGGGTTGACCCTAGACTCGGAGATCAATCTTGATGGAGGGTTGGATTATATTGTCGGCGTACATATAGTTGTCACACACGTGCCATCAGATTCTACCTCTTTTAAATGACACTTTCAGTTTCACTTCATTTTCTTTCAACTTTCATCCCTTTTATTTTTGGATTTACTTAAATTTTATATGTACTTGAAAAAATATTTATTACTAATGAATAAAAAATATTTTAAAATAAAATTGATATTATGAAAATATTTTATTTTTATATTTGAAATGTCAAAATTATTATGAAATATAAAAAATGCGTGAAAATTATTAAGGAATATTTTTTTCTTTTAAATAGGGTTACTTTTGAAGATGAGTAAATATAATTTTTCTCCTTTTAATCTCAATGTTATAGTATATCAATTATTACTATTTATACATAAAAATAATAATATGTATACATAACAATGATATTTGAAAAAATTGAATTTATACAAACTTGATTTCATATATATTTTTGTCTTATATTTTTAGTTATGAGTTAGAATGTCTTATTGTGAGATAATATCATTTTTAATAGCAATGTTATCAATTTTTTTAAAAGATTGAATTATTAAAAAATGTGAAATGTATCATTTTAAGACAAATTTTTTAAATTATATACCTTTTATATTAAATAAATTGTATCAATTTTTTAAAATATATATATATAATATATAATATATAATTTTAAATAAAAAATATGAAAAATTATACACTTCACATAAAAAATACTCCCTCCATCCCCAAGAAATATATTTATTTATCTTATTTGTTCCTCCCAAAAAATATGTCCATTTTCTTTTTTTTGTACAATTACTTTATATTTACATTTATAAATAATTATTTTATTAAAAATAAGTCCACAATATTATTTATTTTATTTACTTTTCCGTAAAACTTGTGCTTTAACCATCTACACACACTCTCTGGAGATGGACGGAATAATCGTTTAAATGATAAATAATGATCTCGTGGTGTTCCCATGAACGAAAAGTTCTATTTATTCTTAACTTTCTTCTTCTTTTAAGTTCTAATGGCTTGTCAATAATAACTTTTTTTGTCAATATTAACGTTTAGGAGGCGCTTGGTTAGCAATTCTTCAATGACAATGGGAATGAAAATTTATTTTCATCTATGCCCTTATAAGAAAAATGATATGGTAGGGAAAGAAGTGTTCCAATGGTGACTCCATTGTTAGTGGCATGCCCCAATTTTGGAATAAAAATGGACAACAAATGGTTGTTGGTGGAGGAATAGGGGAGTGATTGAGGAAGATGATTGTAGAAAGAGAATTGGGTAATCAAAATGGAATAGTAATTACCTTATTTAGGAGGAGAGGTAGTGATTTTGTTCTCATGAACCATGCTAATTACACTAATTTTCAATTTCATTCTCATTACCATTGAAGAGTTGTTAACCAAACGCCCCCTTAGTTAAATCGAAGACCGCGATTATATCAAAACTAGTAACTGTCCCAGGTGTGCGCAATTTGGGATTCAAGAATTCAAAGCATCTCAACTTCAAATTCAAACCCCAATTCCTCACATATTTCTACCATTCAAACCCCAAAATCCTCTAAACTCACCCCACCTACTAAATATATTTTAATAAAATTTAAAAATTAACATGTATTACTAAATATACCCCATTTTATTCTTATAATATCTTTACCCTATCAAAATGAAAAATAATATTTTCTTATAATACTTTCTTATTTTCAGATTTTAAAGATTTTTTTTATTGAATTTCTAAATTTCATATAATTTTTTATTTTCCGGTTTTTTTTAAATATTTTTCAGATTTTAATTATATATTTTTTCAAATATTTAAAGGAAAATAAAAAATTGATCGATATAAATTTAATGTACTAATTTTTAAATTAAATAACTTAAAAAATTAAAGTCAAAGTCGACAAAATTTAGAAGATAATTTATCCATATTTATATAAAGATAACTTAATCATTTTATATATGTCTATTATTATCTTTAAAATAATGGGGTATATTTAGAGAATTTTGGGGTTTGAGTAGTGAGACTCTTTCTCAAATTCAATTTTGGTATAAAGTTTCAAACTTTATAAAATTTTATTTAGTTATAAATTATAATATGTATATACAGAGGTAATATAGAGCCCACATGTAAATAGTATATTTATATCCACCGTTTACATATTTGACTATATTTGAGTATATCTATTTCTGTATTCCCATATATTTTTTAATTTGATTATATCTATTAGATCTTATACAATACATATAATGTTTTGCCTAATTTTTTTATTCAAATTAATTGTAGTTTGGTTCTTCGGTCATGTAGTCGCATAAGAATTTGAAATACAATTGAGAAATCCACTAATTTTTTTGGGCAGAAACTTGTATCAGACCATCTCATGATATGAGACCACACAAATTAACACTTATTCTTATTAAAGTGTTAATGAGTCAATATCTAGTTATACTCATTTTCATTATCTCTCATAACATGAGATGGTCTCATACAAAATCTTTTTTTTTTTTTTTACCCGGAGCAATCCACTGATTTCAAGAAACTTCATACATGCCAATTGAAAATCACATACCTAGTTCTTGACTTGTAAAGAAAGATTAAAACCAACAAATTCAAGGATTTTGCAGATTAATATGAATTAATGGTGAGTATTTATTTTGTGAAACTTGTTCAAATATTTATGAATAAATACCAATATATTAGTAAATATATGTAATAATAATTTTATATTATGAAATTTGTTAATAAAAGATTTTGTTATTAATTGTAGATAAATACTGGAATTTAATTAATGTAGAGAAGGGCGTATGAAAAATCCAAATGAATAGAGATCACTTGGTTTAATCTATCCTATCAAATATAATAAATGTTAAAGAACCAGATTTGTTTACCTAATTCGTTAATAATGACTGCGTTTGGGGGTGTACCAAGCCAGAATGATTTATTAGTTCTTTTGTTTTCTTGTACATCTCAACAACTGATACAAGATCCTATTTATAATCATGCATAAACGTTAAATACGTTAACCTAATAATGAGTCATTAGTAAATGGCTAATTTAACAAGCAAATCAGTGGTGGACATAAATAATATCATAATTAATGAGCATTCATTATTGATTTATAACACTCCCCCTTGAATGTTCATTCTAGAGATAATGACGCGTTAAACTATATTGATCTTCGGGATCCAATCTTCAAGATTATTTCGAGGTTGCTACTTCCCCTAAAGACAACAACATTTTAAGTCTTCGCATCCCGATATCATAAGCATGCTTTTCAAAAGTAGAGGTAGGTTGGGACTTAGTGAACAGATCTGCTAGATTGTCACTAGATCGCACCTGTTGTATGGTAATCTCGCCACTCTTCTGGAGTTCGTATGGGTAAAAAAATTTCGGGGAAATATGCTTCGTTAAATTTCCTTTAACGTACCCATTACTCGTTTGTGCGATACATGTTGCGTTGTCTTCAAATATAACAGTAGGAGATGTATCATTTTTAGCAATTATACACGAGTCACCAATGTGTTTTACCAATGATCTCAACCAAACACATTCTCGTGAGGCTTCAAACAAAGCAATTACCTCTTAGTGGTTTGAAGATGTGATAATCATAGTTTGTTTAATCAATCTCCATGAGATCGTAGTACCACCACAATAAAAAACATAACCAGTCTGAGATATGGCATTGTGGGGATCGAATAAATAGCCAGCATCTGCATAACCTACCAAAGTTTTTATCTTGGTTTTTAGGGTAAAACAATTCAAGATCTTGAGATCCTTGGAGATACCGTAGAATGTGCTTAACACCATTCCAATGTCTCCTTGTAGGAGAAGCGCTATATCTCGCAAGCAAATTAACTACAAATGCAATATCTGGTCTAGTGCAGTTTGCGAGATAAAGTAATGCACCAACAACGCTAAGATAAGGAACTTCTGGTCCCATAATTTCTTCTGTATCTTCTTTTGGTCTAAATTGGTCCTTATCCACTTCGAGGGATCAGGCAACCATAGGTGTGCTAAGTGGATGAGATTTATCCATGTGAAATCTCTCCAATACCTTTTTCACGTAGGTTGATTGGTGTATAAGAATTCCTTCAGGGAGATGCTTGATCTGCAGGCCTAGGCAATACTTAGTTTTTTCCCTAATATTTTCATTTTGAATTCATCTTTCAAGATTGAACTGGCTTCTTCAATCTCTTTGCATGTTCCGATTATGTTTAGATTGTCAACATATACGGATATGATGCAAAAACCACTTTGCGTTTTCTTTATAAATATGCAAGAGAAAGCTTCATTATTTGTGTTGATGGGCGAACAGAATCGTCGCACGGGCGATTAGGACTAGCTACAAATACTCGCGATTAAGGCGAAGTTAAGCCAAGATTAACCAAGGCATCTGGCGAGCAAAACCTGCACGCTACATAAAGACAAATAGGCGAACAAGGACCAATCAAAATATTCTGAATTCGGATCAAGGTCGAACAAGTCCACCTACTGTATGGCCGACCAGATTCCACCTCAGTCCCAAAGCCACCTTTCGACAAAGATCAATCGACCAGCAAAATCAGACTAAAGACTCCACCAGGACAAGTCCAACTTGGCGAGCAACTCTTGACCGCGAGCAAGTCCAACAAGATAAGGATAGAATTTAGTCTAGATAAGGTCAACTTAGTCAAAGGCCAGGTGTCGAGCATGCAGGCCTGGTAGGCCAAAAGTCACGACACCTCCTGCTAGGCAATTGTCTATAAATACTTAGATTTTTTCAGCTAATAAAACAAGCACAATTATTATACACGTCCGAACTTTGATTACGAATCTAAAGCAGCTCGATTAACTTACAATCGAACTTAAACACGTAAGCTTTTATACGACTCTAATCCACCTAAACCCGAAAATCCGTATTCACTAATTACGTTAGTGATCAATCACACGTAATTGTTTGATGATCAATTAACCACCTAAAACAGCCATTAATCTTCAAGATTAGAACTGATCGTCAACAAATTGGCGCTAGAAGGAGGGATCGAACCTCCGAATCGTTGAGTACGGGAAGCTTACCCCAAGATTAAAGAACAAGATTTGAACTTTTGAAGAAAAATTCAAGAACATCAAGAACAATACTTGATATCTTCTGTGAACATGCCTCAATCACGAGAGACACAACGTTCACAACATATAACCCGGGATTCACACTCCCGAATGTCCCAAGCTGGTGGGCGGGCAGGGGCGAGCAGAAACAACCAAGAAAATCAAACTAATGTTGCTCGCCAGTTAGTACCACCGGAGCTGGACGCCATTGCCCGCAACCCCGACGAATTGGCGCACACAATTGCCATGCTTCAGGCTTTGCAAAGACAACAAGCCCAACCTGGCCCTTCATATGTGCGAGCAAGGTGTAGCCCCACAAAGACTCGCGAACATGAAAAGGCTAGGGGGGATCATTTGAATGAGGCTGATAGCGCCCAAGCTCGTAAGGCCAAAGGCAAAGAAAAATTGAACGTTGAGGCCGCCAGTTAGGGAGGTTGGACTCAGAATCCGACCATGATAGGAAGTCAGGGCACACGCCAAAGTGCTCTTGAAAGATTGGGTCGTTGTGGCCGAGGAATCATGGAAGTCCAACCCACTGCAGGAGCAGCTCGCCCAGCCGTAGTACCTGCTCGCCAATCAGTCCATGACAGGCTGACTAGGTCAGCTTTTGGTCGCCTTGGCCCAAATGCAGAGCCCAATCCTAGGAGGCCAATCCAGGGGGCTCTCGCTCCCAATGAGGGACTGGAGCGAACAGATGGCTGTGCGCCTCTGCTCGCCGGACAGCCTCAGAGTCAGGGGGGATCCTTGGAGGAGCTCGCCTCCATGAGGAAGGCCATAGAGAGCATGCAGGGCCAGCTAGATCAACAGAGAGGATATGGGAACACAACTCTTCCAGTCTCACCTCTATCTATGGTGATTCTGAAGGCTCCAATTCAGCAAAAGATCCAGTTTCAAGCAAGTATCCAATATGAGGGCACGGCGGATCCCCGGGTGCATTTGATGAAGTATACCAATTATATGGTATCAATGGGGGCAAGTGATGCAACACAATGTCATAACTTTCCTTTGACTCTGGGGGATCGTGTCCACAAATGGTTTTCAGCCATGCCGCCGGCTTCGATTCATTCGTTTGCCCAGTTGGGCAAATAATTCTTGTCCCATTTCTCTACGGCCGTGTCTTATCTATCCCAGAGACATCGGTTATCCGACTTGAAACAAACTGATGACGAGTCGGACCGATCGTATCTGGAAAGATTCGACAAGGTCTTGTTAGAAGGAGAGTCTGTCAGTGAAGACACCAAGATTGTGGCCGTCTTGGCTGGGCTCAAGAAGGGTACTGAACTCTGGAAAGATGTGCACCTAAGATGCCCGAAGACATATGCCGAGTTTTGGGATCGGGCAGGCGTTTTTGTCTCCATGCATGAAGCCCTGCAAAAGGACATGAGAGATAAAGGAGAGCAGAAAAGAGGGTGCGAAGAAACCTGGAACTGGTTATCGAGCTCCCAAAAACATGAAGGCGTTTACTGAAGGAACGGAGCTGAAAGACAAACTAAACCACATTCTTACCGTATCAATCGATACGGTTTACAATAACGTTTGAGACAAAAAATTGCTCACACCTCCCCGTAAAATACGTCAGGATACAAGCAAGTTGAACCAGAATAAATATTGTGCCTACCACCAGAGCGTGGGACACTTTACAAGTGAATGTCGTGACTTGTTGAAGCAGTTGTGGCATTTTTACGAAGAGGGAAAGCTATCCGAGTTTGTAAAAAGACAGCCCGGCAAAAGAACCAGAGACGAAGATTCTGATGAAGAAGACCAAGAACAGGCACCTCATCGGAATCGGGCTGGGCGACCAGCTCAGGCGCCAGTCGGGGGACCAGTTCCAGACATCCAGATGATGGAACCTGCAGGGCCCATAGGTGGTTATTCTGATGGACGACCACCAATTTCTAATCGGAAAAGAAAGGTAGAATTACGAGCGATCGGACATGTACAAGAAATGGGGATCATTCCACCTACCATGCAAACACCGGAATTAACTTTTACCGACAGAGATTTGGAAGGAGTACTAACCCCTCACAACGATTCGCTTGTGATATGTGCCAAGATTATGGAAACGAGGGTGCATAGATTGCTGGTGGATACTGGAGCCTACACTAATGTCCTTTTCAAAAAGACGCTTGATCAAATGGGAGATTATGCAAGCTACATTAGAGACACAAACCACCGTATTCTGGGGTTTGGAAATGCTGTGACGATCCCGTTGGGAATAGTAACTTTCGCTGTGTAACTTGTGACGGTCAAAGAGCCCGAGAAAAATATCGCAAGAATGGTGGATTTCTTGGTTGTTGATCAAGAGTCAACGTACAACGGATTCCTGGGTCGACCTTTCTTAAACGAATTCAGGGCCGCATGTTCAACTTACCATTATTGCATAAAATTCCCAACAGCAAGTGGAGTTGGCACGGTGAAAGGAGACCAGAGAAAAGCTCGAGAATGCCTCCTGCAAATTCAGTCAAGACAAGGACAAGTATCTATGATGGAAGCGTCAACCAGTCAACTTGAAAATGAACCCTCAATCTTGGAGGACATTCTTGGAGTTCAAAACGATAAGATGGACATTGACGATCAACCTTCGCCCACGGGCGACCAGACGCTGCAGGGCGGCGAGCAAAACCTGCCAGAAGCAATGTTACTCCCTGTGGCCGACTGTTTGTGCCCAAATGATAACCAGTGGAGTCCAACTTTGGTGGCCAAGTCTCACCCAGAACCCGCGGACGATTTTGACCCCCGGTTGGGTGTTGAACCCATGGACATCGAGGATGAGCTAAGTCCGGAAGGACCAATAGTTGACCCTCGATGGAAGGGGCAAAAACGACGGGTAACTCCAGTTGAAGAATTGGAGGCCATCAAGATTGATCCCGAGCGTGATGGTCTTGAACTTTACATCGGGTCTGAACTCCCCGAGCCTTACAGAACCCGCATGACTGGCTTTCTGAATGCTAACTTAGACGTCTTCGCATGGTCCCATGCTGATATGGTGGGAATCAATCCGAAGGATGCTTGTCACAAGCTGAATATCAACCTAGTCTGAAAACCAGTCCACTAGAAACGACGAAAATATGGACCAGACAAGTATCAAGCTCTAAACGAAGAAGTCAAAAAGTTGCTGGACAACGATTTAATTAAACAAGTGTTATGTCCACAATGGGTTGCAAATCCTGTCCTGGTACGAAAGCCGAACGGAACCTGGAGGCTATGCATAGATTTTACAGATCTTAATGCAGCATGCCCGAAGGATAACTTTCCGCTCCCGCACATCGATCAACTGGTGGACAGTACTGCCGGTCACGAAATGTTCACATTCATGGATGCTTTCGCAGGATACCCCCAGATTCCAATGCACCCTGACGACCAAGAAAATACGGCCTTTTATACTAACAAAAATTTGTTATGCTGGAAGAGGATGCCATTTGGTCTAATCAATGCTGGAGCAACCTACCAAAGGCTAGTCAACAAGATGTTTGACGAACATATTGGGGAAACGGTGGAAGTGTACGTCGACGACATAGTCGTCAAGAGTACCCAGAAGGAAGATCACCTCCATCATCTTTCCCAGGTATTCGACATACTCCGAAAATACAATATGAAGTTAAATCCAAAGAAAAGTAGTTTTGGAGTACATTCCGGGAAATTCTTGGGCCATCTGGTCAGCAAACGCGAAATCGAAGCTAATCCAGCAAAAGTGAAGGCGATCGTCGATATGGAGCCACCACGTTCTGTTAAAGAAGTGCAAAGGTTGACCGGTTGCCTAGCTACTTTAAACAGGTTCATATCACGATCAGGAGACAAGTGCCGTCCATTTTTCGAGGCCATCAAAAAGGGCAACTTTGCCTGGACGGAAAACTGCCAGAAAGCCTTTGATCAATTGAAAGAATATCTGGGAGATGTAAAAATTCTGTCAAAACCAATTTCCGGTGAAAAGCTATATTTATACCTGGCAGCGTCTGACACGGCCATAAGTTCGGTGTTAGTTCGGGCGGATGGCAAGTTTCACCTGCCAATCTACTATGTCAGCCAGGCCCTGCATGATGCTGAGGTGAAGTACTCACCAACTGAAAAGCTGGCATATGCTCTTGTCATAAGTGTCAGGAAATTAAGAACATACTTTTTCGATCATCAAGTCGAAGTTTTGACAACTTTCCCACTCAGACAAATACTACATCGACCCGACACCGTTGGCCGTCTTCTAAAGTGGTCAATAGAGATAAGCCAGTTTGGCGTGACATATGCACCTCGAACCGCGATTAAGGGACAAGCGTTAGCCGACTTTATAGTCGAATTAACCTTTTCACAAAATCCAACGAGAGGGCTAGATCACCCATGGCATCTTTATGTGGATGGTTCGTCAACAAACCTGGCCTCGGGGGCAGGGATAGTGCTCATCAGTCCCGACCGACAAGTATTCACTTCAGCAGTCAGATTTGAATTCATGGCCACCAACAATGAAGCTGAGTATGAGGCCCTCATTGCAGGTCTTCACTTGTCATTAGCAGTTGTAGTAAAACGACTCCAAGTTTTCGGAGACTCCCAACTCATTGTAAGCCAAGTACGAGGTGAATACGAGGCCAGAGACGAGCAAATGATCGAGTATCAATGAATAGTTGCTCACTTGGTATCTCTGTTAGACCAAGTATTTATCCAGCAGATACCCCGATCGAGCAACACACAAGCTGACGCCCTAGCAAGATTAGCAACAAGCGATGGGCCAGCAGATCTGACGGATATTATCATTACCAGAAAAGTCCAACCATCAACAATGGACTACGAGGTAAACCAAGTAGTCAAACACAACAACGATGAAGATTGGAGAACTCCTATAGCCAAATACTTGAAAGACGGGGAGTTACCAAGCAACTGTTGGTGAACGAATCTAATCGTAAGGATTAGTGGCTGTTTTAATCCGTTTTTACGTCACCAATCAATAACGTGTGATTGATTACCACCGTAAATGGTAAATCGGGGTGTGAATTTATCGGATTAATAAATTCAATAGTCGAAATTGAACTGATTTCATATGTGTGGGCGTTTTAGGTGTATTTGTGTGTGTTTTGGAATTGTTTAGGTATTTTAACTTTTTTGAACTTGTATTTCACAGCTGGAGAACAACTATTTATAGAGACTAACAAGCATGAGGTGTCCAAGACTCTTGGTCTCCCTAGCCTGCATGCTTGACATGTGTCCCTTTGATCCTATCAAAGCTGAATCTTAGCTACAAAGTCTTCTTTGGTCTTATCTCGGACCCATTGTTGTTCGCCTAGGTCGGCTTGATTGATCTTGTTGATTCTCCAACTTAAAGTTGTTCGCCTCTTGAGGTTGTACTTTGGAAGTTGTTCGCCATAGCTGTTGTATCATAATTTGACCAAGTTGTTCGTCATTGATGACTTCACAGTTGGCTCATTCTTGGTCTCGGGTCTTAATACCTGTTCGCCCATTAGTTGTTCGTCGGGAGAGTTGTTCGTCACTTTATACACCCCTCAGATTGGTAGATGCACCCCAATGTTGATTATCTTTGTTTAAGCCCGTAACTCTTGTTCGCTTCATGCTGGATGATGTTCGCCTATCAACAGCAACCAGATATACTCTGGTAGATGAACAACTTTACAAAAGAGGCTTTTCACTCCCACTACTCAAGTGTTTGACTAGGGGGCAAGGAAGGACAGTCCTGGAGGATATACATTCTGGAGTTTGTGGAAATCACACTGGGGGGCAAGCTTTGGCCTACAAAACTGTAAGACAAGGTTATTATTGGCCAACCTTACGGAAAGATGCAATCCAGTTAGACAAGGCTTGCCACCAGTGTCAGGTTTTTGCTCCGAGTATCCATGCCCCGGCCCAGGAGCTTGTATCGGTTTATAGTCCATGACCATTTGCAAGATGGGGAATTGACATTATTGGTCCTTTCCCGGCAGGAGTGGGAAATGTTCGATTTGCCGTTATAGCAGTCGATTATTATACAAAGTGGGCAGAAGCGAAGGCCATGGTGAAAATTACACAACAGAACATGATCAACTTCATCTGGCAGAACATCATCTGTCGCTTTGGAATTCCACGAACAATTGTGACAGATAATGGCCCGCAGTTTGACGGAAAGGAATTGAGAGACTTCTGTACAAAATGGGGGATCAGGAAACACTATTCGACTCCATATCATCCCCAGTCAAACGGGCAAGTTGAAGTTGTAAATAAGATCATCAAGCATACATTGAAAATACGTCTGGCAGAAAGTAAAAGTAGCTGGTCAGAAAAACTCCCGGAAGTCCTGTGGGCATATAGAGTTTCTCCCAGGTCAAGCACCGGAGAAACGCCTTTTGCAATGGCTTTCGGGACAGAGGCGGTGATACCAATTGAATTAAAGACTAACACAGTCAGGACGACCAACTTTGATGAACAAGCAAATCATTCTGCTTTGGCCACAGAAGCAGATTTGCTCGAAGAAAGAAGATTACATGCTGAGCAAAAGAATGCCACGTACAAGCAAAGATCAGAGCGTTACTATAATTCCCAAGTCAAGATAAGAAAATTCGAAGTTGGTGACCTCATTCTAAGAAAGAAGCTTGCCCCACCTCCAGGCATATTTGGCCCGACTTAGGAGGGCCCATACAAGGTAACAGACAGGTTACCCAATGGAGCATACGATATAGAAGACTTAGATGGCAACTCGGCCCAATATTACTGGAATGCAGCTAACCTAAGAAAATACTTTCAGTAGGCGACCAGTTTTGCCTCATGAAAGAGTGAAGATGGGTTGGGCGAGCTACTAAGTCCGTTGGGCGAACTGGAATGGCAAAGATACAAGATGGATCCAAAAACTTGCCTAGTTTTTTGAAATTTTCACCAAGTGTAAGTGGTTGAACAAAGTTGAATTCGGTCAAGTCTGGTCGCGGGCTAGTAGGCCAACATCCTGTATATTTTTATTCCCTCTTGAGAGTTTAAGGATGCCTTGACAAATTGTATAGTAGTCGAGCAACTTTGACTCCTGATGTAAATTATGTTTTTAACGGTTGGAAGCTTAACATTGTTTTTGTCGAGTAAGTCCAGCCTAGCTAGTGCAGGGTTACATTCTTGGTCGCGTTTGATACTTGTAATTTTTAAATGTTTGTTCAATATTAAGTTGTTCATTCAAAACAGAAAGGCAAGCTCAAGGCGCAAGTTGATTATACAACCAAGCCCATTAAAGGCTGTTCGTTTTTAAATGGACATAGCCTAAGCCCAAAAGCCCATCAAATCCTAAGGCCAAAAAGTTCTTAAGGAACAAGGCCCAACTACATTAAGATTGTTGAAGCACAGATAAAGATGCAAAGAACAATTAATGTAAGATAAAAGACGAGCAATTGAGCAAAATATATTCATTAAAGATAAGGCTTGATCGCCCAAAAATTACAATGAAGACGAACAACTACAACAACAAAAAAAAAAAAAAAGTACAAGTCCCTAGTTAATCCTGTCCGCTAAGATCCTTGCCCGGCTGGTGGAGAGATGTTGTCATCTTTGGGATCTTCGAGAGGAGAGCCTTCGAGGGCAGGGTCAACTGGGACCACTTGGGTTAGCTCGGCGATCAATCCCTCGATGTCAGCTTGCTCTTTGAGAGCTCTTTCATTTTGACCAGCCGGCAGGATTTGCTCACCCTCGGCAGCATCGCCCTCCTCATCCTCCTCGTCCTCTGGAGGACTTGTGATAATTATCTCCGGACCGATGAAGTCAAGCTTGACCCCATATTCAGGCAGGTCGCCAATATGGAGAGTTGTGCCCGGAGAAGGAGGGTTCGATTCGACAAAATTGCACAACTCCTTGCCGATCTCTTCAACGACAGCAGCAGCTTTAAACTCATGTGCGATACGGATGCTCTCCGCATAGCCAGTCACATAACCCAGAATTGAGCTCACCTCCATTTTAGGAATAAGTTCCTCTTGAGTAATGGAGTTGGCGAGCTGGGCTTCGAGTTCGACGATCTTAGCTGTCGCCTCAGTCGCGAATTTCTCGGTGACCTCCTTCTGCTGTTGAGCGCGGGCAAGTTCTGCCCGCATTTGCTCGATCTCGGCCATTTTGACCTTCAGTTCTTCGGAGACCTTGACGTGCAGGTCCAGAGCACGTTGCTCGCTAATTTGATGGGCCTTGGCCTTATTTTCCAGATCGGTCACGATTCTCCTCGCCTCTGCCTTAGCATCATCCCGCTCTTTGGCAATGCGGCTGACCGTGGCCGCGTGCTGGCGAGAGTCTTTCTCCAGGTCCTCCACCTGGTCGACCAAACGTTGCACGGCCGCCAAGGTGTTTCCCACCTCGACAAGACACAGACGGCCATTATCGCGAGGCGCCTGTGTCTTGACGGTCTCATTTAGCTCCTTGGTCCAGCTACGAGCAACGACCTCGGAGGCGCGGCGGACAAAAGAGTCCGGGATCTCGCGAAGGTAGGTCGGCACCTTCGAGCAGGCAAAGCGGTGCACCAAGTTAGACCACCCAGGGTATTGCTCGGGCGAGTAGCTGGAGAGAAAAAACTTCAGTTAGTAAAAAAGAAAAGGAAAAAGAAAATGCTAAGTATCCTGGGCGAAGAGAATTGTATCTATCAAGACGACCTTTGTCCCATCCGAGGTAGGTGGGGTCAGATGAAGGGCCGGAGCCTTCGCGAGCAGTAGCAACCAGAGCTTGCTCGCCGGAACGCTACACGGAAGGAGTTTGCTCGCTGTCGCCTTCAGTTGGCCGGACAGCTACCGTCACTTTCTCTTGAGCCGTCTTCGCTCGTTTGGCCGCCTTCTCAGTATCGGAGACGGGAGTGCCGTCTCCACGAAGAAGCCTCTTTGTCCTCGGGACCAGTGTCTTGGGCGGACTCGCCACTGGGGCAGGAGGCTGTGCCGAGCTCGACCCTCCGGCTTGCCTTGGGTCACCTTTTCCACCCTTGGCCGCTAGGGCAATAATCTTGGAGAGGGGGTCAGACTTCTTGCGTCCTTTTTTAGTCGGCATCTCCCAGACACGGTTGTCGAGCTCAAAGAAGGAAGGGTGAAGAGCAACTGTGGCGAGCTGATCTGTAAGGGACATGAAAAATAAGTTACTACTAAGTGTAAGGCCGACCAGATCTGTTCGCCCGACATGAAAATATACTTACCCTCTGGGATACGAGCTAGAGCCTCAAGATGGTGAGGATAGGTAGTGAGATGAGCAACTCGCAGTGTATCCTCGGAGAAGAGATGGCCAATACTTCGATCCTCTCGGCGACGAAGGGCGATCAAACACGCAACGAACATGAATTGATCGCTGATGCTGTTCTTTACAGTTCGCCACCCCAAGTTTTTGGGACCTGAAACAAAGGAAAAAGAGAATTAAAATTAGTCTAACCACTTCAAATTTATAGAAGAGGTAAGACTCACGCTTTAATTCCCTAAACTCCACCGGGGTCTCAATTCGTTCAGGACCCCCTGAAGTGCGAGCAGAAGCACACCAGTCGCCTCCGACCCAGAACCAGTGCTTCCAGTCTCGCACCTTCCCAGGGATGTCCTCGACCAATTTTTGGCCTGGTCGCGCCTTCAGATAGTACCAGCCCACCTCTTCCCCAGTGCAGCCGGTCATCGTCATCAGGTAGCCAACCTCTTCGGCGGACAGCCTATTGGGGTATCCCTCTAGGGCGAACATCACCATCAAAGCCATCAAATTTATCCACCCAACGGGAGTAAGTTGGGTGATAGCCAAGTTCACATCTTGAAGGAACTGGCCGACCAAAGGATGCAACGGCAAAGAAACTCCCGCATTCAAGGTGGCAAGGTTGATCGCCGTCAATCCGCATGGTGGGCGATCAGCTCTGTCGTCCACCAAAGGAGCATACATCGGGATATCAAAGGGAATCTTGTAATCCCTCCGAATCCCAGCCAAGTCCTCCTCGGTAATGGCGGACACGATACAGCTCGCTGCAAACTCGGTCGCTTTAAGCTTCCGTACCCCGCGAGCAGGAATGACGAATCGGTTTGAGTGCTCCTTTTCGTACTCGTCCCAGTCGACACGGTGAGCAACCGCAACTGGAACCCGACGCTCGATCAGTCTGGGCGCAGAAAAGTTGATGTCTCTTAGATAGGCCCAGGTTAATTCGTCGAGGTTCACCGACTGGAGTACCTCGACCTCTTCGTCCTCGTCCTCGTGGAGGTCCGAGCTCGTTTCCTCCAAGAGCTGGCGAGCAGGATTTGCTCGCTCCTCTCTTTCCCCGGAGGGACGAGCTCCAGAATGAACAGAGCGTGCAACCGAAGCCGCCTCGGGATCGGATTCCAGGTTGACTATGGGAGGATTCTCTTCGACGGGCCGTTTTTCGGGGTTTCGAGGAGGGAAAGAACCGGTCTCAGAGTGCGACGCCATCCAATAAGTTAAGGGAAAAGAGTTTTGAATATTAACAGATTCCGGCAGGGGAGAACACGGCGGTTTAGAACTCTCCACGGCGGAGTAGGGATTTCGGTGAGTCTAGAACGCACACAACACAAGGGAAGAAGAAAAAGAAGAAGAAAGCAAAGAAGAAACTACCTTGACGTCGTTTGAAGGTCGCCGAAAACTGGAAACGATCACCGGAAATTTAAAAGAGGAAAGAAGGAGAGATTCACGCTTAATATAAAAATCGCGAATTTTTTCCTTAAATACTCTCTGAAAAAATGGGGTACCGGGCGAGCAACTTAGAGAATCAAAGGACTAAAATGCAATTTCTGGGCGCGTGCAGCACTTGCCCGACAAAGCGGGAAGGCGCGTTGCCTCAGGATCGTGTGCGCGTGGGCGGCAGCAATCATTCCGCCTACGTCACACCTCGAGCCGTACCCAGACCTTGGAATCTCAACCGTCTTCGGCCCAAGTCTGCTCGACCAATGTTGTCCGCCCGTGAAAGTTGCTCGCCCCCGCGACATTCTTGCTCGCACCAGTGACACTTAAAAGTTGCCAACCCAAAAAATGTTCATTCATCATCTTCACAATTTATTGATCGACAAGGGGGCAATTGTTGATGGGCGAACAGAATCGTCGCACGGGCGATTAGGACTAGCTACAAATACTCGCGATTAAGGCGAAGTTAAGCCAAGATTAACCAAGGCATCTGGCGAGCAAAACCTGCACGCCACATAAAGACAAATAGGTGAACAAGGACCAATCAAAATATTCTGAATTCGGATCAAGGTCGAACAAGTCCACCTACTGTATGGCCGACCAGATTCCACCTCAGTCCCAAAGCCACCTTTCGACAAAGATCAAAGACCAGCAAAATCAGACTAAAGACTCCACCAGGACAAGTCCAACTTGGCGAGCAACTCTTGACCGCGAGCAAGTCCAACAAGATAAGGATATAATTTAGTCTAGATAAGGTCAACTTAGTCAAAGGCCAGGTGTCGAGCATGCAGGCCTGGTAGGCCAAAAGTCACAACACCTCCTGCTAGGCAATTGTCTATAAATACTTAGATTTTTTCAGCTAATAAAACAAGCACAATTATTATACACGTCTGAACTTCGATTACGAATCTAAAGCAGCTCGATTAACTTACAATCGAACTTAAACACTTAAGCTTTTATACGACTCTAATCCACCTAAATCCGAAAATCCGTATTCACTAATTACGTTAGTGATCAATCACACGTAATTGTTTGATGATCAATTAACCACCTAAAACAGCCATTAATCTTCAAGATTAGAACTGATCGTCAACAATTTGTATATTCCTTCTTCCTGAGGAATTCACTAAGCCGGTTGTACCACATTCGACCTGATTGTTTTAGGCCGTACAATGACTTCTGCATTTTTATGCTATACATACTGCGATTTTCATCATTCCTCATCTGGGGAATCCTAAATCCATCAGAGATTTTCATATAGATGTTGGCATCTAGTGATCCGTATAAATATGCGGTTACAACGTCCATCAATCTCATCTGGAGATTTAATTTAATTACCAAAGATATCATGTAGCGGAACGTTATTCCATCCATTACATGAGAATAGGTTTGATTGAAATCAATGTCGGGTCTCTACGAAAACCCTTGAGCTACCAGTCTCGCTTTGTATCTCTCCACAGTATTGTTCTCATTTCGTTTCCATACAAAAACCTATTTATATCCTACAGGGATAGCGCGCGCAGGTGTACGAATGATAGAGCCAAATACTTTTCTTTTATTTAGCGAGGCGATCTCTGCTTCAATTGCCTCTTTCCATTTCACCCAATCTGAGCGCTTCCGGCACTCAGCTATTGATTTGGATTCTGGATCCGGATCATTATTTATAATGAAAAGAGCAATTGTCACTGCAAATGTGTCGTCGACGACAATAATATTTATATTATATATTTCTCCCGTATCTATGATATTCATAGAGACTTCAATGTTTATTTCAACCAGACCTTCCTCATTTCTCAGTGTATCTAGGTCTGGTCGTTCCGCGGTCCTAGTGCGTTGAATATTTTGGGCACGTGCTTCACTATTAGGACACTCGTCTTCTGGAAGGATCACTTCTGGAGATTTTAAGTCTTCTAGACGACTCTTCTTGAGATTTCAAGTTTGACTGACCAGTTTTGCTAGCTTTCATTCTATGTGTGTTTGTTTCTTTTATAGGTTGTTGATAGGCGAACATCTTATATTGACGAGTAAAGTTAAAGGGCTAAATAAAGATTAACAAAAAAGGGGGTGCATAAGCTAATCCGGGAAGTGTATAATTTGACAAGCAACTCCTTTGACGAACAGCCTTATTGATTAGGCGTGAAATTGTTATGTTTTTATGCCCAATTTGCCCTTGTTTTGAGTGTTTTTTATGAGTATTTGGAGTCAATTGAGTATCATTTCTATAAACTGATGAATTTATCTCTTTGGTTTTTATAGATGGATAGAGGGCAAAAAAAGAAGTTCGTAGGACTTTGAATCTGCCAAAACGGACTCCCGGTTGAGGAGATATGAAGATTTTAAGAACAAGTGTACAACAGTTGAAAACTGCTCGAGCACCATAGCTCGAATGCCACCACTCGAGCACCATAGCTTGAATGCCACCATAGCTCGAGCGCTAGCGCTCGACTTGCACCAGGACTCGAGCATTTTTGCACGTTTTTGGCCCAAAATCGCCCAAATTCGTCCCAAAGCCTATATATACCCCTTCCAAGTATATTTCCACAGAAAAAGACATATCTACACATATTTACACTCGTTTTTCGAAGGAGAAAGTTTGGGAAGGAGATTGAAAGAGTTTTACAAGTTGTAATCGAGGTTTTAGCTTACGAATTCATAGTTTAATTATTTCTTTTGAACTTCTTAGATTAATTCTTTCTTTGTTCTTGGAGATTAAAAACTCTAGCTTTTCAAATTATAAAAGATTATTTTTTAGACTTTAATTTATTCTTTGTTTATGTTCTTTGATTTAATTATTGATTCAAGCATGTTTATGTTTCTTATTATCGATATTGCTTTTGTTCTTTCAATTACCATGTTAGGCTAGAACCCTTGTATGCTTGGGCTAGGATGAACTCGTAGAAGTAGGACGTTGGTATGTAATTTGGATTACTTATAATGTTTAGTTTTGATTCTCTTAATTAACGAATGCTTAAAATAAATTCTAGATTTATCTTTGAATTAAGTACAAAAATTATTAGAGAGAGGACGATCTTATCACTCATTAATAACAAATAGGCTTAACTAGAGGATTTAGAAGGGATTTATTCATCTACCGGTTTATCTAGGGAGAACGACCGCATCACCTTAGTTAAATTAGGGTACGTAGGGATTCCTATCCTGAGCATCTCCATCTCATATTTGAAAACAAACTTTAGATAATTAATTTAATTCTTTCTTTTGCCTTAGTAGAGTATTATAGCTTAGATTTTATTTCTTTAAAAATCCCAAAAACATACACTCATATTAACTATGACGCGTAGATCTTCATGGATCTATTCACATACTCACCTTCCCTTGGGTTCGATAATACTTGGTCGCTATACTTGCCCATACTACAGTGAACCCATACGCTTGCGGGGAAACTACTAGTAGAAAGTTAGTATTTTCGGTATAAGGCAATGGCGCCGTTGCCGGGGATGGCGTTGTATGTCTTTTGAATAGGACTTGTAGATAGCTTAGTAGTTAGTAGTTAGTAATGAGTGCTTTATTTTTCTGTTTAAGTCTTACGTGTTTGGCAGTTGCATTTTTATTCTTTTGTTAGTGTTTCAGGTTTATGAAAGCATGCTCGCAAGGTGATACGAGCGAAGAGAGACTACAGCTAGATCCTGAGACAATAGCAAGAAGAAACTGAGCCTTTTTAAGAAGGATGAATGCTGCCGGAGGAGAGAACGATAACATGGACATCAGTAATGAGTTGGATGATGCTGCTAATGAGTTTAATCAGACAGTGGACCGGGTTAAGGGCACTGGAGGGAATGGCAGTCAGAACCAAGTCCCGTTAGGGGAAAGCCAGAGCCAAAACCCGGGTACACAGAACGTAAACAATTCAGCTCATAACCTTGTCCAACATCCTCAGAACAACCCTGCATATCCACAGAACAATTTCCCACAAAACAACTTACCTTACCCTTACCCGTACCTACCATATCCGTATCCACCATACCCGTACCCTCCACCTCCTGTTTACAACCCACCACCAGTCTATCAACCACCACCAGTCCAAAAAGTACCCGTACCACCTGTTATTCCTCAGCCCGTTCCTCAGAACGCCGATCAGATGCCGAATTATGCCAAGTTCCTGAAGAACTTGATAGCGAAGAGACGGCGAGTAGATGAACCCAAATTGGTTCAGATGAACCCAAATTGGTTCATCTGAACCATGAGGTGAGTGCATTAGTGCACAAAGCGCTTCCCCCAAAGTTGAAGGATCCCGGGAGTTTCACGATCTTGTGTGATATCGGGAATGGAGTGAAGAAGAGAGCATTGTACGATCTTGGAGCAAGCATTAATCTGATGCCATTGTCGCTATTCAAGAAGTTGGAAGGTGGAGAACTTCAGCCGACAATGATGACACTTTAACTTGCCGACCGGTCTATTAATCGACCTCAAGGTGTGGTTGAAGACGTTCTCGTAAAAGTTGGAGATTATATTTTTCCAGCCGACTTTGTAGTGCTCGACATGGAGGAAGATGAGCATGTACCTCTGATTTTGGGAAGGCCTTTCTTAGCTACGGTCGGGATGGTATTAGATGTGGCAAATGGGAAGATCACGTTGAAAGTTGATGATCAAGAGGTGAAGATTTCCCTATACGAGACCATGAAGTACCCTATGGAGGAAGACAGTTCGGAATTGAAAAGGGTAGATGTGGCCAAAGAAGAAGAGAAAGGAGGAGTTGAGAAGAAAAAGTCCAAACTCAAGAAATTGCTTAGTAAGACTCCTCCAGATAAAGGTGAGAAGGAGTTGAGACGCCCACCACTTGAGGATAAGAAGGAAGCAAAGGAACTCATGATGAAGGTGAATGAAGGAAAGGAATTCAACCACCACTCTTATGAGAGTAAGGGAGGTAATTTTGAGTATCATGTCCCATAAGCTCCTTTGAGCCTGGTCCGGCATGAGGACCTTAAAAATAGCGCTGAATGGGAGGCAACCCATTTTTATTTGTTTTTTAGAGTTTTATGTTATTAGGGTGTTGTTGAATCGTAAGTTCTAACCTCGTACTTGAGAGTTTTATTTTGTAGGCTTGCCTTGAGGGTGAAGGAGTGCAAAAGAAGTGGAGATTGAAGGGACCAACTCAAGACCAGGAAGTGTGCCAAGTTGTTGAGAGAAATTGAATTGTTTGGATGAGGTAACCCACAACCCCAAACTTAGACCACTTCACAAGGTCGAAGTTTGGTGGAGGGGGGTGAAGTTTTTATATATTTTATGGTTACATTGCACAGGCGCACACCCTCTCTTTGGGTTGAGTTTGATTATATATTGTGCCTTGAGATGCTTCTTGAGCTGATATTGATCTGATGTGCTACTACATATTTCATGTCTAACAATCATATTATGCTTGTTGATTGCTATCTTTGAGTATGATTTGATGAGTATTGGTGAGTTGTGAAGTTGAGTTAGGAATTCTATTATGTAAGTATAGGAGTTAGAGTTGCTTTGAGAGAGAACTAGTATACTTACGAGTTTACCTTTTGAGTACATCTGTGATGAGAGTGAGAATTCACTAGGACTAGCATGGATGTAAAAGCCGTGAGTTTTGAGCCTTTTGAGATTAAGATACATGAATTGATCTCTTCGTTTGTGAGTGATTCGTCACTTTAGAGGATGCTAGAACTTGTGCGTGCTCTCACTTCTTGATTGTGTCTAGTTTGATATGTCGAATGTGATCTTAGGCCATCTTTGTTTTGAATGAGTCACTTAGCCAAAAATTTTCCTTACCATTGATATTTGTCCCTTGTTAGCCAGTTTGAGCCTTAAGCCTATTTCATTTGCTAGCACATTTAAACACTATTCCAAGTTCCTAAGTCTTTTTTACCCAATTTGAGTAGAGAATAGGAAAGGTGTGAATGTGAAGGGATCGATTTGAGTTGAAAAGGGAGAGTTGTGATTGCTTGAGTGATTATGAGAAGAAGGTGTGATGAAGAATATGAGTGTGGGAAAGAACTAAAGAATTTGAGAATGAGCAAAAGAAAAAATGAGCTCATATGTTTGTGCGAAAAAGAGAAAAAAAAAGGTGAAGTGATTGAAAAAAGTGAAATGAGATAGAAAAAAAATTGAAGTGTTGAGAGTATTGGAATTGAAAGTGTGTTGATTGAAAATATTTGAAGTATTCTGTTCCTAATCTCGAAGTACTAAAGTTTGAGTTTCTATTCTCCATTCACTTAAGTCACTTATCCATATTGTTATCCCACTTGTCCAAAGAGCCTACATTACAACCTTGAGAAAAGTTCTTTTTGATTCGGCATTGATTTCTAGAGTATGGTCGAAGTGGAGAGTGCTTACAAGCCTATGACTGCTGATATGTGTGATTGATTGATTGAGTGAGTCCCTTATTATTGATATACATTTGTGAGGGAGTGAAACACATTGTCGAGGGCACATCCATGCTTGATCTTGGTGTTTCTTGTTGTTATTGCATGAGTATGATGGGGGGGGTGCGTTAGTCTACGTGTGATTGATCTTTGAAGCTCGAGTTCCTTTACTTGCATGATTTGATTTTTTGACTCATTCCTAACAATTTCACTTGACTTATTATTCGTTGCTTGAGGACAAGCAACATGGTAAGTTTGGGGGGTTGATTAGGCGTGAAATTGTTATGTTTTTGTGCCCGATTTGCCCTTGTTTTGAGTGTTTTTGATGAGTTTTTGGGGCAATTGAGTATCATTTCTATAAACTGATGATTTATCTATTTGGTTTTATAGATGGATAGAGGGCGAAAAGTGGAGTTCGTAGGACTTTGAATTGACCAAAACAGACTCCTGGTTGAGGAGACATGAAGATTTTAAGAACAAGTGTACAACAGCCGAAACTGCTCGAGCACCATAGCTCGAATGCCACCACTCGAGCACCATAGCTCGAATGCCACCATAGCTCAAGCGCTAGCGCTCGACCTGCACCAGCACTCGAGCGTTTTTGCACATTTTTGGCCCAAAATTGCCCAAATTCCTCCCAAAGCCTATATATACCCCTTCCAAGCATATTTTTACAGAACAAGACATATCTACACATATTTACACTCGTTTTTCAAAGGAGAAAGCTTGGGAAGGAGATTAGAAGAGTTTTACAAGTTGTAATCGAGGTTTTAGATTACGAATTTATAGTTTAATTATTTCTTTTGAACTTCTTAGATTAATTATTTCTTTGTTCTTGGAGATTAAAAACTCTAGCTTTTCAAATTATAAAAGATTATTTTTTAGACTTTAATTTATTCTTTGTTTATGTTCTTTGATTTAATTATTGATTCAAGCAGGTTTATGTTTCTTATTATCATTATTGCTTTTGTTCTTTTAATTACCATGTTAGGCTAGAACCTTTGTATGCTTGGGTTAGGATGAACTCGTAGAAGTAGGACGTTGGTACGTAATTTAGATTACTTGTAATGTTTAGTTTTGATTCTCTTAATTAACGAACGCTTAAAATAAATTCTAGATTTATCTTTGAATTAAGTACAAAAATTGTTAGCGAGAGGACGATCTTATCACTCTTTAATAACGAATAGGCTAAACTAGAGGATTTAAAAGGGATTTATTCATCTACCGGTTTATCTAGGGAGGACGACCGCATCACCTGCACGTCATGAGTATTCTAATTACCGTACCAACTCCGTTAGTATACGTAAGAATTCCTATCCTGAGCATCTCCATCTCATATTTGAAAACAAACTTTAGATAATTAATTTAATTCTTTCTTTTGCCTTAGTAGAGTATTATAACTTAGATTTTATTTCTTTAAAAATCCAAAAACATACACTCATATTAACTATGACGCGTAGATCTCCAGGGATCTATTCGCATACTCACCTTCTCTTGGGTTCGATAATACTTGGTCGCTATACTTGCCCATACTACAGTGAACCCATACTCTTGTGGGGTAACTTCTAGTATAGCTAGTAAAGTTCGGTCTAAGTCACTTATGCGAACAAGTCCCGAGATCCGGGATTAGATGAGCCCTACGCCATGTCATTGATGACGAACAACATTGTCATGAAGCAGTGTCTACCAACTCAAGAGGTGTATAATACCAAGTCTCATAACCTGCTAGAAATCTGGCGAACAAAGAACAAAGATCCTGGAGCTCATCTACAAGGGGCAAAGAGGTGAACAACTTCCGAATCATACACGCAAGATGCGAACAACTTCTACAAAGAGAGCATGCTGGACTAATCAAGCCATCAAGATGAACAATAATAAATCCGAGATAAGACCAAAGACAAGACTTTGTAACTAAGTGATGGTCCCGTTTTCGAAGGGCAAAATGGGAATTCAGGAGATTTTTTTTTATTAAAATATCTCGCGTCGCACCCTGACTGAGTTCAGTGATGGAATACTCAAGTCACTGCGTTGCTAAGAGTCAGAGCACTCAAGTCAGTGTAACTGACTTGCGAGCTCAGGCTCTTAACAAGGCAGTGACTCGAGAGACTGAACTCTCGAGTGCTTAGCCTGATTTAGTCAGTGAGATGGATCTTCCTGACTGAAATGCTTAACCAAAGTTTCCTTTAACAAAACTCTCAGTGAGCTGATTTTCACAACACTTTGGTAAATACTTAAAACAATAAAGACACTCAGTTTAACGTGGTTCAGAGACTCAAGCTCTTACATCCACGGCCTGATTTAACAGGAGATCCACTAACTTGGATTCTTGTTTTTAACGTGCCAATGTGCACTTACAACTGGACTCACGCCACTCCCTGGGCTGCCTCTCCTCACCTCACTACAAACCTAACATTCTCTGAAAGGGTTTAGTTTGGTTTGGTTTTCTCCAACTAGGTGAGTCTTTCCTTTACAATGTGTTAGCCTTAAAGCTAAGATTAGGAAAACCTCTCTAAGCTAAGAGTTACAAGCTTGACACTCAATGAATATAAGTGATAACCCTAAAGGCCAGTGTCGTGGGTGTAAGCACACTTCCTTATGACTCCCTAACAACTCTTACACCCTCACAGCTTGTAGGTGTTGATATTTCTTTTTCACACACACTTACAACTGAAGCTATGAACTTGTATTTATAATGGGGATTCAAATGTATCCGTTGGAGGGAAGATACATTTGAATCCAACATTAAATGGTTTCAACCACTTTTCTTGGAATTCGGCCTTTGTCAGTGTCAGAGTTGCTGCCTCGTGCTGATTGGTCCACGTGGCCTGGATTCACGGATCTTTGACTCAGTGGGTTTGACTAAGACCCACTGACTTTAGGTAGCTTCCTCCTTTACTGACTGATGATCTTCAGTGGACTAAACGTCTTTAGTGTAGTTGTCCTTCAGAGACTGTTTGAAGATCATTTCTAAGAAGTTTGTCATAAGGCTGAATGACAAACTTCCCTGACCACAGTAGCCTGGCTCCTTCAGGGCCTACTTGGTGCAGCACTGATCCTCCTGATCATGCTCTTCACTGAGTGGTCCACCTGACCTAGCTTAGATCAGCCCGGTTTACACTCAGTGGGACATCCTTCAGGTTTCTCTTCTGGTTCAGGTTGCAAGCATGGCTTCAGTCAGTTATTCTAGGTGTCATCTTGATATCTTCAGGCTGTGTTGCTGAGTTCCCCCTCAACTGAACAGCCTATTCTACTGAAAGCTAATCTAGCCTGACATGAAACAAAAGATACTATCCTGACTGCTTTCAAACCTATTACATGTTGTTTTGGAAAATCATCAAAACTAAAATATATCCCAACAATTTCCCCTTTTTTGATGATTCCAAAACTTCTAACCAAAAGGTTTTTTATTACAAGAATAATGTCAGAGCACAAGTAATAGTTTGAAATATGCAGGAATTCCCATAGTTTAAAACATTTAAGATCTGTTCGGTTGACCATTTTTCTTAACAAAACTGGATCAGTGGTCATGTGAACAACCCGCTCTGATACCAATTGATGGTCCCGTTTTCGAAGGGCAAAATGGGAATTCAGGAGAATTTTTTTTTAAAACATCTCGCGTCGCACCCTGACTGAGTTCAGTGATGGAATACTCAAGTCACTGCGTTGCTAAGAGTCAGAGCACTCAAGTCAGTGTAACTGACTTGCGAGCTCAGGCTCTTAACAAGGCAGTGACTCGAGAGACTGAACTCTCGAGTGCTTAGCCTGATTCAGTCAGTGAGATGGATCTCCCTGACTGAAATGCTTAACCAAAGTTTCCTTTAACAAAACTCTCAGTGAGCTGATTTTCACAACACTTTGGTAAATACTTAAAACAATAAAGACACTCAGTTTAACGTGGTTCAGAGACTCAAGCTCTTACATCCACGGCCTGATTTAACAGGAAATCCACTAACTTGGATTCTTGTTTTTAACGTGTCAAGGTGCACTTACAACTGGACTCACGCCACTCCCTGGGCTGCCTCTCCTCACCTCACTACAAACCTAACATTCTCTGAAAGGGTTTAGTTTGGTTTGGTTTTCTCCAACTAGGTGAGGTTTTCCTTTACAATGTATTAGCCTTAAAGCTAAGATTAGGAAAACCTCTCTAAGCTAAGAGTTACAAGCTTGACACTCAATGAATATAAGTGATAACCCTAAAGGTCAGTGTCGTGGGTGTGAGCACACTTTCTTATGACTCCCTAACAACTCTCACACCCTCACAGCTTGTAGGTGTTGATATTTCTTTTTCACACACACTTACAACTGAAGCTATGAGCTTGTATTTATAATGGGGATTCAAATGTATCCGTTGGAGGGAAGATACATTTGAATCCAATATTAAATGGTTTCAACCACTTTTCTTTGAATTCGGCCTTTGTCAGTGTCAGAGTTGCTGCCTCGTGCTGATTGGTCCACGTGGCCTGGATTCACGGATCTTTGACTCAGTGGGTTTGACTAAGACCCACTGACTTTAGGTAGCTTCCTCCTTTACTGACTGATGATCTTCAGTGGACTGAACGTCTTCAGTATAGTTATCCTTCAGAGACTGTTTGAAGATCATTTCCAAGAAGTTTGTCATAAGGCTGAATGACAAACTTCCCTGACCACAGTAGCCTGACTCCTTCAGGGCCTACTTGGTGCAGCACTGATCCTCCTGATCATGCTCTTCACTGAGTGGTCCACCTGACCTAGCTTAGATCAGCCCGGTTTACACTCATGGGACATCCTTCAGGTTTCTCTTCTGGTTCAGGTTGCAAGCATGGCTTCAGTCAGTTCTTCTGGGTGTCATCTTGATATCTTCAGGCTGTGTTGCTGAGTTCCCCCTCACTGAGTTCCCTCTCAACTGAACAGCCTATTCTACTGAAAGCTAATCTAGCCTGACCTGAAATAAAAGATACTATCCTGACTGCTTTCAAACCTATTACATGTTGTTTTGGAAAATCATCAAAACTAAAATATATCCCAACACTAAGTTTCAGCTTAGATAAGGTCAAACAAGGTCAAAGGACACATGTCAAACATGCAGGCTAGGAAATCCAAGAGTCATGTACACCACCTACTTGGTGGTCTTTATAAGTAGTTGTTCTTCACCAAAGAAATATAAGTTCAAATACACAAATACTCCCAAAACACATACTAACACACCTAAACGTGCACACATACGAAATAAATACAAATATAACACTCGTATTTACGATTCTACAACACGAACTATCGAATTTACCATTTACGGTGGTAATCAATCATACGTTCTTATTTGGTGATTCTAAATTTGGTTTAAAACAGCCACTAAATTTGAAGTGTGATTATCAAGAACATAAAGTTTAAAACTTGAAGATTTGAAGGAATCCTCAAGAAATTCTTGAAGATTCAAGCAAAAGTATTCTTGGTGTTCTTCAAACCCAAATTTGAAGATTCAAAGATTGAGAAGATAATTCAAATCAGGATGCCTCAATCCAAGGAAACAAGGATTTCACATCCCTCGATGGAAGTCTCCCCAACCCGGGTCTCATCCACTGATCGTCAGGACCGTGATCCATGGCAAGCGAACAAGGTTCAACCTTCAGCCGCAACCCATGTAATGCCTCCAGACTTAGAGGCATTGGCTAAAGACCCCCAGGAATTGGCCAAAACCATAGCTGCTCTCTAGGCATTTCAGAAGCAACAACAACAACATATGCCTTCACAAGCAAGGTCTAAATCCCGTAACCTGGAAATTGTAAGAGCAAGGTCTGCTCGCGGCGAGCAACATGAAGTTAATAGTGCCCAGAATCGAGGGGACAAGGGCAAGGCAAAAATGGTTAACCAAACAGAAGGTCAGGCTAAGTCTACACATGGGCGAACAACAATGTCCAGCCACGGAACAACTCATTCCAGTGCACAGGACAGACTTAGCCAACCTTGACCCCAGAAAGAAGTTGCTTGCCAGGGAGCTGGAGATGGGCGAGCAACTGTTGAGCAAGCTCGCCCATCAGTTCATGAAAGACTGTCTCAATCAGCCTTTAGGCGCCTAGGGCCAAATGCGGTAAGCAACCCTAGGAAACAACCTCAACAAATGCCCACTCCGAGTGAGGGACTGCGACGAGCAGAAAGACCAGTGTCTTTGCTCGCCGTACAGCCTCCAAGTCAGGGGGCATCTCTTGATGAGTTGTCAAGCCAAAGAAAGGCTGTGGAGAGCATGCAGGGGCAGCTTGACCAACAAAGGGGAATGGGGAAGACCAGCATGCCATCCTCACTATCTTCGGTCATTCTGAAGGCCCAAATCCAAAAAAAGATACAATTTCCGGCAAGCATACAATACAAAGGCATTATTGATCCACGAGTCCATCTAACGAAGTATTCAGACTATATGATTTCTGTGGGAGCCAGTGGCGCCACCCAATGCCGGAATTTCCCCTTAACTTTGGGGAACATAGTGCATAAGTAGTTTTCAGCAATGTCACCAACATCCATTCACTCTTTTGTTCAGTTAAGCCGAGAGTTTCTCTCTCACTATTCGACGGCCGGATCGTACCTTTCCCAAAAGCACCGACTGTCAGACTTGAAATAAAATGACGACGAGTCAGACTAGGCTTTCATGGAAAGGTTCGATAAAGTATTGCTGGAGGGAGAACCGGTTAGTGAAGATACTAAGATTGTAGTCGTCATGGCCGGGCTGAAAAAAGGGTCAGACCTGTGGAAGGAGGTACATCTGAAGTGCCCAAAAAGTTATACCGAGTTCAGAAATCAAGCCGACATATTCGTCTCTATGCATGAAGCTTTACAAGCAAACTTGGGGGACAACAAGGCTGATCCAAAGGAGAACAACAAGAAGCCCGGGGGAACAGGCTATCGGGTCCCTAAGAACATGAAGGTATTTACCGAAGGGACGGAGCTGAAGAAAAAGTTGAATCAAGTGCTAACAGTATCCATCGATACTATGTACAACAATGTAAAGGAGAAAGAGTTACTCTCCCCTCCCCGGAAGATTCGCAAAGAAACTGGTAAACTCAACCCGAATAAGTATTGTGCCTACCATCAAAGCGTGGGGTATTTTACTAGTGAGTGTAGAGATTTACTCAAGCAACTATGACGATTCTACGAGGAGGGAAAACTCTCCAAATTTGTCAAAAGACAGCCTGGGGAGAGAGGCCGGGAGAGCAGTTCGGGAGATGAGATTGACGATCAACCTCCGTAAAATAACCGACTCGGACGACAAGTTCTAGCCATTGTTGCTCGCCCGGTAGAAGATTTATACATGATGGAACCCTCAGGACCTATAGGAGGGTGTTCTGATGGACGACCACCAATTTCCAACCGAAAAAGAAAAGTTGAGTTACGAGCGATCGACCATGTACAAGAAATGGGGATCAATTCATCCGTCCTACAAACATCGGAATTAGTCTTCACAGAGAAGGACTTGGACGGAATTTTGACTCCACATAATGACTCTCTCGTAATTTGTGCCAAGATTATGTGGACCAGGGTGCATCGCTTGTTGGTGGACACAGGGGCTTACACCAACATCCTCTTCAAGAAGATACTTGATCGACTGGGGGATTATGCAGGCTATATCCGAGACTCAAATCATCGTATCTTAGGTTTTGAAAATGCTGTAACGATCCCTCTGGGAATAATTACTTTGTCTGTGCAACTTGTAACGACCGAGGAACCCGAGAAAAATATCACAAGAATGTAGACTTCTTGGTCGTAGATCAAGAATCGACCTATAACAGGTTTCTAGGTTGACCTTTTTTGAATGAATTTAAGGCTGCATGTTCAACCTACCACTATTGCATAAAATTCCCAATAGCAAGTGGAGCTGGTTCAATAAGAGGAGACCAAAGAAAAACTCATGAATATCTCCTGCAAATGCAATCAAAACAGGGACAAGTTTCCATGATGGAAGCCACCACCAGCTACCCAATTGATGAACCATCAATACTGGAAGACATGATGGAGGCAGACGACCATATGGACACTGACGAACAACTTCTCCCCACCGACGAACAGCTATTGGACGAACAACTCGCCACCACCCAGAAAGAACCCGCATTTGACGAACATCATGTAGGTGGTGACGAGCAACATATAAAAAGTGACTTGGAGGGCCAGATGTTGACCAACAACAATGGGTCAGGGCCGACAGATGATCTAGAACCCCGCCTGGGAGCAGAGCCCATGAACATCGAAAATAATTTTAACCCTGAGGGACCAATACTTGATCCTTGTTGGAAAGGACAAAAATGACGAGCAACTCTAGTCGAAGAACTGGAGGCGTTCAAAATTAATCCTGGGAACGAAGATCTTGAATTTTACATAGGATCTAAGCTCCCTGAGCCTTACAGATCCCGAATGAAAGAGTTCCTCAGCAAGAATCTAGATGTTTTTGCTTGGTCTCATGCAGACATTGTGGGAATAGATCCAAAGCATGCTTGCCACAAGCTTAATATCAATCAAGCAAAAAGGCCAGTCCATCAAAAATAAAGAAAGTACGGCCCTGACAAGTATCAAGCTTTGAATGAAGAGGTGAAGAAGTTGTTAGACAACGATCTAATCCGACAGACACTTTGTCCACAATGGGTAGCAAACCCAGTCTTTGTGCGGAAGCCAAACAGAACCTGGAGGCTATGCATAGATTTTACAGATCTGAATGCAGCATGCCCGAAGGACAACTTTCCTCTCCCACACATTGATCAATTGGTGGACAACACGGCGGGTCACGAGATGTTAACATTCATGGATGCCTTTGCCGGATACCATCAAATCCCAATGCATCCAGATGATAAAAAAATCATAGCATTTTATACGAACAAAAACTTGTTGTGCTGGAAAAGAATATCGTTTGGCCTCATTAATGCAGGCGCAATATATCAGAGGTTGGTGAACAAGATGTTTGATGAACAAATTGGAGATACCGTAGAAGTCTACGTAGAAGATGTCATGGTTAAAAGTCCCAAAAAGGAAGATCATCTCCAACATTTGATCCAGGTATTCGAAATCCTTCGACACTACAACATGAAGCTAAATCCAAAGAAGAGCAGCTTTGGAGTTCATTCAGGGAAGTTCCTGGGCCATCTTGTTAGCCAACGAGGAATTGAGGCCAACCTAACAAAAATCAAAGCCATTGTGGATATGCAACCACCACATTCGGTAAAAGAGGTGCAAAGGTTCACAGAATACCTAGCAGCATTAAACCGGTTCATATCCCGATCAGGAGACAAGTGCCGTTCATTCTTCGAGGCCATCAAGAAAGGAAAATTTACATGGACTAACAACTGCCAGAACGCGTTCGAACAACTTAAAGACTACTTGGGAGATGTTAAAATTCTACCAAAGCCCATCCCCGGTGAAAATCTCTATTTGTATCTGGCAGCATCGGAAGTGGCGATCAGCTCTGTTCTGGTTCGAGAGGATGACAAATTTCATCAACCAATCTACTACGTCAGCCAAGCTTTACATGAAGCAGAGATCAAATATTCCCCAACCAAAAAGTTATCGTATGCACTTGTTATGAGTGTGAAAAGTTACAACCATACTTCTTCGACCATCAAGTTGAGGTGCTAACATCTTTTCCACTCAGACAAATTCTCCATCGCCCAGACACAACTGGTCATCTATTAAGATGATCACTAGAGATTAGTCAGTTTGGGGCCACCTATGCTCCTCGAACAGTGATCAAAGGGCAAGCTTTGACCGACTTTATTGTCGAGCTAGCGTTCCCTCAAGATCCGACGAGAGGACTAGATCATCCCTGGCATCTTTACGTGGACGGATCATCCACCAACATGGCCTCGGGGGCAGAAGTAGTTCTTATTAGCCCCGACAGCCAAGTCTTCACCTCGGCCATCAAATTTGGTTTCATGGCTACCAACAACGAAGTTGAGTATGAAGCTCTCATTGCTGGTCTCCACTTATCCCTTGTAGTAGGTGTCATGATGGTCCCGTTTTCGAAGGGCTAAAATGGGAATTCAGGAGCGATTTTTTTTTTAAACCTTTTGCTCAGGGAGTTCAGCAAGAGTGAATAATACTCAAGTCACTGAATTGCTAAGAGTCAGAGCACTCAAGTCAGTGCAACTAACTTGCGAGCTCAGGCTCTTAACAAGACAGTGACTCGAGAGACTGAACTCTCGAGCGCATTGCCTGAACTGGTCAGTGAGAGGGATTCTCCCTGACCTAAATACTTAACCAAAGTTTTCCTTTTTAACAATGCTCTCAGTGAGCAGATTTTCACAACACTTTAGTAAATACTTTTAAAGATAAGTACGCTCAGTTTAACGTGGTTCAGAGACTCAAGCTCTTACATCCACGGCCTGATTTAACAGAAAATCCATGGGATTCTTGTTTTTAACGTGCCAAGGTGCACAAAACACTGGACTCACGCCACTCCCTGGGCTGCCTCTCCTCACCTCACTACAAACCTAACATTCTTCTGAAAGGGTTTAGTTTGGTTTGGTTTTCTCCAACTAGGTGAGGTTTTCCCTTACAATGTTTTAGCCTCGATGCTAAGGTTGGGAAAACCTCTCTAAGCTAAAAGTTACAAGCTGAACACTCATTTGTGTATATCTATGAACTCTAAAGTTCAGTGTATAAGATGTGAATCGTGCACTAAACACTCACACCTTCACAGCTCGTAGGTGTTAATTTTTCTCCTCTCACACACGCTTAAACCGAAGCTATGAGCTTGTATTTATAGTGTGGATTTAAATGTAACCGTTGGAGGAAATTACATTTGAATCCATACAATTAATAGTTTCAACCACTTTTCTTGGAATGCGACCTTGTCAGTGTCAGATTTGCTGCCTCGTGCTGATTGGTCCACGTGGATTGCATCCAACGGATCTTTGACTCAGTGGTTTGACCAAGACCCACTGACTTTAGGTAGCTTCCTCCTTCACTGACATGATGATCTTCAGTGGACTGAACGTCTTCAGTGTAATTGTCCTTTAGAGACTGTTTGAAGATCACTCCAAGAAATTTGTCATAAGGCTGAATGACAAACTTCCCTGACCACAGTAGCCTGACTCCTTCAGGGCCTACTTGGTGCAGCACTGATCCTCCTGATCATGCTCTTCACTGAGTAGTCCACTGACTTAGCTTAGACCAGCCAGATTTATACTCAGTGGGACATCCTTCAGGCTTCTCTCCTGGTTCAGGTCTCTGCCATGGCTTCAGTTAGTTCTTCTTGATGTCATCTTGATATCCTCAGGCTGTGTTGCTGAGTTCCCCCTCGCTGAGTTCCCCCTTAACTGAGTTCTTCTCAACTGACAGCCTATTCTACTGAGAAATAACCTAGCCTGACCTGAAACAAAAGATACAATCCTGACTGCTTTCAAACCTATTACAAGTGGTTTTGGAAAATCATCAAAACTAAACATATCCCAACATGTCAGACGTTTACAAATATTCAGCGACTCACAACTGATCGTAAACCAAGTCCGAGGTGAATACGAAGCAAAAGATGATCACATGATCAAATATTAGCAGATTATTGCTCACCTAATGTCCTTCTTGGATCAATTTTTCATTGAACAAATTCCAAGGACGAGCAACACCCAAGCAGATGCATTGGCCCGACTAGCAACAAGCGAATGACCTATAGAATTGGCAGACATTATAATCACAAAGATGAACAACCCATCAACAATAAGCTATAATGTTAGCCAACTAGACGAACAAACCAATGAAGAAGAAGACTTGAGAACAAATATAGTCAAATATTTGAAAAATGGAGAAAAACCAAACAACTCTTTTAAAGCTGCCAAGCTAATAAAATAAGCTGCCAGATATACTCTGATAGACGAGCAGCTTTACAAAAGGGGAATATCAATTCCACTTCTCAAATGTTTGCCTAGGGGGCAAGGACGAGCAATACTAGAAGAAATACATGCCGAAGTATGCAGAAATCACACTGGGGGGCAAGCCTTGGCGTACAAAACTATCAGACAAGGTTATTATTAGCCAACTTTACGTCAGGATGCAATCAAGAAAGTAAAAACTTGTCACCAATGCCAGGTTTTTGCCCCGAACATTCACACCCCAGCTCAGGAGCTCGTATCAGTTTACAGCCCATGGCCGTTTGCAAGATGGGGGATGGACATTATTGGTCCCTTCCCAACAAGAGTTGGAAATATTCGATTTGCTATCGTGGCAGTCGATTATTATACGAAATGGGCAGAAGCAGAAGTCATGATGAAAATTACACAACAAAAGATGATCAACTTTATATGGAAGAACATTGTCTGTCATTTTGGAGTTCCACAAACAATTGTGATGGACAACGGTGCACAAAGTGGGGAATAAAAAAATATTATTCTACTCCTTATCATCTTCAGTCTAATGGACAAGTTGAAGCTGTTAATAAGATCATCAAACATACATTGAAAGTACGATTGGCGGAGAGCAAAGGCGATTGGTCTGAAGAACTTCCGAAAGTCTTGTGGGCATACAGGGTTTCTCTCAAGTCTAGCACCGAAGAAACACCTTTTGCAATGACTTTCGGAGCAGAAGCTGTCATTCCAATTGAGTTAAAAACTAACACCTTAAGGACAACCAACTTTGATGAACAAGTGAACAACTCTGCTCTAGCTACTGAAATGGATTTGCTCGAAGAAAAACGATTAAATGCCGAGCTAAAAAAATGCTACGTATAAGCAGCGAGCAGAACGCTACTATAATTCCCATGTTAGAATCAGGGAATTCAGAGTTGGAGATTTTGTTCTAAGAAAGTTGCTCGCCCAACCTCCAGGTGTATTGGGACCAACTTGGGTGGGCTCGTATCGTATAACAAATAAATTTCTTAATGGTGTATACGATATCGAAGATATGGAAGGCAAGTCGGCCCAATACTCCTAGAATGTTGTACATCTTAAGAAGTACTATCAATAAGTCGAATAAGTTCAACTCTTGGGCGAACAAATGTCTTAGGGGGCAAGTGAACCAAAGGAACCAAAAAACTTGCCTAATTTTTTTGAAAATTTTGTTAAGTATAGAATGAGATGTTGTTCGGCACATTGTATAGTTTGGTGTTGTTTCATCTTTTATTTTTAGATAGAGTTGCTCGGCAAGAATGTTATAAGCGAGCAAGAATTTTTGTGTTAGTGTTCAAAGTTGTTCGTCAGATTGTATATGTTAGTGATGAACAGTCTTAAAACACTTGTAAATTTTCATGATGTAAATATAGTTGTTCGTTGGGGGATAAGTCTAAAGCTCAAGGTATAAGTCAATTTTTAAGGACTAAGGCCATTTAAAGGTTGTTCGTCTTTTAAGATGAGCAGAACCTAAGGCCAAACCCATATTCAAGTTCAAATCGAACAAAACCCAATATTATATGTTATAATTGCAAAAGCATTGTACAAAAATGTAAAGGCAATTAACATATAAAAAGAAGGTGAGCAAACAAAAAAGACATTCATTAATAAAAGGCACTAAGCCTAAAAAAATTACAAAGTACAAGCATAAGTAACAAAAACCTGCCGAGCAACTATTACATAAGTGTAAAGGAAATCCAAAGTTCTAATCCTGATGCTGCTCTCTCTGAGGAAGATCTTGTGTTTGATCAGCAGGAGGCTCAATGATCATTGTGCTCGCGAGATCTTCAGCATCTTTCTTCTCCTTCTCGGCAGCCTCTTGCTCGCCTATAGCTACCTGCTCGCTCTTATCAAGGGAAATCGGAGGCCGAGTAACAATAATAGTGGGGTCAAGTTTGTCAATCTTGACCCCGTAGTCTGCCATATCCCCCAATTGGATTTCGATGTTGTTGGGTGGGGGATAGTTCTCTACGGACTCAGTCAAATCATTGCCCATCTCCTCCACTAGATCTTTGTACTCGTGCCAGACGAATACAGTCGGCATAGGCACAAATATAGCCTAAGTTAGAGATGGGAGCAGATCGGACTTGCAGCTCGGCCTCCAGTTGCTGGCCAGGTGTACATACTTGCATTAACCTCCTTGAGGCGAGCAATTTCCACCTCGAGCTTGGCAGTCTTTTGTTCGGCAGCAGCAAGCCTTTTTTCTCCTTCCTCGAGCAGCGCCTCTTTACATTTCAGCTCGGCAGACAAGCTTTGATAACTCTCGAGATGTTTCTTCTCAGAGTCAATAGAGAGAGTGAGCTAGTTGTTCAGACGAGCAACTTTAGCCTCATAGTTGTTCACTAGGCCATCTTTTTCTTCGGTCAGTTGCCGAGCAGTATTGGCATATCACCGAGCAACATCTTCTAGCTCGGCCAGTTGGGCCATTCCCTTTTGGGCCATCACCAGGGCGCTGGCACTTTGCATCATGGAGTAGTAGAAGTTGTCCGCCACCCCTTGCATGGAGATAGTTTTCTCCATGGGTCTGGTCCAGGCCCTGCCGATCAACTCAGTCGCCCTTCGAACGTGCTCGCCCGGAATCTCTCTTATATTTACCGGGGTCTTGGAGCAGGCGTACTGGTGCACCGGGTTTACTCGCCCGGGATGGTTCTCTGGCCGATATCTGCGAACAACATTATGGATTTATACTAAGAAAAAATCCAAGAAAATAGAATTTGATCTACAAAGTGAGAAACACTTACTCAGCAAATTTGCGCTCATCCCAGCCAAGATGGGTGATATCTTCTGGGCCTT
Organism: Ballota nigra; assembly: GCA_947034835.1. Lineage (NCBI taxonomy): Eukaryota > Viridiplantae > Streptophyta > Magnoliopsida > Lamiales > Lamiaceae > Ballota > Ballota nigra. Next base: position 27,417,658 of record OX344730.1, read on the forward strand.
GGAAGGGGGTAACATCTTTCCCAACTTTGCTCGCCTTGTCAGTCGGCTCGATGGAGGCATGGCGAAAAACCTCACCATGGTGAGTGTGAGCGTGGCTCTTTCCCACTTTCTCCTTCCCTTTGTTGTCAGCAGAGGCGGGTTGGGTTACTAAAGTCCCATCTCCCATTTTTAAACATTTTGCTCCATGAGGAGATGAAGCGGGGGGAGATGGGGAGGGAATGCTTGGCGGAGGGGCAGCCTACCGAGGAACTTTCGCTCCCTCGGGCTTATTCGTCATGGTTAACACCTTAGAGGGCGGGTCCACCTTAATCTTCTTTTGCTTTGGTGGAGGCATCTCGTGCACTCTTTGTTCTAGAAGGCCGAAGCAAGGAGGGACTGCTACTGTGACTTGCTCGGCTAAAAAAAAGAAGAGAATTAATGTGTGACTTAGACGAGCAAGTATTGTTTAAATTTCTCCAAGACGAACAAGCAAGTTCATGAGAGTTAGTAAAAATTCATACCTGTGGGCACCTCAACTCTGGCTTCAAGATGGTGAGGGTATGTGAGCAGGCGAGCAGCTCTTTGACATCTCTCTTCGCTCAGATACTGAATGGTCCTGTCTGCTCTACTTCGTAAGCCGACCAAACAGGAGGTGAAGAGAAACTCTGAGCCAATCTCTTCTTCTTCTGTGTTCCACTTAAGCAATCGAGGACCTGTGAGCAACAAGAAAAGTTAAATTAGAACAACACAGTTCAAAGACGAACAGAAATAAGCTTACGTCTAATTCTTCCATAAGATGCGAGGGAGTTTATGCTCCCAACACCACCGTATGGACCAGAAGATGCTCGCCAATCACCCCCTATAAAGAAGAAGTGCTCTTTCCAATTTCTGATCTTGTTCGGCACCCCCTCAACCATCTTGAGTCCAGTTCGGGCTTTCAGATAATAGTACCCCTCTTCACCCACTGGACATTTGGTGATTTCATTAAGTAATTTATCTCCTCGGCAGTCAAACGATCCATATATCCCTCCAAGGCGAACAAACTCATGGTGCCGAGAAAATTCATCCACTCAATTGGAATAATCTGGGTGATAGCAAGGTTGGTGGCCTCCAAAAAGCGACCAACAACTGGGGGCAATGACAACTTCAACCCGGCCATCAAAGTAACAATATTGATCACCGTGCATCCCGGGAGAGGGCGATCAACTCTTTCTTTCTTCTTGGGAGCCCACATATGAATATCGAAGGGAATTTGATACGTTTCCCGAATTGAATCAAGCTCGCTCCTGTGGATAACACTACGAATCCTGCTCGCCTGGAAATCTGTTCACTCCAAACCAAGTACTACTCGTGGAGGATGGGGAAGCTTGTTCGCGAATTCATCCGCATATACTCGCCAATTAAATGAACGAGCAACTCTTGATGGAATTTCATTCTCAAGCATTTTGGGATTGGGAAAGTCAATGCCCTCCAAGAATTCGCGAGTCAGTTCGTCAAATTCGAGATCTGTGTCTACTGATCTAGAGCTCGAAGAGGATCCTTCGTCTGAATCTCTATTCGCCGCCGCTATAATTTCCTCGCCAGATTGACGAGCACTCGTATCCTCCACAGAGCGAACCACGGAGTCGAGAACGGGATGCGTCTCCGATGAAATTTTGAAAGGAGGCTGGTTTTCGTATGCAACGATTGGAAAAGGAGGATCAAGAGTTTCGTTGGAACTATTGTTGCTCGAGTGAGAAGATATAGATCTCGAATATAAGAAGAATAAAAAATGGGGGTTATAAAGAGCGGCGGTGATTTTTTGCAGACGGCAAAGTTAAAGGGCTAAATAAAGATTAACCAAAAAGGGGGTGCATAAGCTAATCCGGTAAGTGTATAATGTGACGAGCAACTCCTTCGATGAACAGCCTTATGCGAACAAGTCCCGAGATCCAGGATTAGATGAGCCCTACGCCATGTCATTGATGACGAACAACATTGTCATGAAGCAGTGTCTACCAACTAAAACGGTGTACAATACCAAGTCTCATAACCTGCTAGAAATCTGACGACCAAAGAACAAAGATCCTAGAGCTCATCTACAAGGGGCAAAAAGGCGAACAACTTTCGAATCATACACGCAAGATGCGAACAATTTCTACAAAGAGAGCGTGCTGGACTAATCAAGCCATCAAGACGAAAAATAATGAATCCGGGATAAGACCAAAGATAAGACTTTGTAACTAAGTTTCAGCTTAGATAAGGTCAAACAAGGTTAAAGGACACGTGTCAAACATGCAGGCTAGGAAGTCCAAGAGTCATGTACACCACCTACTTGGTGGTCTCTATAAATAGTTGTTCTCCAGCTAAGAAATATAAGTTCAAATACACAAATACTCCCAAAACACACACTAACACACCTAAACGTGCACACATACAAAATAAATATGAATTTAACACTCGTATTTATGATTCTACAACATGAACTATCGAATTTACCATTTACGGTGGTAATCAATCACACGTTCTTGTTTGGTGATTCTAAATTCGGTTTAAAATAACCACTAATCCACGTGATTAGAACCGATCACCAACATAGGTCATTTACGCTTCTGGCGTGTGGGGGCATGTATACATGTTTTTATTGGGACCTCCACCCTTTGGGGTGCATTTACAACAGATATATGTGATTTAGTCACACCTCTATGGTTAGTAAACGCATCTGGCAGATTGTTTGCTAAATGTTGCAAGTTAATGATCTTCTGAACTTTCAGTTAAGATTTACTAGTGCGTGGATCTGGATACTGAAGATCTCTTACACTCCAAGTAAGTTCCCGACATTCATACAATTTTGGATTCGGATCTCCACCTAATGCCGGGAAGTGATCTTCATCAAACGTGCAGTCAGTGAACTGGACCGTTAATTGATCCCTAGACAAAGTTTCTAGGTACTTCAAGATGGATGGAGAGTCAAATCCAATGTATATACCTAGCTTCCTTTGTGGGCCCGTAGAGGTACACTTCGGTAATGTTATTGGAACATACACCGTACATCCAAATATACGCAGATGTAAAATGTTAGGTTCTTTCACATGCACTAGTTGTAGGGGGAATGATCATTATATGCAGTTGGACGGATTTGTATCAGATGTGATGCATGTAGGATTGATGCCCCCAACATGAGGTGGGTAAGTTAAGTTTGAATTCATTAGTATTGGCCTAGCGATTAATGTGATACGTTTTATTAGCGCATCGGCTACACCATTTTGGGTGTGGACGTAAGGGACCGAATGCTCCACTTTAATTTCCAGTGTCATATAGTAATCAGTAAAGATTTTTTAGGTAAACTCGACAACATTATCCATACGAATCAATATTATTGGATAATCTAGGAGCTGAGCTCGAAGCTCAATAGTTTTCACAATAAGTTTGGCAAATGGTTGATTGCGGATGGACAACAAACATGCCTAAGTCCACCGAGTGGAGGCATCAATTAAGACCATGAAATACCGAAATGGTCGTGATGCTGGGTGAATCGGTCCACAAATATGTCCATGAATCCGTTCAAGGAAAACTGGAGATTCAAGTCCCACCTTAGTGCGAGATTGTCGCACTATTAACTTACCCTTAGAACATGGTTCACAGATATATTCATCAACATGAGGGATTCTATTATTCGATATATTATGACCAGTGGAATTAGATAGAATTCTACTTATCATTGTTTGTCCTGGATAACCTAACCTCAGATGCCATAATTTAAATGAGTTTGGGTCATGAAATTTCACACTCATGCAGTGACGGAGCCAGGATTTACCATTAGGGGGGGACCAATTATCAACAATAAGAAAATAAATATATTTAAAAAAATTATAACATTCCTCTTCGACTCTTCATACTTTGAAAGGACTATTGCATGACAACTTCATTCATTACTAATGCTTTGAAAAATATCTTTTTATGTAATAATAAAATAATAAATAATACAAATTTAATCCATTAAGAAACAATAATTATGCAATTAATAAAATTATCCAACAAATATTCATAACTTTAATGAAAAAATTAATAAACCCTAATATAGGAAAAACAATTATTTAGAAATTATAAAGGAAAACCATTAAAAAAAAACATACTGTGTATAAATTTTTAAATCTGAAAATCTAGAAGTAGTCTGTTCAATTCAATCCGCGCAGGAATGACCTAATATTTTGTTAAGTTGAGATGCTTGACTGCTGTCATTTTTTTTTTGGTTATCAGCGACTACAGTCTTTCTTGAATTCTAAATAAAAAAAAATATGTGTTATGCAGTGCCTAATATACTTACTTGATGCAGGGGCTGTTAAATCTTTTATAATATATATATATACATACATATATATATATATATAGCAAATATATAGGATATAGTCACTCAGCCGCTTAATACGCCACTCACCGCCTGCAGCCGACTTATGCGTAACTAAATATTTATATTATATATATAATAGTGAATTACGAAAATACCCCTGGATTTTTGCAAATTTACAGGGGCCCCAGTACCCCCGGACCCCATTGTCCCTCCATCATTGCACTCATGAGTGTATGGAGATTAGAGGGTTGGATGTAAGTATAGTACAATCCGGAAGAGAAGGAGGGAAGTTTTTCAATAATTTGTTTACAGCTAACTCGAGAGTCAGTCATCAAAAGATATTCGTTATTATTCTCAGTTTCAGTTTTAATATGATAGCCATTAGATCTTATATCTTTAAAACTGAGAAGTGTACAATTTGATTGTAGATACAACAAAGCATTGTCAATTATGAGTTCAGTATCCATAAGGAGGATGACAGAGGCTCTTCCGGAACCCACTATCAAGATATTGTCATTGGCTATCGTAGTTACACTCCCTTTTCTTTCTATCAAGTTATGAAAATACTTTCTATCTCTTAAGATTGTGTGTGTGGTGGCGCTATCTACCGACATAAATCATAATTTGTATCCATTATGCCAGAGGAAAATGCTCAAACCTAATAACTGATATGTTTACGATCCATGTATCAAAATAGCAATATCCACAAATATAACGGATTTCATATATAAAGTAAACACATCAAAGGTAAAATACAAATATCATACTAAAGGTAAAATAATGTATCCAAAACAGGATCCACAATAACAAAAAGTCTCAATCAAAATAAAGTACTGAAAATGATCAAATATTCAAATCACTCATTATTTCCATAGTCTTTGAGCTCCAGGCCCAAGAAATCATCCTTGTCATGGTCAAATTCTGCTTCAGGCAGGCTGACTGGTGAGATTCACCCTGAGGGACCTTCCCCTTGTTGCCTTTTTGCTGCTTTTGATAAGCCTCGACCAAATGCTTGGTAGTGCGACACGTGCGAGATCAATGGCCTTTGCATCTGCATCTGTAGCAGGACTACTCAATCTTGACTCGAGAGCCAGATTTTTGTGGAGCGGAATTCATGTTGGGTACACCCTTTCCACGATTTTGAGCTTAATTGTCGTTCGAGGTTCCTTGACCACTAGATTTACCACGACCTCGGCCTCTACCCCGAGTTTGTTTATTTCCTTTCCCTCTTCCACGCCTACGTCCACTCAGATTTCCATGAGCTATATCATGTGCTTCGGGCACTGCTTGTGAGCCAACCGGTCTAGAATTATGATTCCTCATCAGGAGTTGGTTGTGTTTTTCTGCTACTAAAAATGTAGAAATTAGCTCTGAGTGAGCAGTGTAGTTTTTGGCCCTGTACTGCTGCTGGAGTACAAGGTTACTAGTGTGGAACATTGATAGCGTTTTCTGTATCAACTCGACCTCAGTTATTGCTTACTTGTTTAGCTTTAATTGAGATACAATACGGTGCAAGATAGAATATTACTCCGTCACAGACTTAAAGTCTTGAAAATGGAGGTTTAGCCAATTGTATTGTGCCTGAGGGAGGATTATATTGTTTTGTTGTTGGAAACGTTCCTTCAGGGACGTCCACAACACTCTGGGGTCTTTATCAGTGAGGTATTCATTTTCCAGGTCCTGATTCAGGTGGTGCCTGAGAAAAATCAACGCTTTTGTCTTTTGGGCATTAGTGAATTTAGAACCTTCGACAATGGTTCCGCTCAACTCAGTTGAGTCTAGATGAATTTCAACATCTAGAGCCCATGTCAGGTAATTATTACCATCGAGATTCTCTCTTGGTAATGTCAGACATTCTCACTACAATATTTAAAGTGACATGGTCAGTCTTGTGACCTTTTATTGACAACGGAGAAATAAGAATTTATTTAATCATGTTCAAACAAATAGAAGCAAGTATTGGGCGCCGTCTACCCAAACATGATTTACGGTCCGATAAGTATTGGGCGCCGCCTACCCAGATAATATAGGCAGACTATAATATAAGAACTATGTGCAAAAATAATAATGCATGTATGAGCAATTATTATATGTTGCATGCACATGTAGTTATTAAGCACACAATACGATTATCGTTAGATTTAAAAAATATTATAGCAAATCAAATAATCGTTCGAACAAGAAGGAACTTTATATATTTGATTTCCTATGCTCTATAATCTCCAATTGTTATTTTAAAATTGGCAAGGAGAACTTCTATGATTTTCCTTTTGACTTCTCACAAAAGTTGTTCACGACCTTAATTGATTAGAAAATACGCTACTTAGAAAATTTTCTACATACATAATCGCATAGGGTATGTACCATATATTAACATATCCCATGAATATAGGCAGTGGAAATTGCACAGATATAACTTCAACTTCTAGTAGTCATTCGAAAAATGTAATGAAGCAACATCATGAATACATACAACTTCATAAAACATGCATATTGCACTATATTAATCAATAGTCCGGGGAATAATTCAAAAATCAATCGGAACTGAGCCATAAGTCAAAATAATCCGCATATTGAATAATAATTCAAATACTGAACTGCGAAAACATACTGTGATTCGATCCGAACGAAAGTATTTAAAAACACTGGGGATAGAGCACTCGTGCATGTGACGAAAGGGCAATTTGAAGGAATTGTTGCAATTGGTAGAATACTCGTGCTGATAACGTGTTGTAAAATAAGCGTTAATAATGACTAAGTCTGGGGGCGTACCAAGCCAGAAGGATTTACTAGCTCTTTTGTTTTCTTGTACATCTCAACAACTGATACAAGATCCTATTTATAATCATGCATAAACGTTAAATATGTTTACCTAATAATAGGTCATTAGTTAATGCCTAATTTAACGAGCAAATCAATGGTGGACATAAATGATATCGTAATGAGAATTTATTATTGATTATAATCGAATCAAATATTTTTTATTCACTTCAGAGGGTATTTGGTATAATAAAAGAAATGAGAAAGGGATTTAGAATGAAAATTGTGAGGAAACAAAATCATTCCTAAAAAAACTTGAAGAATGAGGATTACTCAACATTGGAGAATCAAATAACTGTTCATGGTATGGAAGTAATATATTAAACACCTACTAAACTTTAATTTCCACACACACCCACCAAACACCCCTCACTATTTGTATTTGTATATTAAAATTTGATTTGAAATATTCAAATACAAATACAAATTAACTTTTTGATTTCAATTGTATTTTAATTCAAATACGAGAATCATTGCATTGTCTATGTTACCCTGTTAGACAGTGTCCAACAAGTCTTTAAAGTTGTGTAGCACCTGTTTTGATGTATAGTGCAATACAACCATTAAACCTATGATACAATACTTTGAAGTCTTTTTTTAGCGCAAACATGCTCAACTCATATTATTCAAAGCGCAAGACGAACAAAAAGAATCAAGAAGACCATCCACAATACTCGGAGGCTCGACCTAACAATGGGGACTCGAGAAAGATCTTGAGGCCCTACCAATGGTATGCGCCACAATATTTGAGTTACAAGGAATATAAGTTACCGAACAACCCGTAATGCTATTGATTAGTTGCAAACAATCTCTAATAATAACTCTAAAAGAAGAAACATCATTAGCCGAGCATGATAAGACCCCCACGACAGTCAAGACATCCATTTTCACTACAATATTTTGTAACTCCATGTTCTGAATTCATAAAAGCCCCTCCAGTAAGCCTTGTAATTCTGCTTCATCTACACGAAGTACCCGGGAAATCGCATAGCTCGTGTTGTTATAAAACTGCCCTCATCATCTCTCAACACCATCCCCAATTCCATTTCCATGGAATCATTAAATTGAGCCACATCCACATTTGTGTGCACCATTTGCATGTGGTGTAATTAGTTCAATTTCAATTTAATTTTTACCCATTCCTGTTTAGGTTAGAACATACCAAAAATTGCATCAAAATTCTATATCAATTTTAATAAACAATCCATAAAATATTCGAAATTTCTTCCAAACCACGTAACACCATCCATGTATTTATAGGATACACATACTTGATGATTCAATGGTTATAGAAAACGATTTTTAAACTTGCATAGTTCTCTTTGAATTATTGACCTAACTTTGAAGGATTACAAATTCACAACTCTATGAATTCGAATACTTCGAATCTGGTGGAGCATTATATATTTTAGGAAAGATAATCGAGTTACCTTTCCAATACCACTAACTCTTTCATAAATCTTAATTTTCTAGAGTATACACAGTAAGTTGTATATGGAATATTAAATACTAACAGATTAAGCAAAACTACACTGCATCAACGACCACAATAGTGTTTTCTCTAACCCAATGGTTCGAAACTTTGTCTGACAAAGAAGGCAATCACAATTTGATTTTCTTACTACTCATTTTTGCATTGTGATGAGAACCCAATTCTTTTAATACGATGAGAATGAATAATTGCATTTGAAAGAAAGAAAATTACAATAATAGAAAATATAATTGCACATGCTCAAATTGAGGATAAAATAATAAGAGAATATTACAAATAGGTTTAACCTTTAGGGTAGAAAACCAATTTGGTTCTACACCTTTTATTAAATAACAAATTGGTTTAAAAGGTAGGCCCACCCAACCCCATTATCACCCATGCGTGTCCAACCCTCCACCCCATGTTTTCTCTCTCTTGCATTTATCCCCCACCCCACCCAATTAATTTTGAATTCATTTTTATCTCTCATCATTCCCCACAAACACCCCTCTTCTCTCTCTGGAAGTAAACCGCCCCCTCCCTTCTATCTTTCTTTGGAAGCAGCAGCCACCGCCACAGTGCTCCAAAGTCACGGTGAAGCGGCCCCGTCCCAGGCCCCGATCAAGGCTTGAGGCTGAACAAAGGCGGTCGAACAAGCATGGACGAGGCGGTGCCAGATCTGGAGCTTGAACGTGCGTGGACGAGGTGGCGGTAACGTTCGCGACTTTGTCCACGGTAGCGGAGCTCTAGACCGCCGCCTGAATGTCTAGAACATCCCCGCAAGTGGTGAAATCAAGAAGCCCTAGATCTAGAATAAAAAATTCTAGATCTCAGAGGTAGAACGACGACATTGGGCGACGGGAAGGCGTTGCTCGTGGAGATACGTTGAGAGCCTGCAGTCGATGGTCTGGTGCTGCTAAGATTATTTCCTCCTCAAGGTATGATTCAGTTTTGATTGCATTTTTATATTTGGTTGAGGATTTAGTTGTTTTGGTTAAGAAATTAACAATGCCTGTTTTGGTTGAGGATTAAAAATGGCGTATATGGATTTGGGTGTTTGTTGTTTCTTGTTCAACTTCTGGTTTCAGATTCTCTTTTGTGCATTTTAATCATTATTGGTTTAGAGGGATTCATTACTAGGATATTAGTAATGGCATCTACTGAAATTAAGAACAAATAGGTAGATTAATTCCATTAATTGAGGACAAGTGTACTGCAAATGCCTTATAATCCACCTTGACCACTTGTTCCATATTATATTTATTGAAGGTTACATTTGAATTTTTATTTCAGATTTGAATAGCAAACTGGAGATAGAAAATATGAAAATTTGAAGATGAAGATATGAAGATGAAGACCTTGTGCATTTCGTCTGTGCAGAATAATATTGTAATTTTGGTTATGAGATTATCAATTTCAAATCAAAATATGTAATTTTTTTTATTTTAAATATACAATTTATGAAACACGGATGTCTGCACAATTAATAAAAAAAATATCTATGCAAAATTTTATGTGCAAAGTATATGTGTAAAAATATTTGTTCAATTTTTTTGTGCAAGAAAAAAATTGAAGAAACATTGACTGAAAAGGGCGTAAAAATATATGTTCAGAAATCATGTTAAAAATAGTGTTCAAAAGTAGACGGCCAGGTTGAATAAATATGTGCGAAAAAAGTGACTTTATGTCACATCATACTGAAAAAGTTAAAGAAAGAATGACTAAAGTGGCCCACAAATTGAACCAAGCTGTATTTTCTACAAAATAGTGAACCAAACACTAATAAGTACAATATAGGTGAACTTATATGTAACTCTCCCAAATAATAATCTCATGTTTTAATCAGATTGGGTAACTGTTAATCCAAAGAGTGGTGGACTACATATTATCATTTTAATGGTATAGAGTTTTATATGAAAATAGTTCATAATAAATTTTATTAAATTCTAAAATATTAAATATTTGGTCAAGAGTATGAAGAATCGAAGTTAGTGATAGGCTTGGCAGTGGGGCGGGGATTCGTCGGTCCCCGCGGGGATCCGCGCCTAACGAAACGGGGATGAAGATTTTTTTGGCCCCGTGGGCGGGGCCGGGGCTGCATTCTCAGCCCCGGTGGGCCCGCCTAATTATATATATATATATATATATATATATATATATATATATATATATATATATAATATAAAGAAAAGAAAATTATAGAAACCCTAATAACTATTTTTCCAAACTTGCATCTCAAGCTCTCTATTTGTTCTCCTAAAAAAATCCTCTCTTAGTCCCCTTCCAATCACCTCGTTGTAACCTCTAACCAAGCCGAAAAAATAACCATAAATGACATCGCTTTCAAAGAGGCATTGGGCGTTTTTTAAGTCCTCGAGTTGCAGCTTTTGGGATTTCTCCATCACCAACAATTCACTGAGAATTGTGGCGTTCCTCGAGTTGCAGCTTTTGGGATTTCTCCATCACAAGCAATTCACTGATAACGCTATGAAGTGGCCTGTTTTTGCGCCGTTGGATAAAGATCTGCTCCAATTTTCGGAGAATCTTCCAGAATACTTGTCAGTGTTCATGAGGCATATGACGCCTTGTCAAGTGGATTGGATAGTAGGGGCGGGGAATCCACGCGGGGGCGGGTTCCCCAGCAGGGCGGGGACGGGTACATAATTTTCCTCGTGAAGTTCGCGGGACGGGGACGGGGATTCCCCGCGACCGCGAGGACAGGGATGGGGATTAGCCCCCCGGCTTGCCCCACCCCGCCCCGTTGCCAAGCCTAGTTAGTGATCGTTGTTACCCAAAGTATATGTTAAATATTATTTTGATGTGACTTTTGATGACTAACAACTAAAATAATGTAGGAATTGGGAATTGATTGCTATGAGAAATTTGGTAATAAATGAAGAATATAAAATAATAAATGCAAAGATAATTGTCAAGTCCTAGTGTAGGCTTGAACTTAAAGTTGGTAAATCTTTTATTCAAGGGTTAATTGCAAATAAAATCACGACCTTTTCGTAAATTGCAATTTAATTTAAACTTTTGAATCGTTGCAAATAAAACCTCAATTCGTAATTTGTTAGCAATTCTAACTAAAATACTAATTTTAATCTGACCAAACGTAATGATTAATTATGTATTGTCATCATAACCAATCTAAACATATTAGTACGATTACTTATTCATTGTCAGGTAGGTGAAACATCATTTTCAGACCGTAAAAAAATTGGTTGTTGGTTCAAATTGCAACCAAACATTAAATTCGAGTTTTATTTGCAAAGATTCAAAAATTTAGATTAGATTGCAATTTGCGAAAAAGTTGTGATTTTATTTGCAATTAACCATTTATTAAATGTCAAGATGACTATATTTATGGCCTAAGTGTCATACTCTTGGGCTGCCCTAAATCTACCCGGGCTGCCTAAACATTTAATGCTTGGGTTGACTCTAGTTTTAAGACTGGGCCGAGTCCCCTTGAGTTGGTGGACTCGGCCCAATGTGGCGATGACATGTGTAAAGAGGAGTGTACTTCTCCCCCAAATCCTGAGATTTCTTGCCATAAAGTATGGTCTGCCCTCTGGAGTTGGTGTCAATTCATTGTTCATCGTCCTTAAAGGGAATGATTGTCTGTGGTGGCACTGACACCTGACACAGACTTCTTTAAATAAGATCAAATACGTGGCTTAATGCCGACCTCGGCGTGGTCGAGATCCTTCCCTCGGGCCATGTGACAGACTGCTTGTCTCAACCTTGTTCCTTATCCTTATGCCGGGATAACCTATTGAGGTCGACTTCAGCGCCTCTTGCCGAGACATCGAGAGGTCGACACTAGTTGACTTGGCGTTCCGCTAATTCCTGGCGAAGCGCCTCGGCCTCCGAGATACTTCCAAGATCTCGTCTCATCAGACTTTGTCTCGGTCTCGTCTTACGCGAACGGAAACAATCACAATAGTGATATTATAATTGTTCAGAGTATATTAACAAGTAGTTTTTTTACTACTCAAATTATTAAATTTAACATAAAAACATAGTATTATAATATACTACCTCCGTCCCAATTTAGATTACCCCATTTCTAAATGACACGATTTTTAAGAAAATAGTTTTTTATTAATACTTTCAGTATAAAATAGTTTTTTAGGAATTGTTTATTAATATTTTTTAGTATAAAGTAGCTTTTTGAAGGTTGAGTTTGAAAAAGTGGCGTTGTTTTTTGCCATTTTAGGAAATGAGTAAACAAAAAAACCTTCTCTTTTGGGGCTTTTGGGTAAACAAAATTGGGACGGAGTATAAGGTTAAGTGTGGATTAAATTTTAATAAAAAAATAAAATAATAAAGTATCAAATATTTATTCAAAATATTAATTATTTGACTAAAGTATTAAAAATGGAACAAGTCTAAAAATTAATACTAGTAATTAAATCATGAATCATTGTAATATAAAATGTATTCTTTTTAAAGCTGGTGAATAGGTCGATAACCAAAGTTAGACGATTAATACACCTTCTTTTAGTTAGTAAAACCAATAAACCTATATTACAAATTTATATTTATCCTATTCCTATGGAGTAAAGAGAGGCATGGAGTTGAAGCTAAACAGATACGAACACGGCACCAACATCAAAAGTAGTAAAGTACTACTCGTTTCAGCCATCGCCGACTGTGTCTGTGTCTGTAAGCATCAGGGAATGGCTACCGTGACCGTACCTCAAATACTGTGACGCTTGAATGGACCCACACGTATCAAGCAATGTGGGCCCAACTGTGATGGATCCAGCTGTGAGTTTAGAACAAGCCCGAAACCCATGCCCCACCCGCAGAACCAACCAAATCCACTCACTCTTCCATCAACCAAATAAATTCCTCCCCTCCCCCAAAAATTGAAAAGGAATTAATTAATATTCTAAATCATAAAATAAAATTACATCATTTCTCCTATATATCCACCATTATCATCTTTCTCCCAATCTATTTTCTCTCACTACTTTCAGCCATGAAAATTTCTAGAACCAGCTAAGCTAAAATCACTCACACCAGTAATCGAATTAAGCCCTTGTTTGGTTCACCTAATTTACTCACCATGGTTTCAATTGATGATTCTCGCTCTCACTCTCTCTCACACTCCAACCCCAACATCGCTGCTCGCTTCAACCAAACTCGGCCTTACTACTACTACACGCCGCCGCCGTCTTCCGCCAAGATAAGCCGCTCGATGGGCCGCTCCATGCGAACAATCCGCTCCACCATCTTCAGCGCCGATCACTCCGGTCCAATCTACGAAAAATCCGCGAATGTATCGGAGAATCTAACTGATTCGGTTATCGACCTACGACTCGGAGAACTAGCCAACAAATCGTCTAGTTATTCGAAGAGTGCGTCCTCCGCCGATTTCGACGATATGTTGGACATCTCCCGAGCGTTTAGCGATTTCTCCGCGTGCTCCAGCGACATCTCCGGCGAGCTTCAGCGTCTCGCCTGTCTCCCTGAGCCTGGCCTGAGCGAGATAACCGGCTCCGAGCCTGAACCGGAGCCTTGCTCCGGTTTTCTACAGAGAGAATCGTTTTCTACGGAAATTATTGAAAGCATCTCGCCGGAAGACCTTCAGCCTACCGTGAAACTCTGTGTGGATGGGTTGCAATCGTCGTCAATTGCAGTGAAAAGATCGGCGGCGGCTAAACTAAGATTACTGGCCAAAAATCGGGCCGATAATCGGGCCTTAATTGGCGAATCCGGTGCAGTACCCGCTCTGATTCCGCTCCTTGGTTGCTCTGATCCTATGGCGCAGGAGCACGCAGTCACTGCTCTACTGAATCTCTCCCTCCTCGACAGCAACAAGAGCGTGATAACAAAATCCGGTGCTATCAAATCCCTAATTTATGTTCTCAAAACAGGCACCGAGATTTCAAAGCAGAACGCCGCCTGTGCGCTGCTGAGCTTAGCGTTGGTCGATGAGTATAAACTGTCGATTGGTGCTTGTGGTGCGATCCCTCCACTGGTTGCGTTGTTGATAAACGGGTCTCTTAGAGGGAAGAAGGACGCACTCACAACGCTTTACAAGTTGTGCTCGGTGGCGTTGAACAAGGAGAGAGCGGTGAGCGCCGGCGCTGTTCGGCCTTTGGTGGGGCTTGTGGTGGAACAGAGCACTGGTTTGGCTGAGAAGGCAATGGTGGTGTTGAGTAGCTTGGCGGCGATTGAGGTGGGGCAAGAGGCGATTATCGAGGAAGGCGGGCTTGCGGCGTTGGTGGAGGCGATTGAAGATGGGAGTAACAAAGGGAAGGAGTTTGCAGTTTTGACTCTTTTGCAGATGTGTGTGGAGAGTGTTAGGAACAGAGGATTGCTTGTTCGGGAAGGGGGTATTCCGCCTTTGGTGGCGCTGTCGCAATCAGGGACTGCTAAAGCTAAGCATAAGGTTAGTTTATAGTTCAATCACCTTCATGTTGTTCATTTGAGTTTGAGATGCAGTTCTAGTGATGCATTATGTGAATTAGCCTCTTGGATTTCAATTTCTATTATGAATTGTTGGGTTTGGGCGTTCATTCTCTGCACTATTGATTTGGGATCTTTGATTGAACATATTTGCACTAACTTCATCCAAATTCCCTGTTCATTCTGCTTTACCTAATTGGCTTTAAATGCTGGATAATTGTGCGATTACTTTAAAAGTGGGCATTCAATTCTTGTTGTCAGTATTGTCATTATTGAGAATGATAGCAAAAACGAGGGACAATGTTGATATTTCTGCAAGTTGCATGAGCTGTGTTGAATTATGTTGATATTTGAATCTCTAAAAAGGGGAGCTGCTAGCTTATAACTCCACTTATGTCCTAATCCCGGTTTATCAATTATTGTTCTTGTGATCTTATTGATTGCTGTCCTATTTGTTTTGTTATCCAAATTTGGGTATGGGAGTCCCTACTTTCATAGTGCTCTAGGTACTACCTTCTTCTTGCATAATTTAGAGGATCAAACTGGTGATGAAATGTTGCTTTCGTCAACTTTTTTTAGTGGATATTTTTAGTATTTGAATCAAAAGTTGCAATATTCTTCACGCTACCTCATCTTTAACAAATGGTATGTGTTCACTTTTATCAGGCTGAAAGACTACTTGGGTACTTGAGAGAACCAAGGCAGGAAGCTTCTTCTTCAAGCCCATAAAGGAGATAGGTATTATAGTTTATAGATGGTTCATTATTATATATTATGCTTTTGTAATGGCTTGCTGTTGGCTGTATATAGCAAGTGTTTTTTCCTTGGACTTGTACAGAGTGATTGAGTTATTTTGAGAGGTTTAAGAATTAAAAAAAAAAAAAGAAGTCGATATATATTAAGATGCTCGTAGCTAGTGAGAGATGCTAACCTCGTAGTTTTGGTTGACTGGGTTCTTTGGTGGGGAGGCTCTACATGTCCATCCCCTCCTTTACCGATTGCTGGAATTTGTTTTCTCAAGAGGGGAATCCGTTTCTTAGCTTTCGTTTTTGGTTATTGAGGATTTGTGTTAATCATCCTTAGTTTTGTTGGGTGTTATCCAAATTCGTTGGAAGGTTTTGCTAATTGTATGATTCAAACTACATATTAGCTAAATATGTAGTTTGAGCTTTGGTTTGTCATAATATTATCACATACTCATCATGCATATTCTTTGCTTTATTCATTCAAGGTTCCTTACATTAAAGTTGAACGAACTCAGCGGTTTTCATATGGACCATTCTCATAGTTATGTGTTAGAAAAGAGAGATCTTAGCTGGCCAACTTGTGTTTCACCTGAGTAGGTCAGCTTTGACGTATGATCCTTTGACCAGTAGTGCTGCCTTTTTTCTTTTAACATTCTTAAATAGATTAAGCTTAAAACTGAAGCCCAAAAGTAGTAGTTGTGACTTACAAATTTGTTTTAGTCGTAGATTAATATGATATTGGGTTCGGAGTTAACAATGATAAGGAGTAGGATTAAAACTTAAGTATGGGGAGTAGGGACAGTTTGATGGGTGTAAAGTAGAGATCCCACCACCTAGAATATGAAGAAGGTCCCTACAAACATGCAAGTGTACAATTCACCATGATGGATCCAGCCCACCAGCCTGCCACCAAACCCACAGGCACATTTTGTAGCTTGCTCATATATTACTCCTTTTATTTATTTCCGAATAATATACAATTATGGTTTAGTCTTTTACGCACCAATGCACTCTCCAACTCAATTGTACTTTAAAATGTTATATTTGTTATTACCCAAAAATCACCCTATTATTACTGAAATGTGCACTTTTAAAAAAATACATTTTTTTAGTAGCAGTAGTGGTATTTTTCATTAATAATCAGTGTAATTTTTTATAAATATACTACTTGAGTTGCATGGTGTCAAACTCAGTCTATAATTATAATATATATATTATATGTATGTATATCTACTATTCTTTTCTTGGCTTTGTCTTGTTATTATTGCCATAGCTGGCACAGAAGATATGCAAATATTTTGTCCTGCTGCTTGGACCCGGCCCATCCCCCTTTCCCTTCTCTCTATCATTGAGAGAAAGAAAGTGTCGGTGGACATGGGTAAAAGCAAGCGTGGTTGGGTGATCTTATTCTCAAAACTGTTTAGATTCGAATAAAAGGTTTCTGGGATCGTAATTTTATGGACCATATTAGACATGGATTGGGGGGTGGGGGGGTGGTTGGTGGTGGTCATCCTGAGAAGTACCTAAATATAAGTAGATCTAGAATCAGAACTTGAACAGACTGCTGTGTAAATTTTATGAATCTCGAAGCTGTAAATTTTAGTAAGATTTGCCACTCTGAATCTGGATTAAATTTTAGAGTTGTACTTATACGTGTATATTGCAACAAATTCTACTAGTTAGATATGAGTTCAAGTTCATGAAAGAGCTTACATTATCTTAGTCACGACTCACGTCAAATATTTACATCCGAATATGTATAGTTAAGATTAAGACTTGAAATTTGAAATTTAAAATAGTTCTAGTTTAGAATTTTGAAGATCAAATTTTAGAAAAAATAAGTACAAAAATAAAAAACAAATGTCATCATACTCAGAAACCTAAATACTCCAAACACAGAATTCCAATGTCACCTGGATTTCAAAAACGTGAAATTTGTTCACTATAGCAAACGATTTAATTTCACGCAATTTATAATTAACCAAATCTAGTTTCACATGAACTCTCCTATTTAACTAATACTTTGTATAAAAGGTATCACGTTTATAGTATACTAAAATATCACCATTTAAGAATGTTTGGTTTTTATATTATTCTTTTTAAAATCACTTTATTTTATATGCTTACACCATAAAATTTATTACAAACTGCAAAAACAGGACTTAACTTTGCCACTTGTTGCACTTTAAGGACTCATGTTCCAAAATTTGCAAGACAAGTACTAAACTTTCATTTAGTTGCAAAAAAAAAAAAAAAAAAAGGACTCCGGGCAATAAAGGAGACAAAATTTAAGGATATATCTGTCAATTCTATTATAATTAATAATTTTTAAACATAAAACAGAGCAGGGTCATTCTCCCCATTAATCAACTACACAGAGATGCACAACGAACACCACATAAAAATAGATTTTAACCTACATGCCATTAGCAAACATTAGTTGACGGCAAAAAAAAAAAAAAAAAAAAAAAATGAACTGATTCAAACCCTTGCATGATGATAATCTTACAACATTGACAATTTAGTCATCGTTCCAAACAGTTTTTGTGCATAACCTGTGGATTCTTCTCTTATGTATGCGTCTATCTCAGATTTTTTTATATTTTTTTTAGTATTTTTCATTTTAATTCGTTTATTTCCTGAACAAGATAACCAAATTTTTTCTTTGAAAAAATGAGATATAATTATATACAAATTAAGAGGAGATGGCTGAATGGACGAAAGACGAACATGACTGGGTTTTGATTGTTTGTGCACTTTTCAATTAAAATAACTAAGGAAAAATCAATTAGGACCAAATTATTTTATTAGATTAATAACACAAGAAGATGCCAACCCAAGGTAGAGTTATTATCTACGGTGAAAATTAGCACTAAGAGATATTATTGTGACAAAAATAGATTAGATTATAATGTAAGGATTTGTAGGAATTGACGGATATAGACCTATATTTTGTCCCCTTGTTGCCCAGAGTCCTATTTTTGCGACAAAATGAAAGTTTAGTACTTGTCCTACAAATCTTTGAACATGAGTCCTTAAAGTGCAATAAGTGGCAAAGTTAAGTTCTGTTTTTGCAATTTGTCATAAATTTTGTGGTGTAAGCATATAAAATAAAGTGATTTTAAAAAGAATAATATAAAAAACCAAACATTCTTAAATGGTGATATTTAGTAATACTATAAACGTGATACCTTTTATACAAAGTATTAGATAAATAGGAATAGGAGTGTTGATGTGAAAGTAGATTTGGTTGATTTAATTTATAAAGGTGGGTCGATGATGAAACTAATTTGTGAAAGCAAAACCAAAATCGACAACTGGTTTGGTTCCAATCACAAATTGGCGATCAAAAGTTGATAATACTCCCTGCCAAGTGCCAACTCTTATTTCCCCACTCCACCTGGGCTGGGCTGGGCTGGGCTGGCTGGCCATAGGAGGAAGCCTGATTATAAATAAATAAATATATAAACTACACAAATTGTTCTCAAAGTACTGAAAATGGTACTAAATAAATATAAGACATTAAAAATAAAAAATGTTATTTAGAAACAACATCGCCCCTGGAACCGCAACACAGTCCGGGCCTGAATCCCTTCTCCAGCATCTTCTCCACATCCTCAAACTTGAGCCCCTTCGTCTCCGGCACGAGGAAATATATCGCTATGAGCCCCGCCGTTGAAAATCCAGCAAACAACAGAAACGTGCCGGACGAACCGAGCACCTCCGTCAGAGTCAGGAACGTCAAACTTACAATGAGATTCGACACCCAGTTTGCAACTGCGGCGATCCCACCTCCAATCCCTCTATATTTCAAGGGATATATCTCGGAGTTAACGATCCAGGGCGCCGTTCCCATCCCGGGGGAGTACGATATAATGTACAACCCTAGCAGCATGACGGCAAAAAACCCAAACTTGCTCGGACAACCTTTGGTGTACCACGTTCGACGTTCTCCCTGGCACATGCCTTCCACGGCATCCGTCTTGGCCAAGCATGCTCCCGGTTTATACTATTAAGATACACAATCATGATCAGTGAATGTTTTGTGATACTTGAGCTACACATAAATAAAAGATTCGATTCTTACGACGCCATTTCCATTAGCACAGAAGGCGCAGTCGGAGGTGACGCATGACATACAATTCCAAGACAGTGGCCGCGGTTCTTTCGCGTATTTACTACACGTCGAGTTGCTTCCAAAGTGGAGGGACTCGACACTGCTGATGCGGGGCGCGTGTACGGAGGCTTGGTGGAATACGACGGACAATGCGATGAGGCATGTTATGATTCCGAACATTGATATGATCATCAATTTTCGCCTACCGGACCGGTCAACGAAAGCCATGCTCACTACAGAGCCGATGGCATTCAGGCCGGATGTGATGAGCGACAGAGCCATTGCCGTCTGTTTTGAAGCAAATCCAGCAAGCTGGACAATAGTGGGACTATAGTACATGACGGTGTTGATGCCGACGAATTGTTGAGCAACTTGGACGGTTATACCAGCGTAGAGTCCTCTACGAACAACGATGTTTCCCCAGGCGCTCTTGAGTTTTGAGAAGAACCCATCTCCGATTGATCCCTCGTCTGCTTTCTCAGCCTCGACTGAGACTTGTAGAGCTTTCATCTCCTCTTCGACTTCATTGGCAGGGTAAATTTTCTCCAAGATTGCCCTGGCTTCTTTTACTTTGTCCTGATCAACATCAATATCGACTTACCATTATGCTTATTGCTACAACTTCCTTGTGCCACGTTAAATAAAGTAAAAGAGAGAGAGAGGGGTGAGAGTTTGTTTGCATTTTTCTTGAATTTTCACAATTACACTGTATCTGTCATTTAAGGATGTCACACGAATTAAGAAAATCAATGTACAATAAATATTTTTACCCTTTTGCTATATGGAGTAAATTTACTTGGTCAAAGCATAATATCACATGAGTTTAGTAAAATTGTAAAATTGGAATATGGCATTTAATTTTCTAAAATGAAAGCAAAATGACAATTATTTTGGTTAAAAAGATCCTCCCAGCAATGAGTTGGAGAGAATAATAATTTAATTTTCAAACAATTGCACACGTTGAACATCCAATAAATGTGGCAGATGATGCAACACCAAAATACAACAAAATAATGCCCATGTGTGTAAAAATGATAAAAAATCCGTTAAGTTACCTGCCGATAGAGCCATCTAGGGGACTCAGGAAGAGATAACATTAAAAAGAACTGAACAACAGCTGGCAATCCAGCTACACCGAGCATCCAACGCCACGTTCCAGGCACCTAAAAACACATTTGAGACGTTTAAAAACGACATGAAACAAACATTTGGAAGAGAAGAATGTCAAAAAAAAACTTTACTCTGGTAAATGCTAAATTAATAAGATAGGACAAGAATTGGCCTCCGGTGATCAGCAAACCATTAGTGCTGACTAAAGCTCCCCTGATTCTGGCTGGAGAGGTTTCGGAGATATAAAGTGGTGAAGTCATGGACGCCATTCCGACCCCAAAACCAACGAAAATTCGTCCAATTATCAACATCCATGGAGCTACAGCTGCACCCATAACAACAGCACCAACAAAGAACAAAATATCGGCAAAAAGGATGGATATTCTCCGACCATACTTGTCGTTTATCAGGCCGCCAAATGCAGCTCCAATGATGGCTCCTGCTACGGCCATGCTAACAATCGTTTCCTGCACAATCAAGGTTATAATCTCAAACAAAAGTAATTGCAAAATTGATCTCATAACTATACTATTGGGTGCTGATGATTTTAAAAACGAAACAATTGAAGTCAAATATTGACACTGTTGCAAGATTTTTGCATGCTAGAATTCCATGTAGCAACAAGACCAATGACTTGGCTTCACAACATATTAATCAACAAAAATCACTAATATTAATCACAGCATATAATTTTAATTAAAATATCACAAATTAATAATCACCCTAAAATTTAAAAAGACATTGTCAATATTATAAGACTAAACGTCACACGATTTTAAAATATACAAGGCTTAATTAAGAAAATCAATTCATGTGGTTTTACAAGTCATGACTCATGACTCGTGAGGCTTAATTAAGAAAATTAATTCATATGGAAATAAAATCGCTAATACCCAATTAATACAGGACAAATCTTGCAACTTATTCGATAAAAAGTAACACGAAATTACCTGCAACCAAGTATGCTTTTCGACGGATTTGAAGTCCTCACGAATATAAAGTAGAGCTCCGGAAATAACCCCTAACGAGCAAGCAACACAACTTTGTTAGTCCAAACCCAATTAACCAGAACAAAAATGGAGCAGCTATTAACACCCGAATTTTCGCTCAACGGTTCACAAATTACACTTATCAGTGAAAGAATCCCGCCTCATCTAAATGTCCGAACTTGTAGAAGGGTGTGAAATTAATTCACTTGTATGGTAGTTCCCCAACATTTTTCCTTAATTGTGGGTTTGGGGCCGGGACATGTGGGCGGCGTGATTCAATTGATTTTGATATCATGAAAGAATCGGAAGGGTGTGACATTAATTCATTTGTATAATAATTCCCAATAATCAACATTTCAAAGTAGCACGTGAAATCACATATAGTAATAAATCGAGTATACTGAGCAAATAAAAAAATGGTACCGGTATCATAACCGAACAAGAGTCCTCCGATTCCAGCGGAGAAGGCGAGCCGCATGATGTAAGGCGTTTGCCAGCTTGTTCGCCAGCATTCCGTGAACTCTGTTTTGTCCGGTTTTACAACACCCCCTTCCATTTCCTTCTAATCCAAATTTTGATTTCTGTTGAGCACCAATATTGATTACATACTTGGGATATGAATTTAATTGACAATAAATACTGTGAAAAAAGTTGAATTTGGTTAACAGAAACTGCAGAAAACAGAGTAATTAATACAATGAATAACAACAAAAAATGTGATATCATTTTTAATTAATAAAAAAGATTCAACTGAAAATACACTTTACAATGCCCTTCTGCAAATCGAAATTCATGATTAAAAAAAAAAAATCTTTAAGAAAAATAAACAAACTGTTGTATACAGAATTCTCAATTGCAAATCAGATCAAATAAAATTTAAATCACATAGAGGTCCACAAGGGTATGAATAATAACAAAATTTGAAATAAGAAAAAACAGAGACTAAGCGATTGAAGAACACCTAATCATCAAAGAACATCGAAATTCGAAACCAATTGACGAACAGCGAGAAAAGGAAAAAAAAACCTCAAAAATTGTTTTTCTCCAGACTTCTCAGTGTTTTTCGTTGAGTGAGGGTTGATGAGGTAGTCAATCTAATCTAATTTAATCTAATCTTATAGAATGTGATTGTGTTTTGGGGACTCCAATACCAATATAAATAGAGCTTGAATTATGACGTGAAGCAGCAATAATTGCCCTGTTATTTTAGGAATATATATAGACCCCCTTCCCTCACTTTCTACTCTAAATCTAAATTAATTAATTTCGCACTTCCTTTCCTTGACTAATTATCTTTTTAAATTTTATCTGAGATGACTCGTTTCCTACCTATGTTGCACATATGCGGGAGCGGGAGTGATACGATACGGGTTCGGGAATACGAATTTTCAAAAAAACTTAGGGTGCAATTCGTCGAGGATACGTCTATTTATTTATATTTTATTATATATAATACTTAAAAAATAAATATATTTTAAAATTTTATAAATCGAATGTATATATTTCACATTTTCTCTGTCCCAAAATTTAAATATATTCAATAATTTAATAAAATTAAGTAATAAAAAATCACTAAAAGTTCCATTAGCCTAATATATACGTCATAACAGTGATTTCAATATAAAACAAGTGTCACATTTTCAATTTAAATTATATTATATAATAAATTTCAGTTGAAATAACATATTTAATGCTCAATAAGTAGGATTCGTGGGGAGGATTCGAGTATCCGTTAGTGAATTCGCCACGTGGAGAATCCGATTCGCGGATTCAAGAATCGCACTCTTTTTAGGGGGCGGGTGCGAATCCGATACTGCATTGTTATATTTTTAGAAGAATCTGTGCATCATAGTTTCCTACCTGTTTACTTTAATCGAAAAGGTTTATTTTTTTTAATATAAATAAAAAATAAATTCAAAGAATATCTCGAATAAATATGACAGTATTTTCTAAATCACACCTACTTACTAGCATTTTGTTTATGTAGAGTATGCATAGAGTGAAATAAATTTATACATAAATCATTAAAGAGTATTAGTTGTTATTGTTGAAGAATATTAATTATTTTTACTGAAGGGTATTAGTTGTTTTCAATGAAGAGTCTTGGTTTGTGTTCACTGAACAACTAAGACATTTCAGTGTAAATCGGTAATATTTTTTCATAAAAACAACTAATACTCTTTAGTGAAAATAAGTAATATTCTGTAAGAATTTATGTATGAACTATTTTCACTCTATACTATATATTTGTATTTTATATGCAATTTTTAACATTGTTTTATTACAAGTTTTTTTTTTTAATGAAATAGTGCAACTCAAATGGTTAATTAGAGCTTCATTGCTTATGCCATAAGGTCTTAGATTCACGCCATCATAAAAAAAATTGAAGTTTTAGTTTATGGGAGAAAAATTGGTTTTACAAACTTGTTCAAAATATTATTCATCTTCTTATTTAATAAGGATATAATAGTCTTTTAATATTTTGTGAATGGATAAATTTAGATGGGAAATTGGAGTATATTTTAAAAAATTATTTAAATTATTAAGATACTTAAATAAATGAATTATTTTAATGAGCAAAACAAATATTTATTAAAATGAATTTAACAAGTTTTTTTTTTAATGATATAAACTCACAAGTGATAGATTATACATGACATGAATCATTTAGTAAAGAGTATGTTTGTAATATTTTTTTAGTGTAATTAACTAATACCCCCTTCTAATATCTTTCGAAAATAATTAATACTTTTTAATAAAAATAATTTATATTTTAATGAAAATAATTAATATCTTTTAAATAATTTATTTATGAATAATTTTCACTTTATACGTTGTCTTTATTTAATTATATTATTTGTAAGAAAAATATGATATAATTAAATGGTTCATACGAAACTCTCTCTTTCTTAATATATGTGTATTGGTCAAGAACCATATATATTTTGAATTGAAGGGGTATGTATAGAAATATAGATCAACGCAAATTTATTGTGCATTCTGAAATTTGTCATCTATTCTTTTGTGCTTATCCATTCTTTACTTTGGTATTTGGAAACAATCTCATATCCGGAAGGGGATTCATTGAACGCTCAAATTACTTAACTAATCTCCAATTTTAACAATGCGTCTAATTGTCTAAATGAAATATTACCGAATATTTTATATGCATTTATATCATGTCATGTGCTGTATTTGTTTACTGAGAATGTATTCACTCCGTTTCAAAATAAACGTCGTTTTAAGATTTCGTATCAAATTAAAAATTATAAACTTTGACATATATACTCTATTATATTTTGATAATATCTAACAAATTTGTTATATTTTAATATAACCCCTAAAATTTCTCTTATATTTTGAATTTGAATTAGGGGTAAATCAAGAAAAAAAACTAAAATGACACTTATTTTGAAACAAAATTTATCCTCTAAAACGACTCTTATATGTTTTGGTACAGTGAAATATGAACCGGAGATGGATTTGAAATAAATTTTTTGGAGGAATGATTGAAGAAGATGACACATAACATCGAAGCCGATCCTGATAAGTTTTAGGTTTGGAGCGAAATAAAAAAATAGACCGTTTAAAATTAACAATACAAATAGTAAAATCATTATGTTGTATGCACACGTAAAAATATAAACAAAATATAAAATAGGCCGTAAAATAAATTTAACAGTAATATAATAATAACGATAGTTTTAGATTTAAATTTGTATTTTTCAACAATATAAAATAATTTATAATGGTAACCATAGTTATCAAAGAGGCGCGCCTAAGGCGCAAGGCGCACCAGGCGCAACCCAAAGCGCCTCATGCGTTATTTTTCAGGCGCATATTTATATATATATATATTTTTTTTTTTTTTTTTTTGCTTAAAAACGTTTTTGTGCTTTAGCACTTTTTTAAAATTGCATTTTTAAAGACCAGGTTTACAAATAAATTAAAAAAAAGACCCAAAACTGAAAACCCTAGCTTTCTCTCTTTCCCTCCTCTGCTCTCGCTCGCACGATCCCACCCTTCACCAGCCGCCACCCAGCCGCCGCCCAGCTCCGGCCGACGTCGCCGAGCGCCGGCGAACCTCGCCCAGCGCCGGCGACCACTCCAGGTATTTTTTTTTTCTTTTCTTTCTTTTTATGCAGTTTTTTTTATTTGTTACAATTATATTATGTAATATTTTAACTCCTTTATGTATTTAAGTAATACTTTAATGCAGTTATATTTTTATTAAGTAATACTCTTTGTTTTATTAAGTAATACTCTTTTTTTTTTATTAAGTAATACTTTAATGCAGTTTTTCTTATATATATAGTTAAATACTTAATATACTAAGTTTTTTTTTTTTTTTCAGAATATTGAATTGAGATGGAGGAAAGTGGTTGTAGTAATACAAGCTATCCATCGAATGATCCGGGATGGAAATACTTCGCAGTTGTTTTCCCCAACAATAACAATGATTTGAAGTGTATCTTTTGTGATAAAATTTTCAAAGGAGGTATCTTCCGTGCAAAACAACACCTCGTTGGAGGACATCGAAATGCAAGGAAATGCGCAAAGGTTACCCTTGAAGTAATGGATGAGATAATAGAGTACATGGAAAAAAAGAAGTCATTAAAGTATCAATTTCCTTCCTCCAAGTCCAATGAATTTGATCAAAGTATGAATTCCAATTTTGATGAGGAGGTCAACGAGGATCCGCTTGGGCCTGATGAAACCACCAGTTTAAAGAGAAAGAAAAAAGGTCCTATGGATAACTTTGTTCAAAGACCACCTGTCTCGATGAAAGAAAGGCAGACGACAATGACTGAACTTTTCAACAAGGATTTGAGGGAAAAGTGTATAATGGCCATTGCAAATTGGATGTATGATGCAGCAATTCCATTCAATGCTGTTAACTATCCAAGTTTTCAGTTGATGTGTGAAACCATAACTCGATTTGGACCCGGTTTCAAGTGACCTACTTATCATGAGGTGCGGGTTCCTTTGTTGGCTAAGGCAGTTCAAGAAGTTGAGGAAAACTATATTATAGCATGCCGCAAACAATGGAAGGATTTGGGATGTACTTTGATGGTGGATGGTTGGACAGATAGGAGGCAAAGGACTTTGATTAATTTCTTAGTCAATTCTCCTCGAGGCTCAGTTTTCATTGAATCTGTTGATGCAAGTGCGTATGCAAAGACCGGAGAGAAGATGGCTGAATTGATTGAGGGAGTTATTAAGAAGGTTGGTGTTGGGAATGTTATTCAAGTCGTCTCAGACAATGCTAGTAACATGGTGCTTGCTGGTAAGAATCTCAACATGTTTTTTAACTTATTAATTAATATTAATTATTACTTACTTCTTTATGATTGAACTATTTTGAACATTTGAACTTAGAAAGTTAGATTAATTATTTATTGTGTTTATAATTTTTGTAGGAAAGTTATTAGAAGAAAGAATCCCACACTTGTATTGGACTCCTTGTGCTGCTCATTGCATAGATTTGATGTTGGAAGACATTGGAAAGTTAAAGGCAATAAAGCAGACCTTGAAGAAAGCAATGTCTGTGACATCATATGTATATGTCCGTCCAGGAGTGGTGCACATGCTGAGAAGTTTTACTGAACAGAAGGAGCTTTGTAGGGCTGGAGTTACAAGATTTGCTACTGCATTTCTTACACTACAAAGAATGCAAGAGCTAAAGCAGAAGTTGAGAAGTATGTTCACTTCACAAGATTGGACAATATCCAAATGGTCCAAAGAAGCTGAGGGCAAAAGGGTGGCCAGTATCATTATGTCTCCAAAATTTTGGAACAGTGTCTTGCACATTCTAAAGATATATAGCCCATTAGTCCAGGTTTTAAGGTTAGTTGATGGTGAAAGAAAACCGGCAATGGGTTATATTTATGAGGCCATGGACCGTGCTAAAGAAACAATTATGAAGTCTTTTGATGGCAAAGAAGAGCAATATAAGGAGGCATTTGAGATCATTGATCAGAGGTGGGAGTGCCAACTCCATAGACCCTTGCATGCAGCCGCATTTTTTCTAAATCCCCAGTTCTTCTATAAGCATTGTGGTTTGAGGCGTGAGGATAGGGAAGTGACCGATGGGTTTTATGAAGTTATGGCGAAATTGGTTCCAAATCCTCTTGAGCAAAACGACATTACTACTGAGTTGTCTTATTATAGACGTGCAGAAAAATCATTTGGGCTTCCTGTGGCAATTAGACAAAGAGATTTGATGGCTCCGGCTATGTGGTGGGAAAATTTTGGTCAATGTGCTCCAAATTTGAGGAATCTTGCTGTTAAAGTCTTAAGCCTCACTTGTAGTTCTTCTGGATGCGAGCGTAACTGGAGTATATTTGAGAATGTAAGTAACTAAGTTTTATACATTTATACTACTACTACTATACTATACTATTACTTATATTACTAATAATACTTTGATAATATTTTCATAGGTTCATGCCAAAAGAAGAAATAGGCTAGAACAACAACGTATGAATGACTTGGTATTTGTGAAGTATAACCGTGCATTGCAGCGTCGGTTTGATTCACGTGATCAGATGGATCCTATTTCTTTGACCAACATTGATGATAGTAATGAGTGGGTGGTTGGTAGAATGGATGATGAAGAAGATGAGTTGGTTTTTGAAGGTGATGATTTGACTTGGGGTGTCGTTGCTAAAGCTACTGGAGTTGATGAGCCCTCTTATGATACTAGAGCAAAGGGGAAACAACCAGCAACTAGTGCACCTAAAGTTTCTAAACAAGTGGAGAAGGAAAAGGGAAAGGGAAAGAGTGTGGGAGGATCCTCTTCTCGAATGGCTTTTAGTTTTAGACTTAGAGATGAAGAAGAAGTTGAATTTCTGAATTTGGAAGATCAAGAAGAGGAAGAAGAATTTAACGAGAATGATCCACAATTTAATGATGATGATGAGGAGGAGGAGGAGGAGGAGGAGGAGGAGGAGGGTGATTTTGATGATGATTGATGAATTTGATAATGATGATTTTGCTACTTGTTTGCTTTTGATTTGATTTTTAGGGTGTCTACTATTTCGGTTTGAACTTTGTGGCTTCTTGATTTCGAAGTTTATGTCCTTAATCTATGTCAATTACTCTTTTATGTGCTTATGAACTTCAATCTAATATTTATTTGCATGCAAATATGTTTAAATTAAGCTTATGCACTATATTTTATGTTTTTTTGCTTTTTGGACGAAAGGCGCGCGCCTAAGGCGCAAGGCGCGCCTTAGGCGCTAGGCGCACCCTTGCGCCTAGCTGCGCCTTATCGCCTTAACAACTATGATGGTAACAATTTTAGAAATGCTACTAATAACAAAATTTGTGTTGCACATTTTATTTTATATTTCACATGTAATAATTATGAGTAGATATATTATTATAGGATAAATATAACTGACATGTGCACATTTTCTGTGTAACGCCCCGAATCCAGAATGCAGGCCCTTGTGGCTTTAGCACTCTAAACTCAGGTCGTCACTCAATGACCGTAAAATCTGAGCTTAAGATTTTCTTTTGAATGTAAAATAATCAACTTAAAATATACTTTACAGCGGAAGAATTTGAACATTTATTAAGACAAAGATCATAGATAAGAAATTCATTAATTAAAACTTAAGTGTGGTGGAGTTATAAGTCTTAATAGTAGAACTTAAACATGAAACATTGAGATTGTTGCTCATAAAACATTTGATACCCAAAAGTAGAAACATTAAAGTTTAAGATTCATTAATAGATCATAAGATAGGTTTGGGAAGCTCCGTGTCTACTGCAGCTCCCGGGACTCGACATTTTAACCTAAAAATGTTAAACGTTGGGGGTGAGATAAAAATCTCAGTGGATAACATGTACGTTTTTATACAAATTGATATGATCCTGAAAAGTTAATACTTTTACCCTTCCCAAATTTGAATCTTAAAGTGTTTTAAATGTGTTTTATCTTTCTTGTATATCTGCACTATGACAACTTACGTTAGTCGTACTACTTTGAGTACGCTAAGACAGTATTGCCCCCTTTGGCGGTTCATAACTTCTGTATCATTCATATCATTCATATCCGTACTATGACAACTTACGTTAGTCGTACTATTAAGTACGCTAAGGCAGCATTGCTCCCTTTGACGGTTCATCATTATTACTCGTGCTATGACAACTTACGTTAGATGTACACCTGACGGTACGCTAAGGCAGTATTTCCCCCTTTGACGAGAATATCATGCATTCGTTCTTATACGTTCATATTTATGTTTGATTAATTTGCTTCAGAAATATATCAACAGTCCATATAAAATTTACAACTGCAATACAGATAAATGTCTCCCACCTCTTAACTTTTAAGAAAAGTTATAAACTTCTTCTAAAGTCCGGGAACCCAAGGACTACAGGGACATCTGAGCTCTGACCAGTGCCGCACTTTACCTAGCATAGTTTTTTTCATACTTTAGTCATTTTTAATTATTTTCACATTTTGTTCTCTTTATAGCGTTGGTCCGGACGGACCTTTTGATTAAGGGCACTAACTTTGACAACCAAGACCACATTTATTAACCTTTCTATAGTTCTTTAGTCTTTACACAAAAATCAACAAGAATTATGAAAATTTAGCATGCATAGTAACACTCTAAGTATATATGACTAGTCTTCATGCCTCTGTTAGTGTTAAACACTCAATACCTTTACACACACAATAAACACATATTTTGCCCTTAAAAAGACAAGTATCATGCTTTGAATTCATCGTCATTTATTTCCACATAAAGTTTAAGGGTTCTAAATCATTATTCTAAAATAAGAATCAAGTATGAATCATCTAAACTAGGAGTTACTTTGAAAATAATAAGTTTCAAGTTGAGCAGTTTGTCCACTTAAGCTATTTCTTCTAACCTTGGACATTTTGCGACAAATACTTAGACTCATTCGAAAATCATGAAATTATACCGTAGATACATCTCCAAGTATAAAACACATATAAAATTTGATCCATGTCATTTGGTTTAAGAAAATATAAGTTCTACTGATTTTTAAAAAAAATGAACATAAACTTTGAATAATTTAAATAAAATATTTAGACACTTCCAAAAATCATGAAATTTTACACCATTAACACTTTGAAACATATAGTATTTGAATATAATTTTTTCCAATATACAGAATTCTTATAAATATGATTTTTAAACACGATTAAGTTTCACAAACATAGAAATATACATATTCTTGTAAAAAATATTCCTGTCATTTGACTAGTCTACTATGCACCAAAATTTAATACGTTTTTCAATACTTCCATTAGTACATTTCTCTAAAATTTCAGAAGTTTTCCACGTATAGAAACAGACATATGAATTTTCTAATTTAAACTTACAGCTTGGTTTGAAAATCTGTCGCACCTTCATTTCTGTTAAATGACTAAACCAATAAACACCAAATTACACATACCTATTCTCAACTAATCAAAGATCATATGTATAGTTTTTATTGTCATAAAATCCGTCCAGAAACAGGGGAAACATATTATCAAAGTAATACTTGCAGAATCATAGCTAACATAGCATGTTCATCAACACTTTTAACCACCATAACTTAATCAAAACTCAAAACCAAAACCAAAACCATATATAAGTATTATACGTACTGAATATCATATAGGATGTTTAGATTTGCAAAAATAACCATATTAAAGCAATCATCTAGGTTGACGAACACAATTACGAGGTTAAGTTAGTTTAACCACCTTTGTAGTTTCCTTCTTAGCTTTTTGACAAGGTTGAGCCTGGAAAACTCCTTGAGACTATGAGGATGATGGCTTCTTACTTTAAACATCAAGAGAGTGAAGTTGCCGAAATGCTTGTCGAAAGAAGTTATTTTCATATTTCTGTGGTGATATGAGTTAGAAAGTACTTCCTTTGGTGTAGGAGGAATTAAAGGAGCTGCTTTCCTTTTGTAGATGAGAGAGATCCGAGAGAGTAAAGTGGGAGTTGAGGCAGACTTGTGAAAGTGGAGTGAAGTGATGAGTTGAAGATTTTACAAGACAATACTTGTGTCATTTAACTAATAAGGTGGTGCAGGAGTAGGAGAGTAGAAGTACAGCTAGCTTTTAGAGAACATCTAGTAAAGTTTAACTAGGATTTCATATAAAAGAAGATTTTATTCTTTATTTTAAATTTAGTGGAGTAGTTGATAGTTAAGCACATGGAGGGATTTTCCTTTACCCAATTAGTTCGTTTGAGTAGCAGAGAGGGAGGTAGTTTGATTTCTTTTGTGCAAGAGCTCATGTTGATATTAAACTCCTATAGTTCGGAATAAAATATTGTATGCTATTGCTAGGTGAAAATATGTGTATTGATCAAAGTTATACCCACTTATTCATAAGTTAATATGGGCTGTTAATTGTGTATCTAAATTTATTTAGAAGCTATATGATTTTCGTCGTTAAAATTTAATATATTTTCCGTTCGACTTTTGGCAACAAAAAAAAATATAGATTTTTGTTTGGAATTTTTTTTATAAAGTTAAAGGCATTAATACCTATTTTAGATATTTACTTATTTTGTTAGCCTACTCTAAATCTGATCCCTATTCAAAGTGCTAGTAGTGCTTCCGACTCAAGATGCTCGTCTGTCGCCTGCAAAATCAAATACTAAAACATAAAATATTCATGGAATTGCATAAATAAACTCTTAAACTTGATTTTTTATTTTGGAGTATTACATTCTGCACGAGTCGCACCTGTGATTTAATGCACGTTTTAACATGATTTATATGTGCATTTTGCAGTTTGTATATACATATTATTTGTATTTGTAATAAGTTAATAAAGTTTCCCTAGATATTTTAATAAATAAAAGATATAAAATATATTAATTAGTTGGGTTTTTCTACTCTCATGTAGGGTATTCACCCTACCTAACGTCAGTAAACCAATTAAAGTTTGACACCTCATGTAGCTTCGTTGTGGGCGATTTAGTTTCGCAATTAAATTAAATAATTAATTTTATATAAGAAATGTGTAAAATTACTAAAGTATCCTTTAAGTATATTTTCTTTTTAAATATTGATTTAATAAATTTAAGCACTACCTTTCTCAAATAAAAAAACACTTATTATTTCTACACGGAAAAACATCAAGAACTATCGGATATACTAGCTTTGAAGATGAAAACCAATTTTTCTTTTTCTAAGATGGAACAACTACAAAAATTGAAGTCCCGTTCCCAAATCGCAAGAGAATAGTTCCTAGAAAATTGAGGATATATAAGTAAAAACTTTGCTTGCTTCCAAATCAAAGCGATGACATTCCAATCCAAGCGTTTAGTTAATTCGACAAGGAGTTTCAGTCCGCTCCGTCTCTTTTGCCGACGATGAAAAAATTAGGGATCGAGAAAAGAACGCTGAAATGTTAATTAAGAATATTGTTATTTTTGAAAGAATTAATTATGAATACTATTAATATTTTATTTTATTTACACTTTTGTTTATGTTTCAAAGCTTTTCCAAATTGAGGTTTTGTTTGCAATGATTCAAAAGTTTAGATTAAATTGCAATGTGCAAAAAGGTCGTGATATTATTTGCAATTAACCCTATAATTTATATATTCAACCTATTAAAATATTTTGTGAAACTTTATTAACTTAGTAAAATAAATACATAATGTGTACGTACGAACCGTGAATCGTACCTAGGATCATGCGTTAAATGTTCACATACCGATCGTGCACCAATTTTGCACGGAGTGTGCATGTACGGATTGCGCACAAAATGTGCACATATCGTTCATATTTTTTCTATTATAACATCTACACATAATTATTATATATGAAATATTGAAAAGAATGTGAACACACATCTTAGTACTATAAAATCTCATTTACTTATTCTTTATTACATGTAATATTCAATCAACAAAATTAAATTTTGTTTTAATAAAGAGCTTAAATTAATTAACTAATTAGGGATTTTCTACGGTTAGGAGCCCTTCCTGACGTTAGTAACCCTTGTATACCATTAGATTCTAGATTCAACGTATAATATTTTTTTTTAAATGATTGCACTTTGCGGTAAAGCGTTTGCACTGTGCATATTGCAATCGCACTGCATCGCCCTAATAATAAATTAAATTAATAAATATGAAATGACAAAAAGCAATTCAAACTAAAAGTCATATTTAAATCTTCCCAAACGTAATGATTAATTATGCATTGTCATCTGAACCAATCTAAACATATTAATATGACTACTTATTTATTGTTAGGAAGCCGGTAGGTGAAACATCATTTTTGGACCGTAAAAAAATTGGTTGTTGGTTCAAATTGCAACCAAATATTAAATTGGAGTTTTGTTTGCAAAGATTCAAAAGTTTAGATTAAATTGCAATTTGCGAAAAAATTGTGATTTTATTTGCAATTAACCCTAAATTATATTAACTAGTCATTATATTTAAACTCTTTCGGAATTTTTTTTTTTTTTTATTAAATGATACATAAAATAAAGTTTAAAATGAGATTTATACTATTAAAAAATTTATTTCAGTTTTAATATTTTATATACACATATATAAATATACGAGTGTTTTTTACAATTGATATGAAAATATGACTTTTTTTTTTACAATTTTCACATAATTGAGTTTCAAGATAATTTTTTTATCATTTTATTTATTTTTAATTAGTGATATAACTTATGAATGAAAATAACATATGCGGCCCCTGAGGTCTAGGGCTACTCTCGTTCCACCTCAAAGCCACATCCGCATAATATTTTCAAATATAGCAAGTAAAAATCACATGATTATACAATTCTTTTAAATTTGGGTTAGGAGTAATTTACTATATTTACATTTGACTATATCGTCTTCTGGTAGGGAAATTAAAATGGGGCTAGATCATTGTCTTCTTTAGAAAATTTAGTAATTCATCTATTAGACTATGGCCTTTTTCTTTTTTTGTTGCAATTGAGTCAAATTCAAAAGCTACTTGTTTATCCACTCATTTACCTTATTAGTTATTACAACATTTCCCCCCTTAAATAATACACCCTCTGTTCTCAGATTTCTTCCATATGTAATATGACACATTAAATAAGAGAATGGAGTAATAATAGAGATTTAAGATATAATTTTATAAACTTTTATATATAATGTAAATAAATGAGTTTGATTGTGATAAGTATGAGCTAAAAAATAATATTCTTTTTATGTAACATTGATGATATCGTACAAAAAAAATGTGAAAATAATTGTGACACGAGAAAGAATTAATTTTTGCCCTGCTTCGTACTTTATAAACTTTTACTTCTTAGACTTAAATTTTATTATTTTCTTTTTTATTTCAACTTTGAGGGTGGAAAGTGAAATTAAAGTGCGGAGGGCAGAAATAAAATTTAGAAAATTAATGAAAAATAAAATAGAGAGCAATTTGAAAAAAAAAAAGAAAAAAAAGAAAAGAAAAAGTACATACCGAGGCCCCTTGACTTGTGGATGATATGTTAAAAAAATTGAAACGCTGTGACAATATTCAGTTCATTTTAAATCCTTATAATTTAATTTTCGAAGTTCCATTAATTAAAAGGATTTGTACTACCATATAAGATTCTGAGTTCTATTTTGCATGTGGAATTATGTAAATTAAGTTATCAAATTAATGGTATTCAGTTTCAATTTTGAACTTTTCAATAGAATGTGTGGTTTCTTATGATCTTATCCTAGTTTTGGTTACCTATGCGCACTCTAGATACATTTCCCAAGTTTAAGAAAAATAAGCCTATTTCAGTTTCAGAATATTATATAAATTCTTGCAAAATGTTTTCAGAGGTTGTAAAATATTTGAACTTTAAAATTTAAGTGTTAAGTATTCCAATATTGAAGAACACGTGGAATATATATTTTGTTTGATCCATTTTAAATATTTGAAATAAAACATGTGAAATATAGGAGTATATTCTGTTTGGTCCATTTAACTATTTTTTTAAAGATGATAAATTTTATCCCAAAATTTATCTTGCACTGTCCAAGAAAATAAAACAATTTTCAGTTGATTTATATTTTGTTATGCTGGAGTATACAATAAAAATTTACTGTGAATATATAAATAAAGAGATGGTATTATGTAAATTAATATCTTTTTAGTAATTTAAGGGACACTCTTTAACATTATAATTAACATCTTTCAACAATTTAAGTAATCTAATGCAAGGACATCAAATCTAGTCCCTAAGCTTGTTTGTTTCGGGATTTAGGTGGGCGTGTGAAGTCATGACTTTACGCCCACAAGATGTAAAGTCTTGGATGATAATAAAAGTGTGTGTTTGTTTTGGGATTTTAGTAGGATGAGATTTAACTTTATGTCAAATCATGTGTAAAAGTAAAGTAGGATGTGTAAGAGAAAAATAGGAAAGAGAGTGTAAGTGAGAGAAAAGTAGGAAATAGAGTATAAGTGAGAGAAAAGTAGGAAAGAGAAAAGTAGCAAAGAGAGTGTAAGTGAGAGAAAAGTAGGAAATAGAGTGTAAGTGAGAGAAAATAGGTATTATAGGTGTGGATGAAGAATATGAGGTAAAAACGGGATGTTACATATCTAAATAGAATGGGGCAGGGGCCGGAAAGTTCTAGTCATGTCCGTGTGAATTCCAAAACAAACAAGCCCTAAGGCCAAGAGAGGATGACTCTTTGGTGGCTGGTAACATCAAATTATAATGCAATGTTAGTCCTGAATTCAGGGGTTAATGCAAACCTCCACCCTTTATCATTTCTTTTTAGTAGCATTACCATTAATACGATAGTCTATTCTGAATGAGGCGGTCTGCCCAAAAGAAGAATATATTACGTATAATGTTCACTCTCATATGCACCTGGTACACAATGCAATCACTCAACAGTTAAAATGGTTTACATTAAAATGTATAGGTTGATTACACTGAATAATATATATGGTTAGATTATACTAAAAAGTTTACTTTGAAAATCAATTTTCAAAATAATTTTTTCAGTATAATCTAACCACACTCTTCAGTGTAATCAAATCATATTTTTCTGTGTAATTAATGTCTACTGTTGAGTGAGTACTTCATACACCAAGTGCATAAGAACCTTCCCGTTCGTAGTCCAAGGGAAACTCCTTTTTTTTTTAAGAGGTGCTGCAACAATGAAGGGGTAGTTCATACTTTAACTCGGAAAAAAATTTATGTATAAAGAAAATTTTCGATAGTATGATTTGTTAACATTATAAAAAGAACTTCTTATATTTCTATATTGCTCACGATTTCAGTAGCGGAACCTAGTTCACAGCATGAAACTGTTCATACTATACTTTATCATAAATAAAGGACGATATTATATATATATATATATATATATATATATCACACACACACATATATATATATATATAATGCCAATAGATATATTTATTGTAATTTAACAACTTTAAAAATTCATGTTAAACATTTTAAAACACAATTAGAACTCAAATATACTCTTATATGTATCAAGTGCACCGTACAACTTAAGTGCATTTTTAAAAAGTTAACATTGAATTAAAATTAGTCCTATTTGCAATTGATCGGTGTAAACAATCCTAATTGTTTGAAAATACACTTGAATTGCAAGGTGCATTCAATGCAAAAGAGACTTGCTCCAATTAAAATGTTTTTTTTTTAAATGAATCCGGATACAAAATAGGATTAGATTAAACTTAACCAAATTACCATCTCAAGATAATGTATTTTATTTGTGATGACATGCAAATAATAAAGTATAAAAGTTAATGTGCGAGGTTGGGAACAATACAAAATAAACGGCATTTCCATGATGCGTCAACCAACTCATACTATTTAATCAACATGACGAAGGTTGTTGAATATAAAAATGTCCGCACTTGTAAATAAATTCAACGCGATGTACGATAAATTAATGTGTGACAATTGGCTAACTTGTTTGTTTCGACCTAGAATTAATTATTTTGCAGATATATGAATATGTTATATTATATAAATTGCAGTCGCTTGACTATACGTGTATATTAAAAGATGTCGGATTGACTGTATGATTGCTTTTGGTTTGGTTTGATTTTATACGTTACATATATATTTAGTTAAATTATTTAAAAGAAATATTACATTCAAGTATTCGTTACTAAACAACTTACGAAGGACCAACTATCATACATTAATTGGTATTGATAATTTTTTTACTGATATTGAGATCACGTGTAATTTCATATGGAATGGATATTTCATAAATTTATCAATAAAAATATTGAATCATATTAATGGAATAATGAGTAGATACAAATTCAACTCTAATTTGAAGTGTATATATATATATAAAGGTATCCATACAACTTACGCTGCAGTAACGTCTTGAGTAGATTTTTATGAAATTGTGTTCACATGAACTCTCCATTTTAATTATCATTATTGTTCATATAAAATATCTCTATGCATATAAAATGTCAGTGGTTTAAAAATTAAGTAATTGTTAAACATACTTAGATGTGTCTTTTATAAATGACGTAATTTATACGTGAAGAACTAAAGAAGAGTTAAAATTCTTTTAAAATGGAACTGAATATATGGAATTGGATAGGGTTGGACAATTTTTGCACGAATCTTAAATTCCTATATATTTGTATAGAAGTGTTTGTTTTAACTTTTTATCTGTTACCTAACCATTCAAGGTTTTTTTTGTTGTTGAAAAAGTGCTGGCTATTATTTGAAATAACTGAACTTTAGAAAGTTTATAAAAAAAAAAAAAAAAAAAACGCTACACATGTCATGTACAGCTATTGGAAGAATTAAAAGCGGATTAGTGAATAAGATCTAATTTTATTTAATTTTTAAGGAAAAAATAGACTCATTACCGTGAAATTATACTAGCAAGTATCAAATTCTTAGATCCAAAAAAAGAAAAAAAAAAATCCGGCTTCAATCCAAGTATAAAGATTCAAGGAGGATGTTGCAAACTTCGCAAGATAATGTGTCATCTTGTTCTTCTCTCACGATAATTAAATATGTGATGTACCACACTAGGTTATCATCAATCACTTGTCAAACGTTTCCTAAAACCACTCCTTCCGATCTAGGCTTGATAATGGGCTGTTAAACTCCCATTTCCGCCGAGGATCCTCCTCATCCCCAATCTGGTCCCCCTAGGGTCGGGGATGGAGAAAGATCTTCCCCTGTTGATTAATTGTTCGTTCCAGAGCCACTATGGTGATAATTCTTATCCCCATTTTTTTTTATGTTGCTTGATTTATGTATAAGTTATTATTAATTTGCTCGTTCGACTTCTAAATGGTTAAAGGTGAGTAAAGTTGATTGCATAAGCTGCTCGTGACCAGATTTAACTGCTAATCTTGGATTAATTATGTAGAAGATGTTCGCCTACATCACACAGTTGTTCGTCTAGCAATAATCTAGATAGAGCGTGTCATTTGATGAAGAACTAGGTGGTCTTTATTAGAGAGGAGGATTATTGGGAGTGACAATGTCCCACATTGGATTAACAAGGAAGGATTATGGGGTATATAAGAATATACAATTGGTAAGAATTTTTTTTAGGGAAAGTTCAAATTTAAATATGTGCAAACTTAACCCAAAACAAACAATATTGTAATAATGAGAGGTTGAGGTCCATTTCAAACCCAACAATAACATCTTATTTAATAGTATTATATCATCTCGCGCAAAAAATTATAATATTTTGCATCCTTTATAATCTTTTGACAACGGTAGATCTGTTGTGAAACAAATAAAATATGAAGGAAAAATAAGATGACAATGTAAGAAGAAAATGTTGAAGTGAAGAACTGTAGGGAGAATAATATTGTATTCAACTCTTTTCATGCATACAAAAAGAAGGTGACACCAACTATTTATACACAAAATCAATACACTAACATTAATGATCATTCATGAATAGATTATTCTAAGTGCTTATAGATAGGTTCATGTAATTATTTGGAAAAATAAACGGACACCCAATATTATTTCATAACAAGATCTCAAAATTTAGGGAATCCTCAATTTGAATTTTTTTTTTTTTAATTTGTAATATATTCCACTATTTTGTAACAAACAAAGCCTTATGTAAAAACTAATTTTACAGTGAAACTAATATACTACTTTTTTGACTAATTTACAAATGATACATTAAGGGAGTATTTGTTTGGGGATATGCACATCTGGATGGAGGATGAATTTTTCCTATCCCAGATACTTTTTGGATTTTCACACTCCATCCTCTATTCATATACGCATCCACCCCTATTATACACATTTATCCTAAAACTATCACATCACTACTTTTTCCTAACCCACTCATAATTTCTTCTACTTTTCTGACACCAAATTATTTTATCTCCTACTTTTCTTTCACTTAATCATTAACTTGTTAACTAACAATAATAAAATAATATATCATCATCACTAAAAGATATTTATTTGATATAAAGTTTCATCCACCCCTACCACATCCAACACAAATCAAACATAAATTTACAATTCACAATATTTGCCACATCCACTTTTTTTTCCTATTCGGATGTGTTTCATCCTTCTCCAGCCGAAAACAAACACTACCTTAGGGTGTGGTACTTTAAAAGGGTGGGGACATTATGAGGGTGTTGTAATTGAACATTATTTCCCATTTAAGGGTATAAAAGATCTTATGAAAGGAATTCTTTGGGATGGAGTGAGAGTACTTTTTATTATTTTGTATTATTTTGTGTATATTCTTTACCAATGTTAATTGTATCATTAAAATGAATTCATTTAAATATATTAGTGTGTGAAAGAATTATATATCATATAAAAAGCCCGAGCTTGATATGGGCATGAATAAAGTTTCACTATAAAAGAATTTTATTTCATTTAAAAACTTAAACATGTAAAAAGTGTAATATTAACTCATTTATATTATTTTTCTACTATTATTAAGTATAATTAAAGTGATAATTGTAAATTAGTTGTATGTATAGTAAAACCGTTTTACATGAAGACAAAGTATAGAATGAAAATGATTCATATATGAATCATCGAAGGGTGTTGATTATTTTCACTAAAAAAATATTAGTTGTATTCATTGAAGAGTATTAGTTGTTTTCGCTAAAGAGTAATAATTGTTTACTGAAAATAAACTAAAACTCTTCAGTAATAACAACTAATATTATTCAGTGGAAACAACTAATACTCTTTATGAAAAGAAGTAATACCCTTCAAGGGTTTATATATGAACCAATTTCACTCTATATATATATACTCTTACATAAAAACAACTAAATCTACAATATATATATGTGTGTATATCAATTTTTAATCATAGTAAAAAGGTTTAGATAATGTTTATATAAATATTTGTTAATTTCTTTTGATTTGTAAACTATACATTATATTTCATTGTACATCATATCTCCTCTCATAGAAATTCGCGCGCACATATAATATAACATACCAGTCAAAGATAATTAATAATTAAGGTGAACTATTGATATAAAACGATGTTCATCCTTCATTTCTTTCATTTTGGAATTATAAACCTTTTGCACTATCGTGATTATCATGTGAGTAATAATTCTAGCCTTCATGTTAATACTTTTTGCCTAAAGTTAGTTGGATATAATCATAAGTGGTATGTTATCCTCTGAAAAGAATGTAAAGGCCTCCTACCCAATCGGATTCTTCGATTTTATAAAGTTCCACTTCTCAACTAAATAAACGAAACATATGGCGATAACTAAAAGAGGAGAAGAATCAAATAATGATCCATCACAATTATGAAAAGAGGAGTGAGATCCAAGATATATATTTGGTGTACGTTTAAAATATGAGCAACACTTGTGGACTTAATTTAAATAAACTTTATTATATGTTTTTACTCATTTACAAAATTTTAATTGTATATTGAATCAATTTAGGATTTTATTGGATAGGACCAATGAAATTTACAAATCTCTGAACCAGCCATTCAGATTTATGAAATTTTATCTTAAAAATATTGCTTTTGTAATTTGTGTAGCATGTATATCTTTTCCGTATATAAAAAATATGAGTGGTGTATTTCTATTTGTATGTGTGTTGTGTAGAGCCGGTCCTGAAGCCCGGGGCGAAATAAAAAAAGTAGGCCCCTTTAAATTAACAATACAAATAGTAAATTATTATATGGTATACACATATAAAAATATAAACAGAAATATAAAATAGACCGTGAATTAAATTTAACAGTAATATAACAATATCAATTATTTTAGATCTAAATTTACATTTTCCAACAATGTAAAACAATTTATAATGATAACAATTTTAGGAATTCTAGTAACAAAAAAATTTGTGTTGCACATTTTAATCTATATTTCACATATAATAATTATGCGTATATATTATAATAGGATACAATATAACTGACATCTGCACATTTTCTGCACGAATTGTACATGCAAATTTCGTGCACATTTTCTGAACGAATTGTACATGCAAATTTCGTGCACATTTTTTGCACGAATCGTACATGCAAATTTCGTGTGTGTGCATTTTGCAGTTCGTACATACATATTATATGTATATTAATTATAATAAATTATTAAAGTTTTACAAGATATAATAATAGATAAAACATAAAAGATATAAATTATATTAATTAGTAATAATAATTAACCCCTTTATTAAAATACAATTTTATTTTGTTGATTAAATATTACATGAAATAAAGATTAAAGTAAATTAGATTTTATAGTACAAAAATGTGTGTTGCACATTCTTTTCAATATTTCATATGTCATAATAATTATGTGTAGATATTATAATAGAAAAAATATAAATGATATGTGCACATTCATATATCCACGTTTTACACATGATCCATATCTCGTAGTACACATTATTTGCTTATTTTAATAAGTTAGTAACGTTTTACAAGATATTTTAATAGGTTGAATATATAAGTTATATTAACTAGTCATTAGATTTAAACTCTTTCAAAAAAAAAATGTTTATTGAATGATACAAGAAATATAGTTTAAAATGAGATTTATACTATCAAGAAATTTATTTTAGTTTTTTATTGTTTACACACAAATATATAAATATAACTTTTTTTTAAGATTGTTATGAAAATATGATATATATATTTTTTTTTTTTTTTCTTTTTACAATTTTTACATAGTTTAGTTTTCGATTAGATTTTTTTATCGTTTTATTTATTTTTAATTAGTGATAGAACTTATGAATGAAAATAACGTTTAAACTTCATTTTGAAAAAAAAAATATATATATGAATATATATATGTATATTATATGTATAAATAATAATAGGCTCTTGGGAACCTAGGGGCCTAGGGTGATCGTCCCTCCTTCCCCGCTTTAGGGTCACCCCTGTTGTTGTGTTTTTACATTTTAGAGTGCTAAACTTGCATACCGAATATAATGTAATCCCATGTTTATGATAAGATAATTTGAATCTAATTATATTATCCATGTGTGAGACATGTAAAAATAGTAGGCAATAATTGGTAAATAAAATGTTTAATAATCATAAAAGAGGTATGTATAGTGTATAATTAGAATCAATTTCACAGTGAAATTGATTTGTAACTAATACTTTTGAGGATAATAACTAACATCTTTAGTTACAACAATTAATTTTCTTCATTAATTAATACCCTTTAGCATGGACGGGTCTATTAAGGGGATGCACTGGCCTCTAGCCTGCACTCCCAAAATAGTCCCACGTATTCATAGGCCTAAATATGTTGTCCATTCATAATAAGCGCAGCCCCAAAAATACTAAAATGTCCATTGCTTGCAAAATCGATTATATATATTTTTAGTTAAATCGTTTTGTTATTTGTAAAGTCTTGTTTATTTATTATCTGTTATGTTATTATTTTACTTGTGAAAGATGTAATTTGTACATTATGTATTTAATTTTGGTACGATATTGAATGAAATTGGTTCATACATGAAATACTTCGAAGGGTATAAATTATTTCATTAAATAATATTAGTTGTTTGTATTAATCCTATTAGTTCTTAAGGGTGCAAGTTGTTTCCACTAAATATATGAATCGAAGGTATATGTTGTTTCACTAAAGAGTATTAATTATTTTCACTAAAAGATATGAATTGTTCTTCTAAAAAATATTTCAAAATAGTTTATGTATCAATAAATTTCACACTATACTTATTCTTCAATTTTATCCCATATGTTGAATTTATATTACTAATACCTTTAAAAACTTGTTAAATATTTTAATACCAAAATTCAACAGTGAGTTAATACCACCCTAAAATTTTAACCATATTAAATTTGAAATGTAATTAAAAACTGCCGAAATAGTCTATGTTAGGGTATTTGCCAATTTTGGGACCTGGAGTATGAAATTTGAGTAAGTTTTTTATAAACCAATTTTATTGTGCAACTCAAAACAATATAAATTATTTTACAATATAATGTTACTATCAAATTGATACCTTTAGTGAAATAATTAATATTGTTTAAAAATATACATAAAATACAAACGGTGAAATTGGTTCATAATATACTTTTGATGAAAATTTAATGTGTCAAATGCTTACTCTTCAGTCCACCCCACATTTAATTTCTGGATCCACCCATATCCTTTAATGAAACTACTAATACTTTTCAATGAATATTCTTTAGTAAAATCAACTACTTTTAGTGAAACCACTAATTCCCTCCAATCTTGTTCACAATGAAACTTGTTCACTCTATACGTTACCATAAGAAAATAGTCTCATGCATTTTTGTTGTGTTCGTGATGTTCCATAGTCCGATCATGCATCTTATGTTGTTAGCATAACTTGCGTACCACTCATAAGTTATACCATCCAACTAGTTCTGATGTATTGGTGATGTTCGGTCATACATCCTGCATTTACTAGTATA
The DNA here is from genome assembly GCA_947034835.1 of Ballota nigra. Classification (NCBI taxonomy): domain Eukaryota; kingdom Viridiplantae; phylum Streptophyta; class Magnoliopsida; order Lamiales; family Lamiaceae; genus Ballota; species Ballota nigra. Next base: position 27,462,534 of record OX344730.1, read on the forward strand.
GCTTTAACTTGTGTATTACTTGTAGTATATCATTTCGTCTCCTAATAAAGTATTATTTTACACCATATTGAAAATTTTGGTATATCAAATATTATTGTACACAGTAATGAAAATTTTGATATATTGAAATTTCCTATATTAAAAATGTATATCCTTTTATATCGAAAACTCGGCATATCACCCATACAAAATACTGATTTATTGTTTCATGCTTAAATTTGATATACCATTACACATCATTCATATCGAATTTTTTTGAAATATTTCGACGTGATGCTCTGATACCTTGATACTGAAATATTGATATATATTGAAATACCGATTATACCATTATATACCAATTTTTTTGGTAATGGTAAGCCTACCATACCAAATTAAGTTCTATACCAATTTTTTTTGGTAATGGTAAGTCTACCATACCAAATTAAGTTCTCGATAAATTTGATATATTTTTTAATACGTGCAAGTCGGAGCTTTTGGAATTTTCCATCCCTAATGTTACAGTCCAATGGCGGAGCTAGCCACAACATGTCTAAGATGCGGTGTTCTTATTTTTCTGGCTTTTGATTTTTATATATATTACGAGATAAAAAATTTAGACGGCGCTTGATAAGCTGAGAGGAATAAAAATGAGAATATGAATATAAGTGATAGAAGTGAGAAATAGTATTGGGTATGTTTAGTATTATCGTGGGGTTTGATTTGAAGGTAGTAATGACTACCATTGTCATGAATGTTAATTAGTATAATTATTAATTTTACTAACAAAAACTTATCAATGAAAATTTTAAATTAAGGAGGCATTTGGTTAGCGACTCTTCAATGATAATGAGAATGAGTTGAAAATTAGTATAATTATTAGGGTTTATTAGAATAGAATCATTATCTCTCTTCCTAAATAAGGTAATCAATATTCCATTTTGATTACCCTATTTCCCTCCTACAATCATCCTCCTCAATTACTTCCTTATTCCTCCACCAACAACCACCAACACACATTTGTTATTCCCTTCTATTCCAAAATTAGGCATGCCACTAGCAATACAACCACCATTGGAACAATCATTCCCTCAACATATCATTTTTATTATGGGGGCAAAGCTGGAAAACAAATTTTCATTCTCATTATCATTGAAGTGCTTTTAACCAAACGTCCCCTACAAAAATTAATGCTTAGATATGATATGCTTAGGGTAGAATTTTTTATAAATGTATCGTCATGTTATTAAATATTTTGATTTAAGTTAAAATAAAACAAAATAATGAACACAGATTATGGAAAGGATGAAAGTCATTCAAAAAAAAAATGAGGAATGAGAATTCCTCGTTATTTAGATATCAAACTCATTTTTAAGGAATCAAACTATTACACCAAACACATATTCTTTATCCTATTCTCATACCTCACCTCCAAACCCACCCACTAAACACACTCGTAAACCTATGACCTTTTCAGAGCCTTTTCAGATATCAAAGCAAGAACATGGACGTGGATTGGAGCAAAAGAAATTAGATTTAGAGAAATTTCATTTTCTGATTGGAATAGGAACCCAAGATCGTATTTTGAAAATTCGTTGTAATATTGGATTATTAACGAACGTTTTGATTGTATTGTAAAGGTTGGAAGATCCCTTGTTCTCCAATTTTTATAATAAAAATTTCTTTTACCGTTCAAAAAAAAAAAAACCTATGACCTTTGTAGAACAAGAACATCATAGCACCAAGCCAAATCAATTTTTGTTTATGTACTTATTATAGATCAGAATTGTCAGATTTCAGTATCCCACCATATTTCTTTATCCTTGCTTTATTATTTTTACAGTCTCGTATAAAAGAGAAATTGTTATTGGACAATGTCTGGTGTCCTGTATAAAAGTAAAATTGTATAAACTCCATCGTCAAACATAGGTCACCATTCATTCCCTATAAAAACTTTTAACTTACCCTATAAAAAGTTATTTTATTCATTTAAAAATACTACAAGTTATTCTCATATTAAAATTTCTAAACAATCAATTGTACTAAGGGACTGAAAACGGAGGAATTGTGTGGTGTCACATCATAAATATATAATAGCAAAATGATTTCCTTAAATAGTTTTGGAGGGAGAGATTATCAACCTTTGATTTTTTTTTAGCTATATATCATGGCCGTTCAATTTGTTGTATGTTATGTATGGAATTGTTTTTATTATTAAAAAGAAAGTTGTGTTTGTATTTTTTTATTTAGTAATTTAGGAATTGCAGCTAAATTATGTACTTTGATTTTTTATCATTCATTGTTATCCATTAAATTGATTTCTGTAATTTAGGAACCGTTACTCTTTTTTTTTCCCTATATATATTCTTCATTTTCTTCTTCCTCATTATCATCTCTGAATTTTAGTATTGAAAATTATAGTAGTTCGTAGTTTTAATATATGATTTGCAAAGTGAAGCCCCTGATTTACTGCTGCCGATTTGGCACGGGATATAGTAGTTGATCGGATAAATGAAAAGTTGTGGCCTTGTGGGATGAGTGAAGAACACAACGAGGAAGAAGATTAATGTTTAAGTGCGTGTATTATATACAACTAACAATATCCATGTAAATCTTATACTCTGAAAAATATACCCGATATTCAAACGAATTAGTTAACTTTGAGAAGGTTTTTAAGATTTTTTTTTTTATTTCATGCATTTATTAATTTGCTCAAGCATCTCCTTTAATTCAGTTACCCACTTCCTCCTATATATATTGGGTAGTAGTATATATATTTGGTTAAGATTAGTCTGGGCTGTGATCTAATTTTTGGAGATTTATATGTAATATTAATTAAGATATTATCTCACTTTTTTATTTTTTACTCCAACAGGTTTTTCTCTTTCCATCATATTAAGTGTGATGTCCCACTATATTTTACACGAATTAATTTTAAAATTAACATAAAAAATATTTAAAGTTTATGAAACCCAAATAAAAATTAATGTAATCCATCAAAGCCCTTAATTATAGAGATGTGATGAATAAAGAAGAAAGAGAGTATACCATAGAATAAATAATTTATATTTTTTTAATAAAATATGATAATAAAAAACAAACTCTCTTTATAAAAAAACGAATCGTATTGAGGATGTATTTTTTTAATCAAGTTGTGATCTCTAAATATTAATAGTTTATATATTGTTTTTTTATAATTTAAAAAATGCATACAAAGAGTAATTTAATTTAATCATTTGTCCATCAATAACGAAGGATTTAAAGTTGACTTCATAACAAAGTATGATACACTAACCCCCATTATTTTAAGGTTGATTGCAGTACGCATACATTTATAATTAAAGAGTTTTTTCGATCCAATATAAATAAAATTGAATAATTACATAAATCATAAAGGCAAAATATAGAGTGAAATCAATCAATAGATATATGAACTAAAGAGTATTCGTTCGAAGGTATAAATTATTTTCACTAAAGAGTATGAGTCGAGAGGTATGAAGGGTGTGAGTTGTTTCACTAAAAGGTATGAGTTGGAAGTAGTGCTGTTAAACGAACCAAGCCGCTCGTGAACTCGGCTCGACTCGGCTCGTTAAGGCTCGACTCGGCTCGACTCGTAGGGTTAAACGAGCCGAGCTCGAGCTCGAAATATACTCGATTGTTTAACGAGCCGAGTCGAGCTCGACTCGCGAGCTACTCGTGAGGCTCGATTAGTAGGGGCATGTAAGTAAATTATTTAATTAGGTCAAAGTTTCCTTCCTTTCTCTTCATTTCTCCAGTCATATCGCACGCCCAATTTCCCTTTCCCAAGTCTCACCCCCAATTCCAAAATACTCAATTTCAAGCTTGACTGCCACCGCCCACCGGCGACTGCCCGACGCCCACCAGTGCCCATCGACGTCGCCCGTCGCCCACCAGTGCCCATCGCCGTCGCCCACCAGTGCCCGTCATGTGTCACCACGCTAAGCCCTATGCCGACATACGAAGCCCAATGCTTGACGCCCGACCCCCCGCACCCCCGCCGCCGTCCAACGCCGCCTACCTCCATCTCCAAGCCACTTCTTTCCTTACTTCAATTTCAATAACCTGAAGTTTAGGATATTATCCATTTTAAATCTGGTGAGGTTTTTTCTTTGTGAGTTGGAGTGAATTTGTAGGAATGGGAGTGAAATTGTTGGTATATCTTGCTCCATTTTTGGGATTGCCGATTGTGGATTGTAGGAATTCATTCTGCTAATATTTTTGTGGATTGTAGGTATCACTCCTCTGTTGTTTTTAGAGAAAATTCATTATTTTTGTTAAATTTGAAAAAAAAAGGTTTTTCGAGCTCGAGCTCGAGCTCGAGCCTAACATTCCAATTTTCGAGCCGAGTCGAGCCCCATTTCGAGCTCGGTAGGCTTATCGAGCTCGAGCCGAGCCAAGCTCGATACGGGTTCGAGCCGAGCTCGAGTTTCCACTACTCGGGCTCGCTCGGCTCGTATAACAGCTCTAGTTGGAAGATATGAAGGGTATGAGTTGGTTACATTAAGCAATATGAGTTGTTCTATTAAAAAGTATTGCAAATTAATTATGCATTAATGAGTTTCACACTATATATACTCCATGAATACATTATGCTTTTAAAAATAAGGTTTTATTAACATTATATTTACCAATATAACTTTCGTATTTCTATGAAATTTTTATACTAGAAAAATATTGGAAATTACAAATTTTAATAAGGCGAAGCCAAAATAATCAAATAAATCTTTTTTTTTCCTATTCCTAAACTGTGGGTGCTTAATAATATTTGTTAAGATTTGGTAGAATGATTTCCGGTAAGATTTGATCAAATTATCGACTATCATGGCTCAATTTTGTATATATATTATAAAGATATCAATTCATAATTAATTGTATTTAATGATAGCCTTCTTATGTTTTCATTTTTTACATTTGATAAAAAAATCATCAATTCGTTGTTTTCCACTTTATAAGACGTTCATTAATTCATTTTCAACTTACCAAGATTTTCATTAATAAATATACATATTCATATGAAAACCGTAGGCTCCTGATAACCTCGGGCCCAGGGCGATCGCCCCCTCCCACCTCCCCCTCAGGGCCACCCCTATACCTTATAAGTGAACACATTATAAAAAGAGAAAACAACCTTTATAAGAGACAAATATTTTAACACTAGGCATACTACATGGGGCAAAGGTCTACAAAATCAAGTGGTATAAATAAAGGTCATAAATGCATTAGAAAGAAGATCCAAGCACTTGATACATCACACCTAACCAAATTTCTGTTCAATCAAATATTTGGAAATATATGTTTAGAGTATGTATAGAGTGAAATTGGTTCATACATTAACCATTGAAGAGTTAGTTGTTTTTATTGAATAATATTAATTATTTATTAAAAATAAATTAAAACTTTTCAGCGAATACTACTAGTATTTTTTAATGAAAACCACAAATACCCTTTAATGAATGTATGAACTATTTTCACTCTATAGTTTGTCGTATGTTTAACTTGTTAAATAACCAGATTGAGTTATTCCTATTTTAACTATCAACATTGCACAAACTCAAAAATCTCATTCTCTTATCTTGTTTTTGTTGCAAACCCTTTCTCATTAAATGGTGGATTTTTTTTTTAGGATTGTGCACGGGTTTGAACTTTAAAAATATATGTCCACATACCCAATAATTGCGACCAATCACACAATATTAAGAAAAAGAGCAAAGTTGAAAAAAGTTATATTTTCTTAAAAATAAAATAACGACTACAATTTTGAAATAATTTTCTTTTTAAAAACGACAATAAAATTGAAATAGGGATAATATAATTCTATTTGACTCCGATAGCAATATAATATAAATTATATTGTTATTGATATAAAACAGAGTAATAATCATATTTGAATACATATTTTATCCCTATTAGTCTGATAATCTCAAAACCTCATCGGAAAACCTACTTTATTTTTATTTTTATTAAAGAGCATGCATTTTGGAAAAAAAAAAAAAACTCCTAATAAGCATGAATACGTTTTTATATGTCTATTGTTGATTAATAGAAAGTATGCAGTATAATAAGTAATGTATAGTAGATAGATAGAAATAGAGCCACAAAATGTATAATTTGTGTCTTTGCATTTATTTTTACTTTTATCCCCACATTTTAATTTAATTTTTTATATTCATATTTTATTAATATTTTCAAAATATGTTTGAATTTGTTAGAGAAAAGGAGGCAAAATTATTAGAAATATAAGGGAATGAAGTATATAGTTTTACCGTGCAATTTAAAACAGAGCTATTTATTTTCATTATACATTACTATTATCATATAATACATTTTAATGGAACAACTGATAATATTAACATATATAATACACACAAAAATATAAACAATTTCACGATGAAACTGGTTCGCAATAGTATTTTCATAACCGGACTGGTGACCAAACGCACCGGTTGTCAATCAACCGGTTGGACCATTAAAATGGTCTCTGCCTGACAAAGTGGTATAGCTCAAATCGTTAGAGCTCCACTACATATGGTCAAAAGGTCATGAGTTCGAATCACAACTTCATCGATAAAAAAAATATGGTCTCCGCCTATTTTTTTCAATATTTCATAGTTACATTAAAAAATAAATACATATGCACATACAAAAATTTAAAATTATAACTTATACGTTGCATATTGAAATAAACACAATAGAGTCATACACAATACAAAAATTTAAAGATTCAAAACAACTTTAGTTCAAATATCAAACTCTAGTCCATGCTCAATAACCCATAATGAAATCTAAAATTAAAATAAATAAAATTGCAGAGTAAAACAAATTTGGGGGGTTGGGATGTGTCTCATGATTTAATTAAACAAAATTAAAAATATTAGAAATAATAATAATAATAATAATAAATAATGAAAACAAAACAAAACAAAATTGGCTCTATCATTTTTTTCCTAGTTTTGACTGATTCTTTTATTTAATCTTAAAACGGTTTTTTGAGGTAATTGGACAAGTCTAATGCTTGGTTCAACCCGATTCTGGAATTATTGATTCACAATATACTTTGTCAAAACGATACAAGTAAAGACATATTTTTAATAAAGATTGAAGTAGTAGAAATGACATTTTTTTAATAATAAAGATTGAAGTTGAAAGGGAAAAATATAATAAATTGATATAGAAAAGAGAAAGAAAAAGAAAAAGAAAATAAAAGGAGTAAAGTGCTACATATATATATATATATATATATATATATATATATATATATATATAAGATTCAACTAACTTCATCCATGAGTTCTCCGGGCTCCCATTCTCCACATCGGGCTTCTCACTTGAGCTAAATTAGGCCCGAATTTTTTCTTTTCGATTCCGCAATTTATTTCTACTATGCTTAAAATGTAAATCTGGTTTCCTCTGCTTCCTTCTCCCCACTTCTTCTCTCCTCATATCTAGTCTCTTTTAAACCCAGAACCGTTACGATTGAATCGATCCATTTTTCTCCTTCAGATATATGGGAATTTTTTTTCTTCACTTTCCCCTGTTACGATCTGCATTTGAAACGGTTCTGATTTGACCAAAAGAGCTCTGAGGATAGAAAATCAAGGGGAAAGTGTTGCATTAATTATTTCTAGATAGAGATAGGTATGTTTCAATTATTTGCCTTGTCATTTTAATCTTTTCATTTTGGCATTCTATATATTGATGGTCTGGAAATTGGTGAGATAAGATGAATGTGTGTTTATTTGGTTAATAAAACACACACATATTCTCTCCATTATTATGTGCTCTTCGGAAACCTTCTCTTAGAAATAAATATGACTGTAATCTCTTTTTGGTAATAAATAAATTACTACCAAAATTTATTAGTGTTTTGAAAAGGGAACATCGTCCATAAGATTTGATTTGGTGGTGGTTGGTTTATTAAGTTGCAAGTTATAATCATAATTTTTACTGAAGAATTTTGTTCATTGGACCATATAATTTCAGCTGGAGATATGTTATTCAAATGGAACCTGAATTAGGTGTACTAGAAATCGTCTAAACTGCTGTTTTTTTTTCTTTGACTTACTTTGTGCCGAGACTGTTTGTTCCAACTCCAATAGTAAGTCATATAATTGCAACAGTGTGAGATGTAATTATATGGAATGATGATCTTTTCCACAAGATTATTGATCTGACATTCATGATAAAAATATTCTTATCAAATATGACATTTTATTTTGTTGGGGCAAAAAAATATTTTCGGACCATATTCTGTATAATGATTTAATGATCAAATAACTGAAATTTATTGATTATTTCTCCTCTAATTTGGGATTGAAGAATATTTGTATTTGTTTTGTTGACATCGACCACTATGTGATTGTGTTGGTTGTCATGTGGGTTAAAGAATTAATGCAATATCCCTCATATTACACGGCTATAACTTGTATTTATAACACCTTGCCATAAACATTGAAGCTGAACTTGCAATAGAAATTGTAATTTTGTTTTTAAAGATTTTGATACTTCATTACTAATTGTTAGGATAGGAAATAATTGTTCATCGTTGTATTCTTATAAATTTTGTTAAAACTCTTAGCTAGTCACAACATATTGGAAGTGAAATTTTGGCACTTTATTCATATTTGGGTTAGTGATAGGCTTTGAGGAGAATTTAAATTTTTTTTATTTCTAAAATGAGAGATGTAATAAATTAATGGAATGTTAATATGAACTCATGTGTGTTAATGACTAAACCATATTTTTTACTATAGAACAGACACATGTCTATTAGGTGGCTTGAATATTATATGTTTTACTTTGTTGACATATAACTTGATCTTGATGTTTGGAATGAAATTGGTTTACTGGTTTGGAATGCATATTTTGCTTTATTATTAGTCATTTCCCCCCTCTCCTAGTCACTTTCTCTGGGTGATAAAATGTTATTTGTATGCATAAGGCTTTATGTTCACTTTGTTTCATAAATGACCTAAACTCATACCCATGTATTTCAATTTTAAAGTTTTTTTTTTGTCACCAAAACATCATTGATCTCTCTGTCCTGTAGCGTGCCTTTTTCTTCTTTCTTTTCTTAAAGTGGTGGGAGTCTCTTATCATAATGTAATTCATTGCGTACCCATATGTGTATATTGAATTTTTTATCTATTGGTTTATATTCACGATTTAATTTAGTATTTTAAAAAATACAAATTTCAAATAATTTGTGGAATGTTTAATTGAAAAATAAAATATACTGTGCCAGGATTATTAGAACTTTTCATTTTGTCTCCCACCAACTAGTTCTTCTTTTGTTGGGCTGATGTTTGAACTTTCACTTATGAGTTACAATTTGCAAACATGCATATGTTTATGTTTGTAATGTAGCTAAATTACAAATAGTGGTAATTTTTTTGAACAACATATTTCAAGCAGTTAAAATAAAACCAGTTGGATTGGTGACTTTTTTTTTTTAAGAATAGAAATAACTTCTTTATTTTTGACATTATTTATCAGAATTCTGAGTGACAACTTAACTACAGCATTGTATATGTTTATGTTAGAATATAGATTAATCCACTTTTTCTGAGTTCAAGAAAGATGAGGGATAGAGAAGGCAAAATCAGCATGATAAATGATCTTGAAATTTTAGAATAGACATAATGTACGTTTTAAGAAGCATTGGAAAATGAATATATAATTCTATGTTAAGTATACTAAGGTTGTGATTGGATTGAACGACTTGGCCTGGTAGGCTTGAAATCAGCTCAAATCATTGGGACTTCAAGTCCCCAAATCCAAACTCAACCAAAAAAATTTCATAATTATCTCTCTTCTATATTTAATTTGTATACCTATAAAAGTATCCGGTGGAACTGTATGCAATCTTTGGGTTGTAATACTTGCTTGATTCTGCAGGTGCTTTGCTATTCATATCTTACTGAAAGTGTAATTAAGATTGGGGAAATAAGCTTTTACTTGCAGGACCGTGTATTTGGAGAGCTTCTATTTAAGGGTGTTTGACAAGCAATTGACTCATCATTGTTCTTAGACACATATAAATTGTAGATCTTTTCTTGAGTGTTGCCTTTTGATCATAAAACCGACCATACTTATATACATCCTTAGAGGATCCTGATTTTGTAATATCATCATCTGGATATGGTATTTTAAATGTGACTAGAGGGTGAAAGATGGCCTTTAATAGCGTAGAGGAACAAACAGAGGATTACCTTTTTAAGATTGTTCTGGTTGGGGATTCAGCTGTTGGTAAATCAAACTTGCTTGCAAGATTTGCAAGAGATGAGTTCTACCCTAATTCAAAATCTACTATCGGTGTAGAATTTCAGACCCAAAAGATGGAAATTAACGGGAAGGAAGTTAAAGCACAAATATGGGACACAGCTGGCCAGGAGCGGTTTCGAGCAGTTACATCTGCATATTACAGAGGTGCTGTTGGAGCGCTTCTTGTCTATGACATCAGTAGACGTCAAACCTTTGAAAGTGTTACCAGATGGCTTAATGAACTTCATAGTAAGCAACATTTTAGTGCTTTGTTTCTAATTAACATTAGAATCATTAGTAACACTTTGGTGTACAACTATTATTGTTCAATAAATACAACTAATACTTTTCAGTGAGAACAACTAATATATTTTAGTAAAACAACTAATATCATTTTAAAATATACTTAAATTGTGCAATGTAAGTGATGCATAAAAGTATTTGCCATTAATAATTGATTATTTTATTAATATTTTTAAACAGCTCACTCAGACATGAATGTGGTAACAATATTGGTGGGCAATAAGTCGGATTTGAAAGATGCTCGGGAAGTGACAACTGGCGAGGGCAAAGCCCTGGCTGAGGGACAGGGTTTGTTCTTCATCGAAACATCAGCTCTAGATTCCTCCAACGTCGCTGTTGCGTTCCAAACGGTTGTGAAGGAGATCTATAACATCCTTAGTAGGAAAGTTATCCAATCTCAGGAACTGAAAGTAAAAGATCCCAATTGGATGGCAGATGGAAAAACAGTAGTTTTGCAGTCGGATGAAGCTGATCAGGAAGGACAAAGTAAAAAAGGTGGGTGTTGTTCTTCGTGATTGCTTCCCCAATAAATCATGGTCAGCCTCTTGTGATTTTCTTGAGCCCTTTCAATATTCTGTTATAGTTTCCTTTACTGTAGATGTTAAAAAGCTCAGCCCCAGTCTTTCTTCTATTTCTTTCTTTGTTGTTGATGTTGCAGGAGAAGAATCTATCATCGTACTAGAATAGTAGAATCTGTAAATGACTTTGAAAGGTTTTATATATTTTTTATCATGTCATTTAACTTCTTTTAGGATGCTTTCTTTATTAGATGATATTATAAATTTCGCCCACGTTGTGATTACTTATTAATTGTTGGTCGAATTTGATCTAAAACAAAAAATATCCTCGAGAAGGATTATATTGCTCACTCGATATTGGTCATGAATCTATTCATGACCCATTTCCTATCGTATGATTTTACTTCTAATGCCCATTCGTTTAAACCATCTAAACTAAAAAAAATATCAATAATTTTCACTTACAAGTATTAGTTATGTATAGTTACACAATACAACTGGTGTATACAAATGTAACTCATTTTTTTACATGTCAGTGCGACAATCAGTGTGACACTGTATAATTAAAAAAAACCAGGGGCCCCGAGGGTGGCACAGTCTACACACCCTAAGACTTGCTCTGATCATATTAGGCATTATTATGCATACAGTCATTATATCATGCAAACTATTTTTACACCAAAAACATGTTGGATTTGTCACAATTGCAATTCGACTTTAGAGAACTCCAAATAACAGTTCCATATTCTTTATACATGCTTCATGTTCATTTCAAAAAAAAAAATTTCTTTTTTTAACCACGTGGTTCATGTATAGTTTGCACAGTGTTGCTCATGTGGAAAATATGTTGCCAGCTACTTAATCCAAATAATAAAAAAATAAACAATAATTTTTTTAACTCCACGATTGATGTGCAAGTGTGGGAGAAGTGTTTCAGGTGTCGTCCTAATGAGTTTAATTGGTGAAACCCACATTACTACAAACCTTTATTGTGTTATTTCGTTGATATCGACTAAGAGTTATCCCCAAATAGTTGAAGATCGGTCCTTATTCAGGTTTGGGTGATCAATAGAGTTAACTATAGTCAAATTAACTAGCAAAAACACCTAGGATATTGATGACTAGAGAAGTTCGATACGTCTCTAGAACTTGTCCCTTCACTAAGTAGCAAGTACCCAAACATTCAATTAAGGCTTTTAATGTCTATTGATGGTGATCCAAGTCGTCTTCTCTCTCTTGGTTAAGTAGACTACTATAAGAATTCAATCAATCAACTACATCTCTTACCTTAAGATCAATCAAGCAATACTCACTCTTATTGAAGCATGAAACAACCAATTCATGAGCTAATAGATCTAATCAATCGGTTCAAGCAAGATGAACCCATTAATAGACACTACAACACCAATTTTATAGCACAACCAAAGTCACATCAACGTAACCACATTAATTTCCCTCATAATCCAAACACTCAAAACATTAAGAGATTAGACTGTGGTAAAAAACAACAAACCTATGGACAAAACTATGAAATTAATGAAACCCCTAATGAAAATAACAATTAAATTGCAATAATAGAAAGGTATCATCTATTTGGAAGTAAATTCAACAATACTTGAATATAGCCACAAAATTCTCTTGAAATAGCTTTGAAATGAAATTTACAACTCAAATTAACATTATTCTAGTGAAATTTAAGCTAAACGATGGGTTGAAATAGTAGTGAAATTTAAGCTAAACAATGGGTTGAAATAATAAAAACTAAAAAAATTGTTTTAAGAAATGGAAGTTGTTGGTGAACGAATCTAATCGGGAGGATTAGTGGCTGTTTTAATCCGTTTATACGTCACCAATCAATAACGTGTGATTGATTACCACCGTAAATGGTAAATCGGGGTTTGGATTTATCGAATTTGTAAATTCGGTAGTCGAAATTGGACTTATCATTTACGGTGGTAATCAATCACACGTTATTGATTGGTGACGTATAAACGGATTAAAACAGCCACTAATCCTCCCGATTAGATTCGTTCACCAACAGAAGTATCATTTGGTGTTCACTCAAACTCTGGAAAATCGCTGCTTTCCCTCGGATTTCCCTCCAAAATTAATGTAGTAAATACCCTTCTCAGTTTTTCTACAATTTTGGTCGAAAATCACTCAAATTTTTGATAAAAACGAATGAAACTTTGAACTTGTTGAATGCCTATGTACTCAAGGTGGTGAATACCCCAAACCCTAATCACACATATGTAAGTGTTCATAATTTTTTGTAAAGTTAGGTTTTTAAAATCTTGAATATGATGATGTTTATTGTATTTGGAATGTTTTTCATGCAATTTATTTGTTGTTTGAGAATGTTAAATTGAATGGGTGTGATAATGTTGTTGTTGGTTGATCATATTGAGTGTTAAATTTACGAAAAATCGCGACTTCGATTTTCACGACTGGTTTGCCGAAACTGATACATAATTTCGAAAAAAATATTCGACATTTATGAAAAAATTCGGCAAAAAAATGAGAAAGTTTGTACAATTTTCGAAAATTCCAGCCGAAACTTCGTCTGATTTTCGGAAAATTTTACCGAACACGAATTTCAGCAAAAAATTTCGAAATTTAGACAATATTTCGGCAGAAATTTTCGAAAAACAGTAATCGAAGATTTTTTTCATCAAATCTTGCATTAAATCGAAAAACAAGATGCAAATCATACAGAGTTACGGGTAGCCCTTGCTTTTTCATTCTTTATTTCCGAAATTATGTGTTGATTTTAGGTAGTGTATGGATATCAAAAGAATATTTTGAAATAAAGAGATAGTGTATTTCTTCAAAAGATAGTATGTTAATATGGGTAGGGTATTTAGTCCAGGGCAGTGCAAATAACCTGGGCCAAAAGTTAAAACTCACGACAACCTTGACTTGATTGGTATACGTCATGGTGGGGTCTAGCTGATTTGACCGCTTCATTCCACAATCAACTTGCTGCTTTCCTTAATTTGTCTTGCTCATTCTCACGCCCAAAAAATATTAATTGATGTGCTCGTAAATTTCATGAGATTGGCCGAATTCTTGGGCTAAAATAGATAATCAATGGGCCACTTCATTTTGGTTCTATTTTCAAATTCTTCTCAATTGACTTCAAAACTAATAGGCAAGTATCTTGCTTCCAAAATCATCAAATATTCTCGACAATTAAACACAATTTGTCAATTTAGTATAATTAACGCATGAAATTCTATCAAATTAAACAAAATAAAATGCATGAATTGCAAGCAATTTTTAATCTAATCAATCCACAAATCATAACCCGTTACAAATTCAAGAATAATAATTGGAGCTCCATAATTTTGTAGGTCTACTCTCCAATTTTGATGTACTCTTCTGTTGCATCTGTTGGAACGTCATATGCTAGTATTCGAAATGCAGTTGTTACTTTTTGGAGCATAGACAAACAAAGTTTTCCAGTTGCATTTCTTTATTGCATAAAGTACCAATCATATTCTTTTTACAACATCGACAATATGAATGAGTAAAGTACGAAACATTTGAAAGCGACGATGAAAATTTGCTTTATTAAACTTTGGATTTTTTAAAAAGTAGACTTTGAAGAGGTTAGCAGTTACAGTTTTTCGACCACAAAAAAGTTGTTTTCCTATCAACAACTGAACCTTCGTGGAGAGAATTGATTTTTTTTTTTTTTTTTTTTGTAAAATTGAGATATCTGACTATTTTTTAATATTTGTTGTGCAATCACTCGTTCTAAATCTAAAGTCATAGAAAATCGTTGAAACTCTTTGACAAATGAGCTTGAGCTTGAACTTGAAAAATATTAATGATTGGATTTTTTTAAGAAAAACTAAAAATTTTGATAATGAAATTATCAATTGAGGTGAGGAAATAATTGTAATGGATGTTCATTATATATATACCAGTCCAAAGTGGTATGAGTGTACTTAAAGCGCAATCCATGTAAACTCAATCATAGTCATTCATAGATAGCCCATCTAAGAGCTCATTTGGTAAAGCTTATTTGAAATATTTTATAAATTGTTTTAAAAGTATATAAGATGTAATTTTTAAATAATTTATAAATTGCTAAAGTGTTTAACTAATACAATTTATATGATTTTTGATCATTTTAAAGGAATTTTTTTTAAAATTTTAACTTTAATATAAAAAAAAAAATAGAGGTAGAGGTGGATGGGGGTGGGGGAGAGGTGGGATGGGTCCAGTGTGGGGTGGGTGGGTGGGTGGGGGTGGAGTTGGTTAGAAAAATAAATTGAGAAATCCCACTTATATTTTTTATAGCTTATAAGCAGGAAATAACTTATTTTGATCTTATAAGGTGTTAAACATCTTATTTTATCAAATATTTTGAGGGTGCATATAAATTCTTTAAGCTGTTTTAAAGAGTTTATAAATTCAACCAAACGAACTTTTAATCTCAATCGTACAATCAAATCTAAAAAGTGGTGAAAGTGTAGTAAATCACAACTCATATGCATTTAATCATTGATATTTGATAACCAATTTAATCTTTTAATCTCGAACTACGATCAAACATGTATAGGGGGGAGAGCGTAGTAAAACACAATCCAGATTCCTTTAACCATTGATAATTGATCTAATCTTTTAATCTCAACATACAATTTTTTTTTTTGGTGTAATGTTTGTATCGTTTTATTATATAATTTAATGTTACATTATTTTTTAAATTATTTGATATTTTTTAAAAGTTAATCCAAAAGGTAATTTAATTTAATTCAGTGGCACATTATGTAAATTACTGCTAAAACCCCCAGTATATGAGTAATTAATGATTGTAATGATACCACAAAACACCACATTTAATTAAATTACCTAAAATGATAAACCAAGATGTAGTATCATGATGGTTCTGAAAATGGTTCATTTACTGGGCTTGCCTAAAACCTATTAAAAGTTATAACGCAGACCTACCCATTAGGGGTATGTGGGTTGATTTAAACCGTTCGTATCTAGGTATAAATTAAACTTAAGCATGATAAACTTTTAAACCTAAACCAAGCTTAATCCATGGTTACGAGCTTGATTGGTTAATTTAAGATTAATTTAAACTAAAAATAATAATTTATTACTTCAAAAATTAAAACACGGTGTTTAAATTTTTGACCTAGTTTTTGTTATAAAATATTTCAAGTTTGAACACAATTTTAGAATGAACATAACTTAAAATACCGTACTCCCTCCGCTCCATCTTAATTTTTACAGGTGAGTAAGCACATTTTTTAAGAAAAAAATATTTTATTAATTTTTTGGGCCAATAAATGAATAATATTTTGAAATAAAATAGTTATTGTGAGAGTGTGTTATTTCTATAATTAAGGTGTAAAAATTATTGTGAAACGTTTTAATAAAAAAAATGTTAAAATTAAGAGGGGAGGGAGTATTAATTTAAGTGAGCCCAGAAAGCATTCTTATAAATTATTCTGATAACACGAAACATTCTTATTATTACAAAACTGAAAAATTAAAATCGTACGAGACAGAAATTGGTGAATGGTGTAAGCAACGTGATGACACGACAAACGTCTTTCCACTGTCTTATTTGAATACTCGGTTCACCGAATTAACATACTACTCCCCGCCCCACCCCCACCCCCACCCCCACCCCCCCTCAAAATTATGTTCCTTTCAATTTTTTTACAATAATTTTACCTTTTTACCATATAACCATCGTTTAATTACTTTATATATAATTGATTTTATATTCATAAATAATAATTTAATTTATAAATGGACCGCACAATAATAAAAATACACTTACTTTATCTACTTTATTTATGCCTCTGAAAACTTGTTAAAAGCAAAAGAGCACACTTTTCTTAAATAGAGAAAGTATAAATTAATATCCACGGAAAGTATAAATTAATATCAACTTGTAATCAACACTATAGCTATTTTATTAATTTGTAATATTTATAATCAATACTATAGGTCTTTTATTAATTTGTAATATTTATAATTTTTTATATGCGGTTACAACCTATAATCTACAAAATTAATTGATTGTAATCCAAACTTTATTATTGTGATATTTTCAGTCATGTGTGACTGAGCTAGTGACCACAAAAATAAAATTTAAACTGCAATCAGTATATTTAGTACTCCCTCCGTCCCCTCTTAACTTTCATAGATGGGGTGACACAAATTTTAAGAAAAACTGTTTTATTAACTTTTTCAACCAATGAATGAAGAGTATTTTGAATTAAAGTAGGTGTTGTGAGAGTGTTTTATTTTCATATTTGGAGTGTGAAAGTTATTGTGGGACGTCCCAAAAAGGAAAACATGAAAGTTATTAGGGGACGGAGGGAGTATATAGTATAAAGTGTAATCGCATGGAAAAAAAAATCGTACACATTACAAATTAATAAAAAAAAAGTTCTTAGTATAAATTACAAATTCATATTAACCCTAATATATATAATCGTTATTCTTATGAATGATAAATGCATTATGGTGCAAGTACAGTATGTATAGCTAAAAAAAAAACTAGTACGGTTTAGCTGACAAACCTTGTTAATATTTAAGATAATTATATCCTTAATGACAAAAACTTGTTTGAGACCGTCTCATAGCATGTTGTGAGACAACATAAATTAATACCTACCCCTACTAAAGTGTTAATGAGTTAGAGTAGGTCTTGTATGAAACCGTCTCATGACATGAGACAATGGAAATGAGTGTACTAGAGCATTGTATCATTAACATTTTGGTAGGGGTGGGTGTTAATTTGTGTGGTCTCATGCCATGATACGATCTCATACAAGTTTTTGCCTTGGGTCAATACTCTAGTTATACCTATTCTCGTTGTCTCATGTCATGAGACGGTCTCATACAAAACCTACTGATCCTTAATATACATGAATATTTTCAAATTAAATTAGTCAAATACGTTAAGGTTGAGTTTAGAGAAATTTGAAATGCAGGATAACTTTAAATCTCCCAGAAAAGACAGCTATTCCCAATTTATTCGAGAGTGAAGTCCATCACCAAATCCTTTAAACCAAATGCAACCTAAACATAAGAATTAAGTATTATTTACGCATGCATGTAATGTACACCTAACTTTCTGATAAAGCGTAGCATCTACGAAATGAATGAAACATGAAAAAAAGATTCAGAAAAACACAAAAAAAGTACTTACTATATGGAGAAAAGAAAAGAAAATACTCATATATTAGTAAAAGTAATATTACGGCATGGCTTAGCCAAGTTGATAGAAACTAACTCAGTCTGCAAATAAGTGAGAAAATTATACTGGGCTTACAACACAAAAAACTTATAAAGTCTACACAAAAGAATAGAGGCCTCTTTTTATGTCTCAATAGTAATACTTTTTTGAATATATCATCATCATCATCTCAAACAGAAGCCTATATTAGAAAATGCTCAACTCAAACCTTACATAGAAGCAACGAAACGACGTCTCTAGACCCGGTATTCTGATGGCTCGACGAGTATCTCCACCAACGACGAACATGTGCAAATCATGGTGTTGTGTATATATAGCCTGGCCTACTATAATCTTCTTTAACGTATCCGTACAGTAATATGTCCTAGGCTGCAATTCCTGCTTCAAAGCAACGCAAATTGGGCAAAAATTCACCATCAATACCACATTTTAAGCATAAAATAAAATTCGCATAATTTATATGGCTAGAAATATCGAGTTCTTACCTCTATTTGACCTACTATAACCGCCAACATAACCAACAGAGTTGTTAGTCGTTGCATCAGTAGCTGCACCAAGCTCGTAACCAAAAGGGGTGGGACCCACAAGCTCGGGAGAAGATGAACGCCAAGTGGGACCACCGTACAAGGACTCGCTCTCATATAAGTTCTCCAAATCTCTATCACGAATATCGTTTGGAATGGAGTATGATGGTGTTGTGCCAGCATTGTTTCTACTATAACCCACCCGGCCACCAAGATTGTTTTCCCTGATGCCATAGCCCCCGAAATTTCCACCGATCAAGGAAGAGTTCCCCACACCTTGGGTTGAAGAAGGAGACGAACCCCAAATTTCTCCAATACTTCCGAAACTGCCCCCTAAGCCTGTGTTTCCAGTTCCAGTGGTGAAAGCATTTGATATCATCGAGTTTGTACCATAGTTAAGGCTCCCTTCCCCCCATAAATTACGATTTGCAGCATTAGAGACGGGCCCTGCTCCAGCAACACCCACATCATAACCAATGGGACTACCAAAACGGTTTGTATTTCCAGTGTAGTAAGAGTTCATGCCCCGCCCATAGCTCAAGCTAGAGTCACCATAGTTTAAACCGAATCCTGAGTCAGAATGCAATCCCATGCTATAATTGGAAGGACTGTAGGGAGGGTACCCGCTTCGACCTACACTTACAGGACTAAAACGGCCTTCGAGTCTCATGCCATAGCCATTTGGAGAGCCAGTATTATACCCTTGATTATAAGCACTAAGAAAATTGCTCACTCTGTTGAGGCCATAGTTGTAATTAGCAGCTTGGTTTCGCGTGGGCCCGGGTGATAGCTCTTTAGGCACAGCACGTTTAACCTCGACCATTTTTCCATTAAGCTCGTGAAAGGTTTTGAAAAGTACTTTCTCCACTGCTTCCTCTGAGTCAAATGTGATAAACCCGAAGCCTCTAGGTCTTTGAGTGTTGTGATCATACATCACAACCACATCAGTTATGGTTCCGAATTGATCGAAGTACCTCTTGAAGTCACTTTCTGTGACCGTTGATGCTAAGCCACCTACGAAAATCTTTTTTGTACGGGCGGGACTGGGGGACCCCTGAATGCTGACACTGTTTCTGTTAAAGTTCTGATGGTCGTCCCTAGGAACAGCCTTCTTTGCCTCCACCTGATCAATGGAAGACAATAGAATGATATTAGTTAGAAAAGTATAAGTTGTGCTCTAAAATAAATTATCAACGCATGGAAGATTGGATCTTTTAATCTAATATGGCTGGTGTAATGCAAATTACGCAATGATGAATATGAATTGTCGTCCACATTAGTAAAGACGAATGCTGGCATGCAACAAATTATATTACCACTACACTGAAACTGCTGGTGCAATTCAAACTATTCGGTAAACGAGAACACTTGAATATTTTTCATGATAATCAACCATGATAGATTTCAAAACATGCCACAATAAACATTACAAATGATGCAAATAAATACGTATTGTTAGGTATATGACAAAAGAGCTGAGTGAACAAAAGACAGAATAATGAGGACACTCGCAAGCATTGAGCAAACTAGTTTCTTAACTAACATTACAAATATACAAGCACTTTAAAGGACAGAACACCACCAAATATTCTAAATATTATGGATATTTGAAGTTCTTCAAAATTTATCTGATTATTCTGCATGATTTAACAACATAAAAAGTGTATCATTGCCCCACTAAGACAAATTAAAATCCACCATCACATGGCTTAACAGAAACAATGCATTTGAGTGTTGTTTCTTGATTCCTATGCCATTTTTATCCATTCCTGAACTAAGTCATTTGGTCCAGAGAATCACTCATCTTTCCTGAAGGCAATGATACATTAACATCATCCCATCATTATCCACGCATGTATATTCACTGCATTGCTAACAAATGTAATATGTATCATATAAGACGAAACAAACTTATAATATTCCCAATGTGCATTCAATCACAACAAACATGTACAGTTTTTAACTTGAGACAAACTTCACCAGCAACGTGATCACATTCTTATCCACATTGATTGGTTTTTCAACAAATAAATTTGAAAAATGGGACACAAACAAGGATGCAGGACTCACAGTTCTTCCATCTATGACGTGCCTCTCCTTAACAACTTTCTCAGCAACAGAAGCATCGACGAAAACAATGAAACCGAAGCCACGGGCACGCCCAGTGGTGCGATCTTTCATTATAACAGCCTCTTTTACTTCACCAAAAGTCTCGAAATAATCTTTCAATCGCTCTTCACTGGTGTCCCAAGAAATCCCACCAATGAACAACTTCCCAGGTTCCATTTCCATTCCTGATTTCCAATCAAATTCAACTTTTAGTCAATCAATTCCACTCCAACCAATAGCAAAACAAAGAAAATTCACATCTGTCTATATAATTGCCGATTAAAAGAGGGATCCAATAGCAAGTGAAGCTAGATCAGTTAAGTAGTTGATATGACAAGGAAAAATTCACACACAATATGCGTTGCTGAATACAGAATCAATCAGTAACGCAACGAAATCCAATGAATAAGAAACGTGATAATGTAGATTAGTAAAGAAAGCGTACCTTAGAGAAATAAAATACAACAGAAACCTGGGGATTAGATGAAAAACAGGGAATCGTTTTTTGTTCAACAGAAGGCCATCCGATCTTTAACAGATCGAAAATCAAGAGCACCCACAATCCAAAACCCCCTGAAAATTAACATGAAGATTCAGACTTTGACTTGAAAGAGCGATACATCGGAAAATATGAGCGGTAAAATACCAAATAACCAAGGCCCAGACGAAAAAGGATTGAATTCAAGATCTGGGAGGAGGCATAGATAGGGAAGCAGAGGGCTGAAGGCCCTCTTGTTTTCTTCTCTTTTTCTTTTTCTTGTTTACCAAAATTCAGTCCTTGTTACAAACTAAAATTGCCAGAGGTGATATATATATATATATATATATATATATATATTTATTTATTATATGTTAATGAAAAAGAGAGAGAGAGAGAGAGAATCAAGATAGTGTGGCCCGTATAGATCGATTTTCACATCCAAAAATGGGTAAATGTAAAGTTGATATATAAGCGTGTGTTGTGTGTGAAATATGAAATATATGTATTTTTGTGTATGTAGAGTTTTTGTTACGAGAGAGAGAGAGGCCTTTGGTTTGGCTATCTTCCCTCGTGTAAGAAATGTGGGAGAGAAGAGAAGACGATGGAAGGGGTGAGTGGGCTGTTTTTGAGAATTATTTAAATTTTCGTAGACTAATAAAAACGTATAAACTAGTGGGTGTTAAATTGTCATGTGACCCACCAATTTCTGATATTCTCCTTTTGTGCCTTCTATTTTTACAATTACTTCATTAACGCCCAGTCTTTTTCAAGACTGATGCCAAATCTATGGGCTACCTGCTTTTTTTTTTGGCACTTATTTATACATATATTAGTGAATTTGTAATATACACGAGACACCTATAAATTGTAGATTATTAATATTAATATTATTATGTATTGCAAATGCCAACCAACTATCCCTTGTAACTTTTTTACTAATGAGTGTAATTATGGGAGTCAGGACTTATAGGAGTCAGGACTTGGAGATTTATTGGAGTATTTGGTGAACTAATCTAAGTACTAACAACTAACATTTACCGATAAAAAAATGTATGGAACTTTCCCTATTTTTTTTTTCTCAATTTGGGGAATTGGAGATGTGGACTTGTAGTAATTTTTCTCCGTGTAGTCTTAATCCAAAAAATAAAAAAATAGATAGTTTTTTCTAAAAAATTGTTTAGAGTTTTTTCTAAAAAATTGTTTAGTTACTGTAGCTAATTATTCAACCTCTCCTAAAAAGAGTAATGTTTTTTTTTTTTTTTTGTTATATTAAAAAATGGCAAAAGTATGTAGTGAATTCTTTTTAGTGAAATAATTTTTCTTTTAAAATTATTTGTATTAACATGCACATGAAGTCCTTTGTATTAAAACTACCTTACCAACAATTTGAGGCGTATCGTCATAATGATGATCCCGTGGCTACTTTTCTTTAGGTACTAATATATTATACACAAATTAATATATGGGAGGACATAGTATACAATATGTATGATAAAATAAACCAAGAAACTTGTTTACCTTTTAAGTGTATTTTATAGTAGTATTTGTTTCTATTAAGATATTTTAATTTAATAATAATACCTTATAATAAAAATATACTCCCTTCGTCCATAATACTTTCATAGAAAGAAATGGCACATTTATAAGAAAAAACAAGTAAGTGAGTGTGAAATATTTTTTTAATAAAATAAATTTACTTTGTTAATTTTTGTGAATGAGAAAGCTATTTTTTTAAGTGTGAAATTAGTTGTGAGACGTTCAAATAAAATAAAAATAATCAATAAAAATTTCCTACCGTGAAAAAAAAAAAAAAAAAAAAAAACACGTTTGCCAGTCAGCAAGGTTAAACTACTTTCTTAATTTATCATTTTAATTTAACAATTTGTAATGCGCATAATGTATGACTACTATATGAGCATTTAATTTTAAGAATTGCACCCAAGTGCATAATATGCATTTTGATTTTTGAATCCAAATTTAAACACTGCAAAAAAAAGCAGAAATAAAGAGGGAAGTTAAAGAGGGGAAAGTTTGCCCTCGTCCCTAAAGAGGGGCGAGACGAGGGCCAAAAAAATTTAAATCGGACGAGGGCCGAGACGAGGGGCAGGGCCCCCTCTTTAGTTAACGAGTGTTCCGCCCTCGGCAAAATTTGAATCTGGGACGGGCGAGCACTCAACCCTCGTGAGTTAAAGAGGGCGCGTCCCCTCGAGAATTAACGAGGGCGCACCCCTCGCCTAGCTGGGATCCGACGCGAGCCGAGGGCTCCTCCCCTCGCGAAGTTGCCGAGCACTTCCGCCCTCGCCCACGGTAAAAACTAAGCTTTTACTGAGGGGGTTAGCCCTCTTTAACCTCCTCGTTAAATATTAGATATAAATACCCCAACTTCCCCATTTTCTGCAGAAAACCCTCTCCTCCTCCACCCAAAGTTGCTGCCGCCGCCGCCGCCTTCACTGCTGCGCCGCCGTCGCCGGAAACAACACTCCACCGGTCAAATTTTCGCCTACTCGTCCTCGTGAACATTTCTACGGTAATATTTTTTGTTTTTATCCCTTAAATAATTTGTAAAATACAAATTAGCTTCATGTATATATATGTTTATATGTATGTATATATGCATGTATAGGTGTTAATTAGTCGCTAATTATATATTTTTTAGCATGTTATTTAATTATTTTTATAATTAGTGGGTATTTAATTAATTATTTGATAATGTATTTATGTTAATTAATTAGAAATAATTACTAGCTAATGTATATTTGTTGTATTTAATTAAATTAATTTGCATAATATATATTTAATTATATATATAATCATGTGATAAATATTGATGTTCAATTATTTACATTTATTTTCATAATTATTAGTTTGATGAATATATTAATTAGTTAATTAGTTATATATGTTCAAAGTTTATATATTCAAATATGTTGGAGTGGAGGGAGTTGATGAATACATTAATTGTTGGTCGTTTGCTAGTTGTAGAATGTGCGTTCCGACTTGATTAATTTTAATTAAGTCGGAAATTGATGCACTATAGGATCTTAGTTAACTGGAGAATACAATAAAAATAAACGAAACTCTGTCAAAAATTTAGATTAAGTATATTAAATTAACAATATGATAAATATAATGGATTTATATATTAATTTTTTATTAAATTTTGAATATTCTTTAATTTGAAACAGATTATAATATGAGTTATTCAAGTCGTAATTGGATGTATGGTCCAAGAACAATTAATGGAATGATAGCTCCCGACTTTCTTAGTGGTCTTGAATCGTTTATACAATTCGCAACTAGCAATCCTGATTGGATGAGTGAAGGAGATATTAGGTGTCCCTGCTCGAAATCTAGATGTAGGAACCAAAGGTTTAGAGCACCAATTGACGTGAAAACACATTTGTATATAAATGGGTTTATGCCCAATTATCACAATTGGATTTTACACGGTGAATAAAATTGAGGTCATCTACCACACCAAAACTATGATCAGTCGACTTCGTACGGAGTAGATGATACTGCAGGGTCTACCTCGTACCATGACATGATCACAGATCTAACTGGTCATAACCTTCATTTTGGAAATGTGGAAGATGAACCCGTTAATGAGGAGCCCCCAAATGAGCATGCTGCTCAATTTTATGACATGCTTCGTGCAGCAAACCAGAATTTGTATCCTGGTTGCGAAACACACTCACAATTGTCATTCAACGCCCGACTGTTGAACATTAAAACTGAAAATAGACTGTCTGAGAGGGGTTATAATCAAGTTGTTGATTTGATTCGAGAAATTGTTCCTCCTGAAAATCTAGTGCCCAGGAAATTTTCTGATAGCAAACAACTAATGAATGGGATGGGTCTTCCAGTAGAGAGGATTGATTGTTGTGCACATAATTGTATGATATATTGGGGTAATGATAGTGAACTTGAACATTGTAAGGTTTGTGGTCATCCACAGTTTAAACCCCGTAAGCGTGGTGTTGATGGTCAATGGAAAAAGAAAAAACCTTACAAGGAGATGTTCTACTTTCCTATCATTCCTCGACTGCAAAGATTGTATCAGTCTGTTGCTATTGCAAAAGATATGACGTGGCATGCAAGTTGCTCTAACGATGATTCTGGTGTTATGCGTCACCCTGCAGACTCATTGGCTTGGAAACACCTGGATAATTCGTATCCTGAATTTGCTTTCGAGATTCGGAACATAAGGTTGGGCCTAAGCACCGATGGTTTTCAACTATTCGGACAGTCTGGGAAACAATATTCTTCATGGCCAGTGATAGTGACACCGTACAATCTACCTCCGTGGTTGTGTATGAAAGATCAATTCATGTTTCTTACGGTATTAGTGCCTGGTCCTAAAAATCCTAAGGATAAATTGGATATTTTTTTTACAGCCGTTGATCCGTGATTTGATGTATTTGTGGGAAATTGGGGTGGAAACGTACGATGTTGCTACAAAGCAAAATTTTCTGATGCGAGCTGCACTAATTTGGACCATCAGTGACTTTCCAGCTTACTCAATGTTGTCTGGATGGAGCACTGCTGGACGGACAGCTTGTTCTTACTGTGGAGAATACACTGATGCTTTCACTCTGAGGCTCAGTCGTAAACAGTCGTGGTTCGATAACCATCGTAAATTCTTACCTAGACACCATCCGTATCGGAGAAACAAGACTGCATTCAGAAAGAATGTGATAGTGGATGACCCACCACCACCCATTCGATCAGGTGAATCACTCCTAAATGAAATCAATTGGGTGGGATATCGAAAATTGACAGAAGATGGTGCCGAGGCCCACAACAAGAGATTGGAAACTGGTTGGAAGAAGAAAAGTATTTTCTGGGATTTGCCGTATTGGAGTATGATTAGGCGTGAAATTGTCATGATTCGTAGCTAGAAACGCCCTAGTTTTGGTCGAGTTTATAGAGTATTTAGAGTCAAATGAGCATTATTTCTATACATTGATAAATTTGTCTCTTTGATGCTCATAGGTGAATAGAGGACGAAAAACGGAGTTCGTAGGACTTTGAATCGACTCAAACGGATGCCCGGATGAGAAGATATTGAAGAAATACGATTGGTATTAGTGCGGACGAGGAAAAGTATCATTTGGAAGGATTAGAGATCACTCGAGCGCCACCGCTCAAGCGCCTTACTCGAGCGCGCAAACGTACAGAACAATTCTTGCGCTCGAGCGAATTGCTCGAGCGCCCAAAACATACAGAGAAGATTCAGCGCTCGAGCAGCTCGAGCGCGACCGCTCGAGCGAATGCATCATTCGAGCTACACAGCTCGAGCGGGACCGCTCGAGCGTTTTGCTCGAGCGCCCATATACTTTTACCTCCGGATGCGTATTTTCGGCCCATTAACTCCCGTTTCGACCCGTGCCTATATATACCTCTTCCAAACACGTTTTGAAGGATCCCCAACTTTTAGAAATCACTTTAGACTTAATTTTTAGAGAGAGGAAGAGGAGAAGAACGAGCAAGCTTTACTTTTACGTTGTTGAGGTTTTTCATACGAATTCTTAGTTTTCTTTTTCTTTCTTAGTTTCTTTTCATTAGCTTGATTACTTTAAACGTTTTAAACTTCGTTTTAGTTAATTTAAATTTCAGTTCTTAGAATTATTTTATTTTAAAACCCTAGTTCATGTTTCTTATTTTCTTCGTTCAATTCATTATGTTTTTGTTCGTTGTTTCTTCTATTGCTTTTATTTTTGTTATAACCATGTCCGGCTAAAACCCTTGCATGCTTGGGTTAGGATGAACTCGTAGAAGTAGGATGTGGGTACGTAATTAAGGTAATTGGTGACGTTAGTTTTAATTCTCTTAATTAATGAATTCATATAATTAATCTTAACTCTACCTTTGAATTTCGTACGAAAGTGTTAGAGAGAGGACGACCGCATCACTCAATAACAATTAGTAGTCTTAACGAGAGGGTTTAGGAAAGGTTAATTCATCTACCGGTTTAGCGAAGGAGGACGACCGCATCACCTTAGTTAAATTAGGGTCTCATTAATTAAGCACAATTCATTAACTTGTTAGTGGATTAGTGAAGTCGATTGCTAGGATAAAGTATTAGGGTAAGAAATCTTGAGCTTTCATTCTACGATCTTTTACTTAGGGTAATTCTTGTTTGTCACGATTACTTTGATTATGTACCTGCTCCGTTAGTATACGTAGGGATTCCTATCCTGAGCATCACCATCTCATACTTGCATATACACCTTAGATACTTAGTTTAATTTTCCTTTTGCATTCGTAGGATAATTTAGTTAGCTTAATTAATCTTTCCAAAAATCCAAAAACAACACACTCATATTAACTACGACGCGTAGATCTTCAGGGATCTATTCGCATATACACCATCCCTTGGGTTCGATAATACTTGGTCCCTATACTTGCCCATACTACAGTGAACCCGTACTCTTGCGGGGTAGCTACTAGTAGAAGCTAGTAAAGTCGCTTCAAGTCAATGGCGCCGTTGCCGGGGATGGCGTTGTATGCTTTTGAATAGGACTTGTAGATAGCTTAGTAGTTAGTAGTGGGTGATTTAATTTATGTTTTTATTTTTATTTGTACTCAATTGGGCAGTTGCGTTTTGACCCTTCTACTAGTGTGTCAGGT
The DNA here is from genome assembly GCA_947034835.1 of Ballota nigra. Taxonomy (NCBI): domain Eukaryota; kingdom Viridiplantae; phylum Streptophyta; class Magnoliopsida; order Lamiales; family Lamiaceae; genus Ballota; species Ballota nigra. The sequence goes on from OX344730.1 coordinate 27,490,596, forward strand.
TTATGAAAACACGCTCACAAGGCAATACGAGCGAAGAGAGATTACCTGCAGACCCTGAGACAATAGCAAGAAGGAACCGAGCCTTCTTGAGAAGGATGAACGCTGCCGACTTAGGAAAGGAACCAATGGATATCAATAATGAGTTGGACGATGCTGCCAACGATTTCAATCAGGCAGTAGACCGAGTTGAAGGCACTGGAGTTAGTGGTAGCCAGAATCAAATTCCATTAGGGGATAGCCAGAGCCTAAACCCGGATACACAAAACGTAGGGAATCCAGCTCAGAACCTTGTCCATAATCCTCCTAACAACCCTGCTTACCCACAAAACCCAAATAACCCTTTTAACAATCCAGTATACCAACATTACACATACCCACCTTATCCTTACCCACCATATCCATATCATCCACCACCAGTCTACAACCAACCACCTGTTTACCAACCACCACCCCAACAAGTACCAGTACATGCTGTTAATCCTCAACACGTACCTCAGAACGTAGATCATAATATGGCGATACGAGGGAGGTTTGCAGCGCAGCCACAGCGGTACTATGATGGAGTGACTTTACCTCGAGTTGAGGCAAACAACTTCTCGATATCCCCGGGGATTTTAAAGCTACTGACCGAGAATCAGTTCAAAGGAGTGATCGGGAAGGAGAATCCTCATACACATCTGAGGAGCTTTCTCATGATAGCCTCAACATTCAATTACAATGGCATGTCTGAAGATGCCAAGAGGCTTAGGCTGTTCCCATTCTCACTGACGGGAATAGCTAAGGAGTGGTACGATAATACGCTCCCGCGGGGAGGTATTACCACTTGGGCCGAGCTCGAGCGTCTGTTCCTCGAGCGATTCTACCCTCCATCTAGGACGATCAAGGCTAGAATTGAGATCTCGTCCTTTCGCCAGAAGTCTGGAGAGGATCTACGCCAAGCGTGGGAGAGATACTCAAACATGCTGATAGAGTGCCCGCAGCACGGGTACAATGAGGGGGATATTATGGCATTCTTCTACAGTGGTGCCAACAAGGCGGGGCAAGACCATTTAGATGCTTGTGCGGGCGGAGCATTCCTGAACCAAGGCATAGAGAGGTGTAGGGAGATCGTGGACAACATTGTCACGAATGCCGGTGCTTGGGGTGTGGATACATATTTTCAGAGAGTGCATCAGGTTGAAGAGGGAGAAGGAACGAGAAGGCTGCTGATGGCCATGATGGAGAAGATCAACAACCTCGAGTTGGGGAAGAGTTTGGGTGGAGAGCATGCAGTAGAGAATGAGAGAGTAGACCAACCAAGTGGACAGCAAGAGGTAGCCAATTACATGGGAGGTCCGTATTACAACCAGAATGGCTACCAAGGTGGAAACCAGTATGGAAGGCCTTCTTATGGCCAACCATTTGTACCTCCAGGCCCTCAGCCACTTCAAAATCAATGGAGGAACACACAAGGGTATCAAGGAGGCCAGCAGCCTCCTCAAAACACATGGAGGAAGAATGATAACTTTTCTTATGCTAACCCAAAAGCTGGTATTACTGTTCCTGCAGGTGTTGATCCGGGGTCTAAACCTCCTGGTGGAGAAGGCGGTGCATCAACCGAGGAGATGTTGAGAGCTATTCTTCAGAAGGTGGAGGAAGGTAGCAAGCGGTTGTCATCCTTGGAGTACGATGTCAAAGAATTGCATAAAAAGGGTGATCAACGTGATCAAGAGCTCCAGAAGATGAATGTTGAGTGGACTAGAACTCAACAAGAGAACAATCGTAGGTTCACTTCTTTAGAGCTCCAGATGAGTCAAATTGCAAAGTCAGTGAATAGAATGCCGGAAGGGAACCCGAAAGAGCAGTGCAAGGCGATTCAGCTTAGAAGTGGAACCAACTATGAAGGTCCTCAGATGCCTGCTGATTCTGAGACGCCCCAAGTTGAGAAGGGGATTGAAAGTGAAGGGATTGAGAAGCATAAAGATATGGATGAGTCCCAGAAGGGGAAAGACTTTGAGGAGATAGAGAGAGTTCCTAAGTGGAAAAAGGCAAAGGAAGCAAGGGAGAAAGTGAAAGAAACAGAAAGAGATGAATGGGGGGTACCCAAATCTGTGATACCCGTCCCATATCCACAGCGCTTCATGAAAAAGAAGCTTGATGAAAAATTTGCAAAATTTCTTGATGTTTTTAAACAATTGCATATTAATATCCCTTTTTATGATGCTTTGGAACAGATGCCGCACTATGCGAAGTTTTTGAAGGACTTGATCGCGAAAAGACGGCGAGTGGATGAGCCGAAGTTGGTGCAGCTGAACCACGAGGTGAGTGCATTAGTGCACAAGGCGCTTCCACCAAAGCTGAAGGATCCCGGTAGTTTCACAATCCTATGTGATATCGGAAACGGGATCAAGAAGGGAGCGTTGTGCGACCTCGGGGCGAGCATTAATTTGATGCCTTTGTCGCTTTTCAAGAAGTTGGAAGGTGGTGAACTTCAACCCACAATGATGACGCTTCAACTAGCCGATCGGTCTATTACTCGACCTCAAGGTGTTGTTGAAGACGTCCTAGTGAGAGTTGGAGATCACATTTTTCCAGCCGACTTTGTAGTGCTAGAAATGGAGGAAGATGAGCACGTGCCCTTGATCTTGGGAAGACCGTTCTTAGCTACGGCGGGGATGGTGCTAGACGTGGCAAATGGGAAGATTACATTGAAGGTTGATGATCAAGAAGTGAAGATCTCCCTATATGAAGCCATGAAGCACCCGAAGGAGGATGAGAGCTTGTATTGCATGGATGCAATTGATCCTAGTGTTGAAGACACACCTTCTATCCCTAATCCTTCTGATATTCATGATTTTGTTAGTCCTTCACTTGATTATTTAACCCATGAGCGTTATGATCTTGATTATTTTGATAGGGATAAAGTGAAGAAGTTGAAGGATGAAGAGGTGAAAAGTGTGGACGTGGTCCAGCTAGAAGGAAAAGGAGGAGTTAAGAAGAAGAAGTCAAAATTCAAGAAATTGTTTAGTAAGACTCCTCCAGATAGAGGCAAGAAGGAGTTGAGACCCATAACACTTGGGGATGAGAAGAGAGAAAAGGAACTCATGATGATGGGGCATAAAGGAAAGGAGTTCAAACACCACTCTTATGAGAGTGGGGGAGGTAAATTTGAGTATGATGTCCCATAAGCTCCTTTGAGCTTGGTCCGGCATGAGGACCTTAAAAATAGCGCTGAATGGGAGGCAACCCATTTTTATTTGCTTTCATTTATTTTTAGTGTTTTTTTTTTTTATATTATTAGGGAGTATTTTGAGTCGTATGTTTAACCTCATATTTGAGTGAGTTGCTTGTAGGCTTGTCTCTAAAGGAGTAAAGGTATCATGGAGTTACTCAGATTGAAGGAACCAACTTGAGACAAGGAAGTGTGCAAAGCTAGTGAGAGAAACGGGATTATTTGGTTGAGGTAACCCACAACCCCAAACTTAGACCTCTAGCAAGGTCGAAGTTTGGGGGGTGGAGATTTTTATGTTTCTTGTTACATTGCACATGCATGCACACCCTTATCTTTGAGTTGAGTTTGATTGATTATTGTTTGTTGAGATACTCCTTGGGCTATTATTAATTTGTTTTGTTACTCAATATTTTATGCCTATCAATCACCTTATGCTTGTTGATTGCTATCTTTGAGTATGATTTGATGAGTAGGGTGAATTGTGAGGCTGAGTTAGAAATTCTTTTGTGTGAGTGTTTGAGTTTGAGCTGATTAGGGAGAGAACCCGTATGCTTGTAAATTTTTCTTTTGAGTACTTGTGTGATGAGAGTGAGAATTCACTAGGACTAGCTTGGATGTGAAAGCCGTGAGAGTTGAGCCTTACGAGATTTAAATGCATGATTTAATCTCTTCGTTTGTGAGTGGATCGTCACCTTAGAGGATGCTAGAACTTGCATGTGCTCTTGCTTCTAGATTGTGTCTAGTTTGATATGCCGAATAGGATCTTAGGCCATTTTTGAATTGAATAAGTCACTTAGCCAAAATTTTCCTTACCAATGACATTGATCCCTTGTTAGCTCCTTTGAGCCTAAAGCCTATTTTATTTGCTAGCACATATGAACACTATTCCAATTCCTAAGCCTTTTTGTCCCAACTTGAGTGGAGAATAGGAAAGTGTGAATATGAAGGGAGTGAATTGAGTTGAAAAAGGAAAAGGTTGTTTGTTGAGTGAATATGAGAAGAAGGTGTGATGAAGTTTTGAGATGTGGGAAAAAGAGAAAGAAAATTGAGAATGAGCAAAAAGAAAAAATGAGCTCATGTGTTTGTGCGAAAAAAAAAAAAGAGAAAAAAAAAAGTGATTGAAAAAAAAGTGAAAGAGTGAGAAAAAAAAATTGAAGTGTTGAGAGTAGTGGAATTAAAGTGTATTGATTGCAAAAGTTTGAAGTAGTTCGTTCTTAATCTCGAAGTACCGAAGTTTTGAATTTCTATTCTCCATTCACTTGAGTCACATTACCATATTGTTATCCCACTTGTCCAAAGAGCCTACATTACAACCTTTTGAAAGTCCTTTTTGATTCGGCATTGATTTCTAGAGTATGGTCGAAGTTGAGAGCATTTACAAGCCTATGGCTGCCAATTTGTGTGATTGATTGATTGAGTGAGTCCCTTTATCATTGTTATACACTTGTGAGGGAGTTAAACACATCGTTGAGTGCACATCCATGCTTGATCTTGGTGTTTCTTGTTATTGTTGCATGAGTATGATGAAGGAAAGTGAGTGAGTATACGGGTGATTGACTTTTGAAACTTGAGTTCATTAGCTTGCATGATTGAGTTTTCCTACTCATTCCTAACAATTTCACTTGACTTATTATTTCATTGCTTGGGGACAAGCAATATGGTAAGTTTGGGGGGGTTGATTAGGCGTGAAATTGTCATGATTCGTAGCTAGAAACGCCCTAGTTTTGGTCGAGTTTATAGAGTATTTAGAGTCAAATGAGCATTATTTATATACATTGATAAATTTGTCTCTTTGATGCTCATAGGTGAATAGAGGATGAAAAACGGAGTTCGTAGGACTTTGAATCGACTCAAACGGATGCCCGGATGAGAAGATATTGAAGAAATACGATTGGTATTAGTGCGGACGAGGAAAAGCATCATTTGGAAGGATTAGAGATCACTCGAGCGCCACCGCTCGAGCGCCTTACTCGAGCGCGCAAACGTACAGAACAATTCTTGCGCTCGAGCAGCTCGAGCGCCACCGCTCGAGCGAATTGCTCGAGCGCCCAAAACATACAGAGAAGATTCAGCGCTCGAGCAGCTCGAGCGCGACCGCTCGAGCGAATGCATCATTCGAGCTACACAGCTCGAGCGGGACCGCTCGAGCGTTTTGCTCGAGCGCCCATATACTTTTGCCTCCGAATGCGTATTTTCGGCCCATTAACTCCCATTTCGACCCGTGCCTATATATACCTCTTCCAAACACGTTTTGAAGGATCCCCAACTTTTAGAAATCACTTTAGACTTAATTTTTAGAGAGAGGAAGAGGAGAAGAACGAGCAAGCTTTACTTTTACGTTGTTGAGGTTTTTCATACGAATTCTTAGTTTTCTTTTTCTTTCTTAGTTTCTTTTCATTAGCTTGATTACTTTAAACGTTTTAAACTTCGTTTTAGTTAATTTAAATTTCAGTTCTTAGAATTATTTTATTTTAAAACCCTAGTTCATGTTTCTTATTTTCTTCGTTCAATTCATTATGTTTTTGTTCGTTGTTTCTTCTATTGCTTTTATTTTTGTTATAACCATGTCCGGCTAAAACCCTTGCATGCTTGGGTTAGGATGAACTCGTAGAAGTAGGATGTGGGTACGTAATTAAGGTAATTGGTGACGTTAGTTTTAATTCTCTTAATTAATGAATTCATATAATTAATCTTAACTCTACCTTTGAATTTCGTACGAAAGTGTTAGAGAGAGGACGACCGCATCACTCAATAACAATTAGTAGTCTTAACGAGAGGGTTTAGGAAAGGTTAATTCATCTACCGGTTTAGCGAAGGAGGACGACCGCATCACCTTAGTTAAATTAGGGTCTCATTAATTAAGCACAATTCATTAACTTGTTAGTGGATTAGTGAAGTCGATTGCTAGGATAAAGTATTAGGGTAAGAAATCTTGAGCTTTCATTCTACGATCTTTTACTTAGGGTAATTCTTGTTTGTCACGATTACTTTGATTATGTACCTGCTCCGTTAGTATACGTAGGGATTCCTATCCTGAGCATCACCATCTCATACTTGCATATACACCTTAGATACTTAGTTTAATTTTCCTTTTGCATTCGTAGGATAATTTAGTTAGCTTAATTAATCTTTCCAAAAATCCAAAAACAACACACTCATATTAACTACGACGCGTAGATCTTCAGGGATCTATTCGCATATACACCATCCCTTGGGTTCGATAATACTTGGTCCCTATACTTGCCCATACTACAGTGAACCCGTACTCTTGCGGGGTAGCTACTAGTAGAAGCTAGTAAAGTCGCTTCAAGTCAGAGTACCTTGTTGATCCGTCATAATCTGGACGTGATGCACATTGAAAAAAACTTCTTTGATAATTTGTTCTACACTGTAATGAATGTGGAAGGGAAAACAAAGGACACGAATAAGTCCAGAGATGAACTTAATGAATATTGTCGTCGTCCATCACTTGTGAAATGTCCACGTACAGGAAAGTACCCCAAAGCTTGTTATTCACTTGATAAGAGACAAAAGAATGTTGTGTGCAAATCAAGCCACTCAAGTTTACTATTGCGAATACCCGGGGGTGCGAAATCATGAATGGCTTGCGGTTTGCAAAGTTAAACCGAGATCCTTAGTGGAAATTGATAAAAGGAATGAACAAGAGCTACCCCCGTTCCAAGACGATGAGATTAATTCACAAATGAATAATGTGCAAATAGACAGTGATCCTATCGTGTTGGCAGATGTCAGTGGTGCACTAATTCAAATTGAGAATGATGATGTTGAAGAAGAAGAAGAAGAAGAAGAAGAAGAAGAAGAAGAAGAAGAAGAAGAAGAAGAAGAAGAAGAAGAAGAAGAAGAAGAAGAAGAAGAAGAAGAAGAAGAAGAAGAAGAAGAAGAAGAAGAAGAAGAAGAAGAAGAAGAAGAAGAAGAAGAAGAAGAAGAAGAAGAAGAAGAAGAAGAAGAAGAAGAAGAAGAAGAAGAAGAAGAAGAAGAAGAACATGAAGAGGAGGAAGAAGACGATGATGATGATGATGATGATGATTAAGTAGTTTAGTAATTGCTATCTCGATGTTAGAAATTATTTAATGTGTACACCTAAACTTTGATTGATTGATCATTTATATCTCGGTGTTATAAATTATAATGTGTACACCTAAACTTTGACTATTTGCTCAATTATATATCGGTGTTATAAATTATAATGTGTACACCTAAACTTTGACTATTTGCTCATTTATATCTCGGTGTTTAAAATTTTACAGATGAGCGGATCCGATCGTAGCTCTAGCGGGGGACGGCGACAGAGTACAGGTCGCGGGGGTCGAGGCCGATCTAGTGGGGCGCGGAACACAGTGCCTATACCACACATACCAGTGCCAGTTCCGTTGATCCCCATGACTGATGACGAGGAAGCTGAGCAGTATACCGACTCGGATTCTGAAGAACAGTCGGATTCACAAATGGTCGGACAGAGACTAGATGTGTATATTGCCTACGATACGTATGTTAGACTTACTATTTTCAGGTATTTTGAGGAATATATATCCGTGAATATTAATTATGTATTACAAATTTGTTTTGCAGCTTGATGCCTTCGAATCCGGTCTCCAAGCTGATCAGACGTATCATGGCTGGACATATGGAGTTGGACGCCTTCACCTTCAGGATGATATCCGAAGAAAGGCTGCAGGAGTACTGGGAGACATTTCAGGTATATATTCATTTGATTTATAATGATATTATATGACATAATAACATCTTTGTTTATCAGAAAGAGGCTAGATGGGATCCTACTGTCACTTCAACACAGTATGTGCATCACTTGTTCCTGAAAAGGGCTGCTGAAAGATATGTAGATCTTTTGAACTCTGTGAAAAGAAAATGGGAGTTGAAGGGTAAGAAGCCACAGTGGGATACGAAAGTATGGAAGGCCTTGCTCGCGTACTGGGACAGAGATGACGTGAAAGCCAAATCCGCACAATGTAGACGGAACAGACTATCTGAGTCTGCTGGCCCGGGTACTGGCATCTCCACCCATAAAGGTGGATCTCGTGGTGCCGTCGAGGTTGCTCTGGATATTGTAAGTCATTTGTTGATACCAAATTCGGTAAATTTTTATAATATGCATGTATACATATTTTAAGTTTTAATCATCATGTTCTAAATTATAGGAGAGGAAGAAGGGACGCCCCGCCACAGATTGGGAAATTGTGGAGCACTTCCACTACCGCGGTCCAGGACAGTATACATACGGCCTTATATCTGATACATTGGTAAGTATTCTTGTTACATTTTAAAATAATATGAATATTTAAGAATATTTATATATCTAGAAAAATAATTCTCTAAAAAGAATGTGCAGGCTGATGTACAAGCGAGAGTCTCCCAACTGCATGCTACCTCTGACTCTGACGAGCAACCTCCTGAGCCCAGTCTTCCAGAGTTATCTCAGATGTACGTCAAGACTGTGGGGAAAAAGCACGGTAAAGTTTGTGGGCTCGGACAATTGGAAAAGTCCAGACGCATAGTCTCCTGCCCAGGCGGGACATCAGCTGGGACTCATATTGGAGCCTATAGCCAAATTGATGTGGACCGATTACTCGCTGAGGAGCGTGAGAGAACGCGCAGAGAGGCGGCTGATGAGAATCAACGATTGTTGGAGCAAGTGGAAGAGAGACAACGACAACTGCATGATGAGATGACCCAGAACTTCCAAAACCAGTTTACCGAGTGGATGCGGGCATCACAATAGGGATCTGGAGGACCACCACCCCCGCCTCCATCCGATGAGTATACCCCACCCCGAGGACCGGGTTCGAGCCGTGGCAAGGGACCGAGATCCTGATGTTTGAGAGTATTGCTTGGAGTATGAATTAACTATTTTCATGAATGTTTGATGAATGTTTCTTAGAGTATGAATTATTGTGCATCGTCTTTATTATGCTTGTGATGTTTATTTTCATTAATGTTTGTGAAATTCGGAGCTATATATCGTGTTTAGTAATATTTTTAATTAATTATTTAGGTTAATCTGTGTATGTGCTTTAGTTATAAGTAATATTTGATTAATTTAACCATAATATATTCAAAATATTTTAATTAAAATAATATATATATATATATATATATATGCACAAAGGGGTTAATTTTTTATATTTAAAAAGATATATACATAAGTGAAAATATAATTTTGCAAGTGTTAATTTCATTTTATATGTGAGAATAATATAAATTTCATTTTTAAGTTATTTACCATAATTGTAATGATATATAATAATTAATTAAAAGTGTAATCATAATAGAAATTATTAAATGTATGTAATTTAAAATGATATATTAATTTAATTAATTTTTTAAGGTGTTATAGTAAATAAAATGATTTATAATAATATTAATTAATTAAAGGTATAAATAAAATAGGAGTGTTAAGTAACAAAGAAAACAAAATAAGAAATAATATATATACCATTACAATAGAAAACATTTCGAATGATAAGTCTTGCCCAAACGGTAAGGAGAAGGGCAATAGATCTTCCATGCGTGGGAGGTCACGGGTTCGAAACTTGTCTCTCGCGGGTCGGGTTGGGTTGCGCCCGCCCCGCTGATGCGGCCCGCGATTTTTTTTTTTTAAATTGTGTTGGACGAGGGCCTCCCCCTCGTGAACAAACGAGGGGCGAGACGAGGGCTCTGGTAGACGAGGGCAGGCCCCCTCGTGCATGGACGAGGGGCGAGACGAGGGCGCTTCCAGGCGAGGGCGGCCGTGCTCGCCAAACTCCAGCACCGCGAGGCGAGGGCAAGGCCCACGGGAACTGAGGCGAGGGCTTCCCCCTCGTGAACAAACGAGGGCTTACACGAGGGCCCGATTTTTGAACCAGACGAGGGCAGCCCCCTCGTTAGTAGCCGAGGGCTCTCTCCCCTCGTTAGTTAAAGAGGGGCGAGCCGAGGGGGACCCTAACGAGACCTATTTTGTCGAGGGTCTCCCCCCCTCTTTAAACCCCTCTTTAACCCTCTCCCCCTCTTTAAATCCCTCCCTATATCCCTCTTTATTTCAACAGTATTTTGTAGTGAAATTAGTTCTGACTTTTCAAAATTCATTAAGTAAAGACAAAATATAGAGTTAAAATAGTTTATACATTAATCGTTGAAAGATACTAGTTGTTTTTACTGAAAAGTATTACTTATTTTCATTAAAGAATATTAATTATTTTTATTGTATAGTATTAATTGTTTACTAAAAATAAACTTAGACTCTTTAATAAAAACAAATAATACTCTTCAATAATGTATGTATGAACCATTTTTACTCTATACATACTATTAAATAAATTTGACTTTAAAAAATTAAAATTAATCTAAAATTAAATTTAAAATTCAAATGTATAAAATGCAGTTGAGTGTAGAATCAAAGAATAATAGTATAACGGGGAAATAAACATACTTGCTTCATGTGGAGGCAAGGGACGAACCCTAAATATAGTGGACGGCGTGGCCCTCTGTCCTCACATGCCGCTGATTAAATTTTTGTCAGTAGCAACTTACGATTTTAATGACATATATTTACACCATTATATTTTTTTGGATAATTTTTTTTCCATATATTAAGTTCACGTGATTTAATTTTTCAAACATTTGTTTTTTGGTTATATAAAGTATCACATTTAGAGGTGTGTATTCAATTGAGATTCTATTGGATTTTTTTGGATTTTAAAAAGTCTGTGGATTTAGAAAATCTATAGACTCCATGCAGAGTTTGACGGACTTTTTTTATTGATTTACTTGGATTTTCATAGACTTTACATGATTGTGGAATCCATTTTTTTTAATGATTTACATGGATTTTCATAGACTTTACATGATTGTGGAATCCATTTTTTTTAATGATTTACATGGATTTTCATAGACTACGGCGCTGGAACCATTGATGCAAAATATATATGGGACACCTTTATATATAAAAAAAAGTTATCCAATTTATTTAGAAAAAAAAAAGCATTATTATTTCATTTTCGTTTCCATCACCGTTATACCCCGCCCTCATTAGAAGTTTTAGGTTGTTAGAAAAAGTTTTGGAGAATAAAATTTATTTATATTATTTTAAGAGTAGACTTGACAACGGGGTGGGTAATCCCCAAAACAAACAAAGACGGAAATTTTTTTGGCCCCGTAGGCGGGGACCGGGATAGTATTATCAGCCCGGGAGATCCTCGTCTCGTTCCTCGTGGGGAGCTGCATTATTTTTTATATAATTAATATATTTATATATAATTTTAATGTTAAAGTAAATTACAAATAAATATATCATAGTTTCCTACTCAATTAACTATTTATTAAAAATTACATTTTTTTTATTTAATATTATGTTATTAGTTTCAAATTATATTACTTTCACTTTAGTGTATATGTTAATTAAAAATATTAGAATTAGAGGTTCTTCAAATTGTTTAAATTAGTTTTTTTTAACACCAACTTAAAGTAATTGTTGTGTATGATTAAATTTTTTAATTTAAATATTTTTTTATATTTTAAAAAATGAGATTAAAAAATAATTAGGCGGGGAACGGGGAATTCCCGTGAGACGGGAATCTCCGGCGAGACGAGGATACCCAGCGAGGCGGGGATGGGGAGAATTTGTTTCCCCATTTATTTTGCAGGGACGGAGATGGGGAATGACCCCTGTCCCGTTGACATCCCAATGAAAGAGAATCAAAGAAAGTCCATAAACTTTTGAATACCTAAAGGTTTTTTAAGACTTTTTAAAATCCGTATAAATCTCTTGTTATTAAAAGAGATTTTGGAGAGTGAAATCTATTCATATTTTGGAAGGGAAATCTAAGAAAATCCATAGAGTATTAAAATCCATAGATTATTGAATACCTAAAGATTTTTTAAGACTTTTTAAAATCTGTATTGAATATCTCGGGATTTTTAAAGACTTTTGAAAATCTATATTGAATACCCCCAGACTTTAAAAGTTAAAAAAAATCCTACAGACTCTATAACCAATACACCTCTCTTTAAAAAAAAAATCAAAATTACTAAGATATGATACTTGTATTTTAAAAGGTATTACTGAATTCATCTAATATGAAACTAATTCACTGAATTTTTTTTTTTTGTCAATTTTTGCATCCTCGTGAAACTAGAAGTATATTATTATCAATTTCATTTTATTTTATCGAAATATATAATTTATTAATAAAAGTTAATCAAATTAGCTTTCAATATTTTTAAATTAAAATATTTATTATTTTTATTCATAACATACAAAATAATATCGAGATTATCTAGCTAGATAGAAGTATTTTCATTTTTATATCTTTAATTCATTGTAATTTTAATTCTTGCATAATAATTGCTCCTACGAGCAGTTAAACGCGAACTCTATCCGAATTTAAATTCACCTCTTTTTTATTTTTGAGATAAACTACATTAGAAATGACAATAATGCGGATTTATATCTTTAATTTATTATAATTTTAACTCTTGTATAATAATTGCTCCAATGAAAGTCAAACACGAACTCTATCCGAATATGAATTCACCTCATTTCTATTTTTGAGATGAACTATATTAGAAATGACAATGATGAGGATCCGCACCCGCATTGAATATACCACACCTGAACAAATTTGCACCCAATCAAATAGGTTTAAGATAATCGTAGTTCTAAAATAACCCACCACGTGAATCTATCTTCAGATCCACCCTACACACAGTGGCAAATTCAGATAGGGATGACAATTTGATCCGCCCCACAGCTGACCCGTCCTGCCCCGACCTGTTTGGGTCACCCCGCCCTGTGACCACCCCGCTCTGCCCCGCCCCGTTCTGACGTGCATATAATATAAATTCTATAAGCATATATTATATTTAATACTCCCTCCGTCCCGCTTTAATTTGCACACTTTCCATATTGGGTTGTCTCACTTGAATTTGCACACTACTAAAAAAAGAAACATTGATTTACGTGCACACTCACAAACTTATACACATATTTACCCATATGACACTACTTTATTCAAAAAACACACTTTATTAAGAAATGTATCATCTTGTAGGGTGCAAATTAAGGCGGGACGGAGGGAGTATATGATATACATATGAAATATAAAATATTATTATATTTTTTCATATTTATTAGTTTTATATAATATAAATGATTATGATTCAACTTCAAAAGTATTATATTTTTCATATTTATTAGTTTTATGTTAAATATCTTAAAGTATATTATGTATAATTATCATGAAAGTAAATTATTATGACCCGAGTGGATCGCCCCGCCCCGCCCTGCGCCCTGCAGTGGGTTGCTCCACCCTGCCCCGCACAAGGGATGGGGCGGGCATGGATCTTCAAGTACCCGCCCCGCCATGCCCCATTGCCATCCCTAGATCCAGAAAATCAAAATAGGGTATGCACAACTATGATAATGCTAAAATAATCAACAAATTCTAGCATGCACTCAAGCATAGCATGCACTCAAGCATAGCATGCACTTGGATTTTAAGTTAAATTTTGACTTCAATTTTGTTTTTTTCAAAACACACAAATACATTGAACTGTATGTGTTTTTTTTTCAGTTGGGGTATTACTGATTTCTACTTGAGATATTTTTTTAAAATTCAAATGCATATCATGCACTCAAGTGCAGAAAAGAACTACTCAAAATAATTATATAAACATAATATAGGCAGTCTAAAATTTTAAAACATATAATATTAAGAATTACAAACAAAAATGTTATTGTTATTTAAAGAAAGATTACAGTCGTTCTCGAAGAGTTTTCATACTTTAAAGGTAGTTAAGAATGTCATTATAACTAATTAATAAGAAAGAAAATCTCAATTCAGCATTTACGAATTTATACAGTTTAAAAGTCTAATTAGTAATTTATTAAGACAAAGTATTATATGAAATTAGTTTATTGTAAGTTTATCATGAAACAGTTTAAAAGTATCAAATAACTGATAAGAAGTATAAAAAATCTCACCAGGAGTACAAAAAATTTGAGTCAGTGGTATTATATTGTAATTTAATAGATTTTCTATATTGTAATTTAATAGATTTTCTTGATCCCAATTTTTGATATTCCTAATGTGATTTTTGATAATTCTGATCAAATATTCCATACTTTAAAACAATTTCTTGATAAACTTATCATGAACCATTTTCGTATAAAACCTACTCTTTTATTAATATTTTAAATTCATTATAACATAAATATTGTATATAATAATACTACTATATAGTATATATACCAACTTTTTGGCAACAAAATAGGGTATACATTTGTTGCATCCGCCGCTGCACACACATAAATATATTACTCTATATCTATCTATCTATATTTCTATATATATGCTATTTTAGCAATTATATGTTTCAATTTGAATTTTTTAATATATATTAGAATATAGATTTTTGTATTTTAAAATCAATTTTAATATATAATGGAACAAAGTGGATTTGACCAAATGAGTTCATGGAGCAGAGCGGATCCTTGAACGGGACAAACCCTAAACTAAGAAAAAAACAATAATTTTAACATTTAAATTATTCATTTTCTGCAGGTAGAAAGTTAAATATATCTCTTAATTATTACTGTTTAGTTTCAAGTGAAATGGGAGAGGTGTGTGCAAAACACAGGTGGAATCGCATGTCTGGATAAGTACATATGTATTATTAAATAAATTTATATTTTCATTTAGTAAATTGTCTAATTTTATGTTACTGAGGAGTAGTACTTGCAAGTTGCAACTATATTTAGGTAAAAGAGTTGGGGGTATTGTGAAATTATATTTTGGAAAGAGATGGAAATCTATCGGGTCAACCATATTTAGGTAAAAGAGTTGGGGGTATTGTGAAATTATATGGAGATAGCTTTAGATTTTTTTTTTTTTTAAAGAAACTCTAGAAGCAGTTTGTAAATATCTAAAACACGCCCTTAATTGTGCAACATTATCTCCCGATTTTCCAATTTAAACATGATTGGAAATCCAGTGACCCAAAAAAAAAAAACAAAAAAAAAAAAAACACAAAGTATAGAGTAAAAATAGTTCATACATGAATAATTGAAGAATATTAGTTGCTTTCACTAAAAAATATTAGTTGTTTTTACTGAAGAGTATTATTGATTTACACTGAAGAGTGTTAGTTGTTCAGTAAAAACAAACTAAGACTCTTCAGTGAAAATAATTAATATTCTTCAGTGAAAACAACTAATATCCTTAAATGATTTATGTATGAATCAATTTTACTCTATACATACTCAAAAAAAAAAAAAAAAACCATACTACGAAGAGAGAAGAATTAGATTCAACGATGACGCATTTGAATACACTTTTAGATTAAGAGAGACAACCACATCAACTTATAAATATCTCTCTTTTTATCAAAAGTTCTACTTAATTGCAAATATAATCACAATATTTTCGTAAATTCAAATTTAATCAAATTTTTTAAATTTTGATAAACAAAACTTCAATTAAATTTCACCAAATTCTAGCACGCACTCAAGTGCATAGCGTGCGCTTGGATTTTAAGCACAATTTTGACTTCAATTTTGATTTTTTCAAAATAAACACCGAACTGTGTGTGTATGTGTTTTTTTTTTTTGCAATTGGGGTATTACTAATACTTTCTTGGAGTATTACTGATATCTTCTTGGAGTATTATTGATTATTTCTTTGGGTATTGTTGATTTCTGTTTGAGATATTTTTTTTCAAAATTCAAATGCATATCATGCACTCAAGTGTGTTGATAGACGAGCAGAATCGTCATTTGGGCGAGCATAATTAACCCAAATTACCCACACTCAAGACAAAATTAAGTCAAGCTGAACGAAAGGTGTCAGACGAGCAGACCTTGCTCGCCGAGCAACATTAACCAGACGAACAGCTTTAATCAAAAGACCATGTGGACCCAGATGAGGTCCTAGCGAGCATAATCAACGCCTCAGCGAACAGACCTAGCTACAATATCAAGACAACAACTTATCAAGAATAAAGACCATCAAAATCAAACTAAAGACTCCTCAAGGACAAGTCCAACGGGACAAAGAGCTCCTGAATGCGAGCAAGTCCAGTGTAGAAGGATAGAATTTAGTTTAGATAAGGTCAAACTAGTCAAAGCCCAAGTGTCATACATGCACACTAGGGATGTCAAAGGTCATGTACACCTCCTGCTAGGCAAACTTGTATAAATACTTAGATTTTTTCAGCTAATAAAATAAGCACAAATTCATATACACGTCCAAACTTCGATTATACATCCAAAGCAGCTCGATTATCTTACATACAAATTAATTATTTAATCAATACACGTGTTAATTCTACCCCAACCCAAATTTTCGTATTCACTAACTACGTTAGTGATCAATCACACGTAATTGTTTGGTGATCTAATTAACGATTAAAAACAACCACTAATCCTTGTAATTAGAATCGATCATCAACAAATTGGGGCTAGATGGAGGGTTCGAACCTTCGATTTAAGGATTTAAGTGTGATTAAGTAAGAACTACAGACTTAAACTTGAAGAATTGAAGAAAGATGTTCTTTGTGTTCTTGGTGTTCTCTATTCAAGAACTTTTAAAGATTAATACCCAAACATCAGGTAAAGATGCCTCAGTCTCATGAGACTCAACACTCCCAGCACGTGACAAGGGATTCACGTTCAAGGATGTCCCAGGCTGGTAGGCGAGCAGAAATAACCAGGTACGAGCAAGAAAATTGTCCAACAACTACACATCAATTAATGCCATCTGAACTGGATGCTTTTGTTCGCAATCCTGATGAACTGGCTTGAACAATCGCAATGCTTCAGGCTTTGCAAAAGCAACAAACACAGCCTGGCCCATCTCATATCAGAGCAAGGCATAGCCCAATAAGAGCTCGCGAGCATGAGAAGGCCAGAGATTACCATCAAAATGAGGCAGACAGTGCCCAAGTTTGTAAGATGAAGGGCAAGGAGAAACAGCTCGCTGAATCTACCAGCCATGGAGAATCAACTCCAAATCAAGCTCTGGGGGTTAGTCAGGGCACACGCGTACTGAACATATTAGGTCGCCATGGTCGGGGAGCAATGGAGTTCCATCCAATAGCAGAAGTAGCTCGCCCGGCCTACGTACCAGCTCGCCAGTCAGTCCATGAAAGGCTGACTAGGTCAACTTTTGGTCGCCTAGGCCCTGATGCGGAGCCCAATCCTAGGAGGCCAGTCCAGGGGGTTCCCATACCAAGCGAGGGATTGCGGCAGACAGATGGTCGTGCACCTTTGTTCGCCGAACAACCTCCAAGTCAAGGGGGACCCTTGGAGGAACTGATCTCCATGAGGAAGTCAATTGAAAGCATGCAGGGTCAGTTAGACTTGCAAAGAGGTTATGGGAATAATGCTCTTCCCACTTCACCGCTATCTTCAGTGATTCTGAAAGCTCCCATTCAAAAGAAGATCCAATTCCCTGCGAGTATACAATATGACGGCACGGCGGACCCCCAGGTGCATTTGATGAAATATTCTGATTATATGATATCAATAGGGGCAAGCGATGCAACTCAGTGCCGCAATTTCCCATTGACTCTAGGGGACCGTGTCCATAAATGGTTTTCAGCACTGCCACCAGCTTCAATCCATTCGTTTGCTCAACTAGGCAAAGAATTCTTGTCCCACTTCTCCACGGCCGGGTCTTACCTATCCCAAAGACATCGGTTGTCCGACTTAAAACAAGCTGACGACGAGTCGGATCGTTCGTACTTGGAAAGATTTGACAAGGTCCTGCTAGAAGGGGAGTCAGTCAGCGAAGACAACAAAATTGTAGCCGTCCTAGCTGGATTGAAGAAGGGCACTGAACTTTGGAAGGATGTACATCTCAGATGCCCTAAAACTTACGCTGAATTTTGAGACCGGGCAGGAGTCTTTGTCTCCATGCACGAAGCTTTGCAGAAAGACATGGGGGACAAAGGTGAGCAGAAGGAGAGTGGGAAGAAGACTGGTGGTGGAGGTTATCGTGCCCCGAAGAACATGAAAGCATTTAACGAGGGGACGGAACTGAAAGATAAACTGAATCATGTACTTACCATATCAATTGGTGCGGTGTACAACAATGTCCGGGACAAGGAACTACTCACTCCTCCTAGAAAGATACGTCAAGATGCTAGCAAGTTAAACCAAAACAAGTATTGTGCCTACCATCAAAGCGTGGGGCATTTTACAAGTGAATGTCGTGACTTGCTGAAGTAATTGTGGCGATTCTACGAGGAGGGTAAGCTATCCGAGTTTGTGAAAAGACAACCTGACAAGAGAGACAGAGATGATGATTCCGAGGGAGAAGATTTAGAGCAAGCTCCTAGCCGGAATCGAGCTGGGCGACCAGCTTAGGCACCAGTAGGAGGTCCGATTCCTGAAATCCAAATTATGGAGCCTGTGAGACCTGTTGGTGGTTATTATGATGGCCGACTACCAATCTCAAATCGAAAAAGAAAGGCTGAGCTACAGGCAGTGGCCCAGGTGCAGGAAATGGGTGTCAACCTATCTGTTCTTCACACAACAGAGTTGACCTTCACTGAAAAAGATTTGGAAGGAATCGTAACTCCCCATAATGATTCCCTCGTTATCTGTGCCAAGATAATAGGAACCAAAATACACCGACTATTGGTGGACACCGGAGCCTACACTAACATCATCTTCAAGAAAACGCTTGATCAGCTAGGCGACTATGCTAGCTACATTCAAGATTCCAATCACCGAATCATAGGCTTTGGAAATGCTGTAACAGAGCCATTAGGCGTAATTAGGTTGTCTGTACAATTAGTGTCGACCAAGGATCCCGAAAAGAACATAACTATGTTGGTGATCAAATTTAGTCGGGAGGATTAGTGACTGTTTTAGTTCGGTTTAAGATCACCAATCAATAACGTGTGATTGGTTACCACCGTAAATGGTAAATCGAAGATTCGGGTTGTGGGATTGTAAATTCGAAAGTCGAAATCGTATTAATTTCGTATGTGTGTACGTTTAGGTGTGTTAGTATGTATTTTAGGAGCATTTGTGAATTTGAACTTGTATTTCTTTAGCTGGAGAACAACTATTTATAGAGACTAGCAAAAAGGAGGTGTCCAAGACTCTTGGTCTCCCCAGCTTGCATGCTAGACAAGTGTCCTTTTACCTTGTTTGACCTTATCTAAGCTGAATCTTAGTTACAAAGTCTTCTTTGGTCTTATCTCAGACTCATTGTTGTTCGTCCAGGTCGGCTTGATTTGTCCAGAAGGATCTTTCAGTAATAGTTATTTGCCTTTTGAGGATATGGCTTCAAAGTTGTTCGCCTATATTTCTTGTTGAGCTGAGTTTTGGAATCTTGGTTCTTTGTTCGTCTGCATACACCTCTTAGGCTGGTAGATACACCACCTTTTATCAATATTGCTCGTCATCCGTGGCTTGGCGGAACGTTCATGTCTCGTCTTGGGTCTTAAAACCTGTTCACCAATATGTTGTTCATCGCAGGAGCTGTTCGTCACTTCATACACCTTCTGGATTGATCCATGCACTCCAACTTGATTTTCTTCATTAATCATCTTTGATTTGGTGTTGATTCTCCGTAATCTCTTTTAAGGTCTTAATCCTTGTTCGCCCATCATTGACTGATGTTCGCCTATCAACAAACTAGAATTGTGGATTTCCTGGTCGTAGATCAAGAGTTCACCTACAATGGGTTCCTTGGCTGACCGTTTCTGAATGAATTTAAAGCAGTAGTTTCAACCTACCACTACTAGTTCCCAACAGCTAGCGGCGTGGGAACACTAAAAGGAGACCAAAGAAAAGCTCGGGAATGTCTCCTTCAACTTCATCCAATAAAAAAACTTACATTTATGATGGAAGCATCAATCAGCCCTCTCGATAATGAACCGTCAATTCTTGAAGACATTTTGGGGACCCAAAATGATCAGATGGACATAGACGAACAATCCTCGTTCATGGGCGAACATAAGTTGCTAGACGGTGAGTAAACCTTGCCGGAGACAAGATTGTCAACAGTTACCAATGAACCAAGTCCATACATCAACCTGGAGGGCCCAGTTGTGGCGACCAAAGACGGCAGTAATTCAACAGAGGATGTTGACCCCTGGCTAGGTACAGAACCAATGAACATCGAGGATGAGCTAAGCCCGGAAGGGCCAACTCCAGTCGAAGGGATAGAAACAACGAGCAACTCCAGTCGAAGAGCTAGAAGCTCTCAAAGTTAACCCTAACCGTGATGATCTTGAACTTTACATCGGATCCGAGCTCCCTGAGCCCTACAGGACTCGAATGGCAGAGTTTTTGAAAGCTAACCTCGATGTCTTTGCATGGTCGCACGCCGACATGGTGTGGATCAATCCAAAAGATGCTTGTCACAGACTAAATATCAATCCGGCCCGATGACCTGTCCACCAAAAACAACGGAAGTACGGGACCGACAAATATCAAGCTCTGAATGAAAAAGTCAAGAAATTATTGGACAACGACCTAATCAGACAGGCGTTGTGCCCACAATGGGTTGCAAATCCCGTTCTAGTGCGGAAGCCGAATGGAACCTGGAGGCTATGCATAGATTTCACAGATCTGAATGCAGCATGCCTGAAGGATAATTTTCCACTTCCGCACATTGACCAACTGGTGGATAGCACGGCTGGGCATGAAATGTTCACATTCATGGATGCTTTTGCTGGTTACCACCAAATCCCGATGCACCCGGATGATCAAGAAAATACGGCCTTCTACACGAATAAGAACTTACTTTGCTGGAAAAGAATATCGTTCGGATTAATCAATACCGGAGCAACTTACCAGAGGCTGGTGAACAAAATGTTCGACGAACATATTGGGGAGACGGTAGAGGTGTATGTTGATGACATAGTCGTCAAAAGTACTAAAAAAGAAGATCACCTCAATCATCTATCCCGGGTGTTCAACATTCTCCGAAAATACAATATGAAGTTGAATCCAAAGAAAAGTAGTTTCAGAGTACATTCGGGAAAATTCCTGGGCCATCTGGTTAGTAAACGATGAATTGAAGCCGATCCTGCAAAAGTTAAAGCAATCGTTGATATGGAACCTCCTCGTTCTATCAAAGAAGTACAAAGGCTAACAGGATGCCTAGCAACTTTAAACATATTCATATCACGATCGGGGGACAAATGTCGTCCATTCTTTGAAGCCATCAAAAAAGGCAATTTTACATGGACAGGGAGCTGCCAAAAAGCTTTTGACCAGTTGAAAGACTATCTGAGAGATGTTAAGATTCTGTTAAAACCAATCTCCGGCGAAAAGCTATACCTATATCTGGCAGCGTCAGATACGGCGATAAGTTCGGTATTGGTGCGAGCGAAAGGTAAATTTCACCTTCTCATCTACTATGTCAGCTAGGCCCTGCATGAAGCCGAGGTGAAATATTCACCCACAGAAAAACTGGCATATGCTCTTGTCATGAGTGTTAGAAAGTTAAGACCGTACTTCTTCGATCATCAGGTTGAAGTACTAACAACTTTCCCGCTCAAACAAATATTGCACCGACCTGAGACAGCTAGTCGTCTGTTAAAATGGTCTATAGAGATAAGCCAGTTTGGAGTGACGTATGCACCTCGAACAGCGATTAAGGGACAAACATTAGCCGACTTTATAGTCGAGTTAACTTTCCCCCAAAATCTGATGAGAGGACTGGATCACCCATGGCATTTCTATGTGGACGGTTCGTCAACAAATCTGGCCTCAGGGGCAGGAATAGTTCTCATCAGCCCCGACCGGCAAGTATTCACCTCGTCAGTCAGATTCGAGTTTATGGCCACCAACAATGAAGCTGAATACGAAGCCCTCATTGCAGGCCTCCACTTATCACTAGCAGTTGGAGTCAGACGACTCCAGATCTTTGGAGATTCTCAACTCATTGTAAGCTAGGTACGGGGTGAATATGAGGCCAGAGACGAACAAATGATCAAATATTAATGAATTGTTGCTCACTTGGTATCTTTGTTAGACCAAGTATATATCCTGCAGATACCTCGAACGAGCAACACACAAGCTGATGCCCTAGCAAGATTAGCAACAAGTGATGGGCCAGCAGATCTAATAGACATCTTCATTACTAGGAAAATCCAACCATCGACGGTGGATTACGAAGTAAATCAAGTGGTTGAACAAAAAGATGACGATGATTGGAGAACTCCTATAGCCAAATACTTGAAACACGGTGAACTGCCAAACAATTCTTTTGAAGCTGCAAGAATAACAAAACAAGCAGCCAGATATACCCTGGTAGATGAACAACTTTACAAAAGAGGCTTTTCAGCCCCGCTACTCAAGTGTTTGTCTAGGGGGCAAAGAAGGACTGCCTTGGAAGATATACATTATGGAGCCTGTGGAAATCATGATGGGGGGCAAGCTTTGGCCTACAAAACTGTAAGGCAAGGCTATTACTGGCCGACCTTACGAAAAGATGCAATGGAGCTGGCTAGAGCTTGTCACCGATGTCAAATATTTGCTCCAAGTATTCATACCCCTGCTCAAGAACTCGTTTCGGTTTTTAGTCCTTGGCCATTTGCACGATGGGGAATGGATATTATTAGGTCTTTCCCGCGTGGAAAAGGAAACGTGCGATTTGTTGTTGTAGTTGTGGATTACTATACAAAGTGGGTAGAAGCAGAAGCTCTAGTTAAAGTTACCCAAGAAAAAATGATTGACTTTGTATGGAAGAACATTGTCTGTCGGTTCGGAGTTCCTTAAACACTTGTAACAGACAATGGTCCTCAGTTTGATGGGAAAAAGCTTCGAGACTTCTGCACAAAGTGGGGGATCAGAAAGCATTATTCAACCCCCTATCATCCATAATCAAATGGTCAAGTGGAAGCCGTCAATAAGATAATCGAGCATATTCTTAAAATTTGGCTAACAGAAAGTAAAGGCAACTGGTCTACAGAATTGCCAGACGTGCTATGGGCATACAGGGTTTCTCCCAGGTCGAGCACCGGAGAAACAACTTTGGCATTAGCATTCAAAACTGAGGCCGTCATTCCAGTTGAATTGAAAACCAAAACAATGAGAACGACCAACTTTGAAGAAGTGGCGAATAACTCTGCCCTATCAGTCGAGCTAGATTTGCTCGAAGAAAAAAGAATCACAGCTTAACTAAAAAATGCGACATACAAGCAGAGAGCAGAGCGTTACTACAATTCTCAAGTCAAAATAAGAAAGTTTGAAGTCGGTGATCTCGTTTTGAGGAAAAAGCTCACCCCACCTCCAGGTATATTTGGCCTGACTTGGGAGGGCCCATATAGGGTAACGGATAGGTTACCTGTTGGGACATTGTCAGTTTTGATTTAGATCCCAAAGCCCCTGAAAAGATGATTGCCTTAATCTGTCTTTGTCAGGCTAGTCTTGGTTAGGATTAGTACTTAGTCATTTTACACTTCACAGGTACTCAGTGAGAGGAGAACTCACTGGAGACAATCAAGACTCAGAGCCTGAAGACGAAGAGCACCATCCTGAACTTATGGCAGTCTTCTAAGCTGGCTGAGTAAGTGTCAGTGATGAAGAGTATGACCCTGAGGTCATTACTAACTCAGTCCTGAAGGGAACAGGTTGTCACTGAGTAAATGGGAAGACTTGGAGTAGAGCCAAGCAATGCAAAAGGAATTTCAGCGTCAGGACAAGACCGGTGAGCTCAAGACAAAATGAACTTAATAAGACAAGCCTGAAGCTCAGGAATAAGTTCTGACATTCTCACCAACCTGATGACGTGGACCAATCCGAGGAGGACACGCACGTACGGAACCTGACATATAGACTGAATTCAGACTGCATATTCAACGGGCAAGCATTTAATGTGCATTTAATGCAAATACCAAATCCATGCAAAGGCGGCTGCTGCATAGAGATATGTCCGTTTGAAGCCCCTCTACATAGATGGCTAGAAGGCTATCTCTCCAACGGATAGTTTTTCAAACCACCTATAAATACAGAAGGCCTTGAACCCATTCAAGGTTACGGGAAATTTCCAAGCCAGAAATTACTCAAACTCTCAAGCAATCAAAGCATTCAGCCTTTAAGAGAAACACTCGAAACCTTCTAAATTTCCCAAGTGTTTCTTAGCAACTGAGAGTTATTCTGTATTCCAAGAGCTAATTAGAATTATCTTAAGCTTAGAAAGATTATCCAATCCTTAGCATAGCTTTGCCTTGTAAGGATAATCTCAACTTAGTTGGAATCCAAACTGAAACCAAAACCCTAAGTTAGGCTTGTTGGGAGTAAGTCAGTTAGTGTGATAGTAAGAGGAGTTTGTATAGATCAGTGAGGTAACTGGTCTTGGTGCACCTTGGCACGTTAAAAACAAGAATCCCTTGAGTGGATTTCCTGTTAAGTCAGGCCGTGGACGTAGGAGCTTGAGACTCTGAACCACGTTAAACTCCTTGTGTTCTTACTGCTTTGACATTGTGCATACTTGCCATATTACCTGTTCATTCATTGCATTCAAGTTTATCAGGTCTGAATCATCAACCTGATCTTCAAAAGAACACTGCCCTACTAAACACTTCTAAGTTTTGAGTAAAACAAGTTTTCAGAAAGCAAACTAAACAAGACTTTAAACTATCAGGGCTCAAACATTTCCGCACTGAACTTGAACTGATAGCTAGCCAACTGACCCGCACCAAGTGTAGTCAGTGGGTGTATTATCAGCTCCTAGTTCTTTACCACTCTGAGTGAAGGGGACTCAGTCAGTTTTTAAGTTTGAAAATTGGTATACGTGTATTCCCCCCCCATACACGTATTCCTCAGTCTTGTACCGGGACCAACATTACCCAATGGTGCATATGACATAGAAGACTTCGATGGCAACTCGGCCCAATATTCTTGGAATGCAGCTAATTTAAAGAAGTATTTTCAATAGGCGAGCTACTTTGCCTATGAAAGGTGAAAGTGACGCAGCTTAGCTGGGCGAGCTACTAAGTTCCTTGGGCGAGCTAAAACGGCAGGTGCACAAGTAAGATCCAAAAATTTACCTAATTTTTTGAAAATTCTACCAAGTACGGACGGTCGAACATAAGTGATTGGGTCAAGTTGTTTGTGATCTAATGATGTTTACCTCTTGTATAGTTTCATTTCCTTTTAAGAGTTTAAGGTTGGCTTGACAAAATATATAGTGGTCGAGCTACTTTAACTTTTGGTGTAATTTATGTGTTTTGATAAGTTGATTGTTTGACAATGTTCAGGTCGAACAACTTCGATTTAGTTTTATTATAGTTTGTAAGTTGGGTCGCATTTGATACTTGTAATTTTTGAAAGCAAGCTCAATCTTAAGTTGTTCGTTCAAAGGAGATTCAAGCTCGAGGCACAAATTGATTATACAATCAAGTCCATTAAAGGCTGTTCGTTTTTAAATGAACATAGCCTAAGGCCAAAGCCCTCAAATTTCTAAGGCAAAAGTTCTCAAGGAACAAAGCCCAACTACATTAAGATTGTTAAGCATAAATATAAATGCAAAGAACAATTAATGTAAAGAAAATAAGTCGAGCAAAATATGATTTCATTAATGATAAGGCATGATCGCCCAAAAATTACAAGAAAACGAAAAGTACAATGAAAGACCTATCTACCCTAATCATCTAAGAGCCCTTTCCGGAAGGAGTGGGAATGTTATCATCCTTGGGGTCTTCAAGAGGTGTCCCGGTAAGAGAAGGATCAATTGGGACCTCTTGAGTGAGCTCGGCAATAAGCCCCTCAGCATCAGCTCGCTCTTGGAGAGCTTTATCGCTTTGATCGACCAGCTGAGTCTGCTCATTCCCAGCGACCTCTTCCTCCTCGTCATCCTCAGGGGGACTCGTAATTACAACCCCATGGCTAATGAAATCAAGTTTAACTCTATAATCGGGCAGATCGCCGATTTGGAGGGTAGTGCCTGGGGCTGGAGGATTGGATTCGATAAAGTTGGTGAGCTCTTTGCCAATCTCCTCGACCACGGCCTGGGCTTTGAACTCGTTGGCGATCCGGATGCTCTCAGCATAGCCCGTTACAAAGCTAATGATCGGGCCCGCCTCCATTTTTGGAATTAGCTCTTTTGGAGTAATAGAGTAGGCGAGCTGGGTCTCGAGGTCGGCAACCTTAGCAGTTGCTTCAGTTGCATACTTCTCAGCGACCTCTTTCGGCTTTTGGACTCGAGCAAGCTCTGCTCGAATCTGTTCGACCTCGACCATTTTGGCCTTAAGCTCCTCAGAGACTTTGATATGCAGGTCAAGAGCACGCTACTCGCTCGTTTGATTAGCTATGACCTTATTCTCGAGGTCAGCTACCATCCTCTTAGCCTCGGCTTTGGCCTCGTCTCGCTCTTTGGCAATGCGACTAACCGTAGCCGCATATTGGCAAGCATCTCTTTCGAGGTCTTCCACCTGGTCGACCAACCTCTGAACGGCGGCCAGGGTGTTGCCCGCCTCAATAAGGCACATGCGACCATTATCACGAGGTGTCTGTGCTTTAACAGTTTCGTTCAGCTCTTTGCTCCAACCTCGAGTAACAGAGTCAGAGGCGCGGCGAACAAAGGAGTCCGGGATCTCCTTGAAGTTGGCCGACACTTTTGAACAGGTGAATCTGTGCACCAAGTTTGATCGCCCTGGATACTGCTCGGCCTCATAATTGTGAAAAAAGGAACAAATTTAAAAAAAAATTAAGTACCCAGGGCGAAGAGAAACTTACGTATCACAGCGACCCTTATCCCATCCCAAATAAGTTGGGTCCGAGGCTGGCCCATGTCCTTCACGAGCAGCAACGACCAGATGCTGCTCAGAATGTTGCTCTAAAGAGGGAGTTTGCCACCTATCGAGCTCTGATGGGCGAGCAACAGCTACCACTTTCTCCTGGCTCACCTTGGCCTTCTTGGCTGCCCTTTCAGTATCAGAGATGGGAGTGTCGTCTCCTCAAAGAAGTCTCTTCGATCGGGGGGTTGTAGTCTTAGGTGGACTACTGATGGGAGCAGACTGCTGCGCCGAGCTCGACCCACCAGTTTACCTTGGGTCGTCCTTTCCCCCCTTGGCCGCCAGGGTGATCATCTTCGGCAGGGGATCAGCTTTCTTTCGTCCACGTTTGGTCGGCATTTCCCAAATGTATTGGTCCAAAACCAGATATGAAGGGTGAAGGGCAATAGTAACGAGCTGATCTGCAAAAAAAAAGAACACTGTTAGAGAGGGATATGCAACATTAAACTGCAAACAGATCTGTTCGCCAAGATTAAGAAACTTACCCTCGGGAACTTGGGCCTGGGCCTCAAGATGATGAAGGTAGGTGGTGAAGTGGGCAACCCTAAGTGTAGATTCGAGGAAGAGATGGCTGATGCTGCGATCTGCTCGATGATGGAGAGCGATCAGGCTGACAGTGAACAAGAATTGATCGCTGATGCTGTCCTTAGCACTTCGCCACTTCAGATTCTGGGGACCTAAAATACAAAAAGGAAAAAATTAAAATTAGTCTTATCACTTCAAGTAAGTGGAAGGGATAAGACTCACGCTTTAAGTCCCTAAACTCTGCCAGGGTTTCAATCAGCTCGGGGCCGCCATAAGGGCGAGCAGAAGCGTTCCAATCACCCACTATCCAAAACCAATCGTGCTTCCAGTCTCGCACTTTTCCAGGAATATCCTCCACAAGCTTTAGACCTGGTCGCGCCTTGAGGTAATACCAGCCCGCCTCTTCTCCAGTACAAGCTGTGATTGTCATAAGATAGCACACCTCTTCGGCTGAGAGATTTGTTGTTTTTCTAATTTTTTAGCATTATAACTTGTAGGACTAAGATTATTTATTCTTGGAGTTACTTTTTTTTTTCTCTTTTGTGATTTTTTCTATTTGATTTAGAATTGTACTTGTTCTATCAGTCAGATCCTTCATTTTTTTTTCTATCAATGAAGAATTTGTCCAACTTGGGCGAACAGAACCATCAAGGACATGAGGTTCATCCATCCAACCGGAGTTAGTTGGGTTATTGCTAGGTTAGTTCGCTCCAGGAACCTGCCGACCAGGGGGTGCAATGGCAATGTGACACCGACATCTAGTGTTGCTAAGTTGATCGCTGTGAGCCCGCGCGGTGGGCGATCAGCTCTATCATCCTTCAGAGGAGCATACATATGTATATCATAGGGAATCTTGTAGTCCCTCCTAATTTTGGGTAGCTCCTCCTCGGTGACAGCGGACACAATGCAGCTCGCCGCATACTCAGTTGCCTTGAGCTTTCGCTTCCCGCGAACTGGAACCTCGAAGCGGTTGAAGTATTCCCTCTCATACTCATCCCACTCAATTCGGCGAGCAACAACGACTGGGACTTGATGTTTAATAGGGTTTGACATAGGGAAGTTGATATCCTTCAGATACCCCCAGGTTAGTTCATCTGGGTTGATGGGCTGAAGCAACTCGACCTCCTCGTCCTCATCCTCATGAAGGTCAGAGCTGGTCTCCTCCACCACCTGGCGAGCAGGATTTGCTCGCTCCTCTCTTTCCCCGGACAGGCGAGCTTCCGAATTCACTGAGCGAGCTACTGAGGCCGCCTCGGGGTCAGATGCTAAATTTACAAAGGCAGGAAGTTCTTCGATTGACCGTTTCCCAGGGTTGCGAGGAGGATATGATCCAGTTTCGGATTGGGAGGACATTTAGAGTAAGAAAGCTTCAGGTGGTGTTAATGGCGGTTTCCGGCGAGGGGAAGAGGGAATAACAACGGTTCGAAGCCCAAGACGGTGGAGTTTGGGGTCTTTTGGCGTTTCTCACACCCACGATTACCAAAAATAAAGAGAAGAAGAAGGAAAATAGAAGAGATAACTACCTTGGTTTGAAGAAATCGTCGCCGGAGATGGAGTTCAGTTGCCGAAAATTTGAAAATGGGAGGGAAAATTTTCTCGCTGAGAATGAACAGTGGAAATAGGCAAAAATGACAAAATTTTCTTTAAATAGTATGCGAAAAAAGGGTATGAGGCGAACAAGTTTGAAAGTATGAGGACTAAGTTGCAATTACCTTGCGCGTGCGAACTCTCTCCGGTAAAGTTGAGGACGCATCACCTCGGGATCGTGTGCACGTGGGTGGCAGCAATCATTCCACCCACGTCACACCTCGAGCCACACCTGAGCATTGGGATCCCAACCGTCACCCACCCAGATCAACTCGACCAATGTTGTTCGCCAATGAAAGGTTGATTGCACCGTGTTATATCAGCTCGCCTCCGTATCACCGAATAATTGCCAACCCATAAGTTGTTCGCCTTGCCCTATCACAACATAATAATTGGCAATGGGGCAATTGTTGATAGGCGAGCAGAATCGCCATTTGGGCGAGCATAATTACCCCAAATTACCCACACTCAAGACGAAATTAAGCCAAGCTGAACGAAAGGTATCAAGCGAGCAGGCCTTGCTCGCCGAGCAATATTAACCAGACGAGCAACTTTAATCAAAAGACCATGTAGACCCAGATGAGGTCCTAGCGAGCATAATCAATGCCTCAGCGAACAGACCTAGCTACAATATCAAGACAACAGCTTATCAAGAATAAAGACCATCAAAATCAAACTAAAGACTCCTCAAGGACAAGTCCAACGGGACAAAAAGCTCCTGAATGCGAGCAAGTCCAGTGTAGAAGAATAGAATTTAGTTTAGATAAGGTCAAACTAGTCAAAGCCCAAGTGTCATACATGCACACTAGAGAGGTCAAAGGTCATGTACACCTCCTGCTAGGCAAACTTGTATAAATACTTAGATTTTTTCAGCTAATAAAATAAGCACAAATTCATATACACATCCAAACTTCGATTATACATCCAAAGCAGCTCGATTACCTTACATACGAATTAATTACGTAATCAATACACGTGTTAATTCTACCCCAACCCAAATTTTCGTATTCATTAATTACGTTAGTGATCAATCACACGTAATTTTTTGGTGATCTAATTAACGATTAAAAACAGTCACTAATCCTTGTGATTAGAATCGATCATCAACAAAGTGCACACTAGAACTACTTATTAATTTTTTATTGCAATTAAAACAAATAGGTTGATTTGTTCCTGCCCGAAAATAAAAATTAATTATTTGTTGATATATGAACATATCCAAACATGTTAATATGATTATTTATTCATTTCCAATTAGGTGATGCATAAATTTTAGGCAGAAACTATATTGGGTGTCTGTTCGTGTTACACAAAAATAATAAAAATTGAGGCTATGTTAAGATTTAAAAGTTTAGACCAAATTAAAATTTGCAAAAATATTGTATTTTTTTCCACCATTAAGCCTAAAAGTTACTACTTATTTATTTAATGTAAATTTTAATTTGTTTCATATTTAAGTATAGTATTATATTGTTAATATCTTGCAAGGTGTCACTATTTTTGCAATAGATTGCAATTCTAGGTGATGAAAATATTTGAAAAGACGTATAATATAAGGATTTGGATCCCCTATAATAATCGCAAGATCCACCCCCACATAGGTAGAATTGTTCACGGTACAGATCAAAATAGATATTTGAAACTATTTGTGTTCGTATTAAAATTCGGTGATTTTAAAATTCGTTTGTCTGTGTCAATACTAGAATTTCTTTTTTTGTACGGATCAAAGCATTTTTGGTTACAAACAGATCGGATCGGATCAATGCGAAATGGAGCGGAGAAACAAATTTTTACCCATTTTTTTTTTTACCATTCTCTCCTTTTTTTTAATCAATTTTGTTTAAAAAAATATATTGATGCATGCACACTCACATGAATACTACACAACTTCAAACACAATCAAACATATATCATTACAAGCTCGAATAGAACACATTACATGATAGCGGATGGTTAAGAAATTAACGCAAATCACCACCAATAGAATATTTTAAAACAGTATATAAAATATATATTTAAAAGATTCTTTTAAAATATCTTGTGCAATATTAAAATCACGTTGATCATAATTCCTGATATAGGGTACACCATATCCAAAATTTTGTAAGAAATGAATATACATGAAAAATGAGATTAAAAGAATAAAAAATTAATTTTAAATCATTTTGATATACATCTAAACATAAGTTAACGTTCTAAGAACTTCATAAGATAAATAATATAGTGTTTGTATTCTGAAAATGAGGAGAAATTATGATATCATATAGTTGTACTTGAATTCAATAACATTATAATAATGTTTGATACATAAAAATTAAAAAATAATTAAATTTAATACATATCTAATTCTGTTATTTGGTTCGGTTTGGTTCGGTACGGTCACATTCGATTTTTCGGTACGGTTAATTTGATAATATCGGTCCTTAAAAAAATATTCGGTATAGTTAGAATAAAAAAGTCCACAATATTTTCGGTTCTGTGCAGATTTCGGTATGACTTCGGTAATATCCGAACTCCGTAAATAGCTCTACTTATAGGTGTGTATGAGATTAAGAATTTAGATATAACTGGACCATGCGTTTAACAGCTGAAAATCTTATACCATAGTATAACAATTATACTAAAATGTTTTAGCATAACAATATTTGCTACTGGTGACATCATCCTTTCATTTTGTACACTAAATAGAGACTCAAAATAATGTAATCATATGAGTTAAGACAAAGTGCAGAGTGAAATTCGTTCATACATAAACTACATTAAAATATATAAGTTGTTTTATTAAAAAATATTGCAAAGTAATTTATGTACGAACACATTTTACATATGTATACTCATTAGTTAATTATGCAATAGTTTGTGTTTCGTATTATTCAAATGACAATTAATCATACACATTAGTTAATTATGCAATAGTTTGTATTTCGTATTATTTAAATGACAATTAATCGCATCATGTAAAAAAAAATCAGTTATAATATAATTATGTTGTTGCGTATGCAAATCTTTTATATCAGGTTTTATTCTTTTAAAGCTCAGATAAAAACCCAACACAAAATCCCAATTTACAAGTTACTAAAAGCAATCATATCCAATGATATCTTTAATTTTCATTATGTTTTTATTTATTAGACTTTTCGCTTTAGACAACCTCTAATTACCTCCTACGTACTGTTTAAATACATATTACACCTCTTAAGTTCATTATATAATGTAAGACTAATTAGCATTGTAATTATCTAGGATATATGTATAATTAATTAGAATAACTATTATCATTTGTCAAAGGATCTATTATCGCATAATTCGCTGCAATGTACACGCTGATTTTAGAATTTTGGGATTGATATAGTGGTATGCATGTTTTACTTTAGAAAAAGACAGAATATATACTACAAGTCAACACGCTTAACTATGGGAGACTTGGCAAAAACTGATTAAATTTGTTTAGTATGCATACCGATCTTAAAATCTCTTTTAAAACAAAATGGTTTGAGACCCAAAATACGGGAAAAAAAGGTAAAACTTGAAATTTAAAAATCGCTTCCCAACCTTATTTTATTTCATAAATGGTTATGCTTTTCTGGAAATTATTCCATCATTATTCAACTAACAAACTTTAACAACGGCCAGTTGGAAGGGTTTTTTTTATTTCAAAACTCGCCGCTTTTACTTGTCGTTGAATAATGCTAATGACTAGTATATATTATTAATAGGAAGAAGATATAAATTTTGAATCTTGAACGCCCTTATATTCTTTTTACCTAAATTTGTAAGCAATTTGCCAACTAGGGATACTGGATTTTAGTAATTTGTCATAAAAAAAAAAAGAAAAGAAAAAAGAGGACGCATTATTTGTCTTTGGATTCAAATTTAGGACTCTGTGTATCACGCATATTAAATAATTAATACAATGACAATTGACATTCCCTTGATTTAGTATTATTATAGACGTTTGTTAAAGATTAGATATCTTTTCTATTTAATACTAATTAAACAATATTTCAAAATTATTTACCACTTTTATAATTCATGAATACTCAATAGCAAATTTTCAAGCTAAGTTTGGAAATCAATATGTACAATGATATTCATAACATGTTATTATTTCGTTATTATTATAAATGAATTTGTTGTCGTGAATTAATTATGATGCTTATTTGGTGTTATATAGAGAGATATTTCAGAATAGCTACCTAAAAATATCTATAAAAAGGTAAATCATAAGACATATAAAAATTTATTAAATAACTAAGAGGAAAATAAGCATATCTAATGAGTAAAAGGGCTAAAAATAAATCTAATCTAAATTCACCACATGACACAGTCTCACACAAGTTATCATTAAACAAATTATGTATGACAGACTTGCTTAAGAAAATATTGTTACGAAAAAAATATTGGCATGATAAACATTCACGTGCTCTATTGATTTAAATACATTTCAAGAATATAAACTATTGAAATTAGAATAAATTAATTGCATCATTGCATGCGCCATCAAACTCAAATTCATCCTTGGAAATTTTTGGCCTTTTATGAATTTTATACCAACTAAAAGAAAACATTGTATTAGACCAACAATATCCTCCACCCAATTTGACCCATTATATCACAAATTGTGAACTTAATCCAGGATTAGTTATGAAGTACTTCGTGACGTTCATTATTATATTATTATTATATGTAATGAGTATATATATTTTCCAGATATATTTAAACTGCTCCACCTTCATCTAAAGGGAAGGTCTCCAGTGAGATGGAATCTTATCATTCTTATGGGTAGACTGGCTTCAATTTAAATTTAACCTAATTTATTTAATTAATTGAATCATTCTCCTCCTAATGAATTAGAATACATATATAATCTTAATGCATTATGTCAAAGATAAAGTCACAATGCAATGTCCCATAGAATGAAAGTTGTGAGCGTATGGCACCTACATTTTAATGATAACTAAACAAACTTGAATCTAAAAGGAACATTAATTTTCTTTTGAAATTTTAGCATTACATAGGTCAAATAGACATAACAGAAATGATGGAATTAAGAGTTAAATAAATCTACTGTCCATCTATATAACTTATACATGTTACTGCCATTATATGAGCATATAGGTGAAAGAGGGATTAAGGTTAGTTTGGAATTTTTTTTAATGGTAATGAAAATACAAATCCATATATGGTAATTATAGTAGTTAATTAATGAAAACTAAAGTTAATTAATGGTAGTTATTATAGTACATGACAACATCTTTTCATCTCGTTGTAGACCGGAACCGCAATCACCACAAGAGGGGGGCCACCCGAACCACAACTGCACTGCAGCCGGAACCGCGACCACCACAAGAGGGGAACACAACCCTACCACAAGAGGGAAATAAATTCCATCTCCATGTCTCGAACCCAAGACCTCTGGGTCTTAGGTGGTGGTCTCAATCAATTGAGCTACCAACACTTGACCAATAATTGTTCTTACTTGTTCTTTCTTCAATAATTCAATTTAGTTTAATTTTTTATATATAAATAATATAGGGAATCATGCAGATTTTAAAAAAAATAAAAAAATTTATGGTCGGGCCGGCCCGTGGCCCGTCGAGCCAAATCGGCCAGAATTTTTTGGCCGCCATATTCCTGGCCCAGCCCGACTCATATCTCGGGCCGGCCGGTGGGCCAATTTTGCCTGCTCTAATTTCCATATTTGGTAAGTGTATGCTCACATCTCTCCTTACCTTTTATATTTTGTATCATATCTCAATACTTCATTATATACTTCCTCCGTCCCATAATTGTTTGCACACTTTCTTTATTCGCCCGTCCCCCAATTGTTTGCAAACCCATAAAAGAATTTTTTTTTATAAACCTCACCCTTACAATATTCACATATTTACATAAATTGCCATTATTTTTTGCTTTTTGGGCCCACAATACATTCAATTCAACCAATTTCTTCACTTTATACCCCACAAAACACTACTCATTACACTTTTGTCTTAAAAGTTGTGCCCAAATAATGGTGCAAACACTTGTGGAACGGAGGGAGTATTTAATATTATATTCTTTAAAATTTGTGAAAAAGTAAACGACTAATTTACAACTAAACAGAGGAATATTATTATTAGAAAAATAATAAAAGATAGTAGTATATACAAAGAACAGAATCATGAGCGGTCCTCACTCCTCATCCAAACGCGAAGCCGTTTTTAGCTTTTCACTTTACAGGCAGCTGCCTTTTCTATTACCAAACAGACAAGCAATGGCATTGGTATGGCATCTCTGGAAATCCAATGAGACCAAGTTTGAATCATATTCTCTCATGTTATCCCATGTCCCAAACATTTATTTTTCGTCGTTTTTAATTATAGTTAAAAATAATTATTTAGTTTCTATATTCGAATTATATTTATTTCATAAGGCTTCATTTTCTTTGTAAATAAAAATAAATTAAAAAAGATAGCTATCACAGGAGTGGAATAATCTGCAAAAATAACATTGAAATCTGTTTATCTCGCGGTTCGAATTTCCTGTTTCACTTTCGTGTTTCATCTACTATTTCATGCTTTAAATTAGTGACAAGTGTCCAATTAGTTAAAATTAAATTAATTGTATAGTCAAAATTCTTAAAATAAAGTTGGAATATATATATATACCAAAATTGAGGATTCTTAATATTCATTTATATTATAATTATAAACTAACAAAATTATGTATTTTTGCATTCAATGATATTTTAAATTAAATTTATTTTAAATTTGAATTAGTTAATATATGTTTTATAATATTTTGAATTTTAATGGCATCGTTATATATTTATTTTGATGTTCACTTACTGTTTTTAATTTTTTAAAATCAAATATTACTTTTATTCTTATATTAGTAAATAACACTTTAGATTCTATTTGTTAATTGATTTTTTAATATATATTTTTACATAAAATGGTACTTTAATAGCTCGTACATGGGTATATGAAGTTTTTATAATTTCAAAATAAATTAATTATTGGATAAAAAAATTCATGACTCGTGTATACAAACTTAGTTATTGCATACATACACATTTCCACATTTTCAATTTTTTTTTATCGAACCTATAAAAATGTAGTTAGTAGTTTTCTAAAAAACTGAAAATAGTGTATGCAGGTTTTATTTTTTATAGAATATAAAAATATAAAATATAAAACAACAATAAAATCTAAAGTATTTTATTATAAATAAACCAAAGTTATATTTGATTTTAAAAAATTAAGTAAATGAACATAATAATATATAAAAATTGATAGAATCTATTTTTGGTATATATATATATATATGTTTCAACATTTTTTTAGGGAATTTTGATTATGTAATTAATTTAATTTTTATTCATGGGACACTTGTCACTGATCTAAAGTATGAAACAATAGATGGAAAACGAAAGTGAAACAGGGGATCCGAACCGCTTATTGTCGGGCCGCAGATTCTGACGGGCTTACCCACTTTTAATTTTTTTAATTTTAAAATTTTAAAAAATATAATTTAAGAGCTCTAATACATAATATTCATCAAAATTAAATGTAATCAAACAATTTATCTTGATAACTATTTAAACAAAAAATATTTTACAAATAAAATTCATTATCTTTAATCAGAAAAATAATTTTCCACAAATTTAAGTTCACAATACATTAACAATAATTATTCCCACAACTTAAATTCATCATCTATGAACATAAATTTTACAAAATAGTCCTAAAAATGATACTATAATAGTTGACAATGTACAAAATATAATTCTTTTTTAAAAAAAAAAAAATCTTTTTAGCCGCGCCGGCCCACCCCAACCCGCCTCCAACCCACAAAAATCTGCAATCCAATGGGGTAAGCCCATTTAGGCCCGCTTCCAAACGGCTAATTTTTTTTAACCCAACTCTCATTTTAAGTATGGCGGGACGAGTCAACCCACTTAGACAGCTCCACCTAAATGCATTTTTATATATTTCCCTCTAAATTGTTTCATAAATATTGATGTTATTTTAGTAAATACTAGTTATTCACTCGTGCGATGCACGATTTGAATATTGTTGAAATTTAAAAGTAATGTAATATTGCTGGATAGACTACGATAATAATTTGAGTAGTCTAGTGTGCACTTGAGTGCATAATATGCACTTGAATTTTGAAAAAAAATACTCTAAGCAGAAATCAGTTATACCCCAAGAAATAATCAGTAATACCTCAAGAAGTAATTTGTAATATCTCAATCGCAAAAAAAAAAAAAAAAAAAAAAAAATACACAGTTCGACATGTTAGTATGTGTAAAAAAATCATATTGAATTTAAAATCTAAGTGCATGCCATACATTTGAGTGCATGCTAGAATTTGTGTAATAATTTTAATTAATTTGTTTTGGTCACCTATTGTTCTTTATTATTTTTAGGCATATACACTTTATATAAGCCAATGTGGGAAAAAAAATTATGGACGTAATGATATTTTGTTGAGTATGTGCAGTGTGAAATTTATTTATATATAAAATATTTTATAATATTTTTTAGTAGGACAATTCATACATTTTAGTGTAAATAATTGATACCTTTTAGTGAAACAATCTATACACTTTAATTTAATAATTTATAATGAAAACAATTTGTACCCTCTAAAACTAATGTTCCCTCGTCCATGAAAAATATGTTCATTATGTTTTTGTCAATCATCATTTTTTCTTCACCATGCAACCATCACCTAATAATTTCATATGTCATTGAGTTTATGCGCACAAACAACCACTTAATTTATAATTTGACCGCAATATATTCCAAAATACTCTTAGTTTATATACGTTATCTATATTTTCCTAAAATCTGTCCAAAATAAATGAACATATTTTTCGTGTCACAAATTGTTATATGAAATATTCTACGGATCTAGGATCCGTAAAATAATCCATATTTAGAAAATGGGCCATTTCACTTCCTCTTCACCACAACCCGTTCTCTCATGTTGATTCCGAATGAAGATGTGTCCCAGTGCCCCCTGCCCCCACCCCCACCCCCCAATTCCCCATTTCAGCGGACGCCTCCACCCCCCAATTCCCCATTCCAGCAGTCCCCGCTTCTCCCCACCCCCTCCCCCAACTCTCCATTACCCCTAAGGTCCAACAACCCCGCTGCAACACAACCCCACCCCCAATTCTCCTCCCTCTTCTTCGTCCGTTCCATCCTCACCCCTATCCCAAAATTTATTTTTCTCTTCCCCTTATCTACTAAATCTTCATCTGTAAATCAATCCTCAATGTGTTAACGGGGATGAAAAAGTCTAATAACAAAACTTGCACGCTACCTGTTCAATTTAATACCTAAAAAAATTCCTGAAAATTTATGTTACTATTGGAGAAAGTTTGTGTTACGATTGGAGAAAATGTGTGTTACTAAAAATATATGTTACTATTGGAGTAAATACGTGTTACTAAAAATATGTGTTACTATTGGAGCAAATGTATGTTACTATTGGAGCAAATGTGTGTTACTATTGAAGGAAATGTGTGTTACTGTTAGAACAAATGTGTGTTACAATTGAAGCAAATGTATGTTACTATTAGAGTAAATATGTGTTACTGCAAATGTGTGTTAATGTTATAGTAAATGTGTGTTACTTAAAATATGTGTTACTTTTAGAGCAAATGTGTATTAATGTTAGAGAAAATATGTGTTACTATTGAAACAAAGTGTGTTAATATTAGAGTAAATGTGTGTTACTGCAAATGGGTGTTAAAGTTAGAGTAAATATGTGTTACTATTGAAGCAAATGTGTGTAACTGTTAGAGGAAATATGTGTTACTATTGAAGCAAAGTGTGTTAATGTCAGAGCAAATGTGTGTTATTGCAAATGTGTGTTAATGTTAGAGTAAATGTATGTTACTAAAAATATATGTTACTATTGGAGCAAATGTATGTTACTGTTGGAGGAAATATGTGTTACTATTGAAGCAAAGTGTGTTAATTTTATAGCAAATGTGTATTATTGCAAATGTGTGTTAATGTTGGAGCAAAAAAATATATTTGATGGTAGAGCAAATGTAAGTTATTGTTGGAAAAAATATATTTTAATATATAAAACCATAAATTTAAGTTTAAAGGGATGAGAAATAAATTAAAAATGCATATTTGATCTTGTAAAAATATATATTTGTCATTATTATTATTTTAAAGTAGAAAAAATCTTTTTTTAATGACTTGTAACACACATTTGCCCATATTGTAACATACATTTTGTCTATCCTGTAACACAAACCGGGAGGAAAATCCTGGAACATGACCTGCGCGAGATTTTGGAAAAAACCCACCAAATCCGACCCGACCCGGCCAAGATCCGCAAATTTTTACCTGGAGTGACCCGACCCATGATGTGTTTAATATTTTACTATTTTAGGTATATTTCACATATGAAATATTTCACAAGAGAGTTTCCCTTTTCGTGGTGATTAGGCGTGCAAATTTATTATGATTTATAGCTCGATTTGCCCGTGTTTTGAGTGATTTCGATGAGTATTTAGAGTCACTTGAGTATCATTTTCATAAACTCATCAATTTGTCTCTTTGGTTTTCATAGTTGGATAGAGGGTGAAAAGAGGAGTTCGTAGGACTTTGAATCGGCCAAAACGGACTCTCGATTGAGAAGATATGAAGGTTTTTCGAACAAGTGTACTGCTGCTGAAAAGTGCTCGAGCGAGAGCACTCGAGTACTAAGTACTCGACCACTCGAGTAGTGTACTCGAGTGAAATCAGGTCGAGTACAAAGTACTCGAGTTAAGGGAGCTCAAGCGCGGATTGGGTTCTGTATGTTTTGAGTACTCGAGTGTCATAACTCGAGCACTTGGTACTCGAGTAGTCGCGGATTTTGGCCCACAAGATGTTTAACGACCCGTTGCCTATAAATACTCGATCTCAAACTCGTTTTTTACCACCACTTCATACTTAGAGATAGAATTTGATATAGAGGAGCTTGGGGAGAGTTGAGCTAGAGATTTTGCAAGTGTAATCGAGATTTTGAACTACGAATTCATAGATTAGAGTTTTTCTTCCGTTATTTCTTTCTTCGAGACTTAATACTTTTAGACCTAGTTTTCATTGCTAATTGAGATTTATTTTTGAGACTTTGATTCATTGAGTTAAACCTAGTTTTATGTTTCATGAGTTCTTCAACTAAATTCATCATGTTTACGTTTATTGTTCATCCAATTATTTTTGTTTTCACAAGAGAGTTCCCCTTTTTGTGGACAGAGATAATATCATTTAATAACCAACAAATACCCTTCAAAGTAGTTCATATATGCACCAGTTCACTCTATAATTTATCTATTTTGTTATATATATATATATATATATATATATATATATATATATAAGCAAATATGGAGAAATTGTTTATATAAAATATAAATAGTATAATTTTTTTCTTACCTAATAAAATATATAACATTTTTAAGGGTAAAATGATATCTTTGGGTACATGTCGTTTTGACTTTTCATATAATTTTCATACTATATGATGTTTTACACTTTTTAATGTGCATTAATTTTTATTTTTAAAGTTATTTAGATAGTGTGTTTTTTAATGGAGATTAATAATATATTAAGGGTATAAAAGGTATTGAATTTTTTTCTTAATATATGTGGATTCATCTAAAATAATATGTATTTTAGATAGGAGAGTGTATTAGTATTTAGAAGTAACTAGTATATCACCCGCGCGATGCACGGTTAGTTGGTTTTATTGGGTTTACTTTTATAATAGTTATCTTAATTGGGAAAAAATGTGTGTTTTTCTTTTTATTGATTTTATATTTTTTAATGTATCTTCTACCCATCTTTTTTATACGATGCACACAATTATACACTTTTTTGCTTTGTTTTTAAGTGGGGAAAATGTTATGCATCAAAATAACAGGAAACATTTATTTTGTTAATAATGCACGCGTTTGATATATTATAGTGTTGTTCTTGCAATTTTTGAAATGTTTCTCTATAAACCATGTTAGCATGATCTCTTGATACATGCCCTTG
Source organism: Ballota nigra (assembly GCA_947034835.1). Classification (NCBI taxonomy): domain Eukaryota; kingdom Viridiplantae; phylum Streptophyta; class Magnoliopsida; order Lamiales; family Lamiaceae; genus Ballota; species Ballota nigra. The sequence continues at coordinate 27,531,735 of OX344730.1, forward strand.
AAACGCCAAAGAAATAGGATATTTAAAAGCAAATTATATGGAGTGCTTGTAAAAAAAAAAAAATTAAATTGTTTGTGTTTAAAAATTGAACCCATTGATTATGATTAATGATGTTAATTGGTCATAAAGAGCACATTGTGAGACTGATATTAAAAATTATCTCGACAATTTTTCTATGATAAAAATAAACGTTTTCAAAATATTTTTGGTACATATATCTTGAAGTGATCATTTTTCTTTTACAAATTTGAATTTTTGGACGACTTCCATTAATTTTTTAAATAAAATTAAAAAAATGCATTATATTATCAAAATAATTATGAAATAACAATATATAATTAAAAATATAAAAAATTCTTTCAAATGAAATTATATTTTAGCTAAAATGCTTTTAAAAAATTAGATAAATTTGAATTTGAAGATATAAAAAATCAAAAGGGTAATTAAATAAATTTAAATTTATATAAAAATTCTAAAATAATACTCCCTTCGTCCCCATCTTGATTATCCCCTTGCCTTAAATGTCTATCCCAATTTCGATTGCTCCTTTTTATAAATAGATAATTTTTATTATCAAAATATCACTAAAAGTAATTTTATTCTCTTTTATATACTACAATGTCACTAAAAATAATTTTATCACTATTAATTTTTTGGCCCCGGCTAAATAAACCCCCAATTCTCTTATACATACCCCAATTTATTTTTTCCAAAAATAATTTTAAGTTAAAGGTCAAGATTAGCCCTTTATAAATATTCTTTTAATTATTAATTGAAATCCCTTTCGTTTTTCACTCATTTCCCCATTCTCAACATCACAAAATTAACATTTTGAAATTCCTAAAAATCAAGTTTCTGGATTATTTTTATTAAAACCCCTAAAAATTAAATCATTGACAATTCAAATTTACAGTGTCTAATTAATGGAGTCAAACGATACAAAATATCACATTGATGTATTTTTTTTTAACACTGAATGACAATTTAATTTGTATCCGTTGTGCATTATTATTATTTTGTGTGAGATTATGTTTGCATTTTTTTTTCGGTAGCACCAGTGAGTAAAATTGATAGACGTTAACTTATAGTTTTCTTTGTAAAGATAAAAAAATTAGTTTACTTGGAACAAGATTTAAACCTGCTTTGTTAGCCTACGTTGTATTTTTTTCCCGCAGATTTTTTTTCTTGCAAATGCTTTTTTTTCCTCATCTTTTTAGAGATTAAGAAGACCAACTTATATTTTTATTGTGTTTGAATAATTTTGGAGGTCAAATATGTTGTTCTTCCTTTAAAATCTGGGAACTCTTCACTTTTATTTTGATCGTGTATGTGTTTAAGTGAATATAATTGTGGGTTTATAATTATTTACCTTTTTTTTGTGCTTTAATTTAGGTTAATTTTTTTAAAAGGAGATAATTGTCTAAACTTGGGGTATGTTTAGTAATCTTTTAAAATAATCGTATTTTTAATGGGGTTTATATATTAATTGGGGTATGTATAGGAGAATAGGGGGTTTGTTCCTCCTACATTGATTCAAAAAGATATCTAATAAATAAATATAAAAAAAATTGAAAATACTATTTAATAAACTTGAAAGAGAAAAAGAAAAATTCATCATCCCTTCATCCCGATCTAGGCAAATCCGCCAACGCCCCTTCTACTCCTCTGTTCTACAAATAAAAAACAAAACACCAACCCCCGCCCTTACACCCTTTTTAATTTGTCATCTACATATTGTAAGTAATTCATTCAAATTGATCTGGCCAAGGAACCAGATCCGATCAACAATCACTCTAGCCTTGTCTCGAATCCAGTAATCAAAATCTCTATAAATCAAGCAGAAGAAAAGAAGTATAGTGTTTGTTGATAGCCTTGTCATTATATAAACAAATGAAGCTCCTACTTTACATTGTTCTGACGCTTATGATATGATGCGGCTGCATTCTGTTAGGTGGTTTGACGTCAACAAAATATTTAAATGACTTGATGCAAGCCATGAAAAAACTGAAGATGAAATGGTAGGGTAGTAGGGATTGTTTATATAGGTAAATATAATTAAAATTGTAACAATTATATTATGATAATATTAAATTTTGATAGTGGAGAAGTTCATCGGTTTATGATTTTAATGTGTATTAAAAAAATTATAAAAACTTTTTAATGGTGATATTGCAGTTTTTAATGATAGTTATAAAGAATATAAAGAGTTTTTTTGCTAAGTTTCTATAAATATATAATTAGAATTTTGTTAGAGAGAAGTTATTATAAATGGAATAACATTTTGTTATTATATACTTATAGATTGAAATTAGGGTATCAACATTTTATGAGTTTTGAGTAATGATAAGGAGAAAGATTTAGAAATTAAATGCAATTTATTTTGTTTATTTGTGTTTATTAATATGACAAAGTATAATATGAAAATAGTTGATGATAAACTTATTGTTACAGCAGGAAATATCCTCGCCTGACAGGAGGTCAAATTCCTGAAGATACACTGATCTGACAAGATCGAGGGTCTACATCAGACAAGAGTATTAAATGTACTATAGATCTACTGTTGATCGTTAGCTTAATAATTATAATAAATCCCTAATTAAAGGGTTAAGACGAGTTTATGGTCACTTTTGGGCCTTTGAGGGTGAACCTCTATAAATAGGGGGTCACCCCCTCATTGTAAGGGTTCACATTTTTCCCACCTTCAACATAAATTCAAGAAGCTCTCATATTCGAGGGAAGAACGAAAGTTCTTCCCCTACCGTTCGTGTTCATTTATATTTATTGTTTGTTGGGCATAACCCAAATAGTCACAATACATCTATCCGTACGAAAATGCCCGTCAACGCTTATCATGAAACTATATTAAAATATTTGACCATGAGTATCAGTAGCATCATCAGGAGTATCATTAATTTGGGTCAGTGGTATTATAATATAGTTGTAAATATTTTTGAACCCAAATTAATGATACTCCTGGTGATATTATCGATACTCCTGGTCAAATCAAATATTCGATTCTTTAAAATTATTTCATGATAAGCTTATCATGAACTATTTTCATATAAAATTTACACAATTAAAATACTATGTCTCGTTTCATATATATCCAATTTTGACCGTGGAAAAAATGAATGGTTGATAAATTTATTCCTAAGTTTTTTAACTGATTTTTTTATTTATGTATGAGGGGATGTTGAAAGGTTTGAGATTTTTATGTAGTAATTAAATTATTTTTATATACATTAATAGTTGGTTAATTGGGAGGTTAAATTTTTTTAATTTATTTTTCTGTTATTTAATACACTGTTTGTAACGGTTTTTTTTACAGATTTAGTAAATCAAAATGTGCTAATAGTAAAAAGTTTCCAAAAATGATATAACTTTTTGTTATTATATAAGTATAGATTGTTTATGTGCATGTGTGGATCATGTATGATTAAGTCCACATGCCTCAGGTAATAATTGATGTTACATTAAAACTAAGTCATAAAGGTAAAATATATAGGTGTGTATATTTTTTTTACAACATTAGTATTTTATTAAATATATTAACTTAATAATAATATTGTATAAACGAAATAATTAATACTTTCGTTGTCCTTTAAAAGTTAGTGCTCTTTTCTGTGCGTGATTTAATGCAATATGTTGGAGGGTATTTAGGGATCTTACGAGGTCCGTTTATGAATACAGTGATTGTTCATCTGTAATTTCAGTTTACCAGTCTAATGGTAGACGAATGCATGTAATTGTATCAATAATTGAATCTAATGCTATTATTTTTATACTATGAAACTTGTTCATAGGAGAATTTGTGAATGTTTAGTTAGATTTATATTCTAGCTAATTATCTTATAACCTAAAGTTATATAAATAATGTATTTCACAATATATTTTGTATTTATACATATAATTACAACATTAATTAGTACGTTAAACATGAATGTTATTTAGCTCAGATTGACATCAACATAGTCATATACTCTACATGAAAAACTGAAAACAGAGAATTACATAGGAAATTATAATTGCCAATGAGATTTTCTAAAGAAAAAAAAATTACGTAATTGAAATTGTTTACGACTTACCTACAAACATTTTTAGTTATGTAGGTATTTTTATTTCTCAACCTACAAATAACTTACCTACAAAATGAAATTTCTAAATAATTAATTACACACAAATAATTTGCCCACAAAAATACAAACAATTTGACAATTTTTCCACAAAAAATTATTGATTAGGCGTGAAATTGTCATGATTCGTTACTCGAAATGCCCTTGTTTTGATTGATTTATATGAGTATTTAGAGTCATTTGAGTATCATTTTCATAAACTAATGAATTTGTCTCTTTGATGCTCATAGATGGATAGAGGGCGAAAAGAGGAGTTCGTAGGACTTTGAATCGATTCAAACGGACGCCCGGATGAGAAAATATCGAAGAAATACGAAAAGTATTAGTTCGAGGGAGCAAAAGTATCATTGGAGTGCACAAGCAAGGAGCACTCGTGCACATAGTGCACGAGCAGTCGTGTATAGAGCTCGAGCAGGTGCAGGTCGTGCACTAGTGCACGAGCACTCGTGCAGGGTGCACGAGCAGACGCGGGTCGTGCACTAGTGCACGAGCGATGGAGGTCGAGCACTTTTTGCTCTCTGGAAGAATTGTAGCGCACGAAGGGGGTGAGCTCGTGCACTAGTGCACGAGCAGTGCACGAGCGTACGTGATTTTTGGCCCATTAACTCCCGATTCGACCCGTTGTCTATTTATACCCCTTCCGAACACGATTTCATAGACCACGACATACACCACTTGATACCATAGTATTTTTAGAGTTAGTTTTCGACGAGCAAGCTCGAGATTCACATTTTTTAGGTTTTCTTTACGAATTCATAGTACGATTTTGCTTTTTAATTTCGTTTCTTAAGACCTTTGTTCGTTATTACTTTGAGACTTAGTTTTCTTAATTTAAATTCAGTTCTTAGCATTAATTTTCTTTCAACCCTAGTTTATGTTTGTTAGTTTATTTGTTTTAATCATTATGTTCACGTTCTTTATTTATTCAATTGTTCTTGTTTACGTAAAAACCATGTCTAGCTAAAACTCTTGCATGCTTAGGGTAGGATGAACTTGTAGAAGTAGGTTATGGGTATGTAATTATGGTAATTCGTGACGTTAGGTTTTAATTCTCTTAATTAATGAATTCTTAAAATCAATCTTGACTTTATTCTTGAATTTTGTTCGAAAAAAGGTTAGAGAGAGGATGACCGTATCACTCTTTAACAACGAGTAGACTTAATGAGAGGGTTTAGAAAGGGTTAATTAATCTACCAGTTTATCTAAGGAGGACGACCGCATCACCTTAGTTTAAATTAGGGTCTCGTTAATTAAGCACTATCTATTAACTTGTTCGTAGATTAGTGAAGTCGATTGTTAGGATAAAGTATTAGGGTTTTAAATCTTGAGCTTTCGTCTTGCAATCTATTACTTAGGCTATTTCTTGCGCGTCACAATTATCTTGATTATGTACCTACTCCGTTAGTATACGTAGGGATTCCTATCCTAAGCATCACCATCACTTATTTGAATACAAACCTTAGTACTTCGTTTCTTTCGTTCTTAGTTTAATTAGTTTATTTTAGCTTAGACTTAATTCATTGAAAAAATCCAAAAATATACATTCATATTAGCTACGACGCGTAGATCTTCAGGGATCTGTTCGCATACACTTCATCCCTTGGGTTCGATAAACTTGGTCGCTATACTTACTAAAACTACAGTGAACCCGTACGCTTGCGGGGAATCTACTAGTAAAAGTTGGTATATTCGTTTCAAGTCAATGGCGCCATTGCTGGGGATGGCGTTGTATCTCTTTTGAATAGGACTTGTAGATAGCTTAGTAGTTAGTAGTGAGTGATTTACTTTTCTGTTTTATTTCGTACGTATTCGGCAGTTGCATTTTTATTCTTTTGGTTAGTGTTTCAGGTTTATAAAAATACGCTCGCAAGGTAATACGAGCGAAGAGAGACTACAATCAGATCCTGAGACAATAGCAAGAAGAAACAGAGCCTTTTTAAGAAGGATGAACGCTGCCGGAGGAGGGAAAGAACCAATGGACATTACTAATGAGTTGGATGATGTCGAGAATGAGTTTAATCAGACATTAAATCGGGCCGACGACACTGAAGGCAATTCCAGTAAGAACCAAGATCCGTCAGGGGATAGCCAGAGCCAAAACCCGGGTACACAGAACGTGAACAATCCAGCTCATAATCTTGTCCAACATCCCCAGAACAACCCTGCTTACCCACATCCTAACTTACCACAAAACAACTTGCCTTATCCCTACCCATACCCACCTTATCCGTATCCACCATACCGTATCCTCCACCGCCTGTTTACAACCAACCACCAGCTTATCAACCACCACCACCCCAACAAGTACCCGTACCAGCTGCTAATCCTCAGCACGTTCCTCAGAACGTAGATCAGAACATGGCTATTAGAGGAAGGTTCGCGGCACAACCGCAGAGGTACTATGATGGAGTGGCATTGCCCCCTGTAGAGGCAAATAACTTCTCGATTTCCCCAGGAATTCTTAAGCTGCTTACGAGAATCAATTCTAGGGGGAGGTTAGGAAGGAGAATCCTCATACTCATCTGAGGAGTTTTCTGATGATCACATCCACATTTAATTATAACGACATGTCTGAAGATGCCAAGAGGCTCAGGCTGTTCCCATTCTCTTTGACGGGAATAACCAAGGAGTGGTACGATGACACGCTCCCACGGGAAGGTGTAACCACATGGGCCAAGCTCGAGCGTCTGTTCCTCGAGCGATTCTACCCTCCATCAAGAATGATTAAAGCGAGGATAGAGATTTCTTCCTTCCGCCAGAAGCCAGGAGAGGATTTACGTCAGGCGTGGGAGAGATACTCGAATATGTTGATTGAGTACCCGCAGCACGGGTACAATGAGGGAGATATCATGGCATTCTTCTATAGTGGAGCCAGCAAGGCTGGGCAAGCCCATCTCGATGTGTGTGCCAGTGGAGCTTTTATAAACCAAGGGATAACGAGATGTAGAGAAATCGTCGGCAATATTGTCACGAATGCCGGGGCATGGAATGAGGATCCAGAATTTCAGCGAGCTTGCAAGTTGGAGGAGAATGAGGGTATGAGGAAGCTATTGATGGCAATGATGGAGAAGATCAGCAACCTTGAGATGGGGCAGAATCTGGTTGGAGGGAATGTAGCAGTGAGCGAGAAAGTGGACCTACCCACGAGCCAGCAAGAATAGGCCAACTGTATGGGAAGGCCTAACTATCCACAAGGGGGGTATCCACAAGGTGGCAATCAATTTGGAAGGCCTTCTTATGGCCAACCATTTGTACCTCCAGGACCACAACCGCCTCAAAATCAATGGAGGAACACACAAGGATATCAAGGAGGACAACAACCTCCTCAAAACACATGGAGGAAGAATGAGAATTTCTCATATGCTAATCCTAAAGCCGGAATTACAGTTCCTCCAAGCGTGGATCCAGGTTCTAAACCTCCTGGTGGAGAAGGCGGTGCCTCAACTGAGGAGATGTTGAGAGCTATCCTTCAGAAGGTGGAGGAAGGTAACAAGAGATTGTCCTCTTTGGAGTACGATGTGAAGGAGTTGCATAAGAAGGGCGATCAGCGTGATCAAGAACTTCAAAAGAGAGACATAGAGTGGAATCGAGCTCAACAAGAGAATAACCGCAGGTTCACTTCTATTGAGTATCAAATCGGTCAAATTGCAAAGTCTTAGACGAGAGAGCTGGGCAAGTATCCTTCAATGCCCTAGGGTAACCCAAAATAACATTGCAAGGCTATTGAGTTGAGAAGTGGGACCAAATATGATGGCCCTGAGATGCCTGCTGATTATGAGACGCCCCAAGGAGAGGTTGAGATAGAAGGAAAAGAGTCTGAGGTAAATAGAGATGAGATTGAAGAGATGAGAGTTGAGAAAGGGGTTGAGAGTGAAGGCATTCAGAAGAGTAAAGATGTGGATGAGTCCCATGAGAGCAAAGAGCCTGAAGAGGAAGGCATTGAGGAGATTGAGAGAGTTCCAAAGTGGAAGAAGGCAAAGGAAGCAAGGAAGAATGTAAAAGAGACTGAGAAAGATGAATGAGGGGTACCAAAATCTGTGATACATGTCCCATATCCACAGCGCTTCATGAAAAAGAAGCTTGATGAGAAATTTGCTAAATTCCTTGATGTTTTTAAAAAGTTACATATTAACATTCCTTTTTATGATGCTTTGGAACAGATGTCTAACTACGCCAAGTTCCTGAAGGACTTGATAGCAAAAAGACGGAGGGTGGACGGACCTGAGCTAGTGCACTTGAACCACGAGGTGAGTGCTATGGTGCACAAGGCGCTTCCGCCAAAGTTGAAGGATCCCGGGAGCTTCACCATTCTTTGTGATATCAGGAACGGGATCAAGAAAGGAGCTTTGTGTGATCTCGGGGCAAGCATTAATTTGATGCCTCTGTCGTTGTTCAAGAAGTTAGAGGGGGGTGAGCTTCAACCCACGATGATGACGCTCCAGCTTGCTGATAGGTCTATCACTAGACCTCAAGGAGTAGTGGAGTATGTTCTAGTGACGGTGGAGAATCACGTTTTTCCCGCCGACTTCGTCGTACTCGATATGGAGGAGAATGAGCATGTCCCGCTGATTTTAGGGAGGCCATTTCTAGCTATAGCCGGGATGATACTTGACGTAGCGAATGGGAAGATTACGGTCAAAGTTGATGATCAAGAAGTGAAGATAGCTATTTATGAAGCTATGAAATACCCCATGGGAGATGAGAGCTGCCACTTCATTGACATCACAGATACTTGTGTTGAAGACACACTTCTTGACCTTGCTCTTTCTATGTTCATCAGTTTGATTATTCTATTCTTGACGATCTATCTTACGATTCTTATGATCTTGATTATTTTGACAGCTTGAAAGACAACGAAGATGTCAAGTTCTTGGAGATGAAGAAAGTAGAGGATGAGGATGACTTGGAAGCCGAGGAGTTAACTTTTGAGAAGATGTTCGATAAGGCACCACCATTGGAGGCGAAAAAGGAGCTGAAACCACTTCCCCGACCACCTCAAGTACGCCTACTTGGATGAGACCAACAAGTATCCGGTAATTGTATCTGCCCTTTTATCTAATGATCAGCTTGAGAGACTTTTAGTGGTGCTTCGTAAGCATAAATCTACTATAGAATGGTCGATCGCGGATATTAAGAGAATTAACCCTTCGATTTGCATGCATAGGATTAGATTAGAAGAGGGTAGGAAACCGATAGTGCAAAACCAACATAGAGTTAATCCGGTAATTCAAGAGGTGATACATAAGGAGGTTTTGAAGTTGCTAGATAGCAATATGATTTTTGCAATTTCTGATAGTCCATGGGTGAGTCCGTTACACGTAGTTGCTAAGAAGGGGGGTACCACGGTGATTAAGACCGAGTCTAATGAATTGGTAGCCACTAGATTAGTGACTGGTTGGCGTGTGTGTGTAGATTATAGGGAGTTGAACAAGGCAACGTGTAAGGATCACTTTCCTCTATCGTTCCTTGATCAGATGATTGATATATTAGATGGTTTTGAGTATTACTATTTCTTAGATGGGTACTCGGGGTATAATCAGATTATGATAGCCCCCGAGGATCAAGAGAAAACCACCTTCACCTGCTACTATGAGACCTTTGCTTTTAGGAGGATGCCGTTTGGGTTGTGTAATGCACCCGCCACCTTTCAAAGGTGTATGATGGCTATTTTTCATGGTTTGATTGAGAAGATTATGAAGGTTTTCATGGATGACTTCTCCGTCTACGGGGAGTCGTTTGATAAATGTCTAATCAATCTTGAAGTTGTGTTGAGCAGGTGTGAAGAGACGGACTTGGTGCTTAATTGGGAGAAGTGTCACTTCATGGTGAGAGAGGGTATTGTTCTTGGACATCATGTGTCCTCGAAAGGTATCCAAGTTGACAAGGCAAAAGTGATTGCTATTGAGAAGCTTCCACCACCTTCGACCGAGAAAGGGATTCGGTCATTTTTAAGACACGCGGGTTTTTATAGACACTTCATCAAAAACTTTTCACAAATTGCTAAACCCCTTTCGTGGCTTCTTAAAAAAGAAGTCGCTTTTGATTTACTAATGAGTGTTTAGTGGCTTTTAACAGGTTGAAAGAAGCGTTAGTGAATGCCCCGATACTTGTAACACCGGATTGGTCTAGCCCGTTCGTGCTGATGTGTGATGCTAGCGATTTTGCAATGGGGGTTGCTTTGGGGCAGATTCGTGAGAAGCGTTTTCACGCTATTTATTATGCTTCGAAGATGCTGAATTCTGCTCAAGTGAATTACACTACAACCGAAAAGGAGCTGTTAGCGGTCGTATATGCCTTTGATAAATTTCGACCCTACCTAGTAGGGATGAAAATAATTGTATATACGGACCACGCAACGATTCGGTACCTTATGAGTAAGAAGGATGCAAAGCCCCATCTCATTCGTTGGATCTTGTTACTCCAGGAGTTTGATGTCGAGATTCGAGACAAGAAGGGATGTGAGAATGTGATAGCCGATCATCTTTCGAGATTGGAGCTTACAAAGGAAAATACCGTGGAAGATTGAGAGGTGAACGATTAATTTTTGGACGAGAAGCTCTTTGGCTTAGGAGACATTCCTGTATATCGAGTTGAAGGGAAGACACCATGGTTTGCGGACTATGCTAATTATTTAGCAAGTGGGGAGTTACCTGCTGAGATAGACTAGGTGTATCGGAAGGCATTTTTGAAGAAAGTTCAGGAGTTCATTTGGGACGATCCCTACTTGTTCAAAAGAGGGATTGATCATGTGTTGAGAAGGTGTGTGCCAGAGGAGGAGTTGAGTAATATCATAAGGCATTGCCACGCCTTGCCATGTGGAAGACATTTGGGTGGAGAGAAGACCGGAAGGAAGGTGCTTCAATCTGGTTTTTATTGGCCAACTCTTTTGAGAGATTGCATGGAATGGGTCAAGAGGTGTGAAAAGTGCCAACGATTTGGCTCCATTACTAAGAGGGACGAGATGCCGCTGCACGTGTTCATGGAAGTCGAGGTATTCGACGTATGGGGGATTGATTTCATGGGTCCATTTCCTCCTAGCAATGGATTCTTGTACATTCTCGTATGCGTTGATTACGTCTCGAAATGGATTGAAGCTGTCCCGACTCGAGTGAATGATTCCCGAGTGGTGATCGAGTTCTTGAGGAAGAACATTTTTGCAAGATATGGAGTTCTAAGAGCGTTGATTAGTGATGGGGAAGTCACTTTGTGAACAAATGGATGGAAAAGCTGCTGTCAAAATATGAGGTAAGTCATCGAGTCTCTACTGCTTATCATCCTCAATCTAACGGTCTTGCAGAGGTGTCGAATCGTCAAATCAAGGAGATCCTTGAGAAGACGGTGAGCATTAGTAGAAAGGATTGGGCAATGAAGCTTGATGATGCACTTTGGGCGTATAGGACAGCTTTCAAAATGCCTCTTGATATGTCTCCGTACCAATTGGTTTTTAGAAAGGCATGTCATTTGCCCGTGGAGTTGGAACATAAGTCATATTGGGCGATCAAGAAACTGAATTTTGATAGTACCTTGGTTGGTGAGAAGAGATTACTCCAATTGCATGAGTTGGAGGAGTTTCGAGACAGTGCCTACGAGAATGCCCGAATTTTCAAGGAGAAGACTAAGAAGTGGCATGATGCACGATTGAAAAAAAAAAAGAATTCAAGGTGGGTGACCAACTCCTCGTATTCAATTCGAGGATGAAATTGTTTGGTGGAAAGCTCAAGTCCAAGTGGAACGGGCCATATATCGTGAAGGAAGTGCATAAGAGTGGATTCCTTGAGGTCAAGAAGGAGGATGGTCAGAGATTCATGGTGAACGGGCATCGAGTAAAGAAATTCTTCAACTTCTCTTATGAGAATAAGGGAGGTATTTTAGATTCTCAAGTCCCGTGAGCTCCTTCGAGCTCAATTCGGCATTAGAACTTTAAAACTAGCGCTTAATGGGAGGCAACCCATTTTTTACTTGCTTTTATGTGTTTTGTTTATTTTGTCGTTTTGTGAATCGTAAGAGTTAACCTCGTTGTAGAGAATTTTTTTTGGTGTAGGCTTGTTGCGTGTGGCTTAATGTGAGCAAGTGAGCTTAAGGAAAGCAATTCATGAAGTTGGAGACATTTTGAGTAGTAAATCATTCGATTGATGGAGTTTGAGGTAAACCGAACCCCAAACGTAGACCTCTTTGCGAAGTCGAAGTTTGGGGGGGGGGTGATGTTTCTTTTCGTTCATTAATTTGCATTGATAGTGATTTAAGTTCATGAGAATTTAGTGTACTTACTCGTACGTACTCATTCTTTTCAAACTTTATTATTGCGTAGCAAGAACAAAGTTTGGGGGGGGGGGGGGTGTATTCGTACTTCGAGTTCGTACACAAAATTCTAATGAAAAATTGGTCAAATTTTTCGAAAATATCGGTGCATATGGGGGTTATTGGATCGAATTAAGTGAGAGTGCTTAAGTTTGACTTGAATTGGATTGGTGAATCGCACGTTTGGAAGAGAACCCAACTCCTCGGTCGAATGAGCGATCGGGCTTAAATCGAGGAGTTTTCCAGGTTAGTACTCGTTTTGGGTGTAAATTCTTGCATTTCGGTTAAAAAAAGGTTAAAATTTGAGTTTGGAGTGTTGGGAAAAAATAGGGGTGCCCGGAATCTATTTGGGATGAAATTTAAATACGAATTTAAATACAATTATTACTAGCATGAATTAATCCTAATTAATTCAAATAATAATTCCAACAACGAATTTTCATCATGCATGTTGAATTAATTCACATATTAACTATGGCGGAATAAACAAGTAAATATGTGATCAACGTACCTCTTGTAGAATTGGCCTTTGGATAAACGGGACAATTACGATCTCGCTCTATCGACCCAAAAACCTTCTCAAGTATTTCCCTTTCACCTCATTTGATCACCGGTGGGAGATGCTTTCAAGTAATTTAATAAACTAAGGAAAAAGAAAAATATCTATGCTCTTGATTTTTCCAACAAATGGAATTATGTACTTGGGGATGAAACAATCATCCCCAATTTATAGGTAGTGATGGCCGAAATTTTTAGGTATATTGGGCCTTGGAGAAAATCTTTTCATAGACTCTAAGAAATCTTGAATATATCCCATTTATTCTTTTCTCCAAAATAAAATATTCCACAAAAATCTCACACTCCTAATTATGGGAAAATTTTCGAAAATTTCATAAGTAGAGAATCCAAGATTTGGATCTTCTTGAATATATGAGATAATCTTGTATTCCAAGAATACTTATCCTCCATAATATCTTTTCAAGAAAATCAACAAAATCTTTTCTCTTCTTAATCCCTTATTTTCGAAAAATATAAAAAAATCAGCATGATATTATCTTTTTATTTTAATCACCTTATCATTATTGGGCTACTTAATGGGCTACTTGAGGGGCCTTTAAGGAGAATTAAGATTGGACCTCCTAATGGACTTCTGAATTTCAATATTGAGCCCCAATATAATTCAGCCCATTAATATTAATTATTACCACTAATAAATTAATATTGCACTATCCATCTTAATCCATATTACGATAATATGGGCTCCCGGTTATTATTTCCCGCGTTTAAGATTATCAAGTCCATTAATTAATTAAGCTTCTGAATAGCTCTAAATTAATTAACATCTTTCACCTTGGAGTAAAGACAGCTCAACATTATTATTCGTACCGAAGAAACTAATTCTTCACTTGCAAGATTTGGTACAATAAAACTTCTGAGCCCACCAAGGGGACTAATCACACGCGCCGTACTCGTAAGCGTTTCTCCGTATTAAATCTTAGCAACCGTCGTATGATTAATATTACTGCCCAAGACACAAAGTTCGAAGTCACAATGATTCTCACCCAACATGAATCAAAGCAGTAACCATTAAGCACACACGGTCCTATTTAAGTGACGGAGATTAAGAAATCAACAACCACTGAGGTCTAATTCTTCACCTTTCAGAACAGAAGAATTTATCCTCGCTGTAGGTCCTCTTCAACACATACTAAATGTGCTAGTACAATCTCTTAGTCAAGACAGACCAATCTGAGCCTTGCACATCGACCTTTCACGGCGGACTGTTCAATTCCACCTAGGTCGTGAAAATGTACGTTTAGTTACAAGTAAACTGTTAATGTTGTCTTCCGTGATCGGGTATCACCACATTAACTACGATGTAACATGTACTATATATTGAACGATTTGCAATAGAAATTCAACATTCAATCATAACTAAAGCAAATGTGATAAAAGAATTATTCTCATAAAACAAGTGTTTGATACACGAGTTATACAAAGTAAAAGCATACTTTCACGTATAACTCCAACAATCTCCCACTTATACTTAAAGTCTGCTTTTAGTATACATCACGCATGTCTTAGTGTAGTAGCTCTACGTGACATCTTATGTCAACCTACACTAACCTAATAATTCATCCCACTTATACTTAAAGCAGATTGGTAATAGTCTTGACTCCCATTCCATCCACATGTCTCTCGAATGTACTCTGAGGCAGACCCTTTGTGAATGGATCCGCTAGGTTGTCACCCGACGCTATCTTTGCCACCTCTATATCTCCTCTCTTAACGATTTCTCGTATAAGATGGTATTTTCTTTCTATGTGTTTGCTGGCCTTGTGGGCTCTCGGTTCCTTTGAATTTGCAACTGCTGCAGCATTGTCACAAAAGACAGTTATCTTGTCGGGCAAATTCGGAACAACGTCCAAGTCCACTAAGAAGTTCTTGAGCCAAACTGCCTCTTTCGCTGCTTCACAAGCAGCTACATACTCGGCTTCCATGGTCGAATCGGCGATGCATTTCTGCTTAACGCTTCTCCATGAAATGGCTCCTCCTCCCATGCAAAACACACTACCCGAGATTGACTTTCTTGAGTCTATGTCTGATTGGAAATCTGAGTCCGTGTATCCTACGGGAACTAGACTATCTGACTGGTAAATCAGCATCCGCTCACGAGTTCTTTTCAGATACCTCAAGATGCACTTTACAGCAGTCTAATGGTCTTTCCCGGGACTACTTTGATATCTTGCCACCATACCCACGGCAAAGCAGATATCCGGTCTCGTACACAGCATTGCATACATAAGGCTTCCTACGGCTGAAGCGTACGGAACACCTTTCATGTCATCTATCTCCGCTTGCGTCTTAGGGCTTATTTCTTTCGATAGATGGATTCCGTGTCTAAAAGGTACAAAACCTTTCTTGGAATCTTGCATGCTGAAACGCTTCAAAACAGTGTCAATGTATGAAGCTTGCGATAAGCCCAACATCCTCTTCTTGCGATCGCGAGTGATCTTGATCCCAAGGATGTGACCGGCTTCCCCTAAGTCCTTCATATCAAATTGTTTTGACAGTCATACCTTTACGTCTGACAATACCTTTACATTGTTTCCAATGAGCAGAATATCGTCTACGTATAATAATAAGAATACCACTGCAGTTCCGTCACGCTTCTTATACACACAACTTTCGAACTCGTTTTGATCAAACCCATAAGACTTAATCACTTGATCAAAACACTGGTTCCAAGTACGTGATGCTTGCTTAAGTCCATAAATGGATCTCTTAAGATTGCATACGAGATTCTCTTGGCCTTTTTCAATGAAACCTTTGGGCTGTTGCATATAGATATCTATCCCGTCAAGACTTCCGTTAAGGAAAGCCGTCTTGACATCCATTTGCCAGATCTCGTAATCTAGGTGTGCAACGATCGACAAGAGAATACGGATGGACTTAAGCATAGCTACATGTGAAAAGGTTTCCTCATAATCGATCCCTTCTTTCTGAGTATACCCTTTGGCCACAAGCCTTGCTTTGAAGGTCTCTACCCTTCCGTCCAGTCCTCTTTTCCTCTTGTACACCCACTTGCATCCAATGGGTTCTACCCCACTGGGTGGCTCGACCAACTCCCACACTTGATTATGATCCATCGAACCCATCTCGGCTTCCATTGCGGTTTGCCACGCCTCCGCGTCTTTGTCTTGGATTGCCTCGTCGTACGTCCATGGGTCTGATTCATCGCCGGGAACCAAATCCGAAGATTCTCCTATCCCTATGAATCTCTCGGGTTGCCTAACAATCCTCCCACTACGACGGGGTTCCGGTTGTGAAGATGTGATGTGTGGTACATCATCTTGTATACTTGGTATCGAGGTTTGACCTCTCAATTCTTCTAAGGTAATTTCACTTTTAGGCTTCCGATTGTTCATATAGTCTTCCTCCAAGAATTTAAAGTGTGTACTAATCACGGTCTTTTGATCCTTGGGACTATAGAACATACACCCTTTCGTTCCCGCAGGGTATCCTATAAACAGCCTTAATTCCGAACGTGGATCCAACTTACCGGCTTCCTTGTCTAGCACGTATGCCGGACAACCCCAAATCCGCAAATGTCTTAGACTGGGCTTGCGCCCGATCTACAATTCCATTGGGGTTTTAGGAACCGATTTGGATGACACCAATGTAAGCCGTCGTTTCCAAGGCATTACCCCAAAACGACTTGGGTAAATCCGAATAACTCATCATGGATCTGACCATCTCTAAAAGAGTCCGGTTTCTTCGTTCCGCCACACCGTTCTATTGAGGGGTTCCCGGTGCGGTCAACTGGGATACGATCCCTTCATCCGATAAGTAGTTCAAGAATTCATCGCTGAGGTATTCGCCTCCACGATCTGATCGTAGAAACTTGATACTCTTTTCCCTATGTTTCTCGGCTTCGGCCTTAAACTCTTTGAACTTATCAAAAGTTTCAGACTTATGCCGCATATGGTAAATGTACCCATATCTTGAGTAATCGTCAATGAAGGTGACGAAATACTCATACCCCATTCTCGCTTTGATCGTCATTGGACCACACACATCGGTATGAACGAGTTCTAACACTTCCGTGGCTCTATTCCCCTTGGCTCCAAATGCCCTCTTGGTCATCTTACCCTCTAAACAGGATTCACAAGTTGGAAACGGCTCGACTTGGAGCGATTCTAAGGATCCGTCTTTCACTAATCTCTCTATCCGCTTTAGATTAATATGACCTAGTCTAAGATGCCATAGAAGTGTTTCGTTCATCTCCGAAGAACGCTTTCTTTTATTACTCGAAATGATCGACGTGTCATTAGATTCATTATTTGAGTGGTGTGCACACTTAATCGTATAGAGATTGTTTACCAACGTTCCATGACAGATAACATCATTCTTAAAAGAAACAGTAACAACTTTATTAAAAGTAACTGAATATCCATAAAAAAACAACTTAGAAACTGAAATTAAATTCTTCCTAAAGTTCGGAACGTATAAAACATCTCTTAAAATTAAAACTCTATCTTCAAAAGATAGGTGCACGACTCCCACTGCTTCGGCTGCCACTCTCGTAGCATCGCCCAAAGTGATTGTGATCTCATTCTTGCTAAGTCGCCGGTTAGCTGGAACCCCTGAGGAGTGAAACAAATATGATCAGTTGCCCCGGTATCCACCACCCAAACGTGGGCAGCATACGTCGCAACATATGTTTTAACGACTAAAGCATGAGACTTACCTTTCTTTCCTGCCTTCTTAGGCTTAGAACATGTCGCCCTCCAATGTCCCTTCTCACCACAATTGAAGCACTTACCCTTATCAGCTTTCTTTCCACCTCCTTCTCCATTTGCCTTGGGTTTCGCAACGGTTGGATTTGCTTGGGTCTGGCCTTTCGTCCTCTTCCTCTTCTTCCCTCCCTTAGGACCCGAAGAGGAAGACGGACCGTTTGCCACCATAGCAATGGTTTGGTGATCCATTAGAGTCTCCGCCGATACCAAAGCTTGCAAGAGCTCGGGCAAACTATTTGCCCGGTCATTCATTTGATAGTTCAACTGAAACTGCTCAAAACTCTTTGGCAGAGAATGGAGAACGAAATCGACCTTAGTAGGGAGGTCAAATTCCGAACCAAGTACTTCCAACTTGTTGAGATAATCCATCATCTCGATTACGTGATCCCTTACGGGCGTACCTTCCACCATTTTCAACGAAAGCATCTTTCGCATGGTGATTTGCCTAGCCGTACGGTTCTGATGTTGAAACATCGCTTCAAGATTGTGCATTATCTCAGAGGCGGTCTCCATGTGTTGGTGTTGGTGTTGGTGTTGCAACACATCTGACATTGAAGCCAGAATAGTACACCTAGCCATCTCATCGGAGTCAAACCAACTCTTATGCTCTTTCTTGACCGCTTTCGTGGCATCTTCGGCAGGCTCTTGGGGCTTAGGAGTAGTAAGTACCCACTTGTGGTGTTGAGCGGTTAGGACAATATCAAGGTTACGTTTCCAATCAACATAGTTCTCACCAACAAGTTTTTTATCTTTAAGTATACTAAATAGTGGATTAAAAGGTTGCGACATGATGAACTGAGAATAAAACATACATTCATATCAATATCTAGAAAAATACGAAATTATCACATAATTTGATCACATCAATTATATTGAAACCTTAAAACAATATAATCATGCATCAGCCAACATCTCGAAACAATTTAAATGCGCCACGAGGGGTGGTCTATACATTTAAATACATTCAAGCGGATCACAAACTTTAAAAGTTACAAATCCTTAATTCAAAATTAATAGTTGGCTCCCACTTTGACCACATAGAAATTGACAGGGACTCCGAGGGGAGTAAGTTAATATCAATTTCCTATGCCTAAGTAATAACCATAATTAAATACAGAATTATTATTTTGCTTTGAGCAAGCCACTCGGGGTGAGGGTTAATACCGCCACTAGTAATAATCCACAATCATCCTTTCGGAATTTATTCATGTGAAATCTGTTCTTTTGGCCGATCCGAGGGGGAAATGTATTCCAAAAGAACTTCACAAATAAATAAATAAATTATGGAGGCCAAATTAATCCAATTTTAATATCCGGAATAAAATTGCGATTAAATTAAACATACTTAGTAATTTTCGAAAGTAAGGTTTTTCTTGGACAATTATATTTATGCAAACACATATTAACAAATAATAATAATTGCACGAAATAAAACATCCATCAAAACAAAATTAAACACATTGGAGCACTCAAATCCAATTGTCACGGTTTAATTTCTTCTCGTCTTGATGCGAAAAATAGTCCTTGTTGCTTTCCGACGTTCGTCTCGACGCACTCCCACTCGAACAGCAACACCTCATCAAATCAACATTGTTTGGGGTTCAGGACGACGTTTAAAATCACACGAAAAAAAAAATACGAACCGAAAAAAAATTCCACGGCCCGAGATACGGCGCGCGTCGGCCCACGAAGTGGGCCCGCACGCCTCTCGGCCAGAAGCACCGAAGCGCTGCACGGAGGCGCGCGGAGGCACTGCACGGAGCGCCGCAGGCCGCGCTCGAGGCGCGCGCGCGCATGCACGCGGTGCCGGCCTCCCGTCTCGTGTGGGTCGTGTGCCGGTTTTCGCCGTTCGTTCTCCTTTTCTTCACCCCTTGCATGATTTTACGTCAATACACGCGCCACGCTTGTATGCGTCGTCCGGGTACGCCGTTTTTAATTCTTCGTTCTTCGTCACGATCCGGTTACAATTTATTTTACAAAAAAAAATACTAGATCTAGACTAGTCTATTACAATGATCGAATCAAAATAAAAGCAACTAATCTACTCGTGGATTTTCTCACGAGAAAAACGAATTCGAACGAATCGAATTAAAAACAATTAATTTACACGCATGAAATTAACAACATTAAAACCATGACAATTGGATACCTGCAAAAAAGATCTAGCAATTCTACTATCCAATTTCAATTTAATGTTTAACAATTTAAATTCCAATTTAAAGATCAGAGCCCGAAACCGTGGCTCTGATACCAGTTGTTGGGAAAAAATAGGGGTGCCCGGAATCTATTCGGGATGAAATTTAAATACGAATTTAAATACAATTATTACTAGCATGAACTAATCCTAATTAATTCAAATAATAATTTCAACAACGAATTTTCATCATGCATGTTGAATTAATTCACATATTAACTATGGCGGAATAAACAAGTAACTATGTGATCAACGTACCTCTTGTAAAATTGGCATTTGGATAAACGGGACAATTACGATCTCGCTCTATCGACCCAAAAACCTTCTCAAGTATTTCCCTTTCACCTCACTTGATCACCGGTGGGAGATGCTTTCAAGTAATTTAATAAACTAAGGAAAAAGAAAAATATCTATGCTCTTGATTTTTCCAACACATGAAATTATGTACTTGGGGATGAAACAATCATCCCCTATTTATAGGTAGTGATGGCCGAAATTTTTAGGTATATTGGGCCTTGGGGAAAATCTTTTCTTAGACTCTAAGAAATCTTGAATATATCCCATATATTTTTTTCTCCAAAATAAAATATTCCACAAAAATCTCACACTCCTAATTATGGGGTAATTTTCGAAAATTTCATAAGTAGAGAATCCAAGATTTGGATCTTCTTGAATATATGGGATAATCTTGTATTCCAAGAATACTTATCCTCCATAATATTTTTTCAAGAAAATCAACAAAATCTTTTCTCTTCTTAATCCCTTATTTTCGAAAAATATAAAAAAATCAGCATGATATTATCTTTTTATTTTAATCACCTTATCATTATTGGGCTACTTAATGAGCTACTTGAGGGGCCTTTAAGGAGAATTAAGATTGGACCTCCTAATGGACTTCTGAATTTCAATATTGAGCCCCAATATAATTCAGCCCATTAATATTAATTATTACCACTAATAAATTAATATTGCACTATCCATCTTAATCCATATTACGATAATATGGGCTCCCGGTTATTATTTCCCGCGTTTAAGATTATCAAGTCCATTAATTAATTAAGCTTCTGAATAGCTCTAAATTAATTAACATCTTTCACCTTGGAGTAAAGACAGCTCAACATTATTATTCGTACCGAAGAAACTAATTCTTCACTTGCAAGATTTGGTACAATAAAACTTCTGAGCCCACCAAGGGGACTAATCACACGAGCCGTACTCGCACGCGTTTCTCCGTATTAAATCTTAGCAACCGTCGTATGATTAATATTACTGCCCAAGATAAAAAGTTCGAAGTCACAATGATTCTCACCCAACATGAATCAAAGCAGTAACCATTAAGCACACACGGTCCTATTTAAGTGACGGAGATTAAGAAATCAACAACCACTGAGGTCTAATTCTTCACCTTTCAGAACAGAAGAATTTATCCTCGCTGTAGGACCTCTTCAACACATACTAAATGTGCTAGTGCAATCTCTTAGTCAAGACAAACCAATCTGAGCCTTACACATCGACCTTTCACGGCGGACTGTTCAATTCCACCTAGGTCGTGAGAATGTACGTTTAGTTATAAGTAAACTGTTAATGTTGTCTTCAGTGATCGGGTTGTTGGGAAAATAGGGGTGCCCGGAATCTATTCGGGATGAAATTTTAAATACTAATTTAAATACAATTATTACTAGCATGAATTAATCCTAATTAATTCTAATAATAATTCCAACAACTAATTATCATCATGCATGTTAAATTAATTTCATATATTAATTAGGCGGAATAAACAAGTAAATATGTGATTAACGTACCTCTTGTAGTATTGGCCTTTGGATATACGGGACAATTGTAATCTCGCTCTATCAACCCAAAGTCTTCTCAAGTATTTCCCTTTTCACCTCACTTGATCGCCGGTGGGAGACGCTTTCAAGCAATTTAATAAACTAAGGAAAAAGAAAAATATCTATGCTTCTTGATTTTTCCAACACATGGAATTATGTACTTGGGGATGAAATAATCATCCCCTATTTATAAGATGTAAGGGCCGAAAATATCATGTGTAATATGGGCTTGGAGAAATCTTTTCTTAGACTCTAAGAAATCTTGAATATATCCCATATATTCTTTTCTCCAAAATAAAATATTCCACAAAAATCTCACCCTACAAATTAAGGGGTAAATTTCGAAAGTTTCATGAGAAAAGAATCCAAGATTTGGATCTTCTTGAATATATGAGATATTCTTGTATTCCTAGAATACATATCTTCCATAATATCT
This sequence comes from Ballota nigra, assembly GCA_947034835.1. Lineage (NCBI taxonomy): Eukaryota > Viridiplantae > Streptophyta > Magnoliopsida > Lamiales > Lamiaceae > Ballota > Ballota nigra. Next base: position 27,553,928 of record OX344730.1, read on the forward strand.
TTCCAAGAAAATCAATAAAATCTTTTCTCTCTCAATAATCAAAAATTTCGAAAATAACAAGAAAAAATCAGCATAATATATTCTTTTTATTTTAATCACCTTATCATTATTGGGCTACTTAATGGGCTACTTGAGGGGCCTTAAGGAGAATTAAGATTGGACCTCCTAATGGACTTCTGAATTTCAATATTGAGCCCCAATATAATTCAATCCATTAATATTAATTATTACCACTAATAAATTAATATTGCACTATCCATCTTAATCCATATTACGATAATATGGGCTCCCGGTTATTATTTCCCGCGTTTAAGATTATCTAGTCCATTAATTAATTAAGCTTCTGAATAGCTCTAAATTAATTAACATCTTTCACCTTGGAGTAAAGACAGCTCAACATTATTATTCGTACCGAAGAAACTAATTCTTCACTTGCAAGATTTGGTACAATAAAACTTCTGAGCCCACCAAGGGGACTAATCACACGAGCCGTACTCGCACGCGTTTCTCCGTATTAAATCTTAGCAACCGTCGTATGATTAATATTACTGCCCAAGACACAAAGTTCGAAGTCGCAATGATTCTCACCCAACATGAATCAAAGCAGTAACTATTAAACACACACGGTCCTATTTAAGCGACGGAGATTAAGAAATCAACAACCACTGAGGTCTAATTCTTCACCTTTCAGAACAGAAGAATTTATCCTCGTTGTAGGACCTCTTCAACACATACTAAATGTGCTAGTGCAATCTCTTAGTCAAGACAGACCAATCTGAGCCTTACACATCGACCTTTCACGGCGGATTGTTCAATTCCACCTAGGTCGTGAAAATGTACGTTTAGTTACAAGTAAACTGTTAATGTTGTCTTCCGTGATCGGGTATCACCACATTAACTACAATGTAACATGTACTATATATTGAACGGTTTGCAATAGAAATTCAACATTCAATCATAACTAAAGCAAATGCGATAAAAGAATTATTCTCATAAAACGAGTGTTTGATACACGAGTTATACAAAGTAAAAACATACTTTCACGTATAACTCCAACAATCTCCCACTTATACTTAAAGTCTGCTTTTAGTATACATCACGCATGTCTTAGTGTAGTAGCTCTACGTGACATCTTATGTCAACCTACACTAACCTAATAATTCCTCCCACTTATACTTAAAGCAGATTGGCAATAGTCTTGACTCCCATTCCATCCACATGTCTCTCGAATGTACTCAGAGGCAGACCCTTTGTGAATGGATATACTAGGTTGTCCTCCGACATTTACCTTAGCCACCTCTTTATCTCCTCTCTTAACGATTTCTCGTATAAGATGATGTTTTCTTTCAATGTGTTTGCTGGCCTTGTGGGCTCTCGGTTCCCTTGAATTTGCAACTGCTCCGGCATTGTCACAAAAGACAGTTATCTTGTCGGGCAAATTCGGAACAACGTCCAAGTCCACTAAGAAGTACTTGAGCCAAACTGCTTCTTTCGCTGCTTCACAAACAGTTACTTATTCGACTTTTATGGTCGAATCGGCGATGCATTTCTTCAAATCGCTTCTCCATGTCATGGCTCCTTCTCCCATGCAAAACACACTACCCGAGGTAGGTATTTTGGAGTCTATGTCTGATTGGAAATTTGAGTCCGTTTATCCCATGGGAATTAGATTGTCTGATTGTTAAATCAGCATTCCATACCAAGTTCTTTTCAGAAACTAAAGAACGCATTTAATTGCAATCTAATGTGCTTTCCCGGGGTTACTTCGATATCTTGCCATCATGCCCACGGCAAAGCAGATATCCGGTCTCGTACACAACATTGCATATATAAGACTTCCTACGTCCGAAACATACGGAACGTCTTTCATGTCATCTATCTCCACTTGGTCTTAGGGCAAATTTCTTTAGATAGATGGATTCCGTGCCTAAAAGGTACAAAACCTTTCTTGGAATCTTGCATGCTGAAATGCTTCAAAACAGTGGCTTTGTATGAAACTTGCGATAAACCCAACATCCTCCTCTTGTGATCTCGAGTGAACTTGATCCCAAGGATGTGACCGGCTTTCCCTAAGTCCTTCATATCAAACTGATTTGACAGCCATACCCTTACGTCTGACAATACCTTTACATTGTTCCAATGAGTAGAATATCGTCTACGTATAATACTAAGAATACCACCGCAGTTTCGTCACACCTTTTACACCCACAACTTTCGAACTTGTTTTGATCACAAACCCGTAAGACTTAATAACTTGATCAAAACACTGGTTCCAAGTACGCGACGCTTGCGTAAGTCCATAAATGGATCTCTTAAGCTTGCATACGAGGTGCTCTTGGCCTTTTCCAACGAAACCTTTGGGCTGTTGCATATAGATCCCATCAAGACTTCCGTTAAGGAAAGCTGTCTTGACATCTATTTGCCAGATCTCGTAATCTAAGTGCGCAGCGATCGACAAGAGAATACGGATGGACTAAAGCATAGCTACAGGCCACAAGCTTTGCTTTGAAGGCCTCTACCCTTCCGTCCGGTCCTCTTTTCCTCTTGTACATCCACTTGCATCCAATGGGCTCTACCCCACTAGGTGGATTAACCAACTCCCACACTTGACTATAATCCATCGAACCCATCTCGGTTTCCATTGCGGTTTGCCACGTCTCCGCGTCTTTATCTTGGATTGCCTCGTCGTACGTTCATGGGTCTGATTCATCGCCGGGAATCAAATCCGAAGATTCTCCAATTCCCATGAATCTCTCGGGTTGCCTTGCAATCCTCCTACTACGACGGGGTTCCGGTTGTGAAGGTATGACATGTGGTATATCATCTTGTATACTTGGTATTGGAGTTCGCCCTCTTAACTCGTCTAAGGTAATCTCACTTCTGGGCTTTCTTTTGTTCATATAGTCTTCCTCCAAGAATTTAAAGTGCGAACTAATCACAGTTTTTTAATCCTTGAGACTATAGAATATACACCCTTTTGTTCCCATGGGATATCCTATAAACAACCTTAATTCCGAACGTGGATCCAATTTACCGGCTTCCTCGTCTAGCACGTATGCCGGACAACCCCAAATCCGCAAGTGTCTTAGACTGGGCTTGCGCTCGGTCCACAATTCCATTGGGGTTTTAGGAACCGATTTGGATGGCACCAAGTTTAGAATGTAAGTCGTTGTTTCCAAGGCGTTACCCCAAAACGACTTGGGTAAATCCGAATAACTCATCATAGATCTGACTATTTCTAAAAGAGTCTGGCTCCTTCATTCCGCCACACCGTTCTATTGAGGGGTTCCCGGTGCGGTCAACAGGGATACAATCCCTTCGTCTGATAGCTAGTTCAAGAATTCATCGCTAAGGTATTCGCCTCTACGATCAAATCGTAGAAACTTGATACTTCTTTCCCTATGCATCATAAGGTAGATGTATCCATATCTCGAGTAATCATTGAAAAAGACAATTTACTCATACCCCTTCTTGCTATGATCGTCATTGAACTACACATATCGGTATGAACGAGTTCTAACACTTCCGTGGTTCTATTCCCCTTGGCTCCAAATGCCTTCTTGGTCATTTTACCCTCTAAACAGGATTCACAAGTTGGAAACGGTTTGACTTGGAATGATTCCAAGGATCCGTCTTTCACCAATCTCTCTATCCGCTTTAGATTAATATGACCTAGTCTAAGATGCCATAGAAGTGTTTCGTTCATCTCCGAAGAATGCTTTCTTTTATTACTCGAAATAATCGATGTGTTATTAGATTCAATTTTGTGAGTGGTGTGCCCAAATAATGGTATAAAGATCATCCATTGAAGTTCCGGAACAGATAAACTCATCGTTTCAAGCAATAATAACATCCTTATTAAAAGAAACTGAGTATCTATTCAAACAGTTTAGAAACTGAAGGTTAAGTTCTTTCTAAACTAGGAACATGGGGAACGTCTCTCAAGACCATAACTCTATCTTCACAAGATAGGCGCACTTCTCCCACTGCTTCAGCTGCCACTCTCGTAGCATTGCCCGATGTGATGGGGATCTCACTTCCGTTTAGTCGTCAGGTTAGCTTAAACCCATGAAACAAATGTGATCAGTAGCTCTCGTATCCACTATCCACGAATAGACATCATACGCCACTTCACAAGTTTCGACGACTAAGGTGTGTGAATTACCTAACTTTCCTAGCCTCTTAGGCTTGGAATAGGCAGACCTCCATTGTCCTCTCTCACCGCAACTAAAACACTTCCCCTTCGATGCTAGCCTTTGCATTTGCCTTTCGCAACAATTAGATTTGCTTGGATCCGGCCTTTGGTTCTCTTCCTCTTTTTCCCTCCCTTGGGACCAAAAGAGGTAGACGGACCATTAGCCACCATAGCACTAGACTGGTGCTCCATTTTCACCTCCACCGAAACTAAAGCTTGCAAGAGCTCGGGCAAACGATTTGTCCGTTCATTCATCTGACAGTTCAGACGAAACTGCTCAAAGCTTCTCGGTAGAGAATGGTATATGAAATCAATCAAAATCCGCACCAAGTACTTCCAACTTGTTAAGGTATGCCATCATCTCGAGAACGTGCTCCCTCACAGGCGTTCCCTCCACCATTTCCAACTTGACCGAGTCATGTTTGGTGAACTGATTAGTCATGGGTTTGATGTGAAGACATCTCTTCAAGGTGTTCTATGATTTCAACAACGGATACAATGTCTCCATGAACGCGCCTCAAATCCTCAGACAGAGATGTCAAGATGATGCACTTCAAGTGTTCATTGTCACGCTTCCAATCATAAACTGCCTCTTCCCATTGCTTGACTTATCATTAGGCTTGCCGGGTATATTAACATAAATAACCCAATTGTGTTTTCGTGCAGTAAGGACACATTTTAAAAAAAAAACATTTCCAATCGATATAAATCACTCCAAAAAGTTTATTAACTTTAAGTATATTAAACAGTGGATTAAAAGGTTGCAACATGATGAAATGAGAATAAAACATACATTCATATCAATATCTAGAAAAATATGAAATGATCACATAATTCGATCACATCAATTATATTGAAACCTTAAAACAATATAATCATGCATCAGCCAACATCTCGAAACAATTTAAATGCGCCACGAGGGGTGGTCTATACATTTAAACACATTCAAGCGGATTACAAACTTAAAAGTTACAAATCCTTAATTCAAAATTAATAGTTGGCTCCCACTTTGACCACATAGAAACTGACAGGGACTCCGAGGGGAGTAAGTTAATATCAATTTCCTATGCCTAAGTAATAACCATAATTAAATACAGGATTATTATTTCGCTTTGAGCAAGCCACTCGTGGTGAGGGTCAATACCGCCACTAGTAATAATCCACAATCATCCTTTCGGAATTTATTCATGTGAAATCCGTCCTTTTGGCCGATCCGAGGGGGAAATGTATTCCAAAAGAACTTCACAAATAAATAAATTATGGAGGTCAAAATAATCCAATTTTAATATCCGGAATAAAATTGCGATTATAAAAACATACTTAGTAATTTTCGAAAGTAAGGTTTTTCTTGGACAATTAAATTCATGCAAACACATATTAACAAATAATAATAAGTGCACGAAATAAAACATCCATCAAAACAAAATTAAACACATTAGAGCACTCAAATCCAATTGTCACGGTTTAATTTCTTCACGTCTTGATGCGAAAAATCGTCCTTGTTGCTTTCCGACGTTCGTCTCGACGTGCTCCCACTCGAACAGCAACACTTCTTCAAAAACAGCATCGTTTGGGGTTCGGGACGACGTTTAAAATCACACGGAAAAAAAACACGAACCGAAAAAATTCCACGGCCCGAGATACAGCGCGCGTCGGCCCACGAAGTGGGCCTGCGCGCTTCCCGGCCCAAAAGGCGCCAAAATGCTGCTCGAAGCGCGCCGAAGCGCAGCCCCGAGGCGCAGCCGAGGCGCTGCACGGAGGCGCGCCCGAGGCGCACCCGAGGTGCACCTGAGGCACGCCCGAGGCGCTGCACAGAGGCGCGCCCGAGGTGCACCAGGCCTTGCCCGAGGCGCGCGCGCGCGTGCGCGCGGCGCCGGCCTCCCGTCGCGCACGGCGTGCGCCGTGCACCCCCGTGCGCCGTTTTTTTCGCCGTTCGTCCTTGCTTTCTTCACCCCTTGCATGATTTTACGTCCATACACGCGCCACGCTTGTATGCGTCGTTCGGGTACGCCGTTTTTAATTCTTCGTTCTTCGTCACGATCCGGTTATAATTTATTTTTACAAAAAAAATAAATACTAGATCTAGACTAGTCTATTACAATAATCGAATCAAAATAAAAATAACTAATCTACTCGTGGATTTTCTCACGAGAAAAACGAATTCAAACGAATCGAATTAAAAAACAATTAATTCACACGCATGAAATTAACAACATTAAAACCATGACAATTGGATACCTGCAAAAAAGATCTAACAATTCTACTATCCAATTTCAATTTAATGTTTAACAATTTAAATTCCAATTTAAAATTCAGAGCCCGAAACCGTGGCTCTGATACCAGTTGTTGGGAAAATAGGGGTGCCCGGAATCTATTCGGGATGAAATTTTAAATATGAATTTAAATACAATTATTACTAGCATGAATTAATCCTAATTAATTCAAATAATAATTCCAACAACTAATTATCATCATGCATGTTAAATTAATTTCACATATTAACTAGGCGGAATAAACAAGTAAATATGCGATTAACGTACCTCTTGTAGTATTGGCCTTTGGATATACGGGACAATTGTAATCTCGCTCTATCAACCCAAAGCCTTCTCAAGTATTTCCCTTTTCACCTCACTTGATCGCCGGTGGGAGACGCTTTCAAGCAATTTAATAAACTAAGGAAAAAGAAAAATATCTATGCTTCTTGATTTTTCCAACACATGGAATTATGTACTTGGGGATGAAATAATCATCCCCTATTTATAAGATGTAAGGGCCGAAAATATCATGTGTAATATGGGCTTGGAGAAATCTTTTCTTAGACTCTAAGAAATCTTGAATATATCCTATATATTCTTTTCTCCAAAATAAAATATTCCACAAAAATCTCACCCTACAAATTAAGGGGTAAATTTCGAAAGTTTCATGAGAAAAGAATCCAAGATTTGGATCTTCTTGAATATATGAGATATTCTTGTATTCCTAGAATACATATCTTCCATAATATCTTTCCAAGAAAATCAACAAAATCTTTTCTCTCTCAATAATCAAAAATTTCGAAAATAACAAGAAAAAATCAGCATAATATATTCTTTTTATTTTAATCACCTTATCATTATTGGGCTACTTAATGGGCTACTTGAGGGGCCTTAAGGAGAATTAAGATTGGACCTCCTAATGGACTTCTGAATTTCAATATTGAGCCCCAATATAATTCAATCCATTAATATTAATTATTACCACTAATAAATTAATATTGCACTATCCATCTTAATCCATATTACGATAATATGGGCTCCCGGTTATTATTTCCCGCGTTTAAGATTATCAAGTCCATTAATTAATTAAGCTTCTGAATAGCTCTAAATTAATTAACATCTTTCACCTTGGAGTAAAGACAGCTCAACATTATTATTCGTACCGAAGAAACTAATTCTTCACTTGCAAGATTTGGTACAATAAAACTTCTGAGCCCACCAAGGGGACTAATCACACGAGCCGTACTCGCACGCGTTTCTCCGTATTAAATCTTAGCAACCGTCGTATGATTAATATTACTGCCCAAGACACAAAGTTCGAAGTCGCAATGATTCTCACCCAACATGAATCAAAGCAGTAACTATTAAACACACACGGTCCTATTTAAGTGACGGAGATTATGAAATCAACAACCACTGAGGTCTAATTCTTCACCTTTCAGAACAGAAGAATTTATCCTCGCTGTAGGACCTCTTCAACACATACTAAATGTGCTAGTGCAATCTCTTAGTCAAGACAGACCAATCTAAGCCTTACACATCGACCTTTCACGGCGGATTGTTCAATTCCACCTAGGTCGTGAAAATGTACGTTTAGTTACAAGTAAACTGTTAATGTTGTCTTCCGTGATCGGGTATCACCACATTAACTACAATGTAACATGTACTATATATTGAACGGTTTGCAATAGAAATTCAACATTCAATCATAACTAAAGCAAATGCGATAAAAGAATTATTCTCATAAAACGAGTGTTTGATACACGAGTTATACAAAGTAAAAGCATACTTTCACGTATAACTCCAACACGGGTATCACCACATTAACTACAATGTAACATGTACTATATATTGAACGATTTGCAATAGAAATTTAACATTCAATCATAACTAAAGCAAATGTGATAAAAGAATTATTCTCATAAAACAAGTGTTTGATACACGAGTTATACAAAGTAAAAGCATACTTTCACGTATAACTCCAACATGGAGTGTGTAAGTGCTCGAGCAGCACAACTCGTGCACCTAGTGCACGAGTGCTCGTGCACTGCGCACGAGTAGGCACAGGTCGTGCACCCCTGCACGAGTGCTCGTGCAGTGCGCTCGAGCAGGTAGGCGGTCGTGCACTAGTGCACGAGCTCGTGTGCTCGTGCACTTTTTCGGTTCTGTTACTTTTGGGGGCTCGAGCATTGCTTACTCGTGCACTAGTGCACGAGCGGTCGCACTTTGGGAACTTTAAGCCCTGGGCCGATTTTCTTCACATTATAAATACTTTTCTTCACAATTTTACACACTTTACACACACAAAAGGGGCGAAAACCTGTGACCTACGAAAATTCTTCATTTTTTCACTTCCAAATCTTCAATTTCTGTTCAAGTTCGTCCGATTCTTCAATCAAAAGGTAAGTATTCTTCCATTATCTTCATTCTATTCTTAGTTTTGCTTTGATTTAGCATGAATGGAGTATGTTAGAGTTAGGGTTCATGTGTTTTGATAGGAATTGGGAATTCTCATGATACTTGTTGGCTTTTACTTCTATGATGATAATTGTTGTCTCAATGCTATGGGTTTACCAATTTAAGCTTCAATTTCGAAATTGCATGAGTGAATTTGGTGAATTTCTAGAGAGAGGAGTAGGAATTGACATGGGTATTATGAAATTGGGAATTTTTGGAGATTTTTGGAGTAAAATTTTTTAGAGTGAATGATGAATTGAGTCTTGAGCATGTAAATTGCATGTTTGTGTAATGTTACTTCATGATAGACTTATGTTTTAGAGTTCTTATGAATTGCCAATGAGTTTATGAAAAGTGAATTGAATTGTTATCATGTTATTAACTGTGTGTGAAACCTTGAGTACCATTGATGAAAATTTTGAGCTTGAAAGGGTATGTGAATTGAGTGAGATTATCTTTCTTATTCATGAATTTTGTTGGTAAACTGTTGTGATGCTTAGGAAATGGCTCCTCAAAAGAAGTATGAGGATAGGTTCGTTGAGGGAGATGAGCTGTTAGCTGTGACAACAGATTTGACTAAGAGGGGACTGATGCCCTCTCGTTGGGATAATCTGACATACGGTGATAGGTGGTTTGCTCACGCCTACCGGTGGAACTTGGTTGCGTGAAAAGTGGAAAAGACGAGGAGACCGTGTGTGGAGTTCATGAGGTAGCTAGGGATCGAGGATGAGATTAAGAAAATTTTTTTAGAGGAACAACATGCTGTAGTTTTACGAAATTCTGGTCTCTATGATGACGCACCAAGACTTGGTGGAGCAGTTTTTAGCCTCAGTCAAGATGCAAGGGGATGGCACGTTCAAGTTTAAGATCCGGAATGAGTGGTATGCCTACGAGATAGGTATGGTGAACACAGCCCTGCACTTGCCCCAACCAAACGAACGGAACACTCGATCGGGAAGGTACAAGGCTGACGAATTCTGGAAGCTAATTATTGGTGGGTTGGCCGGAAAGTACTCTGCGAGGACGTCTCGAACCTCTTCAATCAAGAACCCTGTGATCCGATACCTTGAAAGTATTTTAGGTAACACCTTCTATGCAAGGTCTGAAACGGGAATGGTGACTTCGAAACAACTATATGGAATGTGGTGCCTACTTCACCGAAGGGAGCACGACTTCGGGAAGGACTTTCTCGAGATGCAGATTGAGGCCCCGTACAAGTGTGGGAAAAAGACTTCTAGGATACGAGGAGGAGGCCTTATTTGTGCATTTTTGGGGAGCTTGGATATCAGACCGGGGGCAACTCCTTGTGTGGAAAGGGACATCGACTTCGAGTACATGTACAATACTTGGATGTGCAAGCATTGGAGTGGGAAATACTGCATGAGACTTAGTGACGATGAGCTATTCCCGATGCCGAATGAGAAGTTGGTGACTTTGAAAGGAATGAAGAAGGAGAACGTGCAGATGGATGGATAGAACCACAAAAGGGTGATGGAAAAATTCAGGGCCGGATTGGAGAGCTGCGGTTTATGGGACCAAAGGCCGAAGAAGAGGCATCGAGGTGCAGCCGGATTGAGTGGAGCCGGAACGAGTGGAACTCGAGACTTAGATGAGGAAGAGGAAGATGAGTACGAAGAAGGGGGAAACACACCTGAGGAAGAAGAGGCAGATGTCGGTGGAGGAGGTCAAGGACCTCAAGAGATGGAGATGGAGGCACCTTACGTGACCACTCCCGAGCCGTGGTACCCAACTCAAATGCAGTGGGATAGCATGAGGATGGATATCCAAGAGCTGCAAAACAAAGTGACGGGTCTTCGTACGATGCAAAACCAGTGGTACACGGACGCCACGAGCATGCAAGGGGAGTTTCAGGAGGTCCGATCGGAAGTTTTAGATTTGAGGAGATGGATGGAGGCACTCTTTGTCTCCCATCTAGGACCGGATCACCCGAGTTACCGCCCGCCACCGCCTCCGGATGTTTGAGGATTATGGGATACCCCCAGTTTCTTCTCCTTTTCCTTATCCTTTGTTTTTCTTTCTTTTCTTGTTTTTGCTAAGGAGTGTGAATTTTCTGGTTTGAGTGGTGTGCATTTCTTATGGGATTGTATTGAAATTATTTCAGACTATTGGGGTGTTATTTAATTTGAATTGGTTGATTGACGATTTATTGAATTCACGCTTATTTACTCGTATCACTTGCGTGTTGTTGATTCTTAAGGAGGACGTAGTGAGAAAAGTTGAGTTGTGAGGGTGAGTTAAGAATTCTTTTGTGTGAGTGTTTGAGTTAGAGTTGATTTGAGAAAGAACTAGAATGCTTGCGAGTTTTACTTTTGAGTACTTGTGTGATGAGAGTGAGAATTCACTAGGACTAGCATGGATGTGAAAGCTGTGAGATTTGAGCCTTTTGAGATTTTGATGCATGAATTAATCTCTTCGTTTGTGAGTGGATCGTCACCTTAGAGGATGCTAGAACTTGTGTGTGCTCTTGCTTCTTGATTGTGTCTAGTTTGATATGCCGAATGTGATCTTAGGCCATCTTTGTTTTGAATGAGTCACTTAGCCAAAATTTTCCCTTACCATTGACATTTGTCCCTTGTTAGCCCCTTTGAGCCTAGAGCCTATTTCATTTACTAGCACATTTAAACACTATTCCAAATTCCTAAACCTTTTTTGTCCCAATTTGAGTGGAGAATAGGAAAAGTGTGAATGTGAAGGGATTGAGTTGAGTTGAAAGAGGAAAATGTGATTGCTTGAGTGAGTATGAGAAGAAGGTGTGATGAAGTTTTAAGTTGTGGGAAAAAACAAAAAGATGAGAATGAGCAAAAGAAAAAAAATGAGCTCATGTGTTTGTGAAAAAAAAAGTGATTGAAAAAAAAAGTGAGAAAGAAAAAAAAATTGAAGTGTTGAGAATTGGAATTGAAAGTGTGTTGATTGAAATTGTTGAAGTATTTTGTTCCCAATCTCGAAATACCGAAGCTTGATTTTCTATTCTCCATTCGCTTGAGTCACTTACCCAAATTGTTATCCCACCTGTCCAAAGAGCCTACATTACAACCTTGAGAAAAGTTCTTTTTGATTCGGCATTGATTTCTAGAGTATGGTCGGAGTTAAGAGTGCTTACAAGCCTATGGCTGCCGATATGAGTGATTGATTGTTTGAGTGAGTCCATTGATCATTGATATACACTTGTGAGGGAGTGAAACACATCGTTGAGTGCACATCCATGATTGATCTTGGTGTTTCTTGTTATTGTTGCATGAGCATGATGAAGGAAGGTGAGTGAGTATACTTGTGCTTGATCTTTGAAGCTCGAGTTCATTTGCTTGCATGATTTGATTCGTTGACTCATTCCTAACAATTTCACTTGACTTATTATTTCGTTGCTTGAGGACAAGCAACATGGTAAGTTTGGGGGGGTTGATTAGGCGTGAAATTGTCATGATTCGTCACTCGAAATGCCCTTGTTTTGATTGATTTATATGAGTATTTAGAGTCATTTGAGTATCATTTTCGTAAACTAATGAATTTGTCTCTTTGATTCTCATAAATGGATAGAGGGCGAAAAGAGGAGTTCGTAGGACTTTGAATCGACTCAAACGGACGCCCGGATGAGAAAATATCGAAGAAATACGAAAAGTATTAGTTCGAGGGAGCAAAAGTATCATTGGAGTGCACAAGCAAGGAGCACTCGTGCACATAGTGCACGAGCAGTCGTGTATAGAGCTCGAGCAGGTGCAGGTCGTGCACTAGTGCACGAGCACTCGTGCAGGGTGCACGAGCAGACGTGGGTCGTGCACTAGTGCACGAGCAATGGAGGTCGAGCACTTTTTGCTCTCTGGAAGAATTGTAGAGCACGACGGGGGTGAGCTCGTGCACTAGTGCACGAGCGTACGTGATTTTTGGCCCATTAACTCCCGATTCGACCCGTTGCCTATTTATACCCCTTCCAAACATGATTTCATAGACTACGACATACACCACTTGATACCATATTATTTTTAGAGTTAGTTTTTGACGAGCAAGCTTGAGATTCACGTTTTTTAGGTTTTCTTTACGAATTCATAGTACGATTTTGCTTTTTAATTTCGTTTCTTAAGACGTCTGTTCGTTATTACTTTGAGACTTAGTTTTCTTAATTTAAATTTAGTTCTTAGCATTAATTTTCTTTCAACCCTAGTTTATGTTTGTTAGTTTATTTGTTTTAATCATTATGTTCATGTTCTTTACTTATTCAATTGTTCTTGTTTACGTAAAAACCATGTCTAGCTAAAACCCTTGCATGCTTAGGGTAGGATGAACTCGTAGAAGTAGGTTGTGGGTATGTAATTAGGGTAATTGGTGACGTTAGATTTTAATTCTCTTAATTAATGAATTCTTAAAATCAATCTTGACTTTATTCTTGAATTTTGTTCGAAAAGGGTTAGAGAGAGGACGACCGTATCACTCTTTAACAACGAGTAGACTTAATGAGAGGGTTTAGAAATGGTTAATTAATCTACCGGTTTATCTAAGGAGGACGACCGCATCATCTTAGTTTAAATTAGGGTCTCGTTAATTAAGCACTATCTATTAACTTGTTCGTAGATTAGTGAAGTCGATTGTTAGGATAAAATATTAGAGTTTTAAATCTTGAGCTTTCGTCTTGCAATCTTTTATTTAGGTTATTTCTTGCGCGTCACGATTTCTTGATTATGTACCTGCTCCGTTAGTATACGTAGGGATTCCTATCCTAAGCATCACCATCACTTATTTGAATACAAATCTTAGTACTTCGTTTCTTTCGTTCTTAGTTTAATTAGTTTATTTTAGCTTAGACTTAATTCATTGAAAAAATCCAAAAAACATACATTCATATTAGCTACGACGCGTAGATCTTCAGGGATCTGTTCGCATACACTTCATCCCTTGGGTTCGATAAACTTGGTCGCTATACTTACTAAAACTACAGTGAACCTGTACGCTTGCGGGGAATCTACTAGTAAAAGTTGGTATATTCGCTTCAAGTCAATTATCTACAAACAATCCAGCTCCACACGTAGGCGGTAAGTTGTTTGTAAGTATGGAATAAAAATACGTATATAATTAGAATATTTTTAATAAACAAGTAGTAGGAAATCCCCACTAAGGAACTTTTTGTTGAAAATTTTATAATTATATTGTTAAATTTTCTAAACAATTTTTTATTTTTTTATAGTGATAAAGTGTTTAATCTAACACCACATTACAATCTGAACATAATACACATGTGATACACAAGCTTTAAAAAAATAACCACACAACTCAATGACTTACAAACACAAAATTTACATCACACAAAAACGTATGCGCATAAACATTAATACACAAAACATCAATAAATTAGGAAACCACAACTACTATAAACATAAAAATCAATATCCTCTAATCGCAAACCAACATGCATAAATCACTTAAATAAAAAAATCCATATAAAAACCCACAATGTCAACAATATACGCAACACCATTACTTATTTTTACGAATGTCACTGCACTGTAAAAAGGAAGAAGAAAAACAACAATTCTTCAACAACCACCAATAATACGAGCAAAATCCAACACCAGTAACAGGTTTACAATGTTCAACCACTTGCAAGCCGCCCGTAACACTATCGTGATTTGTCCTACCACAAAAGTGTTTACATATTGTTTACTTCTTAGGAAATTCTCCATATGACTAATTTTTTTTCTTCTTCGGACTCCCAACAGACTGCTTTAACACTAAAGGCAAAATTTTATGTCCATCCTTTTCCATCTCAACTTTACCTACCTTCATCACACAACAAGTCCCATTCGTCACATACATAAGAACACTCCCTAAAGTCATCTCCACTTTCAACTTCAGATTCTTCTTCCCCAAATCCACCCCAAAAGCAACTTATTTTTTCTTGAAAAACTGCTTCCCAATCAACTTAGGCAGCGGATGAACAACCCTTTTGTCAACCAAGAACAAATCATAACTATCGCAGAACTTTCTCTTCGCCTCAAAGGACTTGTAATTGGTCTTAAGCTTGAAGACCTTGATCGCTTTCGAGATGGGGATGTTCTGAGATTTGATGAGTTTTTCTTGATTTCATCGGAAGAGGGGGCGGTCGATTTGGACCTATAGTCAATGATCAAGCAGAGCTGGTGCATATAAAAAAAATGACAAACATACCTACACCAAAAAAAAGGAAAACACAAATCCGTGGAATAACACTCTAAAAAACAGCAACCCATTTCAGAAAAGAAATAAGAAAACTCAAAAAGTCATCCCAGAAAACCGTTGCAATTGCAATTAAACCGTAATTACACCTACCATAATAAACAACTAACAAACAATCAACTATTAAAGGTAAAACGATACAAACACCGTTTAAATTGAATTAAATAGTAATCCAAAAACTTTGTAGTACCAAATAATAAAAACTCTCCACACAATACACTAAAAAATTATTCCCCTACTATGACTTATGAAATTTCCGTATACATAATTTTCAACTTTCTAAAACTTAACTTCGAGGGATTTGCTGAATCCAAGCGTTACACATTATATTTATGATTTTGCAAATAAATGTCACTGCATTATGTATAATAAATAATCATTCTATCTTTTGCAGAATATGTAGAAGTTATTATATTATATACAAAGAAAAGAAAATTAAATTCATAAACAATAAGCAAAATTGACTGAATCAGCATCACACAAATATGTGGATTAGCCAAAAATTTATTTAAACAGATGATTTCTCTTTTAATTTTTTTTAATAAATAACACTCATTAATTAAATAGCATATATACATACATACGTACATATATTTTTTAATTTCAAGAATATTTCATAATAATTTTGGACAACTAATATATATTGTTCTATCATGAACTGTTAATATTCAGTTATACTGAAGAGTAGAAACATTTTTGTAATACCTTTTCTTTTTAGAGGAATTGAAAGATATCTTCCAGACAAAAAGAAACTATCCTAATTATATATACATTTCGTATAATGATGAACATGCAGCACAACTCAGAGTCTTGTGATTTGAAGTGCATGTCTAACCATCATCATTCATCAACCCACCACCCAACAATTTGTTGGCTCTTTAATATTCTCTCTCTCTCTAGATCCCTTGAAATTAATTAATTTTATAAAATGCCTCTATTCAATTTAGATTGTTCAAATAAAAAAAATTGTTCAAATAAAAATGCCCGGTTCCAATTTAATAAAAAAACTGTTTATTAATATTAAAATAATTATATTAAAAGTATATTGGTCCTTTCAATTTTATAACATGAAAATTAGTGTATTTTTAATGATATATTGAGAAATGTAATGTCATGACATGAGTAGTAAATAAAAGATGTTTGTAATGAGATAATTTATAGGATATAGTTGTTTTGTTGTCATTTTAGGCAATGAAAAAAATAACATTTCTTTTAACAAAGAAAGTATTAATTAATTTACAGTTACAAAATAAAGTATGCCTCTCAATTTTTTTTTTTTTCGGTGAAAAAGAATTTCATTCCCAAAATAAGGTTAAAAAAAGTACCTAAAGACAAATAAAAATTATAGGATCAAGTTTTATCAATCAAATAATTTTTTAGGATCTACTAGCCAATCATTAATAAAAAAAAATTACAATATATATATATTTTTTTTACGTAACATTAACTCTACAGTCTTCCTTTGATCTCATCAACTATTTACTCTTTATTCTAACACTACACTATTTCCCCACTTCCATAAAATCCAAACCACACACCCAAAATACCAAATAGCAATCTCATCCTCCTTTTTTTAAGAAAATACCAGAAAATTGATTGAAGGGTTCCTTCACACGATTATGCCAAGCCATAAACACATTTTAATCATTTACTAACCTCAAATCTAACAAACATCGACAAACTGCATTCAATGAAGAAATGATTCGTTGCCTCTGGCTTATTCTCCACACACCGAACACAATGCATGCCCCAGAAAATAACATTTTTTTGGTCTTAGATTTGTGTTTATAGGTAATCCATCCACATGAGTCCACTGCAATATTCCTCCATACCATCTCAAACTCCTTCCTATCAATTGGGTGTTCTCTAATCAACATTAACACTTGATATCAAAGCATCATAAGCACTTAAACATTAAAATTCATCTCTCTATAAAAAAGATCATGTCTCCACATGTCCAATCCTCCCCTCCGGCCCCCTCCCTCACTCGATTACCCATATCAATAATCTTATTATTCTCCTCCCCCTACTCAAATAAAATAGTCTAGGAAATTGACTTTTTAAATAGTTACTCCCAACCAAAATTTCCTCCTGCCCGATTCTCAAGTTTCTTTTCTAAGTTGTCCCGAAACCAACACCTCTCTTCATCCTTCTATGCTTTTACTACATCTACGCCCTAACCCTCCTCAAACCACCAAACCCCCTTTCATCCACCTCTAAATCCTCATAGGATGATCGAACTAGCCTAGTCCAAAGGTTGTCCCTATTAATTAGAAATCTTACCAATCAAAACTCTATTAAAACCACCAAAATCCCTTACCCTCAAATCTCAAAATTTGTAGGATTGAAAATATTAACCACACAATTTTAATACACTTTGATTTCAAAAATTAAAACATAAAAGTAAAATTTCAAATAAAATAAAATAAAAATGACAAAATAGGGTCATGAGGTTTAGACTTTTTTTTTTTTTTCCAGAGAGCATATTGAAGATAAAGGAAAATGTATTTTTTCTATTTAATTTTAAGATAAAGACATTTGTAATCCACACGATGTCGTTTTTTTTTTTTCAAAGTTTAGTTACATGTAAAATTAAATATATTTTTTTTGCAAATTATACTGCAATTAAATTTAAATTTTAAAATTTTGGTGAACAAAATTTCTATGTAAAAGCTCTTTGCAACTTGAACCAAAAGACGTAGTCCTCCTTATAAAAAAATGATGCACCATTTACCTGACAACAAATAATCTTGTATATATATTTTTAAATATATTTGGATAATAATTAATTTTCATTGCCGGACAAGAGTGAATCTTCCTATTAATTCGAATTGGAAAAAAATAAATTTAAGTTAAATTTTTGTTTATCAAATTCGAAATTTTAAAATAAAGTGCAATTTTGCAAAATATTTGTGATTTTGTTTGTAGTTATTCTTTTTTTTACATGTTAATGGAGTGTATTTATTATATTTGGAATGCCAATAGTCCATGAATACACGGGTATTGCTCAGGTGGGACCCCCTTTGGACGTTGTCCTTAGTCCTTCCCCTGTTTCTGGCTTTCCCTCCCAAAACCCTAACCCCTAAAATTCTCCAAATTTCAAAACCCTATCACTTTCGCAGTTCTTCCTCTGCTGCTCCAACCTATGTTTATTCGCATCATAAAATGATACTCCATATCAAACAGTTTAAGAGCTTGTGAAAAATCCCACTTCCAAAGACCCTGTAGTTTCTCTTAAATGTTTAAATTATGAAATCACTTCTCACTCATTCAACCGCCGCTTCTCTCCACTTCTGTATTCTTCGTCGCACAGAAACCAAGATTTTATTCCGGCAATTTTTGCAAGAAATGCTCTAATTGATTATGCAAAACCGTCTAGTTCTACGTTATTGTGGGATCCATGTTCGCCGGGAAGATAAGAGAATGAAATCCGACAACAGTAATTGCAGGTTAGAAGGATATTCTTTCTTTTTTCTTGTGTGTAGTTAATTGGATTGTATTTTATCAACTTGTATTGGTTTAGTTTTCTAATTACTATTCTTGTTGCTCTCCACTCATTCAAATCAATGCATAATTCTCAGTGTTTTGTCTGTATTGTGCATAGTAAGATCACATCTTTATATGCACCTGAAGGTGCCCTCCCACAAATGTATACCCTTTGGCTTTAATTAATAAGTTAAGACTGGATACTAGTGGTTGGATTAATTATCACGATTTCAGGATAAAGAAATCTCTGTTTCATGTTGTAATATTATGCAACTTCATCCTGAAACATGAATGCTACATTCATATGACTTCATTGGCAGATGGTGATGGTGGGATTTATTCCTGATAATAAGTAGTATCTGAAGTTTGCGTGTGAAAAATTTAATTGCAGAATCGGTATCACAGAATGAGACAATATGGTTGGATGCCAGATCAGTATAAGTTTGCGTCTGTATTTAGGGCGGGCTTGTTCCTCCCTAGCTATCAAGCCCATAGTGTATTGATTAAGTATCAGGTTAGTGGTAATGGTGTAGTTAATAGTGCACTTATGGATATCATGTATTTCTAATGACGGGGTTCCACTTCCAGTATTTGATAAGTCTGTGGAATGGAATGTTATAACTTGGACCTCATTGATATCTGGAGAGTATATGAGGTTTTGATGATAAATGAATGCACCAAATCACATTTCTTGCTCTACTTTCTGCATGTAGTCATGGTGGATATGGGGTGGGGGTATTTTTCATCAATGACTAGAGACTATATATGCTGTTCAACCAACATTTTGCAGACATGCATGGTTTATCTCTTGGGCTGTGCTGGTAGAATAGAGGAGCTACCTTACTTTGCTTGGTGCATGCGGAATTCATGGAATGTAGAAATGCTGAAACTTGCTGCAAAAATTGGAACCAAAATATGCTGGCAAGTATGTATTCCTATCTATCTAATCTAATGGCTATGCAACTTTTGGTTAATGGAAGAATGTTGCAGAGATTAGGAGTGCAATCAAGGGATCTGTTTATAGCATGACAGAGGTACAAAAGGAGGTCAATTTCTTCTTTATGGGACATAATACCCCTAGTCAAACTGAACAAATACATGAGCATGGGTTAATTAGAGACTTGGTCTATATAATTAAACATGAATGTGATGTTCCGGACTTGAGTATTGAGTTGGAGTAAATCATAGTTGCCTATGGTCGCTCCCCTAACAAATTTCACATTTTTTCTTTTCCAGACGTCCACAATAAATTTCACACCCCAAAAATTAAAATTAAATACTGTTATAATACTCACTTTATCTCAAAATATTCTTCATTTGTTGGTTAATATTTAAATTGATGGATTTCAAATACTTTGCTTTGCCTCTTGAGAGAATTTTAAATGTTTAGTAAAATCATGTAGTTTGAAATCCATAGATTTTTAAATATATTCGTTTTTAAATCCCTTAAATTTTAAAAAACTCTATCCAAATACAACCTCTAAACGTGTGCAATTCATTCTATGAAATTTATTTGAGAAGGGAGTAGTATTTAGTATCTTAGCAAAGTCAACAATTTTAATTGATCCAGAATGTTAGACGAACATGCCATCTTTTCAGTGGTCATCTAATCATTCATAACAGTTGGACTTCAACATTGAGAAGGAAAAGAAGCTGTCTGTATTATGCATTCGCAGACTGTTGAGAAAAGTAACATGATTTGATAATCTGCTAATGGAAAAGTTGCTGGTGAGATTTTTTTTTTGTGCTACAGAAACAGTAAGATTATTCAGTTAAAGGCGGAGCATATGGCATCATATCAAGATGGACAAGGTTTCTGTGTTTACAAATAATTTCAAGGCAATTTAATATCTTTAATATTAATTGTTCTTGAACTTATATCACTTCGGAAATGATATATACTTCAACTATTGTAGATGTAAACACTCAGATACATGGAAAAATCCAATATTTAAAAAGTAGGTTGTCCAACCCATCATTCTTAAAGGAAGCTAACAATGCTAGGAATTATAAAAATATATCAAATAGTTCTAATGCCTTTAAATCATAAATAATTAAGATGTTTTATCAACTTCAACACAAATTCTAAACTTTTGAACATGATTCCATTGGTGCCATTTGAATATAAAAAATATATATAAGAGCTCGTTTATTGAAACATGTCTTATGAAAAAATATATTAAAGCATGGCCAAACAACCGTTTCTCCATGTGCATCTTCAAGCGTTTGATAATAATCATGAGGTCGAATTAATTGTTCTTTAGGTTGAAGTACTACCTAAACATACACTTTGACACCATTTTTCTCCTAAAGCTTGTCCCCCCAATTGTGGCTAGGAAGACAACTTTTTGCCACTATTTTAGTGAATGAAAATTATAAAATACACTTTTCAAAATAACAAATCCTTCCACCTGAAAACATTGTCAAATAAATTGCAAGCAACATCAAGCGTTATTTACTTTAGCATAGGGAAATAGCCCCTACCCAACTTCCAATAACTCAAAGAAAAAAAAGCTATTAAATTAATATATTGCAACATCTCACCTCAGGGAAAATTGATGCATGTTTTATTAGCTACATTTTCGTGGTGGTGTTCAATATTGTTGAGTTCTCAAATTAACCTTTTAAAACAATTATTACTTGAGGTTTTTTACCGTTAGAAAGATTTTGCCCTTCCTAATGTCAGATAGCCCTTTAATTAATACCATTGAGTTCTTGTCTAACGTATAATTATTTTTTCTAATGAATGCATTTTGCATTAGAACGTTTATATTGTGCATATTACAATCACACACATCGCTCTTCTACTATATTAAATTAACATATACTACCTCCGTCCCTTTTTTGTTTTCCTAATTGATTTTTCATGACTTTAATGTGAGACTTGATTTATAATATTTAAACAGACAAAATAGTTCTTTTATGATTGCGTATTATTCAATTTAAGTGCATGGGATAGAATAAAGATACTTTTCTACGTAATTCTTAGTGAAATTAGGTGTAATTTAGAAGTGTTTGAAGGGGGTATAATAGTGAAACGGGTAAAAAAAAGCATGGAGGGAGTATAAAATGACAAAAATAACCTTTTTAAATTTAAATAATTATAAGATATTAATTATAAAATTATCTCTATAACTATTTTATAGATTAAACCATTTTCGTTTCATTTCTTTTCATTTTTAATGAAATGATCCTATAATTTTTTTTATTTAAGATTAAGTCCCGTATATATTCAAATGGCATCAATTCTGCAATCTCAAATGGTAGGAGAACACATTAAACGAGGATTTAAACCATTTTCGTCTCATAAATTTAAGGGAAAATGATTTTTTTCGTCCCATATCTTTACCTCGTTTTGATTTTCGTCCTTCCGACTTTCAAATTTTGAGTTTAGTCCTGAACTTTATCTTTTTTTTATTTTTGTACTGCTAACTTTTAAATTTTGATTTTAGTCCTGTAACTTTATCGCTTTTTGATTTTAGTCCTATAAGGGTTAGTAGGTTGTAGGACCAAATTAAAAAATATATATAAGTTACAAGACGAAAATCAAAATATGAAAGTCAATAGGGTGAAAATAAAAAAGAATTGAAGTTACAGGATTAAAATCAAAATTTGAAAGTTAGCAGGACGAAAATAAAAAAATGGAAAAGTTATAGGGCAAAAAAAGTAATTTTCCCTAAATTTAATATGCCTAGTGATACTTTTAGTGGAATTTCAAATCAGCCGGCTTTGATACTATTTCCATAAAAAAAAAAAATCTATCTTATTTAAAGTTTTGAAATCGTAGAGAAATATAAAATCAGTTATTTTATATTAATATCTTTTAATAGTGAAAAATAGGAGCTTTCATCTGTGGTCATCCCCATTAATTATGTATTTGATGATCATATACCAAATTCAATATATTATCATAGTACGGAGTTAATGAGATTATAGTATACTATTACTAGCTAGCTATTGGCCGAAAACCCACAAACTTATAATTATACGATCGATATAAAATATAATATATAGCCGGTAGTTTCCAACAGTAAGTTTAGGAACAAGCCAGTAAAGTTATTATTCTTACATAGCCCATGCACGCTACGTTTTTATTATATAGTATATAATATGTGTATCAAGTGATAGTTTGAGGTTCTTTATGCATGGCCGTCCACCTTAATTGCCTTTCTCCCCGGCCCGCCGACATCATTGTCATCACCATCACCATCACCATCACCATGAAATATCCCGCCACCACGAAGTCCGTCGACTTCATGAAATCCACCATTATAGTGGAAGGCTACTCCTTTTTCATCATTTAAAGGACATTCTGTAACCTTTCGTGCATTAGCGCTGCAGACAAGAGCAAACACAAGAACAATTAAATATTTTGGAGCCATATTAATATATCTATCTTTGAGTCGATGAGAATTCAGGAATATAATCCGCGATTTTATAGAGGATGGAAAACGTCCTTCAATTAACTACCAAAACGTTAATTAACTCATTAGGGCGGAGGTCACTAGGACTAGTGAGGGCTATAGCCTACCCTATTTGTTTTTTTTCAAATATTCTAATATGTATATGTTAAATTCTATTTTATATGTACAAAAATTTGGGGTCTAATTGCAATAAACCTACCAAACTATTGTCGATTTTGTACCTAAATCACCAAACTATATTTCTTGACACTAGTTCAAACTATCAAATCTTGACACATAAACACTAGACTTAATTTCAGCCAAAAAATTTCTCCAATTTCAACATATGAACAGTATTTTTGTAAAAAAAGTCTAATTAATGGCAAACGACGCATGAGACAGAGAACAACATCAAAGAATGAAAGCGCGAGGCTGTGTACGACGAAGCGAAGACGCGAAACAATACTCGCGAGATGTGTACGGTGGAGCGAAAATGCGAAACAATACACGACATAAGTGATGATGAATTTTGTGTATTTCTCGTTTTAATTGCTATGAACCTATAAAGAATTTTGAGGAAAAAAAATCATATTAAAAAGAAAAAAAATTAGCGGTTTATGTGCCAAATTTTAAAAGTTGGTATGAATTAGTGCTTAAAAAAATATAACTAAAATTTGGTGTCCAAGTGGTTTTGTGAGTGTTGGAAAAATCTCACTTTTTTTTTTTTTTTTGGGGGCCAGGTTTTGTGTACTGCAACGCACAAATATATTTTAGTTATTTTGTTTTTCCATTTTAATTTATATATCTTTTTACATATATGTTGTGAACCGTTCATTTATTTTTCGTTATTTAAAAAAAAAAATCCTTCATTTCCAATTTACTTTTTCTTTTAAGAATATTTGAATTAGAAAGAAATATCAAATTACTAACTATTAAAATTATTTGAGATTATTAATTGTCTAAATTTTTTTGCTTGCACATGGAATTTGTCATTAAAATTAAACATTTTAGTTTTGAAACTTTTTTTTTTTTTTGAAATTTTTGTTTATTTTTTAAAGATATATTTTGCACATTTATATTTAAAGTACTATGTTTGATTATAGAATGTTATAATACCTAAGAATATTTTAATATAACTTCTAAAAGATTGTTGTGCCATGCACTAACAAAATACGTAAGAATTGAAATTTGGTATTGGATGTTGGGAGTTCGATTCTAATCAAATAAATTTGGTCGATGCAAGTATGTGTCGTTAAATATGCACCATACACTTATATATTTGTTATTATTATTATATTACTCTTAATATGTATTAGTACATCGAAAATTATCATATGTCCACCGGTGAACACAATATAATATACCCACCGCGAATGTGATAATGACACATAAACAGTTGATTCACTATAATTTTAATCGATATGTTTTATCTGCTTATGTGTCATTATCACATTCTCGATTGGTATATTATATTGTGTCCATCGGTGGGCATGAGATTATTTCCGATTAGTACATATATATGTTATTGTAATGAAATGATATAGTTCAAGTGGTTAGAGTCTCACTGCCTATAACCCAAAAATCATGGGTTTAGTCACAACTTTATCAAAAATGTATATATACATTATTCATGCGTGAATTACATTAACTTATTTATTTTTCTTATTTTTTAATTATTATACTATCCAGTCTATCCACAAACCTTATATTCACTTAAAATTCTAATAAAGTCCAATAAATTATACTTATTGTTTTCTCACCGCTAAAAACATGTAAGAGTGTATGCAATTTTAGTTAAATCTTCAAAATTTGTAAGCTACTCCATCCGTTCCAAAAAAGTATGTGTTGGTAAAATAGGGGTGCCTGGAATCTATTCGGGATGAAATTTAAATACGAATTTAAATGCAATTATTACTAGCATGAATTAATCCTAATTAATTCAAATAATAATTCCAACAACTAATTTTCATCATGCATGTTGAATTAATTTCACATATTAACTAGGCGGAATAAACAAGTAAATATGCGATTAACGTACCTCTTGTAGAATTAGCCTTTGGATATACGAGACAATTACGATCTCGCTCTATCAACCCAAAGTCTTCTCAAGTATTTCCCTTTTCACCTCACTTGATCACCGGTGGGAGATGCTTTCAAGTAATTTAATAAACTAAGGAAAAAGAAAAATATATATGCTTCTTGATTTTTCCAACACATGGAATTATGTACTTGGGGATGAAATAATCATCCCCTATTTATAGATGAGAGTGGACGAAAATTGTAGGATTATTTGGGCTTGGAGAAAATCTTTTCTTAGACTCTAAGAAATCTTGAATATATCTCATATATTCTTTTCTCCACAATAAAATATTCCACAAAAATCTCACTCACCTATAAGACTTGAAATTTTCGAAAATAATAAGATTGAATCCAAGATTTGGATCTTCTTGAATATATGAGATAATCTTGTATTCCAAGAATACTTATCCTCCATAATATCTTTCCAAGAAAATCAACAAAATCTAATCTCTCTTAATATCCTAATTTTCGAAAACTTTAAAGAAAAATCAGCAATATAATTTTCTTTTTATTTTAATCACCTTATCATTATTGGACTACTTAATGGGCTACTTGAGGGGCCTTAAGGAGAATTAAGATTGGACCTCCTAATGGACTTCTGAATTTCAATATTGAGCCCCAATATAATTCAATCCATTAATATTAATTATTACCACTAATAAATTAATATTGCACTATCCATCTTAATCCATATTACGATAATATGGGCTCCCGGTTATTATTTCCCGCGTTTAAGATTATCAAGTCCATTAATTAATTAAGCTTCTGAATAGCTCTAAATTAATTAATATATTTCACCTTGGAGTAAAGACAGCTCAACATTATTATTCGTACCGAAGAAACTAATTCTTCACTTGCAAGATTTGGTACAATAAAACTTCTGAGCCCACCAAGGGGACTAATCACACGAGCCGTACTCGCACGCGTTTCTCCGTATTAAATCTTAGCAACCGTCGTATGATTAATATTACTGCCCAAGACACAAAGTTCGAAGTCGCAATGATTCTCACCCAACATGAATCAAAACAGTAACTATTAAGCACACACGGTCCTATTTAAGTGACAGAGATTAAGAAATCAACAACCATTGAGGTCTAATTCTTCACCTTTCAGAACAGAAGAATTTCTCCTTGCCGTAGGACCTCTTCAACACATACTAAATGTGCTAGTGCAATCTCTTAGTCAAGACAGACCAATCTGAGCCTTACACACCGACCTTTCACGGCAGATTGTTCAATTCCACCTAGGTCGTGAAAATGTACGTTTAGTTACAAGTAAACTGTTAATGTTGTCTTCCGTGATCGGGTATCACCACATTAACTACAATGTAACTAGTACCATATATTGAACGGTTTGCAATAGAAATTCAACATTCAATCATAACTAAAGCAAATGCGATAAAAGAATTATTCTCATAAAACGAGTGTTTGATACACGAGTTATAAAAAGTAAAAGCATACTTTCACGTATAACTCCAACAATCTCCCACTTATACTTAAAGTCTGCTTTTAGTATACATCACGCATGTCTTAGTGTAGTAGCTCTACGTGACATCTCATGTCAACCTACACTAACCTAATAATTCCTCCCACTTATACTTAAAGCAGATTGACAATAGTCTTCACTCCCATTCCATCCACATGTCTCTCGAATGTAGTCTGAGGCAGACCCTTTGTGAATGGATCCGCTAGGTTGTCACCCGACGCTATCGTTGCCACCTCTATATCTCCTCTCTTAACGATTTCTCGTATCAGATGATATTTTCTTTCTATGTGTTTGCTGGCCTTGTGGGCTCTCGGTTCCTTTGAATTGGCAACTGCTCCGGCATTGTCACAAAAGACAGTTATCTTGTCGGGCAAATTCGGAACTACGTCCAAGTCCACTAAGAAGTTCTTGAGCCAAACTGCCTCTTTCGCTGCTTCACAAGCAGCTACATACTCGGCTTCCATGGTCGAATCGGCGATGCATTTCTGCTTAACGCTTCTCCATGAAATGGCTCCTCCTCCCATGCAAAACACACTACCCGAGGTTGACTTTCTTGAGTCTATGTCTGATTGGAAATCCGAGTCCGTGTATCCTACGGGAACTAGACTATCTGACTGGTAAATCAGCATCCACTCCCGAGTTCTTTTCAGATACCTCAAGATGTACTTTACGGCAGTCCAATGGTCTTTCCCGGGATTACTTTGATATCTTTCCACCATGCCCACGGCAAAGCAGATATCCGTTCTCGTACACAACATTGCATACATAAGGCTTCCTACGGCCGAAGCGTACGGAACACCTTTCATGTCATCTATCTCCGCTTGCGTCTTAGGGCTCATTTCTTTCGATAGATGGATTCCGTGCCTAAAAGGTACAAAACCTTTCTTGGAATCTTGCATGCTGAAACGCTTCAAAACAGCGTCAATGTATGAAGCTTGCGATAAGCCCAACATCCCCTTCTTGCGATCGCGAGTGATTTTGATCCCAAGGATGTGACCGGCTTCCCCTAAGTCCTTCATATCAAATTGTTTTGACAACCATACATTTACGTCTGAAAATACCTTTACATTGTTTCCAATGAGCAGAATATCGTCTACGTATAATACTAAGAATACCACCGCAGTTCCGTCACGCTTCTTATACACACAACTTTCGAACTCATTTTGATCAAACCCATAAGACTTAATCACTTGATCAAAACACTGGTTTCAAGTACGCGATGCTTGCTTAAGTCCGTAAATGTATCTCTTGAGCTTGCATACGAGATTCTCTTGGCCTTTTTCAATGAAACCTTTGGGCTGTTGCATATAGATATCTATCCCGTCAAGACTTCCGTTAAGGAAAGCCGCCTTGACATCCATTTGCCAGATCTCGTAATCTAGGTGCGCAGCGATCGACAAGAGAATACGGATGGACTTAAGCATAGGTACAGGCGAAAAGGTTTCCTCATAATCGATCCCTTCTTTCTGAGTATACCCTTTGGCCACAAGCCTCGCTCTGAAGGTTTCAACCCTTCCGTCTGGTCCTCTTTTCCTCTTGTACACCCACTTGCATCCAATGGGTTCTACCCCACTGGGTGGCTCGACCAACTCCCACACTTGATTATGATCCATCGAACCCATCTCGGCTTCCATTGCGGTTTGCCACGCCTCAACGTCTTTGTCTTGGATTGCCTCGTCGTACGTCCATGGGTCTGATTCATCGCCGGGAACCAAATCCAAAGATTCTCCTATCCCCATGAATCTCTCGGGTTGCCTAGCAATCCTCCCACTACGACGGGGTTCCGGTTGTGAAGATGTGACGTGTGGTACATCATCTTGTATACTTGGTATCGAGGTTTGACCTCTCAATTCTTCTAAGGTAATTTCACTTTTAGGTTTCCGATTGTTCATATAGTCTTCCTCCAAGAATTTATAGTGTGTACTAATCACGGTCTTTTGATCCTTGGGACTATAGAACATACACCCTTTCGTTCCCGCAGGGTATCCTATAAACAGTCTTAATCTCGAACGTGGATCCAACTTACCGGCTTCCTTGTCTAGCACGTATGCCGGACAACCCCAAATCCGCAAATGTCTTAGACTGGGCTTGCGCCCTGTCCACAATTCCATTGGGGTTTTAGGAACCGATTTGGATGACACCAAGTTTAGAATATAAGCCGCCGTTTCCAAGGCGTTACCCCAAAACGACTTGGGTAAATTCGAATAACTCATCATGGATCTGACCATCTCTAAAAGAGTCTGGTTCCTTCATTCCGCCACACCGTTCTGTTGAGGGGTTCCCGGTGCGGTCAACTGGGATACGATCCCTTTGTCCGATAGGTAGTTCAAGAATTCATCGCTGAGATATTCGCCTCCACGATCTGATCGTAGAAACTTGATACTCTTTTCCCTATGTTTCTCGGCTTCGGCCTTAAACTCTTTAAACTTTTCAAAAGTTTCAGACTTATGTCGCATAAGGTAAATGTACCCATATCTTGAGTAATCGTCAATGAAGGTAACGAAATACTCATACCCCATTCTCGCTTTGATCGTCATTGGACCACACACATCGGTATGAACGAGTTCTAACACTTCCGTGGCTCTATTCCCCTTGGCTCTAAATGCCCTCTTGGTCATCTTACCCTCTAAACAGGATTCACAAGTTGGAAACGGCTCGACTTGGAGCGATTCCAAGGATCCATCTTTCACCAATCTCTCTATCCGCTTTAGATTAATATGACCTAGTCTAAGATGCCATAGAAGTGTTTCGTTCATCTCCGAAGAACGCTTTCTTTTATTGCTCGAAATGATCGACGTGTTATTAGATTCATTATTTGAGTGGTGTGCACACTTAATCGTATAGAGATTGTTTACCAACGTTCCATGACAGATAACATCATTCTTAAAAGAAACAGTAACAACTTTATTAAAAGTAACTGAATATCCATAAAAAAACAACTTAGAAACCGAAATTAAATTCTTCATAAAGTTCGGAACGTATAAAACATCTCTCAAAATTAAAACTCTATCTTCAAAAGATAGGTGCACGATCCCACTGCTTCGGCTGCCACTCTCGTAGCATCCCCCAAAGTGATTGTGATCTCATTCTTGCTAAGTCGTCGGGTTAGCTGGAACCCCTGAAGAGTGAAACAAATATGATCAGTTGCCCCGGTATCCACTACCCAAACGTGGGCAGCATACGCCGCAACATATGTTTCAACGACTAAAGCATGAGACTTACCTTTCTTTCCACCCTTCTTAGGCTTAGAACAGGTCGCCCTCCAATGTCCCTTCTCACCACAATTAAAGCACTTACCCTTAGCAACTTTCTTTCCACCTCCTTCTCCCTTTGCCTTGGGTTTCGCAACGGTTGGATTTGCTTGGGTCTGGCCCTTCGTCCTCTTCCTCTTCTTCCCTCCCTTGGGACCCGAAGAGGAAGACGGACCGTTTGCCACCATAGCAACGGTTTGGTGATCCATTAGAGTCTCCGCCGATACCAAAGCTTGCAAGAGCTCGGGCAAACTATTTGCCAGGTCATTCATTTAATAGTTCAACTGAAACTGCTCAAAGCTTTTTGGCAGAGAATGGAGAACGAAATCGACCTTAGTAGGGAGGTCAAATTCCGCACCAAGTACTTCCAACTTGTTGAGATAACCCATCATCTCGATTATGTGATCCCTTACGGGCGTACCTTCCACCATTTTCAACGAAAGCATCTTTTGCATGGTGATTTGCCTAGCCGTATGGTTCTGATATTGAAACATCACTTCAAGATTTTGCATTATCTCAGAGGCGGTCTCCATGTGTTGGTGTTGGTGTTGCAACACATATGACATTGAAGCCAGAATAGTACACCTAGCCATCTCATCGGAGTCAAACCAACTCTTATGCTCTTTCTTGTCCGCTTTCGTGGCATCTTCGGCAGGCTCTTGGGGCTTAGGAGTAGTAAGTACCCACTTGTGGTGTTGAGCGGTTAGGACAATATTGAGGTTACGTTTCCAATCAACATAGTTCTCACCAACAAGTTTGTTATCTTTAAGTATACTAAACAGTGGATTAAAAGGTTGCGACATGATGAACTAAGAATAAAACATACATTCATATCAATATCTAGAAAAATACGAAATTATCACATAATTCGATCACATCAATTATATTGAAACCTTAAAATAATATAATCATGCATCGGCCAACATCTCGAAATAATTTAAATGCGCCACGAGGGGTGGTCTATACATTTAAACACATTCAAGCGGATTACAAACTTAAAAGTTACAAATCCTTAATTCAAAATTAATAGTTGACTCTCACTTTGACCACATAGAAACTGACAGGGACTCCGAGGGGAGTAAGTTAATATCAATTCCCTATGCCTAAGTAATAACCATAATTAAATACAGGATTATTATTTCGCTTTGAGCAAGCCACTCGTGGTGAGGGTCAATACCGCCACTAGTAATAATCCACAATCATCCTTTCGGAATTTATTCATGCGAAATCCGTTCTTTTGGCCGATCCGAGGGGGAAATGTATTCCAAAAGAACTTCACAAATAAATAAATTATGGAGGTCAAAATAATCCAATTTTAATATCCGGAATAAAATTGCGATTATAAAAACATACTTAGTAATTTTCGAAAGTAAGGTTTTTCTTGGACAATTAAATTCATGCAAACACATATTAACAAATAATAATAGGTGCACGAAATAAAACATCCATCAAAACAAAATTAAACACATTGGAGCACTCAAATCCAATTGTCACGGTTTAATTTCTTCACGTCTTGATGCGAAAAATCGTCCTTGTTGCTTTCCGACGTTCGTCTCGATGTGCTCCCACTCGAACAACAACACTTCTTCAAAAACAGCATCGTTTGGGGTTCGGGACGACGTTTAAAATCACATGGAAAAAAACACGAAGCCAAAAAATTCCACGGCCCGAGATACGGCGCGCGTCGGCCCACGAAGTGGGCGCGCGTGCCTCTCGGCCCAAAAAGCGCCGAAGTACTGCCCGAAGCGCGCCGAGGCGCCGCCTGGAGCGTCCCAAGGCGCTGCAGCCCGCGCCCGAGGCGCGCGCACGCGTGCGCGCGGCGCCGTGCTCCCTTTGCGCATGGCGTGCGCCGTGCACCCCCGTGCGCCTTTTTTTCGCCGTTCGTCCTCGTTTTCTTCACCCCTTGCATGATTTTACGTCCATAC
The DNA here is from genome assembly GCA_947034835.1 of Ballota nigra. Lineage (NCBI taxonomy): Eukaryota > Viridiplantae > Streptophyta > Magnoliopsida > Lamiales > Lamiaceae > Ballota > Ballota nigra. The sequence continues at coordinate 27,585,686 of OX344730.1, forward strand.
ACGCGCCACGCTTGTATGCGTCGTCCGGGTACGCTGTTTTTAATTCTTCGTTCTTCGTCACGATCCGGTTACAATTTATTTTTACAAAAAAAATAAATACTAGATCTAGACTAGTCTATTATAATGATCAAATCAAAATAAAAACAACTAATCTACTCGTGGATTTTCTCACGAGAAAAATGAATTCGAACGAATCGAATTAAAAAAACAATTAATTCACACGCATGAAATTAACAACATTAAAACCATGACAATTGGATACCTGCAAAAAAGATCTAACAATTCTACTATCCAATTTCAATTTAATGTTTAACAATTTAAATTCCAATTTAAAATTCAGAGCCCGAAACCGTGGCTCTGATACCAGTTGTTGGTTAAATAGGGGTGCCCGGAATCTATTCGGGATGAAATTTAAATACAATTATTACTAGCATGAATTAATCCTAATTAATTCAAATAATAATTCCAACAACTAATTTTCATCATGCATGTTGAATTAATTTCACATATTAACTAGGCGGAATAAACAAGTAAATATGCGATTAACGTACCTCTTGTAGAATTAGCCTTTGGATATACGGGACAATTACGATCTCGCTCTATCAACCCAAAGCCTTCTCAAGTATTTTCCTTTTCACCTCACTTGATCACCGGTGGGAGATGCTTTCAAGTAATTTAATAAACTAAGGAAAAAGAAAAATATCTATGCTTCTTGATTTTTCCAACACATGGAATTATGTACTTGGGGATGAAATAATCATCCCCTATTTATAGATGAGAGTGGACGAAAATTGTAGGATTATTTGGGCTTGGAGAAAATCTTTTCTTAGACTCTAAGAAATCTTGAATATATCTCATATATTCTTTTCTCCACAATAAAATATTCCACAAAAATCTCACTCACCTATAAGACTTGAAATTTTCGAAAATAATAAGATTGAATCCAAGATTTGGATCTTCTTGAATATATGAGATAATCTTGTATTCCAAGAATACTTATCCTCCATAATATCTTTCCAAGAAAATCAACAAAATCTAATCTCTCTTAATATCCTAATTTTCGAAAACTTTAAAGAAAAATCAGCAATATAATTTTCTTTTTATTTTAATCACCTTATCATTATTTGACTACTTAATGGGCTACTTGAGGGGCCTTAAGGAGAATTAAGATTGGACCTCCTAATGGACTTCTGAATTTCAATATTGAGCCCCAATATAATTCAATCCATTAATATTAATTATTACTGTTGGTGATCAAATTTTATCGGGTGGATTAGTGACTGTTTTAAGTTCGGTTTATTGATCATCAATCAATTACGTGTGATTGGTTACCACCGTAAATGGTAAATCGAGGTTCGGGTTATGAAATTGGATGTACGAAAATCGAAATTGAATTAATTTCGTATGTGTGCACGTTTAGGTGCGTTAGTGTGTGTTGTGGGAGTGTTTTTGAATTTGAACTTGTATTTCATAAGCTGGAGAGCAACTATTTATAGAGACTAGCAAGCAGGAGGTGTCCCTGACTCTTGGTCTCCCTAGCCTGCATGCTTGACATGTGTCCTTTGACTCTAGTTTGACCTTATCTAAGCTAAGATCTTAGTTACAAAGTCTTCTTTGGTCTTATCTCGGATTTCATTGTTGTTCGTCCAAGTCGGCTTAGTTGATCCAGGATGGTTCTCTCATAAAAGTTGTTCGCCCTTTGGGTGTATGACTCAGGAGTTGTTTGCCTTTGTGTTTTACACAGATTGGCTTTGGGATCATGGTCCTTTGTTCGTCAACATACACCTCTTAGGCTGGTAGCTGACACTTTCACTAATGTTGTTCGTCATTATTGGCTTGGTGGTGAGTCCATATTTGGTCTAGGGTCTTTAAACTTGTTCGCCAATATCTTGTTCGCCGGATAGTTGTTCGTCAGTTTATGTACTCTCCAGATTGGTTTATGCACCCCGACTTGATTTTCTTTGTTGGTCATCCTTGATTGGAGGTTGGCTCTTCATAATCCTTGATAAGGCTTTAACTCTTGTTCGCCATTTATTAATATTTGTTCGCCCATCAACAATTGCCCCCTATCCTTGCTATATGTTGCCCCAGACGAGCAACTTTGTGGCGAGCAACTATAGTTAGGATATCAAAATGATGAGGATTGGGGCGAACATCATTGGCTCGGACGAGCAACATATGGTCTGTCGTTTCGTCTCCCCAAGGCCTGGGGGTTGTACGAGGATGACGTGAGCGTCATGATTGCGCGTCGTTTACGCGCGAGCAGCCCCGAGGCGACGCGCCCCTATATTTACAACTAGGCCCTTTGATTTTCGATCTTGCTCGGATTTGACCCCGTCTTTCTTCAATTTGGCCCACACTTTGCTGGAAATTACGTTCTGCACCCCATTTTTTTGCTTGGGGTATAAATAGAAAGGATAAACAAATTTTTCCCACTTTTTCACTTCTTGCTACAGTTTCTTTTTTTCTTCCATATTTCTCCATCGCCGCCGTGAAGGACCTTGTGCTACCATCTTCTCCGGTGAAGCGCCGCCGTCTGCAACTTCCTTCGCCGCCATCTGGATTTTTGTTCTTCTTCTCCCATGTCTTCGCATTCGAGTAATAAATCTGAAGAAACTCTAGACCCACTTTTCCCAATCGTGGCCCCCGTCGATCAACCTCCCTTCGAGATTTCTTCGGCGTCGGATCCTCACGTGGATTCGGTGGTTCGTTCAGTTGAGGATACTGGTGCCCGTCCATCTGGGAGAGAAATAGTGGTTGCGGCGAGCATAAATTCAGAAAATGATTCTTCATCCAGTGCCGAATCAGAAGATCCCTTATTTGACGAGTTGACTCGCGAATTTCTAGAAGGAATAGGGTTCCCATCACCAAGAATGACGGAAAATGAGATCCCAACTGGAGTTGCTCGGCCTTTTGAATGGCGAGCATACGTTGAGGAGCATGTGAACAACTTTGCTCGCCCAGAGAGAGAAGTATTGGATCTGGTGAAGACTGAGTACCAGGCGAGCAAGATTAAAAGCGTTGTTCGCGAGTATGAACTGGATTCGATCCGGGAGACCTACAAGATTCCCTATGATATTCATATGTGGGCTCCCAAGAGAAAAGAGAGGGCTGATCGCCCACCTCCAGGATGCACGGCGATCAACATTCATACTCTAATCGCTGGATTGAGACTCCCCCTTCCACCCATCGTTGGTCGTTTCTTAGAGGCGACCAACCTTGCTATTACCCAAGTCACTCCAATTGGATGGATGAACCTGTTGGGGACAATGTGTCTGTTCGCACTAGAAGGGTATGTTGATCGCATAACTGCAGAAGAGATCAACTACCTTATGACGATCACAAGATGTCCGCCTGGAGAGGAAGGTTATTACTACCTCAAGGCCAGGACAGGATTGAAAATGGTGGAAGAAGTGCCGAACAAAATCCGTGACTGGAAGCAACACTTCTTTTTCATTGGGGGTGATTGGCGAGCATCTTCTGGTCCACACGGTGGTGATGGACGAATAAATTCCCCAGCTTCTTATGGGAAATTTAAACGTAAGATTATTTTCTTGCTCGCCCTAGAACTGTTCTGTTCTAATTTAACTTTTATTGTTTGCTCGCAGGCCCTCGATTGCTCAAGTGGAATTCGGAAGGAGAAGAGATTGGGGACGAGTTTCTGTTCACCTCTTGTTTGGTTGGCCTTCGCAACAAAGCAGATAGGACCACCGAGTATTTGCGTGAGGCAAAGTGCTTGAGAGCTGCTCGCTTATTTCCTTATCCTCATCACCTGGAAGCACAAATTGAAGTGCCCCCAGGTATGAAAAATTTCTAAATCCTAAAATTAACTTTGCTCGTCACTTGACTTTTATAACTTACTCGTCTAACTCTTTTTTTTTTAGCCGAGCAAGTCACCGTTGCTGTCCCACCTTGTTTCGCTCTCTTAGAGCATAGAGTTTTTGAGATGGCGCCTCAAAAGGGACGGAAAAGGAGGGGTGATCCGCCTACCAAAATTCTGGCGATGACGAACAAAGCCGAGGGGGCCAAGGTCCCGCAACCAGTTGCTCCTCCTGTTCCTGCTCAGCCGTCCTCTCCAAAATCTCCCCCTCACGCGGGGAAGCGCTTAAAGAAATCGGATGGGACTCCGTTGGCCCACGATGTCCCCACTGCTGGTAAGGGAAAGGAGAAGGTTGGCCACAGTCATCCTCGTCCAGAGGGGGCTGTTGTTCGTCGCTCCATTGAGCCTGTGGAAAGATCAGGCAAAGCGAGCAAGGATTCTACTTCTGGTCGCGGCCCCGAGGATCTCACCCATTTGGGTTGGGATGACCGGAAATTTAGGGAGTAAGTCCACCCCAGCCTCTGTCGAGCAAGATTTATCATAATTTTTCCTTTATTAATTTTCTAAGTATCCTTTACTTTCTTGTTCGTAGATATCGTGCTGACGATCATCCCGGCCGAGCAAGTGTTGTACATCAGTACGCTTGCTCGAAGACTCCCGTTAACATAAGGGAGATTCCTGGCGAACATGTTCGCAGGGCGACGGAGTTGGTCGCTCGAGCTTGGACGCGTCCCTTGAACAAAGCCATCCTCCAACAGGGGCTAGTGGACAATCTCCACCTCTCAATGATGCTCGTCGCCAACGGCCTCGTCACGGCCCAAAAGGCAATGGCTCAAGTTGCCGAGCAAGAAGAGTCTGCTCGTCATTATGCCAGCACTGCTCGGCAACTTACTGAAGAGAAGGATGGCTTGGTCGGCCAATACGAGGCTAAAATTGCTCGCCTTAACAACCAGATCAATGTTTACATTGATGCTGAGCACAAGCGCCTTGAAGAAATTCAAGGCCTGTCCAAAGAGCTGAAGGACAAAGAGGCCCTGCTCGAGGACAAGGAGGTCCTGCTCGGCGAGGGAGAGAAAAAGTTATCTGCGGCTGAACAAGAGAACGCCGAGCTGAAAGCTGAAATTGCTCGTCTTCAGGAGGCGGAAACCAACCTTTACACAAGCGAGCAACTCGAAGCCGAAGTTCAGGCTCGAACAGCTCCCATCTCAAACCTTGGATATATATGCGCTTATGCGGACAGCATCCGCTCAGCCGATGCTTATGATTATAAGGACTTGGTGGAAGAAATGAGCAAGGACTTGAATGAGTTCATCGAACAATATCCGCCGCCGAACAACATTGAAATCCAGTTGGCGGACCTGGTTGGATTGGGGGTCAAGATTGATAAGCTTGACTCTAGCATTACTGTTACCCACCCTCCTCACAATGCTATTGAAGACGAGCAAGAGGGAGAGCCGACCGCTGCTGACGAGCAAACTGCTAAAGAGGCGGAAGATAAGGCAGCTGAAGACCTTGCCCGAGACATGATCATTGAACCTCCCGCCGAGCAGGCTCAAGATCCTCCCTCCGCCGAGCAACAATAGTTCTTAGGACTTAGCTTTTTTCTTCACCTTCTTTTCTGTAATAGTTGTTCGTTTCTTTTGTAGTACTTGACTTCTTGAATCATTGTACTATTTTTGAGGCTCAATGCCTTTTGATTAATGGAATGTCTTTTTTATGTTCGCTCATTTTCTTTATATGTTAATTGCCTTTACATTTTTATCAATGCCTTTGCAATTATAACATATAGTGTTGGGCTTTTGTTCGAATTGAACTTTGCCTTTAGTGGAATCAGGGTTCAGCCTTAGGTTCTGTTCATTTTAAAAAACAAACAACCTTTAGGTGGCTTTGGTCCTTAGGTTCTGTTCATTGTAGAAAACGAACAACCTTTGGGTGGACTTGTACCTCGAGCTTTGGACTTTTCCTCTTTGACGAACAACTGTTATATTTACATTCATAAAAAATTACAAGTGTTGTAAGACTGCTCGTCACTAACATATACAAATCGACGAACAACTTTGAACACTAATTAAAACATGTTCGCTTATAATATTTTTGCCAAGCAACTTTATCTAGAAAACAAAAGATGAAACAACACCAGACTATACAATGCGCCGAACAACTTTATACTCTATACTTAGCAAAATTTTCAAAAAATTAGGCAAGTTTTTAGTTTGCCTTACTTGGTTCACTGGCCCCCCAAGACATTTGTTCGCCCAATTAAGAACTTGTTCGCCTTATTGATAGTACTTCTTTAGATGTACGGCGTTCTAGGAGTATTGGGCCGGCTTGCCTTCCATATCTTCAATATCGTATACGCCATTAACGAATTTTTCCGTTATACGACACGGGCCCTCCCAAGTTGGTCCCAATACACCTGGAAGTTGGGCGAGCAACTTTCTTAGAACCAAATCTCCAACTCTGAATTCCCTAAGTTTAACATGGGAATTATAGTAGCGTTCTGCTCGCTGCTTATAGGTAGCATTTTTTAGCTCGGCACTCAGTCTTTTTTCCTCGAGCAAATCTATTTCAGCAGCCAGAGCATAGTTGTTCGCTTGCTCATCAAAGTTGGTCGTCCGGAATGTATTGGTCTTTAACTCGATGGGTATTACAACTTCTGTTCCGAAAGCCATTGCAAAAGGTGTCTCTCCGGTGCTTGACCTGGGAGAAACTCTGTATGCCCATAAGACTTTCGGAAGCTCTGTTGACCAACTGCTTTTGCTTTCCGCTAGCCGTACTTTTAACGTATGCTTGATGATTTTGTTTACGGCTTCGACTTGTCCATTCGACTGGGGATGATAGGGCGTAGAGTAATGTTTCTTGATCCCCCACTTTGTACAGAAATCTCTCAACTCTTTTCCATCAAACTGCGGACCATTGTCTGTCACGATGGTTTGCGGAATTCCAAAACGACAGACAATGTTCTTCCAAATGAAGTTGATCATTTTCTGTTGCGTGATTTTCAACATGGCCTCTGCTTCTGCCCATTTTGTGTAATAGTCGACTGCCACAACTGCAAATCGAACTCCTCCAACTCCTGCTGGGAAGGGACCAATAATGTCCATTCCCCATCTAGCAAAAGGACAAGGGCTATAAACCGATACGAGCTGTTGAGCCGGGGTATGAATGTTTGGTGCAAAAATTTGGCATTGGTGGCAAGTCTTTGCTTTTTTTGATTGCATCCTGGCGTAAAGTCGGCCAGTAATAGCCTTGTCTGATAGTTTTGTACGCCAAGGCTTGCCCCCCAGTGTGATTTCCACATACTCCAGCATGTATTTCTTCGAGTATTGCTCGTCCTTACCCCCTAGGCAAACATTTGAGAAGTGGGAGTGATATTCCTCTTTTGTAAAGTTGCTCGCCTACCAGAGTATATCTGGCGGCTTGCTTAATTAGCTTGGCAGCTTCAAAAGAGTTGTTTGGTTTTTCCCCACTTTTCAAGTATTTGACTATACTTGTTCTCCAGTCTTCTTCTTCACTGGCTTGATCACTTAGTTGGTTGACATTATAACTTGTTGTTGATGGGTCATTCATCTTCGTAATTATAATGTCTGCCAACTCTGCAGGTCCTTCGCTTGTTGCTAGTCGGGCCAATGCATCTGCTTGAGTGTTGCTCGTTCTCGGAATTTGTTCAATGAATACTTGATCTAACAAGGACATCAGGTGAGCAACAATCCGTTGGTATTCGATCATATGGCCGTCCTTCGCCTCGTATTCACCTCGGACTTGGTTCACAATTAATTGTGAGTCGCCGAATATTTGCAATCGTCTGACACCTACTGCAAGGGATAGTTTGAGACCAGTAATGAGAGCTTCATACTCGGCTTCGTTGTTGGTTGCCATAAAGCCAAATCTGATTGCCGAAGTGAATACTTGTCTGTCTGGACTAATTAGAACCACTCCCGCCCCCGAAGCTATGTTAGTCGAAGATCCGTCAACATAAAGATGCCAGGGGTGATCAAGTCCTCTCGTCGGATTTGGTGGGAAGGTTAGTTCGACTATAAAGTCGGCTAACGCTTGCCCTTTGATCGCTGTTCGAGGAGCATAGGTCACCCCGAATTGGCTAATATCTAGTGACCATTTTAATAGACGACCAGCTGTGTCGGGGCGATGGAGAATTTGTCTGAGTGGGAAAGTTGTTAGCACTTCAACTTGATGATAAAAAAAGTATGGCCGTAACTTCCTCACACTCATAACTAGTGCATACGCCAACTTCTCGGTTGGGGAGTATTTGATCTCCGCCTCATGCAAAGCTTGGCTGACGTAGTAAATAGGTTGGTGGAACTTGCCGTCTTCTCGTACCAGGACGGAGCTGATGGCCACCTCCGACGCTGCCAAGTATAAATATAGCTTTTCTCCTGGGATGGGTTTTGATAGGATTTTTACATCTTCCAGGTAGTCTTTGAGTTGGTCGAACGCCTTTTGACAGTTGTTAGTCCATGCGAACTGTCCTTTCTTGATGGCTTCAAAGAATGGACGGCATTTATCCCCCGATCTGGATATGAACCGGTTTAGTGCTGCTAGACATCCTGTGAGTCTTTGCACTTCTTTTACTGAACGTGGTGGTTGCATATCCATAATGGCTTTAACTTTTGTTGGATTAGCCTCAATTCCTCGTTGACTAACAAGATGACCCAAGAATTTGCCTGAATGGACTCCAAAGCTGCTTTTCTTTGGATTCAGCTTCATATTGTAATGTCGGAGAACTTCGAACACTTGGGTCAAGTGTTGGAGATGGTCTTCTTTATGGGGACTTTTGACTACGATGTCATCAACGTAGACTTCTACTGTATCTCCAATTTGTTGGTCGAACATTTTGTTCACCAGCCTCTGGTAGGTTGCTCCGGCGTTGATGAGGCCAAAGGGCATTCTCTTCCAACACAGCAAGTTTTTGTTAGTATAGAATGTTGTGTTCTCTTGATCATCTGGATGCATCGGGATTTGATGGTACCCGGCAAAGGCATCCATGAATGTTAGCATTTCATGACCTGCAGTGCTGTCCACCAATTGGTCAATGTGAGGAAGAGGAAAGTTGTCCTTCGGGCATGCTGCATTCAGATCTGTAAAGTCTATGCATAGCCTCCAGGTCCCGTTGGGTTTCTTCACAAGGACTGGGTTTGCTACCCATTGTGGACAGAGTGCTTGTCGGATTAGGTCTTTGTCTAACAACTTCTTTACTTCTTCGTTCAAAGCTTGATATTTGTCCGGGCCATATTTTCTTCGTTTTTGATGGATTGGTCTTTTTGCTTGATTAATATTGAGCTTGTGACAAGCATATTTTGGATCTATCCCCACCATGTCTGCATGAGACCAAGCAAAAACATCTAGATTTTTGCTGAGGAACTCTTTCATTCGGGATCTGTAAGGCTCAGGGAGCTCAGATCCTATGTATAATTCAAGATTCGGGTTTTCAGGATTAACTTTGAACGCCTCCAGCTCTTCAACTGGAGTTGCTCGTCATTTTTGTCCTTTCCACCGAGGATCAAGTATTGGTCCCTCAGTGTTGAAATCATTTTCGATGTTCATTGGCTCTGCCCCCAGGCGGGGATCAAGATCATCTGTTGGCCCTGATTCACTGTTGTTAGTCAACATCTGGCCCTCCTGGCCATCATTTGAATGTTGCTCGTCACCTCCCCTTTGTTGTTCGTCAGGATGATGTTTCTTATGGGTGGTGAGGAGTTGTTCGTCCAACATCTGTTCGTCATAATGTTGTTCGTCAGTATCCATGTGGTCTTCCTCTATGTCCATCATGTTCTCCAGTATTGATGGTTCTTCAGCAGAATAGCTTGTTGTGGCCTCCATCATGGATACTTGCGCATGTTTTGCTTGCATTTGTAAGAGGCATTCCCGAGCCTTTCTTTGATCTCCTCTAACTGTACCTGCTCCACTTGCTGTTGGAAACTTCAAGCAATAATGGTAAGTCGAACAGGCAGCTTTAAATTCATTCAAAAAAGGTCGACCAAGAAACCCGTTATAGGTCGATTCCTGGTCTACGACCAAGAAATCTACCATTCTTGTAATATTCTTTTCGGGTTCTTCAATCGTTACAAGTTGTACAAGTAAAGAAATTTCTCCCAACGGGACTGTTACTGCATTTCCGAAGCCTAGGATTCGATGGTTTGAGTCCCGGATATGGGCTGAAAAGTCCCCAAGTTTATCAAGTGTGCTTTTGAACAAGATGTTGGTATAGGCTCCAGTGTCTACCAACAATCTATGAACTCGAGTTCCCATGATCTTTACGCAGATTACGAGCGAATCGTTATGTGGAGTCAAAATTCCTTCTAAGTCTTTTTCGGTGAAGGTCAGTTTTGCCGTCTGCATGATAGATAGTTTGACCCCCATTTCTTGGACTTGATCGATCGCTCGTAACTCAGCCTTTCTTTTCCGGTTGGAGATTGGCGGTCGTCCATCAGAACATCCTCCTGCGGGACCTGCAGGTTCCATCATGTATAAATCTTCCAATGGACGAGTAGGGATGACAGGAACTGGTCGTGCCGGCTTATTGTTCTTCTGGGGTTGATCATCTTCGTCCTCAGAGTTGTTCTCCCGGACTCTTTTTCCGGGTTGTCTCTTGACAAAATTGGAGAGCTTTCCGTCCTCGTAGAAACGCCATAGCTGTATGAGCAAATCTCTACATTCATTTGTAAAGTGCCCCACGCTTTGATGGTAGGCACAATACTTGTTAGGATTGAGTTTGCCAGTGTCTTGGCGAATTTTCCGGGGAGGGGAGAGCAACTCCTTATCCTTCACATTCTCATAAACAGTATCGACTGACACTGTTAACACCTGATTCAATTTTTCTTTGAGTTCTGTCCCTTCAGTGAATGCTTTCATGTTTTTAGGGACTCGATAGCTTGTTGCACCAGATTTTTTGTTGTTCTCCTTGGGGTCGGCTTTGTTCTCCCCCAAGTTTGACTGCAGGGCTTCATGCATAGAAACGAAGATGCCGGCCTGATTTCTAAATTCGGTGTAGCTTCTTGGGCACTTCAGATGTACCTCTTTCCATAACTTTGACCCTTTCTTCAGTCCTGCCATTATAGCAACAATTTTTGTGTCCTCGCTGACGGGCTCACCCTCCAATAGCACTTTATCAAACCTTTCCATGAATGCTAGATCTGACTCGTCATCCTTTTGTTTTAGGTCTGACAACCGGTGTTTCTGGGATAAGTACGATCCTGCCGTTGAGAAATGAGACAGGAACTCCCGACTAAGCTGAGTGAATGAATGGATGGATGCTGGTGGCAATGCTGAGAACCATTTGTGCACCCGATCTCCCAAGGTTAACGGGAAGTTTCGGCATTGAGTGGCATCGCTAGCTCCCACCGAGACCATATAATCTGAATATTTTGTTAGGTGAACTCGAGGATCAGCAAGGCCGTCATATTGTATGCTCGCAGGGAATTGGACTTTCTTCTGAATCGGGGCTTTCAGAATGTAGGTTGATAATGGTGAAGATGGCAAGTTGGTCGTCCCTACACCTCTTTGCTGGTCCAATTGTCCCTGCATACTTTCTATCGCCCTCCTCAAACTTGATAGCTCATCCAGAGATGCCCCCTGACTTGGAGGCTGTTCGGCGAACAAAGGTACAAACCTTTCTGTTCGTCGCAGTCCCTCGCTTGGAGAAGGCAAATCCTGGAGCTTCTTTTTATGGTTGCTCGCCGCATTAGGTCCCAAACGCCTGAAGGCAGATTGAGAAAGTCTTTCATGGACCGAAGGGCGAGGCTGTTCAAATGTTGCTCGCCCATGTCCTTCTTCCTGGCGAGCAATTTTCTCCTGTTGCTGGGGTTGGCCAAGTCTGTCCTGGGCACTGGAGCGGGTTGTTCCGTGGCTTGACATTGTTGTTCGCCCGCGAGCAGACTCCGTTTGGCCCTCCCTTAGCTCGTCCATCTTAGCCTTGCCCTTGTCCCGCCTGATCTGGGCGCTGTTCACCTCACGTTGCTCGCCCCTTGTTGACCTGGCCCTAACAACCTCTAAGGGTCTATCTTTAGACCTTGCTTGTGAAGGCTTATTTTGTTCTTGCTGCCTCTGGAGAGCTTGGAGAGCAGCTATGGTCTTTGATAATTCGTTAGGGTTATTCGCCAAGGCCTCCATTTCAGGGGGGAGATTATGTGTTATGGTTGTATGCTGCGACCTGTTCACATGTCTAGGATTTCGATCCTGGTGATCGGCCGACGAGGCTCGGGTTGGAGATACTCTCCTTGACAAACGTGATGCTTGGGTTTCCTTTGATTGAGGCATTTCAATATAAATTGTTTCTTTAATTTTAATATTGAAGAACATCATGAACACCAAGAACACTTTTGCTTGAATCTTCAAATATTTCTTGAGATTTTCTTTAAATCTTCAAGTTTTCACCTTGAAGTTCTTGAGTAATCACACTAATCGGAGGTTCGAACCCTCCTTCTAGCGCCAAAATTGTTGGTGATCAAATTTTATCGGGTGGATTAGTGACTGTTTTAAGTTCGGTTTATTGATCATCAATCAATTACGTGTGATTGGTTACCACCATAAATGGTAAATCGAGGTTCGGGTTATGAAATTGGATGTACGAAAATCGAAATTGAATTAATTTCGTATGTGTGCACGTTTAGGTGCATTAGTGTGTGTTTTGGGAGTGTTTTTGAATTTGAACTTGTATTTCATAAGCTGGAGAGCAACTATTTATAGAGACTAGCAAGCAGGAGGTGTCCCTGACTCTTGGTCTCCCTAGCCTGCATGCTTGACATGTGTCCTTTGACTCTAGTTTGACCTTATCTAAGCTAAGATCTTAGTTACAAAGTCTTCTTTGGTCTTATCTCGGATTTCATTGTTGTTCGTCCAAGTCGGCTTAGTTGATCCAGGATGGTTCTCTCATAAAAGTTGTTCGCCCTTTGGGTGTATGACTCAGAAGTTGTTTGCCTTTGTGTTTTACACAGATTGGCTTTGGGATCATGGTCCTTTGTTCGTCAACATACACCTCTTAGGCTGGTAGCGGACACTTTCACTAATGTTGTTCGTCATTATTGGCTTGGTGGTGAGTCCATATTTGGTCTTGGGTCTTTAAACTTGTTCGCCAATATCTTGTTCGCCGGATAGTTGTTCGTCAGTTTATGTACTCTCCAGATTGGTTTATGCACCCCGACTTGATTTTCTTTGTTGGTCATCCTTGATTGGAGGTTGGCTCTTCATAATCCTTGATAAGGCTTTAACTCTTGTTTGCCATTTATTAATATTTGTTCGCCCATCAACAATTACCACTAATAAATTAATATTGCACTATCCATCTTAATCCATATTACGATAATATGGGCTCCCGGTTATTATTTCCCGCGTTTAAGATTATCAAGTCCATTAATTAATTAAGCTTCTGAATAGCTCTAAATTAATTAATATATTTCACCTTGGAGTAAAGACAACTCAACATTATTATTCGTACCGAAGAAACTAATTCTTCACTTGCAAGATTTGGTACAATAAAACTTCTGAGCCCACCAAGGGGACTAATCACACGAGCCGTACTCGCACGCGTTTCTCCGTATTAAATCTTAGCAACCGTCGTATGATTAATATTACTGCCCAAGACACAAAGTTTGAAGTCGCAATGATTCTCACCCAACATGAATCAAAGCAGTAACTATTAAGCACACACGGTCCTATTTAAGTGTCGGAGATTAAGAAATCAACAACCACTGAGGTCTAATTCTTCACCTTTCAGAACAGAAGAATTTCTCCTCGCTGTAGGACCTCTTCAACACATACTAAATGTGCTAGTGCAATCTCTTAGTCAAGACAGACCAATCTGAGCCTTACACATCGACCTTTCACGGCGGATTGTTCAATTCCACCTAGGTCGTGAAAATGTACGTTTAGTTACAAGTAAACTGTTAATGTTGTCTTCCGTGATCGGGTATCACCACATTAACTACAATGTAACTAGTACCATATATTGAACGGTTTGCAATAGAAATTCAACATTCAATCATAACTAAAGCAAATGCGATAAAAGAATTATTCTCATAAAACGAGTGTTTGATACACGAGTTATACAAAGTAAAAGCATACTTTCACGTATAACTCCAACAGTATGGTCATTTGTTTCTTACAGTTTTTAAAAAAACAGATAAAATAAAGTATTTTGGTGTATTGTGTGGTCCATTTATGAGTTAAGTTGTTGTTTGTAAGTGTAAAACTGATGACATGTGAAAATATTTAGTGATGGTTGAATGGTGAAGAAAACAAAATTGTTGAAAAAAACAGAACGTCATACTTTTGATTGACAGAGGTAGTATTTTTGAACTAAAATATATGCTTTGATTACTACATTGATTCAACTTATTTTGACACTTTATGTTATCTCCGCGACAACGGAATAAACATTTTCAGCTATGAAGTATATAAAAAGCAGTGTTATTTGAAACACAATATATAGAGAGTGATTATTTATCAGATTTCACTATAAGAAAATTGACTTTTAATTATAAAATTATGTCACTATTACTTCTCTAGTTAAAAGTTTTTAATGACAGGAAAATGATCTTTAATGACAGAATATGTCACTAAAAAATTATTATCCTATTATTAAAGATTTTTAACTTAAAAAACTATAAATACATGATCTTTATTATTAAAAATTAATTTTCTTATAGTGATATATGGTTGTTCATTTAAAAAAAAAGTTAATTGTTCGAAGATATTGGTCCTAATTCTAAGGTCAATGAATTCTACCAGATGATCTCCAGGAAGCAATTTATGTACAGAAAAATTAATTTAACTTTACTTTTTGTATTATATTTATTTTAGATTTTCATTCCGTCTTGAATTTTAATCCTGGTTCTGCCCTAGCATGCGCGTCACTTTCTTTTGATAAAAAAAAAAAAAAAAAAAATCCTTGAACTATATATTGGTAGCTATATAACTAACACACACGTTCAATTTGATGGCCACTCCTTTTCGTACCATTATCATGGTAGACTTTTTATGACTTGTAGCCTCTCTATCTTAAACTCATGACTTGAATTGTAGTAATTGTTTAGCATCTAAATGATCAAATTAATTAGGCACGCCTGCGAATTTCACAACAAATTAAATCTCGTGGAATTGTAACGTATTCCAACTAATTTTTTTTGCTCGGAATGTGCTAATTCATCATTCTAGTGCTGAAAGACCAGACATAATGAAAGACATAGTGTGAGAATAAATATTTCCATTACAAATGTGAATTGTTTGACATCATGACATGATCATAACATGCTATTTCTCCCATGTACACGAAAAGCGCTCTTTTGACATATGCAGGGACACCTTTCCAAAGATCTAAAAATCCTTCATCATCAATAATTTCCGTTAAGTTCATCAAATCTTGGGGTGTAAAATAATATTCCACATCGCATTTACAAAGAAAAATTATGGAATATAACAATATCTCCATTGGTACAATGCCTTTTGAAAAAATAAACAAATTTGTGCGGACTTGGTTCAAAGCAAAAAATACAAACTCGATTCGAAGCAAATAATATCATATCTGTTGATAGGCGAACATAAATTAGTAAATGGCGAGCAAGAATTAAAGCCTCATCAAGGATTATGAAGAGCCAACCTCAAATCAAGGATGATCAACAAAGAAAATCAAGTCGGGGTGCAAAAACCATTCTGGGGAGTACTTAAAATGACGAACAACTATATGACGAACAACTATTCGGCGAACAGGTATAAAGACCCAAGACCAAATATGGACCCACACCAAGCCAATAATGACGAACAATACAGGTAAAAGTGTTATAGCTATCAGCCTAAGAGGTGTATGTTGACGAACAAAGGACCAAGATCCCAAAGCCAATCTGTGCAAGACACAAAGGCGAACAAATTCTGAGCCATACACCCAAACGGCGAACAACTTCTATGAAAGAACCATCCTGGATCAATTTAAACCGACATGGACGAACAACAATGCAGTCCGAGATAAGACCAAAGAAGACTTTGTAACTAAGATTTAGCTTAGATAAGGTCAAACTAGAGTCAAAGGACACATGTCAAGCATGCAGGCTAGGGAGACCAAGAGTCAGGAACACCTCATGCTTGTTAGTCTCTATAAATAGTTGTTCTCCAGCTTATGAAATACAAGTGAAAACAAGTCAAAAAAAGTTCAAATTCACAAATACTCCCAAAAACACACACTTATACACCAAAACGTACACACATACGAGATTATTACGATTTCGATTTTCATATTTACAAGTTCATAACCCGACCCTCGATTTACCATTTACGGTGGTAACCAATCACACGTAATTGATTGATGATCAGTAAACCGAACTTAAACAGTCACTAATCCTCTCGATAAAAATTGATCACCAACAATTTTGGCGCTAGAAGGAGGGTTCGAACCTTCGGTTAGTGTGATTACTCAAGAACGTTAGGTTGAAGACTTGAAGATTCAAAGAAAAACCTCAAGAAATACTTGAAGATACAAGCAAAGGTGTTCTTGGTGTTCTTGGTGTTCTTCATCATAAGAATTAATACGAATTAATTCAAATGCCTCAATCCAAGGAAACTCAAGCATCACGTTTGTCAAGGAGAGCTTCTCCCACCCGTGCCTCGTCGGCCGACCACCAAGATCGTAATCCCCGACATGTGAATAGATCACAGCACACGACTATAACCCATAATCTCCCACCTGAAATGGAGGCCCTGGCGAACAACCCTAATGAACTGGCCAAAACCATTGCTGCTCTCCAAGCTTTACAGAGACAGCAAGATCAAAATAGGCCTTCACAAGTGAGGCCTAGGGATAGAGCTGTAGAGGTTGTAAGGGCTAGATCGACCAGGGGCGAACAACACGAGGTGAACAGTGCCCAGGTCAGGCGGGATAAGGGCAAAGCAAAGATGGTCGAACCTAGAGAGGGCCAGGCTGAATCTGCTCGCGGGCGAACAACAATGTCGAGCCACGGAACAACCCGTTCCAGTGCACAGGACAGACTTGGCCAACCCCAGCAACATGAGAAAGTTGCTCGCCAGGAAGCTGAACACGGGCGAGCAACATTTGAGCAACCACGCCCGTCAGTTCATGAGAGACTTTCTCAATCTGTCTTCAGGCGTCTAGGGCCAAATGCGGCGAACAACCCTAGAAAGCAGCTCCAGGAGTTGCCCACTCCAAGTGAGGGACTGCGACGAGCAGAAAGGTTGGTACCTTTGCTCGCCGAACAGCCTCCAAGTCAGGGGGCATCTTTGGATGAGCTATCAAGTTTGAGGAGGGCAGTGGAGAACATGCAAGGACAGTTGGACCAACAAAGAGGGGTGGGGACGACCAGCTTGCCATCCTCACCACTATCATCTGTCATTCTGAAAGCCCCGATTCAGAAGAAGGTCCAGTTCCCGGCAAGCATACAGTATGACGGTGTTGCTGATCCCAGAGTACATCTTACGAAGTATTCAGATTATATGGTCTCGGTGGGAGCCAGCGACGCTACTCAATGCCGAAATTTCCCCTTAACCTTGGGGGATCGGGTGCACAAGTGGTTTTCGGCAATGCCACCAGCTTCTATCCACTCGTTCACTCAACTGAGTCGAGAATTCCTTTCTCATTTCTCAACGGCGGGGTCATATTTGTCCCAGAAACACCGACTGTCGGACCTAAAACAAAATGGCGATGAGTCAGATCGAGCATTCATGGAAAGGTTCGACAAAGTGCTGTTAGAGGGTGAACCCGTCAGCGAGGACACGAAAATCGTTGCCGTTATGGCCGGGTTAAAGAAAGGATCGAAGCTACGTCTGAAGTGCCCGAGAAGTTATGCTGAATTCAGAAATCAAGCCGGCATATTCGTTTCCATGCATGAGGCTTTGCAATCGAACTTGGGAGAGAACAAAACCGATCCCAAGGAGAACAACAAGAAACCTGGTGCAACAAGCTATCGAGTCCCTAAAAATATGAAGGCGTTCACTGAAGGGATGGAACTCAAAGAAAAGTTGAACCAGGTGCTAACAGTGTCAGTCGATACTGTTTATGAGAACGTGAAAGATAAGGAGTTGCTCTCCCCTCCCCGGAAGATTCGTCAGGATACTGGCAAACTCAACCCTAACAAGTATTGTGCCTACCATCAAAGCGTGGGGCACTTTACGAGTGAGTGTAGAGATTTGCTCAGGCAGCTCTAGCGTTTCTACGAGGACGGAAAGCTCTCCGATTTCGTCAAAAGACAACCCGGGAAGAGAGTCCGGGAGAACAACTCTGAGGACGAAGATGATCAACCTCAGAAGAACAATAAACCGGCGCGACCAGTTCCTGCCATTCCTACTCGTCCATTGGAAGATTTGTATATGATGGAACCTGCAGGTCCCGTAGGAGGGTGCTCTGATGGACGACCACCAATCTCCAATCGAAAAAGAAAGACTGAATTACGAGCGATCGATCAAGTCCAAGAAATGGGGATCAAACTGTCTATCATGCAGACAACGGAACTAACCTTTACCGAAAATGACTTGGAAGGAATCTTAACTCCACACAACGATTTGCTCGTAATATGTGCAAAAATTATGGGAACACGAGTCCACAGATTGTTGGTGGACACCGGAGCCTACACCAACATCCTATTTAAAAAGACGCTCGATCACCTTGGGGATTATTCGGGCTATATCCGGGATACGACTCACAAAATAATAGGCTTCGGAAATGCTGTAACAGATCCATTAGGAATAGTTACTTTGGCAGTACAACTTGTAACGGCCAATGAACCCGAGAAAAATATTACAAGAATGGTTGACTTCTTGGTTGTAGACTAGGATTCAACTTATAACGGGTTTCTTGGTCGGCCCTTTTTAAATGAATTTAAAGCGGCATGTTCAACTTATCATTATTGTTTAAAATTCCCAACAGCAAGTGGAGCAGGTACGATCAAAGGAGATCAAAGAAAGGCCAGAGAATGCCTCTTACAAATGCAGGCCAGACATATATCGGTATCCATGATGGAAGCCACAACTAGCAATCCCGACGATGAACCATCAATACTGGAGAACATGATGGACATAGAAGAAGACCACATGGATACTGACGAACAATATCATGACGAGCAGATGTTGGACGAACAACTCCTCACCACCCATGAGGAACATCATCCTGACGAACAACAAGAGGGTGGTGACGAGCAACATTCATTTGAAGGCATGGAGGGCCAGGTGTTGACTAACAACAACGAATCAAAACCAACGGATGATCTAGATCCCCGCATGGGAGCAGAGCCAGTGAACATCGAAAATGATTTCGACTCTGAGGGACCAATACTTGATCCTCGGTGGAAAGGACAAAAACGACGAGCAACTCCAGTTGAAGAACTGGAGGCGTTCAAAGTTAATCCTGAAAACCCGGATCTTGAATTATACATAGGATCTGAGCTCCCTGAGCCTTACAGATCCCGAATGAAAGAGTTCCTCAGCAAAAATCTAGATGTTTTTGCTTGGTCTCATGCAGACATGGTGGGGATAGATCCAAAACATGCTTGTCACAGACTCAACATTAATCAAGCAAAAAGGTCAATCCATCAAAAATGAAGAAAGTATGGCCCAGACAAGTATCAAGCCTTGAACGAAGAAGTAAAGAAGTTGTTAGACAATGACTTGATCCGACAAGCACTCTGTCCACAATGGGTAGCAAACCCATTCCTTGTGAGGAAACCGAATGGGACCTGGAGGCTATGCATAGACTTTACAGATCTGAATGCAGCATGCCCGAAGGACAACTTTCCGCTCCCTCACATTGACCAGTTGGTGGACAGCACTGCAGGTCATGAAATGCTAACATTCATGGATGCCTTTGCCGGGTACCATCAAATTCCGATGCATCCAGACGATCAAGAGAACACAGCATTTTATACGAACAAAAACTTGTTGTGTTGGAAGAGAATGCCCTTCGGCCTCATCAACGCCGGAGCAACATACCAGAGGTTGGTGAACAAGATGTTCGACCAACAAATTGGCGATACATTAGAAGTCTACGTTGATGACATTGTAGTCAAAAGTCCCCGTAAAGAAGACCATCTCCAACACTTGACCCAAGTGTTCGAAATTCTTCGATATTACAACATGAAGCTGAATCCAAAGAAAAGCAGCTTTGGAGTCCATTCAGGCAGATTCTTGGGTCATCTTGTTAGTCAACGGGGAATTGAGGCTAATCCAACAAATGTCAAAGCCATTATGGATATGCAACCACCACGTTCAATAAAAGAAGTGCAAAGACTCACGGGATGTCTAGCAGCACTAAACCGGTTCATATCCAGATCGGGGGACAAATGCCGTCCATTCTTTGAAGCCATCAAGAAAGGACAGTTCACGTGGACTAACAACTGTCAAAAGACGTTCGACCAACTCAAGGACTATCTGGAAGATGTGAAAATCCTATCAAAACCCGTCCCAGGAGAAAAGCTATATTTATACTTGGCAGCATCGGAAGTGGCCATCAGCTCCGTTCTGGTGCGAGAAGACGGCAAATTTCATCAACCTATCTACTACGTCAGTCAAGCTTTACACGAGGCGGAGATCAAATACTCCCCAACTGAAAAACTGGCGTACGCACTTGTCATGAGTGTGAGGAAGTTACGGCCATACTTTTTTTATCATCAAGTCGAAGTGCTAACAACTTTCCCACTCAGATAAATTCTCCATCGCCCCGACACAGCTGGTCGTCTTCTAAAGTGGTCACTAGAGATTAGCCAATTCGGGGTAACTTATGCTCCTCGAACAGCGATCAAAGGGCAAGCGTTAGCCGACTTTATTGTCGAACTAACCTTCCCACCAGATCCGACGAGAGGACTTGATCACCCCTGGCATCTTTATGTAGACGGATCTTCAACCAACATGGCCTCGGGGGCAGGAGTGGTTCTAATCAGTCCGGACAGACAAGTATTCACTTCGGCAATCAGATTTGGTTTCATGGCTACCAACAACGAAGCTGAATATGAAGCTCTCATTGCCGGTCTTCACCTATCCCTTGCAGTAGGTGTTAGACGTTTACAAATATTCGGCGACTCACAATTAATTGTGAACCAAGTCCGAGGTGAATACGAAGCGAAAGACGATCACATGATTGAATATCAGTGAATTGTTGCTTACCTGATGTCCTTGTTAGAACAAGTCTTCATTGAACAAATTCCAAGGACGAGCAACACGCAAGCAGATGCGTTGGCCCGACTAGCAACAAGTGAAGGACCAGCAGAGTTGGCAGACATTATAATTACAAAGATGAACGATCCATCAACAAGGAGTTATAATGTCAACCAACTTGATGAACAAACAACTGAAGAAGAAGACTGGAGATCAAATATAGTCAAATATTTGAAAAGTGGAGAAAAACCAAACAACTCTTTTGAAGCTGCCAAGCTAATTAAGCAAGCCGCCAGATATACTCTGGTAGGCGAGCAGCTTTACAAAAGAGGAATATCACTTCCACTTCTCAAATGTTTGACTAGGGGGCAAGGACGTGCAATACTCGAAGAAATACATGCTGGAGTATGTGGAAATCACACTGGGGGGCAAGCCTTGGCGTACAAAACTATCAGACAAGGCTATTACCGGCCAACTTTACGCCAGGATGCAATCAAGAAAGCGAAGACTTGCCATCAATGTCAAATCTTCGCCCCAAACATTCATACCCCGGCCCAATAGCTCGTATCAGTTTATAGCCCGTGGCCTTTTGCTAGATGGGGAATGGACATTATTGGTCCTTTCCCAGCGGGAGTTGGAGGAGTTCGATTTGCCGTTGTGGCAGTCGACTATTATACAAAATGGGCAGAAGCAGAAGCTATGGTAAAAATCACCCAGCAGAAAATGATCAACTTCATCTGGAAGAACATTGTCTGTCGTTTTGGAGTTCCGCAAACCATCGTGACAGACAATGGTCCGCAGTTTGATGGAAAAGAGTTGAGAGATTTCTGTATGAAGTGGGGGATCAAGAAACATTATTCTACGCCCTACCATCCCCAATCAAATGGACAAGTCGAAGCCGTAAACAAAATCATCAAGCATACGTTAAAAGTACGGCTAGCGGAGAGCAAAAGCAGTTGGTCTGAAGAACTCCCAGAAGTCCTATGGGCATATAGAGTTTCTCCCAGGTCAAGCACCGGAGAAACACCTTTTGCAATGGCTTTCGGAACAGAAACTGTAATACCAATCGAGTTAAAGACCAATACATTCAGAACGACCAACTTTGATGAACAGACGAACAACTCTGCTCTAGCTACTGAAATGGATTTGCTCGAAGAAAAAAGATTAAATGCCGAGCTAAAAAATGCTACTTACAAGCAGCGAGCGGAACGCTATTATAATTCCCATGTTAAAATCAGGGAATTCAGTGTTGGAGATATGGTTCTAAGAAAGTTGCTCGCCCAACCTCCAGGTGTATTGGGACCAACTTGGGAGGGCCCGTATCGTATAACGGAAAAATCCGTTAATGGTGTATACAATATTGAGGACATGGAAGGCAAGCCAGCCCAATACTCCTGGAATGCTGTACATCTAAAGAAGTACTATCAATAAGACGAACAAGTTCCTAATTGGGCGAACAAATTACTTGGGGGGCTAGTGAACCAAGTAAGGGACAAGTAAGGCAAACCAAAAACTTGCCTAATTTTTTGGAACCAAGTAAGGGACAAGTAAGGCAAACCAAAAACTTGCTTATTTTTTTTGGAATTTTGCTAAGTATAGAATTTGAAGTTGTTCGTCACATTGTATAGTTTAGTGCTCTTTTTAAAAAAATTTAGATAAAATTGCTCGGCAAAAATCTTATAAGCGAGCATGTTTGTTATTTAGTGTTCAAAGTTGTTCGTCAGTTTGTATATGTTAGTGACGAGCTGTCTTACAACACTTGTAAATTTTTCATTATGTAAATATAGTAGTTGTTCGTCAAAGAGGAAAAGTCCAAAAGCTCGAGGTACTAGTCCATCTAAAGGTTGTTCGTTTTTTCAAATGAACAGAACCTAAGGACCAAAGCCACTTAAAGGTTGTTCGTTTTTTAAAATGAACAGAACCTAAGGCTGAACCCTGATTCCACTAAAGGCAAAGTTCAATTCGAACAAAAGCCCAACACTATATGTTATAATTGCAAAGGCATTGACAAAAATGTAAAGGCAATTAACATATACAAGAAAATGAGCGAACATGAGAAAGATATTCCATTAATCAAAAGGCATTAAGCCTAAAAAATAGTACAATGATCCTAGAAGTCAAGTACTACAAAAAGGAACGAACAACTATTACAGAGAAGAAAAGAAAAAAGCTATCCTAAGAACTATTGTTGCTCGGCAGGAGGAGGGTCTTGAGTTTGATCAGCGGGAGGTTCGACGATCATATCTCGAGCCAAGTCTTCGGCAGCCTTATCCTCAGCCTCTTTGGCATTTTGCTCGTCAGCCACGACCGCCTCTTCCTCTTGCTCGCCATCGTCAACTGGAGGAGGAGGATGAGTGACAACAATGCTGGGGTCAAGTTTGTCGATTTTAACCCCTAGCACTGCCAGATCCGCCAGCTGAATTTCGATATTGTTCGGCGGAGGATAGTGCTCTATGAATTCATTCAGATCCTTGCTCATTTCCTCAACCAATTCCTTAAAGTCATAAGCATCGGCCGTGCGGATGCTGTCCGCATAGGCGCAAATATATCCAAGGTTTGAGATGGGAGCCGTTCGAGCCTGAACTTCGGCTTCGAGTTGCTCGCTTGTGTAGAGGTTGGCTTCCGCCTCCCGAAGACGAGCAATTTCTGCTTTCAGTTCGGCGTTCTCTTGTTCTGCCCCAGATAACTTTTTCTCCCCCTCGCCGAGCAGGACCTCTTTGTCCTTGAGCAGGGCCTCTTTGTCCTTCAGCTCTTTGGACAGGCCTTGAATTTCTTCAAGGCGCTTGTGCTCAGCATCAATGTAAACATTGATCTGGTTGTTGAGGCGAGCAATTTTAGCCTCGCATTGGCCGACCAGGCCATCTTTCTCTTCCGTAAGCTGCCGAGCAGTACTCGCATAATAACGAGCAGACTCTTCTTGCTCAGCAACTTGGGCCATTGCCCTTTGGGCCGTGACGAGGCCGTTAGCGTGGAGCATCATTGAGAGGTGGAGATTGTCCACTAGCCCCTGTTGAAGGATGGCTTTGTCCAAGGGACGCGTCCAAGCTCGGGCGACCAACTCCGTCGCCCTGCGAACATGTTCGCCAGGAATCTCCCTTATGTTAACGGGAGTCTTCGAGCAAGCGTACTGGTGTACAACACTTGCTCGACCGGGATGATCGTCAGCACGATATCTGCGAACAAGAAAGAAAAAGACACTTAGAAAAATAAAAAAAACGATGATGAATCTTGCTCGGCAAGGGCAGGGAAAGACTTACTCTTTGAATTCCCGATCATCCCAACCCAGATGGGTAAGGTCCTCGGGGCCGCGGCCAGAAGTGGAATCCTTGCTCGCCTTGCTTGTTCTTTCTGCAGGCTCAGTGTAGCGGCGAACAACCTCCACCTCGGGGCGAGCATGACTGTGGCCCATTTTCTCTTTCCCCTTGCCACCACCGAGGATATCTTGGGCCAACGGAGTCCCATCGTCTTTTTTCAAGCGTTTCCCCCCGCGAGGAGGAGAAATCGGAGAAGATGGCTGGGCAGGAGCAGGAGAAGCAGCTGGTCGCGGGACTTTGGCTCCCTCAGCCTTATTCGTCATTCCTAAGATCTTGGTAGGCGGATCACCTCTCCTCTTCCGCCCCTTCGGAGGCGCCATCTCGAAAACCCTCTGTTCTAAGAGAGCAAAACTGGAAGGGATGGCAACGGTGACTTGCTCGGCTAAAAAAAAAAGAATTAGATGAGCAAGATTGGGGAGGTCAAATGACGAGCAAAGTTTTTATTAAGGAGCTCGAAATTTCCGTACCCGGGGGCACCTCAGCTTGAGCTTCCAAGTGATGGGGGTACGTGAGCAGGCGAGCAGCTCTCAGGCACTTTCTATCGCGCAAGTACTCGATAGTCCTCTCCGCTCTGTTACGAAGGCCGACCAAACAGGAGGTGAATAGGAACTCTGAGCCGATCTCTTCTTCCTTCGAGTTCCACTTGGGCAAACGAGGGCCTGCGAACAAACAAGAAAAGTTAAATTAGAACAGTACAGCTCGAGGACGAACAAGAAATTAATCTTACGTTTAAATTTCCCGTAAGAGGCTGGGGAATTTATTCGTCCATCACCACCGTATGGGCCAGAAGATGCTCGCCAATCACCCCCAATGAAAAAGAAGTGCTGCTTCCAATCACGGATTTTGTTTGGCACTCCCTCTACCATCTTCAGTCCTGTCCTGGCCTTGAGATAATAATAACCTTCCTCTCCAGGGGGACATCTCGTGATCGTCATGAGGTAGTTGATCTCATCTGCAGTTATGCGATCGACGTATCCCTCTAAGGCGAACAGACACATCGTCCCCAATAAGTTCATCCATCCAATTGGGGTGATTTGGGTGATAGCAAGGTTGGTCGCCTCCAGGAAGCGAGCAACAATAGGTGGAAGGGGCAATCTCAATCCAGCAATCAAAGTATGAATGTTGATCGCTGTGCATCCAGGAGGTGGACGATCAGCTCTCTCTTTTCTCTTAGGGGCCCACATGTGAATATCGAAGGGAATCTTGTAGGTCGCCCGGATCGAGTCCAGCTCATCTTCTCGAATAACACTTTTAATTTTGCTCGCCTGGAATTCGGACTTCACTAAATCCAACTCCTCTCTCTGTGGGCGAGCAAAGTTGTTCGCATGTTCCTCAGCATATGCTCGCCATTCAAAAGGCCGAGCAACTCCTGCTGGGATCTCATTTTCCATCATCTTGGGAGATGGAAACCCTATCCCTTCCAAAAATTCGCGAGTCAACTCGTCAAATTGGGGATCTTCTGATTCAGCACTGGTCGAGTAGCCCCTATCAGAATCCCTGTTCGCAGCGACCACCACTTCCCTCCCATATGGGCAAGCACCAGAGTCCTCCAATGAACGTACAACCGAGTCCACGTGAGGATCCGACGTCGAGGAAATATCGAAGGGAGGTTGATCAACGGGGGCCGCAATTGGGAAAAGTGGGTCGAGAGTTTCTTCAGATTTGTTACTCGAATGCGAAGACATGGGAGGAGAAGAGCGAAAATCCAGATGGCGGCGGATGAAGTTGCAGACGGCTGCGCTTCACCGGATAAGATGGTGGCACAAGGTCCCTCACGGCGGTGATGGGGAAATGTGGAAGAAAAAGAGAAAAAGAAGAAGAGATAAGAAAATAACTACCTTGAGAATGGAATTTGAGGCCAAATACAAGAGAAACGGACGCCGGAATGCTTAAAATCGCCGGAGCACTGTAGCAGAAATGGAAAAAGTGGAAAAATTTTCAGTTTTTCCCATATTTATACCCCAAATAAAAACGGGGTAAAATCCGTAATTACCCCAAAAAATGAGGACCGAAATGCCAAAAGACGGGGTAAAATTCGAGCAAGTGTGAAAATTAGAGGACTTATGCGCAATTGTATGGGTGCGTGGCCTCGGGATTGCTCGCGCGTGGGCGGCGCACAGCCATGCCGCCCACGTCATCTTCGTACAACCCCCAGACCTCGGAGAGACAAAACGACAGACCATAAGTTGCTCGCCCTGATCAATGATGTTCGTCCCAATCCTCATCATCTTGATATCCTAACTATAGTTGCTCGCCACAAAGTTGCTCGTCTGGAGCAATATATAGCCAGGATAGGGGGCAATTGTTGATAGGCGAACATAAATTAGTAAATGGCGAGCAAGAATTAAAGCCTCATCAAGGATTATGAAGAGCCAACCTCAAATCAAGGATGATCAACAAAGAAAATCAAGTCGGGGTGCAAAAACCATTCTGAGGAGTACTTAAAATGACGAACAACTATTCGGCGAACAAGATATTGGCGAACAGGTATAGAGACCCAAGACCAAATATGGACCCACCACCAAGCCAATAATAACGAACAATACAGGTAAAAGTGTTACAGCTATCAGCCTAAGAGGTGTATGTTGACGAACAAAGGACCAAGATCCCAAAGCCAATCTGTGCAAGACACAAAGGCGAACAACTTCTGAGCCATACACCCAAACGGCGAACAACTTCTATGAAAGAACCATCCTGGATCGATTTAAACCGACATGGACGAACAACAATGCAGTCCGAGATAAGACCAAATAAGACTTTGTAACTAAGATTTAGCTTAGATAAGGTCAAACTAGAGTCAAAGGACACATGTCAAGCATGCAGGCTAGGGAGACCAAGAGTCAGGAACACCTCATGCTTGTTAGTCTCTATAAATAGTTGTTCTCCAGCTTATGAAATACAAGTGAAAACAAGTCAAAAAAAGTTCAAATTCACAAATACTCCCAAAAACACACACTTATACACCAAAACGTACACACATACGAGATTATTACGATTTCGATTTTCATATTTACAAGTTCATAACCCGACCCTCGATTTACCATTTACGGTGGTAACCAATCACACGTAATTGATTGATGATCAGTAAACCGAACTTAAACAGTTACTAATCCTCTCGATAAAAATTGATCACCAACAATATCAATTTGAAGATTGATGACAGTGGTATCAGAGCCCTGGTAAGCACATCTAATTTAATGCTGGACCCTAAAATTGTTTTTATAGGGTTTATTTTATTTTTTATTTTGTATTTCAATTAATAGTTCATTTCTTCATTTTGCAAGATTTTTACACTACAAAAAAGACGCGTTAATTTTTGCGATCGAATTTAGCGATCGCTTATATATCAGTCTCGAACTCATGTATTAGCGACCGATCAGCGACCGAAAAAGACCAGTAGTTTCAAAGTAAAAAAATTGCGACCGCCATCAAAATCCGTCTCTAAATTGAAACATTAGCGACCGCCTCGGAAGGTCGGTCCCTAATTGAACACAATTAGCGATCGCCTACGATCGTCGAGCCGGTCGCTAAACCCAAAGGTCGGTTAAAACAGACCAATTACTCCTGATCAGTGACCGCCCCAAGACGGTCACAGGTAAGTTTGACCCGTTCTTGGTAACGGTTGAGGGTCATTAATGCCGGTAAATTAGCGACCGCCAGGGGCGGTCGTTAATCCTGAATTTGGTCTATAGGGACCAGTAAACTCGGTAATTAGCGACCTACATAGGCGGCCGTTAACTTTTTTTCCCTTTTTAGGTTCGAATCCGTACGTCATTTCTCTCCCACACACTTGCTTTGCCACCGCTGTTGCCGCCGCCGCCTCCGTCGAGCAATTCATTCTGGTCAAATTCCTCGTTGCATCCCCGTCTACGCAATAACTATAAGTTTTTTAAATTTTAACCATTTAAATTATTTTTAAATTATGTTTTATGAATTATAGGATATAGTTATATGCATTTTTATAGGATAGTTATATACACGTTTGTTATGAATTAATTACATAATATTGTTGAGGAAATTATATAATTATGTGTTTGTTGGAATTGATATACATGTTTTATATATGAATTTATATACTACCTCCGTCCCACAACACTTTACAAAATTACTATTCATCTCGTATTTTCGCAAGCTAGTTTTTTATTAGTATTTGAAATGATAAAGTAATTTTGAAATTACTTTATAATAGAGAAGAGGTAGATCTATTATCCTCTGCCTTAAATATTATTTTATCATTTCAAATACTAATAAACAACTCGTTCGCTAAAACACGAAGATAAAGTAACTGTGAAAAGTGTTTGGAGACGGAGGGAGAATGTTGTTAGGTATATACATGTTTACATGTCGATTGATATGTTAGTTGATATATATGTTAATTGATTGATATGGATTTAGTTGATTGGTATACGTAGGTATGATTTTAGTTGATTGATATACGTAGGTATGCATTTAGTTAATAAATATATGTCGGTATGAATTTAGTTGATTGTCACTCTTAGGTATACATTTAGTTAATTGGTATACATAGGTATGAATTTAGTTGATTGATATACATACGTAGGTATGAATTTAGTTGATTGATTTACGTACGTAGGTATGAATATAGTTGATTGATATATGTAGGTATGAATTTAGTTGATAGATATACGTAGGTATGAATTTAGTTGATTAGTATTCTTAGGTATAAATTTAGTTGATTGGTATACGTATGTATGAATTTAGTTGATTGATATACGTAGGTATGAATTTAGTTGATAGTTATACGTATGTATAAATTTAGTTGGTTATATATTTATGTGTTTGCTGATCTGCTGAATTTATAATTATTACAGATGACCTCTCAAGATCACAGTGATCAGAGTGGGGGTAAAGGTTGGGGTCGAGGTCGAGGTAAGAGGAGGTCGGAATTGTTGAGATCGGAGATCCCTGAGGTTAGACGGGCCCCGGTGATGACACCATCTTCTTCACAACAGTCTAGTGTTGTTGCCGGCTCTTCTTCAGTAGCTGGATCTTCGGCTTCACGACAACATTCTATGGTGGATAGTAGTCTCACGGTTGTCTCGCGACAACATGTAAGTATTTTTTTAATGAATTAAATAGTTTTAATTATATTAATATTAATTATTAATATTAACTTGAATTTTTATTTTGATGTCACAATATGCTTCTAGGCCATGAGACTGACTCTCGAGTCTCAGAGGCCATTAAGAAGATCCCGTTCGAGGTTGGTGCCTCCTCGTGGTCCATGGTGTCTCAGCGAACGAGGATGGACTACTTCGAGGATTTCAAGGTATAAAATATTTATTTTTAATTTATTTGATTTTTATTTAATATTTTATTATGATTTTAATTTTCAATATTTTATTTTTAATTTAATTGCAGAAGCTGTGCGTCTGGGACCCTGCCCATGATAGTGTTATGTATGACTTGTTCTGCGCGAAAGCGTAGGAGCGATACAAAAACATTATCTACGAGCAACAACTGGAGCTGTGTCGAGGGCCAGACAGGCGTTCCGTCTGGTATGCTTTGGTTGCTCACTGGAATAGTGATGCATTCAAAGTCAAGTCCACGAAGGCCAAGGAGAACCGATTGAAGGACTCCACCGGGCACGACATCGCTAGACATCGAGCTGGATCCCGATCTATCTATTAGCACTCTCTCGCCTTTGTAAGTATTATAATTTTTATTTACATATGTATATTAATAAATTATTAAATGCTTAATATTTAATTATCAATTGAATTTGGGTCGTAATAGGAGAGGGAGCACGGACAACGGTCCACTCTCTATGAGTAGATGGAGATCACCCACCCAGTGAACCCGGAGACTAGGACGTCTACCTATGCCCACACCACCGAGATTCACGTAAGTATTTTTTAAATTTTAATTACAATTGTAATTTAATTATAATTGTATTTTATTTATAATTGTAATTTAATTATAATTGTATTATATTTATATAATTCCAGAACCGGTTCAAGGATCGTCTCACAGCAGGTGGCTCCCACCGACGACAGCGGGAAGAACCCCATCCCTCTCCCGATTGATGAGGACCACATTTATTTAAATGTGGCCGGAGTCAAGAACGGGAAGATAGTTGGGCAGGACGGTCATAGTAAGGCCGTCATGTAACCCCACCGCCAGACCAGTGGATCGTCCTCCTCGATCGACTCCGCTCCCTCTCAGATGGAGCGTCAGCTGAGAGACGTCCGGAAGAAGATGGAGGTCGTGACAAACTACAACCAGACTCTTCTTCACTGGTGCTCCTCGGTCTCTCAACAGATGGGAGTCAAACCTCCACCTCCACCTCCACCTCCACCTCCACCAGAGCTTGGTGTGGAGGGGAGCAGTGCAGGTGGTGATGATGACAAAGACGAGGAGAACAAATCGGTGGTGAACTTCTTCGTCTATGATGAGGAGTAGATGGAGAGAGAGAGAGAGAGAGAGGGAGGGAGGGAGTGAGTGAGTAAAAAATAATTTATTAAATTTGTATTTTTTAAATTTTATATTTTTTGTTGAATATTTTAGATTTTTTAATTGATGTTAATATTTCTATTATATTTTGGGAAATTGTCTTTCCACTACATTAGATTTAGTCAACTTGCTTATAGAGTAGTCCATTTAAAAAAAGAGTATCACTATTCAAACCCCAAAATCCTCTAAATCTACTCCACCTACTAAACATACCCCATTAAAATTTAAAAATCAACATATATTACTAAACATACCCCATTTCATTCCTATAATATCCGTCCTCCATTAATATTCTCCCAATTCCATTAAATTCACATCACTTACTAAAAATTCTCACCATTCCATATTCCCATTAAAATCTTTCATTTAATTTTTTTATTCTTTCATATTCTTTAATTTTAATCAAAGTTAAAAAAATATAATAAAAGTTAAATATATTTTGAATTTTCTTATAAATAATTAAATAAATCTTCTAAATAAGTATTTATCAAAATAAATATCTTCAAAAATATCAAAAACTAAAATAAATATAAAGACAATTTTAATAATTAATTAAACTGTATAATATATTTAAATAAAAAATAAATAGTAAATTTGACAATTATTTTAAATAATTCAAAAAATAAAATAATTTTAAAAAAAGTTTAGTTAATTTTTTTAAATCATTTAAACCTAAATAATTAATTAAAATTTTATTTTTATTTAGCTTCGATTGAATTTTTAAGATTTTTTAAATAATTTTCTTAATTTAGTTATTTTTAATATTTAATTGATCTTTTTATTTTAAAAAAAAATTGGATTTGTTTTAATTAAATTATTTTGAAGATTTAGTTGATTTATTTTATTTTGTTTTCCAAAATTTTAAGGATTTTATAATTTCATTTTAATTTGATTATTTAAATATTTAATACATTTTTAAACATATTTTTTTTTAGATATTTTAGGGTTTAAAAAAATTAAGAAAAAAAATTGATCAATTAAAAGTTAAAATACTAATTTTTAAATTAAATAACTTAAAGGACTAAAGTCAAAATCAATATAAATTTGGAGTATAATTCATTCCATATATATATAAGGATAACTTAGTCATTTTATTTATGTCTATTTTTGTCTTTAAAATTATGGGTTTTGTTTAGAGGATTTTGGGGTTTAAGTAGTGGGACGCTTAAAAAAATTACTCTCCACGGCATCTATCCCCAAATTACCCCTTAGATTACTTTTCCCCTTTCCCCACCAACTTCTCTCTTTACACTATATCTATTCGAATATCCATTTTCTCTCTCATCTTTTTTTTCTTTTCTTTAAATCACTTTCCCCTTTTAATCCAACTCCCGAAACCAAATTCGTCCATTTCCTTCTTTATTGCTACCTTCCTCTCTTATTGGCATGCCTAGAGAGAGAGAGAGTGTGAATGAGAGAGGGTTTTAGGTGGGATATGAAATAGGTGTATTATTTGAAAGAAGGCATGCACAGGGTTGCGACGGCCATTAATGATGTGACGAAGCTTTTCTTCGCACCACCGCCGCCTCTCCTCCAATTTATCGCCGATCATTGCACTTACGGATGGGATTCAAGGCGGTGGAGACTATTTTGCGCATAGCCAGTGAAATAAGAGCAATTCGACCAGATTTGGATCCAAACATGCGGATTTAAGGTCGCTCGATGGAGGGTAGCTTCGACCAAGGCAGCGTCGACGGAGGGCACCCCCAAATTACAGAACCCATTTTCCAAATCATCGAATTTCCACACCCCAGCCCGGTCTTTTACTTGCCACAAGAATTGGTGCGTCCTTCGAAGAACCGTATGGGACTCAATCCAATCGAAATAGCAGCACCCATTTTCAATGTGTTTCTCTCTGCTTTGGAATTCATCAGACTAGCTTCTGAATCCTTCGCGAAGGTATGCAGTGTTTTTTTTCTTATTCAATTAAATTTGTAGATCTTGAGGGGAAGGAATCATAGGTTTTTTGGATTTGTCTTTTGGTGGTATAATGTTGATGAATCTGTCTTTTTGGATTTGTTTTGAACTTATAGTCAAATTGTAATTGCACACTTGTTTTTCTTTTTCTTTTTAATAACATATTGATATAATTTTACAAGAATTGAATTTTTTTATGTGTAGGGAATTATAGCGATTGGATTTTTCTCAGTGATTTTATGTTGATGAATCTGCTATATGATGATCATATCACTGCCTCCCTCTCTTCCTCATTTTTTGGTCATAAGACTAATATTTGAACTTTATTAGTGTATATTTTGAACTTATAAATAAATTGTAATTGAACTTAATAATAAAATTTTGAACTTTATGAATATTATGTTGTACTTTTTAAGGAAAAAACTGCACTTAATAAAACACAATGTTGAACTTTTTCTAATGTTATTTTGACCAGTGTTCAACCTAATGTGCATTTATTAATATAGTAGTATTGGTTAATTTATTTTGTAATTTATTAATTAATTTTTTTTTACTTAAATTTACAATTTATTATTTAATTTGAGATGTGAAGGTAATGTTGAAGTTAAAAGAGTATGTATAATTTAAATGGAAGTAGGGGGGGAATATGAATTCGAATTCAAAGTTTGAATTAAAAAAAAAAGGTAGGGAATATAAATTCATAAAAAAGTGTCAAAAAGTACAAAAAGAAAAAAATGAGGGTTACTTTTGTTTTAGGGGCATTTATGTAATTGATAGTGGTATTCATGTAATAATATAGTAACTTTTGAAGTTGAAAGTAATTATTTGAAGAGGCACAAGTGCTAAGTAACCTCTCTCTAGCTTTTGCATTCCAAAGCAATTTACCCTTATATTTTTATTATGATTTTATAATTAATTTGTATGAATCATTATAGATTTACATATATTGTATGAAACAATTTTTTTTTTTTAATTTGATGAATTAAAAAAAATAGGACTCAATTTGAAGTTATATATAATTAAATGCATAAAAAACGAATAAATTAATAATTTATTGTAGTCTAAAATATTAAATTTGCAAAATATAAAAAAGTTTAGTGTGTATATATATATATATATATATATAAATGAAATAGAAACAAAAAGGAATTAATTTGATGAATTAAAAAAAACGGGACTCAATTTGAAGTTATAAACAATTAAATGAATAAAAAACGAATAAATTAATAATTTATATTAGTCTAAAATATTAAATTTACAAAATAATTTTTTTTAGTAAATATATATATAAATGAATTAGAAACAAAAATGAATTAATTTGATGAATTAAAAAAAACGGGAGTCAATTTGAAGTTATATACAATTAAATGCATAATAACGAACAATAATTACAAGTGTCCTAGTGGTTCATGCCTCCTCCGGGTAACCCGGAGGTCGGTGATTCGATTCTTCTTGGGCGCATATATGCTCATTTATTTCTACAAGTCTTACAAAGGCTTATACACTATATGACTCACCTAATATGAGCTAATGGGTCAGTGGCTCAATGGTTTGCGTCTCTCCTGAACCCTAATGGGCAGGGGTTCGAACCCACTGAGCCTTTTTTTTAGGTTCGGAGATTAGCGACCGCCCTCAATTTGGTCGCTTGTTAGCCAATTTTCGTTTAAGCACAAATTGAACCACTCGCAAGTGAACGAGTTCGTTGTATTAAGGCTATGGACCAAGTTAAAATTATCGAACCCACAGGAGGTGGGAAGTGTTCTTAGGAAGTAATTTCAAAATTGACATGAAGTTACAAATAAAAGTTTTCTGGTTTGATTACGCTACTAAACAAGTGAATTAAAAGCGAGCAAACTAACAAACAAGAAAAGAGATCTAACTAACTTCGAAACGACGAAGTGCAAGGGGGAGAGAGATGCTTAGGATATTTTCAACCTAGTGAAACTTAAGTAGGATTGTCAAGCCGATTCTATGCGTCAATTTGGACTTACTAGGGGACCTCACCAATTACCTAAACAACTATTCAAGCAATTAGTGTCTATTGATGGGGTTCTCTACGATTAATTCTCTCTCGACGAATCAAACGTAAAATAAACGCATTCAATCATCAATCTCACACTCATTCATCTAATCATGCTCATGTAACTCTCGTCTACGCTAAACATGCATCGAAAAACAAGCTACAAGAGATCAACAATCAAAGCTCAATACAAATCCATCAATAGAAGCAAAATCCAAATATCAACATAGAATAGACAAAGAGCAATCCACACTCAAGATTTCACATGGTATCTAACATCCCAAGCATCAAAACAATTAGCTCATGGTCTCAAAATGAACAACCATAGCTAAACAAGAACACAATAATAAACCCATAGCTAAATAGAAATAAAATTGCAATAAAAAGGAAAGAAATCACCTCTTGGGTTTACAAATGTATGAAACTTCAACCAATTCTTCACTCTTACTTGAAATTGAAAGCTACTTCTATGAAAATTGAAAATCTAAAGCTAGGGCTAAACTAATTAATGAGAAAATTTGTGTGTGTGAGTGGGTGTTTCCATGGTGAAGTGTGTGTGTCTATGTGTGTCCCAAAATCTGAGAATGTGGGTATTTATAGTGGGGGAAGAAGGCTTGAGACGAAATTGCAAAGGAGCCCCTAAAAAATAATCAAATTTCGATTTTTCCAAAAATTCCGCAGCCAACTCGACCGAGTTGATCCACTCGACCGAGTGGCTCGGTCGAGTGCGTTTTTTAAAAGTGCTACCGACTTTTCCGCATAAGGGTACTCGACCGAGTAGCTTGACTCGAGCAAGTGGCTCGATCGAGTAAGGCAAAATCCTTCCGAGTCTTCTGTTAAAACCGACATTGACTCGCGCGAGTAGGGCAACTCGACCGAGTAGCTCGGTCGAGTACGTTTTTTAAAATCGCTCTTCAGTTTTTCCCAGGCTACTCGATCGAGTTGATCTACTCGACCAAGTGGCTCGGTCGAGTAGCCTGGAATGCAGCCCTTCTTCATTTAATTGGGCCGAATCTTTTGGGCCTTCCTCTTTTGCTCCACATGGGCCGACACCTTGGGCCTTCTTTTGCTAAAAAATCATCTCGGCCCAATTCCTCTTTTCTCCTACAATATTCTCGTTTTCTTCTCGACTTTTCTCCTCGCTCGACCTCACAAAATTATAGGCTCGTATTTTCTTCTAAAAATATTCAATTTCCTGCAAAAATAACAAAAATGCCTTTCTCGACAATTAAGCACAAATGGTCAAATTAATGTAAATAATTGCAAGAAATTCAATAAAATTAGCAAATTAACTGCACAAATTTCGAGCAAAAATCACACTAATCACCCCCTCAAACTTAAAGTGTTGCTCGTCCCCGAGCAACGAAAAAGATAAACAAGTGGGAGGATTGCGAGAAATGAGTGTCCAAAAGAATAAATAGCAATTGTCAAATTCCTTCAATCAAATCAAGCTCTTAAGTACCAAAAATCAACTAGCAAGTTTACAAGTCATGTTCAAATCAATGCAAGATCAAGTGCTCAATTCACAATTTTCCTTTCAAGTAAGTGTTTCACTCATCACTCAAAAGTGTATCAATGAATGTTTACTCTCAACAATCGATTCACACAAATGCACTACCATAGGCTTGCCAAAATTCTAAATTCTCCACTACTTTCTAAGTGATCAATCAAAGAATCAATGAGGACTTTGCATTTGGTTGTAATGTTGGGCTCTTTGGTTAAGGTGGGGAATTTTGGGAAAAAGTGACTCGTAAACTAGTGGAGCGAGAAATAAAAACGCATAGACACATCTAAAATTCTCAAGACAAAGTTGCAAGTGATCAAGTTGCAACTCTAATTTCCAAACTCCAACAATTTGCTAGTTCTCATTTTTCAAGCACATTCTCACCATTAACCATCAAACACTTCTTTTGAACTTGTAGCTCTACCAAATTCTTGTACACAAGAGAGTTTTCTCACAATTTTTTTCTTTTCACAAACCACTCAATCTTTTCTCGTACAATTTTTTTTTTCAACTCATCTTTTTCTCTTTTTCACTCTTTCACTTTCACACCAACTCATCCACCAAATTCACATTTAAGCTCAATTCAACCTCACTACCCTCATTCAAGCTCCACTAGTTCATAGGGACAAATTAGGCTCACAAAAAGGGATAATTAGGCTAAATTTGTAGGTTGCCAAGAAAAATAGGTCAATAGGCTCAAAAGGGCTAACTACGGAAAAATTTCATTTGGTATGGAAAATTTGGCTAAGTGACTATTCAAATCAAAGATGGCCTCATATCACTTTCAAAGATTTCACACTCAATGTAGCCTCAAACAAGACAATTGGCAAGTTCTAGAGCACACAAGCATGAACGATACTCACAAGAAAGAACTTAGACCCAAAATATGCAAGTCTAAAGGCTCTAAAGCTCACGGGCTTGTCTAATCATGGATTGAGCACAAAATTAAGCATAATCTTCACATGAACAAGTAAGCAAGCATGTCTCAATCAATACCATCAAGCTCAACTAGATCTCAAAAACCAAACAATCACCATCTAATAATTTTTCGACACCAAGCCACACAATCAAAACTCCAAAGAATATACTCAAAGATATACAATAAGCCCACAATTAAGCACACATATCATGCCAAGTACTAGAATAAGCAAAACTCTACAAAATTGAGGCGTGCGCCTGTGCAATGTACAAGTGAAGCCTCTAGTGCGCCGGTGCAATGTATAATGTGAAAATCAAAACAAATAACCCCCCCAAACTTAGACATTGCTAAGCAATTCTAAGTTTGGGGTATACTACCTCCAATTAGCACCAAGCACTTTCTTCTTTCTTCTTCACGACACTATCACCATCACGTTAAGCTCCTTGAGTATGCTCACATTTTCGACCTTTCAACTCCATCTCCTAAAAAGTATCTAGCTCTCAAACCATCAACAAACATGTCAAAGCAAAACTCATGTACAAGTATATATTAGCAATTAAATCCAAAATTCCTAACAAAAATAATTTCCACTAAGCTCTAATCAAATGGGAGTGCATCGGTGCAATTAAAAATTATGCATAAAAAGACGAACACCCCCCCAAACTTAGACTTTGGTCTAAGTTTTAAGAAGGTGTTGTACCTCAAGGTTCCCTCAAGCACGTCTTTCTATAAAGCTCGAACTCTCACCGAGCCCCAACACACGACCCCATCAACTTGAGTACTTCCCCTTCGTTAGAGAGCAAAAAACACCTCCTTCACACAAAGAGCAAGCCCACCTACACAAACAAACTAACAAAACAAAATAAAGCAATAAAATAAAAAAAATAACGATAAATAAACAAGAATGAAAAAGGATGGGTTGCCTCCCATCTAGCGCTATTTTTATCGTCCTATGCCGGACGGAACCCGTTCGAGTTCAAACCTCTTGAAGAGATTTGGTACCTCCCCCGTCCTTTTGACAAGGACTAAAGTAGTACTTCACTCGGTGACCATTCACTTTGAAGCGACTTCTATTTTTGCTTTCAAGCTCAAGATAACCACTAGGAAAAACTTCCTTAACTTTGAACGGTCCACTCCACTTGGATTTCAACTTCCCCGCAAAAAGTTTCAAACATGAATTAAACACCAAAACTTCATCTCCCACTTCAAATTCCTTCTTTTTGAGCTTTGCATTATGCCATTTTTTGGTCTTCTCTTTAAAAATTTTTGCATTCTCATATGTCGATTCTCTAAACTCCTCAAGCTCACTCAATTGAAGCAACCTTTTCTCCCCTACCAATCCACTATCAAAGTTCAATTTCTTAATTGCCCAATAAGCTCTATGCTCAAGTTCCACCGGCAAATGACACGACTTCCCAAATACCAATTGATAAGGGGACATCTCCAACGGTGTTTTGAAGGCCGTTCGGTATGCCCATAAAGCATCATCCAACTTAATTGCCCAATCCTTCCTTGTTGGGTTCACCGTTTTTTCAAGAATTTGTTTGATTTGCCAGTTGGACACTTCCGCTAGACCATTAGTTTGAGGATGGTAAGCGGTGGAGACCTTGTGCTTCACATCATACTTTGCAAGGAGGCTTCCCATCAATTTGTTCACAAAATGACTTCCTCCATCGCTTATCAACGCTCGTGGCACCCCAAATCGAGTAAAGATATTCTTCTTTAGAAAAGCTATCACCACCTTAGCATCATTCGCCTTTGTTGGTATTGCCTCTATCCACTTTGAAACATAATCCACTCCTACTAGAATGTAAAGATATCCGTGTGATGGTGGAAATGGTCCCATGAAATCAAGTCCCCATACATCGAATAACTCAACTTCCACAAAGATACTCAATGGCATTTCATCTCTCTTTGTGATCCCACCCAATTTTTGACAACGATCACATCTTCTCACGAACTCATGACAATCCTTGAAGAGTGTAGGCCAAAAGAAACCACTTTGAAGCACCTTTGAAGCAATTTTCAAACCCCCGAAATGTCCACCACACGGAAGTGAGTGACAATGTTGAATTATATTCTCCCATTCTTCTTGTGGCACACATCTCCTAATCAATGAATCAACACCTCTTCGGAAAAGATATGGTTCGTCCCAAATATACTTCCTCACATCTTTATAAAACTTCTTCCTCTCGTATGAGTTGAGATCGGGCGGTGTCTCTCCACTTGCTAAAAAATTGGCATAGTCGGCATACCAATGCGCACACTTCCCGACCTTCCAAATGGGAGTTTCCTCCAATCGAAAAAGTTTCTCATCCGGGAATGTCTCCTTAACTTCCTCTTTGTCCTCCAATGCACCTTCCTCTCTCTCCAATCGGGACAAGTGGTCCGCTATGTAATTCTCCTTCCCTTTCTTGTCAACGATGTCTAGGTCAAATTCTTGTAGAAGTAGTATCCATCGAATCAACCTTGGTTTGGAATCCTTCTTGTTCATCAGATAACGAATGGCTGCGTGATCGGTGTACACTGTGGTCTTCGCCCCCACCAAATAAGGCCGAAACTTATCCACAGCATACACCACGGCTAGAAGCTCCTTCTCAGTGGTCGTGTAATTCAACTGAGCTGAGTTGAATGTTTTGCTAGCATAATATATGACATGAAAGCGGCCTTCGCGCATTTGCCCTAAAGCTACTCCCATGGCATGATCACTTGAGTCACACATTAACACAAACGGCTCTCTCCAATCGGGAGTTACCAAGATCGGAGCACTCACCAAAGCTTCCTTTAACTTCCTGAAAGCATCAAGACATTCATCAGAAAACACATAAGGAGTATCTTTTTCTAATAAATGAGACAAAGGTTTAGAAATCTTAGAGAAGTCCTTGATGAATCGACGATAAAATCCTGCATGACCCAAAAACGATCGGATTCCCTTCTCATTTGTAGGGGGAGGAAGCCTCTCAATAGCAACAATCTTCGCTTTGTCAACCTGCAAACCCTTTGAAGACACATGGTGACCAAGAACGATCCCCTCCTTAACCATAAAATGGCATTTTTCCCAATTAAGGACGAGGTTCGTTTCTTGGCACCTCTCAAGAACAAGTTCCAAATTGTTAAGACATAAATCAAAAGAATCACCAAAGACAGAAAAATCATCCATAAACACCTCCATCACATTTTCTATCAACCCGTGGAAAATGGCCATCATGCACCTTTGGAACGTAGCCGGTGCATTGCAAAGCCCAAAAGGCATTCTCCTAAATGCAAACGTTCCATAGGTGCATGTTAAGGTCGTTTTCTCTTGGTCTTCAGGGGCAATCATGATTTGATTGTACCCCGAATAACCATCAAGAAAGCAATAGTACTCAAATCCACCCAACCGGTCCAACATTTGATCAATAAAAGGAAGAGGGAAATGATCTTTTCGAGTGGCTTTGTTCAATTCCCTATAATCAACACAAACTCGCCAACCCGTTGCTACCCTAGTGGCTATCACTTCATTAGTTTCAGTTGTAATTACGGTCATTCCCCCTTTCTTAGACACACAATGCAACGGAGATACCCATGGACTATCGGAAATTGGGAAAATCATGTTGGCATTTAAGAGTTTTAAAATTTCTTTCCTAATGACCTCTTGAAGTATAGGGTTCACTCTCCTTTGACTTTGTACAACCGGTTTACAATTCTCTTCTAACCTTATCTTATGCATACAAATAGCCGGGTTAATTCCCTTAAGATCCTCTATGCTCCAACCTAGGGCAGTTTTGTGTTTTCTAAGGACATCCAATAACTTATCTAACTCACACGAACTTAAAGAAGATGAAACAATTACCAGGAGGAGTCCTTCACTATCCAAGTAGGCATACTTGAGGTGCTCCGGAAGGTCCTTTAGCTTATTCTTCTTTTCTTCGTTTGGCTCACTCCCCGGAACGGGTATGAATAGAGATGGAGTACTCAATCTTGCTTGTTTGATCTCCTCTACTTCCCTATCTTCCAAAGATCTTGCCTCATCCTCTTCTTCATCCTTCATAAACCTATCATCACAAGAGACAAATATTTCATTAGAATGGCAATTAGGCATATGAAGTACATAATCTTTAGTTAAGAGATTGTAAGAAGATTCTTCCCAAGCCTCTTTGAGGCATAAGTCAATGACGTCAATTGCATGACATTCCTCTTTCTCCATGGGATGTTTCAACGAAGCATTAATGGAGAAATTAATCTCCTCTCCATTTAGTTTCAAGGTGAGCTTCCCTTTGTGGACATCTATCACCGCTTGGGCAGTCGATAAAAATGGTCGACCAAGGATTAATGGGACGTCTTTGTCTTCTTCCATCTCCATCACAAAGAAGTCCGCAGGAAATGTGAAATTGTCTACC
This sequence comes from Ballota nigra, assembly GCA_947034835.1. Taxonomy (NCBI): domain Eukaryota; kingdom Viridiplantae; phylum Streptophyta; class Magnoliopsida; order Lamiales; family Lamiaceae; genus Ballota; species Ballota nigra. The sequence goes on from OX344730.1 coordinate 27,627,133, forward strand.
TTGACAATCACATCTTCAACAAAACCGTTGGGGATTGTGGTCGACCCATCCGCCAATTGAAGCGTGATTGTGGTTGGTTCCAATTCTCCTTGACTCAAACTTTTGAATATCGAAAACGGCATTAAATTGATACTAGCACCAAGGTCGCACAATGCATTTCTCACCACTCCGTTCCCCATATCGCAAGCGAGTGTGAAGCTCCCCGGATCCTTCATTTTCTGGGGTAAGTTCCTTTGAAGAAGTTCACTACACTCTTTAGTTAACTTTACCATTTCCGGTTCTTCCACCCTCCGTCTTCTTGCCAATATGTCCTTCAAAAACTTCGCATAACTTGGCATTTGTTCGATGGCTTCATAAAATGGGATGTTGATGTAAAGCTTCTTGAACACATCGAGGAATTTTCCAAATCTTTCATCTAACTTCTTCTTCATGAATCGTTGAGGAAATGGAACCGGTACCAAAGATTTTGGTACCCCCCATTCATCCACCTCAACCTTGCTCTTGTTTTCTTTTTCCATCTTGACTCTCTTCCATTTAGGGATGACTTCTTCTTTCGCTGTTTCTTCCACTTTTTGCTTCCCTTTTTCCAAACGTCTCTTCTCATGTTCTTTCTCCTCTTCATTATCCTCCTCTTCTTGCTTCCCCTCAACGCTATCATGTAATTTTTCTCCTTCACTTTCATCCTCTAGTGGTGGCATGGAAGGTCCTTCATACCTTGCTCCACTCCTCAACTCTATGGCTTGACAATGCTCCCTTGGGTTTATCTCGGTGTTGGATGGAAACTTTCCTTTGTTTAATTGAGGACCCAAAGCATTTGCGATTTGTCCAATTTGATATTCGAGAGCTTTGAATTGAGTATCATGTTGTGCCAACTTAATCTCCTTCTTCTTATCCGACTCCTCCAATCTTTGGCCAACCTCCTCAATCCTCCGATTATTCTCTTCCATCCTCCGATTAGATTCCTCCATTCTCCTATTCATATCCTCCATATTCTTCAACATTAATTGAAGAGTCTCATCGGTATTCCCTTTTCCTTCGTGATTTGGAGGTTTGGACCTCGGGTCTACCCCCATGGGCAATTGGATTGCTCCTCTAGGGTTCCCATATGAGAAATTTTCATGTTTCCTCCATGGTTGATTTGAAGATCCTCCTTGATGGTACACATTGTTGGGAGGAGAGACTCCTTGAAACCTTGCTTGAAACGGTGGTGCTTGATATGGTTTTTGACTTTGCACATTGTTTTGAAACCCTCCTTGGAATTGTTGTCTTCCCATATAGTTTACTTCTTCACTTGATGACAGAACATTAGGACTTGCTTCCACTTGCCCAACTTGCACATGAGAAGAAGGAAGGTTTAGATTCCCCAATTTGTCAATCAAAGCCATCATGACACTCTTCAAACCATCGTTTTGTTCTTCCAAAGCAGCAATTTTATCTCTTTTTCCTCCTCCACTTGAACTACAAAATGAGTCATTTGCAGCTATGTTGTCGATAATCTCATTCACTTGCTTCACAGTTTTTGACCATACGGATCCACCGGTACTTGAGTTAAGGTGATTTCTATCCCATTCATTAAGCCCTATAGTGAAGTATAAGATAGTCTGGACCTCGGGTAGACCATGTTGAGGACAAGCCAATAGCAAGCTTTGGTACCTCTCCCAAGCATCGGTTATTGATTCACCATGAAACTGCTTGAATTTTGTGATTGCTTCTTGTGCCTTTAGAACCTTGGACGGGGGGTAAAACTTCTTCAAGAATTGAGTACTCAGATCCTCCCAAGTATTTGCCATAGGGTTCATATTTTGTATCCATTTCTTCGCCCTCCCCTTCAATGTGAACGAAAAGAGTCGTAACATCTTAGCGTCGTGTGAAACACCGGGATATTTCACGGTGTCACAAACCTCTATAAAGTTACCCAAATGAACATGGGGATCTTCTCGTTCATCTGATCCATCAAATTGTGATTCTCTCAACATTCGTAGCAATGCGGGACTCACTTCAAACTTCTCGGCTACAATGTGCGGCCTTGCTATTCCATCATAAAACTCCTTCATCTTAGGTTCATAAAAATCTTTGAGGAGCGGTTCACGATCTTGGGGATTTGGTTCGGGTTGGTAGACGGGTTGATGATTCGGGTTGTTTTGAGGTGGATGTGGCATTTGAGGAATATGGTAAGGATAAGGATAAGGGTAGTTTGGTGGATATTGAGGTGGGTACGGGTAATAGTTAGGTGGTTGTTGGTAGTGAGGATGTTGTTGATTTTGAGGTGGAGGGTAGTTATATGGGTAATGTGGATAGGGTTGAACATTTTGTAGTTGATGGAACGGGTTTCCCCTTTGAACTTGTCTTTGATGAAGGTCATTCCCTTCATTCCTTCCTTGAGCTACTTGTGGATTCCCATTTCCGTTTCCATCATTCACTACGAACCCTTCATTCACCGGTTCTCCATCACCATTATGACTTCCTTCACCCACATTGGCTTCATTTACCTCCATATTTTGATTTCCTCTTCTCCTACGATTTCTTCCTCGGTTTCGTCTAGCCATGGCTTCAATCTCCAAATCTATCGGAATGAGTTGTGTCCCACTAGATCTCGTGTTCATACACCTACACCAATACCACGTATCAAACCGACCTCGAGAAACGAAAAGAAAAACAACAACGAATAAAATATGAAAGAAATAACAAATAACAACACGCAACGAAATTAAATCAACTAAGAACACACGTCACCTCCCCGGCAACGGCGCCAAAAACTTGTTAGCCAATTTTCGTTTAAGCACAAATTGAACCACTCGCAAGTGAACGAGTTCGTTGTATTAAGGCTATGGACCAAGTTAAAATTATCGAACCCACAGGAGGTGGGAAGTGTTCTTAGGAAGTAATTTCAAAATTGACATGAAGTTACAAATAAAAGTTTTCTGGTTTGATTACGCTACTAAACAAGTGAATTAAAAGCGAGCAAACTAACAAACAAGAAAAGAGATCTAACTAACTTCGAAACGACGAAGTGCAAGGGGGAGAGAGATGCTTAGGATATTTTCAACCTAGTGAAACTTAAGTAGGATTGTCAAGCCGATTCTATGCGTCAATTTGGACTTACTAGGGGACCTCACCAATTACCTAAACAACTATTCAAGCAATTAGTGTCTATTGATGGGGTTCTCTACGATTAATTCTCTCTCGACGAATCAAACGTAAAATAAACGCATTCAATCATCAATCTCACACTCATTCATCTAATCATGCTCATGTAACTCTCGTCTACGCTAAACATGCATCGAAAAACAAGCTACAAGAGATCAACAATCAAAGCTCAATACAAATCCATCAATAGAAGCAAAATCCAAATATCAACATAGAATAGACAAAGAGCAATCCACACTCAAGATTTCACATGGTATCTAACATCCCAAGCATCAAAACAATTAGCTCATGGTCTCAAAATGAACAACCATAGCTAAACAAGAACACAATAATAAACCCATAGCTAAATAGAAATAAAATTGCAATAAAAAGGAAAGAAATCACCTCTTGGGTTTACAAATGTATGAAACTTCAACCAATTCTTCACTCTTACTTGAAATTGAAAGCTACTTCTATGAAAATTGAAAATCTAAAGCTAGGGCTAAACTAATTAATGAGAAAATTTGTGTGTGTGAGTGGGTGTTTCCATGGTGAAGTGTGTGTGTCTATGTGTGTCCCAAAATCTGAGAATGTGGGTATTTATAGTGGGGGAAGAAGGCTTGAGACGAAATTGCAAAGGAGCCCCTAAAAAATAATCAAATTTCGATTTTTTCCAAAAATTCCGCAGCCAACTCGACCGAGTTGATCCACTCGACCGAGTGGCTCGGTCGAGTGCGTTTTTTAAAAGTGCTACCGACTTTTCCGCATAAGGGTACTCGACCGAGTAGCTTGACTCGAGCAAGTGGCTCGGTCGAGTAAGGCAAAATCCTTCCGAGTCTTCTGTTAAAACCGACATTGACTCGCGCGAGTAGGGCAACTCGACCGAGTAGCTCGGTCGAGTACGTTTTTTAAAATCGCTCTTCAGTTTTTCCCAGGCTACTCGATCGAGTTGATCTACTCGACCAAGTGGCTCGGTCGAGTAGCCTGGAATGCAGCCCTTCTTCATTTAATTGGGCCGAATCTTTTGGGCCTTCCTCTTTTGCTCCACATGGGCCGACACCTTGGGCCTTCTTTTGCTAAAAAATCATCTCGGCCCAATTCCTCTTTTCTCCTACAATATTCTCGTTTTCTTCTCGACTTTTCTCCTCGCTCGACCTCACAAAATTATAGGCTCGTATTTTCTTCTAAAAATATTCAATTTCCTGCAAAAATAACAAAAATGCCTTTCTCGACAATTAAGCACAAATGGTCAAATTAATGTAAATAATTGCAAGAAATTCAATAAAATTAGCAAATTAACTGCACAAATTTCGAGCAAAAATCACACTAATCATCGCTAATCGTAGACTTTAAATTCAACAATTATTTTTATTAAAAAATTAAATTAGCGACCGTCAGTGGGTGGTCGCAAAGCCCCAATCGGGTCAAACCCGGTCGAACCAACGACTGATCGGAGGCTGTCTCTAACTCTTAGCGACCGCCTAGGCGGTCTCTGAACAACGACTTGGTTTTAAAAGGCGGTCGCTAATATTAGCTACAGTCGTTTTAGCGACCAATAAAAATTGGTCGCTATCATGTTTTGTGACAAAAAATCGATCGTTAATCTGCATTTTTTTGTAGTGTTAGTTCTAAATTGATGGGTCAATACTCATAGTGTTTTTAGGTGTTGAGATTATTGTATATTTTGAACTTATGCTTTGATTTACTAATATTTAGTTTAATTTCGGTGGTTGAATCATTGTTGATTCTACCGATAGGTTTACTGTGTTTTAATTAATTGCTACAACGTCTATTCATGTAATTTTGCTTGAGCATCACTAAGTGTTTTAGTGAGAATCATGATTGATCAAATGCGAAAAATTATGCTTGTATTAATTTGAATCCTACACGTGAACTTAATATTTGGTAGCGTAGAGTGGAGGATTAGGAGGAAGCTTTTGTACCGATTTGGAAGCACCTCAGTGTGAGACAATATTATTCAAAGGGGAAGAGTTGTCCTTCATAACTTTTTTACTCTATTGTTAGCCTTGAGTAATTAGCCATTTCACACTATTGAGAAATGAACCAAAATAATTTTCTTAATTTACTTGTTCCACTTTTGCAATTTGATCATCACCTAAATTTGTAATTTTCTATCCTTGACTCTACCCAATTGGGCGCCCCTTTTATTGTTTTACATTTTGTTGTAAATCGAGAGTGTAAATTAGAGACGCAAATTTGTTCACTCAGTTTATCGATAACGACTACGTCTGGGGGCGTACCAAGTCAGGAGTTTCACTAATATGTGTGTGTATGTGTGTATACAATTTTGAGTACAATGATCTATTTATAATATAAAAGACCTAGTATAAACCTAAAACCTGTTTAGGTTATAAGTCCATTAGTAATGTCCACATCAAACCTTCTAGATTTGGTATATAAATCTACTGGATTTATAACACTCCCCCTTGGACATTACGACATAACATATATGTCTTGTCATAAAAACTCCACATGCTATGTAGCGACCAAATATTTAGTTAGGGAGGAATGTAATTTTATTGATCTTCCGGATCAAATCTTCTGGATTTATTTCGGGGTTACCTCTCCCCCTGAAGACAACAACCCTTTGAGTTTTCGCTTCCCTATACCATGAATGTATTTTTCAAAAGTAGATGTAGGTATGGACTTAGTGAACAGATTTGCTAGATTGTCACTAGATTGCACCCTTTGAATGGTAATCACGCCACTCTTCTAGAGTTCGTATGGGTAGAAAAACTTAGGTGAAATATGTTTCGACAGGTTTCCCTTGACGTACCTATTACTCATTTGTGCGATGCAAGCTGCGTTGTCTTCAAATATAACAGTAGGGGATGTATGCCTTTAGTGATACCACACGAGTCACCAATGTGTTTTACTAAGGATCTCAATCAAACACATTCTCGTGCGGCTTCAAACAAAGCTATAATCTCTGAGTGGTTTGAAGATATGGTAACCATGGTTTGTTTAACCAATCTCCACGAGATCGCGGTACCACCACAGAGAAAAACGTAACCAGTCTGGGATATGGCATTGTGGGGATCAGACAAATAGCCAGCATCCGCATAACCTACCAATGTTTTGTCTTGGTTCCTACGGTAAAACAGTCCAAGATCTTGAGACCCTTGGAGATACCGTAGAACATGCTTAACACCATTCCAATGTCTCCTTGTAGGAGAAGTGCTATATCCCGAAAGCAAATTAACTGCAAATACAATATCCGGTCTAGTGTAATTTGCGAGATAGAGTAATGCTCCAACAACGCTAAGATAAGGAACTTCTGGTCCCAGAATTTCTTCTGTATCTTCTCTTGGTCTAAATGGGTCCTTATCCACTTCGAGGGATCGGACAACCATAGGTGTGCTTAGTGGATGAGATTTATCCATATGAAATCTCTTCAATACCTTCTTCACGTAGGTTGACTGGTGTATAAGAATTCCTTTTGGGAGATGCTCGATCTGCAGGCCGAGGCAATACTTGGTTTTACCCAAGACTTTCATTTTAAATTCAGCTTTCAAGATTGAATTGACTTCTTCAATCCCTTTGCATGTTCCGATTATGTTTAGATCATCAACATATACAGATATGATGTAAAAACCACTTTGCGATTTCTTCGTGAATACGCATGGGAAAGCTATATCAATCGTGTATACCTTCTTCTGGAGGAATTCACTAAGTCGGTTGTACCACATGAGACCTGATTGCTTTAGGCCGTACAATGACTTCTGCAGTTTTATGCTATACATACTGCAATTTTCACCATTCCTCATCTGGGGAATCACAAATCCATCGAGGATTTTCATATAGATGTCGGCATCTAGTGATCCGTATAAATATGCGGTTACAACGTCCATTAATCTCATTTGGAGATTCAATTTAACTGCCAAATATATTAAGTAGCGGAACGTTATTGCGTCCATTACGGGAGAATAGATTTGATCGAAATCAATACCGGGTCTCTACGAAAACCCTTGAGCTACTAGCCTCGCTTTGTATCTCTCCACAATATTGTTCTCATTTTGTTTTCGTACAAAAATCCATTTATATCCTACAGGGACAGCGCGCGCGGGTGTACGAACGATAGAGCCAAATACTTTTCTTTTACTTAGCTATGCGAGCTCTGCTTCAATTGTCTCTTTCCATTTTACCCAATCGGAGAGCTTCCGGCACTCAGCGATAGTTTTGGGTTCTGGATCTAGATCGTTATTTATAACGGAAAGAACAATTGTTGCTGCAAATGTATCATCGACGACAATAATATTTTTATTATATGTTTCTCTCGTATCTATGAAATTCATAGAGACTTCAACGTTTATGTCAACCAGACCTTTTTCATTTCCCAGTGTATCTAGGTCTGGTCGTTCCGCGGTCCTAGTGCGCTGAATATTTTGTGCACATGCTTCATTACTAGGACGCTCATCTTCTGGACGAATCTCTTCTGGAGGTTTCACGTTCGGCTAACCAGTTTTGCTGATCTTTCTTTTAGGTGTATTTGTATTGATTGTAAGTCCTTTACGCTTCTGGCGTGTGGGGGCATGTATACTTAATTTACTTGGGACCTCAACCCTTTGGGGTGCATTTACTGCAGGTATATGCGATTTAGTTATACCTCTATGGTCAGTGAACGCGTCTAGCAGTTGTTTGCTAAATTTTGCAGGTTAATGATCTGAACTTCCAGTTCAGATTGACTAGTGCGTGGATCTAGATACTGAAGATTACTTATGTTCCATGTAAGCTCCCGACATTCATTCAATTTTGAATTCAGATCTCCCCCTAATAACGGGAATTGATCTTTATCGAACGTGCAGTTAGCGAATCGAGCCATTAATTGATCCACGGATAAAGGTTCTAGGTATTTCACGATGGATGGAGAGTCAAATCCAACGTAGATACCTAACTTCCTTTGTGGGCCCATAGAGATACGCTTCGGTAATGTTATCGGAACATACACCGCAAATCCAAAAATACGCAGATGGGAAATGCTTGGTTCTTTCCCACGCACTAGCTGTAAGAGAGAATGATCATTATATGCAGTTGGACGGATTTGTATCAGGTGTGATGCATGTAGGACTGCATGCCCCCAGCATGAAGTGGGTAATTTAGAGTTCATAAGCAATGGTCTAGCGATAAGTTTGATACGTTTTATTAGCACTTCAACAAGACCATTTTGAGTGTGGACGTAGGGGACCGAATGCTCCACCTTAATTCCCAGAGCCATACAATAATCTGTTAAAGCTTTTGAGGTAAACTCAGCAGCATTATCCATGCGAATAGATTTTATTGGATAGTCTGGGAACTGAGCTCGAAGCTCGATAGTTTTTGCAATGAGCTTTGCAAAAGCTTGATTGCGGGTAGACAACAAACAAGCATATGTACACCTAGTGGAGGAATCAATTAGGACCATAAAATACCGAAATGGTCCTGATGCTAGGTGAATCGGTCCACAAATGTCTCCCTGAATTCGTTCAAGAAAAACCGGAGACTCAAGTCCTACCTTGGTGCGTGACGGGTGCACTATTAATTTACCCTTAGAACATGCATCACATATAAATTCATCAACATGAGGGATTCTATTATTTGAAATATTATGACCAATGGAATTAGATAGAATCCTACGTATCATAGTTTGTCCTGGATGACCTAACCGCTGATGTCATAATTTAAAAGAGTTCAGGTCATGAAATTTCATACTCATGGCTAGATGGAGATTGGACGGCAGGATGTAGGAATAGTACAATCCGGAAGAGAAGGAGGGAAGTTTTTCTATAACTTGTTTACGGCTACCTCGAGTAATAGTCATCAAAAGGTATTCGTTATTATTCTCAGTTTTAGTTTCAATGGGATAGCCATTAGCTCTTATATCTTTAAAATTGAGTAGGGTAAGCTTAGATTGTGTAAACAATAAAGCATTATCAATTATGAGTTCGGTACCCATGGGGAGGATAACGGAAGCTCTTTCGGAATCCACTATCATAATATTATCATTGGCTATCGTGGTTACACTCCCCTTTCTTTCTACCAAGTTATGAAAATATTTCCTATCTCTTAATATTATGTGTGTGGTGGCGCTATCTACCAAACATAAATCACAATTTGAATCCATCATGTCAGAGGAAAAAGCCCAAACCTAATAGCTGATATGTTTACAAGCCATGTATAAGAATAGCAATATCCAAATAAATTTGAGGGATAACATATATTGAGGTAAACATATCAAAGTTAAATCATAAATATCATATCATCCATAAAAATAAAATATCCGAAAGACAGGATCCAAATATAAATTGTCTTAACCAAAATAAAGTACTAAAATAATCAAATACTCAAATCACTCATTGTCTCCAAAGTCTTTGAGCTCTATGCCCAAAAGATCATCATTGTTATGGTCAAAATCTACTTCAGGCAGGCTGGCATGGTGAGATTCGACTTTAGGAGTCTTCCCCTTGTCGTCCTTCTGTTGCTTTTGATAAGCCTTAACCAAGTGCTTGGGAGTACGACACGTGCGAGACCAATGGCCTTTGCATCCCCATCTATAGCAGGATTGTTCAACCTTATCTTGAGTACCAGATTTTTTGGAGCGGGATTCGTGTTAGGTGCAGCCTTTCCACGAGCCTGAGCTTGATTATCTTTCGAGGTACCTAGACCACCGGATTTACTATGACATCGGCCTTTGCTACGAGTTCGTTTACTTCCTCTCCCTCTTCCATGCTTGCGACCACTTGTACTACCCTGAGTTATAGCATGTGCTTCTGGCACTACTTGTGAGCCAACCGGTCTCGAGTTATGATTTTTCATAAGGAGTTGGTTGTGCTTTTCTGCCACTAGAAGTGCAGAAATTAGCTCAGAGTGTACAGTGTAGTTCTTAGCCATGTACTGCTGCAAGAGTCCAAGGTTGCTAGTGTGGAAAGTTGATAGAGTCTTCTGGATCAATTCGGCCACAGTTATAGCTTGCTTGCATAACTTTAACTGAGATACAATACGATATAGGGATGAGTTGTCTCCGTCACAGACATAAAGTTCTGGAAACGGAGGTTCAACCAATCGTATTGAGCTTGAGGGAGGAGTATATCATTTTGTTGTTGAAAACGGTCCTTCAGGGACTTCCACAACGTTCTGGGGTCTTTCTCACTGAGATATTCATTTTTCAGGTCCTAATTAAAATGATGTCTAAGGAAAATCAAAGCTTTCGCCTTCTGGGCGTTAGTTGATTTCGAATCATCGACAATAGCCCCACTTAAATTAGTTGAGGCTAGATGGATGTCAACATATTGCGCCCATGTCAGGTAATTACTACCATCAAGAGCAAGCTCAGCGAATTCTCTTTTGGTAATATCAGACATTATATACTACAATTTTTAAAGTGACATGGTGAGTATTGTGACCAATTTATTGACAACGGAGAAATAATGATTTATTTGATTATTCTATAGCACATAGAAGCAAGAATTGGGCGTCGTCTACCAGAAACATGATTTACGGTTCGACAAGTACTGGGTGCCGCCTACCCAAACAATATATACGGACTATAAATGAGGACTATGTGCAAAAAGTAATAATGCATGCAAGATAATTAAATCATAAAAGCATGCACATATAACAATTAAGCACATAAAATAATAATTTTATTGAGAACTAATATTAAAATTAATTCCAAAATTTTCGAGCTTAATTAATATGCAAGAGTATTATTTTTTAATTTTTCAAGTATTTTTCGAAACTTGATAAATTAATTTGAGGACACTGACTTGAACGCAAAATACTAGTTATACTAGTAGTTACTCCACAAGAGTATGGGATCACTGTAGTATGTGCAAGTATAGGGACCAAGTAGTATCGAACCCAAGGGAAGGTATGTATGCGAATAGAGCCCTGAAGATCTACGCGTCGTAGTTAATATGAGTGTGTGTTCGGGTTTAGGAATGTAATTAAACTGCTCTAAAATCTTTTTCTATCAATGCAAATAATCAAATAAAGAACTAAGGGTTTAATCAAATATGGAATGGTGATGCTCAGGATAGGTATCCCTACGTATACTAACGGAGCTAGTACGATAATTAAAACAACCGTGATGTGCAAGTATTAATCCTAAGTGTACTAAAACTAGGCAACCAACTTCCCTAATCTAGAACCAGATTAAAAGACTAAAAGCTCAAGAATTAACCCTAATACTTCGTCATATCAACCTACTTCAAAACCCACTAAACAAGTTATATGGATTATGCTTAATTAATGAGACTCTTATTTACCCAAGGTGATGCGGTCGTCCTCCCTAGATAAACCGGTAGATTATAAACCTGTTGATGACCTTAATCCAAATTAATAATTAGTGGCTGTTTTGTTCTTATAAGATCATCAAACAAGGATATAATCAAAGATTAAAGCTGAATTTTTACAAGTAGGGATTGAGAGAGAAATTTGCAAGAGTTTCTCCTATTTTTGAATTAAGTGAACTTATTCTTATTGTCCCATGAAGGGGTATTTATAGAGGTACAAGCAAGTAGGAGGTGTCACCTCCTTAATCATCCTTATTTTCATGGTGACAAGTGTTAAGACACTTGTTTTATTCCTAAGCTATTACATCTTTACACAATGACAAGTGTTAAAACACTTGTTTGTTCCTAATGTAATGCCTAATTATTGGGATTTCTGATGATCTTCCGAGGTGCCCTCTTGCTCGCTTGCTCGCCTCTGGTTGGGTCTTGGTGTTTGCTTGGTCTGGTTGCTCGCCACTTCCTTGTGTCTTTCATGACCAGCTGCTCGCCTCCTAGCCTCTATGACCAGCTGCTCGCCTTCTTGATTTTTGACCCTCAAACCCAGCTGCTCGCCTCCTAGGGTTGTCCCTGTTGGTCGTCCTCTTCATTTATTTCCATTCTTGACCTCTTAATCTCATTATTTAAATATTTTTTATTTCTAATCTTGTTGCTCGGCTGTTCGCCTATCAACAATGCCCCCTAGTTTGGCATATAAGGATAGATTCTATCTTTTTTTGTCAAACTATAGGATAGGCTATATTATTTAACATGAGGCGAGCAACAGGGAAATTGTCTCTCATTTCTATAGGGAGCGAGCAACAGGTTTTTGAATTTTTCGGGCGAGAACTTCTGGAGGCGAGCAACAGGGAACGGCGCTTGGCCGATTCAAAGTCCTACGAACTCCTCTATTCGCCCTCTATCCATCTATGAAAACCAAAGAGACAAATTAATGATTTATAAAAATGATACTTAATTGACTCTAAACACTCATAAAAAACACTCAAAACATGGACAAATCGGGCACCAAAACATAACAATTTCACGCCTAATCAACCCCCCCCCCCAAACTTACCATATTGCTTGTCCTCAAACAATGAAATAATAAATCAAGTGAAATTGTTAGGAATGAGTCAAAGAATCAAGTCATGCAAGTAAATGGACTCGAGTTTCAAAGATCGTTCGCACGTATTCAAACTTTCACTCCCTTTATCATACTCATGCAACAATTGCAACAAACACTAAGATCAAACATGGATGTGCACTCAACGATGTGTTTCACTCCCTCACAAGTGTATATCGATGATAAAGGGACTCACTCAAACAATCAATCACTCATATCGGCAGCCATAGGCTTGTAAGCACTCTCAACTCCGACCATACTCTAGAAATCAATGTCGAATCAAAAAGGACTTTTCTCAAGGTTGTAATGTAGGCTCTTTGGACAGGTGGGATAACAATATGGGTAAGTGACTTAAGTGAATGGAGAATAGAAAATCAAACCTTGGTACTTCGAGATTAGGAACATAATACTTCAAACAATTTCAATCAACACACTTCCAATTCTGATACTCTCAGCACTTCAATTTTTTCTTTTCTTTCTAACACCTTTCACCTTTTTTTCAATCATTTTTTTTCTCTTTTTCTCTTTTTCGCACAAATATATAAGCTCATTTTTCTTTTGCTCATTCTCATTTTTTTTCTTTCCCACAACTCTTTTTTTTCATCACACCTTCTTCTCATAATCACTCAAGCAATCACATTTTCCTTTTTCAACTCAAATCAATCCCTTCACATTCACACTTTTCCTATTCTCCACTCAAATTGGGATAAAAAGACTTAGGAACTTGGAATAGTGTTTAAATGTGCTAGCCAATGAAATAGGATTAAGGCTCAACTGGGCTAACAAGGGACAAATATCAATGGTAAGGAAAATTTAGGCTAAGTGACTCAATCAAAACAAAGATTGCCTAAGATCACATTCGGCATATCAAACTAGACACAATCAAGAAGCAAGAGCACACACAAGTTCTAGCATCCTCTAAGGTGACGATCCACTCACAAACGAAGAGATCATTTAATGTATCAAAATCTCAAAAGGCTCAAATCTCACGGCTTTCACATCCATGCTAGTCCTAGTGAATTCTTACTTTCATCACACAAGTACTCAAAAGGGGGCATTAGTAAGTATACTAGTTTCCTCTCAAATCGACTCTAACGCCTATACTCACACAAGAAGATTTCTAACTTAACTTCACAACTCACCAACTCATACTCACACTCAAATATAGCAATCAACAAGCATAAGATGATTGGTAGGCATGAAATATGTATTAGCATATCAAAGCAATATCATATCAATGAGCATCTCAATACACACTATATAACCAAACCGGTAGATGAATTAACCCCTTCTAAACCCTCTCCTTAAGCCTACTAGTTGTTAAAGAGTGATAAGGTCGTCCTCTCTCTAATACTTTTCGAATGAAATTCAAGAGTAAAGTTAAGATTGATTTTAAGAATTCATTAATTAAGAGAATTAAAACTAAACATCACGAATTACCCTAATTACGTACCCACATCCTACTTCTACGAGTTCATCCTACCCCAAGCATACAAGGGTTTTAGCCTAACATGGTGGTTTGAATAACAAAGGTAATAACAAGAACAATCAACATATGCATAATTAAATTAATGAAAGAAATCAAGAACATAAACGAAAGAACAAATTACAGTCTCCAAAGAAATCTATATAAATCTGAAAAACTAGGGTTTATCGACTCTATGAGTAAAGAAAGAAAGAATTAATCTAATACGTTCAAAAGAAATACTAAAACTAAGAATTCGTAAATTAAAACCTCGATTACAACGTATAAGATTCTTCAAAACTCCTTCCCAAGCTTTCTCCTCGCTCAAAATATGTAAAAATATGTGTTCGTATGTGGTTATCCTCCAAAATGAGTTTGGAATGAGTATATATAAGCGTTGGGGCGAATCGGGAACTCATGGGCCGAAAAAATACATCCGGAGGCAAAAATAGGTTAGTGCTAGAGCTGGACCAGCTCGAGCACGGCCGTTCGAGCTCAATAGGTCGAATGGTGCAAGGGGTCGAGCACTAGCGCTCGAGCTGCTCGAGTGGTTTTCGGCTGCTGTACACTTGTTCGTAAAATCTTCATATCTTCTCAACCGGGAGTCCGTTTTGGCCGATTCAAAGTCCTACGAACTCCTCTATTCGCCCTCTATCCATCTATGAAAACCAAAGAGACAAATTAATGAGTTTATAAAAATGATACTCAATTGACTCCAAACACTCATAAAAAACACTCAAAACATGGACAAATCGGGCACCAAAATATAACAATTTCACGCCTAATCACTCATTCTAAAATTTTTGGTCTTCCCCACAACTCAAATTCTCATTACACCTTCTTCTCAATTTCACTCAAGCATTAATAATTCTCTTTTTTCAACTCAACTTTATCCCTTCTCATTCACAACTTTTCTTATTCTCCACTCAAATTGGGACAAAAAGAGTTTAGGAATTTGGACAAGTTCAAATGTGCTAGAAAATAAATAGGTTAAGGCTCAAATGGGCTAACAAGGGATAAGTGTCATTAGACTTATTTTGGCTAAGTGACTCAATAAATCAAAGATGACCTAAAATCACTTTCGGCATATCAAACTAGAAACAATCAAGAAGTGAGAGCACCCACGAGTTCTAGCATCCTCTAAGGTGACGATCCACTCACAAACGAAGAGATCAATTCATGCATCTTAATCTAAAAAAGGCTCAAATCTCACAGCTTTCACATCCATGCTAGTCCTAGTGAATTCTCACTCTCATCACATAAGTATTCAAAAGGAAAGTTCGTAAGTATATGTGCTCCCTCTCAAATCAACTCTAACTTCTACACTCACACAATTTAGACTCAGACTCAACTCCACAAATCACTAACTCATACTCACACTCAAAGATCGCAATCAACAAGCATAAGAGGATTGATAAGTATAAAATATGTAGTAGCCCATCAAAGCAATATCAGCTCAAGGAGCATCTCAGGGCTTAATATATAACCAAACTCAACCCAAAGAGAGGGTGTGCGCCTGTGCAATGTAACCATAAAACATATAAAAACTCCACCCCCCAAACTTCGACCTTGTGAAGCGGTCTAAGTTCAGGGTGGTGGTTACCTCATCCAAATAATCCAGTTTCTCCTAACAACTTGGCACACTCCCTTGTCTCGAGTTGGTCCCTTCAATCTCCACTTCTTTGGCACTCCTTCACCCTCAAGGCAAGCCTACAAAATAAAACTCTCAAGTACGAGGTTAAAACTTACGACTTAAAACAAAACACCAACAACTAAAAACACCCAAAAGCAAATAAAAATGGGTTGTCTCCCACTTAGCGCTATTTTTAAGGTCCTCATGCTGGACCGAGCTCAAAGGAGCTTATGGGACATGATACTCAAAATTAACTCCCTTACTCTCATAAGAGTGGTGTTTGAATTCCTTTCCTTGATGCCCCTTCATCATGAGTTCCTTTGCTTCCTTCTCAACCTCAAGGCATCCACTACTAAATACCTTTTTCACCTCTGGTGGTGGTGTCAACTTCTTCTTAGCTCTCCACGGAGGTACCCACTTCTTGATTTTTGGCTTCTTTTTACCTACTATTCCTTCTCCCTCCAATTTGGCCACGTCCACACTTTTAAACTCTTCATCCTTCAACTCCTTGCCTTTATCCCTATCAAGACAATCAAGATCATAATGCTCAAAGGTTAAATCATTAAGTGAAGGATTATCATAATCACGTATATAAGAAAGGTTAGGGATATGAGGTGTGTCTTCAACACAAAGATCAATGACATCAATGGAATGACAGCGCTCATCTTACTTTGGGTGTTTCATTGCCTCATTTAAGGAAATTTTCACCTCTTTACCATCAACTTTCAACGTGATCTTCCCATTCGCCACATCTAACACCATTCCTGTCGTGGCTAAGAACGGTCTTCCCAAGATCAGAGGCACGTGCTCATCTTCCTCCATGTCGAGCACTATGAAATCAGCTGGAAAAATATGATCTCCAACTTTAACAAGGATGTCTTCGACCACACCTTGAGGTCGAGTAATAAATTGGTCAGCGAGTTGAATCGTCATCATTGTCGGCTGAAGTTCTCCACCTTCTAACTTCTTAAAGAGTGACAGTGGCATCAGATTAATGCTCGCTCCAAGATCGTACAACACTCCCTTCTTGACTCCATTCCCAATATCACATAAGATAGTGAAATTCCAGGGATCTTTCAACTTCGGGGGAAGCACTTTGTGCACTAATGCACTCACCTCATGGTTCAGCTGCACCAACTTGGGCTCATCAACTCTCCTCCTCTTAGCTATCAAGTCCTTCAGGAACTTGACATAATTAGGCATATGTTCCAAAGCATCATAAAAAGGTATGTTAATATGCAACTTTTTAAAAATATCAAGAAACTTGGCAAATTTTTCATCTAATTTCTTCTTCATGAATCGCTGCGGGTATGGGACCGGTATCATAGATTTGGGTACCTCTCATTCGTCTCGCTCGGTCTCTTTCACATTCTTCCTTGCTTCTCTTGCCTTTTCCCACTTTGGAACTCTCTCAATCTCCTCAATCTTTTCCTCCTCAAGGTCTTTGCCCTTCTGGGACTCATCCATATCTTTACTTGTGTGATTGCCTTTACCCTCAACCCCTTTCTCAACTTCTACCTCCTCAATCTCATCACTATCAACTATCTTATCCCCATCATCTGTCTCATCCCCATCTTTCTTATGTTTTTTACCCTTCATCTCAATCTCTCCTTGGGGCGTCTCTGAATCAGCAGGCATTTGAGGACCCTCATACTTGGTCCCACTTCTCAACTCAATAGCTTTGCATTGCTCCTTCGAGTTCGTCTCGGGCATTGAGGGATATTTACCCGGCTCTCTCATTTGGGATTTTGCAATTTGACTAATTTGATACTCTATAGAAGTAAACCTGTGATTATTTTCCTGCTGAGCTCTATTCAAGTCCATGTCTCTCTTTTGGAGTTCTTAATCACGTTGTTCGCCCTTCTTATGCAATTTCTTCACTTCATACTCCAATATAGACAATCTCTTACTCCCTTCTTCCACCTTCTGAAGGATCGTTCACAACATCTCTTCGGTCGAAGCACCTTCTTCACCACCTGGAGGTTTTGAACTTGGATCTACTCCGGGAGGTACAATGATTCCTGCCTTAGGATTGGCATACGAGAAATTCTTATTTTTCCTCCATTGGTTCTGAGGAGGCTGCGGGCCTCCTTGATAACCTTGGTTGTTTCTCCACTGATTTTGAGGAGGTTGTGGACCTGGTGGTACAAACGGTTGACCGTAGAGAGGTCTTCCCTGCTGGTTGCCACCTTGTTGGTACTATCTTGATTGTAATTAAGCCTCCTCATATAGTTGGCCTCTTCTTGCTGGCTCGTCGGTAGGTCCACTTTCTCACTAATCACATTATTCTGCCCATTCAAACTCTGGCCGACCTCCAAGTTACTTATCTTCTCCATCATAGCCATCAACAACTTCCTAGTACCCTCACTCTTATCCATCTGATAAGCTCGCTGAACTTCTTGTGCCTCATTCCATTGCCCCGCATTCTTGACAATATTATCAACAATCTCTCTACATCGAGTTGCACCACTGTTCAGGAATGCTCCACTAGCACATGCATCAAGGTGGTCTTGACCCGCCTTGTTGGCTCCACAGTAGAAATAAGTCATGATATCACCTTCATTGTACCCGTGCTGCGGGCACTCAATGAGCATATTGTAATATCTTTCACAAGCCTGGCGTAAGTCCTCTTCTGGCTTATGCTGGAAATACGAGATATCTATCCTTGCTTTGATTGTTCTAGACGGAGGGTAGAATCGCTCGAGGAACAGACGCTCGAGCTCGGCCCATATGGTTACACCTCCCCTTGAGAGCGTGTTATCATACTACTCCTTCGCGATTCCAGTTAAAGAGAACTGGAACAACCTGAGCCTCTTGGCATCTTCAGACATGCCATTATGATTGAAAGTTGAGGCAATCATCAGAAAATTCCTCAAGTGAGTGTGAGGATTATCCTTTCCGACCTCCCCCTTAAATTGATTCTCGACTAGCATCTTCAGGATTCCTGGGGAGATAGAAAAGTTGTTTGCCTCTATTGGAGGCAATGCTACACCATCATAATACCATTGCAGCTGTGCCGCAAACCTTCCTCTGATTGCCATACCAGGATTAGCGTTCTGAGGAACGTGCTGAGGGTACACTGGTGGTAGAGGTACTTGCGAAATTGGAGGTTGGTTATAAGCAGGAGGTGGAGGATAAGCTACCAAGTCAGTGTGGAGACTTGGAGACTCAGGCTCTAAGCAACGCAGTGACTCGAGAGACTGAACTCTCGAGTGCGTGCTTAAGCATGTCAATGAGATTGGTTCTCCCTGACTAAAATACTTAGCAGCTAGGTTTCTTTAACAAAGCTCTCAGTGAGCAGACTTTACACAACACTTAGCAAGTACTTAAACAAAGAATGACACTCAGTTTAACGTGGTTCAGAGACTCAAGCTCCTACATCCACGACCTGATTTAACAGGAAATCCACTAACTTGGGATTCTTGTTTTTAACGTGCAAAGGTGCACCCAGATCTACAACTCAGATCTTGCTTTCTTCCTTCCTCACTAACAACTTCCACCAACAAACCTGACAAGCAGGGTTTTTGTTTCAGTTAGGTTTTCTCCAACTAGGTGAGGTTTTCCCTTACAATGTGTTAGCCTAAAGCTAAGATTGGGAAAACCTCTCTAAGCTATGAGTTACAAGATGAACACTCAATATATATCTGTGAAGACCCTAATGGTCAGTGAACAAGGTGTAAAAAGTGCCTCCTTATATCTCCCATGAAACGCACTATGCTCTCACACCTTCACAGCTCGTAGGTGTTGATTTTTTCATTCACACACACTTCAAAATGCAGCTATAAGCTTGTATTTATAGTGTGGATTCAAATGTTACCATTGGAGAGAATCACATTTGAATCCAGACTATCAGTAGGGTACACCTACTTTTCTTGGAATGTGGTCTTGTCAGTGTCAGATATGCTGTCTTGACTTGATTGGTCCACGTGGACTGAGTCCAACAGCTCTTTGGTTCAGTGGGCTTGATCAGGGCACACTGACTTCAGATGGCATATCCTTCACTGACTGATGATCTTCAGTTGACACAGTTTTCTTCAGTGTAGTTGTCCTTCAGGGACTCTTTGAAGATCTCTCCAAGAAGTTTGTCATAAGGCTGAATGACAACCTTCCCTGACCACAGTAGCCTGACTCCTTCAGGGCCTACTTGGTACAACACTGATCCTCCTGATCATGCTCTTCACTGAGTAGTCCACTGAATTAGCTTAGATCAGTCAGGTTTATACTCAGTAGGACATCCTTCAGACTTCTCTTCAGGTTCAGGTCTTCTGATAAGGCTTCAGTCTGTTCTCCTGAGATGTCATCTTAACTTCCTCAGGCTGTGTCAGTGAGTTCCCCCTCACTTAGTTCCCCCTCAGTAGAGTTCCTCCTCAGCTGAGCTTTCCTCCTCAGCTGAGCTTTCCTCCTCTGAGTGCTTCCTCAACTGAGTTCTTCTCAACTGACAACCTGTTCTTCTGATAAATAACCTAGCCTGACCTGAAACTAAATGTACTATCCTGACTGCTTTCAAAACTATTACTTGTTGTTTTGGAAAATCATCAAAACTAAAACATATCCCAATAATAAGGATAGGGTGAGTATGGGTAAGGATAAGGTGGGTTGTTTTATGGGTAGACAGGGTTGTTTAGAGGGTGTTGGACTAGTTTTGAGCTGGATCATTCTAATTCAATGGAACCGGGTTTTGGCTCTGGCTTTCCCCTAAAGGGACTTGATTATGACTGTCACTTCCTCCAGTTCCCTCAACCTGTTCCACTTCCTGATTGTACTTAGCCGCAGCGTCATCCAACTCATTACTTATGTTCATGTTGTCGTTCTCTCCACCGGCAGTGTTCATTCTTCTATTGAATGCTCTGTTTCTTCTTGCAATTATCTCAGGGTCTAACTATGTTCGGTCTTTGCTCGACTCTCCTTGTGAGCGAGTTTTCATAAACCTGAGATCACAAAAGAAATATCAAAACTCAACTGCCTGATGTCTAATAATAAAACAGAAAAATAAAACCACTCACAACTAACTACTAAACTATCTTCAAGTCCTACTCAATGGACATACATCGCCATCCCCGACAATGACGCCATTGACTTGAACACAAAATACTAGTTATGCTAGTAGTTACCCCACAAGAGTATGGGATCACTGTAGTATGTGCAAGTATAGGGACCAAGTAGTATCGAACCCAAAGGAAGGTATGTATGTGAATAGAGCCCTTGAGATCTACGCGTCGTAGTTAATATAAGTGTGTGTTCGGGTTTAGGAATGTAATTAAACTACTCTAAAATCTATTTCTATCAATGCAAATAATCAAATAAAGAACTAAGGGTTTAATCAAATATGGAATGGTGATGCTCAGGATAGGAATCCCTACGTATACTAACGGAGCTAGTACAATAATTAAAACAACCGTGATGTGCAAGTATTAATCCTAAGTGTACTAAAACTAGGCAATCAACTTCCCTAATCTAGCACCAGATTAAAAGACTAAAAGCTCAAGAATTAACCCTAATACTTCGTCATATCAACCTACTTCACAACACACTAAACAAGTTATATGGATTATGCTTAATTAATGAGACCCTTATTTACCCAAGCTGATGCGGTCGTCCTCCCTAGATAACCAGTAGATTATAAACCCCTTCCATAACCCTATCGTTAAGTCTACTTGTTATCAAAGAGTGATAAGATCGTCCTCTCTCTAATAATTTTCGTACTCAATTCCAAGATAATTCTAGAGTTTATTTTAAGCATTCAATTAATTAAGAGAACTAGCACTAAACATCATGTGTTATCCTAATTACGTACCAACATCCTACTTCTACGAGTTCATCCTACCCCAAGCATACAAGGGTTTTATCCTGGCATGGTTTTAACGACAACGAAAACAATTAAACAAGCAACAAATATAAACATGACGAATTGAATTGAAAACTAAATACATAAACTACGGTTTTGAAGAAAGAAGTTTAATCTAAGAATGAATATCAAATAAAGAAGATATCCAAGGTCTCACGTAACAAGTGTTGAAGAACGAAAGAAAGAAAATTAAAATCAAAATCTAAACTATGAATTTGTAATGTTAAAACCTCAATTACACATAAACTATGCTTGCCCAAACACTCGATGCTCTTCTCTCTCCAAAAACTATCTTTATGCGTCAAGTGGTGTCCAAAAGCGTGTTCGGAATGGGTATATATAGGCAACGGGTCGATTCAAGAACTCATGGGTCGGAAAACGGGTTAAAAGACCAAAAAACCGTGCGTAATTGGGTGGTGGTCGAGCGGTGGCGCTCGACCCCACACTTGCTCGAATGCTATGGACTTCCAGAGGGCGTTGGGCGCTCGAGCTGCCACTGCTCGAGCAGTGGCGCTCGAGTGAAAGTGCTCGAAGGCTGCTGGTGGTCGAATGGTATCGCTCGAGCTCAAGTGCTCGAGCGGTTCTTGGGCTCGAATGGTGGCGCTCGAGCTGGTCGAGCGCCCCAATATCTCTGTAAGTTTTGGCGCTCGAGAAAACGCCTTGCTCGAGCGGGGGCGCTTGAGCTCATCTACTCGAATGACTTCTCTTCTTCAACCAAGTGATACTTTCCTTTGCACAAACTAATATCATTCGTATTTCTTCAATATCTTCTCATCCGGGCATCCATTTGAGTCAATTCAAAGTCCTATGAACTCCATTTTTCATCCTCTATCCATCTATGAGCATCAAAGAAGCAAATGCATTAGTTTATGAATATATTACTCATTTGACACCAAATACTCATCAAATTCATTCAAAATACGGGCAAAACGAGCTACGAATCATGACAATTTCACACCTAATCAGGCACAAAAATATTATCAAAATTATATGAGGCCCAAAAGAATAATAAATTTTAATTTTCCCAATTATTATAATTAATTACAGCCCATAAAATTGGAGCTTCAGGCCCAAAACATTAAATAGAATAGGCCCAAGAATTTAATTCCAGCTCCAAAACTGGGCTTCAGGCCCAAAACAAAAATAATTTTTTTTGAGTTGTTGCCCAAAAACGAGTTGGGCCACTGAGGCCCAAATGGAGGAGGGCTGCGCAAAACTGGATTGGGCGAGGCGAAGAGAGCGACGCTGGCTGCTTCGGGCGGAGCCAGGGCAACGGCCATGGGTGGCTGCGCGCCGTTGCAAGGCGACATGGCCTTCGTCCGTGGTTGCCCGACGGAGCGCGGTGCTCGGAGGTGGCTGGGCGCTTCACGAACGCGCGATGCCAGGCCGCGGCGGAGGAAAGCTCGACGCCCGGTGGCTCACTGTGGGGGTGAGGACGCGGTGTCTGTTGCACCGCGATAGACTTCGAGGCTTGCAGCGGCCGCTGCACCGCGATAGCCTTCTAGGCCTGCGGCAGCCGCTCTGCGGTACCACTCAGCGGCTTCCGGCTATGAAATGAAGGGGGGTCGTGCCGCTTGCGGTGGCCTTTGAGGCTCGCGGTGGCTTGGCCGTGTGGGGTGGCGGCCGCGCGGTGCCTGATTCGTGGCGACCAATGCGCGGCGGTAGGCACCCGAACGGTGGCGGCGACGGCGGTCCAGCCGCTGGGCGTCTATTAATAATTTTTTTCGATTCGATCCAATTAATTGCAAACACAATAATTACCGATGCAATTTAAAATAATTCAAGTGCACATAAAAACATAGCACGTATGGATCAAAGAATTCGATACGATAATTAGTAATCATGCAATAGAGAAAATTAATTCAGATCCGTACCGATTAGCTTCGGACAGAGTCTCATGCTGATAACGTGTTGTAAATCGAGAGCGTAAAATAAAGAAAGCAAATTTATTCACCCAGTTCGTCGATAACGACTACGTCTGGGGGCGTACCAAGCCAGGAGTTTCACTAATATGTGTGTGTATGCATGTATACAATTTTGAGTATAATGATCTATTTATAATAGAAAAGACCTAGTCTAAACCTAAAGCCCGTTTAGGTCATAAGTCCATTATTAATGTCCACATCAAATATTCTAGATTTGGTATAATAAATCTACTGGATTTATAACACATTTATTTTCTTTCTTTAT
The DNA here is from genome assembly GCA_947034835.1 of Ballota nigra. NCBI lineage: Eukaryota > Viridiplantae > Streptophyta > Magnoliopsida > Lamiales > Lamiaceae > Ballota > Ballota nigra. Next base: position 27,650,782 of record OX344730.1, read on the forward strand.
AGTTTATTTTTCTTTTCTCGTTTTGATCTTATTTTACTTCTACTATAACATGTTGACACATAGTGCTAGAGCTACTATACCTTACTCCTAAATCTCGAGGTTCGATACTATTCAGTGCTATATTTCATATTCTACTACGACGATCCCCTGCACTTGCGGGGAGTAGCAAGAAAATTTTGCTTTGCTACGAAAAATCCAACCAAATTCTATTTCTTTTATCAATTTTTAGAGATTTGCAAATCTTGGTTTTCGTTTTCCTTGTGATGTACCTGGAAGAGGGGGTACATGTCAAGTATCGGCTTGGGATCATGTCTTCTTAGGACTATTTGATATGATTTGTTGGACTTTGCATGCCTGATTTGATCTACCAGTGTTTAGAGGGTTAAATGATTTGCTGGGCTTTGAATCCCGATTTGATTTATCAAAGGGTTCTACTATATACCCCTCCATATTTATTTGATACCCCCACCCTATTTTTTACCTATTATAATATATTTTTTGAATGACTTTTGTGCCCTTATAATTAAAAAAAAAAACTGAATACTTGATATACCCACTAGAATACCAAAAGTCACAAGAAACAAAAACACAAAGAAGAACATCAATACGACAAGATAAGAGAAAATACATTTTGTCCACCATTTTATCATCTTTACGACGGTGATGCAACATTAGTTCGTTGTTTTGTTATAAAAATGGTGTACACTTAGGAGTCTTACACTATGTGTGTAAGTGTATTTGTTTGAACATTTTGTTTGATGAAGTGTAACTCTTTTTTTTCTTTGAATGTTGTTTTTTGTTTATGAAATGAGTATTGTGTACCAAGATTTTCATATTTTTAGCCTACAATTTTTGTATATTGTGTACCAAGATTGTCACCAATTTTCAAACCTGGTTCGTTGAAAAATGGTAAGTATTTCGACAAACATTTGTCGAAAATTGGTTAGGTATTCGAAAATATAATTTTTTCGAAATATTAGCCATTTTTCGAAATGTATTTGCCGAACTGAGAGCTGTTTTTCGAATAAATGTTGTTGAACTATAACATTATTTTTATTTTTCTTTCAGAATATGACGGATGATGATGGTGGTGGTGGCGGTCGGCAACGGTGGTGTTGCGTGTGCGGTGGCGGTCGTGAGGAAGAAGGTAGTGCGGTGGCAGCGTTGTGTGGCGGTGGCGGCGCTAAGTCGTGGGGTTTCCTGGTGCTGAGTCGCGGCGCTGCGTGTGGGTGTCGCGGCGCAGCTTGTGGCTGTCGTGGCGCTTCTTGGCGGTGGCGGCGCTGAGTCCTGGGGAGTCGGGGGCGTGTCGTTGTGTGTGGAGAAGATGAAGTCGTGAAGTCTTGTAGAATATGAGGGTTTGTGGGTGTATGAATATTTTGAATAATATTAGAGAGAGGAGTAATTTAGGTATATTGTGAGGGGCGTATTTAATAATTAAATAAATTTAAGTGGGTAAATTAAATGGGTGGGTATATCAAATAAATATGAGGGGTATATAGTTGCACCCTTTATCAAATGGTAGAGGTTGATATGATTTCTTGTGCTTTAGAAATCTGGCTTGATTTATAAGGCTTTAGAGTTTAGACACTTTATTTAATCTTCTATATCCTCTTTCATCTTGGCACGAGATATTAATTTGATTTGATTGGTTTTTTTTGGAGATATTATTTTTCGAGTATATATAGAGTGTAGTTGGTTTATATATAAATTATTGAAGGGTATTAGTTGTTTTCACTAAAGAGTATTAGTTGTTTTAATTGAAGAGTATTAGTTGTTTTTACTGAAGAGTATTACTGATTTACACTGAAGAGTATTAGTTCATTTTCACTGAATAACTAAAATTATTTAGTGTAAATCAGTAATACTCTTCAGTAAATACAATTAATACTCTTCAATGAAAACAACTAATACCCTTCAGTGATTCATGTATAAACAAAATTCACTCTATACTTTGTCTTATTTTTCTCTTTCAATATACTATGATAAGTCAAAATTTGTGTTTATACACGTAATTTTAAATTTCATACATTATACTCTCTCCGTTCTAATTTTATTTTTGCATTTGACTTTTCTTGACTTTTAATATGAGACTTGATTTGCAGTATTTAAATGAATAAAATAATATTTTGATAATGATGTATTATTAAATTTTGTATGAAACAAAATGAAGATGTTTTTTTTTTATGTAATTATTAATAGAATAAGATATAAATTTGAAATGTTTAAAGGGGTGTGAATGATGCAATGAGAAACTGAGACAAAGAGAGTAACATTTAATTGGATTTAAACAAACACAAAGATTAAAAGTTAAACTACACTTCCCTCAATTCAGTAATACATAAATGAATCAATATACATATGTCAAGATAATAATTAGCTTTAATACCAGTTACAAATGTTTGTGTTTTTTTTATTTTATTAAAATAACATATTTATCTAAATATTATAATAATTTTAAGGGTAATTTAGAAATAAATATAATTAATTTACAATTATAACGAAAGGGTGTGAGTGATTAGTAATTGAAGGGGTACATACACCCTAAACTCCTCAGATCAGATTATTGAAGATGAAGCGCTGTGTATAGCTAGCAGACTTCCTTGTTCAATTGCATTTCATAATCCATAATTTTAAAGTATCATTAATCTTATCGAAAGTATCACTAATCTCATCAAGGGTATCATTAGTCTGAGTTCTGAGTATCATTAGTCTGAGTTCAGAACTCGGACTAATAATACTCCTGACAGGTTTAATGATACTTCTAATGAAATTAATAATACTCTAAAACTATTTCATGTTAAACTTATTATGATGCGTTTTCATATAAAACCTACTCAGCAATATAAGCCACAACGTTTAAGAAAGATGGGATAAATAAGTGGCCATCAAGTCATACAACTACCATTTATAGCTAATCAAGCTCTTTTTCTTGATCAAAAGAAAGTAGGCGACGTATGAATTAATTAATTAAAGTTTGCTAAGTGGTTGATTAGTTTTTGAAAGAATTTTATTTCAGCGAAAAATCCAAAACTTATAGAGAAGTTGAGATTAATTCATTTAAGGATCCTTTTACTTTAAAAATAAAAAAATTAGGCGTAATATGATTAGGTGAAATTAAATAGGAGGTTAAGAATATATTTTTTCTTATCTTATCCAACATTTATTTTAATGTATTTGATACAACTTAATTTAAAAAAAAATCTTTTTAATATTAAATTAAAATATAGAAAATAAAGATTTTACTAAATTACCTTGAGTGCACTCTAAAATCTGAATTCCATTTCTAGGCTTAAGATGGAGAAAATTGACACTATTGACGGAGAATTGATTTTATCGGAATCCATTATCCAATACATATCATCGTTGCTCAGTATTCGTTTCTAGATCTAACTACTCATGATATGTTGCTTCTATAATTCAAATAAACTTGCAGCGCCAACAAACTAATGGACTAATGGTTGAATTTGGAGGAAATATGATAGAAAAGGAGGGCACACTGTAAGCAAATTAAAATTGTGACTTATCATATTTTGGAGATATCAAATAATATCTACCAAGATGGAGGAAAATCAAGAGAATCAAATAATATGTGATTGATATTTCATTAAATTGTAAAAGAATAAAGAAGATCAAATTAAATCAGATTGATTTGTCAAATTAAGTCAATCAAATCAGCATTGGCTAATCAAATTATGCCACATGGCAATGCGAAGAAGGAAGATCTTCATTTCCTCCCATATAAATAGAGTTCTTTTCCACACGCCACACTTCAAACAAAAAACAAAAAAATTAAGAGAAAGAGAAGAATCAGAGGAATTCTAGAGATTGTACCCGACTTTCGCATTTGATACAATAAAAGTTTATTTGTATTGCAATTTTGTTTTTACTAATTTTAAATTCAAAATTTATTGTTACACATGCTAATTAACTTTGCAACTAATAATCAAGGACACAGATTTGGAAAATAATGTCCTTGCTCATCAAAGCGTGTTAATAGATAAAGTAATTAAAATATTAAATAATTTGTTGTGGCACTATTAAATATCATTATGTATTTATTGCTGTTACCATTTTCTGTGCGTTTATAAATAATTTCAAGGCAAATTAATATTTTTAATATTAATTACTCTTGAACTTTATCACTTCGGAAATAAAAATAAAATTAACATAGTGATGCAGCCCAGGAATCATTTAAATACTTGGAGGCCCACGATCGAATATTCAAGCCTAAGAAGTGAATTAGTTTTAAAGGCCATTATTTTTATTTTTAGTCTAATAATTTTGTGAATGGACCTTTGCATGGGCCTGTTAGGTTTTCGGCTACAACTATCTAAGCCAAGCTTCTCTTCTGTTTTCGGAAGTTGATTTTGATATTGAAATAAGAACTTTGAGACGACGCCTAGTATACGTAGTATCAAGGTGTTCATCTTTTTCGTTTCGTTAATCTTCCGCTACGTTACATAGTTATATATCTAATAAGAAATAATATATACTTCAACCTTCGTAGATGTAAACACTCAGAAACATAAGTTAATTCAACTAACAATTTTTAAAAGAAGCTAATAATGCTAGGGAATTTTAAAAAAAATGTCAAGAAGTCCCGATACCTTTAAATCATGTTCTATCAATTTCAACACAAACTCTAGACTTTTGAACATGATTTCGTAGGTGCCATTTGGATATAAAATATATATATAAGAGCTCGATTGTTAAAACATGTCTTAAGAAAATAAATACATTTTTCAAAATAACAAATCCCCCAACCTGAAAATACTGTCAAATAAGTTTCGATCAACAGCGAGAGACATTAACTTTAGCTCAGGGAAATATCCCCTACCCAACTTCCAATAACTCAAAGAAAAAAGAAGAAGCTATTTGTTGTACCAAATTGTGTTGACCAACCATCTGGTCCCGCATATAGCAACCACACAATAACATTACGTAAAAGTTGAAAAGAGTTGAGTCGGGGACCTCATTGCCTGACAATGACCTCACGGAAAATGGGGCTTACCCGTTGCTAGTAGGTAGGCCACTTAGAGAAAATTCACAGGGGAAAGACCTTCACCACTCAGGGTGACAGACATAAAGGTTATAATGCCCGCGGACGGCAAATGATGGTTGGACGATACCGCCATTAGAGTCCATAAGAGCAATGCGACCACCGACCAAGGCTGGGCCCGTGGGGCTCTGCTCGTCCAACAGTCATATGTGTAGAAGATCTAAATTTAGAGAAAAAACGATCCCATCAAGTTTGTCGATGGGACATGTTCGGACTACCTAGCAATGGGAAATAGCTCTATAAAGTCAACTAGAGTGTTACGTGACACCTTGTGATAGTTCCACTTGGTAGTTTAACCCACCAATAAAGGGAGTTTAGGGCCAGATAGACTGCCGTGCATTTAATGCATGGCTGGAAGACCCAAGAAAGACCTCCAAATTTGTAACTATAACTAGAATTTCAAAGGTTCTTAAAAAAACAAGCATTCAATGCCAGAACACTAAATAGCATTTATTTCTTCTGTTTTACATTGTTTGGTAGATTATCCACCCCTCACCACAAATACACCCACACAAAAATATTTGTCAACACTAATAAATTAATATATATTACAACAGCACACCTCAGGGAAATTGATGCATGTTTTATTAGTTACATTTCAATGGTGTTGCTTCATTTGACAATATTGCTGGACAAGTATGAGTTCTCAAATTTTCCTTTTAAAACAATTATTACTTGCGCTTTTATACGGTTAGAAAGGTTTTGATCTTCCTGACGTTAGATAGGTCTTTAAATACAATTGAATTCTTATCTAATGTTTAATCATTATTTTTTTATAATGATTGCACTTTTCATTAGAGTGTTCATATTGTGCATAACAATTGCACTACATCGCTCTACTACTAAATTAAACTCTAAATGTAAAATGACAAAATATACTTTTTAAATATAAATAATTAAAAGATATTAATTATAAAATTATACATATAACCCTATTAAAATTTTATGGATTTAAACCATTTTCGTCCCATAACTTTTCATTTTTAATGAAATGGTCCTATATATTCATTTATATAATTCTCTAACATTTTCCTTTAATTTATGGGTTAGATTCCTAACTCTATCTTCTGATAAAGGCGCCTATTGAGTGCACAATTTAATATACCTGAAGATACTTTTAATGGAATTTGAAATCAGTCAGCCTTTGATACTAATACCATAAATAAAATTCTATCTTATCTAAAATTTGAAAATTGTAGAAAAATATGAAACCATTTTATATTAATACTTCCTCCGTTTCAGGGGAATTTACACTCCTGGGAATGCACGTGGATTAAAAAATTGGGTAAAATAGTGATATCTGTGAGTGTACATGCAAATCAATATTTACTTTTTAGATGGTGTGAAAATTGATGTATGACGTCCAAATAAGGAAAGTGTATAAAATCCTTTAGGACAGGATGAGTGTCTTTTTAAGAGGGAAAATAGGAGCTTTCAACTATCATGCATATTTTTTATTATGTTTACCAGTTAAACTAACTATGAATCGTTATGAAATTTAAATATTTATTATATATAACTTGAGTTTAAAAAAATATGTATTTTTTTTCTAAAAGACTCTTGATTATTTGCAATTTAATTATCCCAAACTCTATATTTTTTCTTATTTCTTCTTTGTATTTTTTCTTCACAATATTTTAGTGTTGTTCCTCGATTATTTATCCACACATATATGTCTAATTGCTAATATTCGGCGATTAGTGTATTTTAAAAGATTTTTTTTCTTCATATAAACTTTACTTTCTTTCAGTACTATTCTTCTATCTTAACGATATTATATATATTTTATATGTATTGCAAATTGACGGGTGAAGACTTTCGAGGAGAATTTTAAGGTTATCTCTGGTGTATTCTTTTTTTTTTTAATTTCATTTCGATCAAATCATATTTTTTAAAGAGATTGTATTATATAATGTTATAATATCGAATAATATAATAATGTGTTAATAAAATAAAAAAAATTAAATTAATTTTGCGAACAAACCGCGTAAAACGCGGAGTACTCCTCTAGTGTTATCATAATACAGAGTTAATGCGATTATAGTAAAATTAGCTAGCTATTGGCTGAAAACCAAATTTCGAAACAAACTTATAATTATACGATAGATATGAAATATATAATACTAGAAATTCCACTCGCGTATTGCGGGAGTTAGATTTTTTTTATATTTAATTTATCTTAATACTAAAAATAAGCCATTATAAATTCTCAATATAAATGTGTATTATTCTCACAGCTAAAATGAAATAATTTAACAAATTAAATCTAAGTCACATATCATAGTCACGCGCATTAATAAAATTTGAAAATAATTTCTTTGGCATTAATTAAGTACTTAGAATTTAATTTAGATTGTGGATGATGAGATGATATTAATTGATTCATATTGTTAGTGCTTATAATACGCTTCTATTGGAAATACTAATTATGGATGTAATTGACAATCAATAACTAAAAATGTATCAATTTTAATACATTTCATTAGAAAGTATAACAAAATAGTAATAGTTTGATATAAAATAATAAAAATTCAAGAAATATGATACTGCAATTGTATGTCTCTATGGATATATTATTGCATAATTGATGGATCTAAATTAAAATCATATAATTAATTATCAAATTAACACAATAACCTGAAAAATCAGGGGGGAAAATATTGATTTGAAAAAAAATATTATATTAATTAATGATAATAACAAAATGATTGATTTTTATTGATTGTGGTTGTAATTTACAATCAATAATTATGTTATTGCAAATATATGGAATGATTGATATAATTACCGCAAGTGTAGATGAAAATCATCATCGATATTGTTAGTTGGCTACATTATTTATAAAGAGATAATGCCAATTTAAAAAAAAAAAGACAATATAATAATCACTAAGCTGATTATTAGGAATAAAGTTTGACTATTTTACATATTTTTTTGGTTTGAAATTATATTTATTGTTCCAAATTTAATGCGATAATTATATTTAATGTGATATTATGATATTTAATTATAATAAATATTATGATAAGTCTGGATTTCTAATATGATTGATTTACAAAAAAGAATTTATAGGACTGGTTGATATAATATTAGTGATGAAATTTAGGATCTAAACTACAATTGTTAATTTAGTTTGTGTAATTGATGGATCTAAATTACAATAATTAATTACAAAAATATTAAAATTACTTCATTAAAAAAATGATGATAATATAAAATACAATCACTAATCAAAATTGGTTACAATAACACATTCTATAATATTCCAATCTTCTTAGATATTCGAATTCTATATGTGTTCCAATCTGCAAAAAAAAAAAAAAATGAAGTAGATTATGAATTAGAAGATGTACACAATATAATATACACCAGGATTATGAACATAGTGTAAAATCAGAAGAAAAAGATTAATATGAATTCAATCAAATATTATCTTTAAACATTCAATCTAACCATGTACAAATCTACAGAAAAAAGAAGGCATTGATTATGAAATAGACCAGTTATTATGAATTATAAGAGTTAGAAGATGCACATAAAAATGGCTAAAGATGGAGAAGATTAGTATGAATTCTCAAAATAATATCTTCAAACTTCCGATCTAACCGCGTTCAAATCTGAAGAAAAAAATGTAGATAATAACACTTCAACACGTGAAAAACAAAAAAATAATAATCAAACAAATTATTAATATGGTTGACATAGCAAAATCATCATGGATGAGGAAATACCAATTCACCGATTGTAATATATCTATCGATCGTGAATCATATATATTTACAATCTAAAAAAATATATAAAAGAAATTGGATGAGAAAGTAAGAAAAAGAGAAAAATATTAGGGTATGCTTGATATGCCTGAATGGAATAACACCTGAATGAAATGAACTTATGAATGAAATGGAGGTTTGAATGGAATGACGTGAGAATGATCATTCCTATGATTGGTATGGATTAGGAATGCAATGTAATAATTTTGTGTAGCTATATAAAATTATTATTGTTATTGGTTGTTGAAATAATTAATATTTAATAATAATATTAATAATGATTGTTATAATCTTTACATATATTCATAATATCAATATTATTTATAAAAAAAAATTATTTTTGTTAAAATTAATTTTCAATAATTCTTATAATTATAAAAATAACACTATACTACTATTATTTAATAATAAAATTAATAAACAAATTATTGTTGGAATTATTAGTTAATTTTATTTTTATTATTTATTTTTTTGTAATTATGACATATTTTTAATTGCATTATTATTTATTTTTATTTAAGATAATTTTTATAATCAAACATTATTATTTATATTTTTATTAATATATAAGTAGTATCGTTGAAAATGATTATACACTACAACAAAAAAGGGCTTTCCAGACACTGATAAGTGCCCCAATATGTATTATTTTGGGGCACTTATGAATTTTGAGGCACTTATCTCATGTGCCTCCAAGTGTAGTGTCCCAAAAGAGTTAGAGACACTTTTTAAGTGCCTCTACAACAACAACTCTCCAAACATTTACATATGCCCCAAGATTGATTCTCGAGGCACATACAAATGTCCTTTAAAAGGTTTAGAACTTTGGTGATAAACATATAAAGACACTTATTTGTGTCTTCAAATGAAATATCGACACTTATTAGTGTCTTTAAATTAATATCGGGGCACATAATGTGTAGCGTCAAAATTCTACTTATGCCCCTAAATTAATGCCACGGGGCACTTATACATGTACAAAGACACTTATTTGTGCCTTAATATGATACATTGGGACACTTATTTTTGCCTTAAATTAAAATATCGAGGCACTTATTTGTGTCTTCACATTAAATATTAGGACACTTATATGTGTCTTCAAATGAAATATTAGGCACTTATTTGTGCCTTTAAAGGAAATCTTGAGACACTTAATTGTGTATTTAATAAATATTAGGACACATAATTTTTAGCATCAAAACTCTATTTATGCCCCTACATTAATGTTAAGTGGCACTTACATGTGTTTCAAAATGACCACGAGGCACTTTTTTGTTCATTAGATGAAACTAGAGACACTTTCATGTGTAATATTAAAAATATTGTGCCCCAAAAATTTATATTAATACACTTACATATACTTTGTATGCTAGATCAATGTGTCTCTATAAAAAAAATACAATCATATTCATGTATTTCTAGATAGTAACATTCGTGTAAAAAAACCATTCACAATTGATATCAAATGCAAATTTACGATAATATAAGTAATGTCATTTAATAATGCAATAGCCAAATAATCCAAAAGTAAGCACCAAAACCATGTCCGATCATTCATGTCAAAATTACGCAAAGAGAACTAAACAAATTCATATTGTTATTTCTACAAAATACGAAATTCTAAAATAAAACACCATTCCAATCGTGAAGATCCTTTGTTCTTGTTCCAACGCATTCTTTCATCAATTTTCATCATCGTCCAATACAATCTGCATATTGAACAGAGACAAAATAAATAATATAAACCAACAATTTAACCAAGACATAGATGTACTCAGAAAAATTCTTAGGCACAAAAAGGAAACTTAGGAAAATATTTCATTTTATGTGGTTGACTTAAAATTTGCCATGTATATCGACCTAAAATCTTTAACCACATACCTTTGTTTAAGAATCCAAATTTTCTAATAAAATAAATCTATTAATTTATGTACTGAACTAAAAATAACATGCAGGTCAATTAGGACAAGGAAGGGCGAATACTTCATATTCCAAACAATTTAAACATAAATATTAATTATAATTATAATTATAATTCTAGTTTAGCTAATTATCAACACTACATGAAAATATACCAAGTAGTTTAAAAAATATTTAAACATAAGCTTAGTAACTTTTAGAAAGATTTAAATAAAAAAACACATAACATCAAGAGCAAAGAAGATACCAGTGACAAAGGCCAAGCGATTGGTGCTCCAATAGAATCTCCAATTGATTGCATAAGATCAGAAGGATAAATCAACATTTCTTCGGCCTTCAAAATAGACTGAACCACTACCTCACAAATCATGGGCCCAAGGTCCCTACCATTTTGTATAACACCGCCTATTGTCCTCAAAATGCCAATTGCAACAGTTTCATTAAGATTACCAAGACTTTTCAATCTTACATAGGCTCCAACCTGAAATTTTGGATCTTGTTAATAACATAATTGATACATGTATTAACTTATCTTCATGTAATAAATAATTTATTTCATGTGTTTACCCTTATGCGAGTTGGACGACTAACTCTTGATGAACTTTGATGGTTTGGAGATAAAATCGAAGCTCTTTCTGGTTGCGATCTTGTATGCACCAAAGCTGTCAGCTCTTCAACTTTTTCTTTCAATGCTCGTATTTCTTCTTTCTCTTCCATAGATTTTCTATAAAGTGCATCGCGACTAGGTCTACCACCATATATATCAGCTGGTTTTACTCCCATACCATACATTCGCAATCTCCCATCTTTGTCCTTGCCCATTATCTTGGCAAAATCATCATCAGGATCATGAACAACATTACTATCACTTGAATTTCATTTAGGGAATGAAAATTGTGTCAACTAATTAAGATATCAAGTTATAAATGACAAAAATTTAATTTTCTCTTAGAATATATTTTTACTTACAATTGCTTCTCGTACTGCCTCACTCATAGGCGACCCATCTAAAGGATTACAACACTTCTCAAATAACTCGACTCTAGTGGGATATCTACCCATATGCTCCTTCTACAAAAAAATTGTGTCCAATAATATGGTAAGCTTATTCTATTATAATTTAAAACAGAAAATTATAATTTCAATTCTATTGGGGGAGGGGTAGGATATTACCATTATTTCGCTCACTATTGCATAACTTCTTTTACCCATTCGATGAAGAATCTCTAACTTAGCACGAGCTCTTTTTTTCTTTTCGCTAAGTTGCTGAAGTATCAGAATTAAAAGGTAATAACATGAAGACATATATGAAATTTAATATATATTACGTAAAAAAATGTGATATTGTACCTGTGCTTCTTCAGTAAACCAATAATCAAGTATTTGCTTATACTGGTCAGGGTTTACCCTTTCAGGTACTTCGAGCAACTGCTCTTCAATGGGCACACTTGGGTCGAAGTTCAAACTCTTCAATTGACACTTCCAATTTCTCCATTTGTGGTTAATTGATTGCAAGATAAAAGTGTCACTCCCAGGTTTTAGATTAAACCTCAACTACAAAATAAAATAAAATAAAATGTTCTTTAACTAACTCTTTCCCTTTCACAACTAAACTAGTCATTTTCATACTATGACAACAGATTTATCATGCTAACACTGACTTATGCATCAGTTTGTATCCAAACATAATCAAGACCTATTTTATCATGCAAACAGATCTGGTTTTTTAATAGAGAGGTATGCAGATGCTAGGGAATTTTTATTATTAATGCTGAATCAAAAAGTTGAAACTTAGAGATACCAAATGACTATTTCTAGAGTCAAAATTTATGTAACACATGTGTTTCCATTTGTTTGGCTATGCATATTCCTTAAATTAATAGTTAATAAAAAAATACACACAAATAATTTATCCACATATCTCCTGATCAATTCCCATGAAGCCACATCACAACAAGTCAATTATTGTGGAGAGATAAATTAAGAAAATAAGATTCTCAAACTGTTTTCAGCACAAAGGGAATGGGGGAGTAAATCAACTTGGTTGTTCATATTGATAAAATGTTTATTAAAATTAAATAGCAGATATATCAATTAAATTTCCTCTTAGAATTTTTGGGACGTTTTACTAAAAAAATAAAATTCACAAGAGCAATTTTCGCATGCCCTTTGCACTAGAGATTAATTACTGTTTAATTGGATTCGTTTAGAAACATTCATTCATATCATCAAGGAGAATCATAGCTTCAATAAAGTAAAAATCTAGGATAGATGATATACAGGGGTGGGCGCATGTTTTATTTTCAGCCACAAAATAGTGCATAAATAACTTAAATCTATATAAAACAAAACATAACTTGGCATAAAGATATTGCCTTCAATAAAATTCATAAGATAAACACTACTGCTTACATTTATACACTCTGCTTGGCCATCAAAGCCCACTAAAATAATAAATATTATTATAATATTAATCATCGTAAAGATGGCCCACCAAAATAATAAATACTATTATAATATTAATCATCAAATAAGAAGGATTTTGCAGGATTTTATTACTATTAACCATTATAAAATGTGTAAATGGTTTCAAGTTATACATCAAGTCTGAAACTATCAAACGAAGCAGTAAAATTGACAAAAAAAAATTGACGTCTTCTTCAAATTATCAGTAATCACCAAAATTCTAATCTCCAGTCCAAAACTCAAATCTCTTATCCCTATATTTGATTGTACATAATTTAAAAAATATCATGAAACATAAATTTTGGGAGAAAGAAACTATCAAACAAAGAAGAAAAACTCTACAAATCTCTTACCTCTTCGTCTCAATTCAAACGAGCAATAAAAAATTAAGAGAAACACTGAACAACAATCAAGCCCTTCTCAATTTTGCCCAAGATGCGATCGCACAAGAGGGGAGGATTTGAGTGGTTATTAGGTTTATTTTGGGAATTTGGGTATCACATATTCTAATATTCATAGGTTTAATTTTAATTGAAAATAATTCTGAAATTTCAATCAGTATATATGATATTTCATAGCAAATATTGAGATGGGGAAACTCACCGCAAACTATGAGGAAATCGAAATTGGGCCGTGTGATCGGAAGCCGTGAAACAGCCACTCGGATTTGTCCTTCTAGCGCACCAGGATCGCAGATGGAAGTGAGTATCGTGGAAAATTGAGAACGAAAATCGTAGGAATCGCGGAGGGGAAACTGAGAATGGACTGTGGAAGATGAAGTGAGGCACTCTAAAAAGAATAAATAAAAATATATATGCCCTAGTTTTCTTTCAGCGGTAAACTAAAATAAGAACCGGGAAAGTATATTAAGGTACCGCCTAATCCAATTTTGGGGGAAAATTTTGTTAAGTGCCCCTAGAAATTAAAATAAATCAACAAATTTAATTAAGTGCCCCAAAAATAATAATTTGAGACACTTAACGAAAAATGTCCCAAAAATTGTGTCGCAATATCCCTTTTTTGTTGTAGTGATATTATTATTATTGAAATTATTATATTAATATTATTATTATTGTTGAAATTAGTTACTGTTGTTTAAGTGTGTAAAGAAATATGGAAATATAGACGCAGATATGTTGACCCAGTTCGTCAGGAATGACTACGTCTGGGGGCAATACCAAGCCAGGAGATTTGTATATATGTAGTTCTTTCATATGTGATCCCCTATATATATAGGTTACAAGTTAAGGTTTTAGATGAGTACACAGAATATAATGAAACAACTATATTGTCCTCCATCAATTACTTGTTGATGAAGACACAATAATATATCCTTCAATACTCTCCCTTGTGCCAAATCAAAAGGATGAGATGGTGCATGAATGTAGTCTTGTTAAAAGTCTTGCCAAGTAACACTTACGTTGAGACTCTCCCTGAAGTCCACGCTTCTCGCATGATATGTACATCTATCAATTGAGCTCAAAAAGTCTACGCATCCCAATTCTTCTAATATGTTTCTCGAAAGTGGACTTCGGCAATGATTTTGTAAACAAATCAGCTGCATTTTCTTCAGAGCTTACTTGAGTTACTTGAATCTTGAGCAATGCTTGTTGTTGCTGGTTATAGAAAAACTTCGGCGATATATGCTTCGTATTGTCACCTTTAATGTAGCTCAATTTCATTTGTTTGATGCAAGCAGCATTATCTTCGTATATACATGTCGGCTCTTCAGTGGTAGAACGCAGACCACTACTCCTTCGAATATGTGTAATGATAGACCTTAACCAGATACACTCACGAACAGCTTCATGTAAGGCAATGATCTCTGAGTGGTTTGATAATGTAGCTACAAGAGTTTGCTTAGTTGATCACCATGGTATCGTTGTGTTTCCCATGGTAAATACATAACCAGTTTGAGAATGCCCTTTATGTGGATCAGAAAGATAACCAGCATCAGCAAAGCCAACTAATACATTATTTGGCGTGTCAGTGTAGGGGGTAGCTTCAATATTTTTCTTAGGGGTTACAATTTCATCTGTAGCCCCCTTTTTCTCTGTGTAAGAAAATAACAGACCCATGTCAATGGTTCCTTTTAAGTATCGAAATATATTCTTGACACCATTCCAATGACGTTGCGTTGGTCCTGAACTAAATCTAGCTAACAAGTTCACTGAGAATGCAATATCTTGTCGAGTACATTGAGCTAAGTACAATAATGCGCCTATTGCACTTAAATAGGGAATTTCAGCTCCCAATAGCTATTAGTCATCTTCCTTTGGACGAAATGGATCTTTCTTTAAATCCAAACTTCAACCGATCATGGGAGTGCTAACAGGGTGCACTTTGTCCATATTAAATCGCCTGAGTATCTTCTGGACATATGCAGACTGGTGGATAAGTATTTCACAAGCTCAGTGTTCTAGTTCAAGACCTAGGCAAAACCGAGTTTTCCCAAGATCTTTCATCTCAAATTCGGATTTTAAGTAGCTCGCAGTTTCTCTTATTTCATCAAGAGTACCTATTATGTTCATGTCATCAACATAAACTGCTACAATCGTAAATCCGAAACTTGTTTTTTTTATGAATACGCAGGGGCACTTTTCATCGTTCTTGTAACCTTTCTCAATCAAGTAATCACTTAGACGGGTATACCACATCAGTCCAGATTATTTCAATCCGTAAAGTGAGTGTTTCAATCTAATTGCGAACGCACTCCGTAGTTTAGAGTCACTTGATTTGGGTAATGGAAGGCCATCAGACACTTTCATATATATATATATATATATATATATCTGAATCAAGATCCCCATAGAGATATGCAGTACCTTCGGAAACTACTAAGCTAACTAAGTAGCGGAACGTTATAACATCCATCACGGGAGAGTATGTCTCCTCATAGTCAATTCCAGGGCGTTGTGAGAAACCTTGTGCTACAAGACGAGCTTTATATCTCAGGACCTCATTTTTCTCATTACGTTTTCTGACAAAGACCTATTTATGTCCTACAGGCTTTACACTTGATGGGGTTAGCACTACCGGACCAAATACATGTCTCTTTATCAAAGAATCAAGTTCTGTCTGGATTGCTTCTTTCCATTTAGGTCAATCCCCTCTTTGTTGACATTTTGCAATCGAGTGTGGTTCGATATCATCATGCTCTATAATTTCTTGAGCAACAGTAAAAGTAAATATATCATCAATTTTAGTGCATTGTCTGTCCATCAACTCATATGCGCTCTCATAATTCATGGAGATTTCTTTATTCTCTAGAATCATATCAAACAGGCATCGAATCTGCTACATTCTGAAGATCAATTATTCTTTTTACTTCACTTTCACATTGTGAAGTTCGGAGATCAAAATGAGACAGGGTGGGGACAGACCACGATAATTTCTGTCGTTCCCTTAGAAAATTCTTTTTCTTATATCACCCTAATGACGGGAAGACTGTCTCATCAAAGTGACAATCTGCGAATCTAGCGGTAAATAGGTTGCCTGTCAAGGGCTCTATATAGCAGATAATTGTTGGGGATTCATATCCAACATAAATGCCTAATCGCCTCTGAGGACCCATTTTAGTGCGTTGTGGGGGCGCAATAGGCACATATACTGCACAACCAAATATGTGTAGGTGTGAAATGTCAGGCTCATATCCAGTTACCAACTGGTACGCAGAAAATAGTTGGTCAATAGTGGGCCTGAAATGAATAAGTAAAGTTGCATGCAATATTGCATAACCCCATGCAGAGATAGGCATGTTGGTGCGCATAACCAGTGCCCTAACCACCATTTATAGTCTTTTAATAGTGGCTTCTGCGAGACCATTTTGTGTATGAACATGGGGTATGGGATGCTCTACATCGATCCCGGTAGACATGCAATAATCATCAAATGCTTTTGATGTAAACTCTCCAGCGTTGTCAAGTCTTATAGACTTAATATGATGATCAGGGTGGTGAGCCCTTAAACGTATGATTTGTGCTAAGAGTTTTGCAAATGCAGAGTTTCTAGTGGACAATAGAGCGACATGTGACCAACGTGTCGAAGCATCAACCAGAACCATAAAATACTTGAATGGTCCGCACTCTGGATGAATTGGTCCACAAATATCACCTTGTATTCTTTGTAAGAATGGAATATTTTGTTTTGTATCTTTAGCATAAGAAGGTCTCGATGTTACTTTTGCTAAAGAACAGGCTTTGCAAAATGAGTGATGCGCCTTTGAAGTTTACAATGAGGCAGATTGGGATGTAGATAATGTATCTTGTGCTTCAGATGGTAAATGTTGCGATGAAGCAACAACATGACCGACAACGTGCACTGTATTGGATTTTTGTCCCAATTTATTCTTCATTCGAAAATTGGATGTCCGTGTGAATTTTTCAAAATACGGATCATCATGTCACTACCTGGGTGCCCAAGACAGTTATGCCAAAGCCTATATAAATCGGTGCCACTTAGTTCATCATTAGTGACAACATACGATTCAAAAACTTGAATGGTGGTGAGATACAACCCACTAGATTGACTCAAAAACTTGAATGGTGGTGAGATACAACCCTCTAAGATGTGTTTTCTTCCGCATTCATTAGATATGATAAATGGATATTCAATTTCATTCTCACTGTGAGTTTCCAAATGATAGCCTTTGGCACGAATATCTTTAAAACTTAACAATGTTTGATTGGCTCTTGGTGCATATAGAGCTTCTTTGATTTTAATAAGTGTGTCGTTAGACATCAAGAATTTGGCAGTTCCTCGCCCTTTAATCAATTGGGATGGTCCAATCAGTGTAGTTACAGATGAATTCTAAGGAATAAGTTCAATAAATAATTGTCTATTCTTTAAAATGGTATGGGTGGTCCCACTGTCAGCTAAGCATTCTATTTCTTCGCGAGACATTCCTACAAGTCCATGTAGTAATATTATTAATTAACTTGGAATAAATATCTCATATCCTCTTGAAATAAAATTTGAGTAGAATGATTTATTTTTCATTCTTTTATTCCTCCGATGTATTACTTTACATGGTAACATTACAATGCTTGAACTATATAACATAAACTTAAAAAAAAATCAATACTTTAGAATTAATTCAAATTTATAATTAAATCAACGATAATAATGTTAAGGTCTCATAACAATATCTAACTAAAAAAAAACCATGGTCTAAATAACTTTAAGACAAAAGAATAATTATCCAAATAGACATCATGCCTTATTAACATTCTTGAAAAAAAAATGATAGATTGATCAAGCAGATCAGTCAAAATCAGGAGCATCCATTGATTGGCCAAGGTCCTTGTTGCCACTAAAGTCTGCAATCATGAGGTTAACATTTGTGAGAGTTTCCTCGTCTTCCACGTAATGGGTCTCTTGTTCTTTAGATTCCCGATACCTCTTATAGTTGGTTGCTACTTTGTTACTAGCCTTGTAATTTTTAAACCAATGACCAATATCCCCACACCTATAGCATGGTTCATTAGCATCTCGTTCCTTTCTCTTTGGAGGGTCTTGAGGTGCATTTTTTACCTTGGTGCCCCGACTCTTGAATTTGTTACCATCATAACCACTAGTGGTACTAATGCCTTCATGATGCCCTTTATAGTATGAGGGCGACCACGGCCCTTACCACGGCCTCTACCGCGTGGTGCATTATTCTCGCGTTGGTAGGGATGAACACGTATAGTCCCTTTTCCTTTTGGGTTCTTTCCACTATACCCTTGACCAAAGTTAGCCTCAGGAATTTTCTTTGTCCCAGCAGGCCTGACATTATTGTTGAGAAGTACCTAGTCATACCTCTCAGCTACTTGCAGCATGTTAATCAACTTGTTGAATGTGGTAATTCTCTTGTTATTATATTCCAGCCTTAGAAACATTAGGGCATTAGCTTTGACCTTGTCAGATGGTTCTTTGTCCTTGTCAGTGGGTTCAATAGTGGAAAGATAATCCTTCCTCAAGAAAGTTGTTTCCACATCAGAAACCCAACGATGGTACTGACTTGAAGCGATTTTACTAACTTCTACTAGTCGCTTACCCGCAAGCGAACGGGTTCACTGTAGTATCAGTAAGTATAACGACCAAGTATATCGTACCCAAGAGATAGTGTATATGCGAATAGATCCCTGAAGATCTACGCGTCGTAATTAATATGAGTGTATTGTTTTTGGATTTTTGAAAGATTAATTAAACTAAACTCAATTATCCTACGAATGCAAAAGGAAAATTAAACTAAGTAACAAAAGGTGTGTTTTCAAATATGAGGTAGTGATGCTTAAGATAGGACTCCCTACGTATACTAACGGAGCAGGTACATAATCAAAATAACTGTGACACACAAGAATTAACCTAAGTCTAAGAATGCAAGGTGAAAGCTCAAGATTCTAAACCCTAATACTTTACCCTAACACTCGACTTCACTAATCTACTAACGAATTACTAGATTGTGCTTAATTAATGAGACCCTAATTTAACTAAGGTGATGCGGTCGTCCTCCTTTGCTAAACAGGTAGATGAATTAACCTTTCCTAAACTCTCTCGTTAAGTCTACTCGTTGTTAAAGAGTGATACGGTCGTCCTCTCTCTAACATCTTTCGAACAAAATTCAAGAGCGAAGTCTAGATTAATTTTAAGAATTCATTAACCAAGAGAATTAAAACCTAACGTCACAAGTTACTCTAATTACGTACCCACAACCTACTTCTACGAGTTCATCCTACCCTAAGCATGCAAGGGTTTTAGCTAGACATAGATTTAACGTAAACAATAACAATTAGACAGGTTACGAACATGAACATGGTAATTAAAACGAAGAACGATTGAACATAAACTGGGGTTTTACGATATAAAAGAATACTGAAATTAATTGATAAAATGAGGTCTCAACGTATTAAAGAACAAAAGTTATTAAGAAACGAAACTAAAACGGGAAATCGTAACGTGAATTCGTAAACAAAACCTCAAAACCGTAAAACTATAACTTGCTCGCCTCTTCTCTTCCTTCTCTCTCTCAAAATTCTCTATAGAGTGATGTCTAAAAGTCGGGGATCCTTCAAAACATGTTTGGAAGAGGTATATATAGGCACGAGTCGAAATGGGAGTTAATGGGCCGAAAATACGCATCCGGAGGCAAAAATCCAAGGTTGCTCGAGCAAAACGCTCGAGCGGTCCCGCTCGAGCAGTGTAGCTCGAATGACACAATCGCTCGAGCGGTTCCGCTCGAGCCGGTCGAGCGCTGAAATCACACTGTATGTTTTGGGCGCTCGAGCAATTCGCTCGAGCGGTGGCGCTCGAGCTGCTCGAGCGCAAGAAAAGTTCTGTACGTTTAGGCGCTCGAGCGGTGGCGCTCGACCTAGTCACTCGAGTGACTTACAACTCCTCCCAACTGATACTTTTCCTCGTCTGCACTAATACTAATCGTATTTCTTCAATATCTTCTCATCTGGGCATCCGTTTGAGTCGATTCAAAGTCCTACGAACTCCGTTTTTCATCCTCTATTCACCTATGAGCATCAAAGAGACAAATTCATCAACGTGTAGAAATAATGCTCAATTGACTCTAAATACTCTATAAACTCGACCAAGATTGGGGTATTTCAAGCTACGAATCATGACAATTTCACGCCTAATCAACCCCCCCAAACTTACCATATTGCTTGTCCTCAAGCAATGAAATAATAAGTCGAGTGAAATTGTTAGGGATGAGCAAAAAAATCAATCATGCAAGCTAATGAACTCAAACTTCAAAAGTCAATCACCCGTATACTCACTCACTTTCTTTTATCGTACTCATGCAACAATGACAAGAAACACCAAGATCAAGCATGGATGTGCACTCAACGATGTGACTCACTCAAACAATCAGTCACACAAATTGGCAGCCATAAGCTTGTAAGTACTCTTAACTTCGACCATACTCTAGAAATCAATGCCGAATCAAAAAGGGCTTTTCTCAAGGTTGTAATGTAGGCTCTTTGGACGGGTGGGATAACAATATGGGTAAGTGACTCAAGTGAATGGAGAATAGAAAGTCAAACTTTGGTACTTCGAGATTAGGAACAGAATACTTCAAACATTTTCAATCAACACTCTTTCAATTCCACGTCTCTCAACACTTCAATCTTTTCTTTCTCACTCTTTTCACTTTTATCCAATCACTTTTTTTTCTCTTTTTTTTTTCGCACAAACACATGAGCTCATTTTTTTTCTTTTTGCTTATTCTCAATTTTCTTTCTCTTTTTCCCACATCTCAAAACTTCATCACACCTTCTTCTCATATTCACTCAACAAACAACATTTTCCTTTTTCAACTCAATTCACTCCCTTCATATTCACACTTTCCTATTCTCCACTCAAATTGGGACAAAAAGGCTTAGGAATTGGAACAGTGTTCATATGTGCTAGCAAATAAAATAAGCTTTAGGCTCAAATGGGCTAACAAGGAATTCAATGTCATTGGTAAGGAAAATTTTGGCTAAGTGACTCAAATAAATCAAAGATGGCCTAAGATCCTATTCGGCATATCAAACTAGACACAATCAAGAAGCAAGAGCACACACAAGTTCTAGCATCCTCTAAGGTGATGATTCACTCACAAACGAAGAGATTAAATCATGCATTTAAATCTCGTAAGGCTCAACTCTCACGGCTTTCACATCCATGCTAATCCTAGTGAATTCTCACTCTCATCACACAAGCACTCAAAAGAAAACTCATAAGCATACGGGTTCTCTCCCTAATCAGCTCAAACTCACATACTTACACAAAAGAATTTTCATCTCACTCTCACAACTCAACTCTCCTCACTGAGTCATACTCAAGAATCAATACTAAGCATTCTAGAAGAGTTGGTAAGCATGAATTCATCAATCAACAATCAGAGCAAATCGAAACGAATCCCTTATAAGTTAAAAGACTTCCAATACAATCCCATAGAACATGCACTCCACGCAAACACTACAATTTTCAATCAAAAACAGAAATAAATAAGAAAAGAAATGAAAAAGAAAAGAAAAGAAAAAAAAGGAAAAGAAAATTGGGGGCATCCCAGGACTCTCAAGCATCTGGAGGTGGTGGTGGCCGGTAGCTAGGGTGATCAGATCCTAAGTGGGAGACAAAGAGTGCCTCCATCCAGCGTTTCAAATCTAAAACCTCCGATCGAACACCTTGAAACTCTCCTCTCATACTAGAGGCTTCCGTGTACCACTGATTTTGAGTGGTGCGAAGCTCCGTAACATCTGCCCTCAAGCCCTGAATATCGGTTCGCATTCCATACCACTCCATCTGGCTCGGGTACCACGGCTCTGGAGTCGGTACATCAGGTGTCCCAAACTCCATCTCTTGAGGTCCTTGACCTCCTTCACCCACATCAGCTCCTGCCTCATCAGCAGTGTTTCCTCATTCTTCGTATTCTTGTTCTTCCTCTTCTTGCAAATCCGCTGCTCCACTCGATCCGGCACCACTCGTGCCTTCTCCTCTGCTCCTCTTAACAGGCCTAACATCCCGGAGTCCCTTGCCATCGATCTCAGATGTGTACTTAGCACCTATGGCGAGGTGCTACTCTCCGTTCATCCCAATGTTATTCTTCTTCATCCCAACCAACGTCACGAGCTTCTTGTTCGGCAGCGGGAACAAGCCATCATCATTATATCTGATGCAATACTTACCCATCCAGTGTTCAAACATCAAAGTGTTATTCATTTGCTCAAATCCCAAGTCCATTCCCTTGGAAGGACCCGCACACAGCTCGAATCCGAGGTGCTTCATCAAAACTGAAATCAACCCTCCTCCTCGGATCTTCGAGGTTCTCGTTCCAAGCTTAAACGGGGCCTCGAAATGGTGCTCTAGGAAATCCCTTCCAAAGTCATGGTCCTTTTTGTTCAAAAGGCACCAGATCCCATAGAGCTGCTTGCTTGTCACCGTCCCCGTCTCAGACCGGGCATAGATCGTGTTCCCCAATATCCGCTCCAAGTATCTAATCACCGGGTTTCGGATAGTCGATGCTCTCATGTGCTGCCCTTTGTAGTCCCCAACCATGCCGCCCATTATTTCCTTCCAAAACACATTAGCATTGTACGCCTTTAACTCACGGTTGGGTCGAGATAGGGCTGGGAGCCCGAATGCGAGGTTGACAACTCCCACCTCGTGATATTGCCACTCATTCTGGTATTTGAATTTGAATGAGTCGGCGCCCGTCTTCTCCACTGTGGCGAGAAATTGTTCCACCAAATCGGCGTTAGTCTCCATGTGTAGCAACATATCGAAGAACTCGGTCATGTTGTTCCTGGTGAATATTCTTCGTATCTCCTCCTCAATCCCTAAGTCCTTCATAAAGCTCACCACGGGTCTCCGGGTTTTTTCCACCTTCCCGGCTATGAGGCTCCATCTGTAAGCGATGTATTGCCAATCATTTTGATAGTCCAACCCTCCCCATCTCGAGGGCAATAAACTCTTCTGCCTGAGCTCGTCCGTGAGCGCTTTCAATTCTTCGTTGCTCAAGAGTTTGTGTTTAGGAGCCATTGTACCTAACCATGACATAGCAAGGATTTAAGCAGCATTCTTAAAGTTCACAGCAGTTTAACTCTCATTCATACTCAAGCATTTCCAAGTAATGCATCTCAATTCGATTCAACTCACAATTCATGCTCTTCTCAAGTTCAAAGCAACACTCATTTCAAAGCATTAAATCAAGTTCAAAGCAATTCACAACAATTAAACCATGTTTTTCGTTCAACGTTCTCAAGTATTCAACACTTAATTCCTCCATTTCAACCCAAAAATGCCACTAACTAAGTCTATCATGAAGTAACATTACACAAACTATGTAATTTACATGCTCAAGACTCAATTCATACTTATTTATGCTCAATACCTTCTCAATTCACCAAAATTTCATCTCATCATGCAAAACCCATTTCTTTTCTCGAATTCCTACTTTCTCACACTCAAAATTTTTTTTTACCTATCCTACTCATACAATTCTAAAATTGAGAGTGAAATAAGCAAACCCATAGCAAATCATCAACATTCCTACATAAGGAATTGATAAACAACGAATTTTGCATAAAAATCCCTAAATTCTCCACTCTAACATGAACCCTAGTTCATATGCCTCAAATTATCCCTAATTCAATCCTAAACTATGAATTAATCGGCAAGGGATAGAGATTGCATACCTTGGTTGAAGAATTAAGGAAGATGTGTGAAGAAATTGAGCAAATTGGTGAGAAATCGTGAGGAGTGTTCGATCCCAGCCAATTTCGCCCCAAATCGCCCCTTCAGTGTGTGTGAGTGTGTGAAAATGTGTGGAAAGGGGTATTTATAGATGGGGCCAAAAGATGGGTCAAACCCGTGACCCGCTCGAGCGATTCGCTCGAGCGGTCGCGCTCGAGCTTGGAGCTCGAATGATACATGTGCTCGAGCGCTCGCGCTCGAGCTGCTGGAGCGGTGAAAACATTCTGTAAGTTCTGGGCGCTCGAGGTGGCGCTCGAGCTGCTCGAGCGACCCAAATTTTCAACTTCGTTTTTTAACGTTCAACACTCGAAATTTCCATCCGAACCAAGCTCGAACAATTATCACACTCAACCAAAACACGAACTAACCTGAGAACTCCTCGATTTAAGCCAGGTCGCTCATTCGACTGAGGAGTTGGGGTCTCTTCCATACGTGCAAATCACCAATCCAATTCAAGTCGAACTCAGCACTCTCACTCAATTCGACTCAACGACCCTCAAGCATTGATGTTTCCGAAAAATTTTACCAATTTTTCATAGAATTTCGTGTACGAACCCGAATGTACGAACCCGAAGTACGAATACACACCCCCCCAAACTTTGTTCTTGCTACGCGATAACAAAGTTTGAAACGAATGAGTACGTAAGAGTAAGTACACAAAATTCGTATGAACTCGACTACTTACCAATGCAAAATAACGAACGAAAAGAAACATCACCCCCCCAAACTTCGACTTCGCAAAGAGGTCGATGTTTGGGGTTCGGTTACCTCTAACTCCAAGATTCTCCGATCAATCTCCTCTAAGAAAGCCTACACGAAAATTCTCAACAAACGAGGTTAACACTTACGATTCCCAAAAACTACGAAAAATAACCAAAACACATAAAAGCGAGTAAAAATGGGTTGCCTCCCATTAAGCGCTAGTTTTAAGGTCCTAATGCCGGACCGAGCTCAAAGGAGCTCACGGGGCTTGAGACTCTAAAATACCTCCCTTATTCTCATAAGAGAAGTTAAAGAATTTCTTCACTCGATGCCCGTTCACCATGAATTTCTGTCCATCTTCTTTCTCGACTTCAAGGAATCCACTCTTGTGCACTCCCTTCACAATATACTGCCCGTTCCACTTGGACTTAAGCTTTCCACCAAACAGCTTCATCCTCGAATTGAATACGAGGACTTGATCACCCACCTTGAATTCCTTCTTCTTCAATCGTGCATCATGCCACTTCTTTGTCTTCTCTTTGAAAATTTGGGCATTCTCGTAGGCAACGTCTCGAAACTCCTCCAACTCATGCAGTTGGAGTAATCTCCTCTCACCAACCAAGGCACTATCAAAATTCAGCTTCTTGATCGCCCAATATGCCTTGTGCTCCAACTCCACGGGCAAGTGACATGCCTTTCCAAAAACCAATTGATATGGAGACATACCAAGAGGAGTTTTGAAAGCTGTCCTATATGCCCAAAGTGCATCATCCAACTTCATCGCCCAATCTTTCCTACTTATGCTCACCGTCTTCTCAAGGATCTCCTTGATTTGACGGTTGGAAACCTCTGCAAGACCGTTAAATTGAGGATGATAAGCAGTAGAGATTCGATGACTTACCTCGTATTTGGACAGCAGATTTTCCATCCATTTGTTCACGAAATGACTTCCCCCATCACTTACCAAAGCTCTTGGAACTCCATATCTTGCAAAGATGTTCTTTCTCAAGAACTCGATGACCACTCGGGAATCATTCACTCGAGTTGGGACAACTTCAATCCACTTCGAGACATAGTCAACGCATACGAGAATGTACAAGAATCCATTGCTAGGAGGAAATGGACCCATGAAATCAATCCCCCATACGTCGAATATCTCGACTTCCATGAACACGTGCATAGGCATCTCGTCCCTCTTAGTAATGGAGCCAAATCGTTGGCACTTCTCACACCTCTTAACCCATTCCATGCAATCTCTCAATAGAGTTGGCCAATAAAAACCAGATTGAAGGACTTTCCTTCCGGTCTTCTCTCCACCCAAATGTCCTCCACAAGGCAAGGCGTGACAATGCCTTATGATATCACTCCACTCCTCTTCTGGCACACACCTTCTCAACAAGTGATCGACCCCTCTTTTGAACAAGTAGGGGTCATCCCAAATGAACTCCCGAACCTTCTTCAAAAATGCCTTCCGATGCACCGAGTCTATCTCAACGGGCAACTCACCACTTGCTAAATAGTTAGCATAATCTGCAAACCAAGGTGCCTTCCCCTCAACTCGATACACAGGGATGTCTCCTAAGCCAAAGAGCTTCTTATCAGGGAATTCATCGTTCACCTCTCGATCCTCCACGGTGTTCTCCTTGGTGAGCTCCAATCTCGAAAGGTGATCGGCTATCACGTTCTCGCATCCCTTCTTGTCTCGAATCTCTACATCAAACTCCTGGAGCAACAAGATCCAACGAATGAGACGGGGTTTTGCATCCTTCTTACTCATAAGATACCAAATCGCCGCGTGGTCCGTATATACAATTGTTTTCGTCCCTACTAGGTAGGGTCGAAATTTATCAAAAGCATACACGACCGCTAACAGCTCCTTTTCGGTCGTAGTGTAATTCACTTGAGCAGAATTCAGCATCTTCGAGGCATAATAAATAGCGTGAAAACGCTTCTCACGAATTTGCCCCAAAGCAACCCCCATCGCATAATCGCTAGCATCACACATCAGCACGAATGGGCTCGACCAATCCGGTGTGACAAGTATCGGGGCATTCACAAACGCTTCTTTCAACCTGTTAAAAGCCACTAAACACTCATTAGTAAACTCAAAGACGACTTCTTTTTCAAGAAGCCGTGAAAGGGGTTTAGCTATTTGTGAAAAGTCTTTTATGAAATGTCTATAAAAACCCGCGTGTCCTAAGAATGACCGAATCCCCTTCTCGGTCGAAGGTGGTGGAAGCTTCTCGATAGCAATCACTTTCGCCTTGTCCACTTGGATACCTTTCGAGGACACATGATGTCCAAGAACAATACCCTCTCTTACCATGAAGTGACACTTCTCCCAATTAAGCACTAAGTCCATCTTTTCGCACCTGCTCAACACAACTTCAAGATTGATTAGACATTTATCAAACGACTCCCCGTAAACGGAGAAGTCGTCCATGAAAACCTCCATAATCCTTTCAATCAAGCCATGAAAAATTGCCATCATACACCTTTGAAAGGTGGCGGGTGCATTACACAACCCAAACGGCATTTTCCTAAAAGCAAACGTACCATAATAGCAGGTGAAGGTGGTTTTCTCTTGATCCTCGGGGGCTATCATGATCTGATTATACCCCGAGTACCCATCTAAGAAACAGTAATACTCAAAACCACCTAATCGATCTATCATTTGATCAAGGAACGGTAAAGGAAAGTGATCCTTACACGTTGCTTTGTTCAACTCTCTATAATCAACACATACACGCCAACCCGTCACTAATCTAGTGGCTACCAATTCATTAGACTCCGTCTTAATCACCGTGGTACCCCCCTTCTTAGCAACTACGTGTAACGGACTCACCCATGGACTATCAGAAATAGCAAAAATCATGTTGCTATCTAACAACTTCAAAACTTCCTTATGTATCACCTCTTGAATAACCGGATTAACTCTACGTTGATTTTGCACTATCGGTTTTCTACCCTCTTCTAATCTAATCCTATGCATGCAAATCGAGGGGCTAATTCCCTTAATATCCGCGATCGACCATCCTATAGTAGATTTGTGCTTACGAAGCACCACTAAAAGTCTCTCAAGCTGATCATCAGATAAAAGGGCAGATACAATTACCGGATATTTATCGGTCTCATCCAAGTACGCATACTTAAGGTGGTCGGGCAGCGGCTTCAACTCCTTCTTCGCCTCCAATGGTGGCGCCTTATCGAACATCTTCTCGAAAGTTGACTCCTCAGCTTCCAAGTCATCTTCATCCTCTACTTTCTTCAACTCCAAGAACTTGACGTCTTCATTGTCTTTCAAGTTGTCAAAATAGTCAAGATCATAAGAATCATAAGACAGATCGTCAAGAATAGGATAATCAAACTGATGAACATAGAAAGAGCAAGGGTCTAGAAGTGTGTCTTCAACACAAGCATCGGTGATGTCAATGAAGTGGCAACTCTCATCTCCCATGGGGTATTTCATAGCTTCGTAGATAGCTATCTTCACTTCCTTATCATCAACTTTGACCGTGATCTTCCCATTCGCTACATCAAGCACCATCCCGGCAGTAGCTAGAAACGGTCTTCCCAAAATCAGCGGGACATGCTCATCCTCTTCCATCTCGAGTACTACGAAGTCGGCGGGAAAAACGTGATTCTCCACCGTCACTAGAACATCCTCCACTACTCCTTGAGGTCTTGTAATGGACCTATCAGCAAGCTGGAGTATCATCATCGAAGGTTGAAGCTCAACTCCCTCCAACTTCTTGAACAACGAAAGAGGCATCAGATTAATGCTCGCCCCGAGATCACACAAAGCTCCTTTCTTGATCCCGTTCCCTATATCGCAAAGAATGATGAAGCTCCCGGGATCCTTCAGCTTAGGCGGAAGCGCCTTGTGCACCATAGCACTCACCTCGTGGTTCAAGTGCACTAGCTCGGGTCCATCTATTCTCCGTCTCTTTGCAATCAAGTCCTTCAGGAACTTGGCGTAGTTCGGCATCTGTTCCAAAGCATCATAAAAAGGAATGTTAATATGTAACTTTTTAAAAACATCAAGGAATTTAGCAAACTTCTCATCAAGCTTCTTTTTCATGAAGCGCTGTGGATATGGGACATGTATCACAGATTTGGGTACCCCCCATTCATCTTTCTCAGTTTCTTTCACTTTCTCCCTTGCTTCCCTTGCCTTTTTCCACTTTGGAATTCTCTCGATCTCCTCAATCTCCTCATCAGGCACTTTGCTCTTCTGGGTCTCCTCCATATCTTGACTCTTATCATCACTTTTCATCTTGACTCCTTCCTTCTCAACCTCAACTCCATCACTTTGAGACTCTATCCCTTTTGTCTCAACTTCTTCTTTGAGCGTCTCAGAATCAGCAGGCATCTCGGGACCATCATATTTGGTCCCACTTCTCAAATCAATAGCCTTGCAATGTTCCTTTGGGTTACCCTCGGGCATTGACGGATACTTGCCAGGCTCTCTCGGCTGAGACTTTGCGATCTGACTAATTTGGTACTCAATAGAATTGAATCTTCTGTTGTTCTCTTGCTGAACTCGATTCCACTCGATGTCTCTCTTCTGGAGTTCTTGATCTCGATGATCGCCTTTCTTATGCAACTCCTTCACATCGTACTCCAAAGAGGACAATCGCTTGCTACCTTCCTCCACCTTCTGAAGGATCGCTCTCAACATCTCCTCGGTTGATGCACCGCCCTCTCCACCAGGAGGTTTAGACCCCGGATCAACACCTGCAGGAACAGTAATACCAGCTTTTGGGTTAGCATAAGAAAAATTCTCATTTTTCCTCCATGTGTTTTGAGGAGGCTGCTGGCCTCCTTGATACCCTTGTGTGTTCCTCCATTGATTTTGAGGCGGCTGTGGGCCTGGAGGTACAAATGGTTGACCATAAGAAGGTCTTCCATACTGGTTTCCACCTTGTGGATACCCCCCTTGTGGGTAATTAGGCCTTCCCATATAGTTGGCCTCTTCTTGCTGATTCGTGGGTGGGTCCACTTTCTCGCTTGCTGCTACATTCCCTCCAACCAAGTTCTGCCCCATCTCAAGGTTGCTGATCTTCTCCATCATAGCCATCAACAGCTTCCTCGTACCCTCATTCTCCTCCAACTTGCATACCCTCTGAAATTTTGGGTCCTCGTTCCATGCACCAGCATTCGTGACAATATTGTCCACGATCTCTCTACACCTCGCTACCCCTTGGTTCAAGAAAGCTCCACTTGCACATGCATCTAAGTGGGCTTGGCCAGCCTTGCTGGCTCCACTGTAGAAGAACGCCATAATATCTCCCTCGTTGTACCCGTGCTGTGGGCACTCGATCAACATATTTGAGTATCTATCCCACGCTTGGCGTAAATCCTCTCCAGACTTCTGGCGAAAGGAAGAGATCTCAATTCTCGCTTTAATCGTTCTCGATGGAGGGTAGAATCGCTCGAGGAACAGACGCTCGAGCTCGGCCCATGTGTTAACACCTCCCCGTGGGAGCGTGTTATCATACCATTCCTTGGCTATTCCCGTAAGAGAGAATGGGAACAACCTGAGCCTTTTGGCATCTTCAGACATGCCATTGTAATTGAAAGTAGATGCTATCATGAGGAAACTCCTCAAGTGAGTGTGAGGGTTCTCCTTCCCAACCTCCCCCTTGAATTGATTCTCAGTAAGCAGCTTGAGAATTCCTGGGGAAATTGAAAAGTTATTCGCCTCAACAGGTGGTAAGGCCACTCCATCGTAGTACCTCTGCGGTTGTGCCGCGAACCTGCCCCGAATTGCCATATTCTGATCTGCGTTCTGGGGCGCAGGCTGAGGAGCGACAGGTGGTGCTGGTATGTGTTGAATTGGAGGTTGTTGGTACACAGGTGGTTGGTTATAGACAGGAGGTGGAGGGTATGGGTACGGTGGATAAGGATATGGTGGGTATGGGTAATGTTGGTATGCTGGGTTGTGGAAAGGGTTATTTGGGTTTTGTGGGTAAGCAGGGTTGTTCAGAGGATTTTGGACAAGATTCTGAGCTGGATTGTTTACATTTTGTGCACCCGGGTTCTGGCTCTGACTATCCACGAACTGGTCTTGATTCTGACCACCACTCCCTCCAGAGCCATCAACCCGGTCTACTGCCTGATTGAACTCGTTAGCAGCATCGTCCAACTCATTATTGATGTCCATTGGTTCCTTCCCTAAGTCGGCTGCGTTCATTCTTCTCAAGTAAGCTCGGTTCCTTCTGGCTATTGTCTCAGGGTCCAACGGTATTCTCTCTTCGCTCGTATTGCCTTGTGAGCGTGTTTTCATAAACCTGACACACTAGCAGATGGATCAAAACGCAACTGCCGAATAAATAAAAATAACAATAAGAAATAAAAACAGAAAATAAGCACCCACTACTAACTACTAAGCTATCGACAAGTCCTATTCAAAAAGCATATAACGCCATCCCCGGCAACGGCGCCATTGACTTGAAGCGATTTTACTAACTTCTACTAGTCGCTTACCCGCAAGCGAACGGGTTCACTGTAGTATCAGTAAGTATAATGACCAAGTATATCGTACCCAAGAGACAGTGTATATGCGAATAGATCCCTGAAGATCTACGCATCGTAATTAATATGAGTGTATTGTTTTTGGATTTTTGAAAGATTAATTAAACTAAACTCAATTATCCTACGAATGCAAAAGGAAAATTAAACTAAGTAACAAAAGGTGTGTTTTCAAATATGAGGTGGTGATGCTTAAGATAGGACTCCCTATGTATACTAACGGAGCAGGTACATAATCAAAATAACTGTGACACACAAGAATTAACCTAAGTCTAAGAATGCAAGGTGAAAGCTCAAGATTCTAAACCCTAATACTTTACCCTAACACTCGACTTCACTAATCTACTAACGAATTACTAGATTGTGCTTAATTAATGAGACCCTAATTTAACTAAGGTGATGCGGTCGTCCTCCTTCGCTAAACAGGTAGATGAATTAACCTTTCCTAAACTCTCTCGTTAAGTCTACTCATTGTTAAAGAGTGATACGGTCGTCCTCTCTCTAACATCTTTCGAACAAAATTCAAGAGCGAAGTCTAGATTAATTTTAAGAATTCATTAACCAAGAGAATTAAAACCTAACGTCACAAGTTACTCTAATTACGTACCCACAACCTACTTCTACGAGTTCATCCTACCCTAAGCATGCAAGGGTTTTAGCTAGACATAGATTTAACGTAAACAATAACAATTAGACAGGTTACGAACATGAATATGGTAATTAAAACGAAGAACGATCGAACATAAACTGGGGTTTTAAGATATAAAAGAATACTGAAATTAATTGATAAAACGAGGTCTCAACGTATTAAAGAACAAAAGTTATTAAGAAACGAAACTAAAACGGGAAATCGTAACGTGAATTCGTAAACAAAACCTCAAAACCGTAAAACTATAACTTGCTCGTCTCTTCTCTTCCTTCTCTCTCTCAAAATTCTCTATAGAGTGATGTCTAAAAGTCGGGGATCCTTCAAAACATGTTTGGAAGAGGTATATATAGGCACAAGTCGAAACGGGAGTTAATGGGCCGAAAATACGCATCCGGAGGCAAAAATCCAAGGTTGCTCGAGCAAAATGCTCGAGCGGTCCCGCTCGAGCAGTGTAGCTCGAATGACACAATCGCTCGAGCGGTTCCGCTCGAGCCGGTCGAGCGCTGAAATCACACTGTATGTTTTGGGCGCTCGAGCAATTCGCTCGAGCGGTGGCGCTCGAGCTGCTCGAGCTGCTCGAGCGCAAGAAAAGTTCTGTACGTTTAGGCGCTCGAGCGGTGGCGCTCGACCTAGTCACTCGAGTGACTTACAACTCCTCCCAACTGATACTTTTCCTCGTCCGCACTAATACTAATCGTATTTCTTCAATATCTTCTCATCCGGGCATCCGTTTGAGTCGATTCAAAGTCCTACGAACTCCGTTTTTCGTCCTCTATTCACCTATGAGCATCAAAGAGACAAATTCATCAACGTGTAGAAATAATGCTCAATTGACTCTAAATACTCTATAAACTCGACCAAGATTGGGGTATTTCAAGCTACGAATCATGACAATTTCACGCCTAATCAGGTACTCTATTCCTTTTGAGTCCAATAGTTCAAATTTAGGTCGAGTTGGTTCAGCCATCTCCAGTTTCAGGCGGCTGCGGGAATTATGAAACCCTAATTTGTAGAACACTCTTGCTGATAACGTGTTTAAGTGTGTAGAGAAATATGGAAATATAGACGCATATATGTTGACCCAGTTCGTTAGGAATGACTACGTCTGGGGCAATACCAAGCCAGGAGATTTGTATATGTGTAGTTCTTTCATATGTGATCCCCTATATATATAGGTTACAAGTTAGGGTTTTATATGAGTACACAGAATATAATGAAACGACTATATTGCCCTACATCAATTACTTGTTGATGAAGGCACAATAATATATCCTTCAATAACTATTATTTTTATTACTACTTATAATTAATAGAATTATTTTATTGATATTTTAATTATTGAGTATTAATAATAATATTATTAGTATTGATATGTTGGGATTAGAAGATAATATTATATAAATAAAAATAATTGATTATATTTTTTGGAAAATAATCATTCCTCAATATGTGGAATACATAAACCTATGTGTGATGGAAGGAATCACCATTCCACATAAGTGGGAATCTCCATTCTTTGTGGAATCACTATTCCACTTTTTGAAACATATCAAGCATGGTATTTGGAATAGATTAAAGAATGAATATTTCATTCTCTATCTATTTCATCATACCAAGCATGCCCTTAGGGTTTGAAAGATGGGTATGATATGTAAGTAGAAGATTAAAATTTATAGAAGAAGTGAATAGAGATCAAATGTTGAGATCAAATAACTTAAAACTAATAATTGTGATCAAATATTGAAATATAGGTTCATGAGATAGAAGAGATTTTGAAATATAAAACTCTCACTTTTGCCACATAGGCAACCAATGCTTTAGCTATATAAAAGTATTGATATAGTCGGCAGTTTCCAACAATAAGTTTTGGAAGATGCAAGTAACGTTATTATTCTTACATAGACCATGCGTGCTACTTTTTATTATATGTATAATGTATCAACTGATACTTAATTTGAGCTTCTTTTCATGGCTCCAATTTCTTAGTAATAGCCTTTCTCTTCGAGACGGTGATGAAATCCCCCGCCGTAGACATCATTTTCCTCATCACCATGAGATCCCCCGCCGACACCACCGTGATAGTGTGTGGCTAGTCCTTTTTCATCATTGAAAGGACCCTCTGAAACCTTTCATGCATTAGCGATGCAAACAAGAGCAAACAGTATTGGAGCCATATTAATATATCTATCTTTGAGTCTTGAATGTTGATGAGAATTCAGGAATATAATCCGTGATTTTATAGAGGATGAAAAACGTCCTTCAATCAATCAACATTAACACCAATAAACCTCGTAGTTAGCAAAATGCTAATTACGTACTATCTCCGTATCTGAAAAATAGTCTTTCTTTTTTTACGTAGTTTAATGTGATATCGGAGGGTATTACGGGGTTTTCTGATGTCAATTTTTTTAATAAAATGATTGTTTATGGAAAATATACGAAACGAACTTTCCATTAACGATTATTTTATTAAAAAACGAACCTTAGAAAACCCTGTGATACTCTCCGACATATCGCATTAAACCACGTGAAAAAAAGACAATTTTTTAAGGACGGAGGGAGTAAGTCATTAGGGCGGAGGTTCACTAGGACTAGGGAGTATATGTTAAATTCCGCCTAATTGCACTAAACCTACCAAACTATTGACGATTTTGCACTTAAATTATCAAACTATATTTCTTGGCACTAGTACATTCAAACTATCAAATTTTGGCACTTAAACACTAAACTTAATTTCAGCAAAAAAATTCTTCGATTTTAACATATGAGGGATATTTTTGTAAAAAAAAATTCAATTGATAACAAACGACACAAGAAGGTGTCACATGTGGCTGAGAACGACATCAAGGGAT
The DNA here is from genome assembly GCA_947034835.1 of Ballota nigra. Lineage (NCBI taxonomy): Eukaryota > Viridiplantae > Streptophyta > Magnoliopsida > Lamiales > Lamiaceae > Ballota > Ballota nigra. The sequence continues at coordinate 27,685,966 of OX344730.1, forward strand.
GGATGCACGAGACTGTATATAGCAGAGCAAGTATGTCAAGCAGTAGACGACATAAGTGATGATGAATTTTGTGTATTTCTCGTTCCAATTGGAATAAAACTATGAAAAGTTTTGAAAAAAAATATCACATTGTAAGGTACTTGTGCGATAATATATATTTTTTCTGGAAAAAAAATTATCATAAATAGAAGTTTAGTGGTTTATGTGCTAAAATATGATAGTCTGTGTGGATTAGTGCCAATAAAAATAGTTTTGTGATTTATGTGCAAAATTATCAATAGTTTGGTAAGTTTAGTGCCATCAGTGTACAAATGGTTTTTGTTAGTGTTGAAAAAGTTTTTTTTTTTGTAGGGGGGAGGGGGTAGTGATGATGAATTTTGTGTATATGATTCGTCCCAAGACTTTCTTCACACTACTTTCTTTTTTGTATTTTAGTGAGCGAATTATTTATTAATATTTGAAACGATAAAGTTAATTTTAAAAAGTGGTATGATAGATCTATATCTTCTCTATTATAAAGTGACTTATAAAAAACTCGCTCGCTATAACACGCAATAACAGTAAACATGAAGAAAGATCCGGGACAGGGGGAGTATATTATTGTGACGATATGTTATAACTAAAATGGTTAGAGCTCCACTACTCATAACCCAAAGGTTATATGTTTGAGTCATAACTTTACCAATACAAAGAGAAGTATATATATATATATATATATATATATATATATATATATATATATATATATATATATATATATATATATATATCGCATGCACTTAGATTTTGAAAAAAAAATCCCAAATAGAAATCAGCAATACCCAAAGTAATCAAGACTACCCCAATTGCAAAGAACACATAGTTCGGTGTGTTTGTGCATATAAAAAAAAATTAAAATTGAGCTTAAAATTCAAGTGTATGCTATGAACTTGAGTACATGTTATAAATTGTGATATATGTATATATATATATATATATATATATATATATATATATATATATATATTATTCATGTGTGAATCACATTAATGATTAGACGTGAAATTGTTATATTTTGTAGCCCAATTTGCCCTTGTTTTGAGTGTAATTAATGAGTATATTTGGAGTCATTTGAGTATTATTTTCATAAACTAATGAATTTGCCTCTTTGATGCTCATAGATGGATAGAGGGCGAAAAATGGAGTTCATAGGACTTTGAATCGACTCAAACGGACTCTCGGATGAAAAGATATTGAAGAAATACGAAAAATACTAGTTCGAGTGAGTAAAAGTGCTACTTGGCCTGAAGGAGGAGGTGCTCAATACTTTTGAAGACACACTTTCACACTTTGATACCACTTGATACTTTTAGATAGTTTTTGAAGGAGAGAGCTTGGGAAGAGGGATTGAAGAGTTTTACATCTTGTAATCGAGGTTTTTAATTTACATATTCATATATTAGATATTTCTTTTGAACCTTTTAGTTTAATTCTTTCTTTCTTGAATCTTTTAGACTTATAAACCCTAGTTTTTCCAGATTTATATTGAGATTTTGAGTTACTCTTTTGTTTATGCTTTTCAATTCCTTTGATAATTCAATTATGCATATGTTCATTGTTCTTATTATTGATTTTGTTATTTCAATCACCATTAGGCTAGAAAGGATAGGATAAACTCATAGAAGTAGGATATTGATACGTAATTAGAATAATTCGTGATGTTTAGTTTTGATTCTCTTAATTAATTGAATTCTTAAAATAAACCTTAGAATTATCTTGAAATTGAGTACAAAAATTATTAGAGAGAAGACGACCGTATCACTCTTTAATAACGAATAGGTTTAAGGAAAGGGTTTTAGAAGGGGTTTATAATCTACCGGTTTATCTAGGGAGGACGGCCGCATCGCCTTAGTTAAATTAGGGTCTCAATAATTAAACACAACTCATATAACTTGATTAGTGGATTTGTGAAGTAGGTTGATATGACGAAGTATTAGAGTTAACTTTTTAACTTTTATTCTTTCAATCTCGTGCTAGATTAGGGAAGTTGATTGTCTAGTTTTAGTACACTTAGGATTATTACTTGCACATCACAATTATTTTAGTTATCGTACCAACTCCGTTAGTATACGTATGAATTCTTATCCCGAGCATCATTATCCATTATTTGCATTTAAACTCAAGTTATTTAGTTAATTTAATTATTAGCATAGAAGTAGAATATAGCGTAGTATATTATAATTCTTAGATCAAAAAACATACATTCATATTAGCTATGAGACGTACATCTCCAAGGATCTATTCGCATACACACTTTCCCTTGGGTTCGATACTATTTAGTCCTTATACTCGCCCATACTACAATGATCTCATACTCTTGTGGGGTAACTACTAGTATAACTTGTATTTTGCATTCAAGTCAATTAACTTATTCATTTTTCTTATTTTTTAATTATTATACTATCCAATCTATCCCCAAGTCTTTATATTCACTTGCTCTTCAATAATATGCATTTGACTATATAGTAATACAAACTAGGGGTGAAAATCTTGAAACTTGATTTGGACGAGATTTTGAAAAAAATATACCAGATTCGACCCGACTCGGCCAAGATCCGCGAATTTTGATTTGGAGTGACCCGACCCTCTTTTTTTTTTTTTTAAATATTTGTCTATTTTAAGTATATTTCACATGTAAAATATTTTATAAGAGAGTTCCAAAAAAAAAATTAATTGTTTGAAGATATTGATTATAATTCTATTATCAATAAATTCTATCGAATGATCTCCAGGTCACAATTTATGTGTAAAAAAAATTAAATTGACTTTACTTTTTGTACCGTATTTATTCTTAGTGACTGCTTACTTCACCTGTTAAAGCCCAATTAAAAATTTAGTGGGCCTTTATCAACCATTTACTTTCCAATTAAATCACCCAGGTAATCTGTCCGACCCGGGTGAAACATCCCATATTTACACTTTTTGGAACCGGCCAATTTGGACAGATTAGATTTAAGAGGGGTATATTTAATTGGGATTCTAATGGATTTTTTTGGACTTTAAAAATTCTGTGGATTTATAAAATCTATAGACTCCATGTAGAGTTTGACTCACTTTTTTTATTGATTTATTTGGATTTTCATAGACTTTACAGGATTGTGGAAGATATATATTTTTTTTTATTGATTTACATGAATTTCCATAGACTCCGGCGCTGTAACCATTGATTCAAATGTATATGGAACACACTTGTATATAAAAAAAAGTTATCCAAATTGATTAGAAAAAAAATACGTTAGTTAAAAATAGTAAAATACATTATTATTCTCATCTTCATTTCCATCACCGTTATGCCCCGCCCTCATTAGAAGTCTCTCGTTGTTAGAAGAAATTTTGGAGATTAAAATTTATTTATATTTTTTGAAGAGTAGACTTGGCAGCGAGGCGGGAAATCCCGATCCCCGTGGAGATCCACCACGAACGGGACGAGGAATTTTTTTGCCCTGTAGGCGGGGACCGGGATAGTATTCCCAGCCCCGGGGATCCCCGTCTCGTTCCCCACGGGGAGCCGCATTATTTTTAATACAATTAATATATTTATATATATAATTTTAATTTTAAAGTAAATTACAAATGAATATTTCATAATTTCATACTCAATTAACCATTTATTAAAAATTACATCTATATTTTATTTAATATTATGTTATTAGTTCCAAATTATATAATTTTCACTTTAGTATATATGTTTAATAAATTTATTAGAATTAGAGGTTCTTCAAATTATTTAAATTAGTTTTTTTTAACACCAACTTAAAGTAATTGTTGTGTATGATTAAATTTTTTAATTTAAATATTTTTTTATATTTTAAAAATGAGATAAAAAAAATAATTAAGCGGGGAACGAGGAATCCCCGCGATATGGGGATCCCGGTGAGACGGGAATCCCTAGTGAGGCGGGGATGGGGGGAAAATATTTCCGACATCCCAATGGAAGAGAATCAAAGAAAGTTCATAAAGTGTTGAATAACTAAAATTTTTTTAAGACTTTTTAAAATCCGTAGAAATCTCTGGTTATTAGAAGAGATTTTAGAGAGTGAAATCTATTTATATTTTGGAAAAGAATCAAAGAAAATTCATGGAGTATTAAAATCCATAGACTGTTGAATACCTAAAGATTGAATACCCCCATACTTTTAAAGTCTAAAAAAATCCTACAAACTCTATAACCAATACATCCCTTGTCGCGCGATTGTGTCCATAGAAATTACAAACATGCCCTCACCTAGGGTATACACCCTCTCGATGCAACACAGACCCTAGGTTACTATTTCGCTCGCGCCGCTGGAGAGCTCCGTCTTCGCACCGGTGGAGGAGGAGGAAAAGGGGATCGAATGGAGCCAGGGAGAAAGAGGACAAAATAGTTGCTGGAAGGAGGGAAAGGGTGAACGCAAACCTAGTCTTCGCCACTGAAGGAGGAGGAAAAGGGGATCAAACAAGGGAGAACGAGGAGAAGATCGCTGCCGAAAATCCCCCGCAGACCTTGACGCCAGAAATCCCCCGTGGTGTCTCTATCTTCAGTTTTGCTTTTTGTGGCTAAAATTCAGGAAGACAAAACTCTAAAACTGATGATTGTTTGCTCTTAATTCTGACGAATTCTCCTTCTGTATTTTATTTTCCAGTAAATGCTCTGTTTCATTTCTTTTAAGTATGAGCATTTTGAGGATTTTGGTTTTTGCCGTTTTAATCTCAGAATTTTAATTTTTTTTAAGGTATTGTCTTACAGTGTGTTAGTGTGGGTGTTTTTCTCTACATTTTCTTCAAAATGTTATGAAATTGATCACATTTGCTTTGATATACAGATTTTGAGAAAAGCATTGTAAATTTTATTGTAATTTTTTAATTTAGTGAAATGGAGAAAGTGCAGAGCTCTCCGAACTCAACAATGGCGGCTAAATAGTTGAACATTAAACTTTGTGTTTTTTTTTTTTTTAGTGCATTATTTCCCAGCCGTTTATTTCTTCAAGTTAGGGGAAAATGCTTCTCAGATTTCATTTTATTAATTGCAAGCATCTCTGATTTTATTTCACAGATCTTCTTCCAATGGAAGAAATGAACGAGTTTGTATGGAAGAACTAAAATTCAAGGCATATTAGTAACCTAAGACTATCCACGCTACCAACCGACCTCAATCCAATCTAAAATAAAATATTAATTTCTCTCTCATCCACCTACATAACTAACATTTAATTTAACTTTATCATTTTTATACTCATATTCACAACTCAACCTAAAATAATAATATTATTTTATTATTTATTAACTACATATATTTTATAATCAATTTTTATTATATTTAAAATGTATAGAAAATACATAAATTAATTTAATATTCTATATTTATAATTATATTAAGAAAAATAATTTAAAACATATTTAAAATAAGATACAATAACGAATAGAAGAGAAAATAGAGGATATGAAATTATGTTTCAAAATATATCAATATTGGTGTCTATTAATAGAGAATCGAAAAATACGAATTTTCATATATTTATTTATTTATTTAAATAATTTATTATCCACCATATTTACAATATACATTTTATCTATATTAAATTTTATCATCCAATTAACTAATGTCACATGGCAACTTCTCATTGGGCAACCCATCATTTGGCAGGGTTGGGGTTGCGCCCCTATGCACCCCAAGCTGCAACTTGAATTCATTTTTTCCTTTTTCTTTTTCTACTTTTTTTTGTCTTCTTCTATCTGCTCGGTCGCGGCCTTCTACTGATACAGGTAGTCTAAGGTCATATCCATAATAAGACAAAAAAAAAAATAAAAAACAAATAAACATATCATATTTTATCTCTTCGTCAAAATCCAAACTAAGTAAACACTTGATAACTTGGTTAACTTAGTCATGCCTCCCAAGCTAGCTTTATCTAAACTATCATTTCTTCCAAAGTAAACACAACCTTATCAAGTGTTTACTTTGTTGGATTTGTCTGGAGGTTAACTTTTATACTTTGTTAGTTTTTAAATAAGACAAATTTCTTAAATTACTAATATAACCTTTTAAAATACCCTTGAATAAATTGAATCACACATTCAAGCCCTAATCTCCATCCCCAATCTCCATCTTTGTTTAATTTCTTCCGTTGAGACGTAATCTTCCATTAGTCTTCCATCGCACTTCATAATTTTCTGGTTTTTCGTAGCATTTATTCTCTCATTCCCACCGCGAACAACCACGGCCACTGAATTCATAACAACTCTAGTGAGACCTATCGATAGTGTATCAATATGTATCCAATGTTCACACGCTTCCAGATCCAAGCCAAGTTTTGGAAACGGGTCTCTGTCAATCCGTACTAAGCAAAGAGATCTAAACCCCAAACCATGCCTTAAGTTATCGAATTGTCGATCAGTTCTTCTCCCGGTAAATCAGTCGCAGAAATCGCCCTTCGAACGGGTTATTCGAATTATAAGGTAAGGAAAATCAATCGAAATCAAGTGGCAAAGACGTGAACAACAATACATGAAAAAGCAAGACCGATTCTCTTCTTTTTTTGAAGCCTTGTCGTTTCGAATGAAGTGGAGTTTTCACACCATGATTTTAGTACATGTGTGTAGATTTCGTAATTCTTAGTTATTCAAGGGGCAAGATGATCTCTTGGTCAACGTGAACCGTGCTCAGGTTAAAATATACAGACCAATGTAGGAGGGTTAAATTTTTTATTAAAATAAAATGGGTGGTTAAATTTTTTTTAAAATAAAATGGGTTTAAACCAGGTCATCTGGTTAACCTGGTATTTTAATCTTACCAAGTAAATGACAGATAAACCCTACAAAATTTGTTATTGGGATTTATCTTACCAAGTAAACACACCCTTAATGTTTAACTACATGTACAATTACATTTTTATTTTATTTTATTTTACAAATTGCGATTAAATCTTAACATTATATTTTGATAAACAAATCTCAATTAATTTTTTTTTTCAACTTGAACCAACAATCATATTCGTTCCTTTTTTAAAATGGAGTATGTATAGAGTGAAAATGGTTTATACATAAACCAATAAATGATATTAGTTATTTTCATTGAAGAGTATTAGTTGATTCCACTGAAGAGTCTTAGTTGTTTTCACTGAAGAGTCTTAGTTTATTTTCACTGAACAACTAGGACTCTTCAGTAGAAACAATTAATACTTTTCAGTGAAAACAACTAATACCTGACTTGAAGCGCTTTTTACTAACTTCTACTAATCGCTCACCCGCAAGCGAACGGGTTCACTATAGTGTTGGCAAGTATAACGACCAAGTATATCGTACCCACGGGACAGTGTATATGCGAATAGATCCCTGAAGATCTACGCGTCGTAGTTAATATGAGTGTATTGTTTTTGGATTTTTATAAAGATTAATTAAAACTAAAATAAACTAACTAAACTAAAATACTAAAGCAGACGAATTAACTAAGGGTTGGATTCAAATAAGAGATGGTGATGCTTAGGATAGGAATCCCTACGTATACTAACGGAGCAGGTACATAATCAAAATAACTGTGACAAACGAGAATTAACCTAAGTCTAAGAATGCAAGGTGAAAGCTCAAGATTCTAAACCCTAATACTTTACCCTAACACTCGACTTCACAAATCTACTAACAAGTTATTAGATTGTGCTTAATTAATGAGACCCTAATTTAACTAAGGTGATGCGGTCGTCCTTCTTCGCTAAACCGGTATATGAATTAACCTTTCCTAAACCCTCTCGTTAAGTCTACTCGTTGTTAAAGAGTGATACGGTCGTCCTCTCTCTAACACCTTTCGAACGAAACTCAAGAGTGAAATCTAGATTAATTTTAAGAATTCATTAATTAAGAGAATTAAAACCTAACGTCACAAGTTATTCTAATTACATACCCACAACCTACTTCTACGAGTTCATCCTACCCTAAGCATGCAAGGGTTTTAACTAGACATAGTTTGAACGTAAACAATAGAAATTAAACAAGTGACGAACATGAACATGATAACGAAAACGAAGAAAAGAACGAACATAAACTGAGGTTTTAATATGTAAAAGATTAAACTGAAATTAATTAACAAAAACTAGGTCTCAACGTATTTAAGAACAAAAGTTATTAAGAATCGAAGCTAAAACGTGAAATCGTAAAGTAAATTCGTAAGCAAAAACCTCAAAACCGTAAATCTATAGCTCGCTCGTCTCTTCTCTTCCTCCTCGCTCTAAAAACTCTATGAAACGTGATGTCTAAAAGTTGGGGATCCTTCAAAACGTGTTTGGACGAGGTATATATAGGCACGGGTCGAAACGGGAGTTAATGGGCCGAAAATACGCATCCGGAGGCAAAAGTATATGGGCGCTCGAGCAAAACGCTCGAGCGGTCCCGCTCGAGCTGTGTAGCTCGAATGATGCATTCGCTCGAGCGGTCGCGCTCGAGCTGCTCGAGCGCTGAATCTTCTCTGTATGTTTTGGGCGCTCGAGCAATTCGCTCGAGCGGTGGCGCTCGAGCTGCTCGAGCGCAAGAATTGTTCTGTACGTTTGCGCGCTCGAGTAAGGCGCTCGAGCGGTAGCGCTCGAGCAATGCGCTCGAGTGATCTCTAATCCTTCCAAATGATACTTTTCCTCGTCCGCACTAATACCAATCGTATTTCTTCAATATCTTCTCATCCGGGCATCCGTTTGAGTCGATTCAAAGTCCTACGAACTCCGTTTTTCGTCCTCTATTCACCTATGAGCATCAAAGAGACAAATTTATCAATGTATAGAAATAATGCTCATTTGACTCTAAATACTCTATAAACTCGACCAAAACTAGGGCGTTTCTAGCTACGAATCATGACAATTTCACGCCTAATCAACCCCCCCAAACTTACCATATTGCTTGTCCCCAAGCAATGAAATAATAAGTCAAGTGAAATTGTTAGGAATGAGTAGGAAAACTCAATCATGCAAGCTAATGAACTCAAGCTTCAAAAGTCAATCACCCGTATACTCACTCACTTTCCTTCATCATACTCATGCAACAATAACAAGAAACACCAAGATCAAGCATGGATGTGCACTCAACGATGTGTTTAACTCCCTCACAAGTGTATAACAATGATAAAGGGACTCACTCAATCAATCAATCACACAAATTGGCAGCCATAGGCTTGTAAATGCTCTCAACTTCGACCATACTCTAGAAATCAATGCCGAATCAAAAAGGACTTTCAAAAGGTTGTAATGTAGGCTCTTTGGACAGGTGGGATAACAATATGGTAAAGTGACTCAAGTGAATGGAGAATAGAAATTCAAAACTTCGGTACTTCGAGATTAAGAACGAACTACTTCAAACGTATTCAATCACTACACTTTCGCTTTCAATTCTCTCAACACTTCAATTTTTTATCTTTCTCACTCCTTCACTTTTTCAATCACTTCATCATTTTTTTTTCTTTTTCGCACAAACACATGAGCTCATTTTTTTTTTCTTTTGCTCATTCTCAAATTTTTTTGTTCTTTTTCCCACATCTCAAAACTTCATCACACCTTCTTCTCATATTTACTCAACAAACAACCTTTTCCTTTTTTCAACTCAATTCACTTCCTTCATATTCACACTTTCCTATTCTCCACTCAAATTTGGACAAAAAGGCTTAGGAATTGGAATAGTGTTCATATGTGCTAGCAAATAAAATAGGATTTAGGCTCAAAGGGGCTAACAAAGGATCAATGTCATTGGTAAGGAAAATTTTGGCTAAGTGACTTATTCAATTCAAAAATGGCCTAAGATCCTATTCGGCATATCAAACTAGACACAATCTAGAAGCAAGAGCACATGCAAGTTCTAGCATCCTCTAAGGTGACGATCCACTCACAAACGAAGAGATTAAATCATGCATTTAAATCTCGTAAGGCTCAACTCTCACGGCTTTCACATCCAAGCTAGTCCTAGTGAATTCTCACTCTCATCACACAAGCACTCAAAAGAAAACTCATAAGCATACGGGTTCTCTCCCTAATCAGCTCAAGCTCACATACTTACACAAAGAAATTTTCAACTCACTTTCACAACTCCACTCTCCTCACTAAGTCATACTCAAGAATAAAAATAAGCAGTCTAGAAGAGTTAATAAGCATGAAATCATCAATCATCAATCAAAGCAAATTGAAACAAATCCCTCAAAAGTTAAAAGACTTCCAATACAATCCCCAAGAACATGCACTCCACGCAATCACTACAATTCATACTCAGGAACAGAAATAAATAAGAAAAGAAAGGAAAAAGAAGAGGAAAGAAAAAGGAAAAGAAAATTGGGGGCATCCCAGGTCTCTCAAGCGTCTGGAGGTGGTGGTGGCCGGTAGCTAGGGTGATCGGATCCTAAGTGGGAGACAAAGAGTGCCTCCATCCAGCATTTCAAATCTGAAACCTCCGATCGAACTCCTTGAAACTCCCCTCTCATGCTAGAAGCTTCCGCGTACCACTGATTTTGAGTGGTGCGAAGCTCCGTGACATCTGCCCTCAGGCCCTGAAGGTCAGTTCGCATTCCGTACCACTCCATCTGGTTTGGGTACCACGGCTCTGGAGTCGGTGCATCAGGCATCCCAAACTCCATCTCTTGAGGTCCCTGACCTCCTTCACCCACATCAGCTTCTTCCTCATCAGCCATGTTTCCTCCTTCCTCGTACTCTTGTTCTTCCTCCTCTTGCAGCTCCGCTGCTCCACTCGATCCGGCACCACTCGTGCCTTCTCCTCTGCTCCTCTTGACCGGCCTAACGTCCCGGAGTCCTTTGCCATCTATCTCTGATGTGTACTTAGCACCTATAGTGAGGTGCTGCTCTCCGTTCATCCCGACGTTATCCTTCTTCATCCCCACCAGCGTCACGAGCTTCTTGTTCGGCAGCGGGAACAAGCCATCATCATTGTATCTGATGCAGTACTTTCCCATCCAATGCTCAAACATCCAAGTGTTGTTCATCTGCTCGAATCCCAAATCCATGCCCTTGCAAGGTCCCGAACACGGCTCGAATCCGAGGTACTTCATCAAGACTGAAATCAGCCCTCCTCCTCGGATCTTCGAGGTTCTCGTTCCAAGCTTGAACGGAGCCTCGAAATGGTGCTCTAGGAAGTCCCTTCCAAAGTCATGGTCCTTTTTATGCAAAAGGCACCAGATTCCGTAGAGCTGCTTGCTCGTCACCGTCCCCGTCTCAGATCTGGCATAAATCGTGTTCCCCAGTATCCGTTCCAGATATCTGATCACCGGGTTTCGGATAGCCGATGCCCTCGCGTACTGCCCCTTGTAGTCCCCAACCAAGCCGCCCGTTATTTCATTCCAAAATGCATTAGCGTTGTACGCTTTTAGCTCACGGTTGGGACGAGATAGGGCTGGGAGCCCGAATGCGAGGTTGACAACCCCCACCTCGTGGTATTGCCACTCGTTCTGGTATTTGAATTTGAAGGTGTCGGTGCCCGTCTTTTCCACTGTGGCCATAAATTGTTCCACCAGATCGGCGTTAGTTTCCATGGTTAGCAGCATGTCGAAGAACTCAGCCATGTTGTTCCTGGTGAATATCCTTCGTATTTCCTCCTCAATCCCCAGGTCCTTCATGAAGCTTACCACGGGTCTCCGGGTTTTCTCAACCTTCCCGGTTATGAGGCTCCATCTGTAAGCCACGTACTTCCAGTCATCGTGATAGTCTAACCCTCCCCATCTCGAGGGCAATAAGTTCTTCTGTCTAAGCTGTTCCGTGAGCACTCTCACTTCTTCGTCGCTCAGGAGTTTGTGTTTAGGAGCCATTGTACCTAATCATGACATAGCAAGGATTTAAGCAACATTCCTTAAGTTCACAACAGTTCATCATTCATTCAAACTCAAGCAATTCCAAGTAATGCATCTCAATTCGATTCAACTCACTATTCATGCTTTTCTCAAGTTCAAAGCAATATTCATTTCAAAGCATTCAATCAAGTTCAACGTAATTCACAACAATTAACCCATGTTTTTCGTTCAAAGTTTTCAAGCCTTCAACACTTAATTCTTCCATTTCAACCCAAAATTGCCCACATTTAAGTCTATCATGAAGTAACTTTACACAAACTATGTAATTTACATGCTCAAGACTCAACTCATACTCATTCATGCTCAATTCCATCTCAATTCACAAAAAATTCTTCTCAATATGCAAAACCCATTTCCTTTTCTCAAATTCCTACTTCTCACTCTAGAAATTCACCCCTTCTACTCATTCAATTCCAAAATTGAAAGTAAAACAAGCAAACCCATAGCATATTATCAACATTCATCAATCAAGGAATCAAGAATCAACAAGTTTCGCAAAAATCCCCAAAAATTTCGACTAACTCATGAACCCTAGTTCATATGCATCAACTCATGCCTAATTCAACCATAAACTACGAATTGAATCACAAAAGTTAGAGATTACGTACCTTGTTCAAAGATTTAAGGAAGAGTGTGAAGAAATTCGAGTGAATACGTGAGCAACCAAGCAAAATTCGTGAGAAGTGCTCCAAATCGCCCCAAATAGTGTGTGAAAGTGTGTGTAAATGTGTGAAAAGAGTATTTATAGAGGGGGAAATCCGATGGGTCAACCCGCGACCCGCTCGAGCGATTCGCTCGAGCGGTCGCGCTCGAGCAATTCGCTCGAGCGTCTAAAACACTCTGTAAGATTTGGGCGCTCGAGCAATACGCTCGAGCGCGAGAATGGTTCTGTATGTTTTAAGCGCTCGAGCTGCTCGAGCGCGCCAAAATTTCAACCTCGTTTTTTTATGTTCAACACTTGAAATTTCCATCCGAACCAAGCTCGACAACTTATCACATTCAACCCAAAACACGACTAACCTGAGAACTCCTCGATTTAAGCCAGGTCGCTCATTCGACCGAGGAGTTGGGGTCTCTTCCATACGTGCAAATCACCAATCCACTTCAAGTCGAACTTAGCACTCTCACTCAATTCGACTCAACGACCCTCAAGCATTGATATTTTCGAAAAAATTTAACCAATTTTTCATAGAATTTCGTGTACGAACCCGAAGTACGAATACACACCCCCCCAAACTTTGTTCTTGCTATGCGATGACAAAGTTTGAAACGAATGAGTACGTAAGAGTAAGTACACAAAATTCGTATGAACTCGACTTCTACCAATGCAGACTAATGAACGAAAAGAAACATCACCCCCCCAAACTTCGACTTCGCAAAGAGGTCGACGTTTGGGGTTCGGTTACCTCTAACTTCAAGAATTGAATGCTTTCCTATTCGAAACGTGCTCAACTTCCTGACTTTCCTCCTTAAGCTCCCTCTCTCAGAATTTCACTCCACGAAGCAAGCCTACATCACAAATCTCAACAAACGAAGTTAACACTTACGATTCCCAAACTACTAAAAATAAACAAAACACTAAAAAGCAAGTAAAAATGGGTTGCCTCCCATTAAGCGCTAGTTTTAAGGTCCTAATGCCGGACCGAGCTCAAAGGAGCTCACGGGACTTGAGAATCTAAAATACCTCCCTTATTCTCATAAGAGAAGTTAAAGAATTTCTTCACTCGATGCCCGTTCACCATGAATTTATGTCCATCGCCCGTCTCAACTTCAAGGAATCCACTCTTGTGCACTCCCCTTACAATATACGGCCCGTTCCACTTGGACTTTAGCTTTCCACCAAAAAGCTTCATCCTCGAATTGAATACGAGGACTTGATCACCCACCTTGAATTCCTTCTTCTTCAACCGTGCATCATGCCACTTCTTCGTCTTTTCTTTGAAAATTCGGGCATTCTCGTAGGCAACGTCTCGAAACTCTTCCAACTCATGAAGTTGGAGTAATCTCCTCTCACCAACCAAGGCACTATCAAAATTCAGCTTTTTGATCGCCCAATATGCCTTGTGCTCCAACTCCACGGGCAAGTGACATGCCTTTCCAAACACCAATTGATATGGAGACATACCAAGAGGAGTTTTGAAAGCTGTCCTATATGCCCAAAGTGCATCATCCAACTTCATCGCCCAATCTTTCCTACTTATGCTCACCGTCTTCTCAAGGATCTCCTTGATTTGACGGTTAGAAACCTCTGCAAGACCGTTAGATTGAGGATGATAAGCAGTAGAGATTCGATGACTTACCTCGTATTTTGACAGCAGCTTTTCCATCCATTTGTTCACGAAATGGCTTCCCCCATCACTTACCAAAGCTCTTGGAACTCCATATCTCGCAAAGATGTTCTTCCTCAAGAATTCGATGACGACACGGGAATCATTCACGCGAGTTGGGACAACTTCAATCCACTTCGAGACATAATCAACGCATACGAGAATTTACAAGAATCCATTGCTAGGAGGAAATTGACCCATGAAATCAATCCCCCATACGTCGAATATCTCGACTTCCATGAACACGTGCATAGGCATCTCGTCCCTCTTAGTAATGGAGCCGAATCGTTGGCACTTCTCACACCTCTTAACCCATTCCATGCAATCTCTCAACAAAGTTGGCCAATAAAACCCGGATTGCAGGACTTTCCTTCCGGTCTTCTCTCCACCCAAATGTCCTCCACATGGCAAGGCGTGACAATGCCTTATGATATCACTCCACTCCTCCTCTGGCACACACCTTCTCAACACGTGATCGATCCCTCTTTTGAACAAATAGGGGTCATCCCAAATGAACTCCCGAACCTTCTTCAAAAATGTCTTCCGATGCACCGAGTCTATCTCAACGGGCAACTCACCACTTGCTAAATAGTTAGCATAATCTGCAAACCAAGGTGCCTTCCCCTCAACTCTATACACAGGGAAGTCTCCTAAGCCAAAGAGCTTCTCATCAGGGAATTCATCGTTCACCTCTCGATCCTCCACGGTGTTCTCCTTTGTGAGCTCCAATCTCGAAAGGTGATCGGCTATCACGTTCTCGCACCCCTTCTTGTCTCGAATCTCTACATTAAACTCCTGGAGCAACAAGATCCAACGAATGAGACGGGGCTTTGCATCCTTCTTGCTCATAAGGTACCGAATCGCTGCGTGGTCCGTATATACAATTGTTTTCGTCCCTACTAAGTAGGGTCGAAATTTATCAAAAGCATACACGACCGCTAACAGCTCCTTTTCGGTCGTAGTGTAATTCACTTGAGCAGAATTCAGCATCTTCGAGGCATAATAAATAGCGTGAAAACAATTCTCTCTAATTTGCCCCAAAGCAACCCCCATCGCATAATCGCTAGCATCACACATGAGCACGAACGGGCTAGACCAATCCGGTGTGAAAAGTATCGGGGCATTCACCAACGCTTCTTTCAACCTATTAAAAGCCACTAAACACTCATTAGTAAACTCAAAGGCGACTTCTTTTTCAAGAAGCCGCGAAAGGGGTTTAGCTATTTGTGAAAAGTCTTTTATGAAACGTCTATAAAAACCCGCGTGTCCTAAGAATGACCGAATCCCCTTCTCGGTCGAAGGTGGTGGAAGCTTCTCGATAGCAATCACTTTTGCCTTGTCCACTTGGATACCTTTCGAGGACACATGATGTCCAAGAACAATACCCTCTCTTACCATGAAGTGACACTTCTCCCAATTAAGCACTAAGTCCGTCTCTTCACACCTGCTCAACACAACTTCAAGATTGATTAGACATTTATCAAACGACTCCCCGTAAATGGAGAAGTCATCCATGAAAACCTCCATAATCTTCTCAATCAAGCCATGAAAAATTGCCATCATACACCTTTGAAAGGTGGCGGGTGCGTTACACAACCCAAACGGCATTCTCCTAAAAGCAAAAGTCCCATAATAGCAGGTGAAGGTGGTTTTCTCTTGATCCTCGGGGGCTATCATGATCTGATTATACCCCGAGTACCCATCTAAGAAACAGTAATACTCAAAACCACCTAATCTATCTATCATTTGATCAAGGAATGGTAAAGGAAAGTGATCCTTACACGTTGCCTTGTTCAACTCTCTATAATCAACACATACACGCCAACCCGTCACTAATCTAGTGGCTACCAATTCGTTAGACTCCGTCTTAATCACTGTGGTACCCCCCTTCTTAGCAACTACGTGTAACGGACTCACCCATGGACTATCAGAAATGGCAAAAATCATGTTGCTATCTAACAACTTCAATACTTCCTTATGTATCACCTCTTGAATAACCGGATTAACTCTACGCTGATTTTGCACTATCGGTTTTCTACCCTCTTCTAATCTAATCCTATGCATGCAAATCGAGGGACTAATTCCCTTTATATCCGCGATCGACCATCCTATAGCAGATTTGTGCTTACGAAGCACCACTAAAAGTCTCTCATGCTGATCATCAGATAAAAGGGCAGATACAATTACCGGATATTTGTCGGTCTCATCCAAGTAAGCGTACTTGAGGTGGTCGGGCAGCGGCTTCAACTCCTTCTTCGCCTCCAATGGTGGTGCCTTATCGAACATCTTCTCGAAAGTTGACTCCTCGGCCTCCAAGTCATCATCATCCTCCACTTTCTTCAACTCCAAGAACTTGACGTCTTCATTGTCTTTCAAGCTGTCAAAATAATCAAGATTATAAGAATCATAAGAAATATCGTCAAGAATTGGATAATCAAATTGATGAACATAGAAAGCGCAAGAGTCTAGAAGTGTGTCTTCAACACAAGCATCCGTGATGTCAATGAAGTGGCAACTCTCATCTCCCATGGGGTATTTCATAGCTTCGTAGATAGCTATCTTCACTTCTTGATCATCAACTTTGACCGTGATCTTCCCATTCGCTACATCAAGCACCATCCCGGCAGTAGCTAGAAACGGCCTTCCCAAAATCAGCGGGACATGCTCATTCTCCTCCATCTCGAGTACTACGAAGTCGGCGGGAAAAACGTGATTCTCCACCGTTACTAGAACATCCTCCACTACTCCATGAGGTCTCGTAATGGACCTATCAGCAAGCTGGAGTGTCATCATCGTGGGTTGCAGCTCAACTCCCTCCAACTTCTTGAACAATGAAAGAGGCATCAGATTAATGCTCGCCCCGAGATCACATAAAGCTCCTTTCTTGATCCCGTTCCCGATATCGCAAAGAATGATGAAGCTCCCGGGATCCTTCAGCTTAGGCGGAAGTGCCTTGTGCACCATAGCACTCACCTCATGGTTCAAGTGCACTAGCTCGGGTCCATCTATTCTCCGTCTCTTCGCAATCAAGTCCTTCAGGAACTTGGCGTAGTTCGGCATCTGTTCCAAAGCATCATAAAAAGGGATGTTAATATGTAACTTTTTAAAGACATCAAGGAATTTAGCAAACTTTTCATCAAGCTTCTTTTTCATGAAGCGCTGTGGATATGGGACAGGTATCACCGATTTGGGTACCCCCCATTCATCTTTCTCAGTTTCTTTCACTTTCTCCCTTGCTTCCTTTGCCTTTTTCCACTTTGGAATTCTCTCTATCTCCTCAATCTCCTCACCAGGCACTTTGCTCTTCTGGGTCTCATCCACATCTTGACTCTTATCATCACTTTTCATCTTGACTCCTTCCTTCTCAACCTCAACTCCATCACTTTGAGACTCTATCCCTTCTGTCTCATCTTTCTCCTTGAGCGTCTCAGAATCAGCAGGCATCTCGGGACCATCATATTTGGTCCCACTTCTCAACTCAATAGCCTTGCAATGTTCCTTTGGGTTATCCTCGGGCATTGATGGATACTTGCCAGGCTCTCTTGGCTGAGACTTTGCGATCTGGCTAATTTGGTACTCGATGGAGTTGAATCTTCTGTTGTTCTCTTGCTGAACTCGATTCTACTCGATGTCTCTCTTTTGGAGTTCTTGATCTCGTTGATCGCCTTTCTTATGCAACTCCTTCACATCGTACTCCAAAGAGGACAAACGCTTGCTACCTTCCTCCACTTTTTGAAGGATCGCTCTCAACATCTCCTCGGTTGATGCACCGCCCTCTCCACCAGGAGGTTTAGACCCCGGATCAACACCTGCAGGCACAGTAATACCAGCTTTTGGGTTAGCATAAGAAAAATTCTCATTTTTCCTCCATGTGTTTTGAGGAGGCTGCTGGCCTCCTTGATACCCTTGTGTGTTCCTCCATTGATTTTGAGGCGGCTGTGGGCCTGGAGGTACAAATGGTTGACCATAAGAAGGTCTTCCATACTGGTTTCCACCTTGTGGATACCCCCCTTGTGGGTAATTAGGCCTTCCCATATAGTTGACCTCTTCTTGCTGACTCGTGGGTGGTTCCACTTTCTCACTTGCTGCTCCATTCCCACCAACCAAGTTCTGCCCCATCTCGAGGTTGCTGATCTTCTCCATCATAGCCATCAACAGCTTCCTCGTACCTTCATTCTCCTCCAACTTGCATACCCTCTGAAATTCTGGATCTTCGTTCCATGCACCAGCATTCGTGACAATATTGTCCACGATCTCTCTACACCTCGCTACTCCCTGGTTCAGAAAAGCTCCACTTGCACATGCATCTAGGTGGGCTTGGCCAGCCTTGCTGGCTCCACTGTAGAAGAACGCCATAATATCTCCCTCGTTGTACCCGTGCTGTGGGCACTCGATCAACATATTCGAGTATCTCTCCCACGCCTGGCGTAAATCCTCTCCAGACTTCTGGCGAAAGGAAGAGATCTCAATTCTCGCTTTAATCGTTCTTGATGGAGGGTAGAATCGCTCGAGGAACAGACGCTCGAGCTCGGCCCATGTGTTAACACCTCCCCGTGGGAGCGTGTTATCATACCATTCCTTGGCTATTCCCGTAAGAGAGAATGGGAACAACCTGAGCCTCTTGGCATCTTCAGACATGCCATTGTAATTGAAAGTAGATGCAATCATGAGGAAACTCCTCAAGTGCGTATGCGGGTTCTCCTTCCCAACCTCCCCCTTGAATTGATTCTCAGTAAGCAGCTTGAGAATTCCTGGAGAAATTGAAAAGTTATTGGCCTCAACTGGAGGTAAGGCCACTCCATCGTAGTACCTCTGCGGTTGTGCCGCGAACCTGCCCCGAATTGCCATATTCTGATCTACGTTCTGGGGCGCAGGCTGAGGAGCGACAGGTGGTGCTGGTATGTTTTGAACTGGAGGTTGTTGGTACACAGGTGGTTGGTTATAGACAGGAGGTGGAGGATACGGGTATGGTGGATAAGGGTATGGTGGGTATGGGTAATGTTGGTATGCTGGGTTGTGGAAAGGGTTATTCGGGTTTTGTGGGTAAGCAGGGTTGTTCAGAGTATTTGGGACAAGATTCTGAGCTGGATTGTTTACATTTTGTGCACCCGGGTTCTGGCTACTACTATCTACGAACTGGTCTTGATTCTGACCACCACTCCCTCCAGAGCCATCAACCCGGTCTACTGCCTGATTGAAATCGTTGGCAGCATCGTCCAACTCATTATTGAGGTCCATTGGTCCCTTCCCTAAGTCGGCTACGTTCATTCTTCTCAAGTAAGCTCGGTTCCTTCTAGCTATTGTCTCAGGATCCAACGGTATTCTCTCTTCGCTCGTATTCCCTTGTGAGCGTGTTCTCATAAACCTGACACACTAGCAGATGGATCAAAACGCAACTGCCGAATAAATGAAAATAAAAATAAGAAATAAAAAGAGAAAATAAGCACCCACTACTAACTACTAAGCTATCGACAAGTCCTATTCAAAGAGCATATAACGCCATCCCCGGCAACGGCGCCATTGACTTGAAGCGCTTTTTACTAACTTCTACTAATCGCTCACCCGCAAGCGAACGAGTTCACTATAGTGTTGGCAAGTATAACGACCAAGTATATCGTACCCACGGGACAGTGTATATGCGAATAGATCCCTGAAGATCTACGCGTCGTAGTTAATATGAGTGTATTGTTTTTGGATTTTTATAAAGATTAATTAAAACTAAAATAAACTAACTAAACTAAAATACTAAAGCAGACGAATTAACTAAGGGTTGGATTCAAATAAGAGATGGTGATGCTTAGGATAGGAATCCCTACGTATACTAACGGAGCAGGTACATAATCAAAATAACTGTGACAAACGAGAATTAACCTAAGTCTAAGAATGCAAGGTGAAAGCTCAAGATTCTAAACCCTAATACTTTACCCTAACACTCGACTTCACAAATCTACTAACAAGTTATTAGATTGTGCTTAATTAATGAGACCCTAATTTAACTAAGGTGATGCGGTCGTCCTCCTTCGCTAAACCGGTATATGAATTAACCTTTCCTAAACCCTCTCGTTAAGTCTACTCGTTGTTAAAGAGTGATACGGTCGTCCTCTCTCTAACACCTTTCGAACGAAACTCAAGAGTGAAATCTAGATTAATTTTAAGAATTCATTAATTAAGAGAATTAAAACCTAACGTCACAAGTTATTCTAATTACATACCCACAACCTACTTCTACGAGTTCATCCTACCCTAAGCATGCAAGGGTTTTAACTAGACATAGTTTGAACGTAAACAATAGAAATTAAACAAGTGACGAACATGAACATGATAACGAAAACGAAGAAAAGAACGAACATAAACTGAGGTTTTAATATGTAAAAGATTAAACTGAAATTAATTAACAAAAACTAGGTCTCAACGTATTTAAGAACAAAAGTTATTAAGAATCGAAGCTAAAACGTGAAATCGTAAAGTAAATTCGTAAGCAAAAACCTCAAAACCGTAAATCTATAGCTCGCTCGTCTCTTCTCTTCCTCCTCGCTCTAAAAACTCTATGAAACGTGATGTCTAAAAGTTGGGGATCCTTCAAAACGTGTTTGGACGAGGTATATATAGGCACGGGTCGAAACGGGAGTTAATGGGCCGAAAATACGCATCCGGAGGCAAAAGTATATGAGCGCTCGAGCAAAACGCTCGAGCGGTCCCGCTCGAGCTGTGTAGCTCGAATGATGCATTCGCTCGAGCGGTCGCGCTCGAGCTGCTCGAGCGCTGAATCTTCTCTGTATGTTTTGGGCGCTCGAGCAATTCGCTCGAGCGGTGGCGCTCGAGCTGCTCGAGCGCAAGAATTGTTCTGTACGTTTGCGCGCTCGAGTAAGGCGCTCGAGCGGTGGCGCTCGAGCAATGCGCTCGAGTGATCTCTAATCCTTCCAAATGATACTTTTCCTCGTCCGCACTAATACCAATCGTATTTCTTCAATATCTTCTCATCCGGGCATCCGTTTGAGTCGATTCAAAGTCCTACGAACTCCGTTTTTCGTCCTCTATTCACCTATGAGCATCAAAGAGACAAATTTATCAATGTATAGAAATAATGCTCATTTGACTCTAAATACTCTATAAACTCGACCAAAACTAGGGCGTTTCTAGCTACGAATCATGACAATTTCACGCCTAATCAATACCCTTCATTGGTTTATGTATAAACTATTTTCACTCTATACTTTGTCTTTAAAATGATGTGTCATGTATATGATAGCAAATAATTATTTGTGTTAGTATATTTATATATGTTTAGATGGTAGTAATAAATTAATTCTCATTGTCTCACAATAGTGAATCTTCCGGTTAGTTCGAATTGAAAAAAAACAAAAATTTAAATTAATAGTACTATTCCATTTATCAATTAAAAATTTTAAATTAAAGTGCAATTTTAAAAAATATTTGTGATAGTCCATGAATGTAATAAGGAACAATGTCAATCTAAGACATTAAAGATAGTAAAACTATCAATTTAAAACCTAAAAGATTTTTCTTCAAGGTATGAAAGATAAAAAAAAACTATCAATCAAGAGCATGAAAGATAGAACCTTTAATTTAAAACTCTATATTTCTATTTATTTATGTACATTATTATTTTTTCGTTATTTTTTTTTTGTTTTTTTATTTTTTCAATCACGTGATTAATATATTTTTTATGTTTTTGGAATTATGATGTATAAAAATATTATCGAATAACAAAAATTTATTAGAGATTAAATACGGTCTTAAAATGAGTGAGCCCTAAATTAATAGTTTTATTTTTCAAGTCTTGAATCGCTAGTATTCAATAATCAATAGAAAAAATATTTTAAACCTTAAATTAAGAGTATATATAGAGTGAAATTGGTTTATATATGAATCACTGAAGGATATTAGTTGTTTTCACTGAAAAGTATTAGTTGTATTTACTGAAGAGTATTACTGAAGACTCTTCAGTGTAAATTGATAATACTCTTCAGTAAAAACAACTAATACTCTTCAATGAAAACAACTAATACCCTTTAATGATTAATGTATAAATCAGTTTCACTCTATACTTTGTCTAAATTAATAGTTTTAAAATCTTTTGGATCCTAAATTGATATAACTCCATCGGATTTGATATAATGCCCACCGGTGGGCACAATTTATATGCCCACAGCGAATGTGATAATGACACGTAAGCAAATTTAAACAGGAGCTCCACTATTATTTTAATTGATTACTTAAATTTGCTACGTGTCATTATCACATTCGCGGTGGGCATATAAGTTTGTGCCTACCTGTGGGCATTACATCAAATCCGATAACTCCATATAATAAAATACTAAGGTGGGAGTGGGACCCCCTTTGAATGTTGTCTTCGTCCTTCCCCTGTTTCTGACTTTCCCTCCGAGTCCAAGCCAAAACCCTAACCCCTAAAATGCCTCGATTTCTCCAAATTTCAAAATCCTATTACTTTCGTTGCGCTCGCAGTTCCTCTTCTGCTCCAATCTACCAATTTTCATGTTTGTTTGTATCATCAAATGATATGTATCCAACAGTTTAACAGTTTGTGGAAAATCCCAAATCCAGAGACGCTGTAGTTTCTCATAAATGTTTAAAGTTTCAATTATGAAATCGCTTCTCACTCTCAGTCCAGTTCTCTCCCATTCAACCGCCGCCGCTCCTCTTTCATTCCACTTCAGTTCCCAATTCTGCATTCTTCTTCGTACAGCAACCAAGATTAAACCCCCGAAATCCCCTAAACTTATTCCGGCATTTTCTGTAAGCAATTCTCTCGTTAATTATGCAAAACCCTCTAGTTCTAATCAAAGTCGAGGCTTGTGTACTGAGAGCGGAGCGTCGGGAGAGATTCACGTTATTGTGGGTCCCATGTTCGCCGGGAAGACCACCACCCTTCTTAAGAGAATGAAATCCGAGAACAGTAATGGCAGGTTTGGTGGACAATTTTTTTTTTTTTTGAAAAAAATTCTCTGTATAGTTATTTGGATTGCTAATGCATTGTATTTTGTGAACTTTTATTGGTTTAGTTGCCTAATTTCTCTTCGTATGGTTGCTCTCCACTCATTCAACGCATAATGCCCAGTGTTTGAATCAGTATTTGCTGTAATGTGCATATCTTTATAGTAACGTCATATCTTTGTGTAATGTTGTATTTTGAGAGTAGTAGAACTGATGGTATGCATCTGAAGGTGACTTTTCTTGTTTGCTGTTGGGCCATTGATAAGTGTAACCCTTCAATTCAGAAGTTAAGATTGGATACTAATTTGAATTTAGTGGTTGGATTAATTATCACGATTCAGAGTTTCCCAGATTTCAGGGCAACACCATAAAGAAATCCAGCCAGTTGGATAGAACACTAAAGGATCTCTGTTTCATGGGGAGACTTAAAGAAGCTGTTGGAATATTATGCTGCACAGGAGTACAAGTGCATTCTGAAACATATTCACTTTTGTTGCAAGAATGCATTCACAGGAAGGAATATAAAAAGGGAAAAAGAGTTCATTGGCAGATGGTGGTTGTGGGATTTATTCCTGATAAATATCTGAAGATCAAGCTACTGATCTTGTATGCTAAATCTGGAGATTTGGATGCTTCCCACATTCTTTTTGATGGGTTGCTTATGAAAAATTTAATTGCATGGAATGCAATAATTGCAGGATATGTGCAGAAGGGGCTGGATGAGGTGGGCTTGAGTTTGTA
This sequence comes from Ballota nigra, assembly GCA_947034835.1. Classification (NCBI taxonomy): domain Eukaryota; kingdom Viridiplantae; phylum Streptophyta; class Magnoliopsida; order Lamiales; family Lamiaceae; genus Ballota; species Ballota nigra. The sequence goes on from OX344730.1 coordinate 27,709,846, forward strand.
CCACAGAATGAGGCAATATGGTTGGATGCCAGATCAGTACACGTTTGCGTCGGTATTTAGGGCCTGTTCCTCCCTAGCCATATTAGAACAGGGCAAACAAGCCCATGGTGTATTGATTAAGAGTCAGGTTAGTGGTAATGTTGTAGTTTATAGTGCACTTATGGATATGTATTTCAAATGCAGTAGTCCGAATGATGGTATTCGAGTATTTGATAAGTCTGTGGAAAGGAATGTTATAACTTGGACTTCATTGATATCTGGATATGGCTTGCATGGGAGAGTGTATGAGGTTTTGGATTCTTTTCATCAGATGATAAATGAAGGCATGAGGCCAAACCAAATCACATTTCTTGCTGTACTTTCTGCATGTAGCCATGGAGGACTGGTGGATAAGGGGTGGGAGTACTTTTCATCAATGACTAGATACTATGATGTTCAACCAAGAGGAAAACATTATGCAGTCATGGTTGATCTCTTGGGTCGTGCTGGTAGAATAGAGGAGGCTTATGAGTTTGTCCAAACGTCACCTTATAAAAAGCACCCAGCAGTATGGGGTGCCTTGCTTGGTGCCTGCAGAATTCATGGAAATGTAGAAATGGTGAAACTTGCTGCAAAAAACTTTTTCGAATTGGAACCAGAAAATGCTGGGAAGTATGTAGTCTTGTCTAATGCTTATGCAACTTTTGGTTTATGGAAGAATGTTGCAGAGATTCGGAGTGCAATGAAGGGATCTGGGATAAAAAAAGAACCTGGTTATAGCATGATAGAGGTACAGAAGGAGGTTCATTTCTTCTTTATGGGACATAATACCCATAGGGAAACTGAACAAATACATGGGTTGATTAGAGAATTGGCCTTTATAATGAAAGATGATTGTGATGCTCTGGACTTGAGTATTGAGTTGGAGTAAATCATAGTTGCCTATGGTGATCAAATCTCTACTAGTATTTAGTATCTTAGCAAAGTCAATGATTTCAATTGAGCTACAGTTTCATCTGTAGCCTAAATGCTCATAGCAGCGAGGCACATAAATGTTAGATGAATGTGCCATCTCTTCAGTGGGCATCTAATCATTCCTAACTGTTGGACTTCAATATTGAGAAGAAAAACAAGCTCTCTGCATTGTGATTCGCAGACTATCAAGGAAGGTAACCTGATGTGACAATCTGCTAATGGAAAAGTTGCTGGTGCGAACGTACAGTGAGATTATTCAGTGGAAGGCAGAGCATTTGACATCATACCAAGACAGCCAGGGTTTCTGCTTAATAAATATTAAAAGATTGCTCGCTTTATTAAAATCATCTCCGTTAAGATTTTCTAGCTAGCTGTTTGGTGTGGAAGGAATGAACCCTCTGCTGATGTCACTTAGCCTAAAAGTATAATTTAAATGTGCCAACTTTTACATGCATGTTTCATCGCTCTCGCTCCATGGTGCATTATTTCTCTTATATGCATCTATTAAATGTAATTCTTTTGCTGCAGCATCAACTTTTGTTTTTGTTAATGATGTTGCAGAAACATACTCGTTATAAAATCAAACAAAGATATTAGGTATGGATTGGACTCTATTGTGACGCATGATGGAGAGAAATTGCCATGCTTGCCATTAGCAGATTTGTCATCAATCCGAGAAAAGCTGGGTGCTGAAGTGTATGATAAGGTATTGCTATTCTCATATGGGTGTTTATGTGAATTAAAGCACTTAATATGCAGCATTCTTGCCAAATTCTTGAAACTTTTCTGGGATAATACCTGGAATAATATTATCTCATTGCCTGAAAACAGCTAGATGTGATTGGGATCGATGAAGCTCAGTTTTTCGGGGACTTGTACGATTTCTGCTGCAAAGCTGCTGATCATGATGGAAAAACTGTAATAGTTGCTGGTTTAGATGGAGACTATAAGAGGTATCTATCCTATCCATAATGGTTTTTGCATCTCTTATTATGTTTTATATGCTTACGCTGATTTGCTTTTTACACCATCTTTTGTCCATTGGCAGAAGGAGCTTTGGTTCGGTTCTTGATGTAATCCCCATTGCAGATACTGTTACCAAGTTAACTGCTCGATGCGAGGTTTGTGGGAAACGAGCTTTCTTTACATTGAGGAAGACGGAAGAGACTAAAACAGAGGTTATTGGTGGGGCTGAAGTTTACATGCCTGTGTGCCGTAACCATTATGTAAGTGGGCAAGTGGTTAAAGAGGCTACCAAGGCTGTGCTTGAGTCTTCTAACAACAAAGTTTTTAGCCACTGATTTTGTGTGCACTAATTTTTTATATTATGAATATTAAGTTTCCCATGATGGACCCAAACATTATTAACATTGTGTAACATAGCTCAGAGATGATATCATGGTTTCATACCAGCTTCTGCGATTGGTTATTAGTTATATAGTAGATGATAATGATTAGTTAAACAATGGTAGTCAATTGAAAAGTCTATATTTTCTTGCCAAAAACACATTTTCAGAAATAAGTAAATAGTGTCTCAAAACTTAAATTATAAGAACCTTTTTGTTTCACGATTGTTTTCAATGCATAGAGTATCAGTTAAGGGCTCATTTGGTAGTCAAGACAAGAAAAGGGGTCAAGACGGGCCTTATGAAACGATTTGTGAAGGAAGGTAAGATAAGGGTTGTTTAATGGTGTTTGGTAGACATTAAAAAAATAAAAACTAGTGTTTGATAGCAAAGACCATTCTTGAGAAAACAGTAAAAATTTATTGAAATTTATATTTTGGAAATTAACCTATTTGCCTAATCAACAAAAAACACAAATTTCTCGCCTAATCAAAGCTTACCACCACAAATCAAATTACCACCACAATGAAATGAAATCTGTATCAACGATGAAAAACTCAAATTCATTACAACCATGAATGGAATCAACTCCTACAAGAGCCACAACAAAATTTCTGCAACAATCTTACATGAATTTTGAGTCTTGGAAACAAATTTTGAAGAAATTGAAAAGCAGCGGCGATGGGGCCGCGAGGAGAAGGCGGCGATGGCGGCCGCGAGGAGGAGGGAGACGATGGGGAGAAGGGCGGCGATGGCAGAGGGAGGCGATGGGAGACGCGTGAAGGAGGGCGGCGATGGGAGCCGCGTGAAGGAGGGCGGCGATGGCAGAGGGCGGCGATGGGCTGCGAGGAGTACGGCAATGGCGGCGCGAGGCGGAGGCAGCGTTGGCGGAGGTCGACGATGTGGGTTTAGGAATTAGGGCAAAATGATTTATGGAAATTAGCAGGGGAGAAGTGAACCATGAAACTGCATCGCGTGGGTTAGATGAGATGGGGCTTGTGAAGAGCTACAGTATTTTTTAAGTAATAGTTTTACGGGCCTTCTTTTTCTCGGGCTCCCAATTAATAATTACCGGCCTACCAAATACCATAAAAGCCCATAAACGATTTATTTCTGGGGCTTTTCAAGCCTATCAAACAGGCACTAAATATTTACTTTCACCTATTCAAAATATATGTTATTTTTTTTTTTATCATTACACACATATTAAGATAATTACTGACTTTCTATAATACCATTGGACCCGTTTGGTAGCCGAGATAAGCCCCTGAAAAAAAAAAAAAAATCGTTTCAGACCTTTGTCCTAGTTTGGTAGGATATAAAAGGTTTCAGCCGTGCCCGAGAAAAGACACAGTTAGGTAAACGTTTCTTGTTGTTTACTGTATCTCTTCATCTACCCCATCGGACACACTCCCCTCCTATTGCTTTTCAAATTCAACACAATGGAAGCTAAGTTATGGAAATTTTGATAATAACCTTATCCCCTTCTTCCTCCTCTTCAACTACACCATCGGGCACACCCCCCTCCAAGCTCTGTTTTTTCATCGTCGCACGCCCGTCAGTTCGCACACCCCCCTCCAAGCTTTGTCGGTTGGAGCTCCGTCGCCATCCCATCCCCTTCATTTTGTTTGTAAAATTCTGAAATTTTCAGCAAATATTGCAGGCTAGGGCTCTGTTGCCATTCCTGTCTTCTTCATTTTGTTGTGAAATTATAAAATTTTCGACAAATATTGCAGGTTAGGGCTCTGTCGCTATTCCCATCTTCTTGATATTCTGAAATTTGCAGATGTTGGTTCAGTAATTTGGATTTTATTTTGTAGATTTGGTGTTTTGGGTTCGATTGATGGATAGGAATTGCATTGTTATTTAGTGTTTAAGTTCCTGGATGCTTCTATTTAAGAAGTATGATTCATTTTAGATTTTCAATTCCTAAAATTTTCAATTCATTTTTTTTTTTTTGCTGAATTGTTCTTGTATCGCTGGGAATGATAGATTTCCATGGCAAATTTCTATGGATTTGCGATTTTGCATATTTCAATAGAAGGGTACTATAGTAATTTCAATGTTTTCTTAGGAATTATATCTCCTACCAAACAAATTTATTAACCAAACATCCATATTAAGGGTGTGTTTTGAAACTCTACTCATTTCAAAAAAGTGATATTAATTGATTTTTATAGTAAAATTAAAAGTGTTAAATGTTTGGAAATAAAGTGATTTTAGATTAGATTTAGAAAATAATGTGTTTGCAAAAAAAATCACTTTTGTTGATAGTGGGATGATTATGTGTAGGGTAGTTATGGTAGAATGAATTTTAGAGAATCCAAAAGCAGGTAAAACCTGCTTTGATAAAATTGATTTTAATAGCTTAAAAATAGTGATTGCAAACATTGTAGAAGTTATTTTTTTTCAAAAAATAATCAATTCTATCTATAAAGTAGAGTTTGCAAACAATCACTAAATACATTATGCTCTACCAAACACCAACAAATACATTTCACCCTTAAAACATATCTCATTTTTTTATCTTGAGCTCTTTTCCCATCAGACCTACCAAAATGGGTACTTAATTAATAGCTCTATGTAAGACTTTGAAAATTATCATCTAAGTTATTTTTAAATACTTTAAAGTAATTTTGAAAGAAATGTAATTAATTAATCTTGAAAAGTGTAAAAGGACATTTAAATAATTAAATTGCAAATGGTGTGAATATAGAGTATTGTTTATGATCTTTAATTAGTAGAAAAAAATATAAAATTCTGACAACTGAAGGGTGGGCTGGACAGAAGACTACATAAAATTGTCAATTTAGTGGTGGTTATTTGAAATATGTTAAAAGTGAACTGGGAAGAAAAAAAATATGAATATACAAAAATAAAAAGGTGGACTTAAAAAAGTAGCTGATGCTTTCATTGAGAGTTGAACTCAAGACCTCCCGCTTACTAAACGGGTGCTCTAACCAACTGAGCTATGAAAGCTTCGCAACAAAATCTATTTTAGAAAATTTAATACTAATAATAAGTGTGCCCTAGATTCAACTCAAGTAACCCCTCAATTATTTATATATATATATATATATTTTTTTATTCACTTATTTAGAGTTTAGACTTTCAATTTGGAACTAGGAGACACTTCATTTTTTTTTTAAATTCCGGAACAGATAAATAATTATGTTACTTAATAACAAATGACGTCAATAGGATCGAACTTTCGTTCACTTGTCAAGAATTCAGTATTTTATTTGGAACAAAGCATACATTTGACCAAGACAAAAACTTGTATGAGACCGTCTCATGACATGAAACCACACAAATTAATATCTACCCCTACAAAAGTGTTAATGAGTCAAATCCCTAGTTACACTCACTGTCTCATGCCATGAGACAGTCTCATACAAGACCTACTCCTCAACCAATTTCACCATAAAATTTATTAATTTGTATGTAATTTACAGTAGTATTTTATTAAAAGATATATAAGTTTGATAATAGTACTTCATCCAGCCGCCAAAAGTATGTAAATTTTTCTTATTTGTTTATCCACAAAAAATATGTCATTTTCTTATTTGTCAACAATAATTATAGCTTTACACTTACAAATAATTATAATATTTATATATTATTCTTACTTTATCAATTTTTTTTTTTAAAATTTGTGTTCAATTAATGGGGTACAATTCTATTGAACGAAGGGAGACTATATAATATAAACAACTAATATCTTTTTAAATTGTAGGGTGAAACCTATTTACAAGAAATTTGTAATATATCTGGTCGAAATTAGACCATACAACAATGACGGTAATACTCATGAAACAATTCCCTATCTATATCATCAAACCTCAGAATTACCAACCGAATTCAAATTATGTGTATTTTAAATTTACCCACTTATTCATTTATGTAATAAAACCCTAGTTCAATTTTCTTTTTGGTTAATCGATCCATGAATTTTGTCCGACTCATTATCCCAAATTAAACTAGGGAATGCAAAAGAGTTGGCATATGACGTTTCTCAAATCACTGAACGATAAAAACACTTAGGGCTTGTTTGTTTCAGGATTTAGGTGGGCGTGTGAAGTCATGACTTTACGTCCACAAGATGTAAAGTCTTGAATAATAATAAAAGTGTGTGTTTGTTTTGAGATTTTAGTAGGGTGTGAGATTTTACTTTATGTCAAATCATGTGTAAAAGTAAAGTAGGATATGTAAGAAAAGTAGAAAAGAGAGTGCAAGTGAGAGAAAAGTATGAAAGAAAAAAATAGGAAATAGAGTGTAAGTGAGAGAAAATAGGTATTATAGGTGTGGGTGCAGAATGAGATGTAAAAACGGGATGTTACATCTCTAACTAGAATGGGGCGGGGGCCGGAAAGTCCTAGTCCTTCTGTGTGAATCCCAAAACAAACAAGCCCTTAGGGTGCTTGGTTGACACCTTTGAAATTGAGAAATGGATAAAATGAAAGTGTAATGTTTGGTTGAGAGTAATCATATACCTCAAATAATAATTTGATATCTTGAAATTAAGGAATGAAAGCTATTGATCCATTACTCACCTTTTTTGGAGGAATAAAAGTCAATACTCCCTAAAATTCCATATATAATTTAAAAAAAAAAAAAAAAAAACTGTCTTCTAAATTAGCTGTTACTATTATTTAAAATAATTTTAAACATTATTAATATATAATATATTTTTTAAAATAAAAAATACAGTTAATAATAATTTATTATAATTAATGATTTTCATTATACCAATTACCATTTATAGTAATGATAGTTATACCCATATATAAACTAAACAACTCAAGAATAACTAACATACACATTATCATTCCTGACTAGTGACTACTATTAAATTCATATTTCGATTCCTTTCAACAAACCATGCAAGCACCCCTTAATTGGTTCCATTTAACAACATTAATTACATGCAACACAAATTAAACTTGTCTAGCTAGAGGGAGAAAATGTAACACTTGGGTATATATGGTCCCATTTGCTCACACCCATAAAATACAATATATACAACCATGCATCGATCTTTCAGATTCAACAAATTAATCTTGTGTGCATGACTGGACCACCATGTTCCTGATGAACACAAAACAAGACGGGCTTTGTTAGGGAAAATTCAGTAAATGAATTGTATCCACACTTCTTTAGACTTTTAAGAGATGAAATTCTTCCCGTCTTAAAATTATACGAGTTTTTTTTTTTTTTTTTTTAAAGAATAGTAGAAACACTCGTTATATATATATATGTTGATTCATTTACCTTGGTCTTGATCAACGCATTCTGAATTAAATAGTTTCCACAAGTATCCCGAGCAAGCATAAGAGGTGATTCACGAGTGTTTAGTATTTCTGTAAGGACGAGGATTAAAGAATCCCTTGAAACCTCCATGCACTTCTCCACTATACGACTCCCTCCACTTAACTTGGGACAGTTGTACAAAATGGCCTCTCAGCTTCGATACGATCTGAGCATTAACGTTTTCATCACCAACGACCTGAACATGCTGAACAACATAATTCCTGCAAAACCCATCCCTTAATTGACATTTCAAAGAACCGTCTACAACTAATATCATTCAAATTTAATAACTTAAAATATAAACAATGTATACCCTTCAAACCAGCTTCAGGGTGAAATTTGGATTTTAAATAGCAAATCGTCTCATAACTTTCTAACAAAATTGATTTTTATTACAAGTCCAATTTTTGGGCTCAAATCGGCCGGAAAAAGTGAAACGACATTTTTTCTCATTACGTGGAACATGACAGGCAAAATTGGAGATATTCCGTGTTGAAGTTGATATGACTGTCATTTATTTTTTAAAACTAAATATACATGATGTATATTAAATATAATTTGCAAACTTGAACGCCACATCAGCTCCCTTGTCGGACTTTGAAAAAGGGCGTCCTATGGATTTTTTCGGCCAATTTGAAACCAAAGTTAAACCTTGTCGGAGAAATTGAGATGATTTGTAATTTAGACTCGTGAAACTTGTCACGCAAGACTTGTCGAGGAATTATATTGAAGTTGGACTAGAGGTTTAATTAATACTCCCTCCGTCTCACCATAACTTTCTCACTTTTTTTTTTTGGATGTCTCACAATAATAGCAAATTTGGCTAAACTTATTTAAAACATCTTATAAGTTGTTTTAAGAGCTTATAAGATGTAATTTTTAAGTGGTTTATAAATTGTAAAGTGTTTGTCTAATGCAACATATAAGAATTTTTAGAATTTCTAATAAATATTTTTTAAATTTTAATTTTCGTATAAAATAGTTTTTTTTTTTATGTTAAAGTAAAGATGGATGGAGTGGTACAAGTGTGGGCGGAGGTGGTTAGAAAAATAAGCTGAGACTTATTTTTTTAATAGCTATAAGCTCAAGTTTCTGGTTTCATATAAATAAATATAAGATTTTGTTCATCAAATATCCTAAAAATAAATGAGAAAGTTATAGGGAGCAATGCCCAAATTGATGATTTGAGAGAAAAATAGAGGAATGAAGCGTTGGTCTTTGTTGGCCAGAATGCAGAGACCTGCATCCTACTCTATGGATGGCCAGGGCTTGATAGTGAATTATTACCAATTCGTACAGTATCTGAAATCAAATAAACGGATGAATTATTTATTGATATTGCGGTCATAAACATAATATATATCTCAAATTAAAGTCCACCATATTAGGCCGATTTCCGAAACAGGCAAAACAACGTTGAATCACAAAATTCCCAAAATCTCCTTGATAGAATGCCTGTCACGGTGAAGGCATGATTCGAATTCCGGAGCCTCTCGATGAATTTAATCATAGAAATTGCCCTGTTAAAAAACAATGCTGGCTAAGAACAACAATGATTAAATCCTATATATATATGTTCAAATTAAGTACCCTAGATTGCAAAATGCTGCATGTGTGAAGAGTAGGGGCGAAGCGATGATATCATCGACAATTATATTAAAGTCGCAGTCTCTGCTCTCCACTAGAAGCTTCTGGAACAAACTCGACTCCTTTTCATGTGTCATTAATTGCCTCACTCGGAATATGCGATATTCCTCCCAGTTTTTGGTTTCTTCATCTGAAAACCAAACGAATAAACTAAATTAACCAAAACTAGAATCCCACTTGAAACGAAACATATCAAATTTAAGAAATTAACAACTAAATAATAATAATACCTGTGAAAAAGAATGTATCAGTGCCCCAGATGTTATTTTGAGAGGGAACCGGTGTCATGAAGAACCATAAAACAAAGTTTTCTCTATCATGAGGATTTTCCCCGGGATTATCCATGCATATATGCAGAGTGAAAGTAAAACTGTGATAATAAATGAAATTATGTGAGATACTTAATTGGTGCTTTATTATATAGAATATGTTTGAATACCTAGCTAGCTGGATTTGGATTTGACAACAATACATATGATGTGTGCACATCTATCCAAATACATACTCTGCAACCTTAAATTATCAGAATTAATGATGCTTAGCATGGACCATAAATATAAGATGGATTTTAATTTTAAAAGGTATTCTCGGTCAATGGTAATTTTCATTTTAATAAAGATATTAAAATCCTTGTATATAAATCCTGACCTGTATAATTTTTTTTATCGATACATGCCACTTTTTTTTTATTCTATTTATTTAACATATATTATATGTATCCAGGATCTTAATCCATAAAGATTTACTATATATTATGAAAATTACATATGTTGATAATATATATCCATTTTCATTATTTGGAAGATATTATTATTATATATTTCCTCCATTCAATATTAGTAGTCCTAATTTTTTGGATTGTTATTTTTTGTCATATGTTGGAGAGTATTATTAGATATTGTGAGGTCTGTTTATAAATAAAGTTATTATTTATAGAAAATATAATTATAAATAATAAATTTATTTATAAATGGATCTCACTTATAATTTTTATAAACAATCACTTTATTCATAAATAGATCTCACAATATCTCATTATACCTTACAACTATGAAAAAAAATAACACCAGACTATTAAGGAGTGAGTAATATATAATGAATTGACATTGAAATATAGATAAATTTTGTTTAGATTAAATCAATCTATTATATACTATATTTGTGATATGATCAGTTATTAGTTATAATTGAAAAAAATATTTACATATTGTATTATTTGGTAATATTGTTTGTCTTTTAATAAAAAATCCATACATAATTTTAATGATTATCATTAAACTTCTTTCATTAATGATCAATCATTTTTGCCAATCCCTTTTGTAGCTGAGGATTGCCAATCATTTTTCATTAATGATCAATCATTCTTTAACAAAAAAATTTGTGAGGATTGTCTACAAAAATTTATAATTATATAATCATTTTCATTCTTACCTAAAAAATATATATCTACGGAATTTGAGTAGACAAATTTTTTGTGGGTAAATTTTTATAGGCAAATTGCTTGTAAGTAATTAATTACTAGGAATTTCTATTTTGTAGACAAATTGATTTCATAGGCAAATTGCTTGTGGGTTGAAGAATGAAGGTGCCTACATGATTAAAAAAATATTATAGGCAAGTCGTAGGCAATTCTACCACGAAACTTTTTTGTTGAAATTTCGTAGACAATATTTTATTTTCTAGTTGTGAAGAGTATTAGTTGTTTTCACTAAAGATATGAGTAATAATAGATTGATCTTACTAAACAACTAATATTTTTCAGTGAAAACCTTATTATATTTTTTAGCGAAAACTATTTATACCCTTGAATGATTTATGTATGAACTATTTTTCACTCAATATTTTATCTTTATGAAGTAGTGATTTTTAAGTAAAAAATAAGGTGATATTTCAGCGTTGCCGATGACAAAGATGAGTTTGAATATATACATTTGAATTTGTTCGAGACTTGCTTATAAGTATAAAAACCGATTGTCATTTAGTTATCCGGTTAACCCAAACAAGGTTGAGTGTTGAAATTGAGGGTTCCCTAATGTATATCATGGTAAGCAAAGCTATTAGGAAAAATTGATAGGTTTAGTTCTTAAAATAAATTTGCCACAAAAGCAGGTTCGTTTGGCGGCTTCAAAAAAGGAAAAATTACAATATTGTGCAGCTTGGCCCAAGCCTATTTCGGAAGGATGCATCTTTTTTTAAAGACGTCTTGAGACAGGCATTGAGCTAGTTTTGAGAGATTATTCGTGGGTTATTGGATGTGGATTTCGGGGAGGCATTGGACTTTTTGTTGGTGAAGAATCTGAAGCTCAGAAATATTGTAATTGAAGGCGATGCAAAAATAGTAGTCGACAACATTAACTCACGGGTCTCGACTTTCTTCATTTGGGCTTTGGGGATATTATTTTCTTTTGTATTAATTTATTAACCGAGCTAAGTAGTTTGGACGTCTCGATTTCTCAGCGTTTTTGGGTTCATCCACCAAATTTTGTACTCGGACTTCCTGTTGAAGGAATTTTCAAGAAGAAATGAACAATTAAAAAAACTAATATGCAAGTTGATTCAAAGAGAATATCGACTAATCATCTATACTTATATAATAACAAAATCTTCTTCCATATTTAGAAACATTTTTTTTTCAACCCATTTCTATTTGCTAAATATGTAAATAAACCGTTACAAACCCACAATCAACCTTCTCTTACCCATTATTAATGTAAATAAAAAATAATTAATTACAACATTAAAAAGAAAACCTTTCAACCTCCTTCTACACTAAATTTAATATTAATTACTAAATTCATGTTAACTATGAATTACTAAATTGATGAACCTTTCTCTTCGCCATCATCAAACCTTGATATATAGAAAAAGGAAAAAAACCATATTACTCTTAATTAATTCGAATTTTGATTACCCATTTTAAAATGATACAATTTTTAAGAAAGTAATTGTTTATTTATACTTTTGAGTATAAAGTAGTTTTTTTAGGAATTTTTTATTAATATTTTTTTAGTATAAAGTAGTTTTTTAAGGGTTGAGTTTGAAAAAGTTGTATTGTTTTTTGCTATTTTAAGAAATGGGAAAACAAAAAAAAAATATTTCTTTTTTGGGCTTTTGGGTAAACAAAAATGGGACGGAGGGAGTACATGTTAATCCAAAATAAATAGATTACACAAAAAATAAAAATAGAATTAGACTGCAGTTTAAATACTAATCTCTCACCTTCCCACAACCCAAAACAGGTATAAATTATCATAAAAATTAAACTGAGTTCCTCTGGAAAGTATATATTATCTTTGACGCACAATATTTTTTAATTTTTGTACTTATCATAATTTATAGAATTGCATTCTTTTAATGACTTGAATTAATTTTCAAGGTGAATAAAAGAAGAGACAACCAGCATTAAGAATCGGTTCATCAAGACTTATCAAATATATGAAGATACAAAATAAATTATCAAAGTTAGCTTAGAATAAACATATCAATTACTAACAAAAATATAACATCACAAGATTCAAAGGTAATGTACATATACATATATAATTTTTATTTTTTCACATTAAAACAAAAATATTTTCTCATCGTGACATATCCTATATCTAATAATTTTTCAGAAATTAATTTAAAATTTTAACATTTTAAACTTTTTGGTGTAGATAACTATTAAGAAAAAAGAAATTTGAGAGATTTATTATATTGATCGATAGTAATAGCTATACAACATATAAAAAAAATCTCATCTAACTCCCTAATAAAATTACGCCCAAGGAACTTTCATATCAGAAAATTGATTTGAATTTTTTGTATAAAACAACATGCAACATCATGATTTATACAACTGAAAAATAAATCAAGCAAAGTATTGAAAATTGAAGAGAAAAGTTACCTTAGATCTTAAGTAGTACCTAACGATTCAAACTGTAGAAAGCAGATAAACCTCTAAAGTTAGAGAAGGTAATTTGGGTTTTGCAGGCGATGATTAAAGATCAATGAAAATGTATCATTTTAAGAAAAAAAAAGAAAAAAAAAAAGTGATACACTTTACACTAAATTCAGAAATTGGGCATCCGACAAGTAATATATTATTGCTTATTATCCTCTTTCTATCAATGAATAATTATTTTAAAAAGATTTAATGTTAATTCACATGAGATTGGAAAAAACTTATATGTACATATATTTATTTTTCCATAATTGAATAGTAAATTTATTTATAAATTAGGACATTATTGTATAAATAAAAAAATAATTCCCACCATATATGAAATTTCATTACAAACTTTTTAATATATAAATAAAAAATTTGTGGTAAAAATTGGTGTGGGATGGTCTCAAAACAAGACGACAAACTAGCACAAATTAATAACTTATCCCTTACAAAGTGTTAATGCGTTGTACTCAATTTATATTTAGTTTTACAGTAAAACAACTTCATACAAGACCTATTCTAAAATTGCTAACCGTGCATCGCACGGGGAAAATACTAGTATAGTTAATTCTAGGATTAATTAGTGTACAGTACATTAAAAACTAAAAGTATTATTCTCCACTACATTGACTTAATTGTTAAATGACTAATGTACCCCTACTTTTTATTCTCCACTCACAGCTAAATTCATCCATATGTCTCATCAAAATCGTAACCCCAATTTATATCCTCTGAAAATTCCTTTTATTTGCTTCAAATCGTAACCCCCATTTCAAAATTCGAAAGTTCAAAAAACAAAAGCAGCTTCATGAAGTTTCCGCCACAGGCACCGCTGCTGGAGGAGCTAGACTGCAAGGCCGATGAGGAAAATAAAGACGGACTGCCGGAGAAGCTTCATGAAGGCGGCAGGATCGGAGAAGGCGACGACGCAAGGGAGACGTGGCTGAAAAAATAAAAACCACATTGCAAGGCAGAGCAGGATTCAGCTGGGCTGCCTACACCAGTGGCGCCGAGAGCAATCAAAATTACCTTCGAGATCGGATCTGATGTGCGCCGCGGCCTTGAAGGCCTTCGAGATCGGATCTGTTGTGAGCCGCTGCCGTGAAGGCATTCAAGATCGGATCTGTTGTGCGCCGCTGTCGTGAAGGCATTCAAGATCGGATCTGTTGTGTGCCGCCGCCGTGAAGGCCTTCGAGATCAGATCTGTGTGAAAATCTAGAGGGAGAAATACAGAAGGAAAATAGAAACAGGTGTGTGTGCTTGAGGTCTACTTCAAAAATTCTTCCTAATTTTTTTCTTCCTCAATTTCTTCTCTCTCCTTCAATTTCTTCTTTGCAATGTTTTTCTTCCTCCGAAACAGGTGTGTGTGTTTGAGGTCTCATCAATGGAGTTGTTTTCGGTTTTCATTTTTCATTTGCTGTTTGGTTTATGCTGGGGACAAGATTAGGCGTGTGTGTGCTTGGGTTTTTTTTAAAAAAAATTCATACCTGAATAGATGTGCAGTATTTGCAAATAAATTAGATGAAGATTTGTAAAGACTTTTTATTTTAGGAATAATTATAATGTGTTATTGGAATGTACAAGTATATACAATTTTTTATTGTATGTACAAATATGATATGCAATTTTTTATTGTATGTACAAGTATGATATACAGTTTTTTATCGTACAATGCTATATTGAGTGTAAAAATTTTAATATATATGTGTGTTTCTTTTAAGTGAGATGTATAAATTAATGAAATGGTAAAAAATTAAAAAGATCTTTATAGAGAACTTATTTGATTTTTTAGATGGTAGAGATATTCATACAAGGGATTGAGCTTTATTTTATAGGGTTAATTGCATATAAATACACCACATTTTTTCCAACTTTCAATTTAATCATGAACTTCACGATTAAATTATAAATACCCAACCTTTTAACGAATTTAAACTCGATATATATTTAGGTGTCTCCGTCCGTCTTCGACCGATAGCTGGTGACATGTCTCGCCGGACCGCCACGCTGGAGTACACGTATTTAACAACTATTTTTTTCACATAAAATATCATATCATATAATATACTCCAAATGTCCTCCAAATGCTCTGAATTCGCCCTTTTATACTTCATGGAAAATGCCCACGTTCGAATTTTGCACTTAAGTCCTCGAAAATCTTGAAAATTCCACTTTTGGAACAAGACATCATTTCCACTCGACCAAAAATAGTGTCACTCGGCCGAATGACATACTCACTCGGCCGAGTGACTTCTTGATTCGGCCGAGTGGCACTATTTTTGGCCGACTTAAAATACATGTATTCCAAAATGGCAAACAGTGTGACGGTTCGGCGAGACACGTCACCAGTTATCGGTCGGAGACGGGCGAAAACAAAAAAATATATATCGAGTTTAAATTCGTTAAAAGGTTGGATTTTTATAATTTAATCGTGAAGTTAAGGAAAATTGAAAGTTGGAAAAATGTGGTGCATTTTTATGCAATTAACCCTTTTTTTATATGCAGAAAGATGTTAATTGAAGAAATTAGGGTTAATTTGTTGATTGGTCAAAAGGAATTACTTGTTAAATGAGGCTGAAATTTGGGGTTAATTTGTTAATTGCGAGTGAAGTTAAAAGAAATGAATTGTTAATTGAGGCTGATTTCATATTTCTTTTTTTTCAATATGTTCGGCCAAATGGTATCTGTGACTGATTTAGCCAAAAAAGAAGGAGGACTTTTTGTTTTTGAAAATTTTCGGCCAAAAAGGAATTACTTGTTTAACAAATGTTCGGTCAAAGAGAAGGGGAGGATGTTATAAAAGGAGGACTTTTTGTTTTTTTGAAAATTTTCAAATGGTATGTAATTAAGGGTAGAAATTTAAAAAAGAGTATATAGAGACTGATTTGATTTTTTTTTTTATATGACAGGTAAATAGGAAAAGTTAAAGAAAGTGGTTTGGTTTTGCTGCAAGGAAATATAGGGACATATTTGTATAATAGGTGATGAAAAAAGGTTGACTAAAAGTAATGTAGTGGAGTCTAAAGTTAAATTTGATATTATGTAGTAGATAGTTTTTCCCCCTTAATTCTACGTTTCATTCAAAATTGAATTATTCTAGAGTGATTTTAGCGTTGAGAGAACTCACAATTTCATTTGTAGTCATTAAAAACCACTTTTACAAGGAATTTAATACCATAATTTATTTATAAAATAAAGTCTCACTTTAATTAGGAAATATATATCAACATTATAATTAGAAATATAGGGTCACTCTATTGTAAAACTTGTTCTGTTCTTCATAGTATAAAAAATTAATACCATTACAGGTATCTACAGATATCATAATAATAATTTATATTATAATTTCAGGTTATAAGTCTAATTGAATCAGTTATAGGTAATAGCCTCAATAAATATATATATATAATTTTATTAATTTCACACAATGAACAAATTTCGCATGCGGATCTATGAAGTTTTTTATTTCCCACTTTTCTTATTTTCATCATAGAAACATCCTACAAAATTTGGAAGTAGAAATCAAATTCTGAAAATAAAAAATAAGCTTCATCTACATGTATAAAAGTTTATCTTCTGCTAAAAAAAATCCTTTATGATGAGAGCTCAAATATTTGCCATAATTCATTTAATAGAGGGAGATGGTCAATAAATATTGGTTGAGTTTATTGCTACTTGTGTGGGGTATGACTGAACCTCCAAAATAAATGCAGATAAATGGTAAGCCCAGGATTCAAAGATGAATACATGTGTAATGCAACAGACCAACAGTGTGTCCATAACATGAACATAGTAGAAATCGTGGAATGTCTTTTTCGATCTTCCTATTATCATTTTGCACCTCTAAAAGTCTGAATAAGGAAAAAAGCAAAATACTTTACAAGAAAAAAAAGGACTCCCTATAATCCAACTACATTACATTATTATTATGATGATATTTTCTCTCTCACTTGTTGTAACTATCTCCATGCAGAAGACGTTGATAAAGCTCTGTTCTTCCACCCAAGATACAGGGCGCCATTGCTCTCAGCCACCCTGTAATTCGAGCTATAGTCTTTCAACATGTCCGTGACGGCATTCCTAACTGATGGACTCAGTTGGACCGGAGAGAATCCAGCCATCATAAGCCTCGAACGCCACTTACCGAACAGCTCGTGCCTCTCCTGCCGATCAATTCCCTCACAAGCTATAATGTTGACGATGTCCCTTGCTATGCAGTGCTCCTCCGCACTCACCCGCTGTCTATCATCCCTTGGCCGTGCTGCATCGATAGACTCGAACATTGCTGTATAGTAGTCTAGAGTCTCACAAAATCGCTGAAAAAAAGTAGCAGTATTAGTGTTGGATTCTTGCTCAACGAGCGTCACCACCTTCGGGGACAAGCTTTTAACCAGTCTGAGCAGGCGGTCCCGATGATTTGCAGTGCTCACGCTCTCATCCGGCATGTGGTGCATTATGTAGGGGAAATTCACCGCCAGGGCTTCCCCACCTCGGACTCGAAGATTCTCCAGCTGGACGTCACACCCTGACATAGCTGCACTGTGAAATTCAAATGGTACTCCACATGACTCAGCTACTTTTGCTAATCTCTTACCCACTAGGTCCAGTCCTCCACCTCGAGCATAAGCAGATTGTGAATCGTCAACACCCGTAATGCGAATACATGGGGGCCCACCAGGGCGTCGCGAAATAGCTTGAATGAAGGATACCCATTGACTACCCTGGGCAATTTGAAAATCGATTACATGGATCCTGTTCTCGTTTTCCATGGCTTCCCCAATGATAACATTAGCAGACGTGTAAGCGAACTTCCAGTATGGGGCGATTTGATAAAGCACGCCCATGTAAGACATCAATTCGGAGCTTGTTGGCTCTTTGCACTTCAACTTCTTGTAAATTATGCTTCCTGATGATAACAACCTTGCCCTGATTCCTTCCAACATGTACGCACCTAATCTTTGGGAAGGATCACCAGATACTGACACCTTCTTCTCTAATATATCCATCAAAGCCTCTGCAGCTGATATTGCAACTTGTTTGTCCGGCAATGTATCAGCTTCTGATACTATTTCAGCACACATAACAAGTAATTGTTGAAGGTCCATATGAGTCGCCATGTCGAGAATTTTGTTGTATCTTGTGAAGGAAGAAGGCTGTGTAACTATACCATTAAAGGTTCCACTATCATCAGTATCAGACTCTGGCCCCAGCAGCTCGTTCCTCACTACCCACAGCGGATGCAACAACTTGTTTTCATCATCAACCACATAAGACCCACTCAGAGGTGAGCCGTAGGTAATATCAGAATATTGATGGTGATCAGACGCATATGAATGAGAACCCTGAGGAGACATTGGACTTCTATTGGAAGAGACACTTATATTTGAAGGTGAACTGTATGCAGCAAAATCAGTTGCTGGTGTTGATTCCAAAGTGAAGAATTGTTCAGTGTAAGCTTGAAAGGACACTTCGGTCCCCTGGCTCCTGCTACTGGTTGAGCCATTGTTCAAAACTTGAAAAGTTGAACTGCTGTAAGGGTCTATCTGCTGCATAGGTTGATTGTAAAAACTGTGGAAATGGGCAGACATCTGAGATTCTTGAGACATTTGCATCTCGCGGAAAGCTGGAACCAATTTCAGTTAACCTTGGATAATGGAAGATTACTTGTCGGATAGTTGTTTGACAGCAATCTTTTGTGTTCTTGGGCAAAGGGAACAATGATACAACTACGTCATTATGTAGAGGGGCCGCTAGATAATATATATCCACTCAAAGAATTGCAACCTTTCTGGGTGAGAGAGTACGAAAGCCACAAAATCTGACAATAAAACAAAAACTATGTCAACTTATTTCATCAGTATAAGTCCTTGTGAAGTTAGACTGCACATTACTTAAAATTTGCATAATCCTCCATAATGGTTTATCAAAACCCTGCAGAAGCAATTATTCAGGAAAAGGTGGAGTTGTTTCTGTGAAGATAGCATAACAATCACAGGTTTTAGTAGACTATTAGAGCCAACAGCGAAAACGGATACAAAACCTTTAAATGGATAGCGCAATCATGTATTATTAACTATCAAGATTTAAATAAAGCAATAAAAAGTAAAACGAACTTGCGATCATTTAATGACTTAATTATTGCTTTTACTGATATCTCATTCAGTACCTTTAATGTTTATTGGGATGAAATAAGATTCCACTATGTAATATGTTATCGACTGAGCCTTCTTTATTTTCTATTCGGACTTAATTCACTCTCAAGTACACGCACAACCAACAGTCACAAACCAATAATACTTTCTCAATTTGCCACTTCCATTTTTATCACAGCTATGATGTAGAAATAGATGTTTAAAAAAAAAGGGCTTAACATATAATTACCGAAGGAACAAACAAAAAAGACCAAATAAAACTGTTCTTATATTCAAACTAAATATCCAAAAGTGATTATCAAATAAAGTGCAAAACAGATGCTTGCCTGATGAGTAACATAGCTAGCAAGAAGTAAGTTACAGGTAATAAATCTATAGCTACCGAATTCCTTAAAATTTATAATTTCAAAACTACAAGAGTGTTGCAGTAAATCAATTGAACATTTAATGCGTCATCAGAAAACAAGTATAAACAACAGCATATTGATGAAGAAAAAAGAAAACTTGTTGCAGGCATCCTAAATTCTGAAAATCATTTGACCAGAAATACACTTTAGACAAAAACAACCCATCAAACAGAAAGTGGGAAAATAATACAGCATATCTAATATCTATAACAGCACCAAAACCAAGTTCTCTGAAGCAAAAAGTCAAACCCAGATTTCAGCTACACTCTAGAAGAAGAATTAACTATTGGAAAAAAAAAATCAGGAATAAAATTCCGATTCAAATAATCTTTCTTCATAGCCTCATATGTAATCTTTTAACAACAATAATAAAACATACTATCAGTATACTTAATTGAAACTTCCGGCTGTAGATTCCAATTAATGGCACCGTCTTAAAGGGGGAAAAACAAGTAGAAAACCCGATTATCCCCAAAATCTTAACAGAATTAGAGACTGAGACATAGCTAAACACAATAAACACACTGAAATACAGTAATCTGTAGAAGCTAAAACGACAATCACCAAATCACAATTTTCTGCCATCCACAGATAATTCATGAATCACAAATATACAGTAGCAAAGTACACGAAAATCAAATTGCTTGAAGCACACCGGTTTCATGATCTAAATAAACAACAGCCGTAGTTGAACATCATACCTGAAGAAAATTTCAGCTTGAATTGTTGTGGGATGAGAGAGAGAAGTTTCTCGTCCTCGAGCAAAAAAGAAGAAGAATATGACATTAACCGAAGTATGATTAATTATATAGTTGGAGAACAACCATATACCCTTCATTTATTAGGTTACTACATTAATGCCATTACAGCGTGTAGGCCCACCCGGAGTGTGATGGGTACCGTAGATGTACATGTACCATTCCTCGTTATAAAATCAGTGGGCGCCCCGAACTTGACTGGTTGACCCTACCCGTTTTTCCTTTTTGGAATTTACACAAGATTTGAGATATCATTTTCCCCTTGAAAATTAAAAGACTTAATAACAATTTAATGCATTTTTTAAAATTACATTTTAAACTAAAGTTATGGGTCTTATTAAAAAAAAACCTCCAATATAATTGTTTTTGACCATTAAGATTTAAAGGCAAATGTGTTTTAGCCCGTCGCAGACGTGGCGTGACGTCTACGTGAGAATGGCCCACAAAAATTTTAAATTAGGTGCAAAAAAACTCTAAGTCTTTAATGCAATTTAAATTACAGAATTTTTCAAAATTGTATTTTAAGTTAAACTATTAGATCTTCTTAAAAAAAACTCCAACTTAATTTTTTTATTTCAATTAAGACTTACGGGCAGATTTGGAAAGGCCTGTCGTTGACATGACGTCTACGTGACAACAACCCACAAAAAAAACTTAAATATTGTGGCAAAAAACTCTAAATACATGACAAAATTTAAAATTAAATTGTCAAAATTCCAAATAATTTCCCAATACCCTATGTCCTAATGACAAAGTACTATATGAAAATAGTTCATGATAACCTTATCATGAAACAATTTTAAAGTATCAAATATTTTACCAGAAATATAATAAATCTGGGTCAGTAGTATTATATAATTATTATAGATTTTTTTTTAGCTCAATTTTTTATACTCCTAATCAAGGGTGCAGATGGCGTTTGGCGCTCGGCAGGCGGTATATGGCCGCCAAGCGCCAAGGCTGCTAAGACGGCCGCCGAGGCCGCCTAGGCGGCCGCCAAGGTTTTTATTTCTTTTTTTTTTCTTTTTTTTTATTAAATATATTTTGTTTAATATTTATCAAAGTAATAAAGTTCCATGTTTCCAACTTAATTTACTTATTATCCAATTTAATAATTAAAGTAATTAAGTAAAATTAAACACATCTCCAACAAAATGTCCAAATTAATAAACTACCACAATTCACAATCCATATATGTGCAACTTGTTATTTTCCTTTTAATTTTTCTTTTTAATTATATAACATTTTAAAGTTATTAAAAATTAAAAAAAAAAACCCTAGGCATTGCCTACCGCCGAGGCCGCCTAGGCGCCGCCAAATGCGGTTTCCGCCAAATACGACCGCTTTGCATTAATCGTCAGCGGTAGGTGCTGACAAGCGCCTAGGCGGCCGCCTAGACGGCCTCGGCGGCCGCCATTTACATCACTGCTCCTAATCAAATATTCAATACTTTGAAATAGTTTCATGATAAAATTATCATGAACCATTTTTATATAAAATCTACTCCGTCCCAAATTCATGGTAAAACGAATTATTAAAAGGGCTCGATTATTAACACCCACGAAAATACTTTGTTTACCTGCTACTAAGTTAAACCACCATATATTTTACTTAATGTGCCCCTTAACATTTACAACTCTGGCCTTAATATAATATTTAGATCATTCACTAAATATGCGCACACACCAATTTAAAATTAAAAAAATAGCACACCAATTATACTTTTATTCTTTTTACAGAGCCGACTCTACAATCCACCATCACCAACCTCATTTTTTTTTCCTTTCTTTCACAAAACCCTTTCCAAATCTGAAAGACTGAAACTACAATTACGTCTCTCTATTTTTCTTTTTTTCTTTTTTATCAAACCACACCCAACCAACTATTACAAACCACCCTACATTTATGTGCCTCCCCACCACTCCTCCTCCCCGAAATTAACTAATATACCCTAATTTTCCCCTTTTCTGCAGCGCCCTAAAGACCCAGCTCCTTTCATTTTCATGGTATATCAATTCATTAAAAAAAAAACTTTAATCTCATTTAAATTGTGTCTCACTGATTTATATTTTTATAATTATACCTTCTTCTTTTTTCCTTTTTTTCTTTAATAGTGTAATTGTGTTTGAAAGAGTGGAAAAATTTGTGTGAATTCTGAGATTTTGGGTGGGTGTTGAAAGCATGAGTGTTTAATAAATTTAATATTTACTTTTTATAAAGGGTATATTGGTATTTTTATTAAACATATTTATGTTAAAAAAAGTGGGTGAACAAAATATTTTTATGTGGGTGAATAGCGGCAATCTTATTAAAATTGTTTTATGGAAAAAATAAATTTGTTGACAAAAACTGAATGAACATACTTTTCGTGCACGATGTCGATGGAAGTATTTCTTTTATAGGAGTGTGAAAATAGTTGTGAGACGTCCAAATAAGACAAGTGTGAAATAATTGTGGAACCGAGGGAGTATTATTTCATATATGTTGAGTCTTTAAAAAATGTAAAAATATTTGAACTAAATGTATCTCCATAAATCAAAATACGATTCTCAATTGAAAGAATAATATCTCATCTAAAAGTGGAATTAACTAACACTCTCTCTTACTCGTGGACCAGATTCTCAACTCTCTCATTTTGGGAGGAGGTAACGAGTAAAAGATTTAATATGAGAAGAGATGCTTTCAACGGGATCATTTAAACCCAGTAGACGTGAGTTTAAAGATTTTGATACCATAAAAAAAATTCATCTTATCTAAAAAATTGAGCTTATGAATATGTGTGAAGTTAATTAATTTGATTCTCTAACACATCGGAGCGGATGAGATGTATTTTGAATTGACTGTAACGTTCTAACACGTAGTTAATTTCCACAAAATGTGCAGACTCCAAAACGCACCATAAGTGGAACAACACCACACAACAATTATCAAAGCACATCAAACACTCAAGTTACCTCGTGATTGCTTGCACGACCAATATTGAGTTTGAAATCACTTTATAAATAGTTTGTTCAAACTTAACCATCAACATCAACTAATTTAGAAAACCACCAACAATAACATTGACAAAATAGATAAAACTGAGAAAAATAGTAACTTGAGGCTAATAAATTGTACAAAATAAAATAAAATCTCACCCTAGTTGAAATTCGATGAAGACTAGTAGCTCAAATGCAACACCGTTGAAAGTTTCCTCCATTCTACTTGTCGCCGAGATTAGTCTTACCCTGAAGAGTCATTTTCCTGTGAAGAACGAAGATTTAGCAAACACCGTTGAATGTGTGAGAAACACCGGAATGATTGAATGGAAAAAGAAAAAAAACGAATATAATTATTTTTAATGTAACCGCTAAATTGAAGTTTCCACGGATAGAGTGCTAGGAGAAATGAATCAAACTATTCCGCCCTCATGATATTAGGATAATAATTTTGTTGTTGTGGTGTTTAAACCGTCATTTTGTATTTTCATCAGTAATATTTTAAATAGTAATTATGCGAATTCAAGTTTATAAAAGACATGTCCATCATATATTCTGTTAGGGCCTCCGGATGGACCCCTATCTCCGTATTAGTATGATATTGTTCGCTTTGCACCAAGCTTACACAATTTTATTTTTAACTTTCTCCATAAGACCTCATGCAAATAGAGATACTTGTTCATCGTTATTAATCCTATGATCATCCCATATTTATTGGATGTGGACATTGTTTGAAGTCCAATATATACCTTTGAGAGTACAACCTCCAACAAACCTTCCACAATATTATTTTAATAAACTATAATTTTCATTCCAGTAATTATTGTAAAGTTGATCGCAAACCAGTGAAAATATCTCGGCCATTTGTTCCCTTTAATTATAACTCCATTTGTTAATTGGATAGTGTTTATGAGAATATATATTTTCTCTCGGCCAGTAATTATTGTAATGTTGATCGCAAACCAGTGATTTTTTTTTTCATCTGGTCCCTTTAATTATAACTCAATTATTAATTGGATAATGTTGTGAACATATATATCAAGCTTAAAGTGTTCGGCAAAACCTTAAGCTTTAATATTATATTAAATATGTTTGTTAAAAATTAAAGCAATTTAAAAATTAATATATGAATCACCTCCAAGTAAATTATAACGACAATATAGGGTAATCAAAAAATTTAGCAAAACTTCCTCATATTATGTTTAATATATAGTTTCCTGTACGCAACATATAATGTGGTCTACATCGATCTGTCTTTTTTCTTTCTTAAATCTAATTCTACTTTGAGTGTCACAAAAAAAAAAAAAAAAACATATTTCTTTAATGGGCCATATATATTATATGTATAAGTTTATTTATTTATTTTTGACGAGACAATTCTTTTAAAACTTTTATCAACTACTTTCTTCATCCACTAATTTTGTATCTACTTTCTTTTTTAAGTGTCCACCAATCATTAATTCATTCATTTTTTGAAATAAACTACACTTAAAAACAAATAAATGAGTCTTATAAATACTTCCATAATTCTCTTATTTTATCTATTTTTTCAATAAAATATTAATTTTGACTAAATCTTGTGTCCAATAATAAATGAGTAAAAAAATTGTGGACGCGGGGGTAATTACTAGTCTCTTTTATTTATTCAATGAATAGTGTCTCCTGAAACCCCCTTTTTTTTTGGAAGTTGAGCAAAATTGATTCACAAACACTCTTGTCCAAACTTAAACGGAACTAAAATTTGTAGAAATCAACACTATAATCCAAGTCAGTTCAGTCTATTTGAATTCGATTAAATTTAATTGTTCTTTAGATTGTTTATTTTACCATTTAACATAAGTTGCATGCATGATGTAAATTTGTATCTACGACCTACTCACATTGATTTGTTCGAATTACAATCACAGTCTCTAAATATTGAACCATATGTAAGAATCGAAACAGAATTCATTTTTATTCACTTGAGAATAACGGTATTTTATAAACGGCTCATTTAGTAAGTAATTCATTCATTCCAAGTGTACAGTATTGTATTCCTCCTATTATTAGTTAAAATGATAACTTAGAACATACCAGATTTAGGAAACAACATCCATTTTGTCGCGCTTACAGAAAATGCCAAATTAGGACAAAATGAAAAGTCGTGGATAGGATGCATTTCTTTATTTATTTTAATTTTTCTATATTGATGACCGCAAGAGTATTATAGAGTGGGCCTTCATTCCGTACTCGTCATCACAAAGCGTCAAAGGGCTTATCTGTAAATTAAAGCAAAAGGAAGGGCCACGATTGAGGGACACGTTTGATATTTATTTGCGACGTCGTTTTCAGAAGCCTTGTTCCACGAAGCAACATAAATAAATCAATCATATGCTATAATGCACGGATTCTTCTAAAAATATTACAATGCAGTATCGGATTTGCACCCGCCCCCTAAAAGGGGTGAGATTCTTGAATCCGCGAATCGGATTTTCCACGTGGCGAATCCGGCTGCCACGTGGCGAATTCACTAACGGATACTCGAATCCTCATTGCGTATCCTACTTATTAAGCATTAAATGTGTTATTTCAATTGAATTTTATTATATAATATAATTCAAATTGACAATGTAACACTTGTTTTATATTGTAATCACTGTTATGACATATATATTAGGCTAATTGAATTTAAATTTATTTTTGGTTACTCAATTATATTAAATTATTGAATATGTTTAAGTTTTGGGTCAGAGAAA
The DNA here is from genome assembly GCA_947034835.1 of Ballota nigra. Classification (NCBI taxonomy): domain Eukaryota; kingdom Viridiplantae; phylum Streptophyta; class Magnoliopsida; order Lamiales; family Lamiaceae; genus Ballota; species Ballota nigra. The sequence continues at coordinate 27,736,061 of OX344730.1, forward strand.
ATGTGAATTATATACATTCGATTTACAAAATTTTAAAATATATTTAATTATTTAGGTTTTATATATAATAAAATATAAATAAATAGACGTATCCTTGGCGAATCGCACCCTAAGTTTTTTTAAAATTCGTATCCCCGAACCCGTATCGTATCGCCCCCGCACTCCCGCACCCGCACCTGTGCAACATAGATCATATGTTTCATATTATAAATATTCTCTATATGGTATTATAACAGTAACAAAAACAATTCTTGCATTATCATTTATATAGTATTTATTTTTCCTGGAATAACGCGGAAATAGCAGAGGTGCTTCCTAGTGCCTTCCACTCTTTAATTCACCGTCAGCGTCATCGTAAACGTCAGCACCGCCGTCAGCGTCACCGCCAGATTGTCATCTATTATTTGCGTACTTTTGGTAAAACAATAGTAAAAATCATTTGTAACAGTTAATATAATAATGCAAGTAAAACTTGATATCACGGTGGACTGCGACTAGATAATGGACTCGGACAAAACTTGATGGTCACCACCTCTTTTTTAAAAAAAATTGTCTCAACTAAAAATTCGAATTTATAGAAAAATGTATAATCAGTTCATCTATTTAATTTTCTTTTATCAGGCGAAGCTACCAATGCCATCGTACAATGTTCCTGATGTAGTGTTGGGGCAGTAATTTCATATACTCCCTCCGTCCCGGACTAAATGTCCCACTTCTTTTGGTTGAATGGTTTAAGAAAGTGTATTTGTTTATTAATATATGGTGGAAAAGTAATGAATAGTGTTGAAAAGTAATGAATAGTGTTTAATAAAGTAATGAATAGTGTTGAAAAGTGGATTGAATGAGTGGCATTTTTTGTAATATTGTGTGAATTTGAAGGTTAAAGTTTATATGTAGTAGAGTGTTGCTTTTTCCATTTATGGAATGGGACATTTAGTGTGGGACAACCAAAAAAGGAAAGTGGGACATTTAGAGTGGGACGGAGGGAGTATGTATTATGTATATGAGTACTCTCACTATCCACGTTGGTCTTCACACTTAATTAGACACAGTTTAAAAAAAAAAAGAAACTGCTGAAAATTATTTTTTGAGGATTTTATTAAATATAAAATAGTATCCTGAAGATATTATAAATATTATTTCCATTTTATGGGTGTCAAAAATATTGTGGGATAGATGAAAAAAAAGTTAAGTTTATTGCAGGTGATGATAATATTTTGGATTTTTATTGCTACGTATATAACTCTTTGATTTTAATACTGGACAAATATCTTTCTCAACTATTGATCCAATTTAAATTATTAGTCTCATAATTTATTTTATCAAATTAATCACTGTTTTTTTGTGAAATTAAATAAATTACTATATATTGAATAACACAATAATATGTTTCATAAAATTTTGTTCTAATTTCATGTATGTTCTATTTCGTTGTCTAGCTATTTAATTAAATTTGATCAAATTTAGATCTAATTTATATTGTTTCAATTAAATTATTCAAAATTATTTTATCACGGACATTTTATTATTTCATATAATGAAATGTATAATATTATGATTTTGTTTGGTATTTAATAGTTATACAATTATGTAATGACAATATTAATACTTTGGTTTAAAAATGAAATAAAATGGGGTCATATGACTCAAAGGTGAGTTCATACTAATTTTTTTTAAATCTGAGAGTTAATTAAGTACAATGATATGTAATTTATAAATATATGTGGGGAGTGGATAATGAAATTTGAAAATAATATTGGAATGGAGTCAGTATATAATTGTATTTTTATTTTGTGCCCTACCATGAATTTTTTTTGGATCCGTCAGTGAAGATAGTATAACTGTATTGAGTATAATTTAATAAAAGTGTTGGTATAACGGTATATATGTTAAGAAAAGAAGATAATGTAGTTATGTATATTGACCTTATTTTAAATGTTGTTCATAGTACATTTACTCAATCCATTTCTAGTCAACCCATGTGTGCGGTGTGCCCACCCTCAAAATCAATCACCACTACCTTCACCATTGTAGTACAAGTGTTGCGAAGCTGTCATATTCAACGGAAATTTCCAATACTCAAAATTTTGAAATCTGCATCAACAGAAAAATTAACAAACTTCAGAAATATACATCATCCAAAAAAATTTATGCCAACTCCACTGAAGTGTTAAGAGATCACAAAACCTGAGTATAGAAACATTCTAATTTTTGAACACCACATAAGTCTGCGCATCACACTCCAAACATTCCAATCGCTCAATGTCTAGAATCAATAATATTAGTTACTTTCATTAGAAATATTTGTTTATAGTATTGGTTGTTTTATTAAAAGAAAAAATTTATCGTTTTACGATTAAGTGATAGCATGCGAACCAATTGGACGACATTACCAACTCTTTCATTAATAACATTAGACTTTTGTGTCTTTTCAAAAAAAGAACATCTATTAGACTTTAGTGAGTTTTGAAATTGTGATTGAACGTTCCTTATTGGTTGAGAGCTTTTGTCTGTGTCAATTGGTTAAGGCTTGGATATATCCCAAGTCCCAACTAACACAGATATATTTTAGCCGAAGTATAATATCCATCGTAGGTGCACGTATATAATTCGTGATGATTTCGTGTTTCTGTATCGGATTCAATTTAATAGATTAATTGTGTTGACCTTATATTTTTCAATTAATTACTCATATGTGTATTGGCAGTATTGTTCAGAAATTTGAATGAAATTTTTGTTCCTTCTGAAGAACGACACTGAGTATAAATATAATCTAATGCTTAAATTGGACCAAGCTAGAAAAGTGGCCAAAACAATACCGTCAACAAGTTTCACCGTAAAATTTATTTGTATTTTATGTATATTATTTTAACAGTATTGATTGTTCACTAAAAAAATATTAATTTGAAGGCGCACTCTCATATGCATTTGATGCACAGTGCACTCACTCGACAGTTGAGATTATTTACATTGAAAAGTGTAGACGGATTATACTGAAAGTATGGTTAGATTATACTAAAAAGTTTACACTTAAAATTGGTTTTCAGTATAAACTTTTTAGTGTAATCTAACCACATTTTTCAGTGTAATCAAATCATACTTTCAATGTAAACAATCTCAACTTTATTGATAAATGAACGTCACAATACCTCGTAATACATTCCAACTTATGACAAAAAATAACAGCCTAAAAAGTAGGACTACTAATATTGGAAGGAGGGAGTATTATTTTATTATAAAATTGCACTACAAAAAAGACGGAGTTTAGCGACGGAAAATTTGCGACGGCCAAATATTCGTCATAAATTTCGTGAATTTGCGACGGATTTTGGTAAGCCATCGAAAAAGATGACACTTTGCGACGACTTAGGAAGACCGTCGCAAAAGTTAGTAATTTGCGACGGAAAAGTCCGTCGCAACAACTAGGGCCCACCGCCTTCGTCTTAAACCGACAACATTTGCGACAGATAGGTCGTTGCAAATTTCAACTTTGAGTTTGCGACGGTTTTTTCCGTCGCAAAACATACCCGTTTAAAGGTGACCGTTCGGAAAGCAACCCGTTTGACTGATTTGCGACGGAACAGGCCGTCGCAATTTTAAACTTTGTATTTGCAACGGAACAAAGCCGTCGCAAATCTTACATTTATATTCGCGACCTTTCGGGAAACGGTCCATTGACTGATTTGCGACGGAATGTCCGTCGCAAATCCGAACCATTTTTACGCGTCTTCTCAGGAAACGGTGCGTTGACGGATTTGCGACGGAAAAGCCGTCGCAAATCAGTAAAACGGCAAAATTTGCGACGGATAGGCGTCCGTCGCAATTTTTTTTTCCCTTATAAAACTTTCCCCGCGAAGCAGACGGAGAGTGCGAGAAAAAAGAAGAAGAGGAGGAAAACGAAAGGAAAAGGAAGGAGAAGTCGGATTTAGTTGATTGTAGAGCCAATCCGTCCCCACCGAGTTCTCGTTTCGACATTTTCTACAAATAAACCGTAAGTTTTCTTCATTTTTACCGTTTAAAATTTAATTTTAAAGCATGTTTAGAGAATTGATTTTAGTTGAGAATTGATTTTAGTTGAATTATTTGAATTATATTAGTAATGAATTGATTTTAGTTGAATGAGTTGATCGAATTTTAATTTAAAACATGTTTAATTTTTGTTAAGTTTAGAATTGAATTAGTTGAATTGTTTGAATTATATTAGAAATGAATTGATTTTAGTTGAATTAGCTTAGTTGATCGAATTTTAATTTAATTTTAAAGCATGTTTAGAATTTCTTAAGCTTATAATTGAATTAGTTGCATTGTTTGAATTATATTAGAAATGAATTGATTTTAGTTGAATTAGCTTAGTTGATCGAATTCTAATTTAATTTTAAAGCATGTTTAGAAATAGTTGAATTAGTTAATCGAATTTAGTTGATCGAATTTTAATTTAAAGCATGTTTAATTTTTGTTAAGTTTAGAATTGAATTAGTTGAATTGTTTGAATTATATTAGAAATGAATTGATTTTAGTTGAATTAGCTTAGTTGATCGAATTCTATTTAATTTTAAAGCATGTTTAGAAATAGTTGAATTAGTTGATCGAATTTAGTTGATCGAATTTTAATTTAAAGCATGTTTAATTTTTGTTAAGTTTAGAATTGAATTAGTTGAATTTTTTGAATTATATTAGAAATGAATTGATTTTAGTTGAATTATAATTTAATTAGTTGATCGAATTTTAATTTAATTTTAAAGCATGTTTAGAATTTCTTAAGCTTATAATTGAATTAGTTGAATTGTTTGAATTATATTAGAAATAAATTGATTTTAGTTGAATTAGCTTAGTTGATCGAATTTTAATTTAATTTTAAACACTACAAAAAAAGCGGGGTTTAACGACGGGAAATTAGCGACGGCCAATTATCCGTCGCAAACTTCGTGTATTTGCGACGGATTTGGGCAGGCCGTCGTAAAAAATGTCGGTTTGCGACGGATATGAAATTCCATCGCAACAGTTAGTGTTTTGCGACGGAAATGTCCGTCGCAAATCCTAGGGCCCACCACCTTCGTTGTCCTGCTACATTTGCGACGGATATTTTGTCGCAAAGTCAAAATTGAAATTTGCGACGGCATTTTCCGTCGCAAAACGACCCGTTTAAAAGTAGCCACCCGGAAAACGACCCATTTGCCTGGTTTGCGACGGAACGGCCGTCACAAATTTTAAATTCATATTTGCGACGGCCACTTTTCCGTCGCAAAATTGAGTAGTTGAAGCTCGTCAGAGGGGTTGGTGACCAATAATTTACCTGGGTCGTCGCAAAGCGTATTTGCGACGGAATTGCCGTCGCAAAATATTGAATTTGCGACGGAAAATCAGTCCGTCGCAAATTTGTGCAGATTTATAACAGTCCCCTTTTTTTTCCTTCCCTTTCACTTTCACTATTCTTTCCCTTTCACTTTCACTCACGAAAAAAATAAGAAATGATGCGGTTTTCATATGTTCTTCACGTATAATTGATGTATTTGTCATTGCCTTCAACCTTACCGTACGTATTTGTCATTGCCTTCAACTTCACCGTACGTTTTCACATTTTTAACCGTTTAAATGTCATATTTTTATTGTTTCAATTTAGTACATTATTAGGTAATGAACATGATATATATTTATTTGATTGGTTTTAATATGATTGATGATATATGTTTATATGATGGGTACGTTAATTTTAGTTTGTGTGATATTTATACCTATTTTTCGTCGAAACTCTGCTCAATTTTTATGTACACTATTTGATAAATTGTGTGATATTTGTTTATTTGATTGGTTTACTATGATTGATATATATGGTTGTGTTGGATTGATTTTTGTGAAGGAAAATTTTGTCCAGAGAGGTTGTATCAGTCTAGTGCCACGGCTAAAGACATGACATGACATGCTGGGAAGTGTTCTGGTGAGAATTCTGGAGAGATGCGACATCCTGCAGACTCGGAGGCATGGAAACATCTTGATAGGGAGTTTCCAGATTTTGCAAGGGAGATGAGAAATGTGAGGTTAGGCTTGTGCACGGATGGTTTTGCTCCATTTGGAATGCACGGAAAAAAGTATTCATTATGGTCTGTGCTGTTGACCCCGTACAATCTACCTCATTGGTTGTGCATGAAGCCTTAACATATACTCCCTCCGTCCCGGAGGAACTTGCACACTACCTTTATTTTCGTGTTTTAGCGAGCAAGTTGTTTATTAATATTTGAAATGATAAAGTGATTTTTAAGGTAGGGTATGATAGATCTATATCTACTCTATTGTAAAGTAACTTTAAAATTACTTTATCATTTTAAATACTAATAAAAAACTCGCTCGCTAAAACACGTGAAAATAGTAACTGGGCAAGTTCCTCCGGGACGGAGGTAGTATTTGTTAGTATCTTGGTGCCTGGACCACACAACCCCAAGCATAAATTGGATGTATATCTCCAGCCATTGATTAAAGAGTTGAAATCTTTGTGGTCTACGGGGGTGGAGGCCTACGACGTTCATATGAAGCAGAACTTCACGATGCGAGCTGCACTTTTGTGGACCATTAGTGACTTTCCAGCATTTTCTATGTTGTCTGGGTGGTCAACAACAGAAAAACTAGCATGCCCGTATTGCATGGACGGTTCTGATGCATTCTATCTTCCATTGAGTAGAAAAGTGTCATGGTTTGACAACCATCACAAGTTTCTTCCTCCTGATCATCCCTTTCGGAGGAACAAAACAGACTTTCTAAAGGGTAAAAATGCAGTAGGACGCCCAAGACCACGGATTCGATCAGGTATGTGTCTGGGTACTGAATCACTACTTATGTCTATGTGTCTCATATAAATAAGTTAAGCATATATAAATTAATTATTTCAGGTGATTCGTTGTTGTATGAGGTTACAGACACTGATTTGATGAAGACAACTGAGGCGGGTGCAATGGAGCACAATAAACGCATCCAGGGTGGTTGGAAGAAGAGAAGTATCTTTTGGGACTTACCTTATTGGAGCAAATTGTTGATTCGACACAATTTGCATGTGATGCATATAGAGAAGAATGTTTTCGACAACTTGTTTCATACGGTTCTGGGTACTGAAGGGAAGACCAAAGACACTTCAAAATCCAGAGATGAGTTGAGTCTCTTCTGTTCTCGTGCTTCCCTACACAAGGATGAGCAGTCAAGAACATATCCCCAGGCCTCTTACACAATTAGTAAAGCAGAAAGGAAGAATTTGTGTAAGTGGGTGAAAGAGTTGAGCTTCCCTGACAATTATGTGTCGAATTTGGAAGATAGAGTTGACACGGAAACCGGGAAGGTGTATGGAATGAAGAGTCATGATTGTCACGTGTTTATGCAACGACTCTTACCTATTGCATTTCGGTACTCACTTCCCAAGAATGTATGGAGTGTCATCACGGAATTAAGTCTCTTTTTCAGACACTTAACGGCATCAACGATTACAGTTGAGGACATGAGGCATTTGGATGAGGAGATCCCTGTTATTCTATGCAAACTTGAGCGGATTTTTCCACCCAGCTTCTTCGACTCTATTTTTCCTGACTTTTCAACTCTTTAAGTAGTTTTTGATTCTCCTCATCCATTTCTTTTGCAACTTGCAACTCGTCAACTTCAACGGTCCGAATTTTGCAGTGCTTAAAGCAATTCTCGATCGTCCTTGGTTTCACATCTATCGACCATGCAGCAACTGCATTTATCATTCCATCGAGGAGAGAGATCTTTTACGGTTCCAAAACACGATCCTCGATTCGTTTCAAAAGTAGACGATTAAATCGCTGACGATAATAACCTTTAAAATTTCTAATGATACCTGCATCACATGGTTGAATCTTGGAAGTGCTATTTGGTGGTAAGAACATAACATTTGTGCGGTGAAGTGGCGGGAGATGTTCTTTCTTCCCATGAGCTGTACAATTATCCAAAAGAAGCAAGACATTTCTGTCTAAACGGCTATCAAACCACTTTAGCTATTCAACAAAGGATAAAGATGTCATCCATGCATTTGAATTTGCTCGATAAGTGCAATTGAGAGTAGAACGGTTAACATTCTTCAAGCATCTAGGATTAAGAAACTTACCAATGATCCAAAGAGGAACTTTGTCAGATCCATCACCATTGGTGCAAATGACAATTGTAATTATCTCTTTGTTTTGCTTTCGTCCCTCGAGTTGCTTCGTTGCAAGAGAATTATCAGCTTGCATTCGATAAAATAAACATGTTTCATCCATGTTGTAAATATCCTTCCAATCCCATTTATCCAATTATTCTCTTATTGATGGCAAACTTGCTTCAATTTTCTCCATATCAACTGAGCCACTCTCCCCGAAACGCCGAAATGACTGAATTGCATGTTGATGCTTGAACTTCTCTAACCACCTGTTGGGTGGCGAACAATTAAGTAATTAATAAAAAGGAGATTATTAGACTAACAGGATAACAAATCAAAGGAGCTAGCAGTTTCGTGGAAGCGAACAGCTTTGTAGCGGAGCTAGCAGATTCGTAGGGTGAACAGCTCTGTAGAAAAGTACTAATGTGGCAAGCAGACTTGCAAAGAACAGCTGTGCCAGCGGCTCAAGCCAAAGCCAATTTGGGCGAACATGTTCGTAGTAAAGCGAGCAACATTGTAAAACAATCCCAAGCGAGGAGCGAACAGCTAAGAACGCAAAGGATCATGACATCTAACAAAGACGTACAAGCGAGCAGCCGGTCACCATCGAGAGCATCTCAGAAGTGCCAAAGACCAAGTACAACATGGGGAATTCCAAGAGTTACTAGCTTAGATATGGTCCAAGTGTCCTAACACTTGGCACCCATCCAATGAGTAATAGTGTAGATGTTGTACAAGTGTCCTAACACTTGGCAAAGATCCAATGGCTAAGCCATCAAGATGGTGACACATGGCCACTTTGTATGTCTATAAATACTCCCTTCTTGTATATGAAAAGTGGAGAACAATTCAATATATAGCAAAACTCTTGCCAAATTATTCCTTGAACACTACTTAGCCAAATTCTATGATCTTAATTCTTGTTTGGTGATCTTCATTAGATGAAAAACAGCCACTAACCTTCTTAGTTAGAAAAGGTCATCAACAATTGGCGCTAGAAGGAGGGTGTCGAACCTTCGGTTGTAGAAAAATTCGAAGAAAGGTTGAAGACTACCACCGGAATCTGCATAATTTCGCCGGAATCCGGGGTGAGGCTGCCGGAAAACAAAAGTGCATATTCTTAGGACAAAGATTTACAACACTTTAAGGATTTTAATGCATGTGTGCATGAACTAGGGTTTTCAAACCTTTACAATCACACACAAGGCTAGTAATCCTTGGAAAAGGTGTCTGTAAGTACAAGATTACTTCATCCATTTGCTTATTTACCCACATTTCGATAGCCAAGATGGTTAGATCGCAAGAAGAACGACATTCAAGTATATCTCCAAGTCGTAGACCAAGAACTAGGGTTTCTTCCACCGAAGGACATGCACGGACAGTGAGAGCAACTTCGCAGAGAAATATACAAGTCACTATTGACACGATTCCACCAGAAGTTGAAGCTCTTGCTCAAAACCCTGAAGAGCTAGCAAAAACCATTGCTGTCCTTCAATCCCTGCAAAATCGACAAGCAGCAGGACCGTCAAGAGCACCTGTGACGACCAGACGAGCAGGCGAGCAGGAGCGTATGGGCGAACAGAGAAGTAAACTGAGAGAAGATGCACGTCGGGACGAGGCCGATAGCGAGGAGGTCCGCAGAAGTAAAGGAAAAGCTCCACTAAGCGAGCGTTTAGGAAGCAGAGGAGAATCATCACCGAGTCGAGCAGAGGAATCGAGCAAAAGTACTTCCCGAACAAGTGCTTTGGAAAGATTAGGTACAAGGAATGTAAGCAGGAGGGAACCATCCCGAAGGCATGAGGAGCGATCACACCATCCTGCTCGCCCATCTGTGCATGACCGAATCAGGAGGTCAGCTTTTGGTCGGCTAGGGCCAAATGGAGCTAGCAATGCTGCTAGGAAGACGACTCAGGAGAAACGTCCCGTCGGCAAGGGACTGCATCGTGAAGAGGTCACTGAACCCAATCACGATGAACAGCCTTCCATCAGGAGAACTCCCCCAGATGAATTGCAGGAAATGAGAAAGGCAATCGAAGAATTGCAGAAACAGTTGGAATCCCAGAGAGGTGTCGGATCAACCGTTCTCCCATCTTCACCATTATCTCCGTCTATCCTCAGTGCACCGATCCAGAAGAAGATACAGTTCCCAGCCATCAATTTATATGAGGGAACGTCGGACCCCCGCATTCATGCGACAAAATATTCGGATTTTATGATTTCGATGGGGGCAACCGACGCCACACAATGCCGAAATTTTCCACTCACCCTAGGAGATGGCCCGCACAGATGGTTTTCATCATTGGCGCCTGGCTCCATCAATTCCTTTGCCCAACTAAGCAAAGAGTTTCTGTCCCACTTCTCAACTGCCGGGTCTTACTTGACCCACAGACACCGTCTAGCAGATATTAGGCAGGGAGACGAGGAGTCTGACAAGCAATTTCTGGAAAGATTTGATAAAGTGTTACTGGAGGGCGAGATGGTGAGTGAAGACACGAAGATTGTGGCAGTGATGGCTGGTTTAAAGAAAGGAACTGATTTGTGGAAGGAAATGCATCTGACTTGCCCGAAAACATACACAGAGTTCAGACACAAAGCGGGAATTCACGTTTCAATGCAGGAGGCCCTACACCGAGAGATGGGAGACAAGACTGATCCGAAAAAGTCTAACAAGAAGTCGGGAGGAAGTGATTACAAAGCTCCGAAGAACATGAAGTCATTCAATGATGGAGCTGAGTTGAAAGAAAAGTTGAGTCAAGTCCTTACTATGTCCGTGGATGCTGTGTACAACAACGTTAAGGACAGGGAAATGTTGTCAGAGCCGCGGAAGATAAGGCAAGAGAGAGGAAAGCTGAACCCGAACAAATACTGTGCTTATCATCAGAACATCGGCCACTTCACGAGCGAGTGCCGAGATCTATTGAAGCAGTTGTGGAGGTTCTATGAGGAAGGGAAGCTGTCCGAATTCGTGAAGAGGGAACCAGGTAAAAGACCAAGGGCGCCAGTACAATCCAGTTCGGATGACGAAGATAGTGATGACCAACCAAGCAAAGTTGGTAAGAGGGGAAGGAAGGTCCCAGCAGCCCCAGCAAGGCATATCCCGGAAATCCTAATGCTGGAACCCACTGGGCCAGTAGGTGGTTGTTCTGATGGGAGACCACCTATGTCGAAAAGAAAGAGGAAGGCAGAGCTGAGAGCAGTAGATCAAGTAATGGAAGTGGGTGTAAATCCATCGACCAAACGAACAGGGGACCTGACTTTCTCAGAGAAAGACTTAGACGGGATACTTACTCCCCACAACGACTCATTGGTCATTTGCGCCAATATCATGGGGACAAAGGTGCATCGTCTACTTGTCGACACTGGTTCCTACACGAATATCCTGTTCAAGAGCACGGTGGACCAGCTAGGAGATTGTGCTGAGTACATCAAAGATTGTAATCACAAGATTGTAGGTTTTGGAAATGCTGTAACCACCCCGCTTGGAATAGTTACGTTGGCAGTTGAGCTTGTATCAGTCGAGGACCCGGAGAGGAAAATGAATAGAATGGTAGACTTCTTGGTTGTAGACCAACAGTCCACTTATAACGGGTTCCTCGGCCGTCCTTTCTTGCATGAATTTAAAGCAGCTGTTTCAACGTACTATTATTGTCTAAAATTTCCAACAAAGAAGGGTGCAGGTACAGTCAAAGGAGACCAAAGGAAAGCTCGTGCGTGTCTGTTGCAAATACAGTTGCAGGATCACCAAGTCAACGTGGCAGACAAGTGCTCAGACAAGGACGGAGACGATAGCGAGGCCATGACTTCCGTTGACACTGAAATAATGGAAGTCGACGAGCAGCTTTGCACAGACGAACAACCACGCAGCGACGAGCAACTGTGCGCAGACGAACAGCTGCGCATTGGCGAGCAGATATGCGTAGACGCACAGTTGGACGAGGACGAGCAGGAACGCGAAGACGAACAGCTCGCCCAAACAGGAGGACAGAAGCTGCTACTACTAGCAACGAGGAAGAACAAACAAGGGCAATGAACGTTGATGCAGAGGACATAGAGCCACGACTGGGGGCAGAACCGATGGAAATCGAAGACGAGCCAAAGATAGAAGGGCCCATTATTGACCCCAGATGGAAAGGCCAAAAACGAAGGGCTACCCCGGTCGAAGAGTTGGAAACTGTAAAAGTCGACCCGAACCAAGAGGGCTTAGAACTCTTCATAGGGTCCGAGCTACCAGAGCCGTACAGGACCAACATGATTGAGTTTCTTAAAGCAAACCTCGATGTGTTCGCATGGTCGCATGCAGACATGGTGGGCATCAGCCCCGAACATGCTTGTCACAGGCTCAACATCGACCCGGGGAAGAGGCCAGTCCATCAGAAGAGGAGAAAATTTGGACCCGACAAATACGAGGCGCTCGACGTGGAAGTCAAAAAGCTGCTGGATAACGACTTAATCAAACAAGCGTTATGCCCGCAATGGGTGGCAAATCCAGTTTTGGTCAGGAAAGCAACTGGAGCATGGAGACTCTGCATCGATTTCACAGATCTTAACGCCGCCTGCCCGAAAGACAACTTCCCATTGCCTCACATTGACCAGCTAGTTGATAGCACCGCCGGACATGAGCTGCTAACGTTCATGGATGCATTCGCAGGATATCATCAAATCGCGATGCATCCCGATGATCAAGAGCACACTGCGTTCTACACCAACAAGAACTTGCTATGCTGGAAGAGAATGCCATTTGGGCTAATCAATGCTGGAGCTACATATCAGAGGCTGGTCAACAAGATGTTTGATGATCACATCGGGAAGACGATGGAAGTGTATGTAGACGACATTGTTGTCAAAAGCTCAAAAAAGGAAGATCACTTACAGTACCTGGCTCAAACATTTGAGATACTTCGGACCTACAATATGAAGCTGAATCCCAAGAAAAGCAGTTTCGGAGTCCATTCTGGGAAATTCTTGGGACATCTAGTTAGTCAGCGTGGAATTGAAGCAAATCCGGTAAAAGTGAAAGCGATCATGGAGATGCAACCACCCAGATCAGTTAAAGAAGTCCAACGGCTAACCGGATGCCTAGCAGCTCTGAACAGGTTCGTCTCAAGATCCGGAGATAAGTGCAGACCATTCTTCGAGGCCATCAAGAAAGGAAAGTTTCAATGGACAGACGCCTGTCAGCAAGCGTTCGAACAGCTGAAGGAGTATCTCAGTGACACGAAAATTCTTGCCAAGCCGATCCCAGGGGAAAAGTTATACTTGTATTTGGCAGCTTCAGAAGTGGCAATCAGTTCAGTGCTCGTTCGAGCAGAAGGAAAGTTCCACCTACCCATTTACTATGTAAGTCATGCCTTGCACGAAGCAGAGCTCAGATATTCACCAACAGAAAAGCTAGCATATGCGCTGGTGATGAGCGTCAGGAAACTTCGTCCATATTTTTTCGACCACCAGGTGGAAGTGCTAACAACGTTCCCGCTCAAGCAAATACTGCACAGACCCGATGCAGCTGGCCGCCTCCTAAAATGGTCCTTGGAAATCAGTCAGTTCGGGATTTCATATGCTCCTCGAACAGCGATCAAGGGGCAAGCCTTAGCAGACTTTATAGTCGAGCTGACTTTCCCCCAAGATCCAACGAGAGGACATAGCCATCCCTGGCACATGTATGTTGATGGTTCGTCAACAAATACAGCATCGAGAGCAGGTATAGTCTTGATAAGCCCGGACAGGCAAGTTTTTACTTCAGCTGTTCGATTCGAGTTCATGGCGACGAACAACGAAGCAGAGTACGAAGCTTTGATCGTCGGGTTACGCCTAGCATTAGCAGTTGGAGTAAGAAGGTTGCAGATCTTTGGAGATTCGCAATTGATCGTCAACCAGGTCCGAGGAGAATATGAAGCAAGAGATGAAGACATGGCTTTGTATCAAAAAATTGTTGCTCACTTGGCCTCTTTGTTCGAACAAATATACATTGAACAAATACCAAGAGACAATAATTCTCAAGCAGATGCATTAGCCAGGCTAGCAACCAGCACCGGACCAGCAGAATTGTCGGAAGTGACGCTAACAAAAATGTCCAAACCATCAACTGAAGATTACAAGATCTATCAGATCGACGAAGATTTCGAAGAAGATGACTGGAGGATGCCGATCATTGAATATTTGCAAAACGATAAAAAACCGGACAACCCATTCGAAGCTAACAAGTTGGTTAAAAGAGCGGCAAGGTACACCATGATGGACAGACAGTTGTACAAGAGAGGAATTTCGCTCCCACTTCTGAAATGTTTGGCTAGGGGGCAAGGACAAACAGTGCTGAAAGAGATCCATGAAGGTGTATGCGGAAATCATGCCGGAGGACGGGCTTTGGCACATAAAACAATAAGGCAAGGATATTACTGGCCAACTCTCCTTCAAGATGCAATCAAGATTGCCCGAACTTGTCATAGATGTCAATTGTTTGCCCCAAACATTCACAAACCCCCACATGAATTGATTTCAGTCAATAGTCCATGGCCGTTCGCGAAATGGGGAATTGACCTTATCGGGCCTTTTCCCCCAGGACAAGGAAATGTTCGATTCGCGGTGGTGGCTGTGGACTACTACACGAAGTGGGCGGAAGCAGAAGCACTCGGGCGAATCACACAGGAGAAAATGATCAACTTTATCTGGAAAAACATTGTTTGTCGTTTCGGGGTCCCTCAGGCGATAGTGACGGACAACGGAAAGCAGTTTGAGGGAAAAGAGATCAGAGATTTTTGCGAAAAATGGGGAATAAAGAAACATTTCTCGACACCATACCACCCCCAATCAAACGGTCAAGTGGAAGCAGTGAATAAAATAATCAAGCATATACTGAAGATTCGTTTGGTTGACAAGCAAGGAAAATGGTCAGAAGAGCTACCAGAGGTGTTGTGGGCATACCGAGTATCCCACAGAACAAGTACAGGCGAAACACCGTTCACAATGGCATTCGGGACAGAAGCAGTAATTCCGATTGAGTTAAAAGTCCCGACAAAACGAACAGCTGCGTTTGACGAAGAAACAAACAACTCTGCAATGGCAGCAGAGTTGGACTTGCTTGAAGAAAAAAGAATAACAGCAGAATTGAAAAATGCAATCTACAAAAGAAGAGCAGCAAAATACTACAATTCTCAAGTAAAGGCAAGAGAATTCGAAATTGGGGACTTGGTACTTCGAAAAGTTTTAATACCACCAGGAGTATTCGGCCCGACTTGGGAGGGCCCATACAAGGTGACGAATAAGTGGCACAACGGCACATACGACCTTGAAGACATGGAAGGCAAGTCGTCCCAATACTCCTGGAATACAACTTTACTCAAGAAGTACTACCAATGAAGTCCTGTAAGTCTTAGAAAGTTTGTAAATAGATCCTTTGTAAATTTTTGAAATTTTTGCGCAAGTTTATAAGCGAGCAGATTTGCATTTATCTTACTAGGCGAGCAGAATTGCTTTAATCTTTTGTCTTGTTGAATTTTAGTTTTTAAGCCTCAAGTCCAAATTACTTAGTTGCTCGCCCAAAAATTAGCAAAATACGAGTCTGTTATAAGACGAACAGAAAAGCTTATTAAAAGCAAAAATAAGGCTAAGTCCATAACGGACCAATAGCCCACATTAATGCAAGGCCAAGTCCACGAGCGACCAAAATGGCCCAAACAACTAAAGGTCAAGTTCTGTAAGAACCAAATGACCAACTAAAAATTTAAGTGTTTACCTTAAGGAAAAAGGAACACTTAAAAACTTTCATGAGCAAAAAACAATAGGCGAGCAATTAAGTAAGACAAACAAAGAGGCGAGCAGTTAAGTAAAGACAAATGAAGAGGCATAAGCTTGTAGACGAACAAAAAATCTTCATTTCATTAGATCAAAAAGTTTTACAATAGGAATGAGAAATACAGAAATGTTATACATCCTATTGTAAGAAAAACTAGTCTTCAAGGAAGAGGAGGAGGAGGAGCATCTTCAGTCCTGGTCGCCGGCGCGCTCGGCTGCTCGCCCTGGGCACTTGTACCAGCCCCGTCTATGGGGGTCAAGGGAAGCGAAGACAACCCTTCAAAAACCTCATCAGCGGCTGCCGCGTTGGTCGCCGCTGGAGCAGGGTCAGGCTGACCGCCGTAAGTAGGAGCAGCAATGTCGACGTCCTCGCCGAAGACTTCCAAAGGAAAGCCGAGGTCGGCCAAATCGGAGACGAACAAAGTCGAGCCAAGAGGAGGAGGATAATTTTTCACGTATTCAACGAAGTCCGCCTTCACCGCATCACGGATATCTTGGTTATGATCGTGAGCGAAGTGAACAGACCGTAAACATTCTGCAAAGGCACAAATGTACCCAAAATTGGTCTTGTCCATCACTTCCTGCTCATGGACTTCGTATTCGATCAGATTCTGGCGCTCTTCCTCCAGCCTCTTGACATGCTCCTCGGCAGCGAGCAACCGAGCGGATAAGTCTGCTCGCTCCTTCTCAGCTCTCTCAGCTCTCAAGTCTGAGGACTTCACCTCCAGCAGCATCTTCTCAGCCTTCTCCAAGGCGTTCTTCTCGCCAGTTAACGAGGCCTCCATCTTCCTCTCCATCAAAGCCAGCATCTTAGCATGCTCGGCCTTGCATTCTTTGATGGCAGAGGCTCTTTCCTCGTCCATCCTCTCCACGCGACGGCCCAAATCGCGGTTTGTTCGCTCGAGATCCAGAACTTGATCGAGCAGCACTTGAGCCTGGACCACTTGATGGCTAGCATTGTACGCCATCAGGCGAACATTGTCGCTCACAGTCTGACCCGTGACAAGGGTGTTCGCCGATTTGGTCCAAGCTCTCGGGACCATCTCAGCTGCTCGACGGACAGGAGCATCGGGAATGTCGCGAAAGCTGGGGGGGGCATCCTTCACAACAGCAAAGTGGTGAAGAGCAGTTCCTCGACCGGGATAACGCTCCGGTTTGTACCTAACCAAATGAAGAATTAAGAGTAAGAACAAAAATGATGACTAAGATCAGACGAACAACAAAACCTGAAAAAGCGAACAACTTACTCTTTAATTCTAGAAGGATCCCAACCTAAGTAGGAGAGATCCTTGGGGTACACCACCGTTTTGGTCGCCGCCACGCTAGCGACCACCTGTTGCTCGTCCACCACTTCCAAAGAGGTGGATCTAGAGGCAGGAGATCGAGGAGCAGCACTGCTCGCCTCCGCCATGGTCTTTGATCGCTTAGAGGCGCGATCATCGCCGCGAGCATCATCGCCTCGCGGCGCCTTCTTCTTCTCCTTCTCTTTTTCCCTCTCCTTATCCTTCCTTACATCCCGTGGAGAGGGAGTAGATTTGGCCGCAGGTTTGCGGCGACCAGCTCCGGCGGCTGGGCGACCAGAAGGGTTCTCTCCGGCCCGGAGACGCATGATAGCGAGGGGAGGATCCATCTTTCTCCTTGAAGCATCAGCCATCTGTTTAACTCGATTGGCGAGTAGATAATATGACTCGGGCACAGCTGGGATAGCAACAGTGACTTGTTGATCTGACAAGAAAAATACAAGTGTTAGGCGAGCAAGAATGATGAACGAGCAAAAATGATTGGCGAGCAAAAATAAAAAGTTACCTTCTGGAACGACGGCTTGGGCTTCAAGATGGTGAGGACTCGTGACCAAGCCAGCAAGTTTGCGACAATGAGCCTTCGAGAGATGGTGTATGTCGCGACTAGCAACGTCGCGAAGAGAGATGATGGCTAAGGTAAAGAGGAACTCGTCACTGATGTCGGGGTGCCCCCACTTCAAGTTCCTTGGACCTGCAAAACAACGAAGAGGATTAAAATTAGTCCTACTTATGAACTAGCAAGATAAAGTTAGCCCTACGTTTGATTTTTCCAAAGCCTTCAGGCGACATGATGCGCGCCTGCCCGCCAGCAAATCCCTCAGTTGCTCGCCAATCTCCACCAATGAAGAAGAATTGGCAATGCCAACCCTTAATCTTATTGGGAACTCCCTCAACGAGTTTCAATCCGGTTTTCGCCTTGGCGTAATACCATCCAGCACCATCCTCGGAAATGGTCAAGGCGTAAAGGATCTCCGCGGTTGTTATCTTATTTTTGTAGCCTTCAAGACCAAAGAGAGTCATGAAGGCCAGAAGACTACTCCAACCATTTGGAGTAATTTGAGTGATCGCCAGGTTCATGTCGGATAGGAAACGGCCGATGAGCGGATGAACGGGGAGCGGAAAACCCGTGTTTAACACATCCAAGTTGATCGCCGTGCAGCCAGGAGGGGGGCGATCGGCAGTCTCTCCTTTCTTCGGCACATACATGAAAATATCGTAGGGGATCTTGTATGTTTCACGGATGCTCGCCAAATCATCCTCAACAACAACACTGGCAACTCTGCTCGCCGCATAATCTCCATCCTGAGCTTTCATGATTACCCTCGATGTGGGGGCAAAGGTCTTCGAGTAGCGAGCAGAGTAGTCCGCCCACTCGGTGTCACGAACAACTCCTTCGGGGATCCGGGATTCTGGTGTAGTTTGAGCAATGGGGAAGTTGATCTCCCTTAAAAACTCCCAAGTGAGAGTGGGACATTTATGCTCGCCAACACGTTGGTCGCCTTCTTGACCAACGGAATCATCTATCTCCGCGGCCACTTCTGCGGAATCTTCCCCCAAATTGGAAGAAGTTTCAGGTTCACGAGCGAGAGGTTGCATCTTTTCTTGCTCGCCTGAGCGATCAACAGCGCACGTCTCTATCGAGCGAACAACAGAATTCGCATCGGAGTCCGTGTCTTCGTCCACCAACAGCGTGCGCGGGTTTCTCGCCAATATTTGGCGAACAGATCTGCGCGGAGAATCCAAATCTACGGGTCTCTTTTCCGGGTTTCGCCCGGGTCCGGATTGAGATGAATTTGAGGGGGTAAACTCCATTCGAAATAACGAGGCGGGAATTTAACCAGTTTGAGAAAGATTTTAAGTACAATGGGTCCGAAATCAAAATCACAGCGGCAACGTTAATACGAGACGACGGCGCAATGGCGGCTCACGGCCGGAGTAACAGTGACGATTAAAGAAAATACAGAAAAGAGAAAAAATTCACGAAAATTGAAGGAAGAAAGAGAGGATACGGGACAAATTACCTTCAGAGAACAAGAATCTAAGAGACACAAGGAGATTCGAACACAAAAGATTGAAAGACAAAGCTTCAAAATGCGTATCAATGGCGGATGAATTGTGATTCTTCGAAAAGAAGAATGAAGGAGAAACTGACGCCTATTTATAAGGGTGAGACTGGGGCGAAAATGCAATATTTGCAAAATATTATAGGCCCCTATGGGCAAATTGGGAGACGCGCATGACTGACGCGACGCCTCGCACTCCGTGTCTCGGGAATCCAACCGTCGCGACACGAAAAGGCGTTCGCTACTGGTCGCGCACATAAACTCTCATGCTCGACTGTTCGCCCAACTGCTCAGATGCTCGCCCATGTAAACATCCACGTTCCATTCTTGCTCGCCCCAATTTTCAAAGAAATTATAGCTTGGTCCCAATTGATCAATCCATGCCCAACATGAGACCAAGCTAGGGGGCAATTGTTGGGTGGCGAACAATTAAGTAATTAATAAAAAGGAGATTATTAGACTAACAGGATAACAAATCAAAGGAGCTAGCAGTTTCGTGGAAGCGAACAGCTTTGTAGCGGAGCTAGCAGATTCGTAGGGCGAACAGCTCTGTAGAAAAGTACTAATGTGGCAAGCAGACTTGCAAAGAACAGCTGTGCCAGCGGCTCAAGCCAAAGCCAATTTGGGCGAACATGTTCGTAGTAAAGCGAGCAACATTGTAAAACAATCCCAAGCGAGGAGCGAACAGCTAAGAACGCAAAGGATCATGACATCTAACAAAGACGTACAAGCGAGCAGCCGGTCACCATCGAGAGCATCTCAGAAGTGCCAAAGACCAAGTACAACATGGGGAATTCCAAGAGTTACTAGCTTAGATATGGTCCAAGTGTCCTAACACTTGGCACCCATCCAATGAGTAATAGTGTAGATGTTGTACAAGTGTCCTAACACTTGGCAAAGATCCAATGGCTAAGCCATCAAGATGGTGACACATGGCCACTTTGTATGTCTATAAATACTCCCTTCTTGTATATGAAAAGTGGAGAACAATTCAATATATAGCAAAACTCTTGCCAAATTATTCCTTGAACACTACTTAGCCAAATTCTATGATCTTAATTCTTGTTTGGTGATCTTCATTAGATGAAAAACAGCCACTAACCTTCTTAGTTAGAAAAGGTCATCAACACCACCCATTAGAAAATTCAAATGAAATTGCTTCTGGATAGAGACTCTTTAAGAATATGCGGCCCTTCTCCTTGAGTAATTCACCACTAATATTGACATGCTCTTGGTTGCATACAAACCATTCATAAAGAGCCGACTCCATCAATGGGTACTTCAACGGTCTCAAACGTTTTGCATTTGGATTAGAAAGAGCCTGCTGGTCGGCATTGTTGATTGACCTCTTGAACGCCTTCGATATCGCTGATTGCGATAGCTTAAGATTATGAGTATCCTCCAACCACTTGGCAAAATCTTTTTGCTTCCAACCTGGATGTAGTTCTTTCATTTTGCACATCTCCACACGAATTTTTTCACTCATTTGAGTTCTCTTTTCTATTTTTGGTGCCATTATATGCGTGAATAAAATGTTGATTTGATGTAATTGATAAAAAAAAATATATTATACATAGTATTTATAGATGAAAAAATTAAAGCAATCAAAAGCAAGTACTTGCATCTATGGTGGGTGACTCTTGAGTATTGTCTTTTCATATTACGTGAGTAAATTAGTTCAATTAAGTTCAACACATTACATGTACATGTATATACTAATTATACCATTATATAATATACATGCATTTAAAAAAAAAAAACCTTATAACTCTATTTAGGAATAACCCCCATTTAGGAATATTTTTTTGTGGTCCCAAGGATATGACTATAGAGAGGTTTTACTGTAATTAATAAAACACACCCACCTAAAGTAGTTTATGACAGTTAAATTTGTAAGGTAATATCTCGCGCACCATTGGAAGTTAGAATTTTTGAGAATTCTCAACCTTCAACCCATTAATTAGAGTAAAGCAAATTAACTAATTCTCACTGCCTCCCCATTAATTCGAGCAAAGCAAGTTAATTTTCATTGAAAAATTCCATCGTTCTCCATCTTCTTGAACAAAGAGGACCTGAACAAATGAGATCACATTCATTTTCTTTTAATTGGGTTCTGAAAGGGAATGAAACCGAGTCATATTACGTCCATTATTCTGATATTAGATTATTGCGAAGTTGCAAACAAAGAAATTTTATGAACCTTTGTTATGAAGAAAAAAATGGAGAAGGAAAGCAACGGGGGTGTTTATTTCTTTTTGTGCGATTTCTAAAAAAAATGGAGTTCAGAATTTGGGAATGAGAGAGAAATAAAGCGGACTTGGTAAATTTGATATATTTCTTAAATTGTAAAGGATATATTAGTACTTTTCATTAGGGATATTTTATTAAATAAATATAAGTGGGTATACTAAGTTAATTAGTGGGGGTGTACAGCTGCACCCTTTGGTGAATTATAAAAGAAAAAGACTTAATTTGAATACATATACAATTAATTGCATAAAAATGAACGAAAGTAGCTTGTGCCCTAGTGGCGCGCGCCCCCCCTCTTGCACAAGAGGTCCCGTGTTCGATTCCTCTTGGACGAAAAAATGGATTAATTGTTCAAGGCCTAATAAGACTAATATAGAAGGTGGGGCCGCATATAACAAGGAATGGGCCGGTTGATTGAACAAAAATGGATTAATTGTTCAAGGCCTAATAAGACTAATATAGAAGGTGGGGCCGCATATAACAAGGAATGGGCCGGTTGATCCAGTGGTCTGCGCCCGCCCCGGGTGCCCGGGCTCGAACCACGCGAGCCATTTTTTTTTTGTATAGGCTTGGTAATTTGCGATGGCCAAATTCCGTCGCAAATATTGAATTTTGCGACGGAAAAAAAGCCCGTCGCAAATTATAACAAGAAAAAATAAATATATATATATAGACATTTGCGACGGAATGTGACCGTCGCAAATGTTGTTGACCCGATCGGGTCTGACCCGAAAAGTTTGCGACGGACTACTGTCCGTTGCAAATTCTGTGTGACCCGGCCGGGTCTGACCCGTCATTTTGCAATGGATTTATCCGTCGGTAATTTGCGACGGACGGCGAAATCCATCGCAAAAATTAACTACGGCTGTTTTAGAGACGGATACGTGTCCATCGCAGAATTTCCGTCGCAAATTCCGTCGCAAAACAGTGTTTTTTTTTTGTAGTGAAAGCATGTTTAGAAATAGTTGAATTTGTTAAGTTGATCGAATTTAGTTGATCGAATTTTAATTTAAAGCATGTTTAATTTTTGTTAAGTTTAGAATGAATTAGTTGAATTGTTTGAATTATATTAGAAATGAATTGATTTTAGTTGAATTATAATTTAATTAGTTGATCAAATTTTAATTTAATTTTAAAGCATGTTTAGAATTTTTTAAGCTTATAATTGAATTAGTTGAATTGTTTGAATTATATTAGAAATGAATTGATTTTAGTTGAATTAGCTTAGTTGATCGAATTTTAATTTAATTTTAAAACATGTTTAGAAATAGTTGAATTTGTTAAATTTAGAATTGATTTTAGTTGAATTGTTTGAATTATAATTTAATTTTAAAGCATGTTTAGAATTTGTTAAGTTTAGAATTGATTTTAGTTGAATTAATTGATTTTAGTTGAATTAGATTAGTTGATCGAATTTTAATTTAATTTTAAAGCATGTTTAGAATTTTTTTTACAAATATGTTATAGATTTTTAAAGCATGTTTAATTTCATTAATTTTAATTTAATATTTTGAATTTTGTTATAGATGAGCGGACAAGGCAGTGGCAGTGGCAGTCAGCAGCCTCCGAGGGATGAGGAGGCGAGTCGAGGAGCGCGAGGAGGGAGGAGACGACGGGCCTCACTGAGACCCGTGGTTCCACCTATTTTCAGATCGAGGTCTCAATCAGAGACCTCTTCACAGCCTGGCTCCTCCTCACAGCAGACTGCTGAGGGTTCATCCTCCTCCCGACAGCATCCGGTTGTTAAAGCACAGATGACTGTTCAGCCACATGGTTCAACGTAAGTTTTAATATTTTATACTCAATTTATTTATTAATTAAAACCTAATTATTTTACTAACTTTGAAGTTTTAATTTTACAGTTGAATTTCTGATCATGAGGCTAGTAATCAGGTTTCCCAGTCCATCCTTGGATGTGGATTCGAGCCCACCGCTTACAGTTGGGGGCTAGTGTCCGATGCAATGAAAAAGACATACTTCGAGGAGTTTAAGGTATTAATTTAATTTATTAATTCATCGTTTATTAATATCAAATATATAAATTTATATTTACATTTAAATTGTAATTGCAGAAAGAATGTGTCTGGGCACCGGAGCACGATGACCAAATGTGGAAGAATTTTGAAAAATATGCGGCGGAAAGGTACAAAGACCTCCTTTTTAGAATGAGGGAGAAGTGGTACAAGCATGGAGTGGCCACCAACATGGGGACTGATAGTGAAAAGCGGTCGATTTGGGACCAATTCCTCCGGTACTGGGATTCTTCTGAATTCAAAGAGAAGTCGGTGAAAAACAAGGCGAATCGGCGTAGTGACCGTGATGGAGAAGGGATGACGAGACATCGGGCCGGTTCTCGGTCCATTTATGAGCACGGGTTGAGATTTGTAAGTTTCGTCTTTAATTTTGTAGTTTTTAAATTTATATTATTGTTTCCTAATTTTTATGAGTGGTATTAATTTTTACTATCTTTTTTTCTAATTAGGCGGCGGAGCAAGGATGCGAGCCCTCTCATTTTGAGAGATTGCAGCTCGCCCACCCACTCGTCGAGGAGACTGGGAAGTCTACCTACGGCCGTACCACTGAGATCCACATAAGTATTATTTCAATATTAATAGTATTATTTCAATTTTTAATATTAAAAGTATTATTTTATATTTAGTGTTCAATTTATTTAATTATTTGTATAATTAATTGGCAGAGAAAGATGCTCGAGGACCTTGCCTCTCAGCCTCAGCCTGAGGAAACGGCAGAGGGGTCGGGGTCGATGCCCCCCACACAGCCTTCTGTTGACGTTCAAAATGAATTGTACTTCAAGAACGGCAAGGCTAAAAAGGGGAGGTTCGCTGGATTGGGCAGCTTCGGAAAGAACTTTTTTCGACCTCGTGGCTCGGGCTCATCCTCCCCTCAGTCTTCCATCGACTCTCATCCCAGTGAGGTCGAGAGGCAACTTGCCACGGTGGTGGAGCAGATGAAGAACATGCAGAGGCAGCAGCGATATAAGGAAGAGTATGAGAGGCAGCAGCGAGAGGCGCACGATCGGTATACAGCCGAGATGCAGCGGTATCGGGTCGAGGTGCAGGAGTAAACATCCGCCATGCAGGCGTGGTGGCAGATATTCGCCTCTGATTCAGTGCCACGAGCACAAATGCCTGCGCCACCGATGCCGCCGTTCCCGCCGATCCAGCCATCGATGCCGCCGATTGTTAACCTGGACGAGGATGAGGAGGAAGAGGAAGAGGAAGACGGATTTAATTCCGACGGTTAAAAAAATTTGATTTTTAATAAATATGAAGTACAATTTTTTTGCTTAGTTTGAATTGTTATTTTAATTTAATTTTTGAATTGTTACTTTAATTTATAATTTTGTGAATTTATTTTAGTTTGAATTTACTTTTATTTAATGTCAAAATAAATAATTTTAGCAAAAAAATAAAAATAAAATAGACACAACATTTATAAAAACAAGTGAGAAACGAAAATGAATTAATTTGGTGAATTATGGAAAAAATGAATCAATTTGGATACATATACAATTAATTGCGTACAAATGAACGAATTATAAAATTATGCATTGTCGAAATAAATAATTTTACAAAATAAAAAAAATAGTTGGGCAAAATATTTTAATAAACAACTTAGATACGAAAAGAAATTAATTTGGTGAATTATGGAAAAAAATGAATCAATTTGGATACATATATAATTAATTGCATACAAATGAACGAATTATAAATTTAAGCGGGAGTCGAAATAAATAATTTTACCAAACTAATAAAAATTAAATGGCCACAACATTTATAAAAACAAGTGAGAAACGAAAATGAATTAATTTGGTGAATTATAGAAAAAGAATGAGTCAATTTGGATACATATACAATTAATTGCGTACAAATGAACGAATTATAAAATTATGCATTGTCGAAAAATAATTTTACAAAATAAAAAAAATAGTTGGGCAAAATATTTTAATAAACAACTTAGATACGAAAAGAAATTAATTTGGCGAATTATAAAAAAAAAGACTTAATTTGAATACATATACAATTAATTGCATAAAAATGAACGAAAGTAGCTTGTGCCCTAGTGGCGCGTGCCCCCTCCTCTTGCACAAGAGGTCCCGTGTTCGATTTCCCTTGGGCGCAAAATTGGATTAATTTTTCAAGGCCTAATAATAAGACTAATATAGAAGGTGGACAACATATAATGAGCAATGGGCCAGGTGGCCCAGTGGTCTGCGCCCGCCCCGGGTGCCCGGGCTCGAACCACGCGAGCCACTTTTTTTTTTGTATAGGCTCGATAATTTGCGAAGGTCAATTCCGTCGCAAATTTTGAATTTTGCGACGGAAAACAGTCCGTCACAAATTATAACAGAAAAAAATAAAAATTATATATATAAATATTTGCGACGGAATGTGGCCGTCGCAAATGTTGTTGACCCGATCGGGTGCGACCCGACCGGGTCTGACCCGCCAACATTTGCGATGGAATGTGGCCGTCGCAAATGTTGTTGACCCGATCGGGTCTAACCCGAAAGATTTGCGACGGATTACTGTCCGTCGCAAATTCTGTGCGACCCGGCCGGGTCTGACCCGCCAATTTTGCGACGGATTTATTCGTCGTTAATTTGCGACGGACGGCAAAATCCGTCGCAAAAATTAGCTACAACTGTTTTAGGAACGGATACGTGTCCGTCGCAGAATCCGTCGCAAAACAGTGTTTTTTTTGGTAGTGTTGGTTTACTACTCAAAGATTAAATTGTTATGTTTGACGGTTGGTATTATAAATAAAAATAGTTGTGGGCCTGTTGCCATATATATATAAACATTTTTCTATAACTACCATCGTTGTCAATGGGAACTCCATTTGGAATTTAGGACATTCATTCAACTTTTTTTTAGAATAATTCGGTGTTCCAACTTTTCCCAGACAAATGAGATTGTAAGGCCTTATCTTAATTTCGCCAATTACCTCCCCTTTTTATCCTAAAGACAATATCAATCGTCAAAAAAAAGAAAAGGAATACAATGACTTAATGTATGAGATTTAAACTTCACTATCATCATTTAAATCGTAACTTTTATAGCCTTTTTTTCTTTTTTCACTTCCAAAGATGATTATTATATTGTTTGTGATTTCTCCTTCCCTTGCACAACGCAATCGTCAGAAGATTTCATGTTTACCACGAGTAAATAATTAAATATAAATTACTAGATTAAATTGAAATACTGCTACAAGATGTGTTTAATTCAATTATGTGTACATAATTATATATATGTGCAGATTTATTAGTTTATAAGCCCTTTCTTACAACTTTTGATTACTTAACGCCTGCATGTTTATTATTTATGACTCATGCAACAATATACTCATGTACGTCATGCATGTTGTATCATTATTACTTGTTTATATTCAACAAAAATTTGGAAAATACAACAACAACTTTTTAAAACTTTCTGACCTCTCTCGTTCAATCCTAGATATTGTAAGTGGTACAAAATGAAGTAGGATGAGAAAAATGAGAGTGGTTGAAAAAAAAAAAAAAAAAAAAGATAGCATCACCCCCTATTGCGTCAAGCCAATAACGACGAAAATGAATTCAACACTTTGACATTACTCTTAAATTAAAGTTCCAAGAAATTAACGGGGACTTATATATCAATTTAAGAGCACGTGAGTATATATTATTATCTTTTTAAAAATATTTTCAACTCACCGCTGGTAGACTTTTATTTTATTTGTCTTTTTTTGTTGTGGGTTCCATAAGCAAGAATAGAGTACTCACTAAAAAATAAAAATTTGTCTACAAAATTAGAATTGCCTACAAAAATTTTCCAACAAAAAGTTCATAATAAGAATTGCCTACGATTTGCCTACAAAATTTTCTGATTATGAAAGCTTTTACATTTTTCAACCTAGAAACAACTTG
Source organism: Ballota nigra (assembly GCA_947034835.1). NCBI lineage: Eukaryota > Viridiplantae > Streptophyta > Magnoliopsida > Lamiales > Lamiaceae > Ballota > Ballota nigra. Next base: position 27,763,520 of record OX344730.1, read on the forward strand.
CCTACGGAATTAATTTGCCTACAAACTTTTATCTACAATACAAATTCGTAAGCAAATTTTTTTGTAGGTGAGGAAGGAAGATGACTATACAATTAGAAATTCTTGTAGGCAATTCGTAGTTAATCCCCACTACAATTTTATTTTTATTTTATTTTTTAAAATTTCGTAATTTTCATAGACAATTTTATGTTTTCTTGTAGTAATAAATAGTCTCGGGTGGCAACGTTAATGTTTTTAAGCAAATCTTATTTATAAATTTTGCACAGAGAGTATAAATTGTTATGAGTTGATTTTGGTGTGAATGAATACGGATAAATCCGAAGAAATTTGCAATTAACATCAATTAATTATCACCTTTATTAATAAGCTTTAAAGCGGACGTGTGATGAAGGTGGTAGCGGTGTGGAAGAATCTTCTTTCTTGCCTCTAGAATAGTAAAGAGCCAAAAAGCATAAACTTGGTGGAATCGACACTCATTATCTACTAATCCACTTCTTTAATATATAATTTTACAGAATGAACATTTTCTCCATAAGATCATCTAAATAACAAAGAGGCTGCCCTAGGATATAACTATAAAACTGGTGAATTATTCGAATTTCGGTTTTAATATTTGCATAATGAAGTTGACAAAATTAAACTAGCCAATGAACTATATTTATTATGCAAGTCGTAAGGATGTGTGGATCATCTTTTATAAACACCCTCAATATAATCAACATATGAATATATATGATAATTAAATATTCATTTTTCAATTCATCTAATCTATAATACTTTATTGTGCCTACTTAATATACTAAAAACTTGCTAGAATAAGTCTTATATTCGTTTTATTTTTTATGTTTACATGCATGCAATCATTTCTAATCTAACTTTAATTTATATTATATGACTAACCTTAGACTTTGGTCTTTGTTATAGATCTAACACATAGTTCTTAGTACTTTATTTGCTGGGTGATTTCCTATCAGTTTTGAAATAGTCTAATTACAACTGAGCAGGGCCGTCTCGAACATATTTTGGGCCCCGAACAAAATAAAAAATGAGGTACTTTATTAAACTCATATTTTTAATATCTTAACAAAAGTAATTAATTTACAAAAGTATAATTTAAAAGGTCTCGTCCTCCGAGCATTTTTTGAAACAAATTCATCAATCAAATATTTATATCTATGGTAAAGAGTTTAACAATATACGAAAGTCACTCAGAAATAAATTCTCTATTGATTATGCTCCATAAAAATACATATACATATATAAATGTAAAAGATTATATATATTTAAAAAATATATATATATATATATATAAAAATAAATTAGACACTAAAAAATGGGATTCTAAAAAATTGGGGCCCTATTCAAATGATCACCTTACACATGGTATAAGCCGGCCTGCAACTGAGAATCAATATACGTATTTTAAGTTTATAAAACAAAACATCACCTTGAGCGATTAGATCTTTTTTTTTCGGGGGTTACATACCAAATTACAAATTTTCTGGATCACAAGAAAGAGGACATAAACCAAAAGATACACAAAAGTTTTAGGAAATTAATATAAATGTAAAATTACATTTCTCTAACATTTAGTATTTTTTTAAAAGAGATTAAATTCTTTCATGATCAAGCTCATGTCCTGAGTTTCAATGTCGTTAAAAGCAATACCATACATATTAAATTCACTCGATAAACTTCCTCCTCAAATAAAATAAAAATTGAAAATTCGGCCACAAGTAAGGGATCAGAGTTTTAAAATGATTTTCTTTCAAAAAGAAAAGACAGATTGTTACTAATATCATATGATTTATTCATAAACCAAACTAAGACTTTCATTTTTTTTATAAAAAAAAAAAAGATCGGTCAGTGAAACCACTTAAAAACCAAATAACTTTTTTGCCGACTCGATCGTTTTTCTTTTTCAAAATATTTATAGTACATATAATTGACCCTTATTTCCCATTTTAAAAAGACAGTATTTTAAATTTTAAAAAATAGCCTGTATAGAATCAGCTCAGCCCATGAATGGAGAATTTTCAACACGTACAATTTAAATAGGACAAAATTAGGAGAATGTATATTTTTTCTCAACATCGATCAGTAACCCACTTGCCAATCTTAATTACTATCCCATGCTCAAATACTCAAAATTCATAATTCATAAAGATCTCTAAATTATAATTCCACTAATAGTTACATACAAAAATATCTTTATTTGTTTTCATTCATTTAAAATGAACAATATATCCATATAAAAGAATTATTTTATCTATTCAAATATTACAAGTCAACTCCCATATTACTAAAATTCCTGAAAAATCAACTATGCAAAATGTTTGGAAATGAAGGTAATATCTAGCTTGCTCTATGCTAATGTCTAGGCTTTCTAACTGACTTGAATCGAATATACCAGCTTTCTACTAGTAGTTTCCCCGCAAGAGTACGGGTTCACTGTAGTATGAGCAAATATAGGGACCAAGTATTATCGAACCCAAGGGAAGGAATGTATGCGAACAGATTCCTGAAGATCTACGCGTAGTAGCTAATATGAGTGTATATTTTTGGATTTTTAAAGAATTAATTCTAAACTAAAGTAAACTAAGTAAACTAAAATACTGAAGAAGACGAATTAACTAAAGTTTGTATTCAAATGAGTGATGGTGATGCTCATGATAGGAATCCCTACGTATACTGACGGAGAAGGTACATAATCAAAATAATTGTGACGCGCAAGATATAACCTAAGTTAAAGATTGTAAGATGAAAGCTCAAGACTTAATATCCTAATACTTTATCCTAGCAATCGACTTCACTAATCCACTAACGAGTTAATAGATTGTGCTTAATTAACGAGACCCTAATTTAAACTAAGGTGATGCGGTCGTCCTCCTTAGATAAACCGGTAGATTAATTAACCCTTTCATTAAGTCTACTCGTTGTTAAAGAGTGATAAGATCATCCTCTCTCTAACACTTTTCGAACGAAATTCAAGAATAAAGTCGAGACTAATTTTAAGAATTCATTAATTAAGAGAATTAAAACCCTAACGTCACGAATTACCCTAATTACGTACCCGCAACCTACTTCTACGAGTTCATCCTACCCGAAGCATACAAGGGTTTTAGCTAGACAAGGTTTTGACAATAATAAAAGCAATAGAACAAGTGACGAACATAAACATGATGATTAGAACGAATAAAAGATCAAACATCAACTAGGGTTTAAATAAATACTTGCAAAGAACTGAAATTTAATTAATAAAAACGAAGTTTAAAGTGTTTAACGTACTCGAACTAATGAAAAGAAACTGAGAAACGAAAATAAACTAAGAATTCGTGCTAAAACCTCGAGTAAACGTAAAGTAAAGCTTGCTCATCTCCTTCTTCTCCAAAAAATAACTCTCAAAGTGATCTCGTATCAAGTGGTATGTGGTGGTTTCTAAAAACGTGTTCGGAAGGGGTATAAATAGGCAACGGGTCGAATCAGACTTGCATGGGCCAAAATTCTCGTAAAGCTCGAGTAGTGCTCGAGTAGAAAGTACTCGAGCAAGTTTCACTCGAGTAGTCAAAACTTACAGAACCCAAAAAGTACTCGAGCTCCTTAGCTCGAGTAGTTCTACTCGACCGGCCTCAGCTCGAGTGCACTACTCGAGTGCTCGAGTAGTAGCTACTCGACCAGGCATGGCTCGAGTGCTCTACTCGAGTGCTTGAGTAGTCAGTACTCGAGCTCCTCCAGCTTGAGTACTCCAGTGACACTTTTGCTCGCTCGAACTAATACTTCTCGTATTTCTTCCATATCTTCTCATCCGGCATCCGTTTGGGTCGATTCAAAGTCCTACGAACTCCTCTTTTCGCCCTCTTTCCATCAATAAACATCAAAGAAACAAATTTATTAGTTTATGAAAATGATACTCAAATGACTCTAAATACTTATATAAATCAATCAAAACAAGGACATTTCGAACGACGAATCATGACAATTTCACGCCTAATCACTAACCATTTCAATTTTTTTTGAAACCCTAACCATTTCAATTAGTTGATAAAAACTTGGTAAAACTCGTGAGACAACACCGTTAAACAAATATATAAGTAGATAATTGAGTTGAATTGAGTTAGATTTTATATGAGTCCAATATAGACCCATATCACAAAATGAGATGTTTTCACACAATACTCCCTCGTTTAAATTCTTCCTCACATTCAATCAAAAAAATTGACTCCAAATTCATTCAAAATGGCAAGCCCAACCTAAACGGACATGGTCTAGGACGTGTTTTGAATGACATAATCAATACATTGTGTTAGATTTTTTTTTTTTTTTTTTTTTGGCACATGTTATTTGCACTATACTCTCTGTTAAATACACTATCGGGATTAATACACTACTCGATGTTCGGAAAAAAAATTCGAACTTTTTAGGAATTTTTTTCGAACACGGTGAAATTTAAAAAAAATGGAATTTTTTTTTGAAAATTTTACAAATTCTAGCTAAAAAAAGTCGAGGTTAGTGTATTTAACAAAAAGTAAATGCAAATAACCGTGGCCTTTTTTTTCAATATCATTGTACTTGGTTTTGAGCCCAAGAAACCTATTTGCGTTGTGCAATCACGAGTTTGTGATATGCGCTGGGCTTCTGAGGCTACTAGTTTATGATTTGATCTGCAATAATAATAATAGTAAAAAAATAACAACTAAAACACACTCCTTAAATAGAAAAGGGATAAAAATAGATACATAAGTGGAATATCAGACCAACCAACCATAAGAAACAATAAATTTTAGACTAGTGCAACGACTTCATACAAGTTGACTTCAACTTCCAACATGTTCAGCCTTTGCAGCTCCTGATCTGAAGGAATCCATGGAATTAAGCTTGGAGGTCAGTACACCCAATCATTTATCAATCTATCATATTTTCCCTTTTTTGCTAAATGTTTTCCTTCCTATATATTTACACATTCGTTAATTATTGGGAATGATTATAGTTAGTACAAGTTTGATATTTCATTCTGAGCTTCCATCTATATAAATACACTCAAATTCAAAAGTGGAAATTTATTTATATACATCACAAAAATAAAGAAATGATCTATACATAGTTAGAGTTTCTAATCTGATTGAAGGGGTTTGAAGTTGGACAACTCAGAGCACTAAGTTTGCAATTTGAGGCCATCTTCCCTACCCAATCGAAGAGCCACGAAACGACGCCGATTAGTAGACACACACCCCATAACTTACAACTCAAACCTGGACTAGTGTCTAGTAGTTCCTCAGCCATAGCAAACACTGCTTGACATATTACAAAAATGACCACAGCCATCAAAAACCAAGTATTGTTGTGCAATAGCCCTTGGAAAATGTTGTTCTTTTCGGGCTCTCTAGCGATGAATTTGTTGAACATCTGGCAAAAGAAAAACCCGTTGTATATGACCGATTTAACATGGCCCCCACTCGTGCCTAAGATCTCCTGTCCTTTATGCTGAAGAGATATAAAAATGGTAGTTTGGTAGGAAACTTGGAGGGCGATGTTCCTCCACATCGCTCTCGTTATCAGCCTCGCTGATGACTTGTATGCGGGCAGCATTGTCGACGGCCCTGTGAGCAGGGCCAAGCCTCCGACTAGCCCCACCACTAGGTTCAACCAGAAGAGCTGGACTGCTGTTATGGGGGCATCTCCCCAGAACACAACCGCAATAAAGTTGATCAATGAGCTCGAGATTGCCAGTATGAGCTGCAGTTGCACGAACTTTCTTATGTTTTCTTGAAAGCATCTCCCGTTGTGGATGGCATTTACCAGAAAGGCTAAGCAGTTGCCCCTCCAGATACTGATTTCGCAGCATTCTCTGGCGACTAGAGAGCTCCAAGTCCCGTACGTTATCCCTATATCGGCTTGTTTCAGGGCAGGGGCGTCCATTGTTCTCTGTCCCACGAGGGCAACAACATGCCCTTTTTCCTGCAAAGTTTTCACAAGGAGTATCCTGTCTGAAGGGAGGCAATTCGCCAAGATTCGAACTTTTTCCACTTTGTTGTTTCTCTCCACATCACTCAAGCTTCTGAACTCTTGTGCTGTGAGGACTTCATCATCTGAGCCATTTATTATTAGCCCACATTTTTGGCCTGTTCTTATGAGGGAACCAATGTTGTGTATTGAGGCAAGTACAGTCCTGATCCCAGCTTCCTCCAGAGTCGAAATTGCTCGTCCTGTTTCTTCTGTTCCCGTGTCTTTCATGCTTACCATAGCTAGCAGGATCAAACGGTCCGGTTCAAATGAGGCCTCGTGATCAAAATCTTCAACGCGTTTACAAGCATAAGCAATCACTTGTGCTGATGGTTCAGCCACAGCCTTCTCGAGCTTCCTCATTTTTGGCTCATCCATTTCCCATATCCGGCCATCAATGCCATAGAGATGTGAACACTTGGATAGAATATCCTGCGGTCGTCCTTTACAATGCAAGTATCCGTCACTCCCATCTTTCTCTATTAGAACTCGACAAAGTCCTTGAAACGGGCAGTTTCGTCTCTTAATTTTGCATCTCTCATTCACAGTTTCTCTTTTCATCCCCAACTTCTCCTCAGCCCAAGCAATGTGCGTCAAAGGCTCATGCGATTGTAACGTACCAATGGCGTCGCACAAGCCTTCAAGAACATGGGAGGCCACAGCAGAGGTCTCGGTGACAAATTCTCCACCAACACAAAACGTGTCGATTTCCGTGTCACGCTCCGTCATCCCTCCAAGCACGTCGGTCACAATGGTGGTCACGGTCGCCATCTTAACACAAGTAAAATAGTCTCTCCCGGAGGCCTTATCTCCTAGGGTCTTCCAACTCCACAGAATGGCTGCAATCGCAATTGACAACGGAATGCCTTCTATTATACCTACCAATGAAACACTCAATAGAGTCATCAACACTCTAGCTGTCCCTCTCGAGCCTGTGATGATTCCCTTGATGGTGACCATAATTGTCCTGGCCTGCGTAGGCTCCCCTTTGGGATCGGGCCTAAATCTCCTCTCGTCATCCAATTTCCCCGCTTTGTAGCGCAGAAAAAGCACTACAAGGATAACGATGGATATGAGCAAGCCAGCTATCTGCACACAATTGTTGAGCTTGTGAAGGCAGGATTCAAAGTTGCACTTGGTTTCAGGAGAGTGGGTCATCATTTCGCCCCACGCCGTGTCCATGAGCGTGGACGTCACCAGCATTTGACCTCTTCCATTCACCACCCTCGAACCGTAAAACAGAAATGGACTGTTTTCATCAATCAAGCCATAGTCGAGCTCTAAGCCTTCACCGGATATGAAGAGACCGTCTCCAGGAACCTGATCTCCCCTTTGCAAAACAACAATATCACCTGCCTCGAGATCAACTTGAATGCCTCCTCCCCTGACTACTGGCACGGCCAATTTCCTCCTCCCGGCTTTGGTCCCCCAAGTACCCTCCCAACAGTTGCGGATGGTGGTCCCCACAACAATGAACAAGACGGCGAACATAAGCACCGCCCCGTTGAACCAGCCCACGTGTAGGCCGTCCTCTTTGATGCCGAAGCCTAGGGACAAGGCGGCCGCGCACGAGAGAAGAAAGACGGTCAGATTGTTGAAAGCTTCTACAAAAGAGGAGAGAAATTGGGATAGGTGGCTCGACTTGCATACGTAGGTTTGTTGAGGACGAGTAGAGATTCCAGTTTTGAGATCGGTGTTAAGTGCTATTGCTACTCCTTGAACTCCTCCATAATTGTGAAGTTCTTGCAGGTTCTTCTCCCGTACAATCTCGGTTACTTTCTTCCTCTGGATTTGTTGGAGCTCGATGCTGCGATCCGATGCATGAGCAACACTAAACGTGTCCGAAGCCGAAGCCAAAGCCGAAGCAATTCCAGAATCCTAAAAACAAAAAGAAAAAATTGAATTAATTAATTGTCGTACCTTTGGTTTTTAATGAAATTTATTTTAGTTTTGATGGAATCTGCAGGTGCATCACCAGTTATTTGTTGAAGAAATTGTATCCTAGAGGAGAGGAGAAATGCAAAATTAATTAATGTTACCTGAGGCTGAGGCTGAGGCTGAGGCTGAGGCTGAGAGAGTGTGTAATTGGGGGTAGTATCAGCAGCAGCAGCAGCAGCTCCGCGCATGAAGAGTTGAGTGGAACGAACGAGTAATATAAATTTGAGTAACGTCTTTCGGGCATTATTACTGATCTCTGGTGGGGTGTCCAGAAGTGATTCCTGTGCTTCAACATCGAAATTCGGCTCCAGTACTGAATCCGACATTCTCCCCTCTTAATTCGCACCTGCACCACAACAAAATGTATTCAGCTACTGCATGAAAATGAGCCTAATTTAGTATTTACTATATATGTTAATTTTACCGGAAATGGATCCTCTCCGTTGTAAGTTTCACGACGGAACTCACAAAACTTACAACTGCATGAATCCATGATTATTACGGTATACAAATTATAAACTGTATAAAGTAACGGATTGGCTGATGAACAGATGTATACTCAGGGTGGCCTTCACTTTTAGTTTCGCCGTCTTTAGGTATAGATTGCTTTCTTTGCTAGACAAAGCCCCAAAATAGAGTGCTTTATTTGCTACAAAAACACTAAATTTGTTGGGGGAAATTGAGAGAGACAATGAGAGGGCTGTTGTTAATTTTGAAACTTCCATCTCAGGAGTTATATATACACAAATATTAATGAAAAGAAAAATATAAAATAAAAGGACGAAACTACCATGAAATTTTAAAACCGCGTCTAAAATGTCGTTGTGTTGTATGGTATCAAAACTCAATGCATCGGCCAACAAAAATGAAGCCCGAGAGAGCGAGATAGAGATAACTATAAAATATAATTTCATTTGAGCTGAATTACAACTAAAAAATATGAAGTAATATAAATATAGAAATACTAGTGCGTGATCCGCGAATTTCGCTGGAAAAAAATTTGTTATTATTATTTAAAATATTTTGTAATTTTGATATAATATTAAAATTGTAATTATAATTTAACAAATAATAAAAAATTTGAAAAATATTAATCAATTCACACATTCAATCTCAAATTAGTATAATACAATATTACTTAAAATTACCGTTGTTGTATACTTGTTTTCCCATATTTCTCCCATGATATGAAGATATTATAACAATCGCACGCAAAAGTTTAACTCTAAAGATAGAATCACACATTTTAGATCTAAATGTAACATTTGACAAAAAAAAAATATGTCATAATTAATATGAAATATTGTGTAGATGTTTGTGTAGGAAAAATTGATTAATGTGTTTTTATTTATAATACACAACTCAACAATAAGAATTGACCTTTAGGTGTCAATTTTTTATTTTTTTTTAATTCAATTTCCCTCCTAGACATTTCACATATACAGATATTTTGCAAAAAAAAAAAAAAAAAAGAATTAAAAAAATCGAAATTGTTAAAAAATCGAAACCCTACTCTACAAAGCAATATCGATATTTTACAGTTTCAAATTTCATTTTTGCAGGTAGAATTTTATCCAAAAAAAAAAAAAATTGTGTTACAATCTATTATTGATGGTAAGGTATTATATTTGGTGACAATATTTTTAGGATTCATAAGCTTTTTCGGTGACAATATCTTTTAAAAAATATTTCAATTCATTGCTACAAATTTCACATCTATCAATATTTAGCAAAAATAAATTCCAAAAATATCAAAGAAAAGATATTCAGTTTTATTGTATTTTGGGTTTTTCTTAGATCAGGCACCTTATCGAGTTGCCTGATATCAGACACGGTTTATAATTGTGCCACGTGTCATCGCACTGTATCGCATTGACCTGCTACCTGTTGAGTTAAATATTATATTTTAAATTGTATTTTCTTATTTACTATTATACCCTTTTTTAATTGTATGATTAAAAATTAATTAGAATATTTTTATTATAAATTAAATAAGGATAAATTTATAAATTAATAATTTTAGATTTATAAATTATTAAATTTAATATAATATTTAAATAAGACGACAAACTCGATACTACTCGATGCAACTCGATAGAAAATTATATTATTAATTCAACAGGTAGCAAGTCATCAAATATAAACCATTAGATTTTATTAGATTTTAGATCTGATGGTTTATAGAGCATACCTGATATCAGGCAACTCGACAAGATGCCTGACCTAAGAAAGCCCCATTTTAGGGTAAGATACTTTTTAAAGTTATACTAATACTTAAATTTTTAGTAAATAATTTAATGTTTTTTTCTTTCTTTTTTGCCAACACTATAATTTTTTATCCATAAAAAATATATTCTATATATATATATATATATATATATATATATATATATTACATAACATATTACAAACCTTTTACTTATTTATCATTTACAATACTAATTTAATATATGTATGTTAAAATAATATAAAATAAAAAATCGACATTCTAGTTTATAAAAGAATATATGTACTTTACAGATTACAGTTTAATAGTCTATTTTGGCAGCATAATTTTATCCAAAAATAAACTTTTGTATTATAATTTATTATTGAAGGCAAGATATTATATATGGTGGCAATATTTTTTTGGTATCATATACTATTTCGATGACAATATAAATATTTCCATTCTCTCCTACGAATATAAGATCTATTAATATTTTGCAAAAATATCTTAGAAGAGAAACCGTTCAACCGTTAAAAAAGATCTACTTGCATTAAAATAATATTCCATATTATACTTAAATATTTTATTTTCCCACTGATTAATATATATTCAGATTTTTAGTATTTTAGAGTAAGATACTTTTTAAAGTTATAATACTTAAATTATTAGTAAAAAAACTTAATGTCTTTTCTTTTTTTTGTCAATACTATAATTTTCTATCCATAAAAAAACTATTCCACATATTTTAAGAAAAAAATGTTTACTTTAATTATATAAGATATAACAGTTTTTTACTTATTTATAAATCACAATATTCATTTAATATTTGTATGTTAAAAATAATATAAAAGTTATATTGAAATTCTAGTCTAGAAAAGAATATTGTACTCCCTCCGTCCCAGTTTTATTTTCCCGTTTGACTGAGCGCGAAGTTTAATGCAAGTGTTGAATTTTAGTATTTAAATGAATAAAGTAGTATTGAGAATGGTGAATGGTGAATGGTGAATAAAGTATAGTATTTAAATGAATAAAATAGTATTGGGAATGATGAATGGTGAATAAAATATTAATTAAATGAATAAAGTAGTTTCCATTTTAGGGATGTGAAAACAAAATTGGAACGGACCTTTTTGGCAAATGGAAAAATAAAACTAGGACGGAGGGAGTATTTTACAGTTGATTAGTCTATTTTGGCCACATATATTTATCCAAAAATAAATTTTTGTATTACAATCTATTATTGAAGGCAAGATATTATATTTTGTGGCAAAAAATTGTTGGTATCATACACTATTTTGGTGACAATATCTTTTCCAAAATATTTAAAAATTTCACATATATCAATATTTTGCAAAAATAACTTCAAAAAAATATCTAAGAAGATAAATCGTTCAACCATGGAAAAAATGTCTTTACATCACCTTTAGGTTACCTACAATACAAAATGAAAAAACATAAAATTTAATCAAATTTCACCAATAACGCACACCTTATTCGAAAAAAAATAATAGTTGGATCAAAATTGTAGGCTTGCAGTGTGAGAATCTTCTTATTGAAAGAGAAAAAAGTTATCAATGGTGGATTCTAAAAAAATATGAATGTAAAGCTATGAATTTGAATATACTTTAGAAACTTACGAATTATTTATGATACGCTCGAATGATCTTCAACTTAAATTGATGCACATATAATTTTCTCTTAATGTGCGCCTAATCATCTCCATGTGCACAAAAAATTAGTTTACATGCAAAAAAAAAAAAAAGATCTATACAAAAAATTATAGAAATAATCCAAACAAATGAACAAAAAATAAAATCATATTTCTTCACATAGTAGACAACAAATGAGAAAATGAAGAAAAGAGATGAGATTAGGTCTGAGAATCATAATGAAAATTAAAGAGAGATTCGACATTTATAGAAAATACAAAATAAAATGTACGGTTAAGATTAAAAGTGTAAAATATATGGTGTAGATTAAGTTTTAATATGATTTAAAACGTGTCTAAAATAATTTTTAAGCAGAATGCAGGATTTTGAAATGAAATGATTTGAGAGGTGTCACATCAACCTAAGAATAAGGTGGTGTTGACACATCATTTTTGGAAATATAGTATAATAAGATAAGATATTACTCCCTCTTTGTCTACTAATCTTTTACCCATTTTTCTTTTTGGTTTGTCCACCAATTTTTTACTAATTCCATTTTTATGAGATAAACACTACCTATAAACAAATAAATGAGTTTCACAATACTTTACTTTATTTTTTTTCAATAAAATACTAATATTTATTAAATTTTGTGCACAACAGTAATGAGGTAAAAAATCCGTTGACGAAGGAGAGAGTATAACTTATGACCCTTCAATTATAAAATTTAAATATGTTTAACATATAAAACGTTATAGTAAAATTATACAAATTTCAGTTATAAACTATTTTAACTTTTGAAATACGACTTATAATAAATATTTTAAAAGAGAAGTACAATTTTTTTTATTGCAATAATTATATATTTTTTATTTGAGTTATATTAAGAAAAACAAAACAATGATTTAATTGATCAGAAGGATGCATTTTCCATGCCCACGCGGTAATACCGCGGCAAACGGTATCGTTTCTAATCTTTCCTCTTTAATTCCAAATTTCCCTCTAACGCGTTTATAGTTTTTAGTTAGGGCAAAGGGGCTTTGTAAAAAGTTCTTTTCCTAAAGGTGAAAAAAAAAAAAAAAAAAAGCCAATTCATTAAAGATTTACTTGCCAAATCGGCCACGGAACAGGGTGCCCGGGGGATCGCCCCTTTGGATTTCTTTTATTATATTAACATGCAATTTATTTATTTATTTTTTATATGACTTCGCTCTCTATAAGTTGAAAATGTACATGATACTATATAAGGTTCTGTTTGCAATATAGAATTGACACAATTTTGTTAAGTATTTGAAAATTGTTTTAAAATAAAGAGTGCAAATAAGAACATCGATTTGTTCAACCAATTCGTCTTGAACGACTACATCTGGGGGCATATCAAGCCAAAAGTTTCCCACTATATTTTCTGTGTATGTACATGTGTGTGTTACAATATTGAATACAGATATATATATATATATATATATATATATAATATCAAAACCCTAAAGTCTATAAGACTACTTGGCCCACACGTAATGTCCACCTCAAATCTTTTGGATTTGGTAGGACATTACGACGTGACGTCCATGTCTCGTCAAAAACTCCATAGACTAGGTTTCCAGAATAAAATATTCGACTGGGAAAAAAGTACAACTATTGATCTTCCAGATTCAATCTTCAGGATTGTTTCGATGTTGTTACTCCCCCTAAAAATAACAACTTTCCAAGTCTTCGTATCCCAATACCATAAAAATACTTTTCAAAAGTAGAGGTAGGTTGGGACTTGGTGAACAAATCTGCTGGATTGTCACTAGGTCGCACCTGTTGTATGGTAATTTCGTCACTCTTCTGGAGTTCATATGAGAAGAAGAATTTCGGGGAAATATATTTCGTTAAGTTCCTCTTAACGTACCCGTTGTTCATTTGTGCAACACAAACTGCGTTGTCTTCATAGATGAAACTGGAGAATGTATTGTTTAATGGATCTCCATGAGATCAAAGTATCACCACAAAGAAAAATATAATTAGTCCGAGGTATCATAGAATGTGCTTAACACAATTCCAAAGTCTCCTTGTAGGAGAAGTGTTATATCTCGCAAGCAAATTTACCGCAGATTCAATGTCCGGACTGGTGCAGTTTGCGAGATAAAGTATGCACCAAATAACGCTTTGATAAGGAACTTCCGGTCCTAGGATATCCACTGTATCTTCCTTGGGCCTAATTGAGTCCTTATCCACTTCAAGGGATCGAACTACCATAGGTTTACTAAGTGGATGAGATTTATCCATTTAAGATCTCTCAAATAACATTTTTCAAGTAGGTTGACTGGTGTATAAAATTCATTCGTTCTTCAGGGAAATATCATATTCATTTTTCCTTTAGGGAAATGCTCGAATTAATTTTCCTTCAGGGAAATACTTGAATTTATTTTTCCTTTAAGGAAAATTCTCGAATTAGCAGGTCGAGACTATACTTGGTTTTATCCAAGATTTTCATTTCGAATTCAGCTTTCAAGATTGAACTGGCTTCGTCAATCTCTTTGCATGTTCCGATTATATTTAGGCCATCGACATAGGCGGAGATGATGCAAGAACCACTTTGCGACTTCTTTATAAATACGCAAGGAAAAACTTCATTGTTTGTATATTCCTTCTTCGGGAGAAATTCACTAAGTCGATCGTACTATATTTGATCCGACTATTTTTAGATCATGTAATGACCTTCGCAGTTTTGTACTATACATACTGCAGTTTCATCATTCCTCTTTTGGGGAATCTTAAATCCATCATTGATATAAATATTGACATGTAATAACCATATAAAATATGCGTTTTACAAGGTCCATTAACTGCATTTTATTTTAGCTGCCAGTGATTAGCGGAACTTTGTTTGTTCATTGTTGATAGGCGAACAACAATCGATATAGGTCAAACAGGTTTTACCACCTAAGTACGAATTTAGGCAGTAGTACATCCACATCCCCATGACGAACAAGTATGATGTAAGAGTGGTGCATAAACTAATCCAAGAAGTGCTTGGCGGACAACTTCCCGTCGAACAACTTTTTGGCGAACAACTAACACTAAAGAGAGTTACCCGGATTAGGTGAACCCCAAAATAGTAATGGGCGAACAACTCTGCACCCATATTTCTCGAAAGGCGAACAACTAACAATAAAGAGTACACGATGGAGATCAACACATTAGGCTATGACGAACAACTCTATGGACGAGATAAGACACAAAAAGAAGACTTTGTAACTAAGTTTTAGCTTATATAAGGTCAAACTAGTTAGCATTGACACATGTCATCCATGCAAGCATGGAAATCCATGAGACTCATCCACCACCTACTTGGTGGCTTGTATAAATAGGTTGCTCTCCATTAATAAATTTCAAGTTCAAATACACAAAATTCCTACTACACACACTACACACCTAAAAAATGAACACATACAAAATAAATACGTAATATCTACATGTATTTACCATTTTCTAACCCCGATCTATCGTATTTACTATTTACAGCAGTAATCAGTCACACGAAATTATTTGATGATCCTCATTTCAATTTAAAATAGCCACTACTCCACGTGATTAGAATTGATTACCAACAATTTGGCGCTAGAAGGAGGGTTCGAACCTCCGATCCATGTTAAATTTCAAGAGATTCTAGTCAAGAACTCAAAGATTTGAAGACATTCTTGAGTTTCTCTTCATAAACTCAAGGAAATTGTTCAAGGCGTTCTTGGTGTCTAGGTGTTCTTTAATTAAATATTTGAATATTTGAAGATACAAATAAATATATAATCAAGATGCCTCAGTCCAAAGAAACTCAGCTATCACATCCTTTAGCTAGGACCCCGGTAACCAGGGCATCATCCACTGGTCGCCGAGCACAAGAACCACAGCCAGCAAACAGAGCCAAACCATCTGCCGTGACAGATATCATGCCTCTAGAGTTGGAGGCACTGGCTAGCAACCCTGGAGAGCTAGCCCAAACTATAGCTGCCTTGCGAGCCTTGCAAAAGCAGCAAGAACAAGTTAGCCCTTCACAAATAAGGGCTAGAACAAGACATGTTGATACATCCAGGCCCAGACTAGCTCGCGACGAACAACATCAGGAGGTGGACAGTGCCTAAGTCCAGTGGGCTAAAGGAAAGACCAAGGTGGTAGAACAGAAAGAGGGCCAGACTGAGTCTACCCCTAGCCGAGCAACTGGGTCAAGTCAGGGGACTTCACGTCCCAGTGTCATGGATAGGATGGGCAGACCCCAACCACAACAAGAAGTTGCTCGCCCGAGAGCAGGTGATGGGCGAACAACTCCTGTACCAGCTCGCCCATCAGTTCATGAAAGATTACCCATATCAATCTTTGGGCATCTGAGACCAAATGCGGTGAGCAACCCAAGGAGGCCAGTCCATGAGATACCCCCTCTGAGTGAGGGACTGCGATGAGCAGATGGTCACGAACCTCTGTTCGTCGAACAATCTCCAAGTCAGGGGGCATCGTTGGATGAATTGGCATCCTTGAGGAAGGCTGTTGAAAATATACAAGGTCAGATAGACTTGCAGCGAGGGATTGGGGCGACCAACATGCCTTCCTCACCATTATCATCAATAATCCTAAAGACCCTAGTCCAAAAGAGGATTCAATTCCCGGCGAGCATTCAATATGAAGGCGTAGCAGACCCCCGGGTTCATTTGACAAAATACTCTGATTATATGATATCCATGGGGGCAAGCGATGCCACCCAATGTCGAAATTTTCCTCTAACATTGGGGGATTGGGTGCATAAGTGGTTCTCTACAATGCCACCAGCATCCATTCATTCTTTTGCCCAACTGGGCCGGGAGTTCCTTTCTCACTTTTCTATAGCCGGATCGTACCTTTTCCAGAAACACCGACTATCTGACCTAAAACAGACTGATGACGAATCAGATCGGTCTTTCACGGAAAGGTTCAATAAAGTGTTGCTGGAAAGGGAATCTGTCAGTGAAGACACAAAAATTATAGCTGTCATGGCCGGGTTGAAGAAGGGCACCGAACTATGGAAAGAAATGCACTTGAACTGCCCAAAGAATTATGCAGAATTTTGGAATCGGGCCTGAGTCTTTGTTTCCATGCACGAGGCATTGCAAACAAACTTGGGGGACAACAAGACGGTCCCTAAGGAAAATCCAAACAAACTCTGCGGAACCGGCTACCAAGTCCTGAAAAATATGAAAGCATTCAACGAAGGGACGCAATTGAAAAAAAGCTGAACCAGGTACTTACCGTATCCATCGATACGGTGTACAAAAATGTAAAAAAGGACCTGCTCACTCCACCAAGGAAAATCCGCAAGGAGGCTAGCAAGCTCAACCCGAACAAGTATTGTGCCTACCACCAGATTGTGGGGCACTTTACGAGTGAGTGTCGAGATTTGCTCAAGCAACTTTGGCGATTCTATGAGGAAGACAGGTTATTCGACTTTGTTAAATGGCAATCTGGCAAGAGACCTCGGGTTAACAACGATCACAACTCTGATGATGAAGACGAACAACCCATTAAGAGCAATAAGCCTGGGAGACCAGCCCCAGCAGCAGGTCCGACTAGGGAAATTTTAATATTGGAGTCGTCAGGTACTGTTGGAGGATGCTCTGATGGGCGAGCTCCAATATCCAAAAGAAAGAGAAAAGCTGAGTTATGTGTTGTAGCTCGTGTTCAGGAAATAGGAGTCAACCCCGCGGTCAAGCAACTCCCGAAGTTGACTTTCAACGAGAAGGATATGGACGGAATCCTTAATCCTCACAATGACTCCCTTATTATATGTGCTAGTATAATGGGGACTAGGGTACATCGACTGCTGTCCGACACTAGAGCCTACACCAATATTATCTTCAAGAGTACGCTCGACCAACTAGGGGACTATACGAGCTACATTGAAGATTGTAATCATAGAATACTAGGTTTCAGTGATGTTGTAACTATCCCACTCGGGATAATAAGTTGTATGTTGAGCTTGTATCGACCGAGGACCCGGAGAGGAGATTAACTAGGATGGTAGAATTTTTTATCGTAAATCAGCAATCTACCTACAATGGGTTCTTTGGTCGACCTTTTTTAAATGAATTCAAAGCGGAAATTTCAACTTATTATTACTATGTAAAGTTCCCAACCTCGAAAGGCGCAAGATCTTTGAAGGGAGATCAGAAGAAAGAGAATGCCTCCTTCAACTTCAATCCAATGAAAAAAGAGTCTCAATAATGGAAGCGTCCACCAGCTATCTAACAGATGATCCATCGGTTTTTGATGATATCCCAGACTCTGAAGAAGATCACATGGAGTTGGACGAGCAGCTCCCTGCCCTAGGCGAGCAACTCCCACTTAGAGGCGAACAACCTGCGCTAGGAATGGAAATCCCCATTTCTGCCGAGCAACATATGAACATTGACGAACAACCTTTTGTTAATGACCTGGAGGGCCAGAACCCGGCGAACAACATTGAGCCCGGTCAAACAGATGATCTAGAACTCTGCCTAGGTGTTGACCCAATGGATATCGAAAATAATTTCAACCTTGAGGGATTGATAATAGATCCCAGTTGGAAGGGATAAAAACGACGAGCAACTCCAGTTGAAGAGCTGGAGGCCCTCAAAGTTAATCCCGACGAGGATTTGGAACTCTACATCGGGAAGGGACAAAAACGACGAGCAACTCCAGTTGAAGAGCTGGAGGCCCTCAAAGTTAATCCCGACGAGGATTTGGAACTCTACATCGGGTCAGAGCTCCCAGAGTCTTACAGAACCCGCATGGCAGAATTCCTCAAGGTGAATCTAGATGTCTTTGCCTAGTCCCATGCAGACATGGTGGGGATCGATCCAAAACATGCTTGTCACCGGCTCAATATTAATCCGGTAAAGAAACCAGTCTACCAGAAAATGAGAAAATATGGACTAGACAAGTACCAGACCCTCAATGAAGAAGTAAAAAAGTTGCTCCACAACGATCTAATCCGACAAGCTCTTTGCCCACAATGGGTAGCAAGCCTAGTCTTGGTGCGGAAGCCAAATGGAACATGGAGGCTATGCATAGACTTTACTGATCTGAATGCAGCCTGCCCGAAGGATAATTTTCCCCTTCTGCACATTAACCAGTTGGTGGACAGCATAGCAGGTATGAAATGTTAACTTTTATGGATGCATTTGCTGGCTACCATCAAATTCCCATGCATCCCGACGATCAGGAAAACACGACTTTCTACACAAACAAGAATTTATTATGCTGGAAGAGGATGCCACTCGGACTGATCAATGTGGGAGCAACTTATCAGAGACTGGTGAACAAGATGTTCGACGAACATATCAGAGAGACAATGGAGGTGTACGTTGATGGCATAATTGTAAAAAGTGCATGGAAAGAAGACCACCTCCAGCATCTTGCCCAAGCATTTGACATTCTTCGACACTATAATATGAAGTTAAACCCAAAGAAAAGCAGCTTTGGGGTTCATTTGGGGAAGTTCTTGGTCCATCTTGTCAGCCAATGGGGGATTGAAGCCAACCCCGTAAAAGTTAAAGAAATCATGGATATGCAACCCCCTCGATCAGTGAAAGAAGTCCAAAGGTTGACGAGCTGCCTAGCAGCTCTGAATAGGTTCATATCCCGATCAGGAGATAAATACCGTCCATTCTTCGAAGCCGTCAAGAAAGGCAAGTTTTTATGGACGAGCAGCTGCCAAAGAGCATTTGAACAGCTAAAAGATTACCTGGGAGATGTAAAATTCTATCAAAACCTGTCCCAGGTGAAAAGCTATATCTCTACTTGGCAGCATCATAGGTGGCGATCAGCTCTGTACTGGTGCGAGCCGATGGAAAATTCTACCAACCAATTTATTATGTCAGCCAAGCATTACATGAAGCGGAGATCAAGTATTCTCCAACAGAAAAGCTGACATATGCACTTGTTATGAGTGTTAGAAAGTTAAGGCCATACTTCTTCGATCAACCAGTCAAAGTGTTAACCACTTTCTCACTCAAATAAATTCTACACCACCCAGATACTGTCGGTCGCCTACTCAGGTGGTCACTAGAGATTAGCCAGTTCGGGGTAACTTATGCTCCTCGAACAACGATTAAGGGTCAAGTATTAGCAGACTTCATAGTCAAGCTAAATTTTCCCCAAGTTTCGACGAGAAGACTTGATCACCCCTATCGTCTCTATGTTGACGGATCGTCCACGAATATGACCTCGGGGGCAGGTGTTGTTCTTATAAGCCCCGATAGACAAGTCTTCAACTCGGCTATTAGAATTGAATTCATGGCCACAAATAATGAAGCTGAGTACAAAGCTTTAATTGCTTGTCTCCACCTATCACTTGCTATAGATGTTAGACGGTTACAAGTATTTGACGGTTCTCAATTGATCGTCAATCAAGTTCGAGGTGAATATGAGGCCAAATATGAATAAATGATGGAGTATCAAAGAATAGTTGCTCACCTTATGTCCCTGTTAGACCAAGTTTTCATTTAACTTGTGCCTAGGGCGAGTAACACTCAAGCAGATGCATTGGCTCGACTAGCAACAAGTGAAGGCCCAGCAGAGTTGTCTGATGTTGTCATCACTAAAATATTCAACCCGTCGACAACCAACTACAAAGTCAATTAGATAGATGAGCAGCCAGAAGATGATGACTGGCGGACAGAAATAGTCAAATACTTGAGAAGCAGAGAACAACCCAGTAACCCTTTCGAAGCCGCCAAGTTAACTAGACGAGCCGCCAGGTATACCCTGGTGGGCGAGCAACTTTACAAAAGGGGAATTTCTCTCCCACTTCTCAAGTGTTTTCCTAGGGGGTAAGGACGGGCTATACTCGAAGAAATCTACGCTGGAGTATGTGGAAATCACATTGGGGGACAAGCTTTGACATACAAAACTATCAGATAATGTTATTATTGGCCATTTTTACGACAAGATGCAATCAAGGTAGCCAAGACCTGTCACCGATGCCAAATTTTTACCCCGAATACTCATACTCCAGCCCAAAAGCTCGTTTCAGTTTACAACCCTTGGCCATTTTCAAGATGGGGGATGGACATAATTGGACCTTTTTCTCTCAAAAAAGGAAATGTTCAATTTGCCATTGTGGCAGTCGACTATTATACAAAATGGGCAAAGGCAGAAGCTTTGGTCAAGATTACGCAGCAGAAGATGATCAACTTCATCTGGAAGAACATTGTCTGTCGATTTGGGTTCCACAAACAATTGTGACAGACAATGGTCCACAGTTTGATGGAAAGGAATTAAGAGACTTCTGTACCAAGTGGGAATCAGAAAGCATTATTCAACCCCATATCATCCCTAGTCTAATGGTCAGGTTGAAGCCGTCAACAAGATAATCAAACATGTGTTGTAGATATGATTGACGGAGAGCAAAGGTAGTTGGTCTGAAGAGCTCCTGAAAGTTTTATGGGCATACAGAGTTGCTCCCAGATCTAGCACCGGAGAAACGCCATTTGTATTAGCTTTCAGGACAAAAGTCGTTATTCCAATTGAACTAAAGACCAAGATAATATGAAAGACCAACTTTGAGGAAGAGACGAACAACTCTACTCTGGCTGCTGAACTAGATATGTTCAAAGAAAAAAAATGAATGTCAGCTAAAAAATGCTACATATAAACAACGGGCAGAGCATTATTATAATTCCCGTGTCAAGATCCGGGAATTCAAAGTCGGTAATTTGGTCCTAGGAAAGTTGCTCGCCCCACCTCCAGGTGTATTTGGACCGACTTGGGAGGGCCCGTATAGGGTAACGGACATGTTACCTGATGGTGTCTATGACATCGAAGAAATGAAGGGCAGCTCGGCCCAATACTCCTGGAATGCAGCTCATCTAAAGAAGTATTATCGGTGAGGCGAACAAGTTCCTTACAAGGGCGAGCAAGTATTAACATGTGCAAGTAAGCCAAAATCTTGCCTAATTTTTTGAATTTTTTGCTAAGTATTGTACAAGAGTTGTTCGGCGAAGTGTATAGATCGAGCAACGTTTGACATGTTTTAGATAAAAGGTTAATGTAAAGTTATTCGGCAAAATTTATAAGCGAACAACTATTTTCCCTTTGTAATTATTTTGGAGATGTTTAAAGTTGTTCGTTAGAGTATATATGTTAGTGATGCACAATCTTTTTATACTTGTAAATTTTTTTATGAATGTAATGATAGTTGTTCGTTCAAAAGAGGAAATCTAAGCTCATTATAAGAATCTAAGCCATTGAAAGGATGTTCGTTTTTTAAAGCGAGCAAAGCTTAAGGTTAAACCTTTATCATATCTATTAAAGGCAAAGTTCAAATCGAACAAAGCCCAATTACATGTGTTAAAATTACAAAACATTGAAATATATGTAAAGCAACTAATACATGAAGAAGTGACGAGCCAAAAAGATAAAGTTCATTAAATAAAAGGCTTAAAGCCTAAACAGAAGTACAAAAGAACTCCAGAAAGGAGCGAACATATATTACAACAAAAAAAGAGTAAAAATCCTAAGGCCTATTCCTGCCTCTGCTTAGTGGGAACCGGATCTTGGACTAGATCGGCAGGATTATCCACAAATATTCCGCCGACCATGTCTTCGGCTTCGGCTTGCTCGCCATTATTATTTGGGATCTGCTCATAGTTGCCCCTTTCTTCAGCAATTGGTGGGGAGGGGGGCGAACAAGAGTAATACTTGGGTCAAGAAAATCTAACTTGACCCCATAATCAATCATATCACCCAGCTGGAGGGTGGACCCTGGCAGAGGAGGATAAGCTTCAAGGAATTCAACAAGGTCCCTACCGATATCCTCTTGGACTGCAGGAACATTATGCGAGCTGACTGAGCGGATACAATCAGCATAAGTACAAATATAACCCAAGTTTGAGCAAGGACCCAGATGGGCATTTAGCTGAGCATCAAATTCGGCTTGGGTGAGCATCCCAGCCGTCACTTCTTTGAGGCGAGCAATTTCAGCCTCCAGCTCAGCTTCTTTCTGCTCGGCTTCTTCCCTATTCTTCTTCTTCTCTTTCTCCAACGCAGCATGGGAAGAGACGAGCTCAGCTTCCTTCACCTTCAGCTCGGCAGATAACTCTTGATTCGCATCGAGCTATTTTTGCTCAGTCTCATTGGCGAGCTTAAGTTGATTATTAAGACGAGTGATTTTGACATTATACTTGTTGACCACGTCGTCTTTCACTCCAGTCAGCTGCTGATCAGTAGCCGCATGGTGGCGAGCAGCCTCTTCAACCTCCACCAACTGAGCCAGGCCCTTGTGAGCAGATACAAGAGGGTTGGCGGCTTGAATCATCAAGAGATGGAAGTTGTCCGTCGTGCCTTGGGCTTGGACGATGGAATTCAGCGACTTCATCCAAGTTCGAGCAATAGTCTCCGTTGCTCGACAAACATGTTCTCCAGGGATATCCCGGAGATAGGATGGTGATTTAGAGCATGCAAACTGATTCACCATCTCAGCTCGCCTGGGATGGTCGGCAACTCGGTATCTGCGAACAAGGAAGAAAAATGAAGTTAGAGAAAATTCTTAAGAAAATGTACAAGTCAAAACCTTAAGGGTAATACTAACTCGATAAATTTTAGGCTGTCCCAGCCCAAGTAGGTGAGGTCTTCAGGACCCCTTGGTCGGGCCTCGATGCTTTTGGCCCCTTTACCACCTCGCTCAGCCACCTCTGAGGTTGGGTGTCGAGCAGACCCTTCACTTGAGGGACGAGCAGCAGTGCTCCCCACTTGTTCTTTCCCCTTGCCCGCGGGGTGAACTGTCGGAGAGGCAGGGGTCCCATCTCCCCGTTTTAACCTTTTGCCCCCGTGAGGGGGCGGTGACGGTTGGGCCGGAGGTGGAGATGGTGTGGAAGGGGCAGGGGCGGCTTGCCGAGCAGCTTGTGCACCGACAATCCTTGTGACCAAGGATACAATCTTGGAAGGGGGTCCCCCTTGACTTTCCTCCCTCTCGCTAGAGGCATCTCGTAGACTCTTTTCTCAAGGAGAGCAAAGCTCAGCGGCACAACAACAATAACCTCCTCCACTACAAAAGCTAACAGCTTGTTAGGAGTGAGCAAAGAAATGGACAAACAAGTCTTACCTGGGGGCACCTCGGCCTGAGCTTCTAGGTGATAAGGATAGGTGAAGAGGCGAGCAACTTTTTTACACTTGTCCTCATTCAGGTGGTCGATCGTCCTATCAGTTCGGTTATGGAGGGCGACCAAATACGAAGTGAAGAGGAATTCTGATCCGATTTCCTCCCCTTTACTGTTCCACTTAAGAAAATGTGGACCTACACAAGGACAAAAGAGAGTTAAATTAGTCCCACTTATCTTAAATTTAAGATAAAGTGGGCTTACGGTGTAGTTTCCCATAAGCCTCGGGGGATTGGATTCAAGAACCACCACCACGTGCATCACTTGCTGCTCGCCAATCACCCCCTATGAAAAATAAGTGTTTTTTCCAGTCCCGAATTTTTTTCGGCACCCCCTCCACCACTTTGAGGCCTGGATGAGCCTTCAAGTAATAATACCCTTTTTCTGCTGTCGTGCACTTTGTAATCATCATCATGTAGTTGAGCTCATCTGGAGTTATGCGATCAACATACCCTTCCAAGGCGAATGGGCCCATGATGTCGAGCAGGTTCATCCAGCCAATATGGGTAATCTAGGTAATAGCCAGGTTGGTCACCTCAAGGAAGCGGCCAACAATGGGAGGAAGAGGCAGTTTAAGCCCGACGATTAGTGTATCAATGTTGATCACCGTAAATTCAGGAGGAGGGAGATCAACATGTTCTTTCTTCTTCGGAGCCCACATGATAATATCGTACGCGATCTAGTACATGTCCCGGATCAGATCGAGCTCGTCTTCATGAATGATGTTTTTTTAATCTTGCTCGCCTGGAACTCAGTCCTCGGAGATTTTGTCTTGGTGGAGGGGGAAGGAAATTGGCAATCTGCTCTACATAAGCTCGCCACTCGAAAGAGCGAGCAACTCCGGTAGGAATATCATTCTCCATCAGATTAGGGTTGGGAAACCCTATTTCTTCCAGAAATTCCCAGGTTAGTTCGTCGTGTTCGGGATCCGATTCCTCCTTGGTTTCAGAGCTTGATGACTCTTCCTCACTCAGCTCACGATGAGCGACCTCCACAACCTCCTCGCCAGATGGGTGAGCTCTTGTGTCTTCCACAGATCTAACCACAGAATTGGCATTCGGATCCATATCAGATAAAATTTCGAAAGGAGGTTGGCCTTCAAATGGAGTAATCTCAAGAGGGCATTTTTTTGGGTTTCGTGGAGGATTTTCGTTGTTGGATTGGAAGGACATGGAGATGATTAAAGGAATGGGTAATTTTTTGAAGAAGGAATAACAGAGGATTTCGGCGATGGAGTTAACGGCGACGACGACGCCTTCTCAGTGGTGGTGGTGGTTCACGGTCGTAAGAAAAAATGAGAAAGAAAAGAATGCGGGAATAATAGAATAAAATTCAAAAATAAATGTGAGTTACTACCTTTGGGAGTGAAGCGACAGCCGGAATGCAAGGAGACACTGGAAAGATGAAGAATCACTGGAAAACTAGAGAACCGCCGGAGAAAATGGTAGAAAGACTGAAATTTTTTCGAAAATAAAAGGGAAAGTGAGATTTTCTCTCAAATTCCCCTATTTATACCTATCCAAAAAAGAGGGTAAAACCCTTAATTTTGGAAATTTTTTGGGGCCGAAATGAAAGAAAGCAGGGTAAATTACAAGAAAAATCAAAAGTTGAAGGACCAATTTGCGATTAGGTAGGCGCGTGACCTCGAGAACGCGTGCGTGTGTGATTAGGCATGAAATTGTTATGTTTTGTAGCCTGATTTGCCCATGTTTTGAGTGTTTTTAATGAGTATTTACAGTCAATTGAGTATCATTTTCATAAACTAATGAATTTTCCTCTTTGATGCTCATAGTTGGAAAGAGGGCGAAAAATGGAGCTCGTAGGACTTTGAATCGACTCAAATGAGCTCCCGATTGAGAAGATATGAAGGTTTTTCGAACAAGTGTACATCAGCCGAAAGCACTCAAGCAGTCGAGCTCGAGCACTAGGTTCTCAAGCACTCGAGAATGGGCTCGAGTAGAAGAGAGGTCGAGCCCTAAGCACTCGAGCGCTCGAGAAGAGGCTCGAGTGGTCGAGAGCTAGGCACTCGAGCACCAAATTTGTGCTGGAAAGAGAAGGCACTCAAGCGTGCTTAGCTCGAGCACTAGACACTCGAGTAAGGCCTGTGCTCGAGCACTCGAGTACCCATCTATGTCGGAAGGGAATCCAAAGGAGCAATGCAAGACGATCCAGTTAAGAAGTGGTACCACATATTATGGTCCTCCACTACCTGCTGAAGTGGAGGAAGTACATAAGGAGATTGAGAAATAGGGTAGTGAGAAGGCAGTGGAAGATGTTGAGTTAGAAGACGCTCCTACAAGGGAAGAACAACGAGTACCAAAATGGAAGAAGGCTAGAGAAGCGAAGCAAAACGTGAAGGAAACCGAGCGAGATGAATGGGGAGTACCAAAATCTGTGATTCCAGACCCATATCTGCAGCGGTTCATGAAGAAGAAATTAGATGAAAAAATTTCCAAGTTTCTTGATGTTTTTAAAAAGCTGCATATTAACATACCTTTTTATGATGTTTTGGAGTCGATACCTAATTATGCCAAGTTCCTGAAGGACTTGATAGCTAAGAGGAGGAGTGTTGACGAGCCCAAGTTGGTGCAGTTGAACCATGAGGTGAGTGCATTAGTGCACAAAGTGCTTCCCCCGAAGTTGAAAGATCCCGAGAGTTTCACTATCTTATGTGATATCGGGAATGGAATTAAAAGGGGGGCATTATGCGATCTTGGAGCGAGCATTAATCTGATGTCATTGTCGCTATTTAAGAAGTTGGAGGGTGGAGAACTTCAGCCGACAATGATGACGCTTCAACTCGCCGACCGGTCAATTACTAGACCTCAAGGTGTAGTTGAAGACGTCCTCGTTAAGGTGGGAGATCATATATTCCTAGCTGATTTCGTAGTCCTTGACATGGAGGAGGATGAGAGCGTACCTTTGATCTTGGGAAGGCCGTTCTTGGCTACGACCGGGATGGTGTTGGATGTGGCGAATGAGAAGATCACGGTGAAAGTTGATGATCAAGAGGTAAAGATTTCTCTATATGAGGCCATGAAGTATCCGATGGAGGAAGAGAATGAAGAGCTCAAGAGTGTAGAAGTGGCCAAAGTAGAAGGAAA
The DNA here is from genome assembly GCA_947034835.1 of Ballota nigra. Lineage (NCBI taxonomy): Eukaryota > Viridiplantae > Streptophyta > Magnoliopsida > Lamiales > Lamiaceae > Ballota > Ballota nigra. The sequence continues at coordinate 27,790,566 of OX344730.1, forward strand.
AGAAGGAGTAGATAAGAAGAAGCCAAAAGTCAAGAAGTGGGTACCTCCGTGGAGAGCGAAAAAGAAAGTGAAAACACCGCCCGAGGTAAAAAGGAGGATGGGAATCGAGCGAAAAACTTAGACAACTTCTCTTATGAGAATAAGGGAGGTAAATTTGAGTATCATGTCCCATAAGCTCCTTTGAGCTCGGTCCGACATTAGGACCTTAAAAATAGCACTGAGTGTGAGGTAACCCATTTTTATTTGCTTTGGAGTGTTTTTAGTTATTAGTGTTTTTGTTTTGAGTCGTATGTTATAACCTCGTTTTTTAGTGAGTTGCTTGTAGGCTTTTCTCGAGGAAGTAAAGGTATCATGGAGTTATTCAAAAGGGAGGAACTCAAGCAAGGGACTGTGCCAAGTTGATTAAGAGAAACATGAATTATTTGGATGAGGTAACCACCACCCCAAACTTAGACCGCTTCACAAGGTCGAAGTTTGGGGGGTGGAGTTTTTATATGTTTTATGTTGATAATACACAGGCGCACACCCTCTCTCCGAGTTCTGTTAGGTTATATATTGTGCCCTGAGATACTTCTCGAGTTGATATTGTGTTAAGCTGCTTTGATGTGCTACTACATATTTCATGCTTATCAATTTTCTTATGCTTGTTGATTGTTATCTTTGAGTGTGAGTATGGGTTAGTGATTTGTGGAGTTGAATTAGAGTCTAAGTTGTGTGAGTGTAGGAGTTAGAGTTGATTTGAGAGAGAACTCGTATACTTACGAAATTTCTTTTTGAATACTTGTGTGATAGGAAAGTGAGAATTCAATAGGACTAGCATGGATGTGAAACCCGAGAGATTTGAGCCTATATAGAGATTAAAATTCATTAAATTGATCTCATTGTTTGTGAGTGGATCTTCACCTTAGAGGTGCTAGAACTTATGGGTACTCTCGCTTCTTAATTGTGTCTAGTTTGAAATGCCGAAAGTGATTTTAGGTCATCTTTGATTTGTTGAGTCACTTAGCCTAAATTAGCCTACCAATGACATTTATCCCTTGTTAGCCCGTTTGAGCCTTAGCCTATTTTATTTGCTAGCACATTTGAGCTTATCCAAATTCTAAAACTCTTTTTGTCCCAATTTGAGTGGAGAATATGAAAGGTTGTGAATGAGAAGGGACCGAGTTGAGTTGAGATGGAGAATTATTAATGGTTGAGTGAATATGAGAAAATGTGTAATGATATTTTGAGTTGTGGGGAAGACCAAAAATTTGAGAATGAGCAAAAGAAAACATGAGCTCATATGTATAGTGTGAAAAAAAGTGAAGTGATTGAACAGTGAAAAGAGTTAGAAAAAAAAAAGAATTGAGGTGTTGAGAGTAGTTGGAATTGAAAGTGCTTTGCATGGAGATTTTTTAAGAAGTCGGTTCCGTGTATTGAAAATACCAAAGTTTGATTTTCTATTCTCCATTCACTTGAGTCAGCTTATCCTATATAGTTACCCCACCTGTCCAAAGAGCCTTACATTACAACCTTAAAAAAGTCCTTATTGATTCGGCATGAATTCTAGACAGTTATCGAAGTTGAGAGTGCTTACAAGTCTATGGTGTAGGATCAAGCGCTTGCCACTAGACTAAAAGCCCGGACTTGTAGTGAGGTGCTACTTTATTTCCTTTAACCATATCTAGCTGCAGCGCCACGGATCGAATAGCCTCCGCCGGATTTGGCGCACCGGGCCTTTATCTCACCCGACTCGGCTGGGAGATGCTGGACTCCGCGCCCAACAATCCTCCCCCAGCATCTGCCAGCCCTCTTGGCCAACAAATGCCTTCCACTGGGATTCGAACCCGTGACATGTGCTCTGATACCAATTGTAGGATCAAGCGCTTGCCACTAGACTAAAAGCCCGGACTTTAAGTGAGGTGCTACTTTATTTCCTTTAACCATATCTAGCTGCAGCGCCACAGATCGAATAGCCTCCGCCGGACTTGGCGCACCGGGCCTTTATCGCACCCGACTCGGCTGGGATATGTTGGACTCCGCCCCCAACATATGGCTACTAATTTGTGTGATTGATTGATTGAATGAGTCACTTATTATTAATATACACTTGTGAGGCAGTGATACACATCGCCGAGAGCACATCCGTGTTTGATTTTGGTGGTTCTTATTGAATATCCACGAGTAGGATGAAGGAGGTGAACTTGTGTATGGGTGATCGATCTTTGAAGCTTGAATACTATTACTTGCATGATTTGGTTCTATGATTCATTCTTAATAATTTCACTTGACTTATTGTTTCATTTCTTGAGGACAATCAATATGGTAAGTTTGGGGGGGTTGATTAGGCGTGAAATTGTTATGTTTTGTAGCCCAATTTGCCCATATTTTGAGTATTTTTAACAAGTATTTAGAGTCAATTGAGTATCATTTTTGTAAACTAATTAATTTGCCTCTTTGATGCTCATAGTTGGAAAGAGGGCGAAAAATGGAGCTCGTAGGACTTTGAATCGACCCAAACGGACTCCCGGTTGAGAAGATATGAAGGTTTTTCGAACAAGTAAATAGCAGCCGAAAGTACTCAAGCAGTCGAGCTCGAGCAATAGGTTCTCAAGCACTCGAGAATGGGCTCGAGTAGAAGAGAGGTCAAACCCTAAGCACTCGAGCACTTGAGAAGGGGCTCGAGTGGTCGAAAGCCAGGCACTCGAGCCAAAATTTGCGCTGGAAAGAGAGGGCACTCGAGCATGCTTAGCTCGAGCACTAGGCACTCGAGTAAGGCCTGTGCTCGAGCCCTACAAATAAGTTCGGCCTAAATCACCCCAAATTGGCCCGTTGCCTATAAATACCCCATCCCAAGCTCATTTTTACGGACTTTTTGATCACTATTGATATTTTTAGATGCATAAAGGAAGGAGAAGAGCTTGGGCAAGAGATTGGAAGAGTTTTACACTTTGTAATCAAGGTTTTGATTTAAGAATTCATAGTTTTAGTATTTCTTTTGAACTTCTTAGATTAATTCTTTCTATCTTTGTTCTTTGAGACTATAAAAGCTTTTCAGATTATAAGAGATTATTTTTTAGACTTTGAATTATTCGTTGTTTATGTTCTTTAATTTAGTTGTTAATTCAATTATGTTTATGTTTATTATCATTATTATTGCTTTCATTATCCAAACCACCATGTTAGGCTAGAACCCTTTCATGCTTAGGATAGGATGAACTCGTAGAAGTAGGATGTTGGTACGTAATTAGGATAATTCGTGATGTTTAGTTTTAGTTCTCTTAATTAATTGAATTCTTAAAATAAACCCTAGAATTATCTTGGAAATGAGTACGAAAATTGTTAGAGAGAAGACGACTGCATAACTCTCTAATAACGAATAAGCTTAAGAAAAGGGTTTTAGAAGGGGTTTATAATCTACCGGTTTATCTAGGGAGGACGACCGCATCACCTTAGTTAAATTAGGGTCTTAATAATTAAGCACAATCTATATAACTTGATTAGTGGATTAGTGAAGTAGGTTGATAGAACTAAGTATTAGGATTAATTCTTGAGCTTTTAGTCTTTCAATCTTGCGCTAGATTAGGGATGTTGATTGTCTAGTTTTAGTACACTTAGGATTATTACTTGCACATCATGATTATTTTAGTTATCGTACCAACTCCGTTAGTATACGTAGGAATTCCTATCTCGAGCATCACCATCCCATATTTGCATTTAAACCCAAGTTTTTTAGTTTAACTTAATTATTAGTATAGAGTAGTATAATACAATTTTCAATCCCAGAACAAACATTCATATTAGTTACGAGACGTACATCTCCAGGGATTTACTCGCGTACACACTTTCCCTTAGGTTCGATACTACTTGGTCCCTATACTCGCCCAACTACATTGATCTCATACTCTTGTGGGGTAACTACTAGTATAGCTAGTACATTGCATTCAAGTCAGTGTGGGCGGCGCTTCATCATGCCGCCACGTCATCCCTCGGACGAGCCCTAAATCTCAGGATACGAAACGTCACACCTAAGTTGCTCGCCCCCGGGAATGCTGTTCATCCAAATATCTATGCAAGATGATATCCTGACCCCAGTTGCTCGGCCTTTAAGTTGTTGTCCCGCTCAACATGAAGTCAGGCTAGGGGATAGTTGTTGATAGATGAACAAGAATTGTTATATGGCGAACAGGTTTTACTACCTAAGTAAGGATTTAGGCAGTAGCACATCCACATCCCTATGAAGAACAAGTATGATATAAAGTTGGTGCATAAACTAATCCAAGTAGTGCTCTTACATCCACCAACATTCTTGGCGGATAACTTCCTGACGAACAGTTTTTTTTGGTGAACAACTCACACTAAAGAGAGTTACCCAGATTAGGTGAACCCCAAAATAATGATGGGCGAACAACATTGCACCCATATTTCCCGAAATGCGAACAACTTACAATAAAGAGTACACGATGGAGATCAACACATTAGGCCATGACGAACAACTCAATGGACAAGATAAGACACAAAAAGAAGATTTTGTAACTAAGTTTTAGCTTAGATAAGGTCAAACTAGTCAGCATTGACACATGTCATCCATGCAAGCATGGAAGTCCATGAGACCCATCCACCACCTACTTGATGACTTGTATAAATAGGCTGCACTCCATTAATAAATTTCAAGTTCAAATACACAAAATTCCTACTACACACACCACACACCTAAAAAATGCACACATACGAAATAAATACGTAATCTATACACGTATTTACTATTTTCTAACCCAGTTCTATTGTACTTACTATTTACGGTAGTAATCAATCACACGAAATTGTTTGGTGATTTTCGATTTAAAACAACCACTAATCCACGTGATTAGAATCGATTACCAACATTCATACCAGGAGAATATGTTTGATCACAAACAATTATGAGTCTTTGTGAAAACCATTGGTTTCTGCGAAAAACCCTAAAACTATTAGTCTCGCTCACCACCTTATTTTTGTTTTCATGTAAACACTCATTATCCTACAGGGATAACTCTTCGAGTGTACGTACGATAGAACCAAACCTTATTTTTAGCGAGTTTAACTCTGCCACATTTTTGCTTCATCCTTATTACACCCAAATCAAAGTGCTTTGGGCACTCAATTTAGGTATTGGATCCAGATTTTAGAAAGAGCAACTGTGAACACAGATATGTTGTCGACAATAAATTTATATTATTACTCCAGTATTTATTTATTGATCTCATATTAACCAGATTCACATCATTTCCCTTATGTATTTGATATGGTCGTTCCGCAATCCTTATATTAGATCATTTTGTGCACGTGCTTTGTTACTAGGATTCTTCGTCTTCAGGACGAATCTCTTCTGAAGATTTCAAGTCTTCTGGACGTATCTCTTCTAGAGATTTCAAGTCTTCTGGACTTATCTCTTCTGGATATTTCAAGTTTGACTTACCAGTTTTGCTAGCTTTCATTCTAGGTGTGTATGTTTATTTTATAGGTCCTTTACACTTTAGGCGTATGGGGGCATGCATACTCGTTTTTATTGGGACCTCTACACCTTTGTAGCCAGTAAAATCATTTGGCAGGTTACTTTCTATATATTGCAAGTTACTTATCTTTTGAAAGTTCTATTTAACTAGCATGAGTCTAAATATCAAAGATCTTTTTCCTTCAGAGAAATTTCTTGGTCTTTTTCCTTCAAGGAAAATATCTCATTTTGTTTCCTTCAAGGAAACTTCTCGGCATTCATTTGATTTTTGGATTCTAGTCTCCCCTAATGCCGAGAATAAACTCTTCATCAATTATGTAGTCAGCCAACAAAGTTGCTAACATGTTGTGGTGGTACGCGTACTGCACAATAGAATGTTCGCAGATGGGAAATAATGTGTCATTTTCTGCACACTAGTTGTAGAGTGGAGTACTAATGATATGCAGTGGGTCAGATTTGAATTCGAGTAGCTATATGTAGATTTCATGCCCCTAACATGTAGCTAAGTTGGAATTTCTGCAATAACGGTCTAGCGAATAGTTTGATGCATCATATTAGTGACTCAGCTAGACCATTATGGTGTGGATGTAAGAGACTTAATGCTTCACTTTAATTTCCCAATGCCATATAATAAACATTGAATGTTGTCAATGTGAGCTCACTGGCATTATCCATTCGAATGGATTTAATTTGGTAATTTGGGAAATGAGAACTAATCTTAATAGTTTTGCAATAGGCTTACCAAAAGCGTGATTACAAGTGGGTAACGAGCATACATAAGTCCACCATATGAAAGCATTAATTATGGTCATTAACTATCAAAATGGTCCCTATACTAGGATAATTAGTGTTGGTCCCAAAAAGGTTATCCAGCGGAAAGCGTTTTGAGTTTATTTTTAATGAAAACCCAATTTTAAATTAAATGCTAAAATTAAAGAAGCAGAAATCTAAAAAGCATAAAGTAGAGAACACCAGATTTATAGTGGTTCGGACCAACTTGTCCTACGTCCACTCTCCCTTTCTCCAAAGGGGTCTTTCTCACTCTCCAACTGACTTACTCACTTACTGACTGGAATTTGGAAGTACCAGTTCCTTCTTACAACTTACAACAACCTTATCTAACAAGATGAACAGGTTGAGTGATAATCCAACTAAACTCCTAATAGAGTGTATATAAACTAGAAAGGACAAAGGTGAGTGATTGGAAGAGTTCGTGTGTTCTGTTGTGTGCTCTTGCGCGACTCTTGTCCTATGAACTCATCAAAATCACTCATATATATAGTTGTAGGAATTAACTAGCCGTTGGGAACTAGCAATTCAAACAACCATAATTGGAGGGATATAATCAATCAAAGATTGATTATATTGATTGATTAGTTGACTTTCAATCAAGCAATCAATCAATCAGATCCTCCATCAGTTGACTTCCAGATTGCCTTCTTCTCCATCAAGAATTTCCAAAGTCTTCTTGTCTCCAGATTACAATGATGCTTCTGGTAGGTGAACTAATCCGTCTCTCTCATCTGGTCTGGTCTCGTCTGGTCTGGGGTCTTCTGGTCCTCATCTGGTCAGGTAACACTACAGCTCTGGTCCTCATCTGGAAGAGGTCTCCCGGCAGACTCCTCTGGTCAGACTCCTCTGGTCCAAGCTCCTCTGGCAGACTCCTCTGGTCCAAGCTCATCTGGTCAGACTCCTCTGGTCAGACTCCTCTGGTCCAAGACTCCTCTGGTCAGACTCCTCTGGACCTCATCTGCTCTGGCAACTCTTCTGCTCTGGTGACTCTTCTGCTCTGGTGACTCTTCTGCTCTGGACATCTCATCTGGTCACCTTCTCTGGTCACCTTCTCTGGTACCTCATCTGGTACCTTCTCTGGTCTGCACAGATTTCTTCCCCCTTAACCAAAGACCTATTCTAGACCAAGACTAATCTGTAGCTGACTAACAGGTTCAGCTAGTCTTATTACAAGTTCTTGTTTTAACATCTTCAAAACATCTAATCTATGTCCTAACAATTTCCCCCTTTTTGATGATGTTAAAACTGTAAGAACTTTAAATAAAACAAGACAAGAAAAATTTGAAACATCTAAATAGAGATTCTAGCAGGTTGGGTCAACTGATCTTCCCCCTCAAAGTATGCTCAGCTGATATTGAGGCAAAGCATCAGCTGGTCTTCTTGTGTATCTGCAGGCAATCAACTTTTTGGTACCCTACTGGGTCAAGGGGGGTTAGCACAACATTTAGGAAGCCACAAGAATAGATCATCCCTTTTTGAATCAGGTGATCTTATTTTTCTTCCATACATATCAACAAAAACACACTGAACATAAGAAGCTTCGACATGGTTATTTCTTCTAGAGGCTCTTCTTCTCTTATGAGCTTGTCCAGTAGAAGGAATAACTTGTCTTAAAGCAACAGACTTGAAATTCTTTTGATAAGGATAAGTCTTACTAGAACCATCAAAGGTTCCAGCAGGTCTAGCAGATGACTTGAAAGTCCTCTGCAGGTGAGTAGGAGTCATCTGGTTCTGCCTCTTTTGAGAAGATCCAGATTGTCTTCTACTCTGCTGGCCTGGCTGAGGTCTTTTATTCTAGGTATAGCCCTTCTTAAAATTCCTCCTCTGCCTTTTGGGTTTTTGAGTTTTAGGACTCATCTGCCCATTAGGCTGAGTTGCTTGGTCAGCTGGCCTTTTACCCTTATCAATAAAATTACTAGTCTGTTCTTCTTTCTGAACAGGTGAGGATTCAGGTTTGGTATAACCAAGGCCTGTTTTATCATGCTCTCTTTGAGATGAGGCAGCTATATGTGACACAGCATTGTTTGCTATAGTCAGCTGCTCCAGTCTCAGCTTGAGCTTGTCCTCACTATCTTTTACAATCTTGTTTTGATGGAAGAGTTCATCGAACTTAGCTTCCAGCAGAGTATATTCATTATCTTTCTCAATGTTTTCAGCAAGCAACTTTTCTATTAGCTTAGTTTGTTCATCACATCTGGTTTTCAAGTCAGTGGACTCTTCTACCAGAGTTTGAACTTGTTCAACTGGTAGATCAGTTGGGTTGCTAAAACATTGTGAAAGCTTCTGATTTTCTGCTTTCAACTTTGTGTTCTCTTCTTCCAACTTTTGACAAAGTTGTATAGAAGTTTGGAGATCTAATAACATCTTCTGCATATCAGACTCCTCTGATTGTTCAGAAAAAGAAGAATGAGAAGAAGAAGAGGGAGTTCGATTACATACCTCGTCTGTTACCAGACATATCTCTTCGTCTGGTCCAAAATTTGATGATGAACCAGAAGTGGATACCTCATCTTCCTCATCTGCTATGCTTCTTTTGGAGTACCTCCTGGTGTCTCTTCTACTGCATCTCTTTGAGCCCATTTCTGCAAAATTTGTTAGCACAACAAATATTTGGGTTTTCAAAAAATGGATCTGCCCTGGTGACCACCGAGATAATTTCAAAATAGTAGTCTGTAGGACACACTGCTCTGATACCACTTGTTGGTCCCAAAAAGGTTATCCAGCGGAAAGCGTTTTGAGTTTATTTTTAATGAAAACCCAATTTTAAATTAAATGCTAAAATTAAAGAAGCAGAAATCTAAAAAGCATAAAGTATAGAACACCAGATTTATAGTGGTTCGGACCAACTTGTCCTACGTCCACTCTCCCTTTCTCCAAAGGGGTCTTTCTCACTCTCCAACTGACTTACTCACTTACTGACTGGAATTTGGAAGTACCAGTTCCTTCTTACAACTTACAACAACCTTATCTAACAAGATGAACAGGTTGAGTGATAATCCAACTAAACTCCTAATAGAGTGTATATAAACTAGAAAGGACAAAGGTGAGTGATTGGAAGAGTTCGTGTGTTCTGTTGTGTGCTCTTGCGCGACTCTTGTCCTATGAACTCATCAAAATCACTCATATATATAGTTGTAGGAATTAACTAGCCGTTGGGAACTAGCAATTCAAACAACCATAATTGGAGGGATATAATCAATCAAAGATTGATTATATTGATTGATTAGTTGACTTTCAATCAAGCAATCAATCAATCAGATCCTCCATCAGTTGACTTCCAGATTGCCTTCTTCTCCATCAAGAATTTCCAAAGTCTTCTTGTCTCCAGATTACAATGATGCTTCTGGTAGGTGAACTAATCCGTCTCTCTCATCTGGTCTGGTCTGGTCTGGTCTGGGGTCTTCTGGTCCTCATCTGGTCAGGTAACACTACAGCTCTGGTCCTCATCTGGAAGAGGTCTCCCGGCAGACTCCTCTGGTCAGACTCCTCTGGTCCAAGCTCCTCTGGCAGACTCCTCTGGTCCAAGCTCATCTGGTCAGACTCCTCTGGTCCAAGACTCCTCTGGTCAGACTCCTCTGGACCTCATCTGCTCTGGCAACTCTTCTGCTCTGGTGACTCTTCTGCTCTGGTGACTCTTCTGCTCTGGACATCTCATCTGGTCACCTCTCATCTGGTCACCTTCTCTGGTACCTCATCTGGTACCTTCTCTGGTCTGCACAGATTTCTTCCCTCTTAACCAAAGACCTATTCTAGACCAAGACTAATCTGTAGCTGACTAACAGGTTTAGCTAGTCTTATTACAAGTTCTTGTTTTAACATCTTCAAAACATCTAATCTATGTCCTAACAATTAGTCCACAAATATCTCAATGAAACCATTCTAAAAATGGGAGATTTAATTCTAACTTTAGTACGATTCAACCGTACTCTAAGTTCACCTTTTGTACATGCCATATAAATTTATTTACGAAAGGGTTTGACGTATTATAGCAAGTGAACTTAGACAAAATCTGACATAGCACGTTATTATTTTAGATGGACTAACCGCTCATGCTATAATTTGTATGAATCTAAGTTGGATTTTAAGACCACATCTACAACTCTTCAGGAGGTTAAATTTTGTTACTAAGATCTTCCACGCTTCAGGGGTGCTTTAGATTCATCACCATGTAATACTTTGTCTTTTAGGGACATCAATTTTAACCGGGAATATTCTATATAAATATGTGATTTAGTGACTCTACTAGAGTTGTTAAAGACATCCGGTAATTGAGTTGTAATTTTTTGCAAATATTAATTATGGCGAAGCATATAGTTATAACATGCATAACAATCATAAAATAATGACTCTATGTATCTTGACAACTCATAGTCTTTAATGTCATATCACTAACAATGTTCATGTTTGCTTCAGGCAAACTAGTATGCTGATATTCGCTTGGGGAATACTCGATCTCGACCACCTCAACAATTATTTGACATCGGCCATAATTTTCATCTATCGATAATTTCTGCTATCGATTTTATTTAAATTTTTGTCGATGAATATAATCCTTCAGAGATTTTTATAAACGACGATGAATATAATCCTTCAGTATTTTCATAAATGACGATGAATATAATCCTTCAGGGATTTTTATAAACGACGATGAATATAATCCTTCATGGATTTTTATAAATGATTGATATCTTATTGAGATGGTATCGTATAATTTAATCAGTGCATCTGCCTTCTGGGCAAAGATGGGGTCAAAATTTCATTACATTTGTCCCAAATGAAGCAAGATGAATCTCAAAGCTCAAGTCAAGATACTAATAATGCCCAATTATGTAAATCACTCTTGTCTCCAAAATCTTCGAGGTCTAAGCTCAAAAGATCATCGTTGTCTATGTCAAAATCTGCTTCAGGAAGACTAACATGGTAAGATTCACCCTGAGGGACCTTGCCCTTGTTGTCCTTTTGTATCTTTCGATAAGCCTCAACCAAGTGTTTGGGGTTGCAGATTTCCTTCCCTTCCACGCTTACACCTGTTGGTGATTGGCTCTAATCATGTGGATTAATGGCCATTTTTAACCGGTTTTAGGATCACCAAACAAGAACGTGTGATTGATTACCACCGTAAATGGTAAATTCGATTGTACGGGTTATAAAATCGTAAATACGAGTATCAAATTCGTATTTATTTCATGTGTGTGTATGTTTAAGTGTATGAGTGTGTGTAATTGGAGTATTTGTGAATTTGAACTTAAAATTTATTACTGAAGAACAACTATTTATACTAACCACCAAGTAGGTGGTGTACATGACTCTTGGACTTTCAAGCTTGTATGCTTGACATGTGTCCTTTGACCTTGCTTGATCTTATCTAAGCTGAAATTTAGTTACAAAGTCTTATTTTTGGTCTTATCTCGAATTCATTATTGTTCGTCCTTGTTCCCTTGGGTAGTCCATCACTCTTTTAATAAAAGTTGTTCACCTCTTGAAAGTGTGGTTCATAAGTTGCTCGCCGTTAGGTTCCTTGTAGATGTTCTTCGTGATCTTTGTCCTTTATTCGTTATGCACCTATCTGGTCCGTTATGTGATCTGGTGTTGTACACCTCTTAAGCTGGTAAATACACCTCCTCTTGACAATATTGTTCGTCATTTATGGCCTGGTTTATTCATATTTGGTCTCAGTTTTTTGGACTTGTTCGCATAAAAGTTGTTCGTCAACCATGTTGTTCGTCACAAAGTGCACTACTTGGATTAGTTTATGCACTCCCTTTTGCTTAATCATTTCTGGTTTGAGTATTTGGCTTCATAATCTTCACTTAGGCCTTAACTCTTGCTCGCTGAGCTCTTACTTATGTTTGCCTATCAACAATTGCCCCCTATCCTGGCCCAATGTTGCTTTGAGCGAGACGAACGACTTTGACCTCGTCGAGCAACTTTAGTAGTGTCGTTCCGTATTCCAAGGTTGTTGAAGGATTACGAGGATGACATGGGCGGTATGATGAGACGCCGCCCACACGCACGTTTCTTCGAGGTGATGTGCCCCTGTATTTGCTCGCAGATCCTCCATCTCTTTCAATTATGCATAAGGGACCCCATTTTCTTTCATTTCGGCCCCATAATTTTTTAATAATACGGGTTTTACCCCGTTTCTTGCTTATGTATATAAACGAGTGGGAAACAAAATTTTCCCACTCTTCTTCATTTGCTACAGAGACCTCCGGCATCGAAACTCCATTACCGGCGATTCCCAAGCTTTTCCGGCGTAATTCTTTCGATTTCCAGCCCTCGTCTTATTCCCAAGGTAGTTATTCCACTTAATCGTTTAGTTTTATTCTTTTTTCTTTTCTTTCCTCCTAGACTTGCGCCACCACCACCTTGTGAAAATTAGCGCCGCCGTCTCCTGTAAAAATTGCCACCATTCTTCATAACCTTCCTCTTTTAGTTCTTCTTATACTCGAAACCCATGTCCTCACATTCAAGTAATCGGACTTCCGAAGAGAGTTTGGACCCTCTTTTTCCGATCATGTCGTTCGAAATACAACCTCCATTCGAAATTTCATCGAAGACGCACCCCGATGTTGATTCTGTTATCTGATCTGTGGAGGATACTAGTGCTCGTCAATTCAGCAAGGAAATTATAGCGGCAGCGAGCAGAAATTTGGACGAGGAATCTTCCTCGAGTTCTGAATCTGAAGAGTCAGATCCCGAATTTGACGAGCTAACTCGTGAATTCTTATAGGGGATTGACTTTCCAAACCCTAAAATGCTCGAGAACAAAATCCCATCTGGAGTTGCTCGCCCCTTTGAATGGCGAGCATATGCAGACGAATTTGCGAATAGGTTTCCCCCTCCCCCATGAGTAGTACTTGATTTGGAGCGAACTGATTTCTAGACGAGTAGGATTCGTAGTGTTGTTCGCAAGAGCGAGCTCGCCTCAATCCATGAAACGTATCAGATTCCACATGATATTTTTATGTGGGCTCCAAAAAAGAAGGAAAGAGCTGATCACCCTCCGCCTGGATGTACAACGATCAACATCGATACTTTAATTACGGGATTAAGGTTGCCATTACCCCCAGTTGTTGGTCGCTTTTTTGATACAATCAACCTTGCCATCACCCATATTACTCCGATTGGGTGGATGAACTTGCTCGGCGTAATGGGTTTGTTCGCCTTAGAAGGATACGTGGATCGCATTACCGCCGAGGAGGTGAATTATCTGATAATGATCACTAAATGCCCAATTGGTGAGGAGGGGTATTATTATCTGAAAGCCCGAACCGGACTCAAGATTGTTAAAGGGGTGCCGAACAAGATCAGAGATTGGAAGCAACACTTCTTCTTCATAGGGGGTGATTGGCGAGCATCTTCTGGCCCACACGGTGGTGTTGGGCGTATTAATTCCCTAGCTTCTTATGGGAAAATTAGACGTAAGCTTACTTCTGTTCGTCTAGGGATTGTGTTGTTCTAATTTAACTTTTTTTGTTTGCTCGCAGGTCCTCGTCTCCTCAAGTGGAATACGGAAGAGGAAGAGATTGGCTCAAAATTCCTCTTCACCTCCTGTTTGGTCGCCCTTTGAAACAAAGCAGAAAGGACGATTCAATACGTGAACAAGAAGAAGTGCAAAAAATTTGCTCGTCTCTACACCTATCCACATCATCTCGAGGCTGAGGCTGAAGTGCCCCCAGGTATGAGAAAATTTCTAACTTTTAACTTTATTCTTGTTCGTCATATTGAAACCTTGCTCTTCATTAACACTCTCCCTTGCTTTTTTTTAGCCGAGCAAGTCACAACAGTCGTTCCCCTTTGCTTCGGACTTCTGGAGCAAACCGATCAGTTTCGGGTAAATGGATACTCTGATATAGAACAAGAAAAATTGAATTTGATTAATTCAACTTAATACTTTGGAAAAATTAGAAAATTGCAAAAATATGATGGAATTACGAATGGAGTTGGTGTCATGAGTTTCTTTTTAGGAGAAGGGATCAAATATCTAGGAGACGGTCGTAATTATTCTTATCTTTTCGTCTATTTTTCTTGTGTATCAATTTTTGTAATTAGTTCTTTGTTTTCAGTTTTTTGATCAAATATTTTCAATCTTGAATTATCCTTATTTTCATTGATATTTATTAGATAAGACTCTTCAGAAATGGGTCTATTTCTGTCTCTGTAAATCGAAAGTAGAATTCTTTTTCCTTTCCATTCACTTGGATTTCTTCCGTTTCACGATTCCAATTCCATATACAGAATTTTATTAATTTATTTTTTCATATTTTTTTGTCAGATAAATAAAAAATCCCAGAGTATATCTTCGTTCGGGTGTTATTTCGAAAACTAGGATCAGTCATGGCAAACTCACGTTGCAATTTGTCAATAACAAGCTGCATGTGAGTTGGAAGTCAGACTTCTGTGCTGTATGACGAGGAAGACGGGGATCCCGGCTCGCGTGGTTCCAACAATCGGCGGGGAAAGAGCACGAGATGCCGCTGCCGAAGGGAAGGAAAATTAAGGGGGACCCACCTTCCAAAGTGCTAGCAATGACGAACAAACCCGAGGGTGCAAAAGTTCATCGGCAAGCTGCCCCCCACCAAGCGTTCCACCCCCATCTCCCCCCGCTTCATCTCCTCACGGAGCAAAACACTTAAAAAGGGTAGATGGGACTCCTGTGGCACAACCGGTCCCCGTTGGTAACAAGGGGAAGGAAAAGGTGGGAAAGAGCCATGCTCGCACTCACCAGGATGAGATTGTTCGCCATACTTCAACTGAGCCGGTTGAGTGAATAGACAAGGCGAGGAAAAATAAATAGAGCCCTCCCCGAGGTCCAGAAGATATAACCCACTTAGGCTGGGATGATAAAAAACTTGTTGAGTAAGTTTATCCTTTGACTTGCTTTGTCGAACAAAATTTATACTCTTTAGAAATTTCTAAGTATAAGTTATTTTCTTATTCGCAGATATCGGATAGAGAATCATCCGGGTCGAGCAAACCTCGTCCACCAGTACGTCTGCTCCAAAACTCCAGTAAACATAAGGGAGATTCCGGGCAAGCACGTCCAAAGGGCTACTGAGTTGATCGCCCGTGCTTGGACCAGACCCATGGAGAAAACTATCTCCATGCAAGGAGTGTTGGACAACTTTCATCTTTCCATGATCCAGCACGCCAATGCGCTTGTAGTGGCCCAGAAAGGGATGGCCCAGCTTGCTAATCTGGAAGAAGTTGTTCGTCGCTATGCCGGTACTGCTCAGCAGTTGACTGAGGAAAAGAATGGTTTGGTCAACCAATATGAGGCCAGGATTGCTCGCCTCAACAACCAGCTTAAACTCGCCGATAACATCGAGAAGAAACATTTCGAAGATTATCAAATGTTATCGGCCGAGCTCAAGAGTAAGGATGCCGAGGTCGAAGAGAAAAATAAGAGTGAGGCTGCTGCTGAGCAAAAGCTGACTGAGGCTGAAGCGGAAATTACTCGCCTTAATGAGGTGATAAAGAGTATGTTTACTCAAGAACAGATGGAGTTCGAGTTACAAAGTCGATCCGGACCCATCATAAATCTGGGATACATTTGCACTTATGCTGATTGCATTCGCCTTGCACATGCATACGAGAAACCTGATTTGGTCGATGAGATGGGTAGGGATCTGGAGGAGTTTGTCGAGCGTTACCCTCCTCCGAACAACATCAAACTCCAGCTGGGGGATATGATTGACTACGGGGTTAAGATTGATAAACTTGACCCCAGAATCATTGTTACTCGTCCCCCAGTTCCTGCTGAAGTGGGCGAGCAACCTGTTGATGGCGAGCAAGCAACTGTCGAGCAAGAGCAAAAAGCGGCTGAAGACTTGGCCAGCGACATGATCGTCGATCCACCCGCCAATCAAGCCCAAGATCCTTCACAGGGCAAGCAACATCAAGTTTAAGACTTAGAATTTCTTGAAATTTCTTCTTGTAATAGTTGCTCGTCCTTTTTGTAGTACATTTCACTTTCACACTTTTGTACTATTTTTTAGGCTCAATGCTTTAGTATTAATGAATGTCTTTTGTTCGCTCATCTTTTCTTTATATGTTAATTGCCTTTACATTTTTGTATAATGCTTTTGCAATTATAACATATAATATTAGGCTTTGTTCCATTTGAACTTTGCCTTTTAGTAGAATACGGGTTTAGCCTTAGGTTTTGTTCATCTTAAAAAATGAACAACCTTTAAGTGGCCTTGGTCCTTAAGATTGGACTTATACCTTGAGCTTTGGACTTATCTCCCAATGAACAACTATATTTACATCATGAAAATTTACATGTGTTTTAAGACTGTTCATCATTAACATGTATAATCTGACGAACAACTTTGAACACTAACAAAAATGTTATGCTCACTTATAATATTTTTGCCGAGCAATTCTATCTAAAACCAAAAGATATGAACCAGCACCAAACTATACAATGTGCCGAACAACCTTTCATTCTATGCTTAATAAAATTTTCAAAAAATTAGGCAAGTTTTTTATTCATTTGGTTCACTTGCCCCCTAAGATACTTGTTCGCCCAAGAGTTGACCTTGTTCGATCTATTGATAGTACTTCTTCAGATATATAGTGTTCCAAGAGTATTGGGCCGGTTTGCCTTCCATGTCTTCGATATCATATACACCATTAAGGAATTTGACCGTTATACGATACGGGCCCTCCCAAGTCGATCCCAGTACACCTGGAGGTTGGGCGAGCACCTTTCTTAGAACAAAATCTCCAACTCTGAATTCCCTGACTTTAATATGGGAATTATAATAGCGTTCTGCTCGCTGCTTATACGTAGCATTTTTTAGCTCGGTATTTAATCATTTTTCCTCGAGAGAATCCATTTCAGTAGCTAAAGCAGAGTTGTTCGTCTGTTCATCAAAGTTGGTCGTCCTAATTGTATTGGCCTTTAACTCAATTGGTATTATGGCTTCTGTTCCGAAAGCCATTGCAAAATGTGTCTCTCCGGTGCTCGACCTGGGAGAAACTCTATATGCCCATTGCAAAAGCCATTGTGAAGGTCTGTGTTGTTGTTGCTTCTGAATTGACTGGAGAGCAGTGATTAGGCGTGAAATTGTTATGTTTTGGTGCCCGATTTACTCATGTTTTGAGTGTTTTCGATTAGTGCTTGGAGTCAAATGAGTATAATTTTTATAAAATTATTAATTTGTCTCTTTGGTTTTCATAGATGGATAGAGGGCGAAAAGAGGAGTTCGTAGGACTTTGAATCGGCCAAAACGGACTCCCGGTTGAGGAGATATGAAGATTTTACGAACGAGTGCACAGCAGCCAGCGCTCGAGCGTTTTGCTCGAGCGCCGGCGCTCGAGCGAATCACTCGAGCGGCCAAAAACTTACAGAACAGTTTCAGCGCTCGAGCGAATCACTCGAGCGGAAACCGCTCGAGCGTTTTGCTCGAGCAACCACGTATTTTCGCCTCCGGATGCGTATTTTCGGCCCATTAACTCCCGTTTCGACCCGGTGCCTATATATACCTCTTCCAAACACGTTTTGAAGGATCCCCAACTTTAGAAATCACTTTAGACTTAATTTTTAGAGAGAGGAAGAGGAGAAGAACGAGCAAGCTTTACTTTTACGTTGTTGAGGTTTTTTATACGAATTCTTAGTTTTCTTTTCGTTTCTTAGTTTTTTTTCATTAGCTTGATTACTTTAAACGTTTTAAACTTCGTTTTAGTTAATTCAATTTCAGTTCTTCGTATTTATTTTCTTTTTAAACCCCAGTTCATGTTTCTTATTTTCTTCGTTCAATTCATCATGTTTATGTTCGTTGTTTCTTCTGTTGCTTTTATTTATGTTAAAACCATGTCCGGCTAAAACCCTTGCGTGCTTAGGTTAGGATGAACTCGTAGAAGTAGGATGTGGGTACGTAATTAAGGTAATTGGTGACGTTAGTTTTAATTCTCTTAATTAATGAATTCATATAATTAATCTTAACTCTACCTTTGAATTTCGTACGAAAGTGTTAGAGAGAGGACGACCGCATCACTCAATAACAATTAGTAGTCTTAACGAGAGGGTTTAGGAAAGGTTAATTCATCTACCGGTTTAGCGAAGGAGGACGACCGCATCACCTTAGTTAAATTAGGGTCTCATTAATTAAGCACAATTCATTAACTTGTTAGTGGATTAGTGAAGTCGATTGCTAGGATAAAGTATTAGGGTGAGAAATCTTGAGCTTTCATTCTACGATCTTTTACTTAGGTTAATTCTTGTTTGTCACGATTACTTTGATTATGTACCTACTCCGTTAGTATACGTAGGGATTCCTATCCTGAGCATCACCATCTCATACTTGCATATACACCTTAGATACTTAGTTTAATTTTCCTTTTGCATTCGTAGGATAATTTAGTTAGCTTAATTAATCTTTCCAATAATCCAAAAACAACACACTCATATTAACTACGACGCGTAGATCTTCAGGGATCTATTCGCATATACACCATCCCTTGGGTTCGATAATACTTGGTCCCTATACTTGCCCATACTACAGTGAACCCGTTCTCTTGCGGGGTAGCTACTAGTAGAAGCTAGTATTTTCGCTTCAAGTCAATGGCGCCGTTGCCGGGGATGGCGTTATATGCTTTTTGAATAGGACTTGTCGATAGCTTAGTAGTTAGTAGTGGGTGCTTATTTTCTGTTTTTTTTATTTCTTATTGTTATTTTTAGTTATTCGGCAATTGTGTTTTGATCCTTCTGCTAGTGTGTCAGGTTTATGAGAACACGCTCACAAGGGAATACGAGTGAAGAGAGATTACCTGCAGATCCTGAGACAATAGCCAGAAGGAACCGAGCTTACTTGAGAAGAATGAACGCTGCCGACTTAGGGAAGGAACCAATGGACATCAATAATGAGTTGGACGATGCTGCCAACGATTTCAATCAGGCAGTAGACCGAGTTGAAGGTACTGGAGTTAGTGGTAGCCAGAATCAAATTCCATTAGGGGATAGCCAGAGCCTAAACCCGGATACACAGAACGTAGGTAACCCAGCTCAGAACCTTGTCCATAATCCTCATAACCAAAACCCTGCTTACCCACAAAACCCAAATAACCCTTTTAACAACCCAGTATACCAACATTACCCATATCCACCTTATCCTTACCCACCATATCCATATCATCCACCACCAGTCTACAACCAACCACCTGTTTACCAACCACCACCCCAACAAGTACCAGTACCTGCTGCTAATCCTCAACACGTTCCTCAGAACGTAGATCATAATATGGCGATTCGAGGGAGGTTTGCAGCGCAGCCACAGCGGTACTATGATGGAGTGGCTTTGCCTCCTGTTGAGGCGAACAACTTCTCGATATCACCGGGGATTTTAAAGCTGCTGACCGAGAATCAGTTCAAGGGGGTGATCGGGAAGGAGAATCCTCACACTCACCTGAGGAGTTTTCTCATGATAGCCTCAACATTTAATTATAATGGCATGTCTGAAGATGCCAAGAGGCTTAGGCTGTTCCCATTCTCATTGACGGGAATAGCCAAGGAGTGGTACGATAATACGCTCCCGCGGGGAGGTATTACCACTTGGGCCGAGCTCGAGCGTCTGTTCCTCGAGCGATTCTACCCTCCATCTAGGACGATCACGGCTAGAATTGAGATCTCGTCCTTTCGCCAGAAGTCCGGAGAGGATTTACGCCAAGCGTGGGAGAGATACTCAAACATGCTGATTGAGTGCCCGCAGCATGGGTACAATGAGGGAGACATTATGGCGTTCTTCTATAGTGGTGCCAACAAGACGGGGTAAGACCATTTAGACGCTTGTGCGGGCGGAGCATTCCTGAACCAAGGCATAGAGAGGTGTAGGGAGATCGTGGACAATATTGTCACGAATGCCGGTGCTTGGGGTGTGGATGCAGATTTTCAGAGAGTGCATCAGGTTGAAGAGGGAGAAGGAACGAGAAGGCTGTTGATGGCCATGATGGAGAAGATAAACAACCTCGAGTTGGGGAAGAGTTTGGGTGGAGAGCATGCAGTAGAGAATGAGAGAGTAGACCAACCAAGTGGACAGCAAGAGGTAGCCAATTACATGGGAGGTCCGTATTACAATCAGAATGGCTACCAAGGTGGTAATCAGTATGGAAGGCCTTCTTATGGCCAACCATTTGTGCCTCCAGGCCCTCAGCCACTTCAAAATCAATGGAGGAACACACAAGGAGTTCAAGGAGGCCAGCAGCCTCCTCAAAACACATGGAGGAAGAATGATAATTTTTCTTATGCTAACCCAAAAGCTGGTGTTACTGTTCCTGCAGGTGTTGATCCGGGGTCTAAACCTCCTGGTGGAGAAGGCGGTGCATCAACCGAGGAGATGTTGAGAGCGATCCTTCAGAAGGTGGAGGAAGGGAGCAAGCGGTTGTCATCCTTGGAGTACGATGTGAAGGAGCTGCACAAGAAGGGTGATCAACGTGATTAAGAGCTCCAGAAGATGAACGTTGAGTGGACGAGAACTCAACAAGAGAACAATCGAAGGTTCACTTCTTTAGAGCTTCAGATAAGCCAGATTGCAAAGTCCGTGAATAGAATGCCGGAGGGGAACCCGAAAGAGCATTGCAAGGTGATCCAGCTTAGAAGTGGAACCAACTATGAAGGTCCTCAGATGCCTGCTGATTCTGAGACGCCCCAAGTTGAGAAGGGGATTGAAAGTGAAGGGATTGAGAAGCATGAAGATATGGATGAGTCCCATCAAGACAAAGACCTTGAGGAGGTTGAGAGAGTTCCTAAGTGGAAAAAGGCAAAGGAAGCAAGGGATAAAGTGAAAGAAACAGAAAGAGATGAATGGGGGGTACCCAAATCTGTGATACCCGTCCCATATCCACAACGCTTCATGAAAAAAAAGCTTGATGAGAAATTCGCTAAGTTCCTTGATGTTTTTAAACAATTGCATATTAATATTCCTTTTTATGATGCTTTGGAACAGATGCCACACTATGCGAAGTTTTTGAAGGACTTGATCGCGAAAAGACGGCGAGTGGATGAGCCGAAGTTGGTGCAGCTGAACCACGAGGTGAGTGCATTAGTGCACAAGGCGCTTCCACCGAAGCTGAAGGATCCTGGGAGCTTCACGATCCTATGTGATATTGGGAACGGGATCAAGAAGGGAGCGTTGTGCGACCTTGGGGCGAGCATTAATTTGATGCCACTGTCGCTTTTCAAGAAGTTGGAAGGTGGTGAACTTCAACCCACAATGATGACGCTTCAACTTGCCGATCGGTCTATTACTAGACCTCAAGGTGTGGTTGAAGACGTCCTAGTGAGAGTTGGAGAACACATTTTTCCAGCCAACTTTGTAGTGCTAGAGATGGAGGAAGATGAGCACGTGCCCCTGATTTTGGGAAGACCGTTCTTAGCTACGGCGGGGATGGTGCTAGACGTGGCGAATGGGAAGATCACGTTGAAGGTTGATGATCAAGAAGTGAAGATCTCCCTATATGAAGCCATGAAGCACCCGAAGGAGGATGAGAGCTTGTATTGCATGGATGCCATTGATCCTCGTGTTGAAGACACACATTCTCTCCCGAATTCCTCTCATACTCATGATTTTGTTAGTCCTTCACCTGTTGAGTTAACCCATGAACATTATGTTCTTGATTATTTTGATAGGGATGAAGTGAAGAAGTTGAAGGATGAAGAGGTGAAGAAAGTGGACGTGGTCCAGTTAGACGGGAAAGGAGGAGTTAAGAAGAAAAAGTCCAAACTCAAGAAATTGTTTAGTAAGACTCCTCCAGATAGAGGCAAGAAGGAGTTGAGACCCATAACACTTGGGGATGGGAAGAAAGCAAAGGTACTCATGATGGTGGGGCATCAAGGAAAGGAGTTCAAACACCACTCTTATGAGAGTAAGGGAGGTAAATTTGAGTATGATGTCCCATAAGCTCCTTTGAGCTTGGTCCGGCATGAGGACCTTAAAAATAGCGCTGAATGGGAGGCAACCCATTTTTATTTGCTTTTGAGTGTTTTTTTTAGTTATTTTCCTTTTATGTTACTAGGATGTTGTTGAGTCGTATGTTTAACCTCGTACTTGAGAGTTTTATTTTGTAGGCTTGTCTCTAAAGGAGTAAAGGTATCATGGAGTTATTTAGATTGAAGGAACCAACTTGAGACAAGGGAGTGTGCAAAGCTATTGAGAGAAACTGAATTGTTCGGTTGAGGTAACCCACAACCCCAAACTTAGACCTCTAGCAAGGTCGAAGTTTGGGGGGGTGGAGTTTTTTTTTATATGTTTTCTTGTTACATTGCACCGGAGCACCCCTTATCTTTGAGTTGAGTTAGTTATTTGGTGCCTTGAGATACTCCTTGGGCTATTATTAATTTGTTTTGTTACTCAATATTTTATGCCTATCAATCACCTTATGCTTGTTGATTGCTATCTTTGAGTATGATTTGATGAGTAGGGTGAATTGTGAGGCTGAGTTAGAAATTCTTTTGTGTGAGTGTTTGAGTTTGAGCTGAGTTGAGAAAGAACTTGTATGCTTGTAAATTTTTCTTTTGAGTACTTGTATGACAAGAGTGAGAATTCACTAGGACTAGCATGGATGTGAAAGCTGTGAGAGTTGTGCCTTACGAGATTTTAAATGCATTAATTAATCTTTTCGTTTGTGAGTGGATCGTCACCTTAGAGGATGCTAGAACTTGCATGTGCTCTTGCTTCTTGATTGTGTCTAGTTTGATATGCCGAATGTGATCTTAGGCCATCTTTGTTTTTATTGAGTCACTTAGCCAAAAAATTTCCTTACCAATGACATTAAATCCCTTGTTAGCCCCTTTGAGCCTAAAGCCTATTTTATTTGCTAGCACATATGAACACTATTCCAATTCCTAATCCTTTTTGTCCCAATTTGAGTGGAGAATAGGAAAGTGTGAATATGAAGGGAGTGAATTGAGTTGAAAAAGGAAAAGGTTGTTTGTTGAGTGAATATGAGAAGAAGGTGTGATGAAGTTTTGAGTTGTGGGAAAGAACAAAAAAAAAAAAAATTGAGAATGAGCAAAAGAAAAAAATGAGCTCATGTGTTTGTGCGAAAAAAAAAAAGAGAAAAAAAAAGTGATTGAAAAAAAAAAGTGAAAGAGTGAGAAAGAAAAAAATTGAAGTGTTGAGAGTAGTGGAATTAAAGTGTATTGATTGCAAATGTTGAAGTGATTCTGTTCCTAATCTCAAAGTGCCAAAGTTGATTTTTCTATTCTCCATTCACTTGAGTCACTTACCCCATATTGTTATTCCACCCGTCCAAAGAGCCTACATTACAACCTTGAGAAAAGTCCTTTTTGATTCGGCATTGATTTCTAGAGTATGGTCGGAGTTGAGAGTGCTTACAAGCCTATGGCTGCCAATATGTGTGATTGATTGATTGAGTGAGTCCCTTAAACACTGTTATACACTTGTAAGGGAGTGAAACACATCGTTGAGTGCACATCCATGTTTGATCTTGGTGTTTCTTGTTGTTGTTGCATGAGTATGATGAAGGAAGGTGAGTTAGTAAACGTGTGATCGATCTTTGAAGCTCGAGTTCAATTACTTGCATGATTTGATTCTTGATTCATTCCTAACAATTTCACTTGACTTATTATTTCGTTGCTTGAGGACAAGCAACATGGTAAGTTTGGGGGGGTTGATTAGGCGTGAAATTGTTATGTTTTGGTGCCCGATTTGCCCATGTTTTGAGTGTTTTCGATGAGTGCTTGGAGTCAAATGAGTATCATTTTTATAAAATTATTAATTTGTCTCTTTGGTTTTCATAGATGGATAGAGGGCGAAAAGAGGAGTTCGTAGGACTTTGAATCGGCCAAAACGGACTCCCGGTTGAGGAGATATGAAGATTTTACGAACGAGTGCACAGCAGCCAGCGCTCGAGCGTTTTGCTCGAGCGCCGGCGCTCGAGCGAATCACTCGAGCGGCCAAAAACTTACAGAACAGTTTCAGCGCTCGAGCGAATCACTCGAGCGGAAACCGCTCGAGCGTTTTGCTCGAGCAACCATCGATTTTAGCCTCCGGATGCGTATTTTCGGCCCATTAACTCCCGTTTCGACCCGGTGCCTATATATACCTCTTCCAAACACGTTTTGAAGGATCCCCGACTTTTAGAAATCACTTTAGACTTAATTTTTAGAGAGAGGAAGAGGAGAAGAACGAGCAAGCTTTACTTTTACGTTGTTGAGGTTTTTCATACGAATTCTTAGTTTTCTTTTCGTTCTTAGTTTCTTTTCATTAGCTTGATTACTTTAAACGTTTTAAACTTCGTTTTAGTTAATTAAATTTCAGTTCTTAGAATTATTTTATTTTAAAACCCTAGTTCATGTTTCTTATTTTCTTCGTTCAATTCATTATGTTTTTGTTCGTTGTTTCTTCTATTGCTTTTATTTTTGTTATAACCATGTCCGGCTAAAACCCTTGTATGCTTGGGTTAGGATGAACTCGTAGAAGTAGGATGTGGGTACGTAATTAAGGTAATTGGTGACGTTAGTTTTAATTCTCTTAATTAATGAATTCATATAATTAATCTTAACTCTACCTTTGAATTTCGTACGAAAGTGTTAGAGAGAGGACGACCGCATCATTCAATAACAATTAGTAGTCTTAACGAGAGGGTTTAGGAAAGGTTAATTCATCTACCGGTTTAGCGAAGGAGGACGACCGCATCACCTTAGTTAAATTAGGGTCTCATTAATTAAGCGCTATCTATTAACTTGTTAGTGGATTAGTGAAGTCGATTGCTAGGATAAAGTATTAGGGTGAGAAATCTTGAGCTTTCATTCTACGATCTTTTACTTAGGTTAATTTTTGTTTGTCACGATTACTTTGATTAAGTACCTGCTCCGTTAGTATACGTAGGGATTCCTATCCTGAGCATCACCATCTCATACTTGCATATACACCTTAGATACTTAGTTTAATTTTCCTTTTGCATTCGTAGAGTAATTTAGTTTAGACTTAATTCTTTTAATTTTCAATCCCCAAACATACACTCATATTAACTACGACGCGTAGATCTTCAGGGATCTATTTGCATATACACTATCCCGTGGGTTCGATAATACTTGGCCATTATACTTACTCTTACTACAGTGAACCCGTCCGCTTGCGGGTAAGCTACTAGTAGAAGCTAGTATTTTCGCTTCAAGTCAAGCAGCTATGGTCCTGGCTAATTCCTGGGGTTTTTAGCCAAGGCTTCCAAATCTGGAGGCATTACGTGGGCTACAACCGAAGGTTGAACTTTGTTCGCATAGCGTGGATCACGATCTTGATGATCAGTAGACGAGACTCGGGTTGGGGAAACTCCCATCGAGGGATGTGAAACCCTATTTTCCTTGGATTGAGGCATCCTGATTTGAATTATCTTCTCTATCCTTGAATCTTCAAACCTAATATTGAAGAACGCCAGGAACGCCAAGAACACTATGAATTTTCAAGAATTTCTTGAGGATTCCTTCAAATCTTCAAGTTTTAAACTTGAAGTTCTTGATGATCACACTTCAATCGGAGGTTCAACCCCTTCCTCTAGCACCAAATTGTTGGTGATCGGTTCTAATCGTGAGGATTAGTGGCTATTTTTAACTGGTTTTAGGATCACCAAACAAGAACGTGTGATTGATTACCACCGTAAATGGTAAATTCGATTGTACGGGTTATAAAATCATAAATATGAGTATCAAATTTGTATTTATTTCGTGTGTGTGTACGTTTAGGTGTATGAGTGTATGTAATTGGAGTATTTGTGAATTTGAACTTAAAATTTATTACTAGAGAACAAGTATTTATACTAACCACCAAGTAGGTGGTGTACATGACTCTTGGACTTCCAAGCTTGTATGCTTGACATGTGTCCTTTGACCTTGCTTGACCTTATCTAAGCTGAAACTTAGTTACAAAGTCTTATTTTTTGTCTTATCTCAGATTCATTGTTGTTCGTCCTTGTTGGCTTGGGTAGTCCAGCACTCTTTTAATAAAAGTTGTTCGCCTCTTGAAAGTGTGGTTCATAAGTTGCTCGCCGTTAGGTTCCTTGTAGATGTTCTTCGTGATCTTTGTCCTTTATTCGTCATGCACCTATCTGGTCCGTTATGTGATCTGGTGTTGTACACCTCTTAAGCTGGTAAATACACCTTCTCTTGACAATGTTGTTCGTCATTTATGACCTAGTTTATTCATATTTGGTCTCGAGTTTTTGGACTTGTTCGCATAAAAGTTGTTCGCCAACCATGTTGTTCGTCACAAAGTGCACTACCTGGATTAGTTTATGCGCTCCTTTTTGCTTAATCATTTCTGGTTTGAGTATTTGGCTTCATAATCTTCACTTAGGCCTTAAACTCTTGCTCGCTGAGATCTTACTGATGTTCGCCTATCAACAACACTCACTCAGGCTCCCTTGAGCTACAAAATGTGCTTACTGCTTGTGAGCCAACCAGTCTAGCATTGTAATTTTCTTATCAGTAGTTGGTTGTATTTTTCTGCAGCTAAAAGTGCATAAATTAGCTCTGAGTGAGTGGTGTACTGCTGCTGGAGTATAAGGTTACTAGCATGGAATGTTGATAAGATTTTATGTATCAACTCGGCCTCAGTAATTTGCTGTTGGCATAATTTTAACTGAGATACAAAACGATGCAAGGTAGAATTGCACTCTGTTATAGATTTAAATCTTGAAAATAGAGATTCAACCAATCGTATTGTGCCAGAGGGATTATATCATTTTGTTGATAGAAACAATCCTTCCGGGATGTCCATAAAATGCTAGGGTCCATCTCATTAAGGTACTCATATTTCAAGTCCTGATTTAGGTGGTACCTGAAATAAATCAACATTTTTGCCTTCTGGGCATCAGTGGATTTGGGACCGTGGACAATGATTCTGCTTAATTAAGATAAGGCTTGATGAATCTCAACATCTATGACCCATGTCATTTAGTTATTACCATCGAGAGCAAGCTTAGTAAATTCTCTCTTAGTAATACCAAGCATTTTTACTACGTTATAAAAGGACATGGTTGTTGATAGGTGAACATCCATCAGAGTTGGGCGAACAAACAATTAAGGCCTTAATAAAAATTAACAAAGAAAATAAAAGGGGAGTGTGCGAATCAGTCCAAGAGGTGTATAAAGTGACGAACAACTCCGGTGATGAACAACATATAGGCGAACATGTTTTAAGACCCGAGACCAAATATGGACATTTCGCCAAGCCACTGAAGACGAGCAACATTGATAACAGATAGTGTATCCACCAGCCTAAGAGGTGTATGTATACGAACAAGGAACCAAAATAAAAAAGCTCAACAAGAAATAAATGCGAACAACTGTGAGGCCACATTCACAAAAGGCGAGCAACTTTTGTTTAAAGGCCATACTGGATCAATCAAGCTGAACTGGACGAACAACAATGCAGTCCGAGATAAGACCCAAGAAGACTTTGTAACTAAGATTTAACTTTGATAATATCAAACAAGGTCAAAGGACACTTGTCTAGCATGCAAGCTAGGAAGTCCAAGAGTCTTGGACACCTCATGCTTGTTAGTCTTTATAAATACTTGTTCTCCAGCTAAGAAATACTAGTTCAAATTCACAAATATTCCCAAAAACACACACAAACACACCTAAATGTGCACACATACGAAATAAACACGATTTCGACTTTCGTATTTACGATTTCATAACCCAAATCTTCAATTTACCATTTATGGTGATAATCAATCACACGTTATTGATTGGTGGTCTTAAACCGAACAAAAATAGTCACCAATCCTCCCGATTAAATTTGATCACCAACAAATTGACGCTAGAAGGAGGGTTCGAACCTTCGGTTAAGTGTGATTCGTCAAGAACTTCAAGTTTGAAAACTTGAAGATTTGAAGAAATCCTCAAGAAATCTTTGAAGATTCAAGCAAAAGTGTTCTTGGTGTTCTTCAATATAAAATTTGAAGATAATTTAATTTAAAATGCCTCAATCCAAGGAAACACAAGGTTCACGCTTATCAAGGAGAGCATCTCCTAATCGGGCTTCATCGGCAGGCCATCAAGATCGTGAACCTAGACATGCTAACAGATCAAGGCTTACAGCTTTAGACCATAACCTTCCACCAAAACTGGAGGCCCTGGCGAGCAACCCTAATGAACTGGCTAAGACCATTGCTGCTCTCCAAACTATCCAGAGACAGAAAGAACAAAATAGACCATCACAAGTAAGGTCCCAGGGCTAAACCCATGGAAGTTGTTAGAGCCAGATCTGTTAGGGACAAGCAATGTGAGGTGGACAGTGCCCAAGTCCGGCGTGATAAGGGTAAAGCTAAGGTGGCCGAACCAAGAGAGGGCCAGGCTGAGTCAGCACATGGGCGAGCAACAATGTCCAGCCATGGAACAACCTGTTCCAGTGCCCAGGATAGACTTGGCCAACCTCAGTGTCAAGGGAAAGTTGCTCGCCAGGGAGCAGAACACGGGCGAGCAACATTTGAACAACCTCGCCCATCAATCCATGAAAGACTATCCCAATCTGCCTTCAGGCGCCTAGGGCCAAATGCGGCGAGCAACCCTAGAAAGCAGCTCCAGGATATACCCGCTCCGAGTGAGGGACTACAACGAGCAGAAAGGTTTGTGACTTTGCTCGCCGAACAGCCTCCAAGCCAGGGGGCATCTTTGGATGAGCTGTCAAGCCTGAGAAGGGCTGTAGAGAGCATGCAAGGGCAATTGGATCAACAGAGAGGAGTGGGGACAACCAACTTACCATCTTCTCCATTATCATCTATTATTCTGAAAGCCTCGATTCAGCAAAAGATCCAATTCCCGGCAAGTATACAGTATGATGGCATTGCTGATCCCCGGGTTCATTTGACGAAGTATTCAGACTATATGGTCTCTGTGGGAGCCAGTGATGCCACTCAATGCCAAAACTTCCCATTGACTTTGGGAGACCGGGTGCACAAGTGGTTTTCTGCAATGCCACCAGCATCTATCCACTCGTTCATTCAACTAAGTCGAGAGTTCCTCTCCCATTTCTCAACAGCAGGATCATACTTGTCCCAAAAACACCAGTTGTCAGACCTAAAGCAAAATGACGACGAGTCGGATCGGGCGTTTATGGAGAGGTTCGATAAAGTGCTGTTGGAAGGGGAGCCCTTCAGCGAAGATATGAAAATCATCGCTGTTATGGCCGGGTTGAAGAAAGGATCAAAATTATGGAAAGAGGTACGTCTGAAATGCCCAAGGAGCTATGCCGAATTCAGGAATCAAGCCGGCATATTCGTTTCCATGCATGAGGCCCTGCAAGCAAACTTGGGAGAAAACAAAGCTGATCCCAAGGAGAACAACAAGAAACCTGGCGGAGTAGGCTACCGAGTCCCGAAGAACATGAAGGCATTCAATGAAGGGACAGAGCTTAAGGAAAAATTGAACCAGGTGCTAACAATGTTAGTTGATACTGTATATGAAAATGTGAAAGAGAAGGAGCTGCTCTCCCCTCCACGAAGAATCCGTCAGGATATCGGTAAACTCAAACCTAACAAGTATTGTGCCTACCATCAAAGCGTGGGACACTTTACTAGTGAATGTAGAGATTTGCTCAAACAACTTTGGCGGTTTTACGAGGAGAGGAAACTCTCTGGCTTTGTTAAGAGGCAACCTGGAAAGAGAGTCCGGGAGAACAACTCCGAGGATGAAGATGATGATCAGCCTCAGAAAAATAATAAACCTGGGCGACCAATTCCGGCCGTTGCTGCTCGTCCACTAGAAGATCTATACATGATGGAACCCACAGGACCGGCGGGAGGATGTTCTGATGGACGAACACCAATCTCCAACCGAAAAAAAAAGCCGAATTGCGAGCGATCGACCAAGTACAAGGAATGGGGGTTAAATCATCTATCATGCAAACAATAGAATTGACCTTTACTGAAAAAGATATGGAGGGAATATTAACCCCCCACAATGATTCGCTCTTGATCTGTGCTAAGATCATGGAGACCAGAGTACACAGATTATTGGTGGACACCGGAGCCTACACCAACATTCTTTTTAAGAAGACGCTCGACCAACTTGGAGACTACTCGGGCTATATACGAGATTCAAATCATAGAATCTTAGGCTTTGGAAATGTTGTAATAGTCCCGTTAGGGGAAATTAGGTTGTCTGTTCAGCTTGTAACGGCCGAGGAACCCGAGAAAAACATAACAAGTATGGTAGATTTCTTGGTCGTGGATCAGGAATCGACCTACAACGGGTTTCTTGGTCGATCTTTTCTAAATGAATTTAAAGCTGTATGTTCAACTTACCATTATTGTCTAAAGTTCCCAACAACAAGTGGAGCAGACACAATAAAGAGAGATCAAAGAAAGGCTCGGGAGTGCCTCTTGCAGTTACAGGCAAAGCATGCACTAGTATCCATGATGGAAGCCACCACCAGCTATCCTGTTGATGAACCATCAATACTGGAGAACATGATGGAGGACCACATGGATACGGACGAACAACACCTTGACGAGCAAGTGTTGGACGAACAACTTATCACCACCCATGGAGAAATTCACTCTGACGAACAACAAAGGGGTGGACGAGCAACACTCACCAGATGACTTGGAGGGCCAGGTGTTGACTAACAACAATGAGTCAGGACCAACAGACGATCTAGATCCCCGCCTGGGAGCAGAGCCCATGAACATCGAAAATGATTTCAACCCTGAGGGACCAGTACTTGATCCTCGTTGGAAAGGACAAAAATGACGAGCAACTCCAGTTGAAGAGCTGGAGGCGTTCAAAGTTAATCCTGAAAACGGAGATCTTGAATTGTACATAGGATCTGAGCTCCCCGAGCCTTACAGATCCCGAATGAAAGAGTTCCTCAACAAGAATCTAGATGTTTTTGCTTGGTCTCATACAGACATGGTGGGAATAGATCCAAAACATGCTTGCCACAAGCTCAACATCAATCAAGCAAAAAGGTCCGTCCATCAAAAACGAAGAAAATATGGCCCAGACAAGTATCAGGCTTTGAATGAAGAGGTGAAGAAGTTATTAGACAACAATCTAATCCGACAAGCACTCTGTCCACAGTGGATAGCAAACCCAGTCCTTGTGAGGAAACCCAACGGGACCTGGAGGCTATGCATAGATTTTACAGATTTGAACGCAGCATGCCCGAAGGACAACTTTTCTCTCCCCCATATTGATCAACTGGTGGACAGCACTGCGGGTCACGAGATGTTAACATTCATGGATGCCTTTGCCGGGTACCATCAAATCCCAATGCATCCAGACGATCAAGAAAACACAGCATTTTACACGAATAAAAACTTGCTGTGTTGGAAAAGAATACCCTTCGGCCTCATCAACGCCGGAGCAACATACCAGAGGTTGGTGAACAAGATGTTCGACGAACAAATCGGAGATACGGTAGAAGTATATGTAGACGATATCGTAGTCAAAAGCCCCCGAAAAGAAGATCATCTCCAGCATTTGATCCAGGTGTTCGATATTCTTCGACAGTACAACATGAAACTGAACTCGAAGAAGAGCAGCTTTGGAGTCTATTCCGGAAAATTCCTGGGCCATCTTGTTAGTCAACGAGGGATTGAAGCCAATCTAACAAAAGTCAAAACTATCGTGGATATGCAACCACCACGGTCGGTAAAAAAAGTGCAAAGGCTCACAGGATGCCTAGCAACATTAAATCGGTTCATATCCAGGTCGGGGGACAAATGCCGTCCATTCTTTGAAGCCATCAAGAAAGGAAAGTTCACATGGACTAACAACTGTCAAAAGGCGTTCGACCAACTTAAGGACTACCTGGGAGATGTTAAAATTCTATCAAAACCCGTCCCAGGAGAAAAGTTATATTTGTACCTGGCAGCATCAGAGTGGCAATCAGCTCCATTCTGGTGCGAGAAGACGGCAAATTCTATCAACCCATTTACTACATCAGCCAAGCTTTGCACGAAGCGGAGATCAAATACTCCCCAACCGAAAACTGGCGTACGCACTTGTCATGAGTGTGAGGAAGTTATGACCATACTTCTTTGATCATCAAGTCGAAGTTCTAACAACTTTCCCACTCAGACAAATTCTCCATCGCCCCGACACAGCTGGTCGTCTACTAAAGTGGTCACTAGAGATTAACCAATTCGGGGTGACCTATGCTCCTCGAACAGCAATCAAAGGGCAAGCTCTAGCCGACTTTATAGTCGAACTAACTTTCCCACCAGATCCAACGAGAGGACTTGATCACCCCTGGCATCTTTATGTCGACAGATCTTCAACCAATGTAGCCTCGGGGGCAAGAGTGGTTCTGATCAGTCCTGACAGACAAGTATTCACCTCGACAATCAGATTTGGTTTCATGGCAACCAACAACGAGGCTGAATATGAAGCTCTCATTGCTGGTCTTCACCTATCCCTTGCCGTGGGTGTCAGACGATTGCAAATATTCGGTGACTCCCAACTGATTGTGAACCAAGTCCGAGGGAAATACGAGGCTAAAGACGATCATATGATCGAGTATCAGCGAATTGTTGCTCATCTGATGTCCTTGTTAGACCAAGTCTTCATTGAACAAATTCCAAGGACAAGTAACACACAAGCAGATGCGTTGGCCCGACTAGCAACAAGCGAAGGGCCAGCCGAGTTGGCCGATATTATAATCACAAAAATGAACGACCCATCAACAACAAGTTATAATGTCAACCAACTGGACGAACAGACAAGTGGAGAAGAAGATTGGAGAACAAGTATAGTCAAATACTTGAAAAGTGGGGAAAAACCAAACAACTCTTTTGAAGCTGCCAAGCTAACAAAGAAAACCATCAGATACACTCTAGTGGGCGAGCAGCTTTACAAAAGGGGAATATCAATCCCATTTCTCAAATGTTTGCCTAGGGGGCAAGGACGAGCAATACTCGAAGAAATACATGCCAGAGTATGTGGAAATCACACTGGGGGGCAAGCCTTGGCATACAAAACCATCAGACAAGGCTATTATTGGCCGACTTTATGTCAGGACGCAATCAAGAAAGCAAAAACTTGCCATCAATGCCAAATTTTTGCCCCAAACATTCATACCCCGGCTCAACAACTCGTATCAGTTTACAGTCCATTGCCATTTGCAAGATGGGGATGGACATTATTGGTCCCTTCCCAGCTGGAATAGGAAATGTTCGATTTACCGTCGTGCCAGTCGACTATTATATGAAATGGGCAGAAGCAGAGGCCATGGTAAAGATTACGCAACAGAAAATGATCAACTTTATTTGAAAGAACATTGTCTGTCGTTTTGGGGTTCCACAGACCATTGTGACAGACAATGGTCCGCAGTTTGATGGGAAAGAGTTGAGAGACTTCTGTGCAAAGTGGGGGATCAAAAAATATTATTCTACGCCCTATCATCCCCAGTCAAATGGACAAGTCAAAGCCGTGAACAAGATAATCAAGCATACATTAAAAGTACGGCTAGCGGAGAGCAAAAGCAGTTGGTCTGAAGAACTTTCGGAAGTCCTGTGGGCATATAAAGTTTCTCCCAGGTCAAGCACCGGAGAAACACCTTTTGCAATGGCTTTCGGAGCAGAAACTGTGATACCAATCGAATTAAAGACCAACACAATCAGGACGACCAACTTTGATGAGCAGGCGAAACAACTCTACTCTAGCTACTAAAATGGATTTGCTCGAAGAAAAAAAATTAAGTGCCGAGCTGAAAAATCCTACCTATAAGCAGCGAGCAGAACGCTACTATAATTCCCATGTTAAAATCAGGGAATTCAGAGTTGGAGATTTGGTTCTAAGAAAGTTGCTCGCCCAACCTCCAGGTGTATTGGGACCAACTTGGGAGGGCCCATATTGTATAAAGGATAAAGGATTAAGTGCAGGATAATACAATTCCAAACCACTTTTTACAAATTGGTACAACATAATTGAACAGACGCACAAAAAAAAGTTGAACATAAGTATATATTTTTTGAACACTGTACTATCTTGTAAATAGTGGTGTTCAATTGTATTATTTTGTGAACGCCCCAAGGATAAATTTCTTAACGGTGTATACAATATCGAAGATATGGAAGGCAAATCGGCCTAATACTCCTGGAACGTTGTACATCTAAAGAAGTACTATCAATGAGTCGAACAAGTTTTTGATTGAGCGAACAAATATCTTGGGAGGCAGGTGAACCAAGTAAGGCAAACCAAAACCTGTAAGGCAAACCAAAATTTTGCCTAATTTTTTGAAAATTTTGCTAAGTATAAAATGAAAAGTTGTTCGGCACATTGTATAGTCTAGTGCTGTTTCTTTTTTAATTTTAGACAAAGTTGTTCGGCAAAAATACTATAAGCGAGCATGTTTTAGTTAGTGTTCAAAGTTGTTCGTCAGGTTGTATATATTATTGACGAGCAGTTTTACAACACTTGTAAAATTTTTACAATGTAAATATAGTTGTTCGTTGAAAGAAAAGTCCAAAGCTCGAGGTACAAGTCCATCTTTAAGGACCAAAGCCACTTAAAGGTTGTTCGTTTTTTAAAATGAACAAAACCTAAGGCTAAACCCTGATTCTATTAAAAGGCAAAGTTCAAATCGAACAAAGCCCAACATTGTATGTTATAATTGCAAAAGCATTAAATAAAAATGTAAAGGCAATTAACGTACAAGAACAGGATGAGCGAACAAAAGAGACATTCATTAATAAAAGGCTTTAAACCTCAAAAATAGTACAAGTGTGAAGTACTACAAAAAGCGAACAACTATTACAAAATAAAGACAAAAGTCCCGTCCTAAATCTATTGCTGCTCGGCGGAAGGAAAATCTTGAGTTTGGTCAGTGGGAGGATCAACGATCATGTCCTGAACCAGGTCTTCAGCTGCTTTCTGCTCCTGCTCTTGGACAATTTTCTCGGCAGTAGCACATTGCTCACCTACAGCGGCAGCATCCTGCTCGTCTTCAACAAGGGCAGGTGGACGAGTGATGGTGATACTGGGATCAATTTTGTCAAGTTTGATCCCATAGTCCACCATGTCCCCCAATTGAAGCTCGATACCGTTGGGAGGAGGGTAATGCTCGATGAATTCAGCAAGATCTTTGCCCAGCTCGGCAACCATGTCTGAAACTTCGAAGGAGTGGGCCATGTAGATACAGTCGGCATATGCACAGATATAGCCCAGGTTGGATATAGGGCCACTCCGAAGCTGGAATTCTTGCTCGACTTGGTCTCTCGTGGCCATCTCAGCCATTTGCTCCTTCAGACGAGCAAGTTCGATTTCAGCCTCTTCTTTTTTTCTCCTCTCATTCTCCAACTCAGCCTGGGAAGAGAGTAGCTCAACCTTCTTTTCTTTAAGCTCGGCAGACACCAGCTGGTAGTCTTCTGTATGTTTCTTCTCGATGTCATTGGCCACCTTGAGCTGGTTGTTAAGCCGAGTAATCGGCCATTGAAGTTGTTCGCCATCATATCTTTTTTCTCAGTAAGTTGGCGAACAGTGGCAGCGTGATGACGAGCAGCTTCTTCCAGCTCCGCTACCTGAGCCATTCCCCGTTGAGCGGACACGAGGGAGTTAGCGGCTTGCACCATTGACAAGTGAAAGTTATCAATGGCCCCTTGGGCGAGGACGGCCTTATTCAGCGGCCTTGACCAGGCGCGAGCAACCAGTTCAGTTGCCCGACGAACATGATCATCTGGGATGTCACGAATGTTTGCCGGGGTTTTGGAGCATGCATACTGGTGGATTGTGTCTGCTCGCCCTGGGTGGTCGTTAGGCCAGTACCTGCGAATAAAGAAGTTGTGAGACTTAGGGATTTTCCAACTTATTCAATTCTTTGAAGAGTTTCAAGAAGAATCATTACTCGGCAAATTTGGCTCCGTCCCACCCAAGATAGGTGATGTCCTCGGGTCCGCGGGGAGAAGTGTGCCTATCCTTGCCCGATTTCCCTCCTCTCTCCTCGATAGGAGCGTGGCGAGCAATTTTGACGGTAGGCTGACGACCAGAAGATCCTCCGGCCTTGGATTTTCCTTTATCGGCAGTAGGAGGTGGCTGAGACACAAACGAATCATCTCCTTTCTTTAATCTTTTATGGCCATGCAGAGAGGAGACAGGGGCTGGGGTCGGCGACGTGCTCGGCGGGAGAGCGGTCCTTGGAGTTTGCTCAGCGGCGGAGGGGGATCTCCTTTCATCCGTCGTCCTCGGGGCGGCGCCATCTCAAACACCCTTTGTTCTAAGAGAGCAAAGCTAGGAGGGATAGCAATAGTCACCTGCTCGGCTAAAAAAAATAAGAAAAAAGAAAAAGAGTTAGGCGAGCAGGATTATATTAAAGACGAACGAGAATGGGGGCAAGAATTTGAAACCTTACCAGGAGGCACTTCGGTTTGGGCTTCCAAATGATGAGGATAAGTGTAAAGACGAGCAGCTTTTTTACACTTATCCTGATTCAAATATTCCACCGTTCTCTCAGAGATATTGCGAAGAGAAACGAGGCAAGATGTGAAAAGAAACTCAGAGTTGATCTCCTCTTCTTGGCTCGCCCACTTCAAAAGCCGAGGACCTGCATAAAAGAAAAGAAAAGTTAAAATTAGTCCCACTTGTATTATTTTAAAAATACATTTGGGGTTTACGGTGAAGCACTCCATAGGAATCCGGAGTTTGAATCCGTATTCTATCCCCATGCTCATTCGCAGCTGCTCGCCAGTCGCCCCCAATGAAGAAGAACTGGTGTTTCCAATCCCGAATCTTGTTCGGCACTCCCTCGACGATTTTCAATCCAGGGCGAGCCTTCAAGTAATAATAACCATCCTCGCCAGCTGCGCATTTGGATATGGCCATCATATAGTTCACCTCGTCTGGGGTAATCCGATCAATGTACCCCTCGAGGGCGAACAAACTGACGCCTAGAAGGTTCATCCATCCAATGGGAGTGATTTGAGTAATGGCCAGGTTGGTCGTCTCCAAGAAGCGACCAACAATGGGTAGGAGTGGAAGTCTTAACCCCACCATAAGGGTGTGAATGTTGATCGCCGTGTACCCTCGAGGTGGCCGATCTGCTCGGTCTTTCCTATGGGGAGCCCACATAAAAAGTTCCAAAGGAATCTGATACGTCTCCCGTATGCCCGCCAGATCCTCTGGGAGAACAGAGCTCCTAATCCCAGATGCTTGAAAGCTAGTCCTAGGGGACTTAAATTTACACCTTTGAGGGGTCGGAAAGTTGCTTGCATATTGATTCACATATGCTCGCCACTCAAATGCGCGAGAAACTTCTACAGGGATTTCGTTTTCCATATACCTAGGGTTCGGAAATTCGATCCCTTCCAAAAACTGCCTTGTAAGCTCGTCAAATTTGGGATCCTCCTCTTCGTCAGAATCTGAACTGGACGATTCAGATTCGCTCGCCACACGAGAAGGATCGTTCGTTTTCTCCTCGCCCGGCCGGTCCCCAGAATCGACAACTTCCCCTTGTACACCAATCTCCTGTTGAATTTCGAACAAAACCTCAAAAGGGGGTTGGTCACCGTATGGAATTACCCTTAAGGGGTCAGCTTCGAGGACTCCGGAGGGGGTTCTACTACTGGAATGGGAGGACATTGAGTTTCGAGGCGGAGGAAGGGTGGTATAATTTTTTCCGATGGGTTCTTAAAGAGACAGGTGATGAAATCCTCTCGGAAGGGGTACGATTACAATGTTTAAAGAAAAGAAATGAAGAAAAGAAGAATTAGGATTAAAGAAAATTCGAGATTAAATACCTTGAAGTAACAATAAATGTTACCGGAGTAAATTCAGAGGTTGCCGGAAGAAGGAGAGAGTCACCGGAAAATTAAAAAAAGGAAGAAGTGGGAAATAATTCAATTCCCGTCCAAATTTATACTGAAGCAAAAAACGGGGTAAAAGGTGTAATTTCCCTCAAAATTTGGATTAAATTGAAGAAAGACGGGGTCATTTTCGAGCACAATTAAAAATCCAAGGACCTACGTACAAACATTAAGGCGCGTGGCCTAGGGATTGCTCGCGCGTGGGTGGTGCATAATCATGCAGCCCACGTCATCCTCGAGTACCCCCCAGAGCCTGGGGAGACGTAACGCCAGCCCCGATGATGCTCGTCCGTATAAGGCTGTTCGTCTAGACCACTACTAAGAAGGTATCCCAACATAGTTGCTCGCCACAATATTGCTCGTCTGAGACAACATCTAGTCGGGATAGGCGGCAATTGTTGATAGGCGAACATCCATCAAAGTTGGGCGAACAAACAATTAAGGCCTTAATAAAAATTAACAAAGAAAATAAAAGGGGAGTGTGCGAATCAGTCCAAGAGGTGTATAAAGTGACGAACAACTCCGGTAACGAACACATATAGGCGAACAAGTTTTAAGACCCGAGACCAAATATGGATATTTCGCCAAGCCACTGATGACGAGCAACATTGATAACAGATAGTGTATCCACCAGCCTAAGAGGTGTATGTATACGAACAAGGAACCAAAATAAAAAAGCTCAACAAGAAATAAAGGCGAACAACTGTGAGGCCACATTCACAAAAGGCGAGCAACTTTTGTTTAAAGGCCATACTGGATCAGTCAAGCCGACTTGGACGAACAACAATGCAGTCCGAGATAAGATCCAAGAAGACTTTGTAACTAAGATTCAGCTTAGATAAGGTCAAATAAGGTCAAAGGACTCTTGTCTAGCATGCAAGCTAGGAAGTCCAAGAGTCTTGGACACCTCATGCTTGTTAGTCTCTATAAATACTTGTTCTCCAGCTAAGAAATACAAGTTCAAATTCACAAATGTTCCCAAAAACACACACAAACACACTTAAACGTGCACACATACGAAATAAACACGATTTCAACTTTTGTATTTACGATTTCATAACCCAAATCTTCAATTTACCATTTACGGTGGTAATCAATCACACGTTATTGATTGGTGGTCTTAAATCGAACTAAAACAGTCACTAATCTTCCCGATTAAATTTGATCACCAACAATATTTTGGTAAGACATACGATTTGAAATTTTATTAACAAAGGAGAAAGAGGATTTAATTTACATGCTCAATCACAAATGAGCAAATATTGGGTGCCGTCTATCCAAACATAATTTACGGCCCGACAAATACTGGGTGCCGCCTACCCAGGCAATATATGCGGACTATAATTAATAATGTAAATTTAATTCACATAAATAGTTATACAAGTAGGAGCAACTATTCAAGTTCAAATTTTAGTCAGTGCCCATGTTTGCTTCAGGCAAACCTGTATATGAAAATTTTGGGCATTAATTGAGTGAATTAAATTAGCAGCGAAGGTAATAATAGACACACAAGGATTTTTCACATAAATCCTAATTTCTACAACAAATAATTCACAAGTATATGTTGCGGCAAACAATGCTAATTGCTGAAAATATAAAAGAAGGAATTAAGCCGTTTACCAGAGCGGAACCCATCAATAAGGGTTCCAAAACATCTGATGAAACTTATCTCGCGTCGAGCACTGGCGGACGAACTACTTGCTTCCTCGTCTAAGCAGCACTTGATCATGTCACGTCTCATAATGATTATAGAGGGAGGAAGCTCCACAAAACTGAATAAATTTTGAATCCACGGTGGAGATTCTTCAACCTTCTTCTTTAGCGACGAGACGCCGTAGGTGATCGATGAGTTGCCTGCGAAGTCACTCGAGTATCTTCGCAAGAGAAAATGATTTTGTCGTCAAGAGAAAATAACTCCTACATTTGATGAAATTAAGACCATAAATTATGATGGGTTCTATTTAAATAAGACTTTAAATAATTCAAGGAAATAAATGTTGGGCCCAATTAAGAAAGGCCCAAATTTGTTTAACCTTCTAAAGAAATTTACCCAATAAAGGAAAAATGCCCAGTTCCATCCCCCTTCATCCTGAAGTCGTGCGATGAAATTGGAAGACCCCTAAAATCATGTCGGCCATTGACGAATCAAGGAGCGCGAATAGCTTTTGGAAGTCGGCGATCGAAACTATCGTCACAACACGGTGGAGGATGTTGTGGCGGTGCAGCGGGCGATTGTAGAAGGCGGTGCCGACGATGATGGACGTCGCGAGGCGAATGGCTGAGTGGAGCATTTGGCAGAGGTACTCGGCCTGCTTTTCGACCTCCGAGCACTCGAACTTGAACGACTCTACTTCCTTCACCGCTTCGCTGATTTGGTCGAAGAGTGGAATCGATATCATAAAACCTCGTTGATTCGCTTCTCTTGTTGCTCGATTGTTCTTTGCTTCTACGGTTGCAATTTTTTGGGTGTGAAGGATCAAATGTGAAGTATGTAGTCTGCTGAGCTTAATTCAATAGGAGGCTAAGTTGATAAAGTGTTAGCCATGGGAGTTAGTAAATTTGGGGTACCAGAGGAGATGGACCAGATGAGGTTGACCAGAGAAGCCTGATCAGAGAAGTCTGGCAGGAGAGCTATCAGAGGAGGTCCATCAGGTGAGGTCTGGTCAGACGAGTCTGGTAGATGAGACATCAGAGGAGGTCTATCAGAGGAGGTCTGGGACCAGAGGTCATCTGGTGAAAGTGGCCAGAATCAGAAGAGGTCTTGTCATCTGATCCTGAAGTCCGTTATTTGATAAGTACACCAAATTGGAGCTAATTCGAAGGCGGTTCTAACTGAATCAACCATGGCGGTTATTGGAGTCGTTAGCCAGCTGGATAACTACCTTTACTTTGAGTTTATTACAACTGAATCGAATCTAGGATTCGTTTTCAATCTCTGTATCTATAAAAGGGGGTTCTTAATTGAGAGAACGAATAATAACTTCATATGTGAGCGCAAATACGAGAGATTGTGAGATTGTAACTTGTAACTTCCAATTCTTTTCTTAGTGGAATACTCTATCCTCTCGGATCCCGTGGACGTAGGAGTTCTTCTCCGAACCACGTAAAACTGGTGTTCTTGTGTGATTTCAATTTCGTTCTTATTGCTTTCAGATTTCGATTCCCGGAAAGAAGTTTTCTTGTGAATCCAAAATGATTAACAAGTGGCGCCGTCTGTGGGAAGAAGGAAATGATGGCTGCAACCAAGTTCGACATTGAGAAGTTCACGGGGAAGAATGATTTCAGCTTATGGAAGATCAAGATGAAGGCTCTCCTGGTACACAATGGTTTGTACGAAGCCTTGTTGCCACCGGCTCAGGTGGCTTCTGGATCTAATCAGGCGAAGGCGGAGGAGAACAAGAGGAAGGCACACAGTGCGCTTATCTTGTGTCTTGGGGACA
The DNA here is from genome assembly GCA_947034835.1 of Ballota nigra. NCBI lineage: Eukaryota > Viridiplantae > Streptophyta > Magnoliopsida > Lamiales > Lamiaceae > Ballota > Ballota nigra. The sequence goes on from OX344730.1 coordinate 27,832,044, forward strand.
AGCCATTGAGGGAAGTATCGAAGGAGGAAACCGCTCTTGGGATCTGGAATAAGCTGGAGCAGTTATACCAGACCAAGTCTGTGACGAACAAGTTATACATGAAACAGAAGCTTCAAGTCTTCAAGATGAATGAAGATAAGAATCTTGGTGATCAGTTGGACGAGTTCAACAGATTGGTGGATGATCTGGAGAGTTTGGATGTTACAATTGATGATGAAGACAAGTCATTGATGTTGTTAAATGCTCTACCTAAGTCTCTGGAAAATTTCAAAGATGCCTTGTTATTTGGAAGACAGGATCAGGTGATGTTTGATGATGTTCAAACTGCCCTGAAAATTAAGTTTCTACAGATCCAAACTGATGGGAAGAAGCCTGCTGAAGGATTGAATGTTCAATCCAAGAAGAAGAAGGGGTTTCAGTCCAAGAAGAAGGATGGTGGAAAAGGGAATAAGGGTGGGAAGACATCTGATTTTGTTGAGAAGAGGAAGTGTTTCTCTTGTCATAAGGAAGGTCATCTGAGAAAGAATTGCCCTGAAAGAAGGAAGAAAGGCAATCAAGGTGATCAAGATGGAGATGCAGTTGTTGTGGAGGTTGATGGATATGATAGTGCAGAGGTCTTGATGGTTAGTCATGAGAGACTAAGTCAAGAGTGGGTCCTGGACTCAGGGTGTACTTTTCATATGTGTCCACATGAAGACTGGTTTCTGGATCTTGAGAAGATTGATGGAGGTCTTGTTCTTTTGGGTAATGATGAGAGCTGTAGAGTACAAGGATCTGGTTCTATCAAGATCAAGATGTTTGATGGGGTTGATAGGATCTTATCTGATGTCAGGTTTGTTCCTGAGTTGAAGAGAAATCTTGTTTCTCTTGGTACATTGAATTCTAAGGGCTTTGAATTCAAGACAGAAAAGGGAATTCTGTCAATAACCAAATCTGGAAGGATTGTTATGAAAGGGACTATAAAGAATGGTTTGTATACTTTGATTGGAAGAACTGTAACAGGTCAGCTGATGTTACCATGGAGTCTTCTGATGTTAACTTGTGGCACAAGAGATTGGCACATGTTGGTGAGAAGGGCCTGGTGGAGTTATCCAAGAAGGGAGCAATCCCTGGGAAGAGGATATGTAAGCTGGAATTCTGTGAGAGGTGTATTCTTGGGAAATCAAAGAAGCAAGCATACCAGAAAGGGAAGTATACCACCAAGGAGGTTATGGATTACATACATTCTGATGTATGGGGACCAGCAAGGGTATCCACTCATGGTGGAGGCAGGTATTTCCTTACCCTTATTGATGATTATTCCAGAAAGGTTTGAGTTCACATTCTTAAACAGAAGAGTGATGCCTTCACTAAGTTCAAAGAATGGTTTATTGAACTTGATAATAAGAGAGGCAGGACTATCAAGCACTTAAGGACTGATAATGGGCTTGAATTCCTATCAGAGGAGTTTCAACAATTTTGTAGGGAGAAGGGTATATTACTAGGCATAAACCTGTTCCTTCAAACCCCCAGCAGAATGGTCTAGCAGAGAGAATGAATAGAACTATTCTGGAAAGGGTTAGGTGTATGTTATCTGATGCTCATTTACCTAAGAGTTTTTGGGGGGAAGCTGTTAACACAGCTGTTTATCTCATTAATAAAGTGCCATCATCTGCTATTGAGTTTAAAACCCCAGATGAGGTCTGGTATGGAAAGATATCAGATTACTCAAAGTTGAAAGTTTTTGGGTGCCTAGCTTATGTTCATGTGAGGCAAGACAAACTTGAACCTAGAGCTTTAAAATGTGTTTTCATTGGGTATCCAAAGGGTGTTAAGGGGTACAAGCTGTGGTGTCTAGAGCCTGGGAACCAGAAGTGTATTACCAGTAGAGATGTTGTGTTTAATGAATCACAGATGGGATACAAGTCAGGTGGAGGTGATAAAGAGCCATTAGCTGAAGAGATGGATGGTGTTATTTCTGAGCCAATTACTCAAGTTGAGGTGGAGCCTGATCATGATAAACATGATAGTGCATCTGGTTCTGAACCAGAGCAGGAAACAGGAGATAATGGGTCATCAGATGAGGATAGTGCACCTACAGAAGAGGAGGAAGAAGTGCCAGAAGCAGACTTGAGAAATTATAGTCTGACAAGAGACAGATCCAGAAGACAAATACATCCTCCAACAAGGTTTGGCCGTGTGGATCTGGTCTCCTATGCACTTGTTACAGCAGAAGCCATAGAGTACCAAGAACCTAAACGATACAAGGAAGCCCTTGAGTGTGATGATAGGGAGTCATGGGTTACAGCCATGACAGAAGAGATGGAGTCTCTTAAGAAGAATCATACTTGGATTCTTGTTGATAAGCCACCTAGGCAGAAGCTAATCAGTTGTAAATGGTTGTTTAAAAGGAAGCTTGAATCTGGTGTGAAAGATCAAGTGAGGTTTAAAGCCAGGTTAGTTGCCAGAGGATTTACTCAGAGGGAAGGAATTGATTACAATGAGGTTTTCTCACCTGTTGTTAAGCATTGTTCAATCAGATTACTTCTCAGTAGAGTTGTTCAAGAAGATCTGGAGCTACAGCAACTTGATGTCAAGACAGCTTTTCTGCATGGTGATCTTATTGAGGATCTGTACATGCACCAGCCAGAAGGGTTTGTTGAACCAGGGAGAGAAGGGAAGGTGTGCCTGCTCAAGAAATCATTGTATGGTCTCAAGCAAAGTCCAAGACAGTGGCACAAGAAGTTCAATGAAGTTATGCTATCCATTGGTTTTGTAAGGAGCAAGTATGATACTTGTGTATACCTGGAAAGGCAAGGTAGTGATGTGATAGCCTATCTTCTGATTTATGTGGATGACATGCTTATTGCCAGTAAAAGTCTTCTGAAGATTCAGAGTATCAAAAGAAAGCTAAGTGCTAGATTTGATATGAAGGACTTGGGAAATGCTAAAAGGATTCTTGGAATGGATATTCTTAGGGACAGAAAAGCTGGAAGACTATTCTTATCCCAGAAGAGTTACATTGAGAAGGTCCTGAAGAGGTTTAACATGCATGAGAGCAGAGCTGTGGCAACTCCTCTGGGACAACAGTTCAAATTATCTAAGGAAATGGAACCAAAGTCTAATGAAGAGAAGAAGACTATGATGAAAGTACCTTATGCAAGTGGGGTTGGAAGCCTGATGTATGCTCTGGTCTGCAGCAGACCAGACTTGGCTTATTCATTGAGTATGGTGAGCAGATACATGGCTAATCCTGGGAGATTACATTGGGAAGCTTTGAAATGGATCTTCAGATACCTTAAAGGGTCATCTGATCTGGGTTTGATGTTTGAGAGGATGACTGACCAGAAGAGTCCACTGGAAGGTTTTGTAGATTCTGATTTTGCTGCTAATCTGGACACCAGAAGATCCTTAACAGGGTATATTTTTACTCTGTACAATACTGCTGTAAGCTGGAGATCTGTTCTGCAGAGTGGAGTTACATTGTCTACTACAGAAGCAGAGTTTGTTGCAGTGTCTGAGGCTGTTAAGGAGGCTTTGTGGTTGAAAGGCATAATCAAGGATTTTGGAATAAACCAAAGGGCTGTGATCATTCATTGTGATAACCAGAGTGCAGTTCATCTGGTTAAACATCAAGTATTCCATGAGAGGTCAAAGCATATTGATGTAAGGTTGCATTTTGTGAGGGAAATCATTGACAAAGGAGTGGTTCTCATCCAAAAGATATCTACAGAGGACAATGCTGCAGATATGTGTACAAAGTCTTTACCAGGGACGAAATTCAAATTCTATGTTGAATTGGTAAAGATGAGTGTATGGGATGTTCCTTAGGCCCAGGCTGGAGTGTGGAGGAGAGGAGGAGAGGATTGATACTTCTCATCTGAGGTGGAGAATTGTGAAGGATCAAATGTGAAGTATGTAGTCTGCTGAGCTTAATTCAATAGGAGGCTAAGTTGATAAAGTGTTAGTCGTGGGAGTTAGTAAATTTGGGGTACCAGAGGAGATGGACTAGATGAGGTTGACCAGAGAAGCCTGATCAGAGAAGTCTGGCAGGAGAGCTATCAGAGGAGGTCCATCAGGTGAGGTCTGGTCAGACGAGTCTGGTAGATGAGACATCAGAGGAGGTCTGGGACCAGAGGTCATCTGGTGAAAGTGGCCAGAATCAGAAGAGATCATGTCATCTGATCCTGAAGTCCGTTATTTGATAAGTACACCAAATTGGAGCTAATTCGAAGGCGGTTCTAACTGAATCAACCATGGCGGTTATTGGAGTCGTTAGCCAACTGGATAACTACCTTTACTTTGAGTTTGTTACAACTGAATCGAATCTAGGGTTCGTTTCCAATCTCTGTATCTATAAAAGGGGGTTCTTAATTGAGAGAACGAATAATAACTTCATCTGTGAGCGCAAACACGAGAGATTGTGAGATTGTAACTTGTAACTTCCAATTCTTTTCTTAGTGGAATACTCTATCCTCTCGAATCCCGTGGACGTAGGAGTTCTTCTCCGAACCACGTAAAACTGGTGTTCTTGTGTGATTTCAATTTCGTTCTTATTGCTTTCAGATTTCGATTCCCGGAAACAAGTTTTCTTGTGAATCCAAAACGATTAACATTGGGGATTGAAGTTGGGTTTACACTGGTTTTGAGAGTACAAGCGTAACAAACAGAGACAGTATAGCCGAGGTTAGGGCCGGCGGCGCTCCACGGCGAAAACGATCGGCAGCGTCGCGTTAGGTTGAGCCCGGCGGTATTGGTTGCTGGAAAAGGAGAGGAGGCGACGACGGCTCTTCGGATGGAGAGGGACGAGGCACGGCAGAAAAAGGCGGTGGCCGAAGGCGGTGGCGATGGGCAAAGGTTGTGCGGTCAGTGGATGTCGGAGAGGAGGGGTCGTGAGTGTTTGACCACCAGAAAATTGGCGGCGTGAACCTTTTCGTTGGAGTCATAGAATATTCTCGCCGAACACTGCCCTGTAACAAACTCAGGGATGTGACTTCCTATTGTTGTCACGGACACTGCCCTATATATGTTCATATCTTCCCAAGCTTCTAGGTACAATATTATTTCTTGATATGGGGATGCCACTATCGCGTAAATTTCCCGTGTGCCCAAATCCTAGCAGTAGCCTAACCGAAGCAGGTTCTCCTAGTATTTCCATCACGAAGACATCTTGTTCTAAGTCTTGATGCGGTCTCTAGCAAGGCATCTTTAGTAACCCCGACACTTACAGATATAATTTGTTTTAAATCCTAGTTGGTAGGGTATTCGTGCTGATAACGTGTTGTAAAATAAAGAGTGCAAACAAGAACACCGATTTGTTTATCCAGTTTGTCATGAATGACTACATCTGGGGGCATACCAAGCCAGGAGTTTTCCACTATATTTTCTATGTATGTACATGTGTGTGTTACAATACTAAGTACATGGATATATATATATATATATATATATATATATATATATATAATATCAAAACCCTAAAATCTATAAGACTACTTGACCCATAAGTAATATCCACCTCAAATCTTCTGGATTTGGTATATTAAATATTCTAAATTTACAACAAAAATAATTGGCTTTGATGGCTCCGAAGAAGATATCTAATTAAGCAATTTGGGCTTTCTAGTTGGTATCTGAGCCCCAAGTTCTAATTGGGCCTTTTAAACCTTATCTGTTTGGAGCATTAGTCCAGCCCGAGCCTGAAAGAGTGTTGATTCCGATTTGTTATTATTATTATTATTATTATTATTATTATTATTATTATTATTATTATTATTATTATTATTATTATTATTATTATTATTATTATTATTATTATTATTATAAATAAATAAATAAAACAAACAAGATATTTCATGTTCTATTTTAATACAATAAATAATACTTTGTAAATGTTATTAAAAAAATAAAAAGTTTGACGATCTTCCTATATAATATTTTAATGTGAAAAAAAGAATAAGAAAGGTCAATCATGTTTAGAATTTACTTAAAATTCCAAGGTAAATCATGTTTAGAAATAAAATATAAAAATAAATATAAATTAATCAAAATTATTAATTAATACCATAATAACTACAAATTTCTCGAACAATCACAACATATCTTAAATCTAAATAATTTTAAAAAAAAAAATCCTAAAGAGAGTATAATATATTGAAATAGTGTATGAAATATCAAGGGTAAGTACAATCTCTTTTGTAGGTAGTACATTCACTAGATGAGTGCACAAATTATAGGATTAATACACCCCTTTCAAAGTATCATCCTCCCTTAGTTTTTCTCCTTTTTTCTCTCCACTCTCCTCATGTCCCTCTCTTCCCCTATCTCCTTTATTTGTTTCCCCATTTTCCAACCCCATTCTGTTTTCCCCTCTCTCCTCCTCCTCCTCTCCAATCTCCACCCTTGGTATCATTCACCGTCGACACACCCCTAAATGTATGGCTGTATTTTTAATTGTGGGCCCAAGTCATTTGCATTAGTCGGATAAAAACACTACCAGTTGGATGAATTCACTACCTTTCTTATTCCCAAAATGCCCTGTCCATATAATGTTTCTTCATCTGAGTTTACTTGTTTTGTTATCACTACCATAAAACCACTCCTTCTTCTCCATCTTCTTTCCTCGCTTCCATTTGCGCCTGTATGCCTCTAGCTCCCCGCGCGTTCGGTTGTCGCTCACTACTATCAATTCACCTACCATCGTTCCCCATGGGTTAAGGTAAGTATCTATTTTTTTCTTACATACATTTTGAATCTATGTTAGGTTGAAGTTATTATTATTTTGAGTACAAAGTCTAGCTTTGAATTGCATGTATTAGGGTTGAAAATCAAGAGTTATATTTTTTAAAAATCGTGATGGGCGTGTTCGAACGTGGTTCTGCGAATTTGAGGAAAAAAATTGAATTTTTTTTCTCGAAATATTGGACAGTTTTCGGAAAAAACTTCTGAAATCAAGTGTTCGATTTTTTTCCCGAAAATTGTCCAATATTTTGGATTTTTTCCCCGAAAATTTTGCTTAAATTCGGAGAATCAGATCCAAATACGTCTATCGCTATTTTTCAAAAATAAAACTCTTTAAATAATCAACCAAAACATTATCATACCCATTCAATTTAATACTCTCAAACAATATAAAAAATGCATGAAAAAAATCCAATAAACAACAAAGATTATCATATTCAACATTTAAAAATCTAATTCTTCAAAAATATTAACATTTACATATAGGTGTTCCGGGCTTGGAGTATTCACCGTCTTTAGTACATAAACATTTACCAAACGATAGAAGTTGTTAATTTCCGATCGTGGTGCTTCAATTTCATGGAGTTTCGGTCTTTCCAAAAAAATTATCGAACAATTGCATGAGTTTCAATGTTGAAAAAGACTGGGGAGGGTATTTATTAAAAGTATTTTGGAGGGAACACTTAAAAGGGTTTTTGACATTTAATATGTATAACTTAAAAAATTTTGTGGGTAGTGTCTTTACCAAAGTGGATAATGCAATAACATGGGCCTTAATTGTTCATTTGACTTGACCAGCAGCCATATAACAATTAATAAGGCCTAAACCAAAACTATCTTTGTCCCGAATATCATACGCCTAAAACCATTTAAGAGTTCAGTTATATACCCCTTTATTAATAATAGATATACCCACAGTAAGTACCTATTATACCCTTCTTGAAAAAATCCTGAATTATTTATTCCTCACATTTATTTTACAGCATCTGTTTCTTCAAATCTGCGTCTCTTTCTCATATCTCTGTTTCTTCAAAAGCCGCAGCCCACCGCGCCAGCCGCGTCAACAACACCGCCGATCACCCACAACCTCTCCATCCCTTCTACTGTTTATTTCCTCCCGCAACAACCGCCGCCTTGCCCACAGCGCCGCCCACAACTTCTCCCTCTCAGAGATCAAGCGCCGCCGCGGTTCCCAGTTTGATTACTCTTCTTTTATTTTCACTTATTTTTTTTTGTTCAAAATGAGTATCTTCTTAGATTCCTCTATTGCGTCAATTTGCTTTCTCTCCTTTTTTTTTTTTTGACGAGGGCTTTAATTGTGAAGAATAGAGGGAGCCGAAGATGGATGGCGGCAGTAGGTGTTTGTTAAGAATTAGAGTATGGAGCTGTATCATTTGTATAATCCAATGGACGGCGGCAGTAGGTGTTTGTTAAGAATTAGAGTATAGAGGTGTATCGTATGAGATTTTTGTTCTATATTGGGGTGTATCTATTATTAATATATTGGGGTGTATCTATTATTAATATATTGGGGTGTATAGCTGGACCCACCATTTAAATGCCATATGTTCTCTTAAAATGACCCAATAAATCAAGAGCAAGTCCTATGTAAGATTGTCTTACTGCGAGATCACTACTATTTTTCCAATAGATATATTATCAGTTATCACATTTAAGATAAATTGTACTCTCCCGTCTCCTCTTAATTTTCATATGTGGGGTAACACAAATTTGAAGAAAAACTGTTTTATCAATTTTTTTAACCAATGAATGAAGAATATTTTGAATTAAAGCAGATAATTTGAGAGTGTTTTATTTCCATATTTAGGGTGTGAAAATTATTGTGGGACGTTTTAAAAAAAAAAATTATGAAAATAAATAGGGGACGGAGTGAATATAATTTTTCAAGAGTTGTAGTTAAAATTTTGAAAAGTGATGCACTTTACATTAAAAATTGATAATATATTTACAAAAAATAATAATAATTGATAGTCTTACAGTGAGACAGTCTCACTCAATTTTTTCCATAATTCAATTAAAAGAGATCCATCCAATATTATTATGGCCTTATCAGCTCGAAGACCATTTAAATGACTTAATCGATATGACCCAGGTTATCAACAATCCTATCTTTTGTTAGGCAAAAACTTGTATGAGACCGTCTCATAATATGAGACCGATCAAATTAAAAAAAGTGATAGGGTTATAATTAAATGTGATAGTATTTTTAAAGAAAAGTGATAAGTCACTTTTAACAAATATATTATCACTTTTTGTTTAAACTTTATCACTTTTTAAAAGTGACAACTTTTTAATTAATAAGTGACACATTTTAAATTAAAAGTGGATCAAATATTATTGGTCTCATACTATGAGACGGTCTCACACAAGACTTACTCCTTTTGTTAATATACATCATCCAAAATATATTTGGAAAAAAATCCAAAAACTTGACATTTGAAATTGACATTTAATGACAAAATCTTATTACTATTATTTCTCTAGTTAAAAGTGTTTAGTGACAAGAAAATGAACTTTAATTATTGAAAATTTTTAGCTTGAAAAACAATAGTGAAAGAATCTCTGTCATTAAAGATTATTTTTCTTGTAATGATTCAGATTTTTTTTTGCAAAAATATCTTTCTTTTTTTGAATTTTCGATCAAAAGTTTCGAAAAATTGTGAAGTTTTTGGAAAAAAAAAAATTCCAAATTTTTTTTTTTTGGTGGACTGTATTAAAGAAAGCAATGATTGTATTTCATCCGTGCCAATCAATATTAGTATGGCCCATAATTGCTTACGATTGTGCCTTCGGCACAAAGATAATGGAACTGCACAACCTATATAAATATGGCGTACTTGATTAATAAAAACCGGCCCAATTAATTTCTTCCAATTTGATTGAAATAGGTGAATTGGAGAACTCTGGCCAAGCTCGTCCAATGCAAACGGGCCGGCCTCCGTCTTTCTCGACTCGCCGTTACCAATTGCGGTATGTGCACCATGCAACATATATATATATAAATGTATATATATACACACTAGAGGGAGGGGTGGCCAATTGTGTGGTAGTGTCGTTTACCGTGTCGACACAATAACGATACACACAATAAGGTGAAACTCGAACACAATATGATAAAGATATGTGTCGGTACGATACGAACACGAAAATTTTCGTGTCAACGTGACACGACACGATAATTACATGATACGAAAAATAAATTATATTATAATATTTGACACGACATATGGTATTACACTACACAATATGACATGATAAAATAATACAAATTTCTAATAAGAGTACAAAATATCAAGTAATATATACAATTAAAATATTGCTTCTAACTTTAACGGGTTGAAACAAATACGACACGAATTTTGTGTCCTTATCATATCAACATGATACTGACACAAACACGATAAAACTAAACACTAATTCGTAATTTTCATATTGTTTACGTGTCGTGTTATTGTATTGTATTCAAAATTATCGCCCATAGTTAGATGTGACAGTTCTGAACACTGACGAATAACAAGGGGCTTAGAGTCTCAATATTGGTGCACATTTTATAAATCAAATCTTGAATTGTGAGAAAAACTTAGAACACTTGATTAGGACATTTATAAAATGAGGACTATGGTAGACTCGAAGTAATTAAAGATTGGTCCCTATATGGAAAATACTTCCTTTCTTAAACTTATATTTTTCAATTTTAAGTTCGTTTTTCTTTTAATTATTTAAAAATGAAATAAATAAACACAGAGAAAAATGATCACATGAAACTCTGTATATTTATGAATTTGATGCTTAAACAATGGAAGCAGTAAGGGTGTTGAAATAGAGTCAATCAAAAGATTTAAAAAGCAAAAGGTGATACTTTATTTGAACCTACCCACAAAGAAAAGGTGATGGAAGAAGGTGAGAAAATTAACAAAGTGTAGAATCAGTACAGATAAACAAAGACAACCACTACTCATCCCAAACAAGAAGTTAAATTCAGGATATGGACATATTAATTTTTCATTGTTTGTATTTTTATTTTCTAGACGAATTAATGGGGTGCAAGGATATATAAATTTCTTTAGAAATTTAAATATTGCTTATTTCAGTTATAATGAATATACAACATATTCTAGCCGAAAAAATTTCATCTTATTTAAAAGTTCAAAATTATATTAATTTGTGGACAAATTCTAGGGTGCATTCAAGTGCATAGCATGTACTTGGATTTTAAACTCAATTTTGACTTTAATTTTGAACTTTTCAAAATACACACAAACACACCGAACATTTTTTTTTAGTTAGGGTATTACTGATTACTTCTTGGGGTATTGTTGATTTCTGTTTGAGGTGTTTTTTTCAAAATCTAAGTGGGTTTAACACCAGATTTAATATAGAATTAAATTTAGTCATAACCGTCAGCGGTTACCAGTCGAAACACAAGTCCAGGTTCATCTTCAGGATTCTCACATGTGTTTATATCCCAAACCAACCAGGCCAGACCCAAAGTCCAAGTCTAAGGGCCACGGGCGGGCGGCGCGTGCGTGTTGTCCACAGGAGTAATTCCTTAGACACTATAGTTTTGAGAATAATACAACTCCTTCTTGTTAAAAAGGAGTTATGAACCTTCCACATTTTTCAATGTGGGATAATTAACTCTTTAGTTAATTATTCAACGGGTAAATTGCGCCAAATCCCCTTATGGTTTGGAAAATCGGCATGAAAGTCCTATGCGCTTTAAAAATTGCGTCAAACCCCCTTGTGGTTTTATAAATATAGCGCAAGATCCATTTTTTTTCTTAAAAAATTAATATATTTAATTTTTAACTCGTATGACCTATTATATATTTCTGACCTGTTGACGTTCTTTCATAAAACACTTAAATGCAAATTATGATTTATCTCCAAGTAAAATTTCAAAATCTATACAATTTTTTTTTTAAAGAATATGTGAATTTCTTGAAAAAACTTGTTTATTGTGAACATACAAGGACTTGACCAAGAAGAAATTTATTGTTGCTGATTTTCTTTAGAACGATAGGTTCCAATTTCTTTTTTTTTTTTTTTTTGTATTTTTCTTAATATTTCTAACTCAAATTATTTACTAAATGCTACATTAATATATAATTATATATAAAGAGGATTTTTTAAAAATATTTTTCACTTCTCATCTATTCATAATATTTTATGGACAATAATTATTAAATAAATTAACTATATAAAAACATAAGATTATAAAAAAAAAAATCATAATAGAAGGAGCATTTAATTTAGTTAATAGAGGGATAATTGTTCAATATATTAAAAAAAAAACACTAAAAAATTCGCATGAAGCATGTGTGAATTGCACACTATTGTTAATTTTAACAAAGTTGGGGGCTTAATGCTATATTTATAAACTATAGGGGAATTTCATGCTATATTTATAAACCACATGAGGGTTTCACATGCTATATTTATAAAACCACAAGGGGGTTTGACGCATTTTTTAAAACACAAGGGAGTTTCATGCTATATTTATAAAACCACAAGGGGGTTTGACGCAATTTTTAAAGTACAAGGGAGTTTCATGCCGATATTTCAAACCACAAGGGGGTTTGACGCAATTTACCCATTATTCAACCATTAACATTTAATACAATTAAAATGTTTATACGTTTCAACTTCGTATACTAATTTTTCACTCACCGAAATTCGATTTTGAAACTTTATATATACTACGATCATCTACTTCGAGAGTAGATCGATCATGCGGCGTTTAATTTCTCAAAAATTAAACTTTCGATAAATATTTTATTTATCAAAAAATGTATTACAACATTACATAATAATAACTAAAAAAATACAAAACTCAATCTACAACAAGTTTTAAATTGTTTATTTGTTAAATTGAAGTATTACAACTTGTTGAAATAAATTTTTGCTTTCATGGAATACCTTTATTTTTTTTCATAAATTTAAATGTAGTGTAGTGCGAACTGTTAGAGATGGTCTAAATTTTATATATATATATATATATATATATATATATATATATATATATATATATATATATAACACAAACAAAAAAGTCCTTAAAGATATCATATAACTCTTGATAGTTCATCAGCTTCCGTGGAGAACATTAGACCGAGCTTATTATAATCTTTTAAAATACTAACAATTTATTCCTCGATATATCAATTTTATTATAAAAATATAAATAAAAAGTAACTTTTCATTCTCATTAGCATTGAAATGTTGTTAACCAACCCCTAACATTCTCTCCGAATTTACTCTCAAATTTAAAACACTTTTTATATACCTCACCCCATCAATAATTCTCATAAATAGACGTGTATGCATATTGGTATGTTGTGTATATATGGGTCGTACGTGTGTAGGTCGTATATGGGTTGAGTTTGTGGTGAACTCAAGTGGCTCGCGCGGGAGCTTACCATTATGTTTGCATTTGAATTGAAGGATTTCACAGTGAATTTTAAGTTTATGGTGGCAAATATATTGATATGGTTTTAGTTTGATGATATGATTGGAGATAAAAACTTGTGTAAATCCAAGTTCACGTGAACTCGTTTTCTTTAAATATTGATGTTATAATTAAGTATATACGATTATGTATACTCACTATCACTGTTATGCATATATACTATTTAAAAAAATCAAACGTTTTTAAAATGGTGATAGTATATGCATAACATTGATAGTTTGTATTAATAACAGTTATATTAAAAAAAAGTTCACGCGAACTCAGATTCACATGAAAATACTCTATGATCAATATTGATCAATTTCATTTGAGCGTGCTAGTATACGAATATTAGTGGATTTAAAATGCAGAATTTAATTTGGACATATTTTTGGTATGAATCTCTTATCTATACAAATATAATAATAAAAACTGATACTAAAAATAGAAAGAAAAATGTGACACCAACAGCCTATTTCTAATTTGGTAATCAATTCTAAAAATTACATTTAATTAATGTAATAAATATTAATTAACATATGTATTAGAAAAATAAATGTAATATTTTTATTAAAAACTTTTCGCTTGAAAAGGAAAAACTTTTTAATCTTATTTTATTTAATTTATTAATTAGAATATCATGTTTATATGTGTGTATATACTTCATTCCCTTAATTTTTTATTCTAAGTAATATAATATTTATTTTATTTATGTGTGTGAATTTTATTATTATGATGATTATATTTATGTTTAATTTAAAACACAACATTTGAGTGTTTATAAATCATAATATGTATTTTTTAAATTTATATTTCTATACATGAAATAACTAATTGTTGCATTAATTTGATGAACCGGACTAATTTCCGACGTGACTAAAAATAATGTGGCTATCAAAATTTACTTTGGTGCAAGACTGACAAAGATTATGTAATTAGAGTATGAGCAATATATATATATATATATATATATATATATATATATATATATATAGAGAGAGAGAGAGAAATATTTCCATATTAATATATAATCTTAGGAATTAAAATATTTAAGTTCTATAAGATGATCGAATAAACTTAATTTGAAGGAGTTGTAAACTATAATTTAATGTGATTTAATATCTAAATCAATTGACTTATATCTATATATGTACAGGTTTTAGCAATTTATTACATGTTAAAAAAAACTAAAACAAATAAAATATATATGTGTGAGCGTGTGTCTGTGCAAGTTTGTGTATATACCAAAAATAGTAACTAAATTCTGCTTATAGAAAATTTGCTTAAGAAAAGAAACATAAATATAAAAAAACTAATTTACAAATTCTTAAATTTGAATATTTTTTACCAGTCTAATTACTATAATATTAAAAAAATGTAGTCGTGAAAATCAATTATTATATAATTAATTAAATAATTAAATTAAAAATTAACAAATGGTGTTTTCTAAATTTAAGTTATGATAATTCTCCAGAACAATTAAATATGGTCAATTATTGTGTGAAACACTGATGTATGAGATATATCTAAAATATGTGTATGTTTATCCCTTACTTATTTACTCATCAATTCTACACATTTTGTCTCTCAAATGAACACATCATTAAAATTAGAATTTAATAACTCTTCAAAAAATTTGCATCACATTTATCAAGAGTTAGGGTCAATCGCTAAAAAGTTTTGAACCTTTCTCGAGGAGGTGAGTTTCCAGTCATGAACAATTACACTCGGTGTCCAGAGAACCATGCGACAAGACTTGAAAATATGAATATGCGATGGAGATGACAATAACAGAAAATCAACAATCAACATGGTTTAAATTTTATAAGCAAATAGAGTAGGTTTCTTATCTTATGAACTCTCTTTTTCGAGTATCATTATTATGCATGCTCACTGTTATTATTTAAAAATGCTTGATTTTCAAACCTTGATAGTGCATATGCATAATAGTGATAGTAATATTTGAAGAAACTGCATTCATGTCAACTTGAGTTAACATATGTTTTTGTCAAATAAACATGATATTGTCGAATTAAGCTTACTTAACAATGTAAACGTTTTCCACATTTCGAGCGCAAAACATTTTCAATGCCTTCAAAAAAGGCAAAAAAGGATCACATGTCGAGCATCACATAAAAAGAAAAAACACGATTGTAATATATATATATATATATATACAAAAATACTAAAATGAAATATCAACAAAGGAAAATATATATATATATATATATATATATATATATATATATATATATATATATATATATATTACCCCATTTAGCACAAAAAATATATATTACCCCATTTAGGAAAAAAAAATATATATATATATATAACAACTATTTCTACCCCATTTAGCACAAAAATAAACATACTATTTGACTCAATTGAAGTAATTACAAAAAAAAAAAAAAACGAAAATTATATTTATTTTGGCAAATTTTAGGGTGCATCTAAGTGCATAGCATGCACTTGAATTTTAAGCTTAATTTTGACTTCAATTTTGATTTTTTCAAAATACACACAGACATCGAATTGTGTGTCTTTTTTTTTGTAGTTGGGGTATTACTGATGTCTTCTTGGGGTATTATTGATTATTTCTTGGGGTATTGCTGATTTTTGCTTGAGATATTTTTTTCAAAATCCAAGTGCATACTATGCACTCAAGTGCACACTAGAAAGTACTCATTTATTTTATAATTACAAACTATGCGAACGCACGAGTGATATACTAGTTTCAATTTAATATTTCATATCTTGCTACACTGCTTTTAATACATACATATGTATTTAATGATATCACAATTTATTTATTACTAATACCACGCATATCATGTATTAAAAATAATACTCCCACCGTCCATGAAAAGTATGCTCACTTGTTTGCACGTGGTTTAATGCAATATGTCGGAGGATATTATGGGGTATTATGAGGTCCGTTTATGAATAAAATAATTGTTTATGGTAACGTTTCTATGCATACTTACCATAAACAATAAATTTATTTATAAATGAATCTCACAAGACTCCTAAATGTCCTCCAACATATTGCATTAAACCAAGTGCAAACAAGTGAGCATACTTTTTGTGGACGGAGGGAGTAAAAAATAAAATGAAATACTAAAGTGGAAAAGATATCCCAATTAGCATATTTTAAACTCAAAATTTTTGTGTACCATCCAAACACAACCTATATCATGAGAACATTTTAAAATAGCTACACTCGTCATATTTTAGTTAAAGTTAGTATCACATTTTAATTAAAATTAGTATAATATTTTATTTTATTTAGTTAAAGTTAATATCACATTTTAATTGAAGTATTATATTTTATTTTATTTATGTCTAGTTGAACAGTGCAATGAGTGTGACTTCAAGTTTAACTGTTATATCTTTTTAAACACTAATGCTATTTGCATGTGCAATATGGATGGAACATGTATATATGCGTATATTAGTTGTGTAACATTATGGGGCAGTAGATGGATACCAATACAGTATAGACTATAGAGTAGGTAATTGGGAGACGAAAATAGAAGCAAATAAATAAATTAGGGTAATACTTCCTCGGTCCACCAATTTTTTTACCCAATTTTCTTTTTAAGTTGTCTACAATTTTTTTACCCCTTCCTCTTTTGAAAATAACCTACACTCATGAACAAATAAATGGGTGTCATAATACCCACCACAATACACTTATTTTATCTACTTTTTCAATTAAATACTAATTTTTATTAAAAATTGTGTCCAACGGTAAAGGGGTAAAAAAATTTGTGGATGGAGAGAGTACTACAATTTGGTAAGAGAAAATATTTGTGGTTATATTATATTTTTTATAATGTATTTTAATTATGCGGATAGTAACTATTACTTTTATTTCAGTTGCACATGAGATCCGACTATCATCCAGTGCTATGGATATCGGAATACTGGATCAAAAGTAGACACCCATCTACATATGATTTAGAGTTACAATTTAAAGATCAGATAGATCTATACAATTATCTGAACAACGATCATGCATAATGACGTAAAGATAAACGTGAGGCTGACAAAGAGGCAAAAAATCAGGCCCAAAAAATCAGGTTTTTTTTTTTTTTTTTTTATGAAAAATATGTAATGAGTGTATTTTTTTTCTAATTAAAATTGGTATAAAACTTTTTTTTCCTGTTAGAATTGTGTATATTTGTCCTTCTTCACAACTAACTCTTTTGAATGAAATAACTAATATTTTTGTAATATTAAATAAAATAGTTACTCTAAACAATTAATATTTTTTAATGAAACAACCAATATTTTTTGTAAAATAATTAGAGTAAATAAATAAAGGAAAATATTAAAATAAAAAAAAAGACGACTGCATAAATAAAATTGCAACATCACATTATATTAGTAATGACTTCTTTTAACAATTTAGGTACACTAAATATACAGTAACATCATCATCATCCCATCATTACTCCTTATATATTAGTAATCTCTCATCCATCATATCATGTCAATGTGCAGATAGCATGACTTCTTTTTTAAGTACGAGTAACCGTATACTTTTAGGGGCCGTTTGGTTTGCGGGATAGGATTGAATTAGAACGATTCGAAAAATAGATAGACTAGAACCAGAAAATTTGGACTATAGTTAAATTTTCTGAATCGAATTATATATGAGATAGTCGTTCTAGTCTATCCTAGATCATGGTCTTAAGCAATCCCTCAAACCAAACGGCCCGAGAGATGGGATCGATGAAACAGATATCATCCGCATTTTCAGGCAATGTACTGAATGATAGATACATTGAAGTTAATTGATTGACATATGCGTGACATCACTTAGTAGAATTGAATATTCAAAACGTTTCCCCCAAAAAAATAAAGAGAAAAAGGAAGGATATGTTTAAGAGACATATTAATATTAGGAATTGCGACACACAATGAAAACACCTGAGTGGTGACAACACCCCCTCACAATGCGCTATTAACTCCCGTCCAAACGCAGCCACATCAAAAGCACGCGCATATCTATTGTCCTTGCATTAACTTCCAACTTTCCTAATACTCTTGATACTTTTGTACATCACTTACAATTATGATTAATATTTGTTCGGTAGAAACAATTAATATTGTTCCATAAAAATAATTAATAATGACTTGTTAGTATTGTTCAATAAAAACAACTAATGTTGTTAAGTGAAAATAAATAATATTCCCTCCGTTTAATTTTAGTACTCAAATTTTTTTACAAAAGTTTTAAGAAATATTAGTAGTTTATTCTGTATAAAATTAAACATTCCCGAGGGTATTATGAGATATTTTGAGATCCATTTATGAATAAAATGATTGTTGATGAATAAAGTCAATTGCAATTTATTTAAGTAATTTAAGAGACTTTAGGAGGGTAAAAATAAGATGTTGAGTAGTTCTTCTATGAAATTTGTTCAGAGTATGGAGTTGGTACCATTAAATTTATTCACTGATACGGTATTAAATCCATTTATTGATACTATAATATTTTATACTGTGATTTCAGTTTATAAGTTTAATGGTATCAGTGACGGTATGTAATAGTATCAGTGAATATATTAAATAGTATAAATTTCATATTATAAAATTTGTTTATATGAAATTTTGTGTAGGATGATTGATTTATATGAAAATTAGACGGCCTAAAACAAAGAAAGTAAGCATACAAAATTAAATGGAAGGAATACTTTTTAATGGATAATTAGTAAAAATAAGTAACGCCATTCAAAAATATAATTATACGGCGCAACGATGTATATAAAAATTTGTTTTATAAATGAATATAGAGAGAACAAGTGTGTTAATTGGGGTGGGTGGGCAGAGGGTAGCAGCATAATTATTTAAAAAATTAGAAGCATCCTATCATCAACAGCTTTCATCCTGCATGCCATTTCCTTCCAATTGGACAAGGACAAAATTATGAATTGAGAAATGGAGAGAGAATGTTTGTTTGTTTTTCCATTTATCAATGCGATAGAGGGAATGTTGGACAGTCTTTAACTAATTTAAAAATCCATCATGGTACCATTATACTTCAATCACACAATCCCCCTACTTTATTCCAACTTCTAATGCTTGTCATCTTCTTTTCCTCCAACTGCTACATTCCAAAGTACTCTTGCCACTAACAAAAAAATCAAACCCACATACCATGCAACCATGAAAAAAAGATGTATAACACACTAAATAAAATAAAAAAAAAAACGAAATACATAATGAAATTTTTTAATAATAGAAAATAATCTTTAACAACAGTATCCTATCATTAAAATTTGTTTTCTGATTTTAAAGATTATAATTAGAAAGAATATAATGACACAATTGTTGTTACCAACATGCAATCAATTAATTAATGTATTAATAAGGTAAAGTATTTGGTTGTGAACTTACCAATATATGTATAATGATTAAGTCCTAAATGTTCACATCGAGTGTATATATGTAACTTAATTTGAAAACAAAAGAAAGTTGATGCGCACCCAATTTATAGTGTAAAAAGGGAGGCACCAATCCATAGCTTTGGCGTGGGGGTTGCTTTTGTGCTAGTTTGGACGACCTTCATATATAGCATCAGCCCATCCTATACCTAGCTACTATTATTCCTCCAAACACGCCCTTCCATGTGCTAGTTTTTACCCCCCACTTTGGCCCTTTTCCTAAACCACTTTCTTTTCATGATCTCCCCACGAAACACATTGCAAGATTAGGTCCTTATCTTTTCCTTGTTGGATTTTTCTTCTTTGCTCGTCGATTCTCACTTCTTCTTTTCTTGAAACCCCCAATTTAAAATTTTTAAAAAAGCCAAAAGCAAAAGGCAAAAAACCCTATCTAACCATGCATACACGCTCTCCCTATATAAAGGTAAAGTGGAGATGAAACCATGCAATTAACCTAATTATAAGTTTCTCCCATTTTTCTTCTTCTTGAATATTGATCATAGATCATTACTATTTCTCCACCAAATCAATACATATATAAAATGGTAATAGAAGGAGGTACCACTACTCTCTCCATTGTCCCTTTATTGCAAGAGAAATTCCGGCAATTGCAAAGGATGAAAGAGATGAGGCAAGAGCAAGAGCTCCTTAGACTGTTGTCGGGATCATACAGTCCTCCCGCGGTTCATAACTATGAGCTCGTGACAAACGAGTTTTGCCGAGAGACGCCACATTGCCAGCTTTCGCTGTCCCTCTGGCCAGGTTCATCGCCAGTATTTAAGCACGAGGATTGCCGGGGCCCGCAGAATCTTTCCAAGTCGCTGTTTAGTGATGCGCCTCTGGTTTGTGCTTTACCAATCACGCTTGCTCAAAACTCTGCCTTTGATATTGATACTTCTCTTCGTCTGTGAAACGCGCCTTCCTTGTACTTGATATATCTAGAGAATTGGGTTTTGTAGTATGTATTTTATAATGTGATATTGGATTTTCGTTTATTGCATGAATCAGCTACTTCGTGTTTTGTTGAATCAGGTTTTGATTTGTTTCCCGGTGAAATATTAGAGCAAGAAAGAATTAACCAGTACTACCTCCATCCCATTATTATTTGTACATTTAAAAAAGTGAAATATTGATACGCATGCACATTTATCCATTTACTACTACCGTAATCCAACTACACAATATTTTTAATATGTGTGTTCTTTTTGTTATGCCAAAAATGTGTAGTTAATAAAGTTATTGTGTTATTCCATATTTATATATATATTATCATGGAAAAAACTTATATGAGACTGTCTCATGACATGAGACAACAAGAATTAACACCAACTCCCATCAAAGTGTTAATGCGTCAATATCCTAATTATACACAACTAGAGTGTACCCACGCGAATTTCGCGTACTGAAAAAATATATTATGTTAATCGGATTTTGGATTCACAAGAAAACTTGTTTCCGGGAATCGGAATCTGGAAACAATAAGAACGAAATTGGAATCACACAAGAACACCAGTTTACGTGGTTCGGAGATAAAGCTCCTACGTCCACGGGA
Organism: Ballota nigra; assembly: GCA_947034835.1. Lineage (NCBI taxonomy): Eukaryota > Viridiplantae > Streptophyta > Magnoliopsida > Lamiales > Lamiaceae > Ballota > Ballota nigra. Next base: position 27,853,240 of record OX344730.1, read on the forward strand.
TCCGAGAGGATAGACTTTTCACTAAGCAAGAAATGGAAGTTACAAGTTACAGAGCACTCAATCTCACAGTGTTTTCTCTCTAAGATGATCTCACACGACTAAGCTACTTCTCTCAGCTAGAAGCACTTATTTATAGATATAGAGATTGAGATGAATCTGGACTTGATTCAGTTGTAACGAACTCATAAGTAAAATAGTTATCCAGGTGGCTAACAAACTCCAATAACCGCTTCAGTTGATTCAGTTAGAACCGCCTTCGCGTTAGCTTCAACTTGGTGTTTTCGCGTCTTTGTACTTTATATCAGATGACTTGACCTCAGCTGACTTGATCACGCATCATCAGATGACTTCCGGTCTAGACCTCCACTGATAGGACTCCACTGTTAGACCTCATCTGATCCTCATCTGATATAACTCTGCTGATACCCCAAATAGTCTAACTCCCACGGCTAACACTTCATCAACATAGCTCCTCATTGAATTAAGCTCAGTAGACTTCATACTTCACATATGACACTTCACAATTCTCCACCTCAGATGAGAAGTATCAATCATCTCCTCCTCTCCTCCATGCTCTCCAGCTTGGGCCTAAGGAACATCCCATACACTCATCTTTACCAATTCAACACAAAACTTGAATTTAGCACCTGGTAAAGACTTTGTACACATATCTGCAGCATTGTCCTCTGTAGATATCTTCTGGATGAGAACCACTCCTTTATCAATGATTTCCCTGACAAAATGCAACCTTACATCAATGTGCTTTGATCTCTCATGGAACACTTGATATTTCACCAGATGAACTGCACTCTGATTATCACAATGAATGACCACAGCCCTTTGACTTATGCCAAAATCCTTGATTATGCCTTTCAACCACAAAGCCTCCTTAACAGCCTCTGACACTGCAACAAACTCTGCTTCTATAGTAGATAAAGCAACTCCACTCTGCAGAACAGATCTCCAGCTCACAGCAGTATTGTAAAGTGTAAAGATATACCCTGTTAAAGATCTTCTGGTATCCAGATAAGCAGCAAAATCAGAATCTACAAATCTTTCCAGTTGACTTTTCAGGTCAGTCATCCTCTCAAACATCAATCCCAGATCAGATGACCCTTTAAGGTATCTGAAAATCCATTTCAAAGCTTCCCAATGTAATCTCCCAGGATTAGCCATGTATCTACTCACCATACTCAATGAATAAGCTAAGTCTGGTCTGCTGCAGACCAGAGCATACATCAGGCTTCCAACCCCACTTGCATAAGGTACTTTCATCATAGTCTTCTTATCTTCATCAGACTTTGGTTCCATTTCCTTAGATAATTTGAACTGTTGTACCAGAGGAGTTGACACAGCTCTACTCTCATGCATGTTAAACCTCTTCAGGACCTTCTCAATGTAACTCTTCTGAGACAAGAATAGTCTTCCAGCTTTTCTGTCCCTAAGAATATCCATTCCAAGAATACTTTTAGCATTTCTCAAGTCCTTCATATCAAATCTAGCACTTAGCTTCTTTTTGATACTCTGAATCTTCAGAAGACTTTTACTGGCAATAAGCATGTCATCCACATATATCAGAAGATAAGCTATCACATCATTCCCTTGCCTTTCCAGGTATACACAAGTGTCATACTTGCTTCTTACAAAACCAATGGATAGCATCACTTCATTGAACTTCTTGTGCCATTGTCTTGGACTTTGCTTGAGGCCATACAATGATTTCTTGAGTAGACACACCTTTCCTTCACTCCCTGGTTCAACAAACCCTTCTGGCTGGTGCATGTACAGATCCTCAATAAGATCACCATGCAGAAAAGCTGTCTTTACATCTAGTTGTTGTAGCTCCAGATCCTCTTGGACAACTCTACTGAGAAGTAGCCTGATTGAACAATGCTTAACAACAGGTGAGAAAACCTCATTGTAATCAATTCCTTCCCTCTGAGTAAATCATCTGGCAACTAACCTGGCTTTAAACCTCACCTGATCCTTCACACCAGATTCAAGCTTCCTTTTAAACAGCCATTTACAACTGATTAGCTTCTGCCTTGGTGGCTTATCAACAAGAATCCAAGTATGATTCTTCTTAAGAGACTCCATCTCTTCTGTCATGGCTGTAATCCATGACTCCCTATCATCACACTCAAGGGCTTCCTTGTAGTTCTTAGGTTCTTGGTACTCTATGGCTTCTGCTGTAACAAGTGCATAGGAGACCAGATCCACACGGCCAAACCTTGCTGGAGGATGTATTTGTCTTCTGGATCTGTCTCTTGTCAGGCTATAATTTCTCAAGTCTGCTTCTGGCACTTCTTCCTCCTCTACTGGTGCACTATCCTCATCTGATGACTCATTCTCCCCTGGTGCTTGCTCTGGTTCAGAACCAGATGAGCTATCATGCTTGTCATGATCAGGCTCCACCTCTACTTGAGTAATTGGCTCAGAAATAACACCATCCATCTCATCAGCTGATGACCCTCCATCACCTCCACCAGACTTGTATCCCATCTGTGATTCATTGAACACTACATCTCTACTGGTAATACACTTCTGGTTCCCAGGCTCTAAACACCACAGTTTATACCCTTTAACCCCCTTTGGATACCCAATGAAAACACATTTTAAAGCTCTAGGTTCAAGTTTGTCTTGCTTCACATGAACATAAGCTAAGCATCCAAATACTTTCAACTTAGAGTAATCTGAAATCTTCCCATACCAGACCTCATCTGGGGTTTTAAAATCAATAGCAGATGATGGCACTTTATTAATGAGATACACAACTGTGTTAACAGCTTCACCCCAAAAACTCTTAGGTAACTGAGCATCAGATAACATACACCTAACCCTTTCCAGAATAGTTCTATTCATTCTCTCAGCTAGACCATTCTGCTGGGGGTTTGAAGGAACAGTCTTATGCCTAGTAATACCCTTCTCCCTACAAAATTGTTGAAATTCCTCTGATAGGAATTCAAGCCCATTATCAGTCCTTAAGTGTTTGATAGTCATGCCTCTCTTATTCTCAAGTTCAATTAACCATTCTTTGAACTTAGAGAAGGCATCACTCTTCTGTTTAAGAATGTAAACTCAAACCTTCCTGGAATAATCATCAATAAGGGTAAGGAAATACCTGCCTCCACCATGAGTGGATACCCTTGCTGGTCCCCATACATCAGAATGTATGTAATCCATAACCTCCTTGGTGGTATGCTTCCCCTTCTGGTATGCTTGCTTCTTTGATTTACCAAGAACACACCTCTCACAGAATTCCAGCTTACATATCCTCTTCCCAGGGATTGCACCCTTCTTGGATAACTCCACCAGGCCCTTCTCACCAACATGTGTCAATCTCTTGTGCCACAAGTTAACATCAGAAGACTCCATGGTAACATCAGCTGACCCTGTTACAGTTCTTCCAATCAAAGTATACAAACCATTCTTGATAGTCCCCTTCATAACTGTTGGGAAATATCCTAGCAGTCTCCTGCCTTCCAGGCTTGAGCGCTCAAGTCCTGCCCGCTCGCTCGATTAAAGGCATGGTTGGGTGCCGCCCGTGGCGCTGCAGCTAGATATGGGTTAAAGGAAATAAAGTAGCACCTTACTACAAGTCCGGGCTTTTAGTCTAGTGGCAAGCGCTTGATCCAACAATAACAATCCTTCCAGATTTGGTTATTGACAGAACTCCCTTTTCTGTCTTGAATTCAAAGCCTTTTGAATTCAATGTACCAAGAGAAACAAGATTTCTCTTCAACTCAGGAACAAACCTGACATCAGATAAGATCCTATCAACCCCATCAAACATCTTGATCTTGATAGAACCAGATCCCTGCACCCTACAGCTCTCATCATTACCCAAAAGAACAAGACCTCCATCAATCTTCTCAAGATCCAGAAACCAGTCTTCATGTGGACACATATGAAAAGTACACCCTGAGTCCAGGACCCACTCTTGACTTAGCCTCTCATGACTAACCATCAAGACCTCTGCACTATCATATCCTTCAACCTCCACAACAGCTGCATCACCATCTTGATCACCTTGATTGTCTTTCTTCTTTCTTTCAGGGCAATTCTTTCTCAGATGACCTTCCTTATGACAAGTGAAACACTTTCTCTTCTCAACAAAATCAGATTTCTTCCCACCCTTATTCCATTTTCCACCATCCTTCTTCTTGGACTGAAACCCCTTCTTCTTCTTGGATTGAACATTCAATCCTTCAGCAGGCTTCTTCCCTTCAGTCTGGATCTGTAGAAACTTGGTTTTCAGGGCAGTTTGAACATCATCAAACATCACCTGATCTTGTCTTCCAAATAGCAAGGCATCCTTGAAGTTCTCCAGAGACTTAGGTAGTGCATTCAACAACATCAATGACTTGTCTTCATCATCGATTGTAACATCCAAACTCTCCAGATCATCCACCAACCTGTTGAACTCGTCCAACTGATCACCAAGATTCTTATCTTCGCTCATTTTGAAGACTTGAAGCTTCTGTTTCATGTATAACTTGTTCGTAACAGACTTGGTCTGGTATAACTGCTCCAGCTTATTCCAGATCCCAAGAGCGGTTTCCTCCTTCGATACTTCCCTCAATGGCTTGTCCCCAAGACACAAGATAAGCGCACTGTGTGCCTTCCTCTTGTTCTCCTACACCTTCGCCGGATTTGTTCCAGAAGCCACCTGAGCCGGTGGCAACAAGGTTTCGTACAAACCATTGTGTACCAGGAGAGCCTTCATCTTGATCTTCCATAAGCTGAAATCGTTCTTCCCCGTGAACTTCTCAATATCGAACTTAGTTGCAGCCATGATTGCTTCCCACAGACGGCGCCACTTGTTAATCAAATTTTGGATTCACAAGAAAACTTGTTTCCGGGAATCGGAATCTGGAAACAATAAGAACGAAATTGGAATCACACAAGAACACCAGTTTACGTGGTTCGGAGATAAAGCTCCTACGTCCACGGGATCCGAGAGGATAGACTTTTCACTAAGCAAGAAATGGAAGTTACAAGTTACAGAGCACTCAATCTCACAGTGTTTTCTCTCTAAGATGATCTCACACGACTAAGCTACTTCTCTCAGCTAGAAGCACTTATTTATAGATATAGAGATTGAGATGAATCTGGACTTGATTCAGTTGTAACGAACTCATAAGTAAAATAGTTATCCAGGTGGCTAACAAACTCCAATAACCGCTTCAGTTGATTCAGTTAGAACCGCCTTCGCGTTAGCTTCAACTTGGTGTTTTCGCGTCTTTGTACTTTATATCAGATGACTTGACCTCAGCTGACTTGATCACGCATCATCAGATGACTTCCGGTCTAGACCTCCACTGATAGGACTCCACTGTTAGACCTCATCTGATCCTCATCTGATATAACTCTGCTGATACCCCAAATAGTCTAACTCCCACGGCTAACACTTCATCAACATAGCTCCTCATTGAATTAAGCTCAGTAGACTTCATACTTCACATATGACACTTCACAATTCTCCACCTCAGATGAGAAGTATCAATCATCTCCTCCTCTCCTCCATGCTCTCCAGCTTGGGCCTAAGGAACATCCCATACACTCATCTTTACCAATTCAACACAAAACTTGAATTTAGCACCTAGTAAAGACTTTGTACACATATCTGCAGCATTGTCCTCTGTAGATATCTTCTGGATGAGAACCACTCCTTTATCAATGATTTCCCTGACAAAATGCAACCTTACATCAATGTGCTTTGATCTCTCATGGAACACTTGATATTTCACCAGATGAACTGCACTCTGATTATCACAATGAATGACCACAGCCCTTTGACTTATGCCAAAATCCTTGATTATGCCTTTCAACCACAAAGCCTCCTTAACAGCCTCTGACACTGCAACAAACTCTGCTTCTATAGTAGATAAAGCAACTCCACTCTGCAGAACAGATCTCCAGCTCACAGCAGTATTGTAAAGTGTAAAGATATACCCTGTTAAAGATCTTCTGGTATCCAGATAAGCAGCAAAATCAGAATCTACAAATCTTTCCAGTTGACTTTTCAGGTCAGTCATCCTCTCAAACATCAATCCCAGATCAGATGACCCTTTAAGGTATCTGAAAATCCATTTCAAAGCTTCCCAATGTAATCTCCCAGGATTAGCCATGTATCTACTCACCATACTCAATGAATAAGCTAAGTCTGGTCTGCTGCAGACCAGAGCATACATCAGGCTTCCAACCCCACTTGCATAAGGTACTTTCATCATAGTCTTCTTATCTTCATCAGACTTTGGTTCCATTTCCTTAGATAATTTGAACTGTTGTACCAGAGGAGTTGACACAGCTCTACTCTCATGCATGTTAAACCTCTTCAGGACCTTCTCAATGTAACTCTTCTGAGACAAGAATAGTCTTCCAGCTTTTCTGTCCCTAAGAATATCCATTCCAAGAATACTTTTAGCATTTCTCAAGTCCTTCATATCAAATCTAGCACTTAGCTTCTTTTTGATACTCTGAATCTTCAGAAGACTTTTACTGGCAATAAGCATGTCATCCACATATATCAGAAGATAAGCTATCACATCATTCCCTTGCCTTTCCAGGTATACACAAGTGTCATACTTGCTTCTTACAAAACCAATGGATAGCATCACTTCATTGAACTTCTTGTGCCATTGTCTTGGACTTTGCTTGAGGCCATACAATGATTTCTTGAGTAGACACACCTTTCCTTCACTCCCTTGTTCAACAAACCCTTCTGGCTGGTGCATGTACAGATCCTCAATAAGATCACCATGCAGAAAAGCTGTCTTTACATCTAGTTGTTGTAGCTCCAGATCCTCTTGGACAACTCTACTGAGAAGTAGCCTGATTGAACAATGCTTAACAACAGGTGAGAAAACCTCATTGTAATCAATTCCTTCCCTCTGAGTAAATCATCTGGCAACTAACCTGGCTTTAAACCTCACCTGATCCTTCACACCAGATTCAAGCTTCCTTTTAAACAGCCATTTACAACTGATTAGCTTCTGCCTTGGTGGCTTATCAACAAGAATCCAAGTATGATTCTTCTTAAGAGACTCCATCTCTTCTGTCATGGCTGTAATCCATGACTCCCTATCATCACACTCAAGGGCTTCCTTGTAGTTCTTAGGTTCTTGGTACTCTATGGCTTCTGCTGTAACAAGTGCATAGGAGACCAGATCCACACGGCCAAACCTTGCTGGAGGATGTATTTGTCTTCTGGATCTGTCTCTTGTCAGGCTATAATTTCTCAAGTCTGCTTCTGGCACTTCTTCCTCCTCTACTGGTGCACTATCCTCATCTGATGACTCATTCTCCCCTGGTGCTTGCTCTGGTTCAGAACCAGATGAGCTATCATGCTTGTCATGATCAGGCTCCACCTCTACTTGAGTAATTGGCTCAGAAATAACACCATCCATCTCATCAGCTGATGACCCTCCATCACCTCCACCAGACTTGTATCCCATCTGTGATTCATTGAACACTACATCTCTACTGGTAATACACTTCTGGTTCCCAGGCTCTAAACACCACAGTTTATACCCTTTAACCCCCTTTGGATACCCAATGAAAACACATTTTAAAGCTCTAGGTTCAAGTTTGTCTTGCTTCACATGAACATAAGCTAAGCATCCAAATACTTTCAACTTAGAGTAATCTGAAATCTTCCCATACCAGACCTCATCTGGGGTTTTAAAATCAATAGCAGATGATGGCACTTTATTAATGAGATACACAACTGTGTTAACAGCTTCACCCCAAAAACTCTTAGGTAACTGAGCATCAGATAACATACACCTAACCCTTTCCAGAATAGTTCTATTCATTCTCTCAGCTAGACCATTCTGCTGGGGGTTTGAAGGAACAGTCTTATGCCTAGTAATACCCTTCTCCCTACAAAATTGTTGAAATTCCTCTGATAGGAATTCAAGCCCATTATCAGTCCTTAAGTGTTTGATAGTCATGCCTCTCTTATTCTCAAGTTCAATTAACCATTATTTGAACTTAGAGAAGGCATCACTCTTCTGTTTAAGAATGTAAACTCAAACCTTCCTGGAATAATCATCAATAAGGGTAAGGAAATACCTGCCTCCACCATGAGTGGATACCCTTGCTGGTCCCCATACATCAGAATGTATGTAATCCATAACCTCCTTGGTGGTATGCTTCCCCTTCTGGTATGCTTGCTTCTTTGATTTACCAAGAACACACCTCTCACAGAATTCCAGCTTACATATCCTCTTCCCAGGGATTGCACCCTTCTTGGATAACTCCACCAGGCCCTTCTCACCAACATGTGTCAATCTCTTGTGCCACAAGTTAACATCAGAAGACTCCATGGTAACATCAGCTGACCCTGTTACAGTTCTTCCAATCAAAGTATACAAACCATTCTTGATAGTCCCCTTCATAACTGTTGGGAAATATCCTAGCAGTCTCCTGCCTTCCAGGCTTGAGCGCTCAAGTCCTGCCCGCTCGCTCGATTAAAGGCATGGTTGGGTGCCGCCCGTGGCGCTGCAGCTAGATATGGGTTAAAGGAAATAAAGTAGCACCTTACTACAAGTCCGGGCTTTTAGTCTAGTGGCAAGCGCTTGATCCAACAATAACAATCCTTCCAGATTTGGTTATTGACAGAACTCCCTTTTCTGTCTTGAATTCAAAGCCTTTTGAATTCAATGTACCAAGAGAAACAAGATTTCTCTTCAACTCAGGAACAAACCTGACATCAGATAAGATCCTATCAACCCCATCAAACATCTTGATCTTGATAGAACCAGATCCCTGCACCCTACAGCTCTCATCATTACCCAAAAGAACAAGACCTCCATCAATCTTCTCAAGATCCAGAAACCAGTCTTCATGTGGACACATATGAAAAGTACACCCTGAGTCCAGGACCCACTCTTGACTTAGCCTCTCATGACTAACCATCAAGACCTCTGCACTATCATATCCTTCAACCTCCACAACAGCTGCATCACCATCTTGATCACCTTGATTGTCTTTCTTCTTTCTTTCAGGGCAATTCTTTCTCAGATGACCTTCCTTATGACAAGTGAAACACTTTCTCTTCTCAACAAAATCAGATTTCTTCCCACCCTTATTCCATTTTCCACCATCCTTCTTCTTGGACTGAAACCCCTTCTTCTTCTTGGATTGAACATTCAATCCTTCAGCAGGCTTCTTCCCTTCAGTCTGGATCTGTAGAAACTTGGTTTTCAGGGCAGTTTGAACATCATCAAACATCACCTGATCTTGTCTTCCAAATAGCAAGGCATCCTTGAAGTTCTCCAGAGACTTAGGTAGTGCATTCAACAACATCAATGACTTGTCTTCATCATCGATTGTAACATCCAAACTCTCCAGATCATCCACCAACCTGTTGAACTCGTCCAACTGATCACCAAGATTCTTATCTTCGCTCATTTTGAAGACTTGAAGCTTCTGTTTCATGTATAACTTGTTCGTAACAGACTTGGTCTGGTATAACTGCTCCAGCTTATTCCAGATCCCAAGAGCGGTTTCCTCCTTCGATACTTCCCTCAATGGCTTGTCCCCAAGACACAAGATAAGCGCACTGTGTGCCTTCCTCTTGTTCTCCTACACCTTCGCCGGATTTGTTCCAGAAGCCACCTGAGCCGGTGGCAACAAGGTTTCGTACAAACCATTGTGTACCAGGAGAGCCTTCATCTTGATCTTCCATAAGCTGAAATCGTTCTTCCCCGTGAACTTCTCAATATCGAACTTAGTTGCAGCCATGATTGCTTCCCACAGACGGCGCCACTTGTTAATCAAATTTTGGATTCACAAGAAAACTTGTTTCCGGGAATCGGAATCTGGAAACAATAAGAACGAAATTGGAATCACACAAGAACACCAGTTTACGTGGTTCGGAGATAAAGCTCCTACGTCCACGGGATCCGAGAGGATAGACTTTTCACTAAGCAAGAAATGGAAGTTACAAGTTACAGAGCACTCAATCTCACAGTGTTTTCTCTCTAAGATGATCTCACACGACTAAGCTACTTCTCTCAGCTAGAAGCACTTATTTATAGATACAGAGATTGAGATGAATCTGGACTTGATTCAGTTGTAACGAACTCATAAGTAAAGTAGTTATCCAGCTGGCTAACAAACTCCAATAACCGCTTCAGTTGATTCAGTTAGAACCGCCTTCGCGTTAGCTTCAACTTGGTGTTTTCGCGTCTTTGTAATTTAATCAGATGACTTGACCTCAGCTGACTTGATCACGCATCATCAGATGACTTTCGGTCTAGACCTCCACTGATAGGACTCCACTGTTAGACCTCATCTGATCCTCATCTGATATAACTCTGCTGATACCCCAAATAGTCTAACTCCCACGGCTAACACTTCATCAACATAGCTCCTCATTGAATTAAGCTCAGTAGACTTCATACTTCACATATGACACTTCACATATTATATTTATTTTCTGTAGACATTTAATATAAGAGTATTTTTGTTTAAAAAATTTCGAGGTATATACATAAATTATGGGGTTTGTTTAGATGTGACCCGTACCCTTCACTAAACTCTATAGGTATATCCTACAAAATAAATAATTAAAAAAACATCAAAATTCACAAAAATTAATAACAATTATGGAATAACATTACTTAGACTAATAATTTAATAATAATCAATTTCCATTTCAATATTGAATAATTTATAAATTAATCAACATTATTAGTTATTGGGAGTATACGATAAGAAATTAATTTATATAAGAAACAATACAAAATTTGAAATAAACTTTAAAGTTACAAATACCTGTTCATCGATCAAAATGAGTTCCAAGTAGAACTTGTCTCTATTAAAATCATTAAAAAATATTATCCAATTTTTTCAATCCTAACTTTAACGGTCAATTTTTGGCTCTCACTCTTGATATTAGAAATCAGAGAAAATTGAGGTGTCATACTCTTGAAATCTAAAATGAGATTTAAATTACAACAATTAAACAATCATACTTATTCAGATATAAATACATGGTATAGTTAAATCTATTATTTTTGCACATGAAGAATATTTAAACTGAACGATGTAGAGCATAAATTAACAATCATTATTACATTCATATTGATATTGATATTTAAATCTAATTAAATTGTGAGCACTTAAAATGATGAATTTAATTATAAAATAAATATACTAATAACAATAGATATATAACTAACCAACAATTGATGGGAGAAATCACAGCAAAAGAGTGGAACAAATGAAACTTTGATGTGAAAAAATGAAATACAATATGCTCTTATTTATAATAAAAAAATGCATGCAATATTATATCTTGTCCATAATAAGAATATATCACATAAGAATATTCTTTGGAATATATAACTATATACCTTTTATTTTAGGAAAAAATAATCGAACATTATATTATATTATATATACTAACTCAAACTTAGAAATGATAAATTTAGATTCATTCAATAAGTAGATCATATTTAATTACAATAAGGTTTGGAAAAAATATGATTTATAATAAATTCTAACAATAACTAAATAAGAAAATGGAAAAAATATCTATATGCATTAATTATGCAAATATAAATTAATGGTTTAGATTTAATGATATAGAACGAAGGGTCGAGATTAAAAGTTTAACCAACTTTTAATGAGAGCCCATTATTTCAAAATGGAGAGATTTGAGACATGCCACATCAGCCTAAGAATAAGGTGGTGTTGACACATCATCTTGGAGAGGTTTGAGAATATATTATTATAAGATTTCATTGTCATATGCCATGAGACGGTCTCATACAAGACCTACTCATTACCAATTAATTTTGGTCCGAAAACGTTTCTAAAATTTATTATACAAGTTTTACGGATGAAGCACTTTTATGAATATAATCACAATATTCCACATAAATGTTTATTACTCCGCCTCCGTACCCTAATTAAATTTCACACTTTTTTTTTTGCAATGTTATACAATAAATTTCACACCATATAAATATATCTATATATATCTATAATATATAATACACCTTACATTACCTTTTTTATTTTCCCGCCCTTTTTTTAGACCGTTAGATCGAATAGTTGTTGATCAATCTCCACCATCGAAATCACTTATGGTAAACTTGACCATTTCCTATTCTCCCTCCTCTTGACCCTTCATATATTCCTATTACAATTATGATAGTATTTAATTCTCCAAAAATTGAGCAACATTACACTAATTAGCTTCAATCTCTCCTTAAATTCGGATTATCAACAAGTTTATATACTCCATGGAGCCACTCATCCGTCATGCATTGTTGTCTATTCATTTATTTTAATATCATGTGTAATTTTGCTTTCAATTTTTTAATTTTTCCGTTTCAAAATCATGATCTTCCGACGGAAATGATTTAGAATCATTTGTTTAGGTTTTCATCGGATTTTTGATGGTTTGTTCAACAAGTGTTCTTATTCCTGCGATCCACAGTCCCCATTTTCTAATGTGTTTGGCAAATATTCATATTTATTCTACTGTAACTCAAATGGCAGACTAGATTGATATGAATTAGTCAGTTACTCAAACGTGAGGTTGGGATTAATCCTGAATTTGAAAAGTTTTGAAATTAAGGGCCAGGATTAATCTATGTATCAATCATATCCTCATGTCAGTCATATTCCGTATAAAACGGACACGTATATGAAAAAGTAACTGAAACATTAAATGCTCTGATGCGCGTGGGTTTAAATATGAAAAGACGCACTTTAATGAAAACGGAAAGCATTTAATAAGGATTTTCAGGACGAATGACTCAGGGAGACGCTTTATATTCACGAGAGTCAGGATAGAGCTCATACCTGTCAGGGAGACATTGTAGCACCCTGATACCTCGCTGAGTCGAGTCTGGCCTGAGTTCCCCCTAAACCCTATACTGACTGCTCTCCCGGATCTAAGAGACCTAACTCCACTGACAGTTCCATAAATCTTGCTTCAGCCAAAGGCTTAGTCAAGATGTCAGCTCTCTGCCTGTCAGTGTGAATTTTCTCCATCCTAAGGTCCTTCTTCTCCAAATGATCTCGAATGAAGTGATGTCTAATATCCACATGCTTGCACCTTGTGTGAAGCACTGGGTTTTGAGTAATTGCTATAGCACTATTGTTATCACAATAGATTGAAACCTCATTAGCAAATACTTGGTAGTCTCTTAATTGTTGTCTCAACCACAAAATCTGAGCACAACAACTACCTGCAGCCATATACTCAGTCTCAGTTGTGGATGTAGCCACTGAATTCTGCTTCTTACTAAACCACGAGATCAACTTACTTCCCAAATACTGACATGTCCCTGAGGTTGATTTCCTATCAATCCTACAACCTCCATAATCTGCATCTGAATAACCTGTCAATTCTAAGTTGTCATCTGAATGATATCATAGTCCCATATTGACTGTCTTTTTCAAATACCTAAGTATCCTCTTAGCAGCCTCCAAATGACTCCTATTGGGATCAGACTGATACCTAGCACACACACCAACTGCAAACGTAATGTCAGGCCTGCTTGCAGTCAGGTACAACAAAGAACCAATCAGCCCTTGGTACTCAGTCTGATTCACTGAAGTCCCTTCAGTGTCAGGATCCATCTTCCAATTTGTGTTCATTGGGATCCTTACCGGATTGTTGTTCTGAACACCAAACTTTTAAATCAAGTCTCTTGTGTACTTGGCCTGATTAATGAAGATCCCTTGATCAGTCTGCTTAACCTGCAATCCTAAAAAGAAGTTCATCTCTCCCATCATTGACATCTCAAATTTACCAGTCATCAACTTAGAGAATTTCTCACATAGCTGATGATTTGGTAATCCAAATATTATGTTATCCACATAAATTTGGACCAAGAGAATGTCATCACCTTCAGTGATCCTGGACAATGTCCTATCCACGGTTCTCTTCTTGAACCTATGGTCTGTCAGGAATTGAGAGAGGGTATCATACCAAGCTCTTGGTGTTTGCTTAAGTCCAGAGAGTACTTTCTTCAAATGGTATACTTTATCTCCAACCTCAAACCCGGGAGGTTGTTCAACATATACCTCTTCATTGAGTATCCCATTCAGGAGGCACTCTTGACGTCCATTTGATACACCTTAAACTTCTTATATGTTGCATAAGCAAGGAACAATCTGATAGCTTCCAACCTAGCCACTGGAGCAAAAGTCTCATCATAGTCTATCCCTTCAGACTGACAATACCCCTTTGCAACCAGACTTGCTTTGTTCCTCACTACAACACCATTCTTATCCTTCATGTTCTTGAAGACCCACTTGGTACCAATAACACCTTGATGCCTAGGTCTATCTACCAGTTCCCAAACCTGATTCCTTGTGAACTGATTCAACTCCTCTTGCATGACAATGATCCAGTTCGAGTCAGTGAGAGCTTCTCCAATGTTCTGAGGCTCTTGCTCAGAGAGAAAGACATAACAATGTACTCTCACCATGAAACTGTCTGGTCCTGACTTCCTCAGTTGGATTACCAATGACTTGGTCAATGGGATGACTCTCTAGCCATGTTCTCTTACCTGGAGTTGTTCCTGAAGTACCTGCAATGTTAGTGTCTACAGGCTTATAAAATTCAGGAAATTGAACAGAAGGGGATGAACCTGAGTCTATACCAAAGAGATTTACAAGCTCAATGTCAGGGACATTGATTCCTCCTTGATAAGGTGACTCAGGAGCCGTCTCAGCTGCGACCGCATCTTCATAGACGGTACTTACCTCAGGTTGAGCCTGTTCCTCAGTCTGAGGCTCAATAATCCCTGATGTGTTGGGCTTAGGAGTGGCTCTTGAGTCATTTTCCTGATCATCGTCATCATCCCATCTTGGAATTGGCACAGTTTTGACCTTTGGATTAGGTTGATTCTTTAAGCTCAACCTTGTCACCCTCCTTGTGACCTCCTCAGTGTTAGGATTCAACACCTTTACCCTAGACTCATTAGCAGATTCATCAAACTCAACATGTGGTGATTCTTCCACAACAAGGGTCATGCAGTTGTAAACCCTGAAAGCTTTACTAACTTTAGAATATCCTAAGAATATTCCTTCATCAGATTTGCTATCAAAGACTTTCAACTGGGTCTTCCCATTGTTAAGGATGAAGCACTTGCAGCCAAATATATGTAAATAAGAAATCTGAGGCTTCCTCTTATTCCATGTCTCATATGGGGTATGAGCATGTTGTTTGTTAAGCATGTATCTGTTCTGAGTGTAGCACGCCGTGTTGATTGCCTCAGCCCTGAATTTCTTGGGCAATCCTGACTCAGCCAGCATGGTCCTGGCAGCTTCCTTCAGTGTCCTGTTCCTCCTTTCAGCGACACCATTCTGTTGTGGGGTTCTAGCTGCAGAAGTCTCATGAGCTATACCAAGTTCATTACAAAAGTCAGAAATATATGAATTTATAAATTCAGTGCCCTTGTCAGATCTGATCTTAGTAATGGATTGATTCTTCTCATTGCTGAGCCTTCTAAGCAACTCAGGAAGCTTCACCTGTGTTTCCTTCTTATTCAACAAGAAAATAACCCAAGTATATCTAGAATAATAATCAAGAACCACAAGGGTATATTTCCTAGCATTCATACTCACAGGTGTTATGGGACCAAACAAATCCATGTGCAAGAGCTGAAGAATCCTGTCAGTGGAGAAAGTAGCTTTCTCCTTGAGTGACGCTCTGACCTGCTTCCCCTCCTGACAAGCTTTGCACACATGATCTTTACTAAAAACTTCATTAGGTAGACCTTCAACAAGTGATTGTTTAGAAATTTTGTTAAGAATCTTGAAGTTCAGGTGGCTTAAACGTTTATGCCATAACCAACTGAGCTCTAGAGAGTTTTTAGCAACAAAACAAGTATTAGGAATAGTGCTGCTCCAATCAGCGAGATATACGTTACCTTTCCTGATACCTGATAGAAGCACTTGTGTTGATTTGTCCTTGACTGAACATATATTCGATGAGAACTCAACACTGAAACCTTTGTCACAGAACTGACTTACTGACAACAAGTTGTGCTTCAGTCCTTCCACAAAGGACACATTCTCCACTCTGATTGTACCTATTATCAAGACACCAAAACCTTTAGTAAAACCTTTTGAGTTATCACCAAAGGTTACCTGTGGACCATCTTTAGCTTGAAACTCTTGGAGAAGACTCTCCATTCCAGTCATATGCCTTGAGCATCCACTGTCTAAGTACCAAACAACTTTGTTTGAGTCTCCTCTTCTCTTGTTGTGATCCACAGCCGCCTGCAAGCAAATCAAGCTTTAGGTACCCATTGGGTGTTGGGTCCTATAGTGTCAGTTGTACCCTTCGGGATCCAAACTTGCTTAACAACCCTGATTGCCCCAGAGTGGTAAATATGTCTCCCTAAAATATCAACATACACAACTTTCTTCTTCTTTGCCTGAGAGGAAGATGATGTATGAGTGCTAGACTTAGGCTTCACAGGAGCCTGGGTGGTTGCCTTTTGGGCTGGCTTCCTGTTCTTCCTAGGTCTGGGTGCAGCAGGTCTTGGGCCTTGTTCTTGATAAGGACCCTGTGTTCTATTCCCCCTAGGCAAGTGAGGGAATGGAAAACAGTTAAAGGCCTCAGGATGCTAAAACCATGGGGGTTGTCATCATGTTTGACCTTCCCTGTTGGTATTGCCAAGCATGATGATACCCTCGCTAACCAGTCTGAGGGCTCTTGGCCTGAGTCTTCCTCTGCTTTCGCTGAGGCTTTCCCTGGTCTGAGCTCTCAGGGACCTCCTTTGGTTGCTTTGCCTTTCCCTTAGGTTTTGGCTTAGCTACTTTAGGGGCAACCCTGACCGAGTCAACATTTTCCTTGCCCTTATCAGTTTGACGGGCCTGAAGTACAACCTTAGGT
Organism: Ballota nigra; assembly: GCA_947034835.1. Taxonomy (NCBI): domain Eukaryota; kingdom Viridiplantae; phylum Streptophyta; class Magnoliopsida; order Lamiales; family Lamiaceae; genus Ballota; species Ballota nigra. The sequence goes on from OX344730.1 coordinate 27,870,119, forward strand.
ACACTTTGGCCTGCCTGAACAAATACCCTCTCAGTGTTGCTCCTTGAAGCAACATAAGACTGACCTTGTGAGGATTTCTTAGGAATATATCCAAGTCCCTTTTTCTCGTTCCCAAGCATCTGGCTGCTATTTATTTCCTCTCTAGCCACTGAGGATTTATTCATTGCTGCAACCTTTTGCTTGAGTGAGTCCTCACTCTTTTTCAGGATTTCATGTCTGGCAAAGAGGTCATCAAACTTACTCTTAAGTACTTTCAGTTCTTCCTTCCTGACCAACTCTTCATCAGCCAGTTCCTTCAGAATCTTCTCTCTTGGGAGACGCTCAGCATTGATTAAATCAATTTCCTGAGTTAGTCTCACAATCTGAGCCGATTCTTTAAGATCAGACTGAGTGAGCTGATCATTTAGGTTCTGGACCTCAGTACTCAATTTCTTGTTCTCCTCTACCAAGAAGACATTAGTTTCCTGCAACCTGGAGAAATCAACCATCAATTGATCCAGGTAGATCTGAAGGTTCATTTCTCTGGCTGACTCTGAGCTAAACTCAGGATTTTGACCAGTGTAAGACCCACAAATAGAAATAGATTTTACCTCAGGCTCTTCCCTAGCTATCAAGCAAACATCATCGTACTCATCATCGGAAAAGAGTTCAGGCGACCTCTCATCTGGACCATCCGAGTCTGTTGCATCCTCAGCGAGTATGGCTCTCCGATTAGCAAATCTCTGGTCTCTCTTGGCCCTCATGTCCTCTCTTTCCCTTGCACTCAGCTCCGGACAATCATACTGATAGTGCTCGCTCTTGTTACAGTTGTAACATGTTGCTTGCCCATCTCCTCTTTCTTTCCTAGGTTCAGGGTTCCTTCTTGAGTCAGGTTCCCTTTGTCTTGATGAGTTTTTAGTCTTCCATGAGTGTCTGTCATCACGAGTACGTCTCTGTTCATCTCTACGATCGGGCTTTGGGTCTGAATATCTTCTTTCATCGCCACGATCTCTCCTCTGGTCAGTGTTTCTTCTTTCCTCATACCTCCTCGAGCTTTGGTGGGTTCCTTTAGGTTTTCTGTCACGTGAGTCCTGATAAAATTTCTTATAAAGACCAAATCTGGAATTAAGCTTCTCAAAGCATCTGGCCATCAGGTTGTACTCCTCAGCAAGTTCTTCCTTGCTCATCTCCATCAGTGACTTTGATGAAGACTCAACAAGTTCAACTTGGCCTTGAACGCCACACTTTTCTCAGGAGTTTTCTCATTTCTTCCTCTTCCTGCTGAACTTTCTTCTTCCTCCTGTTAAGATCATATTACAGTGCTTTGAGCTCTGAAAAAAGTAAAGCAGAAGTTATGTTACTCATATCCTGAGTGTTCTTAAGAATAATTACACTGTTGTCCATCTCCCAGGAAGGGCATTCAGGATCTTTGAAACAACATCTCTCTTAGGGACATCCTTGTCCAGCATCACTAACTGATTCATCAACTTGATGAACCTTGACTCCATCTGATCTATACTCTCATCAGGCAGCATCTCGAACGCCTCGAATTTCTGAATGGCAATGTTTCTCTTGTTCTCCTTTATCTTTTTTGACCCCTCGCACATCCTGGTCAGCTCATCCCAAACCTCATTTGCCGTCTTTAAGTTCATCAGCCTTGCTGACTCCTCGAAAGGCACCGTATGCAAAATGATGTTCCTGGCCACATTGTCCAGTCCCACCATCTTGATTTCGTCATTGGTCATGTCTTTCCTTTCTTTAGGAACCTGTACGCCAATCTCAAGATGTTCATATCCCAGTCCTCTGACATTAGGGATAGTAATCTTGATCGGTCCTTCCCGGATAACACGCGGCATTTGGTCATGGATGGTATCAAGATGTGCCTCTAGTCTGAACTTCCAATAGACAAAGTTAGATACAGAAAATTCAGGTAACGACGCTTCAAGTCTCCTCAAAGTCATGATGATGCAAGTTTTATGAAAAGCAAACTCAGATTTGTTCAGTGACCACCAACAGTTTCTCCTCTGAAACTATTAGTATTCAAAGTCAGTGGTCTTTTGAACCACTGCTCTAATACCACTTGTTGGTCCCGGTACAAGACTGATGAATACGTGTATGGGGGGGGAATACACGTATACCAATTTTTCAACTTAAACCTTAGTGAGTCCCCTTTACTTAGAGTGATAAAGAACTAAGAGCTGATAGTATACCCACTGACTACGCTTAGTGCGGGTCAGTTGGCTAACTATCAATTCAAGTTCAGTGCGGAAATGCGTGAGCCCTGATAGTTTAAAGTCTTGTTTAGTTTGCTTTCTGAAAAACTTGATTTACTCAATTCTAAAATAGTGGTTAGTAGCGCAGTGCTCTGTTTGATGATTAGGCTGATTGATTCAGCATGATAAAAACTAAATGCTATGTATGAACAAATAATATGACAAGCAAGCACAATATCAAAACAATAAGAACACAGGGAGTTTAACATGGTTCAGAGTCTCAAGCTCCTACGTCCACGGCCTGATTTAACAGGAAATCCACTAAAGGGATTCTTATTTTTAACGTGCCAAGGCGCACCAAGATCAGCTAACCTTACTGACCTATACAACTCCTTACTAACTCACTAACTGAACTTACTACCAACAAACCTAACTTAGGGTTTTGGTTTCCGTTTGGATTCCAACTAGATTGTGATTATCCTTACAAGACAAAGCTTTGCTAAGGAATGGATAATCACTCTAAGCTTAAGATAATGCTAGTACACTCTTTGGAATACAGAATAACTCTCAGTAACTAAGAAACACTTGGGAAATTTAACTGGTTTCTAGTGCTTCTTCTAAAGGCTGAATTCTTTGAATGCTTGAGAGTTTGAGTAACTTCTGGCTTGGAAATTTCCCGTAACCTTGAATGGGTTCAAGGCCTTCTATATTTATAGGCGATTTGAAAACTATCCGTTGGAAGAGATAGTCTTCTAGTCATCTACGTAGAGTGGTTCAAACGTACATATTTCCCATGCAGCAGCGTCCTTGCATGGATTTGGTATTTATATTTAATGCTTGTCCGTTGAATATGCAGTCTGAAGTAAGTCTTCATGTCAGGGTCCGTACATGTGTGTCCTCCCCGGATTGGTCCACATCATCAGATTGGTGAGAATGTCAAAACTTATTCCTAGGCTTCTGGCTTGTCTTATTAAGTTCTTTTTGTCTTGAACACAACGGTCTTGTCCTGACGCTGACATTCCTTTTGCATTGCTTGGCTCTACTCCAAGTCTTTCCCATTAACTCAGTATCTTTCTGTTCCCTTCAGGACTGAGTTAGTTATGACCTCAGGGTCATACTCTTCATCACTGACACTTACTCAGCCAGCTTAGAAGACTGCCATAAGTTCAGGATGGTGCTCTTCGTCTTCAGGCTCTTAGTCTTGATTGTCATCAGTGAGTTCTCCTCTCACTGAGTGCCTGTGAAGTGTAAAATAACTAAGTACAAGAACCTAACCAAGACTAGCCTAACTAAGACAATCATCTTTTCAGGGGCTTTGGGATCTTAATCAAAACTGACAATGTCCTAACACCTTATCAATAAAATTTCTAGGTTGTTCTTCTTTCTGAACATGTGAGGATTCAAGTTTGGAATAACCAAGGCCTGTTTTATCATGCTCTCTTTGAGATGAGGTAGCTAGGTGTGACACAACATTATTTGCTGTAATCAGCTGCTCCAATCTCATCTTGAGCTTGTCCTCACTTTCTCTTACAATTTTGTTGTGGAAGAATTCACCAAACATAGCTTTGAGCAGATTATATTCATTGTCTTTCTCAACACTTTCAACAACCAACCTTTCTATCAGCTTAACTTGTTCAGTACACCTGGTTGTCAAGCCAGAAGACTCTTAGACCAGTGTATGATTTTGTTCAGCTGGTAGATCAGCTGAGTTGCCTAGATATTGTGAAAGCTTCTGATTTTCTGCTTTCAGCTTTGAGTTCTCATCTTCTATTTTTTAACAAAGTTGTATAGAAGTTTGGAGATCTAATAACATCTTTTGCATATCAGACTCCTCTGATTGTCCAGAAAAAGAAGAAGATGGAAAAGAAGAGGAAGTTGGATTATATACCTCGTCTGTCACTAGACATATCTCTTTGTCTGGTCCAAAATTAGATGATGAACCAGAAGTGGATACCTCTTCTTCCTCATCTGCGAAGCTTCTTTTGGAGTAGCTCCTAGTGTCTCTTTTACTACTTCTCTTCAAGCCCATTTCTGCAAAAAATTGTTAGCACAACAAATATTTGGGTTTTAAAAAAATTGGATCTGCCATGGTGACCACCGAGATAATTTCAAAACAGTGGTCTATAGGACACACTGCTCTGATACCACTTGTTGGTCCAAAAAAGGTTATCCAGGGGAAAGCGTTTTGAGTTTATTTTTCAAGAAAACCCTTTTGAATAAAGTGCTAAAAGAAATGCAGAATACATAAAGTGCAGTAAAGTAAATAACACAATGATTTATAGTGGTTCGGACCAACTTGTCCTACGTCCACTCTCCCTTTCTCAAAAGGGGACTCTCTCTCCAACCAACTTACGAACTTCTGGAATTTGGAAGTACCAGATCCTTCGTACAACTGCTTACAACAACCTTTCAATATGGTAAACAGGTTGAGTAAATCTCCAACTAAAAACTCCTAAAGAGTGTATAAACTTGAATGAACAAGGTGAGTGAGTGGAAGAGTTCGTGTGTTTTTGGTGTGCTCTCGCCGGACTCTTGTGTATGAACTCAACCAAAATACTCCTATTTATAAGCGAATTAACTAGTCGTTGGAGATTTAGCAATTTCAAACAATCATAATTGGAGAAATATAATCAATCAAAGATTGATTATATGATTGATTAGTTGACTTCAATTAAGCAATGTTGGTCCCACTTGATAGATTAATTGCGGAAGCTTTAAAGTTAAGTCTTTTACAAAATCTTTTTATAAGAGCACTAAAAGAAAAGCAATAAATAAGACCGGATATATGGTGGTTCGGATATAACAATCCTACATCCACTCTCCCTTTTTCAAAGGGGCCTTACAACCAACCAACCAACAACTTGCGTACTGGAATTGTGAAGTACCAGTTCCTTCTTACAATAATCTTTAGATCTAACTTCGATCTAAAGCCTTACAATTTTCAACCTTAACAGATGAACATGTTGATACTTAATACTCCTTAATGAGTGAATAGAGTTAAAAATAATAAGAAGAGTGCTTTTAGTGTGATAACAACTAAGGCTTGGAAATGACTTCGTGCGCGTGAGAGTTCTCTAGCGCCTTTCTTTGAAATTTCACTCTTGTATTTATAGAGATGCTTATGAATTAGCCACTGGAGAGTTAATCCAATTAGATCTCTAATTAAGGAAGCTTCAATCAATCAATTCCCTAATTGATTGATTGGGTTGGTGAGATCCTTGGATTGATTTACTTCAAATACTTTCCAATCCGATCTTGTTGACTTGATTTGAATCACCAACGGTCAAATGCTTCCAATGCCTAACTCTGATTCTTCCAGAGAAGGCAGGACCAGACACCAGGCAACCTCGATGACTTCTGGTCCAGAGTTGGTTAAGAAACATAATACTCAGTAGAATCAGGAGATGATTCTGAGTATCTTTTGTTTCACCAGACTCGTCTGGTCCGGACTCGTTTGGTCTGGGGAAGGTCCTCTGCCTCTGGTCAGTCTCTTCTGAAGAAGTCTTCTGGTGAAGTCCTCTAGTGGGTTCTCTGGAGAGGTCTTCTGGTGAGGTCTTCTGGTCTGGCAGTTCCCCCTAGACTAAGTCCTAATCTATTTCCTCATCTGGCTAACAGGTCCAGATGGTCCTATTATATCTTCTGGTTTGTTTTAACTCATCAAAACTAAACAACTTTTATCCTAACAATTTCCCCATTTTTTGATGAAGTTAAAACACTACCAGAACTGATCAAAAAGAAAACTTAAGAAAGAAAACAAGTAAAAGGATAAGACCTTAGAATATATCTTATCAGGCAAACAAGAAGACTACAAGGAGTTGTATTTAAGACAGAAGATATGGCTTTTTTTATTAATAATAAAGGACAAGAGTGATTACATATTACAATTCAAATCAAGTCCTATCCTAAGCATATCTTATGTTCTCCTTGGGTACCAGAAACCAATCAAGGAATCTGTCTTGAACAACCTTGAGCTCAGCAGAAGATGTTGGGGTGAAATTCACCAACACCTTGGTCTTGTATAACTTCTTCAATTCCGCCCAATCAACTTGGTCCCCGATCATAGGAGTGTTAAGGTAATAAAACTCAGGGGCAGTGACTTCCAGGTTGAACTGGATAGTAGAGTCCATCAATTGCTTATACAAGTCTGCATCGTAGGTCTTCATCCAAGAGTAGAAAGTCCTGTTGATGAGCGCATCATCCTCTGGTGGAGGTCTCTGAATGTAGTGCTGGATAAACCACAAGGTCTTGGCTTTTCTCCACTTTTCAATAAGAGGGATAGGCACAGTAGAGTCAAAAGACCCTTCTGTCCTGAGTGGCAGAATGTCCATCATTTCAACAGGTCCTTTCTTCCTCTGGATTGATCCACTGGCACCAGAAGATATTCTAGCTTCTCTGGCCTTCTTGTTTTGCCTTCTAACATATCTGAGTCTTTGTTCTTCATCTATGTTCTTCCTGATTCTGGCAAGCTTTTCTTCTTCAGATTCCTCCTTGAATCTCTTCTCTGCCTCTTCAACTACCTGCTCCAGGAAGCTCTTCTTGACCCTTCTAATTATTCTCTTAGCTGGGCCAGGAATGGAAACAGGATCTTGCTCAGAGTCAAGAGACTCCTCCTCTGCTGCTAGCTGCTTGGCCATTGTTAGAGACTTGAGCTCTTCTTTCTTCTTCTTCTGTAACTCAGTTTGAGCCAGAGTGTTCTCTAACAGTTCCAGACGAGCACCATGGCTGGACAAGGTCTCGTTTGTGCTCTTCGCCAGATCATTTCTGGCCTTCTCTTCCCCCTTTTTAACTTCATCAATCATGGGCTGAACCACCTGCCTTATGAGATCAGGCAACTCGGTGGGGGAGGAAGAGTGAAGATCACGCAGCTTTTTGGCTTCATCCAGATAAGACTGAGCTTCAGCAACCAGACGCTCCTGCTTGGCCAGCATCTCCTGGAGCGAGTCCTTTATCTTGGCAGTCTCAAGCATCTGAGAAGCTATCTCTACTTTAAGCACAGAGACGGGCCGCATCTGGTCCAGAACATAATGTTGAATCTACTTCTGGCTCTCATGTACATCCATCTTGAGGTAGAGGCAGTCAGCTTTGAAGGATGTTTTAGCAGAGGCAAAGACAGCCTTGATCTGCTTGAGAAATTTCCTCCTTTCTTTCTTGATCTGGTGCTCAACTAGGGCAGGCGCAAGATGCTGCATTCCCTTAGAGAACCTGCCAATCTGCTGGATCTGCTCGTTGAAGAACAACTTCATCTTTTGGAGAACGGCAGGGGTGACATCGAAATCCTCCTCATCTGAGTAGAGCTCTGGAGGAAAGGAGAAGTGAGGGCCAAATATATAGGAAGAGCCCTCTGGAGAGATCATCACCCCTTGTTGGATCAGCAAGGTTCAAATTAATACTTTTGCTGCCTCTGGGGTCTCAAGCTCTGCAGGGTTCTGGATGTTGAGCTTCTTCTTGATATCAATCTCCCAGGCAGTGAAAGCAGAGGCAATCATATCCTCCAAAAGCAAAACCAGATCCTCTACATCTTCAAGTCTTGCCTTGCTCCAGACCTTGACATTCGTCAAATCTGCCAGGAGGGATAAGTGCTCCAACAGAACTGGAAAATGCTCTCTTAGCCAGAGCTGAGCACTTACACTCATACTCTGCCTAATGGGACCCATATCATCTTGGTTGAAAGTGAAGGGTTTGGGCCCAGACCCAGAGGAGGATGGTGCTAAGACCTCCGGCTCCGGTGAAGCATCCTCATCTTCACCATCATCACTAATCGAAACTGCAGGAGTGGCAGGAGGACCAGGGAACCCCAGAGCCATGGAAGAGGAGGGGTTCTGGTCAGTTTGGGTTGGGGGAGGGATAGGTATTTGGCTTTGTGAAGTGGAAGAGTTTGTATGAATAGATGGTTCTGCACCAGAAGAGATTGAGGGCACCTCTGGTACAGGGTTTGGTCGAGGGGGTGAAGGGTCTGTAGGTAGAGGTGTTTGAGATGGAGGGGGAGAAGGTGTTTGAATGGGTTGGGTAGATGGTGTGTATATGGGAGTGTTTGGGGTGGTCTGCTCTGGTGAAGAGGCTTGCAAACCAGAGGCAGACTGGATAGGTTGTGTTTGGGTTTCTGAAGGAGAGGTGGAAGGTGAAACAAGATGAACATGAGAGAGGAAGGGGTTTACCTCAGCTGAGTCAACATCAGCTGGTACAGGAAGTTCTGGAGCAGTAACATCTTCCATCAACAGAGAGGCCTCCTCAATTGCCTGCTCCAGGGCATCCCCAAGATCAGATCCAGAGTCAGGATCTTGAAGAATTGCCCTCTTTCCTTTGGATTTTTTCTTCAGAGGAATCTCATCCTCCTCTGATATCTTCTCCTCTGATGGCTCGTCCACCAGAAGGGTTTTCTTGGAAGCCTTCATCACAGTCCTAGGCTTCTTAGCTGAGGTTTTGCTAGCACCTCATTCTTCTTGCCTCGGTCTCTTCTTAGTTGCACCTGCCTTCTTGGCAGCTTCTACACTATCACCCCTCTGCTTCTTCAAAGCAGCTATGAGGGGGATCTGGTCATCCTCTGATGAGCCAGAAAACACCAAATTGGAATAGGCAGGAGCCTCAACCGTCTTCTTCAAGCTTCTCTTCTTATGCCCCTTAGCAGGTGAGGGCACTGCTTGGATGGGAGGAGCAGGGATGGCTTCTTCTCCATCAGAGTCAGGATGGCTATGAAAAAGACCATCCTTGGAGAAGATGAACTTGGATCTGTGGAAGCCCTTGCACCAGGAGTCCTTCCACTTCTTCTCTGAAAAAATGGAGTCCAGAACCAGAGTAAGCTTCGTGCTAATGATACATTGGCATTGAAGTAGAATTGCAATTCCCCTGGCTTGCTGGGACATTCCTCCTTCTGCACCTTGGCTTTGTTCTTCCTCAACACATCCCAGAAGAACTCGGCCCAATTGCACTGTACACCATCGTATATGGCCCTCATGACACACATACGGCCATTGAAAATCGCATCAGTGCTGTGATTCTCACACATCAACACCTTTACCACTATATAAAAAAGAACCTTAAACTTCTGCCTGAGGTGTTTATCCAAAAAGCCCTTTGTCAGATTCTGGCAAGAAGATCTGGCAAAGATCTTGAACGACTCGATTATCTCACCCTCCTTGTATTTCAATGGATCAACTCCTTCCGATGAGAGATTACCAAAAAGTTTGCAGAAATCGTGCTTCGAGAAAACTACATCCTCTTTATCAATCTTGGACGAGATATGGTCTTCATGTATCTTCATCCTTACTAGAAACTGGGCAGCATACCCATCCAAAGTGCGAAATCCCTTGGGAACTGAGGAGATCAAGTCTTCTACCCCAGATTTCTGTAGCAATTCCAAAATTGCCAATGTCGCTGGATTTTTGGTGGTGTAGAAGTCAACCACCATATCCGTCTTGAGTTTCTTGCAAACATGATCTGGATCGAAGTTGCATTTTGGTGCCATTTCTGAAAGAGAGAGAGAGAGAGAGAAAGAACACAAAACTTGCAGAGGGAGAGAGAGAGAAAGAACACAAAACTTGCAGAGAGAAGATAGGGTTTGAAAATAATGAACAAGTGAAAAGACAGATTGATTTTTTTTAAGTTTAAATAAGAACAGACGCGTGGCTTTGAATTTTAATGAAGTGTGAATGCGTGTAAGTTTAAAATTTAATTTAGGGAACAGAATCAATTCGTGAATTGATTGACATATTGCACGGTAATTAAATCGACGACCAGGATTAAAAGGCGAAATACAGATTTAATTTGGCGCGTGGGCATGGTCATTGGGACTGGGTTCGAGGGGTTTTGTGGCAGTCAAGGTAAAAAGCGAGATGATTGCCTAGGCCCTCTACCCTAGTCTTAAATACATCCTGAAGATGAAACGTTTGAGTGTATTTACTAATTTGAAAAGTGTATCCCAATGACCAGAGGCCAGAGAAATAAATACATACCTGTCATCTGATATTGTAACCAGATGATACCTCGATTAATCTGGTGTTACATCCCATCTGATGGAAACCCATTTGCATCTGGTCAGAATAAACTCCGGATATCTCTGGAATCCTACTCTGTACCTCATCTGGGATGTACCTCATCTGGTACATGTCTCTTCTGGAATATACCTCATCTGGTATATGTCTCTTTTGGAGATGTAACTTCCCTGGTATATCTAACCTGTAGGCATGTTAATAGATAAAACAATAAAGTATGTATAATTAAAATAAAGGATACTTCTCTTATGTTCCCCCTAAACCAATTTTATCTCTGGATCCAACAAACCTAACTCAAATGCTAACTCTCTGAATCTGGTCTCAGCCAAAGGCTTAGTCAGGAATCTGCTCTCTGCTTCTCTATTGCAATATTTTCCATCCTTATATCTCCCTTCTCAACATGGTCTCTTATGAAGTGATGCCTTATATCAACATATTTGCATCTGGTATGAAGAACTGGATTCTGGGTGATTGCAATGGCACTGTTGCTATCACAAAATATTGGAATATCCTTGGCCCTAATCTGGTAGTCCCTAAGTTGTTGACTAATCCAGAGTAGTTGTGAACAACAGCTGCCTGCAGCCATGTACTCTGTTTCTGTTGTTGATGTAGCAACTGAAGTTTGCTTCTTAGAAAACCAAGATACCAATTTATTCCCTAAAAATTGGCATGTTCCACTTGTAGACTTCCTATCTATTCTGCACCCACCATAATCTGAATCCGAATAACCACTTAATTCTAAGTTATCATCTACAGGATACTACAATCCTAAATTTACTGTTCCCTTAAGATATTTCAATATCTTTCTGGCTGCTTCCAAGTGACTTTTCTTAGGGTTAGCTTGAAATCTGGCACACACACCAGCAGCAAAGGTTATATCTGATCTGATGGCAGTCAGGTACAGAAGAGAACCAATAAGTGCCCTGTACTGAGTCTGGTCCAAATTCTCCCCAGACTCATCTGGATCCATGTTGAAATTTGTCATCATAGGAATCTTGGCTGCTTTGCTATATCCTACTCCAAATTTCTCTAACATGTTTCTGATGTACTTTGCCTGATTTATGAAAATTCCCTTCTCTGATTGCTTTACCTACAATCCCAAGAAATAATTCATCTCACCCATCATAGACATTTCAAACTGACTCTGCATGAGTTCACCAAACTTCTCACACAGCTTCTTGTTAGGGGATCCAAATATAATGTCATCAACATATATTTGGACCAGAAGGATGTCCTTTCCTTCTTATTTCCTAAACAAGGTCCTATCAATCTTACCCTTAGTAAAACCATTGTCCAGAAGAAACTGAGATAGAGTGTCATACAATGCTCTGGGTGCCTGCTTCAGCCCATAAAGAGCCTTCTTAAGCTTAAACACATTGTCACCTTGTTCAAAACCAGGAGGTTGTTTCACATACACTTCCTCAATGAGAATCCCATTAAGAAAGGCATATTTCACATCTATCTGGTATACTTTGAACTTCATATGAGCAACATATGCTAGAAACAATCTGATGGCTTCTAGTCTGGCAACAGGAGCAAATGTCTCATCATAGTCTATTCCTTCAGACTGAGAATAGCCCTGAGCCACTAGCCTTGCCTTGTTCCTAGTAATGACATCATTCTCATCTTTCTTATTCTTGAAAACCCACTTAGTGCTATCACCTTTTGATGTCTTGGTCTGTCTACCAGCTCCCAAACATCATGTTTGGTGAATTGATTCAACTCCTATTGCATGGCAACAATCTAATTTGAATCTTTCAGTGCTTCCTTGATATTCTTGGGCTCAATCAAGGACACATAGCAACTGAATAAGGCAGCTAAGTTAAGAGTTCTCCTAGTCTGGACACCCTTAGCTGGATCTCCAATTATCAGGTCATTGGGGTGATCAACCAGGGTCCTCCTTCCCGTGGCCTTGCCTGGTTGACCATCTACTACAGTACCTTGGTGATTATCACCAACTACAGGAGAGCTTCCCCCTACAGGAGTTCCAACCTCTTCTGGTCCTGCTCCTTGTGAAGGCTTCTGCTTCAGAGAACCGGAAGATGGGCCATCATCTGAGTCTGAATCTGTATCTGAATCAAGAATAGGTGGATTGACCTTGATTACTCTGGGAGTAGTCTGATTATGTGTCTCATCAGAAGACTTTAAGTCCACCTTGTACTCAAAAGCAGATTGATAAAAAACAACATGAGGTGTTTCCTCCACACAAAGTGACTTCCTATTAAAGACTCTGAATGCTTTACTGGTGCTGGAATATCCTAAGAATATTCCATCTGCAACTTTAGCATCAAAAGTTTTTAATTTGGATTTCCCATTGTCATGGATGAAACACTTACATCCAAAAACATGAAAGAATGAAACATATGGGGTTTTACCTTTCCATACCTCATATGAAGTCTTATTATGTCTCTGGGCAATGAGGCATCTATTTTGGGTGTAACAGGTTGTGTTGATAGCTTCTGCCCAAAATCTCGGTGGTGTGTTGTACTCTGCTAGAAGAGTCCTTGCAGCTTCCTTAAGGGTTCTGTTCCTTCTTTCTGCTACTCCATTCTGTTGGGGTGTTCTGGCAGCAGATGTCTCGTGAAAAATCCCATGTTCCTTGCAGTACTCTGCAATGTGTGAATTCAAAAACTCTGCCCCTTTATCACTTTTGATCCTTACAATGCTCTAGTTCTGCTCATTCTGAATCTGCTTGAAGAACTCTGGCAGCTTAGTGATAGTTTCATTTTTCTTAAACAAGAACACTACCCAAATGTATCTTGAAAAGTCATCTACTATCACCAAGGTGTACTTCCTTCCACTGAAACTAAGAGGAGAAATAGGTCCAAACAGGTCCATGTGAAGTAGTTGAAGTACTCTGGTTGTGGTTGTGCTCTGGACATCCTTAAAGGAAGTCTTGGATTGTTTACCCTTCTGGCATGAACCACAAACCTGATTCTTCTTAAACACTTCATTAGGAAGACCTCGAACTAGACCTTTTCTGGCAATCTTGTTCAGTGCTTTGAAGTTAAGATGGCTCAATCTCTTGTGCCATAACCAGCTGTCTTCTGCAGATCCCTTTGCAACCAGGCAAGCATTTCTTGGGCAACTGCTAAAATCTGCAAGATAAATGTTACCCTTCCTCAAGCCTATAAGCAAGATATCATTATAATCAGAAGAAAAGACAGTGCATGAATCACTAGAAAACTTCATTGAGTATCCCTTGTCACAAAATTGAGATATTGAAAGCAGATTATGCTTGAGTCCTTCAACGTAGTAGAATTCATCTACAGATACACCATTAAAGGTCAACTTTCCAAAGCCTCTGGTGACTCCATAGTTGTTGTCACCAAACATCACTCTTGGCCCATTCAGTGGCTTGAAATACTGGGATGATCTTTCTCAAATGTCATGTGCTTCGAACATCCACTATCAATGTACCAGACATGGTTGCTTGAAAGTCCTTTCTCCAATGGGCTCTTATCCTCCTGCAGAGAAATTAATTAGGTCCCATACTGGTGCTGGGTCCTGATTGGTTAGCTGCAGGTTTTGTAGGAATCCAAAGATAAAGATCATCCCTTGCTGGATGAGGAGATCTTATCTTCCTTCCAAATCTATCTACCAGCACATGTCCTCTGACAATGACATATTGAGCTACTAGTCTAATAAGAACACATTTTCTATAAACAGGTCTGGTGTATATTTTCTCAAATCTGGCCTTTGGAATTGCCTGTCTTAAAGACATGGTCTTAAAGGTCTGGTTGTAAGGATACATCCTAGAAGAACCATCTCTGGTGTCATAGCTACCCAGATCAGTTGGTTTTCTATAGATGGGTCTCTGGTTCTGATGAAAACTAGATCTTCTCTGGTAATTATAGTTCCTCTGAGTGTATCTGTTCTGAAATTGACTTTTCTGAGAAAATCATCTCTGGGGTCCTAGTTCTGATGATAGTTCTGTTGTCCAAAATTCCTTCTCTGAGTATTCCTATTCTGATTGAGATTACCTCTTCTTGAGTGTCTCCTCTGAGATCCCCTAATCTGCTTAGGTTCAACTCTTTGAGGATTCTTCTGAGGTCCTCCCATCTGATTAGATCTTACTCTTTGAGGTTTTAGGAGATCAGAACCTTCAATTGTCATTGGTTCCCCATTTAGACGTTTAGTCTCTAAAATTTTCTCTTCCAGTTCAGTCAACTCTTCTGGACTATATTCTAGATGATTATCAGAGTAGTTCTTTTTCCAAACAGGATTGTGAACTACTTTGTAACCATTACCAGTAGAGTCTTTTTCATCCCAGATTTCAACAAACTCACCAGATCTTACATACATGTTTTTGTTAAAGCGATATTTATGGGATCTTTTTACAATTCTAGAATATCCCAAACCACTCTTATCATTTATGCGCTGAGAAGACTATGATATAATAGTTATAACAGTTGGTATTTTTTTGGAGCTTCTCTGGGTATAGGTATCTCCTCAATGGTTTGTTCAATCTGTTTTCCCTTGATAAGAGTCTGGTATTTGGCTCTAAGTTCATTGAACTCATCTTCCTGAGAGTTCTTTTCTTTCATGAGCTGGTCTACCAGAGTATCTCTTTATGTGATCTTTTCCCGAAGTTCAGAAAATTCTTTGTAATGATCTTTCATGAGTTCTCTGGTGGATTTTTGCTCATGAGATATGGATTTAACTTCAGCTCTGGGACTGGGACTTGGATCTCTCCTCCTCTAGTTGTATTCTGATCTAGCTGGACTACTTTATCTCCTCTGGTAGTCAGGTCTGCCAGAACTGCTATCTCTCCTCTGGTAATCTGATCTGCCAGAGCTGCCATCTCTCCTCCTCTCTGGAGTTCTGAATCTAGTCTCCCTTGAGTCTCCAGATGTCTTTTCCTTGTCAGCAGGCTTGAAGGAACTCTTCCTGTCTCTGGTAGTTTCTTTCCAGTGCTTTTTGTACCTGCCATGTTTTGAACTCATTTTATCAAGTTTACAAGTTAGGAGGGCTACCTGCTCCTTGAGACTCAGGTCATCTGCAGCAGACTCCTTTGGCTTATCATCTGACTTGATGGTTGAGAAGAAAGCAACTCCTTTCTGACCAGAAGAGGAAACCTCTTCTGTTTGATCCTCCTCTTGAAGATCATATTCATATGCTTTGAGATCAGACAGCAGAAGATGATGATCCAGAGTGTTGAGATCCTTGTTATCTTTAATCACGGTGACTTTGATTCTCCACCTGCTGGTTAGCGATCGTAATATTTTGCTATTTATTTCTTTCTCGGAATAGGTCTTACCTAAGGCACTAGCCTTATTGAGGAGATTAGTGAGACGTATATCTAGCTGGTCAATTGTCTCATCTAGTTTCATTTTGAAAGTGTCAAATGAGTGTTGAACAACCTGGAGTTTGTTGTCCTTGATCTTCTTTGTTCCCTCACAGAGCAATGTCAACTTGTCCCACATCTCCTTGGCCGTGGCACATGTTCTGACCTTTTCAATCACCTCCTTGGTGAGAGTATTTATGATCTCTGTCCTTGCCACCTGGTCCAGGTTATACAATTTCCTCTCATCATTGTCAAGCTCATCCTTCTTCTTTAATATCTTCTGTCTTGCAACTCGGTCACCAGTTCTCTCCTCTGCAGATTCACTGGTTTCTGCCCTGGATTCAGACCTGCCATCATCAATGGGAGTCCAGTAAAATTTGATTGGGCCACTTTCTACCACATCTAACATGCGGTGGTGGATAGCTCCAAGATGATTAGTCATCATGAAGCTCCAGTGGCTATAATCCTCGAAAGAGAATTCTGGTAACTTACGACTCTTGTAAGAAGATTTTGAAGATATTTTTCTAAAAGAATTTAACAAGAATTTAATCAAAAATAATAAAGAGCAATGGATCTGCCCGGTGACCACCAAAAAACTTTACAGACACACTGCTCTGATACCACTTGTTGGTCCCACTTGATAGATTAATTGCGGAAGCTTAAAATTTAAGTCTTTTACAAAATCTTTTTATAAGAGCACTAAAAGAAAAGCAATTAATAAGACCGGATATATAGTGGTTCGGATATAACAATCCTACGTCCACTCTCCCTTTTTCAAAGGAGCCTTACAACCAACCAACCAACAACTTGCGTACTGGAATTGTGAAGTACCAGTTCCTTCTTACAATAATCTTTAGATCTAACTTCGATCTAAAGCCTTACAATCTTCAACCTTAACAGATGAACAGGTTGAGACTCAATACTCCTTAATGAGTGAATAGAGTTAAAAACAATAATAAGAGTGTTTTTAGTGTGATAACAACTAAATCTTGGAAATGACTTCGTGCGCGTGAGAGTTTTCTAGCGCTTTTCTTTGAACCTGCACTCTTGTATTTATAGAGATGCTTAGAAATTAGCCGTTGGAGAGCTAATTCAATCAGATCACTAATTAAGGAAGCTTCAATCAATCAATTACCTAATTGATTGATTGGGTTGGTGAGATCCTTGGATTGATTTACTTCAAATACTTTCCAATCCGATCTTGTTGACTTGATTTGAATCACCAACGGTCAAATGCTTCCAATGCCTAACTCTGATTCTTCCAGAGAAGGCAGGACCAGACACCAGGCAACCTCGATGACTTCTGGTCCAGAGTTGGTTAAGAAACAAAATACTCAGTAGAATCAGGAGATGATTCTGAGTATCTTTTGTTTCACCAGACTCATCTGGTCTGGGGAAGGTCCTCTGCCTCTGGCCAGTCT
Source organism: Ballota nigra (assembly GCA_947034835.1). Lineage (NCBI taxonomy): Eukaryota > Viridiplantae > Streptophyta > Magnoliopsida > Lamiales > Lamiaceae > Ballota > Ballota nigra. The sequence goes on from OX344730.1 coordinate 27,887,007, forward strand.
CTTCTGAAGAAGTCTTCTGGTGAAGTCCTCTGGTGGGTTCTCTGGAGAGGTCTTCTGGTGAGGTCTTCTGGTCTGGCAGTTCCCCCTAGATTAAGTCCAAATCTATTTCCTCATCTGGCTAACAGGTTCAGATGGTCCTATTACATCTTCTGGTTTGTTTTAACTCATCAAAACTAAACGACTTTTATCCTAACAAGCAATCAATCATATCCTCCATCAGTTGACTCCAGATTTATTTCTTCTCAATCATTGAAACTCCAAGATCTTCTCGTCTCCAGATTACACGCAGCCTCATGTGGGTGAACTAATCCGTCTCCCTCATCTGGTCAGGACTCTTCTGGTCTGGGGTCTTCTGGTCTGGTGACATTTCTTCTCTGAACCTCATCTGGGAGAGGTCTTCTGGCAGACTCCTTTGGTCAGACTCCTCTGGCAGACTCCTCTGGCAGACTAGTCTTGTCAGACTCCTCTGGTCAGACTCCACTGGCAGACTCCTCTGGTCAGACTCATCTCCTCTGATGACTAGTCTGCTCTGGTCAAGTCACCTCGAATTTCTTCCCCCTTAACCAAAGACATATTCTAGACCTAAGCTAATCTATATCTGACTAACAGGTTCAGCTAGTCCTATTACAAGTTCTTTGTTTAAACATCTCCAAAACATCTAACCTATATCCCAACAATTTCCCCCTTATTGATGATGTTAAAGCTGTTGGGATAATAGGGGTGCCCGAAATCTATTCGGGATGAAATTTAAATACGAATTTAAATATAATTATTACTAGCATGAATTAATCCTAATTAATTCAAATAATAATTCCAACAAAAAATTTAACATCATGCATGTTGAATTAATTCACATAAAATCTAGGCAGAATAAACAAAAATTTATGTGACTTACGTACCTCTTGTAGAATTGGCCTTTGAATAAACGGGACAATCACGATCTCGCTTTATCAACCCAAAAACCTTCTCAAGTATTTCCCTTTCGCCTTACTTGATCACCGGTGGGAGATGCTTTCAAGTAATTTAAATAACTTAGGAAAAAGAAAAATATATATGCTCTTGATTTTTCCAACACATGGAATTATTTTACTTGGGGATGAAATAATCACCCCCTATTTATAATAGGTAGTGGCCGAAAATTGTAGAGTATTTGGGCCTTGAAGAAAATCTTTTCTTAGACTCTAAGAAATCTTGAATATATCTCATATATTCTTTTCTCCATAATAAAATATTCCACAAAAATCTCATTCACCTATTATGCTTGTATTTTTCGAAAATTATAGGGGATCTACCAAGATTTGGATCTTCTTGAATATATGAGATATACTTGCATTCTAAGAATACATATCTTCCATAATATCTTTTCAAGAAAATCAACAAAATCTTTTCTCCCCTAAATAGGCCATATTTTTTAAAAATACAATAAAAATCAACATAATATTATCTTTTTATTTTAATCACCTTATCATTATTGGGCTACTTAATGGGCTACTTGAGGGGCCTTTAAGGAGAATTAAGATTGGACCTCCTAATGGACTTCTGAATTTCAATATTAAGCCCCAATATAATTCAATCCATTAATATTAATTATTACCACTAATAAATTAATATTGCACTATCCATCTTAATCCATATTATGATAATATGGGCTCCCGGTTATTATTTCCCACATTTAAGATTATCAAGTCCATTAATTAATTAAGCTTCTGAATAGCTCTAAATTAATTAATATATTTCACCTTGGAGTAAAGACAGCTCAACATTATTATCCGTACCGAAGAAACTAATTCTTCACTTGCAAGATTTGGTACGATAAAACTTCTGAGCCCACCAAGGGGACTAATCACACGAGCCGTATTCGCACGCGTTTCTCCGTATTAAATCTTAGCAACCGTCGTATGATTAATATTACTGCCCAAAGCACAAGGTTCGAAGTCACAATGATTCTCACCCAACATGAATCAAAGCAGTAACCATTAAGCACACACGGTCCTATTTAAGTGACGGAGATTAAGAAATCAACAACCACTGAGGTCTAATTCTTCACATTTCAGAACAAAAGAATTTATCCTCGATGTAGGTCCTCTTCAACACATACTAAATATGCTAGTGCAATCTCTTAGTTAAGACAGACCAATCTGAGACTTACACATCGACCTTTCACGGCGGATTATTCAATTCCACCTAGGTCGTGAAAATGTACGTTTAGTTATAAGGAAACTGTTAATGTTATCTTTCGTGATCGGATATCACCACATTAACTATAATGTAACTAGTACTATTATGAACTGTTTGCAATAAATATTCAACATTCAATCATATCTAAAGCATATGCGATAAAAGAATTATTCTCATAAAACAAGTGTTTGATACACAAGTTATACAAAGTAAAAACATACTTTCACGTATAACTCCAACAAAAGCTAGAAGAACTGAAATAAAACATGACTAGAAAATTTGAAATATCTAAATAGAGATTCTAGCAGGCTGGGTCAACTGATCTTCCCCCTCAAAATATGTTCAGCTGATATTGGGGCAAAACATCAGCTGGTCTTCTTGTGTATCTGCAGGCAATCAAGTTTTTGGTACCCTACTGGGTCCAGGGGGGTTAGCACAATATTTAGGAAGCCACAATAATAGATCATCTCTTTTTGAATCAGGTGATTTTATCTTTCTTCCATACATATCCACAAAAACACACTGAACATAAGAACCTTTGACATGGTTATTTCTTCTACAAGGTCTTCTTCTCTTAAGAGTTTTTCCAGTAAAAGAATTAACTTGTCTTATAGCAACAAATTTGAAATTCTTTTGATAAGGATAAGTCTTACTAGAACTATCAAAGGTTCCAGCTGGTCTGGCAGATGACTTTAAAGTCTTCTGCAGGTGAGTAAGAGTCATCTGGTCCTGCCTCTTTTGAGAATATCCAGACTTTCTTCTACTCTGCTGGCCTGGCTGAGTTATTTTATTCTGGGTATAACCCTTCTTAAAATTCCTCTTCTTCCTTTTGGGTTTTTGAGTTTCAGTACTCATCTGCCCATTAGGCTGAGTTGCCTAGTAAGCTGACCTCTTGCCCTTATCAATAAAATTTCTAGGCTGTTCTTCTTTATGAACATGTGAGGATTCAGGTTTGGAATAACCAAGGCCTGTTTTATCATGCTCTCTTTGAGATGATGCAGCTATGTGTGACACAACATTGTTTGCTGTAGTCAGCTGCTCCAATCTCATCTTGAGCTTGTCCTCACTTTCTCTTACAATTTTGTTTTGGTGGAAGAGTTCATCAAACTTAGCTTTGAGCAGATTATATTCATTGTCTTTCTCAACATTTTCAACAACCAACCTTTCTAGCAGCTTAACTTGTTCAGTACACCTGGTTGTCAAGTCAGAAGACTTTTCGACCAGTGTATGATTTTCTTCAGCTGGTAGATCAGCTGAGTTGCCTAGACATTGTGAAAGCTTCTGATTTTCTGCTTTCAGCTTTGAGTTCTCATCTTCCAACTTTTGACAAAGTTGTATAGAAGTTTGGAGATCTAATAGCATCTTCTACATATCAGACTCCTCTGATTGTCCAGAAAAAGAAGAAGATGAAAAAGAAGAGGAAGTTCGATTATATACCTCGTCTGTCACTAGACATATCTCTTCGTCTAGTCCAAAATTAGATGATGAACCAGAAGTGGATACCTCTTCTTCCTCATATGCGAAGCTTCTTTTGGAGTAGCTCATAGTGTCTCTTTTACTACTTCTCTTCAAGCCCATTTCTGCAAAAAAATTGTTAGAACAACAAATATTTGGGTTTTAAAAAAATTGGATCTGCCCTGGTGACCACAGAGGTAATTTTAAAACAGTGGTCTGTAGGACACACTGCTCTGATACCACTTGTTGGTCCCAAAAAGGTTATCCAGTGGAAAGCGTTTTGAGTTTATTTTTCAAGAAAACCCTTTTAAATAAAGTGCTTGCAAAAAACTTAAATTGTAGTAAAGTAAATAACAAAATGATTTATAGTGGTATGGACCAACTTGTCCTACGTCCACTCTCCCTTTCTCAAAAAGGGACTCTCTCTCCAACCAACTTACGAACTTCTGGAATTTGGAAGTACCATATCCTTCGTACAACTGCTTACAACAACCTTTCAATGTGGTGAACAGTGTTGGTCCCGGTACAAGACTGAGGAATACGTGTATGGGGGGGAATACACGTATACAAATTTTCAACTTTAAAACTGACTGAGTCCCCTTTGCTTAGAGTGGTAAAGAACTAGGAGCTGATAACACACCTACTGACTACACTTGGTGCGGGTCAATTGGCTAACTATCAGTTCAAGTTCAGTGCGGAAATGTTTGAGCCCTGAAAGTTTAAAGTCTTGTTTAGTTTGCTTTCTGAAAAACTTGTTTTACTCAAATCTGAAGAGTGTTTAGTAGGGCAGTGCTCTTTTGAAGATCAGCCTGAGTGATTCAGGCCTGATACACTTGAATGCAATGAATGAACAAGTAATAGCAAGTATGTGCAATATCAAAGCAGTAAGAACGCAAGGAGTTTAACGTGGTTCAGAGTCTCAAGCTCCTACGTCCACGGCCTGACTTAACAGGAAATCCACTCAAGGGATTCTTGTTTTTAACGTGCCAAGGTGCACCAAGACCAGCTATCCTCACTGATCTATACAACTCCACTTACCAACACTCTAACTGACTTACTCCCAACAAGCCTAACTTAGGGTTTTGGTTTCAGTTTGGATTCCAACTAGGTTGAGATTATCCTTACAAGGCCAAGCTATGCTAAGGATTGGATAATCTCTCTAAGCTTAAGATAATTCTAATTAGCTCTTGGAATACAGAATAACTCTCAATTGCTGAGAAACACTTGGGAAATTTAGAAGGTTTCGAGTGCTTCTCTTAATGGTTGAATGCTTTTGAATGCTCGAGAGTTTGAGTAATTTCTGGCTTGGAAATTTCCCGTAACCTTGAATGGGTTCAAGGCCTTCTGTATTTATAGGTGATTTGAATAACTATCCGTTGGAGAGATAGCCTTCTAGTCATCTATGTAGAGTGGCTTCAAACGGACATATCTTCATGTAGCAGCCGTCCTTGCATGGATTTGGTATTTGCATTAAATGCACATTAAATGCTTGCCCGTTGAATATGTAGTCTGAATTCAGTCTTCATGTCAGGTTCCGTACGTGCGTGTCCTTCTCAGATTGGTCCACGTCATCAGGTTGGTGAGAATGTCAGAACTTATTCTTGAGCTTCAGGCTTGTCTTATTAAGTTCATTTTGTCTTGAGCTCACCAGTCTTGTCCTGACGCTGAAATTCCTTTTGCATTGCTTGGCTCTACTCCAAGTCTTCCCATTAACTCAGTGACATCCTGTTCCCTTCAGGACTGAGTTAGTAATGACCTCAGGGTCATACTCTTCATCACTGACACTTACTCAGCCAGCTTAGAAGACTGCCATAAGTTCAGGATGGTGCTCTTCGTCTTCAGGCTCTAAGTCTTGATTGTCTCCAGTGAGTTCTCCTCTCACTGAGTACCTGTGAAGTGTAAAATGACTAAGTACTAATCCTAATCAAGACTAACCTGACAAAGACAGATTAAGGCAATCATCTTTTCAGGGGCTTTGGGATCTTAATCAAAACTGACAATGTCCCAACAATTTCCCCCTTTTTGATGATGCCAAAACACTGAAAAGATCCTCAAAACACTCAGAGGAAACAAGATAAACCTATCTATAAGATAAGACAGTGTTAGAGCAATTCTTGATAAAGTACAGTATATTAAACAACAGCCAAAAAGACAATGAGTTTTTGTCTGTGGGCAAAAGTAATAGATTTCATTGATTGATGTGGAAATGATTACAATGAATCTAATCTATTACAAAGAAGCCTGTGAACACCTAGACTAATCTCATTTCAGGCTTGAGTCCATATCCTGCATAAACTCTTGCCTTCAGCTCGTCAAGTCTTCCAGGTTGATTCACGTACCCTTCAGCTTTGGCTATCTTCAAGACTTCCATCATAATGGCCTTTGTATCATGCTTTTGAGTTCCAGGAACCAAGGGAGGAGCTCGAATGGTGAACTCAGGAGCCTTCACTTGAACTTGAGCTGCCTCAGCCTCCTCCAAGATTTTCTGGAATAGCTCAGGATGGTTGTCCATCATGTAGTCAGTGAAGTGGGCATTGATATCGTCAGTGTCGCCCCACTTCTTCACAACAAACCACAATCTAACAAATTCATCCCTTGCATTAGTCCAAAACTCCTTCAATGTCTCTGAGACGAACTCATCAACAAAAGCTTCCCTTGCTCCTGATTCTGGCCTTCTGATTTGAAGAATTGTTGATTTCCTAACTGTTGGCTTCTTCCTGTACTTCCTTGGCTCAGGCTTCGCCTTCTTCCTCCTTAGCAAGCTGATCACTGCATCATCTAGTTCACGTTGTTGAAGCTCAGTGATATCCGTCAGCTTCTCAACCTTCTTCTCTAAGATGCGCATCTTCTCCTTCTGAGCAATTTCAGCTCTGCGCATAGCCTCAGATTTTTCAGATTGATCTCCCCACGCTTCAGCACATAGCTCCACAACCAACTCACCTGAGTAAGTGATGGGATTCTTCCTTGAGCTCATGGGAGACGATCTCTGAACTGGCTCAGGTTGTTGCTTGGAAGGTTCATTAGCCTTTGCCTTTGTTGCCTCCTCCCTCAGCTTGGCAACCATTTCTCCTCCTTCCTTTTCCACCGCCGCTAACCTAGCTGACTTCCTCACCCTTAAGATGTTCCCTTCAGGATTGGCTTCAGGGTCAGCTAGAACGGTCTCACCTTGATTGACTGCCTCCGATGCCTCAGGGCGGGATCTTTTCTTCTTCTTTTCCCCCTTTTTGGCATCATCATTGGCCTCGGATGGGAATGCGTCAGATCCGCTGTTGATTACGAAGGAGGCTAGAGAATGGACATCGTTAATTCCCTCCTTCAATAATTCAACTCCCATCGAAATTCCAGTGCCTGCGTATGAAACCGAACTGATAGCAGCATTGACTTTCTTCTCAAAGACCTCCATAGAGAGTTGGAGACTTTGTTCAGCCTTGGTGATCCTTTCCTCCACCTTCAAGGACTCACTGCTGACTCTGCTGGCCTCAGTTAGTATCTTTGCAGACTCGTCAGTGGCCTTTGCCAAAATGTCTGCCACTGACTGAGAGGTGCGATCCATCCTCCCTGACTCCAGCTCCAGTTTGGACACTGAGTCCTTCAGGGCCTGAGTGACAATAGCTCCAGTCTGAACTGCAAGCCTGTCCACTGCCTGATTCATCTTCTCGTCCCTAATCGCATCCCTCTCTTCAAGCTTCTTGAGAGTGTTCCTAAGCATCTTCTTGGTGCGCTTCCTCTCATTCCTCACTGACTTGGCCGTGTCAGTCATCGTTTTCTTTAACAAAATCAGCTCCCTATTAGCAAGGGTGTTGTAAGCTGACTTTGTCCACCTGATATGCTTTGCCAGGGCCTTGGAGTCTTCTTCCTTCTCAGCTCGTAGCCTCATTACCTCCTCCTGAAGTTCAGCTAGATTTTCTGAGGTTTTCTCCTGCTTGACCTCCACTATGCTGGTGAATTCAGCACGTCCGACCCCGGTTATGATCACATCCTCATCATCAACGGCCACCTCAGTGATTGGCTGCTTTCCCTTGTCAGCCCCTGCAGCATCAGTCCCTTCTTCAAGGTGTACTGAAGGCAGTTGCGAAGTAGTCATAGCCGCCTCCTCAGGCTCAGCTAAGCTAACTTGAACCTTGGGAGCAAGTCCCTCGGAACTGAGAGTCTCCTTGAATGCCTCAACATCTTCCTCTCTTGTCTCAGGGCAGGGAATCCCTTCATCGACAGATGTCTCATCGGCAGCTGAGATGTTCACAACATCCTCAGCCACTGGTCCACCCTTGGCACCAGTGTTCTTATCACCTTCCCCCTGAGCCTGAGGCTCAGAGTTCATCTCACCAATTTCCTGTGCAGTCTCCTCCACTGCCTTCTCCAGGTCTCCACCCTGAGCTCCTTCATCATCCTCATCCTCCTTCTCGTCACCTGGCAGGATGTCAGCCTTGCTCTTGGACATCAATTCACCCACTAACTGCTTCAGGTTATCGAAGTTCAGAAGTTGAAGCCAGCTAGTCAGTCCAAAGAAGGAGCAAATCTTGGCCTCTTCAGTCTCCCAATGCCCCCAGCCATGAGCATCCACCAGCATATGTTGCTCCTGCATGTTTGATTGTTTGAAGTCCAACCAAACCTTGAGCTCAATCACATACGCCAGCAGCTCAGTGTACTTGTATAGCCCAGGCCAGCACTTCCCTGCCCATTCTGTGGCGTTCCCCCTGAGAGTGTTCTCCAGTATCCCTTCTGCCATGTGTTCATCCAGTTCCTCCTCCTCCAATTCAAGGAATTCATCCTTTTCAGTTGGAATGGATTTGGGGCAGTCCTTGGGATTGGGGTATGAGGGAAAGTCTGAGGGGTTTGGAATATTTGGCTCGGCTGACTGGTCAGGCTCATTTATGTGTGAAGTTGCAGGCGCTGACTCAGTAGGATGATTTGGCTCTGAGGTTTGGGGTAGTTGGGGAGTCCGAGGTGTAGGGTTAGGGATGGAAGGTGTTTGGGTTTCAGGGTGTGGGGGTGTTGGAGTGGGTGCTGTCTCAGGCTGCAGTGACTCAGCCGTCTCGACAGTCTTTCTTACTTCCTCCAAGTCAGATGCTCCAGGAGAGCTTGACTTCTCCCTCTTACTCACTTCAGGAAGTTTCTTAGCAGGGGATTTCTTTATTCCCTTCCTAAGTCTCTTTAGTGGTCTCTCTCCCTGAGCACCCTCTTTTCTGACGTCATCGTCAGTTCCCTCAGCCTCAGACCCGGCCTTCTTGGGATCAAACTCAGTCCCTGACTTCGTGCTTTTCCCTGCTAGCACGACCCTTACCTTCTTCCTCTTCTCAGCCATCTCCACCTCAGGCTGCTCCACCTCCTCAGCAGCAACCTCCTCACCATCCTTACTCCTCTCAAGGAGGTCATCTACTCGTTCAATGAGACTGGTTGCCACCCTCTTGGCCTTACCAGCTGGCTTTTTGACCTGACCCTTTGCTTTCGCATTGGGATCAGTCAGCCCTAGCACTGAATAAGTATCACTCAGTGAGGAAAACATTACCTTCTTCGAGGAGAGACTATCCTCGAAGTCGAAGGTATACCCATGGCAAGCATGAGCAATCAGGATGGACATCCTTGTGCCGAAAGGCAAGATGGCACTGACGGAAATGTGCTTCTTTTCCTCGTCTCGCGTAAGTTTGTCCAATCCTGCCTGATGGAGTTGATCGAGGAAGAGCTGCTCCCAGTTCACTTCTACTCCATCAACGATAGCTCCCATGAGTCTCAGCTTGGGCAGACTCAATTGCTCGTGAGAGCCAGTTGCGCCCATCACCATCTTGGATACCAAGTCCACCAGAGCTCTATACTCAGGCTTTAACGTACTCTTGTTCTGTCGAGCCCTGAACTCCGATGACCCTGACTTGGTCCATTTCCCAAGAAACTCTCCCTCTGAGTTCTCCTTGTAGGTTCTTGGGTTGATGCCTGAGAAAGGCAGCTTGAAGACTTCCCTCACCGCCTGCCTAAAGTTGATAGTGACCACCTCTGTGTTGTAAAGAGGTTCGCCGTCGCCGTCCTTCTCTCCCGTCGGCTTCAGCGCAGTCACCTTTGTGAAAACTTCTCCCTTCCGCAAGAACATATTCAAATATGCTTCCACAACTGTTCTTGGGAGCACGAAAATGGGTCGGGTGGTGAAGTATGTTTCCAACCCGGCATCAGAAATCCATTTAAATACGGGTTTGATTTCCTCAACTGTAAGACAGATACCTTCCATGGAGATGACTTGCTCCATGTGTACCAGTTTCTTCTCGACAACGTCGACGATTTTGTCGGTTGTCCAGTTGGAATCTAGGAATGCCATTGTTTTGAGAGGAAGAGATTTTTCGAAAGAGTTTAACTGTGTTTGAGCAAGAGAAAACTCAGTGTGCAGATTGTGCGTTGTGTTTGCGTAAAAACCTCAAATGGCACTCTTGATTGATAAGACTAAGTCAGTTACTCAAACGTGGGGTTGAGATTGATCCCTGAATTCGAAAGGTTTTGAAATGAGGGGCCAGGATTAATCTCAGCTTCAATTAAACCCCATGTCAGTCATATTCCGTATAAAACGGACACGTATATGAAAAAGTAACTGGCATTAAATGCTCCGTGCGCGTGGGTTTTAAATATGAAAAGGCGCGCTTTTAATGAAAACGGAATGCATTTAATAAAGATTTTCAGGACGAAGGACTCATGGAGACGCTTGAAATTCACAAGGGTCAGGTTAGAACTCATACCTGTCAGGGAGACATTGTAGCACCCTGATACCTCGCTGAGTCGAGTCTAGCCTGAGTTCCCCCTAGAACCCTACGCTGACTGCTCTCCCGGATCTAAGAGTCCTAACTCCACTGACAGTTCCATAAACCTCGCTTCAGCCAGAGGCTTAGTCAAGATGTCAGCTCTTTGCCTGTCAGTGTGAATCTTCTCCACATGATCTCGAATGAAGTGGTGTCTAATATCCACATGCTTGTACCTTGTGTGAAGCACTGGGTTCTGAGTAATTGCTATAGCACTATTGTTGTCACAATAGATTGGAACCTGATTAGCAAACACTTGGTAGTCCCTCAACTGTTGCCTCAACCATAAAATCTGAGCACAACAACTACCTGCAGCCATATACTCAGCCTCAGTTGTGGATGTCGCCACTGAATTCTGCTTCTTACTAAACCACGAGATCAACTTACTTCCCAAAAACTGACATGTCCCTGAGGTTGATTTCCTATCAATCCTACAACCTCCATAATCTGCATCTGAATAACCTGTCAGTTCGAAGTTGTCATCTGAAGGATACCATAGTCCCATATTGACTGTCCTTTTCAAATACTTAAGTATCCTCTTAGCAGCCTCCAAATGACTTCTCTTGGGATCAGACTGATACCTAGCACACACACCAACTGCAAACGTAATGTCAGGCCTACTTGCAGTCAGGTACAATAAAGAACCTATCAGCCCACGATACTCAGTCTGATTTACTGAAGTCCCTTCAGTGTCAGGACCCATCTTCCAATTTGTGTTCATAGGGATCCTTGCTGGATTGCTGTTCTGAACACCAAACTTATGAATCAAGTCTCTTGTATACTTGGCCTGATTAATGAATATACCTTGATCAGACTGTTTGACCTGCAATCATAAGAAGAAGTTCATCTCTCCCATCATAGACATCTCAAATTTACCAGTCATCAACTTAGAGAATTTCTCACAGAGCTGATGATTTGGTGATCCAAATATTATGTCATCCACATAAATCTGGACCAGGAGAATGTCATCACCTTCAGTGATCCTGAACAAGGTTCTATCCACAGTTCCTTTCTTGAACCCATGGTCTATCAGGAATTGAGAGAGGGTATCATACCAAGCTCTTGGTGCTTGCTTAAGTCCATAGAGTGCTTTCTTCAAATGGTATACTCTGTCTCCAACCTCAAACCCGGGAGGTTGTTCAACATATACCTCTTCATTGAGTACACCATTCAGGAAGGCACTCTTGACATCCATTTGATACACCTTGAACTTCTTGTATGTTGCATATGCAAGGAACAACCTGATAGCTTCCAACCTAGCCACTGGAGCAAAAGTCTCATCATAGTCTATTCCTTCAGACTGACAATACCCTTTTGCAACCAGTCTAGCCTTGTTCCTTACCACAACACCATTCTCATCCTTCTTGTTCTTAAAGACCCACTTGGTACCAATCACACCTTGATGCCTAGGTCTATCCATCAGTTCCCAAACCTGATTCCTTGTGAACTGGTTCAACTCCTCTTGCATGGCAATGATCCAGTTCGAGTCAGTGAGAGCTTCTTCAATGTTCTGAGGCTCTTGCTCAGAGAGAAAGCAACAGAACAATGCACTCTCACCATGGAACCGTCTGGTCCTGACTCCCTCGGTTGGATCACCAATGATTTGATCAATGGGATGATCTTCTAACCAAGTTCTCTTGCCAGGAGTTGTTCCTGAAGTACCTGCAATGTTAGTGTCTATAGGTTCATAAAATTCAGGAAATTGAACAGAAGTGGATGATCCTGAGTCTATGCCAAAGGGATTAATAAGTTCAATGTCAGGAACATTGATCCCCCCTTGATGAGGTGACTCAGGAACCGTCTCAGCTGCAACAGCATCTTCATAGACGGTGCTTACCTCAGGTTGAGCCTGTTCCTCGGTCTGAGGCTCAACAATCCCTGATGTGCTGGGCTTAGGAGTGGCACCTGATTCATCATCCTGATCGTCTTCATCATCCCATCTCGGAATTGGCACAGTCTTGATCTTGGGATCAGGTTGATTCTTCAAGCTCAGCCTTGTCACACTCCTTGTGACCTCCTCAGTATCAGGATTCAACACCTTTGCCCTAGACTCATTAGCAGATTCATCAAAGACAACATGCGGTGATTCTTCCATAACAAGGGTCCTACAATTGTAAACCCTGAAGGCTTTACTAACTTCAGAATATCCTAAGAATATTCCTTCATCAGATTTGCTATCAAAGGCTTTCAGCTGGGTCTTCCCATTGTTGAGGATGAAGCACTTACAACCAAATACATGAAAATAAGAAATACGAGGTTTCCTTTTGTTCCATGTCTCATATGGGGTCTGTGCATGTTGCTTGTTCAGCATGGATCTGTTCTGAGTATAGCATGCAGTGTTGATTGCCTCAGCCCAGAATTTCTTGGGCAATCCTGACTCAGCCAACATGGTCCTTGCAGCCTCCTTCAGTGTCCTGTTCCTTCTTTCAGCGACACCATTCTGTTGTGGAGTTCTAGCTTCAGAAGTCTCATGAGCTATACCAAGTTCATTACAGAAGTCAGAAATATATGAATTTATAAATTCAGTGCCCTTGTCAGATCTGATCTTAGTAATGGACTGATTCTTCTCATTGCTGAGTCTCCTGAGCAACTCTGGAAGCTTCATCTGTGTTTCCTTCTTACTTAACAAGAAAATAACCCAAGTATATCTAGAATAATCATCAATAACCACAAGGGTATACTTTCTACCATTCATACTCACAGGTGTTATGGGACCAAACAAATCCATGTGCAAGAGCTGAAGTATCCTGTCAGTGGAATAAGAGGCTTTCTCTTTGAATGACGCTCTGACCTGCTTCCCTTCCTGACAAGCTTTGCACACGTGATCTTTGCTAAAAACTTCATTAGGTAGACCATCAACAAGTGACTGTCTAGAAATTTTGTTAAGAATCTTGAAGTTCAGGTGGCTTAATCTTTTATGCCATAACCAACTGAGCTCTAGAGAGCTTTTAGCAACAAAACAGGTATTAGGAACAGTGCTGCTCCAATCAGCGAGATAAACGTTACCTTTCCTTATACCTGATAGAAGCACCTGTGTTGATTTGTCCTTGACTGAACATGTATTCGATGAGAACTCAACACTGAACCCTTTGTCACAGAATTGACTTACTGACAGCAGGTTATGCTTCAGTCCTTCCACAAAGGACACATTTTCCACTCTGACTGTACCTATAATTAGAACACCAAAACCTTTAGTAACACCTTTTGAGTTATCACCAAAGGTTACCTGTGGACCATCTTTAGCTTGATACTCTTGGAGAAGACTCTTCATTCCAGTCATGTGCCTTGAGCAACCACTGTCTAGGTACCAAACAGCTTTGATTGAGTCTCCTCTCCTCTTGTTGTGATCCACAGCCGCCTGCGACCAAATCAGGCTTTAGGTACCCATTGGGTGTTGGGTCCTATTGTGTCAGCTGTACCCTTCGGGATCCAGACTTGCTTCACAACCCTGATTGCCTCAGAGTGGTAAATCTGTCTCCCTGAAACATCGACATACACAACTTTCTTCTTCTTTGCCTTAGAGGAAGATGGTGTATGAGTGTTAGACTTAGGCTTCGCAGGAGCCTGAGTGGGTGCCTTTTGGGCTGGCTTCCTGTTCTTCCTAGGTCTGGGTGCAGCAGGTCTTGGGCCTTGTTCTTGATAAGGACCCTGATTTCTATTTCCCCTAGGCAAGTGAGGAAATGGAAAACAGTTAAAGGCCTCAGGATGCCAAAACCACGGGGGTGTCATCATATTTGGCCTTCCCTGTTGGTATTGCCAAGCATGATGGTACCCTCGCTGACCAGTCTGAGGGCTCTTGGCCTGAGTCTTCCTCTGCTTTCGCTGAGGTTTTCCCTGGCCTGAGCTCTCAGGGGCTTCCGTAGGTTACTTTGCCTTTCCCTTGGGTTTTGGCTTAGCTACCTTAGGAGCAACCCTGACTGTGTCAACGGTTTCCTTGCCCTTATCAGTTTGATGGGCCTGGAGCACAACCTTAGGTGCACTCTGGCCTGTCTGAACAAATACCCTCTCAGTGTTGCTCCCTGAAGCAACATGAGACTGACCTTGTGAGGATTTCTCAGGAACATATCCAAGTCCCTTTTTCTTGTTCCCAAGTATCTGGTTGCTATTTATTTCCTCTCTAGCCACTGAGGATTTATTCATTGCTGCAACCTTTTTCTTGAGAGAGTCCTCACCCTTTTTCAGGATTTCATGTCTGGTAAAGAGGTCATCAAACTTACTCTTAAGTACTTTCAGTTCTTCCTTCCTGACCAGCTCTTCCTCAGCCAGTTCCTTCAGAATCTTCTCTCTTGGAAGACGCTCAGCATTGATTAAATCAATCTCCTGAGTTAGTCTCACAATTTGAGCTGATTCTTTAAGATCAGACTGAGTAAGTTGTTCATTCAGGTTTCGAACTTCAGTACTCAATTTCTTGTTCTCCTCTACCAAGAAGACATTAGTTTCCTGCAGTCTGGAGAAATCAACCATCAATTGATCAAGACAGATCTGAAGGTTCATTTCTCTAACTGACTCTGAGCTAAGCTCAGGATTTTGACCAGTGTAAGAAGCACAAACAGAATTTGATGTTACCTCAGGCTCATCCCTAGCCATCAGACAGGCATCATCGTACTCGTCATCTGAGAAGAGTTCAGGTGACCTTTCAGCAGGACCGTCAGAATCTGTTGCATCTTCAGCGACCATCGCTCTCCGATCGGCAGATCTTAGATCCCTAGTGGCTCTCCTTTCCTCTCTCTCCCTTGCACTCAGCTCCGGGCAGTCGTACTGATAGTGACCAATCTTGTTACAGTTGTAACATGCTACCTGCTCACTTATTCTCTCTCTTCTTGGTTCAGGGTTCCTCCTTGAGTCAGGTTCCCTGGTTCTTGGTGAGCTTTCAGTCTTGGTTGGATATCTATCATCGCAAGTACGTCTCTGTTCGTCTCTTCTTTCAGGTTTTGGTTCAGAATATCTCCTTTCATCACCACGTTCTCTCCTCTGGTCAGTGTTCCTTCGCTCCTCATATCTCCTCGAGCTTTGGTGGGTTCCTTCAGGTTTCCTGTCACGTGAGTCCTGATAAAACTTTTTATAACGACCAAACCTGGAATTGAGCTTGTCGAATCGTCTGGCCATCAGGCTGTACTCCTCAGCGAGTTCTTCCCTGCTCATCTCCATCAGTGACTTTGATGAAGAATTTGATGAGGGCTCAACAGGTTCAGACCTGGCCTTGAACGCCACACTTTTCTCAGGAGTTTTCTCCTTCACTTTCTCTTCTGACTGTACTTTTTTCTTTCTTTTGTTAAGGTCGAATTCAAGCGCTTTGAGCTCTGAAAAAAGTAAAGCAGAAGTTATGTTACTCATATCCTGAGTGTTCTTAAGCATAATTACACTATTGTCCCATCTCTCAGGAAGGGCATTCAGGATCTTTGAAGCAACATCTCTCCTTGGGACATCCTTGTCCAGCATCACCAACTCATTCAACAACTTGATGAATCTAGACTCCATTTGATCTATGCTCTCGTCAGGCAGCATCTCGAACGCCTCGAATTTCTGAATGGCAATGTTTCTCTTGTTCTCCTTGATCTTTTCAGATCCCTCACACATCCTTGTCAGCTCATCCCAGACCTCCTTTGCCGTCTTTAAGTTCATCAGCCTGGCTGACTCCTCGAAGGGCACCGTGTACAAGATGATGTTTCTGGCGACGTTGTCAAGTCCCACCATCTTGATTTCATCATTGGTCATATCTTTCCTTTCTTTAGGAACCTGCACGCCAATCGCAAGATCCTCATATCCCAGTCCTCTAACGTTAGGAATAGTGATCTTGATCGGTCCCTCCCTGAGTACACGCGGCATTTGGTCATGGATGGCATCT
Source organism: Ballota nigra (assembly GCA_947034835.1). Classification (NCBI taxonomy): domain Eukaryota; kingdom Viridiplantae; phylum Streptophyta; class Magnoliopsida; order Lamiales; family Lamiaceae; genus Ballota; species Ballota nigra. Next base: position 27,903,258 of record OX344730.1, read on the forward strand.
AGATGTGCTTCTAATCTGAACTTCCAATAGACAAAGTTAGACACAGAGAATTCAGGTAACGAAGCTTCAAGTCTCCTCGAAGTCATGATGATGCAAGTTTTATGAAAAGCAAACTCAGATCTGTTCAGTGACCACCAACAGTTTCTCCTCTGAAACTATTAGTATTCAAAGTCAGTGGTCTTTCGAACCACTGCTCTGATACCACTTGTTGGTCCCGGTACAAGACTGAGGAATACGTGTATGGGGGGGGGAATACACGTATACCAATTTTCAACTTTAAAACTGACTGAGTCCCCTTTGCTCAGAGTGGTAAAGAACTAGGAGCTGATAACACACCTACTGACTACACTTGGTGCGGGTCAATTGTCTAACTATCAGTTCAAGTTCAGTGCGGAAATGTTTGAGCCCTGAAAGTTTAAAGTCTTGTTTAGTTTACTTTCTGAAAAACTTGTTTTACTCAAATCTGAAGAGTGTTTAGTAGGGCAGTGCTCTTTTGAAGATCAGCCTGAGTGATTCAGGCCTGATACACTTGAATGCAATGAATGAACAAGTAATATCAAGTATGTGCAATATCAAAGCAGTAAGAACGCAAGGAGTTTAACGTGGTTCAGAGTCTCAAGCTCCTACGTCCACGGCCTGACTTAACAGGAAATCCACTCAAGGGATTCTTGTTTTTAACGTGCCAAGGTGCACCAAGACCAGCTATCCTCACTGATCTATACAACTCCACTTACCAACACTCTAACTGACTTACTCCCAACAAGCCTAACTTAGGGTTTTGGTTTCAGTTTGGATTCCAACTAGGTTGAGATTATCCTTACAAGGCAAAGTTATGCTAAGGATTGGATAATCTCTCTAAGCTTAAGATAATTCTAATTAGCTCTTGGAATACAGAATAACTCTCAATTGCTGAGAAACACTTGGGAAATTTAGAAGGTTTCGAGTGCTTCTCTTAATGGTTGAATGCTTTTGAATGCTCGAGAGTTTGAGTAATTTCTGGCTTGGAAATTTCCCGTAACCTTGAATGGGTTCAAGGCCTTCTGTATTTATAGGTGATTTGAATAACTATCCGTTGGAGAGATAGACTTCTAGTCATCTATGTAGAGTGGCTTCAAACGGACATATCTTCATGCAGCAGTCGTCCTTGCATGGATTTGGTATTTGCATTAAATGCACATTAAATGCTTGCCCGTTGAATATGCAGTCTGAATTCAGTCTTCATGTCAGGTTCCGTACGTGCGTGTCCTTCTCGGATTGGTCCACGTCATCAGGTTGGTGAGAATGTCAGAACTTATTCCTGAGCTTCAGGCTTGTCTTATTAAGTTCATTTTGTCTTGAGCTCACCAGTCTTGTCCTGACGCTGAAATTCCTTTTGCATTGCTTGGCTCTACTCCAAGTCTTCCCATTAACTCAGTGACATCCTGTTCCCTTCAGGACTGAGTTAGTAATGACCTCAGGGTCATACTCTTCATCACTGACACTTACTCAGCCAGCTTAGAAGACTGCCATAAGTTCAGGATGGTGCTCTTCGTCTTCAGGCTCTGAGTCTTGATTGTCTCCAGTGAGTTCTCCTCTCACTGAGTACCTGTGAAGTGTAAAATGATTAAGCACTAATCCTAACCAAGACTAGCCTGACCAAGATAGATTAAGGCAATCATCTTTTCAGGGGCTTTGGGATCTTAATCAAAACTGACAATGTCCCAACAAACAGGTTGAGTAAATCTCCAACTAAAAACTCCTAAAGAGTGTATAAACTTGAATGAACAAGGTGAGTGAGTGGAAGAGTTCATGTGTTTTTGGTGTGCTCTCGCCCGACTCTTGTGTATGAACTCAACCAAAACACTTCTATTTATAGTTGTGAATTACCTAGCCGTTGGAGAGCTAGCAATTTCAAACAACCATAATTGGAGGAATATAATTAATCAAAGATTGATTATATGATTGCTTAGTTGACTTTAATATACAATCAATCATATCCTCCATCAGTTGACTCTCCAGAATGCTTCTTCTCAATCATTGAAACTCCAAGATCTTCTTGTCTCTAGATTACACGCAACCTCCATGTGGGTGAACTAATCAGTCTCCCTCATTTGGTCAGGACTCTTCTGGTCTGGTGATATTTCTGCTCTGAACCTCATTTGGGAGAGGTCTTCTGGCAGACTCCTCTGGTCAGACTCCTCTGGCAGACTCCTCTGGTCAGACTCCTCTGGCAGACTCCTCTGGTCAGACTCCTCTGGCAGACTCCTCTGGTCAGACTCATCTCCTCTACTGACTAGTCTGCTCTGGTCAAGTCACCTCGAATTTCTTCCCCCTTAACCAAATACCTATTCTAGACCTAGGTTAATCTGTAGCTGACTAACAGGTTCAGCTAGTCCTATTACAGGTTCTTTGTTTTAAGATCTTCAAAACATCTAACCTATATCCCAACAGTTAATATTAAATGTATGGCTTTACACTTATCTGAATATTATATTTAATTGTTTGCGTTATTCATATTTGTGTTCCCTTGAATCGATACTGGCATTGAGTGAGTGAGAACTCAGATGACTTAAGTACGATTCTCAAATAGCCCCAATCAAGGATCATCAAGAATAGGATATTGATGATGCAATGGAGATTGGTATGCCATCTGTATTATACTATATGGGAGAGTGTAGTAAGATCTCACTTACTACGAGATACTAGGTATCTCATAATGGATGCACAAATACCTTAGAGGGTATTGGTATACCCATTCGAGAAACCGTTTGATGTATTTCTGCATAATGTGTTTACGGGTGTCTTGGTTAGTGGGAGTGATGTGATACTCTTCTGACTTTAGGTCAATACGCACGACATGTGCAGAATGATGAACTTTGACCATGACCGTCGCTTGCACCCTCCAAGGGTAGATATGACATGATTGGGTTCATCACGAAGTGCATGTACGTGGTAGTTGAGCCAAGAATATGATTAATTCCTCAATGTGGATTTATAGAGAATGCTCGTCTTCTCATCATAATTGGATCAAAGACATCGGCCGATGCAAGTCAACTTGGACTTTTTGGCCAAGTGCGATGCGAGTGATCAATTAGTGATTCGAGATAATATGATTAAGTTATTTGAATAGATACTTCATCATGTTCAAGGCTTAATCGAGTATTCGTGAATGAAAGGAGGATATCACAATAGCCTACAGTATTATAGGTAGTTACAAATTTCCTCGCAACGTACCTCGTATATTGAGAATGTCTGATTTATTGTCTATGGTTCAATTAAGACCATTAGTTTGACTAATCGCTCAATATACGAGGGCCTATGGATCACACTTCAAGCAATGGCAGTTCGCTGATTATAGTTGGTTGATTGATTAAGTATTATATTAGATATAATATTTAATTTATGGAGAGTATAATAATAATTATATTTGAAATTAATTATTATTTAATTAAATTAGATTTAATTAAATATGAAATCCCAATAATAATATTTGGAATATTATTATACAAGAATAATAGATATGGCAAATATATTATTCGTAGGAACATATCTGAGTAAATATAATCCGTAGAGATTATTTTACGGGCTATGCCCGATATCTTGCTTAAGAATTAAGCCAAGTTAATCCCTATAAATATGTGTCTTATAGGAATTCCTAAAAACACAAGAAATATAATTTCTCCATAAAATCTCTAGCTCGAGTTTTCCTAGCAAGTTCGTCTCGAGATTCAACGCTGGCACCTCAGTGCGAATTGGTGAATAATTATTGTGTGGATACCATAGTGGAGGATTCAGTGTACGAAGCACTATAATATTTCTTGTTTAAGATATCTTGTATTTAATTATGCAATTAATTGTTCATTGTTGGTGAACGATATTTCTGTTGCGCATGTTTACGTGTTTAAGTGCCACTATAACCCAACAGTGGTATCAGAGCTCAGGCTCTTGTTTAATTACTTGATTAAATTGGTTTTATAATTAATTTTTTTTAATAAAACCTAAGGGCACAGTCCAAAGGATTGACCGCACCCTTTTTTATGTTAATTGTGTGGGTGCTTATTTTCGGTAAAACAAAGAAGAAACCCCTTTGGGGTCTTCGTTCTCCACGCTCGCTGAAACCCTAGTTGGTGCCGCTCCGCTTGGCAGCCGAGTTTGGTGTGACGGCGCTAGAGGAGACGGCGAAGCACCGACACCTCGCTCGTCCTGCACTTGGCCGCTGCTCCAATTTCGTCCCCCTGTCATCTTTTGGTTTGCGAAGCGACGCGATGCGCGACGCTGGAGGCGGCGGTGTACGGCTGCGCCTCGCATTTTGTTCAACCATTTGTATGTCTAGGCGGCGGCGATGCCTCCCAATTTATGTCCCTGCTTGTTTGCGGTGGCGCTCCCTTCTCTAACGCTGTGTCGTCTATTGATCTATGAGCGCGACGGAGGTAGCACTCTCGCCCTGTCGCTGCCGCTGAAGTGGTGAAGTGACGGTGATTGTAGCATCTCCCATGTCCGCGGCCTCCAAGACATAGCTCTAACTCGTGTTGCTGTGACGACATCTGTGCGTTATCATTTTCGCTCGTGTCTCACCGCCTCACGCTGCAATGCGATGGCATCGGTGCTCTCGTGCTTCTGTTATTTTCGATTCATGATGTTGGATTGTGAATTCCTTTTTCTGAACTAATTCGATTACTGTTCTTGACTGAAATTGGATGATGTTGATGAATTATTCATGATTTTTGACTATCTAAAGGAGGGAAAGTCTCCCCTCATGTATTGATGATGATAGGGCCAATCGAGAAACTTGGTCGTTTGGGCATTGAGCTGCAGACCAATATTGTTGTTTATGTCATTCTTCAGTCGTTACCCAATTCATACTCGAGTTTCATAGTAAACTTCAATATGAATAAGACAGTTTCGACCATGCCTAAGCTTCATAACATGCTCAAGACTTTTGAGTCTTTCACTGCTAAGGAAAAACCCGTGCTCATGTTGGGCGCTTCTACTTCCTCTGCCTCGAAAGGTAAGAAGAAGCGAAGAAGCAAGGCTAAGAAAGGTTCTAAGCCTAATTTCCTCAAGCAAAAAGGTGGGATTCAAAAGAAGGAGCGTGTGGATAAGGATGTATGCCTCCACTGCAAGCAGAATGGGCATTGGAAGAAGGACTACAAGGTTCTAGCAGCTGAAAAGAAGGCACAAGGTGCGTCAGCCACTGGAACAGGTATGTTTGATATTGAGATAAACATGTCCACAAATGATTCTAACTGCTGGGTATTGGATATCGGTTGTGGCTCACACATTTGTACAAATGTGCAGAGGCTCAAGGACAACGGAGCAGTTAGACCGGGTGAAGTCGCCCTTCACATGGGGAATGGAGTAAGAGTTGTTGCTGAACGTGTTGGGACTTATGTTTTAAACTTACCTTCTGGTTTTATACTTGAATTGAATAATTGTTATTTCGTTCCGTCTATTACTCGTAACAATATTTCCGTTCCTATGTTAGACATTGAGGGATTTTCCTTCAGTTTTGCAAATAATACTTGTTATTTTTTGCTTAATGGTGATGTTTATGAAAATGCTCCTCTTGTAAATGATTTATACTTGTTACATTGTGGATATAATGTTCTTAATATACAAAATAAAAGACTTAAGCTTAGTAATCATGAAAGCCCGACTTACTTGTGGCATTGTAGACTTGGTCATGCAAACGAGAAAAGAATCGCAAGGTTAAGAAAGTTGGACAACTTAACCTCATTTAACTTAGAGTCTTATGGTGATTGAGAATCGTCTCATGGGCAAGATGATCAACAAACCCTTTTCCGGGAAAGGGGTGCGTGCCAAAGAAGTACTAAAGTTGATCCACAGCGATGTTTGTGGATCATTGCCCACTCTAGCTAGGGGTCAATTTGGCTATTTCATCACCTTTACCGACGATTACTCAAGGTATGGATACATGTATCTCATGAGACACAAATCCAAATTGTTTGAGAAATTCAAGGAGTATAAGGCTGAAGTAGAGAAACATCTTGGTAAGAGTATCAAAACTCTTCGATCGGATCGAGGAGGTGAGTACCTTAGCCATGAATTCATGGATTACTTGAAACTTCATGGTATCTAGTCACAATGGACTCCTCCTGGAACACCTTAGATGAACGGTGTGTCCAAAAGGAGAAACTGAAACCTGTTGGACATGGTGCGGTCCATGATGAGCTTTTTCTCTCTTCCAACATTCTTATGGGGATACGCACTACAAACCTCAATCTACATTCTGAATATAATTTCATCCAAATCAGTTGAGCAGACACCATACAAGCTATGGTGTGGCAAGAAGCCAACTTTTCTGCATATTAAAACGTGGGGTTGCCCCGCAGTTGTGAAGAAAATGCAAACTGATAAGTTGGAATCCAAAGGTGAAAAGAGTTATTTTGTGGGATATCCTAAGGAGATTAGAGGATATTATTTCTATCTGTCAGAGAAACAAACAATGATTGTTTCTAAGCAAGCTAAGTTCCTAGAAGATGAGTACGTCTTTAAGAAATAAAGCCGTAAGAAGATAGAACTTGAAGAAATTCAAGAACCACGAATTAACATAGATACTGATGATTTGTTAAAGCAACATGACAAAGAATCAGTGGGAGCATTCAGCGACTCTCATGGTGGAAGTTTATCACTAGGTGGTCCTCTTTTAGCCAGTGGGAGCGTAATTGGAGTTGCATTGCCTTCGCAATAACCTCCAAGTAGGCTGAATGAGAATAACATAGTTCAAACTCCCGCCCAAGAGGCATCTGAAAGTGTCGCTCTTGAGAACTCTCTGTTCAACGGTGAAGTCGTTGCACCACAAAATTTTATGATCAGAATGTACAGCCTGCACAACCACAACTCCGTAAGTCAAATAGGATTTGTAATCCACCCGATAGATATTATGGTTTCCTCGTGGAGGAACATGATGATGTGGAAATACCAGATAAAGATGAACCTAAGACTTACACTGAGACAACATTAGATGTTGACTCAGAGAAGTGGCATGAAGCCATGAAATCCGAGATGGACTTGATGTACATCAATCAAGTTTGAGACTTGGTTGAACTGCCAAAGGGGGTAAAACTCATAGGTTGCAAGTGGGTATTCAAGAGTAAGACCGATGCAAATGGCAAGGTACAAACCTACAAGGCTAGGTTGTGGCGAAAGGGTATAGTCAACGCGAAGGCATTGACTATGACGAGACCTTCTCGCCAGTTGCGAAGATCAAGTTCATTCATATTTTACTTGTGATAACGGCACACTATGATTATGAGATTTGACAGATGGACATCAAAACAACATTCCTCAATTGAAACATTGATAAGGACATGTTTATGACTCAACTGGAGGGTTTTATATCTAAGTAAAAGTCTAATATTGTGTGCAAACTTAAACGATCCATCTATGGATTGAAGCAAGCTTCTAGGAATTGGAATATCCGATTTGATAAAGCTGTCAAGTCTTTTGGCTTCATTAGAAATCTGGAAGATCCTTGCGTTTATTGTAAACACAGCGGGAAGAGTACTATCTTTATAGTCGTATATGTCGATGACATGTTGATTATAGGAGATAGCATCCCGCTCATGCAATCCATGAAAGATTGGTTATCAAAGACCTTCATGATAAAGGATCTTGGTAAAGCATGCTACATCTTAGAGATCAAGATCCATAGGGATAGATCCAAGAAGATGTTAGGGCTATCACAATCCACTTACGTAGATAAGGTGTTGAAGCGTTTTGCGATGGAAAACTCTAAGAGATGGTCTCTTCCTGCAAATCATGGGATAAAATTGTCACGAAGGATTGTCCTTCTAGTGAAGCTGATATCAAGCAGATGAAGGATGTTCCATATCCATCTGCAATTGGGTCCATCATGTACGCCATGACTTGCACTAGGCCAAATGTGGCCTACGCTGTCAGCATCACTGGTAGATACCAGCAAAATCCAGGTGAACCTCACTGGATTTCTGTCAAGAATATTCTAAAGTACCTCAGGCGTACTAAGGAACATTTTCTTGTCTACGGTGGGCAGTCAGAGCTAGTCGTTACGGGTTATGCTGATGCGAGTTTCTAGTCCGATTGTGATGATTACAAATCACAGTCAGGGTACGTTTTCACTCTCAATAGAGGGGCGGTTTGTTGGAATAGTTCTAAACAAGAGACAACCGCAGATTCAACAACTGAGGCTGAGTACATTGTTGCGGCAGAGGCTGCCAAAGAGGTTGTCTTGATAAAACAGTTCTTAACTTAACTAGGGGTAGTTCCGAGTGCCAGTAGTCCAATAAAGTTGTATTGTGATAATACTGGTGCGGTTGTGCAACCAAAGGAACTAAGATCCAACAACAGAAACAAGCATGTACCGAGGCGTTATCACTTAATAAGAGAGATAATCGCTAACAAGAAAATAAAGTTAGAACGCATTCCCACAGACGATAATTTGGCTGACCCATTCACCAAGGCTTTGAGTGTTCATGTACACACTAGACATTTTGATGTTCTATGGGGTTAGACATGTAGGTGATTGGCCCTAGTCCAAGTGGGAGATTGTTAGTGTTAGTGTCCTAGAGACAATCCTTTGTAAGGACACAATACTAAGATGATATTCAATTTATGGTTTAATATTATTGATTGAGTTAATATTAAATGTATGGCTTTACACTTATCTGAATATTATGTTTGATTGTTTGCATTATTCATATTTGTGTTCCCTTGAATCGATACTGTCATTGAGTGAGTGAGAACTCATATTACTTAACTACGATTCTCAAATAGCCCCAATCAAGGATCATCAAGAATAAGATATTGATGATGCAATGTAGATTGGTGTGTGATTTGTATTATACTCTATGAGAGAGTTGATTAGGTGGTTATGACTTGTAGCCCAATTTGCCTGTATTTTGAGTAAATTTGATGAGTATTTAGAGTCATTTGAGTATCATTTTCATAAACTAATGAATTTGCTTCTTTGATGCTCATAGTTGGAAAGAGGGCGAAAATGGAGTTTGTAGGACTTTGAATCGACTCAAACGGACCCCCAGATGAGAAGATATTGAAGAAATACGAAAAGTGTTAGTTCAGACGAGTAAAAGTGTTAGTTGGCTCAAGAGGAGGGAGTGCTCGAGCACTTGGTGCTCGATCACCCATTCTCGTGCGCGTTGGTGGCTCTGGAACGAAGAGGCGCTCGACTGACCCTTGGTCGAGAGCCAAAGTGCTCGAGTGGGTTGGTCTCGAGCGCCAGTTTGGCACTGGAAGAGCATAGCGCTCGAGCGAGTACTGGTCGAGCGCCTAGCGCTCGACCGCCTAGAGGTCGAGTGCACCAAGGAAAATTGAAGAGCATAGCGCTCGACTGACCCTTGGCGCTCGACCAACTACCCAAATTTGTGCGGATTTGGCCCAAACGTCCTAGATTCGGCCCATGCCTATATATATAACATTCCAAGCTTGACACCATTAGAGATAGTTTTTTGGGAGAGAAGAGCTTGGACGGAAGATAGAGAGTTTTAGCAAGGATTTCACCGTGTAATCGAGGTTTTGAGAGTATAAATTCATAGTTTATTGTTTTATTCTTGATTTATTAGATTGTTGAGACTTCTAAACCTAAATTTTCAGATTTTAAAAGATATTTTTGAGACTTTAGTTTGTTCTTTGTTTATGTTCTTCAATTCAATAGTTAATTCGAGTATGTATAAGTATATTATTATCGTTATGGCTTTTTTTGTCCAAACCACCATGTTAGGCTAGAACCCTTGCATGCTTAGGATAGGATGAACTCGTAGAAGTAGGACGTTGGTACGTAATTAGGATAATTCGTGATGTTTAGTTTTGATTCTCTTTATTATTGAATTCTTCTAATAAATTCTGGAATAATCTTGGAATTGAGTACGAAAATTGTTAGAGAGAAGATGATCGCATCACTCTTTAATAACGAATAGGCTTAAGGAAAAAGTTTTAGAAGGGATTTATCATTTACCGGTTTATCTAGGGAGGAGGGCCGCACCACCTTAGTTAAATTAGAGCCTCATTAATTAAGCACAATCTATATAACTTGTTTAGTGAATTAGTGAAATAGGTTGATATGACGAAGTATTAGGGTTAATTCTTGAGTTTTTAGTCTTTCAATCTTGTGCTAGATTAGGGAAGTTGATTGTCTAGTTTTAGTACGCTTAGGATTATTACTTGCACATCACGATTATTTTAGTTATCGTACCAACTCCGTTAGTATACGTAGGAATTCCTATCCCGAGCATCACCATCTCTTATTTGCATAAAACCAAAAGTCATTTAGTTTATTTAATTAATAGAATATAAATAGTATAAATTAGTTTAGAATTAATTCATAACAAAACATTACATTCATATTAGCTACGAGACGTAGATTTCCAGGGATCTATTCGCATACAAACTTTCCTCTGGGTTCGATAATACTTGGTCTATATATACTTGCCCATACTACGGTGATCCCATACTCTTGTGGGGTAACTACTAATATAACTACTAGTATAGCTAGTATTGAGAAGCTTCCTCCACCTTCGGCCGAGAAGGGGATTCACTCATTTTTTGGCCATGCGGGATTCTATAGACGGTTTATTAAGAACTTTTTAAAAATCGCTAAACCCCTTTCACGGCTTCTTGAAAAGGAAGTCCCCTTTGAGTTTAATGATTATTTAGTTGCTTTTAATAGGTTGAAAGAAGCATTGGTGAATGCCCCTATTCTTGTGACTCCGGATTGGTCGGGTCCTTTTGTACTCATGTGTGATGCTAGTGACTATGCTATGGGAGTAGCTTGGGGTCAAATAAGAGATAAACGGTTCCAGGCTATTTATTATGCCTCAAAAATGATGAATTCAGCTCAGATAAATTACACTACTACCAAAAAGGAACTGTTAGCGGTCGTGTATACTTTTGATAAATTTCGACCCTACCTCGTAGGCACGAAAACAATAGTATATACGGACCACGCAGCATTTGGTATCTCATGAGCAAGAAGGATGCTAAGCCCCGTCTCATTCGTTGGATCCTATTACTCCAGGAATTTAATGTTGAGATTAGAGACAAGAAGGGGAGTGAGAATGTGATAGCCGATCACCTCTCGAGGATGAAGCTTACCAAGGACAACACAATAGAAGAGCGAGAGGTGAATGATGAATTTCCGGACGAGAAGATGTTTAGTGTAGGAGATGTCCCAGTGTATCGAGTTGAAGGTAAAGCGTCGTGGTTTGCGGACTATGCTAATTACTTAGCGAGTGAAGAGCTGCCGGCGGATATGGATGCGTTGCACCGAAAGACATTCTTGAAGAAAGTTTGAGAATTTATTTGGGATGACCCATACTTGTTCAAGAGAGGGATATATTTAGTGCTTAGACGGTGTGTGCCCGAGGAGGAGTAGAGTGATATTATAAGGCATTGTCACGCTTTACCATGTGGAGGACATTTGGGTGGAGAGAAAACCGGTAGGAATGTACTTTAAGCCGGTTTCTTTTGGCCTACTATTTTGAAGGATTGCATGGAGTGGGTGAAGTAATGTAATGGAGGTAGAGGTATTTGATGTATGGGGGATTGATTTCATTGGTCTGTTTCCTCCAAGTAATGGATTCTTGTATATCCTTGTGTGCGTTGATTATGTCTCGAAGTGGATTGAAGCTGTCCCTACTAGAGTGAACGATTCCCGTGTGGTAATTGACTTCTTGAGGAAGAACATTTTTTCTAGATATGGAGTCCCAAGAGCGTTGATTAGTGATGGAGGGAGTCACTTAGTGAAGAAGTTGATGGAGAAGATGTTAGCTAAGTACGAGGTTAGCCATCGGGTCTCGACGGCATATCACCCTCAATCGAATGATCTCGTGGATGTGTCCAATCGTCAAATTAAGAAGATCCTAGAGAAGACGGTGAGTGTGAGTAGGAATGATTGGGCTTTGAAGCTAGATGACACACTTTGGGCGTATAGGACGGCTTTTAAAACTCCTAGGTATGTCCCCGTACCAACTATTTTTTGGGAAGGCATGTCACCTGCCTGTGGAGTTGGAGCACAAGGCGTATTGGGTAATCAAGAAGCTGAATTTTGATAGTGCTATGGTGGGTGAAAAGAGACTACTTCAATTACATGAGTTGGAGGAGTTTCGAGATAGTGCATATGAGAGTACCCGAATTTTCAAAGAGAAGACTAAAAGATGGCATGATGCACGGTTGAGAAAAAAGGAGTTCCAAGTTGGTGATCAATTCCTAGTGCTTAATTCTAGGATGAAGTTATTTGGTGGAAAACTCAAATCCAAGTGGAATGGTCCATTTGTGGTGAGAAAGGTCTATAAGAGTGGATTTCTAGAAGTTGAGAAGGACGATGGGAATGTGTTTATGGTGAACGGACATCAAGTGAAGAAATTCTACAGTTTTTCTTATGAGAATAAGGGAGGTAACTTAGAGTCTCATGACCCGTGAGCTCCTTCGAGCTCGATCCGGCATTAGGACCTTAAAAATAACGCTAAATGGGAGGCAACCTATTTTTACTTGCTTTTGAGTGTTTTGTTTTTTTGTGTTTTTGTTTTTGGTGTGAACCGTAGTTTTAACCTCGTAGTTGAGAATATTATTGTAGGCTTGTGTTGAGGGTGCCAAGATTTTCAAAGGAAGTGATATGGAGTATCTCAATCGTAGAAGAGGTGTGCCTAGTAAAAGAGCAACCAAAATTTAGTGTATGAGGTAACCCCGAACCCCAACGTAGACCGCTTCATAATGTCGAAGTTTTGGGGGGTGGAGTTTGTATATGCTCTATGTATTGTGCATTAATAGGGATTAAAGTTCATGATGAATTTAGTGCATGTACATGTACGTACTCATCTTTTCAAACTTTATTATTGTGTAGCAAGAAAAAGTTTGGGGTGTGTGTCTTCGTACCTAACGTGTTTTGCACGAAATTCATATGAAAAATTGGTCAAATTTTTTGAAAATATTGATGCACGAAGTGGGTATGAATTGAATTAAGTGTGAGAATATTATTATGTGGTGATTTGGCTCGTTGAATTACACATTGGGAAGAGACCCCAACTCCTCGGTCGAATGAGCGATCTGGCTTAAATCGAGGAGTTTTCAGGTTAGTACGTGTTTTGGAATTGAATTCGTAGAGTTTCGGGTGTTAAAGTTGATAAATTTGAGTTTTGGGGCATTTTTAGATAGTGCTCGAGTACTAGGAGGTCGAGCACTAGTGTTCGAGCCTCCTAGGTCGAGCGCCTTTAGTGTTCTGTAAGTGGGCACGCTCGACGGGTGCTAGGTCGAGTGCCCTTCGGGTTCTGCAAGTTTGGTGCGCTCGACTGGTCCATGCTCGAGCGCCTCAGTCCACATTGCACTAGTTCGCGGATTCCCCCTATAAATACCCTTTCCCACATAAAAACACACACTTACACACACTTGTGGTGCAACTTCGGCTGAAATTCGAACACCCACACCATTTCACTCTAAACTCCCATTTTTCATTCAATCCTTCACAAGAGTTGCGATTCTTCATTCCAAGGTATGTAATTTCTTACTCTTTTCTATCCTTTCTTAGTTTTAACTTAGATTAGGCATGATTTGAGTATGAGAAATTAGGGTTCTTAGTTTGTGGATGAGAATTTGGGGCTTTTTGATTTGCCCAATATTTCTTGATTCTGTGTTGCTTGAATATGCTTACAGGCTATGTGTTTGCTAGTTTTACTTTCAATTTCGTGATTGAATTAGTAAAATAGGTGAATTTCTTGAGTATGAAAGCATGAATGTTGGAATATTGTGGGCATTGCTTGTTGAGTGAATATTTGTGAATTTTTTGAATGAATAGAGTGAATAGATGAAATTGAATTGAGTCTTGAGCATGTAAATTACAAATTTTGTGATGTTACTTCATGATAGACTTACACTTGGAGCTTTATTGATGAATTTTGAGAATAATTGAGTTGGGTGAATGTGTTTTGAGATAGGCATAACACCTCTATGTGAGTACTTTGGCACAATTGGAGGAATTTGAGATTGATTGACTATTTGAGTTGGTTTGTATTTTTTATATTATTCTTGAGTAGTAATGTTGTGTAAATTCTCTTGATTGACTAGGTAATTGCTCCTCCTAAGAAATATGAAGATAGAATGGTGTTGGGAGCTAAATTGGAAGCTTTGACTAACGAGCTCGCTCGAAAAGGATTAATGCCCTCGAGATGGGATAGTTTGGATTATAGTGAGGATTTGGATCATCATGCGTACAGATGGAACTTAGTGGCCGGTAAAGTGGAGAAAACCCGACGCCCTAGCGTCTAGTTTATGAAGGAAATCGGAATCGAGGAAGAAATAAAAAGGATTTTCAAGAAAAATAAGATGGAGGGTTTTTATAATCTCTTACTCACTATGGAGACAAACTAAGATTTGGTAGAGCAGTTTTTGGCATCGGTGGAGAAACAGGATGCCAACTCGTCCTGATTCATGATTAGGAACGAGTGGCACAACTATGTTGTGGGAGCCATTAACCACGCCCTTATACTTCCAGTTCGAGAAAGGCCGAATCCACAGTCCCAGACGTACAATGCTGATGATTTTTGGAAGGAGATCATGGGAGGATTAGTATATGCTCGATCAGAGACAGGTACCGGATGGTAAAGGAGTTGTACGACTTATGGTGTTTTCTTTACGGAAGGGAACATGATTTTAGGAGAGACTTCTTAGACCACCACTTGGAGGTCCCGTTCAGATTAGGGACGAAGAAGTCGAAAGTTAGAGGAGGGGGCCTCATTTCTATCGTGGTAAGGAGTATCGGCTGTGAACCGGTTTCGGGAGCGCTCATGGGGAAGGATATTGATTTTGAGCAAATGTTCAGTACTTGGATGTTTGAGCATTGGTTGGAAAGATATTGCATCCGGTTCAAAGAGGAAGATCTCGTTCCTCTCCCAAACGAGAAGCTGGTGACGCTTAAGGGAATGAAGAAGGAGAACATCAGCCTGAATGGAGATAAACATTTGAAGGAGATCAAGAAGTTCATGAAGGAGTTGGATGATAAGGGGCTGCAGGATCGGAGGTCGAAGAAAAAGCAGAAAGGAGAGGGTACGAGTGGAGCCGGGACAAATGGAGTTTGAGACCTAGCAAAGGAGGAAGAAGAAGAGTATGAACAAGGAGTTGACGATGAAGAGGAAGAACATGAAGATGCTGAAGGAGGACAAGAGCCTCAAGAGATGGAGTTCGAGGTGCCTGAAGTATCGACTCAGGGCGGTTGGACCCCGACTCAGATGCAGTGGTTGGGGATGGAAGCTGACATTCAGGGGTTGCGTGCTGATATTACACAGATTCGCACGAACCAGGATCAGTGGCATGCTGAAGCCACTAGTATGCGTGGGGAGTTTCAAGGAGTGTGAGTTATGAGTTTCAACTAGGATCGGTGCTACTATCTATTTCACGCTTATTAACTTTCTTGTGCTTATTGATTGCTATCTTTGAGTGTGAGTTATGAGTTAGTGATATGTGGAGTTAAGTTAGAGTCTAGATTGTGTGAGTGTAGTAATTAGAGTTGATTTGAGAGGGAACTCGTATACTTACGAATTTTCCTTTTGAATACTTGTGTGGTAAAAAGTGAGAATTCGCTAGGTTTAGCATGGATGTGAAAGCCGTGAGATTTGAGCCTTTACGAGATTAAACTTCATTAAATTGATCTCATCGTTGTGAGTGGATCTTCACCTTAGAGGGTGCTAGAACTTGTGGGTACTTTTTCTTCTTGATTGTATCTAGTATGAAATGCCGAAAGTGATTTTAGGTCATCTTTGATTTGTTGAGTCACTTAGCCAAAATAAGCCTACCAATGACATTTATCCCTTGATAGCCCGTTTGAGCCTTAGCCTATTTTATTTGCTAGCACATTTGAACTTATCCAAATTTTTAAACTCTTTTTGTCCTAATTTGAGGGGAGAATAGGAAAAAGTTGTGAATGAGAAAGGGATCGAGTTGAGTTGAGAAGGAGAATTATTAATGGTTGAGTGAATATGAGGAAAGATGTAATGATGATTTGAGTTGTGGGAAAGAACAAAAATTCGAGAGTGAGCAAAAGAAATATGAGCTCATATATTGTGTAAAAAGAAACAAAAAGTGAAGTGGTTGAAAAGTGAAAGAGATAGAAAAAAAAAATTGAGGTGTTGTGAGTAGTTGGAATTGAAAGTGCATTGCATGAAGATGTTGAAATGTTCTGTTCCTTGTATTGAAACACCAAAGTTTGATTTTCTATTCTCCATTCATTTGAGTCAGCCTATCCTATATAGTTACCCCACCTGTCCAAAGAGTCTTACATTACAACCTTGAGAAAGTCCTTTTTTATTTGGCATGGATTCCAGCTTATGGTCGAAGTGAGAGTACTTACAAGCCGATGGCTACTGATTTGTATGATTGATTGATTGAGAGAGTCCCTTCTTATTGATATACACTTGTGAGGGAGTGATACACATCGCCGAGAGCACATCCATGTTTGATTTTGGTGGTTCTTATTGATTGTCCATGAGTAGGATGAAGGGGATTAGTTTGTGTATGGGTGATCGATCTTTGAAGTTTGAATACTATTACTTGCATGGTTTGGTACTTTGATTCATTCTTAACAATTTCACTTAACTTATTATTTCATTGATTGAAGACAAGCAATATGGTAAGTTTGAGGGGGTTGATTAGGCGTGATATTGTTATGATTTGTAGCCTGATTTGCCCGTGTTTTGAGTAAATTTGATGAGTATTTAGAGTCAATTGAGTATTATTTTCATAAACTAATGAATTTGCCTTTTTGATGCTCATAGTTGGAAAGAGTGCAAAAAATGGAGTTCGTATGACTTTGAATCGACTCAAACGGACTCCCGGATGAGAAGATTTTGAAAAAATACGAAAAGTGTTAGTTCGGGTGAGTAAAAGTGTCAGTTGGCTCAAGAGGAGGGAGTGCTCGAGCACCCATGGTAGTGCACGTTGGTGGCTCTAGAACGAAGAGGCGCTCGACTGACCCTTGGTCGAGCGCCAAAGTGCTCGAGTGGGTTGGTTTCGGGTGCCAGTTTTACACTGGAAGAGCATAGCGCTCGAGTGAGCACTAGTCGAACGCCTAGCACTCGACCGCCTAGAGGTCGAACACACTAAGGAAGATTGAAGAGCATAGCGCTAGGCGCTCGACCACTACCTAAATTTGTGCGGATTTGGCCCAAACATCCTAGCTTCGGCCCATACCTATATATATACCATTCTAAGCTCGATTTTACTTACCTTGACACCATTAGAGATAGTTTTTTTAGAGAGAAGAGCTTGGAAGGAAAGATAGAGATTTTTAGCAAGGATTTCACCGTGTAATCGAGGTTTTGAGAGTACGAATTCATAGTTTATTATTTTATTCTTGATTTATTAGATTGTTGAGACTTCTAAACCTAATTTTCCAGATTTTAAAAGATATTTTTTAGACTTTAATTTGTTCTTTGTTTATGTTCTTCAATTCAATAGTTAATTCGAGTATGCATAAGTATATTATTATCGTTATTGCTTTCGTTGTCCAAACCACCATGTTAGGCTAGAACCCTTGCATGCTTAGGATAGGATGAACTCGTAGAAGTAGGACGTCGTAATTAGGATAATTCGTGATGTTTAGTTTTGATTCTCTTAATTATTGAATTCTTCTAATAAATTCTGGAATAATCTTAGAATTGAGTACGAAAATTGTTAGAGAGAAGACGACCGTTCACTTTTTAATAACGAATAGGCTTAAGGAAAGGGTTTTAGAAGGGATGTATCATTTACCAGTTTATCTAGGGAGGACGACCGCACCACCTTAGTTAAATTAGGGTCTCATTAATTAAGCACAATCCATATAACTTGTTTAGTGGATTAGTGAAGTAAGTTGATATGACGAAGTATTAGGGTTAATTCTTGAGCTTTTAGTCTTTCAATCTTGTGCTAAATTAGGGAAGTTGATTGCCTAGTTTTAGTACGCTTAGGATTATTACTTGCACATCACGATTATTTTAGTTATTGTACCAACTCCATTAGTATACGTAAGAATTCCTATCCCGAGCATCACCATCTCTTATTTGCATAAAACCAAAAGTCATTTAGTTTATTTAATTAATAGAATATAAATAGTATAAATTAGTTTAGAATTAATTCATAACAAAACATTGCATTCATATTAGCTATGAGACGTAGATTTCCAGGGATCTATTCGCATACAAACTTTCCCTAGAGTTCGATAATACTTGGTCTATATACTTGCCCATACTACGGTGATCTCATACTCTTGTGGGGTAACTACTAGTATAGCTAGTATTTTGCGTTAAAGTCAAGAGTGTAGTAAGATCTCACTTACTACGAGATACTAGGTATCTCGTAATGGATGCACAAATACCTTAGAGTGTATTGGTTTACCCATCCGAGAAACCGTTTGATGTAATTTATCATAATGTGTCTACTGGTGTCTCGGTTAGTTGGAGCGGTGTGATACTCCTCTGACTTGATGTCAATACACACGACATGTGCGGAGTGATGAACTTTGACCATGACCGACTCTTGCACCCTCCAAGGGTAGATATGGCTTGGATGGGGTTCATCACGAAGTGCATGTGCGTGGTAGTTGAGCCAAGAATAGGATTCATTCCTCACTGTGGATTTAGAGAGAATGCATGTCTTCTCATCATAATTGAATCAAAGATATCGGCCGATGCAAGTCAACTTGGACTTTGTGGCCAAGTGCGACGTGAGTGATCAATTAGTGATTCAAGATAATATGATTAAGTTATTTGAATAGACACTTCATCATGTTCAAGGCTTAATCGAGTATTCGCGAATGAAAGGAAGATATCACAATAGCCTGCAGTATTACAGGTAGTTGCAGATTTCCTCGCAATGTACCTCGTATATTAAGAATGCCTGATTTATTATCTAGAGTTCAATTAAGACCATTAGTTTGACTAATCGCTCGATATACGAGGGTCTATGGATCACACAACAAGCAATGGCAGTTCACCGATTATAGTTGATTAATTAAGTATTATATTAGAAATAATATTTAATTTATGGAGAATATAATAATAATTATATTTTGAATTAATTATTATTATTATTTAATTAAATTGGATTTAATTAAATATAAAATCCCAATAATAATATTTTGAATATTATTATACAAGAATAATAGATATGACAAATATATTATTCGTAGGAACATATCTGGGTAAATATAATCCGTAGAGATTATATTTACGGAATAGGCCCGATATATTGCTTAAGAATTAAGCCAAGTTAATCCCTATAAATATGTGCCTTATATGAATTCCTAAACACACAAGAAATATAATTTCTCCATAAAATTTCTAGCTCGAGTTTTCCTAGCAAGTTCGTCTCGAGATTCAACGGTGGCACCTCGGTGCGGATCGGTGAATAGCTGTTGCGTGGATACTATGGAGGATTCCGCGTATGAAGCACTGTAAAATTTCTTGTTTAAGATATCTCATATTTAATTATGCAATTAACTGTTCGTTGTTGGTGAACGATATTTCCGCAATGCATGTTTACGTGCCTCTGAAACTCAACATACCCTACCAAAGTATTAATGAGTCAATGCCCTGGTTATACTCATTTTTATTGTCTCATGCCATGACACGATCTCATACAAGACCTACTCTAAATTTTAAGTTCAAGTTTGACTTCAATTTTGATTATGAGAGATTTTTGCACTTTTGGTCCCATTGGACATCAAATGTTTTACTTTTGGTCCCATGCAAAACACTTTTGGTCCCATTGGAATATTTTTTTTGCACTTTCAGTCTCACTCGTTCCAAAACTTGCAATATTGGTCCCACAGTTGTCTGAATTTGCAACATTAATTCCAAGAATGTAACAGTCCCTTAACGGATCTAACGGTGGCACATTTGGTCCCATATGATACACTTGCAGATTTGGTCCCATGGGATAAAAAAACTCAATATTTTTACTTTTTTTACCATTTTTTTAAAACTGAAATATAATTACAATATATATACAAATTTATTTTTATTTTACAATAATATATATATATATATATATATATTATTTAATAAAAAAATTCATTAGAATAATTTAATCTGTATTAATTATTTTAAAATTAGAACAATTTTTTTAATTTTGTGCCATTTTTTAAATAATAATAATAGTTTTCTCAACATCTTATTTAATTAATAGTTCACTAATCACCCCCTATAAAAATCTCTAAATTACGTATCATTTCACTAACGATTACACGCAAGAACATCTTTCTTTTGTTTCATTCCTAAAATTTTACAATGCACCCACATAAAAACTATATTATCCATTTTTATGCCGATTGTTCAATTATAATAATTTACCCTATATTTTATTTAATTTAAAAAGAAATAAATAGTTCTTTAAAAAAATAGATAATTTAATTTGTTTTTAATTTAATTCGATTTTTTTAATTTTAAATTTTTAATAAGGTTTTTAACATGTAAAAAAATTGATACTTTATAAAAATTGGTACGTTGATGCCATTCAAAAATAGGTATGTTATTAAATAAAATTGAACAAAAATTGGTACGAAAATTGGTGTGAACATGTACCGAAATTTTCGCTATGTTATAAAAACTGAACCGTACAAAAATTGGTATTAACATGTACCGAAACTTTGGTATGAACACGGACACTTATATTCTAAATTACCTAACTTTTTCTGTGGTTTAGTCTATAGAAAATTGAAAGGTGAAGTTTGTGGAAGATTTTTCTAACTTTGTGGTGTGGAAGTTATTTTGAAAATGTGTAAGTTATTATGGGACTGAGTGAGTAATATTTTTTTAAATTATAATAATTTTTTTATTATATATCTAAAAATTACAATAATTAATAAAAATCTTATTAAAAAATAAATTGAATTAGATTAAATGAATATTAAATTATTCTAATTTTTAAAATAAATATTTATCTATTTTTTAATTAAATAAAACATAGGGTAAATTATAATTATTAAACAATCGGCATAAAAATGGATAATATAGTTTTTATGTGGGTGCATTGTTAAATTTTATGAATGAAACAAAAGAAAGTTGTTCTTGTGTGCAATCGTTAGTGAAATGATATGTAATTTAGAGATTTTTATAGGGGATGATTAGTGAACTATTAATTAAATAAGATGTTGAGAAAATTATTATTATTATTTAAAAAATGGCACAAAAGTTAAAAAAAAATTGTTCTAATTTTAAAATAATTAATATAGATTAAATTATCCTAATGAATTTTTTTTATTAAAATATAATATATATATATATATATATATATATATATATATATATATATATATATTGTAAAATAAAAAATTCAGTTTAAAAAAAAATGGTAAAAAAAGTAAAAATGTGAGTTTTTTTATCCTATGGGACCAAATCTGCAAGTTTATCCTATATGTCCAAATGTCCCACCGTTAGATCTGTTAAGTGGCCGTTACATTCTTGGGACTAATGTTGCAAATTCGGACAACTGTGGGACCAATGTTGTAAGTTTTGGAACGAGTGAGACTGAAAGTGCAAAAAAGTATTCCAATGGGACCAAAAGTGTTTTGCATGGGACAAAAAGTACAACATTTGATGTCCAATGGGACCAAAAATGCAAAAATCTCTTTTCAAAACACACAAACACACCGAACAGTGTATTTTTCCAACTTAGCTACATATTAGGGGCATGGATTTTACATGTAGCTACTCGAATTAAACCTGATCCATTGCATATCATTAGTACTCCCCTCTACAACTAGTGCGCAGAAAATGATACATCATTTCCCACCAGCGATCATTCTATCGTGCAGTACGCGTACCACATCCCTGTTGGCTGACTGCATAATTGATGAAAAGTCTATTCTCGGCATTAGGGGGAGATTAGAATCCAAAAATTAAATGAATGTCGAGAAGTTTCCCAGAAGGAAACAGATCGAGATATTCTCCTTGAAGGAAAAAGACCAAGAAATTTCCCTGAAGGAAAAAGGTGACTTGAACGCAAAATACTAGATATACTAGTAGTTACCCCACAAGAGTATGAGATCACTGTAGTACGGGCGAGTATAGGGACCAAGTAGTATCAAACCCAAGGGAAAGTATATATGCGAGTAAATCCCTGGAGATCTACGTCTCGTAGTTAATATGAATATGTATTCAGGTTCAATGATTATATTAAACTAATTTATAAACTGCTACTCTTAATGCTAATACTTAAATTAAGCTAAATAACTTGAGTTTTAATAAGATATGGGATGGTGATGTTCAGGATAGGAATTCCTACGTATACTAACGGAGTTGGTACGATAACTAAAATAACCGTGATGTGCAAGTAATAATCCTAAGTGTACTAAAACTAGGCAATCAACTTCCCTAATCTAACACAAGATTGAAAGAATAAAAGCTCAAGAATTAATCCTAATACTTAGTTCTATCAACCTACTTCACTAATCCACTAATCAAATTATATGGATTGTGCTTAATTATTGAGGCCCTAATTTAACTAAGGCGATGCGGTCATCCTCCCTAGATAAACTGGTAGATTATAAACCCCTTCAAAAACCCTCTCCTTAAGCCTATTCGTTATTAAAGAGTGATGCGGTCGTCTTCTCTCTAACAATTTTCGTACTTAATTCCAAGATTATTCCAAAATTTATTAGAAGAATTCAATAATTAAGAGAATCAAAATTAAACATCACGAATTATCCTAATTACGTACCAACGTCCTACTTCTACGAGTTCATCCTATCCTAAGCATGGAAGGGTTCTAGTCTAACATGGTAATTGAAATAACAAAAGCAATCACAAGAACGATGAACATATGCATAATTGAATCATCTATTATACTAATAGGGAGTTTAATATGATGATGTGTCGTCTTTATATTGATTTAGATGATGTGTCGTCTTCTCATTAAGTTTGAAATTTTTCTGGATGACGTGTTTTTGTCCTATTTGATTGTATTCCATATGTCCATACATGTGGCATGTTAATGTAAATCCAATTAAAAAAAAAGGTAGTAACATAGGTTCGAACCTTACATCTCTCTATTAACTTCTATGTTACTTAGACAATATGCCAATTTGTAAATCATACATATGTTAGACAACTATTTAACTTAAGTCTATAAATCTATCAACTTATGTATCATACTATTATTTAAAAAAAAAATTAGGAATTGTCAATTTGTGAATATTTCAAACAAGAGAATTAAATTTAATTGAAATCTTACTTTAACAATTCTTATGATTTGAAATTTAATATTTGCTTAACTTATTCATATTTACTTATTTGATTGTTTTATTCTCACTATATTTGAGAAATTCGTTTATTTATAATTCCAATTACCATTAATTAATTTAAATAATATAATTATACATGATAATATATATATGTGTGTGTGTGTATTAGTTTGATATATTTATTATATAATTATATTCTTATTTAATTAAAAAATTAATTTATATATATATAATCCTGTTGTAGTGCTAAATTTAATAGAAAATTCCACGTAATCGCGGGGTCTCATCTAGTTAACTAATAAAATCAAGATCATAAACTAAAGAATAATTTCAAGTCTCAAAATAAATCTATATAAATCTGAAAAGCTAGGGTATATAGTCTCAAAGAAGAAAGAAAGAAAGAATTAACCTAATAAGTTTAATATAAAATACTAAAACTATGAATTCGTGAATTAAAACCTCGATTACAAAGTGTAAAACTCTTCCAATCTCTTCCCCAAGCTCTTCTCCTTCCTCTAAGTATCTAAAAATATCAATAGTGATCAAAAAGTCCGTAAAAACGAGCTTGAGATGGGGTATTTATAGGCAACGTGCCGATTTGGGCCGAACTTGCTCGTAGGGCTTGAGCACAGGCCTTACTCGAGTGCCTAGTGCTCGAGCTAGTGCAACTCGAGTGCCCCTCTCTTTCCAGCGAATTTTGGTGCTCGAGTTGCGTTGCTCGAGCGCCTAGCTCTTAAGCCGCGTCTGCTCGAGTGCGTTCTCGAGGGCTCGAGTGCTTAGGGCTCGACCACGCTTCCTACTCGAGTGTGTTCTCGAGCACTTGAGTGCTCAGGGCTCGAGCTCCACTGCTTGAGTGCTTTCGGCTGTTGTACACTTGTTCGAAAAACCTTCATATCTTCTCATTCGGGAGTCCATTTGAGTCAATTCAAACTCCTACGAGCTCCATTTTTTGCCCTCTTTCCAACTATGAGCATCAAAGAGGCAAATTCACTAGTTTATGAAAATAGTATTCAATTGACTCTAAATTCTCATCGAATTTACTCAAAACATGGGCAAATCGAGCTACAAATCATAACAATTTCACGCCTAATCAAAAGGTCCTCGATATTTAGACTCATGCTCTAGTTAAACTGAACTTGCAGTTCAAAAGATAAGTGACTTGCAATGTATAACAAGTAATATGCCAGATGAGTTTACTGACCATAAAGGTGTAGAGGTCCAAATGAAAAATGAGTATACATGCCCCCACACGCCGGAAGTGTAAATGACCTATAAAAGAAACATACACACCTAGAATTAAATTTAGCAAAACTGGTCAGTCAAACTTGAAATCTCCAGAAGAGATACGTCCAGAAGACTTGAAATCTCCAGAAGAGATTTGTCCTGAACACGAAGAATCCTAGTAACAAAGCATGTGCACAAAATGATCCAATACTAGAATTGCGGAACTACCAGATCAAATACAGAAGGGAAATTATGTGAATCTGGTTAATATAAGATCAATAAATAAATACCAGAGAAACAATATAAATTCATTATCGACAATATATCTGTGTCCACAATTGCTCTTTCTAAAATCTGGATCCAATACCTAAGTTGAGTGTCGAAGCATTTTGATTTGGGTGCAATAAGGAATAAGCAAAAGTGTGGCAGAGCTAAACTCACTAATAATAAGTTTTGGTTTTATCGTACGTACACTCAAAAAGTTATTCCTGTAGGATAATGAGTGTTTACACGAAAATCAAAAGAAGGGTGGTAAGCGAGATTAATAGCTTTAGGGTTTTTGCAGACA
Organism: Ballota nigra; assembly: GCA_947034835.1. Lineage (NCBI taxonomy): Eukaryota > Viridiplantae > Streptophyta > Magnoliopsida > Lamiales > Lamiaceae > Ballota > Ballota nigra. The sequence goes on from OX344730.1 coordinate 27,928,250, forward strand.
CCCGTGGTTTTCACAGAGACCCATGATTGTTTGTGATCAAATATATTCTCCTGGTATGAACAAACAAAGTTCCGCTAATTACAGGCAGCTAAAATAAAAAATGCAGTTAATGGACCTTGTAAACCGCATATTTTATATGGCTATTATATGCCAATATTTATATCCCTGGTGGATTTAAGATTCCCCAGAAGAGGAATTATGACAACCACAAAATGCATAGTACAAAACTGTGAAGGTCATTATATGATCTAAAAACAGTCGGATCATATATGGTACGATTGACTTAGTGAATTCCTCCCGAAGAAGGAATATATAAACATTAAAGTTTTCCCTTGTACATTTATAAAGAAATTGCAAAGTGGTTTTTGCGTCATCTCCGTCTATGTTGATGACCTAAATATAATTGGAACATGCAAAGAGATTAGTGCAATCTTGAAAGCTGAATTCGAAATAAAAATCTTGGATAAAACCAAGTATATCTCGACCTGCTGATTCGAGCATTTTCCTGAAGAAAAAATAAAATCATTTCCCTGAAGGAAAATTAAATTTAAGTATTTCCCGAAAGGAAAATTAATTCGAGCATTTCCCTGAAGGAAAAATGAATATGATATCTCCCTGAAGGACGAACGAATTTTATACACCAGTCAACCTACTTGAAAAAGTTATTTGAGAGATCCTACATGGATAAATCTCATCCACTTAGTACACCTATGGTAGTTCGATCACTTGAAGCGGATAAGAACCCATTTAGACCCAAAGAAGTTACAGTGGATATCCTAGGACCGGAAGTTCCTTATCTAAGCATGCATACTTTATCTCGCAAAATGCATCAGTCCGGACATCGCATTTGCGATAAATTTGCTTGCGAGATATAGCGCTTCTCCCAGAATGAGACATTGGAATTATGTTAAACACATTCTATGATAACTCAGACTGATTATATTTTTCTTTGTGATGATATTGTGATCTCATGGAGATCCATTGAACAATACATTCCCCACTGTAATCGATGAAGATAACACAATTTGTGTAGCACAAATGAGCAACGAGTACGTTAAGAGGAACTTAACGAAACATATTTCCCGAAATTCTTCTTCCCATACGAACTCCAGAAGAGTGACGAAATTATCATAAAATAGGTACGATCTAGTGACAATCCAACAGATCTATTCACTAAGTTCCTACCTACCTCTACCAAATATGTTTATGGTATTTAGATGTGAAGACCTAGAAAGTTGTTGTCTTCAGGGGGAGTAAAAACATCGAAACAATCCTGAAGATTGGATCTGAAAGATCAATAGTTGTACTCTTTCTCCAGACGAATATTTTATTCTAACAACCTAGTCTATGGAGTTTTTGACGTGACATGCACGTTACGTCCAAGGGGGAGTGTTGTAAATTTAGAAGATTTGATATACCAAATCCATAAGATTTGTTATGAACATTACTTATATGTCAAGTAGTCTTATAGGTTTTAGAGTTTTGATATTATATATATATATATATATATATATATATATATATACACACACATATATATATATATATCCTCGTACTCAATATTGTAATACACACATGTACATACATAAAAATATAGTAGAAAACTCTTGGCTTGTTACGCCCATAGATGTAGTCATTCATGACGAATTAGGTAAACAAATCACTTTTTTTTTTTCGCTCTTTATTTTATAATACTATGCACACTTTTTATTTTTTTAGGTGGATAGTACATAATTACAATTACCCTACATATTTGCTCTCCTTTTCTGTTCTAAAATCTAAAATTATTAATGTTTACTTTTTAGGTGTCAGCACATTATTTTCAACGTGTTCATTTACATTATTCTCCAAAAAAAAAAAAAAAAAATTGTGTATGAAACATTCAGAAGCCATGCAAAATAATTTGATGGCGGTCCCCCACTATTGTCGATACATATTTATTTTCAATATTTTAATCACGTCAAAATAAAATAAATAGATAAAATTGAATATTTACCGTGAAATTTATTTGAAAAGTATTAACAATTTATACTAAAAGTTAAATGTATCAACTCCAAAAAATATTAATAATTTTCACTAGATGTACTAGTTAAAATAATATTAGTTATTTTAGCATGAAATATTAGTATATTGATAATTATAGTAAATATCGTTCCCATAATAATTTGGCAATATATTAATCATGTTTTATTTTAAGTAATTGCAATCACATTGACCAATATATATCGATAATATTTAAATTTGAGATGAATAAGGATTTATAAAACGGAAAAGAGAAAGGAAAACAAAGTCAACACGCGGGAATGAGAAACGTTGAGTGGGGACCATCATTTCATCTGATGACCGCCAACCCACCAATCCGGTCATCATATTCCCACCTCTTTCTTGTTTTTTATCCTCTCTTCAGCGGGTCAAAGAGGTAAAACCTGAAGACTTTAAGACAAACAGGACAGGACCACGAAATGCTTGAAGGGGGTTAGGGTTTCGATTTTCATTCAAACGGAAAGAAAGGGCTAATTTCGAGGTCAAATTTAATTCTGTGGAATTACCTACGCTCCATGTAAACTTCGAATTTTCTATCTCTTTCTCTGGTGCTTAATTTCATTTTTGGATCTTGTATCTGATGTGATTAATTGTGTTTGTTTGTTTTGAGGTTTTGTTGATTATACTTGCGAACGCCTTGGACTTCTTCTTTGTTCAATTAGATATGCTGTATTCAACTTCCTAACTGTTTCTTAGCTGTGAAGGTTTGAATGTTATGAATTAATTCAAGTTTGAGCTGGTAATTCAAATTCGCTGCCTGAAATGCTGAAATGCATGTTAGAAATGTTCATATGTCGAAACTATATTTGATCTTAGGCTATAATTTATTCTTTCAGGAATAATGTACGGAAATCTCTGGGATTTATGAGTTTTACAAGTTATTGTTCGTATAAATAATTGGAAGTGTTGGTTCGTTTTCACTTTTCACATGTTTGACTGTGTACTGTAGCTAAATTCTATGTTTAAGTGTAAATTTTCCGGTTTTATGAGATTGATCTGACCACCAAACTGTTACCCTTATTGAAATTATTCATTTAATCAAGGAAGTGCTAAACTAGCTGATTACTTTCCCATGTGTTGACTATGTGATTCAATTTTGCTTACCCAGAGCAGATGGGAACGTCTTCTGGATCTCACTTTAACAACCAATCCTCAATGCTGCCTCCTCGTCAACAACCACGGCTTGGAGGAGGCGGGCTTCAGACGTCCCTCTCATTGATCTCCCCTGATGGATCTCCAAATCTTCACGAGCGAGGCTCAAATTCTGATCAGGTCCGTGAATCCCCAACAGAAAGTGCCAGTTCACGAGAAACATGGCCCACTGCTGATGCTTTGGTAGCAAAGAAACTGGAGAAGGAGAATGAAAGAAAGAATGATTTTGCAGAGCACTCTGTTGTCCGGAATGTCTCCAGCTCAAATAAGTTGTCTCTTAGGGACGTGGCTGGAGAAAGAGTGGATATTATTGCAGAAAGAATGCAAAGTCTCCCTGATGAGTACCTGGAAAAGTTTAAAAACGAACTTCGGGCTTTTCTTGAAGGATTAGGTGGTTCTCAGCTAAGAGAAGAGTTCCTTTTCTTGCAGAAGTTGGTCCAGAGCAGGGGTGATTTGACAGAGAAAACACTCATTTTAGCACACAGGGTTCAGCTGGAGATTCTAGTTGCGATGAAAACAGGAATTCAGGCTTTTTTGCATCCAAGTGTTAGCCTCTCTCAAGCTTCTCTTGTTGATATATTCTTATATAAGAAGTGCAGAAATATAGCGTGTGGAAGCGCACTGCCCTCAGAGGACTGTGCCTGTGAGCTATGCTCAAAGAGAAATGGTTTCTGCAACCTTTGCATGTGTGTCATTTGCAGTACGTTTGATTTTGAGGTTAACACTTGCCGTTGGGTCGGATGTGATTTGTGTTCTCACTGGACTCACACTGACTGTGCCATTCGAAATGGCCAGATTGGCATGGGTCCTTCTGTTAAATATGGTATAACCTCAGCAGAGATGCTCTTTAAGTGCAAAGCTTGCAATCGGACATCTGAGTTATTAGGCTGGGTAAAAGATGTCTTCCAGCATTGTGCACCAAGCTGGGATAAGGATGCTTTGATTAGAGAACTTGAATATGTAAGCCGAATTTTCCGTGGAAGTGAGGACCCAAGAGGTAGGAAACTGTTCTGGAAATGTGAGGAGCTCATAGAGAAATTGAAAAGTGGGGCTGCAGAACCTGTTCCTTGTAAAGAAATCTTAATGTTCTTTCAAGGTAAAGATTTATTCAGCTTTATATTATCATTATGCTTATTTACTGCATTAGTTGTCTGAAGTTATTTTTGCGGTTTCTATAGAAATTAAAAGCCAGGTGAATTAAAAGTTAAGTAGGCTCCGATTGTTTAACCAGTTAACTGATCTCATATGTTCAGCATGCGTAATTCCTCGTGTTTCTTGTATCAACCTTTTCTTTTGGTATTAAACTTGGTACTAGTGGTGGTGCAGTCAGTTTTCCCCCAGCCCCTGTGCAAACTTCAGTACCACACATTATGTATATTTTGTGGTATGTTTCTCAGATAGGCATCTGATATTCAGTGTTCTTAATAGAAACTCACTTAGGTTTTACCAGTTTCACCAGAGGAGTAAAACACTACAATTAGAGCGTCTCTTCCTGGTTCTACCAATTGCATGTATTGATGTTACTTTATTAGTTCATGCACTAGGTAGTATATACCAACTAATAAAGAATTTGTATGGAGAGAAGCCTCTCATCGAATATTGAGGGGGTGCTTGGTTAACAACTCTTCAATGGTAATGGGAATGAGATTGAAAATTAGTGTAATTAGCATGGTTTATGAGAACAAAATCACTACCTCTCCTCCTAAATAAGGTAATCACTACTCCATTTTGATTACCCTATTCTCTTCCTACAATCATCCTCCTCAATCACTCCCCCATTCCTCCACCAACAACCATTTATTGTCAACTTCTATTCCAAAATTGGGGCATGACACTAGCAATGGTGTCACCATTGGAACACTTCTTCCCCTAACATATCATTTTTATTATAAGGGCATAGATGGAAATAAATTTTCATTCCCATTACCATTGAAGAATTGCTAACCAAGCGCCACCCTGAGTTTTTCCTATGCTTGCTTGTTATATCAATGGATTCACAGTTCTTGCATTTTTCTGCTTGTCTTTAAAACATTATTTCAATGTGATGTTTTTATTTATTCAATCTGATGTTAATAAACATGTGGGGAAGTAGAGTTCTGAAAGGAAGTTTCTGGTTCTGAAATTACTGGTTAGTTTGTGAATTTTCTTCAGTAATGGCATTCACCAATTCCTAAAAATTTTCAAGTTGTCTTGCATTTTCCTCATTTGTTGAACCGTCCTCTAGGACCTGCAGTGCGATGTTTATCTGCTTCATAACTTGTATGGCAGCTTTTTGTTATTTATTATAAGGAAACACTAATCAGCACCCACTGTACTAGCCTTCTTTGTTTTCATCTCCAAGGTTCTCGGCACTTCCTCCTGGCAATGAAATTAATTTCGAGGAATTCTGTTTTTTGTATTACTTCCTGGAGACATCTGGCACAACTACCTACTGAAAATTCCCTTTTACCCTTCTCCCATTCCACTCTTTTTCAGAGCTTGACGACCCCTTAAAGAATAACGACAGTGAAGAAGCTGGCAGGATGATATCCCCCCAGGAAGCATTCAATAAGATAGCTGATGTAGTCAAGGAAGCCGTTAGAAAGATGGAAATAGTAGCTGAGGAGAAAATGCGAATGGTCAAAAAGGCCCGTTTAGCTGTAGAAGCTTGTGATCAGGAACTCAGTGACAAAGCTAGGGAAGTAGCTGCGCTGAACACAGAAAGGGAGAGAAGGAAGAAACAAATCGACGAGCTTGAAAGCATCATAAGACTTAAACAGGCTGAGTTTGACATGTTCGAGACGAAGGCAAATGAAGCTAGACGAGAAGCTGAGAGGCTACGAAGAATTGCACTTGCAAAGACTGAAAAGACAGAAGATGATTACACTAGTAGGTATCTCAAGCAAAGATTGCACGAGGCTGAAACCGAGAAGCAGTATTTGTTCGAAAAAATTAAGCTTCAAGAAAGTACTAGGGCATCACAGAGCAGCAGTGGTGGAGCAAATGACCTCATGTACAGCAAAATCCAGGACCTCATCAAGAACATGTACACCACATCTTCAAAGGGAGATGCATAATCCTAGGATCAATTTGCAGGCCCCGTATGTTTGTACATTAGATAAATGTTTTAACTTGGCATCAAATTCTAATTTATTTTTGCATTAATTTCTTTGTTTGTGGAATTGGAAGGTTGCGAAATTAAGGCGCAATGTTAGTGAAAAGTTGGAAGATTATCTGAACATGAGAAGAGAAAAGAAGTGTAAGAGAATCGTTGCTTTTTTGCTACTTTTGTGTTTCCTTGGGAACTAAGGTTGTGTTTGATTCTTGATGCTTTCTCACATCACAAGATTTGGATGGTTTATTTCACTTTTTTATTTTTATTTCTCTTTATGTACATGTAGATGATTAGAGTAATATTTACTTGCTTTGCTGTTATTAAAATTCTGTTCAAAATTGTCAATGCTGGTTGCTTGTGATGGATGGAGTTGTGTTCTCCAGCTGCTATATTAGCCGGTAATTCTTACGAGCAATGCACAATTTTTGCATTTTGAATATTGACAAATTTTAGCGTAATAGTGAGACATATTAATTATAATAGAAATTTAAATTAAATATATTTTATTCATTTTATCATTATTAATTTTTTTACTATTTTCTTTTTCTTAAAATTAATTTTATGAGATGGTTTACATATAAATATATTATAATTATTAAATTAATTATATATTAAATATAAAATTTGTCATAAGTACTAAAAGAACGAGTCTTTTATGAGACTTTTACTTATTTTGTAATATTTAAAATTTTAAAGTATTACAAAAACTCGCATCCAAGCACACCCAATTTTGTTTACTATAGTATTACATGAAAATTGAAAATTACACAAAGCACACTCAATTTAAAAAATATAAAATATGCATGACAAAAACTTGTGTGAAACGGTCTCACGGTGAGACAGTTTACAAACTAGTAAAAATTAACATTCATTACTTCTATGCATCATGCGCAATTTATGTTGTCTCACTGGATCTACCCTAAAAATATACTGACCCCGTCCCATTTTAGATTTGCTCAAATGAAATAGTGCAAGTTTTAATGAAAATTATTGTTTATTTGTAGTAAAAAAGTGTAAAGTTAAGGGTATATTGATCATTTTTATCTTATTTAAAGTAATTTAGCTTATTGTTTAAAAGTATGCTAAAAAATGTAACGATATGATGTATAATTAAGGAATGTTTGTAAATGGTTAATTTTAGGGTAGAGTCCATAATTTGGAGAAATGTAAAATGGAAAGGAGGGGAAATATGTTTAGACAAAGGATGGAAAACAATGGAAAATATTAATTAGGGGGCGCTTGGTTAGCAATTCTTCAATGGTAATTGGAATGAAAATTCATTTTCATCTATGCTCTCATAAGAAAAATGATATGTTAGGGGAAGAAGTGTTCCAATGGTAACACCATTGCTAGTGTCATGCCCCAATTTTGGAATAGAAGTTGATAACAAATGGTTGTTTGTAGAGGAATGAGGGAGTGATTGAGGAGGATGATTGTAGGAAGAGAATAGGGTAATCTAAATGGAGTAGTGATTACCTTATTTAGGAGGAGAGGTAGTGATTTTGTTCTCATGAATCATGCTAATTGCACTAATTTTCAATCTCATTCTCATTACCATTGAAGAGTTGTTAATCAAGCGCCCCCTTAGATGATGCGTTCTCAAAGTGTTGATTACCTGATTACCTGGAATTGGTTGAGGTTTTGCATTTGGAGACGAGGGCCAAAATGCATTTAAATCAAATTTAGGAGGCGCTTGGTTAGTAATTCATTAATGATAATGGGAATGAAAATTATTTTTCATCTATACCCCATAATAAAAGTGATATATTGGGGGAATAATTGTTACAATTGTGACTCTATTGCTAATATCATGCCCCAATTTTGGAATAGGAGTGAATAACAAATGGTTGTTGATAGGGGAAGAGGGGAGTGATTGAGGAGGAGGATTGTACAGAGTAATAAAAATGGAGTAGTGATTACCTTATTTAGGAGAGGAGACAGTGATTTTATTCTCATTAACCATCATAATTACACAGTTCCTAAACATGCGATTCCTTAATCAGCACAAATACATTTCATAAGAGCAAAAGTTGAACTGAATATTGAGACTGTTGGTACGAAGGGAGCGGAAATCTTTCATCACAGCGCTGATCGTGATGATCCCGATCTTTCATATTCTATTCCGTTAAAAAAAAATTCAATTCATATTCTATTGATAATAAATGTATAAATGTGATGAAAAAGATTATGTGACCAATTTAAAACTCGAAATTCAAAGTCATCGTCTCATAATTTTGTATCATTTACATAATTTTAATTTTAATTTTTAAGATCCTGCCATTATTTGTCATAAATGTCGTTATTTCATATACAGTTATGGTAATCTGCATGCTTGATATTACATTACTGCTATAATGTGTTTACATGCTTTAAATATATAGTGACCATATTTTATTACACGAAATTATTTATTGGTATAATTTATTTATGAAAAATACCATTTCGCTAAATATCCACAACAACTTTAGGCACGGCACTTTGATTCTATAATTTAATTATATATATTTTTTTTAAATTAATAAATACCCTGACATTGCTCCAAAATTATCAATTATTGAGGTTAATTTACCAATTCTCTTTTACATTGGTAAGGTTTTTCATAGGGACAGCAAGGATAATATTGGGATTTCAAAAAATGATTTCCTATGAACCAAATAAGGAGAATACATAATAATTTAATCTGTATAAAAAGATGGAATATATCCAAGATCATTCGGTAACGCCACTTATACACTTTTCGCACTATTCTTAACCCTGAGCAATAAGCTTCAGTTGCAGCCAATATTGTGAATGATGTTGATCAAGATTTTGTTCGCCCTCGTTTTCTCACTCTTAATATTACATTACACTGGTAACATTCTTATTAATTTGAGGACATATATATATATATATATATTTGAATTCTTCGTGGATCTTCTTAATTCTAGTTCTGTTTGGTTGCTTTTGTAGTCACTTCACATTAGTGTGAAAGTATCTGATTTTGATCAGTCTCATCTTTCATTGTATCAACCCCTTAGATCTATGTGTTTTTGGTAGTAGTTTAATCCAGGATTGAAGTGTTACATGTTTAGATGGACAGTTTGAGGATTACTGCATAGCAGATGAGCAAACCCCGGAGAATGTGGTGGTGGAAGCCATGAAATGGGCCTGCAACAACGGCGCAGATTGCGGCCCAATTCAAGAGGGCCAGCCCTGCTATCTTCCCAACACCGCAAAGGACCATGCCTCTTTTGCATTCAACAGCTACTACCAGAAAATGAAGCACAAAGGAGGCAGTTGCTATTTCAACGCTGCTGCTCTTTTATCTAGCCTTAATCCAAGTAATTAACGCTTTCTCCTCCTTTCTTTTTACAATTATGAAATTAACTAATTAAATTGAAATGTGATGAATCATATAGATAGCACTTGTTGTTTTATATTTTATCTCATTGTATGTAAATAGTTAGAGAAATAATATAAATTATGTTAACTAGAGAACTATATAAATTAATTAATTCCACATTTTTATACAAGTTTGGACTTTTAGATTAAACGAATTTAGTCAAAAAGTCTCATGCCCACGTACACGTTGTAGTTTCGTTAACTCGTATTAAATTGTCCATTTATTATGTCCTTTTTGGTTTCATAACTCTATAAAAGTTTGAATTTTTAGGTAAGATGAAATTGTTTAAGATAAGAAAATATTATTTTAAGTAAATTTGGATTTAGGTTTAAAAGTTTTGTGAATCATTTGCTTGCTTATTAAGGGATTGTTGTTAGAAATTTAGGCGAGTATTAATCCATGCGTCTTCGCATATGAGCCCATGTGAAGTTGATTGGATATGAAGGGTCCTTCCCTCTTTTCTGGATCTCTAATGGGAAAATATGCATTGCCCTTTGCCTTTTTCTTTTTCAGGAGTAATTCGCTTAGAATTAATCTTTCTATTTGATTAGTATTAATTATTTAATTTCATTTGTGATGAAAACGTACTGTGTGGTGGTTATTATATTAAATTAAATTAGAAAACATAACAAGAATTAGAATATGAGACCATTAAAATTATTATTATCTCGATGTAGAACTTATGTCTTTTAATTTTTTTCTGTTCTTTTTCCCCCATGGCAGGCCATGATTCGTGCAAGTTTGAGAATCTCCCTTGAGTACAAAAGAAAAAAGGGATTCTTCACAGCATCGGAATATCTTATATTTTTAAATGTATGAAATATTAATTTGAAATTTATGAAATGCTAATAATTATTTGTGTGGTTTTGATTGCTCCAAAGAAGATATCTAATTAAGCAATTTAGGCTTGGGTCCCACCCACTTAATTTACCCACCTTTTTTTAAACTATTTTAAATAATTGTTAAATACACCTTTAGTAATATATCTACATTATATTACCCTTACTCCTAATATGCCTCTTATTTTTCTCATATTTATTCAAAAAAAATAATACACCCCCACAAACCCTTTTCTAGCTGTAATGTTTAAGCTGCTTGCAATATATATTCTGGTGTTAACAAATCGGCGACCCACCAACAACAGCGAGCCATTGACAATGCCCCACAAAATCAAATCAAACCCTTCCTTAGCATTTTTTTTTCTGCCCTTCTGGACGTCGACACGAACCAAGCGCTTTTGCACGCTGAGATGAAGCGTCGACCCAGGAGTCACGATGATGAGACATCGATAATGACGAGTTTTCGCAAACAATGATTTAAAAAAATTGACTTAAAATTTTCGAACCTGATTTTTCGAAAAATAGTTAGGGTATCAAAAAAAAAACTTGTCGAAATATGACAAATATTTCGGCAAAATTATTTTAGAAAATCTATATTTCGACAAGATTTTGTCGAAACCCTAACCATACTTCGACAAGTTTTTGCCGAAATCTTAACCATTATTCGAAAAACCAGGTTCGAAAATTCAGTATCGGGATTTTTCCCCAAAAAATGTAGGAATAATAATAACCTCATAATCGAACTTATAAGGTTGCAGCACTGTCGTAAGGATGATAAAATGATGGTGCAACCATAAAAAAAATTTCAACGCTGATTTTGCATCGCTGATTCAGACTCTCTCGTAACTTCTTGCATTTGGTTGTGACTCTTCAGTTTTTTGGTGGGTGTATCAAATATACAGTAATTTCTTTTTTAAAAATAAGGGCATGATAATCATTTAATAAATATATTATAATAATAAATAAATTGGGTGTGGGTATCTAATAAATATGGAGAGGAATATAGTCGGGCCGTTTGGGCTTTCTAGTTGGTATCTGATCCCAACGATTTAAGTGGGCCTTTTAAACCTCATCTGGTTTGGAGCATTAGTGCAGCCTTAGCCTGAAAGAGAGTTGTTTCCGATTCGTGATTTTCAATAATAATAATAATAATAATAATAATAATAATAATAATAATAATAATAATAATTAATAATAATAATAATAAAATATTAATTTCTTGTTTTAAAAAATTTAATTAGTTTTCTTTTATCTTAATATTATTAAAAATATTGTGAAGAATTTTTTGGAAAGGTTTTTCAATAAAATTAAGAACAATTGACTCATTATTATAGGTACCAATTATACCTTTATTATCAACTTTTATAAAAGGATAAATCTGTTGGATAAAAGGTGTTCCAAGTATAACCTGATTAGAAATATTTTTTACTAACAAAAAATTTGTTGGAATACATTTCTTATTAATACAAACAAAAGCTTTTGGTAATTTAAACTTAATATCAAGTTTTTCACCTCCAGCATGTGATAAAGTATGAGTAGTTTTTTCAAAATATCTTGTAGGAATTAATCCTTCTGAGTAAATTGCACTTTTGGTCCCAGCAACCACGCACCTCCCCGATTTTGGTCCCATGATTGCACTTTTGGTCCCAATATCTCAATTTTCTTGCAATTTTGGTCCCAAGAATGTCAAAGTTTGTAAATGTGATCCCAGGCTTAACTAACGTCTAACGGCGCATGCCATGTGCCGTTCACGTGCCCGTTAGTCGGTTTTTCCCCCAAAAAATGAACACTTCGCATTTTCCCCCAAAACAACACAACGAAAACCCTAATCGAATTCATCCAAATTTCACGCAATTTCTGCAATTTTTTTACGAAAGCACGGTCCCAATATTACGTCCCAAGCATTTCGCCAAATACCCAGCAATTGACTACCGTAAGTTCCTGTTCCTATTCCAACTCGTGTCATTTGTTCGATTTTTGTTTAAATGTGAAGGATAATAACTCGTTATAAGGTTATTTGTTGATTTTAGAAGTGGGTAGCAGTGGGTAACTTGATTTTAGAAGTGGGTAGCAGTGGGTAACTTGATTTGGTCGATTTTTGTGTAAATGTGAAGAACTTTGGTGGTCAAGGTCAATTTTTTGTAGTATATTGTCGATTTAGGGTTCATTTGGTTTTATTTTGGGTTATTTGGTCGATTCTTTACGTATTTGGTTGATTTTTGTTGATTATTTATTTTGTTATTTGTAGCTCCCGTAGCATTCCTCCAATACTTTACACTGAAATTGCAACATGGGGGAACTATTACTGAAGATGAGAATGGAGTTCTTAAGTACAATGGAGGTACATTGAGTGCTTTTGAAATTGCAACTTTGGTGTGTTTGTTATTGAGAAACATATATATATAGTGTGTTGAAAATGCTTATTCCCTCCAATTTTCGGGTTATAGCTCAATTTGGCGCCAATTGTCGCGCCAAAACTGACTTCAGTGGTGTTGGGACCAAAACTGCTAATGGTTGACTAACGGTTGACTAACGTTGGGACCAAAATTGCAAGAAAATTGAGATATTGGGACCAAAAGTGCAATCATGGGACCAAAATCGGGGAGGTGCGTGGTTGCTGGGACCAAAAGTGCAATTTACTCTAATCCTTCTTGTATGACATTTAGATCTGCACCACTATCAATTAGTGCAATAAATCCTTTTGTATAAAAATTATCTATAAAAAGAGTGATTTTTACATTCCATTTTTTAGAAATAAACATTTCAATATTATTAAGGAAATTTTCATTTATTTCAGGAATAGTAGTAGGATTTTTTTCAAGTCTTTCAATTCTTTTTTCTAGAAAATTATTATTTTGTTTAAGAGATTTAATCTCCTTCTTTAGATTTTCAACTTCAATATTTAAATCATTTAAAGAAGTAGTAGTAGGGGTTTTGACCTCTTGTTTTTCTTTAAGCATCTGATAAACTTTACTCGTTAAATAAGGTTCATCAGAAATTTGTAAAGGAATATTTTCCTTTTTTTCAATATCACTAGATGTACCAGGAATATTTTCTAATTGGTCTATAATTTGTGATCTTAATTTTGAATCTTTTATTGATTTTAATAATTCCATAGTATTACTATAATCTAAAACATTTATTTCTAAATTTTTTATTTGTGAAAAAAGTCTATATATTTCATTTTCTTTATCATTGGTAATATTATCTTGACATTTACAATCATTTCCAGAAGTATCTGAATCAGATATTACTGATTCTTGATCTAGACCTCTAAGGTTTTCATTATTAGAAATTTCAGAATTTTCAGAATATAATTCATATTCTTCGGAACTAGAACTTTCTTCTGATTCAGATTCAGAATTTACTAATATTTTAGATATTGTATCTTTAATATTATTATTATCTATTTGAAGATTATTTATCTTCTTTTTAATCCAGCAATTTTTTGCATAATGTCCTTCTTTGCCACATCTATAACATTTGATTCTTTGTTTTCTTTGTTTTTTATTTTCTTTTTTATTTTGTTTTCAGAGGGCATGTCTCTCTATTTTATTTTTAGAATTTTTTTTATTTTTCTTATATTTATGAAAATCATTTTCATTTTTATTTTTATTTCTACTAGTTTTACTAGTACTAGGCATATCCATAGCGAATTGTTCACTAAATTTTCCAAGTTGTTTTTTCTCAGACAAATTTTGTCTCTTCATTTGTTGATTTAATTTGATTTCATTGCATAAATTTAAACCTTCTTGGATACATGTATTAATTAATTTTCCATAGGTAAAATTATCATAAGGAATATTAACTTCATTTCCTCTTAATTTATTTCTTATTCTTTCAGCAAATAAATAAGGTAATCCGTCAATGAATTTTGATTTCCAATGAGAACTATTACTCTCAGGTAGTTCCATTACTCTACTTAAAAAAGTATCTTTATACCATCTAAAATCTGTAAGTGTTTTACACCTTAGATTTTGTAAAAGAGTACGAATATGCTCATTGTTATCAGAATATCTTCCTGTAAAATGTTCTATTATATTTATTATTAGTGTATAAACTGAATTTTCAATAATAACTTCATTTTCTTGCTTTATACTATTTAGAATGTGATCTCTATTCTGTTGGGTTAAATAATGATCCCACCAACCTTTTAATTGACCAGTAATTTCACTGTTCACTTTTTGACTTTTCTTAGGTACTGTTTGAACAGTAATTCACTGTTCACTTTTTATTTTTGCCTATAAATAGGCTATTTGTCTGAAGATAGAGGCAGACTTCAGACTCCGGAATCCCCCAGAATTCCTCCCCCCCCCCCACTCTCTCTTGTAATCATCCTCTCTCTCTCTTGTAAATTTTCTTCTGATATTATAATAAAAAGCTTGAAGTATTTGACGAGATCTACAGAATTGTAAGTTCTTTACTTTCTTGAAATTTCATTTGATTTTATTTTCATACAGTCTGAGGGATGAGCCTTAAAGGATAAATCCTTCAGTGTTAAAAATATGTCAGATCTAGATAAGTTCATAATATCTATGATTTGATATTACAAAAGGATTCAAGCACATAACTAAGTTATATAAGTTTGAAATCAACAAGTTGGGTTTTGAATCAATATGTTTGGAAACAATTGAGTTGAGCTATGGATCGATAAGTTGGGTTGATTTGAGGGGTTGAACTAATTAACTGGCCTATAATGAACATTTGAAATCTGTGAAGAACACATGTGTGCCCGTCTTTGCCGTTGTGATGGCGTTCAGGGCATTGTGGTGTTCGTTTGATTTTGAATATTTATTATGGTTGACGGATAATTAGTTTGTAATTATTTCTGTTCTCAGAACCTACCAATATGATTCCGAGCTCAGCAGACATTATTTCGCAGACAATACGATTCAAATAATTATTTTTACTCCCTAACAATACGATTCCGAGCTTATATGTGCTTTAGCGTGTGTGTCTGGGCCCTCAAGTGGTATCAGAGCCATGGAGGTTATGCACTACTTGTTTAGTGTTGACATATTTTTAACACTACTATTTTATGATGCTTAATAATACAGACTCTGTTAAAAATAGTTTGAATATGGAGTATGAAATACCCCATAATCTAGAATTATTAAATAAATGGACAATTCCAAAAATAGATCCTAAGGTAATTTATAAATTAGGAACTTTTGAAAGGTTAGGATTTAAACAGATTGTTAAAACAACCGAAGAATCTATTTCTATTAATAATGAGGAAGTGATTATAAAATTACTTTCAGAAAAGGATATTTTGCCTTATAAGAAAGATCATAAATTTTTACATATTGGATTAGTGCTGATTGCATTTAAATCTTTAACCTTAGAAGGATTACCAGAAAGCTTTATTGCAGCTTTAAGAGATGGTAGAAATTTAAATTGGGCCCGCATGGGCGTAGCTCAGCTGGTTCCTGGGTGGCAGATTGCTACAAGGACGCAGGATCGAGCCCTGACAGCCGCAGTGTGGGAGTTTTATCCCTCCAATGTGGGGGATAGCTCCTTGTGGGCACCAGGCACTGGTCCTCCCACCTAATGGGCCGCTGAGTCACCATGATTTACTTCCTCCACCCAATCCTGTCGGGCCAGGGGGTGGGGGCCCTGGGGGCGAGGGCTTCGCCTTTTGCTACAAGAAATTTAAATTGGAAACAATCATTAATGGGCATAATTCAGTCTAGTCTGGCACATGGTCCAGTATATTTTGATGTATATCCAAATTTACAATTATCTTTAACTGATATAAATATTCTAGATGCTTTAACATTAAATGTTAAAATTCATGGTTATAATTATACTCCTGGATCTGAAGTGATATGTGTTTGTTATAGAATTTATTATTATTATAATAATAATAATAATAATAATAATAATAATAATAATAATAATAATAATAATAATAAACTAGATATTGCATGTTCTATTCTAATACAGTATAAATAATACTTTGTAAATGTAATTCAAAAAAACAAAAGTTTGACGATCTTCCAATATAATAATTTAATGCACAAAAAATAAAGGTCATCATGTTTAGATTTTACATAAAATTAATTTTTTAATATCTTAATGAAATTGGTTTATATATGAATCACGGAAAGATATTAGTTGTTTTCACTGAAAAGTATTAGTTATTTTTACTGAAGAGTATTACTGGTTTACACTTAAGAGTCTTAGTTCATTTTCACCGAACAAATAAGACTCTTTAGTGTAAATCAGTAATACAATTCAGTAAAAACAACTAATACTTTTTAGTGAAAACAACTAATACCCTTCACATATTTATGTATAAACTAGTTTCATTCTATACTTTGTCTAAAATAAAATATAAATTGATCAATATTATTAATACCATAATAACTACAATTTTATCGAACAATCACAACATATATTAAATATCTAATTAACTTTTTTTTTAAATCCTAATGAGAGTGTAATAATTTGAAATAGCGTATGGATAATGTGTCTCATGTCTTGCATCAATAATTTAATTATACATCATGATTTTCTTTAAAAAAAAAATTTATCATGACACATAAAAATCAATTAAACATGCACACAGCACACGAGTCACGACACAAGTACTAAGAATTCTCCAAGCCACCTTATAATTCCCTTAAATATCTGATCAAGAGTATCAAAAATTTGACCAAAGTATTAAAAGTTGGGGCAAAAAAATTAAAAATCAACAACAATTTTGATACTCCTGACGAGATTTTTGATAATCTTGATCAAATATTTGATATTTTAAAAAAGAGTATGTATAGAGTGAAATTGGTTTATATATGAATCACTGAAGGGTATTAGTTATTTTCACTTAAAAGTATTTGTTGTTTTTATTGAAGAGTATTATTGGTTTACACTGAATAGTCTTAGTTCATTTTTACTGAACAACTAAAACTCTTCAGTGTAAATCAGTAATACTCTTCAGTGAATACAACTAATACTCTTCAATGCAAACAACTAATACCCTATAGTAATTTATGTATAAACCAATTTTACTCCATACTTTGTCATTAAAAAAATCATGAATTGTTTCTATAAAACTTTGTCTATTATTTAAGTTTGAAAATATATAAGTACTAAGTACATATCCCAATAAACAACGGGGGATCGAAAGGAAATGTATGTTATTATTTTTAAATTAATTAATACTTCTAATATATAAGTTTGATTGATTTGATTCAAGTAGTATTTTATATATATATAATATATATATTCTATAAGTGCAAATATTAAGGAGATAATCATTTTGCATTTGTTATAAATGAGTTAGCACAATTGTTATAGGATAATTGCAAATTTAATTAAATTCATGAAATTTCATATGAACAAGTTTTATAGTATAAAATTAATACTTAGATGCATTTATTGATATTATTATATTCATTCATTAATATCATTAGACTTGTTAATCAAAATCACATCGTAAATTGTTATAATAATGCACCTAATGATATTTATTTCATACCGATAAACAAGTATTGGGTGCAGAGTCTAGAATCTCTCACCCGCTAGATATGTGGCTAAAAAAAAAAAACTAATATATTACTACAAGTCTGGACTTTTAATTTAGTGACAAATCGCTTGTTCCTATAATAAGTTTTACAAGTGATCAACCCACTTAAATTTAGTCGCAATTGAATCACTTGTGATTTGATATGTCAAATTTTATGTAGATACGCAATCAGAGTTTAATTTATTTAAATTCAAGTATAATCTAAATCATAATTAGTTAAATATTGTGCATAACATTACTTATGCGAACGAATATAAAGATTTAGTATCCAATCAATTTTTATTAGATTTAGTTTTTTTGATCACTAGTTTAGTTTTTTTTTTTTTTTTTTTTAAAGAAATCAAGGCATAAGATATACCTTGCCCAAAAGATACACGTACAATTTTAGCATCCTAACACTAATTTTGGATTGACTAGCCAATCATTAAAACTAAAATTTGAACACTCTTGCATTTTTACAATATACCAACTCCACAGTTTAAATTTTGACAAATTCTAGGGTGCATCCAAGTGCATAGTATGTGTTGTAAATCCGGAAGATTTTATATTCCAAATCTAGGAGATTTGGTGTGGACATTACTTAAGGACCAAGAATTATATTGGGCCTAACCCATTTAGATTAGGGTTTTACTATTATATATATCCCATTGTATTCATGAATTATGTACTCATATACACACGCATACTAGTGGAACTCCTAGCTTGGATCGCCCCCAGACGTAGTCCTTCCAGACGAACTGGGTCAACAAATCGTGTCCCTTTATTTACACGCTAAATTACAACACGTTATCAGCACGAGTCTATAACCGAGATTATACGGTACGCTTTTAATTTATTTTATATGAATCACTTGATCGTTCATGTACTTTACCAATTGATTTCGTTCCTGAATTTTCCTGTGCATAATTATATTACGTGAAAATTATTTTTGTGATTTAAATCAATAATCAACGACCGCCGCCCGTAGTCGAACGGCCGTCCTCGCGCCGCCCGCCGCCGCTGCCACCGCCGCCGACCAGGTGCTGCGCAGCGTCGCGCCTCCCGTCGCACGCAGCGCCGAGCGCCGCCCGCACGGCGCGCACGCCCGCAGCGTCGCGCCCGGTGCAGCGCGCGCTCGCCCCCCCCCCCCCTCGTCGCACGCAACGACCGCCGAGCGCCGCCCGCACGGCGCACACGCCCGCAGCGTCGCGCCCGGTGCCGAGCGGCCTCGCGCCTCGGTCGCCCGCATCGGCAGCGCCGAGCGCACGCCCGCAGCGTCGCACCCGTTGCCGCACGGCCTCGCACCTCCAGTCGCCATCGCCGCTCGGCGCCGCGCGCACCCCGCGCCCATCGCGCCCGGTGCCGCGCGCGCCCGCGCCCTTCGTGCCCAACGCCGCGCGCACCCGCGCCCGTCGCGCCCGGTGCCGCGCACGCCCGTGCCCGTCGTGCCCGGCGCCGCGTACATCCGCGCCCGTCACGCCCGATGCCGCGCGCCCGCGCCCGTCGCGCCCGATGCCACGTGCATCCTCGCACGCCGGTGCCCGTTGCCGCACGCACACAATTGACCTACGCGTGTCACCCCAATACGCCGTGCGCAACCCACGCGACGTTCTTTCTCGGATTTCAATGATTCCTTAACCCGATTCGTTTGTGTTCTTGATATCATAAAATCCATGTTTTCCGTTTTATTAAAGAATCCTGAAAATATTTCGTTAAATTGCATTATTGTACATGAAATAATTATTCTAATGATTATTTCCTCTGTCCATTAAATCGTATATTTTCTGCAAATCATTTTCATGTGATTATCGTTATTTATCGTTATTGCATGTTTGAGTGATTTTATTATCCTACGTGCTTTAACACTGCGCACATAGTTTATAGTCCGCTCTTTATGCCCGGGTAGGCGGCACCCGATATTTGTTGGACCGTAAATTTATACCTTGGGTAGACGGCGCCCAGTATGTGCATCTATGTGCCTTAGGATAATCAAATGAGTCATCTTTTCCTTTTCTCATTGTCTATGCGTCTTGTTCATCCCCCTCACCGTGTCGCTTCTCTTGTAGTGAATCATGTCTGAAATCACTATGAAAGAATTCGATGAGCTTGCTCTCGACGGTAGCAACTACCCGACATGGGTGCTAGATATAGAGTACTATCTAGCCTCAAATGGGTTAAGCGAAACTGTCATGGAAGGTTCAAAGTCTACTGACGCCCATAAGGCGAAGGTATTGATTTTCCTTAGGAACCACTTGAATGAAGGTCTGAAACTCCAATATGCCTCAGAAAAGGACCCCGAAATATTGTGGAAAACCCTGAAGGAACGTTTCCAGCAATATGATTTTGCACTCCTACCTCCATCACAACATGAGAGGCTGAACGTCAGTTATGCGGACCTGAAGTCCATAACGATGCACAGCTCTGCATTGCAGCGTGTTGTGACCAACCTGATCCAGAGTTCTGTATCAATGCTTCACGCTAGCGACCCTGTACGCCTGCAGCGATACGGGCATAAACCCTCATATGGTCGTCGCAATCGTGGAAGGGGGAAAGCGAGTAAGAAATCCCGAACTAACGACCGAAGCCGTAGTTCGCTCGGTGGCCACAAGACTCGGTTTAACGCTCCTGATAAACCCAGCTCTCAGAGAATGATTGAGCAATCCTGTTTCAGATGCGGTTGCAAGGGCCATTGGTCCCGCACGTGTCGTACTCCCAAACACTTGGTCGAGGCGTACTTAAAGATACAAAAGGATGACAAAGGGAAGGCCCCAGTTGATGAACCTATGGATGACCACCTGCCCGAAGCAGATTTTGACCTAGATAGTGATGATCTCTTGGGCCCGTAGCTCGAGATTTAGGATAAACGAGTAGATTCGCGTATTTAATTATCCCTGCAGTTTGTTTTCTGAATAAAACGAGTGCTTATCATGTTATGGATCATTTCTTTCGGATATTTAATGAATGAATTTATTAGCTTTGATATGTTTGCTTTAGTAGTTGTCCATGTGTTTATTCGGATATTGCTATTCTTACTTATGGCTTGTAAACAAATTAGCTATTAGGTTTGGACTATTTCCTCTTGCATGATGGACGCCGATAGTGATTTATGTCTGGTAGATAGCGCCACCACACATACGATCCTAAAGGATAGGAAGTATTTTCATAACTTGATTAATCGTAAAGGGAGTATAAGTACAATTGCGAATGACAGTACATTGATAGTGGGCTCCGGAAGAGCTTCCATTGTCCTCCCCATGGGTACTGAATTAATTATTGATAATGCTTTATTGTTCCCACAATCTAAGCGTACCCTACTCAGTTTTAGAGACATTAGAAATAACGGGTATCATATTGAAACTAAAACTGAGAACGATAACGAATACCTTTTGATGACTAGTACTCGAGGTAACCGTAAGCAAGTTATAGAAAAACTTCCATCCCTTTCCTCCGGTTTGTACTATTCCTACATCCAGCCGTCTAGTTCCCATCTAGCGATGAGTATGAAATTCCATGACCCAAATTCTTTTAAATTGTGGCATCAGCGGTTAGGTCATCCGGGACAAACAATGATACGTAGGATTCTATCTAATTCAACTGGTCATAATATTTCGAATAATAGAATCCCTCCCGTAGATGAGTATTTCTGTGATGCATGTTCTAAGGGTAAGTTGATAGTGCGCCCGTCGCGCACTAAGGTTGGACTAGAGTCTCCGGTTTTCCTAGAGCGAATTCAAGGAGACATTTGTGGACCGATTCACCCAGCATCAGGACCATTCCGTTATTTCATGGTCCTTATTGATGCCTCCACTAGGTGGACATTTGCATGCTTGTTGTCCACCCGCAATCAAGCTTTTGCGAAGCTCTTTGCGAAAACTATCGAGCTTAGAGCTCAATTCCCGGATTATCCAATTAAATCAATTCGTATGGATAACGCAGCTGAGTTTAGCTCGAAGGCCTTTACAGATTACTGTATGGCCCTGGGAATTAAAGTGGAGCATTCGATCCCCTACGTCCATACCCAAAATGGTCTTGCTGAGGCGCTAATAAAACGTATCAAATTTATCGCGAGACCATTGCTAATGAATTCTAAACTACCCACCTTATGCTGGGGGCATGCAGTCCTTCATGCATCACACTTGATTCAAATCCGTCCTACTGCATATAATGATCATTCCCCCCTACAGTTAGTGCGTGGGAAAGAACCTAGCATTTCCCATCTGCGTATTTTTGGATGTGCGGTATACGTACCGATTACGATACCCAAGCGAACCTCTATGGGCCCACAAAGAAAACTCGGTATTTACGTAGGATTTAACTCTCCATCCATCGTAAAATACCTCGAGCCTTTGTCCGGGGATCAGTTAACTGCCCGGTTCACTGATTGCACGTTCGATGAAGATTACTTCCCGGCATTAGGGGGAGATCTGAATTCAAAATTGAATGAATGCCGGGAACTTACGTGGAACGTAAGTAATCTTCAATATCTAGATCCGCACACTAATCAATCTGAACTAGAAGTTCAGAAGATCATTAACCTGCAGAACTTAGCAAATAACCTGCCAGACGCGTTCACTGACCATAGAGGTGTGACTAGATCGCATATACCAACAGTAAATGCTCCCCAAAGGGTTGAGGTCCCAAGTAAAATGAGTACTCATGCCCCCACACGCCAAAAGCGTAAGGGAACCTCAAGAGATAGTAACACACCTAAACGAAAGGCTAGCAAATCTGGTCAGTCGAATGGAAAATCTCTGGAAGAGATCCGTCTAGATAACTCCAAGTCTCAAGGAGACAAGAGTCCTAGTGATGAAGCACGTGCACAAAATATTCCATGCACTAGGACCGTGGAACGACCAGACCCAGATACAATGGGAAATGAGGAAGGACTGGTTGACGTAAACGTCAAACTCTATGTGAATTTCACAGATACGGGAGAAACATGTAATATAAACATTACTGTCGTCGACGACACATTTGCAGGGTCAATAGCTCTTTCCATTATTAATGATCTAGATCCTGAACCCAAAACAATCGCTGAGTGCCGGAAGCGCCACGATTGGGTTAAATGGAAAGAGGCAATTGATGCGGAGCTCGCCTCGCTTAACAAAAGACAAGTATTTGACTCTTTCGTTCGTACACCCGCGCGCGCTATCCCTGTAGGATATGAATGGGTTTTTGTACGAAAACGAAATTGAGAAAATAATATTGTGGAGAGGTTAAAGCGAGGCTGGTAGCACAAGGGTTTCCACAGAAACCCGGGGATTGATTTTGATCAAACCTATTCTCCCGTCATGGACTCTATAACGTTCCGCTATTTGATATCTTTGGCAGTTAAGTTGAATCTCCAGATGAGATTAATGGACGTAGTAACCGCGTACTTATACGGATCACTAGATGCCGACATTTATATGAAAATCCCAGATGGATTTGACATTCCTCAGTTAAGGGATGGTGAAAATCGCAGTATGTATAGCATACAACTGCGTAAGTCGTTGTATGGCCTGAAGCAATCGGGCCTTATGTGGTACAACCGACTTAGTGAATTCCTTCAGATGAAGGGATACACGTTCGATAAAGCTTTCCCATGCGTATTCACGAAGAAATCGCAAGACGGTTTTTGCATCATATCCGTATATGTTGATGACCTAAACATAATCGGAACATGCAAAGAGATTGAAGATGCCAGTTCAATCTTGAGAGCTGAATTCGAAATGAAGTCCTTGGGTAAAACCAAGTACTGCCTCGGCTTGCAGATCGAGCACCTCCCAGAAGGAGTCCTTGTTCATCAGTCGACCTACGTGAAAAAGGTATTGGAGAGATTTCACATGGATAAGTCTCATCCACTTAGCACCCCGATGGTAGTCTGATCCCTCGAAGTGGATAAGGACCCATTTAGGCCAAGAGAAGATTCAGAAGAAATTCTGGGACCAGAAGTTCCTTATCTTAGCGCGGTTGGAGCTTTGCTCTATCTTGCAAATTGCACCCGGCCGGACATTGCATTTGTAGTTAACTTGCTTGCGAGATATAGCACTTCTCCCACGAGGAGACATTGGAATGGTGTTAAACATGTTCTACGATACCTCCAAGGATCTCAAGATCTTGGACTGTTTTATCGTAAGAACCAAGACAAAACCTTAGTAGGTTATGCGGATGCTGGCTATTTGTCTGATCCCCACAACGCCATATCCCAGACTGGTTATATTTTTCTCTGTGGTGGAACCGCAATCTCGTTGAGATCGGTAAAACAATCCATGGTTACCACGTCTTCAAACCACTCAGAGATCATAACTTTATTTGAAGCCGCACGAGAATGTGTTTGGTTAAGGTCCTTGGTAAAACACATTAGTGACTCGTGTGGTATCGCCAAGGGCGATACATCTCCCACCGTTATATTTGAAGACAACGCTGCTTGCATCGCACAAATGAGTAATGGGTACGTCAAGGAAAACCTGACGAAACATATTTCACCAAAGTTTTTCTACCCATACGAACTCCAGAAGAGTGGCGTGATTACCATTCAAAAGGTGCAATCTAGTAACAATCTTGCAGATTTGTTTACTAAATCCTTACCTACGTCTACTTTTGAAAAGTACGTTCGTGGTATTGGGATGCAAAGACTTAAAGTGTTGTTGTCTTCAGGGGGAGCGGTAACATCGAAATAAATCTGGAAGATTTAGATCTAGAAGATCAATAACATTCCTTCCACTTATTATCATGGCCGATCCTCAGCACGTGGAGTTTTTATGACAAGACATTTATGTCGTAATGTCCAAGGGGGAGTGTTGTAAATCCGGAAGATTTTATATTCCAAATCTAGGAGATTTGGTGTGGACATTACTTAAGGACCAAGAATTATATTGGGCCTGACCCATTTAGATTAGGGTTTTACTATTATATATATCCCATTGTATTCATGAATTATGTACTCATATACACACGCATACTAGTGGAACTCCTGGCTTGGATCGCCCCCAGACGTAGTCCTTCCGGACGAACTGGGTCAACAAATCGTGTCCCTTTATTTACACGCTAAATTACAACAGTATGCACTTGGATTTTGCACCCAATTTGAAATTGATTTTAAAATCAATTTTGACTAAATTCGCGGGTCGGTTGCGGGTCGGTTTGTGGGATCCAACAAAAAATCCGCGGGTCAGGCACAGCCCGACCAAAATTCGCGGGTCTGGCAACAATCGGAGTTGAAAATGGGTCGCGCGCGCTTCGTACCAATACCCGAAGTTATATCACCAATACCCGAAGTTATAATCACCAATACCCGAAGTTATAATCACCAATACCCGAAGTTATAATCACCAATACCCGAAGTTATAATCACCAATACCCGAAGTTATAATCACCAATACCCGAAGTTATAATCACCAATACCCGAAGTTATATCACCAATACCCCAAATTATAATTACCAATACCCTAAGTTATAATAACCAATACCCCAAGTTATAATCACTAATACCTCAAGTTATATCCCTAAAAAATTATTTACCAATATCTCGAGACTTAATCACCAATACCCCAAGTTATAATCACCAATACTATAAGTTATATTCTCCAATACCCTAAGTTATAATCACCAATACCCTAAGAATTACTCAATAATAATGTATCAAATAATTATTCAGGATTACCCCAAGAGTTAATTACCAATACCCCAAGTTATAATCAACAATACCCCAAGATTTGATCCACCAATACCCGAAGTTATAATGACCAATACCCCAAGTTATAATAACCAATACCCCAAGATATAATCACCAATACCCTAAGATTTGATCACCAATACCCGAAGTTATAATCACCAATACCCCAAGATATAATCACCAATACCCCAAGATTTGATCACCAATACCTGAAGTTATAATCACCAATACCCCAAGTTCTAATAACCAATACCCCAAGTTATAATAACCAATACCCCAAGATATAATCACCAATACCCCAAGATTTGATCACCAATACCCGAAGTTATAATCACCAATACCCCAAGATATAATCACCAATACCCCAAAATTTGATCACCAATACCCGAAGTTATAATCACCAATACCCCAAGTTGTAATAATCAATTCCCCAAGATATAATAACCAATACCCCAAGATATAATCACCAATACCCCAAGATATAATCAACAATACCCCAAATTGTAATCACCAATATCCCAAGATTTGATCACCAATACCCGAAGTTATAATCACCAATACCCCAAGTTGTAATAAGTCTCAAACAGAAAAAGTAGGTCCAACACTGTCAAACGTTGGAATTTGGGCCCAGACTTGCGTACATCACCGCGGTGAGTTCAACTCGAATCGTCGATCCGCTTTAAAAAAGGTATCACAATAAAAATTCTGAGTCTGACTCCAAAAGTTATGTCTGTTTTGATTTCTACCGACGAGCACCAGGAACGGAGGTCAATTTGGTTCATCACAAAAACTGTCAAGTAAACTGGCGAGAGGCTTCTGAGATTTGGAAACGTGGGCGATGAAGGTTTCCTGGCCGTCGGATTCAGAGGAGAAAGCGGAAGGGAGGAGGAGAGAGATGCGGGTTAGTCTGACCCGCGAGTTTTGGTCGGGTTGGGCTGGCCCACGAATTTTTACTTGGTCAAAATTGATTTTAAATTGAGTGAAAAATCCAAGTGCATAGTATGCACTTGGATGCACCCTATAACTACTCATAAATTTTTATTTAGATTTAGTAATACTAAGTATCTGATATGCATTCAAATTATATGCATTCAAATTAGAGAAAATTACAGTGGAGTGTAGTATTTGGATGTAAATTGCATTGTAGTGTAGTACCTTTTTAAGATTGCATATAGGTTAACTTTTTTAATTTAATAATATATTTATATCTTTTAATTTACTTTTAATAATATACATACATATACCCTCACACTTATTTTTATCTCTCATCTCTCATTTCAAAATTCAAAACTGTCTCTCTATCTCTCAAAGAAATCGTCCTCTGCCTCCAAGCTCTCAATAATCGTCAAGTTCAACATCGGAGGCCATGTTTTCAAGGGAATCCTCTACGACCAGGGCCCCAAAACCCGGCGCCACGGCGGCGGCGGAGACAGCTCCGGATGGATGAGGCAGCGCTAGCGATGAGTAAGCCTCCGCCGTGGAGGTAAACTAGGGGGAGTTTGGTGAAGGGCGGCGGCGGGGCATTTCCCCCAATTTTGTCCACACGATTGTGTTGTTTCTGAGGAATCGGGTGGTTGGAACAACAGAAGCCCCCATGCCGCAGAAATCCTTCCAGGTTTTTGATTCTCGATTCAGAAAAGCATTAATTTGGGTTTTTCTGATTCGATTCAGATAAGCATTAATTTTAGACCTTAGCTTTCTTCCTTGCCGATTCGTTTTCCGATTCGATTTGGAAAAATATTAATTTCAGACCTTGGCTTTCTTCTTTTCCGATTCATTTTCCGATTCGATTAGTAATTTCAGATCTCGGCTTTCTTCCTTTTTCTACAGCCGATTGGGATTCTTTTTTTTTTTTTTTTTGCTAAGAATGATTTTTATTTAGTGCGGTTTTAGAAAATAGGGAGAAGGATGCGATTCCGAGCTTTAAAGAGTTCAAATGGGAGGAAGGTTGTTGGTGTTATCGAAAAGCTTAATTTGTTAATTTCCTTTTTCTTAGGTGAAGGATTTGATTTACAGTGGGGTTATTTGATTTGCAGTGGGGTTGATTTACAGTGAAGTTATTTGATTTGATTTGAATTTCAAGCATCAATTATTCTTGAGAAAATTACAGTGGGGTCACTAGTACAGGGAAAGGGAGGGGAGGGGAAACTAGTACAATTTTTTATGTCTATTTTCTTTTGGTTTTTTGTTAATTATTTGGAGTTTAAAGGATTATATATTTATTTGGTGTTAGGGAAATTATGTTTGAAAATTATATGATTATGTTGAATGATTTTATGTATTTTTTTTGTGATAGGGAAAATATGTTGTTGGTAGAGACCCTGCAAAACTAGAAGAGGAAGATGAAAAAGATAGAGAAAAAAGATTTACAAACAAGAAGAGGAAGAAAAAGAAGGCGTAAAGGAAAGAGGAGGAGGAGGAGGAGGAGGAGGAGGAGGAGGAGGAGGAGTGAATAGGAAGAGGAGAAAGAGAATTGTTTAGATGCAAAATGTATATTATGGTATATGTTTAATCCATAGTACAAACAACTCATTTGTACTGATGCCCACACTCTTGTACTACAAATTTTATATTTGTACTATAGTATTATATGTTACACTGTGGTACAAATAATTAAAAATTTATACTATTGTTCAAATTTGTACTATGTTATTATCGTTTATACTATATATTTGCAAAAATAATTATTAAATAACGAAATGCAAATAAAAAAATGTATGCATTTTTTTTATTAAAAAATTGAACATAAAACTTTAAAAAATTTAAAAAAGCTGGAAGAGAAAAGTGGAAAAATAGATATCAAATCATAAAATAATGAAAAGTAAAATGAATAGTGTCTAATCAATGAATAGTGACTGAAAACTTAACCTATATGCAATTGGAAAAAGGTACTATACCTAGTTGCAATTTTGTCTTAGAAAATACACTCCCTTGTAAGTCTCCCTTCAAATTATTTACACTACAGAATATGCACAAACAATTTTCAAATTTTGGTTTGCAATCAAATTTTATTTAGATTTACTATGAAATTAGATTTTTATTTAAAGTTGAATGTTTGGGTTGAGATTATTTAAAATTTATGGTTGTGATTAACTTTTTTAAGGCTAGATTTAATAAGATTAGAGGAATTTGGAATTAGAATTAATCAAATATCATACAGAACATACTTTATACGTACGAATTTTTAAAGATTTAATATGCAATCAGATTTTATTTAATTTTACTTAGGATTTTTTTTTATTTTGAAAGGTAATTTTACTTAGGATTAGTTAGTTAAATATCAAACAAATGGTAATTTACGCGAAAGATTTTGAAGATTTGCTATTCAATCTTTTTTTTTTTTTTACACAACATAGAATGCACAAACAATTTTGAAAATTTGATATGCAATCAAATTTTATTTGGGGGCGCTTGGTTAACAACTCTTCAATGGTAATGAGAATAAGATTGAAAATTTGTGTAATTAGCATGATTCATGAAGAAAAAATCACTACCCCTCCTCCTAAATAAGGTAATCACTACTCCATTTTGATTACCCTATTCTCTTCCTACAATCCTCCTCCTCAATCACTCTCTCATTCCTCCACCAATAACCATTTGTTGTCAGCTTCTATTCCAAAATTGGGGTATGACACTAGCAATGGTGTCACCATTGGAACACTTTTTCTCCTAACATATCATTTTTCTTATGAGGGCATAGATGAAAATAAATTTTCATTCCCTTACCATTGAATAATTGCTAACCAAGCGCCCCCTTAGATTTGGTTTGAAATCATATTTTTAATTTAACTTGAAATAGGCTAAAGTTAATGTGATTGATGAATTTGAATTAGAAGATGTGATTTGTCACATAAACTATTCAAGGTTTGGTTTATATAATATTATTGTTGTAAATCGAGAGCGTAAAATAGAAACGCGAATTTGTTCAACAAATTCGTCGATAACAACTACGTCTGGGGGCGTACCAAGCCAGAAGTTTCACTAATATTTTTGTGTATGCGTATATACAATTCTGAGTAGAGTAGGTTTTATATGAAAACGCTTCATAATAAATTTAACATGAAATAGTTTTAGAGTATCATTAATCTCATCAGGAGTATCATTAAACCTGTCAAGGGTATCATTAGTCTGAGTTCAAGAAAATTTAAAACAACTTTCTTGAACTCAAACTAATGATACCCCTGATGAGATTAATGATACTCCTGATAAGATTAATGATACTTTAAAATTGTTTCATGAAAAGCTTACCATAAACTATTTTCATATAATACTTTGTCTTCTGAGTACAACGATTTATTGATAATAGAAAAGTCCTAGTCTAAACCTAAAACCCGTTTAGGTTATAAGTCCATTAGTAATGTCCACATCAAATCTTCTAAATTTTGGTATAATAAATCTGCTAGATTTATAACACTCCCCCTTGGACAATACGGCATAACATATATATCTTGTCATAAAAACTCCACGTGCTAGGTAGCGACCAAATATTTAGTTAGGGAGGAATGTAATTTTATTGATCTTCCAGATTAAATCTTCTGGATTTATTTCTGGGTTACCGCTCCCCCTGAAGACAACAACCCTTTGAGCTTTCGCATCCCGATACCATGAACGTACTTTTCAAAGTAGATGTAGGTAAGGACTTAGTGAACAGATCTGCTAGAGTATCACTAGATTGCACCTTTTGAATGGTAATCACGCCACTCTTTTGGAGTTCGTATGGGTAGAAAAACTTAGATGAAATATGTTTCGTCAGGTTTCCCTTGACGTACCCATTACTTATTTGTGCGATGCAAGCAGTGTTGCCTTCAATATAATAGTGGGGGATGTATCGCCTTTAGCGATACCATACGAGTCACCAATGTGTTTTACCAAGGATCTCAGCCAAACACATTCTCGTGCGGTTTCAAACAAAGTTATTATCTCTGAGTGGTTTGAAGATGTAGTAACCATATTTTGCTTAACCGATCTCCATGAGATTGCTGTACCACCACAGAGAAATACGTAACCAGTCTGGGACATGGCATTGTGGGGATCAGACAAATAACCAGCATCCACATAACCTACCAAGGTATTATCTTGGTTCCTTCGGTAAAATAGTCCAAGATCTTGAGACCATTGGAGATACCGTAGAACATGCTTAATACCATTCCAATGTCTCCTTGTAGGAGAAACGCTATATCTCACAAGCAAATTAATTGCAAATGCAATGTCCGGTCTAGTGCAATTTGCGAGATAGAGTAATGCTCCAACAACGCTAAGATAAGGAACTTCTGGTCCCAGAATTTCTTCTGTATCTTCTTTTGGTCTAAATGGGTCCTTATCCACTTCTAGGGATCATAAAATCATAGGTGTACTTAGTGGATGAGATTTATCCATATGAAATCTCTCCAATACCTTCTTCACGTAGGTTGACTGATGTATAAGAATTCCTTCTGGGAGATGCTCGATCTGCAGGCCAAGGCAATACTTGGTTTTACCCAAGATTTTCATTTTAAATTCATCTTTCAAGATTGAACGGGCTTCTTCAATCTCTTTTCATGTTCCGATTATGTTTAGATCTTCAACATATACGGATATGATGCAAAAACCAACTTGCGATTTCTTCGTGAATACGCATGGGAAAGCTATATCAATTGTGTATCCCTTCTTCTGGAGGAATTCACTAAGTCGGTTGTACCACATGAGACCTGATTATTTTAGGTCGTACAATGACTTCTGCAGTTTTATGCTATACGTATTGCGATTTTCACCATTCCTCATCTGGGGAATCTCAAATCCATCGGGGATTTTCATATAGATGTTGGCATCTAGTGATTCATATAAATATGCGGTTACAACGTCCATCAATCTCATCTGGAGATTTAATTTAACTGCCAAAAATATTAAATAGCGGAACATTATTATGTCCATTATGGGAGAATAGTTTAGAACGAAATCAATACCGGGTCTCTGCGAAAACTTTTGAGCTACTAGCGTCGCTTTGTATCTTTCCACAGTATTATTCTCATTTCATTTCCATACAAAAACCCATTTATATCCTACAGGGATAGCGTGCGCGGGTGTACGAACGATAGAGCCAAATACTTTTCTTTTGTTTAGCGATGCGAGCTCTGCTTCAATTGCCTCTTTCCATTTTACCCAATCGGAGCGCTTCCGGCACTGAGCGATAGTTTTAGGTTCTGGATCTAGATCGTTATTTATAACGGAAATAACAATTGTCGCTGCAAATGTGTCATCGACGACAGTAATATTTTTATTATATGTTTCTCCCGTATTTATGAAATTCATAGAGACTTCAACATTTATGTCAACCAGACCTTCTTCATTTCCCAGTGTATCTGGGTCTGGTCGTTCTGCGTCCTAGTGCATTGAATATTTTGTGCATGTGCTTCATTACTAGGACGCTCGTCTTCTGGATGAGTCTCTTCTAGAGACTTTAAGTTTTCTAGACGAATCTCTTCTAGAGATTTTACATTCGGCTGACCAGTTTTGCTAGCCTTCCTTTTAGGTGTGTTTGTATTGGTTGTAGGTCCTTTACGCTTCTGGCGTGTGGGGGCATGTATACTTGATTTACTTGGGACCTCAACCCTTTGGGGTGTATTTACTGCCGGTATATGCGATTAGTTACACCTCTATGGTTAGTGAACGCGTCTGACAGATTATTTGCTAAATTTTGCAAGTTAATGATCTTCTGAACTTCCAGTTCAGATTGACTAGTGCGTGGATCTAGATACTGAAAATTACTTATGTTCCACGTAAGCTCCCGACATTCATTCAATTTTGAATTTAGATCTCCCCCTGATGCCGGGAAGTGATCTTCATCGAACGTGCAGTCAGCGAATCGGGCCGTTAATTGATCCCTGGACAAAGGTTCTAAGTATTTCACGATGGATGGAAAGTCAAATCCAACGTAAATACCTAGCTTCTTTTGTGGGCCCATAGAGGTCCGCTTTGGTAATATTATCGGAACATACACCGCACATAAAAAAATACGCAGATGGGAAATATTTGGTTCTTTCCCACGCACTAGCTGTAGGGGGAATGATCATTATATGCAGTTGGACGGATTTGTATCAGGTGTTATGCATGTAGGAATGCATGCTCCCAGCATGAAGTGGGTAATTTAGAGTTCATAAGCAATGGTCTAGCGATAAGTTTGATACGTTTTATTAGCGCTTCAGCAAGACCATTTTGGGTGTGGACGTAGGGGACCGAATGCTCCACTTTAATTTTCAGGGCCATACAGTAATCTGTAATGGCTTTTGAGGTAAACTCAGCAGCATTATCCATTCGAATAGATTTTATTGGATAATCCGGGAACTGAGCTCGAAGCTCGATAGTTTTTGCAATGAGCTTTTCAAAAGCTTGATTGCGGGTAGACAACAAACAAGCATATGTCCACCTAGTGGAGGCATCAATTAGGACCATGAAACACCGAAATGGTCCTGATGCTCGGTCCATAAATGTCTCCCTGAATCCGTTAAAAAAAACTGGAGACTCTAGTCCCACCTTGGTGCGCGACGGGCGCACTATTAATTTACCCTTAGAACATGCATCACATATAAATTTATCAGCATGAGAGATTCTATTATTCAAAATATTATAACCAATGAAATTAGATAGAATCCTACGTATCATAGTTTGTCCTAGATGACCTAACCGCCGATGCCATAATTTAAAGGAGTTCGAGTCATGAAATTTCATACTCATAGCTAGATGGAGATTAGATGGCCGGATATAGGAATAGTACAATCCGGAAGAGAAGGAGGGAAGTTTTTCTATAACTTGTTTATGGTTACCTCGAATAATAGTCATCAAAAGGTATTTGTTATTATTCTCAGTTTCAGTTTCAATGTGATAACCATTAGATCTTATATCTTTAAAACTAAGCAGCCATGGGGAGGATAATGGAAGCTCTTCCGGAGCCCACTATCATAATATTATCATTAACTAACGTAGTTACACTCCCCTTACATTCTACCAAGTTATGAAAATACTTCCTATCTCTTAAGATTGTGTGTGTGGTGACGCTATCTACCAAACATAAATCACAATTTGAATCCATCATGCCAGAGGAAAAAATCCAAACCTAATAGCTGATATGTTTACAAGCCATGTATAAGAATAGCAATATCCAAATAAATTTGACGGATAACATTAAGGTAAACATATCAAAGCTAAATCATAAATATCATATCATCCATAAAATAAAATATCTGAAAGACAGGATCCAAAATATAAATTGTCTTAACCAAGAAACAAAGTACTAAAATAATCAAGTACACAAATAACTCATTGTCTCCAAAGTCTTTGAGCTATATGCTCAAGAGATCGTCGTTGTTGACTTGAAGCGAATTACACTAACTTCTACTAATCACTTACCCGCAAGCGGACGGGTTCACTGTAGTATAAGTACGTATAATGACCAAGTAGTATCGAACCCAAGGGATGGAGTGTATGCGAATAGATCCCTGAAGATCTACGCGTTGTAGTTAATATGAGTGTATTGTTTTTGGATTTTTGGAAAGATTAATTAAAAGACTAAATTAAACTAAGTAAACTAAAATACTAAGAAGACGAATTAACTAAAGGTTGTGTTCTAATGAGAGATGGTGATGCTTAAGATAGGAATCCCTACGTATACTAACGGAGCAGGTACATAATCAGAATAATTGTGACACACAAGAATTAACCTAAGTCTAAGAATGCAAGGTGGAAGCTCAAGATTCTAAACCCTAATACTTTACCCTAACACTCGACTTCACTAATCTACTAACAATTTAATAGACTGTGCTTAATTAATGAGACCCTAATTTTACTAAGGTGATGCGGTCGTCCTCCTTCGCTAAACCGATAAATGAATTAACCCTTTCTAAACCTTCTCGTTAAGACTACTAATTGTTATTGAGTGATGCGGTCGTCCTCTCTCTAACACTTTCATACGAAACTCAAAGGTAAAGTTAAGATTAATTATAAGAATTCATTAATCAAGAGAATTAAAACTAACGTCACGAATAACCCTAATTACGTACCCATAACCTACTTCTACGAGTTCATCCTACCCTAAGCATACAAGGGTTTTAGCCGGACATGGCTTTAACAAACATAAAAGCAATAGAAGAAACAACGAACATAAACATAATGAGTTGAACGAAGAAAATAAGAAACATGAACTAGGGTTTTAAAATAAAATAAATACTAAAAACTGAAATTTAATTAACTAAAACGAAGTTTCAAAGCGTTTAAAGTAATAAAGCTAATGAAAAGAAACTAAGAAACGAAAAGTACTTAAGAATTCGTAAGAAAAACCTCAACAAAACGTAAGTAAACTTGCTTCTCTCCTTCCTCTCCAAAAACTAAATCTAAATCTCGTGTGTGTGTCAAGTCCTCCTCCAAAACGTGTTTGGAAGAGGTATATATAGGTATTGGGTCGAAACGGGATCTCATGGGCCGAAAAACAAACTTTGGAAAATAGGCCTCGGAGGCGCTCGAGCTGTCTCGGTCGAGCGGGGCGCTCGAGCCGTGTTGGTCGAACAGATTCACGGTCGAATGAGGTGCTCGAGCCGTGTTGGTCGAGCGGTTAACGTGGTCGAATGATGCGCTCGAGCTGTGCCCCTCGAGCGGCAAAAATGTTCTGTAAGTTTGGAGTGCTCGACCTACGTTGCTCGAGCGAGGTGCTCGAGTGTTTGTGCTCGAATGGCCTTCCTTCCTTGCAACTAACACTTTTCTTCTCACGTACTAATATCAATTGTATTTCTTCGGTATCTTCTCATCCGGGCATCCGTTTGAGTCGATTCAAAGTCCTACGAACTCCGTTTTTTGTCCTCGATTCACCTATGAGTATCAAAGAGACAAATTCATCAATGTATAGAAATAGTACTCATTTGGCTCTAAAAACTCAATAAAATCGACCAAAACTAGGGCGTTTCTAGCTACGAATCATGACAATTTCACGCCTAATCAACCCCTCCAAACTTACCATATTGCTTGTCCTCAAGCAATGAAATAATGAGTCAAGTGAAATTGTTAGGGATGAGTCAAAGAATCAATCATGCAAGCTAATAAACTCGAGCTTCAAAAATCAATCACCCGTATACTCACTCACTTTTCTTTATCATACTCATGCAACAATAACAAAAAACACCAAGATCAAGCATGGATGTGCACTCAACGATGTGTTTCACTCCCTCACAAGTGTATATCAATAATCAAGGGACTCACTCAAACAATCAATCACTCATATTGGCAGCCATAGGCTTGTAAGCTCTCTTAACTCCGACCATACTCTAGAAATCAATGCCGAATCAAAAAGGACTTTCTCAAGGTTGTAATGTAGGCTCTTTGGACAGGTGGGATAACAATATGGGTAAGTGACTTAAGTGAATGGCGAATAGAAAAATCAAACTTTAGTACTTCGAGATTAGGAACAGACTACTTCAAATATATTCAATCAACACTCTTTCAATTCCACTTTTCTCAACACTTCAATTTTTTTCTTTCTCACTCTTTTCACTTTTTTTTTCAATCACTTCACTTTTTTTTTTCGCACAAACACATGAGCTCTTTTTTTTCTTTTGCTCATTCTCAACTTTTTTTTGTTCTTTCCCACAACTCAAATCTCATTCACACCCTTATTTTATCACCACTCAACTATCATAATTCATTTTCTCAACTCAACTCAATCCCTTCAACATTCACACTTTCCTATTCTCCACTCAAATCAGGACAAAAAACTTAGGAACTGGAATAGTGTTTAAATGTGCTAGCAAATAAAATAGGCTTAAGGCTCAACGGGGCTAACAAGGGACAAATATCAATGGTAAGAAATTTTTTTGGCTAAATGACTCATTCAAAACAAAGATGGCCTAAGATCACATTCGGCATTTCAAACTAGACACAATCAAGAAGCAAGAGCACACACAAGTTCTAACATCCTCTAAGGTGACGATCCTCTCACAAACGAAGAGATCAAGTAATGCATCAAAATCTCATAAAGCTCAACTCGCACGGCTTTCACATCCATGCTAGTCCTAGTGAATTCTCACTCTCATCACACAAGTACTCAAAAGAAAAATTCACAAGCATACAAGTTCTTTCTCAAATCAATTCTCATTCAAACACTCACACAAAAGAGTCCCTAACTCAAATCCACAAATCTACTCTACTCATCAAATCATGCTCAAAGATAACAATACACAAGCATAAGATGATTGATATGCATGAAATATTGAGTAACAAAACAAATCAAAATCACCCCAAGGAGTATCTCAACAAACCAATAATCAATCAAACTCAACTCAAAGATAAGGGCGTACATGCATGTGCAATGTAATCATAAAACAAATAAAAAACTCCACCCCCCAAACTTCGACCTTGCTAGAGGTCTAAGTTTGGGGTTGTGGGTTACCTCAACCAAATAATTCAATTTCTCTCAATAGCTTTGCACATTCCCTTGTCTCAAGTTGGTTCCTTCAATCTCCACTTATTTGGCACTCCATCGAGACAAGCCTACAAAATAAAACTCTCAAGTACAAGGTTAAACATACGACTCAACAACATCCTAGTAACATAAAAGGAAAATAACTAAAAACACTCAAAAGCAAATAAAAATGGGTTGCCTCCCATTCAGCGCTATTTTTAAGGTCCTCATGCCGGACCAAGCTCAAAGGAGCTTAAGGAACATCATACTCAAATTTACCTCCCTTACTCTCATAAGAGTGGTGTTTGAACTCCTTTCCTTGATGCCCTTCCATCATGAGTTCCTTTGCTTTCTTCTCATTCCCAAGTGTTATAGGTCTCAACTTCTTCATCCTTCAACTTCTTCACTTTATCCCTATCACAAGAATCAAGATCATAATCCACATTGGTTAAATCATCAAGTGAAGGCTTATAAAATTCATGAATATGAGAAGGATTAGGGATAGGAGGTGTGTCTTCAACACTAGGATCAATGGCATCCATGCAATACAAACTCTCATCCTCCTTCGGGTGCTTCATGGCTTCATATAGGGAAATCTTCACTTCTTGATCATCGACCTTCAATGTAATCTTCCCATTTGCCACGTCTAGCACCATCCCCGCCGTAGCTAAGAACGGTCTTCCCAAGATTAGGGGCACGTGCTCATCTTCCTCCATCTCTAGGACTACAAAGTCGGCTGGAAAAATGTGATCTCCAACTCTCACTAGGACGTCTTCAACCACACCTTGAGGTCTAGTAATAGACCAATCAGCAAGCTGGAGCGTCATCATCGTGGGTTGAAGTTCACCACCTTCTAGCTTCTTGAAAAGCAACAAGGGCATGAGATTGATGCTCGCCCCGAGGTCGCACAACGCTCCTTTCTTGATTCCGTTCCCAATATCGCATAGGATCGTGAAGCTCCCGGGATCCTTCAGCTTCGGTGGAAGCGCCTTGTGCACTAATGCACTCACCTCGTGGTTCAGCTGCACCAACTTCGGCTCATCCACTCGCCGCCTTTTCGCGATCAAGTCCTTCAGAAACTTTGCATAATGCGGCATCTGTTCCAAAGCATCATAAAAAGAAATGTTAATATGAAGTTGTTTAAAAACATCAAGAAATTTTGCAAATTTTTCATCAAGCTTCTTTTTCATGAAGCGCTGTGGATACGGGACGGGTATCACAGATTTGGGTACCCCCCATTCATCTCTTTCTGTTTCTTTCACTTTATCCGTTGCTTCCTTTGCCTTTTTCCACTTAGGAACTCTCTCAATCTCATCACTTTCCTTGCCCTTCTGGGACTCATCCATATTTTTATGCTTCTCAATCCCTTCACTTTCAATCCCCTTCTCAACAGTAACACCTCCATCTTTCTTGTGTTCTCTTTCTCCCATCTCAACTTCCCCTTGGGGCGTCTCAGAATCAACAGGCATCTGAGGACCTTCATAGTTGGTTCCACTTCTAAGATGGATCGCCTTGCAATGCTCTTTCGGGTTCCCCTCCGGCATGGAAGGATATTTTCCCGGCTCTCTATTCACCATCTTTGCAATCTGGCTCATCTGGAACTCTATAGAAGTGAACCTTTGATTGTTCTCTTGTTGAGTTCTAGTCCACTCAACGTTTATCTTTTGGAGCTCTTGATCACGTTAATCACCCTTCTTATGCAACTCTTTTACATCGTACTCCAAGGATGACAACCGCTTGCTACCTTCCTCCACCTTCTGAAGAATAGCTCTCAACATCTCCTCGGTCGATGCACCGCCTTCTCCACCCGGAGGCTTTGAACCTGGGTCAACACCTACAGGAACAGTAATACCAGCTTTTGGGTTAGTATAAGAAAAGTTCTCATTCTTCCTCCATTTGTTTTGAGGAGGCTGCTGTCCTCCTTGAACTCCTTGTGTGTTCCTCCATTGATTTTGAGGTGGCTGAGGGCCTGGAGGTACAAATGGCTGACCATAAGAAGGTCTTCCAAACTGATTTCCACCTTGGTAGCCATTCTGATTGTAATACGGACCTCCCATGTAATTGGCTACCTCTTGCTGTCCGCTTGGTTGGTCTACTCTCTCATTCTCTACTGCATGCTCTCCAACCAAATTCTTCCCCAACTCGAGGTTGTTGATCTTCTCCATCATGGCCATCAAATGCCTTCTTGTTCCTTCACCCTCTTCAACCTGATGAACTCTTTTAAAATCTAAGTCTCCATTCCAAGCCCCGGCATTCGTGACAATGTTGTCAACAATCTCTCTACACCTCTCTATGCCTTGATTCAGGAATGCTCCTCCCGCACAAGCGTCTAAATGGTCTTGCCCCGCCTTGTTGGCACCACTGTAGAAGAATGCCATAATATCTCCCTCATTGTACCCATGCTGCGGGCACTCGATCAACATATTTGAGTATCTCTCCCATGCTTGACGTAGGTCCTCTCCTTGCTTCTGGCGGAAGGAAGAGATCTCAATCCTAGCCTTGATCGTCCTAGATGGAGGGTAGAATCGCTCGAAGAACAGACGCTCGAGCTCGGCCCAAGTGGTAATACCTCCCCGCGGAAGCGTATTATCGTACCACTCTTTGGCTATTCCCGTCAATGAGAATGGGAACAGCCTAAGCCTCTTGGCATCTTCAGACATGCCATTATAATTAAATGTGGAGGCTATCATGAGAAAGCTCCTCAAGTGTGTATGAGGATTCTCCTTCCCGATCACCCCCTTGAACTGGTTCTCTGTAAGCAGCTTTAAAATTCCTAGGGAAATCGAGAAGTTGTTCGCCTCAACAGGTGGTAAAGCCACTCCATCGTAGTACCTCTGCGGTTGTGCCGCGAACCTACCCTGAATAGCCATATTATGATCTGCGTTCTGGGGCACAGGCTGAGGTGCAACAGGTGGTGCTGGTACTTGTTGAACTGGAGGTGGTTGGTACACAGGTGGTGGATGATATGGGTATGGTGGATAAGGGTATGGTGGGTATGGGTAATATTGGTATACTGGGTTGTTGAAAGGGTTATTTGGGTTTTGTGGGTAAGCAGGGTTGTTCAGAGGATGATGGACAAAATTCTGAGCTGGATTGATGATGTTTTGTGCACCCGGGTTTTGGCTCTGACTATCCCCTAACGAATCTTGGTTCTTACTAGTGTTGCCCTCAGTGCAGTTAACCTGGTTCAACCCCTGGTTAAACTCATTCTCGGCATCTTCCAACTCATTATTGATGTCCATTGGTTCTAACCCTAAGTCGGCAGCGTTCATCCTTCTCAAGAAGGCTCGGTTCCTTCTAGCTATTGTCTCAGGGTCCAACGGTATTCTCTCTTCGCTCGTATTGCCTTGTGGGCGTGTTTTCATAAACCTGACACACTAGCAGAAGGATCAAAACGCAACTGCCGAATAAATAAAAATAAAAATAAAA
The DNA here is from genome assembly GCA_947034835.1 of Ballota nigra. Classification (NCBI taxonomy): domain Eukaryota; kingdom Viridiplantae; phylum Streptophyta; class Magnoliopsida; order Lamiales; family Lamiaceae; genus Ballota; species Ballota nigra. The sequence goes on from OX344730.1 coordinate 27,968,772, forward strand.
CAGAAAAGAAAGCACTCACTACTAACTACTAAGCTATCGACAAGTCCTATTAAAAAAATATACAACGCCATCCCCGGCAACGGCGCCATTGACTTGAAGCGAATTACACTAACTTCTACTAATTGCTTACCCGCAAGCGGACGGGTTCACTGTAGTATAAGTACGTATAAGGACCAAGTAGTATCGAACCCAAGGGATGGAGTGTATGCGAATAGATCCCTGAAGATCTACGCGTTGTAGTTAATATGAGTGTATTGTTTTTGGATTTTTGGAAAGATTAATTAAAAGACTAAATTAAACTAAGTAAACTAAAATACTAAGAAGACGAATTAACTAAAGGTTGTGTTCTAATGAGAGATGGTGATGCTTAAGATAGGAATCCCTACGTATACTAACGGAGCAGGTACATAATCAGAATAACTGTGACACACAAGAATTAACCTAAGTCTAAGAATGCAAGGTGGAAGCTCAAGATTCTAAACCCTAATACTTTACCCTAACACTCGACTGCACTAATCTACTAACAATTTAATAGATTGTGCTTAATTAATGAGACCCTAATTTAACTAAGGTGATGCGGTCGTCCTCCTTCGCTAAACCGGTAAATGAATTAACCCTTCCTAAACCTTCTCGTTAAGACTACTAATTGTTATTGAGTGATGCGGTCGTCCTCTCTCTAACACTTTCATACGAAACTCAAAGGTAAAGTTAAGATTAATTATAAGAATTCATTAATCAAGAGAATTAAAACTAACGTCACGAATTACCCTAATTACGTACCCACAACCTACTTCTACGAGTTCATCCTACCCTAAGCATACAAGGGTTTTAGCCGGACATGGATTTAACAAACATAAAAGCAATAGAAGAAACAACGAACATAAACATAATGAGTTGAACGAAGAAAATAAGAAATATGAACTAGGGTTTTAAAAGAAAATAAATACTAAAAACTGAAATTTAATTAACTAATGAAGCTAATGAAAAGAAACTAAGAAACGAAAAGTACTTAAGAATTCGTACGAAAAACCTCAACAAAACGTAAGTAAACTTGCTTCTCTCCTTCCTCTCCAAAAATTAAATCTAAATCTCGTGTGTGTGTCAAGTCCTCCTCCAACACGTGTTTGGAAGAGGTATATATAGGTACTGGGTCGAAACGGGATCTCATGGGCTGAAAAACGAACTTTGGAAAATAGGCCTCGGAGGCGCTCGAGCTGTCCCGGTCGAACGGGGCGCTCGAGTCGTGTTGGTCGAACAGATTCACGGTTGAATGAGGCGCTCGAGCCGTGTTGGTCGAGCGGTTAACGTGGTCGAATGATGCGCTCGAGCTGTGCCCCTCGAGCGGCAAAAATGTTCTATAAGTTTGGAGTGCTTGACCTACGTTGCTCGAGCGAGGTGCTCGAGTGTTTGTGCTCGAATGGCCTTCCTTCCTTGCAACTAACACTTTTCTTCTCACGTACTAATACCAATCGTATTTCTTCGATATCTTCTCATCCGGGCATCCGTTTGAGTCGATTCAAAGTCCTACGAACTCCAATTTTCATCCTCGATTCACCTATGAGTATAAAAGAGACAAATTCATCAATGTATAGAAATAGTACTAATTTGGCTCTAAAAACTCAATAAAATCGACCAAAACTAGGGCGTTTCTAGCTACGAATCATGACAATTTCACGCCTAATCAGTTGTCATGGTCAAAGCCTGCTTCAGGCAGGCTGGCATGGTGAGATTCGGCTTTAGGAGTCTTCCCCTTGTCATCCTTCTGCTGCTTTTGATAAGCTTCAACCAAGTGTTTGAGAGTGCGACACGTGCGAGACCAATGGCCTTTGCATCCGCATCTGTAGCAGGACTACTCAGCCTTATCTTGAGAGCCAAATTTTTTAGGAGCGGGATTCGTGTTAGATGCAACCTTTCCACGAGCCTCAGCTTTATTGTCTTTCGAGGTACTTGGACCACCGGATTTACTACGACCTCGGTCTTTGCCATGAGTTCATTTACTTCCTCTCCCCCTTCCACGCTTGCGACCACCTGTACTACCTTGAGCTATAGCATGTGCTTCGGGCACTGCATGTGAGCCAACTAGTCTCGAGTTATGATTTTGCATAAGGGGTTGATTGTGCTTTTCTGCCACTATAAGTGCAGAAATTAGCTCAGACTGTACGGTGTAGTTCTTAGCCCTGTACTACTGCTGGAGTACAAGGTTGCTAGCGTGGAAAGTTGATAGAGTCTTCTGGATCAACTCGGCCTCAGTTATAGCTTGCTTGCATAGCTTTTACTGAGATACAATACGATGTAGGGCTGAGTTGTACTTCGTCATAGACTTAAAGTCCTGAAAACAGAGGTTCAACCAGTCGTATTGAGCATGAGGGAGGAGTATATCGTTTTGTTGTTGGAAACGGTCCTTTAGGGACTTCCACAACGTTCCGGGGTCTCTCTCAGTGAGATATTCATTTTTCGGATCCTGATTAAGATGATGTCTGAGAAAAATCAAAACTTTCGCCTTTTGGGCGTTAGTTGATTTTGAATCATCGACAATAGCACCGCTTAAATTAGTTGAGGCTAGATGGATCTCGACATCTAACACCCATGTCAGGTAGTTTCTACCATCAAGAGCAAGCTCAGCGAATTCTCTTTTGGTAATATCAGACATTATACACTATAATTTTTAAAGTGACATGGTAAGTGATGTGACCAAATTTTGACAACGGAAAAATGAGGATTTATTTTATTATTCTAGAGCACATAGAAGCAAAAAGTTGGGCGTCATCTACCCAAAACATAAATTACGGTCCGATAAGTACCGGACTTCGCCTATCCGGGTAATATATGCGGACTATAATATGGGCACTATGTGCAAGAGTAATAATGCATGCGAGATAATTAAATCATAAAAGCATGCGCATATATCAATTAAGCATATAAGATAAAAAGAAAAATTTATTGAGAACTAATATTGAAATTAATTTAAGAAAAATTCGGGCTTAATTAATATGCAAGAATTATTACTATTTAATTTTTCAAGTATTTTTTTTCGTAAAATTTGATAAAATAATTTGAGTAGGGGAGAGCAGAGTTTAGTTAAAACCGAAAAACCGAGCCAAACCGAACTGAAAAATCAATTCGGTTCGGTTATTTCGGTTTTCGATTAGGTATTGGTTTTAAATTTTAGAAATTTTGGCTTTCGATTTCGGTTATCTAGGTAAAAATATTAAAATAACCGAAACCGAACCGAAAAGAGAGGATATATATATAAGTATCTAATTTCTAACCCTAGTTACATTTACTCATTTCCAAATTTACTGTCGTCCTCTCTTCTGGTCTTCCCTTCCCTATTCTCTAATTTTTTATTGTGGGTTATTTCTTTTGGCTGCAATCTATTAATATATATGAGGTTGGGCTGTTAGCAGGTTATAAGCATAAAAATATGGTCCAATTTAAAAGTCAACTATATTTCGGTTTATCGGTTATTAACAGAAACCGAACCAAAATTTTCAATTTCGGTTTTAAGAAATTTTGGTTCGGTTTCGGTTAGTTTTATATATAGTTTGGTTTATTTCGGTTATGGCTTTTCGGTTCGGTTCGGTAACAGAACCGAGCCATGCTCTGCCCTAAATTTGAGGGCACAAAAGTATTATTAAGATTATATAAGGCTCAAATAAAATAAAAAATATGGTCCAAAATGCATTGGGCTTAATTTGGCCCAAAAGTGGCTAGGATTGCACGGCATCCGGAGGCCCACGACCATGCGCGGCGATGGGCGCGACAACAGGCGCGCGGGCATGGGTGGCATTGGATGCACAGGTGTGCGGACGGGCGCGCACGGGCGATGGGCGCTGGTACAACGGGCGATGGGCGCGGGCGCTGCACGCTGTGTGCGACGGGCGGCAGGCACGCGGGTGCGACGAGCGCGACGGGCGGCGGTCGTTTAAACCCTAATTTTTTTCAATTCAATTTGATCCAATTAATTGCAAACACAAATAATAATTGATGCAATAATTCAAGTGCATATAAAATAAAATACGCATGGATCAAATAATTAGATACGACAATTAATAATCATGCAATAGGAAAAATAATTTAGATCGTACCGATTAGCCTCGGGCAGAGTCTCTTGCTGATAATGTGTTGTAAATCGAGAGCGTAAAATAGAGACGCAAATTTGTTCACCCAGTTCGTCGATAACGACTACGTCTGGAGCGTACCAAGCCAGGAGTTTCACTAATATTCTTGTGTATGCGTACATACAATTCTGAGTACAATGATCTATTTATAATAGAAAAGACCTAGTCTAAACCTAAAGCCCGTTTAGGTTATAAGTCCATTAGTAATATCCATACCAAATCTTTTAGATTTGGTATATTAAATCTGCTAAATTTATAACAATTATTCCATATTAAAATTAAGATACTATGATATAACATATTTTGTTGTTATACCTAAATGAATCTTTTTTAATTACCTTTCATTTCCTCTTAGATATTCGTATATAAATAGGCTAGTCAGAGCGAATGAAATGAGTTTCCTTGTTAGTAAATGGTGGGTCATGAGTCTTTCAAATTAGTAGGTAATAACTACCTACAATTATCATTTTGCCTACAAAAATTTATCCAAAAAAATTTCTTACAAAAATTCAGTAGACATTGTTGAAAATTTTTTAACCACAAAAAAATACTTAGCCATATTACCAATTTTCGTAAGCAATTTTATATTTTTATATAGGTAAATTTATGTATAAGTAAAAATAAAATTTTAATAGTATAAGTGGGTTTAGTTCCTATTCTCTAAATGTGGGCCTAAATATTTATTGTTTGAGTTTGGAAATATATAATTATATTTTATCTAATAGTAACACATTTTTTTGTTATACATCTCATTTCATTTCATTTGATAATGTACATATAATATAAAAGGTTTTCTTTTTCCGGGCCTTTAAACTCGTAGAACAGATCGACTCTGGCCTAACCAAATTATACTTAAAATATCTGGCACACTCTCATATGCACCTGGTGTACAGTGCACTTACTTAAAAGTTGAAATTGTTTACACCAAAATGTACAGTATGATTAGTTAAATTACATAGAAAAATTTATACTAAAACCCGATTTTCTGTGTAAATTTATTAATGTAATCTAACCACACATTTTAGTGTAGTCATATTATATTTTTCAGTGTAAACATTTTTAATTGTTAATTGAGTGCATCCTACATCAAGTTCACAGGGGAGATAGGGAGATAAAAGTTGCTGAAAGATATTAAATATCATTTCCCGTAATCCAAAAACGAAAAAGGATAATATGTACTTTAAAATCTGCATGCAACTTTTATAAAGATGTGATATAATCTCCAAATCCATTGCCACTCGACTTTCATCCATGAGGTTAACTTGTATTAATGACGGCCTTTTCGTGCTAGCTAAACTTTCTTTAGGGAAAATCTTCAACTATAAGTACTAACAAAAAACTTGAACTTCTCATATTCAAGTATTATTGATAAAAAAAATTGTAGCAAATATGAAGCTCTCTATGTTTCTAGTCACTTTTTTTCTAGGACTCGTTTTTTCCTTTGCTGAGAACACTCCCATCCCATGTTTGATCCCATAAGTCTCCAGGTGAATATAAGACCACGTGTATATGTGTGTCTTTATTTTTTTAAAATTTATTGTTTACAAGTATATATTGAGATTTTGAAAAGTTTATCATTAGAATTTCACTGAAATCTAATAATGTATGTAGGGCAAGACGTGGTGTGTCGCCGCACCAGGTGCATCGACTCTACATGCGGTCAATTAGATTGTAAACAAACAAATTAAATCAGGCGGTTCATGTTTTAATCCTGAGATATTGTGTTGGATTATATGCAAGGATAATGTTAATATGTGGGCTTGAGATTTAGGGGTGTAATAATCTACAAGATGCAATTAATTCTTGGGATGAGTCAATCTATATAGAACAAAGTCCTGATTTAAAATGAGATCTCTCCGCTAGTAGACGGTGGGTTATAGATCTATTGAAAAGTATTCATTGTTATCACTAAAGAGTATTAATTGTTTACCGAAAACAACTAATACTCTTTAGTGAAAGAGATTAATACTCTTCAGTGAAAACAACTAATACCCTTCAATGATTCATGTATGAACCAATTTCACTCTATACATACTCAATAAATAAAGTTGTGAGACCGTCATCACAAAAAACTCGCGTTTTAGCGACCGCCTACAATTCAGTCGCTAAATATTGAGTTAGCGACCGATTAACGACCGCCATAGACCACCGGTCTCAAACCAATAATTTTTGCGACCGATTAGGTAAGCGGTCGCTGAATCTACGGATTAGCGACTAAAACTCAAAGGCCAGTCAACCTAATTACCGCCGGTTTAGCGACCGCATTGGCGGTCTTTATATTCAAATTTTGATTAGCGACCGCCTTTAGGTCAACTAACCCGATCTTGGAAACAGGCAAGGTCAATTAATGCTGGGGGATTAGCGACCGCTAATTTTTTGGGACCGTCAATATATATGATTAGTGACCGCCTAAGGCGGTCGCTATTTTTTTTCCCCTTTTAGTCAGTAGCCGTACTCACTTCGGCCTATACTAAAATCGCCGCCGCCGCCAATCGCCGCTGCCGTCCGTCGAGCTTTCCGTTCCTGTCTATACCCTCCTTGCTTCTCCGTCTATCTAATAAACGTAAGTTTTTCGAACTTTAGCCGTTTATTATATATCTTTGTATATTTGAATAATGCATGAAGTTATATATATATATATATATATATATATATATATATATATATATATATATACACACACGTATATATATATATATAAATTTAATTGATTTATATTTGTAGTTGTGAATTTTAATTACATTTGTAGTTGTGAATTTATGGATATTTGTAGTTGTGAATTTATGGATATTTGTAGTTGTGAGTTTAATTGATTTATATTCGTAGTTGTGAATTTAGTGATTTATATTCGTAGTTGTGAATTTTGTTGATTAATTATATTCGTAGTTGTGAATTTCGTTTAGGGATATTCGTAGTTGTCAATTTTGTTGAGTAATTATATTCGTAGTTGTGAATTTAGTTTAGTAATTTTTGTAGTTGTCAATTTTGTTGAGTAATTATATTCGTAGTTGTGAATTAGGTTTAGGAATTTTCGTAGTTGTGAATTTTGTTGAGTAATTATATTCGTAGTTGTGAATTTAGTTTAGGAATTTTCGTAGTTGTGTATAAATATAATGTGTTATGTTAATCTTTTGAATTTAAATTTATTACAGATGAGCTCTCATGATAACCCCGATCAGAGTGGGTCACAGGGTCGGGGGAAGAGGAGGTCGGGGTCGTTGAGACCAGTGCTCCCGGAGGTTCGACGGGCCCCGGAGATGACACCATCCTCCTCCCAACAGTCCAGTGCTGCTGGCTCTACTTCTGTTGCCGGATCTACGGCTTCACGGCAGCATCCCCAGTTGGATAGACGTCTCACTATTGTCCCTAGCGACAACATGTAAGTATTTTTAGATAATTAATTAAATAATTTTAATTGTATTCATTAATATTAATTATTAATATTAACTTGAATTTTTTTTATGTTACAGTATGCTTCCAGGCCATGAGACTAGATGTAAGGTCTCAGAGGCCATTAAGAAGCTCATGTTCGAGGTTGGTGCCCACTCGTGGTCCATGGTGCCCGAGCGAAAGAGGAGGGAGTATTTCGAGAAGTTCAAGGTATATTTATTATAATTTTAAATACATTTAATATCTTATATTGAATTTATTTGTTAATATTTTATTTTTAATTTAACTGCAGAAGCTGTGCGTCTGGGACCCAACCCATGATAGTGTTATGTACCGCTTGTTTTGTGTAAAAACGCAGGAGCGGTACAAGAATATTATCTACGGGATGAAGAAGAAGTACGTTAGTGGGGAGCAGATGGAGCTAGGACGAGGGCTAGCCGGACGTTCCGTCTGGGACGCTTTGGTTGCTCACTGGAATAGTGAGCAATTCAGAGCCAAGTCTGAGAAGTCCAGGGAGAACCGGCTGAAGGACCCCACCGGGCAGGGCGTCGCCAGACATCGGGCTGGATCCCGGTCCATCTACGAGCACTCCCTCGCCTTTGTAAGTATCTACTGAATTTTAATTACATTTGAATATTAATAAATTTTTAAATGTTTAACATATCATTGAATCTGGTTCGAAACAGGAGAGAGAGCACGGACGAAAACTCTCTCTCTATGAGCAGATGGAGATCTCTCACCCAGTGAACCCGGAGACTGGGACATCTACGTACGCCCGCACCATCGAGATCCATGTAAGTATTTTTTTAATTTTAATTAATTTTAATTTAATTATTATAATTGTAGTTTAATTATTATAATTTTAATTTCAAAACCAGTTTAAGGATCGTCTCGCCCAGACCTTGCAGCAGGTGGCCCCCGGAGACGACAGCGGGGAGAACCCCACCCCTCCCCGGATTGACGAGGACCGCATCTATTTAGATGTGGTCAGAGTCAAGAAGGGGAAGGTCGTGGGGCAGGGCGGTCACAGTAAGGCCATCCTGCAGACCTACCGCCAGAGCAGTGGATCGTCCTCCTCGATCGACTCCACTCCCTCTCAGGTAGAGCGTGAGCTGAGAGCCGTCCGAAAGTAGATGGAGGCCCTCACGAGCTACAACGTGAGTTTTCGAGAGTGGTTCACCAGCATCACTCAGCAGATGGACATTAACGCCCAACCCCCACTCCCACCACATTTTGATGCCGGGGTGAGTGGTGCCGGTGGGAGCGGTGCCGGGGGGAGTGAGCACGGAGGTGATGAGGGTCAGGGCGATGATGGGGATGTCGATATTGATATCGAGGAGTTACTCACTGGGGGGATTGACGAGAGATAGATGAATTTTTTTTATTTTATGTTGAATATTTTATTTTATTTGTTGAATACTTTAATTTTGTTGAATATTTTATATTTTTTTATTGAATATTATAGATTTGCATATATTTTTTATTGAATAAAAAAGTTAGTAAATATATATATATATATATATATATATATATATATATATATATATATATATATATATATATATATATATATATATATACTAGTGTTAAACCCGCGATTATCGCGGAGCTGCACATAAAATATATGGTAAAGTTACTAATCAATTTTTTAAGGTTTATAAATGTTGTTACTATTATTATTTTATTTATTTAATATTTTTATTGTAATTTTAAAAATGTTAGTTAATAATAAATAATTATATTCCAAGGACAATAAACTATAAATTCATGACATTTATTATTAACCAAATGTTTAGAAAATAATATTTACAAATTGATGGAAATCTCCCTATAAGCAACATTTGTTGCATATTTGGAAGAATTTCCTTTAGAATCAAGTGACAAAATCTTCAATCCTCTACCCGATCTAACTCTGGATATTGCAACATAAAGTTTTCCATGAGTGAAAACAAGCTTGGGAAGATACAATCCAATAGTAGAAAGCTACTGTCTTTAGCTTTTATTTATTGTCATGACAAAACACAGTTGGAAATTGGAAATTGGAAATTGTCGCCTTGTAAAATTTACCGGCATTGTAGGACAAGAATTTATCAATGTCATACTTGGGATGAAGACTTTATTTTCAACATTCCTTTCAGATATTATTTCAGCCTCGAGAATGTGGTTGTCAAGTTTGGTGACGATCAATCTTGTTCCATTGCACAAATTGGATTTGTGATCAATATTTCATAGTAACACTATAGGCACTTCTTCTTTCAAGATCAGACGGTGATTTGACATTCCGGAACACCTAACAGAATTTAAAAATTCAACTGTAATCATCTATCTATTACCTCCTTCTTGAAATTCAGAGGCACAAACAATGTCTGAGCTCAAGTATATTTTAGTATCACCCAGAATCACAGATAGAATCTTATCATTACACTCCCATATTATTTTATAATATGGTTTCTGGAGAATTCATTGGAGATGATATGAGAAGAATTAAGAATAAATTCCTTACGTAATGAGCAATTGCCCAATAACTTACTTCTACTATCTCATCAATGTACTCACGATCATCATCCAGGAATCTCATCGGATAGCAAGCATCCTTAAAGGTATCGTAGACAACATCATCAATGGTTCGTATCATCTCGTAAGATGTTGATCCCTTACTATAAGGCAGTAAAAGATATAAATAATACTCTTCACCAGCCTTCGGTGAAACATTATATATTCTTCCCAATGAAGATCTATTATTCCTTCATTTATCCTTTTGGTTCTTTTTTCTATATCAAACATATATCAATGGAAATTCCACATAAGTCAGGTTCTTTGCATTGTCATCTGTTTTATTTTCATCCATCCACGCTAAAAATATTGATTTACCCGTAGATGGTCTTTCGAGTACATCATCAATGTAATCTTCATCTCGAAAAATAATGTTTTGTTGATTAAGAAGATGGAAATCCAATATCATTATAGGTGGATACCTATAATTTATATCGCACTGAAGCATTCTCCAAACTGCCTCACACGAAGATATGCACCGACAGTTCACATAATTTTCCACTTCATCTTTTGATTTTGATTCACCTTCGGTGACTCCTTCATTCTCTACAGTAGCACTAACTCTTCAGTAACACAATGCAACTCATATTATATGCATGTAGATAATGCAGCTCAGTGTAACATCAACCACATATTCACCAATATTAGATAAATATTTAATATTTTGTAATAGACAATTCATGCTCAAACAATCAACTTACACAAAGTAGAAACTAAAAAAAAAAATTAGATTTAATGTAACGAAAAAATATAGAGAGACCTTCGACAACTTGAATTTTGTTAATCTTTGTGGAGTATAAGAGAGAAGAGATTCTTTCTGAAACAAATGGATTTCAAATTCTTTGTAGTATGATATTTAATATAATAATGATGATCGGTGCACATAAATTAAAACTATGAAATAAAACTAAAAAGTTTGAAAAAAAATGTAATGATGAAATAAAACAACCATAAGCTTTTTGCCCTATTATATGAGTAAGCCTCATGTGAAACTTGATCATAACATAAAACTGATACAATTACATGTAGTTATTGAAACCATAACGTACATGTATTTATACCAAAGCATTTTATAATATGAAATATAATGGTATCAGCTAATTACACGTAATTATATTGATGAATTTATGCAACTGTATCATTGAAAATATGTAAAATATAAATATCATACTATGAAACTGTTTAACTCTAATTTTTGCGTAAATATATTAAGATTGTCATATTGAATTTATAAATTTTATACACTTTAATACAATATATAAAGAAATAAAATGATAACCATGTTAAATTAAATAAGCAAATGAGAACATGAAACTGTTATAGTATATAAAATTAATATCCAATGCAATATGTTGCATCTAATACGTTATGTATACATATATACTTACTGAATTTGATTAATAAATTGATATAAAATATTTCACAATTAATACTATATAGTATTTTATATGAGTATGTATAGTGTGAAACTTGTTCATACGTAAACTATTTTGCAATACCTCTTAATAGAACCAATTTACACATTTTAGTGAAAACAACTAATACCCTCTAGTGAACACAATTCATACCTAGTGTACCCTTCAACACATACGCTTTAGTGAAAATAACTTGTACACTCCAAAACTAATACCCTTTAGTGAAAATAATTAATTACTTTTAGTGAAACAACTACTGTCCTTCAAAGTGTCCAAGTCATGTTTTTTTTAGTAATTATTTTATTGAATTTTCGAATTGTATGCCCTTCATGTTTTTGTATGGGAAATTACCAAGGTTGAAAATATCGGTATCGATGGATATATCAGAACCTTAATTTTGTGGAAATATCGATGGATATATCGAATATCGATATCGGTAAATTTAAAAAATTATAAAAAATTAATAACAAACTTTTAATACATAAAATTTACAATAGAATTTTACCATATTTTACATTTGTGATATTTAACAAAATTATGGATATTTTTCGATACTTTTTCGATATTTCTCGATATTTTTTTATATTTACCGATATTTTACCGATTTTATGCTCAATTTGCACAAAAATATAGTCGAAGTTGATTTTATATACTGATATTTATTGATTTTTTACGGATATTATGGAAATATTGTTACCCCCAACATCGATATCGGTGGCCACGAAAAATGGATATATCGAGGATATATCGTGGAAATTTTCGAATATTTTCATCCTTGGTAATTACTATGATAGTCATAGGTGATTTTATGCACTTCACGTTAATCTATTCAAACCTATATTCAATATATTGTTCTTTGCTAAGTACAAAATTTGTTCTGAAATTTACAGGTAAAGACCAATTCATTAATTAAGAATGTAAGAATCAAAATATAATCTTCAAGGTCCAAAAATTGCATTACAGTTTACAGGAGTTATCAGGGGTTTTCAGGGATTTAATCCAGTCTCCGTAAATATCGAACAAATCCACCCACCAACATATGTTAGCGGTGCATTGAGTCACCATCGATTTATAAAAAATATATTTTTTAAATGGGTTCACTCAGGACAAAGTCATTTCAAAATATATTTAGGACAATCTAAAAATTCTAATCTTAGATTGAACTTGTGTACATAGACACAGGCTTTAGAGTAAAGTAAAATGAAGATTAAAAGGAGTCAATATTCTAGAAACTACATGACTTGACTCCTGAACACAGTTCCATTTTTAATTTGTAACAAAATCTAAAATACATAGGCAATGTTCATCACCAAAATAAAAACTCATTACCTTACTGCATTCCAGCAAAATACGATCAACTTGAAGATCATTTCACCAAACGCACTATATAACATAAATAAATAAAAAAATCACAAAGATTAGATTGAATAAGTTACAACACGTGACATATATAGATTATAAACTCTTAGTTGTAAAATATTGATTTAACATGATAAGAAATATATGTTGAAAATTATGTTCTATGTCATATACAAATAAAAATACATAAATATATAAATTATGTTCTAATATTTCACAAACACACTATATAACACAAATAAAAATAAAAATAAAAATCACAAAGATTAGATTGAATAAGTTACCACACATGACATATATAAATTATAAACTGTTAGTTGTAAAATATTGATTTAACATGATAAGAAATATATGTTGAAAATTATGTTCTAATATTTCACATGTCATTTGGTTGGTAAACCACCATGTACTCATAAGAATAAGTACATCTTTCAAAAGAGTTCATCGTAACTCTCTTTCACCTAACTTTATTAATCTTGACGCACTGTATTAGTAAGACATTAAGAAAAAAAAATTCTTAGAAAATATTAGAACATAAGAATTTAATACAACTATCTATAATAATTAAAGTATTTCAACACTAAAATATTGTCAAACAAAAAGGTACAACTATAATGAAAGAAAGTGGAGTTTGCCCTTAAAATTGCTCACATTACTCATTTTTCATAAACCATTATTTTGCCAAAATGAGAATAAAAAATTTTAACAGCTTAAATTTTGACAAACTGTTCTAACATAAATCATTTATAGAGTTTTACTCAATATGGAGGTGAAAAATATAAAAATATATAAACACCATTAAAAATCGAATTTAATCTGAATGAAAAATATCTAGATACAAATAGTTATCTTTCTTATATATGGTGAAACCTACAAAAAATATCACCTTATACATTTTGGTGTAAATAGAGTCAAGCATAATTCCCAAATGAGAATATTATATATGCTCCAAGATTCAAGAATAATTCCTGAACGGAAATATTATATATGTTCCATCTTAATATCCATTAATTGCTACAAATGTTCACTAAGATGTGGTTTTAATTTTTTTTTTCTAAATACATTTAGTAATATCACTTTAGAAAAAACTCATATAGTAAGAATATCAAGAACTTATATATTCATGGCTACATGTGAGGCCTCAAGTATTAAAAAAAAACTTAAATTTATTAATTTATACGATTTTTTTTAAAATATCACTTCATAAGAATAAGTTACCACACATGAAATATATAAATTATAAACTCTTAATTGTGATGTTATATACTTACGTGCGTATTGATCTTGTGTTGATTTTGAATGAAATATGATTTTTAATCAAATTTTAATATAATAATTACTTTACATATTTAAACTTTTTTTTGGGAATAAAGAATTGTTGTATTATGTATTGTTTATTTACAATGGAAACAACTGCCCGAGTTTACAACGTGAAAAGCCATCACAATTTTTTTTAACTTCAATATAAATCCACCACCATATTATTTAAATATATTCACTATTTTATGAGTCAATTCATCAAGCATCATTAATTTAATTTCGGCTAGTAGTAGTAGGTTAATCTAATAAATTAATTACTGATTTGATTTGCCGGAGTTTAATACTAAAATTTACCAGACCAATTTATATTCTAATTTTGATTTAATATAACAATTATTATGTTGGATTATTTGCATATTAATTTTTAGGCGGTGTTTCATTTTCTTCGATCAAGTTTGACCAGATTTTTTTAACTAAATAAATTATAAACCAATTATTATCGATTATAGATCGATGAGTTATTAACCATACTTTATTTAACTATGCTTGAATGCATATACTTATTACACCACATGCACGTATAAACTATAATTTTAAAAAGAAAAACCAATATATTAAATATTCAAAAGTATTAGTTGATCCAATCTAAAATAAAAAAATTAGTTGATTGTTGCAACCACATGTATTATGATATATCAATTTATAAAATATATTAACTGATGTCAATTATCTAGTTAAAAATATATCATATGTTTCCATTACAATTTTTTTTTAATTTTATACTCAAAATTATAGTTAATACATATAACTAAAATACTTTTTATTATATGCTCCTTCCATTTTAAAATAAATTTGGTTTAAAGGTTAAAATTTTGTTGCAAAATTAGAGGTAATGCATCTCAAATTTTCGGGTCTACATTACATTAGAATAGTAGTAGACTTTACTTTTTTCTTTGTTGAATTAACATACTGGTAAAAATTAATGGCCGATTTTAGTCAAGAAGCAAATATTAAGCTTATACTGATTTTCTATATAGTAGGATGTAATTTAGTAAAATAAAGTAGTTCACACATTAATTCATAAACAACTAAGCTTATACTAATTTGCTATATTGAAGATTTTATTTATGTAACAACAATTATATATACAAAAGAATGAAATTATAAGAGTTAATCTCTTATAAAAAGAGAATATATGTCACAATAAAATTAATTCCTCATTTTTAGCCCCTCAAAATGCGTGACTGATATTTCATGAATATATCTTGTTATTAGATAAAAATATATTTTATGAAATTAATTGATCAAATCTACAATTATATCCAAAACATATATATATCAATTAGGATATTATGATTTTAAATATTAATTAATAATTTACCCTAAACTGTGGAATAAAATTAGGGATTATATTCAATGAGATGTCTATGACTCTTGGTCTCCCTAGTCTGCATGCTTGACAAGTGTCCTATTGACCTTTTTTTTGACCTTATCTAAGCTAAATCTTAGTTACAAAGTTTTTTTTGGTCTTATCTCGGACTCATTGTTGTTCGTCCAGGTCGGCTTAGTTGATCCAGTATGGATTCTTCATCAAAGTTGCTCGCCTTTTGAGGGTATGGCTTAAGAGTCGTTCGCCTATATACCTTGTTGAGCTGAGCTTTGGAATCTTGGTTCTTTGTTTGTGTGCATACACCTCTTAGGTTGGTAAATACATCACCTTTCATTAATGTTGCTCGTCATCAGTGACTTGGCGGAATGTTCATATCTGGTCTCGGGTCTTAAAACCTGTTCGCCAGTATGTTGTTCGTCACTAGAGCTGTTCGTCACTTTATGCACTTCCCAGGTTGATTAGTGCACACCCACCTAGATCTTTCTTGCTAATTATTTAATCCTTGTCCGCACCACAATGGATGATGTTTGCCTATCAACAATTGCCCCCTATCCTGACTATATGTTGCCATGGACGAGCACCTAAGGGCGAGCAACAATAGTTAGGATACTAAACCGATGAGGATCGGGACGAATATCATTGGTCCCGACGAGCAACAAATGGTCCGTCGTTTCGTCTCCCCAAGGTCTGGGGGTTGTACGAAGATGACGTGGGCGGCATGATTGCGCGCCGCCCACGCGCGATCAATCCCGAGGCCACGCACCCCTACAATTGCTCGTA
Source organism: Ballota nigra (assembly GCA_947034835.1). NCBI lineage: Eukaryota > Viridiplantae > Streptophyta > Magnoliopsida > Lamiales > Lamiaceae > Ballota > Ballota nigra. The sequence continues at coordinate 27,985,040 of OX344730.1, forward strand.
GACCCCTTGACTTCTTTTCGAATTCGTAAATTGACCCCGCCTTTTGTCATTTTAGTCCATATTTTACTGGAAATTACACCTTGTACCCCGTTTCTTGCTGGGGTATAAATAGAAAGGGGAAACAAATATTTTCCCACTTTTTCACTCCTTGCTACAGTGCTCCGTCGTCTTCCTTCATTTCCGGCGATCTGAAGTTTTTCGGCGTCCATTTCTCTAGCCTTTTGCCTCCAATTTTGAAGTAAGGTAGTTATTTGTTCATTTCTCTCATTCTTCACTCTCTTCTTTCGTCATTTTCTTCATCGCCACCGTGGGGAGAATTTGCGCCGCCGTTGTCTACCCAGAACTGCCACCGGAGTTTTGAAAAAACATACTTTCAAACTAACTAGCCACTCTCTAAGACTAATGTCCTCCCATTCGAGCAATAAAGGATCGGAGGAAGAATTGGACCCCTTGTTTCCAATCGTGCCATTTGTCGAACAGCCGCCGTTTGAGGTTTCCTCAGAAGCGCATCCCGACGTAGATTCCGTGGTCCGATCAACGGGGGATTCTGGTGCTCGCCAATCCGGCGAAAAGGCTAGGGAGGCCACAAGCAGCTCCTCCGACGAGCAATCTTCCTCGAATTCTGAATCTGGGGAAGATCCGGAATTTGACGAGCTTACCCCTGAATTTCTGGAAGGGATAGGGTTTCCAGTCCCTAAGATGCTCGAGAATGAGATTCCCACTGGTGTTGCTCGTCCATTTGATTGGCGAGCATATTCTACCAAGCATGCGAACAACTTTCCTCGCCCCCCGCGTCAAGTTTTGGATTTGGTAAGAACCGAGTACCAGGCGAGCAGGATTGGAAGCGTTGTTCGCAAAGACGAGCTAAACCTCATCCGGGAGGCATATCAAATCCCCCATGACATCTTCATGTGGGCTCCCCAAGAAGAAGGAAAGAGTTGATCGTCCTCCTCCAGGGTTCACGGCGATCAACATAGACACGCTGATCGCGGGGCTAAGGTTGCCATTGCCTCCCATTGTTGGTCGCTTTCTAGAGGCGACCAACTTAGCCATCACCTAAATAACCCCTATTGGGTGGATGAACTTGCTCGGCATCATGGGCTTGTTCGCCCTGGAGGGATATGTCGACCGCATCACTGCCGAGGAGGTCAACTATTTGATGACCATTACCAAATGTCTAAGGGGAGAGGAAGACTGAGAGGACCATCGAGTACGTGAACAGACTGAAGTGCAAGAAAGTTGCTCGCTTGTTCACGTACCCCCACCATCTGGAAGCTCAAATTGAGGTGCCCCCAGGTATAGAAAGTTTCTAACTTTCAATATATATCTTGCTCGTCGTTTGTTTCTTTAACTTGCTCGCCTAACTCTTTTATTTCATCTTCTTTTTTTTTAGTCGAGCAAGTCACCGTCGCCGTCCCTCCCTGTTTTGGATTTTTGGAGCAAAGAGTCCACGAGATGCCGCCTCCAAATGGAAGGAGAAAGAAAGGTGACCCCCCCTCCAAGGTGCTAGCAATGACCAACAAGGCCGAGGGGGCCCGAGTTGCTCGCCCGGCGGCGCCTTCTGCAAATCCCCCACCATCTCCTCCCCCGGCCCCATCCCCACGAGGAGCAAAGCACTTGAAGAATGGGGACGTGACCTTTGTGAGCCAGGCTGCTCCTGCCGGACACAAAGGCAAGGAGAAGATGGGGGAAAGCCATGCTCCCTCCACACTGAAAAGGAAGCTGCTCGCCACACTTCCACTGAGCTGGCCGAGAGGGCGGGCAAAGCGGGTAGGGACTCTACCCCCATTCACGGCCCTGAAGATATTACCCATCTGGGTTGGGACGACCAAAAGTTCCAAGAGTAAGTTTACTCTCGCTTCTGCCGAACAAGTTTCATTTTTCCTCTATATTTTTCTAAGTATCATTTGTTTTCTTGTTCGCAGATACCGTTCTGGCGACCATCCTGGGCGAGCAAGTGCCGTCCATCAGTATGCCTGCTCCAAGACTCCCGTCAACATAAGGGAGATCCCAGGCGACCATGTTCGCAAGGCGACGGAGTTGATCGCCCGTGCTTGGACACGACCCCTGGACAAAATTATCTCCCAACAAGGGCTGGCGGACAACATTCATCTCTCCATGATGCATCATGCCAATGGCCTTGTCACGGCCCAGAAGGCAATGGCCCAGCTAGCCGAGCAAGAAGAAGCTGCTCGCCGTTACGCAAGTACTGCTCGGCAGCTCACGGAGGAGAAAGACGGCCTGGTCAGCCAGTATGAGGCCAAACTTGCTCGCCTCAATAACCAGATCAATGTTTATATTGACAATGAAAAGAAATATCTTGGAGAAATCCAAGGCTTGTCTGGTGAATTGGGAGGCAAAGATGCCTTGCTTAGGGGTATGCAAAATACGGTCTAAACCGAATAAACCGACCAAACCAAATCGAAATATAAATTTTGGTTCGGTTTTTGGTTTATGGTTCGGTTTACGGTTTTGTAATTTGAATTTTTTTATTTCGGTTCGGTTTACGGTTTCTACGATTTAAAAACCATATAAATTGAACCGAACCGAAATATTTTTAATAATAATAATATATTTTATGTATATTAATATTCACTAAATAAATATTTAATAGCTTATGTTCTAATATAATATAATAATATTAATATTAGATAATTTAGATTCACGCATAAAAGACTTAAATTGATTTGTGTTTTGCATAAAATACCTGAGGAGTGGTGTTTTGTGTTGATTATATTTTTCAAATTGTTGTTTAGCTTTTGAAAACTATTATGTTGATATTTTTATTGGATTATGTAGTAGGGTTATTGATTAATCTTTGCTTAAATTAGTATTTAAATGTTGACATGTTGCAAATAATTAAATGAAACAAGTGTATTGATGCTAAAAAAATTAAACTGATTTAAAAAAAATTGTAAAAAATTTCGGTTTGTACGGTTTGGGACCGAACCGAACCAAAATATTTCGGTTTGGGACCGAACGGTTTTTTTAATATGGTTCGGTTTTTGGTTTATAAAAAAATTTCGGTTTGGTGTTCGGTTTGACTAATACGGTCACCGAACCGACCGTTGCACACCCTTAGCCTTGCTCGGCGAAGAGAAGAAAAAGCTGTCCGCGGCCGAGCAGAAAAACGCCGAGCTCGAAGCAGAAGTTGCTCGCCTCAGGGACGTGGAGGCCAACACCTTCACCCGCAAGCAGCTCGAGGCTGAACTCCAGACCCGGTCTGCCCCCATCTCAAACTTAGCCTACATCTGCACCTACGCCGACTGCATTCGCATGGCTGACGCGTATGATTTCAAGGATATGGTGGAGGAAATGGGCAAAGACTTGACCGAGTTTCTGGAGAACTATCCCCCGCCGAACAACATCGAGATCCAGCTGGGGTATATAGCCGAGTTGGGGGTCAAGATTGATAAACTTGACCCCAGTATCATTATTACTCACCCTCCACCTCAAGTTGATGAGGGCGAGCAAGAAGAGGAGCCGTCTGCCATGGACGAACAAACTGCTAAGGAAATGGAGCAAAAAACAGCTGAGGACATGGCTAGAGAAATGATTGTTGATCCTCCTGCCGACCAAACTCAAGATCTTTCACCCGCCGAGCAGCAATAGATTTAGGACAATAGTCTTTATTTTGTAATAGTTGCTCGCTCTTTTTGTAGTACTTAAACTTTTGTACTATTTTTTAGGCTCAATGTCTTTTATTTTAATGAAGTGTATTTCTTTTGTTCGCTCATTTTCTTTATATGTTAATTGCCTTCACATTTTTGTTAATGCTTTTGCAATTATAACACATAATTTTGGGCTTTGTTCGATTTGAACTTTGCCTTAATGGAATTTGGGTTTAGCATTAGGTTCTGCTCATCTTAAAAGACGAACAACCTTTAAGTGGCTTTGGTCCTCAAAGATGGACTTGTACCTCGAGCTTTGGACTTTTCTTCTGACGAACAACTATATATACATAATGTAAAAAATTTACAAGTGCTATAAGACTGCTCGTCACTAATATATACAACCTGACGAACAACTTTGAACACTAACTAAAAACATGCTCGCTTATAATATTTTTTTCGAGCAACTTTGTCTAATAATTAAAAAAGATGAAACAACAGCAGACTATACAATGTGCCGAACAACTTTTCATTCTATACTTAGCAAAATTTTCAAAAGATTAGGTAAGTTTTTGGTTTGCCTTATTTGGTTCACTTGCCCCCCAAGATATTTGTTCGCCCAATCAAGAACTTGTTCGTCTCATTGATAGTACTTCTTCAGATGTACAACATTCCAGGAGTATTGGGCCGGCTTGCCTTCCATATCTTTGATATCGTATACCCCATTAACGAATTTTTCCGTTATACGATACGGGCCCTCCCAAGTTGGTCCCAATACACCTGGAGGTTGGGCGAGCAACTTTCTTAGAACCATATCTCCAACTCTAAATTCCCTGATTTTAACATGGGAATTGTAATAGTGTTCTGCTCGCTGCTTGTAGGTAGCATTTTTTAGCTCGGCACTTAATCTTTTTTCTTCGAGCAAATCCATCTCAGTAGCTAGAGCAGAGTTGTTCGCCTGCTCATCAAAGTTGGTCGTTCTGAACGTGTTGGCCTTTAACTCAATTGGTATTACAGCTTCTGTTCCGAAAGCCATTGCAAAAGGTGTTTCTCCGGTGCTTGACCTGGGAGAAACTCTATATGCCCACAGGACTTCCGGAAGTTCTTCAGACCAACTGCGTTTGCTCTCCGCTAGCCGTACTTTTAATGTATGCTTAATTATCTTGTTTACGGCTTCAACTTGTCCATTCGACTGGGGATGATAGGGCGTAGAGTAATGTTTTTTTATTCCCCACTTTATACATAAATCTCTCAACTCTTTCCCATCAAACTGTGGACCATTGTCTGTCACAATGGTTTGTGGAACTCCAAAATGACAGACAATATTCTTCCAAATGAAGTTGATCATTTTCTGCTGCGTGATCTTTACTGCTTCTGCCCATTTTGTATAATAGTCGACTGCCACGACAGCAAATCGAACATTTCCAACTCCTGCTGGGAAAGGACCAATAATGTCCATCCCCCATCTTGCAAATGGCCACGGGCTATAAACTGATACGAGCTGTTGGGCCGGGGTATTAATGTTTGGGGCAAAAATCTGGAATTGATGGCAAGTCTTTGCTTTCTTGATCGCATCCTGGCGTAAAGTCGGCCAATAGTAGCCTTGTCTAATAGTTTTGTACGCCAAGGCTTGCCCCCCAGTGTGATTTCCACATACTCCGGCATGTATTTCTTCGAGTATTGCTCGTCCTTGCCCCCTAGGCAAATATTCGAGAAGTGGGATTGATATTCCCCTTTTGTAAAGCTGCTCGCCCACCAGAGTGTATCTGGCGGCTTGCTTTGTTAGTTTGGCAGCTTCAAAAGGGTTGTTTGGTTTTTCCCCACTTTTCAAGTATTTGACTATACTTGTTCTCCAGTCTTCTTCTTCACTTGCTTGTTCGTCAAGTTGGTTGACATTATAACTTCTTGTTGATAGATCATTCATCTTTGTAATTATAATGTCTGCCAACTCTGCAGGTCCTTCACTTGTTGCTAGTCGGGCCAACGCATCTGCTTGCGTGTTGCTTGTCCTTGGAATTTGTTCAATGAAGACTTGTTCTAACAAGGACATTAGGTAAGCAACAATCCGCTGATACTCGATCGTGTGATCGTCTTTCGCCTCATATTCACCTCGGACTTGGTTCACAATCAATTGTGAGTCGCCAAATATTTGTAACCGTCTAACACCTACTGCAAGAGATAGGTGGAGACCAGCAATGAGAGCTTTATACTCAGCTTCGTTGTTGGTTGCCATGAAACCAAATTTGATCGCAGAGGTGAATACTTGTCTGTCAGGGCTAATTAGAACTACTCCTGCCCCCGAGGTTACATTAGTTGAAGATCCGTCAACATAAAGATGCCAGGGGTGATCAAGTCCTCTCGTCGAATTTGGTGGGAAGGTTAGTTCGACTATAAAGTCGGCTAACACTTGCCCTTTGATCGCTGTTCGAGGAGCATAGGTTACCCCAAATTGACTAATCTCTAGTGACCATTTTAGTAGACGACCAGCTGTGTCGGGGCGATGGAGAATTTGTCTGAGTGGGAAAGTTGTTAGCACTTTAACTTGATGGTAAAAAAAGTATGGTCGTAACTTCCTCACACTCATGACAAGTGCTTACACTAGTTTCTCGGTTGGAGAGTATTTGATCTCCGCCTCGTGCAAAGCTTGGCTGACGTAGTAGATAGGTTGATGGAATTTACCATCTTCCCGTACTAGAACAGAGCTGATTGCCACTTCTGACGCTGCTAAGTACAAGTATAGCTTTTCTCCTGGGACGGGTTTTGATAGGATTTTAACATCTCCCAGGTAGTCTTTAAGTTGGTCGAACGTCTTTTGACAGTTGTTAGTCCATGTGAACTGTCCTTTCTTGATGGCTTCGAAGAATGGACGACATTTGTCCCCCGATCTGGATATGAACCGATTCAATGCTGCTAGGCATCCCGTGAGTCTTTGCACTTCTTTTATCGAACGTGGTGGTTGCATATCCATGATAGCCTTGACTTTTGCTGGATTGGCTTCAATCCCTCGTCGACTAACAAGATGGCCCAGGAATTTTTCGGAGTGGACTCCAAAACTGCTCTTCTTTGGGTTTAGCTTCATATTGTAATGTCGAAGAATATTGAACACCTGGGTTAAATGCTGAAGATGGTCTTCCTTCCGGGGGCTTTTGACTACGATATCGTCTACATAGACTTCTACCGTATCTCCGATTTGTTCGTCGAACATCTTGTTCACCAATCTTTGGTATGCTGCTCCGGCGTTGATGAGGCCGAAGGGCATCCTCTTCCAACACAACAAGTTTTTGTTCGTATAAAATGCTGTGTTCTCTTGATCGTCTGGATGCATCGGAATTTGATGGTACCCGGCAAAGGCATCCATGAATGTAAGCATTTCGTGACCTGCAGTGCTGTCCACCAATTGGTCAATGTGAGGAAGAGGAAAGTTATCCTTCGGACATGCTGCATTCAGATCTATGAAGTCTATGCATAGCCTCCAGGTCCCATTTGGTTTCCTCACAAGGACTGGGTTTGCTACCCATTGTGGACAGAGTGCTTGTCGGATTAGGTCGTTGTCTAACAACTTCTTTACTTCTTCATTCAAAGCCTGATACTTGTCTGGGCCATATTTTCTTCATTTTTGATGGACGGGCCTTTTTGCTTGATTGATATTGAGCTTATGGCAAGTATGTTTTGGATCTATCCCCACCATGTCTGCATGAGACCAAGCAAAAACATCTAGATTTTTGCTGAGGAACTCTTTCATTCGGGATCTGTAAGGCTCAGGGAGCTTAGATCCTATGTATAATTCAAGATCCTGGTTTTCAAGATTAACTTTGAACACCTCCAGTTCTTCAACTGGAGTTGCTCGTCATTTTTGTCCTTTCCAACGAGGACCAAGTATTGGTCCCTCAGGGTTGAAATCATTTTCGATGCTCATGGGCTCTGCTCTCAGGCGGGGATCTAGATCGTCAGTTGGCCCTGATTCATTGTTGTTTGTCAACACCTGGCCCTCCAAGTCATCTAATAAATGTTGCTCGTCACCACCTCTTTGTTTTTCGTCAGATGGAAGTTCTCCATGGGTGGTGATGAGTTGTTCGTCCAACACTTGTTCGTCAGAGTATTGCTCGTCAGTATCCATGTGGTCCTCTATGTCCATCATGTTCTCGAGTATTGATGGTTCATCAGCAGGATAGCTAGTTGTGGCCTCCATCATGGACACTAATGCATGTTTGGCTTGCAACTGTAGGAGACATTCTCTGGCCTTTCTTTGATCTCCCTTCACTGTACCTGATCCGCTTGCTGTAGGGAACTTTAGGCAATAATGGTAAGTTGAACATGCAGCTTTGAATTCATTTAGAAAATGTCGACCAAGAAACCCGTTGTAGGTTGATTCCTGATCGACGACCAAGAAATCAACCATTCTTGTTATGTTTTTTTCGGGTTCCTCGACCGTTACAAGCTGAACGGACAACCTAATTTCCCCTAACGGGACTGTTACAGCATTTCCGAAGCTTAAAATTCTGTGATTTGAAGGTCGGATGTAGCCCGAGTAGTCTCCAAGTTGATCAAGCGTCTTTTTGAAAAGAATGTTGGTGTAGGCCCCGGTGTCCACCAACAATCTATGTACCCTGGTCTCCATAATCTTGGCACAGATTACGAGCGAATCGTTATGGGGGGTCAAGATTCCCTCCAAATCCTTCTCAGTAAAGGTCAATTCTGTTGTTTGCATAATGGATGGCTTAACCCCCATTGCTTGTACTTGATCGCTCGCAATTCGGCTTTTCTTTTTCGGTTGGAGATCGGCGGCCATCCATCAGAACATCCTCCCGCTGGTTCCGCGGGTTCCATCATATATAGATCTTCGAGTGGACGAGCAGCAACAGCCGGAACTGGTCGTCCTGGTTTATTGTTTTTCTGAGGTTGATCATCCTCATCCTCAGAGTTGTTCTCCCGGACTCTCTTTCCGGGTTGCCTCTTAATAAAGTCGGAGAGTTTCCCCTCCTCGTAGAACCGCCAAAGCTGCTTGAGCAAATCTCTATACTCGCTCGTAAAGTACCCTACGCTTTGATGGTAGGCACAATACTTGTTAGGGTTGAGTTTGCCGGTGTCTTGACGGATTTTCTGTGGAGGGGAGTGCAACTCCTTCTCTTTCACATTTTCATAAACAGTATCGACTGACACTGTTAGCACCTGATTCAACTTTTCCTTGAGCTCCGTCCCTTCAGTGAATGCCTTCATATTTTTCGGGACTCGATAGCCTGTTGTGCCAGGTTTCTTGTTATTATCCTTGGGATCAGCTTTGTTCTCCCCCAAGTTTGATTGCAAGGCCTCGTGCATGGAAACGAATATGCCGGCTTGATTTCTGAATTCGGCATAACTTCTTGGGCACTTTAGACGTACCTCCTTCCATAGCTTCGATCCTTTTTTCAACCCGGCCATAACGACAACAATTTTCGTATCCTCGCTGATGGGCTCACCCTCCAACAGCACCTTGTCGAACCTTTCCATGAACGCCCGATCGGACTCGTCGTCATTTTGTTTTAGGTCTGACAATCGGTGATTTTGGGACAAATATGATCCCGCCATAGAGAAATGGGAAAGGAACTCTCGGCTCAGTTGAATGAACGAGTGGATAGATGCTGGTGGCATTACCGAAAACCACTTGTGCACCCGGTCCCCCAAGGTTAATGGGAAGTTTCGGCATTGGGTGGCATCGCTGGCTCCCACCAAGACCATATAATCTGAGTACTTTGTTAAATGAACCCTGGGATCAGCAAGGCCATCGTATTGGATACTTGCTGGGAATTGGACCTTATTTTGAATCGGGGCTTTCAGAATGAGGGATGATAATGGTGAGGATGGCAAGCTGGTCGTCCCTACTCCTCTTTGTTGGTCCAATTGTCCCTACATGCTCTCCACTGCCCTTCTCAGGCTTGATAGCTCATCCAAAGATGCCCCCTGGCTTGGAGGCTGTTCGGCGAGCAAAGGTACAAACCTTTCTGCTCGTCGCAGTCCCTCACTCGAAGTGGGCAAATCCCGGAGCTGCTTTCTAGGGTTGCTCGCCGCATTTGGCCCTAGACGCCTGAAGGCAGACTGGGAGAGTCTCTCATGAACTGAGGGGCGTGGTTGTTCAAATGTTGTTCGCCCATGCTCTGCTCCCTAGCGAAAAACTTTCTCATGTTGTTGGGGTTGACCAAGTCTATCCTGGGCACTGGAACGAGTTGTTCCATGGCTCGACATTGTTGTTCGCCCGCGAGTAGACTCAGCTTGGCCCTCTCTTGGTTCGACTACCTTGGCTTTGCCCTTATCCCGCCTGACTTGGGCGCTATTCACCTCGTGTTGTTCGCCCCTTGCTGACCTGGCCCTAACAACCTCCAGGGGTCTGTCCCTAGGCCTCACTTGTGAAGGTCTAGTATGTTCTTATTGTCTCTGGAGAGCTTGGAGAGCAGAAATGGTCTTGGCCAGTTCGTTAGGGTTGTTCGCTAGGGCCTCCATTTCAGGTGGGAGATTATGGGTTATAGCAGTATGCTGTGATCTGTTCGCATGCCTGGGATTACGATCCTGGTGGTCGGCCGACAAAGCTCGGGTAGGAGATGCTCTCCTTGACAAGCGTGATCCTTGTGTTTCCTTGGATTGAGTCATTTCAAATTAACTTGTCATAATTCTTATGATGAAGAACACCAAGAACACTTTTGCTTGAATCTTCAAATGTTTCTTGAAACTTTCTTCAAATCTTCAAGTTTTCAACTTGAAGTTCTTGATTAATCACACTAAACCGGAGGTTCGAACCCTTCTTCTAGCGCCAATTTGTTGGTGATCAAATTTAATCGGGTGGATTAGTGACTGTTTTAGTTCGGTTTAAGATCACCAATCAATTTCGTGTGATTGATTATCACCGTAAATGATAAATCGAAAGCTTGGGTTATGAAATTGTAGTTATGAAAGTCGAAATCGTATTAATTTTGACTATGTGTGCGTTTAGGTGTTTGAGTGTGTGTTTTAGGAGTATTTGTGAATTTGAACTTATATTTCTCAGCTGGAGAACAACTATTTATAGAGACTAGCAAGCATGAGACGTCTATAACTCTTGGTCTCCCTAGTCTGCATGCTTGACAAGTGTCCTATTGACCTTTGTTTGACCTTATCTAAGCTAAATCTTAGTTACAAAGTCTTCTTTAGTCTTATCTCGGACTCATTGTTGTTCGTCCAGGTCGGCTTAGTTGATCCAGTATGGATTCTTCATCAAAGTTGCTCGCCTTTTGAGGGTATGGCTTCAGAGTCGTTCGCCTATATTCCTTGTTGAGCTGAGCTTTGGAATCTTGGTTCTTTGTTTGTGTGCATACACCTCTTAGGTTGGTAAATACATCACATTTCATTAATGTTGCTCGTCATCAGTGACGTGGCGGTAGGACTGTTCACGGTACGGACCAAAATGGATATTTGAAAATATCCGTGTCCGTACCGAAATTTCGGTACGGTACGGTACGGATATTTTATTTTTCGGTGCAGTTCGGAACAAATTTTCGGTTACAAATGGACCGGATCGGTACGGTACGGAACAGAGCAGATAAACGGAGTTTTTACCCTCTTTTTATCATTCTCTATGATTTTTAATCATAAAAAAATATTCGATGCATGCACACTCACGAATACTACTCAACTTCAACTACAATCAAACATATATCATTACAAGCTTGAATATAACATATTATATTATAATGAATGGTTAAAATATGCACGTAAATCACCACCAATAGAGTAATTAAAATACAGTATATAATATTAAAATTATGTTGGTCGTAATTCATGACACAAGGTACACCATATCCAAATTTTTATAAGAAATGAATATACATGAATAATGAAATTAAAAGAATAAGAAATTAAATTTAAATCATTTTGATATACATTTAAACATAAGTTAACGTTTTAAAAACTTAATAAGAGAAATAATATAGTGTTTGTGTTAAAAAAATGAGGAGAAATTATGAAATTGCTTAGTTGTACTTAAATTCAATAACATTATAATAATATTTGATAAATAAAAAATAATTAAAATTAATACATATTTAATTCGGTTATTCGGTTCGGTACGGTACGGTACGGTCACATTCGGTTTTCGATATGGTTAATTTGGTAATATCCAGATCCGTACCAAAAAAATATTCGGTTCGGTTTCGGTACGGTTAAAATAAAAAAGTCCATAATTTTTTCGGTACGATTTTTTTTCGGTGCGGATTTCGGTACGGATTCGGTAATCTCCGAACTCCGTGAACAACCCTACTTGGCGGAATGTTCATATCTGGTCTCGGGTCTTAAAACCTGTTCGCCAGTATGTTGTTCGTCACTAGAGCTGTTCGTCATTTTATGCACTTCCCAGGTTGATTAGTGCACACCACCTAGATCTTTCTTGCTAATTATTTAATCCTTGTCCGCACCACAATGGATGATGTTCGCCTATCAACAGTGTCGGGCAAAGTTAAAGATGGAATGAGGTTAGTATTGGATTTCTTTAATAATTAAAATTCAACTTACTTAAAGATGGTGGATGGTTTGACATGAAAGTTAAAAGATGAGATAAGATAGTATAACGATTTTTTTTATAAATAATTAAAATTCAAAATATATGTAATGTTTATTTCATTAAATAAATAAATCACCCAATCTTCACAATTAGAGTAGCAATGGAGTGAAACAGCACATAAATTAATCAAAAGTCCGATCAAACTTCACAATAACTCGTCAGGCTCGCAAATCCACTTCAAATGTTCTACAATTTCATATTTAATGGGTTCGAAAAAAAAATTCATCTTTAATATTGTTGATAGGCGAACATCAATCAATATATGGCGAACAAAAAGTTAAAGCCCTAATGAAGATTATAAAGCATCGACCCCAAATTAGAGATGATTAACAAAAAAAATCAAAGGGGAGTGCATAAATCAATCCAGGAGGTGTATTGAATGATGAACAACTCCCTCGACGAACAACATACTGGCGAACAGGTCCTGAGACTCGAGGCCAGATACGGACCCTACATCAAGTCATTAATGACGAGCAACATTGTCAAAGGAGGTGCATTATCAGCCGAAGAGGTGTATGTTGACGAACAAAGGATCAAGATCCCGAAGCCTATCTATACGGAATACAAAGGCGAACAGCTTCCGAACCATAACCTCAAGAGGCGAACAACCTTTACCGAAAGAACAATCTGGACCAACCAAGCTCACCAAGACGAACAACAATGAGTCTGAGATAAGGCCAAAGAAGACTTTGTAACTAAGTTTCAACTTAGATAAGGTCAAACAAGGTCAAAGGACACTTGTCTTACATGCAAGCTAGGAAGTCCAAGAGTCTTGTACACCACCTACTTGGTGGTCTCTATAAATAGTTGTTCTCCAGCTAAGAAATATAAGTTCAAATACACAAATATTCCCAAAACACACACAAACACACCTAAACGTACACACATACGAAATAAATAAGGATTCGACTCTCGTATTTATGATTTTTACAACCCGAACCTTCGATTTATTATTTACGGTGATAATCAATCACACATTCTTGTTTGGTGATCCTAAACCGAATTAAAACAACCACTAACCCTCACGATTAAAATTGATCACCAACAAATATATCTACCTATTTACACTTATGTTTATATATAAGTAATAAATAATAATATTACAGGTTTAAAACGAGTTAAATGAGACAGAAAAATTTAGAAGAAATAAGTGAACAAAATATTTACCAAATTTTTGAGATAATTAAGTTAATCATCTAACATGGACAAACCAACTTCAAACAAGTTAATTTGTGTGTAGTTTGTGAAATTCATACTCCCTATGTCCCTCAAAAGTATGGTCGTTTGTCTTTGACAGGTTTTAAGAAAACATAGATAAAGTAGATACAGTAAGGATATTTTGGTATATAGTGTGGTCCAGAGAAATGTACGGTTGAGACATTGAGAAGGAAATCCAGTGAGGTGGGAGTGGTGGTTGACGTATTTTGTCTAAAAAATAGAGATAAGGAACAAAAGTCATTTAGGTTTGTAAGATTTTCGGCGAATCATGGAAGAGACTGGAGTAGTTTGCTTCTGGATTTAAGAGTGTTCAGTTCCATGTTCTCTCAGGGACAAACGAAACAATCAAGTAAATTGGCTACTTTCAAGGCTAACCTAGGTGAGCGTAACCCATGATTATCCTATAGAGATGCAACAGTTGCGAGAAAGTATGGGAAGGGAAGGGAAGGGAAGGGAAGAGAAGGAAACTCTCTTTTTGTGTTTTAGACGTGTGAGGAGGATGGGAGATGGCTACAAGATTGCTTTTTTTGGGCTACTGAAAAAAGACTTTTTCTAGGAAGAAATGGAGAAGAAATCCAAAATGTATATGGGAATAAAATTAGAATCAACCATGTGGGGGATGATGTTGTTTTGCTCCATAATTCGAGCGACATTATGAGTGATTTATTCAAGATATGGATGAATGGGTGAAATTCTGGTTTGATTGGGTACGTCCCTAGAAGGAGACCAACGTTATCCACCGTAGGAAAACTTGGACAAGGTGGATATGTGTTCCTGCACACGCTTGGTATCCTAGATTTTTCAAATTGGCATGCTCCAAGTTTGGTTCGTTTGTGAAGCTGGATGAGGATACAAAAAACAGGAGAAAACTTGATGTGACTAGAGTTCTTGTTTCCACATCCTGTTTAAATGATATTAATCTGAGTTTCACTATCAAAATTGATGGAATCCCTTTCAAAATCAAAATTGTCGAAAAAATTGAGTGGAATTTTCTCGGAAAAAACCAGGTGCAAATATGCGAGATAGATGGAGATGTTGATTCATGTTGGTCGGGTAATTTGATGGTGTTGTTGCTTTTTGGATCGGTGAAGACTTCGGTCCATGGCCTAAGTAACTTCTTATTGGAAAATTCTGAGTGATCGATTACGGTTCAACGATTGAAAAATTTTATTAGGAACCCCAATAATTTGAGCAACAATAATTCAGGGGGAGTCGAGCCCCTAGTCATTGGGAAGGGAAAAGACGTTTTGGAGATAGAGAAGGAATCAGAGTCTAAGATTATGCCGACTAGTAATGATGATGCTTGTGGTCCCGTTGTGGAATGTCGGGGCTTTTCCAAAAAATCCCCATTCTGACAAAGCAAGGGTTCCTAATTATTTTACAAGGGTTGATTTGAATGGAATTATAGCCCCATAAGAGGATAATGGAAATGGGCCTAGAAATATATATCATCAAGTGATTAATTAAAATGGTCTTACAATATTTTATCTCATGTGGTTTCAATTGAGCTTATTCCTGAAAATCAATTTTCAGCCCAAAGTATTCTTTACGTGGAGAGAACTGATGTAAACCAAAATGGGGGAAATCATAGAAATGAGCAAGCACATTCACCTTAATCTATAAACGATCCACAGTGTACAGTAGTGAAAAGAACTTCGAATAGACCGAAAAGAATTACTCAAGTCCCGACAAGCAAGAAATTAAAGCTAGAGGAGGATAAATTAAGAGGCAGGAATACAGGTGTATCGAATGGGTAAAAATCGATGCTAATGTCGAAGGTAACAAAGAAGCAGGCGCAGAAAGAGCGATGGGGACACTTTGTGCAGGACCTTACTTCGGCAGAAGAATTCGAGAGAGCTAGAAGGAAGGAAAATCCCGGCCGTTCTGGGACAGAGCCGATGAGGAAGAAAAATAACTTGGAAGAGGAACTACACAAGGTATGAAATACAGGAGTTTAATTAGAAATACAAAATGTCATTTCTAACAAAGAGGTGTTTTATAATTCTTGTGTTGTGGAGGGGACGGGGAAAGAGGGGGATGATAGAGTTAAGGGGTTGGGTACAACTATTCGTCAATGATGGTTTTATCTTATAATGTTAGAGGCTTGAGGAGTATGGCAAAATTAAGAGAAATTAAAGATTTAATTAGGGGATTGTAACGACACATTTCGTGAATTAAATATAATAAACACGAAAATATTTACAATTTTAATTTCTACGGATTAAACCAAAAATTTTGTACGGGTTGACAAACCTGGATTTACTCCTATAATTCTTCTCTTCGATTTGACCCTATCTTGGATGATTTTCAGACAAAATCCTCGTCTTGATCTTTGTCTGAGGTTGGATTTAGATTTATAATGTTAATCCAATGGGGCCTTCAAAGATTTATCAGATAAACACCTTTGAATTTGGTGAAGAACGTTCTTTGAATCTTCGAGGGGTTGCGAAGAATGTTCTTGAAGATTCTTCAAACCTTCAAAGAGAATTACTTGATCAAGGGGTTTTGAACCTTGATCTCGGATTGAACGCAGTTTGTGGTGAATTTGCAATCAGAGGGATTTGGGACCTTGATCTCGGATTGAACGTCGTTTGTGGTGAATTTGCGCGAAGAACGCCTTTGAAGTTCCTTCAAATCTTCAAGGAGAAATGCTTGATCGGAGGGGTTCTGGACCTTGATCTTGGATCAAACACTGATTCTAATTGCTTTTCACGAAAAATGCTTCAGATTTGATGAAAAAGACCTTGAATCTTCAAGTGTAGTCGCAGTGAATTCTGAAGTTGTCTGAGCTCTTGAATTTCTGAATTTCTTGTGTGTAAAGTGAATGAATGAATGAATGGATGAATGAAGACCCTATTTATAGGGTGAGGAGATGAAAACATTCCTCCTTCACGGTGCCACGTGGCGCATTCTGGTTGGCTGATGCCGATTTGATAGGCTTGATTGGTCAACTATCAAATTTGACTGATTTTATTTGATTTTCTTTAAAAAAATTCCTTTTTCAGGCAAGATATTATTTTATCTTGCTTATGCAGTAAGTCAACTATATTTATTACCGAATATGAGTACTGCAGAGTGCAGACTCGTATATTTTGACAAGTTTGCACCGTGTATATTAAATATCAATTATTTAATTTGAGAATTAATTTAATTAAATTCTCAAAAGATAAATAATAAATTTATTTTGATTTTTTTATATTGATTCGAATTATTTATTTTTAAATAAAATATCATTATAGGTAACTTTATTGGTAAAAAAAATACTTGAAATCCAATATAATATTATATGTAACTTTATAATTAACTTTAATATGTGGACAATTCATTATTATAAATTTATGTATGCATCAACTATATCGCAAGCAATATTAAATGAATTAGGAACTTTATGTATTGAAAAAGACACGTTAAACAAATTTACTTTGAAGATGTTTTTTTTTTCAAAATACAAGATAAAGTAAGTAAACTACAACTTACCCAGTGCGTGCTTTATCTCTGGCTCGTTCAAAACGTTGTTTGTGAAGTTAAGTAGATGGTTTATGTCATCGAAACTGCAAGACTTAAGTTTAGAAGTTATATTCCGCATTTTCCATTTGCAGCCGTGTTGAACAACATTATCTTGACTCTGTCCTTGAACCTCTAAAATTATTTGAAAGTTTTGAAAGTTATAAGCCTTGCAAATTGATATACTATAAGGGAAAAAGAAAATTGTACAGTAATAAAAAAAACTTACTTATTCTCTTCTTGGTGTTATATGCTTTCAAAACCCTATTGGTAAATCTTATAGAACGTCGCTTCCTTCGATTGCTAATATGCCACTATTTTAGACAATTGGCAATGTGGCGTGGGAATGACTAAGCTGGATAGAATGCTGGAACCGATGAGATAAAATACTAGGTGAGAGGGGGAGAGAGTTATGAGTGGGCGACAAGATGATGGGTGGTGGGAGATCGGAGGAGGATGTGTTATGGGTAGACAAATTATGGATGGGCGGTATATGATTATCGGGGGGCGAGATGGTGGGTGATGCGAGGGGCGTTCAATGGTCGCCATCACGGGGCGAGCCGCTGTCACCATCATCGGGAACATATCCTATTTAGAGATAATATATTAATGATTTAGTGATATCAAATCAACTATACTTTTTTAAAGTAAGTAAACTACGACTTAACCAGTGTGTGATTTATCCCTGGCTCGCTCAAAATGCTATTTCTGAAGTTAAGTAAATGAGTTCTGCCATCGGAACTGCAAGTATTAAGTTTAGCAGTTATATTCCGCATTTTCCATTTGCAGCCATGTTGAAAAACATTAAACTGACTCCGTCCTTGAACCTCTAAAATCATTTGAAATGTAAAAAGTTAACTTGATTAAAAATGTGTGTAACTAATATTGTTGTTGAAAAACATGATAAAAGTCTTAATAAGTTGTCAACAATGAATTAATAAGAAGTTTTGATAATGTAAAGAAATTTGATGAATTTTTTTAAACTGGTATTGTTATTAATGAAGAATTGATGAAAAATCTTCATAAGTTGTTAAAACTGAATTGATAAAAAATGTTGATAAGTTAATAAATATATTTTGTAGCTTTCAATTGAAATAAATAATAATTATATAAGAAAAAAACTAAACCTCAGTGCGTTTCCATGACTATCATTCATCAATTATGGCAAACAAAGGTGTTTGATTAGTATTTGTCTTATGTTTTGAAAATATCAAAAGTTGTTTAAGAATAGAAAAAACTATGAAATTACACATTTTGAGAAGTGTAAGAATTCATGTGTCAAGAGTAAAACCTTGGTAATTTGTGAATCCCCATCATCTTACGAATTTTAAGGTGCTGGCAATGAATGATAAGTTCTAGAGCATGACCCTAATAACAAATTACTCATGCAAATATTATTGATGAATTCTTTTTAACTTTGAAAATTCTCTAAAGTTTGATTTTTTTTATATTGATTCGACTGATTTAATTTCTAAACAAAAAATATTATAGGTAACTTTATTTGTAAAACAATACTTGAAATTCAATATAATATTGTATGTAACTTTAGGTGATTTTATAGGTAACTTTAATATGTGAACAGTTCATTGTTATAAATGTATGTATGAATCAACTATATCGTAAGACATATTAAATGAATTAGGAACTTTATGTATTGAAAAAGACACGTTAGAACAAACTTACTTTGAAAATGTTATTTTTCAAAATACTAGATAAAGTCATGTTACAATTTTTATTTTTTTAATTTTGTTTTTGGATATATTATATACGTATTTTTTTTCCTTTGATAGGGGCCTTTTTTTCATATCGCATCAAGGGGCCCATTTTTTTCTAATATTTAATCAAGAGTATTAAAGATTGCATCAGGAGTATCAAGAATCGCGGTCAATTGTATCATATTTTAATTGTTGTTGATATTTTCAACCAACAATATGATACCATTGACCCTGATTTTTTTATACTCCTGATAAGATCGTTAATACTTTTGATCAAATATTTAATACTTTAAAACAGTTAATGATAAATTTATCATAAACTATTTTCAAATAAAACTCTGTTTAATGTGTAATTTTAGTGAAGAAAATAAATTTTCATTAAGGACATAATAGAAATTATAAACGATATTAATATGAACATTTTTTTTATTGATCATGTTTTGATATGCTTGATATATATCTTGTACTTTTGTTGGTTGGGAGATTAACCATGGTCTCTGCTGCTGCCGCCTTAACAGATTAGTTTCTTTAAGGGATTAGTGAGGACTGGGAGTGGATTGGATGTAGACGGGGTCGAGGCATTAGTGAGGACTGGGCGTGGATTGGATGTAGACGGGGTCAAGGCATTAGTGAGGACTGGGCGTGGAGTGGATGAAGACGGGGTCCAGGCATGAGTGGATGGGCCGTGAAAATGTAGAGATGAAGTTTGGACAGAGGGAGGGGGTGTTTGGCGATGGGTTCCCCTGCGCGGCCTTTTGGGCTGAGCAAACAAGCTGGGGGAAACGTCGCTATTACTAACGTTATTAATCCGACGGGAACGCCTTAGCCGCTCTCAATATCCTATTGGCAACATTTACATAACGCCGCTTTTTTGCTTCGTCAAGATACCCAAAAGCTTGCGAAAGTCGTGGTAGTGGTTTCATCTATATAGGCCAGAAAATTGTTAGCGATTCTATATAATCAGAAAGTCCTATCACTTAAAAACGGAGCATAAGTTTTACAAAATACTCAGATCTCAATTCCTTCAAAAATAAAAATTAATTAAGTTAAGCAAAACCGAAAATTGTCCGAGACACAAACCTTCTATGATCGGACGACAGGCTGCGTGAGGCGGCGGAAGGACGCGATGCAGAAGAACCGGCGGCGGCGCGTAGGAATTGACGGCCGCGAATTGGCGATCGAAGAATTGAAATTAATCGAGCGAAAAATGCTCTGAACGGGAGAGCGGAAGAGACAGAGAGGGAAACGGGTTCTACCTTTCTTTTATTGATCTGAAACAAGACAATTATTTCATAGGCACAACTCAAAATAGAAAAACCCAATATACGGCCCAAAGGTCAACAATACAAATCAATACAAAAAGAATACCAAATAGTAATAGAAAGAAATACCGTATTGTAATATCTTATTATAATATATTTTCAAACCTCTCCAAGATGACGTGTCAACACCACCTTATTCTTAGGTTGATGTGGCATGTCTCAAATCTCTCCATTTTGAAATACTGCGCTCTCATTAAAAGTTGGTTAAACTTTTAATCTCGACCCTTCGTTCTATATCATTAAATCTAAACCATTAATTTATATCTGCATAATTAATGCAAATAGATATTTTTTCCATTTTTTTATTTAGTTATTTTTAGAATTTATTATAAATTATATTTTTTCCAAACCTTAATGTAATTAAATATGATCTATTTATTGAATGAATCTAAATTTATCATTTCTAAGTTTTAGCTAGTATATATAGTATGATATAATGTTCGATTATTTTTTTCTAAAATAAAAGGTGTATAGTTATATATTCCAAAGAATATTCTTATGTGATATATTCTTATTATGGACAAGATATAATATTGCATGCATTTTTTTATTATAAATAAGAACATATTGTATTTTATTTTTCACATCAAAGTTTCATTTGTTCCACTCTTTTGCTGAGATTTCTCCCATCAATTGTTGGTTAGTTATATATCTATTATTATTAGTATATTTATTTTATAATTAAATTCATCATTTTAAGTGCTCACAATTTGATTAGATTTAAATATCAATATCAATATCAATATCAATATCAATATCAATATCAATATGAATGTAATAATGATTGTTGATTTATGCTCTACATCGTTCAGTTTAAATATTCTTCATGTGCAAAAATAATATATTTAACTATACCATATATTTTTATCTGAGTAATTATGATAGTTTAATTGTTGTAATTTAAATCTCATTTTAGATTTCAAGAGTATGACACCTTAATTTTCTCTGATTTCTAATATCAAGAATGAGAGCCAAAAATTGACCGTTAATTTTAGGATTGAAAAAGTTGGACAATATTTTTTAATGATTATAATAGACACAAGTTCTACTTGGAACTCATTTGATCGATGAACAGGTATTTGTAACGTTAAAGTTTATTTCAAATTTTGTATTGTCTCTTATATAAATTAATTTCTTACCGTATACTCCTAATAACTAATAATGTTGATTAATTTATAAATTATTCAATATTGAAATGGAAATTGATTATTATTAAATTATTAGTCTAAGTAATGTTATTCCATAATTGTATTAATTTATGTGAATTTTGAAGTTTTTTTTTTTAATTATTTAGTTTGTAGGATATACTTATAGGGTTTAGTGAAGGGCACGGGCCACAGCTAAACAAACCCCATAATTTATTTATATACCTCAAAAAATTTTAAACAAAAATATTCTTATATTAAATGTCTATAGAAAATAAATATAATATATATTTTCAGTAGTCTAGTTACTTTCTAAGTTCTAAGTTCTAACACTGCCTTATATAACCTAGCGCTTAACCCCGCGCTTGCAATGGAAAATTTTTATTTTTAGTTTTGAATTAAATATTTCATATATATATATATATATATATATATATATATATATATATATATATATATATATTCTAGTGTTAAACCCGCGATTTTCGTGGAGCTGTACATAAAATTTATGTAAAATTATTGATCTTTTTTTTTTAGTTTTATAAATGTTGTTACTATTATTATTTTACTTATTCAATATTTTTAATGTATTTTTAAAAATGTTAGTTAATAATTATATTCCAAGGACAATAAACTATATATTCATGACATTTATTATTAACCAAATGTTTAGAAAGCAATACTTACAAATTGCGGAAAATCTCCCTATAAACAATATTTGTTGCATATTTGAATGGATTTCCTTTAGAATCAAGTGACAAATTTTCAATCCTCTACTCGATCTAACTCTGGATACTGCAACATTAAGTTGACCATGAGTAAAAGACAGGCTTGAGAAGATACAATCCAACAGTAGAAAGTGATTGCCCTTGACTTTTATTTATTGTCATGGCAAAACAAAATAGTTGAAGAATGCAGAAAATAACTTGCAATGATCCCACAAATATGAAGCATTTATAGTTGAATGCACAATATCCTCTCGACTTCCTTTTGGTATAACATGAAGTATCTGTCTGAAATCTCCTCCAAACACAACGATTTTACCACCAAAAGGCATATCATTCATGGTTCCATTTGGAGATCTAATAATATCCCTCAAGCCTCCAAAGCTTCAAAGTTATATATGTTAATCATTGGTGCATCATCCCATATAATAAGTTTTCTCTTCAATAATAGTTCGGACAAATGTGTTCCCGACTTTATGTTACACATGGAGGTCTCATCAATATTAAGTGGTTTTATATGCATCATATCAAAGAATCTCAATTCTTAAAAATAAGTCAACAACACATGAAATATATAAATTATAAACTCTTAATTGTAAAACATTATTTTTTTCCAAATTTCATTGAACGATTCTTCATCTTCGATTTAAAAAAAAAAATTATTAATCATTAATAGAATAATATTTAATATATATTGAATTTTAAATAATAATAATATAGAATTGTAATTACATAAAGAATTTTATTTATAGAATTGTAATTAATAAATTGAATTGTAAGTAATACATTACAATGTTGGAAATAATATACATTGACAATATTAAAAAAAAAATTAGCATTTAATCAACGATTCCTCATCTTCACAATAAATCTTCCACTTCATCTTCATATTAAAAATTGATCATCCACTTCATCTTCATTGTTGATGTTCAATCCTAAATAAAAAAAAAATTCACACAATAATGATTTTCATACGATTACAATAAAATTACACAATAATGAATAAAAATAAATAAAGAAACAACATAATAGTAAATACCTTTAACATGTAGTGATTTGTATCCTGCCAGATCACAAAAAAAAAAGTAAATTTAAAGAAAGAATCATTAGTAAAGAGATTAGATAAAATATGAAGATCAAACTCATACAATAAAATGATATAAAAACATAAAATAAAACTTAAATACCTTAAGATGAAGATCCTGAAAAAGAAAATGAAGATTGAATATATTGAGATGAAGATCCTGCAAAAAAAAAAAAATATATATATATATATGAAGATTTAGACGAAAGGAGAATGAATATAGAACTTCATAGCAAAATTGAAAAAAATCAAAAGAAGAACGAATGAATCTATTTGTATTCAATTATCGAACGTATGATGGAAAATACGAAAGATGTATCGAAATACTTTTGAAAGAAATTGGATGATTTCTTTGGAGAGATTATTGGAATTGATTTTTTTATTGTGTGAGATAGATGGTATATATAGAGGATATGTGAAAAAATCAACGGTCAAGATTAGATTAGAGATTAACTTTCAATGACTGAGAATCGTTTTTAAAGTCAATGAATTTGGTGAATGGGATGATAGTATTTTCAAAATAGAGGTTTTTGGGCTTGCCACATAGGCTTAAAAAACTTTGTCTATATAGGATACTAAGATATATATATAAACGAATTAGAAACAAAGAAAAAAAGATTGAATTTGATGAATTTAAAAAAAAACGGGAGTCAATTTGGAATTATATACAATTAAATGAATAAAACGTATGAATTAATATTTTAGAATAGTCTAAAATATTAAATTTATAAAATTAATAAAAAAAAGTTGGTAAATATATATATATATATATAAACGAATTAGAAACAAAAAGAAATTAATTTGATGAATTTAAAAAAAATGGGAGTCAATTTGGAATTATATACAAATTAAATGAATAAAACGAATGAATTAATAATTTAGAATATTCTAAAATATTAAATTTATAAAATTAATAAAAAAGTTAGTAAATACATATATATAAACGAATTAGAAACAAAAGAAAATTAATTTGATGAGTTTAAAAAAAATGGGAGTCAATTTAGAATTATATACAATTAAATGAATAAAACGAATGAATTAATAATTTAGAATAGTCTAAAATTTAAAATTTATAAAATTAATAAAAAAGTTAGTAAATACATACATATAAACGAATTAGAAATAAAAAGTAATTAATTTGATGAATTAAAAAAATGAGAGTCAATTTGGAATTATATACAATTAAATGAATAAAACGAATGAATTAATATTTTAGAATAGTCTAAAATATTAAATTTATAAAATTAATAAAATAGTTAGTAAAAACATATATATAAACGAATTAGAAACAAAAAGGATTGAATTTGATGAATTTTAAAAGAAACGGGAGTCAATTTGAGGTTATATACAATTAAATGCAAATAAACGAATAAGAATAGCAAGTGTTCCAGTGGTTCACACCTCTTCCGGTCTACCTGGAGGTCATGGGTTCGATTTCCCTTGGACGCACATTTGCCCATTTATTTCTACAAGCCTCACAAGGGCTTATATACTACATGAGTCGCTTAATATGGGCTAGTGGGTCAATGACTCAGTGGTTTGCACCCCGCCCGGACCCTAAGGAGCGCGAGTTCGAACCCAATGAGCCACTTTTTTTTTTACGCTGGATCGCTGATTAGCGACCGTCTGATGTCGGTCGCTAAATCATGACCCGGCCGGGTCGGACCCGATTGATTCAACGACCGATTGAAGGCGGTCGCTGGACGGTCGCAGATTAGCGACCGATTTTAAAAGGCGGTCGCTAATATTAGCTACCCGCTTTTTAACGATCGATTTTTTCGGTCAGAAATCGGTCGCTAATCACGTTTTGCGACCGAAAATCGATCGCTAATACCCATTTTTTTGTAGTGCGTCTCATGCCATGAGATGGAAGGATGAAGCATAAATTGGACATGACACATTAACAGACCAGTATGAGTGTTAATTTGTGATGACTCATGTCATTAGACTGTCTCATTCAAATTTTTGCCAATAAAGTAAGGGTTAATTGCGAATAAAATCACGACATTTTCGCTAATTGCAATTTAATCTAAACTTTTGAATATTTGCAAATAAAACTTCAACTTTAAATTTGTTAGCAATTTTAACCAAATGACAGATTTCATTCTGCCCGAAAATGATGATTAATTATGTGTTGTCATCCGAAACAATCTAAACATTTTTAATACAATTAATTATTCATTGTCAAGTAAGTAAAACATCATTTTCGGACAACCAAAAAATTATTTGTTGGTTCGAATTGCAACCAAATGTTAAGTTTTATTTGCAAAAGTTCAAAAATTTAAATTAAATTGCAATTTGCAAAAAAATTGTGATTTTATTTGTGGTTAACCCATAGATTAATAAATAGTAACTCTCAAAATCAACCATCTAGAAGCTGCAAAACATTGATGGGTTTATGGGCTACAAATTCTTTATCTTGAATTGTTCTTCTTGTATTCTCATGAGTTCAATCTTTTTAACTTAAACCAAAATATGAAGTATTTTTATGAATTTTTTAGTCATAATTTCCTGAGTTTCTTGAATCTTAACCTGTGCAGCTAATACTTTGGATGAATACGCTTGTCTTTAATTTGATCTGCATCACACATTCAATTCATTAAACTTATTTTTTTATTTTTAAATTTGTGCCTAAAAACATAGCGCAATTTTTGTAGGGAGGGAGGTAGTATAATTTGAGCTAAAAAATATTTACCAACTGTATTCACGAAAGTTCTAAACATAACAAGTAATACTGTTTCTTCTTTTTTCTAAAATATATGGAAATAATCCAACAATTGCAAAAAGGAAAAAATAAAAAACAAAATAAAATCACAATATATCTACATTAAATGTTGGCACAGGATCATTAAAACAGCAATGCCTACACCAACCAACCAGCCTCCTATCCAACTCAATAATCCCACACACACACACACAGAATTGAAATCTTGACAACAACACTACTAAACATCAATCCTTCTCTCTCCCACTCTAAATGGCTCATCATGAATTCCACCACTCACTTTACTTAAATGATATCAGAAATGATACTGAAAACAACACTCTCAAAGCTCTAATCATCCTCAGGAAACAGGAAACCACTGTTATTTCCCATATTATATATAAAAGTGTCAAAAACGTGGGCCTCACTTCTTAATTAAATGCTGTCCCAGATGTCTGATGACCCTTCATTCAATGTTAAAATGAAAATAGTTGAACCTACTTTTGCTCCACCAGCTATATAGACTTTGTAGCATTAGTGGAGAAAGCAAATTGCGAAATGCTTGTTTAGGATTTTGTTGTTCAATTGTGTTTGTAAAGAAATTGGTCTACATAAATTGACTAATTTTTTAAATATCCAAAATTTGATTTTCTTTTTTAACGAAAAATGAAATATGCATTAACTCAAAGTTAAATCAACTATTACATGATCCATAGTGTGAGAAAGGAATTTTGATCACCGATGATTTGGTGATTTGGGTTTTCCACTATTAATAAGATATTTACAATTGTTTACAAGGAAATAAAGCAAAGAAAATATTTACAAAATCAATCTAAAATATTATACAATTATAAAAATTGATTTGGTCAAATCTATTCCTTAATATCCCCCCTCAAGCTGTGCATCGGATGAGGACGAATGCATAGCTTGGACCGTAGAAACTCAAAGGCTGGGCGTGGAAGACTCTTCGTGAAAATATCTGCAAGATGGAGATGAGACGGAACAAACTGAGTAGAAAGTTTCCCGGTAGAAACAAGCTCACGTACAAAATGGTAATCAATGTCGATGTGCTTTGCCCGCTTGTGAGCGACTGGGTTCTGACTAAGAAAGATAGCACTCGTGTTATCACATAGCAGAACAGGGCGAGAAGGGGGCAAGGCTCGAAGCTCGCCAAGTAAGTTGGTTAACCAGACTAGCTCAGAAGCTGCATTTGCCATTGCACGATATTCGGATTCACAACTTGATCGAGCAACAGAGGGTTGTTTTTTAGCACTCCAAGAGACAAGATTGCCATAGAGAAAAATTGAATACCCATATGTCGAACGACGTGTCTCTGGACAACGAGCCCAATCAGCATCAGAGTACCCGACGATGGAAGACGTAGGGCGAGAAGAAAAGGACAAGCCATACGTAATTGACCCTTTAACATAACGAAGAATTCGTTTTACTGCTAAGAAGTGCTCTTCAGTGGGGGAGTGCAAGAACTGACTAACCAGATTGACGGAGAAGGACAAGTCCGGTCTAGTAATAGTTAAGTATTGAAGAGCCCCAACAAGGGATCTATACAATGTTGGATCTTTGAAAGGAGTTCCGTTGCTAACAAGGACCTCTCCAGCAGCAAGAGGCGTAGCAATAGGCTTAGAATCAAGAAGACCAGCTCGTTCCAAGATGTCGTGAGCATACTTGGCTTGACCAATGAACAAACCTGAGTCGGTGTAAGATACCTCAAGTCCCAAAAGGTAATTAAGACGACCAAGGTCTTTGATGGCAAACTCGGCACGAGTACGAGCAATTAACTTACGTAGGAGTGGAGGATCATTTCCTGTTATAATAATATCATCCACATAAAGGAGAAGGTAAATAACAGATGTACCTTTGTGGAGATAAAAGAGAGAAGAGTCAGAACGACTTCCCTTAAAGCCAAGACTGAATAAGAACATGCTGAATCTTTGAAACCATGCCAAAGGAGCTTGACGAAGTCTGTACAAAGCCTACTTGAGGCGACAAACTCTATCAGGATAGCTGGGATCAACAAAACCTGGTGGTTGTGCCATAAATACCGGTTTCGAAAGAACCCCATTAAGAAAGGCGTTCTTGACATCAAGTTGGTGAAGTGGCCAACGATGCTGAACAGAGATAGCCAATATGACGCGGACAGTAGAAGCTTTGACCACCAGACTAAAAGTATGCCCAAAATCCGTGCCAGGGATTTGAGTGAAACCCTGAGCAACAAGACGCGCCTTATGCCGTTCAACAGTGCCATCAGAGTGATATTTAGTACGAAAAACCCATTTGGAACCAACAATGTTGGTATCAGGAGGACGAGGAACTAGGTCCCAAGTATCATTTGAATGTAAGGCATCAATTTCTTCCTGCATAGCAGCAAGCCAGTGAGGAGATTTGACAGCGGATTTAAAACCTCGAGGCTCAGACGAAGAGACCAAAGCCGAATGCAATGCAGTAGAGGTAATATCCACAGGATATCGGGGTTTGAAAATCCCCGACTTTGAGCGAGTTTGCATCGGATGACTGGGATCCAAAATAGGTGGCGCTAGTGGAGCGGCTGGCAGTTCAGGAACGTGCTGTGTTTCAATAGGCGAGATTGGTGGTGGCACGTCTTCAGAAGGTGAAGGCAAAGCACACACACGACAAGATGAAGTATGTGTCGGAGCTGGCGACGAATCAAGAGTGGAAGCTGGGGCACGAGTAATTTCTTTCTGGAATGGAGCATCAGGCTCCAAGAAACTCGAAACATCAAGAGTAGGCAAATTTTGGGCTTTCGGAGTACCCGAAAATGGAAAGTAGGTTTCATCGAACTGAGCGTGGCGAGTAATAAAAATCCTAGAGGAATCAGGATCGTAACACCGAAATCCCTTATGTTGACTACTATAACCCAAAAATATGCAAGGATGACTTCGTGGAGCTAATTTGTGAGCAGCATAATCACGAAGATAAGGAAAAACCCTGCACCCAAAAGGTTTAAAATTTGCATAATTTGGAGCACAATCATATAGCAGTTCAAAAGGAGATTTACTATCCAGAATAACAGATGGTAGCCGATTAATGACATAGACAGCTGTGGCAAACACATCAAACCAAAGGGAAGCAGGAGTGTGCGCATGAAACATCATAGAGAGACCCATTTCAGAAATGTGGCGGTGTTTACGTTCCGCACGACCATTTTGTTGGGGAGTGTATGGACACGACATGCGATGATGAATGCCATGTAATGCCATAAAATCCCGAACACGATGGTTGACAAACTCTGTACCTCCATCACTTTGGAATATTTTCACAGACTTAAAGAGCTGATTACAGACAAAACTGTGAAACCGAACAAGCACATCATAGAACTCAGACTTAGCATGAAGTGGATATATCCAAGTAAACCGGGAAAAATCATCAACGAAAGCCACATAATATCGAAAACCATCATAAGTAGTAATTGGGGCTGGTCCCCACAAGTCGCAATGAATCAAGTCAAGAACGTCAGAAGCACGTTTCTCATTTAAATCAAATGATAATCGTTTACTCTTGGCCAACTGACAAGAGGAACAAAGTTTGGGATCCGGTAAAATGGACGTAACAGATAAATGTCCTAACTTATTCATAAGAGAAATAATGGAAAATGGGACATGCCCCAACAGCAAATGCCATAAATCAAAACTAGCCTTCAAGTTCTTAGAACGAAGAGCAGCAACCAAAGCAGGAGTTCCTCGTTCCAAGACATATAATCCTTGATCACGCCGTCCTTGAGCCAGAATATCCTTGATTTTTCGGTTCTGAATTTCAAAGTGGTTATCAGAAAAAATCACATCAACCGGATAATCAGACGTTAGCTTACTAATAGACAACAAATTTTTGGTCAAATGAGGGACAACCAAAACATCAACTAAGCGAACATTCCTAGATAAAGTGCGAGAACCGATATGAGTAATAGGTAGAGTATTTCCATTACCGACAACGACATGACCATTACCAGTATATGGCTCAAC
The DNA here is from genome assembly GCA_947034835.1 of Ballota nigra. Taxonomy (NCBI): domain Eukaryota; kingdom Viridiplantae; phylum Streptophyta; class Magnoliopsida; order Lamiales; family Lamiaceae; genus Ballota; species Ballota nigra. The sequence continues at coordinate 28,014,626 of OX344730.1, forward strand.
AAAATCCAACGCAGTTGACTGAGCGGTCATATGAGCAGAGGCGCCCGAATCAACATACCAATCCGGTGCAGAATCAGCAATGTTACAAGTAGCATTAAAGGCCTGTGCGAGATGTGCAGCCGAAGGAGCCGATCGAGCCTGAAGATACTGGGGACATTTATCTGCATAGTGTTCACCCCTGCAGATTTGGCAACGAGGCGGACGACGGCCTCCATGCGAACCAGAAGGACCACGACTCCCGCCAGATACATTCTTCTGGCCCGAAGTAGAACCAAATCGCTGAAATTGAGAACCACTACTGGAATTTTGATATCCAGATTTCGAAGTGGAGCGGGTGGTGTGATTGTCCATCCCACGGTTAGAAGCAATGAAGGCTGGTTGGGACGGAGGCGTGGCGTCCATAGACTTGTTGAATATGTCGAATTGTTGCGCCTGATGGAGCAAATCGCGAAAAGAGGGAAGCTCGTGCAGTGCCATTCGTGTGTCAGCGAAACCAGCGAATTGAGAGCCCAGTCCTCGTAAGAACCAGTGGCTCTTATCGGCTTCATCTACAGGGCGTCCAATCGCTGAGAGTTGATCGCATAACGTCTTAAAACGACGACCATATCCAGCCACTGTGAGAGTGCCGCGGCGCAGACATAGTAACTCCTCCCGGAGTTGGTTCGCTCGGGAGGCGGAAGGGTGAGAGAAGGCGGCTTCTAAAGCCAACCAAGCAGATCGTGACGACGTACATCCAACGACTTCGGTCATCGATTCCTCCGTGAGAGTCGAGTAGAGAAAACCGAGGACTTTTTGGTCCTTGAATTTCCAGGCGGCCAGCGCTGGATTAGGGCCTGGTGCAGTGGAATCCGTCGTTGCTGTAGAAGAGGGAGCACTGGAGGTGCCGTCTATAAAACCCAGTAGATCGAAGGCAGAGAGAGTTGGGATTACCTGGTGCTTCCAAAGGAGGTAATTGCTCGATGAGAGTTTGATAGATACCATATGTATCATGGTTGCTATGGGGACAGCCTCAGTAGCAGGTGTAGTTGTTGAAGCCATTGAGAAAAGGACTTGTGAAGCGGGAAGAGGACGTGGGAAGTGATGAAGAACCAGAAGAGAGCGTGAGAGATTTAGGGTTTTCGGTGGTTAGGTGATACCATGTGAGAAAGGGATTATGATCACCGATGATTTGGTGATTTGGGTTTTCCACTATTAATAAGATATTTACAATTGTTTACAAGGAAATAAAGCAGAGAAAATATTTACAAAATCAATCTAAAATATTATACAATTATAAAAATTGATTTGTTCAAATCTATTCCTTAATACATAGCCTCATTAGATAAAACATTAAAATTAGTAAGATTCGAACAAGCAGAGGAACCTATAGCAGCACGCAAGTGCTTGTACGACCTTATTCATTGTTCTTCTAGCCCATTGAAACTCAACTGACTCAAAAGCCCCAATAAGAAGTCGGATATCATCAAGAACTCCACTCCTCGTTTCAATGCCTAGATGATGAGTTGAAAATCAGATTCAAACACTACATGCAAGCAACCCTTATTCTTCGCTATCATCACCCCACACTGCAAAGCCATAGCCTCTCCAATCTCCACATCGTTAAACACTAGTCCCTTTTCAGGAAAACCCCATGATACTAACTCCCATGATCATGGGCCAACCCACCAAAACCTGAATATTGATGCGTCAACATTTAGTTTGACAACTCCCTCAAGTGGAGCACACCACCCTCTCCTCAACCTAGTTCCATCACCTCCTAGCAACCACATCAAGTCAGTGGCGGATCCAGAAAAAAAATTCAGGGTATGCACAATTTTTTTTTGTAAGAATCAATTAATTAAAATATATAGTGTAACATAAATATAAGAGTTGGTCTTATGTAAACCAATATTACTATAAAATTGGTTCACCACTAATATGTTACTCCCTCCGTCCACCAAATTTATACCTACTTTCCTTATTTGGTTGTCCACCAAAATTTTACCCCTTCCCTTTTTGGAAATAAACATCACTCACAAACAAATAAATGGGTCTCACAATACCCACTACACTACTTTTACTTTATATATTTTATCTATTTTTTTAATAAAATACTAAATTTCATTAAAATCTTGTGTCCAACAGTAATGGTGTATAAATTTGGTGGAGGGAGGGAGTATTATAGTTAAATAAATAATACTACATACATCCCATATTATATTGCTCAAAATCTACAAATGAATTTTTTTTTCTCATATCCAAATAGAAAAAAATAATAAAAAAATCAACTCTACCCTCTCAAACTGTCCCTTTATAAATATTTTTATTTACACATGCCACTACATTTTCAAATATACCCTTAACCAATAATAAAACCCCCTTCCATAAAATAGAAATTAATGTACAATATATTCTCAATTTTATATTTTTTAATACTAATAAATAGTTTTATCATTAAAACTCATGCTAATTTCACTTGAGCATTTTAAAATGGGATGGAGGGAGTATGTTTTAATGAAACAACTAATATCCTTTAACTAATACTCTTTTAAGGAAATAATTAATAACATTGAAAACAAATATCTAATACTAGTATAAATAGCTAATACCCTTTAATAAACACTACTAAAAAAAATTATAGGGTTAATTGCAAAAAAAAAAATCACAAACTTTATAGTCTTTATCAATTACAACATGAATTTTTAAAGTTTTGAATTCGATACACAAACTAATTTATTATTGCAATTCGATACATGGTGTAAATTTTCAGGAATACTCTATACATGGTGTAAATTTTTCGACAATACCAGCCGAAGCCACAACAAAAAACATGTCACACGCTACATCAAATCTAGAAGAAAAAAATTCTTAAAAAAATTCAAAACATTTTTTTTTATAAAACATTGCTCAAACACGGTTTAATAATAGTGAAAGATGGTAAAAAAAAATTATTTTATAGTATCTGTACAAATTTGTATGATGTGAGATATTTTTAAATATAAACTAGACAACACCAAAATTTATTATCAATTATTAAACGTGTTTGAGCAATATTTTCTTATAAAAGAATTGCAGATTTGACATCTAACGTGGCGTGTGACGCGTCGTTGGTGTTGACTGCGGCTGCCACGTATGCGTACATATCGCCGAAAATTAGCACCATGTATTGAATTGCAATAAAAAATTAGTTCGTGCATTGAATTGCAAACTTTAAAAATACATGTTGTAATTGATAAAGACTACAAAGTTCGTGAATTTTTTTTGCAATTAACCCTAACTTTTATAATATTAAGAATTACAAAAAAAAAGTTTTTTTTATAACCGAAAAAGATGTAAACTAAAATAAAAGTGTAAACTAAATATATGTTGTTTGGCAACATGTAGATCCGCCACTGCATCAAGTGCTTGGTGAAACTGGACAAATTGAATCTTCACTATAAATTTTGCATACTTAACCTCGATTTGAAAACTATTTGTTTAAACTCGTCAACTAATTAAATAAACAAATTCAAATTTAATGATATTCGATTTGTTAACTCATCAACGAGTTCATATGTATTATAATTAATAATTTGGCTTAGATTAATATTTTCGCACTTAGTTCGTAATAAATATAAAATATATATATGATTTTTTGAAATAAATAAATTTATCTTTCAATTAATTATATATATTAATCTAATTTTAAATTGATATTATTAAACTCACATAGACTCGATTAATCTTGAGAAAATTCATGTACATAGTATTCTTTCAATCTCCCAATTTTAGTCTTATTGAAATGAACACAAATTTAGAGAAAATGAGATAAAATTGATAAAGTAAAAGTAACAAATAATGTGATTATTTATAATAATGACAATTAAATAATAAGTTTTTAAAAGAGAATAAAAAAATGAATTTGAATGACAGCAAGAGTATATTAGTAATTAAGTTGGAAGTCTCAATAATAAAAAAAATAAAGATACAAAATTTGTAATGCTTGGATTCAATTAGTAAATGTAATCTACTCATACCGTACCGGATGATTCATTATTTCCCACCTAATAAACTTTACACTTGTCAAAATCCCACATCCATTATTCCATTTTAACATATTGTGTGGAAAAGAAGAAGAGTGGGGATAGTGAGGGAGTTAATTGGGTTTGTATCTATATAAGTGGAGAGTTGTAGGTAGGTGAAGAAATTGAATTGAGTATCACTCACTATCCCTCTTACTCTTAGCTTGGGTGTGCAAACTAAACATGAATTATCTGGGTGTGGGTGTGAGCCCTGGCAATGTTCCTGTGTCCCACGGCAGCAATTTGAGGGCGATTGACCGGAGAGTGAGGGTCGCCGAACTGGCCTTGCGATGCGTAATATGTGCGTTAGCCATTGCTGCTGCTGTTCTTATAGGGACCGATACTCAGGTTAAGGAAATCTTCACAATTCGGAAGAAAGCCAAGTTTACAGATATGAAAGCCCTCGTGTGAGAATTTGTGTTTTTTGTGGTGTTATTTCTCTAGATTTGATGTTTTGGTTTGCTAATTTTTGGTTTTGCAGTTTTTTGGTAATAGCCAACGGGATAGCTGCTGGTTACTCATTTGTTCAGATTTTGAGATGTGTGGTGAGTATGATTAATGGGAGTGTGCTGTTCAATAAACCCTTGGCTTGGCTCATTTTCTCTGGAGATCAGGTATTGATGAATTTTGCTACATTTTTACTCTTGTGTTTTTCATCCATCAGGTTAATTGCATCTTTCTTTTTTTTGCTGGCAATTTACAAGTTAAGCATCCCTTTTCTGGGGAATCAGCTTATTGCAGTGCTTTGAGTTGGTTAAGTTTTGCTTCACCTGGAAACAGGGCAAAATTTGTTTCGGAGAAAACTTGTTTTAGCTTATTGCTTCATGAGAGGGGAAAAATGTTGGGTAAAGTATATTATGAAACTTGTTTGCATTTTGTGTATATTTTCTAATAATATTAGTTGTTTCCTAGAAAGAAACTATTAGTTTCACAGTAATACTTTATAATATAATGAAAACAGCTGATACCATTTTGAGTTGCACGGTGAAATTGGTTTACAAGGGTCTTACTTATAAAAATGTTAGTTATTACTGTGATGAAATTTGAAATTTTGCATTCTCCATTCTCTCTTGCTAGTGCTTGTAGGAGTAGAGAAGATATATTTCAACCTTTTGTAGTGAATCAATATCTGGTCTTGTTGACACCAAAAGTTGCAAACATATGACCTCTTTATTATATTCAAGAAGTTGAAGTTTCTAGCCATACCTATTAAATTTAGGCACTTGGTACTTAGACTTTGAGACTTTCCTATTAACCTAAACTATTTGAAGTGGGTATCATCTTTCCAAACTGGAAATTGGATGCTAGATTGAACATTTGCCAAACTAGCTAAGAGCTGAACAAAATTTTGAAAAATGCTGAATCCAGCTCATTACAATATCCGAATAATAGAAACAGTAAAGTAAGCTTTTCTTTGTCAAGTAGGACATTAATTAGCATGTGTATGTTAATGGTCATACTCCTTAACAAAATCCTACTATGAAGCACAGCATGCTACACTTGTAGTAAGGTTCTCCGATTCTCAATTACTCAACCAATTGATCAGCAACAATATTATACAACTTTTGCTGCATTGTACACATCACTGGAAGGAATTGCATGGAACATTAATTTACTGAATGCTCATAACTGTTGTATTTGATTGCCCGTTGGTACTAGGTAATGGCGTACTTGAGTATGGCTGCAGTGGCAGCTGCTGCCCAATCTGCAATTTTTGCCCAATTCGGGCAAACGGAGCTCCAGTGGATGAAGACTTGCACTCTGTTTGGGAAATTTTGTAACCAAATTGGGGAGGGAGTAGCCAGCGCATTTCTCGTGAGTCTCTCATTGGTGCTCCTCTCGGCTATTTCAGCTTTTAGTCTGTTTCGGTTGTATGGAGACAATAAAGGGAAGAACGGCGGAGGATGGTAATGACTATATGGTTCCAGATCTTGGCTTTTTTTTTTTTTAACATGAAGATGATGTCTATTATGCATGTTCTTTGTGCCCAAAATGGGACATTAGTGTAGGGTGTTAATTCCACGTGTGGTGATGTTAATCCATATCTTCTATTCACTATTATATTCTAATGTTTGGTCTTGTGAAGCTTTTGATCTGGTGTTAATTGATATCTTGTATTTGCTATTATATTCTAATCTGATGTTTCTTTCGAATTGTAATTGAAGATTCCCGGTTTCAATGTAATTGAGAAATTAAACTGGAAAAGGTAAAACTAACTCAAATGATACTCAGGTATTCTGGTGAAAGAGCATAATGAAAATTGTTGAACCAAACATGAACTCTTCTTTATTTTTGTTTCTTCTTCAATATTAACAAAATTTTGAACTCATTTATGAGAACAAAAGAAAAGAATGGAAGTCTTTTTTGGTGTTCTTATCTGACAACCAACGAGGTCCACATATAGTTAGGGATGGTCTGGTACTATGTAATAAAAAAAAAAAAAATCATACCATATATATATATATATATTACTAAATTAATCGAATAAAAATTTGTTACGGTTTCATATCGATCATACTGAATATTTGAAAATATCTGTAGGCCAAAATATTGACCCATACACTTACAAAATTTGATTAGTTTGTAAGAAAAAAAAAAACTACAGATTTATTATATCTAGTGCATTTCCAAAAAAAAAAAAAAAAAATTCAACATAAACCTAGTTTTCTCTTATTATCCTTCATTTTCATCTATTAATTAATATCTCTCTCTTCTCGTGTGATTCTGCCGCCACTCATTACGTCTTTGCAATAACTGTGGTTTTCTTCGCCTCCACTGAGATCTTCCCGTCGGAGCCGTCGTCACCCTGAAAATAAAAAATAAAAATAAATCGTCTTCTTCATTTGAGTTGCATGAAATTCTGAATTTTTTCTTGAATATCTACACAAGTACTATAATCTTTACTGGTGCTCTGTTTATTCAGTTTCTGTTGTAATTCTTGTATTCCTCGGGTAATTGTATTTTATTAATAAAAAAATTCCTATTCTATGATATGTTTTTTTAGCTTTTTGGTTAGACCAATACTTTTAAATGTTTAAGCTTGGTTTACAATTTGGTAGCAGGGTGTTATTAGTGATTTATATCTGAAATTCTATTTTGACTTCCTTATTTATAAATGATCAATGATTTAAAGAGAAAAAAAAATCACAAATCCGGGAAATGGAGTACTATTTTATATTTTTATTTCCAAAATTAAAACTTACATAATATATGGAGTAGATCTCCGTGAAACTTGTTCATAATATAAAACTAATATTATTATATAAATTCATTGATACCATTATATGTATTCACTGATACAATAACATTTTTTATACTATATTTTTTACTTATAATTTTAGTGGTATCAATAAATATATATAAATTTTATATTTTGAAGCTTATTCATAGGAGATTTTATGTAATATGATGTTATTAGATTTAATAAATTTGCAATCCCAGTTGTCAAATTTCGTCAAGTATGTGAGGTTTTTTTTTTTTTTTTTTTTTTTGGCCTATAAAAAAAGGTTATTTGAACCTAAAAATACAGTAGTTTAAAATTCTAAAATACCTCTTCTCTATATATTTAATAAACCACTTTTTTTTTTTTTTTTTAAATGTTAAATGGTCTTTTACCGGATCTCTGTTCGCATCACACACATTACATACAAGACGTGTTTTGACCTCCTACAGCATTAGCATTAGGTTGTGCACTTCTCACCGCAGGGAACATTAAACCCTTCTCACCGCCTTCGATTTTCTTCAAATTCTTTCTTACAAATCTTCAAATCCCCAATTTCATTTCTCTATTCATAAAACACAACTGAACAGGAAGATTGGATTTCTGAACGTAATCTTCATCAAGGAAGCCATAGTATCTATAGACAGCGCTGATGTCCGAGAAATTCTCAGCCACGCTAAGAATTGGGGACTTGAACGATTACATAGCACCATCACAGGGCTGTGTCGTTAAAACTGAGGTGACTTGTTCTTTTGATTATCATCTTGTGATTGATTTGAATTTCACGCATATCTCTTTGATGTTTTCGTTTTTGTTGGACTTGAATTGTTTCTCAATTTGTTTTTAGTTAACTTTAATTTGAATATAATCGATGATTTTGAGCTCTTAGTTTACTAGCTATCATTTCAAGGGAAAAAAATGAAGTTAGGGATGAAAGATAGGAATATTTTGCAGGGTTAGTATATTATGTAATTTGTGTTGTTTTCATTGCCATATTCTCTCTAGTAATTGCTTTTGAACAGAATGCAGGGAAATCAAGGATAGCTCCTAAAGCAGCAGCTCAAACTGAGCCAGTGAAGATCTCGCTCAAAGACTGCTTAGCCTGCAGGTAAATTAGAGTAAAGTTTCCATTGCCAGGGTAAATGGATTTCTTTGTTGATTACTACTGCTGCTATAGATTTAGTCTCTTAGGTCCTCTTAAGAATTTATGTGAACATGTGTGTGTGAATATGTGCGAGGGAAAGAAGGATGGAGAGAGAGTTAAGAACAGAAAGAAAGAAAGAGTGGAACACTAATTTTCATTATTGTCATGCAGCGGGTGCATAACCTCTGCAGAGACGGTTATGCTTGAGAAGCAGAGTTTAGATGAGTTTCTTTTGAATCTCAGCGAAGGAAAAGCAGTAGTTGTCTCCCTTTCTCCTCAATCTAGAGCTTCTCTTGCTGTCCATTTTGGCCTTTCCCCCCTTCAGGTAGTTTGTTACACATACAACACCATGTTGCCCTTACAATTTGGTATAATTTCCACGATGTTGGATGGATGAATTGTTGGTTCGTCTACTTTGGGTTTATGTTTTTGGTAATTATTAGTGTTTTTCAGGTCTTTAGGAAACTTACAACTTTGTTAAAGTCTCTGGGAGTAAAAGCCATTTTTGATACCAGCAGCAGTCGTGATTTAACACTTATAGAGTCTTGTGAAGAATTCCTTACACGTTATAGACAAAAAGAGTCAGCTGAAGATGAGAAGTCAAAATCAGCACTACCTATGATTTCATCTGCATGTCCAGGTATGCAATAAATTTTGTCATTGTAGTTAATCTCATTTTTCCATATTTCTGTTTTCTTTGTTGGGTTGTGGTTGTGGTTGGGTGGGGGGGGGGGGGGGGGGGGGGGGTGGAGTATACTGAAGGTTTCGGTTATAACATGAAGTGTTCTCCCTAATTGTAATTGACGTTCCTATGATATGCAATGGCAGGTTGGATATGCTATGCTGAAAAAACTCTTGGATCTTATATTCTTCCACATATTTCTTCTGTGAAAAGCCCCCAACAAACGATTGGAGCTGCCATTAAAAAACACCTATGCCAAGAGTTATGTATTAGGTGATATATCATTCCTATCATTGTTATGCACATTTACTTGTATAGATGATGATTGAACCTATTGCTTTCAGTTGCATCGTTTCTTTCTTATATGGTTATGCTTATGCATTGGGCCTGAAACCTTTCAGCACCTGCTATAGCTAGAAATCTTTGAGTAGGTCCTTGAATGATCTGTTGTTTTATGAAACTTATTAGATGTTGCTACTAATCAGATTTGTTACTAAATTGCTTTTGGCATTGACTTTTGAGTATGAATTTGTAGAGGATTTGTTTCTAATCTTGTGGATATTTTGTATGTTGAGCAGGCCAGAAGAGATATATCATGTCACCGTGATGCCTTGTTATGACAAAAAACTTGAAGCTTCTCGAGATGACTTTACATTCCAAGTGGATTCTGATAGTGAAAGAATTACAGAGGTTGATTCAGTATTGACAACTGGAGAGGTTCTAGATTTAATTCAGGTAATTTTTCTGCTATAGCATCTGAATATCAGGTGTTCCATATTTATTATTTCCTGTTAGTTCAAAACATAGAGAACATTTCATTGTTGCAGATGAAATTAGCTGATTTTACAACCTTGGAGGATTCTCCTGTGGATGAACTGTAAGACCTTTGTTTCTAGGCTATCTAATTATCTAAAGCACCCCGTGATGATTCAGGGTAGATAATTTTTTTGTTTCTTTGATCTACAGATTGTCAAATATAGATGAAGGCAATCTCTATGGTGTTCGTGGAAGCTCTGGAGGATATGCGGACACAATATTTCGTTATGCTGCAAAGGAGCTATTTGGAAGGGAATTTAAAGGTCCGCTTGAGTATAAGACTATAAGGAATGCAGATTTTCGTGAAGTAACCCTTGAAGTAAGTCTGATTTGATACTCTGTTCCAAATATCAACTTGAACTTAGTGGGACCCAATTTCTTATTCTTATTCAATTTTCAGTTAGGTTTAGGCTTCACACTATGTCTAGAAAAAAAAAAAATTCTTGTTTTCATTGTTGTCTTGTTTCTTGAGAGAACTAATCCCCTCCTTGAAATGCAGTTAGAGGGTAAAACAGTGTTGAGATTTGCACTGTGTTATGGATTCAGGAACCTGAGAAATATTGTTACAAAAATCAAATCCGGAAAGTGTGAATATCATTTTTTGGAGATTATGGCATGCCCTTCAGGTATACATTTTCTTTGCTTGTATACATCTTACTTTAGGAATGTCAGTTGATAAATTGATCTGCCATAAAGCATTCTTGACTTGTTATATTTGGCCCCTTTAACAGGGTGCCTGAATGGTGGAGGCCAAATCAAGCCAAAACCAGGACAGTCTGCAAAAGATTTGATTCAGTTGCTGGAAACGACATATTCTGAAAATGTAAGTCTTTTATTCAACAACATAGAGTAGTGAGGTTTTCATTTGTTACAGACATGCTTGACAAAGGGGAATGGGATTTGTTGTGGATTCCCTTATTCAATAAACTTTTAGGTTCAAGAAAAGGTAAATAAGTTCTCTGTGCCTTCACAAATTAGTAATAAGTTGATGGCCTTTTGTAGCTTAGCTCCGTCTCTATTCTTTAGTATCTTCTCCTCTACATAGTTGTTTTGCTTATAAAATTTTCTAAAATGTAATAGATGCAGCTGTTGCTCAAGGTTCTTTTCCCGACTTTTCAGGTATTGGTGGCCGATCCTTTTGAAAACCCTCGAATCCAAAGGCTATACAATGAGTGGCTTGATCAACCTGGATCAGAGAAGGCGAAGAAACATCTTCACACTGAATACCACCCTGTTGTGAAAAGTGTTACCTCTCAGTTGCAAAATTGGTGAGGAGAAGTTTTGTTTTGGCTGGTATATAGTGTTTATATGTATGAAACTAAATTTTAGGATTTTTTTTTTTTTTTTTTGTTTAAAAAAAAATTGGATTCGATAAATAACACAAATTTATTTTAATCAAGAATCATCCTAGTAGACTTAGTTTGAAAATAATTGGGCCTAGTTTAGAATTATTTTAAGGGCTTTTTACTCATTTGTAGTACATTGGGCTCAGCCTATTTCTTGTGCTTTTTGGCGTTAGCATCTCTTGTTGATTGATCATTTTGGGGGGCTAGGCTTGGCAACGGGGCGGGAAATCCCCGGTCCCTGCGGGGATCCGCCCCGAACGGGGCGGGGAATCCCCGAACCAAACGGGGACGGGGATGGGGATTTTTTTTCCGTGAGCGGGGACGGGGACTGTATTCCCCGCCCCGTTCCCCGCGAGGCCCCGCTTAATTTTAAATATAAATATAAATATAAATATTAATAAATATAAATATATAAATTATAAATAAGGAAAATAAATATAAATATATAAATATAACTTGATGCTTTTATTTTGTATTTTGGATTTTGGATTTTAGACATGATTTTTATAAATTTTTATGCATTTTATGATGATTTTTTTAAGAATTTTTGAAAAAAAAAAAAGGAAGCAGGGAACGGGGAATCCCCGCGGGGACAGATTTCCCGGTGGGACAGATTCCCCGGCTGGGCGGGGAATGGGGACAAAATTTTCCCCGTGAAGTTCGCGGGGACGGGGATTCCCCGCGATTGCGGGGACGGGAATGGGGATTAACCCCCCGGCCCCGCCCCGCCCCGCTGCCAAGCCTATGGGGGGCTTGCAACGGGGCAGGTCTGAAATATGGTAAAGACTTATCTCAAGGACATAAACTTGTATGCACTACAACACTAGATGCACTTTACAATCCAAGTGTATTTTTGAAAAATAATCCATTGTTATTGAAAAGTTAACTCTGTTATTTTTAGAAAGTGTATTTAATAAGGGATAAATTTTCAGTAATAAAATGGATAACTTTCGGTAATAGTATGCAACTTTTTTAACATACACTTGAGTTTCATACGATGCACAATAGATTCTCCCTATCTCAAGAGGTCGTCCAACAGGGAAACACTAGACCTTGACTTGTCTGTGTACTCGTCGGCAGGTTCAACCCATTGTTTTGTTTATTTTAAAAAAAATATAACAAGTATATATATTAATACTAATCAAATTAACACATATTATTGTTTAGAAAATATCTATTACTTAAAATTAAAGAAAAATATACAAATTGGACCCTGAACTATTGTTTCAGGTATAAATTGGACTCCAAACTAATTAAATAGAGTATTGCTGCCATTCCATCAAATTTAATATTAAATGTCATTTGATTCTTCCCCAAAAAACACTTATGGCTGTATAACAATTTACAACATTATGTTTCTTTTCATATTTTTTTCTCTCAACCTTTAGCTCATTAATCATGGTCTTTGCTCTTTTGGCATCTCCATATCAATTCAAACAAATTGACCACATCTACTCTCTTTAAGTGATTGTGAGAAAAAAAAAATCTCAGTTCGTATACATATGGAAACACAATGCATATATGTATTATACTCATGCTTACGTCCATAAAAAATTGCATATACGCACATTAAGATGTCTAGATTTGTTCACATTTAACTAAACTAGTGAAGTAAATTAATATTCCCAACAAACAACCTACATAAAAAAAAAATAATAATAATAAAAAATTGGTATTTCATTTGCTATGTAAGCATTTCACCAAACAGTTGGTCTACATTCACAAAACGTCCAATTAATTAATGTAGAGGCATAATTACTAAATTGCATTGAAGCTTTCAAGATCATGTACCACTGCAAACCTCTTCAACTCATTTTTCTCCATGAAAGCCGACTACCCAAGAGAGAGAGAGAGAGAGAGAGAGAGAGAGAGAGAGAGAGGAAAAATGATATTGAAAAGAAAAACATCTCACAAACATTAAACTCACTACTTGATTTCATATAGAAGAGAATATTGAATTTACTAATCTGCCATCGTGATTTTTTTATAGAAAATGGTCGCAGATTTGTTCTGAGTTCTTGGTAGCTCATTTTTCTTTCTTGCATGAGGTGAAGAGAAAAAAAAAAACGTCGTTTCTTCCAAAATTGGATGGAAGTGTCTAAATACCTCATTTAATTAGTTTAAGGGCACATTTGTTTGATTTTTAAAGATGCGGGGCTTATTTGTACTATAAAATAGTCTAGTGTCCAAATTGTAACTAAAACAATAGTTCAAGGTTTAATTTGGACATTTCCTCTAAAATTAATACGCTAGTTTTTGGTATGTGTTTGTGGGCTGGTTTTATAAAAATATAATTACAATTCGTCTCAAACTTGTTTGGTCCTTTCCAAAATGGGCTCAATATGGGTGCATATTTAAAAGCCCATCCAACTAATGTCTAATGGAGATACATCTTCGTCTAAATTCATCTACTCATTTTAATTGTTATTAGTAGATGCACAATCCTTATACTACCATTATTGCCCTTATTAATAAAAAATATTTCATATTTTCCACTCTCCACCATATTTTATCGGAAAATCCTATACACCCTCCACATCTTCCCAAATTTGAAGCTTGTCGTGAACTCCTCCTGGCGATCACTGTCGTGAGCGCGCGACGACAACCATCAACCATTATGACCACCATGAGCGCACGATCTTGAGATTTGGTGGCCAGGTGGAGGATGACCACCAAGCGAAACCCGCGAACGCCACCATGACATCGCGACTTCGACCGTGCGACGTGACCGGAGGACGATACCAAGCGGCATTACCGTGCAAATGGCGAGCAAGCAACAATTTTTTTTGATTAGTAGTATTCAACAAACTGTTTCCAAAATTAACACAATATTTCGGAAAAATGTTTCCAAAAAATTGTCCAGATTTCAGAATCTCGTTACCAAAAACTTAAACCATTCTAAATTTCGGCAATTAGTGTCCGAAAATACGTAAAATTTTCGAATAACCAGATCCGAAAATTGGTTTGACGGAAATTTGAAAAAAAAAATTTGCAAATGACAACCGTATAACTTTCAACGCATTCAATGTCTAAAATATTAATATTTCATACACAAATACACAAAATATAAACAACTAACAATATTTAACATTTAAAACTAGTGTTTTATACATTTAAAGAGAAAACCTAAGAAACAAAGAACAAAAAAAATATACATCGGAAGGTCGAAATGCTCACATTTCACCAGAATCTAGTTAAAAAAAAATATGAATTAATCGTTGTTATACCGTCTGATTGTTACAATGAATGTAAGATCAAACTTTTTTTTTCCCCTTCACACGTGTACGTACATGGCTGAACATCTTCTGCGTAAGAATGAGATGGGGTGTATGTAGCCTTGTGTTTTTTTTTTTTTTTTTACTTATTAAGGTTATATAAGTAATTTTACAATTTTAATAAAATATGAAAATATTGATGGATGTGTATCTCCATTAATTGAAGGGGTATTTAGCCAGACCTATTTAAATTCATCATTACCGTCCTAATTAAGACCCTAGGCCTTCTCTCTTGTTTTACCTTACATGTATACTTAATAGTTAAGTTATTGATAATTAATTAGTAATTATATTGCATTTTGTTATCCCTATTTGTTTCAATAAATATTTGGTACGGTGAAATAGATAAGAATTAGGATGATTATATTTTAATCTATTTCAAATATAATATTTGATATATGTGTTTAAATTGGGATGATGGTTCACAAGGAATAGTAATTTTAGAAAATGTGAGATAGCGACTCCTTTCGTATCATCTTGAGAAAAAAAAAATTTGGCCCAAAAATATAATTAGTTATTTATCTGCAAATATTATCTTATAATCTTAACAATCATCAACAACAACAATAATATAATATTGCTATTACTTAATAATAAAAATATGATCATACTTGATAAAATTATAAGTAATAATAAAAAAAATAAAAATCAACCATAATAACAAAATTAACATACTCCCTCCGTTCCTTCTTAATTTTCAGAGGTGAGTGAACACACTTTTTAAGAAAAATTGTTTTGTTGATTTTTTGGACCAATGAATGAAGACTATTTTGAAATAAAGTAGTTATTGTGAAAGTGTTTTATTTCCATATTTGGAATGAAAATTATTGTAGAACGTCCTAAAAAGAAAAGTGTGAATATTAAGAGGGGTATGAAGAGAGTAATAATTTCAAAAATAAAAATAAAAATATAATAATTTTCAACGATAATAATATAGTTTGATAATATAGATAATAATAAAATATTTATTAATTAAATATTATAAAAATATAAATAACAAAATCATTATTGTTTAATAGCATAAATAACAATATATAATAATTAAATTTATTATGTAAAATAATGGTGAAGTAAAAATTAATAATAATAATAAAATTACTAAAATATTTATTTTAAAAATTAATAACATAAATATAATCCCAAAACAATAAAAATATATTAATTTAATAAAAATCAATATTAATACCATAATTTTTTATAAGTAATGGTATTATTAAAAATATATAACAATAGGCAAAAAGTTGTATAAGACCAACTCATAATAGTAATAATTAAAAATATTACTATTACAAATATATACAAAAAATTTAACAATTTTTTTTTTTTTGTCAAGTTTTGGAAAGTTAATTTGTATGTGTCAGATTATAAAATATTTTGAAGATTCCACATTAAGCGATTAGAAATCTCATCATATTTACGACATGCTTTTAAGTTTTAATAGTTAATTTCGTAGGAGACGAGAAATTTAAAAGTACTAGTAATAAACAACTAGCGAAAGGGAAATTGAAAAAAAAAATATAAATTGAAGCGCCTATTATATGTATTCAAGAAAATTTTTTGAAAATTCCCTACGTTATATTAAAATTGGTGAAGTTAAGTCAATGAATTTAATTATTCAAATCTTCATATTTATTATACTTCAAATTCAAACAAACTTGCACATAACTTTATCTAGTGTAATTTAGATCTCTTATTTTATCTATATATATATATATTTTATTAGAAAAAAACTCCTTTCATATATGAGGTATAAGAAATACCCATTTAAGTTTACATAAAAAGAGTGGGTAAATTGTAAGGATGGTCCCATGAGAATTTGTACTTGAGAGATTTGGTCCCATATTCTTTTTTGGTCACATTTTTAGCAGAAAAGGTCTCATCCGTTAAATATTTTACAATTTTCTATGGAATACTGGATGGAAAAACCTTTTCAACTTAATTTTTGGAGGAAAATGGGTCAGCTTTTGCTATTAACAATCATTTCAAGGTAAAATGCAAGTATGGAGGCGATTCTGCAACTTTAGTTCGTAGAGTTTTAAGATGTTGGAAATTAATTATTTTTAAGTTGGGAATTATACGCGCGAGTTTTTGACAGAAAACTAACGGGCGTGTGGGTCTCATGCTCGTTAATATGTTATTTTTTGACGGAAAAATCGTATGAGACTATTTGCGCTTAAAAATGATCAAATTCATGAGAACCAATTCTTATGGGACCATTTCTACAATTTCCCCTAAAAAGAGTTAAGAATGATAGACTTTGGCAATTTTCAAAAGCTAACAGACTATGTTCTGTTAATAAAAATAAAAAACAACTCCCAGTGCCTATCTTAATCAGCTTTCCAATGTGATTCTTATATCTCTCGCCCACTCCAAGTATGAAACTTTGAATCCTTTTTTCGTCCTCGTAACGAACCAACTCCAAACTCTCGATTTTAGTTCTTCCACTAGCTCGAGAATTTCCGGAAGCTTCAAGCGGAATAAAATAGCATTTTTTGCTTTCCACATGATCCAAATTATGCATTCCCACACACACACACCTAGATTCTCCCCCTCTTTTCCTTTGAGCAATTTACTAAATAAAAGTAAACTGCTCTCCGGATTAGACGGTAAAGCTACAACAATTCTGAACCATTTGATGTCTTCCATCCAAAGATCATAAGCATACGAACATTCAAATAAAACATGTCTTACAGTTTTGAGTTCGGAATCACAAAAAATGCATGTTTGGTGGGCATGATTTGGTAGTGTTCTTCTCTTGTGTAACATCGTCGAAGTGGGGATGCGCTCCCATACGACCCTCCATGCATGAATTTGAATTTTCAATGGCACGATTTTGTTCCATAATATATTGAACACCTCCTTCTCCTCCTCGTTCCCCCACTTCTTGAATTGCCACAGCTTCACGTAGGCAGCTTTGGTGGAATACCGACCATCTTGTGCCCATCTCCAACTCCATTTGTCTTCAAGGTTCTGAACAAGAGGATACCTGCTAAGAACATTTGACATAACACAAAGTAAAGCACACTCCCTATCAAATAACTCACGACGCCATTTCCACTCCCAACACCACACCCCCTCCCTCCACATCCCCAACTCACTAATGCTACACGACTTCTCCCGACTCAACCCATATAATCTTGGGAAAAGACTCTTTAAAGGACTAATACCCGCCCACCTATCCTCCCAGAAAAAAGTATTACCCCCATTCCCTACTTCCTTAACTAATCCCGAAAAAAATCAATTATCATCCCCTTTCACCGCTTTTAACACCTCTCCCCACCACCCAAGCGGTTTCCCACCTCTCAAAGAACTTGCCCCGCTCAGACCCTCACCCCAAGAAAGACCCCATCTCGACTCGACAATCCTAGCTCATAGAATCTCTCTATTATTATAGAAACGCCAAACCCATTTTCCCAGCAAAGCTTTGTTAAAACATTCTAAGTCCCGTACCCCAAGACCCCCATGCATTTTTGGTTCACAAATTTATTTCCAATTTATCCAAGCAATTTTCGACACACTCTCACCACCCCCCCAGAAAAAGTTCCTCTGTAACTTGACAATCTCACTCAGGACATTTTTTGGAGCTCTGTAAGTGGACAAGTAGTATACCGGGAGCGAAGAGAGTACTGCGTTGATCAAAGACAGCCTTCCTCCAATGGATAGATTCAAACCTTCCAATTTTCTCAATCTTTTTTTCACTTTTTGTATCACATACTCCCATTCCGAATTCTGTCTATGTGTTTTCCCAACTTTAATCCCCAAATACGTAAACGGAATGGCCCCAACCCGACATCCAAGAACCGAAGCAAAGTTGTCCAACATCTCAATTTCAGTATTTATTCCCTAAATACAACATTTACCTTTGTTAATTCTCAATCCAGAAACCAGCTCTAGGTTTATCAGAAATCGCTTCAAGAAGCGTATGTTTTCCCATGAGCATTTCCCCAAGAATATTGTATCATCTGCGAATTGCAGATGAGAAATTACAATCTTGTTTCTTCCCACTGTTACTGGCCTAAAAATGCCACCACTCACAGTTTTTTTCAGCATCAGGCTTGGACCTTCCGCTACAATAAGAAAAAGAAAAGGTGATAGAGGATCACCTTGTCTAAGTCCTCTCTCAAGCTGAAATTCATCTGTCGGACTGCCATTCACGAGAATTGATGCTTTAGCCGAAGTAACACACTCCATAGTCCACTTAACCCATTTCTCATGAAAATTGAACCGTTCCATCATGACTTGGAGAAAACTCCAGTCCACCGAATCATAAGCCTTTGCAAAATCTATCTTGTATAAAAAAACATTTCTCTTTTCTTGCCTTAATATCTTCTATGGTTTCATTCAAGGTTACCACCGAGTCGAGAATTTGTCTGCCTCCAATGAATGCACTCTGTTGCTCGGAGATAATTGAACCCAGTACCTTGCTGATCCTTGTTGCAAGGATTTTTGCGATGATTTTGTAAATGAAACCTATAAGCGAGATTGGCCTGAACTCTGAGATATCGATGGCTTCCTCTTTCTTCGGGATAAGAACAATGAAGGAAGGGTTAACCCTGCGGACAAGCTTTCCGTAAGAGTGAAAGTCAGCCATTATCTTCATTAGTTCCTCCTTATAAATCTCCCAAAAGTCTTTGAGAAACCCAAAGTTAAAACTATCTGACCTGGGCTCTTAGAGTTGTCACATGAGAAGATTGCGTGTTTCACCTCTTCAACTGAAAACTCTGCAATCAGGAATGAATTTTCCTCATCAGATACTTTCAAACTGCACAAATCTTCACTCACAGTAGGTCTCGATAACCGCCCCCCCCCCCCCCCCCCCCCCTTCTCGAACTGATTTTTGAAGTATACTGCTATTCCTTTTTTAACCTCTTCCACTTCTTCCAGCCATGCCCCATTAACTGTGATTCCGGTGATTTCGTTCCTCTTTCTTCTCTTATTTATGATCTTATGGATGAAACTCGTGTTGGCGTCGCCATCCCTAATCCATCAGATCCTAGCTTTCTGCTGCAAAATGCTTCCCTTGAGTTTCAAGTCGCGGAATAGAAGTGCCCTTTCCTCGTTTCTCTTGGATACCTCTTGCTCCTCCAGCCCCAAGACCTCATCTATCAAGTCTAATTTGTGAATTTCTTCTTTTCGGTTTTCAATTTTTCTATCCAATGCCCCAAAAATCCCGTTGTTCTATCTCTTTAGGTCTTGTTTGAGCCTCTTCAATTTTTCTTTCATAACATAGCATCCCCAACCTTCTACCTCGTAGCTTCTCCACTTCTCCATCACGTACTCCCGAAAAGCATGATGCGTCCTCCAAGCATTCTTATTTTATCTATATGTTATTGTGTAATTCTTTGTACTTATGTTTCTTATTATTGGTCAAATTAAAAAAATGACGTTTCTATTTATTTATCGTTTTGTTAAATACCAATTATCGTCTTTTTTACCATCAAAATCTCTAATAATTACGGGTATAATATATAGCCTTTTATAATATGCTAATAGCGAAAAAATAATTTTAGTATGAAAGAATAAAATCAGACACAAAGAATCTATTATAAGAAACGGGAGGTAGTAATATATTTCTTTGTGAATATGTAATCCGCAATTATTACTCGCCCAAATTTATTGAAAATTATGTAATGCGCTTACTGAAATATAACAGTAGCGGATTTCTCTGTAAAAAAGAAGAAAAGAAGTAAATTTGGGAAACAGGAATATTATATAAATTAAAAAAAAAAAAAAGAGAGAGATGGGCCCATGTCAATAAAGGAAAAAAATTCTACTATAAATTAGTAGAGAGTCGTAGGTTTCTTGTTTTATTCCGTCAAAAGTGTTTCTTCCTTATTGTACCTTCTGACAGGGAAAAGGAAGGCTGCTTCGTACTTTGAAGTCAAATCAAATTTTGGACAGCAAAACAATGGTAATCCTCAATTCCCAACATAACAATGATGTTTCTCTTCCTTTGTTTATTATATTTATTTCTTCAACGTAGTTTCTTCCCTCAAATTAAATATCTAATTCGCGGGGAGCCAATTTTCAGGAATTAAATTGATGTTCTTCCAAGATATCCCTTTTCTTTTTTTGGCAAAAGTAGATTTGGATGTGTTTACAATTAAAAACCAACAATTTTCTTGGTTCGGATCGAGAGATATATAATTTTTTTGTTCTCCAAAGGCAGCCGTTACTCTTAATTTATTTTTAGTTAGAATGTATGTCAAAAATTACATCGACGCTAAGATGTGTCCTGCGAGCGGCGTTGATTTCGTTGTTAAATTAGGGTTTCGAGATTTGTGTTTCATTTGTCCAAGTTTCCATTTTTGTCTTCCTGCTCACATATGATACGATTCATTCTTTTTACTGAAATAGAAAAAGAAGTTATGATCCGATTTTTTATTTATTTATTAATATGTCAAGATATTTTTTTCATTCATATATTAATTTGATGCCATGTTTGATATTATAATGACATCGTATTTATATATATTGTAAGAGATGTGGTTTTAATTTAGTACTAGTATTTTGGGTGCAGACAGTGTCGAAGCGGCTTTCGGGTAAGAAGGTGGCCAAGTTTGAGAAGAACATCAGTAAAAGAGGATCTGTGTCTTCACTCTCTTCCAAAAGTAGCTTCGAACCTGCCCATGTTGTTCTCATTCTCTTCGTCGTCCTGGTCGTCGTCTCCTGTAAGCCTTTATCTTTATGCAACAACGCTCGCTTTTGATACGAAATCAGATATGGACCCAACAATTGCATAAATAATTTATACAAATATTTTATGCAACTCTTAACTGTCTATAAGATATAAAATTTGCTAGTTAATCAAGAAAAGGGCTACTGAATTTTAGAATTGTAACTTCTCTTTAGGTAACATCTTCGACATAACTGGCGTTGTATTTTGTATTGTAGTCTTACTAAAGTATATATGTGTTACGAAAATTAATGTGATGGATTGATCCTACATTTTTCTATAAGTTCGGATATTTAGATAAGATGAAATTGTTTCATGATATCAAAGAGTTTTTTAGGTTCAAATTAATTCCACCGATGAGAACAATTCCATCAATATTAAATTATTCATTCGATAAGTCTCCTCCCAAAATATAGAGTCGAGAATATTCCACGTCATCATATTCCAACTTTTAATTAGGTAAAGTGAAATGCTTTAATTATCGATATATATATATATATAATTTATAATACAATCTTGGTCTTCTTCTATTTGTAAAAAGGATATTCCAACATAAGTTGTAACCATTTTCATATTTGACAAAGTATGTCCACACTGCACTTTTAATACTATAGTCCTTAAAATCTTTGGAAAAGCAAATGTGTAACTTAATAGAGAAACACCGGATTATATAATCCCGTATGGTTTTATAGGAGGTATAAAGGAAGGAGACATTTGCTAATTGGCATGTTATTTCATGTGGTTTTACTTATTATCATTATAAAAGAAATTGTATTGATTGAAGAATAGTAATTGATATTGTGTTTTGGTGGGATTTGCAGTTATATTCCAGGTAGTGAGGATGGCGATTAATGGTGGAATTCCCGAAGAAAATGGAGTTCATTCTTGAACACATTAATTACTTTTACAAACTGATTTTGCAGTTCCATTTGAACACAAAATTTAAGGAAATAAAATGGTAGAAAATTGGTTACAAATTTAAAACGACCAACCTTTGCTGCAACCTTTAAATATATTCATGTGGCCACTGTTTTGGCTTCCTTTTTGTGCTTGTTGGCTGTTGCAGAAACTTAATTGCCTGTGGCAATCTTGCGTTGAACAATCTAATTATGTCCTATTTTGAGGTAGTTATTTTTTTTTTATTAATTACATTTGATTTGAGTAATACATGTGTGCACACATGCGGTGCAATCCACCAAATTTCTGCCAACTCGACAAAATAATATTCGTGCATTTTAGTACAAAAGAAGAGGGGCAAAAGTATTAATTTATATATGAAAATATTAATTTGTATATCGGAAAATGATAATACTATAAAATATTTAAAAATTAATAATATTCTAATTTTGTATGAACTATAATATCCTTTATAATATAATTTTATTAGAAGGTATTATGTGCATATTGTACTGTGCACTACTAATAATAATATTAATTTTTACAATCAATAATATTAGTTTTACGAATAGTAATATTAGTTCTTACTAGTAACAATATAAGCGGTGTGTTGAAATATTCACATAATTACTCTTCCTAATTTTTTTTTGGGGACGCAATCAAAAGTGGATCAAACTTGATGACATGTTATCAATACACCCAATTCTTTATCACAACATTTTATCATTTGATGACATGTACTTTGGCATTTTATGTCTACGTGTATTTTTTGTTTTATGTTTTGACAAAATTATATGTAAATTTGATTTTTTTTTTAATATCACTATTATATATACACATTATTATCATTGTTTAAAAATAAAATATTTTTTAAATAATGATATTAAATATGGGTAAATTGCGCCAAACGTCCTTTTGGTTTGGAAAATCGGCATGAAACCCCCTTGTGCTTTAAAAATTGCGCCAAACCCCCTTGTGGTTTTATAAATATAGCTCTAGATCCCTTTTTTTCCTTGAAAAATTAATAGTGTTAAGTTTTAACCCGTATGACCTATTATATACTTCTGCCCAGTTGACGTTCTTTCATAAAACATCTAAACGCAAACTAGGGTTTATCTCCAAGTAAAATTTCAAAATTTATACAATTTTTTTTTTAAAAAAAATATATGAATTTCTTGAAAAAACTTGCTTATTGTGAACATACAAAGACTTGACCAAAAAGAAATTTGTTGTTGCTGATTTTCTTTAGAACGAGAAGTGTCCAGGGTAGGTTCCAATTTATTTTATTTTTTATTTGTACTTTTCTTAATATTTATAACTACAAATTATTTACTAAATGCTATATTAATAAACAATTAGATATAAAGAGGATTTTTTAAAATTATTTTCACTTCTAGTCTATTTATAATATTTTATAGACAATAATTATTAAATAAATTAACTATATAAAAGCATAAGATTATAAAAATAAAATAAAACTTAAAAAAAATTCATAATAGAAGGAGCATTTAATTTAGTTAATGGAGGGATAATTATGTCAATATATTAAAAAAATAGAAAAAACCACTAAAATTCGCATGAAGTGTGCGGGAATCGCACACTACTGTTAATCTTAACAGAGTTGGGGGCTTAATGCTATATTTATAAACCACAGTGGGGTTTCATGCTATATTTATAAGTCATATGGGGGTTTCATGCTATATTTATAAAACCATAAGGGGTTTTGGCGCAATTTTTAAAGCACATAGGGATTTCATGCCGATATTTCAAACCACAAGGGAGTTTGACACAATTTACCCTATTAAATATGCATAAAAGTGATAATAGCATAATAATAATGATATTCAAAAAAGAAATTCAAGTAAACTCGAATATACAAGCAACCTACACCTATACTTTCTCTCTTAAAACCATATCAATCATTGGACTAATATTAGTGTAAAAAAAAATAAAAATCAAGGGGTAAAATTATCACAAAAATATCAAATAAAACCTCATATGCCATGTATCAAGATAATAATTTTTTATTTTTTTTTATAATACTAAGAGACGGAGAATTTGAGTTCAATTCAATGGAACAACCTAAGCAACTCAAAGATAAGTATGGATTGGGTTATAAAAATACATTCTCGAAATAAACTTGAGCCTATTAGGCCCGAAACCATGTGGCCCACGGGCATTATGGGCGGCCCGATAACCCAACGTCCTAACAAAATATTTTATCAATTTTGATTATCAATTTAAAATTTATATTTCTACGTATACATTATTAATATGGAGCATTTCATATTTTTTTAAAATTATGTGTTTCGATTAAACACAAATCATTGTGTGTGAGAAAATGTTCACTTGCACTAAGTTTCTTCTATTATTAAGACTTTGGAAGCTTCTAATATTTTTATTTTGTAATATTTAAATATACTTGATCTAATTTTTTGTTTGGGCACTTGATGTGCTGGTGTTTTTATGTTTATTTTTTATCTTAAAAAAATAAACATAGTTCATAAATATTTTTTACTATTTTATTTTTTAAATAGGAGTTGGGTTGGCTTGCCCATTGACCTCCTAGCCAAGTCAAATTGAAACGAAGTTTATTTTTGTTGGTTCGATGAAAGTATGGAACAACCGGGTCAAATTCAAAGATATCAATTGACCCGATGAATTTGACTGGACTGGACGGTGTAACCCTAATTGCCAAGGGTTGCCACAAGAAGAACACTAAGCTTTCTGCCTTCTTCTAAAAGTAGACAAAAACTTTTAAAAATTTCAATTACAGTGCAAAATTTAAACTTTGAATATATTAAATAAATTTAATCTCGCAATAAAAGATAGTTAAAAGAAGAAAAAACAGTCTATAATTAAAAAAAAGTTAAAAAAAAATAGCTAGAATAAAAAAGGAATGGGGAATAGAAGATCCTAGAATAATGTAAGTAATTTGAAAATTGTAAATAATTCTAGCTATTTAATCTGGGCCACAAATTAAGTGAGTGATTATACTTCAACGGATGCAATTATAAGTAAGGAAACAATTTGTAACTCTTGTTGAAAAAGAATCTCCTATTATACTAATAGGGAGTTTCTTATGCTTATATGTGTCATCACGAGGTTTATTTCGCCTATGTGTCATCGTGTGATTCATTTCGCTTATGTGTCGTTCTGAGGTTAACTTCGTGGAAGCCTACATGTCAATATTATGAATCATATGTGTTATCTATGTGTGTCGTCACAAGGTTCGTTTCGCTTATGTGTCATCTGAGGTTAACTTCGTGGAAACCATACGTGCCAATTTTATGAATCATATGTCATCTACATGTCTTATTATACAATAAGGAATCTAACAAAAAAATTGTATCTACAAGGATTTGAACCCTAAACCTCATAAATAATATTCATGATATTTACCAATTAAGCTTGTTAAGAACATGTTTAAAGTTTGAATACTATTATATATAATTTGAGTTTAGAAAAGTATATTATAAATTTTACTATGATTTACATTTTACTTAACTATATTTAGGATATCCTATATATAAATTTTTTTATTGTGTTAGTAATGCAACTAAGTAACTTAAGTATATTTAATTCTACATACTATTACTAATTTGATTAAATAAATTTTAAAAATTCTAAATATGTGAAATTTTAATGTTTAATTGTGTTATTTTTATTGTTTCACTATATTTGAGGATTTTTTTTTTCGAAAATTTTAATAATTTCCAATAATTTTATGAATATTCACTACATCTTTAGTTGTTTCAATCTGATATATATTTCGACTTGCACTTTTAGAAGAAAAAAAAAATAAACGCGTGAGAGTGAATTAGTGCTTGAATTGAAAATCTCCCTACATTGAGGAAAACGTCTTAAGAGACAAAGATAAGTATCTGACGCGTAGTTGAGAAAATTATGTCATAATTTAAAAGTGTATAGTAAATAAAAATAAAATATTACGTGAATTTCGTAACTAAATTGAGATCAAGTCTGAAAGTCGTGAATTAAAATGTTATCCCATAATTTTATGAATACATATTATTTGAATATATTTATTATATAATATAATTATATTATTTTATGATGAACAAATTTATTTAAATATATATAACATTTATATAATTAATTTTTACAAAAATCCCGCGTGATACGCGGGTGATTAGGCGTGAAATTGTCATGATTCGTAGCTTGAAATACCCTAATCTTGGTCGAGTTGATAGAGTATTTAGAGTCAATTGAGCATTATTTCTATACATTGATAAATTTGTCTCTTTGATGCTCATAGGTGAATAGAGGACGAAAAACGGAGTTCGTAGGACTTTGAATCGACTCAAACGGATGCCCGGATGAGAAGATATTGAAGAAATACGATTGGTATTAGTGCGGACGAGGAAAAGTATCACTTGGGAGGAGTTAGAAGTCACTCGAGTGACTAGGTCGAGCGCCCCCGCTCGAGCGCATTGCTCGAGCGCTTAAACTTACAGAACTATTCTTGCGCTCGAGCAGCTCGAGCGCCACCGCTCGAGCGCCACCGCTCGAGCGAATTGCTCGAGCGCCCAAAACATACAGAATGATTTCAACGCTCGACCAGCTCGAGCGGAACCGCTCGAGCAATTGTGTCATTCGAGCTACACTGCTCGAGCGGGACCGCTCGAGCGTTTTGCTCGAGCGCCCATGGATTTTTACCTCCGGATGCGTATTTTCGGCCCATTAACTCCCGTTTCGACCCGGTGCCTATATATACCTCTTCCAAACACGTTTTGAAGAACAATATCAGAGACCCGAACTTTAGAAATAATTTTAGACTTAGTTTTTGAAGAGGAAGGAGACGTGCAAGCTTTACTTTTACGTTGTTGAGGTTTTTCATACGAATTCTAGTTTCTTTTCAATTCGTAGTTTCTTTTCATTAGCTTGATTACTTTTAACGCTTTAAACTTCGTTTTTATTAATTCAATTTCAGTTCTTCGTATTTATTTTCTTTAAACCCTAGTTCATGTTTCGTATTTTCTTTCTTCAATTCATCATGTTTATGTTCGTCGTTTCTTCTATTGCTTTAATATTTGTTAACGTCATGTCTAGCTAAAACCCTTGCATGCTTAGGTTAGGATGAACTCGTAGAAGTAGGATGTGGGTACGTAATTAGGGTAATTCGTGACGTTAGTTTTAATTCTCTTGATTAATGAATTCTTACAATTAATCTGAACTTTACCTTTGAATTTAGTACGAAAGTGTTAGAGAGAGGACGACCGCATCACTCAATAACAATTAGTAGTCTTAACGAGAAGGTTTAGGAAAGGTTAATTCATCTACCAGTTTAGCGAAGGAGGACGACCGCATCACCTTAGTTAAATTAGGGTCTCATTAATTGAGCACAATCCATTAACTTGTTAGTGGATTAGTGAAGTCGAGTGTTAGGGTAAAGTATTAGGGTTTAGAATCTTGAGCTTTCACCTTGCATTCTTAGACTTAGGTTAATTCTTGTTTGTCACGATTACTTTGATTATGTACCTGCTCCGTTAGTATACGTAGGGATTCCTATCCTAAGCATCACCATCTCTTATTTGAATCCAACCCTTAGTTAATTTTATTTCTTTAGTATTTCAGTTTACTTAGTTTATTTTCGTCTTTTAATTAATCTTTCCAAAAACCCAAAAATATTACACTCATATTAACTACGACGCGTAGATCTTTAGGGATCTATTCGCATATACACTATCCCTTGGGTTCGATAATACTTGGTCCCTATACTTGCCCATACTACAGTGAACCCGTACTCTTGCGGGGTAGCTACTAGTAGAAGCTAGTGTAGTTCGCTTCAAGTCAATGGCGTCGTTGCCGGGATGGCGTTATATGCTTTTGAATAGGACTTGTAGATAGCTTAGTAGTTAGTAGTGGGTGATTTATTTTCTGTTTTTATTTTTATTTTTTTTCAATCGGCAGTTGCGTCTTCGAGGGAGGTTTGCAGCACAGCCACAGCGGTACTATGATGGAGTGGCTTTACCTCCTGTTGAGGCAAACAACTTCTCGATATCACCGGGGATTTTAAAGTTGCTTACCGAGAATCAGTTCAAAGGGGTGATCGGGAAGGAGAATCCTCATACACATCTGAGGAGCTTTCTCATGATAGCCTCAACATTTAATTATAATGGCATGTCTGAAGGTGCCAAAAGGCTCAGGTTGTTCCCATTCTCATTGACGGGAATAGCCAAGGAGTGGTACGATAATACGCTCCCGCAGGGATGTATTACCACTTGGGCCGAGCTCGAGCGTCTGTTCCTCGAGCGATTCTACCCTCCATCTAGGACGATCAAGGCTAGAAATGAGATCTCGTCCTTTCGCCAGAAGCAAGGAGAGGACCTACGTCAAGCGTGGGAGAGATACTCAAACATGCTGATAGAGTGCCCGCAGCACGGGTACAACGAGGGAGACATTATGGCGTTCTTCTATAGTGGTGCCAACAAGGCGGGGCAAGACCATTTAGAAGCCTGTGCGGGCGGAGCATTCCTGAACCAAGGCATAGAGAGGTGTAGGGAAATCGTGGACAACATTGTCACGAATGCCGGTGCTTGGAGTGGAGATGCAGATTTCAGAGAGTGCATCAGGTTGAAGAGGGAGAAGGAACGAGAAGGCTATTGATGGCCATGATGGAGAAGATAAACAACCTCGAGTTGGGGAAGAGTTTGGGTGGAGAGCATGCAGTAGAGAATGAGAGAGTAGACCAACCAAGTGGGCAGCAAGAGGTAGCCAATTACATGGGAGGTCCGTATTACAATCAGAATGGCTACCAAGGTGGAAATCAGTATGGAAGGCCTTCTTATGGCCAACCATTTGTACCTCCAGGCCCTCAGCCACTTCAAAATCAATGGAGGAACACACAAGGAGTTCAAGGAGGCCAGCAACCTCCTCAAAACACATGGAGGAAGAATGATAATTTTTCTTATGCTAACCCAAAAGCTGGTGTTACTGTTCCTGCAGGTGTTGATCCGGGGTCTAAACCTCCTGGTGGAGAAGGCGGTGCATCAACCGAGGAGATGTTGAGAGCGATCCTTCAGAAGGTGGAGGAAGGGAGCAAGCGGTTGTCATCCTTGGAGTATGATGTGAAGGAGTTGCATAAGAAGGGTGATCAACGTGATCAAGAGCTCCAGAAGATGAACGTTGAGTGGACTAGAACTCAACAAGAGAACAATCGAAGGTTCACTTCTTTAGAGTTCCAGATGAGCCAGATTGCAAAGTCAGTGAATAGAATGCCGGAAGGGAACCCGAAAGAGCATCGCAAGGCAATCCAGCTTAGAAGTGGAACCAACTATGAAGGTCCTTAGATGCCTGCTGATTCTGAGACGCCCCAAGAAGAGATTGAGCCTAAAGGGGATGAAGTTGAGACTGAGGAGAAAGAAGTTGAGAAAGGAGTTGAGGGTGAAAGCACTCAAGCGAGCAAAGAGCTTGAAGAGGAAGGCATTGAGAAGGGTGAGAGAGTTCCTAAGTGGAAGAAGGCAAAGGAAGCAAGGGAGAAAGTGAAAGAAACAGAAAGAGATGAATGGGGGGTACCCAAATCTGTGATACCCGTTCCCTATCCACAGCGCTTCATGAAAAAGAAGCTTGATGAAAAATTTGCAAAATTTCTTGATGTTTTTAAACAATTGCATATTAATATTCCTTTTTATGATGCTTTGGAACAGATGCCGCATTATGCAAAGTTTCTGAAGGACTTGATTGCGAAAAGGCGGCGAGTGGATGAGCCGAAGTTGGTGCAGCTGAACCACGAGGTGAGTGCATTAGTGCACAAGGCGCTTCCACCAAAGCTGAAGGATCCCGGTAGTTTCACGATCCTATATGATATCGGTAACGGGATCAAGAAGGGAGCGTTGTGCGACCTCGGAGCGAGCATAAATTTGATGCCGTTATCGCTTTTTAAGAAGTTGGAAGGTGGTGAACTTCAACCCACAATGATGACGCTTCAACTTGCTGATCGGTCTATTACTAGACCTCAAGGTGTGGTTGAAGACGTCCTAGTGAGAGTTGGAGAACACATTTTTCCAGCCGACTTTGTAGTGCTAGAGATGGAGGAAGATGAGCACGTGCCCCTGATCTTGGGAAGACCGTTCTTAGCTACGGCGGGGATGGTGCTAGACGTGGCGAATGGGAAGATCACGTTGAAGGTTGATGATCAAGAAGTGAAGATCTCCCTATATGAAGCCATGAAACACCCGAGGGAGGATGAGAGCTTGTATTGCATGGATGCCATTGATTCTCGTGTTGAAGACACGCCTTCTATCCCTAATCCTTCTGATATTCATGATTTTGTTAGTCCTTCACTCAATTATTTAACCCATGAACATTATGTTCTTGATTATTTTGATAGGGATAAAGTGAAGAAGTTGAAGGATGAAGAGGTGAAGAGAGTGGACGCGGTCCCGTTAGAAGGGAAAGGAGGAGTTAAGAAGAAGAAGTCAAAATTCAAGAAATTGTTCAGTAAGACTCCTCCAGATAGAGGGAAGAAGGAATTGAGACCCATAACACTTGGGAATGAGAAAAAAGCAAAAGGGCTCATGATGGTGGGGCATCAAGGAAAGGAGTTCAAACACCACTCTTATGAGAGTAAGGGAGGTAAATTTGAGTATGATGTCCCATAAGCTCCTTTGAGCTTGGTCCGGCATGAGGACCTTAAAAATAGCCTTGAATGGGAGGCAACCCATTTTTATTTGCTTTCATTTATTTTTAGTGTTTTTTTATATTATTAGGGAGTATTTTGAGTCGTATGTTTAACCTCATATTTGAGTGAGTTGCTTGTAGGCTTGTCTCTAAAGGAGTAAAGGTATCATGGAGTTATTCAGATTGAAGGAACCAACTTGAGACAAGGAAGTGTGCAAAGCTATTGAGAGAAATTGAATTATTTGGTTGAGGTAACCCACAACCCCAAACTTAGACCTCTAGCAAGGTCGAAGTTTGGGGGGGGGGTGGAGTTTTTTTATGTTTCTTGTTACATTGCACATGCATGCACGCCCTTATCTTTGAGTTGAGTTTGATTGATTATTAGTTTGTTGAGATACTCCTTGGGGTGATTTTGATTTGACTCGCTATTGCGTATTTCATGCCTATCAATCATCTTATGCTTGTTGATTGCTATCTTTGAGTATAATTTGATGAGTAGAGTGAGTTGTAAGGGTGAGTTAGAAATTCTTTTGTGTGAGTGTTTGGGTTTGAGCTGATTTGAGAAAGAACTTGTATGCTTGTGAAGTTTTTCTTTTGAGTACTTGTGTGATGAGAGTGAGAATGCACTAGGACTAGCATGGATGTGAAAACCGTGAGAGTTGAGCCTTACGAGATTTAAATGCATGATTTAATCTCTTCGTTTGTGAGTGAAGCATCACCTTAGAGGATGCTAGAACTTGTGTGTGCTCTTGCTTCTTGATTGTGTCTAGTTAGATATGCCGAATGTGATCTTAGGCCATCTTTGATTTAATTGAGTCACTTAGCCAAAAATTTTCCCTACCAATGACATTGATCCCTTGTTAGCCCCTTTGAGCCTAAAGCCTATTTTATTTGCTAGCACATATGAACACTATTCCAATTCCTAAGCCTTTTTGTCCCAATTTGAGTGGAGAATAGGAAAGTGTGAATATGAAGGGAGTGAATTGAGTTGAAAAAGGAAAATGTTGTTTGTTGAGTGAATATGAGAAGAAGGTGTGATGAAGTTATGAGATGTGGGAAAAAGAGAAAAAAAAAATTTGAGAATGAGCGAAAAGAAAAAAAAATGAGCTCATGTGTTTGTGCGAAAAAGAGAAAAAAAAAAGTGAAGTGATTGAAAAAAAAAAAGTGAAAAGAGAAAGAAAAAAAATTGAAGTGTTGAGAGAAGTGGAATTGAAAGAGTGTTGATTGAATATATTTGAAGTAGTCTGTTCCTAATCTCGAAGTGCCAAAGTTTGATTTTCTATTCTCCATTCACTTTAGTCACTTTACCTTATATTGTTATCCCACCTGTCCAAAGAGCCTACATTACAACCTTGAGAAAAGTCCTTTTTTATTCGGCATTGATTTCTAGAGTATGGTCGGAGTTGAGAGTGCTTACAAGCCTATGGTTGCCGATATGAGTGATTGATTGTTTGAGTGAGTCCCTTAATCATTGATATACACTTGTGAGGGAGTGAAACACATCGTTGAGTGCACATCCATGCTTGATTTTGGTGTTTCTTATTATTGTTGCATGAGTACGATAAAAGAAAGTGAGTGAGTATACGGGTGATTGACTTTTGAAGCTCGAGTTCAATTACTTGCATGATTTGATTTTTGATTCATTCCTAACAATTTCACTTGACTTATTATTTTGTTGCTTGAGGACAAGCAACATGGTAAGTTTGGGGGGGTTGATTAGGCGTGAAATTGTCATGATTCGTAGCTTGAAATACCCTAATCTTGGTCGAGTTGATAGAGTATTTAGAGTCAATTGAGCATTATTTCTATACATTGATAAATTTGTCTCTTTGATGCTCATAGGTGAATAGAGGACGAAAAACGGAGTTCGTAGGACTTTGAATCGACTCAAACGGATGCCCGGATGAGAAGATATTGAAGAAATACGATTGGTATTAGTGCGGACGAGGAAAAGTATCACTTGGGAGGAGTTAGAAGTCACTCGAGTGACTAGGTCGAGCGCCCCCGCTCGAGCGCATTGCTCGAGCGCTTAAACTTACAGAACTATTCTTGCGCTCGAGCAGCTCGAGCGCCACCGCTCGAGCGAATTGCTCGAGCGCCCAAAACATACAGAATGATTTCAACGCTCGACCAGCTCGAGCGGAACCGCTCGAGCGATTGTGTCATTCGAGCTACACTGCTCGAGCGGGACCGCTCGAGCGTTTTGCTCGAGCACCCATGGATTTTTACCTCCGGATGCGTATTTTCGGCCCATTAACTCCCGTTTCGACCCGGTGCCTATATATACCTCTTCCAAACACGTTTTGAAGAACAATATCAGAGACCCGAACTTTAGAAATAATTTTAGACTTAGTTTTTGAAGAGGAAGGAGACGTGCAAGCTTTACTTTTACGTTGTTGAGGTTTTTCATACGAATTCTAGTTTCTTTTCAATTCGTAGTTTCTTTTCATTAGCTTGATTACTTTTAACGCTTTAAACTTCGTTTTTATTAATTCAATTTCAGTTCTTCGTATTTATTTTCTTTAAACCCTAGTTCATGTTTCGTATTTTCTTTCTTCAATTCATCATGTTTATGTTCGTCGTTTCTTCTATTGCTTTAATGTTTGTTAACGTCATGTCTAGCTAAAACCCTTGCATGCTTAGGTTAGGATGAACTCGTAGAAGTAGGATGTGGGTACGTAATTAGGGTAATTCGTGACGTTAGTTTTAATTCTCTTGATTAATGAATTCTTATAATTAATCTGAACTTTACCTTTGAATTTAGTACGAAAGTGTTAGAGAGAGGACGACCGCATCACTCAATAACAATTAGTAGTCTTAACGAGAAGGTTTAGGAAAGGTTAATTCATCTACCAGTTTAGCGAAGGAGGACGACCGCATCACCTTAGTTAAATTAGGGTCTCATTAATTGAGCACAATCCATTAACTTGTTAGTGGATTAGTGAAGTCGAGTGTTAGGGTAAAGTATTAGGGTTTAGAATCTTGAGCTTTCACCTTGCATTCTTAGACTTAGGTTAATTCTTGTTTGTCACGATTACTTTGATTATGTACCTGCTCCGTTAGTATACGTAGGGATTCCTATCCTAAGCATCACCATCTCTTATTTGAATCCAACCCTTAGTTAATTTTATTTCTTTAGTATTTCAGTTTACTTAGTTTATTTTCGTCTTTTAATTAATCTTTCCAAAAACCCAAAAACATTACACTCATATTAACTACGACGCGTAGATCTTCAGGGATCTATTCGCATATACACTATCCCTTGGGTTCGATAATACTTGGTCCCTATACTTGCCCATACTACAGTGAACTCGTACTCTTGCGGGGTAGCTACTAGTAGAAGCTAGTGTAGTTCGCTTCAAGTCAGCGGGCACTCATCTAGTTAAATATATATTAGTAAGTGAAACTAGTTTCTCTCTTCGTCATTATATAATCAGTCCTGCAATTGAAAAAAAGGACTATTACATTGTGGTTCGAAGTATCGTTTATTGTGAAATGGTTCACGATTCATCTATAATTGAAAAAATGGTGCAAAAAAAAAAAAAAAGAACCATTCTGCCCTTTTTCACTGATCAATGTCAGTCAATGGGACAGTTTGCTTTTGTTTGTCCCTCCTGTGCAAAAAATATTTTAATTTGAACACGCATAATTTAGGTCCATTTTCAGCTTTAATTTTAGTTTAAAAATTTTGTCCTTTTTTAACTCCTTCAACTATATATTTTTATTGATTGTATAATTTTCAGACAAAAAAAAATAAAATAGCACACAAATCAAAATTAATTGAATTTTAAATATCTTGAATTCTAATTTTACAAAAAAAAAAAATTGAATTTTAAGTTTAAAATTCTAAAATTACATATATAAAATTGAAATTGACATATTCATA
Source organism: Ballota nigra (assembly GCA_947034835.1). NCBI lineage: Eukaryota > Viridiplantae > Streptophyta > Magnoliopsida > Lamiales > Lamiaceae > Ballota > Ballota nigra. Next base: position 28,049,248 of record OX344730.1, read on the forward strand.
GAGGAGTGGATTGAGACTGAAGCTCTTTGTTAGGGTGAGTGCACAAAAAGATGAGGTTGTGGGTAATATGTAGAGTTAGGAGTTTCGGTGGTGTCGGGAGTTATTACCAAGAGAGGTGGCTATACTAGATCAACTGCAAGTTTCCCTTAACAGGTACCGTCCCCAAATGGTTGGAGTTGTGCCCATTCATCAAACGTATGATTTATTGATGCAAAAATCGTTCAACATGGTTGTGCAAATTCGCAAGGCCTTTTATGGGTTGTGGAAATGCTTCGCTCCTCGGCGGGTCAAGACCATTGCTTGGAAAGTGCTCAAAGAACGGCTCGCCACAATGGATAAACTCATCAAACTAGGTGTTTCTTCGAAACTGGCCGACACATTTTGGTGTTGTATGGTTTGGAGCATTTGAAAAGAAAGGAATGATATCGCTTAATAGTGCTGATGCTGGCATTACAAAATTTTAGGAGAAAATCCAAGCTAGACTTTGTGGCTTTCCGTTAGAACCAACGATTTGCGTAACTTTGCAATTCGTACTTGGTTGTTAATCCTAGAGATGTGTGTGTAAAATATCAGACTGCCATGAGTGTTGAATTCCTGTTATGTGTGTTATTTTCTTATTGTAATAGCATAGGGGGATGTAATTTATTGACAAGAATATCCCTTATATTCTTAGTCAAATTGGAATAATTGATTTTATTGATTAAAAAAAATTACATATTTATATTTGTGAAAAAAAATAAAATGCACAGGTGTTCAACAATCTTAAAACTCTCCTTCATCTAAAAATCATATTTAATGAGATATTAGTAGATATAATACATAAACTGATGTTGAAATCGTAGTCAACTAAAATACTGATGCACATATTTTTGTCTTTCCATTTCTATTGATGCACATACCATGGATGATGAATTGGTATATTCTCACCTATTCATCTCTAATTCGTCCAATAAATAAATTGTGAGGTAAACAAAAGTTATGCAGACTTTGAAAGATGGGGTTTTCTTATGTCAGACACCCTATCGAGTTGTCTGATATCAGGTATACTCTATAAATTAACCATCAGATATAATATATAATAAAATCTAATGGTTTAAATTTGATGACCTATAACCTATTGAGTTAATCATCTAATTTTCTATCGAGTTGCATCGAGTACTATTGAGTTGTGTCATATTATTCCAAATTATATTAAATTTAATAGTTTAAAAATCTATAATTATTAATTTACAAATTTATCCTTCTTTAATTTATGGTTAAAATCTTTTTTAATTAATATGTAATCATCAATATGAAGAAAAAAAAAACTCAACTCAACAGATGACAGGTCAGTGCGATACAATGCGATGACACGTGGTACAATTATAGACCGTACCTAATATCAGGCAACTCGATAGGGTGTCTAATCTAAGAAAAATCCTTGAAAGATAGTTATAACTTATAACCTCCAAAGTTATCCCATACCCAAAAAGTAAACAAACCCTCAATGCACAATGATCTTAAAAAGTATTATAATTCTATTTGTCATTGTTAGAAACAAATTTATACAATACATAGTTCCCACAATCTTAAACAATAAAACCACAACACAATGCAATAATAAATAAAATTTGCACACTGCTATATATTCTCAATCCCAACGAGGATAAGTATACACATTAGAAAAAGTAATTTTTAGTATTTTATGAATCATGATTAGGATTATAGATGTCCTTTCCATGATTGAATCCACACATCCTGAGACTAAGAAAATTACATTACCTGTACATAATTTTGAATCAATTCACATTACCTACCCATAATACAAAAAAAAAAAAAAAAAAAAACACACACACACACTTGCACAAACACATCACCCTCACATCCATGTATCAACACCTTTCATTTCAAATCAAGACAAATAAGGAGGTTTTGAATCATACCTAGATCGGCGGCGCCTCATTCAAGAACGACGGGGACGCATACCATCTCAGCCCTTCACCGAGAGAGAGAGAGAGTGAGAGACAGACCCATATTTTGAATCAAAATGCTTTTCAAAATTATTATTTTTTAATCAAAGCCAATTACTCTTACTATCTAGAACCAGAATGTAATAAATCCTTAAAAAATTAAAAGTTGTTTTACTTTTAAAAGCCTGAACCTGGTATCTCCATCTTTGACTGATTAGGTGGCGGTGGCGGTGGCAATAGTGGTGTTGGTGGTGGTGCTCCCTTTGTCTCCTTTTAATTTTACTATTTAGGGTTAGGGATGTCAACGGGGCGGGCGGAGCGGGGCGGGGTCTGGGAGGCCAATCCTTGTCCCCGCTAAGTCGGAGGAATTCCCGTCCCCGTCCCTGCAAAGCAATCGGGAATTTTTTCCCCCCGTCCCCGCGGGTTCCCCTCCCCCACAGAGATTCCCCATTTAACTTGTATATATTTTTTATTTTAATGCATCTTTATGTAAATTATTTAATAATAAATATAATTTAAATTACAATAATTTAATTATTAAAAATTTAATTAGCATTTGATATACATATTTTGCGTCACAATGCTTTAAAATCATAGAAAAAATAAAAATGAAATTCAATAACTTGGTGTCAATAATTTTTAGAATTATTTCATATTCTTAATTATGTATTTATAATATTTTGATTATTATTAGTGTATATTAATTGATACAATAATATTGCTTATAGTAATTTTTATTATATGAAATATAAATTTATATCTATATATAAATATTCACGGGGAACGGGGCCCCGCCCCGCCCCGTCAACACCAACGGGGAATAATTCATCCCCATCCCCACCCCACGGGGAATGAAATTCGGGGATCCCCCGCCCCATTCGGGGCGAATCCCCACGGAAAACGGGGATTCCCCTTCCCATTGTCAAGCCTATTTAGGGTGACAGACTTTTTAAGAAAAATTGTTTTATTGACTTTTTGGACCAATGAATGAAGAGTGTTTTGAAATAAAGTAGGTTTTGTGAGAATGTATTATTTCAATATTTAGAGTGAAAATTATTGTGGGACTGTAACCAACAAATTTTCGTATTTAAAATATTATTAAATGCAAAAAAAATTACAAAGAGTAATTATAAATCAAACGATTATTTGGGTATAATCTCTAATGAATCCTCTGATTCTTCTCTTGAGTGTTGACTTTGACTTGATTCCGGATTTTTCGGAGACTACTCCATGGCCGAATCTTGTCTAATGATGATGATATTAATTCGAGGACGACGAGCCGTGTTTCGAATTAATTGTTGGTGTTGAAAGTTCCGTGGAGGTAGATGCTAGGTCGTTGAGTCCACAAAGAGATTGAAGAACATCGATCGAAGGGGCTTAGCACCGTGATCTCGGATCGAAGATCGTACTTGGATGACTTTCTGCGAAGAACTTGAGAGGTTTCCGTGGAAAACTTGAAGAACTTCGAAGAGAAAAATACAGATGAACTTCCGCGAAGAACTTACGAGGTTTCCATGGGGAACTTGAAGAACTTCGGAGGGAAGAACGTTGACCGGAGGGGCTTAGGACCGTAATCTTGAATCAGACGCCATTGTTGATGATGAACTTCCATGAAGAACTTGAGAGGTTTCCGTGAGAAATTTGAAGAACTTCGGAGGGAAGAACGTTGACTACAAGAAAATGCATTTTTCGTAGCGGAAAAATTGGTTACAAAAAGTCTTTTTTGGTTACAAAAACCTTTTGTAACGAATCATTCGTTACAAACGTTGGTCATCTAAAACCCGTCGCAAAAAAATTTGTAACAAAAAAAAAATCAATTTCGTTACTAATACAATTGTAACGAAACTTTTTTTGTTACAAATTAAAACTTTGGTAGCAATGACAAATTTCGTTACTAAAAATTAATTTCGTTACGAATAAATTGTTACATAAAATCATGTATTTGGTGTCTAATATTTAATTCGTCACTAATATTTCGTTACATTTAATATCTAATTTCATTCCAAAAAGAAAAAATTACAAATAATAACTTAATGACAAATGACCATAATGTATTAATTTTATTTTAAGAATCTCCCAATACATTCTCATAAGAAAACTACCAATTTATTTTGTACACTTTCAATATACATAATAATATGAATAAAAATTATATACATAAAAACGTCAAGTTAAACTTGAAGTCTTGATTTGTCTTTTGTCCTCAGTTAGATTTAAACTTCATATTCCTATAAAAAATACACAAAAATAAAATATCATAAGATGCACAACAAAATATTTAATAACTGGAATAGTAATAAATAATAATGCACAACAGTAAAATATCATAACAATCACAAATATTCTAAGGAGTAATAATTGGAGCACTAAACAAAAAGAATTTGATTTTATAATGCACAAGAATTGCAATCCAGAAAATTACATATCTGAACATTAGGAAAAAGATAAAGGCAGTAGGTATAACACCTAACATCAGCTTATTCTATATCCGCATTCGAACCAAAACTCAATATTGATGTAATTATTGCATAATTTTCCATTTTTCTATGTGAGTTTCATTGAAAAAATAATCCACGCCAACTTGATAAAACATTGTAAGTGTAAAGAACTGAAATACCAAATTGGAAGTGTCTAATGTAAGTAGATCCATACATGTACCGTCGCATATCAATTGCTACAACTGCATCCATTTCAGGAAGCCCACTATCTATGCTCCTCCATGCCGCTCTAACTGCTTCCAAGAATGGCCACGTGCTCACAACTACACGAAATTTCTCAACACTCCCAACCTCATCTCTTGTTGTCTACATGAATAATCATATAACATCCAAATTAAAAATTAATAATTACAATAATTGCAATTGTTAATTGTTCTATTAAAATATATATCCTTAAGACAAATAACTGAAAAACCCCACAAATTACAACTAATAACATTGATCATTCTTACAAAAAAATCAAGTTCCAGTCTTCGATTTATTGTTTTACTCTTGCATATCAGAATCTAAATACAGCAAATGTAATCTCACATACCATGTCCAACAATATGCAAAACTTTGGAAATGGATATATTTTGAAGATATCAACTCACTAACCCTATTTTGCTTAGTATAAGACAACTTTGATCTCAGTGGATATAACACAGTTAACTAACATCGTAAGAGATATTGCAACTTGCTTTGACCTAAATGGAAATAAAGTGTAATTTCCCAAGCAGTAGGTTTTACTGTATGCTAAACTAATCTTAATAGTTCTTATAAAAAAAACTAATCTTAGCGGTGCTTGATTTACCCTTAATTAAGCATTTAAAAGTTATATCCCACTCCAAACCTAAAAAAGGAAGGACGATACCAAGTATTTCATACGAACTAGAAGATAAAGAATATTGCATTTGGAATTTAGTTTTACATCAGCAATGAAGAAAATTATATGTGCAAAGATCACCAGTGAGGCCAGAGACAATGAAGTTAAACGATCAATGAGTTTCAATCCTACTTCAAAAGAAATCAAGGAACAAATAACGATTTTCTAATGTTGCCCCATGAAATAGAAATCGAGATCAACTCCCACAAATTTGCAGAATTTGGGGCTTTTTATAAGTCCTGTGAGACTAGCACTTGGACAATAAACATAAATAAAAATTCCAGCCTTGTTTCATCGAATTGTATTGAAATATGAGAAAGAGAGTGAAACTCGGGACAAACCATGGGTATGTGCACTAACCTCTGTATTAGGTTTTCGAACCTCTACAACCTACGGTCTTCCAGCCTTCGATCGACCTCCAAAGCCCAAAGAACTTGGGTTTCTCTATCATAGGAGATTAACGATAGAGAATGCTTTAAAAATATGCTAATGGTGGGTGTGGTTTTTTCTTGGTATGTTCAAATATCACTGCTCAACAAATTTGTGGTATTTTAAATACTCTTCCCAAAATATAAGTTCAAAACACATTAACTTATAAAAATAGGTGTACCCAAAAAATAAAATAAAATAAACTATAATATATACTTCCTCCATTATGGAATTATTTGCATACCTTCATTTTTCTTCCATCACAAATAGTTATATAAAACATACTCCCTCCATCCCAAACTCATTTGCTATATTACCAAAAAGGTATATCTCATACTCGTTTGCTATATCTATTTTTGACAAAAAAATAACAATATTTTTTAATATTATATTCTTCATACACTAATAACAAAAAACATCTACTTTATCACTTTATTATTTTATCACTTTAAATATTATAAACAACTCTTTTCTTAAAACCCGTGCAAACAGTAAATGAGAAAATAAGTTTGGGACGAAGGGAGTACTATTTGCAACATTAAAAATTAACGTCTCAAGTATTTGTTATATAAAATGTACTACTTACAACGTTAAAGATTAATGTCTCAAGTAGTATATTTTATATAATAAAATGATAAACATAATGTATAAATATAACTCTATTTGTCACAAACAAAAAATGAAGGTATGCAAATAATACCGGAACAGAGGGAGTATTAAAATATAAATTTAAACAAGTGTGATAAATTACACGTTGAAGCAAATTATTAAATGTTCCAATATAGTGATCTTTTCTCAACGCACACTCTTGCATACACCAAGTGCACAATGCATTAATTCAACAGTTGAGGTTGTTTACATTAAAAATTATTCTTTCTTGATTTATTTATTTTTTGGTTTTAAGTGGCTTTTAAAAACTATTTCCATGAATTTTTTTAAATCTATGTTCTTTTTTAATTTTGAGTAGGATTTTTCTATAGTCAGGAAGGGTTTCACCCTTTCTGGCGTTAGTAAACCATTTGAATACCGTTGGATCGACGATCATCCAACGTATAATTTATTTTTTAAATTATTGCACTTTGTATTAGAGTGTTTACACTCTGCATATTGCAATTGCATTATATCACCCTATTAATAAATTAAATAAATAAATATAAAATTATAAAAATACTCTTTTTACTTTTAAATAATTCAGAATATTAATTAATTAACATTTAATATTGAAAATATGGTCAAATAAGCCCCTTAATTTATTGGTGGGAATCAAATATCTTATTTTATACATCCAAACCCTTCTTCTTACTGATGGAGATCAAATAGACCCTTCATCTTAATAATATTAAACAATCAAACCCTTTTTATTACGTTAATTTATATTATTCTATTAGAATTCAAAATTATATTATGAATTTGCAATAGCTCCCTGATGCACCAAGAAGACGCCCTTTTCCAATGTTTCTTATTTCCTTATTATAAAAAATGCGGCCTATAAGAAAGCAATAATTTTTGTCGTCGTTAAGCTAACGCCACCCTCCTTAGCCATCTGAAGTTGCGTTTTCACAAGTGGAAAATTTTCATCCTCATCCCCATCTATTTTCCGGCGACCCCGTACAACAAACTTATTGTAGTATATGCTTGATAGCTGATAAGTCGAGTTTAACATGTAAATTTGGTGTTTATTGTGATTATATTATGTAATTTACTTTGCTATTTTATTCGTATTTTCCGACTTATTTTATTGTTGGCCAGTTTGCTGTGATTTGGTGTTTTCTCTTATTTGTAGGCTGTTTTGGACCCGTTTTGATGAAGGACGAGGCGAGCCAATTTAAGAGCAGCCCGATTTTGGGGATTCGAGTATTAAAGCTAGCAAATTTTGTGTGCATTAATTTATTAGTTCTTTTAATTGGGACATTATAACAATTTATGAGGTATTTTTATGAGGGAAGAGAAGGGGGAATTACAATAAATTGTAGTCCTTATATATGGAGGGGATGAATGTGGACATAGAGGAAGTCTTGGAGAGTATTGGAGAGTTCTTGAGAGAAGAGTGGTGTTCGGACGGACGTACGAGACGAAGGAGATACGTGCATGGGGATTGAGAAGATGAGTGCATGAGGCTTTCGTTCATTCAAGTCCGATTGCGTGGATAATTGCTATCGGTATCATATATAGGATAATTTTAGTTTCAAGTATTTTATTTCATTGTTTTATAGCCATGTTTAGTGGCTAGACTATTTTTCTAGTTCTTGGAAACGGTTGAACCCTGAATAATTTGTTGTTCTTTTTATTAGTTATGAATTTTTCCTAATTATTTATTTGATTTCTACGTTGTTTGATTATATGCGAAGCATGGTCTTATGATTAAGTTATTCGGTTTGGCCATCTGAGTACGTTAATTATAAGTTTCTAGCTAAATTACACTTTATAATCCGTAATTGTTATAATTGTGTAATTGGAGTAGCAACTAGGGCAGAACACCCTAGGGACAACGTAATCTAGATTGTATGAAACGATTGTATCGTATTCATAGTTTAGTTTGTCCTATTGTTAATGCGTTCTAATAAATTGAACCTTAAATACATGTTTTGGGGTTGTTTATATGAATAGATTAATTGGGGGTCGTACCTGCTAATTAACTAAACTTAAGAAATAATTCGAACTAGTTTGGTCGTACCACTAGTTTAGGGACAAGATTCGAGTAGAATTAGGAGTCTCATTTACTTTTAATCGAATTAACTAAATTATTCAGGGGGATACAATTCCAAGAAGAACTAGGCCTTTTCCACATTGATTGTTTTACTTTATTTTTCCTTGCTTGCGTAATTTTATTTCATAATAGTAATTAGAATCAACCAACCAAATCCCCCCCATTTTTATTGCTTTTGATACACGAATCAAATCAATTGAAATACACTGTTCCTCGTGGGTTCGACCCTTACTTATCATACTATATTAGGGGATTAGTTAAGGAAATTAATACTAATTTGGTGTGCCTACGACAGCACATCAAATTTTGGCGCCGTTGCCGGGGAACGGTGTAGTTTTTATTGAATTTTTCGTGTTTTTATTTCTGTTGAAAAATAAAAGTCTGAAAAGTTTTAAAAAAAATAAGAAAATTCGAAAAGTAAAAAAAATTCTTACGTATTTCTTATCTTGTTCATTTTTTTTTTTCAAACAGATTACACTAACACTGACCCCTTCAGTGTCTGTTCAGTTTTCTGTTTTCTAGTGAATGATCACCCGCTCGCGCAAGGAACCACTTGAATTTGATTCAGAGATTGAAAGAACTGCTAGGAGACTAAGGGAAGAGACTCGTATACGTCGGATAATTAATTTTCCATCGACAAGAGAAACTGATAGTGAAAGTGATACGAGTGAAAAGTCTAATTTTGAGACAAATACTTGGAATATGCCTGCTGCTGAGGGGACTGCTGAGAGGACGTTGGGAGAGTTGGCAAATCCAACCATTAACCATCAACCACTTTGCATTACTATTCATACTCTTCCTGCTAATGTTCATTTTGAACTTAAATCTGGACTTATTCACTTATTACCTTCTTTCCATGGTCTTGCAGGAGAAAACCCACATACGTGTCTCAAGGAATTTCATGTTGTGTGCTCAAGCATGAAACCAACTGGGGTTACTGAGGAGCACATGAAGCTGAGTGCATTTCCCTTTGCACTAAAGAACACAGCAAAGGACTGGTTGTATTTCTTGCCACCTAGAACAATCACCACGTGGAATGAGATGGAGAGAGTTTTTCTCCAACATTATTTCCCAGCTACTCGAGTGGCAATTTTACGAAAGAAGATTTCTGGTGTCAAGCAAGGTTCAGGAGAGACATTACACGAGTATTGGGAACGTTTCAAACGTCTTATAGCTTCATGCCCACAATATCAGATTAGTGATCAACTGCTTATACAGTATTTCTACGAGGGGTTCAACCTCACAGATCGGAATATGATAGATGCAGCTAGTGGTGGAGCTTTGATGAAGAAAACACCAACCGCTGCACGAGAGTTGATATCAGATATCGCAGCAAATACGCAGCAATTTGGTGCACGTGATGCCATGACAAGGCCCGTTGATGAATTGAAGAGTGGTGCAGTAGAGAAAATTGCAACCATGATGGAGCAAATCTTAAAGGCCAAAGTCCCGGAAGTTTGGCCATGTCGTCTCTGTACCACCACAGAGCATACTACTGATGATTGTAAGACCCTGAATGACCAAATTGTGCAGCATGTTAATGCAGTTGGTTTTGGTGGAAATTACCAGAGTCGCCGGTATGATCCATTCTCTAATACCTATAATCCGGGTTGGAAGGACCATCCGAGTCTTCGATATGGGAATCATCAAACAAATCAGCCGATGGAGAATCAAAGGCCCCAGTACCAAGACAGGAAGTTCCAATTGTTTAGAGGGAATGGACAAAGTGGTGAACCTGTGGGGCAAAGCAGTGGTGGAGGAAGACCTGAGCCTTCTCTTGAAGACTTGGTGAAGTCAATGGCAACTAACACGGTGAAATTCCAAGAAGAAACACGAGAAGCTGTGAGAGACTTGAAGTCCGGGCAAAAGAATTTAGAGTCACAAGTGAGTCAAATAACCACTGCCCTTAGCCAATTACAAGCTCAGAATAGTGGCAAGTTACCGTCTCAGCCAGAAATTAACCCTCGAAATGTGAGTGTTATCACTTTACGAAGCGGTAAGCAATTAGAAGAAATTTCGGCACCCAAACGAAATGGGGAAGATAGAGGGCTGAATGAGGCAGAAGATAAGAGACACACGAAGCTTCTTGATGACCATATTGAGGCCCAGGATGAACGAGTCGAGAACAAGGAGGATATACAGGAAAATCTGGACCTGAAGGCAGGCACTGACCCCCTCAGTGTCAGTGAACCAGAACAGGAAAATAAGGTAAAATCTCATGTTTCAATTCCTGTTACTACTAATGTACTGCCCTTTCCTTCCAGGTTCAGGAAGAGTGAAAAAGATACCAAGGACCAGCAGATTCTCGATGTATTTCAGAAGGTCGAGATCAATATACCATTGGTGGATGAAATCAAGCAAATTCCGAGATATGCGAAATTCTTGAAAGAGTTGTGCACTAACAAGCGTAAGTTGGCTGGTAATGAGAAAATTCTCATGGGGGAGAATGTATCAGTTGCATTCCAATCAAGGCTGCCTCCAAAACAAAAAGACCCGGGCATGTTCGCAATTCCTTGCACAATAGGGAATCACAAGATCGAGCGAGCTATGCTAGATCTTGGAGCTTCTATCAATGTCATGCCATTGTCGGTGTATGAGCAGCTTGATATTGGACCATTGAAGAAAACTGGAGTTGTTATCCAGTTAGCTGATAGAAGTCTCGCTTACCCTGTTGGGGTAGTCGAGGACGTCCTCGTGGAGGTAAATCAATTGATTTTTCCTGCTGATTTTTATGTGTTAAATATGGATGGAAACCCGATAAATTCTATACCTATTTTGTTGGGAATACCATTCTTGAATACTTCCAAAACAAAAATAGATGTGTATGAGGGAACTCTTACAATGGAATTTGACGGGCAAATCATTCGATTTAATAATTTCGATAATATGAAATTTCCTAATGCGACTGACTCTCTTTTTGCTGTGAGTGTCATTGATCCTTTTGTAAAGGAAATTTTTTAGTTTGATTGCAGGAACAAATTGGAGGAGAAGTCCCCGAAACATGAATTGAAGCCACCTCAAAAACACTTGAAGTACACATACTTGGGAAAAATTGGTTAAAACAATTTTTTTTTTTTTGTGTCGAGCCAACGACAATAAAAAAAAAGCGCTAGTTGGGAGGCAACCCAATATTTTTATTTTATTTTTCTTTCATTTCTATTTTATTTTAATTTTCTTATTAATAATTTAATTAGTTGCACTTTGTTCAAGTTGTTCTGGACTTACATGGGATTAAAAGGAATTTGGGCTAGTGAAGTTTAATTAAGAATAATTGGGCTTGTAAAAAAAAAAAAATAAGGGCCCAATTCTTTATTTTCATTTTAATTCTCTTTGTTAGCCCATTATATTTGCACCAGCGGGAATATATCCCTACTTCTCATTGCACTCTCTCTTGGCCACGCAGAAATCAGGAACGCCGATTGTTATGCTGCTAGAAATATTACTTAGTTGGAATTTTCGTCCATTGCTCCGCTATTAATTTCGGCCGCCACAGAATCCGGCCGCGTCCGCAATATCTCCACACTGATACCAGCAACGCTTCACAACGCCACAGACTAAATTGTCCCAGGTCACCGGAATTGGGACGGGTAGGCATCTTCACGCGTTCGTGGTCCACATCTGACAGACCCATGGTAAATCTCAAACCAAGAAAGAGCTTTAAGAGGTTCAAATTGCAGAAATCCTACGGTTGCTCCAAGAGCAACGACATTCTCCTACCAATTAAATAACGGTAACCCCGCTCCACTCTGTTTAAATCCTGTTCAATGTGATTAGTTAATTTGTATATCTTATGTGCTAGGGACTATCACATGTTTAGGTGTGGGGGGGTGTTATTGTGTCTTACGGTATTTCTTTATCTTGTATTTTTTTTTTGGTAGTTGAGTAAATTAAATTCCGTATTTTTTAGTCATGTAGCGTGAAAAGGGGTTAAGTGTGATTGATAAGTTTTGTTTGGGATAAGGTAATGTATCTTGTTGGTCTTGATAATTAAATGAAGAAGAATGTGCAAGATTCGATACAATAGCCGTTTTATGTGAGCTTTTGAGCCTTTTTGAGCAATACATCTATATCATGCTCTATTTTTTTTCGTGCTATGAGTGATCAAACACGATTTGTACATTCTAGAACTTGCTTTGTTATGCATTTTGAGACCACATAGTGAATTCATGCATTTGAATGATAAGGGCACTTAGGATTAACCGTGTTGATAACCTTTTCTTTGAAACTCTACCCTTGTTAATTTTTCCACTAGTTTGCCCCTTTGAGCTTATGACCTTTTCTTGATTGAATACATATAATAAGCTTATATCCCTTTTTATTCTATTTGGCCAATATTTTGAACCCTTCTAATCAAGAAGTGTGAATGAAATGCATGTGCCAATTGTGAATTTTGATTGTTATAGGAAAGGGTGTAAAAAAAAGGGTGTGAAAAAAAATGAAGAGAAAAAATGTGGAAGAAAAGAAAGAGAGAGAAAAAAAAAGAGCCACTGTGGGAAGAGTTGAAAAAAAAAGAGAAAAGTGTTTTTATTCTTGTTGGGGAAAGCTAATAGGGCGATTACTTGGTACATTAGTTCTTGATGCATATGAAAATTGCTAAGTAAAGTGTAATGAATGGGGGTGAATTTCTTATGCGTGCTTTGAATTCACAACTTCTTGACTTGATATAGCCCATATTCTACTCCTTATCCTACCCCTAACCAAAGCCCCATTACAACCTTTTTAAAGACCCTTTGACTTTTGCATGATATTCATGAAATAGTGGTGGAGATTTGATATATAAGCAAGCTTATGGTAATGGCATGTTGTGTTTTGATATTGAGTGATTTTTTTTTTTTTGTTCCCTTTCAAACACTTGAGGGAATTGAGTGATATCCTCGTGAGGTATTGAATCTTTGCACATTTGACTTTGTGATGTTAATGAGTATTGATGAGGTGCACTTATTTTGTTAAAAAAAAAAATAGTATCATGATCACTCTACCTTTTGGATTGTTATTGACTCAAGTTTTCACGGTTTGATATTATGTAATTTACTTTGCTATTTTGTTCGTATTTTCCGACTTATTTTATTGTTGGCCAGTTTGCTGTGATTTGGTGTTTTCTCTTATTTGTAGGCTGTTTTGGACCCGTTTTGATGAAGGATGAGGCGAGCCAATTTAAGAGCAGCCCGATTTTGGGGATTCGAGTATTAAAGCTAGCAAATTTTGTGTGCATTAATTTATTAGCTCTTTTAATTGGGACATTATGACAATTTATGAGGTATTTTTATGAGGGAAGAGAAGGGGGAATTACAATAAATTGTAGTCCTTATATATGGAGGAGATGAATGTGGACATAGAGGAAGTCTTGGAGAGTATTGGAGAGTTCTTGAGAGAAGAGTGGTGTTCGGACGGACGTACGAGACGAAGGAGATGCGTGCATGGGGATTGAGAAGATGAGTGCATGTGGCTTTCGTTCATTCAAGTCCGATTGCGTGGATAATTGCTATCGGTATCATAGGATAATTTTAGTTTCAAGTATTTTATTTCATTGTTTTATAGCCATGTTTAGTGGCTAGACTATTTTTCTAGTTCTTGGAAACGGTTGAACCCTGAATAATTTGTTATTAGTTATGAGTTTTTCCTAATTATTTATTTGATTTCTACGTTGTTTGATTATATGCGAAGCATGGTCTTATGATTAAGTTATTCGGTTTGGCCATCTGAGTACGTTAATTATAAGTTTCTAGCTAAATTACACTTTATAATCTGTAATTGTTATAATTGTGTAATTGGAGTAGCAACTAGGGCAGAACACCCTAGGGACAACGTAGTCTAGATTGTATGAAACGATCGTATCGTATTCATAGTTTAGTTTGTCCTATTATTTTGGCTTGTTAATGCGTTCTAATAAATTGAACCTTAAATACATGTTTTGGGATTGTTTATATGAATAGATTAATTGGGGGTCGTACCTGCTAATTAACTAAACTTAAGAAATAATTCGAACTAGTTTGGTCGTACAACTAGTTTAGGGACAAGATTCGAGTAGAATTAGGAGTCTCATTTACTTTTAATCGAATTAACTAAATTATTCAGGGGGATACAAGTCCAAGAACTAGGCCTTTTCCACATTGATTGTTTTACTTTATTTTTCCTTGCTTGCGTAATTTTATTTCATAATAGTAATTAGAATCAACCAACCAAATCCCCCCCATTTTTATTGCTTTTGATACACGAATCAATCAATTGAAATACACTGTTCCTCGTGGGTTCGACCCTTACTTATCCTACTATATTAGGGGATTAGTTAAGGAAATTAATACTAATTTGGTGTGCCTACGACAACACATCAATAGCCATGCATACGCCTTTCATCATCAACTCTAGATTCTTCTATCAACTACCAGAAGCTACTAGATTCATTACTCACGTGCAAATGCTTACTTGCCAGCTAAGAAAACAACTTAGAGTAGTTAGTTTGCTAGTTAGTTTCATAATGCAGTTAGTTAGTTAGTCATCATGTGCATGGCACATGCTTTCCACTCTTTACATGTATAAATATCATGTACTGCAAATAATCACATTCAAGCAATAAACATGAGAGATTAATTTACATACTGAGAGAAATTCAACATGGTATCACCGAGTTCGGTTACGGTCATCTTCAATGATTCGTAGGGTTGATCTTCATTTCTTCCTCTTTTCTACTCGTTCTATTTCTTCATTTCTGTGTTTCCATGGATTCCACAACTTCTCCTCTTCCCAAATCCTTTGATTCGCTTTCAATTCGCTTAGATAGGAATAATTTTCTCTTTTGGCGAGCACAGGTCCTTGTTGTTGTTCGTGCTCATAATTTTGAGCATCTCCTTACCTGCACTGAATCCGATGTGTCTTCTCTGGTTTCTTTTGATGAGGATGGTGTTTCTCAGCCGAATTTGGATGCTCAATTGTGGCATCAACGTGATCAGTTTTTGCTCAGTTGGATGCTTTGTTCGATCTCTGAATCAATGCTTGGGCATGTGACTAGATGCTCTCACTCTTTTCATGGTTGGAGGGTGTTTGAGGATTTGTTCAAGTCACAAACGAAAGCGAAAGCTATGAATCTCAAGTATAGGTTGCAAACTCTTAAGAAAGGTAATGCTACAATTTATGAGTATGTGCTCCAAATCCGTTCAATTGCTGATGAATTATATGCTGGAGGTTTTGAGATCTCGGATGATGATTTGATTATACATCTGCTTGGAGGCCTTGGTTCTGAGTATGATGCAGTGGTTGTCAATCTAACAACCAGATCTGAGTTCTTATCTTTTAATGAGGTTCAGTCCATTCTTCATTCTCATGAGATGAGATTGCAACGGTTTGCAGCCAGTCATCAAGTGATGCCTATCACATCCTCTTCATCTACTGTGTTGCCTTTAGCCAATTTTGCTTCTAAGGATTCTAAATCAGGTACTGGAGGTAAACCTAAGGGAAATGGTGGTAAACCTAAGTTCTTCAACAAGTCAAGGACTCCTTGTCAAATCTGTGGCAAGACAAATCATATAGCTGCTAGATGTTTTAAGCGATTTGATCATTCCTTCCAAGGTTTAGATCATGCTTCTGGCTCTTCTCCTGGAAATCAGATGCATCCTCAAGCTTCTAATCAGTCCTCTCCTACCACTCATCAGGCCAATTTTGCCCACTTTACACAGAATACTTCTCCACACTCACATTATTTTGCTTATGCAACTGAATCTGCTTTTGATCAGGTTTCTTCTTCTACTCAACCTTCAGGAAACGAATGGTATGTGGATAGTGGAGCCACACATCACATAACTTCTTCTCTTGGTAACATGCATATTCAGCAGCCTTATAAGGGTAAGTCATATCTAACTGTTGGCAATGGTTTTACTGCTTCCATAATGCATACTGGATCCTTGCATGTTAATAGTCTTGTTCATGGTAAAACATTGGCATTCTGTGATATACTACATGTTCCAGATATCACTAAGAATCTCATCAGCATTTCTAAGTTTCTTCATGATAATGATGTTATTATAGAATTTCATGCTACATCTTGTTTTGTTAAGGACAAGACAACCAACAGAATCCTTTTGAGAGGAACTCTTAAGGATGGCTTGTACCAACTGGATATTACTACACAGCCTAAGGCTCACTCTGCTGAATCTACTAAGACTCTGCCTACTGTTTCTCATTGTAATTATGTTGTTGCTTCTTTTCCTAATAAGGTTGATATTTGGCATTTAAGACTGGGGCATCCATGCCATGATTCACTCTCTTTTGTATTACAGTCTTTGATGTTTTTAATAAACTAGTTTCCTTCTGTGAGGCATGTAAACTTGGCAAAATGCAGCAGAAGATTTTTCATTTAGTTTCTACTCATGCTTCTTCACCATTTACTGTTATTCACATGGATGTTTGAGGTCCTTTATCCTCTCTTTCCTGTGATGGTTCTAAGTACTATATTGCACTTGTTGATGAGTGTACCAGATACACCTGGATTTATCCTCTCAAGGCAAAATTTGATTTGGCTTCAATTGTTATCAGTTTCATTAATTTGGTTGAAAGGCAGTTTTCTGTGAAGGTAAAAATATTTCAATCTGACATGGGTGGTGAGTTTACAGTTCTTCACAAACATTTTCAGTCTTTGGGTATTGTGGTTAGGCATTCTTGTCCCTATACACACCAACAAAATGGTCTCATTGAAAGGAAACATCAGCATATAACTGAAATGGGTCTTTCTTTGCTAGCTCATGCTAAATTGCCTTTGGTTTATTGGTGGGATGCATTCTTTACTGCAGTGTTTCTTATTAATAGGTTGCCTACTCATGTGCTCAACAATGTTTCCCCTTTTCAGAAGCTCTTCAATTCACCTCCTGATTACTCAATTCTTAGGGTCTTTGGATGCTCTTGTTATCCTTTCTTAAGGCCATATAACTCTTCCAAGCTGCAACTAAGATATTCCAAATGCTTGTTTCTTAGTTACAATCCTATGCATAAAGGGTACAGGTGTTTGCATCCTACTGGTAGAGTGTACATTTCCTCTACTGTTGATTTCAATGAGATGGAGTTTCCTTTTCCAGAGTTTACTACTCTCTCCTCTTCTTCTCCTAGCTCATCTAGTCTTCCTTTACTAAAGTTTTCTCCTCCTTATTCAGTTCCCACTCAACCAGTTCCCTCAGCTCATCCAACTCCATCAGTTTACCCAACTCAGTCTACTTCTTATCCTTCTCCCAATTCCCACATTACTCCCATTCAAAATCAGGCTTTATCACCTTCACATTCTTCTCATTCCTTTTTCAATAATCATGATAATGTTTCTCCAGCCCTCAACTCTTCTGGTTCTCCAGAATATCACTACTCTCCTATCTCTCCTCCACACTCCTCTAGTCCAGCTTCTGCCTCTATCAATCTTCCAGCTCCTATTCTTCACTCTCATTCTATGATTACCAGAGCCAAAAATGGCATTTTCAAACCAAAAACCTTTGTTTCTTCTGTTCCTCCAGTTCTTCATGAAGCAGACACTGCAGCCCAAGCTTTCTTGGTACCTGAGTGGAAACAGGCTATGCTAGAGGAGTACAATGCTCTCCTTGCTAATAATACTTGTGAATTAGTGCCCTCTTCTAAAGATATCATTCCTATTTCTACAAAATGGATTTTCAGGGTCAAATACAAGGCAGATGGCTCTGTTGATAGGTTTAAGGCCAGACTTGTGGCAAGGGGTTTTCAACAGAATGTTGGTGTAGATTATTTTCATACATTCTCTCCTGTAATCAAGCACATCACTATCAGAGTCATGTTCACTCTTGCAACTACCTTTGGTTGGAAAATACATCAAGTTGATGTTAACAATGCTTTCTTGAAAGGGGACTTACATGAACCAGTATACATCACTCAACCTGATGGCTTTGTTGACCCCTCCAAACCCACTCATGTTTGCAGACGTGCGAAGGCTCTCTATGGTTTAAAACAGGCACCCAAAGCCTGGTATGATACTCTCAAAGGGTACTTGGTTCATATTGGTTTAGCTCATAGTAAATCTGATCATTGCTTGTTCTACAAATCTGTTAATGGAAAGAGGCTCTTTATCTTGGTCTATGTGGATGATATTCTGATTACTGGTGATGACAATGAGGCCATCTATCAGCTGATACACACTCTTCATCTAAAGTTCTCACTGAAGCATCTAGGGTCAGTGAACTATTTTCTTGCCATAGAAGCCAATCTTACTCCACATCACTCTCTCTCAATCCAAGTATGTCAAGGAACTCTTAGCTAAAACTAATCTTTCCTCTTGTAAGCCTTGTCCTACACCTGCTTGTCCTAGTGTTAAACTTACACAACATGATAGCACTCTTTTTTCACAACCATCTTTATATCGTAGTGTGGTAGGTGATCTTCAATATCTAACTCTTACAAGACCCGATATTGTTTTTTGTGTTAACAAGCTTAGCCAATTTTTTGCATCTCCTACTACGAATCATTGGGGTGCTTGTAAACGGGTTCTTCGATACTTGAAAGGTACAATTTATTCTGGTTTAAAGTTTACTCCTGTTACTGAATTTCAACTTCAAGCTTTTGCAGATGCCGACTTTGCTTCATCCTTGGATAATAGGCGAAGTACCTCGGGTTTTTGTGTTATGCTTGGTTCTAATATACTCTCTTGGAGCTCGAGGAAACAAAGTGTTGTTGCTAGAAGTACAACCGAGGCAGAATATAGATCCCTAGCCTCTACTACAACTGATCTTGCTTGGTTAACATCGTTATTCTCAGAAATTTGCATTCCGCTACGTACTCCTTCATTGCTTTGGTGTGATAATGAGGGGGTTGTAACCCTTTCTTTCAATCCTGCCCTTCATTCTCGCACAAAGCACATTGAAATCGACGTTCACTTCCTTTGTGAAAAGGTTCAGGATCGCGTTATTGATGTCCGATACATTGCTAGTGAAGATCAACCCGCAGACATTTTCACCAAACCATTAGCTCCAGCTCAATTTCGTTCATTATGCTCTCAACTTGGTCTCTTTTTTACAGACGGTCATAAGCCAGATGGGCGTATTGTAGCCATGCATACGCCTGATAGCCATGCATACGCCTTTCATCATCAAGTCCAGATTCTTCTATCAACTACCAGAAGCTACTAGATTCATTACTCACGTGCAAATGCTTACTTGCCAGCTAAGAAAACAACTTAGAGTAGTTAGTTTGTTAGTTAGTTTCATAATGCAGTTAGTTAGTTAGTCATCATGTGCATGGCACATGCTTTCCACTCTTTACATGTATAAATATCATGTACTGCAAATCATCACATTCAAGCAGTAAACATGAGAGATTAATTTACATACTGAGAGAAATTCAACAAAACTAACGGCCTTAGTTGGGCCTGTCTTTTCCTACTTTCACTCGCCATTGATTTCATTGCTGGTTGCCACATCGCAACTCTGATTTATTTTGCTTTCATCAATTTCGAATGACTTTCCATTTCAATGTGAATCGGATCTAACAAATCATATTTGTGTGTTGTCCGCAATCTCAAAATCACCACCGCCGTAACCAGGAGGTGTTAATTTGGCATGTGAGACTTGAGAGTAATAGAAAATTGGCACGTTCAGGAATCGGTTCGGGGTAATGAATTGTGGGGCTACGATCCGATGTAAACGATGATGGAGCTGCTGGCATACCAGCCGCAAATGAGTCTGAATTTTAGGGGATTTAAACCAAAATCGTCCTGTAACTTTTTACCTTTATTGAAATGGTCCTGTATTTATTTGTTTTATTAATTTAGTCATGTATGTTTTCAAAATTTGTCAATTTCGTCCTAATTGGCCTGAAAAGGCATAAAACTGTGTCGTTTCGGTCACGTGTAGGCCACATGATCGCGTTTTTCGGCGATAATGTATGATGTGACATTATTTTACGACGTGGCACACTGAGTGGGAAATTTTGCCAATTAAAATAATAATAAGTTAAATATTCCAACTTATTATTTGAATAAAAATTAATATAAAATAAAACAGTTAAAATAAATTTAAAATTTAAAATTCTTAGAAATTAGATTAGAAGTTAAAACCAAAGAAATGAAAAAAATAGTGTTAGGAAAGTGGAAATAAATCATGTGTTTTTCTATGGAAAGTGGAAATTAGCGTTACAAAGAATTGACAGAGGTTTTTCAGCGGTTTACCGCATAAATCGGAGTTTCCGGAGAATGACTCTGTGTTTTGATTAAGGAAGGGGATTGATTCGGGGATTGGCCTGGTCAAATTGTTGAATGAGAGATCTACAGTGGCGTTTGTGGGTATTTTGGAAGCGAATTCCGGCGGGATTGCCGAAGCCCGGCGGCAGTGATTCGTTGATCAAATTAGAAGACAGATCGAGGAATTCAATCGAATTGACCCGTTTAGGAAGTGAGCCAGAGAAGTAATTATTCTTCAATGAAACTACGGTTAAATTCGGAAGGGCAGAGAAGCTTTCCGGCAGGGTTCCGGCGAGGGCATTGTCGAAGAGGTTGAGAAGACGGAGGCTTCCGGTGAGGTATTCTGGGAGTTCGCCGGAGATCAAATTGTTGAAGATATCGAGTAACGCTAATTTACAACCAAGTTTAGATAACACTAATTTACAAGAAAATTTTGGTAAATGTTTCCACTTTTCTAACGCTAATTTTTTCATTTCTTTGGTTTTAACTTCTAATCTAATTTCTAAGGATTTTAAATTTATTTTAACTGTTTTATTTTATATTAATTTTTATTCAAATAAATGAGTTGGAATATTTAACTTATTATTATTATTATTTTAATTGGCAAATTTTCCACTCAGCGTGCCACTTCATAAAATAATGCCACATCATACATTCTCGCCAGAAAATGCAATCACGTGGCCTGCACGTGACCGAAACGACACAATTTTATACCTTTTTCGGCCAATTAGGACGAAATTGGCGAATTTTGAAAACATACAGGACTAAATCAATAAAGCAAATAGATACAGGACCATATCCATAAAGGTAAATAAATTTAAAGACGATATTGGTTTAAATCCCAAATTTTAGAGATCAACAAAATTAAATTATGAACGATTGACGATGGATTGGGAGACGCGTAAAACTGAAAGGGAAAATCAGAGAGGTGAAGAGAGAAGAATATTGTGAGTAGGATAGTCAGATTGGGGAGGAGTTGAAAGAGAATTAAGAAAATAAGCATTTAACTGCTTTAGAAGACGATAGATCTGACGTGGAGAACCAAAAAGATTAACAAGTGCTTGGTAGATAATAGATTATAGTTTAATGGTAAGAAAATTTATTTTAAGGGTAGTTCAGTAATTTGTTATATATTCTTTTTAAAAATTAATTAATTTAATCGTGGCGAAAGTGTATCGCTCTGCGCGAAGTTATACGACGTGTCAAATATTTATTGGTTCACTGACGTCAGGAAGAACCGTAGAAAAGCCCTTTTAAGTAGAGTAGATTTTAAATTTATTATGAAAAAGTAAAGGAGGTTATTTATAATTGTAGGATTAGGATTTCAAAAATTTAATTTTAAATCCCAAACCAAAATGGATTTTAAATTCCAAAATTCAAATCCAAATTTTTTAAACTCAATAAGAACAGTAGGATTAAAATTTTCAATTTTAACATAAATATGTTATCTTAATAATAACAGTATAGTATATGTTTAAATAAAATTAAAATTTACTTTCACTAAAACTATGTAGGTTTCATGTTATGTGATGGAAAAATAGAATTTTCACATACATTGCATTACTTCTAATTAGACTATTATTCTTCTCTTAATAAAGTTACGCACAAAGCGCATTTAGTAACACTTTTTGTATTGTAATTAGATTGATTTATAAATAGATAAATTTTATGTTCTCACTAAAACTGTATACATTTCACGTTTAATGAGAGTTTTGATACGCTCACCATTTTTTTTTTTTTTTTTTTTTGTCAGTTAAGGTGATTTTCCGAGTACTGAAGTCATTTTGCTATTTGTAACCAATATTTTATTATTTGTAACGATAAATACTTAAGGTTATTTAAAATAATATTTTGGAATCTTTACATATAGGTTCAAAATGGTACCATTTATTAGCAATTAGTTCAAAACTATTTCATAAATACAAGTTGGTGCAAAAAGTGGGACCCTCCCCACTTTTTTGCCTGAATGTTGTCTGCAGACTCTGCACTGATGGGACAGGAGTCTTTTCTGTGCAAAATTAATTTTAATTTGCACATATACTTTGATCCATTTTTTCACCCAATTTTTTGTTTTAATTTTTATTTTAATAATTTATTCAGTTTTTTTCGGTAACCTTTTTAATTCAATTTTAGATTCAGAAACATGTGTATAAATATAAAAAAAAATGCACACTTGTCATTTTATCAGAGTCAAACACTGAACAAAAATTTAAAATAATTTTCACATATCAAAATACAAAAACAATTGGATTGCTAATATATAAACCTTCTAAAATCACATATTTAAATATAAAATTCACAAATTTATAACAAAAATTGCAAGTTTATATTTGTGTGCAAAGAATTAAAAAAATGCACACAACTACATCTTCATCTTCAAAATTATATCTTCATCTTAAAATCTCCTCCAGGTTCAACCTAATAATATAGATTCAAATGCAATACTTTATAGATATAATAATAATTATATTGAAAATTTGCAGTCAAAATCACCCAAAATAAAAAATAAAAAAATGCACACGGTCTAATTCTTCATATCTTCGCACCTTCTTCAAATCCCCTTCTCATATACCACATGTTCAATCTGAAATTCAAATTCAATTGTAATACTCAGTTGATACAATTATAATTTAATAAAAAAATGCACAACCATTATCACCATTATCATTCATATTTATCCATTCACTTTTTCCTTGCCATTATCATATATGTATTCACATTCACAAACTATGCACACATCCCCACAAATTACTGTAAATTTGTTGAAATTGCACAGTAAAACAATAAACCATGACTGGATCTCAAAAACCCATAACAAATCATGTATACATACCCATAATTTCTCCAAATCTCGCATCAAAATTATTATCTTAAGCAACAATATTTGACTCTGTACATAAAAAAAATGCAACATAGAAAACAGGGCTTTTACCTGGCGGAGGTGGAGGCGCTATAGCGGCGATGATTTCTTGGATTGAGGAATAGATCGGCGTCGATGAACCGATCTACTTTTCCGTAGCCATACCCGGTGGATCTGTGCAGTGGGTGGAGTGGTGTGCGGTGTTGGGGTGGTGGTGGTGGTGGTGGTGTCGGATCTGGAAGGAGGCACTATGGTGTCGGATCTAGAAGGATTCCATGGCAGCCTCTCCTATCAAATTCGGCGGCGGCGAGACTCCCAGCGGAGGAAAACAAGTGAATGAGAGTGAGAGGGAGCGACTTGGAGGCATACTCGTCGATTTACGTTCACCGGTGTAAAATTCGGCCATGTGAAATGAGGCGGCGGCGGCGTCGGAAAGGACTGCAGAAGCGTCGCCACTTGTCTCCCTTGGGCTGGCGTAGCTTGGATGGCGGCGAAGTCGTCGGCGGTGGAGTTGTGAGGGTGGAGGCGGCTGTGAGAATTTGAGAGAGAAAGAGAGGGGGGGCTGAGAGAAAGAGAGAGAAAGTGGATTGTGAATTGTGAGGGTGGGAGGAGGTGGTATAGGTGTGGGCGTGAGATGCTGATGAGTTTTTCTGTGGGTGGGCCCCCCTTTTGAACCAATTTGTTGTTTTGAAAAAGGTGTAGAACCAAAGCCTAATTTAGGAGCTAATGTTAAACCTATTTGTAATAATTTCTACTCCCTCCTATTTTTATTATATGTCGTTTTGACTTTTCGTATTATTTGCAAAATACATGTCGTTTTACACTTTTCAATGTACATTAATTATATTTTTTCCTGAACTACCCTTACTGATATTAAAATATTTAAATAAATGTGTTAGTTTAATGAAGAAGATAAACATTTATTATGGACATAATAGGAATCTAATTTTTTTCTTAATATATGTGCATTCATCTAGAATGACATATATTTAAAATAGGAGGGAGTAATATTTAAACTTTGGTTACAAATAAATTCGTTACAAAAAGTGCATTTTCTTGTAGTTAGCTTAGGACAGTGATCTCGGATCAGACACCGACGTTGTTGATGATGAATGCCATCGAAGCTGCGAAGAACACCGTTGAAGCCGCGAAGAACGTCGTCGAAACTGCGAAGAACACCATGGAATCTTCAAGAATTCTAAGCTCTTAAATTTTCTAATTGCTAATGTCTTCTGAATGTGTGGAATGCTAGAATGAGACCCCTATTTATAGGTGTAGAATTCTAGATTTTAAGGACCAAAGTAATATTTGAGCTTATCCGGAAAGATCTATCAGGCTTTCATATCTTTGAATTTTCAGGCTTTTTTCTTGATAAGCTTCAAAGATTTGAAAAAAATATTATTTGACTAGCTGGGCTTTAGGAGGTCTGCTTGTTCAAATTAAATGGACTTTAGAGGTCCAATTGAAATATTAAATTTTAGAGATCCAATTGAAATATTGGACTTTAGTGGTTCAATTAAATTAATTAGGCTTTAGAGGCCAAATTCAATATATTGGACTTTAGAGGTCCAATTGAATTAATTAGGCTTTAGAGACCCAATTGAATTATATTAGACTTTAGAGGTCCAATTCAATTAATTAGATTTTAGAGGCTCAATTTGATATATTGGACTTTAGAGGTCCAATTGCATTAAGGGTACGGATATTTTCACCCCCAGAATTTAGTACTTCCCACCCCACCCCACCCCCCAAAATTTTTGTTCGAGAAATTTTTTAGAACATTTGTCATTTGTTCGAAAAAATGATTAGAACATTATTCACCCCCCACAAAAATATCTAAAATTACATAATGTTCTATTCGTTTTTTTGAACAAATGACAAATGTTCTATAAAAAATTCTCGAACAAAAATTTGGGGGTGAAAATATTTGTACCCTTGCATCAATTAGGCTTGAGAGACTCAATTGAGTATATTGGACTTTAGAGGTCCAATTGAATTGTATTGGACTTTTAGAAGTCCAATTCAATTAATTGGGGTTTTAGAGGCACAATTGAATTATATCGATTATTTATTTATCTAAGGAATTGACTTCATTTAAATCCTGAAAAAAAAAATTATTGATATTTAACACGTAAATTTCCACGTGTCGCCTTTTAATTTGCAATTAAATTTTGCTCGCTTACAAGGACGTCCCAAAAAAAAGTGTGAAGATTATTAGGGGATGGAAGGAGTAAAAATAAAAATAAAAAGTTGGATAAGAATGAGAAAATTACTGCAAAATTAATTGATTGTGGAATATATATAGCGTTAAATGTCCAACCAGTGTTGAGAGTAATTCTCTTGTGCACTTGGTGTATGGTACACTCACTCAACAGTTGAGACTGTTTATACTAAAAAGTATGATACGATTACATTGAAAAGTGTGGTTAGATTACATTGGAAATTGGGTTTCAATGTAAATTTTTCAGTAGAATCTAACCATACTTTTCCATGTAAACAATATCAACTTTTGAGTGAGTGCACCATGCAACAAATGCATATGAAAGTGTCTCTATTGTTGAATGTCTAGTGACGTGTTCAAATTATTTGAGCTAATCCACCTCTCAAAATGAGAGATAAAATTTTGAAGATTAGCAATGCTAAAAAGTTTGAGTTAATCCACTTCTCAAAATGAGATATAAGATTTTGAAGAATAGCAATGCTAATTACAGTAATAGAGAATTATATCAATTTTGTTACTTTAATTCCATCTTGTGATATTTGACGTATGTTATAATTATTTAATTATATAAAAAGATTACATATTTAAAACTGTCTTGAGCTTGCGTCATTTTAATTCACAAACTTCATTAAAAATATACAAACAATTTTAAAGTGAATTTTCTATAAGATCAAGAGATATACAATACGTGAGATTTATTTGGAAGTGAGTGATTTTATGGATTGTGTTGCACACAATTTATAGGTAAATCAGGATACATATATTTACTTTGACGGATCTACTACAATCTAGAACTTTTTGTTGATAAGTTTATGACACAATCTTTGGCTATGATATTGAAGAAGATATTAATCTAGATGCTTCCTTTATACGCCCCGCAAAATTGACGTTCCATCGACAATAGAAATTTTGGAACGTAGAGTTTCAAAGCGTGTCCTTGGAAGATGCTTTGTGAGGAGATCTGTCAACTGGTCCATGGTGCTGACGTATAAAATTGAAAGAAGGCCTTTGGAGGCCAAATTCCAAACGAAGTGAATGTTAATGGCGATGTGTCATTCGTGAATGTTGTATTGGATGAAGAGCAAGTTCCGTTGCACTCATATTGTCACACAACAGTCGTGGTGTGACGGTGATAGGTATATCCAACTCCTTAAACAAGTTCACAATCCATCCAATTTCGGAAACAGCTGATGTTAAGGCGCGATATTCTGCTTTGGTGGATGAGCGAGCTACACCCTTTTGTTTCTAAATCGCCATGAAATTGGATTTTCTCCAAGAAAGATAATGTATGCTAAAGTGGATTTGCAGTCCCTCATATCCCCTCCAAAACCTGAATCTGAATATGCCGTGAGACGCAGATGTGAAGGCTTACATAAAAGAAGCCCATGATGCAAAGTGCCTTTGAGATACCGGAATAATCGCTTAACTTCACCCCAATCTTCGATCGAAGGAGTCACCTTAGTTGAGCCGATTTGTTGACCGTGAAAGATATGTAGGTCTCGTGAGAGCAAGATACTGAAGATCACCAATAACACTCTGATATTCAGTAGGATCAACCCAATAAGAATTCGATGCACCTCTGGGGTTACCGGGGGTCCGAGTAGGCTTTGCCCCGTCCATTTGATGGCGGTGGAGTAGAACAACAATATATTTGTGTTGAGATAAGAACATTCCATCCCTACAGCGTGCCACCTCAATTCCAAGAAAGAACGATAGACGACCAAGATCCTTGACTGCAAAGCGAGCTTGCAGGTGAGTTATCAACTTAGACACATGATATGAACTGGATCCCGTGATAATCAGTTCATCTACATATACTAAGACCAGAAGACGAACACCCACATGATTATAAGTAAACAAAGAATAGTCAGCTCGAGATTAGGAAAAATCGACGGAGGTAAGTGCGTAACTTAGAGCATTGTACCATTCTGGAGGAGCTTGACGCAAGCCATATAAGACTTCCTTTATATTATCCACATTGTATATAAATAAAACGATTGAATAATTGTTTGTTAACATACAATATAAGTTGTGTTTATGATTTTGAAATTATGAAGAATTAAAGAAAAATAGATGATGTAATTTATTATAGTTATCTAATTTTGAATGTTGAGATGTAATTTAGTCCATACAACTTTACAAATATTAATATTTGTTTGTGATATTTAAAAAAAAAAATCAAGAGTAGTTCTAGTATGCACTTGAGTGCACAATATGCACTTAAATTTTAAAAAAAAT
Organism: Ballota nigra; assembly: GCA_947034835.1. Classification (NCBI taxonomy): domain Eukaryota; kingdom Viridiplantae; phylum Streptophyta; class Magnoliopsida; order Lamiales; family Lamiaceae; genus Ballota; species Ballota nigra. Next base: position 28,077,187 of record OX344730.1, read on the forward strand.
ATTGAAGCATAAGTAATACATCAATAAGTAATCAATGATACCCCAAAAAGTAATCAGTAATATCCTATTAAGTAATCAACAATACCTCAACTTTAAAAAAAAAATATACAGTTCAATGTGTTTGTTTATTTTGAAAAAATCAAAATTGAAGCAAAAAATTGAGCTTAAAATTTAAATGCATACTATGCATTTGAGTGTATGAATTTGTGAAAATTCATGAAAATTATTTTATTTACTCTTTTTAGTTGGGCCCTCCTACTCAAACCCTATCAAGGCTGTTTTCTTTAGTTAAACTCAGGCCTATTATTTATTTTTAGGGGTAGTTTGGTTCGGTGGATTGAGTGGGACTAAAGTTTTAATCTCGCTCAATTCCATGTAATATTGTGTTTGGTTCGCAGGTTTACGGCCTGGAATAAAATTGGGGCCCGAGACATAAACCTACTTAATTCATATGAGGGACTAAATAATCTCTTAGGGATGGTGAGACTCTATAGTCTCATGCTTTAAAAATGATATATTACATTTTAAACTCACTTAATCATTCAATCCAAACACACATTTCTCCTCAAATAATCCTATCAAATCCAATGCCATTTAATTCAATCTCATTTAATCAATCCCATCCCGCGAACCAAACGGCCCCTCAGAGTATAATTGGACCTCATTAACAAATTCGAAAATAAATCATCCATTTAAATGGATTGGTACTTAAATTTCCCATTAGTCAATAGTCACAGTTGTAATTAGACCAGTTCCAAATCAACCATTCATTCTTATCGATATCATGGCAGATTGTTCATATTTGAAAGGCCGCGGCTAATAACACCCAAATTTTTGTCCATTACACCCGTTGTTCTTCACACTCAAATCTATTTTTTAATTTTACTCAAAATACCCGTAATATATTATTTATTTTATCCCTCAACTTAAATTTCAATATTTTCATACACCCAAATTTTAAACCCTAAAATCCACACACACAAATCAAAAACAAAAACAAAAACCCTCACACCCAAAACGCAGAGCACTCACCCACCCACACCCAAAACGCAGAGTACTCACGCACACAGAAGACTGGAACAAGAAAAAAATGGAGAACTCAAATATGTAATTATTGATTTAACTGTTGTATTTGGCCAACATTGGCCGAACTTTATTCATAATGTTCGGCTAACAGTGGCCGAACTTTGTTCATAATGTTTGGCCAACAGCGGCCAAACTTTATTCATAATGTCTGATCGAACATTTATCATTGCATTTGGCCAACTCTAACCAAACATATTGATAAATGTTCGGCTCTGGTTTGCCAAACATGCGCGATTTTCAGAATTCTTAAACCTCAAAACCACGACCGTAACTCAAGTAATATGTTACAGCAGGAAATATCCTCGCCTGACAGAGGGTCAGATTCCTAAAGATACACTGACCCGACAAGATCGAGAGTCTACATCAGAAGAGAGTATTTAATGTATTATAGGTCTACTGTTGATCTTTATATTAATAATTGTAATAAATCCCTAAATAAAGGGTTGAGACGAATTTAGGGCCACTTTGGGGCCTTTGGGGGTGAACCTCTATAAATAGGGGGTCACCCCCTCATTGTAAAGGATTCACTTTTCTCATTTCTCATGTATGCAAGAAAGCTCTCATTCGAGGGAAGAACGAAAGTTCTTCCCCCATCGTTCGTGTTCGTTTATTATTGATTGTTTGTCGGGCATAACCCAAATAGCCACATAAATCTACCCGTACGAAAATGCATGTCAACAATTTGGCGCTAGAAGGAGGGTCAATTCGGGTTCATCTCGATGGATGAACACGAAGATCCTCCCCTCAAAATCAAAAAACCAGATTCCATAAACCATAAACCTTTTCGATCTAAACCATACAAGCAAGAAATCAAAAAGCAAGTTCAACACAAAAAGAATTAACAACCAGTCCATGGCTGCAAGCCAAATCAACCAAGAAGAAGTTCATGGCTACGAGCCAAATTACAACAGCAGACAGCTAAGAAGAAAAAAGAAGAAGAAATAATGGTATTCCTATTCGCACAACAGTTCCTGTCATCTCCGGCGACTGGGCTCGCCGGACCATCAACGACGACGGGCCTCAGACGTGCCCTTGCATCGGGGCACCGTGACGCACAACTCCGGATCCCTGGCTGTGCTACCGCCACCGCAAAAGGAACAACACCGCTCCACCCCCGTCGTCCGCCGGAAAGCAGCAGCCGTGTTGAGCAAAAATCAGGCAAAGCTAGTAGTACACTCCCTGTTTTCTGCTCTGTCCACCCCCAGTTTTCTGCTCTGTACACCCCATGTCTGCCTCGATTGTTGCGCGCCTTTTGCTCAGCGTTTCAGTTTGCTTTAGGCACGTTTCTCAACATACGTTGAAAAGTCAAAAGACTACCTGCACACCTCGATACTTGCGCCGCCGAGGTCGCCCCTACGCCAGTCGTCGACCTCAGCCTCCGGGTAGCGATACCGGCCTCCGCCTCAAGCGGCCTCACGTCGTCGCCTACTCAAGCCGCTGCCCGATCCGCGACACCACCAGGTCAGGCCTCCCCGCAACTCGCCACCCGCCGAGCGCCTACCCGCGCATCGATCTCACGACCGCACGTCGCCACAGCCCATCACGCGGCCTCCTGCCCGCGCTGAGGCCCATCGCGGGATCCTGACCGCATCGCCACCCATTGCGGGCACCTACTCGCTTCCCAGCCCGCCGAACGGCTGACTCCCCGCGTCGCCCCTCCGACCGGCGTTCTCCACCCTCCAGCCCGCGAGGCCCACGGCCTTCCCGCAACTCGCTGCCTCCCGAGACTCCCCCGCGCGGCCCGTCGCGCAACCTCCTCCCCGCGCGCCGCGCCGCAACCCATCGCGGGCTTCCTGCCCGCGCTGCCGCCAATCGCGGGTTCCGTCCCGCTCGCCGCCCATCGCGGGCTCCCGCCTGCGCCATCGCCCGTAGCGGTTTCCCTCTCGCGCTCCCCGCGCCGTCAATGGCCTCAATCGCTGCATCCTTGCGCAACCTCCAATTTCCGCCTCGACCGCCTCCCTGCGCCGCCAGCCCGTGGTCTGGCCTTCCTGCTTCGCCGCCCTCGCTGCTAATCCGTGCCACCAAGAAGCCACCGCCCAAATATCTTTCCCGTCTGCAATTGGGATGCCCGCAAGTGGTATATTAGTGTTGGGCCAATTTTTGCAATTAGACTTTGGGCCCAATCTCTTACCTATTAATTGTTGGGCCCAAAGTTAAGTTAGGTAGCAGCCCATTTTCATTTTAGTTGTTGGGCCAATTTTATTTTTTAGTTATATCAGTGGGCCAGTTTTACTTAAACGGTTGGGCCTCTTTTCTTTTGGAATTAAAGGAAGAGGCCAGCTAAAAAAAAAAAAAAAAGGAGCAGCAACTTCTGAGACGGGCATCCGGAACCTCTTCGACAACGAAAAATCTACGGGCAGTCCTTTGCCCACTCGCATCAGGTTTATTTCGATAATTTCCTTTTAATATATATTACACCTCGCAAATTTCATATATAGTAAAAGCGGGGGCATATACTCATATTTCGAAAATTAAAATCGGGGGCAATTTTTGAAATGCAGTTTTCATTTGATATTTTCTTTTAATATATATCGCAACTCGTAAGTTGTCATGTATATTAAAAGCGGGGGCATGGATATACATATCCTAAGATCATTTTGTGACATCAAAAACAAAATTTTTGACGCTGAATTCAACTAAATACAGTCGGTTATTTGAAACTTCGAATATAATTTCGAAAAATCATTGAGGTTGCTCACCGAATAAATAACTCCATATTTAAAATATGGTCACACATTTCGACTACAGACATTTGTCCGCCTTCATAGGCGTTGATCGATCCGCCTTTTAGGCGTCGACATTCCGCCTAGATTGGCGAAGTAATCCGTCTTCTCGACGTCGATTAGTCCGCCTTTTCAGGCGTTGACGTATCGATTAGTTCGCCTTCACCGGCGTCAACTAATCTACTTCTCGAGTTAATCCGCCTTCTCGGCGTCGACATTCCGCCTAGATTGGCGAAGTAATCCGCCCGATCGGCGTTGATTAATCCATCTTTTAGGCGTCGACATTCCGCCTAGATTGGCGAAGTAATCCGTCTTCTCGACGTCGATTAGTCCGCCCTTTCTGGCGTTGACATATCGATTAGTTCGCCTTCACCGGCGTCAACTAATCCACTTCTCGAGTTAATCCGCCTTTTAGGCGTCGACATTCCGCCTAGATTGGCGAAGTAATCCGTCTTCTCGACGTCGATTAGTCCGCCCTTTCTGGCGTTGACATATCGATTAGTTCGCCTTCACCGGCGTCAACTAATCTACTTCTCGAGTTAATCCGCCTTCTCGGCGTCGACATTCCGCCTAGATTGGCGAAGTAATCCGCCCTATCGGCGTTGATTAATCCATCTTTTAGGCGTCGACATTCCGCCTAGATTGGCGAAGTAATCCGTCTTCTCGACGTCGATTAGTCCGCCCTTTCTGGCGTTGACATATCGATTAGTTCGCCTTCACCGGCGTCAACTAATCTACTTCTCGAGTTAATCCGTCTTCTCGGCGTCGACATTCCGCCTAGATTGGCGAAGTAATCCGCCCGATCGGCGTTGATTAATCCGTCTTTTAGGCGTCGACATTCCGCCTAGATTGGCGAAGTAATCCGTCTTCTCGACGTCGATTAGTCCGCCCTTTCAGGCGTTGACGTGTCGATTAGTTCGCCTTCACCGGCGTCAACTAATCCACTTCTCGAGTTAATCCGCCTTTTAGGCGTCGACATTCCGCCTAGATTGGCGAAGTAATCCGCCCGATCGGCGTTGATTAATCCGTCTTCTCGGCGTCGACATTCCGCCTAGATTGGCGAAGTAATCCGCCTGATCGGCGTTGATTAATCCGCCTTCTCGGCGTCGACATTCCGCCTAGATTGGCGAAGTAATCCGCCCGATCGGCGTTGATTAATCCATCTTCTCGGCGTCGACATTCCGCCTAGATTGGCGAAGTAATCCGCCCGATCGGCGTTGATTAATTCGTCTTTTAGGCGTCGACATTCCGCCTAGATTGGCGAAGTAATCCGCCCGATCGGCGTTGATTAATCCGCCTTTTAGGCGTCGACATTCCGCCTAGATTGGCGAAGTAATCCGCCCGATCGGCGTTGATTAATCCGCCTTCTCGGCGTCGACATTCCGCCTAGATTGGCGAAGTAATCCGTCTTCTCGACGTCGATTAGTCCGCCTCTCAGGCGTTGACGTACTGATTAGTTCACCTTCACCGGCGTCAACTAATCTACTCGAGCTAATCCGTCTTTTAGGCGTCGACATTCCGCCTAGATTGGCGAAGTAATCCGTCTTCTCGACGTCGATTAGTCCGCCCTTTCAGGCGTTGACGTGTCGATTAGTTCGCCTTTACCGGCGTCAACTAATCCACTTCTCGAGTTAATCCGCCTTTTAGGCGTCGACATTCCGCCTAGATTGGCGAAGTAATCCGCCCGATCGGCGTTGATTAATCTGCCTTCTCGGCGTCGACATTCTGCCTAGATTGGCGAAGTAATCCGCCCGATCGGCGTTGATTAATCCGTCTTTTAGGCGTCGACATTCCGCCTAGATTGGCGAAGTAATCCGCCCGATCGGCGTTGATTAATCCGCCTTTTAGGCGTCGACATTCCGCCTAGATTGGCGAAGTAATCCGCCCGATCGGCGTTGATTAATCCGCCTTCTCGGCGTCGACATTCCGCCTAGATTGGCGAAGTAATCCGCCCGATCGGCGTTGATTAATCCGTCTTTTAGGCGTCGACATTCCGCCTAGATTGGCGAAGTAATCCGCCCGATCGGCGTTGATTAATCCGTCTTTTAGGTGTCGACATTCCGCCTAGATTGGCGAAGTAATCCGTCTTCTCGACGTCGATTAGTCCGCCCTCTCAGGCGTTGACGTACTGATTAGTTCGCCTTCACCGGCGTCAACTAATCTACTCGAGCTAATCCGTCTTTTGGGCGTCGACATTCCGTCTAGATTGGCGAAGTAATCCGTCTTCTCGACGTCGATTAGCCCGCCCTTTCAGGCGTTGACGTATCGATTAGTTCGCCTTCACCGGCGTCAACTAACCTCTTTCTCGAGTTAATCCGCCTTCTCGGCGTTGATTAGTCCGCCTTTTATGCGTTGATATATTGATTAGTTCGTCTTCACCGGCGTCAACTAATCTGCCTCTCAAGCCGATCCGTCACTCGGCCTTGATTAGTTCGCCTTCACCGGCGTCAACTAATCCGCCTCTCGGCGTGGATCCAGTCCGCATGTTAAGCGTTGACTTTCCGCCTTAATGGGCGAGGTATTGTTTAGTTCGTCCTCACCGGCGTTAACTAATCTATTCTCTGCTTTGGTTTATCCATGTTAACGGCATCGACCAGTCCGCCTTCACCGGCATCGACTGACCCGCATCGTTTTTGCCCACTTGCGGTCGTAATATATCGCGTCTCGGACGCTTTGTTCAAACAACAAATCGATTGTTAATTCAATCATGTATTCGTGAAGTCGTTGCCCGTCAATCGGCTAAAAATACTTCACTCATTAACCTGTTGGTTAATCTTTTAAGCGGTTGTTAACTCAATCCCATCTTCGTGAAGTCGCTGCCCGTCTATCGGCTAAAGCACTTCACTCATTAACCTGTTGGTTAATCTTTTAAGCGGTTGTTAACTCAATCCCATCTTCGTGAAGCCGCTGCCCGTCTATCGGCTAAAGCACTTCACTCATTAACTTGTTGGTTAATCTTTTAAGCGGTTGTTAACTCAATCCCATCTTCGTGAAGTCGCTGCCCGTCTATCGGCTAAAGCACTTCACTCATTAACCTGTTGGTTAATCTTTTAAGCGGTTGTTAACTCAATCCCATCTTCGTGAAGTCGCTGCCCGTCTATCGGCTAAAGCACTTCACTCATTAACCTGTTGGTTAATCTTTTAAGCGGTTGTTAATTCAATCCCATCATCGTGAAGTCGCTGCCCGTTAAATCGGCTAAAGCACTTCACTCATTAATCTGTGTATTTATTTTTTAATCGATTGTTAAGTCAATCTGTTGTTCGTGAAGTCGCTACCCGCAAGCGGCCTAAGCACTTCATTAATTTATCATCGCGGTCCTCATCGCCCTATTACTAAAATCAATGCCGGCCAGCGGCAAGAATTATTTATTAACTGAACGTCACGGTTCTCGACTCGGGGGCACGACGGAAGATCGTACCCCACCTAACCCGACCAATTTCAAAAAAGTTTGACTATTCGAAGGTTACACTGAAGATTCGCCCATCACGGACCCTGTTGTCGAAGACTCCTCCGGGGCATCCGAGCTATCCTGTTTTCAGGCTCGGGGGCAAAACCTATTTGAAGCACAGATCAAGATCGAACTCTGGCCGCAATCAGAGCCCAATCTTGGGGGCAATTGTTACAGCAGGAAATATCCTCGCCTGACAGAGGGTCAGATTCCTAAAGATACACTGACCCGACAAGATCGAGAGTCTACATCAGAAGAGAGTATTTAATGTATTATAGGTCTACTGTTGATCTTTATATTAATAATTGTAATAAATCCCTAAATAAAGGGTTGAGACGAATTTAGGGCCACTTTGGGGCCTTTGGGGGTGAACCTCTATAAATAGGGGGTCACCCCCTCATTGTAAAGGATTCACTTTTCTCATTTCTCATGTATGCAAGAAAGCTCTCATTTGAGGGAAGAACGAAAGTTCTTCCCCCATCGTTCGTGTTCGTTTATTATTGATTGTTTGTCGGGCATAACCCAAATAGCCACATAAATCTACCCGTACGAAAATGCCTGTCAACATAATACAACTTTTAAACCCTAAATATTCTTCTCTAAATAGATTTATACCATAAAACATACCATATAGAACAATAAACTCATAGAAATCCTACATTACATGTATTTTCCGAAGTGTGTTCTCTCATGACATCTATCATGAGCATTGCTTTAAGTGGTTGAGTGAAGAATGAAGAAGAAAGAGTTTGGGTGTGGGACAAAAAAAAAAGTCACAATCAACAAGAAAAAATATTGGATTGGGTGTATTGAGCAAAACTAAATTTTATGTTTTACTCCCTCCGTCCCACCATTATTTGCACACTTTCCTTTTTCGTCCGTCCCAAGATTATTTGCACACTCTAAAAAAGAAAACATTGATTAGTGTGCACACTCACAATAATATACACATATTTACCCATATGCCACTACTTTACTAAAAAGTAATTTTTTCTTAATATGTGTGCCCATTTTTGTGTGCGAATAATATCGGGACGGAGTGAGTAATAGATTTTAAGTGATAAAGGTTATAGTAGTCTAATTACATTGGACTATTTTAGTAAAATAAATATTTCGGGTGTGATGAGCAAAAGTTCGGATGTTATTAGCCGCAGCCTATTTGAAAACTAGAAAATAAATATTAATATTAACAGCATTGGTATGAATACATGAACTCTATTTTTTCAATGCTATGTACAAACCAAAAAAGGGAACACTTGCAAATGATGTCACCAAAAGCAATTTGAATATGCACAATCGATGCACGATATAATATTATTTCTAGATGCAGTACATCGTATGACATTACATATAAGCTAAAAGCTTCAACAAACAAAGACAATAGGAAAACACAAAACTTTCTTAAGGAAGTCTGCAGGGCTACGAAAATCAGAAAAGTTTATGATGCATTTGCTTTCCCAGCATGCATTTTCTATCACCGGACCTGAAAGCTTTGCGGTCTAAACCATTTCGTGGCTGGCTATATTCAGAACTTTTTGACAGCTTTGGTGAACTGGTATAAACAAGAGTTTCAGGAGACAATTGCTTAATACTTTTAGAGAATTCAGCAACAGTAGGAGAACCATAAACATCAAATTCCTACAAGAAAGAAATAGCATATTGGCATTCAATTTCAAAGCTTATACATATTACCATCAATAAATATAGTAATCAAGTAGTGAAATGGAGTACCTTGGACTTTGTCTTGGAATAACAAGGTGTTAAGCAAGGATTCAAATCTTTCAGAATCATGTCATCTGGACTATCAGGGGTGTTGTACTCCCCTGAGCTGTATTCCTGATCCAACTGCAAGGAAATTTATTACCCAACATTGAAAAATTTCGACTACATTGTTTTGTTTTAGGCGAATAGGGACTAGATATGCATATGAGTATGAATGTTAGAATAGAGACACTTCATCAAGACAACTTCTTAGAAGGAATTGGATCTCAATCCCTAATTTTTCAAGCATGATGCATTTATGAGATGAGTTTTTTTTCATCTAATCACACTTGATAGTTTGGATATGCAGTTTAAAATATTTTACCAGAAAATTATCTGCATCTTCTTGATCATATGATGGTGTCCTTGGAGAGCTGAAATGATTGTCAGAGAATCCTCTTCCAGAATATTTATCTGCCTTTACCTGACACCAAAGAAGATAGGATGACCAACAATTGATCACAGAAATACAATCATCCCAAATAATGATAACATTATTATGTCATCATTACATGCTAAAATCAATTTCTTCTGGTTCAAAAATGTATTTCCTAAAGAAGATCACTCAGCAAACAACATAAGTAACTATTTTCTTAATCTTTGCTTCATTCACTCAAATAATATTCATCTGACAAAAATGAATTATCCATTAAGTGCATACACATATGAAAAGATCTAACCAATGTGATACAGAAGAACACTTTTATACAGAAACCTATAGTTGTAGTTGTTTCAAAGGCGAAATAAATACATTTTTGTCAAACAAGATCATGGTAGGTACCTCAGCAAGATCCTCAGCAAGACATTGTAGGTGTCCAGTAAGAGAAGTGACCTGTCTTTGAAGACTTGGAATGATCTGTTTAGCCTGTTTTAGTTCTGATCCCTGCCTTTCTAAAATTTCCTGAAGTTGTGAATTCATCACATCTGGGAACAGAACTGCATTTTTTAGAGACTTTATCTCTTCTCTTTGCTTCAAGCACAAGTCTTTCAATTTTTCAACCTAAAAGTTATAGCATTAGTATTGATAACGTTTAAAAAACGGCATTGACAAACAGCATATATAATGACTGACAAACACAATTCAACAAGGAATAACAGATTGGGAAAGGAATAGGATATAGATGTACATTTCCTTTTGTGCAAACTAGTGTATATTAAATGAAAACGAATTGCAAATTTAATTGTAGGAAGAATTTCATTAATTCGGCACAAGAAGCTTGTCAGTCGAGCAATAGATTGGTTCTTGACCAGGTCCTATTATACCAAATCCAGAAAGTGCTAAATGCAAAACTTATGAAAATTGTCTTAACCAAAAGTCCGATGAACTCAAGGAGATAAGACCCATTGTCAAGTAAACACACTTTCAAACAAAGTGTTTCCTTTATGCACCATGATCTTTTATGTTATACTCCCTCCATCCACAAAAAGTGAATTTGGTTATCTTATTTGTCCATTCACAAAATATAGTCTTGTTTCCTAAAATGGAAATAAAAAACTTTTATCTACATTCTTCAACATACCCATAACATTTTTAAAATTATTTATTTTGTACTTGTTTTGACACAATATTCTTAGTTTTTACATATTATATCTACTTACTTAATAACCATGAAAAATGCAACAAGCCTATTTTTTGTGGATGGAGTGAAAGCTGAATTGATCCACAGAGGACCAAAGCCCATAACAAAGTAACATAAAGAATCAACAAGCCTGAGTCCTAAAGAGACCATACAATAGGATTCAATTCTGAAAATTTTGTCCAATAAACTTTTAGATTGCATAATCTTATGCATAGAATGACATGGTAGCAAATCAGAATTTAACCAAAATGTTGCATCTATACAATCAGCAAAAATTAGCTCACTCACATATCACAATCTTGTTTTCTTACTAGCTTCAAACCTTTCAAGTTTTCAATAACAATGTTCACCAAAAAGCATGTTCACATATATATTTCATCATCTTCATTAATCTTGTCCAATCCATCCAATTTTAAATAATCAACAAACACAGAACAACAGATCCACAGCAGTATAAACCAATCAATAAAAATCCCAACAAAGTTCAATTAAAAAACATTTTACACTAAATGATCAGAAAATGTTGACACATATTTACCTCTCTGTTCTTCTCCTCAACCAAAATCTTGAGCTCAGCAATCTGCTCCTCCTGTTCTTTGTTCATACTCAACAGCTCCCTCTCACTCCTCAACACCATCGCCAGAGTCCTCGTATTACTCTTCACCTCGGTCAGCGCCTTCTTCGAGCTCTCATCTCCCCGTTTTGCCCCTGCCGACGAACCCTTGAACAACTTTTTGTGGAGCCCACTCAACCCGGAGCTCTTCTTCGCATTTTTCTTCAAATCCTCCGCCACAAAATCCGCCGCGATGACGAATTTCGGCGCCCTGTCGAGATTCTTAGTCTTCTTGTTCTCCACCAATTTCTTGACCATGGAGCTGAAATTCATCTGGGCAGCAGCATCGTTGTTCTTCCGGGTGAGAGCACGTGATTTTTCACGTGCGGTGGAAAACTCAGCGGAGGAGGAGGGATCCGATTTTGTCGAGCTGTTTAGGCTGTTGGTGTAGCGAGTTGCAGCCCGGATTGACGCCATTAATGCTTTTTGAAAGCCTACTTTTTAATGGATTAAATTTTTGGGAGCTGGAGTGATTAAGGATCGAGTTGACAAGATTATGATGAAAATGAAGATTATGAAAGGTCTGAATTGAAAGAGAGATCTCAGTATCGGCGTGCTTGATATTGTGTGTGGGGATAATTTGAAGGAAGGGTGTCTGAATTCAAATTTTTGGTGAGAGGCAAATTATTTGGGGTACTGTTTAGGACGAAAATGACCTGTTCGGGGCGGGATTTTCATTTTTAATTGATTCGGGAACGACGTCGCTCCAGGCTTTGAGGCTGGGGTTAGAATGGTAAAATAATTGGTTGCAAAAGAATCTCACCTAAACAAGAAAATAATCCGAGTTTAATTGATGACACCAATTAAGCAGCTATCCCTATTCAAATATTTTCTATTTTTGTTTTCGGCAAATAAATACTGGTATTTATATTGTGTTTTATTACAATCATTAAATATTTTTTTCACTTGTTAATGTTATGCAATAAATTTGAGAAATATAACTAGGACAAGATATATATTAACACTTTGGAATAGTGGAAAATAATGAGTGTTAATTTGTGTTAACCATCTCACACACATTTTTGCTAAAATTTATACACATAAATTTATTTTTACAAAATTACTATCACATCAAAATAATATCATTTTGATTGTTCAAGATAAACTAATCAAGATAATAATTCTAGGTAAAAATTTGTATGGTATCATTTCATGGCATGATATAGTATAAATTAACATTCATTTATGTCAAAATGTTAATTGGTCATGTCCAATTTATACCTTATACCAATATTATTGAGTCTGTGGTTTTATATTGTAATTGTTGTAAATTTTCTTAAACCCAAATTAATGATACTTCTAGTGATATTATCGATATTCATGGTCAAATATTCAGTACTTTAATATAGTTTCATGATAAACTTATCATGAACTATTTTCATATAATATTTTGCCTAAATAAAACAGTACTTGTACTCTGAATATAGAGATAAATTACGTTATCATATAGTTATATTTGAATATAATAACATTATAATACAATTTGATAAATACAAAATAAGTAATAATTAAAATTCAATGCATATTTATTCGGTTATTTAGTTCGATTGAGTACGTTACGGTCTTATTCGGTTTTTCGGTACGGTTAATTTGGTAATATTCAGATCTGTACCAAAAAATATTTCGGTTTCGATACAGTTAAAGTCAAAAGGTCAACAAAAAATTTCGATTCAATTCTTTTTCGATGCGAACTTCGATACAAATTCGGTAATCTCCAAACTTCATAGACAACCTAAGAATGACATATAAGTGTGATTCGTGAATAAAGTTAAGTAATTAACTAATCAACATGGCCTTCCTCTTCATGGGTGTTCCTATACTTGGTACAAACCTGATGGTTCTTGCAAGAGTAGAATTGAGAGATGCTTTGTTAATTTCGAATGTTAGAAAAATTGATAGAGGTTTTATTTTTTAATGTTATTGATTGATTTAATATTAAATATATGGTTTTACACTTATCTGAATATTATGTTTGAATGTTTGCTTTATTCATATCCGTGTTCCCTTGAATCAATACTGTCATTGAGTAAGTGAGAACTCAAATGAACAAAGTATGATTCTCAAATAGCTCCGATTGAGGATCATCAAGAATGGAATATTGATGATGCAATAGAGATTGGTGTGCGATCTGCATTATACTCTATGGAGAGAGTGTAGTAAGATCTCACTTACTACGAGATACTATGTATCTCATAATGGTGCACAAATACCTTAGAGGGTATTGGTATACTCATCCAAGAAACCGTTTTATGTAATTTCACATAATGTGTCTATGTGTGTCTCGATTAGTGAGAGCGATGTGATACTCCTCCAACTTGAGGTCAATACGCACAACATGTGCGGAGTGATGAACTTTGACCATGACCGACGCTTTCACCTTCCAAGGGTAGATATGGCATGGATTTGGTTCATCACGAAGTACATGTGTGTGGTAGTTGCCAAGAATATGATTCATTCCTCATTTTGGATTTAAGAGAGAATACTCGTTTTCTCATCATAATTGGATCTAAGACATCGGCCGATGCAAGTCGACTTGAACTTTGTGGCCAAGTTTGATGCGAGCGATCAATTATAGATTCGAGATAATATGATTAAGTTATTTGAATAGACACTTCATCATGTTCAAGACTTAATCGAGTATTTGTAAATGAAAGGAAGATATCACAATAGCCTACAGTATTACAGGTAGTTGCAGATTTCCTCGCAACGTACCTCGTATATTGAGAATGTCTAATTTATTGTCTAGGGTTCATTTAAGACCGTTAGTTTGACTAATCGCTCGATATACGAGGACTTATGGGCCACACAACAAGCAATGTCAGTTCGCCGATTATAGTTGATTGATTAAGTATTATATTAGATATAATATTTAATTTATGGAGAATATAATAATAATTATATTTGGAATTAATTATTATTATTATCTAATTAAATTGGATTTAATTAGATATGAAATCTCAATAATAATATTTGGAATATTATTATACAAGAATAATAGATAGGAAAAATATATTATTCGTAGGAACATATCTAGGAAAATATAATCTGTAGAGATTATATTTACGGGCTAGGGAATTCCTAAACACAAGATATACAATTTCTTCATAAAATCTCTTGTTCGAGTTTTTCTAGCAAGTTCTTGGTTACGATATCTCGTATTTTAATTATGCAATTAAATTATTCGTTGTTGGTGAATGAACATGGGTAAATTATTGAATATGTTTTCATATTATTTTGCCCTAGTTCTTGATTAATTTGGTTTTTTTTTGCGTAATCTGTTTTAATAACTGCAACTCATAAATTGACTAGGTCAATATTTTGTTTTATCCTTTCGGCATCGATTTTTTTCCCTTTGGTATCGACCATAATTAAAACGAATTTTCAAATCTGGAATTAAAAACGGACAGTATAGTTTTTCCCAGTTGGGGTAAACCAAATATGGTGTTGACCAATTAATTAAAGAAAAAGGGGTGGGAGGCGTATTAGATATGCGACCACAGTAATCGCTTCGCCAGAAACTTGGCCGTTTCTCCTTTCGTGAAGAAGAGAATGTTTTCTGCGCTGTCAATGTAATCTCGCTGGGCTTTTCCGAAAATAACTAAATTCACAATATTTCGGAATTTTTTTTTCGAATTTTATGTTTATTTTCGTAATTTTTTGCCGAAAATGTTACAACTTTTTGAAAAAGTTGATAGTGTATTCATCCGGGTAGGGTATTTAACAAAGAGGCTAGTGCTAATAACCGTTATAAAAAAATTGATATATGTCCTTGTTTGAATGGGCTGCTTGATGGGCCTGATTTTAATATGAATCAATTAATGCAATTGGGCCTAGAATGGCCAAGGTTAAATACAGTCCTATGTTTGATGAATACAACCCCACCCAAAAAATTGTTTCGGAAAAATTTTCCGGAAAATGTAACAATTTTCGGAAAAAATTTCCGAAAATTATAAGTTCAGTGTTTTTTTTTTTTTTTTCGGAAAAAATTTCCGAAAATTATCAAAATTTTCGGAAATTTTTTTCGAAAATTGTCAAAATTTTCGGATTTTTTTTTCCGAACATTTTTTGTTGGGGTGGTATTAACAAAAGATAGGACTGTATATAACCTTGGCCGCCTAGAATTTCTTGTGGAATTAATTAAGGCCAAGGTTATATACAGTCCAATCTTTTGTTAATACAACCCCACAAAAAATATTCGGAAAAAAAATCCGAAAATTTTGACAATTTTTGGAAAAAATTTCCGAAAATTCAAAAATAAAAACACTTAACTTATGATTTTTCGGAAAAAATTTCCGAAAATTGTTACATTTTTCGGAAAAAATTTCCGAACATTTTTTTGGGTGAGGTTGTATTCACCAAACATGAGACTGTATTTAACCTTGGCCATTAGTTAATTACACTCTTGGGCTGCGTTTTTGGGCCAGATATATTAAAAGAAATTTTGGTTGGACCAAAATAATTCAAATTAATTAGAATTTTAGTAATTAAAATTATTATTTCAAAATTAAAATTGGATTTTAATTTAGGTTTAATAATTTGGTAGTTATTAATTTCCCACTTGGTTAACTTATTTTGTTTTAAATTTATTAACGCCCTTTATAGTCCGCATTATAATTGTTTGGGTAGGCGGCGCTCAATAATTATCGGACCGTTATATATATTTTGGGTAGACGGCACCCAAATAAATGTTAGTCCGCAAAAAATCATGTTTGGGTAGGTGGCGCCCTATTATTGCTCAAATGTGATATAGATTAACATGTCGGATCTCGATTAAGCAATTAATACCCCGCCTTTAAAATAATCCTCACTAAAATTTGATTTTTCAATAGAATTGAAAGATGTCTTCCATTAAAATTAAAAGTAAACTGGAGATTTCGTTCCACTGAGTATTGAAGGCCCAAGTCTTTTGCTCGGATCTACATCTAACGGGACTTTTATAGGGACATGTTTTGTCACCGCCTAATGGTTGTAAACCAACTTAATTCTGTTTCACCAGCCCAAGCAGGGAAACGAGATTAGGTGACATCCGATTGAACTAGGTTCAATCAACTAGGAATTGCGTGAGGCAATTAGTTTAGAGACCTATCAGTTCTGTTGTTACAATATTCAGCCCAAGTAGTCATTGTAATAGTAGGAATGTGGACCTTAGTCCATTACAATTTATATTAGATATAAATTCGTACTCTTCCAATGAGGTCATTGAGTATGTGAAATAATAGAGACAAAATAAATAAAAGGCCATGTTTATTTTGATTACTGAATATTGATCATAGGAATTATGTGTTTTAATTCTCGTTTAAATTTTATTTCATAGGATTGTTGAAATGAATAACTTGTCGTTGAGAAGTGTTTTGGAAACAAACAAATTGGTTGGGCCAAATTTTCTGGACTGGCACCGAAACATGCATTTGGTGCTTAGGCAATAAAATATTGAGTACGTGTTGCACACGCCAATCTCTGTTACCCCTGAGGCTGGTTCGGATGAGGCCGAAGTGTTTGATGCTGAAGCTCAAAAGAAGCATCAAGATGATGCTTCCCAGGCTCAGTGTGTTATGTTGCTCGACATGACTCCCGAGTTGTAAAGGCAACATGAGAGGATGCTTCCCTATGAGACACTTAGACATTTGAAGGACCTCTTTGATTCTGAGTCTCGTTCCGAGATTTATGAAGTGATGAGAGATCTGTTTAGATGTCGACTATTTGAAGGATGAAAGGTCTCCCCTAATGTATTGAAGATAATAGGGCTAATCGAGAAACTTAGTTGTTTGGGCATTGAGATGTAGACCAATGTTGCTATTTATGTCATTCTTCAGTTGTTACCCGATTTATACTCTAGTTTCGTAGTAAACTTTAATATGAACAAGACGATATCGACCATGCCAAAGCTTCATAACATGCTCAAGACCTTTGAGTGTTCCACTGCTAAGGAAAAGCCCGTGCTCATGGTGGGTGCTTCTACTTCCTCTGCCCCTAAAGGCAAGAAAAAGGGAAAAAACAAGGCTAAGAAAGGCTCTAAGCCTAATTTCCTCAAGCCGAGAGGTGGGATTAAAAAGAAAGAGCGGGTGGATAAAGATGTATGTCTCCACTATAGGCAGAAGGGGCATTGGAAGAAGGACTGTAAGGTTCTAGCAATTGAAAAGAAGGCACAAGGTGCTTCAGCCACTGGAATAGGTATGTTTGTTATTAAGATAAACATGTCCACAAATGATTCTAACTGCTGGGTATTGGATACCGATTGTGGCTCACACATTTGTACAAATGTGCAGGGGCTCAAGAACAGCAGAGCGGTTAGACCGGGTGAAGTCGCCCTTCACATGGGGAATGGAGCAAGAGTTGTTGTTGAACGTGTTGGGACTTATGTTTTAGACTTACCTTCTAGTTTTAGACTTGAATTGAATAATTGCTATTTCGGTCCGTCTATTACTCGTAACATTATTTCCATTCCTATGTTAGACATTGAGGGATTTTCCTTCTGTTTTGCAAATAATACTTGTTATTTTTCGCTTAATGGTGATGTTTATGGAAATGCTCCTCTTGTGAATGGTTTATATTTGTTACATTGTGGATATAATGTTCTTAATATACAAAATAAAAGACTCAAGCTTAGTAATCATGAAAACCGACTTACTTGTGGCATTGTAGACTTGGTCATGCGAACGAGAAAAAAATCGCAAGGTTAAGGAGGTTGGACTACTTAACCTAATTTGACTTAGAGTCTTATGGTAGTTGCGAATCTTGTCTCATGGGCAAGATGCCAAACAAACCCTTTTTCGGGAAAATGGTACGTGCAAAAGAAGTTCTAGAGTTGATCCACATCGATGTTTGTGGACCATTGCCCACTCTAGTTAGGGGTCA
This sequence comes from Ballota nigra, assembly GCA_947034835.1. Taxonomy (NCBI): domain Eukaryota; kingdom Viridiplantae; phylum Streptophyta; class Magnoliopsida; order Lamiales; family Lamiaceae; genus Ballota; species Ballota nigra. The sequence continues at coordinate 28,095,254 of OX344730.1, forward strand.
ATTCGGCTAGACGATTACTCAAGGTATGGATACGTGTATCTTATGAAACACAAATCCAAATCGTTTGAGAAATTCAAGAAGTACAAGGCCGAAGTAGGGAAACATCTTGGTAAGAGTATCAAGAGTCTTCGATCAGATCGATGAGGTGAGTACCTTAGCCATGAAGTCATTGACTACTTAAAGCTTCATGGGATCTAATCACAATGGACTCCTCCCGAAACACCTCAGATGAATGGTGTGTCCGAAAAGAGAAACCGAACCCTTTGGACATGGTGCGGTCCATGATGAGTTTTGCCTCTCTTCCAACATTCTTATGGGGACACGCATTGCAAACCTCGATCTACATTCTGAATAGGATTCCATCCAAATCAGTTGTGCAAACTCCATACGAGCTATGGTGTGGCAAAAAGCTAACTTTTCTACACATAAAAATGTGGGGTTGCCCCGCAATTATGAAGAAAATGCAAACTGATAAGTTGGAATCCAAAGGTGAAAAGGGTTATTTTGTGGGATATCCTAAGGAGACTAGAGGATATAATTTCCATCTACCGGAGAAACAAACAGTGATTGTTTATAGGCAGGCAAAATTCCTAGAAGACGAGTATGTCTTTAAGGAACAAAGTCGTAAGAAGATAGAACTTGAAGAAATTAGAGAACCAAAAATTAACATAGAGACTGATGACTTGTCAAAGCAACATGACAAAGAATCAGTGGGAGCATTCAACGACTCTCATGGTGGAAGTTTATCACTAGGTGATCCTCTTTCAGCCAGTGGGAGCGTAATTGGAGTCGCGTTACCTTTGCAACAACCTCCAAGTAGGCTGAATGAGAACAGCATAGTTCAAACTCCCACCTAAGAGACATCTGAAAGTGTCGCTCTTGCGGACTCTCCGGTCAACGATGAAGTCGCAACCAAAAAAATTTCACGATCAGAATGTACACCCTGCACAACCATACTCCGTAAGTTAACTAGGATTCGTAATCCAATCGATAGGTATTATGGTTTCCTTGTGGAAGAACACGATGACATGGAAATACCGGATAAGGATGAACCTAAGACTTACACTGAGGCGACATTAGATGTTGACTCAGAGAAGTGGCATGAAGCCATGAAATCCAAGATGGACTCGATGTACATCAATCAAGTTTGGGACTTGGTTGAATTGCCAAAAGGGGTAAAACTCATAGGTTGCAAGTGGGTCAAGTGGGTCAAGTGGGTCTTCAAGAGGAAGACCGATGCAAATGGCAAGGTACAAACCTACAAGGCTAGGTTGGTGGCGAAAGGGTATAGTCAATGTGAAGGCATTGACTATGACGAGACCTTCTCGCCGGTTGCAAAGATCAAGTCCATTCGTATTTTACTTGTGATAGTCGCACACTATGATTATGAGATTTAGCAGATGGATGTCAAAACAGCCTTCCTCAATGGAAACACTGATAAGGACGTGTTTATGACTCAATCGGAGGGTTTTATATCTAAGCCAAAGTCTAATCTCGTCTGCAAGCTTAAACGATCCATCTATAGGAGTTGGAATATCCGATTTGATGAAGCTGTTAAGTCTTTTGGCTTCATTAGAAATCCGGAAGATCCATGCATTTATTTCCAGTCCGTGAAAGATTGGTTATCAAAGATCTTCATGATGAAGGATCTTGGTGAAGCATGCTACATCTTAGGGATCAAAATTCATAGGGATAGATCCAAGAAGATGCTAGGGCTATCACAATCCACCTACGTAGATAAGATGTTGAAGCGTTTTGCGATGGAGAACTCTAAGAGAGGGTATCTTCCAGCAAATCATGGGATAAAGCTATCGAAGAAGGATTGTCCTTCTAGCGAAGCTGATATCGAGCACATGAAGGATGTTCTATATGCATCTACAATTGGATCCATCATGTGCACCAGGCCAGACGTGGCCTACACTGTCAGCATTACAGGTAGATACCAACAGAATCCAGGTGAGTCACACTGGATTGCTGTGAAGAATATTCTAAAGTACCTCAGGCGTACTAAAGAATATTTTCTTGTCTACGGTGGGCAATCAGAGTTAGTCGTTACGAGCTCGCTGATGCAAGTTTCCAGTCCGACTGTGACGATTACAAATCATAGTCAGGATACGTCTTCACTCTCAATGGAGGTGCGGTTTGTTGGAATAGTTCCAAGCAAGAGACAACCGCAGATTCAACAACTGAGGTTGAGTACATTGCTGCGGCTGCAAAAGAGGTTGTCTAGATAAAACAGTTCTTAACTGAACTAGGGTAGTTTCGAGTGCCAGTAGTCTAATAAAGTTGTATTGTGACAAGCATGTACCGAGACGTTATCACTTGATAAGAGAGATGATCGCTAACAAGGAAATAGAGTTAGAACGCATTCCCACAGATGATAATTTGGCTGAACCCATTCACCAAAGCTTTGAGTGTTCTAGATATTTTGATGGTCTAGGGTTAGACATGTAGGTGATTGGCTCTAGTCTAAGTGGGAGATTGTTAGTGTTAGTGTCCAAGAGATAATCCTTTGTAAGGACATAATACTAAGATGATATTCAGTTTGTGGTTTAATGTTATTAATTGATTTAATATTAAATATATGGCTTTACACTTATCTGAATATTATATTTGATTGTTTGCATTATTCATATCTGTGTTCCCTTGAATCGATACTGTCATTGAGTGAGTGAGAACTCAGATGACCGAAGTACGATTCTCAAATAGCCCCGATCGAGGATCATCAAGAATAGGATATTGATGATACAATGGAGATTGGTGTGCGATCTGCATTATACTCTATGGAGACAGTGTAGTAAGATCTCACTTACTACGAGATATTAGGTATCTCATAATGGATGCACAAATACCTTAGAGGGTATTGGTATACCCATCCAAGAAACCGTTTGATGTAATTCCACATAATGTGTCTACGTGTGTCTCGGTTAGTGGGAACAATGTGATACTCCTCAAACTTGAGGTCAATACGCACGACATGTGCGGAGTGATGAACTTTGACCATGACCGACGCTTTCACCTTCCAAGGGTAGATATGGCATGGATTGAGTAAATCAAGAAGTACATGTGTGTGGTAGTTGAGCCAAGAATAGGATTCATTCCTCGTTTTGGATTTAAGAGAGAATATCCGTCTTCTCATCATAATTGGATCTAAGACATCGGCCGATGCAAGTCGACTTGGACTTTGTGGCCAAGTGCGACACAAGCGATCAATTACAGATTTGAGATAATATGATTAAGTTATTTGAATAGACATTTCATCATGTTCAAGGCTTAATCGAGTATTCATGAATGAAAGGAAGATATCACAATAGCCTACAGTATTACAGGTAGTTGCAGATTTCCTCGCAACGTACCTCGTATATTGAGAATGTCTAATTTATTATTTAGGGTTCAATTAAGACCGTTAGTTTGACTAATTGCTAAAAATATGAGGGTCTATGGGTCACACAACAAGCAATGGCAGTTCGCCGATTATAGTTGGTTGATTAAGTATTATATTAGATATAATATTTAATTTATGGAGAATATAATAATAATTATATTTGGAATTAATTATTATAATCATCTAATTAAATTGGATTTAATTAGATATGAAATCCCAATAATAATATTTGGAATATTATTATACAAGAATAATAGATATGGTAAATATATTATTCGTATGAACATATCTAGGGAAATATATTGGGAAATATGTGATAATGCCACCTTGTAGTTTTCATTTTCAAAATTGTCACCCACTATTTTTTTTTCTAAATATGTCACTCAATACATATTTTGGACCTAAATGCCCCCATGATAGATAAAACACAACTCATATATGCATCCCTTCTCTCTCTTTCTCAGGTGTATGTCGACAGTCTTTCACTCAGAAATATGCCACCAGTGCCATCTCCACCATCTCCATCCTTTCCATCAGCGACGCCCGAGGGACGAGGTCGCTGAACCTTCCCTTTCATTTGAAAAAAAATGCACCATCTGTAGAGAAAAATAAGAAAAACACGTTGGTCTTGTCCTCTCTCTCAAAAAACGCCGGCGACCCTTCTCGCGCAGCTTGAACGAGAAAATAGGTTCTGTACAGATGATTGCGCGACCCCCGCGCGACCACATGCGCAATCCCCGTGCGGCCACATGCGCAACCACCGCGTGACCACATGCGCAACCCCTTGCGCGACACATCGTGACCCGTACATGAACACTGCGCAACCCAAAAACTATGACTCCAAACACTAAATTCAGCAAGACCAAGATCAAGTAAATTGTTTTTAAACCAAGTAGAGGGTCGCAACAATAATCTGAGTATCAAAGATGGTCGCACAAGGGTCACAACAATTAACCAAAATTAAAGTATCAGAGAGGGCCGCACAAAGGTCGCACAAGGGTAGCAACAGTTAACCAAAATTTAAGCAACAATGATAAATTGTTTTAAAACCAATTAGAGTGTCGCATCAATAATTTAAGTATCAAAGATTGTGGCACAAGGGTTGCAACAATTAACCAAAATTAAAACATCAAAGAGGGTTGCATAAAGGTCGCACAAGGGTTGCACAAGGGTCGCATAAGGGTCGCATGGTTGTGTGGCCTCGTCCAGTAACCGGCGTTGCACACGGGCCTCGTCCAGTAACCGTGATAGCGTAGGCAGCATTTTCTGAGGGGAAGAGTGTTGGGAAAAATAGGGGTGCCCGGAATCTATTCGTGATGAAATTTAAATACAAATTTAAATACAATTATTACTAGCATGAATTAATCCTAATTAATTCAAATAATAATTCCAACAACCAATTAACATCATGCATGTAGAATTAATTCACATATAATCTATGACGGAAATAATCAAGATGATATGTGATTAACGTACCTCTCGTAGAACTTGGCCTTTGAATAAACAGGACTAACAAGTACGCGCTTTACCAACCCAAAAGCCTTCTCAAGTATTCCCTTTCGCCTTATTCGATCACCGGTGGGAGATGCTATCGAACAATTTAAATAACTAAGGAAAAAGAAAAATATCTATACTCTTGATTTTTCCAACACATGGAATTATGTATTTGGGGATGAAATAATCATCCCCTATTTATAGAGGGTAATGGCCGAAAATATGAGGAGATATGGGCTTGGAAAAAATCTTTTCCTAGTCTCTAAGAAATTTTGAATATATCTCATATATTCTTTTCTCCATAATAAAATATTCCACAAAAATCTCACTCTTATTTTCATGCCCACATTGATCGAAAATTATAGAGAGAATATCCAAGATTTGGATCTTCTTGAATATATGAGATAATCTTGTGTTCCAAGAATACTTATCTTCCATAATATCTTTCCAAGAAAATCAACAAAATCTTTTCTCAATCTATATACCCTATTTTCGAAAAATACTAGAAAAATCAGCATTCATATTTTCTTTTTATTTTAATCACCTTATCATTATTGGACTACTTAATGGGCTACTTGAGGGGCCTTTAAGAAGAATTAAGATTGGACCTCCTAATGGACTTCTGAATTTCAATATTGAGCCTCAATATAATTCAATCCATTAATATTAATTATTACCACTAATAAATTAATATTGCACTATCCATCATAATCCATATTACAATAATATGGGCTCCCGGTCATTATTTCCCGCGTTTAAGATTATCAAGTCCATTAATTAATTAAGCTTCTGAATAGCTCTAAATTAATTAATATATTTCACCTTGGAGTAAAGACAGCTCAACATTATTATCCGTACCGAAGAAACTGATTCTTCACTTGCAAGATTTGGTACGACAAAACTTCTGATCCCCCCAAGGGGACTAATCACACGAGCCGTACTCGCACGCGTTTCTCCGTATTAAATCTTAGCAACCGTCGTATGATTAATATTACTGCCCAAGACACAAAGTTCGAAGTCACAATGATTCTCACCCAACATGAATTAAAGCAGTAACCATTAAGCACACACGGTCCTATTTAAGTGACGTAGATTAAGAAATCAACAACCACTGAGGTCTAATTCTTCACATTTCAGAACAAAAGAATTTATCCTCGCTGTAGGTCCTCTTCAACACATACTAAATGTGCTAGTGCAATCTCTTAGTCAAGACAGACCAATCTGAGCCTTACACATCGACCTTTCACGGCGGATTGTTCAATTCCACCTAGGTCGTGAAAATGTACGTTTAGTTACAAGGAAACAGTTAATGTTGTCTTCCGTGATCGGGTATCACCACATTAACTACAATGTAACTAGTACCATATATTGAACGGTTTGCAATAGAAATTCAACATTCAATCATATCTAAAGCAAATGTGATAAAAGAATTATTCTCATAAACAAGTGTTTGATACACGAGTTATACAAAGTAAAAGCATACTTTCACGTATAACTCCAACAATCTCCCACTTATACTTAAAGTAACTTATACTTAAAGTCTGTTTTTTAGTATACATCACACATGTCTTAGTGTAGCAGCTCTGCGTGACATCTCATGTCAACCTACACTAACCTAATAATTCCTCCCACTTATACTTAAAGCAGATTGACAATAGTCTTGACTCCCATTCCATCCACATGTCTTTCGAATGTATTCAGAGGCAGACCCTTTGTGAATGGATATACTAGGTTGTCACCCGACGCTATCTTTGCCACCTCTTTATCTCCTCTCTTAACGATTTCTCGTGTAAGATGGTGTTTTCTTTCAATGTGTTTGTTGGCCTTGTGGGCTCTCGGTTCCCTTGAATTTGCAACTGCTCCGACATTATCACAACGGACAGTGATTATGATGGGCAAATTCGAAACAACGTCCAAGTCCACTAAGAAGTACTTGAGCCAAACCGCTTCTTTCGTTGCTTCACAAGCAGTTACTTATTCGGCCTTCATGGTCGAATCGGTGATGCATTTCTGCAAATCGCTTCTCCATGTCATGGCTCCTTCTCCCATGCAAAACACACTACCCGAGGTAGATATTCTGGATTCTATATCTGATTGGAAATTTGAGTCCGTGTATCCCACGGGAATTAGACTGTCTGACTGTTAAATCAACATTCCATACCAAGTTCTTTTTAGAAACTAAAGAACGCATTTAATTGCAATCTAATGTGCTTTCCCGGGGTTACTTTGATATCTTGCCATCATGCCCACGACAAAGCAGATATCCGGTCTCGTACACAACATTGCATACATAAGACTTCCTACGTCCGAAACGTACGGAACGTCTTTCATGTCATCTATCTCCACTTGCGTCTTAGGACATATTTCTTTAGATAGATGGATTCCGTGCCTAAAATGTACAAAACCTTTCTTGGAATCTTGCATGCTGAAATGCTTCAAAACAGTGGCTTTGTATGAAACTTGCGATAAGCCCAACATCCTCCTCTTGCGATCTCGAGTGAACTTGATCCCAAGGATGTGACCGGCTTTCCCTAAGTCCTTCATATCAAACTTATTTGACAGCCATACCCTTACGTCTGACAATACCTTTACATTGTTTCCAATGAGCCGAATATCGTCTACGTATAATACTAAGAATACCACCGCAGTTCCGTCACACCTTTTATACACACAACTTTCGAACTTGTTTTGATCACAAACCCATAAGACTTAATAACTTGATCAAAATACTGGTTCCAAGTACGCGATGCTTGCTTAAGTCCATAAATGGATCTCTTAAGCTTGCATACGAGGTGCTCTTGACCTTTTTCAATGAAACCTTTGGGTTGTTGCATATAGATCCCATCAAGACTTCCGTTAAGGAAAACTGTCTTGACATCCATTTGCCAGATCTCGTAATCTAAGTGCGCAGCGATCGACAAGAGAATACGAATGGAATTAAGCATAGCTACATGCCACAGGCCACAAGCCTTGCTTTGAAGGTCTCTACCCTTCCGTCCGGTCTTCTTTTTCTCTTGTACACCCACTTGCATCCAATGGGCTCTACCCCATTAGGTGGATCAACCAACTCCCACACTTGATTATAATCCATCGAACCCATCTCGGTTTCCATTGCTGTTTGCCATGACTCCGCGTCTTTATCTTGGATTGCCTCGTCGTATATCCATGGGTCTGATTCATCACCGGGAATGAAATCCGAAGATTCTCCTATTCCCATGAATCTCTCGGGTTACCTAGCAATCCTCCCACTGCGACGGGGTTCCGATTGTGAATGTGTGACGTGTGGTATATCATCTTGTATACTTGGTATATGAGTTTGCCCTCTTGACTCATCTAAGGTAATCTCACTTCTGGGCTTTCTTTTTCATAGTCTTCCTCCAAGAATTTAAAGTGCAAACTAATCGCGGTCTTTTGATCCTTGGGACTATAGAACATACACCCTTTCGTTCCCGCAGGGTATCCTATAAACAACCTTAATTCCGAACGTGGATCCAACTTACCGGCTTCCTTGTCTAGCACGTATGCCGGACAACCCCAAATCAGCAAGTATCTTAGACTGGGCTGCGCCCGGTCCACAATTCCATTGGGGTTTTAGGAATCGATTTGGATGGCACCAAGTTTAGAATGTAAGCCGCCGTTTCCAAGGCGTTACCCAAAATAATTTGGGTAAATCCGAATAACTCATCATGGATCTGACTATTTCTAAAAGAGCCTGCTTCCTTCATTCCGCCATACCGTTCTATTGAGGGGTTCCCGATGCGGTCAACAGGGATACAATCCCTTCGTCCGATAGGTAGTTCAAGAATTCATTGCTAATGTATTCACCTCCACGATCAAATCGTAGAAACTTGATACTTCTTTCCCTATGCATCATAAGGTAGATGTATCCATATCTCGAGTAATAACAAATTACTCATACCCCTTCTTGCTATGATCATCATTGAACCACACATATCGGTATGAATGAGTTCTAACACTTTGGTGGCTCTATTCCCCTTGGCTCCAAATGCCCTCTAGGTCATTTTACCCTCTAAACAGGATTCACAAGTTGGAAATGACTCAACTTGGAGTGACTCCAAGGATTCATGTTTCACCAACCTTTGTATCCGCATTACATTAATATGACCTAATCTAAGATGCCATAGAAGTGTTTCGTTCATGTCTGAAGAATGCTTCCTTTTATTACTCGAAATAATCGATGTGTTATCAGATTCAATTTTATGAGTGGTGTGCCCAAATAATGGTATAAAGATCATCCATTGAAGTTCCGGAATAGATAAACTCATCATTTCAAGAAATAATAACAACCTTATTAAAAGAAACTGAGTATCTATTCAAAACCAGTTTAGAAACTGAAGGTTGAGTTCTTTCTAAACTAGGAACATGAAGAACGTCTCTCAAGACCATAACTCTATCTTCAAAAGATAGACGCACTTCTCCCACTGCTTCAGCTGCCACTCTCGTAGCATTGCCTGATGTGATGGGGATCTCACTTCCGTTAAGTCGTCGGGTTAGCTTGAACCCATGAAACAAATGTAATCAGTAGCTCTCGTATCCACTATCCACGAATAGACAGCATACGCCACTTCACAAGTTTCGACGACTAGGGTGTGTGAATTACCTAACTTTCCTAGCCTCTTAGGCTTGGAACAGACAGACTTCCATTGTCCTCTCTCACCGCAACTAAAACACTCCCCCTTCGATGCTAGCCTTTGCATTTATCTTTCGCAACAATTGGATTTGCTTGGATCCGGCCTTTGGTTCTCTTCCTCTTTTTCCCTCCCTTGGGACCAAAAGAGGTAGACGGACCATTAACCACCATAGCACTAGACTGGTGCTCCATTATCACCTCCACTGAAACTAAAGCTTGCAAGAGCTCGGGCAAACGACTTGTCCGTTCATTCATCTGACAGTTCAGATGAAACTGCTCAAAACTTCTCGATAGAGAATGGTATATGAAATCAACCTGAGAAGGTACATCAAATCCGCACCAAGTACTTCCAACTTGTTAAGGTATGTCATTATCTCGAGAACGTGCTCCCTCACATGCGTTCCTTCCACCATTTCCAACTTGACCGAGTCATGTTTGGTGAACTTATTAGTCATGGGATTCTGATGTGAAAACATCTCTTCAAGGCTTTCCATGATTTCAACAGCGGATACAATGTCTTCATGAACGTGCCTCAAATCCTCAGACAGAGATGTCAAGATGATGCACTTCATGTGTTCATTGTCACGATGTCAATCATCAACTGCCTTTTCCCATTGCTTGACTTATCATTAGGCTTGCCAGGTTTATTAACGTGAATAACCCAATTGTGTTTTCGTGCAGTAAGGACAAATTTAAAATTACATTTCCAATCGATATAATTCTCTCCAAAAAGTTTATTAACTTTAAGTGTATTAAACAGTGGATTAAAAGGTTGCGACATGATGAAATGAGAATAAAACATACATTCATATCAATATCTAGAAAAATATGAAATTATCACATAATTCGATCACATCAATTATATTGAAACCTTAAAACAATATAATCATGCATCAGCCAACATCTCGAAACAATCTAAATGCGCCACGAGTGGTGGTCTATACATTTAAATACATTCAAGCGGATTACAAACTTAAAAGTTACAAATCCTTAATTCAAAATTATTAGTTGGCTCCCACTTTGACCACATAGAAATTGACAGAGACTCCGATGGGAGTAAGTTAATATAAATTTCCTATGCCTAAGTAATAACCATAATTAAATACAGGATTATTATTTCGCTTTGAGCAAGCCACTCGTGGTGAGGGTTAATACCGCCACTAGTAATAATCCACAATCATTCTTTCGGAATTTATTCATGTAAAATCCGTTCTTTTGGCCGATCCGAGGGGGAAATGTATTCCAAAAGAACTTCACAAATAAATAAATTATGGAGGCCAAATTAATCCAATTTTAATATCCGGAATAAAATTGCGATTAAACAAACATACTTAGTAATTTTCGAAAGTAAGGTTTTTCTTGGACAATTAAATTCATGCAAACACATATTAACAATTAATAATAATTGCACGAAATAAAGCATCCATCAAAATAAAATTAAACACATTGGAGCACTCAAATCCAATTGTCACGGTTTAATTTCTTCACGTCTTGATGCGAAAAATCGTCCTTGTTGCTTTCCGTCGTTCGTCTCGACACGCTCCCACTCGAACAACAACACTTCATCAAAAACAACATCGTTTGGGGTTCGGGACGACGTTTAAAATCACACAAAAAAAAAATAGAACTGAAAAAAAATTCCACGGCACGAGATACGGCGCGCGTCGGCCCACGGAGTGGGCCCGCGCGTCTCTCGGCCAAGCAGCCGAGGCGCTGTGTGCCAGGCGCCGAAGCACCGCACGCGAGGCGCCGAAGCGCTGCAGGCCGAGCGCTGAAGCGCGCGCGCGTGCTTGCGCGGCGCCGGCCACCCGTCGCGCGCGGGTCGTGCGCCTTGCACCCCGTGCGCTGGGTTTCGACGTTCATTCTCGTTTTCTTCACCCCATGCACGATTTTACATCCATGCATGCACCGTTCACGCATGCGTCGTCTGTGTACGCCGTCTTTAATTCTTCGTTCTTCGTCACGATCCAGTTACAATTTATTTTACAAAAATAAATACTAGATCTAGACTAGTCTATTACAATGATCGAATCAAAATAAAAACAATTAATTTACTCGTGGATTTTCTCACGAAAAAAACGAATCGAATTAAAAACAATTAATTCACACGCATGAAAAATTAACAACATTAAAAACCATGACAATTGGATACCTGCAAAAAAGATCTAGCAATTCTACTATCCAATTTCAATATAATGTTAAACAATTTAAATTCTAATTTAAAGATCAGAGCCCGAAACCGTGGCTCTGATACCAGTTGTTGGGAAAAATAGGGGTGCCCGGAATCTATTCGGGATGAAATTTAAATACGAATTTAAATACAATTATTACTAGCATGAATTAATCCTAATTAATTCAAATAATAATTCCAACAACCAATTAACATCATGCATGTAGAATTAATTCACATATAATCTATGGCGGAAATAATCAAGATGATATGTGATTAACGTACCTCTCGTAGAACTTGGCCTTTGAATAAACAGGACTAACACGTACGCGCTTTACCAACCCAAAAGCCTTCTCAAGTATTCCCTTTCGCCTTATTCGATCACCGGTGGGAGATGCTATCGAACAATTTAAATAACTAAGGAAAAAGAAAAATATCTATACTCTTGATTTTTCCAACACATGGAATTATGTATTTGAGGATGAAATAATCATCCCCTATTTATAGAGGGTAATGGCCGAAAATATGAGGAGATATGAGCTTGGAAAAAAATCTTTTCTTAGTCTCTAAGAAATTTTGAATATATCTCATATATTCTTTTCTCCATAATAAAATATTCCACAAAAATCTCACTCTTATTTTCATGCCCACATTGATCGAAAATTATAGAGAGAATATCCAAGATTTGGATCTTCTTGAATATATGAGATAATCTTGTGTTCCAAGAATACTTATCTTCCATAATATCTTTCCAAGAAAATCAACAAAATCTTTTCTCAATCTATATACCCTATTTTCGAAAAATACTAGAAAAATCAGCATTCATATTTTCTTTTTATTTTAATCACCTTATCATTATTGGGCTACTTAATGGGCTACTTGAGGGGCCTTTAAGGAGAATTAAGATTGGACCTCCTAATGGACTTCTGAATTTCAATATTGAGCCCCAATATAATTCAATCCATTAATATTAATTATTACCACTAATAAATTAATATTGCACTATCCATCTTAATCCATATTACGATAATATGGGCTACCGATTATTATTTCCCGCGTTTAAGATTATCAAGTCCATTAATTAATTAAGCTTCTGATTAGCTCTAAATTAATTAATATATTTCACCTTGGAGTAAAGACAACTCAACATTATTATCCGTACCGAAGAAACTGATTCTTCACTTGCAAGATTTGGTACGACAAAACTTCTGAGCCCACCAAGGGGACTAATCACACGAGCCGTACTCGCACGCGTTTCTCCGTATTAAATCTTAGTAACCGGCGTATGATTAATATTACTGCCTAAGACACAAAGTTCGAAGTCACAATGATTCTCACCCAACATGAATCAAAGTAGTAACCATTAAGCACACACGGTCCTATTTAAGTGACGGAGATTAAGAAATCAACAACCACTGAGGTCTAATTCTTCACATTTCAGAACAGAAGAATTTATCCTCGCTGTAGGTCCTCTTCAACACATACTAAATGTGCTAGTGCAATCTCTTAGTCAAGACAGACCAATCTGAGCCTTACACATCGACCTTTCATGGCGGATTGTTCAATTCCACCTAGGTCGTGAAAATGTACATTTAGTTACAAGGAAATAGTTAATGATGTCTTCCGTGATCGGTATCACCATATTAACTACAATGTAACTAGTACCATATATTGAACGGTTTGTAATAGAAATTCAACATTCAATCATATCTAAAGCAAATGTGATAAAATAATTATTCTCATAAACAAGTGTTTGATACACGAGTTATACAAAGTAAAAGCATACTTTCACGTATAACTCCAAAAAGAGGCGGTGTGGCGCCGATTTCCGATGGGAAGAGGCGGGCTGGCGCCGATTTCTAGTGGGGAAAGGTGGAGGGTTTCACAACGCCGATTTCTTGGGTGGGGGGAGAGGGCTGCGCGGGGGAGGGTTATGATTTGGGGGGGAAGGGCTGTGCTGCGTATGTTTTTTCGATTGGAGTTGGACATGTTTTGGATTTTCTAAGGGCATTTAGGTCCAAATTATATTTTGGGTGACATATTTATAAAAAAAAATATTGGGTGGCAATTTTAAAAATGAAAACTTCAAAGTGGCATTGACACATATTTCCCAAATATATTCTGTAGAGATTATATTTACGGGCTAGGCCCGATATCTTGCTTAAGAATTAAGATAAGTTAATCCCTATAAATATGTGTCTTATGGGAATTCCTAAACACACAAGAAATACAATTTCTCCATAAAATCTCTTGTTCGAGTTTTTTTTGCAAGTTCGTCTCGAGATTCAACGCTGGCACCTCGGTGCGGATCGGTGAATAGTTGTTGCGTGGATACCGTAGTTGAGGATTCCGTGTACGAAGTGCTGTAAGATTTCTTGGTTAAGATATCTCGTATTTTAATTATGCAATTAAACTGTTCGTTGTTGGTGAACGATTTTTCCGCTGCGCATGTTACGTGTTTTACGTGCCTCTAAATTCTAACAGATTCATTAATGCTTGACTGTCCCATCCAAATTTTGCGGAGTTGGTTGCAAGTAAGTGTATATCGTATGAAGTTGAGGGATGGCGTGGTTTTAGACAGAGGAAAAATTCTAGTTGCTGAAATCAGATTTGTAAAAGTGGAATCTGGAAGTGTTTGGGTCTATGGAGAGAAAGATTGAGGAGCGAAAGAATAGGGTATGGGAGCTTGATATTATAGATGATGTGTTCGGGCTAGAGGAAGAGGAAATTATGTTCCGGAATGAACAAGTAGCACTATTCACAGGAGATATGAAGAACTTAGCGAATCTCTTATCACAAAAAGCAAAGCTGAAGTGGTTACGTGAGGGTAATGATAACATTAGTTTTTTTTTTTCAGTAAGTGTATTAATAAACGCAGGAAATTTAACGAAATTGCTGGTCTAATTCTTGAGGGGAAGTAGGTGGAAGATGAAAGTAGAGTGAAAAAGGGGGTGTTTGACTTTTTCAGCATAATAAATCGGAGGGCTGGAGCAGACCGGTTTTGGACTCGAATCTAGTGGCAAAAAAGATCTCAGCAGCTGATAATCTTTTTCTAACAACTGAATTTACGGAGCATGAAGTACTTGAGGCGTTAAATGCTTGTGAAGGATAAAAAAGTCCAGGTCCAAACGGGTTTAACTTCTATTTTTTGAAGAAGTTTTGGGAGGTCTACAAAGAGGATTTTATGCGTTTCATGAACGAATTTCACTTAAATGGTAAACTTGTGAAGGGGCTCAATTCCTCATTTATTGTGCTCATTCCAAAGAAGGTTGAGGCAGAAAGTTTAGGTGATTATAGACCTATCTCATTAGTTGGCGGACCTTACAAAATTCTGTCGAAAATTTTAACAAGGAGGCTGAGCAAGGTCATTGAAACAATCATCTCAGATTTTCAATCTATTTTTATGGAGGGCCGACAAATATTGGACAACATAGTGGTGCTCAACGAGGTCATTGAAGAAGTTAAGAAAATGAGAAAAAATAATATGTTGTTCAAGATTGACTTTGAAAAAGCGTACAACTCGGTGGATTGGGGTTACTTACGATCCATTATGGCTAGCTTCGGCTTTGGTCATAAATGGATAATGTGGATAACGGAGTGTGTCACCACATCACAAGCTTCAATATTAGTAAATGGCAGTCCGTCTAGGCTGTTTAATTTGGTAAGAGGTTTAATACAGGGGGATCCCTTGCCGCCAGTGTTGTTTCTAATCGCTGCAGAGGTGCTAAGCTTAATGATGGTGAAAAGTACTTAACTCGAGTTATTCAGGCCAGTGAAAATTGGTAGAGTCAAGGTGAAGGTGTCGCTTTTACAATTTGCGGACGACACCATCTTTCTTGGAAATGCAACAATGGAGAATGCTACTTTTTTTTAAAGAACTTTCTAATTAATCTAGAGTTGTTGTCGGGACTGAAATTAAACAAGGAGAAATGCAACATTTATGGGCTGAATCTAGAAGATGGGGAGTTAAGTAATTTTGCAAATGTTTTAGGATGCACAATTGGTGAGTTTTTGTTCATGTATTTGGGGGTTCGAGTGGGATGCTCTCATCGTAAGTTGTCTGATTGGAACTATGCTAGTCAAAAAATAAAGAGCAAGTTAAAGAAATGAGAAAGTTTGACAATTTCGTACGGTGGAAGATTAACACTTGTAATTTCGGTGCTTACTTCTTTACCAGTCTATCTCTTATCTACCTTCCGTGTGCCCAAAAATATCTTGAGAGAAATAGAATCATTACAAAGGATTTTTTTTGGGGTGGGAGTGAGTGTAAGTCGAAAATGCCTCTTATTAGTTGGCGTTCACTTTGTCTATCTAAACTTGAGGGTGGCTTGGGGGTAAAGAACCTTGAGTCCTTTAATATGACACTTATTGGGAAGTGGGCTTGAAGATTCTTAAATGAGAGTGAGAAATTGTGGATGCGGGTAAATAAATCCCGTTAGGGTCTAATTAGGGATGTTGGAGGCGGGAGTGAGTGAGGTACGAGAAAGAGAGTAACTAGGGGTTGGTGGGGGAGGTGTTAAAGTGTGTTGAGGAAGGGCAGGAAAGCTAGTTTTTTAATTTTTTAGATAGGAGTGTGGGTGAAGGGAGGGAAACACGTTTTTGGTGGGATCATTGGACGGGTGTGGAGCTTCCAAAAGATAAATTTGCTAGATTGTATAGATTAAATAGTTGTAAGGATGCATGCATCTGGGAGATGGGTGAGTGGAGAGAGGGGGAATGGGCTCGAAAATGGAGTTGGAGGAGGAATTTAACTGATAGGGATCTTGAAGTGCTTAACGAATTTTCTGCTATGATTAACAGGTTTACACCAAGGCAAGGAGAACCTGATCTCTAGAGATGGAATAAGGCAAGGAATGAAATATACAATGTCAAGGAAGCGTATAACTGGCTAATGAATAGAAAAAATGGAGGAGATTGTGAACGAAGGAAGGAGTACAAAATGATTTGGAGAAATTGGGCACTACCAAAGATACGTGTTCATGTGTGGAGAGTGATTAAGGAACGACTACCAACCTTGGACCTACTGCAACAAAAGGGAATCACTCCTACATCAGTCAATAATTAATTTGTGCCCTTTTTGTAATATCGAACCTGAGTCTGTTAAGCATGTTTTATTTGAGTGCATCAAAGGGGGATGTTTGGTGGTGCCCAATTTCTCTAAAAAATAAAATAATAATAAAAGATAAA
The DNA here is from genome assembly GCA_947034835.1 of Ballota nigra. Lineage (NCBI taxonomy): Eukaryota > Viridiplantae > Streptophyta > Magnoliopsida > Lamiales > Lamiaceae > Ballota > Ballota nigra. The sequence goes on from OX344730.1 coordinate 28,112,141, forward strand.
TATAAAATAATAGTAGTAATAAAGATACGTATGCAATTATCCATAAATACAGAATTAATACAAATATAATTTGTCCAAAAAAATTTAGGCAAAAACTTGTGTGAGACCGTCTCATGACATGAGACAACACAAATTAACATTTACCCTTACCAAAGTGTTAATGCATCAATAATCTAGTTATGTCCAATCTAATTGTCTCATGTCATATAATGGTCTCATACAAGAACTATCCAAAATTTTAATATGAAAAAATTTATATCCTTATTAATAGAGAATATTTTAGAAAATAATAATATCTAAACTCATTGGAGATCATATTATTAACTGTAAATATCTCTAGATATTTGTAACAATTTAATTTCTTTGTATATATGTTGTAAATCATCTATTTGTAGTGGAAATTCTCTTCACCATATTCACAGTGAATCAAATCAATTTCTTATGGTATCAGAGCCACATTGAAGACATTTTTTGGCTATCAAATGCATACTTCGTTATGTATGTGAAAGGGATGATACATCTTGACTTACCCTTCTCAGCCTCCTCGAAGTATGATATCCTTCTCAGCCTCCCCACTGCGTAGATTCTCATCGCTCCACTTATAGCTACTCGATCTATCTTGGTGGAAACCTTGTTTCTTGGAGTGCCAAAAAATAGTCCAATGTTGCTACGTACCTCTAAGTACTGAGTTAGAATATCGTGCACAAGCTAATACTACTAAAGAGATGATTTGGCTCTCTCAGCTCCAATGTGAGCTCCGTGTACTACCCCTATCACGACTTGTGTTGCTATGCGATAATCATAGTGCTCTATTCTTGAGCCAAAATTTTAACCGCTCACAAATGTGCCAAGCATATTGATATTGATCATCACTTCATTCGTGAGTTGATCTTCAAAAAACTATTGGATACAAAGTTCATTCTCCAATATGCAAGTCGCCGACATCTTCACCAAGAGCTTGCCTCATCCTTTGTTCGATTTTTTCCGTTTCAAGCTACATTTGAGGGGGATAATAAGGAACATTTTAGAAAAAAATAATATCCCAATTTATAAAAGATCATATCTCCATATTAATTGTAAATATCTATTTGTAGTGATTTTGTTTCTTTGTATATTTGTTGTAAATCATCTAAACTATAGTGGAAATTCTCTTCATTTATGCTATCTTGACTTTGGTTTTATTATTCATGGAGTGCTTTAAAATTGTTGCTGGTTGAAGTTGGTCTGATCTAACGTGACACTTGATTATATCTGATAATCAATGTGTGACATTTTTTTAACTATCAAACAATACTTTGAAGCCACATTGCAATGAGAAGGATATATAGTATACACATGTATTATTGAGAAGGATATATGTAGTATACACATGTATTAGAATTCACTGGATTTTAGAAAAGAGTCAAACAATAATTCAGAATATATATAAAGCAAATACATTTTTGAACTCGGGCACACTAAAACTATCGGAAATCCTTATTGCAACGAAAATGTGAAGTTCATGATTATTTTTTAATTATTTAAATGTTCGATTAAAATTGCAATTTTATCAAACGCCGTGATTCTTAACACAAGCCTCTTTTAAAATTTTTATTTTATTTTATAGAGTATGTCTCTTGTAAATCAAATTTACATAAACTCTCTTTTCAAATAAACTATTATTATTATACATATCAATTATTACTGTACAAAAAAATACTTGATTTTTAAAAAGTTATGGTGCATATGCAAAACGGTGATAATGAGTTTGCAATTTTTTATTTAATTTTTATACGTCCTCTTATTTGTGTTGACATCCTTACATTAATTTGTGAATACATGAGTGACAAGTCACAAGTGTGATCATTGTGAAATTATAAGTGTCCTTGCAAGCAATAGTTGTAATTCTTGTGGCTGCACCTTGAGAGCACGGTTGAGTATTTACTTTCATCTCGAGTTGGTATTGATTTAGAGCCCGGTAAAATTGTTGCCTATCATAACTACACTTATTCAGAAATATGAAAACGAGACAAAAAGTTCTATGGACACTTTGTGTACCGAATTATAATTGATATTATTGTTTTAAATATTAATATAATTATTTGTGAGAAAGTAATACTACTATATTTAGTGATGTACAGATTCAGAGATGCAAAAGGTTGTATAATCCAGGACCCTTTTGGTGTTCAAGATAAAGGTCAAGATAATTTAGTTATGAGGTTTTGCAAGTCGTTTGGTAGGAATTTTGAGGTCTAAGATTAAGCTCAGGACACTTTATTAATCACTGTTTTTCTCTATAAAATTATCTCATTAATTTGAATAGATAACAATCTTAAAAAGTAAGATAATTAATGGAATTGAGCCCATATTTTATCGTGACAACCAAAAGGGTCCTCAAGTGAAATTTACAAACGGATGGTGGGCAAAGCAAAACTAGAGTTTCTCGAGCTAAAATATTATCACAACATAAAAAACAGAGGAATGACCAATAACAAAGGCCAAAGTTCTTTGCTTCATCTCCGGCCAACTAGTCTCGCCGGATTTCCAACGGCGGTGGCCCCCGCCGGAATATCCTTCAACACAACCGAGCCCGCACCGATTTTGGCATTCTCCCCAACCTTAATATTCCCCAAAACTTTAGCCCCTGCGCCGATCATAACTCCATCCCCAATCTTGGGATGCCTATCACCCCCACCCTTACCCGTTCCCCCTAACGTCACGCTATGCAAAACCGTCACGCCGTTTCCGATAACCGCCGTCTCTCCGACGACGATTCCAGTCCCGTGATCGAACACTACCCCACTCCCTATCCTCGCCCCCGGATGAATATCCACCCCAAATACTTCCGAGACTCGATTTTGAATCAGAATCGCCATCTGAGTCCTGCCCTGCGCCCAGAATTTGTGCCCTATTCTGTGCGCTTGGCACGCTAGGAAACCCTTGAAATTCAGAAAGCAATGGGTGTAACTCAGACAGGCAGGGTCACGGTCCTTAACGGCGGTTAGGTCTGCCCTAATTGCTCGCTGTATTTCTATGTCCTCGATTAGGGCCTTGGAGAAAACGGCGTTAAGTGCATCGCGTGATAGATTGACGGCGGCGTGGCTGAGCTTTATGGATAAGAGATTCGATAGAGCTTTCTCTAGTGAATCGTGCGACAGAATTGCAGAGTGGTAGAAGTTTGATAAGATGGGCTCTTGGATTATACCTGATTCCGATTCCTCTCTGATTTTCGCCCAGATATGATCGCTGCATTCTTCTTTGGATGAATTTTGGAGATTTTTGGCGATTAGAAGAGAGGAGCTCAGATTGCAGAGTGTAATTAAGTTGGTGTTGAAATTAGAATTGGTGCATCTGCAGGGTGATTTAGCTGCCATGTATATCGAATTATCAACGCAAGCTGCCATTTTTTTTTTTGTTTCCCTTGGGATAAGAAGAATAAGATTTTATTGTGTGGGTTCATCGCTCATGCTTCGATTATATATACAAGTGAAACTGGTACTGTGTTAAGTCAAAGATGATCATTTTATTTCTGATAATTTCCCGGGTACTTCTCAACTTTTATTTGTAATTTTATATCGACTTACAGCAGGACTGGTACAAAACTATCTTGAAATCAGATTCAACAGGTATAGTCAATTAATTTATGAGTGACTTTTTAGGCCAGAATTAATAAAAAAATCTTTTTTTTTTTTTTGACGGAAATAAAAAATTCTATTGATTAGTGGGTAGTGGGTAAATTGTTCCATGGTTTAACAAATTTTTCTCGGTGATTTAAAAATAACACGAAATCATCCTGCACTTTATTAAACATATTTAGCTCTCTTATTTACAAAATGAGTTATGGTGAATATATTTCCTCTGTGTCCTTTGTGGTATAATTTAAACTAACCACATTCATTTTTTTTCGCAATGAACTTTATTTAATAAATCACAATTTTTTAAAGTAATTTCCAAACGGATAAGTGAGTTTTCGTGCAATAAACCTATTTGATTAAATCCTGAAAGCTTATGCACAACATGAAAACTCCAATTTTTTTTAATGTTTGATCACAGAAAAGGTCAAAGAACTTCAATAACCAAATGACGTATGCTGTGACGTTTCCATTTTGCATAATGGGGTCAATATAAAGAAAGGAAGTCAAATGACAAAATTGTTTACATCACTGCTGACAAATAGTCCATGATGGTTCTTGAGCATTACTCTACCCTTGGAAGTTCTTCCAGTAATTAAGTTGCTTATAAATAAATAGAGAAACAAATACAATGCATCTTCTGAGCCCCACAAATTATTTTTACAGCAATAATATTGGAACAAGTGGAGAAGATGAGCTACCAGTGATGGTTATGAAAAATTTAAAGACCATGACAACAACAAAAAATATATGATCTATCTTGTAAATTGTACCTATAATTTCATTCAGTTCAGAATTTCTGTACACTTTAGTCTTTCACCCCTGAGGTTTCTCCTTAACAAAACACATCGGAGAATGTTATGTTATAGCGCCATATACACAACTCATGTGTAAGCTAAGTGGCCAATCCAATTCTTCCTCTCGTCTTTCCGACTTTTGCAACGATATGCTGCGCCCGCGCAAGTTTCATTTTCTCTGAAGAAGTAGACACATTGGGTGTGGGATTTAGCATTGATGTGATGACAGAGAGAATATCAGGCTTTGCAATTGCATCAACCCATTTGTTGTCGACCCAGTCTTTCGATTTTCTTAGATCCTTCCTCTCCACTGTCAGCAACCTTTTCTCACCTGTGTTTAAATGATCAATTGCAGTAAAAACGTGCATAACTCAGAGACTCTAAATTGCATGTATGTATTAATACATACCGGGGAAGTAAATTTGAAGCTTGGTTTGTGTAGATGTGTCGTTTCCGATTACAATACCTTCCCACCAGCCATCGCACCACCAAGCATCAACTGCTGCCCCGACTTCAAAATTTTCAGCTGACGAATCCCAATCGGGCCAAGGTCTCACCCTTAGGCGACCCGCATGTCTCACGCCCATGCTATCGGGATTTGCTTCTCTAGTTGCTGGAACATATTCCTGCAAATACCACTAAATAGTATTACTTGTTATACTAAAAGGGAGTATTAGTTGTCTTCATTGACAATATTAATTGTTCTCATCCAACAGTACTAGTTGTGAAATTGACAAGAAAAAAGGAAATGCCATGCTACATCTAAATACCTCAAGTTTCCCAAGTCCAACAGCATCTTCAACATCAACGTATTGAACCTTGAGACGCTTGGTGGTGGAACTCAGAACTTTACATCTAAACCAACAGCCTCGCATACCACTATCCTGCGAAAGAAGCTCGATGTTGTCATTAGCCTTGACCTGGACACATGCCTCCGCTCGTTCAGTTGCATTTTGAACGGTGTTGCTTGGCCCTGGCACAAGGCTCTTCAGAGCTGACAATATGGGCTGCGAAGTGTAGCCAGGTAGTTTGCTTATAATAAAGTCGGTAACTCTTTTCCTTTCTATTTGTCTATGGCACATGTAACACTTGAATGACAAATTTAACGGAAGAAATTTGTTGCACTTTCTGAAATGACTTGGTGATAGCACTGCAGCTAGACCATCAACGTCGTTTGCACTAATATCTTCTAGTTTGGATGACTTGAAAACTTCCCTGCACTCTGGGTTTAGCTTAGGAATCAAGCCCTCGGCCTCGTCTCTTGATAAAAACCTAAGCAGGGAAACCATTTTCTCCCCCTGCGCATTCTCGTACAAATCTTTCACATAACCAATGCGGTATATTCTGTCTTTACTCAATCCCCATACCATAGAATGTACCTGATGGACAAACACACAAGGATAGATAGTGAGAGGAGTTATAGCAAATGAAATTTTTTGCAGGACATTGGGACTTACAGTTATTTTAGTTTCGTTCCTGCAGAAGGCTGGATAATGCTTAAGTTGCTTGCTACAGATCCAAGCATCACCTGACCACTCAATTTCTGAATTTTGTGCCACCAATTGGTCCTGAAATTTCAAGTCTTTAACACCTCTATATTTTAGCAAAGATACAAGGATTAGGATAAATAACAATAACCTCCGTATCAAGTAGATGGTTGCGCAGTGAGAAACGAGTCATCAGGAACATAAGATGTTTCAGATGTGGTGATGCTTCCATTTGCTGCTGATCTGCAAGAAAAATAGCAGAAGGGAATGAAAATTACATTTTGATTATATCCCCCTTTACTCTCTCTTTTTCCTTTTATATATACAAAATCTCTTTTCATGACAGAAATTAATTTGACAAACTAGACTAGAAACTAATAAGCAATGGAATGAAAATAGGCAGGAATTCCAGCATTGATGATTCCGAAGCAAAGCGCAAAACACCTTAATGTGTAGAATTTAGATGCAACATCAAAGAGGAGGATGAATGAATTATTGGATCAACTGGATCTAGAATAAAAAATAACAGCACTTTAATTACTTAAATAAAAAAGAAATCTAAACACTGACAACACAAGATCCTTCCACCAAATTATAGATGCATCATACAAACGAAAGCAATGGTTCAAAGAGGGAGAGGCGTAACATTCCATTTGAATCGGAAGTGTCTTGTTAAAGAAATTGCAACAACAATTTTAACACATGAGAAGAACATACAGAGTACACAGAATCTGTAGAAGACTAAAAAAAACAAAAGAGTTCACATGAATTATTAGCAAGAAGTGATTCTCTTAGAAATGAAGAGTAACAAAGGCCTCAGATTGTTACCTTGGGCTCGATACAGGAAGAGGCGATGGTCCCAAAGAAGAGAAAGTTGTTTGCAAAGAATTGAGGAGAAAAAAGCCCTATTTATCGGCAAGGAACATTAAATTCATTTTACCTTTTTCTGATTAAAGAAATGCCAGTGCATGAATTCAATTTGTTTCTAGATAATCCTCTCATTAAAAAAACAGATGGGGTTGAGCTCCGCAAACAGAAAGCGGCAAATTTTGGGTAGGATGTTTGGTGGTAAGTTATAGTAAGTAAGGTTTAAATGGCACTAGAGAAATAGTAACAAAATAGAGTGCCTGAATATGACAGAAAAAAAGGAAGAAGGCGGTATAGGCAAGGATAAGCGAATGCCACGCGTAAATCTAGCCACATTTTTACAACAATAAAGCTGTTTTCTTCTCTTGTACCAATGCAAATAAGCTTGTATTCTGAGATACCACCTTATTCTGTACTGAATTCAACCAACTTTTTTCGGGCTGGCATTATTTCCTTAATCTTCCTCCAGAGAATAAGTAAATAAAAGCTCTGAGTATAGGTAGCATTCTCCAACATAGTTAAACAACACCTTTAAGTTCCTAGTTTGTCAATCAACCATTTCCCAACTTTAGTGATTCTAAAGTGTCCTCATTCCACATATATATAGGATGAAAGCATTAAAACATATACCTGAAATAGGAAAGAGAGGGCCTCCTCTTTTGGTTACCGATTGAAGGAACTTTTGAACTTTCTTTTTCGTTATCCACTTGGTTCCAGCACGAACTTTAGTTGTCGACCCGAAAACACGAAGGTAGTCGTGTGTGAGGGTATAGGTCATATGCCATTGTTTGCCCTGTATCCCCACCACAGCAAGGACTGAATTGCCGATGCTGTCCCTCAACACAAAGTGAAGGACGCGCTTTCCCATTTCCTTACAAGCGAGATGCTCTTCCCATGATCTATTCACCCCATGATTGCTACACATTCTGTTAAACAGGACAAAAGTGAATCAAGTAATCTATACAGCAGATTGTTCATTTCATCATGAATCATGAGTTGTTCTATAGATAAAGATAAAATTAACATGCAATGCAATTCATCTCAAATGATTTAATTTCCATAAGTAAAGAAAACCTGTCGAGTGAAATCCCCAGCAAATGTGAAGGAAGGAATTCCTGGAAATTAAAAATTAGTATTAAAAACTTAAAACGGAAAGAACAACATTCAATTTTCTGAACTAATTACAAGAATCTGTTGAAGGCAGCAAAGCAAGAACTCCAAGAAGAAAGAAGGAAACAGAAGTAATTAAAGCAAGAACCTTTTTCACGAAAAAAAAGAAATTACCTGCAGATCTCACAAAATCAAAGATGGGTTTTGCTAGTTTTTCAAAACCATTCAAGCATAATCGCAAATACAGTACTTGGAGGAAGCTTTGAAGAAGAAAGAAGGGAAGAGAAGTAAAACAAGAATGCAGACAAGAAGTGGGGTGATTTTATACAAGGCATGATGAGGTGAGGTCAGCTGAGAGAAATAAACAGAAAATGTGAGTTGGATGGTGGTGCAAGATTTTGGCGGTTAAGGGTTTAACGAGAGAGGATCATTTAACGGAAATCTAGAATAGTAGAGAACACTGAAAAATAAATGAACGAGAGTTGTGTGCAATGGTTATTTCTATGCGGATTTAGCATGTAGTTCCACATGCTTAATATCTTGTAAATTACAACACATCAAAAATATAGTCGGCACAACATTATAAAGCTCCCCTCACACTCCTCAATAGGATGGTATAGAAAAAAGGGTATATATGAAGTGAAATTGATTCATACCTGAACTATTGAAAAACATTAGTTATTTTTATTAAAAGATATTAGTTGTTTTCATTGAAGTTGAGATGTCAATATTATCCCGATCTGGCCCGTGCCATTTGGATCGTCCCACCTCGTGCCCCGTAGTGCAATGGGGCGGGTATGAATATCACTCAAAACTCGTGCCCCGTTTTATATATTAAATTTGAATATATATATTATACAAATACCTGTAAATATGCATAAGTATTATATAATATATACAAATATAATTAATATATACAAATATAATACTATATTTTTCATATCTAAGTACCCGCCCTGTCCCGACCCATTGTCATCCTTATATTGAAGAGTCTTAGTTCATTTTCAATAAACCAATAATATTATTCAGTAAAACAATTAATATTTTTCAGTGAAAATAATTAATACTCTTTAGTGAAACAATTAATACCATTTAATGAATTATGTATAAATCATTTTCACTCTATATTTTCTCTAGAAAAAATGGTGTGGAACTGCCACATATAATAATTTTGTAGAACAAAGTTAATTTAATTATTCTTAAAAGAAAATTGGAATTGATACGGATTTCATGTGGAACAAATATATAGACTTGTCCAATGGACAATATTCAGAAAATCGTCTTATTCAAGACATCCTATTGAGAAAGAAAACGAGATATGAAGTTAGCGTGGTGGTCGAGTGAAACTGTTTTACTGATCTTATTTCATACTCCCTCTATCCCAGGATGTTCTTTACATTTGAGTTTGACACATTTTTTAAGAAAAAATAGAGCATGTGAGTGTGGAGTTGAATAAAATAATAACAACTTTATGCTTTATTGACTTTTGTAAAAGACAATTGTTTCCTTTTTTGGGGTATAAAGAAAATCTTGGAACGTCCATTTAAGACAAGTGTGAAGAAAATTTTGAGACGGAGAGAGTAATATTGTTTCGCATATCTTATTTCGATATACGAATTTGTATTTGACACACATAAAATCAAACCCTATCCAATCCATTTATATCCTTAATAGTTTTGCTTAAATGAGCGGAATCCATCGGTCTCACATAATTTTTGTTGTAAATAAGTGCGTAAATTAAAGGAACAAGATTTGTTGACCCAGTTCGTCGGGAAGACTACGTCTGGAGGCGATCCAAGCTAGGAGTTTCACTAATGATCTTGTGTATGAGATCATTACAATAATGAATACAATAGTCTATTTATAAGAATAAAACCCTAGTCTAAGATCTAAAGCCCGTTGGGTTTATTGGTCCATTAGTAATGTCCACATCAAATCTCCTAGATTTGGAATAAATCTTCTAGATTTACAATACTCCCCCTTGGACATTACGACATAACATAAATGTCTTGTCATAAAAACTCCACATGCTAGGTATCGGCCAAATAATAAGTTAGGGAGGAATGTTATTGATCTTCTAGATCTAAATCTTCTATATTTATTTCGGGGTTACCGCTCCCCCTGAAGACAACAACACTTTAAGTCTTTGCATCCCAATACCACGAACGTACTTTTCAAAAGTAGACGTGGATAAGGATTTAGTAAACAGATCTGCTAGATTATTACTAAATTGCACTTTTGAATGGTAATCACGTCACTCTCCTGGAGTTCGTATGGGCAGAAAAACTTAGGTGAGATAAGTTCCGTCAGGTTTCCCTTGACGTACCCATTACTCATTTGTGCGATGCAAGCAGCGTTGTCTTCAAATATAACGGTGGGAGGTGTATCGCCTTTGGCGATACCACACGAGTCACCAATGTGTTTTACCAAGGACCTTAATCCAACACATTCTCATGCGGCTTCAAATAAAGCTATTATCTCTGAGTGGTTTGAAGACGTGGTAACCATGGTTTGTTTAACCGATCTCCATGAGATCGCGATACCACCACAGAGAAAAACGTAACCAGTCTGGGATATGGTGTTGTGGGGATCAGACAAATAGTCAGCATCCTCATAACCTACTAATGTTTTGTCTTGGTTCTTACGATAAAACAGTCCAAGGTCTTGAGACCCTTGGAGGTACCGTAGAACATGCTTAACACCATTCCAATGTCTCCTTGTAGGAGAAGCGTTATATCTCGCAAGCAAATTGACAGCAAATGCAATGTACGGCCGAGTGCAATTTGCGAGATAGAGCAATGCTCCAACAGCGCTAAGATAAGGAACTTCTGGACCCATAATTTCTTCTGAATCTTCTCTTGGTCTAAATGGGTCCTTATCCACTTCGAGGGATCGAACAACCATAGGGGTGCTAAGTGGATGAGATTTATCCATATGAAATCTCTCCAATACCTTCTTTACATAGGCCGACTGATGAATAAGGATTCCTTCTGGGAGATACTCGATCTGCAAGCCGAGACAGTACTTGGTTTTACCCAAGGACTTCATTTCGAATTCAGCTTTCAAGATTGAACTGGCTTCTTCAATCTCTTTGCATGTTCCGATTATGTTTAGGTCATCATCATAGACGAATATGATGCAAAAACCATCTTGCAATTTCTTCGTGAATACGCATGGGAAAGCTTTATCGAATGTGTAACCCTTCTTTTGAAGGAATTCACTAAGTTGGAGGCCCGATTGCTTCAGGCCGTACAACGACTTTTGCAGTTGTATGCTATACATACTGCGGTTTTCACCATCCCTTATTTGAAGAATGTCAAATCCATCGGGGATTTTAATATAAATGTCGGCATCTAGTGATCCGTATAAGTACGCGGTTACTACGTCCATTAATCTTATTTGGAGATTCATTTTAACTGCCAAAGATATCAAGTAGTGGAACGTTATTGAGTCTATGACGTTGAGTTCATGACGGGAGAATATGTTTGATCGAAATCAATCCCGGGTCTCTACGAAACCCTTGAGCTACAAGCCTCGCTTTATACCTCTCCATAGTATTGTTCTCATTTTGTTTTCGTACAAAAACTCATTTATATCCTACAGGGATCGCGCGCGCGGGTGTACGAACGAAAGAGTTAAATACATGTCTTTTGTTAAGCGATGCGAGCTCTGCTTCAATTGCCTCTTTCCATTTTACCCAATCGGAGCGCTTCCGGCACTCAACGATAATTTTGGGTTCTGGATCCGGATCGTTAATGGAAAGAGCAAATGTCGCTGCAAATGTGTCGTCGATGACAGTAATATTTATATTACATGTTTCTCCCGTTTCTGTGAAATTCACAGAGACTTTGACGTTTACGTCAACCAGACCTTCTTAATTTCCCATTGTATTTGGGTCTGGTCATTCCACGGTCCTAGTGCATGGAATATTTTGTGCACGTGCTTCATCACTAGGACGCTCGTCTCCTAGAGACTTGGAGTTATCTAGACGGATCTCTTCTAGAGATTTTACATTCGACTGACCAATTTTGCTAGCCTTTCATTTAGGTGTGTTACTATTTCTTGAGGGTCCCTTATGCTTTTGGCGTGTGGGGGCATGAGTACTCGTTTTGCTTGTGACCTCAACCCTTTGGGGAGCATTTACTGCAGGTATATGCGACTTAGTTACACCTCTATGGTCAGTGAACGCGTCTGGCAGGTTATTTGCTAAGTTTTGCAAGTTAATGATCTTCTGAACTTCTAGTTCAGATTGATTAGTGCGCGGATCTAGATACTGAAGATTACTTACGTTCCACGTAAGCTCCCGGCATTCATTCAATTTTGAATTCGGATCTCCCCCTAATGCCGAGAAGTAATCTTCATCGAACGTGCAATCAGCAAACCGGGCCGGTAATTGATCCCCGGAAAAAGGCTCGAGGTATTTCACGATGGATGGAGAGTCAAATCCGATGTAAATACTGAGTTTCCTTTGTGGGCCCATAGAGGTACGCTTTGGTATCATTATTGGAACGTATACCGCACATCCAAAAATACGCAGATGAAAAATGTTAGGTTCTTTCCCACGCACTAACTGTAGGGGGGAATGATCATCATATGCAGTTGGACGGATTTGGATTAAGTGCGATGCATGTAGGACTGCATGCCCCCAGCATGAAGTGGGTAGTTTGGAGTTCATAAGCAATGGTCTCACGATAAGTTTGATACGTTTTATTAGCGCCTCAGCAAGGCCATTATGGGTATGGACGTATGGGACCGAGTGCTCCACTTTAATTCCCAGGGCCATACAGTAATCTATAAATGCCTTCGAGCTGAACTCAGCTGCATTATCCATGCAAATCTTCTTGATTGGATAATCCGGGAATTGAGCTCTAAGCTCGATAGTTTTCGCAATGAGCTCTGCAAGAGCTTGATTGCGGGTAGACAACTAACAAGCATATGTCCACCTAGTGGAGACATCAATAAGGACCATGAAATACCGAAATGGTCTTGATGCTGGGTGAATCGATCCATAAGTGTCTCCTTGAATTCGCTTCAAGGGAAAACCGGAGACTCTAGTCTAACCTTAGTGCGTGATGGACGCACTATTAACTTACCCTTAGAACATGCATCACAAGTAAATTCATCAAAAGGAAGGATTCTAGTATTCGAATTATTATGACTAATTGAATTAGGTAGAATCCTACGTATCATATATTGTCCTGGATGACTTAATCGTTGATGTCATAATTTAAAGAAGTTCGGATCATAAAATTTCATACTCATGGCTAGATGGAGATTTGACGGCCGGATGTAGGAATAGTACAATCCGGGGGAGAAGAAAGTTCTTCTATAAGATTGTATGAGTGGTGGCGCTATCTACCAATCATAAATCACAACCTCAATCCATCATGCCGGAGGAAATTAACCCAAACCTAATAGCTGATATGTTTACGAGCCATGAATAAGAACAACAATATCCAGATAAAAGAAATGGACAGTAATCTAAGGTAAACATATCAAAGCTAAAAACATAATATCATCCATAAAATAAAGCATCCGAAAGAAAGGATCCAAAAATATAAAGTACTAAAAACAATCAAATTCACAAATCACTCATCATCTCCAAGGTCCTTGAGTTTGATGCCCAGAGGATTGACGTTGTCTTGGTCAAAGTCTGCTTCAGGCAGACTGGCATGGTGAGATTCGACTCTAGGGGTCTTCCCCTTGTCGTCCTTCTGCTGCTTTTGATAAACCTCAACCAAGTGCTTGGGAGTGCGACACGTACGAGACCAATGGTCTCTGCATCCGCATCTGTAGCAGGACTGCTTAACCTTGCCAGATTTTGAAGAGCGAAATTCAAGGTTCTGTGACCACCGGATGTACTACGACCTCGGTCTTTAACCCAGATCATCTTACTAGCGTGGAGTATATGGTTGCTAGCGTGGAATATTGACAGGTTGTTCTGCATCAACTGGGTTACACTACGGTGCAAAGCAGAGTTGTACTACGTTATAGACTTAAGGTCTTGGAAACGGAGTCTCAACCAATCATATTATACCGGAGGGAGGAGTATATCATTTTGTTGTTGGAAACGGTCCTACAGGGAGTTCCACAACATTCCGGGTTCCCTGAATGATGAATTCCTCACTCAGGTGGTTCATGAGAAAAATCAACGCTTTCGCCTTCAGAACGTTAGTGGATTTCGAACCTTCGAGAATTGTTTCGCTCAACTCATTTAAGGCTAGATGGATCTCGATATCTAGCGCCCATGTCAGGTAGTTATTACCATCGAGAGCAAGCTCATCGAATTCTTTCATGGTAATATCAGACATTATTCACTATAATTTTTAAAGTGACATGGTAAGAGTTGTGACCAAATTAATTAACAACGGAGGAATAAAGATTTATTTGATTATTCTAGAGCACATAGGGGCAAGTATTGGGCGCCGTCTACCCAAAATATAAATTTACGGTCCGACAAATACCGGGCGCCGCCTACTCGAGCATAATATGCGGACTATAAAGAAATAAACTATGTGCGGAAATAGTAATGAACGTAGGATAATTAAATCACATAAACATGCATAAACAATTAAGGAAGATAATCACATGAAAATAATTTCTAGAAAATATACGATTTAATAGACAGAGGAAATAATCATAAGAATAAGTATTTCATGTATATTAACGCAATTTAACGAAATATTTTCAGGATTAAAAATATGTAAGAATTATTACCTCGAACACGTCTCAAGTGGGTGGAGCAATCATACAGGTATCAGGATCAAAAGAAAGCTCAACACGAAATTGGATAGTAAATTCCAAGAGACGATTTAGAAATTTAATACAAATAAATAGCCATACAATTTTCATATTTGCTTTGGCAAACTAGCCCAAGGTAAATTATTAAAGAGGCCCTAGTTGAATTAATTAAGGTTCATTTAAATATTTAATGAAAAGGGCCTAGACTTAAAATAAATTAAAGGCCCAGGATATTAAAAAAAAAACTAAAAGCTCAAATTAAGTTTAATATGCACGGCTCAGGATAACTTAAAACAAAGAACCAAAAAACATTAATTAATTCGGCCCAGTTACTAAAAAGGAAGAGGCCCAAAAAACTATTCTTCCTGCGGACACAGCCGTTATTATCAGCGTCGCTGATAACGTGCTCGTTGGCACATCGACGCACGGTGGCGGAGGCACGTGGCGGAGGAGCGCGGGCGGCGGGCTAAAGGCGGCGCGACTGCGAGGCGCACGAGTCGGCAGCTGAAGGTAGCGCGACTGCGAGGCGCACGAGTCGGCGGCCGAAGGCGGCACGACTGCGAGGCGCAAGAGTCGGCGGCCGAAGGTGCCACTGTGGGTGCTCGAGGCAGCGCGACGGACGCACGCTCGCGGCGAAGTTAAAGGCTCAACGCCCGGCGACGACCATGAAATCACGGCGGAGCGGCAGCACCATGGGGGCGGTGCGCGAAGGCGGCTTCGGGCCGCGTCGTTCGGCGCTCGGCCGTGCTGCGGCCAATGTTGTTGTCGCTCGGCCGCACCGCTTCCAGCGGTTTCAACAACTGCCGATCGACGGTATATGAAAAATATAGATGATTCACTTCAATTTCACAAAGGAATCAATTCAATTTCACAAAGCCGTATATACTCGTAATCAATTCATAAATAAGTGCAGGTATATGAATAACAAAAGGTATATCAGATTGATTACCAAGGATTCGAATATGCATATGGTATTTGGCATGCATAAGGATTTGAATATAAACATAAGAATTCTATCATACATGATAGCAAATAATAAACATACAAGTACTCAATTAATCCGGTAATTAATTTCTATTATAACTTGTACGTAATTTAAATACATACCAATCAATTGCGGGTAGAGACTCGTGCTGATAACGTGTTGTAAATAAGTGCTTAAATTAAAGGAACAAGATTTATTGACCCAGTTCGTCGGGAAGGACTATGTCTGGAGGCGATCCAAGCCAGGAGTTTCACTAATGATCTTGTGTATGAGGTCATTACAATAATGAATACAATAGTCTATTTATAAGAATAAAATCCTAGTCTAAGATATAAAGCCCGTTGGGTTTATTGGTCCATTAGTAATGTCCACATCAAATCTCCTAAATTTGGAATAAATCTTCTAAATTTACAACATTTTTATCAAAGTTGGTAGCGGACCTGAGATTCAAATCAAACTATTCTATTGAAATATTTTTACCAAAGTTTTGTGTGAACAAGTTTCAGCGTGAAACTTGTTTGAAGGATATTTATATTACACCTTTCGACACATATAAATTTGCACACTTTTCATTTCAGAGCATCCGATGCTAATTTGCATGCCCCAAAAACTAGAAACCCTTCATAAACTCCACCCATACAATATACATAATATTACACAAATTTGTCATTACTTTTTTGGCCACTTATACACACATCCAACCCATTGATTTTTATAGATAAAATTTACAAAATTACCTCTCAAAATCTTACTCATTACTTTTATTTTTATTTTGTGTACCCAAAAGTTGGTGCAAGTTTGTATGATACATAAAGAGTATAAAGTAGTACTATTAGTTTTGAAGGGTAAATTAATTGTTTTATTAAATGATATTAGTTGAAGGAATTTAATTGTATCATCAAAATAATGGGTTAATTGAAAAAAAAAAATCACGAATTTTGTAGTTTTTATCAATTACAATATGAATTTTTAAAGCTTGCAATTTAATGCACAAACTAATTTATTATTGCAATTCGATACATGGTGTAAATTTCCGGTGATATGTACGCATACGTGACAGCCGAAGACGACACCAAAGACGCGTCACACGCCACGTCAGATGTCAAATTTGCAATTCCTTTTAATATTTCAAAAAGTTCTATTATAAAAAATATTGCTCAAATACATTTAATAATTGATTATAAATTTTGGTGTTGTCTAGTTTATGTAGAAAAATATCTTCATCATACAAACTTGTACATATACTATAAAATATGTTTTTTTTACTATCTTTCACTAATATTAAACCGTGTTTGAGCAATGTTTTAGAATTTTTTTTCTTCTAGATTTGACATTTGATGTAGTGTGTGACATATTTTTGGAGGCGGCTTCGGCTGCCATGTAGCGTTAGTATTGCCGAAAATTTTACATCATGTATAGAGTATCCCTGAAAATTTACACCATATATTGAATTGCAATAATAAGTTAGTTCATATATCGAATGACAAACTTAAAATTCATTTATTAAGAAACCGCTTGGTTAGGAGTAATAATTATAAGGTAATGAGAATTGTTTTATTAGTAGTGCTTGATATCTTATCAATACATTGCAATAAATTTGAAAATGAAATATAATTTATCTATCAAATAACTCTTCATTTATTACTTTTTACTTGAATGACTTCTCAATCACTTTAAGTTCTGTTATCTTATAATCATTATTCTCAACCAATGAATGTTATGTCATTGACAGGCTTAAATAGAAGTATGATGTTCTGCGTTTTAATTTTTAATTATTGTACCGTCATTTTACAGAAAATTTCGGTGAGTCAAAATTTCAATATTTTTTGTTACGATAAATATGGTATATTGAAATTTTAAATATTTTTCTCATCTCTACTAAAGTACTAATGATTTGTCTTTCAATTTCTATCCTTTTGTTTTGCGCTCTCTTAATCATATCATAAACTCTATATAACCAAACTTCTCATTGCCTATGTGGCATATCTAAAATTACTCTATTTCAAAGATAGCACTCTCTCATTCATTCATTTATTGCAAAATGATCTCATCCATTGTTTTTTTTCTTTTTTGATCCTATTCGTCCATTCTCGATGTTTTTTATCTACTATAAATTTGTATAACCCATCTTTCATCTCCTCATTCATTCATCCTTCCATTTTTGGTACGTCACAATCTTCCATTTTTTTTGTTCCTTTCGAATCTTATGTCTTATATTTATAATTTAATCATTGTCTATTGCACCCGATTTTGTAGGTACGTTGGATTCTCAAATTATCTTGCTCTTCCTCTGTGCGCCCAGGACCGATCTTCTTATGGGAGAATATTTGATTTTTTAGTCAAGCTTTATATTATGTCGGTGTTGACAGCGATTTATAATAGATCTCGCTGCCGGATTCCTAACGGGTAGGATTTGATATTAATGATAACAGGAAGCAATTAACATGTGAATAAAATGAGCTCTCAAGAGTGTTTGCAATAAATGTGATGTGTCTCACTAATGGGCATTTAAAGCCCTATTTATAGTGTACAAGGTGGGGGTTCCCCATGCTTGGTAGGTGGACTCGTGGGTCCCCCCTACTCCTAGCTGGAAGGTAATAAGTGGCTACAGCCTCCCCTACGAGCCAATGAGGAGACGCCACGTGGCACTGTCACCCCTGAGGTGATTGGACTTGGCCCCAACGGCCCTCTTTGACCCTGTCACATCCTCTGGATTGATGGCACTCGACGTCCTCTCACAGCTGGCGCGGCCTGGGGTCGGGTAGACGGCTACTCGGGTACCGGGAAGCGAGTACGGATGAAAATGCCCCGGTTAACCATTTGCGGGCAGGCGGGTAGAGTACCTGTGCCG
This sequence comes from Ballota nigra, assembly GCA_947034835.1. Taxonomy (NCBI): domain Eukaryota; kingdom Viridiplantae; phylum Streptophyta; class Magnoliopsida; order Lamiales; family Lamiaceae; genus Ballota; species Ballota nigra. Next base: position 28,130,590 of record OX344730.1, read on the forward strand.
GGGCTCGTCGCTGGCCGCCCGATATACGGGCATGCGGATTATAAGTATCTCTCCCGGCAGATCCCAGAGGCTCTCGTCGGGCAGCCTCAGGGTCCCTGCCCGTCTGTAGGCCCGGTCGGAGGGATACCCTCATCCGAGCCCGCTACAGTAGTGGGTCTGTGTCTGATACCCGATGGGTCGGGTAGCGAATATCGGGTGTAACAATTGCCCCACCAGCCCGACATCGGAGGCCGGAGTCGTCGGGTGGCGGGCTGGTCGTCCCGCAGACCATTTCGAATTTGAATTTTGGGTGTGACGTTTCGGTTCCCGAGACGACGCCTCGTCTGCCGCGCCTGCTGACGTTACGGGATGGCGTGACTGATGCGCAGAAGTCCAGGGGTCACGTCCGCCGAACCTGCTCCCCAACCGCTGCGCGCGTGGCCTCCACGCGCCCCCCTGAACTTTGTTTTATTCCATTTTTGACCCCGTTTTTTGCAGTTTAGTCCCTCCTACTTCTTCTATAAATAGGGGCTTCCAGCCCATTTTCTCATTTTCACTCCCTTGCAAACTCGTGCCCCCCTTAAGGAGATTCAAATTTTCCGGCGAATTTCCCAGATTCCGGCGATCTTTATCGAGTCCCAAGGTAATTTCTTGCTTTCTTCATCGACACTTCTTCTTCTTATTCTCTTTTCGTCATGAGTGACTCCGTCGAGAGCATTGGCGCCGCCGATGTTTATCACTTCCGCCGCCGATGCCGAGAGGCCTTTTCAACCGGCCGGGGAAGGAACGTCCCGCGCCACCGCCGCCAGAGAGGGCGAGGGCAATTCCACGGATGTGGATGCCTTCGCGGAAGATTTGGAGGGGATGAGCCCCCAACGAGAGGGGGAAGCCCTAAGCGTTTCCCCGGTCTCCGCCTACCCGCCCCGGGCCAAAGATTTTTTGTTCGAGCGGGAAGCTGTGCCCGACCAAATAAACTACGCGGACAGCCGGCTAATCGGGTTCGACTACTCGAAATATATGAGCCGGTTTGTGCGAAAGCGCTCTCCCCGTGCATATCTCGAGGCCCGGGACACTGACTTTGGGGCCTCTCGCCGCCCCAGCTGCCTTCCCCCGGACGCCGACGTAAAGGAGTTGTACTGGACATTCCAGGCGCTCTCCGACGTCTTCTTTTACGCTCCCCGGGAGAATGAACGGGCCGACCAACCTCCGGAAGGCCTAATCGCCATAAATTCGGACACCCTTCATGCCGGGCTCCACTTCCCGCTTCACCCGGCCATCTCCAAGCTGCTCACAGCCTGGAATCTGTCGATCACCCAGATCACCCCGAATGGGTGGAGCTACATTCTGGGGGCAATGGTTGCTCTCGGTCGGCGTGGGCTGCATCGTATGCCCACTCCATCCGAGATCAACTACCTGTACTACACCGTGGCCTCGGTCGGGCGGATGAACCTTGGGTATTACTCCGTGAAGCCCCGGGGTGGAGATGCCATTGTCTTCGACATCTCGTCGAAGGTGACGCACTGGCAGGAAAAGTGGTGGTGGGTCGGCGGCGCCTGGGAGAGCGTTGGTATAGACGGGCACACCATCCCGGTTCCACGGGAATATCGGGAGCGCGACCGTCGAGGTAAATACTGAATTTTTTCTTCATCTCTTAGTACTGATCTAATTCTTCTTTCATTGTGCAGGTTGCGCGGTCCCAAATCAGGCCGACCTGACTGACAACTTCAGGCAGGCGCTTGCCTTGGTGAGATCCGAGAGCGTGGACAATCGCGACGTCGACCTTCTCAACAACGACGAGTACAGAAGGCTCTCTGGACTTCAGACTTTCCCGCGCCACTTGGATTTCGGTGGTAAGACTCTTTCCTGCCCGACTCTCCTTATCCTCGTTCTCGCTTCTCGATTTCTAATCTTGTCACTTTTCTCGCAGCGCAACATTTCCCGGCCGAAGCCTCCACGCCATCGACCTCCCCGGCAGTCTCCCCGAGGACCGCACCCGAGGCCGGCCAGGCAGCCATCCCGGTCGTAAACGTTGAATCATCCGAGGAGACCGTTGACATGGCTCCTAAGAAGAACGCCCTGGCCAAGCTGGCGAAACGGGGAGCCGTTCGTGCCGCAGGGGTGGCGATCCGCAGTCCGCCCGCGACCCCGGTGCCCCCGACATCCTCCTCCCCGGCGGACGGGCAGCGCCCATCGAAGCAGGCCCGGGTTGAAGGCCAGACACCTGTCGACCCGGCCATGGTGACGGTCAACCTGGACCCGGCGACCGGCGGGCTTGTGGCCGGCACCGTCGAGGCGACTTTAGGGAGCCCGGCCTCCCCTGCCCGCGATCGCAGCGACTTCTCCTTCTTGGGTTGGGGCAATCACCTCACGTAAGTATTTCGTTTTCTTTTCTAAGTTTTCTAGTCGATTTTGCGATGTAGGTTTTTTTAACACAACTTTTCTTCCCGTGGTCATGCAGGCCTGAGCCTCTGCCCCCGCCCGAGGTCCTTCAATTCCTGCGCTCGCAGGATCCTCCGTACTCGTAGGCCGTGCCGGAGTCTTGGCCGGAAGACCTACGCCGCGCCGTGCTGAATCTTCCCCGGTCCTGGACCCTCAACTGCCAGAAGGCCACGAGGACCGTCTCGCTCGCTGACCGGATGAGGGCGGCGGCCATCCGTACCTCCCGCAACGCTATTGCCATGGAGGGCATTATGCTCGAATTCGAGCGGGAGATGCGGACTGCCTCCTCCTACAGGGCAGCCTTCCAAACGAAGCGGGACGAAGCTACCCGCCTGGAAGAGGAGAACAAAAAGCTCCGGGAGGAGCTGGAGGCCGGCCGAGCGAGTCGGGCTGAACTAGAGGGGGTCCTCGAGGAGGAGAGGAGGGCGCGCGCCGAGGCGAGGACGGCTGAAGAAGTCCGCCAAGCCAAGGAGGCTCTCGCGGCGGAGGCGGAAACGCGCCTGGAGTCCGAGCGTGCCCGATTGGCCGCTGAGAACGAGTCGGCTGGATCTATGGTGTACATTAATGCTTACGCCGACTCGATTCGCTCCCTACTCCGTCAGAATCCCCAGACCGACTACTCCGGGCCTCTGGCCGATTTGAGGAGTTATGTCGAGTCCAATCCTCCCTCCCCGGACTATGATATCACACTGAAGGACTTGGTCGATCGCGGGCTGGATCTGTCATTTCTTGGCGACCCGGCGACCTTCATCTACCCGCTAGCCGATGAGGAGGCGAATGAGGACCCGGGAGTGGTGGATGAGGCGCACCCGTGATTTTTCTTTTCCTTTGTTGTTTTGTTAAGTTTGTTGGCCGCTGGCCGTTTTGTATTTTCTCTTTTCCGGACATCCTTAATGAAATTACTTTTGCTATTTATTTCGCTTTGTCTCCTTGAACTTTTAGTTTTATCGGTCGGGTTAATAACGTAATCGGATAATAAATAATAAACGGTGAAATGTTCTGGCCGAATGTCGGGTAGTGACTTTTAACAATCGCCCAAAAGAATTAACCAACAGATTAATTAATGAAGTGCTATAGCCGAATATCGGGCAGCGACTTCACGAAGATGGGATTGATTGAACAACCGCTTAAAGAATTAACCAACAGATTAATTAATGAAGTGCTATAGCCGAATGTCGGGCAGCGACTTCACGAAGATGGGATTAATTTAACAACCGCTTAAAGAATTAATCGACAGATTAATTAATGAAGTGCTATAGCCGAATGTCGGGCAGCGACTTCACGAAGATGGGATTGATTTAACAACCTCTTATTGATTTTTACAAGTTTGCGCTTCGAGTAGCGATTACAATGAGCTCCTATTGGTAGTATTTTTTTTAGTAGGGAGGCGTTCCAAGGGTATTGGGTCGGGTTGCCCTCAAGGCTTTCCAGCTCGTAGGCTCCATTGGCGAGGCGGTTGGAGACCTTTAGGGGTCCCTCCCAATTCGGACCAAATGCCCCCTTGGGCTGCCCGACCGTCCGTCGGAGCACCAGGTCCCCGGTTTCGAACTCCCTAATCTTGATCTTCGAGTTGAAGTATTTTTCAGCCCGGCGTTTGTAAGCTATGTTTCTTTGTTCTGCGGACAGCCTTCTCTCCTCCAGCAGGTCCAACTCGTTTAGCATGGCCTGGTCGTTCTCGGTCCCCACGGGTTGTGAGGTGCGGAGGCTCGGGATGACGACTTCAGCCGGGATGACTGCCTATGTTCCGGAGGCTAGAGCAAAAGGAGTCTCCCCGGTTGCGGTACGACATGTCGTTCTATATGAACATAACACTTCGGGTAGCTTGCTCGCCCATGTTCCCTTGCTCTCCTCCAACCTCGTCTTCAACGTGTGTTTGATTATCTTGTTTACCGCCTCGACCTGTTCGTTCGACTGGGGGTGGTAGGGTGACGAGAATAACCTCTTGATCTTGTGCTTTTGGCAGAATCTTTCCATCTCTAGCCCGTCGAATTGTTTCCCGTTGTCCGAAATGATTATCTGTGGGAGGCCGAATCGACAGATTATGTTGCGCCAGATGAACCTGATCACATGTTCCTGGTCGATCGTTTTCAGTGATTCCGCCTCCGCCCATTTGGTGAAGTAATCCACGGCGATAATTGCGTACTTGACGCTGCCCGGGGCCGTAGGCAAAGGGCCAATGAGATCGATCCCCCACTTTGCGAACGGCCACGGGCTCAGGATTGAGGTGAGCTCGGTTGGGGCCTGGTGGATTGCCGGCGAATAGATTTGACACTTGTGGCATGCCCGTGCGTAGTTGATTGTGTCCTTCTTTAGGGTGGGCCAGAAATATCCCTGTCGGATAACCTTCTGGGTGAGCACCTGGCCGCCGGCGTGGTTCCCGCAGCGTCCTTCGTGGACTTCGACCAAGATCTTCCTTCCCTGCCCCGGCGTTACGCACTTTAGGAGGGGCAGGGCGAAGCCTCGCTTGTACAACTGGTCCCCGACGATCGTGTATCGGGCCGCCCGGAGCTGCAACTGTCTTGCCGCTACCCGATCGACTGGGAGTTGGCCGTCACGGAGATACTTCAGGATGGGGGTCATCCAGCTGTCCTCCTCCTGCCCCAGGTTGGTCACCCGCTGGTTCGAGCTCGTAGGGGCGGTCAGGTAAGTGACTGTGATCTGGGTCATGTCGGCTGCCCCCTCGGATGTTGCGAGGCGGGCAAGTGCGTCTGCTTGAGTATTGTCGAGTCGGGGTATCACCTCTATGCAAACTTGATCGAATTTTTCGAGTAGGTTCTTGGCTAATCCCTGGTAGGCCAACATCCTATCGCTGCGCGCCTCGTATTCTCCTGAGATTTGACATGTAACGAGCTGTGAGTCGCTGTAGACCTGGAGTCTCTTCACTCCCATGGCCATGGCCATTTCCAGGCCGTTAATTAATGCTTCGTACTCGGCCTCATTGTTGGTCGCGTGGAAACCGAATCTTATGGCCGTCGTGAACGACTGGCCGGACGGGCTGAGAAGGACAATTCCCGTGCCTGCCCGCGTGGTTGTGGAGGATCCGTCAACGTACATTTTCCAAGGTGGCTGCTCGATCTTGGACATCGCCTCCGGGTAAGTGAGCTCGACTATGAAGTCGGCCATGGCTTGGCCTTTGATGGATGTTCGGGGAGCGTATGTGACTCCGAATTGCCCGATCTCAACAGCCCACTTGAGGCACCTGCCCGCCGTATCTGGCCGATGTAGTACTTGGCGAAGTGGCATTGTTGTCAGTACTTCTACTTGGTGATCAAAAAAGTATGGGCGTAACTTGCGTACGCTCATTACTAGAGCGTATGCTAACTTTTCCAGGGGTGGGTACCGTAGCTCGGCGTCGTGAAGTGTCTGGCTGACATAGTAGATTGGCAGATGTGCCTGCCCCTCAGCCCGCACTAGCACGACGCTGAGAGCTGAGTCCGAAGCCGCCAAGTATAAGAAAAGCTTCTCGCCGGGGACGGGTTTGGCCAACACCTGGGCATTTGACAGGTATGCTTTCAAGTTATCGAAAGCGAGCTGACTCTGGGGAGTCCAGTTTAGTTTCCCCTTCCACATGCTGTCGAATAAAGGCTTGCATCGGTCCCCCATGCGGGAGATGAAACGGCTGAGAGCGGCCAGGCTGCCCGTCACTCTCTGCACCTCCTTTACCGTGCGGGGAGGGCTCATATCGAGGATCGCCTGTACCTTGGTCGGGTTTGCCTCGATTCCCCGCTGGCTGACCATATGCCCCAAGAATTTGCCCGACTCGACGCCGAAACTGCACTTTTTCGGGTTGAGCCTCATCCGATACTTTCTCAAGATCTCGAATGTTTCGGCTAGGTGTGTGAGGTGGTCTTCTTTCTTCTCGCTCTTGACGACGATGTCGTTGATATATACCTCCATGGTCGCCCCGATTTGATCGTGAAACATGTGGTTGACCAGCCTCTGGTAGGTTGCCCCCGCGTTCATGAGCCCGAATGGCATCCGCTTCCAAAAATACATGTTTTTCTCGGTGAGGAAGGTTGTGTGTTTCTGGTCGTCTGCGGCCATCGGGATCTGGTGGTAGCCGGCAAATGCGTCCATGAAAGTGAGCATCTCGTGCCCGGCCGTGCTGTCCACCAGGTGGTCGATGTGTGGCATCGGGAAGTGATCTTTTGGGCAAGCTTTGTTCAGGTCCGTGAAATCGATGCACAGCCGCCATGTGTTGTTGCTCTTCTTGACGAGCACAGCGTTGGATACCCATTGAGGCTTGTCGTCGGGGTCGACCATCCCGCTAAGTTTGTTGTCGAGCAGCTTCTTGACTTCGGTGGCAATGACCGCATATTTGTCTGGGCCGAATTTCCTTCTTTTCTGTGAGATCGGCTTGCGGGATGGATCGATGTGCAGTTGGTGTGAACATACGGCTGGATCGATCCCGACCATGTCCTCATGGGACCAGGCGAACACGTCTAAGTTCTCTTCTAAAAATGCGGTCATCTTTGCCCGCAATTCGCCGGACATTGACGAACCGAGTTGGACACTTACTTCTGGCCGATTCTTCATTGTGACCGAAATTAATTCTTCGATCGGACTGGCTCCACGTTCGCCGTAGCGTGGATCGTCGATCTGCCCCGTTAGGGTTTTGTCAATCTCCATGGGTTCGTACCCGAGCCTTGGCTCCAGGTCGACTTGGATGTTCTCAAAAGTTTGCGAATCTTCTTCCATTGGGTGGGCAGTGGGTGGGATTTCTTCGTCTATTTCCATGTCTCCCTCCCCGATTGTGCATACATAATCTAGATTTACACAATTTGAAATAACATCGATATACGCCAAACATCCGCGTGCCATTTTTTGATTTCCCTTAAGAGTCTTAACTTTCCCGAAGGGGGTTGGGAACTTGATACAATAATAGAATGCTGAGGCGGCGGCTTCGAACTCGTGCTCGAATGGCCTGCCGAGAAACCCGTTATAGGTTGACGGCTGGTCGACAATGATAAAGTCGAGCTGTTTCGAAGCCTTAACCTCAGCGTCTATGCTAGAAACTAATTCTACGGCTAGCCTAACTATCCCGTAGGGTTTCACTGTGGCGTCGCCGAAGCCTTTGATGACCTGGTCGCATGGCTCCACATACTTCTCAAAGGAGCTGTCCAGCTGGTCGAACGTGGTCTTGAAGAGAATGTTGCAGTAGGCTCCGTTGTCGACAAGCATGCGATGGACGGTGACGCCCATGATGTTGACGGATACGACCAGGGCGTCGTGGTTCGGGTAGATGACGCCGGTGCGATCTTCCTCCTTGAAGGCGAGGAGGTCTGTCTCTCTTGCCGTCATGTTGACCGGTATGGTGATCTGGTGGACGTTGTCCATTGCCCGAAGCTCGCTCTTCTGCCTGCGGTTGGACAGCGAGGTGGTGGGTGCAAAGCCACCCACCGGGGAGAGCATGTTAACTGCCCGACGGGCTTGATGTTCCGGCATCGGTGGGCATATGAGGGCTGCCTCCCGGTTTGGCTTTGTGGGGCGGGCAGCGGCTTGGGCTTCCGGTCTTGCCGCCGGCCTCTTCACGAACTCCTCCAGCTTCCCCTCCTCGAAGAGTCGCCAGAGTTGTTTCAGGAGGTCGCGGCACTCACTTGTGTTGTGCCCGACGGTTTGATGATAGTGGCAGTATTTGTTGGGGTTGAGCCGCACCCCCGGCTTGTGGACCCATGGCCGCGCCTTGGGCATTATATTTTTGTCCCGGATCTGCACATAGACGTACTCCGGGGTGGCCGACAATTTTTCGGCCAGCTTCACCTCGACGGAATCGAAGGGCTTGAAAGGCTGGGGAGCCCAGTAGGAAAAGTTCCTCCGGCTTGAAGTGGTGCCCGCCGAGGCGCGTGGTTTCTCCTTCTCGGTAGGGGTGCTCTCGCCCAGCCGCTGTGCCAGGATGTCCGCATTGTAGATGATTTTTCCGGCTCGCTGCCGGAACTCCGCGTAGGACTTGGGATAGTCCTTGTTCATTGACTTCCACAATTTGGTTCTTAGGCGGAGTCCGCCTATGATCCCGACGAGCTTGACCCCGTCCCCAACGGGTTCGCCCTCCATAATGATGCGATCTACCCGGTCGATGTACGCCCGGTCTGTCTCGTCTTTTCCTTGGGCCAGGTTGGCCATGCAGTTGGCGCCATCGAGGAGAAGTGCTCCAAGAACAGTTCCCCTAGCTGGTGGAATGAAACCACCTTCCCCGCGGGAAGCGAGGAGTACCATCGGTGAGCCCTGTCCCCCAAGGTTAATGGGAACATCCTGCACTGGGTGGCATCTGTTGCCCCCATGGAGATCATGTAGGTGGAATATTTGCTGAGGTGGGTGACGGGGTCCGTCTCCCCGTCATATTGGCCCACGGCGGCCACGTTAATTTTTGGTTGGGCCGGGGCCCGCACCAAGATGTCTGCGAGGGGCGAGTTGGGCATGTAGGGGACATGATGTTGCCCGTCCCGCCTCTCGAGCTTGGCCTCAAGGTCCGAGACCTTCTTCAGGATGGCGGCCATGGCGTTGTCGGCCGCGGGGGGAGAACGGGGACGAGGGTTGTCCCCCAAGCGATCACGGACCGACGGCGTCGGGGCCGCATCGTTGTGACGCCCGGGAGATCGTGCCTGTTCTCGCTCCCGGGGCCTGGAGCTGGCGTTGGACTCACAAGGTCGGGCAGCTCCCCGAGCCTGGGATCCTAACCGGGAGAAAACCGATCCCGCAGGTCGGCGAGAAACCCGCTGTGAGTCGGCCTCCTCATCGAGGCGCCTCTTTAGATTCTGAGGCCGGGGGTTGCTGGCGGCCCTCCTGGCCGCCTCTTGCTCCTGCCGGGGCTGGCAGGTGGCCCTGCTCCGGGCTGGCTCCTTTCCAGGTCGGTGAGTGCGGATAGGAGCGGCGTCGATCTCGGCCTGACGGCGTTCGATCATGGCCCTTGCGGCCTGGAGGTCCTCCGGAGTTCTTATGGCCGACAAGAACTCGAAAGGACCCTGAAGGGTTTCCGCCGTGGCCGGAGCCGGAGTGGCGGTTTCGCCGATGTCCTCGACTTGCTGCTGGGTTCGTGTGGCCTTTGAAGTGGTCATTTTTGAATGAAAGTGGATGGGGTTTCGTTCGGGGTGACTAGATAAATGAAACCGAGTGTACTTCGATATTAGTCCCCCTTCCTCTAGCGCCAAAATGTTGACAGCGATTTATAATAGATCTCGCTGCCGGATTCCTAACGGGTAGGATTTGATATTAATGATAACAGGAAGCAATTAACATGTGAATAAAATGAGCTCTCAAGAGTGTTTGCAATAAATGTGATGTGTCTCACTAATGGGCATTTAAAGCCCTATTTATAGTGTACAAGGTGGGGGTTCCCCATGCATGGTAGGTGGACTCGTGGGTCCCCCCTACTCCTAGCTGGAAGGTAATAAGTGGCTACAGCCTCCCCTACGAGCCAATGAGGAGACGCCACGTGGCACTGTCACCCCTGAGGTGATTGGACTTGGCCCCAACGACCCTCTTTGACCCTGTCACATCCTCTGAATTGATGGCACTCGACGTCCTCTCACAGCTGGCGCGGCCTGGGGTCGGGTAGACGGGTACTCGGGTACCGGGAAGCGAGTCCGGATGAAAATGCCCCGGTTAACCATTTGGGGGCAGGCGGGTAGAGTACCTGTGCCGGGGCTCGTCGCTGGCCGCCCGATATACGGGCATGCGGATTATAAGTATCTCTCCCGGCAGATCCCAGAGGCTCTCGTCGGGCAGCCTCAGGGTCCCCGCCCGTCTGTAGGCCAGGTCGGAGGGATACCCTCATCCGAGCCCGCTACAATAGTGGGTCTGTGTCTGATACCCGATGGGTCGGGTAGCGAATATCGGGTGTAACAGTCGGTGATTCTCCTTCTGTAATATTAATGTAAAGGTTGTTCCGTTTTTCTTTTTTTCTTTTCCTTTCCTCCGAATTCATCCTTGTAAGGATGATTGTTGTATTTTCTTATGGATATACTTTTCGTGATTGATTCAAGATTATAAAAATTCCTTTTGTGAGATGTGTATTACTTTTGTCCTACGTTTATTATTTTTATCCTTTATTTTTCTTTATTCTTCTTTTGTTGCTTTATTATTGTGTCCATTGTTCGCAACTTTGATGGTTGTTATTGCATTTTTTTTCATTCCTCCGAATTTGGTGACTGGTTATTGCAGCAACTATCCTTTTTTTTTTTTTTCGCCATACATGAATCAATCTTTATTTTTGTTGTCTTTGCCCACTTTCTAAAATTTTCCACTATTCCCGTAATCCATGATATCCATATTTGGTATTTTTAATGCAATTGCTTTTGACTTGGTAAAAATAATTAATTGTGTTAGTGGTTGATGATTTTCCTAATTTGATGGGATATTAAAAAAATTAGATGGATACGACTAAAATATAATTTTGAAATTAGATTTATTATGTAGATTTGTTTGTTTTATCCAATATTCTAAACAATTTTTTTTAACAACTACTCAAAGATTTTAATCAATGTGGTCAAAGATACTAAATTATAGCAATTCCTTCGCCCACTTTCAACTAATGTAAAATAAAGACACGGCTATGATTATTATTATATTATTATTTATTGACATTTTATAGATTTTAATCAATGTGGTCAATGATTCTAAAATATAGTCATGCATTCATACACTTTCAATGTATATAAAAATAATTAACGTGTATAATTTCGAATTTAAATCAATTAATATGTTAATTTATTATCTATTGACAAGATACCCTATTCAAATTCTTTGTTGACTAAAAATTGATAGGAATGTGGCATTGTTTATGGGATAATCAAATTAAGAAATTGGATATTTCATAATCAAATTACCAAAAACTTTGCATTTAATTTTTTTCGAAAATTTCCTAAAACATTCGTATTTATTACGGTTTTATCGCATATTTATTTATAAATTAGATTCCATATTTAAATAATTGTTGTATTTTAGTAAAGCTTGACCCGGTATTTTTGAATTTTTCTTTGATCTAGCTATCTAAGATTCTTAATGAATATTTAAATTTTTTTAACAACTGAATTATAGACAGTGTTACTATCATTTTTGGAAATAATTTTTTTGTTTTTCACACGAACTCAATAATTCCTATAAATTATCGACTCATATTTATGAAGTATATGCATAATTAGGGAAAAATGTTTCTTTAGTCATGTTGTGGATAGTGGGTCTTTGGCTTTTATTAGATTGGTTAAAATTTACTAAATTTAATACTCTATTCAATGAGTTCAAAAAAATTAACTTGATAATTCTTTTGGTGGAAGTGTATACAACTTTGGTTTAATCATAAAATAAATATGCTTGCCATAGTTTAGCAAAAAAAAAAAATTTTTTTTGCAATTTTTGTCGTATTACTTTTTCTATATAGTGGTATAATAATTATTTAACAGAGTTAAAATCATTATTAATTTAATATTAATAAATATTCTTAAACATGAGATTAGGTAATGAAGTTTTGTAGGCATGCTTCTATTTTTCCATGCCCGGAAACTTTGACTAACGGCTCAATTCTTTTTTTCTTAATATTTTGCGTTGAAATATTATTACTTAGAGTAGGTCTTGTATGAGACCGTCTCATGGCATGAGACAATGTGAATGAGTGTAACTAGAGCATTGACTCATTAACACTTTAGTAGGGGTAGATATTAATTTGTGTGGTCTGTCTCATATAAGTTTTTGCCTATTACTTAATATATAGTTATGGAACTAATTTTCACTTATTTATGTTGGACTTTACGTTAGAATTCTAACATAGTTATATAGGCATTTTTTTTGTTTTTTATTTCCAAAAATGTGGGCACATATTATTCATCATCTAAATCACTAATACTATTCATCTTCTTCCGTTTATTGAGGAGAAATGATGGAGTACTTAATTGTGATATGTAACTTGCTTTTAAGATGAATGAATTATTATTTCCCTAAAATAGTCAACCACATCAATAAATTCATATCCATATAATTAGTTAATTCAACTCCATATAATTATATAATGATTTGTGTGCAAGCTTACCCTATGTCAAAAATTAAACATTACATTTGTATGACCAACAAAATTTCTACAGACGTAGTGGTAGTAAATGCATGGATCCTTACGGCTCATCAATGAACGTGCTCCTCTTTTGGTAACTATTGTTTTAAGCCCTAATTCAAGATGTGTAAATTATTGCTAACGTATTGCATGTAGAGAAAATCAATATTTCCCACTGATGTGTGTTCATTTATATATTTGTTAACAGTAGTCCATCAAATACATATTTTTCAAGTTCCGAATCATTGGTTGCTCGGGTTGAGATTGTATAATTGTCTAAATATTTTGAATATTTTTCCTGGTTCAGCAGTGTTCTAATTTTATAAGCCTATAAGATAGTTTCCTAAATTTCTAAGCCCGAAAATATAGTGTCCTAATTTTACAAACATCCATAAGATAATGTCCTAAAAAAAAAATTCTTGCGTATATGAGTTAATTTAATGATAAATTATAAGGTATGATTTATTGTATACATATCAATTCGTAGTTCACACAATATGGGTGATAGATTAGAAACATAATTAACCTCAATGTGGTATTACATATTTTACTCATAAAATAGTACTATATATTGAGAGTATATTTTAGATTTAAATTGTTTCATATATACTTTAACCTCAATGTGGTATTACATACTTTAATCATATATATTACTATTGAGAGTACGTTTTAGAATTAGATACACTTTACTTTAACCAATTAATATTCTTTAAATAAAAAATTCTTCGTAACCATTAACTAAATTGATTATAACGAAAAAATTGTTATTTAAGGACTCTACGTTATGAGTGTTTGTAGAATTAAAACACTATCTTTACGAGCTTACAAAATTGGGACAAAATATTTACAAACTTGTAAAATTAGGACAATATCTTTACAAACTTGCAATACTAGAACACTATATTTTAATGTTAGCAAATTTAGGCCAAATTTTTTTAAAATACGGCCAACTGGACATATCATAACCTGGGTTTATTTGACTCACATTTTACAAAATTTGGCCTAAATTTATCCAACATAAAAGACAATATCCTTATTTTGCAAGACTGTAAAGATAGTGTTCAATTTTATAAGCCCATAAAGATAATTTTCTAAATTTGTAACCCCAAATAGACAGTGTCCTAATTTTACAAACACTCATAAGATCATGTCCTAAAAAAATAAATTTTTTTCTTCCATATATGAGTTAATTTAGTGATAAATTATAATGTATGATTTATTGTATACATATCAATTCGTAGTTCAGACAATATTATTGATAGATTAGAAACATAGTTAACCTCATTGTGGTATTATATATTTTAATCATAAAATATTACTGTTGAGATTATATTTTAGAATTAAATTTTTTCATATACGAACTTTATAATTATTTTTAGATATACTTTACTTTAACCAATTAATATTTTTTAAATAAACAATTAATACTCTTCGTTAGCATTAACTAAATTAGTTATAAGAGAAAATTTGTTATTTTAGGACACTACCTTATGTGTGTTTATAAAATTAGGCCACTATCTTTACAGGCTTGCAAAATTGAGACAATATCTCTACGAACTTGCAAAATTAGGACAATATCTTTATAAACTTGCAAAACTATGAAACTATCTTTTAATTTTGGCCAATTTAGGCAAAATTTTATAACACACGCTATCTGGGCATTATTTCACTCACATTTTATAAAACTGGCCTAAATTTCATTTAAGCGGGAGATGTGGTCATAATAAAAACTTCTACAATTACGTAGATAATTATCTTGAAGATAGTTTTCACATATTAAAAGATTTATTTAAGAAAAACGAATGGTACTATAATGTATAATAAATTAATTAATTATGGTTTTGATTATAAAAGGAAGCAACAATTAAAGACCGAATCAACTCTCTCAACTCTTCTCTGAAGCAATTATCATAAGATTTTTTTTTGTTGAAAAAGTTTCATACGTTTCTCCATTAAAATTGACCTTATTTTTTGTTTTTCAATCTTGATTTTCTTAAATATATTGGTTACAAGGGAAATTGTTATTTTATGGCACTGTCTTATGAGTGTTTGTAAAATTAAGACACTATATTTACGAGCTTGCAAAATTGAGCCAATATCTTTATGAACGTGCAAAATTAGGACATATATCTTTAGAAACTTGTAAAACTAGGACACTATCTTTTAATTTTGGTAAATTTAGATCAAATTTCATAATATGCGGTCAAATGGGAATATCACAATCAGACTTTATTTGACCCACATTTTATAAAATTTGGCCTAAATTCCCAACGTAAGAGATAGTGTTTTTATTTTGCAAGATTGTAATGACATTGTTCTAATTTTATAAGTCTATAAAGATAGTTTCCTAAATTTGTAAGCCCAAAAAGATAGTGTCCTAATTTTAAAAAAACCCATAAGATAATATCTTTAAAATAATTTTTTCTTGCGTATATGAGTTAATTCAATGATAAATTATAAGGTATTACTTATTGTATACATATCAATTCGTAGTTTAGACAATATTGGTGATAGCTTAGAAACATAATTAACCTTAATGTGGTATTACATATTATAATCATAAAATATTACTATTGAAAGTATGTTTTAAAATTAAATTATTTCATATATGAACAAATTTATAATTATTTTTAGATACAATTTAATTTAACTAATTAATGTTCTTTAAATAAACGATTAATATTATTTGTTACCATTAACAAATTAATCTTCACTGAAAACTACTAATATCTTTTATATCCAATACCATTTGATGAAAATAATTAATACCCTTTCAGTGATAACAACAAATATCCTTCAAAAAGGTTCATTCTTGAACTATTTTCACTTTATACTTTATCTACTTTTGGAACGTGTTTTTATTTTTTTAAATATTTTTTATGCAGATGTTATTATCGAATTGTACGTAACATATTAGTTGTATATGTTAGTAATAGTTTTCAAAGATGTTAGTTGTTAAAAGGTAATTGGACTTGAAAGTAATATGTACTACTATTAAATATATTGTTAACAATACTAATAAGTAATGTATGATGAATAATACTCACGACAAATAAAAAAAAATGTATCTTTTTTTATTAATATAGTTTAGTTAAACTAATAATACTTTTAGTTGAGATAAATAATATCAAAGAAACTGATGGATTTAGTAAAAATAATTAATATACTTCCAACAAAACACTGATGATAATTTATCAACATAATATTTTAGCAATATAATTTTATTCCAGCTTTGTTAATAAATTATGTATACATTACATGTATTTCTATGTATAATATCTACAAAATCTACAAAATATTGATATAGTAATTAATATAACAATTTTTTTTTTTGTCTAATTACCGATAAATGTCTTCACTTTCTTTTAATATTATTTGACCTATAATTACCAAATGATGTACCATGTTAAACTATTAAACAAAGAAAAGGGAATATATATATATATATATATATATATATATAACATAATTATATCTCTGTCATCTTGCGATCATGTCAACCTATTCATCAGTTCACAGTCATTTATATTAGTATCCATATTTTCTCATTCTCTTTTAATCTTTTTTCCATTACTCAAGACTTCATCAGTCCTTCAATTGATCTATGTACATGTAATCAAACTTTTGCTTAAAATTATTTTTGATTGATAGGAAAATTCAATGTAGTTATAATATGTATGTGTTAGGTATAGTTGAATTGAAGGTCTGTATCTTTCAAGTTTATTGAGTATTGTTTTGATTTTTTTTTTTTGTAATAAATATTTTGCATGTAACAGGTTCCTATTTTACCGTGTTTTGTAATGACTATTAATAAAAGTCAAGGTCAATCACTTTCAACCATTGGTTTATACCTCTCAAAAGCCAGTTTTCACTCATAGTCAATTGTATGTTGCAGTGTCAAGGGTAAGAAGTAGAAATTGATTGAAATTTGTGTCTTGATTTTGAAGGAAAACCATAGAAGTATGCATTTACCGAGAGATTTTTAGGAATTTGTGATTATATTGGTGTTTAGTGTTTGTTTTATTGAAATAAATATACTTTTATTAGTTTAATGCATTTTTCACGAATAAATAATTAATAATTAGATAACCAAATAAATAAAAATATATATATATATATGATGTTCTTAAAAAAAATTAACAAATTTTCTTGAAACCCGCAAAATTCGCGGGTCTACAACTAGTTATCTTATATAGAAAAGCTGTGTGCAATTAAAATTACACTTTAATAAAAATTTGTGTGGAATCGTATTAATGAGATAAGTTTATGAGACGAAATTTTATTTAGGAGGCTCTTGATTAGTAACTTTTCAATAATAATGAGAATAAAAATTATTTTTTTATATATGCCCCATAATAAAAATGATATGTTGGGGGAATAATTGTTACAATTGTGACTCTATTGCTAGTGTTATACCTCAATTTTGGAATAGAAGTGAAGAACAAATGGTTGTTGATAGAAGAATAAATGAGTAATTGAGGAGGATGATTATAGGAAGAGAATAAAATAATCAAAATGAAATAGTGATTACCTTATTTAAAAGAGGAGGTAGTGATTTTATTCTCATTAACCATCATAATTACAATAATTTTCAATTTCATTCCCATAACTATTGAAGAATTGCTAACTAAGCACCTCTTAAATAACATTATTAAGAGGGGTATATTCAATTGAGATTCTATCAGATTTTTTTGGACTTTAAAAAGTCTGTGGATTTAGAAAATCTATAGACTCCATGCAGAGTTTGACTGACTTTTTTATTGATTTATTTGAATTTTCATAGACTTTACAGGATTGTGGAATACATTTTTTTTATTGATTTACATGGATTTACATAGACTCCGGCGCTGGAACCATTGATGCAAATATATATGGGACACACTTGTATATAAAAAAAATTATCAAAATTTTTTAAAAAAAAACATTAATTAAGAAAATACATTATTATTTCATCTTCATTTCCATCACCGTTATACCTCGCCCTCATTAGAAGTTTCAGGTTGTTATAAGAGATTTTGGAGAGTAAGATTTATTTATATTTTTTGAAGAGTAGACTTGACAACGAGGCGGGTAATCCCCAAAGCAAACAGGGACGGGAATTTTTTTTTTGCCCCATAGGCGGGGACCGGGATAGTATTCTCAGCCCGGGGGATCCCCGTCTCGTTCCCCGCGGGTAGCCGCATTATTTTTTATATAATTAATATATTTATATATAATTTTAATGTTAAAGTAAATTACAAATAAATATTTCATAGTTTCCTACTCAATTAACTATTTATTAAAAATTACATTTTTTTATTTAATGTTATGTTATTAGTTCCAAATTATATTATTTTCGCTTTAGTATATATGTTAATTAAAAATATTAGAATTAGAGGTTCTTAAAATTGTTTAAATTAATTTTTTTTAACACCAACTTAAAGTAATTGTTGTGTATATTTAAAGTTTTTAATTTAAATATTTTTTTATATTTTAAAAATGAGATAAAAAAATAAGTAGGCTGGGAGCGGGGAATCGCCGCGAGACGGGGATGGGGGAAAATTTTCTCATTTATTTTGCAGGGACGGAGATGGGGAATGATCCCCCCCCCCCCCCCCGTCCCCGCCCCGTTAACATCCCAATGGAAAAGAATCAAAGAAAGTCCATAGACTGTTGAATACCTAAATATTTTTTAAGGCTTTTCAAAATCCGTAGAAATCTCTGGTTATTAAAAGAGATTTTGTAGAGTGAAATCTATTCATATTTTGGAAGGGAAATCTAAGAAAATCTGTGGAGTATTAAAATCCATAGACTGTTGAATACCTAAAGATTTTTTAAGACTTTTTAAAATCCGTATTGAATACCTCAGGATTTTTAAAGACTTTTGAAAATCTAGATTGAATACCCCCAAACTTTAAAAGTCTAAAAAAATCCTACAGACTCTATAACCAATACACCACTCTAAGAATAAAACTGTGTTGGTCCCACTAATTAGATTAATTGCGGAAGCTTAAGTTAAATGTCTTTCAAAGTCTTTTACAAGAGAGTAATAATCGAAAGAACAATAAGTAAATTAAAGCAATAAAGAACACAAGATATATAGTGGTTCGGATTGAATATCCTACGTCCACTCTCCCTTATAACCAAGGGGTCTCACTATCAACCAACTCACAAACTTACTTACTGGAATTGGGAAGTACCAGTTCCTTCTTACAACCTCTTTAGATTTAACTTCAATCTAAAGATCAACCAGCCAACAACCTTGTCTAATAGATGAACAGGTTGTGGTTTCAATAACTCCTTTAGAGTAGATAAATATTATGAACAGTAAGAGTGCTTGGTATGAATATCAAAAGCTTGGATCACTTATGCGCGAGTAGAGTCTCTAGAGCTTTTTCTTGAACTGCACTCTTGTATTTATAGAGGGGATTAGGGCTAGCCGTTGGAGGGCTAATCCAATCAGATCCTCTATATAAGGAAGCTTCAATCAATCAATTCCCTAATAGATTGATTGGGTTGGTGGGATCCTTGGATTGATTATCTTCAAAACTTTCCAATCCTGATCATGTTGACTTGATTTGAATCACCAACAGTCAATAGCTTCCTCTGCCTAACTCTGATTCTCTCCAGAGAAGGCTAGACCAGACACCAGGCAACCTCGGTGTCTTCTGGTCCTAATCTGGTGAACAACCAGAATACTCAGTAGAAACAGGAGATCAAACTGAGCATCTTTTGTTCCACCAGACTCGTCTGGTCCGGACTCGTCTGGTCTGGGGAAAGTCCTCTACCTCTGGTCTGTTCTCATCTGGTGAAGTCTTCTGGTGGAGTCCTCTGGTGAAGTCCTCTGGTGGGGTCTTCTGGTGACTCTTCTGGTGAAGTCTTCTGGTCTGGCAGTTCCCCCTAGACTAAGTCCTAATCTAGATCATCATCTGGCTAACAGGTCCAGATGGTCCTATTACATCTTCTGGTTTGTTTTAACTCATCAAAACTAACAATTTTTATCCTAACAATTTCCCCCTTTTTGATGGAGTTAAAACACTACCAGAACTGATCAAGAATAATAAACTTAAGCAAGAAAACATTAAAGGATAAGACCTTAGAATAGATCTTATCAGGCAAACAATTAAGACAACAAGAGGTTGTCTTTTGAACAGAGAAGATATGAATTTCATTGATAATAAGAACAATATGATTACAAATTACATTGAAGATCAGATCCTATTCTATGCATATCTTCTGTTATCTTTAGGCACCAGAAACCAATCCAGAAACCTATCCTGGACGGCCTTCAACTCTGCAGAAGATGTTGGAGTGAAGTTCACCAACACCTTGGTCTTGTACAGTTTCTTCAGCTCAGCCCAATCAACCTGGTCTCCTGCCATTGGAGTGTTGAGAAAATGGAACTCAGGAGCAGTGACTTCCAGGTTGAATTCAATAGTTGAATCCATCAACTGCTTGTACAAATCTGCATCATATGCCTGCATCCAAGAATGGAAAGTCCTGTTGATGAGAGCATCATCCTCTGGTGGAGGTCTCTGGATGTAATGTTGAATGAACCAGAGAGTCTTGGCTTCTCTCCATTTTTCTATCAAAGGCACAGGAACAGTTGAGTCAAAGGACCCTTCTGTCCTGAGAGGGAGGATGTTCATGACTTCAACATGCCCTTTCCTCTTCTGGCTTGAACCACTGGCACCAGAAGGAACACCAGCTTCTCTGCTCTTCTTATTTTGCCTTCTAACATATCTGAGCCTCTACTCTTCATCTATGTTTTTTCTTATCCTTGCTTGCCTCTCTTCAGGTGACTCTTCCTTGAATCTCTTCTCTGCTTCTTCAACCACAGATTCAAGGAAGCTCTTCTTCACTTTCCTTATCTTCCTCTTTGCAGGTCCAGAGATGGAGATTGGATCCTGCTCTGCTTCGGACTCCTCTTCTGCAGCAAGCTGCTTAGCCATGGAAAGAGATTTGAGCTCTTCCTTCTTCTTCTTCTGCAACTCAGCCTGGGCCAGAGTGTTCTCCAGCAGGTCCAGACGAGCTCCATGGCTGAAGAGAGTTTCATTTGTGGTCTTCGCCAGATCAGTTCTGGCCTTCTCTTCCCCCTTTTTAACTTCATCAAGGAGGGGCTCCACAACCTGCCTTATAAGATCAGGCAAGGCAGTGTTGGAGGAAGAGTGAAGATCACGCAGTTGCTTGGTTTCCTCCAGGTAGGCTTTAGACTCTGCAACAAGCCTTTCCTGCTTCTCTAACATCTCCTGGAGGGAGTCTTTCAACTTGGCAGTTTGGATCATCTGGCTTGCCATCTCAACTTTAAGGACAGAGACTGGCCTCAACTGCTCCAGCACGTGCTCCTGGAGCTGCTTCTGGCTGTACATCACATCCAGTTTGACAAAGAGGCCATTGGCCTTGAAAGAAGCTTTAACTTCTGCCAGGGAGGACTTGATCTGCTTCAGGAAAATCCTCCTCTCTTGCTTGATTTGATGCTCAATCATAGCAGGGGCCATGTGTTGAATGGCTTTTGAAAAGCGCCCTATCTGCATGATTTGCTCATTGAAGAAGGCTTTCATCTTCTGGAGCACAGCAGGAGACATCTCAAAGTCCTCCTCGTCTGAATATAGCTCAGGAGGGAATGTGAAATGAGGACCAAAGTTGTAAGAGAAGCCCTCTGGAGTGAGCATAACTCCTCTCTGGATAAGGAGAGTCTTGATGAGGATCTTGGCCGCCTCTGGTGTCTCCAACTCTGCTGGGTTCTGAATGTTCAATCTCTTCTTCAGCTCAATCTCCCACGCAGTGAAAGTAGAGAGAGACATCTCCTCCAGCAGAAGCATAAGATCTTCTACATCCTGGAGTCTGGCCATACTCCAAACCTTGGCATCCGTCAGATCTGCCAGGAGGGGTGAGTGCTCCAACAGAATTGGAAATTGCTCTCTTAGCCAGAGCTGAGCACTCACACTCATACTCTGCCTGATGGGACCCATCTCATGAGAAGAGAAGATAAAGGGTTTGGGCCCAGAGGAAGAGGAGGAATGTGCTAAGTTAGCAGGCTCAAGTGAAGCTTCCTCATCTTCACTATCATCGCTTGTTAAACAGGTTGGGGAGGGGGGAGGGGCAGGAAATCCTAGAGCCATAGCAATGGTTGGGTCCTGATCTGCATGAGTTTGGGGAGGGTTAGGATTTTGTGAGGTAGAGGTGGAGAGAATGGATTGCTCTGCACCAGAAGAAGGTGGGATCTCTGGTACAGAAGGTGTAGGTGGTATTTGAGATGTGGAAGTGTTTGGAGTGGTGGGGAGTTCTGCACCAGAAGAGATTGGTGGCACCTCTGGTACAGACACTGGGGGAGAGGGGTTTGTGGGAAGATGAGTTTGGGAATTTGTGGGAGAAGGTGTTTGGGTAGGAATGGTGGAGGGGGTATATACTGGGGTATCTGGAAGGGTCTGCTCTGGTGGAACAATAGGGTTACCAGAGGCAGATGGGGTTTGAGGAATATTATCTGGGGGAGACAAGATTAATAGGGATAGAAGATGGAAGGGAAGGATTTACCTCTGCTGGGTCAACACCAGCAGGTACAGCAGTCTCTGGAGCATCCCCCATCATCTGGGAAGCATCCTCAATGGCCTTCTGCAAGGCCTCTCCAAGATCAGATCCAGAGTCTGAATCTTGAAGAAGGGCTCTCTTGGCCTTGGATTTCTTCACAAGAGGCACATCCTCGTCTTCATCTTCCTCCGCTGATGGCTCATCCACCAGAAGGGTTTTCTTGGCCTTCATGCTAGTCTTTGACTTCTTAGCAGAGCCTCTCCTGGCCTCCTCTGGCCGCTTCCTCTTGGCTGCTCCAGCCTTCTTAACAGCTTTATCATCATCACCCTTCTTCTTAAGCACATCAAGAAGGGGAATCTGGTCCTCCTCTGAGGAACCAGAAAAGGCAACGGTTGAAGAACCAGTTGCTTCAGAAGCTTTCTTATGGGTCTTCTGCTTCTGCTGCTTTCTCTGCCCCTTTGGAGGTGAGGGAATAGATTGAATAGGAGGGGCAGGGATAGCCTGCTCTCCATCAGAGTCGGCATGGCCATGAAGAGGGCCATCCTTAGAGAAGAGGATCTTGGATTTGTGATAACTATGGCACCAAGATGATTTCCACTTCTTCTCTGGAAGGAGAGAATCCAGAATAAGAGTTAACTTAGTCCCCAAAGAGACATTTGCAGTGAAAAAGAACTGCAACTCCCCTGGCTTGGAAGGACAAGGCTCCTTCTTCACCTTCAGCATGTTCTTCCTCAACACATCCCAGAAGAACTCCGCCCAGTTGCATTGAACGCCGTCATACAATGCCCTCATCACACACATCCAGCCATTGAAAATGGCATCTGTGCTGTGATTCTCACACATAAGCACCTTTACCACAATATCGAACAACACCTTGTACTTCTGCCTTAAATGTTTGTTCAAAAACCCTTTCGTGATATTCTGGCAGGAAGAACGAGCAAAAATCTTGAAGGATCCAACGATATCATCCTCCTTGTACGTCAAAGGATCCACTCCCTCTGCAGAAATGTTCTCGAAAAGAGCGCAGAAATCGTGCTTAGAAAACACCAAATCATCTTCATCAATCTTGGACGAAATGTAATCCTCATGGATCTTCATGCGAACTAGAAACTGGGCCGCATATCCGTCAAGAGTGCGAAAATCCTTGGGAACAGTGGAGATCAACCTCTCCACCCCTGCACTCTGGAGCATCTCCAGAATCGACAGCACAACTGGGTTCTTGGTGGTATAAAAGTCCACCACCATCTCCTTCTTTAGCTTTTTCATCATCAGGACATGGTCAAAATTGCACGGAGGGGCCATTACTGTGAAAGAGAGAGAGAGAGAGAAAATGCTTTGCAGAGAGAGAGGTTAGGGTTTGAAAGTATGGAAACGTGAAAAGACAGATTGAAAGGAAAATTGATTTTAAATAGGGTAATACGCGTGGCTTGATTATTAAATTAAGTGGGAACGCGTGTAACTTCAAATTTAATTGAGGAAACAAAATCAATTGTAGCATTGATTGACATTTTGCACAGTGATTAAATCCGATGGCCATGATGAAAGGCGAGATACAGATTTAATCTGGTGCGTCGGCATAGTCATTGGGACTGGGCATAAAGAGGTTTTGTGGCAGTCAAGAGAAAAAGCGAAATGATTGCCTAGGCCCTATACCCTAGTCTTAAATACACTCTGAAGTTGAAACATTTTGAGTGTACTTACTAATTTGAAAGGTGTATCCCAATGATTAGAGGCCAGAGAAGTAAAGACATACCTGTCACCTGATATTGTAACCAGATGATACCACAACTAGTCAGGTGATACATCTCCTCTGATGGAACTCATCTGGTCCTGGTCAGAAAAGACTTTGGACATATCTCTGACTCAGCACCTCATCTGGGATAAGTGTCACCTGGTGGATACCTCATCTGGAAATATACCTTCTCTGATATATCTAATCTGCAGGTATGTTAGCTTAAGAAAATAAATATATGAAGAAAAGTAATGAAACAAGGATACTTCTCTGATGTTCCCCCTAAAACAAATCTGTCTCTGGATCCAACAAACCCAACTCAAAGGCTAACTCTCTGAATCTGGTCTCAGCCAAAGGCTTGGTTAAAATATCTGCTCTCTGCTTCTCTGTTGCAATCTTTTCCATCCTTATATCTCCCTTCTCAACATGATCTCTGATAAAATGATGCCTTATATCAACATGTTTGCACCTGGTATGAAGAACTGGATTCTGGGTGATGGCAATTGCACTATTACTATCACAGAAAATAGGAATATCCTTAGCTCTAATCTGGTAATCCCTAAGCTGTTGACTTATCCAGAGAAGTTGAGAACAACAACTCCCTGCAGCCATGTACTCTGCTTCTGTTGTTGATGTAGCAACTGAAGTCTGCTTCTTAGAAAACCAGGATACCAATTTATTCCCTAAAAATTGGCATGTTCCACTTGTAGATTTCCTATCTATTCTGCATCCACCATAGTCTGAATCTGAATAACCACTCAATTCTAAGTTATCATCTGCAGGATACCATAATCCTAAATTCACAGTTCCCTTAAGATATTTCAATATCTTCCTAGCTGCTTCCAAATGACTCTTCTTGGGATTAGCTTGAAATCTGGCACAAACACCTACGGCAAAAGTAATATCTGGTCTGCTTGCAGTCAGGTACAAAAGAGAACCAATAAGTGCTCTGTACTGAGTCTGGTCCACACTCTCTCCAGACTCATCTGGATCCATGTTGAAATTTGTCATCATAGGGATCTTGGCTGCTTTGCTAGATCCTACTCCAAATTTTTCTTACATGTTTCTGGTGTACTTTGCTTGATTAATAAAAATTCCCTTCTCTGATTGCTTAACCTGCAAACACAAAAAGTAATTCATTTCTCCCATCATGGACATCTCAAACTGACCCTGCATGAGCTCACCAAACTTCTCACACAGCTTCTTGTTAGGGGATCCAAATATAATGTCATCAACATATATTTGGACCAGAAGGATGTCATTTCCTTCTTCTTTCCTAAACAAGGTCCTATCAATCTTACCCTTAGTAAAACCATTGTCCAGAAGAAATTGAGATAGAGTGTCATACTATGCTCTGGGTGCCTGCTTCAGCCCATAAAGAGCTTTCTTAAGCTTAAACACCTTGTCACCTTGTTCAAAACCAGGAGGTTGTTCCACATACACTTCCTCAATGAGAATCCCATTAAGAAAGACAGATTTCACATCCATCTGGTATACTTTGAACTTCATGTGAGCAACATATGCTAAGAACAATCTGATGGCTTCTAGTCTGGCAACAGGAGCAAATGTCTCATCATAGTCTATTCCTTCAGACTGAGAATAGCCCTGGGCCACTAGCCTTGCCTTGTTCCTAGTAATGACATCATTCTCATCTTTCTTATTCTTGAAAACCCACTTAGTGCCTATCACCTTTTGATGTCTTCGTCTGTCTACCAGCTCCCAAACTTCCTGTCTGGTGAATTGATTCAATTCCTCCTGCATAGCAACAATCCAATTTGAATCTTTCAGTGCTTCCTTGATGTTCTTGGGCTCAATCAAGGACACATAGCAACTGAATAAGGCAGCTAAGTTAAGAGTTCTCCTAGTCTGGACACCCTTAGTTGGATCTCCTAAGATCAGGTCATTGGGGTGATCAACCAGGGTCCTCCTTCCCGTGGTCTTGCCTGGTTGATCATCTTCTGCAGTACCTTGGTCATTATCACCACCTGCAGAAGAGCTTCCCCCTACAGGAGTTCCAACCTCTTCTGGTTCTGCTCCTTGTGAAGGCTTCTGCTTCAGAGAACCAGGAGATGGGTCATCATCTGAATCTGAATCTGAATCAAGAATAGGTGGATTGACCTTGATAACTCTGGGAGTAGTCTGATTCTGGGTCTCATCTGAAGACTTAGAATCCACCTTGCACTCAAAAGCAGATTCATCAAAAACAACATGAGGTATTTCCTCCACACAAAGTGAATTCTTATTAAAAACTCTAAAAGCTTTACTGGTGCTGGAATATCCTAAAAATATTCCATCAGCCACTTTTGTTAACTCCAACAACTTTAGCATCAAAGGTTCTTAATTTAGATTTTCCATTGTCATGGATGAAACACTTACATCCAAAAACATGAAAATATGAAACAGATGGGGTTTTACCTTTCCATACCTCATATGGAGTCTTATTATGTCTCTGGGCAATCAGGCACCTGTTCTGAGTGTAGCAAGCTGTATTAATGGCCTCTGCCCAAAATCTCTGTGGAGTGCTGTACTCTGCCAGAAGTGTTCTTGCAGCTTCTTTGAGGGTCCTATTCCTCCTTTCTGCTACTCCATTTTGTTGGGGTGTTCTGGCAGCAGATGTCTCATGAAAAATCCCATGGTCCTTGCAGTAATCTGCAATGTGTGAATTCAAAAACTCTGTTCCTTTGTCACTTCTGATTCTGACTATGCTCTGGTTCTGCTCATTCTGAATCTGCTTGAAGAACTCTGGCAGCTTAGTCATAGTTTCATTTTTCTTAAACAAGAACACTACCCAAGTGTATCTTGAAAAGTCATCTACTATTACTAAGGTGTACTTCCTTCCACTGAAACTAAGAGGAGAAACAGGTCCAAACAGGTCCATGTGAAGTAGTTGAAGTACTCTGGTTGTGGTTGTGCTCTGGACATCTTTAAAGGAAGTCTTGGGTTGTTTACCCTTCTGGCATGAACCACAAACCTGATCCTTCTTAAACACTTCATTAGGAAGACCTCGAATGAGACCTTTTCTTGCAATCTTATTCAGTGTCTTGAAGTTAAGATGACACAATCTCTTGTGCCAAATCCAGCTGTTCTCTGCAGATCCTTTTGCAACCAGGCACGCATTTCTTGGGCAACTGCTAAAATCTGCAAGATAAATGTTACCCTTCCTCAAGCCTATTAGCAAGATATCATTATAATCAGAAGAGAAAACAGTGCATGAATCACTAGAAAACTTCACTGAGTATCCCTTGTCACAGAATTGGGATACTGAAAGCAGATTATGCTTGAGTCCTTCTACGTAGTAGACTTCATCTACAGATACTCCATTGAAGGTCAACTTTCCAACTCCTCTGGTGACTCCATAGTTGTTGTCACCAAACATCACTCTTGGTCCATTCAATGGCTTGAAATCTTGGAGATTATCCTTCTGGAAGGTCATGTGCTTGGAACATCCACTATCAATGTACCAGACATGGTTGCTTGAAAATCCTTTCTCCAATGGACTCTTATCTACCTGCAGAGAAATCAATTAGGTCCCCTACTAGTGCTGGGTCCTGATTGGTTAGTTGCAGGTTTTGTAGGAATCCATAGATAAAGATCATCCCTTGATGGATGAGGAGATCTTATCTTTCTTCCAAATCTATCTACCAGCACATGTCCTCTGACAATGACATATTGAGCTACTGGTCTGATAAGGACACCTTTCCTATAAACAGGTCTGGTGTACCTTT
This sequence comes from Ballota nigra, assembly GCA_947034835.1. Taxonomy (NCBI): domain Eukaryota; kingdom Viridiplantae; phylum Streptophyta; class Magnoliopsida; order Lamiales; family Lamiaceae; genus Ballota; species Ballota nigra. The sequence continues at coordinate 28,158,008 of OX344730.1, forward strand.
TCTCAAATCTGGCCTTTGGAATGGCCTGCCTCAAAGACATGGTCTTAAAGGTTTGGTTATAAGGGTACATCCTAGAAGAACCATCTCTGGTGTCATAACTACCCAGATCAGTTGGTTTTCTATAGATGGGTCTGGAAGACCTCCTCTGGTTCTGATAATTAGACTTGCTCTGGTGATTATAGTTCCTTTGAGTATACCTATTTTGGAATTGATTCCTCTGAGAAAATTGTCTTTGGGGTACCTGGTGCTGTTGAACATTGTTCCTTCTCTGGTAGTTATTACTCTGATTGGTATTCCCCTTTCTTGAGTGTTTCCTTTGAGGTCCCCTAATCTGTTTAGGTTCCCTTTGAGGATTTCTCCGGGGTCCTCCAATTTGAGTAATTTCTACTCCTTGGGACTCATTGTTCACAGAACCATCAATCTTTAATGGTTCCCCTTGTTGACACTTATTCTCTAGCATCTTCTCTTCCAGAACAGTCAACTCTTCTGGACCATATGTTATGTGATTAACAGAGTGATTCCTTTTCCAATCAGGATTGTGAACCACCTTGTAACCATTACCAGTTAAGTCTTTATCATTCCAGATTTCTACCAATTTACCAGCTCTTACAGACTTGTCTTTATTATAAAGGTACTTATGAGTTTTAGTGGTAATTCCAGAATATCCTAAACCACTCTTATCACAAATGCGCTGAGAAGACTCTGATATGATAGATACAACAGATGGTATCTTAGGAGCTTCTCTGGGCAAGGGTATCTCCTCTATGTTGTGGGCAACTTGTTTTCCCTTGATGAGAGTCTGGTATTTAGCTCTGAGTTCATTGATCTCATCTTCTTGAGAATCCTTTTCTTTCATGAGTTGATCTACCAGAGTATCTCTTTCTGTGATCTTATCCTGAAGTTCAGAGACTTCTTTGGAATGATCTTTCATGAGTTCTCTGGTGGATTTATGCTCATGAGAGAGAGATTGAACTTCAGCTCTGAGCCTACCATTCTCTTTCTCAAGTTTTTGACAGAGTTGGACACAATTTTGGAGATCTGATAGCATTTGTTGCATATCAGACTCTCTGGAGTTACCAGATGAATTAGAGGATTCAGTACATTTGGAATTTGATAAAACTAGAGTAGTTTCATTTACCTCAGTGATGTCTGCCATAAGACACACATCATCATCTGATCCAAAGTCAGAAGAAGAAGAACTGGAACTAGTATCCTCCTCCTCTGCTTCTGCCAGCAGTGCTCTCTTGTCAGCATATCTCCTATCTCTCTTGATCATTTTCTCTTCTCTTTCCCTAGGAGTGAGTTGAGGACAATCATAACTATAGTGACCAGTCTTGTTGCATGTGTAGCAGGCATTGTCTCCTCTGGGACTAGGACTTGGCTCTCTCCTCCTCTGGTTGTAGTCTGATCTGGCAGGACTACTTTCTCTCCTCTGGTAGTCAGGTCTGCCAGAGCTACCATCCCTCCTCTGATGATCTGATCTCCCAGAGTTGCCAGGGTTGTCATCTCTCCTCCTTTCTGGAGTTCTGAATCTGGTCTCCCTTGAGTCTCCAGATGTCTTCTCCTTCTCTGCAGGCTTGAAGGAACTCTTTCTGTCTCTGGAAGATTCCTTCAAATGCCTTTTGTACCTGCCATATTTTGAACTCATTTTATCTAATTTACGAGTTAGAAGTGCTACCTGCTCCTTGAGGCTCAAGTCATCTGCAGTAGACTCCTTTGGCTTGACATCAGGCTTGATGGTTGAAGAGAATGCAACACCTTTCTGACCAGAAGAGGAAACCTCTTCTGTTTGATCCTCCTCTTGAAGATCACACTCATAGGCTTTGAGATCAGACAATAGGAGATGATGATCCAGAGTATTGAGATCCTTGTTGTCCTTGATCACAATGACTTTAATTCTCCACCTGCTTGTTAGTGAACGCAAGATTTTACTATTAATTTCTTTTTCAGAGTAGGTCTTACCTAAGGCACTAGCCTTGTTCAGGAGGTTTGTGAGACGCATGTCCAGCTGGTCAATGGTCTCGTCTGGTTTCATCTTGAAGGTATCAAACGAGTGTTGAACAACTCGAAGTTTGTTATCTTTGATCTTCTCTGTTCCCTCACAGAGTAACGCCAGTTTGTCCCACATCTCCTTGGCAGTGGCACACGTTCTGACCTTTTCAATCACCTCTTTGGTAAGTGTGTTGATGATCTCTGTTCTTGCCACCTGGTCCAAGTTGTAGAGCTTTCTTTCATCATTGTCAAACTCATCTTTCTTTTTGAGGATTCGTTGCCTGGGGACTCTATCCTCTGCAGCTTTTTGGGCAGCTTCACTAGTTTCTTCCCTGGACTCAGACCTGTCACTATCAATAGGAGTCCAGTAAAATTGAATGGGGCCACTTTCAACCACATCTAACATGCGGTGGTGAATAGCTCCAAGATGATTTCTCATCATAAAGCTCCAGTGGCTGTAATCCTCAAAAGAGAATTCTGGGAGCTTACGGCTCTTGTAAGAAGATTTTGCAGACATTTTGATATAATTAAGGGAAATAACAAGAACTTGAACAAAAGCACTAAAGAGCAATGGATCTGCTCGGTGACCACCAAAAGCTTTACAAAGCAGTGGTCGTTGGACACACTGCTCTGATACCACTTGTTGGTCCCACTAGTTAGATTAATTGCAGAAGCTTAAGTTAAATGTCTTTCAAAGTCTTTTACAAGAGAGTAATAATCGAAAGAACAATAAGTAAATTAAAGCAATAAAGAACACAAGATATATAGTGGTTCGGATTGAATATCCTACGTCCACTCTCCCTTATAACCAAGGGGTCTCACTATCAACCAACTCACAAACTTACTTACTGGAATTGGGAAGTACCAGTTCCTTCTTACAACCTCTTTAGATTTAACTTCAATCTAAAGATCAACCAGCCAACAACCTTGTCTAATAGATGAACAGGTTGTGGTTTCAATAACTCCTTTAGAGTAGATAAATATTATGAACAGTAAGAGTGCTTGGTATGAATATCAAAAGCTTGGATCACTTATGCGCGAGTAGAGTCTCTAGAGCTTTTTCTTGAACTGCACTCTTGTATTTATAGAGGGGATTAGGGTTAGCCGTTGGAGGGCTAATCCAATCAGATCCTCTATATAAGGAAGCTTCAATCAATCAATTCCCTAATAGATTGATTGGGTTGGTGGGATCCTTGGATTGATTATCTTCAAAACTTTCCAATCCTGATCATGTTGACTTGATTTGAATCACCAACGGTCAATAGCTTCCTCTGCCTAACTCTGATTCTCTCCAGAGAAGGCTAGACCAGACACCAGGCAACCTCGGTGTCTTCTGGTCCTAATCTGGTGAACAACCAGAATACTCAGTAGAAATAGGAGATCAAACTGAGCATCTTTTGTTCCACCAGACTCGTCTGGTCCGGACTCGTCTGGTCTGGGGAAAGTCCTCTGCCTCTGGTCTGTTCTCATCTGGTGGAGTCCTCTGGTGAAGTCCTCTGGTGGGGTCTTCTAGTGACTCTTCTGGTGAAGTCTTCTGGTCTGGCAGTTCCCCCTAGACTAAGTCCTAATCTAGATCATCATCTGGCTAACAGGTCCAGATGGTCCTATTACATCTTCTGGTTTGTTTTAACTCATCAAAACTAACAATTTTTATCCTAACAAACTGGGTTGGATTGATTTGGATTTTGTGTTTCAAATGTAGACCAATCTCACAAAATTTTAATCCACATGCCCCTTCGAGTTTTCACCACAAATTTGAAGAATATTCGAAATGACGTGCTGGCGCCTTTAATTTGCAAATTTACGAGCAAGTCTCTTGTGCACTAAGTGTACTGTAACTCTTATTAAAATTACCCTTTATAAAATGCATTTATCGGTAATAGCAGTAATTTTTCAATAACAATTGAAGTAACTTTTCAAAAATACATTTGAATTGCACGGTGCACTTGGTACATACAAAACTATGCCTTCTTTTTTTTATAAGCATGAGTGGATGCTATTAAAATATTCGAAATTACGTACTCCCTCCGTCCATGAAAATTGAGCTTGTTACTTTTATCACGGTTATTATGAAAGTTGATATAATATGTCGAAAGTAATAATATTATGTCAAATCAACTACAAAATAAATTATTTTAAAAATGTTATGTGTGTATGTTGAAAAATTAGATGAAGTTTATTATTTCGTGGGGCCCAATAAGACAACCAAACCTATATTTTATGGGCAGAGGGAGTATAATATTACACTGATAAAAATCCAGGAGACCCGAACAAATTTCTTACAATATTATCTTGATAATGAGATTATAGGATTACACATAGTGAATCATGTTTGGCAATCTTGGCAGAATTGGCCGCTAATAAACCACCTGTTCCATAAAATGCAGAATTACACTACTTAATCTCATCACCGATTGTTGTGTTAATAAGATTTTTAATGTATAATTAATAGTTTATGTAAACCGATTGACTTACTATATATACAAGACCTCACGAATTTCGCGAGCTGAAAAAAAAAATTGTATATATAATTTTTTTTAAGTATAATCTTTTATTTTTTTAAATATGTTATGAATATATATATATATATATATATATATATATATATATATATATATATAACTTGATAAAATTAAAATATTATTTAATACTCTTTCCATTACAATTTAGATTATTTCAGAGACTATGAAAAAATAGTTTTACTTTAATCAATTTGTAAGGACTGATTTTTAATGATTCTATAATTATATATAATTACTAATTGACAATGAAATTGGTAAAAACCTGAGTAGCATTCGTATGTTTATTTGGATGATTTAATGATCTTTGATTTCATCCATTGCAAAATTAATTCAAAAATATTTATGTATTACATTATGTGTCACATTATAAATACACAATTAAAACAATATATTTTAGTATAATCTAAAATTTATTTAGCTATTGACTAATGTGTAAAGTTAGGAGTACACAATTCTAATAACTACAATAAAATTAAATAACATTTGAATAGTATATATGAATTATCAAACTCTTATGTTTACTCTCATTTTTAAATACTCTTTGATATCTATTGAAAATAAAATCAATTTTGAGTAATTTTTTAAAAATTATGTACGCATGTTACATATATTTCATGTGATATAATCAAGTAATTTAATATTAAGGAAAATTTAAATTAATTAATACACATAATTTTACCATTGTTAATTATCATTTAAATTAAAGTCAATTTTACTATAGTCAATTAATAATAATTTTCTAATTGACAAACTTATAATAGCTAGCCAGTTAATTCCTTATGCGTGTGATTTGCTATAGTCAATTAATAACAATTCTTTTGTCAAACTTTCTCTACTTAGCTATCAATCAAAACACAATTAGAATGAAAAAAAAAAAATCTCAATAAAATAAATGACTAATTTTAATGGTGTAAATTGTGATGAATATGAATTAGTTGACATTGTAGTAGTCATTATATTAATACCACATAACCAATTACACATAATTAATCATAAATAAAAATATCAAACTTTATGTACTTAATTATCAATTAAAAACAATTAGAATGTATTATTTAGAACTCTCAAAAAATGGCCCATTTTAAGGAGTGTAGATTGTGATTGTTTTAAAAATATCAAACACCTTGTGAATGGATAAAAACTAATACTAAAACATCCAACAATTTCATTCACGTGCAAAAAATATGGGATCCAATTAGTTAAAATTGCAGAACCTAATCAACCATTAATCGTTACAACTAAAATAAAAAATACGTATTAACAACACAATATATATAAGAATTCGTAACAAAGATATTCAAGTAGTATTTTGTTTTGATTGCAAAATGAATAAAGATAGTAATATGCTAAATTAAAATTTAAAACTTTAAATGTGTAATTGAATGTTATTTAAATTTGTAAATTATAATTAAATGCTAATTAAATCTGTCATTTAATATCATCATATCGAATATGGATTTTCCAATTTTGAGATGTGTTTCACTAAAATGATGGTACGATTAAAGAACTTTATTTGTTAAATTAACATTGATTACGCAAAAAAGTTGGAAATAAATTAAATAAAACACTGTGGCCATCAAATGTTATAAAAAAATAATCTTTTATTAAGATTTACACGAATCATTTATACATCCAGAGGATTTACACTGATTGATTCTCGAAATTAAGAAAAATATTGGTAGGAGAAACACCGAGAAAATATGGATCCATATTACTTTTGTTGCTTGGTTTAACCACTATTATCTATGTACACGCATAATTAGGATGTCCAAGATGGAGTTCAAAAAGGTGTTGATGGAAGATCGGAAAGGTAGACGCATAAAAAACATTACACGTTCATGTTTGAAAAAAAAGACATGAACGATCTGATACAGTAGTATATATACTCATCAAAACAAAAAGAATCAACAAATTTTGCGTGTATCGTAACAAAGAAGTGAAAAATATTAAGAAGAAAGACAATAACGATCTTGGACGAAAATGCACACGACGAAGATTAACGGCCACGTAATTATTTACAGCAAAACAAAAAATAAGAACAAAAAAAAAAATTTAGTACGAAAACAACACGAATTCGATAATATTTGAAACAATGAAATTGTATAGTCGGTTGAATGAATTAGTACATAAGCAATATGCATTCGGTAAAATTCGAAAAAATGAAAATATGTAGTCGGACGAATCAACCCGAAAATGTATGTATGAATGAATGAATAAATGAAAAATGCAATAGAAGGTTATACAATTTATAGAATTAAGAGAAAGGAAATGGACGATGGAGATTAACTAAAAGAATGAATGGATGGATGAGTTGAATTAAATGACTTAGCGAGAGTCCATGCATTTTGAAATATAAAAAATGAGAATTGCCACATAGGATGAATATGTTTTTCTTATAAAGGTATTGATGCATGCAATATATCGGAGAACAATCTCAAAATATATAATGATCTACAATCTTCCGGACTCCGATAATGTGTAACGGCCTCACCCACCACTAAAATATATATAATGAGTTAGTAACCTATGTCGAACTTATAATCAAACATATGGATTCTTGCATGAGATAGTCTCATATGAAAACACGATTTGAATAGGGTTATAAACCCATGAATTGTATACTAATATGTATGGGTAAATTGCACCTTCGGTCCCAAGAGAATGGAGTGCAGTTCAAAACAATCCCTTTCTAGATATTTTTAGTCATATTTTTTTGACAACTTTGTCACAAAAAAAGAGTAAATTGTAGTTTTGGTCCCAATAAAATATGAAATTGCAGTTTTGATCCTGAAAATTAATGAATGAGACAAAATCTGCAAAAATGAGGACCACTTTCGCATATATATATATATATATATATGTAATAAAAGTGTTTTGGTCACATTCTCTTGGGACCAAAAATACAATTTTCCTAATATGTATGTGATGAAAATCCATTTTGTAAGAGAAATAATTAAATGAAGGCAAAAACTTGTATGAGACCGGTCTCATTTGATCAAAATACTTAAATTTGGAGCCCAACTAAAGCGGCCCACCCAATTCTCGATTCCGTTATCTTGTTTTCCAAACAGGGAGTATGAATTTCTTCTTTCAAAAAGCCTCCACCTTAGAAGTCAGTCACTCACTCCTCGGCTCGGTCATGTGGCTCGATGATCTCCTCCACCTTCTGTAACTTATGGCAATCTCCCCAGTCCAGGAAAAAGAGTAAGTTCAAATCTTAAATCTAATTAGTACATTACAATTAGCATATGGACAATCAAATTGACGCAGAGAAAGAGGGTGTGAATTATTTGATTAATGAAATGCTGTTTTTTTTTTTATAGTAACATAATTTCAAGCAAAAAATAATATATTTTGAAGTACATCCTGTTAGTAAAAGTTCCTATCAACTAAAAATTTAAAAGTGATTACGTTTTAATAAAAAGTGATAATGGTTTAATAAAAACTGATAGTCACTTTTAACACAAACATTATCACCTTTTGTGGTCAAGATTACCACTCTTTGAAAAGTGACATATTTTCAAATGAAAAGTGATGCATTTTTAAGCAACCTTTATTGATAAAAATTCCTATCAATCACTATATTAATCAAAATTAAAAAGTGATAATATTTTTAACGAAAGTGATAATCACTTTTAAGAAAAATATTATCACTTCTCAGCAAAAGTTATCACTTTTTTAAAAGTAATATATTTTAAAAAAAATAGTTTCATTTTTAAGTTAAAGTGACGTGTTCATATGCATTAACATTTCTTTTTGTCGAACACCTTCAAGACATCAACAAAACACTCACCTTATGAATTTCAATACAATTCCTTCAATCTATATTCAACCACCACCAAAAGGCCATTACATGAATTACAATACAAAATCTGCAAATTCTCATATGTGTTCTGATTTCCAAACAAACTAAACAATCACTTCAAATAATTACCTGATTATGTCTACCCTCCTTGCTTCTCCATCAAATACTTGTTGAATTTTCGTCGAATTGTTGTTGATCGCCGTCGAATCGCTGTTGAATCTCCGTCGAGACGCGCCGGCCGTGAAGCGCGAGAATTGCCTCTCACGTTCTCTTCTTCGCGGGGGATTAGTTATGAGCTTATGAGATTGGGCGCAGTTTTTTTTTTTTTTTTTTAAGGCTGGGGCAGTTTTTTTTTTGGGCTCAGGGCATGCTTGTTTGGGCCGTATTATTTGAAGTCAATTTTCAATATTTGTTGTCGTCTCATACTATAAGACGGTCTCATACAAGACCAATTCTTAAATGAATTAATTTGACACTTCTCCATAAGTTCAAAATTTTATATGAAGTGGAATTCTTTCATGGTATCAGAGTTAAAAGACTCACGCCTAGACAAAGATTTTGGGTTCGATTCCCACTGAGAGCAACTCTATCCATATTAAATTGTCCATTCATTGGGTCTCCCCAAAAGAGGGTAGCAACTCCACCCATATTAAATTGTCTACTCGTTGGGCCTCCCAAAAGAGAGAAAGTTGAAAGTCTGGCCCATGAGTAAGGGGAGTGTAAGGAAAATTTACACCTTTCTATAAATTCGAACTTTTAGATGAAACAAAATTATTTTATATTTCATATGTGAGACCTTCAATACAAGTTTTTATCATATAATTACACACTTGCATGGAAAATGAAAGAATTTTCTGGCGATGGTTGAAAGAATTCCATTTCGTCAAAGTTTTATGCCATGAAAAAATTTCTATCTCATCTAAAAATTGGAACTTGGAAAGAGGGGATTACGCAAACGGCTCTTATTTAAAACCTACGAATATTAAAAAATATCTAAAATTTACGAAAATTAAAAGACAATCTGTTCTTAGATCGCGCAATCTGGAACTCCACTAATACCAATTAATGGAGGTGGTTAGAAAAATAATTAGAGTTTTCCCAGTTTTTTTTTGCAGAGCTTATTTTAAGACCTTATAAGCTCTTTACAATTTTATTTTACCAAACACTTTGATGAGAGAACTTATAAACTGTTTTAAAAAGCTTATAAACCCATCAATTCAACCATGACCCTAATTATGAAGATGGAGGAACAATCTTGTACGTAGTTGAACAATGCTATTGTACATAATTAATATATTTCAATTAATACAATTAATATTTTCAGTGAAAACAACCAATACTAACAAAGTAATACTTTTTAGTAAAACAATTAATACCATTTAAAAATACACTTAAATTGTACGGTGCTCTTGATGTATACATGTGTTTGTGGGGATGGTTTTGCACCCATCTGCTCGTTTTTTCTATGTTTATGTTCTTCCAATCCCCCTTGCCATATATACTTGAAGCGTCTTTATTGCAACTTGGCACAAGTTCCCCCTTTGTCATTATATAATTTATTATTCTCAGTGGGGCTTATTCAACTCCAAAAGTTCACTATTCCTGTATGAATCAGAAACTTGCGTGCCTTTCCACAGATTTTCAGCTTGAATGAGCTCACTCAGAGTAGATGATAGTTTCTCTCTTAGGAATACCCAGTACATCTTGAAGTGATATCCAAAGCTACTTGTATCATCAAAATCTATTTGAACCTGCATTAAAAAAAAAAAAAAAAGGGACCAGTAGAATGATTAAACAGTTCTAATAGGATTCTAATCAGGTAGAAAGAATCGCATCTGACAAAACAAAAAATATTCTAATGATGAATATGTATATATTAATTTATTTCTGAGTCCAAAAAGGAGTGGGACTTTGCAAATGTTAAATGCATACCTGCAGTGCAGGGAAGTATATTTGGATCTTGTTTTCTGCAGATATGTCGGATCCCACCAGCTATTGGCTATTGCACCACCACTGAGGCAAAACAGTTGCATTTTGGGCAGATGGCCCTTCAAAGATGAGAACATGCACTGGACAAAAAAAGTTGAATATGGTAAACTTTCAGGATCAATGCCAAAAATGGGTAAACTTACTGGCCTAAAAAAATAAACCTTATAATTTCATATGCAATTTTCAAAAACTAGATTTGGAAGCGATTCCCTCAGATCTAAAAGAAATACAAACACTATTAACGACATATCCTTTCACCAAATTCTCAATGCAATGGATCAACATTTAAATTGAATTTGAAGCGACATATTAAAGAAATTGCAAGAACAATTTTAAAACTTGAGAAGAAACTAGTAGACTGAAAAAAAAAGAGTTCAATTACATGGATTACTAGCAAGAATTCATTCTCTTAGAAATGAATAGTAAATTGTTACCTTGAACTCGATACAGGAAGAGGCGATGGTTCCAAAGAAGAGAAAGTTGTTTGCAAAGAGTAGAAAAGAAAAAAGCACTATTTATTGGCACGGAATGGCAAGGAACATTAAATTCAATTTGCCGTTCTCTGAGTGCATGAATTTGATTCGTTCTAGAATAATCCTTTACTTAAAAAAACAGGCTGGATTTAGCTCAGCACACAGAAAGCAAAAATTGTGGGTAATGAAAGAATTCCGCTTCATCTTTTGGATTCTCAACTATCCTCTTTGTGAAGGACGCCCAATAAGTGGACGATTTAATATGGGTGAGTGACTTTTTGTAGGAACAGAAGCAAGGATTTGAGCGTGAGCCTTTTGACTCTGATACCATGAAGAATTTCACCTAATAGCCCGAACTTGCAGAAGGTGTGCAATTATTTCATTTATTAATTAATATTTGATCCCTAAAGGGGGGTTTCATTTGGATTTGAAATTTGAAATTTGAATTTAGAATTTTAAAATCTAAATATTGTTCTACCTTGAGATTTGACAAAGTATTATGAAAATGATATTAATAGTAACTAATACCGTGAATTACAATTTATTAATACCTGATATTGAAACAACTAATAATTTTAGTGAAAACAATTAATACCATTCGAAACTGATACATCTATTAGTGCAATTCACTAATACCCTTCAAACAAGTTTCATCGTGAATATCATTCACAAAATACCTTCTTTTGAGATTTTCGACTCCTGTTTTTGAAAACCCAATATATACACCCTACACATGCCTATACACTCTATAAATAATATTTTTTTCTACACCACACTCTCCAATCATTTATATATGATTTTTTATTGATACTCTTATTTTTTTTATCACTTATCACACATTTTATTCTCATTTTTGCAACTTTCAATAAATCACACTAATAATTATGCAATAATTTAATCATTACAATTACAATAAACAATAATATAATATTTTAATAATACTACATCACACGTTCTTATCCATAAAGTAAAGTTAAATCCTACACTGTTTAAATCCCAAAACAAACACACACCATTATTATTTTTCAAGATTTCGAAATCCATAAATCCTCCAAATACCAAATCAAACATATACTAATAGATGAATGTTTGGTGGTCGATGACTCGTGTTTTATTTAACATTCTCATCTCAAGTGTAAGAGGATCCTAGCAGTAGAAGTCAATCCCCGGTTATTATAGCCTTAAGAATGTGTTCCCTTTCTTGGGCACATGAATCTAGATTTCCTTTGTTCCTTTACTAAATACTCAAATTTCGTATTAAATAAAAATTGTAAATTGATGTGGCTTCTAATGAAATTAACCAACTCTCGTTGTTTTAACATTATAACTCACACAAATGTATAATTAAGACTCATGCATCAATATACCTCAACAGAGATAGTTAACTCTCGTTGCGATAAACATGCATTAATATATAAATTAATAGAAAATATCATACAAATGACTCACAAGACCCATAAAGCTAACCAACCTTTGAATCAAAGTACAAAAAATCTTAATTAAAGCCATTGTCAAATTTTCACATGATCTAAAATACCAAAACAAGAAACAGTCCATGGTGTTATAAATAAAATCACTGGAAAAATAAAGAGAAGTAGAAGAACACATAATTAAAGTTAAACAATAGAAAAACTAAGTTAAAATATCAAACTCAAATTAAAAAAACAGTGTCACCTTATAGGTCTTCCAGAACAAAAGCATAAAAACAAATCATAGATCTAGAATTGCAAAAATTAAAGTAGAAGTGAAAGTATGAAAAGAAGTATAAAGTTGTTGTTTAAAACCTTAGGGTTCCCTAGGCATGCTAGGCAATAAAACCTTGAAAAGATCTTCAAACTCGCCTATATCACTTTTAGCTTCTGATAACTTATGGAGTTATGAGTTAGCTCAATCATCATCATCTACTCATGACTCCTTTTGGAAGTGGGCAAGTGTTTAACCCTTAATTTTGTGCCTTGTCTAGTTCTGAACTGTTTCTTGCACTTTTTCTCACATTTCCTACCCACTTAATGAAATTTTTGCACATACTGAATTAGATTCAAATTGAATAGCAAATGGATCAAAATCGCATCAAACATGTAATATCAAGACAATTAAGAGTTTGATTTCAATTCTACCATTATCTGAAATGAGTGCCTGCATATGAAGGAGAAAGCAAATGGTGGAATTGGCAAGGATAAGCAAAAACAACATGTCAGTGGTTAGTAACTGTACTATTGTTGGATTAAGTTTTGATTTTTACTGTAGCTTTGAGTGGAGGATCTATCTTGAATCCAATCAAACTCATGCAAATATAGGCTGTAATGTCAGCATTAAGTAGAACTCAATAAAGTTGGTTTCTTCTCTTGTAATTCTGAAGATAAGCTTGTATTCTTGAAATTTTGAGTTATCACCTGACTCTCTATCGAGTTCAACAAATTTTTTGGACTGCCATGTAATCACAGAAGACCAAATGTTGTCGGACACAACCACATACCAATGCATCCAAAATATGTTTAACAACTAAAACGAATACAAGAGAAGTATTACAGGCATAGAAGTGAAAGCCATGCATTATTTCGTTTATCTTCCTCCACAAAATAAGAAAATGAACTGATGGAAGCAATAAAAGGATATGACCATCATTAGCAATTGTAATTAAATCTATACATACAGCTTTCTCCAATTTAAGATTTTGCTAATTTGCCAGTCAACCATCTTCCAACTTTAATGATCAAATTACTCGTAAGCAATTGCATATCAAAGAATCCAAAAGTGTCAATGTTTGGCCAGCATTTGAGTTAAAAAAAATTAGAAAGTGTCCTCAACAATCTTGCTTTTTTCTTGTGATAATCATCATCATAGCAACTGCCTATCCCACATTTACACGACTGGTCTAATATCTTATGAACAACCGATATTCCACATTTATCCATGTAAATCATAAGTAACTTCATATATAGGATGAAAGCATTAAATTTTTTAGGAGCAGACACAAACCTGAATTAACAAAGATAGGGGCAGAGTCTCTAGGCTACTGATTCAAGAAACTCTATAACTTCCTTGTCCCAATTTCTCTCTATTAGTAGACATTCTGTGAGGCAGAACAGAATTAAGTGATGTTAAAAATTAAAATTGGAGACCAAAGCATACATGTCATGAATTAATTTTATTTTATAGATAAAGCCCAACATAGAGCAGAACATAAAACACAGCTTGCAAACAATATTAGCATGCAATTCATCAGAGACACCTTTCATGAACCTTGCTATCCAAGCATCGAGTTGAATTCCATTAGAAGTGAAACTGCTACAGCAAAATTCCTCCAAATCTGAAGGAATTCCTGGAAATGAAGAGATTAAAAAAATGAGTTTCAATGCCTAAAAACAGGAAGAACAACCTTCAATTTTCTGAACTAAACAAAAAGATTGAATCTTTTTCACACAAAAAATAATTAAAAAACTGCCTTCAGATTTCACAAAATCAAAGATAGGGTTTGCTAGCGCTAAAATAATTCAATCACAATCGCAAAAACAAACATGGGACTTGGACAAAAACATGGCTAAATAATTACGTGGAGAAGGTGCAACAGAATAACAGTGTGTGCATATTCTTACCATGTGGAGAAGAACAGCAGCACGCACTCAGTCCCAAATCGATGAATTTATAATTCGTCTTATGTATGAATTTCTCCCTTGTGATGGTTTTCTTGTAAAAGGGAAGAGTTAGGCTGGTAAAAGGGGGAAAACATATGAGATTTTTGTCCCACATCGGATGAGTAGTAGAGGAAGATGAGAGGAAATGGTTATAAAAAGTGGCGGAGGTGCAACTTGATCCATACTTACCTGGACGGGGTCAATGGGTGATCAGGAAGATTCATGGCCTAGGTTGGTGACCTCCATTGCACTCAGGAGGGGCGCCCGCCTAAGGTCGGCCCAAGAGGTCGAGCCTACGTCATAATTTGTGCCAGAGGGGGCCTGCGTTCGCGCGGCCCCTGCCCAATTCTAGTAAGGCTTTCGGCCCCAACTCAGTTTGTATGACAACGTCGGGCCCAATAGGCCTCGTTTAAGTTCACAATGGGCCTAATTTTTGATAGAGTCCAATTGCTCGATATATTATAATTTATATTTTTATTTTATTTATATTTATATTATATTTATATTTATATATATTATATTTATATACGTATTCATTATCATTTTTTCATTAATTTTTTGTTTCTTATAAGCCTGAATTGATAAAATTCTTTTATTAATATTTTGAGTATGAAGTAGTTTTTTAGGAATTGTTTATTAATACTTTTGAGTATAAAGTAGTTTTGTGAAAATTGAGTTTGAAAAAGTGTATTGCATTTTGCCATTTTGGGAAATGGGTAAATAAAAAAAAACCTTTATTTTTTGGGCTTTTGGATAAACAAAATTGGGACGGAGGGAGTACTATTTTTCAAACCCTTGAATTGATGAAACTCTTAAAATTAATTAAGTGGAGGTTCAATTACTAAATATACCATTATAATTAATTAAGAGTTATTTCCATAAACCTTTTCTTATCATTTTTAAGAGTTTAAAATTAATTAAGAGTTATTTCCATTAGGGGATGACACTGGGTGGGCAGGGAGGGTGCCTAAGTATCCAGACCCACCCCGCGCCTATCCTCAGTCAACCCGCCCCGTGCCCCACTGCGGGGCGGCATTTTGTGCCCCATGCCCGCCCTGCACGGGGCAGGTCCGCCCCGCCCCATTCTTTTCTTAAGAAAAATATATATATATTTTAAAATATAAATTCATGTATATTATAAAATTAAATTCACAATTAAATTATACAATAAACATAACCATGAAACCACAAATTCATCACAATCTCAAGTAAAAAATGACAATAAGTCTAATCAACAAATTCAAGATAATTAGAGTCCAAAATTAAGAAAATATATATGTGAATGTCATAATTAATTGTAAGCTTAGGGTTTAATATATATTAATAAAAAATATTAATTTATGGATGTGATTATGTTAATTTGAATGATAGAATTAAATCAATTAAGTCAATAATTAATATGCACGTTTGTTGATATATTTATGAGAGACCTTTATATATATATATATATATATATAAATATCAAATATTTAATAGAGATATATTTATATGTATATATTAAATCGCAAATTCTAGGGTGCATCCAAAGACATAGCATGCACTTGAAATTTTGAAATCAATTTGAAATTAATTTTGACCAATTAAGATCCAACAAAAAACTTGCAGGTCAGGCCCAACCCGATCAAAATTCGCAGGTCTGGCAACAAATAGGGTCGCAAATGGTCGCGCGCGCTTCAAACCGATACGCGAAGTTATATCACCAATACCCGAAGTTATATCACCGATACCCGAAGTTATAATCACCAATACCCTATATTATCAATACCCCAAGTTATAATCACCATAAGTTATAATCATCAATACCCCAAGACTTAATCACCAATACCCCAATAACTCAATAATAATATCCTAAATAATTATTCAGTAATACCTCAAGACTTAATCACCAATAACCCAAGTTATAATCACCAATACCCGAGTTATAATCACCAATACCCCAAGTTGTAATTATCAATACCCGAAGTTATACACCAATACCCGAAGTTGTAATAACCAATTCCCGAAGATATAATCACCAATACCCCAAGTTATAATCACCAATACCCCAAGTTATAATCATCAATACCCGTAGTTATAATCATCAATACCCCAAGTTATAATTACCAATACCCCAAGTTATAATTACCAATACTCAAAGTTATATTAAGAATAAATATCAATATTTCTCTAGAATATACTAGAATATACTCTGCATCTTTTTTACTTATCAGATTGATCTTTATCCTATATTTAGGGATATTCAAATGGTACATATTTGGCTATATAATAGTATTCAACCTCAAATCTCTCTCCTCTCTCTCTGATCGTGGGATAACCTTTATTTGATTGTTTCCACCGCCTGGAGACCTTTTCCACGCAAGCCAAATTATCAATTCCTATTCTGAATTAACTCCACCGCCTGGAACCAAATCTTTTGGCACGCAGAAAATCCTCAATTTAATGGAAATTATCACTGGGCTTCATCAAGTGGTCACTGAGACCGATTTCTCCCATAAATTTTGATTTGGTTTCATGTTTTAATTTGTTTTGGAGATTGATTCAGATCCGAAGTTGTAACAGCTAGTTTTTCGGTGAATTCTATGAGGAGGAGACAAGATATGGAGAAGAAGGAAGGTATGCGATTTGCTTGATGAGAGAAGACGGAGAAGAAAGGAGATATGCTACGGGTTGGACTGACCCGCGAATTTCAAGATTTGGTTAAAATTGATTTTAATTTGGGTGTAAAATCCAAGTGCATAGTATGCACTTGGATGCACCCTAGAATCACTCATATTAAATAGATTGCGGGGCGGGGCGGAGCGGGGCAGGACAATATACATACCCATACCCAATCTGCCCCACGTGCGGGGAGGACCTGCCCCATTTTCAGGACGGGGCGGGGCGGACCTGGCCCAACCGGGGCGAGGCGACCTCGGGGCGGACCGTTTGCCATTCCTAATTTCCATAAACCTTTTGTTATCATTTTTTAAGAGTTTGCAAATCCTTTTGTTTAATCCTCAAAATAGGATTTTTTTCCCTATTTTCTTGCCTTGGGCTTGTTATTTCCATAAACCTTTTGTTATCTTTTTTAAGAGTTTTGCTTAAGCTAATATGTGTTTGTGTTGGTTATATCCGTGACTTTTAGTTTAGGTTATATTATATTTTGGGAATAGATAAACTGTGTTTGCAATAAATGACGAGCCTAGGAGTAGGGCTTGGTGTCATATGACTTTTATATTTCAAAAATGTGTTCTAAATTGATTACTGTATTCGTATAGAGGGTATAACTTATACCCAATCTGTTGTGATGAATGAAATTTCTTTAGTTATATAAAAAAAAAAGAATAAATACATGGTTTTCTGTATTTTGCAAAATTTAATATCAATGAAGGAGAGTGATGGTTCTTGTGTTAATTTAAGGAAGAAGATGATGGAGAAGGGATGAAATTTCTAATTTTAAGGTATTTATGCAGGGGTATACTAGTTATTTTGTATTAGGCTATTTTAGTACTAAATTTTTTGAACAATGAATATTGGGGTATGAATAGTCCCATTCATTTTGATAGAAGCCCCAGTTTAAATTGCTATATTTTGTCATTGTGATGAGCGGAGAGTGAGGGAAGTGCACTTTTGGTCCCATAGGACACGGTGCTGTTGCGAAATGGTCCCAACTATTTCAGACATAGTCCCATAAGATTTTTTTGTTGCATAATTGGTCCCATAAAATATGAAAAATGCAAGAACCATCCCACACTCACTCACGCCGTTAATAAATTAACGGAAGTCGTCACATGCAAAGCACGTGCGTCCGTTTTCAGTCTAAAATCGAAGAAAATCACCAAAAAATACGTGAATTTCAAATTTTCATTTGGGGAAAGAGAGAGAGAAGCAAAACCCTAATTCCCAAAATCAAAATACTGAAATTTCGTTCGATCAAGGAATACCGGGGAGATTAACGCATATTATCAAGAATATTAGGGAGATTGACACCACCAATGTTGCGTGGAGTTGGCATACGCGGAACATCAGAGCCTGAATATGGTATGTATTTCATTCGTATGTATTATATTTGCATGTTCGTGTTTCTATTGAAATGTGTGTGAATCGATATGACTGATAAGAATCTATAGATTCAAATGCTATTGAGAGTTTCTGTTGTTATTGTTTAGGATTTTGATGAAATTTGTTGAGGGGTTTTGCTATTGTTTAGGATTTTGATGAAATTAGTTTAAGGGTTTTGTTGTTATTGTTTGTTTCTTATATAGGTTTAGGATTATGCTGTTATTGATGAAAATTTTCTTGCTGTTATAGGTTCTGAATCCACGTTTTATAGCTTAAAATTGCATCATGGTGGAAGCATGTTGCTTGTGGGTAGTAAGCATGAGTATAGCTATGTCGGGGGTGAAGTTTCGTTTTTTGACTTTGTGCCAATTAAGAGGGCAAATATGGAGTACCTTGATTCCTTATCTGAACAACTAGGTTATAAGGGGGAGAAATTATGGTTTGTGGCGAAAAGGGACCATTCAGTCAGTTGAAGGGAAGTTTGATTTAGATCAAGTCTTCAAAGGTCACAAAGAACATTATATAACAATGTGGTTGGTGGGTGAGAAGACAGTAGATGATCCAGGGCAAAAATCTGATGAGGTACAAGAGCAAGACTCGGAGGAGGTACAAGAGCAACAACCTGGGGAGGTACAAGAGCAAGAATATGAGGAGGAACAAGAGCAAGAACCTGAGGAGGAAGAATATCAACATTCTGAAGAGGAGCAAGATCAACATTCTGAAGAGGAACAAGAGCAACAACCTGGGAGTGATGATGATTCAGAGATGAAGAGAACAGTGATGATGATGATGATTTCAAGGATGAAGAGGACAGTGGAGATGATATTCTTGATGATATCATCTTTGAGGAAAATATTGATAAAGAAGTAGAGTATGCAGGCCTTGGTGACAATCCAACAAGAGTTAGCTCAGAATCAAGTGAGGATTCAAATTCCAGTGATGAAGAAATTGATGAGCTTGCAAGTGTTTCTTCATTAGATGAAGATGATGATTTAGCTGTGGACAGAACACTAGTATTCAGGCCCTCTCAATTGAAAAATCCAGAATTCTTTTTGGAGCAAATATTTGCTAGCAAGGCATTGTTTAGAGAAGCAGTGAATAACCACAGTATAAAGACTGGAAGAAGTATTGGATTTCCAAAGAATGATGCTAGGAGGATGTATGCAGAGTGCAAAAGTGATGGCTGTGATTGGAACATACATCTCTTGAAGATGAAGGATCAAGAGGCCTTTCAAATTAGGCAGTACAACCTTGATCATACTTGTGCTAGGAAGTATCATGTGAAAAATGCTCACTCAACTTGGTTAGCAAAGAAATTTGAGAAGGATTTTAGAGCTGATCCAAATAAGTCCACCAGGGGATTTAAGAGGTCTGCCATTAGTGATTTGGGGTGTTATGTATCTAGAGCTCAAGCATATAGAGCTAAACAGAAAGCTTTGGAGAAGATTGAGGGAGATGCCACTGAACAATATGGGAAACTGTGGGATTATGTTAATACTTTATTGGAGAAGAACCCTGGATCCACAATAATTCTGAATGTGGACCACACATCTGATGGCAACACTAGATTTCAAAGATTGTACATATGTTTGAATGCACTGAAGCAAGGGTTTAAGTCAGGTTGTAGACCTTGGATAGGTGTGGATGGTTGTCACCTAAAAGGTCCTGCAAGTGGAGAAAACTTGGAGAAGAATTAGCACAGGAAATGGAAGATGAAGAGAATTCGAGGAACTTAAATCCTGAAGGAGGAGTTCCTGATGTGATCCCTGATGTGATGACACAAGATGCCAATGAGAACCCCCCAATGACACAAGATGAAACAGAGCATGCCACTGTAAGTTTTTTTCTTTTTAAATACTAATTATAAGTTATTTTGATCTTTTAAGTAATTCTGATTTTTTAATTTACTTTTTATAGATCCCAACTGGAACTGTAATTGATGCATTTGAGAATCCTCAAGAAGGAGAACACAATGGCAGTGTAAGTTATTTTTTTAATTCCTAATTACAAGTTATTTTAATCATATTTTAAGTAATTCCTTCAAGCATTTTTCAGATGCCTGATGCTACTGATGAGACCACTACCAATTATAAGAGACCCATTCCTAAACCAACCACCAGAGGAGGAAGAAGAAATATGAATGGACAATCGAAGAAAAGAAAATCAGGAAAAGATGACAGTGTAAGTTTTATAAATATTTGCATATTTTGTTTGAAATGTTTTAGTGTTAGATCTGACAATATAACATATTTTGTTCATAAAACAGATTGCTACTTCAGCTAGTACAGCTAGTTCGGTTGCACAGAGTTCACCAAACCCTGTGGCATTCAATCCACAGAACTTCATTGGAGGTCAACCAAGTGTAAGGCCACAAGGAGTTACTATCAGAGGGCCTGCTCCAATGGCATTCAACCCAAATTCATTTATAAGAGGTACAATCAATCAAGATGGTGGTACAAGCACAAGCATTGGCAAGGATGGAATGAGGGTAATCACCAAAGGAGGTCAAAAATTTGTGAGTTTGTCTAGTCTTAAAGAGTTTGCTCATCTAAAATCAAAGAAATAAGTTGGGATAAAAGATGGTTTTTTGTTGTTCTGCTCATCTAAGATGGTTTTTGTTACAACCTGATAAGAATGCCTAGAGCCTTTTGTGTTTTTGCAAGTCTGACTTATTGTAGTTATGGAACTTATGGGAACTTGTGGTTGCAAGTCTGTCTTTTGTGTTTTTGAGGTAGATCATGGCCTGCTTCTTATGGTTGTATAAACTAAAATTGATGGATGGATGACATATTTATTTTCAGCTTCTTATGGCCTGCTCCAATGACATTTTGTGGTGATGTTTCTTTAATGGGTTGTTAGTTGATTTAGTGTATTTTACAGTTTGTTCAAGAGAATTGACAACTAGGAATAGATGCTAATATAGCTTACATTCATTGATAAAATAGTACATACATGCTAATGTTTGTTAATAAAACTTGCATACATAGGAAAGAAACTTAGGTTAGTTTAGCAACTTCAAGATAAGCAAAAGAGTAAAGACTAGTGCAATTGCAATGAAGATTTGCAATTTTTCAGTCAATGTCTTCATCTCTTGAGCCATGACCTTGATTTCTGCTGCCATGATCTTGAATTCTTGAGCCATGTTCTTCATTTCTTCATTCATCTTGTTTGTGTCTTCAAGCATTTTGTTCATATCTTCATTTTGTTCATCCGCCCACATAAAAAATCCACAACCACCATCTTCACTCAAAGAGTCGGCACAATTATGAAATACCCATCCTTTGCTTTTAGGTTGTGAAGAAATGTAAGTATAAGCAGCCTTACCATAGTAGCAAACTATGTATTTCCGGGATCGGCTTGAACATGAGGAAGAAGACATGTTCTTGAGTTTGCTCTCTTGAGTATGGATTTTTTTTCTTGTGAAAATAAGCACAAATATGTAAGAAAGAAGCATTTATATATGTATGTTGCAGCCCTTAATTCCCTCCATTTCTTGTAGGGGTGATGAGTTTCCCTCCCATTTTTAAGTTATTCCCTCCATTTATTTTGGGACCATATGCGTAAATTTTTGGGACCATTAGTGTAAATATTTGTGTCGAATCCTGTGGGACCAAATCTGCAACGAAATTTAACGGATTGACGACAGAAGTGTAATGTTGGGACCAATTATGCAACAAAAAATCTTATGGGACTATGTCTGAAATAGTTGGGACCATTTCGCAACAGCACCGTGTCCTATGGGACCAAAAGTGCACTTCCCTCAGCGGAAGGTTGAGGTTAAGTTAAAGGATCAAATATATTATTAGACCTTCTAGAGAATGATTCTGTATTAACTTCTTTTAGTTAGGTTTGTGGATCAAATATATTATTAAACCTTCTAGAAAATGATTTTGTATTAACTTTTGAGTTCTGAATTTTTAACCCGTATGCGTTTATATTTGATATAAATTTATGTTCAATTCAATTCAAAATTTAAAACAAACACATATTATCATTATTTTTCATTATTTTTTTCTAATCCATAACAAACACATACTATTACTTTTTTTTTTCAATAAATTGCGACTCTAATACATAATAAAAAATAGTGGAGCTCTAACCATTTAGAGATATTTATGATTAGTTTGAAATCCTAAATTTTATCATTTGGATTTCCGTTGTTCACCATAATTCCAAAACAAACATAGCTATTAATGTTGTCATTGACCTCACCCTAGCACAAACAAAGTCTCAATTATCATTAGCGTCTAAGAGATCTTACAACTAAACTAGCAGCCGAGAAATTGGACAAACCTTTTGAAATGTCACTTGTGTTGATAGGCGAACATCAATCCTTGTGTGGACCAGGATTAAGCACTTTAACATCAAATCAAGAATGGGGTGCGCTAATCAATCTGGGGAATGTATAAAGTGACGAGCAACTACCTCGACGAACACCTTATGAGCGAACATGTTTTAAGATCCGGGACCAGACATGAACATTCCACCAAGCCACTGATGACGAGCAACATTGATAAAAGGTGGTGTATCTACCAGCCTAAGAGTGTATGTAGACGAACAAAAAACCAAGATTCCAAAGCTCAGCTCAAGAAATATAGGCGAACAACCTTGAAGCCATATCCTCAAAAGGTGAACAACTTTTATTGACAGGTCCTATTGGACAAATCAAGCCAACCTGGATGAACAACAATGAGTCCGAGATAAGACCAAAGAAGACTTTGTAACTAAGATTCAACTTAGATAAGGTCAAAGGACAAATGTCTAGCATGCAAGCTAGGAAGTCCAAGAGTCTTGGACACCTCATGCTTGCTAGTCTCTATAAATAGTTTTTCTCCAGCTGAGAAATACAAGTTCAAATTCACAAATAATTCCCAACACACATACAAACACACCTAAACGTACACATACACGAGATAAATACGATTTCGACTTTCGTAACTATAAATTCATAACCCAAATCTTCGATTTACCATTTACGGTGGTAATCAATCACACGTAATTGATTGGTGGTCTTAAACCAAACTAAAACAGTCACTAATCCATCCAATTAAATTTGATCACCAACAAAATTGGCGCTAGAAGAAGGGTTCGAACCTTCAATTTAGTGTGATTAATCAAGAACTTCAAGCTGAAAACTTGAAGATTTGAAGAAAACCTCAAGAAATATTTGAAGATTCAAGCAAAAGTGTTCTTGGTGTTCTTCAATATAAAATTTGTAGACAATTTAGTTTGAAATGCCTCAATCCAAGGAAACACAAGGTTCACGCTTATCAAGGAGAGCATCTCCTACTCGAGCTTCATTGGCTGACCACCAGGATCGTGAACCCCGACATGCGAATAGATCGCAACATACAACCATAACCTCCCACCTGAAATGGAGGCCCTAGCGAACAACCCTAACGAATTGGCTAAGACCATTGCTGCTCTCCAAGCTCTCCAAAGACAGCAAGAACAAAATAGACCTTCACAAGCAAGGCCTAAGGATAAACCCCTGGAAGTTGTTAGGGCTAGGTCTGTTAGGGGCGAACAACACAAGGTGAACAGTGCCCAGGTCAGGCGGGATAAGGGTAAAGCCAAGGTGGCCAACCGGAGAGAGGAGCAAGCTGAGTCTGCTCGCGGGCGAACAACAATGTCGAGCCATGGGATAACCCGTTCCAGTGTCCAAGATAGACTTGGCCAACCTCAGCCTCAAGATAAAGTTGCTCGCCAGGGAGTAGAACATGGGCGAGCAACTTTTGAACAACCTCGCCCATCAATTCATGAAAGACTTTCCCAGTCTGCCTTCAGGCGTCTAGGGCCAAATGCGGCGAACAACCCTAGAAAGCAGCTCCAACACATGCCCGCTCCAAGTGAGGGACTGCAATGAGCAGAAAGGCTTGTGCCTTTGCTCGCCGAACAGCCTCCAAGCCAGGGGGCATCTTTGGATGAGCTGTTAAGCCTAAGAAAGGCTGTGGAGAGCATGCAGGAACAATTGGACCAACAAAGAGGAGTGGAGACGACCAGCTTACCATCATCACCCCTATCGTCTATCATTCTGAAAGCCCCGATTCAGAAAAAGGTCCAATTCCCGGCAGGTATACAGTATGATGGCCTTGCTGATCCCAGGGTTCATCTGACAAAGTATTCAGATTATATGGTCTCAGTTGGAGCCAGCGATGCCACCCAATGCCGAAACTTCCCATTAACTTTGAGGGACCGAGTGCACAAAAGGTTTTTGGCAATGCCACCAGCATCTATCCACTTGTTCATCCAACTAAGTCGAGAGTTCCTCTCCCATTTCTCAACGAAGGAATCATATTTGTCCCAAAAACACCGGTTGTCGGACCTAAAGCAAAATGACGATGAGTCGGATCGGGCGTTTATGGAAAGGTTCGACAAGGTGCTATTGGAAGGGGAGCCCGTCAGCAAAGACACAAAAATTGTCGCTGTTATGGCCGAATTGAAGAAAGGATCAAAGCTATGGAAAGAGGTATGTCTGAAGTGCCCAAAAAGTTATACCGAATTCAGAAAATTAAACCGGCATATTCGTTTCCATGCATGAGGCTTTGCAATCAAACTTGGGGGAGACCAAAGCGGATCCCAAGGAGAACAACAAGAAACCTAGCGGAACAGGCTATCGAGTCCCGAAGAACATGAAGGCATTCAATGAAGGGACGGAGCTTAAAGAAAAGTTGAACCAGGTGCTAACAGTGTCAGTCGATACTATATATGAAAATGTGAGAGAGAAGGAGTTGCTCTCCTCTCCACGGAAAATCCGTCAGGACACTGGCAAACTCAACCCTAACAAGTACTGTGCCTACCATCAAAGCGTGGGGCACTTTACGAGTGAGTGTAGAGATTTGCTTAAGCAGCTTTGGTGGTTTTACGAGGAAGAGAAACTCTCCGACTTTGTTAAAAGACAACCTGGAAAGAGAGCCCGGGAGAACAACTCCGAAGATGAGGATGATCAACCTCAGAAAAATAATAAAACCGGGCAACCAGTTCCAGCCGTTACTGCTCGTCTACTTGAGGACCTATACATGATGGAACTCGCGGGACCAGCGGGAGGATGTTTTAATGGATGACCGCCAATCTCCAACTGAAAAAGAAAGGCCGAATTGCGAGCGATCGATCAAGTACAAGGAATGAGGGTTAAACCATCCATCATGCAAACAGTAGAACTGACCTTTACTGAAAAGGATTTGGAGGGAATACTGACCCCCCACAATGATTTGCTCGTGATCTGTGCTAAGTTCATGGAGACTAAAGTACACAGATTGTTGGTGGACACCGGAGCCTACACCAACATTCTTTTCAAGAAAACGCTCGACCAACTTGGAGACTACTCGGGCTACATACGAGCTTCAAATCACATAATTTTAGGCTTTGGAAATGCTGTAACAGTCCCGTTAGGAGAAATTAGGTTGTCCATTCAGCTTGTAACGGTTGAAGAACCTGATAAAAACATAATGAGAATGGTTGATTTCTTGGTCGTCGATCAGGAATCAACCTACAACGGGTTTCTTGGTCGACCTTTCCTAAATGAATTTAAAGCTGCATGTTCAATTTACCATTATTGTCTGAAGTTCCCGAAAACAAGTGGAGCAGGCACAGTAAAGGAAGATCAAAGAAAGGCTTGGGAATGCCTTCTGCAGTTGCAGACAAAGCACGCACTGATATCCATGATGGAAGCCACCACCAGCTATCCTGCTAATGAACCATCAATACTGGAGAACATGATGGACATAGAGGAGGACCACATGGATACGGACGAACAACACCATGACGAGCAAGTGTTGGACGAACAACTTATCACCACCCATGAAGAAATTCACTCTGACGAACAACAAAGGGGTGGTGACGAGCAACACTCACCAGATGACTTGGAGGGCCAGGTATTGACTAATAACAATGAGTCAGGACCCACAGATGACCTAGATCCCCGCCTGGGAGCAGAGCCAATGAGCATCGAAAATGATTTCAACCCTGAGGGACCAATGCTTGATCCTCGTTGGAAAGGACAAAAACGATGAGCAACTCCAGTCGAAGAACTGGAGGCGTTCAAAGTTAATCCTGAAAATAAGGATCTCGAATTGTACACAGGATCTGAGCTCCCTGAGCCTTACAAATCCCGAATGAAAGAATTCCTCAGCAAAAATCTAGATATTTTTGATTGGTCTCATGCAGACATGGTGGGAATAGATCCAAAACATGCTTGTCACAAGCTCAACATCAGTCAAACAAAAAGGCCTGTCCACCAAAAACGAAGAAAATATGGCCCAGACAAGTATCAGGCTTTGAATGAAGAGGTAAAGAAGTTGTTAGACAACGATCTAATCCGACAAGCACTCTGTCCATAGTGGGTAGCAAACCCAGTCCTTGTGAGGAAACCAAACGGGACCTGGAGGCTATGCATAGATTTTACGGATCTGAATGCAGCATGCCCGAAGGACAACTTTCCTCTCCCTCATATTGACCAATTGGTGGACAGCACAACAGATCATGAAATGCTAACATTCATGGATGCCTTTGCCGGGTATCATCAAATTCCAATGCATCCAGATGATCAAGAAAACACAGTATTTTATACGAACAAAAATTTGTTGTGTTGGAAGAGAATGCCCTTCGGCCTCATCAACGCCGGAGCAACATACCAAAGGTTGGTGAACAAGATGTTCGACGAACAAATCGGAGATACGGTAGAAGTCTATGTAGACGATATCGTAGTCAAAAGCCCCCGAAAAGAAAATCATCTCCAGCATTTGACCCAAGTGTTCGATATTCTTCGACATTACAACATGAAGCTAAATCCGAAGAAGAGCAGCTTTGGAGTCCATTCTGGAAAGTTCCTGGGCCATCTTGTTAGTCAACGTGGGATTGAAGCCAATCCAACAAAAGTCAAAGCTATCGTGGATATGCAACCACCGCGTTCGATAAAGGAAGTGCAAAGGCTTACAGGATGCCTAGCAGCATTGAATCGATTCATATCCAGATCGGGGGACAAATGCCGTCCATTCTTCGAAGCCATCAAAAAAGGAAAGTTCACATGGACTAACGGCTGTCAAAAGGCATTCGACCAACTTAAGGACTACCTGGGAGATGTTAAAATTCTATCAAAGCCCGTCCCAGGAGAAAAGCTATACTTGTACTTGGCAGCATCAGAAGTGGCAATCAGCTCCGTTTTGGTGCGAGAAGACGGCAAATTCCATCAACCCATTTACTACGTCAGCCAAGCTTTGCACGAAGCAGAGATCAAATACTCTCCAACAGAGAAACTGACGTACGCACTTGTCATGAGTGTGAGGAAGTTACGACCATACTTCTTTGATCATCAAGTCGAAGTTCTAACAACTTTCCCACTCAGACAAATTCTCCATCACCCCGACACAGCTGGTCATCTACTAAAGTGGTCGCTAGAGATTAGCCAATTCGGGGTAACCTATGCTCCTCGAACAGCGATCAAAGGGCAAGCTTTAGCCGACTTTATAGTCGAACTAACCTTCCCACCAGATCAGACGAGAGGACTTGATCACCCCTGGCATCTTTATGTTGATGGGTCTTCGACTAATGTAGCCTCGGGGGCAGAAGTGGTTCTGATCAGTCCTGACAGACAAGTATTCACCTCGGTGATCAGATTTGGTTTCATGGCAACCAACAACGAAGCTGAATATGAAGCTCTCATTGCTGGTCTCCACTTATCCCTTGCAGTAGGTGTCAGACGGTTACAAATATTTTTCGACTCACAATTGATTGTGAACCAAGTCCGAGGTGAATACGAGGCGAAAGACGATCATATGATCAAGTTTCAGCTAATTGTTGCTTACCTGATGTCCTTGTTAGATCAGGTCTTCATTGAACAAATTCCGAGGACAAGCAACACACAAGCAGATGCGTTGGCCCGACTAGCAACAAGCGAAGAACCTGTAGAGTTGGCAGACATTATAATCACAAAGATGAATGACCCATCAACAAGAAGTTATAATGTCAACCAACTTAACGAACAAGCAAGTGAATAAGAAGACTAGAGAACAAATATAGTCAAATACTTGAAAAGTGGGGAAAAACCAAACAACCCTTTTGAAGCTGCCAAGCTAACAAAGCAAGCCGCCAGATACACTCTGGTGGGCGAGCAGCTTTACAAAAGGGGAATCTCAATCCCACTTCTCAAATGTTTGCCTAGGGGGCAAGGACGAGCAATACTCGAGGAAATACATGCCGGAGTATGTGGAAATCACACTGGGGGGCAAGCCTTGGCGTACAAAACTATCAGACAAGACTATTATTGGCCGACTTTACGTCAAGACGCAATCAAGAAGGCAAAAACTTGTCATCAATGTCAAGTTTTTGCCCCAAACATTCATACCCCGGCTCAACAGCTCGTATCAGTTTACAGTCCATGGCCATTTGCAAGATGGGGGATGGACATTATTGGTCCCTTCCCAGCAGGAGTTGGAAATGTTCGATTTGCCGTCGTGACAATAGACTATTATACGAAGTGGGCAGAAGCAGAGGCCATGGTAAAGATTACGCCACAGAAAATGATCAACTTTATTTGGAAGAACATTATTTGTCGTTTTGGGGTTCCACAAACCATTGTGACAGACAATGGTCCGCAGTTTGATGGGAAAGAGTTGAGAGATTTCTGTACGAAGTGGGGGATCAAAAAACATTATTCTACGCCTTATCATCCCCAGTCAAATGGACAAGTCGAAGTCGTGAACAAGATAATCAAGCATACATTAAAAGTACGGCTGGCGGAAAGCAAAAGCAGTTGGTCTGAAGAACTCCCAGAAGTCTTATGGGCATACAGAGTTTCTCCCAGGTCAAGCACCAGAGAAACACCTTTTGCAATGGCTTCCGGAACAGAAGCTGTGATACCAATTGAATTAAAGACCAATACAATCAGGACGACCAACTTTGATGAGCAGGCGAACAACTCTGCTCTAGCTACAGAAATGGATTTGCTCGAGGAAAAAAGATTAAGTGCCGAGCTGAAAAATGCTTCCTATAAGCAGCGAGCAGAACGCTACTATAATTCCCATGTTAAAATCAGGGAATTCAGAGTTGGAGATTTGGTTCTAAGAAAGTTGCTCGCCCAACCTCCAGGTGTATTGGGACCAACTTGGGAGGGCCCGTATCGTATAACGGAAAAATTTGTTAATGGTGTATACTATATTGAAGATATGGAAGGCAAGCCGACCCAATACTCCTGGAACGCTATACATCTAAAGAAGTAATATCAATAAGTCGAACAAATTATTGATTGGGCGAACAAATATCTTGGGGGGAAAGTGAACCAAGTAGGGCAAACCAAAAACTTGCCTAATTTTTTGAAAATTTTGCTAAGTATAGAATGAAAAGTTGTTCGGCACATTGTATAGTCTAGTGCTGTTTCATCTTTTTTAATTTTAGTCAAAGTTGCTCGGCAAAAAATATTATAAGCGAGCATGTTTTAGTTATTGTTCAAAGTTGTTCGTCAGATTGTATATTTTAGTGACGAGCAGTCTTACAACACTTGTAAATTTTTTACATTATGTATATATAGTTGTTCGTTGAAAGAATAGTCCAATGCTCGAGGTACAAGTCCATTTTTAAGGACCAATGCCACTTAAAGGTTGTTCATTTTTTAAAATGGACAGAACCTAAGGCTAAACCCTGATTCCATTAAAAGACAAAGTTCAAATCGAACAAAGCCCAAAATTATATGTTATAATTGCAAAAGCATTAATAAAAATGTAAAGGCAATTAACATATAAAAGGAAAATGAGCGAACAAAAGAAAGACACGTCATTAAAATAAAAGGCATTGAGCCTAAAAAATAGTACAAAAGTTTAAGTACTACAAAGACGAACAACTAAGAGGAAGAGCCTATCAAGCAGCTATTACAAAAGAAAGACGAAAAACTCTAAGTCCTAAACCTATTGCTGCTCGGCGGGAGGAGGGTTTTGAGTCTGGTAAGCGGGAGGATCAACAATCATGTCTCTGGCCATATCCTCAACATCCTTTTGTTCCCTTTCCTTAATGGCTTTCTCGTCTGCGGCCGCCGGCTCTTCTTCTTGCTCGCCTTCATCAACTTGAGGTGGAGGGCGAGTAATAGTGATACTAGGGTCAAGGCTATCAATCTTAACCCCTAGCTCGGAAATATCCCCCAACTGGATCTCAATGTTGTTCGACGGGGGATAGTGCTCCAGAAACTCGGTCAAGTCCTTGCCCATCTCTTCCACCATATCCTTGTAATCGTACACGTCAGCCATACGAATACAATCAGCGTAGGCGCAGATGTATCCCAAATTTGAGATGGGGGCAGACCGGGTCTGGAGCTCAGCCTCAAGTTGATCGCGAGTGAAGGTGCTGGCCTCCACCTCCCTAAGGCGAGCATTTTCCGCTTCAAGCTCTACAATTCTTTGTTCGGCGGCGGACAACTTCTTCCCTTCCTCAACGACCACAGCGTCTTTGCCCTTCAGTTCGGCAGATAAGCCTTGAATTTCTTCAAGGTACTTCTTCTCGTTATCGAGGTAGAGGGTGATTTGATTGTTGAGGCGAGCAAGTTTGGCCTCATAAGTGTTGATAATGGAGTCCTTCTCCTCTGTTAGTTGTCGAGCAGTACTAGCATATCGACAAACGGTTTCTTCTTGCTCGGCCAACTGGGCCATTACCTTTTGTGCCATCACGAGGCCGTTGGCGTGATGCATCATGGACAAGTGGAAGTTGTCCGCCAACCCCTGCATAGAGATAGTTTTCTCCATGGACCGTGTCCAGGCTCGGGCGACCAACTCCGTTGCCATGCAGACATGGTCGCCGGGGATCTCCCTTATGTTAACGGGAGTCTTGGAACAAGCATACTGGTGAACAACATGTTTTCTCCCAGGATGGTCATCAGCCCGATACCTGCGAACAAGAGAGCAAACAACACTTAGAGAAATTTGCAAAATTAAGAAGCAAATCTTGCTCGGCAGAGAGGGATAAAAAACTTACTCTGCGAATTTGCGGTCGTCCCAGCCTAGAAGAGTAATGTCCTCTGGGCCACGGGTTGGGGCCACATCCTTTCTGGCTTTGCCCACCCTGTCAGTAGGCTCAACGGAGGAGCGGCGAACAGCTTCTTCATCGGAGCGAGCAAGGTTCTTGCTCATTTTCTCCTTCCCCTTGTGGCCGGTAGAGACTTCTTGCGTTACGGGAGTCCCGTCAGCGCGCTTTAATCGTTTTCCCCCATGAGGGGGAGTAGGGGAAGGGGGTTCTGGTCGAGCATGGCCAGAGGGGGCAGCTTGTCGAGGAACTTTGGCCCCCTCAGGTTTGTTCGTTAATGCGAGCACTTTGGAGGGGGGGTCCCCCTTCACTTTCCTTTCTTTCGGCGGGGGCATCTCGTGTACCCTCTGCTCCAGAAGACCAAAACAAGGAGGAACTGCAATGGTAACTTGCTCGGCTAAAATAATAATAATAATAATAAATAAGTCAGAATACGAAAGGGACGAGCAAGTATTCTTTCCTCCCTTGACGAACAAGAAAGTTTGTAAAAGTTGGTGAAATTTCGTACCTGGGGGCACCTCAACTTGAGCCTCTAAGTGGTGGGGATAGGTGAGTAGGCGAGCAGCTCTCTGGCACTTCTCCTCGCTCAGATGTTGGATGGTTCTATCCGCTTTGTTGCGCAGACCGACCAAGCAGGAAGTAAATAAAAACTCTGCACCAATCTCTTCTTCCTCCGAGTTCCATTTGGGTAATCGAGGGCCTGCAAGAAAACAAGAAAAGTTAAATTAGAACAATACAGTTCAAAAGCGAAGATAGATAAACTTACGCTTAATTATTCCATAAGCAGCGAGAGATTTTATTCGTCCAATGCCACCGTATGGACCGGAAGATGCTCGCCAATCACCCCCAATGAAGAAGAAGTGCTGTTTCCAGTCCCTGATCTTGTTCGGCACTCCTTCTACCATCTTGAGTCCGGTTCTGGCCTTGAGATAGTAGTAACCTTCTTCTCCTATAGGGCACTTGGTAATTGTCATGAGATAGTTGATCTCCTCCGCAGTAAGGCGATCAACATATCCCTCTAAGGCGAATAGACATATTGCGCCGAGCAAATTCATCCATCCGATCGGCGTGATCTGTGTAATGGCTAGATTGGTCGCCTCGAGGAAGCGACCAACGACTGGGGGCAGCGACAGCTTCAAACCTGCGATCAGTGTATCAATGTTGATCGCTGTGCATCCTGGAGGTGGGCGATCAACTCTCTCTTTTCTCCTAGGGGCCCACATGTGAATGTCATAAGGAATCTTGTAGGTCTCTCAGATCAAATCAAGATCCTCCTCGAGGACAACACTCTTAATTTTGCTCGCCTGGAAGTCAGTTTTTACCAAGTCCATTACTTGTCTCTGTGGGCGAGCAAAGTTGTTCGCGTGTTCCTCAGTATATGCTCGCCATTCGAAAGGCCGAGCAACTCCAACTGGAATCTCATTTTCCAGCATCTTTGGAGATGGGAAGTTTATCCCCTAAAAAAATTCACGGGTCAGTTCGTTAAATTTGGGATCTTCCGATTCAGCACTGGACGAAGAGCCCTTGTCGGAATCCCTATTCGCAACAACCACCACCTCCCTCCCTGACGGGCGAGCGCTAGTATCCTCCACTGATCGAACAACGGAGTCTGCGTGGGGGTCCGATGCCGAAGAAATCTCAAAGGGGGGTTGGTTTCAGTGTGCCACAATGGAAAAGAGGGGATCAAGGGTTTCCTCGGATTTGTTGCTCGAATGGGAAGACATGGGAGAAAGAGAAAAAACACAAACGACAGCGGAAAATTTTGCAGACGGCGGTGAATCCCCGGAGAAGATGGTGGCGCAGGGTCTCACACTGCGGCGATGGAGATTTTTGAAGAAAAACGAGAAATGAAAGAGGAAATTGAGCAATAAAGATAAAAAGACTAACTGGAAACCGGATTAGAGGCACAAAATCGGAATAGTCGCCGGAAATCGGACAAGTCAAGCCGACCTGGACGAACAACAATGAGTCCGAGATAAGACCAAAGAAGACTTTGTAACTAAGATTCAGCTTAGATAAGGTCAAGGGACACATGTCTAGCATGCAAGCTAGGAAGTCCAAGAGTCTTGGACACCTCATGCTTGCTAGTCTCTATAAATAGTTTTTCTCCAGCTGAGAAATACAAGTTCAAATTCACAAATAATTCCCAACACACACACAAACACATCTAAACGTACACATACACGAGATAAATACGATTTTGACTTTCGTAACTATAAATTCATAACCCAAATCTTCAATTTACCATTTACCATTTACAGTGGTAATCAATCACACGTAATTGATTGGTGGTCTTAAACCAAACTAAAACAGTCACTGTTGGGAAAATGTATAAGACTTAGGTTTTGATTAGATGCCAAAATGTTCCTCCTAAGTTGATTTGTAAGTAAAACATTCAGTAGAGTTAGTGTTTAGTTAATCAGTTCAACTGTTAAGGAACTGAAGTGCAGTTAGTAATTTATAGAGTGTATTTAAGAATGAAGTCTGCTGAAGTCAAAGTCTGCTGAAGATGAAGTCCACTGAAGACAAGTGATCTGAGAAATAGTCTAAGTCTTGAATGCTTTCTAAGTGCATTCTTACTAAGACTAAAACCATCAGGGGAGGACCAAGGTCCACTGATGAGAACTAACAAAGCACATTCAATGCTAAACATATTAAAAGCTGTTAGTTAATCTGGTTGGAACAAGGCAAAATGAATTTCAGTGAAGCTTACAATAAATGAAGGAATAAGAAGGTTCTCTCTGAGGAGTTCCACCTTAAAGCAAGATAAGAATCTGGGCATGCAGACTGAAGGTCCAATGAGAAGATGACACGTCAGTGTACTTTACTGGCAGCCAACCTGCTCCAGATTGACACGTACCAAAAGTCTTTCCCTAGCTATCTACAGAAAGTTGGTGAACAGACATGGTCTTTCAGCCGTTTCTTGACAAGACTTAAAGCTTCAAATAGAGCCGTTTGAGCCAATCAGATACAAGAAGACTTACTTGAGAAGATTCAAATCCAACGGGAAGTTTTTCAAGGAAGCCTATAAATACAGAAGGACGTGCTCATTTCATTGCACGGGAAACTCACAAGATCAAAGCTATCTCTACATTCATATCAACTAGAAGCACTCGAAATTACCATTGTTTCCCAAGTGTTTCACATTTGTAGAGAGCATAACAAACCTTCTGTAACCAAGCTTAAAAGCTATATCCAAATCTTAGAAACAGAAAATCCAATCCTAAGCCTTGAGCTAAACTTGTAAGGATTATCTCAAAATAGTTGGAACCAAAACCCTACTCAAAACCCTACTCAGTGTTTAGGTTGAGAGCTAGTGTTAAGTGGTGTTAGTAAGCTGATTGTTGTATCAGTCTGAAAACTGGTTTGTTTTGGGAACTAGGACCTGGAATTTCCTAGTGATCAATCATCCTAAGAGAGGATTAGTTGATCAGTGCACCTTGGCACTATAACACAAGGAATTCCAAGTGAAAGGAATTCTCCTGTTTGATCAGGACAGTGGACGTAGGAGATCCTTCTCTGAACCACTTTATATCTTGTGTACTTACTCTCTGCTATTTTCTAAGTGTTTGTTAATCTCAAGTTTATCAAAGTAAAACGAGTTTTCTAAAGGGCTCACTATTCCGCATCTGAAAGCTAATTAGATAGTGTTTCAACTTAAAGTCTTGAGCTTTCAGTGGAGGTATTATCTCAATAAGCTTTCACAAGTAACTCTCAGCAGACCTCAAGTCCACTGACGAGCTACTGTCTTAAGTAACCTGATAAGTTTTAAAAGAAGTTTTAATTTGTAACCACAGATGTATTCCCCCCATACACCTGTATACTCGTTTCGGGACCAACAATCACTAATCCATCTGATTAAATTTGATCACCAACAACTTGCACCTATTTTTGATGAGTGGATGTGATGAAAACTTCGCTAATTAGAACCGCGATAGCTTAGGCGAACCATAACCAAGAGAAAAAATGTGAGTATGTGACATAAATGATAAACGCAATGTCATTTGTTATGTTTATTATATATTAAAAGTAGAGCCGTCAAAGTAGGTTTGACCGGCCCGTTCCGCCATATAAAAAATAAGGATTGAGCCAGTAATTTCCTAATCCACTTAGAAGCGGGCCAAAATGGACGGGCCGGTTTGGGCCACGAGTTTTGGCGGGTTTGGAAATAGATTTTGGAGGGCAGGTTGACCTCCAAAAAATGTCTTTTTTAGTATAATTTTTTTTTACATATTCTATTTTACATTATTAACCTTAATATCAGTTTATATTATAAATGATGAATTTAAATGGTAGAAGACTATTTTTATGCATTATTGTAGTTAATATATTGTGAACTTCAATTAGTAGATTTTATTTTTATTTTTATTTTTTTATGATTAATCAACAATAACTTTATTAGTATGATAAATTTTGTTTTAATATTTTTATAGTGATAGTTATCAAGATTAATTGTTTAATTTCATTTGATTTTGATAAATTCTATTTATTAGAACTTTAAAATTATATTGTTTTTAAAAATAAAATAAAATAACATATTAAAAATTAAAAGGTGGGCCAGCTCGCCAATAAGTGGGTTGGAGATTTTGCAGTCGGGAAAATTTCATCTTGCCTCGCACCACCCACCAAAAGGTAGGCTTTTGCGTGTGTTGGTCCACCCTGCCAACCCGTTTCGAATACTCTAATTAAAAGTAGTGATTTTTTTTTAAATAGATGATTGTAATTGCTATTCATTTTGCATTTGGCTGCAGTTAAAAAAATTTCCAAACATACCTTATTTTTTTTACAAATATATCCTTAAATTAAAAAACTATATTACTCATATATAAATATTATTTAAACTATAATTTTTTTTCTCTTTTATTCACTTTTCTTATTATCTTCTTCCACACTCAAAAGTTAAAACCCTAGAAACTTAAGAGTTACCAATTGAATCAAATTTTGTCTCCCTAATGAAAATAATAAATTTGAGGATGCTTTTAACAATTAAGAATTTTTGTTAGTAGCATTTTCAATATGCTTTACTCATCATTCTGATTTATGCTTTCGTCATCCAAATTATGTTAGTAGCATCTTCAATAATACCAAGACTAATTGAGTTGCCAAAATCATTCAGAAATTCTTCCTCTTCATTGTTGCCGTCACCACAAAAATAAATTGATTTAAAAAGGGGTTTGGAGAGGATTTTAAAGAGGGAATCGAAGATAGAGAGGGTATTGAAGAGAGATTTATTCCCTCTCCAAAATGCTCCTCGCCATTCTTTACACGAGGGAAAAAAATCCCTCGAAAAATGGAGAGGGTTTTAAAGAGGGATTTTGTGTGGGACCAAGCGAGGGAATATTTCCCTGGAACAAAAATCCCTCGGCTAAGCCCTCGTAAAGGGCGAGGGATTATTCCCTCGGGAAATGAGCACGAGGGAAAAATCCCTCTTTATTTCCCTCGGGAACTGTGCACGAGGGAAAAGTTCCCTCTTCATATCTGACGTGACTGGCGGTCATTGGGCGAGGGAATTTTCCCTCGGCTGATGTGTGTAATCCCTCACCCAGTAATTCCCAAAAAACAAACGTAATTCGTGGGTTTCGAACTCACGACCTCAAGCACAACCCCTCCCCCGCGGATCCGCTAGGCTAGCACCCACCCACCTCACTCCAAGCTCATATTGGGCGAAATTCGCCCCCCTCAAGTTTCGAATACGCGACCTCCATGTATGCGGAGGCCTTGCGTGTTTCGCCGTGCCGTTTGGGCAAGGCTATTTACTTGTTATGTTTTAGGGTGTAATATATATGTTTAATATATTTTCTGTTGTATATTTTAAACATAATACTACTTAATATTAATTGTTTGTTATACTTTATATGAAAATTATTATTACATATAAAATTAAACTATCACTTGTATATATTATTATAAATCAATATAACTTTAAAATAAATATCTTTTAATTATTTTTCACTATTACACATATATTGATTGTTTTTGTTTTTAAAAATAAATACTTTTTTAATTTATTTTTACTATTTACTAATGTGTGTACACATATACACATATATTGATCGTTGTTTTATTTAAAAATCAATAAAAAAGTACTTTTTAAATTCATTTTCACTATTTACTATTATGTGTACACTAATACACTAATACACATATATTTATTTTCACTATTTACTATTATGTGTACACATATACACATATAAAGTTTGTTTTTTTTAAATCAATAAAATTTTAAAATAAATATTTTTGAAATTGTTTTTCACTAAAATCAATAATAATAATAATAACAAACCAACATATATAGCTCCAATTATATCCAGACATATAAATTAAAATATCCACACATGCTCAAATATCCAGACAATTAAATCTAAATAAACAGTAAAATCTTAAACCAACATATATAGTTCCAAAACACGATCAAATATTCATGACATCTATCTCTCATCATCATCATCATCATCATCATCATCACCACCTCTTTCATTTCCAGAATAATTACCCCTCGGAGGGTAACCAGGATATACACCTCTTTCAAGTAGGTCTACAAATCCAGTTGGAGATATGGAATTACGACGAGACGGGAAAGGACCAGAAGCTGGAGGACGAGTAGGAGAGGCCTGAGGATAAGGGGCGGCGGGAAAACCACTAGGAGGAACGAGAGAAACACCACTAGAAGGACCGGTGGGAGGATAAGGGGCGTAACCAGAGGCGGGAGGATAAGAAGGATAAGCTGGGTAAGGAGGATATGAAGTAGTTGGTTGAGAAAACCCACTAGGTAGGTTTCCCTGATGTCCTTGCATCCACACCATCATCTGGTTGTGCACTTCCTGAAGCAAGTTTTTGTTATACTGTCTCTGTTGCTCTGCCAGCATTCTTTCATATCTCGCACGCTCTTCAGCCAACAAGCGATCAACATCTCTTTGGTCATAGCCGCCAACGTGTGTGCCAGATGATGTCACGCCTGGGCCAGATTGCATGCGCATCGTCTTCATTTGACCGAGACCCCTAACTTTTCTGTGTTCTGGCCTCACTATCTCAGCATACGCTTGACTCAATCGGTTCAATCGCTCATCTTCGTCCGCTGGAGGCGGTAATTGCGAGACTCGTTCCTCCATGGAGCCCTAGACATACAAAAATTGTGTAAATGAAAAAGTATATACACATGTTATTTATATTGTTAATGTTAATGTAAAACACTTACAATTATTTCAGCAATTCCCCCATACGTGTACTCCCATTCCCCACAGCTGTGGAAATGTTGCACAATTTCCCATTCAGTTGAGAGCCGGTTATATTTCTTCTCCTGTATTCCAAAAAATTCGGGTTATGTATAATCAAGTAATTAAAATCTCCCTATGTTGTAGTGTAGGATTAATTACTTAAGTATTCCTCAGTCCATTGTGCAGCTCCTTTTGCCCCTCCTTTGTGTTTTGAGGGGCCTCTTCCTCCGACCGAAGATAAGCGGTTTGTCCTACACTGGTTGCTTTTGACAATGACTTCGGACAATTGCCAGTACTCAAGTAGTGCAGTCCAGAATGTCGGCTCCCACGGTGAGTTTTTTCCTTCATGTCGATGGATCCTCTTCCAAAGACTGAGGAGATCTGTGAATCGTTCTCTAGACCTCTGGATGAACAGCTTTTTAATTACCACATTATTTTCCGTCGTCAGATCCCAGTAGGTCTCCCTCTGAAGAAAATATATACAATCACGTTTATTTTAATTAAGTAAAAATGTAGACATACATATAATACTACATACTTAACAAAATTAACAATTATCTGGAATGTCTCCCACCACTCTTTCCGCCTTCCTTCTGACACCAGCTTATAAGTGAACCCGCCCATCTCCATTCGATGGGACATGATGTTCCGAATCAACCTCGAAACAACATTCGAGGGCATCAATCTGTAGAAATATTGTTTCACACATTGATATATATTTTAATAAAATTAAATAAAAAAGACAAAGTTATATTTAACATACACATTGTGATACGTATAGATGCGTAGTTGGTTCGGACGAGGTGCATGATTGGTGAGCTCTTCCGCAGTTTCCGGAACGACAGGGTCATCCTCAACCATATCTGGTTCTTCATCTTGATTCTGCAAATCAGGAACCGGTACTCTTCCGGTTTGGGAGGAGGATCCTCAAAAGCTGTGTCGACCTATATTTGTTTCCGATGTTTTCATCTGTATTTAACAATTACGTACAGTTATAACATGTGTACAAAATATTTGGTTGGGACAACTAAAAAGAGTTGTACCGGTTCTCTCTCTTGGTCCAACTCTGGTGTACGAGAGGACGATCGCCAGCCACCGAACAAGTTACGGATACTTCTACCTCTAGCCATCTATATACATATCAATTAATACATTAAGTAACAATGTAAAATTAAAATATGTATGTACATAACAATTAAAACAAGCAAACACATCAATACATCAAACAAACACAACAAATACAGAATCCATTAATTAATTAAAACAAGCAAACACATCAATACATCAAGCGTACACAATATATAACAATATAAATTCATCAATTCATCAATCTTCTTCATCTTCTTCATCTTCTTCATCATTTTCATCATCTTCTTCATCATTTTCAACATCTTCTTCACCTTCTCCCTCTTCTTCATTCTCTACCTCAATTAGTGCAGCGTCAAAATCAACCAAAACGATAGGATCATCATCTATTTGCACATTCATCTGAGATATTATATCGTCCTCTTGAAATGGGGGAAGCTCTGGTTCACTCTTTCTATCGACTTCCACTAAGGATCGTGCCTTGGTGGTGCAAATTGCCCACCACTCTCGACCCGGTTGGACAGATGCACCGGGATACTTACAATAGTAAACCTGAGTAGCTTGACTTGCAAACACGAATGGATCATAACGACCGTACCGTCCTCTTGGATTAATGTCCACGAGTTTATACTGAGGATGTATTCTTGTTCCCCTCGGTACAGTAAGATCAAACCACTGACATTTGAACATAACAACTTTTTTTTCAGTAAGTCCAGGGTATTCAAAAACCACTACTTCCTCGAGTATCCCATAGAAATTATTTTTATTAGAATCATAGTTTGTTCCTTTAATGCGAACTCTACTGTTTATGGTTGCTTTAGAGGCACCATAATCTCGTGTGTGAAATTTGAAACCATTCACGTAATACCAAGGGTACGTGGTGACAGTACTGCTAGGACCGCCTGCGAGAGCACGTATAGACTAATCCTGAATACGATTTCTCTCCACCTATATTTTAAAATTTTACGATATATTCCATTATATATAAAAATTAATAATAACAAGTTACTTATACATATATATCACTTACAAGTTGTTCAAACCACGACGCAAATTCCATTTGAAGCACATCGTCTTTTTCAGCACCTGATAGATTCGGTTGAACAAGCAGTAGTTGCTCGAAAAACACACTATATATGATTGAGGCACAAATTAGAAAATAAAAAACAACTTAAGTTTCCACTAAGAGGTAGGTTAACTTACGCAATATACGATTGCACCTCATTGCAATTTAGTAACACGTACGTGTGGGAAACTTGCTTCTCTAAGTTTACAATCCATCTTTTACCCTTCTTTCCAAGATGTGTACCAGAAGACACAAATATCGAAAGATTACCTTCAACTGCTTCGGGTACTTCACGGATGCTGAAATTGCAAGGTACATTGTGTCGCCTCGTCAACACATGGTCCTCAAAATAATGGGAACAAAATATTGATGCTTCTTTTGTTAAATAAGCATTTGCAATTGAAGCTTCCACATGCGCCTTGTTACCCACACTTAACTTTAAATTGTGAAGATACCTAATTCAAGGTCCACGGATGAGCTACTGTAATTTTCGAATGAGATTATATTAAAAATAAATAGGTAAATTAATAGATTACCTCTCAAATGGGTACATCTATCTGTATTGTACTGGACCAACGATCTTTGCCTCATATGCAAGATGGACAGGTAGATGCTCCATTGAATTAAAGAAGCTGGGTGGAAATATTCGTTCCAACTTGCACAAGATGTCTGGGATATCATGGTCCAACCTAGTCATGTTTTCCACTGTAATGGTCCTAGATGTTAACTCCTTGAAAAACAAACTAATTTTAGTGATATCTTTCCAAATGTTGGCCGACAGTAATTCACAAAAAGCAATTGGAAGCAGTCTCTGCATAAACACGTGACAATCATGACTCTTCATCCCAAACATCTTCAATTTTCTCCAGTCTACGCAACGAGACAGGTTGGACACATAATCATTAGGGAATTTCAATTCATCTACCCACTTGCAAACAATATCTCTCTGTCTCTTATCAAGTGAATAAGCAGCTTTGGGGTACTTTCCTGTATCTGGACATCTCTGCAACGAGGGTCGACGACAGTATTCATTGAGCTCATCCCTAGATTTATTTGTGTCCTTCATTTTCCCTTCCACATTCATCACCGTGTAGAAGAGATTATCAAACACATTTTTTCGATGTTCATCACATCCAAATTGTATCGGATCAACAGCGTACTCCAGTACGGAAAATCCCAGAAAATGCTAGCCTTCTTCCAACCCCCATCTAGAACTTTGTTGTGAGCATCAACACCCTCTTCCGTAACTTTCATAAATCCAATCCAATTAATTTACTCAAGGATCGAAACACCTGTACGGATGGGCGGTGGATCATCATCAACTGTTTTGTTCTTTCTGAATGCAATCTTGTTCCTTCGATATGGATGATATCTGGGTAAGAACTTACGATGGTTGTCAAACCACGACTGCTTTCGACTGAGCCTCAAAGTGAAAGCATCCGTGTATTCTGCACAATATGGACAAGCAAGCCTTCCAGATGTGCTCCATCCAGACAACATCGAGTAGGCTGGAAAGTCAATTATGGTCCAGATTAGTGCAGCCCGCATCAAAAAAATTTGCTTGGTAGTAATATCGTACGTTACCACTCCATATTCCCATAAAATTATCAAATCACGGATCAATGGTTGTAAAAATACATCCAATTTATCCTTTGGATTTTTTGGACCAGGTACCAGAACCGTAAGAAATATGAATTGATCCTTCATGCACATCCATGGCGGTAGATTGTACTGCGTCAGTATCACGGGCCATGAGGAGTATTGTTTCCCCGACTGCCCAAACGGCTGAAAACCGTCGGTG
Organism: Ballota nigra; assembly: GCA_947034835.1. Taxonomy (NCBI): domain Eukaryota; kingdom Viridiplantae; phylum Streptophyta; class Magnoliopsida; order Lamiales; family Lamiaceae; genus Ballota; species Ballota nigra. The sequence continues at coordinate 28,200,634 of OX344730.1, forward strand.
CTCAAGCCCAACCTCACGTTTCGAATTTCTGATGCAAATTCAGGATACGACTGACCCAAGTGTTTCCAAGCCTGTGAGTCTGCAGGGTGATGCATAACACTGGACTGATCATTATTAGAGCAACTTGCATGCCATGTCATATCCTTCGCAGTTGCATTGGACTGATACAATCTTTGTAGTCTAGGGATGATGGGAAAGTAGAACATCTCCTTGAAAGTGCTCTTCTTTTTCAGTCGACCATTCACATCGCGTCTAGCGGGTTTGAACTGTGGCAGACCGCAAAACTTACAATATTCAAGATTGTTGTCCACACCCCAATATAACATACAATTCCCTGCACAACCGTCGATCCTCTCCACAGGAAGCCCCATCTCACCCATCAACTGTTTGTATCGGAAAATTTTCTGGGCACCAAATTATCCGGAGGACAGATCTCACGAACCAAGTCAACGATTTGATTATAACCCCTTTCAGATAGTCTATTTTCAGTTTTAATGTTCAGCATTCGGGCATTGAATGACAGATGAGAGTGCGATTCGCACCCAGGATACAAATCTCGATCAGCTGCACGTAACATATCATAAAACTGTGCAGCATACTTATTAGGGGGTTCCTCAACAGGCGGCCCATCATCCATATTTCCGAGGTGGGGACCAAAAGTTAAATCTGTGACCATATCGTGGTATGAGCTAGATCATGTTGTCTCATCAACTGTCCCGTGAGAAGCCGATGCGTGATCAATGTATTGATGTGGAATTTGACCCCAATTTTCCTCGCCGTGAAAAACCCAATTGTAATAATTTGGCATGAAACCATTTCTATACAAATGAGCTTTCACATCATCGGGGTACTGAAAAGTCTTGTTCCGACATCTGAATTTGTTGCAGGGACACCTAATTTTTCCTCGATTCATCCAATTCGGGTTACTAGTAGCGAAGTCTACGAATGAATCGAGTCCACTACTAAATTCGGGAGCTATCATGCCATTAATCGATCTTGGACCATACATCCAACGTAAACGACTTGAATAATCCATATCAATCTGTTTCATATTAATGAATTAATACTAAAAACCCTATAATTGATTTTTTTTATTCTCCTATTAATTAATTCATTAATATTTTCTAAAAAATTCGACAGAGTTTCATTTTAATTTTTCCGTATTCCCAATTAATCAAAATTCCTACGTGCATCCATTTACGACTTAATTAATTATAATTAATCAAGTCAGAGAGCACATATATTCTACAACAAACAAAGTATAAGTCAACAAATATCAATACCCTTCCGGCTCCATAACATATATATTTACATTATTTCATCAAAATAAACTAGTCATATATATATATATATATATATATATCATAAGCAACAAGTATTAACAAAATTAAATAATTAAATAATTTACAGTAGTTAATTATTAGTAATTAATTAACAAGATAATTAATATACATGTGTGCATATTTTTATTAATTAAGGTGTAAATTAATTATAAGCTAATTTCGTAGCTAGGTATATTATTATATTAATTAATTTACACTAAATAGCTAGTAAGTTACACTAATTATAGCTTGTTAATTCTACACAATGTAATAAGAAATACACTAAATATATATAATTTACACTAAATAGAGAATAATTTACACTAATTGCATGCAAATTCAAAATATATAATTTAACCGATTAAAATAAAAAAAATTACCGTAGAAATGTTCACAATAATGTGTACAACACGTCCGACAATTGGAGGAGTATTTTTGGAGTAGCAGTGGTGGCAGCCGGAACTCTTTGCTTCCCCTTCTCTTCTCCCTCATTCTCCTCTCTTGCTTCTTGCTTCGGAGAGTTATACTGGAAGGGACTGAATGAAGTACTATATGAGGACTTGGACGAGGGGGTTGTCGAGGGAATAAACCCTCGTCAACGGTCAAATCCTGCCACCCTGCACAAAGTAGACGAGGGTTTAAATCCCTTGTGAAGTCCTGCAAAAAGAAGACAAGGGTTAGAATCCCTCGTGTAGTCCGGTCACATCACCTGCAAAAAGTAGACGAGGGTTAGGGTCCCTCATGTAGTGGCCGATTCAAATTGACGAGGGTTTAAACCCTCGTGATACCTGTCAGACATTTAGCCGAGGGAAATAACCCTCGTGAGTTTCTCTAGGATTTTATTTCCCTCGTGAACTCTGCGTGGGTCCCACCAATCCCTCGTCAATACCCTCAGTATGAACGAGGGAAATTTTGCCCTCGTCAAAACACTCGACAAGTTTTTTTTCCCTCGTGAACTCCCTCTCTATTCTCGAGGGTTTATTTTCCCTCTTTAGATAGCCTCTTTAATCCATGCATTTTTTGTAGTGCGCTGAAATGTTTAATATTTATAGTACAATCAAATTTCAAAATCAATATAGATTAGAAGGGAACACAAAAATCCATATACAATGGCATTAATTATCGTAATTTTTATACCGCACCTTTTAGAAAATGATTCATCCGGATCTTCATCTACAAGTTTGCAAACAATATGAAGGCGAAGATGAGGGGTTTTTTTTTTTTTTTACAAATTCTAGGGTGCATTCAAGTGCATAGCATGCACTTGGAATTTGATCCCAATTTGAAATAAATTTTAACCAAAAATTAAAAATTCGCGAGTCAGGCCCAACCCGATCAAAATTCGCGGGTCTGGCTACAAACCTGGTCGTAAATGGGTCACGTGCGCTTCGTACCAATACTCCAAGTTATATCACCAATACCTGAAGTTATAATCACCAATACCCCAAGTTATAATCACCAATACCCCGAGACTTAATCACCAATACCCCAAGTTATAATCACCAATACCCCAAGACTTAATCACCAATACCCCAAGTTATAATCACCAATACCCCAAGTTATTATCAATAATACCCCAAAATTACTCAATTGACAATACCCAAGTTATAATCACAAATATCCCAAATAATTTTTTATTATTATAATTAATGTACCATCACCAACAATACCTCAATCTTGGATCACTATCCTATTTTGTCAGTGTTGAAGTTCTCCGTATCTCACCATCCCACTATCTATCTCAGCACAAATATGTCACAGATTTACTATCTCAACACATGCTTGAAGCCAAACCCGCTCAAACACCACTAGTACCGGGAGCAAAACTCTCACTTCAAAATGACAGTGGCCCGTCTGATGCCACCAAATATTATTGAGTCCTTGGAAGTTTTCAATATCTTTCACTCACGAGACCATTGCCTTCGTTTTCATTTATTTATTTATTTTATGCATGCTCCAACTGAGAATTATTGGGGTGTTGTCAAGCACCTCCTTCGTTATCCAAATGACACTAGATATTTCGCTTTTCACTTCAAACGAGATTCTTCTCCTACCCTCAATAGTTTCACTGATGTTGATTGGAGTGGTAATTGGGATGATCTCACTTCCACTGGAGCTTGTATTTAATACTCTTTGCCAAATAAATTAACTATCTTTTGCCTATTTTAGCCCAATAGTATATTCACTTCAACAACACCTACCTGCATGCACCACCCCCACACCCCCAGATTGCATACCCAACTCCCCTTTCAATAATTCCCTTTTCTGTTAATTTATTTAAGAAAAAGAAATTTTCATTCACCTTTCTCTCTTCTGGATTGTAGTGGATGTATTTAATGAGATTTAGTACTGTAGTACAAAAATGAGATAATAGAAAGTACTGGCGATTGGCGAGACCTCATGTGTTGTACTTGCAAAATTCTGTGAGGAGGAGGCGAGGGATGGAGAAGATGGAAGATATGCGATTTGTGTCTGAGAGAAAATGGAGAAGAGAGGAGATATGCGACCCGCTGATAACGGGTCGGACTGACCCGCAAATTATTTTTCGGGTTGAACTGACCCGCGAATTTTAAGATTTGGTCAAAATTTATTTTTAAATTGGGCGCAAAATCCAAGTGCATAGTATGCATTTGGATGTACCCTAAAATCACTCTTTTGTTTTTGCTTTTTTTTTTCTTTGAGAGTGAGGGATATAGTTTTTTACGTGACCACTTTGTTTATTTTTCATGTAATAATTTTGATTTTTTAATAACAAGGTTATAATTGTCTAAGTAGGGTTGTGTATAGTAATTTTTAAAAAAAAAATACATTTTTAAAGGAGTGTAAATAGTAATTGAGGTATACATAGTAGATTTGGAGGTTAACCTTTGTATTTTGTATTTTATTATCTTTAATACATAACATGCAACACTACTGATAAAATGTGATGTACATGTGTCATATATTAAAACGATAATAATGAAATATGAAATGAAGTGCCAAAGTGGAATATGAGATTTGTTCTATAATTAGTTATTTATTTCTATTTTCGTCCTAATTTACCCACATTCAATATCCTTATTCTTTTTTAATTAAGACAAAGTATAGAGTAAAAATGAATCATTGAAAGATATTAGTTGTTTACACTAAAAAATATTAGTTATTTTTACTGAAGGACATTAGTTGTTTTCTCTGAAGAATATTAACATTTTAATGAAAATAAACTAAACTTTTTGACAAAGTATAGAGTGAAAATGGTTCATACATGAATTATTGAAGGGTATTAGTAGTTATCACTAAAGAGTATCAGTTGATATTATTGAAGAGTATTAGTTGTTTCCACTGAAGAGTATTATTGTCTAGTGAAAACAAACTAAGACCCTTCAGTGCAAGCAACTAATGTCCTTTAGTGAAAAGAACTACTATTCTTTAGTGGAAATAACTAATATCTTTCAATGATTTATGTATGAACCAATTTCATTCTATATATACTCAAAATTCTTCAGTTAAAACAACTAGTACCCTTTAACGAATAAATGTATGAACCAATTTCACTCTATAACTCCAATTTATATTATTCATCTTTCAAATTTTTTTAGATAATCGATGAATATATCTAACGATATTGATTTCATACTATGAAACTTGTTTATAAGAGAATCTGTAAATTTTTATTGAATCATAATTATTCTTTTCTATTTCTTCAATTCTATATCTCTCACATCTTTTATTATATTTAAGATGACAAAAAAGTAAGTAAATAAGAAAAGGAATGGAATTATTAAAAAATAGGAAAATAAATAAGAGGGAATATACAAGACTGAAGAGATAAAGATTAATTAAGGATAACACTATTTAAACGTTAATTTTTATAAATAACTAAAAATACACTCAATATGAAACGTTACAGAAATAGAGAAGATGATAAAAGAGGAAAAAAATCTAAACAAAAAAGGAAAACTTACCATTAATGATATCTTATAATTTGAATCACAAAGTTTTTGTCATATATCTCAAAATCATTCATTATATCTATACAAGTGTAATTTATAAATGAATTAAATGAAAAATAAATCACCAATTTTTATAGATTTTTCAATTGTTAGAGATGTTTTTGAAATATGTAATTTGATGCACCATCTTTTATATTGGTGTAGTTTTTTTTTTTTTTTTCAAGAAGGATATATTGGTGTAGTTATATCACATGATTATTTATTAATTGTTATTTTTCTCTCTCATATGACACACTCTGTGCTGTCACTTAATTAACTCATTATCTGCACCACCAAACATCCAACTCATCTTTTGTCTTTTTTTTTTCTGCACTAACCTATGCCGCCTGCTTATTTAAGGCAAGTTTAGGGAGTTTGAAAACTCAATTAGATTTGGACAACTTTGGAATTTGAGAAATGATTTTCACTAATTCCACAGTAATTGAAAAAACCCCTTAGAATCGCTCCTATATATTGTGCTTTTCTTTGAGATTCTTCAAGTTTTTTACATCATAGGCTGAAAGTTTCATTAAAACCTTATGTGTGTTGGATATGTCATTTTAAGTCTATGGTTTTAAATAAATTTGTGAAACTCATTTTTAATTTGTGAAAGGAATGGATTTTTTTGGTTTAATTTTGGTTTCATTCCTTTCTCATTTGAATCGTTTTCACATTTCAACTAGCCAACTATTTTTTTTTCTATTCTTTTCAAGATTTGATTTGATTTTCCAGGTATTCCTTGGGTTTTGTGGGAATTTTATGGTAACATTTCCATTTGACAAAGTTTGGTGTAATTCTGAATTGCTTTTTTTTTTTTCCCCGTGAAAGGGTGTTATTTATTGTTTATAAAGATGTTTCAGGTGCAATGGTTGGTATTTCTTTCAGATCTGGTGCAGTAACGGTTTTAACATATAAATACTCGTGATGAATTTCATGTCAATGTTTGGCATTTGTGTGGAATAGAGAAATAAGAAACTGACGATGTGAGTGCCTTCAGATTAAGTAAATTATGTGGCTAATCTTCACAAGCAACAATGGAACAAGGAAAAGTTAGTGGTCATCGTGTTTTGCTTAAACTGAAGGCACTAACATTGTTATTTAAATTTCTTATATATGCCACATCTAACTTTGTTTTAAATGACAACTTCTGGGAATTAAGAAACTCATCTCGCATTGTTATTTGTGGTCTTCTTATTTATCCTAGCTCTTTGTACTAATTCACTCTGGATATAAAGAATAATATTTCTGCCTCTACTTATCTATATGAATGAAATATTTTACAGTGTCATATTTTTTTTTAGTTGAACATATTTTTTGACTTTATATACTGTTTGATCCTATCTATAAATCTGACGTGATATTTTGAATTTCATTCTATAACTTATAAAAAATTAGTGCTACGTTAAATTTATCGGATGATTAACCCGGTGTAGCAGGTAAAAGGAAAAAAAATACAATTTTTTTTAATAATTTATAGGATGAAATTTAAAATTCAAATGATAACAGGACGAAAATCAAAGTCACTGAAAGTTAAATGACAAAAAAAAGTATTTTCCCTATTTTTCTACTATACTGTTTGATCCGAAATATTTATAAAAACAAAAAGAAAAGCAAATTGAGCAACCTGCACGACAACTTTTAAATATCACTTTTCAGCTTTATGTCTAACAAAAAATAAAACCAGAAGATCTCGTGATAAAAGAAATCTTAAACCACAATTACGATTTAAAAATTAGAAAATCAGGGATTAAGGGTTAAACTTTAGTGAATGATGAATGTGTTGTGTGATTTAATTGCCTGTGTTTTATTTTTTCTTAAATATTTTTTATCAGTTTTTATTTTAATCCTTTTCTCTTTGAAGTTTTTGATAATGATAAATTGAGAATGAAGTGGTTTGATGAGTTGTCAAAATAAATTGGATTTTCTCACAAAATCAGATTGTATGCTCTAAAATATTGAGGAAACAATTTATTAATCTATATATTGACATCACTAAAGGGTAATTCTACACAATGTAATAACAAATACACTAAAGGGTTAATTTTATATAAATTCACGATATTTATACTTAGTATCAATTTAATCACGAACTTTTAAATTTTTGTAAAAAAACACAACCTTTGATATTTGTTGCAATTTGATACACGTTTTTTTTCCGGCTGACAACCGATGATGTGGTTTGCCGGAGCGTGTGTCATCTTGCCACATAGGATTATACATGTTTATTTTATTTATTTTTTAAATTCACATCACAAGTAACACTTACAATTTAAATAACACATTTCTACTTAAAATTTAAATCGCAACCAAATAAATTAAACAACCAACATAAATTATATATAATACTTCTCTTTACGTACTTAGTTTTGAAATTCATTTTGTTGTTGTTTAATTTATTTGGTTGCTATTTTAATTATAAGTAGAAATGTATTTAAATGGTAAGTGTTATTTATAATGTGGATTTAAAAAATAAATAAAATAAACATGTGTAATCCTACGTGGCAAGATGACACACGCTCCGGCGAGACACATCATCGGTTGCCGGCCGGAAAAAAAAAAGTGTGTATCAAATTGCAACAAATATCAAAGGTTGGATTTTTTTACAAAAATCTAAAAGTTCGTGATTAAATTGATACTAAGTATAAAGGTCGTGAATTTATATGGAATTAACCCTACACTAAATATATATAATTTACACTAAATAGAAAATAATTTACATTAATTGCATGCAAATTAAAAATAAATAATTTAACCGATTAAAATAAAAAAAATTACCGTAGAAATATTCAAAATAATGTGTACAACACGTCCGACAATTGGAGGAGTAATTTTGGAGTAGCAGTGGTGGCAGCCGGAACTCTTTGCTTCTCCTTCTCTTCTCCCTCATTCTCCTCTCTTGCTTCTTGCTTCAGAGAGTTATACTGGAAGGGACTGAATGAAGTACTATATGAGGACTTGGACGAGGGGGTTGTCGAGGGAATAAACCCTCGTCAACGGTCAAATCCTGCCACCCTGCACAAAGTAGACGAGGGTTTAAATCCCTCGTGAAGTCCTGCAAAAAGAAGACAAGGGTTAGAATCCCTCGTGTAGTCCGGTCACATCACCTGCAAAAAGTAGGCGAGGGTTAGAGTCCCTCGTGTAGTGGCCGATTCAAATTGACGAGGGTTTAAACCCTCGTGATACCTGTCAGACATTTAGCCGAGGGAAATAACCCTCGTGAGTTTCTCTAGGGTTTTATTTCCCTCGTGAACTCTGCGTGGGTCCCACCAATCCCTCTTCAATACCCTCAGGATGAACGAGGGAAATTTTGCCCTCGTCAAAACACTCGACAAGTTTTTTTTCCCTCGTGAACTCCCTCTCTATTCTCGAGGGTTTATTTTCCCTCTTTAGATAGCCTCTTTAATCCATGCATTTTTTGTAGTGCGCTGAAATATTTAATATTTATAGTACAATCAAATTTCATAATCAATATAGATTAGAAGGGAACACAAAAATCCATATACAATGGCATTAATTATCGTATTTTTTATACCGCACCTTTTAGAAATTTATTCATCCGGATCTTCATCTACAAGTTTGCAAACAATATGAAGGCGAAGATGAGGGGTTTTTTTTTTGTTTTTTTACAAATTCTAGGGTGCATTCAAGTGCATAGCATGCACTTGGAATTTGATCCCAATTTGAAATAAATTTTGACCAAAAATTAAAAACTCGCGAGTCAGGCCCAACCCGATCAAAATTCGCGGGTCTGGCTACAAACCTGGTCACAAATGGGTCACGTGCGCTTCGTACCAATACCCCAAGTTATATCATCAATACCTGAAGTTATAATCACCAATACCCCAAGTTATAATCACTAATACCCCGAGGCTTAATCACCAATACCCCAAGTTATAATCACCAATACCCCAAGACTTAAATCACCAATACCCCAAGTTATAATCACCAATACCCCAAGTTATTATCAATAATACCCTAAAATTACTCAATTAACAATACCCCAAGTTATAATCACAAATATCCCAAATAATTTTTTATTATTAGAATTAATGTACCATCACCAACAATACCTCAATCTTGGATCACTATCCTATTTTGTCAGTGCTGAAGTTCTCCGTATCTCACCATCCCACTATCTATCTCAGCACAAATATGTCACAGATTTACTATCTCAACACATGCTTGAAGCCAAACCCGCTCAAACACCACTAGTATCGGGAGCAAAACTCTCACTTCAAAATGACAGTGGCCCGTCTGATGCCACCATATATTATTGAGTCCTTGGAGGTTTTCAATATCTTTCACTCACGAGACCATTGCCTTCGTTTTCATTTTTTTTATTTATATTATGCATGCTCCAACTGAGAATTATTGGGGTGTTGTCAAGCGCCTCCTTCGTTATCCAAATGACACTAGACATTTTGCTTTTCACTTCAAACGAGATTCTTCTCCTACCCTCAATAGTTTCACTGATGTTGATTGGAGTGGTAATTGGGATGATCTCACTTCCACTGGAGCTTGTATTTAATACTCTTTGCCAAATAAATTAACTATCTTTTGCCTATTTTAGCCCAATAGTATATTCATTTCAACAACACCTACCTGAATGCACCACCCCCATATTGCATACTCAACTCCCCTTTCAATAATTCCCTTTTCTGTTAATTTATTTAAGATAAAGAAATTTTCATTCACCTTTCTCTCTTCTGGATTGTAGTGGATGTATTTAATGAGATTTAGTACTGTAGTACAAAAATGAGATAATAGAAAGTACTGGCGATTGGCGAGACCTCATGTGTTGCACTTGCGAAATTCTGTGAGGAGGAGGCGAGGGATGGAGAGGATGGAAGATATGCGATTTGCGTCTGAGAGAAAATGGAAAAGAGAGGAGATATGCGACCCGCTGATAACGGGTCGGACTGACCCGCAAATTATTTTTCGGGTTGAACTGACCCGCGAATTTTAAGATTTGGTCAAAATTGATTTTTAAATTGGGTGCAAAATCCAAGTGCATAGTATGCATTTGGATGCACACTAAAATCACTCTTTTGTTTTTGCTTTATTTTCTTTGAGAGTGAGGGATATAGTTTTTTACGTGACCACTTTGTTTTTTTTTTCATGTAATAATTTTGATTTTTTTAATAACAAGGGTATAATTGTCTAAGTAGGGTTGTGTATAGTAATTTTTTTATAAAAAAAATACATTTTTAAAGGAGTGTAAATAGTAATTGAGGTATACATAGTAGATTCGGAGGTTAACCTTTGTATTTTGTATTTTATTATCTTTAATACATAACATGCAACACTACTGATAAAATGTGATGTACATGTGTCATATATTAAAAACGATAATAATGAAATATGAAATGAAGTGCCAAAGTGGAATATGAGATTCATTCTATAATTAGTTATTTTTTTCTATTTTCGTCCTAATTTACCCACATTCAATATCCTTATTCTTTTTTAATTAAGACAAAGTATAGAGTAAAAAGGAATCATTGAAAGATATTAGTTGTTTACACTAAAGAATATTAGTTATTTTTTCTGAAGGACATTAGTTGTTTTCACTGAAAAGTATTAGCATTTTACTGAAAATAAACTAAATTTTTTGACAAAGTATAGAGTGAAAATGGTTCATACATGAATTATTGAAGGGTATTAGTAGTTATCACTAAAGAGTATCAGTTGATATTATTGAAGAGTATTAGTTGTTTCCACTGAAGAGTATTATTGTCTAGTGAAAACAAACTAAGACCCTTCAATGCAAGCAACTAATGTCCTTTAGTGAAAAGAACTACTATTCTTTAGTGGAAATAACTAATACCTTTCAATGATTTATGTATGAACCAATTTCATTCTATATATACTCAAAATTCTTCAGTTAAAACAACTAGTGCCCTTTAACGAATAAATGTATGAACCAATTTCACTCTATAACTCCAATTTATATTATTCATCTTTCATATTTTTTTAGATAATCAATGAATATATCTAACGATATTGATTTCATACTATGAAACTTGTTTATAAGAGAATCTGTAAATTTTTATTGAATCATAACTATTCTTTTCTATTTCTTCAATTCTATATCTCTCTCATCTTTTATTATATTTAAGATGATAAAAAAGTAAGTAAATAAGAAAAGGAATGGAATTAGTAAAAAATAGGAAAATAAATAAGAGGAAATATACAAGACTGAAGAGATAAAGATTAATTAAGGATAACACTATTTAAACGTTAATTTTTATAAATAACTAAAAATACACTCAATATGAAACGTTACAGAAATAGAGAAGATGATAAAAGAGGAAAAAAATCTAAACAAAAAAGGAAAACTTACCATTAATGAAATCTTATAATTTGAATCACAAAGTTTTTCTGTCATATATCTCAAAATCATTCATTATATCTATACAAGTGTAATTTATAAATGAATTAAATGAAAAATAAATCACCAATTTTCATAGATTTTTCAATTGTTAGAGATGTTTTTGAAATATGTAATTTGATGCACCATCTTTTATATTGGTGTAGTTTTTTTTTAAGGATATATTGGTGTAGTTATATCACATGATTATTTATTAATTGTTATTTTTCTCTCTCATATAACACACTCTGTACTGTCACTTAATTAACTCATTATCTGCACCACCAAACATCCAACTCATCTTTTGTCTTTTTTTTTTCTGCTCTAACCTATGCCACCTGCTTATTTAAGGCAAGTTTAGGGAGTTTGCAAACTCAATTAGATCTGGACAACTTTGGAATTTGAGAAATGATTTTCACTAATTCCACATTAATTGAAAAAGCCCTTTAGAATCGCTCCTATATATTGTGCTTTTCTTTGAGATTCTTCAAGTTTTTTACATCATAGGCTGAAAGTTTCATTAAAACCTTATGTGTGTTGGATATGTCATTTTAAGTCTATGGTTTTAAATAAATTTGTGAAACTCATTTTTAATTTGTGAAAGGAATTGATTTTTTGGTTTAATTTTGGTTTCATTCCTTTCTCATTTGAATCGTTTTCACATTTCAACTAGCCAACTATTTTTTTTTTCTATTCTTTTCAAGATTTGATTTGATTTTCCAGGTATTCCTTGGGTTTTGTGGGAATTTTATTGTAACATTTCCATTTGACAAAGTTTGGTGTAATTCTGAATTGCTTTTTTTTTCCCCGTGAAAGGGTGTTATTTATTGTTTATAAAGATGTTTCAGGTGCAATGGTTGGTATTTCTTTCAGATCTGGTGCAGTAACGGTTTTAACATATAAATACTCGTGATGAATTTCATGTCAATGTTTGGCATTTGTGTGGTATAGAGAAATAAGAAACTGACGATGTGAGTGCCTTCAGATTAAGTAAATTATGTGGCTAATCTTCACAAGCAACAACGGAACAAGGAAAAGTTAGTGGTCATCTTGTTTTGCTTAAACTGAAGGCACTAACATTTGTTGGGAAAATGTATAAGGCTTAAGTTTTGATTAGATGCCAAAATGTTCCTCCTAAGTTGTTTTGTAAGTAAATTATTCAGTAGAATTAGTGCTTAGTTAAACAGTTCAACTGTTAAGGAACTGAAGTTCAGTTAGTAATTTTTAGAGTGTATTTAAGAATGAAGTCTGCTGAAGATGAAGTCCACTGAAGTGAAGTCCGCTGAAGACAAGTGATCTGAGAAGAAGTCTAAGTCTTGAATGTTTTCTAAGTACATTCTCACTAAGACTAAAACCATCAGGAGAGGATCAAGGTCCACTGATGAGAACTAACAAAACACATTCAATGCTAAACATATTAAAAATTGTTAGTTAATCTGGTTGGAACAAGGCAAAATGAATTACCAAGAAGCTTACAATAAATGAAGGAATAAGAAGATTCTCTCAGAGGAGTTCCACCTTAAATTAAGACAAGAATCTGGGCATTCAGACTAAAGGTCCAATGAGAAGGTGACACGTCAGTTTACTTTACTGACCGCCGACCTGCTCTGAACTGACAAGTACCAAAAGTCTTTCTCTAGCTATCTACAGAAAGTTGGTGAACAGGCATGGTCTTTCAGCCGGTTCTTGACAAGATTTAAAGCTTCAAATAGAGTCGTTTGAACCAATCAGATACAAGAAGACTTACTTGAGAAGATTCAAATCCAACGGGAAGATTTTCAAGGAAGCCTATAAATACAGAAGGACGTGCTCATTTCTATGCACGGGAAACTCACAAGATCAAAGCTATCTCTACATTCATAACAACTAGAAGCACTCGAAACTACCTTTGTTTCCCAAGTGTTTCACATTTGTAGAGAGCCTAACAAACCTTCTGTAACCAAGCTTAAAAGCTATATCCAAATCTTAGAAACAGATAATCCAATCCTAAGCCTTGAGCTAAACTTGTAAGGATTATCTCAAAATAGTTTGAACCAAAACCCTACTCAAAACCCTACTCAGTGTTTAGGTTGAGAGCTAGTGTTAAGTGGTGTTAGTAAGCTGATTGTTGTATCAGTCTGAAAACTGGTTTGTGACTTGAAGCGATTATACTAGCTTCTACTAGTAGCTACCCCGCAAGAGAACGGTTTCACTGTAGTATGGGCAAGTATAGGGACCAAGTATTATCGAACCCAAGGGATAGTGTATATGCAAATAGATCCCTGAAGATCTACGCGTCGTAGTTAATATGAGTGTGATGTTTTTGGTTTTTTTTAAAAAAAAGAAAATAATCTAAACTAAATTACTCTACGAATGCAAAAGGAAAATTAAACTAAGTATCTAAGGTGTTTTTCAGATATGAGATGATGATGCTCAGGTTAGGAATCCCTACGTATACTAACGGAGCAGGTACATAATCAAAGTAATCGTGACAACCAAGAATTAACCTAAGTAAAAGATCGTAGAATGAAAGCTCAAGATTTCTCACCCTAATACTTTATCCTAGCAATCGACTTCACTAATCCACTAACAAGTTAATAGATAGTGCTCAATTAATGAGACCCTAATTTAACTAAGGTGATGCGGTCGTCCTCCTTCGCTAAACCGGTAGATGAATTAACCTTTCCTAAACCTTCTCGTTAAGACTACTAATTGTTATTGAGTGATGCGGTTGTCCTCTCTCTAACACTTTCGTACTAAATTCAAAGGTAAAGTTCAGATTAATTATAAGAATTCATTAATTAAGAGAATTAAAACTAACGTCACGAATTACTCTAATTACGTACCCACATCCTACTTCTACGAGTTCATCCTAACCCAAGCATGCAAGGGTTTTAGCCGGACATGGTTTTAACAAAACTAAAAGCAATTAAAGAAACAACGAACATAAACATATTGAATTGAAGAAAGAAAATACGAAACATAAACTAGGGTTGAAAGAGAAAATAAATACGAAGAACTGAAATTGAATTGATAAAAACGAAATTTAAACGTGTTCAAAGTAACGAACTAATGAAAAGAAACTAAGAATTGAAAAGAAACTAGAATTCGTATGAAAAACCTCAACAAAACGTAAAATAAATCTTGCTCGTTCTTCTCCTCTTCAAAAACTAAGTCTATAATTATTTCTAAAAGTTCGGGATCCCTCAAAACGTGTTTGGACGATGTATATATAGGCACCGGGTCGAAACGGGAGTTAATGGGCCGAAAATACGCATCCGGAGGCAAAAGTATACGGGCGCTCGAGCAAAACGCTCGAGCGGTCCCGCTCGAGCAGTGTAGCTCGAATGGTGCATTCGCTCGAGCGGTCGCGCTCGAGCTGCTCGAGCGCTGAAATGACACTGTTACTCTTGGGCGCTCGAGTGATTCGCTCGAGCGGTGGCGCTCGAGCTGCTCGAGCGCAAGAATGGTTCTGTATGTTTGCGCGCTCGAGTAAGGCGCTCGAGCGGTGGCGCTCGAGCAATGCGCTCGAGTGACCTCTAATCCTTCCAAATGATACTTTTCCTCGTCCGCACTAATACCAATCGTATTTCTTCAATATCTTCTCATCCGGGCATCCGTTTGAGTCGATTCAAAGTCCTACGAACTCCGTTTTCCGTCCTCTATTCACCTATGTGCATCAAAGAGACAAATTTATCAATGTATAGAAATGATGCTCATTTGACTCTAAGCACTAATCGAAAACACTCAAAACATGAGTAAATTGGGCTCCAAAACATAACAATTTCACGCCTAATCAACCCCCCCAAACTTACCATGTTGCTTGTCCTCAAGCAACGAAATAATAAGTCAAGTGAAATTGTCAGGAATGAATCAAGAATCAAATCATGCAAGTAATTGAACTCAAGCTTCAAAGATCAATCACCCGTATACTCACTCACTTTCTTTTATCGTACTCATGCAACAATAATAAGAAACACCAAGATCAAGCATGGATGTGCACTCAACGATGTGTTTAACTCCCTCACAAGTGTATAACAATGATAAAGGGACTCACTCAATCAATCAATCACACGAATTGGCAGCCATAGGCTTGTAAATGCTCTCAACTTCGACCATACTCTAGAAATCAATGCCGAATCAAAAAGGACTTTCAAAAGGTTGTAATGTAGGCTCTTTGGACAGGTGGGATAACAATATGGTAAAGTGACTCAAGTGAATGGAGAATAGAAATTCAAAACTTCGGTACTTTGAGATTAAAAACGATCTACTTCAAACATATTCAATCACTACACTTTCGCTTTCAATTCTCTCAACACTTCAATTTTTTTCTTTCTCACTTTTTCACTTTTTCAAACACTTCATCATTTTTTTCTTTTTCGCACAACACATGAGCTCATTTTTTTCTTCTTTTGCTCATTCTCAAATTTTTTTGTTCTTTTTCCCACATCTCAAAACTTCATCACACCCCCTTTTTTTTTTTTCTCATATTCACTCAACAAAAAAAACCTTCTCCTTTTTTCAACTCAATTCACTCCCTTCATATTCACACTTTCCTATTCTCCACTCAAATTGGGACAAAAGGCTTAGGAATTGGAATAGTGTTCATATGTGCTAGCAAATAAAATAGGCTTTAGGCTCAAAGGGGCTAACAAGGGATCAATGTCATTGGTAAGGAAAATTTTGGCTAAGTGACTCAATTAAATCAAAGATGGCCTAAAATCACATTCGGCATATCAAACTAGACACAATCAAGAAGCAAGAGCACATGCAAGTTCTAGCATCCTCTAAGGTGACGATCCACTCACAAACGAAGAGATTAAATCATGCATTTAAAATCTCATAAGGCTCAAAAGCTCACGGCTTTCACATCCATGCTAGTCCTAGTGAATTCTCACTCTTATCACACAAATATTCAAAAGAAAACTCATAAGCATACAAGTTCTTTCTCAAATCAACTCTCATTCAAACACTCACACAAGAAAACTCCTAACTCAGCCTCACAATTCACCCTACTCATCAAATCATACTCAAAGATAGCAATCAACAAGCATAAGGTGATTGATAGGCATAAAATATTGAGTAACAAAACAAATTAATAATAGCCCAAGGAGCATCTCAAGGCACCAAATAACTAACTCAACTCAAAGATAAGGGGTGCTCCGGTGCAATGTAACAAGAAAACATATAAAACTCCACCCCCCCAAACTTCGACCTTGCTAGAGGTCTACGTTTGGGGTTGTGGGTTACCTCAACCGAACAATTCAGTTTCTCTCAAAAGCTTTTCACACTTCCTTGTCTCAAGTTGATTCCTTCAATCTGAGTAACTCCATGATACCTTTACTCCTTTCGAGACAAGCCTACAAAATAAAACTCTCGAGTACGAGGTTAAACATACGACTCGACAACATCCTAGTAACATAAAAGGAAAATAACTAAAAACACTCAAAAGCAAATAAAAATGGGTTGCCTCCCATTCAGCGCTATTTTTAAGGTCCTCATGCCGGACCAAGCTCAAAGGAGCTTATGGGACATCATACTCAAATTTACCTCCCTTACTCTCATAAGAGTGGTGTTTGAACTCCTTTCCTTGATGCCCCACCATCATGAGCACCTTTGCTCTCTTCTCATCCCCAAGTGTTATGGGACTCAACTCCTTCTTCCCTCTATCTGGAGGAGTCTTACTAAACAATTTCTTGAATTTGGATTTTCTCTTCTTAACTCCTCCTTTCCCTTCTAACTGGACCACGTCCACTTTCTTCACCTCTCCATCCTTCAACTTCTTCACTTTATCCCTATCAACATAATCAAGAACATAATGCTCATGGGTTAAATTATCAATTGAAGGACTAGCAAAATCATGAATATGAGAAGGATTAGGGATAGAATGCGTGTCTTCAACACGAGGATCAATTGCATCCATGCAATATAAGCTCTCATCCTCCTTCGGGTGCTTCATGGCTTCATATAGGGAGATCTTCACTTCTTGATCATCAACCTTCAACGTGATCTTCCCTTTTGCTACGTCTAGCACCATCCCCGCCGTAGCTAAGAACGGTCTTCCCAAGATCAGGGGTACGTGCTCATCTTCCTCCATCTCTAGCACTACAAAGTCGGCTGGAAAGATGTGATCTCCAACTCTCACTAGGACGTCTTCAACAACACCTTGAGGTCGAGTAATAGACCGGTCGGCTAGTTGAAGCGTCATCATTGTGGGTTGAAGTTCACCACCTTCCAACTTCTTGAAAAGCGACAAGGGCATGAGATTGATGCTCGCCCCTAAATCACATAGCGCTCCTTTCTTGATCCCGTTCCCGATATCACATAGGATCGTGAAACTACCGGGATCCTTCAGCTTTGGTGGAAGCGCCTTGTGCACCAATGCACTCACCTCGTGGTTCAGCTGCACCAACTTCGGCTCATCCACTCGCCGTCTTTTTGCAATCAAGTCCTTCAAAAACTTCGCATAGTGCGGCATCTGTTCCAAAGCATCATAAAAAGGAATATTAATATGCAATTGTTTAAAAACTTCAAGGAACTTAGCGAATTTCTCATCAAGCTTCTTTTTCATGAAGCGTTGTGGATATGGGACGGGTATCACAGATTTGGGTACCCCCCATTCATCTCTTTCTGTTTCTTTCACTTTCTCCCTTGCTTCCTTTGCCTTTTTCCACTTAGGAACTCTCTCACTCTTCTCAATTCCTTCACTTTCAATCCCCTTCTCAACTTCATCTCCTTTAGGCTCAATCTCTTCTTGGGGCGTCTCAGAATCAGCAGGCATCTGAGGACCTTCGTAGTTGGTTCCACTTCTTAGCTGGATCGCCTTGCACTGCTCTTTTGAGTTCCCCTCCGGCATTCTATTCACGGACTTTGCAATTTGACTCATCTGGAGCTCTAAAGAGGTGAACCTTCGATTGTTCTCTTGTTGAGTTCTAGTCCACTCAACGTTCATCTTCTGGAGCTCTTGATCACGATGATCACCCTTCTTATGCAACTCCTTCACATCGTACTCCAAGGATGACAACCGCTTGCTCCCTTCCTCCACCTTTTGAAGGATCGCTCTCAACATTTCTTCGGTTGATGCACCGCCTTCTCCACCAGGAGGTTTGGACCCCGGATCAACACCTGCAGGAACAGTAACACCAGCTTTTGGGTTAGCATAAGAAAAATTATCATTTTTCCTCCATGTGTTTTGAGGAGGTTGCTGGCCTCCTTGATACCCTTGTGTGTTCCTCCATTGATTTTGAAGTGGCTGAGGGCCTGGAGGCACAAATGGTTGGCCATAAGAAGGCCTTCCATACTGATTTCCACCTTGGTAGCCATTCTGATTGTAATACGGACCTCCCATGTAATTGGCTACCTCTTGCTGTCCACTGGGCTGGTCTACTCTCTCATTCTCCACTGCATGCTCTCCAACCAAACTCTTCCCCAACTCGAGGTTGTTGATCTTCTCCATCATGGCCATCAATAGCCTTCTCGTTCCTTCTCCCTCTTCAACCTGATGCACTCTTTGCAAATCTGCATCCACTCCCCAAGCACCGGCATTCGTGACAATGTTGTCCACGATCTCCCTACATCTCTCTATGCCTTGGTTCAGGAATGCTCCACCCGCACAGGCGTCTAAATGGGCTTGACCATCCTTGCTGGCACCGCTGTAGAAGAATGCCATAACATCCCCCTCATTGTACCCATGCTGCGGGCACTCTATCAGCATGTTCGAGTATCTCTCCCACGCTTGGCGTAAGTCCTCTCCTTGCTTCTGGCGGAAAGAAGATATCTCAATTCTTGCTTTTATTGTCCTTGATGGAGGGTAGAATCGCTCGAGGAACAGACGCTCGAGCTCGGCCCAAGTGGTAATACCTCCCCGCGGGAGCGTATTATCGTACCACTCCTTGGCTATTCCCGTCAATGAGAATGGGAACAGCCTAAGCCTCTTGGCATCTTCAGACATGCCATTATAATTAAATGTTGAGGCTATCATGAGAAAGCTCCTCAAGTGTGTATGAGGATTCTCCTTCCCGATCACTCCTTTGAACTGATTCTCGGTCAGCAGCTTGAGAATTCCTGGAGAAATTGAAAAGTTATTGGCCTCAACTGGAGGTAAGGCCACTCCATCGTAGTACCTCTGCGGTTGTGCCGCGAACCTGCCCCGAATTGCCATATTCTGATCTGCGTTCTGGGGCGCAGGCTGAGGAGCGACAGGTGGTGCTGGTATGTTTTGAACTGGAGGTTGTTGGTACACAGGTGGTTGGTTATAAACAGGAGGTGGATGGTATGGGTATGGTGGGTAATGATAAGGTGGGTATGGGTAGTGTTGGTATGCTGGGTTATTGAAAGGATTATTTGGGTTTTGTGGGTAAGCAGGGTTTTGGTTATGAGGATTATGGACAAGGTTCTGAGCTGGGTTCCCTACGTTTTGTGTACCCGGGTTTAGGCTCTGGCTATCCCCTAATGGAATTTGATTCTGGCTACCACTAACTCCAGTGCCTTCAACTCGGTCTACTGCCTGATTGAAATCGTTGGCAGCATCGTCCAACTCATTATTTATATCCATTGGTTCCTTTCCTAAGTCGGCAGCGTTCATCCTTCTCAAGAAGGCTCGGTTCCTTCTGGCTATTGTCTCAGGGTCTGCAGGTAATCTCTCTTCGCTCGTATTGCCTTGTGAGCGTGTTTTCATAAACCTGAAACACTAGCAGAAGGATCAAAACGCAACTGCCGAACGAATGAAAATAAAGAATAAAAACAGAAAATAAAATCACTCACTACTAACTACTAAGCTATCTACAAGTCCTATTCAAAAAAACATAAAACGCCATCCCCGGCAACGGCGCCATTGACTTGAAGCGATTATACTAGCTTCTACTAGTAGCTACCCCGCAAGAGAACGGGTTCACTGTAGTATGGGCAAGTATAGGGACCAAGTATTATCGAACCCAAGGGATAGTGTATATGCAAATAGATCCCTGAAGATCTACGCGTCGTAGTTAATATGAGTGTGATGTTTTTGGTTTTTTTTTAAAAAAAGAAAATAATCTAAACTAAATTACTCTACGAATGCAAAAGGAAAATTAAACTAAGTATCTAAGGTGTTTTTCAGATATGAGATGATGATGCTCAGGTTAGGAATCCCTACGTATACTAACGGAGCAGGTACATAATCAAAGTAATCGTGACAACCAAGAATTAACCTAAGTAAAAGATCGTAGAATGAAAGCTCAAGATTTCTCACCCTAATACTTTATCCTAGCAATCGACTTCACTAATCCACTAACAAGTTAATAGATAGTGCTCAATTAATGAGACCCTAATTTAACTAAGGTGATGCGGTCGTCCTCCTTCGCTAAACCGGTAGATGAATTAACCTTTCCTAAACCTTCTCGTTAAGACTACTAATTGTTATTGAGTGATGCGGTCGTCCTCTCTCTAACACTTTCGTACTAAATTCAAAGGTAAAGTTCAGATTAATTATAAGAATTCATTAATTAAGAGAATTAAAACTAACGTCACGAATTACTCTAATTACGTACCCACATCCTACTTCTACGAGTTCATCCTAACCCAAGCATGCAAGGGTTTTAGCCGGACATGGTTTTAACAAAACTAAAAGCAATTAAAGAAACAACGAACATAAACATATTGAATTGAAGAAAGAAAATACGAAACATAAACTAGGGTTGAAAGAGAAAATAAATACGAAGAACTGAAATTGAATTGATAAAAACGAAATTTAAACGTGTTCAAAGTAACGAACTAATGAAAAGAAACTAAGAATTGAAAAGAAACTAGAATTCGTATGAAAAACCTCAACAAAACGTAAAATAAAGCTTGCTCGTTCTTCTCCTCTTCAAAAACTAAGTCTATAATTATTTCTAAAAGTTCGGGATCCCTCAAAACGTGTTTGGACGATGTATATATAGGCACCGGGTCGAAACGGGAGTTAATGGGCCGAAAATACGCATCCGGAGGCAAAAGTATACGGGCGCTCGAGCAAAACGCTCGAGCGGTCCCGCTCGAGCAGTGTAGCTCGAATGGTGCATTCGCTCGAGCGGTCGCGCTCGAGCTGCTCGAGCGCTGAAATGACACTGTTACTCTTGGGCGCTCGAGTGATTCGCTCGAGCGGTGGCGCTCGAGCTGCTCGAGCGCAAGAATGGTTCTGTATGTTTGCGCGCTCGAGTAAGGCGCTCGAGCGGTGGCGCTCGAGCAATGCGCTCGAGTGACCTCTAATCCTTCCAAATGATACTTTTCCTCGTCCGCACTAATACCAATCGTATTTCTTCAATATCTTCTCATCCGGGCATCCGTTTGAGTCGATTCAAAGTCCTACGAACTCCGTTTTCCGTCCTCTATTCACCTATGTGCATCAAAGAGACAAATTTATCAATGTATAGAAATGATGCTCATTTGACTCTAAGCACTAATCGAAAACACTCAAAACATGAGTAAATTGGGCTCCAAAACATAACAATTTCACGCCTAATCAACCCCCCCAAACTTACCATGTTGCTTGTCCTCAAGCAACGAAATAATAAGTCAAGTGAAATTGTCAGGAATGAATCAAGAATCAAATCATGCAAGTAATTGAACTCAAGCTTCAAAGATCAATCACCCGTATACTCACTCACTTTCTTTTATCGTACTCATGCAACAATAATAAGAAACACCAAGATCAAGCATGGATGTGCACTCAACGATGTGTTTAACTCCCTCACAAGTGTATAACAATGATAAAGGGACTCACTCAATCAATCAATCACACGAATTGGCAGCCATAGGCTTGTAAATGCTCTCAACTTCGACCATACTCTAGAAATCAATGCCGAATCAAAAAGGACTTTCAAAAGGTTGTAATGTAGGCTCTTTGGACAGGTGGGATAACAATATGGTAAAGTGACTCAAGTGAATGGAGAATAGAAATTCAAAACTTCGGTACTTTGAGATTAAAAACGATCTACTTCAAACATATTCAATCACTACACTTTCGCTTTCAATTCTCTCAACACTTCAATTTTTTTCTTTCTCACTTTTTCACTTTTTCAAACACTTCATCATTTTTTTCTTTTTCGCACAACACATGAGCTCATTTTTTTCTTCTTTTGCTCATTCTCAAATTTTTTTGTTCTTTTTCCCACATCTCAAAACTTCATCACACCCCTTTTTTTTTTTTTCTCATATTCACTCAACAAAAAAAACCTTCTCCTTTTTTCAACTCAATTCACTCCCTTCATATTCACACTTTCCTATTCTCCACTCAAATTGGGACAAAAGGCTTAGGAATTGGAATAGTGTTCATATGTGCTAGCAAATAAAATAGGCTTTAGGCTCAAAGGGGCTAACAAGGGATCAATGTCATTGGTAAGGAAAATTTTGGCTAAGTGACTCAATTAAATCAAAGATGGCCTAAAATCACATTCGGCATATCAAACTAGACACAATCAAGAAGCAAGAGCACATGCAAGTTCTAGCATCCTCTAAGGTGACGATCCACTCACAAACGAAGAGATTAAATCATGCATTTAAAATCTCATAAGGCTCAAAAGCTCACGGCTTTCACATCCATGCTAGTCCTAGTGAATTCTCACTCTTATCACACAAATATTCAAAAGAAAACTCATAAGCATACAAGTTCTTTCTCAAATCAACTCTCATTCAAACACTCACACAAGAAAACTCCTAACTCAGCCTCACAATTCACCCTACTCATCAAATCATACTCAAAGATAGCAATCAACAAGCATAAGGTGATTGATAGGCATAAAATATTGAGTAACAAAACAAATTAATAATAGCCCAAGGAGCATCTCAAGGCACCAAATAACTAACTCAACTCAAAGATAAGGGGTGCTCCGGTGCAATGTAACAAGAAAACATATAAAACTCCACCCCCCCAAACTTCGACCTTGCTAGAGGTCTACGTTTGGGGTTGTGGGTTACCTCAACCGAACAATTCAGTTTCTCTCAAAAGCTTTTCACACTTCCTTGTCTCAAGTTGATTCCTTCAATCTGAGTAACTCCATGATACCTTTACTCCTTTCGAGACAAGCCTACAAAATAAAACTCTCGAGTACGAGGTTAAACATACGACTCGACAACATCCTAGTAACATAAAAGGAAAATAACTAAAAACACTCAAAAGCAAATAAAAATGGGTTGCCTCCCATTCAGCGCTATTTTTAAGGTCCTCATGCCGGACCAAGCTCAAAGGAGCTTATGGGACATCATACTCAAATTTACCTCCCTTACTCTCATAAGAGTGGTGTTTGAACTCCTTTCCTTGATGCCCCACCATCATGAGCACCTTTGCTCTCTTCTCATCCCCAAGTGTTATGGGACTCAACTCCTTCTTCCCTCTATCTGGAGGAGTCTTACTAAACAATTTCTTGAATTTGGATTTTCTCTTCTTAACTCCTCCTTTCCCTTCTAACTGGACCACGTCCACTTTCTTCACCTCTCCATCCTTCAACTTCTTCACTTTATCCCTATCAACATAATCAAGAACATAATGCTCATGGGTTAAATTATCAATTGAAGGACTAGCAAAATCATGAATATGAGAAGGATTAGGGATAGAATGCGTGTCTTCAACACGAGGATCAATTGCATCCATGCAATATAAGCTCTCATCCTCCTTCGGGTGCTTCATGGCTTCATATAGGGAGATCTTCACTTCTTGATCATCAACCTTCAACGTGATCTTCCCTTTTGCTACGTCTAGCACCATCCCCGCCGTAGCTAAGAACGGTCTTCCCAAGATCAGGGGTACGTGCTCATCTTCCTCCATCTCTAGCACTACAAAGTCGGCTGGAAAGATGTGATCTCCAACTCTCACTAGGACGTCTTCAACAACACCTTGAGGTCGAGTAATAGACCGGTCGGCTAGTTGAAGCGTCATCATTGTGGGTTGAAGTTCACCACCTTCCAACTTCTTGAAAAGCGACAAGGGCATGAGATTGATGCTCGCCCCTAAATCACATAGCGCTCCTTTCTTGATCCCGTTCCCGATATCACATAGGATCGTGAAACTACCGGGATCCTTCAGCTTTGGTGGAAGCGCCTTGTGCACCAATGCACTCACCTCGTGGTTCAGCTGTACCAACTTCGGCTCATCCACTCGCCGTCTTTTTGCAATCAAGTCCTTCAAAAACTTCGCATAGTGCGGCATCTGTTCCAAAGCATCATAAAAAGGAATATTAATATGCAATTGTTTAAAAACTTCAAGGAACTTAGCGAATTTCTCATCAAGCTTCTTTTTCATGAAGCGTTGTGGATATGGGACGGGTATCACAGATTTGGGTACCCCCCATTCATCTCTTTCTGTTTCTTTCACTTTCTCCCTTGCTTCCTTTGCCTTTTTCCACTTAGGAACTCTCTCACTCTTCTCAATTCCTTCACTTTCAATCCCCTTCTCAACTTCATCTCCTTTAGGCTCAATCTCTTCTTGGGGCGTCTCAGAATCAGCAGGCATCTGAGGACCTTCGTAGTTGGTTCCACTTCTCAGCTGGATCGCCTTGCACTGCTCTTTTGAGTTCCCCTCCGGCATTCTATTCACGGACTTTGCAATTTGACTCATCTGGAGCTCTAAAGAGGTGAACCTTCGATTGTTCTCTTGTTGAGTTCTAGTCCACTCAACGTTCATCTTCTGGAGCTCTTGATCACGATGATCACCCTTCTTATGCAACTCCTTCACATCGTACTCCAAGGATGACAACCGCTTGCTCCCTTCCTCCACCTTTTGAAGGATCGCTCTCAACATTTCTTCGGTTGATGCACCGCCTTCTCCACCAGGAGGTTTGGACCCCGGATCAACACCTGCAGGAACAGTAACACCAGCTTTTGGGTTAGCATAAGAAAAATTATCATTTTTCCTCCATGTGTTTTGAGGAGGTTGCTGGCCTCCTTGATACCCTTGTGTGTTCCTCCATTGATTTTGAAGTGGCTGAGGGCCTGGAGGCACAAATGGTTGGCCATAAGAAGGCCTTCCATACTGATTTCCACCTTGGTAGCCATTCTGATTGTAATACGGACCTCCCATGTAATTGGCTACCTCTTGCTGTCCACTGGGCTGGTCTACTCTCTCATTCTCCACTGCATGCTCTCCAACCAAACTCTTCCCCAACTCGAGGTTGTTGATCTTCTCCATCATGGCCATCAATAGCCTTCTCGTTCCTTCTCCCTCTTCAACCTGATGCACTCTTTGCAAATCTGCATCCACTCCCCAAGCACCGGCATTCGTGACAATGTTGTCCACGATCTCCCTACATCTCTCTATGCCTTGGTTCAGGAATGCTCCACCCGCACAGGCGTCTAAATGGGCTTGACCATCCTTGCTGGCACCGCTGTAGAAGAATGCCATAACATCCCCCTCATTGTACCCATGCTGCGGGCACTCTATCAGCATGTTCGAGTATCTCTCCCACGCTTGGCGTAAGTCCTCTCCTTGCTTCTGGCGGAAAGAAGATATCTCAATTCTTGCTTTTATTGTCCTTGATGGAGGGTAGAATCGCTCGAGGAACAGACGCTCGAGCTCGGCCCAAGTGGTAATACCTCCCCGCGGGAGCGTATTATCGTACCACTCCTTGGCTATTCCCGTCAATGAGAATGGGAACAGCCTAAGCCTCTTGGCATCTTCAGACATGCCATTATAATTAAATGTTGAGGCTATCATGAGAAAGCTCCTCAAGTGTGTATGAGGATTCTCCTTCCCGATCACTCATTTGAACTGATTCTCGGTCAGCAGCTTGAGAATTCCTGGAGAAATTGAAAAGTTATTGGCCTCAACTGGAGGTAAGGCCACTCCATCGTAGTACCTCTGCGGTTGTGCCGCGAACCTGCCCCGAATTGCCATATTCTGATCTGCGTTCTGGGGCGCAGGCTGAGGAGCGACAGGTGGTGCTGGTATGTTTTGAACTGGAGGTTGTTGGTACACAGGTGGTTGGTTATAAACAGGAGGTGGATGGTATGGGTATGGTGGGTAATGATAAGGTGGGTATGGGTAGTGTTGGTATGCTGGGTTATTGAAAGGATTATTTGGGTTTTGTGGGTAAGCAGGGTTTTGGTTATGAGGATTATGGACAAGGTTCTGAGCTGGGTTCCCTACGTTTTGTGTACCCGGGTTTAGGCTCTGGCTATCCCCTAATGGAATTTGATTCTGGCTACCACTAACTCCAGTGCCTTCAACTCGGTCTACTGCCTGATTGAAATCGTTGGCAGCATCGTCCAACTCATTATTTATATCCATTGGTTCCTTTCCTAAGTCGGCAGCGTTCATCCTTCTCAAGAAGGCTCGGTTCCTTCTGGCTATTGTCTCAGGGTCTGCAGGTAATCTCTCTTCGCTCGTATTGCCTTGTGAGCGTGTTTTCATAAACCTGAAACACTAGCAGAAGGATCAAAACGCAACTGCCGAACGAATGAAAATAAAGAATAAAAACAGAAAATAAAATCACTCACTACTAACTACTAAGCTATCTACAAGTCCTATTCAAAAAAACATAAAACGCCATCCCCGGCAACGGCGCCATTGACTTGAAGCGATTATACTAGCTTCTACTAGTAGCTACCCCGCAAGAGAACGGGTTCACTGTAGTATGGGCAAGTATAGGGACCAAGTATTATCGAACCCAAGGGATAGTGTATATGCAAATAGATCCCTGAAGATCTACGCGTCGTAGTTAATATGAGTGTGATGTTTTTGGTTTTTTTTTAAAAAAAGAAAATAATCTAAACTAAATTACTCTACGAATGCAAAAGGAAAATTAAACTAAGTATCTAAGGTGTTTTTCAGATATGAGATGATGATGCTCAGGTTAGGAATCCCTACGTATACTAACGGAGCAGGTACATAATCAAAGTAATCGTGACAACCAAGAATTAACCTAAGTAAAAGATCGTAGAATGAAAGCTCAAGATTTCTCACCCTAATACTTTATCCTAGCAATCGACTTCACTAATCCACTAACAAGTTAATAGATAGTGCTCAATTAATGAGACCCTAATTTAACTAAGGTGATGCGGTCGTCCTCCTTCGCTAAACCGGTAGATGAATTAACCTTTCCTAAACCTTCTCGTTAAGACTACTAATTGTTATTGAGTGATGCGGTCGTCCTCTCTCTAACACTTTCGTACTAAATTCAAAGGTAAAGTTCAGATTAATTATAAGAATTCATTAATTAAGAGAATTAAAACTAACGTCACGAATTACTCTAATTACGTACCCACATCCTACTTCTACGAGTTCATCCTAACCCAAGCATGCAAGGGTTTTAGCCGGACATGGTTTTAACAAAACTAAAAGCAATTAAAGAAACAACGAACATAAACATATTGAATTGAAGAAAGAAAATACGAAACATAAACTAGGGTTGAAAGAGAAAATAAATACGAAGAACTGAAATTGAATTGATAAAAACGAAATTTAAACGTGTTCAAAGTAACGAACTAATGAAAAGAAACTAAGAATTGAAAAGAAACTAGAATTCGTATGAAAAACCTCAACAAAACGTAAAATAAATCTTGCTCGTTCTTCTCCTCTTCAAAAACTAAGTCTATAATTATTTCTAAAAGTTCGGGATCCCTCAAAACGTGTTTGGACGATGTATATATAGGCACCGGGTCGAAACGGGAGTTAATGGGCCGAAAATACGCATCCGGAGGCAAAAGTATACGGGCGCTCGAGCAAAACGCTCGAGCGGTCCCGCTCGAGCAGTGTAGCTCGAATGGTGCATTCGCTCGAGCGGTCGCGCTCGAGCTGCTCGAGCGCTGAAATGACACTGTTACTCTTGGGCGCTCGAGTGATTCGCTCGAGCGGTGGCGCTCGAGCTGCTCGAGCGCAAGAATGATTCTGTATGTTTGCACGCTCGAGTAAGGCGCTCGAGCGGTGGCGCTCGAGCAATGCGCTCGAGTGACCTCTAATCCTTCCAAATGATACTTTTCCTCGTCCGCACTAATACCAATCGTATTTCTTCAATATCTTCTCATCCGGGCATCCGTTTGAGTCGATTCAAAGTCCTACGAACTCCGTTTTCCGTCCTCTATTCACCTATGTGCATCAAAGAGACAAATTTATCAATGTATAGAAATGATGCTCATTTGACTCTAAGCACTAATCGAAAACACTCAAAACATGAGTAAATTGGGCTCCAAAACATAACAATTTCACGCCTAATCAGTTTGTTTTGGGAACTAGGACCTGGAATTTCCTAGTGATCAATCATCCTAAGAGAGGATTAGTTGATCAGTGCACCTTGGCACTATAACACAAGGAATTCCAAGTGAAATGAATTCTCCTGTTTGATCAGGACAGTGGACGTAGGAGATTCATCTCTGAACCACTTTATATCTTGTGTTCTTATTATCTGCTTTTCTAAGTGTGTGTTAATCTCCAAGTTTATCAAAGTAAAACGAGTTTTCTAAAGGGCTCACTAATCCGCATCTGAAAGCTAATTAGATTGTAGTTCAACTGAAAGTCTAGAGCTTTCAGTGGAGGTATTATCTCAGTAAGCTTTCACTAAGTAACTCTCAGCAGACCTCAAGTCCATTGACGAGCTACTGTCTTAAGAAACCTGATAAGTTTTACAAGAAGTTTTAATTTGTAATCACATGTGTATTCCCCCCCCATACACCTGTTTACTCATTTCGGGACCAACAATTGGTATCAGAGCAGTGGTTCAAAAGACCATTGTTCTAAGTATACCTTGTGCTTAAAGGTATTTTTCAAGGCCACCTGAATTGATCTTTTGATAAACTTTTTTTTTACTATGGCTGACAATGCAGCTAGGGTAGCACCACCAGCAGAGAACAACATGGGAGTTAATCCCTTGAACCATATGTCTCATCACAAGCTTCCACAATTCTCAGTGGAAAACTATGACTTCTGGAAGATCAGAATGAGAGCTCATCTTGCCTGTGTGCATGATGAAATGCTGAGGGTTATTACTAAAGGTCCATTTGTTTTTATGACACCTAACCCCATAACTACAACTGAAACTATTGCAGATCCTAGAGAAGAATGGCCCAAGGATGAAGATAACTTCACTGCAGATGAGAGGAGGAGAAACAACCTCAATTTCATAGCCATGAACATTCTCTACACCACCATTCCAGATTTTGTAATGGGAAGAGTGATCCACTGCAAGACTGCAAAGGAACTATGGGACACTCTTGCTCTCATGTGTGAAGGAACTGACAAGATAAAGGAGAACAAGCTTTCAGTAGTTGTTCAAAAGTATGAGCAGTTCACCATGGAGCCCACTGAGACCATTGACCAACTTGATGGGAGGTTCACTGACATCATGAATGAAATAAATTCTCTGGGAAAAGTCTATACCAAAAGGGAAGTTGCCTTAAAGATCCTGAGAGGTCTAACCTCAAGATGGGATGTGTACTATGTGATGATGCAGAATACCAAGGATCTATCCAGCATGTCTATGCAACAGGTATTCTCTGAACTCAAGGCTTATGAGTTTGATCTGAATAGGAAAAGGGCTCCTGATGAGACCTCAGCTGAGAAGGGAGTAGCCTTCAAAGTAAAGGAGTCTGAGACAAAATCCCCAAAGCCTCAGAAGAGTACAAAGGCAAGCAAGTCTCAAAGCAAGGCTGAGATGCAGGAGGAACTCAGCCTGATGGCTAGAAGGTTTGAACAACTTAATAGCCGGTTTGGCAAGTATAAAAGATTTTATAGGGATAACAGGGAAGGTAGAAGTTATCCACAAAAGACCACCAGAGAAGGAGAGAAAAGCTCATCTGAGCTGGAAAAGAAGAAGGAATACAAGAATTACACCAAGGCTGAAGGATCATCATCAAAGACCAGAGAGTCCACTGAGGAAAAGAATGATGATGCCAACAGATGTTTTCAGTGCAAGAAGATTGGACACTTTCAATAGGATTGTCCTCAACTGAGCACAAAAGAAAGAAAGGAAAGGCAAGCCAAAAAAGACAGAATATATGGAGAAAGGAAAGCCATGGTGGCTGAGGATGTGGATGAAAATCTGGAGTCATTTGATGAACTGTTCTCTGACAGCAGTAATGATGACATGTGCCTCATGGCAAGAGAAGAACCAGAGGTACAATCTAAACCATCCATTTCTCTAGAACACACACCTGAGCTAAGCTCAGAGTCAACTGAGGAACTCAATCTTCAGTCCGCTTTGGAACAATTGATGATTGATTTCTCAAGGTTGCAAGAAGCAAGTTTCCGTCTTCAAGATGAAAACAAACAACTCTTGAGTGAAAACTCCAAGTTAATCGAGTATGGGAATCAAGCAGATCTGAACTCAGCCAAATCTACCATTGAACTGACAAAAGAGGTGGAAATCCTCAGGAGTCAAGGAAAAGGTAGAGATCAACTGATAAAAGATCTCAATGAATCTAAGACAAAGTTAACTGAAGAGAATTTAAAATTGGTAAGCCAAATAAAGGATTCTCTCCTGAAAATTGATGTCTTACAAAAATCTGAAGAGACCTTGTTAAAAAGGATTGATGCTCTAAACAAACCCTCTCTTGCCATAGAGGAGATTCAAAATTTTCAAATCAATCCTAATAACAAGTGTGGGATAGGATTCATTCCAAAACCTTCAGAAGGCCCTCTGAGTGTTGCTTCTTCAAGTGGCACAAAGAGAGTTTTTGTTAAGTCTGTGACATTTCAACCACAGACTGTGGATAAAGGAAAAAGACCAGCTGAGATCACTCAAAAGAAAAGTCAATCTAAGCCAAAACCAAATGGAAAGGCTCAGGTGACTTATCAAACTAGATCTCAGCAGAGGTACTATCAGCCGAGGTCTTCACAGATGAAGCAACCTCAGCTGAGAGCACCCAGGCATGAGCAGTCCTCAAGGAATGACTCATATGGAAGACCTATTCCTTTTGTGCCTAAAGGAAAAGGTCCTTCATACCTTTATCAACAAAGACCAAGGCCAGGTGCACCCAAGCCAAAAAGAGAGAATGTAAAGAAGGTTTTTGTTCCTTCAAAGGCTGACACCCATAGAAAGTTTACTCCCAAGGCACCAAGGGAGATAACAATCTATGTAGATGTTTATGGAAGACAAATTAGCCAATCTAAAGTGATTAGAACTGTGAGGCAAATTTGGATTCCGAAAGGTACAACTAACCTGGTAGGACCCAACACCAAATGGGTACCTAAAGCTTGATTTGTGATTGCAGGGCTCAGTGGACCTCAACAAAGGAGATGCTCTTAAATCTTCAGTCTGGTACTTGGATAGTGGATGTTCTAGGCACATGACTGGCAACAAAGATCTCTTGACAGAACTTGTTGAGAGAGAAGGTCCACAAGTCACCTTTAGTGACAACTCACAAGGAGCCACTAAAGGTTATGGTACTTTAATCATTGGCTCAGTAAGAGTAAGCAATGTATCCTTTGTCAGTGGACTTAAGCATAATCTTCTGTCCATAAGTCAATTCTGTGATAAAGGATACAATGTTGAATTTTCATGTAACCTATGTTTTGTCAAGAATATATCTTCACAACAGGTACTACTAACTGGGTCAAGGAAGGGAAATATCTATCTTGCAGATTGGAAGTCTTGCACACCAAATGCATGTCTTATTGCTAAGAGCTCAACTGACACTAATTGGCTGTGGCACAAAAGACTAAGTCATCTGAACTTCAAGATGATGAACAGAATATCAAGACATGGACTGGTAGAAGAAATGCCAAATGAAGTATACAACAAAGAACATATCTGCAAAGCCTGTCAGGAGGGAAAACAAGTAAAGACATCTTTCAAGAGCAAAGTAGCAACCTCTACTGACAGAATACTTCAACTGTTACATATGGATCTCTTTGGTCCAGTAACCCCTGTAAGTATCAATGGGAGAAAATATACACTTGTTGTTGTTGATGATTTCTCCAGGTACACATGGGTGATATTCCTAGCAAGCAAAAATGAGACTCAACTGAGGCTGCCAGAGCTCCTGAAGAAAGTTAGCAATGAAAAGATCCTGAACATTGTAAAGATAAGATCAGATAAGGGCACTGAATTCATTAATTCTATTATATATGATTATTGCAAAGAATTAGGTATTGCACATGAGACATCAGCTGCAAGAACTCCACAACAAAATGGAGTAGCTGAAAGAAGAACTAGAACTCTCAAGGAGGCAGCAAGAACAATGCTTGCAGAAGCTCAAGTTCCTAAAAGATTTTGGGCTGAAGCTATCAACACTGCCTGCCACACTCAAAATAGATCCATGGTAACCAAACATCAAGGAAAAACTCCATATGAATTATGGAATGGCAGAAAACCACACGTATCCTACTTTCATATTTTTGGTTGCAAGTGTTTCATTCAAAACAATGGGAAAACTCAACTGAAAGCTTTTGATAGCAAAGCTGATGAAGGAATTTTCTTAGGACATTGATTAGGCGTCAAATTGTTATGTTTTGGTGCCCGGTTTGCTCATGTTTTGAGTGTTTTCGATTAGTGTTTGGAGTTAAATGAGTATCATTTTCATAAATTAATGAATTTGTCTCTTTGATGTTCATAGATAGATAGAGGGCAAAAATAGGAGTTCGTAGGATTTTGAATCGGCCAAAAGGGACTCCCGGTTGAGGAGATATGAAGATTTTACGAACAAGTGTACTGCTGCTGAAAAGTGCTCGACCACTCGAGCAACTCGAGCGCCACCGCTCGAGCGTGTTGCTCGAGCGCCCCAATTTATGCAGAGAAGTTTCGCCACTCGAGAAGCTCGAGCGCGAGCGCTCGAGCCCGTGTGTCATTCGAGCTATACGCTCGAGCACGACCGCTCGAGCAGGCCTGCTCGAGCGCCTTCTATTTTCGCGTTTTCAAAGGCATTTTTCGGCCCACGAGTTCACGATTCGGCCCGTGCATATATATATTCATCTCAAGCACGTTTTTGGAGATACCACGCAGATACCACACTTGAAGAGAGAGTTTTTAGAGTTTTAGAGTTCGTTTTGGAGAGGAGGAAGAGAAGCAAGTTTACGTTTACGGTTTTTGAGGTTTTCATTACGAATTCGAATTACGATCTTACTTTTCAGTTTCTTTTCTTTATATTTCGTTATTGAACACGTTGAGACTTCTTTTATTGAGTTAATTTCAAGTTTATTCTTTTATTTCGGAAAACCCTAGTTTATGTTTCATCTCTTCTCCGTCTTATTTATCATGTTTATGTTCGTTGCTTATTCAATTGCTGTTATTTACGTTAAACCTATGTCTAGCTAAAACCCTTGTATGCTTGGGGTAGGATGAACTCATAGAAGTAGGTTGTGGGTACGTAATTAGGGTAACTTGTGACGTTAGGTTTTAATTCTCTTGGTTAATGAATTCTTAAAATTAATCTAGACTTTACTTTTGAATTTCGTTCGAAAGGTGTTAGAGAGAGGACGACCGTATCACTCTTTAACAACGAGCAGACTTAACTAGAGGGTTTAGGAAGGGTTAATTCATCTACCAGTTTAGCGAGGGAGGACGACCGCATCACCTTAGTTAAATCAGGATCTCATTAATTAAGCACAATCTATTAACTTGTTAGTGGATTAGTGAAGTCGAGTGTTACAGTAAAGTATTAGGGTTTAGAATCTTGAGCTTTCACCTTGCATTCTTTTACTTAGGTTATTTCTTGCGCGTCACAGTTATTTTGATTATGTACCTGCTCCGTTAGTATACGTGGGGATTCCTATCCTAAGCATCACCATCTCTTACTTGAAAACAACCCTTAGTTAAATTGTCTTCTTTAGTATTTTAGTTTAATTAGTTTATTCTAGCTTAAAATTAATCTTTTAAAAAACCCAAAAACATTACACTCATATTAGCTACGACGCGTAGATCTTCAGGGATCTATTCGCATACACTCCATCCCTTGGGTTCGATAATACTTGGTCATTATACGTACTTATACTACAGTGAACCCGTCCGCTTGCGGGTAAGCAACTAGTAGAAGTTAGTATATTCGTTTCAAGTCAATGGCGCCGTTGCCAGGGATGGCGTTGTATGCTTTTTGAATAGGACTTGTCGACAGCTTAGTATTTAGTAGTGGGTGCTTTACTTTTCTGTTTTTATTTTTTATTTTTATTCAATTGGCAGTTGCGTTTTGATCCTTCTGCTAGTGTGTCAGGTATATGAAAACACGCTCACAAGGCAATACGAGCGAAGAGAGAATACCGTTGGACCCTGAGACGATAGCTAGAAGGAACCGAGCTTTCTTGAGAAGAATGAATACTGCCGGAGGAGGGAAAGAACCAATGGACATCTCTAATGAGTTGGATGATGCTGCGAACAAGTTCAATCAGGCATTGAACCGGGTTGACGACACTGATGGCAATACCAGCCAGAATCAAGTTCCGTTAGGGGATAGCCAGAGCCTAAACCCGGATACACAAAACATAGGCAATCCAGCTCAGAACATTGTCCAACATCCTCAGAACAACCCTGCTTACCCACATCCTAACTTACCACAAAACAACTTGCCTTACCCACCTTACCCATACCCACCTTATCCGTATCCACCATACCCGTATCCTCCACCTCCAGTTTACAATCCACCACCTGTTTACCAACCACCACCCCAACAAGTACCCGTACCACCTGCTAATCCGCAACACATTCCTCAGAACATAGATCAGAATATGGCTATTCGAGGAAGATTTGCAGCGCAGCCACAACGGTACTATGATGGAGTGGCATTGCCTCCTGTTGAGGCAAATAACTTCTCTATCTCCCCGAGAATTTTAAAGCTGCTTACAGAGAACCAGTTCAAGGGGGTGATCGGGAAGGAGAATCCTCATACTCACCTGAGGAGTTTCCTCATGATAGCCTCCACTTTCAATTACAATGGCATGTCTGAAGATGCCAAGAGGCTTAGGTTGTTCCCATTCTCATTAACGGGAATAGCTAAAGAGTGGTACGATAATACGCTTCCTCGGGGAGGTATTACCACTTGGGCCTAGCTCGAGCATCTGTTCCTCGAGCGATTCTACCCTCCATCCAGAACGATCAAAGCAAGGATTGAGATCTCTTCCTTCCGCCAGAAGCAAGGAGAGGACCTACGTCAAGCGTGGGAGAGATACTCAAACATGTTGATAGAGTGCCCGCAACACGGGTACAATGAGGGAGATGTGATGGCATTTTTCTATAGTGGTGCCAACAAGGCTGGGCATGACCATCTAGACGTCTGTGCTAGTGGATCATTCCTGAATCAAGGAATAGTGAGGTGTAGAGAGATCGTGGACAACATTGTCACGAATGCAGGAGCTTGGAACGTGGACGCAGATTACCAAAGAGTTCATCAGGTTGAGGAAGGTGAAGGAACGAGAAGGCTGTTGATGGCGATGATGGAAAAGATTAATAATCTTGAGTTGGGGAAGAACATGGTTGGAGGGAATGCAGCAGAGAATGAGCAAGAGGACAAGCCCACAATTAAGCAAGAAGTAGTCAATTATATGGGAGGTCCTTATTACAATCAGAATGGGTATCCACAAGGTGGAAATTTTCAAGGAAGGCCTTCTTATGGCCAACTATTTGTACCTCCAAGTCCACAGCCGCCTCAAAATCAATGGAGGAACACACAAGGGTACCAAGGAGGCCAGCAGCTTCCTCAGAACCAATGGAGGAAGAACGAGAATTTTTCTTATGCTAACCCGAAGACGGGTATTACAGTTCCTCCAGGCGTGGATCCAGGTTCAAAACCTCCGGGTGGAGAAGGCGGTTCCTCAACTGAGGAGATGTTGAGAGCTATCTGTTGATAGGCGAGCAGGAACAACATTTGAGCGACCAGGATTAGCGCAAATCACTCAAGAATTAAAATGCGGATTAACACATGATTTACCCAAGATATCCGGCGAGCAAAACCTACATGCGATCAAAACACATAGGCGAACAAAATCAGATCAAAAGCCACATGACGAGCTCAAACGGCAACCTGCCGATCAGATCCAACCACAGCGCCGAAATAACAATTAAACAAGATGAAAGACCATCAGAATCAGACTAAAGACTCCTCAAGGACAAGTCCAAAGTGACGAACAACTCTAGACTGCGAGCAAATCCAGTAGATAAGGATAGAATTTAGTTGAGATAAGGTCAAATTAGTCAAAGGACAGGTGTCAAGCATGCAGACTTGGTCGGCCAAGGGTCGTGCCACCTCCAGCTGGGCAAAAGTCTATAAATACTTAGATTTTTCCAGCAAATAAAACAAGCACAAATTAATATACACGTCCAAACTTTGATTACAAATCTAAAGCAGCTCGATTAACTTACAACCGAACTTAAACACGTAAGCTTTCATACGATTCTAATCCACCTAAACCCGAAAATCCGTATTCACTAATTACGTTAGTGATCAATCACAGGTAATTGTTGGATGATCAATTAACCATCTAAAACAGCCATTAATCTTCAAGATTAAAACTGATCGTCAACAAATTGGTACTAGAAGGAGGGGTCGAACCTCCGATTCATTGAAAACAGGAAGATTACCCCAGAATTGAAGAACAAGTTTGAGTTTTTGAAGAAAAAACTCAAGAACACCAAGAACAACACTTGATATTTTCTGTGAAAATGCCTCAATCAAGGGAGACACAACGTTCTCAACATATAACCCGGGATTCACACTCTCGAATGTCCCAAGCTGGTGGGCGAGCAAGGGCGAGCAGAAACAACCAAGAAAATCAAACTAATGTTGCTCGCCAGTTAGTACCACCAGAGTTGGACGCAATTGCCCGCAACCCCGACGAATTGGCGCGTACAATTGCCATGCTCCAGGCTTTACAGAGACAACAAGCCCAACCTGGCCCATCATATGTGCGAGCAAGGGGTAGCCCCACAAAGACTCGCGGACATGATAAGGCTATGGGGGATCATTTCAATGAGGCTGACAGCGCCCAAGCTCGTAAGGCCAAAGGCAAAGAAAAATTGAACATTGAGGTCGCCAGTCAGGGAGGTTCGACTCAGAACCCGGCCATGGCGGCAAGTCAGGGTACACGCTAAAGTGCTCTGGAAAGATTGGGTCGACGTGGCCGGAGAGTCCTGGAGGTTCATCCCCCTGCTGGAGCACCTCGCCCAGCCGCAATACCTGCTCGCCAATCGGTCCTTGACCGGCTGACTAGGTCAGCTTTTGGCCGCCTTGGCCCAAATGCAGAGCCCAATCCCAGGAGGCCAATCCAGGGGGTTCCCACTCCCAATGTGGGACTGGAGCGAACAGACGGCTGTGCGCCTCTGCTCGCCGAATAGCCACAGAGTCAGGAGGGATCCTTAGAGGAGCTCGCCTCCATGAGAAAGGCCATCAAAAGCATGCAGGGCCAGCTGGATCAACAGAGAGGATATGGGAACACGACTCTTCCGGTTTCACCCTTGTCAGTGGTAATTCTGAAATCTCCAATTCAACAAAAGATCCAGTTTCCAGCAAGTATCCAGTATGAGGGCACGGCGGATCCCCGAGTGCATTTGATGAAGTATACCAATTATATGGTATCAATGTGGGCAAGTGACGCAACACAATGTCGAAACTTTCCCTTAACTCTCGGGGATCGTGTCCATAAGTGGTTTTCGGCCCTGCCACCAGCTTCAATTCATTCGTTTGCCCAGCTGGGTAAAGAGTTCTTATCCCATTTCTCTACAGCCGGGTCTTATCTATCCCAAAGACATCGGTTATCCGACTTGAAACAAACTGACGATGAGTCGGACCGATCATATTTGGAAAGATTCGACAAGGTCTTGTTAGAGGGAGAATCCGTCAGTGAGGACACCAAGATTGTGGCCGTTTTGTCTGGACTCAAGAAAGGTACTGAACTCTGGAAAGATGTGCACCTAAGATGCCCGAAGACATACGCCGAATTTCGGGATCGGGCAGGCGTTTTTGTCTCCATGTATGAAGCCCTACAAAAGGATATGGGAGACAAAGGAGAGCAGAAAGAGGGTGCGAAAAAGCCTGGAACTGGTTATCGAGCTCCCAAAAACATGAAGGCCTTTACCGAAGGAACGGAGCTGAAAGACAAACTGAACCACATTCTTACCGTATCAATCGATACAGTTTATAATAGTGTTCGAGACAAAGAATTGCTAACACCTCCCCGTAAGATACGTCAGGATACGAGCAAGTTAAACCAGAATAAATATTGTGCCTACCACCAGAGTGTAGGACACTTTACAAGCGAATGTCGTGACTTGCTAAAGCAGTTGTGGCATTTTTACGAAGAAGGAAAGCTATCAGAATTCGTGAAGAGACAACCCGGAAAGAGAACCAGAGACGAAGATTCTGATGAAGAAGACCAGGAACAGGCGCCTCATTGGAATCGAGCTGGACGACCAGCTCAGGCGCCTGCCGGGGGGCCAATACCGGATATCCAGATGATGGAACCCGCAGGACCCATAGGTGGTTATTCTGATGGACGACCACCAATCTCTAACCGGAAAAGAAAGGCAGAATTACGAGCGATCGGACATGTACAAGAAATGGGGGTCATTCCACCTACCATGCAAACACCGGAATTAATTTTCACCGACAAAGATTTGGAAGGAGTACTGACCCCACACAACGATTCGCTTGTGATATGTGCCAAGATTATGGAAACAAGGGTGCATAGATTACTGGTGGATACTGGAGCCTACACTAATGTCCTTTTCAAAAAGACACTTGATCAAATGGGAGATTATGCAGGCTACATCAGAGACACAAATCACCATATCCTGGGATTCGGAAATGCCGTGACAATCCCATTGGGAATAGTAACTTTCGCTATGCAACTTGTGACGGTCAAAGAGCCTGAGAAGAATATTGCAAGAATGGTGGATTTCCTGGTCGTCGATCAAGAATCGTCATACAATGGATTCCTGGGTCGACCTTTCTTAAACGAATTCAGGGCCGCGTGCTCAACTTACCATTACTGCATAAAATTCCCAACAGCAAGTGGAGTTGGCACGGTAAAAGGAGACCAGAGAAAAGCTCGGGAATGTCTTCTGCATATTCAGTCAAGACAGGGACAAGTATCTATGATGGAAGCGTCAACTAGTCAACTCGAAAATGAACCCTCAATCTTGGAGGACATCCTTGGAGCCCAAAACGATAAGATGGACATTGACGACCAACCTTCGCCTACGGGCGATCAGGCACAACAGGGCGACGTGCAAAACCAGCCAAAAGCAGTGTTACCCCCCGTAGCTGACCGTTCGTGCCCAAATGATAACCAGGGAAGTCCAACTTCGGTGGCCGAGTCTCACCCAAAGCCCACAGATGATTTTGACCCTCGATTGGGTGCTGAACCCATGGACATTGAGGATGAGCTAAGTCCGGAAGGACCAATAGTTGACCCTCGATGGAAAGGGCAAAAACGACGGGCAACTCCCGTTGAAGAATTGGAGGCCATCAAGATTAATCCTGAGCGTGACAGTCTTGAACTTTACATCGGGTCTGAACTCCCTGAGCCTTACAGAACGCGCATGACGGACTTTCTGAAGGCTAACTTGGACGTCTTTGCATGGTCTCATGCTGATATGGTGGGAATCAGCCCGAAGGATGCCTGTCACAGGTTGAATATCAACCCAGTCCGAAAACCTGTCCACCAGAAACGGCAAAAATATGGACCAGACAAGTATCAAGCTTTAAATGAAGAAGTCAAAAAGCTGCTGGACAACGATCTAATTAAACAAGCGTTATGTCCACAATGGGTTGCGAATCCTATCTTGGTACGGAAGCCGAACGGAACCTGGAGGTTATGCATAGATTTTACAGATCTTAATGCAGCATGCCCGAAGGATAACTTTCCGCTCCCACACATCGATCAACTGGTGGACAGTACTGCCGGTCACGAAATGTTCACATTCATGGATGTTTTCGCAGGATACCACCAGATTCCAATGCACCCGGACGACCAAGAAAATACGGCCATTTATACAAATAATAATCTGTTATGCTGGAAGAGGATGCCGTTTGGTCTAATCAATGCTGGCGCAACCTACCAGAGGCTGGTTAACAAGATGTTCGACGAACATATAGGAGAAACAGTAGAAGTATACGTCGACGACATAGTCGTCAAGAGTACACAAAAGGAAGACCACCTCCATCATCTTTCCCAAGTATTCGACATACTCCGAAAATACAATATGAAGTTAAATCCAAAGAATAGTAGCTTTGGAGTACATTCTGGGAAATTCTTGGGCCATCTGATCAGCAAACGCGGGATTGAAGCTAATCCAGCAAAAGTAAAGGCGATCGCTGATATGGAGCCACCACGTTCTGTTAAAGAGGTGCAAAGGTTAACCGGATGCCTAGCTGCTTTAAACAGGTTCATATCACGATTAGGAGACATGTGTCGTCCATTCTTTGAGGCCATCAAAAAGGGCAACTTTGCCTGGACAGAAAACTGCCAGAAAGCATTTCATCAATTGAAAGAATATCTGGGAGATGTAAAAATTATGTCAAAACCAATTCCCGGTGAGAAGCTATATTTATACTTGGCAGCGTCTGACACAGCCATAAGTTCGGTGTTAGTTCGGGCAGATGGCAAGTTTCACCTGCCAATCTACTATGTCAGCCAGGCCCTGCATGATGCTGAGATAAAGTACTCACCAACTGAAAAGCTGGCCTATGCTCTTGTCATGAGTGTCAGGAAATTAAGACCATACTTTTTCGATCATCAAGTCGAAGTATTGACAACTTTCCCACTCAGACAAATTTTACACCGACCCGACACCGCTGGCCGTCTTTTGAAATGGTCCATAGAGATAAGCCAGTTTGGCGTGACTTATATACCTCGAACCGCGATTAAGGGACAAGCGTTAGCCGACTTTATAGTTGAATTAACCTTCCCTAAAAATCCAACGAGAGGGCTGGATCACCCATGGCATCTTTATGTGGATGGTTCGTCAACAAATCTGGCCTCGGGGGCAGGAATAGTGCTCATCAGTCCCGACCTGCAAGTATTCACTTCCGCAGTCAGATTTGAATTCATGGCCACTAACAATGAAGCAGAGTACGAGGCCCTTATTGCAGGTCTTCACTTGTCACTAGCAGTTAGAGTTAGACAACTCCAGATTTTTGGGGATTCCCAGCTCATTGTAAGCCAAGTACGAGGCGAATATGAGGCCAGAGACGAGCAAATAATTGAGTATCAACGAATAGTTGCTCACTTGGTATCTCTATTAGACCAAGTGTTTATCCAGCAGATACCACGAACGAGCAACACACAAGCTGACGCCCTAGCAAGATTAGCAACAAGTGATGGGCCGGCAGATCTAACAGACATTGTCATTACCAGGAAGGTCCAACCATCAACAATGGACTACGAAGTAAATCAAGTAGTCGAGTACAACAACGATGATGATTGGAGATCTCATATAGCCAAATACTTGAAAGACGGGGAATTGCCAAACAACTCATTTGAAGCTGAAAGGATTAAAAAACAGGCAACCAGATATACTCTGGTAGACGAACAACTTTACAAAAGAGGCTTCTCACTCCCGCTACTCAAGTGTTTATCTAGAGGGCAAGGAAGAACAGTCCTGGAGGATATACATTCTGGAGTTTGTGGAAATCACACTGGGGGGCAAGCTTTGGCCTACAAAACTGTAAGACAAGGTTACTATTGGCCAACCTTACGAAAAGATGCAATCCAGTTAGCCAAGGCTTGCCACCAGTGTCAGGTTTTTGCTCCAAGCATCCATGCCCCAGCCCATGAGCTTGTATCGGTTTACAGCCCATGGCCATTTGCAAGATGGGGAATTGACATTATTGGTCCTTTCCCGGCAGGAGTGGGAAATGTTCGATTTGCCGTCATAGCAGTCGACTATTATACGAAGTGGGCAGAAGCGAAGGCCATGGTGAAAATTACACAGCAGAACGTGATCAACTTCATATGGCAGAACATCATCTGTCGCTTTGGAATTCCACGAACAATTGTGACAGATAATGGCCCACAGTTTGATGGAACAGAGTTGAGAGACTTCTGTGCAAAATGGGGGATCAGGAAACACTATTCGACTCCCTATCATCCCCAGTCAAACGGGCAAGTTGAAGCTGTAAATAAGATCATCAAGCATACATTGAAAATACGTCTGGCAGAAAGCAAAAGTAGCTGGTCAGAAAAACTCCCGGAAGTTTTGTGGGCATATAGGGTTTCTCCCAGGTCAAGCACCGGAGAAACACCTTTTGCAATGGCTTTCGGAACAGAGGCGGTAATACCAATTGAATTAAAGACTGACACAGTCAGGACAACCAGCTTTGATGAACAAACAAATCATTCTGCCTTGGCCACAGAGGCAGATTTGCTCGAAGAAAGAAGATTACACGCTGAGTTGAAGAATGCCACGTACAAGCAAAGAGCGGAGCGTTACTATAATTCTCAAGTCAAGATAAGAAAATTCGAAGTTGGTGACCTCGTTCTAAGAAAGAAGCTTGCCCCACCTCCAGGCATATTTGGCCCGACTTGGGAGGGCCCGTACAGGGTAACAGGTAGGTTACCCAATGGAGCATATGACATAGAGGACTTAGATGGCAACTCGGCCCAATATTTCTGGAATGCAGCTAATCTAAGGAAATACTTTTAGTAGGCGACCAGTTCTGCTTTATGAGAGAGTAAAGTTAAGATGGGCGAGCTACTAAGTCCACTGGGCGAACTGGAATGGCAGAGATACAAGATGAGTCCAAAAAACTTGCCTAAATTCTTTGGAAAATTTTCACCAAGTATAGGTGGTCGGATAGAGTTGAATTGGGTCAAGTCTGATCGCGGGCTAGGAGGCCAGTATCTTGTATGATTTTATTTCTTTTTAAGAAGTCTAAAGGATGCCTTGACAAATTGTATAGTAGTCGAGCAAATTTGACTCCTGGTGTAAGTAATGTTTTTTATTGGTTGGAGGCTTAACCTTGTCTTGGTCGAGCAGATCCAACCTAGCTAGTACAGAATTACTTTTTTGATCGCTTTCAACACTTGTAATTTTTTAAGATCTTTTCAATATTAAGTTGTTCGTATAAGCAAAAATGTAAGCTCAAGGCGCAAGTTGATTACACAACCAAGCCCTTTGAAGGCTGTTCGTTTTTAAATGAACATAGCCTAAGGCCAAAAGCCCGTTAAATCCTAAGGCAAAAAAAAAAAGTTCTTAAGGAACAAGGCCCAATTACATTAAGATTGTTGAAGCACAGATAAAGATGCAAAGAACAATTAATGTAAGGTAAAAGACGAGCAATTAAGCAAAATATATTCATTAAGCACAAGGCTTGATCGCCCAAAAATTACAAAAAAGACGAACAACTCAAAAAAGAAGTACAAGTTCCTAGCTAATCCTGTCCGCTAAGATCCTTGCCCGGCAGGAGGAGATATGTTGTCATCTTTGGGGTCTTCAAGAGGAGAACCTTCAAGGGCAGGATCAACTGGGACCACCTCGGTTAGCTCAGCAATCAATCCCTCAGCATCAGCACGCTCCTTTAGAGCTCTTTCACTTTGATCGGCAGGAAGGATTTGCTCGCCCTCCACAGCATCGCCCTCATCTTCTTCCTCATCCTCGGGAGGATTTGTGATAATTATCTCAGGACCAAGGAAGTCAAGTTTGACTCCATAATCAGGCAGGTCGCCAATTTGGAGAGTTGTGCCTGGGGCTGGAGGGTTCGATTCGACGAAGTTGCACAACTCCTTGCCGATCTCTTCAACAACTGCGGCAGCCTTGAATTAATAAGCAATACGGATGCTCTCCGGATAACCAATTACGTAACCAAGAATCGAGCTCACCTCCATCTTAGGAATAAGTTCCTCTTGGGTAATGGAGTTGGCGAGCTGGATTTCAAGGTCCGCAATTTTGGCCGTTGCCTCAGTCGCGAATTTCTCGGCGACCTCCTTCTGCTGCTGAGCGCGAGCAAGTTCTGCCCGCATGTGCTCGACCTCGGCCATCTTGACCTTCAGCTCCTCGGAGACTTTGACATGCAGGTCCAAGGCACGCTGCTCGCTAACCTGATGAGCTTTGACTTTATTTTCAAGATCGGCGATAATCTTCTTCGCCTCAGCCTTAGCGTCATCGCGCTCCTTGGCAATACGGCTGACGGTGGCCGTATGCTGGCGTGAGTCCTTCTCAAGATCCTCAACTTGGTCGACCAAACGCTGCACGGCCGCCAAGGTATTGCCTGCCTCAACAAGACACAGATGGCCATTATTACGAGGCGCCTGTGTCTTGACGGTTTTGTTTAGCTCCTTGGTCCAGCTACAAGCAACGACCTCGGAGGCGCGGCAGACAAAAGAGTCCGGGATCTCACGAAGGTTGGTCGGCACCTTCGAGCAGGCAAAGCGATGTACCAAGTTAGATCGCCCTGGGTACTGCTCGGGCGAGTAGCTGAAAAGAAATTT
Source organism: Ballota nigra (assembly GCA_947034835.1). Classification (NCBI taxonomy): domain Eukaryota; kingdom Viridiplantae; phylum Streptophyta; class Magnoliopsida; order Lamiales; family Lamiaceae; genus Ballota; species Ballota nigra. The sequence continues at coordinate 28,245,565 of OX344730.1, forward strand.
GTCAGCTAATAAAAGTAAGATGAGAAAAAGTGACTAAGTGTCCTGGGCGAGCAGGGTTGTACCTGTCAAGACGACCTTTATCCCAGCCGAGGTAGGTGGGGTCGGATGAAGGGCCAGAACCTTCACAGGTGGTGACGACCAGAGCCTACTCGCCGGGGCGCTCCACAGAAGGAATTTGTTCGCTGTCACCTTCGGATGGTCGGACAGCCAACGTCACTTTCTCTTGAGCCGTCTTTGCTCGTTTGGCAGCCTTCTCAGTTTCGGTGACGGGAGTGCCATCTCCACGAAGAAGCCTCTTCGCCCTCGGAACTAGTGTCTTGGGCGGACTCGCCACGGGGGCAGAAGGCTGTGCCGAGCTCGACCCTCCGGCTTATCGAGGGTCTCCTTTTCCACCCTTGGCCGCAAGGGCGATGATCTTTGAGAGGGGATCCGACTTCTTACGTCCTTTTTTGGTCGGCATCTCCCAGACACGGTTATCGAGCTCTAGGAAGGAAGGGTGAAGCGCAACTGCGGTAAGTTGATCTGTAAAGGACATGAAAAGCAAATTAATACCAAGTGCAAGACCGACCAGATCTGCTCGCCTAGCATGAAGATACTTACCCTCTGGGATACGAGCTAGAACCTCGAGATGGTGAGGGTAGGTCGTGAGATAAGCAACTCGCAGTGTATCCTCGGAGAAGAGATGGCCAATACTTCGATCCTCTCGGCGACGAAGGGCGATCAAACACGCAACGAACATGAATTGATCGCTTATGCTATTCTTCACAGTTCGCCACCCCAAGTTCTTGGGACCTGAAACAAAGGAAAAAGAGAATTAAAATTAGTCCAACCACTTCAAAGATATAGAAGAGGTAAGACTCACGCTTTAATTCCCTAAACTCCGCCGGGGTCTCGATTCGTTTAGAACCCCCTGAAGAGCGAGCAGAAGCACGCCAGTCGCCTCCGATCCAGAACCAGTCATGCTTCCAATCTCGCACTTTCCCAGGAATATCCTCGACAAGTTTTTGGCCTGGTCGCGCCTTCAGATAGTACCAGCCTGCCTCTTCCCCAGTGCAGCCGGTCATCGTCATCAAGTAGCCAACTTCCTCAGCGGACAGCCTGTTAGGATACCCCTCCAGGGCGAACATCACCATCAGGGCCATCAGATTTATCCACCCAACGGGAGTAAGTTGGGTGATAGCCAAGTTTACGTCATGTAGAAATTGGCCGACCAAAGGGTGCAATGGCAAAGAAACTCCAGCATTTAGGGTGGCAAGGTTGATCGCCGTCAACCCGCGTGGTGGGCGATCAGCTCTGTCGTCCACCAAAGGAGCATACATTGGGATATCAAAGGGAATCTTGTAATCCCTCCGAATCTCGGTCAGGTTCTCCTCGGTGATGGCGGACACGATACAGCTCGCTGCGAACTCGGTCGCCTTTAGCTTCCGTACTCCGTGAGCAGGAATAACGAAGCGGTTGGAGTGCTCCTTTTCGTATTCATTCCAGTTCACACGGCGAGCAACCGCGACTGGAACCCGATGCTCGATCAGTCTGGGCGCAGGGAAGTTGATGTCTTTGAGATAGGCCCAGGTTAATTCGTCAAGGTTCACCGGCTGAAGTACCTCGACCTCTTCGTCCTCGTCTTCGTGGAGGTCCGAGCTCGTCTCTTCTAAGAGCTGGCGAGCAGGATTTGCTCGCTCCTCTCTTTCCTCGGAGGGATGAGCTCCAGAATTGACCGAGCGTGCAACCGAAGCCGCCTCAGGATCAGAGTCCAAATTGACTATAGGAAGACCCTCTTCGACAGGCCATTTTTCAGGATTCCGAGGAGGAAAAGAACCGGTCTCAGAGTGCGACGCCATCCAATAAGTTAAGGGGAAGATGTTAGGGTTTTTGCAGATTCCGGCAAGGGAAGAACACGGTGACTCGGAATTTTCCACGGCGGAGTAGGAATTTTCGGTGAGTTTAGAACGCACACGACGCAAGAGAAGAAGAAAGAGAAGAAAAAAGCAAAGAGAAAAATACCTTGACGTTGTTTGAAGATCGCCGGAAGCTGGAAACGGTCGTCGGAAATTTGAAAGGAGGAAGAAAGAGGAATTCGCGCCTAAGAAACAGTGTGAAAATGGAAAAAATGAAGAAAAATTTCCTTATATACGTCTGGAAAAATGGGGTACCGGGCGAACAAAGTTGAAAGTGGAAGGACCAAATTGCAAATTCTGGGCGCGTGCAGCACCTGTCCGACAAAACGGGAAGACGCGTCACCTCAGGATCGTGTGCGCGTGGGCGGCAGCAATCATTCCGCCCACGTCACACCTCGAGCCGTGCCCAGACCTTGGGATTCCAACCGTCGTCGACCCGAGTCTGCTCGACCAATGTTGTCCGCCCGTGAAAAGCTGCTCGCCCCAGGGACATTCTTGCTCACCATAGTGACACTTAAAAGTTACCGACCCAAAAAGTGCTCATTCACCATCTTCACAATTTATTGATTGGCAAGGGGGCAATTGTTGATAGGCGAGCAGGAACAACATTTGGGCGACCAGGATTAGCACAAATCACTCAAGAATTAAAATGCGGATTAACAGATGATTTACCCAAGATATCCGGCGAGCAAAACCTACATGCGATCAAAACACATAGGCGAACAAAATCAGATCAAAAACCACATGACGAGCTCAAACGGCAACCTGCCGATCAGATCCAACCACAGCACCGAAATAACAATTAAACAAGATGAAAGACCATCAGAATCAGACTAAAGACTCCTCAAGGACAAGTCCAAAGTGACGAACAGCTCTAGGCTGCGAGCAAATCCAGTAGATAAGGATAGAATTTAGTTGAGATAAGGTCAAATTAGTCAAAGGACAGGTGTCGAGCATGCAGACTTGGTCGGCCAAGGGTCGTGCCACCTCCAGCTGGGCAAAAGTCTATAAATACTTAGATTTTTCCAGCAAATAAAACAAGCACAAATTAATATACACGTCCAAACTTCGATTACGAATCTAAAGCAGCTCGATTAACTTACTGTTGGGATATGTTTTAGTTTTGATGATTTTCCAAAACAACATGTAATAGGTTTGAAAGCAGTCAGGATAGTATCCTTTGTTTCAGGTCAGGCTAGATTAGCTTTCAGTAGAATAGGCTGTTCAGTTGAGGGGGAACTCAGCGAGGGGGAACTCTGCAACACAGCCTGAGAATATCAAGATGACACCCAGAAGAGCTGACTGAAGTCATGCTTGTAACCTGAACCAGAAGAGAAACCTGAAGGATGTCCCACTGAGTGTAAACCGGGCTGATCTAAGCTAAGTCAGGTGGACCACTCAGTGAAGAGCATGATCAGGAGGATCAGTGCTGCACTAAGTAGGCCCTGAAGGAGTCAGGCTACTGTGGTCAGAGAAGTTTGTCATTCAGCCTTATGACAAACTTCCTGGAAATGATCTTCAAACAGTCTCTGAAGGACAACTACACTGAAGACGTTCAGTCCACTGAAGATCATCAGGCAGTGAAGGAGGAAGCTACCTAAAGTCAGTGGGTCTTGGTCAACCCACTGAGTCAAAGATCCGTGAATCCAGGCCACGTGGACCAATCAGCACGAGGCAGCAACTCTGACACTGACAAAGGCCGTATTCCAAGAAAAGTGGTTGAAACCATTTAATGTTGGATTCAAATGTATCTTCCCTCCAATGGATACATTTGAATCCCCATTATAAATACAAGCTCATAGCTGCGTATTCAAGTGTGTTGAAGTGTTGTATTGTGTGTAAAGAAAGAAAAATCAACACCTACAAGCTATAAGAGTGTGTGAGTTATTAGGGAGTCATAAGGATGAGTTTCTCACACCCACGACACTGACCTTTAGGGTTTCACTAAATATTCATTGAGTGTCAAGCTTGTAACTCTTAGCTTAGAGAGGTTTTCCCAATCCTAGCTTAAGGCTAACACATTGTAAGGGAAAACCCACCTAGTTGGAGAAAACCAAACCAAACTAAACCCTTTCAAAAGAATGTTAGGTTTGTAGTGAGGTGAGGAGAGGCAGCCCAGGGAGTGGTGTGAGTCCAGTTGTAAGTGCACCTTGGCACGTTAAAAACAAGAATCCCAAGTAGTGGATTTCCTGTTAAATCAGGCCGTGGATGTAAGAGCTTGAGTCTCTGAACCACGTTAAACCAAGTGTTAAATCATTACGTACTTGCTAAAGGTTTTGTTATTTCCACTCACTGAGTGTAGTTCGAAAGAAAGAAGTTAGCCAAGTATTTAAGTCAGGGAGAATCTATCTCACTGACAAGCTTAAGTAAACACTCGAGAGTTCAGTCTCTCGAGTCACTGTCTTGTTACGAGACTGAGTCTTCAAGTCACCACGCTGACTTGACTACTATGACTCGTAGCAACGCAGTGACTTGAGGCTCTTCGCACTGAACTCAGCACGCACTCGAGAGCTCAGTCTCTCGAGTCACTGCCTTGTTGAGAGCCTGAGCTTTCAAGTCTCATCACTGACTTGATAGCTCTGACTCTCAGCAACGCAGTGACTTGAGTATTCCATCACTGAGCTTATTCATGTTGCGTTGTATGGTTTAAAAAAAAATTGCTTCTGAATTCCCATTTTGCCCTTCGAAAATGGGACCATCACTTACAACCGATTAAACACGTAAGCTTTCATACGATTCTAATCCACCTAAACCCAAAAATCCGTATTCACTAATTACGTTAGTGATCAATCACACGTAATTGTTTGATGATCAATTAACCATCTAAAACAGCCATTAATCTTCAAGATTAAAACTGATCGTCAACACTATCCTTCAGAAGGTGGAGGAAGGTAGCAAGAGATTGTCCTCTTTGGAGTACGATGTGAAGGAGTTGCATAAGAAAGGTGATCAGCGTGATCAAGAACTCCAAAAGAGAGATGTAGAGCTGAATCGAATTCAGCAAGAGAACAATAGGCGGTTAACCTCAATAGAGTTCCAGATAAGCCAAATTGCAAAATCATTGAATAGGGAGCCGGGTAAGTATCCTTCCATGCCGGAGGGGAACCCGAAAGAGCATTACAAGGCTATCCAGTTAAGAAGTGGAACCAACTATGAAGGTCCTCAGATGCCTGCTGATTCTGAGACGCCCCAAGATAGAGATGAGATTGAAGAGATGAGAGTTGAGAAGAAGGTTGAGGGTAAAAGCACTCAAGCGAGCAAAGAGCTTGAAGAGGAAGACATTGAGAAGGTTGAGAGAGTTCCTAAGTGGAAGAAGGCAAATGAAGCAAGGGAGAAAGTGAAAGAGACCGAGAAAGATAAATTGGGGGTACCCAAATCTGTGATACCCGTCCCATATCCACAACGCTTCATGAAAAAGAAGCTTGATGAGAAATTCACTAAATTCCTTGATGTGTTTAAACAATTGCATATTAATATCCCTTTTTATGATGCTTTGGAACAGATGCCCAACTATGCAAAGTTTTTGAAGGACTTGATCGCGAAAAGACGGTGAGTGGATGAGCCGAAGTTGGTGCAGCTGAACCATGATGTGAGTGCATTGTGCACAAGGCGCTTCCTCCAAAGCTGAAGGATCCCAGGAGCTTCACCATTCTTTGTGATATCGGGAATGAGATCAAGAAGGGAGCGTTGTGCGACCTCGGAGCGAGCATAAATCTCATGCCCTTGTCGTTTTTCAAGAAGTTGGAAGGTGTTGAACTTTAATCCACAATGATGACGCTCCAGCTTGCTGATAGGTCCATCACGAGACCTCAAGGTGTGGTTGAAGATGTCCTCGTGAGAGTTGGAGATCATATTTTTCCAGCCGATTTTGTAGTCCTAGAGATGGAGGAAGATGAGCGCGTGCCCCTGATTTTAGGAAGACCGTTCTTAGCGATGGCGGGGATGGTTCTAGACGTGGCAAATGGGAAGATTACGTTGAAGGTTGATGATCAAGAAGTGAAGATTTCCCTATATGAAGCCATGAAGCACCCGAAGGAGGATGAGAGTTTGTATTGCATGGATGCAATTGATCCTAGTGTTGAAGACACACCTCCTATCCCTAATCCTTCTCATATTCATGAATTTTATAATCCTTCACTTGATAATTTAACCCATGAGCATTATGTTCTTGATTATGTTGATAGGGATAAAAAGAAGAAATTGAAGGAAGAAGAAGTGAAAAAGGTGGACATGATCCAGTTGAAAGGAAAAAGAGGAGATAAGAAGAAAAAGTCCAAATTCAAGAACCTGTTTGGTAAGACCCCTCCAGATAAAGGTGAGAAGGAGTTGAGACCCATAACACTTGGGGATGAGAAGGAAGCAAAGGAGCTCATGATTGAGGGGCATCAAGGAAAGGAATTCAACCACCACTCTTATGAGAGTAAGGGAGGTAATTTTGAGTATGATGTCCCATAAGCTCCTTTGAGCTTGGTCCAGCATGAGGACCTTAAAAATAGCGCTGAATGGGAGGCAACCCATTTTTATTTTATTTTATTTGTTTTTAGTTTCTTATTATGTTATTAGGGTGTTGTTGAATCGTAAGTTTCAACCTCGTACTTGAGAGTTCATTTTGTAGGCTTGTCTCGAAGAAGTGCCAAATACGTGGAGATTGAGGAACTCAAGCAAAGGAGTATGCTACGTTTGAGAGAAACTGAATTGTTTGGTTGAGGTAACCCACAACCCTAAACTTAGACCTCTTCGCAAGGTCGAAGTTTGGGGGGGTGGAGTTTTTTTTATGTTTCTTGTTACATTGCACCGGAGCACCCCTTATCTTTGAGTGTGTTTGGTTATTTGGTACCTTGAGATGCTCCTTGGGGTGATTTTGATCTGAGTCGCTATTGCATATTTCATGCCTATCAATCATCTTATGCTTGTTTATTGCTATCTTTGAGCATGATTTGATGAGTAGAGTAGATTTGTGGATTTGAGTTAGGGACTCTTTTGTGTGAGTAGTGGAGTTAGAGTGGATTTGAGAGAGAACTTGTATGCTTGTGAATTTTTCTTTTTGAGTACTTGTGTGATGAGAGTGAGAATTCACTAGGACTAGCATGGATGTGAAAGCCGAGAGACTTGAGCCTTATGAGATTTTGATATATGAATTAATCTCTTCGTTTGTGAGAGGATCGTCACCTTAGAGGATGCTAGAACTTGTGTGTGCTCTTGCTTCTTGATTATGTCTAGTTTGATATGCCGAATAGGATCTTAGGCCATCTTTGATTTTGAATGAGTCACTTAGCCAAAATTTTCCTTACCAATGACATTGAATCCCTTGTTAGCCCCTTTGAGCCTAAAGCCTATTTTATTTGCTAGCACATATGAACACTATTCCAATTCCTAAGCCTTTTTGTCCCAATTTGAGTGGAGAATAGGAAAGTGTGAATGTGAAGGGATTAAATTGAGTTGAAAAAGGAAAAGGTTGTTTGTTGAGTGAATATGAGAAGAAAGTGTGATGAAGTGATGAGATGTGGGAAAAAGAGAAAAAATTGAGAATGAGCAAAAGAAAGAAAAAAAAGAGCTCATGTGTTTGTGCGAAAAAGAAAAAAAAAGTGAAGTGATTGAAAAAAAAGTGAAAGAATGAGAAAGAAAAAAAAATTTGAAGTGTTGAGAGAATTGGAATTGAAAGTGTGTTGATTGAAAATATTTGAAGTATTATGTTCCTAATCTCGAAGTGCGAATGTTTGATTTTCTATTCTCCATTCACTTAAGTCACTTTACCATATTGTTATCCCACCTGTCCAAAGAGCCTACATTACAACCTTGAGAAAGTCCTTTTTGATTCGGCATTGGTTTCTAGAGTATGGTCGGAGTTAAGAGCGCTTACAAGCCTATGGCTGCCAATACGTGTGATTGATTGATTGAGTGAGTCCCTTTATCATTGATATACACTTGTGAGGGAGCGAAACACATCGTTGAGTGCACATCCATGCTTGATCTTGGTGTTTCTTGTTATTGTTGCATGAGTATGATGAAGGAAAGTGAGTGAGTATACGTGTGATTGATCTTTGAAGCTCGAGTTCATTTGCTTGCATGATTGATTCTTTGACTCATTCCTAACAATTTCACTTGACTTATTCTTTCGTTGCTTGAGGACAACCAACATGGTAAGTTTGGGGGGGGGGGGTTGATTAGGCGTGAAATTATTTTGTTTTGGTGCCCGATTTGTTCATGTTTTGAGTGTTTTCGATTAGTGTTTGGAGTCAAATGAGTATCATTTTCATAAACTAATGAATTTGTCTCTTTGATGTTCATATATAGATAAAGGGCAAAAAGAGGAGTTTGTAGGATTTTGAATCGGTCAAAACGGACTCCCGGTTGAGGAGATATGAAGATTTTACGAACAAGTGTACTGCTGCTGAAAAGTGCTCGACCACTCGAGCAACTCGAGCGCCACCGCTCGAGCGTGTTGCTCGAGCGCCCCAATTTATGCAGAGAAGTTTCGCCATTCGAGCAGCTCGAGCACGAGCGCTCGAGCCCGTGTGTCATTCTAGCTATACGCTCGAGCGCGACCGCTCGAGCAGGCCTGCTCGAGCGCCTTCTATTTTCGCGTTTTCAAAGGTGTTTTTCGGCCCACGAGTTCACGATTCGGCCCGTGCATATATATATTCGTCTCAAGCACGTTTTTGGAGATACCACACTTGAAGAGAGAGTTTTTAGAGTTTTAGAGTTCGTTTTGGAGAGGAGGAAGAGAAGCAAGTTTACGTTTACGGTTTTTGAGGTTTTCATTACGAATTCGAATTACGATCTTACTTTTCAGTTTATTTTCTTTATATTTCGTTATTGAACACGTTGAGACTTCTTTTATTGAGTTAATTTCAAGTTTATTCTTTTATTTCGGAAAACCCTAGTTTATGTTTCATCTCTTCTCCCTCTTATTTATCATGTTTATGTTCGTTGCTTATTCAATTGCTGTTATTTACGTTAAACCTATGTCTAGCTAAAACCCTTGCATGCTTGGGGTAGGATGAACTCGTAGAAGTAGGTTGTGGGTACGTAATTAGGGTAACTTGTGACGTTAGGTTTTAATTCTCTTGGTTAATGAATTCTTAAAATTAATCTAGACTTTACTTTTGAATTTCGTTCGAAAGGTGTTAGAGAGAGGACGACCGTATCACTCTTTAACAACGAGTAGACTTAACTAGAGGGTTTAGGAAGGGTTAATTCATCTACCAGTTTAGCGAGGGAGGACGACCGCATCACCTTAGTTAAATCAGGGTCTCATTAATTAAGCACAATCTATTAACTTGTTAGTGGATTAGTGAAGTCGAGTGTTAGGGTAAAGTATTAGGGTTTAGAATCTTGAGCTTTCACCTTGCATTCTTTTACTTAGGTTATTTCTTGCGCGTTACAGTTATTTTGATTATGTACCTGCTCCGTTAGTATACGTGGGGATTCCTATCCTAAGCATCACCATCTCTTACTTGAAAACAACCCTTAGTTAAATTGTCTTCTTTAGTATTTTAGTTTAATTAGTTTATTCTAGCTTAAAATTAATCTTTCAAAAAACCCAAAAACATTACACTCATATTAGCTACGACGCATAGATCTTCAGGGATCTATTCGCATACACTCCATCCCTTGGGTTCGATAATACTTGGTCATTATACGTACTTATACTACAGTGAACCCGTCCGCTTGCGGGTAAGCGACTAGTAGAAGTTAGTATATTCGCTTCAAGTCAGATATTCCCAAATCAGTAGAGCTTTCAGAGTTTACAACTGTAGAACTCTTGTTGTGGAAGAAACACCTCATGTGGTCTTTGATGAATCTACTTTTGAGTCCAGGAGTAAGGAGAATGAGGAGTTAATAAGCAAAAGACTAACTAGACTGAGTATCAAGTCTAAAGGCTATCCTGAGAATTGTGTTGATACATACATCCCAACCTGGGATAATTTAGAAGATCAACAATTAAAGGAGGTCATCCAAAGTCAAACCACCCCTCAAAGCTCACCTGATAGCTCTCCTGAACAAGCAACTGAACTGATGAACACTATCCCAGTTCAAGAGGTAAGTAATGTCAATGAAGATGTGGTCACAGCTGAGACATCCACTGAACCCATCATTCAAGGGGGAACCAATGAGATGACCATTGAGAATGAGAATACCTTGAATGATGACTCAGGACTTCAACCCTCTGTTTTATTTCCTGAATTTGATTTTATTCCTATATCTAGTGACTCAACTTCAGAAGAGTTAAACTCCACTGAAGGGCATCAACCTAGGAGAACATGGCTCTCAGATCACCCTGTTGAGCAAATCCTAGGTGATCCTTCCTCAGGAGTCAAAACTAGAAGTTTTCATGGAGAAATTACTTTGTTTTATTGTTTCTTATCAAACCAGGAACCAAGTTCCATTGCAGAAGCACTTCAAGATTCCAACTAGATCATTGCCATGCAAGAAGAGCTCAACCAGTTCACAAGGAATCAAGTTTGGGAGTTGGTGGACAGACCATATCACTGCAATGTGATAGGATCCAAGTGGGTATTCAAGAACAAGAAGGATGAAAATGAAATCATAGTCAGAAACAAAGCCAGGCTTGTTGCAAAGGGCTATTCTCAAGTTGAAGGATTTGACTATGATGAAACATTTGCCCCAGTAGCCAGATTGGAGGCAATAAGGTTATTTCTTGCATATGCTGCTCACAAGAAATTCAAGGTGTACCAGATGGATATTAAAAGTGCCTTCTTGAATGGAGTACTCAATGAAGAAGTCTATGTGGAGCAACCCCCAGGTTTTGAAGAAAGTCACAAAGTATATAGACTGAGAAAAGCTCTATATGGACTGAAACAGGCTCCAAGAGCTTGGTATGATACTTTGTCACAATTCCTTTTGGATCATGGTTTCATCAAAGGAAGAGTTGATAGAACTCTATTCAGGATCACAAAATGAGAGGACACATTGCTTGTACAAATCTATGTGGATGATATCATGTTTGGTTGTCCCAACCAAGTCCTCTGTGAAAAGTTCTCTCAACTGATGAAGGGAAAATTTGAGATGTCAATGATGGGAGAAATGAATTTCTTCCTAGGACTTCAAGTTAAGCAATCCCCTGAAGGAATCTTCATCAATCAAGCCAAATATACAAGGGAGTTGATCAACAAGTTTGGATGCCAGACCAGCAAAGTAGCAAGAGTTCCACTCAACACCAACACCAAGATGGAACCAGATGAAGATGGTGAATCAGTAGACCAGACTCATTACAGAGCCATCATTGGATCTCTACTGTATCTCACAGCAAGCAGGCCTGATATCACATTTGCAGTTGGGATTTGTGCAAGATATCAAGCCAACCCCAAGAAAAGTCATCTGGAAGCTGCTAAGAGGATTCTCACATATCTTAAGGGTACTGTGAATATGGGATTGTGGTATCCCTCAGATGACAATCTGGAACTCACAGGATACTCAGATGCTGACTATGGAGGATGTAGAATTGACAGGAAATCAACCTCAGGCACTTGTCAATTCTTGGGAAGTAAGCTGATTTCTTGGTTTTCCAAGAAATAAAATTCAGTAGCCACATGTTGGTCCCACTAGTTAGATTAATTGCGGAAGCTTAAGTAAAATGTCTTTCAAAGTCTTTTACAAGAGAACAATAATCAACAAACAATAAGTAAAATAAAGCAATAAAGAACACAAGATATATAGTGGTTCGGATTGAATATCCTACGTCCACTCTCCCTTATAACCAAGGGGTCTCACTATCAACCAACTCACAAACTTACTTACTGGAATTGGGAAGTACCGGTTCCTTCTTACAACCTCTTTAGATTTAACTTCAATCTAAAGATCAACCAGCCAACAACCTTGTCTAATAGATGAACAGGTTGTGGTTTCAATAACTCCTTTAGAGTAGATAAATATTATGAACAGTAAGAGTGCTTGGTATGAATATCAAAAGCTTGGATCACTTATGCGCGTGTAGAGTCTCTAGAGCTTTTTCTTGAACTGCACTCTTGTATTTATAGAGGGGATTAGGTCTAGCCGTTGGAGGGCTAATCCAATCAGATCCTCTATATAAGGAAGCTTCAATCAATCAATTCCCTAATTGATTGATTGGGTTGGTGGGATCCTTGGATTGATTATCTTCAAATCTTTCCAATCCTGATCATGTTGACTTGATTTGAATCACCAACGGTCAATAGCTTCCTCTGCCTAACTCTGATTCTCTCCAGAGAAGGCTAGACCAGACACCAGGCAACCTCGGTGTCTTCTGGTCCTAATCTGGTGAACAACCAGAATACTCAGTAGAAACAGGAGATCAAACTGAGCATCTTTTGTTCCACCAGACTCGTCTGGTCCAGACTCGTCTGGTCTGGGGAAAGTCCTCTGCCTCTGGTCTGTTCTCATCTGGTGAAGTCTTCTGGTGGAGTCTTCTGGTGACTCTTCTGGTGAAGTCTTCTGGTCTGGCAGTTCCCCCTAGACTAAGTCCTAATCTAGATCATCATCTGGCTAACAGGTCCAGATGGTCCTATTACATCTTCTGGTTTGTTTTAACTCATCAAAACTAACAATTTTTATCCTAACAATTTCCCCCTTTTTGATGGAGTTAAAACACTACCAGAACTGATCAAGAATAATAAACTTAAGCAAGAAAACATTAAAGGATAAGACCTTAGAATAGATCTTATCAGGCAAACAATTAAGACAACAAGAGGTTATCTTTTGAACAGAGAAGATATGAATTTCATTGATAATAAGGACAATATGATTACAAATTACATTGAAGATCAGGTCCTATTCTATGCATATCTTCTGTTATCTTTAGGCACCAGAAACCAATCCAGAAACCTATCCTGGACGGCCTTCAACTCTGCAGAAGATGTTGGAGTGAAGTTCACCAACACCTTGGTCTTGTACAGTTTCTTCAGCTCAGCCCAATCAACCTGGTCTCCTGCCATTGGAGTGTTGAGAAAATGGAACCCAGGAGCAGTGACTTCCAGGTTGAATTCAATAGTTGAATCCATCAACTGCTTGTACAGATCTGCATCATATACCTGCATCCAAGAATGGAAAGTCCTGTTGATGAGAGCATCATCCTCTGGTGGAGGTCTCTGGATGTAATGTTGAATAAACCAGAGAGTCTTGGCTTCTCTCCATTTTTCTATCAAAGGCACAGGAACAGTTGAGTCAAAGGACCCTTCTGTCTTGAGATGGAGGATGTTCATGACTTCAACAGGCCCTTTCCTCTTCTGGCTTGAACCACTGGCACCAGAAGGAACACCAGCTTCTCTGTTCTTCTTATTTTGCCTTCTAACATATCTGAGCCTCTGCTCTTCATCTATGTTTTTTCTTATCCTTGCTTTCCTCTCTTCAGGCGACTCTTCCTTGAATCTCTTCTCTGCTTCTTCAACCACAGATTCAAGGAAGCTCTTCTTCATTTTCCTTATCTTCCTCTTTGCAGGTCCAGAGATGGAGATTGGATCCTGCTCTGCTTCGGACTCCTCTTCTGCAGCAAGCTGCTTAGCCATGGAAAGAGATTTGAGCTCTTCCTTCTTCTTCTTCTGCAACTCAGCCTGGGCCAAAGTGTTCTCCAGCAGGTCCAGACGAGCTCCATGGCTGAAGAGAGTTTCATTTGTGGTCTTCGCCAGATCAGTTCTAGCCTTCTCTTCCCACTTTTTAACTTCATCAAGGAGGGGCTCCACAACCTGCCTTATAAGATCAGGCAAGGCAGTGTTGGAGGAAGAGTGAAGATCACGCAGCTGCTTGGCCTCCTCCAGATAGGCTTTAGACTCTGCAACAAGCCTCTTCTGCTTCTCCATCATCTCCTGGAGGGAGTCTTTCAGCTTGGCAGTTTGAATCATCTGGCTGGCCATCTCCACTTTAAGGACAGAGACTGGCCTCAGCTGCTCCAGCACGTGCTCCTGGAGCTGCTTCTGGCTGTGCATGACATCCAGCTTGACAAATAAGCAGACATCCACCTCTGCCAAAGAAGACTTTAACTGCTTCAGGAAGATTCTCCTCTCATGCCTGATCTGGTGCTCTATCATAGCAGGGGCCATGTGTTGAATAGCTTTTGAAAAGCGCCCAATCTGCATGATTTGCTCATTGAAGAAAGCTTTCATCTTCTGGAGCACGGCAGGAGACATCTCAAAGTCCTCCTCATCTGAATATAGCTCTGGAGGGAAGACAAAATGAGGACTAAACTTGTAAGTGGGGCCCTCTGGAGTGAGCATTACGCCTCTCTGGATGAGCAGGGTGCGAATCAAGACTTTAGCAGCACCAGGAGGCTCCAGCTCTGCTGGGTTCTGAATATTCATCCTCTGCTTTAGCTCAATCTCCCAAGCAGTGAAGTTGGAGGGACCCATTTCCTCAAGCAAAAGCATTAGGTCCTCCACATCTTCAAGTCTGGCCTTGCTCCAGACCTTGGCATCAGTAAGCTCTGCCAGGAGTGGTAAGTGCTCCAGAAGAACTGGGAAATGCTCTCTTAGCCAGAGCTGAGCACTTACACTCATACTCTGCCTAATGGGACCCATTTCTACATATGAGAAAGTGAAGGGTTTGGGCCTAGAGGCAGAGGAGGAAGGGGCTAAGTTAGCATGCTCAAGTGAAGCTTCCTCATCTTCACTATCATCACTGGTTAAACATGTAGGAGACGGGGGAGGGCCAACGAATCCCAGAGCCATAGAAATGGTTGGGTCCTGGTCTGTATGGGTTTGGGAAGGGTTAGGATTTTGTGAGGTAGAGGTGGAAGGAATGGGTTGCTCTGCACCAGAAGATGATGGAAAATCTGGTACAGAAGGTGTAGGAGGTATCTGGGAGGTGGAAGTGTTTGGAGGGGGGATTTCTGCACCAGAAGAGGTTGAGGGTACCTCTGGTATAGAAGGTGGGGGAGAGGGGTTTGTGGGAAGATGTGTTTGGGAATGTGGGGGAGAAGGTGTGTGGGTAGGAATGGTAGAGGGAGTATATACTGGGGTATCTGGGATAATCTGCTCTGGTGGAAAAATAGGGTTACCAGAGGCAGATGGGGTTTGGGGAATATTATCTGGGGGAGAGGTAGAGGGGGAGACAAGATTAATAGGGGTAGAAGATGGAAGGGAAGGATTTACCTCTGCTGGGTCAACACCAGCAGGTACATCAGTCTCTGGAGCATCTTCCATCATCTGGGAAGCATCCTCAATAGCCTTCTCCAAGGCCTCTCCAAGATCAGATCCAGAGTCTGAATCTTGAAGAAGGGCTCTCTTGGCCTTGGATTTCTTCACAAGAGGCACATCCTCGTCTTCATCTTCCTCCTCTGATGGCTCATCCACCAGAAGGGTTTTCTTGGCCTTCATGCTAGTCTTTGACTTCTTAGCAGAGCCTCTCTTGGCCTCCTCTGGCCGTTTCCTCTTGGCTGCTCCAGCCTTCTTAACAGCTTTATCATCATCACCCTTCTTCTTAAGCACATCAAGAAGGGGAATCTGGTCCTCCTCTGAGGAACCAGAAAAGGCAACGGTTGAAGAACCAGTTGCTTCAGAAGCTTTCTTATGGGTCTTCTGCTTCTGCTGCTTTCTCTGCCCCTTTGGAGGTGAGGGAATAGATTGAATAGGAGGGGCAGGGATAACCTGCTCTCCATCAGAGTCGGCATGGCCATAAAGAGGGCCATCCTTAGAGAAGAGGATCTTGGATTTATGATAACCATGGCACCAAGATGATTTCCACTTCTTCTCTGGAAGGAGAGAATCCAGAATAAGAGTTAACTTAGTCCCCAAAGAGACATTCTTCACCTTCAGCCTGTTCTTCCTCAACACATCCTAGAAGAACTCCGCCCAATTGCATTGAACGCCGTCATACAATGCCCTCATCACACACATCCGGCCATTGAAAATGGCGTCTGTGCTGTGATTCTCACACATAAGCACCTTTACCACAATATCGAACAACACCTTGTATTTCTGCCTTAAATGCTTGTCCAAAAAGCCCTTTGTGATATTCTGGCAAGAAGAACGAGCAAAAATCTTGAAGGATCCAACGATATCATCCTCCTTGTACGTCAAAGGATCCACCCCCACCGCAGAAATGTTTTCGAAAAGAGCGCAGAAATCGTGCTTAGAAAACACCAAATCATCTTCATCAATCTTTGAAGAAATGTAATCCTCATGGATCTTCATGCGAACCAGAAACTGGGCCGCATATCCGTCAAGTGTGCGAAAATCCTTGGGAACAGTGGAGATCAACTTCTCCACCCCTGCACTCTGGAGCATCTCCAGAATCGACAGCACAACTGGGTTCTTGGTGGTATAAAAATCCACCACCATCTCCGTCTTGAGCTTTTTCATCATCAGGACATGATCGAAGTTGCACAGAGGAGCCATTACTGTGAAAGAGAGAGAGAGAGAGAGAAAAAAAATGCTCTGCAGAGAGAGGTTAGGGTTTGAAAGTATGGAAACGTGAAAGGACAGATTGAAAGGAAAATTGATTTAAATAGGGTAATACGCGTGGCTTGATTATTAAATGAAGTGTGAACGCGTGTAATTTCAAATTTAATCGAGGAAACAAAATCAATTTTAGCATTGATTGACATTTTGCACAGTGATTAAATCCGATGGCCATGATGAAAGGCGAGATACAGATTTAATCTGGTGCGTTGGCATAGTCATTGGGACTGAGCATAAAGAGGTTTTGTGGCAGTCAAGAGAAAAAGCGAAATGATTGCCTAGGCCCTATACCTTAGTCTTAAATACACTCTGAAGTTGAAACGTTTTGAGTGTACTTACTAATTTGAAAGGTGTATCCCAATGATCAGAGGCCAGAGAAGTAAAGACATACCTGTCACCTGATATTGTAACCAGATGATACCACAACTAGTCTGGTGATACATCTCCTCTGATGTAACTCATCTGGTCCTGGTCAGAAAAGACTTTGGACATATCTCTGACTCAGCACCTCATCTGGGATAAGTGTCACCTGGTGGATACCTCATCTGGAAATATACCTTCTCTGATGTATCTAATCTGCAGATATGTTAGCTTAAGAAAATAAATATATGAAGAAAAGTAATGACACAAGGATACTTCTCTGATGTTCCCCCTAAAACAAATCTGTCTCTGGATCCAACAAACCCAACTCAAAGGCTAACTCTCTGAATCTGGTCTCAGCCAAAGGCTTGGTTAAAATATCTGCTCTCTGCTTCTCTGTTGCAATCTTTTCCATCCTTATATCTCCCTTCTCAACATGATCTCTGATAAAATGATGCTTTATATCAACATGTTTGCACCTGGTATGAAGAACTGGATTCTGGGTGATGGCAATTGCACTATTACTATCACAGAAAATAGGAATATCCTTAGCTCTAATCTGGTAATCCCTAAGCTGTTGACTTATCCAGAGAAGTTGAGAACAACAACTCCATGCAGCCATGTACTCTGCTTCTGTTGTTGATGTAGCAACTGAAGTCTGCTTCTTAGAAAACCAGGATACCAATTTATTCCCTAAAAATTGGCATGTCCCACTTATAGATTTCCTATCTATTCTGCATCCACCATAGTCTGAATCTGAATAACCACTCAATTCTAAGTTATCATCTGCAGGATACCATAATCCTAAATGCATAGTTCCCTTAAGATATTTCAATATCTTCCTAGCTGCTTCCAAATGACTCTTCTTGGGATTAGCTTGAAATCTGGCACAAACACCTACGGCAAAAGTAATATCTGGTCTGCTTGCAGTCAGGTACAAAAGAGAACCAATAAGTGCTCTGTACTGAGTCTGGTCCACACTCTCTCCAGACTCATCTGGATCCATGTTGAAATTTGTCATCATAGGGATCTTGGCTGCTTTGCTAGACCCTATTCCAAATTTCTCTAACATGTTTCTGGTGTACTTTGCTTGATTAATAAAAATTCCCTTCTCTGATTGCTGAACCTGCAAACCCAAAAAGTAATTCATTTCTCCCATCATGGACATCTCAAACTGACCCTGCATGAGCTCACCAAACTTCTCACACAGCTTCTTGTTAGGGGATCCAAATATAATATCATCAACATATATTTGGACCAGAGGATGTCCTTTCCTTCTTCTTTCCTAAACAAGGTCCTATCAATCTTACCCTTAGTAAAACCATTGTCTAGAAGAAATTGAGATAGAGTGTTATACCATGCTCTGGGTGCCTGCTTCAGCCCATAAAGAGCTTTCTTAAGCTTAAACACCTTGTCACCTTGTTCAAAACCAGGGGGTTGTTCCACATACACCTCCTCAATGAGAATCCCATTAAGAAAGGCAGATTTCACATCCATCTGGTATACTTTGAACTTCATGTGAGCAGCATATGCTAAGAACAATCTGATGGCTTCTAGTCTGGCAACAGGAGCAAATGTCTCATCATAGTCTATTCCTTCAGACTGAGAATAGCCCTGGGCCACTAGCCTTGCCTTGTTCCTAGTAATGACATCATTCTCATCTTTCTTATTCTTAAAAACCCACTTAGTGCCTATCACCTTTTGATGTCTTGGTCTGTCTACCAGCTCCCAAACATCCTGTCTGGTGAATTGATTCAATTCCTCCTGCATAGCAACAATCCAATTTGAATCTTTCAGTGCCTCCTTGATATTCTTGGGCTCAATCAAGGACACATAGCAACTGAATAAGGCAGCTAAGTTAAGAGTTCTCCTAGTCTGGACACCCTTAGTTGGATCTCCTAAGATCAGGTCATTGGGGTGATCAACCAGGGTCCTCCTTCCCGTGGTCTTGCCTGGTTGATCATCTTCTGCAGTACCTTGGTCATTATCACCACCTGCAGAAGAGCTTCCCCCTACAGGAGTTCCAACCTCTTCTGGTTCTGCTCCTTGTGAAGGCTTCTGCTTCAGAGAACCAGGAGATGGGTCATCATCTGAATCTGAATCTGAATCAAGAATAGGTGGATTGACCTTGATAACTCTGGGAGTAGTCTGATTCTGGGTCTCATCAGAAGACTTTGAGTCCACCTTGCACTCAAAATCAGATTCATCAAAAACAACATGAGGTGTTTCCTCCACACAAAGTGAATTCTTATTAAAAACTCTAAAAGCTTTACTAGTGCTGGAATATCCTAAAAATATTCCATCAGCCACTTTAGCATCAAAGGTTCTTAATTTAGATTTCCCATTGTCATGGATGAAACACTTACATCCAAAAATATGAAAATATGAAACAGATGGGGTTTTACCTTTCCATACCTCATATGGAGTCTTATTATGTCTCCGGGCAATCAGGCACCTGTTCTGAGTGTAGCAAGCTGTATTAATGGTCTCTGCCCAAAATCTCTGTGGAGTGCTGTATTCTGCCAGAAGTGTTCTTGCAGCTTCTTTGAGGGTCCTATTCCTCCTTTCTGCTACTCCATTTTGTTGAGGAGTTCTGGCAGCAGATGTCTCATGAAAAATCCCATGGTCCTTGCAGTAATCTGCAATGTGTGAATTCAAAAACTCTGTTCCTTTGTCACTTCTGATTCGGACTATGCTCTGGTTCTGCTCATTCTGAATCTGCTTGAAGAACTCTGGCAGCTTAGTCATAGTTTCATTTTTCTTAAACAAGAACACTACCCAAGTGTATCTTGAAAAGTCATCTACTATAACTAAGGTGTACTTCCTTCCACTGAAACTAAGAGGAGAAACAGGTCCAAACGGTCCATGTGAAGTAGTTGAAGTACTCTGGTTGTGGTTGTGCTCTGGACATCCTTAAAGGAAGTCTTGGGTTGGGAAGACCTCGAATGAGACCTTTTCTGGCAATCTTGTTCAATGTTTTGAAGTTAAGATGACACAATCTCTTGTGCCAAATCCAGCTGTTCTCTGCAGATCCTTTTGCAACCAGGCAAGCATTTCTTGGGCAACTGTTAAAATCTGCAAGATAAATGTTACCCTTCCTCAAGCCTATTAGCAAGATATCATTATAATCAGAAGAGAAAACAGTGCATGAATCACTAGAAAACTTCACTGAGTATCCCTTGTCACAGAATTGGGATACTGAAAGCAGATTATGCTTGAGTCCTTCTACGTAGTAGACTTCATCTACAGATACTCCATTGAAGGTTAACTTTCCAACTCCTCTGGTGACTCCATAGTTGTTGTCACCAAACATCACTCTTGGTCCATTCAATGGCTTGAAATCTTGGAGATTATCCTTCTGGAAGGTCATGTGCTTGGAACATCCACTATCAATGTACCAGACATGGTTGCTTGAAAATCCTTTCTCCAATGGACTCTTATCTACCTGCAGAGAAATGAATTAGGTCCCCTACTAGTGCTGGGTCCTGATTGGTTAGTTGCAGGTTTTGTAGGAATCCATAGATAAAGATCATCCCTTGATGGATAAGGAGATCTTATCTTTCTTCCAAATCTATCTACCAGCACATGTCCTCTGACAATGGCATATTGAGCTACTGGTCTGATAAGGACACCTTTCCTATAAACAGGTCTGGTGTACCTTTTCTCAAATCTGGCCTTTGGAATGGCCTGCCTCAAAGACATGGTCTTAAAGGTCTGGTTGTAAGGGTACATCCTAGAAGAACCATCTCTGGTGTCATAACTACCCAGATCAATTGGTTTTCTAGAGATGGGTCTGGAAGACCTCCTCTGGTTCTGATAATTAGACTTTCTCTGGTGATTATAGTTCCTTTGAGTATACCTATTCTGGAATTGATTCCTCTGAGAAAATTGTCTCTGGGGTACCTGGTTCTGTTGAACATTGTTCCTTCTCTGGTAGTTGTTACTCTGATTGGTATTCCCCTTTCTTGAGTGTTTCCTTTGAGGTCCCCTAATCTGTTTAGGTTCCCTTTGAGGATTTCTCTGGGGTCCTCCAATTTGAGTAATTTCTACTCCTTGGGACTCATTGTTCACAGAACCATCAATCTTTAATGGTTCCCCTTGTTGACACTTATTCTCTAGCATCTTCTCTTCCAGAACAGTCAACTCTTCTGGACCATTTGTTATGTGATTAACAGAGTGATTCCTTTTCCAATCAGGATTGTGAACCACCTTGTAACCATTACCAGTTAAGTCTTTATCATTCCAGATTTCTACCAATTTACCAGCTCTTACAGACTTGTCTTTATTATAAAAGTATTTATGAGTTTTAGTGGTAATTCCAGAATATCCTAAACCACTCTTATCACAAATGCGCTGAGAAGACTCTGATATGATAGATACAACAGATGGTATCTTAGGAGCTTCTCTGGGCAAGGGTATCTCCTCTATGTTGTGGGCAACTTGTTTTCCCTTGATGAGAGTCTGGTATTTAGCTCTGAGTTCATTGATCTCATCTTCTTGAGAATCCTTTTCTTTCATGAGTTGATCTACCAGAGTATCTCTTTCTGTGATCTTATCCTGAAGTTCAGAGACTTCTTTGGAATGATCTTTCATGAGTTCTCTGGTGGATTTATGCTCATGAGAGAGAGATTGAACTTCAGCTCTGAGCCTACCATTCTCTTTCTCAAGTTTTTGACAGAGTTGGACACAATTCTGGAGATCTGATAGCATTTGTTGCATATCAGACTCTCTGGAGTTACCAGATGAATTAGAGGATTCAGTACATTTGGAATTTGATAAAACTAGAGTAGTTTCATTTACCTCAGTGATGTCTGCCATAAGACACACATCATCATCTGATCCAAAGTCAGAAGAAGAAGATCTGGAACTAGTATCCTCCTCCTCTGCTTCTGCCAGCAATGCTCTCTTATCTGCATATCTCCTATCTCTCTTGATTCTTTTCTCTTCTCTTTCCTTAGGAGTAAGCTGAGGACAATCATAACTGTAGTGACCAGTCTTGTTGCATGTGTAGCAGGCATTATCTCCTCTGGGACTAGGACTTGGCTCTCTCCTCCTCTGGTTGTAGTCTGATCTGGCAGGACTACTCTCTCTCCTCTGGTAGTCAGGTCTGCCAGAGCTACCATCCCTCCTCTGATAATCTGATCTCCCAGAGTTGCCAGGGTTGTCATCTCTCCTCCTTTCTGGAGTTCTGAATCTGGTCTCCCTTGAGTCTCCAGATGTCTTCTCCTTCTCTGCAGGCTTGAAGGAACTCTTTCTGTCTCTGGAAGATTCCTTCCAATGCCTTTTATACCTGCCATATTTTGAACTCATTTTATCTAATTTACGAGTTAGAAGTGCTACCTGCTCCTTGAGGCTCAAGTCATCTGCAGTAGACTCCTTTGGCTTGACATCAGGCTTGATGGTTGAAGAGAATGCAACACCTTTCTGACCAGAAGAGGAAACCTCTTCTGTTTGATCCTCCTCTTGAAGATCATACTCATAGGCTTTGAGATTAGACAATAGGAGATGATGATCCAGAGTATTGAGATCCTTGTTGTCCTTGATCACAGTGACTTTAATTCTCCACCTGCTTGTTAGTGAACGCAAGATTTTACTATTAATTTCTTTTTCAGAGTAGGTCTTACCTAAGGCACTAGCCTTGTTCAGGAGGTTTGTGAGACGCATGTCCAGCTGGTCAATGGTCTCGTCTGGTTTCATCTTGAATGTATCAAACGAGTGTTGAACAGCTTGGAGCTTGTTATCTTTGATCTTCTCTGTTCCCTCACAGAGTAATGCCAGTTTGTCCCACATCTCCTTGGCAGTGGCACACATTCTGACCTTTTCAATCACCTCTTTGGTAAGTGTGTTGATGATCTCTGTTCTTGCCACCTGGTCCAAGTTGTAGAGCTTTCTTTCATCATTATCAAGCTCATCTCTCTTTTTTAGAATTATCTGCCTGGGAACTCTATCCTCTGCAGTTTTCTGGGCAGCTTCACTAGTCTCTTCTCTGGACTCTGACCTGCCACTGTCAATAGGAGTCCAGTAAAATTTGATGGGGCCACTTTCAACCACATCCAACATGCGGTGGTGAATAGCTCCAAGATGATTGCTCATCATGAAGCTCCAGTGGCTGTAATCCTCAAAAGAGAATTCTGGGAGCTTACGGCTCTTGTAAGAAGATTTTGCAGACATTTTGATATAATTAAGGGAAATAACAAGAACTTGAACAAAAGCACTAAAGAGCAATGGATCTGCCCGGTGACCACCAAAAGCTTTACAAAGCAGTGGTCGTTGGACACACTGCTCTGATACCACTTGTTGGTCCCACTAGTTAGATTAATTGCGGAAGCTTAAGTAAAATGTCTTTCAAAGTCTTTTACAAGAGAACAATAATCAACAAACAATAAGTAAAATAAAGCAATAAAGAACACAAGATATATAGTGGTTCGGATTGAATATCCTACGTCCACTCTCCCTTATAACCAAGGGGTCTCACTATCAACCAACTCACAAACTTACTTACTGGAATTGGGAAGTACCAGTTCCTTCTTACAACCTCTTTAGATTTAACTTCAATCTAAAGATCAACCAGCCAACAACCTTGTCTAATAGATGAACAGGTTGTGGTTTCAATAACTCCTTTAGAGTAGATAAATATTATGAACAGTAAGAGTGCTTGGTATGAATATCAAAAGCTTGGATCACTTATGCGCGTGTAGAGTCTCTAGAGCTTTTTCTTGAACTGCACTCTTGTATTTATAGAGGGGATTAGGTCTAGCCGTTGGAGGGCTAATCCAATCAGATCCTCTATATAAGGAAGCTTCAATCAATCAATTCCCTAATTGATTGATTGGGTTGGTGGGATCCTTGGATTGATTATCTTCAAATCTTTCCAATCCTGATCATGTTGACTTGATTTGAATCACCAACGGTCAATAGCTTCCTCTGCCTAACTCTGATTCTCTCCAAAGAAGGCTAGACCAGACACCAGACAACCTCGGTGTCTTCTGGTCCTAATCTGGTGAACAACCAGAATACTCAGTAGAAACAGGAGATCAAACTGAGCATCTTTTGTTCCACCAGGCTCGTCTGGTCTGGGGAAAGTCCTCTGCCTCTGGTCTGTTCTCATCTGGTGAAGTCTTCTGGTGGAGTCTTCTGGTGTCTCTTCTGGTGAAGTCTTCTGGTCTGGCAGTTCCCCCTAGACTAAGTCCTAATCTAGATCATCATCTGGCTAACAGGTCCAGATGGTCCTATTACATCTTCTGGTTTGTTTTAACTCATCAAAACTAACAATTTTTATCCTAACACCACAAGCACTACTGAAGCTGAGTATATGGCAGCTGGAAGCTGTTGTGCTCAAATTCTTTGGCTAAGACAACAACTGGGAGATTACAATATCTTTGCCAATGAAGTCCCTATTTTCTGTAACAACAATAGTGCAATTGCTATTTCAGAAAATCCAGTTCTCCACACAAGATGCAAACATGTGGATATAAGGAATCATTTCATCAGAGATCATGTGGAGAAGAAGGACATCAAAATGCTCAAAATCCACACTGACAAGCAGAAGGCAGATATCTTCACTAAACCTTTGACTGAAGCAAGGTTTCAAGAGTTCTCAGTAGAGCTTGGACTCCTAGATCCAGGAGAGTAAAGAAAGAATTTAATCTCAGAAGAGTTACCTTCAACTCAGTGGAGGTTCATATTCAGAAGAGGATCTTTCTCAGTAGAAGCTCCTCATCTCAGAAGAGGCCTGAATATCAGACGAGGTCAAACCTCAGTGGAGGTCAAAAGTTTATACTTATGATTTTCTCAAATCTAAAGCCTCTTAGTTTTTAAAATATATATTTTGATTCAATAGAATTACTAATGAGTGCTTTCTAAAAATTAAATCTTTCTTACACTTTTTCGAAGAGATTTTGGTATGGCAAGCATTTAATGCGCGTTGTACAAGTCCGGTTTACTTTTACAGTTACCTATCCCACGCGCCTTAAAACCCGGACGATGTGACCTTCCGGCTACCAACCCTTTCAATCCATACCTTTCATTTTAGGCGGTTCTTTTATAACCGTCAAGATATCTTAAAAACTCCCCACTAAACTCTTGGACTATCAACGATCTCAAACTAAATCAATCTCAGACGTTGATTTTTCCGATCAATCTCACCGTTCATTACTCATATAAAAACTCCAAACTTACACTTGTAAACCTTTTCAAAATCACTCACAAGCAAAACTCCATTCTATCTATCCTATACACTCTGCAAATTTTCTCTCAAACCCTTTTCGTTCAAATGGCAAAACTAAATCTTAGTTTCCTTACCAATAAGGAAAATTTCTGGTATAAACCCACCGTGGTTTTTGATAATCCTGAGATAGAATCCAAACCAGAATTTGCTCATATCAAAGAAGCCCTAGAGATGCTTAAAACTGCTGGGTTAGAAAAATTCTTAACTGTTCATCCTAAGAACTGTTTTGACAGACAAGTTCTTGAGTTTTTCCATTATATATCCAACTCTGATTCGAGGATCAGATCTCATCTCATTCTATAGAGAAAGAAGAAGGTGATGAGGGACGACATGGAAATTGTTGAACACCAGAAGATAAGGAAGGAGATCCGTGTCAGTGGTGATGACTTGAAGGAGTTGTTCGATCTCCCCTCTGAAGGTCCGAATCCAGATACTTGTATCACGGATGAAGAGGAAGAATGGGTCAATACCATTATGCAAAGAAAGGTGAAATACAGTCCAACAATGAACAAAAATGTGCTCTTTCCAGTATATAATGTTCTCTGTGAGGTTGTTGGAAAATGTATACTTGGAAACCAAGGAAGCACGGAGCAGGTGAGCAAGCCCAAGCTCAGACTGATGAAGGCAATTGTGGAGAGCAAGGAAAAGTCATACAACTGGCAACAGTTCTTTTTTAGGGCATTGAACAAAGAGCACTCAAAGCTCCAACCTGACAAAACTCCCCAACTATCGAGTAAGCTCAATTTCGCAACAAAAATCTCCTACTTGATAGAGAACGTAGATCTGGGAGTGGACTGGATTCCAGACAGGAAGTGGAGTAATCTTAAAGCCCTATTTAAGTCTGGAAAGGCTCTGGAGACAAGGATGATCAAGCCTGCTGAGGAGAGCCCAGAGGCAGTTGAGGAAGAGGAAGCTGACCCTACTGAAGGGAAGAAAACCAAGCTGAAGAGGAGGCTGGTTAAGTTAAGTGACAAGATGGCACAGCATAAGGAGCCAGAGGTAGAGGTAGAGAAAGCTTCTAAGAAGGAGAAGAAGAGGTCAACTGAGGCGGAGAAGGAAAGTGTCTCTAAGAAAGTCAGAGTCTCCAACTCTACTGATGAATCTTCATCAGGTAACCCAGACTCTTCCCCTAACATTATCTCAACTGAGTCTGACTCAGATGTCCCTGCACCCACCCCCATCAAACCCAAATCAACTAAACCACGCACTCCTGCCAAAACCAAACGCATCTCCACAATAACTAAAACCCCCACTGAAGGCTCTCAACAGCCAGAAAGTGGATCCCAAACAACCCCCACTGAACCCATCTCAACCCCTACTTAACCCATCCCCTCAACCCCTTCTGAACCTATATCCTCAACCCCCACTGAACAAAACCCATCCTCCACTGATACCCAAACCCAAACCTCTTCTGAAGTAAACCTTCCCGAATCACACTCAACTCACCTGGAGTCTATCCCAGAGGAGCCAACAGAAAGCAGATCCCCTACCCCTTCCCTTCCTTCAGACGATGAAGAAGAGTACTCATTCCTAGACACTCTCAAGGATGAGGTAGCTTACTCTTTGGAGTCCAAATACCCTAAACTTGATAGCTTTCCCACTCTCAAAGCCATGTTCTTGAGACTGAGACTCATTGTCCAGCTCAAAGATAGAAGACTTGGTGAAATCCTTTTGGCTGTAAGAGGCAGCAATGCAGAGGACTGGAAGAAGGAGGAGGTGGAAGTAATGCGGTTTGCTGGGATGCACAAAACCAGACTTCTCTGTGATGAGAAGATCTTTGAAAGTCTGGTTATGGAGAAGATAGCTGAGGCCAGGAAGGAAGTAGAGGTGGAGAAGGTTGCTGAAGGAGAGACAGAGAAGCCAGCTGAGCCTATAGCAGAAGGAGGAGCTGAAATTGAGCAAACTATTGAGGCAGCTGAGAAGGAGAAGGAGAAAGAGAAGGAGGAGGAGGAGAAGGAGAAAGAATCTGAACAAGGAGGAGGTGCTTCACCAAAGCAAGGTGATGGTGAAGCAGCCAAGGATGTATCCATGACAAGGGATACTGAGGCACAAAACTTGCCACAGGAGAGCTCAGTAGAGGTGTCTACTGAAGTTCTCCCACAACAGCCCTCAGTGGTGGCTAAGAAGTCAACTGAGGTGTCTGGTTCTGGTGGAGTTGAAAATTTGAATGAGAAAGAAACTGAGGTGGAGATCACTGGAGTGAAGAGTGGAGAGATAAGAGCAATGATCCCTGTGTTGGGATACATTTTAGTTTTGATGATTTTCCAAAACAACATGTAATAGGTTTGAAAGCAGTCAGGATAGTATCTTTTGTTTCAGGTCAGGCTAGGTTAGTTTTCAGTAGAATAGGCTGCTCAGTTGAGGGGGAACTCAGTGAGGGGGAACTCTGCAACACAGTCTGAGAACATCAAGATGATACCAAGGAGAACTGACTGAAGCCAATGTTGCAACCTGAACCAGAAGAGAAGTCTGAAGGATGTACCACTGAGTGTAAACCAGGCTGATCTAAGCTAAGTCAGGTGGACCACTCAGTGAAGAGCATGATCAAGAGGATCAGTGCTGCACCAAGTAGGCCCTGAAGGAGTCAGGCTACTGTGGTCAGGGAAGTTTGTCATTCAGCCTTATGACAAACTTCTTGGAGTGATCTTCAAACAGTCTCTGAAGGACAACCACACTGAAGACGATTCAGTCCACTGAAGATCATCATGTCAGTGAAGGAGGAAGCTACCTAAAGTCAGTGGGTCTTGGTCAATCCACTGAGTCAAAGATCCGTGAATTCAGGCCACGTGGACCAATCAGCACGAGGCAGCAACTCTGACACTGACAAAGGCCGCATTCCAAGAAAAGTGGTTGAAACCATTTAATGTTGGATTCAAATGTATCTTCCCTCCAACGGATACATTTGAATCCCCATTATAAATACAAGCTCATAGCTGCGTATTCAAGTGTGTTGAAGTATTGTATTGTGTGTAGAAAGAAAAATCAACACCTACAAGCTATAAGGGTGTGTGAGTTGTTAGGGAGTCATAAAGAAGAAGTCCTCACACCCACGACACTGACCTTTAGGGTTTCACTAAATATTCATTGAGTGTCAAGCTTGTAACTCATAGCTTAGAGAGGTTTTCCTAATCTTAGCTTTAAGGCTAACACATTGTAAAGGAAAACCTCACCTAGTTGGAGAAAACCAAACCAAACTAAACCCTTTCAGAAGATTGTTAGGTTTGTAGTGAGGTGAGGAGAGGCAGCCCAGGAAGTGGCGTGAGTCCAGTTGTAAGTGCACCTTGGCACGTTAAAAACAAGAATCCTGAGATAGTGGATTTCCTGTTAAATCAGGCCGTGGATGTAAGAGCTTGAGTCTCTGAACCACGTTAAACTGAGCGTCGTTTATTGTCTAAGCACTTGCTAATTATCTGTAGTGTATGCTCTCTGAGTGTACTTGGAAAGGTTGAAAAGAAGATTAGCTAAGTATTTTAGTCAGGGAGAACCAATCTCACTGACAAGCTTAGGCTAGCACTCGAGAGTTCAGTCTCTCGAGTCACTGCCTTGTTGAGAGCCTGAGCTTTCAAGTCTCATCTCTGACTTGATAGCTCTGACTCTCAGCAACGCAGTGACTTGAGTATTCCGTCACTGAACTCAGTCAGGGTGCAAGCTGTGTTTCATAACGCACTCGAGAAGTTCAGCATCTCAAGCCACTGTCCTTGCTCAGAGCATTAGCCTCCAAGCCTTCTCACTGACTTGGTAGCTCAGCCTCTGAGCAGAGCAGTGACTTGAGTATTTCTCACTCTTGCTGAACTCCCTGAGGAAAAGGTTTTAAAAAAAAAAGTTTTTGCTCCTGAATTCCCATTTTGCCCTTCGAAAACGGGACCATCACCCTGTAAAGGGTGAATTGGCTGAGAAAAATTTAGTTGAAAAAAAGAGTGAGGATGAGAAAAGAGAGAAGAGTGAGGAGGAGGGAGTTCCTATCGAGGTAGAAGCATCAGGAGACTTAGGTGGAGAGGCTGAGGGAGTTAATGCTAACACTATTTGCCATGCAGGTACTCAAACTATTGAAATTCCCCCAGCAGAGGTCAACCTAACTCCTCTGAGTGATGTTGTTCACTCACTCAAAGAAGAAAGCCTTCCCCCTCTCCAAGCACAGCTGAGGGATGTTCAGGAGATTGTTCAAGAAGAAGTGGATGAGATGGTTATCCTCTCAGACCATGTTGATGAACTCATGGAATCCACAACAACATCACTTCAAAATCTCACTCTAAAAGTTGAAAACTCTCAGCAGATGGTGATTGATGTCGTTGAAGGACAAAGCGTGCTGGTCATACATGCCCTGAAGAAGCTGGAGCAGATTGAAGAAGAGGTCAGAACTAAGTTTCTCAAAGACTCAGTGGAGAACGTATCCATCAACCTAAAGTCCTCAGTAGAGGCTTTCTCAGCGGACCTACTTGGGAAGGTTGAAGGGTTATGGAATTCTAAGCTGACTGAATTCGAGGCCAAACATGCTGAGTTAGGAGCCAAATTGGGAGAAGTTCTTAAGAAGGCAGCTGAAGACTTCCCC
This sequence comes from Ballota nigra, assembly GCA_947034835.1. Lineage (NCBI taxonomy): Eukaryota > Viridiplantae > Streptophyta > Magnoliopsida > Lamiales > Lamiaceae > Ballota > Ballota nigra. The sequence continues at coordinate 28,274,986 of OX344730.1, forward strand.
ACTCAGGAGAAAATAAATATGCTGATCGATGAGAAGCTGACACAATTTATTCAATTTGGGCAGACAGCTGGAGCGATCCTGGAGAGGCTAGAAGATGAGGTAGATCATTGCTCACTGAGCTGAAAGCTTTAGCCCATGATCAACTAAAGCTCAACATCACTGTGGCTGAGTGCATGATTAATGCCAGAAAGGGGGAAAAGAGGATAAATGCTAAGGATATGAAGCTTGATCCAAAAAATAAGATGAACATTATCCTTGAAATCCCTGACTTTGAGAAAGGCCAACAGGTGAAGAGCACTCTGAAGAAGGTGGATGCTGAAGCTCAAAAGATTACAGAGGCCAAGAAGGGCAAGGAAACCTCCTCAGCTGGCCTATCAAAGTTCAAAGAAGAGCATCTGAAGGAGAATGAGGAAAGAGCTGCAAAGAAGGGGGAAACCACAAAGAGAAAGGCATCTGATGCCCTCTCAGCTGAGGTAGCCAAAAAGACAAGAACCTCAGGGAGATTGGCAGCTAAGTCCACGACCTCATCTGATGAAGTTCAGGTACTTCCCGTTCTTAATCCTGAACCTTTGTCATCTGAACCTCCTAAGTCTGCACCGACTTGAAGCGAACTACACTAGCTTTCTACTAGTAGTTACCCCCGCAAGAGAACAGGTTCACAGTAGTATGGGCAAGTATAGGAACCAAGTATTATCGAACCCAAGGGACAGTGTATATGCGAATAGATCCCTGAATATCTACGCATCGTAGTTAATATGAGTGTATTGTTTTTGGATTTTTGGAAAGATTAATTAAACTAAACTAAATTATCCTACGAATGCAAAAGGAAGATTAAACGAAATAACAAAAGGTGTGTTTTCAAATATGAGATGGTTATGCTTAAGATAGGAATCCCTACGTATACTAACGGAGCAGGTACATAATCAAAATAACCGTGACACACAAGAATTAACCTAAGTCTGAGAATGCAAGGTGAAAGCTCAAGATTCTAAACTCTAATACTTTACCCTAACACTCGACTTCACGGATCTACTAACGAGTTACTAGATTGTGCTTAATTAATGAGACCCTAATTTAACTAAGGTGATGCGGTCGTCCTCCTTCGCTAAACCGGTAGATGAATTAACCTTTCCTAAACTCTCTAGTTAAGTCTACTCGTTGTTAAAGAGTGATACGGTCGTCCTCTCTCTAGCACCTTTCGAACGAAATTCAAGAGCGAAGTCTAGATTAATTTTAAGAATTCATTAACCAAGAGAATTAAAACCTAACGTCACAAGTTACTCTAATTACGTACCCACAACCTACTTCTACGAGTTCATCCTACCCTAAGCATGCAAGGGTTTTAGCTAGACATAGATTTAACGTAAACAATAACAATTAGACAAGTGACGAACATGAACATGGTAATTAAATCAAAGAAAAGATCGTACATAAACTAGGGTTTTAAGATATAAAAGAAATAAACTGAATTTAATTAGCAAAACGAGGTTTCAACGTATTAAAGAACAAAAGATATTAAGAAACGAAACTAAAACGTGAAATCGTAATGTGAATTCGTAAGCAAAAACCTCAAAAACGTAAAATTAAACTTGCTCGTCTCTTTTCTTCCTTCTCTCTCTAAAAATTCTCTGTAAAAGTGATGTAGTGTGTTCGGGGATCCTTCAAAATGTGTTTGGAAGAGATATATATAGGCAACGGGCCGATTCGTGAACTCGTGGGCCAAAAAACGTAAGTTGGAGAAAATGCCTTGGAAGCGCTCGAGCAGACCCGCTCGAGCGGGTCGCTCGAGCTATGGTGGTCGAACGGATCAGGTGCTCGAGCGGGGCGCTCGAGCTCTCTTTGTCAAGCGATTCTGGTGCTCGAGCGGGGCGCTCGAGCTATCTCCCTCGAGCGGCCCAAACGTTCTGTATGTTTTTAGGCGCTCGATCTACTTCACTCGAGCGGGGCGCTCGAGTGACGATGCTTGAATGGGTCTTCCTTCCTTTGCAACTAACACTTTTCTTCACACGTACTAATACCAATCGTATTTCTTCGATATCTTCTCATCCGGGCATCCGTTTGAGTCGATTCAAAGTCCTACGAACTCCGTTTTTCATCCTCGATTCACCTATTAGTATCAAAGATACAAATTCATCAATGTATAGAAATAGTACTCATTTGGCTCTAAAAACTCAATAAATTCGACCAAAACTAGGGCGTTTCTAGCTACGAATCATGACAATTTCATGCCTAATCATGCACCCATAAGAGTCACAGAGCTCACAAAGCTGATTAAAGAGGCTGGAGGAATGAACGAAAGAGCAAGGAAGCTAACAGCTCAGCAGCAAGAAAGGAGAGACAAGGTGGTTGGGAAGATGGAAACAATTGCAGAGCTAGCTGAGAGGAAAAGGAAGGAGAGGCTGGCCACATTTGATAAAACTACTTCAAAGAAGTTCAGGAGTGGTTATCAAAGGTGGGCTGCTAAGCTGAAGAGAGACAAAATTACTCCATCTCAGAACATATTTCCTCACCATGATGCTTGGGTCCCTAAGAAGCTCAATGATACTTGGGAGACTGCTAAAAGGGAATTTGTGTATTCCTTTTATGTCAGTGGAGAGTTAGGAAGAGATAATGCTCAAGAAGTTTTCAACTTATGGTTGTTTGAAGCCTATCCTAAAATCTATCCTGAGATCAGTGATGCTTGGAATGATGCCTTCCCAGATCAAGCCCTGAAGGCCCCTGAGCAAATCACCTTCTGGCCTCCTCAAGATGCAACTGGTGCTGTTGATAGAGAAAGGATCACTGAAGAGTGGACATCCTTGTGTGAGCATCTTGGACTCAGAGGACATTCAAAGGAGATGATGGAGAGGAAGAACGAGCTGAAGATCAGAGTATTCAAGCAGTATGGACTTGAACCCATTTTCGAATCCACCTGAGAAGTTAGTATCTTTTGCTCGGCATTTGTTTATAAGTCCCAGATGTTTTAAGTTTGACACTTTTGATAGTAGACTTCATGTAATCTGTACTACACCATTTATCAATGAAATGAACTCTACTGATGTTTTGCCCAAGATAATATCTCATTATCGTTTAGGCTTATGTACTTGAATGTTTTTACTTACAAAATCTGTGAACTTTGTATGTCATCTGAAGAACCTCTCTGAAAGAAGATATGTAATAAGATAGGTTCCGGCATAATCAAAAAGGGGGAAATTGTTGGGAAAATGTATAAGGCTTAAGTTTTGATTAGATGCCAAAATGTTCCTTCTAAGTTGTTTTGTAAGTAAATTATTCAGTAGAGTTAGTGCTTAGTTAAACAGTTCAACTGTTAAGAAACTGAAGTTCAGTTAGTAATTTTTAGAGTGTATTTAAGAATGAAGTCTGCTGAAGATGAAGTCCACTGAAGTGAAGTCCGCTGAAGACAAGTGATCTGAGAAGAAGTCTAAGTCTTGAATGTTTTCTAAGTACATTCTCACTAAGACTAAAACCATCAGGAGAGGACCAAGGTCCACTGATGAGAACTAACAAAGCACATTCAATGCTAAACATATTAAAAGCTGTTAGTTAATCTGGTTGGAACAAGGCAAAACGAATTACCAAGAAGCTTACAATAAATGAAGGAATAAGAAGGTTCTCTCAGAGGAGTTCCACCTTAAATTAAGACAAGAATCTGGGCATTCAGACTAAAGGTCCAATGAGAAGGTGAAACATCAGTGTACTTTACTGACAGCCGACCTGCTCTGAACTGACAAGTACCAAAAGTCTTTGTCTAGCTATCTACAGAAAGTTGGTGAATAGGCATGGTCTTTCAGCCGATTCTTGACAAGACTTAAAGCTTCAAATAGAGCCGTTTGAACCAATCAGATACAAGAAGACTTACTTGAGAAGATTCAAATCCAACGGGAAGATTTTCAAGGAAGCCTATAAATACAGAAGGACGTGCTCATTTCTATGCACGGGAAACTCACAAGATCAAAGCTATCTCTACATTCATAACAACTAGAAGCACTCGAAATTACCTTTGTTTCCCAAGTGTTTCACATTTGTAGAGAGCCTAACAAACCTTCTGTAACCAAGCTTAAAAGCTATATCCAAATCTTAGAAAGAGATAATCCAATCCTAAGCCTTGAGCTAAACTTGTAAGGATTATCTCAAAATAGTTGGAACCAAAACCCTACTCAAAACTCTACTCAGTGTTTAGGTTGAGAGCTAGTGTTAAGTGGTGTTAGTAAGCTGATTGTTGTATCATTCTGAAAACTGGTTTGTTTTGGGAACTAGGACCTGGAATTTCCTAGTGATCAATCATCCTAAGAGATGATTAGTTGATCAGTGCACCTTGGCACTATAACACAAGGAATTCCAAGTGAAAGGAATTCTCCTGTTTGATCAGGACAGTGGACGTAGGAGATTCATCTCTGAACCACTTTATATCTTGTGTTCTTATAATCTCCAAGTTTATCAAAGTAAAACGAGTTTTCTAAAGGGCTCACTATATCCGCAACTGAAAGCTAATTAGATAGTAGTTCAACTGAAAGTCTTGAGCTTTCAGTGGAGGTATTATCTCAGTAAGCTTTCACTAAGTAACTCTCAGCAGACCTCAAGTCCACTGACGAGCTACTGTCTTAAGAAACCTGATAAGTTTTACAAGAAGTTTTAATTTGTAATCACAGGTGTATTCCCCCCCATACACCTGTTTACTCGTTTCGGGACCAACAACATTGTTATTTAAATTTCTTATATATGCCACATCTAACTTTGTTTTAAATGACAACTTCTGGGAATTAAGAAACTCATCTCGCATTGTTATTTGTGGTCTTCTTATTTATCCTAGCTCTTTGTACTAATTCACTCTGGATATAAAGAATAATATTTCTGCCTCTACTTATCTATATGAATGAAATATTTTACAGAGTCATATTTGTTTTTAGTTGAACATATTTTTTGACTTTTTATACTGTTTGATCCTATCTATAAATCTGACGTGATATTTTGAATTTCATTCTATAACTTATAAAAAATTAGTGCTACGTTAAATTTATCGGATGATTAACCCGGTGTAGCAGGTAAAAGAAAAAAAAATACAATTTTTTTAATAATTTATAGGACGAAATTTAAAATTCAATGATAACAGGACGAAAATCAAAGTCACTGAAAGGTAAATGACAAAAAAAAGTATTTTCCCTATTTTTCTACTATACTGTTTGATCCGAAATATTTATAAAAACAAAAAGAAAAGCAAATTGAGCAACCTGCATGACAACTTTTAAATATCACTTTTCATCTTTCTGTCTAACAAAAAATAAAACCAGAAGATCTCGTGATAAAAGAAATCTTAAACCACAATTACGATTTAAAAATTAGAAAATCAGGGATTAAGGGTTAAACTTTAGTGAATGATGAATGTGTTGTGTGATTTAATTGCCTGTGTTTTATTTTTTTCTTAAATGTTTTTTATCAGTTTTTATATTAATCCTTTTCTCTTTGAAGTTTTTGATAATGAGAAATTGAGAATGGAGTGGTTTGATGAGTTGTCAAAATAAATTGGATTTTCTCACAAGATCAGATTGTATGCTCTAAAATATTGAGGAAACAATTTATTAATCTATATATTGACATCACTAAAGAAAACATAACTGTTGGGATATGTTTAGTTTTGATGATTTTCCAAAACCACATGTAATAGGTTTGAAGTAGACATGATAGTATCTTTAGTTTCAGGTCAGGCTAGTTTGTTTTTCAGTTAAACAGGTTGTCAGTTGAGAAGAACTCAGTTGAGGAAGCACTTAGTTGAGGGGGAACTCAGCGAGGGGCAACTCACTGACACAGCCTGAGGAAATCAAGAGGACATCAAGAAGAACTGTCTGAAGCCATGACAGGGACCTGAACCTGAAGAGAAGCCTGAAAGATGTCCCATTGAGTATAAACCCGACTGATCTAAGCTAAGTCAGTGGACTACTCAGTGAAGAGCATGATCAGGAGGATCAGTGCTGTACCAAGTAGGCCCTGAAGGAGTCAGGCTACTGTGGTCAGGGAAGTTTGTCATTCAGCCTTATGACAAACTTCCTGGAAAGATCTTCAAGAGTCTACTGAAGGACAACTACACTGAAGACAGTCATGTATACTGAAGATCATCAAGTCAGTGGAGGATAAGTCATCTGAAGTCAGTGCACCCTGATCAAGCTCACTGAATCAAAGAGCCGTTGGATTCAGTCCACATGGACCAGTCAAGTCAAGATAATATATCTGACACTGATAAGGTCGCATTCCAAGAAAAGTAGGTGAAACCTATTAATTATCTGGATTCAAATGTGATTCTCTCCAACGGTTATATTTGAATCCACACTATAAATACAAGCTCATAGCTGCGGTTTGAAGTGTGTGTGAATGAGAAAAATCAACACCTACGAGCTGTGAAGGTGTGAGAGGATAATGCGTTTCATGGGAGATATATAAGGAGGCACTTCTTACACCTTGTTCACTGACCATTAGGGTCTTCACAGATATAAAATGAGTGTTCAGCTTATAACTCAAGCTTAGAGAGTGTTGGGACATTGTCAGTTTTGATTAAGATCTCAAAGCCCCTGAAAAGATGTTTGCCTTAATCTGTCTTTGTCAGGCTAGTCTTGATTAGGATTAATACTTAGTCATTTTACACTTCACAGGTACTCAGTGAGAGGAGAACTCACTGGAGACAATCAAGACTCAGAGCCTGAAGACGAAGAGCACCATCCTGAACTTATGGCAGTCCTCTAAGCTGGCTGAGTAAGTGTCAGTGATGAAGAGTATGACCCTGAGGTCATTACTAACTCAGTCCTGAAGGGAACAGGATGTCACTAAGTTTATGGGAAGACTTGGAGTAGAGCCAAGCAATGCAAAAGGAATTTCAGCGTCAGGACAAGACTGGTGAGCCCAAGATAAAATGAACTTAATAAGACAAGCCTGAAGCTCAGGAATAAGCTCTGACATTCTCACCAACCTGATGACGTGGACCAATCCGAGAAGGACACGCACGTACAGAACCTGATATGAAGACTGAATTCAGACTGCATATTCAACGGGCAAGCATTCAATGTGCATTTAATGCAAATACCAAATCCATGCAAGGACGGCTGCTGCATGAAGATATGTCCATTTGAAGCCACTCTACATAGATGACTCGAAGGCTATCTCTCCAACGGATAGTTTTTCAAATCACCTATAAATACAGAAGACCTTGAACCCATTCAAGGTTATGGGAAATTTCCAAGCCATAAATTACTCAAACTCTCAAGTATTCAAAGCATTCAACCCTTAAGAAGAAGCACTCGAAACCATCTAAATTTCCCAAGTGTTTCTTAGCAACCGAGAGTTATTCTGTATTCCAAGAGCTAAAAAGCATTATCTTAAGCTTAGAGAGATTATCCAATCCTTAGCATAGCTTTGCCTTGTAAGGATAATCTCAACTTAGTTGGAATCCAAACTGAAACCAAAACCCTAAGTTAGGTTTGTTGGGAGTAAGTCAGTTAGTGTGTTAGTAAGTGGAGTTGTATAGATCAGTGAGGATAGCTGGTCTTGGTGCACCTTGGCACGTTAAAAACAAGAATCCCTTGAGTGGATTTCCTGTTAAGTCAGCCTGTGGACGTAGGAGCTTGAGACTCTGAACCACGTTAAACTCCTGTGTTCTTACTGCTTTGTTATTGTGCATACTTGCCATACTATTCGTTCATACATTGCATTCAAGTTTATCAGACCTGAATCAATCAGGCTGATCTTAATAAGAACATTGCCCTACTAAACACTATTCTGAACTGAGTAAAACAAGTTTTTCAGAAATCAAACTAAACAAGACTTTAAACTTTCAGGGCTCAAACATTTCCGCACTGAACTCGAACTGATAGTTAGCCAACTGACCCGCACCAAGTGTAGTCAGTAGGTGTGTTATCAGCTCCTAGTTCTTTACCACTCTGAGTAAAGGGGACTCAGTCAGTTTTAAGTTGAAAAATTGGTATACGTGTATTTCCCCCCCCCCCCCCCTCCCCATACACGTATTCCTCAGTCTTGTACCGGGACCAACAGAGAGGTTTTCCCAATCTTAACTTTAGGCTAACACATTGTAAGGGAAAACCTCACCTAGTTGGAGAAACCCAAACTGAAACCAAAACCCTCTTGTCAGGTTTGTTGGTGGAAGTTTTTGTTGAGTTAGGAAGGAAGAAAGCAAGATCTGAGTTGTATAGATCTGGGTGCACCTTGGCACGTTAAAAACAAGAATCCCAAGATAGTGGATTTCCTGTTAAATCAGACCCGTGAATGTAAGAGCTTGAGTCTCTAAACCACGTTAAACTGAGCGTTGTTTATTGTTTAAGTACTTTCTAAAGTGGTGTGTACTAAAATCTGCTCACTGAGAGCATTGTTAAAGAAACTTTGGTTGAGTAATTTAGTCAGGGAGAACCAATCTCACTGACATGCTTAAGCAAGCACTCGAGAGTTCAGTCTCTCGAGTCACTGCTTTGTTAAGAGCCTGAGCTCACAAGTCAATTGTCACTGACTTGAGAGCTCTTACTCTTAGCAATGCAGTGACTTGAGTGTTTCCTCACTGAACTCATTCTGGGTGCAATGCAGAGTTTAAAAAAAATGGTTTTATATCCTAAATTCCCATATTTTCAGTGTTTGCGAAAGCAATTCCGGGACCATCAATAAAAAATCTTCAAACCAAATTAAGAATGGATACAGAGTATTGTGAACACCGTACACCATTTATATTTATTACTTTTAAGAACTGATATTGTTTGTAAGTGATGCACACTGCATAAACTGAATTAAAAACCGTATTACATATTTAATAAAATAGAAACATTATAGATGTTACTTGATTTTTTTTTGAAAAAAAGTAATACCGTTCAATATAAGGCATACTACTCTTCATAAAAGAGGTGATAATATAGTACATTTATCTCTAAAGTTTTTTTCAAGTGCTAAACTTAATTACTTTATAAAATAGTATTAATATGTATGCTAAAAATATAATTACAAGTCCAATAATATTACTTGTTAAATGTAATACTATATAGGTAAAAAAAGTAATATTGTTTAAGTAAATAACCTATTTTTTTGACAATAAATTGTTACTGAGTCACATGTTGTAGCTTGCAATTTTTGTTTTTGGGTGATTAGTGATCCGTCAGATTTTAGTTGTATGTTTTTGCACTAAATTGCACTTTGAATTCACTTCTTGCGTGTGTGTTTATCAACATTCTTGTTGCAAAAATCACAAGTTCAAATTCTACTAAAAGTAACTGTATTTATATCAAATTACGTAGTTTATCCTCCACGTGAAGGTGTTGACAATCTATTCTTTTAGATTAGTTGAAATTCTTTCAAAGCATATAGGTAGGGATTGAGCTCAACATAATAATGAAATAGAAAAAAGTGTTTAGATTGGTTGGTGAAAGAATTTGACGATAAGGATGGAGAGAGAGAGTGTGTGTGTGATTATGATGGTTGGTGGCAGAATTTGGCGATAAGGAGGGAGAGGGAGTAACTAAAGAGAAAAATATTATGGAATTATAAATATGAGAGAGAAAACATAGGAGATAGTGAATATATATTAATTTTACACCTCTCTACAAGTTCGGACTTTGAGATGAGATATAATTTTTTTAAGTTGTTAGAGCCAGGGGTCTGGGATCAAACCGCTGAAAGCAACAAGGTGCACATGAAAAAGTTGAAATAAGACATTAATACTGCACATTCACCTTTTGCAAAAACCATGTGCGGGTGGAAAATAAACTGAAAATAATATATTAATAGTGATAATTTTTTAACCGTTACAAAGTAATACTCCCTCCGTCCTAAACTCGTTTGCTACATTGCCAAAAAGGTCCGTCCCATACTCATTTACTACATCTATTTTTGGCAAAAAAGTAACAATACTTTTTAATATTATATTCTCCATACACTAATAACCAAAACATCTACTTTATCACTTTAAATACTAATACATAATTATTTTCTTAATAACCGTGCAAACAGTAAACGGGAACTTGAGTTTGGGACGGAGGGAGTATAATTTAATAAATATGAAAAAGTGCAACTTAATTATGCAATTATGTCTCTTTAAGTAGGTCTTGCGTGAGAGATGAATTTGTTTTCAAGGCACTCAGGTAGGAACTGAGTTCAAAGAGAAAGATAAAAAGGTGATTAAAATTGTTTGTGACAGAATTCGCGGATATGGATGATTGCAAGTGGGAGAGAATATAAAAAAAAAAAGTAGTAACGAGAAAGAAGGAGATTATTGAACAATAAATATGAGAGAGAAAACAAAGGAGACGATGTTAGATAGATTAAGTAAAAACTAGGTGCAGATGGAAAATTGAAAATAACACATTAACACTGTTTGTTCCAACTTTTGCAAAAAACAAGAGGCGGGTGGAAAACTAGAAATAACAAATTAATGTTGTCCATTCCACCTCTTGCAAAAACCAGGTGTAGGTGGAAACCTGGAAATAATACATTAATATTTTTCATTCGCCTTTCCTGATTCTTTTGTAAATATTTAAATTAAATAAAAATATAACTTAGTTATGCAATTATGTCTCATTGAATAGATTCATGATGTGATAAAACATAATTTGAGAATGCAACATATTGAAAGGGATATATGTTAATTTATACTAATTTGTGAACATAGTATACAAGTTTTTGCACGTCTCTTTATTTCGAGAAATATAAAAAAAAAAAATAGAAAAGAAAATACAATTGGATAGTATCATGCTCTTATAAACGATGAAAATATAGTTATTTGGAGGGTATTAGTTGTTTTCATTGAAGGGTATTAGTTGTTTAACTAAAAATATATTAGTTGGTTATACTAAAGGGTATTATAAAAAGTATTGCAACCTGGCTTTTGAAATGGCTCTGATACCACTCACTTAAGGGCACCAGTGGATGAAATGGTGATAATTTTAATGTAGTGTACTGAGGGCAATGCTAAGCGGAAGACTTTGAAGAATTACTGGAGAAAATTATAAAGGAAAGAAAAGGAACTTTTATTGAACTTGTAATATTAGCTGATGATTTACAACAAAGGCAGAAGTGCCTTATATAGAAAACTAAGGCTTACTATTTAAGCCGGTAAAATGTTCCTATTACATTTGGTAACCCGCAAAAGCAAAAGATACCATTATTTATGCCGGGTGCACTAAGTGGGCCCCATCGTCACACTAATAATGATACAAAAAGTCAAAAAGAAAATAGTAACATAGCATAATTGCAATTCTGCTTTTAATAAAGGAGATTCCCTTTGTTGCTTAAATATTGGTTTCGTTGCGTCATTGCTTACGACTTCATATTTGTCCTTTCCCCTTGGAATTTTGCCTCTGGCTAATTGATTCGATCATGGCATCCCAAAAATCTTCTGGAATTGGTTCATCTGGCTGAGATTCTCCAGCTAAATAATTTGAATCTATTGATCCTTGAGAGCTTGTATCCTTCATGGATGTATCTTCTTTTTTGAAAGTTTTGAAAAATTGGGCCTTCATATGTTCCAAAGTCCGAACCATAATTTGCTCTTCTGATTCATTTGGATGAACCTTTTGAAAATAATTTTTTAAATTGTTTATTGACAATTCTTGGGAATCTTTCTTCTCTGGCTGGAGCTTATCCATTTTGATGTCTTCTTGAATATGAGACTCTATATTTTTAAGATCTTCATCTGGAATTTTATTCCACCATTTGTAGAAGAAATTTCTTCTTAGTACTGGAATATCCAGTTTATCGCTGGCTATAAAAATAGACCAACGCCAAATCCAAGGGATCTGATATTTCATAAAATACAAGCAAGGGCCTTGCCCTTCATAAACTTTGCCCATCTTTTTATTAATAAGTGGACTGAAATTGCACCATTCATTATATAAATGAATTAAATTTTCTGGCAAAATTATTAAGAAAGGGCCAAATTTTGACCACCATTTAAAAAACCAATTTGGTATAGGTTTTTTCAGAATTTCTGGATTAAAACTGAAAAACCAAGAATGTTTATTCTTTGGGTTTTGATAATAAAATGCCAAAGTAAAGGCTTGGATATAATCCCAGTAATTAAAATAGGCATATTTTCCTTCACCAATTTTGATTGCTTTTTCTCCATTTGGATTTAATCCCCATTCTCTTGGAGATAAAATTTTATTAATATGACATTTGCTGAAGCCTATAAAGCTTGCTGGATTATTGTTTTGGTAATGATGAGTAATTGTTACTGATTCAGTAACTATAAGTAATACCTCCAAATTAGGTCTAGACTTTCCATAAAGTCCTGGATATCCTCTTGATTCCAGATATCTGGTTTTAATGGACCACCCATCATCAGGTGTTAAGGAGATATCCTCTTCTTCAATGTACATGATATCTTCTGTAATAGGATTTTCATAGTAATCCACCACCTCAGATTGAGGTTCTTTTTCTGCAATATCTTTATATGATATTGTACCAGCAGAGGAGGAAGGTGTATCTTCTTTCCTTCGAGGTGCAAGTAATTGCTGCATACCTCTATTTCTGATAACAGTTGTCCAATCCCCTATTAGAGGAATGTTTGATTCTTGATGGGGCAACAAATTGTTACTCCCTCTTCCTTGACCACGGCCAAAAATGCTGCGACCTCTTCCCCTATTAGGGGTTGTCATTACCCTGTAAAAATTCACGAGTAAGATAGTCCGCAAGTGAATTATTTTCTCCTTTAATATATTGAATATCAAAATCAAATGCAGATAATTGTGCCTGCCAACCAGCAAAAATTTGTTTTGCAACTAAATTTTTAACATCTTTTTCAATAATAGATTTAGCTGAACTACAATCAATTCTTAGTAAAAAACTTTGATTTAAAAGATCACTTTGAAATTTAGAAATACATTTTATGATTGAAAGCATTTCTTTTTTTATAGTAGAATATTTCTTCTGAGTTTCATTCCATTTACCCGAGCTAAATCTGACAAGAACTTCTTTAGAAGTTTCAGGTATAGCCTGTTTAAGAATTCCACCATAACCTATATTTGAGGCATCAGTTTCAACAATTTTAAAGTATTTAGGATTTGCCAGTGATAAACATGGCAAGCATTTAACCTTAGCTTTTATATTTTTAACCGCCTGAGTATGACTCTCAGTCCAAGGTCCAGGTTTAGATTTAAGCCTAGCATATAATATAGCAATATCATTAGCTAAATTTTTATAATAATCCGAAATATAATTTAGACTTCCCAAAAACCTTTGTAATTGAGTTTTTTCATTAATAACATCAGGAAATTTGGAAGCAAATTCAATGCTTCTACTGATAGGAACTATTGTTCCTTGGTCAATTTCATGTCCCAAAAATCTGACCTTTTGTTGAAATAATTTCATCTTAGGAGATGATAAAACAAGACCATTGTGTTTGATAGTATTTTTGAATATTTTCAAATGCTTAAAATGTTGGTCTATAGATTTAGAAAAAACCAACACATCATCAATATAAACAATTATGAAATCAGAATAAGGATTAAAAACATCATTCATTATATTTTGGAATTCAGAGGGGGCATTTTTTAATCCAAATGGAAGAACATTCCATTCATAATGTCCAAAAGGGACAGTAAATGCAGTTTTATATATATCAGATTCATTTATTTGAATCTGCCAGTAACCAGATTTCATATCAAACTTTGAAAATATCAAAGAATCATTTAGTCTATCTAACAAATCTTTTTTGTTAGGAATAGGATATCTAATCCATTTCAAAACCTTGTTAAGAGGTTTATAATTAATAACTAATCTGGGAACACCACATTCCTTTTCAGCTGCCTTATTAACATAGAAAGCAGTGCAACTCCAAGGAGATTTGGAGGGCCTAATTAAACCTTTATCAAGAAGAGATTTAATTTCTTTTTTACATAAATCAAGGTATTCATGATTCATTTGTGCTGGCCTAGCCTTAGTAGGAATATTATTTTCTTTAAAATCATCCTCATAAGGTAAGGACACCACATGCTGCTTTCTATTCCAAAAAGCATTTAGTAAATCATTGCAAACTTCAATTTGAAATTGTTGTTCTAAAGATTTTATTTGAAATTTAATATCCTCATTATTAAGTTGATCTTTAATATTAAGAATATTAATTTCTTCTTTTAAAAAACATATTTGTTTCTCTTTCTTTTTTAAAAGTAAATCTCTAACCTCATTAAGCATTCTTGTTTGAGGATCGAGAATAAATTCAAAATTAATTTTTTGATTTTTTAAGATAGTTGTAATGCCTTTTTGATCAATATTTATAATGGGCATTATCATATGCAAAAAAGGAGTGCCCAAAATAATTCTATGGGTAAGATTCTTAACTAAAATAAAAGGAGTTGTCAAACAAATATCATTTTTGCAGATATAGGTATTATTAAGTTTATAATTAACTTGTAACCTATTACCACCAGCTTGGGTTAAACTTTGGGTGGTTTTAATAAAATATTTAGTAGGGATAATTCCCTCTTGAATACAATTTAAATCTGCCCCACTATCAATAAGGGCAATTTCATCCTTTAAAATAAAATTCTTATTAATAATTAATGTAATTTTAGTAAACCATTTCTGAGAAGTTACTCTTTGAAGTATACTTACATACTTTTCAGAATGATCAGAAAGATTTTCATTAGTCAGAGAATTTTCTGCCATATCACATTTATTAGTATTTTCTAGTGTCTCAATCCTATTATTTAGGATTTCATTATTCTTTTTTATCTGAGTGATTTCAGATTTTAATAAGTTAATTTCTCTTTTGAGGTCTGTCATTGAAACCAGAATTTCTTTGACATTAATGCTTTGAAATCTAGATAAGACTTCACTAAGCTGATAAGGAGCTTCATTTATTATAGGAGATTTCTCCTTTGAATTTTCTTTAATAAGAAATTCAATCATTTTTCTTTTCAGATTATTATCTGAAATAGATTCCAAAGCTTTTAAAGCTTGATCTTGCTCCGAAGTTAAAACGTTTAATCCATTCATTTCAACAATGGATTTACAGTAGCTTAATTCGTTACATTGACAATCATTATTGTCAGAGTCTTCAATACTAGTATTAGAAGATTCTTCACTATAATCTGATTCGTGATCAGATTTATTATCCTCAGTTTCTGAGTTTATTAATAAAACCTTTTCTAATTGAGTCCTGAGCTCATCATCCTCAATATTATTGAGAGCTTTCTTTGTCCAGCATTGATTGGCATAATGGCCTATCTTGCCACATTTATGGCAAGTAATTATTAATTTCTTTGCCTTTCTCTTCCTTTTTAAATGATCTTTTGGAGGTTTATTCTCTAAATTCTTCTTATCTTTATATTTTTTTCTTCTATAATATTTATTTTTATTAAATTTAAGGTTTTTATTTACCTTAGTAAATTTATCTTTTTTATTAGAGGGCGGTTTGCCTAAATCAAAAGCAAACTGTTCACAGAATTCACCTAATTGGTGTTTTTCTGTAAGCCGTTGTTTCTTAAGTTTTATGTCATTACATAAACTTAAACCTTCATTAATACAGGCACTAATAATTTGACCATAGGTTAATTCAGAATAATTAATATTTATGCCATCATTTTTGTTACGCAACGATTGCCTAACCTTTTCACTAAATAAGTGAGGTAAGCCATCAATAAATTTTGATTTCCAATGATCCAAATTTGGATTTTTAAGTTGAAAAACTCTAGACAAAAAAGTATCTTTATACCACCTAAAATGGGTTAAAGAAGGGCATCTCAAATTCTGAAGAAGAGTATTAAGCTTTTCAGCTATAGGAATATTAGTTCCAACAAAATGTTGAAGAATTGAAAGACACAATGTATAAACTGCATCTTCCTCTCCAGTAGTAGTAACAACCATAGTTGAACTACTGGGTTCTTCAATTTTAACAATTTTCTTGTGAGAAAGAATTTCTTTCTTTTGAGATTCTGTGAGATAATGATCCCACCAGCCTCTAAGTTGACCGACAAAACCTGTTGTAATAAACGAGGCTATCGAACTATCCGAATTGCCTTGTTGTTTGCAGACAGTAGAATACATAATCATTCTATGTATTAAATCAATAATTTGTTTATCATTTAAGCCGTCAATATTCCATTCATAAATGGCTTTTCCAGAATAGGAATTCTGGTAATTCTCAGTTTCTTCAAAAAGTAAATCGTGAGGAGAAGGCCTCTTATAATAATGTTTATCTAAAGCTTTAGGAGCATAGACAGGGTTGATACTGGCATTATTGTCATTAAAGTCTTGATTATTAAACATTGCTGTTAATTGATCTACATTATCAGAATTTATTGATTGAGATTCATCAGATTCTGATGATTCATTATCTTTATCAATAACAGTCAAACGTAATTGTCTGAGCTTTTCATCAAGGATATTAATAAATTCTTCACTGTCTTTTTGAATTTTAAATCCTTCTACCGAAATTGGAGGTTGTATAATAGGACCATCATTAACCTCTGATTTCTTAGAACTTTCAGCAATCGATTTATTTTGACTAATTTGTCTTTCAAAAAGATTTTTTAAATTAATCAGTTCTTTTTCAATAGAAATTAATTGATCTCCAATACAATTTAAAAAAGTATTAGTATAATTTTGAGATCTAATTATTGAATTAAATTCTTGGATAGTTCCAATATTAGTTTAAGCTTTTTTGCTTTGTAAAGCAATATAAGTTGATGCTTCTACATTCTTTCCCAGACTAATGGGTTTTTCCGGAGGGAAAGGAGAAGTAATATTGTTACCATCCATAGTCATCCAAGATTTAGTTTGCAAAACCATTACTTCTTTTTTCATTTTTTTTACAAAATAAGTTGTAAACCATTTTACAAAAGGAATATAATCTTGAGTTTGACTTAAATGATTATAAAACTCTTCTTTAAACTGGGCTAATTCCCAAGATTTAAAAGTTTTAAAATACCATTTTCTAAATTCAAAATATCTTTCATGTTGAAACTCATCATTGATGAGTTGTCTCCAAGCACTTCCAGGTCTTAAATCCATAAAACCTATTCATCTTGGAGATGAAAACTCATCTCAGATTGAGTAGGAGATTTCCTATTTTCAAAATTGTTTTTCTGATAAATTCCATGAGGAATATTATTATTACTAATGCATATATTTTCAACAGTTTCAATTTCTTCTCTTAATTGAGAAGTAGAAGCTCTACTAGGGGCTGAATAATATTCATTCCCATATTGTCTTTCCGACAAAGTTCTAGGTATTCTAAAACTTCTTCTAGAGTTGAATTTTATTTCAACATCCCCTTCTACTGTCTGGATAATTTGATCTATATCTTTATTAATGACTGGTTCAGGTTCTATTTCCTGAGATAGAGACCAAGATTCTGGAAATGTAATTTCATTCCATTTTATCATTCTATTAGTAGCAATATTAGAGGTCAACAAATTTGTTTGGACCAAAGTAGTTGTACCAGGAAAACTAATTTATCTTGCTTTTGGATTTAAAGTATTTAATACTTTGTAATAAATTCTACAACAAACAGCAATTATTTCACTACCTTGTTTAAAATTATAACCATTGGTGTGTATATTGAGTTGTAAAGCATCATATAAATGCTTTTCAGTTAAGGATAAACTCAAATTTGGAGAAACATCAAAATAAACTGGCCCATGACAAAGGCTAGTTTCTATCACAGCAGCTAAAGATTGTTTAAAATTATTACATCTACTGTCTCTAACATACGACATGATACTAGAATTTAAACCTAATAAGGTTAAAGGTTTAAAAGCAATTTGTATTAAACCTATATGAATAAAATTATAACCTTTGAAAGGTTGTAAATCTTTTTTACTTAATAATTTAATGATCTGATTTTTTCCAAAAATCTGAACAGTTTGTTCTAATGTTTTAACAGCAAATCTTGCAGAGATGTCAAAAACACCAAATTTATAAATTTGTTTTGAAGGAACAGATGGAATAATCCAGTTATTAAATTTTTCCAAATTCATGGGATATTCCATGATTTCTTCATTTTTAATATGATTTTCCTCTTCCTTCATATTATCCATTAAATATGGGGCTAAAGATGTTATGGTTGATTAAATACATTAATCAGAATTTTTATAGAATAAGGTTCTCTTATAATATACTTTTCAAAGTACTCAACTTCAATTTTGTAACAAAATAAAATGATTTTTAACAAAAATTCTCAAGCAAAAGACGGCATAACAACACGGCTTTTATGCCTTCAACATGCCAAGAAGCGAGAAACATTAAAAATCATTTCAACACAAAAATTGAAGTTGAATTTCTATGAAAAGTACTATAAGAACTCCTTATCTATTAAACTTTAATCAAGTACTTAATCTACCATAACAAGGATTTTAGCCACTAATATACATAACAGATATATTATACCTGGCTTTTGAAATGGCTCTGATACCACTCACTTAAGGGCACCAGTGGATGAAATGGTGATAATTTTAATGTAGTGTACTGAGGGCATATCTAAAATTCAAGATATATATATATATCAGTTTTACTCTATACATAATCTATAAATTTCTCCACTTTGCAAGTTCAACTCATCAACTTGAATTATTGTTTCATTTAATTCAAGATTTAATCTGCTGATATATCTAAAATTCCTATATTTGATGCTTACTTGGAACATATATTATGACCTTGCAATGACCTTAAATGATAATTGAAATTGGATATATATCTATCCTATCATCAATAGGCTTTAAATTGAAAATGCCTCCTATGCAGGTCCAATTAATGAAGGCATGGTATAATTAGGAATTAAAATAATTTTCGTTCCATAATTTTTCACCTTTTTTTATGGTCCCATAATTATTTACTTTATTAATTTCGTCCCATAATAATTCAAATTTACCTAAATCAATCCCGAGTAGCCGGAAAACGCATGAAATAGCACTGTTTTGGTCACGTGTCGGTCACATGCCTATATTTTCCGGCGGAATAAGGTGATATGTCTAATTTTTCACACGTATAACACTAATTTGTAAATTTTATCAAATAAAAAAATCTGAAATAAAAAAACAAATACCAACACATTAATAGAGATAAAATTTCTTTTTTAAAAAATTAGCTATTTAAAATTAAATAATGAGTACCACTATTCAAACCCCAAAATCCTCTAAATCTACCCCACCTACTAAACATACCCCATTAAAATTTAAAAATCAACATATATTACTAAACATACCCCATTTTATTCCGATAATATCCTTCCTCCATCAATATTACCACAATTCCATTAAATCTACACAACTTACTAAAAATTGTCACAATTCCATATTCTCATTAAAATCTTTCTTTTATTTTTTTTATTTTTTCATATTCTTTGGTTTTATTCAAAATTTAAAAAAAATATTAAAAATTAAATATATGTTGATTTTTTTTTATAAATAATTAACTAACTATTCTAAATAAGTATTTATAAAAAAAATATCAAAAAATAAAATAAATATAAAGATAATTTTAATAATCAATTAAATTGTATAATATATTTAAATAAAATATTAAAAGTAAATTTGACAATTATTTATAAATAATTCAGAAAATAAAATAATTTAAAAAAAAGTCTAGTTATTTTTTTAAATCATTTAAACCTAAATAAAATTTGACAAAAATTAAATAATAAAAAAATCTAAAAAAATAATTAAAAAAATAATCAATTAAAATGAAAATTTGAAAAATAAAATAACTACATAAATATAAGAAAAATATCTAAATCTAAACAAATTAAAATTAAAAAAGAATAAAAAAATAAAAAATATTCAAAAGGGAAAAAGCTAAAGATGAATAAAATCAGAAAAATATTTTATAAATGTTAATTAAATTGTCGTAAATAATTAATTAAAATTTTATTTTTATTTAGCTTCAATTGAATTTTTTAGATTTTTTAAATAATTTTCTTAATTTAGTTAATTTTTTAAGATTTAATTAAAATTTCTAACTATTTTTTAGTTTATTTTTTTAAAAAATTGGATTTGTTTTAATTAAATTGTTTTGAAGATTTAGTTGATTTATTTTCTTTTGTTTTCCAAAATTTTAAGTATTTTTTAATTTCATTTAGTTTGATTATTTAAATATTTAATACATCTTTAAATATTATTTTTAGGGTTTAAATTTTTTTAAGAAAAACAATTGATAAATTAAAAGTTAAAATACTAAATTTTGAAATTAAATGACTTAAATGACTAAAGTCAAAATCAACATAAATTTAGAGTATAATTCATTCCATATATATATATAAGGATAACTTAGTCATTTTATTTATATCTATTTTTGTTTTTAAAATTATGGGGTTTGTTTAGAGGATTTTGGGGTTTGAGCAGTGAGACTCTTAAATAATATGCTCCCACCTGCAACAAACAAAATACTTATGGAATAAAAATATTAAATAGAAAAGGGTTAATTGCAAAAAAAATCACGAACTTTGCAGTTTTTATCAATTACAACATGAACTTTTAAAGTTTGCAATTCGATGCATGAACTAATTTATTACTGCAATTCAATACATGGTGTAAATTTCTGGAGATAAGTACGCTCACGTGGCAGCCGGAACTGACACAAAAAACGTGTCACATACCACGTTAGATGTCAAATCTGCAAAAAAAAAAAAAAAAAAAAACTAATATTTCAAAAAGTTATTTTATAAAAAATATTGTTCAAACACATTTAATAATTAATTATAAAATTTGGTGTTCTCTAGTTTATGTAGGAAAAATTATCTCACATTATACAAACTTGTATATATACTATAAAATAATTTTTGTTTTACTATCTTCACTCTTATTAAACCGCGTTGAATAATATTTTATTAAAATAAATGTTTTGAATTTTTTTTTAAATTCTTCTAGATTTGACATTTGATGTAGCGTGTGGCGTGTTTTTGGTGACGGCTTAGTCTACCACGTAGCGTTAGTCTTGCCAAAAAATTTATGTGTAGAGTATCGAAAATTCACGCCATGTATTGAATTGCAATAATAAATTAGTTTGTGTATCGAATTGCAAACTTTAAAAGTTCATGTTGTAATTGATAAAGTCTATAAAGTTCGTGATTTTTTTTGCAATTAACCCAATAGAAAATTAAATCCCACCTGCTCAACCTATTTTAGGCGATTAGAAAATTATTGAATTTGAAGATCTCGATTTTATCTCAGGCGATTTTGTTTTGTTGCACTGAAATCTTCGCTCCAAATATTCTGGATTTTTTGAAAAATCCTGATTTTGTTATTCGTCAAAGCAATGAAATCTTCCCCAATTTTTGGTGTTCTTAATTTCTTCACACAATTAAAAGTCTGTACGTGCTTTTTTTTAGCCCAGTTCGTATAAAGGGTTATTTCGAAGCATTTATCTGATTAGATATTGACGTCGTGTTGTAGATCTCAGATTTGCTTGGATTATTTAGACCTCAAATTTGCTTGGATTTTGTATCTCTCAATTTTGGTTTCGTATTAATTGGGTGCGGAAGAGTTGCAGATGAGTTGCAAGTGCAACCATGGTGCAAGCAGATGTATACGCGGATATGATTTAGTTTAAGTTTTATATTAAATGTGATGGAAATTTTATTAAATGGCAGGTTGACTTAGTTTTAGGCTTTAGTTTTTTGGTTTTAGGTTTTATAATTATTTTAATTGCCAATATGTGTTGGCATTTTTTTTCATATTTTTTATTTGAAAATTTACCAGCCAGTGTGACACGTGTGAAAAATTGGACACATCATCTTATTCCGCCGAAAAATATGAGCATGTGACCGGCATGTTATCAAAATGACATCGTTTCATGTGTTTTTTGGCCACTCGGGACTAATTTGGGTAAATGTAAATTGTTACTGGACGAAATTAATAAAGTAAATAATTATTGGACCAAAAAAAAAGGACGAAAAGTTATGGGACGAAGACGATTTTAATCCTGTATAACCACATTAGGAGTTACATTATCATTGTCACAACACCTAGGGTATGTTTGCTTTGTGGGATTAGAAGGGATTGATACTTTAATCCTCGGTTTATGTGATATCGGTTCGGGATAAATGTCATAGAGATAATTAACACATGAAAGGAGTTGGACTAATTGTCCCATGAACAAAGGATGCTTATTTATCAATCCTATCCATCAAAGCAAACATACCCCTAGTGTATACTCGGAATAGTATGTTTAGGATATCAATTTTTAAGTTATACAAGTAATGAAAATGCTTTTCATTGAATTACTAATTTTTTTATTTTTTTTGTTTAGGTAAGCCCCTCTGTTTTTTGGAAGTCTCTAAGGAAAATCTCTCTTATCCTATACTTTAGTTTAAATATATTTGTTACACATTACTTTCTATTTTACTTCATAGCAATCAATTTTAATTTCTTCTTCAAGATTGTTGTTGGCTGATATCTATCATTGAGATTGAACCTCATTTTTTGGGAGTTCCAACAAATGACAGTTGCTTCTTCAAACAATGTTGAACTTTCTATTTAATATATTTGTTGTGTTGATTTTCTGCAGGGTTGCAGCTCAACATTCCAAAGTTGATTGCCTCCGCAAAGTTCCCTATGTTCGTTCTTCTCGCGTGATAAATTAAATGTAATTAAATTTCTCTCATGTGTTTTAGATTGCTGTTTTTATCATCTCAAGATATCCAACTTTTCTAAGAATGAAATGATAATTATTTTAGATTTCAATAGTAGCTATAAAAAAACAACATTGTCACTGTCAAAACTATTTGCAATTAACCAAAAACCACACAGTAATATTAATATATGTACCACTGCAAAATGTTCTCCAACGTAACAATATTCCAATTCATTTCTTTAAATCAATTAAACAAGCCAATACGTTTTTCTTAAGTTGTTCCTGCATATTTTTTAAATTCTAACAGTGATTTTCATTTATTTAACAATAAATACTGATAAAGTAATACTTTTTAGTAAAACAACTAATACTATTTAAAAATACACTTAAATTGCACAGTGTACTTGGTGCATACATGTTTTTGTGTTGGGGGATGATATGATAATAAGGTCTTCACAATCCAATATCAGAAGGTTTTGTAACGTCAAAATCTATTTGAACCTATATCAAAAAAGAAAAAAATATATGTGGTGTAACGTCGAGGTCATAGCTTTCTTCCCAGGTTAGTCTGGGTAGAAATGACAAGTTTCTGTAAGCTTGGAGCACTTCTCAGCAGAAACACTACCATATCGACCATTTAAATAGTCGTTTATTGTAATGGTTTCAAGGTTGAAGGTCCAGTCACCTTCAGGAGTTATGGAGTGTGAAGTGTCATATGTGAAGTATGAAGTCTACTGAGCTTAATTCAATAAGGAGCTATGTTGATGAAGTGTTAGCCGTGGAAGTTAGTCTGTTTGGGGTATCAGCAGAGTTATATCAGATGAGGTTGATCAGATGAGGTTTAAACAGTGGAGGTCTAGACCGGAAGTCATCTGATGTTAAGTGACCAAGTCAGCTGAGGTCAAGTCATCTGATATAAAGTACAAAGACGCGAAACACCAAGTTGAAGCTAACTGAAGGCGGTTCTAACTGAATCAACTGAAGCGGTTATTGGAGTTTGTTAGCCAGCTGGATAACTGCTTTACTTATGAGTTAGTTACAACTGAATCAAGTCTAGATTCATCTCAATCTCTGTAACTATAAAAGGATTCTTAGCTGAGAAGAACAACAATGAAGAGTGAGATCATCTTTGAGAGCAAACACTGTGAGATTGAGTGCTCTGTAACTTGTAACTTCCATTCTTTGTTTAGTGAAAAGTCTATCCTCTCGGATCCCGTGGACGTAGGAGTATTCATCTCCGAACCACGTAAATCTGGTGTTCTTGTGTGATTTTCAATTCCGTTCTTATTGCATTTGATTCCGATTCCCGGAAACAAGTTTTCTTGTGAATCCGAAAACGTGATTAACAAGTGGCGCCGTCTGTGGGAAGCAATCATGGCTGCAACTAAGTTCAATATTGAGAAGTTCACGGGGAAGAACGATTTCAGCTTATGGAAGATCAAGATGAAGGCACTCCTGGTACACAATGGGTTGTACGAAGCCTTGTTGCCACCGGCTCAGGTGGCTTCTGGATCTAATCCGGCGAAGGTGGAGGAGAACAAGAGGAAGGCGCATAGTGCCCTTATCTTGTGTCTTGGGGACAAGCCATTGAGGGAAGTATCGAAGGAGGAAACCGCTCTTGGGATCTGGAATAAGCTGGAGCAGTTATACCAGACCAAGTTTGTTACGAACAAGTTATACATGAAACAGAAGCTTCAAGTCTTCAAAATGAGTGAAGATAAGAATCTTGGTGATCAGTTGGACGAGTTCAACAGATTGGTGGATGATCTGGAGAGTTTGGATGTTACAATTGATGATGAAGACAAGTCATTAATGTTGTTAAATTCTCTACCTAAGTCTCTGGAAAATTTCAAGGATGCCTTACTATTTGGAAGACAAGATCAGGTGATGTTTGATGATGTTCAAACTGCCCTGAAAACCAAGTTTCTACAGATCCAAGCTGATGGGAAGAAGCCTGCTGAAGGATTGAATGTTCAATCCAAGAAGAAGAAGGGGTTTCAGTCCAAGAAGAAGGATGGTGGAAAAGGGAATAAGGGTGGGAAGAAGTCTGATTTTGTTGAGAAGAGGAAGTGTTTCACTTGCCATAAGGAAGGTCATCTGAGAAAGAATTGCCCTGAAAGAAAGAAGAAAGACAATCAAGGTGATCAAGATGGAGATGCAGCTGTTGTGGAGGTTGAAGGATATGATAGTGCAGAGGTCTTGATGGTTAGTCATGAGAGGCTAAGTCAAGAGTGGGTCCTGGACTCTGGGTGTACTTTTCATATGTGTCCACATGAAGACTGGTTCCTGGATCTTGAGAAAACTGATGGAGGTCTTGTTCTTTTGGGTAATGATGAGAGCTGTAGAGTGCAAGGATCTGGTTCTATCAAGATCAAGATGTTTGATGGGGTGGATAGGATCTTATCTGATGTCAGGTTTGTTCCTGAGTTGAAGAGAAATCTTGTTTCTCTTGGTACATTGAATTCTAAGGGCTTTGAATTCAAGACAGACAAGGGAAGTCTGTCAATAACCAAATCTGGAAGGATTGTCATGAAGGGAGCTATCAAGAATGGTTTGTATACTTTGATTGGAAGAACTGTTACAGGGTCAGCTGATGTTACCATGGGGTCTTCTGAGGTTAACTTGTGGCACAAGAGATTGGCACATGTTGGTGAGAAGGGCCTGGTGGAGTTATCCAAGAAGGGAGCAATCCCTGGGAAGAGGATATGTAAGCTGGAATTCTGTGAGAGGTGTGTTCTTGGGAAATCAAAGAAGCAAGCATACCAGAAGGGGAAGCATACCACCAAGGAGGTTATGGATTATATACATTCTGATGTATGGGGCCCAGCAAGGGTATCCACTCATGGTGGAGGCAGGTATTTCCTTACCCTTATTGATGATTATTCCAGAAAAGTTTGGGTTTACATTCTTAAACAGAAGAGTGATGCCTTCTCTAAGTTCAAAGAATGGTTGATTGAACTTGAGAATAAGAGAGGCAGGACTATCAAGCACTTAAGGACTGATAATGGGCTTGAATTCCTATCAGAGGAGTTTCAACAATTATGTAGGGAGAAGGGTATTACTAGGCATAAAACTGTTCCTTCAAACCCCCAACAGAATGGTCTAGCAGAGAGGATGAATAGAACTATTCTGGAAAGGGTTAGGTGTATGTTATCTGATGCTCATTTACCTAAGAGTTTTTGGGGGGAAGCTGTTAACACAGCTGTTTATCTCATTAATAAAGTGCCATCATCTGCTATTGAGTTTAAAACCCCAGATGAGGTTTGGTATGGAAAGATATCAGATTACTCAAAGTTGAAAGTTTTTGGGTGCCTAGCTTATGTTCATGTGAGGCAAGACAAACTTGAACCTAGAGCCTTAAAATGTGTATTCATTGGGTATCCCAAAGGTGTTAAGGGGTATAAGTTGTGGTGTCTGGAGCCTGGAAACCAGAAGTGTATTACCAGTAGAGATGTTGTGTTCAATGAATCACAGATGGGATACAAGTCTGGTGGAGGTAATGGAGGACCATCAGCTGAGGAGATGGATGGTGTTATTTCTGAGCCAATTACTCAAGTAGAGGTGGAGCCTGATCATGACAAGCATGATAGCTCATCTGGTTCTGAACCAGAGCAAGCACCAGGGGAGAATGAGTCATCAGATGAGGATAGTGCACCAGTAGAAGAGGAAGAAGAAGTGCCAGAAGCAGACTTGAGAAATTATAGTTTGACAAGAGACAGATCCAGAAGACAAATACATCCTCCAGTAAGGTTTGGCCGTGTGGATCTGGTCTCCTATGCACTTGTTACAGCAGAAGCCATAGAGTACCAGGAACCTAAAAGCTACAGGGAAGCCCTTGAGTGTGATGATAGGGAGTCATGGATTACAGCCATGACAGAAGAGATGGAGTCTCTTAAGAAGAATCAAACTTGGATTCTTGTTGATAAGCCACCTAGGCAGAAGCTAATCAGTTGTAAATGGCTGTTTAAAAGGAAGCTTGAATCTGGTTTGAAAGATCAGGTGAGGTTTAAAGCCAGGCTAGTTGCCAGAGGATTCACTCAGAGGGAAGGAATTGATTACAATGAGGTTTTCTCACCTGTTGTTAAGCATTGTTCAATCAGGCTACTTCTCAGTAGAGTTGTCCAAGAGGATCTGGAGCTACAACAACTTGATGTAAAGACAGCTTTTCTGCATGGTGATCTTATTGAGGATCTGTACATGCACCAGCCAGAAGGGTTTGTTGAACCAGGGAGTGAAGGGAAAGTGTGCCTGCTCAAGAAATCATTGTATGGCCTCAAGCAAAGTCCAAGGCAGTGGCACAAGAAGTTCAATGAAGTTATGCTATCCATTGGTTTTGTAAGGAGCAAGTATGACACTTGTGTATACCTTGAAAGGCAAGGTAGTGATGTGATAGCCTATCTTCTGATCTATGTAGATGACATGCTTATTGCCAGTAAAAGCCTTCTGAAGATTCAGAGTATCAAAAGGAAGCTAAGTGCTAGATTTGATATGAAGGACTTGGGAAATGCTAAGAGGATTCTTGGAATGGATATTCTTAGGGACAGAAAAGGTGGAAGACTATTCTTATCCCAGAAGAGTTACATTGAGAAGGTCCTGAAGAGGTTTAACATGCATGAGAGTAGAGCTGTGTCAACTCCTCTGGGACAACAGTTCAAATTATCTAAGGAAATGGAACCAAAGTCTGATGAAGAGAAGAAGACTATGATGAAAGTACCTTATGCAAGTGGGGTTGGAAGCCTGATGTATGCTCTGGTCTGTAGCAGACCAGATTTAGCTTATTCATTGAGTATGGTGAGCAGATACATGGCTAATCCTGGAAGATTACATTGGGAAGCTTTGAAATGGATCTTCAGATACCTTAAAGGGTCATCTGATCTGGGATTGATGTTTGAGAGGATGACTGACCAGAAGAGTCCACTGGAAGGTTTTGTAGATTCTGATTTTGCTGCTAATCTGGATACCAGAAGATCTTTAACAGGGTATATCTTTACACTTTACAATACTGCTGTGAGCTGGAGATCTGTTCTGCAGAGTGGAGTTGCTTTATCTACTACAGAAGCAGAGTTTGTTGCAGTGTCAGAGGCTGTTAAGGAGGCTTTGTGGTTGAAAGGCATAATCAAGGATTTTGGCATAAACCAAAGGGCTGTGGTTGTTCATTGTGATAATCAGAGTGCAGTACATCTGGTTAAACATCAAGTGTTCCATGAGAGATCAAAGCACATTGATGTAAGGTTGCATTTTGTGAGGGAAATCATTGATAAAGGAGTGGTTCTCATCCAGAAGATATCTACAGATGACAATGCTGCAGATATGTGTACAAAGTCTTTACCAGGTACTAAATTCAAGTTTTGTGTTGAATTGGTAAAGATGAGTGTATGGGATGTTCCTTAGGCCCAAGCTGGAGCATGGAGGAGAGGAGGAGAGGATTGATACTTCTCATCTGAGGTGGAGAATTGTGAAGTGTCATATGTGAAGTATGAAGTCTACTGAGCTTAATTCAATAAGGAGCTATGTTGATGAAGTGTTAGCCGTGGAAGTTAGTCTGTTTGGGGTATCAGCAGAGTTATATCAGATGAGGTTGATCAGATGAGGTTTAAACAGTGGAGGTCTAGACCGGAAGTCATCTGATGTTAAGTGACCAAGTCAGCTGAGGTCAAGTCATCTGATATAAAGTACAAAGACGCGAAACACCAAGTTGAAGCTAACTGAAGGCGGTTCTAACTGAATCAACTGAAGCGGTTATTGGAGTTTGTTAGCCAGCTGGATAACTGCTTTACTTATGAGTTAGTTACAACTGAATCAAGTCTAGATTCATCTCAATCTCTGTAACTATAAAAGGATTCTTAGCTGAGAAGAACAACAATGAAGAGTGAGATCATCTTTGAGAGCAAACACTGTGAGATTGAGTGCTCTGTAACTTGTAACTTCCATTCTTTGTTTAGTGAAAAGTCTATCCTCTCGGATCCCGTGGACGTAGGAGTATTCATCTCCGAACCACGTAAATCTGGTGTTCTTGTGTGATTTTCAATTCCGTTCTTATTGCATTTGATTCCGATTCCCGGAAACAAGTTTTCTTGTGAATCCGAAAACGTGATTAACATGGAGGACAAATATAGTCCAGGAAACGTAGCCTGCAGATCAGTAAAAATCTAAAATTAATCCAGAGAACTAACAAACCACACTAAGGATCGAAAGAATTAATCTGATGCATGAATGAAGATAGAGATTTGTTTAGTAATTACTCACATTTAGAAGGAGTCGAACCTGCAGGGAAGTATATTTGGAGCCTCTTTTCTGCAGATTTGTCGGATCCGATTACATTATTATCAACTGCTGCTCTCACTTCATATTTTACATCCCAAACTTTACATCTAAACCAACAGCCGTGCATACCACCATCCTCATCGATGTTGACTTGGGAATAAGGATTCCGAGGACAGCCGACAGTTGCATTTTGGGCAGTGTTGCCTGGCCATCCCTTCAAAGCTGAGAACATGCGCTGATAAAAAAAGTTCGAATATGATAAACTTTCAGGGTCAATGCCAAAAGTTAATAAAAAGGGTAAAACTACTGGCCTAAACAAACCTTGTAATTTAATATGCAATTTTAAAGACTAGATTTGGAAGCCTGTAGACTACTTTTACTCAGATCTAAAAGAAATTAATACAAACAGTATCAACAACAGATTCTACCACCAAATTCTCAATGCAACATAAAAAAAAATCTGTCAGGTACTCTTGAATAGGGTTGATTAAACAAGATCAGTAGACTTTTAGAATCAGCGGACCTTAAGATCAGTAGACCTTAAGAGCTATCAGAGGAGTTCAAAACCGAAAGCAACTCAACTGATGAGAATTTCAGTAGAGTTCAAAGCACAAGACTCAGAAATTTATAGTGGTTCGATCCAATAGATCTACATCCACTTTGTGAGGCCTTTCACTATGTTGAAGAAGAGATTACAGAACTACAATGATATCCTCCAGAGTATAAGCTAAGAAAGTAGAATCTAGCACTCAAAATATCACTCTAGCTAACAAGTTGAAATCTGCTCTTCACCTAACAATGAGCTAGTTTATATATCAGCAACTGAGACACCCTTGAGCAGTTATGAGTTGAGAGTGATAGCCTGCCACGTGCTCTTCATCTTGCAACTCGAGTCAGTTATAACCTCCAAGCAGTTAGGAAGTTATGACCTCTTGAAGTTGGCACCAGATGACACTTGTAACTGTAACAGCTTTGCGTAACTACCATTCGTAACCGAATAACTGTCAACTCTCTTGGCTTTTCCAGCTGTTAGGGTTCAAGAACGGATCTTCAAACTTCACACTTTCATATGATTAGAAAGATATTTACCAGATTTAGAGATAACACCTCTCAAATCTCCACCTTTAGCTCTAAATCAACAATAGCACCTTTAACAAAAGACCCTCACCACTGCTCCCTCAAGAGCAGCACCAACCAATGCTTTAATGCATTCCAATAAGCCTGAGACAAAGTTCAAACTTTGCCTTAGGCAATGCCTTTGTGAATCCATCTGCAGGATTGTCTTCAGTAGCTATTTTAGCTACATGCACCATCTCTTTCTCTACCATATCCCGTACAAAGTAGTACTTTACATCAATGTGTTTTGTTCTTTCATGGTAGCCTTGATGTTTTGCCAAATGTATGGCACTCTGATTGTCACAATACACTGTGACCTTTCTCTGATAAAGTCCCAACTCCTTCAGAATCCCTTTTAACCAGAGACTTTCTTTAACAGCCTCTGTAAGTGCTACAAACTCAGCTTCCGTAGTGGATAGAGCAACATTTGACTGGTGTGTTGATCTCCAAGACACTGCTGTCCCAAACAAAGTGAACACATATCCAGTTAAGGACTTCCTAGTATCAACATTAGCTGCATAATCTGAGTCAACATATCCAACTAATGCTTCTTCATTTCCTGTGCACTTCTGAAACTTCAATCCCTTGTCAACAGAGCTAACAATGTACCTCATAATCCACTTCACAGCTTCCCAGTGTCCTATTCCAGGATCACTCATGTATCTACTAACTACACTCATGGAGTGAGTAAGATCAGGCCTGCAGCATACCATGGAATACATTAGGCTTCCCACTGAGTTTGCATAAGGAATCTTACTCATATGAGATCTTTCTTTGATATCCTTTGGACTTTGCTGAATTGACAGCTTTATATGCTGTCCAAGGGGAGTTGTTACTGGTTTAGCTTGATTCATTCTGAACCTGTCAAGCACCTTCTTCAAGTATGAGCTTTGACTGAGATGAATGGTATTCATGTCCCTCTTTATTTCCATTCCCAGAATCATCTTTGCTATCCCAAGATCTTTCATTTCAAACTCTGATTTGAGCAGTTCTTTTACCTTGTTAATTCCTTCTTCATCTTCACTTGCTATAAGCATATCATCCACATAGAGCAGTA
This sequence comes from Ballota nigra, assembly GCA_947034835.1. Lineage (NCBI taxonomy): Eukaryota > Viridiplantae > Streptophyta > Magnoliopsida > Lamiales > Lamiaceae > Ballota > Ballota nigra. The sequence continues at coordinate 28,305,965 of OX344730.1, forward strand.
AGTAAGTCTTCAATCTGAGACCATCCTTGAAATAAACACAGCTGTCATACTTGCTCCTTGTGAACCCTACCGATGTGATAAACTCATCAAACCTGAGATACCACTGTCTTGGACTTTGCTTAAGTCCATATAGTGACTTCTTAATCAAACAAACCTTGTTAGCAGAATCAGGTATGTTCACTCCCTCAGGAATTTTCATATGGATGGGTTTATCTATCTTTCCATGAAGAAAGGCTGTGGTGACATCCATCTGGTGTAACTCCAGATTGTATTGAGCTACTAAGGCCAAAAGAATCCTTATGCTGCAATGCTTCACTACTGGGGAGAATATCTCATTAAAATCCACCCCTTCTCTCTGAGTAAAGCCCTTTGCTACAAGCCTTGCTTTGTATCTTATGGATCCCCCTTTCATAGCTTCCACTTTTTTTCTGTATATCCATTTGCACCCAACTAGTTTCTTATTCACAGGTTTATCCACTATCTCCCAAGTTTGGTTCTTCTCAAGAGAAAGTAACTCCTGCTCCATAGCTACAATCCATTTATCTTTTTCACTGCAGCTAATAGCCTGTGTATAAGTCTTAGGTTCCTGTTGCTCCACATCTTGAGCAACATACAGTGCATATGAGATTACATCAGCATGTCCAAATCTCTGTGGTGGATGAGTCTGTCTCCTGACTCTGTCCCTTGCTAATTGATAATCCTGGTACTCAGTCTCACTGCCTTGATCACTCTCATGATCACCTTGATTCTCATGAGCATAGTTTCTTATATCCTGTGGCTCCACCTCAAGATGTGTAGTACTATCTTGAGTCTCTCCAGAGCCTGCATTTTCAGTCACCTTAAGAGGTAAGCTGTTTTCATCAAAGGTTACATCTCTGCTTATGATACACCTTTCACTTCCCTTCTCAATGCACCACAGTTTGTATCCCTTTACCCCTGTTGGATATCCAATCAGTACACACTTGAGAGCTCTTGGTTCCAGCTTGTCTTGCCTTATATGAGCAAAGGCCTTGCATCCATAGACTCTTAAGTTGGAGAAGTCAGGTTTGTGTCCTGACCAGGTTTCCTCTGGTGTCTTGAACTTCAGTGGAGTAGATGGACTTCTATTTATGAGATAAGCTGCTGTAGTTACCACTTCTCCCCAGAAAGACTTGGGTAATCCAGAGCTACTCAACATACACCTCACTCTTTCTAGCAAGGTTTGATTCATCCTCTCAGCAACTCCATTTTGTTGAGGAGTTCCAGGTACAGTTCTGTGCCTTACAATGCCTCTCTCCTTGCAGAAAGTTGTGAATTCTTCAGATAGATACTCCAACCCGTTGTCAGTTCTTAGAACTTTTAACTTCTTTCCACTGATGTTCTCCACCTCAGCTAACCAATTCTTGAAACTACTGAATGCTTCAGATTTAGTTTTCAATACAGATATCCATACCTTCCTCGAGTAATCATCTATGAAGGTAATGAAGTATCTTCCTCCATTCCTTGTGGGATTCTTTGATGGTCCCCACAAGTCTGAGTGTACATAGTCAAGGATTCCTTTTGTGGTATGAGAAGCAGTGCTGAATTTCATCCTCTTAGACTTCCCATATATGCAGTGTTCACATATATTTATCTTTGAGATTCTGTCTCCACCTAGGAGATCTTGTTTGGCTAACTCTTGCAAGCCCTTTTCACTCACATGAGCTAGCCTGTTGTGCCACAACAGTGTGTTGTCCTTTTCATTTACAGAATTAGTACCACCAGTAACAGTCTTTCCCAGTAAGAAATAGAGATCATTCCTTCTAGTTCCTTTCATAACAGTATGATTATCTCTGGTAACTACTAATTCCCCATTTTCAGAAGTAAACTTGTACCCCATGTTATCTAACATGCCAAGAGATATGAGATTCCTTCTAAGATCAGGTACATACCCCACATTTCTCAGAGTTCTGACAGCTCCATCAAACATCTTCAAGTTTACAGAGCCAGTTCCTCTTACTTTACAGGTGTGGTCATTTCCAAGCAAGACTGATCCACCATTCTGGTGTTTGAACTCAGTGAACCATTCCTTCACAGGGCACATGTGAAATGAACAACCTGAATCCAGAATCCACTCATTCTTCTCCTCTGATGTGGTGATGGAAAGTACTTCAGCTAGTTCAAATCTTGTGGAGTCTTCAGTTTCTACTGCTTGATTTGCTTGTTTCTTGTCCTTCCCCGATTCAGCAACTCCTTTAAACTTTGATGACTTCTTCCACTTAGGGCAGTTTCTCTTGAAATGTCCTGTCTCATGGCAGTGATAACACTTCCTGCCTTCTCCATCATTAGAGGTTTCTGATGATTTCTTCTCAGGTTTCTTGCCTTTATCTTTAGGCCATTTCTTGAAGTTCTTCTTTGAATGGTTTTCCTTCACTGTCAGACTCTCATTCACCTTGGAACTGCTACTAGCTTCAGATGTTTTCTGCAGTTCCTTAGACTTAAGGGCCAACTGCACATCTTCAAGGCTAATTGTATCTTGCCTTCCAAATAGTATAGTGTCCTTCAGGTTTTCATAAGACTTTGGTAAAGCACTTAACAGGATAAGGGCCTTATCCTCCTCTTCCAGCATGATTTCAATATTCTCTAAGTCATCCAGAATTTTATTGAAATCATCCAACTGCTCCAGGATGGGTTTGTCATCTGCCATCTTGAATGCATAGAGTTTCTGCTTCATGTACAACCTGTTAGCCAAGGTCTTCACCATATACAAGCTTGAAAGCTTGTCCCAGACCTCCTTTGCAGTTTTCTCCTTAGCAACCTCCCTCAGAACTTTATCACCAAGGCACAGAATGATAGTACTGTGTGCCTTTTCTCTGATCTTGGCCCTTTCTGCCACTTTCTTACTCGTTTCTTCTTCCTCGGGTTTTCCAGGTTCTTCAATGGCTTCCGCCAATCCTTGCTGAACCAGAAGGGCCTTCATCTTGATTCTCCAAAGCCCAAAGTCAGATTTCCCAGAGAACTTTTCAATGTCAAACTTTATAGAGCTACTCATCCTTGCTTCTTGCCTTGTTTAGCTTCTTCCCACAGACGGCGCCAATTTGTCAGGTTTCGAGAGCTAGAATACACTCTTGAATAGGGTTGATTAAACAAGATCAGTAGACTTTTAGAATCAGCGGACCTTAAGATCAGTAGACCTTAAGAGCTATCAGAGGAGTTCAAAACCGAAAGCAACTCAACTGATGAGAATTTCAGTAGAGTTCAAAGCACAAGACTCAGAAATTTATAGTGGTTCGATCCAATAGATCTACATCCACTTTGTGAGGCCTTTCACTATGTTGAAGAAGAGATTACAGAACTACAATGATATCCTCCAGAGTATAAGCTAAGAAAGTAGAATCTAGCACTCAAAATATCACTCTAGCTAACAAGTTGAAATCTGCTCTTCACCTAACAATGAGCTAGTTTATATATCAGCAACTGAGACACCCTTGAGCAGTTATGAGTTGAGAGTGATAGCCTGCCACGTGCTCTTCATCTTGCAACTCGAGTCAGTTATAACCTCCAAGCAGTTAGGAAGTTATGACCTCTTGAAGTTGGCACCAGATGACACTTGTAACTGTAACAGCTTTGCGTAACTACCATTCGTAACCGAATAACTGTCAACTCTCTTGGCTTTTCCAGCTGTTAGGGTTCAAGAACGGATCTTCAAACTTCACACTTTCATATGATTAGAAAGATATTTACCAGATTTAGAGATAACACCTCTCAAAATCAATGAATCTAAGAGAGAGAGGCTTAACATTCAAATTGAATTGGAGGCGAGAACAATTTTGAAACATGAGAAGAAACTACGGAATCTGTAGAAGACTAAAAAAAAGAGTTTAATTACATGAAGTACTAGCAAGAAGTGATTCTCTTAGAAATGAATAGTATCAAATGCATCAAATTGTTACCTTGAACTCAATACAGCAAGAGGCGATGGTTCCAAAGAAGAGAAAGTTGTTTGCAAAGAATACAAGAGAAAAAAGCCCTATTTTTTGGCACGGAACGGAAAATAACATTAAATTCAATTTTCCGTATTCTGATTAAAGATATGCCAGTGAAACAGGCTGGATTGAGCTCAGCACACAGAAAGCAGCAAATTGTGGGTAATGAAATTCCGCCTCATCTTTTGGGTTATTAAAAAAAAATTCTGGGACCAAACCCAGGATCTGCTTTCTGCAGGAACCAAACCCAGGATCTGGGCATAAACCATTAACCGCCTCATCTAATAGTCCGAATTTGTAGAGACGTATGAAATCAATTAATTTATTAACATTTTACCCAAGTCACATGTTCTTGTGAAGTTTTTAGGATTTGGTTCTCTCCATCCTATCCACTTTTGAATTTGCAAGTCCAAATCTCCAATCAAATACACATTTACCCCTATTATACACTTGCATATCTAAAACAATCACATTACAACTTTTACTCATTAATTCATTCATTATTTTTCCTACTATTCTTAAATTTACTCATTCTCTCTGCTACTTCTCTTAAACTTTAATTATTATTTTACTAACTAACACCAATAAATAATACATCATCATTACTTAAAATAATTGATTTTACATAAAGTTACATTCGCTCATACTCCTCCATTCCAGACTATAACACAAATTTACTATTCATTGAATTTGTCTAATCTAATTTATTTTTCCATCCGGATTTTTCAAATCCGCCGAAAAGAACACACTCTAGCAAATGTTTGGTGGTCGCTGGCTCGTGTTTTCTTTAACATTCTCATCGCAAGTGCAAGAGGCCTAGCTCCTAGGAGTAGAAGTCAGTATCAAGTTAAATATCGAACCCACGAACTAATTAAGTATGTGGCGTGGCCCAGATGGTATATGTCAACACAGATATAATGATAATTACCCTATCAATTAAAGAGAAATAAAAATATTATATATACCAAGAAATACGCAATGCACAATTAAAGAAATCAAATAAGAGAAAAAATTGTTCAAGTATTTATCCTCATGCAAGAATTGGTGGGTTAACTAGACTCCCTAAATCTTTTCTTGGTTGATAAGAGCGATCATAAAATCTCATATACTTGTCAAAAATAAAATTTAACTTAAAAAAAAGCATATGATTATGAAGAGGAATATTCATGTTCCTACGAGGTATTATAGCTTTAAGAAGGTGTTCCCTTTCTTCGTATATGGACCTACGACTTTCTTGGTCCCTTTACTAAATACTCAAACTTTGTATTAAGTAAAAATTGTAAATCGAAGAAGGTTCTAATGAAATTAACCAACTACATATACCGCCACACGCATACTCAATTCTCGTTTTGATAAACATACATTAATATATAAATTAATTGAAATTATCATACAAATGACTCACAAGACCCATAAATCTAATTTCAACCTTGAAACAAAGTAGATAAATCTAAATTAAATCCGTTTGTCAAATTCTCACATGATCCAAAATACCAGAACAATTAAGACATTACTCCATGGTTTGATAAATCAAATTCATGGAAAATAAAGAGATCATAGGACACATAACTATTATTTAAAAAAAAAACAAAAGTTAAAATACCAAAATCAAATTAAAAGAACTAAGTCGCTTTAAGAGTATGTATAGAGTGAAATTGGTTCATACATGAATTGAAGGGTATTAGTTATTTTCACTGAACAATATTAGTTGTTTTCACTGAAGAGTCTTAATTTGTTTTCAGTAAATAACTAATAAACTTCAGTGGAAACAACTAATACCCTTCAGTAAAAACAACTAATATTTTTTAGTGAAAACAACTAATACACTTCAATGGTTTATGTATAAACCATTGTCACTCTATACTTTGTCATAAATTAAATGGATTGGACACAAAATAAATAAATTTAGATCTTAAATTCAAAAGAACCAGAATATAGATGAGACATAATTCTTTCATGGTATCAGAGCCAATAGGCTCACGCCCGGACAAAGATCCTGAGTTCGATTCCCGCTGAGAGTAACTCCACCCATAATTAAATTGTCCACTCATTGGGTCTCCCCAAAGAGGAAAAGTTGAGTCCGGCCTATGAGTGAGAAAAAGTGCAAGGGAAATAATTAAATGAATTAATTTCATACCTCTCTACAAGTTCAAACTTTTAAATGGGGCGGAATTCTTTCAATAATAATATATATTTTCAGAACTACTTTTAAAGATGAGCAAACCAAAGAGCTCAAAAGTAAAATTGAGATTAAATTTGGAGATCAAATCTGTTATTAATCCTCAAGGAGAATGATTATATATTAACTTCTTTTGAGTTTATGTATCATTCTTTCCGACCCTATTTAAATATATACATGAACAAAATTTTGATTAGTCATAAATTGAGGGATTGTTTGGTTCAAAATCTTCAATGGTAATAAATAGTAATGAAACTTTAATTTCTATCTATTCTCACATAATAAAAATGATATGTTGGGAAATCGATTGTCCAATGATGGTTGCATTGCTAGTGTTATGTCCCAATTTTGGAATAGATTGTGGACAACAAATAGTTTTTGGTTGAGGAATAGGGGAGTGATTGAGGAGGGTGAATGTAAGAGGGAAAAATGGTAATCAAAATGGTGTAGTGATTACTTTATTTAGAAGAAAATGTAATAGTTTGTTCTCACGAACCATTATAATTACACTAATTAATTTTGAATCTCATTCATTTTGCCGTTGAAAAATTACTGATCAAGCGTCCCCTGAATGTCTAAACATTTGTGTAGAAGATTGCTGAATCCGGTACAACTAGAAGATTCGAATTGTCAATGCAATTGGAACCAAGCGCAAGTGCGCAACACAACAATCACCACTCCTAAACAATTGATTTAACATAAGTCTTTTCTAACTAATTTGATATAATATTAACATCACCACTCATATATATTTGATTTGACATAAAAGTTCTCCAACGATAATATTACAATACCACATTAGCATACTCGTATAGATTTGATTCGACCTAAAGGTACATATATCCCAATTTAAATTTTTAAAACAAACACATACTATCACTATACATCATGATTTTGAAATCCTAAATTTAACATAATCCCAAACAATTACAATGTTATTATCAACATCGAAGATATAATAGTATTGGACCTTGAGACGCTTTGATGATGCACTCGAAATGTTACACCTAAACCAGCAGCCGTGCATACCAGTGTCGGTAGTAAAGAACTCAATGTCATCGCCATTGACCTTTCTCAGTACATTAGACTGATCTAGCGCAAGCACAATCCCATTAGTAATAGGCCAAATGATTGAATTAGCGGAGATCGTTGTGGTTATTGACGTGAGAAAGTAGTCAACATCTGTTTTCAAGGACCTGAAGACATATTTATAGACCCATGGAATAGATCATACGCCTTCCAGAGTTCTTTCCCACACGCATAAACTGAAGACACTAACATTGTTAGCTTTTACTTTTCTACAAGGCATATGAATTTAATTTGTGGCACCTTGAATAGATCATACCTGATGAACAAACAAAGTGAGAAACATTATAATTAATTAGGGGAAGTTGGCCAGTTGCCATATGAATTTAATCTGTGGCACCTTGAAAATAGTTCTCTTTTTGAGATCTCTAAACTAAACAAAAAGGATTGAATCTTTCAAAAAATTAAAAAATTGTCATCAAACTCCTAAATAAAAAAATAAAAATACGACAAGGACTTTTCAAAAGAATAAAGATGAGTTTTGCTAGTTTTTCAAATCCATCCTAACAAAATCGCTATAACAAACAGGCATTCAAAAATAACAACCAGGAAATTAAGTGACAGGACAAACCTTTGAATAAAGAAGCAAAGAGAAGTGAAACATGAATGCAGATAAACACACACAAGAAATGGTTTCATTTTATAGAAGGCGTACATGTAGGGATTGAGCACACCGAATAGAAATAGACAAAAATGTGACTAGGATGGTTAGTGCTAAAATTTGGCGGATAAGGATGAATTGAAAGAGTGAATATAAAAGAAAAACTAGTGATAGAGAATAGAAAGAGATTATTGAATTATAAATATGAGAGAGAAAATAGGGGAGATGGTGTTGGCTGGATTAAGAAAAAACCAGATGCGGATGAAAAAATGGAAATAACACATTAATATTGTTCATTTACCACTTACAAACACCAGGTGTTGATGTAAAATTGGAAATAACACATTAATATACGCCTATTCATCTCTTGCAAAAATCTTAGAGAGGGGGGGGAGGGGGGAACTTAAATGAAATAGATGAACTTGATTGTTTTTCTGAACGGATTCTATATTCCACTCTGGTATATATTTTTCGTTTTATTATTTTTAATACATGATATATGATATTTATGATAAATTGTGATGTTTTTGTACATGTATTTAAGAGATTAAATTTTTGTACATAATCTTGAATTTGGTTCTGATTGTTTTGGTCTTTTGAAATGAGAAAGAGAGAGAGTGTACAAGGAAAAGTAGTAATTGAAGATGAAAAAGTTATGGAATTATAAATATGAGAGAGAAAATTTTGGAAATAATGAATAAATTAATTTTACAGCTACAAGTTTAGACTTTTAGATGAGATGTCATTCTTTAATGATATAAGAGTCAAATGCTGATATCAAACCATTGAAAACAACTCCATTCATATTAAATTATTTATTTGATGGGTATCTTCCCGAAAAATAGTAAATTAGAGAATTCAGCCTCTGCTGAAGGAGAGTGTTAGAAGAATTAATATAAATGATTAATTCCACGCCCCTCTTTAAGTTTGAATTTTAAGGTGAGATAAAATTATTTTCGTGGTATCAAAGCAAATATTAAATTATACACATAGTCCTTCACCTGATAAAGTTGACAATTAGATCCTTTAGATTAGATGAATTTTTTAAGGCATAAAGATAAGGATTAAGCTCAACGAAGAGAAATATACAAAAAAAAAAAAAAAAAAGTGACTAGGATTGTTAGTTGCAGAATTTGACGGATAATGATGAATTGAAAGAAAGAGACCATACAAGAAAAAGTAGTAAAAAAGGTAAATATATTATTATTTAATAATTATGAAAGAGAATCAGAGAAGACAGTGTTGGTTGGATTAAGCAGAAATTAATTGCAAATAGAAAATTAAAAATAACACATTAATATCGTACATCACCTTTTAAAAATAATCATGTGCAATCGAAAAATAAACGGGAAATAATATATAAATATATTCCATTCACCTCTCTTGATTTTTTTAACTATTACAAAATAAAACAATTAAATAAATATGAAAAAGTGCCACTTAATTATGCAATTATGTCTCTTTGAGTAGGTTTTCGGTGGGAATGTTATTTTACATGAAAGATGATTTTTTTTTTCAAGGCATGCAAGTAGGGATTGAGCTCAATGGAGAAAAAGATAGAAAAGTTATTTTGATGGTTGGTGGCTGAATTTGGCGGATACAAATGAATTGAAAGTGAGAGAAAACATACAAGAAAAAGTAAAGAGAAAAAATATTATTGAACAATAAATATGAGAGAGAAACTTTAGTTGGATTAAACAAAATTCAGGTGCGCATGAAAACTTTAAATAATATATTAATATGTCCATTTCACCTTTTGCAAAACCGGGGGTGGGGTGGGGAGATTTGAAACTTGAAATAACTCATTAATATCGTCATTCCACCTCTTGCAAAAACCAGGTGTAGGTGGAAAACTTGAAATAATACATTAATATTTTTTAGTTAGCCTCTAATTTTTTTTTTTTTTTTGTAAATATTAAATTATATAAAAGTGTGACTTATTAATGCAATTATGTCCCATTGAATAGGCTAACGGTGAGACAAAATATAATTCGAGGATGTAACACTTTGGAAGAATGACCATCTTACACAAGTTTATGCATATCTCTTTATTTAAAAAAAATTAAAAAATAGAAAAAGAAAATACAATTGGATAGTACCATGTCCCTATAAAAGATGAAAATACCGTTATCGTTGTCGCATCATAAATATACAGATATATCGATAGATATACCAATATCATAAAAAATAGAAAATGATGGAATTTTATTTAAATAATTGGAATTTAACAAATCAGAAGAAATATTATAATATACTATTATACACATATATCATTTTAAGGTCATAATAAAATTATCCGTGATATTGTAGTTATCAGTTTTTATGGTAATTTGCACCATGAAATTTTTCACAAGAGATAAACTCATACACACATGAAAGTAAGAAATAATTTTCACTAAACATATTTAGTCCTAATCATGCACATCATGATTTTGTGATGAATGCATGCAAAATCCTACACTAAGCAGCAACTGCATATATTAGGGAACTATACAAATGAATTAATTTAACATCTCTCTATAAGTTTAGCCTTTTTAGATGAGACAAAATTCTTTCATAGTATCAGAGTCAATAGGCTCGCGCCGCCTACACATCCTTGGCGCAAACCAGGATCCCCTGCCTTCACATTAAGGATGGCGCTTCAGTTTCGCCACCTCCTTGTCGGCCTCAGCTTGCTTTCGCTTCAACTCCATAAGCTGCTTATTAATTTCCGAGTTTGTATTCTGCAACTTGTGGATTCTCTCATTCAACTCAATAATGAACCTGTTCTTTTCGGAAATCCATTCAACTCCTGGGTCTTGCTTTGACTCCTTTGGAGCTTTTCCTCAACTCTCAACTTGTCCAACTCCGCTAAGCTCTGATTATTCTCCAGCAATGGTCGAATTAAGATCCCTTTTCAAATCCTGTATTTCGATTTTCATCATTTTTTCTGATCCACGATTTGCTGAAAAACACCTCCAACAATAGATCATTCGGCTTTTCAAAGTTGAGAGCTTGATTCCCAAGGAGAATCCATGTACGTTACATAAACTGAAGGCACTAACATTGCTATTTTGTGAACACTTAAATAACAAGATTTGTGGAAGAAGTTGGTCACACTCTTCGAAGTGAATTGGTGCCCACACTTTAAATTCCATACAATCAATGTCATTTGCACCACTTTTTACTTGAGGCATCAGGAACATAACTTGTTTTCAATTTGCAACTGATCTGTCACAAAAGTAGCTCAAAGGAAAATTATGATTTGCTTAAGATGTAAACTTTAGATATTTAATCAAGTAATAAAATCTAATTCGAAAATACTAATTTCAAAACAAAGAATATTTTATAGTAACTTTTGAAATTTGGCTATAAGTTTATCATATTTGACTTTTTGGTCTAGTAATCAGCTACTGTCGATAACCTAACTAGTCACTAGATGAAAAAGCCGATAAGGCCAATTTCAAAAAAGTGAAAATAAAAATGGAATACTTAAAAGTAATGAGGTGACAATCTTGTTTATCGCTAGTAGCCGGTCATATGACCATAAACTCGAATGTGCAAATTTACAAGACCAAATTTAAAAAAAAAACTTAAAGATAAATAGCTGGGACCAAAAATTCATAATCCCTATTATTTTTTTCTGGCATAAGTATGTGTAATCCTGCACTCTTTCCTTTATGTTCCTCTAGAAAATTAGGACAAGAAATAATATCAAGGATAGACCATAATTAAGAATTGGCGTTAATATAAAAAATTGTCTGATATAGTCATGTCCAATTTTATTCATGTTACTTGTCTAATTTTGATCCTTTTGGTGTTGAAATAATTAAGACATAAAAAATTAAAATTGAACACATAAAAAGACCAAAATTAACACAAAATGACCAAAACTGAATAAAGTAAAAATATAAAGGACCAAAATTGAAAACATGAACAAAGATAAAATTGGACACTGCCTAAATTATATGATGATTTTTTCTTTTTTTTCACTTTAACTCGTATTGTAATTAAAGCACTAAATATAGCATCCTCAAGCATAGTATATGCATATAAGACCAATTATTTGACAATCAACCATCTTCCATGAAAGCGTTAAATATTTTGCAGGTGGAAAGACTTACTTAACATACAATTCATAGCGACGCCTTCCATGATTACTAGCAATCCAAGATATTGAAATTACAGATAGTGAAATCCCATGAAATCTGAAGAAATTCTTGGACTTAAAATCAATGGTATTAGAGATTAAAAATTGACGAACAAAGACTAAAAGAAAAAAAAAACATCAGGATAATTTTTTTTGGGTCACTAATATATAACACTTTTTAAATAGGAATTTTTTTAGCATAGTTCTACTAAAAATAAAATTTGACCTTCATATTTCTGAACCAAACAAAAAGATCGATTATTTTCACAAAGATGGTTTTGCTAGTTTTTCAAATCCATTTTAATATAAACAAAATAATATAAAAGAAAATAAAGTGGATTCTACCGTATCTTTATCAAGGATGAAAATCATCATCATAAAAAAATGGCAACCATATTCGTAAAAAAATATCGCAACCTTAATTATCATTAAAATTAAATTCAAAGCAACATATTAAAGAAATTGCAAGACCAATTTTAAAATTTAAAGGCATTTTCTTAGAATTTATAGATCACTAGCAAGAATTCATTTTCTTATAAGTGAATAGTATCGAAGGCATCGAATTGTTACCTTGAACTCGATAAAGAAAGAGGCGATGGTTTCAAAGAAGAGAAAGTTATTTGCAAAGAATAGAAGAGAAAAAAGCACTATTTATTGGCACGGAACGGCAAAGAACATTAAATTCAATTTTCCGTATTCCGATTAAAGATATGTCGGTGCAAGAATTTAATTCATTCTAGAATAATCCTTTACTTAAAAAATAGGCTGGATTGAGCTCGGCACACAGAAAGCACAAATTGACCTCATCTTTTGGATTCTCAACTATCCTTTATGTGAGTAAGGTATCAGTGCAATTGTCATAAAGTATTACTATGATAAATGGAATGTATCATATTTGGAACTGGGGTGCATTCAACAATTTGAGGAGTGTATGTGATCGGGACAGTTTCCTTTCATAACACAAATAACTGAATTTATGTTGCAACCGAAGGAAAATTCGATCGATTGAGCCAATACCGAATAAAATTCAGTTCGGATACTTATTGGGTATTGAAGCGCAGTGCCCTATGCATATAATCCCTCTGTGAATTCATTTGTATATGGTTAATTTCGTGATTTAGGGTTCTTACGAGTGTGTTCTTCATTCTGAGAGAGGAATTCTGAAATTAAGCGATTAATTGTAAACATTGATAAACGATTGTGATATAGTAAAATCTTTCATCCCCCCGTGGACGTAGATCTTATGATCGAACCACGTAAATTGTTTTGCATCATTTTCTAATTTCAGTCCTTTAAGGTTTTCTGTGTTGCCATTGATTCTGATCAAAGCTGTTATAATTTCTTAACAAATTGGTATCGTCTGTGGGAAGAGTGAATCAAGATGACGACGTTGAAGCTTGAGGTGGACAAATTCACGGGGAAAAACAATTTCGGATTGTGGAAAATCAAAGTTAAGGCTCTGTTGATTCAGCATGGCTTGGGGAACGCTTTCTTGAGAGATGAGCAATGGGCCTCTGCGCCCAATCTTAATAGGAAGGCTGAGATTCTGGAGAGAGCTCATAGTGTTGTAATCTTGTGCCTGGGAGATAAGCCATTAAGGGAGGTTTGCAAGGCAAAATCTGCAATCGAGGTGATGAATAAACTTAAAGGTTTATATCAAACTAAGTCTGTCTCTAATAAGTTGTATATGAGGCAGAAGCTTCTTGCATTTATGATGAAGGATGATAAGAACTTGAATGAACAGCTGGGTGAATTCAATAAGTGCATTGATGATCTCGAAGATTTGGGGGTCAGTTTGGAAGAAGATGATAAAGCATTGATGTTGCTCAACTCTTTGCCAAAATCTTTGGATAGTTTCAAGGATGCACTGTTGTTTAGAAGACAAGATCAATTGAGTTTTGATCAAATACAGACTGTCATCAAGACAAAGTTTATTCAGTTGAATGGAGATAGATCCTCAAATGACAAGAAGCCTCAAGGTGAAGGAGAAGACCTAAATGTTAAGTTCAAGAACAAGAAGAAGACAAGCAAATCAAAGAAGTTCCAGGATAAAAAAAGGTGAGTCAAAGGGATCTTCTGGATTTGTTGAGAGGAGAAAGTGTTTCTCCTGCCGCAAGGTTGGACATCTAAAGAAGAATTGTCCAACAAATAAGAAAGACAAGGAAGAGCAGAAGACAGATATCAGAGTTGCTGAAGAAGGCCATGAAAGTGCAGAGGTCTTGACAATCTCAGACACTAAAATGCAAAATCAGTGGGTACTGGATTTTGGATGTTCTTTCCAAATGTGTCCTCATGAAAATTAGTTTCAAGACTTGAAAAGAATAGATGGAGGTCATTTTCTGCTTGACAATGATCAGTCATGTAAAGTGGAAGGAATAGGATCTGTCAAGATAAGGATGGTAGATGGTTGTGACATTCATATTACCAAAGTGAGATATGTGCCTGATCTCAAGAGAAACTTGATATCTCTTGGATCATTGAATGCAGTTGGGTGTGAATTTAACACCCAAGATGGCTCTATACTGGTAACCAAGAATGGAAAAGTGTTGATGACAGGAAAGAAAATCAATGGCTTATACATACTGATGGGAAGTTCTATATCTGGATCTGTTGATCATGACATGAGTTCTGAAGATGCATTATTATGGCACAGAAGACTAGGTCACATAGGTGAGAAGGGCTTGAATAAGTTGTCCAAGAAAAGGGTATTTGGTGCAGAAGTTGAGATAAAACTGCAATTTTGTGATCATTGTGTACTTGGAAAGGCTAAGAAACTATCATACCCAAAAGGAACTCATAAGATTGAAGGGGTTCTTGACTACATTCACTCAGATATATGGGGGCTAGCAAGGGTTGAAACTCAGGGAGGAGGAAGGTATTTTATGACTTTGATTGATGATCACAGCAGAAAGGTCTGGGTGTATGTCATGAAGCACAAAAGTGAAGCTCTTGAGAAATTCAAGGAATAGATCATTAAACATGAAAATCAAACTGGAAGGAAGGTGAAATACCTAAGGACAGACAATGGACTTCCCAGAGGAGTTTAATCTTTTTTGCAAGGGAAGAGGCATCACAAGGCATAAGACAACACCATCCAACCCACAACAAAATGGACTTGCAGAGAAGATGAATAGAACTATGAGGAGGATATTTGTGAGTAAGGTATCAGTGCAATTGTCTTAAAGTATTACTATGATAATCGGAAAGTATCATATTTGGAACTGGGGTGCATCAGCAATTTGAGGATGGTATGTAATTGGGACAGTTTCCTTTCATAACAGAAATAACTGAATTTATGTTGCAACCGAAGGAAAATTCGATCGATTGAGCCAATACCGAATAAAATTCAATTCAAATTCTTGTTGGGCATTGAAGCGCGAAGCCCTATGCATATAATCCCTCTGTGAATTCATTTGTATACAATTAATTTCGTGATTTAGGGTTCTTAAGAGTGTGTTATTCATTCTGAGAGAAGAATTCTGAAATTGAGCGATTAATTGTAAACATTGATACAAGTTGTGATATAGTGAAATCATTCACCCCCCCCCCCCCCGGACGTAGATCTTGTGATCGAACCACGTAAATCGTTTTGCATCGTTTTCTAATTTCAGTCCTTTAAGTTTTTCTGTGTTGTCATTGGTTCCGATCAAAGCTGTTATAATTTCTTAACACTTTCTGTGAAGGAGGCTCAACGAATGGACGATTTAATATGGACGAGTTGCTTTTTGGCTCTGATACAATGAATGAATGTTACCTCACTAATAGTCCGAACTTGTAGAGAGAGGTGAATTTTTTTCATTTATTAATTAATATTTGATCCCTAAAGGGGGTTTTCATTTGAATTTGAAATTTGAATTTGTGATTTAAAAATCTAAATATTGTTCTACTTTGAGATTTGACGACAAAGTATTGTGTGAATGATATTAACAATAACTATTACCGTGAACTACAATTTACTAATACCTTATACTGAAACAACTAATTACTTTAGTGAAAATAACTAATATCATTAAAAAAATGATACCTTTAGTGCAATTCAGTATTACCCTCCAAATAAGTTTCACCGTGAATATCATTCACGTATTATCTTCTCTTGAGATTTTAGAGTCCTGTTTTTGAAAACCCAATATATACACCCTGTACATACCTATAAATTATATAAATAATATTTTTTTTTCTACACCACACTCTCCAATTGTTTATATATGATTTTTTTATCATACTCATATTTTTATTTATCACTTATCGCACATTTTGTTCTCAATAAATTTTACTAATAATTATGCAATTATTTAATCATTATAATTACAATAAATTGTAATATAATGTTATATAAACACATCTCACGTTCTTACCCATAAACTTAAATTCTACACTATTTAAATCCCAAAACAAACACACACCATTATTATTTTTCAAGATTTCGAAATCCATAAAATTCTCCAAATTCCAAATGAAGCATACCCTAATAGGTGCATGTTTTGGTGATCGATGACTCGTGTTTCATTTAACATTCTCATCTCAAGTTATTTATGAACCTAGCTAGCTATCCAACCACCGATTTAAATTCCCCAATAGCAAACCTGTCAAGTGAAGCTACTACAGAAAAATCCCACCAAATATGAATGAATTCCTGGAAATAAAATATGTGGCTCTAGATATTACAAAATGAGTTCCAACGACTAAAAACAGAAAGAACAACCTTCAATTTTTTCTGAACAAAAATTAAATAAAAAACAGTTGCCTTCAGATTTCACAAAATCAAAGATAGGGTTTGCTAGTTTTCAAAATCATTCGCAAAAACAAACAGAGGACTTGGACGAACCTTTGAAGGATGCGGTGCTGAGTTAAGGGTTTAATGTGAGAGAGAAAACATGAGATGGTATTGGCGGCAGAGAAAGAGGGAATCAACTCAAAATATTCGGTTTAAATATGAGTTCGTCTCCCATTTTACTTGATTAAAGTTCGACTTGATTAATTATAAATTTTAAAATTTGATAATAAATGAATTTGAACGATTATGTATTCAAACAAATTAAAAATTAAAATTTATATATTAGTTTATGGGTTAATTGCATATAAATACACAACATTTTTTCCAACTTTCAATTTAATCCTGAACTTTATGATTTAATTATAAAAACCCAACCTTTTAATGAATTTAAATCCGATACATATTTTTGTGTCTCCGCTCGTTTTCGACCGGTATCTGGTGACGTGTCTCGCTGAGACACGTCACCAGCTATCGGTCGGAGACGGGCGGAGACACAAAAAGGCGAGACACGTCACCAGATATCGGTCGGAAATGGGTGGAGACACAAAAATATGTATCGGATTTAAATTTGTTAAAAGGTTGGGTTTTTATAATTTAATCATGAAGTTTAGAATTAAATTGAAAGTTGAAAAAAAGGTGGTGTATTTATATGCAATTAACCCTTAGTTTATTTAAGTAAATGTATATTGCTTCGAATAATTCCAACTGGTTGAATGGACGGTTAACCAACATCCGGACAACGTGGTTAAAATAAGGCAAAGTATTATATGAAATAGTTCATGATAAGCTTATCATGAAACAATTTTAAAGTATCATTAATCTCATCGGGATTATCATTAATCTCATCGGGGGTATCATTAGTTTGAGTTCAAGAAAATTGTTTAAAATTTTCTTGAACTCAGACTAATGATGCCCCTGACAGGTTTAATGATACTCATGATGAGATTAATGATACTCTAAAACTATTTCATGTTAAACTTATTATCAAAAGTTTTCATATAAAACCTATTCAAATAATAATGTACTTTCAGGACTATTTTGTAAACAAAAAGATTGGACTAGTCACAGCAATCAATTGAAGTAATCCCATTGTCCTTCAATATGTAAATAAAGTTTGTATTTAATTAATGAGGAGTAACTGATGATGATGAAAGGCGGATACGAGATTGCATATATTGTAGGTTAGTTTCTGCCACTACAAAAAAAACACTGTTCTGCGACGGAATTTGCGATGGAAAATCCGTCGCAAACAGTGTTTTGCGACGAATTCTGCGACGGACACAAATTCATCCATAAAACACCCGTAGCTAATTTTTGCGACGGATTTCGCCGTCCGTCGCAAATTACCGACGGATAAATCCGTCGCAAAAGTGGCGGGTCAGACCCGGCCGGGTCACACAGAATTTGCGACGGACTGTAGTCCGTCGCAAGTCTTTCGGGTCAACAACATTTGCGACGGCCACATTCCGTCGCAAATGTTTATATATATTTTTTTTATGTTTTTCTATTATAATTTGCGACGGGTTGTTTTCCGTCGCAAAATTCAATATTTGCGACGGAATTTGGCCGTCGCAAATTACCGAGCCTATACAAAAAAAAAGTGGCTCGCGTGGTTCGAGCCCGGGCACCCGGGGCGGGCGGGGCGGGCGCGGACCACTGGGCCACCCGGTCCATTCCTTGATATATGCGGCCCACCTTCTATACTAGTCTTATTAGGCCTTGAACAATTAATCCATTTTTGCGTCCAAGGGGAATCGAACACGGGACCTCTTGTGCAAGAGGAAGGGGTGCGTGCCACTAGGGCACAAGCTACTTTCGTTCATTTTTATGCAATTAATTGTATATGTATTCAAATTAAGTCATTTTTTTTATAATTCACCAAATTAATTTCTTTTCGTATCTAAGTTGTTTATTAAAATATTTTGCCCAACTATTTTTTTTATTTTGTAAAATTTATTTCGACAATGCATAATTTTATAATTCGTTCATTTGTACGCAATTAATTGTATATGTATCCAAATTGACTCATTTTTTTTCTATAATTCACCAAATTAATTCATTTTTGTTTCTCACTTGTTTTTATAAATGTTGTGGCCATTTAATTTTTATTAGTTTGGTAAAATTATTTATTTCGACTCCCGCTTAAAATTATAATTCGTTCATTTGTACGCAATTAATTGTATATGTATCCAAATTGACTCATTTTTTTTTTCTATAATTCACCAAATTAATTCATTTTTGTTTCTCACTTGTTTTTATAAATGTTGTGGCCATTTAATTTTTATTAGTTTGGTAAAATTATTTATTTCGACTCCCGCTTAAAATTATAATTCGTTCATTTGTACGCAATTAATTGTATATGTATCCAAATTGACTCTTTTTTTTTTCTATAATTCACCAAATTAATTCCTTTTTGTTTCTCACTTGTTTTTATAAATATTGTGGCCATTTAATTTTTATTAGTTTGGTAAAATTATTTATTTCGACTCCCACTTAAAATTATAATTCGTTCTCTTGTTTTTATAAATATTGGGGCCATTTAATTTTTATTATTTCTGTAAAATTATTTATTTCGACTCCCGCTTAAAATTATAATTTGTTCATTTGTATGCAATTAATTGTATATGTATCCAAATTGACTCGTTTTTTTTTCCATAATTCACCAAATTAATTCATTTTCGTTTTTCACTTGTTTTTATAAATGTTGTGTCCATTAAATAAAAGTAAATTCAAACTAAAATAAATTCACAAAATTATAAATTAAAGTAACAATTCAAAAATTAAATTAAAGTAACAATTCAAACTAAAAAAAAAATTGTACTTCATAGTTATTAAAAATCAAATTTTTTTAACCATCGGAATTAAATCCGTCTTCCTCTTCCTCTTCCTCCTCATCCTCGCCCAGGTTAACAATCGGCATCGATGGCTGGGTCGGCGGGATCGGCAGCATCGGTGGCTGGGTCGGTGGGATCGGCGGCATCGGTGGCGCAGGCATTTGCGCTCGTGGCATTGAATCAGAGGCGAATATCTGCCACCACGCCTGCATGGCGGCTGTATACTCCTGCACCTCGACCCGATACCGCTCCACCTCGGCTGTATACCGGTCGTGCGCCTCTCGCTGCTGCCTCTCATACTCTTCCTTCTCTCGTTGCTGCCTCTGCATGTTCTTCATCTGCTTCACCACCGTGGCAAGCTGTCTCTCGACCTCACTGGGATGAGAGTCGATGGAAGACTGAGAGGAGGATGAGCCTGAGCCACGAGGTCGGAAAAAGTTCTTTCCGAAGCTGCCCAATCCAGTGACCGCCCCTTTTTAGCCTTGACGTTCTTGAAGTACAATTCATTTTGAACGTCAACAGAAGGCTGTGTGGGGGGCATCGACCCCGACCCCGACCCTTCTGCCGTTTCCTCAGGCTGAGGCTGAGAGACAAAGTCCTCAAGCATCTTTCTCTGCAAATTAATTATACAAAAAATTAAATAAATTGAACACAAAATATAAAAAATACTTTTAATATTAAAATTTTAAACAATACTATTAATATTGAAATAATACTTACGTGGATCTCGGTGGTACGGCCGTAGGTAGACTTCCCAGTCTCCTCGACGAATGGGTGGGCGAGCTGCAATCTCTCAAAATGAGAGGGCTCGCGTCCTTGCTCCTCCGCCTAATTAGAAAAAAAGATAGTAAAAATTAATAACACTCATAAAAATTAGGAAAAAAATAATATAAATTCAAAAACTATAAAATTGAAGACGAAACTTACAAATCTCAACCCGTGCTCATAAATGGACCGAGAACCGGCCCGATGTCTTGCCATCCCTTCTCCATCAGGGTCACTACGCCGATTCGTCTTGTTTTTCGCCGACTTCTCTTGGAATTCAGGGGAATCCCAGTAGCGGAGGAATTGATCCCAAATCGACCGCCTTTCACTGTCAAGCCCCAAGTCGGTGGCTATTCCCTTCTTGTACCACATCTCCCTCATTCTGTAAAGGAGGTCTCTGTATCTCTCCGTCGCATATATTTCAAAATTCCTCAACATTTGGTCATCGTGTTCCGGTGCCCAGACACATTCTTTCTGCAATTACAATTTAAATGTAAATATTTGTTTATATATTTGATATCAATAAACGGTGAATTAATAAATTAAATTAATACCTTAAACTCCTCGAAGTATGTCTTTTTCTTGCATCGGACACTAACCCCCAACTGTAAGCGGTGGGCTCGAATCCACCGCGAAAGATGGACTTGGAAACCTGATTAGCAGCCTCATGACCTGAAATCCAACTGTAAAATTAAAACTTCAAAGTTAGTAAAATAATTAGATTTTAATTAATAAAAAAATTGAGTATAAAATATTAAAACTTACGTATGACCACATGGCTGAACAGGCATCCGTGCTTGAACAACCGGATGCTGGCGGGAGGAGGATGAGCCCTCAGCAGTCTGCTGTGAGGAGGAGGAGGAGGAGAAGGAGGAGCCCGCACCAGACTGTGTAGAGGTCTCTGATAGAGACTTCGGCCTGAAAATAGGTGGAACCACGAGTCTTAGTGAGGCCCGTCGTTTCCTCCCTCCTCGTCCTTCTCGACTCGCCTCCTCATCCCTCGGAGGATGTTGACTGTCGTTGCCACTGCCTTGTCCGCTCATCTATAACAAATATCACGAATTATTCAATCAACTAAACTAAAATCAATCAACTAATAATATTATTTTATAAAATTATTAAACTTAAATCAAGCAACTAATATTATTCAAACTACCTACTCAACTAAATTCATTCAACTAAATTAATTCTAAACTTAACAAATTCAAAAACATGCTTTAAAATTAAATTAAAATTCGATCAACTAATCTAATTCAACTAAAATCAATTCTAAACTTAACAAATTCTAAACATGCTTTAAAATTAAATTAAAATTCACACAATTCAACTAAAATCAATTCTAAACTTAACAAATTCTAAACATGCTTTAAAATTAAATTATAATTCAAACAATTCAACTAAAATCAATTCTAAACTTAACAAATTCTAAACATGCTTTAAAATTAAATTATAATTCAAACAATTCAACTAAAATCAATTCTAAAATAAAATAATAATTCAAACAATTCAACTAAAATCAATTATAAACTTAACAAATTCAACTATTTCTAAATATGCTTTTAAATTAAATTAAAATTCGTTCAACTAAGCTAATTCAACTAAAATCAATTCATTTCTAATATAACTCAAACAATTCAACTAATTCAATTATAAGCTTAAGAAATTCTAAACATGTTTTAAAATTAAATTAAAATTCAATCAACTAATTAAATTATAATTCAACTAAAATCAATGCATTTCTAATATAATTCAAACAATTAAGCTAATTCAATTATAAGCTTAAGAAATTCTAAACATGCTTTAAAATTAAATTAAAATTCAATCAATTAATTAAATTATAATTCAACTAAAAGCAAATCATTTCTAATATAATTCAAACAATTCAACTAATTCAATTCTAAACTTAACAAAAATTAAACATGCTTTAAATTAAAATTCGATCAACTAAGCTAATTCAACTAAAATCAATTCATTTCTAACATAATTCAAACAATTCAACTAATTCAATTATAAGCTTAAGAAATTCTAAACATGCTTTAAAATTAAATTAAAATTCAATCAACTAATTAAATTATAATTCAACCAATTCAACTAAAATCAATTCATTTCTAATATAATTCAAACAATTCAACTAATTCAATTATAAGCTTAAGAAATTCTAAACATGCTTTAAAATTAAATTAAAATTCAATCAACTAATTAAATTATAATTCAACTAAAAGCAATTCATTTCTAATATAATTCAACTAATTCAATTCTAAACTTAACAAAAATTAAACATGCTTTAAATTAAAATTCAATCAACTAAATCAACTAAAATCAATTCATTACTAATATAATTCAAATAATTCAACTAAAATCAATTCTCAACTAAAATCAATTCTCTAAACATGCTTTAAAATTAAATTTTAAATGGTAAAAATGAAGAAAACTTACGGTTTATTTGTAGAAAATATCAAAACTAGAACTCGGTGGGGACGGATGGCTCTACAATCAACTAAACCCGACTTCTCCTTCCTTTTCCTTTCGTTTTCCTCCTCCTCTTCTTTTTTCTCGCACTCTCCGTCTGTTTCGCGAGGAGAGCTTTATAATTGTAAAAAAATTTGCGACGGACGACTATCCGTCGCAAATTTTGCCTGACACAGCCAAAACGACGTCGTTTTGACAGATTTGCGACGACTTTTCCGTCGCAAATAAGTCAACGTACCGTTTCCCTAGAAGACGCGTAAAAATGGTTCGGATTTGCGACGGACATTCCGTCGCAAATCAGTCAATGGACCGTTTCCCGAAAGGTCGCGAATATAAATGTAAGATTTGCGATGGCTTTTGTCCGTCGCAAATACAAAGTTTAAATTTGTGACGACCTGTTCCGTCACAAATCAGTCAAACGGGTCGCTTCTCGAACGGCCACCTTTAAACGGATATGTTTTGCGACGGAAGTGTCCGTCGCAAAATCGAAGTTGAAATTTGCGACGACCTATCCGTCGCAAATGTAGCCGGTTTAAGACGAAGGCGGTGGGCCCTAGTGTTTGCGACGGCATTTCCGTCGCAAATTACTAACTTTTGCGACGGACTTCCTAAGTCGTCGCAAAGTGTCATCTTTTTCGACGGCTTACCAAAATCCGTCGCAAATTCACGCAATTTGCGACGGATATTTTGCCGTCGCAAAATATCTGTCGCTAATCTCTGTCTTTTTTGTAGTGTGCAAATTTGTTGAATCCAAATTATAAAACAGGTCATAGCATTGATGAGATCATAATATTGGATCTTGAGACGCTTTTTATGCGAAATCTAATTACACAATGTTATCCTGAGCAAGAAGCTTAGGTATATTTATTTTAGAAAAATTACATCCCCTATCTTGTTTTAGTTTGAGATTTAAAATTCGAATTTTGAAATTAATTCAGCCCCAAAAGGTCTACACCACTCTTACACAATTGATTTGACATAAGTTTTTTTAAAACTAATACTAGCTATGACATAATATTAAAATCGCCACTCATATAAACTTGATTTGACATAAAAATTCTCCAACGATAAAATAATAATACCACATTATTTTCTTGTACATGTTTGATTTGACATAAAGTTACATAAAATCAAATTCAAAATCTCAAAACAAACATATACGGAATTTAAACCAAATTCGTCCTGTATTTTTTCACCTTTATTAAAATGGTCCTCTATTTATTTGCTTTATCAATTTAGTCCCGTATCTATTCCAGTTTCACCAAAATGGTCCTAATTGGCCTAAAAATGTACAAAATCTCACCGTTTTGGTCCTATATTTATTTTCTTTGCCAATTTAGTCCCGTATCAATTCACATTTCTCCAATTAGGTCCTAATTGAACGCATAAATCATAAAATGCCACTTTTTTAGTCATGCGGACTAGTTCTTTCGGTGGAAGCCTATGATGTGGTTTTTTTCAATGTGGCACGTTAGGTGGCCATCTTTGCCAAATAAAAAAAACTTGAAATAAAATACAAAAAATCAATTAGAACCATTTTTCACCAAATTATGACCATTTTTGTGAAACTTAAAAAAACACAGGACTAAATTGATAAAGCAAAAAAGTAGAGGACCATTTAGATAAAGGTAAAAAGATAGAGGACGGATTTGGTTTAAATCCCAACATATACTATCACTATTTATCGTGATTTTGAAATCCATAATTCCAAGCAAATACAATGTTATTATCAACATCGAGGATATCATGGCATAGGACCTTGAGACGTCTTGATGATGCATGCACTCGAAATATTACACCTAAACCAGCAGCCGCGCATACCAGTGTTGGGAGTAAAGAGCTCAATGTCATCGCCATTAACCTTTCTCTGAAATTTAGACTGGTCTAGCGCAAGCACAATCTCATTACTAATAGGCCAAATGATTGAATTAGCAGAGACCACTGTGGTTATTGATGTGAGGAAGTTGTCAACATATATTTCTGATCTCCGCTTTAATTTGTTCATGTGCTCGAGGACGTTACATAAACTGAAGGCACTAACATTGTTAGTTTTTACCTTTTTAAGGTATTGTTGGTCACACATTTTGAAATACCCTGCAGCTTGACCACCAATGTTATTTTCGCCGATTTCTTCGTGAGTAGATATGATGAAAACTTCAGTAATCAATAAAGAAGCAAACAAGAAATTGGATGATTTTAGAGGAGGCCGTGCGAATGAGCACAACGAAAAACGTGACTAGGATGGTGGGTGCCACAATTTGGTGGATAAGGAGAAAAAGAAGTAACGGAAAAGAAAAAAATTATTGAGTTATAAATATGAGAGAGAAAATAGAGAAGTTGGTATTGGTTGGATTAAGCAAAAACCAAGTGCAGATGAAAAAACTGGAAATAACACCCTAATATTATTCATTTACCTCTTGCAAAAACCAGGTGCAGATGGAAACTGGAAATAACTCATTAATATTGTTCATTTACCTTTTGCAAAAATTGGAAATAACACATTAATACGGTCTATTCACATCTTGCAAAATGCAGGTACTGGTGGAAAATAAGAAATAATACATTAATATTGTTCATTTACCTCTTGCAAGAACTAGGTGTGATGTAAAATTGAAAATAACACATTAATACGGTCCATTCACCTCTTGCAAACACAGATGCTGGTGGAAAATCGAAAAAAATACATTAATATTGAATTGAGAGACAACGAATACGACATTAATGATACATGTGATGTCATTAATTACATGTATTATGTATTAAAGTCATTGAAACAAGAAATGAAACACTAAAATGAAATAGATCTTGATTTTCTCAATTCTGTATTCCACTTTGGTATTCATTTTGCGTTTCATTATCTTTAATGTATGACATGTGATATTTATGAATAAAGTGATTGTGTTATGAAAAATATGATACTTAAATTTTCCATAAACAATAACTTTATTGATAAATGGACCTCACAATACTTTATATTTTCCATAAACAATAACTTTATTAATAAATGGACCTCACAATACCTTATAATACCCTCCAACTTATGACAAAATAACAGCCAAAAAAACAGGAGTACTAATATTGGACGGAGGGACTTTATTTTAGTGAAAACAACTAATACCCTTTAGTGAAATAATTCATACCCTTCAAATTGGTCCGGAAAACTGGTCTTTATAAACTATTCTTACTTTATTTTTATGCACTCCAGCTACATTTCATGGTATGCATCTTTGGTGAAGACTGAAGAGTGCACAAATGATTAATGGCTTAGTAGTGGTTTTAGCATCTACTCAATTTCAAGCGTGTGACAAATCTCTTGCCAATGTTTGTCATTTATGCGTTTCATGTGCTATAGAGAAATAAAAAAAACAAAAAATAAAAACGATGTGAGTGACATTTGATTAAGTAAATTATGTGGCTACTCTTCACAAAGCAACATCCAAGAAGGAAAAGATAGTGGTCATTGTGTTTTGCTTAATTTGAAGGCACTAACATTGTTATTTAAATTTCTTATATATGCCACATCTAACTTTGTTTTGAATGGCACCTTCTGGGAATTAAGAAACTCATCTCAGGATATTAAAGAGTTTAAATCACAAATTGTCACATAACCTTAAGACATAATAGATTTAGTCCCAAAATGAACTTTTTATTAGATTTAGTCTCATTTTCTTTGTCAATGTCCAATTTTGATTTCAAATCAACCTGAAAAGTCAATAAAACGTTGTTTTTAAAGTCCAAAATTGGTGATTTACGGCAAGTTGGGAACTGATGTGGCTTCCAGGTGTGCTAATTATATTTGATTTTTCATTTCCATTCACAATTTTATTGTACATCATTATATAGAATTTAAAAAAATAAATGACAGTGAAATTAGCTTCGTCGCTCGAAATCCTCAATTTTGTCTGTCATGTGTCACACCATGAACCAAAAACGACGTTTTTTCGCTTTTTTTGACAATTTGAGCCTAAAAGTGGTCCTTGTTGGAGGAATAGGGACTAAATATGATAAAAAAAAAAAATTTTGGAACTAAATCTATTATGTCAAAAAGCTATGGAATGATTCGTGATTTAAACTCGGATATTAAGCATGAGATCTCTCCTTCTGCCTAATTATATGATTAGAATTTATTACTGTGTCACATATGTTTGATTTTTATTTATTTATAAGAACGATGTTTTATCTCTGTAGCATGATAACAAGTTTATATATTAGAAGAAAAGAAAAGCAAATTGAGCGGAGCAACAGAAAAACAAAACCAGACGATCTCGTGATAAAAATTATCGGGATCCATTAACACAATTACAATTTGGGAATCCAGGAATTAAGGATTGAGCAATAAATGATAAATCTGTTTGTTGAAGAAATGAGAATGAAGTGATTATAAGTTGTTAAAATATATTAAATATTCTCACAAATTAAGAACGAAGAGCAGGTTCTATGTGAACTCTTTTTTTAGTGTGTGTATATATATATATATATATATAACAATAATAACGTGTATATATAAAAATGATACTCGAAGAAACGTGAACTCAGAACATAAGACATAATTCTCTTCATAAGAGAGGCGATAGCGTATTACATTTAAGTCTAAAACATATTCTTTTCAAATGAAAGTAAAAGAAGAGAATTGACTTTATTTAGTACTTGTAGCTGAAATAGCAAAATCCCATAGGCCAAATGATTGAAATAGCATGACTCATTGCTTGTCTTATGCTACCAATGGCTATGATTACAAGAATTGTCAAAGTTTTAATAGTAACTTGAAATATGGCAGTTGCGAGTTGAGAGTGTCTTGGTACAAGAGAAGGAAAAATGATGAACAGCGGAACGAGACACTCTTCCCTGTTAAATATCTCCTTAGATTTAAAGCGGTTTACAAACAATGGGAAGCCATAATTTCCGATCCAAGATTTGCTGAAAAACACCTCCAGCAATAGTTGAGAGCTGAGTAGGTCTTGTATGGACCGTCTCATGGCATGAGACAATAAGAATGGGTGTAACTAGGGCATTGACTCATTAACACTTTGGTAGGGTAGATAATAATTTGTATGGTCTCATGCCATGAGACGGTCTCATACAAGTTTTTGCCTTGAGAGCTCGATTCCCAAGGAGAATCCGCGTAAGTTACATAAACTGAAGACACTAACATTGTTACTTTGTATTTCATCAAACATTTCAATAACAACATTTGCGGAGGAAGTTGGTCACACTTTTTGAAATGAATTGGTTCCCACTCTTCAACCAAACCATTTGCATTAATTTTATCTTGAGTCATCAGGAACTTAACCTGTTATTTGCAGCTGATCTATCATCAAAGTATATTAAAGAATAATTATGATTTGTTTAAGATGTACAATACTTTAGATCTAATCAAGTAATACCAATATCTGAATTGTAAAGACACTCAATTTAGCAGCCATCAAAAAGATGGATATCTTGGAACCAATCAAACTCATGCACATGAAGGGTGTAATGTCAACATTAAGCATATAATAGATTTTTTTTTTTTTTTTTACTGCAGGTTACCCAACCATTCATTGGACGAAAAAGTTGATTGGACCAATTTCAAAAAAGTAAAAGTTAAAATGGTAAATTGAAAAAATCAATTACAAAAAGAAAACTTGGACAAAAAAATTTATAATCCATCCCTCTATATTTTTGCAGGCTTATGTATGTGTTTCCTTTACGTTCCTTTAGAAAATTCGTAAATTAGATAAATTCAAGGATAGGTATGCCACCATTAAGAATTTGAGTTAATATCAAGAATTATCCAGTAACTTACTCCGCGCCCAATTTTATTCCTTTTGGTGTTGAAATAATTAAAACATACAAAATTAAAATTGAACAAAAATAAAATTGGACACGGCCTAAATTACCTGACAATTTTTCATATTAACTATTAAGAATGGTAATAAAAGCACTAAATTAATATAGCATTCTCCAACATGGTTTATACATATAAGACCAGTAATTGCAGGTGGAAAGACTTACTTAGCATGCAATTCATAAGGGACGCCTTCCATGGTAATTAGAAATCCAGCTTATGATATTCCATAAGTAAATCAAACCTGACCACCAGATCTGAAACAGTAGATTGCAAAATCCCACTAGATTTGAAGGAATTCCTGGAACAAAGACTATAAGCAAATCATCGGGATAATTCTTTTAGGCCACTAATTAAAAACACTTTTTAAATGGAACAACAATTACACAAAACTTAAATATTAACATGCTGATCTATTAAAATAAAATTTGGACTTCAGATTTCTGAACCAAACTAATTAAATAGATAGAATATATATTTTCACAAAATCAAAGATGGGTTTGCTACTAAATTTTAAGGCATTCACACTCAGGAAATTACAGATAAAAGAAACAAAGATACTTGAATGAACCTTTGGGGGCGTGACGGAAGAACTCCAAGAGTAAAGAAGCAAAGAGAAATGAAATGAGAAGGCAGATGAGCACACACAAGAAGTGGGGTGATTTTATAGGTGGAGGAAATTAAAGTAAGGTTGTGTTTGGATGGTGAGATTTGGGATATAGATTTTAAATCCACTCCACTTATTTGGATAAGATTTTTACATTGATAAATTTCAAATTTCTAGCTTTGAGCCTAGTTCAAATTGGAGGAATTTTAAATAGCTAGCAAAAACCATGTCATTTGAAATTTATGAATTCTCAAATCATTCATTTTCAAATATCTTAAAAATGCAACCTTAATGAATTAATTTCGAGTAAATTGCAAGGATGGTCCCATGAGAATTTGTACTTGACAGATTTGGTCCCATGTTCTTTTTTTGTCCCATTTTTAGCAGAAAAGGTCTCATTCGTTAAATATTTTACAGTTTTCTATGGAATATTGGATTGAAAAACCTCTTCAACTTGATTTTTGGAGAGAAATGGGCGATCTTTTGCTATTAACAATCATTTCAATGTAAAAGGCTAGTATGGAGACAATTCTGCAACTTTAGTTCGTAGAGTTTTAAGAAGTTGGAAATTAATTATTTTTAAGTTGGGAATCATACGCGTTAGTTTTTGGCAGAAAACTAATGGGTGTGTGGGTCTCATGCTCGTTAATCCGTTATTTTTTTACGGAAAAATCGTATGCGACTATTTGCGCTAAAAAAAGGACCAAATGCATGAGGACTAATTCTTATGGGACCATATCTGTAATTTCCCCATTAATTTCAAATTCCTCTAAAAGTTTGAATTTTTTTATGAAATTACTCTTTCTCATGTTCTCGGAGCAAAAAATTCAGCTAAAAGTTAGTTATATTCTTCTATTTCACTTGATATTCAACTTCCTAAATCTTAATACAAGGACCCTAGATTTATGGTGGTTTGTTGGTTTTTTTTTAAGACTGCACATGTCATACATGCATCCATATGGAACACAAAATCAAATACCAAAAAATGGCACAGATGATCTCATTTGGCTGAAAACAGCTCCATACATATTAAATTATACATTTGTTGGGTCTCCTTAGTCCTCCTCATGATGGAATTGTCAATCCAGTCCATGAGTGACGGGAAGCATTAGGGAATTAATATAAATTAATTAATTACACACTATTCAACAAGTTCAAACTTCTGCATAATGGAGTTGACAATCCAACACACAAGTGGGTGAAAATAGTAGGAAAATACTAGGAAAATAAAATAAATGAATTCATTTCAAACAAGTCTGGACTTTTAGAGATGAACTTTTATCATACTATTAGAGCCAAAGGTCTGGGATCAAACCATTGAAAGTAACTTCATCCATGTTAAATTATTCAATCGATAGGCATCCTTTTCAAAAGAACAGAGTTGAGAATCCAATCCATGAGTGGGAAGAAATGTTAGGAGAATTAATATAAATAATTTTAATCTTTCTATAAGTTTGAACTTTTAGATTAGATTAAATTCTTTCTTGGTATTAGAGCAAAAACTCTAGGTTCAAATGAATTGAAGAATCAATTAAATATGACAGCTAATAATGAATTTAGTGAGAGAGAGAGAGATAAATTATAACGGAATACAGGTAGGGATTGGGCTCAACAGAGAGAAATAGACAAAAGATAATTATAACGGTTGGTGGCAGAATTCGACGGATAATGAATTAAGTACGAGAGAGAGAGAGAGAGAGAGCATATATGAAAAAATAGTAACCAAAGATAATTATAAATATGAGAAAGAAAACAGAAGGTATGGTGCAGGCTGATTAAGCAAAAACCTTGTGCGAATGGAAATCTTGAAATAACACAGTAATATTATCCAATAAACTCTTGAAAAATATGGGTGCGGGTGGAACACTAGTAATAATACACTATAACCTGCATTCGCCTCTCATGATATTTTTTAAAATAAATATGATATAAAGAATTACATAAAATGAAAAAAGTCTAGCATAATTATGCAATTATGCCTCTTTGAGTATGTTTTGGGTAAGACCGTCAATTTAGAAGAGATGAAATTATTTCAAAGCATATAGGTAGAGATTGAGCTAAGTGTAGAGAAATAGACAAAAAAAAAAAGTGACTAGGGTGGTTGGGGGCAAAATTTGGCAGATAATGATGAATTAAAATAGAGCGAGATCAAACAAGAAAAATCGGTAATGAAAGAGAAAGAGATTATCGAATAAAAAATATTAGAGAGAATCAGAGGAGGCGTTAGCTGGATTAAGCAAAAACCAGGTGCGGATAAAAAAACCTAAAATAACACATTAATATTGTCCATATAACTATTGCAAAAACCAGGTGCGGGTGGAAAACTAGAAATAATATATAAATAAAGATTTATTATATCCATTTCCAACTTTTAGACTTTTCAAATCTCGTGAATTTTTTTTATAATACATTAAATAAAAATGTAACTTAATTATGCAATTATGCCTCTTTGAATTGGTATTAGATAGGACGGGGCATATAATTTGAGAATATAATATTTTGAAGAGATAAATATTAATTCATGTTAATTTGTGAATCCATGTGATCGTCTCACAAAAGTTTTTGTATGTGTTTTTAGTCATCTCTTAATTTAAAAAAAAAAACTTTTAAATAATAGAAAAAAATGTGAATCATACCATGTCTCTATCAAGGATGATATATATCGTTATCGTATGTCATAGTCATAAACATACATAAATTAGTCCTCTAACTGCATTTTTTCCCCTCTAACCTGCTATTATAATTAACCATCAGGTTACTTATGACACAGAATTGATCACATGCCCACCGGTGGGCACTGTTGGAGTTATACGTGAAAGTATGCTTTTACTTCGTATAACTCATGTATTAAACACTTTATATTATGAAAATAATTCTTTTATCACATTTGCTTTGAATATGAATGAATGTTAAATATTTATGGCAACCCGTTCAATATTTATAGTATGTGTTACATTGTAATTAATGTGGTGATACCAGATCACGGAAGATCACATTGACGATTTCCTTGTAACTAAACGTACAAACTCACGACCTAGGTGTAAAAAAAAAACAATCCGCCGTGAAAGGTCGATGTGTAGTTCTCAGATTGGCCTGTCTTGACCAAGAGATTGCACTAGCACATTTAGTATGTGTTGAAGAGGACCTACAGCGAGGATAAATTCTTGTTCTGAAATATGAAGAATTAGACCTCAGTGGTTATTGATTTCTTAATCTCCGTCACTTAAATAGGACCGTGTGTGGTTAATAGTTATTGCTTTGATTCTTGTTGGGTGAGAATCATCGTGACTTTGAACCTTGTGTTTTGGGCAGTAATATTAACCATATGACAGTTGCTAAGGTTTAATACGGAGAAACGTGTGCGAGTACGGCTCGTGTGATTTGTCCCCTTGGTAGACTCAAAAGTTTTATCGTACCAAATCTTGCAAGTGAAGAATTAGTTTCTTCGGTACGGATAATAATGTTGAGCTGTCTTTACTCCAAGGTAATATATATATATATATTAATTTAGAGCTATTCAGAAGCACAATTAATTAATGGACTAAATAATCTTAAACACGGAAAATAATAATCGGGAGTCCATATTATTGTAATATGGATTAAGATGGATAGTGCAATATTAATTTATTAGTGATATTAATTAATATTAATGGGTTGAATAATATTTGGGCTCAATATTGTAATTCAATAGCCCATTGAAGGTCCAATATTAATTCTCCTAAAGGCCACTCAAGTAGCCCAATAATTAGCTCGATAATAATAAGGTGATTAAAATAAAAGAAAATTATTATTGCTGATTTTTATTCATAATTTTCGAAAATTAGGTTTAAGAGAGAGAAAAGATTTTGTTGATTTTCTTGGAAAGATATTATGGAAGATATGTATTCTTGGAATACAAGATTATCTCATAAATTCAAGAAGATCCAAATCTAGTATTCTATCTCTCTAAAATTCAAAAATTGCATATATTAGGAGGGTGAGATTTTTGTGGAATATTTTTTTATGGAGAAAAGAAATATGGGATATATTCAAGATTTCTTGGAGGCCAAGAAAAAAAATTCTCTCTCCATATTTTCACCAAAATTTTGTTCACCCCTCACCTATATATAGGGGATGATTTCATCTCCAGTTTACAGTTTCACGGTGTTGATAAAAAATTAGCAACAATAATTTTTTCTTTCTTCCTTGTTATTTTAAATTGTTCGTGAGCGCTTCCCACCGGCGAATGAATAAGGCGAAAGAGAAATACTTGGGTAGGTTTTTACGGTTGATAGGATCGTTACGCTTGTCCCGTTTATCTCAATCGGACGTCGCTTCAAGAGGTACGTAATCGCATAAATTCTTAGTTTTTCCGCCGTAGAATTTTACGTGAATATATTCATATGCATGATTAATTTGTTGTTGGTATAATTATTATTTGAATTCATTTAGGATTAATTCATGCTAGTAATAATTAGATTTAAATTCGTATTTAAATTTCATCTTGAATAAATTTGGGCACCCGAATTTTCCTAACAGACACAATATTATATACCTACCGCGAATGTGTTAATGACACATAAGCAATTATAAGCAATCAACTAAAATAATAGTGGGCCCCCTACTTATGTGTCATTAACACATTCGTTGTGGGTATATAATATTGTGCCCACTGGTGGACATGTGATCATTTCCGACGTGTGACATGGTTAATTTTATTTTATAAGAAAAGAATATTAAACCTGAACTTTAGAAAAAAAAAACCTTCTAAAATTAATTAAAACAATAAATATCTTAAATATTTAAATAATTAACTAAAACTTTAATTAATAGTTAAATGATATTTTTTGTTAATATTATATGTTTACAAAATTTAAGTTCTGTATATTTTAATTTAGGGGCACTTACAGTTGGGTTAGTTTATTAAGGATTTATTGCAGTAAAGTATGTTACTTTTTGTAAATTGCTGTGGGGTTATATTTTGTGTTAAAATGACATTAATAACCTTACTTTCCCAAACCTCCTCCATCAACTCCCGTCTGCAAAATATGGGGAGTTGTCAAATCAGTCACTATTAATTAAGTAAACACACAATAACTTTACCATCTAAAAAAGCTCTTTGCTTTATTTTGATACTTCATTTATGTTCATCGGAAATTACAAACGGTGGGGGAGAAAGTAAGAGGAAAAAATTTCAGAGACCATCCAAGTTTCGACAACTATATTCATCTCGCGAGGCTCCGTGTTGCAATTTAGGTATGTAAAGAATGGATTTTTTGCAAATTTCTTTTCGTCTACAACATAGTATGATCTGGTTCTGGAATACCTAATTTAGGAAACTGTGTCAAACAATTTTGGCTATTTTTTAGGGTTTTGTTATAATCTTTTAACAAAAGCTCTGCTTTTTTAATTACAGAATAAATTTTGACAATGGCACGAGGAAGAAAGAATGGTTTGAGAATTGAGGGTTCTGTTGAGTTAGAAAGATCGAAATCCCGTCAAAAGCTAAAGAGGAAAATGGATACAGTATGTCCTGTAGACAAAGGTAAAGTTTGTTATTACACCTTTTCAGATTACAAACATGCTATCTTAGAAATTTGCGGCTGAAATCTGTAAGAAATAGTTCTCATAGTATTCTTTTTCATCTTCCGTGTGGAAATAGATCAACTAAAGCAATTTTGTTGTATATGAAGATAATAAAGATGGTTTACCCGTATAGTATTAATTTTTGGTAATCTGTACAAACAGTTTACCTAGATTATTTTTGTTGTCCCTTCATGTTAATCCTCCGTCGAAAACTTCTGTAGTCTAGGTAGTTTTTAGTGTCATTTCTGTACTTTAATATGATTAAATAGTCTCTTTCGAGATTTTTAAGGTTTATTTTTTGCTAAAAATATTAAACCTTGTTGAAGATACTTATCGAATTTTAATATATTTCTTTACAAAACTTAAACAGAGGCTTATAGGAAAAGATTGCGTAGTAATGAAGAACAAAAGAAACACAAAGGTATGGAATACCATTTTCTATATGGATTATGTTTAATATATATACTTCTTCACAACCGTATATTTTTCTGTTGTACATATTAGGAAAAGCGATAATGGTGACAAAAATGGAGTCTTCCGATTCAGGTATTAAGTTAGGATAGGGAGAGAATAATGTTTTTAATCGGTATGGTTTTGATTGAATGTATTGGATAAAGAATACATTCTGTTTAATATTTTACAGATGATACTCGATTGGAATGTGCCAAAAGAAGAAGAAAACCAAGAAAAAGAAAGATAAGGGTAGAAGGTATTTTAATTTAATATTTTAAATATTAGAGACATTTTGTTGAGTTACTGTAAATGAATAATTGTTTTTTTGGTTAGATAAAAAATATAAAAATGAAGGATTGTCAAGGGATGTTTTCTTAGACGTGTCAACTTCAGATGGCAGCGATGGGGATGATGAAATACCTCGAAACAGTTTTGGTCAGTGATGCTTTTATTCAATCTTATTGTATTAAGTTTGAAATTATAGTAAAAAAAAAAGTTAATTTGAAACAATTTTATAATAATGTTTAAACTCAAAAGAAAATTTTTGAATTATGGATTTGTTAGGGAGCGTAAAGTTGAAAGAGAAAGTTACTTATTACAGAAGCAATTTGGTTACATGTACAAAGGAATTGCAGCAACTACGGTTAACTGAGAGCCATCTCAAGGAGATACATAGGACACCATTTTGGATCTTATTTAATGCAATGATTTGTGTCAACTACAAAATTGTTAAGAAAACTTGGTACAAAAATGAGGATGTTATTAGGAAAATTCTTAAGACTTTTGATAGATCTACGAACAGCTTTATGGTAGGTGGGGAGAGATTTAAAATATCTAGCCTAGATGTTATGCTTATTATGGGAATTAGAGGTGGTTCTAGGCAAATTCCATTAAAGTTGATTGAGTATGAGGATCCACCATGGGTAAAACGTTGCTTTGGACAAGAGTTTAGAAGTACTAAGGGGACTTATGTACTGACAAAGAAAAGATTGTATAAGAAACTTGTTGAAACAATCAAAATTGGAGATGAGACATCTGATTGTGATGTGGCAAGATTGTTACATTTATATATGTTGGGTTCTTTACTTGTTCCTCGTCGGAATTCTTCTGTTCCGTGGCATTACTCTGTTTATCTGGAGAGGATGGATGACATACGTACCTATGATTGGAGTACTTTGGTTGTTCAAGTGTTGATTGATCAAATAAGAAAAAGTGAAAACATGATTATTGGCGGGTGTGCAATCTTACTGCCGGTAAGATTTTTTTTTTTTATATAAATTCCTTCTCATGCTTAATTATAATGATATATGGTGTAAAATAGGAATTTTAAATGAATTTGCCTCTTTTTGGATGCGTATGCAGTTTTTATTGTGTGAACACACAAGATTATTCGAGTACAATGAAGAGAAGTTGTTCCCAAGGATTTTAAACTGGGATTTGTCAAAGATGTCGAATAAGTTGGCAAGAGTTAATCTACTACAGCTGGATACAAGATATGTAAGTAAACTCAATTGTATTTGTTCTCAAGTATTACTATGCAGCTAATATATGCTCTATATTAATTGGTTATTTTTTTTTTGGTTCGACATAATTAGATACGAAGATCTGCTCTAAAACCTACTGCAAATGAGAAGGAAGTTGTACGAATTTTAGATAAATACTGGACCGAGGGTGGCTCAGAGAAAGTTTCAACTGATGGTTGTGATGAAAGTACGAGCCATTCTTCTGGAGATGGAACTTTAGGGGATCAGTATTTCAGCTCTAGTGATGAAGGGGTTGGTCGAACTATTAATTTATTTTCACCCAGTAATAATTTGGAAGTCAATATAGGTACTGATGATCATTTTGAGCCTATTGCTACAAACATTCCTGACTTTCTACCTCCCCAAAATCTGGATGAAACTGTTCAAGAAACACCTATAGAAATCCAAAGGGATGAGGGTGGGCCTTCAATAAGAGGTAGATGTATGATGGGATTCGACATCCCATCATACATGTGTACACTAGGAAGAAAAGAAGGGAAATTGCACAGTAAAATGGATTGGAGGATTTTATGCTTATTGCATTCCTGATTATGATTTGATTTATGATTTGATACAAATATTTCCTTAATTAGATTAGGTTAAGCCCATGGGCCAGAATAGTAGCTTAAATACCTTCTTGTAATTAGAATTGGTTTTTTACGCAGAAATATACTTTTGAGTTCACAGCAATTACGGCTGTTTTTCTAGGATAATCCACAGGGAATCAACCTTGGGTTTCTAGGATTCCATCAATTGGCACCAGAGCCAAACTCGATCATCACTATTCCGCTGAGATGTCGTCCAACCGTCAAAGACTTTCGACGTTGGAAACTTCGATGCAGAAGATGAGCGAGGCGATACGAACTATGTCGCTTCAAATCGGGGGTCGCGATCAAGCGAAACCACGAGATGGGGGGCGTCGGGACAGACGCAGCGACGACGGAAACGAGCGCTTTGGTAACGCACGGAGGCAACGATTCCGTGGACGTGGCGGGCGTGTCGGCAATGACCGAACACGCAGCGACCGTGACTCGGAAATCTGGAAAGGCGAAGGCTCATCAAGTAAGACTGGTCGACGTAGGGAAGGAAAACAGGAGTGGGTATCGGACACGGAGGACCCACTGTTCAACATGCATCCCAACCCATTTCGTCCTGATGGGGATGCATCTGAACAAAACGAAGAAGGTGACTCTGAACCCACAAGCGAATCTGAGAATGGGTCTGAGTCATCAGCGATCAGTCGAAGGACGGAAAAGCCACGTGACCATCGACCACGAGGAGTACGTATGGATTTTCCAAAATTTGCGGGGGAGGATCCTATTAATTGGCTCGATACAGCGGAACAGTACTTCGAACTAAAGGAAATTCGAAAGAGAGATGCTGTGCAGATTGCGACATACTACTTACAAGGTGAGGCACGCCAATGGTGGCGTTGGTTTGAGAAGAACAGTGACG
Organism: Ballota nigra; assembly: GCA_947034835.1. NCBI lineage: Eukaryota > Viridiplantae > Streptophyta > Magnoliopsida > Lamiales > Lamiaceae > Ballota > Ballota nigra. Next base: position 28,344,176 of record OX344730.1, read on the forward strand.
AAGATGACCTCTCGTGGAAAGCATTCAAAAAGGGGCTGCTTATGAGATTTGGCACTGCCCAAACGGAGGACGCAAGTGAAGCACTAAGCAAATTGCGCCAAACTGGAACTTTTCGTGATTACCTCAAAGAATTCGAGAAGCTAATGAACATGGCCTCTAATTGGCCACAAAATGCACTCATGGGAACCTTCATGGCGGGCCTTAAACCCGAAATTTCTACGGAATTAAAGATGTGGCGGCCCAAAAGCCTAAACGAGGCTGTCGAGTTGGCTAACCGTAAGGATGAACAGTTACGAGTCACGAGAGGAGGACCATATCAATTTCGAAATGGATCAGCAACCTTTGGCCGAAATCACATTACGAGGCCAGGAGCATCGAATACAGTTGGGCCTTCCGATTTGATGCCAAAAATCGTTCCAAACATATCTGTAGGAGGAAAGCACAGATTGCAATTGTCTAGTGAAGAGGTTGCTCGTCGCAGAAAAGCGGGTCTATGTTTCACGTGCAATGAGAAATACACGTGGAATCACGTATGCCCAAATGCTAAGATGATGAGGCTGGTTGAAGAGACGTCCGATGAGGAAGGGGATGATAAAGGGCCGAAGTTCGACGAAGAGCCGGAAGGAGCTGAAATCGAGCTTGAAAGGGTACAGCTGAAATTGTTGAGCGAACTGAATGCCACAGCTCCGGAAACCACCGATCAGCTGATGATGCATAAGAGAGATCGCGCCTTGCAATTTAAGGGCACGATCAACAACTGTCCTTTCAATGTTCTAATAGACAGCGGAGCGAGCCTCAATTTCATATCAACACAGATCGCAGAGTATCTACGATTGCCTATCACACATGGGCCAACAACCCGCAAAATTCAGACGGGGAGCGGGCATGTCCTAGAGAGCAACGCGATCCACGAGAACATACCGGTGGTGATTCAAGGTATATGCTTCTACGTTACCATGTACTCTTTAAATATGCCTGGGGAAGACATAATATTTGGCATGCCTTGGTTGGAGTCGGTGAGCCCGTTAGTGATAGATTGCAAAGAGTTAACAATAGGGGTCTATTGTGAAGACGAGATGAAGGAATTGAGGGGTGTGGAATACTCACCACTAGCTGCGAGCCGCACAAATTACTTACACCGAACTTGGGCGGAAGGTGATAAGTATTATATGCTGACCTCATCGGAAATAACCACCAAAGATGAGGATCAGGGTGCAACAAATAAGACAGAAATCGAGCAATTGTTGGGTGAATTTGAAGCAATTACAGTGGCACCCAATTCACTGCCGCCTCAACGCGAATTCGATCACCGGATTCGTCTCATCGATGAGTCTAAACCCGTGAATGTGGCACCCTACCGTTATGCCCATTTCCAAAAGGAAGAAATCGAAAGGCAAGTCGATGAAATGCTCGGAACAGGTCTAATTAGAAACAGCACAAGCCCTTTCTCTTCACCTGTGCTGCTAGTGAAAAAGAAGGACGACACCTGGAGATTTTGTACTGATTACCGGGCATTGAACGCAGCCACAGTGAAAGATCGTTTCCCCATACCTACAATCGATGATATGCTAGATGAGTTACATGGAGCCATGTACTTCTCAAAGCTCGATTTAAGGGCAGGATACCATCAAATCAGGATGCACCCGGATGACATTCATAAAACTGCTTTTCGCACGCATAGTGGGCACTACGAGTATCTCATAATGCCTTTCGGCTTGAGCAACGCTCCATCTACTTTCCAAGCTATCATGAATCACATTTTTCGGCCTCACTTGCGGAAATTTGTGTTGGTATTTTTCGACGACATACTGGTTTTCAGTAAAACATGGGAGGATCATCTGGGGCATTTAAGAGTTGTATTAACTATACTATACGACAACAAGTTTGTGATTAAGCCCACTAAGTGTTTCTTTGGGGTGATGGAGGTGGAGTATTTGGGCCACTACATTTCAAACGAGGGAGTGCGAGCTGATCCACGAAAGATTGAAGCTGTCCAACAATGGCCAACACCTCGTAACGTCACTGAGTTGAGAGGATTTTTGGGTTTGGCAGGTTATTATAGGAAATTCTGCCCAAAGTTCGGGGAGAAGGCAAGGCCCCTGCATAACTTAACTAAGAAAAATAACTTCGCATGGACAGAAGAAGCTGAGAAGGCCTTTACAGCCCTGAAAGTGGAATTGAGTTCTACACCAATCCTAGCACTGCCCGATTTTACTCGGGGATTCACCATTGAAACTGATGCCTCGGGCCATGGGATTGGAGCTGTTTTAACTCAGGACAATCGACCAATTGCGTATATGAGCAAGAGCATCGCAGCATCAAAAAGAGGCTGGTCAGTGTACGAAAAAGAGATGTTGGCAATACTAGAAGCCATTCGTTGTTGGCGTACATATTTATTGGGGCGGAAATTCACTATCATCACTGATCAAAAAAGTCTCAAATTCTTGTTAGAGCAGCGAATCACCACTCCTGAACAACAGAAATGGATTGCCAAATTGGTCGGGTTCGACTATGAGATTCGCTATCGTCCTGGGCGCGAGAATAATGCTGCGGACGCCCTTTCGCGTCGCACAGGAGCAGATCGCCTGAGTTCCTTAGCAATCTCAGCACCAAACACCAATATTTGGGTTGAAATTGCAGCTGCTACACGGAATGATTCAGAGTTAGGATCCATCTTGGAAAAAGTGAGGAAGGGAGAGCCAACTAATGGGCAGTTCACGGAGCGTAATGGGTGTGTGGCAGAAAAAGGCAGAATCCGAGTTCCATCAGGGGACTTGAGGCGACGTTTAATTGATGATTTTCACGCCTCGGCATTTGGTGGACATTCGGGTGTATTGAGGACGTATAAACGGATCGCACAACTTTTTGATTGGCCTGGTATGAGAAAGGATGTAGTTAACTTTGTGCAAACTTGCGACGTGTGCCAACGTAATAAAACTGACTCTCGTTCACCAGCGGGATTATTGGCACCTCTTCCGGTCCCACAACGTGTGTGGAGTGACGTCTCAATGGATTTTATCACCGGGTTACCCAAGTCGAAAGGCAAGGATACCATAATGGTGGTGGTCGATAGGATGTCCAAATATGCCCACTTCGTGGCTCTTAGCCACCCTTTTACAGCTAAAGATGTGGCCGAATTGTTCGTACGCAACATCATTCGACTGCATGGCGTTCCAACTTCCATAGTTACGGATCGCGATCGCGTGTTCATAAGCACATTCTGGAACCAGTTATTCAAGGCTTATGGGACTCAACTGAAGATGAGTTCTTCATACCATCCACAAACGGATGGTCAAACCGAAGTGGTTAATCGTTGCTTAGAACAGTACCTCCGGTGCTTCACGTCTGATAAACCTCGAGAGTGGGAGAAGTACTTGGCTTGGGCAGAGTATTGGTATAATACTACATACCACCGCTCTATTGACATGACACCTTTTGAAGTTGTTTATGGCCAACGACCTACCCCAATTCCAGCCCACGAATGGGGGTCAACTTCTGTCCAGGAGGTTGAGGCACAATTACGAGATCGGGACTCACTGCTGCGACAATTACGCTTTAATTTGGAAGCAGCCCAGAATCGGATGAAGCAATACGCTGATACCAAGCGTCGCCCAGAAGAGTTTCATGAAGGTGAATGGGTTTACTTGAAACTCCATCCCTATCGTCAACAAACAGTTATGAAAAGAGTTTTTCAGAAACTCGCGAGCAAGTATTTTGGGCCGTTTAAAATCATTGAGCGAATTGGGCCAGTCGCATATCGATTGGAGCTGCCTAGCGATTCGCGCATACACCCGGTTTTTCATGTTTCCCTATTACGCCGTCATTTGGGAGATGCAATCCCGGTTTGCTCCAACTTACCACCTTACACATCTGATGGGATTCCAGACATTTTTCCTGAGGAGGTGATTCAGTACCGTTGGTCTCATTCACATGGAGGGGTGATACGTGAAGCCTTAGTCAAGTGGACGAACCTCGCCCGTGAAGATGCGACATGGGAGTCTGTTGAAGAAATTCGAGCACGTTTCCCTGATTTTAACCTTGAGGACAAGGTTCGTTCTGAAGCAGGGGGTGATGATGGGATTCGACATCCCATCATACATGTGTACACTAGGAAGAAAAGAAGGGAAATTGCACAGTAAAATGGATTGGAGGATTTTATGCTTATTGCATTCCTGATTATGATTTGATTTATGATTTGATACAAATATTTCCTTAATTAGATTAGGTTAAGCCCATGGGCCAGAATAGTAGCTTAAATACCTTCTTGTAATTAGAATTGGTTTTTTACGCAGAAATATACTTTTGAGTTCACAGCAATTACGGCTGTTTTTCTAGGATAATCCACAGGGAATCAACCTTGGGTTTCTAGGATTCCATCAATGTAGTTTTCTAAAAGTACCGGAATTCCCTTACATGGTTTGTAAGCCTATTGATCAATTGGATAGGGAACATGAATTGGCGGTAAACAATATCATGATGATTGCAAAAGGTGTATCTGAGAAATACAGTGGTAGAATTAAGGGAAGTTTTTCAGGTGATGAAGGGAAAGAGATAGATAATAGTTTAAGATCGGAGTTAGAATCTTGTAGGAAAATTATCAAAGACAAAGAGACACAAATAGATGAGTTGAGAAGGAAACAAGAAGAGGAGATTAAACGGCTGGTGGAAGAAAGGAATGAAGAATTATTGAAAAAAAGCTGCGAGAATGAAGTTCTTCGGGAAGAACTAGAAGTTCTTAGGAAGAAGATAAAGTCAGTGGAGGAGCCAACAAACACTCAGGTCCTGGAGAACCCAGACAACTTAGAACGGTTGGATGCTTTGGCCGAACTGTCTTTGACTAAAAAGAAGAATGCAAAGTTGGAGGTTCAGAAGAATAATCTTGAAGACACCATAAGGCAATTAGAGATAGTTGATGCTTTCACAACATGTTCTCAAGAACAATCTCAAATGCCAGAAACGAACATTGAAAAAACTCCAGAAACAAAACAAGACAGAACAAATAAGAATGTCGATCCAAGTACATTAGCTAGGAGGGTAAAGGAAAGGACAAAAAAGGCGGATAGAAAGAAGATCGAGGTTACTCCGCCACCAAATAGTAGTGAATTGTTGAAGGTGGCAGGGAAGCGTAAACGTGGTCATCTGAAATTTGATGTATCAAAGGCTGCTGTTAAAATATCAACAAAGGAGATCAGGGATACAATTGAAGAATGTTGGGCAATAGGTGGAGAAAGGTAAGTTAAACCTTAACAACATTATTTAACTTAATATTATATATATATATATTTGTTTTTTGAGAACTTTAACGATTTAAATGTTTTGCCTTGAAAAATTTGTGTACAGGTTCAAGTCATGGATTGGTTCAAATTCAGAATCGGTTGTGTATTTGAAAGACATCATTTCGATACTTCATCATGATAGTCTTTCTTTAGGGGTATAACATATTGTCTCTAATTTTGGTTGCATTGATTTATCAACCATATATTTCTGCCATATTCGTTATTGACTTTTTTTCCCCATGTGTTTATTTTAGGTAATTGACTCATGGGGGGAGATTTTAAAAAGGAAATACATGAACAAGACAGAAATTGCAAAAGATGTTCATATATTCTCTGGTGCATGTTGGGTGAGTATTAATATAAAATGATATTCAAATGCTTTATGGTTATTTCCATGTTTCAATAATTCATCTAATTATATTGCTTTCTGTTAGCGTTTCATATCTCAGTTCAAAGGGGTGGTTGGAAAAAATTTTAGGCATTTTGTGGATAAGAAACTGGAGACCGTAGGCATCAACGATGTGTTATTGTTTCCGCTTCTCACAACGCCATTACCAGGTGAATCAGAAATAGGTGGTGATCACTGGACTTTGTTGATGTTTTCATTATCAACATGCAAATGGAGCTTTCTAAATTCAAAGCCTCCCAGAACTAAAGATACCAAGGATATTCATTTGGAAAGATCAATTAAAGTGGTTGGTCTCTTCAATACGCTTATCAGTTTAAGTATTTTTTGTATACTATTTTACTATGTTGTTTATACTCATTTAACTTGGTTTTAGGTTGAGTACGTTGACAATGCACTGAGAAACATATTCCAAGAAACTAGACCGAATCACTTGTTACTGTACTCTACGTGTTCAGAGAAGCCCATACCTGTGGAATGCATTGAACAAGCTAGTGGAACACTAGATTGTGGAGTGGCTGTCTGTTACAATATGGAGGTTGCGATAACTGGAAGTAAAAGTGAATCGAAAGAGTGGTCTGTTTGTGAAGTGGCAGAATACAGGAAGAAGATGGTTGAGTGGTTTTTGGATCCCCTTAGTGTGGAAATTGCTACGCAGGAGGCAATAAATGACTGATACCCAGTTAGTAATGAATGGTATTTTATTTTATGATAAAGTCAAATGCCTATTAGACAATCCCATATGTATAATATGGCTGGACATTGGTATGACTATTATAGATTAATATTCTATTCAGGACAAAATAATCAGGTTTATTAGTATATGAGGTATATGTGTTTTTCAAGTATTTGAATGATCAGTATATAGTTGGTATATTCTCTAATATCTATCTATATTATACTACCACATATAAATGCTTATTACAATTCATCATTACATACCTTATTAAAATAAAGTACCATACCTATTATAATTGTTTTATGATATGCATAATATAATTTTATGCGTCGGTAAAACGATAATAGGTATAGTATATTATTTATACGTAAAGGTATAATTTGAAGTATAAATATGATAGGCATAAATACGTAAAGGTATAATAAATATGATAGGCATAAATATGCGTCGGTAAAGGTATAGTTAGAGAAATATCTTGAAGTATAAATATGATAGGCATAAGTTTTAAAAATATTGGTAATAAGTTGAGAAAACTAAATATCTCAATACATGTAGAATATACTATTTTAGACCAATTGTATAATATAATTTGTGCCTACTTAGCTTGAATGTTAATTTATTTATAACAATCATTCAAATAGGCATAGCTAATGACTATTTGGTAAAATTTAAGAATAAAGACACTAGGTGGTCTTTTCAAATATTATATTGTTCAAAATTGTTATAGATAAAGTGCGTAATAGAATTGAAAAACATTATTTGGTGTTAATAGAATTTTATTTAAACACAATGTTTCAATTTCATTGACAAATTATATGTATAGGAGATTCAAAAAAATTGTTTTTTTTTTAGTAAAGCTGTAGGAGATTTACTTCTTAATTTTTCTAAAGCTATAGGAGTTTAAATTTCTTGATTTTTTTAAAGATTGGATTATATATTAAAAACATTATAGTAACTATAATAAGGTATAATGTTATGTATAAGAATAATAGAATTTTTACAATTCTATTTACCCTATCTCAACAATTATGGACAATAATAGTTTCATCCCCACCTTATTCTTCATGTCTACATTTTACTTTATTTTATTTAACCTCTATTGTTCTGTATAAGAATAATAGAACTCCTATAGCTGAAAAAAATGGTTTTTAGTTTTTGGTAAAAAGATAAAAGGTATAGTATAAAATCTAAACATAAAGTTTTAGAATTATAATTTTTTATACTATAACTAATGTTGTTTATACAAATTATATAATAAAAATACTTTCTATCTAATATATATCTATATTATACAACCACATATAAATGCGTATTACAATTCATCATTACATACCTTATTAAAATAAAGTACAATACCTATTATAAGTGTTCTATGATATGCATAATCCTAATTTTATGCGTTGGTAAAACGATAATAGGTATAGTATATTATTTATACTCCATGTATAATATGAATCTTTGTATTTTACAAACGCATATAGTAGTTTATACTAGTTCAAAAATAAAAATACTTTGCTTCGTAAGGTACATATTACTTTTATTTGTTAGTTGGTTCAAATTGGTAAAATTTAATAATTCATGTATTATAGTTGGGAATAAGTATATATTATTGTTCAAATTGAAAAAAGAGAGTAATGAAGATAAAGTCTCTAATTTTGAGTGACAATATAAAATCTCCTTGTAGGGTAATTTTTTTTACATAAAGTAACTTAGAGAAATATCTTGAAGTATAAATATGATAGGCATAAGTTTTAAAAATATTGGTAATAAGTTGAGAAAACTAAATATCTCAATACATGTAGAATGTACTATTTTAGACCAATTGTATAATATAATTTGTGCCTACTTAGCTTGAATGTTAATTTATTTATAACAATCATTCAAATAGGCATAGCTAATGACTATTTGGTAAAATTTAAGAATAAAGACACTAGGTGGTCTTTTCAAATATTATATTGTTCAAAATTGTTATAGATAAAGTGCGTAATAGAATTGAAAAACATTATTTGGTGTTAATAGAATTTTATATAAACACAATGTTTCAATTTCATTGACCCATTATATGTATAGGAGATTCAAAAAAATTGTTTTTTTTTAGTAAAGCTGTAGGAGATTTACTTCTTAATTTTTCTAAAGCTATAGGAGTTTAAATTTCTTGATTTTTTTAAAGATTGGATTATATATTAAAAACATTATAGTAACTATAATAAGGTATAATGTTATGTATAAGAATAATAGAATTTTTACAATTCTATTTACCCTATCTCAACAATTATGGACAATAATAGTTTCATCCCCACCTTATTCTTCATTACTACATTTTACTTTATTTTATTTAACCTCTATTGTTCTGTATAAGAATAATAGAACTCCTATAGCTGAAAAAAATGGTTTTTAGTTTTTGGTAAAAAGATAAAAGGTATAGTATAAAATCTAAACATAAAGTTTTAGAATTAAAATTTTTTATACTATAACTAATGTTGTTTATACAAATTATATAATAAAAATACTTTCTATCTAATATATATCTATATTATACAACCACATATAAATGCGTATTACAATTCATCATTACATACCATATTAAAATAAAGTACAATACCTATTATAAGTGTTCTATGATATGCATAATCCTAATTTTATGCGTTGGTAAAACGATAATAGGTATAGTATATTATTTATACTCCATGTATAATATTAATCTTTGTATTTTACCAACGCATATAGTAGTTTATACTAGTTCAAAAATAAAAATACTTTGCTCCGTAAGGTACATATTACTTTTATTTGTTAGTTGGTTCAAATTGGTAAAATTTAATAATTCATGTATTATAGTTGGGAATAAGTATATATTATTGTTCAAATTGAAAAAAGAGAGTAATGAAGATAAAGTCTCTAATTTTGAGTGACAATATAAAATCTCCTTGTAGGGTAATTTTTTTTACATAAAGTAAGTTAGAGAAATAGCTTGAAGTATAAATATGATAGGCATAAGTTTTAAAAATATTGGTAATAAGTTGAGAAAACTAAATATCTCAATACATGTAGAATGTACTATTTTAGACCAATTGTATAATATAATTTGTGCCTACTTAGCTTGAATGTTAATTTATTTATAACAATCATTCAAATAGGCATAGCTAATGACAATTTGGTAAAATTTAAGAATAAAGACACTAGGTGGTCTTTTCAAATATTATATTGTTCAAAATTGTTATAGATAAAGTGCGTAATAGAATTGAAAAACATTATTTGGTGTTAATAGAATTTTATTTAAACACAATGTTTCAATTTCATTGACAAATTATATGTATAGGAGATTCAAAAGAATTGTTTTTTTTTAGTAAAGCTGTAGGAGATTTACTTCTTAATTTTTCTAAAGCTATAGGAGTTTAAATTTCTTGATTTTTTTAAAGATTGGATTATATATTAAAAACATTATAGTAACTATAATAAGGTATAATGTTATGTATAAGAATAATAGAATTTTTACAATTCTATTTACCCTATCTCAACAATTATGGACAATAATAGTTTCATCCCCACCTTATTCTTCATTACTACATTTTACTTTATTTTATTTAACCTCTATTGTTCTGTATAAGAATAATAGAACTCCTATAGCTGAAAAAAATGGTTTTTAGTTTTTGGTAAAAAGATAAAAGGTATAGTATAAAATCTAAACATAAAGTTTTAGAATTAAAATTTTTTATACTATAACTAATGCTGTTTATACAAATTACATAATAAAAATACTTTCTTTGAGGTGGCACATATTACTTTAAATTAGTTAGGTGGTTCATATTACAAATTTGGAGTTATATAATAAAAAGACCACCTAAAGTTAGAATTATGATGATGAACTGGAAATTATTATTGAATACACAATTTTTTCAAAAAAGAAACATTAAAACAATTAGGATATAAAGCTTACTATAAAGTAAATTATAGTAATATATTGAAGTATAAGTATAATAGGTATAAGATGTAGAAATGTTACTATTAAGTTCAATAAACAAAAAATAAATTCATGATGGTATGTTGGTTACGTAGTGACTTGAATGTTGGTTACAATTAAATGAAGCTATCTTAAGCACAAATTATATTATAGAAATGGTCTTAAATGGACAGAATAAGCTATGGGTTTAAATATCTAAGGAAATTTGGTAAAATGTAGTAATGAAGAATAAGGTGGGGATGAAACTATTATTGTCCATAATTGTTGAGATATGGTAAATAGAATTGTAAAAATTATCGGGTGTAAATTGAATTGAATTTTAACAAAATCTTTCAATTTAATTGAGAAATTAGATGATAGGAGATTTAAGTTCTAGATTTTTTTTGGTAAAGCTATAGGAGATTTAATTTATTAATTTTTCTAAAGCTACAGGAGATTTAGTTTATTGAGTTTTTCCCACCACGTATTTAAATTAAAAACATTTAAGAAACTGTAATATGGTATAATATGGTATAATGCTATATAAGAATATTATATACCAATTGATGCTGAAAATTGGTTTTTATACTTGGGTAAAACGACAAAAGGTATAGTATAAAAGTTTAAAGTAAAGGTATATAATTCAAAATTGTTTTATACTATAACTATATTAGTTTATACTAAATTTGTAATACAAATACTTTGTTTTTAAGTGGTACATATTACTTTCAATTTGTTAGGTGGTACATATTGTAAATTTGGATTTATATAATAAAATGACAACCTAAACTTAGAATTCTTATGATGCACTGGAGATTATTATTGAATTTACTGATTTCACAAATTTACTATGACACTATAACAATTGTGTTATAAAATTGAATATAAAGTAAAATATATTGAAATACACAAAATAAATTTTTAGATATCTTGTGCATTTAAAACAAAATAATGATACTATTAAAAGGATTATATATTAGATTTCCAAAAATAAAACTTTATAAACTGTGGTTATAATATTTGTAAAATGATATTAATAACATCAATAATAGTACTTTATTCTTGGATAATAAAACTTCTATTTTATAGATTTTTAAAATTGAATATATTGCAGTATAATATACATTAAATAAAATTTCTATTTTATAGGTGTTTAAAATTTAATTTATTGCAGTATAATATACATTAAATATAATTTCTATTTTATAGGTGTTTAAAATTTAATTTATTGCAGTATAATAGAGGTTAAATAAAATATAAGTGTTACTTACCAAAATTAAATTTTAAAATGAACTTTTACTAAATGAAAACAATTATAAATTCGACACTAAGGTAATTACTATAATTTAAGAAATTAATATGAGATATTATGTGCAAAAACAATGATAAAATGGAAGTTTTACTTATTGTGTACTAAACAAAGCTTTAGGCGTTTTTCTCAAGGATTTATTACAGCAAATATAGTCTTTGCAATAAAAATAATAATAACTTCGGCACTAAGTTAATTACTATAATTTAATATATTAATATGAAATTTTAATAAATTCAAATAATTATAACTTTTTCCAATTCTCAGTGCATGGTTTATTAAATGATTATTGTTTAATACATGAATTTGTTAAAAAATGGAAGTTTTTATTATTTTTAATTGTGTAGTAAGTAAAGATTTAAATTTACTATTCTTAAAAGGATATACATTAAGTGCACGTTGCACTCAGTCAATAGGTGATACTGTATACAATAAAAAAGCTAGTCCAAATTATACTTTAAATTGCAAAAATTGGTTCTCAGTGTTAACTTTCCAGTGTTATTGAGATTAACTTTAAAGTGTAATTGAGACCAACTTTTCAAAGTATATAGTAACAATTGTTGAGTGAGTGTATGATACACAAAATGTACAAGAAACTTAATTTATTGTTTATCTTAGTAAAGAAATTTGACTATATAACCTAAAAATAGTATATTAATTTAAATCCTTAGGTATATATATTACAAAAGGATTATAACTTGGAAAATATGAATTCCAGAGACAATTCCAGACACTAATGAATGAATTATACTATCAGTTCATTAATAAAAATACTAGGGGCAAGATTTTTTAGCTACAAACAATCTCGAATTCATTTTTTAAGGGATTTAATTAGCAAAGATTATACTTCTAAATAATAATTAAAATTTTCTTCCTACAAGTGTTTTAAATAATGTTAAATTGCTTTTGAAGACGCATTATATTAGCAAAAAATTAGATGTTTATAAAAAATATTTTAAAGGATTTCAATAATACTATACTATAATAGATAAATATTACCATGAAATTACGGTTAAGTACAATCATTTTGGCAGTAGGATTCTCGTTGCAATCTAATTTAAATTTATGAATGTTTCCAATGAAGATACAGAGGATTTTTGGTCAATAGTCTAATAAGATTTGCCTGCTTAATTGTTAATATTTTTTACTATTAGATTTCGTAAACATTATAAGTCACATCTCAAAAAAATACTACAACGAAAGAAACCAATTGACAGTTCCCCTATTAGAGGCAGAGTTCAAAAAGATTGTCTGAGTATATCTATAAAGATGAAGAAGTAAGTACAATCTCCAAAAAGTCGATATGAAGGGACGCAACTCTCTGCAACGAATAGACATTAGAGTGGCTTATATATATGTGTGCCCTCTAATCAGAAAACTATTCACAGTTCCAGCAATTCCAAATTATAGAAACCCTTTTTCACCAAAATCATAATTTCTGAAATTGTTCTTCTCATTCAGAAAATGCAGCGGCCATTTGTGGAACCTTCTCCAACTCTTGGAGGAAGTGTTTTTCCCGATGAAGTGATGTTAGAAATTTTAGCGAGGATGCAAGTCAAACCATTAATGCGATTTAAAATGGTTAATCAGGCTTGGGAGTCTGCAATTTCAAGCAAATACTTCGGGAAGAAACTACACCCTCCTCAAATGGAAATGCAAAACTCAATTGGTTTTGTAATCCAGGCTCAATATGGGTTTTATCCTTTGAACTACATCCTTCCTGAAGAGGCGAATGGTCAAAATCAGAGGTTGATCGGAGAAGATGATGAACTTGAAGATGCAGTTGCTAGTTGTGATGGATTTGTTGTAATGTGCAATGTTTATGATGATTTCTGGATTAAAAACCCAGTTACATCAGTTGTAAAGCACATTACTTCAACAGAAATTGAATTTCCAGAAAATTGCAACCAGGCTACAATTATATTTGGAATGGGGTATGATGAAGTAACTGAGGGTTACAAAATAATTAGAATTGCTCATTTCAACACCACTTCATTTTCTTCAGAGGTTAAGGTTTTGGAGCTGCAAACTATGGAGTGGAGGAGGATTGGGGACTTCCCCTACGACTACCCAATAAGTTCTCCAGGTGTGTATGTTGCGGGTCACCTTCATTGGCAGGTAACTCGTTCTCTTGAAACTTATGGTATATGTAGCTTTTGCTTGACAACTGAAGAATATGGCTTTATAAACCTGCCTTTTGGAATTGAGCGAATACCAAGCTATGGGGATATTGGTGCACTAGATAATGATAGACTTGTTGTGTATTCAAGCTTGACGTTTAGTTTTGAAGAATTTGAATTGTGGATTTTGGAGACTTACAATGACAGCCAATCTTGGATAAGGTTTCGTTTTCCAGCGGGTTGGGTGATTCCTGAGGGTGGTCGTGTTTTATGCATTCAACCCCTTCGTTTGTTGAAGCCGGAAAACAAGTGTATTTTGTGTCGTATTGAACCGCTAGGTATACTCGTGGTTTATAATTCAGAATTGAGGACTTATGAAACTGTTTTGGAGCCAGGGGAACATGAGGAATATTGCACGGTTCTTCCATATGTTCACAGCGTAATGGATCCTAGGCGTGTATTAGATTAATGGGTCGTATATTAGATTAAGTGGGGCATTGTAATATATGGGTAGTATATGTAAAATTTCCCTGTTTTGCTTTCAATCTTTGGAAACTCATAATCGATAAGAAATGAGTTTAAATAGATTGAATGTGTTTAATAGTATTTTAATGGTCTCTTACCTATGGTGTTTGCTCAATGTAAGTTTCAAAAACTGGGAACTATCCTAAAGCTAATTGGGGTTCATTTTGGTCTGGGTGCACTGTAGTCTATTCCCGACTTTTATGTACTATCCGTATTGTTTAAATATATATTTAGCTACTGTTAAAATTTTCCTAATGTAAGTTATTATGTGTTTAGCAACTGATAAAGTTCATCTTATAATCAGTAAATGTTACAATGTTTGATTAGTATGATTGTTGCAGTTCTTATTTGATGGATGCTGCTATGATAACTTTAATTGTTGTTGTTGTTCATTAACAAGTTGGGACTACTTTGTTGTCAATAACTAGATTATAGCACCATATCACATTGGTAAAGATAAAACTTGATTGCATTATATTTTATTTCCCCAATTGATGGCTTGATATTTTACATGCAAATCGTTGGATCAACTCATTTGTGTACTTTATAGTATTCTTTAGAGGGTTTAAAAATATGTCTATAATTTATAGAGTATGCTTTTCTGTAAATTTTCCACTGCATAAGAGGTATTAACATCACCTTATGATTTACATGACTAAAGAATACCACTGTTGTCAAAAAAAATACATCACCCCATAATCATAGATGACTAAATTATACACAAAAGTATAACCTATATTACATAACCTAAAAAAAACCATTAAAGTTTATTTTTAATTACTATACTATATTAACCCGAATCAAATTCGGCATATTATTACTTTACACTCAAATCATAAGAAGTTTGGAGTTTAGATAATTATTTGCTAAAGTTTTATGAATAGTAAGTTTTATGAATACTAAGTTCATCTAATTTGAACATATACTTTACTTATTTTGGGAAATCTTCAAGATTGCAAAAAATGAAACTTAAAACATAGTATAAGTTCATATGTTTTGAAATTTCAAAATTATAACAATAGGAAGAGAAAAAATAATCATACAGAAATTAGTCAATCCCTAAACCATTCTGGTAAGGCGAAATAAACAGTAGTAAAATTATATTTAGAAAGATACATTTAATAAGTATAATAGTATAATCATTAGTCCACAGTTTAGTAGTATAAATTATGTTATAGTATGACCTATTTATGTTGATCCTCAAAACAGATTTCTACTTTTCACCTTTGATATAATTATATAAAAATGTTATAATAATCCCGTTTAGATTTTGATTAATTGGAGAGTAACGTCAGAATACTATATTGAGAATAAATAAAGAAAAAGTAATATATCAATTCTTGCTAAATATATTATAGTAATATTAAGGAAAAATGAAACATTTGAGTTAGAAAATATATAATTATAAGAGTTTTATGAATGTGAGTTTAATTCAATTTTTTTTAAGAACATATTAAAGTTTGCTATGCACGACACCTTTGATTCTAAAAGTATTAATTATACCCATATTGTCAAAGTAAAACACATTGCATTTTAGATGACTAAAGTATTCCCTAAAGTATATCATGTATTTAAGAAGTACTTATAGTTTTTTGTATAATTATTTGAAGTAAAAACGGGAGTATAAATAGACCTCTTATGCAGTGGAAAATTTGGTTAGAATGTAATATGCCTATTTATAATATAGTCAATTTAGAGCCGTTATATAATAGACCTAATGTATTATCTAAATTGTATCCTAATGTATTTTGGGAATAATTTAAACAAATATTGAAATATAAAACTTCATATAGGTTCATCGTTGAAGGAAATTGTAGACATATAACAAGTAAGGTGAATTATTTTTTCATAATTAGGATTTTTCCAATCCTTAGACTAAAATTATTAAAAAAGTATGAAAAATAGAACCTGTGTATTTGTGTTCTACCTAGATGGAAATGTAATATCTAAATAAAACCAATGTAATTTTTTATTTATTTAAAAAAAATTGAAAAATAAAACATAGTATAGGTCCATATGATTTGAAATGGAAAACATATAACAATAAGAAAAGGGAAAAAAAAAAGACAGCCACTCTCTTTTTAATTAGTGGTAAAACGAAAAAAAACGGTAGTATAAATATAATGATTAAGGTAAAATTATAAACTAGTGTAGTATAATATATTTAAATTATAGTATTATAAATTGTATTATAGTATGACCTGTTTATTTTGATTATAAAATAAGTTTAACCTTTTCAAAATTGATATAATTATAGAAGTTGTAAATATTTCGTCTAATATTACAACAATAGGTGGAATAAGTATAATATTAAATTGCTGAATAAGAAGGTCCAAAAATTAAATAGTCCAGATTTGAGTGACAAATTATATAATTATAAGAAAGTTTGGTTTCTTATTAATATATGATGTAGTTAACTAAACACCTAGTTTTTTTAAGTTTTTTACTGAAAATTTGAATTTTAAAAAAAAAATAAAAGGAGACCCAAAATTGTCTTAATACGGAAATATCTTCAACGATGAATATATTTGTGTTCTACCTAGATGCAAATCTATTATCTAGGGTAAACCTAATGTATTTTGGGAATAATTTAAATAAATATTGAAAAAAAAATTCATATAGGTTCATCGTTGAAGGAAATTGTAGACATATAACAAGTAAGTGGAATACTAAGTAAGGTGGTTTTTTTTTTCATAATTAAAATTTTTTCAATCGTTAGACTAAAATTATTACCACTAATTATGATGATTAGAACCTGTGTATTAGTGTTCTACCTAGATGGAAATGTAATATCTAAATAAAAATAAGGTATTTTGGGAATTATTTAACTAAAAAAAAATTGAAACATAAAACATAGTATAGGTCCATATGTTTTGAAATGGAAAACATATAATAATAAGAAAAGGGAAAAAAAAGACAGCCACTCTCTTTTTAATTAGTGGTAAAACGATAAAAACGGTAGTATAAATATAATGATTAAGGTAAATTTATAAACCAGTGTAATATAATATATCTAAATTATAGTATTATAAATTATATTATAGTATGACCTGTTTATTTTGATTATAAAATAAGTTTAATCTTTTCAAATTTGCTAAAATTATAGAAATTATAAATATTTCGACTTAAATTACGACAATAGGTGGAATAAGTATAATATTAAATTGCTGAATAATAAGGTCCAAAATTAAATAGTCCAGATTTGAGTGACAAATTATATAATTATAAGAAAGTTTGGATTCTTATTAATATATGATATAGTTAACTAAACACCTAGTTTTTTTATGTTTTTTACTGAAAATTGGAATTTAAAAAAAAAAAAAAAGTAGTCCCAAAATTGTCTTAATACGGAAATATCTTCACCGAATATATTTGTGTTCTACCTAGATGCAAATCTATTATCTAAGTAAACCTAATGTATTTTGGGAATAATTTAAACAAATATTGAAATATAAAACGTCATATAGGTTCATCGTTGAAGGAAATTGTTGACAAATAACAAGTAAGTGGAATACTAAGTAAGGTTTATTTTTTCATAATTAGGATTTTTTCAATCCTTAGACTAAAATTATTAAAAAATTATGAAAAATAGAACCTGTGTATTTGTGTTCTACCTAGATGGAAATGTAATATCTAAATAAAACCAATGTATTTTGGGAATTATTTAAAAAAATAAATTGAAACATAAAACATAGTATAAGTCCATATGTTTTGAGATAGAAAACATATAACAATAAGAAAAGGAAAGGAAAAAAAGACAATCAAAACTTATTTTTTAATTGGTGGTAAAACGATAAAAACGGGAGTATAAATATAATGATTAAGGTAAATTTATATACTAGAATAGTATAGTATATTCAAATTATAGTATTATAAATTATATTATAGTATGACCTATTTATTTTAATTATAAAATAAGATTAATCTTTTTAAATTTGATATAATTATATAAATTGTAAATATTTAGTCTTAAATTACGACAATAGGTGGAATAAGTATAATATTAAATTTTTGAATAATAAGGTCCAGATTATGAATATAGTATTTGAGAGTTACTCTCCAAAATTAAATAGTACATATTTGAGTGACAAATTATATAATTATAAGAAAGTTTTATGAATGTGAGTTTTATGATCATAATAAAAAATTGAGTTTTGATTCTTATTAATATATGATGTAGTTAACTAGACACATAATACTTTTTTTTTTAAAGTTTTTTTACTGGAAATTAGAATTTTTTTAAAAAAAAAAAAGTAGACACAAAATTGTCTTAATACGGAAATATCTTCAACGAATATATTTGTGTTCTACCTAGATGCAAATCTATTATTTAATCACACCTAATGTATTTTGGGAATAATTTAAACAAATATTGAAATATAATCCTTCATATAGGTTCATCGGTGAAGGAAAATTGTAGACATATAACAAGTAAGTTGAATACTAAGTAAGGTGAATTTTTTTTCCTAATTAAGATTTTTCCAATCGTTACACTAAAATTATTAAAAAAAGTATGAAAAATTGAACCTGTGTATTTGTGTTCTACCTAGATGGAAATGTAATATCTAAATAAAACCAATGTATTTTTTTATTTATTTAAAAAAAAATTGAAACATAAAACATAGTATAGGTCTCTTTTTAATTAGTGGTAAAACGAAAAAAAAACGGTAGTATAAATATAATGATTAAGGTAAATTTATAAACTAGTGTAGTATAATATATTTAAATTATAGTATTATAAATTATATTATAGTATGACCTGTTAATTTTGATTGTAAAATATGTTTAACCTTTTCAAAATTGATATAATTATAGAAGTTGTAAATATTTCGTCTAAAATTACAACAATAGGGGGAATAAGTATAATATTAAATTGCTGAATAAGAAGGTCCAAAAATTAAATAGTCCAGATTTGAAATTATTTAAACAAAGATTAAAATTTAGAAACTTCATATTGGTTCATTGTTGAACGAAATTATAGAACTATAACAAGCGGAAAAAGAACACATTATAGTTATAACATATTGTCTTTTTAATTAGTGGGAATTATTTAAACAAAGATTAAAATTTAGAAACTTCATATTGGTTCATTGTTGAACGAAATTATAGAACTATAACAAGCGGAAAAAGAACACATTATAGTTATAACATATTGTCTTTTTAACTAGTGTAGTATAATATATTTAAATTATAGTATTATAAATTATATTATAGTATGACCTGTTAATTTTGATTATAAAATAAGTTTAACCTTTTCAAAATTGATATAATTATAGAAGTTGTAAATATTTCGTCTAAAATTACAACAATAGGGGGAATAAGTATAATATTAAATTGCTGAATAAGAAGGTCCAAAAATTAAATAGTCCAGATTTGAAATTATTTAAACAAAGATTAAAATTTAGAAACTTCATATTGGTTCATTTTTGAACGAAATTATAGAACTATAACAAGCGGAAAAAGAACACATTATAGTTATAACATATTGTCTTTTTAATTAGTGGGAATTATTTAAACATAGAGTAAAATTTAGAAACTTCATATTGGTTCATTGTTGAACGAAATTATAGAACTATAACAAGCGGAAAAAGAACACATTATAGTTATAACATATTGTCTTTTTAATTAGTGGTAAAAAAAAAAGGGAGTACAATGTATTTTAATTAGTTATATGCTTTAATCCAGCATTTGTGTAATATTGTATGAAACTAAGTAGGCAGATTAGGAAAAAAATATTGACTAAATGTATTTTTTTTTCAATTATTAAAAAAAGAAAGTGCCATATTAACAGAAATTATAAAAATGATCGTTTTATAAAGTTCATAGGCTAGAAACAAATGAGCTGTCATACAATTGAATAAGAAAGGTTATATTAGATATTTAGCCGTTGAGATTTATGACCGTTGAAGGTTCCAAATTGTATGGCTAACTTTTGGCTCTATTTAAGCACTTGTATGAGAACTTTCTGCATAGTCTTTGTATCAGCTCATACAACTAGACACCAATATGTCAAGCAGCAGCAACATAAACCCACCATTTCAATACCCAAAATACATGAAATCACTCTGCAAAAAGTGTGACCAGCCAACATGTATTAAGTTGAGTGAAACAAAAAAAAATCCGAATAGGTTATACTATCATTGCAATCTACACGGCTTTAGTGAATGGTGTAATCCCATAGGCTGGGGGGAGAGGAATGAGTGGCATGGAAGAAGCTACTGTGATGAAGCACCAGAAGATAGCAACAAAAGAATGGATGAAGGAGAAATGAAGACAAAGGAAGGACAAGTTTATGTCATCAAGTTGAAGACATACGTGGTGGGTAACATAATAACAGTTATGTTAATACTCATGGCAATAGGGGTCATGAATTCTATGTTGTTTTAGTTGTAATAATATAACAGTTGTTTGAAGTTAAATTCGATTTTAATATAAAGACTTCCAGTTCATGAAATAGTAGCGGGTGCTAAAAAAAAAGCTTCGAATTCATTTGTATGCTAAGGTATACAAACACTTAAGGCTTCAGATAATAGTAAGAGAGGCACGAAAAACATGTACATAAAATTCATTGTCATAATTGGAATATTACACTAATTCAAACATAGTAAAAAACAAAGACATCTACTGAGTTTCATAAACTATCATTCTAATATATTTCAGGAACAAAGTTTCTTAACTGCAATAAGTTACACGTGTGTCTTTGATTTCTTCTTACTTGAAAATTCACCAACAGAGGGGATTCGGTTTTTTTTGGGACGACCAGGAAACCTTTTGAGAAGTGGGGGAAGTATCTTATGTTGGCTTTCCGGTAACTGTATTTCATATTTCAGAGTTTCGGGAACGGGATGCATATCATACATATAACACTTTTGGTATGTGGAAGTGAAATAACAATCATCGACATAATTATGATAGGGCACACCAATTTTTGTAATTACAGCAATGGCATGCTTACATGGAAAACCAGTAACCTTCCATAAGCAACAAGAACAATAGCGTTGGTGAAGACTCACAGTTACGGAAGGAGTGGAAGCAACAGAACATGAGCCATCTGGGGATTGAGAAATTTTCCAAGAACGGGCATAATCCAAATCAACATACCATTGGGTATTCTTGACCGGAACTAACAGGGACTGCCACAGAGCACCTTGTGTTCTTCTCTCAAGATGCCAACGACTGATTTCTAGTTAAACAATGATGAAAGATTAAAGAGTAAACTAAAAAGTAGAAAGTCTCAAGAAAGTGTTATCATAATGTGTAAATTACCAGTCCGAATGTGGTCAATCATGTGTGTGATTGGTAAACCTCGTGCATCCTTAAGAAATGAATTGAAAGACTCCGCAGCATTGGAAGTCATCTCACCGAATCTTGTAATATCAGGTGAGAAAGCAACGGCCCACTTGTCATAGGAAAGACCTTCCAAAAATGAAACAGCGCGTGAACCACCAGTCTGTTCCATATACCAACGATAGAGACATATAAGTTCAGATTCAAACTTTTCGAGCAAAATATCAGTTAATGTATGAAATTGTCGTGCTATAAGATTAGACTTACTTGAAGAAACTGTGAAAGCTTATCCTCAAAAGTAATAACATTTGGAGCGTATGCACAATCCTTAAAAAGGTCACACATTTTCAATCGATGAGCATTAGAGTACCGGCCAGCAAAACGAGACCTAAGGTTCTGAAGTAGGTGGAATAAGCAAAAAAAATGGACTGGACGTTCGAAAACTATAGGAAAAGCGGACATTAATCCACAGTTTCTGTCTGATATGTAGCATATTTGTTTATGGTGACAGCACGAATCACGTAACTTTGATAAAAACCAAACCCAATTATCCATATTTTCGGAAGACACTACTGCAATTGCGACCGGAAATAAACCTGCAAGTAAGCAATATTCTGGATATAATAAAGGCAGTACATAATTAATTCAAATTGCAATAAGTATAGGGAATTAATACAAAATATAGATTAGGTTCTCACCGTTATTGTCATCCTTGGCAGTGGCAGTTAATAGTATCCCCTTGGCACGACCAACCATAAAAGTTCCGTCTATAAAAAGCATAGGACGACAATGAACAAATCCGTCTAGACAGGCTTTAAATGCTATGAAAAGGCGCTGAAAGTTGAATGTTTCAGAACATGACTCCAATTCAACAACACTACCTAAGATTATTACAGGAAACATGTAAGTTAGTTATTGGCTTATCAAGAATAAACAGCAATTGAAAACACAGAGCTAAGTTAGTTATTGTCATATCAAGAATAAACATGAATGTGAAAGACAGAGCTAAGTTAGTTCTTGTACTACCAAGAATAAACATCAATTAGAAAAGAAACAAATGTAATGAAAACATACCAAACGTATAATTAGTTGAAAACTTAGTAACTTTTTTCACAGTGTCAAATTGGTCAAAGATCATCTGAAGGTGTATTCTTGCCACTTCCCATAAGACAATCCAGTAATATGATAAGACATACAAATGTGCCTATTCATATCCTTCATTTCGCAGGTGCAAAACTCAGTTTCATCTCCCTATATTTTCCACAGGCTTAATGATTTAAAATCTTTGAATTTGGGTAAAACACACATTAATGGTTCTCGATTCCATGAACATTAATTTAGCAAATAAGTAATTTCATTTCACAGGATGCATGCTAAGTTAGATATTGTCCTATCAAGAATAAACAACAATTGGAAAGAGTGAGCGGTTACCGGGGTTTGTAAGACGAATTGCTTCACAGTACCAGCGGAGATGATCATAAGAATCTTCATACCTACCAAACAAATGATCCTTTGCCGACTCAGACGTACGCCATGCTTTGTAGTAAGGAATATTTATACCATAGTTATCCATCAAATGGTCCACAACTGCTTTGCCACTCATATCGGGATGTGATCTCACATCTCCATGAACTAATTTACCAATAATTTTAGGAGAGAACCTTCTGGAATTAGTGTTAATAACCTTTCCCAAACAAGTATGGAAAAAATTTCCTTTGTAAACCCGACAAGTATGTGTCACAGGTCTAACACTAGCTTTAATAAACCATTGACAACCAGCAGCAAACTTGGAATTGCATTCAACATGAATGTATTTCTTATTGTTAATAAGATATTTGAAACTATATCGCAGGAGAGTAGAATGCTTGATAAGGGCATACTGGAATTCCTCTTTGCCACCTTCAAAAATTGATCCAACACCATCACTAAATATATCCCCCCAACTATCAGTCAACAAAGCCTTCTTTTCAATAGCAGGGGATATGTCATATTTGGGCAAAGAACCATATCCAGAAAATTCTTCAGATTGACCATCTAAAAACCTATTTTTAACACTTCTAAAAAATTGGGGGATGGTTGTAGAAATTCTAGACCCAACATCAGTAGGGAAAACTATGGATAAGGGGTTACAACTAATGTTATTAGAAGGTGGGTCTAAAAATTCAGAGGACAATTGATTATTTACTGAAGGAGCACTTCCACACAAGCTAACCAAGAAATTCGAAGGTCTGGAGGCTTGGGATGATTTCACAACATCTGAAGAATTAATATAAGCCACAACAGAGACTATTTTTTGCATGGTGTGTTTGCACAAAGATATCATATTGGATAGATCAAATTCAGATTGCAAAACACAGTTACTAATACTACCCACTGAGTATCTAAATGAGCAATTGTCGGAAGCCAAATCAGTCCACAATGAAAATACCTGATCACAAATATAGGAGAATGTTGTGTGGGAAAGAACAGGAACAATTTTGCAATCTTGAAGATATTTAACAGCAAGGATGCAATCTGGCTCCATGGAATGAACTAGAATTTGATGAATTTTCGGAAGGCGACGCGATTGATCAAACGCGATTTTCAGAAGGCGACGCGATTTTCAGAAGGCGACCAGGAGGTTTGGGCATGCTCTGCTTTGAATCAGATTTTCCCATAGTTGCAGTCTTCTTATCATTTTGGTATGATCGAACCAACCCACAGTAATTTTGGGGAATTTGAATTTTGAATTGAGGAAAGAGAGTGAGGACGTAGGTGAGGGAAATAGGAACCCATAGCTTATAGATTAGACAGCCAAGAAGAGAAGTTAATATGTCTGATTATTACTTATTTGGTCAAAGTATACCTAATGGCATTTTAAAAAAGGCAGTAAACCACCTTGCATTTTAGATGAATAAAGTATACCCCATTGTCATTTTCCCTTTAATTTAAAGTATGTCTCTATAAGCAGCTCCATACATGTAAATTAAATTATACATTTGTTAGGTCTCTTTAATCCTCTTCATGATGAAATTGTCAATATAGCCCATGAGCAAGAGGAAGTATTAGAGAATAATATAAATTAATTAAATACACACTACTCTACATGTTTAAACTTTGCATAATGGAGTTGACAATCCAACACATGAGTGGGTGAAAATACTAGGAAAATAATATAAATTAATGTAACAAAAGTCTGGACTTTCAGAGATGAACTTCTTTCAAAGTATCAGAGTCAAATGTCTAGGATTTAACCATTGAAAGTAATTCTATGCATATTAAATTATTCAATCGATGGGCCTTCTTTCCAAAAGGACAGAGTAAAGAATCCAGCCCACAAGGGGGAGAAGTGTTAGGAGAATTAATATAAATAATTTTAACCCTCTATAAGTAAGAAATTTTAGATGAAATGAAATTCTTTCGTGATATTAGAGCAAAAACTTTAGGTTCAAATGATGACAAATAATAATGAATTCAGAGAGAGAGAGAGAGAGAGATTATAACATAATATAAGTAGAGATTGAGCTCAACAGAGAGAAATAGGCAAAATTAAAATAATTATAACGGTTGGTGGCAGAATTTGATGGATAATGAATTAAAAGAGAGAGAGGCAGATAACATAAAAAAATGAGTCAATCGCACTTTCGGTCCCATCAACCACGGCCCCTCACGATTTTAGTCCCAATACTTTCAGAGTTGGTCCCAATATCATATTTTCTTGCAAAACTAGGCCCACCGTTAACTGACCGTTAACTGTTGTTTGCACATTCGGTCCCAATAATGAAAAAAATATATTTGGTGGGGAAAATACCACAAATATGCTGTCTAGGTCAGTTTTGGAGGGAAAACACTTTACACGTGTCAATTTTGGAGGGAAAATCGATGCAACCTCTATATAAATAACAATAAAAAAATGAATAAATAATTACTCTAAATTACTCTTATAAATATTTTAAATTAATCTTATAATTACAAAAAAATCTAAAAAGATTATGATTTAATTATAAATAAATAATAAAACTTTATGAATATATAATAAAATTTTATAAATAATTATTTTAAACTTACTTTCAATTTCTTTTTTTAAATCATTTTAAATATGAAAATATATAAATAAATATATAATGAAAAAGAAATAACAATCTTTGTATATCATGTCTAGGAGTGGGGAAAAATATCGAAATACGCGCATGCATATCGTACCGAAAAAATACCGAAAATACCTAAAATTTCGGTATACCGAAAATACCTAAAATTTTGGTATACCGAAAATTTCATACCTTACCGAAATTTTTTGATACGTTAACGGTATGAATATTCCATAATTTTGGTATTTTGGTATATACCGAAATATTATCGGTATATGTCTGTATGGAATGGTATGAATATTTCAATTTTTTTATATTTCGGTACTGAAATATTATCGGTATATGTCGGTATTTTCGATATGAAACGGTATACCGATTATTTGGTAAGGTATGGTATAAATTTTTAGGCATATCGAAATTTCGGTATACCGATTTTTAGTATTCCGAAAACTTTGGTACGGGATCTGTATCACATTTTACCATACCGAATTTTTTGGTACAGGATCGGTATGATATTTTACCATACCGAACTTTTCGGTACGGTATACGGTATGCGATTTTCGGTACGGTATAACGTACTGACCTATTCCTGATCATTTTAATCATAAAATTTGATATATATACTGTTGTGATTGGTTCTTGGTATAAAAAAAATTGGTATACTAACAAAATATACAATTTTCTTACAATATTAAGAAATGTTGTTCAACATGTACTGTTGCGACCGAAATTTGATTTACAAATTTTTTAAAAAATATATATATATTTTAAAAAATATATAAATATTTTTGTATATTAAAACATATGTATGAAAAGTAACAAAAAATATTAGATAATTACCAAAATTTTGGAGCGTACCATACTTTAAAAATTGAAAATTTTGGTAAGCTGATATTAATTAAATCTTTAAAAAAAATTGGTTTATAAAATCATTTTAGAAAAAAAAGTGAGCAGTATTATAAATACTTGGTTCATTTTTATATTTTATTTTAAAAAATTAAATCTTAAAATTAATTTAGAATACTTAAATTATTTTTAAAAACATTCTTACAATTTTTTAAAACATTTATAATTTTCTAGCAACTATTAAATTTTTTAAAAAAAATTGGTTGTTTGCTTTTTTCTTTTTCTTTTTTAAATAAAAATTTGTTTAATATTTTAAAATAATATAATAAGAATTTTTTATTTAATAATTTAAGTAAAAAAATTACTTTAATAATTTGAAAATTATTTGAGTTTTAAAAGTAATTTTCAGTTTTTCGAAACAGGATTTCATTTTTTTCCCCAGATTATACTAAAATATATATATTTAACATTAATGATATTTAATTCCTTAGTAAATTAAATATTATTAAGAATTTGAAATTATTTATTTTTAATACAATTTTTAATGTTCTGAAATAAGTTTCGAGATTTTTTTAATAAATATCATATTTAATTAGAAGATATGTAAGAAAAATTCTAACTGTGACTAGTTTTGCAAAAATATTTAACGGTCATCCGTTAAGTTTTAACGAAGATGGGACCAATTCTGTAAGAAAAATGCCAATTGGGACTAGTTTTGCAGGAAAAAATGATATTGGGACCAACTCTGAAAGTGTTGGGACTAAAATCGTGAGGGGGCGTGGTTGATGGGACCGAAAGTGCAATTTGCTCTAAAAAATATAGTAACGGTAGAGAAAGAGGTTGATTATAAATATGAGAGAGAAAATGGGGGTATGGTGTGTTGGAGTTATACGTGAAAGTATGCTTTTACTTTGTATAACTCATGTATTAAATACTTATTTATGGGAATAAATCTTTTATCGCATTTGCTTTAGATATGATTGAATGTTGAATATTTATTGCAACCAGTTCATTATAAGTAGTATATGTTACATTGTAGTTAATGTGGTGATACCCGATCACGGAAGATCGCATTAACAGTTTCCTTGTAACTAAACGGTCAAATTCACGACCCAGGTGGAAATGAACAATCCGCCGCGAAAGGTCGATGTGTAATTTTTAGATTGGCCTGTCTTGACCAAGAGATTGCACTAGCACATTTAGTATGTGTTGAAGAGGACCTACAACGAGGATAAATTCTTCTGTTCTGAAATGTGAAGAATTAGACCTCGGTGGTTATTAATTTCTTAATCTCCGTCACTTAAATAGGACCGTGTGTGCTTAATGGTTACTGTTTTGATTCATGTTAGGTGAGAATCATCGTGACTTCGAACCTTGTGCTTTAGGCAGTAATATTAATCATACGACGGTTGCTAAGAATTAATACGGAGAAATGCGTGCGAGTACGGCCCGTATGATTTGTCCCCATGGTGGGCTCAGAAGTTTTATCGTATTAAATCTTGCAAGTGAAGAATTAGTTTCTTCGGTACGGATAATAATGTTGAAATGTCTTTACTCCAAGGTGAAAGATATTAATTAATTTAGAGTTATTCAGAAACTTAATTAATTAATGGACTAGATAATCTTAAACGCGGGAAATAATAACTGGGAGCCCATTGATGGTCCCGGTTTCGAAGGCCAAAATGGGAATTTAGGAGAATTTTTTTTTAAACCTTTTCCACAGGGAGTTCAGCAAGAGTGAATAATACGCAAGTCACTGCATTGCTAAGAGTCGGAGCAACTGACTTGGGAGCTCAGTCTCTTAACAAGGCAGTGACTCGAGAGGTTACACTGATGCTGAACCCTTGAGTGCGTTGCCTGAACTGGTCAGTGAGATGGATTCTCCCTGACCTAAATACTTAACCAAAGTCTTCTTAACAAAGCTCTTAGTGAGCTGATTTTCACAATACTTTAGTAAATACTTAAAGCAATAAAACGTTCAGTTTAACGTGGTTCAGAGACTCAAGCTCTTACATCCACGGCCTGATTTAACAGAAAATCCACTAACTGAGATTCTTGTTTTTAACGTGCCAAGGTGCACCCAGATCTATATACCAGATCTTGCTTACTTCCTTACTAACTCACAAACAACTTACTACCAACAAACCTAACTTAGGGTTTTGGTTTCAGTATGGTTTTCTCCAACTAGGTGAGGTTTTCCCTTACAATGTGTTAGTCTCAAGCTAAGATTGGGAAAACTTTTCTAAGCTATGAGTTACAAGCTGAACACTCATTTATATATCTGTGAAGACCTTAATGGTCAGTGAACAAGGTGTAAGAAGTGCCTCCTTATATCTCTCATGAAACGCACTATCCTCTTACACCTTCACAGCTCGTAGGTGTTGATTTTTCTCATTCACACACACTTCAAACCGCAACTATGAGCTTGTATTTATAGTGTGGATTCAAATTTAACCATTGGAGGAAACTACGTTCGAATCCAGCATTTAATGGTTTCAACCACTTTTCTTGGAATGCGGCCTTGTCAGTGTCAGATATGCTGTCTTGACTTAATTGGTCCACATGGACTGAATCCAACGGATCTTTGGTTCAGTGAGCTTGATCAGGGCGCACTGACTTCAGATAGCTTATCCTCCACTGACTTGATGATCTTCAGTAGACACGGATATCTTCAGTGTAGTTGTCCTTCAGGGATTGTTTGAAAATCCCTCCAAGAAGTTTGTCAAAAGGCTGAATGACAAACTTCCCTGACCACAGTAGTCTGACTCCTTCAGGGCCTACTTGGTACAACATTGATCCTCCTGATCATGCTCTTCACTGAGTGGTCCGCTTGACTTAGCTTAGATCAGCCAAGTTTACACTTAGTGGGACATCCTTCTGGCTTCTCTTCAGGTTCAGGTCTCTTGTCATGGCTTCAGGCAGTTCTTCTTGATGTCATCTTGATTTCCTCAGGCTGTGTTGCTGAGTTCCCCCTCGTTGAGTTCCCCCTCAACTGAGTGTTCCCTTAACTGAGTTCTTCTCAACTGACAGTCTATTCTACTGAGACCTAACCTAGCCTGACCTGAAGCAAAAGATACTATCCTGACTGCTTTCAAACCTATTACATGTTGTTTTGAAAAATCATCAAGTAGCCCATTAAGTAGCCCAATAATAATAAGGTGATTAAAATAAAAGATAGTATATTTGCTTATTTTTTTCTTGTATTTTTCGAAAATAAGATATTTAGGAAAGAAAAGATTTTGTTAATTTTCTTGAAAAGATATTATGCAAGATATGTATTTTTGGGATACAAGATTATCTTATATATTCAAGAAGATCCAAATCTTGTGATTTTTTGCCTATAATTTTCGAAAATATCCCTTTAATAAGGAGGGTGGGGTTTTTGTGGAATATTTTATTATGGATAAAAGAATATATGATATATATTCAAGATTTCTTAGAGGCTAAGAAAAGATTTTCTCTTCCCCCTAAAATATTAAAAAATTTGGCCACCCCTTCTTATAAATAGGGGATGATTATTTCATCCGCTAGTACATAATTTCATGTGTTGGAAAAATCAAGAGCAAAAATATTTTTCTTTTTCCTTGGTTATTTTAATCGCTTGAAAGCACTTCCCACCAGTGATCAAACTAGGCGAAAGGGACATACTTGAGAAGGACTTTAGGTTGTTAGCACGTTCGA
Organism: Ballota nigra; assembly: GCA_947034835.1. NCBI lineage: Eukaryota > Viridiplantae > Streptophyta > Magnoliopsida > Lamiales > Lamiaceae > Ballota > Ballota nigra. The sequence continues at coordinate 28,374,309 of OX344730.1, forward strand.
GATTGTGCCGTGATTAATCAAAGGTCATATCTACAAGAGGTACGTAATCACATAATTTCCTAGTTATTCCGCCATAGGTTTTATGTGAATTAATTCTGGAGTTAATATCACTTTTGGTCACCAAACTTTACCACAATTTCAGTTTTGGTCACTGAGTTTAACTCGTCATCAAAATTGGTCACTAAACTATACTTTTTAATTATTTTTTGTCAGGGTGTCAGTTGACCGTTAGTCAACTAACGGAATAAGTTGGGATTAATATCAGTTTTGGTCACCAAACTTTACCTCAGTTTCAATTTTGGTCACTATATTTCACTAGTTATCAAAATTGGTCACTAAAATATAATTTTTTAATTATTTTTCATAAAGACATCAGTTGATAGTTAGATAACTAATAAAATAAGTTATTTATGGCGCAAAACCTTTTTTTTTAATTTAATAATGTTGGGATCCCGCAGATGGACCACGATCTTTCATTGGTATAATAATGTCTGCTTTAGGCTGAGACTACACATATTCATTTTTAGACTTCCCCAAAAGACCTCACACCAATATAAATATTTGTCCATCCTTAAACCCTATGATCATTCCTTGTAAATTCGATGTGTGATATTATTTGCACCCAAAAAATAAATAAGCCTAAAATTTAAAAATATTTTAAACAATATATATACAAACTTTAAGAATTTTTTTAATAAAAGTTTCTAAGTTTAATAAATTAAGTCATTTTATATATTTCGATTTTAATAAAAATAATTATTAAAATAAAAGTTATCTAAAAATATATATATAAAAAGTATTTAAAATTATAAATCAAACCTAAATTTAATCAAAATTCAAAGAGTAACTTGATTTATTAAACTTAGGAACTTTAAAGTAATTTTTTTTAAGTTTGTACATTTATTGTTTAAAATAATTTTAAATTTTAGGTTTTGTTTATTTGTAGGGTGAAAACAATATCTTAAATCAAATTTACAAGGAAGAATCATGGGGTTAATAAAGATGAACAAATATTTATATTGGTACTATGAGGTCTTTTGGGAAAGTTTAAAAATAAATCCGTACAGTCTCGATCTAAAGCGGATAATATCATACCAAAGGGAGATCGTGGTCCATCTACGGGGTCCCAACATTACTAAATAAAAAAAAAATAGAGATGTCTTGATGAAAAATGATTAATAGTGTATAGTTTAGTGACCAATTTTGATGATAAATGAAACAAAGTGACCAAAATTAAAATTGAGGTAAAGTTTGGTGACCAAAACTGATACCAACTCTAACTTATTTCGTTAGTTGACTAACGGTCAACTGACGCTCTGATAAAAAATGATTAAAAAGGTATAGTTTAGTGACCAATTTTGGTGACAAGTGAAACTTAGTGACCAAAAGTGAAACTAGGGTAAAGTTTGGTGACCAAAAATGATATTAACCCTTAATTCTGCATGCATAATGATAAAATTGTAGTTGGGAGTATTATTTGAATTAATTAGGATTAATTCATGCTAGTAATAATTATATTTAAATTTCATCCCAAATAGATCCGGGCACCCCTATTTTCCCAACAACTGGTATCAAAGCCACGGTTTCGGGCTCTGGTCTTTAAATTGGAATTTAAATTGTTAAAATATTAAATTGAAATTGGATAGTAGAATTGCTAGATCTTTTTTGCAGGTATCCAATTGTCATGGTTTTTATATTTATTTTATTCATGCGTGTGAATTGTTTATTTTTTATTCCATTCGTTTGAATTCATTTTTCTCGTGAAAAAATCCACGAGTAGATTAGTTGTTTTTATTTTGATTTGATCAATGTAATAAACTAGTCTAGATCTTGGTTTTTTTTGTAAATAAATTATTACCGGATCGAGACGAAGACAGAAATGAAGAGTTAAAGATGACGTACCCGGACGATGCATGCATGCATGGCGCGTGCATGGGGGTGGATTGTGCATGGGGTGAAAAATAAGGACGAACAGCAAAACTCAGAGCACGGCGTGCGCAAGGCGCATGGCGCCGTGCACGGCGGGTGCCGAGGTGCACGGTGCGCGCGCACGAGGCACTGCCGCCCGATGCTCGGTACTCAGCCGTCGTGGAGCCGAGAGGCGCGTGGCCCACCTCCGTGGGCAGACGCGCGCCGGATCTCGGGCCGTGAAATTTTTTTTGTTCTTATTTTTTAGTGTGATTCCAAACGTCGTTCCAAACCCCAAACGAAGTTTATGATAAAGTGTTGTTGTTCGAGTAGGAGCTTGTTGAGACGAACGATGAAAGCAACGAGGACGATTTCTCGCATCAAGACGTGAAGAAGATTAAACCGTGACAATTGGATTCGAGTGCTCCAATTTGTTTAATTTTATTTTGATGGATGTTTAATTTTTCGTGCATGTATTATTTATTAATATGTGTTTGCATGATTTTAATTGTCCAAGAAAAACCTTACTTTCGAAAATTACTAAGTATGTTTCTTTAATCGCAATTTTATTCCGAATAATAAAATTGGATTAATTTGACCTCCATAATTTATTTATTTGTGAAGTCTTTATGGAATACATTTCCCCCTCGGATCGGCCAAAAAGACGGATTTCACATGAATAAATTCTGAAAGGATGATTGTGGATTATTACTAGTGGCGGTATTGACCCTCACCACGAGTGGCTTGCTCAAAGCGAAATAATAATCATGTATTGAATTATAGTTATTACTTAGGCATAAGAAATTGATATTAACTTACTCCCCTCGGAGTCCCTGTCAGTTTTTATGTGGTCAAAGTGGGAGCCAACTATTAATTTTGAATTAAGGATTTGTAACTTTTAAGTTTTTGATCCGCTTGAATGTGTTTAAATGTATAGACCATCCCTCGTGACGCATTTAAATTGTTTCGAGATGTTGTCTGATACATGATTATATTGTTTTAAGGTTTCAATATAATTTATGTGATCGAATTATGTGGTAATTTCATATTTTTCTAGATTTTGATATGAATTTATGTTTTATTCTTAGTTCATCATGTCACCTTTTAATCCACTGTTTAGTATACTTAAAGATAACAAACTTGTTGGTGAGAACTACAATGAATGGGAACGTAACATGTAAACTTTGTCCTTACTACACAAAACACAATTGGGTTATTCACGTTAATATACCCGGCAAGCCTAATGATAAGTCAAGCAATGGGAAAAGGCAGTCTGTGATTGGAAGTGTGACAATGAACACATGAAGTGCATCACCTTGACATCTATGTCTGAGGATTTGAGGCGCAGTTATGAAGACATTGTATCTGCTATTGAAATCATGGAAAGTCTTGAAGAGATGTTTTCACATCAGAAACCCATGACTAATCAGTTCACCAAACATGACTCGGTCAAGTTGGAAATGGTGGAAGGAACGCCCGTGAGGGAGCACGTTCTCGAGATTACGGCATACCTTAACAAGTTGGAAGTACTTGGTGCAGATTTTGATGTCCCTTCTCAGGTCGATTTCATACTCCATTCTCTACCGAAAAATATTGAGAAGTTTCAACTGAACTATCAAATGAATGAACGGACAAGTCGTTTGTCCGAGCTCTTGTAAGCTTTAGTTTCGGCAGAGACGATAATGGGGCACCAGTCCACTGCTATGGTGGCTATTGTCCGTCTACCTCTTCTGGTCCCAAGGGAGGGAAGAAGAGGAAGTGAACCAAAGACCGGACCCAAGCAAATTCAATTGTTGCGAAAGGCAAAGCCAAGGCTAGCATCGAAGGGGAAGTATTTTAACTGCGGTAAGAGAGGACAATGGAGGTCTGCCTGTTCCAAGCCTAAGAGGCTAGAAAATTTAGGTAATTCACACACCCTAGTCGTCGAAACTTGTGAAGTGGCGTATGCTATCCATTCGTGGATAGTGGATACGAGAGCCGCTGATCACATTTGTTTCATATTGCATGGGTTCAAGCTAACCCGACGACTTAGCAGAAGTGAGATCCCATCACACCGGGCAATGCTACGAGATTGGCAGTTGAAGCAGTGGAAGAAGTGCGCCTGTCTTTTGAAGATAGAGTTATGGTCTTGAGAGAAGTTCTTCATGTTCTCAGTTTAGAAAGAACTCAACCTTCAGTTTCTAAACTATTTTGAATAGATACTCAGTTTCTTTTAATAAGAATGTTATTATTTCTTGAAACGATGAGTTTTATCTGTTCCTGAACATTTTTGGATGATCTTTATACCATTATTTGGGCACACCACTCACAAATTGAATCTAATAACACATCAACTATTTCAACTTATAAAGGATAGCGTTCTTTTGACATGAACGAAACACTTCTATGACATCTTAGATTAGGTCATATTAATCTAATGCGGATACAAAGGTTGGTGAAAAATGGATCATTGAAGTCTCTTCAAGTTGAGTCATTTCCAACTTGTTTATCCTGTTTAGAGGGTGAGATGATCTAGAGGGCATTTGGAGTCAAGGGGAATAGAGCCACGGGAGTGTTAGAACTCGTTCATACCGATATGTATGGTACAATGACGATCATAGCTAGAAGGGGTATGAGTATTTTGTCACTTTTGCTGATGATTACTTGAGATATGGATAAATCTACCTTATGATGCATAGGGAAAGAAGTATCAAGTTTCTACGATCTGATCGTAGAGGCAAATACCTCAGCAATGAATTCTTAAACTACCTATCGGACGAAGGGATTATATCCCAGTTGACCGCACCGGGAACCCCTCAACAGAACAGTGTATTGGAACAAAGGAACCAGACTCTTTTAGAAATGGTCAGATCCATGATGAATTATTCAGATTTACCCTAGTCGTTTTGGGGTAATGCCTTGGAAACGACGGCTTACATTCTAAACTTGGTGCCATCCAAATCGGTTCCTAAAATCCTGACAGAATTGTGGATCGAGCGAAAGCTCAGTTTGAGACACATGAGAATCTGGTGTCTCCGGCATGCATGCTAAACAAGAAAGCGGGTAAATTGGATCCACGTTCAGAATTAAGGTTGTTTATAGGATATCCCATGGGAATGAAAGGATATATGTTCTATAGTCCCAAGAATCAAAAGACCATATTTTGTACACTCTTTAAATTCTTGGAAAAGGACTATATGAACAATCGAAAGCCTAAAAGTGAAATTACCTTAGAAGAATTGAAAGAGCAAACCCCGATATCAAGTATACAAGATGATATACCACACTTCACACCTTCACAACCGGAAACTCGTCACAGTGGGAGGTTTGTTAGACAACCCAAGAGATTCATGGGAATAGAAGAATCTTCGGATTTGATTCCCGGAGATGAATCAAACCCATGGACATACGACGAGGCAATCCAAGATAAAGATGCAAAGTCATGGCAAACGGCAATGGAAGCCGAGATGGGTTCGATGGATCATAATCAAGTGTGGGAGTTGGTCGAACCACCCAGTGGGGTAGAACCCATTGGATGTAAGTGGGTATACAAGAGGAAAAGAGGATCGGACGGAAGGGTTGAAACCTTCAAGGCAAGGCTAGTGGCAAAAGGGTATACTCAGAAAGAAGGGATCGATTATGAGGAAACCTTTTCGCCTGTAGTTATGCTTAAGTCCATACGTATTCTATTGTCGATCGTTGCGCATCTAGATTACGAGATCTGGCAAATGGATGTCAAGACGGCTTTTCTTAACGAAAGTCTTGACTGGTTTAGATATCTATATTCGACAACCCGAAGGTTTTATTGCGAAAGGCCAAGAGCATCTTTTATGCAAGCTCAAGCGGTCCATCTATGGACTTAAGTAAGTATCACATACTTGGAACCAGTGTTTTGATCAAGTTATTAAGTCTTATGGATTTTGATCAAAATGAGTTTAAAAGTTGTATGTATAAAAAGTGTGATGGAACTGCGGTGGTATTCTTAGTATTATACGTAGACAATATTCTGCTCATTGGTAACAATGTAAAGGTATTGTCAGACGTAAATGTATGGCTGTCAAAACAATTTGATATGAAGGACTTAGGGGAAGCCGGTCACGTCCTTGGGATCAAGATCACTCGTGATCGCAAGAAAATGATGTTGGGCTTATCGCAAGCTTCATACATTGACACTGATTTGAGGTGTTTCAGCATGCAAGATTCCAAGAAAGATTTTGTACCTTTTAGGCACATAATCTATCTATCGAAAGAAATGAGCCCTAAGACGCAAGCGGAGATAGATGACATGAAAGGTGTTCCGTACGCTTCAGCCGTAGAAAGCCTTATGTATGCAATATTGTGTACGAGACCGAATATCTGCTTTGCCGTGGGCATGGTGGCGAGATATCAAAGTAATCCCCGGAAAGACCATTAGACTGCCGTAAATTGCATCTTGAGGTATCTGAAAAGAACTCGTGATAAGATACTGATTTACCAGTCAGATAGTCTAATTCCCGTGGGATACACGGACTCGGATTTCCAATCAGACCTAGACTCCAGAAAGTCTACCTCGGGTAGTGTGTTTTGCATGGGAGGAGGAGCCATTTCATGGAGAAGCGTTAAGCAGAAATACATTGCCGATCCGACCATAGAAGTCGAATATGTAGCTGCTTGTGAAGCAGCGAAAGAGGCAGTATGGTTCAAGAACTTCTTAGTGGACGTGGACGTTGTTCTGAATTTACCCGACATGATCACTGTCTACTGTGACAATGCCAAAACAGTTGCAAATTCAAAGGAACCGAGAGCCCACAAGGCCAGCAAACACGTAGAAAGAAAATACCATCTTATATAAGAAATCGTTAAGAGATGAGATATAGAGGTGGCAAAGATAGCGTCGGGAGACAACCTACCAGATCTATTCACAAAGGGTCTGCCTCAGAGTATAAGTGAGAGGAATTATTAGGTTAGTGTAGGTTGACATGAGATGTCACGTAGAGCTACTACACTAGACATGCATGATGTATACTAAAAAGCAGACTTGAAGTATAAGTGGGAGATTGTTGGAGTTATACATGAAAGTATGTTTTTACTTTGTATAACTCATGTATTAAACACTTATTTATGAGAATAAATATTTTATCGCATTTTTTTTAGATATGATTGAATATTGAATATTTTATTGCAACCATTTCATTATAAGTAGTATGTTTTACATTGTAGTTAATGTGGTGATACCCGATCACGGAAGATCGCATTAACGGTTTCCTTGTAACTAAACATACAAATTCACGACCCAAGTGGAATTGAACAATCCGCCGCGAAAGGTCGATGTGTAATTCTCAGATTGGCTTATCTTCACCAAGAGATTGCACTAGCACATTTAGTATGTGTTGAAGAGGACCTACAGCGAGGATAAATTCTTCAGTTCTGAAATGTGAAGAATTAGACCTCAGTGGTTATTGATTTCTTAATCTCCTTCACTTAAATAGGATCGTGTGTGCTTAATGGTTACTGCTTTGATTCATGTTGGGTGAGAATTATCGTGACTTCGAACCTTGTGATTTGGACAATAATATTAATCATACGACGGTTGCTAAGATTTAATATGGAGAAACGCGTGCGAGTACGACTCGTGTGATTTGTCCCCTTGGTGGGCTCAGAAGTTTTATCGTAGCAAATCTTGCAAGTGAAGAATTAGTTTCTTCGGTACAGATAATAATGTTGAGTTGTCTTTACTCCAAGGTGAAAAATATTAATTAATTTAGAGCTATTCAGAAGCTTAATTAATTAATGGACTAGATAATCTTAAACGCGGGAAATAATAACTAGGAGTCCATATTATCGTAATATGGATTAAGATGGATAGTGCGATATTAATTTGTTAGTGGTACTAATTAATATTAATGGGTTGAATTATATTGGGGCTCAATATTGAAATTCAGAAGCCCATTGGAGGTTCAATCTTAATTCTCCTAAAGGCCCCTCAAGTAGCCCATTAAGTAGCCCAATTATAATAAGGTGATTAAAATAAAAGATAATATATTTGCTGATTTTTTTCTTGTATTTTTCGAAAATAAGATATTTAGGAAATAAATTTTTTTTTTTTCTTGAAAAGATATTATGCAAGATATGTATTCTTGGAATACAAAATTATCTCATATATTCAAGAAGATCTAAATCTTGTGATTTCTTGCCTATAATTTTCGAAAATATCCACTTAATAAGGAGGGTGGGATTCTTGTGGAATATTTTATTATGGAGAAAAGAATATATGAGATATATTCAAGATTTCTTAGAGGGACATACTTGAGAAGGTCTTTTGGTTGGTAGCACGTTCGTGATTATGTCGTGATTAATCAAAGTCCATATCTACAAGAGGTACGTAATCACATAATTTCCTAGTTATTCCGCCATAGGTGTAATACCCCGTCCCGTTTTGTACCTTTTATTTTTCCTAGAAACCTTAATTATATAATTTTATATTATTATCTTTGTTTCTTTTAAGTTTATTATTTTTGTGTGCTATTGTGTAATTTAAATATATAATCTATTTCAAATTCCCGAATTCGAAGAAAGAAATTGAATATTTCAAACGGATAAGGGACTACGAAAAATTAAATATTCAAAGTTTAAAAATTAGGATTTCGATCCGTATAATTTATTGAGAATAATCGAAATACAATAAAATATTAATTGAGTTTTAAACCGTATTAATTTTGATTTCGAAATTGAATTGGTGAACTAAACAATTCCTAAAGTGTATGAGGTGAGAAGGAAAATATCCTAAAATTCTACTTTTAATCCTACCCACATATTATTCCCTTCCTTTAAAATTAAATAATTAATTAAAATATAATCTCTCTCTATAAAAGAAAGGATTCCCCGTCTCTTTCTAATCCCAAATATCAGTTTCCCCAAATTCACGCCCTCTCCCTTCTCTCCTAAACAAACACGTCGCTCCCTCCTTCGTCTTTCACCGCAGATCGCCACCGCCTCCCCTTCCTCCATCGGCCGCGCCTCACCACCCCCTGTCGCGACCGCCGTTGTGCCACCGTGCTCCAGCACGTAGCACAATTCCGCCGTTCCCTTCGCCCAGCAACCGCCACGACGCCTCTCGCAAGCAGAAGCCGAGCGCCGCCCGTCGCCTCTGTTCCCAGATGCCGCCCTTCGTATCGACGCCTCCTCCCTCCAGACGTTGCCGTCTCACCACCAGTGCGCCGCCGCCGCGTCTCAGCCATCGCCTCTCTTCCGCTCCGCCGCTCCTTAAACCCAGCGCCGCCTCTTTTTCCTTTTCCAGTAAGGTAATTAAAAGAAAAACCCCTTTCAATTCCTATTCTTTGTGTTCAATTAAATTTCACGTAATCCCTTTTTGTTTTAATTCCGATGAAGATGATACCTGTTGCCGGAGTTTTGGAATCCCGAACTACGCCGTTATGCTGCCGAAATTATCCGACGGGCAATTAAACCTATAAACTACGCCGTTAGGCCGCTCGACTTAATTCACGAATCACCGATCGACGCCGTTAGGCTGCCCAATTTGGGACTCGTAAGATTTGCTATCCCCTTCTCATTTTTTCTTGTACCTTGTGGATAAGAGTCTTGTTCTTCCACTGTTGATATTCTGTAAAAACAAAAAGGAAATATGAGTGTATTGTTTTCCTTGTTTGAAGTCCACCTAGGGACTGGGATTGTATATATGGATCGGGACTGTTAATGAACTTATATTGTTATTTTTCCCTACTGACGGTATTGACTTAGATGATGGAATTAATCTAGTTGGTATGTTACAGTTTTTTTTAGAATAATACTGTTGGTTTTAAAAGCGTTATTTTGTGGTATTAGTTGAAATTGAATCGAAAAGTATAACAAAAGGGGATATATGTTTATATCCAAAATTAGAAACAAATGGAAAATAGCATTTTTTAAAAATAATATTATTCTTTTGTTTTAAAAGTGACACAAGTCAATTTGATTAGTAATACTAATAATAAAACAAATATATATATATATATATATATATATATATATTATATTATTTTTAGTATTTATTATATAAAATTCTTTAAGCAAAATATTTATTAATAAAAGGAGTTTTATTTATAAAATATAAACTATATTCAAAGTTCTTTTAAAATAAGAGATGGAATTTTAGGAAGTAAAATATTAAATTGAGTTTTTATTATATTAATATTATTTATATAACTTTCTTATCCTTTTAATTATTTTCAAGAAAAATATTATATGGATATACTTTTAAAATTATAAAAGGACAAAGGAAATTAAAAGATTGTTTTATGAGAGTCGAAATAGTCATACAACTAGAAAATTATTAAGTACACTCCCCCAATACACCCACCCTTTTGAAAGTAGTGTATTTATCAAAATAGGGTGTGATCTTTGAGAAAGTCTATTCAATAGGTTTATAAGACAACAACTTCCTCATTTTTGTAATACGAACTTTTAGGTCTTTTCGATAATTCAATAGCCAATTATTAATCAAATAATTTTGTACTAGGACTCTGTACTAGACGGGATACGCACGAGGGGTTTGTTAACGTATCCCTCTCGGGACGTCTCTACAACATGAGTTATCTTCCAAAGGAATTTCAAGACAGTTGTAACTTAGCTACAAAGTTAACAGGTGGGTGATGATCTGTTGATCAATCTGCTTATAATACGTTGTGCTGGTATACTCTGAACTCGACCAAATAAATCTAAAATAACTAATCCAACATAAAATGTATCTCTATTATATAATTGTTTGAATTATGTGATATACATATATATATGATACCAAATACCTATTGTTGAATCCAAATCAATCACTGTTGCATGACTAAGGGCGTATGTGAGCATGAATCAATTTGATTGCAAATCGAGGATTTGCCCTCCATGTTTTTAAATGTCAGTTTTATAAAAGGATGGAAAGTCAGTAAGTACGGAGTTATGGTTCGGGTATTAAATCCAACCTTCGGGGAGCTGTCGGGGACTCCCTCGGAATCAAGGTTGTTGATTCAAACAGATCTGGTCCCCGGGTCAAACGCCTATGTTGCGCACTGGGAATAAGGTCATTGATGGTTTGCTTTGTTTCGTGTTGTCAGTGGTTGGAAGGAGTAAGGTTTTAGAAGTGGAACAAGTCAAGTATGGTCGTATGAAAGTGGTTCAAGGAAAGTCTTTTACGATATGTGGAAAATGATTTTGGGTTTTGCCCCCTTACTGTGAATCAACTTGTGATATACCAATTATATGATGTGAGACTTGTTATGCCCAATTAATTATTACGTGAATCTGTTTGTTCTGTGATATACGTTATCCATGTTTATATATCAATTGTTTAAATATATTAAATGCTTTATTAATAAGTACAATTTAATATATTTCGGATTTACCAATCCCATGACGTTGCAAATCACTCATACGTGAGAATTCAAATCTCACGCCCCCTTTTTTTACAATCCTTGCAGATTATAATTTCGTGGAGCAAGGACAGTAATAGAGACAACACGGAGTTCCCCGCTTAAATATAATGATACTATTAATATTAAGCTTAAATATGTGTGTGAGATATATTATAAATATTATTCTACTCATTCTTCCGCTGCATAAAACTCATCTCTCATTTTGTTATCCCTTTTTATATCAAAAAATTTTATAGTTCGGATTTAGTTACAAGTGGTACCTCGAATCTGAGATATTTAATATGTTTAGGATTCGGGGCGTTACAGGTGGTATCAGAGCTTAGGTTCAAACTTTCGGACCAAAATCCAAATCATTATTTTCATCAAGCCAAAATTAATTTTCTTTAATAAAAATTTATTATCATTTAAGTTTAGATCACTAATTAAATTATGTGAGGGGAAATGTGTCTCCTATTACCGTCAAAAGCTCCTCGAAGGTATGTTCTATTTTATTTTTAAAAGTATCTAAATGTTTATGAACTTGTGACGAGTTGACTTTTATAACAAAACCCCAATCAAAAGATCGAGAACACGGAACAACACCCACGAGGTGTAGAAAAACCACGAAATATCGTTTATGTTACTATTAAAATATAATAATTTGTGAAATGCATAAATGAATATATTTGTTTAAGTTTATAAATTTCATAAATGTTATTATGTGACTATTTGAACCATGTGCTTTAAATGTTTAAATTATGTTTTTGCATAACTAAAATCTTGACTAGGAATTTTCTTTCTATGTTAGAATCCACCTAAGATAGTAACAGCTTGGTACTTAGAAGACTTATTTTCATTTCCAGATATAACGTAAGTAGACTGACCTCCATAGAAGTCGAGACCCTTATATGATATTATATGTGTTATGAAATTGCTACTTGGCAATGTGTGTTACTTGCTCTATATTAACTGTTATATTTTATCTGATTATCACTTAATGACACATCACTGGTTCCTATTATACTGTGCGAATGTGAGCACTGTACCATTGAGGGTCCCGATGCATCGCGGTGAATTACATACCACACGTATTTCAGTGCTAGCGTTGTGTTAATTTGATTAATCCGGTTATGTTTTTATAACTTTTTCACTCCTATACATATCGTAACAATACTATTCTTTTCTCTAGAACCACCACTAGAATGGCACCAGGACATAGACGTGGACGACCTCGTGGTAACCCTATCCCAGCCCCAGGAAATCCTATAGAACAGGACCTGCCTCCTCAGGCCGAACCTGAACCACCTCAACAGGCTGCACCTGGGAATGATATTGCAAGAGAAATACTGATCTCCCTCCAGAACTACATACTGCAACAAGCTCCACCACCTCCTCCACCACTGTATGAGCCTATGCCTCAGATGGCACCCAGGATGAATGACTTCGTTGAACGATTTCGACGACTGCAGCCACCTAGGCTGAACGGGAGAGAAAGTCATTTCGAGACCGAAGAATGGATAGCCGGGTTGGAACGCATTTTCCAACATATGATGCTAACTGATGTACAGAGAATCTTCTGTGCACAATTTCAGTTGGTGGAAGATGCAGCGCAATGGTGGGAATCCTATGAATGGACTATGAACGAAAAAGCTAGATAGACCCTTACTTGGGAGGATTTCAAGAAAGTTGTGCTAGACAGGTACTTTCCACGAGTACTGAGGGATCAGAAAGAACAAGAGTTTGTTAATCTCCGACAAGGAACTCTCTCGGTGATAAAGTACGAGAGAAAATTCAACCAGCTGTCCCGTTATGCTCTACATCTGGTGGACAATGATGATAGAAAAGCTCGAAGGTTTGAACAGGGTCTGAGGCCAGAAGTAGCAGGAATTGTGATTGGTCTTCAGATGCCAAGCTATGGAGAAGTTTTTCATCGAGCACTGCTAGTCTCGATCAGCCAGAATTTGGAGTACAAACAGACATCGACGACTGTTCCCGTCAATCGTAATTGGCAGCCAAACTTTAAGAAAAAATCAGTACCACCACCTGGGGGGAACGACTATAATGTTTCTCAAAATGATCCAAACTATTCAACATGTGGAAAGAGACACTGGGGACGAAGCAACCAGGGTAAAGTAACTTGTTTCCGTTGTGACCAACCAGGGCACAAAGTTAAAGAATACACTCAACCATCAAATGTCAATCGTCAACCAGTTAACAACATCCAGTACTACCCGCAGCAAGTGGATAACTACCAGACTTACCAGCCACCTGCACACAACAACCGTTAGTTGGGGCCACCAGTCAGAGTTCCACCTCACCGAGATGGGAAGTGATCAGGCCACGTGAATGCTATCCTAGAAGGAGGAGAAAACAGTGGAGGACAACTCCGATTGAAAGGACCTGAACATCCCGTGTAGGCACTAAGCGAAAGAGGTTAAGACTAGTAGGAGAAAAAAAAATCTAGATACTACTTAAAATAAGGGTATAGGGATTAGCCAAGCAATACCTAGAAGTTGAATTTCGGGGACGAAATTCTGTTAACGGGGTGAGGATATAATACCCCGTCCCGTTTTATACCTTTTATTTTTCCTAGAAACCTTAATTATATAATTTTATATTATTATCTTCGTTTCTTCTAATTTTATTATTTTTGTGTGCTACTGTGTAATTTAAATATATACTCAATTTCAAATTCCCGAATTCGAAGAAAGAAATTGAAATATTTCAAACGGATAAGGGACTACGAGAAATTAAATATTCAAAGTATAAAATTTAGGATTTCGATCTGTATAATTTATTGAGAATAATCGAAATACAATAAAATATTAATTGAGTTTTTAAACCGTATTAATTTTGATTTCGGAATTGAATTGGTGAACTAAACAATTCCTAAAGTGTATGAGGTGAGAAGGAAAATATCCTAAAATTCTAATTTTAATCCTACCCACACATTATTGCCTTCCTTTAAAATTAAATAATTAATTAAAATATAATCTCTCTATAAAAGAAAGGATTCCTCGTCTCTTTCTAATCCCAAATATCAATTTTCCCAAATTCACGCCCTCTCCCTTCTCTCTTAAACAAACGCGTCGCTCCCTCCTTCGTCTTTCACCGCCGATCGCCACCGCCTCCCCTTCCTCCATTAGCCGCGCCTCACCATCTCCTGTCGCGACCGCCGTTGTGCCACCGTGCTCCAGCACGCAGCGCAGCACCGCCGTCCCCTTCGCCCATCAACCGCCGCGACGCCTCTCGCAAGCAGAAGTCGAGCGCCGCCCGTCGCCTCTGTTCCCAGATGCCGCCCTTTGCAGCGACGACTCCTCCCTCCAGACGCCGCCGTCTCGCCACCAGCGCACCGCCGCCGCGTTTCAGCCATCGCCTCTCTTCCGCTCCGCCGCTCCTTAAACCCAGCGCCGCTTCTTTTTCCTTTTCCAGTTAGGTAGTTAAAAGGAAAAACTCCTTTCAATTCCTATTCTTTGTGTTCAATTAAATTTCACGTAATCCCTTTTTATTTTAATTCCGATGAAGATGATACCTGTTGCCGGAGTTTTGGAATCCCGAATAAGCCGTTATGCTGCCGAAATTATCCGACGGGCAATCAAACCTATAAACTATGTCGTTAGGCCGCTCGACTTAATTCACGAATCACTGATCGACGCCGTTAGGCTGCCCAATTTGGGACTCGTAAGATTTGCTATCCCCTTCTCCCTTTTTCTTTGTACCTTAGGGATAAGAGTCTTGTTCTTCCACTGTTGATATTCTGTAAAATGAAAAAGGAAAGATGAGTGCATTGTTTTCCTTGTTTGAAGTCCACCTAGGGACTGGGATTGTATATATGGATCGGGAATGTTAATGGACTTATATTGTTATTTTTCCCTACTGACGGTATTGACTTAGATGATGGAATTATTCTAGTTGGTATGTTACAGTTTTTTTAGAATAATAATGTTGGTTTTAAAAGCGTTATTTTGTCGTATTAGTTGAAATTGAATCGAAAAGTATAACAAAAGGGGATACATGTTTATATCCAAAATTAGAAACAAATGGAAAAGAGCATTTTTGGAAAATAATATTATTCTTTTGTTTTAAAAGTGACACAAGTCAATTTGATTAGTAATACTAATAATATATATATATATATATATATATATATATATATATATATATATTATTTTTAGTATTTATTATATAAAATTCTTTAAGCAAAATATTTATTAATAAAAGGAGTTTTATTTATAAAATATAAACTATATTCAAAGTTCTTTTAAAATAAGAGATGGAATTTTAGGAAGTAAAATATTAAATTGAGTTTTTATTATATTAATATTATTTATATAACTTTCTTATCCTTTTAATTATTTTCAAGAAAAATATTATATAGATATACTTTTAAAATTATAAAAGGACAAAGGAAATTAAAAGATTGTTTTATGAGAGTCGAAAGAGTCATACAACTAGAAAATTAGTAAGTACACTCCCCCAATACACCCACCCTTTTTAAAGTAGTGTATTTATCAAAATAGGGTGTGACCTTTAAGCAAGTCTATTCAATAGGTTTATAAGATAACAATACATTATAACTGTCGTTTCACCTCTCATAATTTAAAAAATATATATATGAAAAAAAGAATTTTATGAAAATGATATGTTTCACATAATTAAGCAATCATGAACCTTTGAGTATGTTTTGTGTAAGACCGTCCATTTTGATGAGATGAAATTTTTTCAAAGCATATAAGTAGGGATTGAGTTTAGTGGAGAAAAATAGACAAAAAAAAGTGATTAGGATGGTTGGGCAAGAATTAAACCTAAAGTTTTGAAAAAAAAAAAAATATATCTTCTGAAATTAGTTATAATTAAAAAAATCTTTAATAAAATAATTAATAAAAATTTCAATTAATAATTAATGATTTTTTAATATTATATGTTTTCAAATTTTAGGTTGTGTATATTTTGTTTTAGAGTACGTCTCTGCTAAACAAGTTTTCTTGCAAATCAAAGCGGTATTACTTTTTATTAAAAAAAATTATAATCAAATTAATACTTTTTAATAAAATAATTTATGCTGCTAAAAAAATACATACAAAATACAAATAAATTTGGTAGTAAAATTGGTTCGTAGTATACTTTGCCCCTTTTTTTTATGTTACTTCTCATGATATTTTTATAGAAATACGATAGCAATTTATATACAATATTTATTATTGTATTGATTTTCATCCCGTTTTATACAATAGTTAAACTGATAACAGGGATCGAAATCCTCAAAGGGTCAACAAATTTATCAAGAATTTTCTTAATTTTTCCTGAATAGTCAATTTTACTCGTACTATATTTTAATTTCGTCCGCAACTAAACAAACCCCCACAAACCCCATAAAATTTTAGACAAAAACACCCTTACCACATAATGGTTTGTAGACCTCCAAAAATAAGATGGGTGTAGAAATCAAGAGCGACAGGCCGACACAATAGACATTGTGTGAAAACACAGAGCTAGGAAGCTGATCTTTGAATAGGAAAAAGGGCGGATCCGCAGGGTCCCAAATTATTCGAAAAAGACCTTGTTCTTTGGAAGATCTATCTCGTGTCTGGTACTGCATGGTTCCACTCTGCAAGAACTTCGAATCATTCTCTTGAAGCTCATCCTTTTCATCATATATTATCCGCTTGCCCCGAAAAATGACCTCGACCAATAGGGATCATTGTCTATATTATCCCCATTTAAATCACTGAAGGTAAATTTTTTTCTTTTAAGAGAGAGTGCAGGTGTGTGTAAATACTTTTACAGCAACTAGCTAACGAGGAGGGAAAGAAGGCCCTTGAATAGTCATTTAACATAATACGTCATATCCACTTGAAGGAAATCAATTCTCGTCGAAAAATAAAATCACAAAAATCACAAACAAATCCGGCAAAACCACCAAGAATGCTTTAATTCCTGAAGCAAATTCAAATATTTCTGAAAAACAAAAATTGATCATTCGAGCTAAAGCCATAAAATTCCATAGTATCTTTGAATCACAAAATAGGCAAATACAATTGAACAAATTCACCAAAATAAAAATTACAAGAAATCACCCCACTCAATCTTAAAAATTGATCAGCAATACCATTAATCAAATTCTAAGATGAAAATACCCAACAAAATCATACATTCAAACCGGAAAATTTATTTAAATTCATCCATAAATTCAAATTGTTTGTGTACAGCCGAATTAAAACAATTTTTCGAAGTGTAAGAATATTATTGTCCAAAATTAAAGTATGCATAATTTTTTTTAAAAATCTTATTATTTTAAATGAGATATAA
Source organism: Ballota nigra (assembly GCA_947034835.1). Taxonomy (NCBI): domain Eukaryota; kingdom Viridiplantae; phylum Streptophyta; class Magnoliopsida; order Lamiales; family Lamiaceae; genus Ballota; species Ballota nigra. The sequence goes on from OX344730.1 coordinate 28,391,882, forward strand.
ATAGTCAATGGGGCATGCATAGTAGATTCTGAGTACTCTCTCCGCTCAAAATAAAGACAAAAAATGAATTTTTTATTAGATTTAGTCTCATTTTCTCTGACAATGTCCAATTTTAATTCCAAATCAGTTTGAAAAGTCAATGCAACATTGTTTCTAAAGTCCAAAATTGATGATTTACGGCAAGTTTGGAGCTAATGTGGCATCCAAGTGTGCTAATTATATCTGATTTTTCATTTTCATTTAAAATTTTATTATACATTATTATATAGAATTTTAATAAATAAATAACAGTCAAATTAGCTTCATGGCTGGAAATCCCCAATATTGTCTGTTATGTGTCACTCAATGAACCAAAACAACTTTTTTTGGGCAATTTGAACCTAAAATTTGACCTTGTTAGAGGCATTGAGACTAAATCTGATAAAAAATTAATTTTGAAACTAAGGGGACGCTTGGTTAACAACTCTTCAATGGTAATGAGAATGAGATTGAAAATTAGTGTAATTTGCATGGTTCATGAAAACAAAATCACTATATCTCCTCCTAAATAAGGTAACCACTACTCCATTTTGATTACCTTATTCTCTTCCTACAATCATCCTCCTCAATCACTCACTCATTCCTCCACCAACAACCATTTGTTGTCAACTTCTATTCCAAAATTAGGGCATGACACTAGCAATGGTGTCACCATTGGAACGTTTCTTCCCCTTGCATATCATTTTTCTTATGAGGGCATAAATGAAAATAAATTTTCATTCTCATTACCATTGAGGAATCGTTAACCAAGCGCCTCCTAAATCTATTTTGTCAAAAAGGTATGGAATGATCCGTGATTTAAACTCGGATATTAAGCATGGCATCTCTCCTTCTACTTATTATCTATATGATTAGAATTTATTACTGTGTCATATTTGTTTGATCCGGTTTATTTATAAGAACGATGTTTTATCTCTGTAGCATGATAACAAGTTTATATATTAGAATAAAAGAAAAGCAAATTGAGCAGACCACTTTATTAACAGAAAAACAAAAGTAGAAGATCTCGGGATAAATATTATAGGGATCCATTTACACAATTACAATTTTGGAATCCAGGAATTAGGGATTGAGCAGTGAATGATAAATGTGTTTGTTGAAGTAATGAGAATGAAGTTGTTATTAGTTAAAATAAATTAAATATTCTCACAAATTAAGAACGAGGAGCAGGTTCTCTGTGAACTCTGTTTTCTAGTGTATATATATATATATGTGTGTATAATAGAAACCGTGAACTCGGGAACATAAGTTTTTGTCAATAAATTAAAGAATTGTAACTATATTACATAAATTGAGAAAAAAGTTAATGTAATACAGTTTAACACAAGACATAATTCTCTTCATAAGAGAGGCGATAGTGCATTACATTTAAGTCTAAAACATATTTTTTTCAAATGAAAGTAAAAGAAGAAATGAATTGACTTTGTTTAGTACTTGTAGCTGAAATAGCATGACTCATTGCCAATCTAGTGGCTATGATTACAAGAATTGTCAAAGTTTTAATAGTAACTTGAAATATGGCAGCTGCAAGAAGGAAAAATGATGAAGAGCGGAAGGAGACACGCCCAGCCATTCTACCAAATAAAATGACAGAACTCCCATCATTTCGCTTTTCAAAGTTGAGAGCTCGATTCCCAAGGAGAATCCGCGCACGTTTCATAAACTGAAGGCACTAACATTGTTACTTTGTATTTCAATAACAAGATTTGTGGAGGAAGTTGGTCACACTTTTTGAAATGAATTGGTGGCCGCACTTCAACCAAACCATTTGCATTATTTTTATCTTGAGTCATCAGGAACTTAACCTGTTATTTGCAGCTGATCTGTCATCAAAGTATATTAAAGAATAATTATGATTTGTTTAAGATGTACAAAACTTTAGATCTAATCAAGTAGTACAAATATTTGATTTGTATAGACACTCAATTTATAAGCCATCAAAGAGAAGGATATCTTGGAAACAATCAAACTCATGTCAACATTAAGCATAATAGAATTTTGTTATTTTGTTTAGTAACTGCTTACTGCTAGTAACCCATCCCATGAAAAAGTTGATTGAACCAATTTCAAAAAAGTAAAAGTGGAAATGGAAAACTTAAAAAATCAATTCCAAAAAAGTAACCAGTAGACGACGATAAAAATCAAATGTTGCAAATTTACAGGACCAATTTCAAAAAATGAAAATAACTTGGACCAAAAAATTTATAATCTATCCATATAAATTTTTGCAGGCTTATGTATGTGCACTCCTACATTGTTTCCTTTACGTTTCTCAAGAAAATTCGTAAATTAGATAGGTAGGCCACCATTAAGAATTAGAGTTAATATCAAGATTTGTCTGGTAACTTACTCTGTGTCCGATTTTTTTCTTGTATGTTTTTAATTTATTAATTTCAATCCTTTTGGTTTTGAAATAATTAAAAACATACAAAATTAAAATAGAACACATAAAGACAAAAATTAACCCTGACCCAAATTGGATATAAAGTAAAAAAACATAAAAGACTAAAATTGCAAAAGTGAACAAAAAAAAATTGGACACGGCATGACGAATTTTTTATATTAAATCTTAAGAATTTTTTATATTAACTCTTAAGAATGGTTATAAAAGCACTAAATTAGTTTATACATATAATACCAGTTGTTTGCCAATAAATTGCAGGTGGAAAGACTTACTAAACATGCAATTCATAAGGAACGCCTTCCATGGTAATTAGCAATCCAGCTTATGATATTCCATAAGTAATTAAAGCAAACCTGTCCACCAGATCAGAAACTGCTGACAGCAAAATCCCACTAGATCTGAAGAAATTCCTGGAAAAATAATCAATGGCTTTAGAGATAAAAAATAATGACGAACAAAGACTAAAAGCAGAACATCAGGATAATTTTTTTAGGCCACTAATTAACAACGCTTTTAAAATGGAACAACAATTACACGAAACTTAAATATTAACATGGCTCTATTAAAATAAAATTTGGACTTCAGATTTCTGAACCAAACTAAAAAGATGGAATATTTTCACAAAATCAAAGATGGGTTTGCTACTAAATTTAAGGCATTCACAACCAGAAAATTACAGATCAAAGAAAAAAAAAGGACATGGATGAACCGTTTAAGGGCGTGACGGAAGAACTCCAGGAGTAAAGAAGCAAAGAGAAATGGAACAAGAAGGCAGATGAGCACACACAAGAAGTGGGGTGATTTTATAGGAGGCTGAGGAAATTAAAGTAAGGTTGTGTTTGGATGGAGAGATTTGGGATATAGATTTTAAATCCACAACCTAAATACACTCCACCTATTTGGATAAGATATTTGAATTGATGGATTTTAAATTTCTAGCTTTGAGCCTAATTCAAATTGGAGAAATTTTAAATACCTAGCAAAACCATGTCATTTGAAATTTATGGATTCTCAAATCCATTCATTTTCAAATCTCTTAGGCTATGTTCTTTTTGGGTTTTAAGTGGTTTTCAAAAACCAATTTTTTTGAAAACCAATGGTTTTTGTAATTCATGAGGTTTTTAAAATCTATTTTCTTTTTGGATTTTGATTATGGTAGATTTTAACTTTATTATGTAAAAAGTAAATGGGTGTTGTATAGATTATTTATAGGGTTGCAGGATTAGGATTTCAAAAACCTGATTTTAAAACCCAAACTAGAATGGGTTTTAGATTTCAAAATCCAAATTTTTAAAACCCAAAAAGAACACATCCTTACATTTCGAACGACTCCATCCAAATGCAAATTAAATGAATTAATTTTAAATCCCTCTAAAAGTTTGATGTTCAACTTCCTGGATCTTAATACAAGGACCCTAGATTCATGGTGGTTCGTTGGATATTTTTTAAGATCTCACATGTCATATATGCATACATGTGGAACAGAAAATGAAATACCAAAAAGGGCACAGATGGTCTCATTTGGCTGAAAACATATCTCCATACATATTAAATTATACATTTGTTAGGTCTCCTTAGTCCTCTTCATGATGGAATTGTCAATTCGGCCCATGAGTGAGGAGAAGTATTAGAGAATTAATATATATTAATTAATTACACACCACTCGACTAGTTCAAACATTTGCATAGTGGATTTGTCAATCCAACACACGAGTGGGTGAAAATACTACGAAAATAATATAATTGAATTCATTTCGCATAAGTCTGAACTTTCATATATGAACTTTTTTTAAATTATTAAAGTCAAATGTCTGGATCAAACCATTGAAAGTAATTCCATCCATATTAAATTATTCAAACTATTGGCCTCCTTTTCAAAAGGACGGAGTAGCGAATCCAGCTCACAAGTGGGGGGAAGTGTTAGGAGAATTAATATATATAATTTTTACCTCTCTTTTGAACTTTAAGCTGAAATAAAATTCTTTCATGGTATCAGAGTAAAAACTCTAGGTTCAAATGAATTGAAGAAGCAATTAAATATGACAAATAATAATGAATTTAGTGAGAGAGGGAGAGAGAGAAATTTTAACAGAATACAGGTATGGAATGAGCTCAACAGAGAGAAATAGACAAAAGATAATTGTAACGGTTGGGGGAAAAATTTGACGGATAATGAATTAAGTGAAAAAAAGAGAAAGAAAGGGAGCATATAAGAAAAAATAGTAATGGAAGAGAAAGAGGTTAAATAAAAATATGAGAGAGAAAACAGAGGGTATGGTGCTGGCTGATTAAGCAAAATTGTGTGCGGATGGAAATCTTGAAATAACACTTTAATATTATCCAGGTGTAGGTGGAACACTAGAAATAATACGTTATAACTGTCCATTCACCTCTCATGATTTTTTTTAAATAAATAAATACGATATAAAAAAATCACATAAAAAATCGTATAATTATGCAATTATGTCTCTTTGAGTATGTTTTGGGTAAGACCGTCAATTTAGAAGAGATGAAATTCTTTCAAAGTATATAGGTAGGGATTGAGCTGAGTGGAGAGAAATAGAGCAAAAAAAAAAGTGACTAGGAGCAAAATTTGGCAGATAGTGATGGATTAAAAAAGAGCGAGAATATACCAGAAAAAGTAGTAACTGAAGAGAAAGAGGTTATTGAATAAAAAATATGAGAGAGAGATCAGAGGAGATGACGTTGGTTGGATTAAGCAAAAACCAGGTGTGGACGAAAAACCGGAAATAATACATTAATATTGTCCATTTACCTATTGCAAAAACCAGGTGCGGGCAGAAAACTAAAAATAATATACAAATAAATATTTATTCTATCCATTTCCAATTTTAAGACTATGCAACTCCCGTGATTTTCTTTATAAATATTACATTAAATAAATGTATAACTTAACTATGCAATTATGTCTCATTGAATAGGTATTGGGTAAGATGGAGAATATAATTTGAGAATATAATATTTTGAAGTGATAAATATTAATTTATGTTAGTTTGTGAACCCATGAGATCGTCTCACAAAAGTTTGTAGGTGTATCTTTAGTCATCTGTTTATTTAAAAAAAAAAAATTACTCCCTCTGTCTCCTCTTAATTTTCAGAGGTGAGTGGGCACAATTTTAACAAAAACTGTTTTATTGACTTTTTGGACCAATAAATTAAGAGTATTTTGAAATAAAGTAGTTATTGTAAGAGTGTTTTATTTCCATAATCGAGGTGTTATTGTGGATAAAGCCGGCAATTTGGGCCCGATCCGCCCAGAATTTGGGCCGGGCTGGGCTAAAAAAATATATGCCCAAAAAAATTGGGCGGTTTTGGCCCGACAGGCCACTGGCGGCCCGCTTGGACTGACTAACTTTTTTTTAAAGAAAATATCGAAATTGGTGTTTTCACTTGTATTGTTATGAACTAAAGTAGATTAAGATATAAAATATATGTAAATTGTGAAAGTATAATGAGTTATGTTTTTTAGTACTTCCTTCATCCACCAATTTTTTTACTAATTCCATTTTTTGAAATAAACACTATTACCAAACAAATAAATTGGTACTACAATACCCTTACTTTATCTACTTTTTCAATAAAATACTAATTTTTATTAAAGTTTAATGTCCGCCACTAACGGGTAAAAATTTCGTGGACGGGGGGAGTATAATTTTTTATACAAAAAACAAACAAACAAACAAACAAACGGGTAGGGCCGGCCCATAAGCCTGCGGGCTAAGTTGGGTTAGGATTTTATAGGCCCGGTTTGCAAATGGACCAGCCTGATCCGTGAACAAAGCTTGGCCCACCGGACCAACCGATTTGCCTGCTCTAACTGTGGGACGTCCCAAAAAGAAAAGTGTGAAGATTAACAGGGGACAGAGAGAGTATTAAATAATTAGAAAAATAAACTGGATCATACCATGTCTCTACCAAGGATGAAATATCGTTATCGTAAATAAATGTCACAATCTTAAATGTACAGAAACTAGTCCTCTAACTGCACTTATTTCCCCTTTAACCTGCTATTATAAGTAACCATCAGGTTACATGTGACATGGTTAATTTTATACTATAAGTAACGAATATTGAACATGAACTTTTGAAAATAAAAATCTTCTGAAACTAATTAAAACTAATCTTAAAATAATTAACTAAGACTTTAATTAATAATAAATTTTTTTTTTTTGTTAATATTATATGTTTTCAAATTTTAGGTTGTGTATATTATATATTTTCAAATTTTAGGTTGCGTATATTTTATTTTAGAATACGTCTCTATAAGCATATCCATACATATTAAATTATACATTTGTTGGGTCCTTTTAGTCCTCCTCGTGATGAAGTTGTCAATCCAACCCAAAGTGAGGGGAAGTATTAGAGAATTAATATAAATTAATTAATTACACCAATCTACATGTTTAAACTTCTCCACAGTTGAGTTAACAATCCAACACGAGTTAGTGAAAATACTAGGATATAATATAAATGAATTCATTTCACACAAGTCTGGACTTTCATAGATGAACTTCTTTCATAGTACCAGAAGCAATGGTCTAGGAGCAAACCATTGAAAGTAACTCTATCCATAATAAATTTTTCAATCGATGGACCTCCTTTCCAAAAGGACGGAATAGAGAATCCAGCCCACAAGTGAGGGGAAGTGTTAGGAGAACATAAATAACTTTAACCTCAATAATTTCAACTTTTTTATGAAATGAAATTCTTTTGTGATATCAGAGCAAACACTCTAGGTTCAAATGAATTGAAGAAGCAATCAAGTATGAAAGATAATACTCTGTCCGTCCCCTAATAACTTTCATAATTTCCTTTTTTGAACGTCACACAATAACTTTCACACCCCAAATATGGAAATAAAACACTCTCACAATATCTACTTTAATTTAAAATACTATTCATTCATTGGTTGAAAAAGTCAATAAAGCAATTTTTCTTAAAATCTGTGTCACCCCACCTATGAAATTTAAGAGGGGGCGAAGGGAGTAATGAATTCACAGAGAGGGAGAGGGGGGGGAGAGAGATAGATAGATAGAGAAATTATAACGGAATACAGGTAAGGATTGAGCTCAGCGGAGAGAAATAGATAAAAAATAATTATAACGGTTGGTGGCAGAAGAGAGATACAGACAGACAGAGAAAAAGAGAGCATATAAGAAAAAATAATTCTGGAAAAAAGGTTATTTATAAATATGAAAGAGAAAACAGAGAGTATGGTGTTTCTTGATTAAGTAAAAACCTTGTGTGGATGGAAATCTTGAAACAACACATTAATATTATCCAACCAGCTCTTGAGAAAATAGGGTGCAGATGGAACACAAGAAATAATACATTATTACTATTCATTCAACTCTCATGATTTTTTTTAAATAAATATGAAATAAAGAATTACATAAACATGAAAAAATTTTGCATTATTATGCAATTATACCTCTTTGAATATGTTTTGGGTAAGATCGTCCATTTAGAAGAGATGAAATTCTTTCAAAGCATATAGGTAGGGATTGAGCTCAATGGAGCGAACTAGACAAAAAAAATTGAGTAGGATGGTTGGGGGCAAAATTTGACAGATAATGATGAATTGAAAGAGATCGAGAAAGTCCAAGAAAAAATAGTAACAGAAGAGAAAGAGATAACTGAATAAAAAATATGAGAGAGAAACCAGAGGAGATGGTGTTGGCTGAATTAAGCAAAAACTAGGTGCGGGCGGAAAACCGGAAATTACACATTAATATTGTCCATTCACCTCTTACAAAAATCAGGTACGGATGGAAAATTAAAAGTAATATATTAATAAAGATTCTATCCATTTCCAATTTTATGACCATTCAACTCTCGTGATTTTTTTATAAATGTTACATTAAATAAAAGTATAACTTAATTATGCAATTATGTCTCTAATTTGAATGAAAATTTCATTTTAGCAAATCTCCGTCCTGTCTCCAACAATGCTCCAACCTTTCAATAGTACTTGTCAAAGCAATATAAAAACTTTAAAAACAACCTAAAAAGTGATTCCGACACAGCCAAAAAATTATGATTGAAAATATCGTTTTAGCAAATCTCTGTCCTGTGTCCAACCATGCTCCGACCTTTTAATAGTACTTTTTAAAGCTATATAAAATTTAAAATATTCATGTCACTCAATCCATGTAACTTTTTTGTCGTTCGTAAGGTAAAACGACAAAAAAAGTGATTCTAACACAGCTCCGTCACAAAATTATGATTGAAAATGTCATTTTAGCAAATATTTGTATTATCTCCAACCATACTCCGACTCTTCTAGAGTACTTGTTAAAATTCGATTAAAATTTAAAAAATAGATTTAACTCAAATTCATGTATCCATTTAGTCATTCCTAGGGTAAAACGACCTAAAAAGCGATTCTGATATAGCTCCGTCGCAAAAATTTGAATGATAATTCCATTTTAGCAAATCTTTGTCCTTTCTCCGACCTTGTGTTCGATCTTTCTCCAACTTAATTATTTTCGTCTTTTCTAGGGTAAAACGACTTAAAAAGTGGTTTCGACTGGGCTTCGTCACGAAATTATGTTTGAGAATGTCGTTTTAGTAAATTTCCGTCAGGTCTTCGATATTTCAAGAATACTTGTTAAAATTCAATAAGAATTAAAAAAAATGGACAATGTCAATTTATTAATTAATATTAATAATATAAGGCATTTTTGTTTGGTGTTTTATAATGACACAAAAAATATTTTATTTTATTATAATAAAAATAATAATCTTATATTTAAAAAAAATATTAATAATTAATATTTATTGTGAGACATATATATTGAAAAAAAATTATTTCCCTTATCAATGGTAAAATTATATAATTTTATACTCCTAATTTTTTTTCATTTTTGGAATTAGTATAATATTATTTATAGGAATGAGATATGAGGAAGGAAATAGGAGTAGAAAGAGGAAAAGTAATAAAAGAGTAGGAATAAGAATTAAATCTATAATATATAAAGCACCCTATTTTTCCTAATCTAGATTTGGGCGGGAGTTAACTATGACCGTTCACTGTTTTTGTGTGTTTTGATCTACACCGTTTGTTCCGATTATGGTATCTGGCGTTTCATCTGGGTATAAATATATGCTGAATTGATGCATTTTTTCCCTTATGGTTTCGGCCGTTTTTTTTTTTTTTTTTTGCTTTTCGTGTGTATATATATATGTGCGTTGTTCTATGTCTCATTCACCGAGTAATGGACCTTCTGGTGGTTTGGTTTTTCGACTATGGCCGTATGATTCCTTTCCATTGGATGCTTTGTTCTGCCGCTTAATGTTATGCTGTTTTGTATATGTGGTGATGATCTTCAGTGTACGTCCAGTGTCATTGTTTTCGATCTCGGTATTGACTAGATCTTCGATTCCACAGTTATCGTGTTGATTGTAATTTTGTTATTGAATTTTGTATACCTTTTGTATATTAGGTTAGGCGTTTCTTGCCTGTCGATCAAAATTGTTACTTATAATGTAATTGGATTAATTGATCAATATAATGAATTGGTTTATTCGTTGCTTTTATCAAGTTTTGATATTCCTCACGCTTGAAATTTGAGACGAGTTCTTTGGATGATTGAAACAGTTTAGGTTAACGATTTTTTATTATGCAGAAAGTCTTGATATTTTATTTAGATTTGTAATTCGTCGTTGGTTGTTCACCTTAGTGTGAATTGGGTTTTTCGTAGCTATTGGATTTGTAGTTCAACACAGTTTGATGTGTTTGATAATATGTGTTTAAACGAAGTGGTTAAGTTTGAATTTGGAATGGGTATAGAATTATCATGTTAGATGGAAAGTAGATATTAATGGTAAATGAGTATGTAAATAATAAATGTATTAAATGGACGAAATTTTCTATTCTTTTCCTAATTGTTCGCACAATTAGCGCAAGTCATGGGATATAGTTTAATTTTCTTTTTTTTCCTAAGTGAACGATTTTTTTTTCCTAACTAATTGGTGTTGCTAATTTATCAATTTGATGCCAGCGTTTAATTAACAAAAAATAATTTCAATTTTCCATATTTGGGCTTTTAGTATCCCTTTTCAGATTAAACCTAATCGAAGTGTAGAAGTATAATTGTTTTGTTATGACATAATTTTCAATTTATAATTTATTTTTAATCTTCAGCGTAATTTATAATTTATTGTTGAGTACATATATAATTGTAAATATAATACTCCCTTCGTCTTGAAACTACTTTCATAATAGATGATAACACATATTTTTGAGAAAAAAAAATATTTGTTTTGTTGTGACATAATTTTCAATTTATAGTTTATTTTTTATTTTCAATATAGTTTATAATTTATTTTTAACTTCATATATAATTGTAGATGAGATGCTCCCTTTGTCCCGAGATTACTTTCGTAATAGATGATAGCACATACTTTTAAGAAAATAAATATTATGTGAGTTTGAAGTTGATTAAAATAATATTCACTCAATATGCGTGGTTAAGCAGTGGGTTGTTGATGTAAATTTTGTTTATTCTTTAAAATATTCATATGAGTTTAAAAACATTAAGGAAAAAAGTAATAAAATATTTGATTAGTTTCAAAAGATTCAGTTTTCTACTATTGCGTAAAAGCTGGAGTCGGTTTAATCTATTCCATTTTAATTATTTTCAAGGACTCCTAAAATTGTGGAATTGATAAGTTCCCACCTCTAATATTGATTTTTTGTTAAATAATGCAATAAGTTTTAATAAAACACAAGATGTAAACTTGATGTTTTGATACTACGGTTCACTAAAATATTAGTTCAATAATTCATGATTATGATATAATCTAATTTTAATTTTGTTTTTTGTATCATTCCTTTGAGAAAAAATTATATCATTTTCAGAGCATACTGCAAATTGTGGAATTTGTTTTTTGTTATGTGAAAAATTATCATTGTTAAAGAATAATAATGCCAAATTTATTGGACTTCTTTTAAAAAATTGAGGTGTGTATTTCAGTTTTTTGGAATATTATAAAAAAATATTTGTAATTTAACGTATATAAATCCCGTATTATATCAATTTATTTGCAATGTAACTCCATTGAACCCATTAAAACACATTTTGTCGTGTGGAGTGTGAGCTTTTTAATTTTGTTTCATAACTATGATTCCTAATTGTTCGCTCCACTAACCCATGTCATGGGTTATTAATTTTTTTTTTATTCCGATAGTATTGGTCTTCCTAATTTATCAACTAGATTCCAATGTTTAAAATTGGTCTTCCTATTTTTTTTTAATTCTGATGGTATTGGTATTTCTAATAAAATGTAGGGCCGGTTATTTGTACCTCATTTTAATGGAAGTACACCCATTAAATTATTAATAAAATTTATAATTAAATTAAAATAACTATTAAAATGGCAAAAATACCCTTTTCTTATTATTAAAGCTAAAATATATTGTAACTACACCCACCATGATTATATCTCTATCGCGCGTACTGAAAGTTCAAGGGATAATTTTTTTTTTCTTTTGCGATTGCTACCATAACAATCGTTCAGAGTTGCACGTGCTGCATTGTGATCGGATATTACAAGAATGAGGTCGTCTGGTGGTGCTAAATATGCATATGTAAGTGTTTCATTTAAAAAAAATCTAGGTTTTTTTTCTAAACCCTTTTGGATTATGTTTATGACTTATTTTATACTCTAATATAATTATTATATTACTTTTCAAAATTGTATGGATTGGGAACGTGAATAAGATAGCATAAATATTTTAGCGCGTTTATTTGTTGATATTTCCTCCAACAGTAACACACATTTGTTCTAATAGTAACACATATTTTTAGTAACACACATTTACTCTAACTTTAACAACTATTTGCAGTAATACACATTTACTCTAATATTAACACATTTTGCTTCAATAGTAACATATATTTTCTCTAACAGTAACACACCATTTGCTCCAATAGTAACACATATTTTTAGTAACACACATTTACTCTAACTTTAACATCCATTTGCAATAGTAAACATTTACTCTAACATTAACACACTTTGCTTCAATAGTAACACATATTTCCTCTAACAATAACACACATTTGCTCCAATAGTAACACATATTTTTAGTAACATAAATTTACTCTAACATTAACACACATTTGCAATAACACCTATTTACTCTTATAGTAACACACTTGCTTCAATAGTAACACATATTTCCTCTAACAGTAACACACATTTGCTTCAATAGTAACACACATTTACTCTAACTTTAACACTCATTTGCAGTAACACATATCTACTCTAACATTAACACATTTTCCTTCAATAGTAACACATATTTCCTCTAACAGTAACACACATTTGCTCCAATAGTAACACGTATTTTTAGTAACACACATTTACTCTAACTTTAACACTCATTTGCAGTAACACATATTTATTCTAATAGTAACATACATTTGCTCCAATTGTAACACATATTTTTAGTAACACACATTTGCAGTAACACATATTTACTCTAACAGTAACATACATTTGCTCCAATAGTAACACACATTTGCTCCAGTAGTAACATATATATTTTTAGTAACACACATTTGCTCAAATAGTAACATATATATTTTTAGTAACACATATTTTCTCCAATAGTAACACACATTTGCTCCAATAGTAACACATATTTTCAGTAACACACATCTCTTCTAACATTAACACACATTTGTTCCAACAATAATACAAAATTTCAAGAACTTTTTCAAGACAATAGATCGAACAGGTAGCGTGTAAAATTTGTAATAAAACTTTTGCATTCCTGTTAAGATAATGAGAATTGATCTGTAGAGAAAAGTTAAGGAGAGAAGGAAAAAAAATGAATTTCGGTGGGATCGGGTTGGCACGCGGCTGTTGAAAATGGGGGGAGGGAAAGGGGTGGGGGCGGGCGACAGACTATTGGAATTGGGGGGTTGCAATTGTTGGGAGGGGGAGGCGTGCGACTATTGCAATTGGTGGGGATGGGGTGGGGGAGGGGGGGATATCTGGAATACAGGGGTTGTGATGGCGGAGTTGCAGGACTGTTGAGACTTGAGAGACGCGATGATAGAGAAGCGAGAGGCTGAAGATCCATTTTTAGAATATGAATTATTCTACGGATTTCGGATCCATAGAATATTTCATATAATAATTTGTGTTGTTTTAAATAGACCTATTATTGGGAAGTGTAGATTACTTAATAATCGATTTTTTTAATTGTATTTATGGGAGATTTCAATTAGCTAACATATACCTTCCATATAATTAAAATGCCTCTTCTTTTTTGTGGTGTATGATACTACATTCTATCTCTGGCTGTCCTTGAGTGAAGGATCTGAGGCTGCTCTCAGTTTTCACGGTAAGTATGAGGTGCGTAATTTTTTTTATCAATTGTGTTGTACTTAATAAAATTATATTTTTATTTTTCATGACTTTATGATTTATATTTTCTATATATTTGTATGTAATACATATAATATTGCCTTTGTGTGTTATTTTTTATAATTATGGTTTTGTGTGCATATGAAAATTAGGATTTTATGGTGTTTTTTTTTTTAATCCAGATTTGTTATGATTATATTAATATTGGGGTTGTTTTGTATTGTATATTTTATTGTGTTTTTGTGTATATCTGATAGACTTCTTTATAATTATTATTTCCGTCATGTGATTTTGTTTACTTGGTTTTTTTTTCTTAATAGATAATACAGTGTGATTTTCGTCATCTTGACAGTACTATTGGTTTTCGTGATATTGTAATAGAGACCTGTTCTGGACAATTACAGCGTATAATCGAGCTGAATCCATCGTATCTTGCGTTATAGTATCCCCTACTTTTTCCATACGGTGAGGACGGGTACATGGAGGACACTCTTTTTTCTCAATTTGCAGTTGGAAGGGTGGGCCAAAGGGCTGGTATAAGTGTTAGGGAGTTTTTTGCATATTGGTTACAAGAAAGGTCTATGGAGCCAAGTACTATTTTGTCATGTATAAGGTTGACAAAACAATTTGTGGTGGATGCTTACATGATGGTTGAATCTGGGAGGCTTTTGTATATAGAGAATCATCAAAATAAACTTCGTATTGATATGTTTTCCAGTATTGAGGATGCATATTTGAGTGTTGAAAGAGAAGGAAGAGGTGTTGGTAAACGAATTGTTTTGCTAACTTCTTTTACTGGTGGTCCACGTTATATGATGCAGAATTATCAGGATGCCATGAAAATTTGTCAGTGGATTAGTTACCCACAATTGTTTATAACAATAACCTATAACCAGAAATGGCCAGAAATTGTATGTTTTATGTCTGTAAGGGGTCAAAGTGCAGAAGATCGTCCTGATATTGTATGTCGTATTTTTAAGGTGAAATTGGATGGTTTAATTCGTGACATTTGACGTAAAAAAATATTTGGTACTGTTAGGGCAGGTATGCTACTTTTTTTATTGTTCTGTTATTTTTTCTACAATTTCATACTAATGTATTTTAGTAGTCATGTTTATTATTTTATTATTTTTTTCAGTTGTTTATACAGTTGAATTTCAGAAGCGTGACTTGCCTCATGCGCATATATTGGTGTTCCTTGCAAGTAAAAATGAGATTCCATCTGGTGAGGCTATTGATCGAATAATTCAGCTGAGTTGCCTGATGAGTCTGGTGATAAACAGTATTTTGAGGCGGTGCGTGATTTTATGATGCATGGTCCATGTAGGTCAGGTGTTAAGTATTCACCGTGCATGACTGATGACGGTGAATGCTTCAAAAGATTTCCAAAAAACTTTGCTTCCGAGTCCTCAATTGATGATGATGGTTACTCTATAATATAGGAGAATGCACGATGGAAGAACATTTAAGAAAAAAGGTATTGATTTGGACAATCGATGTGTTGTTCTGCATAATCGTTACCTTCTTCTAAAATATGGGGCATATATAAATATTAATATGTGGAGAGAGACTTGAAATGACATTTGTTTTGAAATAAATAAAATATAAGTGTTGTCATTTATACCTTTGTGCGTTGAAATACTATAATAATCCTTAAAACATATATAATATTTTAATAATCTCTAAAGGATACCTTATGATTTAAACAATCACTTATACTTTTGAAAGGAACAATCACTTATACTTTAATTTAGCTTTCACATTGAATTGTGTTCATGTCGAACAATATAATAAATTAATAATATTATGATGAATATAGGAATATGTATAAATGTTTAAAATATAGAACATATAATATAAAAATCATTATATTAAATTATAGAGATTAACGTGACTGCCGTGCGAAGCACGGGTGGATATTATCCTAGTGGTATATGAAACATTTCATTTGTAAAATGGGTAAAAAAAGAGTTTTTATAAAAAAAATTGGTAAAAAAAGAGTTTGTATGTTAATCTTTGGGTAAAAAAGAGTTTGTCCCTATAAATAATTTTAACCTCTCTATAAGTTTAAACTTTTAGATAAAATGAAATTATTTTTTAATATCAAAGCAAAAACTCTAGGTTCAAATGAGTTGAAGAAGTAATCAAATATGAAAGATAAATGAATTGAGAGAGACAGGGGGGAGGGAGAGAGAGAGAGTATAATGCAATACAGGTCGGGATTGATCTCAACAAACAGAAATAGACAAAAGATAATTATAACGGTTGGTGGAAGAATTTGACGGATAATATATTTAGAGAGAGATAGGGAGAGAAAGAGAGAAAAAATAGTAATAGAAGACAAAGAGGTTAATTATAAATATGAGAGAGAAAATAGAGGGTATGGTGTTGGCTGATTAAGCAAAAAACCTTATGCGGATGGAAATCTTGAAATAACACAATAATATTATCCAATCAGGTCTTGAAAAAATCAGGTGCAAATGAAACACTAGAAATAATACACTATAACTTTTCATTCACCTCTCATGAATTTTTTTTAAAATAAATATGAAATGAAGAATTACATAAAAATGTAAAAGTTTGGCATAATTTGCAATTATGTCTCTTTGAGTATGTTTGGGGTAAGACCGTGAATTTAGAAGAGATGAATTTAGGTAGGGATTGAGCTCAGTAGAGAGAAATAGACAAAAAAAAGTGACTAGGATGGTTTGGGGCAAAAAATTTTAATAATGAGGAATTGAAAGAGAGCAAGAACATACAAGAAAAAATAGTAATGGAAGAGAAAGAGATTATTGAATAAAAAAATATGAGAGAAAAATAAGAGGAGATGACGTTGGTTAGATTAAGGAAAAACCAGGTGCGGACGGAAAATCTGAAATAACACATTAATATTGTCCATTCACCTATTGCAAAAATCAGTTGCGGGTGGAAAACAAAAAAATAATATAAATAAAAATTTTATTCTATCTAATTCCAATTTTAAGACCATTCAACTCTCTTAAGTTTTTTTATAAATATTACGTTAAATCAAAATGTAACTTAATTATGCAATTATATCTCTTTGAATAGGTATTGGGTAAGACTGAGCATATACTTTGAGAATATATTATTTTGAAGAGATAAATATTAATTTATGTTAGTTTGTGAACTCGTGAGATCGTCTCACAAAACTTTTGTATGTGTTTTATTTGTATCGTTTATAGGTCTTTTACGTTTTTGGTGTGTGGGGGCATGTATACTTGATTCACTTGGGACCTCAACCCTTTAGGGTGCATTTATTGCAGGTATATGCGATTTAGTTACACCTCTATGGTCAGTGAACGCGTCTGACAGATTGTTTGCTAAATTTTGCAAGTAAATGATCTTCAGAACTTCCAGTTCAGATTTACTAGTGCGTGGATCTAGATACTGAAGATCACTTATGTTCCACGTAAGTTCCCGGCATTCATTCAATTTTGAATTCGAATCTCCCCCTAATGCCTGGAAGTGATCTTCATCGAACGTGCAGTCAGCGAACCGGGCCGTTAATTGATCCTCGGACAAAGGTTCTAGGTATTTCTGGATGGAGGGAGAGTCAAATTCAAGGTTCTAGGTATTAGTAATGTCCACATCAAATATTCTGGATTTGATATAATAAATCTACTGGATTTATAACATTAATAAAGCCAAAACACGAGCAACAACACAAGTCTACAAAAATTGAGAGAAAAAGAACTCCATTGAATAGTAATTTAACATAATACGTCATATCCAATTGAAGGAAATCAATTCTCGTCGAAAAACAAAATCAGAAAAATCACAAACAAAATCCGGCAAAACAATCGACACTGCTTTAATTCATGAAGCAAATCCAAATATTTCTGAAAACCAAAAAAAGATAATTCGAGCTTCGAAATTAAAAGCCATAAAATTCTGTAGTATCTGTTGTAAATCTAGAAGATTTGATGTGGACATTACTTATGGGCCAAGTAGCCTTATAGGCTTTAGGGTTCTGATATTATATATATATCTCCTTACTCAATATTGTAATACACACATAAATATAGTGAAAACTCCTGACTTGGTACGCCCCCAGACGTAGTCATTCATGACGAACTGGGTAAACAAATCGTTGTTCTTATTCGCGCCTCTTTATTTTACAACATGTTATCAGCACGAGTCTCTACCCTCAGTTAATCGGTACGAATCTCAATTTATTTTTCAATAAGCATGATAATTAATTATCGTACCAATTTCTAGATCCCTATGTGCCATGAATTTACTGTGCACTTAATTTATACATTGCATCTATATTATTGTGTCTGCAATCATTAATTAATTGGATCGAAATAATAATAATAATTTTAATCTGACCGCCAACGGGGGAAATCTTTTGGGGGGAAATCTTTTGGGCTGAATTTTTGGCCCTTTATAAATGATTTTTCTGCTATTTTTATCTGGGCCAATCCTTTTATGAAAATAAAATGTAATAATTTATTGCATATTAATTAAGCCCAATATTTTTAGAATTAATTTTTATATTAGCTCTCAAAATATTAAATAAACTGTCTCTTGGAATTTACTAATCCATTTCGTGTTGAGCTTTCTTTTGGACTCGATACATGTATGATTGCTCCACCCACTTGAGACATGTCCAAGGCTGTCTGATGCTAGCCGAATCCATCAACAGATTTGTAGGAACCCTTACCGTAGGTTTCCGCCCTGGTAAAAGGCTTAATTCTTTCTTTTATATTTCTAGCAATTAGCACTGTTTGCGCTCTTTATTTTGTCACAACATATGCATGTGAATTATTTCTGTAGAAATTAGGATTTATGTGAAAATCCTTGTGTGTCTATCATTACCTTTGCTGCTAATTTAATTCACTCAAACAAATGTCCTGAATTTTCGCATACAAGTTTGCCTAAAGCAAACATGAGTTTTGACTAAAAATTTGAATTTGAATAGTTGCTCCAACTTGTATACCTATTTATCTGAATTAAATTTACATTATTAGTTATAGTTCACATATATTGTCTGGGTAGGCGGCACCCAATATTTGTCGGACCGTAAATCATATTTGGGTAGGCGGCACCCAATATTTGCTCCTTTGTGATTGAGCATGTAAATTAAATCTTCTTTCTCCCTTGTTAATGAAAATTCAAATCGTATGTCTCGCCATGTCCATTTAAAACGTAGTGAAAATGCTTGGTATTACTAGGAGAGAATTTTTATGAGCTTACTCTCGATGATAATAACTACGTGACATGGGCCATAGATGTTGAGATTCATCTAGTCTCATCCTAATTAAGCGGAATCATTATCCATGGTCCAAAATCCACTGATGCCCAGAAGACAAAAACGTTGATTTATCTCAGATACCACTTAAATCAGGACTTGAAATATGAGTACCTTACTGATATGGACCCTAGCATTTGGAAATCCCGGAAGGATTAATTTTATCAACAAAATGATATAATCCCTCGGGCACAATACGATTGACTGAATCTCCATTTTTAAGATTTATATCTATAAACAGAGTACAATTCTACCTTGCATCGCATTGCATCTCAGTTAAAATTATGCCAGCAGCAAATTACTGAGGCCGAGTTGATACACAAAATCTTATCAACATTTCATGCTAGTAACCTTGTACTCCAGCAGCAGTACACCTCTCACTCAGAGCTAATTTATGCATTTTAAGTGACAGAAAAATATAATCAACTCCTGATGAGAAATTACAATACTAGACTGGTTGACCCACAAGCAGTGCCTGAAGCACATGTTGTAGCTCAAGGGAGCCTGAGTGGGCGTAAGCGTGGAAGGGAAGAAATACGCAAATTCAAGCACTTGATTGTGGCTTATCGAAAGATACAAAAGGACAACAAGCGCATGACCCCTCAGGGTGAATCTCACCATGTAAGTCTGCTTGAAGTAGATTTTGATATAGACAACGATGATCTTTTAAGCGTGGAGCTCGAAGATTTTGGAGACAAAGAGTGATTTACATAAATGGACATTATTAGTATCCTGACTTAGGCTTTGAGATTCTTCTTGCTTCATTTGGGACAAATTTAATGTAATTTTGGCCCCATCTTTGCCCAGAAGGCAGTTGCACTGATTAAATTCTCCGATACCATCTCAATAAGATATCAACTGTTTATAAAATACCTGAAGGATTATATTCATCGTCATTTATAAAAATCCCTGAATGATCATATTCATCGACAAAATTTGAGTAAAATCGATAGCAGAAAATATCGATGGATAAAAATTATGGCTAATGCCAAATAATTGTTGAGATGGTCGAGATCGAGTATTCTCCAAGCGAATCTCAGCATGCCAGTTTGTCTAAAGCAAATATGAACATTCTCAGTGACATGACATTAAAGACTATGAGTTGTCAAGATACATAGTGTCATTATTTTGTGATTTTTTTGCATGTTATAACTATATGCTTTGTCATGATTAATATTGCGAAAAAATTACAACTCAATTACCGGATGTCTTTAACAACTCCAGCAGAGTTACCGAATCTCATATTTATATAGAATATTCCCGGTTAAAATTTATGTCCTTGAGGACAAAATATCACATGCTAATGAATCTAAAGCACGTCTGAAGCGTGAAAGACCTTATTAACATAATCCAACCTCCTAAAGTGTTGTAGATCTGGTCTTAAAATCCAATTTAGATTCATACATATTATAACATGAGCGGTTAGTCCATCTAAAATAATAATGTGATATGCCGGATTTTGTCTAAGTTCATTGGCTATATGACACATCAACCCCTTTCGTAAATAAATTTATGGCATGTACAAAGGGTGAACTTAGAGTACGACTGAATCGTACTTTTTTAGAATGGTTTCTTTGAGATATTTGTGGACTGATTATCCTAGTATGGGGATCATTTTGATAGCTAATGGTCATAATTAATGCTTTCACACGGTGGTCTTATGTATGCTTGTTATCCACATGCAACCACGCTTTTGTCAAGCCTATTGCAACACTATTGAGCTTAGTTCTCATTTCCCAAATTATCAAATTAAATCCATCACATTGACTGCATTCAATGTTTAGTATATGGCATGGGAAAATTAAAGTGAAGCCTTAAGTCCCTTACGTCCACGCCATAATGGTCTAGCTGAGTCTATAATTTAATGCATCAAATTAATCGCTAGACCGTTATTGCAAAAATTCCAACTTAGCTACATATTAGGGGCATGAATTTTACATGTAGCTACTCGAATTCAAATCCGACCAACTGCATATCATTAGTACTCTCATCTACAACTGGTGTGCTGAAAATAATACATCATCTCCCACTTGCGAACATTCTATCGTGCAGTACGCGTGTTGATGATCTTTTCTAATCGATGTTGATTAGTGGCTGTTTTTACTAAGCAAGATCATCAAACAAATACTAAGATCATGGAATTTAGCTAAGTATAGAGCAAGAAATAAATTGACAAGAGTTTGTCTAATATTTTCAATTATGGAAAGAATCCCCCTCTTCTTCATGCAAATGAAGAAGTCTATAAATATATAATAGAGCCAGAATTTCTATATATAGTTTTGGCTCCAAATATTTTCGTCCGTCGATCAAGAATGCTGATTTTTTTATTGTTCGTTGGATCGGTCTCTGTGTTATATATGGTATAGTTTTTATTGTTACAATTTATTGTTTTCATCAAATTTCTCATTTTCTTTTTTCTCTTTGTCATTAGACCTTCAATTATGCTACCGTTACATTTTGTTTATCTATATATAGACGTCTCCATTGTTCAACTTTGCATCATTCATTGGTTTTTTATTGCTGTGTTTGTTTTTTTCTTGCAGCGGAGATATAGTCGGATGAACCATACTATAATTTTTGTAGTCGAATCATCTTGAAATTTCGACGAGAGCAAGGTTTTTCTTTCTCGAGGTTTTAGGTTATCAGTGTATTGAGTGTATGAATTTTGTTTTGGATATATTTTTTAGGGAGTTTCTTAGCGGTCTCAAGATGATATGTATCTTTAGTTGTATTGTTGTTGATCGCACAGTGATTCATCCAATTTAGTATTGTATCTAGGTTTGAATATGTGTATTTTATACTTTCGGTTATGATGTAATGGAAAAATTTTGTAGCCCAGCAGGGTACCTCATCTTTACTGTTGTATTCATCACTTTGCAGAAATATAAGGCCCCGTTTGGTGGGGTAGAAAAGGGCAGAAATAGTCCATAAATAAATAGTTTATGTTGTTTGATAGATAGGATAAGTTTTCCCCTTTTTCACGGTCAGGTCTAAATATCCTACAATTTGAATAACACACCTCTAAAACCAAATCGGACCCAACACATCCGATTTCTTTTCATAGCCCAACTGAAATCAAGAAAAAGTAAGAAATTTTTTATTTTAACCCTGCACTATCAACAAATCCAGAAGTTTTTCTTCTTCCCACAGTTTTGTAACTAGCAGCAAGAAACTTTATAAAATAGAAAACAGAGAGATTGAAATCATTATCAACCAAAATGAGAATTTCATACATGCACCGACAAAGATACAAAGCAATTTGTGAAATCCAACTAAATGGGTCGCGGTGGAGCGCGAAGTGAGAAATAGGGGTGGCGTAGTAGCGAGAGGGAGGCGCCTTTGGAGAAATAGAATATCTTGATCGCGGGGCAGTGCAAATTAATTGGGAACCGGCTGAAGGGAAGCAGATCGGATGACGGCGAAATAGATCGGATGACGGCGAAAGTGGTTGTGGGAATTTTTATTTTCAGAAGAGCGCTGAGGAAGAAATGGCCTTTTAGATCCGTAAATGAAGGGTGAAGGCATTTTTTTTATTAAGTCATCGTACTTTGTTCTTAAATTAAAATTGAGTTAATTGAGTTTTTGATATTCGAAAATTAAAAAATGTTATGGCGAAACATTTTTCCAAGGAAAGTGGTTGTGTTACCAAAATATGCTATTAATTGAGTTTTGTAATGATTTAAATAAGTTTAATGCATTAGTTGAGTCTTATAATGTTTAATTGTGTTTTGTTGTTATTGATTTATAAATAAATATAAATTTGGTGAAAAATGAAATATTATTGAAGGGTAAAATAGTATTTTTGACGTTTTCTTATGCATTATAATTTCTACCAAACAAACTACTAATTTTTATACCATTTAAATTACATCCTACCAAACAATCACATTAAATATCTTTTATCACCTATCAACAACAAATCCAGAAGTTCTTCGTCTTCTCATCATTTAGCAAATCAAATAATTTAGCAACCAAAATTAAAATTTCATACATGCATCAGTGAAGATACAAAATAATTTTAAAATTCTAGATAAATGCGTCTAGAATATTTTTCCAATTGAGTTATTTGGTTCTAAAAAATTAAAATTGAGTTAATTGATTTTATGAGTTCTTAAAATTATTTTATTTGGTTCTCAGACTAAAAAAAAATGTTATAGGTAAGATTTTTGTTAAACATTTTTTTGTCCAAGAAAGTGAAACCATTAAATTACACGTATTTAGATCTACTTTTATATCATTTAATATATTCATTCAAAAATATATATCATTTAATTTATTTGGAATTTTTTTTATTTAATTTATTCTAATTTTAGAAAATCATTTAATTTGAGTTGTGTATATTATACTCTAGCTTGATCATTATCGGAAATTCACTTTCTATTTTCACTCAAATTTTCGTCATAGCCTCAAGGATGGAACAAACCAAGTTGAAATTAGAGAGGGGAATGCTTAGTATTGTTATCATTGTTGCTAATTTATTGAACCCAAATTATTGATGCTCCTGATGAGATTAACGATACTCCTGATCAAATATACGATATATTTGAAAATATTTCATTATAAGCTTATCATAAATCATTTTCATATAAAAACTACTCAAAATTAAATAATACTCTATCTGTTTAAAAAATAAGTATCGTTCTAAAAATTTCGTACCAAATTAAGAATTATAAATTTTGACATATATACCCCACTTAAATATCTAAAATAACAAATTTGTTATAGTTTAATATAATCCCTAAAGTATCTTTTATATTTTGAATTTAAATTCGGGATAGATCAGAAAAAAAATATATGAAAAATAGCTAAAACGACACTTATTTTAAAATAAAATTTAACCTCTAAAACGATACTTATTTTGAAACGGAGAGAATACTTAACTTGATTTAACTCCTCTCTAAAACTCCATAAACAATTATTTAACATAAATTATATAGGTTTCAAATCTTAGTTAACAATTAAGGCCACCATAATTTAAGATACATTCACTTTTTTGGGCAGTTGAAATTATGTTAAGATAGCAATGTAAACTTCCAAATTTTTATTGATTTTAATATTTATAAAAAAAAAAACTTATTTTCGCAATTTTTTATTGATTTTAATATTTATAAAAAAAAAAAAAAAACTTATTTTCATTGTTTTCTTTAAGGAATGTTTCATGTGAATTTGAATTTACGTGAATTATTTTTTATAAGTTTCATGATTTAATAGACAAAATATCACTATTTAATATATATATATACACAATATCATTATTTAAAAAATAATTAATTTTACGTGTTGTTGTTCTCAAATCACTAAACAACAACACTTTTATACTTAAACAATATTACTTTGTATTTTAAATAAGTACACTTTGTATACTAAACAATGTTAGTTTGGAGGGGGAATTTCATGTGAACCTACGTTCATATAATTTTTTTGTTTTCTTCATTGGAATAGGGGATGTTATTTACTTGAGAGTTTGTAAATGGAACAATCACTCTTTTATTTTGACTAATGAACCAATTATTTTACTTCTTAAATTTCTAAATATTTCTAGATGAGAGAGAGATTTCTATCAAATTAATATTTTGAATTAAAAAGTTGATTAATTTATACATTCATTTAAAACAATTTAATGGTTTCATGAATCTAAAACAAATATAATTACTTATTTGAGTTCCCTTAATTAATTATTTTTCATATGTTATATTTTTTTTAGTGAAACTCGTGTGTGGGGTGGTTTTATACATAAAACGATACAAATTCTAATATTCACTTGGATTTTAACCTCAATTCTAAATTTATTCTGACTTTTTCAATTAAAGAAATATTGGGTTATTGTTGATTACTATTTAGAATACTGTTGATTACATTTTGAGATATTGTTTATTACTACTTGAAATATTGTTGATTATTGCTCGTGATATTACTGATTATTGTTTGTTGTATTGTCGATTATTACTTTGGGTATTCTCGATTATTACTTGGAGTGTTGTTAATTTTTTTATTTTTGGAAAAAACATATTATTGATTAGGGTATTGTTGATGTAAAAAACAGTGTTCACGTCGAAGTGTGTATACTTTTTATACTTTTTACAATTGAATTTTTAAAATTCAAGTGCATAGTATGCACTAAAATGCACACTAAAACTACTCATAAATCAGCGTTTCATTTAAGTATTTGAATCATACTACATTTTGAAACATAATTGAATCTGAGTCACATACACTCATGATGAGTTACATGGCAAACACATTACTACCTAATAGAAGACGTATTCATGGTGCAAAAATGATCACATGCCCACCGGTGGGCACAAATTAATATACCCACTGCGAATGTGATAATGACTTACAATCAGATAAAATCTATCAATTAAAATTATAGTGGACTCACTACTTATGTGTCATTATCACATTCACGGTGGGTATATTAGTTTGTGCCCACCGATGGACGTATGATCATTTCCGACACACGATAAAATTAGTTGTATCATATTTTTAATGTAAGTTGTAACATAATATTATTCCTTGAATAATAAATAAATTCTCATATATTTTGTTTATCTTTAAAATATGGTATAACCATTGTGAATTATTAATACCTTGAAAGAAAAACATTTATCATGCAAATTATTAGATGTAAATCATTGTACGTTGCCTCGATTTATTTGAAAGTTATATTTTTTTCTACTAAATTAATATGAAGTATTTATTTCAATTAAACATTAAATCTAATTAAGTTAAAACCCATATATTTTGGACTAAATAATATATTGTAAAAGGAATATTTAATACTAATAAAAGAGTTCCCACTCTTCTTCTTATCATCATCTTTTTTAATTACATTTATTATTTATTTTATATCAACATGATATCTGCATTAATTATATCACTAAGTTCAGTACCATGATAATTCAAAATTAATTCTTTCATTTATACCTTAACATTAATTATTTCATTAAAAAAATTATATATTATACAACGTTTTTAATTATATACCTCAAATAATAATTTAATTATAGTTTTATTTTTATATTTCCACTTAATTATACTAATACCATGTGTTTGTCTTATTTTCTTTAATTAAAATATTATTAACATAATATTAATGATGTTTAAGTTTTATACTTTATGAATTTATGTTCATTACATTTTTCCTTCATCCTTATGTTATGCTTATAGTTTTTTGATAATGCTTAATATTGTAGGATTTTGCTAAAGATAATTAATAAAATTTGGGATTTTATATTTTCTAAGATATTTATTGGAGAATTGAATTTTTTTTTTCAAAACATTAACTGGATATTTGAAGAATTGTGACACAACATATATATTATATTAAAAAAAAATGTATTTTCTTTAGATAATGTTACTCAAAGTTTTCACAAGGTATTATTGATTGAATAGGAATTTTAATGAGGCAAAATTTCATGTTCTAATTAGTCTTGACTAAGTCTTTCTAATTTTAGATTTTCTTCTACTGGGGTTTCATCTCATTTTATAATTTGTATTAAATATATCCACTATAAATTTATAATTCCATCCAACATATAATACTTACACCCATATTCCAAAAAAAAAAAAACTCATACAACAATCTCATTAAATTTCATAATAAGTAATATAAACACAAAACATACTCGCTTCTCCTCTTCTCTGATTAATCCAGTGGTGAAAAGGACTAATTAAGAACTGGGTGTGAAAAGAACCAATAAAGCAAGGTAATAAGTTGATGCATTATATGCATTTTTTTAATGTTAATGTGATAGTCCTTTTTTCTTTGTATTGTATTACATTTTTTATTATTTAGTTTTTTTAAAACAATGATGAAAAATGTTATTGGACCATGTATAAATAATGTAAGTTTTCCTCCATATGTTTCGGCAGGTTATTGAATTGATCATTTTGAAGATAAAGTTATTGGAAAATTAGAATTAGTATGTTGATAAATCTGTTGAGCTTTATATGAAATGAAATAATACTGAATTTAAACGTTATTCAGTGAGATTTATATTTTTTATGAACATCTTTTTTTTTTTTAGTTACTTACTAAATTGTAAATTTAATATATTTTTCATATTTTCTTTTATTAGCACAAACCAATGTCGGGTATTTTTTATTTTTTTTGAAGAAATATTGACTTTTATTATTTTAGTATGTTATGGTTGAAAATTTATTTCTGATTTATTATGAATTCATATTTATTGGTGATACAAATTGTCGCATGATCAGTCTTTTATTTAACTTCTCATTTCTAAAATGAAAATAACTTTTTTTAAATTATACCTTTCAAACATCTTAAAATTTCATCATATGTCATTTCTTTATTATTATTGTTATGCGACGGAGAGAGTAATTGTTTATAAGGCTCCACTTGGTTGGAGTTATAAGAAAAATGGCATAATAATATAAAATATTATTTTAGTATAAAAAGGTGAGATAAGTATTTTATTATGAATGATTGGTAGGATGTATCAAAATGTATATTATTTTCATATGTTACTTGGTAGAGTAGAATAATTTATCAGAGAATGTAAGATAATGTATGAAAATACAATTTTGCCCTCTTTCCTGCCACCACCATCAACAAACCATGATCCAAATAACTCAGCATTTCACAAATTTTGAACCATCAAAATATTGTTCCAGAACCATCAACGAATGATTAATCAAATAAGGAGCATCACAAAACCATAAACTCACCAAATTGAACCATCTAGAACCAAAATTATGATAAAAACATGATAAAATTAAAACCCAGAAATGAAGAAATCCAATATTGATTTGCACTCATAAACCTATAATTCAATTCCAACAATTAAATTGAATGAAGAAGAACCTGGGTCTGGTCCACTTCAACAATTCAAGGCGTTCTTCTAATTTAAATATTGCAGAAATTAATAGAAATAATAAAGATTTCCATAGAAGACGATTTGCAGAAGGCCGCCATCGAAGATGATTTGCAGAATATGGTCCTTAATCGATGGCGCGAGCGAGGCCATTTAACGGACCTGGACAGAGGTCGTTCGAAAGGCGGCGGGGGTGGCGAGAGTTCAATAGCCAGATAAGTGGCTGTGCGAGAAGCAACGATTCATTTGTTGGTGGTGACAGGTCGATGGCTGCGTAAAAACATGAAAAGAGGAGAAAGAATATGACGTAAAAACTTGGAAGAGAGGGGAAGTAGAGAGAGAGTGAGAGGAGGAAGAAGGGGGTAAAAATGACAAAATAATTTCTCGATAGCCTATAATAAAATTGTACCAGGAGGGAGGCAGTACTATTTTGTATTGATTTGGGGGGATAAATGCTCATTTATTACCGGGTCAGTGTATTACAATCGGATCGGACATAATTTTATGTGTTCTACCAAGAACTTTACTAAAACAATAAAAGTCATAATATGGGCCTTATCCTACCTACCAAGTGGAGCCTAAGTGTAAAGTTAAAGTGATTCTTGACAAATAAGGAATGAATATACTTTTGATGGAAGGAGGGAGTAATAAACAACTCCCACATTAAAACTCGTGCCTAAAGCAAATGAGAAGTTAAATAAAAGACGGAACTCGTGCCTAAAGCAAATGAGAAGTTAAATAAAAGACGGGGTGAGTATGTTTTAAAAAAATGTTATTAATAATTTTTTTCTTTGAATTATATTATATTTTTTATTTCTTTCTATATGAGCAGTGATGAAAATTGTTATTGGACCATGTATACACAATTTAAATTTTTCTTCAAATATTTCGACAAATTTTCAAATCGATCATTTTGAAGATAAAGTTGAAGAAAAATTAGAATCGTTGAATGTTGGTGAATTTATTATTATTTTTCTTGTGAAATGCAATAATATTGAATTTAAATGTTGTTTGGTGGGTTCTATATTTCTTTGGTTGTATTTTTTTTCGTAAAAGTAAATCTAATCGAAATTGTAAATTATATATATATATATATATATATATATATATATATATATATATATATATATATATCATTTTCTATTAGCATATACCCGTGTCAGGTGAATTTCTTTTATTTTTTAGAAGAATTTGATTTTATTATATTGAAGTGTGTCATAATTGAAGATTTGTTCTCTGTTATGAATCTAGGTTTATTAGTGACACAGATAGTTACATGATTAGTGATATTGATGTTTCAACAAAAACTATTTTCTTTAATTGTGTATCATTTCAAATTAAGTACTTGATATTGATCATTTAAAAAAGTCTTTGTTGAATCTTTTATTTATACTATGTAATTTCAACGACAACATAATATATTATTACTGTATTAAAATTTTATTATTGTATTTGAATGTTAAGGATTAAAAATAGTTCACTGGGGTTACAAAGATTTAAGTTTGGTTATATTTCTTATTAAGATTTGAAGTACTTATTTTTGTTATATTCTTTATAAATCATTTGTTATCTAATTTTGTATGTGAGTTTATTACTGTTATTAATATAAAATTAATTTCCTAAAATTTTTAAAAATAACATTGAATTTACAATTATAAATTGTTTTAAAAATAAACAAGTTAATAATCCATATGTCCCACATTAATTTGCACACTACCAAAAAAAGAAATATTGATTTGTGTGCACACTTACAAACATATACATATATTTACTCATATGTCACTAATTTATTAAAAAATACACATTTCTTAAAAATGTGCAACTCCTTAGAATGCAAATCGATGTGGAATGGACGAAGTATTATATTATTAATTTTTAATAAAATTAATATGAAACCGTTTATAGATATATACATCATAGGGCGAAACTTTGGTCCCCCACATTAGTAGGACATTGGACCGGATACATATTCGTAAAAAAGAATTCTCAGACGCAATTATCTACATCCATTAATTTACTAAGTTCACCCATCTCTTTTAATAAAGATACACACTTTACGATTACAATTTTATCCAACATATAATGATTACACTGTCATCCCTAAAAGTACTTTTCTATCAATCTAATTCAATTTCAGTTAACCACTAAACATATACATTCCCCCACCTCTCTAATTCAGCTGTGAATATCATGATTGATATATTTGGACAAAAGTGTATATTAAGATAGATAAATTAAAATTAGGATGAAAAATACCAACAAAGCAACTCAATGTGTTCATGTGTACTATGTTTTTTTAATGTTAATGTAATATTTTTGTTTTGTTTCATATTTATTACTTTTTGTTTGTATAGTGAAGAAAATTGTTATGAACCATGTATCGACAATTTAAACATTACTCCAAATATTAAATAGTCAAATTGATCATTTTACACGGATCATCGCATGCTTCGTTTCACCAAAGCTTGGTTTAAGTTTATTAGATTTGTTCGATTGAGTAAAAATGGTTAAATTGTTTCTAAGAACTATGATGATATTGATGTTGGAGTAAGAATGATTTTTGTGGTTTATATATCAAGGTTAAGTACTTGATGGGGAATATTTTTTTTAAGAATAGTAGCTTAAGGGTGATGGAAAAAATTATGAATTGAACTGTTCGAGTATATAATTAAAGGACAATAACTTTTAAAAATCGCAAATAATTGAGGAAAAATTATTCTGAATCAAACCAAATCAGACTAATTGGCTTGATTTGGGATGAAATTCGAAGTTATCAGCGTGATTTTGTTCTAAATTCAGGTTGACTTTGGGCCCAATTTGGTTTGATTTTGACGAATATGCCCAAAATTGACTACTTCTAAAAATTATTACCTTAAATTGTCAGATAAGAGGGTTATGATCCTATTTTTTTAGTCCAAAAATGAGGAACACTAATTGATATTATGAAATATCTTTGATTGACAATAAGAGTCGAGGAATGCACTATATGTATAATCTGAGGTTGGCAGTAAAAGTTCGAGAATGATAATCACTTATTTTTAAAATCACAAATTTTAAAATCAAATCGTCAAGTGATAAAGAAAGGCGAGACGTTTATGGTTCTTTTGTAGTTGGAACCTCCAAAATCACAATAATTAATTATATTTATTTTTATAAATATATATATTTTAGTACAAAATAAATATATTTTCACAAAGAAATTACATTTTAATAAGATAACTAATATATAAAATTGGAAAAAGCTTGCATGAGACCATTTCATGGCATAAAACAACATAAATTAACATTCATCCCTATCAAAGTGGTAACGTGTCATGCTCAATTTATACCTAATCCCACCATCTCATTACATTAGATGATCTCACGCAAGATCTACTCTCTAAATTTTTATTACGTAAAGTGATATTGAACAAATATACAACAATTAATTAAAAAAACATATATTATTATCTAAAAAATACAGCGATACAAATGAATTCCGCGCAACGCGCGGGTAGATACAACACTAGTATTTATAGATGTACAAAGTGATTATGTGTCACCATCTTAATGGCTTAACCATTGGATCTTTGTCAAGTGTTAGGACACTTGTACAACATCTAGGCCATTGCTCAATGGATGAGTGCCAAGTGTTAAGACACTTGGGCCATGTCTAAGCTTGGTGACCTTTGGAATTCCCAATGTTGTACTTGGTCTTCATAACTACTCAGCTGCTTTCCTTGGTGACCAGTTGTTCGCTAGTACATCTTCGTTGGGCGCTATGGACCTCTTGCTAGCCTCGTGTTTAGGCTTGATGCACGCTTGCTCGCGTGGTTGCAAGGTTGTCCGCCTTTCGTCTTTATTTTTTACTTTGGCTATGTATTTCTCTTATCCTATACTCTTCTGGTCGCGTAAAATGTATCTGATTGCAATCCTGCTCGTCAGTGGGGTTGATTCTCTTTAAT
The DNA here is from genome assembly GCA_947034835.1 of Ballota nigra. Lineage (NCBI taxonomy): Eukaryota > Viridiplantae > Streptophyta > Magnoliopsida > Lamiales > Lamiaceae > Ballota > Ballota nigra. The sequence continues at coordinate 28,423,784 of OX344730.1, forward strand.
ACTCTGATGGTCGCCTGCTTCTTTGTCTTAGTCCATTAACCTCTTAATCTTCGATCACTATTGCTCGCCTGGTCGCCTATCAACATTGCCCCCTGACTTGTTCTTTGTTAGGGAGATTATTGCCTAATGAAGGACAAGGCATAATTTTGATAGAATGATAGTTGTGTGTGGAGCGAGCAACAAATTTTTAAATTCATTTGAGCGGGAAAATTGGCGACCATCAGGTCATAAGGGCGATCAACAGGGCATTCCGAGCGTTGGTGACGGCTGAGTTCCCGAGATTCTCGGAAACCGAAACGTCGTGGGCGGCGATGACGTCATCCTCCCGCCCACGCGTGTTCCTCTTTGCAAGTAGGGGCCTATAAAGTTTTCAAAAATTCTATTTTGACCCCCGATTTTGAGCCTTATAAATACCCATCTTCACTTTTTCATTTTATTTTTTCGAATTCTTGCTTTCTTCTCCATTGGAGCTCTTCTTCAAGCTTCTGCGTTTCGATTTCTATGAGATTCTTGGTCCATTTCACGTAATCTCTTCAGGTAATTATTGATCATTGTCCTTAATTTCGTTTTTGTTCCGCTTATTTCTTCGATTTCGTCATTTTTGCATCTTCCATTCGAAATTCCGCCATCGCCGCTGTCTAAGCGCCGCCGTGTCTGTTCATTTCCGCCGTATCGTTGTTCTCTCAAAATTCTTCGTCATTTTTCTCGAAATTTTTGTTATTATTCTTATTTCATTGAAAAATTCCCTTCAAATGGCTTCCTCGAGTGATACTGTGTCGATTGAGATCATCGAGCGTAATCCTGGGAAACGTCCCATGGAAGAAGTTCCTTCCCCTGCTCCTCGCCGGTCTGTTCGCCAAGCTTTTTCTAGAAACCCCAGGACTTTACTAGTGGACGAAGAGACGGGATCTGAGGCGTCCTCGGTTGTTCGCTCAATTGAAGCCCAGGCTTCAGATAATTCTGGCGAGGAGGAGGTCCAAAACTCTGCTGGTCGCCCAGATGCGGAAGGAGGGACCTCCTCAGATTTGGGAGAGGATTCAGAGGAAGTGGCCGCGGAAATCGATGCTGAGGGCGACCATTCCGAAGTGGAGCGACCACGGTTGGCTGTAACTTAGGAGTTTCTTGAAGAAATAGGTTTTCCTACTTCCAAGGTAACTCCTGAGTCTCAAATCCCAGAAGGCGTTGCTCGCTCAAATGAATGGGAAGACTACGCTGCTCGGTTCTCTGAGGCCTTTCCTGTCCACGCCAGAGAGTTCATGTCCGCCGAAGTAAATGTTTATACAGCGAGCAAGATCTCAAGCTTGGTCGTGGAGGATGACTTGGATAGTATAAGGTCCCGGTATAAAATTCCATACGATATATTTCTATATGCCCCCAAGGAGGGAGAGACTGCTGATCGCCCTCCACCTGGCTGTACGGCGATCAACCTCGACATCCTCAATACGGGGTTCCCGTTGCCTTTACACCCCATCGTTGGTCGCTTTTTGGAAGACATTAATTTGGCGATTACCCAAATCACTCCCAATGGGTGGAGTAATCTTCTCGCTTTGATGACCTTTTTCGGCCTCAAAGGATACAAGAATAAACTCAGCACGGCTGAGATTTTATATGCCTGGGTTGTCTCGGCTTGCAGCGAGGAGGGGGTAGGCTGGTACTATGTCAAGGCGAGGACGGGGGTTAAACTCATCGAGGGAGTCCCCAACAAAGTTAAGAGTTGGCACAACCAATTCTTATTCATTGGTGGTGATTGGCGAGCATCAGTGGGATTCTCTGGCGGCCAAGCGCGCATAAATACTCCCGAGCGATTTGGCATAATTAAACGTATGCCTTTCTTCATCTTTCCTAGGACCGCGTTGGGAACTAATTTTAATTTTTTCTTTCTTTTTGTTTTGTAGGCTCAAAAGTGCTGAAGTGGGGTAATCCAGGCCTTAGTGAAGAGTTTTTATATACATTGGTTGTAATTGTACTCCGGAATCCGGGTGATCGCGACATTTTGCACCTTTCAAAGGCCCATTGCCGTAAGATTGCCCAACTCTTCACAAGTCCTCACCATTAAGAGGCTCAAGCAGAGATCCCTGAAGGTAATCATTATCAACAACCTTACAATATTTCTCGCTTGGTCGCTCGTCTTGGCTAACCCTTTTGCTCGACTTTTCCTTTTTAAACAGATCAAAGGGTTACTGTAGCTGTGCCAGCCATCCCGCAGTCTTATCACCTGCTTGCTGCAAGGGTTAAACAAATGGCTGCTGAAGAGCCAACTAGGAAAAGGCAAGACCCGCCTTTGTCACTTATGCGCCTACGGGCTGGAGAAGAGCCAGGCGCTCGTGCTCGCCCGCGAGCATCCACTGCCCGTTCCAAGGGAACCTCTAAGACAGTCTCTTCTTCACAAGCTGTGGAGAAGGAAAAAATGAGGAAAAAGGCTCCGCGGGACGATTCTCGCGAGGAAGGGGAGGGAGTCGAGCGAACATCAAAGCGCTCTAAGGTTGTCACAGAGGCGAGCAATCGTGCTCCTCGCTCGCCTGTTCCCAAACATGCCTTGGTCGAAGTTACAAGTGAGCAACAAACAGTTGCTGCCATCTTGAATAAGAAATCGCGATCATCCATTGATCGCTCGTATCTGGGTTATGACCCCGTGAAATTGAGGGAGTAAGTCTTCAAACCCTAACTCTGATGATCGCTCCTTTATCATGTATTTTACTTACGATTTTTCTTCCTTTTCCAGGTACAAGCCTGAGGAGCACCCTGGGCGGGCAGAAGTGCTCCATCAGCTCAGCTGCGTAAAAACTCCTCCCCCGTATTTAGACATCGCGGACTCCCATGTCCGGTGAGCAACCGAGATGGTCCCTCGTTCTTGGACCAAGACTTGTGAAGATATCGTTCAGGGGCAAACCACGAGCGACAATGCTCGCTTGATCGCGTACAATGCCAGCCATCAAGCTGTGATGGCTCAGAGGCTCCTTGATCAAATCGTGCTCCTGGAGAGGACGAATCGCAGTCTTGGTCGCAAGATTGAAGGTTTTGAGGTGGAGAAGGCTGTTGCCTTAAAGAAAAAGGATGAGGAGCTCGCACAGGAGAAAGCCGAGCACTCTAAAGCGATAGCAAATTTGGAGCAGATGTATGACGCTTCTGTGGCCAGCGAGCAATTTGCTCTGAATCAATCGGAGAAGCTATCTCTTGAGCTGGGGGTGGCCGACGAGCGAGCAAAAGCGTTAGAAGTTGAGAAGACGGCCCTGGTCGCCCAAGTAGAGGAGCTACAAGCTGAGGTTGCTCGCCTCAAACAAGAAAAGGTTGGGATGGTCGCCTACGACCTTTATGCCCAAGATGTGGCTGACAACACCAACCTGGGATATGTCTGTGCTTACGCTGAGAGCTTAAGATCAGTGAAGTTCGCTTTGGACCACAACTTAGACGTTTTGGCCACTGCAAAGAAGGACTTCATTGATTACGTTAAGGACAATCCCCTTGGTGAAGGGTTCGCGCTCCCGCTGGCTGATCTTGGGGAAATGGGAGTTCCCTTGGATATTTTTGGGGAAGGTGTTGAAATTGTTCCTCCCCAGTCTTCCGGCGAGCAGCCGAGCAAGGAGGCGGACATCTTCGATGGCCTTCACTCTCTCCCCTTGACTCCCATTGATGGAGCGAGCACCTCTGCCGTGGCGACCACGACCGCAGCGGCCACTACTGAAGAAGCACCTCCTGTTCCGGCGATCACGGATGCACCTCCAGCTCCTCCCTCTTGAAGAATTTTTGTTGCTTTTTATTCTAGATTTTTGTTAGGGTTTGGCTGTACTTTTGTTTTCCTTTTGCTTGTAACAAATTGTTCTTTTTATGAATGAAAAGGTTGACCGAAGACACTCTCTTTCCTTTGTATCTATTTCTAATTCTTTTGTTACTCGCTATATACATTGTTGTTCGCACATTTTTCTTTTTTAGGAAAAATACCTCTGTGCCTTAATGCTCGCCCGCTCGGCTTAGATGGGCTATTATTGTCTTTTTTTTTTAAAAGACTTAGCCTTAAATAATTGGGCCTTGTGGTCTCTTTGTGGACTTGGCCTGGCATTTTGTTTACATTCAGCTCTGTTGCTCGCCTCGTGCATGGTGATTTTGAAGCGAGCAACTCTGCTTTGTAGAGCGAACAACTTACCAAGCAACAAAAGTTCTATACATATATATATATTCACAATATTTTGAGAATCTCATCGTACTTACAACTCTATACAGGTGATGCAAAAACTAAATTAACTTTTACAATTGCCAAACAAAACTTGTCTATTGATAATACTTTTTTAACAAAGCTGCATTCCAGGAGTATTGGGCCGAATTGCCTTTCGTGTCTTCCAGATCATATGTGCCGTTGTCCCATTTTTGAGTTATTCTGTACGGGCCCTCCCAAGTTGGTCCAAATACCCCTGGTGGTGGTGCCAAAACTTTCTTGAGCACGAGATCTCCAATCTTGAATTCTCTGACTTTCACTTGTGAGTTGTAATACTTTGTGATCCTCCTTTTGTAAACTGCATTTTTCATTTCTGCCGAGATTTTTTTTTCCTCAATCAAGTCCATTTCTGCAGCTAGAGCTTGGTCATTTGTCTGCTCGTCGAACGTCGCTGTTCGTTCTGTTGGGACCTCCAATTCTATGGGTATCACTGCCTCGGTGCCGAATGCCATTGTGAATGGAGTCTCGCCTGTACTCGTCCTGTGAGATACTCGATACGCCCATAACACTTCTGGTAGCTCCTTCGACCATTTTCCTTTCTTATCGACCAACCAGATCTTCAGTATGTGTTTGAATATCTTGTTAACCGCTTCGACCTGGCCATTAGATTGGGGATGATATGGAGTTAAAAAATGTTTCTTTATTCCCCACTTCTCACAGAAGCTTCTGATTTTCTTGCCTTCGAATTGTCGCCCGTTGTCAGTCACAATTGCCTGTGGCACTCCAAACCGACATACGATGTTCTTCCTAATGAACTGATCATTTTTTCTTGCGTAATTGTCACGAGTGCTTCTGCTTCGGCCCACTTTGTGTAGTAATCCACGGCCACCACTGCGAATTTGACATTTCCCTTTCCTATCGGAAAAGGTCCTATAATGTCGATTCCCCATTTTGCGAATGGCCATGGACTATTAACTGCTATCATCTCGGTTGGTGGCTTGTGGATATTGGGGGCGAATATCTGACATTTGTGACAGGTTTTCGCAACTTTGATAGCATCTTTTAGCAATGTAGGCCAATAATATCCTTGTCTCACTGTTTTGTAGGCCAACGCACGTCCTCCAGCATGGTTTCCACATACGCCTTGATGGATTTCTTGCAGGACTTCTTGGCCTTGTTCTCTTGTTAAACATTTCAACAACGGGAGAGAAAATCCTCTTTTGTACAATTGTCCATCCATTATGGTATATCGTGCCGCTCTTTTAATCATCTTGCTAGCCTCCAACGGGTTGTCCGGTTTTTCATCGTCCCGTAGATATTTAATGATCGGCGTCCTCCAATCATCTTCATCCATTTCTGCATTAACTTGATAAATTTTGTAATCCTCGGTTGATGGGTTGGTTATCCTTGTTAATGTAACTTCGGACAACTCCGCCGGTCCGGTACTAGTTGCTAACCGAGCGAGTGCATCTGCTTGCGCATTATTGTCTCTTGGTACTTGTTCGATGTATATTTGCTCGAACATGGAGGCCAAGTGAGCAACAATTTTTTGATACAGAGCCATGTTTTCATCTTTTGCTTCGTACTCTCCTCGAACTTGGTTAACAATTAGTTGAGAATCTCCGAAAATCTGTAATTTTCTTACTCCCACCGCTAATGCTAGCCGCAATCCAGCGATCAATGCTTCATATTCAGCTTCATTGTTTGTTGCCATGAATTCGAAACGAACAGCTGAAGTGAAGACCTGTCTGTCAGGACTTATCAGAACTATTCCTGCCCCCGAGGCCGTGTTTGTGGACGACCCGTCAACGTACATGTGCCAGGGATGACTATGTCCTCTCGTCGGATCTTGGGGGAAAGTTAGCTCGACTATAAAGTCGGCTAATGCTTGCCCCTTGATCGCTGTTCGAGGAGCATACGAGATCCCGAACTGGCTGATTTCTAAGGACCACTTCAGGAGGCGACCGGCTGTGTCAGGCCTGTGCAATATTTATTTGAGCGGGAATGTTGTTAGCACTTCCACCTGGTGGTCGAAGAAATATGGTCGTAGTTTCCTGACGCTCATCACTAGCGCGTATGCTAGTTTTTCTGTTGGCGAGTACTTGAGTTCTACTTCATGTAAAGCCTGGCTTACGTAATAGATGGGCAGGTGAAACTTTTCTTCCGCTCGAACAAGTACTGAGCTGATTGCCACCTCTGAGGCCGCCAAGTACAAATACAATTTTTCTCCTGGAATTGGTTTAGCAAGAATCTTCGTGTCACCGAGATATTCTTTTAACTGCTCGAACGCTTGTTGGCAAGCGTTCGTCCATTGGAATTTCCCCTTCTTGATTGCCTCGAAGAATGGCCTACATTTGTCTCCGGACCTGGAGATGAACCTGTTCAACGCTGCTAGGCATCCGGTCAACCGTTGAACTTCTTTTACTGACCGGGGCGGTTGCATTTCTATAATTGCTTTTACTTTCAATGGATTCGCTTCAATCCCCCGTCGACTGACCAGATGTCCCAGGAATTTCCTGGAATGGACCCCGAAACTACTCTTTTTGGGATTTAATCTCATGTTGTAGGTCCGGAGTATTTCAAATGTTTGGGCAAGATGTTGCAAGTGATCTTCCTTCCTTGAGCTTTTAACGACGATATCGTCCACGTACACTTCCATTGTCTTTCCGATGTGGTCGTCAAACATCTTGTTGACCAGCCTCTGGTAGGTGGCCCCGGCATTGATTAACCCAAATGGCATCCTCTTCCAACACAACAAATTTTTGTTGGTGTAAAACGCTGTGTGCTCCTGGTCGTCTGGGTGCATTGCAATCTGGTGATATCCTGCAAATGCATCCATGAATGTGAGGAGCTCATGTCCAGCTGTGCCATCAACCAATTGGTCGATATGTGGAAGTTGTCCTTTGGGCAAGCGGCATTCAAGTCGGTAAAATCGATGCACAATCTCCACGCCCCGCTTGCTTTCTTGACCAACACCGGGTTCGCCACCCATTGCGGGCATAAGGCATGTCTAATCAAGTCGTTATCCAAAAGCTTTTTCACTTCCACATCGAGCGCTTCATACTTGTCGGGCCCAAATTTTCTCCTCTTCTGATGGATTGGCTTTTTCATTGGGTCGATGTTGAGTTTATGGCAGGCATGCTCGGGGCTGATACCTACCATATCTGCATGCGACCATGCGAACACATCGAGATTTGCTTTAAGGAACTTCGTCATTTCGGATCTGTATGGCTCCGGGAGCTCAGATCCTATGAAGAGTTCTAAGCTCTCTTGATTCGGGTCGACTTTTATTGCCTCTAACTCTTCGACCGGAGTGGCTCTTCGCTTTTAGCCTTTCCAACGGGGATCAATAATGGGCCCTTCCATATTTAATTCGTCCTCGACTTCCATTGACTCTGCGCCCAGTCGTGGTTCGATATCCTCTGCCTCCATGCTGGTTGTTGTTGCATGTTCTGCTTTGTTGCTAGTTGTTGCAGTTTCCTCGTCTTCCATATGGCTCAACTGCTCGTTCTTGCTCATCTGCTCGCCACCACTCCGCTGCTCGTCACTACACCTTTGTTCGTCATTACACTTCTGTTCGCCCTTGTACTATTGCTCGTCTACCTCCATCATCTCCGTATCGATAGAGTCCATGGTTTCGTTGGGAGTGGATGGTTTCTCTTCATTATGACTGCTGAGTTGTTCTTCTATCATGCTGACTTTGCGGTCTCCGGGTTGAAGTTGTAAGAGACGCTCACGAGCTTTCCTCTGGTCACCTTTAATTGTGCCTGCACCTTTTGATGTGGGAAACTTTACACAGTAATAGTACGTCGAAACTGCGGCCTTGAATTCATGCAAAAAATGACGGCCAAGGAACCCATTGTAGATGGACCGTTGATCTACAACTAGGAAGTCTATCATCCTACTCAGCCTCCTTTCAGGGTCCTCGACCGATACAAGTTCGACTGCTAGCGTAATCATTCCTAGCGGGAAGGTCACAGCATTTCCGAATCCCACTATCCTATGATCGCAATCTTTGATGTATTCGGCGCATTCTCCCAGCTGGTCCACCGTGCTTTTAAACAAGATGTTTGTGTAAGAACCAGTGTCGACAAGTAGACGGTGCACCTTCGTTCCCATGATGTTGGCGCAAATGACTAATGAGTCATTGTGGGGAGTGAGCACCCCGTCTAAGTCCTTTTCTGAAAAAATGAGATTCCCCGTTCGTTTGGTTGATGGATTTGTACCTACCTCCATCACTTGCGCTACTGCTCTCAACTCCGCCTTCTTTTTCCTTTTCGACATAGGTGGTCCCCCGTCGGAACACCCGCCTACTGGCCCAAATGGTTCCAACATTAGGATCTCCGGGATTGGTCTTGCTGGGGCTGCGGGGACCTTTTTTCCTTTCTTGCCCGTCCTGCTTGGTTGCTCATCGCCATCATCCTCGTCTGAGCTGGACGGAGTTGCTGCTCTCGCCCTCTTGCCAGGTTCCCTTTTCACGAACTCAGATAACCTTCTTCTTCATAGAATTTCCACAGTTGCTTTAATAAATCTCGGCATTCACTGGTGAAGTGGCCGATACTCTGATGGTATGCGCAATACTTGTTTGGGTTCAACTTTCCTCTCTCCTGTCTTATTTTTCGGGGCTCTGATAGCATCTCTTTGTCCTTGACACTGTTGTACACAGCGTCTACTGACATCGTGAGAACTTGATTCAACTTTTCCTTTATTTCCGCTCCTTCGTTGAATGACCTCATGTTCTTTGGTGCTTTGTAATCACTCCCTTCAGATTTCTTGCCAAACTTCTTTGGATCAGCCTTGTCTCCCATCTCTCTGTGTAAAGCCTCTTGCATCGATACATGGATCCCTGCCTTGTGTCAGAATTCCATGTACGTTTTCGGACATGTCAAGTGCATTTCCTTCCACAGCTCGGTTCCTTTTTTCAGTCCCGCCATCACTGCAACTATTTTTGTGTCTTCACTCACCATTTCGCCTTCCAGCAGAACTTTATCAAATCTTTCCAGAAATGGTTTGTCTGACTCCTCGTCTCCTTGCTTAATGTCTGCCAACCGGTGCCTGTGGGTTAAGTAAGACCCAGCTGTTGAGAAGTGAGACAAGAACTCCCTGCTCAATTGGGCAAAGAAGTTGATAGAACCAGGAGCCAGTGCTGAAAACCATCTGTGTGGACCATCCCCAAGGGTGAGTGGGAAATTTCGATATTGGGTAGCGTCGGTTGCCCCCACTGAGATCATGAAGTCTGAATATTTTGTCACGTGAATTCGTGGGTCCGACGTCCCTTCATACAGGCTGATGGCAAGGAATTGTATCTTCTTCTGAATTGGTGCATTGAGGATTAATGGAGACAACGGCGAGGACGGGAGAATAGTTGACCCAACTCCTTTCTGAGATTCTAATTGTTTCTGCAATTCTTCAATTGCTTTTTTCATCTCCTGTAACTCACTAGGGGGAGTTCTCCCATCGGAAGGTTGTTCATCGTGATTAAGTCTAACTTTTTCCCGATGCAGTCCCTCCTCGATGGGACGTTTCTCTTGAGTTGCCCTCCGTGCAATGTTGCTAGCTCCATTTGGCCCTAATCGGCCAAAAGCTGATCTCCTAACTCGATCATGTATAGATGGGCGAGCAGCAGGGCGTGGTCGCGCATCATTTCTCCCAGATTGTTCTCTCGTGGTTGCATACCTTGTTCCCAGCCTTTCCAACGCACTGGTCCGAGAAGTGCTTTTACTCGACTCACTTGCCGGACTCGGCGATGATTCCTCTCGATTTCCCAAACGCTCACTTATGGGAGCCTTTCCTTTGTTTCTACGGACTTCCGCGCTGTCAGCCTCATCACGGCGCACATCTTCTCTCCTCTTACTCCTCTGCTCGCCTGTTCGCCCCTGCTCGCTGTTGCTCTCGATGGCCCAGCTGTTTGCCGATTTTGTAAAGATTGAAGGATAGCAATCGTTTTTGCTAGTTCTTCGGGGTTTTGAGCAAGAGCTTCAACTTCCGGTGGAATTGTATCGATGGTGACTTGAACATTCCTTTGTGAGGTTGCTCTCACCGTCCGGGCATGTCCTTCGGTGGAAGAAACCCTAGTTCTTGACCTAGGGTTCGGTGATGCACTCGAATGTCGTTCTTCTTGTGACCTAATCATCTTGGTTGTCGAAATGTATGGGATAAATAGAGGATTAAGGTGATCTTGCTTCTAAAAAACACCTTTTTCAAGAGTTACTAGCCTTGTATGTATGAATATGGTGGTTTGAAAACCCTAGTTCATACATGCATGCATTCAAACCCTTAAAATGATGTATTTATGGATAACTTTGTTCCGAATGGTATGCACACTTGATTTTCGGTGGCTTCTTCTCGGATTCCGGCCAACCTTTGCAGATTCCGGCGAAGATCTTCAAGCTTTCTTCAATTTTTGCAAATCCCGAAGGTTCGAACCCTTCTTCTAGCGCTAATTGTTGATGATCTTTTCTAATCGATGTTGATTAGTGGCTGTTTTTACTAAGCAAGATCATCAAACAAATACTAAGATCATGGAATTTAGCTAAGTATAGAGCAAGAAATAAATTGACAAGAGTTTGTCTAATATTTTCAATTATGGAAAGAATCCCCCTCTTCTTCATGCAAATGAAGAAGTATTTATAGATGTATAAAGTGATTATGTGTCACCATCTTAATGGCTTAACCATTGGATCTTTGCCAAGTGTTAGGACACTTGTACAACATCTAGGCCATTGCTCAATGGATGAGTGCCAAGTGTTATGACACTTGGGCCATGTCTAAGCTTGGTGACCTTTGGAATTCCCAATGTTGTACTTGGTCTTCATAACCACTCAGCTGCTTTCCTTGGTGACCAGTTGTTCGCTAGTACATCTTCGTTGGGCGCTATGGACCTCTTGCTCGCCTCGTGTTTAGGCTTGATGCACGCTTGCTCGCGTGGTTGCAAGGTTGTCTGCCTTTCGTCTTTATCTTTTACTTTGGCTATGTATTTCTCTTATCCTATACTCTTCTGGTCGCGTAAAATGTATCTGATTGCAATCCTGCTCGCCAGTGGGGTTGATTCTCTTTAATACTCTGATGGTCGCCTGCTTCTTTGTCTTAGTCCATTAACCTCTTAATCTTCGATCACTGTTGCTCGTCTGGTCGCCTATCAACAACGCGTACCACCACAACACGTTAACAACCATATTGGTTGACTGCATAATTGATGAAAATACCATTCTCGGCATTAGGGGAAGATTAGAATAAAAAAATTAAATGAATGCCAAGAAGTTTCCCCGAAGGAAACAAATCGAGATATTTTCCTTGAAGGAAAAAGATCAAGAAATTTCCCTAAAGGAAAAAGGTCCTCGATATATAGACTCATGCACTAGTTAAACAGAACTTGAAGTTTAAAATGATAAGTAACTTGCAATATATAGCAAGTAATCTGCCAGATAAGTTTACTGACCACAAGGGGGTAGAGGTCCAAATGAAAAACGAGTATGCATGCCCTACACGCCAGAAGCGTAAAGGACATATAAAAGAAACCTACACACATCAAACGAAAGCTAGCAAAACTGGTCAGCCAAGCTTGAAATCTCCAGAAGAGATACGTCTAGAAGACTTGAAATCACCAGAAGAGATCCGTCCTAAAGATGAAGAATCTAAGTAACAAAGCACGCGCACAAAATGATCGAATACTAGGATTGCGGAACGACCAGATAAAATACATAAAGGAAATGATATGATCTGGTTAATATGAGATCAATAAATAAATATCGGATAAATAATATAAGTTCGTTGTCAACAACATATCTGTGTCCATAATTGCTCTTTCTAAAATTTGGATCCAGTACCTAAAGTTGAGTGCCCGAAGCACTTTGATTTGGGTGCAATAAGGAAGAAGCAAAAGTGTGGCAAAGCTAAACTCGCTAATAAGTTTTGGTTCTATCGTACTTACACTCGAAAAGTTATCTCTGTAGGATAATGAGTGTTTACACGAAAACCAAAAGAAGGGTGGTAAGCGAGGTTAATAGCTTTAGGGTTTTCGCAGAAACTCATGGTTTTCACAGAGACCCATGATTGTTTGTGATCAAACATATTCTCCTATTATGAACAAACAAAGTTCCGCTAATCACTGGCAGCTAAAATAAAATGCAGTTAATGGACCTTGCAAACCGCATATTTTATATGGTTATTACATACCAATATTTATATCCCTGTTGGATTTAAGATTCCCCAGAAGAGGAATGATGAAAACCGCAGTATGTATAGTACAAAACTGTGAAGGTCATTGCATGATCTAGAAACAGTCGGATCAAATATGGTACGATCGACTTAGTGAATTCCTCCCGAAGAAGGAATATACAAACAATGTAGCTTTCCCTTGCGTTGAAATCGCAAAGTGGTTTTTGCATTATATTCATATATGTTGACGATCTAAATATAATCGGAACATGGAAAGAGATTGAAGAAGTCAATTCAATCTTGAAAGCTGAATTCGAAATGAAAATCTTGGATAAAACCAAGTATAGTTTCGACCTGCTGATTCGAGAATTTTTCTGATGGGAAAATAAAAGCATTTCTCTGAATGAAAATTAAAGTATTTACTGGAAGGAAAATTAATTAGAGTATTTCCCTGAAGGAAGAATGAATATGATATCTCCCTAAAGGACGAATAAATTTTATACACCAGTCAACCTACTTGAAAAGGTTATTTGAGAGATTCTACATGGATAAATCTCATCCACTTAGTAAACCTATGGTAGTTCAATCCCTTGAAGTGGATAAGAACCTATTTAGGCCCAAAGATACAGTGGATATCCTAGGACCGGAAGTTCCTTATCTAAGCGCTACTTGGTGCATACCCTATCTCACAAACTGCACAAATCCGGACATCACATTTGCGATAAATTTGCTTGCGAGATATAGCGCTTCTCCCAAGAGGAGACATTGGAATGATGTTAAACACATTATATGATAACTCAAATTGGTTATATTTTTCTTTGTGATGATATTGTGATCTCATGGAGATCCATTAAACAATACATTCCTCACTGTAATCGATGAAGACAATGCAATTTGTGTTGCACAAAATGAACAACGGGTACGTTAAGAGGAACTTAACGAAACATATTTCCCCGAAATTCTTCATCTCATACGAACTCCAGAAGAGTGACGTAATTACCATACAACATGTGCGACCTAGTGACAATCACGATCTAGCAGATCTGTTCACTAAGTTCCTACCTACCTCTACTTTTGAAAAGTATGTTTATGGTATTTGGATATGAAGACTTAGAAAGTTGTCGTCTTCAGAGGGAGTAACAACATCTAAACAATCCAGAAGATTGGATTCGGAAGATCAATAGTTATACTCTTTCCCCAATCGAATATTTTATTTCGGCAACCTAGTCTATGGAATTTTTGACGTGACATGGACGTTACGTCGTAATGTCCAAGGGGGAGTGTTGTAAATCTAGAAGATTTGATATACCAAATCCAGAAGATTTGATGTGGACATTACTTATGGGCCAAGTAGTCTTATAGGCTTTAGGGTTTTGATATTATATATATATCCTCGTACTCAATATTGTAATACACACATGTACATACACACAGAAACATAGTGAAAACTCATGGCTTCGTACGCCCCCAAACGTAGTCATTCATGACGAACTGGGTAAATAAATCGGTGTTCATATTCGCGCTTCTTTATTTTACAACAGTATCTTTGAATCACCAGGCAAATACAATCGAACAAACCCATTGAAGTCACCCAAAGAAAAACAACCACCCAACTCAATCCGAAAATTGATCAGCAATACAATTAGTCAAATTGTAAGATGAAGATACCCAACAAAATTAGGCATTCGAACCGGAAATCTATTCAAATTTATCCATAAATTCAAATTGTTTTTTGTACAGCCGAATTAAAACAATTTTTCAAAGTGTAAGAATATAATGGTCCAAAATTGAAGTATACATAAAAAAAAAATTAAAATTCTTATATTTTACAGGCTTAAGTAAAATCATCATTTTTTTTCGCAAATTGCAATATAAGCTAAACTTTTGAATTTTAGCCAAAAAAAAATCATCACTTTCATAGTTGTTTGCAATTTAAATTTCGGGCAGTTTGTCCCTTGCCCGAAAGTTGATGTGTACAAATAACTGCACAATCATCATCTTAGTAAGCATCTACATCATTAAAAAAATTAAAATTAAAAAAATAAATTTGTATTATAAATAAGTTTAAATATAATTTTTTTAATTATATTTCTTAAAATTAAAATACTTATTTGTGCTTTTGAAAATTTAAAAAATTAATCAAATTTTTTAAAAAAAAAAATGAATAATTCGAATACGTTTGAAATAATTTTAAAAATCAAATTCCAATTAAACAAATCAAAATGTTCAAATTCCAGTCCACAATATACGTTCACAATATCTCAACTCCAATTAGAATATCCTATAATTAATTGAAAAGAATAAATCAAATTAACCCCCAATCCCTTTCAGTTGTTCATTCCCAAGAAAACTGTATATTCAACAACTCTGCAGATAGTCTTTCCTAATGTCTATCTCCATTCTCCACCCTCTTCCTTACAAATCAAGAGTTCAAGAAACTGGTCCGAGATAAAGGTCATAGACATGCAATATTGAAAGTAACAATCTTAAAAATAATATGGGAAATTTTTTGTTCAATTTTTAGATAGATTGAAATTGAAATTGTAATTGTTCAAAAGAAAATAATTTAACCCATGTTTGATTATATTGTGTGTCCGTGTCGAAAGGGTGGAGCGACACGGATGGATGGTGAAGATAAAAAATGAGGATGGACAATGATTTTAGAGTTGAATTTGATAACTAGAGAATGATTTTTTTTTAGATTTTGAATTTGGTAATCGAAGAAGAGAGTTCGTTTTTGTTTAATTAAGAAAGTGTTTAGTGTTTAGTTCTTAATTTTTTTTTATTTAGCGATATTTTAAATTGGTTAGTTTTTAAATTTTAAATATATTATACACTCTTGAATTTTATAAATATAATTAAATATTTTAATTTTTTTAAATATGACTAAGTATTCTTATATTTATATGTATTTTGAATTTATTTATAGTTTAATAATATTAATTTGTAATTTAAATTTTATAATTATTTTTATAACTAATTAATGTTGTGGATACATAATGAGGAGATGATTGTATATTTATTTTTACACATAACTTTTGGGCAAAGGATAAATGCCCGAAGTAGTGATATATTTTTTTGGCAAAAACTTGTATGAGACCGTCTTATGGTATGAGACCATATAAATTAACATCTACCACTGTCAAAGTGTTAATGAGTCAATGTCCTAGTTACACTCATTCTCATTGTCTCATGCCAAGAGACGGTTTCATACAAGACCTATTCTATTTATTTTTTCAAAATTCAAAAGGTTAGTTCATATTGCAATTTGTGAAAATGTCATAATTTTATTTACAATGAAGCCTATTTTAAATGAGATATAAGTAAATATCCAATGGGCATATATGGTAAATTCCAGTATTTATTCAGCCGCACCCTTCAATTTTCTTCACTTAATCAAATATTAACAATCTCCCGCAAACAGGCAGTTTATACTATCTCCAGCTGCTTATAGTTCTACCAAATCAACATCTCTATAGGGGTGGTCATCACCGGAGCAATTCAACGGCTCTCTCTCTCTCTCTAGAGCTTTGTTTGATTTTTTTTTTTTTTTTTTTTTGAATTTTAAATTGGGTTATGCTTGTGCGATTGCAACTTTTATTGACATTACATAAAAAAAATGAAATTGAAATTGTTCCTACATCGAGGACGGTCCTTGATACTTTTGCAGTTTATAGATTTTGGGATTCTGGCCTCTTTTTGGTGTTTAGGTATACAAATCATCATTCACTAGTGACCCTTTGAGGAAATTAAATTAAATTTATTTTGTAGGTATAGCAATGCACAATTCAATCCGTCTTTGATTAGCACTGAGTTAATGCTCCCTAGAACAGAAGCTACGAATATATATTGTTCAGTTTTTATAATTGTTTCATTTTGAAAAAAAAAAAAATGTGGCAATTTGAGCAGAAATTTCAGGATTCCATTGCTGTGCCCTTAAATTTCAGGATTCAATTTGGGAGAGAGTATCTTGAAACTTCCCTAGAGAATAGCTCAAATATCTCGTAATTATTTATGATGAGATTCAAAACATGATTTATTGTTGTATTCCCCATCAAGGTCTAAAAATTTAAGCTGGTCAAATCAATCTTTAACCTACACTGCATTATATGTCCCTTCACTTAGAATTGTTGGTTCATTGTTTTTTAGATTTAATCTGCCGGTATATCTAAAATTCCTATAATTGTTGTCTTATTTGAAACATATATTATGTTCTTGGAATAGCTGTAAATGATAACTGATATTTGATAATCTAATTAGATGATCATCAGGTTTCAAAGTGGAAAGGCCTCTTGTGCGGGTCAAAATGATGGCGTGGTATGATCATCTGGAGTTACGTTGTCATTGTCACAAAACCTAGTGTGTATACTCTCTGAAATAGTATGTTTAGCATATCAACTTTTTAATTATACAGGTAATGAAAATGCTTTTCGTTGAATTACTAATTGTTTTAGGTAAGTCACCTCTGTTTTTTGAAGTCACTATGGAAATCTCTCGTCCTTTACAGTTTAAATATTTATGTTACGCATTACTTTCTGTTTTTCGCCATTGTAATGTTCAATTGCTTCTTCAAGATTGAAGCTGAAAAGTGATTGAATAGACTAATATGTATCACTAAAATTGAACCTTATTTTTTGGGAGTCCCAACAAATGACAATTGCTTCTTTAAACAATATTGAATTCCTATTTGATATTTTTGTTGTTTGATTTTCTGCAGGGTTGCAACTTAACATTCCAAGAGTTTTTTTTTCATATGAGCTCATTGAAAAAATCACTATGTACAGTCCTAAAATATCTTCCTCTCTTGTATCAAAATTTGTTTGAAATTGCCAATATTTTAAAGTCCTGTATTGTTTGGAATTGACATGCATCATTTTTTTTTCATGTATATTACATAATCTCGCTATTTCTATATGGAGAGTTGAAGTATCTTGGAATGATTTTAAATTATCATCAATCGATGATATAATATTGTATTATGCGTATACTATATTCGGAAAATAAAATTTGTTGTTGAGTAAACTTGTTTGAATTTTTCTATTCATATTGATAATATTGTCAGTTGAAAATGGAAAATGATCGACTCTGTAGCTGAATATTTGTTAAGTTAATTGATTTAGATTTATATAATTAGGAAACTTAAATAATACAACCATGTAATTGGATTAATTAATTTAAAAAATTATTATTAGGAAATCTTGGATTAATTTTGTGGACATAGATGAAATTTTCAATCAGCATCTAGCTGCTTGTGCTGCCAGACGGCGGATCTAGGGGACACGTGGGCGTTGCTGCACACCCACCCCTGTATGTATATATATGTGTATACATGTATATAATTAAATTAATATGTGTGTTTATCCTTGTTAGATTTATGTGTGTATGTATTAAATAATTGTAAAAGAGAATTTATCGTGCATAATTATGCACTCTCTTCAGTTACTATATCTCTTTCATAAATTACGCCTTATCCGCCAAAAAATGCCACCAACCATCCTACTCACATTTTGTTGCTTTCTCTATGCTGAGCTCCATCCCAATTGCTTTTTAAGGTCAGTTTTCTCATACGTGTATTCATCTGCATTTCCGATCAGCCTTGGAGACTTTGCATCATAGCCTTCAAGGTTTGTCGAAATCTTTGTTTTTGTGATCTGTGGGCTTTCTGGTTGTGAATGCTCTCTTATATAGCCATCTGCCATTGTATGTGGATGGTTTTGATTGAACTTTGTAAAATAGTGAAATTCATCTGTTTTTTTTATAATAGATTCTGTATTTTTGTTTATCATAAATTTGAATCTCTTATTAATATACATTCTATAGCGAGATTAATTTCTCAAACAGACGTCTTTCTCTCCCTAGCAAAAGCAGAATTCTCTCTGAAGCAGCAGCTGAAACTCTAGCTCGCTCGCAATATTAATTTCTCAAGGTATCTGTAGAAAAAATCCGATGTGGGTGATAAACTAAATTGCTGTGTATTATTGCTTATGTGCTCTGCCGTTTGAGTGGCTGGAACTCAAAATCGAGCAAAATGACTAAAATTAGATTCCGAAAAAAGAAGAAGATGATTTGTGATAATAACTCGTATTTATCTGCACTTTGAATTTGGTTTTTTCCACTTTTTCATTCTTGGAGATTTGCATCATAGTCTTTGATGTTTCTTGAAATCTTTGTTTCTGAGATACCTGTTGCTTCCTATTTTTGAATGCTGTCTTATATAGAAATTTATGTGATTTGGAATGAACTCTCTTAAAACAAATGAAATTCATCTGTTATTTTGTCAATATATTCTATATTTTTGTTCATTTGGGATCTGAAGTTTTTCTGCTTTTATTTCTTGTTTCTCTTTTTCTCCATATCTTTTGACCGCGCTTAACTCTCTTTTTTATTTTTATGTTGATTTTGTTTCCATGAATTTCATAGGATTTCGTGGGGATTTTCTTTCACTTGGCAGGTTTGCAATCATTTTGGATGGTTGTTTGTTAATTTGCTTATTTCTCAAATAGTCTTGTTTACTAAACTTGTCCCTTCATTTTATTATGCTTGATCTGGATGTTTTACTTTATCCCTGGAAGATCATAAATGGAATTTTGCTTATTTTATTTGAATTGCACGTCTGATGTAAATTATTTATTTGTTTTGTTATGCTTGTTCAGGATGGCTAACATGATAACATGGGAAAAGCAAAATATTCTGAACGGAGATGGCACCCTCCGCAAAGTTCACTACATCTTGAGGAACGCTACTGGGAATTCTATTGTTGCTGTGGTGGGAAATAAGACGAAGGACTCTGGAAGGGGTATGACCTATTCCCTGACATGGGTGTATGATTATGTCTTCGGGTCCTTGAGCATAGTCCATAAAGGAAAAAAGTGGAAATCGCGAGCAGCTGTTGAGAACTTCCTCAGATCAATATCCAGAACGATCTTTGCTGATTCAATCATTTGGCCTAGTAATAATGGGATTTTGCTGGCGCTAGATCAGTCTACCGTTGAGCTCCTTACTGAGGACAGTGGTTTTCGCGGCTGCTGGTTTAGGTGTAAGGTTTTGCATGCATCACCAGAGTGTCTCGAGGTCCAATACTACGATCTCTTAAACATTGATGGAAAGACAAAACTGGAGGTATATGAGCACATACTGGAACTCCTTTAATTTTTATCTTTCATATTAGTTCATGTTCCAATAAGAAGATAAGTCATGAACTCTGCAAGATATGAACTATGATTTTGTATTTACATAGACAGATTACATGTATAAAAAGTTCTGAGTTATATGGGCAATTTTTTGTAGAAACGTGTGCCAGTAGCTAGAGAAGCAGCTCCTGATAAATTGGGTATGAGGTGTGCTGGCCGCCGCACAATCAGACCTTGGCCTCATGTGGATTCTTCCGATGTGAATTTTGAGGTAGGAACAGCAGTAGATGCATGGTGGCGTGATGGCTGGTGGGAAGGTGTGGTATTTGGAGTCCACACTTCTGGCCCAAGCAAGTTTCAAATTTACTTGCCTGGTATGTGTCGATGTATATGTGAAATCTCGTATTGTCCTTTCATCAATTAGTTTTGATTGACTAAGGGGGCTCCCAATATTCTTCAATAATACGGTAATGGGAATCAAGTCTCATTTGATCATTTTTTTATTCTCATTGACCGCCGGAATTATCCTATATTTATTTCTATTGTCATTCCCATTGAAGAATTAAGGTAATGAAATAAGGATAAATTATAGGGTAATTATAGTGGTTAATGAGAACAAAAGATTATCCATTAGCGCTATTTTCCCTCCTAAATAAGGTAATCACTACCCCATTTGATTACTTTTTTATTTTCTTATAATCCTCCTCCTCAATCATTCTGCCATGCTGCAACCAACAACTTCTCCTTTTGCCCATTTTTTCCAAAACTATAGCACAACACTAGTGGCATAATTATCATGGAGACAATCAATCATTCAACATATCCAAGGGCGGAGGGGGAAAATAAATTTTCATTTCCGTTCTCATTAAAGAATTTGAAACAAGCGCCCCCTTAGAACCAGGCACCCCAAAATTTGTCTCATCAAGTACAAACTTTGTCAACCTCAGTAAATTGATGGTGGTGTGTGTGTTTTAAGATTAAGTAATTAGTTTCATGTTTTGAACTGAAGTATATTGTCATAGAAATTATCACACTATGCTACTTTAAGCTGCTACTGGTATTTGATCCAGATATCGTTGAAATGGCAGGTGAGAACATTTTCATGACAGTGGAGAGGGAGAATTTAAGGAGCTCCAAAGATTGGATTAACAACCACTGGGTTGATGTGATGCGGAAGCCAGATATTCTGTCGATCATAACATCAGTGATCAACCCCACGCCAACGGTGTCACTTCCCATACTTGGTGGCCCTCCTCCGCTTGCTGGTAGGGGAGTTCCTGGTTCTTCCAGGGAGTCGCTTCCCATACTTGGTGGCCCTCCTCCACTTGCTGGTAGCGGAGTTCCCAGTTCTTCAAGAGTTGGTGGAACTCAAGCTGTTGATAAGCCGTTGCCAAGTTCGCCATCCTCAGGTAGCAAGAAAGCTGTGGAAGGCGATCACATAAAGGAACTGCTTAAAATTAAACGAACAGAGGACTGGTCTTGTAGAAAATCAGGCGTCAATAAGAAAGATGGTGGAAACTCTGGCAGGCATTCTTGACTCTGAGTAGCATACAATGTTTCCTCTGCTGTTGCGCAGTTTTTCAATACAATTTCATGCATTAGCATGAATTAGAATTTTATGTGTGTATTTTTTCAAAAAACAGATTACCTGTGTTCGCTTTCTTCTAGCAAGAAAAGATGAATATTTCATGTTCTTTTAGAATTTTCTATTTTTTTCATCTCAAGGTATCCAACTTTTCTTAGATTGAAATGACAATTATTTTGGATTTCACTTGCTATAGACAAACCAACATTTTCATGGTCACGCCTATTTGCAGTTAGCCAGTTAATCAAAATACAGTATAACTTATAAGACAAACATACTAGTGCAAAATGTTCAACAATATTACACTTCAATTCTTTCAATAAATCAAACTACTTACATTTTTTAAAAGTTGTTTCCCTCACTTCTTTTAAATTCTAGAAGTGATTTTCAATAGCTTCTTTTGAATTTTAGAAGTGATTTTCACTCTTTAGTAGTGGTTGTACACCTATGTTGCACAGGTGTGGGGCTGGGGCCGGGTGCGGGGATACGGATTTTTGAAAATGTCAGGGTGCGATATGGCAAGGATACGTCTATTTTTTTTTTTTTTTTTTTATATTTATATATATAACACCTGTTAAATATAAGAAATAACAATTCAAATATCATCATCAACCTAGTTCAAATAATACATAAAACAAGTCACATTATCTTTGGAAATCAACTTGGAAATCAGGAGACGCTGGTGTTGTAAATCTAGAAGATTTATTATTCCAAATCTAAAAGATTTGGTGTGGACATTACTAATGGATCAATAACCCAATGGGTTTCATATCTTAGACTAGGGTTTTATTCTTATAAATAGACTATAGTATTCATGATTGTAATTACTCATACACAAGATCATAAGTGAAACTCCTGGCTTGGCTCGCTCCCAAACGTAGTCGTTCCCGACGAACTGGGTGAACAAATCTTGCGCCTTTAATATACGCACTTATTTACAACACGTTATCAGCACGAGTCTCTGCCCGAGATTATACGGTACGCCCTAAATTAAATTCCATATGAATTACATGTTTTTATGTGTACCCTTGCTATGAATTCGATTGAATACTCTTGCAATTAATTGAATCATATTTGTATACGAATTAAATTATTTTTGTGACTTGAATTGACGAGCAATGGTCGACATCCCGTAGGCGTACGGCCACCGCCCGTCCGCCGCCCGAAGGCCAGCAGCCGTCGTCGCGCGCTGCCGCCGATGTGCGCCGCCGCCTGTCGCGCGCTGTCACCTGATGCGCCGCTGCCGCCCATCGCGTGCAGCCACCACCCGTCGCGCTGCCGCCCATCGCATGCAGTCATCGCCCCTCAACCGCCGTCTGATGCCGCTCACTGTCGCCCACCACGCGCATACCGCCCGTCCGCCGTACGCGACCCGGCACGGCCCGATGCTGTCTACCATACGCGACCCACGCGACACCCCGCGTGCCTCCGTGCGTTGCATCGTGGCGACACATGCCCTACACATGCGGCGTTATACCCCGGAATTTTGTGATTCCTTAATCCAATTTCGATTTCGTTTTTGATATCACAAAATCCGTATTAATTTAGTTTAAAATCCTGAAAATATTTCGTTAAATTTCATTAATATACATGAAATATTTAGCCTTATGAATATGCACGCCTATTAAGTCGCAAATTTTCCTAGAAATTATTTTCATGTGATTATCGTTCTCAAATTGTTTATGCATGTATATATGATTTAATTATCTTACGTGCATTATTTTTCGCACATAGTTTATTTCTTTATAGTCCGCATATTATGCCCGGGTAGGCAGCGTCCGGTATTTATCGGACCGTAAATATATATTTTGGGTAGACGGCGCCCAATACTTGTATCTGTGTGCTCTAGAATGATTAAATGAATCATTGTCTCCCCGTTGTCAGTAATTTTGGTCACTCCTCTTACCCATGTCACTTTAATAATTGTAGTGAATAATATCTGATATTACCAAAAGAGAATTCACTGAGCTTGTTCTTGATGGTAGTAACTACCTGACATGGGCGCTAGATGTTGAAATACATCTAGCATCAACCAACCTAAGCGGTGCGATTGTCGATGATTCAAAATCAACTGACGCCCAGAAGGCGAAAGCTCTGATTTTCCTCAGACATCATCTTAATCAGGACCTAAAAAATGAGTATCTCACTGAAAGAGACCCCAGAACGTTGTGGAAGTCCCTGAAGGACCGTTTCCAACAACAAAATGATATATTCCTCCCTCAAGTTCAATACGATTGGTTGAACCTCCATTTTCAAGACTTTAAGTCTGTAACGGAGTACAACTCAGCCCTACATCGTATTGTGTCTCAGTTAAAGTTATGCAAGCAAACTGTAACTGAGGATGACTTAATCCAGAAGACTTTGTCGACCTTCCACGCAAGCAACCTTGTACTCCAGCAGCAGTATAGGGCTAAGAACTACACTGTACACTCTGAGCTAATTTCTGCACTTCTAGTAGCGGAAAAGCACAATCAACTCCTTATGCAGAATCATAACGCGAGGCCGGTTGGCTCAAAAGCTGTGCCCGAAGCACATGCTATAGCTCAAGGTAGTACAAGAAGCCGCAAGCATGGAAGGGGGAGAGGAAGTAAACAAACTCGTAGCAAAGGCCGAGGTCGTAGTAAGTCCGGTGGTCCAGGTACCTCGAATGACAATCTAGCTCAGGCTACAGAAAGGCTGCATCTAACACGAATCCCGCTACCCAAAAATCTAAAAATCAAGATAAGGTTGAGCAGTCCTGCTACAGATGCGGATGCAAGGGCCATTAGTCTCTCACGTGTCGCACTCCCAAACACTTGGTTGAGGCTTACCAAAAGCAGCAGAAGGACGATGGGGGGAAGGCTCCTATGGTTGAATCTCACCATGTCAGTCTGCCCGAAGCAAATTCTGACCAAGACAACGTAGATCCTATGGGCATTGAGCTTAAGGACTTTGGAGATGACGAGTGATTCACGTATTTAATTAATTCTAGTACTTTGTTTTTGAATAAAACAATTTTATGTTTTTTGGATCCTTTCTTTCGGATATTTTATTTTATGAATGGATTTATTATTTTAGCTTTGATATGTTTACCTTTAATAGTTGTTCATTACTTTTATTTGGATATTGATGTTCTCATTTATGGCTTGTAAACAAATCATCTATTAGGTTTGGACAATTTCCTCTTGCATGATGGACGCACATAGTGATTTATGTTTGGTAGATAGCGCCACCACACATACAATCCTAAAAGATAGGAAGTATTTTCATAACTTGATAGAACGTAAGGGGAGTATAACTAGAATAGCCAATGATAGTATGTTGATAGTGGACTCCGGAAGAGCTTCCATTGTCCTCCCCATGGGTACCGAACTTATAATAAATAATGCTTTATTGTTTCCACAATCTAAGCGTACCCTACTCAGTTTTAGAGACATTAGGATAAACGGATATCACATTGAAACTGAAACTGAAAACAATAACGAATACCTTTTGATGACTCCTACTCGAGGTAACCGTAAACAAGTTATAGAAAAACTTCCTTCCTTCTCCTTTGGATTGTACTATTCCTACATCCGGTCGTCTAGTTCCCATCTAGTGATGAGTATGAAATTCCATGACCCGAATTCCTTTAAATTATGGCATCAGCGGTTAGGTCATCCGGGACAAACAATGATACGTAGGATTATATCTAATTCAACTGGTCATAATATTTTGAATAATAGAATCCCTCCTGTTGATGAATATATTTGTGATGCATGTTCTAAGGGTAAGTTAATAGTACGCCTGTCGCGCACTAAGGTTGGACTAAAGTCTCCGGTTTTCCTTGAGAGAATTCAAGGAGACATTTGCGGACTGATTCACCCAACATTAGGACCATTTCGTTATTTCATGGTCCTTATTGATGCCTCCACTAGGTGGACATATGCATGTTTGCTATCCACCCGCAATCAAGCTTTTGCGAAGCTCATTGCGAAAAATATAGAGCTTAGAGCTCAATTCCTGGATTATCCAATCAAGTCGATTCGGATGGATAATGCTGCTTAGTTCAGCTCAAAGGCCTTTACAGATTACTGTATGGCCCTGGGAATTAAAGTGGAGCATTCGGTCCCCTACGTCCACACCCAAAATGGTCTTGCTGAGGCGCTAATAAAACGTATCAAACTAATCGCGAGACCATTACTTATGAATTCTAAACTACCCACTTCATACTGGGGGCATGCAGTCCTACATGCATCGCACTTAATACAAATCCGTCCAACTGTATATAATGATCATTCCCCCCTACAGTTAGTGCGTGGGAAAGAACCTAGCATTTCCCATCTGCGTATTTTCGGATGTGCGGTATATGTTCCGATAACATTACCAAAGCGAACCTCCATGGGCCCACAAAGAAAACTCGGTATTTACGTCGGATTTGACTCTCCATCCATCGTGAAATACCTCGAGCCTTTGTCCGAGGATCAATTAACGATCCGATTCGCTGATTGCACGTTCGATGAAGATTACTTCCCGGCATTAGGGGGAGATCCGAATTCAAAATTGAATGAATGCCGGGAGGTTACGTGGAACGTAAGTTATCTTCAGTATCAAGATCCGCGCACTAATCAATCTGAACTAGAAGTTAAGAAGATCATTAACTTGGAAAATTTAGCAAATAATCTGTCAGACGCGTTCACTGACCATAGAGGTGTAACTAAATCGCATATACCTGCAGTAAATGCTCCCCAAAGGGTTGAGGTCCCAAGCAAAACGAATACTCATGCCCCCACACACCAAAAGCGTAAGGGACCCTCAAGAGATAGTAATACACCTAAACGAAAGGCTAGCAAAACTGGTCAGTCGAATGTAAAATCTCTAGAAGGGATCTGTCTAGATAACTCAAAGTCTCTAGGAGACGAGCGTCCTAGTGATGAAGCACGTGCACAAAATATTCCATTCACTAGGACCGTGGAACGACCAGACCCAGATACAATGGGAAATGAGGAAGGTCTGGTTGACGTAAACGTCGAAGTCTCTGTAAATTTCACAGATACGGGAGAAACATATAATAGAAATATTACTGTCGTCGACGATACATTGCAGCGTCAATCGCTCTTTCCATTATAAATTATCTAGATCCAGAACCCAAGACAATCGCTGAGTGCCGAAAGCGCTCCGATTGGGTTAAATGGAAATAGACAATTGATGCAGAGCTTGCATCGCTTAACAAAAGATAAGTATTTGGCTCTATCGTTAGTACACCCGCGCGCGCTATCCCCGTAGGATATAAATGGGTATTTGTACGAAAATAAAATGAGAACAATACTGCGGAGAGGTATAAAGTGAGGCTTGTAGCTCAAGGGTTTTCGCAGAGACCCGGAATTGATTTCGATCAAACCTATTCTCCCATCATGGACTCAATAACGTTCCGCTACTTGATATCTTTGGCAGTTAAAATGAATCTCCAAATGAGATTAATGGACGTAGTAACCGCGTACTTATACGGATCACTAGATGCCGACATTTATATGAAAATCCCCGATTGAATTTGACATTCCTCAGATGAGGGATGGTGAAAACGGCAGTATGTATAGCATAAAACTGCAAAAGTCGTTGTATGGCCTGAAGCAATCGGGCCTCATGTGGTACAACCGACTTAGTGAATTCCTTCAGAAGAAGGGATACACATTCGATAAAGCTTTCCCATGCGTATTCACGAAGAAATCGCAAGATGGTTTTTGCATCATATCCGTCTATGTTGATGACCTAAACATAATCGGAACATGCAAAGAGATTGAAGTAGCCAGTTCAATCTTGAAAGCCGAATTCAAAATGAAAGTCTTGGGTAAAACCAAGTACTGTCTCGGCTTGCAGATCGAGCATCTCCCAGAAGGAATCTTTATTCATCAGTCGACCTACGTAAAGAAGGTATTGGAGAGATTTCACATGGATAAATCTCATCCACTTAGCACCCATATGGTTGTTCGATCACTTGAAGTGGATAAGGACCCATTTAGACCAAGAGAAGATTAAGAAGAAATTCTGGGACCAGAAGTTTCTCATCTTAGCGTTGTTGGAGCATTGCTCTATCTCGCAAATTGCACTCGGCCGGACATTGCATTTTTTTTTTATCGGTAAATGTTAGTTGTTAGTAGTTAGATTAGTTCACCAAGTCTCCATGTACCTCCAAGAAATCTCCAAGCCCACCTTATAACTCCCACAATTCGTTCCCTGAGGGAATCGAACCCGGGTCACTCACTAGAGTGAGGAACCCGGTGGCCAGGTGTGGCCAGGTGGCCGGACATTGCATTTGCTGTCAATTTGCTTGCGAGACATAGCGTTTCTCCTACAAGGAGACATTGAAATGGTGTTAAGCATGTTCTACGGTACCTCCAAGGGTCCCAAGACCTTGGACTGTTTTATCGTAAGAACCAAGACAAAACCTTAGTAGGTTATGCGGATGCTGGCTATTTGTCTGATCCCCACAATGTCATATCCCAGAATGGTTACATTTTTCTCTGTGGTTTGAAGCCGCACAAGAATGTGTTTGGTTAAGGTCCTTGGTAAAACACATTGGTGACTCGTGTGGTATCGCTAAAGGCGATACACCTCCCACCGTTATATTTGAAGACAACGCTGCTTGCATCGTACAAATGAGTAATGGATACGTCAAAAGAAACCTGACGAAACATATTTCACCTAAGTTTTTCTACCCATACGAACTCCAGAAGAGTGACGTGATTACCATTCAAAAGGTGCAATCTAGTAACAATCTAGCAGATTTGTTTACTAAATCCTTACCTACGTCTACTTTTGAAAAGTACGTTCAAGAGGAGCGGTAACCCCGAAATAAATCTTGAAGATTTAGATCAAGAAGATCAATAACATTCCTCCCTAACTTATTATTTAGCCGAAACCTAGCACGTGGAGTTTTTATGACAAGACATTTATGTTATGTCGTAATGTCCAAGGGGGAGTGTTGTAAATCTAGAAGATTTATTATTCCAAATCTAGAAGATTTGATGTGGACATTACTAATGGACCAATAACCCAATGAGTTTCATATCTTAGCCTAGGGTTTTATTCTTATAAATAGACTATTGTATTCATGATTGTAATTACTCATACAAAAGATCATTAGTGAAACTCCTGGCTTGACTCGCCCCCAGACGTAGTCGATCCCAACGAACTGGGTGAACAAATCTTGCGCCTTTAATTTACGCACTTATTTACAACAGCTGGAACTTGAAAATCAACTCCAATTTTGTTTTTCTTTTAGTCGCGGCAGTCGGCGAAACTGGAAGAAAAGAGAATAGGTTTGGTTGTGTAATTTGATTTCTAATTTCTAATACTTACTGTGTTGTGGGAACTGGGAAGTAAGTGGGTATTGGTTGGCTTATAAGATAAGCTAACCAAAATATTTTATATTTTATATTTAAGTTTTAAACTTTTTCTAAAAAAAAAAATATCAAAATACACACACGCCCCTTCCTCCCGCACCCGATACGCGTATTCTACTACCGGATATGCGTATCCTCTTTTTTTTTTTTACACGGATTCTCCACGTGGAAAATTCCTTGCGAATCCCACGCGAATCGCACCCGCACCCATGCAGTATCCGATACTGCATACCAGTGAATTTTGAAGAATTCGTGCAACATAGTTGTACACATAACTATACGTCTTGTATAAAATGTTAAAACTGACTTGAAAATTAAATATTCTTTTTATAGCTACATGGACTTCACGAATTAAACATTTTTAGTTTTAATGATTCAAAAACCATAGCAATTAAGGTACTACCTTTTTTTAGTAAAATAAGTGAAATATTTCAACTTATAGAATATAATCCAAGAGTAGTCCTAGTGTGCACAGTGCATGATATGCACTTAGATTTTGAAAAAAAAAAAAAATACTTCAACGGAAACTAAAAATACCTCAAGAAATAATCAGTAATACCCCAAGAAGACATTAGTAATATCCCAAGAGGTAATCAGTAATACCCCAATTGCAAAAAAAAAAATACACACACACACAGTTCGGTGTCTTTGTGTGTGTTTTCAAAAATAAAAAATTGAAGGAAAAATTGAGCTTAAAATCCAAGTGTTTGCTATGCACTCAAGTGCATGCTAGAATTTTTGATAGTCCAAAATATATTATCTTTTTCAAATCAATAATAAATTTTATTTGGTAACAACTACTATATTCATAAATTTTAAATAAAATAGGCTTATTTGCAATTTAAATCACGACCTTTTCCAAAAATTGCATTTTAAGCTAAACTTTTGGATCTTGTTAAAAAAAATCGATTCAACTTTTTTTTTTTTACAATTAAGACTTACAGGTAGATTTGCAGAGAGTCGTTGTTGTTACGGTGTGTACGTGGCAAAAGACCGTAAAAAACTTAAATATTGTGGCAAAAAAAATTAAATACATGAAATTTTTTAAAATTAAATTATCAATTTTCAAGTAATTTTTTAAAACCCTACATCCTATTTTCATGGTAAAATGGATTATTAAAATTATTTTATGGTAAAATAGTTGTGTTAATTCTATTTAGGTTCATTTATGTTCTTATTAATGCAAATATTTTGTATTTTGATTTCATCTTTTCTCTACTTCTTTTCTTTCTATTTGGATTCATTTTTTTTCATTAATACAAACATTTGAAATTTTAATTTTAAGTTATGTCACGTTTTTAAAGTTTTTTGCCACATTGCCACATAAACGTAATGTCAACGACGGACCTCTGCAAATCTGTTCGTAAGTCTTAATTGCCAAAAAAAAATTAAATTGGATTTTTATTTAATATGATCCAAAAGTTTAGCTTAAAATGCAACTTCCGTAAATGTCATGATTTAAAATGCAATTAAATCTTAAAGTTATTTTTCCCCTTATTAAAAAAATTTGGGGCGGTTGCCACGTAGATGTCATGTCAGCAACGGACAGAGGCAAATCTACCCGTAAGTCTTAATTGCCAAAAAATATTAAGTTGAAGCTTCCTTTAACAAGATCCAAAAGTTTAGGTTAAAATGCAATTTTGAAAAAAGATTGTGATTTAAATTGCAATTAAGCTAATAAAATATACATAAATACTTCTTATACGTATAAATATATGGCAAAATATGGGTCCAACTAAATACCCCTCCATTATCAGAAAACACACCTCCTATATAATTTTTTTTTTTTTACGAAAATCTAATATTACCCTTATTATTATATAAATATTTATTACATACACCCCTTCATCTATTGTCTTCTTCTTCATTAACACAGAGCCGGTGCATCCATCCATTTTTTTGCCGCCATGACATTCCTTTTTTTTCTTTTTTCAAATTCTATTTCATATAATATGTATTCTTGAATAGTATACCAGCAATTCCTTAATCAATCTTGTACAATGTTCAATCAATGGTTAACATGAAATAGTACAAATCGAAATAGATGGTTGATGACTTGAATTGAACAAGAATTGAAGGAAAAAATTGTGACCAATATGGATCTATAAAATCTGAGAGAATTGGGTTGAACATTTGCAGGAAACAAAAAAATAGCATGAAAATGGTTGAATCACGTCATTGGACGATGGCGACTGGGGGCGGTGGCGAAAGACGGCGACTGGGGGCGGCGACGGACAACAGCGCAAGGGCGGCGGCGGAAGACGGCGTAAGGGCAACATCGTGGAGTGCAGAAAGAAAGAAGGGAAGAGACGAGAGATGGGGAAGAGAAGAGTGGATTTAGTTTTTTTTTTTTTTTCTTTTAGAAAATGGTATAATGGGTAGTTCACAATAAATGCATGTATATCTACTATTTATGGAAGTGAATTTGCGATGTGGAGAGGGGGGGAATTCAGGCCCAAACTCACTCTGTCAACCCAGAACATAAAGGTCCAAGTTATTGGCACTACAATGTCAATGTAGAGTAAATATACTATACAAAATTTAATATTTAAGGTAAATAATTGAAAAACAATATTATCCTTCTAGCCTTCCCTTCAAAATAATTTTAGTGAATACACTCTCCTTCATTATCATACTCCATTTTCGAACAAACATAGCAATTTCGAACAATACAAATGAGCTTCATACTTTAAGAATGTGACCTACCATCAATCGACCACTAGGCGCTTGAAACGTGTTGTGCGGCCTAAATTATAAGGATGAACGATCCTCAAAGTCTGGAATACGTATATGTAAGTGTTTTGGTATTTTTTAGAAACTAAATTTTTTAAATGTTGAATAGTATATTTTTTGTTGGTGTTATGATGTTTTTCATACATATTATTGTTCATTGAGTGTATTAAATTGTATGGGTATGATAATATTATTGTTGTTTGCTTGTTTCGAATAATTGTTTTCTGAAAATTGTGATTGCACTTGTTCGGCTCTGGTTATCTGAACTCGACCAGAATATTCGGAAAATTTATGCGAACATGAACACAATTGTTCAAAAAAAATCCGAAAATTGTTGTCATGTTCGCAATTTTTTTTCGAAAATTATGGTCATGTTTGATGTAGGCGTTGACATACCACATCAATCTTAACAAAGGAAGTAAGCTGTCAAAATTGTAAGCTCTGCTCGGAGACTGTAAAACTGGGTCGCAGAGCTTATGAAAATTATGATGGTCTAATGAGGGTCTGGATAAATTCTTACTATGGGTAAAGACCTTGAGAAGGATGTCCAATACTTTTGGAACACATCTCTCCAGAGCCTATTTAGGCTCTCGAGTTGACAATAATAAATGAGAGAATGAGCCAAGAAATAAGCACTAGTCAGTCATATGCTCCCTAGGAATATGAAGTATTATCCTCTCCCTACATTACTTGAATAAATAGAGGAAGAATACAAAAGATGTCGTTTTCGTAAGCTCTGGGACTGAGGCTCTAAAGGACGATTTTGTCAGGATTTAGTTGTACCACATGAGGCAATGCAGGCATGCCTGAGGACACGCGTCGGCCTCTGGGACGCCCAAACCTCCAAGTGGTCCCAAGAATAATTAGGGCAACAGAGACGAGATTACTGTTTTGCCCTCACAGATCAAAGGTATAAATACTTGTCTCATACTCTTTAAGTTTTCAGCTATGACTTTTCTTCCATAGTAAGTTTGTTGACTTAAGAATCAAAGGGTCGACGCCGGAGACCTCTTTGGCTCGACTTTGTGCAGGGATTCCATAGGAGATTCAAGCTGTTGGTGTAGGCTTCCACACCAAGCTCCAGAGACCTTTTTCTAAGCCTTCTTTATTGTGTTCTTGGCTTTAACAGAGAGGCTCTCAGGTAATAATCTTGATATTTCATCAAATACTTGTTTGATTTGTGTTGATCTTGAGTTTGCACTCATCAATATTCGAAAAGAATTCCAAACATTATGGTCATGTTCGGATAACCAGAGGCGAACAACAGTCATCGCGATTTTTTTACTTTGATTGACGACAAGCGGACGATGGCAGAAGACCGTGGGGCGGGAGATGAGTCATCTCTGCGATGGCGACGGACGGCGGCTTTGGTTCGCATCACTTTGGCAATGGCTGACGGAGGCGGGCGACAGTGACTTGGGCGTACGACGACTGACTCGGGCATACAATGGCGGACGACGAGGGAGATAATTCCTCTCTGCTGTGGCTATGAAGATGGAGTGTACTCAAAACATGGAGCAAGAATTCGAAGAGTTATGCTGATAGTTAATTATGGTATTTTAGAAATAAAATGTAGTATATTCATCCAACGTGTAGTGAATTTATCCATATAGTGTATTTACTCCATATTGTAGTGTAAATAACCTAATCCAAACATAAAACATGTTAAAATTAGAAGTCTTTTGGGCCTTTTCTAGGAATAGAATTAGAAGTCTTTAGGCCCATTTGGGATTCAGATAAGGCAACAAAAAATACAAAATCCAACGACCTCCACCACCCATCAAATTTCAAAGCAAGAAGTCTCAAAAAATCATGCTCTGATCCCACCCTGCCACAAAGATGAACACTCTCAGACTCCAATTTCTCTTCAATCCCATAAATGTCAGAAACCCATCCCCAATTAAACCTAAATCCATATCATCACGCGTTGTAAACCCAGAATTTGCAAGAAAAACAAGCAACCTAATTAGGACCCTCGCGGTAAAATTAAAATCAAATTCGGAGATTGTAAGGTCGAAGAAGCATTCAAGAATCGCGATGGTTGGGCTTATTTCTGTAGGAATGGCAGTTTTGGCGATGGGGTTTGAGGATCACAGGGCGCTGGCTTTGGGGCCGGAAGGGCCGTTGGTGGAGGAGTTTTGGGATAATATGAGAAGGTACGGGCTTTATGCGTTGACAGTGAGTACTGGGGCGATTTGGGCGCTGATACAGCCCATTTGGGAGCTGTTGCAGAATCCCATCTCTGCTGTTCTCATTCTGGTCATTCTGGGAGGTGGCTTTTTCATTGTTTCTCAAGTCGTCACGGCTATGGTTGGCTTGACTGATTTTTCTTATGATTATAGCTATTAATTTCCGACTCTTTTCTTGTAATTTGTGTTTATTTTCATATTATGTGTGTATTCATACTGTGATATGTTGAAATATAATTTTGAGTTGATGAAAAGGGAGTCTTTATTTGAAATTGATTTTGATATTACCCTCAAATATTTTCTACTGTAATGAAGACTATAGATGTTCTTGGAAATGTGTAGTGATTGGCGCCTTTATCTTCATAGTACTCAGAAAAAACACATTGGAATCGGATGAATTGAAATCGTTGGAATAAATATGTATACTTTGATGCAACATGCCAACATCCAGCCACATTAGTTTCAGCAGCGGAGGGAGGGGTATGTGGGAATACAGTTCTATCATTTTATATCCTATGTAAAGAAAATAAAAATTTATTATTCCATTTGCAAAGAAGTCCCAATTTTATTTTCTCACCCCAAAAATAGAGTTAAAGTTATTCACCTTTTTAAACTCTGCCTCTACAATTCAATTAATTTATTCATTTAAAAACTATTTTATTCTTCATTTATCATTTTCAATACTACTTTATTCATTTAAATACTACATTTCAATTCTCATATTACACTCTGTGTAAAGTCAAACGAGAAAATAAAATTGGGACGGATGAAGTATCTCATTAATTCATTATTTATAAGATAGTTGCAAATTACAACTTCTTTTTTACCATTGTAATCTAGAGAGAGAAAATTATAAATAATGCATCGTTTTAAGGTAAGATTTTGTGATTGATTTATTTCACCTAAAAAAGTGATACCAAATGAAAGGTGAGATAGTCTCACGTACTATTTGATCTCTTATTCATCATCTTTCGTACCTCAATATTTAGAAAATCATAGATCTGCCACTAATTAGAATAAAATTCTATGGCTAATGTCTCATACTCCCTCCGTCCCACAACACATTGCGGGGCTACTATTCCTCTCGTGTTTTTGCGAGTGAATTTTTTATTAGTATTTGAAATGATAAAGTAATTTTAAAATTACTTTATAATAAAGAAGAGGTAGATCTATCATACCCTACCTTAAAAATGATTTTATCATTTCAAATACTAATAAACAACTCGCTCGCTAAAACACGAAGATAAAGTGAACTCCGCAATGTGTTCTGGGACGGAGGTAGTATATAAGTTGTACACGGTTCAATCACTCAATAGTTAGGATTGTTTATACTGTGTGGATTGATTATACTAAAAAGTGTAGGTTGATTATACTGAAAATCGACAACACCAAAAAAAATTCAGTGTAATCAACCCACACTTTTCAGTATAAATAGTATCAACAGTTAAGTGTTGAGTGAGTACACCAAATGCACAAGAGACTTATTTTATTGTATGACATGCTCGATCCAACTTAAAAACAGACAAGTAACATCTTAATATTTGAAACAAAGTACTCCACATGAAATAAATATCAACATCTTAATATTTTAACAATATACAAATTCTCCCCTGAAATTGTTCTCCATATTAAAATAGATTTACTTAATAATATTGTTATTTTTATAAATTAACAACATAACATTTTAAACACACAAAACATGATGAATAAATAATAAGACATTAGTTTATAAACACAATTGTATTACTAAATAAATATAATATTATTAGTTTCATCTGAAGAACAAAGTTTAGTAGAAATTGACTCTACACAATGGTGTAACATTTTTTGTTACACCATATAGATCAATGACATATGAGAACAGTGAAAAAAATAAATATGATTAATTATTCACTTATTTGTGGTAATAATATATTTCATGCATCTGCATTTCAATTATCAACAACTACATGTAACATCATGATTCTCTCTTGTACGTGTATGGGAGTGTCAAATGCAAACCCAGAGTCATGGGATTGGATTAGATTTCCATCAAAGTCCTTAAATTTTATTTTAGTGACTATGTATTAAATTGAATCTAATAGCTATGAATTTGAATTGGACCCTTTGTAAAAGAGGGGATCCAAATCTATAGCACTCGGTGCATTCATATATTATAGGCTCAAGAGTTGTACTATTAATACAACAAAACATATATACTACTAGCATTTATTAATTTTACACATACAAGATCGATGATTAGCTTATTATAGGCACGTGGACAAAATACATAGGCAGATACAAAGTTGCACGTAGGTTAGCTAGTCATACATAAAACATACTCATATTAGTATTAGTCGTTACATACTTAGCAGGAAACTGAAGAAACCGACATGGGGTACTTGAAAGTGTTGGCATACTGGAATGTCAGCGCTTCTCCCGGGTTAAGTGGATGCCCGTCCTTGACTAGGCAATCGTCGTAACTCACCCGCCGGAAAACACTGGGGTCAATCAACCTGGCCGAGCTGAACCACCCGCAGCTGACGTGGATGCCCGCGATACTGCAGCTCTCCGACAGACATACGTTCTGTATCTCCACCGTGTACGTCGGAATCCCATTCGGCAGAGGCGTTGTGGGCCCCTGAAATAGCAGGATGTTGTCCTTCGAACATGGGGATCCGAAATCTGCTCCGATCCGGTTTGGTGACTGGTCGTCGCCTTCATCGCCACTGTACTCGTAGTCTAATTTGAAAAAATATGTATTGTGTCACATAATTGAATCTAGTCAATAAAAAATTGAAAAAAACAAAAAGAATGGTGAGATGGACTTAAATTAAATGGTAGTGCAGTTTTAAAAATGATTTACAAGTTGATTCATACCCTAGTACAGTAAAATATACCCGATGTTTTTTAACTTTAAATTTAATTCTGATTTTTTCAATTATAAATATATTTTTAAAAAAATTGGGGTATAATTGAAAACTATTTGAGGTATACCGTCAAAACACACATTACCTACCGAACTTCATGTGTTTTTGCAATTGAGATATTAGTGTTTATTTTTTGGGGTATTTTAATTCAAAACACACCGTACATACTAAATTTTGTGTTTTTTACAATTAATTTTCAAAATTCAAATTCATATTCATAGTATGCACTCATGCAGTTGAGTACACATTACATATAATGGCATAAACCTAAAAATAACGATATATATTACAAACTTGGCATGAGATTAAATATGATGGTACATAGTTATTTTTATTTATGATTAAATATGATGGTACAAAATAATTAAAAGGATGGTTTGAAATAAAAACATTTTTCTTAGCTTAAAAAACAAATGAAACTGAATACTTTGACAAAAAAAAAAGATGGTTAATAATGGATTACCATTCGATCTTTTTAATACTTAATTTTGAGTTAATTGAGAGTGAGGATAGAATTACGTAGTTAAATCTGATGAGATAATAATGGATAAATAAATGATTCAGAATGTACCAGACGAAGTGGAATTAGAAGTCAACAGCTTCCTGGCGAAAACCGGCGCATAATTTCCCTTGGAAAAGACTAGTTCTTCACTGCCAGTTTCATTATCTGGTTTCGATGCACCATAAATACCCACTACACCTGCAAAATCAAATTAATTAATGTTACAAATATTCTCTTATTAATTATTTTCACAATTAAGTCAAACATAAAACTCTCCAACTCTATTTCTTCAAGGTAATATTATATTAGGGACCTTTTTAAATAAATGCATATATTGAATTGTATCAATTCAAAAATATATATGCTTACGATCAAGTACTACCAAAATTCGATGCCAATGGCAATACGTGCTTATAATTAATGAACCCAAATTGTAACCTTAAAGTCTCGTTAATTAGAATTTTGACCACTCGAAATATTTGAGCATTGATTTTTTTACTATTTGCAATATAGTACAAGTACAAAGGATACATAATTCTAATTGCATGCATGTTAAATACTGAATATTATCAGAAGAATAATCAATTTCATATAAAGTATTGGCTGTTTTCCAAGGTAAAATGGGGGTGATATACCGAGGAGCACTACGAAAGCTATTGCAAAACCGCAGACCACGTACTCCTTCCATTCTTCTCCTTTGCTTCTCTCTTTTTTCATCGTGGAAACATTCATTGGTACCCTCAAAACTGCAACCAAAAATGAATATTACAAGTCATCATAAATTAAAGGGAAAAAAATTACAAAGTAAAATTAATTAATGATCAAATAAAAAAAAAAGTAACCAGGCAAAGAAATTAATATTAAAGGCTTTGCAGAGACA
Source organism: Ballota nigra (assembly GCA_947034835.1). Taxonomy (NCBI): domain Eukaryota; kingdom Viridiplantae; phylum Streptophyta; class Magnoliopsida; order Lamiales; family Lamiaceae; genus Ballota; species Ballota nigra. The sequence continues at coordinate 28,461,380 of OX344730.1, forward strand.
TGAATTAATCAAGGAGAAAATATAAATTTGGAATGTATATATGTAGATATAGGTAGGTGAAATAAATGATACAAACCTGGAAACGAAATCTAAAGTGTAGATGGATGTGTGTGAATGTTAGGAGGGTGGATGAGTCCAATTTATAGGAATGGAGGAATGCAATGATAATAAATACTAGTGCCTTGCTTCTCTGAAACACTAGCTAAGCTAGCTACTTAATTATTTTAATGGGAGACACTAGTACGTGTCCTTCCTTCTCTGAAATTGTCAACTCATCAATGGATGTATATTTTACACTCTCACTCTCTCTCTCTCTCTCTCACTCTCACTCTCTCTGAGTGCGGATCATGTTCGTGGATAAGCCCTAATCTTGATAATCGATCACCTACTTGCTAAATTATGTACAAGTGTAGATGTGTGCATGACGAGTGTATATAATGAATGAAATTGTTAGCATAAATTAATATTATAGTAGGGAGTATTAGTAATTTTGCTAATTGAGCTTGTTTTAATGGTTAATACTAATAGTACCGGAAAATTTGGTTTGTGGGATGCAGAAGAGAATGTAGTAGGAGTAATTATGTTCATCGATGTTAGTGCTCTCTAGTTTGTGAAGCGTCGCGGTTGCGCAAACAGGAAAGAAAAATCTGCCACTCCATTTACTATACCTATACGCTATACCACTCATACATACACAGAACCCCCACCCCAACAGGAATCCTTTTCTTTTTTTTCCCGTAATTATACTTAATATTTTAATGTATCCCAAATAGATTTTTTCATTCAAATGTTTCGTACTCATGAGTTCGGCAATATTATTTTAATCTAAATTCTAAATGCAATATTCAGTTTTTACTCATATCTACATTTAGGAGGCGTTTGGTTAAAAACATTTCAATAGTAAAGGAAATGAAAATTATTTTCCTTCTATGTCCCTATAATAAAAATAATACGTTGGGGGAAGAATTATTACAATTGTGACTCCATTGCTAGTGTTATGCCTTAATTTTGGAATAAAAGTGGACAACAAATGGTTGTTTGTAGAGGATTGAGGGAATGATTGAGAATGATAATTGTAGGAAGAGAATAAGGTAATCAAAATGGAGTAGTTATTATCTTATTTATGAGAGGAGATAGTAATTTTGTTCTATTAACCATTATAATTACACTAATTTCCAATCTCATTCTCATTACCATTGAAAAGTTGCTAACCATACACCCCTTAGATAATTGGGGCCTTATATATATTTAGAAATAATATCACATGTGTATATTTTTTGTCTTTCATTTTGTATTGAACGTTTGACCTAAACATGTATTAATGATCCAAAGGATGAAATTGAAATAAAGAAAAGTGACATGGAAGAATCAAACTATATATTTAGAGATATGAAAATAGTCAAGTTTATTTGGCTCAATTAGAAATGACAATGCTCCGGAGTGGAAAATTGGATACTCGAACCTATCCCATTTTATGAACAGGGTTGGACACGAGACCATGCTAAAAAAAATAAAAAATAATATATATATTACTTCCTCCATTTAATTTTAGTAGGCATGTTTTTTTTTTATACCAACCAACTTTAGTATGCATTCATGTCCTAAAATTGGAATATAATATTTTATTTTCGACCTTCATACATTTTATTAATTATTTAAATTGTCATTGATTTTATTCATAAACAATCAATGTATTCATAAATATAGACCACACAACCCCCTTCAATATATCCATAATATACATAAGCTATCAATTTTTTTTTAAAGCCCGTATTAAAAGAATTTATGTCTGTTAAAAAAAATTGGACAGTGAAAGGTGTGTCGTGTTTGTTAAGTGTAGATGTTGTAATAAATGTTAAAACACTAACTACAACAACCTGGAAAAAAAAAAACAGAGTATAATTTAGAACAGCGGAAGACTACAAAACACATTTGATCAAAAAATGTTAGTTAAATGAGAAGAAAGAGAAAATTCATGTTGTTTAAAAGTAAATTGTAAATACTTTACTACCAACAACATTAATAATCTCCTCCAATTTGACCTTTCCGCTACAACACACCCGATGTATATATTTTTCAATATATATGTCAGTGATGTATCTACAATAGAGATCCACATCATATTGTACACTTAGCTTTTCACACTTGTGTAACAAAACAACCAAAAAACAAGATGAACAACTATAAGTTGAATCACCAAAACCAAGATGAATAACAATAAGTTAATCCATAAAAAACAGAATGAACAAACATTTGCTCACTCAAACAAAATGAACATCATTATATATGCTCATTCAAACAAAATGAGTAACATAGTGTTTACTCACTCAAATTACAACTTGAAATAGAAATAATATAAAGATAAACATCATATCACTCTAATATAATATTGTCTTTTAGAAATAAAAACTAACTAACAGAGCTAGCTAATTAAAAGCATAAAACAAAATAAGAGTACTTAGAGATACACAACAAGGAACTTTGAGATCACTGTATAGACTATAGAGCTGCAGCCACAAATATCTTGCACTAAGCTCCCCCATAAGTTGTGCTTCCTCCAGTCTCTAACACACTCAGACTTTAGCAGAAATGTCTGGTAGATCTCCATACAGCTCATCTTCCTCAGCTTCCTGGATATTGATTGTTGCAAGGTTTGCAACAACATCTTCAGCAACATCTGCACTTCTCCCAGCACCATCAGGTCCAGTTGCAACAGCTTCATTCACAATTGTCCCTCCTTCTTCAGCAACAGCAGCAGCAGGTTCAACATCTCCATCCATCTCTTGAATCACAACTCTTCGAGCAGCAACTGGTACTCCCCCTGTTGTGGCAGAAAGTAGAATTTCCCAGTATGTCTCCAAGAATTGGAGCTCATCTATAGAGTCATGCAAGTGTCTCAGCTGTGCTTGAATGAACTCAGGTGACATATTCAAGGAATATGCAGTAGGAGCAGGGATGTTGCCGGGTATGTTCCCAGCATTCTAAGCAGCATCTTGTTCAGGAATAGGGTCAGGAACAGGTTGGCCTTGTTCTGGAGCCTCTTCATCATCACTTACCTGTAAAGGCAAGTCTACTACTCTATTTACAGACAAAAGATAGTGAGATATACTCATCAGACTCACTCTCCCCCTCAACAACTCATTCTTCCTATGGATAAAATTATGACTTCTCAACTAGGGTTGTAAACAAATCAAATAGTTTTGGTTCGATTCGGTATTCGTATTCGAATTTTGATATTCGTATTCGAAATTGTATGATTCGAATTCGATTATAAATATTCGATTCGATTACTATTCAAATACAAATACAAAATTATGATATTCGATTCGATATTCGTAAGTATTCGATTAAATATTTATATATATATATATATATTATAATTGTTATTATTATGCAATTATAATAATATTATTATCAAAATATATTAATAAAAAATATGCTTGCCCAGCCCATTATAATTTGCAGGTAAAAATAATATTTCAGAATTTTAAGCCCATTAAAATTTTAAGGCCCATTGTCAATGTTCATCATTTAAACTCATAACCTAGAACTGACCTTCTCAGTTCTCACATATGTGATATGTCTGCGGCGCATCCCTCATATATTCTTAGGCGATTCTCTCTCTTTTCGCTGCAACGGTTCTTTCTTCTCCTCTAACCTTGACGAAAATCTTTTTTTTTCTTCTGTTTAATTCATGTTTCTTTATTTTGTGAGTAGTATGTTAATAGATCTATTAGATCTGCACAACATTATTTATGTATTTTGAATAAGAAAATTTGCTTCTCTCTATTTCTAACTTTTATTCTCCTACGACTGCTTCAAGTATTTTGAATAAGAAAATTTGCTTCTCTCTATTTTAACTTTTATTCTCCTACGAGTACGACTGCTTCAAAAAAGAAATAATATTTTCATCAGCAGAGGATTCGTGAGACAAATGATGAACAAAGTTAAATTTGCCTTAAAACAAGTAACTATAAAATTTCGAATATAATACCCGAATCGAATCGAATAACTCGAATATCAATTTCGAATCGAATACGAATACGAATATTCGAATACTTTCACAAATCGAATTGAATATAGAGGTATTCGCTTCGATTCGATTCGTTTACAACCCTATTCTCAAGTAGCCATATACCAACACAGGATATGGCATATTGTCTTTCTCGGAGATATTTCCAGTAAACTTTATCATGTGATGAAAAATAACCAATCCCATATTGAAATTCTTCATCACACCTATTCTATACATCAACACGGCTTGATCTCTGGTTAATTTGGTTAAATTGGTGGATGGTACCCAATTATACACAACAAGTTTATGTAAAACTGAATACAGAGAAGTAAGAGAGGTAGCAAGCATATCTCTCTCCCATTTGTTCACTCTACCCCCAGTAAGAACATGTATGGTTTCATCCATGTGAGGAGCTTCATCTTCAACAATATTTTCAACATGCATAAACTCATTGATTAACTTAGGGGTGAATGGTGTTGGTGATCGGTTCTAATCACGTGGATTAGTGGCTGTTATTAACCGGTTCTGGGATCACCAAACAAGATCGTGTGATTGATTACCACCGTAAATGGTAAATTCGATAGATCAGGTTGTAAAATCGTAAATACGTGTATTAAATTCGTATTTATTTCGTGTGTGTGCATTTTTAGGTGTAAGAGTGTGTGTATTGGAGTATTTGTGAATTTGAACTTGTTTTTATTGAAGGAGAGCAACTTATTTATACTGACCACCAAGTAGGTGGTGAACAAGACTCTTGGACTACCAAGCTTGCATGTTGGACATGTGTCCTGTTGACCACATTTGACCTTATCTACGCTAAAACTTAGTTACAAAGTCTTCTTTTTTTATCTTATCATGTCTTTGAAGTTATTCTCTATTCATTGTAAGGCGGTTCTATACTGCCCTTTGTCCGTTATTTGTTCGCCCGTAGGACTGAGATTTTGTAAGTTGTTCGCCGACCATTTCTTTACATAATGGTTCTGTTTGACCTTTGATCTCCTTAATAAGCTGCTCGACAAATGTTTGTTCGTCAGATAACTGCTCCTCAAATTGGCAAATTAGTATCATACACTCCACATATTAGTTTCTGCACCACCTTTGAGGATAGTTATTCGTCATCAGTGACTTGGCACACTGTTCACATTCGGCCCCGAGCCTTGGACCTGTTCGCCTATAAGCTGTTCGTCGTGGGATACACTACCCAATTTGATTTGTACACCCTTCTTTGATTACTCTTTGCTAGTTACCACAGATTTGATTGTTTTATTTCGTAATCTTTGTTTAGGCCTTAGTACTTGTTCGCCTATCAACAAATGGGACATCTCTATCTCTAAACCTTACTGTACCATACCATCTAGAATTTCTCCTAGCATGATCTTCCTTCAAACAAGCATAAAACTCATAAACTCAATCAGTAACAAAGGCATCAGCAAATGTTACAGTATGCATCAAACTCCTTTCCTCTAAGTATTTAACCAGACCATTAGATTCAAACTCATCAATGTTAATTTTTCTTTCAATTAACAAATTTATTTTACTTAACCTAGAGATCTTTTGTTCAAGGGATTCATCATCATCACCAGTACTAGCTTGTTCAACAGAGTGTTCAGATTCATTACCTCCGTCAGAATCAGTCTTGGTCTTTTCAGAACTGCTCTCAGGGCTGTTGTCATCATCCTCTGGTTCTGGTACTGCTGCACTTGTTCCAACAATATCAGCAACATTCTCAAATCTCTTCTTTGTTCTCAGTTGAACTCTGGCTCTTCTTCTCAGTTCGAAGATAGGCACATCACTCTCATCATAAGTTTATTTGCCTTTGGTTTGAGGACCTCCAGCTTCACCATCAGTTGAGTCCTTTGGGCTTGACTATTTCTCAGATTCAGAAAACACCTGGATAGGGTGTGCAGCAACATCTCTTTCATCATCCTTCTTCTTCCTTGAAGTTGCATCATAGTTCACCTTCTTCCTGCTCTTCCAGAACGTCTCCTTGATTGAGCAGGGATTCTCTTTCTCTTTCCACCCATTTTCTTCTTCACAGCCTTAGCAATTGGAATAGGCTCAAAATCCTCAGACATTGAAGAATCAGTTTTGGACAATTCTTCTTTGTCCTCCTCTGGCATTTTCACATCAGGCACTTCGACATTAGGGCTTTGTTCCCTAGCTTCCTCATCAACAATCTCCTCAGCAATGGGAGCATCCTCTATAACCTGGTCATCTGTTTCAACAGCTTTTGAAACATTATCAGTAGCAGGGGTTTCGGCTTGGTGTGAGGATTGTGGAATTTCAGTTTGGGCAACCGAAGAAGTGCCTTCAATTTGAGAAATAGGTGAAGTATTTTGGTTTGGTTCAAGTAGGAAGAAACATCGACTTCAATTGAGCCAATAGTCACTTAGGAACAACATGAGTTCCCTGAAGACTTTGGCTAATCCCACGAGCGATTGATTCAAGTTGATCGACCATCGCATCAGAAGAGATATGGATATTCATGGAAAAGGCTCGAATTGGGGTTTGAGATGGAGGTGGTGTTGTGCTCGATGATGGAGCAATTGATGCAGCATCCTAGGATGAGGCCATTTCAGCGAGAAGGTTGAGAAGGTGGAGAGTTCGAGGGAGTTTTTGAAATGTGAGAAGGGTTTTTCCTATTTTCAGCCATTTAAAGGGTTTTTCGAAAATGAATGAAAATGAAATATTGAATAAAAGAAAAACAATTTAACCTAAAAAGTGAACACCAATCTTCTCAACACTATTCGAACTATCCAACTTTTTAACTCAAATACAAACACACAGAGGATTAAACAAGGAACATATGGAATATTTATAGAAGATGAAATACGGAGGTTATTTTTAGTAACCCATAAAAGAAAAAATTAGAATTAAGAAGTGAGAAGTAATCACTCCCCGATAAATATATTGTGGGTTTTTCATGCTCTTAATTTTTGAATTTTAATTAATTAAATTAATAAAAATACGCAAAAAATAAATAAATGGAAACGTAGGCTTAAACATGTGATATTTAAAAAATAAATCCCTAAAAAATCGGTTAATAATTTTGACTTGAAAAATAAATATAAACTATATATGATGTTGCATTCAAAATTGGAACACACACTTCAACATCGGTTAAAACATCCAATGTCGCATTTTTCATCAAACAATTTTAACACTTTTATTCACATTGATCCATCTTTTCAAGAGAGTGTATCGTAGCAGCGAACTTCGTGCCCCATAATTACTCAATGAATTTGTGTCATATTGATGTTTTACTAATCATTTTTTGAAAATAAGACATCGTAGTAGCGAACTCCGTGCTCCATAGTTACTCAATGAATTAGTTACATCTTGATGTGCTTTTTCAAATACAAAACTTATTATGCGTTTGGGAAATGTGATTCCTCTTTATTTTTACACAACAATCATACTTGGTCCAGATTTATTTTACAAAGGAATTATAAAACAGAAAACAAGGATTAACTTTAGGTAAAACATGCATATACCCTGATGTTGTTACAAATGTTTGAGCATACATAATAACATCTGCTTTGTTGGGAAAATAGGGGTGTCCGGAATCTATTCGGGATGAAATTTAAATACGAATTTAAATACAATTTTTTCTAATTTTGAGTTAGTATATATAGTATAATATAATGTTCGATTATTTTTTCCTAAAATAAAAGGTATATAGTTATATATTCCAAAGAATATTCTTATGTGATATATTCTTATTATGGACAAGATATACTGCATGCATTTTTTTTTATTATAAATAAGAGCATATTGTATTTTATTTCTTCACATCAAAGTTTCATTTGTTCCACTCTTTTGTTGAGATTTCTCCGATCAATTGTTGGTTAGTTATATATCTATTGTTATTAGTATATTTATTTTATAATTAAATTCATCATTTTAAGTGCTCACAATTTGATTAGATTTAGATGTCAATATCAATATGAATGTAATAATGATTGTTGATTTATGCTCTACATCGTTCGGTTTAAATATTCTTCGTATGCAAAAATAATATATTTAACTATACCATATATTTTTATCTGAATAATTATGATGGTTTAATTGTTGTAATTTAAATCTCATTTTAAATTTCAAGAGTATGACACCTCAATTTTCTCTGATTTTTAATATCAAGAGTGAGAGCAAAAAATTGACCGTTAAAGTTAGGATTGAAAAAGTTGGACAATGTTTTTTAATGATTTTAATATAGACAAGTTCTACTTGGAACTCATCTTGATCGATGAACAGGTATTGTAACGTTAAAGTTTATTTCAAATTTTGTATTATATTGTTTCTTACATAAATTAATTTCTTACTGTATACTCCCAATAACTAATAATGTTGATTAATTTATAAATTATTCAATATTGAAATGGACATTGATTATTATTAAATTATTAGTCTAAGTAATGTTATTCCATAATTATTATTAATTTATGTGGATTTTGATGTTTTTTTAATTATTTAGTTTGTTGGATATAGCATGTAGGGTTTAGTGAAGGACACGGGCCACGGCTAAACAAACCCCGAAATTTTTTAGACAAAAATACTTTTAAATTAAATGTCTATAGAAAATAAAAATAATATTTTTTCCAATACGCGTGGATACGCACTAGTAGTATTATACATGGTAATATATTGTATACCATGACATGATTTTTTTGGAAATAATGTGTTATTTCAGAGACAATATCTTTTGGGTAGTAAAATTTTGTCCAAAAAAAAAATTAATGTTATAATCTATTATCCATGGTAAGATATGGTATTGGATGGCAAAATTATTTGGGAATCTTGTCATCTTTTACATGACAATACATTTTGCAAAATATTTCAACATCTTCTTAGAAAATTAGTATATATAAATATTTTGCAAAAATATTTATTCCAAAAATATCTATTATTGTATTATACATGGTAAGATATTGCATTTCATAGCAATATTTTTTGGGAATAATATGTTATTTCAGTGACAATATCTTTTGGATAGTAAAATTTTGTCCAAAAAAAATAATGTTACAATCTATTATCCATGTGAGATATGGTATTGGATGGCAAGATTCTTTGGGAATCTTGTCATCTTTTACGTGACAATTTTTTCTGCAAAATATTTCAATATCCTCCTACAAAAATTAGCATATATAAATATTTTGCAAAAATAAATTCCAAAAATATCTAAATAAGAAAATCGTTGAACTGTGGAAAAAATATCTGTTTTACATATTTGAGGACATGGCGGCGGCGGCGAGACTGTTCAATGGAGGATGACAAAAACTAAAAAAAGAGGCGAGAAGAAAAGAACCTAAGACCAAGAAAAATATTATATAAAATCAGTATCATACCTTCGGTTCAAAGCAACGGTATCAGATGAAGTTTGAGGTGGTGGGAGTAGAGCAGCGAGGTGGCGCCAATTTGTAAACAATCTGATATGAAAGGGATAACAGAGTGAGAAAAGAATAGAGGAGAGGCGGTGGTGGTTCGGGATCTACATACCTTGGATTTATCCTTATTTTGCATATCCGCTTTCGATGCGCTCGCCGGAGTCCCGATAGATGCTGCCACTTAAATCACTGGGCTAGATGGAGAAGTCGCCTGAGATGGGTTCGAAGTAGGCACAATGATCGATCAAGTCGAAGCAACGACGGTGCGTAAGCAATAATAGTGGAGGCGGCGCCGATGATGGCTGCAACGGGAGAGAGAAACAGACGGCATATTTGAGAGAAAGGGAGCGGTATGTGCGATACTCTTAATAAGAGATTAATAAAACCTAAATATAAAATGAATGGTTTAGATTTAATCTTGTTAGATAAATGGTTGAGATCAAAACTTAAACCAACTTTTAATGAGAGCGCAACATTTCGAAATGAAGAGATTTGACACATGCCACATCAGCATAAGAATAAGGTGGTGTTGACACATCATTTTGGAGAGGTTTGGAAATATATTATAATAAGATAAGATGGATTTTTTTTTAAATATAATATTATATTTTATATATATTTATACTTAATCAATATACATTGACCTAAAAAACTTAGTGAAGTTGAACTATTATCATGCATGTACTATACAATTAAATATTATATATATATAAATATATATATATATATATATATATATATATATATATATTAATAAATATGAAAGGTGTAAATGTATACTCCCTTTATCTCAAACTTAATTGCTACTTTCCCGAATTATTTCTCCTCTTGCTCAATCGATATTTTTATAAAATGACAATTAATATAATAACATTGTTCTTAACAACTATATCTTTTCTACACTAGTATATTTACACTTTATGTTATTACTTTACATATACTAATTCATATTTATTAATTTAAATCAATTTAATTTAGGATGGCAAACAGTAATGTGGAAATTAACCTTGGGACAGAGGGAGTATATTATATTTATATGTATTATATAGTACTCTCTCTATCTCATAGGAAACTCTTAGGTAGTGTTTGGTTAGGGATGGGGTCATCCCCCATCCCATTCGATTTTGGATGAGCACATCCCACTCCCCATTCGTCCCTATTATACACCTACATATCTATTTCAATTATATTTTATATAATCACATCACTTTTAACTCACTCACTCATCATCTCTCCTATTTTTTCCATATTTATTCATTATATCTCCTACTTTTTCTTACACATTCATTTTCTCGCATACATTTTCTTATCATCTCTCCTACTTTTCTCTCACCCAATCATTATCTTACTAACTAACAATAATAAAATATTTCTACATCAATTTTGATTTGACATAAAGTTTCATCCAACTCTATTTCTCATCCCTAACCAAACACAGATTTACTATTCATTGAATTACCCCAATCTCTCTTTTCTCATCTCCATCCCCATCTCATCCACCACCATCCATTACCAAACAGAGCCTACAAATTTGGTTCCATAGGATAAAAATTCATATTTTTACCAAAAAAAAATTATAAAAAGAAATATAATTTCAAATTTATTTTTATTTTACAATATTATATATGTATATCATATTTTAATATAATTTTTTTTAATCAGAATAATTTACTCCATATTAATTATTTAAAAGTAAAAATAAATTTTATTTTAACTTTTGTACCATTTTTTTAAAATTATAATTGTTGGGACATTGTCAGTTTTGATTAAGATCCCAAAGCCCCTGAAAAGATGATTGCCTTAATTTGTCTTTGTCAGACTAGTCTTGGTTAGGGTTAGTACTTAGTCATTTTACACTTCACAAGTACTCAGTGAGAGGAGAACTCACTGGAGACAATCAAGACTCAGAGCCTGAAGACGAAGAGCACCATCCTGAACTTATGGCAGTCCTCTAAGCTGACTGAGTAAGTGTCAGTGATGAAGAGTATGACCCTGAGGTCATTACTAACTCAGTCCTGAAGGGAACAGGATGTCACTGAGTTAATGAGAAGACTTGGAGTAGAGCCAAGCAATGCAAAAGGAATTTCAGCGTCAGGACAAGACCGGTGAGCTCAAGACAAAAAGAACTTAATAAGACAAGCCTGAAGCTCAGGAATAAATTCTGACATTCTCACCAACCTGATGACGTGGACCAATCCGAGAAGGACACGCACGTATGGAACCTGACATGAAGACTGAATTCCGACTGCATATTCAACGGGCAAGCATTTAATGTGCATTTAATGCAAATACCAAATCCATGCAAGGGCGGCTGCTGCATGAAGATATGTCCGTTCGAAGCCACTCTACATAGATGACTAGAAGGCTATCTCTCCAACGGATAGTTATTCAAATCACCTATAAATACAGAAGGCCTTGAACCCATTCAAGGTTACAGGAAATTTCCAAGCCAGAAATTACTCAAACTCTCAAGCAATCAAAGCATTCAGCCTTTAAGAGAAGCACTCGAAAACATCCAAATTTCCCAAGTGCTTCTTAGCAACTGAGAGTTATTCTGTATTCCAAGAGCTAATTAGAATTATCTTAAGCTTAGAGAGATTATCCAATCCTTAGCATAGCTTTGCCTTGTAAGGATAATCTCAACTTAGTTGGAATCCAAACTGAAACCAAAACCCTAAGATAGGCTTGTTGGGAGTAAGTCAGTTAGTGTGTTAGTAAGTGGAGTTGTATAGATCAGTGACGATAGCTGGTCTTGGTGCACCTTGGCACGTTAAAAACAAGAATCCCTTGAGTGGATTTCCTGTTAAGTCAGGCCGTGGACGTAGGAGCTTGAGACTCTGAACCACGTTAAACTCCTTGTGTTCTTACTGCTTTGATATTGTGCATACTTGTCATATTACTTGTTCATTCATTGCATTCAAGTTTGTCAGGTCTGAATCAATCAGGCTGATCTTCAAAAGAACACTGCCCTACTAAACACTATTCAGAATTGAATAAAACAAGTTTTTCAGAAAGCAAACTAAACAAGACTTTAAACTTTCAGGGCTCAAACATTTCCGCACTGAACTTGACCTGATAATCAGCCAACTGACCCGCACCAAGTGTAGTCAGTAGGAGTGTTATCAGCTCCTAGTTCTTTACCACTCTAAGTAAAGGGGACTCAGTCAGTTTTAAGGTTGAAAAATTGGTATACGTGTATTCCCCCCATACACGTATTCCTCAGTCTTGTACCGGGATCAACAAGTGGTATCAGAGCAGTGGTTCGAAAGACCACTGACTTTGAATACTAATAGTTTCAGAGGAGAAACTGTTGGTGGTCACTGAACAGATCTGAGTTTGCTTTTCATAAAACTTGCATCATCATGACTTCGAGGAGACTTGAAGCTTCGTTACCTGAATTCTCTGTGTCTAACTTTGTCTATTGGAAGTTCAGATTAGAAGCACATCTAGATGCCATCCATGACCAGATGCCGCATGTTCTCAGGGAAGGACCGATCAAAATTACTGTCCCTAACACCAGAGGGAGAGGATATGATGATCTCGATATTGGTGTACCTATTCCTAAGGAAAGGAAGGATATGACCACTAATGAGATCAAGATGATGGGGCTTGACAACGTCGCCAGAAACATCATCTTGCATACGGTGCCCTTCGAGGAGTCAGCTAGGCTGATGAACTTAAAGACGGCAAAGGAGGTCTGGGATGAGCTGACAAGGATGTGTGAGGGATCTGAAAAGATCAAGGAGAACAAGAGAAACATTGCCATTCAGAAATTCGAGGCGTTCGAGATGCTGCCTGACGAGAGCATAGATCAAATGGAGTCAAGATTCATCAAGTTGATGAATGAATTGGTGATGCTGGACAAGGATGTCCCAAGGAGAGATGTTGCTTCAAAGATCCTGAATGCCCTTCCTGAGAGATGGGACAACAGTGTAATTATGCTTAAGAACACTCAGGATATGAGTAACATAACTTCTGCTTTACTTTTTTCAGAGCTCAAAGCGCTTGAATTTGATCTTAACAAAAGAAAGAAGAAAGTTCAGCCAGAAGAGGAAGTGAAGGAGAAAACTCCTGAGAAAAGTGTGGCGTTCAAGGCCAGGTCTGAACCTGTTGAGCCCTCATCAAATTCTTCATCAAAGTCACTGATGGAGATGAGCAGGGAAGAACTTGCTGAGGAGTACAGCCTGATGGCCAGACGATTTGACAAGCTCAATTCCAGGTTTGGTCGTTATAAAAAGTTTTATCAGGACTCACGTGACAGGAAACCTGAAGGAACCCACCAAAGCTCGAGGAGATATGAGGAGCGAAGGAACACTGACCAGAGGAGAGAACGTGGTGATGAAAGGAGATATTCAGAACCAAAACCTGAAAGAAGAGACGAACAGAGACGTACTCGTGATGATAGATATCCAACCAAGGCTGAAAGCTCACCAAGAATCAGGGAACTTGACTCAAGGAGGAACCCTGAACTAAGAAAAGAAAGAGTAAGTGAGCAGGTAGCTTGTTACAACTGTAACAAGATTGGTCACTATCAGTACGACTGCCCGGAGCTGAGTGCAAGGGAGAGAGAGGAAAGGAGAGCCACTAGGGATCTAAGATCTGCTGATCGGAGAGCGATGGTCGCTAAAGATGCAACAGATTCTGACGGTCCTGCTGAAAGGTCACCTGAACTCTTCTCAGATGACGAGTACGATGATGTCTGTCTAATGGCTAGGGATGAGCCTGAGGTAACATCAAATTCTGTTTGTGCTTCTTACACTGGTCAAAATCCTGAGCTTAGCTCAGAGTCAGTTAGAGAAATGAACCTTCAGATCTGTCTTGATCAATTGATGGTTGATTTCTCCAGACTGTAGGAAACTAATGTCTTCTTGGTAGAGGAGAACAAGAAATTAAGTACTGAAGTTCAAAACCTGAATGAACAACTCACTCAGTCTGATCTTAAAGAATCAGCTCAGATTGTGAGACTAACTCAGGAAATTGATATGATCAATTCTGAGCGTCTCCCAAGAGAGAAGATTCTGAAGGAATTGGCTGAGGAAGAGCTGGTCAGGAAGGAAGAGCTGAAAGCACTTAAGAGTAAGTTTGATGACCTCTTTACCAGACATGAAATCCTGAAAAAGAGTGAGGACTCTCTCAAGAAAAAGGTTGCAGCAATGAATAAATCCTCAGTGGCTAGAGAGGAAATAAATAGCAACCAGATACTTGGGAACAAGAAAAAGGGACTTGGATATGTTCCTGAGAAATCCTCACAAGGTCAGTCTCATGTTGCTTCAGGGAGCAACACTGAGAGGGTATTTGTTCAGACAGACCAGAGTGCACCTAAGGTTGTGCTCCAGGCCCGTCAAACTGATAAGGGCAAAGAAACCGTTGACACAGTCAGGGTTGCTCCTAAGGTAGCTAAGCCAAAACCCAAGGGAAAGGCGAAGCAATCTAAGGAAGCCCCTGAGAGCTCAGGCCAAGGAAAACCTCAGCGAAAGCAGAGGAAGACTCAGGCCAAGAGCCCTCAGACTGGTCAGCGAGGGTACCATCATGCTTGGCAATACCAATAGGGAAGACCAAATATGATGACACCCCCGTGGTTTTGGCATCCTGAGGCCTTTAACTGTTTTTCTTTCCCTCACTTGCCTAGGGGGAATAGAAATCAGGGTCCTTATCAAGAACAAGGCCCAAGACCTGCTGCACCCAGACCTAGAAAGAACAGGAAGCCAGCCCAAAAGGCACCCACTCAGGTTCCTGTGAAGCCTAAGTCTAACACTCATACACCATCTTCCTCTAAGGCAAAGAAGAAGAAAGTTGTGTATGTCGATGTTTCAGGGAGACAGATTTACCACTCTGAGGCAATCAGGGTTGTGAAGCAAGTCTGGATCCCGAAGGGTACAGCTGACACAATAGGACCCAACACCCAATGGGTACCTAAAGCCTGATTTACTTGCAGGCGGCTGTGGATCACAACAAGAGGAGAGGAGACTCAATCAAAGCTGTTTGGTACCTAGACAGTGGTTGCTCAAGGCACATGACTGGAATGAAGAGTCTTCTCCAAGAGTATCAAGCTAAAGATGGTCCACAGGTAACCTTTGGTGATAACTCAAAAGGTGTTACTAAAGGTTTTGGTGTTCTAATAATAGGTACAGTCAGAGTGGAAAATGTGTCCTTTGTGGAAGGACTGAAGCATAACCTGCTGTCAGTAAGTCAATTCTGTGACAAAGGGTTCAGTGTTGAGTTCTCATCGAATACATGTTCAGTCAAGGACAAATCAACACAGGTGCTTCTATCAGGTATAAGGAAAGGTAACGTTTATCTCGCTCATTGGAGCAGCACTATTCCTAATACTTGTCTAGTTGCTAAAAGCTCCCTAGAGCTCAGTTGGTTATGGCATAAAAGATTAAGCCACCTGAACTTCAAGATTCTTAAAAAAATTTCTAGACAGTCACTTGTTGATGGTCTACCTAATGAAGTTTTTAGCAAAGATCATGTGTGCAAAGCTTGTCAGGAAGGGAAGCAGGTCAGAGTGTCATTCAAAGAGAAAGCTTCCTACTCCACTGACAGGATACTTCAGCTCTTGCACATGGATCTATTTGGTCCCATAACACCTGTGAAGCTTCCAGAGTTGCTCAGGAGACTCAGCAATGAGAAGAATCAGTCCATTACTAAGATCAGATCTGACAAGGGCACTGAATTTATAAATTCATATATTTCTGACTTTTGTAATGAACTTGGTATAACTCATGAGACTTCTGCAGCCAGAACCCCACAACAGAATGGTGTCGCTGAAAGAAGGAACAGGACACTGAAGGAAGCTGCAAGGACCATGCTGGCTGAGTCAGGATTGCCCAAGAAATTTTAGGCTGAGGCAATCAACACTGCATGCTACACTCAGAACAGATCCATGCTGAACAAACAACATGCACAGACCCCATATGAGACATGGAATAAGAGAAAACCTCGTATTTCTTATTTTCATGTATTTGGTTGTAAGTGCTTCATCCTCAACAATGGGAAGACCCAGTTGAAAGCCTTTGATAGCAAATCTGATGAAGGAATATTCTTAGGATATTCTGAAGTTAGTAAAGCCTTCAGGGTTTACAATTGTAGGACCCTTGTTGTGGAAGAATCACCTCATGTTGTCTTTGATGAATCTGCTAATGAGTCTAGGGCAAAGGTGTTGAATCCTGACACTGAGGAGGTCACAAGGAGTGTCACAAGGCTGAGCTTGAAGAATCAACCTGATCCCAAGATCAAAACTGTGCCAATTCCTAGATGGGATGATGATGACGATCAGGATGATGAATCAGGTGCCACTCCTAAGCCCAGCACATCAGGGATTGTTGAGCCTCAGACTGAGGAACAGGCTCAACCTGAGGTAAGCACCGTCTATGAAGATGTTGTTGCAGCTGAGACGGTTCCTGAGTCAACTCATCAAGGGGGAATCAATGTCCCTGACATTGAACTTATTAATCCCTTTGATATAGACTCAGGATCATCCCCTTCTGTTCAATTTCCTGAATTTTATGAGCCTGTAGACACTAACATTGCAGGTACTTCAGGAACAACTCCTGGCAAAAGAACATGGTTAGAAGATCATCCCATTGATCAAATCATTGGTGATCCAACTGAGGGAGTCAGGACCAGACGGTTCCATGGTGAGAGTGCATTGTTCTGTTGCTTTCTCTCTGAGCAAGAGCCTCAGAACATTGAAGAAGCTCTCACTGACTCGAACTGGGTCATTGCCATGCAAGAGGAGTTGAATCAGTTCACAAGGAATCAGGTTTGGGAACTGGTAGATAGACCTAGGCATCAAGGTGTGATTGGTACCAAGTGGGTCTTCAAGAACAAGAAGGATGAGAATGGTGTTGTGGTAAGGAACAAGGCTAGACTGGTTGCAAAAGGGTATTGTCAGTCTAAAGGAATAGACTATGATGAGACTTTTGCTCCAGTGGCTAGGTTGGAAGCTATCAGATTGTTCCTTGCATATGCAACATATAAGAAGTTCAAGGTGTATCAAATGGATGTCAAGAGTGCCTTCCTGAATGGTGTACTCAATGAAGAGGTATATGTTGAACAACCTCCCGGGTTTGAGGTTGGAGATAGAGTATACCATTTAAAGAAAGCACTCTATGGACTTAAGCAAGCACCAAGAGCCTGTTATGATACCCTCTCTCAATTCCTGACAGACCATGGGTTCAAGAAGGGAACTGTGGACAGGACATTGTTCAGGATCACTGAAGGTGATGACATTCTCTTGGTCCAGATTTATGTGGATGACATAATATTTGGATCACCAAATCATCAGCTCTGTGAGAAATTCTCTAAGTTGATGAGTGGTAAATTTGAGATGTCCATGATGGGAGAGAAGAACTTCTTCTTAGGATTGCAGGTCAAGCAGACTGATCAAGGTATATTCATTAATCAGGCCAAGTATACAAGAGACTTGATTCATAAGTTTGGTGTTCAGAACAGCAATCCAGCCAGGATCCCAATGAACACAAATTGGAAGATGGATCCTGACACTGAAGGGACTTCAGTAAATCAGACTGAGTATCGTGGGCTAATAGGTTCTTTATTGTACCTGACTGCAAGTAGGCCTGACATTACGTTTGCAGTTGGTGTGTGTGCTAGGTATCAGCCTGATCCCAAAAGGAGTCATTTGGAGGCTGCTAAGAGGATACTTAAGTATTTGAAAAGGACAGTCAATATGGGACTATGGTATCCTTCAGATGACAACTTCGAACTGACAGGTTATTCAGATGCAGACTATGGAGGTTGTAGGATTGATAGGAAATCAACCTCAGGGACATATCAGTTTTTGGGAAGTAAGTTGATCTCGTGGTTTAGTAAGAAACAGAATTCAGTGGCTACATCCACAACTGAGGCTAAGTATATGGCTGCAGGTAGTTGTTGTGCTCAGATCTTATGGTTGAGGCAACAGTTGAGGGACTACCAAGTATTTGCTAATCAGGTTCCAATCTATTGTGACAACAATAGTGCAATAGCAATTACTCAGAACCCAGTGCTTCACACAAGGTGCAAGCATGTGGATATTAGACACCACTTCATTCGAGATCATGTGGAGAAGAAAGATCACACTGACAGGCAAAGAGCTGACATCTTGACTAAGCCTTTGGCTGAAGCAAGGTTTATGGAACTGTCAGTGGAGTTGGGACTCTTAGATCCGGGAGAGCAGTCAGTGTAGGGTTCTAGGGGGAACTCAGGCCAGACTCGACTCAGCGAGGTATCAGGGTGCTACAATGTCTCCCTGACAGGTATGAGTTCTAACCTGACTCTTGTGAATTTCAAGCGTCTCCCTGAGTCCTTCGTCCTGAAAATCTTTATTAAATGCATTCCGTTTTCATTAAAAGCGCGCCTTTTCATATTTAAAACCCACGCGCACGGAGCATTTAATGCCAGTTACTTTTTCATATACGTGTCCGTTTTATACGGAATATGACTGACATGGGGTTTAATTGAAGCTGAGATTAATCCTGGCCCCTTATTTCAAAACCTTTCGAATTCAGGGATCAATCTCAACCCCACGTTCGAGTAACTGACTTAGTCTTATCAATCAAGAGTGCCATTTGAGGTTCTTACGCAAACACAACGCACAATCTGCACACTGAGTTTTCTCTTGCTCAAGCACAGATTTCCTTTGAAAAATCTCTTCTTTTCAAAACAATGGCATTCCTCAATTCCAACTGGACAACCGACAAGATCGTAGATGTTGTCGAGAAAAAGCTGGTACACATGGAGCAAGTCATCTCCATGGAAGGTATCTGTCTTACGGTTGAGGAAATCAAACCCGTTTTTAAATAGATTTCCGATGCCGGGTTGGAAACATACTTCACCACCCGCCCCATTTCCGTGCTCCCAAGAACAGTTGTGGAAGCATATTTGAATATGTTCTTACGGAAGGAGGAAGTTTTCAAGAAAGTGATTGCGCTGAAGCCGACGGGAGAGAAGGACGGCAACGGTGAGCCTCTTTACGACGCAGAGGTGGTCACTATTAATATCAGGCAGGCGGTGAGGGAAGTATTCAAGTTGCCATCCTCAAGCATCAACCCAAAAACATACAAGGAAAACTCGGAGGGAGAATTCCTTGGGAAATGGACCAAGTCAGGGTCATCTGAGTTCAGGGCTCATCAAAACAAGAACACTCTGAAGACTGAGTACAGAGCGCTGGTGGACTTGGTATCCAAAATGGTGATGGGTGCAACTGGCTCTCACGAGCAGTTGAGTCTGCCCAAGCTGAGGCTCATGGGGGCAATTGCTGATGGAGTGGAAGCGAACTGGGAGCAGTTCTTCCTCGATCAACTCCATCAGGCAGGGTTGGACAAGCTCACGCGAGACGAGGAGAAGAAGCACATTTCCGTCAGTGCCATCCTGCCATTCGGCACGAGAATGTCCATCCTAATTGCTCATGCTTGCCATGGGTATACCTTCGACTTTGAGGACAGTCTCTCCTCAAAGAAGGTAATGTTTTCCTCACTGAGTGATACTTATTCAGTGCTAGGGCTGACTGATCCCAATGCGAAAGCAAAGGGTCAGGCCAAAAGCCAGCTGGTAAGGCCAAGAGAGTGGCAACCAGTCTCATTGAACGAGTAGATGACCTCCTTGAGAGGAGTAAGGATGGTGAGGAGGTTGCTGCTGAGGAGGTGGAGCAGCCTGAGGTGGAGATGGCTGAGAAGAGGAAGAAGGTAAGGGTCGTGCTGGCAGGGAAGAGCACGAAATCTGGGACTGAGTCTGATCCCAAGAAGGCCGGGTCTGAGGCTGAGGGAACTGACGATGACGTCAGAAATGAGGGTGCTCAGGGAGAGAGGCCCCTGAAGAGACTTAGGAAGGGAATAAAGAAGACCCCTGCTAAGAAACTACCTGAAGTGAGTGAGAGGGAGAAGTCAAGCTCTCCTGGAGCCTCTGACTTGGAGGAAGTAAGAAAGACTGTCGAGACGGCTGAGTCGTTGCAGCCTGAGACAGCACCCACTCATACACTCCCACACCCTGAAACCCAAACACCTTCCATCCCTGACCTCACACCTCAAACTCCCCAACCACCCCAAACCTCACAGCCAGATCAGCTTACTGGGTCAGTGCCATCTACTTCACACATAAATGAGCCTGACCAGTCAGACGAGCCACTTCTTCCAAACCCCTCAGATTTTCCCTCATACCCCAATCCCAAAGACTGTCCCAAATCTATTTCAGCTGAAGAGGATGAGTTCCTTGAAATAGAGGAGGAGGAGTTAGATGAGCACATGGCAGGTGGGATTCTGGAGAACACGCTCAGGGGGAACGCCACGGAATGGGCAGGGAAGTGCTGGCCTGGGCTGAACAAGTATACTGAGCTGCTGGCGTATATGATCGAGCTCAAAGTTTGGTTGGACTTCAAACAATCAAACATGCAGGAGCAACATATGCTGGTGGATGCTCGTGGCTGGGAACATTGGGAGACTGAAGAGGCCAAGATTTGCTCTTTCCTTGGACTGACTAGCTGGCTTCAACTTTTGAACTTCGACAACCTGAAGCAGTTAGTGGCTGAATTGATGTCCAAGAGCAAGGCTGACATCCTGTCTGATGACGAGAAGGAGGATGAGGATGATGAAGGAGCTCAAGATGGAGCTGTGGAGAAGGCAGTGGAGGAGACTGCGAGAGAAGTTGATGAGATGAACTCTGAGCCTCAGGCTCAGGAGGAAGGTGATAAGAACACTGGTGCCAAGGGTGGACCAGTGGCTGAGGATGTTGTGAACATCTCAGCTACCGATGAAACATCTGTCGATGAAGGGATTCCCTGCCCTGAGACAAGAGGGGAAGATGTTGAGGCATTCAAGGAGACTCTCAGTTCCGAGGGACTTGCTCCCAAAGTTCAAGTTAGCTTAGCTGAGCCTGAGGAGGCGGCTATGACTACTTTACAACTGCCTTCAGTGCACCTTGAAGAAGGGACTGATACTGCAGGGGCTGACAAGGGAAAGCAGCCAATCACTGAGGCGTCCGTTGATGATGAGGATGTAATCGTAACCGGGGTCGGACGTGCTGAATTCACCAGCATAGTGGAGGTCAAGCAGGAGAAAACCTCAGAAAATCTAGCTGAACTCCAGGAGGAGGTAATGAGGCTACGAGCTGAGAAGGAAGAAGACTCCAAGGCCCTGGCGAAGCACATCAGGTGGACAAAGTCAGCTTACAACACCCTTGCTAACAGGGAGCTAATTTTGTTAAAGAAAACGATGACTGACACGGCCAAGTCAGTGAGGAATGAGAGGAAGCGCACCAAGAAGATGCTTAGGAACACTCTCAAGAAGCTTGAAGAGAGGGATGCGATCAGGGATGAGAAGATGAATCAGGCAGTTGACAAGCTTGCAGTTCAGACTGGAGCTATTGTCACTCAGGCCTTGAAGGACTCAGCGTCCAAACTGGAGCTGGAGTCAGGGAGGATGGATCGCACCTCTCAGTCAGTGGCAGACACTTTGGCAAAGGCCACTGAGGAGTCAGCAAGGATACTAACTGAGGTCAGCAAAGTCAGCGGTGAGTCCTTGAAGGTGGAGGAAAGGATCACCAAGGTTGAACAAAGGCTCCAACTCTCTATGGAGGTCTTTGAAAAGAAAGTCAATGCTGCTATCAGTTCAGTTTCTTACGCAGGCACTGGGATTGCCACGGGAATTGAGATGCTGAAGGAGGGCGTTTTGGAAGTTCAATCCTTAGCCTCCTTTGTCATCAACAGTGGAGCTGAGTCACTCCCATCCCAGGCCAATGATGATGCCAAAAAGGGGGAAAAGAAGAAGAAAAGATCCCGCCCTGAGGCATCGGAGGCAGTCAACCAAGGTGAGACCGCTCTAGCTGACCCTGAAGCCAATCCTGAAGGAAACATTTTAAGGGTGAGGAAGTCAGCTAGGTTAGCGGCGGTGGAAAAGGAATGAGAGGAAATTGTTGCCCAGCTGAGAGAGGAGGCAACAAAGGCAAAGGCTAATGAACCTTCCAAGCAACAACCTGAGCCAGTTCAGAGATCGTCTCCCATGAGCTCAAGGAAGAATCCCATCACTTACTCAGGTGAGTTGGTTGCGGAGCTATGTGCTGAAGCGTGGGGAGATCAATCTGAAAAATCTGAGGCTATGCGCAGAGCTGAAATTGCTCAGAAGGAGAAGATGCGCATCTTAGAGAAGAAGGTTGAGAAGATGACGGATATCACTGAGCTTCAACAACGAGAACTAGATGATGCAGTGATCAGCTTGCTAAGGAGAAAGAAGGCGAAGCCTGAGCCAAGGAAGTACAGGAAGAAGCCAACAGTTAGGAAATCAACAATTCTTCAAGTCAGAAGGCCAGAATCAGGAGCAAGGGAAGCTTTTGTTGATGAGTTCGTCTCAGAGACATTGAAGGAGTTTTGGACTGATGCAAGGGATGAATTTGTTAGACTGTGGTTTGTTGTGAAGAAGTGGGGCGACACTGACGATAACAATGCCCACTTCACTGACTACATGATGGACAATCATCCTGAGCTATTCCAGAAGATCTTGGAGGAGGCTGAGGCAGCTCAAGTTCAAGTGAAGGCTCCTGAGTTCACCATTCGAGCTCCTCCCTTGGTTCCTGGAACTCAAAAGCATGATACAAAGGCCATAATGGTGGAAGTCTTGAAGATAGCCAAAGCTGAAGGGTACGTGAACCAACCTGGAAGACTTGACGAGCTGAAGGCAAGAGTTTATGCAGGATATGGACTCAAGCCTGAAATGAGATTAGTCTAGGTGTTCACAGGCTTCCTTGTAATAGATTAGATTCATTGTAATCATTTCCACATCAATCAATGAAATCTATTACTTTTGCCCACAGACAAAAACTCATTGTCTTTTTGGCTGTTGTTTAAAATTCTGTACTTTATCAAGAATTGCTCTAACACTGTCTTATCTTATAGATAGGTTTATCTTGTTTCCTCTAAGTGTTTTGAGGATCTTTTCAGTGTTTTGGCATCATCAAAAAGGGGGAAATTGTTGGGACATTGTCAGTTTTGATTAAGATCCCAAAGCCCCTGAAAAGATGATTGCCTTAATTTGTCTTTGTCAGGCTAGTCTTGGTTAGGGTTAGTACTTAGTCATTTTACACTTCACAGGTACTCAGTGAGAGGAGAACTCACTGGAGACAATCAAGACTCAGAGCCTGAAGACGAAGAGCACCATCCTGAACTTATGGCAGTCCTCTAAGCTGACTGAGTAAGTGTCACTGATGAAGAGTATGACCCTGAGGTCATTACTAACTCAGTCCTGAAGGGAACAGGATGTCACTGAGTTAATGGGAAGACTTGGAGTAGAGCCAAGCAATGCAAAAGGAATTTCAGCGTCAGGACAAGACCGGTGAGCTCAAGACAAAAAGAACTTAATAAGACAAGCCTGAAGCTCAAGAATAAATTCTGACATTCTCACCAACCTGATGACGTGGACCAATCCGAGAAGGACACGCACGTACGGAACCTGACATGAAGACTGAATTCCGACTGCATATTCAACAGGCAAGCATTTAATGTGCATTTAATGCAAATACCAAATCCATGCAAGGGCGGCTGCTGCATGAAGATATGTCCGTTCGAAGCCACTCTACATAGATGACTAGAAGGCTATCTCTCCAACGGATAGTTATTCAAATCACCTATAAATACAGAAGACCTTGAACCCATTCAAGGTTACGGGAAGTTTCCAAGCCAGAAATTACTCAAACTCTCAAGCAATCAAAGCATTCAGCCTTTAAGAGAAGCACTCGAAAACATCCAAATTTCCCAAGTGCTTCTTAGCAACTGAGAGTTATTCTGTATTCCAAGAGCTAATTAGAATTATCTTAAGCTTAGAGAGATTATCCAATCCTTAGCATAGCTTTGCCTTGTAAGGATAATCTCAACTTAGTTGGAATCCAAACTGAAACCAAAACCCTAAGATAGGCTTGTTGGGAGTAAGTCAGTTAGTGTGTTAGTAAGTGGAGTTGTATAGATCAGTGAGGATAGCTGGTCTTGGTGCACCTTGGCATGTTTAAAACAAGAATCCCTTGAGTGGATTTCCTGTTAAGTCAGGCCGTGGACGTAGGAGCTTGAGACTCTGAACCACGTTAAACTCCTTGTGTTCTTACTGCTTTGATATTGTGCATACTTGCCATATTACTTGTTCATTCATTGCATTCAAGTTTGTCAGGTCTGAATCAATCAGGTTGATCTTCAAAAGAACACTGCCCTACTAAACACTATTCAGAATTGAATAAAACAAGTTTTTCAGAAAGCAAACTAAACAAGACTTTAAACTTTCAGGGCTCAAACATTTCCGCACTGAACTTGACCTGATAATCAGCCAACTGACCCGCACCAAGTGTAGTCAGTAGGAGTGTTATCAGCTCCTAGTTCTTTACCACTCTAAGTAAAGGGGACTCAGTCAGTTTTAAGGTTGAAAAATTGGTATACGTGTATTCCCCCCCCCCCCCCCCATACACGTATTCCTCAGTCTTGTACCGGGACCAACAATAATAAATTTTCTCAACATCTTATTATAATAGTTCACTATTCATCCCCAATAAAAACATCTAAATTACATATCATTCCACCAATGACTATACACAAAAACATCTAAATTACATATCATTCCACCAATGACTATACACAAAAATATTTTTATTTTGTTTCATTCCTAAAATTGAACAATACGCCCACATAAAAATTATATTATCCATTTTTATATCGATTGTTCAATAATAATAATTTACCCTATGTTTTATTTAATTAAAAAATAAATAACTATTTCTTTTAAAAATTAGAATAATTTAATTTGCATTTAATTTCATTCAATTTAATTTTTAATAAGTTTTTAATTAATTATTTTCTTTTTAAAAAAAATTGGTAAAAAATAGGTAAAAAAATTAGAGTTTTTTTTATCCTATGGAACCAATTCTGCAAGAGTTTCCTATGGAACCAAATCTGCAAAAGTTTCATATGAGATCAAATCTGCAAGTCCGTTAACATCTGTTAGTGGTCGTTAGTTTTTTAGATTAAGTTTGCAAATTCTGTAACGATTGGAGCTAAATTTGCATATTTTGAAACGTTTGAGACTATAAGTGCAAAAAAAATATCCTATGGGACCAAAAGTATTTTGGGTGGCGCTGATGTTAAAACAATACGTGTCCAATGAGACCAAAAGTACAAAAATCTCTAGCAAAAAATATCTACTTTATCATTTTTTAAATACTAATAAATAATTTTTTTTCTTAAAATCTGTGCAAACAGGTGTTTACTTAGGGGGTGTTTACTTTGCGCTGGACACATCCGGATGGGGGTTGGAGCACATCCGAATGGAGAAAAAAAATGGATGGAGCAAATCCTGTGAATAGTAAATTTGTGTTTACTTTGTGTTTGATGTGGTGGGGGTAGATGATGTTTTATGTCAAATTAATACTTTTGAGTGATGATGATGTATTATTTTATTATTGTTAATTAGTGGAATAATGATTAGGTGTAAGAAAAGTATAAGATAAAATGATTAGATGTAAGAAAAGTAGGAGAGATGATGAGTTGGTGTAAAAAAAAGTAGGAAAGATGATGGATTGGTGTAAGAAAAAATTGTGATGTGATGGTTTTAGGGGTGTAGGTGTATAATAAGGGTGAATGTGTATTTGGATGGAGGATGAGATGTGCAAATCCAAAAGGTGGCTGAGATGGGGGAAAGTTCATCCCCCATCCGGATGGACCCAGCCATACCGTTAGTTTTTTGGACAAATTTTTCAAATCTAGAACGTTTGGGACTAAAGTTGTAAATTTCGAAATGTTTGGGACTATAAGTGCAAAAAAGAATTCTTATGGGACCAAAAAGTGTTTTGGGTGAGATTGATTCTTATGGGACCAAAAGTGCAAAAAAAAAAAAAATTAGTTAAGAGTGTATGGAGAATATAATATTAAAAAAAATGGATGTAGCAAATAAGTATGGAACGAACATTTTTTACAATGTAGCAAGTATGGGACGGATGAAGTATATTACTAGTATATAAAAAATTTAGGGTCCGCTTGATTGGGGGTGATGATTATAGGGTAATGAGAAATAAAATGATTGAAGAGTCATTCAAATAGAGGGTAATCAACGAAGAGTCATTTGATATGTAAATTATAACTCATTTTTAATTTTATTATAATATAGTGATAATATCAAGCACTGTTAATGGAAACATTCTCGTTACCCTATAAATCACTCTTAATCTAGTGGACCTTAACATTTAAAATTAGTCAAAAGGGGGGAGCGATATCCAGATCCGTCCTGTCCCATTATGGGGCACGGAATCAAGCAATCCAAACAATATAGATTAGGCGGAGCCGGTTCAAATTGTCATCTATGTGCTAAATCTCAACCGAGAAAAAAAACAGTTGTGATCTACAAAATATTTTGACCTGAGCCTTGTAAAATGTTGGTCAAAAGAGAGTTCAGCTTGGCTACATGACTCGATGGTTCTACAGCGGATCGAATTTCCACCTAGTATACATTTGTGCACATCTCTCATAAATATATTTACAAAATTTTCAACGATTTATGTTTTAAGTTTGATAGAGATCAAGAGTCCAAAAGACAGAATTTAAAGTTTTGAAATAGAGAAACTTGTGTAATTGCAGCCCATTTCCCCAACATACAATCAATTGCATGCTCATTAAATTGAAGACATAAAATATGATCGACTCTCAAAAGTTCGTTTTACACATTATGGTCTACTGCATTGATTAATTAGAATATATACTTAAAAAATTGAGGTAATATCACATGGCATCCTTTAATTTTACTTGTGTCTAATTTTAGTCATGCATTTTTTTTTTTCAATTTTGGTTCATTAATGTTATTTTTTGTCATTTTCAGCAAAAATATAATTCTTCCCAATTCAACTTGAGAAATTGTATATTCCCTCCAGCCAAATTGCAAATTTATTTTTCCACCAAAATTAAAATTCTTGAAATTGTGATAATCAAATTGAGAAATTGAATATAGAGAAGGCAAATAGTTCGGAGTATGTATAGAGTGAAATTGATTTATATATGAATCATTGAAGGGTATTAGTTGTTTTCACTGAAGGGTATTAGTTGTTTTTACTTAAAAGTATTACTGGTTTACACTAAAGAATCTTAGTTCATTTTCACTGAACAACTAAAACTCTTTAGTGTAAATCATTAATACTCTTCACTAAATACAACTAATAATTTTTAGTGATAACAACTAATACCCTTCAATAATTCATATATAAACCAGTTTCACTCTATACTTTGTCATAGTTCTGTTAGACCCACCAAAAATAGGCTTATGAATTGCAAATTTACAAATGGATAGTGCGATTCGCCAACCAAAAATAAAATTTATGGAATTGTGAGAAATTAAAAATATCAATTGAACGAATTAGACGAGACAAGGAGTTTTGTATGTAACACTAAAAAAGACAAAAATTGACATTTTAAAGACCAAATTAGTAAAAGTTAAAAAGAAAAAAAATACTAAAATGAATCATGATCGTAAGTTACAAGACTATAAGTGATATCATCTCCTAAAAAAATTAACCATATACTCCCTTCGTCTCAAATCAGTTTTCACGTCTTCTTTTTCGGTACGTCCAACATCTAACTAAGAGGGCGCTTGGTTAGCAATTATTCAATGGTAATGAGAATGAGTTTAAAATTAATGTAATTATGAGGGTTCATTAGAACAAAATCACTATCTCTCCTCCTAAATAAGGTAATCAACACCCCATTTTGATTACTCTATTTCTCTCCTACAATTATCCTTCTCAATTACTCCCTTATTCCTCCGCCAACAACCATCAACAAACATTTGTTGTCCACTTCTATTCTAATATTAGACATGTCACTAGCAATGCAACCACCATTGGAACAATCCTTACCCCAACATATCATTTTTATTATAGGGGCATATATGGAAAATAAATTTACATTCTCATTATCATTGAAGTGCTCCTAATCAAGCGCCCCCCTAAAAGAAATCATAAATTCTACCATTAAGGAGTTGGTCGGGTGGCGTACATCTGAAACTTAGGAGTTTGCTCCTTTTTAGGTCTCTAATTTGAAATTTTCAAGGTGCTATCAACTTTTAAGAGGACAGTCCATATATAGCAAAATATGTTGATTTGAACTTGATCCCCCGCTAGTGGACGGTGGGTTGTAGCTCCCCCAAATTAGTCGGTCCCTGGGTCAAATATCGAATCATAAAAAAGTTATTTCGTATTCATATATTTATACTAAATGTCATTATTATTATTATTATTATTATATTCAATCCAACCAATTTTATTTTATTAACAAAAAAAGTTTACAAAACTATCTTACAATACTCTAATAATTACACTTTTAAAAAAAATTGTGTCCAAAAATATGTGAAAACTAATGTAAGATAGAGGGAGTTTAATTTTCTTGCTAACTTGTGCAATGTTATAGAGTATTGCATTTTAGTATATACCATAGATAAAATGAGAATTAATGCATATATATACCGAATTGTGGAATCCCAATATAAATTGCGTTGATGTTTATAAGTATAGCATAGCTAGGCGACATGCTGCGGTTTGGTGCTAAACATTCTCTCTCGGCGCTAGTCAGTAGTACTAAATGCTGAATCATAGTAGTTGGCATTTACTATTGGTATCACTACATTTCCCAATCATGCCATTAATTCAACATCGCTGCATATATACTTTATAATTAAGGCTACCGATCATTTTACCCGTGATTTTTCCTTATTTTATTCTCTTTTATTATTTAGATGTATAACACATGCCCTCCCCTGCCATCAACATAGCCTTTGACAGATTTCACATAGATTAAGAACGTGTATTAAATATTCACTAAAAAAAATTGTATTGAACAATTTTATACATGAAATATGATATTTTTGCAACTAATTAATATATCTTTTTATATATTTCAATTTTCTTTGTGATTGATTCAAATTTTAGTTTGAAAAAAAAAAAGAATTAGCATATTGTGAATGGTGAAAGCTGCATTGGTGGCTAGAAAGTTGCTTCTCATTCATAAATTAGGTAGAGTTATAGGCTGCGCACTTCAAAGTTTAGACTAGAAGCATAGCTGGTCCAAGTCCAACCCCACACACCCCACTTTGATGCCCGCAGAAGCACCCCTTCTGAGGTTTTTCAAGTCTAACCGCACAATGTGTACACTGCTACTAAGTATTTATAGCAGTGTACACATTGTGATGGTTGAAGTGATAAAATTAATTGTTGGATGAGTGATTTGTTTTCAAGAAAAGAAAAGGTTTATTGAGAAACCTCGGAAGGGGTGCTTCTGGGGGTATATCAAAGAGGAGCGTGTGGTGTTCGACTTGAACCAACTTTGCTTTTATGTTAGAAGTACATAGCCTACAACTCAACCTAATTTATGAAGGAGAAGCAACTTTCTAGCCTTCAATGCAGCTTTCACCAATCACCAATATGTCAATTTTTTTGTTTCAAACTAAAATTTGAATCAATCACAAATAAAATTGAAATTTATAAAAAGATATATTAATTTATATAGATAAAAGTTTTTTTTTTAAATGGATCAAAGAAAATATATAACTAAAACCAAATGGTATAAAAAAATATCCACAAAAGAAGTCCAGATACAAGCATTTAACCTTGATGGAATGCACAAATATTACTGCTTATGCCCTCTATATTATCTTAGTACTAGTCTGTACAAGTTATTCTGTTTCTTATGTCATTGGTAAGGATTGGAGTACCTCAACTAAAGAGAGTATTTCCTCCTTTCATGAAAAACATGTTGGTTTGTTTTGGATGGATTTAAAAAAAATGTAAATTTAGTAGATGATATAAATGTATTTTAGGATATTATGTGGTCCATTTATAAATTAATTAATTATTTATAATTGTAAAATCAATAATATATAAAGTAATTAAGTGGTGGTTAGATAATAAAAAAGTAAACAAACACAAAATGAACATAGTATTTATAAACGGAGGGAGTAATATGCACATGTCGAATAAAATAGAATGTGAAGGCCCAGGTTATTTGCACTAGCCTCTATGTTAAAGGCACTAACCGGATGAATACACTAATTTTTTTTCGGAAATATTTTTCGAATTTTCTTCATTTTTTCGAACGTTTTTTCCGAACATAATGAAATACAAAATATTTCGAAAAAAAAATTCGAATTTTTCATTTATTTTCGGACTTTTTTTCCGAAAATGTTGCAAATTTTCGAAAAAATAAGTAGTGTATTTATCCAGGTAGTGTATTTAACATAGAGGTTAGTGCAAATAACCGTGGTCGAATGTGAAATACTTGAGAACTCTAAATAAGAGGAAAGAAAATAGCCCATGGGCCGCAGGCCCCATTGGAGGCTGAGCCTGGCAATTCTCAAGCTGTGCTATGTACCCTTCATAATTATTAGATACCCCCACTTACTTAATCTATCCAATATATTTTAAATAATTATTAGATACACCCTCCATAATACACTTATATTACCTTTACCTTTAATATTATTTCAAAATTTTGATACACCCACAAAAATCTCTTCTCCTTTCCCACATTCTACATACTTCCTTCGCTCGCTTTTTCGCGCAACGTCACAACCGCCAACAGCCTCACAAGCACCACGACCGCCAAATTTTGAAAGAAAAATGAAACATAACACTACATTTCAACAACATTTATTTGAAAAACAGCTCATATTTCGGCAAAAACTTATTAAAAAATGACTAAAATTTCGACAAAATAAGTCATTTTAAAACTCTAAGGATTTTTCGACAAGTTTTTTGTTGAAACCCTCACCATTTTTCAACGAACCAAGTTCGAAAATTAGTGTCCCGATTTTTTTTTTTTTCCAAAAAATGTGGGAATAGCAATAACACATTATCTTCAAACTTATAAGCTAAAAAATACGAAAATCTTGTTATACAATACTCAAAACATAAGCAAAAAACAACATTAAAAAAAAATAAAGTAAAATATTAATGCAAATGCACTTACACAAGTAGTGTAAGACTCTTGCGTGTACACCATTTTTATAACAAAACACACGAATTAATATTGCATCACCGTGTAAGGTTGTTAAAATGGTGGATAAGATGGATTTGCTCTCCTCTTCCCGTATATTCACGCTCGTTGTATCTTCTCTTCTGGTGTTTCTTGTGTCTTTTGATATTTTGATGGGTGTATCAAGTATTTAGACTTTCATTTTTTAAATAATAAGGGTATAAAAATAATTTGAAAAATATATTATAATAATTCAAAATAGAGTAGGGGTATCTAATAAATATTTTGAGTTGTGAGTGAGTTACATTTTGCATTTTTTTAAAGCAAAAAATGCATTTTATTAATTGAAAAAAACAAACAATATTCGGAAGATCATTTATTATAGCAGAATGTGAAATACTATAAAAAGATTAAGTAGCTCTAGCTAAACGTTGTATTAATACATTAGCATTTCAATTTATCAAAAATTAGGATCGGACTCCATCACCATCACCCTTTTGCAACTAAAAATTATGTTACCTAGCGCAGATATGTTTTGCACTCATTTTAAAATGATTTTAACAAAATTATTTGATTTTTTTTAAACAGTGAAATAATGCTTTTAAATTTCATGATAGCAGAGATACCGCCTTTAATTGCGAATGTGAGGAAATAATGTAGTTGCTTACTAACATAAAAATTCTCAGGAGTCGAAACCCCTCTCCTCTTTTTCGTCCATGTTTTCATAAATACTTGCATTATATGCCATAGATAGCTAAATTAATAGAATATCAACCTTGGAATGGAAAATTAATGTGACTTTTAGTTTTATTAGCAGTGCGGAATCTGGTATGGTGCTGCTTGTACTTGCAGGCAGGGCTCCCACTCCCAGTTTTATATATAATATATATACACTGTTAAATGTTTCAAATTTTAATGGCAGTGTAGTCGGTTCAAATATTCATGGATTATTAAACTTTGAAGCATAATCGTATACAGATATGATTAATCCCTTATTTCTCATGTTATAATAATCGCTTATTTAAACCCAAACATATATATTCTTTGAACTCAAATTTAAGACCTTGTTCAAATTGAGGTATGTATTCACTAGTAGGCTAAAAATAAAATGGTCAGTGGTGGGTCACCTATAAATCCTCATTATTTTCTCAAATCAACCTACATACTACTAATTTCATTTTCTCCTCTTTCATACTAGCTTCATTTTAATTCACCTATATCATCATCCCCATTTACCTAGTAAAAATTACATGTGAATTACAGTGACTTTCTCTCCCATCGAAACAAAACATTATACATATTTTGTTTGTCATTCTAAAAAATATAGTTTGTTATTACTATGTCCTAAAATAATTGTTATTTTGTACTAATTTTAAAAAATAAAATGAATATATAAATCATCATTTAGGTAAATAAAATGACAAAAATATCACAACACACATATATTTATTAGGCTTAATTGCACTAAATCCACCAAATTATCGGCGATTTTGCACATAAACCACCAAACTATATTTATTGGCACTAATACATACAAACTATAAAATTTTGGCACATATACCAGAAAATATAAGTTTCAGCTAAAAGTTTCTCCGATTTCAACATATGAGGGACATTTTTGTAAAAAAAAAAATTGATGGCAAATGGCACAAGAAGGTTGTGCATGAGATGGAGAACGACGTCAAGAGACAGAAGCACGAGGTTGTGTACGCAGAACTAAGACGTGAAACGGTAGAAGACAGAAGTGATGATGAGTTTTGTGTACTTCACGTTCCAATTGTAATGAAACTATGAAGAGTTTTGAAAAAAAATATCATTTTTAAATCACATGCACGGTAATTTTTTTGGGAAAAGTTGATAAAAAAATAAGTTAGTGGCTTCTGTGCCAAAATTTGATAGCTTGTATGCATTAATTCCAAGAAACATAGTTTGGTGGTTTAAATGCAAAATTGACGATAATTTGATGGGTTTAGTACAATTAAGCTTATTTATTAGTATTATCTAATAACTTTTATTTAATTCATATAAAATATTTTTAAACGACAAACAAATAAATCTGGGTAATAATGGAAAAAATGGTAAATCTTGTGTGTCACCTGTTAAACAGTTCCAATTAGTATCTTTGATAATTTTCACTTAGAATATTAACTCATTTAATTTGATCCTAATAATATTTATTTTATTTCATGAAACACACTCAACCAAAATTTGGTATTCGATAACTATTAATAAAGGCTAAACGAACATAGCCAAAATAATATTCAATAAAGAAAATGATAGATTTTTAATTTAATAATTATACAAATAGAATCCTTTAAAGGTAGGGGCCCGACCACCAAGAGAAGAATCCAAATATATGTCGCTCAAATTAATTTTTTAAATTAGAGAATCGCTTACTAACCAAAACCTGATTACCTTAATAGCTTTAAAAAAAACAGTTGAAATGCAAATGCATGTCAGAGTAAATTCTACACAAATCCTCGCGTCATAAACATTTTGGTGTACAGATTACGCATCTTTCATTTTAAAGTACCATATTCTCTAACCAAAATGACACAAACCTGAAAGTTCTTAAGCCCCGCTAAATGCAAATTTATGCCAAGTAATTTCTACAAACACAAATTGACTCGTCACCAAGTATATTAAATATATCCTCTACTCCTATAAAATATATATAAATAAAAAGAAGAAATGTCAAGAAATTATCCATGTCTTGCCGTCTTACAGACGCAGGAGACAAGTGAATACTAGAAACTTCATCACCACCTTTTTTTTTTTAACTGCACCACCACTACCACCATCACTTTCCAACTCATAGTTCTTATAATGTATATATCCCCCAATGACTCTGACCAACACACATATAAGAGTTTCTTCGAAATCAATATTGGACCATCTCATATTCCTATAAGAAAAAAAAATCATCTTTCCAAGATTTCCAGCAAACCCCAAGAAATGTTGTCGTTTCCCAAGTGTTGTCGTTTGATGACGAAGACGCTTCACTTCCTACTTCTTGCTTCTTTCTCTATTTTCTTGTATTCCTACTATTCCGGTTTTCCCTTCTTCTTCTTCTCTTACAATGTTGAGCTTTCCAGTTTGATCTTCCCCTTGTTTGCTCGTGCTCTGGACAGGAAGTACATGTTCCTCATCTGCAATGGGATCATCGTGTTTCTTGCCAAGAACTTGGGAATCTTGAAAAGTGCTGGAGATGGAGTCGAGCAAATCACTGAATTACCTGCAGTAATGAAAGAGGAAACAGTTACAGAAAGTGCAGAATCCATGGAATATGTGATTAATCCGTCTCACATGGCAGTTGCAGAAGAAGAACAAACAATGCAGCATCCAGAACAAGATTATAGAGACTTCAACAAAGGTGCTGAAGAAACGAGGATGGATGACATTATTTTTGAAAACGAATTGGAAGAAGAAGAAGATGATGATGACTATCTTGAAGAAAATAAAACTACGGACAGTTTATCGCAAGTGGAGGGTGTAAATGAAGCCAGAGTGAGCACAGACGAGCTGAATCGGAAGATTGAAGAATTCATCAGAAAGATGAAGGAAGAAATTAGGATTGAAGCACAGCAACAACTCATTACAGTGTGAGATGATAGGAAATAAGTCTCTGTATGTTAAGAGCTTATAAGATGTTTAAATTAAGCTTATCAAACGGGCCCTATATAACTGTTATATTGGACAACATAGCTGCGTGTATTATATCATCTATTTCCATATATATATATATAGAGATATCAAGTATCCACTTTTATATGTTTTCATCCTTGAGATCCACAAACTAACTACGTTTAGATATAAATAGAGGTGCTCATCATGACAGGTAAAGTGGTTCGGAATCTAACGACATATTTGTTTCCATGATAAGCTTCTTTTCAGATGACCAGTTGCCCACAGACAGTATATTAAATTGTCCCAGGAATACTATATTATCTAAAGAAACGGCTTAACAAATCTTAGTCTCAGGCCTTAATAATAATTTCACAGTGACCTTATTTGAATTGAGTATGATGAGAAGATATATTTCGCCTGAAACTGTCAAAAAAGGTAATCTGAATTCAAATTGATATCTTGTTATTTTTGCAGTGGTTTAATCTTGATATCTAGATCTGCAAATTAGTTGCAATGGTATAATCTTCAAAAGTAATAATAACAAGCAGTATATCATAGATTTTTTAGTTTTTATAATTCCTTTCCCTTTCAAAGGCAAAAAATATTTAAATCATAAGTTATCTATATTAAAACAAGACACAGTAACTGTTGGAACTGAAATGACACCACCAAACTTCTTCAAATAGATCTTCTGTGAGTTTGAAAAAAATGTGAACATTATAGGAAGTTTGGTCCACAAAATGATTCTATAACTTTGATTCTAACTACAGCTCCATTTGGAACAAATATCTCTTAATTTAACATTAAATTTAGGGGTATGCATAATTCATTTAAAACCGAACAAACCTACCAAATCAAACCGAATTGATAGATTCGGTTCAGTTATTTTATTTTGGTTTAGTTCAGTTATTGATTTTAAAGAATTCAAAATTTCGTTTCGGTTTTGATTTATACAATAATAAAACCGAAAATACTCAAACTGATCGAATGTTACATACATAAGAAAAATAATTATAATTCTATTATTTTTAAATTAAGATGGTGATAAGTGCTATAATTTGAAATCAAATGTAGCTTCAAATCTTTAATCTTACGTTTAATCAATTATTTTATGATAATTTATCCTTCTATCCAAATAGAAATGAGGAGTACTTTTTTTATTGGATACGTTTTAAAATATATATTATTAACCCCTAGGGGTTGGGGCCAAGTGGTGAGAGCTTGAGACTAAAGAGTATGCTACTCTCTAGGTCTTAGGTTCGATATCCACAAGGTGCGATTAATTCCTGAAATGAGACAGTTCATACAAAGTTTTGCTGTGACTTGAACGGGTCAGGACAGTGGGTTATGGGTTCCCCAAATTAGTCGGTCCTTAGACCAAATTCCAAGTATCAAATTTTTTTATTATGTTTCAGTTAATTCGGACACCTGAACAAACTATTTGGTTCGATTATAGTTCAGTGATCATACAATTTGGTTCAGTTTGGATTTTCTAAAATTACAGTTTACTCGATTTTTTATAATTGGTTAGGTAACCAAAACGACTGTTGCACATCCCTAATTATTTAACAATTCATGTCCTAATATTTTACAGTCTAATTTAAACAATTAATTAGATGTGCCTTCTGAAATTGACCCAAATTGCCACTTGGCTACATTTCTGTCTCCAAATCAACCAAAACATGTAAATCAGGATTGCAATAATAGAAATGGTAGGGGCCACATGCAGATATGCATCAAAGATGAGACTTTCCTAGTCCCACCACAAAAAAGTTATGGGTCCTCCCAAAATTAATTGGTCAGGTAAATGAGGCAATCATAACATCTTCTACAAATAGAGATCATAATAAACATAAATCAGAAGAATAAACAAATGGAACACATAGCTTTGGCATTAGTCATGCAAAGACAAAAACATGTCAGCGGTCTTTTCTCTCAACCTCAATAAACTGCACAGTACTTCGGACAACAACATAACGAGGAAGTCCCCAAATATTATGGTCCAAAATGGCTTCTTGTTTTGTTAATATTGTCTCCTACTATATTATACAGTTCTTTTTATTTTTTTGGTGGGGTGGGGGTTGAGAATTGTGATCATTAAAGCTTACCTGAAATTTGATAAAAAAAACGAGAGAGAGATCCAGAAGCCTTACAGCAAGTTAGAAGACTGCAAATCTGCACATGGACAACAACGATTTGAAATTTGAAAGAAATAATTCCAATCAATAATTTTTTATATTTGTATGGTAAGACAGAATGCAAACCATGAATATGATAGTTCGACAACAATAGATTCTAACCATCCATCCTGCTTACACATAGATCCAGACCATCCCTACAATAATTATAAACGTCAACTAATAGATCATTAAAAAGGAGAAAAAAGGGGTGGGAGGAGGCGTGTCACTTTAATGAAAGAAGGCACCTGAAGATACATCCGATTTCATCACTGCAGCAGATAGTTAACCATGCTGTTGTTTAAAGCTCTTGAACTAACTGATGAAGAAATTGCCTCAATCAGTGGTAAAGCAGCAAAGCCACAAATCAGTTGCTGTAGAGCAGATTCGGGTTAATTCAATGCACCAATAATTAACCTGATATCATCAAGCCTAGAAGAAACGGTTTTTCATTAATTTAACAGAACCTGGAAAGCAATAGCATCCACATGAATTAAGGTAATGGCACCTAGAAGTTCAAACCAGCAACAGAAAGCTAAGGACCATTGCAGGATTGTAAAATTTAACAGATATGTAATCACATATTCTTTAAAAAAAATGTAAAGTGGCGCAATCAATCAAAGGTCACTCCTTCCACAAGATCTTGGGAAGAACATTCAAAGTAGTCATCAAATTTTACTTTAATGTTACTTTTCCTTCTCATTCATCTTCTCTCAATCATAATGAAAACTATAATCAAAACTAATGATTAGCTAACAACATCAAATACACAAGAAAAGATCACGATAGAGTATCAACAAATGGGCAAATTATTTGGTAACCCCTTCTTCCTCATCCAATGCAAGGGGTATCAGCATCGTGTATTGGTAAATGCTAAAATGGAATGATAGAATGAAAACCAAAAAATGTGATTTCCCAAATTTAGCAGCTTGTCTGAGTTTCAATTAAACTGCACTGACGTCTTTGGCACGGTCAGGATGTAGGAACAGGATGGTCATTCACAATTTCAATATTCACTGCAGGTAATCATCTTTCCTAGAGGATTACATAAAACCTGAAAGCATAGGATTAGACATTCCTTCCCTGGTTTTAATTATACTCGGTCAACAAGAATAAAGCTATATCTAAATTTGACATTATAATCCTCAGCAAAATCTACTTCCAACAAAATTTTGACATTGTTACCATATTTTGATTTCATTATCTCAGTTATCACAGATTTTTTATTCTTTTTGTATTTTCATTTTGAATCTTCTTATCATTTTTTTTTCAAAATTGAGGACACGAATTGTAAATAACTATTATAATCTTAACTGCACACTTATTTTACTATTTAAAGAATTTTTTTAAAGAAATTGTAAAATTAAACAATAAATAGTAAAATATATTACATTTGGTAAATAACTTTGTGAAGATATATACCTATTAAATTATGATTTGATCATTATAAATAACTTTATTCAATTTCTAGCATTCATTTCAAATTATCAATAACGGATTGATGATCATAAATGAATGAAATGTTCATTAATTTTTTTCACTCGTTAGACGTACCAAGTGTAGGATATACTACAATAACATCATTCCTTAGCAATCATCATTCAATCCTTAAACTCACACTGTTCATGCATACTAATCTATCATACACCATCCCTCTTGACCACATATCTTATGAAAATGAAATTAACCCAGAAAAAGAAAGTGCTACACTGTTCTAAGAATTTCAGAGCTTGATTAAGTAGAGCACTATGAAAGAAAACACAATTAGAAGCATATGATATTTCCAGTCCAAAATCCAGGAGTTAAGGAATTCAAACTATATAAGTGAGGTTTTATCGTCTTATTGATTAGTATACATCTATCTGCATTGGAAAAGTATACATTGGAATACACATATGGAATGACAGGATTAGGTTCAGTCTTTAGAGTTCATTGGAAATGCTAAATGGTTTTCTAAATCAACATACATGGACACCACAAGAACCATATATCCACTGCAATCATCAAGAAAAGACTACCTGGTGTCATCTACCAACTTTCCAGAAGAAAATGAGGGAATAATCGAAGACATTAGAGGCAGAGCTAGTACAAGAAGCAGCAGATACTAAATATGCCATTTTTCCTTCAACGGGGAAGCTTGAACCCAAGAGAGGAGCAAGGAGGGGCAGGGGAGGTATTCAACCCACTTAGAACACACACACAATATGAGGTCAAGTACCATGCAAACACAAGATATGGTGGTTCCAAATACAAATAAGAGACGAATAAACAAAAATTGAGGGCAATAATCAGATACTAGGAAACCAACACTTAAAGGACAAGGAAGTTGAATCACATTAACAAATTTTAGTTCTTATTAAACTAAACTTACATTATCTACAAGATGACACTTCGTCAAAAGTTATTCTGATCTTCACTGCTTTCAGAACTCAATTACCAATGCCACCATGATTATCACTCGTCCTTCTGATAATATCCTTCCATGTATGTTGCACAAACTGAAGTATTAATGGAAGACACCTTTCTCCAGTCATTAAATACTTAACACTGCTTGTAACCGCTACAAGAGTTCTCACAATGCATTTGTGGGTGAAAGAGTAACATCATTACCAACTTCATCAACAGCTGGCATATCTCTGACTTGACTAATAAGCCTTGTAAGCTCTTTTGTAAGTTCTCTGTGAACAAATTCAGATCTCTCTTTTGTCAGCATTGCTTCAGAGAATAAAGTCCTAGTGAGAGAATCGAACTGCTGACACCATTCATCCTTCATTTTTATGTTACTTTGTCCATTGTAACAGAAAAGTGAGCTCTCTTGGCGCCATCGATTCAAAAGATATTTGCTTGGAATTTGAAAATAGTTCTTAAATAACAAAACACGAAGGGCATGCCTGCATAAAATACCAGTGGACTCAAATTCCTTGCAAGAGCAATGAATTTGTTCATCTTCCGGTATCCATATTACAAGACGCTCTCCATCAACCTTCTTAAAATGCTGCACAAGATACGACCCATTAGCCATTTCAGAAGCTGCGTATTTCATAGCTAAGACCATTTCTTGTTGTAACCAGCCAAATGCAAAGGGGGTAAGAACACCACGTGCATGCTCTTCAATAGGTAAGCATGTTTTTAGGTGCATATACTGTGTATCATCATGTGACTGCATTTTGTAATTACATAATAACCCTGTCTACAAAGCCAAAACAGGAAATCAAGTTAGTACAGACCACAAGAGGCAGAGCTGAAAAAGGGTCAAATCTGCTCAAAATGAAGCTGAAAGGTTATTTTGTCTGATTCTGAGTTCTAACATCAATAACATACCTGCTCCAGAAACCCACGCAAACAGGTCTGAGTTTTAACAATTCCGTTTAAAAATGCATCTATCGATTTCCAGTATGATGGACAATCCATTTGTGCAAGAAAGCACCCCTTAACATATGGTAGAGCCCAACACATCCGGAGAGAAAAGAGTAAAGCTATGTGCTTATCCAAATTAATTCCAAAGTGGGATACCATCTGATTCCACCGAAATTCAAATTCATCAGTATTTTGAAGATGGCACAACTCTTCAAACTCATATTTAAACTCAGTGAACCTTGGGCCAAGGGGAAGAGAGAACCAGCTGGATATCCTAGGCATGACATTGTGCAAGGAAATAACATGTTTTGTATTTGGCATTTCATTTTGTATGGCTTCTCTGAGACCAGAGTCGATATCAGTGACAATTGTTTGCGGGTATCTTCCTTTCATAAACCGGAGAAAAGCCTAAAACAGCATTAAACAATATAAGCAAACTAATCATTTGCGTATATAATAAGAATTAGAAGCCAAAGAATTTAAATGGAAACCTGTAAACTCCAAGCAAATGAATGGGGGGTCTCATCTTGCAATAAAACAGAACCAAATAAGAGAAGCCTTCCATGGTTGTCAATTCCCAGCCATGCTCCAAAGAGCATACCGTACAGCATTGAACGGTATGTTGAGTCAAAGTAAACAACATCACCAAACATGTCATAGGCATGAACAGAATCCCCAAAAGACCAAGCAACATTCTCAACTTTATCATTTTCATCAACAGTAACATCATAAACAAAGTATGGATCAGCCTCTTTATTTGCCCTGCAGGCGTCAAGAAGATCCACAGTGTCACTTTCTCTTTTCTCAGTTAATAAAGCATCATTCTCTTGTACCGCTTTCTTGCGGTTCTGGAGGAAATTTCTTACATCTCTTTCCAAAAACGAGAGCTGTCCACCTTGAATCCCTTTTTCCAGCTCAAGAACCTTGACTATACGGTGTATTGGAAAACCAGCTTTTGAAAGCAGAAGAATCCGTTCTTGATCTGCCTCGTGAATTTTACGATAAGCTGGCAACAAGCGAACTTGATCATCTTCCAACAGCTCGTGATTATGTACATTACTGAATTGCACAACAAACCACTGAGAAACCCCATCTACAACCTCTTTCGACAAGTACATTTTCGCATCACATCCACACCTCATAGATTTCCTGTCCCTTTGATGCTCTATTGTCTGTTTCTTCCTTGCAGGAGCAAACCCAGACCTATAGCAAACAAAATCTCTCTTATAAACACCCAATTGAGGACTCAACCGAGATCTCTCTTTCCTGATAGAAAATCCATTTTTTCTAGCAAAGTTCCCGTAATACTCAAACGCTTCATCATCACTCTTAAACACCATTCCTACATAAGGGGCAACCATAGTTTCTATGGGTCCTGAATCATTCTTGATCAATTGGGATCCCATAACACCTTCCTCTGTGTCTCTATCACAAGTCATAAAGCACTTCCAATCCCCACAAGGGCATTGATGCCTTTTCATCCAAACAGTCTTGGACTGTAGAGATACCATAATTGATTAAGCACAATCGACGAATTGTCACATACAGTTTATATCTCAAATAATTCTGGAACCGCCCAAGAAAACACCTGGAACCATAAAGAACTCAATAAGCACCAAAACAGTCTATAACACTCAATGATTTCATATTAGAGCTCCTAGCAGTTTTTTTAACGGATACATAGCATAAAAATTGAAGAATGTGCTGAAATCCCCCATAAAGTAGCAGTACATAAACCTCAAATTTCAATAGGCAATTCAACTGAGCAGAACGAAACAATTTATTAAACGGATTTTCAGCATTTGGCAACTACGAGAAATAAAATTCTCTGAAGCCATAAGATAAATAAGTATGCGTAGAAAGTTAAAAAAAACAGACAGATAGAGATTCAGAGGAAAATCGGAGTGATGGAAGTGGTGAAGGATTATGGAATTTGCTTACCGTAAAAGAAAGCTTCGACCGTTTAATTTTATTTGTTGTGCAGTTTTAAGAGTCCCTCGTTCAATCAAGAATGAAGAGCAATGAAACTTTTGTAAATGAACAAGCAATGGCTCGTCTCTGCTTTTTGGGCTTTAGGAATTTCAGATCCATAAGGTGACCCTTTCCTTTGCCCCATTTTTCCACAAACATGACTGGCCCAGGT
Source organism: Ballota nigra (assembly GCA_947034835.1). NCBI lineage: Eukaryota > Viridiplantae > Streptophyta > Magnoliopsida > Lamiales > Lamiaceae > Ballota > Ballota nigra. Next base: position 28,504,056 of record OX344730.1, read on the forward strand.
TATTTGCAGCGGCCTTTTTGCTAAATATAAGACCCCAATTTTTTTTTTTTTTTTTCCAACAAACACATAAAATTCTAAAATACTATTTTCAGTTTAATATTACTAGTATATCACCCGTGCGTTGCACGATTCGTGAGAATAAAATAGATATGATGTTAGTTTTCATTATAGTTATTATCATCGAGAAAATGTGTGCTCTTTTTAGAGTTATTTTATAAAAAAAAATTATATATTTCCTCTTATACTCTGTACATTGTTGATTTTCTATTTTCTATTTTTTATATATACATGTTTTTTTTTCTTACACATTTTGATGTGCTTTCTTATAAACCAATTTTATTTATTTTTTTAGAAATTGCCTCTTAGGTGCACATTTTTTCTATTTCTTTGTGGAACAATCATCAACTTATAAATAATTACTCTAAGTTACAAAAGTTTAATTTTTCTGTTGAACTTATGTTGTGTTAAAGTTGAATTTACGTATGTATTTATTGCACTTTGTATTCGAGGTAGTTAAAAATTTGAACTTCTTCCTCCCAACAATATTTGGTCAATTTTATATCCCTCAACAACGTACTCTCTGATTTTTTTGTAATCATCATCCCATCGCGTATCAAAAAAATTTAGTCCTTATTGCGTAGTTATTTTGAACTGGTGGAGTTATACGTGAAAGTATATTTTTACTTTGTATAACTCATGTATTAAACACTTTGTTTATGAGAATAATTCTTTTATCACATTTGCTTTGAATATGTATGAATGTTATATATTTATTGCAATCAGCTCATTATAAGTAGTATGTGTTACATTGTAGTTAATGTGGTGATACCAGATCACAGAAGATCACATTAACGTTTTCCTTGTAACTAAACGTACAAATTCACGACCTGGGTGGAATTGAACAATTCACCGCGAAAGGTCGATGTGTACATCTCAGATTGGCTTGTCTTGACCAAGAGATTGCACTAGCACATTTAGTATGTGTTGAAGAGGACCTACAACGAGGATAAATTCTTCTGTTCTGAGATGTGAAGAATTAGACCTCAGTGGTTATTGATTTCTTAATCTCCGTCACTTAAATAGCACCGTGTGTGGTTAATAGTTATTGCTTTGATTCATGTTCGGTGAGAATTATCGTGACTTCGAACCTTGTGTTTTGGGCAATAATATTAATCAAACGACGGTTATTAAGGTTTAATACGGAGAAACGTGTGCGAGTAAGGCTCGTGTGATTTGTCCCCTTGGTGGGCTCAGAAGTTTTATCGTACCAAGTCTTACAAGTGAAGAATTAGTTTCTTCGGTATGGATAATAATGTTGAGTTGTCTTTACTCCAAAGTAAAAGATACTCCCTCCGTCCCATCATTATTGCACACTAACTTTATTTTCGTGTTTTAGCGAGCAAGTTGTTTGTTAATATTTGAAATGATAAAGTAACTTTTAGGGTAGGGTTTGATAGATCTATCACTCCTCTATTATAAAATAACTTAAAAATTATTTTATCATTTTAAATACTAATAAAAACTCGCTTGCTAAAACACGAAAAAACAGTAAAAGTGCGAATAATGGTGGGACGGAGGGAGTATTAATTAATTTAGAGCTATTCAGAAGCTCAATTAACTAGTGGACTAAATAATCTTAAACACGGAAAATAATAACCGGGAGCCCATATTATCGTAATATGGATTGATATGAATAGTGCAATATTAATTTATTAGTGGTACTAATTAATATTAATGGGCTGAATAATATTGGGGCTCAATATTGTAATTCAGTAGCCCATTGGAGGTCCAATCTTAATTCTCCTAAAGGTCTCTCAAGTAGCCCCTAAAGTAGAGCGATAATAATAAGGTGATTAAAATAAAAGAAAATATTATTGCTGATTTTCTTATGATATTTTCAAAAATTAGTATTTTAGGAGAGAAAAGATTTTGCTGATTTTCTTGAAAAGATATTATGGAAGATATGTATTCTTGAAATACAAGATTATCTCATAAATTCAAGAAGATCCAAATCTTGGATATTCTTCCTAATATTTTCGAAAATAAGTCTTAGATGAGGAGTTGAGATTTTTGTTGAATATTTTATTATGGAGAAAAGAATATATGGGATATATTCAAGATTTCTCAGAGACTAAGAAAAGGTTTCTCCTAATCTCATGGGCCTCTAATTTCGGCCACCCCTCTCTATAAATAGGGGATGATTATTTCATCCCCAAGTACATAATTTCATGTGTTAGAAAAAATCAAGAGCAGTAATTGTTCGTGAGCGCTTCCACCGGCGAACGAATAAGGTGAAATGGATATACTTGAGAAGACTTTTACGGTTGATAGCATCGTCACGCTTGTCCCGTAGATCTCAATTGGACGTCACTTCAAGAGGTACGTAATCAAGTAAATTCTTAGTTTTTCCGCCATAGAATTTTACGTGAAATAAATTAATATGCATGATTAATTGTTGTTGGTGTAATTATTATTTGAATTAATTTAGGATTAATTCATGCTAGTAATAATTGAATTTAAATTCATATTTAATTTTCATTTCGAATAGATTCGGGCACCCGAATTTCCCCAACATGAAGATTGAAATTGGTCTTTTCAAGATTCTTTTTTTTTTTAAGTGATTGATCTAACTCTTGTTAATGATCTCTTCTTTAAAATTTAAAAGGGAGTGCATGTATATAAAATGTTAATACCAACTTAGGAGTTGACACATGATAATAATTGTTAGTAGTAATAAATTTATTTTAAATTGACTCTAGAGAAAAAGAAAAAAAATTGTGACATTTATAAATCAAAATTGAATACATACGTAGTACAACCTTTTTAGAGACTATCATGTAATACTATTTATGATAAACAAAATTTAGTTTAAATTAGTTATCGTTGTAAAATTTGGTGATTGTAGACTTTTAGTTAATAACTATTTTATTAACATTAAAAGAAAACCTAACCCTAAGCCTTAAAGCCGCAAGATGACATGAGGATCACATGTCGATCCCATGTCACTCTTGCGGCCGGAACCCGATGAAAAATCCTTGCTAAATCCAAAATTCAAGGGAAAACGGAATTCCTCTAATGAGTGATAGTTCGAAATAAATCGTTGTTCATATCAGAATACAAGTATGGTTCAATAAAATTGGGACAGACCCCAATATGATTGTAGTCTTTTAGTATAATGACTTGGACCGAAACTACTAGCTATACTAGTAGTCTCCCCACAAGAGTATGGGTTCACTGTAGTATTGGCAAGTATAGGGACCAATAATTATCGAACCCAAGGGAAGTGATGTATGCGAATAGATCCCTGAAGATCTATGCGTCGTAATTAATATGAGTGTATATTTTTGGTTTTTTTTTTTAAGAAAATAATCGGAACTAAATTACTCTACGAATGCAAAAAGGAAAATTAAACTAAGATAGTAAAAGTGTGTGTTTTCGAATATGAGATGGTGATGCTCAGGATAAGAATTCCTACTTATACTAACGGAGCAGGTACATAATCAAAATAACAGTGACGTGCAAGAAATAACCTAAGTAAAAGATTGTAAGATGAAAGCTCAAGAATTCAACCCTAATACTTTATCCTAACAATCGACTTCACTAATCCACTAACAAGTTAATAGATAGTGCTTAATTAATGAGACCCTAATTTAACTACGGTGATGCGGTCGTCCTCCCTAGATAAACCGGTAGATTAATTAACCCCTTCTAAACCCTCTCGTTAAGTCTACTAGTTGTTAAAGAGTGATAAGGTCGTCCTCTCTCTAACACTTTTCGAACGAAATTCAAAGGAAAAGTTAAGATTGATTTTAAGAATTCATAATTAAGAGCATTAAAACTAAACCTCACGAATTATTCTAATTACGTACCCACATTCTACTTCTACGAGTTCATCCTACCCTAAGCATACACGGGTTTTAGCCAGACATGGTTTTAACGATAACAAAAACAATTGAAGAAGTAACGAACATAAACATAATGATTTGAACTAAGAAATTATTAAACATAAACTAGAGTTTAAAGAAATAAATGCTAAGAACTGAAATTAGATTAATAAAACGAAGACTCAAGTATTCAATGTCAAAAAGCGAACGAAAATAAATTAAAATCTAAACTGAAATAAGAATTCATAAAGTAAAACCTCGATTACACGTAAAAATAAAGCTTGCTCGTCTCTTCTCCCCTTTCTCTCTCCAAAAACTAACTCAAAAAGTGATGTGGTATGAAGTGGTGTCTTCCCAAAAACGTGTTCGGGACGAGTATATATAAGCATTGGGCCGAATTGGGAACTCATGGGCCAAAAAACGAATCCGGAGACAAAAACATGAAAGTGCTCGAGCAGCACCCGCTCGAGCGGGGGCGCTCAAGATCAATAGCTCGAATGCATCAAGGGCTCGAGTGCTCGTGCTCGAGCTGGTCGAGTGGCCAAATTATTCTGTAAGTTTCGAGTGCTCGAGCAACATGCTCGAGTGATGGCGCTCGAGTTGCTCGAGTGGTAGAAGTTCTCTGTAAGTTTTAGGTGCTCGAGCAACATGCTCGAGTGGCTCGAATGACAAAAGTTCTCTGGACAATTTAGGCGCTCGAGTAACATGCTCGAGTGGCTCTCCTTCTTCTTCAACTGACATTTTTCTTCTTGTGCACTAATATCATTCGTATTTCCTCGAATATCTTCTCATCCGGGCATCCGTTTGAGTCGATTCAAAGTCCTACGAACTCCGTTTTTCACCCTCGATTCACCTATGAGCATCAAAGAGATAAATTCATCAACGTATAGATATAGTACTCAATTGACTCTAAATACTCAATAAAATTGACCAAAACTTGGGCATTTCTAGCTACGAATCATGACAATTTCACGCTTAATCAAACCACCCCCCCCCCAAACTTACCATATTGTTTGTCCTCAAGCAACGAAATAATAAATCAAGTGAAATTGTTAGGAATGAGTCAAGAGTCAAATCATGCAAGTAAATGAACTCGAGCTTCAAAGATCAATAACACGTATACTAACTCACCCCCCTTCAACATACTCATGCAATAACAACAAGAAACACCAAGATCAAACATGGATGTGCACTGTTGGTGATCAAATTTAATCGGGTGGATTAGTGACTGTTTTAGTTCTGTTTAAGATCACCAATCAATTTCGTGTGATTGATTATCACCGTAAATGATAAATCGAAAGCTTGGGTTACGAAATCGTAATTACGAAAGTCGAAATCGTATTAATTTCGTATATGTGTGCGTTTAGGTGTTTAAGTGTGTATTTTTGGAGCATTTGTGAATTTGAACTTGTATTTCTTAGCTGGAGAACAACTATTTATAGAAGCTAGCAAGCATGAGGTGTCTATGACTTTTGGTCTCCCTAGCCTGCATGCTTGACAAGTGTCCTATTGACCTTTGTTTGACCTTATCTAAGCTGAATCTTAGTTACAAAGTCTTCTTTGGTCTTATCTCGGACTTCATTGTTGTTCGTCCAGGTCGGTTTAGTTGATCCAGAATGGTTTTTCCATAGAAGTTGTTCGCCTTTTGAGGTTATAGCTCAGAAGTTGTTCGCCTTTGTGTTTTACACAGATTGGCTTTGGGATCTTAGTCCTTTGTTCGATTCCATACACCTCTTAAGCTGGTAGATGCTCCATATTTCATAATGTTGTTCGTCATTATCGAACTTGGTGGAGGGTCCATATTTGGCTTCGGGTCTCTAGACCTGTTCGCCAATATGTTGTTCGTCGGTAGAGTTGTTCGTCAGTTTATACACTCCCTGGATTAGTTTATGCACCCCAACTTGATTTTCTTTGCTAATCATCTTTGACTTGGGGTTGGTTCTTCATATTTCTTTTAAGGCTTTAATCCTTGTTCGCCCATCAATAATTGATGTTCGCCTATCAACAATTGCCCCCTATCCTGACTAAATATTGCCTCAGACGAGTAACTTTGTGGCGAGCAACTGTAGTTAGGATACTATTCTGGTGAGGATTTGGACGAACATCATTGATTTTGATGAGCAACGTTGGGTTCGTCATTTCACCTTCCCACGATCTGGGGGATGTATGATTAGGCGTGAAATTGTCATGATTCGTAGTTAGAAACGCCCTAATTTTGGTCGAGTTTATAGAGTATTTAGAGCCAATTGAGCATTATTTCTATACATTGATAAATTTGTCTCTTTGATGCTCATAGGTGAATAGAGGACGAAAAACGGAGTTCGTAGGACTTTGAATCGACTCAAACGGATGCCCGGATGAGAAGATATTGAAGAAATACGATTGGTATTAGTGCGGACGAGGAAAAGTATCACTTGGGAGGAGTTAGAAGTCACTCGAGTGACAAGGTCGAGCGCACGCGCTCGAGCGCATTGCTCGAGCGCTTAAACTTACAGAACTATTCTTGCGCTCGAGCGAATTGCTCGAGCGCCCAAAAGTTACAGTGAGATTTCAGTGCTCGACCAGCTAGAGCGGGACCGCTCGAGCGATTGTGTCATTCGAGCTACACTGCTCGAGCGGGACCGCTCGAGCGTTTTGCTCGAGCGTCCATGGATTTTTGCCTCTGGATGCGTATTTTCGGCCCATTAACTCCCGTTTCGACCCGTGCCTATATATACCTCTTCCAAACACGTTTTGGAGGAACCCGGACTTTTAGACATCACTTTACAGAGAATTTTTAGAGAGAGAAGGAAGAGAATAGACGAGCAAGTTATAGTTTTACGGGTTTGAGGTTTTTCTTACGAATTCACGTTACGATTTCAAGTTTGAGTTTCGTTTCTTAATAACTTTTGTTCTTAAATACGTTAAGACCTCGTTTTGTTAATTAATTTCAGTTTATTCTTTTATATTTTAAAGCCCTAGTTTATGTTCGATCTTTTCTTCGCTTTCATTATCATGTTCATGTTCGTCACTTGTTTAATTTCTATTGTTTACGTTAAATCGATGTCTAGCTAAAACCCTTGCATGCTTAGGGTAGGATGAACTCGTAGAAGTAGGTTGTGGGTATGTAATTAGAGTAACTTGTGACGTTAGGATTTAATTCTCTTGGTTAATGAATTCTTAAAATTAATCTAGATTTCACTCTTGAATTTCGTTCGAAAGGTGTTAGAGAGAGGACGACCGTATCACTCTTTAACAACGAGTAGACTTAACGAGAGAGTTTAGGAAAGGTTAATTCATCTACCGGTTTAGCGAAGGAGGACGACCGCATCACCTTAGTTAAATTGGGGTCTCATTAATTAAGCACAATCTAGTAACTTGTTAGTAGATTCGTGAAGTCGAGTGTTAGGGTAAAGTATTAGGGTTTAGAATCTTGAGCTTTTACCTTGCATTCTTGGACTTAGGTTAATTCTTGTGTGTCACAGTTATTTTGATTATGTACCTGCTCCGTTAGTATACGTAGGGATTCCTATCTTAAGCATCACCTTCCCATATTTGAAAACACAACTTTAGTTATTTCGTTTAATTTTCATTTTGCATTAGTAGAGTAATTTTAGATAAGTTTATTTTAATCTTTCCAAAAAAACCAAAAAAACAATACACTCATATTAACTACGACGCGTAGATCTTCAGGGATCTATTCGCATATACACTGTCTCTTGGGTACGATATACTTGGTCGTTATACTTGCTAATACTACAGTGAACCCGTTCGCTTGCGGGTGAGCGACTAGTAGAAGTTAGTAAAATCGCTTCAAGTCAATGGCGCCGTTGCCGGGGATGGCGTTATATGCTTTTTGAATAGGACTTGTCGATAGCTTAGTAGTTAGTAGTGAGTGCTTATTTTCTATTTTTATTTCTTATTGTTATTTTTTATTTATTCGGCAGTTGCGTTTTGATCCTTCTGCTAGTGTGTCAGGTTTATGAAAACACGCTCACAAGGCAATACGAGCGAAGAGAGAATACCGTTGGACCCTGAGACAATAGCTAGAAGGAATCGAGCTTACTTGAGAAGAATGAACGCAGCCGACTTAGGGAAGGGACCAATGGACCTCAATAATGAGTTGGACGATGCTGCTAACGAGTTCAATCAGGCAGTAGACCGGGTTGATGGCTCTGGAGGGAGTGGTGGTCAGAATCAAGACCAGTTCGTAGATAGTCAAAGCCAGAACCCGGGTGCACAAAATGTAAACAACCCAGCTCAGAATCTTGTCCCAAATCCTCTGAACAACCCTGCTTACCCACAAAACCCAAATAACCCTTTCCACAACCCAGCTTACCAACATTACCCATACCCACCATATCCTTATCCACCGTACCCGTACCCTCCACCTCCTGTCTATAACCAACCACCTGTGTACCAACAACCGCCAGTTCAACACATACCAGCACAACATGTCGCTCCTCAGCCTGCGCCCCAGAACGCAGATCAGAATATGGCAATTCAGGGCAGGTTCGCGGCACAACCGCAGAGGTACTACGATGGAGTGGCCTTACCTCCAGTTGAGGCGAATAACTTTTCAATTTCTCCAGGAATTCTCAAGCTGCTAACTGAGAATCAATTCAAGGGGGAGGTTGGGAAGGAGAACCCTCACACTCACTTGAGGAGTTTCCTCATGATAGCATCTACTTTCAATTACAATGGCATGTCTGAAGATGCCAAGAGGCTCAGGTTGTTCCCATTCTCTCTTACGGGAATAGCCAAGGAATGGTATGATAACACGCTCCCACGGGGAGGTGTTAACACATGGGCCGAGCTCGAGCGTCTGTTCCTCGAGCAATTCTACCCTCCATCGAGAACGATTAAAGCAAGAATTGAGATCTCTTCCTTTCGCCAGAAGTCTGGAGAGGATTTACGCCAGGCGTGGGAGAGATACTCAAATATGTTGATCGAGTGCCCGCAGCACGGGTACAACGAGGGAGACATTATGGCGTTCTTCTACAGTGGAGCCAGCAAGGCTGGCCAAGCCCACCTAGATGCATGTGCAAGTGGAGCTTTTCTGAACCAAGGGGTAGCGAGGTGTAGAGAGATCGTGGACAATATTGTCACGAATGCTGGTGCATGGAACGAGGATCCAGAATTTCAGAGGGTATGCAAGTTGGAGGAGAATGAGGGTACGAGGAAGCTGTTGATGGCTATGATGGAGAAGATCAGCAACCTTGAGATGGGGCAGAACTTGGTTGGAGGGAATGAAGCAGCAAGCGAGAAAGTGGAACCACCCACGAATCAGCAAGAAGAGGCCAACTATATGGGAAGGCCTAATTACCCACAAGGGGGGTATCCACAAGGTGGAAACCAGTATGGAAGACCTTCTTATGGTCAACCATTTGTACCTCCAGGCCCACAGCCGCCTCAAAATCAATGGAGGAACACACAAGGGTATCAAGGAGGCCAGCAGCCTCCTCAAAACACATGGAGGAAAAATGAGAATTTTTCTTATGCTAACCCAAAAGCTGGTATTACTGTGCCTGCAGGTGTTGATCCGGGGTCTAAACCTCCTGGTGGAGAGGGCGGTGCATCAACCGAGGAGATGTTGAGAGCGATCCTTCAGAAGGTGGAGGAAGGTAGCAAGCGATTGTCTTCTTTGGAGTACGATGTGAAGAAGTTGCATAAGAAAGGCGATCATCGAGATCAAGAACTCCAGAAGAGAGACATCGAGTGGAATCGAGTTCAGCAAGAGAACAACAGAAGATTCAATTCCATCGAGTACCAAATTAGCCAGATCGCAAAGTCTCAGCCGAGAGAGCCTGGCAAGTATCCATCAATGCCCGAGGATAACCCAAAGGAACATTGCAAGGCTATTGAGTTGAGAAGTGGGACCAAATATGATGGTCCCAAGATGCCTGCTGATTCTGAGACGCTCAAAGAAGAAGTTGAGACAGAAGGGATAGAGTCTCAAAGTGATGGAGTTGAGGTTGAGAAGGAAGGAGTTAAGATGAAAATTGATGATAAGAGTCAAGATATGGATGAGACCCAGAAGAGCAAAGTGCCTGATGAGGAGATTGAGGAGATAGTGAGAATTCCAAAGTGGAAAAAGGCAAAGGAAGCAAGGGAGAAAGTGAAAGAAACTGAGAAAGATGAATGGGGGGTACCCAAATCTGTGATACCTGTCCCATATCCACAGCGCTTCATGAAAAAGAAGCTTGATGAGAAGTTTTCTAAATTCCTTGATGTTTTTAAAAAGTTACATATTAACATTCCTTTTTATGATGCTTTGGAACAGATGCCGAACTACGCCAAGTTCCTGAAGGACTTGATTGCAAAGAGACGGAGAATAGATGGACCCGAGCTAGTGCACTTGAACCACGAGGTGAGTGCTATGGTGCACAAGGCGTTTCCGCCTAAGCTGAAGGATCCCGGGAGCTTCATCATTCTTTGCGATATCGGGAACGGGATCAAGAAATGAGCTTTGTGTGATCTCGGGGCGAGCATTAATCTGATGCCTCTTTCGTTGTTCAAGAAGTTGGAGGGAGTTGAGCTTCAACCTACGATGATGACACTCCAGCTAGCTGATAGGTCCATTACGAGACCTCAAGGAGTAGTGGAGGATGTTCTAGTGACGGTTGAGAATCAGGTTTTTCCCGCCGACTTCGTAGTACTCGAGATGGAAGAGGATGAGCATGTCCCGCTGATTTTGGGAAGACCGTTTCTAGCTACTGCCGGGATGGTGCTTGATGTAGCGAATGGGAAGATCACGGTCAAAGTTGATGATCAAGAAGTGAAGATAGCTATCTACGAAGCTATGAAATACCCCATGGGAGATGAGAGTTGCCACTTCATTGACATCACGGATGCTTGTGTTGAAGACACACTTCTAGACCCTTGCTCTTTCTATGTTCATCAATTTGATTATCCTATTCTTGATGATCTGTCTTATGATTCTTATGATCTTGATTATTTTGACAGCTTGAAAGACAATGAAGACGTCAAGTTCTTGGAGTTGAAGAAAGTGGAGGATGAAGATGACTTGGAGGCCGAGGAGTCAACTTTCGAGAAGATGTTCGATAAGGCGCCACCATTGGAGGCGAAGAAGGAGTTGAAGCCGCTGCCCGACCACCTCAAGTACGCTTACTTGGATGAGACCGACAAATATCCGGTAATTATATCTGCCCTTTTATCTGATGATCAGCTTGAGAGACTTTTAGTGGTGCTTCGTAAGCACAAATCTGCTATAGGATGGTCGATCGCGGATATTAAGGGAATTAGCCCCTCGATTTGCATGCATAGGATTAGATTAGAAGAGGGTAGAAAACCGATAGTGCAAAATCAGCGTAGAGTTAATCCGGTTATTCAAGAGGTGATACATAAGGAAGTGTTGAAGTTGTTATATAGCAACATGATTTTTGCTATTTCTGATAGTCCATGGGTGAGTCCGTTACACGTAGTTGCTAAGAAGGGGGGTACCACGGTGATTAAGACGGAGTCTAATGAATTGGTAGCCACTAGATTAGTGACGGGTTGGCGTGTATGTGTTGATTATAGAGAGTTGAACAAGGCAACGTGTAAGGATCACTTTCCTTTACCGTTCCTTGATCAAATGATAGATCGATTAGGTGGTTTTGAGTATTACTGTTTCTTAGATGGGTACTCGGGGTATAATCAGATCATGATAGCCCCCGAGGATCAAGAGAAAACCACATTCACCTGCTATTATGGTACGTTTGCTTTTAGGAGGATGCCATTTGGGTTGTGTAACGCACCCGCCACCTTTCAAAGGTGTATGATGGCGATTTTTCATGGCTTGATTGAAAAGATTATGGAGGTTTTCATGGACGACTTCTTCGTTTACGGGGAATCGTTTGATAAATGTCTAATCAATCTTGAAGTTGTGTTGAGCAGGTGCGAAGAGACGGACTTAGTGCTTAATTGGGAGAAGTGTCACTTCATGGTAAGAGAGGGTATTGTTCTTGGACATCATGTGTCCTCGAAAGGTATCCAAGTGGACAAGGCGAAAGTAATTGCTATGGAGAAGCTTCCACCACCTTCGACCGAAAAGGGGATTTGGTCATTCTTAGGACACGCGGGTTTTTATAGACGTTTCATAAAAGACTTTTCACAAATAGCTAAACCCCTTTCGCGGCTTCTTGAAAAAGAAGTCGCCTTTGAGTTTACTAATGAGTGTTTAGTGGCTTTTAACAGGTTGAAAGAAGCGTTGGTGAATGCCCTGATACTTGTCACACCGGATTGGTCTAGCCCGTTCGTGCTCATGTGTGATGCTAGCGATTATGCGATGGGGGTTGCTTTGGGGCAAATTCGTGAGAAGCATTTTCACGCTATTTATTATGCCTCGAAGATGCTGAATTCTGCTCAAGTGAATTACACTACGACCGAAAAGGAGCTGTTAGCGGTCGTGTATGCTTTTGATAAATTTCGACCCTACCTAGTAGGGACGAAAACAATTGTATATACGGACCACGCGGCGATTCGGTATCTTATGAGTAAGAAGGATGCAAAGCCCCGTCTCATTCGTTGGATCTTGTTGCTCCAGGAGTTTGATGTAGAGATTCGAGATAAGAAGGGATGCGAGAACGTGATAGCCGATCATCTTTCAAGATTGGAGCTCACCAAGGAGAACACCGTGGAGGATCGAGAGGTGAACGATGAATTCCCTGATGAGAAGCTTTTTGGCTTAGGAGAAATCCCTGTGTATAGAGTTGAGGGGAGGGCACCTTGGTTTGCAGAATATGCTAACTATTTAGCAAGTGGAGAGTTACCCGTTGAGATAGACTCGGTGCATCGGAAGGCATTTTTGAAGAAGGTTCGGGAGTTCATTTGGGATGACCCCTACTTGTTCAAAAGAGGGATCGATCACGTGTTGAGAAGGTGTGTGCCAGAGGAGGAATGGAGTGATATCATAAGGCATTGTCACGCCTTGCCATGTGGAGGACATTTGGGTGGAGAGAAGACCGGAAGGAAAGTCCTTCAATCTGGTTTTTATTGGCCAACTCTGTTGAGAGATTGCATGGAATGGGTTAAGAGGTGTGAGAAGTGCCAACGGTTCGGCTCCATTACTAAGAGGGACGAGATGCCTATGCACGTGTTCATGGAGGTCGAGATATTCGACGTATGGGGGATTGATTTCATGGGTCCATTTCCTCCTAGCAATGGATTCTTATACATTCTCGTATGCGTTGATTATGTCTCGAAGTGGATTGAAGCTGTCCCAACTCGCGTGAATGATTCCCGAGTGGTCATCGAGTTCTTGAGGAAGAACATCTTTGCAAGATATGGAGTTCCAAGAGCATTGGTTAGTGATGGGGGAATTCATTTCGTGAACAAATGGATGGAAAAGCTGCTGTCAAAATACGAGGTAAGTCATCGAATCTCTACTGCTTATCATCCTCAATCTAACGGTCTTGCAGAGGTTTCCAACCGTCAAATCAAGGAGATCCTTGAGAAGACGGTGAGCATAAGTAGGAAAGATTGGGCGATGAAGTTAGATGATGCACTTTGGGCATATAGGACAGCTTTCAAAACTCCTCTTGGTATGTCGCCATATCAATTGGTTTTTGGAAAGGCATGTCACTTGCCCGTGGAGTTGGAGCACAAGGCATATTGGGCGATCAAGAAGTTGAATTTTGATAGTGCCTTGGTTGGTGAGAGGAGATTACTCCAACTGCATGAGTTGGAGGAGTTTCGAGACGTTGCCTACGAGAATGCCCGAATTTTCAAAGAGAAGACGAAGAAGTGGCATGATGCACGATTGAAGAAGAAGGAATTCAAGGTGGGTGATCAAGTCCTCGTATTCAATTCGAGGATGAAGCTGTTTGGTGGAAAGCTTAAGTCCAAGTGGAACGGGCCGTATATTGTAAAGGGAGTGCACAAGAGTGGATTCCTTGAAGTTGAGACGGACGATGGACAGAAATTCATGGTGAACGGGCATCGAGTGAAGAAATTCTTTAACTTCTCTTATGAGAATAAGGGAGGTATTTTAGAGTCTCAAGTCCCGTGAGCTCCTTTGAGCTCGGTCCGACATTAGGACCTTAAAACTAGCGCTTAATGGGAGGCAACCCATTTTTACTTGCTTTTTTGTGTTTTGTTTATTTTTAGTAGTTTGGGAATCATAAGTGTTAACCTCGTTTGTTGAGAATTTTGATGTAGGCTTGCTTCGTGGAGTGTAGTTCTGAGAGAGAGAGAGCTTAAGGAGGAAAGTCATGAAGTTGAGCACGTTTCGAGTAGGAAAGCATTCGATTCTTGAAGTTAGAGATAACCGAACCCCAAACGTCGACCTCTTTGCGAAGTCGAAGTTTGGGGGGGTGATGTTCTTTTCGTTCATTAGTTTGCATTGGTAGAAGTCGAGTTCAAACGAATTTTGTGTACTTACTCTTACGTACTCATTCGTTTCAAACTTTGTTATCGCATAGCAAGAACAAAGTTTGGGGAGTGTGTATTCGTACTTCGGGTTCGTACACGAAATTCTATAAAAAATTGGTCAAATTTTTCGAAAACATCAATGCTTGAGGGTCGTTGAGTCGAATTGAGTGAGAGTGCTAAGTTCGACTTGAAGTGGATTGGTGATTTGCACGTATGGAAGAGACCCCAACTCCTCGGTCGAATGAGCGACCTGGCTTAAATCGAGGAGTTCTCAGGTTAGTTCGTGTTTTGGGTTGAATGTGATAAGTTGTCGAGCTTGGTTCGGATGGAAATTTCGAGTGTTGAACATAAAAAAATGAAGTTGAAAATTTTGGGTCGCTCGAGCGAATTGCTCGAGCGCCCAAAAACTTACAGAATGATTTCACCGCTCGAGCAGCTCGAGCGCGAGTGCTCGAGCACATGTACCATTCGAGCTCCTCGCTCGAGCGCGACCGCTCGAGCGAATCGCTCGAGCGGGTCACGGGTTTGACCCATCGGATTACCCCATCTATAAATATTCCCCCCACACATTTACACACACTTTCACACACTACACGGGGCGATTCTTAGCAATTTCATACGGGTTTTGCTTGATTGCTCACGAATTCACTCGAATTTCTTCACAATCCTCCTTAAATCTTCAAGCAAGGTACGTAATCTCTAACTTTTGTCATTCAATTCGTAGTTTAAGGTTGAATTAGGCATGAGTTGAGCATATGAACTAGGGTTCATGAGTTGGTTCGAAATTTTTGGGGATTTTTGCAAAACTTATTGATTCTTGATTCCTTGATTGATGAATTTTGATAATATGCTATGGGTTTGCTTGTTTTACTTTCAATTTTGGAATTGAATGAGTAGAAGGGGTGAATTTCTAGAGTGAGAAGTAGGAATTTGAGAAAAGGAAATGGGTTTTGCATGTTGAGAAGAATTTTTTGTGAACTGAGAGGGTATTGAGCATGAATGAGTATGAGTTGAGTCTTGAGCATGTAAATTACATAATTTGTGTAATGTTACTTCATGATAGACTTAAATGTGGGCAATTTTGGGTTGAAATGGAGGAATTAAGTGTTGAATACTTGAGAACTTTGAACGAAAAACATGGTTTAATTGTGTGAATTGCTTTGAACTTGATTTAATGCTTTGAAATGAGTGTTGCTTTGAACTTGAGAAGAGCATGAATTGTGAGTTGAATCGAATTGAGATGCATTACTTGGAATTGCTTAAGTATGAATGAGTGTTAAACTGCTGTGAACTTTAAGAATGCTGCTTAAATCCTTGCTATGTCATGGTTAGGTACAATGGCTCCTAAACACAAACTCTTGAGCAACGAAGAATTGACAGCGCTCACGGACGAGCTCAGGCATAAGAGTTTATTGCCCTCGAGATGGGGAGGGTTGGACTATCAAGATGATTGGCGGTACGTCGCGTACAGATGGAGCCTCATAACCGGGAAGGTTGAAAAGACCCGGAGACCGGTGGTGAGCTTTATGAAGGACTTGGGAATTGAGGAGGAAATACGAAGAATATTCACCAGGAACAACATGACCGAGTTCTTCGATATGTTGCTACACATGGAGACTAATGCCGATTTGGTGGAACAATTTCTCGCCACAGTGGAGAAGATGGGCACCGACTCATTCAAATTCAAATACCAGAATGAGTGGCAATATCACGAGGTGGGAGTTGTCAACCTCGCATTCGGGCTCCCAGCCCTATCTCGACCCAACCGTGAGTCAAAGGCGTACAATGCTAATGCGTTTTGGAAGGAAATAACGGGCGGCTTGGTTGGGGACTACAAAGGGCAGCACGCGAGAGCATCGGCTATCCGAAACCCGGTGATCAGATATTTGGAGCGGATATTGGGGAACACGATCTATGCCCGGTCTGAGACGGGGACGGTGACGAGCAAGTAGCTCTATGGAATCTGGTGCCTTTTGAACAAAAAGGACCATGACTTTGGAAGGGATTTCCTAGAGCACCATTTCGAGGCTCCGTTTAAGCTTGGAACGAGGACCTCAAAGATCCGAGGAGGAGGGTTGATTTCAGTTTTGATGAAGCACCTCGGATTCGAGCCGTGTTCGGGACCTTGCAAGGGCATAGATTTGGGATTTGAGCAAATGAATAACACTTGGATGTTTGAACACTGGATGGGTAAGTATTGCATCAGATATAATGATGATGGCTTGTTCCCGCTGCCGAACAAGAAGCTCGTGACGTTGGTTGGGATGAAGAAGGATAACGTCGGGATGAACGGAGAGCAGCACCTCGCTATAGGTGCTAAGTACACATCTGAGATCGATGGCAAAGGACTCCGGGACGTTAGGCCTGTTAAGAGGAGCAGAGGAGAAGGCACGAGTGGTGCCGGATCGAGTGGAGCAGCGGATTTGCAAGAGGAGGAAGAACAAGAGTACGAAGAAGGAGGAAACATTGTTGATGAGGCAGGAGCTGGTGTGGGTGAAGGAGGTCAAGGACCTCAAGAGATGGAGTTTGGGACACCTGATGCACCGACTCCAGAGCCGTGGTACCCGAGCCAGATGGAGTGGTATGGAATGCGAACCGATATTCAGGGCTTGAGGGCAGATGTTACGGAGCTTCGCACCACTCAAAATCAGTGGTACACGAAAGCCTCTAGTATGAGAGGAGAGGTTCAAGGTGTTCGATCAGAGGTTTCAGATTTGAAACGCTGGATGGAGGCACTCTTTGTCTCCCACTTGGGACCTGATCACCCTAGCTACCGGCCACCACCACCTCCAGATGCTTGAGAGTCCTGGGATGCCCCTAATTTTCCTTTCCTTTTTCTTTTCTTTTCTTTTTCCTTTCTTTTCTTATTTATTTCTGTTTTGAGTATGAATTGTAGTGCTTGTGTGGAGTGCATGTTCTATGGGATTGTATTGGAAGTCTTTTAACTTATAAGGGATTCGTTTCGACTTGCTTTGATTGATGATTGATGATTTCATGCTTATCAACTCTTCTAGATTGCTTATTATTGATTCTTGAGTATGACTCAGTGAGGAGAGTTGAGTTGTGAAAGTGAGTTGAAAATCCCTTTGTGTAAGCATGTGAGTTTGAGCTGAATAGGGAGAGAACCCGTATGCTTATGAGTTTTCTTTTGAGTGCTTGTGTGATGAGAGTGAGAATTCACTAGGACTAGCATGGATGTGAAAGCCGTGAGAGTTGTGCCTTACGAGATTTAAATGCATGATTTAATCTCTTCGTTTGTGAGTGGATCGTCACCTTAGAGGATGCTAGAACTTGCATGTGCTCTTGCTTCTAGATTGAGTCTAGTTTGATATGCCGAATAGGATCTTAGGCCATCTTTGATTTGATTAAGTCACTTAGCCAAAATTTGCCTTACCAATGACATTGATCCCTTGTTAGCCCCTTTGAGCCTAAAGCCTATTTTATTTGCTAACACATATGGACACTATTCCAATTCCTAAGCCTTTTTGTCCCAATTTGAGTGGAGAATAGGAAAGTGTGAATGTGAAGGAAGTGAATTGAGTTGAAAAAGGAAAAGGTTGTTTGTTGAGTGAATATGAGAAGAAGGTGTGATGAAGTTTTGAGATGTGGGAAAAAGGGAAAGAAAATTGAGAATGAGAAAAAAAAAAAAGAAAAAATGAGCTCATGTGTTTGTGCGAAAAAGAAAAAAAAAAGTGAAGTGATTGAAAAAAAAAAAAGTGGAAGAGTGAGAAAGATAAAAAAAAAATTGAAGTGTTGAGAGAATTGGAAGTGAAAGTGTATTGATTGAATACGTTTGAAGTAGTTTGTTCTTAATCTCGAAGTACCGAAGTTTTGATTTTCTATTCTCCATTCACTTGAGTCACTTTACCATATTGTTATCCCACTTGTCCAAAGAGCCTACATTACAACCTTGAGAAAGTCCTTTTTGATTCGGCATTGATTTCTAGAGTAAGGTCGAAGTTAAGAGCATTTACAAGCTTATGGCTGCCAATTTGTGTGATTGATTGATTGAGTGAGTCCCTTTATCATTGTTATACACTTGTGAGGGAGTGAAACACATCGTTGAGTGCACATCCATCCTTGATCTTGGTGTTTCTTATTATTGTCGCATGAGTACGATAAAAGAAAGTGAGTGAGTATACGGGTGATTGACTTTTGAAGCTTGAGTTCATTAGCTTGCATGATTGATTTTTTTGACTCATTCCTAACAATTTCACTTGACTTATTATTTCATTGCTTGAGGACAAGCAATATGGTAAGTTTGGGGGGGTTGATTAGGCGTGAAATTGTCATGATTCGTAGCTAGAAACGCCCTAATTTTGGTCGAGTTTATAGAGTATTTAGAGCCAATTGAGCATTATTTCTATACATTGATAAATTTGTCTCTTTGATGCTCATAGGTGAATAGAGGACGAAAAACGGAGTTCGTAGGACTTTGAATCGACTCAAACGGATGCCCGGATGAGAAGATATTGAAGAAATACGATTGGTATTAGTGCGGACGAGGAAAAGTATCACTTGGGAGGAGTTAGAAGTCACTCGAGTGACAAGGTCGAGCGCACGCGCTCGAGCGCTTAAACTTACAGAACTATTCTTGCGCTCGAGCAGCTCGAGCGCCACCGCTCGACCGAATTGCTCGAGCGCCCAAAAGTTACAGTGAGATTTCAGCGCTCGACCAGCTCGAGCGGGACCGCTCGAGCGATTGTGTCATTCGAGCTACACTGCTCGAGCGGGACCGCTCGAGCTTTTTGCTCGAGCGCCCATGGATTTTTGCCTCCGGATGCATATTTTCGGCCCATTAACTCCCGTTTCGACCCGTGCCTATATATACCTCTTCCAAACACGTTTTGGAGGAACCCGGACTTTTAGACATCACTTTACAGAGAATTTTTAGAGAGAGAAGGAAGAGAAGAGACGAGCAAGTTATAGTTTTACGGTTTTGAGGTTTTTCTTACGAATTCACGTTACGATTTCAAGTTTGAGTTTCGTTTCTTAATAACTTTTGTTCTTAAATACGTTAAGACCTCGTTTTGTTAATTAATTTCAGTTTATTCTTTTATATTTTAAAGCCCTAGTTTATGTTCGATCTTTTCTTCGCTTTCATTATCATGTTCATGTTCGTCACTTGTTTAATTTCTATTGTTTACGTTAAATCGATGTCTAGCTAAAACCCTTGCATGCTTAGGGTAGGATGAACTCGTAGAAGTAGGTTGTGGGTATGTAATTAGAGTAACTTGTGACGTTAGGATTTAATTCTCTTGGTTAATGAATTCTTAAAATTAATCTAGATTTCACTCTTGAATTTCGTTCGAAAGGTGTTAGAGAGAGGACGACCGTATCACTCTTTAACAACGAGTAGACTTAACGAGAGAGTTTAGGAAAGGTTAATTCATCTACCGGTTTAGCGAAGGAGGACGACCGCATCACCTTAGTTAAATTAGGGTCTCATTAATTAAGCACAATCTAGTAACTTGTTAGTAGATTCGTGAAGTCGAGTGTTAGGGTAAAGTATTAGGGTTTAGAATCTTGAGCTTTTACCTTGCATTCTTGGACTTAGGTTAATTCTTGTGTGTCACAGTTATTTTGATTATGTACCTGCTCCGTTAGTATACGTAGGGATTCCTATCTTAAGCATCACCTTCCCATATTTGAAAACACAACTTTAGTTATTTCGTTTAATTTTCATTTTGCATTAGTAGAGTAATTTTAGATAAGTTTATTTTAATCTTTCCAAAAAAACCAAAAAACAATACACTCATATTAACTACGATGCGTAGATCTTCAGGGATCTATTCGCATATACACTGTCTCTTGGGTACGATATACTTGGTCGTTATACTTGCTAATACTACAGTGAACCCGTTCGCTTGCGGGTGAGCGACTAGTAGAAGTTAGTAAAATCGCTTCAAGTCAATGTACGAGGATAATGTGGGCAGTATGATTGCGCGCCGCCCACGCGCGATCAATCCTGAGGTCACGCGCCTCTACTTTTGCTCGTAGACCCCTTGACTTCTTCTCGAATTCGCAAATTGACCCCGTTTTTTGTCATTTTAGCCCCAATTTTTGGGGAAATTACGATCTATACCCCGTTTTTTGCTTGGGGTATAAATAGAAGAGAGAAACAAATATTTTCCCACTTTTTACTTCTTGATACAGTGCTCCGGCGAATTCTCCATCTCCGACGACTTCGAGCTTTTTCGACGACGTTTCTTCAGTGTTTGGGCCTCCAATTCCGAAGCAAGGTAGTTATTTCACTTATTCTTCTCTCTTCTTTCCTCTTTTTTTGCCATTTTCTTCATTGCCGCCGTGGGGAGAAGTTTGCGCCGCCGTTGTCTACCTAGAACCGCCACCGGAGTTGCAGAAAATACATTTCTAGACTAACTAATTTCTTTTTAAGACCAATGTCCTCCCATTCGAGTAATAAAGGATCAGTGGAAGAATTAGACCCTTTATTCCCGATCGTGCTGTTCGTCGAGCAACCGCCGTTTGAGGTTTCCTCTGAAGCGCATCCCGATATAGATTTCGTGGTCCGATCAACGGGGGATTCAGGTGCTTGCCCATCCGGCGAAGAAGCTAGGGAGGCCACAAGCAGTTCCTCTGACGAGCAATCTTCATCTGGCTCTGAATCTGAGGAAGATCCGGAGTTTGACGAGCTTACCCCTGAATTTTTGGAAGGGATAGGGTTTCCAGGCCCTAAGATGCTCGAAAATGAGATTCCCACTGGTATTGCTCGCCCATTTGACTGGCGAGCATATTTTGATGAGCACGCGAACAACTTTCCTCGACCTCCGCGCCAAGTTTTGGATCTGGTGAGAACTGAGTACCAGGCGAGCAGAATTCGGAGTGTTGTTCGCAAGGACGAGCTCAACCTTATACGGGAAGCATACCAAATTCCCTATGACATCTTCATCTGGGCTCCCAAGAAGAAGGAAAGAGTTGATCGTCCTCCTCCAGGGTGTACGGCGATCAACATAGACACGCTGATCGCGGGGCTAAGGTTGCCACTGCCTCCCGTTGTTGGTCGCTTTCTGGAGGCGACCAACTTAGCTATCACCCAAATAACTCCTATTGGGTGGATGAACCTGCTCGGCATCATGGGCTTGTTCGCCTTGGAGGGGTATGTCGACCGCATTACTGCCGAGGAGGTCAACTACTTGATGACCATCACCAAATGTCCGAGGGGCGAAGAAGTGTACTACTACTTGAAAGCCCGGGCTGGATTAAAATTGGTGGAAGGGGTGCCGAACAAGATTTGGGATTGGAAGGAGCATTTTTTCTTCATTGGGGGCGATTGGCGAGCATCTTCTGGTCCTCACGGCGGTGCCGGGCGTATATTTGAACCCACCACCTATGGGCAAATCAAACGTAAGGTCATCTTTGTTCGCCCTTGCATAAAGTTCTAATTTAACTTTTTTTGTTTGCTCGCAGGTCCCCAGTTACTCAAGTGGAACTCGGAAGAGGAAGAGATCGGATCTGAGTTCCTCTTCACTTCGTGTTTGGTCGCTCTCCGAGATAAGGCCGAGAGGACCATCGAGTACGTGAATAGACTGAAGTGCAAGAAAGTTGCTCGCCTATTCACGTACCCTCACCATCTGGAAGCCCAAATTGAGGTGCCCCCAGGTACAAGAAGTTTCTAACTTTCAATATACATGTTGCTCGCCATTCGTTTCTTTAACTTGTTCGCCTAACCCTTTTATTTCTTTTTTTTTAGCCGAGCAAGTCACTGTCGCCGTCCCTCCTTATTTTGGACTTTTGGAGCAAAGAGTCCACGAGATGCCACCTCCAAAGGGAAGGAGAAAGAAAGGTGACCCTCCCTCTAAGGTGCTCGCAATGACCAACAAGGCCTCTGCTGCCGAGCAAGCCCACCGGACGACTGTTCCGCCGAGCACATCGCCTAAACCGGCTTCCGCCTCCTCTCCTCACGGTAAAAAAAGACTGAAGAAAGTTGACGGCACATACGTCTCCCAGGCGCACCCCACCACTGACAAAGGAAAATCCAAGGTGGGAGGATCTGGTCGCCTGCCTTCTACTGAAGCTGCTCGCCCTCCTACAACCGATGAGAGAGGAGGAAAATCGAGCAAGGACAGACATACTCCTCCTCGTGGGCCTGAGGACATCACCTATCTTGGGTGGGATGGAGCTAAATTTGCCGAAGAAAGATTCTTCTTTGAACTCTTCCAAGAGCTAAATAAGTTAACAATTTACTAAGTGTTGAAACTTTTCTTGTTCGCAGGTATCGGCCAAATGACCACCCAGGGCGAGTAGACATACTTCACCAGTACGCCTGCTCGAAGACCCCGGCGAACATTCGTGATATCTCGGATGATCATGTTCGTCGGGCAACCGAAATTGTTGCTCGCGCCTGGTCAAAACCTTTGAACAAGGCCGTGCTCGCCCAAGGGGCCATTGACAACTTTCATCTGTCAATGGTGCAAGCTGCCAACTCCCTTGTATCTGCTCAAAGGGAAATGTCTCAAGTGGTGGAGCTGGAAGAAGCTGCTCGCCAACGTGCTGCCACTGTTCGCCACCTTTCGGAGGAGAAAGATATAATGGCGAACAATTTGAATGGCCAGATTGCTCGGCATAACAACCAAATCTCCCTCTACATTGACAACGAGAAGAAATACCTTGAAGAAATTCAAGGTTTATCTAGCGAATTTCTAGAGCACTATCCCCCACCGAACAACATTGAAATGCAATTGGGGGATATTGCCGAGATGGGGGTCAAAATTGACTGCCTTGATCCCAGCATCATCATTACTCGCCCTCCATCTATGGTCGATGAGGGCGAGCAGGAGGAGGAGCCGGCCGTTGCGGACGAGCAAGCCGAGAGGGAGCAAAAGGTTGCCGAAGATATGGTAAGAGATATGATCGTCGACCTACCGGCCGATCAGGCTCAAAGTCCTACTCTTGCCGATCAATCTCAAGATCCACCTCCCGCCGAGCAGCAATAGGATTAGGACTTGGCCTTTTTCCTTTTCTTTGTAATAGTTGCTCGTTCCTTTTGTAGTACACTTCTGGAATCCTTGTACTATTTTTGAGGCTCAATGCTTTTTATTTTAATGAAATGTCTTTCTTTTGTTCGCTCATTTTCTTATATATGTTAACTGCCTTTACATTTTTGTCAATGCGTTTGCAATTATAACATATAATGTTGGGCTTTTGTTCGAATTGAATTTTGCCTTAATGGAATCTGGGTTTAGCCTTAGGTTCTGCTCATCTTAAAAGACGAACAACCTTTAATTGGCTTTGGTCCTCTGAATGGACTTGTACCTCGAGCTTTTGGACTTTTCTTTTAACGAACAACTATGTATACATAATGAAAAATTTACAAGTGTTGTAAGACTGCTCGTCACTAACATATACAACCTGACGAACAACTTTGAACACTAACTAAAAAATATGCTCGCTTATAATATTTTTGCCGAGCAACCTTGTCTAAAATTAAAAAAGATGAAGCAGCACTAGACTGTACAATGTGCTGAACAACTTTTCATCCTATACTTAGCAAAATTTTCAAAAAATTTAGGCAAGTTTTTGGTTTGCCTCACTTGGTTCACTGGCCCCCCAAGACATTTGTTAGCACAATTAAGAACTTGTTCGTCTCATTGATAGTACTTCTTCAGATGTACAGCATTCCAGGAGCATTGGGCCGGCTTGCCTTCCATATCTTCGATATCGTATACACCATTAACGATTTTTTCCGTTATACGATACGGGCCCTCCCAAGTTGGTCCCAATACACCTGGAGGTTGGGCGAGCAACTTTCTTAGAACCAAATCTCCAACTCTGAATTCCCTGACTTTAACATGGGAATTATAATAGCGTTCTGCCCGCTGCTTATAGGTAGCATTTTTTAGCTCGGCATTCAGTCTTTTTTCTTCGAGCAAATCCATTTCAGTGGCTAGAGCAGAGTTGTTCGCCTGCTCATCAAAGTTGGTCATTCTGAATGTGTTGGTCTTTAACTCGATTGGTATTACAGCTTCTGTTCCAAAAGCCATTGCAAAAGGTATCTCTCCGGTGCTCGACCTGGGAGAAACTCTATATGCCCACAGGACTTCCAGAAGTTCTTCAGACCAACTGCTTTTGCTTTCCGCTAGCCGTACTTTCAATGTATGCTTGATTATCCCAACTCCTGCTGGGAAAGGACCAATAATGTCCATCCCCCATCTTGCAAATGGCCACAGGCTATAAACTGATACGAGCTGTTGGGCCGGGGTATGAATGTTTGGGGAAAAAATCTGGCATTGATGGAAAGTCTTCGCTTTCTTGATCGCATCTTGGCGTAAAGTTGGCCAATAGTAGCCTTGTCTGATAGTTTTATACGCCAAGGCTTGCCCCCCAGTGTGATTCCCGCATACTCTGGCGTGTATTTCTTCAAGTATTGCTCGTCCTTGCCCCCTAGGCAAACATTTGAGAAGTGGGATTGATATTCCCCTTTTGTAAAGTTTCTCGCCCACCAGAGTATATCTGGCGGCTTGCTTCGTTAGCTTGGCAGCTTCAAAAGGGTTGTTTGGTTTTTCCCCACTTTTCAAGTATTTGACTATACTTGTTCTCCAGTCTTCTTCTTCACTTGCTTGTTCGTCAAGTTGGTTGACATTATAACTTCTTGTTGATGGATCATTCATCTTTGTAATTATAATGTCTGCCAACTCTGCAGGTCCTTCGCTTGTTGCTAGTCGGGCCAACGCATCTGCTTACGTGTTGCTTGTCCTTGGAATTTGTTCAATGAAGACTTGTTCTAACAAGGACATCAGGTAGGCAACAATTTGTTGATACTCGATCATATGATCGTCTTTCGCTTCGTATTCACCTCGGACTTGGTTCACAATCAATTGCGAGTCGCCGAATATTTATAACCGTCTGACACCTACTGCAAGAGATAGGTGGAGACCAGTAATAAGAGCTTCATATTCAGCTTCATTGTTGGTTGCCATGAAACCAAATTTGATCGCCGAGGTGAATACTTGTCTGTCAGGGCTAATTAGAACCACTCCTGCCCCCGAGGCTATGTTGGTTGAAGATTCGTCAACATAAAGATGCCAGGGGTGATCAAGTCCTCTAGTCGGATCTGGGGGGAAGGTTATGTTGGTCCCAAAAAGGTTATCCAGCGGAAAGCGTTTTTAAGTTTATTTTTAAGAAAACCCTTTAAAGAAATGCTAAAAGAAATTGCAGAAATTTAAAGTGCAGAAAATAAAGAACACAAGGATTTATAGTGGTTCGGACCAACTTGTCCTACGTCCACTCTCCCTTTCTTCAAAGGGGTCTTTCTCACTCTCCAACTTACTTACTCACTTACTTACTGGAATTTCCGAAGTACCAGCTCCTTCGTACAACTTACACCAACCTTATCTAACAAGATGAACAGGTTGAGTAATAATCCAACTAAACTCCTAATAGAGTGTATATAAACTAGAAAGAACAAAGGTGAGTGATTGGAAGAGTTCGTGTGTTCTTGTTGTGCTCTCGCGCGACTCACATCTATTGAACTAATCCAAGCACTCCTATTTATAGTTGTAGAATAAACTAGCCGTTGGAAACTAGTAATTCAAACAACCATAATTGGAGGGATATAATCAATCAAAGATTGATTATATGATTGATTAGTTGACTTCAATCAATCAATCAAATCCTCCATCAGTTGACTTCCAGATTGCCTTCTTCTCCATCAATGATCTCTAAAATCTACTTGTCTCCAGATTACACGCAGCCTCCAAGTGGGTGAACTAATCTGTCTCACTCATCTGGTCAGGTAACACTTCTGCTCTGGTCCTCATCTGGGAGAGGTCTTCTGGTGACTCCTCTGGCAGACTCCTCTGGTCAGACTCCTCTGGTCAGACTCCTCTGGTCAGACTCCTCTGGTCAGACTCCTCTGGCAGACTCCTCTGGTCAGACTCCTCTGGTCAGAGCTCATCTGGTCAGAGCTCATCTGGTAAGGCTCCTCTGGACCTCATCTGCTCTGGTGACTCTTCTGCTCTGGACATCTCATCTGGTCACCTCTCATCTGGTCACCTCTCTGGTCACCTTCTCTGGTACCTTCTCTGGTCTGCACAGATTTCTTCCCCCTTAACCAAAGACCTATTCTAGACCTAGACTAATCTGTAGCTGACTAACAGGTTCAGCTAGTCCTATTATAAGTTCTTGTTTTAACATCTTCAAAACATCTAATCTAAATCCCAACAATTTCCCCCTTTTTGATGATGTTAAAACTGGAAGAACTTAAATAAAACAAGACAAGAAAATTTTTGAAACATCTAAATAGAGATTATGGCAGGCTGGGTCAACTGATCTTCCCCCTCAAAGTATGCTCAGCTGACATTGGGGCAAAACATCAGCTGGTCTTCTTGTGTATCTGTAGGCAATCAACTTTTTGGTACCCTACTGGGTACAGGGGGTTAGCACAATATTTAGGAAGCCACAAGAATAGATCATCCCTTTTTGGATCAGGTGATCTTATCTTTCTTCCATATATATCAACAAAAACACACTCAACAAAAGAACCTTTGACATGGTTATTTCTTCTAGAGGCTCTTCTTCTCTTATGAGCTTGTCCAGTAGAAGAAGTAACTTGTCTTAAAGCAACAGACTTGAAATTCTTTTGATAAGGATAAGTTTTACTAGAACCATCAAAGGTTCCAGCTGGTCTGGCAGATGACTTGAAAGTCTTCTGCAGGTGAGTAGGAGTCATCTGGTTCTGCCTCTTTTGAGAAGATCCAGATTGTCTTCTACTCTGCTTGCCTGGCTGAGGTCTTTTATTCTGGGTATAGCCCTTCTTAAAATTCCTCCTCTGCCTTTTGGGTTTTTGAGTTTTAGGACTCATCTGCCCATTAGGCTGAGTTGCCTGGTCAGCTGGCCTTTTACCCTTATCAATAAAATTACTAGTCTGTTCTTCTTTCTGATCAGGTGAGGATTCAGGTTTGGTATAACCAAGGCCTGTCTTATCATGCTCTCTTTGAGATGAGGCAGCTATGTGTGACACAGCATTTTTTGCTGTAGTCAGCTGCTCCACTCTCATCTTGAGCTTGTCCTCACTATCTTTTACAATTTCGTTTTGATGGAAGAGTTCATCGAACTTAGCTTTCAGCAGAGTATATTCATTATCTTTCTCAATGTTTTCAACAAGCAACTTTTCTATCAGCTTAGTTTGTTCATCACATATGGTTTTCAAGTCAGTGGACTCTTCTACCAGTGTTTGAACTTGTTCAGCTGGTAGATCAGTTGGGTTGCCTAAACATTGTGAAAGCCTCTGATTTTCTGCTTTTAACTTTGTGTTCTCATCTTCCAACTTTTGACAGAGTTGTATAGATTTTTGGAGATCTAATAGCAAATTTTGCGTAAAAGACTCCTCTGATTGTTCAGAAAAAGAAGAATGAGAAGAAGAAGAGGGAGTTCTATTACATACCTCATCTGTCACAAGACAGACCTCTTCGTCTGGTCCAAAGTTTGATGATGAACCAGAAGTAGATACCTCTTCTTCCTCATCTACTAGGCTCCTTTTGGAGTACCTCCTGGTGTCTCTTCTACTGCATCTCTTTGAGCCCATTTCTGCAAAATTTGTTAGCACAACAAATATTTGGGTTTTCAAAAAAAAAAAAAAAAAAAAAGGATCTGCCCTGGTGACCACCGAGATAATTTCAAAACAGTGGTCTGTAGGACACACTGCTCTGATACCACTTGTTGGTCCTAAAAAGGTTATCCAGCGGAAAGCGTTTTTAAGTTTATTTTTAAGAAAACCCTTTAAAGAAATGCTAAAAGAAATTGCAGAAATTTAAAGTGCAGAAAATAAAGAACACAAGGATTTATAGTGGTTCAGACCAACTTGTCCTACGTCCACTCTCCCTTTCTTCAAAGGGGTCTTTCTCACTCTCCAACTTACTTACTCACTTACTTACTGGAATTTCCGAAGTACCAGCTCCTTCGTACAACTTACACCAACCTTATCTAACAAGATGAACAGGTTGAGTAATAATCCAACTAAACTCCTAATAGAGTGTATATAAACTAGAAAGAACAAAGGTGAGTGATTGGAAGAGTTCGTGTGTTCTTGTTGTGCTCTCGCGCGACTCACATCTATTGAACTAATCCAAGCACTCCTATTTATAGTTGTAGAATAAACTAGCCGTTGGAAACTAGTAATTCAAACAACCATAATTGGAGGGATATAATCAATCAAAGATTGATTATATGATTGATTAGTTGACTTCAATCAATCAATCAAATCCTCCATCAGTTGACTTCCAGATTGCCTTCTTCTCCATCAATGATCTCTAAAATCTACTTGTCTCCAGATTACACGCAGCCTCCAAGTGGGTGAACTAATCTGTCTCACTCATCTGGTCAGGTAACACTTCTGCTCTGGTCCTCATCTGGGAGAGGTCTTCTGGTGACTCCTCTGGCAGACTCCTCTGGTCAGACTCCTCTGGTCAGAGCTCATCTGGTCAGAGCTCATCTGGTCAGGCTCTTCTGGACCTCATCTGCTCTGGTGACTCTTCTGCTCTGGACATCTCATCTGGTCACCTCTCATCTGGTCACCTCTCTGGTCACCTTCTCTGGTACCTTCTCTGGTCTGCACAAATTTCTTCCCCCTTAACCAAAGACCTATTCTAGACCTAGACTAATCTGTAGCTGACTAACAGGTTCAGCTAGTCCTATTATAAGTTCTTGTTTTAACATCTTCAAAACATCTAATCTAAATCCCAACAGGTTAATTCGACTATAAAGTCGGCTAACGCTTGTCCTTTGATCGTTGTTCGAGGAGCATAGTCACCCCGAATTGGCTAATCTCTAGTGACCACTTTAATAGGCGACCGGCTGTGTCAGGGCGATGGAGAATTTGTCTGAGTGGGAAAGTTGTTAGCACTTCAACTTGATGGTAAAAAAAGTATGGTCGTAACTTCCTCACACTCATGACAAGTGCGTATGCCAGTTTCTCAGTTGGAGAGTATTTGATCTCCGCGTCGTGCAAAGCTTGGCTGACGTAGTAGATGGGTTGATGAAATTTGCCATCTTCTCGTACCAGAACAGAGCTGATTGCCACTTCTGACGCTGCCAAGTACAAGTATAGCTTTTCTCTTGGGACGGGCTTTGATAGGATTTTAACATCTCACAGGTAATCTTTAAGTTGGTCGAACGCCTTTTGACAGTTGCTAGTCCATATAAACTGTCCTTTCTTGATGGCTTCGAAGAATGGACGACATTTGTCCCCTGATCTGAATATGAACCGATTCAATGCTGCTAGGCATCCCGTGAGTCTTTGCACCTCTTTTATCGAACGTGGTGGTTGCATATCCACGATTGCTTTGACTTTTGTTGGATTGGCTTCAATCCCTCGTTGACTAACAAGATGGCCCAGGAATTTTCCAGAATGGACTCCGAAACTACTCTTCTTCGGGTTCAGCTTCATATTGTAATGCCGAAGAATATCGAACACCTGGGTCAAATGTTGAAGATGGTCTTCTTTTCGGGGGCTCTTAACTACGATATCATCTACATAGACTTCTACCGTATCTCCGATTTGTTCGTTGAACATTTTGTTCACCAACCTCTGGTATGTTGCTCCGACGTTGATGAGGCCGAAGGGCATTCTCTTCCAACACAACAAGTTTTTATTTGTATAAAATGCTGTGTTCTCTTGATCGTCCGGATGCATTGGGATTTGATGGTACCCGGCAAAAGCATCCATGAATGTTAGCATTTCGTGACCTGCAGTGCTGTCCACCAACTGGTCAATGTGAGGGAGGGGAAAGTTGTCCTTCGGGCATGCTGCATTCAGATCTGTAAAGTCTATGCATAGCCTCCAGGTCCCGTTTGGTTTCCTCACAAGGACTGGGTTTGCTACCCATTGTGGACAGAGTGCTTGTCGGATTAAGTCGTTGTCTAACAACTTCTTTACTTCTTCATTCAAAGCCTGATACTTGTCTAGGCCATATTTTCTTCGTTTTTGATGGACAGACCTTTTCGTTTGATTGATGTTAAGCTTATGGCAAGCATGTTTTGGATCTATCCCCACCATGTCTGCATGAGACCAAGCAAAAACATCTAGATTTTTGCTGAGGAACTCTTTCATTCGGGATCTGTAAGGCTCAGGGAGCTCAGATCCTATGTATAATTCGAGATCCCGGTTTCCAGGATTAACTTTGAACGCCTCCAGTTCTTCAACTGGAGTTGCTCGTCGTTTCTGTCCTTTCTACCGAGGATCAAGTATTGGTCCCTCAGAGTTAAAATCATTTTCGATGTTCATTGGTTCTGCCCCCAGGTGGGGATCTAGATCGTCTGTTGGTCCTGATTCATTGTTGTTAGTCAACACCTGGCCCTCCAAGTCATCTGATGAATGTTGCTCGTCACCACCCCTTTGTTGTTCGTCAGATGGAAGTTCCCCATGGGTGGTGATGAGTTGTTCGTCCAACATTTGTTCGTCAGAGTGTTGCTCGTCAGTATCCATGTGGTCCTCCTCTATGTCCATCATGTTCTCCAGTATTGACGGTTCATCAGCAGGATAGCTAGTTGTGGCTTCCACCATGGATACTAGTGCATGTTTGGTCTGCAACTGTAAGAGACATTCCCTGACCTTTCTTTGATCTCCTTTGATAGTGCCTGCTCCACTTGCTGTTGGGAATTTCAAACAATAGTGATAAGTGGAACATGCAGCTTTGAATTCATTTAAAAAGGGTCGACCAAGAAACCCGTTATAAGTTGAATCCTGGTCTACCACCAAGAAGTCAACCATTCTTGTAATATTTTTCTCGGGTTCGTTGGCCGTTACAAGTTGTACTGCTAATGTAACTATTCCCAACAGGACTGTTACAGCATTCCCGAAGCCTACAATTCTGTGAGTTGAATCCCGGATATAACCCGAATAATCTCCAAGGTGATCGAGCGTCTTTTTGAATAGGATGTTGGTGTAGGCTCCGGTGTCCACCAATAATCCATGGACTCGTGTTCCCATAATCTTTGCGTAGATTACGAGCGAATCGTTGTGCGGAGTTAATATTCCTTCCAAGTCTTTTTCGGTGAAGGTCAATTCTGCTGTCTGCATGATAGACGGTTTAACCCCCATTTCTTGGACTTGATCGATCACTCGTAAATCAGCCTTCCTCTTTCGGTTGGAGATTGGCGGTCGTCCATCGGAACACCCTCCTGCAGGGCCTGCGGGTTCCATCATGTATAAGTCCTCCAACGGACGAGCAGGAATGGTAGGAACTGGTCGTCCTGGCTTATTGTTCTTCTGAGGTTGATCATCCTCATCCTCAGAGTTGTTCTCCCAGACTCTTTTTCCAGGTTGTCTTTTAACAAAGTCGGAGAGTTTCCCCTCCTCATAGAACCGCCAAAGCTGCTTAAGCAAATCTCTGCACTCGCTCGTAAAGTGCCCCACGCTTTGATGGTAGGCACAATACTTGTTAGGGTTGAGTTTGCCGGTGTCTTGACGGATTTTCCGGGGAGGGGAGAGCAACTCCTTATCCTTCACATTCTCATAAACAGTATCGACTGACACTGTTAGCACCTGGTTCAACTTTTCTTTAAGTTTCGTCCCCTCAGTAAATGCCTTCATGTTCTTCGGGACTCGGTAGCCTGTTCCGCCAGGTTTCTTGTTGTTCTCCTTGGGATCAGTTTTGTTCTCCCCCAAGTTTGATTGCAAAACCTCATGCATGGAAACGAATATGCCGGCTTGATTTCTGAATTCGGCATAACTTCTTGGGCACTTCAGACGTACCTCTTTCCATAGCTTTGATCCTTTTTTCAACCCGGCCATAACGACAACAATTTTGTGTCCTCACTGACGGGTTCACCTTCCAACAGCACCTTGTCGAACCTTTCCATGAATGCCCGATCCGACTCATCGTCATTTTGTTTTAGGTCTGACAATCGATATTTTTGGGATAAATATGACCCCGCCGTTGAGAAATGGGAAAGGAACTCTCGGCTTAGTTGAACGAACGAGTGGATGGATGCTGGTGGCAGTGCCGAAAACCACTTATGTACCCGGTCCCCCAAAGTTAATGGGAAATTTCGGCATTGGGTGGCATCGCTGGCTCCCACCGAGACTATGTAATCTGAATACTTTGTTAGATGAACCCTGGGATCAGCAAGGCCATTGTATTGGATACTTGCTGGGAATTGGACCTTCTTCTGAATCGGGGCTTTTAGAATGAGGGATGATAAAGGTGAAGATGGTAGACTGGTCGTCCCCACTCCTCTCTGTTGGTCCAATTTTCCCCGCATGCTCTCCACTGCCCTTCTCAGGCTTGATAGCTCATCCAAAGATGCCCCCTGGCTTGGAGGCTGTTCGGCGAGCAAAGGTACAAACCTTTCTGCTAGTCACAGTCCCTCACTCGGAGTGGGCAAATCCTGGAGCTGCTTTTTAGGGTTGCTCGCCGCATTTGGCCCTAGACTCCTGAAGGCAGATTGGGAGAGTCTCTCATGAACTGATGGGCGAGGCTGTTCAAATATTGCTCGCCCACGCTCTTCTTCTTGGCGAGCAACTTTCTCCTGTTGTTGAGGTTGGCCAAGTCTGTCCTGGGCACTGGAACGAGTTGTTCCATGGCTCGACATTGTTGTTCGCCCACGAGCAGACTCAGCTTGGCCTCCTCTTGGCTCGACCATCTTGGCTTTGCCCTTGTCCCGCCTGACCTGGGCACTGTTTACTTCGTGTTGTTCACCCCTAACTGACCTGGCCCTAACAACTTCCAGGGGTCTATCCTTGGGCCTTGCTTGTGAGGGCCTATTTTGTTCTTGCTGTCTCTGTAGAGCTTGGAGAGCAGCAATGGTTTTGGCCAGTTCGTTAGGGTTGTTCGCCAGGGCCTCCATTTCAGGTGGGAGGTTATGAGTTATGGCCGTATGCTGCGATCTGTTCACATGCCTGGGATTACGATCTTGGTGGTCGGCCGACGAAGCTCGGGTAGGAGATGCTCTCCTTGACAAGCGTGATACTTGTGTTTCCTTGGATTGAGGCATTCTAAATTAATTTGTCTTAATTCTTATGATGAAGAACACCAAGAACACTTTTGCTTGAATCTTCAAATGTTTCTTGAGGTTTTCTTCAAATCTTCAAGTTATCAACTTGAAGTTCTTGACTAATCACACTAAACCGGAGGTTCGGACCCTTCTTCTAGCGCCAATTTGTTGGTGATCAAATTTAATCGGGTGGATTAGTGACTGTTTTAGTTCGGTTTAAGATCACCAATCAATTTCGTGTGATTGATTATCACCGTAAATGATAAATCGAAAGCTTGGGTTATGAAATCGTAATTACGAAAGTCGAAATCGTATTAATTTCGTATATGTGTGCGTTTAGGTGTTTAAGTGCGTGTTTTTTGAGCATTTGTGAATTTGAACTTGTATTTCTTAGCTGGAGAACAACTATTTATAGAAGCTAGCAAGCATGAGGTGTCTATGACTTTTGGTCTCCCTAGCCTGCATGCTTGACAAGTGTCCTATTGACCTTTGTTTGACCTTATCTAAGCTGAATCTTAGTTACAAAGTCTTCTTTGGTCTTATCTCGGACTTCATTGTTGTTCGTCCAGGTCGGTTTAGTTGATCCAGAATGGTTTTTCCATAGAAGTTGTTCGCCTTTTGAGGTTATGGCTCAGAAGTTGTTCGTCTTTGTGTTTTACACAGATTGGCTTTGGGATATTGGTCCTTTGTTCGATTCCATACACCTCTTAAGCTGGTAGATGCTCCATCTTTCATAATGTTGTTCGTTATTATCGAACTTGGTGGAAGGTCCATATTTGGCTTCGGGTCTCTAGACCTGTTCGCCAATATGTTGTTCGTCGGTAGAGTTGTTCGTCAGTTTATACACTCCCTGGATTAGTTTATGCACCCCAACTTGATTTTCTTTGCTAATCATCTTTGACTTGGGGTTGGTTCTTCATAATTCTTTTTAAGGCTTTAATCATTGTTCGCCCAGCAATAATTGATGTTCGTCTATCAACATGCACTCAACGATGTGTTTCACTCCCTCACAAGTGTATATCAATAATAAGAGACTCACTCAATCAATCAGTCACACATATCAGCAGTCATAGGCTTGTAAACACTCTCAACTTTGACCATACTCTAGAAATCAATGCCGAATCAAAAATGACTTTACTCTAGGTTATAATGTAGGCTCTTTGGACAGGTGGGGAAAATATATAGGTAAGTGACTTAAGTGAATGGAGAATAGAAACTCAAACTTTAGTACTTCGAGATTAGGAATAGGATACTTCAAACATTTTCAATCAGCACACTTTCAATTCCAATACTCTCAACACCTCAATTTTTTTTCTAACTCATTTCACTTTTTTCAATCACTTAACTTTTTTTCTCTTTCACATATACATATGAGCTCATTTTTTTTCTTTTGCTCATTCTCAATTTTTTTTCCTTTCTCACAACTCAAAACTTCATCACACCCTTCTTTTATCACAACTCAACCGACATAATTCCTTATCTCAACTCAACTCAATCCCTCCTCATTCACACTTTCCCTATTCTCCACTCAAATCGGAACAAAAAGGCTTAGGAACTTGGAATAGTGTTAAAATGTGCTAGCAAATAAAATAGGCTAAAGGCTAAAACTGGCTAACAAGGGATAAATGTCATTGGTAGGGAAATTTTTGGCTAAGTGACTCAACAAATCAAAGATGGCCTAAGATCACATTCGACATGCCAAACTAGACACAATCAATAAGCGAGAGCACACACAAGTTCTAGCATCCTCTAAGGTGACGACTCACACACAAACGAAGAGATCAATTCATGCATGTTAATCTCAAAAGGTTCAAAACTCACGGCTTTCACATCCATGCTAGTCCTAGTGAATTCTCACTCTCATCACAAAAGCACTCAAAAAGAAAGTTTGCAAGTATACGAGTTCTCTCTCAAATTAACTTTCACTCATACACTCACACAATAGAATTCCTAACTCACCCTCACAACTTAACTCTACTCACCAAATCATACTCAAGAATAGCAATCAACAAGCATAAGATGATTGATAGGCATGAAATATGTAGTAGCAGCTCAAATCAATAACAGCTCAAGGAGCATCTCAAGGCTCAATATTTAACCTAACTCAACTCAAAGAGAGGGTGTGCACCTGTGCAATGTCACCATAAAACAAATAAAAACTCCACCCCCCCCCCCAAACTTCGACCTTGTGAAGAGGTCTAAGTTTGGGGTTGTGGGTTACCTCATCCAAATAGTTCAAGTTTCTCTAACAACGTGTCACACTCCTTGGTCTCGAGTTGGTTCCTTCAATCTGAATAACTCCATGATACATTTTTACTCCTTCGAGACAAGTCTACAAAATAAACACTCAAGTACGAGGTTAAAACTTATGATTCAACAACACCCTAATAACATAAAAATACTGAAAAACAAATAAAAGTGGGTTGTCTCCCACTCACCGCTATTTTTAAGGTCCTCATGTCGGACTAAGCTCAAATGAGCTTATGGGACATCATACTCAAATTTACCTCCCTTACTCTCATAAGAGAAGATGTCTAAGTTCTTTGCTCTCTTCCCATCCTCCTTCTTCACCTCGGGCGGTGGGCGTCTCAACTTCTTCTCACCTTTATATAGAGGAGTCTTACTAAACAATTTCTTGAACTTTGACCTTTTCTTCTTAACTCCTCCTTTACCCTCTAGCTGGACCATGTCTACTTTTTTCACTTCTTCATCCTCCAACTTTTTCTCTTTATCCCTATCAAAATAATCAAGATCGTAATGCTCATGGGTCAAATTATCAAGTGAAGGACTCACGAAATCATGAATATAAGAAATATTAGGGATAGTAGGTGTGTCTTCAACACGAGGATCAATGACATCCATGCAATAACAACTCTCATCCTTCTTTGGGTACTTCATGGCCTCATATAGGGAGATTTTTATCTCTTGATCGTCAACTTTCAATGTTATCTTCCCATTTGCCACATCTAGCACCATCCCCGCCGTTGCAAAAAACGGTCTTCCCAAGATCAAAGGCACTCGCTCATCTTCCTCCATGTCGAGCACTACAAAGTCGGCTAGAAAAATATTATCCCCAACTTTCACGAGGACGTCTTCAACTACACCTTGAGGTCGAGTAATAGACCGATCGGCAAGTTGAAGCGTCATCATTGTCAGCTGAAGTTCTCCACCTTCCAACTTCTTGAATAGCGACAATGACATCAGATTAATGCTTGCTCCAAGGTCGCATAATGCTCTCTTCTTAGCTCCATTCCCGATATCACATAAGATCGTGAAACTCTCGGTATCCTTCAACTTTGGGGAAAGCGCCTTGTGCACTAATGCACTCACCTCATGGTTCAGCTGCACCAACTTGGGCTCGTCTACTCGCCGTCTCTTAGCTATCAAGTCCTTCAGGAACTTGGCGTAGTTAGGCATCTGTTCCAAATCATCATAAAAAGGAATGTTAATATGCAATTTCTTAAAAACATCAAGGAATTTAGCAAATTTCTCATCAAGCTTTTTCTTCATGAAGAGCTATGGATACAGGACGGGTATCACCGATTTGGGTACCCCTCATTCATCACGCTCGGTCTCTTTCACTTTCTCCCTTGCTTCCTTTGCCTTCTTCCACTTAGGAACTCTCTCAATCTTCTCAATGCCTTCCTCTTCAGGCTCTTTGCTCTCTTGAGTACTTTCACCCTCTATCTTCTTCTCAACTCCTACCTCCTCAATTTCTTCTTCTAGCTCATCCTCACCTTTGGGCGTCTCAAAATCAGTAGGCATCTGAGGACCATCATATTTGGTCCCACTTCTTAGTTGGATCGTCTTGCAATGCTCTTTCGGGTTCCCCTCAGGCATAGAAGGATACTTACCCGGCTCTCTTCCCAATAATTTTGCAATCTGGCTCATCTGAAACTCTATGGAAGTGAACCGCCGGTTGTTCTCTTGCTGAATTCGATTCAGCTCTACATTTCTCTTCTGGAGTTCTTGATCACGCTGATCACCTTTTTTATGCAACTCTTTAACATCATACTCCAAAGAAGATAATCTTTTGCTTCCTTCCTCCACCTTCTAAATGATAGCTCTCAACATCTCCTCAGTTGAGGAACTGCCTTCTCCTCCTAGGGGTTTTGAACCTGGATCAACACCTGGAGGAACTGTAATTCCGGCCTTCGGATTGGCATATGAAAAATTCTCGTTCTTCCTCCATTGGTTCTGAGGAGGCTGCTGGCCTCCTTGATAGCCTTGGTTATTTCTCCACTGATTAGGAGGAGGTTGTGGACCGGGTGGTACAAATGGTTGACCATAGGAGGGCCTTCCAGATTGATTACCACCATGTGGATACCTGCCTTGATTGTAGTAAGGTCCTCCCATATAGTTGGCTACCTCTTGCTGAACTGGGGGCTGGTCCACTTTCTCACTCACTGCTACATTCCCTCCAACCAAATTCTGTCCAACCTCAATGTTACTTATCTTCTCCATCATAGCCATCAACAGCTTCCTCGTCCCTTCACTCTCCTCAATCTGATATGCCCTCTGAAATTCTGGGTCCTCATTCCACTGTCCGACATTCGTGACAATATTGTCAACGATCTCTCTGCATCTAGTTGTACCATGGTTCAGAAATGCTCCATTAGCACACACGTCAAGATAGGCTTGATCAGCCTTGCTGGCTCCACTATAGAAGAATGTCATGATATCTCCCTCATTGTACCCGTGCTGCGGGCACTCAATCAACATGTTGGAGTATCTCTTCCACGCTTGACGTAAGTCCTCTCCTGGCTTCTGACGGAAAGAAGAGATCTTTATCCTTGCTCTAATGGTTCTAGATGGAGGGTAGAATCGCTCGAGGAACAAATGCTCTAGCTCGGCCCATGTGGTTACACCTCCCCGTGGAAGTGTGTTATCGTACCACTCCTTTGCTATTCCCGTTAAAGAGAATGGGAACAACTTGAGCCTCTTGGCATCTTCAGACATGCCGTTATAATTGAACGTGGATACGATCATCAGAAAACTCCTCAGATGAATATGAGGATTCTCCTTCCCAACCTCCCCCTTGAATTGATTCTCAGTAAGTAGCTTTAGAATTCCAGGGGAAATTGAGAAGTTGTTGGCCTCTACCGAAGGCAATGCCACTCTATCATAATACCGTTGCGGCTGTACCGCAAACCTTCCTCTAATGGCCATGTTCTGATCGGCGTTCTGAGGAATGGGCTGATAAACAGGTGGTACCGGTACTTGTTGAACTGGTGGTGGTTGAGGGACTGGTGGTTGGTTATAAGCAGGTGGAGGGGGATACGGGTATGGTGGATTTGGATATGGTGGGTATGGGTAAGGATAAGGTAAGTTGTTTTGTGGATATACAGGGTTGTTCTGAGGATACTGGATAAGGTTATGAGTTGGATTGTTTACGTTCTGTGTACCCGGGTTTTGGCTCTGGCTTTCCCCTAACGGAACTTGATTCTGACTGCCATTCCCTCTAGTGCCTTCAACCCAGTCCACTGTCTGATTGAACTCATTTGCAGCATCATCCAACTCATTACTGATGTCCATGTTTTCATTCACTCCTCCGGCAGCGTTCATCCTTCTTAAAAAGGCTCGGTTTTATCTTGCTATTGTCTCGGGATCAAGCTGTATTCTCTCTTCGCTCGTATCTCCTTGTGAGTGTTTTTCATAAACCTGAAACACTAACAAAAGAATCAAACGCAACTGCCGAACACGTAAGAATTAACAGAAAAATAAAGCACTCACTACTAACTACTAAGCTATCTACAAGTCCTATTCAAATGACATACATCGCCATCCCCGACAACGGTGCCATTGACTTGGACCGAAAATACTAGCTATACTAGTAGTCTCCCCACAAGAGTATGTGTTCACTGTAGTACTGGCAAGTATAAGGACCAAGAATTATCGAACTCAATGGAAGTGATGTATGCGAATAGATCTCCAAAGATCTACGCGTCGTAATTAATATGAGTGTATATTTTTTGTTTTTTTTAAAAGAAAATAATCGGAACTAAATTACTCTACGAATGCAAAAAGGAAAATTAAACTAAGAACGTAAAAGTGTGTGTTTTCGAATATGAGATGGTGATGCTCAGGATAAGAATTCCTACGTATACTAAAGGAGCAGGTACATAATCAAAATAACTGTGACGTGCAAGAAATAACCTAAGTAAAAGATTGTAAGATGAAAGCTCAAGAATTCAACCCTAATACTTTATCCTAACAATCGACTTCACTAATCCACTAACAAGTTAAAATATAGTGCTTAATTAATGAGACCCTAATTTAACTACGGTGATGCGGTCGTCCTCCCTAGATAAACCGGTAGATTAATTAACCCCTTCTAAACCCTCTCGTTAAGTCTACTAGTTGTTAAAGAGTGATAAGGTCGTCCTCTCTCTAACACTTTTCGAACGAAATTCAAAGGAAAAATTAAGATTGATTTTAAGAATTCATTAATTAAGAGCATTAAAACTAAACCTCACGAATTATTCTAATTACGTACCCACATCCTACTTCTACGAGTTCATCCTACCCTAAGCATATACGGGTTTTAGCCAGACATGGTTTTAACGATAACAAAAATAATTGAAGAAGTAACGAACATAAACATAATGATTTGAACTAAGAAATTATTAAACATAAACTAGGATTTAAAGAAATAAACGCTAAGAACTGAAATTAGATTAATAAAACAAAGTCTCAAGTATTCAATGTCAAAGAGAGAACGAAAATAAATTAAAATCTAAACTGAAACAAGAATTCGTAAAGTAAAACCCCGATTACACGTAAAAATAAAGCTTGCTCGTCTCTTCTCCTCTTTCTCTCTCCAAAAACTAACTCTAAAAGTGATGTGGTGTGAAGTGGTGTCTTCCAAAAAACGTGTTCAGGACGAGTATATATAAGCATCGGGCCGAATCGGGAACTCATGGGCTGAAAAACAAATCCGGAGGCAAAAACATGAAAGTGCTCGAGCAGCACCCGCTCGAGCGGGGGCGCTCGAGCTCAATAGCTCAAATGCATCAAGGGCTCGAGCGCTCGTGCTCGAGCTGGTCAAGTGGCCAAATTGTTCTGTAAGTTTCTAGTGCTCGAGCAACATGCTCAAGCGATGGCGCTCGAGTTGCTCGAGTGGTAGAAGTTCTCTGTAAGTTTTAGGTGCTCGAGCAACATGCTCGAGCATTGGTGCTTGAGTGGCTCGAATGACAAAAGTTCTCTGGACAATTTAGGCACTCAAGCAACATGCTCGAGCGGTGGCGCTCGAGTGACTCCACTCGAGTGGCTCTCCTTCTTCTTCAACTGATACTTTTCTTCTTGCGCACTAATACCATTCGTACTTCCTCGATATCTTCTCATCCGGGCATCCGTTTGAGTCGATTCAAAGTCCTACAAATTCCATTTTTCGCCCTCGATTTACCTATGAGCACCAAAGAGACAAATTCATCAATGTATAGAAATAGTACTCAATTGACTCTAAATACTCAATAAAATCGACCAAAACTTGGGCATTTCTAGCTACGAATCATGAAAATTTCACGCCTAGTCATATAAGCCCATAAAATATAGTGAAAATGCATCTAATTAAGATTTATATCTCATTAAATTATCTCAGACAAAAAATATTAATAAGTGATTACTTCCTCCGATAAGAATATTTGTTTTTTAGTGAAGATTTTTTAATACAAAATTGTTGGAAAAATGTATAAGTCTTAAGTTTTGATTAGATGCCAAAATGTTCCTCCTAAGTTAAATTTTAAGTAAATTATTCAGTAGAGTTAGTGCTTAGTTAAATCAGTTCAACTGTTAAGGAACTGAAGTACAGTTAGTAATTTTTAGAGTGTATTTAAGAATGAAGTTTGCTGAAGGTGAAGTCCACTGAAGACAAGTGATCTGAGAATAAGTCTAAGTCTTGAATGTTTTCTAAGTACATTCTCACTAAGACTAAAACCATCAGGAGAGGACTAAGGTCCACTGATGAGAACTAACAAAGCACATTCAATGCTAAACATATTAAAAGCTGTTAGTTAATCTGGTTGGAACAAGGCAAAACGAATTTCAGTGAAGCTTACAATAAATGAAGGAATAAAAAAGTTCTCTCAGAGGAGTTCCACCTTAAAACAAGACAAGAATATGGGCATACAGACTAAAGGTCCAATGAGAAGATGACACGTCAGTGTACTTTACTGACAGCCGACCTGCTCTGGACTGACAAGTACCAAAAGTCTTTCCCTAGCAATCTACAGAAAGTTGGTGAACATGCATGGTCTTTCAGCCGTTTCTTGACAAGACTTAAAGCTTCAAATAGAGTCGTTTGAGCCAATCAGATACAAGAAGACTTACTTGAGAAGATTTAAATCCAACGGGAAGATTTTCAAGGAAGCCTATAAATACAGAAGGACGTGTTCATTTCTATGCACGGGAAACTCACAAGATCAAAGCTATCTCTACATTCATAACAACTAGAAGCACTCGAAATTACCATTGTTTCCCAAGTGTTTCACATTTGTAGAGAGCCTAATAAACCTTCTGTAACCAAGCTTAAAAGCTATATCCAAATCTTAGAAAGAGATAATCCAATCCTAAGCCTTGAGCTAAACTTGTAAGGATTATCTCAAAATAGTTGGAACCAAAACCCTACTCAAAACCCTACTCAGTGTTTAGGTTGAGAGCTAGTGTTAAGTGGTGTTAGTAAGCTGATTGTTGTATCAGTCTGAAAGCTGGTTTGTTTTGGCAACTAGGACCTGGAATTTCCTAGTGATCAATCATCCTAAGAGAGGATTAGTTGATCAGTGCACCTTGACACTATAACACAAGGAATTCCAAGTGAAAGGAATTCTCCTGTTTGATCAGGATAGTGGACGTAGGAGATTCATCTCTGAACCACTTTATATCTTGTGTACTTATTATCTGCTTTCCTAAGTATGTGTTAATCTCAAAGTTTATCAAAGTAAAACGAGTTTTCTAAAGGGCTCACTAATCCGCATCTGAAAGCTAATTAGATAGTAGTTCAACTGAAAGTCTTGAGCTTTCAGTGGAGGTATTATCTCAGTAAGCTTTCACAAGTAACTCTCAGCTGACCTCAAGTCCACTGACGAGCTACTGTCTTAAGTAACCTGATAAGTTTTAAAAGAAGTTTTAATTTGTAAAAACAGGTGTATCCCCCCCCATACACCTGTTTACTCGTTTCGGGACCAACAGTTTGTCATTTTATACTAAAATCTACAAAACTATCTAGTCTATTTCAATTTTATCCGAAAATAATTTATACATGAATTATTGTAGGGTATTAGTTGTTTTCACTAAAGATTATTTATTATTTTTATTGAAGTGTATTACTTATTTTCACTGAAGAGTACTAGTTTTTTAGTGAAAATAAATTAAGACTCTTCAGTGAAAACAACTAATGCTCTTCAGTGAAAATAAGTAATACCCTTCAGTGGAAGTAACTAATGTCATTAAATGATTCATGTATGAATCAATTTCACTCTATACATTCTCATGTATAAATGACAATGGAGGTAAATAAGAGGATAAGAGTTATGATGTACACAATACTTATTGTAATCATTAAATGAATTTATTAATTCGTGTGAAATACCATGATAGGGTCAGAGGAGTAATAATCTCAAAAAGAAAATGTATGCATATCTATTGTTTAAGCACACAATGCTAAATGTTTAAAAAGAATAACATAATGCAAAAATGTAAAATAAATGCACCACAAATGAACACAACTACATACATTTTTTTAATGGTGAGCCAAAAGCCCAATGTACTATACAAATTCTTTGAATCCAAGTGACCTAAGCGAATAAGAAAATAAAACCACACCAAAAAATTCAAGCTCATAATAAGAAAACAACAATTGATACATTGAAATACAGTGGATTGAAACTATGGTCACAAAAGTACTGAAAATCAACTCTTCATCTTCTATTCCTTCACGCCGAGCCACTCCCTTTATGGTTTTCTTCTACTTTGAAATTAACTTGAAAATTGCAAATTTATCACTTCTTTCCACACCCAAAGTAAGTATCCTTCCGTCACAGTGTTCATCTACACAAATTTACAGATTTTTTAAGCTACTAAGTACCAAATGACTTTAACACAATAACTCTTCCTTATTGATATGTAGGGCTGTAAATGAGTCGAGCCGAGCCGAACGCACGAGTGTTCAAGCTTGTTTGAAAAATTATCGAGCTTTGATATTCATGTTTGAGCTTGTTTGATAATTATTCGAGTCGAGCTCGAACGAGCTTTAATCGAGCCGAACACGAGTCGAGCTCGAGTAGTTTGATATTTTTACACATGTTTTATCTTTTTTTAGTTATCGAGCTCGAGTTCGAGCCGAGCTTTATAATGTTC
This sequence comes from Ballota nigra, assembly GCA_947034835.1. Classification (NCBI taxonomy): domain Eukaryota; kingdom Viridiplantae; phylum Streptophyta; class Magnoliopsida; order Lamiales; family Lamiaceae; genus Ballota; species Ballota nigra. The sequence goes on from OX344730.1 coordinate 28,547,597, forward strand.
CGAACATAAATTTGTGTTCAAGCTTGTTTGATTTCTATTTCGAACCGAGCTCAAACGAGCTTTTATCGAACGATCTCGAATCGAGTATCGAATAGCTTGGTTTGATTTTCAGCCCTATTGATATGCTATTTAGTATTTATATTATTATACCCAATAGAAACGTGTGTTTGTTTTCAACTCTATGTATACCCAAGAGTATTTAAAATCTGACTTTATGCATGCCCAATAAAAATAGTCATTAAAGGTTGGCGTTTTCGTTTCAGAGTTAATGGGTTTTATTGTGTATATTACTTATTATTTGGATAATGCACCGGTTGATGTGCAATTTATTGTACAGTTACAAATTAGGTTAACAAATTCGGAAAACAGGTTTTTGGACATTGGGTAAGGTTTCCAAAAAAGGAATAAGTTTTTGTTATTATATAGTTATAGATTACTAAATACACCACTCCTTCTCTGAAAAAATCAATCATCCACAAAACAATCACCGCTACTCGTCGTATGCATCACCGCCGCTGCACTACTCGTCTCCAATATCACCTTGCTCGTAGTCGTCATTCTTTGCCATGAATAGAGATAGGTAGGTAGTTAGATGGCGACGACGACAAGTTAGACGGCAACATGAACAGTGGAGGTGATGAGGATGGTGTATGGTGAAATTTAATAAAATTGAAAAATAAGAAGAAAATGGGTATCCTAGATGTGGATTCAAGTGAGCTTAGTTTGTCAAACCAATACTATTTGGTGTGAGGTTTCCATAACCGGTTGAAATGCCCTAAGAACCGGGCTAAATCTATGAATCGGGCTTCAAGCAAGTAAACCGGACCAAATTCAAATAATTGAATCGGACCAATCAAAATGGAGGAGCCGTTATGACCGTTAGGGAAACCGCTTCCAGCTTGGTTTCCCGGAGGAGAAATTAGGCGGTTATCGAAGCCGTTTTGCATCAATTAGTTAGGGTTTTTCATTGTTAGCTCGTGACTTACAATTTTCTCAGTTCAATTGAGAGTTCGTATTATCCTTCTTGAGTTAGGGTTTGAGAGTTTTCATTTCAAATTCGATCGATTGTTATTGATGATCGAACTTGTAATTGTAATATGATTGATTCGTGATAGTGTGGAAGGTGCTTTGATCCCGTGGATGTAGGTATTGAAATTGAACCACGTAAATCCGGCCTCGTTTGGTTTTCTGCATGTTTGATTTCTCAATTAGGATTGTGTGTGTTTGCATCTTCAAGTTTTAAACCTTGTTCTATTCAATCAAATTGATTAACAAGTGGCGCCGTCTGTGGGAAACCTTAGAAGAAGATGGGATCGCTAAAATTTGATATCGAGAAATTCAATAGAAAGAATGATTTCGGGTTGTGGAAGATCAAGATGAAGGCCTTGTTGATTCAACATGGATTGGCAAAAGCTTTGTTGTCTGACAGTGACTGGCCACCCTCTCCATCAACTAACACTGCTAATGCTCAAACAAAGAAGGCATAAATACTTGAGAAGGTACATAGTGCCATTATACTGTGCCTGGGAGACAGACCTTTGAGGAAAGTTTCAAAGGTGAAAACGACCAACGAGTTATGGAAGAAATTGGAGGATCTCTACCAGACAAAATATGTTTCTAATAAACTCTATGTGAAACAGAAGCTTCTTGATTTCAAGATGATAGAGGAGAAGAATTTGAGTGAACAACTTGATGAATTCAACTGTTCTGTGGATGATCTTGAAAACTTAGAGGTGAAACTGGAGGATGATGATAAGGCTCTAATGTTATTAAACCCATTGCCAAAATCTCTGGACAATTTCAAAGATACTTTGATGTTTGGCACACAGTCTCAACTAAGCTTTGAAGATGTTCAATTTGCTATTAAAACCAATTTTTTGCAGATTCAAAGTGACAAGAAAGTTTCCAAGGATGGAGAGGGCTTGAATGTCAAGTTCAAGGGTGGCAAGAATAAGAAGGATGGAAAATCTTCAAAATAAGATCATAAAGAATTTGTAGAGAAAAGAAAGTGTTTCAAATGCCACAAAATTGGACACCTCAAGAAGGACTGTCCTGGAAAAGAGAAACAAGCACAAGATCTCCCAAAGGCAGAAGCTGCTGTTGTTGAGAAGGGCTATGAAAGTGCTGAGGTCATGACTGTAAGTAGTAACACTCTCTCGTATGAATGGGTGCTTGACTCTAGATGTTCCTTTCACAAGTGTCCTAGGGAGCATTGGTTTATAGACTTAAAACTTTATGATGGAGGCCTTGTGTTTCTTGGAAATGATGAGAGTTGTAGAGTGAAAGAGAGTGGATCTGTCAAAATTAAAATGTTTGATGGGAAGATTAGGATGTTAACAAATGTTAGATTTGTGCCTGATCTCAAGAGAAACTTTATCTCTCTAGGCTCTCTGAATGCTATTGGCTATGAGTTCAATACTGATAAAAGAGTCATAAATGTCACTAAGTCAAATAGAACAATGATGAAAAGGGAAAAGGCAATGGTTTGTACACTTTAGTGGGAGAAACTGTTACTGGGAACTTAGACTTAACAGTAACTAAAGACAATGCCACTCTTTGGCATAAGAGGCTAGCCCACATTGGAGAGAAGGGCTTACAGGAGTTAGCCAAGAAGAGAGTATTCTCTGGAAAAGCTCTATCCAAACTTCAGTTCTGTGAACAGTGTGTGTTAGGGAAAGCCAAGAAGCAATCATTTGCAAAAGGTAAACACTCAACAAATAAAATATTTGATTATGTTCACTCTGATATCTGGGGACCATCTAGAGTAGAGACTCATGGTGGAGGTAGATACTTTATGACACTAATTGGTGACCATTCAAGGAAAGTCTGGGTGTTTATTCTAAAGCTGAAGAGTGATGCTTTTGGAAAATTCAAAGAATGGCTCACTGAGTATGAGAATAAGCTGGGAAAGAAGCTTAAGCACCTAAGAACTGACAATGGATTAGAGTATCTTTTTTAGGAATTCCAATCATTTTGCAGAGAGAGGGGTATTACAAGGCACATAAGTGCACCTTTAAATCCACATCAAAATAGAGTTGATGAGAGGATGAACAGGACCTTGCTGGAAAGGGTAAGGTGCATGCTTTCTGATGCAAAACTACCAGGAGTGTTCTGGGGAGAAGCTGTGAACACAAAATGCCACTTGATTAACAAATCACCATCATCTGCACTAAGTACTTGAGGTGGAGAATTGTGGATTCAAGTGAGCTTAGTTTGTCAAACCAATACTATTTGGTGTGAGGTTTCCAGAACCGGTTGAAATGCCCTAAGAATCGGGCTGAACTGGGCTTCAAGCAAGTAAACCGGACCAAATTCAAATAATTAAATCGAACCAATCAAAATGGAGGAGTCGTTATGACCGTTAGTGAAACCGCTTCCAGCTTGGTTTCCAGGAGGAGAAATTAGGCGGTTATCGAAGTCGTTTTGCATCAATTAGTTAGGGTTTTTCATTGTTAGCTCATGACTTACAATTTCCCCAGTTCAATTGAGAGTTTGTATTATCCTTCTTGAGTTAGGGTTTGAGAGTTTTTGTTTCAAATTCGATTGATTGTTGTTGATGATTGAACCTGTAATTGTAATCTGATTGATTCGTGATAGTGTGAAAGGTGCTTTGATCCCGTGGATGTAAGTATTGAAACCGAACCACGTAAATCCGGTCTCATTTGGTTTTCTGCATATTTAATTTCTCAATTAGGATTGTGTGTGTTTGCATCTTCAAGTTTTGAACCTTGTTCTATTCAATCAAATTGATTAACACTAGAAATGTCAGTGAAGGTAGTGTTTTTATCTAATATATAGTGTTTTCATCTGAGTAGTGTGTTTACCAAAGAGGCTACTGCAAACAACCTAGGCCAGCATGAATAAATGGGGATTTTTAAAATAATGTTCACCATTCCATTAAGTATCTCATTATTATTTGCACAATTTTTTTATTTCGAAATCTCACTATTTTTTTATACTCGATATCTAGCAAAAACCGTCTCAAAAATTAATTGCATCCTATGATTTTAAATTTGAGATTTAGAGATGAATGTATTCCTAAATTTTAAACACTCACCACTAGAGCAAGGGTTATTTGCGCGTGCACAAAAATAAAATTCCACAAACTCAACTCTCCTACTATTGAAGAGTTTGTTCTATTTGAACATCCTTCTAGTTAAGCAAAAATTATAATTTAAACGTTTTTTTAAAACTTAATATTTTATATTTATGTTACTACTAGTATTATACTTACCTTAGCGATTGTTCACACATTTATCTTATTCATTCGTACCAATATTATTTGCACACTTCAAAAATAAAATATTGATTTATGTGCATACTCATATGTCATTATTTTACTCAAAAAAAAGTATTTCTTTGAAAATTTGTGTCGTTGTAAGCATGCAAATAATGTTGGGACGAAGGTAGTATTTTTAATCAAATGTGAATAATTTAAATAGTAAAAAATTCACAAATTCTAGCGTTGCACCCAAGTGCATACTATGCATTTAGGATTTTAAGCTCAATTCTAAATTCAATTTTGAATTAAAAATATATAATCAAATACTTAATACTTTAAACTTTTACAAACAGTTTCATGATGAACATTATCATGAAACGTGTTCATATTAACTATCTTCACAATTTTATACAAAGTGTCATTTTTTTTTTTTTTTTTGCCTAGATCTACACATAAACTCAATCCAACATAATTATTTATTTTATACATAAAGAACACAAATTCTCTTATGAAACTTGTTCATAGTATTAAATTTATATCATTATATTTGTTTGGTGACATCATAACATTCATTTAGTGATATCATTGAATTTATAAACTAATTCATAGTGTAAAATATTATGGGTATTTATTTATAAGAGTAATGATATCATTGAATGAATATTATGGACCATAATTTATGGTATCAGTTTTATACTGTGAATAAATTTCAATCCTACTCATTATCCATTTTATCTTTATTTTCACTCCCTAGTGTGCAAATATTTGGGGATAAGCATGCACTTTAATGTGCACCATGCACCGATGCACGTTGTACTCACCAAAGAGGTAAAATTGTTTACATTGAAAAATGTATGTTGGGTACACTGAAAAATATAATTTACACCGTCAATTTTTAATTTAATCTAATCATACTTTTTAATATAATCAAATAATTTTTTTCAGTGTAAACATTCTTGAGAAACATAAAAGAACCAACTTTATATGGCAACAATTAACATGGACGGCATATAGGAATGAAAAGTTTTTATAGTTGACTATGATTTCATATAGTACGAAAAACATATTGTACGTGTGTTGAAAAAAAATGTTATGAAATATGAATAGTCTCGTAAAATTGATCTCTTTAATTTTCAAATCCTTCATCTCGCCGATCCAACTCGATTCACGCTCGAACGACTAACGAGCTACTCTTAAAATAAACGGTCGAAGCTTTCGTTTATGGTAAGAAAATTCCATAATCCTTCACTAGTTCCACCACTCCATTTTTCTGTCTCTGTTTTTTTTTTCTTTCTTTTTATACTTTCTACGCATACTTATTTATTTTATGGCTTCAGAGAATTTCATCTCAATGTAGTTGCCAAATGCTGAAAATTCGTCTGATAAATTATAATTTTCTGCTCAGTTAAATTACCCATTGGAATTAGAGGTTTATGAAGTTTTCAGCGCATTTTTCGATTGTTATGCTTTGTAACCGTCAAAAAAATATGCTAGCAGCTCTTACACGAAATAATCGAGTTTTATGGACCCCTTTTTGGTGATTATTGATTTCTTTTAGGGTTTTTCTGGGTGATAGCTTCAGCTTCTTTTGGACGGCCCTAAAATTAATTGAATTAGACACTGTATGTGGGGATTGGTCGATTGTGATTAATCAACTATGGTAACAAAGAAAATTGAAAAAAAAAAAAAAAAAAAAAATTGAGTTGACAAATTCATACTCAACATAACTGACTCCGTAGAAACTCGCACATTGGGATTGGCATCCAACTGGCAAATTTCGATATATCTAGTATCAAGATTCATGCATAATTTTAATCCTTTTGCTATATGAATTCCTTATTGTAGCTCAAAATGTTCATATTCCCAATCCAATATTCTGTTCAAACTGCAAATCCTTCAGGTATGCCTATTCCTACCCATGCATATACCATCTTGTGTCTTTCTTTATGTTTTTGTTTTGTAATTTAATTTCAACGTTATTTTCATATCTGGATTTGATTGAATGCTCACCTAAGTGTAACACACATACACACAATAATGCTCTTTATAAAAAAATACCTTATGGCAATTTTGAATTTTGGTATGAGAAAAGGCATCTTTAGATTGGAGAGAATCCACGGAGTATTTTGTTTGAATATTTTCCATTGTGTACTAATTGCTGTTATATTTGTATATGAATCGAATCATTACATGTTTAGCAATATATATTGAATAATGCAGGCTTCTTCCTGTCAAACTAAAGCTTGCTGGAATCGAATCAATTAGGAATAAAAGATTAAGTAGAGAGATTTAATTCTCAGTTTACATCTAATTTGGTATCGAAATCTACCATCTATCTGATCCAATACCAAAATGCAGAAATATCAAGCGTTGTGCTGTTTCATATTCACTATGCTTATCATTTTACTAATTAAAACACATTCATCAGACATTTTCATGTGGCAGACAGAGAAAACTTTAACCCCAATTGCATCATTTAGGACTTATTCCTTTATTATTCGTGGATACTTAGCTTTTTTTAAAGTATTTGATTCCCTAATTAGACTAATTAAAGTAGCCAAAATCTAGTAACTATAAATTGATTCCCTTATTTTAAATTGAAGCTAGCAAGGTGTGCAATTCGTTATAGTTGAACATTTACAGAATGCATAAGAGTGATGATGCTGAAGGCCCATTACTAGAACAAACCGTGGATCGTTCCAATCGAACCAATGCCTTGACGAATATAAGATATCGTCGCGGCAAGTCTGTTACAGATCAAATCTGTTATGCGGAGCATAACCACAGTACCCCGGTCCACCCTCCAGGGTTGGTTTTCGATATTGATAAGGTTGATTTGAAGCTAGTATTGTTGATCTTGCTGGCGTACATTAGTGCAGGTGGGATTTGCTTTTATCTACTTAGGTATGAGATTGAGGGGAGCAAGACAGATGGGGTTGTTGATGCTATTTATCTAAGTATTGTCACAATGACGACCGTTGGATATGGAGACCTGGTGCCAGATAGCACGAGTGCGAAAGCGCTCGCTTGTGTTTTTGTGTTTGTGGGGATGGGTATTGTGGGGCTTCTTTTGAGCAAAGCGGCGGATAATATAGTCGAAAATCAGGAGATTCTTTTGGTTAAGGCGATGCACATGCGTGAAAGGTTTAGTGCCGTTGAGATACTGAAGGAAGTGGAGAGTAATAGAGGTAAGTATAAGTTTTTGACAGTTTTATTTCTGCTTCTAATGTTGGTATTCGTTGGGACGATTTTCTTGTATGAGAAAGAGGGGTTGGATCTGTTTGATGCATTTTATTGTGTGTGCGCTACTGTTACAACTCTGGGGTATGGGGACAAGAGCTTCTCGACTCGTGGGGGGCGTATATTTGCTGCTTTCTGGATACTGATGAGCACTATTTGTTTGGCTCACTTCTTTTATTCCCTGGCTGAATTGTATACTGAGAGACGTAGGAAGTCGCTGGTGAATTGGGTTCTTTCCAGGAAGTTTACCGTTTCGGATCTTGAGGCTGCTGATTTGGATCATGATAAAGTTGTAAGGTGAGTTATATGTCTTGTTCCATTGTTTTTTGTTGGTTTTTTTAGTTATATATGTGGCAAAAAGAACTGATATTGGTGGTGTTTAAACTTGATTAATCAATGTAGTGCAGCAGAATTTGTTGTGTATAAACTAAAAGAGATGGGGAAAATTAGTGAGGTAGATGTTTCAATGGTGATGGAGATGTTCAAGGTTCTTGATGTTGATCATTCTGGGACAATATCAACAGCTGACCTGGAAGCATCAAATACCAATTAGCAACTATTGAAGATCAGATTTCCATTTTCCCAAACTGAGCAGAGTAGTGGATATATGGTGACTCTTTCTTACCATATCATATGTAGCATGATATAGCTATGGAGAGATTTCAGTTCAACAATTATATATAGAGTTAGAGTAGTGTATGTAGTGAGTATGGGTGGAGTATTATTTAGGGACCAATCTACCCTCTACTACACTACTAGATCTAATGTAATCATCACTAACTTAGAATAATCATATAGAGACATGCATGGAGTTTCTGGATTGTTACTATGATCAATTTGAATGTGGATCATCATCTTATTTGAGATTGGAAATTAATAGTCCTGAAAAATGAATTAATTCCGATTATTCAAAAAGATGTACCTAATTTAGATTTTAGAGTCACAAACAGTATGTCTCACTTAATTCTTACCAGCTTCGGTGTCACATAGCAGGCAGGTGAAAGCATTGCAGATTAGTACAAACTGTAACCATTCCACTCAAAAGTGCAAGTAGATTTGAAGACGACAATGTTTGGAGCTAGCTGTTAAAAGCCCACTAACCATAGAATATTTTCCAGGTTGTAATTATAAGAATTGTTTCTACTCATTACTGTAGAATCATTTTTTTTAGATGAAATGAAATTATTTTATAATATTAGAGTTTAGGATTGTCCACGTCTTGGATTCAAATCCCTCTGAAAACAACTCTACTCATATTAAATCGTCACTACCTTTTGGGCTTCCTCCATAGAGGAGAGAGTTGAGAATCTGGCCTACGAGTGAGGGAGAGTGTTAGGGAATTAAATATACGAACATATTTCACATCTATTTACAAGTAATGATAGATATAACCCCCCCCCCCCCCAACAATTATATTCATATGTGTATTTATTTTTCTTGTTTAGAGTTGTGTGTTTGTATACTTATAATTATATTAATGTATAAGTGATAAATACATATTAGTTAGACTTAAAATGCGTATTTTATTGTATTCCATACCTCCGGAGTATGAATCCTGGAGCCGCTACTATTTACATGTTCGATGATGAGATGATATTTTTTTTACAATGAAATAACCTCTTTTTTTTTTTCTTCTTTCATTTCTAGTTGATCTTGATTCCTGATGCTTTATTTCAACGTGGCAGTCTTAGCTTTTTCTTTCTCTCTCTCTCTCTTTTTTTTTTCTAACATTTTGCAAACGCGTGAATGACGCAAATATCTCTTTGTGTTCCTTTTACTTCGAAAAAGAAAAATTGAATTTAGTGGAGGCTCTATGATACTGGAGCGCAATACAAGTCAAGAGAAATTTATATGATTCTTTAGGAAAAAGCACTACCGGTTTAATTGTTTTATCATCTCTCCATCGAGTTGAAAAAACTAACCATCTTACTCTCTTATAATAACCACTATTCAAAGTTCATTAAATAAGAAAAAGAAAAAAGGCAACAGCGTGTGTATACATATGATGTACATTTAATAACACTAACATAGGAGTATTATTTTGAAGATATTAATATATGAGTAGGTGTTGTATGAGACCGTTTCATGACATGAGACAATGCTAGGACATTAACTCATTAACACTTTGGCAGGAGTAGGTGCTAATTTGTGTGGTCTCATACTATGAGATTTCATACAAGATTTTGTCTATATTATTGTATTACAATATAAAACGTAGAGTTACTACATCAAATTTGTCTTATATGAAATTTCTATACTTCTCATAGCTGGATATGCTAATCATACTACTGGTAATTTTATTTTTATTTTCTAATTACGAACCCAATGCTACATATACGTGATACGACTCTGGTTCGTAAACTAATCCAACAACTTTTTTTTTTTTTTTTTATTATTTTGAGAGGAAAATTCAACCACTTGTTTTTTTGTATACAGCACATACAATTATTTACCTACTTTCGTGAACCTGGTTTAGTGGGAATTCCATTAACCCCTCATTAATTATTGCGGAAAAAGATGTATCTGGTAATTAATATTTAGTTTCAACATTGAATTTATTCTACTCCACTATCTTTTTCTACACCTCTATTCATTGCACGGGATACTATTATACATATATATTGGGTGTTGGTACAGATGGATTCTTCCCTTTGTCGCATCACCAAAAATCCTATTTTATTGCTTGAAATTTGCCGTATAACAAATGTTACCCATATCTATCTACCCTTTCATTTATATATTTAATTTTCAATTTTTACAAGAATCTCCGGTGAATATGTAGCCAATAATGAAGATCACTTTTATAATTGTTTAGTGAAAAGTGTGTTTGATTATTTTTTTAATTGAAGAAGTGATCTTGAAACTCTGTTTCGCAAATGATAAAACTTGCGTGAAACTATCTCACTCATTTATTATTAAGGAAGTAAATTGGTTGAGTTATTTGAAGTCAATATGGATCAAATATAAATTCATCTCAAAAAAATTAGAATGCTGCATCTTATTATCCTTGTCCAGATATACTTCCAAGCAAAGATCACCATTGTCACTTAAATCTTCATTTAAAAAAAGATTTTTTAATCCCTTGATTTTGCTTGTACGTTTAAGCCACCCCATTTAAATTCTTGTTCCCCTTATTTGAATTTAAGGGAGAGTTTGATGCATGATGTGTGATATGTATCATTTTCTGTTCAAATACACATTTGAATGAAAGAGTTCCCACTAAGCACTTAAGCAGCGAGGATTTAACGCTTAAGCAATTGATTTAGTCTTAAACGGGCCCTTTTCATCAACATGACCACACTAATTAATCGTCTCTCTTCTTATCCTAACAATAATGTCTATGGTGACCATTTTTCAACGTATAGCCTTTTGTCCATCACAAGCTTTACTATTTTACCCGATTTTTTCCAAATGGCAAAATTTGCTTATTTGACAAATTCTTGTACACAAGTTTGTATTTCCGAACAATAATAGGTATTAGTTGTTATCATTGAATAGTATTAATTGATCAACATTAGTTAGCTATGTCCCATAAAAATAGATTTACAAGGTTCTCCACATAGAATAAAAAAATGAAAAATATTATAGTAAGCACATTAAAATTTTATTTTGTTTTCCCAACTAACCCCCTAATACTTCAAACTCCAAGACAAGTTACAAGTAACAAGATGCATTAAATATGGATTAAAATGAAAATGCAAATTTAATGATATCATATAGTAAAGGTAAGTTTATCACTATAAGAAAATAAAAAATTGTCTATGGAATTTTTCAACAAAAAATTTCAATATCGAGATTGTCTACGAATTGCCTATAAAATTTTCTAAACATGTTGACACCTTCATTCTCAACCTAAAATCAATTGGCTTACGAAATAAAATTCCTAGGTAAGACAAAGTATTATATGAAAATAGTTCATGATAAACTTATCATGAAACAGTTTTACCGTATCAATAATCTGGTTCAGTAGTATCATATTGTAATTATTGCAAAAAAAATTAAACTCAGATTAACAATACTCCCGATGAACTTTTTGATAGTCCTGGTCAAATATTCGATACTTTAAAACAGTTTAATGATAGACTTATCATGAACCATTTTCATATTAAACCTACTCCCTAGGTAATTAATTACGTACAAGCAATTTGCTTACAAAATTTACCCACAGACAATTTGTCGTAGGCAAAATCTTTGTAGTTAAGGAATGAAGATATATAATTAGGAAATTTTATAGGCAATTTCGTAAGCAATTCTCGCTAAAAAAATATTGAAAACTTCGTAGCCATGTTGACAATTTCTATAGACAATTTTATATTATTTTGTAGTGTATATTTTTATGGGACAGATAAAAATATAAAAGATAAGCTTTAATATATGGGACGGAAGAAAAAATATTTATTTATATATTATAACTGTTTCACACAACTGTGGCTTGGCTTATTTTCATTTCTAGATACAACCAAACTAGGATTGAGTTTTACCAATCCCCTCAAAAATTATGTGGCATAAGCATGGCAAAAATATGAAATACACTAGTATTACGTATTGTTGTTCAATTTGTTGAAACTAGCTAGATTAATATATATATTATATGCATATAGTATATATTAGTTAGCGTTTGTGATTGTTAATAAGCATGTATATGATGTAGGGGTTGATGATTTGCCGGGCTTGGGATGGTTGCTTTCGGAGGTTTGCTTCAAAATGGGGGAAAATCCCTCTCTTCGCGGTCAATTCTTTGCAAGAATGGACTCTAATTCAAGAATTGGAGAAACTATAGTGTATGTTTTTTGTCTCCATCCTCCACATACTAACAACTCCACCTTTTATTACTCTTTAAAACCCCTTTCACTTGTTGTGCTGTTATTCAATCATTTGTTTTGTGTGACAAAAATCATACCAAACATGCCTGCAGAATTTTGTGGAGAAGATGCTTCCTTTCTTTCTCATCCGGACCCTGTTGTGTTGGAGCTCAACAGATTGCAGAATCAACTCACAGGTTCTTCATTTTTTCTACTACTTTTTGCATGCTTATTTCAATTTGCTGGTTTAACTATATACACATGTGTGTGTCTTTTGGTTTTGAGTTTAAATACTTCAAGTAGTTTAGTTATCAAGAATCAATTCTACTATTGTGGGTTCAGGGTTAATTTTACAACTATCATTCATGGCGACAAGCACGTCTCTTATGAACTCGAAATCCCGTGAACTCTTATTTTTCAAGTATCATTGATATGTATACAAACTACTATGATTATGCATATCAACTACCACTACTCAAAAAATGCTTAATTTTTTTTAAATGGTGATAGTGCATATACATAGCAGTGATATTTGGAAATTTCGATTCACGTGAACTCAGGTCCACACAAATTTTTGTCTATAGCCACCTCTTTTAGACATTACCAAGTCTCATATGTGAACGTGCACTCGTATTACGTTTCAGTTATATTAATTTGCACATCTCAATTATATTTTCTACATATTTGATATTTAATATTCATGCCTGTTAAAATTAAAGCATTCCTGAATCAATTATTAGCTCATGACCACCTTATACAATTATATAAATGGGAAGATGTCAAAGTAGTTGTTACAATTTATAAACTTTTGTCATTTATCCCTCTGATTAATAAAATTTTGTTTCATTTGGAATATTTCCTTTGAGAAAATACATAAAATTACCCAAAAATTAAGGGTCACTTGTTTTTTACCCCTTTTTGTAAAAAAAATGCATTTTGCCCCTTTGCCCCAAAAAGGTTGACAAACGATTGGCACCATGTCAACCTGTGTGTCAACCATTTACCAACCATTTTTAGGATCATAAACATCTTTTATAAAAAGTTGGGCAAAAAACATTTTGCCCATGCAAAGGGGCAATTTTAGTTTTCTCCCTATTTTTTAATAACATATATGTTATCATAATATGGAAATTTTTGCCCTCGATCCTAGATCTTTCCCTGGTTACAAGTACAATTAGTTTAGGTCCTGCCTGTCATGTCATTTTCAGTCAGGTGTTACTCTTACTTTCTAAAGCAACATCCAGTAAAAAACAACCTTAAATTTTGTGGTGTTAAAAAATCTTGTTTTCTTCAGGGGAATTATGGCATAATAAACTTAATTTTGTCGTTTTAATGATTACGTACTTGACAACAGGTGATCTGGGCTTTGAACTTAATGTCTAAAGAATACTAAGTGCTGCTATGCCATAATACAATATGATTATCATGAAAGTGGACATTGACTTGATGTCGTGGGTCATCATTAGGGACCCATTAATCTTTAATGAACATCATTTTTAAATGGCTTGACTCTTCCTCTCTCTAGTCTTCACTTGTGTTGATTCTTTGTTTATTATAGTTTCCATTTTGACTTTCTTCCAAAGATTCAGTTTCAAGCGAATATTAATAATCATAGAGTTTTGTTTGCACAAAACAGTGATGCAATTCACCAATTTCTGTTGTTAAACCATGGAATTGACTCTTGAATAAGAAGCTAGATTTGGTGTTGTTGCAGAAAAGGAGAGGGAAGTGGGCAGAGCGCAGAGTGAAATTCGGGCGCTCAGAGCAACTGAAGCGCTCAAAGATAAGGCTCTCGAAGAGGTAAAAAAATTTGATACGCACAACTACCACGTTTAAGTGAAAACAACTGACACTATTTTAGAGCTTGTATATGTTTTCTCATGTGCATAATACTTTTTTCAGCTTGGAAGTGAAGCCAAAAGGTTGGAAGAAAAGCTAAGATCAAGTGAGAAACATGTTGAACACAAGGTTTGAATAGATTTAACTCTAAGGATGATCTTTTTTTCACAACAAATTAAAGGCAGAGATGGTCACGTGTTTTCATTTCATTCATGCAGAATCTCGACATCAAGAAGCTCGTAGAGGAGAAGAAGGAAGCGTTGAGCGCACAATATGCAGCCGAAGCAACTCTTAGACGGGTCTACGCCAATCAAAAGGATGACGATTCGATTCCTATTGAGTTGGTCATTGCTCCTCTAGAAGCAGAACTCAAGATGCGTAAGAATGAGGTAATTAATTAGGTGGTGTTGAGGAAAAATTTATTTACATACATGTCAATCAAACCTCTTGTCTGATGCCACTCCTCTACCTAACTAGGCCTAATATTATGTGCATTTTTAACACGTAGTCTTGGATCGTCTCAGGTTGCAACGCTACAAGAGGACAAGAGGGCGCTGGAACGTCTTACAAAATCCAAAGAAGCAGCATTGCTTGAAGCGGAGACGATACTGAGAAGCGCCCTGGAACGGGCGCTCATAGTGGAGGAGGTTCAGAATCAAAACTTCGAGCTTAGGAGGCAAATCGAGATTTGCCAGGAGGAGAATAAGATACTTGAGAAGACCAATAGGCACAAGGTTTTAGAGGTTGAAAAGCTTAGCCAAACTATTGATGAGCTTGAGGAGGCCATACTGGCTGGGGGAGCAGCAGCAAACACTGTTCGTGATTATAAACGACAGATCTCAGAACTAAATGTGGGTACAACTTATTATAATACCAAAGCATCAGTGCAATCTAGCTTTCTAAATTGGAAATCAGCTTATCCTTTGTTTCTTTAACTTTGTAGGAGGAGAAGAGGACTCTAGAAAGGGAACTAGCACGGGCCAAGGTTTCAGCAAACCGAGTAGCAACTGTGGTGGCTAACGAATGGAAAGACGAGAAAGACAAAGTTATGCCCGTCAAGCAATGGCTGGAAGAGAGAAGGCTATTGCAGGTACGCTCATCGCGAACAATTGTACTAGTTTAGATGAATGTACTGAATATTTTGGTTTGTTTCTTTATTATGGGACCTCTATGTTGTAGGCAGAGATGCACAAGTTAAAAGACAAACTAGCAATCTCAGAACGAGCTGCCAAGGCGGAAGCACAAGTCAAGGTGACACTTTAAACCTCGTTTTAGCTTCATTTCTCGTGTACATTGAGACTGATTGTAAAACATTGTGGTGCAGGAGAAGTTGAAGTTAAGGCTGAAGACTCTCGAAGAAGGCTTAAAGCATTCGCCTACTTTAGCTACCAAATCCCCTAAGAATGACAAGTCCGTCAACTTCTTTGGAATCTTATCGAGTAATACCAGAAACAAAAAGAGAAGTGCATCACAACCTAGAGCATCCACCATCAGCAAAACCACAATGCAGATGATGGAGAAGAAAAATCCTCCCGGAGAAAATTTGGCAAAGAAGAGTTTGTGGGCTTCTCGGAATAAGGTCATTGACAATAGTGAAAAGGAAAATGCAGAGATGAACAAAAATGTTGATGTTGGAAACATAAAAGGTAGCAACAAAGAGATGAAAAGTTTGGAGTCTGAAGACATGGTATCAGGAGTTTTGTATGACAGGCTTCAGAGAGAAGTCATAAATTTGAGGAAGTCGTCTGATTTGAAAGACGAAACGTTGCATTCTAAAGACGAAGAAATCCAGGTAGGCTACTACTCTAAACACTCTCTCTCTCTCTCTGTGTGTTTTTGGATAAAGAAGATAGAAAAGGAGTTCACTGACTTCTTCTGTATTTTTGTCCTCCAGATGCTTATGAAAAAGATTGGAACACTGGCTAAAGCCTTAGAAGTGGGGTCGAAGAAAGTGAAGAGAGAAGCAGCAATACGAGAGAAGGATTCAGCATTAACAAAGGTGGATGAGAAGATGAGAAACACCAACTCATCCAAAAGGTTAGCAATATAAACTATGATCTTCAGTCGTGCAAATTGTAGCGATTCATAATGCTTTCCATTGTTTAGGTCTATGAACGCATCTTGAAGTTACATTGCCAGAAACGGGGAGACGTCTAGAGCTATGTAATGCGTGTCAAGATTTGTTCAATGTAAATAGGTAGCCAAACAATGTTGAGTAAATAATTGAGAGTTGATGATCAAGTTGTAGGGTGTGACTATTTGTCATAATTCATCTGATTTGCCTGTCTCACTGTACAAAAACATTCTGATTGCTGAGTAAATTATGTAATACATTATATGCTTTTTTATTATTTGCCAAATAGCTTTTGTCACATATACTTCCTATAGAAACAGATTTTCTGGTGATGCTCTTTAGTGTAAATATAGAGCAATAAATCAGAAGCTACGAAACCACTCAAAATCGGGTTGCTAAGCTACACTAAAAACAGGAAAATCTAGGCACGCTACAATTCAGGGATTGTAGCCAAACACGGCCTCCATTTCTTTGCCCGGTTTCTGATGGACTGAATCACCATATGTCTCAAATTGAGCTCCTCCATATTTTTCATTAGCAGCTGCAGCTGCTCCTTATTCACAACTATCTTCACTCTTTCTCCCACTTTGAGGCTGTGCTGCTGTTTCAGCAATGCCGCCAAAGGCAGCGTCTTTCCTTGATGATCTTCTTCATCAGGCAATGCTGCACAAATGCAATTCCCCATTTCTAATTTGATGCAACTCCAATAATCAAGCATCTACATTATATATGTTACTTCTCAGCATGTCGTGCAGGCCACCTTAGTTCACAATCTTAATTAACAAGTACTTAAAAATATAGTTTTTTATTATGTATTTCTGCAATGAGTTGCTAAATAATGTAGCTTCTGAATTCTTTATTTGCTATGTTAAAGAAACTGGACCTAATTAGAGGGGCTCTGCACCTTTGGCTTTGACTTTATCTCTTTAAGCTATTATAATAGTACCCAATTTTCAACAAATAAAGTCAAACTCTTGGCCAATGTGTGAATGAAAGGATGGATTGGAATTAGGAAGTCAACTTGTGGTGGTTAACTTAGGGGATGCTTTAATTAGAAATGCAGCAATAATACATCAAATTTTAATTAGGGCGGTTGCTGAATTCTAGTTGCATTTGCATGTGGGCAGCTAGACTATAGCTAATTATTATATATTAATTACATTTTATTGATTGATTATATTTACAAAATAAAACACACTAATTAGTCTAATCATCTAAATAAACCAGCAGCGACCTAAGCCTTTCCATCAGGCCATTCCATCTGTCTGGGGCCAGGAGCCCCCTCAAGTGTTGAATAAATTTTCTCGTATGTAGAGTAGGTACAAAATCAAAATATGAAAACCAACTATAGCTATTCGATTAATTAAGTTAGATTATTTTTATTGAAAATTAGTTCGAATATCTAATTTTTAAAAAAATTAATTGCAAATGAAATCTCAACTTTACATTTAATTGCAATTTAAAATTTTAAATAATTACAAATAAATTACAAACTTTAAATATTGTCGCAAATTAGACTGGGGGGCATCCCATTTTGTGACATGATTTGCCGACGTGACACCCCTTTTGTGCAAATTAAGCTTTTGGGTAGTCCTCATTTTGTCATGTACTCATATTTGCAAACCATGTCAAATATGGGTGCAAATGTGAGCTATCCATAAGTCTAAGTTACAACAATATATGTTTAAAGTTGAAGACTTATTTGTAATTATGCAAAATTTTAGATTAGACTTTAAGATTGTCTGGTAACTTAAAAATTATGAGCCTAATTTACTAATGTTACTTTGTAACTTAAAAATGCCCCTAATTTACGATTGTCTGGTGACTTAAAAATTATGAGCCTATTGTTTGGTAACTCAAATTTATGCCAGTGAGTAGCCGTTGCACCTAGGACTAATAATCATCACTTTCGTATGGCTTATTATAAAACTTGAATAAAGTAAAGGACACTGTTATTAACCCACATAAAAATGCTTTGTTCACCCACCTCTTTTTTAAAAAAAAATATGTTTAAAAAAATACTAATACATCCTCTATAAAAAATAAACATTATATTTATTAAACACTCATATTTTCAACATCATCCACAAATCTCAGAATTCACGTTAAATTTTCTACTTTTTTCACATACAATTGCACCATTAAAGAAGAAAAGGAAAAAAAAAAATGTATCATCTTAAAAGTATAAATCATAGAGACACAATTTAAATGAGATTAAAGTATTTTTTTTTATCTATAAATTGGTACACCATGAAAATAAAAGGAATTGTAGTTTTTTTTAAACGACAGGAAGTAGTGATGATGGTGGTTCAATTAAAATAAAAAAGAATTGTTGATGTGCTATTTTTTTAATTTCAAATTGATATGTGTGTATATATATATATAGTGATGGTGTAAACATTATATTAAGATTATAGTTGTAAATTTTAAGGGGGTGCATTAAGAAAAATAAAAAAATAAATAATATATATGGTAGGTTAACAATGTATTATTGTGGGTATTAATGCCCTAAAATAAATAATACTAGTAAAAGAGTAAATTGAAATTCATAATTGATTAAGGATCAGTGTTAATTGAGGACTACTCTTACACAGGTAGATTTCTCGTGAACCAATTACTCATTGAATACATTCTGCAAAGTCGTGGAAAAAAACTTATTAAGAAAAAAAAAAAGGTATTTTGAAAAAAAAAAAAAAAAAATTCTCAAAATATTATAAAATAATAATTTTAGAATATGTAAAATAAGTAGATTAAAGATATAGATTCAAAGGTTTTTTTTAAGTAATTAATTACTTTATTTAATTATAATTTACACATACAAAAGCATCTACTTAATATTGTCTCATTTACTTAAATGGACCCCCCCTCACCATACTTTTTAGATTGAGTTTCAATTAAGTTTTAAATTTTGAAATGTTGCTAATTAGAATCTAATTTTTTTTTCTTAATTTAAAATTCAATTTTGTTCCTTTCGCCTCAATGCGAAGTTTTATTTCTTCATTTTCTTCCTATACGATATGTACACCACTAATTTTTTTTAAATATTTATAATTTTTTTTTCTTATTTACAATCTGAGATTTAATATATATATATGTGGTTTTGAATTTTTGAACTTATTAATAAACTCCAAAATATTTATTATAAATATTCAAGTTTATTGCCAAAATTTAAAAAAAAATCACTTGAAAATTCATTTTTAAGTATAATTTTTACGAGTGCCAAATACAAATTATAATTTTTTAATTTGATATATTATATTTTAAAAATTGATTAGAAACGAAAGGCAAAATGAATCGGGTCTTAAATTGAGACAAAATGGTAAAATTAGATTTTAAATTGGGAAAAGAATAAAACATAAATCTTAATGTACACTTTAAAATTAAAGACTTGAATTGAGACTAACTAATTAAAATTGAGTTCTCACATAAAAATTCTCCATTTTATCTATTAAAATATTATAAATCAACCCTCACATTAAAATTTATGAAAAGTTAGATTAAAAAATAAAATAGGGATGGAAGGGGCAGTAAAACAACGTTTCCTCTTTGAAAGAAGCAGCAGTATTATGATATGTGTAATCACTCGATGTTATAAATATGAATGAATATATACAAACAAGAAAATATGATAAATTGTGAATGATGTTGAAATAGTTGATATTATTAAATGAATCAATCATTTCAAATTGAATTGTGAAGTTGGAGGAAAGTCCAGAGCCCATTAACAAAAGATAACAACAGTCATAGGAATCCAAAAAAGACGACATCACATCACCGTCTACTTTTATTGACACAATTAATAACATCCAATTACATCATGAACAGCCAATTACATTAGTAATTATTACTCTTTGTATATCCTTGATTTACAAATAAGAATTCGCCTTGCATTTGCAAGAAACATAAAAATGATTTAAAGTAGGATATCATGCGCACATGTATGATCATATATATCAAACAACCATGATCCATCAATCATGCATCACATGATGGAGCAAGCTTGAGGATTCTCTTCACTAAAATAGTAATCGCATCTGGTGACGTGGCATGGCCTATCATGGCCATACCCATAGTTATAACCATCGAAGCATGGTTGTGGCGGCGGCGGAACTACATTAAAACCATGGTAACATGGGCCCCCACCAAAACCTTCATAGCATGGCCCACAACATGTTCTCCCCGGATAAACTGGCGGGTATCCGTTTGCTGGGACCGGGGCGGGTGCCGGCTTTGGGGCAGGCGCCGGTGGCGCGGGCTTTTCTTTTGGCTTCTCGGGCTCCTTGGGCTTTTCGGGCTCAACGAATGTTACTTTAGGTTTTTCGGGTTCTTTGGGTTTTTCAATCACCACCACTTTATGCTTTTCGGGCTCCTTAGGCTTTTCGGGTTTTGCGGGCTCCTTGGGCTTTTCGGGTTCTTTGGGCTTTGGGGGATCTTTGATCTCAATGCTTTTGATCACCTTGGCACCTTTACAGCACAATTTATCTCGAAGTTTCTCAGGGTTGCAGCATACCACCGTAATTGTGACAGTATTTGCTTTATCATTGAATACTTGGTCTCTAATTTCTGTTGTCCAAAATATTTTTAGCATCACAAAATAATAATATACATAAATTAACTCAGTTTCTGTCCCAAAATAGAAAAAGTATTATGTGTGAATAATACTCTGAATAAAAAATTATAACTAGTGATACTCATGGCCGATTAAATTGACATGTTAGTTAACCCGAATCAGAAATGGATTATTGATCACAGTCTCGGTTAATATTAATTATATAATATAATAATTTGCGAAGAAAATATCATTTAAAAGGGAAAAGGATAGGACAAGAAAAGTGGACTATTGCTATCTATGGAATGATGAATATACGATGCATCAACTTGTGGTGCATAATTTAGAAGTCATCAATTATTGCCTCCTTACGAAAAATTGATGAGAATGATATGTATTTTATATATATACGATGTATATATGTGTGTGATCGTAAGCTATACCACTAAAGTACAAATACAAAATTGCACGTACGGAAGTACATAATGTTGATCAAATTTTCACTGTTGTCACGAAATGTACGTATAGATATACACACAAATAATTATAAAAAAAAAAAAGTGATGAATTAAAAGTTTAGGAAAACAGGGAAACTCACGGGGAAATTTGCAGAGAATTTTCTTTACTTTCTTGTAGCAGCAAGGACACTGGAGATCAACCTTGAGTACCATAACAGTCACCTGTTTAATTTCCTCCAAACAATTCAACGGAAAATGAATATATATGATAAATCACGGCTCTTAAAGTTAAATCAAATCTAATTGGTAACAGGATCAAACAATTGAATTAATGATCAAGAACCCCCATATAATAATTCCCTTTATAGAAAAATAAAAATTGATCAAGAAAAAATTAAGGAGATTTAGCCTACCTTCTCACCCATGGCTGTATAGAGCAGAGGTTCTGAGGTATGAAGATTTTGGTGCAAATTAAATGATGAGCGAGAGAGAGAGAGACTTTTGAGGATGGAATTAGTTTTGGGAAGGAGAAAATGAATACTACGTTGGGACACGTCTTGTATGGAAATAGAAGTTCAATTTTGATGAAATCATCAAATATGTCTCTCTCTAGACTCTCTCTCTCTCTCTCTAAGCTGGGGAGAAAGGGGTGTGCCTAAATTGCCGACTCTTTACTCCGTGTTTGCATGTGCTGGCTTTGATAGACACTCCTCACCTCACCTTCCTTTATTCTAATTCCTCACCTCACCTTCCTTTATTCTAATTGCCCTGTCCTGCCTGCATAAACAAGCAAATCAAACTATGATTTCATTTACTTAATCCTTTGGTTTGGTGAGATAGAGTTATAACTATGGCCTCTCTACCCACCATAGGCACTTATATATGACGCAATTTCTGAATATCATTTGATTTTATTAGACACGGGTGTAAAACTTGGTCACCCTGTAAATCATTAACTATATACTCCCTCCGTCCAATATTAGTAGGCCTACTTTTTGGGCAGTTATTTTTTGTCATAAGTTGGAGGGTATTATGAGGTATTGTGGGGTTTATTTATCAATAAAGTTATTGTTTATGGAAAATATAAGTATCATAGTTTCCATAAACAATAATTTGATTGATAAATGAACCTCACAATACCTCATAATACCCTCCAACTTATGATAAAAAATAACTGTCCAAAAAGTAGGGCTACTAATATTGGACGGAGGGAGTATTACTTATGGCTTATCATAATACTTTTACACACACAAACATGAAGAATTGTGTGAATATATATTGAGTAAATCTTATGCGAAACCATCTAATAAACATAAGATGATGAGATCGGGTATAAATTGGGCATGACGCATTAACATTTTGATATGGGCATGTGTTATATATTTTGTGATGTCTATAAATCGATCTCATACGAGTTTTTGTCATATATATTATGATCTTAATTTATAAGTGTAATAATATTATAGGATGAATGCAGCGCTATAATTTTATTCTATAAATAAGTTCTATTGAAAATTGACTTTAGGAATTTTTTAAATTTTTTTATTATCATAGCGTGTAGTGGAAATTTTCGAGATCTACAAAAGGCACGCTCGAGTTATTGAACTTAATGCTTCGATTTCTCATAAAATTAAACACAACATATATTAGTTGTAAAGATTTTGGGTATATGATCGTATGAGTTTTAATTAGGTGTTACTCTGAATATTTGAAGTAGATGAGCTACGTAACTTTTGTATCTAGGCTACTTCTCACCTAATTTTATTTAAGGAGCTGTCTAATCTATACAGATTAGTTGAATATAGCAAATAATTGTTAGAATACAAAAAGTCCATTAGTTTGGCCTGTAAGCTTTAACTATATATCCTTCCGGCATTATGCATGATATATATGACCTAATTTCTTCACAAAAATATGAACATATTTATGGTTCACATATTACATGTAAAAGGTAAACCACATTATTTTCAAATCATGTACAATGAGTTTGACCAAAAAAAGGCGCATGAGATGAAGTATTTGGCCTGGCTCTCACACGCCAGGACACCCTCAAATCTCAATGAGTTTATTTGTCATTTTTTTTATACTCGGTATTCAGTTCATGACTAATTCGAGAAATCCATAACTTACTGTCTTACTGTCTATTAGCACAGGAAGGAACCCTTTCAAGCCAAGACAAAATTATGTAAGAATTTATTCATTTTAAAAATCGATTGCACCTTTTTATATTTAAAACCTGAGACCTAGAGAATATATACTTCTAAGTCTCAAATTTTAACCACTAAACCAACCCCGGATCATTTCTCAATATCATTTACAAGTTATGTTTTTTATGAGAATGTTTTATATACATAATAATTTTATATATTTTATGATTTTTAAAATTTAAGTATTATAAAGATAGACAAAAAATTATGTTTTATACATAAAATTGTGTTGTACTCCATCTGTTTTATGATATTTTATTTATATGCACTGTAAAATATTTTCTTAATTTTACCCTCCCTAAAATTTATCCTTAATTTTACACTCGTTCCTCTTTTCTCAGTCTCTAATGAAATATATTAAAATTTAATTAGTAACTCATATTTAGTTGTGTAAATGATAGAAGAGTAAATCTGAAAAAAAAAAAAAAAAAACTGCAATTCTCTATAAAATGTTAAAAAAAAGCAATAAATATTATGAGAAGTGTAAATTTGTAAAAAGAATCATGTCCTTTAATTCGGTATAAATAAAATTTTTAAAGCAACAATATTAGGAAACTAAAGGATCATAATTTTTTTATGATTTTCTAATTTTATTTTTATCGTCATATTAAATTTATAGATAGCTAGCGCACATTTGGCTTTCAAAATTAATAATTCCAAAAATATTATTCTTTTGTTGAAGGCATTTTGGGTGCTACAATCATGCAATTGTTGCCCGGAGGCTAGAGAAAACAGAATATAATATATAATACTAAGGGAAAAAGTTTGGGACGACTTCAAGTTTCAACAACTGCGTACGGCCAAAACTAATGATCATACGAACAAAAATAGAAACGGCTCACACACCTAAAACCACTGCAGTTATTCCATCCAAGTAGAGTCGGCAATTTGGGCCCGACCCGCCCGATATATGGGCTGGGCTGGGCCCAAAAAAACCAGGCCAAACATTTTAATTTTTTTATCTATTTTATTTTTAAAAGATTATAATTAGTGTTGTTTTCTTTAAATGATATTTAGTGTTGTAATTACAAATATATTGACATACTTGATTTGATACTGCCATAATAAGAAATTTAGTGTTGTATATTTAGTTTTTAAATGATATTTAGTGATATTTAAATGATATTTAGTGTTGTATATTTAGTTTTTTTTAAACATACTTGACTTGATAGTTAATGTCATAATAAGGAATTTTATAAATGAAGCTCCTCAATTTTCAGTACTGTGGAATAAAAAAACTCTACCAAACAATTGTTGGAGTTATACGTGAAAGTATGCTTTTACTTTGTATAACTCATGTATTAAACACTTGTTTATGAGAATAAATCTTTTATCGCATTTGCTTTAGATATGATTGAATGTTGAATATTTATTGCAACCAGTTCATTATAAGTGGTACATGTTACATTGTAGTTAATGTGGTGATACCCGATCACGGAAGATCACATTAACGATTTTCTTGTAACTAAACGTACAAATTCACGACCTCGGTGGAATTGAACAATCCGCCGTGAAAGGTCGATGTGTACATCTCAGATTGACTTGTCTTGACCAAGAGATTGCACTAGCACATTTAATATGCGTTGAAGAGGACCTACAGCGAGGATAAATTCTTATGTTCTGAAATGTGAAGAATTAGACCTCAGTGGTTATTGATTTCTTAATCTTCGTCACTTAAATAGGACCGTGTGTGCTTAATGGTTAATGCTTTGATTCATGTTGGGTGAGAATCACCGTGACTTCGAACCTTGTGCTTTGGGCAGTAATATTAATCATACGACGGTTGCTAAGATTTAATACGGAGAAACGCGTGCGAGTACGGCTCGTGTGATTTGTCCCCTTGGTGGGCTCAGAAGTTTTATCGTACCAAATCTTGCAAGTGAAGAATCATTTTCTTCGGTACGGATAATAATGTTGAGCTGTCTTTACTCCAAGGTGAAATATGTTAATTAATTTAAAGCTATTCAGAAGCTTAATTAATTAATGGACTTGATAATTTTAAACGCGGGAAATAATAACCGGGAGCCCATATTATCGTAATATGGATTAAGATGGATAGTGCAATATTAATTTATTAGTGGTACTAATTAATATTAATGGGCTGAATTATATTGAGGCTCAATATTGAAATTCAGAAGCCCATTGGAGGTCCAATCTTAATTCTCCTAAAGGCCCCTCAAGTAGCCTATTAAGTAGCTCAATAATAATAAGGTGATTAAAATAAAAGAAAATATATTTGCTGATTTTTCTTTAATATTTTCGAAAATTTTAGATATGGAATAGAAGAAATTTTGTTGATTTTCTTGGAAAGATATTATGGAAGATAAGTATTCTTGGAATACAAGATTATCTCATAAATTCAAGAAGATCCAAATCTTGGATTCTTTTCCTTAGATTTTCGAAAATTATAAGCTTAATAAGGAGGGTGAGATTTTGTGGAATATTTTATTACGGAGAAAAGAATATATGGGATATATTCAAGATTTCTTATAGGCTAAGAAAAGATTTTCTCCACCCCTAAAATATATCAAAATTTTGGCCCCCTCGCTATTATAAATAGGGGATGATTATTTCATCCCCAAGTACATAATTCCATGTGTTGGAAAAATCAAGAGCAAAAATATTTTTCTTTTTCCTTAGTTATTTAATTGCTTGAAAGCACTTCCCACCGGTGATCAAGCGAGGCGAAAGAGAAATACTTGAGAAGGTTTTTTGGTTGGTAGCTGACTTGAACCGAAAATACTAACTTTCTACTAGTAGTTTCCCCGCAAGCGTACGGGTTCACTGTAGTATAAATAAGTATAGCGACCAAGTATATCGTACCCAAGGGAAGGAATGTATGCGAACAGATCCCTGAAGATCTACGCGTCGTAATTAATATGAGTGTATGTTTTTGGGTTTTTCTTAAAAGAAAATATAATCTAAACTAACTTACTCTACGAATGCAAAAAGGAAAATTAAACTAAGAACGTAGAAGTGTGTTTTCGAATATGAGATGATGATGCTTAGGATAAGAATTCCTACGTATACTAACGGAGTAGGTACATAATCAGAATAACCGTGACGTGCAAGAAATAACCTAAGTAAAAGATTATAAGATGAAAGCTCAAGAATTCAAACCCTAATACTTTATCCTAACAATCGACTTCACTAATCCACTAACAAGTTAATAGATAGTGCTTAATTAACGAGACCCTAATTTAACTAAGGTGATGCGGTCGTCCTCCCTAAATAAACCAGTAGATTAATTAACCCTTTCTAAACCCTCTCGTTAAGTCTACTAGTTGTTAAAGAGTGATAAGGTCGTCCTCTCTCTAACACTTTTCGAACGAAATTCAAAGGTAAAGTTAAGATTGATTTAAGAATTCATTAATTAAGAGAATTAAAACTAAACGTCACGAATTACCCTAATTACGTACCCACATCCTACTTCTACGAGTTCATCCTACCCTAAGCATGCAAGGGTTTTAGCTAGACATGGTTTTACCGATAACAAAAGCAATTGAAGAAATAACGAACATAAACATGATGATTTGAACTAAGAAATTATTAAACATAAACTAGGGTATTAAGAAATAAATGCTAAGAACTGAAATTAGATTGATAAAAACGAAGTCTCAAGTTTTTAACGTCAATGAGCTAATGAAAAGAAACTAAAATCGAAAACAAACTAAGAATTTGTAAGAAAACCTTGACTACACGTGAAAATTAAGCTTGCTCGTCTCTTCTCCTCTTTCTCTCTAAAAAAACTAACTCTAAAAGTGATGTGGTATGAAGTCATCTCCAAAAAGGTGTTCGAGACGAGTATATATAAGCATCTGGCCGAATCGGGAACTCATGGGCCGAGAAACGAATCTGGAGGCAAAAACATGAAAGTGCTCGAGCAGTACCCGCTCGAGCGGGGGCGCTCGAGCTCAATAGCTCGAATGCATCAAAAAGGGGTTGAGCGCTGGCGCTCGAGTGATATAGCCCGAACAATGCAATGGCTCGAACGGGGCCACTCGAGCTGCTCGAGTGCTCGAAATGTTATGTATGTTTTGGGCGCTCGAGTGGCCCTCCTCCTTCTTCAACTGATACTTTTCTTCTCGCGCACTAATACCAATCGTATTTCTTCGATATCTTCTCATCCGGGCATCCGTTTGAGTCGATTTAAAGTCCTACGAACTTAGTTTTTCGCCCTCAATTCACCTATGAGCATCAAAGAGATAAATTCATCGATATGTAAAAATAGTACTCAATTGACTCTAAATACTCAATAAAATCGACCAAAATTTGGTCATTTCTAGCTACGAATCATGACAATTTCACGCCTAATTAGTAGAAAGTCCCGTGATAATCAAAAGCCATATATACAAAAGGTACGTAGTCACATAATCTCTTAGTTTTCCGCCATAGATTTTATGTGAATTAATTCAACTTGCATGATGATAAAATTGTTGTTGGAATTATTATTTGAATTAATTAGGATTAATTCATGCTAGTAATAATTGAATTTAAATTCGTATTTAATTTTCATCCCGAATAGTTCTCGGGCACCCACATTTTCCCAACAACTGGTATCAGAGCCACGGTTTCGGGCTCTGATCTTTAAATTGGAATTTAAATTGTTTGACATTAAATTGAAAGTGGATAGTAGAATTGCTAAATCTTTTTTGCAGGTATCCAATTGTCATGATTTTAATGTTTATTTTTTTCAAGTGTGTGAATTAATTATTTTTAATTCGATTCGTTCGAATTCATTTTTCTCGTGAGAAAATCCACGAGTAGATTAGTTGTTTTTATTTTGATTTGTTCATTGTAATAGACTAGTCTAGATCTAGTTTTTATTTATTTTTTGTAAATAAATTGTAACCGGATAGAGATGAAGACGGAAACAAAGAATTAAAGACGACGTACCGGACGAAGCATGCATGCGTGGCGCGTGCATGGACGTGGGATCATACACGGGTTGGAAAAAGAGGATGAACGGCGAAACCCAAAGCATAGCGTGCGCAAGGCGCACAGCGCCGTGCACGACGGGTGCCCGACGCTGCACGGGCGCGCGTGTGAGGCATTACCTCTCGGCGTCTCGGCTGCCGCAGCCGAGAGGCGCGCGGCCCACCTCCGTGGGCCGACGCGCGTGGGATCTCGGGCCGTGAATTTTTTTTTTCTCGTTCTTGTTTTTGGTGTGATTCCAAACGAAATCGTGAACCCCAAAACGAAGTTGTCGAGACGAACAATGAAAAGCAACAAAGATGATTTCTCGCATCAAGACGTGAAGAAAATTAAACCGTGACAATTGGATTTGAGTGCCCCAATGTGTTTAATTTTGTTTTGATGGATGTTTTATTTCATGCACTTATTATTATTTGTTAATATGTGTTTGCATGATTATAATTGTCCAAGAAAAACCTTAGTTTCAAAAATTACTAAGTATGTTTCTTTAATCGCAATTTCTCGTTCTTCCTCCATTGGTTCTGAGGAGACTGATGGCCTTCTTGATATCCTTGGTTATTCCTCCATTGATTCTGAGGAGGTTGTGGACCAGGTGGTACAAATGGTTGGCCATAGGAAGGTCTTCCAAATTGATTGCCACCTTGTGGATACCCGCCTTGGTTATAATTAGGTCTTCCCATGTAGTTGGCCTCCTCTTGCTGACCTATGGGTTGGTCCATTTTCTCACTCACTACAGTACTCCCTCCAACCAGATTTTATCCCATCCCGAGGTTGCTTATCTTCTCCATCATCGCCATCAACAGCCTCCTCGTTCCCTCATTCTCCTCCAACTGATATGCTCTCTGAAATTCTGGGTCCTCGTTCCATTGCCCGGTATTCTTGACTATGTTATCAACGATCTCTCTACACCTAGTTGTACCACTATTCAGGAATGCTCCACTAGCACATGCGTCAAGGTGATCTTGACCCGCCTTGTTGGCTCCACAGTAGAAGAAAGCCATGATATCCCCCTCGTTGTACCCGTGGTGCGGGCACTCAATGAGCATGTTAGAGTATCTCTCCCAAGCTTGACGTAAGTCCTCTTTTGGCTTCTGCTTGAAAGATGAGATCTCTAGCTTTGCTTTGATCGTTCTAGACGGAGGATAAAATCGCTCGAGGAACAGATGCTCGAGCTCGGCCCATGTGGTTACACCTTCCCTTGGGAGCGTGTTATCATACCACTCCTTTGCTATTCCAGTTAAAGAGAAAGGAAACAACTAGAGCCTCTTGGCATCTTAAGACATGCCGTTATAATTGAAAGTCGAGCCAATCATCAGAAAATTTCTCAAATGGGTATGAGGATTCTCCTTCCCGACCTCCCCCTTGAATTGATTTTCAGTAAGTAACTTCAGGATTCCTGGGGAGATAGAGAAGTTGTTTGCCTCTAACGGAGGCAATGCCACTCCATCATAGTACCGTTGCGGCTGTGCCGCAAATCTTCCTCGGATTGCTACATCGTGGTCAGCGTTCTGAGGAACGTGTTGAGGGTATACAGGTGGTAGAGGTACTTGTGGAACTGGTGGTTAGTTATAAGCAGGAGGTGGAGGATACGAGTATGGTGGATATGGATATGGTGGGTATGGGTAAGGATAAGGTGGGTTGTTTTGTGGGTAGACAGGGTTGTTCTGAGGATGTTGGACAAAGTTGTGAGCTGGATTATTTTGATTGTGTGTACCCGGGTTTTGGCTCTGGCTTTCCCCTGACAGAACTTGATTCTGACTATTATTCCCTCCAGTGCCCTCAACCTGTTCCACTGTCTGATTAAACTTAGCTGCAGCATCATCCAACTCATTACTGATGTCCATGTTGTCGTTATCTCCCCAAGTAGTGTTCATCCTTCTTAAAAAGGCTCGATTTCTTCTTGCTATTGTCTCAGGATCAAGCTGTATTCTCTCCTCGCTCGTATCTCCTTGCGAGCGCATTTTCATAAACCTGAAACACTAACAGAAGAATCAAAACTCAACTGCCAAACTCGTAAGAATTAAACAGAAAAATAAATCACTCACTACTAACTACTAAGCTATCTCCAAGTCCTACTCAATAGACATACAACGCCATCCCCGGCAACGGCGCCATTGACTTGGACCGAACTTTACTAGCTTTTACTAGAAGCTACCCCACAAGCGTATGTGTTCACTGTAGTATCAGCAAGTATAAAGACCAAGTATATTGTACCTCGGGATGGGATGTATGCGAATAGATCCCTGAAGATCTACGCGTTGTAATTAATATGAGTGTGTGTTTTTGGCTTTTTAAAGAATTAATTCTAAACTAAGTTATACTAATTAAGCTAAAGAATGAATGAAACTAATTAACTAAGGGTTGTTTGTAGATATAAATGGGTGATGCTCAGGAGAGGAATCCCTAAGTATACTAACGGAGCCGACACATAATCAAAATAACCGTGATATGAAAGAAATAACCTAAGTATAAGATTGTAAGATGAAAAGCTTAAGAATTAAACCCTAATACTTTATCCTATCAATCGACTTCACTAATCCACTAAACAAGTTAATAGATTGTGCTTAATTAAAGAGACCATAATTTAACTAAGGTGATGCGGTCGTCCTCCCTAAATAAACCGGTAGATGAATAAACCCCTTCTAAACCCTCTCGTTGAGTCTACTAGTTGTTAAAGAGTGATAAGGTCATCCTCTCTCTAACACTTTTCGTACGAAATTCAAAGGTAAATCCAGAATTTATTTTAAGCGTTCATTAATTAAGAGAATTAAAACTAAACATCACATGTTACCCTAATTATGTACCAACGTCCTACTTCTACGAGTTCATCCTACCCCAAGCATACAAGGGTTTTAGCCTAGCATGGTTTTAGCGATAAAAGTAATTAAACAAGCAACATACATAAACATGACGATTTGAATTAAATAACTAAAAAGCATAAACTAGGGTTTGTAAGGAAGAAATTAAATCTAAGAACGAAAATCCAATAAATACTAAATCAAAGGTTTCAAGTGTCAAGTATCGAAGAAAGAAAGAAAAGAAAATTAAAATCAAACTCTAACTACGAATTCGTAATGTAAAAACCTCAATCAAACGTAAAATAAACTTGCTCAAACTCTTGGTGTGCTTCTCTCTCCGAAAACTATCTCTAGGCGTGAAGTGGTGTCCAAAAACTTGTTCGGAATGGGTATTTATAGGCAACGGGTTGATTTTCACACTCATGGGCCGAAATTGCCCTTATAGCACTCGAGTGCCCTTTGGTCGAGTCCTAGGACTCGAGCTCTAGGGGTCGAGTGCTTCATCTTTCCAGCGCTCCACAGGGACTCGAGCTTCCCCTGGTCAAGTGCCTAGGACTCAACCGAGTCTTGATCGAGTGCGCACTCGAGCGGTCGAGTCCTAGGGACTCGACCAAGCACCGATCGAGTGCTCTTTTCCTCCAGCGATCAACTAGGACTCGAGCTCAATATGGTCGAGTCCTTAGGACTCGACCTCTTCTTGCTTGAGTCCTCCTTTTTCGGGCCAAATGATACTTTTGCTCGTTCAGACTAGTACGTTTCATATTTCTTCCATATCTTCTCATCCGGGAATTCATTTGAGTCGATTCAAAGTCCTACAAACTCCATTCTTCGCCCTCTATCTATCTGCGAGCATCAAAGAGACAAATTCATTAATTCATGAAAATAATACTCACTTGATTCTAAATACTCATCGAAATCAATCAAAACACGGGCAATTCGAGCTCTAAAATCTAACAATTTCACGCCTAATCAACCCCCCTCCCCCAAACTTACCATGTTGCTTGTCCTCAAGCAACGAAATAATAAGTCAAGTGAAATTGTTAGGAAGAGTTAAGAATCAAATCATGCAAGTAATCGAGCTCAAGTTTCAAAGATCGTTCACACGTATACGAACTCACCCCCTTCATCATACTCATGCAAATAACAACAAGAATCACCAAGATCAAACATGGATGTGCACTCAACGATGTGTTTCACTCCTCCCAAATGTATAATAGTATTAAGGGACTCACTCAATCAATCAATCACACATATCAGCATCCATAGGCTTGTAAGCACTCTCAACTTCGACCATACTCTAGAAATCAATGCCGAATCAAAAAGGACTTTATCAAGGTTGTAACATAGGCACTTTGGACAGGTGGGGTAACTATATGGGGTAAGTGACTTAAGTGAATGGAGAATGAAAAATCAAATTTCAATACTTCAAGACGAGGAACAAAATACTTCAAACATCTTCATTCAATACACTTTTCAATTCCTCTACTTTCAACACTTCAATTTTTCTTTTCTCTAACTCATTTCACTTTTTAATCACCACACTTTTCTTTCTGTTTCACACAACTCACATGAGCTCATATTTTCTTTTGCTCATTCTTAAATTTTTGGTCTTTCCCACAACTCAAAACTTCATCACACCCTTCTTTTATCACAACTCAACCATCATAATTCCTTCTCTCAACTCAACTTAATCCCTCCTCATTCACAGTTTTCCTATTCTCCACTCAAATTGGGACAAAAGAGTTTAGGAATTTGGATAAGTGTTAAAATGTGCTAGCAAAATAATAGGCTGAGTCTCAAAAAGGCTAACAAGGGATAAATATCATTGGTAGGCTTTATTAGGCTAAGTGACTCAATCAAATCAAAGATGACCTAAGATCACATTCGGCATATCAAACTAGACACAATCAAAACGAGAGAGCACACACAAGTTCTAGCATCCTCTAAGGTGATGATCCACTCACAAACGAAGAGATTAATTCATGCATCAAAATCTCAAAAGGCTCAAATCTCTCGGCTTTCACATCCATGCTAGTCCTAGTGAATTCTCACTCTCATCACACTAGTACTCAAAAGGAAAATTCGTAAGCATACGTGTTTTTCTCTCAAATCAACTCTAACCTCCTACACTTACACAATAGACTCCCTAACTTAACTTCACAATTCACCCCTACTCATCAAATCATACTCAAGAACAACAATCAGCAAGTAGCAAGGGTTAATAAGCATGAAATAAATCAATCATCTCAATGAGTTCAACATAAATCAAAACCCGATAGTTTGAATAAGAATTCCATTACAGCCCCATAATCAATCACATCACTCAAACACATCAGTTCCCACTCAAAAGCAGAAAATAAGAAAAGAAAAGAGAAAAGAAACTGGGGGGAATCCCCATGAACATCAAGCATTTGGAGGCGGTGGTGGGCGGTAGCTCGGGTGATCCAGTCCTAAGTGAGAGACAAAGAATGCCTCCATCCATCTTCTCACATCTGAAACCTCTGATCGGACATCTTGGAATTCCCCTCGCATACTTGAAACTTCAGTGTACCACTGATTCTGAGTCGTGCAGAGTTGCATAACATCGGTACGCAATGCCTGAATGTCAGCTTCCACTCCTTGCCACTGTAGTTGGGTTGGGTGCCAACCCCCATGAGTTGGTGCTTCGGGCATCTCGAACTCGCTATCTTGAGGTACTTGGCCTCCTCCCATGGCGTTCTCCTCCTCCTCTTCATCATCAGCTCCTCTCTCATACTCTGCTTCTTCCTCTTCACCAGAGCCTCTAGTTCCACTCGTTCCAGCCTCACACCTCAACCTCTTCTTGGATCTTTGCTCCCAAAGCCCTTGGCTTATCAACCTCTCTTTGAACCTCTCCATCACACTCAAATGATGCTTCCCATTCATCCCAACGTTTTCCTTCTTCCATCCCTTCAATGTGACCAACTTCTCCTTCGGTAGAGGGAAAATCTCATCATTCGAGAGTCGGAAACAATAAACTCCCAACCAATGCTCGCACATATATGCACTGGACAAATGCTCGAAGTCTATGTCTCTTCCAATCAAAGGCACGACCATCGGCTCAATTTCTCCACTTCTCAATATGAGGGTTATTAGCCCTCCTCCTCGGACTTTCGACGTCTTCGCTCCCATCCTAAATGGAGTCTCGATCAAATGCTCAAGGATGTCTTTCCCGAAATCATGCTTCATATTCCTAAGTAAGCACCACATCCCGTAGAGCTGCTTTGTAGTAACAATCCCCATCTCCGACCTTGCATAGATCGTGTTTCCCAAAATTCGTTCCAAATATCGGATGACCGGATTCCTGATCAATGAAGCACGAGCAGTCTTGCACTTATACGTTTCAGCTGCTCCTACCGTGATAAGCTTCCAGAAGTGATTGGCATTGAATGAACTTGACTGGTGATTGTGACCCTCGTAAGATGGAAGCTTCAATGCTCGGTTCACAGCAACCACATCGTATGTATACCAAACGTTCTGAACCATGAACTCGACACACGGGCGTCTAATTTTTACCAC
This sequence comes from Ballota nigra, assembly GCA_947034835.1. NCBI lineage: Eukaryota > Viridiplantae > Streptophyta > Magnoliopsida > Lamiales > Lamiaceae > Ballota > Ballota nigra. Next base: position 28,582,258 of record OX344730.1, read on the forward strand.
TTTCCCAGCCACCAACTTCCATCTATACGCATGTTCGCTCCAATGTCTTCCGTAATCAATATTCCACCGGGAGGGCAGCAACCCTTTCTTGCATAAATCCTCGGTCACCTCTTCTAATTCAGCACCCATTATCCATCTATCCTCATATCTCGTAGGCGGAGCCATGGCCTATTTTGTCAAAACATTCAGAGAAACGTCAATACTCGAGGATAACATTTTCATCACAAATCAACCCAAGTAACATCTCATTCTCATAGACATTCATTTGTGCACCTAAATTCGCATAGAGGTATCATTCTTCTCTCAAAGCCTATCCATCCAACTCAATTTTCTCATAATTCATCAACCAAACTCCAAGCATAAGTCTATCATGAAGTGACATCACAAAGTTTGCAATTTACATGCTCAAGACTCAATTTACACCCAACTATCCACTCATCTATCTCAAAATTCATCAATTGTTACTCAATAAGCAATACCCACAATACTTCAAGCATTCATGCACTTTCTCTCTCTAGAAATTCACTTATTCTACTCACTCCATCTCAAAATTACAAGTACAATTGGCAAACCCATAGCATATGAGCACAATCTCTCCACAATGAATCAAGAAATATTGGATAAATCAAGAAATCCCAAATTCGCATCCAAAACCTAGAACTCTAATTCTCATGTTTAATTCAAGTTTAATCCAAGTCTAAACTGAGAAAAAATAGAGGGGAGTAAGAAATTACATACTGTGGAACAAGAAATTCATGCTCTTGTTATGATTTATATGACAAATTGAAGAAATGGATTGAAAATGGAGAGGGACGAAAATTTCAGCAAAATTGCCCCTTTTGGTGTGTGTAAAAATGTATGGGAATGGGTATTTATAGGGGGAAAAGAACTAGGGCCAAGAAGAGACCAGACAAGGCTCAGCCCGCATCGATCGAGTCCTAGGACTCGAGCACTCATTGATCGAGTGTGCACTCGAGCGGTCGAGTCCTTAGGACTCGACCAAGCCTCGGTCGAGTGCTCCTCTTTCCCTGGAAAACACATGCACTCGAGCCAAGAGTGATCGAGTCCTAGGACTCGACCTCTTTGGCTTGAGTGCTACTCCAAAATACATTTTTAAACGTTTTCCACCCCGATTTTGAAAATTAACGAACAACACGAGTACTAACCTGGAAAACCCCTCGATTTAAGCAAGATCGCTCATTCGATCGAGGAATCGGGGTCTCTTCCAACGTACTTTTCAACGATCCAACTCACCGCACACTTATATACTCACACTCAATTCACTTCAACTTACTTCATGCATCAATTTTTTCAAAAAATTTGACCACTTTTTCATCAGAATTTTGTGTACAAACTCGAAGTACGAATACACACCCCCCCCAAACTTTGTTCTTGCTACGCAATAATAAAGTTTGAAAAGAATGAGTACGAACGAGTACGTGCACTAAATTCTCATTAACTTCAATCACTATCAATGCAAATCAATGAGCAAATAAAAACTTCACCCCCCAAACTTCGACTTTGCAAAGAGGTCTATGTTTGGGGTTCGTTCGGGTTACCTCATACACCACAATCGAATGCTTTACTACTCGACACATCTCCATCTTCATGAATTGTTGCTCCTTAGGCTCAAATACATAAATCAAGCAACTCAAGCCAAGCCTACACCAAAAGTCTCAAACAAACGAGGTTAACACATACGATCCACACAACGAAAAAAAACGAACAAAAATCATAAAAGCAAGTAAAAATGGGTTGCCTCCCATTAAGCGCTAGTTTTAAGGTCCTAATGCTGGACCGAGCTCGAAGGAGCTCACGGGACTTGAGACTCTAAAATACCTCCCTTATTCTCATAAGAGAAGTTGTAGAATTTCTTTACTCGATGTCTGTTCACCATGAATACATCTACATCCTCCTTCTCGACTTCAAGGAATCCACTCTTATGAACTTTCTTCACCACATACGGTCCGTTCCACTTGGACTTGAGCTTTCCACCAAACAACTTCATCCTCGAATTGAATACGAGGACTTAATCTCCAACTTGGAACTCCTTCTTCCTCAATCGAGCATCATGCCATCTCTTAGTCTTCTCCTTGAAAATTTGGGCACTCTCATAGGCACTATCTCAAAACTCCTCCAACTCATGCAATTGAAGTAGTCTCTTCTCACCCACCAAGGCACTATCAAAATCCAGCTTCTTGATTACCCAATACGCCTTATGCTCCAACTCCACGGGCAGGTGACATGCCTTTCCAAAAACTAATTGATAAGGAGACACCCAAGAGGGGTCTTGAAAGCTGTCCTATACGCCCACAGCGCATCATCAAGCTTCAATGCCCGATCCTTCCTACTAATGCTCACCGTCTTCTCAATGATCTCCTTGATTTGACAATTCGACACCTCTGCAAGACCATTAGATTGAGGGTGATAAGCAGTAGAGACTCGATGACTTACCTCATACTTTGACAACAACTTTTACATCCACTTGTTCATAAAGTGACTACCCCCCATCACTAATCAAAGCTCTTGGGACTCCATATCTAGTAAAAATATTCTTCCTCAAGAACTCAATCACCACTCGGGAATCATTCACTCTTGTAGGGACAACTTCAATCCACTTCGAGACGTAATCGATGCACACGAGAATATACAAAAATCTATTGCTAGGAGAAAATGGACCCATGAAATCAATCCCCCATACGTTAAATACCTCGACTTCCATGAATACGTGCAACGACATCTCGTCTCTCTTAGTAATAGAGCCAAATCGTTGGCACTTATCACACCTTCTTACCCATTCCATGCAATCTTTCAAGAGAGTCGGCCAATAAAAACCAGATTGAAGCACCTTTCTTCCGGTCTTCTCTCCACCCAAATGTCCTCCACATGGCAAGGCGTGACAATGCCTGATGATATCACCCACTCCTCCTCTGGCACACACCTTCTCAACACATGATCAATCCCTCTTTTGAACAAGTATGGATCGTCCCAAATAAATTCTCGAACTTTCTTCAGAAACGCCTTCCGGTGCAACGAGTCCATCTCCGCCGGTAACTCTCCACTTGCTAAATAATTAGCATAATCAGCAAACCACGACGTTTTCCCTTCAACTCGATATACCAGAATATCTCCTAAACCAAATAGCTTCTCGTCCGGAAATTCATCATTCACCTCTCGATCTTCCACCGTGTTCTCCTTGGTAAGCTCCAACCTCGAAAGGTGGTCGGCTATCACGTTCTCACATTCCTTTTTATCTCGAATCTCAACATCGAATTCCTGAAGTAATATGATCCAACGAATGAGACGGGGCTTTGCATCTTTCTTGCTCATAAGATACCGAATCGTTGCGTGGTCCGTATATACTATTATTTTCATCCCTACTAGGTAGGGCCGAAATTTATCAAAGACATACACGACCGCTAACAGCTCCTTTTCGGTCATAGTGTAGTTCACTTGAGCAAAATTCAGCATCTTTGAGGAATAGTAAATAGCGTGAAAACGCTTCTCTCGAATCTGCCCCAAAGCAACCCCCATTGCAAAGTCGCTCGCATTACACATAAGCACAAACGGGCTAGACCAATCCGGGGTCACAAGTATCGAGGCATTCACCAATACTTCTTTCAACCTGTTAAAAGCCACTAAACACTCATTAGTAAACTCAAAGGCGACTTCTTTTTCAAGAAGTCGCAAAAGGGGTTTAGCAATTTGTGAAAAGTCTTTTATGAAACGTCTATAGAATCCTGCATGTCCTAGAAATGACCGAATTCCCTTCTCGGTCAAAGGTGGTGGAAGCTTCTCAATAGCAATCACCTTTGCCTTATCAACCTAGATACCTTTCGAGGATACATGATGTCCAAGAACAATACCCTCTCTCACCATGAAGTGACACTTCTCCTAATTTAGCACCAAGTCCGTCTCTTCACACCTGCTCAACACAACTTCAAGATTGATTAGACATTTATCAAACGACTCCTCGTAGACGGAGAAGTCGTCCATGAACACCTCCATAATCTTTTCAATCAACCCATGAAATATAGCCATCATACACCTTTGAAAGGTGGCGGGTGCATTACACAACCCAAACGGTATTCTCCTAAAAGCAAAAGTCCCATAGTAGCAGGTGAAGGTGGTTTTCTCTTGATCCTTGGGGGCTATCATGATCTGGTTATACCCCGAATACCCATCTAAGAAACAATAATACTCAAAACCACCTAATCTATCTATCATTTGATCAAGGAATGGTAGAGTAAAGTGATCCTTACACGTTGCCTTGTTCAACTCCCTATAATCTACACACACGCCATCCCGTCACTAATCTAGTGGCTACCAATTCATTAGACTCAGTCTTAATCACCGTGGTACCCCCTTCTTAGCAACTACGTGTAACGGACTCACCCATGGACTATCAGAAATCGCAAAGATCATGTTGCTATCTAACAACTTTAAAACCTCCTTATGTATCACCTCTTGAATCACCGGATTGACTCTACGTTGATTTTGCACTACAACTTTTCTACCCTCTTCTAATCTAATCCTATGCATGCAAATGGAAGGACTAATTCCCTTAATATCTGCGATAGACCATCCTATAGTAGATTTGTGCTTACGAAGCACTATTAAAAGTCTCTCAAGCTGATCGTCAGATAAAAGAGCAGATACAATTACCGGGTACTTCTCGATTTCATCAAAGTAGGCGTACTTGAGGTGATTCGGGAGTGGTTTCAGCTCCTTTTTCGCCTCCAATGGTGGCGCCTTATCAAATATCTTCTCGAAAGTCGACTCCTCAGCTTCCAAGTCGTCCTCATCCTCTACTTTCTTAAATTCCTATAACTTGACATCTTCATTATCTCTCAAGATGTCATAATAATCAAGATCATAAGAATCATAAGATCGATCGTCAGGGATAGGATAATCAAATTGATGAACATAGAAAGAGAAAGGGTCTAGAAGTGTGTCTTCAACACAAGTGTCCATGATGTCAATGAAGTGACAACTCTCATCTCCTATAGGGTATTTCATAGCTTCATAAATATCTATCTTCACTTCTTGATCATCAACTTTGACTGTAATCTTCCCATTCGCCACATCAAGTACCATCCCGGCTGTGGCTAGAAACGGTCTCCCTAAAATCAGCGGCCCATGCTCATCCTCCTCCATATCGAGTACCACGAAGTCGACGGGAAAAACGTGATTCTCCACCGTCACTAGAACGTCCTCCACCTCTCCTTGAGGTCTAGTGATACACCTATCAACAAGCTAGAGAGTCATCATCGTGGGTTGAAGCTCACCCCCATCCAACTTCTTGAACAACGACAGAGGCATCAAATTAATGCTTGCCCCTAGATCACACAAAGCTCTTTTCTTGATCTCGTTCCCGATATCACACAAGATGGTAAAGCTGTCGGGATCCTTCAACTTGGGAGGAAGCGCCTTGTGCACCATAACACTCACCTCGTGGTTCAAGTGCACTAGCTCGGGTCCATCCACTCTCCATCTCTTCGCTATCAAGTCCTTTAGGAACTTGACGTAGTTAGGCATATGTTCCAAAGCATCATAAAAAAGAATGTTAATATTTAGCTTTTTAAAAATATCAAGGAATTTTGCAAACTTTTCATCTAGTTTCTTTTTCATAAACCGTTGTGGATATGGGACATGTATCACAGATTTGGGTACCCCCCATTCACCCTCTCAGTTTCTTTCACATTCTTCCTTGCTTCCTTTGCCTTCTTTCACTTTGGGACTCTCTCAATCTCCTCAATGCCTTCCTCAAGGTCTTTTCCTTTCTGGGACTCATCCATTTCTTTACTCTTCTGAGTGCCTTCGCCCTCAACCCCTTTCTCAATTCTACCTCCTCAATTTCATCTCTAACTTCCTCAGGCTCTTTCCCTTCTATCTCAACCTCTCCTTGGGGCGTCTCTGAGTCAGCAGACATCTGAGGACCATCATATTTGGTCCCACTTCTCAACTCAATAGCTTTGCATTGCTCCTTTGGGTTTCCCTCGGGCATTGAGGGATATTTGACCGGCTCTCTTGTCTGAGACTTTGCAATTTGACTAATTTGATACTCGATAGAAGTGAACCTACGATTGTTCTCTTGTTGAGCTCTATTTAGATCAATGTCCCTTCTTTGGAGTTCTTGATCACGCTGATCACCTTTCTTATGCAATTCTTTCACATTATACTCCAATGAGGACAATCTCTTGCTTCCTTCCTTCACCTTCTGAAGGATAGCTCTCAACATCTCCTCAGTCAAGGAACCGCCTTCACCACCTGGGGGTTTTGAACCTGGATCAACACCTGGAGGAACTGTGATTCCGGCCTTCGGATTGGCATATGAGAAATTCTCGTTCTTCCTCCATTGGTTCTGAGGAGGCTGCTGGCCTCCTTGATATCCTTGGTTATTCCTCCATTGATTCTGAGGAGTTTGTGGACCAGGTGGTACAAATGGTTGGCCATAGGAAGATGTTCCAAATTGATTGCCACCTTGTGGATACCCGCCTTGGTTATAATTAGGCCTTCCCATGTAGTTGGCCTCCTCTTGCTGACCTGTGGGTTGGTCCATTTTCTCACTCACTACAGTACTCCCTCCAACCAGATTTTATCCCATCTCGAGGTTGCTTATCTTCTCCATCATTGCCATCAACAGCCTCCTCGTTCCCTCATTCTCCTCCAACTGATATGCTCTCTGAAATTCTGGGTCCTCATTCAATTGCCCGGTATTCTTGACTATGTTATCAATGACTTTCTTCTACACCTAGTTGTACCACTGTTCAGGAATGCTCCACTAGCACATGCGTCAAGGTGATCTTGACCCGCCTTGTTGGCTCCACAGTAGAAGAAAGCCATGATATCCCCCTCGTTGTACCCGTGCTGCGGGCACTCAATGAGCATGTTAGAGTATCTCTGCCAGGCTTGACGTAAGTCCTCTCCTGGCTTCTGCTTGAAAGATGAGACCTCTAGCCTTGCTTTGATCATTCTAGATGGAGGGTAAAATCGCTCGAGGAACAGACGCTCGAGCTCGGCCCATGTGGTTACACCTCCCTTGGGAGCGTGTTATCATACCACTCCTTTGCTATTCCAGTTAAAGAGAACGGAAACAACCCGAGCCTCTTGGCATCTTCAGACATGCCGTTATAATTGAAAGTCGAGGCAATCATCAGAAAACTTCTCAAAGGGTATGAGGATTCTCCTTCCCGACCTCCCCCTTGAATTAATTTTTAGTAAGTAACTTCAGGATTCCCTGGGGAGATAGATAAGTTGTTTGCCTCTACCGGAGGCAATGTCACTCCATCATAGTACCGTTGCGGCTGTGCCGCAAGTCTTCCTCGGATTGCTACATCATGGTCAGCGTTCTGAGGAACGTGTTGAGGGCATACGGGTGGTAGAGGTACTTATGGAACTGGTGGTTGGTTATAAGCAGGAGGTGGAGGATACGGGTATGGTGGATATGGATATGGTGGGTATGGGTAAGGATAAGGTGGGTTGTTTTGTTGGTAGACAGGGTTGTTCTGAGGATGTTGGACAAAGTTGTGAGCTGGATTGTTTTGATTGTGTGTACCCGGGTTTTGGCTCTGGCTTTCCCCTGACGGAACTTAATTCTGACTGTTATTCCCTCCAGTGCCCTCAACCTGTTCCACTGCCTGATTAAACTTAGCTGCAACATCATCCAACTCATTACTGATGTCCATGTTGTCATTATCTCCCCCGGCAGTGTTCATCCTTCTTAAAAAGGCTCGGTTTTTTCTTGCTATTTTCTCAGGATCAAGCTGTATTCTCTCCTCGCTCGTATCTCCTTGCGAGTGCATTTTCATAAACCTGAAACACTAACAGAAGAATCAAAATGCAACTGCCGAATTCGTAAGAATTAAACAGAAAAATAAAGCACTCACTACTAACTACTAAGCTATCTCCAAGTCCTACTCAATAGACATACAACGCCATCCCCGACAACAACGCCATTGACTTGGACCGAACTTTACTAGCTTTTACTAGAAGCTACCCCGCAAGCGTACGGGTCCACTGTAGTATCAGAAAGTATAGAGACCAAGTATATCGTACCTCGGGATGAGATGTATGCGAATAGATCCTTGAAGATCTACGCGTCGTAATTAATATGAGTGTGTGTTTTTGGCTTTTTAAAGAATTAATTCTAAACTAAGTTATACTAATTAAGCTAAAGAATGAATGAAACTAATTAACTAAGGGTTGTTTGTAGATATAAATGGGTGATGCTCAGGAGAGGAATCCCTAAGTATACTAACGGAGCCGACACATAATCAAAATAACCGTGATTTGCAAGAAATAACCTAAGTATAAGATTGTAAGATGAAAAGCTCAAGAATTAAATCCTAATACTTTATCCTATCAATCGACTTCACTAATCCACTAAACAAGTTAATAGATTGTGCTTAATTAAAGAGACCCTAATTTAACTAAGGTAATACGGTCGTCCTCCCTAGATAAACCGGTAGATGAATAAACCCCTTCTAAACCCTCTGGTTTAGTCTACTAGTTGTTAAAGAGTAATAAGGCAGACCTCTCTCTAATAATTTTCGTACGAAATTCAAAGGTAAATCCGGAATTTATTTTAAGTGTTCATTAATTAAGAGAATTAAAACTAAACATCACATGTTACCCTAATTATGTACCAACGTCCTACTTCTACGAGTTCATCCTACCCCAAGCATACAAGGGTTTTAGCCTAGCATGGTTTTAGTGATAACAAAAGTACTTAAACAAGCAACGTACATAAACATGACGATTTGAATTAAATAACTAAAAAGCATAAACTAGGGTTTGTAAGGAATAAATTAAATCTAAGAATGAAAATCCAATAAATACTAAATCAAAGGTTTCAAGTGTCAAGTATCGAAGAAAGAAAGAAAAGAAAATCAAAATCAAACTCTAACTACGAATTCGTAACGTGAAAGCCTCAATCAAACGTAAAACAAACTTGCTCAAACTCTTGGTGTGCTTCTCTCTCCGAAAACTATCTCTAGGCGTGAAGTGGTGTCCAAAAACTTGTTCGGGAAGGGTATTTATAGGCAACGGGTTGATTTTCACACTCATGGGCCGAAATTGCCCTTATAGCACTCAAGTGCCCTTTGGTCGAGTCCTAGGACTCGAGCTCTAGGGGTCGAGTGCTTTATCTTTTCAGTGCTTCACAGGGACTCGAGCTTCCCCTGGTCGTGTGCCTAGGACTCGACCGAGTCTTGATCGAGTGCGCACTCGAGCGGTCGAGTCCCTAGGACTCGACCAAGCACCGATCGAGTGCTCTTTTCCTCCAGCGATCAACTAGGACTCGAGCTCAATATAAGGACTCGACCTCTTCTTGCTTGAATCCTCCTTCTTCTGGCCAAGGTGAGTGTATGGTGTGTGTGTTTCTCTATCTTTTGTGCTCTCTTGCCCGTCTTTCTTGTGTTGAACTCATCACCATGCACTCCTATTTATAGGTGTCAAATAACTAGTCATTGGAAGCTAGAAATTCGAACATCTATAAATTAAGGAATATACTCAATCATCTTGATTGATTATATGATTGATTGGTTGACTATTTCTTTGATTGATTCTTCTTCGATCTACAACCAATCTTCCTTAATATCAGTTGACTTCCCTTTCTTGATTCTTTTTATCTTTGAATCACAAGATCTTCTTGGTAGAGTAGTCTAGTAGAGCTCATCTGGTAGAGCACATATGGTAGAGTAGTCTGGTAGAGCTCATCTGGTAGAGCTCATCTGGTAGAGTAGTCTGGTAGAGCTCATCTGGTAGAGCTCATCTGGTAGAGTAGTCTGGTATACCTCTTCTTGTCTACCTCATCTGGTCCTCTACCTCATCTGGTCCTCTACCTCATCTGGTCATCTACCTCATCTGGTCCTCTACCTCATCTGGTCATCTACCTCATCTGGTCATCTACCTCATCTGGTCTTCTACCTCATCTGGTCTTCTACCTCATCTGGTCTTCTACCTCATCTGGTCCTCTACCTCATCTGGTCTTCTACCTCATCTTGTCCCAACCTCATCTTGTCCAGGCCTCATCTTGTCCCGACCTCATCTTGTCCAAGACTCCCCTTGTCCAAGTCTCATCTTATCCAAGACTCCTCTTGTCCAAGACTCCTCTTGTCCAAGTCTCATCTTGTCCAAGACTCCTCTTGTCCAAGACTCATCTTGTCCAAGACTCATCTTGTCCAAGACTCCTCTTGTCCAAGTCTCATCTTGTCCAAGACTCCTCTTGTGCAAGACTCCTCTTGTCCAAGTCTCCTCTTGTCCAAGACTCATCTTGTGCAAGACTCCTCTTGTCTGGGACTACCCTTGTCCTGGACTCCTCTTGTCCGGGACTCCTCTTGTCTGGGACTCCTCTTGTCTGAGACTTCTCATGTCTGGAACTCATCTTGTTCGGGACTCCTCTTGTCTGGGACTCCTCTTGTCTCGGACTCCTCTTGTCTGGGTCTCCTCTTGTCTGGGACTCCTCTTGTCTAATTCCCTTCCCCCTTAGCCTAAGACCTATTCTAGTCCTAGACTAGTTACCAGTTCTTATTTTAACATCTTCAAAACATCTAATCTATATCCCAAAAATTTCCCCCTTTTTGATGATGTTAAAATGAAAGAACTGAATTTAAACAAGACAAGAGAAAATTGAAATCTTAAGATAAGAAGTCTAATCAAGCAGGGTCAACTGATCTTCCCCCTAAAAATATGCTCAGCTGATATTTGGGGCATAATATCAGCTGGTCTTCTTGTGTATCTGCAAGCAATCAAGTTTTTGGTATCCTTTTGGGTCCAGGGGGGTTAGCACAACATTTAGGAAGCCACAAGAATAGATCATCCCTTTTTGAATCAGGTGATCTTATCTTTCTTCCATACATATCCACAAAAACACACTGAACATAAGAAGCTCCGACATGGTTATTTCTTCTAGAGGCTCTTCTTCTCTTATGAGCTTGTCCAGTAGAAGGAATAACTTGTCTTAATGAAACAGTCTTGAAATTTTGTTGATAAGGATAAGTCTTGCTAGAACCATCAAAAGTTCCAGCTGGTCTGGCAGATGACTTAAAAGTCTTCTGCAGCTGAGTAGGAGTCAGCTGGGACTGCTTCTTTTGAGAAGGTCCAGGCTGTTTTCTACTCTGCTGACCTTGCTGAGGTCTTTTAAAATTCCTCCTCTTCCTTTTGGGTTTTTGAGATTTAGAACTCATATGCCCGTTAGGTTGAGTTGTCTGGTCAGCTGACCTCTTTCCCTTATCAATAAAATTACTAGACTTTTCTTCTTTCTGAACATGTGAGGATTCAGGTTTGGAATAACCAAGGACTGTCTTATCATGCTCTCTTTGAGATGAGACAGCTATGTGTGACACAACATTGTTTGTTGTAGTCAGCTGCTCCAGTCTCAGCTTGAGCTTGTCCTCACTATCTTTTACAATTTTATTTTGATGGAAGAGTTCATCGAACTTAGCTTTCAGCAGAGTATATTCATTATCTTTCTCAATGTTTTCAACAAGCAACTTTTCTATCAGCTTAGTTTGTTCATCACATCTAGTTTTCAAGTCAGTGGACTCTTCTACCAGTGTTTGAACCTGTTCAGCTGGTAGATCAGTTGGGTTGCCTAAACATTGTGAAAGCTTCTGATTTTCTGCTTTCAGCTTTGTGTTCTCATCTTCTAACTTTTGACAAAGTTGTACAGATTTTTGGAGATCTAATAGCAAATTTTGCGTATAAGACTCCTCTGATTGTTCAGAAAAAGAAGAATAAGAAGAAGAAGAGGGAGTTCGATTACATACCTCATCTGTCATAAGACATATCTCTTCGCTTGGTCCAAAATTTGATGATGAACCAGAAGTGGATACCTCTTCTTCCTCGGCTGTGAAGCTTCTTTTGGAGTGACTCCTAGTGTATCTTTTATTTCTTTTCTTCGAACCCATTTCTGCAAGGAATTATTAGCACAAAAAAAATATTTGGGTTTTTCAAAAAATTGGATCTGTCCTGGTGACCACCAAAAGATTTTCAAAGCAGTGGTCTAGGACACACTGCTCTGATACCACTTGTTGGTCCCAAAAATATTATTTGCGGAAAGCATTTTATTCTTAATTTTAAGAAAAATCCTTTTTAAAGTGCTAAAATTAATTATGCAGAAATTATAAATAAAAATAGTAAATAAAAGAGTCACGAGAATTTTTATAGTGGTTCGGATATAACGATCCTACGTCCACTCTCCCTTTCACCAAAGGGGTCTGACTCACCAACCAACTTACTTACTCACTGGAATTGGGAAGTACCAGCTCCTTCGTACAACTTACAACAACCTTTCAATGTAGTGAATAGGTTGAGTAATATTCCAACTAGAACTCCTAAAAGAGTAGATAAAATACTTGTATGAACAAGGTGAGTGTATGGTGTGTGTGTTTCTCTATCTTTTGTGCTCTCTTGCCCGTCTTTCTTGTGTTGAACTCGTCGCCATGCACTCCTATTTATAGGTGTCAAATAACTAGCCGTTGGAAGCTAGAAATTCAAACATCTATAAATTAAGGAATATAATCAATCATCTTGATTGATTATATGATTGATTGGTTGACTATTTCTTTGATTGATTCTTCTTTGATCTACAACCAATCTTCCTTGATATCAGTTGACTTCCCTTTCTTGATTCTCTTTATCTTTGAATCACAAGATCTTCTTGGTAGAGTAGTCTGGTAGAGCTCGTCTGGTAGAGCACATCTGGTAGAGTAGTCTGGTAGAGCTCATCTGGTAGAGCACATCTGATAGAGTAGTCTGGTAGAGCTCATCTGGTAGAGTAGTCTGGTAGAGCTTATCTGGTAGAGTAGTCTGGTACACCTCTTCTTGTCTACCTCATCTGGTCCTCTACCTCATCTGGTCATCTACCTCATCTGGTCCTCTACCTCATCTGGTCATCTACCTCCTCTGGTCCTCTACTTCATCTGGTCATCTACCTCATCTGGTCATCTACCTCATCTGGTCCTCTACCTCATCTGGTCCTCTACCTCATCTGGTCTTCTACCTCATCTGGTCCTCTACCTCATCTGGTCCTCTACCTCATCTTGTCCCAACCTCATCTTGTTCCGGCCTCATCTTGTCCCGACCTCATCTTGTCCAAGACTCCTCTTGTCCAAGTCTCATCTTATCCAAGACTCCTCTTGTCCAAGACTCCTCTTGTCCAAGTCTCATCTTGTCCAAGACTCCTCTTGTCCAAGACTCCTCTTGTCCAAGTCTCATCTTGTCCAAGACTCCTCTTGTGCAAGACTCCTCTTGTCCAAGTCTCCTCTTGTCCAAGACTCCTCTTGTCTGGGACTCCTCTTGTCCAGGACTCTTCTTGTCTGGGACTCCTCTTGTCTGAGACTTCTCTTGTCTGGAACTCATCTTGTCCGGGACTCCTCGTCTGGGACTCCTCTTGTCTGGGACTCCTTTTGTCTGGGACTCCTCTTGTCTCGGACTCCTCTTGTCTGGGTCTCCTCTTATCTGGGACTCCTCTTGTCTTGTCTAATTCCCTTCCCCCCTTAGCCTAAGACCTATTCTAGTCCTAGACTAGTTACCAGTTCTTATTTTAACATCTTCAAAACATCTAATCTATATCCCAACACATACTTTCACGAATAACTCCAACAATCTCCCACTTATACTTAAAGTCTGCTTTTTAGTATACACCATGCATGTCTAGTGTAGTAGCTCTACGTGACATCTCATGTCAACCTACACTAACCTAATAATTCCTCCCACTTATACTTAAAGCAGATTGGCAATAGTTTTGACTCCCATTCCATCAACATGTCTCTCGAATGTACTCTGAGGCAGACCCTTTGTGAATGGATCCGCTAGGTTGTCTTCCGATGCTATCTTTGTCACCTCTATATCTCCTCTCTTAATGATTTCTCGTATAAGATGATATTTTCTTTCTATGTGTTTGTTGGCCTTGTGGGCTCTCGGTTCCTTTGAATTTGCAACTACTCCAGCATTGTCACAATAGATAGTGATCATGTCGGGCAAATTCGGAACAACATCCAAGTCCACTAAGAAGTTCTTGAACCATACTGCCTCTTTTGCTGCTTTACAAGCAGCTACATAGTCGGCTTCCATGGTCGAATCGGCGATGCATTTCTGCTTAACGCTTCTCCATGAAATGACTCAATCTCCTATGCAAAACACACTACCCGAGGTAGACTTTCTGGAGTCTAGGTCTGATTGGAAATCCGAGTTCGTGTATCCCACGGGAATTGGACTATCTGAATGGTAAATCAGCATCTTATCACGAGTTCTTTTCAGATACCTCAAAATGCATTTTACGGCAGTCTAATGGTCTTTCCCGGGATTACTTTGATATCTCGCTACCATGCCCACGACAAAGCAGATATCCGGTCTCGTACACAGCATTGCATACATAAGGCTTCCTACGACCGAAGCGTATGGAACGTCTTTCATGTCATCTATCTCCGTTTGCATCTTAGGGCTCATTTCTTTTGATAGATGGATTCCGTGCCTAAAAGGTACAAAACCTTTCTTGGAATCTTACATGCTGAAACGCTTCAAAACAGTATCAATGTATGAAGCTTGCGATAAGCCCAACATCATTTTCTTGCGATCGCGAGTGATCTTGATCCCAAGGATGTGTCCGGCTTCCCCTAAGTCCTTCATATCAAACTGTTTTGACAGCCATACCTTTACGTCTGACAATACCTTTACATTGATTCCAAAGAGAAGAATATCGTCTATGTATAATACTAAGAATACCACCGCAATTCCACACTTTTTATACACACAACTCTCGAACTCATTTTGATCAAACTCATAGGACTTAATAACTTGATCAAAACACTGGTTCCAAGTACACGATGCTTGCTTAAGTCTATAAAATGGATCTCTTGAGCTGCATACGAGATGTTCTTGGCCTTTTTCAATAAAACCTTTAGGTTGTTGGATATAGATATCTAATCCGTCAAGGCTTCCATTAAGGAAAGCCGTCTTGACATCCATCTGCCAAATCTCGTAATCTAAATGCGCAGTGATCGACAAGAGAATACGGATGGACTTAAGCATGGCTACAGGCAAAAAGGTTTTCTCATAATCGATCCCTTCTTTCTGAGTATACCCTTTTGCCACTAGCCTTGCCTTGAAGGTCTCAACCCTTCCATCCGGTCCTCTTTTCCTCTTGTATACCCATTTACATCCAATGGGTTCTACCCCACTGGGTGGTTCGACCAACTCCCACACTTGATTATGATCCATTGAACCTATCTCAGCTTCCATTGTCGTTTGCCATGACTCTGCGTCTTTATCTTGGATTGCCTCGTCGTATGTTGACTTGAGCCGAAAATACCAACTTTCTACTAGTAGTTTCCCCGCAAGCGTATGGGTTCACTGTAGTATAAGTAAGTATAGCGACCAAGTATATCGTACCCAAGGGAAGGAATGTATGCGAACAGATCCCTGAAGATCTACGCGTCGTAATTAATATGAGTGTATATTTTTGGGTTTTTTAAAAGAAAATATAATCTAAACTAAATTACTCTACGAATGCAAAGAGAAAAATTAAACTAAGAACTCAGGATAGGAATTCCTATGTATACTAACGGAGCAGGTACATAATCAGAATAACTGTGACGTGCAAGAAATAACCTAAGTGTACTAAAACTAGGCAATCAACTTCCCTAATCTAGCACCAGATTGAAAGACTAAAAGCTCAAGAATTAAGTCTAATACTTCGTCATATCAAACTATTTCACTAATCCACTAAACAAGTTATATGGATTGTGCTTAATTAATGAGACCCTAATTTAACTAAGGTGATGCGGTCGTCCTCCCTAGATAAACCGGTAAATGAATTAACCCCTTCTAAACCCTCTCGTTAAGCCTACTAGTTATTAAAGAGTGATAAGGTCATCCTCTCTCTAACACTTTTCGAACGAAATTCAAAGGTAAAGTTAAGATTGATTTTAAGAATTCATTAATTAAGAGAATTAAAACTAAACGTCACGAATTACCCTAATTACGTACCCACATCCTACTTCTACGAGTTCATCCTACCCCAAGTATGCAAGGTTTTTAGCTAGAAATGGTTTTAACGGTAACAAAAGTAATTGAAGAAATAACGAACATCAACATAATTATACGAACTAAATGACTAACAAACATAAACTAGGGTTTTAAGAAAATAAATGCTAAGAACTGAAATTTGATTAATAAAATAAAGTCTCAAGTGTTCAATGTCAACGAGCGAACGAAAATAAATTAAAATCTAAACTGAAACAAGAATTCGTAAAGTAAAACTTCGATTACACGCAAAAATAAAGCTTGCTCGTCTCTTCCCTCTTCTAACTCCCAAAAACGTACTCTAAGTGTCAAGTGGTCTCAAGTGGTATGTAAAATCATGTTCGGAAGGGGTATATATAAGCAACGGGTCGAATTGGGAGTTAATGGGCTAAATCCACGCATGCTCGAGCATTACTCGTGCACTAAGTGCACGAGCATAATCCATTCGAGCACATAAAACTTCCAGAGAGCCAAAAGTGCTCGACCACTCGAGCTCGTGCACTAGGTGCACGACTTGATTTCACTCGAGCACTATGCACGAGTACTCGTGCACTAAGTGCACGACCTGGTTTTACTCGAGCACTATGCTCAACCACTCGTGCACTAGGTGCACGAGTTCTTCACGCTTGTGTACTCCAATTATACTTTTGCTCCCTCGAACTAATACTTTTCGTATTTCTTCGATATCTTTTCATCTGGGCATCCGTTTGAGTCGATTCAAAGTCCTACGAACTCCTCTTTTCGCCCTCTATCCATCTATGAGCATCAAAGCGATAAATTCATTAGTGTGTAGAAATAGTACTCAATAGACTCTAAATACTCAATAAAATTGACCAAAACTTGGGCATTTCCAGCTACGAATCATGACAATTTCACGCCTAATCAACCCCCCCCCAAACTTACCATATTGCTTGTACTAAAGAAATGAAATAGTAAGTCAAGTGAAATTATTAGAAATGAGTCAAAGAATCAAATCATGCAAGTAAATGAACTCGAGCTTCATAGATCGATCACACGTATACTAACTCACCCCCCTTCATCATACTCATGCAATAACAACAAGAAATACCAAGATCAAACATGGATGTGCCCTCGACGATGTGTTTCACTCCCTCACAACTGTATATCAATAATAAGGGACTCACTCAATCAATCAATCACCAACTTTCTACTAGTAATTCCCCGCAAGCGCACGGGTTCACTGTAGTATAAGTAAGTATAGCGACCAAGTATATCGTACCCAAGAAGGAATGTATGCGAACAGATCCCTGATGATCTACGCGTCGTAATTAATATGAGTGTATGTTTTTGGGTTTTTTAAAAGAAAATATAATCTAAACTAAATTACTCTACGAATGCAAAGAGGAAAATTAAACTAAGAACGTAGAAGTGTGTTTTCGAATATGAGATAGAGATGCTCAGGATAGGAATCCCTACGTATACTAACGGAGCAGGTACATAATTAAAATAACTGTGACGTGCAAGAAATAACCTAAGTGTACTAAAACTAGGCAATCAACTTCCCTAATCTAGCACCAGATTGAAAGACTAAAAGCTCAAGAATTAACCCTAATACTTTGTCATATCAAACTACTTCACTAATCCACTAAACAAGTTATATGGATTGTGCTTAATTAATGAGACCCTAATTTAACTAAGGTGATGCGGTCATCCTCCCTAGATAAACCGGTAGATGAATTAACCCCTTCTAAACCCTCTCGTTAAGCCTACTAGTTATTAAAGAGTGATAAGGTCGTCCTCTCTCTAACACTTTTCGAACGAAATTCAAAGGTAAAGTTAAGATTGATTTTAAGAATTCATTAATTAAGAGAATTAAAACTAAACGTCACGAATTATCCTAATTACGTACCCACATCCTACTTCTACGAGTTCATCCTACCCCAAGCATGCAAGGGTTTTAGCTAGACATGGTTTCAACGGTAACAAAAGCAATTGAAGAAATAACAAACATCAACATGATTATACGAACTAAATGACTAACAAACATAAACTAGGGTTTTAAGAAAATAAATGCTAAGAACTGAATTTTGATTAATAAAATGAAGTCTCAAGTGTTCAATGTCAACGAGCGAACGAAAATAAATTAAAATCTAAACTGAAATAAGAATTCGTAAAGTAAAACTTCAATTACACGCAAAAATAAAGCTTGCTCATCTCTTCCCTCTTCTAACTCCCAAAAACGTACTCTAAGTGTCAAGTGGTCTCAAGTGGTGTGTAAAATCATGTTCGGAAGGGGTATATATAAGCAACGGGTCGAATCGGGAGTTAATGGGCCAAATCCACGCATGCTCAAGCATTACTCGTGCACTAAGTGCATGAGCATAATCCATTCGAGCACATAAAACTTCCAGAGAGCCAAAAGTGCTCGACCACTCGAGCTCGTGCACTAGGTGCACGACTTGATTTCACTCGAGCACTATGCACGAGTACTCGTGCACTAAGTGCACGACCTGGTTTCACTCGAGCACTATGCTCGACCACTCGTGCACTAGGTGCACGAGTTCTTCTCGCTTGTGTACTCCAATGATACTTTTTTTCCCTTGAACTAATACTTTTCGTATTTCTTCGATATCTTCTCATCTGGGCATCCGTTTGAGTCGATTCAAAGTCCTACAAACTCCTCTTTTCGCCCTCTATCCATCTATGAGCATCAAAGAGATAAGTTTATTAGTGTGTATAAATAGTACTCAATTGACTCTAAATACTCAATAAAATTGACCAAAACTTGGGCATTTCCAGCTACGAATCATGACAATTTCACGCCTAATCAACCCCCCCCCCCCCCAAACTTACCATATTGCTTGTCCTCAAGCAATGAAATAATAAGTCAAGTGAAATTGTTAGGAATGAGTCAAAGAATCAAATCATGCAAGTAAATGAACTCGAGCTTCATAGATCGATCACACGTATACTAACTCACCCCCCTTCATCATACTCATGCAATAACAACAAGAAACACCAAGATCGAACATGGATGTGCCCTCGACGATGTGTTTCACTCCCTCACAACTGTATATCAATAATAAGGGACTCACTCAATCAATCAATCACCAACTTTCTACTAGTAGTTTCCCCGCAAGCGTACGGGTTCACTGTAGTATAAGTAAGTATAGCGACCAAGTATATCGTACCCAAGAAGGAATGTATGCGAACAGATCCCTGATGATCTACGCGTCGTAATTAATATGAGTGTATGTTTTTGGGTTTTTTAAAAGAAAATATAATCTAAACTAAATTACTCTACAATGCAAAGAGGAAAATTAAACTAAGAACGTAGAAGTGTGTTTTCGAATATGAGATAGAGATGCTCAGGATAGGAATTCCTACGTATACTAACGGATCAGGTACATAATTAAAATAACTATGACGTGCAAGAAATAACCTAAGTGTACTAAAACTAGGTAATCAACTTCCCTAATCTAGCACCAGATTGAAAGACTAAAAGCTCAAGAATTAACCCTAATACTTCGTCATATCAAACTACTTCACTAATCCACTAAACAAGTTATATGGATTGTGCTTAATTAATGAGACCCTAATTTAACTAAGGTGATGCGGTCGTCCTCCCTAGATAAACCGATAGATGAATTAACCCCTTCTAAACCCTCTCGTTAAGCCTACTAGTTATTAAAGAGTGATAAGGCCGTCCTCTCTCTAACACTTTTCGAACGAAATTCAAAGGTAAAGTTACGATTGATTTTAAGAATTTATTAATTAAGAGAATTAAAACTAAACATCACAAATTACCCTAATTACGTACCCACATCCTACTTCTACGAGTTCATCCTACCCCAAGCATGCAAGGGTTTTAGCTAGACATGGTTTTAACGGTAACAAAAGCAATTGAAGAAATAACAAATATCAACATGATTATACGAACTAAATGACTAACAAACATAAACTAGGGTTTTAAGAAAATAAATGCTAAGAACTGAAATTTGATTAATAAAATGTAGTCTCAAGTGTTCAATGTCAACGAGCGAACGAAAATAAATTAAAATCTAAACTGGAACAAGAATTCGTAAAGTAAAACCTCGATTACACGCAAAAATAAAGCTTGCTCGTCTCTTCCCTCTTCTAACTCCCAAAAACGTACTCTAAGTGTCAAGTGGTCTCAAGTGGTGTGTAAAATCATGTTCGGAAGGGGTATATATAAGTAACGGGTTGAATCGGAAGTTAATGGGCTAAATCCACGCATGCTCGAGCACTACTCGTGCACTAAGCACACTAGCATAATCCATTCGAGCACATAAAACTTCCAGAGAGCCAAAAATGCTCGACCACTCGAGCTCGTGCACTAGGTGCACGACTTGATTTCACTCGAGCACTATGCACGAGTACTCGTGCACTAAGTGCACGACCTGGTTTCACTCGAGCACTATGCTCGACCACTAGTGCACTAGGTGGACGAGTTCTTCTCGCTTGTGTACTCCAATGATATTTTTGCTCCTTCGAACTAATACTTTTCGTATTTCTTCGATATCTTCTCATACGGGCATCCGTTTGAGTCGATTCAAAGTCCTACGAACTCCTCTTTTAACCCTCTATCCATCTATGAGCATCAAAGAGACAAATTCATTAGTGTGTAGAAATAGTACTCAATTTATTCTAAATACTCAATAAAATCGACCAAAACTTGGGCATTTCCAGCTACGAATCATGACAATTTCATGCCTAATCAACCCCCCCAAACTTACCATATTGCTTGTCCTCAAGCAATGAAATAATTAGTCAAGTGAAATTGTTAGGAATGAGTCAACGAATCAAATCATGCAAGTAAATGAACTCGAGCTTCAAAGATCGATCACACGTATACTAACTCACCCCCTTCATCATACCCATGCAATAACAACAAGAAACACCAAGATCAAAAATAGATGTTCCCTCGACGATGTGTTTCACTCCCTCACAAGTGTATATCAATAATATGGGACTCACTCAATCAATCAATCACACATATCAGCAGCCATAGGCTTGTAAGCACTCTCAACTCCGACCATACTCTAGAAATCAATGCCGAATCAAAAAGGACTTTATCAAGGTTGTAATGTAGGCTCTTTGGTCAGGTGGGAGAAATATATGGATAAGTGACTCAAGTGAATGGAGAATAGAAAATCAAATTTCAATATTTCAAGACGAGTATCAAAATACTTCAAACATCTTCATTCAATACACTTTCAATTCCTCTACTCTCAACACTTCAATTTTTTTTCTAACTCATTTCACTTTTTTCAATCACTTCACTTTTTTTCTCTTTTTCGCACAAACATATGAGCTCATTTTTTTCTTTTACTCATTCTCAAATTTTTCTTTCCCACAACTCAAAACTTCATCACACCCTTCTTTTATCACAACTCAACCATCATAATTCCTTCTCTCAACTCAACTTAATCCCTCCTCATTCACACTTTTCCTATTCTCCACTCAAATTGGGACAAAAGAAGTTTAGGAATTCGGAATAGTGTTTAAATGTGCTAGCAAATGAAATAGGCTTAAGGCTCAAACTGGCTAACAAGGGACAAATATCAATGGTAAGGAAAATTTTTGGCTAAATGACTCAATCAAAACAAAGATGGCCTAAGATCATATTCGGCATATCAAACTAGACACAATCAAGAAGCGAGAGCACACACAAGTTCTAGCATCATCTAAGGTGACGACTCACTCACAAATGAAGAGATCAATTCATGTATTTTAATCTCAAAAAGCTCAAAACTCACGGCTTTCACATCCATGCTAGTCCTAGTGAATTCTCACTCTCATCACACAAGTACTCAAAAGGAAAACTCGTAAGTACACTAGTTCTATCTCAAATCAACTCTAACTCCCATACTCACACAATAAAATTCCTAACTCACCCTCACAACACACCAACTCATACTCACACTCAAAGATAGCAATCAACAAGCATAAGATGATTGATAGGCATGAAATATGCAGTAGCAAATCAAATCAATATAAGCCCAAGGAGCATCTCAAGATACCAAATCACCAAACTCAACTCAAGAGAGGGTGTGCACCTGTGCAATGTAACACTGAATATATATATCCACCCCCCAAACTTCGACCTTGCGAAAAGGTCTAAGTTTGGGGTTGTGGGTTACCTCATCCAAATAATTCAAGTTTCTCTCAACAACGTGTCACACTCCTGGTCTCGAGTTGGTTCCTTCAATCTGAACAACTCCATGATACCTTTACTCCTTCGAGACAAGCCTACAAAATAAACTCTCAAGTACAAGGTTAAAACTTACGATTCAACAACACCCTAATAACATAAAACACTCAAAAGCAAATAAAAATGGGTTGCCTCCCATTCAGCACTATTTTTAAGGTCCTAATGTCGGACCAAGCTCAAAGGAGCTTATGGGACATGATACTCAAATTTACCTCCCTTATTCTCATAAGAGTGGTGGTTGAATTTCTTTCCTTGATGTCCCTTCATCATGAGTTCCTTTGCTTCCTTCTCATCCTCAAGTGGTGGGGGTCTCAACTTCTTCTCACCTTTATCTGGAGGAGTCTTACTAAGCAATTTCTTGAGTTTTAACGTTTTCTTCTTAACTCCTCCTTTCCTTTCCAACTGGACCATGTCCATACTTTTCACTTCTTCCTCCTTCAACTTCTTCCCTTTATCCCTATCAAAATAATCAAGATCATAATGCTCATAGGTTAAATCATCAAGTGAAGGACTAACGAAATCATGAATATAAGAAAGATTAGGGATAGGAGGTGTTTCTTCAACACAAGGATCAATGACATCCATACAATAGCAGCTATCATCCTCATTCGGGTACTTCATGGCCTCATATAGGGAGACTTTTATCTCTTGATCGTCAACTTTCAATGTTATCTTCCCATTTGCCACATCTAGCACCATCCCCACCATTGCCAAAAATGGTCTTCCCAAGGTTAAAGGCACTCGCTCATCTTCCTCCATGCCGAGCACTACAAAGTCAGCTAGAAAAATGTGATCCCCAACTTTCACGAGGACGTCTTCGACCACACCTTGAGGTCGAGTAATAGACCGGTCGGCGAGTTGAAGTATCATCATTGTCGACGGAAGTTCTCCACCTTCCAACTTCTTGAATAGTGACAAGGGCATAAGATTGATGCTCGCTCCAAGGTCGCACAACGCTCCCTTCTTGACTCCGTTCCCGATATCCCATAAGATCGTAAAACTCCCGGGATCCTTCAACTTCGGTGGAAGAGCTTTGTGCACTAATGCACTCACCTCATGGTTCAGCTGCACCAACTTGGGCTCATCTACTCGCCGTCTCTTAGCTATCAAGTCCTTCAGGACATTGGCGTAGTTAGGCATCTATCCCAAAGCATCATAAAAAGGAATGTTAATATGCAATTTCTTAAAAACATCAAGGAATTTAGCGAATTTCTCATCAAGCTTTTTCTTCATGAAGCTAATTAGGCGTGAAATTGTCATGATTCGTCACTCGAAATGCCCTAGTTTTGGTTGATTTTGTTGAGTATTTAGAGTCATTCGCGTATCATTTTCATAAACTAATGAATTTGTCTCTTTGATGCTCATAGATGAATAGAGGGCGAAAAGAGGAGTTCGTAGGACTTTGAATCGACTCAAACGGATGCCCGGATGAGAAGATATCGAAGAAATACGAAAAGTGTTAGTTCGAGGGAGCAAAAGTATCATTGGAGTGCACAAGCTAGAAGAGCTCGAGCACTAGCGCTCGAGTGGCCGTGCAAGGTGCACGAGGAGGTGCAGGTCGTGCACTAGTGCACGAGCACTCGTGCAGAGTACACGAGCAAACGCTACTCGTGCACTAGTGCACGAGCAAAGGGAGGTCGTGCAGTTTTGTCTCTCTGGATGATTTGGAGTGCTCGAGTGAGATGAGCTCGTGCACTAGTGCACGAGCAAGCGCGAATTTTCGGCCCATACGATCCCGACTCGACCCGTTACTTATATATACCTCCCCGAACACGTTTTGAGGGAAGAGACATGAATTATCAGATACCAAATCACTTTTAGACTTAGTTTTTAGGGAGAGAAAGTGGAGAAGGAACGAGGAAGCTTTACTTTTACGTTTTGAGGTTTTTCTTTACGAATTCATAGTTCAAGTTTATAGTTTTTAATTTAGTTTCGTAAAACCTTTGTTCGTTATTTCTTCTAGACTTCGTTTATTGACTTAATTTAAGTTATTCTTTTATTTCTTGAAACCCTAGTTTATGAGTTATCTTTTCATCGTTATAATTATCATGTTTATGTTCGTTACTTCATCAATTACTTTTGTTATCGTTATAACCATGTCCGGCTAAAACCCTTGCATGCTTGGGGTAGGATGAACTCGTAGAAGTAGGTTGTGGGTACGTAATTAGAGTAACTCGTGACGTTAGGTTTTAATTCTCTTAATTAATGAATTCTTAAAATTAATCTTAACTTTACTTTTGAATTTCGTTCGAAAAGTGTTAGGGAGAGGACGACTGCATCACTCTTTAACAACTAGTAGACTTAACTAGAGGGTTTAGAAGAGGTTAATTCATATGCCGGTTTAGCTATGGAGGACGGCCGCATCACCATTAGTTAAATTAGGGTCTCATTAATTAAGCACAATCTATTAACTTGTTGGTGGATTAGTGAAGTCGAGTGTTAGGGTAAAGTATTAGGGTTTAGAATCTTGAGCTTTCATCTTGCATTCTTTTACTTAGGTTATTTCTTGCGCGTCACGGTTATTTTGATTATGTACCTGCTCTGTTAGTATACGTAGGGATTCCTATCCTGAGCATCACCATCTCTTGCTTGAACACAAACCTTAGTTAATTCGTCTTCTTTAGTATTTTAGTTTAATTAGTTTATTTTAGTTTCAATTAATCTTTCAAAAAATCCAAAAACATTTCACTCATATTAACTACGACGCGTAGATCTTCAGGGATCTATTTGCATACACTTCATCCTTTGGGTTCGATAATACTTGGTCATTATACTTGCTCATACTACAGTGAACCTGTACTCTTGCGGGGAATCTACTAGTAGAAGGTAGTACATTCGCTTCAAGTCAGAAGCGCTGTGGATACGAGACGGGTATCACCGATTTGGGTACCCCTCATTCATCTCGCTCGGTCTCTTTCACTTTCTCCCTTGCTTCCTTTGCCTTCTTCCACTTAGGAACTCTCTCAATCTCCTCGAGGTCTTTGCCCTTCTGGGACTCATCCATATCTTTACTCTTCTGAACGCCTTCACCCTCAACTCCTTTCTCAATTCCTACCTCCTCACTCTTTTCTCCTTCCAACTCAACCTCTCCTTGGGGCGTCTCAGAATCAGCAGGCATCTAGGGACCATCATAGTTGGTTCCACTTCTAAGTTGGATCGCCTTACATTGCTCTTTCAGGTTCCCCTCCGACATAGAAGGATATTTACCCGGCTCTCTACCGAACGATTTTGCAATCTGGCTTATCTGAAACTCTATAGAAGTGAACCGCCTATTGTTCTCTTGTTGAGTTCTATTCCAATCTATGTCTCTCTTTTGGAGTTCTTGATCACGCTAATCGTCTTTCTTATGCAACTCCTTCACGTCATACTCCAAATAGGATAATCTTTTGCTTCCTTCCTCCACCTTCTGAAGGATAGCTCTCAACATCTCCTCAGTCGAGGAACCGCCTTCTCCACCCGGAGGCTTTGAACCTGGATCAACGCCCGGAGGAACTGTAATTCCAGCCTTCGGATTAGCATATGAGAAGTTCTCATTCTTCCTCCATTGGTTTTGTTGAGGCTGTTGGCCTCCTTGATAGCCTTGATTATTCCTCCACTGATTTTGAGGAGGTTGTGGACCTGGAGGTACAAATGGTTGGCCATAAGAAGGCCTTCCATGGTTTCCACCTTGTGGATACCCATTCTGATTGTAGTAAGGTCCTCCCATATAGTTGGCTACCTCTTGCTGAACTGAGGGCTGGTCCACTTTCTCACTCACTGCTACATTCCCTCCAACCAGATTCTGCCCAACCTCAATGTTACTTATCTTCTCCATCATAGCCATCAACAGCTTCCTCGTCCCTTCACTCTCCTCAATCTGATATGCCCTCTGAAATTCTGGGTCCTCATTCCACTGCCCGATATTCATGACAATATTGTCAATGATCTCTCTACATCTAGCTGTACCATAGTTCAGAAATGCTCCATTAGCACACACGTCAAGATGGGCTTGACCAGCCTTACTGGCTCCACTATAGAAGAATGTCATGATATCTCCCTCATTATACCCGTGCTGCGGGCACTCAATTAACATGTTAGAGTATCTCTCCCACGCCTAACGTAAGTCCTCCCCTGGCTTCTGGCGGAAAGAAGAGATCTTTATCCTTGCTCTAATGGTTCTAGATGGAGGGTAGAATCGCTTGAGGAACAGACGCTCGAGCTCAGCCCTGTGGTTATACCTCCCTGTGGGAGCGTGTTATCATACCACTCCTTTGCTATTCCCGTGGGAACAGCCTGAGCCTCTTGGCATCTTCAGACATGCCATTATAATTAAACGTGGATGCGATCATCAGAAAACACCTCAGATGAGTATGAGGATTCTCCTTCCCAACCTTCCCCTTGAATTGATTTTCGGTAAGTAGCTTTAGAATTCCAGGGGAAATTGAGAAGTTGTTTGCTTCTACCGGAGGCAATGCCACTCCATCATAATATCGTTGCAGCTGTGCCGCAAACCTTCCTCGAATAGCCATGTTCTGATCGGCGTTCTGAGGAACGTGCTGAGGAATAACAGGTGGTAGGGGTAATTGTTGGACTGGTGGTGGTTGATAGACTGGTGGTTGGTTGTAAACAGGAGGTGGAGGGTACGGGTATGGTGGATATGGATATCGTGGGTATGGGTAAAGTAAGTTGTTTTGTGGGAAGTTATTTTGTTGATATGCAGGGTTGTTCTGAGGATGTTGGACAAGGTTATGAGTTGAATTTTTTACGTTCTGTGTACCCGGGTTTTGGCTCTGGCTTTCCCCTAATGGAACTTATTTTGACTGTTAGTTCCTACAGTGCCCTCAACTCGTTCCACTGCCTGATTGAACTCAGCTGCAGCATCATCCAACTCATTACTGATGTCCATATTTTCGTTCTCTCCTCCGACAGCATTCATCCTTCTTAAAAAGGCTCGGTTTTTTCTTACTATTGTCTCGGGATCTAGCTGTAGTCTCTCTTCGCTCATATCTCCTTGCAAGCGTGTTTTCATAAACCTGAAACACTAACAAAAGAATAAAAATGCAACTGCCGAACATATACGAATGAAACAGAAAAGTAAAGCACTCACTACTAACTACTAAGCTATCTACAAGTCCTATTCAAATGACATACATCACCATGCCCGACAATGGCGCCATTGACTTGAGCCGAAAATACCAACTTTCTACTAGTAGTTTCCCCGCAACCATACGAGTTCACTGTAGTATAAGTAAGTATAGCGACCAAGTATATCGTACCCAAGGGAAGGAATGTATGTGAACAGATCCCTGAAGATCTTCGCGTCGTAATTAATATGAGTGTATGTTTTTGGGTTTTTTAAAAGAAAATATAATCTAAACTAAATTACTCTATGAATGCAAAGAGGAAAATTAAACTAAGAACGTAGAAGTGTGTTTTCGAATATGAGATAGAGATGCTCAGAATAGGAATTCCTACGTATACTAACGGAGCAGGTACATAATCAGAATAATCGTGACATGCAAGAAATAACCTAAGTGTACTAAAACTAGAAAATCAACTTCCCTAATCTAGCACCAGATTGAAAGACTAAAAGCTCAAGAATTAACCCTAATACTTCGTCATATCAAACTACTTCACTAATCCACTAAACAAGTTATATGAATTGTGCTTAATTAATGAGACCCTAATTTAACTAAGGTGATGTGGTCGTCCTCCCTAGATAAACCGGTAGATGAATGAACCCCTTCTAAACCCTCTCGTTAAGCCTACTAGTTATTAAAGAGTGATAAGGTCGTCCTCTCTCTAACACTTTTTGAACGAAATTCAAAGGTAAAGTTAAGATTGATTTTAAGAATTCATTAATTAAGAGAATTAAAACTAAACATCACGAATTACCCTAATTACGTACCCACATCCTACTTCTACGAGTTCATCCTACCCCAAGCATGCAAGGGTTTTAGCTAGACATGGTTTTAACGGTAACAAAAGCAATTGAAGAAATAACAAACATAAACATGATTATACGAACTAAATGACTTACAAACATAAACTAGGGTTTTAAGAAAATAAATGCTAAAAACTGAAATTTGATTAATAAAACGAAGTCTCAAGTGTTCAATGTCAACGAGCAAACGAAAATAAATTAAAATCTAAACTGAAACAAGAATTCCTAAAGTAAAACCTCGATTATACGCAAAAATAAAGCTTGCTCGTCTCTTCCCTCTTCTAACTCCCAAAAACGTACTCTAAATGTCAAGTGGTCTCAAGTGGTATGTAAAATCATGTTCGGAAGGGGTATATATAAGCAACGGGTCAAATCGGGAGTTAATGGGCCAAATCCACGCATGCTCGAGCACTACTCGTGCACTAAGTGCACGAGCATAATCCATTCGAGCACATAAAACTTCTAGAGAGCCAAAAGTACTCGACCACTCGAGCTCGTGCACTAGGTGCACGACTTGATTTCACTCGAGCACTATGCACGAGTACTCGTGCACTAAGTGCACGACCTGGTTTCACTCGAGCACTATGCTCGACCACTCGTGCACTAGGTGCACGAGTTCTTCTCGCTTGTATACTCCAATGATACTTTTGCTCCCTCGAACTAATACTTTTCGTATTTCTTCGATATCTTCTCATCCGGGCATCCGTTTGAGTCGATTCAAAGTCCTACGAACTCCTCTTTTCGCCCTCTATCCATCTATGAGCATCAAAGAGACAAATTCATTAGTGTGTAGAAATAGTACTCAATTGACTCTAAATACTCAATAAAATAGACCAAAACTTGGGCATTTCCAGCTATGAATCATGACAATTTCACGCCTAAGCATATGTCCATGGGTCTGATTCATCTCCGGGAATCAAATCCGAAGATTCTTCTATTCCTATGAATCTCTCAGGTTGTCTAACAAACCTCTCACTACGACGGGGTTCCGGTTGTGAAGGTGTGACTTGTGGTATATCATCTTGAATACTTGGTATCAGGGTTTGCCCTCTCAATTCTTCTAAGGTAATTTCACTTTTTGGCTTTCGATTGTTCATATAGTCCTCTTCCAAGAATTTAAAGTGTGTGCTAATCATGGTCTTTGATCCTTGGGACTATAGAACATACATCCTTTCGTTCCCGCGGGGTATCCTATAAACAGCCTTAATTCCGAACATGGATCCAATTTACCGGCTTCCTTGTCTGGCACGTATACCGGACACCCCCATATACGCATGTGTCTCAAATTAGGCTTGCGCCCGGTCCACAATTCTATCAGGGTTTTGGAAACCGATTTGGATGGCACCAAGTTTAGAATGTAAGCCGTCGTTTCCAAGGCATTACCCCAAAACGATTTGGGTAAATCCGAATAACTCATCATGGATCTAACCATTTCTAAAAGAGTCTAGTTCCTTCGTTCCATCACACAAATCTATTGAGGGGTTCCCGGTGCGGTTAACTGGGATACAATTCCTTCGTCCGATAGGTAGTTTAAGAATTCATCACTGAGGTATTCGCCTTCACGATCTGATCGTAGAAACTTAATACTCTTTTCCCTATGTTTCTCGGCTTCGGCCTTAAACTCCTTGAACTTGTTAAAAGGTTCAGACTTATGCCTCATAAGGTAGATGTACCCATATCTCGAGTAATCGTCAATGAAAATAACAAAATAATCATACCCCATTCTCGCTTTGATCGACATTGGACCACACACATCGGTATGAATGAGTTCTAACACTTCCGTGGTTCTATTCCCCTTGGCTCCAAATGCCCTCTTGGTCATTTTACCCTCTAAACAAGATTCGCAAGTTGGAAACGGCTCGACTTGGAATGATTCCAAGGATCCCTCTTTCACCAATCTTTCTATCCGCTTTAGATTAATATGACCTAGTCTAAGATGTCATAGAAGTATTTCGTTCATGTCCGAAAATGTTTTCTTTTATTACTTGAAATGATCTACGTGTTATTAGATTCATTATTCGAGTGGTGTGCACACTTAATCGTATAGAGATTGTTTACCAACGTTCCATGACAGATAAAATCATTCTTAAAAGAAATAGTAACAACTTTATTAAAAGTAACTGAATATCCATAAAAAACAACTTAGAAACCGAAATTAAATTCTTTCTAAAGTTCGAAACATATAAAACATCTCTTAAAATTAAAACTCTATCTTCAAAAGACAGGTGCACGACTCCCACTGCTTCGGCTGCCACTCTCGTAGCATCGCCTAAAGTGATGAGGATCTCATTCTCGCTAAGTCGTCGGGTTAGCTGGAACTAGAGCTGGCAAAATGGGCGGGCCGGCCCGGCCCAGTCCATCGGGCCAATCATTGTTCGCAGGTCAGGCCGAACCGGCCCATTTGCATGTCGGGCCTGTAAAATCCCAGCCCAGCCCAGCCTAACCCTAGCCCGCGGGCTAATGGGCCGGCCCGGCCCATTTCAATTTTTTTTTTCATTTTTTTTCCTAATCTCAAAATAATGTTTGGTAGAGTTTTTTTATTCCACGGTACTGAAAATTGAGGGGCTTCATTTACAAAATTCTTTAGTATGACATCAACTATCAAGTCAAGTATGTTTGAATATATATATATATATATATATATATATATATATATATATATATATATATATATATATATATACACAACACTAAATATCATTAAAATCTAAATATACAACACTAAATTCCTTATTATGGCAGTATCAAGTCAAGTATGTCCATATATTTGTAATTACAACACTAAATATCATTTAAAGAAACAACATTAATTATAATCTTTTAAAAATAAAATAGATAAAAAAATTAAAAAAAATCAACCGGGCCAAACGGGCCGGCCCGTGTCCCGTCGGGTCAGCCCATTTGGCCTACCTGGCCAGTCAGGCCTAGCTAAAAACGGCCTGATTTTTTCGGGCCTCTACTTTTTGGGCCCAGCCCGACCCATATGTCGGCCGGGCCCAAATTGCCGGCTCCAGCTAGAACCCCTAAAGAGTGAAATAAATATGATCAGTTGCCCCGGTATCCACTACCCAAACGTGGGTAGCATACGCCGCAACATAAGTTTCAACGACTAAAGCATGAGACTTACCTTTCTTTACCGCCTTCTTAGGCTTAGAACAGGCAGACCTCCAATGTCCTTTCTCACCGCAATTGAAGCACTTACTCTTACCGGATATTTTCACACTGTACAGTTTTTAATATTCTTTCTTTGCCACCAAGAGTGAGTCAGTTGGTTTAGTTCTGATTAATTTCCTTTCCCTCAATCTTACCTTCTACTGGCCTAGATTTCGAGAGAAGACTCTTAATCACCAAAACCTCATCCTTACTCCCTAAGTGCGACTCTACTGATACCAAAGTTTTGAGCAGGGTATTCAAAGTAAATTTGTGTTCCGATAACACGTATTCCCAAAAGAACCCATCAAAACTGCTCGATAGCTTTAGGAGTATGGAATTAATTTGACTTTCTTCACTTTGTCCGGCACCAAGAAACTCAAGTTTATCAAACTCACGCCTAAATTTGAGAACATGATCCCTTACGGGTGTTCCCTTCACCATTTCCTTCTTGAGCTTCTCACGAATGGTGAACAGATTAGCCATGGGGTTCAGATGGTGAAACATCTCTTCAAGGCTATCCAAAATTTCAACAGCGGCTTTAATACCTTCATGAATGCGTTTCAAAACTTCAGACATAAAAGTCAAGATGATGCGCTTCATGTGCTCATTGGAGTGCTTCCAATCATCGTATACTGCAGTTTCCCCATTACTTGACTTATTATTAGGTTTCTTGGGTACGTCAACGTTAAATATCCAATAGTGTTCTTGCGTGGGTAGGACCATTTTCATGTTACATTTCCATTCATTGTAGTTCTCACCAACAAGTTTGTTATCTTTAAGTATACTAAACAGTGGATTAAAAGGTTGCGACATGATGAACTGAGAATAAAATATACATTCATATAAATATCTAGAAAAATATGAAATTACCACATAATTCGATCACATAAATTATATTGAAACCTTAAAACAATATAATCATGCATCAACCAACATCTTGAAACAATTTAAATGCTCCACGAGGGATGACCTATACATTTAAACACATTCAAGCGGATCACAAACTTTAAAAGTTACAAATCCTTAATTCAAAATTAATAGTTGGCTCCCACTTTGACCACATAAAAACTGACAGGGACTCCGCGGGGAGTAAGTTAATATCAATTTCTTATGTCTAAGTAATAACCATAATTCAATACAGGATTATTATTTCGCTTTGAGCAAGCCACTCGTGGTGAGGGTCAATACCGCCACTAGTAATAATCCACAATCATATTTTCGGAATTTATTCATGTGAAATCCGTCTTTTTGGCCGATCCAAGGGGGAAATGTATTCCAAAAAGACTTCACAAATAAATAAATTATGGAGGTCAAATTAATCCAATTTTATTATCCGGAATAAAATTGCGATTAAAGAAACATACTTAGTAATTTTCTAAAGTAAGGTTTTTCTTGGACAACTAAAATCATGCAAACACATATTAACAAATAATAAGTGCACGAAAAAAAAATCCATCAAAATAAAAAATTAAAACACATTGGAGCACTCAAATCCAATTGTCACGGTTTAATTTTCTTCACGTCTTGATGCAAGAAATCGTCCTCGGTGTTTTCATCGTTCGTCTCGACAATCTCCCACTCGAATAGCAACACTTCATTAAAAACTTCGTTTGGGTTTTGGGACGATGTTTGGAATCACACACAAAAATAAGAACGGAAAAAAATTTCATGGCCCGAGATCTGGAGTGCGTCGGCCCACGGAGGTGGGCCCCACGCCTCTCGGTGCCATGGCTGCCGAGTGGGCAGCGCCTCGTACATGCGTCGTGCGACACGGCACTCGCCGAGCAGGCCGCGCGCCGAGTGCACCGTGCGCTGCCCAGCACCCGTTGTGCACGGCGTCATGCGCCTCGCGCACACCGTGCATCGGGTTTCGCCGTTCGTCCTTGTTTTCCACCCCATGCATGATCCATGTTCATGCATGCGCCACGCGTGCATGCGTCGTCCGGGTACATCGTCTTCAACTCTTCATTTCCGTCTTTGTTTCGATCCGGTTACAATTTATTTAAAAAAATAAATAAACCTAGATCTAGACTAGTCTATTATATTGATCAAATAAAAAAAACGACTAATCTACTTATGAATTTTCTCACGAGAAAAATGAATTCGAACGAATCGAATTAAAAATAAATAATTCACACATATGAATAAAATAAACATTAAAACCATGACAATTGGATACCTGCAAAAAATATCTAGCAATTTTACTATCCAATTTCAATTTAATGTTTTAACAATTTAAATTCCAATTTAAAGATCAGAGTCCGAAACCGTGGCTCTGATACCAGTTGTTGGGAATATAGGGGTGCCCGAATCTATTCAGGATAAAATTTAAATATAATTATTACTAGCATGAGTTAATCCTAATTAATTCAAATAATAATTCCAACAACAATTTTATCATCATGCATGCAGAATTAATTCACATAAAACCTATGGCGGAATAACTAGAAATTTACATGATTACGTACCTCTTGTAGACCTTTGATAATCATGGGACTATCATGAACGTGCTACCAACCAAAAGACCTTCTCAAGTATGTATCTTCTGCCTTGCTTGATCACTGGTGGGAAGTGCTTTCAAGCAATTAAAATAACCAAGGAAAAAGAAAAATATTTTGCTCTTGATTTTTCCAACACATGGAATCATGTACTTGGGGATGAAATAACCATCCCCTATTTATAAGTAGGGAAGGCCGAATTCTTGGGCTTGGAATAGGGTGAAGAAAATCTTTTCTTAGCCTCTAAGAAATCTTGAATATACTCCATATATTCTTTTCTCCATTATAAAATATTGTACAAAAATTCCAATCTCTTATTATAATGATATTTTCGAAAATAATTAGGATGAAATAACAAGATTTTGATCTTCTTGAATATATGAGATAATCTTGCATTCCAAGAATACATATCTTGCATAATATCTTTCCAAAAAAATCAACAAAATCTTTTCTTTCCTAATATCTCTAATTTTCAAAAATTACAAGAAAAATCAGCAAATATATTTTCTTTTATTTTAATCACCTTATTATTATTGGGCTACTTAATGGGCTACTTGAGGGGCCTTTAGGAGAATTAAGATTGGACCTCCAATGGGGTTTTGAATTCAATATTGAGCCTCAATATAATTCAGCTCATTAATATTAATTAGTACCACTAATAAATTAATATTACACTATCCATCTTAATCCATATTACGATAATATGGGCTCCCGGTTATTATTTCCCGCGTTTAAGATTATCTAGTCCATTAATTAATTAAGCTTCTGAATAGCTCTAAATTAATTAATATATTTTATCTTGGAGTAAAGACAACTCAATATTATTATCTGTACCGAAGAAACTAATTCTTCACTTGCAAGATTTGGTACGATAAAACTTCTGAGCCCACCAAGGGGACAAATCACACGAGTCGTACTTGCACGCGTTTCTCTGTATTAAATCTTAGCAACCGTCGTATGATTAATATTACTGCCCAAAACACTGTTGGGAAAATAGGGATGCTCGGAATCTATTCGGGATGAACTTTAAATACGAATTTAAATACAATTATTACTAGCATGAATTAATCCTAATTAATTCAAATAATAATTCCAACAACTAATTATCATCATGCATGTTAAATTAATTTCACATATTTAACTAGGCGGAATTAAACAAGTAAATATGTGATTAACGTACCTCTCGTAGTATTGGCCTTTGGATATACGGGACACTTGTAATCTCGCTCTATCAACCCAAAGCCTTCTCAAGTATTTCCCTTTTCACCTCACTTGATCGCCGGTGGGAGACGCTTTCAAGCAATTTAATAAACTAAGGAAAAAGAAAAATATCTATGCTTCTTGATTTTTCCAACACATGGAATTATATTCTTGGGGATGAAATAATCATCCCCTATTTATAGAGGGAAGTGATCGAAAATTATATGGATATTATGGGCTTGGAGAAAATCTTTTCTTAGACTCTAAGAAATCTTGAATATATCTCATATATTCTTTTCTCCAAAATAAAATATTCCACAAAAATCTCACTCACCTATAAAGAGGCTAATTTTCGAAAAAAACAATAAGAAATCCAAAGATTTGGATCTTCTTGAATATATGAGATATTCTTGTATTCCTAGAATACATATCTTCCATAATATCTTTCCAAGAAAATCAACAAAATCTTATTTCTTCTTGATTCTCTATTTTCGAAAATTAAATGAAAAAATCAGCATAATATAATCTTTTTATTTTAATCACCTTATCATTATTGGGCTACTTAATGGGCTACTTGAGGGACCTTAAGGAGAATTAAGATTGGACCTCCTAATGGACTTCTGAATTTCAATATTGAGCCCCAATATAATTCAGCCCATTAATATTAATTATTACCACTAATAAATTAATATTGCACTATCCATCTTAATCCATATTACGATAATATGGGCTCCCGATTATTATTTCCCGCGTTTAAGATTATCAAGTCCATTAATTAATTAAGCTTCTGAATAGCTCTAAATTAATTAATATATTTCACCTTGGAGTAAAGACAGCTCAACATTATTATTCGTACCGAAGAAACTAATTCTTCACTTGCAAGATTTGGTACAATAAAACTTCTGAGCCCACCAAGGGGACTAATCACACGAGCCGTACTCGCACGCGTTTCTCCGTATTAAATCTTAGCAACCGTCGTATGATTAATATTACTGCCCAAGACACAAAGTTCGAAGTCGCAATGATTCTCACCCAACATGAATCAAAGCAGTAACTATTAAGCACACACGGTCCTATTTAAGTGACGGAGATTAAGAAATCAACAACCACTGAGGTCTAATTCTTCACCTTTCAGAACAGAAGAATTTATCCTCGCTGTAGGACCTCTTCAACACATACTAAATGTGCTAGTGCAATCTCTTAGTCAAGACAGACCAATCTGAGCCTTACACATCGACCTTTCACGGCGGATTGTTCAATTCCACCTAGGTCGTGAAAATGTACGTTTAGTTACAAGTAAACTGTTAATGTCGTCTTCCGTGATCGGGTATCACCACATTAACTACTATGTAACACGTACTATATATTGAACGGTTTGCAATAGAAATTCAACATTCAATCATAACTAAAGCAAATGCGATAAAAGAATTATTCTCATAAACGAGTGTTTGATACACGAGTTATACAAAGTAAAAGCATACTTTCACGTATAACTCCAACAAACACAAGGTTTGAACTCACGATAATTCTCACCAAACATGAATCAAAGCAGTAACTATTAACCACATACGGTCCTATTTAAGTGACAGAGATTAAGAAATCAATAACCACTAAGGTCTAATTCTTCACATTTCAGAACAGAAGAATTTATCCTCGTTGTAGGTCCTCTTCAACACATACTAAATGCTAGTGCAATCTCTTGGTCAAGACAGACCAATCTGAGAACTACACATCGACCTTTCACGGCGGATTGTTCAATTCCACATGGGTCGTGAATTTGTACATTTTAGTTACAAGTAACTGTCAATGTGATCTTCCGTGATCGGGTATCACCACATTAACTACAATGTAACACGTACTACTTATAATGAACTGGTTGCAATAAATATTCAACATTCAATCATATCTAAAGCAAATGCAATAAAAGATTTATTCTCATAAATAAGTGTTTAATACATGAGTTATACAAAGTAAAATCATACTTTCACGTATAACTCCAATACCTGCACCCTTTGATGTTGGGAATTTTATGCAATAGTAGTAAGTCGAAACGACCGCTTTAAATTCATTCAAGAAAGGTCGACCGAGGAACCCATTGTAAGTGGATGACTGATCTACAATCAGGAATTCTATCATTCTTGTCAGCCTCCTCTCCGGGTCCTCGGTCGATACAAGTTTGACCGATAACTTTATAATCCCCAACGAGACTGTTACAGCATCACCGAAACCTAAAATCCTATGGTTGCAATCTTCGATGTAGCTCGTATAATCTCCAAGTTGGTCGAGCATACTTTTGAAGATAATGTTGGTATAGGCTCCAGTGTCTATCAATAAATGATGAACCCTGGTCTCCATGATACTTGCACATATCACCAAGGAATCGTTGTGGGGGTCAAGATTCCATCCAAATCTTTTTCGGTGAAAGTCAATTGTGGAAGTTGTTTTATGGCAGGGTTGACCTCCATTTCTTGGACATGAGCTATATCACATAGTTCTGCCTTCCTTTTTTGGTTTGAAACTGGAGCTCGCCCATCTGAGCATCCCCCTACAGGTCCCGACGGCTCCATCATATAAATATCTCCCACTGGTCTTACTGCTGCAGCAGGAGATGGTTGTCCGGGTTTGTTACTCTTGAGGGGTTGATCATGTTCTTCCTCATCAGAGTTGTCCTCCTAGGCTCGTTACCCAGGTTACCTCTTGATGAAATCGGAGAGCTTGCCCTCCTCGTAAAATCGTCAAAGTTACTTCAGCAAATCCCGACATTCACTTGTACAGTGCCTCACACTCTGATGGTAGGCACAATACTTATTTGGGTTGAGTTTACCGGTTTCCTGGTGGATCTTACAAGGTGGGGTGAGCAACTCCTTATCCTTCACATTGTTGTACAACGTGTCAATTGACACAGTTAGCACCTAGTTCAGCTTTTCCTTCAATTTTGTCCCTTCATTAAATGCCTTCATATTTTTCGGTACTCGATAGCCAGCTCCGCCGAGTTTCTTCGCTTTCTATTTTTGGTCGGCCTTGTTGTCTCCCAGGTTTGTCTGCAAAGCCTCATGCACGGAGATAAAAATGGCGGCTTGATTCTGGAACTCATCATAACTTTTTAGGCGCTTCAGACGTACCTCCTTCCACAGATCCGAACCCTTTTTCAACCCGGCCATAACGGCCACAATCTTTGTATCCTCACTCACGGGTTCCCCTTCAAGTAGTAATTTATCGAACCTTTCCATGAACTCCCGGTCTGATTCGTCATCATTTTACTTTAAATCTGACAACTGTTGCTTCTGGGAAAGGTACGATCCAGCTGTTGAAAAATGAGAGAGAAACGCACGGCCCAGTTGGGCAAAAGAATGAACAGATGCTGGTGGCATGGCTGAGAACCACTTATGCACCATGTCCCCCAATGTTAGGGGAAAATTTTGGCATTGAGTGGCGTCACTGGCCCCCATGGAAATCATGTAGTCCGAATATTTTGTCAGATGAACACGAGGGTCGGCGGTGCCTTCATACTGGATGCTCACCGGAAACTGGATTCTCTTCTGGATTGGGGCCTTCAAAATTATTGAAGATAGTGGAGATGTTGGCATGCTGGTCGCCCCAATCCATTTCTGCATGTCCAACTGCCCTTACATGCTTTCTATAGCTTTCCTTAAAGTTGATAGCTCATCCAATGATGCCCCTTGACCCGTTGACTTAAATCGAATATACCAACTTTCTACTAGTAGCTTCCCCGCAAGAGTACGGGTTCACTGTAGTATGGACAAGTATAGGGACCAAGTATTATCGAACCCAAGGGAAAGTGTGTATGCAAATAGATCCCTGAAGATCTACGCGTCGTAGTTAATATGAGTGTATGTTTTTGGATTTTTTGAAAGAATTAATTAAAAGCAACTAAAGTAAACTAATTAAACTAAAGAACGAAAAAAAACAAATTAACTAAGGTTTGTATTCAAAGATGTGATGGTGATGCTCAGGATAGGAATCCCTACGTATACTAACGGAGCCGGTACGATAATTAAAATAACCGTGACACACAAGAAATAACCTAAGTATAAGAATGCAAGGTGAAAGCTCAAGATTCTAAACCCTAATACTTTACCCTAACACTCGACTTCACTAATCCACTAACAAGTTAATAGATTGTGCTTAATTAATGAGACCCTAATTTAACTAAGGTGATGCGGTCGTCCTCCTTCGCTAAACCAGTAGATGAATTAACCTCTCCTAAACCCTCTCGTTAAGACTACTAATTGTTATTGAGTGATGCGGCCGTCCTCTCTCTAACACTTTCGTACGAAATTCAAAGGAAAAGTTAAGATTAATTATGAGAATTCATTAATTAAGAGAATTAAAACTAACGTCACGAATTACCCTAATTACATACCCACAACCTACTTCTACGAGTTCATCCTACCCTAAGCATGCAAGGGTTCTAGCCTAACATGGTGGTTTGAATAATAAAAGCAATCACAAGAACAATAATCATATGCATAATTAAATTAACGAAAGAAATCAAGAACATAAACGAAAGAACAAATTAAAGTATCTAAAGAAATCTATATAAATCTGAAAAACTAGGGTTTATCGACTCAATGACTAAAGAAAGAAATAATTAATCTAATTCGTTCAAAAGAAATACTAAAACTAAGAATTCGTAAATTAAAACCTCAATTACAACGTATAAAACTCTTCCAATCTCCCTCCCAAGCTTTCTCCTCGCTCAAAATATGTAAAAATATGTGTTGGTATCCGGTGATATGCTTGGAAAAGAGTATAAATAGGCTTGGGATCGAATTTGGGTGTTCATGGGCCAAAATACGCATCAAGATCGAGTATAGGTCGAGTAAAACTACTCGACCTGTTGCAGCTCGAGTGCACTACTCGAGTGCCCGAGTAGTGACTACTCGAGCGACTCTGCTCGAGTACTTTTCGGCAGCTGTACACATGTTCGTAAAATCTTCATATCTCCTCAACCGGGAGTCCGTTTTGGCCGATTCAAAGTCCTACGAACTCCTCTTTTCACCCTCTATCCATCTATGAAAACCAAAGAGACAAATTCATCAGTTTATAGAAATGATACTCAATTGATTCCAAACACTCATAAAAAATACTCAAAACATGGGCAAATCGGGCACTAAAACATAACAATTTCACGCCTAATCAACCCCCCCAAACTTACCATGTTGCTTGTCCTCAAGCAACGAAATAATAAGTCAAGTGAAATTGTTAGGAATGATTCAAAAAATCAAATCATGCAAGTAAATGAACTCGAGCTTCAAAGATCAATCACACGTATACTCACTCACCTTCCTTCATCATACTCATGCAACAACAACAAGAACCACCAAGATCAAACATGGATGTGCACTCAACGATGTGTTTCACTCCCTCACAAGTGTATATCAATAATAAAGGGCACACTCAATCAATCAATCACTCAAATCAGCAGCCATAGGCTTGTAAGCACTCTCAACTCCGACCATACTCTAGAAATCAATGTCGAATCAAAAAGGACTTTTCTCAAGGTTGTAATGTAGGCTCTTTGGACAGGTGGGATAACAATATAGGGTAAAGTGACTAACATGAATGGAGAATAGAAAATCAAACTTTGGCACTTCGAGATTAGGAACAGAATACTTCAAACATGTTCAATCAACACCCTTTCAATTCCATACTCTCAATACTTCAATTTTTTCTTTCACTCTTTTCATTTTTTTTTCAATCACTTCATTTTTTTTTCTCTTTTTTCGCACAAACACATGAGCTCATTTTTTTTTTCTTTTGCTCATTCTCAATTTTTTTTCTCTTTTTCCCACATCTCATAACTTCATCACTCCTTCTTCTCATATTCACTCAACAAACAACATTTTCCTTTTTCAACTCAATTCACTCCCTTCACATTCACACTTTCCTATTCTCCACTCAAATTGGGACAAAAAGGCTTAGAAATTTTAATAGTGTTCATATGTGCTAGCAAATAAAATAGGCTTTAGGCTCAAAGGGCTAACAAGGGATTCAATGTCATTGGTACGGAAAATTTTGGCTAAGTGACTCAATAAAATCAAAGATGGCCTAAGATCCTATTCGGCATATCAAACTAGACATAATCAAGAAGCAAGAGCACACACAAGTTCTAGCATCCTCTAAGGTGATGATTCACTCACAAACGAAGAGATTCATATATCAAAATCTCATAAGGCTCAAGTCTCTCGGCTTTCACATCCATGTTAGTCCTAGTGAATTCTCACTCTTATCACACAAGCACTCAAAAAGAAAACTCGTAAGTATACTAGTTCTCTCTCAAATCCACTCTAACTCACCTACTCACACAAAACAATTCCTAACTCTAATCCACAAATCTACTCTACTCATCACTTCATACTCAAGAATGACAACTAACAAGTAGAGAGGGTTAACAAGCACGAAATATGCAATAGCGACTCAGATCAAAATCACCTCAAGGAGCATCTCAAGGCACCAAATAACCAAACACATTCAAAGATAAGGGGTGCTCCGGTGCAATATGACAAGAAACATAAAAAAAAACTCCACCCCCCCAAACTTTGACCTTGCGAAGAGGTCTAAGTTTGGGGTTGTGGGTTACCTCAACCAAACAATTCAGTTTCTCTCAACAGCGTTGCACACTCTTTTGCTTGAGTTCCTCCCTTTCGAGTACTCCATGATTCCTCTATTCACTCGAGACAAGCCTACAAAATAAACTCTCAAGTACGAGGTTAAAACTTACGATTCAACAACACCCTAATAACATAATAAGACACTAAAAACAAATGAAAGCAAATAGAAATGGGTTGCCTCCCATTCAGCGCTATTTTTAAGGTCCTCATGCCGGACCAAGCTCAAAAGAGCTTATGGGACATCATACTCAATTTTACCTCCCTTACTCTCATAAGAGTGGTGGTTGCATTCCTTTCCTTGATGCCCTTCCATCATGAACTCTTTTGCTTCCTTCTCATCCCCAAGTGTTATGGGTCTCAACTCCTTCTCACCTTTATCTGGAGGCGTCTTACCAAACAGGTTCTTGAATTTGGACTTTTTCTTATTAACTCCTCCTTTTCCTTCCAACTGGATCACGTCCACACTTTTCACCTCTTCATCCTTCAACTTCTTCACTTTATCCCTATCAACATAATTAAGAACATAATGCTCATGGGTTAAATTAACAAGTGAAGGACTAACGAAATCATGAACATGAGAAAGATTAGAGATAGGAGGTGTGTCTTTAACACTAGGATCAATGACATCCATGCAATACAAACTCTCATCCTCCTTCGGGTGCTTCATGGCTTCATATAGGGAAATCTTCACTTCTTGATCATCGACCTTCAAAGTAATCTTCCCATTTGCCACGTCTAGCACCATCCCCGCCGTAGCTCAGAACGGTCTTCCCAAGATCAGGGGCACATGCTCATCTTCCTCCATCTCTAGCACTACAAAGTCGGCTGGAAAAATGTGTATCTCCAACTCTCACTAGGACGTCTTCAACCACACCTTGAGGTCTAGTAATAGACCGATCGGTAAGTTGAAGCATCATCATTGTGGGTTGAAGTTCACCACCTTCCAACTTCTTGAAAAGCGACAACGACGTCAAATTAATGCTCGCTCCGAGGACGCACAACGCTCCCTTCTTGATCCCGTTCCCAATATCACAAAGAATGGTGAAGCTCCCGGGATCCTTCAGCTTTGGAGGAAGCGCCTTGTGCACTAATGCACTCACCTCGTGGTTCAACTGCACCAACTTCGGCTCATCCACTCACCGTCTTTTCGCGATCAAGTCCTTCAAAAACTTTGCATAATTGGGCATCTGTTCCAAAGCATCATAAAAAGGGATATTAATATGCAATTGTTTAAACACATCAAG
The DNA here is from genome assembly GCA_947034835.1 of Ballota nigra. Taxonomy (NCBI): domain Eukaryota; kingdom Viridiplantae; phylum Streptophyta; class Magnoliopsida; order Lamiales; family Lamiaceae; genus Ballota; species Ballota nigra. Next base: position 28,625,136 of record OX344730.1, read on the forward strand.
GAACTTAGCGAATTTCTCATCAAGCTTCTTTTTCATGAAGCGTTGTGGATATGGGACGGGTATCACAGATTTGGGTACCCCCCATTCATCTTTCTCGGTCTCTTTCACTTTCTCCCTTGCTTCCTTTGCCTTCTTCCACTTAGGAACTCTTTCACCCTTCTCAATGCCTTCCCCTTCAAGCTCTTTGCTCGCTTGAGTGCTTTCACCCTCAACCTTCTTCTCAATCCCTTCACTTTTTATCCCCTTCTCAACTTGAGGCGTCTCAGAATCAGCAGGCATCTGAGGACCATCATAGTTGGTTCCACTTCTTAACTGGATAGCCTTGCAATGCTCTTTTGGGTTCCCCTCCGGCATGGAAGGATATTTTCCCGGCTCTCTATTCAACGACTTTGCAATCTGGCTCATCTGGAACTCTATAGAAGTGAACCTTCGATTGTTCTCTTGTTGAGTTCTAGTCCACTCAACGTTCATCTTTTGGAGCTCTTGATCACGTTGATCACCCTTTTTATGCAACTCTTTCACATCGTACTCCAAGGATGCCAACCTCTTACTTCCTTCCTCCACCTTCTGTAGAATCGCTCTCAACATCTCCTCAGTCCATGCACCGCCTTCTCCACCCGGAGGCTTTGAACCTGGGTCAACACCCGGAGGAACTGTAATACCAGCTTTTGGGTTAGCATATGAGAAATTCTCATTCTTCCTCCATGTGTTTTGAGGAGGCTGTTGGCCTCCTTGAAATCCTTGTGTGTTCCTCCATTGATTTTGAGGCGGCTGTGGCCCTGGAGGTGCAAATGGCTGACCATAAGAAGGTCTTCCAAACTGATTTCTACCTTGGTAGCCATTCTGATTGTAATACGGACCTCCCATGTAATTGGCTACCTCTTGCTGTCCACTTGGCTGGTCTACTCTATCATTCTCTGCTGCATGCTCTTCAACCAAATTCTTCCCCAACTCGAGGTTGTTAATCTTTTCCATCATGGCCATCAACAGCCTTCTCGTTCCTTCACCCTCTTCAACCTGATGAACTCTCTGAAAATCTGGATCTCCATTCCAAGCCCCGGCATTCGTGACAATGTTGTCCACGATCTCTCTACACCTCTCTATGCCTTGATTCAGGAATGCTCCACTCGCACATGCATCTAAATGGGCTTGGCCAGCCTTGCTGGCTCCACTATAGAAGAATGCCATAATATCTCCCTCATTGTACCCGTGTTGCGGGCACTCGATCAATATATTTGAGTATCTCTCCCACGCTTGGCGTAAATCCTCTCCAGACTTCTGGCGAAAGGAAGAGATCTCAATTCTCGCTTTAATCGTTCTCGATGGAGGGTAGAATCGCTCGAGGAACAGACGCTCGAGCTCAGCCCATGTGGTTACACCTCCCCGTGGGAGCGTGTTATCATACCACTCTTTAGCTATTCCCGTCAGTGAGAATGGGAACAGCCTGAGCCTTTTGGCATCTTCAGACATGCCATTATAATTAAAGGTTGATGCTATCATCAGGAAACTTCTCAAGTGAGTATGAGGATTCTCCTTCCCAACCTCCCCCTTGAATTGATTCTCGGTAAGCAGCTTAAGAATTCCTGGGAAAATCGAGAAGTTGTTTGCCTCAACAGGAGGCAATGCCACTCCATTATAGTACTGCTGTGGCTGCGCTGCAAACCTCCATCGAATAGCCATATTGTGATCTACGTTCTGAGGAACGTGTTGAGGATTAGCAGCAGGTACTGGTACTTGTTGGGGTGGTGGTGGGTAAACAGGTGGTTGATTATAGACTGGAGGTGGAGGATACGGGTATGGTGGGTAAGGATAAGGTGGGTAAGGGTAGGGTGGATAGGGTAAGTTGTTTTGTGGTATGTTAGGATTTGGGTAAGCAGGGTTGTTATAAGGATTTTGGACCATGTTATGAGCTGGGCTATTTTGGTTCTGAGTACCCGGGTTTTGGCTCTGGCTCTCTCCTAACGGATCTTGATTCTTGCTGGTATTGCCATTAGTGTCGTCAACCCGGTTCAATGCTTGATTGAACTCATTCTCGGCATCATCCAACTCATTAGTGATGTCCATCGGTTCTTTCCCTCCGGCAGCGTTCATCCTTCTTAAGAAGGCTCGGTTCCTTCTCGCTATTGTCTCAGGATCTGCAGGTAACCTCTCTTCGCTCGTATTGCTTTGCGAGCGTATTCTCATAAAACTGACACACTAGCAGAAGGATCAAAACGCAACTGCCGAATTAATAAAAATAAAAATAAAACAGAAAAGAAAGCACTCACTACTAACTACTAAGCTATCGACAAGTCCTATTCAAAAAGCATACAACGCCATCCCCGGCAACGACGCCATTGACTTGAATCGAATATACCAGCTTTCTACTAGTAGCTTCCCCGCAAGAGTACGGGTTCACTGTAGTATGGACAAGTATAGGGACCAAGTATTATCGAACCCAAGGGAAAGTGTGTATGCAAATAGATCCCTGAAGATATACGCGTCGTAGTTAATATGAGTGTATGTTTTTGGATTTTTTGAAAGAATTAATTAAAAGCAACTAAAGTAAACTAATTAAACTAAAGAACGAAAAAAACAAATTAACTAAGGTTTGTATTCAAAGATGTGATGGTGATGCTCAGGATAGGAATCCCTACGTATACTAACGGAGCCGGTACGATAATTAAAATAACCGTGACACACAAGAAATAACCTAAGTATAAGAATGCAAGGTGAAAGCTCAAGATTCTAAACCCTAATACTTTACCCTAACACTCGACTTCACTAATCCACTAACAAGTTAATAGATTGTGCTTAATTAATGAGACCCTAATTTAACTAAGGTGATGCGGTCGTCCTCCTTCGCTAAACCAGTAGATGAATTAACCTCTCCTAAACCCTCTCGTTAAGACTACTAATTGTTATTGAGTGATGCGGCCGTCCTCTCTCTAACACTTTCGTACGAAATTCAAAGGAAAAGTTAAGATTAATTATGAGAATTCATTAATTAAGAGAATTAAAACTAACGTCACGAATTACCCTAATTACATACCCACAACCTACTTCTACGAGTTCATCCTACCCTAAGCATGCAAGGGTTCTAGCCTAACATGGTGGTTTGAATAATAAAAGCAATCACAAGAACAATAATCATATGCATAATTAAATTAACGAAAGAAATCAAGAACATAAACGAAAGAACAAATTAAAGTATCTAAAGAAATCTATATAAATCTGAAAAACTAGGGTTTATCGACTCAAAGAGTAAAGAAAGAAATAATTAATCTAATACGTTCAAAAGAAATACTAAAACTAAGAATTCGTAAATTAAAACCTCAATTACAACGTATAAAACTCTTCCAATCTCCCTCCCAAGCTTTCTCCTCGCTCAAAATATGTAAAAATATGTGTTGGTATCCGGTGATATGCTTGGAAAAGAGTATAAATAGGCTTGGGATCGAATTTGGGTGTTCATGGGCCAAAATACGCATCAAGATCGAGTATAGGTCGAGTAAAACTACTCGACCTGTTGCAGCTCGAGTGCACTACTCGAGTGCCCGAGTAGTGACTACTCGAGCGACTCTGCTCGAGTACTTTTCGGCAGCTGTACACATGTTCGTAAAATCTTCACATCTCCTCAACCGGGAGTCCGTTTTGGCCGATTCAAAGTCCTACGAACTCCTCTTTTCACCCTCTATCCATCTATGAAAACCAAAGAGACAAATTCATCAGTTTATAGAAATGATACTCAATTGACTCCAAACACTCATAAAAAATACTCAAAACATGGGCACATCGGGCACCAAAACATAACAATTTCACGCCTAATCACCCGTAGGCTGTTCGGCGAGCAAAGAGGCATGACCCTCTGCCCGTCGCAGTCCCTCACTTGGAAGGGGGGTCTCATGAGCCTGCCTTCTTGAGTTGTTCGCCGCGTTGGGTGCCAGGCGCCCAAAGGCAGACCTGGTTAGTCTTTCATGCACTGATGGGCGAACATGTTCGTGTTCTGCTCGCCCCTCTTCTGCTCTAGGGCGAGCAACTTCTTGCTTGTGTTGGGGTCGGCCCAGTCTGTCTTGTGCGATGTGATGAGAAGTCCCATAACTTGAGGCAGCTGTTCACCCGGGGGCAGATTCTGTCTGACCCTCCAGTCGATTAGTTACCTTGGCCTTGCCTTTAGCTCTTTGGACCTGGGCATTGTCGACTTCATGTTGTTCGTCACGAGTTGACCTGGATCTTGATGTCCCAATAGGCCTAGATCTAGCTCTCACTCGTGATTGCCCAGGTTGTTCCTGTTGTTTTTTGGATTGAGGCATCTTAATCAGAATTTACTTTAAATATTTGAATCTTCAAGTTTATAGTTGAAGAACACCAAGAACACACTTCTTGAATTTATGAACAAACACTCAAGAACGTATTCAAATCTTCAAGTTCTTGACTCTAATTTCTTGCAATCTAACACGAATCGGATGTTCTAACACCCTTCTCTCTAGCGCCAAATTTTTGGTGATCGATTCTAATCACGTGGATTAATGGTTGTTTTTAACTGAGTTTTGAATCATCAAGTAAGATCGTGTGATTGATTACTACCGTTTATAGTAAATACAGAAGATCGGGATATAAAAATGTAAATGCGTGTATTGAATTCATATTTATTTCGTATGTGTGCGTTTGAAGGTGTTTGAGTGTGTGTAGGGGAGAAATTTGTGTATTGAACTTATTTTAATTGATGGAGAGCAACTTATTTATACTAACCACCAATTAGGTGGTGTACATGACATTTGGACTTACAAGCTTGCATGCTTGACACGTGTCCTTTGACCATATTTGACCTTATCTAAGTTGAAACTTAGTTACAACGTCTTGTTTTTTGTTTTATCACATCTTTAAAGCTGTTCGCCATTGATTACGTAATGGTTCTTCATTGGCACATCCTCTTTATTTGTTGTTCGCTCGTTGGATTGATAATTTATAAGTTGCTCGCCCATAAGCTCTTCATAAATTAGCCTCTGGATCTCTATATGTGGAGTTGTTCGCATAGTACCTGTTCGTCTACTGTGGGTGGATGGGTGGCATACACACCTCAAAATAGTTTATACACCTTCCTTAATTACACTTGTTCGTCATCCATGTCTTAGTAATAATCTGGGTAGGTCTGGAGTTCAACTCCTGTTCGCCAAGAAGCTGGTCGTCAAGTTTGTTGTCAGTCGTCGAATTCACCATCTTTTCTGGTTCATACACCACTTTTTGATTATTCATGCTAATTATCTGTAGGTTATGAACTTTGCTTCTTGATCTCCTGGCCAGGCCTTAATACTTGTTCGCCTAACAAGGATTGTTGTTCGTCTATCAACAATAACTATCCTACAAACATATATATATGTATATATAATTATCTCAACAATATTAATATATAATTTCATAACAAATATACATATAACTATCCTACAAACATATATAATTATCTCAACAATATTAATATATAATTTCATAACAAATATACATATAACTATCCTACAAACATATATAATTATCTCAACATTATAATTCATAAAACATGATTTAAAAATAATTTAAACGGTTAATATTTTAAAAACTCACGATTATTGTGTAGACGGAGATGCAACAAGAGTTTTGATCGGGACGAAATCCTCGACGGACGCGGCGGCGGCAGCGAAGACATTTATGTGTATGTACGAAATGGCGTACGGAGTCAGTATATAAAGGTTTTAAAATAAAATTAGCGACCGCCACAGGCAGTCGCTATTGGCCGATTTTTCATTCTTCTTGACCGATTCTGTCGGTCCATTTGCCCAATTTAGGATTAGCGACCGCCAATGGCGGTCGCTAAACTGCCCGCATTAATGACCCACAAGACGGTCGTTGAATGCAAAATTGAGGTCGCTGATCAGGCAGTAAAAATTACTGGGCAGTTTTGACCGTAATAGAAATACATGTCCTACCGAGACAGAATTTTTAATTTGCCAGTCTCTGCTTCCAAGCCCACCTCCTGGTTGTCATCGCTCGATCACTTCCTTTTCCACTAAGTGATTGCTTAATTGTCAATTTTTGGTCATTGAGATTCGGGTCAATTCGGATTAATATTTGGCCGGAGTCCTACTCATGGTGACCTGGTTGAATTAGGAGATTTTAGCGGATGGTGCTGCTACGGTTGGTGGTTAGAGACCGATTTTTCCGTCGGTCGCAAATTTTTTTAGTTCGAGACCAGTGGTCTTTTTCGGTCGCTCATCGGTCACTAATACATTATTTAGAGACCGATATTTTGGCAGTCGCTAATTTCGATCGAAAAAATGCGAGTTTTTTGTAGTAATTAAAATAGGCGACTTATAAGAGTTTGAAAGAAAATTTGTATAAATTATTAGTAAATAATTGAATGGGTGATTGAAAAGAATTTAAAGGAGGAATAAATGGATGCCATAAAAAATGTGTGATTATGTATAGATGGGATAGCATAAAAAGTGGCGCTTATAATACGAGGCCTAAATCAGTTATCCATTCCTTTTAGCCATTATTTTCAGGTCTTATTCAACCCACTGATATTGCTGAAAGGGAAAGCAGTTCCACTTTTTAATTCCCTCAATTGAAGTGATAATTAATCTTTGCTTAAGTCTGTTGGTAACTTTAATTGTGGGTTTAACACGAGTATTATATAATATAGACCTTCACACTTAAGATAATATCATCCAAATTGTTATAACAAATTTACAACCACCGAACTGAAACTCCTTCACATTTAAGTCGTATCGAGAGTTATAGTTCAATTTGGCATTAATAAGTTAATAACTAAGACAAAGTATAAAGTGAAACTAGTTTATACATAAATTTGTAAAGAGTATTAGTTGTTTTCACTGAAAAGTATTAGTTGTTTTTACTGAAAAATATTACTGATTTAACTAAAGAGTCTTAGTTGTTCGGTGAAAATGAACTAAAACTCTTTAGTGTAAACCAGTAATACTCTTCAGTAAAAACAACTAATATTTTTCGGTGAAAACAACTAATATCCTTCAGTGATTCATATATAAACCAATTTCACTCTATACATACTCAATAACTAAAGCCAACTAGAGCGGTTCGGTACATTATATATATAAAGACAACCTCACAAATGCACTTGGTGCATAGTGCCTTTACTCATCAGTTAAAATTGCTTACACTGAAAAGTGATGTTAGATTACACTGAAAAGTTTACACTTAAAATTAATATTCAATGTAAACTTTTCAGTGTAATCTAACCAAACTTTACAAATCAAATCATACTTTTTAGTGTAAATATTGTCAACAATTGAGTGAGTGCACCATACACCAAGTGCACAAGAGAGTTACTAAAAATAAATTTATTTTATATTGTATACTTATCGAAATTTTACCAAAAATTAAGGCATAGCGCAATTTTGATATTTGAAAATTGTGTACACATATAAATTTCGATATACAGAAATGATCATATGCCCACCGATGAGCACAAAGTAATATATCCACCGCGAATGTGATAAAGACGCGGATAAAATCTACTATCAATTACTATTATACTAAACTCACTGCTTATGTGTCATTATCATATTTATGGTGTGTATATTAATTTGTGTCCACATGTGGAAATATGATATTTTCGCTTCGATGTATTGAATTCATGTAAAATATTAGTATCATTATATATGGATTCATACCCAAGTTCTAGCATTACTGTTTCATACCAAAATTTATGTATTGAATTTTAATTTTTTAAAGAAATTGTCAAAAATAGATTTTTTTTTTTTTTAATATTTTGGTATATACATATAAACTTTCTTAAATCAAATTATTCAATTCGGAACCTTATAGACTATATATAAGTGTACAATAGTATGTCCAAGTATATAAATATTTTTTTGGGGACAAAATACAAATGAGTAGTATTAAGTAATTTAATGATTTTTTTTCAAACTCTACTTTGGAAGTAAAACTTACTTACTTTTTTGAAAAAAAAAATATCAATTTGTTTCCAACTACTTACTTTTAAATATTTATAATTTATTTTGAAGAAGTTATTTTTTTTAAATGATGAAAATATATTACGAAATTGATTCTCATGGGACCCGTAAATAATTCCTACTTTTGTGTCCTTCTAACGAAACAAATCGTGATTCTCCCTATTCTATCCAAAGAATTTTACAAGATGCAATAAAAAAACTTGAATTATAAAAAAATTGATTCTCGTGGGACCCATAAATAGTTCCTACTTTTGTGTCCTTCCAACGAAACAAATCGTGATTCTCCTTGTTCTATCCAAAGAATTTTACAAGATGCAATAAAAAAAATTTGGATTATGAAAAATTGATTCTCGTGGGACCCATAAATAATTCCTACTTTTGTGTCCTTCTAAATAAAAAACACAATGATTTTTTTGCAAATATTTCAACTTCTAAAATCACTTTATTTCAAAATGCGTTCTCTTTTAATATTTTATAAAAAATTATTTTACATCTCTTTTAATTTTATAATAGAGTTTTAAAACATACGCTTAATTTGATATTCAGCTCTACCCAGTCAAAAAATATATATAGAAAACAAAAGAGTTGTCATGAAAAAGAAAAAAAAAATGGGGCCGGAGATATTTGGATGGAAATACACTCACTGAGCCACATGAACCATGAGGGTATTTGAAAGCCCATGAGGGTATTTGAAAGCCCAGTCTGTTGGCACTGATAAGCCCAATGAGTATCTATTTTTGCACAAAGAATCCAATTTCCAACAAATTAAATGTAAAAATTGGGGGGAAAACAGTTTTAGTAGTATCATTTATTTTTAAAATATGGTAAGATATTGTCATTCTCCAATACATTTAAGTTTCCAAACACAAAACAAAATCTTTTAAGCTAGTAATTGAGCTTAAGTTCGAGCTCGTCTCAAAGTTAAAAATTGAATTTATATGAGTTCTCTATAATTTAAATCAATATCAGAATATTATTCGAGTGCTGTCTATAGTACTCTAGAATTTTAACCACCTCTTTTCTATTTAATTTTTTTTATAACTTGATATTCAACTAAAGAATCAATTAATTTGGGGATACACAATTCACCATCCACTAGTGAAATAACTCATTTCAAGTCATAACAAAACTTTATAATGATGATCAATGTATCTCAAAAATTAATTGCACTTTATGAATTTTGAATTTTAAGACCTAATAAAGAGGAGTATACTTCTAAATTTGATGTCCAACTCATTTGTATCTACTAACAAGTTTTTGTTTTTAAAACAGATCTACTAACAAGTGTATTAAACACCCAGTTATGTGGCATTGTGTTTAATCCTAGACCTCACATTAATAATAAATTAACCTTAACTTTGGCTTAACTTTAGTAAATGTGAATTTTCTGCATTTTACCTAGGGTTTTTTTGATAATGTAACTTTGTGTGAAATTTTTCACTACTTGAGCAAATCATTTTTTGTTTTGTCGCTTTCATGATTTTTGGTTGTTTTCCATTTTCATAAGGTTCTGTTTGGCGGATGACCTTATCTCTCCAAAAGGAAACTCCCATACGAACTCTCAGCGCATTACAACTTTACAAGATCCCCTATCCTTTAAAAAAACAAACATAAAATGAAATATTTTTTTGTTTTTCATTATTTGGCTGGAATCTAAAAATTAGTTAATTCATCAAAAAAAAAAAAAAAAATCTTTCAATATTTCCCGGTTAAATATCTCCCTTCAGATAGAACGTAAAAATATTGATTAGTTGTTTCCTAGAGAATGAAACATCGGTTCAGGAATTTTATATTATTATATTATATTTTCTAAATTTTTAACATGTGCATAATTAAAACATCATTAGCAAAAATTTAAATCAAGAATATATTTGTCATATGAAACTCCACATTTGATTGATTTAAGTTTTCAACAATGGCGCGTTGGATTAAATAAAGTGAAGGCATGAAAAGTTAAAATTACCCAAAGTTTCACATTGTTATTTGAATTTAGTTATAAGTGTCGACATATTTCCAATAGAACGAGACAGTTTGGATAGTACCAAAACAAAATTATGTGGGCATGACATTGATGGAGGATCTCTCTTCCCCTTTGGAAATATATATATATATATATATATATATATATATATATATATATATATATATATATATATATATATATATATATATATATATATATATATATATTATATGTGCATAGCTATATTAATATACATGTATTAATTCTTTTTATTAAGATATAAGTGTGTATTTGTTAAAATTATATTTATACTTTAAAATAGTTTCAGAGAACGATTATTGTCAGATATATCAAGCCACAAACCCAAAAACGTAACCAATTCAAAATTTCAAATTATTGGAGAACTAAATCAATAAGTCAGAACATTATCTCTTCTTCTTTTCTTTGAGAAAGTTGAGTAAATGCTATTTATATATTTTTTAATTAGAAAATTGTACTCCCTCCGTCCCAAACTCGTTTGCTACATTGCCAAAAAGGTCCGTCCCATACTCATTTGCTACATCTATTTTTGGCAAAAAAGTAACAATACTTTTTAATATTATATTCTCCATACACTAATAACCAAAACATCTACTTTATCACTTTATCACTTTATCATCACTTTATCACTTTAAATACTAATAAACAATTCTTTTCTTAATAACCGTGCAAACAGTAAACAGGAATTTGAGTTTGGGACGGAGGGAGTAACATTCTTTTTTTTGTTGGATCATCATATCCTATATTATATTTATGCAACAACATATATAATTTTATCGAGAATGATCATATGTCTATCGATTATCATCAATTTATATGTCTATTATTTGTATTGTGATATTACATAAGTAAATAATATTGAGATCCTTTGTTTATGTGGCGTCACACTATAAGTGGTGGATATATAAATTGATCCTGTCGGGTCAGGGAGTGGGGGCCCTGGGGGCGAGGGCTTCGCCTTTTGCTACAAGGATATATAAATTGATGTCTATCGATGAATATATAATTATTTTCAATAATTTTATATTTGATCACGTATACATTATGTCAAGATCTCATATGTACCTGGTGCAGGGTGAATTTCAACAATTGAAATTGTTTACACTGAAAAGTGTGACCTGATTAAGCTGAAAAGTGTGAGTTAATTATACTAAAAAATTCTATTACACTAAATACTTTTTAGTGTAATCAATCTAGACTTTTCAGTGTAAACAACCTCAATTATTAAGTGAGTACATTATGCACCAGGTTCCAGGTATACAAAAAACTTACTCATATATTATAAAATATAAATTTTAAAATATAGTTATATCTCATATATGATACCGCGCGACACATGAAATTTAATGTGATTTATATGGCCGATACAATCATGACATATATTGACATGCATGGCGATTGGTGCATCTACATTACACAAGAAAATATTTATTTGTAATAATACTAGACAAAATCACAAGTTGAGAATTTGGGATGTGTTTGGAAAGTAGATCTTGTGTGCGGAATTGAATATTCTTGTTAGTTGTTATTTCCTCATTTCACAATAAATTTCATTTTTTTATATATTCTACAATATTCTTTATATCTTTAAAATAAATATTATATTTAATTATATTATTTATCTTCATAATACAATAATATATTCAAATAAAATTCTCAAAAAAATCACATTTAAACAATATTTCTTAAAAAATATTACATCATTTGAGAAAGACTAATATGAGGCGGAGTGAATATTTCGAATACTTGAGGACATCAAACAAAACATCAATCACTTATCAAATTTTCACTACCCTCTTTTTCCTCCAAGAAATCACACGGTTCACACCTTATGTTTATCTGTACATGTGTCATTTTTTCATTGGAAACCATCAGGAGTCGGGCCCCTACCAGGTTGTTGTAGTTGGGCCATTGCGGATCCTAATACGCCGGCACAAAACCGCCCCTAGCTTAACCTTCTTGGAATGCATTCATTAATTACTTGGGTCCGGCTTAGAAATCAGAATCACATTTTACATATCTTTATTTTCTTATGCTCATATAAATAATTATTGGAATTATTTAATAAGAATATAAATCAAAATAATTTTTGATAAACCAACTAAATTAATTACCATAAAATTGCACAAAGCTCATATATTGTGAGAAATAATAACATAGGATCTCAAATGTTCTAAAGTCGGTCTTACGCAAATGTGGATCATCATGCATATAACTGGATTCATTTTATTGACAACTTTCTTGCTATAAAGTAGTGCAATGCCCAACTCTATATTGTACTACCATTTATTATGGGATGTTATACATATAAAATTGAATAATTACTAGAGAATTAGAGAGCATATATATATTCTAAAAAAAATTCCTAAATCATTTATATAAAAATTAAGAAATTTAAATACTTAGCTGGATGATGTATTATTTAATTGTTTGTTGACAAATATTACATTTTAATATTAAGTTTTAAAATATTGCAAAAAAAAAAACCTAAAAATATTAAAAATTGCAATATATATTCGATTCGCGTATCCCCGCGTATCCAAATTAAAAAAATTAAAATTGTTGGATACAATGCGAATCCAACAGGAACCGAACCTACACACATATTTTTTGCATATTCGTTATTGCATACCAGCCAATTTTGAATAATCTAGTGCATTAGAGCATATAACTCTATGATGACATGATCTTATGGGTAGAGCCGACAATTTGGGCTCGGCCCACCCGAAATATGTGCCGGGCTGGGCCCAAAAAATAGAGGCCCGAAAAAATCGGGCCATTTTTTGCCCGGCCCGGCTCTCCAAGACCGAATCTTTTGAGTTTGCTAAACAATTTTGGGTGAAGAAGGGCTCTGTGGACTTAAGTCCAGTGAGTTTAGTATCCTCCAAGCCCGATCTGTGATCGGTCTCCGGTCTATCCGGAGCAAGTACGGGGTTTCCCCTAAGTGCTTACTTTGGTTAGCTGGAGCTGGATACCGTGTCATGGCAAAACTCGATCTGCCTTATGGAGCTAGGTCTGCTTCATGGGACAGACTTCTTTCATTGGTGACGAAGCCTCCATATGAAGATAGTTTGGCTTTTGAATGGTGGCTAGGCGGCGATAAGCCTAAAAGATTATAATTAGTGTTGTTTCTTTAAATGATATTTAGCATTGTAATTACAAATATATGGATATACTTGACTTGATACTACCATAATAAGGAATTTAGTGTTGTATATTTAGTTTTTTTTTTTAAAACATACTTGACTTAATAGTTGATGCCATAATAAGGAATTTTGTAAATGAAGTCCCTCAATTTTCAGTGTCGTGGAATAAAAAAACTCTACCAAACATTATTTTGAGATTATGAAAAAAAAAAGTTGAAACGGGCTGGGCCAGCCCGTTAGCTCGCGGGCTAGGGTAAGGATGGGATGGGATTTTACAGGCCCGACGTGTAAACGGGCCGGCCCGCCCATTTTTCCAGCTCTATTTATGGGTACATGCTATTTTTTTTTCCAGACAAATTGAATATTCTATTTTCCAAAATTACAATAAAATTAAGTACAAAGTACAATGATTCCTTAAACCTGTAGGTACATGCTATATTAAGGAAAATTTTATATGAAAGTTGGGCACGATAAGCTTATCATGAAATATGATACCGTTGATCCCGGCATTACAAGAAATAAAAAAAAATTCTACGAAATTAGAATTACATATGAAATTTTTTTACAATTTTTTTTTTTTTTAGTGAAATTGCCTACAACTTGCCTACAAGATTTCCTTATCATGTAGGCACCTTCAGTCCTCAACTTACAAGTAATTTACCTACAAAATAGACATTAAATACCTTTAAAAGTTTGCCTACAAAAATTTACCCATTAACAATTTGCCTATTAAAATTCTGTAGTCAGATTTATTTGTAGGTAGAGAATAAAAATGCTTATATAATTAGAAATTTTTGTAGGCAATTTCGCAGGCAATACCCACTAATAATTTTTTGTTGAAAATTTCATAGTCATATTAACAATTTTCGTAAGTAATTTTATATTTTCTTATAGTGCGATATTTAATACTCTTAATAAAAAAAATTAATACTCTTGATCAAATATTTAATACTTTAAAACAATTTTATGATAAATTTATTATAAACAATTATCATATAAAATATATTCATAATATTAATGACATTGCACAAGAACAACTCAATTTAACTTTCTTTGAAGGTGCAAATAAGAGAGAAATGTTGAGGTGTTTTCTACCACATGAAAATTAAGTAGGGTTGCTATGATTTATTTTGTGAAGGCGACATATCTAATGACCAAAATTTATGTGAACTAATCGAGTTTATGTAAATTAAAAATAAAGTATCATTATTTTGCATACGAAATATTATTATTGTGTGATTTTGAGATGAACAACACACAAAATCAAATATATTTTTTTTATTAAAAAAGAAAAAGTGACATTTTATATTTTTTTTCACCCCCCCCCCCCCCCCCAAATTAAATCCATATTCAACCAACAATATTGAAGGACGAATTATATATCAAAATTGAAGACTTTGAGAGAGAAAACATTTGATCTATTACTTGTTCTTCAAATCACTGAAAATTGACAAAATGCTGGCCTCGAAGCAGACAATCATGAATTGATATGAATAAATCACTTAAATTTAAATTTATGAGTTGTAGGAATGAAATGAACAATTGGATAATATAAATTAACGTATTTTAAAAGACAAACCATTTAATATATCATTTCTAATTTCTAATCTAATTAGCAAGAAAAAATGGTGGGGGCGAAAAGTGTTGAATTTTAAATTTTTTTTGCGAAATTGAATATAAATTATTTAAAATTGGTAATTAGAGGGCATAAATTACTAGCTCCTTAACACAGGGGGCAAAATTTACTATCCCTCATCCCATATTCCAAATAATGTACACGATCGAACGTATATGCAACCACATACATGATACATGATCAAATATTCAACCCAATACATGACCCCATATCCAATTCATACAACTATACGTCTTGTAGCAAAAAGCGAAGCCCTCGGCCCCAGGACCCTCCCCCCCTGGTCCGACAGGATTGGATGGAGGAGGTAAATCATGGCGACTCAGCGGTCCATTAGATGGGAAGACTAGTGTCTGATGTCCACACGGAGATCATATATGTCGACATGAATGTCCATCTCAGCACGGCTGGGTTTAAAAAGTTTTCAATGAAAATAAAATTGGTATATGATAATTATACTACTTCTATCTCCTATTAATCTTCACATAGAGTTGGACACACTTTTTAAAATAGTTGTTAAATTATAATTTATCAAATATTTTATTTGATATAAAATAATATTTTGAAAGAGTGTTATTTACATTTTAGGAGTATGAAAATTATTGTGGGACAGACGGAAAGGAAAGTGTGAAGTTTATTATAGGCGAATAAATAGTACTCCCTCCGTCCCCTAATAATATCCACACTACCTTTATTCTCGTGTTTTAGAGAATGAATTGTTTATTAATATTTGAAAAGATAAGTGATTTTAAAAGGGGTAAGATAGATTCATATATGCCCTATTTTAAAACACTATAAACATTATTTTATCATTTTAAATACTAATAAAAAACTCGCTCGCTAAAACACGAGAAAACAGTAAATGTGAATATTATTAGGGGACGGAGGGAGTAGTTAATAAAAAAAAAATTAAAATAAGATAACTATTTCCACAATATAATTAACGGTCTCCTCTTTTTATTTTCATTTCTTATTAAGCATTTCTCTATTGATTTCTAAACTAAGAGACCATTTGTTGTCTATTTTATTTCAAAATAAGGGCAAACACATAACCACTATTGAAACAACTATTCTTCCAATATATTCGGACACCTAGAGAAATATTTTTATTAGGCAAATACTTGTGTGCAACGATTTTTCAATGAGATGATCCACAAACTAGCACAACTTAATATTAATTCCTTTTAAAGTGTTAATGTATCATACCTAAATTATGTTTCATCTCACCGTTTGACGGTCTCGCGCAAGATCCACTCCCTTTATTATTATTCTCATTGAAAATTTTGAACATGTTGTCTTCTAAATTTGCAACTGCAAACCAAAGGCAAAGTATTGTATTAACAGGTTTCACCATGAAATTTACTTTTGAAATTATTAATTTTTATTAGTTAGTTATGTTCACTGAATGGTACTAGTTTTAAAGAATATTAATTGTTTTACTAAAAATATATTAATTAAAAGGTATTAGTTGTTTTATTAAAAATATTAATTGTTATACTAAAAATATTAATTGCAAATCAATTTCACGGTAAAGATATTTCACCCTATATATATATTTTTTTTTGTAATACATAATCCAAAACAAACATGTACATATAGTCATAGTTAAATACTATCTATGTCCCTGAATAATAATCCTGTTTTTTTACACGTGATTTAATGCAATATGTCGGAGGGTATTACGAGATTTTCTGAGGTTTATTTTTTAATAAAATGATCGTTTATGGGAAGTATGCGAAACAAACTTTTCATTAACGATTATTTTATTAAAAAACGAACATCAAAAAATTCCGTAATACTTTTTAACAAATCACATTAAATTACGTGAAAAAAATAGGACTGTTTTTTAGAGATGGGGAGTAATTGTTAACTACAGCGTCTATTAACCCCACTCGAAGGCCTGGTAAGTGGTAACTATAGTTATTTACATTCCAGGCAGACTCTTTTGCATATAGTTCGATTTTATCTTTAACAATCCTTTTATTAATACTTTACATAATTGAGTAAAGATACAATTTTGACCCACGTACAACTTTTCAAGCAAATAGTATTTTTAATTTTTCGCACAAGTATTTTGTATATCAAAAACTTGGCAAAAATATAAATACTACTCTCTCGGTTTAATATAACTAAATATATTTCTGAACATATTAATCTTTTTTTTTATCATATATTAAAGAATATTAAAAAATATTAATGTTATATTTTATAAATAAAATATTCGTTTATAAAAAAATTCTGCCTTTTAACAATACTCACTGAACTGGAATATTACAGGAAACATATTTTTTTACCATAATAATACTTACCTTGGTTCAAGTATATCATGCTTTATCTGATCCATAATATCATAGTACTGTAATCATTACCTTATTCAAATTGCATTCGGAGTCGGAGAAATCAAATTTTAAAAACCCCGTCTTTAAATATGGTAAGCAGAGCTCCGTCCAAAATCTGCCGGTGCTAGAGAAATTAAGGAGACGCTTGGTTAACAATTCCTCGATGGTAATGAGAATGAAAGTTATTTTCTATTTATGTTCCCACAATAAAAATGATATGTTGAGAGAATACTTGTTACATTTGTGACTCCATTGCTAGTGTCATGCCCCAATTTTAAAATAGAAGTGGACAACCAATGATTGCTGGTAGAGAAATGGGGGAGTGATTGAGGGGGAGAATTGTAGGAAGAGAATAGGGTAATCAAATTGGAGTAGTGATTACCTTATTTAGGAGAGGAGATTGTGATTTTGTTCTCATTAACCATTATAATTACACTACTTTTCAATCTCATTCTCATTACCATTGAAGAGTTGTTAACCAAGCGCCCTAAATAAAGAGACGAGCCTATAGCCTCACATATAATGAATTTCTAACCATTGAAGTCTTAAACTATATCTCTTTCGCCAATATAAATGATTTCTCAAATCATGAAAATTAAAGATATACCCGATCACTATTGTTAAAAAATATTCTTATTAGTGGCGCTTAATTTAAAAAATTATTTAATGCTAATGAAAATGAGAATAAATATAGATTGATTATAATGATTAATTAGAGCACAACATTATGAATGTAGCTATGGAAACAATAAATCATTTAACATATCCAAAATCAATAGAGAAAATAAATCTGTAATTCCTTTCTCATTAAAGAATTCAAAACAATTATCCTCTCAATTTCATGCCTTAAAACAAAAAAACCAAACTCCCAAAACTTTTCTTCTAAATTAAAAAAAAAAAAAAGAAAGAAATTCAAATTCAAAATTTGTGTTACTGTGTGTGTATATGCATATAAATGCACGTACGTACAGATTGCAGAATGCAGAGTGGCTGCATCTTTTGTGGTATTCTTCTTACAGTGGCATGAGAGTGGTGGGCCCAAATGCTGACTCAGCAACGGCAATATTTTCTCACCTCCCATTAAGTACTGACACGTCACCTCCCAGTCACTCTCTCTCCTATATATCTCCTCTCCCCCACAATTTAAACAATTAACACCCTGTTCAAACAGGAATTAAATTAGGAAGAGATGGGTGAAGTAAGTTCCTTCTTTTTTCATTATTATTTTGTACTGATTTTCCTTCTTTGTGTGTTTGAATGGTGATCATTGCAATTTGCATATGTGTTTGAATTGTGATTGCAGGAGAAGAAAGAGGAGGGAAAGAAGGAGGAAGAGGTTGAGAAAAAGAAAGAAGAAGAAAAAAAGGAAGAAGAGAAGAAGGAAAAAGAAGAGGCGCAAGAGATTGTGCTCAAAGTGGACATGCATTGTGAGGCTTGTGCCAGAAAAGTTACCAGAGCCCTCAAAGGATTTGAAGGTTTATTTATTTTTTTAATTAATTTCTCCCTTATTTCTTTATTTATATTTTTAATAAATTAATTAGTTACTTTAAGAATTTAAAAAAAAAAAAAAAAGAGTCACAAGTTTTCATTGAGGTTTGTGTTGTGGGATATAGTAAGGTTATTAGTACGTGCTATTTTCTAAACCTCGGATATCAATTTGTTTTATGTACGTTTAAGTCTAAAAAGAAAGAAATAGTATGGAAAAGTAATGTGCCGACATATATCATTAAATAATTGCATCTTATCACGTTTTCCAATTCAACTATTCATTCATGAATGCTCCAATATAATATATCATGCATGTAACATCACCAGATTTGCAGTAGAATTAAATGGTGAAATGCCAAAAACATCAATTACCATTTCCCATTGCTACATCTCATGTTCATTTAATTGGTTAATACTTTTAACTAAAAAATTATTAATTCTTTTAATTGAATAATATTAACCATTTTATTTAACACAATTAGTTCATATACACTCTATATTTATGTGGAATAGGGGTGGAGGAAGTAAAGGCGGATTGCAAGGCGAGTAAAGTGGTGGTGAAAGGCAAGGTTGCAGCAGCAGACCCTATAAAGGTGTGCCAACGAATTCAAAAGAAAAGTGGGCGCAAAGTGGAACTCATTTCCCCACTACCCAAACAGGAAGATAACAAGAAGGAAGACGATAAGAAGGAAGAACCCAAACCTCCTGCGGAACAAAAGAAACAAGAGGTATGTATGTTACTCTTAATATTTCATGTTTCATTTCATTTCATTTAGCGCAATATTAGTTTTTATTATTTGAGTAGTATTAGTTGTTTTTATAAACAATATCAATTGTTTGGTCTCTTCATTTAATTATTAACATACGACATGGGATGAAACACTTATTAGTGCTAGTGTTAAGTTCTCATGTTCCAACGTCTTGTTTTTTAACGCGGTAACAAGCAAATGATGATTTATTTTAGAAAATAAAAATAAAATTATAATTTATAGGGATAAGTATTACTACTATAATAGTGGATGAGCAGAGGAGTGCAACTTGTGCTGACATGAAAACCACACAACAGCAGAAATTGGGAAAGGGGCCAAATTAACCAAGGCACGTTTAACAAGGCAAGTTAAAAAAAAAATAAACGAGTGGGGTGCTGCTGCATCGACTACTTGTACAGTACTACAGGTCCATTCAATGAAGTATATACCCCACTGTTCCATGGATTTATCTCCGTGCATGGTCTGCAGTAAAAATCTTGGGTCAACAAAAAATTCGAAATATTTTCTTTCCAATTAATACCACCATATTAATTGCACGTGATTGCAAAAATTGCTGTGTAACTTTTCTTCATAAACCTTTTGTGCCTAAAGTGTGTGGTCTCCATCAAGCAATTATTTTTTGGGACAATTATAATCTTCTCTGAATATACGATGGTCCCAACTTGTGTTCAATTATTATATGAATGATTGCAATTCTTAATAATTTGGTGTTTTGAGGATAGAAGAGAAAACGTTGCCTACGCAAAATAGTTCATTTTTTGTCCAACTATTATGAAACTCTTGGTGTATGAATTGAGGGGGAAGTTCTCCATTATTTGATTAATTGCTTATGTGACATATAAACATAATTGGTGGAAATGTGAAAGATTTGTGATTTGCATGATTACGGAGACAAGTCTATTCTTATTGTTACAAAGAAATAAAACTTTTATGAGATGATCTCACGTAAGACAGTCACTACACTTCACAAATTAGTACTCCCTCCGTTTCAAAAATAAAACTTTTGAGTAAATTAGTGGCATATAAGTAAATTTATTTATATTATTGTGGGTGTGCACACAAATCAATATTTCTTTTTATTGAGTGTGCAAATAATTGAGGCCTAATTACTTAATGAAAAATCAAAATTGATATGAAATTATACTCATAATTCAATATATTGGGTGCATACAAAAATATGTGTCTCTAGAGTGTTTAAGTCTCATTTCCAAATTGTGTTCCGTCTAATTGTGGGAGTGTCGGACAGGGAAAAAAGGAGGTATATGATATATATATATATGTGATGAGTTGTTGTCTCATTCAAGTCGGATTGCTTCCTACTAACATGTTTTTATTTGTTTTGTCTCTCTTTTTAAACTCTACAGCCTCCAGCTGTAGTAACAGTGGTGTTAAAAGTTGGAATGCATTGTGAAGCATGTGCTCAGGTCCTGCAGAAGAGAATTAGAAAAATCCGAGGTAAAGTAATTAATTAATTACAAATGTTCCATTGCCATTTAACCAATTGATTACGTCAATTACTAACCCATCTTGTCCTGAATAAGTTTTAAAAAAGCTAGCAAGAAAAGATCCAATTCCCATGATACCATCTATCATAATTCCTTCTTTTAAATAATTTGTTCTGATCCGCCTCCGTGCGGGCTTTTAAAGGCTTAACCCAACCCCTCCTTTTACGTGAAGGGGGCTGGCCCAGTGGATCTACCTCGTTTTGAAGTTCAACCCTGTATGAAATCTTGGTCTTCATATTTTTGTTGTTTTCTATGGTTGTAGACTTTTAGGTGATAGGCATAGCCCTATTTGTGACAGGGAATTAATTAAATGTATTAATTCCACACCCCCATCACAAATGCAAACTTTTAGATGTTAAAAGCAACTCCACCGATTAAAAGGGTGTTTGACAGGATTTATAAGCTCTTTAAAACAGTTTATAAGCACTATCAATATGTTCAGCGAAATAAGATGTTTAATAGCTTATAAGATTATAAAATAAACTCTTAACAGCTTGTAAGCTGTAAAAAAATAAATTGGAATTTCCCAACTTATTTTCTAACCACCTCCACCCCCACCCTGAAACCACCCCACCCTTCCTCTACTTCAATATAAAAAAAAATACACCCATCTCTACTTCAACATAAAAAAAAATTACATTAAAATTAATATATTATAGATGCTCAAAAATCTTATAAATGATATTAGTCAAGCACTTTAACAACTTATAGGCTATTTATAGGCGACTATTTATAAGATGTTTGAACTCTCAACTATGTTTAGCCAAAACGGGCTCTAAATTGTGTATTTATTGGGCCTTCTCCTCAGAGGAGAAAGTTAAAATTTCGAGGGAAGTGATATGAAATTAAATAAATGAATTCATTCTAAAATTTCACTTTGGAAATCAGGGGCCGAATATATAATAAGAACAGTTCTGGTTTTTCAAACTGATACAAAAGCTAGCTAATAATATTCTATTAATAACTGTTAATGTTTAACAAAGTGTTACATACGACTGCATGCTTCTAATTGGTATGACTACTTTCCAGGGCATGCCAACCTTCCTTCACACTTTAAGTTATATGGTGTGGCTAATTAACAAATTAAATCCTACTTCTTGTAGACAAAACTAGTAAGTTGGTGCTACAATATTCCAATCTTGAATTGCTAGTCACATTGTTGTATTATTTATACCTAGTGAAATTGTTGAGATTTAAAAATATATATCAACTTATTGAAAATATGATACTCTACAGGTGTAGAATCAGTGACAACGGATATTGGAAACGATCAAGTAATAGTAAAAGGTGTAGTGGATCCAGAAAAGCTGGTGAACGATGTGTATAAGAGGACGGGGAAACAAGCATCAATCGTGAAGGAGGAGGAAAAGAAAGACGAGAAGAAAGAGGAGGAGAAAAAGGAAGAGAAGAAAGAAGACGAGAAGAAAGCAGCAGCAGACGAAAGCAAGGAAGACGAAGACGAAGACAAGAAAACGGACGTCAAGAAAATGGAACACTGGCCTCAAAAGTACTACATGGACTACGCCTACGCTCCTCAAATGTTCAGCGATGAGAACCCCAATGCTTGCTCTCTCATGTAATCGACTTTATTTACGTTTCTTGATCCACTTATATATGTCAATAATCGTGCTGGCATCTGGCGACATTTTTCGAATAATATATGCAAGTTGTTTGTTATGTCTGGAGAATTAGTAATGTACATAACTTCAAACCTCCTTGGTGAAGTTGTTGTAGTATTGTATTGTATTTTGTTTTGTTTTTAGCTCAAGTTGAAAACTATTACTACAGAATTTTTTTTTGCTTTGTCCCCAAAAATGGCATCTATCTTTTCAATTTTCTTCCACCATTTGTGGTGCGGAATTGATTTAGACTTTAGTAAAGAGCTTAATTAGATTCTCCGCATACTTATCAACTCCTCATTTTTCCAATTTTAGTGATTGAGAGAGATTATATGGATTCTGTCAAATTTTCATTCTTGTAAACATTAAAAGAAAAATACATGAAGAGAAATTGTGTTGCTTCCACTTATTTTTCAACAGTTGCTCTTTTATTCCTTCTCTCTCTCTCTCTCAATTACACACAAATTTATATGTAGCCACTTTTACCTTTTCCTTTTTTGAATTTGCAACATCTTAATGATTATTTGAAAAGCATCTTTGAAACTGGTTAATTCCACTATTATATTTATATATATCTTTTGAAACTGCTGCAACTGTTATTAGCCTCAGAAATGAGCTTGATCTAAAGTCAGAATAAGAATAATAACAAGTTGTTTTATTTTCAGACAACTCTCGAGAAGCCATCTCTTTCGAATTCAACAAAGTATTCACATTGATAGATCACCAGTATTTTTCAAAGTTGATTTGGAGTCCCTTTCAAATTAATTTAATTAGCTACCTCATGCACCATTGTTGTACGTTTTGCACTCTTTGATTGTGAAAGGCATCCGAGTTTCATCCCCAAGTGGTTAATCTTGGAATTTTATATTATTCTATACGCTTCAAATATCAGTGATTTGAGAGCATAACCTTGCCAATCACTTTAAACGCACACATATTGATGGGACGAAATTATGTACTCCACCAATTAATTAGATTGCCAAACCTATTGATGTGTAGCACTAAAGATGAGAGATTGTTAAAAACACTTGCAACAATTAGAATATACTATTTGATATGAAAAAATTTCATGTTATTTAAAAATTCGAATTTATAGAAAAGTACTGTGAAAACAATTCATTTAATTATTTTCCTTACACAACACAATTTAAAATGGAATATCCAGGATGTCGTATTGCCATACCAAAATGGTCTTGAGTGCATGCATGGCTTGCACAGTTTAATTTGAAAGAATTACAAAGATATGAGATTGTTAAATTGAGATGAAATGTACTTCTAAAATAGATGATATCAAGCGTATTTTGACTTTAATTTATATTAACATCAGTGGTACAATAACACAAGATTATTCACTCTGAAATGGAGGATCTCGTGTGCTGCCAAGGTTTTGGGTGCATTGTTTGCACAATTTGAAAGGGTTATACTTATAGTTGCCCCCACATTGGAAAATTGGTAATCAAGCTCAAAACATTGTGGGGATAATTGCCTCGCCTCACATTCATTTAGAAGATGCCTTTGCTCCAAAATCTTGTCGCCACCCTTTTACCATATCGAACCACGTACCATAACTAATCCATTAATTCTCCTCCACTCTCTGAGTCTAAACTATAAAGTCGTGTCATGTCATGATTCTTTCATTTCACTACTTCCATGATTTCCTTTACCTTCGTATTCACCCATTTTAGATATTTTCAATTGCATGTATTGCTTGATTAAATTAGGCAATTTTGAGTAAACTTCTAACATTCATTCACTAATTTTACGACATTTATTCAGTAATACAATCGTATATAAATATAAACTAATGCCATAGCTTTTATGCACATATTCTTGGGATTTAAAATTTTTGTATTATATATGAATTTTTTTTATATGTATGTTTTAATTCCATGAAATTTTGTCATTTCGCCCCCCTCAAATAATTTTGTTTTACCTTCTATACATTTCGCCTCCCTTGATACGAATTCCTAGATCCGTAGTATTAGATGGGATATAATTGAATGAAACCAAATTTTATATCATAACAAATTTTGGTTGTACTTAAAAAAAAAAAACACTTTTTGAAAGATTAGGCAGCTAATCTAGAAGCAAAATTCATACCACTAATTTCCTCGAGTCTTTTTAGTCAACAACCCTGAGCAATATGCTTCAAGATCTATATATATACACTTTAAAAGCTGAAAGTTCTCATTCCACATGGCCCTCTTGTCAGAAATATGAATCTTGAGAAGGACTCGAGTATAAGGTCTAGAAATAAATTAGGCTCAAATTTATTGTGTTCAAACGTTAAAATATATTGTAAGAGAAAGAAACAAAACATACACACTAACTGAGGTTTTTTCTATGCTCGGAAAAGACATACATGTTATTTGACATCAAGAATCTAATAATATTTTGATACGTTATTTAACTTTATTATATGCAATCTAGTTTTGCAATGAAATAAAATAGCTAATTTTTAAAATATATATATAAAATGGCTATAATAATATCTTTTTAACATTTTATTTCAAAAAGTACACGGATTTTACAAGCTCACACACCTAACTTTTTCCTATTTTCATCCCAAAAATTTAATTAATTCAATTTTGTTTCATAATTTAATTGATTGTCTAATTTTGATTTAAGTTTCTCGATAAAATTACAATGACACCATTTCCACATCACGCTAATTGTGTGTTTGTAATTTTTTATTTAAATGGGCCACTTCTTAAGAAATATTAATAACGCTTTTGCTCTTTTTGGGTCAACTTACGTACTGTGCATTAGCCCATTCAAAAAGCTAAGCCTAACTCGGATCTCATTCTCCAAAATCTTCCTTTTACCAGAAATTCAAAAAACAAATAGTTCCACCTTTTCCCCTTCCTCCTCCCTACTTTTGTATGTCAAATTTTTTTTTTTCAAAATTCTATTTTAGTTTTTTTTATTGACATTTAAAATAATACTCCAGTAAGTGAAATTTATTTGTGAACTACAGTTTAGAAAATGAAATGGAGAACGTTGTGTCATTGTACAAGGCTACAAGATCATGCACCTTAATACCACTGCCAACTTGAGGTAAATATACTGACATCACATGATCCCCATTTGCTTGTTACTGAAACTAATTATTATAATGTCACTTTCCACTTTCCACTCATGAAATATTAAATGCAGTATTAAAGTTGGTTCTGGAACTAAATAAGATATTGAAATCGTTTTGAAGTGAAGAATAATTTGTCCGCATGCAATTAAACTGCAATTACATGTTTATAGAAAGATTCAATTTTTCATGTCTTGTGAAAGTCCCATACACATTCATGAAACATATCTATACTTTTGTACTTGAATTTCACTCTACTTTATGATTAAGGGTAATGCTACATAGGCAGAATCAGCCCAGGGCAGAAGGGGATATTATTGGTAATCTATATGTAAATAGGGGTATTAACGGGAATGCATATGATAGTTTGAAATTAATTTAGTCTTGGAAAAACCGAAACTCAATTTATGTCTTCTCTCTCTATTTTCAAATTTGAAATTTGAAAATGTCTTCTATCTTCTCTCTCCACTTAATTATTCGTAACTTCCAAGATAGTGGAGATCCTAAAATTTTTCAATTATCCTTAAAAAAAAATATCAAATTCAAATTCATTATAATATTATTTAGATTCAAAATTAAAAAAAATTCGTATTTTAGATTCAATATTTTTTATTTCATATTTTTGGCTTTTCAAATTCAAAAAATTTCGTATTTTAAGATTTTCATATTCAATATTATTTTTCTTGTTTTAGGCTTTTCAGATTCAATTTTTTTCTTATTTCTTCGTCTCATTCTCAAAATATTATTTTCACTTTCTTCCATCTCATCCTCTAGAAAAAATGGTGAAAACCAGATCATATATTAAATTTGAATAAAATTTCACTCATCCGATATTTATCTATATATATTAAATTTGAATAAAATTTTAGTTTTACTTGAATATATATTATACACACTTGGATTTTGAAAAGAAATATTAAATTTGATTATATATTAAATTTAAATATATATTATACACACTTGAATATATATTATACACACTTGATAATATCATTATTGAACTATACTAAGGTACCAATAAGCAAAAGTTGATTAAAATTTATTTATTAATATTTCAATAAAAGTTGATTATATATTAATTTTGAATAAAATTTCACACATTGCCGATATTTATGTATATATATTAAATTTGAATAAAATTTTAGTTTTAATGTTTTGTTTAATAATTTTATGTTTAATACAAGAATATTCCTCTTGAATAATTCAAACTTACTTAAGTTTTTATTAGAATTTGTATCTTTTAATTGGAATAATTCATCTCCACGTATACCTTTAAGTGCGCCTTTGGAATAATTCAAACTAACCGTACCAATAAATTGACTAAGTCCTACACAATAAATCACACACATATATACAACCCCACTAAACCCTTAATTATTGCTACTTCATCATTTATATTAATAATTTTATGTATAATACAAGAAAATTCCCCTAAAATATTTCAAACTTACCGCTGAAGTTTTTATTGAGATAAATCCTGCATTTGTTATCTTTTAATTTTACATTAATTTTATTAATTATATTATATCTCATTTAATCCTTACTTTAAAAGTAAACACACTCTAAATTTCTTATGTCGTACTTTAATTATTAAATTCATTAGAATTTAATCATTTATATGTAACAAATTTTCTATAAAAAGGCGCATCCATATCACCATGAATTTTTTTTTCGATTTATTATTTTTTGGAATTAATCTAATATATGCAAATTAGAATTGCCTTTCTCATATATTTCCATGAAAATCTCTGCAAACTGTTAGATTGATCCATTACCCTTTTGGAGTGATTTTACTCCGTGTGTATATTTCAGAATGCGAATAACCATATTCTATTTTTAAGTGAACTGTCATATTCTATTTTTTTTAATGTTGTACAAAATAATTATAAGTATAATTTGTATATGATATCACTGCACTTATAAAATATTAAAATTAAATTTAATATGATTGTAAATTAATAATATAATTATTTTTTGTAATCCCGCGTAAGTGTTAGTACGCACATATTTGATGACTTGGTGGATAAACTTTTAGATTTCAATGTATGATATGTTCCAAAAATATAAATAAAGCTTTAATAAATTTATATTAATACCATTGATAGTGAAAATTTTAAATTTGATAGTTTTTCAATGTATTACTAATATTTTTTCAATGTATTACTAATAGTGTTTATAAGTATTACTAAGAGTTATTCAATCTACTACTAATATTTTTTCAATGTATTACTAATAGTGTTAGGGTTTAGGGTTTATAAGAGTTTTTCAATGTATTACTAACATTTTTTCAATGTATTATTAATAGTGTTTATAAGTATTACTAAGAGTTTTTCAATGTATTACTAATAGTTTTTCAATGTATTACTAATAGTTTTTCAATGTATTACTAATAGTTTTTCAATGTATTACTAATATTTTTTCAATGTATTACTAAGAGTTTTTCAATGTATTTCTAATAGTGTTTCAATGTATTACTAATAGTGTTAGTGTTTAGGGTTTAGGGTTAGGGGTTTAGTGTTAGAGTTTAGGGTTAGGGGTTTAGTGTTAGGGTTTAGGGTTAGGGTTTAGGGTTTATAAGAGTTTTACAATGTATTACTAATAGTTTTTCAATGTATTACTAATAGTGTTTATAAGTATAACTAAGAGTTTTTCAATATATTACTAATAGTTTTTCAATGTATTACTAACAGTTTTTCAATGTATTACTAATAGTGTTTATAAGTATTACTAAGAGTTTTTCAATGTATTTCTAATAGTGTTTCAATGTATTACTAATAGTGTTAGTGTTTAGGGTTAGAGGTTTAGTGTTAGAGTTTAGGGTTTAGGGTTAGGGTTTATAAGAGTTTTTCAATGTATTACTAATAGTTTTTCAACGTATTATTAAGAGTTTTATAATGTATTACTAATAGTTTTTCAATGTATTATTAATAGTGTTTATAAGTATTACTAAGAGTTTTTCAATGTATTACTAATAGTTTTTCAATGTATTTCTAATAGTGTTTAACTGTATTACTAATAGTTTTTCAATGTATTACTAATAGTTTTTCAACGTATTATTAAGAGTTTTATAATGCATTACTAATAGTTTTTCAATGTATTATTAATAGTGTTTATAAGTATTACTAAGAGTTTTTCAATGTATTACTAATAGTTTTTCAATGTATTTCTAATAGTGTTTCAATGTATTACTAATTGTTTTTCAATGTATTACTAATAGTTTTTCAATGTATTACTAATAGTTTTTCAATGTATTACTAATAGTTTTTCAACGTATTATTAAGAGTTTTATAATGTATTACTAATATTTTTTAAATGTATTATTAATAGTGTTTATAAGTATTACTAAGAGTTTTTCAATCTACTACTAATATTTTTTTAATGTATTACTAATAGTGTTTATAAGTATTACTAAGAGTTTTTCAATGTATTGCTATTAGTTTTTCAATGTATTTCTAATAGTGTTTCAATGTATTACTAATAGTTTTTCAATGTATTACTAATAGTGTTTCAATGTATTACTAAGAGTTTTTTAATGTATTACTAATATTTTTTCAATGTATTACTAATAGTTTTTCAATGTACTACTAATAGTGTTTATAAGTATTACTAAGAGTTTTTCAATCTACTACTAATATTTTTTCAATGTATTACTAATAGTGTTTATAAGTATTACTAAGAGTTTTTCAATGTATTACTAATATTTTTTTCAATGTATTACTAATAGTTTTTCAATGTACTACTAATAGTGTTTATAAGTATTACTAAGAGTTTTTCAATCTACTACTAATATTTTTTCAATGTATTACTAATAGTGTTTATAAGTATTACTAAGAGTTTTTCAATGTATTACTAATAGTTTTTCAATGTATTTCTAACAATGTTTCAATGTATTACTAATAGTTTTTCAATGTATTACTAATAGTTTTTCAATGTATTACTATTAGTTTTTCAATGTATTAGTAATAGTGTTTATTAGTATTACTAAGAGTTTTTCAATGTATTACTAATAGTTTTTCAATGTATTTCTAATAGCGTTTCAATGTATTACTAATAGTGTTTATAAGTACAACTAAGAGTTTTTCAATGTATTACTAATATTTTTTCAATGTATTACTAATAGTTTTTCAATGTACTACTAATAGTGTTTATAAGTATTACTAAGAGTTTTAGGGTTAGGGGTTTAGTGTTAGAGTTTAAGATTTAGGGTTAGGGGTTTAGTGTTAGGGTTTAGGATTAGAGTTAGGGTTTAGGATTTAGGGTTTATAGGAGTTTTTCAATGTATTACTAATAGTTTTTCAACGTATTATTAAGAGTTTTATAATGTATTACTAATATTTTTTCAATGTATTATTAATAATGTTTATAAGTATTACTTAGAGTTTTTCAATGTATTACTAAGAGTTATTCAATTTATCACTAATAGTTTTTATCCTTACAAACTCTTAAAAATTATTAATATATTTTTTTCCAAAAAATTTAAATTCATTCCTTAAAAAAATATCAAATTCAAATTTACTATAATATTATTTAGAATCAAAATTCAAAATAATTCGCATTTTAGATTCAATATTTCTTATTTCGTATTTTTGGCTTTTCAAATTCAAAAAATTTCGTATATATATTAAATTTGAATAAAATTCTAGTTTTACTTGAATATATATTATTATACACACTTGGATTTTGAAAAGAAATATTTAATTTGATTATATATTAAATTTGAATATATATTATACACACTTGAATATATATTATACACACTTAATAATATCATTATTGTACTATACTAATGTACCAATAAGCAAAAGTTGATTAAAATTTATTTATTAATATTTCAATAAAATTTATATACTAACCGTACCAATATATTATATTTGATCTTAAATATAAAGAATTTTCAAATTGTAATTATATTTTTGTATTCGTTATAATACACGACACAATATACTTTAAAATTGATCTTAAAGTTGTAGTACGTGAATTTTCAAAATTTATTTAAAATTGTTATACACGACGCAATATACATTAGTTTTAATGTTTTGGTTAATAATTTTATTATGTATAATACAAGAAAATTAATTCTCCTTGAATAATTCAAACTTACCGCTGAAATTTTTAATAGAATTTATATCTTTTAATTGGAATAGTTCAAACTAACCGTACCAATAAAGCAGGAAAAGATAATATAATTTATTAATATAATTGAATTTTATTTAAAATAAAATTTGAAATAGAATAGCAATAAAAAAATAGTCCGAAATACTATATAATATAATTTGAAATTTCTTTATATAATTACTATTAAAAAAATTGTTCGAAATTTTAGTTTCGTTTTAAATCTGATTAAGAAAAAATTATTGACTAAGTCTTACATAATAATGGAAAAGTAATTCTATCATTAATTATATTCTGTCATTAATGCGCATGCATATGGAGTGGAGGGAATGGATGGAGGGAAAATAGGGAGGGAAGTTAGTGGAGGGAAATTAGTGGAGGGAAGTTAGTGGATGGAGGGAAATTAAGCACCTAAAACTAATAGTAATTATCTAATTTAATTAATATTTAATTATTATTTTTTGGGTTCTGCCCTGGGCTGATTCTGCCCATTTAGCATCACCCTATGATTAAATTAAGACCATACACACTCGAGTTGAGTGATCATACAATAAATCTGTGATGAGATCTGTCTGAAGTATGAGAACTTCTTATATAATTTTTTCATCTATATTTAATTACAACGAAAAAAAATAAGGGGGTTTCGTTAGTCAAAAGTAATTAGAATAAAAATGAATTTGATAAATAGCGAAAAATATACATACCATTTGATTTGCACATATGTAAGACTATAATTACATAAAAGTCATTATATACAATGAAAATTATTATTAACTTTTTTATGTTAAAAAATATTACATATACTAATAATGCTTTTAAATATAATAAATAATATTAATATATAAATTACAGCGTTAAGAAAAATATGTATATATGAAAAATTAGTAGGAATGAATTCCTCCCAAAATGGTGTGCAATGAAACTATGTCTTTAAAAAGAAAAAGTTTAGGTTATTAAATTTATTGTACCCAAATCAAATATTATATTTTCATTCTATTCTTATATTTTAATTTCAAAATCATCAAACGTGTGTTTGTTATAAATAAATGGAATATAAGCCGTAGATTATCCATCTCGTATTGTATTTTATCCTTCTCATTTAATTTCAACTATCTAAAAGTTCGTAGCTCGTAAATTCTTTAAAACAACCTATAAATTGTTTAGGAGATTATAAGCACCCTCAAAATATCTAGTAAAATAAGATATTTAACAATTTATAAAATCTTAAAATTATAAACTGTAAAAAAATAAATTGAAATGTCTCAACTTATTTTTCTCACCCATCCCACCCCAGAGCCCCGCCACCCCACCTTCCCTATCCTACATCTACATAAAAAAATAAAATAATAATAACTCTTATATTATATTATAATTATTTTTAGGGGCATTTATTATTTACTACAATTCTATGAGCTTAAATGCACCACACAACATAAGAAATCCTATGGAACTAATTCATACATTTTGGTGGTTTCCACTATTAATTAAAACCACAAGCTCATACAATTTGATGGGCCCATATTCAAAATCTGACACATTATTGACTGATTGGCACCCTTTGCACAGTTCCCGAGGCAAAAATTTGACCAGTAATATTTGTTATTTTTGGGTGTTTATTAATTTTGAACATAAACATAAATTTTATGAACACAAGTATAAAATAATTTTTGAACATAAATATAAGTATTTGAAAATTCTAGCAAGTTCAGATTCAAATTCAAGAACAATTCTTTCATTATTAATTTAAGAATAACATATAAAAAATCCCCAAAATATTACATATACAAAATTAGGCACAAACCGCCCAAAAATTTATGAACAGACTACGAAAAAAAATGTGCACAGGCGCACAAAAATTATGAACAAATGCCGCTGAATTATGAACAGAAGACTTTTTCTTGTTTTTCACCCAGAAACTTTCAATTTCTTTCATATTTTGATACCTGAAATAAAAAAATAAAAAATTAGAGCAATTGGGGAGAAAAATCCAACAACAAAACTTCACAATCCATCTTCAAAACTCAGTAATACCCCACCCTCCATTACACACCACCAATAAAGAACCAGAGATACTCTGCATTCCTAATACAACAAAGAACCAAAAATACAACTTAATCATCCATCAAAATAGTATTCTAGCCCTAATCCATCAAAATAATATTCTAGCCCTAATCTGCAATTGAACCACACTACTGAAAAAACAAACAGGGAAAAATTAAACAAAGAGAAAGCATAATCACCGAGAATAAGCATTGCATCAGAAAGCGCTCCCGAGAACAGGGAGGAAAAGGCCGCTGACGATTCCAGGGCAGAGGATTTGAAGCAACATCTCGCTGCCGTTGGATAGTCGTCGGCGGGAGCTTGAGCGGCGTAGCCATGGGAGCTTGAGCAACACAGCTTGAGCGGCGTCGCCTCCCCCTCACGAGCACCAACGGAGCCGCCGCTCGCCCATCCCCTGTCCCAGATCGGAACCGCTGCCGACCCCCTCTCTCCTATTTGCACCACAACGCCGCCTCGTACCTAGGATCGTGAGAGAGAGAGTGTCGATCCAGATTTACCTTTGGTGTGTCGATCGTGAGAGAGAGAGAGAGAGAGAGCGCGGTGAGCGTCGATCGTAAGAGAGAGAGTAGAGAGTGTCGACCCCCTCTCACCCCCACCTGTACCGCCGCTGCCTCGGTCTCCCCCGCATCACCGCCGCCTTAACTTCGCCCCCCACCCGCATCGCTGCCGCCTTGGACAATCCTTAGCAATACAAAAACTCTCGATCTGATTGTGGCCGTGTTTTTTGAATTTTTAGAGATAAGATCATAAGAGAGAGAAATGGGGGTTTTTGAATAAGAGAGAGAAGGGGGCATATCTGATTGTGGGGATGAAGAGATGATATGCACGTGTGGAGAGAGGAGAGAGAGAATTGGGTGTGGGGTCTATTTTTTCAAAATACAAATCAGTATTCAATTGTATGAATTTGGATTTTGGAATTTTTGATGTTTTATTGTGTATTTTAGGCTTAGGAATTGTAGTAGAGTGTGTATTTCCCTTATTTTTAAAATTATTTATGATAAATTATTAAAGAGCTTATAAATTGTATTAGGAACACTTTAGCAATCTACTTAAAATTTTACATCTTTTTAAACTCTTAAAATAATTTATAAAATGTCAAAATTTATAGGTTGTTTAAAATAAATTTAGTCAAATATGCCCTAACTGTAGTAATTACACGTACGGCCTATGGTAATATGAAAATTCTATGAATCCATTTCTTTGAAGTATGTCTATTAGTGTTATTTATGACTTCCCCCTAAAAAATAAGTAGTGTTATGACTTGTGAATATCATGAAAATCCATAGAAAATAATTAAATGAAATAATTTCACACTTTTTTTATAAGTTTAAACTTTTAGATGAGGTAGATTTTGTTTATTGTATTAGAGCCAAAAAGACACACATACACGTCTTGAGTTTGATTCCCACTGAAAACAACAACACCCATATTAAATTGTCTACTCATTGAGTCTCCTCTTTACCTTTGAATGGGGAAAAATACTAGTAAAATGAAAAATTAAATAAATGGATAGGTTCCACTTTCAACCATTTTAAACTTTTAGATTAAATGAAATTTTGTCATCCTTGACTTAGTATACGTATAAAATGAATGAATTTGAGAGGAGTTTAACATTTAAAAAAACTACATTTTTGTGGGCTTCGTCACATAGCACTATAAGAAAATATTATTTTCTTATTGATATGGTTAATATGGCTACAAAATTTCTAACAAATTTTTTTACAATGGAAATTGCCAACAAAATTGCCTACAAAATTTTCTAATTATATAGACATTTTCATTCCTTACATACAATGAATTTGCCTACGGAATTTTCGTAAGCAAAGTATTTATGAGTAACTTTTTGTAGAGAAATTGTTTGTAAGTAATTAATACCTAGGAATTTCATTCCGTAGACAAATTTATTTCATAGACAAATTGCTTGTAGCTTGAAGAATAAAAGTGCCTACATGATTACAAAAAGTTGTAGGCAAATCGTAGACAATCCCGTTGCAAAAAAAATTGTTAAAAAATTCAAGGGAGGTGGGGATGGGATGTGGATAAAATTTCTGGCCTTTTTTCAGAAGCGAAGGCATCGCGTATTCCTGCAACCCCAATTCCCCGGGTAAGCTGTCCAGATTCGTTGTATTGGCGTCATTCGAGAGATGATGTTTATTCGGTACGATAAGTGTACAGGGAATCAGGTTGAGGTTGATAGAAGGAAGGTTTGGAAGAGGGCGTGGAAGGTGGATGTTGCTCCGAAAATTCAGGCGTTTTTGTTGAGAGTTTCATGGCAATCTCCTAACAAAGATTAATTTGGTGAATTTGTTTGTGGATGTGGATCTTTTTTGCAAGCTTTGTGGTCATCATATTGAAACATTGGAGCATGTATTATGAGATTGTGAGTGCACGAGGGTGGTGTGGTCTCTTACAGGGGTTTTGGTCGAACAATATGAGGATCGTCCCATGGGTGAGTGGTTGATGGAGGTAGCAATGGGTCGATCTTCTAAGTAGCGGACTATTGTTATCACCATGTGGTATGAGTGGAATGTGTTGATCTTCCGTAATAAATTGAATGAGTCTCGTCATGTCCATATTTTTGTGGCGACTTATGTTGTGGAATTTAGAAGAAGGACGGTTCGTCGACAGATGAGAGGTAGAGATTTGGAATTGCTATTGCTGGGTGGGAGAGATCGAGATGTGGGATGGTTAAACTTAATGTCGATGTGTCGGTTAGGGAGGATAGAGTTGTACGTGGTATTGTTGGGGTTGCATGGGAAGACGGGGGTGCTGTTCGATGGTGCTTTGCTTAGTGTGAGCACGGACCAATCACGATGGTTGTAGTAGAGGCGCTTGCTACTCGTCGGGGGTAGATTTGACAGTGTAACAAAGGGTGAGACGATTGGTGGTTGAGATTGATTCACAAATTCTCTATCAAGCAATTTGACTTGAAGCGAATTACACTAACTTCTACTAGTCGCTTCCCCGCAAGCGAACGGGTTCACTGTAGTATGAGTAAGTATAACGGCCAAGTATATCGAACCCACGAGATGGGGTGTATGCGAACAGATCCCTGAAGATCTACGCGTCGTAGCTAATATGAGTGTAATGTTTTTGGGTTTTTTTGAAAGATTAATTAAAATAACTAAAATAAACTAATTATACTAACGAACTAAAGAAGACGAATTAACTACGGGTTGTTTTCAAGTAAGAGATGGTGATGCTTAGGATAAGAATTCATACGTATACTAACGGAGCAGGTACATAATCAAAATAATTGTGACGCGCCAGAAATAACCTAAGTAAAAGAATGCAAGATGAAAGCTCAAGATTTTAAACCCTAATACTTTATCCTAACACTCGACTTCACTAATCTACTAACAAGTTAATAGATTGTGCTTTATTAATGAGACCCTAATTTAACTAAGGTGATGCGGTCGTCCTCCTTCGCTAAACCGATAGATGAATTAACCCTTTCTAAACCCTCTAGTTAAGTCTACTCGTTGTTAAAGAGTGATACGGTCGTCCTCTCTCTAACACCTTTCGAATGAAATTCAAAAGTAAAGTCTAGATTAATTTTAAGAATTCATTAACCAAGAGAATTAAAACCTAACGTCACAAGTTACCCTAATTACGTACCCACAACCTACTTCTACGAGTTCATCCTACCCCAAGCATGCAAGGGTTTTAACTAGACATAGGTTTAACGTAAATAACAGAAATTAAGTAAGTAACGAACATGAACATGATATTTAAGACGAAGAAGAGAACAACCATAAACTAGGGTTTTACGAAATAAAAGAATAACTGAAATTAACTCAAGAAAATAAGTCTCAACGTGTTCAAGAACAGAAATCTAAAGAAACGAAACTAAAAAACAAGATCGTAGTATGAATTCGTAATGAAAACCTCAAAAAAACGTAATCGTAAACTTGCTTCTCTTCTTCCTCTCCAAAAACACACTCTAAAACGTAGTATGGTATCAAGTGGTGGTAAAAAAAACATGTTCGGAAGGGGTATATATAAGCAACGGGTCGAATCGGGAGTTAATGGGCCAAAAACGCGACAGGTCGTGCACTTACTCGTGCACTAGTGCACGAGTAGTGTGTGGTCGAGCACTCCGAAACTAACAGAACCCCAAAAGTGCTCGAGTAGTCGAGCTCGTGCACTAGTGAACGACTTGATTCAGCTCGAGCACTATGCACGACTGACTCGTGCACTCAGTGCACGACCCACTTCAGCTCGAGCACTATGCACGACCAACTCGAGCACAACGTGCACGAGTAAGAGTGCTCGAGCAACTTCACTTCCCAAACTCGAATTTCACCCTTTTCGCACCGAAATGCTAGAATTTACGACCAACACGAGTACTAACCTGGATAACTCCTCGATTTAAGCCAGGTCGCTCATTCGATCGAGGAGTTGGGGTCTCTTCCAACGTGCAATTCACCAATCCAATTCAAGTCGAACTTAAGCAACCACACTCAATTTGATCCATCCTCACTCAAACATCGATATTTTTGAAAAATTTGACCAATTTTTCATTAGAATTTCGTGTACGAACCCGAAGTACGAATACACACCCCCCCAAACTTTGTTCTTGCTACGCAATAATAAAGTTTGAAAAGAATGAGTACGTACGAGTAAGTACACCAAATTCTTATGAACTCGACTCACTATCAATGCAAAGTACGAACGAAAAGAAACATCACCCCCCCAAACTTCGACTTCGCAAAGAGGTCGACGTTTGGGGTTCGGTTTACCTCAACTCCAAAAAATCGAATGCTCTCCTACTCGAACGTGTTCAACTTCATGACTTTATTCACCTTAGGCTCACATACTCGAAATACGCACCACGAACAAGCCTATACCAAATAAACTCTAACACACGAGGTTAACACTTACGATTCACAAAAAATGACAAAATAAACTAAACACATAAAAACAAGTAAAAATGGGTTGCCTCCCATTAAGCGCTAGTTTTACGGTCCTAATGCCGGACCGAGCTCGAAGGAGCTCACGGGACTTGAGAATCTAAAATACCTCCCTTATTCTCATAAGAGAAGTTAAAGAATTTCTTCACTCGATGCCCGTTCACCATAAATCTCTGTCCATCATCCTTCTCGACTTCAAGGAATCCACTCTTGTGCACTCACCTCACAATATACGGCCCGTTCCACTTGGACTTAAGCTTTCCACCAAATAGCTTCATCTTTGAATTGAAAACGAGGACTTGATCACCCACTTTGAACTCCTTTTTCCTCAATCGTGCATCATGCCACTTCTTAGTCTTCTCCTTGAAAATTCGGGCATTCTCGTAGGCACTGTCTCGAAACTCCTCCAACTCATGCAATTGGAGTAATCTCTTCTCACCAACCAACGCACTATCAAAATTCAGCTTCTTTATCGCCCAATATGCCTTATGTTCCAACTCCACGGGCAAGTGACATGCCTTTCCAAAAACCAATTGATATGGTGACATACCAAGAGGAGTTTTGAAAGCTGTCCTATATGCCCAAAGTGAATCATCCAACTTCATTGCCCAATCTTTCCTACTTATGCTCACCGTCTTCTCAAGGATCTCCTTGATTTGACGGTTAGAAACCTCTGCAAGTCCGTTAGATTGAGGATGATAAGCAGTAGAGATTCGATGACTTACCTCGTATTTTGACAGTAGCCTTTCCATCCATTTGTTCACGAAATGACTTCCCCCATCACTTACCAAAGCTCTTGGAACTCCATATCTTGCAAAGATGTTCTTCCTCAAGAACTCGATGACCACTCGGGAATCATTCACTCGAGTCGGGACAGCTTCAATCCACTTCGAGACGTAATCAACGCATACGAGGATGTACAAGAATCCATTGCTAGAAGGAAATGGACCCATGAAATCAATCCCCCATACGTCGAATATCTCGACTTCCATGAACACGTGCATCGGCATCTCATCCCTCTTAGTAATGGAGCCGAATCTTTGGCACTTCTCACACCTCTTAACCCATTCCATGCAATCTCTCAACAGAGTTGGCCAATAAAAACCAGATTGGAGGACTTTCCTTCCGGTCTTCTCTCCACCCAAATGTCCTCCACATGGCAAGGCGTGACAATGCCTTATGATATCACTCCACTCCTCCTCTGGCACACACCTTCTCAACACATGATCAATCCCTCTTTTGAACAAGTAGGGATCATCCCAAATAAACTCCCGAACTTTTTGGCAGGGGTACAGAAGTCAGAAAACGCTTGGCGGACGGATCTTGGCCGCCTAGTTTTTTTTTTAAGATTATAATTTTAAACTGAAAATTTTACATGAAAAATCACAACAATTAACATAAAATCACAGTCATAAATTGCAAAATAAGAAGTCAATGGTCAAAACTCAAAACAAATATTTCATCAAAGAATTGACAATAATCAAATTAAGTGGTACGATGATCGGATTGTTGCTCATCTCCATAAAAGTGATCATCATCATCATCATCATTATCATCATCTCACACACGAGTCACGATTAAAATGAATTTTGAATCTGATTGATTGTGTTCTTCTAGTTTAAATTAAAAAAAGGGAAGGTAACTGCCAAGCCCGACTTTGCCGCCTAGGTGGCACTTGGACCCCCGAAACGAATTTTTAAGCGGATTTAGAGGAAATTGGAACGGCGGGAGACCGCCTAGGCCGATTTTTACACCCATGTTTTTTGGAGAGCAAGTTACTGAATATTTAATAACGTTTAAACCGATTTTGCTAGTTGATTAATGCATTTTTATTTCCTGTCAAAAAAATAAATAAATAAAGAATGAATCATACGTTTTTTATTTTTAAAGGTATTATTTTCATTCCTTTAACAAATTTATAATTATCTCACATTTGTTAGCAGTTCTAGTGTGCAATTAAATTTTTAAAAAAACGCCCAAAGAAAGAATCAACAATACCCCACAAAATAATTAGTAATACCCAAAAAGGCATCAGTAATACCCAAAAAGACATTAGTAATACTTTAATTGCAAAACAACACACACTTTGGCGTGTTGTGTATATTTTGAACTTAAATTTAAATATATGCTATGCATTTAAGTGCATGCTAGAATTTGTGCATATTATTTAATATAATTAGTCATTCTTCGTTATTTACCATACATCATGATTGAGTATCTCAATACAAATTCCAATTATCACGGCTATTATTATCATTGTTATTTTGATACCCCTTTGTAACAAACCAAACAGACCTTTAAAATTGAAATCATAGCAGAGCAAGTGCGTCAACGTAAGTCAAGTTAGTCCCAACCCCAAATATGTGGCCATGTGGGTCCACCAGAAATGTGAAATGTTCGGTAGGCAGAAGTTCGTCATCGTAGGTGGGCCCATAGTCCGGCCTAAAAGTCAGTGAAGTTAAATTTGTGGGACCAGATTTATCAAAAAGTGTTGCAAGAAACAGCTTGGAAACACACTTGGCGCTTGTCCTTTACTCCTCATTTTCTTTGTGGAATGGAATTGACATATTTAAAATAGGGGAAAATTGATAAAAATGCCCCGTATGTTGGCGGTATTGGTAAAAATGTTCTTTATGTTTTCAACTTTATGATAATACCCATTATGTTTTCAAAATTAGGCAAAAATGCCCCGTAACCGGCTACAATAGGTTTTTAACCGGTTTTCGCTGACGTGACATTTTATTATTGATTTTTTCCTTTTCTTTTCGAAATCCCCTTATATTTCTAAAAACTATATCAATTAAAACACAAAATTTGGGAAATTTTGTTGAATAAACCCCAGAATCCCTCTGTTTACCCAATTCCTCGAAGAAGAAAACCCGGCGGCGGTGCTTTTCTCCGGGTAAAATCTGATCATTTTTCTCGGTTGAAACATCGGGATCGTTAAACCCACTCAACATCTCTCTGCAGACGAATGATTTGAACACGTACGTTTTATGATTTTCGTTGCTGAATTTGATACCGGGTGGAATCGCATTCACAGCAGAATCAATATCCCAATTCGTAGATTCCATTTCGCCCACCAAGTGTTTGACGAAATTCCTGACAGATCTCAACACATAATATTAATGCTGAACCAAAACAAGATCCTTCAAATTCAAAATTGAGAATTTCACAGTATCAAAAACAGAGAAAGATCCACTTTCATTCATCTTTTTTGCCATGGATTTGTTACCCCCAACAATTTCCTTCATCTCTTCTCGCAGAGCAGAAACTTTCGCCTCTCTCTTATCGATCTCACTCTACATCTTCCTCATCGTAATCTCGTAAGTCTTCATCAGAGGCTGCTGCTCTTGGATTTCCGCAAGCATATACTTCACATGTGGTGGGGAAGAATCAATCTGATTCTTCATGAGGCTGGGGCTCTCCAATTTCACGAAAGTAATTTGGGGATTTTTTGTTGAATAAACCCTAGAATCCCTCTTATTCCCATTCGCGCCCAATGTTTAATTCATTTTATATTTTAATTGATATATTTTTTAGAAATATAAGCGGATTTTGAAAAAAAAGAAAAAAAAATCGATAATAAAATGTCACGTCAGTGAAAATCGGTTTAGAAACCTATTGTAGCCGGTTACGGGGCATTTTTGCCTAATTTTGAAAACATAATGGGCATTATCATAAAATTGAAAACATAAAGGACATTTTTACCAATACCGCAAACATACGGGACATTTTTGCCAATTTTCCCTTAAAATAATTCGAATTATTGGTTTTCTCCTTTATATTGACTGTTTTAAATAAAAAAACTAGGATTGAAACCGGAAAAAAACAGGTATGGTATGAAATTTTTTCTTAGTATGAAACTAATACCATTAAATACATGTAATTACTCTTTTTACCGTCCAAAAAAAAATAAAAAATACATGTAGTTACTAACATTATAACAATTTATATTATAATTTTACTTTATAAATCTAATAGTATCAATAAATATATCTAATGATATCAATAAATACATTTAATTATATTAACTTTATATTATAAAACTTGTTCATAAGAGACTTTATGAAGGGAGAAATGACACACAAATTGAATAGAAAAATTAGTAGATGTTTGAGGATAATTTCATATACTACTTACTCCCTCCGTTTCACATCCTATATTTTTTTTTTACCTCAAATAATCGGAAAAATTCCTTATCAAGACATAAATTTTAGGTTATTTCTTAATATAAATATTCATAAGTGTCTCAATTTAAGTCTCAAATTTTATTTTTTTCTCACTTTAAAGTTTATTTTAAATTCTTATGTCTCAATTCAAGACTTAACAAATAACTAATTTTTATATTATATTAATTCAATCTAAAAAAAAAAGACATTCGTTATAAAAAAAAGTCATCAATTTAAATTTTTTTTTTTTTATTGATACTCCCTCCGATCCAAGATTTTGTTCACACTTGCCTTAAATGGACGTCCCAAGATTTTGTTCACTCCCCAAAAAAGGAAATAACCCTCTCTCACAAAAATCAATAAAACATAAAGTTGTCATTATTTTATTCAACTTCACACTCACATACTCCCATTTTCTTAAAAAATGTGTCAAACCCAAGTGTGAACAACATCTTGGGACTGAAGAAATATAATGTATATTTCTTAAAATAAATTATCATCGTATAATAATTTAGTATTTTAAAAAATATGACAACTAATATTTTAAAATTAAAATTAAAACTCCGCATTTTTGCATTTTATATGAAGAAATGTTAGTTTTATTTTTTTAATTCTAAAATGCTAGTTATCACTTTTTAAACAATAAATTATTATTTAATTAAATATGAAATCTCAATATTAATATTTGAAATATTATTATACAAGAATAATAGATATGGAAATATATTATTCATAGGAACATATTTGGGTAAATATAATCCGTAGAGATTATATTTACGGGATAGGCCCCATATCTTACTTAAGAATTAAACCAAGTTTATCCCTATATATATGTGTCTCATGGGAATTCCTAAATACCACTACAAAGAAAAATGGGTATTAGCGACCGATTTTCGATCACAAAACGTGATTAGCGACCGATTTCTGACCGAAAAAAAATCGGTCGTTAAAAAGCGGGTAGCTAATATTAGCGACCGCTTGAATCAATCGGGTTCGATCCGGTCGGGTTGAGTTTGAACCCGCGCCCATTAGGGTCCGAGCGGGGTGCGAACCACTGAGCCACTGACCCACTAGCTCATATTAGGCGATCCATGTAGTATATAAGCCCTTGTGAGGCTTGTAGAAATAAATGGGCAAATATGCGTCCAAGGGGAATCGATCCCACGACCTCCGGGTAGACCGGAAGAGGTGTGAACCACTAGGACACATGTTATTCTTGTTCGTTTATTTGCATTTAATTGTATATAACCTCAAATTGACTCCCGTTTTTTTTTTAAAAATTCATCAAAATTCAATCCTTTTTGTTTCTAATTCGTTTATATATATGTATTTACTAACTTTTTTTATTAATTTTATAAATTTAATAATTTAGACTATTCTAAATTATTAATTCATTCGTTTTTGTTCATTTATTTTTATATAATTCCAAATTAACACCCATTTTTTTTAAATTCATCAAATTAATTCATTTTTTCTTCTAATTTGTTTATATATATTTATTTACTAACTTTTTTTATTAATTTTATAAATTTAATATTTTAGACTATTCTAAATTATTAATTCATTCGTTTTTATTCATTTAATTGTATATAATTCGAAATTGACTCCCGATTTTTTTGTAAATTCATCAAATTAAATTTTTTTTATTTCTAATTCGTTTATATATATATTTACTAACCTTTTTATTCAATAAAAAATATATGCAAATCTATAATATCCACCAAAATTAAAATATTCAACAAATAAAATAAAATATTCAACAAAAAATAAAAAAAAATTCATCTCTCTCTCGTCAATCCTCTCCAGAGAGGAACTCGTTGATATCAATATCAACATCCCCACCATCGCCCTCGCCCTCACCACCTCCATGTCCGCTTCCCCCGACATCAAAATGTGGTGGGAGTGGGGGTTGGGCGTTAATGCCCATCTGCTGAGTGATGCCGGTGAACCAATCCCGAAGACTCACGTTATAGCTCGTGAGGGCCTCCATCTACTTTCAGACGGCTCTCAGCTCACGCTCTACTTGAGAGGGAGCGGAGTCGATCGAGGGGGACGATCCACTGCTCTGGCGGTAGGTCTGCAGGATGGACTTACTGTGACTGCCCTGCCCCACGACCTTCCCTTTCTTGACTCCGACCACATCTAAATAGATGTAGTCCTCGTCAATCCGAGGAGGGGTGGGGTTCTCCCCGCTGTCGTCTCCGGGGG
Source organism: Ballota nigra (assembly GCA_947034835.1). Lineage (NCBI taxonomy): Eukaryota > Viridiplantae > Streptophyta > Magnoliopsida > Lamiales > Lamiaceae > Ballota > Ballota nigra. The sequence continues at coordinate 28,669,153 of OX344730.1, forward strand.
CCACCTGCTGCGAGGCCTGGGCGAGACGATCTTTAAAATGGTTCTGAAATTAAAATTATAATAATTAAACTACAATTATAATAATTAAATTAAAATTAATTAAAATTAAAAAATACTTACGTAGATCTCGGTGGTGCAGGCGTAGGTAGACGTCCCAGTCTCCGGGTTCACTGGGTGGGAGATCTCCATCTGCTCATAGATAGTGAGTTTTCGTCCGTGCTCCTTCTCCTGTTGCGAACCAAATTCAATAGATTTTAAATATTAAACATTTAAAAGTTTATTAATATTCAAATGTAAATAAAAGTATAATACTTACAAAGGCGAGGGAGTGCTCGTAGATGGACCAGGATCCAGCCCGATGTCTGGCGATGCCTTTTCCGGTGGGGTCCTTCAACCGATTCTCCCTTGACTTCTCGGACTTGGCTTTGAATTGCTCACTATTCCAGTGAGCAACCAAAGCGTCCCAGACGGAACGTCCGTCTGGCCCTGTGCCCAGCTCCAGCTGCGCCCCACTATTGAACTTCTTCCTCAGCCCGTAGATAATATATTTGTACCGCTCCCGCGTTTTCGCGCAGAACAAGCCGTACATAACACTATCATGGGCAGGATCCTAGACGCACAGCTTCTGCAATTAAATTAAAAATAAAATATTAACAAATAAATTCAATATAAAATATAAAATATTAAATATAATTAAAATTATAATAAATATACCTTGAACTCCTCGAAGTACTCCCTCCTCTTTCGCTCGGGCACCATGGACCACGAGTGGGCACCAACCTCGAACGGGAGCTTCTTAATAGCCTCTGAGGTCTTACCGCTAGTCTCATGGCCTGGAAGCATACTGTAACATAAAAAAATTCAAGTTAATATTAATAATTAATATTAATGAATATAATTAAAATTATTTAATTCATTATCTAAAATACTTATATGTTGTCGCTAGGGACAATAGTGAGACGACTATCAATCAGGGGATGCTACCGTGAAGCCGAAGACCCGACAACAGTAGTAGAGCTAGCAGCACTGGACTGCTGGGAGGAGGATGATGTCATCTCCGGGGCCCGTCGAACCTCCGGGAGCACCGGTCTCAACGACCTCGACCTTCTCTTCCCCCGACCCTGACCCTGTCCCCGACCCTGTGACCCACTCTGATCGGGGTTATCATGAGAGCTCATCTGTAATAAATTTAAATTCAAAAGATTAACATAACATATTATATTTATACACAACTACGAAAATTCCTTAACTAAATTCACAACTACGAAAATTCCTAAACTAAATTCACAACTACGAATATAAATCAACTAAATTCACAACTACGAATATACATCAACTAAATTCACAACTACGAAAATTCCTAAACTAAATTCACAACTACGAATATAAATCAACTAAATTCACAACTACGAATATCCCTAAACTAAATTCACAACTACGAATATAAATAAACTAAATTCACAACTACGAAAATTCCTAAACTAAATTCACAACTACGAATATCACTAAACGAAATTCACAACTACGAATATAAATCAACAAACTTCATTCACAACTACGAATATAAATCAACAAAATTCACAACTACGAATTTAAATCACTAAATTCACAACTACGAATATAAATCAAATAAATTCACAACTACGAATATCCCTAAACGAAATTCACAACTACGAATATAAATCAACAAAATTCACAACTACGAATATAAATCAATTAAATTCATATATATACGTAGATATATATATATATATATATCTAATATATAAATATACAAAGATATATAATAAACGGCTAAAGTTTGAAAAACTTACGTTTATTAGATAGACGGAGAAGAAAGGAGGGTATTGACCGGAACGGAAAGCTCGACGGCGGCGGCGGCGGCGGAGTTTTTTTTAGCGTAGGTCGAAAGTGAGTACGGCCTTTGACTAAAAAGGGTAAAAAAAATTAGCGACCGCCTTTGGCAGTCGCTAATCATGTATATGGACGGTCCCAAAAAAATTAGCGACCGCCAAATTCCCCAGTATTAAATGACCCTTGCCCGTTTCTAAGAACGGGTTAACTGACCGATATGCGACCGCTAACTGGTGGTCGCTAATCAAAAATTTAAATTTAGCGACCGCCAAGACGATATATAGTTTGACTGACCTTTGAGTTTTTGCGACCGCCTAGGCGGTTCGTAGGCGGTCGCTAATCTTTCGATTCAGCGACCGCTTATCTCATCGGTCGCAAAATAATTTGATTTGAGACCAGTGGTTTACGGCGGTCGCTAATCGGTCGCTAATACAATATTTAGCGACTGATTTTTAGGCGGTCGCTAATTTCGGTCGCTAAAATGCGAATTTTTTGTAGTGTACACAAGAAATATAATTTCGCCATAAAATCTCTACTAGTTCGAGTTTTCCTAGCAAGTTCGTCTCGAGATTCAACGCTGGCACCTCGATGTGGATCGGTGAATAACTGTTGCATGGATTCCATAGTTGAGAAATCTGCGTACGAAGCACTATAAGATTTCTTGCTTAAGATATCTCGTACTTTATTATGTAATTAACTGTTCATTGTTGGTGAATGATTTTTCCGCTGCACATGTTTACGTGTCTCTAAAATCCAACACTTCGGGGCCCCTAGCTCGCACCTCAGTGCTCTTGGCCCCTTTTCCTCCATGTTCGACCACCTCTGCGGACGGATGGCGAGCAAGTTCCTCGCTTGATCGGCGAGCAATTGTACTTCCCACTTTTTCTTTCCTTTTTTCAATGGGATGTTGGGTGGGAATGACACCAGAGCAGTCGGCTCGCTTGAGCCTCTTGGATCCGTGAAGAGGAGAAGATTGTGGTGCCGGTGATGAAGAGGGTGCAACAGGAGTATGGGCGGCTTGTCGAGCAGCTTGTGCTCCGGCAGTCCATGTAACCAAAGAGATGACCTTTGATGGAGGGTCTCCCTTGACCTTCTTCCCCCTTGCAGGCGGCTGACTTGAACCTAACTTTACTAGCTTTTACTAGAAGTTACCCCGCAAGCGTACGGGTTCACTGTAGTGTCAGCAAGTATAGAGACCAAGTATATCGTACCTCGGGATGGGTTGTATGCGAATAGATCCCTGAAGATCTACGTGTCGTAGTTAATATGAGTGGATGTTTTTGGCTTTTTAAGAATTATTAAATCTAAACTATATTACTCTACATATGCAAAAGATATAACTAAATTAATTATCTAAGATTTGGATTCAAATAAAAGAAGGTGATGCTCAAGATAGGAATTCCTACGTATATTAAGGAAGCTGGTACATAATCAAAATAACAGTGATGTGCAAGAAATAATCCTAAGTATAAGATTGAAAGACTAAAAGCTCAAGAATTAAACCCTAATACTTTGTCCTATCAATCGATTTCACTAACCCAATAATCAAGCTAATGGATCGTGCTTAATTAATGAGACCCTAATTCAACTAAGGTGATGCGGTCGTCCTCCCTAGTTAAACTGGTTGATGAATAAACCCCTTCTAATAAACCCTCTCGTTAAGCCTATTAGTTATTAAAGAGTGATAAGACTGTCCTCTCTCTAACAATGTTCGTACTAAACTCAAATATAATTCTAGAATTTATTTTAAGCATTCATTAATTAAGAGAATTAAAACTAAACATCATAAGTTATCCTAATTACGTACCAACATCCGACTTCTACGAGTTCATCCTACCCCAAGCATACAAGGGTTTTAACCTAGCATGGTTTTAACGATAACGAAAGCAATTAAACAAGCAACATAAACACGATGAATTGAATTGAAAAACTAAATACATAAACTAGGGTTTAAGAAAGAATTAAAGTCTAAGAACGAAAATCGAATTAAGAAGAAATCAAAGTCTCATGTAACAAGTATCGAAGAAAGAAAAAATAGAAATCCAAAATAAAACTCTAACTATGAATTCGTGATGTTAAAACTCAACTAAAAGTAAAATATGCTTGCTTGAACTCTCAGTGCTCTTCTCTCTCCAAAAACTATCTCTCTACGTGAAGTGGTGTCCAAAAACGTGTTTGGGATGAGGTATATATAGGCAACGGGTTGATTTTCACACTCATGGGCCGAAATTGCCCTTATAGCACTCGAGCTGCCCTAGGTCGAGTCCCTAGGACTCGAGCTCTAGGGGGTCGAGTGCGTCCTTCTTCCAGCGCTCCAATAGGACTCGGGTGCCTCCTAGTCGAGTCCTAGAGTCCCTAGGACTCGACCACGCCTTGATCGAGTGCGCACTCGACCGCTCGAGTCCCTAGGACTCGAGTAAGGCCTGGTCGAGTGCCTTTCTTCTCCAGCGTTCAACTAGGATCGAGCTCAATATGGTCGAATCCTCCTTATTCGGGCCAAATGATACTTTTGCTCGTTCGGACTAGTACGTCTCGTATTTCTTTCATATCTTCTCATCCGGAAATCCGTTTGAGTCGATTCAAAGTCCTACGAACTCCATTCTTCGCCCTCTATCCATCTATGAGAATAAAGAGACAAATTCATTAATTCATGAAATTAGTACTCAATTGACTCTAAATACTCATCGAAATCAATCAAAACACGGGCAAAACGAGCTATAAAAGTTAACAATTTCACGCCTAATCAACCCCCCCAAACTTATCTTGTTGCTTGTCCTTAAGCAATGAAATAATAAGTCAAGTGAAATTGTTAGGAATGAATCAATGACCAAATCATGCAAGTAATCGAGCTCAAGTTTCAAAGATCGTTCACACGTTTACAAACTCACACCCTTCATCATACTTATGCAATAATAGCAAGAACCACCCAAATCAAACATGGATGTGCACTCAACGATGTGTTTCACTCCCTCACAAGTGTATATCAATAATAAGGGACTCACTCAATCAATCAATCACACATATCAGCAGCCATAGGCTTGTAAGCACTCTCAACTTCGACCATACTCTAGAAATCAATGCCGAATTAAAAAGGACTTTATCAAGGTTGTAACGTAGGCTCTTTGGACAGGTGGGGTAACTATATGGGGTAAGTGACTTAAGTGAATGGAGAATGGAAAATTAAATTTCAATACTTCAAACATCTTCATGCAATACACTTTTCAATTCCTCAACTTTCAACACTTCAATTTTTCTTTTCTCTAACTCATTTCATTTTTTCAATCACCACACTTTTCGTTTTCACACATACATATGAGCTCATTTTTTCATTTGCTCATTCTTAAATTTTCGGTCTTCCCCACAACTCAAAACTTCATCACACCCTTCTTTCATCACAACACAACCATCGTAATTCCCCTTCTCAACTCAACTCAATCCCTCCTCATTCATACTTTTCCTATTCTCCACTCAAATTGGGACAAAAAGAATTTAGGAATTTGGATAAGTGTTAAAATGTGCTAGCAAATAATAGGCCAAGGCTCAAACGGGCTAACAAGGGATAAATGTCATTGGTAGGCTTATTTTGGCTAAGTGACTCAACAAATCAAAGATGGCCTAAAATCACTTTCGGCATATCAAACTAGACACAATCAAGAAGAGAGAGCACACACAAGTTCTAGCATCCTCTAAGGTGATGATCCACTCACAAACGAAGAGATCAATTTATGCATCTTAATCTCACAAAGGCTCAAATCTCACGACTTTCACATCCATGCTAGTCCTAGTGAATTCTCACTCTCTTCATACAAGTACTAAAAAAGACAATTCGTAAGCATACATATTTTCTCTCAAATTAACTCTAACCACTATACTCACACAATAGACTCCCCAACTCAACTTCATAATTCACCCCACTAATCAGATCATACTCAAGAATAACAATCAATAAGCAGCAAGAGTGAATAAGCATGAAATAGATCAACCAGCTCAATAAGTTCAACACATATCATAACCCGACAGTTTAAATAAGAATTCCGTTACAGCCCCATAGTCAACCACATCACTCAAACACATCAGTTCACACTCAAAAGCAGAAAATAAGAAGAGAAAAGAAAAGAAAAGAGAAAAGAAACTGGGGGGAATCCCCATGATCCTCATGCATCCGGAGGCGGTGGTGGGCGGTAGCTCGGGTGATCCGGTCCTAAGTGGGAGACAAAAAGTGCCTCCATCCATCTTCTCACATCTGAAACCTTTAATCGGACCTCTTGGAATTCCCCCCGCGTACTCGAAACTTCCGTGTACCACTGATTCTGAGTCGTGCGAAGTTGCGTAACATCGGTACGCAATGCCTGAATATCAGCTTCCACACCTTTCCACTGTAGTTAGTGTTGGTCCCAAAATGGTTATCCAGCGGAAAGCGTTTTGAGTTTATTTTTAATGAAAACCCAATTTATAAATTAAGTACTAAAATTGAAATGCAGAAATCTAAATTGCAGAAAAGTAAATAACACCGGAATTTATAGTGGTTCGGATATAACGATCCTACGTCCACTCTCCCTTTCTCCAAAGGGGACTTTCTCTCCAACCAACGTACTCACGAACCACTGGAATTGCGAAGTACCAGCTCCTTCATACAACAACTTACAACAACCTTTCAATGTAGTGAATAGGTTGAGTAATATTCCAACTAGAACTCCTAAAGAGTGTATAAACGTTAATGAACAAGGTGAGTGTTTGGAAGAGTTCGTGTGTTCTTGTTGTGTGCTCTCGCGCGACTCTCGTCTGATGAACTCAACCAAAATCACTCATATTTATAGTTGTAGGAATTAACTAGCCGTTGGAAGCTAGAAATTCAAACAACCATAATTGGAGGGATATAATCAATCAAAGATTGATTATATGATTGATTAGTTGACTTTCAATCAAGCAATCAATCAATCAGATCCTCCACCAGTTGGCTCTCCAGATTGCCTTCATCTCCATCAATGATCTCCAAAATCTACTTGTCTCCAGATTACATGCAGCCTCCATGTGGGTGAACTAATCCGTCTCCCTCATCTGGTCAGCACTCGTCTGGTCTGGGGTCTTCTGGTCTGGTCTGGTCTGTCTGCTCTGAACCTCATCTGGGAGAGGTCTTCTGGTCAGACTCCTCTAGTCAGGCTCCTCTGGTCAGGCTCCTCTGGTCAGACTCCTCTGGTCAGACTCCTCTGGTCAGGCTCCTCTGGTCAGGCTCCTCTGGCCAGACTCCTCTGGTCAGGCTCCTCTGGACCTCATCTGCTTTGGTGACTCTTCTGCTTTGGTCTGGACACCTCATCTGGTCACCTCTCATCTGGTCTCCTCATCTGGTCTGCACAGATTTCTTTCCCCTTAACCAAAGATCTATTCTAGACCTAGACTAATCTGTAGCTGACTAACATGTTCAGCTAGTCCTATTACAAGTTCTTGTTTTAACATCTTCAAAACATCTAATCTATATCCTAACAATTTCCCCCTTTTTGATGATGTTAAAACTGAAAGAACTTAAATAAAACAAGACAAGAAAATTTTGAAATAACTAAATAGAGATTCTAGCAGGCTGGGTCAACTGATCTTCCCCCTCAAAGTATGCTCAGCTGATATTGGGGCAAAACATCAGCTGGTCTTCTTGTGTATCTGCAGGCAATCAACTTTTTGGTACCCTTCTGGGTCCAGGGGGGTTAGCACAATATTTAGGAAGCCACAAGAATAGATCATCCCTTTTTGGATCAGGTGATCTTATCTTTCTTCCATACATATCCACAAAAACACACTGAACATAAGAAGCTTCGACATGGTTATTTATTCTAGAGGCTCTTCTTCTCTTATGAGCTTGTCCAGTAGAAGAAGTAACTTGTCTTAAAGCAACAGACTTGAAATTCTTTTGATAAGGATAAGTCTTACTAGAACCATCAAAGGTTCCAGCTGGTCTGGCAGATGACTTGAAAGTCTTCCGCAGGTAAGTAGGAGTCATCTGGTTCTGCCTCTTTTGAGAAGATTCAGGCTGTCTTCTACTCTGCTGGCCTGGCTGAGGTATTTTATTCTGGGTATAACCCTTCTTAAAATTCCTCCTCTGCCTTTTGGGTTTTTGAGTTTCAGTACTCATCTGCCCATTAGGCTGAGTTGCCTGGTCAGCTGACCTCTTGCCCTTATCAATAAAATTTCTAGGCTGTTCTTCTTTCTGAACATGTGAGGATTCAGGTTTGGAATAACCAAGGCCTGTCTTATCATGCTCTCTTTGAGATGAGGCAGCTATGTGTGACATAACATTGTTTGCTGTAGTCAACTGCTCCAATCTCATTTTGAGCTTGTCCTCACTTTCTCTTACAATTTTATTTTGATGGAAGAGTTCATCAAACTTAGCTTTTAGCAGGTTATATTCATTGTCTTTCTCAACATTTTCAACAACCAACCTTTCTATCAGCTTAACTTGTTCAATACACCTGGTTGTCAAATCAGAGGACTCTTCAACCAGTGTATGATTTTGTTCAGCTGGTAGATTAGCTGAGTTGTCTAGATATTGTGAAAGCTTCTGATTTTCTGCTTTCAGCTTTGAGTTCTCATCTTCCAATTTTTGACAAAGTTGTATAGATTTTTGGAGATCTAATAGCATCTTCTGCATATCAGACTCCTCTGATTGTCCAGAAAAAGAAGAAGATGAAAAAGAAGAGGAAGTTCGATTACATACCTCGTCTGTTACAAGACATATATCTTCGTCTGGTCCGAAATTGGATGATGAACCAGAAGTGGACACCTATTCTTCCTCATCTGCTAAGCTTCTTTTGGAGTAACTCCTAGTGTCTCTTTTACTGCTTCTCTTTGAGCCCATTTCTGCAAAAATTGTTAGCACAACAAATATTTGGGTTTTAAAAAAAATTGGATCTGCCCTGGTGACCACCAAAAGCTTTTCAAAACAGTGGTCTGTAGGACACACTGCTCTGATACCACTTGTTGGTCCCAAAATGGTTATCCAGCGGAAAGCGTTTTGAGTTTATTTTTAATGAAAACCCAATTTATAAATTAAGTACTAAAATTGAAATGCAGAAATCTAAATTGCAGAAAAGTAAATAACACCGGAATTTATAGTGGTTCGGATATAACGATCCTACGTCCACTCTCCCTTTCTCCAAAGGGGACTTTCTCTCCAACCAACGTACTCACGAACCACTGGAATTGCGAAGTACCAGCTCCTTCATACAACAACTTACAACAACCTTTCAATGTAGTGAATAGGTTGAGTAATATTCCAACTAGAACTCCTAAAGAGTGTATAAACGTTAATGAACAAGGTGAGTGTTTGGAAGAGTTCGTGTGTTCTTGTTGTGTGCTCTCGCGCGACTCTCGTCTGATGAACTCAACTAAAATCACTCATATTTATAGTTGTAGGAATTAACTAGCCGTTGGAAGCTAGAAATTCAAACAACCATAATTGGAGGGATATAATCAATCAAAGATTGATTATATGATTGATTAGTTGACTTTCAATCAAGCAATCAATCAATCAGATCCTCCATCAGTTGACTCTCCAGATTGCCTTCATCTCCATCAATGATCTCCAAAATCTACTTGTCTCCAGATTACATGCAGCCTCCATGTGGGTGAACTAATCCGTCTCCCTCATCTGGTCAGCACTCGTCTGGTCTGGGGTCTTCTGGTCTGGTCTGGTCTGTCTGCTCTGAACCTCATCTGGGAGAGGTCTTCTGGTCAGACTCCTCTAGTCAGGCTCCTCTGGTCAGGCTCCTCTGGTCAGACTCCTCTGGTCAGGCTCCTCTGGTCAGACTCCTCTGGCCAGACTCCTCTGGTCAGGCTCCTCTGGACCTCATCTGCTCTGGTGACTCTTCTGCTTTGGTCTGGACACCTCATCTGGTCACCTCTCATCTGGTCTGCACAGATTTCTTTCCCCTTAACCAAAGATCTATTCTAGACCTAGACTAATCTGTAGCTGACTAACATGTTCAGCTAGTCCTATTACAAGTTCTTGTTTTAACATCTTCAAAACATCTAATCTATATCCTAACAGTTAGGTTGGGTACCAACCCCCATGAGTCGGTGCTTCGGGCATCTCAAGCTCGCTATCTTGAGGTACTTGACCTCCTCCCGTGGCGTTCTCCTCATCTTCTTCATCATCAGCTCCTTTCTCATACTCTTCTTCTTCCTCTTCATCCGAGCCTAGCTCCACTCGTTCCAGCCTCACACCTCAATCTCTTCTTGGATCTTTGCTCCCAAAGCCCTTGGCTTATAAAACTCTCCTTGAACCTCTCTATCACACTCAAATGATGCTTCCCATTCATCCCAGTGTTTTCCTTCTTCCATCCCTTCAATGTTACCAACTTCTCCTTCGGGAGAGGGAAAATCTCATCATTCGAGAGTCGGAAACAATAAACTCCTAACCAACGCTCGCACATATATGCACTGAACAAATGCTCGAAGTCAATGTCCCTTCCAATACAAGGCACGACCACCAGCTCAATTTCTCCACTTCTCAATATGATGGTTATTAGCCATCCTCCTCGGACTTTCGATGTCTTCGCTCCCATCCTAAATGGAGTCTCGATCAGATGCTCAAGGACGTCCTTCCCGAAACCATGCTTCATATTCCGAAGTAAGCACCACATCTCATAGAGCTGCTTTGTAGTAACCGTCCCCATTTCTGACCTAGCATAGATCGTGTTTCTCAAAATTCGTTCTAAATATCGGATGACCAGATTCCTAATCAATGAAGAACGAGCATTCTTGCACTTATACGTTTCAGCTGCTCCTCCCGTGATAAACTTCCAGAAGTTATTAGCGTTGAATGAACTTGACTGGTGATTGCAACCCTCGTAAGATGGAAGCTTCAGTGCTTGGTTCACAGTAACCACATCGTATGTATGCCACACGTTTTGAACCATGAACTCAAAAGAGCTTGCATCTCTCATTTTCACCGATGCTAAGAACTGCTCCCTAAATCCATACGCGTCTCCATAATGAGTAAAAGCTTATAGAAGCCGTCCATGTCGTTCTTCTAAAAAATGCTTCTCACCTCCACTTCTATCCCCAAACTTTTCATGAACTCAACACACGGGCGTCTAGTTTTTACGACTTTCCCAGCCACCAACTTCCATCTATACGCATATTCGCTCCAATGTCATCCATAATCAATATTCCACCGGGAGGGCAGCAACCCCTTTTTGCGTAAATCCTCGGTCACATCTTCTAATTCGTCACCCAATATCCATCTATCCTCATATCTCGTAGGCTGAGCCATGTCCTATTTTGTCAAAATGTTTAGAGAAAAGTCATTACTCGAGAATAGTAAATTCAACACAAATCAACCCAAGTAACATCTCATTCTTATAAACATTCATTTGTGCACCTAAATTCACATAGAGGATCATTCTTCTCTCAAAGCCTATCAACCCAACTCAATATTCTCATAATTCATCAACCAAGCTCCAAGCATAAGTCTATCATGAAGTAACATCACAAAATTTGCAATTTACATGCTCAAGACCTAATTCACAATCAACTATCCACTCATCTATTTCAAAATTCATCAATTTCTACTCAGCAAGCAATACCCACAATACTTCAAGCATTCATGCACATTCTCTCTCTAGAAATTCACCTATTCTACTCACTCAATCTCAAAATTGCAAGTAAAATTGGCAAACCCATAACATATTAGCACAATCTATCAACAACGAATCAAGAAATATTGGATAAATCAAGAAATCCCAAATTCTCATCCAAAACCTAGAACTCTAATTCTCATGTTCAACTCATGTCTAATCCAAGCCTAAAATAAGAAAAGATAGAGGAGAGTAAGAAATTACATACCTTGGAACAAGGAATTCGTGCTCTTGTGATGAATTGAGATGAAAAATGGAAGAAATTGAGTGAAAGGGAGATGGGTCGAAACTTTCAGCAAAATCGCCCCTTTTTGGTGTGTTTAAGTGTGTTTAAAAATGTGGAGAAGGGGTATTTATAGAGGGGGAAAGAACTAAGGTCAAGAAAAGAAAAGAAAAGGCTCGAGTACGCATCGGTCGAGTCCTTAGGACTCGAGCACGCATCGATCGAGTGCGGACTCGAGCGGTCGAGTCCATAGGACTCGAGCACTACCCAGTCGAGTGCGGACTCGAGTGGTCGAGTCCCTAGGACTCGACCAAGCATCGATCGAGTGCTCCTTCTCCTCTGGAAAACACACGCACTCGAGCCAAGAGTGCTTGAGTCCTAGGGACTCAACCTCTTGAGCTTGAGTGCTAATCCAAAATACGTTTTAAACGTTTTCCACCCTGATTTTTGAAAATTAATGAAGAACACGAGTACTAACCTGGAAAACCCCTCGATTTAAGCAAGATCGCTCATTCGATCGAGGAATCGGGGTCTCTTCCAACGTGTTTTTCAACGATCCAACTCACCACACACTTATATACTCACACTCAATTCACTTCAACTTACTTCATGCATCAATATTTTCGAAAAATTTGACCACTTTTTCATTAGAATTTCGTGTACAAACTCGAAGTACGAATACACACACCCCAAACTTTGTTCTTGCTACGCAATAATAAAGTTTGAAAAGAATGAGTACGAACGAGTACGTGCACTAAATTCTCATGAACTTCAATCACTATCAATGCAGATCAATGAGCAAATAAAAAACTCCACCCCCCAAACTTCGACTTCGCAAAGAGGTCTATGTTTGGGGTTCAGGTTACCTCATACACCACAATCGAATGCTTTACTACTCGACACATCTCCATCTTCATGAATTACTTTTCCTTAGGCTCAAATACGTGAATCAAGCACCACGAGCCAAGTCTACACCAAAAATCTCAAACAATGAGGTTAACAAGTATGATCCACACAACGACAAATACGAAAAAAACTAAACACACAAAAGCAAATAAAAGTGGGTTACCTCCCACTCAGCACTATTTTTAAGGTCCTAGTGCCGGACCGAGCTCGAAAGAGTTCACGGGACTTGAGAATCTAAAATACCTCCCTTATTCTCATAAGAGAAGTTGTAGAATTTCTTTACTCGATGTCCGTTTACCGTGAACACGTGTCCATCCTCCTTCTCGACTTCAAGGAATCCACTCTTGTGAACTTTCCTTACCACATACAACCCATTCCACTTGGACTTAAGCTTTCCACCAAACAACTTCATCCTCGAATTGAAGACGAGGACTTGATCTCCAACTTGGAACTCCTTCTTCCTCAATCGAGCATCATGCCATCTCTTAGTCTTCTCCTTGAAAATTCGGGCACTCTCATAGGCACTATCTTGAAACTCCTCCAACTCATGCAATTGAAGTAGTCTCTTCTCACCCACCAAGGCACTATCAAAATTCAGCTTTTTGATTGCCCAATACGCCTTATGCTCCAACTCCACGGGCAGGTGACATGCCTTCCCAAAAACTAATTGGTAAGGAGACATACCAATAGGGGTCTTGAAAGCTGTCCTATGTGCCCACAGCGTATCATCAAGCTTCAATGCCCAATCCTTCCTACTAATGTTCACCGTCTTCTCAAAGATCTCCTTGATTTGACGATTCGACACTACTGCAAGACCATTAGATTGAGGGTGATAAGCAGTAGAGACACGATGACTTACCTCATACTTTGACAGCAACTTCTCCATCCACTTGTTCACGAAGTGACTACCCCCATCACTAATCAAAGCTCTTGGGACTCCATATCGAGCAAAAATATTCTTCCTCAAGAACTCAATCACCACTCGGGAATCATTCACTCTTGTAGGGACATCTTCAATCCACTTCGAGACGTAATCGATGCACACGAGAATATACAAGAATCCATTGCTAGGAGGAAATGGACCCATGAAATCAATCCCTCATACGTCAAATACCTCGACTTCCATGAATACGTGCAGCGACATCTCGTCCTTTTTAGTAATAGAGCCAAATCGTTGGCACTTATCATACCTTTTTACCCATTCCATGCAATCCTTCAAGAGAGTTGGCCAATAAAAACCAGATTGAAGCACCTTCCTTCCGGTCTTCTCTCCACCCAAATGTCTTCCACATGACAAGGCGTGACAATGCCTGATGATATCACTCCACTCCTCCTCGGGCACATACCTTCTCAACACATGATCAATCCCTCTTTTGAACAAGTATGAATCATCCCAAATAAATTCCCGAACTTTCTTCAAAAATGCCTTCCGGTGCAATGAATCCATCTCCGCCGGTAACTCTCCACTTGCTAAATAATTAGCATAATCAGCAAACCACGACGCTTTTCCTTCAACTCGATATACCGGAATATCTCCTAAACCAAACAGCTTCTCGTCCGAAAATTCATCGTTCACCTCTCGATCTTCCACCGTGTTCTCCTTGGTAAGCTCCAACCTCGAAAGGTGATCGGCTATCTCGTTCTCACATCCCTTTTTGTCTCGAATCTCAACATCGAATTCCTGGAGTAATAGGATCCAACGAATGAGACGGGGCTTTGCATCCTTCTTGCTCATAAGATACCGAATCGTTGCATGGTCCGTATATACTATTGTTTTCGTCCTTACTAGGTAGGGCCGAAATTTATCAAAAACATACACAACCGCTAACAGCTCCTTTTCGATCATAGTGTAGTTCATTTGAGCAGAATACAGCATCTTCGAGGCATAGTAAATAGCGTGAAAATGCTTCTCTCGAATCTGCCCCAAGGCAACCCCCATCGCAAAGTCACTCGCATCATACATAAGTACAAACGGGTTAGACCAATCCGGGGTCACAAGTATCGGGGCATTCACCAATGCTTCTTTCAACCTGTTAAAAGCCACTAAACACTCATTAGTAAGGCGACTTCTTTTTCAAGAAGCCGCGAAAGGGGTTTAGCAATTTGTGAAAAGTCTTTTATGAAACGTCTATAAAATCCCGCATGGCCTAGAAATGACCGAATCCCCTTCTCGGTCGAAGGTGCTGGAAGCTTCTCAATAGCAATCACCTTTGCTTTATCAACCTAGATACCTTTCGAGGACACATGATGTCCAAGAATAATACCCTCTCTCACCATGAAGTGTCACTTCTCCCAATTTAGCACCAAGTCCGTCTCTTCACACCTGCTCAACACAACTTCAAGATTGATTAGACGTTTATCAAACGACTCCCCGTAGACGGAGAAGTCGTCCATGAAAACCTCCATAATCTTTTCAATCAACCCATGAAAGATAGCCATCATACACCTTTGAAAGGTGGAGGATGCATTACACAACCCAAACTGCATTCTCCTAAAAGAAAAAGTCCCATAGTAGCAGGTGAAAGTGGTTTTCTCTTGATCCTCGGGGGCTATCATGATCTGATTATACCCCGAGTACCCATCTAAGAAACAGTAGTACTTAAAACCACCTAATCTATCAATCATCTGATCAAGGAACGGTAGAGGAAAGTGATCCTTACACGTTGCCTTGTTCAACTCCCTATAATCTACACACACACGCCATCCCATCATTAATCTAGTGGCTACCAATTCATTAGACTCAGTCTTAATCACCGTGGTATCCCCCTTCTTAGCAACTACGTGTAACAGACTTACCCATGGACTATCAGAAATGGCAAAAATCACGTTACTATCTAAAAGCTTCAAAACCTCCTTATGTATCACCTCTTGAATTACTGGATTGACTCTACGTTTATTTATCACTAAAGCTTTTCTACCCTCTTCCAATCTAATCCTATGCATGCAAATGGAAGGACTAATTTCCTTAATATCCGCGATCGACCATCCTATAGCAGATTTGTGCTCACGAAGCACTACCAAAAGTCTCTCTAGCTGGTCATCAGATAAAAGGATCGATATAATTACCAGGTATTTCTCGGTCTCATCCAAATAGGCGTACTTGAGGTGATCCGGGAGTGGTTTCAGCTCCTTCTTCGCCTCTAATGGTAGCGCCTTATCAAACATCTTTTCGAAAGTGAACTCCTCAGCTTCCAAGTCGTCCTCATCCTCTACTTTCTTCATCTCCAAGAACTTGACATCCTCATTCTCTTTCAAGCTTTCAAAATAATCAAGATCATAAGACTCATAAGATAGATCATTAAGGATAGAATAATCAAATTGATGAACATAGAAAGAGCAAGGGTCTAGAAGTGTGTCTTCAACACAAGTGTCCATGATGTCAATAAAGTGACAACTTTCATCTCCCATGGGGTATTTCATAGCTTCATAGATAACTATCTTCACTTCTTGATCATCAACTTTGACCGTAATCTTCCCATTCGCCACATCAAGTACCATCCCGGCTGTGGCTAGAAATGGCCTCCCTAAAATCAGCGGCACATGCTAATCCTCCTCCATATCTAGTACCACGAAGTCGGCGGGAAAAATGTGGTTCTCCACCGTCACTAGAACATCCTCCACCATTCCTTGAGGTCTAGTGATAGACCTATCAGCAAGTTGGAGAGTCATTATCGTGGGTTGAAGTTCACCCCCATCCAACTTCTTGAACAACGACAGAGACATCAAATTAATGCTCGCCCCTAGATCACACAAAGCTCCTTTCTTGATCCCGTTCCCGATATCACATAAGATGGTAAAGCTACCAGGATCCTTCAACTTGGGAGGAAGCGCTTTGTGCATCATAACACTCACCTCGTGGTTCAAGTGCACTAGCTCGGGTCCATCCACTCTACGTCTCTTCGCTATCAAGTCCTTCAGGAACTTGACGTAGTTAGGCATCTGTTCCAAAGCATCACAAAAAGGAATGTTAATATGTAGCTTTTTAAATACATCAAGGAATTTAGCAAACTTCTCATCTTTTTTTTATATAAACCGTTGTGGATATGGGATAGGTATCACCGATTTGGGTACCCCCCATTCATCTTTCTCAGTCTCTTTTACATTCTTCCTTGCTTCCTTTGCCTTCTTCCACTTTGGAACTCTCTCAATCTCCTCAATGCCTTCCTCTTCAGGCTCTTTGCTCTTTTGAGTGCCTTCACCCTCAATCATTTTCTCAACTCATATCTCTTCAATCTCATCTCTAACTTCCTCAGGCTCTTTTCCTTCTATCTCAACCTCTCATTGGGGCATCTCTGAGTCAGCAGGCATCTGAGGACCATCATATTTGGTCCCACTTCTCAACTCAATAGCTTTGCATTGCTCCTTTGGGTTTGCCTCTGGCATTGAGGGATATTTGCCCGGCTCTCTCGTCTGAGACTTTGCAATTTGACTAATTTGGTACTCGATAGAAGTGAATCTACGATTGTTCTCTTGTTGAGCTCTATTTAGATCAATGTCCCTTCTTTGGAGTTCTTGATCACACTGATCACCTTTCTTATGCAATTCTTTCACATCATACTCCAATGAGGACAATCTCTTGCTTCCTTCCTCCACCTTCTGAAGTATAGCTCTCAACATCTCCTCAGTCGAAGAACCGCCTTCACCACCTGGAGGTTTTGAACCTGGATCAACACCTGGAGGAACTGTGATTTCGGCCTTCAGATTGACATATGAGAAATCCTCGTTCTTCCTCCATTGGATTTGGTTTGATGGTTGACCCCCTTGATATCCTTGGTTATTCCTCCATTGATTCTGAGGAGGTTGTGGACCAGGTGGTACAAATGGTTGGCCATAGGGAGGTCTTCCAAATTGATTGCCACCTTGTGGATACCCACCTTGGTTATAATTAGGCCTTCCTATGTAGTTGGCCTCCTCTTGCTGACATGTGAGTTGGTCCACTTTCTCACTCACTACCGTATTCCCTCCAACCAGATTTTACCTAATCTCGAGGTTGCTTATCTTTTCCATCATTGCCATCAATAGCTTTCTCGTTCCCCCACTCTCCTCCAACTGATATGCTCTCTGAAATTCTGGGTCCTCGTTCCTTTGTCCGGCATTCTTGACAATGTTATCAACGATCTCTCTACACCTAGTTGTACCATAATTCAAGAATGCTCCACCCACACATGCATCAAGGTAGGCTTGACCTGCCTTGCTAGCTCCACAGTAGAAGAAAGCCATGATGTCCCCCTCATTGTACCCGTGCTACGGGTACTCAATGAGCATGTTAGAGTATCTCTCCCAAGCCAGACGTAAGTCCTCTCCTGGCTTCTGCTGGAAAGACAAGATCTCTATCCTTGCTTTGATCATTCTAGACGGAGGGTAGAATCGCTCGAGGAACAAACGCTCGAGCTCGGCCCATGTGGTTACACCTCCCCGTGGGAGCATGTTACCATAACACTCCTTTGCTATTCCAGTTAAAGAGAATGGGAACAACCCGAGCCTCTTGGCATCTTCAGACATGCCGTTATAATTGAAAGTTGAGGCAATCATCAGAAAATTCCTCAAATGAGTATGAGGATTCTCCTTCCCGATCTCCCCCTTGAATTGATTCTCAGTAAGTAGCTTCAGGATTCCTGGGGAGATAGAGAAGTTGTTTTCCTCTACCGGAGGTAATGCCACTCCATCGTAATACCGTTACGGCTGTGCCGCAAATCTTTCTCAGATTGCTACATCGTGATCAGTGTTCTGAGGAATGTGCTGAGGATAGACGAGTGGTATAGGTACTTGCGGAACTGGTGGTTGATTATAAGCCAGAGGTAGAGGATAAGGGTGGATAAGGATATTGTGGGTATGGGTAAGGATAAGATGCGTTGTTTTGTGGGTAGATAGGGTTGTTGCTCTGGCTTTAGTTTTGGGTTTGAGTTTGTGCAGTGTTGTTTTGGTTTTGCAGGTTCGGGCGTTAGTTCTGAGCTCCCTCTATGGGTATCTGCTGGTTACTGCTGTTTCCATCAACTCCATCTACTCGTTCCACTATATCATCGTACTCTGCAGCAGCTTTGTCTAAATCTCCAATTCCATCCAGATTCATGTTGTCTTTGTCTCCACCGACAGTATTCATCCTTCTTAATAAGGCTCGGTTTCTTCTTGCTATTGTCTCAGGATCAAGCTATATTCTCTCCTTGCTCATATCTCCTTGCGAGCGCGTTTTCATAAACCTGAAACACTAACAGAAGAATCAAAACGCAACTGCTGAACAAGTAAGAATTAGACAGAAAAATAAAGCACTCACTACTAACTACTAAGCTATATCCAAGTCCTACTCAATGGACATACATCGCCATCCCCGGCAACAACTCCATTGACTTGAACCTAACTCTACTAGCTTTTACTAGAAGTTACCCCGCAAGCGTACGGGTTCACTGTAGTATCAGCAAGTATAGAGACCAAGTATATCGTACCTTGGGATGGGTTGTATGCGCATAGATCCCTGAAGATCTATGCGTCGTAGTTAATATGAGTGGATATTTTTGGCTTTTTAAGAATTATTAAATCTAAACTATATTACTCTACGTATGTAAAAGAAATAACAAAATTAATTATCTAAGGTTTGGTTTCAAATAAAAGAAGGTCATGCTCAAGATAGGAATACCTACGTATACTAACGGAGCTGGTACATAATCAAAATAACAGTGATGTGCAAGAAATGATCCTAAGTATAAGAATGAAAGACTAAAAGCTCAAGAATTAAACCCTAATACTTTGTCCTATCAATCGACTTCACTAACCCAATAATCAAGTTAATGGATCGTGCATAATTATTGAGATCCTAATTCAACTAAGGTGATGCGGTCGTCCTCCCTAGTTAAACTGGTTGATGAATAAACCTTTTCTAAACCTTCTTGTTAAGCCTATTAGTTATTAAAGAGTGATAAGATCGTCCTCTCTCTAACAAGATCGTCCTCTCTCTAACAATGTTCGTACTAAACTCAAAGATAATTCTAGGATTTATTTTAAGCATTCATTAATTAAGAGAATTAAAACTAAACATCACAAGTTATCCTAATTACGTACCAACATCCGACTTCTACGAGTTCATCCTACCCCAAGCATACAAGGGTTTTAGCCTAGCATGGTTTTAACGATAACGAAAGCAATTAAACAAGAAACAAACATAAATATGACGAATTGAATTGAAAAACTAAATACATAAACTAGGGTTTAAGAAAGAATTAAAGTCTAAGAACAAAAATCGAATTAAGAAGAAATCAAAGTCTCATGTAACAAGTATCGAAGAAAGAAAAGATAGAAATCCAAAATAAAACTCTAACTATGAATTCGTGATATTAAAACCTCAATTAAAAGTAAAATACGCTTGCTCGAACTCTCGGTGCTCTTCTTGTTGGAGTTATACGTGAAAGTATTGTTGACGATCAGTTCTAATCTTGAAGATTAATGGCTGTTTTAGATGGTTAATTGATCATCAAACAATTACGTGTGATTGATCACTAACGTAATTAGTGAATACGAACTTTCGGGTTTAGGTGGATTAGAATCGTATGAGAGCTTACGTGTTTTAAGTTCGATTGTAAGTTAATCGAGCTGCTTTGGATTCGTAATCGAAGTTTGGACGTGTATAATAATTTGTGCTTGTTTTTATTAGCTGAAAAAATCTAAGTATTTATAGACTTTTGCCCAGCAGGAGGTGGCACGACCTTTAGCCCACCAGGCCTGCATGCTCGACATCTGTCCTTTGGCTAATTTGACCTTATCTTAACTAAATTCTATCCTTATCTGTTGGACTTGCTCGCAGTCAAGAGCTCTTCGTCACGTTGGACTTGTCCTTGAGGAGTCTTTAGTCTGATTCTGATGGTCTTTTGTCTTACTTGATTGTTATTTTGGCACTGTGGTTGGATCTGGTCGGCAGGATGCCGGTTGAGCTCGTCATGTGGCTTTTGATCTGGTTTTGTTTGCCTATACGTCTTGATCGCATGTAGGTTCTGCTCGCCGGATATTTTGGGTAAATCATGAGTTAATTCCACTTTAATCCTTAAGTGATTTGCGCTAATCCTGGTCGCCCAAATGTCATTTCTGCTCGCCTATCAACAATTGCCCCCTTGCCGATCAATAAATTGTGAAGATGGTGAATGAGCACTTTTTGGGTTGGCAACTTTTAGGTGTCACTGGTGCGAGCAAGAATGTCGCGGGGGCGAGCAATTTTTCACGGGCGGACAACATTGGTCGAGCAGACTTGGGTCGAGGACGGTTGGGATCCCAAGGTTTGGGTACGGCTCGAGGTGTGACGCGCCTTCCCGCTTTGTCGGACAGGTGCTGCACGCGCCCAGAAATTGCACTTTGGTCCTTCAACTTTCAACTTTGTTCGCCCGGTACCCCGTTTTTCCAGAAAATATATAAGGAATTTTTTTTTCATTTTTTTCATTTTCACACTGTTCCTCAAGCGCGAATTCCTCCTTCTTTCCTCTTTCAAAATTCCGGCGATCGTTTCCAGTTTCCGGCGACCTTCAAACGACGTCAAGGTAGTTTCTTCTTTGCTTTCTTCTTTTCTTTCTTCTTTTCTTGCGTTGTGTGCGTTCCAGACTCACCAAAATCCCTACTCCGCCGCGGATAGTTCTGAACCGCCGTGATTCCCCTTGCCGGAATCTGTTAATATTCAAAACTTTTCCCTTAACTTATTGGATGGCGTCGCACTCTGAAACCGGTTCTTTCCCTCCCCGGAATCCTGAAAAACGGCCCGTCGAAGAGAATCTTCCTATAGTCAACCTGGAATCCGATCCCGAGGCGGCTTCGGTTGCACGCTCGGTCAATTTTGGAGCTCGTCCCTCCGGAGAAAGAGAGGAGCGAGCAAATCCTGCTCGCCAGCTCTTGGAGGAAACAAGCTCGGACCTCCACGAAGACGAGGACGAAGAGGTCGAGGTACTTCAGCCGGTGAACCTTGACGAACTAACCTGGGCCTATCTATAAGACATCAACTTCCCTGCGCCCAGACTGATCGAGCATCGGGTCCCAGTCGCAGTTGCTCGCCGTGTTGACTGGAATGAATACGAAAAGGAGCACTCCAATCGCTTCGTCATTCCTGCTCGCGGAGTACGGAAGCTTAAAGCGACCGAGTTCGCAGCGAGCTGTATCGTGTCCGCCATTACCGAGGAGGACTTGGCCG
Organism: Ballota nigra; assembly: GCA_947034835.1. Taxonomy (NCBI): domain Eukaryota; kingdom Viridiplantae; phylum Streptophyta; class Magnoliopsida; order Lamiales; family Lamiaceae; genus Ballota; species Ballota nigra. The sequence continues at coordinate 28,690,919 of OX344730.1, forward strand.
GGATTTGGAGGGATTATAAGATTCCCTTTGACATCCCGATGTATGCTCCTTTGGTGGACGACAGAGTTGATCGCCCACCACACGGATTGACGGCGATCAACCTCGCCACCCTGAATGCTGGAGTTTCTTTGCCGTTGCATCCTTTGGTCGGCCAATTCTTACAAGACGTGAACTTGGCTATCACCCAACTTACTCCCGTTGGGTGGATAAATCTGATGGCTCTGATGGTGATGTTCGCCCTGGAGGGGTATCCCAATAGGCTGTCCGCCGAAGAAGTTGGCTACCTGATGACGATGACCGGCTGCACCAGGGAAGAGGCGGCCTGGTACTATCTGAAGGCGCGACCAGGCCAGAAACTAGTTGAGGACATCCCTGGGAAGGTGCGAGACTGGAAGCATGATTGGTTCTGGGTTGGAGGCGACTGGCGTGCTTCTCGCTCTACAGGGAGTTCTGAACGAATTGAGACCCCGGCGGAGTTTAGGGAATTAAAGCGTGAGTCTTACCTCTTCTATATCTTTGAAGTGGTTGGACTAATTTTAATTCCCTTTTTCCTTTGTTTCAGGTCCCAAGAACTTGGGGTGGCGAATTGTGAAGAATAGCATCAGCGATCAATTCCTGTTCGTTGCGTGTTTGATCGCTCTCCGTCGCCGAGAAGATCGCAGCATTGGCCATCTCTTCGCCGAGGATACACTGCGAGTTGCCCATCTCACAACTTATCCTCACCATCTTGAGGCTCTAGCTCGTATCCCAGAGGGTAAGTATCTTTCCTTGTTGGGCGAACAGATCTGATCGGCATTATACTTAGTATTAACATGTTTTTCATGTCCTTTACAGATCAGCTCGCCACAGTTGCTCTTCACCCTTCCTTCTTTGAGCTCGATAACCGGATCTGGGAGATGCCGACCAAAAAAGGACGCAAGAAATCGGATCCCCTCTCGAAGATTATCGCACTAGCGGCAAAAGGTGGAAAAGGCGACCCAAGGCAAACCGGAGGGCCGAGCTCGACACAGCCACCCGCTCCAGTGGCCAGTCCACCTAAGACCTTAGTTCCGAGGATGAAGAGACTTCTTCGTGGAGACGGCACTCCCATCTCCGATACTGAGAAGGCGACCAAATGAGCGAAGACGGCTCAAGAGAAAGCGGCGGTGGTTATCCGGCCATCCGAAGGCGATAGCGAGCAAACTCCCTCCGTGGGGCGTCCCGGCGAGCAAGCTTTGGTCGTCACTATTCGCGAAGGATCCGGCCCTTCATCTGACCCCACCTATCTCGGATGGGACAAGGGTCGTCTTGATAAGTACAACTTTGCTCGCCCAGAACACTTGGCATTTTCTTTTTCATCATTTTCATCCTTTTTTTTTACTAACTAAATATTTCTTTTCAGCTACTCGCCCGAGCAGTATCCAGGGCGATCTAACTTAGTGCATCGTTTCACCTGCTCAAAGGTGCCGACCAACCTGCGTGAAATCCCGGACTCTTTTGTTCGCCGCGCCTCTGAGGTCGTTGCTCGTAGTTGGACCAAAGAGCTAAACGAGACCGTCAAGACACAGGCGCCTCGCGATAATGGCCGTTTGTGTCTTGTCGAGGCGGGCAACACCTTGGCGGCCGTGCAACGTTTGGTCGACCAGGTTGAGGACCTCGAGAAGGACTCACGCCAGCATGCGGCCACGGTCAGCCGTATTGCCAAAGAACGTGATGATGCTAAGGCAGAGGCGAAGAAAATCATCGTCGACCTCGAGAACAAAGCAAAAGCTCATCAAATAAGCGAGCAGCGTGCTCTGGACCTGCACGTCAAAGTCTACGAAGAGCTGAAGGTCAAGATGGCCGAGGTTGAGCAGATGCGAGCATATCTTGCTCGCGCTCAGCAGCAGAAGGAGGTCGCCGAGAAATTCGCGACTGAGACGACGGCCAAAATTGCAGACCTTGAATCTCAGCTCGCCAACTCCATTACCCAAGAGGAACTTATTCCTAAGATGGAGGTGAGCTCGATTCTGGGTTATGTGACTGGCTATGCGGAGAGCATCCGTATCGCACATGAGTTTAAAGCTGCCGCAGTCATTGAAGAGATCGGCAAGAAGTTGTGCAATTTTGTCGAATCGAACCCTCCTGCCCCGGGCACAACTCTCCAGATTGGCGACCTGCCTGAATATGGGGTCAAGCTTGACTTCATTGGTCCGGAGATAATTATCACAAGTCCTCCAGAGGACGAGGAAGATGAGGAGGGCAATGCTGCCGAGGGCGAGCAAATCCTACCCGCCGATCAAAATGAAAGAGCTCTAAAAGAGCATGCTGATGCTGAGAGGCTGATTGCCGAGCTAACCCAAGTGGTCCCAGTTGACCCTGCCCTCGAAGGTTCTCCTCTTGAAGATCCCAAAGATGACAACATCTCTCCACCTGCCGGGCAAGGATCTTAGCGGACAGGATTAGCTAGGGACTTGTACTCTTTCTTTCTTTTTGTTGTTGTAGTTGTTCGTCTTCATTGTAATTTTTGGGCGATTAAGCCTTATCTTCAATGAATATATTTTGCTCAATTGCTCGTCTTTTATCTTACATTAATTGTTTTCTGCATCTTTATCTGTGCTTCAACAATCTTAATGTAGTCGGGCCTTGTTCCTTAAGAACTTTTTGGCCTTAGGATTTAATGGGCTTTTGGCCTTAGGCTATGTTCATTTAAAAATGAACAACCTTCAATGGGCTTGGTTGTATAATCAACTTGCGCCTTGAGCTTACATTTTTGCTTAAACGAACAACTTAACATTGAAAAGATCTTAAAAAATTACAAGTGCTGAAAGCGACAAAAAACGTAATCCTGTACTAGCTAGGTTGGATCTGCTCGACAAAGACAATGTTAAGCCTCCAACCAATAAAAAACATTATTTACATCAGGAGTCAAAGTTGCTCGAATACTATACAATTTGTCAAGGCATCCTTTAGACTTCTTAAGAAGAAATAAAACCATACAAGATATTGGCCTTCTAGCCCGCGACCAGACTTAACCCAATTCAACTCTGTTCGACCACTTATACTTGGTGAAAATTTCAAAAAATTAGGCAAGTTTTTGGATCCATCTTGTATCTCTGCCATTCCAGCTCACCCAGTGGACTTAGTAGCTCGCCCATCTCAACTTCACTTTCTCATGAGGCAAAACTGGTCGCCTACTGAAAGTATTTTCTTAGATTAGCTGTATTCCAGGAATATTGGGCCGAGTTGCCATCTAAGTCCTCTATGTCATATGCTCCATTGGGTAACCTGTCTGTTACCCTGTATGGGCCCTCCCAAGTCGGGCCAAATATGTCTGGAGGTGGGGCAAGCTTCTTTCTTAGAACGAGGTCACCAACTTCGAATTTTCTTATCTTGACTTGGGAATTATAGTAACGCTCTGCTCTTTGCTTGTACGTGGCATTCTTTAGCTCAGCATGTAATCTTCTTTCTTCGAGCAAATCTGTTTCTGTGGCCAAAGCAGAATGATTTGCTTGTTCATCAAAGCTAGTCGTCCTGACTGTGTTAGTCTTTAATTCAATTGGTATCACTGCCTCTGTCCCGAAAGCCATTGCAAAAGGTGTTTCTCCGGTGCTTGACCTGGGAGAAACCCTATATGCCCACAAGACTTCCGGGAGTTTTTCTGACCAGCTACTTTTGCTTTCTGCCAGACGTATTTTCAATGTATGCTTGATGATCTTATTTACAGCTTCAACTTGCCCGTTTGACTAGGGATGGTAGGGAGTCGAATAGTGTTTCCTGATCCCCCATTTTGTACAGAAGTCTCTCAATTCCTTTCCGTCAAACTGCGGGCCATTATCTGTCACGATTGTTCGCGGAATTCCAAAGCGACAGATGATGTTCTGCCATATGAAGTTGATCATGTTCTGTTGTGTGATTTTCACCATGGCTTTCACTTCTGCCCACTTCGTATAATAATCGACTGCTATGACGGCAAATCGAACATTTCCCACTCCTGCCGGGAAAGGACCAATAATGTCAATTCCCCATCTTGCAAATGGCCATGGACTATAAACCGATACAAGCTCCTGGGCCGGGGCATGGATATTCGGAGCAAAAACCTGACACTGGTGGCAAGCCTTGGCTAACTGGATTGCGTCTTTCCGTAAAGTTGGCCAATAATAACCTTGTCTTACAGTTTTGTAGGCCAAAGCTTGCCCCCCAGTGTGATTTCTACAAACTCCAGAATGTATATCCTCCAGGACTGTCCTTCCTTGCCCCCTAGACAAACACTTGAGTAGCGGGAGTGAGAAGCCTCTTTTGTAAAGCTGTTCGTCTACCAGAGCATATCTGGTTGCTTGTTTCTTGATTCTTTCAGCTTCAAATGAGTCGCTTGGCAACTCCCCGTCTTTCAAGTATTTGGCTATAGGATTTCTCCAATCATCATCGTTGTTGTGTTCGACTACTTGGTTTACTTCGTAGTCCATTGTTGATGGTTGGACTTTTCTGGTAATGACAATGTTCGTCAGATCTGCTGGCCCATCGCTTGTTGCTAATCTTGCTAGGGCGTCAGCTTGTGTGTTGCTCGATCGTGGTATCTGCTGGATAAATACTTGGTCTAACAGAGATACCAAGTGAGCAACTATTCGTTGATACTCGATCATTTGCTCGTCTCTGGCCTCGTACTCACCTCGTACTTGGCTTACAATGAGTTGGGAGTCTCCGAAAATTTGGAGTCGTTTTACTCCAACTGCTAATGACAAGTGAAGACCTGCAATGAGGGCCTCATACTCAGCTTCATTGTTGGTGGCCATGAATTCAAATCTGACTGCTGAAGTGAATACTTGTCGGTCGAGACTGATGAGCACTATCCCTGCCCCCGAGGCCAGGTTTGTTGACGAACCATCCACATAAAGATGCCATGGGTGATCTAGCCCTCTCGTTGGAATTTGTGGGAAGGTTAACTCGACTATAAAGTCGGCTAACGCTTGTCCCTTAATCGCGGTTCGAGGTGCATATGTCACGCCAAACTGGCTTATCTCTATTGACCACCTTAGAAGGCGGCCAGCGGTGTCGGGTCGGTGTAGTATTTGTCTGAGTGGGAAAGTTGTCAAAACTTCGACTTGATGATCGAAAAAGTATGGTCTTAACTTTCTGACACTCATGACAAGAGCATATGCCAGCTTTTCGGTTGGTGAGTACTTCACCTCAGCATCATGCAGGGCCTGGCTGACATAGTAGATTGGCAGGTGAAACTTGCCATCCGCCCGAACTAACACCGAACTTATGGCCGTGTCAGACGCTGCCAGGTATAGATATAACTTTTCACCGGGAATTGGTTTTGACAGAATTTTTACATCTCCCAGATATTCTTTCAATTGATCAAAGGCTTTCTGGCAGCTTTCCGTCCAGGCAAAGTTGCCCTTTTTTATGGCCTCAAAAAATAGACGGCACTTGTCCCCCGATCGTGATATGAACCTGTTTAAAGCGGCTAGGCAACCGGTCAATCTTTGCACTTCTTTAACAGAACGTGGTGGCTCCATATCGACAATCGCCTTCACCTTTGTTGGATTAGCTTCGATTCCGCGTTTGCTGACCAGATGGCCCAAGAACTTTCCGGAATGTACTCCAAAACTACTTTTCTTAGGATTTAACTTCATATTGTATCTTCGAAGTATGTCGAACACCTGGGAAAGATGATGGAGGTGATCTTCTTTATGTGTACTCTTGACGACTATGTCGTCAACGTATACTTCTACCGTTTCCCCAATATGTTCGTCAAACATTTTGTTGACCAGCCTCTGGTAGGTTGCTCCGGCATTGATTAGACCAAACGGCATTCTCTTCCAGCATAACAAATTTTTGTTAGTGTAAAAGGCCGTATTCTCTTGGTCATCTGGGTGCATTGGGATCTGGTGGTATCCTGCGAAGGCATCCATGAATGTGAACATTTCGTGACCGGCAGTACTGTCCACCAGTTGATCGATATGCGGGAGAGGAAAGTTGTCCTTCGGGCATGCTGCATTAAGATCTGTAAAATCTATGCATAGCCTCCAGGTTCCGTTCGGCTTCCGTACCAGGACAGGATTTGCAACCCATTGTGGACATAACGCTTGTTTAATTAAATCGTTGTCCAGCAACTTTTTGACTTCTTCGTTTAGAGCTTGATACTTGTCTGGTCCATATTTTCGCCGTTTCTGGTGAACAGGTTTTCGGACGGGGTTGATATTCAACCTGTGACAGGCATCCTTCGGGTCGATTCCCACCATATCAGCATGGGACCATGCGAAGACGTCCAAGTTAGCCTTCAGAAAGTCCGTCATGCGCGTTCTGTAAGGCTCGGGGAGTTCAGACCCGATGTAAAGTTCAAGATCATCATGTTCAGGATCAATCTTGATGGCCTCCAATTCTTCAACTGGAGTTGCCCGCCGTTTCTGTCCCTTCCATCGAGGGTCAACTATTGGTCCTTCCGGACTTAGCTGATCCTCGATGTCCATGGGTTCAACACCCAACCGGGGGTCAAAATCGTCCGTGGGCTCTGGGTTAGACTTGGCCACCAAAGTCGGACTCCCCTGGTTATCATTTGGGCTCAAACCGTTGGCCACAGGGAGTAACATTGCTTCTGGCAGGTTTTGCTCGTCGCCCTGCAGCATTTGGTCGTCGGTGGGCGAGGATTGGTCGTTAATGTCCATCTTATCGTTTTGAGCTCCGAGAATGTCCTCCAAGATTGAGGGTTCGTTTTCAAGTTGACTGGTTGACGCCTCCATCATAGATACTTGTCCTTGTCTTGACTGAATTTGCAGAAGACATTCTCGAGCTTTTCTCTGGTCTCCTTTTACCGTGCCAACTCCACTTGCTGTTGGGAATTTTATGCAATAATGGTAAGTTGAACACGCGGCCCTGAATTCGTTTAAGAAAGGTCGACCCAGGAATCCGTTGTATGTTGACTCTTGATCAACGACCAAGAAATCCACCATTCTTGCGATATTCTTCTCAGGCTCTTTAACCGTCACAAGTTGCACATCGAAAGTTACTATTCCCAACGGGATCGTCACAGCATTTCCGAACCCCAGAATACGGTGGTTTGTGTCTCTGATGTAGCCTGCATAATCTCCCATTTGATCAAGCGTCTTTTTAAAAAGGACATTAGTGTAGGCTCCAGTATCCACCAGCAATCTATGCACCCTCGTTTCCATAATCTTGGCACATATCACAAGCGAATCGTTGTGAGGGGTCAGTACTCCTTCCAAATCTATGTCGGTAAAAGTTAATTCCGGTGTTTGCATGGTAGGTGGAATGACCCCCATTTCTTGTACATGTCCGATCGCTCGTAACTCTACTTTTCTTTTCCGATTAGAAATTGGTGGTCGTCCATCAGAATAACCACCTATGGGTCCTGCAGGTTCCATCATCTGGATGTCTGGAACTGGTCCCCCGGCTGGCGCCTGAGCTGGTCGCCCAGCTCGATTCCGATGAGGTGCCTGTTCCTGGTCTTCTTCATCAGAATCTTCGTCTCTGTTTCTTTTGCCGGGCTGTCTTTTAACGAACTCAGATAGCTTTTCCTCTTCGTAAAAATGCCACAACTGCTTCAGCAAGTCACGACATTCACTTGTAAAGTGTCCCACGCTCTGGTGGTAGGCACAATATTTATTCTGGTTCAACTTGCTCGTATCCTGACGTATCTTACGGGGAGGTGTTAGCAATTCTTTGTCTCGGATATTATTGTAAACTGTATCGATTGATACGGTAAGAATGTGGTTCAGTTTGTCCTTCAGCTCTGTTCCCTCAGTAAATGCCTTCATGTTTTTGGGAGCTCGATAACTAGTTCCAGGCTTCTTCGTACCCTCTTTCTGCTCTCCTTTGTCTCCCATGTCCTTTTGCAGGGCTTTATGCATGGAGATAAAAACGCCTGCCCGATCCCGAAACTCGGCATATGTCCTCGGGCATCTTAAGTGCACATATTTCCAGAGTTCAGTGCCCTTCTTGAGTCCAGCTAGGACGGCCACAATCTTGGTATCTTCACTGACAGACTCCCCTTCTAACAAGACCTTGTCGAATCTTTCCAGATACGATCGATCTGACTCGTCGTCAGTTTGTTTCAAGTCAGATAACCGATGTCTTTGGGATAGATAAGACCCGGCCGTAGAGAAATGGGATAAGAACTCTTTGCCCAGCTGGGCAAACGAATGAATTGAAGCTGGTGGCAAAGCCGAAAACCACTTATGGACACAATCCCCGAGAGTTAAAGGAAAGTTACGACATTGCGTTGCGTCACTTGCCCCCATTGATACCATATAATTGGTATACTTCATCAGATGCACCCGGTGATCCGCCGTGCCCTCATATTGGATACTTGCTGGAAACTGGATCTTTTGCTGAATTGGAGCCTTCAGAATCACCACAGATAAAGGTGAGACTGGAAGAGTCGTGTTCCCGTATCCTCTCTGTTGATCTAGCTGGCCCTGCATGCTCTCGATGGCCTTTCTCATGGAGGCGAGCTCCTCCAAGGAACCTCCCTGACTCTGAGGCTGTTCGGCGAGCAGAGGCACACAGCCGTCTGTTCGCTCCAGTCCCTCATTGGGAGCGGGAACCCCCTGGATTGGCCTCCTAGGATTGGGCTCTGCATTTGGGCCAAGGCGACCAAAAGCTGACCTAGTCAGCTTGTCAAGGACTGATTGGCGAGCAGGTACTGTAGCTGGGCGAGCTGCTCCAGCAGTGGGTTGGACTTCCATGATTCCCCGGCCACGACGACCCAATCTTTCAAGAGCACTCTGGCGTGTGCCCTGACTTGCTGCCATGGCCGGATTCTGAGTCGAACCTCCCTGACTGGCGGCCTCGACATGTTGTTTTTCTTTACCCTTGGCCTTACGAGCTTGGGCGCTATCAGCCTCATTCAAATGATCCCTCCTAGCCTTATCATGTTCGCGAGTCTTTGTGGGGCTACACCTTGCTCGCACATATGATGGGCCAGGTTGGGCTTGTTGTCTTTGTAAAGCCTGGAGCATGGCAATTGTGCGCGCCAATTCGTCAGGGTTGCAGGCAATGGCGTCCAACTCTGGTGGTATTAATTGGCGAGCAACATTAGTTTGATTTTCTTGGTTGTTTCTGCTCGCCCCAGCTCGCCCACCAGCTTGGGACATTCGGGAGTGTGAATCCCGGGTTATATGTTGTGAACGTTGTGTCTCTCGTGATTGAGGCATGTTCACAGAAGATATCAAGTATTGTTCTTGATGTTCTTGAATTTTTCTTCAAAAGTTCAAATCTTGTTCTTTAATCTTGGGGTAATCTTCCCGTACTCAACGATTCGAAGGTTCGAACCCTCCTTCTAGCGCCAATTTGTTGACGATCAGTTCTAATCTTGAAGATTACTGGCTGTTTTAGATGGTTAATTGATCATCAAACAATTACGTGTGATTGATCACTAACGTAATTAGTGAATACGAACTTTCGGGTTTAGGTGGATTAGAATCGTATGAGAGCTTACGTGTTTTAAGTTCGATTGTAAGTTAATCGAGCTGCTTTGGATTCGTAATCGAAGTTTGGACGTGTATAATAATTTGTGCTTGTTTTTATTAGCTGAAAAAATCTAAGTATTTATAGACTTTTGCCCAACAGGAGGTGGCACGACCTTTGGCCCACCAGGCCTGCATGCTCGACATCTGTCCTTTGGCTAATTTGACCTTATCTTAACTAAATTCTATCCTTATCTGTTGGACTTGCTCGCAGTCAAGAGCTCTTCGTCACGTTGGACTTGTCCTTGAGGAGTCTTTAGTCTGATTCTGATGGTCTTTTGTCTTACTTGATTGTTATTTTGGCACTGTGGTTGGATCTGGTCGGCAGGATGCCGATTGAGCTCGTCATGTGGCTTTTGATCTGGTTTTGTTCGCCTATACGTCTTGATCGCATGTAGGTTCTGCTCGCCGGATATTTTGGGTAAATCATGAGTTAATTCCACTTTAATCCTTAAGTGATTTGTGCTAATCCTGGTCGCCCAAATGTCATTTATGCTCGCCTATCAACAAGTATGCTTTTACTTTGTATAACTCGTGTATCAAACACTTGTTTTATGAGAATAATTCTTTTATCGCATATGCTTTAGATATGATTGAATGTTGAATATTTATTGCAAACAGTTCATAATAGTACTAGTTACATTGTAGTTAATGTGGTGATACCCGATCACGGAAGATAACATAAATAGTTTCCTTGTAACTAAACGTACATTTTCACGACCTAGGTGGAATTGAACAATCCACCGTGAAATGTCGATATGTAAGTCTCAGATTGGTCTATCTTGACTAAGAGATTGCACTAGCACATTTAGTATGTGTTGAAGAGGACCTACAGCGAGGATAAATTCTTCTGTTCTGAAATGTGAAGAATTAGACCTCAGTGGTTATTGATTTCTTAATCTCCGTCACTTAAATAGGACCGTGTGTGCTTAATGGTTACTGCTTTGATACATGTTGGGTGAGAATCATTGTGACTTCGAACCTTGTGCTTTGGGCAGTAATATTAATCATACGACGGTTGCTAAGATTTAATACGGAGAAACGCGTGCGAGTACGGCTCGTGTGATTAGTCCCCTTGGTGGGCTCAGAAGTTTTATCGTACCAAATCTTGCAAGTGAAGAATTAGTTTCTTCGGTACGGATAATAATGTTGAGCTGTCTTTACTCCAAGGTGAAATATATTAATTAATTTGGAGCTATTCAGAAGCTTAATTAATTAATGGACTTGATAATCTTAAACGCGGGAAATAATAACCGGGATCCCATATTATCGTAATATGGATTAAGATGGATAGTGCAATATTAATTTATTAGTGGTAATAATTAATATTAATGAATTGAATTATATCGGGGCTCAATATTGAAATTCAGAAGTCCATTAGGAGGTCCAATCTTAATTCTTCTTAAAGGCCCCTCAAGTAGCCCATTAAGTAGCTCAATAATGATAAGGTGATTAAAATAAAAAGAAAATATAATGCTGATTTTTCAAGGGTAATTTTCGAAAATATGGCCTATTTAGGGGAGAAAAGATTTTGTTGATTTTCTTGGAAAGATATTATGGAAGATATGTGTTCTTGGAATACAAGTATATCTCATATATTCAAGAAGATCCAAATCTTGGTTATTCCCCTATAATTTTCAAAAATTACTAGTAAATAAGGTTTGTGAGATTTTTGTGGAATATTTTATTATGGAGAAAAGAATATATGGGATATATTCAAGATTTCTTAGAGTCTAAGAAAAGATTTTCTCCAAGGCCCCAATATTCCTCAAATTTTCGGTCACTATGCTTTATAAATAGGGGGTGATTATTTTATCCCCAAGTACATAATTCCATGTGTTGGAAAAATCAAGAGCATATATATTTTTCTTTTTCCTTAGTTATTTAAATTACTTGAAAGCATCTCCCACCGGTGATCAAGTAAGGAGAAAGGGAAATACTTGAGAAGGTTTTTGTGTTTATAAAGCATGATCGTGGTTGTCCCGTTTATTCAAAGGCCAATTCTACAAGAGGTACGTAAGTCACATAAATTCTTGTTTATTCCGCCTAGATTTTATGTGAATTAATTCAACATGCATGATGATAAATTAGTTGTTGGAATTATTATTTGAATTAATTAGGATTCATGCTAGTAATAATTGAATTTAAATTCGTATTTAAATTTTATCCCTAATAGATTCCGGGCACCCATATTTTCCCAACAACTGGTATCAGAGCCACGGTTTCGGGCTCTGATCTTTAAATTAGAATTTAAATTGTTAAACATTAAATTGAAATTGGATAGTAGAATTGCTAGATCTTTTTTACAGGTATTCAATTGTCATGGTTTTAATGTTGTTAATTTTTCATGCGTGTGAATTAATTGTTTTTAATTCGATTCGTTCGAATTCGTTTTTCTCGTGAGAAAATCCACGAGTGGATTAGTTGTTTTTATTTTGATTTGATCATTGTAATAGACTAGTCTAAATCTAGTTTTTTTTAAATAAATTGTAACCGGATCGAGACGAAGAACGAAGAATTAAAGACGGCGTACCCGGACGATGTAGGCATGCGTGGTGCATGCATGGGCATAAAATCATGCATGGGGTGGAAAACGAGAACAAACGGCGAAACCCGGTGCACAGAGTGCGCGAAGCGCACGACACGCGCACGACGGGCGCGGCAGCGCGCGCGCATGTAGGCGCGCTCGGCGACTGCTGCTCGGCGCCATGCCGAGTGACGTGCGGGCCCACTCCGTGGGCCGACGCGCGCCGTATCTCGGGCCGTGGAATTTTTTTTAAATTAATTTCAGTTATGCATTTTTTTGTGTGATTTTAAACATCGTCCCGAACCCCAAACGATGTTGTTTTTGAAGAGAGTGTTGTTGTTCGAGTGGGAGCGTGTCGAGACGAACGATGGAAAGCAACAAGGATGAATTTTCGCATCAAGACGTGAAGAAATTGAACCGTGACAATTGGATTTGAGTGCCCCAATATGTTTAATTTTGTTTTGATGGATGTTTTATTTCGTGCACTTATTATTATTTGTTAATATGTGTTTGCATGAATTTTATTGTCCAAGAAAAACCTTAGTTTCAAAAATTACTAAGTATGTTTATTTAATCGCAATTTTATTCCGGATATTAAAATTAGATTAATTTGGCCTCCATAATTTATATATTTGTGAAGTTCTTTTGGAATACATTTCCCCCTCGGATCGGCCAAAAGGATGGATTTCACATGAATAAATTCCGAAAGGATGATTGTGGATTATTACTAGTGGCGGTATTGACCCTCACCACGAGTGGCTTGCTCAAAGCGAAATAATAATCCTGTATTTAATTATGGTTATTACTTAGGCATAAGAAATTGATATTAACTTTCTCCCCTCGGAGTCCCTGTCAATTTTTATGTGGTCAAAGTGGGAGCCAACTATTAATTTTGGATTAAGGATTTGTAACTTTTAAGTTTGTGATCCGCTTGAATGTGTTTAAATGTATAGACCACCCCCCGTGGCGCATTTAAATTATTTCGAGATGTTGGCTGATGCATGATTATATTGTTTTAAGGTTTCAATATAATTGATGTGATCGAATTATGTGATAATTTCCTATTTTTCTAGATATTGATATGAATGTATGTTTTATTCTCAGTTCATAGTGTCGCAACCTTTTAATCCACTGTTTAGTATACTTAAAGATAACAAACTTGTCGGTGAGAACTATGTTGATTGGAAACGTAACATGAATATGGTCCTACCTGCGCAATAGCACTATTGGATATTTAGCGTTGACGTACCCAAGAAACCTAATGATAAGTCAAGTAATGGGGAAAGGGCCGTATTCGATGATTGGAAGTATTCCAATGAGCATATGAAGCGGATCATCTTGACATTTATGTCTGAAGATTTGAAATGCATTCATGAAGGCATTGAAGCGGCTGTTGATATCATGAATAACCTTGAAGAGATGTTTCAACATCAGAACCCCATGGCGAATCTGTTCACCATTCGTGAGAAGCTCACGAAGGAAATGGTGAAGGGAACACCTGTAAGGGATCATGTTCTCAAATTTAGGCGTGAGTTTGAAAAACTCGAGTTTCTTGGTGCCAGACAAAGTGAAGAAAGGCAAATCGATTCCATACTCCTAAAGCTATCGAGTAGTTTTGATGGGTTCTTTTGGGAATACTTGTTATCAGAACACAAGTTCACTTTAGATACTCTGCTCAAAAGCTCTGATAACGGTAGAGTCATACTTAGGGAGTAAGGATGAGGCTTTGGTGATCAAGAGCCTTTTCTTGAAATCTAGGCCAATGGAAGGTAAGATTGAGAAGAAGGAGATTGATCGGAACCAAACAAGTAGACTCACTCTTGGTGGCAAAGAAAGAGCATCCAAGTCGTATGGCGTGAAGATATCCGGTAAGAGTAAGTGCTTCAATTGCGGGGAGAAAGGACATTGGAGGTCTACCTGTTCTAAGTCCAAGAAGACGGTAAAGAAAGATAAGTCTCATGCTTTAGTCGTTGAAACTTATGTTGCGGCGTATGCTGCCCACATTTGGGTAGTGGATACCGGGGCAACTGATCATATTTGTTTCACTCTTCAGGGGTTCTAGCTAGGGGTGAGCAGAAAACCGAAAAAACCGAAAAACTGAACCGAACCGAGGAAATTCGGTCCATTCGGTTCGGTCCAAAAAATTCGGTTCGGTTTTCGGTCTAAAATTTTAAAAAATTCGGTCCGTTCAGTTCTGTCCGGTCCTAAAATTTTAAAACCGAACGGACCGAAAAAACCGAATGGACCAAATTTTATAATTAAATAATATAAATATATATATATATATATATTTATAAAATAAAAAATATATTTGTATATGGACTAGTAGTCATGATTGAATGAATGAAGTGATTTGTATACCAATCGAATGGACCAAATATTTGTATAAAATAAAAACCGAATGGACCGAATCTTTATAGTTTAAACATTTTATTTGTAATTTGATAAAAAAAATTATATTAATTGCAGATTTGCATAATATTGGAGGATTGAAGCCAAGAATGAAATGATTTTATATTTAAATTAATATTGTGTGATTTTAATTAAACTTCAAACTTTGGACTATGGTGTACTTGTGTGTTGAAGATTTTTATTGAACAAAATTATGTTGTATTCGTTTAAATATTAACATTCGACTTTAAATTATTGGTATTGAATTAGATTTAATGATATTTATAATGCATAATATTTATTATACTGAAATACATATTTTTTTTATATAAAATGGTATTTTGGACCGAATTGACCCAAATGGACCGAACCGAATTTTTTCGGTTCGGTCCATACAATTAAAATTTTGGGTATTTCGGTTCGGTCCAAAAACTGGACCGAACCGACCATTTGGACCGAATGACCACCCCTAGTTCCAGCTAACCCGGCGACTTAGCAAGAATGAGATCACCATCACTTTGGGCGATGCTACGAGAGTGGTAGCCGAAGCAGTGGGAGTCGTGCACCTATCTTTTGAAGATAGAGTTTTAATTTTAAGAGATGTTTTATACGTTCCGAACTTTAGGAAGAATTTAATTTCAGTTTCTAAGTTGTTTTTTATGGATATTCAGTTACTTTTAATAAAGTTGTTACTGTTTCTTTTAAGAATGATACTATCTGTCATGGAACGTTGGTAAACAATCTCTATACGATTAAGTGTGCACACCACTCAAATAATGAATCTAATAACACGTCGATCATTTCGAGTAATAAAAGAAAGCGTTCTTCGGAGATGAACGAAACACTTCTATGGCATCTTAGACTAGGTCATATTAATCTAAAGCGGATAAAGAGATTGGTGAAAGACGGATCCTTGGAATTATTCCAAGTCGAACCGTTTCCAACTCGTGAATCCTGTTTAGAGGGTAAGATGACCAAGAGGGCATTTGGAGCCAAGGGGAATAGAGCCACAGAAGTGTTAGAACTCGTTCATACCGATGTGTGTGGTCCAATGACAATCAAAGCGAGAATGGGGTATGAGTATTTCGTCACCTTCATTGACGATTACTTGAGATATGGGTACATTTACCTTATGAGGCATAAGTCTGAAACTTTTGATAAGTTCAAGGAGTTTAAGGCCGAAGTCGAGAAACATAGGGAAAAGAGTATCAAGTTTCTACGATCAGATCGTGGAGGCGAATACCTCAGCGATGAATTCTTGAACTACTTATCGGATGAAGGGATCGTATCCCAGTTAACCGCACCGGGAACCCCTCAACAGAACGGTGTGGCAGAACGAAGAAACCGGACTCTTTTAGAGATGGTCAAATCCATGATGAGTTATTCAGATTCACCCAAGTCGTTTTGGGGTAATGCCTTGGAAACAACGGCTTATATTCTAAACTTGGTGCCATCCAAATCGGTTCCTAAAACCCCAATGGAATTGTGGACCGGGCGCAAGCCCAGTCTAAGACATTTGCGGATTTGGGGTTGTCCGTCATACTTGCTAGACAAGAAAGCCGGTAAGTTGGATCCACGTTCGGAATTAAGGCTATTTATAGGATACCCTGCGGGAACGAAAGAGTGTATGTTCTATAGTCCCAAGGATCAAAATACCGTGATTAGTACATACTTTAAATTCTTGGAGGAAGACTATATGAACAATCGGAAGCCTAAAAGTGCAATTACCTTAGAAGAATTGAGAGGTCAAACCTCGATACCAAGTATACAAGATGATGTACCACACGTCACATCTTCACAACCAGAACCCCGTCGCAGTGGGAGGATAGCTAGGCAACCCGAGAGATTCATGGGGATAGGAGAATCTTCGGATTTGGTTCCCAGCGATGAATCAGGCCCATGGACATACAACGAGGCAATCCAAGACAAAGACGCGGAGTCGTGGCAAACGGCAATGGAAACCGAGATGGGTTCGATGGATCATAATCAAGTGTGGGAGTTGGTCGAGCCACCTAATGGGGTAGAACCCACTGGATGCAAGTGGGTGTACAAGAGGAAAAGAGGACTGGACGGAAGGGTTGAGACCTTCAAAGCGAGGCTTGTGGCCAAAGGGTATACTCAGAAAGAAGGGATCGATTATGAGAAAACCTTTTCGCCTGTAACTATGCTTAAGTCCATCCGTATTCTCTTATCGATCGCTGCGCACCTAGATTACGAGATCTGACAAATGGATGTCAAGACAACTTTCCTTAACGGAAGTCTTGACAGGATAGATATCTATATGCAACAGCCCAAGGGTTTCATTGTAAAAGGCCAAGAGCATCTCGTATGCAAGCTTAAGAGATCCATTTATGGACTTAAGCAAGCATCGCGTACTTGGAACCAGTGTTTTGATCAAGTGATTAAGTCTTATGGGTTTGATCAAAATGAGTTCGAAAGTTGTGTGTATAAGAAGCATGACGGAACTGCGGTGGTATTCTTAGTATTATATGTTAGGATAAAAGTTGTTAGTTTTGATGAGTTAAAACAAACCAGAAGATGTAAATAGGACCATCTAGACCTGTTAGCCAGATGAGGATCTAGATTAGGACTTATTCTAGGGGGAACTGCCAGACCAGAAGACTTCAGCAGAAGAGTCACCAGAAGACCTACCAGAGGACTCCACCAGAAGACTTCACCAGATGAGACTGACCAGAGGCAGATGACCTTCCCCAGACCAGACGAGTCTGGTGAACCAAAAGATGCACATAATTATCTCTTACCATGGCTAAGCAGCTGGCGGCAGAAGAGGAGTCCACAGATACAGAGCAGGATCCCTTGTCCATTTATGGACCTACCAAGAGGAAGATAAGGAAAGTCAAGAAGAGCTTCCTTGAATTTGTTGTTGAAGAAGCAGAGAAGAGATTCAAGGAAGAGACGCCTGAAGAGAGGCAAGCCAGAATAAGGAAAAACATAGATGAAGAGCAGAGGCTCCGATATGTTAAGAGGCAAAACAAGAAGACCAGAGAAGCTGGCATCTCTTCTGGTGCCAGTGGATCCAGCCAGAGAAGAAAAGCTCTTGTTGAAGTGATGGAGATATTGCCTCTCAGGACAGAAGGGTCTTTTGACTCTACTGTGCATGTGCCCTTGATTGAAAGATGGAGAGAGGCAAAGACTTTGTGGTTCATCCAGCACTACATCCAAAGGCCTCCACCAGATGATGATGCGCTCATCAACAGGACTTTCCATTCTTGGATAAAGGCTTACGATGCAGGTCTCTACAAGCAGCTGATGGACTCCACCATCGAATTCAACCTGGAAGTCACTGCCCCTGAATTCCATTATCTCAACAAGTGGTATCAGAGCAGTGTGTCCAAAGACCACTGCTTTGTAAAGCTTTTTGGTGGTCACCAGGCAGATCCATTGCTCTTTGTTGTGTTTGATCAAATTTCTTGTTAAATTTTATTGAGTAAAAATGTCTTCAAAATCTTCATATAAGAGCCGCAAGTTACCAGAATTAAAAATGTCTTCAAAATCTTCATATAAGAGCCGCAAGTTACCAGAATTCTCCTTTGCGGATTACAGCCACTGGAGCTTCATGATGAGTAATTATCTTGGAGCTATCCATCACCGCATGTTAGATGTGGTAGAGAGTGGCCCAATTCAATTTCACTGGACTACTATTGATAGTGGTAGGTCAGAGTCCAGAGAAGAAACAAGTGAAACTGCCCAGAAAGCTGTTGAGGACAGAGTTCCCAGACAGAGGATCCTCAAGAAGAAAGACGAGTTAGACAATGATGAAAGGAAGCTGTATAACCTAGACCAGGTGGCAAGGACTGAAATCATCAACACACTCACAAAGGAGGTGATAGAGAAAGTCAGAACTTGTGCCACTGCCAAGGAAATGTGGGATAAACTTGTCTTGCTCTGTGAAGGAACAGAGAAGATTAAGGACAACAAACTCCAAGCTGTTCAACACTCGTTTGACACATTTAAAATGAAACTAGACGAGACCATTGACCAGCTGGATATGCGCCTTACAAATCTCCTGAACAAGGCTAGTGCCTTAGGTAAGACTTATTCAGAGAAGAAAATTAATAGTAAAATTTTGCGTTCACTAACCAGCAGGTGGAGAATCAAAGTGACTGTGATTAAAGACAACAAGGATCTCAACACTCTGGATCATCATCTTCTGTTGCCTGATCTCAAAGCTTATGAGTATGATCTCCAAGAGGAGGATCAAACAGAAGAGGTTTCCTCTTCTGGTCAGAAAGGAGTTGCATTTTCCTCAACTATCAAGACAGATGATAAGCCAAAGGAGTCTACTGCAGATGACTTGAGTCTCAAGGAGCAGGTAGCACTTCTAACCCGTTAACTTGATAAAATGAGTTCTAAATATGGCAGGTACAAAAAGCATTGGAAGGAATCTACTAGAGATAGGAAGACTTCTTTCAAAGCTGCAGATAAAGAGAGAACATCTGGTGACTCAAGGGAGACCAGATTCAGAACTCCAGAGAGGAGGAGAGATAGCAGCTCTGGGAGATCAGATTACCAGAGGAGGGATGGCAGTTCTAGCAAATCTGACTACCAGAGGAGAGAGAGTAGTCCAGCCAGAACAGAGTACAACCAGAGGAGGAGAGATCCAAGTCCCAGTCTCAGAGGAGACAACACCTGTTACACCTGTAACAAGCCTGGTCACTACAGTTATGATTGTCCTCAATTGACTCCTAGAGAAAGAGAAGAGAAAAGACTCAAAAGAGATAGGAGATATGCAGACAAGAGAGCACTACTGGCAGAAGCAGAGGAGGATGATACTAGTTCCAGTTCTTCTTTTTCTGATTTTGGATCTGATTAGATTAGCTCTCCAACGGTTATACTCTAATCACCTCTATAAATACAAGAGTGCAGTTTCAAAGAAAGGCTCTAGATTCTCACCCGCAAGAAGACATCTTCCAAGCCTTGTTCATTCACTCTTAAGCACTCTTATTGCTCTCATATTTTGTATACTCTCTTAAAGGAGTAGTTGGATCTCAACCCATTCATCTCTAAGAAAATGTTGAAGGCTGTAGACTTTAGATCGAAGGTAGATCTAAAGGGATTGTAAGAAGGAACTGGTACTTCACAATTCCAGTACGTAAGTGGTCTGTTGGTTGGTTAGTGAGACCCCTTTTGATCAAAGAGAGAGTAGACGTAGGATATTGAAATCTAAACCACTATAAATCTGGTCCATTTACTGTTAGGATATAGATTAGATGTTTTGAAGATGTTAAAACAAGAACTTGTAATAGGACTAGCTGAGCCTGTTAGTCAGCTACAGATTAGTCTAGGTCTAGAATAGGTCTTTGGTTAAGGGGGAAGAAATCTGTGCATACCAGATGAGGTACCAGATGAGGTGACCAGATGAGGTGACCAGAGAAGGTACCAGATGAGGTGACCAGAGAAGGTGACCAGATGAGATGAGGTGTCCTGACCAGAGCAGAAGAGTCACCAGAGCAGATGAGGTCCAGAGGAGTCCGGCCAGATGAGTCTGACCAGAGGAGCATGACCAGAGGAGTCTGACCAGAGGACCTCTCCCAGATGAGGACCAGAGCAGAAGTGTTTCCTGCCAGATGAGACCAGACCAGAAGACCCCAGACCAGACGAGTCCTAACCAGATGAGGGAGACAGATTAGTTCACCCTCCCAGAAGCTTCGTAGTAATCTGGAGACAAGGAGACTTTGGAGATTCATGATGGAGAAGAAGGCAATTGGGAAGTCAACTGATGGAGGATTTGATTGATTGATTGAAGTCAACTAATCAATTATATAATCAATCTTTGATTGATTATATCCCTCCAATTATGGTTGTTTTAATTTCTAGCTTCCAACGGCTAGTTAATTCCTACAACTATAAATAGGAGTGCTTGGATTAGTTCAAGGGACAAGAGAGTCACGCGAGAGCACACAACAAGAACACACGAACTCTTCCAAACACTCACCTTGTTCATTAACTTTTATACACTCTTTAGGAGTTTCAGTTGGATCTTATAATTAACCTGTTCATCTTGAAAGGTTGTTGTAAGTTGTTGTACGAAGGAGCTGGTACTTCCAAATTCCAGTGGTTCGTGAGTACGTTGGTTGGAGAAAGAGTAAGTCCCCTTTGAAGAAAGGGAGAGTGGACGTAGGACCTGTTGTCCGAACCACTATAAATCCTTGTGTTCTTTATTTTCTGCACTTTAAGATTTCTGCATATTTCATTCTAGCACTATTTATTATAAACGGGTTTTTCTTAAAAAAATTAAGTATAAAAAGTTTCCGCTGGATAACCTTTTTGGGACCAACAAGTGGTATCAGAGCAGTGTGTCCTACAGACCACTGTTTTGAAATTATCTCGGTGGTCACCAGGGCAGATCCATTTTTTTGAAAACCCAAATATTTGTTGTGCTAACAAATTTTGCAGAAATGGGCTCAAAGAGATGCAGTAGAAGAGACACCAGAAAGTACTCCAAAAGAAGCTTAGCAGATGAGGAAGAAGAGGTATCTACTTCTGGTTCATCTTCCAATTTTGGACCAGACGAAGAGATATGTCTTGTAACAGACGAGGTATGTAATCGAACTTCCTCTTCTTTTTCATCTTCTTCGTTTTCTGGACAATCAGAGGAGTCTGATATGCAGAAGATGCTATTAGATCTCCAAAAATCTATACAACTTTGTCAAAAATTGGAAGATGAGAACTCAAAGCTAAAAGCAGAAAATCAGAAGCTTTCACAATGTTTAGGCAACTCAGCTAATCTACCAGCTGAACAAAATCATACACTAGTTGAAGAGTCTTCTGACTTGACAACCAGGTGTATTGAACAAGTTAAGCTGATAGAAAGGTTGGTTGTTGAAAACATTGAGAAAGACAATGAATATAACCTGCTAAAAGCTAAGTTTGATGAACTCTTCCATCAAAACAAAATTGTAAGAGAAAGTGAGGACAAGCTCAAAATGAGACTGGAGCAGCTGACTACAGCAAGCAATGTTGTGTCACACATAGCTGCCTCATCTCAAAGAGAGCATGATAAAACAGGCCTTGGTTATTCCAAACCTGAATCCTCACATGTTCAGAAAGAAGAACAGCCTAGAAATTTTATTGATAAGGGCAAGAGGTCAGCTGACCAGGCAACTCAGCCTAATGGGCAGATGAGTACTGAAACTCAAAAACCCAAAAGGCAGAGGAGGAATCTTAAAAGACCTCAGCCAGGCCAGCAGAGTAGAAGACAGACTGGATCTTCTCAAAAGAGGCAGAACCAGATGACTCCTACTCACCTGCAGAGGACTTTCAAGTCATCTGCCAGACCAGCTGGAACCTTTGATGGTTCTAGTAAAACTTATACTTATCAAAAGAATTTCAAGACTGTTGCATTAAGACAAGTTATTCCTTCTACTGGACAAGCTCATGAGAGAAGAAGAGCCTCTAGAAGAAATAACCATGTCAAAGCTTCTTATGTTCAGTGTGTTTTTGTGGATATATATGGAAGAAAGATAAGATCACCTGATTCAAAAAGGGATGATCTATTCTTGTGGCTTCCTAAATATTGTGCTAACCCCCCTGGACCCAGTAGGGTACCAAAAAGTTGATTGACTGCAGAGACACAAGCAGACCAGCTGATGTTTTACCCCAATATCAGCTGAGCATACTTTGAGGGGGAAGATCAGTTGACCCAGCCTGCTAGTTTCTTTATCATGTTATTTCAAGTTTTCTTGTCTTGTTTTATTGCAGTTCTTCCAGTTTTAACATCATCAAAAAGGGGGAAATTGTTAGGATATAGATTAGATGTTTTGAAGATGTTAAAACAAGAACTTGTAATAGGACTAGCTGAGCCTGTTAGTCAGCTACAGATTAGTCTAGGTCTAGAATAGGTCTTTGGTTAAGGGGGAAGAAATATGTGCATACCAGATGAGGTACCAGATGGGGTACCAGATGAGGTGATCAGATGAGGTGACCAGAGAAGGTACCAGATGAGGTGACCAGAGAAGGTGGCCAGATGAGATGAGATGAGGTGTCCTGACCAGAGCAGAAGAGTCACCAGAGCAGATGAGGTCCAGAGGAGTCCGGCCAGAGGAGTCTGGCCAGAGGAGCCTGACCAGAGGAGTCTGACCAGAGGACCTCTCCCAGATGAGGACCAGAGCAGAAGTGTTTCCTGCCAGATGAGACCAGACCAGAAGACCCCAGACCAGACGAGTCCTAACCAGATAAGGGAGACAGATTAGTTCACCCTCCCAGAAGCTTCGTAGTAATCTGGAGACAAGGAGACTTTGGAGATTCATGATGGAGAAGAAGGCAATTGGGAAGTCAACTGATGGAGGATTTGATTGATTGATTGAAGTCAACTAATCAATTATATAATCAATCTTTGATTGATTATATCCCTCCAATTATGGTTGTTTGAATTTCTAGCTTCCAACGGCTAGTTAATTCCTACAACTATAAATAGGAGTGCTTGGATCAGTTCAAGGGACAAGAGAGTCGCGCGAGAGCACACAACAAGAACACACGAACTCTTCCAAACACTCACCTTGTTCATTAACATTTATACACTCTTTAGGAGTTTCAGTTGGATCTTATAATTAACTTGTTCATCTTGAAAGGTTGTTGTAAGTTGTTGTACGAAGGAGCTGGTACTTCCAAATTCCAGTGGTTCGTGAGTACGTTGGTTGGAGAGAGAGAAAGTCCCCTTTGGAGAAAGGGAGAGTGGACGTAGGATCGTTATATCCGAACCACTATAAATTCCGGTGTTATTTACTTTTCTGCAACTTAGATTTCTGCACTTCAATTTTAGTACTTAATTTATAAATTGGGTTTTCATTGAAAATAAACTCAAAACGCTTTCGCTGGATAACCATTTTTGGGACCAACATTTACTGCTTTCTTCATTTCTGTCTTAATTTTACTTAGTGCTCTTATAAAAAGATCTTGATAAAAAGACATATTCTTTAAAGCTTCCGCAATTAATCTACTTAGTGGGACCAACATTATGCGTAGACGATATTCTGCTCACTGGAAACAATGTAAAGGTATTGTCAGACGTAAAGGTATGGCTGTCAAAACAATTTGATATGAAGGACTTAGGGGAAGTCAGTCATATCCTTGGGATCAAGATCACTCGCGATCGCAAGAAGAGGATGTTGGGCTTATCGCAAGCTTCATACATTGACACTGTTTTGAAGCGTTTCAGCATGTAAGATTCCAAGAAAGGTTTTGTACCTTTTAGGCACAGAATCCATCTATCTAAAGAAATGAGCCCTAAGACGCAAGCAGAGATAGATGACATGAAAGGTGTTCCGTACGCTTCGGCCGTAGGAAGCCTTATGTATGCAATGCTGTGTACGAGATCGGGTATCTGCTTTACCGTGGGCATGGTAGCAAGATATCAAAGTAATCCCGGGAAAGACCATTGGACTGCCGTAAAGTGCATCTTGAGGTATCTGGAAAGAACTCGTGAGCGGATGCTGATTTACCAGTCAGATAGTCTTGTCCCCGTGGGATACACGGACTCGAATTTCCAATCAGACATAGACTCAAGAAAGTCAATCTCAGGTAGTGTGTTTTGCATGGGAGGAGGAGCCATTTCATGGAGAAGCGTTAAGCAGAAATGCATCACCGATTCGACCATGGAAGCCTAGTATGTAGCTGCTTGTGAAGCAGCGAAAGAGGCAGTTTGGCTCAAGAACTTCTTAGTGGACTTGGACGTTGTTCCGAATTTGCTCGACAAGATAACTGTCTTTTGTGACAATGCCGGAGCAGTTGCAAATTCAAAGGAACCGAGAGCCCACAAGGCCAGCAAACACATAGAAAGAAAATACCATCTTATACGAGAAATCGTTAAGAGAGGAGATATAGAGGTGGCAAAGATAGCATCGGGTGACAACCTAGCGGATCCATTCACAAAGGGTCTGCCACAGAGCACATTCGAGAGACATGTGGATGGAATGAGAGTCAAGACTATTGTCAATCTGCTTTAAGTATAAGTGGGAGGAATTATTAGGTTAGTGTAGGTTGACATGAGATGTCACGTAGAGCTACTACACTAAGACATGCATGATGTATACTAAAAAGCAGACTTTAAGTATAAGTGGGAGATTGTTGGAGTTATACGTGAAAGTATGCTTTTACTTTGTATAACTCGTGTATCAAACACTTGTTTTATGAGAATAATTATTTTATCGCATATGCTTTAGATATGATTGAATGTTGAATATTTATTGCAAACAGTTCATAATAGTACTAGTTACATTGTAGTTAATGTGATGATACCCGATCACGGAAGATAATATTAACAGTTTCCTTGTAACTAAACGTACATTTTCACGACCTAGGTGGAATTGAACAATCCGCCGTGAAAGGTCGATGTGTAAGTCTCAGATTGGTCTATCTTGATTAAGAGATTGCACTAGCACATTTAGTATGTGTTGAAGAGGACCTACAGCGAGGAAAAATTCTTATGTTCTGAAATGTGAAGAATTAGACCTCAGTGGTTATTGATTTCTTAATCTCCGTCACTTAAATAGGACCGTGTGTGCTTAATGGTTACTGCTTTGATTCATGTTGGGTGAGAATCATTGTGACTTCGAACCTTGTGCTTTGGGCAGTAATATTAATCATACGACGATTGCTAAGATTTAATACGAAGAAACGCGTGCGAGTACGGCTCGTGTGATTAGTCCCCTTGGAGGGCTCAGAAGTTTTATCGTACCAAATCTTGCAAGTGAAGAATTAGTTTCTTCGGTACGGATAATAATGTTGAGATGTCTTTACTCCAAGGTGAAATATATTAATTAATTTAGAGCTATTCAGAAGCTTAATTAATTAATGGACTTGATAATCTTAAACGCGGGAAATAATAACCGGGAACCCATATTATCGTAATATGGATTAAGATGGATAGTGCAATATTAATTTATTAGTGGTAATAATTAATATTAATGGATTGAATTATATTGGGGCTCAATATTGAAATTCAGAAGTCCATTAGTAGGTCCAATCTTAATTCTCCTTAAAGGCCCCTCAAGTAGCCCATTAAGTAGCCCAATAATGATAAGGTGATTAAAATAAAAAGAAAATATAATGCTGATTTTTCAAGGGTAATTTTCGAAAATATGGCCTATTTAGGGGAGAAAAGATTTTGTTGATTTTCTTGGAAAGATATTATGGAAGATATGTATTCTTGGAATACAAGTATATCTCATATATTCAAGAAGATCCAAATCTTGGTTATTCCCCTATAATTTTCGAAAATTACTAGTAAATAAGGTTAGTGAGATTTTTGTGGAATATTTTATTATGGAGAAAAGAATATATGAGATATATTCAAGATTTCTTAGAGTCTAAGAAAAGATTTTCTCCAAGGCCCCAATATTCCTCAAATTTTCGGTCACTATGCTTTATAAATAAGGGGTGATTATTTCATCCCCAAGTACATAATTCCATGTGTTGGAAAAATCAAGAGCATATATATTTTTCTTTTTCCTTAGTTATTTAAATTACTTGAAAGCATCTCCCACCGGTGATCAAGTAAGGCGAAAGGGAAATACTTGAGAAGGTTTTTGGGTTGATAAAGCGTGATCGTGGTTGTCCCGTTTATTCAAAGGCCAATTCTACAAGAGGTACGTAAGTCACATAAATTATTGTTTATTCCGCCTAGATTTTATGTGAATTAATTCAACATGCATGATGATAAATTAGTTGTTGGAATTATTATTTAAATTAATTAGGATTAATTCATGCTAGTAACAATTGAATTTAAATTCGTATTTAAATTTTATCCCGAATAGATTCCGGGCACCCATATTTTCCCAACACTTCTCTCTCCAAAAACTATCTCTCTACGAGAAGTGGTGTCCAAAAACGTGTTTGGGATGAGGTATATATAGGCAACGGGTTGATTTTCACACTCATGGGCCGAAATTTCCCTTATAGCACTCGAGCTGCCCTAGGTCGAGTCCCTAGGACTCGAGCTCTAGGGGGTCGAGTGCGTCCTTCTTCCAACGCTCCAATAGAACTCGAGTGCCTCCTGGTCGAGTTCCTAGGACTCGACCACGCCTTGATCGAGTGCGCACTCAACCGCTCGAGTCCCTAGGACTCGAGCAAGGCCTGGTCGAGTTCTTTTCTTCTCCAGCGTTCAACTAGGACTCGACCTCTTCTTGCTTGAGTCCTCCTTCTTCGGGCCAAATGATATTTTTGCTCGTTCGGACTAGTACGTCTCGTATTTCTTTCATATCTTCTCATCCAGGAATTCGTTTAAGTCGATTCAAAGTCTTACGAACTCCATTCTTCGCCCTCTATCCATCTATGAGCATAAAAGAGACAAATTCATTAGTTCATGAAAATAGTACTCAATTGACTCTAAATACTCATCGAAATCAATCAAAACACGGGCAAAACGAGCTATAAAATCTAATAATTTTACGCCTAATCAGCGGCATTTTGTAGACTCTTTGCTCGAGGAGTTCGAAGCACGGGGGAATGACTACATTAACTTACTCGACTAAAAAAAGTCATTATTGTTGATAGAAGCGAGCAAGTATTCGAGTAAATAAGTTGAGAAAAGTTTCTAAGTTTATTACCTGGAGGTACTTCGCCTTGAGCCTCAAGGTGATGATGGTAAGTGTAGAGACGAGCAGCTTTCTTGCACTTCTCCTGATTTAGATGGTCGATCGTCCTGTCAGCTTGATTCTGCAGGGCGACCAAGCAGGAGGTAAATAAGAACTCCTAGCGGATCTCTTCCTTCTCAGCATTCCACTTGAGCAATCGAGGACCTACGAACAAATCAAAGAGTTAAATTAGCCCCATACACTTCAATTATGGGGAGGAGCAAACTCACGCTTAATTTTCCCATAAGCAATGGGGGAGTTAATTCGTGAACCACCACCATGTGGATCACCCGCAGCTCGCCAATCACCCCCTCTAAAAAAGAAGTGTTGTTTCTAGTCCCGGATCTTGTTCGGCACTCCCTCCACCACTTTTAACCCCCGGCGAGCTTTCAGGTAATAATACCCCTTCTTGGCTGCCGAGCACTTGGTGATCGTCATCATATAATTGACCTCATCAGGGGTGATGCGATCAACATACCCTTCTAGAGCGAACAACCCCATGATGCCGAACAGGTTCATCCAACCGATGGGAGTGAACTGGGTAATGGCCAAGTTGGTCGCCTCCAAGAATCGACCAACAATTGGGGGCAAAGACAACATCAATCCCGCAATCCACGTATCAATGTTGATCACCGTGCATCCGGGAAGATGGCCATCTGCTCTTTCTTTCTTTTTGGGAGCCCATATGAAGATGTCATACGAGATTTTATACGTCTCCCATATTAGGTCGAGCTCATCCCGGCGAACAATACTCCTTATCCTGCTCGTCTGATAGTCGTTCCTCACCAGTTTCAAAACTCGTCTTATTGGAGGATCGAAGTTGTTCGCATATTGTTCAGAATAAACTTGCTATTCAAATGGTCAAACAACTCCGGTGGGAATTTGATTCTCCATCAAATTAGGGCTAGGAAACCCTATCCCTTCCAAAAACTCCCAAGTTATTTCATCAAACTCGGGATCGGACTGCTCTTCGGATTTAGAGCTAGAGTATTCCTCCTCACTTGATCCCCGGTATACGACTTCAACAATCTCCTCACCGGACTAACGAGCACCAGTATCCTCCACTAATCTAACAACAGATTCAATGTTTTGATCCGTCTCCGATGAAATTTCAAAAGGGGGTTAGCCTTCAAAGGCTACCATGCACTTCGAGAGGATTTTCCTCAAGGTTCAAAGACGGGTTTTCGTTGCTTGAGTGTGAGGACATGAAGTTTTCTTGAAAAATGGGTAATTTTTAGGAATGTTTAGAGTATAAAAAGGTGGATTCTGGTGATAACATGGTGAGAGCGGTGCTTTCTCGATAATGGTGGTGATTCGCGATGAATTACGGGAATTAGAAGAAGAGGAATGTAAAAAATGAAGATAAAATTACAAATGAAAAGTAAAATAACTACCTTTGAAAGATTAAATGATGATCGGAATTCAGAGAGACGCTGGAGAAATGAAATAGTCACCGGAAGGAATGGAAATTTCGCCGGAATTTTTGAAAATATGGAATAGGAAGTGGGAAAATTTTAATTAACTTCCCGTATATATACCCCTTTGAGTAAAACGGGGTATGATTGGTAATTCTTTGAGAATTTTGGGGCCAAAGTACGAAAAAGTGGGGTCAAATTTGCACAAAGTTAAAAATAAAATGATTTAAATGAAAATAAGGAGGGCGCGTGACCTCGATAACACGTGCGCGTGGGCAGCGCCTCAACAAACCCCAGCCTCGAAATACGAAAGGACGCACCTATGTTGCTCGACACAAAAGTATGTTGTTCGTCCAGATACCTATACAAGATAATATCCTGACCACAGTTGCTCGGCACAAAAGTTGCTCATCCAGTCCAACATGAAGTCAGGTTAGGGGGCAATTTGTTGATAGGCGAACAACATTTGGCTTTGGGTGAACAGGTCTCGGAGTATAAGCAAGGATTATGGCATTAACTAAATCAAGTCATTGATGACGAACAAGAATGACGAAAGAGTGGTGTATCAATCAATCGGAAGTGTGTATATAATATCCACCAACATACTTGACGAACAACTTCTATGCGAACAACTCCCACTAAAGATATAGATCCAAATTGTTTAATCTATGATGAGATGATGGGCGAACAACTTTGCACCCATCTTTCCCAAGAGGCAAACAACTTACACTGCAAAGCACGAGATAGAGATCAATAAACAAAGCATAAGCGAACAGCTTTGAGGACGGGATAAGACCAAAATGAAGACTTTGTAACTAAGTTCCAACTTAGATAAGGTCAAAGGACTCAAATGGACACATGTCAAGCATGCAAACTTGGAAGTCCATAAGTCTTGTCCACCACCTACTTGGTGACTGGTATAAATAAGTTGTTCTCCATTAATGAAAAATAAGTTCAAATACATAAAATTCTCCCTACACACACTCATACACCACAAAACGCACACATGCGAAATAAATACGTAATCATTACACATATTTATATTTTCTTATCCGATCTATCGTATTTACTATAAACTGTAGTAATCAATCACACAATATAGTTTGGTGATCCTAATTCTTGTTAAAAGTAGCCACTAATCCATTCGATTAGAACCGATCATCAACAACATGTCCACCGGTGGACACAATATTATATATTCACTACTAATGTGTTAATGACATATAAACACGTACAGTAAAATTTTCATAAATTAATACTCTATAAATTAATAAACTCTCTAAAATAATAATTTTCTACGTTCTCGATTTGGGCCAGTTCAAAATTTTACAAATTTCGGTAAGATAATATTTTTTTTAAAAATCCTTATATAAATTAGTGGTCCCACCAATATCATAAATTAATAATTCCTTCAAAATACAAAAGTAACTAGTACAATTTAATAAATAAGAATCTATTGTTAAGTGTATTAGTAATTGTAGCTTGACTATCTTTCAAATGATATTTTCCTTTGAGTTACGAAATCAAATCTTTTTTTTAGAACGTGTGAAATGATCATTTTTATACTCACACAAAGTTTTACGAATTTGATCCGACATTGTTGATTTTGGAACGCCTTTAAATAAGAAGTCATTGTCTTGAATGATTTTTAAGAATTTTTATTATGTTTATAAAGATTTTATTTGGTTGATGAATGATGTATAGTGTATATTAATTAAATGCAATAACTTTTAACTTCATACATATATTGATGGATATGATGCATGATGAATATATATATATATATATATATATATATATATATATATATATATATATATATATATATATATATATATATGTGTGTGTGTGTGTGTGTATTTTTATGTTATATTTATATATGATGTATATATTTATTTTAGCAGCAGTTCAATGAAAATAGTAAATATAATAGTTCAATGACTCGCTTTTACAAGGATAAAAATTGTATTCATCATACTAGAAAAATACTCTTTAAATTAATAAATTATTAATTTATAGATAAATTAATACCTCTCTAAGATAATAAATTTTCTCGGTCCCGGCGTTATTAATATATAGAGGTTTTACTGTATAAGCAATCAACTAAAATAATAGTGAGCCCCTTGCTTATGTGTCATTAACACATTCGCGATGGATATATAATTTTGTGTCCACCGGTGGACATGTAATCATTTTCGTATTTAAAAGTGATAAAAAAATTTAGCTTTGAAATGCAGTGATTTAATTTGTAATTAATTCTTAAAAAATGATTAATTTAACAGATTGTTTATTAATTGCATCCAATTAGTGAAGTAGTAATTGCAAACTTTATTATGAAGATTCAATTCAAAAGGTAAAAGTGACGTAGCAGATCTCACCGGCGTTAGTGCGTGTTAGACTTAATCCCTATAGGCATTGATGGACCAGATTGATTTCGTGCTTCCTTTTGGAAAAATTAGCACTAAACTGCAATGTGTGCGTTTCAAACAGAACACGCACGCCGCATGTGCTTCCCACACTTCTGTTATCCCCGCTAACGACGCCGTTCGTTCAGTGCCTCCAAAATCCGCGCAAATTCTATTACCCCTATTTAACGGCGTCAATGGTCGGATGTCCTTCGTGGCGAGTCACCGTGGGTCCCTTGCAGATTCCACGAGCGCAACAAACGTGGCTTTCTGTTGTTAACAACAAAAGTGTGTCAGAATCTGAGCAGCACGGGGCACTCTAACGCTTTAAAAACAGCGGCCATCACTCACTATCGGATTAACTTAATAAATACTTTCTTCATCTCAAAAAACAGAATTACTTTTTTCACAAATATTAACAATAAAATTACTATATTGAAAACATTAAAATTTTATTTTATTTTACTATTATGCCCTTATGACTACTCAGTGTCCAAAATAAATAGTGTAGATCTTGTATGAGACTGTCTTATGATATTAGACAATGAAAATGAGTATAAGTAGGACATTAGCTCATCAACACTTTAGTAGGGTGGATGTTAATTTGTGTTGTTTCATGCCATGAGACAATCTTATACAAATTTTTGCCAAATAAATATTAATGAATGATGATACAATAAATAAAAACAAAGATAGAAGTGCATTTTTAATGATACATTAAAAATAGTAATAATTTCATTTTTATGGGACGATTGAAAATAGAAGGTATTTTTGTGGGAGAAAAATAATAAACATTAATGTGATGTTATTTTCTTCATAAATCATTCTCTACTAAAATGCATAATCCATATTTATTTGTCACGAAGCTAAATAAGTAAGAAATAATTGATGTTTGGATAGGCTGGCAGGTCGTCTTAGATTCGTAGGCTGGACAAAATGGTTTTTGTTCACATATTCATATAGCACCTGGCCAAAATTCTCATTCAATTAGAGATATTTCTAGTGAAATATTTTAAAAATAATGTAAGTACAGGTGAGTATGTCTGCATATCTCACTTCTTTCAATTATTGGCTTACTGTAATGCTTTTTATTTTAATTGTAATTTGTATTGGTAAGGAATAAGTATATCATGTTTTGGAGGAATGAAATCGGTACGGACATTTTTCCTAGGTTATTAAAATATATTTTCATTCAAGTACTAGGTAGTCAAATTATATACGAGTCACGAAAACAACTATTCGAACATTCATAGACCTTACCCAAATTCGATTTGTGGAATGCAAATTATAGAGTCGCTATCTTGTGTCATAGGAGTGCCACATTATATTAAAGATAGGAAATTAAATTATTTGAGGATCTAAAAAGTATGAGTAGGTCTTACGTGTAATATTGTACCGTGCAATTTTGCGCTAATAAATAAAAGTTTCTAAAATTCACGGGTCAACATTGAAATTCGGGCCAGCATAATAAAATTCGTGGGTCAAATAGATCTTTCCGGAAAAATCGCGCAAAAGCAAACAGAAAAATTCGCTCTCAGGTTTGTGTTACTTTAAGGGCAAGTGGGTATTACTGTAAGAGTACATATGTGTTACTATATTAGAAACAGTGTGGAATCGCGAAAAAACTGAGGTTTACATTATTAAAAACAAGGTGGCTTAGCCCACCTGGCCATTGGGCTCCTCACTTTAGTGATTGACCCAGGTTCGATTCCCTTTGTGAACGAATTAAGTGAAGTATAAGGTGGCTTGAAGAATTTTTTGGAGTTTTTGGGGGCTTGGTGAACTAACTTCTAACTACTAACATTTACTGATAAAAAAAAAATCATGAAGAAAAACTTGATAAACACCAAAAAAATCTTAAAATTATCAGATCACCATAATTTTTATTCATGTGTTACCACATGAAATTGGAAGAATCTGAATGATAAAAAGACTATATGATTAGTAATTCATGTGTCACTACATGAACAAATGAGTGTTACTACAAGAACTAATCAGTGTTACGATATGAGCTAGTAACACACTTTTCCTCATGCAGTAACACTCGTTTGTTCATAGAGTAACACAATTTTCAGTAGTATGAAAAATGGGCGATCGTTTGACCCACCTTTGACCCGCGAATTTTGGAGTTTTTTATTTAAAGTAGTAACACTCATTTGTTCATACAGTAAGTAACACAATTTTCAGCAGTATAAAAAATGGGCGACACGTTTAACCTGCCTTTGACCCGTGAATTTTGATTTAATTTATATAGAAAATAATTGGATAGGGTTTGGATAAATTGCACGGATCAGACTTGGTGAATATTGCATATTAAAATTTGTTAAAAAGTAAATATACTAAAAAGAATAAAATCGAATAGGTCATATTAAGTTGAATTGAACTATTTTGTATTTATATGGTACAAGGAATTGTAAGGAGTGGCAGCATGAATATATACTCCAGCATAAATTGAACTGTAAAAATATCCCCCTTTTTTATTTTCCGATTCTTTATTCTTTTATGATTAATACAACTTGGTCGTATGATCACTTTGAGGTAATCCATAAAATTCTTTTTACTAAGACCAAAAAGAAAACAAATAACAACACTGGAATGACACTTGTTTCAAACTTTTAACGGAAATGTTAATAAAATATATTTTTCTTCTATATTCTTAAATAATTGAGGAAGAATTGTCTCCTTAGTTATTAGATGGTTAGTGTTGAGCTTTAATATTGGAAAAAAAAATTGTTTGTGATAGTAGAGAAAATAATTAAAAAGAAATAATAATAAATATCTTATTTAAAAAGAAAGTAATGTTATGATATTATATTTATTAAAATTATTATATATTCATCCACATTATCGCAAAATTTCCAACTGAGCACCGCCTACCGCCTGTTTCTTCATTAAACCCCCTTTTTCCATTATTATTAATCACTAGCCCAGAACC
The DNA here is from genome assembly GCA_947034835.1 of Ballota nigra. Classification (NCBI taxonomy): domain Eukaryota; kingdom Viridiplantae; phylum Streptophyta; class Magnoliopsida; order Lamiales; family Lamiaceae; genus Ballota; species Ballota nigra. Next base: position 28,724,634 of record OX344730.1, read on the forward strand.
CCGCGTGTTACGCGGGTTGATATATATATAAAGTGTTTAAATTAAATATTTGAAATATTAATTCAATCAAAATATAGTATTTTTTAATTTAATTAAAATATCAATTTGTAAGTAAAAAACATAGTAATAAGTTATTCTAACTAACTCATGCAAATTAAAAAAGATGGCTTGTATAGGAAAAGTAAGTGAATAGGGATATGAATATAAATATAGGATATATAATATTACAAAAAATATCATAAAATTATAGAATTGCAGGATTTTGAAATAAAGGATTGAGAGTGGTGGAGAAATTCACGGAGATAAAAAAAATAGGAATGGGTGAGAGTGGACTAATTCAAAGGTGTTTACAGGGTTTTGTGTATGTATTGTAGTTTTTAATTTAATTTAAGTAATTTAAAATTTTTAGAATAAAAGTTAATAGGATTAATAAAATAGGAAGTTAATAGAATAGGAAGTTTATATAGGAAGTTAAGAAGAGAAGTCCTATAATCGCAGGATTTTGAAATAATTTATGACGAGACATGCCACGTAGGAGAGAGGAGATTCACAAATAGAAGAGGTAATGATTTCCCATATCCAATCAATTCGAAAAAAATTTAATTTAGAAAATTACAAAGGCATAAATCATAAAATTATGACAAATTAATGAAATTGGAGGACCAACCAAGCTCATCCACCCCTCACAACTTTCCACCACTGATACGGCACCCTTATATATATATGATATCACGACACACAAGTACTGCAATTATCAGAGCAAAAGTTGTTAATTGCTATTCATATCCCCGACAAACAGTGAAATTAATGGTGAATAGCCCCCCCACCACCAAACCCGCCTCCACCGGCGAGGAGGACGAAACATGCTTGGTGGAGGAGGTGGCGCTGGTGGTGCCGGAAACCGACGACCCGACCCTACCCGTGATGACATTCCGTGCATGGGTCCTGGGCCTGGTGTCGTGCGTAGTCCTGATTTTCCTCAACACTTTCTTCATCTACAGAACGCAGCCGCTCTCCATCTCCGCCATTCTCATGCAGATAGCCGTGCTGCCCGTGGGCAGGTTCATGGCCGCGACCCTGCCCGCCAGGGACTTCTCGGTGCTCGGTAAAAAGTTCAACCTCAACCCGGGCCCCTTTAATATAAAGGAGCACGTGATTATAACGGTGATGGCTAATTGTGGGGTGTCGACCGGCGGCGGCGACGCCTACTCCATTGGTGCCATTACTGTGATGAAGGGCTATTATAAGCAAAGTTTGAATTTCCTCTGCGCCCTTTTGATTGTTTTGACCACTCAGGTACTTTTCGCCTAATTTTATTCTGGATTTCATTTTTTTATTTTTTTTAGTTAGCATGTATGGCCTTGGGTGTATATATTTTTTCCTAATTTGAAATAATTTGGAGAGATGTTGATTCTGTAGGAGGAAGAGCGAACGAAAATAAAATGATTAAATTTGGGAATTACTAAATATTTACTCAAGTCAGTTATCAGCACTGAAATTCAATAAGAAGAATAAATTTTACTAATCTGCGGCTCCTTATTGCATTTGGATTTTTATGATGGTATTGTGATTTGGTTATTGAAATTTTGGGTCATTGCAGATAATTGGATACGGATGGGCTGGAATGTTGAGAAAATATTTGGTGGATCCGGTTGAGATGTGGTGGCCTTCCAACCTCGCCCAGGTTTCTTTGTTTAGGTCTGTTCTTCCCCCTTTAATTTACGACTCACGAAATTAGTCTATACATCCGTGTTTGATTTTACAAATAGCTAAGAAATATTGCACATATGAGTGCATAAAGCAATTCAGTTGGTGTTAAAATGGTTGAGCTTAGTTTCATATTTTAGCATCAAACTTTTCATTTGGAAAAAGAGAGAGTGCAATAGTTTTTTATGTTCATAGCATCTGCCTGATTAAACTGTTTGCTGCACTAAACGAGTAGATACCCGCACAGTTCAAACATATGGCTGTAATTTGAAATTCTAAATAAAGACTGAAGTTGGTTGTTCTTGTTCAGGGCCCTTCACGAAAGAGAATCCAAGTCAATGGGAATGACAAGGATGCGATTCTTCCTGATTTGCATGACAGCAAGCTTCATCTATTACATATTCCCAGGATACCTTTTCCAGATTTTGACATTCTTCTCTTGGGTATGTTGGGTATGGCCTCACAGTATCACTGCTCAGCAGATCGGGTCTGGATACCATGGACTCGGTGTGGGGGCCTTCACTCTTGATTGGGCTGGGATTTCAGCCTATCACGGCAGCCCATTAGTCGCCCCGTTTTCCTCCATTCTCAATGTCATGATCGGATTCATCATGTTTATATACATCATCGTCCCCGTGTGTTACTGGAAGTACAACACTTTTGATGCTCATAAATTCCCCATATTTTCTAACCAGTTGTTTACTTCCAAAGGCATAAAATATGATACCACTAAGATCTTGACCCCACAGTTTGATCTTAATATAGCTGCCTATGATAGTTATAGCAAGCTCTACCTTAGCCCTCTGTTTGCCCTCTCGATTGGGTCGGGATTCGCCAGATTTACAGCAACGCTCACACATGTTGCGCTCTTTAACGGCAGGTAGTTAGTTTACCTTCTGAATTAAGAATTTACAAAGTGTTGAATGCTGATTAGTTTGTGTTGGGCAGTGATATTTGGAAGCAAAGTAGATCTGCTGTGCAGAATGTGAAACTAGACGTACATTCTAGGTTGATGAAAAGCTACAAGCAAGTGCCTCAATGGTGGTACCTCATTTTACTTTTTGGAAGCATTGCGTTGGCCCTATTGATGTCGTTCGTTTGGAAGAGCGACGTGCAGCTTCCATGGTGGGGGTTTCTCTTTGCATTCGCTTTAGCTTGGATCGTTACGCTCCCTATCGGAGTCATTCAAGCTACTACCAACCAGGTAATTTCTTTTTCAACAAGCGTATTATTAAGTAGTATTGGTTGTTTTACTAAAAGGTATTAGTTGATCAGTTTTTACTGAACAATATTAGTTGTATTTGTGCACTAGTTACTCATGTATAACATGCGTGAATTTCTTGCAGCAACCTGGATACGACATCATTGCGCAGTTCATAATTGGTTACATCCTTCCAGGAAAACCGATTGCGAATCTGCTCTTCAAGATATACGGACGAATCAGTACCATCCACGCGCTCTCTTTCCTAGCCGATCTTAAACTCGGGCACTACATGAAGATCCCACCACGAGCCATGTTCACAGCTCAGCTGGTGGCAACACTAGTTGCAGGCACGGTGAACCTGGGAGTGTCGTGGTGGATGTTGGAAAACATCGAAAACATCTGTGACATCGAGGCATTGCATCCAGAAAGCCCGTGGACATGTCCCAAATTCAGGGTCACTTTCGATGCTTCGGTCATTTGGGGTCTAATCGGGCCCGAGAGGCTGTTCGGGCCAGGTGGAATGTATAGAAACTTGGTGTGGCTATTCTTGATAGGAGCAGTTTTGCCTGTTCCAGTTTGGGTACTCAGCAAGATATTTCCGGAGAAGAAATGGATCCCACTGATCAACATACCGGTTATCTCGTACGGTTTCGCTGGAATGCCACCAGCCACGCCGACTAACATAGCCAGCTGGATTCTGACGGGCACGATCTTCAACTATTTCGTGTTCAAGTACCGGAAACAATGGTGGCAGCGGTACAACTACGTGCTGTCGGCTGCATTGGACGCTGGTACGGCTTTCATGGGGGTTCTGTTGTTCTTCGCGCTGCAAAACGAGGGAAGGAACGTGAAATGGTGGGGGTCGGAGCCAGACCATTGCCCGTTGGCTTCGTGCCCGACGGCACCTGGGATTGTTGTCAAAGGGTGTCCTGTTTTCAGCTGAATACTGAATTCAACAAAAGATGTTTTCTGATTGATGTTAATAAACTTGCTACAGTTTTGAGTAACCAAAAATAGCAGCCAGCTTTAATCACGAGTGGTAGAGCAATTAGCTAGCTTATTCGTATTATGTTTTAATTTATTATTTTTCTTCTAAGCCCAATTTGCTCAATCAACGAATGTGAATGATCATTTGGTTTCTTGTTTCTGATATAACATCACGGTCTTAAAGATGGACCATTACTAACATCGTCAACTCTTGTTATGAAAGAATACAAGCTTGGGGACCAATGTGGATGGCAATTCTCCTTGTATTCTAGTCGAAATCGCATCATTTCACGACTTATCCACTATCCACCATCATTATAGGGGCACAACAATTTCATTGATCATCAAACTTTTTCTCAACATGCTACAATGCCTCGAGGGGGACCATTTCCATCTTCCCCAACAAGACCGTTTCACGATTCTCATTCCCTAAATCTTCCTCAACAAGAAATACAAATGGATTCGGATTAACATTCTTCTCAGATTTCATTGCTTTTCTCAAATGGAGAACACTAGGACTTGAAAAAGAGTTTGAAATTGAATCCAACTCGAGCTCAAACTCAATAATATTTTGCTTGTGAGCCTAATTGGGCATAATTGAGCTCGTTTAATTGTATTATTTTATCCCTAATATCTTAATTATCTAATAACATCCTCTAATTATAAATAAGATAAAAAAAATATCTAATTAGTGTTATGTAAGTTATCGAGTCGATCTTGAGCATTTCGAGTTTTCTACCGTGGCGAGCTTGAGTTCAAGAGAGTGGGAGTTGAGTTTCTAACTTCGAATTTTTTAATCTTGTTGAGTTCGAACTTGACACTATTCGACTCAACATACTCATTGTTAAAACCCTCAAACCTCTTGTATATGTGCGAGCGTCCGATGAATTCTGCACTTACTGTATTTTTACTAGTCTAGCTCAATTATTTTGAAATCAATTACTAATGTGAAATTTCATTCAATGAAAAAAAAAAAAAAAAAAAAAAAGACCTTCGAAAAGTAGACAGTAATTAACAATCTATCAGCTAGGAAAGAAGTAAAAAGATCCCCGCTAGTAGACGGTGGGTTATGAGTCCCCCAGATTAGTCTATCAATGAGTCGGAGACCAAAAAAAAAAAGTAGAGAAGGTAAAGAGTCTTCTTTTTCCACTATACAATTGATTGTCACAAAGTAAAAAAGTCAATAGCCAGATGGATGTGTCTTAAACAAAAAATATGATAGAGTTTGTTGTTTAACTACGATTGCAAAAAATTCATTCCATATCATTGGCAGGAATTGAAGGCCACCTTGCAGCAGCGATAACTTAACTGGCACACATTTCCACTCTCACCTTTCTACCTTTCCCACCACATGAATTAAGTGGCATTTTCACAACACAACCATTAACCAAAAAAACAAAAGATAAAGGCCACCAACTGAGCAGCAATAGCCAAGTAATTAATTGCCCAGGAAAACAGATTTGAAAAGGTTTGGCCGGTATAGCTATTTCTGAATTCAGCATAAGCAATTTAAGTGACATATAACTTTGATTTTCATGAATTACATCAAGAAATCAAGACTCAAGACTAACATCCTTACGTTTGCTGTTACCTCTGTATGGACTTGTAAAGCACGACCGTCACATATTTGGAAAGAAAGCGATTAGTAGATCCAAGTGCCACGACCGCTTGTCGGCTCTTATCCCGATGCATGTAGAGATGATTTAACACCACGTGCTGCGGTCTTGAATAGGGAGCCGGAATCTCCATCTGAGGCGACGGGGCGTTGAGCAATGTCAAATTTAGATGTGGGGGAACCATTGGTGGTTCCTTAGCAAAGTCCTCTTGACCCAGTTGTATATTGTTGTAGCTTGAGTCTGGGGATTGAGGTGGTTCGAAACCTGAAATGCTGTCAATGTCTTCTGGAACATAATCCTGCAACACATGTTAGAATTCATCAAAGGTTCTATCCTTAAACACAAAAGGAATAAACAATTATAACAATAGATGTTTTTGTCACTAAAACCCCATGGTACTAACTTGATACTTCAAGAAACGTCAGTCAAAAATGAACAATAAAATACTAAAATTCCATTGAAATCATACAGAAAAATTAGATTAATATGCAAGTAACAGAAATCAGTAATTGTGCTTGCTTTCAATGTAAGAACAAATATACAATAAAACGTCAACCTTCATGTGGTCGTCAACTTATTGCCACTTTTAATCTAGAGAGATGGTCAAAGTTGATTAAGGAGCATACTTAATGGAGCTCTTGGCCATGATTTTTACGTAATCATAGTGAAGGGCTACAGTGACTAACTACTTTCTCATCTGAAAACAAACTACAAATCTGGTATCATCATTTTTTTTATACTATGGATGACCAAGATGGTTCTAGAGAAAAGGATTCAACAGGATACTGAAACAAGTATGCCAACGAATCACAAATATGAAACTAGGACTACCTACAAAACTATTTATGAAACATTATTCTAGTTCAACAACTTCTTAGCTGAGTTTGGTTTCATTTTCCAACCCGATTTTCTTTTCTCATACATTCCCTCAAAATAAACCAAGCATAATAATTTTTTCAATACAAATTCCTAATGACCCATCACATTTTTCTACAAATCTTTTCAAAATTCATTCTCCTAGAACACTCGAAACAAATCCAATATTGTAGTGCATGTCTGAGGTTCAATAAGAATGACAACCAAAGGCCAAACCAATAGATAAGCCAGTTTTTCCACACCTCTTGATTTCTTCAACTGCATATTATAAACATAGTAAATCGTACTTGTTCCATGGACCACTGGCAAGAAGTTACATTCTTTCTTCATGAATCACATGTGAGAATGCTCATGTCAGTTTGATATATATATATATATCCCAATTCTACTCAATTATGCATCTAATTCAATCTTTCTGGAACATTCAGTCGTACCACTAGAAACCCTTAGATAGAGTAGGATTGGGGTTCTGCCAGGATAAGAACAAAATTATAGCTATTCCACACAAAAAAGAAAAAAAAAAAAAGGTGCACAGTAAAAGACTCAAAAGTGTGCTTATCGCTGGTCAACAAACCAAAAGAAGAAGGTATTTATACTTGATATTATTTACTAAAGCCAAAGTTATCGTGGATTAGAAAGAGCATAGCACACCATAGAGGACAAACTTTAAAGTAAAAAGAACACAAAAAAACGATCAAATCTATAATTAAAAATTTATAACAATTAAGAAAGCAAGAAACAGATAGGTGATAAGTTACCATAGCCCCTATTCCTTGCGAATAGTGGCTAATATTTTTAAGAGAACTGAACAGTGGCTAACTTTAAATGTACTCATGCAATGGAAAAGGACTATGGATAGAGAGAAACCAAATAGCCGCTACAAATTCCGAGGGGAGCATCAACATATGTTAAATAAGAAACAATACATAATTTCAAAATCAAGATGTCATAGTTTTTCTCTCAAAACAAAATAGAAAATAGAAGGTATCAAGCTTTAGAAATTGGCAAACTTAGTAGGAAATATAGGCATCCAAATGAAACATCTTACCATGATCGTGATTATGGAATCAGCTAGACTAACAGATGATCGTGATATTAGGATTTTGTATATGTTTAGGAGTGTGGATTTTGTAAGATTTGATAGGGTGGGATTTTGATAAGTAGATGATAGAAATATTATTAAATTGTAAAAGGTAGGTTGAAATGATCGAATGATTGTGTAAAGTAAAAAAGTAAGACAAAGAGTATTGAGTTGGATAATTGATAATAACAATAAAAAAATGTGTAAATAGATGATTGTTAGTGAATTGGAAATTGTGTTTGAAAAAAGTAAAATATGTGTATTATAGGTATTATAGACTATAGAGTAGAAATTTAGAGGATTTGAAATCCAATACCAAAATCCGGATAAACAAATAGGAATTTGGATTTGAAATCTCAAAAGTCACTTGGGAAACTAGAAGTACATCTAAAATGAGATTCTAATCAAGCTCTATGTTTCTATCACATTTTCAAGTAGATTTCATTTCATAATGTCTAAACTCTAATGTTGTTTTAGTAGTATTTCCTCATATATTTCAGACAAATAGATGAACACACAGAACCAAAAAAAACTTCAGGAAATCATAAAGAAGCATAAATGTGAAATTTGAAGGTGACCAAACACAATACCTGCAAGTCTAAAATGTTGTAAGCATTTCCTGAATCATCCTGGTCCCATGGGAGATCAGGGGAATGTCTCCATTGTCCATCTACAAGAAACCTGTACTGATAAACTCCTGAAGGAAGAATCTTCAGGATGGTGAAGTCTTTCCCTGATCTCTGCAAGGGCTTTCTGCGGAAGATAAACTAAGATATGCTCATAATCTTTAATGCTGAATAAGAAATGGTTTTAATAATCCAAGAAAAAAGCAATAACCTTGATCTCCAGCCATCCCATGACCCCTCCACAGCAACTTCCTTGCCACCATGGCTCCATGTGATCATAGTTGGAATACCTTGCTCATTATACGTATCCTCGTAACCTGACCCAGTCTGCATCCATGAAGGGCTAGGGATACTCAACTCTTCAGGTCTTTGCAAAGGAACCACTGGCATCTGAATTTAAAACAAAGGATGGAATTCACTTAGTCGACTGCCTAAGCTCTCGTGAGATTTATTTTTTCAAGGAATTGCCACATCACAACCATGCTAATAAGAATGTGAAGTATAAATATAAGTCCATGAGTTATTTTCCTGGTTGAATCAGAAAAAGAGAACTCCAAGATGAAACACTGAATGAGTCCACAGTGCCAAATTTCTGATTAAATAGTTCAACTTTGCATCACCCTTTCGGTTTTTGCAAAATTCAATAAAAAATTAGTAAAAAATAAGGAAAAATGATCAAGAAACAATTGATCCAGAAGGACCACAACCACCTGTTCTTGTTCTCTAAATAAGTGCTATAGTTAATAAGATATCTACAGCACTAAAATCCTGTAAAAGACCAACTACTTGGCACAGAATTCAGTAGGCCAAACCGTGAATTATCGAATTAAAAAATAAAAAGTTGATCTTAACTGTAGAATCGTGAATGAACCAACAATCAAAGTCCTTGGATCTAGTCCAATAATTGTTGGAACGCTACAGCAACCCATGCATATTTCAGACAATAGCCAATCGATAGAACATCCAGATACCACAAATCAACAAAAAGTTTCCTCAAGTGGAACGAAAATTCCGTAAATAAAAAATTTAGATAAGTGAGGGCAATTGAGGAAAGAAATGAAAACAAGTGACCTGAGGTCTGAACATCAAAGGAGATTGAGAAGCCCTAGGGCTTGAAGGTGGGGAGTGGCCCATATCCTCGGAAAGGAGCGCACCATCTTGATCGGCCATGCTAATCTGCGTACCTCCACTTTCCTCAGCACCCGATTGGCTGTCGCTACCACCCTCCTCCCTTCCGTTGGCATTCCCCATTACTAATTCACCCTCTGAGAATCCCTACTCTCGCAGATTCTTCTTCAATGCAGCATCCGCAACATGGTCGAAGTGGCCTAATTTTGATTGAGAGAAGGAATCAATATTGTTTGATTGGCATGAATCTTGAGAATTACTGTAAGTCGGATGTTTGATTGTAGAAAAAGAAAGGTTAGTGCTTAGTGGAGGGGTAAAGAAGGGGGCAGTGATGGCAATCCAATCCTGTGAGTTTGGAACTTTGTTATGTTATGTTATGTTATGTTATTCATGGGTTTAATCTTGTGCCCACTCCCCACCCCCGGAATGAATAGAGTCAAATCATTCTTTTCTAAAAAGCCACTCTATTTTCTAAAAACCATGGGCTTTGATGTTGGTTTTTATATATATTTTTTTTTGTCTAATTTTAATTTTCATATGGTATGTACTACAGTGTTGGTATTAATGGATATTTGGACATCCCAATTCATGATGCTTTCCACTGTCATAGGTGTGATAATGATATATAAATATAAATTGATTACTATCGATAAATATATGATTATTTATGATGTGGACACATGACATTTAAAAATAAAAATCTTCAATATATAATAAATTGCGACACACAAGATTGTAACTTTGAGTCATCGTGTTGTCATTGTAGTTGCATAAAAGGGCAAAATTGATATCTATTGTTGAATAAGGAAATACAAAATTAAATGGAAAAAATTGAAATTAATAATTTTGAATTTGATTGATTAAAATTAATGAAAGTTACTACAAACTTGAAGAATCGTATTGGCCTCAAAAGCTAGGTTTGAGTGGCTGTGTGAAGTGAAAAGAAAATTGAGGGGATGTTTGACTAGTTAGTTTAAGGACGAAGGAGTTGGTATGGAATGCCTTTTTTTATTTTCTTTAGGGGTAAGGGTGTGTTTGGTTTGTCCTGTGAAGAATGACCATGAGTTTGTTAGCTACTGTTGAATTATTTAATTGGTATATAAGTATGACTATCATATTTAAAAAAAAAAAAAAAAGGGTTGGTTTTACTAAAATTATTGAAAATTAAAATTATTATTAACTCTTTTTTATGCTTTAAAAAGTGTACTTTCATCCCAACTTCATTTTCACATTTTCGTTATTTGTTTGTTGCAAGTATATAGAATTGTATTTATACATAGTATTTTTTTTTTTTATATAAAATATATTACTTGTGGTAGTGGAGCTTAACTTTATCATGAATTAATTTTCCCACTAGAGAATGATAAATATAATGTATAAATATAATTATATTTACAACGGACGAATAATTAAAATGTGAAAATAAAAATGAGAGTGAGGGAGTATATACTAATAATAATGTTTAAAATATTATATATATTAATTTTAAAATGATAAAATTTTAAGAGTGGGGGAGTATACACTAACAATAATTATATGAAATGTTAGGAATGAATGATTTTCATAACCCAAAAGGGTAAGGAATGGGTTTATATTTTTCATTTCTTACTTTTATAATTTAAAATGTTTTATTCCCCTCGATCAAATTAAACATCGATCATATTTTCAATTTATTCTATTTTTTAATTTAAAAACTACTAATTAAGCACTCCATAAATGATGACTTGAACTTATAATTTCGTAGTATAGATAGTGTTGTTCTAATCATTTAACTTATATGTTAGTTTCAAGAATGATAGATGAATGTTTAATTTGAGGAGTCATCTTAATGAGTGCAAATTCAAGATCAACACAAATCAAGCAAGTATTTGATGCAATATTAAGAATATTACCTGAGAGTATCTCTGTTAAATCAAGAAACAGTAGAGAAGGCTAGAAAAAAGATCTCTGGAGATTGATGTGGAAGCCTCCAGCGACAACTTCAATCTCCGGTGGATTCCCTGCACAAAGTCGGCCGGAGAGGGCTCCGGCGTCGACCCTTCGATGCCTAAGTCAGTAAACTTGCTATGGAAGAAAAGTCATAGCTGAAAACTTAAATGTATGAGTGAGTTTTAGAGTGAAGATACCTTGGGAAGAAGAAAGAAAACAAGTATTTATACCTTTGATCTGTGAGGGCAAAACAGTAATCTCGTCTCTGCTGCCCTAATTATTCTTGGGACCACTTGGGGGCCTGGCCGTCTCAGAGGCCGACGCGTGTCCTCAGGCCTGCTTGCTTGGTTTCCTATAGTACAACTGAATCCTGACAAAATCATCATTTTGAGCCTCAGTCCCACAGCTCATTAAAACGACATCTTTTGTATTCTTCCTTCCTTTATCCAAGTAATATGAGGATAAAATAATACTCATGGTTCCTAGGGATTTTGCAACTAGCTGGTGTTTTATTTCTTGACTCATTTTCTCATATATTGTCGCCAATCTCCAGAGCTTAAGTTAGGCTCTGGAGAAATATATTCAGAGAGTACCGAGTATCACTTATAGAATTCTCACCATGATAAGGGACTGCTTGATCCCCCATCAGGTCTTTATTATTTATAACTTTGTGAATTAGTTTTGTGATCTTTGGACAAAGCTTTCTAAACATCGCCTCTCTTTACAACTGATACGGTAAATAGACTTTAGCGAAGCCTCTTGTAGGAGCCCGTTCCTATGGTCCCTACCCATGATAGGGATTTATTTGGGCATTTCTTGACCTAGTGTGATTGTAAGCTCTGAGGTCCAGTTTTACAGTCTTTGAGCAAAGCTTTCCATTTTGACTTGACTTCTTTGTGATTGATGTAGTATACCCACTCTGGCAGAGCCTACATCACATCTCTTGAATATGGTTTTGATTTTCCACCATTTATAATTTTTCATTTCTACGTAATTGTGGAGAATCAAGGTATACATATTTAAAAGTGATTCATCTCTATTATCAAAGTCATTTTTCACTCAACAAACTGTTGGAGTTATACGTGAAAGTATGCTTTTACTTTGTATAACTCGTGTATCAAACACTTAGTTATGAGAATAATTCTTTTATCGCATATGCTTTAGATATGATTGAATGTTGAATATTTATTGCAAGCCGTTCAATATATAGTACATGTTACATTGTAGTTAATGTGGTGATACCCGATCACGGAAGACAACATTAACAGTTTACTTGTAACTAAACGTACATTTTCACGACCTAGGTGGAATTGAACAAACCGTCGTGAAAGGTCGATGTGTAAGGCTCAGATTGGTCTGTCTTGACTAAGAGATTGCACTAGCACATTTAGTATGTGTTGAAGAGGACCTACAGCGAGGATAAATTCTTCTGTTTTGAAAGGTGAAGAATTAGACCTCAGTGGTTGTTGATTTCTTAATCTCCGTCACTTAAATAGGACCGTGTGTGCTTAATGGTTACTGCTTTGATTCATGTTGGGTGAGAATCATTGTGACTTCGAACTTTGTGTCTTGGGCAGTAATATTAATCATACGACGGTTGCTAAGATTTAATACGGAGAAACGCGTGCGAGTACGGCTCGTGTGATTAGTCCCCTTGGTGGGCTCAGAAGTTTTATTGTACCAAATCTTGCAAGTGAAGAATTAGTTTCTTCGGTACGAATAATAATGTTGAGCTGTCTTTACTCCAAGGTGAAAGATGTTAATTAATTTAGAGCTATTCAGAAGCTTAATTAATTAATGGACTTGATAATCTTAAACGCGGGAAATAATAACCGGGAGCCCATATTATCGTAATATGGATTAAGATGGATAGTGCAATATTAATTTATTAGTGGTAATAATTAATATTAATGGATTGAATTATACTGGGGCTCAATATTGAAATTCAGAAGTCCATTAGGAGGTCCAATCTTAATTCTCCTTAAGGCCCCTCAAGTAGCCCATTAAGTAGCCCAATAATGATAAGGTGATTAAAATAAAAAGAAAATATATTGCTGATTTTTCCATGTATTTTTCGAAAATAGTAAATAAAAAAAAGAGAAGATTTTGTTGATTTTCTTGAAAAGATATTATGGAAGATATGTATTCTTGGAATACAAGAATATCTCATATATTCAAGAAGATCCAAATCTAAGGATCTTATATTGAAATTTTTGAAAATAATTAAGTTTAATAGGAGAGTGAGATTTTTGTGGAATATTTTATTATGGAGAAAATAATATATGAGATATATTCAAGATTTCTTAGAGATTAAGAAAAGATTTTCTCTTGGCCATAAAATATACAATTTTCGTTCCTCTCACTATTATAAATAGGGGATGATTATTTCATCTCCAAGTACATAATTCCATGTGTTGGAAAAATCAAGAAGCATAAATATTTTTCTTTTTCCTTAGTTTATTAAATTACTTGAAAGCGTCTCCCACCGGCGATCAAGTGAGGTGAAAAGAGAAATACTTGAGAAGGCTTTGGGTTGATAGAGCGAGATTACAAGTGTCCCGTATATCCAAATGCCAATACTACGAGAGGTACGTTAATCGCATATTTACTTGTTTAATTCCGCCTAGTTAAATATGTGAAATTAATTTAACATGCATGATGATAATTAGTTGTTGGAATTATTATTTGAATTAATTAGGATTAATTCATGCTAGTAATAATTGTATTTAAATTCGTATTTAAATTTTATCCCGAATAGATTCCGGGCACCCCTATTTTCCCAACACAAACCACACACGCCCTTATTATCTAATGCTAATTCCGCATTACATAAAAGGAAAATGCACTGCATACAAAGACTTGCTAGACAAAATTCTACGTTACGTGAGAAAATATCTACGCACTACAATATACACCATACACTATGATCTCGTTTGAAGCATATGCCATAACTTATATCTCTAATATTAATTAATTAAGACATGGTATGTGTTGTGTAGGCCCTGTAGGGCGGTGTATCAATTCTTTATTTGGTAATTAAACAAAACCATACTACCTCCGTCTCCAAAGAATTTGCACACTTCTATTTTTAATCTGTGCCGAAAGAACTTACATATTCCAAAAGTTAAAAATAAAAATTGTCTTATGTTCAAATTCACAATAATAAAGAGCCCTGTAAATTATTGTGTCTGGCCTCTTTTTTTATGCCAAGTTAGATATTATAAAGTTGTATCCCACAATAATTTTTTATGAAAATGACATCTACATATTCATGAGAAGATTTCAAATTCCTCTCACATGGTGTCGTTTGTCTCTCCATTCAAATATTCACATCTTGAATATATGAGTTGTTTTTCAGACGCAGAACGCATCACAATATCAATGAATTTTTCTCCTGGATCATTAAATTAAGTTATGATTGTTCTTCACGCAATTTATTTAGGAATTCATGTTGTGGTTGTGGTTAATTATAAGAATTATTTTGGAGATGGACTACTCAATGATCCTTCTAACCAAACAATCCATAAAAAACCAGTTCAATATATTTTTGTTTGTGTTGATTTTTTTTTATCGAGCAAATGATGGCACGAACTCGATAACTTCACAACAAAGGTAATAGAGCTCTAATCACAAAATATAACTCGTGAAACTATCCCCATTACTAAGGTAGTGTTTGGTTAGGGATGGGGCCATCCGAATGGGGATGGGCTATCCCCCATCTCATCCGATTTTGGATGGACACATCTCATTCCCCATCCATCCCTATTATACAACTACACACCTATTTTAATTATATTTTATACAATCACATCATTTTAACTTACTCATTCATCTTCTCTCCTACTTTTTTCATATTTATTCATTCTCTCTCCTACTTTTTCTTATACATTCATTCTCTTTCATACCTTTTCTTATCATCTCTCCTAATTTTCTCTCACTCAATCATTATCTCACTAACTAACAATAATAAAATATTTCTACATCAGTTTTGATTTGACATAAAGTTACATCCAACTCTATTTCCCCATCCCTAACCAAATACAAATTTACTATTAATTGGATTACTCTCATCCCTCTTTTCCCATCTCCATCCCCATCCCATTGCAACCTTGGGGAGGAAAAAGACAAAAAACTAAAATAAAAGAAATTCAAAAATTAAATTAAGGTTGCAACTTGGCGTGTGTAGGGGTGCAACCACAACCCTGCTGAATGGGTGGGTTGCCCAATGAGAGGTTGACATGTGACATGATTTAATTGGATGATTAAATTTAATGTAGATAAAATGTATATTGTGGATACTAAGTTATTTAAAAAAATAAATAAATATATCAAAATTCGTATTTTTTCATTCTCTATAAATAGACACCGATATTGATATATTTTAAAACATAATCTCATATCCTCTAATTTCTCCTCTATTCGTTATTGTATCTTATTTTAAATATGTTTTTAAATTTTTTAAATATAATTATAAATTTAGAATATTAAATTAATTTATGTATTTTTTATACATTTTAAATATAGTAAAATTTGATTTTAAAATATATGTAATTAATAAATAATAATTTATTATTATTATTATTATTTTAGGTTGGGTTGGGTTGTGGATGTGAGTATAAAAAAGATAAAGTTAAATTAAATGTTGGATTGTGTATGTGGATGAGAGAAAAATTAATATTTTCTTTTAGGTTGGATTAATAGGGAGTTATGGATGTGGATAGTCTCATGTCACGGTACACTAGTTTTTATATTTTATGCTTACTCTTTTGATTTTATTAATTCTTAGTTCTAGGTTGGTGATCTGCTACAAGTTTATTACATTGATATGCATTTATAAAGTTATATTTTACTAGAATCACAAATCTCCTAACTAGCTGCTCACCCACTCCCCAAAATGATTGATGAATCCAATTTCTGCTACAATTATACGCATAGAGAAATTTGCAAGTAAAGTGTAAAATTATACTCTCGCCTTACATTAAGATTTAAAGAGTTGATTTTGATACTTTTCGGCTCAAATTGGTAAATATATAACAAGTGATGAGTGCAAATTCAAAATAAACACAAATCAAGCAATTATTTGATAAAATACTGAGAATATTACCTGATGGCCTCTCTGCAAAACAAAAAACACAAGAGAGAAGACTAAATAAAGGTCTCTGGAGCTCAGGATGGAAGCCTCCAGCGACAGCTTGAGTCTCCAACGGAATTTCTGCACAAAGTCGAGCCGGAGAGGGCTCCGACATCGACCCTCCGATGCCTAAGTCAGCAAACTTGCTATGGAAGAAAAACCATTGCTAAAACTAAAAATATAAGTAAGTTAAAAGTGAGGATACCTTGTGAAGGAGAAGTAAAACAAGTATTTATACATTTGATCTGTGAGGGCAAAACAGTAATCTCGTCTCTGTTGCCCTAATTATTCTTGGGACCACTTGGGGGTTTGGGAGTCCCAGAGGTCGACTGATTGGACGTGAAATTGTCATGATTCGTCACTCGAAATGCCCTAGTTTTGGTTGATTTTGTTGAGTATTTAGAGTTATTTGCGTATCATTTTCATAAACTAATGAATTTATCTCTTAGATGCTCATAGATGAATAGATGGCGAAAAGAGGAGTTCGTAGGACTTTGAATCGACTCAAACGGACGCCCGGATGAGAAGATATCGAAGAAATACGAAAAGTACTAGTTCGAGGGAGCAAAAGTATCATTGGAGTGCACAAGCTAGAGGAGCTCGAGCACTAGCGCTCGAGCAGTCGTGCATAGCGCACGAGAGGATGCAACTCGTGCACAAGTGCACGAGTACTCGTGCATAGCGCACGAGCAAGAGCCGGTCATGCACTAGTGCACGAGCTAGGCTGGTCGTGCAGTTTTGGCTCTCTGGACGTTTTGAAGTGCTCGAGTTGAAGGAGCTCGTGCACTAGTGCACGAGCAAGCGCGGAATTTTGGCCCATGAGATCCCGACTCGACCCGTTGCTTATATATACCTCCCCGAACACATTTTGAAGAGATTATTCACGAATCATCACTTACAAAATCACTTTAGACTTAGTTTTTAGAGAGAGAAAGAGGAGCAAACTTTAATTTTACGTTTCGAGGTTTTCCTTTACGAATTCACATCACGGTTTTTACTTTTTAGTTTAGTTTCTTCAGATCTTTGTTCTTGAACCCGTTTAAATTTCATCTTAGTAATTTAATTTCAGTTCTTAAATTTATTTTCTTTCAAAACCCTAGTTCATGCTTTCTAATTTTTCAATTCAATTCATCATGCATGTTTATGTTCTTTACTTCGTCAATTGTTCTTGTTATCGTTATAACCACGTCCGGCTAAAACCCTTGCATGCTTGGGGTAAGATGAACTCGTAGAAGTAGGTTGTGGGTATGTAATTAAGGTAACTCGTGACGTTAGGTTTTAATTCTCTTAATTAATGAATTCTTAAAATCAATCTTAACTTTACCTTTGAATTTCGTACGAACGTGTTAGGGAGAGGACGACCGCATCACTCTTTAACAACTAGTAGACTTAACTAGAGAGTTTAGAAGGGGTTGATTAATTTGCCGGTTTAGCGAAAGAGGACGACCGCATCACCTTAGTTAAATTAGGGTCTCATTAATTAAGCACAATCTATTAACTTGTTAGTGGATTAGTGAAGTCGAGTGCTAGGGTAAAGTATTAGGGTTTTGAATCTTGAGCTTTCATCTTGCATTCTTTTACTTAGGTTATTTCTTGCGCGTCACGGTTATTTTAATTATGTACCTGCTCCGTTAGTATACGTAGGGATTCCTATCCTGAGCATCACCATCTCTTATTAGAAAACACAGCTTAAATTCTTAGTTTAATTTTCCTTTTGCATTCGTAGAGTAGTTTAGTTTATTTTTCTCTTTTCGAAAACCAAAAACATTTCACTCATATTAACTACGACGCGTAGATCTTCAGGGATCTATTTGCATACATACCTTCCCTTGGGTTCGATAATACTTGGTCCCTATACTTGCCCATACTACAGTGAACTCGTACTCTTGCGGGGAAGCTACTAGTAGAAAGCTAGTATTTTCGCTTTAAGTCAATGGCGCCGTTGCCGGGGATGGCGTTGTATGTCTTTTGAATAGGACTTGTCGATAGCTTAGTAGTTAGTAGTGAGTGATTTTCTTTTCTGTTTTATTTCGTACATATTCGGCAGTTATGTTTTGATTCTTTTGTTAGTGTTTCAGGTTTATGAAAACACGCTCACAAGGCAACACGAGCGAAGAGAGATTACCATTAGATCCTGAGACAATAGCAAGAAGAAACCGAGCCTTCTTAAGAAGGATGAACGCTGCCGGAGGGAAAGAGCCAATGGACCTCAGTAATGAGTTGGATGATGCAGCTAATGAGTTTAATCAGACAGTAGACCGGGTTGACGGCATTGGAGGAAGTGGTAGTCAGAACCAAGATCCATTAGGAGATAGCCAGAGCCTAAACCCGGGTACACAAAACGTAGGCAATCCAGCTCAGAACATTGTCCAACATCCTCAAAACAACCCTGCTTACCCACATCCTAATTTACCAAAAAACAACTTACCTTACCCACCTTACCCATACCCACCTTATCCTTATCACCCATACCCGTACCCTCCACCTCCAGTTTACAACCATCCACCTGTCTATCAACCACCACCACCCCAACAAGTACCCGTATCGGCTGCTAATCCTCAACACGTTCCTCAGAACGCAGATCAGAATATGGCTATTCGAGAAAGGTTTGCGGCGCAGCCACAACGGTACTATGATGGAGTGGCATTGCCTCCTGTAGAGGCAAATAACTTCTCGATTTCCCCGGGAATTCTAAAGCTGCTTACAGAGAACCAGTTCAAGTGGGTGATCGGGAAGGAGAATCCTCATACTCATCTGAGGAGTTTTCTAATGATAGCCTCCACTTTCAATTACAATGGCATGTCTGAAGATTCCAAGAGGCTTAGGTTGTTCCCATTCTCATTGACGAGAATAGCTAAAGAGTGGTACGATAATACGCTTCTAAGGGGAGGTATTACCACTTGGGCCGAGCTCGAGCGTCTGTTCCTCGAGCGATTCTACCCTCCATCGAGAACGATCAAAGCAAGGATTGAGATCTCTTCCTTCCGCCAGAAGCAAGGAGAGGACCTACGTCAAGCATGGGAGAGATACTCAAACATGTTGATAGAGTGCCCGCAGCACGGGTACAATGAGGGAGATGTGATGATATTTTTTTATAGTGGTGCCAACAAGGCTGGGCAAGACCATCTAGACGCCTGTGCTAGTGGATCATTTCTGAATCAAGGAATAGTGAGGTGTAGAGAGATCGTGGACAATATTGTCACGAATGCCGGGGCTTGGAATGTGGACCCAGATTTCCAGAGAGTTCATCAGGTTGAGGAAGGGGAAGGAACGAGAAGGCTGCTGATGGTCATGATGGAAAAGATTAACAACCTTGAGTTGGGGAAGAATATGGTTGGAGGGAATGTAGCGGTGAGCGAGAAAGAGGACAAGCCCACAATTCAGCAAGAAGTAGTAAATTATATGGGAGGTTCTTATTACAATCAGAATGGGTATCCACAAGGTGGAAATTTTCAGGGAAGGCCTTCTTATGGCCAACCATTTGTACCTCCAGGTCCACAGCCGCCTCAAAATCAATGGAGGAACACACAAGGGTACCAAGGAGGCTAGCAGCTTCCTCAGAATCAATGGAGGAAGAACGAGAATTTTTCATATGCTAACCCGAAGACGGGTATTACAGTTCCTCCAAGCGTGGATCCAGGTTCGAAAACCCCGGGTGGAGAAGGCGGTTCCTCAACTGAGGAGATGTTGAGAGCTATCCTATAGAAGGTGGAGGAAGGAAACAAACATTTATCATCTTTAAAGTACGATGTGAAAGATCTGCATAAGAAAGTTGATCAGTGTGATCAAGACCTCCAGAAGAGAGATGTAGAGCTGAATCGAATTCAGCAAGAGAACAATAGGCGGTTCACCTCAATAGAGTTTCAGATAAGCCAAATTGCAAAATCATTGAATAGAGAGTCGGGTAAGTATCCTTCCATGCCGGAGGGGAACCCGAAAGAGCATTGCAAGGCTATCCAGTTAAGAAGTGGAACCAACTATGAAGGTCCTCAGATGCCTGCTGATTCTGAGACGCCCCAAGATAGAGATGAGATTGAAGAGATGAGAGTTGAGAAGAAGGTTGAGGGTGAAAGCACTCAAGCGAGCAAAGAGCTTGAAGAAGAAGACATTGAGAAGGTTGAGAGAGTTCCTAAGTGGAAGAAGGCAAAAGAAGCAAGGGAGAAAGTGAAAGAGACCGAGAGAGACGAATGGGGGGTACCCAAATCTGTGATACCCGTCCCATATCCACAACGCTTCATGAAAAAGAAGCTTGATGAGAAATTTGCTAAATTCCTTGATGTTTTTAAAAAGTTGCATATTAACATTCCTTTTTATGATGCTTTGGAACAGATGCCCAACTATGCAAAGTTTCTGAAGGACTTGATCGCGAAAAGACGGCGAGTGGATGAGCCGAAGTTGGTGCAGTTGAACCATGAGGTGAGTGCATTAGTGCACAAGGCGCTTCCTCCAAAGCTGAAGGATCCCGGGAGCTTTACCATCTTATGTGACATTGGGAACGGGATCAAGAAAGGAGTGCTATGTGATTTAGGGGTGAGCATCAATCTTATGCCCTTGTCGCTTTTCAAGAAGTTGGAAGGTGGTGAACTTCAGCCGACGATGATGACGCTTCAACTTGCCGACCGGTCTATTACTCGACCTCAAGGTGTGGTTGAAGACGTCCTCGTGAAAGTTGGAGATCATATTTTTCCAGCCGATTTCGTGGTCCTAGAGATGGAGGAAGATGAGCATGTTCCCCTGATCTTGGGAAGACCGTTCTTAGCTACGGCGGGGATGGTGCTAGACGTGGCAAACGGGAAGATCACGTTGAAAATTGACGATCAAGAGATAAAGATTTCCCTATATGAAGCCATGAAGCACCCGATGGAGGATGATAGTTGTTATTTCATGGATGCCATTGATCCTTGTGTTGAAGACACACCTCCTATCCCTAATCTTTCTCATACTCATGATTTTGATAATCCTTCACCTGTTGATTTAACCCATGAGCATTATGATCTTAATTATGTTGATAGGAATAAAGGGAAGAAGTTGAAGGAGGAAGAGGTGAAAAGTGTGGACGTGGTCCAGTTGGAAGGGAAAGGAGGAGTTAAGAAGAAAAAGTCCAAGTGCAAGAAATTGCTTAGTAAGATTCCTCCAGATAAAGGTGAGAAGGAGTTGAGACCCCTAACACTTGGGGATGAGAAGGAAGCAAAGGAGTTCATGATGGAGGGAAAACAAGGAAAGAAATGCAAGCACCACTCTTATGAGAGTAAGGGAGGTACTTTTGAGTATGATGTCCCATAAGCTCCTTTGAGCTCGGTCCGGCATGAGGACCTTAAAAATAGCGCTGAATGGGAGGCAACCCATTTTTATTTGCTTTTGAGTGTTTTTAGTTATTTGAGTTTTATGTTATTAGGGTGTTTTTTTGAATTGTAAGTTTTAACCTCGTATTTGAGAGTTTTATTTTGTAGGCTTGTCTCGAGAGAGTAGAGGAATCATGGAGTTATCCAAAAGGGAGGAACTCAAGCAAGGAAGTGTGCAACGTTGTTGAGAGAAACTAAATTGTTTGGTTGAGGTAACCCACAACCCCAAACTTAGACCTCTTCGCAAGGTCGAAGTTTGGGGGGTGGAGTTTTTATGTTTCTTGTTACATTGCACCGGAGCACCCCTTATCTTTGAGTGTATTTGGTTATTTGGTGCCTTGAGATGCTCCTCGGGGTGATTTTGATTTGATTCGCTATTGCATATTGCATGCCTATTAATCATCTTATGTTTGTTAGTTGTTATTCTTGAGCATGATTTGATGAGAAGGGTGAATTGTGAGGTTGAGTTAGGAATTCTTTTGTGTGAGTGTTTGAATTAGAGTGGAATTGAGAAAGAACTCGTATGCTTGTGAATTTTTCTTTTGAGTACTTGTGTGATGAGAGTGAGAATTCACTAGGACTAGCATGGATGTGAAAGCTGTGAGATTTGAGCCTTATGAGATTTTGATGCATAAATTAATCTCTTCATTTGTGAGAGGATCGTCACCTTAGAGGATGCTAGAACTTGTGTGTGCTCTTGCTTCTTGATTGTGTCTAGTTTGACATGCCGAATGTGATCTTAGGCCATCTTTGTTTTGAATGAGTCACTTAGCCTAAATTTTCCTGACCATTGATATTTGTCCCTTGTTAGCCCCTTTGAGCTTTAAGTCTATTTCATTTGCTAGCACATTTAAACACTATTCCAAGTTCCTAAGCCTTTTTGTCCCAATTTGAGTAGAGAATAGGAAAAGTGTGAATGTGAAGGGATTGAATTGAGTTGAAAAAGGAAAATGTTGTTTGTTGAGTGATAAAATGAGAAGAAGGTGTGATGAAGTTTTGAGTTGTGGGAAAAAGAGAAAAAAAGTTGAGAATGAGCAAAAAAAAAGAAAAAAATGAGCTCATGTGTTTGTGCGAAAAAGAGAAAAAAAAGTGAAAGGAGTTAGAAAGAAAAAAAATTAAAGTGTTGAGAGTAGTGGAATTGAAAATGTGTTGATTGAAAATATTTGAAGTATTCTGTTCCTAATCTCGAAGTGCGAAAGTTTGATTTTCTATTCTCCATTCACTTGAGTCACTTACCCATATTGTTATCCCACCTGTCCAAAGAGCCTACATTACAACCTTGAGAAAAGTCCTTTTTGATTCGGCATTTGCTTACATGATTTGATTCTTTGACTCATTCCTAACAATTTCACTTGACTTATTATTTCGTTGCTTGAGGACAAGCAACATGGTAAGTTTGGGGGGGTTGATTGGGCGTGAAATTATCATGATTCGTCACTCGAAATGCCCTAGTTTTGGTTGATTTTGTTGAGTATTTAGAGTCATTTGCGTATCATTTTCATAAACTAATGAATTTGTCTCTTAGATGCTCATAGATGAATAGAGGGTGAAAAGAGGAGTTCGTAGGACTTTGAATCGACTAAAATGGACGCCCGGATGAGAAGATATCGAAGAAATACGAAAAGTACTAGTTCGAGGGAGCAAAAGTATCATTGGAGTGCACAAGCTAGAGGAGCTCGAGCACTAGCGCTCGAGCAGTCGTGCATAGCGCACGAGAGGATGCAACTCGTGCACAAGTGCACGAGTACTCGTGCATAGCGCACGAGCAAGAGCCGGTTGTGCACTAGTGCACGAGCTAGGCTGGTCGTGCAGTTTTGGCTCTCTGGACGTTTTGAAGTGCTCGAGTTGAAGGAGCTCGTGCACTAGTGCACGAGCAGTGCACGAGCAAGCGCGGAATTTTGGCCCATGAGATCCCGACTCGACCTGTTGCTTATATATACCTCCCCGAACACGTTTTGAAGAGATTATTCACGAATCATCACTTACAAAATCACTTTAGACTTAGTTTTTAGAGAGAGAAAGAGGAGAAAACTTTAATTTTACGTTTCGAGGTTTTCCTTTACGAATTCACATCACGGTTTTTACTTTTTAGTTTAGTTTCTTCAGATCTTTGTTCTTGAACGCGTTTAAATTTCGTCTTAGTAATTTAATTTCAGTTCTTAAATTTATTTTCTTTCAAAACCCTAGTTCATGCTTTTTAATTTTTCAATTCAATTCATCATGTTTATGTTCTTTACTTCGTCAATTGTTCTTGTTATCGTTATAACCATGTCCGGCTAAAACCCTTGCATGCTTGGGGTATGATGAACTCGTAGAAGTAGGTTGTGGGTATGTAATTAAGGTAACTCGTGACGTTAGGTTTTAATTCTCTTAATTAATGAATTCTTAAAATCAATCTTAACTTTACCTTTGAATTTCGTACGAACGTGTTAGGGAGAGGACGGCCACATCACTCTTTAACAACTAGTAGACTTAACTAGAGGGTTTAGAAGGGGTTGATTAATTTGCCGGTTTAGCGAAGGAGGACGACCGCATCACCTTAGTTAAATTAGGGTCTCATTAATTAAGCACAATCTATTAACTTGTTAGTGGATCAGTGAAGTCGAGTGCTAGGGTAAAGTATTAGGGTTTAGAATCTTGAGCTTTCATCTTGCATTCTTTTACTTAGGTTATTTCTTGTAGAGCTGTCAAAGCGGGCCAGCGGGGCGGGGCGAGCTAAAACCCGCAAAAGCCCACCTTTTGGCGGGGCGATGCGGGGCGGGCCAAAAATTTAGCGGGCTGCAAAATCCCAACCCAACCCACTTAATGGCGGGCCGCGGGTTTTGACGGGCCGGCCCACTTTTAATTTTTTAATATATTTTGTTGGGATATGTTTTAGTTTTGATGATTTTCCAAAACAACATGTAATAGGTTTGAAAGCAGTCAGGATAGTATCTTTTATTTCAGGTCAGGCTAGATTAGCTTTCAGTAGAATAGGCTGTTCAGTTGAGGGGGAACTCAGTGAGGGGGAACTCAGCAACATAGCCTGAAGATATCAAGATGACACCCAGAAGAACTGACTGAAGCCATGCCTGCAACCTGAACCAGAAGAGAAGCCTGAAGGATGTCCCACTGAGTGTAAACCGGGTTGATCTAAGCTAGGTCAGGTGGACCACTCAGTGAAGAGCATGATCAAGAGGATCAGTGCTGCACCAAGTAGGCCCTGAAGGTGTCAGGCTACTGTGGTCAGGGAAGTTTGTCATTCAGCCTTATGACAAACTTCTTGGAAATGATCTTCAAACACTCTCTGAAGGACAACTACACTGAAGACGTTCAGTCCACTGAAGATCAACAGTCAGTGAAGGAGGAAGCTACCTAAAGTCAGTGGGTCTTGGTCAACCCACTGAGTCAAAGATCCGTGAATCCAGGCCACGTGGACCAATCAGCACAAGGCAGCAACTCTGACACTGACAAAGGCCGAATTCCAAGAAAAGTGGTTGAAACCATTAAATGTTGGATTCAAATGTATCTTCCCTCCAACGGATACATTTGAATCCCCATTATAAATACAAGCTCTTAGCTTGTTGTTAGAGAGTGTTGTGTTTTGTTTGAGAGTTGTATTGTTGTATCTTGTAAGAAAAACAAACACCTACGAGCTGAGAGTGTGAGTAGTAGCATACGTGCATGGGAGATATAAGGAGGTTCTACTCATATCTATACACTGAGAGTTCACAAATATATACATAAGAGTGCTCAGCTTGTAACTCTAGGCTTAGAGAGGTTTTCCCTATCTTAGCTATTGGCTAACACATTGTAAAGGGAAAACCTCACCTAGTTGGAGAAAACCCTAACCGAAACCAAAACCCTGAGTCAGGCTTGTTGGGAGTAAGTTGTTAGAAGGAGAGAGGCAGCCCAGGGAGTGGCGTGAGTCCAGTTGTAAGTGCACCTTGGCACGTTAAAAACAAGAATCCAAAGGAGTGGATTTCCTGTTAAATCAGGCCGTGGATGTAAGAGCTTGAGTCTCTGAACCACGTTAAACTGAGCGTACTTATCTTTCAAAGTATTTACTAAAGTATTGTGAAAATCAGCTCACTGAGAGCTTTGTTAAGAAAACTTTGGTTAAGCAATCAGGTCAGGGAGATCCCTCTCACTGACCAGATCAGGCAAGGCACTCGAGAGTTCAGTCTCTCGAGTTACTGCCTTGTTGAGAGCCTGAGCTTTCATGTCTCATCACTGACTTGATAGCTCTGACTCTCAGCAACGCAATGACTTGAGTATTTTGTCACTGAACTCTTTCAGAGCGCGACGCGAAGGTTTAAAAAAAAAAAATTTTTTGCTCCTGAATTCCCATTTTGCCCTTCGAAAACGGGACCATCAATTGGTATCAAAGCGGGTTGTTCACATGACCACTGATCCAGTTTTGTTAAGAAAAATGGTCAACCGAATAGATCTTAAACGTTTTTAACTATGGGAATTCCTGCATATTTCAAACTATTACCTGTACTCTGACATTATTCTTGTAATAGAAAATCATTTGGTTAGAGGTTTTGGAATCATCAAAAAGGGGGAAATTGTTGGGATATGTTTTAGTTTTGATGATTTTCCAAAACAACATGTAATAGGTTTGAAAGCAGTCAGGATAGTATCTTTTATTTCAGGTCAGGCTAGATTAGCTTTCAGTAGAATAGGTTGTTCAGTTGAGGGGGAACTCAGTGAGGGGGAACTCAGCAACATAGCCTGAAGATATCAAGATGACACCCGGAAGAACTGACTGAAGCCATGCCTGCAACCTGAACCAGAAGAGAAGCCTGAAGGATGTCCCACTGAGTGTAAACCGGGCTGATCTAAGCTAGGTCAGGTGGACCACTCAGTGAAGAGCATGATCAAGAGGATCAGTGCTGCACTAAGTAGGCCCTGAAGGTGTCAGGCTACTGTGGTCAGGGAAGTTTGTCATTCAGCCTTATGACAAACTTCTTGGAAATGATCTTCAAACACTCTCTGAAGGACAACTACACTGAAGACGTTCAGTCCACTGAAGATCAACAGTCAGTGAAGGAGGAAGCTACCTAAAGTCAGTGGGTCTTGGTCAACCCACTGAGTCAAAGATCCGTGAATCCAGGCCACGTGGACCAATCAGCACGAGGCAACAACTCTGACACTGACAAAGGCCGAATTCCAAGAAAAGTGGTTGAAACCATTAAATGTTGGATTCAAATGTATCTTCCCTCCAACGGATACATTTGAATCCCCATTATAAATACAAGCTCTTAGCTTGTTGTTAGAGAGTGTTGTGTTTTGTTTGAGAGTTGTATTGTTGTATCTTGTAAGAAAAACAAACACCTACGAGCTGAGAGTGTGAGTAGTAGCATACGTGCATGGGAGATATAAGGAGGTTCTACTCATATCTATACACTGAGAGTTCACAAATATATACATAAGAGTGCTCAGCTTGTAACTCTAGGCTTAGAGAGGTTTTCCCTATCTTAGCTATTGGCTAACACATTGTAAAGGGAAAACCTCACCTAGTTGGAGAAAACCCTAACCGAAACCAAAACCCTGAGTCAGGCTTGTTGGGAGTAAGTTGTTAGAAGGAGAGAGGCAGCCCAGGGAGTGGCGTGAGTCCAGTTGTAAGTGCACCTTGGCACGTTAAAAACAAGAATCCAAAGGAGTGGATTTCCTGTTAAATCAGGTCGTGGATGTAAGAGCTTGAGTCTCTGAACCACGTTAAACTGAGCGTACTTATCTTTTAAAGTATTTACTAAAGTATTGTGAAAATCAGCTCACTGAGAGCTTTGTTAAGAAAACTTTGGTTAAGCAATCAGGTCAGGGAGATCCCTCTCACTGACCAGATCAGGCAAGGCACTCGAGAGTTCAGTCTCTCGAGTCACTGCCTTGTTGAGATCCTGAACTTTCAAGTCTCATCACTGACTTGATAGCTCTGACTCTCAGCAACGCAGTGACTTGAGTATTTTGTCACTGAACTCTTTCAGAGCGCGACGCGAAGGTTTAAAAAAAAAAAAAAATTGCTCCTGAATTCCCATTTTGCCCTTCGAAAACGGGACCATCATATTTTTTATTTTTTTAAATTTAAAATATATAATTTTAAAGCTTTAATATATAAAATTCATCAAAATAAAATATAATCAAACAATTTATCTTGATAACTATCATTATAAAAATATTAAAATAAAATTTATTATCTTTAATTAGAAAAATAATTTTCTACAAATTGAAGTTCACAATATATTATAATAATAATTCATAAAAATAGACTCCTACAATTCAATTTCATCATTTATGAACATAAATTTTACAAAATAACCCTAAAAATGATACAATAATAGTGGAAAATGTACAAAAAAAATATAAAAATTTATTTTTTAAAACACTTTTTCTAAGGCGGGCCGGCTCGCCCCAACCCGCCCCCAACCCGTAAAAGCCCGCGACCCAAATGGGCCAGCCCATTTAGGCCCGCTTCCAAACGGGCTAAGAAATCTCTAACCCAACCCTCATTTAAAATATGGCGGGGCGGGCCGGCCCAACGGGCCCAACCCATTTTGACAGCTCTAATTTCTTGCGCGTCACAGTTATTTTGATTATGTACCTGCTCCGTTAGTATACGTAGGGATTCCTATCTTGAGCATCACCATCTCTTATTAGAAAACACAGCTTAAATTCTTGGTTTAATTTTCCTTTTGCATTCGTAGAGTAGTTTAGTTTATTTTTCTCTTTTCGAAAACCAAAAACATTTTACTCATATTAACTACGACGCGTAGATCTTCAGGGATTTATTTGCATACACTTCATCCCTTGGGTTCGATAATACTTGGTCCCTATACTTGCCCATACTACAGTGAACCCGTACTCTTGCGGGGAAGCTACTAGTAAAAGCTAGTATTTTCGATTCAAGTCATCGACGCATGTCCTCAGGCATGCCTGAATTGCCTCCTGTGGTACCAGTAAATCCTGACAAAATCATCCTTTTTGAGCTTCAGTCCCAGAGCTCATGAAAATGACCTCTTTTGCATTCTTCCTTCCTTTATCCAAGTAAGATAAGGATAAGGTAGCATTCCTGGCTCCTGGGGATTTTGTGGCTAGCTGATGTTTCACTTCTTGACTTCTTTTCTCATATGTTGTCACTAATCTCCAGAGCTTAAATTAGGCTCCGAAAAGGTATATTCTGAAAGTACCAAATATCTCTTATAGAGTTCCCCCCGTGATAGGGGGCTACTTGGTCCTTTATCAAGTCTGCATTATTTAGAGCTTTGTGAATTAGTTTCGTGATCTCTGGACAGAGCTTTCCAAATATCATCTCTCTTTACGACTAACAGGGTAAATGGACTTATCTAAAGCCTCTTGTAGGCACAGTCTTTACTCACGATAGGGATTCATTTGGGCATTTTTGGCCTAACGCGATTGCAAGCTCTGAGGTTTGGTTTTATAGCCTCTGAGCATAGCTTTCCATTTTGATTCGACTTCTTTGTGATTGATGTAGTCTGTCCATTCTGGCAGAGCCTACATCAACTACTTCCCCCTATTCCAAGTGATATTCTAAAAAATCTCTTGGAATAAGTCTAATCGGCTCTGAAACGACTCAAAGCTTTCGAAATTCTGTCGTGAGATCTCAAATTCCTGAGCCCTAGGGGGACAATAATCATTTCCCGCCATTTTCCCAATTTGAACTTAAGATGTCATGGGAGCCCTTAGATAAAAAAAGGGCTTCTTCAGCTGTCTTCACTTAAGCCATACACGTGGCGATTTAAAAAAGGGTGGTTCCAGGCCCACTCCCCCACGTACCCGTACGGAAAGGGGTTTTTTCTATTCCCCTTCCCCCTTTTTTCCTTTTCTTCACCTTTTTTTTTCTCTTTCCATTGTCTTTTTTTGATCACCATCTCCGGCGACCACTTACTGCGATCTTCTCCTTCCGAAATCTTGGAGCGAATTTTTCGGCAGGCTCTCGTCCTCCTTACCTTTCTGCGGCCCTTCTAGCTTCAGTGAGGTATTTTCCCTTTTCATTACTGCTCATTCTACTGTTGTTGTTTTTTAAGCATTATCATTTCAAAACTTCCTCCCTTTTCTAGCGAGAGCCCGGCGGCGCCGACGCCACTTAGGGCTTCGAAACGGTTAGTTGTTCTAGGCTTACCAACGGCTTGTTCTTCTTCTAGGTCTAGTAGGTCTTTTAACCCTAATCGTCCTCTTTTTCACGAATTTCTTCGCAAAGCGAATAAAATAAACATGATTTTTCGTCTGTTGGTGATCAAATTTTATCGGGTGGATTAGTGACTGTTTAAGTTCGGTTTATTGATCATCAATCAATTACGTGTGATTGGTTACCACCGTAAATGGTAAATCGAGGGTCGGGTTATGAACTTGTAAATATGAAAATCGAAATCGAGATAATTTCGTATGTGTGTACGTTTAGATGCGTTAGTGTGTGTTTTTGGGAGTGTTTACGAATTTGAACTTGTATTTCTTAAGCTGGAGAACAACTATTTATAGAGACTAGCAAGCATGAGGTGTTCTTGACTCTTGGTCTCCCTTGCCTGCATGCTTGACATGTGTCTCTTTGACCTTATCTAAGCTGAATCTTAGTTACAAAGTCTTCTTTGGTCTTATCTCGGACTCATTGTTGTTCGCTTAGGTCGGCTTGACGGATCTTGATGATTCTCCAAATGAAAATTGTTCGCCTCTTGGCTTTATTTAGCTTGGCTTTGGGATTTTAGTCCTTTGTTCACTGGTACACATCTTAATTGTGTTGTATCATAGTTTGATCAAGTTGTTCGTCATTGGCGACTTCACAGTTGGCTCATTCTTGGTCTCGGGTCTTAATACCTGTTCGCTTATTAGTTGTTCGTCGATGGAGTTGTTCGTCATTTTAAACACCTCCCGGATTGGTAGATGCACCCCAATCCTGATTTTCTTTGCTCAAGCCCTTAATTCTTGTTCGCTCCATGCTGGATGATGTTCGCCTATCAACATCGTCAATCTAATTTAACTCCCGAAGAACTAGGAATTATAAAGTGGGGTTTAGAGCCACATCCAGATTTCATTATTGAACTTCCACAGCCCGGTGAGAGGCCCAATTACGTCGTGTACCCTTCACTTGCCTTTTGGGATCCTCAGATCTTAGCAGAGCTGCGTTTTCCTGTTTGCCCATATCTCGCTAAAATATGCAACCTGTATCAGATTTCTTTGAACCAGTTAAAACCATCAGCTATAAGGTTAGCTCTGTCCTTTTATATAGTGTTTGAAATCAATGGGGGGTTTCCCACGGCCGAATTATTTCACTTCCACTACGATCTCAAGCGGAGAGAAAAATTCTATTACTTCAGTTCCTTTCCTAGTGGCTTGGCTAAATTCATAGGTAAACCTTCTGGTCTTGATTGTTGGTCCCAAAAAGGTTATCCAGCGGAAACGTTTTATACTTAATTTTTAAGAAAAAACCCGTTTATAATAAATAGTGCTAGAATGAAATATGCAGAAATCTTAAAGTGCAGAAAATAAAGAACACAAGGATTTATAGTGGTTCGGACAACAGGTCCTACGTCCACTCTCCCTTTCTTCAAAGGGGACTTACTCTCTCTCCAACCAACTTACTTACTTACTGGAATTTCCGAAGTACCAGTTCCTTCGTACAACTGCTTACAACAACCTTATCTAACAAGATGAACAGGTTGAGTAATAATCCAACTAAACTCCTAAAAGAGTGTATATAAACTAGAAAGGACAAAGGTGAGTGATTGGAAGAGTTCGTGTGTTCTTGGTGTGCTCTCGCGCGACTCTTGTCTGTTGAACTAATCCAAGCACTCCTATTTATAGTTGTAGAATAAACTAGCCGTTGGAAACTAGTAATTCAAACAACCATAATTGGAGGGATATAATCAATCAAAGATTGATTATATGATTGATTAGTTGACTTCAATCAAGCAATCAATCAATCAGATCCTCCATCAGTTGACTATCCAGATTGCCTCTTCTCCATCAAGGATCTCCAAAGTCTTCTTGTCTACAGATTACTACGAAGCTGCAGGGAGGGTGAACTAATCCGTCACACTCATCTGATCAGGACTCGTCTGGTCTGGGGTCTTCTGATCTGGTCTCATCTGGCAGGTAACACTTCTGCTCTGGTCCTCATCTGGGAGAGGTCTTCTGGTCAGACTCCTCTGGTCGGACTCCTCTGGTCGGACTCCTCTGGTGACTCCTCTGGTCAGGCTCCTCTGGTCAGACTCCTCTGGTCAGGCTCCTCTGGTCAGGCTCCTCTGGTCAGGCTCCTCTGGTGACTCTTCTGGTCAGGCCTGGACACCTTATCTGGTCACCTCTCATCTGGTCACCTCATCTGGTCTGCACAGATTTCTTCCCCCTTAACCAAAGACCTATTCTAGACCAAGACTAATCTGTAGCTGACTAACAGGTTCAGCTAGTCCTATTACAAGTTCTTGTTTTAACATCTTCAAAACATCTAATCTATATCCTAACATTGATTCTCACTGGAAAGATAGCTTTTTCATAGTCACTCCTCGCTCCGGCCAATGACCCTTTTATTGCGATCCGGAAGGATGGCAATATGAAGTTCCAGACCCTCTCAAACCGTCGCTTACCCCCGAGAAAATCACCCCTCCAGCCGCTTGGGAATTGATGATATATCTAAATTATATTACAGGCAGGAAGGGAAAACCTAAAGTTCTTTGTTGAAAGACATTGTTGTTCTCTTTAGCTTCGGATTTTTGGGTTCTGCAGCTCATTCTCCTCCCGGAGCTGGCATTTACTTTACTCCTATGACCTTTCCTTCTGGGCATAATCTATTATTTTCATCTATTCATGTGCTGCGCATGTTTTATTGTGCAGATATGAGCTGGGAAAATGCACTCATTTTATCGAATGATGATGATGCACTTCCCAATCCCACTGCTTCTCTCCAACCAAGGCAAATAAAAGAAGAAGGTTCCTCTGCTACTGCCCACACATATGAGATCTATGCTTCCTCTATAGACCCCATAAATGTCGTCCATGTTCAAGCGATACTAGCTTCAGAGGGAACTGAGAAAGCTAAAGATAAAATCTCTCATCAAACCCGTGGGAAAAGAGTGGCTACTCCGGGTTCCTCTGCCAAGCTTCCTTCTAAGCGAAAGAAATTGACCAAGTGTGACTTTTCTGATTCGACTAAGCTCGAGGGTCTAACCTCTAACGATCTTTTGCACGATCCTTCTCTTCCAGTGGAAGACAAATGTGTACTGTTTCTCAAATCTCTCAAAGTATTGGACCATGGCTCTTCTACTGCTCCTCTGTCTCCATATCAGTTAAAGGGCTCTATGTCCCATAAGTTGGTTGAGGTAAAGGTCTTGACCTCATAAGTTGGTTGAGGTAAAGGTCTTGACCTTTTCTCTTATTCACTTTATTCTTTAGACATGTTCCTAGTCTATTGGATTTCTTTTTCTTTTCAGTTCTTAGACTTACAAGCCCAATTCTTTGATTCATATCATTCTACTTCTGCTGCAAAGCTTCAACAAGAATTAGCTAAAAAAGAACAGGAATTGTCTTGCAAGGACCTGGATCTTGCCCAGGCTAAAGAGGCAATAGACAAGGCTGATGTTCTTACAACTGAACAAGCCTCTCATATCTCTTCTTTAGAAAAGACTCTCTGTCAAGAGAGGGGGTATTTTTCCAAGGGTCTGGTGGAAGGCATTGACAGATGCCGAAAAAAACTCTTAGGGACTAGTTTGGGACAAGAGTTCCTCAAGGAACTGATTGAGGAGTCTCTCAGAGCCTACCATCAAAGCCCCATATTTCTGTATCACATGGGCCCTCACTTGGGTCATGTTGTCAGACAAGGCTTCAATTATGCCGTCTCCCAAGCTGAGGAAAAAGGTTTTACTGAAAAACTAAGTTTCTCTCGAGCAAAGCAACATCTCACCCCCTCTCCTCACTTCAAAGGAGATCCTAATGGGAAGGCAGATTACTCTTAGTTCCCTCCTGTGGTGTAAAAAATGGCCATGAAACTAGCGCAGAAGGTGGAGATTTCACTAGATCTGCCACAGATGGAGTCTCATCTGCATGACCTTATTTTCAGAGCCTTCAAGTTCCACAATTGCCCCTTCTTTGCCAGAGATCGCTGCCATTTCTGGCCCTGTTCCTAAGCCATCCACTTTTCCAATTCGTGAAAACGACCTTTCTGAGCCCAAGATGGATGATCCCCAGAAAGAGTAGAGGACTGGACCTTGAGGGTCATCTCTGCTATTCTATCTACACTTTTATTTTCTTTTCTGTTTAGAGCATGTGTGCTCTTTCTGGATATTGCCTTCCGTGTTATTTCATTGTACTTATGCACTCTTATGCTTTTGATGCTACAACTATCTCTCCAAATATATCCTATGTATGCTTGGATGTTTTGTCGTTATGCTTTCTGAAGTGCAGGCTGCCTTCTTTAATGTATGATCTTTTTCTTATTTATCATGATATGCTTTGAAAAAATTTCAGAATTTTTATTTTACCGGCTCTGGAGAGTTGATGCTAAAGCATACTCACTCCTTCTGGTTTTTATTTCTAACTTCTTTGAAATAAAAATTCAGGATTTTCATTTTATCAGCTCTGGAGAGGTGATGCTAAAGCATACTCCCTCCTCTAGTTTTTATTTCTAACTTCTTTGAAATAAAAATTCAGGATTTTCATTTTATCAGCTCTGGAGAGATGATGCTAAAGCATACTCTCTCCTCTGGTTTTTTTTCTAACTTCTTTGAAATAAAAATTCAGGATTTTCATTTTATCAGCTCTGGAGAGGTGATGCTAAAGCATAATCCCTCCTCTGGTTTTTATTTCTAACTTCTTTGAAATAAAAATTTAGGATTTTCATTTTATCAGCTCTGGAGAGGTGATGCTAAAGCATACTCCCTCCTCTGGTTTTTATTTCTAACTTCTTTGAAATAAAAATTCAGGATTTTCATTTTATCAGCTCTAGAGAGGTGATGCTAAAGCATACTCCCTCCTCTGGTTTTTTTTTTCTAACTTCTTTGAAATAAAAATTCAGGGTTTTCATTTATCAGCTCTGGAGAGATGATGTTAAAGCATACTCTCTCCTCTGGTTTTTATTTCTAACTTCTTTGAAAAAATATTCATGGTTTTCATTTTTTCCACTCTAGAGAGTTGAAATTCGTTCTTTATTTTCATCTCTCAGATGTGATTCGATAAGTGCTATGGTTTGTAAACTGTGCATTTAATTTTCAGTTGCTATCCATGCTTAATTCGTATTAAGACTCATAGGATGTAAATTCAAAAAATTTGTACTCAGCAAAGTTTGGCTAAGGATCCGTCAGAGCAGTGGAGGGTGGCTCTGGTGGCTTTTCATTGAATTTCAAAGATACGATGATGTAAACAATCTGTGCTTACATGCTTTGATTGAAAAACTGATAAAAGATCTAAACATGATCAGACATAGTACTTCTTCATGTTGCTCACGTTCCAAGGACGTGGCATTCTCTTTCCATTCTGATATGTTAGCTCATACGCTCCCCCAGCCAGCACGTGGGTGACTACATATGGGTCTTCCCAATTTGGTTCTAACTTTCCAGTCGGTTTGAGTGCGTCAGCTCTGCGCAACATAAGATCTCCTTCTGCGAATTTTCTGACTCTCACACGCTTGTTGTAAACAGCTCTCATTTGACTCTTGTACCGTTCGGCTATGACACGAGCCATCTCCCGCTGTTCATCTATCATATCTAGATTCTCCCTTAACAACTTTGGATTCTGGTCTTCATCATAACTCAAGATTCTGTGAGTTTCCATTCATATCTCTGCTGGGATCACAGCTGTAGACCCATACACAAGATTGAAAGGCGACTCTCCTGTAGCAGTTCTTGGACTTGTTCGGTAAGCCCAGAGGACGGAGTCCAACTCTTCCACCCAATTTCCACTAGCTCCCGAGAGCCTGGTCCTGATTCCATCCACGATAGTTCGATTAGTGACTTCCACTTGCCCATTAGCTTGTGGATGAGCCATTGATACAAATCTCTAATTGATTTTCATCTCTGAACACCAAGCTTGGACTTTAGAGCCTGCGAACTGCGTACCATTGTCTGAAACTAGGACCCTAGGGACCCCAAATCTGTTGCATATATTCTTCCATAAGAACTTGATGATGGCTGGTTCATTGATCTTCTTTATAGCTTCAGCCTCTACCCACTTACTAAAATAATCAACTGTTGTGATTAAAAAGGCTCTGCCCCCCGAAGCAGTTGGGAATTTACCCACAATGTCAATGCCCCATTTGTCAAACAGGCATGGGGAGTACATAACTCCCAATTCCTCTGCTAGGATGTGGATCAAGGGGCCATTTCTCTGGCACTTGGCACATCTCTTCACTAGCTCTTTCGCGTCTCTAGTGAGAGTTGGCAAAAATAACCAGCTCTTAACACATTTCTCACCAAATCTTGAAAACCAGTATGACTCCCCCCACAACCTTCATGCACTTCTCTCAACACATAGTTCCCTTCTAGGTTAGATAAACACCTCAAGTATGGTTGAGAGAATGATCTCTCGTACAAGTATTCACCCATCATGCAATACTTGACATACATCGCTTTCTTGGGGATGTTTGGCTTGTCAAACCTCTGCCCTGTTTTCAAGAAGTGAATGATAGGGGCTCTCCAATCATCCTCTTCATCGATTGATCCCACATCTAGGGTTGACAGTTGACTTTCAGTTGTCAATAATATGATTTTTCCTTTAGCTCCTTCTTCTGCAGAGCTTGCCAATTTAGCTAAGTAGACAGCTTTCTGGTTTTCGGCTCTGGGTATCTGCTCAATTTTTACTTTCTCAAACTTGGCTCTGATCTGCTCAGCTAATTTAACATACTTTGCCATTTACCATCATTTTTCTCATATGTACCCAACAGTTGTTGAGTGGCCAATTGGGAATCAGTGTACACAAATGCTTTTTGTTCTCCCAACTCCCATAACATCTGCATTCCTCAGATTAGAGCTTCATACTCAGCCTCATTGTTTGAAGTTCTGAATTCAAACTTTATGGCGAACTGTAATTCTTCCTCTGCAGGGAGCATAATCACAATTCTTGCTCCACACCCATGCATTGATGAGGATCCATCAATATATGCCTTCCAGAACTCTGACTCATGAGCTTTGGTTGTTTTTTGGATGAAGTCAGCCAGAGCTTGAGCTTTAATAGCGGCTCTGGGTTCAAATTCAACATCATATTCTCCCAACTCTACAACTCACTTTACCATTCTCCCAGACAGTTCTGGTCTCCCCATTGTCTGCCGCAGAGGTAGGTTGGTTCTCACAATTACCTTCTGAGAAAGAAAATATGGACTGAGCCTCCTTACCGTCACCATTACAGCCAGAACTGATTTTTCTATTTTAGAGTATCTTGCTTCTGGCCCCTGAATAGCTTTGCTCATATAGTATATGGGTATCTGCTTCACCCCATCTTCTCTGAGGAGAACTGAACTCAGAGCATGTTCTCCTATAGAGAAGTATAAGTACAAAGTTTCCCTCGCACTGGCTTCGGTAGAAGGGGTAAACTTGTCAAGTGCTTTTTCAGTTCTTCAAAAGTTTTTTGACATTCATTGTCTCATTCAAATTTAGATCCCTTTCGCAAGATCTTGAAAAATGGCAGGCTTCTTTCTGCCGACCGAGAGATAAAACGACTCAAAGTTGTGATTCGTCCATTCAACCTTTGCGTCTCCTTCAAATTTTGAGGTGTATGCATGTTGAGAATAACTTTCACCTTGGCTTGATTTACCTCAATTCCTTTGGGGGTGACCATATATCCAGGAACTTTCCACATCTTACACCAAAAGCACACTTTGTGGGATTGAGTCTAATCTGATAAGATCTAATCACACCGGAGACCTCCTCAAGATCTACTGCATGATCCACAACTTTAAAAAATTTCACCAACATGTCATCAATGTACACACTTCCATATTTCGACCGATCTGCTATCGAAAAACTAGGTCCACCATTCTCTGGTATGTAGCTCCTGCATTTTTCAAACCAAATGATATTTTCACATAGCCATAGGTGCCACATGAAACAACGAAGCTAGCTCTGGGCACATCTTCTGGGTTCAGCCATATCTGGTGGTATCCTTGGTACGTATCCATCATGGATAGAAGCTAACAGCCAGAAGTAGAGTCTACCAGCAGATCAATCCTCGGTAATGGGTAGTGATCTTTTGGGCAAGCTCTGGTCAGATCCCGAAAGTCGATACACATACGCCAAGAACCATTCCCTTTTGCCACCATCACTGCATTGGATAGCCATTCTGGGTATTTCACTTCTTCGATATGCTTTGCCTTTAACAGCCTCTCCACTTCTTAATCACTTTATCTTTTTCAAGCCCAAACTGCCTTAATTTTGTTTCACGGGCATGACCTCAGGATCTACATTCAAGCGATGCAGGGCCACCCTAGGGTCAATCCCCACCAGATCTTCAAGTTGAAATGCGAAGAGATCTGCATTTCTTTGCAAATAATTAATGACAGCTTCCGCCACATCATGTGACATCTGTGTTCCGACACGGGTAATAAACCCTTGTTTGCTAGGAAACAACTCCACAGGTATGAGTTCTTCCTCTGGTTTGATTTACAGCTCTGGCTCCTCTTCCATCAGCTCTACACATCTCAACTTTTTTCCTGTAGGATCATTCCCTCGATTCTGATGTCCTGAGAATGTGTGTGCCGCTTTCTTAACAGTTTTATCATAACACTTTCGTGAGTAGATTTGATCGCCCACAAGCTCTCCCACTTCATTTCCTACCAGGAACTTCAACTTCATGTGAAAGGTGGAGACCACAACTTGAAAGAGGTTCAGAGATGGTCTTCCCAGGGTCACATTATATGTTGATGGAACATCTACAATTAAGAAATTCACCATCTTTACATTGGAGATGGGAGGCTCTCCAAAACGGACCTGGAGAGATACCTACCTTTAGGATCAATAACGCCTCCCGTAAACCCAAAAATAGTCATCTCTATCGGCTTCAACTCTACATTGAGATTCATCTTAACAAAGCAATCATGGAACATAATATCTACAGAGCTTCCAGTATCTGTGAAGATCCTGGCTACATCATAACCACCAATCTTTGTGGTCATTACCAAGGCATCGTTATGTGGCCTCAGTATAGATAACTCATCCTCTAGCCCGAATTGGATGTTGGGTGTGTTTCCCATTCCTTTCACCTCGTGAACATCCTCTTTGTGCCAAAGGCGAGCTGCTCTCACAGAGGCTCTTCTGGCTCTATGAGAGTCTCCATCTGTCGTCCCTCCTACTATCATATGGATAAATCCCCTCTTGTGACCAGGCCATCTTTCTTAGGTGGCTATGTGACTTGAATCGAAAATACTAGCTTTCTACTAGTAGCTTCCCCGCAAGAGTACGGGTTCACTGTAGTATGGGCAAGTATAGGGACCAAATATTATCGAACCCAAGGGAAGGTATGTATGCAAATAGATCCCTGAAGATCTACGCGTCGTAGTTAATATGAGTGAAATGTTTTTGGTTTTCGAAAAGAGAAAAATAAACTAAACTACTCTACGAATGCAAAAGGAAAATTAAACTAAGAATTTAAGCTGTGTTTTCTAATAAGAGATGGTGATGCTCAGGATAGGAATCCCTACGTATACTAACGGAGCAGGTACATAATCAAAATAACTGTGACGCGCAAGAAATAACCTAAGTAAAAGAATGCAAGATGAAAGCTCAAGATTCTAAACCCTAATACTTTACCCTAGCACTCGACTTCACTAATCCACTAACAAGTTAATAGATTGTGCTTAATTAATGAGACCCTAATTTAACTAAGGTGATGTGGTCGTCCTCCTTCGCTAAACCGACAAATTAATCAACCCCTTCTAAACCCTCTAGTTAAGTCTACTAGTTGTTAAAGAGTGATGCGGTCGTCCTCTCCCTAACACGTTCGTACGAAATTCAAAGGTAAAGTTAAGATTGATTTTAAGAATTCATTAATTAAGAGAATTAAAACCTAACGTCACGAGTTACCTTAATTACATACCCACAACCTACTTCTACGAGTTCATCCTACCCCAAGCATGCAAGGGTTTTAGCCGGACATGGTTATAACGATAACAAGAACAATTGACGAAGTAAAGAACATAAACATGATGAATTGAATTGAAAAATTAGAAAGCATGAACTAGGGTTTTGAAAGAAAATAAATTTAAGAACTGAAATTAAATTACTAAGACGAAATTTAAACGCGTTCAAGAACAAAGATCTGAAGAAACTAAACTAAAAAGTAAAAACCGTGATGTGAATTCGTAAAGGAAAACCTCAAAACGTAAAATTAAAGCTTGCTCCTCTTTCTCTCTCTAAAAACTAAGTCTAAAGTGATTTTGTAAGTGATGATTCGTGAATAATCTCTTCAAAACGTGTTCGGGGAGGTATATATAAGCAACGGGTTGAGTCGGGATCTCATGGGCCAAAATTCCGCGCTTGCTCGTGCACTGCTCGTGCACTAGTGCACGAGCTCCTTCAACTCGAGCACTTCAAAACGTCCAGAGAGCCAAAACTGCACGACCAGCCTAGCTCGTGCACTAGTGCACGATCGGCTCTTGCTCGTGCGCTATGCACGAGTTGCATCCTCTCGTGCGCTATGCACGACTGCTCGAGCGCTAGTGCTCGAGCTCCTCTAGCTTGTGCACTCCAATGATACTTTTGCTCCCTCGAACTAGTACTTTTCGTATTTCTTCGATATCTTCTCATCCGGGCGTCCGTTTGAGTCGATTCAAAGTCCTACGAACTCCTCTTTTCGCCCTCTATTCATCTATGAGCATCTAAGAGACAAATTCATTAGTTTATGAAAATGATACGCAAATGACTCTAAATACTCAACAAAATCAACTAAAACTAGGGCATTTCGAGTGACGAATCATGACAATTTCACGCCCAATCACTATGCCACCTCTTTGCCTCTCTCCCCATCATCCTTCCTTTTTTTATTTCTGTCTCTCTCCTTTTTCACAAACTCCACCAAGTGTCCGTCTCTGATCAACCTCTCAATGGCATCTTTTAAATGTCTGCATGAGTTAGTATCATGCCCATAATCATTTTGAAAATAACTGTACAACTCTGACCTAGGATGACGAGGTCCCATTTTTACCGAGGATAGGAATTTGAACTTTGGGTGATCTGCAACTACTTCCAACATCTCTGCTGGTTGCATAGTCAGCGGAGTATACAATTCGAACCTTTCCTGGAGGGGTTTCAACCTCATATATCTTCCCTTATCTTTCTCTTTCGCACTTTTTTTCTTATCTGGCGTTCTCCTAACTGGAGCATTCTTTTCTGTGATCTCTTCTTTTAGAAAATATGTGGCCTCTTCAAAATTGATGTACTTGTCAGCTCTCTGCTGCAGCTCGTCAAAGGTATCAGGTGGCTTCTTAGCCAGAGATTTGAAAAGACCTCCTCCCCTTAAGCCTCTCGCTAGAGCGTTAATCTTAACCTCATCAGTGGCGGTAGGCACTTCCAGGGCAACTTCATTCAAATGAGAGATGTAATCTCTCAAGCTCTCTCGGGTGTCCTGCCTGATATTTATCAGAGACAGAGAAATTTTATGTATTTTCCTTGCACTGGTAAACTGGTGCAAGAAAAGTGTGCTAAGCCCTCTAAAGAAATGCACAGATTCATTGGGCAATTGGCTGAACCACGTTTGAGCAGATCCCATCAAAGTGGTTATAAACACTCGGCATTTCATGCCATCAGTGTGCTAATGGAGCAAAGCTCCATTTTCAAATCTTAATAAATGATCCTATGGATCAGTGGTGTCATTATACTCATAGGCCAGAGTTTTGAAATTCGTGGGCAGAGGGTCCAAGAGGATTTTCTCCGAAAATGGAGATCCGTCTTGCCTCATTCTTTGCTTCCCAGTCTTTTCACACTATTTTTTCATCTCTTCCACGTCTTTTCTTAAAGACGCCAACTCTCGATTGGTACCACTTCTACAGTGGATAGTGCTCTGAGTTTTAGAATCAGTATCCTCCTTTGACTCATACTCATCATACTCAACTAAAGGGGGTCTCTGTTCAACAGCCCTGGCGGCTCTGACTGCAGCTATGGTTTCTCTTGGGGTTGCACCCTCCCAGATTTACTCTTTCTTCCCTGGTGGCGGTCCTACCGGCAGCTGGTCTGCCAAAACTGGTTCTCACGTTGGTCTCCCCTGGGACGTCTCCCGGGGGGGAAGACAATGAAATGTTTTTGGGCATCCAGACCCTGGTGTCCTGAGCCACATTGAAGACTCTAGGACGAGGCGCACTCGGGGCCTGAGGTCCGAGCACATCACGTGCCCAGGGTTCATTCATATTCAAACATTGAGGAGCTCCCTGGGTGGGAGTCTTTTCTGTCACAGCTGATCAACTGCACGTTTAATCAATGTTCTCAACTGTTCAATTGTCAATGGGATCAGTGCTGAAGTGTTCTAAATCGGCGTAGTCTCTGGATGTTCCTCATCCACTACTATGACCGCATGAGTGGTCACATCTTCCGAGGTACTCAAGCCTCCTACCACATTCGTGCTCGTTGGAGTATCCATAGGAGCCGTGGTAGTGTCGTCAAAATCCTTTCCTAGATCTCGAGGAGTAGGATTTGTCATTTCTGAGAGCCGGAGAAAAAATAGCAGCTTAGTTTATAGTTTTCACAAAACACATATTTACACCTCTTATATTCAGATCTCAGAGATATACATTTATGAACACATATTAATCAACACACAATAGTTATTAGTACAGAGTTAACATTTCAGAGATAAATTTTTTTTATAAGCTCTGAACAGATATCACAATTTTACGCGTTGCTAAAAAATAATAATAACATTTTTTGGGAACTTTGTAAATTTTCAAACGGATCAACTCATGTGTTGAGAACAAATTTTTTGAAAAATAAAGTTGTCAGATAACACCATGTGGATAGATCTGCACCTTCATAACGTGATTCATGCCAAGTCATCCTCATAAAGGTGTTATTTCATTTTTTTACCAAAGAAACGATATTTTTCCTTACAGATTCAAAAAAGACAGACCATATTCATACTATGACAACATATTTTGGTATGGATCTAGCATTTTCATAACAAAAATGACCAAAAAGAAAAGTTGTAACACATGAAGATACTCATATTCATGAAGATTTTTTCCAGAAAAAACAGAGGACAAAAAATAGCAGTGTATAACTTCACAATTCTCACTCAAGATTCATGAAAGAAAATGAGAAAAACTCACATCAAAACTCAATTTAACCACATACGACGCCAGTTGATGAGTGCAAACTCAAGACAACACAAATCAAGCAAGTATTTGATGAAATATTGAGAATATTATCTCTCTGTAAAATTAAGAACACGAGAGAGAAGGCTGAATAAAGGTCTATAGAGCTCAGGATGGAAGCCTCCAGTGACAGCTTGAATCTATGACGGAATTCCTGCACAAAGTCGGGCCGGAGAGGGCTCTGGTGTCGACCCTCCGATGCCTAAGTCAGCAAACTTGCTATGGAAGAAAAATCATAGCTGAAACTAAAAATATGAGTGAGTTAAAAGCGAAGATACCTTGTGAAGGAGAAGGAAAACATGTATTTATACCTTTGATTTGTGAGGGCAAAACAGTAATCTCGTCTTTGTTGCCTAATTATTCTTGGGTCCACTTGGGGGTTTAGGAGTCCCAAAGGCCGACGCGTGTCCTCAGGCATGCCTGCATTGCCTCCTGTGGTACCAGTAAATTCTGACAAAATCGTCCTTTTTGAGCTTCAGTCCCAGAGCTCATGAAAATTACCTCTTTTGTATTCTTCCTTCCTTTATCCAAGTAAAATAAGGATAAGGTAGCATTCCTGGCTCCTGGAGATTTTGTGGCTAGATGATGTTTCACTTCTTGACTTCTTTTCTCATATGTTATCACTAATCTCTAGAGTTTAAATTAGGCTCTGGAGAGGTATATTCCGAAAGTACCAAATATCTCTCATAGAGTTACTGCCGTGATAGGGAGCTACTTGGTCCCTTATCAAGTCTTTATTATTTAGAGCTTTATGAATTAGTTTCGTGATCTCTGGACAGAGCTTTCCAAATATCGTCTCTCTTCACGACTAACAAGGTAAATGGACTTATGTAAAGCCTCTTGTAGGGGCCTGCTTCCACGGTCTTTACTCACGATAGGGATTCATTTGGGCATTTTTGGCCTAACGCGATTGCAAGCTCTGAGGTTTGGATTTATAGCCTCTGAGCAGAGCATTCCATTTTGGTTCGACTTCTTTGTGATTGATGCAGTCTACCCATTCTGGCAGAGCCTACATCAACAAGTAAGCATGATAATTACAATTTTTTTTAAATTTTCGTCGCATGCGCGTGTGACGTACTCTGATTTATTTCTCTTATGTCATTTATGAGTGATGTAGGCTAAGCCAGAGATGACTTCCCACCATCAAGTCTGTGAAAGAATGACACTCATCAGAGGAGAAGCTCTGAGTAGAGCTTGTAAAGAGCTCTAGAGCCGGAACGTACGAAGGCCGAGAGATAGGCCAAAAAGGGGGCTTACTCGCATATACATACCTTCAATGGTGTGTTAACCCGATATGAACATATTTAATCCAGAGCTAGTCACGGCTCTGGGGTAATCGTCTCTGAATCGAGACCAAAACTAGGAAAACATGTCTGAGGTAGGCTCTGCCAGAATTGGCATACTACATCAGTTATAAAGAAAGAAGTTACTTGTCAGACTTTGCCAGAATTAGCATACTACATCAGTTATAAAGAAAGAAGTTACTTGTCAGAATAATAAGCTCTGGGCAGAGCTTGCAAAACTGAGCAGCAGAGCTTATGAAAATAATAATAGTCTAATAAAAGCCTGAATAAATTCTTACTACCTTGGGGGTGATGCCCAA
This sequence comes from Ballota nigra, assembly GCA_947034835.1. NCBI lineage: Eukaryota > Viridiplantae > Streptophyta > Magnoliopsida > Lamiales > Lamiaceae > Ballota > Ballota nigra. The sequence goes on from OX344730.1 coordinate 28,769,135, forward strand.
TGCTTTTGGAACGTATCTCTCCAGAGCCTATTTGGGCTCTGGAACTGGTAACAATGAACGAACAAAGGAATAAGTGTTAATCAGTTATGAGCTCTTTAAGAACAGTGAGCATTATCTTTTCCTCTGATGTCATTTGAGCAATGGAAGAAGAATACAATACAAATGTCATTTTCCCGTCTCTGGATTAATGTCATAAATAATCCAGAGATATCAAGAACAATATGTATTACTTGAAGTACTAATATCAGCCATATGGGACACTTGGCAGAACCACACAAGTCTGTGGTCCTAGTGGTCCCCAAACCAATTAGGGCAACATTAAGAGATTGACTCTTATGCCCCTCAGAGACACAAATATAAATACTCTCTCCCTTCACCATTTCAAGGTATGTTTTAACCTAAAATCACTCCTCTTGGCTGCGTTTATCACTATTTTTCCATGACAATCTGAATGTCTTGAGCGTCGGAGGACCGACGCCGGAGCCTCCTCCAGCCCGGTTTTGTGCAGGTTCACGGCCGGAGTTTTCTGCTGCTGTTCGAGAGCTGATTCCACAGAAGATCCAGAGACGAACTGGAGCTTGTTTATAGCTTCTTGAGGGCATCCTCAAGAAATGCTTTCTTATCTCTTTGATTCTTTGAATATTGTTGATGTGCTTCATTTTGCATGCATCAGCTGGCCCCGTCTGTGGGAAATCCGGGCTGAGACGTAAGGATTTCCACAAAATCGGGTGAAATCTTGTTGAATACACAAGACCCGTTCAAGAATTTCATCAGAATTTTGAAGCTAAGTTTTCGTCCTTTTAAGCTTTTTTCAAGCTAGAAGTGGCAATTTTGTGTTTGATGTTACCCCTATTTTGTGTCTCCACCGACATGATTTTTTGGAAATTTTAAAGTTTAATTTCCTGAAATTTATTGTAAATATGTAGCAATCTGGGATTTATTTTCCTATTTGATTGCAGCAAATATAGGCTGACGAGAAATGCCCGTAGCCCTAATTCCAATTTGGGGACAATTTAAAAAAAAAAAAAAGAGGAAATGGGCGTGAATCGCAGCCCTGTTCGAATCTGCCTGTGAATCAGGTCAAAGCCACCGCACCACTAGGGACGGCCGCTGTCGCACCTCCCAACCGCCGAGGAATCGACCGCCAACGCTGGGTCTAGCCGTGATGAGCTCCATTGTGGAGCCCCCCCCTCTTTCACGCACTGCCGCCTCGACAGGGGCGACCAGCGCTGCTTCTGTAGCCATTCGCTTGGACCAGCGCCTCCTCGGTGGCTTTTTCGGTGGGGTCCGCCTTCATGACCAAGGCGCCGTACCACTGCGCCGAGATAGCCCCTGCTCCAACGCCCGGTCGGGCTGTTGTTTCCAGTGCAATCAGCCGCAACCTGTGGCCTGATGTGTCCTGTGATTCGATTCCGGGATTGCAATGGATGGAGGTAATTCTATAATCTTCCGCCGTAAATGCTTGATTTCCAGTAAATGAACGGAAAATTGAGAAGCCTTGTTTAGGCAGAATTTTGCGATAATTACTTGCTGATTATTACTGTTTCTGGTGAGATTTAGAGTATGTATATGCCATTCTTTGAATTGAGTGGTGAAAAATTCCATTGAAACATGGATGAATTGAGGTAGCAGGAACTTTGATATCTTCTTGTGGCTTGTTATCTGATGTGTGAATTGCTAAATAATGGTAACAGGGGCGTGAATATATAGGCATTCATGAAAATAATAGGAATTATGCCCAAAATCTCTGCATATTTATTGATAATGCTTGATTAGTGAGATATGGCACCTCTTTTTCTCCCGTTTTAATTGAGTTACGGAGAATGCTTATATGCTGTTTAAATGTGCTTATTATCTATAATCAATGAGGATTTCCAGTGTTGATTAAAAGAAACTTGAATTGAAATGATTAGCCAATAAGTTGAAGGTTGTGTGCTGCTTGATTCGAAGTGCTAGCAGGGTTAAATGTGAAGTCTGAGTATATCTATTATGCACACCACTTGTTTGGCTGAATAGGTCGTGGCTACTGCTTGGCCCCTCTTGGAGAAGTGACTCATTCTTTCAATATAATATTTTGCTCAATTATTGAACGTGTATGATATGATATGAATGTTGTAGCGAGCATGTGTGATTGAATGTGCTTAGCTTTGTTGAGATGTATACATGATTAGCATAGAAGAAACGAGCATATATGTGCATATATATATGGACATGAGAATTCTTTGGCTAAATATGAATTTGAAACTTGCATGATGAAGTGTGTTTTAGTCAAGCACGATTATTTTGAAGTGTGAAATAAGGACCACTTACGGGGTCTCGAGTTTATAAATTTGGAACCGACTATACACGCACTTATGATGCATATTTGTACGTGATAAAATGTGATTGTCGAACAATTAGTCTAATAATTGTGTGACTGAATTCGTTTTACGATTTGTACTTAGAATTTGTTATTTCTAAGTGAACTTCGATATGATAAGTAATTATCTAGTGCAAAGAAAAATGGGTCGATTCCTAATGATTTTGTTTGTTTTCTCTGAGGGAAAATGTTTATGATTTTCGCATCGAGAAAAATGCAAATGTTCGAGGGAAACTCATGGAAGGATGAATTCCGCTCCACTGAAAGGAAGGGGGTGTGGAGTCCATGGTTAAACGGACTCTGTCAGATCACGCTGGATAATCCAAGATAAGTATTTCAGTCCCTTATTATGTGACCTGAAATCGATGTGTTGTTTGAAAAATGATGAATGAATTGATTCATGAGTTATTCAAAATTAATCATGAAAAGAAAATTTTTATTTCATATAAGAAATATGAATTTCGCATGAGAACATGTGTTAGGTTTGTTAGAAACAATCACTTTTCTAACTGATATGCTGTGAAGATGCATCGAGTATGTTAAGATTTGCGTCGGTAGTGGTTTTGTACATGAAACCCTGTGAGATTGCATGAAGTATGCCAAAATTTGCATTAGTAGCTCTCGCTTAACTGATATGCTAGGAAGATACACTATACGTGTGATTGAATGCATGTGAATATGCTCTTCGTAAATGCCTTGATGAAAATATGAGTAGATATATACTCCGACCCTTATGAGAAACCTTTTTCCCGTAGCTAATTTTGGGAAATATATGTTGAGTGTTGGCCGAAAATGTATAATAGCATTCTTCTGAAATTGTTGTGCTCCATACTTTGATAGTTAATGTGAGAGCATGTGATAAATGTCATATGAACGTGTTTTCCTTGTTAAATTTGCTATGGAAATGTGATTTGATCTATGTGAAAATTTACAAGTGTTCCAAAAGATGTTATTATGATTCTCGAGGAACACGTTATGCTATGATCTCTGTTGAGAGCTTTTATAAAGATTTAGCCTCTGAAAATGTTATCTCTGTCTTTACAACCACCTTTTTCTTTCGGATTTTTCGGCAAAAAAAGGGTAAGCATGAGATGATTAATATGTGTTCTGTGAAAACCATGAACTAAGCTGTTATTTGTTCTATGGCTCTCAGACATGACAAATCCTGCTCCACGAGATTTGGGAAAGGATTTTGACGATACTACCACTGCTCCTATGGGTACTCCAACGAGCATGAATGTGGCAGGAAGCTGGGACGCCTCAGAAAATGTGACCACTCCCGCAGTCACGATAGTGGATGAGAAACATCCAGAGATAACACTGATTCAGAATAGTTCAGCTCTGATTCCGTTAAACAGTTGAACAGTTGCGTACATTGATCAAGAGTACAGTTAATCAGGTTGTGGCAGAAAGGAATCCCATCCGGGGAGCTCCTCAGTGTTTGAATATGAATGATTTACGGGCACATGATGTACCCAGATTTAAGGCCCCGAGCGCGCCTTGTCCTAGAGTCTTCAATGTGGCTCAGGATGATAGGGTCTGGATGCCCTTCCGTTGTCTTCTCCCCCAGGAGATGTCCTCGGGGAGACCAACGTGAGAACCCGAATTTAGGCCCAGAGCGTGCCTACTCTCCCGGAGACATCCCGGAGAGAACCAGAATTGGCAGAGCAGCTGCCGGTGGGACAGCCACCAGGAAAGTGAGAAAAGATTTGAGGGGCGTAGCCCCAAGAGCAGCCAGAGCAGCTGTCAGAGCCGACAAAGTTACGGGTCAGAAACATAGACCTGGCTGAGTATGAGCATATCAGATAAGAGTTACAATTTGCAGAAGCTTACATCCTATCAGCCTTAGCACGAGCTAAGCATGGACCACAGCCAAAATGTGAATAGAATTTATGCCTTATGAGTCTTAGCATCAAGCATAGGTAGAATTTGAGAGATGAATCTACATCCTATCAGTCTTAACACCAGTTGAGCATGGATAACATTTATGGCATAAGTCTTAATCGAAACTGAGATATGAATACCAATTCATAACGAAATCAGAATTGAATTTACACTTTATGAGTCTTGTTAAAATAAGTATAAGTTTTTTCGATAGAGTTTTATCAAAGATTTTGATACAAACTAAGATATTAAGAGCGTGCAAGCTCTGAAAGCACAGAAGAGCCTCAAGATCTGAGCACTGGCTGAAAAGGGTTTTTAACATGAAAGGAGCCTGAAACAGAAAGTAGAACTGAGAACATACTACTTTCGAAAAATCGAAAAAGGTTTTTGCAAACCTAGATAAAAACCTTAGAAACTATTTTAAGTAATTGAAAAGTTGCGAGAATGATAATTTATTTCCTTGAACGGAAAGAAAGGGGAGTGGAGACAAGATATAGTCATACACTATCTCCAGAATTGAATAGCACAGCCTACTTCTTAAAACAGAAGTAAACTCTGAAAGGATGGGCATGAGTGTACACACACATTATCCCCCACAATCAGAATCCTTTTTACGGGTTAAAAAAGGCAAGAATTGAAAAGCACAACTTAGAAGGTGTGCAAAGATAAAAAAAAAACTTAAAGCTTAATTGTTAACATAGGAAGCACATGAAGAGCAAAAGATCACAAGTTTCCAAGAACTGGAACACCTGGACAAAGTATGATACACAAGATAAAGAGGGCACATGCTCTTGAGAGAGAGAGAGAAGCCTCATCCTAAGCCGAGCGCAGAATAGAATGAAAGATCAATGGATCTCTATATGAAATGGGCCCAGAGTTAGAGGATAAATTTGAGAGCATGCAAAATGTATGACTCGGAATAAACGAATTGAGAACTTATTTCAGAGAGCCTGAAATAAGAACCAGAGGAGAGAGTATGCATTAGCATAAACTCTCCAGAGTTGAAAACGAATTGAGAACTTATTTCAGAGAGCCTGAAATAAGAATCAGAGGAGAGAGTATGCATTAGCATCAACTCTCCAGAGTTGAAAACGAATTGAGAACTTATTTTAGAGTGCCTGAAATAAGAACCAGAGGAGAGAGTATGCATTAGCATCAACTCTCCAGAGTTGAAAACGAATTGAGAACTTATTTCAGAGAGCCTGAAATAAGAACCAGAGGAGAGAGTATGCATCAGCATCAACTCTCCAGAGCTGATAAATGAAAATTGAGAATTTTTATTTCACAGATGTTAGAAATAAAAACTGAAGGAGGAAGTATGATTTAGCATCATCTCCGCAGAGCTGATAAATGAAAATTGAGAATTTTTATTTCACAGATGTTAGAAATAAAAACTGAAGGAGGAAGTATGCTTTAGCATCATCTCCGCAGAGCTGATAAATGAAAATTGAGAATTTTTATTTCACAAATGTTAGAAATAAAAACTGAAGGAGGAAGTATGCTTTAGCATCATCTCCGCAGAGCTGATAAATGAAAATTGAGAATTTTTATGTTAGAAATAAAAACTGAAGGAGAAAGTATGCTTTAGCATCATCTCCGCAGAGCTGATAAATGAAAATTGAGAATTTTTATTTCACAGATGTTAGAAATAAAAACTGAAGGAGGAAGTATGCTTTAGCATCATCTCCGCAGAGCTGATAAATGAAAATTGAGAATTTTTATTTCACAGATGTTAGAAATAAAAACTGAAGGAGGAAGTATGCTTTAGCATCATCTCCGCAGAGCTGATAAATGAAAATTGAGAATTTTTATTTCACAGATGTTAGAAATAAAAACTGAAGGAGGAAGTATGCTTTAGCATCATCTCCGCAGAGCTGATAAATGAAAATTGAGAATTTTTATTTCAGAGAACCTGAAATAAGAGCCAGAGGAGGGAGTATGCTTTAACATCAATTCCCCAGAATTGAAAAATGAAATGAGAATTTTTTTTTCAGAGAACCTGAAATAAGAACCAGTTATGAAATATGCGTTAGCATCAATGCCTGAGAATTGAAAAAATGAATTCAGAAATTTTATCAGTCTCAACTCTAGTTGAGCAGAGATAGCATTTGATTATTAGCCTTAATAGAAATTAAACACAAATTTGAGGCAATGATTTCTGCGAAGATTAGAATCATATTTGCAAAAGGTACAAAGAAACATACGATAGTAGACATATAGAGAATGCAGAAAGTACTAGCGTTAGGAAAGGCACGGACGATAAAAGTAAGATAAGAGGGGATAAGCCTCAATTGGAGAAATGACTCGATTCAGAGCTTGACGTTCTAAGAATCAGATGAAAGTCGTTTATGATAAACGCATGAAAATTGGAAAATTCGCAAAACCAGGAGGGCCCGTAAGTGGTCACTCGTGTTCTGGTCAGAGATATATGAATTAGCGGATCAGAACGGTATGAAAATGTCTATTCCGTGGAATATCAGTAACTTGAAGGAATACCATGTCTGAACAAACTCAGATCCTTATCAGCTATCATTTTTAGAATGTAAGCACTGAATGTTTACATTGTGACATTTTGAGAACTTAATGAGAACCGAGGGAACTATCTTCTACAGTTGAGATAGATCCCTATAAAATTGTGGAGTTATGTGTCTCTCAGATTCATATTCTACAAGTCTTGATGTGAGTTAAGAATGGATCATATCTAAGAGATGGATTTTCTATTCAGATTCACATCCTCTAAGTCTGGGCACGAGCTGAGAAAGGGTCACATCTGAGAGGTAAACTTTTCGACTTGGAGCATACATTCTATCAGCCTTAGCATGAGTTAAGCATGAATCACAGCCGAAATATGAATTTCTTGATTTAGATTCACCTCTTATAAGTCTTAACACAAGTTAAGCATAGATGATAACTGCGAAATGAACTTACACCATACGAATCTTAGTATATGTTGAGCAGAGATTATATTTGGACCAGAAACCGTAGTGCAAACTGAGCAGAAATTATATGCCTCAGTCCGAGCTGAGCATGTAATAGAAATAAGAAACTGAATTACCAATGCGGAAGTACACAACTTTGTATAGAGTATGAATATGAAAATACTATGATGCACTCCAGAGAAAAGACTCTCTGCAAAGCACATGAAATAGTTCCAGAACTAGAACGACATTTATTCCAAGAGACCTCTGACACGTCACTTGGAATAGGGGGAGTAGTTGATGTAGGCTAAGCCAGAGATGGCTTCCCACCATCAAGTCTGTGAAAGAATGACACTCATCAGAGGAGAAGCTCTGAGCAGAGCTTGTAAAGAGCTCTAGAGCCGGAACGTACGAAGGCCGAGAGATAGGCCAAAAAGGGGGCTTACTCGCATATACATACCTTCAATGGTGTGTTAACCCGATATGAACATATTTAATCCAGAGCTAGTCACGGCTCTGGGGTAATCGTCTATGAATCGAGACCAAAACTAGAAAAACATGTCTGAGGTAGGCTCTGCCAGAATTGGCATACTACATCAGTTATAAAGAAAGAAGTTACTTGTCAGAATAACAAGCTCTGGGCAGAGCTTGCAAAACTGAGCAGCAGAGCTTATGAAAATAATAATAGTCTAATAAAAGCCTGAATAAATTCTTACTACCTTGGGAGTGATGCCCAATGCTTTTGGAACGTATCTCTCCAGAGCCTATTTAGGCTCTGGAACTGGTAACAATGAACGAACAAAGGAATAAGTGTTAATCAGCCATGAGCTCTTTAAGAACAGGGAGCATTATCTTTTCCTCTGATGCCATTTGAGCAATGGAAGAAGAATACAATACAAATGTCATTTTCCCGTCTCTGGATTAATGACATAAATAATCCAGAGATATCAAGAACAATATGTATTACTTGAAGTATTAATATCAGCCATATGAGACACTTGGCAGAACCACACAAGTCTGTGGTCCTAGTGGTCCCCAAACCAATTAGGGCAACACTAAGAGATTGACTCTTATGCCCCTCAGAGACACAAATATAAATACTCTCTCCCTTCACCATTTCAAGGTATGTTCTAACCTAAAATCACTCCTCTTGGCTGCGTTTATCACCATTTTTCCATGACAATCTGACTGTCTTGAGCGTCGGAGGACCGACGCCGGAGCCCCCTCCGTCCCGGTTTTGTGCAGGTTTACGGCCGGAGTTTTCTGCTGCTGTTCGAGAGCTGATTCCACAGAAGATCCAGAGACGAACTGGAGCTTGTTTATGGCTTCTTGAGGGCATCCTCAAGAAATGCTTTCTTATCTCTTTGATTCTTTGAATATTGTTGATGTGCTTCATTTTGCACGCATCAATGAGTTATTACACAAAGACAATATTTTCCTAATATGCATCCACAAATAACGATAACAAATTTCTTTTGCTATTAAAAAATGATAAAAATTTATATGAGGTCGTCTTATGGCATGAGACAATAAAAATTAACCCTCACCTCAATCAAAGTGTTAATGTGTTTATGTTCTAATTATACCTATTCTCATTATCACAAGTCCTACTCTTAAAAAAATGATTTGTTGATGTGAAAAAAACAATAAATAATTTTAGTTATATTAATTAAAGTTGAATTTTTAAGATTCAACAAAAAAATAATTGAAAACCAGAGCTCATGAACCTAAAATTTATATAGTAGAATAAAACCATCCATGATTTATATGACATTAATGTTTATGATCTATAATAACAAATATAATGCTTCTACGTCTCATATGAACTTGGTGAGATCTATACACTTCCTACAATTTAGTTATACTACCGTGTATTTTCCAATTAAATTAATATACACGTTTTCAATCAAATTCAACATGTACATCTAAGTTACATATAGTAGTCTACACGTAATACCTCTATACGTCCAATTGCAGGTAGAATTGGTGTGAGACTGAGTAATTAATTCTAAATGTTCTCAAGTCTAACCAAGACAATATTCTACACGCTTAGGTAATCAAATATAGGTTCTAAAAATTATGTAATGCTTCTGGACTCGAATTAATTCAGTGGACCCACTCGCCAAAATACAAATAACCTAAAGTTTTTTTCTTCTTTTTTTGGGTGAAATACCACAAAGTTTTTTTATTTTCAAGGTATGTAATCTCAGAGTATATAGTATGTTTGCTAAAAAAAAAAAAAGAAAAAAAAAAGAAAAAAAATGATTTGGACATTTGAGATGGCAGTATTTTGATTTATGAGTAACTAGCAAAAGATCCAATCAATTAGATACCACGTTATACAAGAGTTCATGAATTTAAAATTAATTATTGATTAAATTAATCCAAAAACAGTGAGATTATAGATTTTGAAAGAATTTAGCCTCATCTAAAAGTTCGAACTCATAGAAAGGTGTAAATTTTTTTTTTTTTTTTTTACAGTCTCCCTCACTCATGGGTCGAACTAAATTTTTCCTCTTTGGAGATGTCCAATGATGAGTGGACAATTTAAAATGGTTGGAGCTGCTTTCAGAGTCTGAGCGTGAGCCTTTTGGTTCTAATACCTTCCGCTTCATCTAAAAGTTCGAACTTGGAGAAAGGTGTGAAATTAATTCATTTAATTATTTCTCTTTACACATTTACATGGAGATACAAGTTTGATGGACATAACAAAATATCTAGTTAACATATTCAATTGAGTTAACCTTAAATCAGGTTTTGATTTTTTTTTTCTTTCGATTTTAGTACATTTAATAAAGATTAGTTAATGTAATGAAACCCTTTTCTAATGAGACAGTCTCAAGAGATGTGATATTTTACCAGTTTTGTGATACTGTTTCATCTATATGAAGTTGTATCATACAAATTTTTGTGATTAAGTTTAAACTTAAAGTTGCACTTTAATTTGAATTTAAAGAACTCGTAAATTGTTTGGATGAATCCATTCTTTAATGAAATTTCAAGTTATGTCCCAATTCGGATTATTTTCTAACTGATATGGTGTACATGAAATCTACCGGAGTATTTACTAAATTTTCTTATAAATCATCTTCTTAATTAATTTTAAATTGTTGAACTCTTCGAACTTCCACAGATAATTCGATGCATCAATAAAATATTAATTATCCGGTTTGGCCTCCCATGCCGGCTTGATCTTATATTGATGCAGATATTATTCACAATTATAAACCAAAGACCATCCCCATATTTGTGGGATGATCATCCATTTCAACCAACATTTGTCCTTCAAACAAAGTATCATCGAAAGAATTACGCTTCATCTAGATGTCCGAACTTATAGAGAAGTTTAGAATTAATTTATTTAATTAATTTTCTTTACACTCTCTTATTCATGAGGGAGGAATCGAACTTAGGAATGAACGTGAACCTTTTGGCTCCGATACTATGAAAGAACTTTGGTCTCATCTAAAAGTCCGAGTTTATAGAGAAATTTAAAATGATCATCGAAACTCCTAAATTTTGGGCCCACTCAATTTCGTACAAGTGAAAGTTTTTACCCTGCGATTAAATTTGGAGCATGATGTTGATACCATTATTGTATTTCACGAGCCCTCGTGCAGATAGCTCAACCTATCAGTACGATGGTGTCAGTTTTGGATATCCCAAACCCCCGTGGTTTTGCATTTGGACTCACCCCAAAAGATTTTAAACATATTTTGTACAGTTCGATATTAATCAACCTTACACATTAATTTAATATAAAATAAAATTTTAACCAATTCCAAAATAAACGCATTAATTTACTATTCACGCACACTATAATCCAAAACAAACATATCCTCTTCTTGACTTCAAATCCTTTTTTATTTATATAAAAACTTATTTTATTAACATAAGATACAATATTTATCTAATTGGGAGAAGGCCAAATCGTTCATCCTTAAACAAATTAATTGTTGCGGATTCATCCTTTAATCAGAAAAGGCATATAACTGATTCGATCCGTACGTGTTCCAAACCTTAATGCTCTCCATTACATAAACCAACAATAAAATGGAAAGATCTGAAATCAAAATAATTATGTGGGTAATCATTAAGATACTTGACATTGAAAGGGTGGTTATATGTCGTTGTCATTATATAGAAAAAGTTAAGGAAAATGTGCAGGTATATTAAAGTGGAAATGAAGAATCTAATTGGGAGCAGTCTAGTATACTTGTCGTGGGGCCCAATGGACTTAAAGTCGTGCTTTTGGGTCCGCGATTTCATGATTAAACACTGTTAATTTGCTATTTACGCTAATGTTATATGTTGGTCACGATAATGACATTTCCATTATTGATAGCTTGTTTACACTTTTAAAGCTTCTTAATCTAATCACCCTGTTTCAACGCCCCATTACCACATCTTTTATATCTTAATAAACATGAGATATTGTTGGGAGTTTCTGTTTCTCGTTTTCATATAGAATTTGTGTTTATTGAGAAAAAAAAATATATTAATGTACGGCGTATGATAACATTCGTAAGTTATACTCCCTCCGTCCCCTCTTAATATTCACACTTTCCTATTTGGGATGTCCCACAATAATATGCACACCCCAAAAAAGGAAATAAAACATTCTCACTCTACCTACTTTAATTCAAAATACTTTTCATTCATTGGTTCAAAAAGTCAATAAAGCAGTTTTTCTTAAAATCTGTGCCCACACAAGTGTGAATATTATTAGGGGACGGAGGGAGTACTAGGTTAAATGTTCACTTTGTTAAAAAAATGAAATGTGTATAGAAGGTTTTTATTTTAGTACTTTTTTAATGAGAGGGTATTACGTAGGTAATACACACGAAAATAAAAAATACCTTATAACAAATACTATCTTTTAACCCAAAAATTTCTGATACATGCGCAACCCACTGCCACTGCTTGCCAAACACACACTAATTCAAAATATTATTATACACGAATTTGTGATGGGGTGCATTATACACACAATTATCTGCTTTTATTAATTAACTAATACTCCCTCCGTCCATGAAATATAGTCTTGTTGTTTTATGCACGATTATTAAGAAAGTTGATATAATATGTAAAAAATAAGAATATTGTGTCACATCAAATACAAAATAAATTATTTTAAAAATGTTATGTTTGTATGTTGAAAAGTGTAGATAAAGTTTATTATTTTCATTTTAGGCAACAAAACTATTTTTTATGGACAACCAAATAAAACAACCAAACACATATTTTATGGACGGAGAGAGTATCGGCTTGAACAGGATGTCTCACTTTTGCTTTATAATAAGTATCCTTAGATTTACATGGGCTATTTAAATTCCCTTATCGAGACAACCCACTCAAAGCTATTTTATTATAGTCCATGAATATGCATACTGTTGGTGAAAGCCCATCAAATAATATAACCAATTGCAAACTGTTTTATGTTATCCTTTCAGTTTCAGAGGGGCAATTAGAAAATTATTAAAATAACATATATATATATATATGTGTGTGAGATGTGAACTAGTTTGTGTATATTATTAACATTATTAATTATTTCTTAAAAAAATACTTAGTTTGATAGTGATATAATATTGAAAACAATTAAAATCTTTTTATCACTTGTATGATGAAATTGGTTTATACGACGTTTATGATTTGTGCTTTTACTAAATTCAGGAGGTGTTTGATAAAAATGGAGGAATGAGAAACACTTGGGCTTTAATAGGAGAGTAGAATAAAATTCATTTCTCAACTAATTGGGAGGAAAGGTAGATTCCCCACAGAAATCATTCTCATTCCCTCTACCAAATAATATTTTTTTCATTTCATTATTACGTACCATTCCTTTACATGCAACCAAACATCCCCTCAGCTTATAAAAAGACATTGGCTGATTGGATTTGTTGCTACATGTTCCATTTGAATTTTAATATAACACATTTAAAATATTATCTCTTACAAATCAATTATATCCAATAATATGAGATGAAATGCTATGTACAATATTGATTTCGTTCCATGTGCTCATGGCTATATATGCAAATTAAACAAAAACATTAACTCTGTATATATATATACATCATCATATTCATATATAATTTATAAGTACCTCTACATAAATTCCCGTTATGGATAAATAAATTAAGATATACACCAAATGCAACCCATACTGTGACTAAAGCGCCAACCACTGAAGCTGCTGCAGGTATATATAATTAAGTGATGGATGGATGTTGATTTTCATGTGTGTTTCTGGGGCATCAAGTGTAGGTTATGGGCGGTGTAAATACGGGTGCCGTCTCCAACAGAGGCGAGTTTGATGCCTTTATGCAATCCGGATCGACAGGCAGAAGTTTCTGGAAGATGTACAACGTTAACACAGCATACCTTTTCCAAGTCTGGGATGGCATGCAGATGTGAAGGAAGGTCTATTAAGAAGTTTCCAGAACTATCCGTGCTCCCATCACCCCATGCTTTGCTCGACCCGCATAAAACCGCCACCTTTGCGCCTGCATGCATTTCTCTATTCATCATTAAGCTGCTCAATTATGTAAGACTAAATCTTATGTGAAATTTTAATTGTTTATAGCCTGAAACTCATATCATTTTATATATTCACTAATTTGCATTAATTGATTGATACAATGTTATACTATGATATCAATTTATAAGTTTACTGATTAAATTAACGTTGACAACCACAATCATTTTAAATTTCGAATAATAATTTTGCAATTATCTAATATAAATAAATGAATTAATTTCACCAAATTCTGGATTATATTCCCAAATAAAGAAACTCCATCAATATTAATTTGCACATTTGTCGGGTTTCCTACTAGAGGTTAGAGTTAATAATTTAGTCCACGATGAGCGAGAGTTTAAAGAACTAATATGAATGAATTAAATCCACGCCTTTCTATAAATTTTTTATTTTTTTTAAAATAAGACGAAATTTTTGCATACTTGAATTAATGGGAATTTAATTATATGCAATGTTTAATTTTATATGAATAATCTACTCTGGTTTAGTTGTATATATACATGTAATAATGATATTATAAATCATTATCAATAATTAACACATGCAATATTACAAACAATAAAACATAGACAAAGTGAAATTTTTGCATAAGCGCATATATAAGTAGATAATGTACTTAATAATATATAGCTAGCTCCTACCCCCTTAGCTAGCCTAAGTGGATCATTTAATTGACACAACTAGGGCGCCTGTTTTGAGTTTTTCATTGAATATGTGAGATTAATGTATATTTATGGTGATTACATTACTAGTGTTGTGCTCTAATTTTATAAAATAAAATAAAAGCTTATTAATGGTGGCATGGAGAATAATTGAGAAAGATGATCATAAGAATATGAAAAAGTAATTAAATGGGGTAATATTACCTTATTTAAGAGAAAATATAGTGTTATGTATCATCTTTTGTTCTTATGAACTACTATAATTAACGTTATATTTATCCTCTTTTTCATTACTGCCGAAAAAAAATTCAAACCAAGAACCACCTTATTTTTTATTATATATAATTGACTCATCACCAAATCCATAAAATTCTGGAGATGCTCACATGCCAACAAAAATCTTCAAATTGAGAAATTTCTTATTATATTTAATAATCACCAAATCCATAAAATTGGGCAGGTGCCCTGTGCTCATCACATACCAACAAAACAAACTTGGTTAAAACTAATTAAATCTTCTCATACTTGGTTAACATCAAAATTTATGTGAAAATGTATCACGTACGCGAGACAAATACTATTAAGATCAAAATAAATTAATCAAAGTTTTTAAGTAAAATGCATTAATGAAGATACTAGTTAGAGTTTCTTATTACGGAAATAGATTTGTGAGATAGTCTTAACACAAAAACAGTCCTTAGATTAAATATATATTTCGCCATCAATAAAAAAAAAATGTAAAGAGTAGCGGCGGGGTAACCAATTTTATAACTAGGCATGGTTGATCAGATATCAAGGTTGGTGCAACTATTGAAATTTAATTTATGTCTGAAATTAGTAATTTAAAACATTGTTAATTTCATAAACCTGATATATATACATGTATACACTTATTAACATCGATCAATCACAAAATCTGATCATAACAGAAATATAAAAGGAATTAGTAGAGCAAGTTAAGAACCTGAAACAGGATATGGATGGAGGGAAGTTCTTTGTGTTGCATCGGCGGCGTGGCAAAGAATGGTGCCTCCGACGACCACCGTGGAAAGCTTCTCCTCCCCATAACCAGCCCACTTCACCCACTCATCCCTCCCGGATAACTCCGCCAACAAGTCGAAATCCGCTGAGACACGACTTTCCACGACAACTAAGACCACCATGAAGGCGAAGACGAATCGGAGAGAATGGCTCATAATTAATGTTGGCGTTGGTGAGCAACCTTGTAATGAAGAAGATAGATTAGATATATAATGAGGTTTGAAGCAACCACACCGTGTTTGGGTTTTATATAGGGGGCCTTAATTGCATGGTTCGCATGCCCTTTTCGTGGATTAGCTATACTTATTAAATTCTTTCTCAACTTCACCAAACTTTTATTTGATGTCTCCCGGCCTTTCCCAACTTATGCTTCAAATTTAATCAAGAAAGGAATTCTGGCCCTTTCAGCTAAAGATGCATGGTGTATTAGTCAAATCTAATCTTTGTCTAAGGTAAAAGGTTTCGTCAACTATATACAATATTCGAGAAAAATAGTTTTTTGGTCCCGCAACTTGTCTAGTGTCCAATTTTGGTCCCAAAAATATTAACTTTTTAATTTTGGTCCCATAACTTATTGAATCGTCCAAATTTGGTCCCAAATGGGACCAAAATTGGACAATTCAATAAGTTACGGGACCAAAATTGAATAATTAAAATTTTTGGGACCAAAATTGGACACCAAACAAGTTAGGGACAAAAAATTATATTTTCGTATTCATTATTTTTTTTCTTTTCTCACCTTATATGTATGTGTATATATATATATACACACACACATACACATATATCAAACACTATTCAATTAATTATACTCTAAAATAATATTTGTAATAATTATGTATATATTATTGGTGGAGACGAGATCACGATAGCAATTTGGAATTATTTTACTAAGATATGGAGAATCAAAATTTATATGAAAATTATTAATTTATTATTTTATTTACTCTATCGCAATTTAAATTCTTAGTTAGTAATTAAAATTTAATTATTAGTATTTTATGGGAGCTTTGTAATTCATCTTAAATAATAATTATTGGAATTGAAAAATAATGGGTTTTTATTTTTCATGTTTTATAGATGTTTTTCAAATATTTGTATTTATATTCATGAAAAATAAATTCATTGATATATATATATATGTATATATATATACATACGCACATATACACATATACCAAACACTATTTAATTAATTATACTCTAAAATAATCTTTGTAATAATCATGTATATATTATTGGTGGAGACGAGATCACGATAGCAATTTGGAATTATTTTACGAAGATATAGAGAATCAAAATTTATATGAAAATTATTAATTTATTATTTTATTTACTCTATCGCAATTTAAATTCTTAGTTAGTAATTAAAATTTCATTATTAGTATTTTATGGGAGCTTTGTAATTCATCTTAAATAATAATTATTGAAATTGAAAAATAATGGGTTTTTATTTTTCATGTTTTATAGATGTTTTTCAAATATTTGTATTTATATTCATGAAAAATAAATCCATGATGTATATATATATATATATATATATATAAAAGGTGAGAAAAGAAAAAAAAATTAATGAATACGAAAAAATAATTTTTTGTCCCTAACTTGTTTAGTGTCCAATTTTGGTCCCTAAAATTTTAATTATTCAATTTTGGTCCCAAAAATTTTAATTATTCAATTTTGGTCCCGTAACTTATTGAATTGTCCAATTTTGGTCCCATTTGGGACCAAATTTGGACGATTCAATAAGTTATGGGACCAAAATTGAAAAGTTAATATTTTTTGGACCAAAATTGGACACTAGACAAGTTGCGGCACCAAAAAACTATTTATCTCTACAATATTCTTTTATTTTTTGTATGTGCGTTTGATATATATGAAATAACAAAGTTGGAAGATAGGAAATGGAAGGGTAACTGTTTGGGTTGGTAGCCTAATCTTACCTCCTACGAATCCATTACAATTATAATAGTATATAATATTTTATTACTTTTACATGGCTTCGCCTAATTCAATTAGGATCCATATATCCACGTTTCTGGCCTTTGGTAAACTAGCATTAGAAATTGAGTCAATTTTTCAAGCCAACCCCACCTATTTCCATTTAAATATAGTGTACACAATAAATTCCCAGACGTAATTACGATAAATACTACTCGTAATGTGCGTAACTTAAAAGAGTAGTCATATACTCATTTTTTGGAAACATAAATACAAGGTTCCAGCTGAAGTGTCAAATTACACAATAAATTGGATTTAATTAATTCACTGCCTATTTCATATAAAAACAAATAAATATTTCACTATCTATGTATATTGTTTCATATAGTAATACACATGTTACTAATGTTATTATATAGAAAAAAATTATTTTTATAAAATTAAATAAATATTTGTGAAAACTGATATTTATTCTGATAGTAATACACATTTTGCTCTTATATTGTATGAAAAAATATTTATTTCTATACAAACAAGTGAATATATGTAAAAAAAAAACAACATTTAGTTTGATAGTAACACACATGTTGCATTACAGTAACATGCATTTGTCCATATCGTAACACAAATTGGGAGCGAAAATCCTGAAATTAATCTTGCATGAGATTTTGAGAAAAAATCATCAATCCCAACCGGTCGAGATCCACAATTCTTTTAACATGGGTTATTCTATAGATCCATAGAGTATTTAATATGAGTGATATATATATATATATATATATATATATATATATATATATATATATGGGGTTTGACCAACAAAGTGCACACCATACATTTTTTTAATGAAACATGTCAAAGAAGAGGACCAAATTATATGCGGCCACAACTCGAGTCATCTTATAAACATGACAAAGCATCATAAAAAGGATTAAAAATAATTAAGTAGCACGAAAAGATTTAGCATAAGGTCGTGACTATTTTAGGTGGCCAATAACGGCGGCCGTTAATTTCAATTCATACTCCATCGCCTTCGCGGACAATTTTTTCGAGTTTTGAGGATCCGACCGAATTTGATGTAATTATCGGATTGGATTGGATATGGTATTTCATAAAATTTTGGGGCACCGAATATCTAATAAGTAATACCCAGTAACATAGTTTCATACCGAATCTCGAGTCTTTCAAGTGTATGTTTTTTTTTTTTTTTTTTTTTACAAAGCAAAAACATTAAAATTTAGCTTTCTTCTATAGTTTCAAAACAAAAGCTGTGTTTTTTATTTATAACACATACGAGATCCTAACATGTTTTCTTTTTTTTGGTACAACTGATGTAGTTTGCCTTTAGGTGTTGCATTAGTACCCACATACCACACGGGAATTAGACAAAATATATATTAAGACTATGAAAATATGTTGTATGAGGCAGTTTCATAATATAAGATCGACAAAATTAAAAAAAAAAAAAAAAAAGTGATAGAATTACAATAAAATGTAGTGATAAGTCACTTTGAACAAAAATATTATCATTTTTTGTTAAATTTTTATCACTTTTTAAAAAGTTACAACTTTTTAATTAATAAGCGATACATTTTAAATCAAAAGTAGATCAAATAGTATAGGTGTACACAAGACTTACTCTAAGATTATATATATAAATTTTGTATGTCTCATAATTGTTTGCACACTTTTCTCATTTATAAATAATTAAAGTCCTTTAGGCACGCATTGTATTCTCATTATATTACTTGAAACTCCACCTTTACAATATTCACACATTTATACTTACAACATTCACGCATTTAAACATTTAATTAAGGCTTACACACATCTAATCCAACCAATTTCTTTACTTTATACATAACTAGATGTGTTGTTTACCAAATATATGTTGCTGGGATTAAATGGCTATTTATAAGAGTTTTGGTAAAAACATCAAATGATTGGGTTCTTAAATGCTGAATTGAAATGCTTGAATGAAGAACTGAAAATAAATGCGCATGAACACTAAGAACACCAGATTTGCCAGGGGTGTTAGTCCCTGGACTTGAATGATAAGTGTATTGATTATACTGAAAGAAATTGAACTCCTTTTGTGTTACAAATGTGGGGGTATTTATAGCTTTCTCACTACAGGGGTATATCGGTCATTTTCGGCCTCCCGGGGGACAGGTGCATTAAATGCCTCCTGCCTCTGAGGGCGCGCGGGCACTGATATGTCAGAGCTTGCAGGTGGCCGGCTACTAGGGTGTTGATGCGTGTCCAAAAAGGACGATTCTCTGGCGAATTTCCTCATTTGGATGGAATATTCTGTCACAGAGTACGGAGGCGGCCTTTTTCCTCTTGGGGGAAGATCTCGCTTGATTCTGCCACGTGCTCCGAATCTTCCTTGCCGACCGGGGACGTCATGAGGTCGGAGGCCGGTCTCTTGGCGAGTCACGAGACCGGAGGCCCTTAATGCGTATAGATCGGGCCCGGGCGACCTTTATTGGTCTTCTCCGGCCGTGGCCGGTCCGGTCCGATCTCAGTCTAGCTGACTGCTTCTGGGACGACACTGACACGTGCTCTAAGCTAGTTTTCGGCCTCGTTTCTGAGGTCGGAGGTTGGGATCGGAGCCCGCCGAGGTCGGGTATAGACCGGTTAGGTCGGTCCCGACCTCCGGGTCTCTATTTGCCTTTTCCGGCCCTCTTCAGGCCGGCACCGACCTGTGTGCCAAAATGGTCACAACAATTGCCCCCCAGCTCGTTTCTCAGAGTTGATGAGGGGCGAGGTGGTCGTTTGTTAACTTTTGTTGGTGCCGGCCTTGATCTGCCCGGGGGGTGTGACGATTGAAAGGACGCGTGTTACTGTTCGCCTAAAAAGGCGTGCACGCTGTCAGACGACGCCTCGGATTTTGCGCATTAAAGTCTGACGTGCGTGACGTGATGCGATTCCTCAAATCTCGCGCATTAAATGCGTGCCGTGTACAAGGCGTTTGACGCTGGAACCGTCGCTTCAAATTCTTGCTCCTAGGCCCCTATGCCTAAAATTTTATTTCAGAATTGGTCCCTGCCCCTTTCTTATAAATAGGGGGGTCATTCCACTCTTTTGGACCTTTACTCTTCACGCGAATTGCATCAACCTTCTTGGCGATTTCCGGCGAATTCCTTGCGGCGGCGACGAGCTTTGAACGGCGGCGATTGGTGGTTTCCTAAGCTAAATTTTAAATTTTCGAACCTCCAAACTTCTTTGCTTTATACTATGGTACGACGGTGGACGGGTCCTCCGCTTGGTCAGAGAGGTGGCGCTTCCTCTAGCGGCGGAGGAGGTGGCGGAGCTCACCGGCGCCTATTTGACGGAGGAGAACGCTCCCGTGATGGGGGGAGTGGTGCCTCTTCCTCTCGTCTAGCGGGCTCGATCTGGGCTCGCGACGATGATGGTTTAGATGCATTGTTCCCAAGCCCGGGTCGTTCATTGTTGGGTGAAGGTGCCCGGGAGGGGGTTCCTATGGCAACGGGAAGATCTCAGAACGAGGAAGCGGCCCGACCTGTGGAGGACAGAGATCCACTGGACGATCTCCTGGAGGAAGACGAGGAGGGAGGCGGCCGCAGCGAAGGCGACGATCAGGCCAATAGTTTGCTGCTCAAAAATCTCGCGGCCGAGCAAATTAAAGAAAGACTTGGGATGGCGGGTGAGGCCTCAGGATCGGATACTGAAGAGGCTGAAAGACCGGCCGCAGTTGGTCGGAGCGTCAGCCAGGATCGGCGAGAACAGGTCAGACGGGCCTTTCGTCTGTGGTCGGAGTACGTGGAAAGGAAAGATGAGGTCGAGTCTCTTTCCTTCGACTATGAGGAGTATCTGGAGCATTTCCCGCGGGGGCCGACCGTTCGTGATCGGGCCACCATCCGGATAGCCGACCTGGAGGAGTCCCGCAGGTGGACCATTGGCCAAATTCAGAGCAAAATGACCCAACGCTATCTCGATGAGGCCCGGGCCGACTGGGAGATCCCCTTCGATGTTCAACTCTACGCTCCTGAACTGAACGAACGGGCGGACCAACCTCCCCGCGGGATGGTGGCCGTGACCCAAGATATGATGGAGGTCGAGCTCCGCTTCCCCCTTCATCCGGTCGTCTCGTACTTGTTGAACTACTGGAACCAGGCGCCCATCCAGCTGCTCCCGAACACATGGATGATAATAGTGAGCGTCATGGCTCTGTTTGGCAAAAACCGACTCTACCGGATACCGACCCCTGGAGAAATGACCTACCTCTATCGAATCCAGAGTGAAAAGAGTGGGACCGGCGAGGTCTTCATTCAAACAAGGGGGCAGAAGCTGGTGACCGGCCTGCCAAGTAAAGGTCGGAACGATCGGAGGAAGTAGTTTTTCGTTGGTGGGGCGTGGAAGACCGGGTATCCGGACGGGACGGAGATCGATGTTCCGACCGACATCCGCCTTAAGAATCCCAGTAAGGAATCTTTAGTTTAAATTTGGATTAAGAGTACTGATCTAATTTCTTACTTCTCTTTGCAGGTTATCCTTGCCCCTCCGATCGAGAATTGAACTTTGATTTTGCGGTTGTCAGAGAGCGGATCCTGTCGTTGCCGGCCGCGGAAAGGAATCAAGCCGTCCTTCGGACTCGACAAGCCCGAATTTCTGGCCGTTTCTTCCAGTTTCCGCGTCATCTAAGATTGACGAGTAAGCACCAGGGCGGGACCAGGTCCCGACCTTTAGTTTGTGTCGAGTTTGTGTTGTGTTTGTTTTTTTTAACACTTCGTGTCTAGTCATTGCAGTGCCCGATTTCCCGATCGTGAGGCAGTGCCCGCCAGAACTCCTTGAAAGCTGCCCGGAGTGCCATCCATGAGCTCCAACTCGTAAGCTCCCTTGGAGAGCCACTTGGATATCCTAAACGGGCCCTCCCAGTTTGGGCCGAATACCCCTTTGGGCACTTGAACCTTCTTAAGGACGAGGTCCCCGACCTGGAATTGTCTGGCCTTCACCTTAGTGTTGAAAAAAATTTCGGATTTCTTCTTGTAGGCCGCATTTCGAAGGTCGGAATTGAGTCTCCTCTCCTCCAACATGTCTAAGTCGATCATCCGGGTGGTATCATTGTCCTCGGTGATCATCTGGGCCGTCCGGTGGCTTGGGAGGGAGACCTCTGATGGGATGACGGCCTCGGTCCCAAAAGCTAAAGCGAAAGGTGTTTCGCCCGTAGAGTTCCTTGTGGTTGTACGATATGACCAAAGCACGTCGGGTAGCTCGGCTGCCCACTTCCCCTTCTTGTCCTCAAGCTTAGCTTTGATAGTATGCTTGAGGATTTTGTTTACGGACTCTACTTGGCCGTTCGTCTGCGGGTGGTAGGGGGTGGAGAACACTTTCTTGATGTTCCATTTCTCACAAAACTGAACCATCTGGAGACCGTCAAATTGTTTCCCGTTGTCGGAGATGATCACTTGAGGTAGGCCGAAACGACAGATGATGTTTTTCCAAATGAACTTGATGATTTGAGTCTGGCTGATCTTGTTGAGTGGTTCGGCCTCCGCCCATTTTGTGAAATAGTCAACGGCCACGACGACGAATTTGTGGCCCCCGGGCGCAGTGGGCATCGGTCCGATCAGGTCGATGCCCCACTGGGCAAAAGGCCAAGGGCTATACATGGAGGAGAGCTGCTCGGGGGACAGTTTGATGTTGGGTCCCAAGACTTGAAATTTGTGGCACGACCTCGCGAAGTTGACGGCGTCCTTGTTCAAGGTCGGCCAGAAGTATCCTTGTCTGATCACTTTGTGGGCTAGGGCCCGGCCTCCGGCGTGGTTTCCGCATACCCCCTCATGGATCTCGGCCAGAATGGTCCGGCCTTGCTCCGGGGTTATGCATTTTAGGAGTGGGAGGGTAAAGCTTCTCTTATATAAAAGATCGTCGATGAGGGTGTACCTTGACGACCGGAGTTGTAGTTGTCGTGCCCGAATTCTATCTTCAGGGAGCTCGCCGGTCTTGAGATACTTTACGATCGGCGTCATCCAACTTTCATCCGCGCTCAGAACGGTCGCCACCTGTGTTCGGATGACCGTGGGCGTTCCGAGCGTGGAAAGTTGAATATTGGCGAGGTCGGTAGCTCCCTCCGCGGTTGCAAGTTTGGAAAGAGCGTCGGCCTGGGTGTTGTGCTCCCTTGGGATTTGCTCAATGAAAACTTGATGAAATTTCTCGCACAAGGTTGTAACCAGGTCGAGGTACTTCATCATTTGCTCCCCCCGGGCCCCGTATTCACCTTTGATCTGGTTGACCACGAGCAGGGAGTCCATAAAAATGTGCAGTCGGCCAACTCCGATGGCGATCGCGAGCTCAAGGCCCCCGACCAGAGCCTCATACTCGGCCTCGTTGTTGGTGGCCGGGAAGCTAAAGCGGACTGCATGGGTGAAATTTTGGCCCTCCTGGCCGATCAGGACGATACCGGCCCCGGCACAAGTATTGGTTGACGATCCGTCCACATAGAGTTTCCACGGGGGGTGGTTGATTCTTGTGAACCTAGGTGGGAAGGTGAGTTCTACTATGAAATCGGCCAGGGCCTGGCCCTTGATGGCCGTCCTTGGCGCGTATGAGACCCCGTACTGAGCTATCTCTAACGACCACTTCAACAACCTGCCGCTGGTGTCCGGCCGATGTAGGACTTGCCTCAAGGGTAGAGTGGTGAGGACCTCTACTTGGTGGTCGAAGAAGTAATGCCTTAGCTTCCTTACGCTCATGACCAGAGCGTAAGCTAACTTTTCGAGCGGAGTGTATCTGAGCTCGGCATCGTGTAGGGCTTGACTTACGAAGTAGATCAGAAGGTGGTTCTGACCATCCGCCCGGACGAGCACCGCACTGAGTGCGACCTCGGAGGCCGCGAGATACAAGTAAAGCTTCTCTCCTGGGACCGGCTTGACTAAGATTTGTGGGTTTGCCAAGTACTCCTTTAGTTTTGCAAAAGCTACTTGACTTTCCTTATTCCAAGAAAATTTACCGTTTTTAATGGTCGAGAAGAAAGGATTACTTTTATCTCCGAGCCGGGCAATGAATCTGTTGAGAGAAGCAAGACATCCGGTTAGGCGTTGCACTTGTTTGATCGTCCTGGGCTCTTGCATATCTAGGACGGCCTTGATTTTGGCCGGGTTGGCCTCGATCCCGCGCTGGCTGACGATGTGCCCCAAAAATTTGCCGGCCTCCACCCCAAAGTTGCATTTCTTTGGGTTTAGCTTCATATTGTAGGCCTTGAGGATCTTAAAGGTCTCTTCGAGATCCCTGAGATGGTCTTCCTTCTTCAAGCTTTTTACCACAATGTCGTCGATGTAGACCTCCATGGTCTTTCCGATCTGGTCTGTAAACATCTTGTTGACCAGGCGCTGGTATGTCGCGCCGGCATTGATCAGACCGAAAGGCATCCGGAGCCAAGAGAATATGTTCTTCTCCGTGTGGAATGAGGTGTGCTTGATGTCTTCGACGGCCATGGGGATTTGATGGTAGCCGGCAAAAGCATCCATGAAGGACATCATCTCGTGACCGGCCGTGCTATCCACCAGGTGGTCGATGTGCGGCATCGGAAAATGATCCTTTGGGCATGCTCCGTTGAGGTCGGTGAAGTCTATACATAGCCTCCAGGCATTGTTTGTCTTTTTGACCAGGACGGCATTTGCAACCCATTGGAGCTCGTCCCGGGCTTGTTCGATCAGCTTGTTGTCTAACAACTTCTTAACCTCTTGGGCCAGAGCTTCGTATTTCTCCAGGCCAAATTTCCTCCTTTTCTGGTGGACCGGCCTCTTGCTGGGGTCGATCTTTAGGTGATGGCAGGCGTGCTTCGGGTCTATTCTGACCATGTCTTGGTGAGACCAAGCGAAGACCCCAATGTTAGCTTTGAGGAATTCGATCACTTCCCCCCGCATTTTGGTCGGTATGCGAGAGCCGATCAGAACTTCCAGTTCTGGCCTTGAGGGGTCGACCGGAATGTGTTCCAATTCTTCCAAAGCAGTAGCTTGTTCATGACTTCGCCGGTCGGAAGAGTCGAACCTAGGGTCGAGGTCGAGCTCGGATGGTTCGAATCCGATCCTTGGCTCGGGATCGTCGATTTGCATAGGCTGGGGGTCGGCCGATGTGGATCCGACCTCCAGAATGACCTCCGTGGCTGGAGTGGCCGGCTCAGTGTCGATGGGCGGCCCATCCGATGTCTGGTCGTTGTAGATTGAAAATAAATGAGAGTCGAAATAGTTCAAACATCTTCTAGCCATTGATTGGTCACCTCTAACGGTGCCGACCACCCCCTCGAGGGTGGGAAACTTAATACAGTAATAGTAAGAGGAAACAACTGCTTCAAAAACTTCTAAAAAGGGCCTACCCAGAAAGCTATTATACGAACTTGGTTGATCTACAATTATAAAATCTAACGGCCTAGTTATCTTGACCTCTTCGTTGTAGCAACAGATGAGTTCCACGGAGAGCTTTATCCTCCCGTACGCAGCGACCGTCGCATCCCCAAATCCCTTCAGCTGAAGATCGATCGGTCTGATGAAGTTAACGAGGTCTCCGAGCTGGTCTAGGGCCATTTTGAAGATGATATTGCAAAAACACCCGTTGTCGACCAAAACCCGCTGGACCTCTTTGCCCAAGATGTGGGCGGCGATCACCAATGCGTCACCTTTTGGGTATAAAACCCCGGCCCGGTCTCGATTGGAGAAGGATATCACTAGATCTTTATGAATTTTTGGTTCCGGGGGGATGACCAAGTTGACATTGGTCACCTCCCGGATCTCAGCTTTCAGCTTTCGGTTGGATATCGTCGAGATGGGGGTGAGGCCGCCCAGGTTCCCCCCACCAGCCTGGATCATATTGACCCGACCGCCAGGGTTCATTGGTGGGAGGAGGTCGTCTTCATCATCATCCTCCTCCAGAGCTGCGACTGGCCTAAGGGGCCGGCCACCTTCCTCGTTTCTTCGGGGATGGCGTTACTGCTGCTGCGGCGGGTGGTTTTCCTGACGGCCGGCTGGCCTTTGCAGAAGGTCGTTCAAACGCCCTTCGTTAAACAGCTTCCAAAGCTGTTTGAGGAGATTACGACACTGGCTCGTATTGTGGCCAATAGAGTCGTGATAGGCGCAGAACTTTTTAGGGTCCAGCCGGGACCGGTCTCCAGAATAGGGCCTTGGCCGAGAAAGCACGTCCCGGTGTTGGATCGCATTGAAGATATGCGCTGGGGACTGCCTCATGGCCTGAGTAAGGTGAACTTCCACGTCCTCGAAGGACTTGAAGTTACCAGGCGGTTTGGCCACTTTCCTGGCTTTGGGACCACTTTTGGGTGAGGCCTGAATAGCGGCCTCCGTCTACTTTGCTATCGGCTCGGACTCCCCCAGCCTGAGCGCCAGTAGCTTCCTCCGGGCCAGGTAGTCGCCGGCCCGGGCGCGGAATTCGGCATTGGTCTTTGGGAAGTCTTTGGTGAGATGTTTGAACATAGGAGACCGGTCGTGGAAGCCCCCCAGAGTTGCGTGCAAGGCCAGTTGGTCGCTTACCGCCTCGCCGGTCAGCATGACCTCGTCCACCCTGGCCACGTAGTCCTCGTCGGACTCTTCCTTCTCTTAGCGGACCCGCATCAAGCGGTGCCAGCTTTCCGGCCGGGCCACTTTGGCTGCGAAGTATGATGAGAATTGTGCGCTCAGGGTGGCGAACGAATCGATCGACCGTGCCGGGAGAGACACGTACCACCTGTGGGCGAGATCGCCTAAAATGAGGGGTGATTAGGCGTGAAATTGTTATGTTTTGGAGCCCAATTTACTCATGTTTTGAGTGTTTTCGATTAGTGCTTAGAGTCAAATGAGCATCATTTCTATACATTGATAAATTTGTCTCTTTGATGCACATAGGTGAATAGAGGACGGAAAACGGAGTTCGTAGGACTTTGAATCGACTCAAACGGATGCCCGGATGAGAAGATATTGAAGAAATACGATTGGTATTAGTGCGGACGAGGAAAAGTATCATTTGGAAGGATTAGAGGTCACTCGAGCGCATTGCTCGAGCGCCACCGCTCGAGCGCCTTACTCGAGCGCGCAAACATACAGAACCATTCTTGCGCTCGAGCAGCTCGAGCGCCACCGCTCGAGCGAATCACTCGAGCGCCCAAGAGTAACAGTGTCATTTCAGCGCTCGAGCAGCTCGAGCGCGACCGCTCGAGCGAATGCACCATTCGAGCTACACTGCTCGAGCGGGACCGCTCGAGCGTTTTGCTCGAGCGCCCGTATACTTTTGCCTCCGGATGCGTATTTTCGGCCCATTAACTCCCGTTTCGACCCGGTGCCTATATATACATCGTCCAAACACGTTTTGAGGAATCCCCAACTTTTAGAAATAATTTTAGACTTAGTTTTTGAAGAGGAGAAGAACGAGCAAGCTTTATTTTACGTTTTGTTGAGGTTTTTCATACGAATTCTAGTTTCTTTTCAATTCTTAGTTTCTTTTCATTAGTTCGTTACTTTGAACACGTTTAAATTTCGTTTTTATCAATTCAATTTCAGTTCTTCGTATTTATTTTCTCTTTCAACCCTAGTTTATGTTTCGTATTTTCTTTCTTCAATTCAATATGTTTATGTTCGTTGTTTCTTTAATTGCTTTTAGTTTTGTTAAAACCATGTCCGGCTAAAACCCTTGCATGCTTGGGTTAGGATGAACTCGTAGAAGTAGGATGTGGGTACGTAATTAAGGTAATTCGTGACGTTAGTTTTAATTCTCTTAATTAATGAATTCTTATAATTAATCTGAACTTTACCTTTGAATTTAGTACGAAAGTGTTAGAGAGAGGACGACCGCATCACTCAATAACAATTAGTAGTCTTAACGAGAAGGTTTAGGAAAGGTTAATTCATCTACCGGTTTAGCGAAGGAGGACGACCGCATCACCTTAGTTAAATTAGGGTCTCATTAATTAAGCGCTATCTATTAACTTGTTAGTGGATTAGTGAAGTCGATTGCTAGGATAAAGTATTAGGGTATAAAATCTTGAGCTTTCATTCTACGATCTTTTACTTAGATTAATTCTTGTTTGTCATGATTACTTTGATTATGTACCTGCTCCGTTAGTATACGTAGGGATTCCTAACCTGAGCATCATCATCTCATATCTGAAAAACACCTTAGATACGTAATTTAATTTTCCTTTCGCATTCGTAGAGTAATTTAGTTTAGATTATTTTCTCTTTTCAAAAAAACCAAAAACATCACACTCATATTAACTACGACGCGTAGATCTTCAGGGATCTATTTGCATATACACTATCCCTTGGGTTCGATAATACTTGGTCCCTATACTTGCCCATACTACAGTGAACCCGTTCTCTTGCGGGGTAGCTACTAGTAGAAGCTAGTATAATCGCTTCAAGTCGAAGAAGCTGCACTTTGTGGCGTCGGTTGCGCCACGCCCGGTCATGTAGATATGGAATTTGCTCATATGGGTTTCCGGATCCGTTTTTCCCTCATAGAGTGAGGTCGGCGGAGGGACGATTTTGAGCTGGACCGGGGCAAGCTCAATATCCACCGCCAGGGGCTCGTTGGCGACCGGCCGGGCCTTAGGTTGGCCTTGCGCTTCTAGGAGCGCTTTCATCTCGTCAAGCTGCTTTTGCATCTTGACGAGTTCGGGGCTCGGGGTTTCGACCATTTGGTCGCCAGCATCGGTCAGGGGGCGATTCGATCGAACACGGCAGCTCGGGGGACCCCACGTCCCAGAAGACCGCTTTGGGCGAAGCTCAGCTTGCGCCTAGCGGAATTCACCGGGGTTAGACTGAACTCGGCCGCCCTCTTGTGTGGCATCTGGGTCGTGCTCTGTGAGTTGGAGACGGACTCCGTGTCACCATACCCAGTGTCATAACTGGGGAGGCAGCTTGGATACCACGATGGGTCCGTCGTGCCCAAACGGTTGAAAATCGGGTGAGCGGAGCCTCACGACCGAGTGGAACCTGGGTTCGCTCGGCCTTGGCTTTCGCCCTGGTGCTCCACGGCCTTCGCTTTTCCCTTGAGCGCACGGGCGTGGGCCTTCTTCTTTGAGGCAGAGGTGGTGCTGCGGTACCCCCTTGCCTCTTCCGCCTGGTGGCGTCGTCCTGACCCGGCCTGGTCAGGAGTAAGGAAAACTCGGCCCTGGGACTGAATGGGCTCCTCTGGAAAGCGGATCGGGGAGGCCACGCGTTTGGCCTTTCCCTGGCGGGCAGGGGTCGGTTCGCCCGATGCTCGCGTCGTGACTTCCCTGGGCGTGGCCGGGGCACCGATGGCCTTGTAGGCATGGGGTGATTTCTGATGATCCATTGCTCCTAGAGAGGGGGAATTAGTGGCTTGAAGGTTTGAAGATTTGAGTATATGAAGCTTTGAAGAACAGTGAGTGTTCTTCAAAGAGAGGTAAAGAAAAGGTGAGTTTAATGGGTTGGCACCCTCCTTCTAGCGCCAAATGTTGTTTACCAAATATATGTTGTTGGGATTAAATGCTATTTATAAGAGTTTTGGTAAAAACATCAAATGATATGGTTCTTAAATGCTGAATTGAATGCTTGAATGAAGAACTGAAAATAAATGCGCATGAACACTAAGACCGAATCTTCCTTGCCGGCCGGGGACGTCATGAGGTCGGAGGCCGGTCTCTTGGCGAGTCACGAGACCGGAGGCCCTTAATGCGTATAGATCGGGCCCGGGCGACCTTTATTGGTCTTCTCCGGCCGTGGCCGGTCCGGTCCGATCTCAGTCTAGCTGACTGCTTCTGGGACGACACTAACATGTGCTCTAAGCTAGTTTCCGGCCTCGTTTCTAAGGTCGGAGGTTGGGATCGAAGCCCGCCGAGGTCGGGTATAGACCGGTCAGGTCGGTCCCGACCTCCGAGTCTCTATTTGCCTTTTCCGGCCCTCTTCAGGCCGGCGCCGACCTGTGTGCCAAAATGGTCACAACAAGATGAAGCCCCGCGTATTACGCGAAATTTACGTTAATTTTAATTTTACAACAAAATCACACAAATATATACTTAGTTTGTGCACGAAAAGTGTGTCCTTTTAATTTTGTCAGGTTTAAAAAATATATAAATAAAGTAGATAAAATAAGTCTATTTTAGAGTATTGTGTCGTGTGGTCCATTTATGAGTTAATTTTTATTTGTAAGTATAAAGTCAATGACATATGAAGTAATTAAGTGATGATTGCATGATAAAGAAGATAAAATTATTGTAAAAAATGGAAGGGACACACTTTTTGGTGGACATATGGAGTATATATTAATTTTTCCATCAAATAATAATATAATTATAATATATATATATATATAATCATGTATAATTATATAGTTTAATTTAATTAATGACAATTGGAAATTTAGAATCATAAATATATGATTTCCTAAAATATAGTAAGAATTAAACAACTAAATAAGTAATGTATTTTTATAGAATATTGTTAATTATTTATATCGATGAAAATACGGTATGGGATAATTTTTTTGAATTGTGTGTATGCATAAGTCATGACTTAATGTCTGTTAAAAGGATAAAATAAAATACATTAAATAAAATTATTTTGTTTTTTATACAGAATGAATAAGTTAATTAAATATTAAATTCGCATAATTAGATTTGTTAAAGTTTCATCAATATAATAATTATATTTAATTCTTTTGTTTGAAACGTTCTCAAATTTGAGATCCATAAGTTAATAGATTTATAGAATTAAGTTAAATAATTGTTCAAAATATTCAAAGATTAACTAATTGACTTAGTCGTAAGTAACATAAAAGTTACGGTGCAAGGTTCAAATATTTGTTATTACAATTTTTTTTTCTAAATTGAACTTAACATTAAAATGCCACATGGATGCAACATACATAACACAAACTATCTATATATATATAAAAATAGAAGTGAGGAGAGAGAAAAAGTTTGCATTATTGAAGCAAGTGAAGTCTACTTGCTTTATGGTGCAATGGTGAATCCCACTCTCCATTAAAGAGAGTGAATTAACTTTACCATTTTCTTTTCTTTTTTCTTTTGAATCAAAGTTTCAAAATTCTTTAAGTTATTAATTTTAAATTTATTTTCAATACACTATATATCAAATTAATTATCTTTTGAACATTTTTATTTATATATATACTGCACATATTAAAAGAAAATTAATATTTAAATTTTTTTTTTATTTTTTTAAAGTGTTTTTTTTATTGACTTTAACTATATATGATGAATTGAATTTAAATAATTTTTATTTAGACTACATAAGTTTTGTTAAATATTAAAATCATTTTATGAATTTTAGTATTAGTTTTGAATTTAGTATATAATTGAAAATTGTATGATTAATTAAATAATTATAATGCTCACATATATACAATATATTCTTTACATATTAATTATATTATAGATTAAATAAATTTAAATTAAACTTTTTATATAAGTCATTATACGATCTCGCATTTAAAATTTATAATATTCAATCCGTGCATCGCACGGGAGAAACACTAGTTAGGATAATAACACATTATCTAAAAAAAATTCACACTTCATGAGAAAACGACACATCATTCAAATGAATATCAAGATGACACATCAGATTGTTGAACTCCCTATTAGTATAATAGGGGATTTGAACTAATTTTATAAAATTTGGCATAAATTGACAAAAATTAAAAGATAATGTCCTAATTTTAGAAGTTCATAAAGATATGTCTCAATTTTACAAGTTCGTAAAGATAGTGTCCTAGTTTTACAAACACTAATAAGATAGTCTCCTAAAATAAAAATTTTCCCTTACAACTAATCTAGCTAATCGTAACGAAGAGTATTAATTGTTTATTTAAAGAATATTAATTGGTTAAAGTAAAGTGTATCTAAAAATAATTATAAAGTGGTTCATATATGAAACAATTGAATTCTAAAATATACTCTCAATAGTAATATTTCGTGATTGTAATTTGTAATACCACAATGAGATTAACTATGTTTCTAATCTATCATCAATATTGTCTTAACTACGAATTGATATGTATACAATAAGTTATACCTTATAATTTATCACAAAATTAACTCATATACGCATGAAAAAATTATATTTTTAGGAAATTATCTTATGAGTGTTTGCAAAATTAGGACACTGACTTTTGGGGGTTACAAATTTAGGAAACTATCTTATGGGCTTATATAATTAGAATACTATCTTTACAATCTTACAAAATAAAAACATTGTCTTTTATGTTGGGAGAATTTAGGCAAAATTTAATAAAATATAGGTCAAATAAAGTCCGACTATGATATGTCCAGTTGGCCATATTTTATAATTTATTTGCCTAAATTGACTAAAATTAAAAGATAGTGTTCTAGTTTTGGAAGTTTGTAAAAACATTGTCCTAATTTTTCATGTTTGTAAAGATGTTGTATTAATTTTGCAAGCCCGTAAAGATAGTGTCCTATTCTACAAACACTCATACGGTAGTGTCCTAAAATAACAAATTTTCCCTTATAACCAATTTAATTAATGGTAACGAAGTGTAATAATTGTTTATTTAAATAACATTAATTGGTTAAATAATGTGTGTCTAAAAATAATAATAATGTGGTACGTATATGAAATAATTTAATTCTAAAATATACACTCAGTAGTAATATTTTATGATTAAATTATGTAATACCACATTGAGGTTAATTATGTTTCTAATATATCACCAGTATTGTCTAAACTAAAAATTAATACGTATAATCAAAACCATAATTAATTAATCTATTAGTTCATTTTTTTAAAATAAATATTTTAATATGTGAAAACTACTTTCAAGTTAATTATCTACGTTTGTTGTAGACTTGTTATTTATGACCTCATCTTTCGCTTAAATAAAATTTAGGCCAAATTTTATAAAATACGGGTCAATTAAAGCTCAATTATGATATGCCCAAATAGCTGTATTTTATGAAATTTGGCATAAATTGACCAAAATTAAAAGGTGGTGTCCTAGTTTTGCAGGTTTGTAAAAATAATGTCATAATTTTGAAAGTTCATAAAGATATGTCTAAGTTTTGCAAGCTCGTAAAGATAGTGTCCTAATTTTACAAACACTCATAAAATAATATCCTAAAATAACAAATTTTCCCTTACAATCAATTTAATTAATGGTCACGAAGAGTATTAATTGTTTATTTAAAGAATATTAATTGGTTAAAGTAAAATGTATCTAAAAATAATTATAAAGTAGTTCATATATGAAACAATTTAATTCTAAAACATACTCTCAATAGTAATATTTTAAGATTACGATATGTAATACAACAATGAGGTTAACTATGTTTCTAATCTATCGTCAATATTGTCTTAACTACGAATTGATATGTATACAATAAGTTTTACCTTATAATTATCACAAAATTAACTCATATACGCAAGAAAAAAAATTATTTTTTAGGATATTATCTTATGAGTGTTTGGAAAATTAGGACAATGTCTTTTCGGGATTATAAATTTAGGAAATTATCTTTATGAGCTTATAAAATTAAAAAAATGTCTCTACAATCCTACAAAATAAAGACACTATCTTTTATCTTGAGAGAATTTAGGCCAAATTTAATTAAATGTAGGTAAAATAAGCCCGATTATGATATGCCAAGTTGACCGTATTTTATAAAATTTTGCTTAAATTGGCTAAAATTAAAAGATAGTGTCTAGTTTTGTAATTTTCTAAAGATATTGTCCTTATTTTTCATTTTCGTATCTGCAAGCCTTATTTTTCATGTCCTTATTTTTTCATTGTATTAATTGTTTGACTAAATGATATTAGTTGGTTACATTAAATAAATATAGCAAAATGATTCATATATGAATCAATTTCACTATATACGTACTCTTATTATTACTATGAGTAGGTCCTATGTGAAATTTGTTCATAGTATGAAACGGATACCATTACGTATACTCACTGGTATTATTACATGTATTCACTAATACCATAATATTTTATACTGTGATTTCAGTTTATAAATTTAATGGTCAACTTTAATGGTGAAAAGTATGGAAGTTTTTCAAAAAAATATATTGTAACTATAACCTCTTCAGAGAAGAGTTGAGAGAGTTGACTTGTTCAAAAAAAGTTTAACATTATATGGAATGTGGAAATAATAAATTTCGTCCCCCAGGTTTTGATTTAATTTTTGGTCATTGAAGATTAAATCAATATAAATTACTTTCTACAGATAATTGTCTTCCTATACGTATTTTGAAGCTAATTAATCGGTTATTTAAAATATAATTCTTGTATTTTAACCATGTTTGACTTGGTATTTAAAATCTAATGGTGCCTTCCAATTTCACGACCATGTTCTAAGGCGTTATCTCAGTTTTAAATTTTAAGTAATTAGTTTGGCTTGGTCTTCTTGGATACCTATTAATGATTGTGTTTTAGCTAAGTTTGACTATTTCTTTTTGGAAATTCTATTTTAAGAAATCCTTGGTCTTTAGGAAATTGACTAATTCATCATTTTCATGTGCAATTTATTGGATGTATTTAAAGTCTTTTAATTTATATTTCTAATTTAATTCATTTTATTTTTAGATATATTTGACTAAATGATTTGCTTTAATTGTGATGTCCATTTGATAATTATGTTGCAATGTTTAAGATATTCTGTATTTAGTAAATGCCTTTTTATCCGTACTTAGTAAATGCCTATCTTATCCGTATATTAAGACATTCCTTGGTCTTTAAGATATTCCTTGGTAAATGCCTTCTTATCCGTATATAGTTAAATTGGGCACACAATTAATATTTTGATAAATGGTCGATTATTTAGCCAATTTTTTCTTTAACAAATTAATTTACGTTGATTAGGAAGTGTACTAAAATTTTAATAATTATAAACTAAGGAAAATTGTTTCACTCCTAATTTTGGGGACCAAACTTTTTCCACACATTGATCATATTTTTCCAAAATTAAAAAAAAAACGATTCTTATCTTCATCTAAATTACAGTGACTTCAATAAAAAATTACTTTATCAGTTTCCACATACAAAATTTATAGAACACTTGACGGATTTTAACCATATTAATCGGGATCTTGTGTAATTAGATTACAAAAAATTAAGAACACCACAAAATATAATCTAAATAAATTCCGAACTAATGTATACCACAATCTTAAATAAACCAAGCATAGAATATAACCAAACAATTCCATCAACTAAGAGGAACAAACAACTACAAACATATTTTCGAATGTTAAAGAGGAAGGTCATTGAAAACACATAAAATTATAATTTCATAAACTTCACTCGATGATAATAAAATAATCCCCTATGGATATACAACATTCACCAAATAATAGATGAATAGAGCAGTGGAGCTATGCACCCAAAAAAATAGGAACACAAAACCTATCCACCTATACATTGATATTACAAAAGTGAACTAAAGAATATACAATCTAAATACAAAATCCAAAAAAAAAAAAAAAAACTAATCTTCATCGGAGACAATCGAAGTTGGGCGACGGGCTAATGGAGGCGACAACCTAGAGTACGGATATAAGAAGAAAAAGAAAAAGGACATTACATTGATATTACAAAAGTGAAATAAAGAATATACAATCTCAATACAAAATCCAAAAAAAAAAAAACTAATCTTCATTGGAGACAATCGACAACCTAATGGAGGCGACGGCCTAGAGTACGGATATAAGAAGAAAAAGGGCATGAAACCGACGACTATGGAACAATGAATGAAGGGATGAATGAAATGAAGGATAATGACGTACAAATTTATAGATAAAATAAACCGACAATGGACGACCACGATAAAAAATTAAAAAAACAACGGATGAGATCGATTTGCAATAAATGCTCTAATGAGAGGGGGCCATTTTTTGAAATAGAGGATTATGAGAGATGCCACATAAGCTTTGCTAACTTTTGCTATATAGAGTTTATGATTTTTATGGAGTGTATATAGAATGAAATTGGTCCATACATGAATCATTGAATGATATTAGTTGTTCTAGCTAAAGGGTATTAGTTGTTGTCATTGAAGAGTATTACTCCCTCCGTCCCAGTTTTATTTTCTCAATTGCCAAAAAGGTTCGTCCCAATTTAATTTTTCCATTTTCCAAAATTTATAAATATATAATAACAAAATCTTCTACCATATTTAGAAACTTTTCTAAAGAAAAACATTATACTTTCTAAATCAGTAGCCTATAATTGGCCACGACTAAAGTTAAAAAGAAAATTGTCGTAATTAAAAACTTAAAAGACTATTCAGATCCTTCTTCAATTAAATATAGTAATTATTATTTAAAAAAATATGTTGTAATTAAAAGTTGAAAAGCCTTTTCAACTCCACCTCCACCCCACCAAATATAGTTATTGTTGTTAAAAGAAAAAGAATTAAGCCTCCCACTAAAAAGTTTTATCTTTATAAAAAAAATCAGCCACAATCTTTCTTTTTTTTTTTAAATTTTTTATCAGCAAAAAGTGATTTCATTTATAAAAAGGGTATGAGTAGTACCCAATTTTACAATGAGTAGGGTAGTAGATTACCCATAATGACTTTAACACCAGAAATCAGAATGTAGAATATTGACTTTACAACTACACATGACCAAGAATCGCTCTAGGCTTTATACACCACTCACTATAAGATATCTTGTGTCTCCAAATTCCTATTGCATTTATCCAGCTCCAAAATCTGATTTTGATGTCCTCCAATATGTCCTTCAATTCCGACTTTTCCTTACGAAAGATAACAGCATTCCAAAAAATCAGCCACAATCATCATAAAATTTCATGCAAATAATACGCTGTGCTATTTTAAAAAACATAGTGACTTTTTATTTACCCTTTATGTAATATAAATAGATATTTTTTTTTATAAGATGACTTATTCCTCAACTGCATTTCCACCTATACATAGGACTGTCACCTTCAATTTGGTTATCGGATGTCATACTGAAGAGCTTACCTTCAACATTTTTGTTTTAGGCAGTTTATTTTATGTATTTTTGCATTCATTCCATTGCATGTTTTACTGCACAATTTACAATGACATTTTAATTTTTTCATTGCAGCCCAATATTGAATGACACTCAACTTTTGGATAATCAAGGGTATCAAATCTATTAAGGTATGTTTGTTTTGTTGGGTTAGGAGGAATTTATATTTTATTCTCATTCAATCATTTGTGTGGTTCATGTGACACCGACTCGAAATAAGTGGTAAATAATTGACATATGAAGAGGATTGTACTAATTGTCTCATAACTACAGAATAATTATTTATCAATTTTATCCATCAAAGCAAACAAGTCCTAGTAAAATTGTAAAGATTCAACTGATTGTGGCGTGCGGTGTGCCTGAATTAAAAAATAAGAGATATTATCAAACCTATTACACAACTTTGAATGGCAAAATTCAGGGCTCCCTCTCTTTGTAGTATTTGTTATTTGTTAATGCATGTCTACATTTTTCCCGTTGCAGATTAACACAATGCTTTCATGTTTCAGTAGAGTACAATGTACTATTTCACCATTACCTCAACGCCAAAAATTATTTGGTTTCAAAGTTTAAAAATTTAACAATTCAGGTATGTAAGTTATCCTTTAAAAATTCAAATTAACCTATATTTACATGGAGTATAAGCAAATTGATATTTTTTAATTTAGATCTTCTCAATATGATTTTTTTAATCATCCTCAAATATAATTGGATATAAATTGATACAATCAAAACAAGATATTAATGTACTTTTATAGACTCATGCTAATTATAATATGTATTCAAAAGTTATAAAGATTAATAGTTTGGTTAAATTGGTTACACATCTTAATTATATCCCTTGAAGTGCGAGGTTCATATCTATGCAAGTATATATATTTTTTAAATTTAATTAATTCACATATTGTAAGGCCACATAAGATTTACATGTTAATTTAGATTACTAACTCATATTTTATAAAATAACATGCATTGCTCAAATTATTCATAAAATGAAAATTTAACCAAATTAATATTCATTTGATTTGTATGTATTGTTGTCTTCTGCATTGTAATAATTACTTGATCTCTTTTATATATTTTATATATATGATCGATTATTAAATTTAGTTACTTAGAAACTCATTTATTGTTCATTTTAATTCATCTTTAAGAAAATATCAAAAGACTTTTACCATACCTTAAAATTTCAAGACTCTTTGAAAATTAGATGTAATGTTTTTTTTCCATCCTCGACATTTGTTATATGTATGTATCTCTATGTCCCCGAGCTCGAAGAAAAAAAAAACTACAAACAAATGTTCATGTGTATAATGTCATTTACCTAAAAAGGAACCAGTTTTATGTTGGCGATTAATTAGTGGAGTTGCAATAATATAAAATATTAAAACCATGTACTAAGTATTTATGTAAAAAAAAAAAAAAAAAATCGGATGACTATTACATGAAAACATATCCTTGCCCCTTTAAAATAGATTTTTCCATTTACATAGATTTCTCATATATGGTTAATGGTTTATTCATTATTTATGGATGAAAATAAAATGGAATAATTGGTAGTTCTTATTTAAATAAAGTAGCTATGACTTGCTACACAGTTTAATATTTCTTTTTCTTTTTTTAATCCTTTTTTCTAATAAATTAATTCATTTATTTGATTGTTTTGCAGAAAATTTGAACTCATGACATCTCAAAGTAAAAATACTAAATGACATAATATATGTGTCATTTATAGGAAACAACCTATATTAATTGAATATAATGCATTTAAGTGAAACTACTAATTATTGATAGTTCAATATGACAAACACATAAGTATATTAATTATAATGTTTTATTTTCATTTGAATAAAACTAAATACATCTCAAACTAGGAATACCAAGTGACTTAATATATGAGTCATTTATTGAAATCGACTTATATTAATTGAAAATAATTCATTCGAGTGGTATATTAATTAAAATTCAAAATGACAAGCATATAAATATATTCATTTAAGTGACATAATTAATAAAATATTTAGAATTTTTCATCATATAATTTCCTGATTCCAACAATTTTTCTCTTCGAGTGACATCAAATCAATAGTTGTTTAAAAGGTATATGTGAATAGTTAATTCAATTCAGAGAGCATCACTTAGAACTAAAATAACACACATTACCAAGCAATATACATAGATATACGCATATGCCTGGGTAGCAAAAGTCTCCAAGAAGCTATATTGAAACATTTATTTCAGTGCTGTCAAATTAAGTTTTTAACAATTCTAAAATTAGACCAAATGTAAAAAAAAAAAATTAATTAACATAGACGTATTAGCATCAGTATACTTGGATACTCATACGTCACCAAATATAAACTTGTAAAATGTAGGAAGAAAACAGGACCTAAGAATCAATTAGATTATGTATTGCCCTGTCGCATCAAATTGATAACTTCCGCAACATTTACGGAAGTAGGTGGTGACGAGGCGAGACAATGGGAAAATATTATCAAGTGGAAAATTTCCCAACTAAATTTAAAGAATAAATTATGGAATTATGAATTAGAAAATATAGATATACTAAGAAGAATGAAAGATTAACTGGACAATGAAGGTGTGGCGCTGAAGCATCGCGAAAACCCTAAAAAAGAAAACCTACGTAATTGACTGCTATAATTAAGCCTACATAAGGGAACAGAATAATGCAGGAGATCGGTTACTGCGAGGATGGTAGATTATAGGCGCACATGAACGGGTCGAGGAGATGTAAATTAGAATTTGAAGAAGTAACTGACATCAGTTTAAAATATAATTTCAAAATAAAACTGCCATAGAAAAGGTGGACTTGTTAAAATGCATAATTTTGAAATAGAAGAAAAGTAGGAAGGCCACATAGGATAGAGAAAACTCACAAATATAAGGGACTAGATAAGTACCCCGCGTTTTACGCGGGTTGTTTGAAAATTAATTTTTAAATATATATTTTATTGACACATCATTATATTAGTTAATATTATAACATTATATAATAAAATCTATTTAAAATCCATACATACAGTAAAAAGAAAATATAATATGCATATATACTTTATTTAAAGATGAACATACAATTCTCTGGCATGAGAAAAGAGGAAGGGTTATAACTTGGGTAGTGATGCATTAACGTTTTGGTAGGGGTGAGTGTTAATTAATTTATGTTATTTTATGTCATGAGACGGTCTCATACAAAT
This sequence comes from Ballota nigra, assembly GCA_947034835.1. Taxonomy (NCBI): domain Eukaryota; kingdom Viridiplantae; phylum Streptophyta; class Magnoliopsida; order Lamiales; family Lamiaceae; genus Ballota; species Ballota nigra. The sequence continues at coordinate 28,809,672 of OX344730.1, forward strand.
TGTTGTCTTCAATCTATGATATATAGAGATTGAATCATCATATTTAAAAATTTGCAATAAATAATTGCTCCGATAAATAATTCCGAAAAAAAAATCATTATGAAGAAAAGATAGAGAAGAAAATATTGAACATGTTATCATTAAAAATAATCGTTAGAACCCCAAAGTTTGTCTAATTCTTCATCCTCTAATATATATTCACCTTCAAAATGCAATAAACACTATCTCATATAAAAGATGAAAGGATTCTAGAGAAAGAGAGAGAGAGAAAAATAAGATTATCAATCGAAATTAAATTTGAAAAAAAAACAGAAATAATGTAACGCCCCGAATCCAGAATATATTAATTATATCGGATTTGAAGTGTTATTGTGATCAAAAGTCCGAACTATAAAAATTTTGAAGGAAATATAACGGAAATGAGAGATGATGAGTTTTTATGCAGCGGAAGAAATGGGTAGAATAATTTTAATAAGTATCTTACACACATATATATGTACAGAAAACATAGTATCAACAGTAATGTTTTATTTAAGTGGGGAACTCCGTGTCGTCTCTATTACTGTCCTTGCTCCACGAAATTATAATCTGCAAGGGGTTAGGAAAATGGGGCGTGAGATTTGAATTCTCACGTATGGGTGATTTGCAACGTCATGGGATTGGTAAATCCGAAATATATTAAGTTATACTCATTAATAAAAATATATAATTTATTTAAGCAGTTGACATAATAATACAAACATCATATATCATACAAATAACAAGTTCGCATAATAATCAGTTGGGCACAACAGGTTTCACATCATATAATTGAAATATTACAAGTTGGTTCACGTTAAGGGGCAAAGCCCACAATCAATTTCACATATAATAAATCTCTTCTCAAAATAATATAAATAATTCCCCGTGACCATGCACTTGATCTATTATCAAACATGGCCACGCACCACTTCCACAAGGTTTACTCTTTTCAACTCCAACCATCAACAGCCTTGATTCCGAGGGCGTCCAACGACAGCGTCCCCGGAGACCGAAAAAATAATCAACAACCTTGATTCCGAGGGCGTCCCCGACAGCAGCCCCGGAGGTCGGATTTAAAACTCGATCCCGACTCCGTACATACTGACTTTCCACAAAACTGACTCAATAACTTTACAGAGAATAAATACTTGACTGACAACTGAACTGATTCATGCTCACGTGAGGTGTTTACTCATGCAATGGTGATCAATTCACAAAACAACAGGCAATATATAACATATATAGTTATATCACATAATCCAAACAGTTATATAGATAGGTGTTACATTTATGTTGGATTAGATATTTTTTATTTGATTTAATCGAGTTCAGGAAATACCGGCACGACGTTATTATTAGCAGATCAATCAACAGATCATCACCCACCTGATTGTTTCGAGTCCCGAGAATGATGTGTAGGCAGAGGGTCGAGTCCTCGGTGTGTGTCCCGAAAAGTACAGAATCCTAATAAGGAGTATTCTGATTAAAAGATTGACTTTTGAATTTGAAAAAGCTTTAGAGTGTGAAACACTAGAATTGAGTAGATTGTTTTCTTTAGAAAACTATTGAAAACTAAGATTTTCAAAGATTGATTTCTATTTGATAAGTACACCCCTTTTTAAGAGGAGGTACATCAGGGGGTGTATTTACTAAATTCAGTAGTGTAACATGGGGTGTATTTACTAAATTCAGTGGTGTCCTTAATAAAGGCCTTTATAAAAATTAAAAGTATAAGAGTTTATATTTTATAAAAACCTCTTATTAAAACTTATTAATAACTTGATTTTTCTAAGAAATTTATATTATAACTAATATAGTTTATAAAAAGTATTTTTCTTTTCTAACTTTAGTAACACTCCTAAAATTGGTTTGTAATACTTCCAAAACAAATGAATTATATTAATTTTTCCCAAAAAAATACTCCTTTTCATTTGTTATTAATTTGGAATATTAAACGACTTATCTTTTCGTTCCTAATTCTCTAACAGTCGCACAAGGGGAAGACGAGTTTCCCTTTGTCTCCAAAAACTCAACTAATATTACTAACAACTAATTTCATCACCATATCATCAGCTAACCAAACCAAACTAATTCATCCATTCACTAATACCCTCCAACCAAAACAACAATACTAAACAGCTAAACCAACAATACTAAACAACTAATTCAACAATATTAATCAACAAACCCAATACTACCAAATCTAACAACTAACACTATATAACAATTTCAATAATACTAATACCAACAACATCAAAACTCCATCTACAAGCTCACAGGCTTCAAAACAATTATCTTAAAACTTACAACGACTCAACGGGGATTCAACTAAAATTCCTAATCCAACTATTACGAGAAATAGAAAAGGTAGTAATTCTTACGAGTCCCAAATCGGGCAGCCTAACGGCGTAGTTCGGAGACTCGTCGGGTAAATTCGAGCAGCCTAACGGCGTCATTTGGTGATTCGATAATTCGTCGGATAATTCGGACAGCCTAACGGCGTCGATTGAGAACCCGGAAAATTGAATCGAACATCCTAACGGCGTAGTTTCGGTTCTTCCGAAATCGAATGGGCAGCGGTTCGTCTTCTTGGCTTCATCGGAAAATACGAAGAGATGACGGCAACAACGACATCTCGATCGGAATTGAAAAGGAACAAAATCAAAAATCAAGGGTTTGTTCAAAGGAATTGAAATTAAATGAATTGAAGGTTGGGGTTTTTCAATTACTTACTGGAAACGAAGAGAAAAAGAGGCGGCGGCGCTGGGCTTCACGGCGCGAAGAGCGGTTTGGCGCCGCGGTGGGAGGAGGGAGGCGGTGCTCGCGGCTTCCGGGCGAGGAGCGACGGCGGCCGAGTCCTGGGCGAGCTTCGTCAGGAGAAAGAGGACAGCGGCGCTCCAGCTTCGACGGAGGAGGAGGCGCTGGGTCGCGGCGTGGCGTGCACGGCGGCGACGCAGCTTCGGCGGTGGCATCGCGTCGCGTAGGCGGAAGAGGGAGGGAGACGTCGGGCGGTGCATCTGGGCTGCGTGAGGGAGGCGTCGCGACGGAGCTTGTTCGCCGGAGGGAGAAGAAAAGAAGAAGGAGGAAGGAAAATACGCGTTTTCTTTTGGTAGGAAGAGAGAGAAAGTGAAATTGGTTTGGGGGAAAAGAATTTTGCTGAAAGTGACGGACTTTCTTTTATAGAGAGAAATTATTTTAATTAAAGATTTATTTAAAAGGAAGAAAAATAATGTGTGGGTGTGATTTAATTCTCTATTTAATTTAATTCAAAAAAGAAAAGTATATTATGTGGGTAGGGATTAAGCCCCTTTAATTCTGATATTTTTGTTCCCAATTGATACGGTTTAGGGATCGTTTGGTTCACGAGATAAATTCCGATTTGGAAATTAATACAGTTTTAAGATTCAATTAATATTTTATTGCATTTTAATTATTCTCAATAAATTAAACGGATCGAAATCCTAATTTTTAATCTTTGAATATTTAATTTCTCGTAGTCCTTTATTCGCTTGAAAGATTCGATTCTTTCTACGAATTTAGGAATTTATAAAAAAGGTATATATTTAAATTACACAAAAGCACACAAAATAATAAAATAAAAAGAAACAAAGATAATAAAATAAAATAAGGTTTCTAGGAGTATAAAAGGTATAAAACGGGACGGGGTATTACATCCTCACCCCCTTAACAGAATTTCGCCCCCGAAATTCAGCTTCTAGGTATTGCTTAAGCATTGAGGGTATTTGGTTAGGACTTCATCCTCTATTTCCCAAGTTGTTTCTTCTTTCTCGTGTCGGCTCCACTGGACTAGAACTAATGGTATTTCTTGATTCCTTAATAAGTGTAACTTCCTTCCTAGGATAGTAACTGGAACTTCTTCATAAGTCAGGTCACAACTTAAATCTAAATCTATACGACTAAAATCAGGGTTTGAATCGCTTATGTACTTCCTGAGTGTAGATATGTGGAACACATCATGCACTCGTGATAACTCTGGTGGTAGTGCTAAGCGATAAGCCACATCCCCGATTCTATTCAGGATGTCAAATGGCCCATTGTCTCGCGACTTTAGCTCACCTCTTTTACCAAAACGGATTAGACCTTTCATTGGTGCCACTTGGAGAAATACTTTATCGCCAATGTCGAATTGTAAATCTCTTCTCTTAGCGTCCGCATATGACTTCTGACGGTCTTGAGCCGCTTTGATTCTTCCTTTAATCTTTGCGACTATCTCAACCAATCTTTCAACTAGTTCGGGTTTGAGAATCTTTCGAATTCCGACTTCATCCCAACAAACTGGTGATCTACACCTTTTCCCGTAAAGTGCTTCGTACGGTGCCGTTTGTATTGTCGCCTGATAACTGTTGTTATATGCGAACTCTACAAATGGAAGGTGGCTCTTCCAACTTCCTGCAAGTTCTAGAGCGCAAGCTCTCAGCATACCTTCGAGTGTCTGGATAGTTCTTTCCGATTGTCCGTCAGTCTGCGGGTGGTATGCGGTGCTGAATTTCAATTCAGTCCCTAAGGCTCATTGCAGACTTCCCCAGAACTTAGAGATAAAACAGGATCTCTATCGGACACTATCGAGACTGGTACACCGTGCAGTCTAACTACCTCTGCTATGTATAGTTGGACGAGCTTGTCCAACGTATAAGTCATTTTAATAGGGATATAGTGGGTAGTTTTCGTAAGTCTATCTACGATAACTCAAATGGCATCGTGATTCTTCACCGTTTTCGGGAATCCGGTGACAAAATCCATAGTGATGTTCTCCCATTTCCACTCTGGTATCTCCAGAGAATGCAACAACCCTGGAGGTCATTGGTGATCTGCACAATACTGTGTGAAAAATTCTAGGTTTAGGATGAACTGGTATTATATCTTACTCCACCCAAAATAGTTTTGTCTAACTACTTACTGTAAAACTTCTGGTCCAAAAGGGGTGGTAAACCTTAGTGGGGAGGTTTGATTTTTTGAAAGGTCCTCCAATTAGTCAAAACCAAAATAACTTCTCGGTTTTCTTGGTCGACTAAGTTTGTTGTCACTCTACCTGATCTAAGACTTAGAAGGTCTTCTAGTCCTCAAGCATGCAAACTTTTCTTCCTACATAGTTGCAAATTTTCCTCTACTTCGAAGTCCGCTATGTATCCCATAGGTAAAAATCAATTGTCCTTTCTTTTTCAACTAAAGTATTCCCATAACATATAAATGTTAATCTTAACACGTAAGACTTAAGATCACGTCTAGCTTACTCATTCCACAAAAAGGCTCTACTTAAGCTTAAAATCTTATGTTATCCCAAAAGAAAGTAACTATGCCCATGTTTCATATTTCTTCTTATGCATAGAACTAGTTCGTTTTCAATAACGCCTAACTACTCAACTTAAGAACGTGCAGTTCAGTTTCTATTTGATGTGCATCCAAGTCTATCTCCAATCAATTCAATCGGCTTTAGGTTCTCATTGTATTCCTCAAAGTTCACTTTCACTTAAGGTCTATTCTTCTATACTCTATATCCTCAAATTTTCTTAAATTCTTAGACACAAAGGAGTGAGATGCTCTAGTACTAATCGATACATAAGCAGTTGATCCAAAATTCACACTTGCTGAATTTGGAATAAAACTTCTCTCGTCTCATTGTCTTTAAGACTGCCTTGAGATGTTCTTCGTGTTGCTCTTTGCTCTTAGAGTACACAAGACGATGACGAATTGGTCCAGGTGCGGATGAAACACTCTATTTATCATATCCATGAAAATTGTCGGAGCATTTGTTACTCTGAAAGGTATCACGATGAATTCGTAATGTCCATACCGAGTTCGGAATGCTGTCTTCGGGATATCCTCGCTCTTGACCTTTAGCTGGTGGTAACCAGACCTCAGATCGGTCTTTGAGAATACCGTAGCATTCTTCAACTGGTCGAACAAGTCTTCTATCCTCGGAAGAGGATATTTGTTCTTAGTGGTCAGTTGATTGAGACCTCGATAGTCTATGCACATACGGAAAGTTCCATCTTTCTTCTTCACGAACAACACGGGTGTTCATGGTGATGCACTAGGCCTGATGAACTTCTTTTCAAGCAAGCATTGCAGTTGTTCCTTCAGTTCTTCCAATTCCTTTGGCGCCATTCGATAGGGTGCTTTAGATACTGGTGCTGCCCCAGGTATCAAGTCGATGGAGAACTCTATCTGACGATCAGGAGGTAACCCGGTTAATTCCTCGGGAAACACGTCAAGATATCCATCCACAATTGGCACCTTGATGCGCAACTTGTCGTCTTTCTCTCCTGCTGAGATGTGGACGAGGTAAGCTTGGCATTTCTCCTTTTGTAATATTACTGCAGCTTGGATTGCTGATATTACTCGGGTTTCCTTCTTGGTCTTGATTTCATGAAATGTGAAGTGTTGACCATTACGAGTTTCGAGGTCGATCTCTCGTTCTGCGCATTTTATTATCGCTTCGTCCTTTGTTAAACAGTCAATACCTAAGATTATGTCAAAATTTTTCATCTTAAGGATGTGAAGATCGGACTCTACTAAGTGATCGCTTAGCATTAGGGGTAAACCTATAATTCGATCCTCAATTTCCATAGTAGTTCCAGATATTTCCTAGCGCGACCTGCTGAGGTGGCTTAGGTTCAGCTTGAGAAGGTAGGTTCTGTCCTATAGGATCCTTTGGTACAAGAACGGGGTTAACGTGGGGTCGTCCACGTCTACATCCTGGTGTCATTCTAAAGGTGGTTCTGATCGGAAAAGAATAATATTTTTATGATATGTATAGGTGTGAGAAAGTTATAAAAACATAATCGGACTAACCAAAATTAACACACAACGTTCACTGAAAAACACGTGTGGTACGTAATTCACCAGCTGCGCATTGGGGCCCCAATGGTACAGTGCTCACATTCGCACAGTATTCTAGGAACTAGTAATGTGTCATTAAGTGATAATCAGATAAAATATGACAGTCAGTATATAAGCAAGTAAAGCACATTGACAAGCATTGAGCACGTAATAAGTATATATATATCTAAAAAGTTTTGGTCCTACGGAGGTCAGTCTATTACATTTAGTCATAGAACACAAAAGGTTTCTAAGTATAATTCTAACGCATCGTATCCTTGCATCAGTACGGACCACGAGCGACAAAAGGAGTGGGTTAAAGCTATGCTGTTATGGTCTAAGTAAAACGGTCATACGTCTGACTACTACTATATGTCAGGAAAGGGTGGCACATCTATGTTGTACGTATTTGTGACTATATTAAAAGGATAACTGTTTAAAAGGATTTGATCACTCTGACTGATCACTACTATCATACGGAAATACCCATCGTCGGCTTTTTCTAGGTATGTCTCCAAGTGAATGTGGGGTTGTTGAACTGGGTTTTCTATTCTCGTCCGTTCGAGTAGTCCTACTGCGATAGGACGGAGAACAACTCAGTAACCCTTCTGGCAAAACAAATCACGACTGTCAAATATGTCTCGTCTGGGGATATTGGAGTGGCTCTTGCCTTTGCACGCAGTCTCGTGAACTGGGTTATAAACACACTTATAGATTCTAAGGGTGTCTTCTAATTATCGGGATATAACTATCTTAGGTGGATTCTTATATGGGAAGGAAATTCCTAGTCAAAATTTTAGTTATTCAAAAACATTATTTAAACAATTAAGACACATAGTTCAAATAATCATATAACATCATTTATGAAGTTTATAAATTTACACAATTATATTTATTTCTATCATTTACTAATTATCTGCATTTCAATAGTAATATAAACGACATTTCGTGGTTCTTTCTACACCTCGTAGGTGTTGTTTCGAGTTCGTGATCTTTTGAGTGGAGTTTTGTTATGAAAGTCAAGTTGTCGCTATCATAAACTTTTAGGCAATAAAATAAGAACATACCTTCGAGGAGCTTCTGACGGTAATAGGAGACACATTTCCCCTCAAGTGATTTAATTTGTGATTTATACTTACATGATAAGAAAGTTTAATAAAGAAAAGGAATTATGGTTTGATGAAAACAATGATTTGAGTTTTGGTCCGAAAGTTTTGAACATAAGCTCTGATACCACCTGTAACGCCCCGAATCCAGAATATATTAATTATATCGGATTCGAAGTGTTATTGTGATCAAAAGTCCGAACTATAAAATTTTTGAAGGAAATATAACGGAAATGAGAGATGATGAGTTTTTATGCAGTGGAAGAAATTGGTAGAATAATTTTAATAAGTATCTTACACACATATATATGTACATAAAACATAGTATCAACAGTAATGTTTTATTTAAGTGGGGAACTCCGTGTCGTCTCTATTACTGTCCTTGCTCCACGAAATTATAATCTGCAAGGGGTTAGGAAAATGGGGCGTGAGATTTGAATTCTCACGTATGGGTGATTTGCAACGTCATGGGACTGGTAAATCCGAAATATATTAAGTTATACTCATTAATAAAAATATATAATTTATTTAAGCAGTTGACATAATAATACAAACATCATATATCATACAAATAACAAGTTCGCATAATAATCAGTTGGGCACAACAGGTTTCACATCATATAATTGAAATATCACAAGTTGGTTCACGTTAAGGGGCAAAGCCCACAATCAATTTCACATATAATAAATCTCTTCTCAAAATAATATAAATAATTCCCCGTGACCATGCACCTGATCTATTATCAAACATGGCCACGCACCACTTCCACAAGGTTACTCTTTTCAACTCCAACCATCAACAGCCTTGATTCCGAGGGCGTCCAACGACAGCGTCCCCGGAGACCGAAAAAATAATCAACAACCTTGATTCCGAGGGCGTCCCCGACAGCAGCCCCGGAGGTCGGATTTAAAACTCGATCCCGACTCCGTACATACTGACTTTCCACAAAACTGACTCAATAACTTTACAGAGAATAAATACTTGACTGACAACTGAACTGATTCATGCTCACGTGAGGTGTTTACTCATGCAATGGTGATCGATTCACAAAACAACAGGCAATATATAACATATATAGTTATATCACATAATCCAAACAGTTATATAGATAGGTGTTACATTTATGTTGGATTAGATATTTTTTATTTGATTTAATCGAGTTCAGGAAATATCGGCACGACGTTATTATTAGCAGATCAATCAACAGATCATCACCCACCTGATTGTTTCGAGTCCCGAGAATGATGTATAGGCAGAGGGTCGAGTCCTCGGTGCGTGTCCCGAAAAGTACAGAATCCTAATAAGGAGTATTCTGATTAAAAGATTGACTTTTGAATTTGAAAAAGCTTTAGAGTGTGAAACACGAGGATTGAGTAGATTGTTGTCTTTAGAAAACTATTAAAAACTAAGATTTTCAAAGATTGATTTCTATTTGATAAGTACACCCCTTTTCAAGAGGAGGTACATCAGGGGGTGTATTTACTAAATTCAGTAGTGTAACATGGGGTGTATTTACTAAATTCAGTGGTGTCCTTAATAAAGGCCTTTATATAAATTAAAAGTATAAGAGTTTATATTTTATAAAAACCTCTTATTAAAACTTATTAATAACTTAATTTTTCTAAGAAATTTATATTATAACTAATATAGTTTATAAAAAGTATTTTTCTTTTCTAACTTTAGTAACACTCCTAAAATTGGTTTGTAATACTTCCAAAACAAATGAATTATATTAATTTTTCCCAAAAAAATACTCCTTTTCATTTGTTATTAATTTGGAATATTAAACGACTTATCTTTTCGTTCCTAATTCTCTAACAGTCGCACAAGGGGAAGACGAGTTTCCCTTTGTCTCCAAAAACTCAACTAATATTACTAACAACTAATTTCATCACCATATCATCAGCTAACCAAACCAAACTAATTCATCCATTCACTAATACCCTCCAACCAAAACAACAATACTAAACAGCTAAACCAACAATACTAAACAACTAATTCAACAATATTAATCAACAAACCCAATACTACCAAATCTAACAACTAACACTATATAACAATTTCAATAATACTAATACCAACAACATCAAAACTCCATCTACAAGCTCACAGGCTTCAAAACAATTATCTTAAAACTTACAACGACTCAACGGGGATTCAACTAAAATTCCTAATCCAACTATTACGAGAAATAGAAAAGGTAGTAATTCTTACGAGTCCCAAATCGGGCAGCCTAACGGCGTAGTTCGGAGACTCGTCGGGTAAATTCGAGCAGCCTAACGGCGTCATTTGGTGATTCGATAATTCGTCGGATAATTCGGACAGCCTAACGGCGTCGATTGAGAACCCGAAAAATTGAATCGAACAGCCTAACGGTGTAGTTTCGGTTCTTCCGAAATTGAATGGGCAGCGGTTTGTCTTCTTGGCTTCATCGGAAAATACGAAGAGATGACGGCAACAACGACATCTCGATCGGAATTGAAAAGGAACAAAATCAAAAATCAAGGGTTTGTTCAAAGGAATTGAAATTAAATGAATTGAAGGTTGGGGTTTTTCAATTACTTACTGGAAACGAAGAGAAAAAGAGGCGGCGGCGCTGGGCTTCACGGCGGCGAAGAGCGGTTTGGCGCCGCGGTGGGGGGAGGGAGGCGGTGCTCGCGGCTTCCGGGCGAGGAGCGACGGCGGCCGAGTCCTGGGCGAGCTTCGTCGGGAGAAAGAGGACAGCGGCGCTCCAGCTTCGACGGAGGAGGAGGCGCTGGGTCGCGGCGTGGCGTGCACGGCGGCGACGCAGCTTCGGCGGTGGCATCACGTCGCGTAGGCGGAAGAGGGAGGGAGACGTCGGGCGGTGCATCTGGGCTGCGTGAGGGAGGCGTCGCGACGGAGCTTGTTCGCCGGAGGGAGAAGAAAAGAAGAAGGAGGAAGGAATATACGCGTTTTCTTTTGGTAGGAAGAGAGAGAAAGTGAAATTGGTTTGGGGGAAAAGAATTTTGCTGAAAGTGACGGACTTTCTTTTATAGAGAGAAATTATTTTAATTAAAGATTTATTTAAAAGGAAGAAAAATAATGTGTGGGTGTGATTTAATTCTCTATTTAATTTAATTCAAAAAAGGAAAGTATATTATGTGGGTAGGGATTAAGCCCCTTTAATTCTGATATTTTCGTTCCCAATTGATACGGTTTAGGGATCGTTTGGTTCACGAGATAAATTCCGATTTGGAAATTAATACAGTTTTAAGATTCAATTAATATTTTATTGCATTTTAATTATTCTCAATAAATTAAACGGATCGAAATCCTAATTTTTAATCTTTGAATATTTAATTTCTCGTAGTCCTTTATTCGCTTGGAAGATTCGATTCTTTCTACGAATTTAGGAATTTATAAAAAAGGTATATATTTAAATTATACAAAAGCACACAAAATAATAAAATAAAAATAAACAAAGATAATAAAATAAAATAAGGTTTCTAGGAGTATAAAAGCTATAAAACGGGACGGGGTATTACAAATAACTTTTAAATGTTTAAAAAATATTCTTAAAAGTTTTCACGCTTCAATTTGCAATACATAGAAAATAAACAGAATGTCGTCAAAATAGAAAAAGAAAGAAAGTATAATTTACATGAAAAAAAATAATTAATGAATATTAGCAATTAGAGATTTATGTGTGGACATATAATCGAAGAGCAATACTGAAATATTGTGGAAAAAAAATAAGAATAAAAAAAGATATAAACTCAAGTTATATACAATAAATTAATATTCAAGTTTCATAAAAATTTGTAATTTAGCGCTAATCGGTAAACTTAATGAATAAATAATGCTAATGAGGTCTTGGGTTCTAACATAAGTAAATATAACTTTTTTTTTTTAGACTTCTATGAAAGCCACTTAGATGATACATAGGATAAAGTGTCATGTATGACTTTTACATAGATGACATGTAGGATAAGTTGCTCGTGTATAGCTTTCACAACCGTGTCATATAAGCGAAATCAATCATAAATCACACTTGAGCATTTTCAAAACTCCCTATTAGTATAATAGGAATGAAAGATTATGTTCTTTTTAGGCGAAGATGTGTTTCCATTTTGGGATTTTATATTTGATAAACTCTATTTAGGGGATGAAAATGTTTTACGTAACATAACTTTTAGTTCTGTTTATTTATTTTATTTTCAAATTAATCGACAAAATGAGAAACACGTTTGGGAGTTTCCAACAAAATTGCTGATGAGGCGCACTATTGGCACTAGGGGATATAATCATTTTGGTCCCACGTATAAGCCGCATTATAATAACCAATTTTAGCAATTGCAATTGATGCACCGGGGCACATCCTCCTCTTCTTGCTATTCATTTGTCAAAAAAGAAATCATAAATAGAAAATAATAAAATTATCTGATGTGTGTCTTTTCATCCTACGCCTTCGACTTCCCATCCATTGTTTTTTTGTCTTGGCTAAAAGTATTAGCAACGTTTGCGTTGTCGGGATAAGATTAAATTGCCAATGGTATGTCAGTATGGGTCCCATCTCAACAAAAATACATACAAGCTTAGCTTCCATTTCTCGGCATCCGGATTTCAAAGTTTCAGGTTTGCCTAGAAAGAATTTCTTCACACCAAATAATACATTTGCTTAACCTTTTTCAATTAACATAAATTGGGCCGTCACTTTAATTCTAAATGGCCCACCAAAATAGCCTTCAATTTTGGGCTTCTTATATATATGAAACAAACCCAATTCTATTCTTCTTCTCTCTCCTCAGGGTCAGGGGGTGTGTTTGAGTGCAATTCTATACTTTGGTCTGCGGACAATGGGAGGATGGAGAATAGCATATGCCGAATGCAAGCATACTTGAATAAAATTGGAGAAGAGGTGTAGCAACAGAAAGAGAAAGCTAGAAGCAGAAATGTTTGAGGGAAAGGATGGTGGAAGTCTCCTTATATAGGATAGGAGAGGTAACATCTCCAAGTTGTCTAATAATACATCAACAATAACAAATCTTAGCTCCTCTTACGATATATGTTTTGTACCTGAGCTAGAAAGAAGTACAAATTTTCAAAAAAAAAAAAAAAAAAGTATTACTCTGAGAGAAGAAAAAAATTATGTGAGACATACCTAAATTTATTTATTTTTATTTGCTTACTCATTTACTCACTACTCAATATACTTACTCATTATTTAGGTTAATTTATAGGTGAAATTTGAATGGTCTTACATGAGACGATATGATATTTTGAAGGTCAAAAAATCAATTTTTTTATTGATGTCATCTTTTCATTCTTCCGAATAAATTATTATTTGACCAAAAAGTTTTTTAATTTAGTAAGTTAATAAATTAAATACATTATAATTTAAATATTTACCTAGCATCGTCATAAAAAAAATTACTCCTCTTTTAAATTATGTAAGTTTGTGTTCAGAGTAAATCCGATTTTAACCCCTAATTATATTGTGTTTTCAAAATCTATAAAATAGTGTAGAAGTGCTTTTCAAAAAAGAGACAACTTTTGAAAATAAAAAAAATTACAAATTTTGGAAAAAAGGGTGCTTTTAAAACCCACACATTTACCCTTTCATTTAAATCATAGTTTATGGGTTTGAACCCATCGTTTATGGGTTTGAATTCATAATTTTTTCTCTAACGTTAAAAAAGAATTACATTTCATTTAAAAATTTAAATTTATAGAAGTGTGAAATGTATTCATTTGTATTAATTCTCTTAGTAATTCAGTAATTCATCTGCACTTGTATTAAATTTAATTTGGGTTGACAGTATTCAAACTTTAGAAGTCTATTTTAATTTAATTTAGTTTTTTTTAAATAAATATAAAATTAATATTATTTTGCATCAAAACAAGTGAAGTTTTACTTATAACTTTTTATTCACATAGGCCTAAATTTAAGAAGAAATTGGATTCAAGATTTTTTTTTTTTTAAAGATGGTAAGAAAACAAATAGTGTGTAATTGAAGATATCAAGCGATTTTATAAATAGGAAAAATATTATGTGAATGATATTTACGGTAACTATTATGTGAATAATAATTTATTAATATTTTATGTTGAAAAAACTAATACCTTTAATGAGAATAACTAATACCACTTCAACTAATAACTTTAAGTTTTACTAACATCCTTCGGAGCTGATATATTTAGTACAATCAACTTATATTTTTAGTGTAATTTACTAATACCCTTTAAACAAGTTTCACCATAAATATCATTCACATAATACCTTCCTTTATAAATAAGTAATTTAAAATTAATTTTAAAAAATACATGTTTCTTTTCATTACCTTTAATACGTACCGAAATACCATATTTTTTCTAGGCAAAAACTTGCGTAAAATCTAAATTAACATCCACCCTTGGTGCCCTATCTACTTGCTCTCTTTTTTTTTTAATTTTTATATCGGTACCATATCGAAATTTTAGATATTTTTTGTTTTAATGCATACAATTATATATATATATGCTAAAAAAATGGATATTTCCCATCCCTTTTCATTAATAAGTGGGATATGCAATGGTGGTGTTGCATCTTTAGCCTTTAATTGTAAAAGTAAAACTGCAGAATTAATTCAGACATATACATATTAATGTAAAAATGTTGGTTCATCGAATTTTCTCCAGATCTTGTTCGAAATATCGATCGGTCGTTCTTACATCACAATGGCACGCAATATTCAAGTAAAAAACAAAACGATTGTTACACATATATAAATGCAGATTTCAAATTTCAACAATACTTTCAAATAAATACAAAGCCACCTCCTAATTATATATACATATAATTACATACAAAAAAATCTCATCCTTATCAATATTCTGAAAAACAAGCGTTTGATCGATGGATTTCGACCGCGATGGGTGCGCGGCGATATCGATACTTATGTTGTTCCTTCTGGCAATAGCCATTTTTCCATATTACATGCAGCCCGAGCCTCCAGTTTCCCTGGCAGTAGTCGTTTCTGTCATACCAATGTCCATTCTAATCTACACAGGCACCATGGTGCTTTTTGTTTGGTAAATAATTCGTATGTATTATTTATTTCCTTGCAGTAATTATTTATGTGAGAATTAGGCATGTTTATGTATGTGAGTTGTAACGGCCTATCTTTTTAAGGTGTGTCTGTGTTTGTATGTGATATATTTAAATCTTGTGATTAATTTCTGGAAAAGATCATGTGATTCTCATTAATAATGTATGGTTTGTGTGTTAGATTAAGTTTTACTAAGTAAGATGTGCGGAGACGTACTTAATATATGAAATGAGATCTAACTTTATTCTAGTATTTTAATTTCATTTTTCATTTAAATATAGTCGAGATAAGTTTATAAACTCAAGAATCATACAATATAAAAGTGATTGTACTCTATTTCATGTAAGAGTTCATCGCATACACATTTATGTCTAATTTATTTCATTTGGATGTGTTTATTAAATGTTCTTTTCGTGTTTTTGAATCTTTTATATAAAGTGCGGGAGTTACTTGAGTAAGAATTTGTTGGAAATTTGCTCTATTTTTAATCATTTGATATTATAAAGTGCAGGGATTATTTGAATAGGTATTTGTTGAAAATTAATTAGCTCCATATTTTTATAGCGGAAATAATCAGTGGGCACAATATAATATATCCACTGCGAATGTGATAATGACACATAAGCAGATAAAATCTATCAATTAAAATTATAATGAACCCAATGTTTATATGTCATTATCACATTTTCGCGGTGGGTATATTATATTGTGTCCACCGGTGGGCATGAGATCATTTCCGATTTTTATAGTAAGCACAGAAAGTATTTGAATAGGTGTTTGTTGGAGTTAAATATAATAATTTATTATTTAAAGATTAAATATAATAAGAAGCATGATTATAAAAGTGAATATGAATTATATAATAATACATTAAAAATTCACAACAGCTAAAGTAATTATTTAAGAAATTGGCCTATAAAATTAAAAAATTAATTGGGACATTATATGATCTGAATTTGTATTTATTGTGGCAAAATATGACAAAAATGAAAGTAGTCGATGAACACATTTCAGACAAAACAGCAAGCTAGCACTACTATTAGTAATTGCAATTCATATGTGGAGAGAGCAAGAAGAATATACGTCCACATATATATATATATATATATATATATATATATATATATATATATATAGCAGGAGATGTAAAGAAGAGGAATCAATTTTGATGTTCCCAGAAGAGATATGTAAATGTAATAATTAAGAGTCAACATTATGATGACACAATATTGACCATTCTTTTTCAGTCTCCCACTCAGAAACATTGAATTGGAACTCTAAAAACTGATAAATAAATAAATGAAACATTAAATTAATTGATTTCTCATTGCTTTCTTACAAATTAAATTTAGTCTCAAAATAAATTTTGTGTCAGATTTAATCTCAATTTATCTGATAAAGTTCAATTTTAATCTTAAATTGATTGGAATAGCAAGTACGACGTCGTTTTGAAGTCTGAATTGGTGATTTTCGACAAAGGAGCAAAAATGAATGTTGTTTTTTTCAGTAGATTTGAGATCAAAATTGGGATTAAATTTAAGAAAAAAAATTAAGTTTAAGACTAAATTTAATTATTTTGTGAAGGAACTATTATTATTATTATTATTATTAAGATTAAGATAAGAAAAAGAAAGGGCAATGCAAGCAATTATCTGTGACATAAATGCCGGTCAAGGCTCCCGGCAGTGGTGCCCAACTGTGAAGCCTCATTTCCCACCGGCGAATGCCCTTCTCTCGTTCACAACGCCGTCTGCCACGTGTCTCTTCCTTTTTTCTTTTATTTTTTTCCTTGTTTTCTGTTTGGCTCTATAAATGTGGACACTTGCCATCTCTCCAACCCTTCGGTTTCAAACAAGAAAAATCAAACCCACAAGTGTGTGAAAGAGAAAGAAACATGGAACTCGGAGGAGGAGGAGGAGGCTTCCATGGCTACCGCAGGCAGCTCCCTAGATCAACTTCAGGAGGTAAATTAATTTCTTCTATTAGGCTTTTTAATTAATGCTTCCATTTTCAACATTTTAATTTTAAATTTTTCTTGCTGTGCGTATAACTAGCTGGCTCTAATTTTATTAAAGTACATATATATGCTTTATATTTTTAATCGATAAAAGAAAATTTTATAATAACGGGGTAGGGGTACTCCAACACTTACAAAGCCATCACGAGACTAGTCTAACAACATATATAAGCTTTTAAATTATAAGTAGGGATTCTCAATAATAAACTGCAATTTCTTTATTAAACTTTCAGCTATGTTCATCTACATGCAAATGTGCCTTCATTCATCTTCTCTTCCAACCATATATGTCCTAATTAAAAAAACTTACAGCTTTTCTTAAATTACATTAGCATAATTTGAGCCATTTTTTATGTAACGCCTAGATGGGAATTAGATTATTACCACAAATGGAAATCATGAAATCCAACTGTAAATTTAAGATGACCTATTTCACTTTAATTCCACTTCTCAACTCTTTCCTTAATTTACCACAAATGGAAGTCTAAATTTTTTTGGTGCATAGCTTTGTGTAAAAGAAGACAAAACCAAGAAAAACAAGTGGCATACATGCAGTATGTGGCCCCACAAACACACACGTCACTCATGCATTTTGGACCTCCTCTGTTTCATTCAATTTTTTGTTCGATTGTCCATTTTGAAATGCAATGAAATTATCCGACATTTCAATAATTGAAATATATACAAAATAAAACACGTCTTTTCTCAAACTCAGAAATTCGCAGAGACATGTATTTTTCCGTATCCAGGCATCATTCTCTGCTATCAAAACCAATACTTTTTAGTATAAACACAAAACACATATATGCTTTGACCTGGAAATCTGTTTCACACGACACACATTATTTGTTTTCCATTTTTTTAATTGATACTCCATATTTTAGTGTTTCTGGAGTCTTACCCATGAATTGTTGATTCTCATGATTTTTACAATTTCCCTTTTTTTATTTTTTTTGCCCAAGAGAGAGAGAGTTATGAGCTCAATTTCTCAAGATTGTTGGGGAAAACGAAAGGCGTTAATGTTAGTGAGTAGAAAACAAAATTTAAATTAAAGAAAACCTCCCAACAAACATCTGCTCTTTTTCAGGCTGCTTTTAACACCTATTCTTTTGTCTTATTACTATTTGGTTTGGACCGCTCACAAGCTGGCACCCCAGGTTTTTTCTGTTTTTGTCTTCTAGTTAGCCCAATCAATTTAATTCTTTAGTAAATGGCCCATAACACCATCTTTTGGCCCATCTTGGTATAGCCTGGAGTTATGATTCGAGTAAAGGTGCATTACTGCATTAGTGCTACACTGCTACTTTAGGGGGTATTTTGAACCACTTACAAAGTAATGAGAATCACTTTTAAAAGCTAAAAGTTGTGAGGGAAATGGTTTTTTTTTTAAGAAAAAGGTGATTCTTATTTCTTGTATTTTTAGTAATTTTGAAAATTGTATATTTACTATTTAGACCCTTGTTTGAGTCCCTTTTTTTTTTCTAATTTGATATTACTTCACATTTACTTGTTATTTATAATGTAGCGGCACTTATTTCAAAATTATTTTATCTAGAAACTAGACATATGTATCTTGACGACATTTAGCAACTATTTAATAATTCATAAATGCATTTTTTTTTTTAATCTAAAAAATATCATATCAAAACCAATTACGATCGTCACTGGGAAGGTCTTCCACAGAATCCGGAGCGCTTCTTTTTCATTGCTTTTTTTTTTTTTTTTTTTCTCGTTCGATATTGTAATTCTACTTGTTATTTATAATGTATCTTTTATCTAGATATCTGACATGTGTATCTTGACGACATTTAGCAACTATTTATTAATTCACAAATTAAAGCACGCGTTTTTATTTTCTTTAAACAAAAACATATAAAAAACAATTACGATTGTACTTGAGAAGGCCTTCCACAGAATTAGAACTAGTGGAATGAGTGTGAAATATTAAAACAAAGGAACGTGGCTTTTCTAGTTTGTTGCTTATATACAATCAAATTTGCAATTCCATGCAGACTTGAAGGCACCAGAGATCAGCATGGGGCCGCCGGCACAAACAAACCACCACTCTGCCGCTGCCGCTGCCGCTGCCACTGACGACACTGAGTGCATCGTCCGCGAACAAGATCGGTTCATGCCAATAGCGAACGTGATCAGAATCATGCGTAAAATCCTGCCCCCACACGCCAAAATATCGGACGACGCCAAGGAGACGATCCAAGAATGCGTGTCGGAGTACATCAGCTTCATCACGAGCGAAGCCAACGACCGGTGCCAGCGCGAGCAGAGGAAGACCATCACGGCCGAGGACGTGCTGTGGGCCATGAGCAAGCTCGGGTTCGACGACTACATCGAGCCGCTCACAGTTTACCTCCACCGCTACCGCGAGTTTGATGGCGGGGATCGCGGCTCGTTGAGGGGGGAGCCGCTCGTGAAGAGGGTGGTTGATCACGGGTCGATGGGTTTTCCGGGCTTTGCTCCCCCGGCTTTTCATCACATGCCTCATCATCATGGTTTCTTCGGGGCGGCCCCCATGAATTTTTTCAAGGACTCGATGAATGCCGCCGGACCATCACAGGCTGCGGTGGCGTGCATTGAGCCATTCCCCCAGCATAAGGAGCAGTTGTAGATCCTGAGGGATGTTATTATGTTGTTTTAGGTTTTCAAATGTGAAAGTAGACAAGGTTTCAAACTTTAACTTGATTCTGCAATTTCAAATTCTGATTCCCTGATTATTATTATTATTATTATTGTGCTGTTTTTGTTTTCTTGCAACTTAAGTCGTATGATCCAAAATGCCACAGTTGATTACTAGGATGGCAACGGGTGGATTTAGGACGCTCTCATGCATAGGAAAACATTGAATATGAGATCCTACCCGTCAGTAAATTAAATTATGCTAGTTCGTGAGCTAGTTGTGCTCGACTAAAAAATATATCGAATTCAATTGAATTTGGGCTCCACACACTCTGGCTTGACAGATGTGCATGCTTACCCTCATCAAGTCGAACATCGAGTATGTAACTTATCGAGCTACACTATTTCACTAATTATGCATTTACAGAGTTTTTGAGACTATCTCAAGTAAAAAGAAAAAGGGAAAAAACTTGAGCTTGATCTAGACAAGTTTAGTGCTTTTAAGTTTTCTAATTGAGTCAAGTTCGAAAACAATAGTACACGAACCTATGACCTGCTGATTCAACCATTCAAAGTCATTCCCAAATAAGATAACATTTAAATTCATTAGAATTTCGACAGAAAATTATAACTTGAACCTGAATCCATTTTCAGTCAAAAACCAAGAAAAAACCTCTACAAAATTTCTTGCTCGAGTTTCTCTGTTTCCCAGGTAAAAGAATCAGGTTAAATCTAAGCATCGATGCACTGCCTTTTTGCCTTCGGGTCATCTACGCCCTGTTCCTCGTCTACATTGAGTATCTCTTGACGTTTTTCACTATCTTGGTCACCTGCGTCTTCTTGTATTCTAGCCAATTTCTTATCATCCTCGTTGTCAGTATCTTTTGTTTCCACCTCTTCTGCGTTTTCTTCTGAGTCCGCTTCACATCTTTTCCTTTGAGGGATCACCTGAAAAAATGATTGTTTCCAGTCTTTTGTTTCCAAGAATTTGAGTAGTATCTCCACAACTTGATTCACAGTAAGAACCTGCACCAAAGTACACGTATTAAGAGCAAATGGCAGCAAGAACAAAATTAAAAGGGAAAAAACAGATACAGAGCAAATTAAAGGCGCAATTCGAGTTTAATAGTCCATTAGTGAAGATATTTATGATATGCTTAAAATAATATGAGATCATGATGAGATTGAATATATATATATCCTCTCGTGTTCAATATCGTACCAACCAGAAAATTAGGCAATGTTGGGAATGGCAATACTCTTATTAAATAGGGCTTCTTTCATTGTCTCTAAATGGAGTATGGGTGTTGATGGGGAAAAAACCCCTCAATTTAAACAGTATGCTAGATAAAAATAATAAATAAATGATAACGCTATTAGTAAGAAGCACACACCTGAGAGCTAGACATCTTCATGTAAGCTCCGATTGGCAGTTTGGCCGTTTTAATCCCTTGCTCGTTTGCTTTATTCATGGTAATGCCTTTCCAACGGTTTCTATCCACCAAACCACCAATAATGTAAATTGATTTTGGGTCAAGTTCATCCAGAACATTTTCAGAATCCGCTGTAAGATACACCAAGTTATCTTTCTGATCTTGTAAGGCTTCCACATAGGATCGATCCTCCTTCTCAATTAACCACTTATCATATCCTGGAATCCGCATAAGATGGTTTTGCATTTCTCCGGTGCAGCCTGTCAGCCAAATACGGGCAGGCAAGGCACATCTTCTATTTATGGCATAGGAATACATAATCTGCAAGTTACATTAACAGTAACTAGCTTAATAAGGACTTTGAAAGTCCAATCGCAGATATTCAATCAAACAAAAGTAGCTTTGAAGTAAGGGAAACTGGGGTTCTGGAGCAACATAGACCTATTCAATCACCACATAACCACAAATAATACTGAATGAGCTCAACAACATGTAGGTTGATGCTAGAGGAACTCCAGAAATAAACATGCCTAATTTAAAGTTCTTTGAACATAAGAAAATTTAGTATTCTGGATGACTAAGTATGAGAACCAGGAGGACCACCGTAAGGGGACAAAATGACATCAGTACGCCTTAAAGATCAAGCTCATGGGAACGTCAGAGCTTTGCAGCAGCAAAAGTGAAAGAGAACATAAAAGCACTTCTTAACGATGCATATAAACTGAGCAAATTGATCCAACAGACTAACAATTATTGGAATTTCAAATAGCAGTAAGACTCGTAATTCAAATATTAGAATGATAAAAGCAGTCATTTGCAGAAGCTTCACAAAATAAAAAAGTATTCACAATGTAGATCAGAGGAAAGATAAGTACAATTTCCAGATCACTTTAACAAATTGGCTTCACCCTATATATTGAAGTGTTTTCTTATTGAACAATAAATATCATTTCTTCCCTACACATGGCATATTGGCAATGACTCTCACACACCGTTACATAAGCTCTGCAAAATATTATCTTGGCCAGGCTCTAATCTTATGAGCCTAAAAACAAAGGCCTTCAGACAGCTTGATTTACATAATTAAAACAGCATGTATGGGGAGGTACGCCATTTTAATGTATCTTTTGAGAACCAAATTTTTTACATTTTTTTTTCATTTTCACTCACTTATCATTCACAAGTAGTCCTAGAAGATTTTAACATCCATTTAACCACCACCACCAGAATGGAAATGAAAGAAGATATTTAGGCAACTCGTCACATCTAGAATAAACCCTTAATCAGCCAGTGGATAGAAACACTCTATACCATAATTTAATCTGCACACAATCACCCTCACCCATAAACATCAAAATGAAAACGGGAACAATAGGCCATTAGCTGGACAAATAGTAGGGAGAAATTGGCCAATCAATATCTCTTAGACTCCGGTAACTTCAGAAACTTTTTCAGAAATGCAACCATCCTATTCCGGCCTGTTTCTCTTACCACTTAGACCTCTGTGGACAAAATTAAATGGAAACTGTTTCTGCACTAGTAGGAATTTTGTGTGGTTGCTAGTCAGTATAGTTTGGATTTGTGTGGGGTTTCCTTTTTTCTTTCTTTCTCTTTTTTTTTTTTCTTTTTTTTTTTTTTGAGAAAAGAAACATAATATTATTAATTAAAAAAAAAGAGGGATGAGATGTCCCTCAAAATACACAGAAACCTACAATTCTACAACACCATTAAAGAAGGGCTAATACCCAATCCTTCATTAGATCCAACATACATACACCCTTGAACAAGCTATGGCTGGAAGCCCAAATACTAACGCTAAACTTCACCCTACCCCAAAGTCCCAAACATCCTCAAAAGAGTCGACACTCCTCAAAAATTCTATTATTCCTCTCTAACCGTATACACCAACACACTACCGGAACAATTATTCTCATAAGCGTTTTTCATTTCTTGCTAAAGATGCCTCCTATATTAGTTTGGAGTAAATCAATGGTTGTCTGGGGAGGAACTCACACAAAACCCAGTTCTTCAATCACCCTGCACCACAGACGATGAGTGAAAGAACAATGAATAGACAAGTGGTTAAGCTACTCAGATTGTCATCTACACAAAACACCCATTTGAGGAAAGAAAGCTATTTGAGAGTCGTTTTTGAATCAATTCACAGTTTGGATTAAAACTACAATCTTGAGAAGCACGAGTATAAAGTATTGCAACATAGCTTTCAGATTATAATGGCGCAACTGTCAAATTAAAAGGAAGATGTAACTACAGAGTGGAGCAGATAGTGGAAAGTTCTGGCCATCATAGACATGTGTTGGTGGTGAACTCAAACTCTTATACTGGATTGTATATGCATAAGGAGCTTTAGAATCACATGTCTCATTACAATTGCTGAGGAAATATTGCTTATCTGATAAAGCAAATGTTAGGGCTACTCTTAGTAAACTAATGGTGGCCTTTATCGAATCAAACACCCATGGCATACTCTATTTTGGCACTTGCAGACTATGCAAGATCTACCATTAGTGCTCTACATGCCTAAATAGTTCAAATTAGCTTGATAAGCAAAGTATCCCTGGCTAATCTTGTCATACTCGCTTGTGTTATACAAGGAAAGGGAACTACACAAATTTGAGTTTCTCAACCCACAGTTATACTAACAGGATAGCAGTTTATGAGCGGCAGCATTGAATAAGAAGAAAGAGAAATTGAGTGAAAATGACCTGTTGAACGAGGCTATTGAGTTCATTACTGCTCATGAGATGAGCAAACTCAAGATCAATAACAACATTCTGGCCATTGATTCTCGCTTCTTGCAGCCGCTCTGTTAACTTCCCCTTAATCTCGGCCCGCTTTTCCATTCGCTCCTTCCTCAGCCCCTTTCTCGCTTCGATTAGCTTTTCTCTCTCCTCCTCGCTGACGTTCGCCAATTTCTCCTGCCACTCCTTTCGCTTGCGCTCCGCCTCCGTCCTCTTGTGCTCCTTCTCCTGCGCCTTCTTCTCCGCTTTCTTCGCCTCGTACCTCTGCTGTTTGAGAAGCCGTTTCTGAGCGTTCTTCGACATAGGTTGGGCGGCGGCGGGGGCAATTTGGTCATTCTGCAGCGACTCCATCGTTGTTCTATTGATTTGCAAAGAGTTAGTCTGAGTGACAAATGGTGAGATAAGATGGGATGATGGTGAAGAGAGTTTCAATCGGAGATGCAATAGCCGACGTCGTGACGAGCTTTGCCAGTTTTCGCAGTGAGCCACTCCAACGGACGACGAAGAAGAGCGGCACCAGCAAACCATACGACGTCGTATGCACAATAGTCAAGGCTTACCCTTTTTCCCTTTTTTTTTTTCGTTATTTTTATTTATCCGCAGACTGCAGCTCCGTTGGAAAAAATAAAAAATTGAAACCTGTACTATTTCCCATGATTATTTACACAATTTCTTTATTCGTCTGTTTCAAAATTATTTACATTCTAAAAAAATATTAATTTGTGTGTACACTCACAATAATATATACGTATTTATCCATATGTCATTAATTTACACAAAAAATATATTTTTCTTAAAAAATGTATTGTTTAAAGTATGTAAATAATACCGGAACGGCGGGAATACTCTCTAGGCCCTGTTTCGTGGCTATATCGAGGGCGTATAAACTCGCGATGATGGACTTTAACTAATGTTTGGTGGAGAAATGGCGGTCCGCCTTTACCACAAAGTCTACCGCTAGTTAATGTTCTATATGAATATATGGAACTAACTAGCTTGGCGTGTTTTTCAGCAATTAAGTGGAATAATAGTCACGATTAAACATTGTAATTACTCAAATACTCTTAATATAAAAAAAAATCTCAATGTTTTGATCCTCATTTCTTCCCCATGCATTTGGAAGCTATGCATTAGGTTCCACTGTTTTTGGGGCGATTTCCTTGTGGTTGACAAATGCACTTTCAATTGGCAAAGGTAAGTTTTATCATCACAAATGAAATTAATTAGTGATATGAATCAAGAATTTACTTATTTGATTTTCACTAGCATGTGCTTGCAAACAAAACAACCTCCAACTTCTGTATGTAAGGGCGATGGAGCAGGTCCCGGTTGAGTGATTCTGACAGTGTTTGTGGGGAGGTGTCTGTACATTTTCTATTGAAATGGTTAAAGAATAGACAATTTGTAAAGACTTAAAGGACTCTTGAAAGGGGCAACAAGAGCTTAATCTTAAAAACTGAATTGCAAATAGTTTATAATGCTCTGGTACGACCACATGCTTCTTGTTCAATTTGATGTAAAATCAATTTCATTGCTTCTATCTGGATTTTTTACAATGCTCCCAATATTAGAAATTTGATTTCACCCTTGAGTGTTGTTATTGAATAAGGGCGCTTTAGCGATATTTTTAATAACAGAAGGATAATCAGGTAATTTTACCAACAATATGTTTTATTCAAAATGAATTTTGAGTTTTAAACATGCACCACTAATATGTGCACCAAATAGCATGGTAAACAGCTTGTGTTCTCTCATCTACCATGATTGTTCAACTAGAATTAACATATGATGATACAACATACCCACCAAATGTGCCCCTAGTTTCTATAAATATGTACATACCTTGCAAAAAAATCCATATCATATTCACTCCAATGACTTGTATGTTCTTTTTATTCGAATTTTTATTTTATTTAAAGAAAATTTTATATGAAAATGATTCATTATAAATTTAACATGAGACTAGTTTGAAAGTTTTAAAGTATCTCATATTTTAATCAAGAGTATTAAGAATTTCATCATGAGTATCAAGAATAGGGGTCACTGATATCATATTATAGTCTAGGAATATCAACAATTAAATTTATTTACTATTTAATTTATTCATTTGTATTATAAAAAGTATAGTGTTATAATATTTACATTGAAGTATTTTAATCTTCGAAAAAAATATTTAAAGTATTAATATTTGATCAATAGTATAAAAAATTAGATAATAGTTCATGAAATTGAAAAGTGGTTTATATCATTAACAATTTTCACAAAAAAATCTACCCTTGTTATTTATCATTTTTCACATCTTTTGTTCTCACGTTTGCAATTTGTAATAAAGAGTAGGTCTTATGTGAAATCGTCTCACGGTGAGACGGAGTATAAATTTGACATGACGCATTAACATTTTAGAAGTGATGTGTGTTAATTTGTGCTATTATTATGAACCTTCTCACATAAATTTTTATTTTCAATAAAATACACTAATAATTATGCAATCATTCAATTATCACAATTACAATAAATAAGTATATAATACTATAACTTTTTTTTATAAAATATATAATACTATAACATATTAACATGTATCGTCCGTGTCAACTCTATCTTCATAACTACTCTTCCATTACTTGTCGTGGGTCTCAACTGGTTTGATTTAAGCATGGAGTAGCTTGCTTGCCTTCTTAAACTCTTGTGTGAATAAACAAGTTAATAAGAGTGACTGCAATGGTGAGTTATGAATGCGTTATAACTCAAAATTGGGAGTTACAACCATTGGGAGTAGGAGTTATAACTCCAATATACTTCACTTGGTTCACGCAGAGTAACGGTACTTTTTGCAGGGAAAAGTGGGTCTGGCCCACAAGTTGTCACAAGTTTTTTTTTTTCAATATTGCCGTTTAATAATATTGTGAACCATACTTGATGTTATTTTTTTTAATTTGTTCTTCAAAATTAAAATGAATACAACGGTCATTTTTTTCCTTATAAATACATCACATGCATATTTTTTCTTTCTCACTCTTCCCCTAAAATTTTACCTCATACTCTCTTCACTCAACTATATTTTCTATCTCAATCTTTTTTTCATTTTTGTGTTCTTGAAATTTTTGTTTCCATAATAAATGGACAAAAATAATAAAGAATTTCATAGAAATTTGTTCAATCATCCTAATATGACGGATGGAATTTCTCTCTCTCAAAATTCATTAAATCCACAAACTTTTCAATATTTTCAATTTGGCTCGTCCACCCAATTACGAAAATTTTTCCCATACTCCTTCATATTCTCAAAATGTTCAAGGTCACAGAAATTTCGTTGATAACTCGAGCAACTTTTTTCCATCAAATTTTTTCACTCCGACTTCCGAATATTGGCAACACTCATCGGGGCAACATTTCGGTGAGTCTCCGCCTCAAATATTTTCCCATCCACGAGCAACTGGAATGTCGTCGAGATATTGGAGTGACAAAGAACCGGCAACTCCAACAATTGTCCCAGAGACACGACTATCTCAACCATCAACCCCAAATGGTGTAGAAATTTCAGATCAAGATTGTGCCGCTGGTGAAGAGCATTCATCTAACAAGTGGACAACTGAAGAAAACGAGCAGTTGGCAAATTGTTTTGTCACGATAAGTGATGATCCCATAATCGGTAATGATTAGAAATCGTCGGCATTTTGGAATAGAGTCATTGATTACTACAACGAGAATCACCCCACTGGTGCTCCTAAACGACGTGTCGGGCAAGCAAAACCACACTGGCTTAATACAATATTGCCAAAGGTAAATCTTTTTAACGCTTGCTATAATACTGTTTCTGGTGTCTACAGGAGCGGCTCCAACAACGAAGACATAATGCGTATGGCACACAAGAAATTTTGAGATTGCAATCGTGACAAGCCGTTTAATTACGAGCATGTATGGATGATTGTCAAGGATCGTCCGGCTTTATTCTCCACAGTACAATGATTCAATTGATTCATCAAAGAAAGCAAAGACCTCCGACTCAAACACAAGTAACAACTCTGCTAGATTGGATTTTGTTCTAAACATTAACGACACTCGTCCGATTGGGCAGGACGCAGCCAAAAGAAAAGCAAAAGGAAAATCCAAGGCTAGACCAGGGTCAAAGGGCAACGACAAGATCGAAAAGTGTCTTGAAAAATTTACAGATTATAGCGATTGTAAAAAAAAGTTATAGCGCTTGAAAAGGCAACTGCATTGAAAGAGCGAGAAGTGCAGATGGATGAATGGAAATTTGTTTATCATCAAGATACCTCCAATTGGACGGACGAACAGTGTGTCGCGCACGAACGTGTAGTGGTGAACAAATGATGTTAACGATTCTTCAACATTTGGAAGATAATGTGCACAATCAACGAACCAGAATATTCATTGAGAGAAACCGTGAAGAGGGACATGTTAGGCTTTTCAATGATTATTACTCTCCAAGTCCGGTGTATCCTGATCACATCTTCCGAAGAAGATTTCGCATGCAAAGGGAATTATTCATTCGTATTGTGAATGAGCTAGAGAATCGGTCTCTTTTTTTTTCAACAAAGACCCGATGCTGCCAGAAGACAAGGGTTGTCACCACTATAAAAGTGCACTGCAGCGATTCGTCAACTGGCTTATGGAGTTCCTGCTGACAATCTTGACGAGTACCTACGAATGGGTGAATCAACAATTATAAAGTGTTTTTTCAATTTTTGTGAAAATGTGGTTGCAGCATTTGGTGATCGCTACTTGAGAAGGCCGAATCACAATGACACTCAACGTCTTCTCTAAATACACGAGTCGAGACATGGCTTTCCAGGCATGTTAGGAAGTCTTGACTGCATGCACTGGGTGTGGCAAAATTGTCCCGTTGCTTGAAAAGGTCAATTTACAAGAGGTCATGGGTCACCTACAATCATCCTTGAAGCAGTCGCCTCTCGAGACCTATGGATATGACATGCATTTTTTGGAGTCGCAGGATCACGCAACGATATCAATGTTCTCAATGAGTCTCGTCTATTCAATAATGTCTTGCAAGGCACTGCACCAGAAGTTAATTTTACTATGAATGGAACACAGTATACAAAAGGTTACTATCTGACAGATGGTATCTATCCAAAATGGTCAACTTTCGTTAAGGCTTTTCCTACGCCACTAGATCCTAAGAGAAGATTATGTAAGGAAAGATAAGAATCTGCGAGAAAGGATGTCGAACGAGCATTTGGTGTGCTCCAAGCACGTTGGGCAATTATTAAAGGGTCATGTCGGTTTTGGTATAGGAAAAAGTTGAAGCTCATAATGTTAACTTGTGTTATTTTGCATAATATGATCGTCGAAGACGAGGGAGACATGGTTACAAATTGGAACGACGATGAAGGCGATGTTCCCACACAACCGACACAAGGCGCTAATCCAAAATTTAGGGATTGTCTCCGAAGAAACGCCGAGCTACGTAACAATCAAGTTCATCACCAACTTCGTGCCGACTTAGTGGAACATATTTGGGCTCGATCTGACAATAATTAATATAATGTGTTTATTTATCGTTTCAAAATAGTTAAGTTTTTAATTATTTAGTTGAATTGTTTTCTTAATGTTGAATATGTTGTTGACTCTATTTTTATAAATATATTCAAATATTAATTTTTTTTTACATAATTCTAAAACATTAAATAAAAAGAATTGAAAAGAAATGTGATTGAATAGTGGGTCCCTCAAAAGTGAGTTATAACTTTGGAATGGTTGTGGGAGTTACTGGGGTTGAGCTATTTATGTAAGAATGATGACGTGGCGGTGAGGTGGAGGAGAGAGGGGAGTTATAACTCCCCAACCAATGTGGACACTCTAAGGCCACATGCTCACTTGGAGAATTGTTTAATAAAGTTAGGCCTTCAAATATCTACAAATGGGCCGACTTATTTGCTGAGATAGGCTTAATTATTAGGCTCAACAATCAATTAATGAGTCCCTCTCAATTTCTCCTTTCATTTTCATGTCTCGTCTTTTGTTTAACTCATTTTTCAACTTACTCATAAGAATAGCAAAACAATACTCCCTATATCCCAATTTTATTTTCTCGTTTGACTGTGCGCAAAGTTTAATGCAAGAATTGAATTTTAGTATTTAAATGAATAAAGTAGTATTGGGAATTATGAATGATGAATAAAGTAGTATTTAAATGAATAAAGTAGTATTGAGAATGGTGAATGGTGAATAAAGTATTATTTAAATGAATAAAGTAGTTTCTATTTTAGGGATGGGAAAACAAAATTGGGACGGACCTTTTTGGCAAATGGGAAAACAAGACTGGGACGGAGGGAGTATTTTTCTCCATTTCTTCCAAGTGCAATTTGTCGATTTAGTATAAATAAATGTATAAAATCCTATCAAAATAATTGAATTGAACACGTGAATTTAAACAATTATCACTTTAATCACTCCTACACAATACATACTCTGAAAAGCAGTCTCGTCAAAATAAGCTCGTCACTTGTTAATTGGAGGGCAAAGACACTAACGAGACAGGGGGATAGTCCACAATATATATCGGTTTTTGTCAATATATAATTTTTATATGATGATTTTTTTCATGTTTCTTCAAATTTTGAAGTTAGTTTTTGTGATGAATGCATCTCGAAAAACATTACTATATCATATGTAACACCCCACTTTTAGAAAATTGCATTTCATGTGTTTTAATACCTGAATTATTCTTGAGCATTAATTTTTTTTTTAAATTATATTTTCTAGTTTAAAAAACTTATGGATTCATTAAATTGTAAAGCTAATGTTTTTGATGAAGTTTTAAAATTATGCAGGATAACCTACTGAGGGGACCTGTCTCGATTGCGACTCACTTGACACAAACTAATAAGAAAAAAAAAAGGTATGGATTAAATAGATATATAATATTTCTACTTTTGGGCTTAAAGAAGATAGAAATTTTTTTTATGGCTTGGCCCAATCTCATTAAATTATGTGAAGGCCCAAAAAAAAATAACAAAATAAAAAGAAAGAAAGAAAAGACGGAGTCAAATAATAAAATTTGAGGAGCTTCTTCATTTCAGAAAACCATAGAATATGAAACGTCCATTTTCCCGTCTCTCTCACTCCATACTTTCTCTCACTAAAAATCTTTCCGGAGAAGCCGCCATTTTTATGCTGTAATCCTAAGCTAGGTGAAGGAGTCAAGAGATTTTAAGGTAAGATACGAATAAAAGTACATTCGTCCATTTTTCTTCTAGAAATAGGATTTTCTTAAGAAACTGATCGATCACTCTTTCACTATTATTTTCTTCTCCACTATATTCTAAAATTATTTCTTGAGTCATGGTGATTAGATATTGGTGTTTGAAGCCCAAAGATGTTCTTTGACACTTGGTTGGGAATTTTGATTTGATTTTATGATTTGACTTATGAATATGTGAGTTATGTGGATATCTGATGCGTATTTGATGATTGCATGTTGATTTTGAGATTGCATGTGACCTTAGATGATTCTTTTTATCTACTGTAAGATGTTAGCATGTTAATGGGGATCGTTTTAATGGTATTTTTGTGTTTAAAACATGTTGAGGGTCTCAACTATGTCTTTTATATAAAAAAAAAAATTGTTGCTGAAAATTCCTATTGGAACTACTCCATTTTACTGAATAGCTTCGGACCCTTTCTAGATTTTAGTTGCTTAAATCCTTTTTCCTAATTGAAGTACTAGAAGTCCTAGATATGTGGTAAAAATTTCAGATTTTTATGAGACTGTTTTGATTTTATATGATCTTCGTAAGAAAGTATTGTACAGAGATAAAAACGTCTTGTTTTAAGGTGTGTTTGTAAAAATCTCAATAGTCCGATTATTTCGAATTTATGAATGATTTTTATTGAGTTGTTTTAATACCTCTTGGGTGCCTTAGGAATTTTATCTAGCCACTTTTGGAGTAATATCCTATTTTTAGTGATTTTTCTCCCAAATAGTGTTTCTCTAGTGAAATCGAACTGTTTTTGTCCTCTATTAGGATGCATGCATAAGATGAAATAAGTAAAAATAAAATATAAATTTTGGAATATGTTACTACTGACTCTTAAGGTTATGTATAATTTTTCCTTGTATTTTTATATGCAATATACGTTTTTCACCAAATTTTAGAAAATGACCTGGTGTGCTGTCGTAGGCACCCCAAATTAGTATTAAGTTCCTTAACTAATCCACTAATATAGTAGGATAAGTAAGGGTCGAACCCACGAGGAACAGTGCATTTCAATTGATTAGATTCGTGTATCAAAAGCAATAAAAATGGGGGGATTTGGTTGGTTGATTCTAATTACTATTATGAAATAAAATTACGCAAGCAAGGAAAAATAAAGTGAAACGGTCAATGTGGAAAAGACCTAGTTCTTGGACTTGTATCCCCCTGAATAATTTAGTTAATTCGATTAAAAGTAAATGAGACTCCTAATTCTATTCGAATCTTGTCCCTAAACTAGTGGTACGACCAAACTAGTTCGAATTATTTCTTAAGTTTAGTTAATTAGCAGGTACGACCCCCAATTAATCTATTCATATAAACAACCCCAAAACATGTATTTAAGGTTCAATTTATTAGAACGCATTAACGAGCCAAAATAATAGGACAAACTAAACTATGAATACGATACGATCGTTTCATACAATCTAGACTACGTTGTCCCTAGGGTGTTCTGCCCTAGTTGCTACTCCAATTACACAATTATAACAATTACGGATTATAAAGTGTAATCATAAATATATAATAGCACTAGGATTTCTTTAAATAGTTTTGGCGCCAAACATTTCTGGCCGTTGATCATCATTTTGTTACTTGATCATAACCGTACATTTAGTTGTCTAATAGTTATGGTAATTTTGTTATCTAAAATTCAGCAATCAACCTTTGTGTTTGTCTACTGATAGATGTTAATTATGTCCATTTATTTCATTTAATTAATCATTGATTATGGATTAATGGCTTTAAATTAGGAACCGTTTTATTTTATATTGTATATATATACTTTTCAATCTTTTCTTTCTCATCGCCACAAAATTTTCAATGTTTATAGCATTTTGATTTGTATTCACATGAGTTTGTTATATTTTGTATATGATTTGATTGTTTTTATTGAATATAGGACGTAGGATGTAAATTGTCATTGTTTTGGAATCAACAAAAATCCCCATCATTCGTGCACATACAGACTCAACCACTCCGATTGCGTTACATCCAAAATCATGTCAATTTACATCTGTTCACGCTGCTTTTTCGGAAAGGATGAAGAAAGGAGAGTTTATCATGCATCTGCTACTAATTCTTTACAACAACTCTCTTTAAGGTCCTGGGTTTTGCAAAACTCCACAACTGGCGGTCCATGGGTACAAAAGACAGATTACGACGGCTCCCCGTGCAATGGTCGAGGACAACGGATTAGAGCGGCTCGACAACAATCAGTATCATTTCCGGCAGAAATAGTTAATTTGTTAATTTACTTTTTATTTTTTTATCGTCAAACCGACCCCTATTTGTGTTGACACTGTTATAATCAGGCTTTCTCCGGCAGGGGTGCCATCTTTTACAGCGGAGTTGGTGGCTTTCATAGTTTTCTATATCTGTATATATGTTTTTACACTTTAGATAACGACCAATTAATATTTGCTTTTTAATTATTATGATTATGATTTGTTTTCTCTAATTTCATAGTATTATGTATTCGTCGTTTTGGATCCCGGGCTAATCTAACCAGCTCCATATGCTGGGTGCCAAATGGTACCGTTGTGTAAAAAAAAATTTTAAGAATTGAATGTAAGTTGTTCGCACTGCCAAAAATAAAACTGGGCATACATATATTTTCATAGGAAAAGAATATGAGAGTTGGTAGTATGAACATGTGTTTCCCTTATTTTATTTATTAAGCTTATGATTTAGTTATTCTCTAATAAAAAGTTTATGTATCCATTATTTTTTATTTTTGCATCATTTCTTAATTTAGCAAGGGTCATTTTTGTAATTAGTTTTTGTCAGGGAACTAAATAAATAAGTGGACAATTTAATATGGATGTAGTTGCTTTTTGCGGCGATAGAATCAATATGTATGGGCTTGAACTTTTTGGCTCTAAAAACATGAAATAATTGTCTTTATTTAAAAGTCTAAACTTATAGAAATGTATAAAATTAATTCATTATGTTAGAGAAACACTTTTTATTTTTATATTTTATTGTTTCTCAAATAAATTTCACATATTTTCCTAATGAAAAATAATATATTAAATGTATCTTTATTAAAATCATGCTTTCAAGAAAATATTGAATATGGTCAAGTGACGTCTATAAATTGTAGGTCTATATATCTATTTATTTTTATACTGATATATAATTTTAAACCATATCATCAAGAATTTCATTAAAATAATATAAGTTATTTGAAATTTATAAGTTTATATGAGAAAAAAATATGTAAGAAAATAATCAGAGTTCAAATTTATATAAAAAAAAAGTGTGTATATGAGAAATATGTAAATTTTATTTGAAAAATAAAAAGTAAAAAAAAACAATATAAATAATCATTTCTAATGTAAGAAATAATAGAAAAATAATAAGACTAATACAAATAACGACGATTGTAGGTATAATTTTCGTTTCTAAATAGCCACCAATTAAAGCTGGATTGTTATCTGTATTAAAATATATTTTAATTCCAACCATATATTATTCAACTTTTAATTTTATGTAATATATTGGCCTTAAATGTTATCAATTAATTCATTATGATCATATCCATTTTTTTTACAGCATGATCATGTTCATTGATAGTAATAAATCATGTTATTCTTACACATGTACAACTAAAATAAAATTTTCATTTTTGTTCATATGCGTAAGTTTGCGTACGTAGTCAATTAGTATTAGTATTTAATTAATTGCTAATGTGACATCATAATATATGTGGGTATATAACTTGATGTCCACCTAGGGGTGGCATACCGTACCGTACCGGCCATACCGTACCGTACCGTATACCGTACCGAAAATTTCGGTATGTAAAAATCCATACCGATACCGTACCGAAAATTTCGGTATACCGAACTTCGGTATACCGAAATTTCGGTATACCAAAAATGCATACCGCATACCGTACCGAACATTCGGTATGCCGTACCTTACCGATATTTCGGTATATACCGGTCCATACCGAAATACCAATGCATACCGAAATACCGATTCATACCGAAATACCGGTCATACCGGTCCATACCGAAATATTTAACTAATTATTTAATATGAAAATAATTTAAATATTAAATTTTAATAATAAATTAAAGGTACGGTATATACCGGTATACCGAAATACCGAAATATTATCGGTATACCGAAATATTATCGGTATACCGAAAATATTCCGGTATACCGGTATATACCGAAAATATTTCGGTATTTCGGTATGATACCGTATACCGAAATTTTCTAAATATTCATACCGATACCGTACCGAAAATTTCGGTATGGTATCATACCGTACCGAAAATTACGGTATACCGAAATTTTCGATAAATTCGGTATTTTTCGGTATGGTAAGTGCGGTATACCGGTATTTTCGGTATTTGATCCACCCCTATGTCCACCAATGAACAAATGGTCATTTAAGATGGTATAAATATGTATCTAATTGTGTGTGTGCGTGTGTGTAAAATATGACAAAATAAACATTAAATTAGCACTATTAAAACTTGAAAATAAATTATTTGATTCCATCTACTTTCTAATTTGTAAGATAGTTTAAAATATGAACAAACTGGATTTTATCTTTGCTACAGGCATTTCACCAAAATAAAAAAATTCCAATCTTTGTATCAATATTTCGAAGAAATAAATATATAGTTATTTAATTTGTTTTGGTTACTTATTATTTAGAATTGCATTGCTACTTATTATAACTTTTTTGTTCATTGAAGTATATAAGGACTCAATAAGATGTCACCAATTTATATATTTGATGAAAGATAATAATTCATGTAAGGCTTGAAGTGTATTTTGCATGTGTGTACGTATACGTAGGGGTGGACATTATTCGGTAAAAACCAAAAAACCAAACCAAACCGAACCGAAATATTAATTCGGTTCGGTTAATTTGGTATTCAGTTCGGTTTCGGGTTTCAATTTTAAATATTTTGGTTTTCGGTTTTTAGGTGAATTAACCAAAAAATCGAAAACCGAACCGAAATAATATTTATATATATATATATATTAAAAATTATATGGAATATATATAGCTAATCTAAATTTTAAATCCTAATATCATTTACGTCATTCCTATTCAATCTACACATCATGTCACTCACCCTCTCTCTCAAGTCTCAACAATTTTCAATAATTGTATTCTCTTCTATTCTCCCTCATCGGCGCCCTACCGCCACTCCCACCCCCGTCCCCTCGCACCACACGACTCACACAAAGGCGTGACTCAAATCTCCGAACGAGATGAACCCGCGCACATCTCCATCTCACAGCACCCACACAGTCGTGCACAACTCGCCGTCACTCACCGATGTGACCCAGCGACCCTTGCCCCTCTAAAGTATCGCCACTCACACCAAAGCATAGATACTTTTTTTTTAAATATTCTCTTGAATTTCAGTTTATATATGCTCTGTTTTTAGTTGCCCATGTCAGATGAGTAATTTTTCTCTTTCTTTGGTGTTCCGTGTCGTAATTCTTTGGTGATTTGGTGAATATTTGAAAAGGTTTGATGTTCTGTGTTGTATTTCTTGGGTGATTTGGTGAATATTTGAAAAGGTTATGGTCTAGGATGTGTTCGTGACATTGAATTTGTGAAATTCTATTTTAAAAAATTGGTTCAAAAAAAGTATACATAATTTCAGTTTTTTTGGTTAATTAACCGAAACCGAACCGAAAGTTTCAGTTCGGTTTTATTCGGTTTTATAGTTATTCGGTTTGGTATCGGATAGAGGATATTTAATTTGGTTAATCCGATTTTGCTTATTCGGTTCTATTTCGGTTTTGGTAAACCAAATGCGTGAATTACTTATGAGTTATGAGGTAAAAAATGGTAATTTTTTTAAGGCCCATAATTAAGGGGCTTTTGAATTTTAGGATAATGATTTTACGGACATGTGGATATAGGACATATGGTTCTAAATCTGTAAATGTAGGACAATAGTGCACCGTATGTAACACTTATAAATTTTAAAATATAATGATCTACTTTTATAGATCTACGAAATTAGTGTCCTTAAAAGTCAACCCCAAGGTATGTGCCTATTTTTTCATATATTTTCATTAATCAATTTCTCTAAACGCCGCGCACAATCGTTGCACCGCCCTTACTGTGTGTGCCACATTCTCCGATGTGTCTACACCTAATAGCTTCGTATTGCTCCTTGAAAATTTTTTCTAACTCAAATTCATATTTTTGTGACATCTTCACCGTTAATTTTTGGATTTTGAAATTAAACAAAATATCACACTTTTCAATCCAAATTTATGTAGTCCTTCGTCTGGCTATTTCCCGATGACAACAAGTCAAGCTGTATATTAATTTGTTCGGTATTCTGCCATTTCTCCTAACTTAATTTCATGATTCTATTTTGTCTATATCAATAATTTTGAATTTGAAAAATAGCCCTAAACTATGAATTTTTTCCGATAAAAATGTCAAATAAAAAATTATTAATTTTTTTAAAGAAGTATAATAGTATTTAATGACAGAGCAAGAATAATTTTTGTAAGGACCATAACTAGGGGTGATAGGAAAATTATGACTTTAAATCTTTGGCCGGATAATTTAAGGACATTCACTTTTAAAATCGAGATTTGTGGCCAAACCAGCCTGAATCAAAGCAACTCGGACTAATTGGCCTGACTTGGCTTGAAATTCACACTTATTGGCGTGATTTGGCTTGAATTCTAATTGAATTTGTACTTAATTCTAATTGATTTTTGGTTGATATGACAAAAATACACTACTTTTAAAAGTTAATGTCCTTAAATTGTCAGCTCAGAGAGTTAAGACCTCATTTTTCCAGCCTGAAGAAGTCCTCATTTTACCCTTTCTCCCAACTAAATAACACCTCGAAGAGTTAATGTCTATCACTCAATCCTCAAAGTGAGAGTTAATATTTTTATTTTTTTAAGGATCGTAATTTTGAGGTTGACAATTTAAGGATTGTATTTCTAAGTGTTGCAAATTTAGGCACAATTAGCCCTAATAAACCCAAAAAATTCACTACTTTTAAAAGTTAATGTCCTTAAATTGTCAGTCCATAGGGTTACAATCCTCAATTTTCCAGTCCGAAGAGTTTTTGTCCTTATTTTACCCCTTCTCCAACTAAATAACACCTCGAAAGAGTTAATGTCTATCACACAATCATCAAAGTGAAAGTTAATATTTTGAAAATATTTTTTTAAGGACCGTAACTTTGGGGTTGACAATTTAAGGACTGCAATTTCTAAGAGTTGCGAATTTAAGCACAATTAGCCCTTATTAACCAAATCACTTCTTTTAAAAGTTAATGTCCTTAAATTGTCAGCTCGGATAGTTACGATCCTTTTTTTTCCAGCCCGAAAAGTTTTTATCCTCATTTTGCCACTTCCCCCGACTAAATAACACCTCGAAGAGTTAATGTCTATCTCTCAATCCTCAAGATAAATGTTAATATTTTGAAAATATTTTTTAAGGACTGTAATTTCTAAGAGTTGAGAATTTAAGCACAGTTAGCCTACTAAACCCAAATTGGGCCTGAATTTAGCCTCAATTCAGGCCAAACCGTGTCAATTAACCCAAATTTTAAATCGAATCAGCCCAATCATGCCATGTAGCATAGTTCGATTTGGATTTATTTGGATGATTTAACCTCAATTTGTGACCTTTAAATGTTATTGTCCTTAATTACAATCTCAAATGTTATGTTCCCCATTTTGTCACCCACTAAGTTACAGTCCTTAAAAAATATTTTTTTCCCATGACTTGAGATACTTATTTATTTTAATTTTTTCTTCATTATTTGCTTTTTTATTTCATCTGTATGTTTTTACGATTATATTGTAAAATTGATTTGTGCTTATAAATAACACCTCGAAGAGTTAAACGTCTTAAAAATAATTAACATTTTTATTTTATATATCAAAAATCAAATATGAAAAGTTGTTAACTATTAATTAGATTAAATACGATATTTTTTTTAGATAATTTTTGATATAGAATGTAGCTATCTTACCACTGTATTTTAATAAGTTCACCCACTTCTTAACTCACTCGCTTATTTTTATTTTTTTACTAAATATATCACTTTAAAATTATAATTTTATCCAACATATAATACTTGCACCTACGTCTCTAAATATACTCACTCACCAATATTCTTTAATCCTAATGCAACTACCAAATAAACATACTCCCTCAACTTTCTACTCTAGCAAGCAAAAAAAATTATTAGCGTTTTGCACAATGATGTCTATTAGTATTAGGCAAAGGAATTGAGAATTTTGTATGAAAGAAACAAATAAAACAAGATAATTTTTTAATATGTAATATGTTTTTTTAATGTTAACGTAATAAACTTTTGTTCTTTGTATTATATTAGATAGTTTATTATTTTCTATTTAAACAGTGATGAAAAATTCAATTGGATCATTTATAGACAATTTAAGTTTTTCTCGAAATATTTTTGCTGAAATTAATCTCATTCAATTTTAATACCATCAAACATATCGACTCCCCCACCTCTTTAAAATAACGGTGGAAGACATGATTAACGTCATTGTACAAGAGTCTTTATAAGTCGGAGAGACTTAGAACTGAGTATGAAAGAAACTAACAAAGAAAAGTAATTTGTTCAAATGTATTTTTTTAAGGAAATATAATTTTTTAAGTGCATTATATATATGTGTGTGTGTATGTGTGTGTGTGTGTGTGTTTTTTTTTTTGTTACTTTCTATTTGAAAATGAAGAATGTTATTGAACCATTTAAAATTAGAACTAACAAATGTTGATGAAATCACGGAACTTTTTGTGAAATTCAATAATACTTATTTAAATGTGATTTTTTTTTTATATTTATATATCTTTGGATGCATATCTATTTTTGTTAATTTCTTAGTGAAACTGTAAATTTAAATTGTTTTCACCATTTTTTAGCATATAACATTGTTTAGTAAATTTTATTTTTATATTTCTGGAGAAGAACGAGATTTATTATATTAAAGTATGTTATAACTAAAAAATTATTCGGTTTATTTTGAATTAAAGTTTATTCGTGATACGGTCGCCTCATGTTTTGTAACACTTAAATATGTTAGAAATGTTGGTGTAAAAATGATAGATTTATTCTTAAAAAGTGTAATAGTAAAGATGTTTGAGCAAGATTGATTTTTGTTGTTTGTCTACCAAAATTGAGCACTTAATACTAATTTTTTTAATTAAGTTATTTTGTTGATTATTTTATTTGTATTTCTCAATTTCAACGACAATATAATATTTTTTTATTGTATCATAAATTTATTATTTTATGTGGATGGTTAATGTTTAAAAACAGTTCACCATCTGGTTCCAGAGTAATGTGTTTGATAATTATTATTATTATGACAAGAAGTACTTTTTTTTTAATACTTTCATATATCATTTGATATTTAATTTTTTAAAAGTTTAAAAATATCATTGTCTTTATTATTTTAAATTTGTCTTAAAAAATGAACAATTTTTTTTTGTATGCTCAAATATTAAATATATTAATAATCAATTAACTATGAAATTGATTATAAATAAATATATTATAGGGCACAACTTTGGTCCCCCAAATTAATCGCTTATTGGAAATAAATCAATGAAATGAAAATCTTTTCTTAATGGAAAAAATCAATTAGTGATGGAAGTATTGAGTCATGAAATAATTATGGTTTTGATATAACTACCACAAATGATATTTTGTTGAGTTGTGTGACGATGCTATTGCTACTGAATTTTATTGCATTTATCCTGATTTTAAATTTCAAACGTATGATCATAAATTTCTACATGATAGAACAATTCTAGAATCGACACTTGATTATGTTAGATCAATAAATGATTACATGGTTTGGTTAAACAAAAAATGTTGTATTTTAAGTAGTGTTTAGAGATATTTAGAGTTTTTGAATTATATTATGATGTTCTATTTGAAAGGGTAAATGTTTTTTTAATTATTGGTGGTCATTTTATTATTTTAATTAGTTTATAATATTATTCAGTGATGTGCATGTTTATTGATATATGTTTATAATAGAAATATTTTTAAAATTATATTATATATTTTATTTATGTAATATTAGTTTATCTTAAGAAATATCCATAATTGTCAATAAGAATTGGAGAATACACTAACTGTTCAATCTTAGGTTGGTAGTAAGAGTTGGAGAATGACAATCACTATTTATAAAACAAAGATTCAAATAGAAAAAAAAGAGTTCTCTGTTTCTAGAATTCAAGCAACTGGAACCCCTGAACCATAAGAATCATGTAAATTAAGTTTTATAAATATATAATATAGTAAAAGAACAAATATATTTTCAAAAAGGAATTTAGTTTTAATAGAAAAGTATATATTAAATATTTAGTGATAATCTATTACATTAAATAATAATAATAAATAAATAACAATAAATAAAATATAATGATGGGCTGTCGCGGACACACCAAATTAGTATTAATTACCTCGACTAATCATTGAGTGTGTTTTTCATGATTTTGAGGTTTAGTTATCTTATTACAATTTGTCTATATTTTACGTTAATAACAACATTTTTTTTAGAATTCTATTTTTTGATGGTTTTGCTTTTTATTTTTATTTTTTTGTTGTGTATATTAAGGTGATAGGATACACGCTATCATAAAATCATATCATTTTGACAAGTTCAAGGATGCAATTGTTAAGGGCAAACTGTACACTGTTCGAAATTTTCTCGTGACTGCAAATAAATCTTCTTTCAAGACAACTGTTAATAACTATAAGATATAGTTTATTTCAAATGCGCGAGTTGTTCAAGTTGTTGATGTTTATTTCCCATACAACATTTACTTGCTCAAGGATTTTTCTCAGTGAACAATCGATTTTGATATTGATGAAAATGTTCTCATCTGTATATTATTACTAATAATTTTCCAATATTTGTTAAAATTTTAATTTTACTGGGTCGTAGTTAAGATTTTATTGATATATCTATCTGTTAATATATCTTTTCAGGGAAAGTGCTAATGTCTAATTCTTTTAATACTTCCAAGATTGTTTATGGCAATGAAATCAAGGAAATTTTGGATCTGAATAAAGGGTATTGGGCTGCCAATTCAAAGGATAAGCAAGTATGTGGATCTTTTTCGTGGTCGTCCCTTAATGATACTTTTGTATCTGTGAGTAATCGTGATCTCAATGTGAAAACAATTAAGTGGTTTCTTGAGAAGAATGCAGTTAGTGTGGAATAAAATTATTTCTATTTTTGTTAATATTATAGCTATATTTTTATTTTTATTAATTTGTCCTGTTCATTATAATTAATTTTATTAAATTTTTTAATGTTTTAGGTGAGAATGTTTTGGATTTGTGAAAAAATTATTGAATTGGCAATTGGTGGTTTTACTCATGCAAGAAATGTTCTCGCAAATTCTTTAAGGAGGAAGAAAAATTTGAATGTTTAAAATGTGGAGTGAAAGACGTTCCTTTTGTTATAAAGTAATGCATATTTAATTTTTCTATTTAAATATCATGTGATTTTATTATTTTGCAATTTATGTTCTAATTTTCTAACTTACAAAAGTTTTGAACCTATTTAATAATTTTGGTTAAGTTATTGTAGGTATGGATTATGATGATTGTTGTTGATTACACAAGTAATATCAGTCTAAATTTATGGGATAATATTTGTTGTGAGCTTATCCAAAAGAGAGCTTACGAGCTTCTAGAAATTGAAAATAATGTTAGTTTTAAATTTTAATTTTACTATATATTTTTTTTACTTTAATAATATCTTTAAAAAAGATTAATAATAAAAAAATCTTCTTGATTAGCTGTTGTAACCTTGTGTCATTTATTTAACAAGGTTAATAATCTGTTTTCAAATATGTACACATAGTGGTTATTCTTATGTTTCGAATGAAATTCGTGATCTTATGGAGTGTACGCTTTTGTTTAGAATTCAGATAAGACAAGAAAATATTGTACGTCGTACTAAGGTATTCAACGCGGTAAAGGTGTATACACATTCATCTTTGATTAATAAATACTCTGTTTTCAATAGTGCTGATGAGGTAATGAAATTTTTTAAAAAAAAATTGATCTATGTATATATTTAATTATCTTTTTATGTTTACTATTTATTTTCTTATATTGGTAGTATATGTATTGTTATTTATGATCTGCAGGAATTCAATGATGCATCTGTTATTGATTCAAACATCTATAAGGTAAAAAAATTATGTATTTAGGGTTTATTTAGTACAAAATTGAAAATTATTTCTATTATTACATTACCATGATTTTGTTTCTTAAATGTATTTTGAAAGACTCACGAATCTTATTCACCGATCAAAAGCTTCAGTTGTGGATTATGATGATTTTTGTTAAAGAAAAAAAGAATGATGCATTTTAAAATCATTCACGAATCTTATATTTGCAGGTTTATGCACAAACATTTATATTTACATATATATAAATTTAACATTAACCTATAAACACAGTATAATATATGTTTATCTAAATAAATTTGAATCAATTTTTAGTGTTCCTTCCTTATCATTTTTATCAAAGTCACCAATCTCACTTTTTGTGTCCGATCTAACCCCTTTTCAGTAGACAATAACTCATATCTATATCAAAAAATAATTATTGTCTTGAATATTCTAATACTCCCCCTGTCCTTAAAAAATATGCATCATTTTCTGCACGTGGATTAATGTAATATGTCGGAGGGTATTTAGGGGTCTTATGAGGTTTATTTATAAATAAAATGATTGTTTATGGTAAGTATGCATAGAAACGTTACTATAAACAATCATTTTATTCATAAATGAACCTCACAAAACCCCTAAATATCATCCGACATATTGCATTAAACGACGTACAGAGAATGGTGCATACTTTTTAAGGACGGAGGGAGTACAATCCATTTGTTAGTTTTCTGTATACGAAAGTGATATATTGATTTTGATAGGTTCAAATTATTTCAACTAAATATATCAACCATAATAGTCATTATCTTAAATGTAGAACAACCAATTGTTCTTTATTATGGACAATCATGTTAGTTCGTATAAAAGTAG
Source organism: Ballota nigra (assembly GCA_947034835.1). NCBI lineage: Eukaryota > Viridiplantae > Streptophyta > Magnoliopsida > Lamiales > Lamiaceae > Ballota > Ballota nigra. The sequence goes on from OX344730.1 coordinate 28,853,836, forward strand.
ATCAAAGTTCCACCGCCAAAAAATGGGGTTACCAGTTTTAGAATAATAAAACTTTGTATAATTTCAACAGTAAATTGTAATCCAGTAGTATTTTTTCAAGGATGGTGTAAACTATGTGACCATTAACACCAAGGTCTTCCTTTTTTACATCAAAACTAATTTCTTACAACTTTATTAACAAGATTTAAGAAAGATTGGAATTTATTGTCTATAGTTTACTACAAAATAATTCAGTGCAACAAATATATGTGTTACATAACTTTATTTTAAATGATTTTTGAATTATATTTATCATAACCAAGTGTGTCACTGAATGACAAATATTAAACTTCACTTCTTCATAGATGTATCTACTGTCATACACACAATTCATCTTGGAATGATTTAAGTTTGGTTCTTCCACAAAATTCATTCTAATATAAACCTGATGTAATTTCTATCACGTATACATTAAAAAAATATCAATATTTTCTTAATATACAGTATTGAAAGAACACATGCAGATTGAGGCATATAGACACAAAACAACATTGATCAGAAATATATATATTGTGAAGTGCCCGAGACAATGTTATTGATTTAAAAAAATATATTGATATTTTTACCTTCATATTTAGTCTTTGTTATTTTGGAGCTCTTTAACCCTCCGAAGAATTTATGTTGTTGACAATACAAAGAACCTTAGCAAGTACTGGATAAAATGTTGAAGAATTCTTTTTTTAATTGTTCGGCCGATATAGTGTTCGGACATGAATTTAAAAAAATCTAGAAACCAAAGGAACGCTTTCACCCAAAATTGATCCTAAATCGCTGAAAAATATCAAATACAGAGATCGATTGGTAAATTTTCTAAACTTCAAAATTTATATCTTAAATGAAAAAAAAAATTAAGGCCTGTGAATTTGTTAACGAAGCCCTAAAATTGAACATACTTATTTTTTATGCTAATGATGTATCTATTTTGGTGTCATTAAAGTACTCTTCTGGTACCTTTTCCCGGCAATTATAAGACGATTTTGACAAAATCATAACTAAGAACATAAATTATGTAGATGTTAAATGGATATTTCATTTTGTATCTTCCTTCATCTTCTATTTCTTCTTTGTACAATGAATTTTTTAAATTAGCAAGTATGTGTGGGTGATTTTTTATGTTCTGTTTTGTTGTTATGTGTATGTAGAACAGAGCTTTTATGTGTGAAAAATACAATAACTTTTTATTGTTGATATATGTGGACAAATACCTAGGGCTGTTCACGGAGTTCGGAGATTACCGAACCCGTACCGAAATCCGCACCGAAAAAGAATTGAACCGAAAAAATTATGGACCTTTTTATTTTAACCGCACCGAAACAAAACCAAATATTTTTTTGGTACGGATCTGGATATTACCAAATTAACCGTACCGAAAAACCGAATGTGACTGTACCGAACCAAATTATATATGTACTAAATTTAATTATGTTTTATTTTTTATTTATCAAATACTATTATAATGTTATTAAATTCAAGTACAACTATACGATATCATAATTTCTCCTCCTTTTTAGAATACAAACACTATACTCCCTCTGTCCCATAGTTATTTCTACATTACTGTTTGCACAGGTTTAACGAAAAAAATTGTTTATTAGTATTTAAAGTGATAAAGTAGATGGCTTTAGTTAGGAGTGTCTGTAGAAGAATATAGTATTAAAAAGTATTGTCATTTTTTTTTTGCCAAAAATGAATGTAGTAATTGAGTATGGAACATATCTTTTTAATAATGTAATAAAGAATTTTGGGACGGAGGGAGTATTATTTATTTTATTAAGTTCTTGAAATGTTAGCTTATGTTTAGATGTATATCAAAATAATTTAAATTAATTTTTTATTCTTTTAATTTCATTTTTCATGTATATTCATTTCTTACAAAAACTTGGATATAGTATACCCTGTGTCAGGAATTACGATCATCGTGATTTTAATATTGCACTTTTCATTAATAGGATATTTTAAAAGAAGTGTTTAAATATATATTTTATACTGTATTTTAAATACTCTATTGGTGGTGATTTCCGTTAATTTTTTAATCATCCATTATAATATTCGAGCTTGTAATAATATATGTTTGGTTGTGGTTGATGTTGTGTAGTATTCGTGTGAATGTGCATGCATCAATATGTTTTCTTACAAAAAAATTGATTAAGAAAATGAGGGAATGATTAAAAATGGGTAAAAAAATTGTTTCTCCGCTCCGTTCCGTATCGATCCGGTCCATTTGTAACCGAAAATCCGCTCCCATTCATACCCAAAAATAAAATATCCGCATCGTACCAAAATTTCGGTATGGACACGCATTTTAAAATAACCGAACTTTGATACGGACACAGATATTTTTAAATATCTATTTTGGTCTGTACCGTGAGCAGCCCTACAAATACCTGTGTGAAATTTATTTTTTACTTCTAAGGTTCCAGCTTATGAAACCAATTCTCCATGTTCGTTGCAGTTATTCCACGTATTTTTAGCAATAGCGCACTACACGTCAATGATAATATAAATATATATATATATATATATATATATTATTATTATTAAAAGTATTCCACATATTGTTTTGTCATTGTTTATTTTTTTAATTTTTAAACAATTTTAATTTATTATGTTACGAATATAACAAAAACTATTTAATCATTAATTTATGAGTATGTATAGAGTGAAATTGGTTCATACATAAATTATTCTAGGTTATTAGTTGTTTTCTCTAAATAGTATTAGTTGTTTATATTGATTTTTTTTTTCATTATACAATTGATACTTTTCAATGAAACAATAAATACCATTTAAAGGAATAAATTAATATTTTTTTGATAAATCAAGTAATATCCTTTAAGCTTTCATGTATGAATCATTTCTACTCTGTACTTTCTCTTTGTTTATATATTTTTGTAGGTTTTATTTGAAAAATACTCCCTTCGTCTTACCGTTTCTTTTGCATTTGAAAGTATTACATTGTTTAAGAAAAAGTGTGTTATGTGAGTGCAGAGTTGAATAAAATAATGATAATTTTATACGTTATTCATTTTTTGTGATGCATAATTATTTCTTTTCATGTGGCATGAAAATATTTGTGGAATGTCTTAATTAGACAAATATTAAAGTAATCATGAGACGGAAGAAACACTATCTTCCAAACACTATATATTTATGTTTTGTTACACGATATTTTTCAATAAACTTTTTTTCAATTAATTTAAATTTATTTAATAAAAAATAATTTAATAAATTCTCAAAATTTCACTTTTTAACAGTAAATAATAATTTGTACATTATATTTATCTTATTTGGCATATATAATTTATATCTTATCAAAAGGACTACTTTTTAAATAAAAAGGTTAACAAGTTTCATTTTATTTAACGTTTTTGTGTTAAAAAATTAAAACAGTAAATGTATTAGTAATTTTATTATAATAATAATAATAAAAAAAAATGAATGATGACATTTAATTTATTTTTGTGAATATAAATGATTTTTTTGTAACTATTAGTTTTAATTATTTTTGTTAAAGAAAAAAAGAATGATGCATTTTAAAACCAAATAAATTAATCATGAGACCATGCTTCGCATAAAAACAAACAATGTAGAAATCAAATAAATAATTAGGAAAAACTCATAACTAATAAAAAAAACAACAAATTATTCAGGGTTCAACCGTTTTCAAGAACTAGAAAAACAGTCTAGCCACTAAACATGGCTATAAAACAATGAAATAAAATACTTGAAACTAAAATTATCCTATGATACCGATAGAAATTATCCACGCAATCGGACTCGAATGAATGAAAGCCTCATGCACTCATCTTCTCAATCCCCATGCACGTATCTCCTTCGTCTCGTACGTCCGTCCGAACACCACTCTTCTCTCAAGAACTCTCCAAGACTCCCCCTCTGTCCACATTCATCCCCTCCATATATAAGGACAACAATTTATTGTAATTCCCTATTTCATTCTCTCATAAAAGCACCATATAAATTGTCATAATGTCCCAATTAAAAGAGCTAATAAATTAATGCACACAAAATTTGCTAGCTTTAATACTCAAATCCCCAAAATCGGGATGCTCTTAAATTGGCTTGCCTCATCCTTCATCAAAACGGGTCCAAAACAGCCTACAAATAAGAGAAAACACCAAATCACAGCAAACTGGCTTAAAATAAAATAAGTCGGAAAATACGAACAAAATAGCAAAGTAAATTACATAATATAATCACAATAAGCACCAAATTTACATGCTAAACTTGACTTATCAAATTCCCCCACACCTAAACCATGCTTGTCCTCAAGTATGTACTAGACAAAATCAAGAAGCACTTCAAAAACACTACTTATTTTCAAGACCCGAAATCCAAAATATCAAACCGTGAAAACTTGAGTCAATAACAATCCAAAAGGTTGAGTGATCATGACATTATTTTTAGGACAAAATAAGTGCACCTCATCAATACCCAATAACATCACAAAGTCGAACGTGCAAAGATTCAATACCTCACGAGGATATCACTCAATTCCCTCAAGTGTTTGAAAGGGAACAAAAAAAATCACTCAATATCAAAACACAACATGCCATTACCATAAGCTTGCTTATATATCAAATCTCCACCACTATTTCATGAAAATCATGCAAAAGTCAAAGGGTCTTTAAAATGGTTGTAATGGGGCTTTGGTTATGGGTAGGATAAGGAATAGAATGTGGGTTATATCGAATCAAGAAGTTGTGAATTCAAAGCACGCATAAGGAATTTATCCCCCATTCACTACACTCTTCAATACATATCACCCCTACTCATTTTTCACTTTACTTGGTAACTTTCAAATGCATCAAGAATTAATGTACCAAGTAATCACCCTATTAGCTTTCCCCAACAAAAATAACAACATTTTTCTCATTTTTTTCAACTCTTCCCACAGTGGCTCTTTTTTTTTTTTCTCTCTTTCTTTTCTTCCACATTTTTTCTCTTCATTTTTTTTTAAACCCCCCTTCTCCAATCACAATCATAGTTCACTATTGGCACATGTATTTCATTCACACTTCTTGATTAGAAGGGTTCAAAATATTGGCCAAATAGAATAAAAGGGATATAATCCTATTATATGTATTCAATCAAGAAAAAGGCCATAAGCTCAAAGGGGCAGACTAGTGGAAAATTAACAAGGGTAAGAGTTTCAAAGAAAAGCTACCAAAATGGTTTATCCTAAATGCCCTTTTCATTCAAATGCATGAATTCACTATGTGGTCTCAAAATGCATAACAAAGCAAGTTCTAGAATGTACAAATCATGTTTGATCACTCATAGCACGAAAAAAAATGGAGCATGATATAGATGTATTGCTAAAAAAGGCTCAAAAGCTCACATAGAACGGCTATTGTATCGAATCTTGCACATTCTTCTTCATTTAATTATCAAGACCAACAAGATACATTACCTTATCCCAAACAAAATTTATCAATCACACTAACCCTTTTTCATGCTACTCGACTAAAAAATACGGAATTTAATTTACTCAACTACCAAAAAAAAATACAAGATAAAGAAATACCGTAAGTCACAATAACACCCCCCCACACCTAAACATGTGATAGTCCCTAGCACATAAGATATACAAAACAACTAATCACATTGAACATAATTTAAACAGAGTGGAGCGGGGTTACCGTTATTTAATTGGTAGGAGAATGTCGTTGCTCTTGGAGCAACCGTAGAATTTCTGCAATTTGAACCTCTTAAAGCTCTTTCTTGGTTTGATATTTACCATGAGTCTGTCAGATGTGGACTACGAACGCGTGAAGATGCCTACCCGTCCCAATTCCGGTGACCTGGGACAATTTAGTCTGTGGCGTTGTGAAGCGCTGCCGGTATCGGTGTGGAGATATTGCGGACGCGGCCGAAATTCTGTGGCGGCCGGAATTAATAGCGGAAAAAATGGACGGTGATTTTGACGATATTGCTGGCGGAAAACTGGAGGCTGCAGGCGTGAGCGAACGTGATCCCTGCGTAGACAACGGAGAATATAATGAGAAGGAGGCTAGGGATGTATTCCCGCTGATTAGAAAGGTTAATGAGCTAACAAAGAGAATTAAAATGAAAATAAAGAATTGGGCCCTTATTATTATTATATTTTTTTTACAAGCCCAATTATTCTTAATTAAACTTCACTAGCCCAAATTCCTTTTAATCCCACGTAAGTCCAGAATAACTTGAACAAAGTGCAACTAATTAAATTATTAATAAAAAAATTAAAATAAAATAGAAATGAAAGAAAAATAAAATAAAAATATTGGGTTGCCTCCCAACTAGCGCTTTTTTTTTATTGTCGTTGGCTCGACACAAAAAAAAAATGTTTTAACCAATTTTTCCCAAGTATGTGTACTTCAAGTGCTTTTGAGGTGGCTTCAATTCATGTTTCGGGGACTTCTCCTCCAATTTGTTCCTACAATCAAACTCAAAAATTTCCTGTACAAAAGGATCAATGACACTCACAGCAAAAAGAGAGTCAGTCGCATTAGGAAATTTCATATTATCGAAAATATTAAATCGAATGATTTGCCCGTCAAATTCCATTGTAAGAGTTCCCTCATACACATCTATTTTTGTTTTGGAAGTATTCAAGAATGGTCTTCCCAACAAAATAGGTGTAGAATTTATCGGGTTTCCATCCATATTTAACACATAAAAATCAGCAGGAAAAATCAATTGATTTACCTCCACGAGGACGTCCTCGACTACCCCAACAGGGTAAGCGAGACTCCTATCAGCTAACTGGATAACAACTCCAGTTTCCTTCAATGGTCCAATGTCAAGCCGCTCATACACCGACAATGGCATGACATTGATAGAAGCTCCAAGATCTAGCATAGCTCGCTCGATCTTGTGATTCCCTATCGTGCAAGGAATTGCGAACATGCCCGGGTCTTTTTGTTTTGGAGGCAGCCTTGATTGGAATGCAGCTGATACATTCTACCCCATGAGAATTTTCTCATTACCAGCCAACTTACGCTTGTTAGTGCACAACTCTTTCAAGAATTTCGCATATCTCGGAATTTGCTTGATTGCATCCACCAACGGTATATTGACCTCGACCTTCCGAAATACATCGAGAATCTGCTGGTCTTTGGTATCTTTTTCACTCTTCCTGAACCTGGAAGGAAAGGGCAGTACATTAGTAGTAACAGGAATTGAAACATGAGATTTTACCTTATTTTCCTGTTCTGGTTCACTGACACTGAGGGGGTCAGTGTCTGCCTTTAGGTCCAGATTTTCCTGTATATCCTCCTCGTTCTCGACTCGTTCATCCCGGCTCTCAATATGGTCACCAGGTAGCTCCAAATTCCTCTTACCTTCTGCCTCATTCAACCCTCCATCTTTCCCATTTCGTTTGGGTGCCGAAATTTCTTCTAATTGCTTACCGCTTCGTAAAGTGATAGCACTCACATTTCGAGGGTTAATTTCTGGCTGAGACGGTAACTTGCCACTATTCTGAGCTTGTAATTGGCTAAGGGCAGTGGCTATTTGACTCACTTGTGACTCTAAATTCTTTTGCCCGGACTTCAAGTTTCTTACAGCTTCTCATGTTTCTTCTTGATTTCACCGTGTTAGTTGCCATTAACTTCACCAAGTCTTCAAGAGAAGGCTCAGGTCTTCCTCCACCACTGCTTTGCCCCACAGGTTCACCACTTTGTTCATTCCCTCTAAACAATTGGAACTTTCTGTCTTGGTACTGGGGCCTTTGATTCTCCATCGGCTGATTTGTTTGATGATTCCCATATCGAAGACTCGGATGGTCCTTCCAACCCGGATTGTAGGTATTGGAGAATGGATCATACCGGCGACTCTGGTAATTTCCACCAAAACCAACTGCATTAACATGCTGCGCAATTTGGTCATTCAGGATCTTACAATCATCAGTAGTATGCTCTGTGGTGGCATAGAGACGACATGGCCGAACTTCCGAGACCTTGGCCTTCAAGATTTGCTCCATCATGGTTGCAATTTTCTCTACTGCACCACTCTTCACTTCATCAATGGGTCTTGTCATGGCATCACGTGCACCAAATTACTGCGTATTTGCTGCGATATCTGATATCAACTCTCGTGCAGCGGTTGGTATTTTCTTCATCAAAGCTCCCCCACTGGCTGCATCTATCATATTCCGATCTGTGAGGTTGAGCCCCTCGTAGAAATACTGTATAAGCAGCTGATCACCAATCTGATGTTGTGGGCATGAAGCTATAAGACGTTTGAATCGTTCCCAATACTCGTGCAATGTCTCTCCTGAACCTTGCTTGACACCAGAAATCTCCTTTCGTAAAATTGCCACTCGAGTAGCTGGGAAATAATGTTGGAGAAAAACTCTCTCCATCTCATTCCACGTGGTGATTGTTCCAGGTGGCAAGAAATACAACCAGTCCTTTGCTGTGTTCTTTAGTGCAGAGGGAAATGCACTCAACTTCATGTGCTCCTCGGTAACCCCAGTTGGTTTCATGCTTGAGCACACAACATGAAATTCCTTGAGAAACGTATGTGGGTTTTCTCCTGCAAGACCATGGAAAGAAGGTAATAAGTGAATAAGTCCAGATTTAAGTTCAAAATGAACATTAGCAGGAAGAGCAGGAATAGTAATGCAAAGTGGTTGATGGTTAATGGTTGGATTTGCCAACTCTCCCAACGTCCTCTCAGCAGTTCCCTCAGCAGCAGCCATATTCCAAGTATTTGTCTCAAAATTGGACTCTTCACTCGTATCACTTTCACTATCGGTTTCTCTTGTCGGTGGGAAATTAATTCTCCGACGTATACGAGTCTCTTCCCTTAGTCTCCTAGCAGTTCTTTCAATCTCTGAATCAAATTCAAGTGGTTCCTTGCGCGAGCGGGTGATCATTCACTAGAAAACAGAAAACTGAACAGACACTGAAGGGGTCAGTGTTAGTGTAATCTGTTTGAAAAAAAAAATGAACAAGATAAGAAATACGTAAGAATTTTTTTTACTTTTCGAATTTTCTTATTTTTTTAGAACTTTTCAGAATTTTATTTTTCAACAGAAATAAAAACACGAAAAAATTCAATAAAAACTACACCGTTCCCCGGCAACGGCGCCAAAATTTGGTGTGTTGTCGTAGGCACCCCAAATTAGTATTAAGTTCCTTAACTAATCCACTAATATAGTAGGATAAGTAAGGGTCGAACCCACGAGGAATAGTGTATTTCAATTGATTTGATTCGTGTATCAAAAGCAATAAAAATTGGGGGATTTGGTTGGTTGATTCTAATTACTATTATGAAATAAAATTACGCAAGCAAGGAAAAATAAAGTGAAACGATCAATGTGGAAAAGGCCTAGTTCTTGGACTTGTATCCCCCTGAATAATTTAGTTAATTCGATTAAAAGTAAACGAGACTCCTAATTCTATTCGAATCTTGTCCCTAAACTAGTGGTACGACCAAACTAGTTCGAATTATTTCTTAAGTTTAGTTAATTAGCAGGTACGACCCCCAATTAATCTATTCATATAAACAACCCCAAAACATGTATTTAAGGTTCAATTTATTAGAACGCATTAACGAGCCAAAATAATAGGACAAACTAAACTATGAATACGATACGATCGTTTCATACAATCTAGACTACATTGTCCCTAGGGTGTTCTGCCCTAGTTGCTACTCCAATTACACAATTATAACAATTACGGATTATAAAGTGTAATTTAGCTAGAAACTTATCATTAACGTACTCAGATGGCCAAACCAAATAAATTAATCATGAGACCATGCTTCGCATAAAAACAAACAACGTAGAAATCAAATAAATAATTAGGAAAAACTCATAACTAATAAAAAAAACAACAAATTATTCAGGGTTCAACCGTTTCCAAGAACTAGAAAAACAGTCTAGCCACTAAACATGGCTATAAAACAATGAAATAAAATACTTGAAACTAAAATTATCCTATGATACCGATAGAAATTATCCACGCAATCGGACTCGAATGAATGAAAGCCTCATGCACTCATCTTCTCAATCCCCATGCACGTATCTCCTTCGTCTCGTACGTCCGTCCGAACACCACTCTTCTCTCAAGAACTCTCCAAGACTCCCCCTCTGTCCACATTCATCCCCTCCATATATAAGGACAACAATTTATTGTAATTCCCTATTTTATTCTCTCATAAAAGCACCACATAAATTGTCATAATGTCCCAATTAAAAGAGCTAATAAATTAATGCACACAAAATTTGCTAGCTTTAATACTCAAATTCCCAAAATCGGGATGCTCTTAAATTGGCTCGCCTCATCCTTCATCAAAACGGGTCCAAAACAGCCTACAAATAAGAGAAAACACCAAATCACAGCAAACTGGCTTAAAATAAAATAAGTCGGAAAATACGAACAAAATAGCAAAGTAAATTACATAATATAATCACAATAAGCACCAAATTTACATGCTAAACTCGACTTATCATGACCTAACATAGGCCTATTCGTAACTTATTTTTCAGCCCAGTTGTAAAAAATCACAAGAAAATATCCACATACTATTTTTAATTGAAAATTTTATATTATGTGACTAAGTGAGGTATGAACCTACTGTACAAATTTGACATTATTTTGAAATGTCTATGCTTGATTAAAAAATATAATATATTGCAGACAGTCTTTTAGGGTGTATAAAGTAGAAAGTGAATTTACCAAATTATTTTATCTCCTAGTTGGATAAAAAAAATTGGAGTTTTATTTTCAGAATGGATAACTTGAACTTGTGATAAGCATTACTTGAATATTTTTATGATGTGTATGTATATAAATATAGGATATACATACATATATAGATAGATAAATATGCTTAGGTGTTAAAAATAGTAAAACCACATGTGAATACGTTAATAAGATTTAATGTATCACAAAAATAAGAGATACCTAAATGTGTCGAGTGTAGTGCGAGACAACTGGACTCTGAGGAAGCTATCCCATCAAATTCAACGTCAAGAAAGTGGGTAACTTTTAATATCTTATGCATTTGTTAAAATAATTTCTGTGTGTACGAGCAGGCAGGTCTTCGGATTATGCTCTGTGTGAATTATAGCAAGTCTACGGACTATGCTCTGTGTGAATCATGGCTAGTCGACGGGCTAAACTTTATGAAATAAGACGGGTCTATGGACTATATCTGTGTGAATTGAGCCGGGTCTACGGGCCTGCCATGTACTCGGTTGACATGCTTATCAGTCTTTCTAATGCAATTGCATATTATTGTTATCCCACTCGGCTTCTTCTCCGGGAGAAGACTTCTGATGCTACCTTAAATTTTTCAGGTCCTGCAGACGACGAGGCGGACGTTGTTGGGAAAATAGGGGTGCCCGGAATCTATTCGGGATGAAATTTAAATACGAATTTAAATATAATTAGTACTAGCATGAATTAATCCTAATTAATTCAAATAATAATTCCAACAACCAATTTAACATCATGCATGTTGAATTAATTCACATATAATCTATGGCGGAATAAACAAGAAAATATGTGACTTGCGTACCTCTCGTAGAACTTGGCCTTTGAATAAAACAGGACAAACACGTACGCGCTTTATCAACCCAAAAGCCTTCTCAAGTATTTCCCTTTCGCCTTATTCGATCACTGGTGGGAGATGCTTTCGAATAATTTAAATAACTAAGGAAAAAAAAAAATATCTATGCTCTTGATTTTTCCAACACATGGAATTATGTACTTGGGGATGAAATAATCACCCCCTATTTATAAGATGAGATGGCCGAAATTTTTAGGTTTATTTGGGCTTGGAGAAAATCTTTTCTTAGCCTCTAAGAAATCTTGAATATATCTCATATATTCTTTTCTCCATAATAAAATATTCCACAAAAATCTCACTCACCTCATAAGCTTGATATTTTCGAAAATTTCAATAATAAGATCCTAAGATTTGGATCTTCTTGAATATATGAGATATTCTTGTATTCCAAGAATACATATCTTCCATAATATCTTTCCAAGAAAATCAACAAAATCTTCTCTTTTCTTGAATCCTTATTTTCGAAAATTATAAGAAAAATCAGCATATTATTTTCTTTTTATTTTAATCACCTTATCATTATTGGGCTACTTAATGGGCTACTTGAGGGGCCTTTAAGGAGAATTAAGATTGGACCTCCTAATGGACTTCTGAATTTCAATATTGAGCCCCAATATAATTCAATCCATTAATATTAATTATTACCACTAATAAATTAATATTGCACTATCCATCTTAATCCATATTACAATAATATGGGCTCCCGGTTATTATTTCCCGCGTTTAAGATTATCAAGTCCATTAATTAATTAAGCTTCTGAATAGCTCTAAATTAATTAATATATTTCACCTTGGAGTAAAGACAACTCAACATTATTATCCGTACCGAAGAAACTGATTCTTCACTTGCAAGATTTGGTACGATAAAACTTCTGAGCCCACCAAGGGGACAAATCACACGAGCCGTACTCGCACGCGTTTCTCCGTATTAAATCTTAGCAACCGTCGTATGATTAATATTACTGCCCAAAGCACAAGGTTCGAAGTCACAATGATTCTCACCCAACATGAATCAAAGCAGTAACCATTAAGCACACACGGTCCTATTTAAGTGACGGAGATTAAGAAATCAACAACCACTGAGGTCTAATTCTTCACATTTCAGAATAGAAGAATTTATCCTCGCTGTAGGTCCTCTTCAACACATACTAAATGTGCTAGTGCAATCTCTTAGTCAAGACAGACCAATCTGAGCCTTACACATCAACCTTTCACGGCGGATTGTTCAATTCCACCTAGGTCGTGAAAATGTACGTTTAGTTACAAGGAAACTGTTAATGGTGTCTTCCGTGATCGGGTATCACCACATTAACTACAATGTAACTAGTACTATTATGAACTGTTTGCAATAAATATTCAACATTCAATCATATCTAAAGCATATGCGATAAAATAATTATTCTCATAAACAAGTGTTTGATACACGAGTTATACAAAGTAAAAGCATACTTTCACGTATAACTCCAACAATCTCCCACTTATACTTAAAGTCTGCTTTTAGTATACATCACACATGTCTTAGTGTAGTAGCTCTACGTGACATCTCATGTCAACCTACACTAACCTAATAATTCCTCCCACTTATACTTAAAGCAGATTGGCAATAGTCTTGACTCCCATTCCATCCACATGTCTCTCGAATGTACTCTGAGGCAGACCCATTGTGAATGGATCCGCTAGGTTGTCACCCGACGCTATCTTTGCCACCTCTATATCTCCTCTCTTAACGATTTCTCGTATAAGATGGAATTTTCTTTCTATGTGTTTGCTGGCCTTGTGGGCTCTCGGTTCCTTTGAATTTGCAACTGCTCCGGCATTGTCACAAAAGACAGTTATCCTGTCAGGCAAATTCGGAACAACGTCCAAGTCCACTAAGAAGTTCTTGAGCCAAACTGCCTCTTTCGCTGCTTCACAAGCAGCTACATACTCGGCTTCCATGGTCGAATCGGCGATGCATTTCTGCTTAACGCTTCTCCATGAAATGGCTCCTCCTCCCACGCAAAACACATTACCCGAGGTTGACTTTCTTGAGTCTATGTCTGATTGGAAATCCGAGTCCGTGTATCCCACGGGAACTAGACTATCTGACTGGTAAATCAGCATCCGCTCATGAGTTCTTTTCAGATACCTCAAGATGCACTTTACGACAGTCCAATGGTCTTTCCCGGGATTACTTTGATATCTTGCCACCATGCCCACGGCAAAGCAGATATCCGGTCTCGTACACAGCATTGCATACATAAGGCTTCCTACGGCCGAAGCGTACGGAACACCTTTCATGTCATCCATCTCCGCTTGCGTCTTAGGGCTCATTTCTTTTGATAGATGGATTCCGTGCCTAAAAGGTACAAAACCTTTCTTGGAATCTTGCATGCTGAAACGCTTCAAAACAGTGTCAATGTATGAAGCTTGCGATAAGCCCAACATCCTCTTCTTGCGATCGCGAGTGATCTTGATCCCAAGGATGTGACCGGCTTCCCCTAAGTCCTTCATATCAAATTGTTTTGACAACCATACCTTTACGTCTGACAATACCTTTACATTGTTTCCAATGAGCAGAATATCGTCTACGTATAATACTAAGAATACCACCGCAGTTCCGTCACGCTTCTTATACACACAACTTTCGAACTCACTTTGATCAAACCCATAAGACTTAATCACTTGATCAAAACACTGGTTCCAAGTACGCGATGCTTGCTTAAGTCCATAAATGGATCTCTTAAGCTTGCATACGAGATTCTCTTGTCCTTTTTCAATGAAACATTTGGGCTGTTGCATATAGATATCTATCCCGTCAAGACTTCCATTAAGGAAAGCTGTCTTGACATCCATTTGCCAGATCTCGTAATCTAGGTGCGCAGCGATCGACAAGAGAATACGGATGGACTTAAGCATAGCTACAGGCGAAAAGGTTTCCTCATAATCGATCCCTTCTTTCTGAGTATACCCTTTGGCCACAAGCCTTGCTTTGAAGGTCTCAACCCTTCCGTCCAGTCCTCTTTTCCTCTTGTACACCCACTTACATCCAATGGGTTCTACCCCATTGGGTGGTTCGACCAACTCCCACACTTGATTATGATCCATCGAACCCATCTCGGTTTCCATTGTCGTTTGCCACGACTCCGCGTCTTTGTCTTGGATTGCCTCGTCGTACGTCCATGGGTCTGATTCATCACCGGGAACCAAATCCGAAGATTCTCCTATCCCCATGAATCTCTCGGGTTGCCTAGCAATCCTCCCACTACGACGGGGTTCTGGTTGTGAAGATGTGACGTGTGGTACATCATCTTGTATACTTGGTATCGAGGTTTGACCTCTCAATTCTTTTAAGGTAATTTCACTTTTAGGTTTCCGATTGTTCATATAGTCTTCCTCCAAGAATTTAAAGTGTGTGTTGATCACGGTCTTTTGATCCTTGGGACTATAGAACATACACCCTTTCGTTCCCGCAGGGTATCCTATAAACAGCCTTAATTCCGAACATGGATCCAACTTACCGGCTTCCTTGTCTAGCACGTATGCCGGACAGCCCCAAATCCGCAAATATCTTAGACTGGGCTTGTGCCCGGTCCACAATTCCATTGGGGTTTTAGGAACCGATTTGGATGGCACCAAGTTCAGAATGTAAGCCGCTGTTTCCAAGGCATTACCCCAAAACGACTTGGGTAAATCCGAATAACTCATCATGGATCTGACCATCTCTAAAAGAGTCTGGTTTCTTCGTTCCGTCACACCGTTCTATTGAGGGGTTCCCGGTGCGGTTAACTGGGATACGATCCCTTCGTCCGATAAGTAGTTCAAGAATTCATCGCTGAGGTATTCGCCTCCACGATCTGATCGTAGAAACTTGATACTTTTTTCCCTATGTTTCTCGGCTTCGGCCTTAAACTCCTTGAACTTATCAAAAGTTTCAGACTTATGCCTCATAAGGTAAATGTACCCATATCTCGAGTAATCGTCAATGAATGTGACAAAATACTCATACCCCATTCTCGCTTTGATCGTCATTGGACCACACACATCGGTATGAACGAGTTCTAACACTTTCGTGGCTCTATTCCCCTTGGCTCCAAATGCCCTCTTGGTCATCTTACCTTCTAAACAGGATTCACAAGTTGGAAACGGTTCGACTTGGAATGATTCCAAGGATCCGTCTTTCACCAATCTCTCTATCCGCTTTAGATTAATATGACCTAGTCTAAGATGCCATAGAAGTGTTTCGTTCATCTCCGAAGAACGCTTTCTTTTATTTCTCGAAATGATCGACGTGTTATTAGATTCATTATTTGAGTGGTGTGCACACTTAATCGTATAGAGATTGTTTACCAACGTTCCATGATAGATAGTATCATTCTTAAAAGAAACAGTAACAACTTTATTAAAAGTAACTGAATATCCATCAAAAAACAACTTAGAAACTGAAATTAAATTCTTTCTAAAGTTCGGAACGTATAAAACATCTCTTAAAATTAAAACTCTATCTTCAAAAGATAGGTGCACGACTCACACTGCTTCGGCTGCCACTCTCGTAGCATCGCCCAAAGTGATGGTGATCTCATTCTTGCTAAGTCGCCGGGTTAGCTGGAACCCCTGAAGAGTGAAACAAATATGATCAGTTGCCCCGGTATCCACTACCCAAACGTGGGCAGCATACGCCGCAACATATGTTTCAACGACTAAAGCATGAGACTTACCTTTCTTTACCGTCTTCTTAGGCTTAGAACAGGTCGCCCTCCAATGTCCCTTTTCACCATAATTGAAGCACTTACCCTTAGCAGCTTTCTTTCCATCTCCTTCTCCCTTTGCCTTGGGTTTCGCAACGGTTGGATTTGCTTGGGTCTGGCCTTTCGTCCTCTTTCTCTTCTTCCCTCCCTTGGGACCCGAAGAGGCAGACGGACCGTTCGCCACCATAGCAACAGTTTGATGATCCATTAACGTCTCCGCCGATACCAAAGCTTGCAAGAGCTCGGGCAAACTATTTGCCCTGTCATTCATTTGATAGTTCAACTGAAACTGCTCAAAGCTCTTCGGCAGAGAATGGAGAACGAAATCGACCTTAGTAGGGAGATCAAATTCCGCACCAAGTACCTCCAACTTGTTGAGATAGCCCATCATCTCGATAACGTGATCCCTTACGGGCATACCTTCCACCATCTTCAACGAAAGCATCTTTCGCATGGTGATTTGCCTAGCTGTACGGTTCTGATGTTTAAACATCGCTTCAAGATTGAGCATTATCTCAGAGGCGGTCTCCATGTGTTGGTGTTGGTGTTGCAACACATCTGACATTGAAGCCAGAATAGTACACCTAACCATCTCATCGGAGTCAAACCAACTCTTATGCTCTTTCTTGACCGCCTTGGTCGCATCTTCGGCAGGCTCTTGGGGTTTAGGAGTAGTAAGTACCCATTTGTGGTGTTGAGCGGTTAGGACAATATCGAGATTACGTTTCCAATCAACATAGTTCTCACCAACAAGTTTGTTATCTTTAAGTATACTAAACAGTGGATTAAAAGGTTGCGACATGATGAACTGAGAATAAAACATACATTCATATCAATATCTAGAAAATACGAAATTATCACATAATTCGATCACATCAATTATATTGAAACCTTAAAATAATATAATCATGCATCAGCCAACATCTCGAAACAATTTAAATGCGCCACGAGGGGTGGTCTATACATTTAAATACATTCAAGCGGATTACAAACTTAAAAGTTATAAATCCTTAATTCAAAATTAATAGTTGGCTCCCACTTTGGCCACATAGAAATTGACAGTGACTCCGAGGGGAGTGTCTCTTTGTTTTCTGTCTTCTTCTTGCATAGAAGAACGCGCTCTGCGCAGACCCAACTCCTCGGACCATGCATGACCGGTGTTCGGCACACCACTAGACCAATCAATAAAAATTAGCAAGTTAATATCAATTTCCTATGCCTAAGTAATAACCATAATTAAATACAGGATTATTATTTCGCTTTGAGCAAGCCACTCGTGGTGAGGGTCAATACCGCCACTAGTAATAATCCACAATCATCCTTTCGGAATTTATTCATGTGAAATCCGTTCTTTTGGCCGATCCGAGGGGGAAATGTATTCCAAAAGAACTTCACAAATAAATAAATTATGGAGGCCAAATTAATCCAATTTTAATATCCGGAATAAAATTGCGATTAAATAAACATACTTAGTAATTTTCGAAAGTAAGGTTTTTCTTGGACAATAACATTCATGCAAACACATATTAACAAATAATAATTAGTGCACGAAATAAAACATCCATCAAAACAAAATTAAACACATTGGAGCACTCAAATCCAATTGCCACGGTTTAATTTCTTCATGTCTTGATACGAATGTCGTCCTTGTTGCTATCCGTCGTTCGTCTCGACACGCTCCCACTCGAACAACAACACTTCATCAAAACAACATCGTTTGAGATTCGGGACGACGTTTAAAATCACACGAAAAAACAGAACCGAAAAAAAAATTCCACGGCCCGAGATACGGCGCGCATCGGCCCACGGAGTGGGCCCGCGCGCCTCTCGGCCAAGCAGCCGAAGCGCCGAAGCGCTGACTGCCGAGCGCCGAGCGCCAGGGCATCGAGCGCAGAGAGGCCGAGCCTCTCGCGCGCGCCCGTGCGGTGTCGGGCAGCCGTCGCGCA
The DNA here is from genome assembly GCA_947034835.1 of Ballota nigra. NCBI lineage: Eukaryota > Viridiplantae > Streptophyta > Magnoliopsida > Lamiales > Lamiaceae > Ballota > Ballota nigra. The sequence continues at coordinate 28,872,131 of OX344730.1, forward strand.
CGGGTCGTGCGCCTCGCGCACCCCGTGCGCCGGGTTTCGCCGTTCGTTCTCATTTTCTTCACCCCATGCATGATTTTACGTCCATGCACGCGCCACGCATGCATGCGTCATCCGGGTACGCCGTCTTTAATTCTTCTTTCTTCGTCACGATCCGGTTACAATTTATTTTTCAAAAAAAATAAATACTAGATCTAGACTAGTCTATTACAATGATCGAATTAAAATAAAAATAACTAATCTACTCGTGGATTTTCTCACGAGAAAAACGAATTCGAACGAATCGAATTAAAAATAATTAATTCACACGCATGAAAAAATAACAACATTAAAAACCATGACAATTGGATACCTGCAAAAAAGATCTAGCAATTCTACTATCCAATTTCAATTTAATGTTCAACAATTTAAATTCCAATTTAAAGATCAGAGCCCGAAACCGTGGCTCTGATACCAGTTGTTGGGAAAATAGGGGTGCTGCCCGGAATCTATTCGGGATGAAATTTAAATACGAATTTAAATACAAATATTACTAGCATGAATTAATCCTAATTAATTCAAATAATAATTCCAACAACCAATTTAACATCATGCATGTTGAGTTAATTCACATATAATCTATGGCGGAATAAACAAGAAAATATGTGACTTACGTACCTCTCGTAGAACTTGGCCTTTGAATAAAACTGGACAAACACGTACGCGCTTTATCAACCCAAAAGCCTTCTCAAGTATTTCCCTTTCGCCTTATTCGATCACCGGTGTGGGAGATGCTTTCGAATAATTTAAATAACTAAGGAAAAAGAAAAATATCCATGCTCTTGATTTTTCCAACACATAGAATTATGTATTTGGGGATGAAATAATCACCCCCTATTTATAAGATGAGATGGCCGAAATTTTTAGGTTTATTTGGGCTTGGAGAAAATCTTTTCTTAGCCTCTAAGAAATCTTGAATATATCTCATATATTCTTTTCTCCATAATAAAATATTCCACAAAAATCTCACTCACCTCATAAGCTTGATATTTTCGAAAATTTCAATAATAAGATCCTAAGATTTGGATCTTCTTGAATATATGAGATATTCTTGTATTCCAAGAATACATATCTTCCATAATATCTTTCCAAGAAAATCAACAAAATCTTCTCTTTTCTTGAATCCTTATTTTCGAAAATTAGAAGAAAAACCAGCATATTATTTTCTTTTTATTTTAATCACCTTATCATTATTGGGCTACTTAATGGGCTACTTGAGGGGCCTTTAAGGAGAATTAAGATTGGACCTCCTAATGGACTTCTGAATTTCAATATTGAGCTCCAATATAATTCAATCAATTAATATTAATTATTACCACTAATAAATTAATATTGCACTATCCATCTTAATCCATATTACGATAATATGGGCTCCCGGTTATTATTTCCCGCGTTTAAGATTATCAAGTCCATTAATTAATTAAGCTTCTGAATAGCTCTAAATTAATTAATATATTTCACCTTGGAGTAAAGACAACTCAACATTATTATCCGTACCGAAGAAACTGATTCTTCACTTGCAAGATTTGGTACGATAAAACTTCTGAGCCCACCAAGGGGACAAATCACACGAGCCGTACTCGCACGCGTTTCTCCGTATTAAATCTTAGCAACCGTCGTATGATTAATATTACTGCCCAAAGCACAAGGTTCGAAGTCACAATGATTCTCATCCAACATGAATCAAAGCAGTAACCATTAAGCACACACGGTCCTATTTAAGTGACGGAGATTAAGAAATCAACAACCACTGAGGACTAATTCTTCACATTTCAGAACAGAAGAATTTATCCTCGCTGTAGGTCCTCTTCAACACATACTAAATGTGCTAGTGCAATCTCTTAGTCAAGACAGACCAATCTGAGCCTTACACATCGACCTTTCACGGCGGATTGTTCAATTCCACCTAGGTCGTGAAAATGTACGTTTAGTTACAAGGAAACTGTTAATGGTGTCTTCCGTGATCGGGTATCACCACATTAACTACAATGTAACTAGTACTATTATGAACTGTTTGCAATAAATATTCAACATTCAATCATATCTAAAGCATATGCGATAAAATAATTATTCTCATAAACAAGTGTTTGATACACGAGTTATACAAAGTAAAAGCATACTTTCACGTATAACTCCAACAATCTCCCACTTATACTTAAAGTCTGCTTTTAGTATACATCACACATGTCTTAGTGTAGTAGCTCTACGTGACATCTCATGTCAACCTACACTAACCTAATAATTCCTCCCACTTATACTTAAAGCAGATTGGCAATAGTCTTGACTCCCATTCCATCCACATGTCTCTCGAATGTACTCTGAGGCAGACCCTTTGTGAATGGATCCGTTAGGTTGTCACCCGACGCTATCTTTGCCACCTCTATATCTCATCTCTTAACGATTTCTCGTATAAGATGGTATTTTCTTTCTATGTGTTTGATGGCCTTGTGGGCTCTCGGTTCCTTTGAATTTGCAACTGCTCCGGCATTGTCACAAAAGACAGTTATCTTGTCGGGCAAATTCGGAACAACGTCCAAGTCCACTAAGAAGTTCTTGAGCCAAACTGCCTCTTTCACTGCTTCACAAGCAGCTACATACTCGGCTTCCATGGTCGAATCGACGATGCATTTCTACTTAACGCTTCTCCATGAAATGGCTCCTCCTCCACGCAAAACACATTACCCGAGGTTGACTTTCTTGAGTCTATGTCTGATTGGAAATCTGAGTCCGTGTATCCCACGGGAACTAGACTATCTGACTGGTAAATCAGCATTCGCTCATGAGTTCTTTTCAGATACCTCAAGATGCACTTTACGACAGTCCAATGGTCTTTCCCGGGATTACTTTGATATCTTGCCACCATGCCCACGGCAAAGCAGATATTCGGTCTCGTACACAGCATTGCATACATAAGGCTTCCTACGGCCGATGCGTATGGAACACCTTTCATGTCATCTATCTGCGCTTGCGTCTTAGGGCTCATTTCTTTCGATAGATGGATTCCGTGCCTAAAAGGTACAAAACCTTTCTTGGAATCTTGCATGCTGAAACGCTTCAAAACAGTGTCAATGTATGAAGCTTGCGATAAGCCCAACATCCTCTTCTTGCGATCACGAGTGATCTTGATCCCAAGGATGTGACCGGCTTCCCCTAAGTCCTTCATATCAAATTGTTTTGACAGCCTTATCTTTACGTCTGATACCTTTACATTGTTTCCAATGAGCAGAATATCGTCTACGTATAACACTAAGAATACCACCGCAGTTCCGTCACGCTTCTTATACATACAACTTTCGAACTCGCTTTGATCAAACCCATAAGACTTAATCACTTGATCAAAACACTGGTTCCAAGTACGCAATGCTTGCTTAAGTCCATAAATGGATCTCTTAAGCTTGCATACGAGATTCTCTTGGCCTTTTTCAATGAAACCTTTGGGTTGTTGCATATTGAATGGGTTGACTCCACTAAATTAAACTGCTATAAAATAAGTTTATGTATGAACTAAAGTAGCTATAGTAGAATCTCGCTACCTTGAGTCGAATTTTATAATTACGTATGGATTGCTAGGTCGTGTGGTTGCGTCACTTTTAAAATGCTGGAAGTAATTATGTTGGTATTGGAACTATTTTGCATGTATGATTGGTCTAGCGGTTAATGTGATATTTTAATATGATAAGTTAGTTATAGTAGGAACGCGTGTGTGCTAATTTGCTCTTAAAATTATTTCTAAAGTTTTTGACTTAGAAATGTGGGTTTAACACGAGTTAGGCACACACGTGGTTAGACTTTAAAAAAATACTCGTGTCTTTACTTTATAGTCTTCCGCTTGAGAAATAAATATTCATTTTCAACTGCAATTGATAATTAATTTTTTAGAAAATCATTTTTTATGGTAAATATTGGTTGTCTTTTCCCGAGTATGACGATGCCATTTCGGGGCGTCACAGCGTGGTAAAAGAGCCGACATTGGATTTTTCCTTCTTGGACTCTAAGTCAAACATTTTGAAAAGGAGATGATTATGCATGACAAATATATGTACGTACGAATGTTTTATTTGATGATTAAGAATGAAAATTATTATAAAAGGGAGTTCAGAGTTAGCACACATCCAAATCGCCTCCAGGTAACCATATGAAATTTATTTTAAAGACATTGCAAAGAGTTTTATTGAAATGATTTACATTTAACAATTTTATATTTATGAAAGAAAAAGAGTTATGATCATGTTCAAAGATGATGAGAAAGATTCGAGAATGAAAAATATTTATGGAATGTGATGAAATTTAAAGAGTTATTGAAAATGTATAATCGATAAATTATTTAATTTTATTAAGTTTATCATTTTTATTTTTATTATTATTGTCATTTGTTGTGATTGAAAAATATTGATTATTTGAAATTACATGCATTATTTTATATGTAACCCCTTTGATTAGATGACCGAGTCTTGACCTAGAATTAGTTTTCCAGGATGGATCGTGATGTTGCTTGTAAAGAGCGTTATGAGATAGAGTATCGCGATTGTTTCTAGAGAGGATGAAAGACTATGGATGAGTTTGTGGCTCGGATTAGTGAGACACGTAGGCGAGCACATACTTTTGGCATGATTGACACAGAGTATGAGGTTGCTAAGCACATGAGGGATAAGATTTATACTTTTTATCGAGCAGTAGCACGGAGGACCTTCCGATATTTGACTATCTATGATTGTGTGAGGGACCTCAGATGAACCTTGAGACTTAACAGTTGGAGTTACAGGATGCAGCGAGGAGGTATGACGCGAGGATACAAGAGATAGCGATTTAGAGGCTGATGGGCATCGTTATTCTATGCGCGCGACTGATTTGGCGATTCGTCTCCAGATATTGGAGGAAGTATCGCCGAAGAACGCGTAACTCAGGAGGTGTACAACACCCATACTCAGGAGGTCTTCCAGTGAGCTGAGGCCATTCGGATATCCCTCCAGTTGGAGACCAGTTCTGATGATATAGTTAGTGAACACTCTATTGTGCCTGCATCGCCTGAGATTGCTCCGACCCCCTATCCGCATGTTAACCGGATATTAGCCCAGATTGGAGATAGGGTAGTACCTGATCAGGCTGGACCGAGTGAGCCTGCTCGTGATGACATTGGGCGTGCTGCAAAACGCTCATGTTATGGGCGTTTTGATGAGGGAGGAGATGAGAGTTGAGACTCTAGGCAGTTAGCGGAGTCGTAGGATTTCTTTTGTGATGTACCTTTTTGCACCGGTTGAAAGGCATAGTAGGCCTCCCGGAGAGTATGTAGAACTCGTATGATGATCTCACTATTTTGTTTGTATATATAGGGCAGTAGACTGTAGTACTTGCCACTACTCTAACGTACTTTTGCTTGACTAGACGATGATCCCTAACTTTTGCCCAATATGTATTGATGCCTAATTATATGAGATGAATGCTAGATTTATGTAATCAAGTGTTTACATCCGTGTTTATACCTTCGATTTTCTTGTTAAATTAAATGGGAGATTTTTACATCTAGAAAAAAAATTAAATAATGAACTAAGCTTAATGTGTAAGAAGATATATTTCCCATATAGGGTTACTACTATGGCCTCACCACCACGAGATAGAGAACTAGAAGAGCAACATGACGGGCAAAATGTAGGTGCTAATTGGGCAAGGGATTTTTTCACACAAATGTGAGAGTTCATACAACAACAACAACCTGCACCGGTTCAGAACAACCAAAAAACAAAACCCAAGATCAAAGCCGGTAGTGGAATAATTTAGAGGTTTCCAACTACCCAGGTTTAATGGAAAGGAAGGGCCATCAATGGTCGAAGAGTGGATTGTTGAGCTCGAAAGGATCTTTGAACATATGGATGCGACTGATGCGCAGAAAGTATCATGTGCGAAGTTCCAACTATCGAAGGATGCGGGACAGTGGTGGAAATCTCATGAAAGGATCATGACAATGGAGGCACGACGTCCTCTAGGATGGGAGGAATTTAAAGAGATTATCCTCAACCGTTATTTTTTGCAATCAGTGAGAGACCAGAAAGAAATAGAATTTTTAAATCTTCGACAAGGAAATAATACTGTCACATAATATGAGCGCAAATTCAATAAGCTCTCTCGATATGCTCCACAACTGGTGGACACTGATGATCGAAAGGCACACAGGTTCGAGAGGGGACTGCGTCCCGAAGTTGGAGGGATAGTGTTTGGGTTAAGGCTACCGCACTTCAGGGATGTTTTCGAAAGAGCAAGGATAATATCAATGAGTTTGGGCTTGGAAAGTGAGCGCCAAGTGCCAAACCAGTTTAAGAGGAAAGGAGCACCACAACATGGTCCGAGAGAAAACACAGTGACCAGGAATGTTCGATCTTCTACGGTCATACCCCCAAGAAAGACCTCACCTTGCCCAACTTGCAACAAAAACCACCAGGGAGAGTGTCTCCTAAGAACACGTACTTGCTACCGTTACCGAAAACTAGGTCACATGGCAAATGAATGCCCAGAAGCAATGGGTACCCAAGTAAGGAGTGATAGGAATATTCGTACACGACCGGCAAGGGTGCCGAATCCCAGAGGAGTGAACCAAAAGGGTAAGGGCAAGTTGAATGCAATGCCCAACGTTGAGTACACTGAGGAAGAATAACCAGAGGAAGGTAATGGGGCAAATGAAACCATGGCAGGTACGATACTTGTCTCAAATATGTCGGCATATATTTTATTTGATACTGGAGCATCACACTCCTTCATATCTGAAGCCTTTAAAAAGAAACTTAGGATAAATTGCATTAAAAATGCAAATCTGGAAGTTAGGGTGCCTTCAGGAGAAAATATTAGAATTAGAAGCTTAGTCAGGTATGGTATGTTAAACATAGGTGAGAATGACATATTCGCCAATTTGCATGTGATCGGAATGAAGAGCTTTGATATTATTTTGGGGATGGATTGGTTGAGTAAACACAGAGTTGTGATTCGATGCAAGGAACGAGAGGTAGACTTGAAAACATTTGATGGTCAATGCCTTACTTTTTGCGGAACAAATAAACGAGAGTACATATCCATCATATCTGCAATGAAGGCAGCCAAACTATTAAAGAAAGGAGGGTGTCATGCGTACTTGGTGAATGTTGAAAATTTGGAGGAAGACAAATTGACACCGGCGGATGTATCGATAGTGAAGGACTACCCTGATGTCTTTCCAGAAGATCTATCTGGAATTCCACCAGATTGATCTATAGAGTTCACTATATCAACTTAGTTCCTGGAACTGCACCAGTATCAAAGGCTCCATACCGAATGACACCAAAAGAATTGCAGAAACTGAAGGTCCAACTAGAGGAGTTGTTGGATAAAAAGTTTATTCGACCAAGTGCGTCGCCATGGGGAGCACCAGTTTTTTATGAAGAAAAAAGATGGGACGCTGAGGATGTGTATTGATTACCGAGAGCTTAATCGGTTAACAATAAAAAATAAATACACATTGTCAAGAATTGAAGATCTTTTTTATCAGTTGAGGAATGTTGGAGTATTTTCCAAGATTGATCTCAGGTCTGGGTATCACCAACTCAAGGTCAAGGAAAGTGATATTCCTAAGACTGTATTTAGGACTCGATATGGTCATTATGAGTTCACTGTAATGTCATTTAGAGTTACAAATGCACATGCAATATTCATGGATTTGATGAACCGCGTGTTCCACGAATACCTAGACAAATTTTTCATCTTGTTCATTGATGACATTTTGGTTTATTCAAGGGATACTCGGCAGCATGAGAGACATCTTATGGTTGTTTTAGAAGTTTTGCAATGAGAGAAGTTGTATGCTAAATTTAGCAAGTGTGAGTTTTGGCTCAACAGAGTTGACTTCTTGGGGCATGTGATCACGGAGCAAGGAATAGAAGTTGACCCCGCTAAGGTCGAGGCAGTTCTGAATTGGAAGGTACCCACCAATATGAATGAAGTTCGCAGTTTTCTTAGCTTGGTAGGGTACTACCGAAGGTTCATACAGAACTTCTCTCGTATTGCAAAACCACTCACACAACTGACAAAGAAAAGTGTGAAGTTCGAATGGACACCTGAGTGCGAAGCTAGCTTCCAAGAGTTAAAGAAAAAGCTAACAACTGCACCAGTTTTGACAGTGCCCGAAGGATCAGAAGGGTTCGTAATCTACACGGACGCCTCTAAGTCGGGTTTAGGTTGTGTTTTGGTGTAACATGGGAAAGTCGTAGCTTATGCATCACGACAATTGAAGACGCACGAACAAAATTATCCGACACACAACTTAGAGTTAGTCGCGGTTGTGCGTGCATTAAAAATTTGGAGGCATTATCTATGTGGTAAGAAGTGTAAAATTTACACAGACCATAAGAGTCTGAAATATTTCTTCACACAAAAAGAATTGAACATGCGTCAGAGAAGGTGGCTGGAATTGGTGAAGGATTATGACTGCACCATCCTCTACCACCCAGGCAAGGCGAATGTGGTAGCGGATGCACTCAGCAGGAAGGGTGAAGGTCAACTAGCATTGCTACTTACCCAACAAGATCAATTGATTGAAAAATTCAGTAAGATGAAGTTAACCTTTGTCAAACCAAACCAGATAACTTTAATGTTAACCGCTATATCAGTTCAACCGACATTAAGGGAACAGATAATTGGAGCTCAAAAGAATGATCAATTCCTTCACTTGATGAGAAATGGAGTCAAAGAAAACTCGACCACAGACTTTACTATCACATCAGATGGGGCATTAGTATATAGATGTAGAATATGTATACCAAAGAAGGATGAGTTGCGGGATAAGATAATGAGAGAAGCTCATAACATACTATATACTGCACACCCCGGTGAGACAAAAATGTATAGGGACCTCAAGAGTAACTTTTGGTAGAGAGACATGAAGTAGTCAATCGCTCAGTTTGTTAAAAGGTGTCTTACTTGCCAGATGACCAAGTCGGAACATCAGCGCCCAGCAGGTTTGTTGAGACCCTTAGAGATTCCAGAGTGGTAATGGTAACACGTAACGATGGATTTTGTGACAGGTCTACCTAAGGGTCCTAAACAACACGAAGATGTTTGTGTCGTAGTTGATAGGCTGGCCAAAGTTGCACGATTTATACCAATCAAGATGAATTACTCAATGGATTGACTGGCTAAATTGTACATTGATGAGGTAGTACAGTTGCACAGAGTTCCAGTATCGATTGTCTCTGATCATGATTCGCGTTTCACTTCAAAATTTTGGAAGAGCTTGCAATTAGCCATGGGCACGAAACTGAATTTCAGTACCACTTTCCATCCACAGACCGATGGGCAATCGGAGAGGACTAACCGAATTTTAGAAGACCTATAAAAAACATATGTTATGGACTTTTGAGGAAATTGGGAGGATTACTTGTCCTTAGTAGAATTCGCCTACAATAATAGCTACCAGTCTTGAATTGAGATGTCACCATATGAAGCACTCTATGGACGGAGATGTAGAACACCAATCCACTGGGATGAGGTTGGAGTGAGAAAAATATTGGGCCCAGAACTAGTAGAGAAATATGTGGAGGCAATCAATAAAATCCGAGAGATAATCAAGATCGCCCAAGATCGGCAAAAGTCATATGCAGACTCAAGGAGGAAGGACTTACAATTTGAAAAGGTGAAAAGGTCTTTTTGAAAGTTTCACCTATTAAAGGAATAGTCCTGTTGATAGGCGAACATCATCTAAATATGGAGCGAACAATTATTGAAGTCTAAACAAAGAAAATCCCGATTTGGGTGCATTAACCAATCAGGGAGGTTCATGAAGTGACGAACAACTCTCCCGACGAACAACTAATGGGCGAACAGGTATTAAGACCCGAGACCAAGAATGAGCCAACTGTGAAGTCATCAATGACGAACAACTTGGTCAAACTATGATACAACAAACAGCCAAGGAGGTGTGTACAAGTGAACAAAGGACAAAGATCCCAAAGCCAAGCTGAACAAAGGCATAAGGCGAACAACTTCCAAAGTACAACCTCAAGAGGCGAACAACTTTCAGTTGGAGAATCAACAAGATCCATCAAGCCGACCTAGGCGAACAACAATGAGTCCGAGATAAGACCAAAGAAGACTTTGTAACTAAGATTCAGCTTAGATAAGATCAAAGGGACACATGTCAAGCATGCAGGCTAGGGAGACCAAGAGTCTTGGACACCTCATGCTTGCTAGTCTCTATAAATAGTTGTTCTCCAGCTGTGAAATACAAGTTCAAATTCAAAAACACTCCCAAAACACACACTATTATACCCTAACCTACACATACACGAAATAATTTCGATTTCGATCTTCATATTACCCGAATTCGATAACCCAAACTCCGGTTTACCATTTACGGTGGTAATCAATCACACGTTATTGATTGGTGACGTAAAAACGAATTAAAACAGCCACTAATCCTTACGATTAGATTCGTTCACCAACAATTTGGCGCTAGAGGAAGGGGCGAACCTTCGGTTTAGTGTGATTACTCAAGAACTTCAAGTTGAAAACTTGAAGATTCATAGGAAATCTCAAGAAATATTTGGAGATACAAACAAGAGTGTTCTTGGTGTTCTTGGTGTTCTTCAATTTAAAAATTAAGAAATAATTTAAATTGAAATGCCTCAATCTAAAGAGACCCAAGGATCACGTTTGTTGAAGAGAGCATCTCAGACCCGAGCCACGTCGGCTGACCACCAGGATCGTGACCCGAGACATGCGAACAGGTTGCAGCATACAGCTATAACACATAACCTCCCCCCTGAGATGGAGGCTTTGGCGAACAACCCCAACGAGTTGGCTAAAACCATAGCTGCTCTCCAGGCCCTCCAGAGGCAACAAGAGCAGGTTAGGCCAACACAAGCAAGGCCAAGGGAAAAGTCCCTAGAGGTTGTTAGGCCCAGGACTACCAGGGGCGAGCAACGAGAAGTTGATAGTGCTCAAGTCAGACGGAATAAAGGAAAGACCAAGGTGGTCGACCAAAGAGAAGTACAGGCTGAGTCTGGTCGCGGACGAACAACTAGGTCTAGCCATGGAACAATGCGTTCCAGTGCCCAAGACAGGCTTAGCCAACCCCATCAACGAGAAGCTGCTCGCCGGGGAGCAGAAGATGGGCGAGCAACTTTTGAACAGCCTCGCCCATCAGTCCATGAAAGACTCTCCCAGTCAGCCTTTAGGCGCCTAGGGCCAAACGCGGCGAACAACCTTAGGAGGCAAGCCCAGGAAGTGCCCACTCCAAGCGAGGGACTGCGACGAGCAGAAAATCCAATGCCTTTGCTCGCCGAACAGCCTCCAAGTCAGGGGGCACCTCTTGATGAATTATCAAGCCTAAGGAGGGCTGTAGAGAACATGCAGGGGCAACTAGACCAACAGAGGGGGATGGGAACGACTAGCATGCCATCCTCACCTTTGGCAGCTCACATTTTGAAGGCCCCGATACAGAAAAAGATTCAATTTCCGGCTAGCATTCAATATGAAGGCATCGCCGACCCCCGGGTCCACTTAACGAAGTATACGGACTACATGGTCTCCGTGGGGGCCAGCGATGCCACCCAATGCCGGAATTTTCCTTTAACATTGGGTGATCGGGTTCACAAGTGGTTTTCATCAATGCCGCCGGCATCAATCCACTCTTTCGTCCAACTAAGTCGAGAATTTCTTTCTCACTTTTCAACGGCGGGGTCGTATCTTTCCCAAAAACACCGACTGTCAGATTTGAGGCAAAATGACGATGAAACTGACCGGGCGTTTATGGAAAGATTCGATAAAGTTTTGCTAGAAGGAGAACCGGTAAGCGAAGATACAAAGATCGTCGCTGTGATGGCCGGATTGAAAAAAAGGGTCGAAGTTATGGAAGGAGGCACGTCTGAAGTGCCCAAAGACTTATGCCGAGTTCAGAAACCAAGCTGGCATTTTTGTTTCCATGCACGAGGCCCTACAAACAAATTTGGTGGAGAACAAAGCTGATCCTAAGGAGAATAACAAAAAGCCCGTCGGGACAAGCTACAGGGTCCCGAAAAACATGAAAGCATTCACTGAAGGATCGGATTTGAAGGAAAAATTGAACCAAGTATTGACAGTATCAGTTGATACTGTGTATGAGAGCGTAAAGGAGAAAGAGTTGTTTTCCCCACCACGTAAAATCCGTCAGGATACTGGCAAACTCAACCCAAACAAGTATTGTGCCTACCATCAAAGTGTGGGGCATTTTACAAGTGAGTGTAGAGATTTGCTTAAGCAACTCTGGCGATTTTATGGGGAGGGAAAGTTCTCCGATTTCGTTAAAAGGCAACCTGGGAAAAGAGCTCGGGAGAACAACTCAGAAGACGAAGAGGATGGTCAACCTCAGAGAAACAACAAACCCGGGCGACCAGTTCCTAGTATGCCAGCTCAACCTTTAGAAGATTTGTTCATGATGGAACCCGCAGGTCCCGCGGGAGGGTGTTTTGATGGACAACCACCCGACTCTAATCGAAAGAGGAAAGCGGAGCTACGAGCGATTGGCCAAGTACAAGAGATGGGAGTTAAGCCATCTATCATGCAAACGGCGGAATTGACCTTCACCGAAAAAGACCTTGAAGGCGTCTTAACTCCACACAATGATTCACTCGTAATCTGCGCAAAGATTATGGGGACCAGAGTCCACAGACTGTTGGTGGACACCGGAGCCTACACCAACATCTTATTCAAGAAGACCCTCGATAATCTGGGAGATTATTCGGGTTATGTTCGGAATACAACACATAGAATCATAGGCTTCGGGAATGCTGTGACAACACCGTTGGGAATTGTAACATTAGCAGTACAACTTGTAACGGCCAATGAACCCGAAAGAAATATAACAAGAATGGTAGATTTCTTGGTTGTAGACCAGGAGTCGACCTACAACGGGTTTCTTGGCCGACCTTTTCTCAATGAATTTAAAGCTGCGTGTTCCACTTACCACTATTGTTTGAAATTTCCAACAGCCAGTGGAGCGGGCACAATTAAAGGAGACCAACGGAGAGCACGAGAATGCATCCAACAGCTACGAGCAAAATTTGTACAAATATCCATGATGGAAGCAACAAGTTATCCCGCCGACGAACCATCAATACTAAACAATATGATGGACATAGACGACCACATGGATACGGACGAACAACACTTGAACGAGCAAGTGTTGGACGAACAACTCATTACCACCCGCGAGGAACCTCCATCTGACGAACAACAAGAGGGTGATGACGAACAACCTTCATTGGAGAACTTGGAGGGCCAGGTCCAAACGAACAACAATGGGACGGAGCCAACTGATGATCTTGAACCCCGCCTGGGGGCAGAGCCCATGAACATCGAAAATGATTCCAACCCTGAGGAACCCATACTTGATCCCCGTTGGAAGGGACAAAAACGACGAGCAACTCCAGTCGAAGAGCTGGAGGCGTTCAAAGTTAATCCCAACAACGAAGATCTTGAATTGTTCATAGGATCTGAGCTCCCAGAGCCTTACAGATCCCGAATGAAAGAGTTCCTCACCAAGAATCTAGATGTCTTTGCTTGGTCTCACGCAGATATGGTAGGGATAGATCCGAAACATGCTTGCCACAAGCTGAACATAAATCAAGCAAGAAAGCCCGTCCACCAAAAGCGGAGGAAGTACGGCCCAGACAAATACCAAGCCTTGAATGAAGAAGTTAAGAAGTTGCTAGACAATGATCTCATTCGACAAGCACTCTGTCCACAATGGGTAGCAAACCCAGTACTCGTGAGGAAACCAAATGGGACCTGGAGGCTATGCATAGATTTCACAGATCTGAATGCAGCATGCCCGAAGGACAATTTTCCTCTCCCACATATCGATCAATTGGTGGACAGTACAGCAGGTCACGAGATGTTGACATTTATGGATGCTTTCGCCGGGTATCATCAAATTCCCATGCATCCAGATGATCAAGAGAACACAGCGTTTTACACAAACAAAAATTTGCTGTGTTGGAAAAGAATGCCGTTTGGCCTCATAAATGCCGGAGCAACGTATCAAAGACTGGTGAACAAGATGTTTGATCAACAAATTGGAGACACGGTTGAAGTCTATATAGACGATATCGTGGTCAAAAGTCCCAAGAAGGAGGACCATCTTCAACATCTAACTCAAGTGTTCGAAATTCTTCGACACTATAATATGAAGCTGAATCCAAAGAAGAGCAGCTTTGGAGTTCACTCAGGGAAATTCTTGGGTCATCTTGTTAGCCAGCGGGGAATTGAGGCCAACCCTTCAAAAGTTAAAGCCATCATGGATATGCAACCACCACGTTCGGTGAAAGAAGTGCAAAGACTCACCGGGTGCCTAGCAGCATTAAACCGGTTCATATCCAGGTCGGGGGACAAGTGCCATCCATTCTTCGAGGCCGTCAAAAAAGGAAAGTTTGCATGGACTAACAACTGCCAAGCGGCCTTCGATCAACTTAAAGACTACCTGGGAGATGTCAAAATCCTATCAAAACCAATCCCAGGAGAAAAGCTCTTTCTATACTTAGCCGCATCAGAAGTTGCCATCAGCTCTGTTTTGGTGCGCGAAGACGGCAAATTCCACCAACCTATATATTACGTCAGCCAGGCTTTACATGAAGCAGAGATCAAATATGCTCCAACCGAAAAGCTGGCGTATGCTTTGGTTATGAGCGTGAGAAAGTTACGACCATACTTCTTTGACCATCAAGTCGAAGTTCTAACAACTTTCCCGCTCAGGCAAATTCTCCATCGCCCCGACACTGCGGGTCGTCTCTTAAGATGGTCACTGGAGATTAGCCAATTCGGGGTGACCTATGCTCCTCGAACAGCGATCAAAGGGCAAGCATTAGCCGACTTTATAGTCGAACTAACTTTCCCACCAGATCCGACGAGAGGACTTGATCATCCTTGGCATCTCTATGTGGACGGATCATCAACCAATATAGCCTCGGGGGCAGGAGTAGTTTTAATTAGCCCAGACAGACAAGTATTCACCTCGGCAATCAGATTTGGTTTCATGGCAACCAACAACGAAGCTGAGTATGAAGCTCTTATTGCTGGTCTCCACCTATCTCTCGCAGTTGGTGTCAGACGCTTGCAAATATTTGGCGACTCACAATTGATCGTGAACCAAGTTCGAGGTGAATACGAGGCAAAAGATGATCACATGATCGAGTATCAACAGATTGTTGCTCACCTGATGTCTATGTTGCAGCAAGTGTTCATACAGCAAATTCCAAGGACGAGCAACACACAAGCAGACGCGCTTGCCCGACTAGCAACAAGCGAAGGCCCCGTAGAGTTGGCAGATATTATAGTCACAAAGATGAAAGATCCATCAACAGTAAGCTATAATGTCAACCAACTCGACGATCAAACCAGTGAAAAAGAGGACTGGAGAACAAGTATAGTCAAATACTTGAAAAGTGGGGAAAAACCAAACAATCCTTTTGAAGCTGCCAAGCTAATAAAGCGAGCCGCCAGATATACTCTGGTGGGCGAGCAACTCTTCAAAAGGGGAATATCAATCCCACTTCTCAAGTGTTTGCCTAGGGGGCAAGGGCAAGCAGTACTCGAAGAAATACACGCTGGAGTATGTGGAAACCATACTGGGGGGCAAGCTTTGGCATACAAGACAATCAGACAAGGCTATTATTGGCTGACTTTACGTCAGGACGCAATCAAAAAAGCCAAGACTTGCCATCAATGTCAGATTTTTGCTCCAGGCATCTACACCCCGGCTCAGGAACTTGTGTCAGTATACAGCCCATGGCCTTTTGCAAGATGGGGGATGGATATCATTGGTCCTTTCCCGACTGGAGTTGGAAATGTTCGATTCGCCGTCGTGGCAGTCGATTATTACACAAAATGGGCAGAAGCAGAGGCCATGGTGAACATCACACAGCAGAAGATGATCAACTTTATTTGGAAGAACATTGTTTGTCGTTTTGGAGTTCCACAAGCAATTGTGACAGACAATGGTCCACAGTTTGATGGGCAAGAATTGAGAGAATTCTGTACGAAGTGGGGGATCAAGAAGCATTACTCCACACCATATCACCCCCAATCAAACGGACAAGTTGAAGCTGTGAATAAAATCATAAAGCATACATTAAAAGTGCGACTGGCAGAGAGCAAAAGCAGTTGGTCTACAGAACTTCCGGAAGTCTTATGGGCATACAGAGTTTCTCCCAGGTCAAGCACCGGAGAAACACCCTTTGCAATGGCTTTCGGGACAGAGGCTGTAATACCAATTGAGTTAAAAGCCACTACATTTAGGACAACCAACTTTGATGAACAGGCGAACAACTCTGCTTTGGCTGCAGAAATGGATTTGCTCGAAGAAAAAAGATTAAATGCGGAGCTAAAAAATGCCACATACAAGCAGCGAGCAGAACGTTACTACAATTCCCATGTTAAAGTTAGGGAATTCAGAGTTGGAGATATGGTTCTAAGAAAGTTGCTCGCCCAACCTCCAGGTGTATTGGGACCAACTTGGGAGGGCCCGTATCGTATAATAGAAAAATACGTCAATGGCGTATACGATATTGAGGACATGGAAGGCAAGCCGGCCCAATATTCCTGGAATGATGTACATCTAAAGAAGTACTATCAATAAAGTTAGGCGAACAAATGTCTTGGGGGGCAAGGGATGCGTATGAGCTGAAGGAAGGCTAAAAACTTGCCTAATTTTTTAAATTTTCCTAAGAATAGATTCAAAAGTTGTTCGGCACATTGTATAGTCTGGTGCTAGTTCTTTTGATTTTATAGATAGAGTTGCTCGGCAAAAATATTATAAGCGAGCAAGTTTTAGTTTGTGTTTAAAGCTGTTCGTCAGATTGTATATGATAGTGATGGACAGTCTTACAATTGTAATTGTTTTGCAATGTAAATATAATAGTTGTTCGTCAAAAGAGGAAAAGTCCAAAAGCTCGAGGTACAAGTCCATTCAAAGGTTGTTCGTTTTACAAATGAACAGAACCTAAGGACCAAAGCCACTTAAAGGTTGTTCGTTTTTTAAAATGAACAGAACCTAAGGCTAAACCCTGATTCCATTAAAGGCAAAGTTCAATTCGAACAAAAGCCCAACACTATATGTTATAATTGTAAAGGCATTGACAGAAATGTAAAGGCAATTAACATATATAAGAAAATGAGCGAACATAAGAAAGACGTTCCATTAATCAAAGGCGTTAAGCCTCAAAAATAGTACAAGCTGGAAGCAGCCATTACAAGTACTACAAAAAGGAGCGAACAACTATTACAAAGAAGAAAAGAAAAAAAGCTAAGTCTAAGGCCTATTGTTGCTCGGTGGGTGGAGGATCTTGAGCCTGCTCAACAGGGGGTTCAACGATCATTTCAGGGGGCCAGATCTTCAGCAGCTTTATCCTCGGCCTCTTTTACATTCTGCTCGTCAGCCGCGGCCACCCCTTCCTCTTCTTCGCCTTCATCAACTGGAAGAGAAGGATGGGTAATGGAAATACTAGGGTCGAGTTTGTCAAGTTTAACCCCTAGTACTGCCAAATCCGCCAGCTGAATCTCGATATTGTTCGGCGGAGGATAGTTCTCCAGAAATTCATTCAGATCCTTGCTCATCTCTTCAACTAAATCCTTGAAGTCATAAGCATCCGCCGTGCGAATGCTGTCCGCATAGGCGCATATATAACCCAAGTTTGAGATGGGCCCACTCCGAGCTTGAAATTCTTGCTCGGCTTCTTCCCTTGAGAGCATCTCAGACATTTGCTTCTTAAGCCGAGCAACTTCTTCTTCTGCTCCTTCTCTCCTCTTCCTCTCTTCATCCAGCGCAGTCTTAGAGGAGAGCAGCTCGGCCTTTGTATCCTTAAGCTCGCCAGAAACAAGCTGATAGTCCTCAATGCGCTTCTTCTCCAGGTCATCAGCCAACTTCAATTAATCCTTTAGGCGAGCAATCTGGCCATTAAAGTTGTTCGCCATTCTATCTTTTTCCTCAGTGAGCTGGCGAATGGAGGCGGCATGATGACGAGCAGTCTCCTCTAGCTCGGCTACTTGAGCCATTCCCCTTTGAGCTGAGACAAGAGAGTTTGCAGCTTGGACCATTGATAAGTGAAAATTATCAATGGGGCCCTGGGCGAGGACCGCTTTGTTCAACGGCCGTGACCAGGCACGAGCAACAATTTCAGTTGCTCGGCGAACATGGTCGTCCGTAATATCACGGAAGCTCGTCGGAGTCCTAGAGCAGGCAAACTGGTGAATCAGATCTGCTCGCCCTGGGTAATCGTTGGGCCGGTATCTGCGAACAAAAAGAAGGTCAACACTTGAAAGATTTGGCAAATAAAAAACTTATTCGGCAAGAAAGTAAAAACTTACTCAGAAAATTTTCGCTCATCCCGGCCTAAGTATGTGGTGTCCTCGGGGCCTCTGGGGGAACCTATATCTTTGCTCGCCTTGCCGGACCTCTCCGTGAGCTCGACAGATGAACGGCGAACAACATCCCTGTTGGGACATTGTCAGTTTTGATTAAGATCCCAAAAGCCCCTGAAAAGATGTTTGCCTTAATGTGTCTGTGTCAGGCTAGTCTTGGTTAGGATTAGTGCTTAGTCTTTTTACACTTCACAGATACTCAGTGAGAGGAGAACTCACTGCATACAATCAAGACTCAGAGCCTGAAGACGAAGAGCACCATCCTGAACTTATGGCAGTCCTCTAAGCTGGCTGAGTAAGTGTCAGTGATGAAGAGTATGACCCTGAGGTCATTACTAACTCAGTCCTGAAGGGAACAGGTTGTCACTGAGTTAATGGGAAGACTTGGAGTAGAGCCAAGCAATGCAAAAGGAATTTCAGCGTCAGGACAAGACCGGTGAGCTCAAGACAAAATGAACTTAATAAGACAAGCCTGAAGCTCAGGAATAAGTTCTGACATTCTCACCAACCTGATGACGTGGACCAATCCGAGAAGGACACGCACGTACGGAACCTGACATGAAGACTGAATTCAGACTGCATATTCAACGGGCAAGCATTTAATGTGCATTTAATGCACATACCAAATCCATGCAAGGGCGGCTGCTGCATGAAGATATGTCCGTTTGAAGCCCCTCTACATAGATGACTAGAAGGCTATCTCTCCAACGGATAGTTATTCAAATCACCTATAAATACAGAAGGCCTTGAACCCATTCAAGGTTACGGGAAATTTCCAAGCCAGAAATTACTCAAACTCTCAAGCATTCAAAGCATTCAGCCTTTAAGAGAAGCACTCGAAAACCTTCAAATTTCCCAAGTGTTTCCTAGCAACTGAGAGTTATTCTGTATTCCAAGAGCTAAATAGAATTATCTTAAGCTTAGAGAGATTATCCAATCCATAGCTTAGCTTTGTCTTGTAAGGATAATCTCAACCTAGTTGGAATCCAAACTGAAACCAAAACCCTAAGATAGGCTTGTTGGGAGTAAGTCAGTTAGTGTGTTAGTAAGTGGAGTTTGTATAGGTCAGTGAGGTAACTGATCTTGGTGCACCTTGGCACGTTAAAAACAAGAATCCCTTGAGTGGATTTCCTGTTAAATCAGGCCGTGGACGTAGGAGCTTGAGACTCTGAACCACGTTAAACTCCTTGTGTTCTTACTGCTTTGATATTGTGTATACTTGCCATAATACCTGTTCATTCATTGCATTCAAGTTTATCAGGTCTGAATCAATCAGCCTGATCTTCAAAAGAACACTGCCCTACTAAACACTTCTCAGACTTGAGTAAAACAAGTTTTCAGAAAGCAAACTAAAACAAGACTTTAAACTATCAGGGCTCAAACATTTCCGCACTGAACTTGAACTGATAGTTAGCCAACTGACCCGCACCAAGTGTAGTCAGTGGGTATATTATCAGCTCCTAGTTCTTTACCACTCTGAGTAAGGGGGACTCAATCAGTTTTTAAGTTTAAAAATTGGTATACGTGTATTCCCCCCCCCATACACGTATTCCTCAGTCTTGTACCGGGACCAACAAGTGGTATCAGAGCAGTGGTTCGAAAGACCACTGACTTTGAATACTAATAGTTTCAGAGGAGAAACTGTTGGTGGTCACTGAACAGATCTGAGTTTGTTTTCATAAAACTTGCATCATCATCATGACTTCGAGGAGACTTGAAGCTTCGTTACCTGAATTCTCTGTATCTAACTTTGTCTATTGGAAGTTCAGATTAGAGGCACATCTAGATGCCATCCATGACCAGATGCCGCGTGTACTCAGGGAAGGACCGATCAAGATCACCATTCCCAACGTCAGAGGACTGGGATATGATGATCTTGCGATTGGCGTGCAGGTTCCTAAAGAGAGGAAAGACATGACCAACGATGAAATCAAGATGGTGGGGCTTGACAACGTCGCCAGAAACATCATCTTGCATACGGTGCCTTTCGAGGAGTCAGCCAGGCTGATGAACCTAAAGACGGCAAAGGAGGTTTGGGATGAGCTGACCAGGATGTGCGAAGGGTCAGAAAAGATAAAGGAGAACAAGAGGAATATAGCCATTCAGAAATTCAAAGCGTTCGAGATGCTGCCTGATGAGAGCATAGCTCAGATGGAGTCCAGATTCATCAAGTTGATGAATGAGTTGGTGATGTTGGACAAGGATGTCCCAAGGAGAGATGTTGCTTCAAAAATCCTGAATGCCCTTCCTAAGAGATGGGACAACAGTGTAATTATGCTTAAGAACACTCAGGATATGAGTAACATAACTTCTGCTTTACTTTTTTCAGAGCTCAAAGCGCTTGAATTTGATCTTAACAAAAGAAAGAAGAAAGTTCAGTCAGAAGAGGAAGTGAAGGAGAGAACTCCTGAGAAAAGTGTGGCGTTCAAGGCCAGGTCTGAACCTGTTGAGCCCTCATCAAATTCTTCATCAAAGTCACTGATGGAAATGAGCAGGGAAGAACTCGCTGAGGAGTACAGCCTGATGGCCAGACGATTTGACAAGCTCAATTCCAGGTTTGGTCGTTATAAAAAGTTTTATCAGGACTCACGTGACAGGAAACCTGAAGGAACCCACCAAAGCTCGAGGAGATATGAGGAGCGAAGGAACACTGACCAGAGGAGAGAACGTGGTGATGAAAGGAGATATTCTGAACCAAAGCCTGAAAGAAGAGACGAACAGAGACGTACTCGTGATGATAGATATCCAACCAAGGCTGAAAGCTCACCAAGAACCAGGGAACCTGACTCAAGGAGGAACCCTGAACCAAGAAAAGAAAGAATAAGTGAGCAGGTAGCATGTTACAACTGTAACAAGATTGGTCACTATCAGTACGATTGCCCGGAGCTGAGTGCTAGGGAGAGAGAGGAAAGGAGAGCCACGAGGGATCTAAGATCTGCTGATCGGAGAGCTATGGTGGCTGAGGATGCAACAGACTCTGATGGTCCCACTGAAAGGTCACCTGAACTCTTCTCGGATGACGAGTACGATGATGTCTGCCTAATGGCTAGGGATGAGCCTGAGGTAACATCAAACTCTGTTTGTGCTTCTTACACTGGTCAAAATCCTGAGCTCAGCTCAGAGTCAGTTAGAGAAATGAACCTTCAGATCTGTCTTGATCAATTGATGGTTGATTTCTCCAGATTGCAGGAAACTAATGTCTTCTTGGTAGAAGAGAACAAGAAATTGAGTACTGAAGTTCAAAACCTGAATGAACAACTCACTCAGTCTGATCTCAAAGAATCAGCTCAGATTGTGAGACTAACTCAGGAAATTGATATGATCAATTCTGAGCGTCTCCCAAGAGAGAAAATTCTGAAAGAACTGGCTGAGGAAGAGCTGGTCAGGAAGGAAGAGCTGAAAGCACTTAAGAGTAAGTTTGATGACCTCTTTACCAGACATGAAATCCTGAAAAAGAGTGAGGACTCTCTCAAGAAAAAGGTTGCAGCAATGAATAAATCCTCAGTGGCTAGAGAGGAAATAAATAGCAACCAGATACTTGGGAACAAGAAAAAGGGACTTGGATACGTTCCTGAGAAATCCTCACAAGGTCAGTCTCATGTTGCTTCAGGGAGCAACACTGAGAGGGTATTTGTTCAGACAAGCCAGAGTGCATCTAAGGTTGTGCTCCAGGCCCGTCAAACTGATAAGGGCAAAGAAACCGTTGACACAGTCAGGGTTGCTCCTAAGGTAGCTAAGCCAAAACCCAAGGGAAAGGCGAAGCAACCTACTGAAGCCCCTGAGAGCTCAGGCCAGGGAAAACCTCAGCAAAAGCAGAGGAAGACTCAGGCCAAGAGCCCTCAGACTGGTCAGCGAGGGTACCATCATGCTTGGCAATACCAACAGGGAAGACCAAACATGATGACACCCCCGTGGTTTTGGCATCCTGAGGCCTTTAACT
This sequence comes from Ballota nigra, assembly GCA_947034835.1. Lineage (NCBI taxonomy): Eukaryota > Viridiplantae > Streptophyta > Magnoliopsida > Lamiales > Lamiaceae > Ballota > Ballota nigra. The sequence continues at coordinate 28,894,515 of OX344730.1, forward strand.
GTTTTCCATTCCTTCACTTGCCTAGGGGGAATAGAAATCAGGGTCCTTATCAAGAACTAGGCCCAAGACCTGCTGCACCCAGACCTAGGAAGAACAGGAAGCCAGCCCAAAAGGCAACCACTCAGGCTCCTGCGAAGCCTAAGTCTAGCACCCATACACCATCTTCCTCTCAGGCTAAGAAGAAGAAAGTTGTGTATGTCGATGTTTCAGGGAGACAGATTCACCACTCTGAGGCAATCAGGGTTGTGAAGCAAGTCTGGATCCCGAAAGGTACAGCTGACACAATAGGACCCAACACCCAATGGGTACCTAAAGCCTGATTTGCTTGCAGGCGGCTGTGGATCACAACAAGAGGAGAGAAGACTCAATCAAAGCTGTTTGGTACCTAGACAGTGGTTGCTCAAGGCACATGACTGGAATGAAGAGTCTTCTCCAGGAATATCAGGCTAAAGATGGTCCACAGGTAACCTTTGGTGATAACTCAAAAGGTGTTACTAAAGGTTTTGGTGTTCTAATTATAGGTACAGTCAGAGTGGAAAATGTGTCCTTTGTGGAAGGACTGAAGCATAACCTGCTGTCAGTAAGTCAATTCTGTGACAAAGGGTTCTGTGTTGAGTTCTCATCGAATAAATGTTCAGTCAAGGACAATTCAACACAAGTGCTTCTATCAGGTATAAGGAAAGGTAACGTTTATCTCGCTGATTGGAGCAGCACTATTCCTAATACTTGTCTTATTGCTAAAAGCTCTCTAGAGCTCAGTTGGTTGTGGCATAAAAGATTAAGCCACCTGAACTTCAAGATTCTTAACAAAATTTCTAGACAGTCACTTGTTGATGGTCTACCTAATGAAGTTTTTAGCAAAGATCACGTGTGCAAAGCTTGTCAGGAAGGGAAGCAAGTAAGAGCGTCATTCAAAGAGAAGGCTTCCTACTCCACTGACAGGATACTTCAGCTCTTGCACATGGATCTATTTGGTCCCATAACACATGTGAGTATGAATGGTAGAAAATATACTCTTGTGGTTATTGATGATTATTCTAGATATACTTGGGTTATTTTCTTGTTGAATAAGAAGGAAACACAGGTGAAGCTTCCAGAGTTGCTCAGAAGACTCAGCAATGAGAAAAATCAGTCCATTACTAAGATCAGATCTGACAAGGGCACTGAATTTATAAATTCATATATTTCTGACTTTTGTAATGAACTTGGTATAGCTCATGAGACTTCTGCAGCTAGAACCCCACAACAGAATGGTGTCGCTGAAAGGAGGAACAGGACACTGAAGGAAGCTGCAAGGACCATGCTGGCTGAGTCAGGATTGCCCAAGAAATTCTGGGCTGAGGCAATCAACACTGCATGCTACACTCAGAACAGATCCATGCTGAACAAGCAACATGCTCAGACCCCATATGAGACATGGAACAAGAGAAAACCGCGTATCTCTTACTTTCATGTATTTGGTTGTAAGTGCTTCATCCTCAACAATGGGAAGACCCAGTTGAAAGCCTTTGATAGCAAATCTGATGAAGGAATATTCTTGGGATATTCTGAAGTTAGCAAAGCCTTCAGGGTTTACAATTGTAGGACCCTTGTTGTGGAAGAATCACCTCATGTTGTCTTTGATGAATCTGCTAATGAATCTAGAGCAAAGGTGTTGAATCCTGACACTGAGGAGGTCACAAGGAGAGTGACAAGGCTGAGCTTGAAGAATCAACCTGATCCCAAGATCAAGACTGTGCCAATTCCCAGATGGGATGATGATGACGATCAGGATGATGAATCAGGTGCCACTCCTAAGCCCAGCACATCAGGGATTATTGAGCCTCAGACAGAGGAACAGGCTCAACCTGAGGTAAGCATCGTCTATGAAGATGCTGTTGCAGCTGAGACGGTTCCTGAGTCACCTCATCAAGGGGGAATCAATGTCCCTGACATTGAGCTTGTTAATCCCTTTGGTATAGACTCAGGATCATCCCATTCTGTTCAATTTCCTGAATTTTATGAGCCTGTAGACACTAACATTGTAGGTACTTCAGGAACAACTCCTGGCAAGAGAACATGGTTAGAAGATCATCCCATTGACCTAATCATTGGTGATCCAACTGAGGGAGTCAGGACCAGACGGTTTCATGGTGAGAGTGCACTGTTCTGTTGCTTTCTCTCTGAGCAAGAGCCTCAGAACATTGAAGAAGCTCTCACTGACTCGAACTGGATCATTGCCATGCAAGAGGAGTTGAATCAGTTCACAAGGAATCAGGTTTGGGAACTGGTAGATAGACCTAGGCATCAAGGTGTGATTGGTACCAAGTGGATCTTTAAGAACAAGAAGGATGAGAATGGTGTTGTGGTAAGGAACAAGGCTAGACTGGTTGCAAAAGGGTATTGTCAGTCTGAAGGAATAGACTATGATGAGACTTTTGCCCCAGTGGCTAGGTTGGAAGCTATCAGGTTGTTCCTTGCCTATGCAACATATAAGAAGTTCAAGGTGTATCAAATGGATGTCAAGAGTGCATTCCTGAATGGTGTACTCAATGAAGAGGTATATGTTGAACAACCTCCCGGGTTTGAGGTTGGAGATAGAGTATACCATTTGAAGAAAGCACTCTATGGACTTAAGCAAGCACCAAGAGCTTGGTATGATACCCTCTCTCAATTCCTGACTGATCATGGGTTCAAGAAGGGAACAGTGGACAGGACTTTGTTCAGGATCACTGAAGGTGATGACATTCTCTTGGTCCAAATTTATGTGGATGACATAATATTTGGATCACCAAATCATCAGTTATGTGAGAAATTCTCTAAACTGATGACTGGTAAATTTGAGATGTCAATGATGGGAGAGATGAACTTCTTCTTAGGATTGCAGGTCAAGCAGACTGATCAAGGTATATTCATTAATCAGGCCAAGTATACAAGAGACTTGATTCATAAGTTTGGTGTTCAGAACAACAATCCAGCCAGGATCCCAATGAACACAAATTGGAAGATGGATCCTGACACCGAAGGGACTTCAGTAAATCAGACTGAGTATCGTGGGCTGATAGGTTCTTTATTGTACCTGACTGCAAGTAGGCCTGATATCACGTTTGCAGTCGGTGTGTGTGCTAGGTATCAGTCTGATCCCAAAAAGAGTCATTTGGAGGCTGCTAAGAGGATACTTAAGTATTTGAAAAGGACAGTTAATATGGGACTATGGTATCCTTCAGATGACAACTTAGAACTGACCGGTTATTCAGATGCAGATTATGGAGGTTGTAGGATTGATAGGAAATCAACCTCAGGGACATGTCAGTTTTTGGGAAGTAAGTTGATCTCGTGGTTTAGTAAGAAACAGAATTCAGTGGCTACATCCACAACTGAGGCTGAGTATATGGCTGCAGGTAGTTGTTGCGCTCAGATCCTATGGTTGAGGCAACAGTTGAGGGACTACCAAGTATTTGCTAATCAGGTTCCAATCTATTGTGATAACAATAGTGCAATAGCAATTACTCAGAACCCAGTGCTTCACACAAGGTGCAAGCATGTGGATATTAGACACCACTTCATTCGAGATCATGTGGAAAAGAAAGATATTAGGATGGAGAAGATTCACACTGACAGGCAAAGAGCTGACATCTTGACTAAGCCCTTGGCTGAAGCAAGGTTTATGGAACTGTCAGTGGAATTGGGACTCTTAGATCCGGGAGAGCAGTCAGTGTAGGGTTCTAGGGGGAACTCAGGCCAGACTCGACTCAGCGAGGTATCAGGGTGCTACAATGTCTCCCTGACAGGTATGAGTTCTAACCTGACTCTTGTGAATCTCAAGCGTCTCCCTGAGTCCTTCGTCCTGAAAATCCTTATTAAATGCATTCCGTTTTCATTAAAAGCGCGCCTTTTTATATTTAAACCCACGCGCACGGAGCATTTAATGCTACAGTTACTTTTTCATATACGTGTCCGTTTTATACGGAATATGACTGACTTGGGGCTTTAATTAAAACTGAGATTAATCCTGGCCTCTCATTTCAAAACCTTTCGAATTCAGGGATCAATCTCAACCCCACGTTTGAGTAACTGACTTAGTCATATCAATCAAGAGTGCCATTTGAGGTTTTTACGCAAACACAACGCACAATCTGCACACTGAGTTTTCTCTTGCTCAAAAACAGAATTTCTAAAACCTCTTTTTCATACTCAATGGCATTCCTTGCTTCCGACTGGACAACCGACAAGATCGTCGACGTTGTTGAGAAAAAGCTGGTACACATGGAGCAAGTCATCTCCATGGAAGGTATCTGTTTAACGGTTGAGGAAATCAAACCCGTTTTTAAATGGATTTCCGACGCCGGGTTGGAAACATACTTCACCACCCGCCCCATTTCCGTGCTCCCAAGAACAGTGGTGGAAGCTTATTTGAACATGTTCTTGCGGAAGGAGGAAGTCTTCACGAAGGTGACTGCGCTAAAGCCGACGGAAGAAAAGAACGGCGACGGAGAGCCTCTCTACGACTCGGAGGTGGTCACCATCAATCTCAGGCAGGCGGTGAGGGAAGTCTTCAAGCTGCCATTCTCAGGCATCAACCCCAAGACTTACAAGGAAAACTCGGAGGGAGAATTCCTTGGGAAATGGACCAAGTCAGGGTCTTCGGAGTTCAGGGCCCGTCAGAACAAGAGCACTCTGAAGCCGGAGTACAGGGCTCTGGTGGACTTGGTGTCCAAGATTGTGATGGGAGCAACTGGCTCTCACGAGCAGTTGAGTCTGCCCAAGCTGAGGCTCATGGGAGCAATTGCTGATGGAGTGGAAGCGAACTGGGAGCAGTTCTTCCTCGATCAACTCCATCAGGCGGGATTGGACAAGCTCACGCGTGACGAGGAGAAGAAGCACATATCCATCAGTGCCATCTTGCCTTTTGGCACAAGATTGTCCATCCTGATTGCTCATGCGTGCCATGAGTACACCTTCGATTTTGAGGACAATCTTTCCTCAAAGAAGGTGATGTTTTCCTCACTGAGTGACACCTATTCAGTGCTAGGGCTGACTGATCCCAATGCGAAAGCAAAGGGTCAGGCCAAAAAGCCAGCTGGGAAGGCCAAGAGAGTGGCAACCAGCCTCATTGAAAAGGTGGATGAGCTCCTTGAGAGGAGTAAGGAGGCTGAGAAGGCTGCTGCAGAAGAGGTGGAGCAACCTGAGGTGGGCGAGGCTGAGAAGAAGGAGAGGAGGGTGAAAATCGTGCTGTCAGGGAAGAGTACGAAGTCAGGGACTGAGTCAGATCCCAAGAAGGCCGGGACTGAGGCTGAGGGAACTGATGATGACGTCAGTAAGGAGGGTGCTCAGGGAGAGAGGCCCCTGAAGAGACTTAGGAAGGGAGTAAAGAAGTCTCCTGCTAAGAAACTTCCTGAGTTGAGTGAGAGGGAGAAGTCAAGCTCTCCTGGAGCCTCTGACTTAGAGGAGGTGAGAAAGACTGTCGAGACGGCTGAGGCATTGCAGCCTGAGACAGCACACACACAAACACCCCCACACCCTGAAACCCAAACACTATCCATCCCTGACCCCACACCTCAAACTCCCCAACTCCCCCAACCTTCAGAGCCAAATTACCCTACTGAGTCAGTGCCCTCAATCTCACCTACAAATGAGCCTGACCAGTTAACCGAGCCAAACCTTCCAAACCCCTCAGATTTCCCTTCATACCCCAACCCTAAAGATTGCCCTAAATCTATTTCAGCTGAAGAGGATGTGTTCCTTCAAATAGATGATGAGGAGTTGGATGAGCACATGGCAGGAGGGATACTGGAGAATACTCTCAGGGGGAACGCCACGGAATGGGCAGGGAAGTGCTGGCCTGGGTTATCCATATATACTGAGTTGCTGGCATATGTGGTGGAGCTCAAAGTTTGGTTGGACTTCAAACAATCGAACATGCAGGAGCAACATATGCTGGTGGACGCTCGTGGCTGGGAGCATTGGGAGAAGGAGGAAGCCAAGATTTGCTCATACTTTGGACTGACTAGCTGGCTTCAACTCCTCAATTTTGAAAACCTGAAGCAGCTAGTGGCTGAGAAGATGTCCAAAAGCAAGGCTGATCTTCTTTCCGTGGAAGAGAAGGAGGATGAGGAGGATGATGACGCTCAAGGTGGAGCTATGGAGCAGGCAGTGGAGGAAACTGCCCAGGAAGTTGATGAGATGGACTCTGAGCCTCAGGCTCAGGGGGAAGGTGATAAGAACACTGGTGCCAAGGGTGGACCAGTGGCTGAGGATGTTGTGAACATCTCAGCTGCCAATGAGACATCTGTCGATGAAGGGATTCCCTGCCCTGAGACACGAGAGAATGATGTTGAGGCATTCAAGGAGACTCTCAGTTCCGAAGGACAAGTTCCTAAGGTTTAGGATAGCTTAGCTGAGCCTGAGGAGGCGGCTATGACTACTTCACAACTGCCTTCAGTGCACCTTGTAGAAGGGACTGATGCTGCAGGGGCTGACAAGGGAAAGCAGCCAATCACTGATGAGGCCGCTGAAGATGAAGATGTGATCATAACCGGGGTCGGCCGTGCTGAATTTACAAGCATAGTGGAGGTCAAGCAGGAGAAAACCTCGGAAAATCTAGCTGAACTTCAGGAGGAAGTAATGAGGCTACGGGCTGAAAAGGAAGAAGACTCCAAGGCCCTGGCGAAGCACATCAGATGGACAAAGTCAGCTTACAACACCCTTGCTAACAGGGAGCTGATCTTGTTGAAGCGAACAATGACTGACACGGCCAAGTCAGTGAAGAATGAGAGGAAGCGCACAAAGAAGATGCTCATAAACACTCTCAAGAAACTCGATGAGAGGGATGCGATCAGGGACGAAAAGTTGAATCAGGCAGTGGACAGGCTTGCAGTTCAGACTGGAGCTATTGTCACTCAGGCCTTGAAGGACTCAGCGTCCAAATTGGAGCTGGAGTCAGGGAAGCTGGATCGCACATCTCAATCAATGGCGGACGTTTTGGCTAAGGCCACTGAGGAGTCTGCGAAGATACTGACTGAGGTCAGCAGAGTCAGCGGTGAGTCCTTGAAGGTGGAGGAAAGGATCACCAAGGCTGAACAAAGTCTCCAACTCTCTATGGAGGTCTTTGAGAAGAAGGTCAATGCTGCCATCAGTTCCGTATCCTTTGCAGGGACTGGGATTTCAATGGGAGTTGAGTTATTGAAGGAGGGAATCAACGATGTCCATTCCCTAGCCTCCTTCGTAGTCAACAGCGGATCTGACGCATTCCCATCTGAGGCCAATGATGATGCCAAAAAGGGGGAAAAGAAGAAGAAAAGATCCCGCCCTGAGGCATCTGAGGCAGTTAATCAAGGAGAGACCGTCCTAGCTGATCCTGAAGCCAATCCTGATGGAAATATTCTAAGGGTAAGGAAGTCAGCTAGGTTAGCGGCGGTGGAAAAGGAAGGAGAACAATTAGTTGCCAAGCTGAGGGAGGAGGCAACAAAGGCAAAGGCTAATGAACCTTCAAAGCAACAACCTGAGCCAGTTCAAAGATCGTCACCCATGAGCTCAAGGAAGAATCCCATCACTTACTCAGGTGAGTTGGTTGCGGAGCTATGTGCTGAAGCATGGGGAGATCAACCTGAAAAGACTGAGGCTATGCGCAGAGCTGAAATCGCTCAGAAGGAGAAGATGCGCATTTTGGAGAAGAAGGTTGAAAAGCTAACTGACATCAATGAGCTTCAACAACGCGAACTAGATGATGCAGTGATCAGCTTGCTAAGGAGGAAGAAGGCGAAGCCTGAGCCAAGGAAGTACAGGAAGAAGCCAACAGTTAGGAAATCAACAATTCTTCAAGTCAGAAGGCCAGAATCAGGAGCAAGGGAAGCTTTTGTTGATGAGTTCATCTCAGCAACATTGAAGGAGTTTTGGACAGATGCAAGGGATGAGTTTGTCAGGCTGTGGTTTGTTGTGAAGAAATGGGGCGACACTGACGATATTGATGCCCACTTCACTGACTATATGATGGACAATCATCCTGAGCTATTCCAGAAGATCTTGGAGGAAGCTGAGGCAGCTCAAGTCCAAGTGAAGGCTCCTGAGTTCACCATTCGAGCTCCTCCCGTGATTCCTGGAACTCAAAAGCATGACACTATGGCCATAATGATGGAAGTCTTGAAGATAGCCAGAGCTGAAGGATATGTGAACCAACCTGGAAGACTTGACGAGCTGAAGGCAAGAGTGTATGCAGGATATGGACTCAAGCCTGAAATGAGATTAGTCTAGGTGTTCATAGGCTTCCTTGTAATAGATTAGATTCATTGTAATCATTTCCACATCTATCAATGAAATCTATTACTTTTGCCCACAGACAAAAACTCATTGTCTTTTTGGCTTATTGTTTAAATTCTGTACTTTATCAAGAATTGCTCTAACACTGCCGTATCTTATAGATTGGTTTATCTTGTTTCCTCTAAGTGTTTTGAGGATCTTTTCAGTGTTTTGGCATCATCAAAAAGGGGGAAATTGTTGGGACATTGTCAGTTTTGATTAAGATCCCAAAAGCCCCTGAAAAGATGTTTGCCTTAATGTGTCTGTGTCAGGCTAGTCTTGGTTAGGATTAGTGCTTAGTCTTTTTACACTTCACAGATACTCAGTGAGAGGAGAACTCACTGCATACAATCAAGACTCAGAGCCTGAAGACGAAGAGCACCATCCTGAACTTATGGCAGTCCTCTAAGCTGGCTGAGTAAGTGTCAGTGATGAAGAGTATGACCCTGAGGTCATTACTAACTCAGTCCTGAAGGGAACAGGTTGTCACTGAGTTAATGGGAAGACTTGGAGTAGAGCCAAGCAATGCAAAAGGAATTTCAGCGTCAGGACAAGACCGGTGAGCTCAAGACAAAATGAACTTAATAAGACAAGCCTGAAGCTCAGGAATAAGTTCTGACATTCTCACCAACCTGATGACGTGGACCAATCCGAGAAGGACACGCACGTATGGAACCTGACATGAAGACTGAATTCAGACTGCATATTCAACGGGCAAGCATTTAATGTGCATTTAATGCACATACCAAATCCATGCAAGGGCGGCTGCTGCATGAAGATATGTCCGTTTGAAGCCCCTCTACATAGATGACTAGAAGGCTATCTCTCCAACGGATAGTTATTCAAATCACCTATAAATACAGAAGGCCTTGAACCCATTCAAGGTTACGGGAAATTTCCAAGCCAGAAATTACTCAAACTCTCAAGCATTCAAAGCATTCAGCCTTTAAGAGAAGCACTCGAAAACCTTCAAATTTCCCAAGTGTTTCCTAGCAACTGAGAGTTATTCTGTATTCCAAGAGCTAAATAGAATTATCTTAAGCTTAGAGAGATTATCCAATCCATAGCTTAGCTTTGTCTTGTAAGGATAATCTCAACCTAGTTGGAATCCAAACTGAAACCAAAACCCTAAGATAGGCTTGTTGGGAGTAAGTCAGTTAGTGTGTTAGTAAGTGGAGTTTGTATAGGTCAGTGAGGTAACTGATCTTGGTGCACCTTGGCACGTTAAAAACAAGAATCCCTTGAGTGGATTTCCTGTTAAATCAGGCCGTGGACGTAGGAGCTTGAGACTCTGAACCACGTTAAACTCCTTGTGTTCTTACTGCTTTGATATTGTGCATACTTGCCATAATACCTGTTCATTCATTGCATTCAAGTTTATCAGGTCTGAATCAATCAGCCTGATCTTCAAAAGAACACTGCCCTACTAAACACTTCTCAGACTTGAGTAAAACAAGTTTTCAGAAAGCAAACTAAAACAAGACTTTAAACTATCAGGGCTCAAACATTTCCGCACTGAACTTGAACTGATAGTTAGCCAACTGACCCGCACCAAGTGTAGTCAGTGGGTATATTATCAGCTCATAGTTCTTTACCACTCTGAGTAAGGGGGACTCAATCAGTTTTTAAGTTTAAAAATTGGTATACGTGTATTCCCCCCCCCCCATACACGTATTCCTCAGTCTTGTACCGGGACCAACAAGTGGTATCAGAGCAGTGGTTCGAAAGACCACTGACTTTGAATACTAATAGTTTCAGAGGAGAAACTGTTGGTGGTCACTGAACAGATCTGAGTTTGTTTTCATAAAACTTGCATCATCATCATGACTTCGAGGAGACTTGAAGCTTCGTTACCTGAATTCTCTGTATCTAACTTTGTCTATTGGAAGTTCAGATTAGAGGCACATCTAGATGCCATCCATGACCAGATGCCGCGTGTACTCAGGGAAGGACCGATCAAGATCACCATTCCCAACGTCAGAGGACTGGGATATGATGATCTTGCGATTGGCGTGCAGGTTCCTAAAGAGAGGAAAGACATGACCAACGATGAAATCAAGATGGTGGGGCTTGACAACGTCGCCAGAAACATCATCTTGCATACGGTGCCTTTCGAGGAGTCAGCCAGGCTGATGAACCTAAAGACGGCAAAGGAGGTTTGGGATGAGCTGACCAGGATGTGCGAAGGGTCAGAAAAGATAAAGGAGAACAAGAGGAATATAGCCATTCAGAAATTCAAAGCGTTCGAGATGCTGCCTGATGAGAGCATAGCTCAGATGGAGTCCAGATTCATCAAGTTGATGAATGAGTTGGTGATGTTGGACAAGGATGTCCCAAGGAGAGATGTTGCTTCAAAAATCCTGAATGCCCTTCCTAAGAGATGGGACAACAGTGTAATTATGCTTAAGAACACTCAGGATATGAGTAACATAACTTCTGCTTTACTTTTTTCAGAGCTCAAAGCGCTTGAATTTGATCTTAACAAAAGAAAGAAGAAAGTTCAGTCAGAAGAGGAAGTGAAGGAGAGAACTCCTGAGAAAAGTGTGGCGTTCAAGGCCAGGTCTGAACCTGTTGAGCCCTCATCAAATTCTTCATCAAAGTCACTGATGGAAATGAGCAGGGAAGAACTCGCTGAGGAGTACAGCCTGATGGCCAGACGATTTGACAAGCTCAATTCCAGGTTTGGTCGTTATAAAAAGTTTTATCAGGACTCACGTGACAGGAAACCTGAAGGAACCCACCAAAGCTCGAGGAGATATGAGGAGCGAAGGAACACTGACCAGAGGAGAGAACGTGGTGATGAAAGGAGATATTCTGAACCAAAGCCTGAAAGAAGAGACGAACAGAGACGTACTCGTGATGATAGATATCCAACCAAGGCTGAAAGCTCACCAAGAACCAGGGAACCTGACTCAAGGAGGAACCCTGAACCAAGAAAAGAAAGAATAAGTGAGCAGGTAGCATGTTACAACTGTAACAAGATTGGTCACTATCAGTACGATTGCCCGGAGCTGAGTGCTAGGGAGAGAGAGGAAAGGAGAGCCACGAGGGATCTAAGATCTGCTGATCGGAGAGCTATGGTGGCTGAGGATGCAACAGACTCTGATGGTCCCACTGAAAGGTCACCTGAACTCTTCTCGGATGACGAGTACGATGATGTCTGCCTAATGGCTAGGGATGAGCCTGAGGTAACATCAAACTCTGTTTGTGCTTCTTACACTGGTCAAAATCCTGAGCTCAGCTCAGAGTCAGTTAGAGAAATGAACCTTCAGATCTGTCTTGATCAATTGATGGTTGATTTCTCCAGATTGCAGGAAACTAATGTCTTCTTGGTAGAAGAGAACAAGAAATTGAGTACTAAAGTTCAAAACCTGAATGAACAACTCACTCAGTCTGATCTCAAAGAATCAGCTCAGATTGTGAGACTAACTCAGGAAATTGATATGATCAATTCTGAGCGTCTCCCAAGAGAGAAAATTCTGAAGGAACTGGCTGAGGAAGAGCTGGTCAGGAAGGAAGAGCTGAAAGCACTTAAGAGTAAGTTTGATGACCTCTTTACCAGACATGAAATCCTGAAAAAGAGTGAGGACTCTCTCAAGAAAAAGGTTGCAGCAATGAATAAATCCTCAGTGGCTAGAGAGGAAATAAATAGCAACCAGATACTTGGGAACAAGAAAAAGGGACTTGGATACGTTCCTGAGAAATCCTCACAAGGTCAGTCTCATGTTGCTTCAGGGAGCAACACTGAGAGGGTATTTGTTCAGACAAGCCAGAGTGCATCTAAGGTTGTGCTCCAGGCCCGTCAAACTGATAAGGGCAAAGAAACCGTTGACACAGTCAGGGTTGCTCCTAAGGTAGCTAAGCCAAAACCCAAGGGAAAGGCGAAGCAACCTACTGAAGCCCCTGAGAGCTCAGGCCAGGGAAAACCTCAGCAAAAGCAGAGGAAGACTCAGGCCAAGAGCCCTCAGACTGGTCAGCGAGGGTACCATCATGCTTGGCAATACCAACAGGGAAGACCAAACATGATGACACCCCCGTGGTTTTGGCATCCTGAGGCCTTTAACTGTTTTCCATTCCTTCACTTGCCTAGGGGGAATAGAAATCAGGGTCCTTATCAAGAACTAGGCCCAAGACCTGCTGCACCCAGACCTAGGAAGAACAGGAAGCCAGCCCAAAAGGCAACCACTCAGGCTCCTGCGAAGCCTAAGTCTAGCACCCATACACCATCTTCCTCTCAGGCTAAGAAGAAGAAAGTTGTGTATGTCGATGTTTCAGGGAGACAGATTCACCACTCTGAGGCAATCAGGGTTGTGAAGCAAGTCTGGATCCCGAAAGGTACAGCTGACACAATAGGACCCAACACCCAATGGGTACCTAAAGCCTGATTTGCTTGCAGGCGGCTGTGGATCACAACAAGAGGAGAGAAGACTCAATCAAAGCTGTTTGGTACCTAGACAGTGGTTGCTCAAGGCACATGACTGGAATGAAGAGTCTTCTCCAGGAATATCAGGCTAAAGATGGTCCACAGGTAACCTTTGGTGATAACTCAAAAGGTGTTACTAAAGGTTTTGGTGTTCTAATTATAGGTACAGTCAGAGTGGAAAATGTGTCCTTTGTGGAAGGACTGAAGCATAACCTGCTGTCAGTAAGTCAATTCTGTGACAAAGGGTTCTGTGTTGAGTTCTCATCGAATAAATGTTCAGTCAAGGACAATTCAACACAAGTGCTTCTATCAGGTATAAGGAAAGGTAACGTTTATCTCGCTGATTGGAGCAGCACTATTCCTAATACTTGTCTTATTGCTAAAAGCTCTCTAGAGCTCAGTTGGTTGTGGCATAAAAGATTAAGCCACCTGAACTTCAAGATTCTTAACAAAATTTCTAGACAGTCACTTGTTGATGGTCTACCTAATGAAGTTTTTAGCAAAGATCACGTGTGCAAAGCTTGTCAGGAAGGGAAGCAAGTAAGAGCGTCATTCAAAGAGAAGGCTTCCTACTCCACTGACAGGATACTTCAGCTCTTGCACATGGATCTATTTGGTCCCATAACACCTGTGAGTATGAATGGTAGAAAATATACTCTTGTGGTTATTGATGATTATTCTAGATATACTTGGGTTATTTTCTTGTTGAATAAGAAGGAAACACAGGTGAAGCTTCCAGAGTTGCTCAGAAGACTCAGCAATGAGAAAAATCAGTCCATTACTAAGATCAGATCTGACAAGGGCACTGAATTTATAAATTCATATATTTCTGACTTTTGTAATGAACTTGGTATAGCTCATGAGACTTCTGCAGCTAGAACCCCACAACAGAATGGTGTCGCTGAAAGGAGGAACAGGACACTGAAGGAAGCTGCAAGGACCATGCTGGCTGAGTCAGGATTGCCCAAGAAATTCTGGGCTGAGGCAATCAACACTGCATGCTACACTCAGAACAGATCCATGCTGAACAAGCAACATGCTCAGACCCCATATGAGACATGGAACAAGAGAAAACCGCGTATCTCTTACTTTCATGTATTTGGTTGTAAGTGCTTCATCCTCAACAATGGGAAGACCCAGTTGAAAGCCTTTGATAGCAAATCTGATGAAGGAATATTCTTGGGATATTCTGAAGTTAGCAAAGCCTTCAGGGTTTACAATTGTAGGACCCTTGTTGTGGAAGAATCACCTCATGTTGTCTTTGATGAATCTGCTAATGAATCTAGAGCAAAGGTGTTGAATCCTGACACTGAGGAGGTCACAAGGAGAGTGACAAGGCTGAGCTTGAAGAATCAACCTGATCCCAAGATCAAGACTGTGCCAATTCCCAGATGGGATGATGATGACGATCAGGATGATGAATCAGGTGCCACTCCTAAGCCCAGCACATCAGGGATTATTGAGCCTCAGACAGAGGAACAGGCTCAACCTGAGGTAAGCATCGTCTATGAAGATGCTGTTGCAGCTGAGACGGTTCCTGAGTCACCTCATCAAGGGGGAATCAATGTCCCTGACATTGAGCTTGTTAATCCCTTTGGTATAGACTCAGGATCATCCCATTCTGTTCAATTTCCTGAATTTTATGAGCCTGTAGACACTAACATTGTAGGTACTTCAGGAACAACTCCTGGCAAGAGAACATGGTTAGAAGATCATCCCATTGACCTAATCATTGGTGATCCAACTGAGGGAGTCAGGACCAGACGGTTTCATGGTGAGAGTGCACTGTTCTGTTGCTTTCTCTCTGAGCAAGAGCCTCAGAACATTGAAGAAGCTCTCACTGACTCGAACTGGATCATTGCCATGCAAGAGGAGTTGAATCAGTTCACAAGGAATCAGGTTTGGGAACTGGTAGATAGACCTAGGCATCAAGGTGTGATTGGTACCAAGTGGATCTTTAAGAACAAGAAGGATGAGAATGGTGTTGTGGTAAGGAACAAGGCTAGACTGGTTGCAAAAGGGTATTGTCAGTCTGAAGGAATAGACTATGATGAGACTTTTGCCCCAGTGGCTAGGTTGGAAGCTATCAGGTTGTTCCTTGCCTATGCAACATATAAGAAGTTCAAGGTGTATCAAATGGATGTCAAGAGTGCATTCCTGAATGGTGTACTCAATGAAGAGGTATATGTTGAACAACCTCCCGGGTTTGAGGTTGGAGATAGAGTATACCATTTGAAGAAAGCACTCTATGGACTTAAGCAAGCACCAAGAGCTTGGTATGATACCCTCTCTCAATTCCTGACTGATCATGGGTTCAAGAAGGGAACAGTGGACAGGACTTTGTTCAGGATCACTGAAGGTGATGACATTCTCTTGGTCCAAATTTATGTGGATGACATAATATTTGGATCACCAAATCATCAGTTATGTGAGAAATTCTCTAAACTGATGACTGGTAAATTTGAGATGTCAATGATGGGAGAGATGAACTTCTTCTTAGGATTGCAGGTCAAGCAGACTGATCAAGGTATATTCATTAATCAGGCCAAGTATACAAGAGACTTGATTCATAAGTTTGGTGTTCAGAACAACAATCCAGCCAGGATCCCAATGAACACAAATTGGAAGATGGATCCTGACACCGAAGGGACTTCAGTAAATCAGACTGAGTATCGTGGGCTGATAGGTTCTTTATTGTACCTGACTGCAAGTAGGCCTGATATCACGTTTGCAGTCGGTGTGTGTGCTAGGTATCAGTCTGATCCCAAAAAGAGTCATTTGGAGGCTGCTAAGAGGATACTTAAGTATTTGAAAAGGACAGTTAATATGGGACTATGGTATCCTTCAGATGACAACTTAGAACTGACCGGTTATTCAGATGCAGATTATGGAGGTTGTAGGATTGATAGGAAATCAACCTCAGGGACATGTCAGTTTTTGGGAAGTAAGTTGATCTCGTGGTTTAGTAAGAAACAGAATTCAGTGGCTACATCCACAACTGAGGCTGAGTATATGGCTGCAGGTAGTTGTTGCGCTCAGATCCTATGGTTGAGGCAACAGTTGAGGGACTACCAAGTATTTGCTAATCAGGTTCCAATCTATTGTGATAACAATAGTGCAATAGCAATTACTCAGAACCCAGTGCTTCACACAAGGTGCAAGCATGTGGATATTAGACACCACTTCATTCGAGATCATGTGGAAAAGAAAGATATTAGGATGGAGAAGATTCACACTGACAGGCAAAGAGCTGACATCTTGACTAAGCCCTTGGCTGAAGCAAGGTTTATGGAACTGTCAGTGGAATTGGGACTCTTAGATCCGGGAGAGCAGTCAGTGTAGGGTTCTAGGGGGAACTCAGGCCAGACTCGACTCAGCGAGGTATCAGGGTGCTACAATGTCTCCCTGACAGGTATGAGTTCTAACCTGACTCTTGTGAATCTCAAGCGTCTCCCTGAGTCCTTCGTCCTGAAAATCCTTATTAAATGCATTCCGTTTTCATTAAAAGCGCGCCTTTTTATATTTAAACCCACGCGCACGGAGCATTTAATGCTACAGTTACTTTTTCATATACGTGTCCGTTTTATACGGAATATGACTGACTTGGGGCTTTAATTAAAACTGAGATTAATCCTGGCCTCTCATTTCAAAACCTTTCGAATTCAGGGATCAATCTCAACCCCACGTTTGAGTAACTGACTTAGTCATATCAATCAAGAGTGCCATTTGAGGTTTTTACGCAAACACAACGCACAATCTGCACACTGAGTTTTCTCTTGCTCAAAAACAGAATTTCTAAAACCTCTTTTTCATACTCAATGGCATTCCTTGCTTCCGACTGGACAACCGACAAGATCGTCGACGTTGTTGAGAAAAAGCTGGTACACATGGAGCAAGTCATCTCCATGGAAGGTATCTGTTTAACGGTTGAGGAAATCAAACCCGTTTTTAAATGGATTTCCGACGCCGGGTTGGAAACATACTTCACCACCCGCCCCATTTCCGTGCTCCCAAGAACAGTGGTGGAAGCTTATTTGAACATGTTCTTGCGGAAGGAGGAAGTCTTCACGAAGGTGACTGCGCTAAAGCCGACGGAAGAAAAGAACGGCGACGGAGAGCCTCTCTACGACTCGGAGGTGGTCACCATCAATCTCAGGCAGGCGGTGAGGGAAGTCTTCAAGCTGCCATTCTCAGGCATCAACCCCAAGACTTACAAGGAAAACTCGGAGGGAGAATTCCTTGGGAAATGGACCAAGTCAGGGTCTTCGGAGTTCAGGGCCCGTCAGAACAAGAGCACTCTGAAGCCGGAGTACAGGGCTCTGGTGGACTTGGTGTCCAAGATTGTGATGGGAGCAACTGGCTCTCACGAGCAGTTGAGTCTGCCCAAGCTGAGGCTCATGGGAGCAATTGCTGATGGAGTGGAAGCGAACTGGGAGCAGTTCTTCCTCGATCAACTCCATCAGGCGGGATTGGACAAGCTCACGCGTGACGAGGAGAAGAAGCACATATCCGTCAGTGCCATCTTGCCTTTTGGCACAAGATTGTCCATCCTGATTGCTCATGCGTGCCATGAGTACACCTTCGATTTTGAGGACAATCTTTCCTCAAAGAAGGTGATGTTTTCCTCACTGAGTGACACCTATTCAGTGCTAGGGCTGACTGATCCCAATGCGAAAGCAAAGGGTCAGGCCAAAAAGCCAGCTGGGAAGGCCAAGAGAGTGGCAACCAGCCTCATTGAAAAGGTGGATGAGCTCCTTGAGAGGAGTAAGGAGGCTGAGAAGGCTGCTGCAGAAGAGGTGGAGCAACCTGAGGTGGGCGAGGCTGAGAAGAAGGAGAGGAGGGTGAAAATCGTGCTGTCAGGGAAGAGTACGAAGTCAGGGACTGAGTCAGATCCCAAGAAGGCCGGGACTGAGGCTGAGGGAACTGATGATGACGTCAGTAAGGAGGGTGCTCAGGGAGAGAGGCCCCTGAAGAGACTTAGGAAGGGAGTAAAGAAGTCTCCTGCTAAGAAACTTCCTGAGTTGAGTGAGAGGGAGAAGTCAAGCTCTCCTGGAGCCTCTGACTTAGAGGAGGTGAGAAAGACTGTCGAGACGGCTGAGGCATTGCAGCCTGAGACAGCACACACACAAACACCCCCACACCCTGAAACCCAAACACTATCCATCCCTGACCCCACACCTCAAACTCCCCAACTCCCCCAACCTTCAGAGCCAAATTACCCTACTGAGTCAGTGCCCTCAATCTCACCTACAAATGAGCCTGACCAGTTAACCGAGCCAAACCTTCCAAACCCCTCAGATTTCCCTTCATACCCCAACCCTAAAGATTGCCCTAAATCTATTTCAGCTGAAGAGGATGTGTTCCTTCAAATAGATGATGAGGAGTTGGATGAGCACATGGCAGGAGGGATACTGGAGAATACTCTCAGGGGGAACGCCACGGAATGGGCAGGGAAGTGCTGGCCTGGGTTATCCATATATACTGAGTTGCTGGCATATGTGGTGGAGCTCAAAGTTTGGTTGGACTTCAAACAATCGAACATGCAGGAGCAACATATGCTGGTGGACGCTCGTGGCTGGGAGCATTGGGAGAAGGAGGAAGCCAAGATTTGCTCATACTTTGGACTGACTAGCTGGCTTCAACTCCTCAATTTTGAAAACCTGAAGCAGCTAGTGGCTGAGAAGATGTCCAAAAGCAAGGCTGATCTTCTTTCCGTGGAAGAGAAGGAGGATGAGGAGGATGATGACGCTCAAGGTGGAGCTATGGAGCAGGCAGTGGAGGAAACTGCCCAGGAAGTTGATGAGATGGACTCTGAGCCTCAGGCTCAGGGGGAAGGTGATAAGAACACTGGTGCCAAGGGTGGACCAGTGGCTGAGGATGTTGTGAACATCTCAGCTGCCAATGAGACATCTGTCGATGAAGGGATTCCCTGCCCTGAGACACGAGAGAATGATGTTGAGGCATTCAAGGAGACTCTCAGTTCCGAAGGACAAGTTCCTAAGGTTCAGGATAGCTTAGCTGAGCCTGAGGAGGCGGCTATGACTACTTCACAACTGCCTTCAGTGCACCTTGTAGAAGGGACTGATGCTGCAGGGGCTGACAAGGGAAAGCAGCCAATCACTGATGAGGCCGCTGAAGATGAAGATGTGATCATAACCGGGGTCGGCCGTGCTGAATTTACAAGCATAGTGGAGGTCAAGCAGGAGAAAACCTCGGAAAATCTAGCTGAACTTCAGGAGGAAGTAATGAGGCTACGGGCTGAAAAGGAAGAAGACTCCAAGGCCCTGGCGAAGCACATCAGATGGACAAAGTCAGCTTACAACACCCTTGCTAACAGGGAGCTGATCTTGTTGAAGCGAACAATGACTGACACGGCCAAGTCAGTGAAGAATGAGAGGAAGCGCACAAAGAAGATGCTCATAAACACTCTCAAGAAACTCGATGAGAGGGATGCGATCAGGGACGAAAAGTTGAATCAGGCAGTGGACAGGCTTGCAGTTCAGACTGGAGCTATTGTCACTCAGGCCTTGAAGGACTCAGCGTCCAAATTGGAGCTGGAGTCAGGGAAGCTGGATCGCACATCTCAATCAATGGCGGACGTTTTGGCTAAGGCCACTGAGGAGTCTGCGAAGATACTGACTGAGGTCAGCAGAGTCAGCGGTGAGTCCTTGAAGGTGGAGGAAAGGATCACCAAGGCTGAACAAAGTCTCCAACTCTCTATGGAGGTCTTTGAGAAGAAGGTCAATGCTGCCATCAGTTCCGTATCCTTTGCAGGGACTGGGATTTCAATGGGAGTTGAGTTATTGAAGGAGGGAATCAACGATGTCCATTCCCTAGCCTCCTTCGTAGTCAACAGCGGATCTGACGCATTCCCATCTGAGGCCAATGATGATGCCAAAAAGGGGGAAAAGAAGAAGAAAAGATCCCGCCCTGAGGCATCTGAGGCAGTTAATCAAGGAGAGACCGTCCTAGCTGATCCTGAAGCCAATCCTGATGGAAATATTCTAAGGGTAAGGAAGTCAGCTAGGTTAGCGGCGGTGGAAAAGGAAGGAGAACAATTAGTTGCCAAGCTGAGGGAGGAGGCAACAAAGGCAAAGGCTAATGAACCTTCAAAGCAACAACCTGAGCCAGTTCAAAGATCGTCACCCATGAGCTCAAGGAAGAATCCCATCACTTACTCAGGTGAGTTGGTTGCGGAGCTATGTGCTGAAGCATGGGGAGATCAACCTGAAAAGACTGAGGCTATGCGCAGAGCTGAAATCGCTCAGAAGGAGAAGATGCGCATTTTGGAGAAGAAGGTTGAAAAGCTAACTGACATCAATGAGCTTCAACAACGCGAACTAGATGATGCAGTGATCAGCTTGCTAAGGAGGAAGAAGGCGAAGCCTGAGCCAAGGAAGTACAGGAAGAAGCCAACAGTTAGGAAATCAACAATTCTTCAAGTCAGAAGGCCAGAATCAGGAGCAAGGGAAGCTTTTGTTGATGAGTTCATCTCAGCAACATTGAAGGAGTTTTGGACAGATGCAAGGGATGAGTTTGTCAGGCTGTGGTTTGTTGTGAAGAAATGGGGCGACACTGACGATATTGATGCCCACTTCACTGACTATATGATGGACAATCATCCTGAGCTATTCCAGAAGATCTTGGAGGAAGCTGAGGCAGCTCAAGTCCAAGTGAAGGCTCCTGAGTTCACCATTCGAGCTCCTCCCGTGATTCCTGGAACTCAAAAGCATGACACTATGGCCATAATGATGGAAGTCTTGAAGATAGCCAGAGCTGAAGGATATGTGAACCAACCTGGAAGACTTGACGAGCTGAAGGCAAGAGTGTATGCAGGATATGGACTCAAGCCTGAAATGAGATTAGTCTAGGTGTTCATAGGCTTCCTTGTAATAGATTAGATTCATTGTAATCATTTCCACATCTATCAATGAAATCTATTACTTTTGCCCACAGACAAAAACTCATTGTCTTTTTGGCTTATTGTTTAAATTCTGTACTTTATCAAGAATTGCTCTAACACTGCCGTATCTTATAGATTGGTTTATCTTGTTTCCTCTAAGTGTTTTGAGGATCTTTTCAGTGTTTTGGCATCATCAAAAAGGGGGAAATTGTTGGGACATTGTCAGTTTTGATTAAGATCCCAAAAGCCCCTGAAAAGATGTTTGCCTTAATGTGTCTGTGTCAGGCTAGTCTTGGTTAGGATTAGTGCTTAGTCTTTTTACACTTCACAGATACTCAGTGAGAGGAGAACTCACTGCATACAATCAAGACTCAGAGCCTGAAGACGAAGAGCACCATCCTGAACTTATGGCAGTCCTCTAAGCTGGCTGAGTAAGTGTCAGTGATGAAGAGTATGACCCTGAGGTCATTACTAACTCAGTCCTGAAGGGAACAGGTTGTCACTGAGTTAATGGGAAGACTTGGAGTAGAGCCAAGCAATGCAAAAGGAATTTCAGCGTCAGGACAAGACCGGTGAGCTCAAGACAAAATGAACTTAATAAGACAAGCCTGAAGCTCAGGAATAAGTTCTGACATTCTCACCAACCTGATGACGTGGACCAATCCGAGAAGGACACGCACGTACGGAACCTGACATGAAGACTGAATTCAGACTGCATATTCAACGGGCAAGCATTTAATGTGCATTTAATGCACATACCAAATCCATGCAAGGGCGGCTGCTGCATGAAGATATGTCCGTTTGAAGCCCCTCTACATAGATGACTAGAAGGCTATCTCTCCAACGGATAGTTATTCAAATCACCTATAAATACAGAAGGCCTTGAACCCATTCAAGGTTACGGGAAATTTCCAAGCCAGAAATTACTCAAACTCTCAAGCATTCAAAGCATTCAGCCTTTAAGAGAAGCACTCGAAAACCTTCAAATTTCCCAAGTGTTTCCTAGCAACTGAGAGTTATTCTGTATTCCAAGAGCTAAATAGAATTATCTTAAGCTTAGAGAGATTATCCAATCCATAGCTTAGCTTTGTCTTGTAAGGATAATCTCAACCTAGTTGGAATCCAAACTGAAACCAAAACCCTAAGATAGACTTGTTGGGAGTAAGTCAGTTAGTGTGTTAGTAAGTGGAGTTTGTATAGGTCAGTGAGGTAACTGATCTTGGTGCACCTTGGCACGTTAAAAACAAGAATCCCTTGAGTGGATTTCCTGTTAAAGCAGGCCGTGGACGTAGGAGCTTGAGACTCTGAACCACGTTAAACTCCTTGTGTTCTTACTGCTTTGATATTGTGCATACTTGCCATAATACCTGTTCATTCATTGCATTCAAGTTTATCAGGTCTGAATCAATCAGCCTGATCTTCAAAAGAACACTGCCCTACTAAACACTTCTCAGACTTGAGTAAAACAAGTTTTCAGAAAGCAAACTAAAACAAGACTTTAAACTATCAGGGCTCAAACATTTCCGCACTGAACTTGAACTGATAGTTAGCCAACTGACCCGCACCAAGTGTAGTCAGTGGGTATATTATCAGCTCCTAGTTCTTTACCACTCTGAGTAAGGGGGACTCAATCAGTTTTTAAGTTTAAAAATTGGTATACGTGTATTCCCCCCCCATACACGTATTCCTCAGTCTTGTACCGGGACCAACAATCCCCTTCTGGGCGAGCATGGCTCGAACCCACCTTCTCCTTCCCCTTGCCAGGGACATCTTGGGACAAGGGAGTCCCGTCGGCTTTCTTTAAACGTTTCCCCCCATGGGGGGGAGAGGTAGGAGGAGAACGGATTTGAATGGGGGGAGCAGCCTGCCTTGGAACCTTAGCCCCCTCGGGCTTGTTCGTCATCGCGAGCACCTTTTGTGGGGGGCTCTCCTTTTCTTCCCTCGTGGCGGCGCCATTTCAAGGACCCTTTGCTCGAGAAGAGCGTAACTTGGGGGAACGGCAACTGTTACTTGCTCGGCTAAAAAAAAAAAAAAGATAAGGAAAAGAAATTAGGCGAGCAAGTTAAACAAGACAATGACGAACAGAGTTTGGACCGGGAGTTAGAAATTCTCATACCTGGGGGCACCTCAGCTTGAGCCTCCAGGTGATGAGGGTAGGTCAAAAGGCGAGCAGCTTTTTGACACCTTGTTCGGCAAAGGTAATCAATAGTCCTCTCGTCCCTATTGCGGAGGCCAACCAAGCATGAAGTGAACAGAAATTCGGAGCTCAACTCCTCCTCTTTCGAATCCCACTTGAGTAGACGAGGGCCTGCGAACAAACAGGAAAAGTTAAATTAGAACAACTTAGCCCAAAGGCGAGCAAGAATTGAACTTACGTTTCAGTTTTCCATAGGCTGCTGGAGAATTTATTCGTCCAGGGCCGCCGTGTGGACCAGAAGATGCTCGCCAATCACCCCCAATCCAGAAGAAGTGCTGCTTCCAGTCACGAATCTTGTTCGGCACCTCTTCCACCATTTTCAACCCAGTCCTGGCCTTGAGATAGTGATAACCTTCTTCTCCTTGGGGGCAGTTTGTGATTGTCATCAGGTAGTTGATCTCTTCCGCAGTGATCCGATCAACATACCCCTCCAAGGCGAACAAGCACATGGAGCCTAAAAGGTTCATCCACCCAATTGGAGTAATTTGGGTGATGGCCAAGTTGGTCGCCTCCAAGAATCGACCAACAACGGGTGGAAGAGGCAACTTTAGTCCGGCAATCAGGGTGTGAAGGTTGATCGCCGTACATCCTGGGGGTGGGCGATCGGCTCTTTCCTTTCTCCGAGGGGCCCACAGATGAATATCGTATGGGATTTTGTATTCCTCTCGGATAGAGTCCAGTTCATCTTCGCGAACAACACTTTTTACCTTGCTCGCCTGGTACCTAGTTTTCACCTTATCCATTATTTGTCTCTGCGGACGGGGAAAGCTGTTCGCATATCTTTCAGCATATGCTCGCCATTCAAATAGACGAGCAACCCCAGTTGGGATCTCATTTTCCCGCATCATTGGGGATGGGAAGTTAATACCCTCAAAGAACTCGCGAGTAAGTTCGTTGGATTCTGGATCTTCAGATTCGGCAGAAGACGAAGAGCTTTCGTCCCGATTGTTGTTCGCCACAACTGTTAATTCTCTCCCAGATGGGCCCGCACCGGTGTCCTCCACAGAGCGAACAACAGAGTCCACGTGAGCGTTCGACGCTGAAGAAACTTCAACTGGCTCTAGATCGCGAGCAACAATGGGAAAAAGGGGATCTAGGGTCTCCTCAGTTTTATTGCTCGAGTGCGAAGACATAGAAGAGGAAGAAAAATCCAAGCGGCGGTAGAAAGAGTTGCAGACGGCGGTGCTATCCCGGAGAAGACGGTGGTGCTCGAATCCACACGGCGGCGATGGCGTTTTCGAGAGAAAAAGTAAAGAAGAAGATAGGAAAAGAAGAGTAACTACCTGGGAGTTGAAATTTGAGGCCAAATACTAAGGAACGGACGCCGGAAAGCTCGAAGTCGCCGGAGGAAGAAAAGATTCGCCGGAGCACTGTAGTAGAAGAAGAAAAAGTGGGAAAAATTTTAGTTTTCCCACTACTTATACCCCAAGCAAAAATGGGGTCCCAGGCGTAATTTCCCAAAAGCCCCGGGGATAAAATTGAAAGAAAACGGGGTTAATTCCTAGCTAAACCACAAATTGAAGGGCCTATAAACAATTATAGGAGTGCGTGGCCTCGGGGTTGCTCGCGCGTGAACGGCGCGCAATCATTGCGCTGGCGTCATCTTCGTGATCTCCCCAGACCATGGGAAGACGAAACGGTTATTCCAATGTTGCTCGTCACAAAGATGTTGTTCGTCCAAATCTTGGCCAAAACGATATCCTAACTACAGTTGCTCGCCACAAAGTTGCTCGTCAGATGCAACATCTAGTCAGGATAGGGGGCAATTGTTGATAGGCGAACATCATCTAAATATGGAGCGAACAATTATTGAAGTCTAAACAAAGAAAATCCCGATTTGGGTGCATTAACCAATCAGGGAGGTTCATGAAGTGACGAACAACTCTCCCGACGAACAACTAATGGGCGAACAGGTATTAAGACCCGAGACCAAGAATGAGCCAACTGTGAAGTCATCAATGACGAACAACTTGGTCAAACTATGATACAACAAACAGCCAAGGAGGTGTGTACAAGTGAACAAAGGACAAAGATCCCAAAGCCAAGCTGAACAAAGGCATAAGGCGAACAACTTCCAAAGTACAACCTCAAGAGGCGAACAACTTTCAGTTGGAGAATCAACAAGATCCATCAAGCCGACCTAGGCGAACAACAATGAGTCCGAGATAAGACCAAAGAAGACTTTGTAACTAAGATTCAGCTTAGATAAGATCAAAGGGACACATGTCAAGCATGCAGGCTAGGGAGACCAAGAGTCTTGGACACCTCATGCTTGCTAGTCTCTATAAATAGTTGTTCTCCAGCTGTGAAATACAAGTTCAAATTCAAAAACACTCCCAAAACACACACTATTATACCCTAACCTACACATACACGAAATAATTTCGATTTTGATCTTCATATTACCCGAATTCGATAACCCAAACTCCGGTTTACCATTTACGGTGGTAATCAATCACACGTTATTGATTGGTGACGTAAAAATGAATTAAAACAGCCACTAATCCTTACGATTAGATTCGTTCACCAACAAGTCCGATTTGGAAAAAGGGGGAAGTTGAGACCGAGATATCTCAGGAAATTCGCGCAGCGGAAGATCTGAAATTTGAGACTTTCTACACCAAAAATATTCTATTAAACGAAGGTATTCGTGCTTGGATGGCGGCTGAATTGGGGATGTGGCATATCGACTTACCTTAACCCCAGAATTATCCGCTATTCATGATGTTTTTCACGTATCAATGCTTCAGAGATATATTCCCGACCCCAATCACCATATCAAACTCGAAGACTTGGAAGTCAACAAGGATCTTACATATGAGGAACGACCCATAAGCATTCTTGGAAGAAAAGTTAAGACTTTGAGGAATAGAAACATACCATTAGTCCTAGTGCAGTGGAATAAACATGGAGAAAAAGAGTAAACATGGGAACGCGAGGGAGAAATACTAAGCAAATACCCTGAACTTTTTGCAAAATAGGAATAATTTTGGGGACAAAATTTTTAAAAGGTGGGGAGAACTGTAACACCCCACTTTTAGAAAATTGTATTTCATGTTTTTAATACCTGAATTATTCTTGAGCATTAATTTTTTTAAAAAAATTATATTTTCTAGTTTAAAAAAGTAATGGATTCATTAAATTGTAAAGCTAACGTTTTTGATGAAGTTTTAAAATTATTCAGGATAGCCTACTGAGGGGACCAGACTCGATTGCGACTCAATTGACACAAACAAGTAAGAAAAAAAAAGTATGGATTAAATAGATATATAATATTTCTACTTTTGGGCTTAAAGAAGATATAATTTTTTTATGGCTTGGCTCAATCTCATTAAATTATGTGAAGGCCCAAAAGAAGATGATAATAATAATAATAATAATAATAATAATAATAATTATTATTATTAGATGATTGCATGTTGATTTTGAGATTGCATGTGACCTTAGATGATTCTTTTTATCTACTGTAAGATGTTAGCATGTTAATGGGGATTGTTTTAATGGTATTTTTGTGTTTAAAACATGTTGAGGGTCTCAACTATGTCTTTTATAAAAAAAATTGTTGCTGAAAATTCCTATTGGAACTACTCCATTTTACTGAATAGCTTCGGACCCTTTCTAGATTTTAGTTGCTTAAATCCTTTTTCCTAATTGAAGTACTAGAAGTCCTAGATATGTGGTAAAAATTTCAGATTTTTATGAGATTGTTTTGATTTTATATGATCTTCGTAAGAAAGTGTTGTTCAGAGATAAAAACGTCTCATTTTAAGGTGTGTTTGTAAAAATCTCAATAGTCAGATTATTTTGAATTTATGAATGAATTTTTACTGAGTTGTTTTAATACCTCTTGGGTGCCTTAAGAATTTTATCTAGCCACTTTTGGAGTAATATCCTATGTTTAGTGATTTTTTCTCCCAAATAGTGTTTCTCCAGTGAAATCGAACTGTTTTTGTCCTTTATTAGGATGCATGCATAAGATGAAATAAGCAAAAATAAAATATAAAATTTTGGAATATGTTACTACTGACTCTTAAGGTTATGTATAATTTGTTCTTATATTTTTATATGCAATATACGTTTTTCACCAAATTTTAGAAAATGACCTGACATAGGTCTATTCGTAACCTACTTTTCAGCCCACTTGTAAAAAATCACAAGAAAATATCCACACACTGTTTTTAATTGTAAAATTTTATATTATGTGACTATGTGAGGTATGAACCTACTGTACAAATTTGACATTATTTTGAAATAGCTATGCTTGATTAAGAAAATAATATACTGCAGACTGTCTTTTAGGGTGTATAAAGTAGAAAGTGAGTTTACCAAATTATTTTATCTCCTAGTTGGATAAAAAAACTGGAGTTTTATTTTTAGAATGGATGACTTGAACTTGGGATAAACATTACTTGAATTCTTTTATGATGTGTATGTATATACATATAGGATATACATATATATATATATATATATATATATATAGATAA
This sequence comes from Ballota nigra, assembly GCA_947034835.1. Lineage (NCBI taxonomy): Eukaryota > Viridiplantae > Streptophyta > Magnoliopsida > Lamiales > Lamiaceae > Ballota > Ballota nigra. The sequence continues at coordinate 28,921,799 of OX344730.1, forward strand.
ATATGCTTAGATGTTAAAAATAGTAAAACCACATGTGAATACGTTAATAAGATTTAATGTATCACAAAAATAAGAGATGGCTGAATGTGTCCAGTGTTGTGTGAGACAGCTGGACTCTGAGGAAACTATCCCATCAAATCCAACGTCAAGAAAGTGGGTAACTTTTAATATCTTGTGCGTTGGTTAGAATAATTTGTGTGTGTACGAGCAGAAAGATCTTCGGATTATGCACTGTGTGAATTATAGCAAGTCTACGGACTATGCTCTGTGTGTGAATCATGGCTAGTCGACGGGCTAAGTTTTATGAAGTGAGACGGGTCTACGGACTATATCTGTGTGAATTGAGTCAGGTCTACGGGCCTGCCGTGTACCTGGTTGACATGCTTATTAGTCTTTCTAATGCAATTGCATATTATTGTTATCCCACTGGACTTCTCCTCCGGGAGAAGACTCATGATACTACCTTAAATTTTTCAGGTCCTGCAGACGACGAGGTGGACGTGTGATTGACTGGGTTGACTCTACTAAATTAAACTGCTATAAAATAAGTTTATGTGTGAACTAAAGTAGCTATAGTAGAATCTTGCTACCTTGAGTCGAATTTTATAACTATGTATGGATTGCTAGGCCGTTTGGTTGAGTCATTTTTAAATCGCTGGAAGTAATTATGTTGGTATTGGAACTATTTTGCATGTATGATTGGTCTAGCGGTTAATGTGATATTTTAATATGATAAGTTAGTTATAGTAGGAACGCATGCGTGCTAATTTGCTCTTAAAATTATTTCTAAAGTGTTTGACTTAGAAATGTGGGTTTAACACGAGTTAGACACAAGCATGGTTAGACTTTAAAAAAAAAATCATGTCTTTACTTTATAGTCTTCCGCTTGAGAAATAAATATTCATTTTCAACTGCAATTGATAATTAATTTTTCAGAAAATCATTTTTTTATGGTAAATATTGTCTGTCTTTTCCCGAGTATGGCGACGCCATTTCAGGGCGTCACATCATATCCATAATTTTTTAAAATGTCTCATTTGTTAGAATAAATTACCAACTATAATATATAATTATAATTTATGTGAAATAATATGAATAAAATATTTGATTCGCAAAAGCATATTGTTCTTGGTTATAAGACTAAAAAAAATAGCATGAGTGCTTAGGGTGCGCTTGGTTAGCCACTCTTCATTGGTAATGGGAATGCGATTGAAAACTAGTGTAATTATGATGGTTAATGAGAACAAAATCACTACCTCCTCTCCTAAATAAGGTAATCACTACTCCGATTAACCTATAATATTCCTACAATCCTCCTCCTCAATCAATCCCTCATTCCTCCACCAACAACCATTTGTTTTCTATTTCTATTCCAAAGTTGGGGCATGTCACTAGCAATTGAGTCACAATTGTAACAATTATTTCCCCAACATATGATTTTTATTATGGGGGCATAGATGGAAAATAATTTTCATTCTCAGTACCATTGAAGAGTTGTTAATCAAGCGCCTTCTTAATTTACTAAATAAAAGAACATGTACCACACTTTGATAAATTGTATGGTACTACTCTCTGCCATAAGAAAATAAAGTAGCCTTGCATATGTCTATTATGGAAAATCGATAACAATTTAATAGGAAAATTAAAAAACAGAATACCACATAGAGGTATCAAACGAGACCACCCAATTTATAGAGAGGAAAATTGGGCCTATTAGGAAAGAAATTGGGCCTAAGTTTTCTGGCCAACCCAACCTATAATTTTAACAGTAAAAATGTGCAAGTTGTTGACACGAAATCTTTAGCGAATATAACACCCCTTAATTTTAGTTTTTAAAACAGATACGTGAAATGTCAAGAATATTTATTCGTAAATACATCCTTCCATTTCGAGAAAAATCAACCATACATCATCTATACCAAAAAAAATATATCGCTCGCCCTCGTTACTTCATTGTCATGCCGTCATCGCCGTGGGTATAGATGTTCTTTTTCAAAAAATTTGGAAAAAAACACATTCAAAATACTATATTTTTAAAAGACCAGTGCCGAAAATATAGGAATGCATTTTTGACCTAAATATCACAAACCGAGATTTATTGCATTCATATACATTATATTTTCACGATTTGAATATTATTTGCATATTTGTACACACACACACACACAACGCATTTAACACATAATATTAACACTAAAACTTAACATAAGTTCTCAGAATAAAAAAAAAAAAAAAAACCTTAACATTAATACCTCTATCCATGGCGGTTTTGGGCAACGTGGGGATGGAGCGAGACAGATGGTGGAGATGATGTATGGCGATTTAAGAAGAAAATATATATAGTAAGTCATTTAGAAATTTAGGGGATGACAAATACATTCAAAGGGTGGATTATTTTTCAAATTGTTAGGTGGCAATAACCTAAGCTCATTAAAAAATAAGGTTATGACTAAAAGAGAGGCAAATATACTAATTGGCCTAGTTAAATAAGGAATAACCTTGACGACTAGAATTGGCAAAATGGATTAAGCAAGTTGGGTTAGCCCGTCACACCTCACCTAAAAGGAAGAATGAGTTATGATTTTAAAAGTCCATATGAACTATGAAGGCAGGTCTAAATATTTGAACGTTGGCCGTGGGCTTAGGTGCCGTGACAAGCTAAACCCATAATCTTTTAGTTTTTTCTTTTCTTTTTGCATTTAGGTGTGATATTTTTTTTTTCTTTTCAAATATTTATTATTCTTCTTGAAATTTAAATGTCAATTTCAATATATACCAATATAAATAATATCACAAAAAACTTGGATGAGATGTAATACTTTAATTTATTTTTGTGATACTTAATGTAAAAAATATTACAAAAATATATCACTTCTCATGTATTAGACATTCTCATGCAAGATTTCCTTAAATAATTTATACACAATTATAAAAAAAATGTTTGTCATAAAATGTAATATGAATTCATCATTAGACAATGAACACAAATGAGATTTATTTTTTCTCTATTAAAATATGACTATCAATATTCATTTACTTGACACCTCCTAATTTTATGTGAATGTAGACATTCTTTGATTCATTTGTTTAATCAATTTTTGTTTTTGTTTCTATAATTGGATATATTTTAAAACAATCAAACCATTTTATTTCATATTTGTACAACAGAAATATCAACGATATTTAATTTGATGCAATCACTGCCTAAAAAAATTTAATAATTCAATATACGTTGAATTGTGAAAGCTTGATCTTTAGACGATGATTGGATATCTACTTTGTTGGAATTCAAATCATAAACCATTTTTTAGATTGACAGCGATGAAAAGTGCACCACAAATCGGAAGCCTTAGAATAGGCAGATTGTGAATTGAAATGAGGAACATTAATAAGAATTGATGAAAAAAAATGATTCATCATATCTATAAATATATAATACAACAACTTCTTCCTTACATAGATTTGAGCGGGAAACAACTTGGACCGTTGATCGTTATTTCTGATTTTCATTTGTGCCGTCCATTCACTAATATGGTATGTTCATTATTATTTTTTATCAATGATTCCTTAATTTTAGCTTCCATTTCTATCCATATAGTGCCTATATATAATTCTTCTTTCTCTTCATTTTCACCCATTCTCCCTTTTCTTTTCTTCAATTATTTTAAGGAAATCACATTTCGTTCGTGGTTTTTAGTTTGTTCATTTTTTTTAATCGATGAATGTTTTGTTGTTTTACGTATATGCGTAGATAGGTTATTCAGTTTCGTCCAATTGTAATCTTGCAACTGGGATGTTGTATTTCCTTTTGTAATCTTTGGATGTGATGGGTTGTGGATATTTCAATGGACTTCGTTGTTAATTTGTATATAAACAATGTTGTTTTTGTTCTTTCTCTTGAAGGTATGTATTTTTTACTTCCGAGTTTATTTCTATTTTTTGTATTGAGTGATGGTGTTAATAATTCCAATATGTATTTTGCCTTCCTGGATATTGATTTCACCATTTTAGTAGATCCAAAATACTTATTCGTGGTGGGTTTGAATATAATTTGTTCTTATAAGAAACTAGACTAGATAATTAGGAACCGTTCCATTAATATGTGGCCTCATTATATTTGGAAACGTTATAATTCAATATTGATCTTTTCTCTCAAACTGTATATTAAGTATATTATAAAATCTGAACAATGCGTCCACAATTAGTCTAAAAGATAGTATAATCATGGTGAAGTTGCTAACAAATATAATTTTTATTCTATAATATGTATTTAGATTTAATTAATTTAATTTATTATTATTCAAGTTGTTCAGATTATAAATCCTAATCACAATTGAAGCATCAGCTTCGCTGACCATATTTGTCAAAGTGATGATGACAAATAGTCTAATGATAATCTTTTTATGTCAGAAATTAAATTTATTTATAACTATTAATTGTTTATCTGAATAGTAATAATTGTCATGCTAAATGGTATTAATTGTTCTTTGAATATGCTGTAGAATACACGTTGTTGTGTGTTTTCATTATATAAATTAAAACCTGTGGAGTTATGCTTTTATGTAAGTAGGAAAAAAAATTGGCATGATTTGTTCTGCTTATTTGTTGAGGCTCAATTTTATGGTAAACTTCAATATAATTTTTAAATTAATGAACAAATCTGATTGACGCAAAATATGGTACAGTATCAAATTATGGGAGATCAGATTATTGATTCTCTATTAGTTAGGAACATTTCCATAAATATTGCTTTTTTTATAAAAGAAAAATAACCGCCTATATTTTATAATTTTCCTAATTTACATATCCTATTGGCGCGAAATAAGGAAAGATATCGGTTACTTATTCATATTTATCCAAATTAGTGGAGGATTATTGGTGAGTAGAGGTTTGACCTCTTCAAAAATCCTCAGATTATCTGTAGAGCGAATCAATTTAATGCGAGTTATGTGAAATTGATTCTTGAAAAAGATATACAGATTTGTGCATGTATATATATGGATTGAAAGTACCATTCAAAAAAAAATTCCATACAGATTTTTCCACATTTATATAAATAAATTCATTAATATAATTAATTTAAACAAATCGGCTACAATCTTTTTGGCCGTGGCTAAACAAACACCCAAATTTACTATACATACCCCGAAATATTTTAGACAAAAATACTCTTATATCAAATGTCTATATTACCCATATTTCTTTGGTGTAAATAGGATTCACACTATTATAAAACCATACCATCTTGATAAATTTAAAGATACATTTTTTGAAGGTTATTTGTGTGTGGATTGAAACTTTATTATCAAAGCCAATTAATTCTATTTCAATACTCCTTTGGATAAAGATGAATTACTTTAAACTTTAAAGGAATTTTTAAAAGATAAGTTTTGTAACTCAGTGAACAAGAATCTTCTATTCGGTAAAGTTTTGTATAACTTTTTAATAAAACAAATTATTTATGTAATGTAGACATATGTTATTGAATTATAATGCTTTCTAATATATTTTACATTTCCTCTGATCTTTATAAATTGATGAAATTGCTGATAGAGAGGTTAACTCTTATGATAAAACAAAAATTGAGCAAGCATCATATTTATTCTTTTACTTATAACTTTTCATGAAAATTTTAAAATCATATTTGCTAAGTTTAATGGTTTCATAGATAATCCACATTTCCAATACGTATCTATATTTATATTTAAAAACCAAGTGAATTCTTGGGGAAAATTTGCACTTTTGATTATAACAGAATACTTTTGATACCTATTTGTAAAAGTGATAATTTATTTAATAGTTTTGGTTAAATATGCTAAATTTCAGGACTATAACCGTAATATTACCACATTCTATTGGACCAAAACTTCAAGTTATCCATTTTCTTTGGACCAAAACTGCAATCTTTTGGGGCCAAACGTGTCGAATAAAACTACAGGACTAAAAATGTTAAAAAGGATCGTTTCAAAATAGACTCATTCTCTTGCGACCAAAAGTGTAATTTACTTGAATTGTTAGTATTCATATCTTATTTAATTTTATTGTTGTGTATAGTTTTAAGTGGATACCAAACTTTACTTTTTTCGTAATTATTTTGATTATTTATTTTCAATAAATTTGTGTTTTTTTTATATTTTATATTTAAAACTTAACAACCATATTATACCTGGCACCACAACTTAAAAATTACACCACACTTTTATTAAATACATTTACTATTTAGAAATTGTTTATTCATAAGTTTTGTTGGTGTTGTTTGTAATTATTTCAGATGTTGATGTATTCATCATTTTTGTAGATGTCGTTTGTAAGTATTTAAGGTGTTAATGTATTCATAATTTATTAATTAATGGGCGAGTATATTTAGCGGTGGATGTATTTAATAAAAAAGTGGGTGAAAATATCTTTGACATATAAGTGATAATCACATATATGGAACATTTTACAAATCGTATTGACCTAATATTTGTCAAAATTAATATTAATAATAATATAATTGATAATCATGTGGGTATAATTTTTCTTATATCTTATTAAATGAAATCAAAATTTTATCTTAACTATTATTATATAATTAAAATTATTTAATTATTTTATCAGTTAGAATTACACTTTATAAATAGTATATTTTCTGTAGAGAAAATTTACATTTTATATATTTAATATTATGGTATATATATTATATTTAAGAACTCAAAAGTCAATAGATGTACAATTAAAAAGAAAAAATATTCACTATTTTATTTAATTGATTGCATATTATACTTGGACTACTCATCGAAATTTTTAAGATTTGCTTGAGTATAAATTATTATTCATAATTCAAATGAAAAATAATCACATTACATGTCCAAATGGAACATTAATGTGGTGAAGGTCAATACAGATCCATCCATTATTGAAAAATATTCAAGTTCATTTAAGGATGAACATGTAAGTTTTTTTCTATTTTAATAGTTTAGCTATATGATTCAACACTATTGCAATCATTTTTTAAGATCAACAACGTCAATATCATATGAGATTAATTTACTTTGGAGAAGTTGCATCATCACATGTAGAATCAACCTACAAAATAAATTTTAAATTTACATAGTTAATATATGATTTTTTTTAATTTTTTAATACCATAAAAATATTTATTTAAATAATATTAATATCTTTGAACTCTTTGGACTATTCTCAAAATTACCTTTGGGAATGACTTAGGATATTATGATTACAATCTATGCACATACAATACCCTATAGACTACCTAATAATAGTTTCCATTTTTTTATGGCCTTTGCTTAGATGTTGTTATTAAATCTTGACTGTTCATTTTTGTATTAATATATTCATGATACATTTAACTACTATTCCTTAGATCTAATCTTGGCCGTTTATTTTTTTCAAACAAATCTTTAATGTGAATCAGTTCTTGAAATGTTTAAAAATAATATTGATTTTACTACTACGTAAAAAAAAATCTAAATCCAAAATCAAATATGTAAACTTTTTAAGACAGAATATAAAGTGAAACTGATTTATACACGGACCATTTTAAAGGGTATGAATTATTTCACTAAGGAGTATTAGTTGTGGAGGGTACAAGTTATTTTTACTAGAGAGTATCAGTTGATGGGTACGAAATGGTATGAATTGTTACAACAACACTAGAGAGTATCAGTTGATGGATACACAGTGGTATGAAATTATTGATATTATATTTCTTTTGGAAGCATATCTTTTTTTTCTCTACTGAAACTGTAAATTTTAGGTTTTTAGTGTAAACCTGTGTCGAGTGTAATCTTTTTTGGAGATGAATCGAATTTTATTATATTGAATTACTGGATATTTTTCCCAAATTCTTATCAATACATGTTTATTGGTGGCATGAATTTGTGCATGTTTCTGCTCACTAAAGCTTGGTTTAAATTTGATAGAGTGTTGGATTTTATAAAGATGATTAAATTATTTTTAACAACTATAACGGTTTTGATAACAGAGTAAGAATGATTTTTGTTTTTTGTGTACCAAGATTGTGTGCTTGATAGGAAATAATTTTTTAAGGACTATAACTTAAGGGTGATGGCAAAATTAGGATGTTAACTCACTAGATGGATAATTCAAGAACAACAATTTTAAAAGTCATAAATTGAAGTAAAAAACTAAAACCAAGTCGGGCTAATTGACTTGAATTCCTATTGAATTTGGGTTGGTTTGAAATGTTAGTGTGATAGGTCCAATTTATACCCTATTCCAGGAGTAAATTTTATGAAAATGGTTAATGATAAACTCACTAGTACAAAAGTGGTCTAAGAGAGCTGTTATATTTAAACTTAGAAAGCGGTTAAAAACGCTCTCTAAGAAACAGCTATCTAAGTCTAAGAGAGCGGTTTAGTAAACGCTGTGCAAAGTAGGAACTAAGACAGCGGTTTCGAACCGCTGTCCAAGAGAAACAACTAAGACAGCGGTTTTTAACCGCTTTCCAAGTGCAACACTTAGACAGCGGTTATAAACCGCTATCCAAGCTCCACTCTTAGACAGCGGTTATTAACCGCTCTCCAAGAGCTTTTTTTTTTTTTTAGTTATTAACCACTTTTCAATTATATATATATATATATATATTCAATTATATATATATATATATATATATATATCTATATATATATATATATATATATTTTAATAAACCTGCTAATATATTCAAAATTACCAAAACACATATACTAATATTTATTCGTAACATCAAATAAATATAATATAATATCCAATAACATGAAATATTCATCACAAATTAATATATAAGTTACATGCTACCAAAAGTTATAATAATGTTTACAAGAATCGATGGTAAAGATACACAATCCAATCCATTTTCCATTTCTCCATTCTAGAGTGGTTGTAAAAAGGGATCCGAGGCCTATGCACAAACTGCAATTTACATTGAAAATTTAATTAAATAATAAGAATTCTTTATTCAATCAATAATATTTGAAATAAATCGATAAATCGACTTACATCATCAGGAATGGTCGTTTGAGAAGTCAAGATAATATCTTCAATGTAGCAACACACAAAATGTCTACAGTGATTGTCATCTTTCTGTCTCGGAACCTATTGATTAACAAATTACAATCACGTACTACAACTATAATTATTTTCTATTGATTTGAAAATTTTCTAAAGTAATTTACCTTAATTCTAACATTTTAATACTAATTAACATGCACCCTAAAACAATTTCATCTAAAATTCTAACATATGAATCCTAACATGCATTCTAACAATTTCATCTAAAATTATTCCTAAAGCCTTCAATATTTCCCAATCTATAAACCTCTTGAAACAAATTCTAACATTTTAATACTAATTAACATGCACACTAAAACAATTTCATCTAAAATTCTAACATATTAATCCTAACATGCATTCTAACAATTTCATCTAAAATTATTCCTAAAGCCTTCAATATTTCTCATCTATACCTCTTGAAATAAAGTCTAACATTTTAATACTAATTAACATACATCTAAAATTCTAAAAAATTATAATATGTCCATCTAAAATTCTAACAAATTCTAACAATTTCATCTAAAATTCTAACAATTTCATTTAAAATAATTTTAACATATTAAACCTAACTTGCAACAATTTCATCTAAAATTAATCCAAAACCTTCAATTAACCAATATGTTTCACCAATAACATACATACATATATATACATATTTATACATGTTCATATATATATATATATATATATATACATATTCATACATTATATTTTTATTTATTTGAAGTTCAATTCATACATATTCATATATATATATATATATATATATATATATATATACATTTTTATACATTTAAAATACATATTATATACATACCTGGAGGCGGCGGAGAGGCAGCGGTGGAGGGCGGCGGTGGCTCGTCGCGTCGAGGGAGGGCTGGGCGGCAGCTGGCGGCGGACTGGGCGGCGGATTGAGTGGAAGAGAGGCTGGGTGGCGTCACGGCGGCAGGGGAGGAAGGCTACGGTGGTGGCAGTGGGGGAGGAAGCTTCGACGGCGGCGGTGGGGGGAGGAACCGCGTCGTCTGGTGTTTGGAGGAAGAAAATCGCATCTGAATTAGGGATTTTCGTGGTCAAAGAGGGTTAAGTAGTGGTCAAAGGCTAAGACAGCGGTTAATAACCGCTATCCAAGTAAAACACTAAGACAGCGGTTAAAAACCGCTATCCAAGTTCCACTTGGACAGCGGTTCAAAACCGCTCTCTAAGTCAGCACTTACATAGCGGTTATAAACCGCTCTCTTGCATCCCACCTCTTACACAGCGGTTTTAAACCGCTCTCTTAGACTAACTCTTGGACAGCGGTTAATAACCGCTGTCTTAGCTTTTTTTTTTTTTTTTTTTTAATATAATTATGTAAAACCGCTCTCCTAGCTTTGTTTTGGAGAGCGGTTTTTATAAAAGCTCTCCAAGTATAGCTCTCCAAGTCCAAATGTGTAGTAGTGACTTATCATGAAACTGTTTTAAAATATTAAATATTATAAATAAAATATAAAAAATTTAATGAGAAGTATCGTTAATTCGAGTTCAAGAAAAAAATTTGGTATATCTTTAAATTTTTTTTTAGATTTTTAGTTTTATAATTAAAATTTGGTAATTTTTATAGTTTAAACAATGTAACAAAATCCGGTTGTGCGAAGCACGGGATTTACAATCACTAGTTAATTAAATAGAGGAGGAATATGACTAAAATTATATAAAAAAAGTTTAGAACTCAAACCTCCAATAGGTAAAAATGGTTAGCATAACATATATGTATACATCTTAAAAATATAAATCATTTATGAATACTTAACATATGATATTGGTTCGTCCACGAAAATGAAAAATATAAGCAGGGAGAAAATTCTTTAAGAAACTTATTGTGATGTTTTCTTCCGAACTAAAACTTGCAAAAGAAGTCATAGATCAGTTATTTTAGGAAGATGGTAAGAAAAATAGAAAAAGATAAGGGTTGACGATTTTAGGAAGATAGTAAAAAAAAGGATAAAGGCTATGATGTTATCGTTCTCAAAGAGAAAAAGATAGGAGTTGATGATATTCTATGATATAAAAGTCATGACTAATTGGTTTGATTTACACATAACGATGTTTCTAGCTTTGATTTTTTTTTATTCGTAGAGAAAAAAGTTTGAGATTCTTATGTCTCAATTATCCAGTAGATAATCTCTGCAATCAATAAGAATATAAATAAAAAATATGCAGACGAAAAAATATTTTTCTGGTAAGATTATTACATGTATCACACATTAGTCAACATTTCAAAATAGAGAAATTACTAAATTAGATAAATGCAATCTGATAATTATTTCCTAAATCTGATAAATAAAAAAGATCCTAAAACTCAATATAGTCATAACACATCGAATTTAAATTAGTTATGGGTGTCCAAGAAGGTGTCATATAATTAATTGAGTTATATTAAACAAAGACAATGCATTCATAATTGAATTAAAATATAAATTTATTTTCAATCAAACTAAACAATTAATTATTCCCCGAAACCATTATTTTTCGTACTCAATTTAGGTATGCATCATTAAACTTACAAATGTTACTGGTTTTTTCACAAGCATGCATTAATCAAGAAGAACATTAAAAAAATATTGAAATTGTCTTCCACTGTAAATGAAAATTCAATCAATAATTGTGGGCTCGGATAAGACCGAGAAATCCTAGCAAGATGATGAGTAAATAATTGACATTACACCAAATAAGTCGTACATAAAATTCAATATTCGAGAGTAAGATATTCGGCAAGCCGTCGCAAAATTTTGAAAAACCAAATCATCAATCTAGGATGATTTAATAGCATTATAGTTGAGCTCAACATATACCTCCACGACTCACACACAACACACACAAATTTTTATCTACAAGAGAGCTTCATATAATTCCATCAATTCTCATTCACCAACATGGAATAACTCTGAAACCACAATAGTACGACACGGAACAAATGAACATTGATCAGGTCACAAAGGATTATTCCAATTCTCATTTGAGAGGACTCTCTTTGAAGAACATCGCTCCATCTTTATCTTCATGAAGGCTGGCAGAGGTTTGTGCCACTTAGTACTACCATCAGTTCCAGTCTGACGAACAACCGATTGTTTAACCTTCTGTCACTCTCCAAACCTGCTCCTAGTCGTAACCACCACCTATTCCATTGTTGTACGCCCATGATCCCATTCAAGTTACTATGTTTCGTGTCTTCCAAATTCATCACATATATTAGCATAGACCTAACCATTCAATTCAAAATCATTTAGTATTTGCATGATCACTTCTGACGTTGTATGACCTTTACCAACTATCTTGATATTTCCTGGTATAAATGGGCCAATCTCTAACATGTAGCAATAAACGACATTCAAAGAATACATGCCAACCTTTTTTTGAAATCCTCAACGCAAAACAGACATACTCTATTTATATTGAGATGCATACAAAATAAATTACTTTTAGTTGGGAGACTTCCCTACACACTCTCCTTTTACACATTCCACTTTAGGTGTCACCTTCAAACCTCATATTCTCCATCAATCCCCATCCACATGCTTTAATAAATTCTTACAAATGTAGTATGAAAAATGCATATTCATGATCAAAAGGGTTATGTTCAGATGCATTTATTCTCAAATTTATATAAATGTAATAAGAAAATTAAATTAAATTGTAGTGTGGTACTATAATTAACATTTGAATAAAATATACTTAAATAAATTGAAACATAATAGTACTTGCTGTATAAATATCACACTGGGATTCTCAATAAATTCTTAAGAATGTTCAATGAAAAAAACTGTAAAACCAACTAATTGTATACTAACCAATCAGCTTTTATAGGCGGGAGACAAATTTTGGATGGGATTGTAATTCTTAACGAGCTGATCGACGAAGCAAAGAAATAAAGGCTCAAAAGATTTCTATTCAAGGTGGACTTCGCTAAAGCTTACGACACCATTGAGTGGAGTTTCTTGGATGACATGATGAAGGGTCTGAATTTCTCTCTCAGCTGGAGAAAATGGATTTCCGAATGTGTTTCGACTGCATCTGCTAATGTTCTTGTTAACGGGAGCCCGTCTGGTTTTTTTAACCTTGAAAGGGGAATTAGGCAAGGGGACCCTCTTTCCCCTTCCTTTTTCTCATAGTAGCTGAAGGTTTGAGTTTGCTTATGGAGAGGGCTGTGGAATTGGGAGCTTATGAACCGGCCAGAGTGGGAAAGAATAAAACCAGCGTGTCTCATCTTCAGTATGCGGATGACACGATATTTTCGTGCACGGGGAAGACGGAGAACGCTGCTGCCATTAAGTACATCCTCCGAAATTTTGAATTAATGTCAGGGTTATATGTTAATTACCAAAAGTGCAGCCTGCTGGGGATTAACATGGAAGCAACACACTTCAATGAATGGACAGCTTTTCTAAATTGTGGGGTAACTTCTAATCCTTTCTCATATCTTGGTATTAATGTTGGAATAAATAATAGGGTGTCAAATGCATGGAGTAAGCTGGTTGATAAGGTTAGAGGCCGTTTGCAGGTTTGAAAAGAGAAGCATTTGTCTTTTGGAGGGCGTATCAATCTAATCCAGTCTGTTTTGTCTGCATTACCAATTTATTGTCTCTCTTTTTACTTGTTACCCAAAAAGGTGATTCACGAGCTTACGAAAGTTCAATGTAATTTTCTTTGGGGGGGGGGAGTGAGGAGAAATACAAAATTCCTTGGGTTAGGTGGGGTGAAGTATGTAAAGATAAAGATAGGGGAGGGTTGGGGATTAGGGATTTAGGAGTTTTCAATAAAGTACTCATTAGCAAGTGGGTTTGGAGATTTCTTGAGGAGGGGGATATGCTATGGGTTAAGGTAGTGAAGTCCAAATATGGGGAGAATCTTGTAACTATTGGCAATTATTTGATGGAGGATAGGGGGAGGGAAAGACGAGGGAGGGGCTATATATCGGGTTGGTGGAGAGATATTTGTGAGGTTTTTTGGGGAGAGGAGGGTGATAGGTTAAGAAGAGAATTCGTGAGAATAGTGGGCAAAGGAGATAGTACTAGGTTTTGGGATGATTGGTGGGTGGAAGACAAGGCGTTGAAGGAAAAATTTCCCAGAATATATAGATTAAGCGAAGCTAAGGAAGGGATAATATTTGAGATGGGGAAATGGGAGGGGGAGGAATGGAAGTGGGATTTGAGGTGGAGACGGGCTTTGAGAGATAGAGATATCGATTCGATTAACACTCTTATGTCTTCTCTTAACAGGATAAAGATGGAAAAAGATATAAAGGATTTCTGGAAATGGGCACCTGCATCCAATGGAATCTACACTACTACGGAGGCATATAAAAGGAGGACGAGGGTTGATGAACCAAAGAGCCTGGAGGACAAAGCATGTTCGAGGTTGTAGAAAAGCTACGCTCCAAGGAAGGCACAAGCGATAGTTTGGAAAGTTCTAAAAATGAGGCTACCTACACGACCAAATCTCAAGACACGGGGGATAATTCCTACAAATGGGGAAGTGCAATGTGAAATATGTGGTAAAGAAGAAGAAACTATCCAACATCTTTTCTTCTCCTGTGAGTTTGCAAGACAAATTTGGGATAAATGCTACTTATGGACGGGGACGCTTATGGCACCGCACCACAATCCGACACGCAACCTTCTACAACACGGTGACTTGCTAGATTCGTAAAGAAGATTCAAGACATCTACAACCCTTTGGATTGCGGTCGTCTGGGTTTTATGGAATACGAGGAATGATGTCATATTCAATGGGATGGAGCCAAATGTGAATAGAGTCTTTTCAGAAATCAAGTCGAGAGTTTGAACATGAATTGGAGTAAAAGAAGAATGTTTCAAAAAATAAACTTTGCCAGATTGGAATAGAAATCCAAGACTTTGTTGTCTAGAGCTGTAATAGAATGGAGTGTGACTAAAGATTACTTTTATTGTAAGGGATGGAGGACCCCTTGTTCTCCAATTCATTATAATAAAATCTTCTTTTACTGTTAAAAAAAAAACCATGGTTAAAAAAAAAAAAAAATCACCCCATCTCTAACAAAATGCGCCATGCATTCAAATTAAACAAATGGATTATATTCAAGTCAAATTAAGCAATTAATGATTTCCCGAAAATGCTATTATTATACTCAAATTAAGTGTGCATTATTAGACTTATGAAATCTCACTAATTAAATTCTCAGATAATATTTTAAGACATCAAATCGAAAAAACAACTCTCAAATAAATACTTACAAATGTACAATGAAAAATCAAATTCATAATCGAATGAGTTACATTCAACATACAAAATGCATCCATTATCAAATTAAACAAATTATTCATTCAAATAAAAATAACATTATGTACTAGCATTCTGAATAAATATCTATAGATTTCCAATGAGAAAAGCCATTAACCGAACTAGCCATTTTCTTAGAAATGTAATGTTATAAAAATCAAATTAAACAATAGAGCTAATCAAATCAAATTTAGAAAATTAATGATTTCCAAACAAAGTAATATAATTAATACTCAAATTCATTACACATTTATTTATATTTCACTAATTGGATCCTCTAATAAATTCTTACATATGTGAAATGAGAACATCAAAACCTGATATAAAATTATATTAACTTCATTAATTTACGATTAAATCAAAGACTCATATAAAATTCTAAAAATTTCATTAATTAAAAAAAATTAAGTTATCTTAAGATTAAGACACGGGTCAAATAACAAAAAACCACGAATCAAATTGCAAATAATGTAAATTAGAAGACCACGGTAACAAAATATCACCCACCCCACCCCACCCCGAAACATAAATCTGGGAGCGCTTATAATATTTCTTTTCTTCTAACCAAGTAGCTATTTCTCGTTTCATTGAAACAACGGAAAAGAGAGGAAAAAAAAAAGAGAAGCCCCAAATTCGCACAGAGGGAAAACACATTCGGTAGACACCGGGTTGGTGTGAGAAATTCTTCTTCGTTGTGAATTTTGAGGAATTTCGTCAAATTCAGTTTCAATGGCTCACAAGCTGCAGCAGCAGCTGAAGGAACTGGGATCGAAGTTGGAGACTCTTCCTGCTTCGAAAGACGCTCTAACTAAACTCTTAAAGGTGAGAGCTTCGTCATTTTACGCGTTGTTTGTGTGCGAATTTTGTCTCTGGAGATTATTTAACCGGCCAGTAATCAATTTGTGTTCGTTTGGGAGTTCCGTTTGTCGATGCATGCTTGTAATTTTGAAAGTTACGGCGAGTTTGCAATTGGGGTTGAATTAGGGTTCGCTCGAGGCGCTCTTCCGCCTTGTTGTTTCTTTAACTGAGTTGGAAGTCGGCGACTTTTTGTTGCAAGGTTTTTATGGTAGTTTGAATTGTAATAATCATAATTTGGGTGCGGTTGAGTTCAATTTACATGTGCATGTGTCTGCATTGTGTAAATTGTGAATTGGTGATAATTGGGGTTGAATTAGGGTTCCTTTTAGGGACTTTGGACGATTTATTAAGTCTCCCCTCTTCCTTTTGTGAAAAATAAATTATTTGGTTTTTTATTTTTTTTAAAGGGGAGAACTGTAGAAAATATCAGTCCTCTCTATAATTTTAATTAAAGTTTAATATTATTCAAAATGATTCTCCTCCTGCCATTTTTTTTTAACTTTGCTACAATTTAAAATGAACAGTAAAAACAATTTGTTGTTTTTATGTGAGGAAGTTCTCTCAGTAGCTTTATTCTATGCCTTTCACAATATTGTGAGGGTTAATACCTGTTGGATATATGAGGGAAACTATTTGAGTCTGAAATTTGTTATCTTTTCAGATTTACTTCATAAATTCCATATATAGAAGCATGTACGAAGGGTAGGAAATCAATTAGATTGTATATGTGCTTGGCTATGTAGGCGAATTAGTGAAAACAAACTGCACATAATTATGTAGGATTATATTAGTTCAGTTTCTCTTTTCTGTTCTAAGAGATACCCCATAAGTTTAAAGAAGAAATAGATCTTTGGGATATATTTTGCATGCTGGACAGTGCTGGCTTTTTAAATTTTAACTTTGGAGTAGCTGTAGTTTCTCTTTTCTGTACTAAGTGCAGTTTCTCTTTTCTGTTCTAAGAGATACCCCATAAGTTTATTGAAGAAATAGATCTTTGGGATATATTTTGCATGCTGGACAGTGCTGGATTTTGAAATTTTAACTTTGGAGTAGCTGTAGTTTCTCTTTTCTGTACTTAGTGCAGTTTCTCTTTTCTGTTCTAAGAGATACCCCATAAGTTTATTGAAAAAATAGATCTTTGGGATATATTTTGCATGCTGGACAGTGCTGGCTTTTGAAATTTTAACTTCGGAGTAGCTGAAGTGATGGAATGAGATTCTGAATTTTGGTGATTACTTAGTATGAGGTTACCTGGATGGACAACTGATTGAATTCGAACTGCCTTTCCTGCAGCAAGGTGTTACATGCCTATCTGAATTAGACCAGTCACTACCAAAACCAGTGCTGGAGGCGATGGACCCTTTCTTGAATGCTATTGTGAAGCCAGAACTATTGAAGCATGATGATCGAGAAGTAAATCTTTTTGTTGCTGCGTGTATTTGCGAGATAACTCGTATTACTGCACCTGAGGCTCCTTACGAAGACGATGTTTTAAAGGTATGTCTTCCTTCAATAGAATAACTAGCTAAGGGAGATAACAAATTAAGTGTGTGCTTGGTTTTCCACCTTTGGTCTATTACAGGATATTTTCAAGTTGACCGTGAGTACTTTCAGTGGCTTAAGTGACACCAATGGCCCATCATTTGGGAGGAGAGTTGTCATTCTTGAAACCTTAGCACGATACAGATCATGTGTTGTTATGCTTGATCTTGAATGTGATGATCTCATAAATGAAATGGTTAATACTTTCTTTGCTGTCGCAAGGTATGGACATTTTGCTTGGACACTATTTCATCAGAAGCAAGTTAATTTCATATTGTTCATTCCAGCTTATCCTCTGTCTACTTTATCTTGGTAGCATTTATATTGGCATGCTTGATCAATACCATATGGTTCTCATGTTCTCCCTTTTGTTTTGTCCTGGTGGTGAGGGTGAGTGGTGGAGAATGGTTATGCCTTGTAATTGATGTAGTCATCCGTTATGTTTGTATTCACGGGAAAGGGATCTCTCATCCATTACCTCTCCCTTATCAATATAATTCTGTTTCTTAAATTAAAAAAGAAATATAGGTGTCTATCTTGCAAAGTTTGTAAAGATATGGTAAAAGAGGAAAGACACATGGACGAGGTAGTGAGTACCACACGTTATAATTGAACCTGCTTTAAAACCAAGAATAAACATAATAATGCTAAGTCACAATCAGAAAAATCTGAATTTCATTTTTCATTCTTCCAATTCTTATACTGTAAAAGAAACTCAGATAGTGAATCATCAATTCTGATAAAGTCTAGGAATTATGGAGAAGGTAATCTGAAAGTGGGTTGGTGGTTAGTACAAATGTTGATATCTTATTTTATGAGGTTTACCATTTATATGGGATGGAGTGGGTGTATACCATTTTTAACAAAAAGCTAAACTAAGATATGCTAAAGTTCTTTGAAAGTTGTGAAAATATTCTGCCCTTTAAGAATTGTATTTATTGGATTGATGCCATTAATAATTGTCTTGGAAGGAGGAAGGCTGCCTGCTTGACATAGTTGTTCTGGGCTTTACTCAGTTGATGTAATTCTTGTTTTCACCTTCAGAGACGAGCACCCCGAGAATGTTTTGACATCAATGCAAACAATCATGGAGGTTCTCTTAGAGGAAAGTGAAGAAGTACCGGAGGGCCTTTTACTTACATTGTTGTCTGTTTTAGGCCGTGATAAGGAGGTAAACATCCCTTTCCTTACTCAATTTAATGGATTTTAGTGCCTTCTCATACCCTTCTTTTTTAACAGGGTATCACAAGGGCTGCACGAGAGCTTGCTATGAATGTGGTAAAGCATTGTGCTGGAAAACTGGAACCTGGCATAAAGCAATTTCTTGTATCCGCAATGTCAGGGGACACCAGCTCTCCGAAACCTGAGATTGACTACCATGCTGTACTTTATAATATCTATCGCTCTTCTCCTCAAATATTATCAGGAGTTGTTCCGTATCTTACCGGAGAGCTACTGGTGATTATTTCAACTGCTTACATATGTTCATTTTTACTTATCCTTATTGTTGCAAATGTTTGACAATGATCTGGTTTCCAATATTGACATAAACAGAGTGATCAATTAGACACTCGTTTGAAAGCAGTGAGGCTAGTTGGTGACCTGTTTGCCCTGCCTGAATCTTCTATTTCTGGAGAATTCCAGCCTGTCCTCTCAGAGTTTCTGAAAAGGCTGACTGATAGAGTGGCAGAGGTCAGAATGTCAGTTCTTGAGCATGTAAAGACTTGTCTTCTAGTGGATCCTTTCAGAAACGAATCTACTCAAATAATCTGTAAGGAAGTCTAGTCCAATTTCCCAAGATTATGGTTTTATGGTCTTCAATCCTAATAATGTTAATCAATTTCCAGCTGCTCTTCGTGATCGGTTGTTGGACTATGATGAAAACGTTCGTAAACAAGTTGTCTCTGTGATCTGTGATGTGGTATGCCATGCCCTCACAGCCATACCAGTTGAAACTATTAAGCTGGTTTCAGAACGCCTTAGAGACAAATCTGTATGTGTTCCTGTCTCTGCCTGTTTCATCATTCTTACCATTCATTCTTGCCATATCTCCTGCAGTATTGTGACAACTTCTGTTGCTTCCAGCTTATTGTTAAAAGGTATACGATGGAGAGGTTAGCTGACATATATAGAGCAACTTGCACGAATCAATCTAGTGGCTCCTCTGAGAATAATGAGTTTGATTGGATTGTGGGGAAGATTTTGAGATGCTTCTACGATAAAGATTTCAGGTAACTCATTGTTGCAACACATTTACTTTTTTTGGTCTGCAAAATTTATGATGAATAAAAATAAAAATAAAAAGTACAGGTGATTAACTTCCACTGTAGGTTGTTTGGTTTATATTGTCGAAAATTATCACCACGAGGGAGGAAGCTCCTTAAATTTTTTATTTCCCCTAAAATTAATCCAATAAGCTTGTGGAATGGAGACAAGTAAAGAGAACTGGCTGCACTTTATTGCTGGGTAAGATATTTTAACATTCTTGATTTGTGATTTCTGATGTATCATATTGCCTCCTTGCAGATCAGACATAATTGAGCCCATCCTCTCTCTATCGTTGTTCCCAGCTGATTTTTCTGTAAAAGATAAGGTGAAAAAGTGGGTTAGTATTTTCTCTGGGTTCGACAAAATTGAGGTTAAGGCTCTTGAGAAGATATTAGAGCAAAAACAAAGGTTTGTGTAACTGCTACTTTTTACATACTCTTTTTTTATCTCTTTTGCTCGAGGTTTGCTATCATTAAATCTATTAAATCTTCATTACACGCAAATTCAATCTTATGGAGTAAACGATGTGGTGCAGGTTACAACTGGAACTGCAGAAATACCTTTCCCTCAAGCAGTTACGTGAGGTAATACTTGGTTCTGGATTTTCCATCTTTGACTACTGGAAATATTTGGCAGGATCTTTTGATGAAAGTATTATCTTTGTTTATTTACAGGAAGGTGATAGTGCTGATACCCAGAAAAAAATTGTGTTTTGCTTCCGTGCCATGTCCCGCTGTTTTACTGATCCTGCAGAAGCAGAGGAAAAGTTTCAGATTCTTGACCAGTTAAAAGATTCCAACATTTGGAAACTTATTGCGGAACTTCTTGATCCTAACATTAGCTCAGTTCAAGCTAATAGTTCGCGGGTGAAGTTTTATTCTGATAATGGCGTTGTTTTTGTGTTTCCTTTTAATTTATTATTTCCCTTTTATTTACTCATGAACTAAACTTAAACATGCTTCCAAAATCAAACAAGGGTTCCTCAGTCTTTATTGATGGCATGCAGGATGATTTGCTGAAAATCCTTGGTCACAAGCATCAAGTCTATGAGTTCATGAGCGCTCTTTCATTGAAGTGTTCCTATCTTCTGTTTGGCAAGGATCATGTCAAAGAACTTGTTCTGGAGGCTATTGTTCACAAGTCCTCTGGAAACAATGACTTAATTTTGTCCTGCATGACTATTCTTGTGGTGGGCAATCTCTTTCTTTATTTGTTTTGCATACATGATATATTGATGACTGCTAATAGTGATACCTCGACTTTTCATTTGATTGATGGTTGTTTGACTTGGCTATTTAATAGTGGGATCAAATAGCTTATATATATATATATATAGATCTGACTTGAATAGTCCCTGATATATCTCGACTCTTGAGTGTGACTCAATATGTCACAAAATGACTGGTTGGAACTTTGTTATCTGGGGATGCAAAAAATCCTTCTAATACATGTTTTTGTTGGGCTGGATCAAATTCTTCAAATAAACTTTTGAATTGTGAAGCACATCAAGTACCTTGTATCCCTTTTTTGCTTAAATATTTGTTGATGGTTTATAATTTAATCTTCTACATGAAAAGATGAAAACCTGAGTAATATTATTATTTACACTATCTATTTGTTGCAACAGTGGAGGTTAATATCATGCCAAATTCTTTTGTTACCACTGGATATGTATTGGAAAAGATTGATTTACTTTGACATTCTTGAAGACTACTTATATCTCAGGAGTTGATATCATATAATCTTAATATTTGAAATTTCTTTCTGATGGGTCATGCCTTGGGCTCTCAGATTCTTGCTCGATTTTGTCCTTTGCTGCTTCGTGGGATTGAAGAGGACTTGGTACATTTTCTGGAGGATGACAATGAAATAATAAAGGAAGGTACTTTGCATATCCTTGCAAAGGCTGGGGGAACTATCCGGGAACAACTCGGTGTCTCATCAAGGTTTGACTAAATCAATTTTTCTCTTGATTATTCTGCCCCCTCCTCCCCCCTCCTTTTCTGCTGAAGCATTATAATTTTCTTACAGATCATTACATCTTATTCTTGAGCGCATTTGCTTTGAGGGTAACCGGAGGCAGGCCAAGTATGCTGTTCATGCCTTGGCATCTGTCACAAAAGATGATGGACTCATGTCACTCTCCGTTCTTTACAAGGTTCTCGTCACCCTTACTTTCATTTATTATCGTCTCATCATCTATATAATCTTTGATTATACTTTCAGATCAGTTTTTGTTATTCTGTGTTGCTAAATTTTGATTATTCTGTATTCCCCCTTTTTGTTTTGTTCGTATCAAATGAATAGAGGCTTGTTGATATGCTTGGAGAAAAGGCAAATTTGCCGGCTGTACTACAGTCTCTTGGGTGCATAGCACAAGCTGCTATGCCAGTCTTTGAAACAAGAGAAGACGAGATTGTAAAGTTCATTCGGGAAAACATACTGGAGCTTGGACATGTATGACTTTTCAAATGCACAAGAACTTCATGATCCATTATTCTCTTTGTTATTGCAGCTTTTCTGAAAAATGCTTCACTTGCAGATAGCAGAAGATAAAGCGCCTGATTGTTGGGATGATAGAAGTGAACTTTGTTCCTTAAAGGTTTTTTCTGCTGCACACTTTTATATCATCTCTTGATAGTGCAGCTCTTGGAGAATCAGTATGGGCTAATGGCCATGGATTGTCTCTGCAGATTTTTGGAGTGAAAGCTCTGGTCAAGAGCTATTCACCTGTTAAGGATGCTCACCTTCGTTCTGGAATTGATGGCCTAATTGACATCTTGAAAAATATACTCTGTTTTGGTGATATCTCTAGGGAGATTAAATCAAGGTAATATGGCTGTCTTTCTCTAAAGGGTTCGTTAAGGAGGGCGTGGGTTATGGTCTTCTTATTTGCTCAAGTTCTGTTTAACATTTTTCTGGTATTAATATCAGTTCTCTTGTCATGTTTCAGTTTAGTTGATAGGGCTCACCTGAAGCTTGCTGCAGCAAAATCTATTCTTCGCCTTTCAAAGTATTGGGAGCACAAAATTCCTATTGATGTCTTTTACCTTACACTGAGAACGTCAGAGGTAGGGTTCACTTGATTGGAGTATGTGGTTTTTTGTAACATGAATTTTCTAATTCTTAATACCATAAGTTGATTTGAGTGTGGTTTTCTTGTTACTTCATCCTTTTGCTTTGCAGGATGATTTTCCTGAGGTAAAAACATTACTACTCAACAAGATTCATCAATACGTCAAGGATCGGGCTTTAGACCCCAAGTATGCTTGTGCTTTCCTGCTTGATATTTCACCTCAGCAGGCAGGTGACGAAGAGGTAAATAGTACTTAATGCTAGTTTCTTTTTTCCAAACCCATTTCCATTCTCAATTCTTTCTCTGAAATGAAACCTAATATTGATCGCGTATCAGATATATTTTCCTCAACCTTTTCCAAAACCCTTCCCCCTGAACACCCAAAATAAATCCAAACACACTCCTAAGTTTTCATTGTATCTAATTGCCTGGTTTCTTAGTGTATTAATACCACATATGACATAGTATAAGTTCTATTCTACATATGCATTACATACCATTATCCTAAATTATTTGGCAGAACAAACGCAATCTGAATGACATTATCCAAATGTATCGGCAAGGAAGGGGCCGCCAGCTATCTTCAAGGACTGATACAAATTCCCCTCCACACAATCCAGAATACATGCTCCCACATGTGGTGCATTCTCTTGCTTATCATCCTGCATTTCCTAATGTTGATGAATGCAGGGACGTCAAAACATATGAAGGAATGTACAGGTATATTAGATTGGCAATTATATATTGTTAAAATTAAGTTTAAAGAGATCAAGAAAATAACACACAGTTGTAATTTTATTTTGGAGAGTTATTGTAATTATTTGGTCTCAGCAAGAGTAGTACTTTGAAGCTAGTATTCCCCATCCCACTCTTTGAATTGATCTACAATGGGTAGATCTATAGGACATGCACAAAGTCGTCAATATAGAATTATAATGGTTATGCTTTGCGCTTCATCATTTCCCCATGTATTCTGCTTTTCCTTAATTTACGTATATCTTTTAGTTCAGTTAAAGAAAAATATACATGAAAATCCAAAGCTAATTAATACAGTCTAGCAATATTGGTCCAGTCAGAGAACTGAATTATCATTTCAACTTAACATTTATGAGTCAAGTTGCTTGCTGCATGCTCAATTCTTTGGTCGAAGAAATTAGTTTTTTACTCTTATATGCTTTAAACTTTTACTTGGTACTCCACTAATAATTGTTTAATGGTCCTAAAAATCCACCAGGACAAACTGGCTTAGATGCAACAACCTAGATGATAGAGGATTTGATTTGATTAATCAGGGTATATGATAATATGCATGATATAGCTGACGTTGTCGTTAGGGTGTTAATAAGAAGTTTTAATTGATAAGCTCTGTCGAATATGAGTTATGACTCCAACGATTAATATTTGGAGCTCATAATGGCCTTTGCAATTTTCAAACAACGTCACCGCTAAGTGCCAAATATTTCAGTCCAAAGGAGAGAAAATCATACCCTATTCAGACAATCAATGAATAGTAACAAAAACGTAGAAGGTGAATGTTACTCAGAATATATTTTGCTATATAACTGAAAGCTTATGATGATTAACCTCAGTAACATCTCAAATGCCTGTAAACTCAATGTCTTGTAACATGATTTTGACATGCCATTAATTTTCTATGTGCCATAAATACTAAGATGACATTATAAATTTATGAGTAAGGTACTACAAAATTGCGAAGTTAATTGCTCATCTTTAAACTGACAGTTAACAAGGTCTGTCCCATCATACTTGAAATAGCAAATTGCGATCATGTATTCACTAAAGAAGTGTGCATTATCAATTTATTGGGTTTTCAGTCCTTTAAGATAGATATTTAATTATAAATTGTTATGTGCGTCCGTATTTTTTGTTTCCGAATGTGGATTATTTACTCACTAACACATATAAGACATATCTGAAATTTCTCTCCAACTATTATGCCAAATCAGTGATGCGACTTACGCACACAAGATATATTTAATCCCATTATTATATTTCTTGATATAGCTTTGTGTGAAGCTGAAATTTTATTTAGTATTAACTTGTCGTTTAATGCAATTGAGTGTGCGCCTTTTTTGTCCTTTTGGTGATGTGTCCTTAAGCTTAAGGCATCATTTTACCTCGGGTCAATTTGCACATTTATTAGACGCAGAGAACGTTTAGAGAAAGGAAGGCATAACTTATACACTTACAGAAATCGTACACTTGTTATTAAAAAATTATGGAGTTCTATTTTTTTTTTAGATAATCAATACAGGTTGGTGATTTAGCAACCTTCCTGATTATTTCTAAATCTTAAATGCGCTAACACGTGGTTGGCATATGTTATTTTTTTTTATAATATTTTAATTCATGTTTTGAATTAATTTGCGTAAGATTTTCTTGGCTGCTACGTGCTCAGAATGGTATTTAGACTTGAAAAACATTTATTGAGATAACTTATGATTGAAAAATTGGTAGAAAAGAGCATGTCAGTTATCCATTTAAGATTATAAAATATGCTTTTTTTGCGTGTTGCTAACTCGTTCGCATTAGAAAATGGTTATTGTGGCATAACAGGGGAGACTTGTTTCAAGTGATAATGAGTTTAATTTAGATGATTGATCTGCGTCAAAATGTGGTACACGTGTCCAAAATATATATTTTGTCGCTTTCAGGCTTGCGCATATCACTTTAATTTATTTTAGTGAATAGACATATCTGCCCTTTGCCAATTGATTAAATGCACACATGTTTTTTCGTCAATGCCTCAATGGGGACAAGAACTGCTGATACCTATAATTTGTCGTAAAGCCAACACATTTTGCATACTTGGGGAATAAACACTGTTGAACATAGAGTTTCTTCGACTCCATTTATTTGATATATATGTATCTGTTTCAGGCAGTTGCATCTATTCCTGTCTATGTTGGTGCACGGAGACGCAGATGGCAAATCTGATGGCAGTAATAACAAGGAGAACGAGACTGTTTCACTGCTTAATTCTATATTTCTTTGTATCAAACGCTCAGAAGATGCTTTTGATGCAGCTAAATCCAAGGTTTGATATTCTTAGAATACTACTAAGTTTGGCTTTTTATCTTGTGATTCTATTTATTCTGGGTTATATCCACATTCTTGGACAAGTCAAAGCGTCTTCCAGACAGAGGAAGCACCTTTCTTTGACCTATAAGATAAATTCAATACCTAATTAAGAATGTTCCTGACATTCATGTTTTTTCCATGAAAATTCCCAAATCACGTGTTACAGAATCTGTATGCGCTGTCCGACCTTGGTGTGTCAATCTTGAAGAGGTTAGCACCAAAGCAACATGATCTTCAAGACTTAAGTGCATCTGTGACTCTACCATCTGGGCTATATAAACAACTTGCAAAGGAAGATGAAAATAAGACACTGGTATGTATGGTTAAACTGCCTTCATTTGAAATGAATCTTCATAGTGGTCTTGATAAGATGATTCCTGCAAGAATAACTGACAAGTCATCCTACTTGGATTTGTCTACATCTGATATCTGTTGTCAGAATCAAGTCATGTTTAAGTGAAATAATGTTTTCGTTGGTACGTTGCAGTAATTGGTTGCCATTTGGCCCTTTATGTTCTATGCTACATAACAGAAGGTTTAGTGAGTGCCGAAACTAATACCTCAAGTTACTTGCACCCAAAGCCAATTTTGTCTTAGTATGATTCTGTGTGTAAAATTTACTGCATTTCTGCAGAGATATGGATGTATTAAGCAATATGATTTTTTTTTTTTCGCTTCTTCTCAATACGCAGCCTGCTTCCAGGCATGCAAAGCACCTCTAGGTCTCGATTTTCGATACTAGGTTCTGTCTTATCTGCATTACTACCTCTTCTATGGATCTAACTATTGAACTTTGCCTCAACTTGAATTTCTCAACATCAGCCTAGACTTGCATTATAAGAAATTCCAAATTGTTTTATCATCTGGTCATGTGCTATGTTTCTTCTTGTGTTTTTCTTTGCCCAAGAGCTTTTATTTATTTTTCCAAGATATTTCAGTAAGAGATTTTCTTCTGCCTTATACGCTTTGAGATTCTTATTTTCCAACCCCCTTCAATTTTTACCCTTCTTTCTGAGATGGGCAGTGAGGGGAAAGGGGGGATGCAACTCCGTTAACAGTCCTCTGGCAGATGTGTAAACCGTTAAAATCTAAATAGTATATTGAGCCCATATATTATACTCCCTCCGTCCCCTCTTAATTTTCACACTTTCCTATTTGGGATGTTCCACAATAATTTTCACACCCCAAATAAGGAAATAAAACACTCTCACAATAACTACTTTATTTCAAAATACTCTTCATTCATTGTTCCAAAAGGTCAATAAAGCAGTTTTTCTTAAAAACACTCACCTCCGAAAATTAAGAGGGGGTGGAGGGAGTATCTAATATGCGTAGAAATAGAAATCTTCCAAGAGTTTTTTAGAATGTTCGGTTTTATATCGTATCCATGCATATGGGGAATCATTTGCTTATGTCTAACTTATGAAGTATATCTTTTAAGTGTTCCATCTCGTTTGTATCTGATTGATTTTCTTGTAAACTAGGTGGTTGAAAAGAAGACATGGCTGGCAGATGATGGTGTCTTGGCACACTTTGAATCCCTTGAATTGGAAGCGAATGAAATTGTAAGATTTGGAAATAATTTTTCATCTGCTAGCTGAAGATATTTCTATCCTGGCCTTGTAATGTAATTTAATCATATGGTATACTTCAGGTAAATTCAGTACCTGTGGAGGATGATATTATGAAGGACAGTGACACAGAGGGCAGTGAGATACCCTTGGGGAAGTTGATGAAACGATTGAAAGCTAAAGCAGCTAAGGCAAGAAAAGAGGTGAAGAATGAGTCTGCAACAGTTGGAGTGTCTGATGAAAACAATTTTGATATCTTGAAAATGGTTAAGGAAATAAATTCTGATAATCCTGGAAAAGCTAGCAAGACTGGATCAAGTAATGACTACGAACATATTCACAAAAAGAAGAGAAGCATCGATAACCTTCAGAAGAGGAAATCATTGTTTAATGAATCAAAGGATGTTCCTGTGCCAAAACGTAAGAGAACATCATCTGGTCAAGCGCACAAGCCTATCCAAGCTAGTCCTTCAAAGGGTTCTAAGATGCCCAGCAAAGTAAATGATGATTCTGACAAAGCGGATGAGGACCTTCAAACTACTTTAGACGATAAAGTAATGAAAGAAAAAACACCTGAATCTGCAGAGTCCGACTTGTTAGTTTCATCCAAAGGGAAAAAATCCAGTGCCTCCTCTAAGCAGAAAGGAAAACGATCCGACAGAGATCATGATGCCCACCATCACTCCCCTGATTCTAAGGTATGTTTCTAAGTAACGAAATTGGTTTAAAGACTATGATGATTGATAAAATATGCATTTTCACCTACTCTAATTATATGTGCAGAAGCCTAAGAAAATTGCAGAAACTGATGACACACACTTCATCTTTTCCAAGTCGGCATCTCTGAAGAAGCAAAAACGCAAGAGTGTCGGTGGATTAGCAAAGGTTGGTGTGTCTTTTTGCTACATCTTGTGAAGTGTTTTGGGTTATGGGTGCAAACTTGCTATTAGTTCCTCAAAATGGGCACCAACAATGATCTTTTGCCATAGCACTGAAGAAGCATAATAATTGAACTGTATTTTCATATGCATCCCACTGCTATAAGTGAGATAACATGGTTATACAAATTACATTTTGGAGCATTGAGCTCTCTAATGGTCGATGCATTGCTTAAATTCATTATTCCAGAAACTGTGATGCTCAACATCTCTATTCCAGAATATCGTAGTTAATGTGATTGTGAACCTTCCTGTCCTAACAGCTTTACTAATTGTTTTTCTTTTTTGACTTTTGTTTTTTGTCTGTGAAGTAAATGCTGTAACTTATTTCCTCAATTTGTTTTACAACATGGTTTCTGCTTTGTTTCATAATTAGTGCACAAGCAAGGACTTCGGAAGTTCCAGCGCCGACTTAATTGGTTCCAGAATAAAAGTTTGGTGGCCAATTGATAAGAAGTAAGCGTTTTTCTATTTGAAACTGCAATTTTAATACTGGCAAATAATTAATGCAAACACTAATATATAGTATGCCGTCACGAGAACATCATCTATTAGCATTTTTAGCTTTACTTAAAATACTTTTTGCTTTTGCTCTCTTTTATCTGAAATAATATAAGGCTGAGCTTTTGTACCTCTCTCTCATAAAAGAAAACCATGAAAAGATAACAAACAGAAAATAAAGACAAGAAAAGAAAAGTGTAAATAAAGTGAGTGATGGATGCAAATTTGCCTCTTTCCTTCGGTTTTCTCCTTTGGTAGTGATATATATAGGGTCTTTCTTCCAACTTTGTTAAGCATATTCAGAATTCAGACTTCAGCACTAATGTTTATGACCTCTGCAGAATCTGTCTATCAAAGGATAAAGTGGCATTTTCTTACGAAATAGCATACATTTTTCCACGTGGCTCATTGAGTTATTTTGAGAAAATTTAAGCGTTTTTCATGACATTAATGATATACTTCTCTGATTTTACACAGGTTTTATGAAGGTGTGGTTAAGTCATTTGACACTCAGAAAAAGAAGCACGTGGTAAACTTCAATTAATTGCATCGTCTTCTTTCTGTCGTGCAATAGAATTCATTGACAACTTCATTCTTGTAAAGTTTATCATTCCTGACACTTTGTTTCCATTTTTTCCTTTTCTTAACTAAAGTATCTTTTGGTCAATTTTTCGCAGGTATTATATGATGATGGAGATGTAGAAGTTCTTCGATTAGATAAGGAACGCTGGGAGCTAGTTGAGAAAGATCATAAATCAGAGAAGGTCCAAACAGTACTGTACTTTATTATATTTCCCGTATTAAATTTTTTTCCCACTTGTTTAGCATAAGATCTGACAATGTCTGTACATTAACAGAGTTCTGGCTTTTCAAAGGGCTCCCGCCGCAAAGTAGAGTAAGTTCTGGCTCCACTTAATTTGGACAGACACTTGTTCACTTATAGTTTCATGTACACTCAAGCTTTCTTTACACAATAAAAATTCATTTACGCATATACATTTAGAGTTTACCCACACACACTTAGAGTTACCCACATCTTTATATGTATACAAAGTTTGTTGATATAGATGGAAACCTGATAAAAGCACAGGCAGAAAAGCCCTCCAGGTCGTGTCTTCTAATTCTCTTCATACTAAATGATCATACAATTGTATGAAAAACAATGCAATAAATA
Organism: Ballota nigra; assembly: GCA_947034835.1. Lineage (NCBI taxonomy): Eukaryota > Viridiplantae > Streptophyta > Magnoliopsida > Lamiales > Lamiaceae > Ballota > Ballota nigra. The sequence goes on from OX344730.1 coordinate 28,952,180, forward strand.
TGTGGAAGCCCTAGGAGCATGAACCACATCTATTTGTAGTGTTACCATGATGAAGCTAGAATATTCTTACATGGAAGCTGGCCTTATAAATGTATTAGTTATTGCTAATAGCAGATCTCAACTCGCCACTTTGATCAAGTAAATCTATTTGCGAAAGATAGTTGAACTGTTGAATTTACGTACAGTGAAAATTTTGGTGAATTATATGGTCAAGAGTATCTTATTCCTTACCCGTTTTGGAATAGAACAATAACTGATTAGTAACATAAAAGCCTCAGGCGTTCCTTGATTCTATTGAAATCAATCGCTTAATCTTTACTGGTTATCCTTGTGCTGTAAGTGTATGCTGATACTTAGAATTGTGCCTAGTACGATTTTCAATTAGTAAACCAGCTATGCAGTTTCATGTTAAGCAGTCTTTTTGTTGGATATAATATTTAGTAAGTGCTTTTCCCATAAATTTCCGTTTACTCCATAATTTTCAAATCTAGAAATCTTGATGATGTATCTGTGCTCTTAGATTAAGGATACGGGATAATCTGCCCACTATATACTTGGGAAGTTGTAACTTCTGTGACCTTTCTGTTGGACCCAGTTATGGTACGAAAATGCTTTGAGTACTGACACTTAGGAAACTGGATCTCTTTAAGGCATTTTCCCTTGGCATAGACAAGTATATCACATTGCATGCCAGCATTTACACGTTTTTTAGTTTACCGTAATTATTTGTCCGCCCCACATGTAAATTTCTTTGCTGTTGAAAGAGACTAGAACTTGTACTTGGATGTCAACTCATTTAATTGATCTGCAGATCCTCTGAGAAGAGAAAGAAATCAGTTGGAGGCTTAGAACTGGATAAGAAAACCAATTTGAAGTAAGTTGGTTTGATGCATATCAGTGATATCGAAATGTTTTTTTTTTTTTAAATTTGCTATTGGCTTATGTAATTGAACTGACTTGCAGATCTCCATCATCTCAAGTAAGAGGTAAAAGAACTCCACGAAAAAGTCCAAAAGAAAGACAAAGAGGCTCGTGGAAGAGTAATTCCTCTGTGGGAGGAAAGAAAAGGCCAGATGTTGCTAAAGCTTCCCTGACAGATGATTCTGACTCAGGTGTGGATCAAGTCATATAGCCCATTATCTATTCTGCAAATCGTATATTAACTCTTCAATTTGGCATCTTTGTTGTGAGAGCCTCTTTAATGTTTTACGTGTTTCCCAAGTTAAGCTGTGCAGTTTTTTATGCAGTAGTACATTCGTATCTGCTTTCAATTCCATGCACATGGATTCTTGGTTCTGAACTTTTTTTTTTTTCTGACAATTCAGAAAAGGAAGAGAATGAAAAGATTGATAGAAATGTGACTGATGAAGAGCTATCTGACAAGGAGAAAAAAGAAGAGGAAGATGCTGAAAAGGGATTGAGTGAAGCTGAAGACCAGAAAGAGGAGGAAGATGCTGAAAAGGGGTTGAGTGAAGCCGAAGAGCCCAAAGAGGAAGACGATGACTCTGAAAATACTCAGAGTGATCATGCTGGTGGGTCCCCCCATGACACTCACGGCTCAGATAATGAAGCAGTGTCTTCTTCAGATGCAAAACCTTTAGATGAGGACAAGGAAGAATCTGGAGAGGAATCTGAGGAAGAAAATGCCAAAGATAGCCAACCGAAGGCTCTAAAAAAGCCTGATAAGAAGACTTCTGTTTCTGGTTCTGCTGATGATGAGGTTTCTGATGATGAGCTCCTGGTATTCCACTTGACCCAAATATTTTGGATTTATTATTATTATTATTATTAGTTTTAATGGTATAATATTTAAAATAGAGTGATGCACTAATACTGGCAACTCTGAAAATGCAGAGCACGTGGAGACGACGTGCAGCAAAGAAATAAGGACATTACTGATGTTTATCAAAGTGCTGTGCTTTGATAACTGTAATCTGGATTACTAAATCAAGAAATTAATTGAAGTGTTGATGTGAGAACAATTGACTCTGGTTTGTTTTCAAGACTAAGAACTTATGTACAGCCATAAGCCGTACTTACAGTCTAGCTTTCTTTTCTTCAGTTTTGTAGCTCATTTGTATGTATGATTCTAACTATATTTTGGATTATGTTAGTTTATGTTGGTCTTATCTTGTTGGATTCATACATCCCGCTACAGTAAAGAAGGCATGTGATGAAACATTATTTTGAATATTTGAGGTTTTTATGACCATTCACTACGACTAGGGAAATCTAGTGTTAAGATGCTTATCCTTGTCTCGTACATGCTTTTATTCTATTCTAAATATACATCAAATCAACATATATTTCAATCTCATCCCAACTACGGTTTTGGAAACCAAATCAAACCCACACTTAGGTTGCTATCAGTGCAGTTTCTTCATCGAAGATGTTTCAAGGTGAGTTCAACTTTTCCCACAGAAAACAACTGAATTCACCTAAGCTAAGCAGGACTCAACAATTACTAATGCATCAAGTATGAAGTTGAAAGGTTTATTGTATGGTGGATTATATGTCTGATAGAATTGATTTTGTTTCAAACAAATTATACATGTCTCATATGAATGAATATACTCAATACGCATCATATTTGTCATTAATGTCAACAACTTCGTCCATGTTCATCTATTTGTTTGTTGGATTAATAAAATTATAAGGACTCTCATTCCCTCTTAAAGATATCATACTATATAAATACATACATTTCATTATACATCATTTTGTCATAAGTGGTAAGAGCACTCGCTATCTAAGTGAGTTATTTCAATTTAATTCTTATGCCCTTTTTTACATTTCACTGTATGTTTCATCTGCTGGATCATTAACTCATTGATTATTTTTTCACTACCACATGTCATATATTCTTAAATGTGGAATATGAAATGAAACAACAAATCGGACAAAGTTGAAATTTTCTTGATAAAAGAAAAAAAAAACACACATTTTGACATTAATACCCTTTAGTTTAAAAGGCACGGATTGGAGAGACTTTATCCTTAGCAGGCGGCGGCGGACGACGGCGCTACCTCTCTCCCTCAGCGTGATGTCGGGCGGCGTTTTGAAGTTGAGAACAGAACAAAACCCGATTATCGATCCTGATCCTGATCCAAGTATAGGTACAGATTCGGAAAATGAGAAACCTAAGAAGGTGGTGGAGGTGGATTTGGGTAACGGTAGTCAGATTTTGCACATGCCTCGATTCATATCATACCAAGATTCGTGGAACTATTTCAATTACCTCGATAAGAACATTCCTTGGACCCGGCCCACTATCCGTGTCTTTGCCAGAGATCATCTCCAGGTTCTCCCCGACCCTAAATTCCTCTGCTTATGGTCATAACAAATTATTCTTTCTTTTTTGCCTAATTTCGGTGTCCCCCATGTGTGAATCGTTAATTAGACCCTAAATTTGAACTTTCATTTTAGTGTGGTGTGTGTTAGGGTTAGAGTGATTCATTTGTAGGAGAAACTTAAATCATTCTGGAATTTGAAAGTTCATGTGTTGTGCGAGTGCTATAAATCCGATGAGAATGCATATTTCCTTTGAATTTATTAATGCTAATCCGGTATGTGATGAAATGAAATCACGCAGGCGTGCTGATTAATGAGTTTATGACTTCATATTTCATCTTTCATCTTTCCTCCTTCTTGCATGTCGTTGCTGTACTTTATTACTCCCTCTATTTCAAAATAAATATCCTTTTAGTAGCATTTTGCATCTTTTGCAAAATAAATGTCATTTTATCCTTTGAAACACTTTTCAGTGCATATAAAGTAGCCTATAGGTTGTTTTTAACCAATCAAATCAAAAAAATTCAACTTTTTTTTATATAGGGGTAATTATAATAAATATCTGGGGTCTTAATATGTGTAAAGAAACTAAAAAAAACATTTATTTTGAAATGGAGGGAGTAGTTAACATTCAACAGTTCCTTTAATGTTAGATTTACATCCGTGTAAACAGCCCAGAGACACATGCTATGTTGCAAGTGAAGGGTTGACACAATTAGGATACAGTGGGTATCGGCCTCAAGCTTATTCCTGGGACGAATTCCCGCCCTTGAAGGAAATTCTGGATATGGTGAAACTACTTCCATAGGCTTTTTTACATAATCATTTATTGTTGGGGTTTTATTGGATGAATTAGTCTGTGATGCTTCTATGGTGTAACTCTAGGTTCACAAAGCCCTTCCTGGAAGCAGTTTCAATAGCTTACTGTTGAATAGGTACAAAGGAGGCAGTGATTATGTTGGTTGGCATGCTGATGATGAGAAACTTTATGGACAAACTCCTGAAATTGCGTCCGTGTCGTTTGGATGTGAACGAGATTTTCTCTTGAAGAAGAAACCAAGTAAAAGCGTTCAAGGTACGGTAATGAATCCATTATTCACACCTGTTATTGTTTTAAAAGTGACTGGTGATTCTGTATGTTTTAGCTTGTGTATGATTTAAGAATCCATAGTTAGTTTTCTCATTTCAAAAGAGCACTTGTGGTTGATTGCATGCAGAGTTAAAGGTTGGTCATTTAGAATATATCTTTAAAGACTGGATTTCAAATGCCACTGTGATTTTTGGAGGAAAGTGGAAGAAATTTGACTTCTCTTATTACCTACACTTGTCTGGCTAATTTTACCTGCAACGGAGTGTATTTATTTTGAAATCTTGATTTATTTCCAGTTAAGTCAGCTAAAAGATTGGAGGGTGAACCTTGGAGCAAGAGATCAAAGAAGAACAATGATAATGATCAACATGCTTTTGTATTAAAGCATGGGTCACTGCTGGTAATGAGTGGCTACACGCAAAGGGACTGGCTCCACTCGGTGCCCAAACGCGTGAAAGCAGAGTCTGCACGAATTAATCTCACTTTCAGACGCATCTTATGATGAGCATTGCAGAGCTATTTTTCTAGGCGATGTACTAGCCAACTTTGATCTGATCAGCCCGTTGAAGTGCTCACTTTTTTGTTGCTGGAAGCTGTTGTAAATCTACTTCTCACTATCTTGTTTCAAAGGAATTAATTGTGTAGCAGTTAATTATGGGGTTAACGTATTATTTTTTCTGCTTGGTTTGTCCATAAAATTAAGTTAAATGGCAAGTGTGCATTAAGAAATAGTGTACGAAGTAAGAATGTGGTGTTAATTCTTTCAAAAAAAAAAAAAAAGAAAGAAAAAAGAATGTGGTGTTAATATGGCTGCCCAGAAATAGACACTATCAACATTAAACAAAGGAATGCCATTCTAATTTTTTTTTACTTTTCTCCACACTTTAATGTTTGCGCCATTCTACTGTAAGATATTGTACTGTAACTGTACAATACTTGAATTTTAAAATAGGCACAATAAGATTGAGGTGTAGAGATATTATTACTCATTCTTTTTTATATAATATTACATGAGCAAAAAATGTAATGCGCTTTAATGTCGTATACTAAATATGTCATTATGAATGCAGCTATGGAACTACGTGTACTACAATACGAACAGTGAAATATTGAATATAAAATAGATATTATTACATTATTATTATTATTATTATTATTATTATTATTATTATTATTATTATTATTATTATACAGATAAACAAATAATATTGCATTTCATAATCCGATTTCGAAGTGGGTTTGACCCCTTTTCTTAATTTTCTTTTTTAACTTTCAAGCTCTGCCTTTCTGTCTTTGATTCATTTTTTACCCCAATTGTTTTTTTATCTGAGGCTGAGGGATATTGAAATATAAATGCTCGTATTAGTTTTTTAAGTTTTAAGAATAAAAAACGAAAGAGAAATGTACCAAAGGAAAAAAAAAAAAAAGAGGACAAAGTATAGAGTAAAATTGGTTCGTACATGAAACTTTGAAAAATATTAGTTATTGCACCAAAGAGTATTAGTTGTTTTCACTAAAGGGTATTACTAGTTTACGCTTAAGAATTTTAGTTGTTTAGTGAAAACAAACTATGACTCTTCAGTGAAAAAAATTAATACATTTCAATGAAAATAACTAATACTCCCTTCGTCCCATAATTGTTTGCACACTTTCCTTATTTGTCCGTCCCACAATTGTTTGCACACCAAAAAAAAGGAAACACTTTTATAAACTTCACCCTTACAATATTTACATATTTACAGAAATTGTCATTACTTTTTACTTTTTGGGCCCACAATATCCACTATTCAACCAATTTATTCACTTTATATCCAAAACACTACTCATTACGTTTTTTTCTTAAAAGTTGTGCCCATCCCAGAGTGTAAACACTTGTGGGACGGAGGGAATACTACTTTTTAGTGATAACAAGTCTATATATACTTAAAAGAAAAATCAATGTATAAACCAAGTTAAAAAAAGAATCATGGAGCACGTAATGTATTCTACGATGAATAAATAGTTCTATTACACCGGATAAACTCGTTCAATTTAAAAAAAAAAATGAAAAAGAAAAAAAATTATACACGGCGCAGTCATCTTTAACACACTTTTCTATGCAGTTGGGGGTTCCATCTTTCATTCTTTTGTTGCGTTCATCAACAGTTTGATCATCTTCTCTTGATTTCTGCTTCTTCTTGGTACTTGCGCTTTTCTTTATTGGCGAAATCAAGTATGCTATGCGTTTGATCCTTTTGTTGATATCGCTTCCTTCTCACCAATATCTTTTTATTGTTTTACAATTTTGGTGCTTGATTTCATTAATCCGTATTTTTTTTGCAGACTCTCATGGCTTCAGTTGCTAGCGAGCCTCGAGGTGATTAAATTTCTTCCGTAGCTCTGCCCCTGCCTCCCAAAATTGATGTTTCTTAGTCTGAATGTGCATTTCTTAATCATTCTTATATATATTCATGATAAACCCCAACTCTTGTTCTGCATCTTCCGTTAATTTAAAGAAGTCTCAAACTTAAAAATAGATAAAAGCCTGTGAATTTCTCACAGATGTTTGCATTGTTGGGGTTGCAAGAACACCACTGGGAAGCTTCCTCGGTTCTCTTTCATCTTTGCCTGCTACTAAGCTTGGTTCTATAGCTATCGAATGTAAGACCTCCCGGAATTACATCTAGTTTTCTTGAATATTCATAGCCCTTCCATAATTTTTCTATATGTCTGAAGGTGCTCTTAAGAGGGCGGGTGTGGATCCATGTTTGGTGCAGGAAGTCTTCTTTGGGAATGTTCTTAGTGCTAATTTAGGCCAAGCCCCTGCTAGACAGGCTGCACTAGGTGCAGGTATACCCAACTCGGTAATCTGCACCACCATTAATAAAGTATGTGCATCAGGGATGAAAGGTTGGTTGGTTTCTATACACTACTTTCATTTCCAACTTGAAGGAACTTACATTAATGTGTACTTTTTGCGTACACAGCTGCTATGATTGCTGCACAAACCATAAAGTTTGGTGTCAATGATGTAGTAGTTACCGGTGGTATGGAAAGCATGTCTAATGTACCGAAGTATCTCCCTTCTGGAAGGTAGGCATTATGGTTATTGAACATATGTGGACATGTTCCTTTTATTAATTCAAAGTACGAACCCTCTTGATTTTTTTCTTACTGATCATCTTTTGATGAAATGTTCATGCGTTCCTATGTAATGTAATGAAGAAATTGATCTGGTTTGGGGGTTGTGTTGTGTCCCTATCATTTTAACGACATCCCTTCTTTAACAGGACAGGGTCTCGTCTGGGACATGATACTATTGTTGATGGCATGCTCAAAGATGGCCTTTGGGATGTATACAATGATTTTGGAATGGGTGTTTGTGCAGAGTTATGTGCTGAGCAATATAATATAACTAGAGAAGAACAGGTAATATTTTGTGGATGCTTTGTTTATATGTCTTATGCTAAGAACTTATTTTAAGGGGGGTTATTTGATACCGGAACTGTGGTGCAGTTTTAACAGATCAAGTTCATACCTATAGTTGATCTTTATATGTATAGTTAGTACTCACACTATGCCTTTGTCTCAGCCTGATATCTCACTTTCCTTTCTTATTCCACTTGTGGATAACTCCAGCATTTCTGGTCAAGTTTGAAAACTATTTGATTTTATTTACTTACACACATACACACACATTCATATATACATATATATGTTTTGTTTAATTACAGATATGTATATTCTTGAAATATTATCTATGCCATACAATTCTATGGTAAAAAAGCTGGAATATTTACATGTGAATTCCTAAATATTACTCCTTTTAGTTTCTTCAATGACATTTGTTAATGATCATCTCATTGCACCTTTTATAGGTTGTAATATTAGTAACTCATCTGTCATTGGTGCCATATATGGTCTACTCCATCTGTGGAACTTTCTGTCATTCTTACATCCTTGTTTAATTTGTTGATCTTGATGCTGTGATACGCAGGCTGTTTCTTGAAGTTTCCTGCACATGGCAATTTTAAGTTTCTTCTAATGGTGTCTTTCAACCTCTGTCTCCTTTTTATTTTTTTGTCTGCCTCTATCTACTATATATATGTGGTGAGGGGCTTCCAAATTTTTTCTTTGTAATGTTCTGTAGTTTGAGTGTTGGTCATTTTTGTGAGTATGAGAAATTGACTTATGATCATACGCATCTTTCTTTACTAGGACTCTTATGCTATTCAAAGTTTTGAACGAGGCCGTGCTGCACAATCATCTGGTGCATTCTCATGGGAAATTGTTCCAGTGAGTGTTCAAATTTATTCTGGGATTTTTTTCCCCCTGCTATCTTATGCTTTTTAAAGATGATCAATCTAATTGTGAATGCAGGTTGAAATTCCTGGTGGCAGGGGGAAATCGTCAACCATCATTGACAAGGATGGTGGTTTAGAAAAGGTGAATAAATTAATGAGGGAACTATGAGGACCTGGTGAAAATGCAAAGTTGAGATTGACATGCCATATTATATTATTACTCATATCCTATTTGCATATAGATCTTATGGTCAAAGACGAATATTGGCTTCTTTAATGACAACATTTTGAACAATTTATCGAGGAGATCTACTTTATTATTTGGTGTAGCTATTTCCTTCTTTTTTTTTTTTTAATATTAAGTGTCATTTGCTATTTGGTTCTTTGTTATCTCATAGAAGCTTGCCACTTACTTGCAAGTTGCTAGTTTGATGCATCCAGGTTAAGAAAGCTCAGACCAAGTTTCAAAGAGAAGGGAGGTTCTGTAACTGCTGGCAATGCCTCTATTATAAGGTGTGTTACCCCATCCTCCTCCTTTGCTCGTGTCTCTTCCTTTCTCATATTCTCTGACCATCTGACCCTGGAAATAGAAAAATAAAGATATTCTTTCAAACCTCATATTGGTGCATCCAAAAGACTATGAGTCCCTTCCTGTATTACGTGTATATATACATAGATGCACATTATTTTCATTCATAGATTAGGCATCAAAAAGGGCTTGAAATTGGTTCGATATTGCATTAAGAAGCACATTCTAGGCAATTTAGGCAAGTTGTGGCCTTTTTTTTGTAGTGATGGGGCAGCTGCTTTAGTCTTGGTGAGTGGAACATTTGCAGTTAAACATGGATTGAAGGTTATTGCAAAAATCAGAGGTTATGCTGATGCAGCACAGGTAATTGGAATCTTTTTTATGCCTACGACTTTGTTGGATTACAGCTAAAGATGTCATGGATTGATTGGGCAGGCACCTGAGTTATTTACAACTGCTCCAGCCGTTGCCATACCGAAAGCAATTTCAAGTTCTGGCTTGGAAGCATCTAATATTGATTTCTACGAGATTAATGAAGCATTTTCTGTAAGAATCTATATCGTACTATCTTGTTAATCTGTAGCTTTTCCAGAAGGCTTCTTAGCATCGATTGGTTGCAGGTTGTTGCTCTTGCAAACCAGAAACTGCTCAACATCGACCCTGTGAGTCTTTCCATTTCCTTGTGTCTTGTTGGGCAATTTGACCAACTATAGTTTCTCAGTTATATGATGGATGTTATTGCACTCAAGTTTTCCTACTTTCAATTAGTGTAGGACACCTTCTTTCCTTCTTTTGCTCACACTATATGTTGCTATTATAGGGAAGGTTAAATGTGCATGGTGGTGCAGTGTCGTTGGGGCATCCATTAGGTTGTAGTGGGGCACGGATCTTGGTCACACTTTTAGGGGTATGTCTGCTGCCTTTTGCTTTGATTTTGTCAAAAGTCTAGGTCATGATTGAAGTACTTTATATTTTGTTACTCTTAAGGTGCTGAGGAAGAGGAATGGGAAGTTTGGGGTTGGTGGAATCTGCAATGGTGGAGGAGGTGCATCTGCTGTTGTTCTAGAGCTCGTTGATGATCGGTAAGTTTCACGAGTAACTTCATTCAGTTTACCACCTCCAATATATTGTTTGATTGATTTCAAGTAGGTTTTTGTTGGGCAGTTCCTAATGAATGATTGGTGTCTATTGATTCTTTTGTACTTATGTCATTTAGTTTGATTTAGTTATTCAAGTATTTCATTCACCATATTGATTACTAACAAAGAACCAGTAGCTTACTATGTGGAATCATGTTTTTTTGTATCTGTCAACTTAGTCTGATATCTGTTTTAGTCCGCCCACATTTCTATATCTGTTAATTTAGTCTTATATGTTTTGATTACTCGTCCATTGTACTGCACCTTTTTATCTGTTTCGACAGTGATCAGATCTTGATGCTGTAAAGTGGCATTAGTTTTTCATGCTTGTGTGTACATTGCAGGGGTGCAGGAAGGGTAGCACGCTCCGCGCTATGAAACCACTTCCGACAAATAACATGATTGCAGAAACTGCAACCGGATTTACTTTCTGCGCATCATCATTTATATCCGCTACCAGTGTTGTAACTCCTGTGCTGTGTATACATTTTGAATCCAGATGGTGAATAAGATCATGCTAAGTTGCAGCATACATCATGTTCATTGCTAATCCTGTGCATATGAATAGTCAAAATTTGCGGGTGGTATATTGATGATGATGATGTTTCTTGTTGCCCACATTCTTTGATCCTTGTAAATTTAAAAAAATTATGTATATTGTATAAATCCGTATGATGTACATTACTCTCTTCGTCCCACAAAGATATAATTAATGTTCTTTTTTTCCATACAAATTAAGAAATTGATCCGGCTATATACCCCTCCATAATTAATAGATACACTTTCTTAATTTTTTATTTTATTAAAAAAACTGCAGAAGTTGTTGTACGGCCTAAAACAATCAGGTCGAATGTGGTATAACCGACTTAGTGAATTCTTCCTGAAGAAGGAATATACAAACAATATAGCTTTCCCTTGCGTATTTATAAAGAAATCGCAAAGTGTTTTTTGCAGCATATCTGTATATGTTGACGATCTAAACATAATCGGAACATGCAAAGAGATTGAAGAAGTCAGTTCAATCTTGAAAGCTGAATTCGAAATGAAAATCTTGGGCAAAACCAAGTATTGCCTCGGCCTGCAAATCAAGCACCTCCCTAAAGGAATTTTCACACACCAGTCAACCTACGTGAAAAAGGTATTGGAGAGATTTCACATGGATAAATCTCATCCACTTAGCACACCTATGGTTGTCCGATCCCTCAAAGTTGATAAGGACCAATTTAGAACAAAAGAAGATACAGAAGAAATTTTGGGACCAGAAGTTCCTTATCTTAACGCTATTGGTGCATTACTTTATCTCGCAAACTGCACTAGACCGGATATTGCATTTGCAGTTAATTTGCTTGCGAGATATATCGCTTCTCCTACAAGGAGACATTGGAATGGTATTAAGCACATTCTACGGTATCTCCAAAGGGCTCAAGATCCCCACAATGTTATATCTCAGACTGGTTACGTTTTTCTATATGGTGGTACTGCGATCTCATGGAGATCGGTTAAACAAACTATGGTTACCACATCTTCAAACCACTAAAAAATAATAGCTTTGTTTGAAGCCTCACGAGAATGTGTTTGGTTGAAATCATTGGTAAAACACATTGGTAACTCGTGTAGTATTGCTAAAAACGATACATCTCCTACTGTTATATTTGAAGACAACACAGCCTGCATCGCACAAATGAGTAATTGGTACGTTAAGGAAACTTGACGAAACATATTTCATCGAAAATTTTCTACCCATACGAATCCCAGAAGAGTGACGTGATTACCATACAACATGTGCGATCTAGTAACAATCTAGCATATCTGTTCACTAACTCCCTACCTACCTCTACTTTTGAAAAATATATTTATGGTATCAGGATGCGAAGACTTAAAAGGTTGTTGTCTTCAGGGGGAGTAGCAACCTCGAAATAATCCTGAAGATTGAATTCGGAAGATCAATAGTTGCACTCATCCCTAGCTAAACATTTCCTTGCTACCTAGCATGTGGAGTTTTCTGACGAGACATATACGTCGCGTCGTAATGTCCAAGGAGTGTTGTAAATTCAGAAGATTTGATATGCCAAAATCCAGAAGATTTGATGTGGACATTACTTATGGGTCAAATAACCTGATAGACTTTAGAGTTTTTGATATTATAAATATATCTTTGTACTCAGTATTGTAATACACACATAAATATATTGAAAAACTCATGGCTTGATACGCCCCCAGACGTAGTTATTATTGACAAATTAGGTAAACAAATTGTTGTTCCTGTTTGTGCTCTTTATTTTACAATAATATCTTAAATAAAGTAAAAAGTCTGTTTTTGTGTAACAGGTAAAAATAGAAGGTAAGTTTATTTCATGGGATAGGGGGAGTATTTTTTATGTCACTGAGTCGTGATGTTTTTTTACATCATATACAAATTTATAATATAATCATTGTAAGATCACTAAATCAGCATTTAAGTTATAAGACTGTTTTAATGTATTGTGAAATAACAAATTTAAACATCAGGTGATTAATAATAGGGTTGTTCACGGTACGAATCAAAACAGATATTTAAAAATATTCGTGTCCGTGTTTATACCGAAATCTCGGTACAACACAGTACGGATATTTTATTTTTCGGTACGGATAGGAGTGAATTTTCAATTACAAACGGATCGGATCAGACCAGTACGGAACGGAGCGGAGAAACATATTTTTTTTACTCATTTTCTTTTTTATCATTCTCTCATTTTTTTAATCAATTTTTTTAAAAACATATTGATGCATGCACACTCACACGAATACTACACAACTTCAATCACAATCAAACATATATATGATAATGGATGGTTAAAAAATTAATACAAATCACCACCAATAGAGTATTTAAAATACAGTATATATAATATGATAAAGTATAGAGTGAAATTGGTTCATATATGAATCATTAAAGAGTTAAGTGTTTTCACTAAAGAGTATTAGTTGTTTTTATTGAAAAATATTACTTATTTACACTAAAGAATCTTAGTTGTTCAGTGAAAACAAACTAAAACTCTTCAGTCAAAACAACTAATACCTTTAAGTGAAAACAACTAATACCCTTCAATGATTAATGTATGAACCAATTTCACTTTATACATACTCATATAATATCTATTTAAAAAATTCTTTTGAAATATCTTGTGAATGGAAAGCGCAATATTAAAATCACGTTGACCGTAATTCCTGAAACAGGGTACACCATATCCGAGTTTTTGTAAGAAATGAATATGCATGAAATATTAAATTAAAAGAATAAAAAATTAATTTAAATTATTTTGATATACACCTGAACATAAGTTAACGTTTTAAGAACTTAATAAGATAAATAATACTCCCTCTGTCCCACAGTTATTTGTTACATTGTCAAAAAGGTTTGTTCCATACCAAATTGTTATATCTATTTTTGGTAAAAAAATCAATACTTTTTAATATTATATTCCCCATACACTCCTAACTAAAAACATCTACTTTATCACTTTATTACTTAAAATATATACTAATAAACAATTTTTTTCACAAAAACCTGTGCAAACAGTAATGTAAAAAACAACTATGGGACGAAGGGAGTATAATGTTTGTATTCTGAAAATGAGGAGAAATTATGATATTATATAGTTGTACTTGAATTCAATAACATTATAATAATATTCGATAAATTAAAAAAAAAAAAATACATATTTAATTCGGTTATTTGGTTTGGTTCGGTACGGTCACATTCGATTTTTCAGTACGGTTAATTTAGTAATATCCAGATCCGTACCAAGAAATTATTCGGTTCGATTTCGGTGCGGTTAAAGTAAAAAAGCTTACGATTTTTTCGGTTCAATTTTTTTTTTAGTGCGAATTTCGATACAAGTTAGGTAATCTTCGAATTCCGTGAACAACCCTAATTAATAGAGTTGAGAGTGGTAATTGGTAAAACTTTGCCTACTTTCTTATGGAGGTGGCATACATATTAAGAAAGGGGATATAATAGAATTTTGAGAGATAATTTTATAAAATAAATAAATGAGTTGAATTGGGTTGCATATAGTATGACTCCAAAAGTAATAAATTTTTGTATAAAATTGTACATATTGTAAGGATGAAGTTTATGTCGAGTTTCTATATTTGATGTGTGAAAGTAATCTTGATACATACAAAAAAGACGAATATAAGTAATCGCGAGACAAATGAAATATCAATTTATGTACTAGGCCGGACAATCAGGTCGGGTATTCACCCCCTTAACTTTCCTTGACCTGATTTCTTATGCCCTCCTCCTACGTGATGATGACAAAGTTTTATATGAAAATAATAAGCTTATAATGAAACTGTTTTGAATTATCAAATATTTAATCAAAAGTATTAAGAATCTCATCGAGAGTATAAAAAGTCAGGGTCGGTGGTATCATATTGTTGGTCAAAAATATCAACAACAATTAAAATTGATACAATTGACCCTACTTTTGATACTCTTAAAGAAATTTTTTATAATTTTTTTTTTATCAAATTGATAAAATTTATTATGAACATTTATATATAAAAGCTGTTTGCTGATAATACCGACTGCCTTAAGTATTTAATTTAGTTGTATATATGAGGATAAAAAGGAGGAAAAGGGGGAGGTTTAATCGGATTTCCACACAAGACAAATGGAGTGCAATAGGAATTAGAAAAGCAATGGAGCGAAAAGTCGGACATTTTCTTTTGGTTTAGGCCTTTAATGTCCTGCATCACATTTACATGCTTATTTTTCCAACATATCAACTCTACGCCCATTTTTTTCTTCCTTTATTTCCTCTGCTGCTCTAAGCAAGCATAGGGAAAAAAGGAAGGAAAAATATTTGAAGAGTTCCTCGAAAAATAATAAATTAATTTAAGGCAATATCCCCCCATTTCATTATTATTATTATTGTTCTTTTCTGATCGTAATTGTTGGAAGGGAACATTTGTATAAAGAGGCAGTTTGTATTCATTTTCCTTCCTTCCATTCTCTCCGCATCTCTATTTTGAGGTACGTTAAATCCCACATTCTTCAATCTTCACTTGTTTCAATTTTTATTAATAAAAGTGGTCGAATTTGTGTCTTTCGGATACGTTTGGTGAATATCATTTGGGTCCTTTAGAGCTATAACAATCATAACCTTATATTTCTTGGTTTAAATTCTGCAGCTTGTGATAAGATGACGAATCTAACTATACAAGCAAAAGCAGCGCGGGAGACTGGTCCAGGATCTCCCCGGGCATCAATTTCTCCGAGATCCGACGTCGGAGAAATTGACACCCGAGCGCCGTTTCAATCGGTGAAGGCTGCCGTAACTTTATTCGGCGACGTCTCGCCCAAATCAGCAACATCACCTGTCGTCAAGAAGTCAAATGCTGAAGAGGTACTTACATAAATAGTTAATATCGTGGTGAAAACAAATAAAAATTCACTTGAATTGCATAGTGAAACTGGTGCATATAAATAATTGCCGAAATGATTTAATTTTGTGGTGCAGAGAGTGCTGGAGAAGGAGACACAACATCAGATTATGATGAGAGAACGAGGATACTACACGAACCAGTTGAGAAGCGCGGAAGCTGCGAAAGCTGAAGCTTTACGCGAGCTTCAGAGGGCGAACACGACCCTCAAACTTCTGACAAACAAGCTTGAAGCTCTCACCAAATCCAAACAAGCATCGATCAAAGCCGCTGAAGCTGCAAAAATCACCGCCAAAGAACTGGAAGAGCAACGCGCCAGGCGAGCTAAGCTGGGCGACAATGCATGGAAAGTCGATCTCAATGAGGAGAGAGAACGGTACAAGGTGACGACAGCAGAGCTCGTTTCTTGCAAACGAGAGATCTCGAAACTGAGGGAGGACTTTGACGCGGCTTCTGCAACAAAAGCGGCAGTTTTCCACAAGGCAGAGGAAGAAGAGCACAAGGCCCAGATCATTCAGGAAAGAGAGAGCCAGCTGTCGAAAGAAGTAGACCAAGTACGTAAAGCACTCGAGCAGGTGAAGCTCGTCTCGTCTCAGGCTCAAGAAGAGTTCTTGAAGCTGATGGAAGAGAAGGAGAACGCGTTGATGAAACTCAAATTAGGCAAGGAACAGGCCGATAATGAAATCAGGCGTCTAAACTACGAGTACATCCCTGCTGAGACACTCCAGGAGAAGCTCGAAGAAACAAGGAAGGCGATTAGGGTTCTGCAGGATAAACTGCACGAGGTTCAGTCTTCTGATTTGTACATTCTACGAAAAATGTCTTCTGAGCTAAACGGGGCTAAGAAGGCGTTGGAAGAGGCAATTGCAGAAGAGAATTCACTCAAAGCTGCTATCGATTCGTATAAGCATGAAATCGAGGAAGTGAAGAAGAAGCTTCCCCATTCGGAGAAGAAAGCGTTGAAAGCAGAAGCAGTTGTTCATAAGAAGGAAGCTGAGCTCAAGAAGAAGGAAGCTGAACTCCAGAAGAAGGAAGCCGAACTTGAGAAAGCCAGGTCTGGGGGTCCTGTCGATATAAAATCGTCAATCGAAAAGCACTTAGCCGAAGCTGAAAAAGCCAAACGAGACGCAGAGGATAGTAAGAAGAATGCTAAGTTATTAAAGCAAGAAGCCGAAGCAGCCAGAACTGCAACAAAAGAAGCTGAAGAAAAGCTGAAAATCGCCCTAAAAGAAGCTGAAGCAGCAAAAGCTGCTGAGAAGCTGACAGAAGAACAAGTCCATAACTACTCGGTAACTGAATCTGCTGAGAGTGAGACATCCTCCCGAATGATCAGATTGTCGGTTGAGGAGTACGAATCAATGAAGAAGAAGATCGAGCAGCTAAACAACGAAGCTGATCTGAAAGTGGCGACTGCTACTGCTCAGGCAGAGGCTATAAACGCACGGGAAAAAGAAATTTCACAGCAGTTGGCAGAGATGTTGAAGGAGAACGAGGCTATACAATCAGAAACCGAGGAAGCTCTAAAGAGGGCCAAAAATGCAGAGGCTGCCAAGACGATGGTGGAGAACGAGCTCCAGAAATGGCGCCAAATGGAACGACATCAAGTCGGAAAACTTTCCAAGAGAAAGCTACTCCTCAGTCATTAGAGTTTAGTAAAGAACGATGTTTTTGTGAAAGGTATTCCGGAAAGCAATTACAAACTCCACACACCTCTTGTAAGTTTGGAATAGATTATATTACTTACCTGACTCAAACCCGGAGTCCAAAAGTCATGTTTCCATGCTGCTTTCCATGATAGATTAATATAGAATTGGCTTAAAAATCAAGATTATCAGCATATGGATCAATATTCTAGCTTACTTCCTAATTAAATCAGCACAAGATTAAACGAAGTCGATATATTTACTGCACAAATGTATACATATCCGATGGGATCGAAATGCTTCCCATGCAGCATAATATGTACTAATTTTTAGATCTCATTAATATAGTTAATATAGAATAGCTAGCATAATTAGAGTACTAAGTACAAGAATTACGCGATGATAAGTAGAGATTAAGTGTTGTTTAGCACTTATCGTCACTAATCTTCAGGTTCTTGAGTGATTCTGGACTTCTCTCTAGACCCTCATATTTCTCTAGCTCAGATTCCAAAATCTTGGCAATGTCTTCTTCATTAGCATCTTCCGGTAAGGTCACGTGAATGGACCCCTGCTTCAGTGGCTCGACTGGTCTGTGGGCCAAGAATTGCTTCTTAATATAATCGTACATCTGTTGGTGGAAAGGATGGTCCAAGGAAAAGCAACTTTCGGTATTCTTTTCTAAATGTTTTGACGACCCAGAAGATCTCTTACGGCAGAAATGGGGGAGGGAGGAGTAATCCATTATCTGCATCGAACAAAAATCAAGAGAAAATATTGAAGTTATTTCCTAAATTCTGAGACTTGAACAAGTTGAAGAGAGAATCTACCTTCAACAAATCATCCTGTCCACAACCAGACAATACATTAATTTTCTTTCTTGTCCTCTCCTGTAGAAGTGGCTTAACGACCTGATAATTGCTGAACGGTTATGAATTTGGTTTTGATAAAGATAATAACTAATAGGTTACTTTTCTGGGAATCTATAGGTAACTACAAGGAATGAGGTTCAGCAGTTTTCCAAAGCAGAAATGTAGATAGTTCATAATTAAGACCGAGGGACGAACCTTCCAACAAGCTGAGAAAATGTAAGGGGCGTTCACAATGTAATAAGTTAGTGTTTTCTCGGGATAGTTCAGATCATCAATGGAAGAAATGATCGTCATTAGCTGCAAAAGAAAGAAATAAAGAAAATTAAGTGTGATAATAAATTTATGAACACGTCTCGGAAAGGAGAATTTCAAGCAATTAATGCACCTTTATATTGTTTAATGCTGAGAGCTTCAACCCAGTCATATCTAAAACCTTTACACATTTGCTGACATGCCTTCCGTACTTTTTTGTTGCCGCTGGCTAAAAAGGAAAAATAACAGAACATGATAAGATAATTGGACTCCTAAAAAAGAGAATATATATATATATATATATATATATATATATATATATATATATATATATATATATATATATTTATGATTAGATAATCAGATGGCTAAAAGAGTAGGACGAAAATAAGTACGAGGATGCTCACCAAAACCACACGATCCCGATATTCATTAACCTGAATGTGGGACTGTACATAATAATGAACCTAAAAGTAAAGATAGATATAGTCAAATACATAATAACAGTGTCTTACTGGGAAAAGGAACTTCAGAATAGGGGGAAAAAAAGATAAGACCATATGATATATATTTGGTAAAGAAACTATACAGTCTATATATTTAAACTGGCTATGGCTAAATAGGACATAAAGAGTTCATGACACGTGTAAAAATAAGAATTTTCATCGCCTTCCTTTATGCCATAACCTAGAGAAAAAATATAGCATATATTATAAATTGAAACTTACAGATGCCCGATCTAATGTGCTTAGGCCTACTCCAACAGCAAAGACGGGGAGGCCCTATAAAAAAACAGCGCCATTATAGTAAAAGCACGGAAATTTAATATCAAAAGAAATGGTAAATTCTGATATTTAAATGAATTTGATCCTGCTCCATTAGAAACTCACCTCATTTGTGTAACCCGATAATCCTATAAGCTGCGAATCACGTATAGCTCTGTATAGCTCCTCTGGAACAATGGGTTTCTGTAAAGAACAGTAGTAGATTCAGAGTGTATCATCAAAAACTAAGATACCAAAGTATTATTGACCATTACAAAATGAGTCAAACCAGAGTGGCTTCAATCTCATATATTTTATTTCTGCTTTACATTGTAGACTTCTGGTATTTTAGGTCATAAACCATAATGACTATTATATTACCAACATGGAAATTGCAGTACTTACCGCCAGCATGCCATCAATGTCGTTATCCACTCTCCACTTCAAACAATCAGACAACTGCAATATCACCACACAATCGACAAGTGAGTAACTCGGGATTTAGCGAAAAAATTGTTTCAGATGCTTAGTTTAAGATTGTCTGACCATCTTGTGGGCCTTGGTGACATTTCCTTCTCTTGCCTTGAGAAAGCGTATCAAAGTTTCATGAGGATGCCCTTGATGTATATTCTGCACATTTGATGGAATTGGGATTATTTACTAAGATGCATGTGTGTGCTGTAATATATGGCATCATAACATGTGTGTTGAATCATCTACCCCCCAACATTTCTCTTGCCCAAAAAATATCAAGAAAGTTAGTTAAAATGCAAAATTAAGTGAAAATTTCCCACAAGAGAAACCAGCATCTTTCCTAAAAGTCAACTACAGCTACCTAATCTTAAGATGGCCAGGATATAATTTTAACTTTTAACAGATTTATGACATCGGAGTAATGAAGGTATGAGACACACACCATTGACTATTTTACTACACTTACTATTAGTGAATCTAGGAGCTGAATGAGTATGATTTATTTCACAGATCTGGCTAATTGAAGTCCTGTCAATTTCAATTTCATTACAAATTATGCTCTCAAGTGATGATGTCACAACATCAAAGTGTTCATATTCTTGATTAAACAGAAAAGGGGTTGCATCAAGAGTTGATAAGCAGAGATCAGGAAGAAAATTGTGGAAACAAGTACTAACCTTGAATGTTCTCTTAAACGGTTCGTCAACTGCACAAGAAAATGGAAAAATTAAGAAAAAGGAGACCACAAATATAAGTAATGGGGGCCATAAATGAGAGATCAAGATTAGCTGACCTTCATCCATCAAAGCTCCAAATTGATCGATGGCTTCTCTTGGAACCACAGCCATTTCTTCTCTTCACAAATTGCAACACAATTCAAATTTTGAAGCTATCACTGCAACAAATCAATCAACTTTGACTCGCATATCCCAGTAAAATTGCTGAAGGGGGTGGGAGAGAGAAAGAGAGAGCAAGAGAGAGAGAAAACAAGTAAAGATTCCACTTTTATCACATCAAGAAAAGGGAAAGCTATTAGGGATCAAGATTCAAGAAAAGGAACCAAAACCCCATTCACATTTCCTTGCCCTCTTTGCAACTAACTGTGACAACTTAGATTCTTAACATAATTGATTAATGGGGTGCCGACAAAATATACGTGGTGTTTGAAAGAAATGGCAATGGAGTGCTCACGTGTCAGCAACAGCAAATTAAAGAGGGCCTCGTGAGAAAATGTGCAAAGGAAGAAGAGATAATGTTGTGAGTTATGGCCACTCACTCACTGTCAAAAATTAAAACCAAAGAAGATGCTGTAATAAGAAACATTTAAATCGTGCCCCCACCTACTTACCCTTTGCAATAAAAAAGGTGAGGAAAGAAAGAAAGAAAATTAAACCCCACCAAACTTGACCCTTGAAGTCAAGATAATATTCAGAGAGCCCAGATTCCGTGTAATGATATTTCCAAGAAGTGCACACACAAATATAAACGAGAGAAAGTGAAATAAAGAGGGGGAGCAGCCATTGCCTAGTGCCTATTGATCAGGAAATAAATTGACATTTTTATAGCATGCATTAAAACACACAAGTGGATCTTTTGGACAATTTAGACTGCCATTAGGGTTGATTGAAAACTTGATTTTTTCCTCCTGCATTTATTGAGATTTTTTGTATTGCTACAATATTATGAAGATTATTTCAGACATGGACTTGTAACTTTATTTGAGTTTAAACTAGATGAGTGTCCCGCCTATTACGCGGGATATTCGTAAAAAATTAATTATATATATTATGCATTACATATACAATAACATTATAAATTTGTTCACCATAAAATTAATGTAGTTATATTATATAATAAATATATTTAAAATAATGTCACATATTAAACACATTTAAGTTAATATAATGATATATTAAATTGTTTTGAGATTAAAAAAATCAAATATTTAAATTTTGGTGCACTGTGTTTTCAAGACAATAAAAATTTATCAGTTAAATGTTAATTTTTTTATTTTAAAAAAATTCAATCAATCATTTAATCGATAAAAAATTCAAAATTAATTAATATATTTAATTTCATTTTTAATTTATTTTAACAAATTAGGGATTTCTAAATTGGAAATCCTTAAATATAGTGAGACAATAAAAATAAAATAATTAAACATTAAAGTTTCATATAATTAGAGTTTTGAATATAATTGATCAATTCAATTTATAATATTTTTATAGCCTCAAGTTATATACAATAGATATTCCAAATTTGTATATATTCATTGTTTAGCTTAGTTGGTTAAAATTATAAGTTGTACTCAAGTGGTCCTGTGTTCGAATCCATGAATTTGCATAATTTTTAAAATTAGACTATTTATTATATAATGACACATAAGCATAATATTGACACGCAAGATTTTCACAAGCATGCCACGTAGGACATAGATGACACATATGCAGACCACATGACGATACGTATGCAAAATCAACCATATAATGACAAATAAGCAAACAGGGCCGCTCCTTATGTGAATCGAAAGAGTCGAGCAACTCAGGCCCCAAAAAAATCAGAAATTTTAGGGGCCCATAATTATTTTTAAATATACATTAATATTGTATATATGTATCTATCTGCTAAAATTAAAACAATATAGTTTTGGTTTAGTGGCAGAAGATTCTTCTTTTTTTGTCTAAGGTCACATGCTCAACACCTAGGACCTACAAATTGTGTGTCATTTTTATACAATTTTTGTACTTATTTAAAAGCCCTTCTCCTTTGTATTTTTAATAATTATATTTTTTTAATATAATTGATCAAAGACATTTTTAAATTATTTTTCTCAATAATTATAATTAATTTTTAATCAATATGAATGATGCTTGTGAAATACTCCCTCCGTCCCGGGTATTTGTTCACACTAGAGTTTGACACATTTTTTAAGAAAAATGAGAGTATGTGAGTGTGGAGTTGAATAAAATAATAGTAACTTTATGTTTTATTGACTTTTGTGAGAGAGAGTTATTTCCTTTTTTTGGGTGTGAACAAATTCCCGGGACGTCCATATAAGACAAGGGTGAACAAATACACGGGACGGGGGGAGTAATAAATATCAAAATAAGGCGGCAAGGCCATTTACCTTTTATCTTTCAATAGTGAATAATTACTTTACTAGATATAGTTTTCTTAATACAATTGATCAAAATGCATTGTTAAATAATTTTTTTGAATAATTATATTTTTTAATCAATTTGAAAGATGATTGTGAATTAATAAATATCAACAGAAGGTTGTAAAGCCATTTATATTTTCACATATTTTTTTCACATAGCATGCACTTGAGTTTTTAGTTCAATCCAACTAAATTTGAATTTTCCAAAGCTCGTTAACTAAATTAATTAGACTTTAAAAAGTTAAAATTGATTTAAAATTCAACTCAAAATCCAAATACATGTTATGCACTTGAGTTCACACTAAATCACTCATACCTTTTATTATATATATGTTCTAATATTTAGTGGTTAACAATAGGATAAAAAAATGAAAGAATGTAATCTCAATTTGACATATTCATTATAGTATTAATTAAAAAATTAACTGAAAACTGCTTATACAAATTTAGGTAGTACTTGTGTCGTTAAAACCATAAAACGAGTTTTCCTTAAAAAAAAAAAAACTTAAAAAATGAGTTTAAATAATGATTTTAAACATGCATATTTTTTCATACTAATTTATGTATAATGTTTTTTTTAGACAAAACTTATAGTTCTTGCACTTGTATAAAAAATACTCTAATTTAATGGCCTAATTTTTTTAAGTCGACTCAGGCTTTATAATTCCTGGGATCGACCCTGCAAGCAAAGACCAACTCCCAGTTAGTATATTAGAGGATATGATCTTTTTATTAATTTTTTAAATTTATCAATTCTGGTCCTTTTGATATCAAAACAAGTAATTTATGTTGGATAATTCAAAATTTCGCCAGAAAAGTTATTTGAAATTTGTTTAGCATATAAAATGACAAAAAAAAAATATAACATAATGGCAAGCTCAGCAAAAGGAAGAGAATAGTAAAAGTCTCGACCCTTCGCGCGTTGTAAAACATTCAAAATTAGTGGTTGAAGTTGATGGAATTTGCAATCTTGAAGTCGTTTCAAATGAAGGTGGACAGGATTGTCGGCGTGACCATAAATATAAAAATAGGGTAATTTTTTCAATCAAAATTGAAATTTTCCAATGAAAAATAATCAAAATTGACAAAAAACGATCAAATTTTATGAAGTTAAGAAAAAAAAAAAAAAATTGGATTCGAGTAAAGATACCGGATGATTTGTGATTTTATCTCCAATATTAGGCATTAAAAACACAAGTGGGCCATTTGGAGTAGTAGTTTATTCATTTATTAATGAGTTGATATTTAAGATTGTATTTGCGTTAATTCAAAACATATCTCGTGTATTAGTTGAGAAATTGGGATTTTAGCTCTATTTTGAGATGTAATAACTTGGGAGTATAAATTTAACAGAATTGTGGAATTGCCCCCACTTACAAGACCCAAAAGTTTGAAGCTTAAGTGGTCCCACAAAATGTTGATCAATCAACGTAACACTTTTTAATGGAACATAAACACTCATTTGTTCAGAATAATCTCTCAAATAGGCTAACTAAGTACATTTAAAATAGTTTTAGTGTAACTAAGTACATTTAAAATAGTTTTAGTGTGCATTTGAGTGTATACTAAAAATTATGATACATTTATTAATTTAAAAAAGAATGACAAAGTATTGTGTGAAAAAAAATTCATTAGGGTGTGGAATCTGATTGTGTGTTAGCTGAGGATCTCAAAATTAGGGTGTGTAATTGGTTGTGTATTAAGGATTCAAATGTGTGTAATTTTTACTTTTAATAATTCGCTGACCAATTCTAGAAAAAGTGCTAGAATCTTCAATCGTAGAACTCCTTGTATTGTGGATATATCTTATGCCCTCATTTTCTATAAAATTTTCTTTACTGATTAAAACTTTTACTTATCTCATTAAAGAGATTAATGTTAAAAGGTACTGGTTATTTCGTTAGTGTGTATTAATTGAAGGTTATTAATTTTATTAGAAGATATTAGTTGTAAATCAATCTTCTTATAATATATTTCAAAACCTCTCCAAGATGACGTGTCAACATCACCTTATTCTTAGGTTGATGTGGCATGTCTCAAATCTCTTCATTTCGAAATATTGCGCTCTCATTAAAAGTTATATTAAACATGTTTTAATTCATATTAATACTTAATCTACACCATATATTTTACACTTTTAATCTCAACCATACATTTTATTTTGTATTTTCTATAAATGTCAAATCTCTCTTTAGTTTTCATTCTAATTCCCAACCCTAATCTTCATCGCTTCTCTTCTTTTTCTCATTTGTTGTCTACTATGTGAAGATATATGATTTCATTTTTTGTTCATTTGTTTGGATTATTTCTATAATTTTTTGTATAGATCATAACTCTTTTTTTTTTTTTGCAGGTAAACTAATTTATTATGCACATGGAGATGATTAGGCGCACATTAAGAGAAAATTATATGTGCATCAATCTGACTTAAAGATCATTCGAGCGTATCCAGAAATTATTCGTAAGTTTCTAAAGTATATATTTCATATTCATATCTTTACATTCGTATTTTTTTTAGAATCCACCATTAATAATTTTTGTTGCTTTCAATAAGAAGATTCTCTCACCGCACGCCTACGATTTTGATCCAACTATTATTGTTTTTCGAATACGGTATGCGTTATTGGTGAAATCTTATTAAAGTTTTTTTTCTTCGTTTTGTATTGCAGGTAACCTAAAGGTGATGTAGTGACTTTTTTTTTATGGTTGAATGATTTATCTTCTTAGATATTTTTTGAAGTTATTTTTGCAAAATATTGATATATGTGAAATTTTTGTAGGAGGGAATTGAAATATTTTGGAAAAAATATTATCAACAAAATAGTTTATGATATGATTAGGCGTGAAATTGTCATGATTCGTCGCTCGAAATGCCCTAGTTTTGGTTGATTTTGTTGAGTATTTAGAGTCATTTGCGTATCATTTTCATAAACTAATGAATTTGTCTCTTAGATGCTCATAGGTGGATAGAGGGCGAAAAGAGGAGTTCGTAGGACTTTGAATCGACTCAAACGGATGCCCGGATGAGAAGATATCGAAGAAATACGAAAAGTGCTAGTTCGGGGGAGCAAAAGTATCATTGGAGTGCACAAGCTAGAGGAGCTCGAGCACTAGCGCTCGAGCAGTCGTGCATAGCGCACGAGTTGAAGCTGGTCGTGCACAAGTGCACGAGCAAGAGAGCTGGTCGTGTACAAGTGCACGAGCTCGAGTGGTCGTGCAGTTTTGGCTCTCTGGACGTTTTGAAGTGCTCGAGTTGGAGGTGCTCGTGCACTAGTGCACGAGCAGTGCACGAGCAAGCGCGGAATTTCGGCCCATTAGATCCCGACTCGACCCGTTACTTATATATACCTCCCCGAACACGTTTTGAAGGGAGGATCCACGAATTATCAGATAAAAATCACCTTTAGACTTAGTTTTTAGAGAGGAAAAGAGGAGCAAGATTAATTTTACATTTTTTAGGTTTTTCTTTACGAATTCACATCTCGGTTTTACTTTTTAGTTAGTTTCTTCAGATCTTTGTTCTTGAACACTTTTAAATTTCGTCTTAGTAATTTAATTTCAGTTCTTAAATTTATTTTCTTTCAAAACCCTAGTTCATGCTTTCTAATTTTTCAATTCAATTCATCGTGTTTATGTTCGTTACTTCGTCAATTACTTTTGTTATCGTTATAACCATGTCCGGCTAAAACCCTTGCATGCTTGGGGTAGGATGAACTCGTAGAAGTAGGATGTGGGTACGTAATTAGGGTAATTCGTGACGTTAGGTTTTAATTCTCTTAATTAATGAATTCTTAAAATTAATCTTAACTTTACTTTTGAATTTCGTTCGAAAAGTGTTAGAGAGAGGACGACTGTATCACTCCTTAACAACGAGTAGACTTAACGAGAGGGTTTAGAAGGGGTTAATTAATCTACCAGTTTAGCGAAGGAGGACGACCGTATCACCTTAGTTAAATTAGGGTCTCATTAATTAAGCACAATCTATTAACTTGTTAGTGGATTAGTGAAGTCGAGTGTTAGGGTAAAGTATTAGGGTTTAGAATCTTGAGCTTTCATCTTGCATTCTTTTACTTAGGTTATTTTTTGCGCGTCACGGTTATTTTGATTATGTACCTGCTCCGTTAGTATACGTAGGGATTCCTATCCTGAACATCACCATCACTCATTTGAATACAATCCTTAGTTAATTCAATTTCTTTAGAATTTTAGCTTAATTAGTTTATTTTAGTTTTAATTAATTCTTCCAAAAAATTAAAAAACATTTCACTCATATTAACTACGACGCGTAGATCTTCAGGGATCTATTTGCATACACTTCATCCCTTGGGTTCGATAATACTTGGTCACTATACCTGCCCATACTACAGTGAACCCGTACTCTTGCGGGGAAGCTACTAGTAGAAGCTAGTATATTCGATTCAAGTCAATGGCGCCGTTGCTGAGGATGGCGTTGTATGTCTTTTGAATAGGACTTGTAGATAGCTTAGTAGTTAGTAGTGAGTGTTTTATTTTCTGTTTTATTTTTATTTTTATTCATTCGGCAGTTGCGTTTTGATCCTTCTGCTAGTGTGTCAGGTATATGAAAACACACTCACAAGGCAATACGAGCGAAGAGAGAATACCGTTGGACCCTGAGACGATAGCTAGAAGGAACCGAGCTTTCTTGAGGAGAATGAACACTGCCGGAGGAGGGAAAGAACTAATGGACCTCAGTAATGAGTTGGATGATGCAGCTAATGAGTTTAATCAGACAGTAGACCGGGTTGACGACATTGGAGGAAGTGGTAGTCAGAACCAAGATCCATTAGGAGATAGCCAGAGCCTAAACCCGGGTACACAAAACGTAAACAATCCAGCTCAAAATATTGTCCAAAATCCTCAGAACAACCCTGCTTACCCACATCCTAACTTACCACAAAACAACTTACCTTATCCACCTTACCCATACCCACCATACCCTTATCACCCATACCCGTACCCTCCACCTCCAGTTTACAATCCACCACCTGTTTACCAACCACCACCCCAACAAGTACCCGTACCAGCTGCTAATCCTCAACACGTTCCTCAGAACGCAGATCAGAATATGGCTATTCGAGGAAGATTTGCAGCACAGCCACAACGGTACTATAATGGAGTGGCATTACCTCCAGTAGAGGCAAATAACTTCTCAATTTCCCCGGGAATTCTTAAGCTGCTTACAGAGAACCAGTTCAAGGGGGTGATCGGGAAGGAGAACCCTCAAACTCATCTGAGGAGTTTTCTAATGATAGCCTCCACTTTCAATTACAATGGCATGTCTGAAGATGCCAAGAGGCTTAAGTTGTTCCCATTCTCATTGATGGGAATAGCTAAAGAGTGGTACGATAATACGCTTCCACGGGGAGGTATTACCACTTGGGCCGAGCTCGAGCGTCTGTTCCTCGAGCGATTCTACCCTCCATCCAGAACGATCAAAGCAAGGATTGAAATCTCTTCCTTCCGCCAGAAGCAAGGAGAGGACCTACGTCAAGCGTGGGAGAGATACTCAAACATGTTGATAGAGTGCCCGCAGCACGGGTACAATGAGGGAGATGTCATGGTATTTTTCTATAGTGGTGCCAACAACGCTGGGCAAGATCATCTAGACGTCTATGCTAGTGGATCATTCCTGAATCAAGGAATAGTGAGGTGTAGAGAGATCGTGGACAACATTGTCATGAATGCCGGGGCTTGGAATGTGGACGTAGATTTCCAGAGAGTTCATCAGGTTGAGGAAGGTGAAGGAACGAGAAGGTTGTTGATGGTCATGATGGAAAAGATAAACAACCTTGAGTTGGGGAAGAATATGGTTGGAGGGAATGCAGCAGAGAATGAGCAAGAGGACAAGCCCACAATTCAGCAAGAAGTAGCCAATTATATGGGAGGTCCTTATTACAATCAGAATGAGTATCCACAAGGTGGAGATTTTCAAGGAAGGCCTTCTTATGGCCAACCATTTGTACCTCCAGGTCCACAGCCACCTCAAAATCAATGGAGGAATACACAAGGGTACCAAGGAGGTCAGCAACTTCCTCAGAACTAATGGAGGAAGAACGAGAATTTTTCTTAATGCTAACCCAAAGGCGGGTATTACAGTTCCTCCAGGCGTAGATCCAGGTTCAAAACCTCCGGGTGGAGAAGGTGGATCCTCAACTGAGGAGATGTTGAGAGCTATCCTTCAGAAGGTGGAGGAAGGAAGCAAGATACATGGAGAAGGTTGAGAGAGTTCCTAAGTGGAAGAAGGCAAAGGAAGCAAGGGAGAAAGTGAAAGAGACCGAGAGAGATGAATGGGGGGTACCCAAATCTGTGATACCCGTCCCATATCCACAACGCTTCATGAAAAAGAAGCTTGATGAGAAATTCGCTAAATTCCTTGATGTGTTTAAACAATTGCATATTAACATTCCTTTTTATGATGCTTTGGAACAGATGCCCAACTATGCAAAGTTTCTGAAGGACTTGATCGCGAAAACACGGCGAGTGGATGAGCCGAAGTTGGTACAGTTGAACCATGAGGTGAGTGCGTTAGTGCACAAGGCGCTTCCTCCAAAGCTAAAGGATCCCGGGAGCTTTACCATCTTATGTGACATTGGGAACGGGATCAAGAAAGGAGTGCTATGTGATTTAGGGGCGAGCATAAATCTTATGCCCTTGTCGCTTTTCAAGAAGTTGGAAGGATGTGAACTTCAGCCGATAATGATGACGCTTCAACTAGCCGACCGATCTATTACTCAACCTCAAGGTGTGGTTGAAGACGTCCCCGTGAAAGTTGGAGATCACATATTTCCAGCCGACTTTGTAGTACTCGAAATGGAGGAAGATGAGCATGTGCCCCTAATCTTGGGAAGACCGTTCTTAGCGACGGCGGGGATGGTGCTAGACGTGGCAAATGGAAAGATTACGTTGAAAGTTGATGACCAAGAGATAAAGATTTCCCTATATGAAGCCATGAAGCACCCGAAGGAGGATGAGAGTTTGTATTGCATGGATGCCATTGATCCTCGTGTTGAAGACACACCTCCCATCCCTAGCCTTTCTTTTAGTCATTATTCTGATGATCCTTCACTTGATAATTTGACCCATGAGCATTATGATCTTGATTTTTTTGATAGGGATAAAGTGAAGAAGTTGAAGGATGAAGAGGTGAAAAAGATAGACGTGGTCCAGTTGGAAGGGAAAGGAGGAGATAAGAAGAAAAGGTCCAAATTCAAGAACCTGCTTAGTGAGACTCCTCCAGATAAAGGTGAGAAGGAGTTGATACCCCTAACACTTGGGGATGAGAAGGAAGCAAAGGATTTCATGATGGAGGGGAATCAAGGAAAGACATGCAAGCACCACTCTTATGAGAGTAAGGGAGGTAAATTTGAGTATGATGTCCCATAAGCTCCTTTGAGCTCGGTCCGGCATGAGGACCTTAAAAATAGCGCTGAATGGGAGGCAGCCCATTTTTATTTGTTTTTCAGTATTTTTTTTAGTTATTAGGGTGTTTTTGAATCGTAAGTTTAACCTCGTACTTGAGAGTTCATTTTGTAGGCTTGTCTCGATGGAGTACTCAAAAGGGTAGAACTCAAGCAAGGGAGTGTGCAACGTTGTTGAGAGAAACTGAATTGTTTGGTTGAGGTAACCCACAACCCCAAACTTAGACCTCTTCGCAAGGTCGAAGTTTGGGGGGTGGAGTTTTTTTTTATGTTTCTTGTTACATTGCACCGGAGCACCCCTTATCTTTGAGTGTGTTTGGTTATTTGGTGCCTTGAGATGCTCCTTGGGGTGATTCTGATCTGATTCGCTATTGTATCTTTCATGCCTATCAATCATCTTCTACTTGTTAGTTGTTATTCTTGAGCATGATTTGATGAGTAGAGTAGATTTGTGAGGTTGAGTTAGGAACTCTTTTGTGTGAGTAATTGAGCTAGAGCTGATTTGAGAAAGAACTAGTATGTTTGCAAATTTTCTTTTTGAGTGCTTGTGTGATGAGAGTGAGAATGCACTAGGACTAGCATGGATACGAAAGCCGTGAGATTTGAGCCTTATGAGATTTTGATACATAAATTAATCTCTTCGTTTGTGAGTGGATCGTCACCCTAGAGGATACTAGAACTTGTGTGTGCTCTTGCTTCTTGATTGAGTCTAGTTTGATATGTCGAATGTAATCTTAGGCCATCTTTTTTTTGAATGAGTCGCTTAGCCAAAAAATTTCCTTACCATTGACATTTGTCCCTTGATAGCCCCTTTGAGCTTTAAGCCTATTTTATTTGCTAGCACATTTAAACACTATTCCAAGTTCCTAAGCCTTTTTGTCCCAACTTGAGTGGAGAATAGGAAAAGTGTGAATGTGAAGGGATTGAATTGAGTTGAAAAAGGAAAATGTTGTTTGTTGAGTGAGTATGAGAAGAAGGTGTGATGAAGTTATGAGTTGTGGGAAAAAAAATGGAGAATGAGCAAAAAGAAAAAAAAAGGCTCATGTGTTTGTGAAAAAAAAAAAGTGAAGTGATTGAGAAAAGTGAAAAGAGTGGGAAAGAAAAAAAAATTGAAGTGTTGAGAGTGTTGGAATTGAAAGCGTGTTGATTGAAAATGTTTGAAGTATTCTGTTTCTAATCTCGAAGTACGAAAGTTTAATTTTCTATTCTCCATTCACTTGAGTTACTTTACCATATTGATTCCCACCTGTCCAAAGAGTCTACGTTACAACCTTGAGAAAAGTCCTTTTTGATTCGGCATTGATTTCTAGAGTATGGTCGGAGTTAAGAGTGCTTACAAGCCTATGGCTGCTCATATGTGTGATTGATTGTTTGAGTGAGTCCATTTATCATTGATATACACTTGTGAGGGAGTGAAACACATCGTAGAGTGCACATCCATGTTTGATTTTGGTGATTCTTGTTGTTGTTGCATGAGTATGATGAGGGAAGGTGAGTGAGTATACTTGTGATTGATCTTTGAAGCTTGAGTTCATTTGCTTGCATGATTTGATTCTTTGACTCATTCATAACAATTTCACTTGACTTATTATTTCGTTGCTTGAGGACAAGCAACATGGTAAGTTTGGGGGGGTTGATTAGGCGTGAAATTGTCATGATTCGTCGCTCGAAATGCCCTAGTTTTGGTTGATTTTGTTGAGTATTTAGAGTTATTTGCGTATCATTTTCATAAACAATGAATTTGTCTCTTAGATGCTCATAGGTGGATAGAGGGCGAAAAGAGGAGTTCGTAGGACTTTGAATCGACTCAAACGGATGCCCGAATGAGAAGATGTCGAAGAAATACGAAAAGTTCTAGTTCGGGGGAGCAAAAGTATCATTGGAGTGCACAAGCTAGAGGAGCTCGAGCACTAGCGCTCGAGCAGTCGTGCATAGCGCACGCGTTGAAGTTGGTCGTGCACAAGTGCACGAGTACTCGTGCATAGCGCACGAGCAAGAGAGCTGGTCATGCACAAGTGCACGAGCTCGAGTGGTCGTGTAGTTTTGGCTCTCTGGACGTTTTGAAGTGCTCGAGTTGGAGGTGCTCGTGCACTAGTGCACGAGCAGTGCACGAGCAAGCGCGGAATTTCGGCCCATTAGATCCCGACTCGACCCGTTGCTTATATATACCTCCCCGAACACGTTTTGAAGGGAGGATCCACGACTTATCAGATAAAAATCACCTTTAGACTTAGTTTTTAGAGAGGAAAAGAGGAGCAAGCTTAATTTTACGTTTTTGAGGTTTTTCTTTACGAATTCACATCTCGGTTTTACTTTTTAGTTAGTTTCTTCAGATCTTTGTTCTTGAACACTTTTAAATTTCGTCTTAGTAATTTAATTTCAGTTCTTAAATTTATTTTCTTTCAAACCCTAGTTCATGCTTTCTAATTTTTCAATTCAATTCATCATGTTTATGTTCTTTACTTCGTCAATTACTTTTGTTATCGTTATAACCATGTCCGGCTAAAACCCTTGCATGCTTGGGGTAGGATGAACTCGTAGAAGTAGGATGTGGGTACGTAATTAGGGTAATTCGTGACGTTAGGTTTTAATTCTCTTAATTAGTGAATTCTTAAAATTAATCTTAACTTTACTTTTAAATTTCGTTCGAAAAGTGTTAGAGAGAGGACGACCGTATCACTCCTTAACAACGAGTAGACTTAACGAGAGGGTTTAGAAGGGGTTAATTAATCTACCAGTTTAGCGAAGGAGGACGACCGCATCATCTTAGTTAAATTAGGGTCTCATTAATTAAGCACAATCTATTAACTTGTTAGTGGATTAGTGAAGTCGAGTGTTAGGGTAAAGTATTAGGGTTTAGAATCTTGAGCTTTCATCTTGCATTCTTTTACTTAGGTTATTTCTTGCGCGTCACGGTTATTTTGATTATGTACCTGCTCCGTTAGTATACGTAGGGATTCCTATCCTGAACATCACCATCACTCATTTGAATACAATCCTTAGTTAATTCGATTTCTTTAGCATTTTAGTTTAATTAGTTTATTTTAGTTTTAATTAATTCTTCCAAAAAATCCAAAAATATTTCACTCATATTAACTACGACGCGTAGATCTTCAGGGATCTATTTGCATACACTTCATCCCTTGGGTTCGATAATACTTGGTCACTATACCTGCCCATACTACAGTGAACCCGTACTCTTGCGGAGAAGCTACTAGTAGAAGCTAGTATATTCGATTCAAGTTATGATACCAAATTTTTTTTGTCATATAATATCTTGCCTTCAATAATAGATTGTAATACAAAAGTTTTTTTTTTTTGATAAAATTATTCGGGCAAAATAGACTATTAAACTTCACAATATAGATATTCTTTTCTAGACTAGGATTTCAATTTTTCTTTTATATTATTTTTAACATACAAATATTAAAAGAGTATTGTAATTTATAAATAAGTAAAAAACTGTTATATTTTATATAATTAATATATATATTATTTCTTAAAATATGTTGAATAACCTTTTTATGGATAGAAAATTATTGTGTTGGCAAAAAAAAGGACATTAAGTTTCTTTACTAACAATTTAAGTATTATAACTTTTAAAAATATCTTACTCTAAAATACAATAAATTTGAATATATTTTAATCAATGGGGAAACAAAATATTTACGTAAAATATAGAATATTATTTTAAATATTATTTTATAGACTAGGATTTCAATTTTTCTTTTATATTATTTTAATATATAAATATTAATATAGTATTTTAAATGATAAATAAGTAAAAAGTTGTTATATGTTATATAATTAATATATATATATATATATATATATATATGTATTAATAAGTGGAATAAGTGTTTATGGATAAAAAAATGATAATGTTGGCTAAAGAGAAAAAAAAGAAAAAAAAAATGGACATTAAGTTTCTTTACTAACAACTTAAGTATTATAACTTTAAAATGTATCTTACTCTAAAATATAATAAATTTGAATATATTTTAATCAATATAAACATAATATTTACGTATAGTATGGAATATTATTTTGAACATTTAATTAATGCATGATTTTAAACATTAGATTAATGCAAACAAATCTTTTTTCACAGTTGAACGATTTTTTTTTTCTTTGATATATTTGGAATTTATTTTTGCTAAATATTGATAGATATGAAATTTGAATATTTTTTAAAAGATATTGTCACCAGAATAACATACGATTCCAAAAAAATATTGTCACAAAATATAATATCTTACCATCAATAATAGATTGTAACACAATTTTTTTTCTTTTTTGAATAAAATTCTACCTGCAAAATAGAAATTGAAACTGTAAAATATAGATATTTTTTTGTAGAGTAGGATTTTGATTTTTCTTTTTAGCAATTTAGATTTTTTTAACTCTTTTTTTTTTAAACAAAATATCTGTATATGTGAAATGTCTAGAAGGGAAATTGAATTTAAAAAAAAAAAAGATTGGAGCCTAAAGGTCAATTCTTATTATTGAATTGTGTATTATAAATACCAATACATTAATCAATTGTTCTCACACAAACATCTACATAATATTTCATTTTAATTATGACATCTTTGTTAAATGTTACCTTTAGATCTGAAATGTGTGATTCTATCTTTAGATTTAAACTTTTGCGTTTGATTGTTATTGTATCTTCATACCATGGGGAAAAACTGGGCATGCAGGTATACAACAACTGTAATTTGAGATAATATTGTATAATATTAATTTGAGATTGAATGTGTGAATTAGTTAATATATTTAAAATTTTCTACTTATTCATGTTTAATATTTTTTTATTATTTGTTGAATTATAATTACAATTTTAATATTATATCGAAATTATAAGATACATTTTTTAAAAATATATATTTATAATTTAAAATAATAATAATAATTTTTTTCCACTCCGCGAAATCGCGGGTACACACTAGTTTTACAATAAAAGAAACTCACACTATATCAACCGTAAAAGAATAAGTTATAAAATAAAACATTTTAAAAACATATTATATTTTTAATGAAAAATGTTAATACTTAATATATTATTAGTTAATAACTCGAGTGTGCTTGCGCAAAAATGCAATGATCTACTCGCTTATTTAAACAAACGCTTGATTTATTTTTCCATTTTCATGTATAATTATAGTTTAATTTTCCACTAAGAGTACCAATTATCTAATTTATGTTTACTCACTCCAATTCTTAATACATGTCATTTTAAATTTCTTCACACATATTAAAACACTTAATTTTTTATCATAATTACTTCTAAATATTAATTAAATTTTTAGAAAATATTGATTTTATTGATTAAAAAATTTATAAACTAATAAAAAGTACTTTATAAACTAAATGATATTTATTAAAAAAATAACATAAAATGTTAAAAATTATATTTATTCAGAATTGGAAGGCAATTTTTTTGTCTTTCAATAGAGCAGTTCTAATTGTAATTTTTCTTTCATCGGATATGATTCGTATGAAGAATTAATAAAAAATTAGTTATGGTTCCAAGAATATTTAATGCCCCCAACATTTCAATTTAACTCGTCGATCTAGAAAAGAAATTGTTTAATTTTCTTTTTGTCGTTTTCTATTACCAATAAGACTTTAGTTTCTTCCAGTTTAGCTGATATGTGTCCTGTTGTTTGTACTAGGCAATCAGTTGTGGGAAAGACAGTATAAAAAAAATGGGACATTTATAAAATAGTAAAATAATAAATCAATGTTTACAAAATGGGAAAGACAGTATTTTACAATTAATTTGTATCAATTTGTAAAAAATGGTTTGATATTGTATTATTCTGTGTATTTCTCTATTTCATGTTGACCAAAAGAGAGTAGATTTTTGGACTAACAATTTAAGAATAGTATATTTTTTAGCAGATATTTTATGAAACGTAACATTTAAAATTTGCAAATTAAGGCCAAAATCGACCCAAATTAGCTCTATTTGGGCCCAAATTGCACATGTTCGACACATGACCCCCGATTTCAGACTGTTATGTACATGTGGAGTCTGTCCACTACCAATTTGACACATACCAATTCGATATCAATTTGGGCCCAAATGTTAGACCTAATTCGGGCCAATTTTGGCCTCAATTTACAAAATTTAAAACTTGCGATCCTTAAATTGTCAGCCCAAAGACCCACAGTCCTTAAATTGTCAGTTCGAAGACCCATGACCCTTTTTTTCTACCCCTAAATTGTTGGCTTAAAAAAAATAATTCCCCATGTTGACGACTATAACTCAAGCAACTTTAAATGAAAATAAAATGATAATCATATCACAGTCGTTTGATTCCAATTAAAAGAAAGTACGATTGGAATAAAATCATCATCTTAATAACTAATAATGAGGAGGATGAAAAGTCCTATGTGGCAAGTCCATCCTCCTCTATTTCAATTCTTTGCTTTGTGGTTAATTTGTGATGGGATGCGATCTAGGCCATTGGATCCTTTTAATTAACTTTCGATCTCTACCGTCCATTTTCCATTTTTTTTCCTATATAAGATCTTCTATGATACACTTTTCTTTTCATTCCAAACTCACATCTTCGTAGGAATGTGTTGCTCTCTCTTCTCCAGTTTTGTTCTTTATTGGAGTTTCTTATTTTCCTCATCTCATTTTCTTTTATTTATTTGTTATTGTGCAGTGTTGCATAGCATCGGCCTGCGTTTTTTTCAAGTTTATGGTGATCGTTTTTTCCTATGGATTAGTGTGAGATCGGTCGTTGTTTTCACTGTCGGATGTCCGGCGTCTTCGGATTTGAGTCTCCATTGCACGATCGTTTTTCCTTTGTAGATTTTTTTTCTTTTTCTTTTTTTTTTCTTTGCTTACGTGGATGTATGGAATCCGGTGATGATTCATGTTTGTACTTAAATTCAATAATATATTTATCTATTTCACGTGATCTCTTCATGCATAATGGCCGCGGATAATATTTGTTATATGTCGCATGATCCAGTTATCGATTTGTACACGAAATGAGTTGAATTCTACATTTATTTTCTTCTGTAGACTTAGACATTTTATTGTAGATGAAATATTGACATTTTATTTGTGATTTTGGGTAATTATGGTAATGTGATTTTGATGGCGACAATTTGGCTTGATTGCAAAATTTGTGTACATATTGGATTGTTTGATTGAGTTGACATTATATTTTAGGAATTTTTTACTAAACAATAATTACACCACCATTTTAGTAATCAATAATTATTGTAAATAATTTTATTTTAGAAGTCAATAATTGCACTGCTATTTAATTATCATTGATCCAAAAGATAAAGGATTTTTGTACGACATAAAAATGTATAAGTTTGATCTATTCAAATCTTATAATAATATATTTTCAAACCTCTCCAAGATGATGTGTCAACACCACTTTATTCTTAGGCTGATGTGGCATGTCTCAAATCTCTCCATTTTGAAATACTGCGCTCTCATTAAAAGTTGGTTAAACTTTTAATCTCGACCCTTCGTTCTATATCATTGAATCTAAACCATTAATTTATATCTGCATAATTAATGCAAATAGATATTTTTTCCATTTTCTTATTTAGTTATTTTTAGAATTTATTATAAATCATATTTTTTCCAAACCTTAATGTAATTAAATATGATCTATTTATTGAATGAATCTAAATTTATCATTTCTAAGTTTGAGTTAGTATATATAGTACAATATAATGTTCGATTATTTTTTCCTAAAATAAAAGGTATATAGTTATATATTCCAAAGAATATTCTTATGTGATATATTCTTATTATGGACAAGATATAATATTGCATGCATTTTTTTTATTATAAATAAGAGCATATTGTATTTCATTTTTTCACATCAAAGTTTCATTTGTTCCACTCTTTTGCTGAGATTTCTCCCATCAATTGTTGGTTAGTTATATATCTATTGTTATTAGTATATTTATTTTATAATTAAATTCATCATTTTAAGTGCTCACAATTTGATTAGATTTAAATATCAATATGAATGTAATAATGATTGTTGATTTATGCTCTATATCGTTCAGTTTAAATATTCTTCATGTGCGAAAATAATATATTTAACTATACCATATATTTTTATCTGAATAATTATGATGGTTTAATTGTTGTAATTTAAATCTCATTTTAGATTTCAAGAGTATGATACCTCAATTTTCTCTAATTTCTAATATCAAGAGTGAGAGCCAAAAATTGACCGTTAAAGTTAGGATTGAAAAAGTTGGACAATATTTTTTAATGATTTTAATAGAGACAAGTTCTACTTGGAACTCATTTTGATCGATGAACAGGTATTTGTAACGTTAAAGTTTATTTCAAATTTTGTATTGTTTCTTATATAAATTAATTTCTTACCGTATACTCTCAATAACTAATAATGTTGATTAATTTATAAATTATTCAATATTGAAATGGAAATTGATTATTATTAAAGTATTAGTCTAAGTAATGTTATTCCATAATTGTTATTAATTTATGTGAATTTTGTTATTTTTTTTTAATTATTTAGTTTGTAGAATATACCTATAGGGTTTAGTGAAGGGCACGGGGCCACAGCTAAACAAACCCCATAATTTATTGTATATACCTCGAAATTTCTTAGACAAAAATACTCTTATATTAAATGTCTACAGAAAATAAAAATAATATATTTTTTCAGTACGCGAAATTCGCGTGGGTACACTCTAGTGTGTTTATATGCATAAAAGTTTGAAGGTTGCGTCTTCAAATTTAAAAAAAGTTTAGAGAGTGTTTCATATTACGGTATGTAACCGTAGTTTCTAGCTACCTTCAATTTTAATCTTTAGGTTTTGTCATTGTGTATTCATTTGGCTTATTGTAGGTCTTTTTATTATGATTAAACAAAAAAAGTTATATGTTTCGAAATTAGTTTTATTTTAGGATATTTTATTTGTGATTGTCAGTGATTATGGTAATACGATTTAGGTGGTTACAATTTGCTTTGATTGCAAAATTTGTGTGCATATTGGATTGTTTGATTGAGTTGACATTATTTTAGGAAGTTTTACTAAACAATAATTATACCACCATTTTAGTAATCAATGAATATTGGTAATAATTTTATTTTAGGAATAAATAATTTCACATTAATTTTCGAATATTGACTTGGAATTTTCGAACATTAAATTAAATAAATTTGAATTTTTGTACAACATAAAAATGTACAATTTAGGGACTAATTTAGAGATTGTTCCAGATTATTGTAGGTCTTTTTATTATGATTAAACAAAAAAATTATATGTTTCAAAAATAATTTTAGTTTAGGAAATTTGTGTGCATACTATATTGTTAGATTGAGTTGATATTGTATTTTCGGAATTTTTAGTAATCAATAATTACACCACAATTTTAGTAATCAATGATTATTGAAAATAATTTTATTTTAGTAATCAATAATTACACCACCATTTTAGTAATCAATGATTATTGGAAATAATTTTATTTCAGGAAATAATTACACATTAATATAAATTAAAAAAAATTGAATATTGACTTGGAAGTTCCTTTAAAAAAATTCGAATATTGACTTGGAAGTTCCTATACTTGATATGATCCTAATGCATTAGCAAATATTTTGTACCCTATAATATGTCTTTTAATTTCATATAATTAAATCTGGATTTATTTTGTGCCAAATTTTGTCATACATTAATTACAACATCAATGTGTTTGATTCTATCTCCAAATTCCATAAATTAAAATTTTACTAATATATAAATTTACTAATATAGAAGAATTTGATTCTTTTTATAACAATTTAAAAAATTCTATATAATTTTTAGTTAATAAAATTTATGTATACTTTAATATTTTAGTTAATAATAATTTATGTATAACTTTATAATTAAATCACATGTTTTAAAAAGAGTCAAGTTTTCCTAAAAATATTGAAGAACTTAAATTATTTTCAAAAATTTGTTTCATGCCAATTATCTTTGACTTTTATTAGTATGAAACTTACTCATGTAAATTTAAATCCACAAATTTGGTTAGTTAAAAGTATTAATTTTTTGGATATGTTATTAATTGCTACTACTTGCCTTATATACATTCTCCTAAATAGTTTTTAGTGATTCTGTTGATAACTGACTACACTTTGTATTTTATGTCCATACTTTATAATATCTTAAGTTTCACCAATTATTATTTAAATATTTTTAAATTCATACTTTAATGAGTACGATTAAATTGATATAAATATAAAAAGTAATAAAAAAATGATTGCGACTAAACGTTAATAGAGAACTAATATATTGGAAAATAATTAATATTAATATTAATGAACCGATCAATGATTATTTAATTATTAATAAATACAAACATTTTAAGAATAGTCAATTTTTACTAATTTAAACTTCATACCTTTTTCGACAATCATTTTATATATAAAAAAAAAAGTCAACAAATATTAATTGTTAATTAGATCAATATTAAAAATGTATACATTGATTGCATTCTTATTCCAAAAAAAAAAAATAGTATACAATCAACTCTATAATTGATACACATAAGTCACTCTTATTATCAATCCAAATTCCATAATACTAATATATAAATTTTCTAATATAGAATGATTCAAAAAAAATTTAAAAAAATTTAAAAATTCGATATAATTTTTAGTTAATAAAATTTATGTATACTTTAATATTTCAGTTAATAATAATTTATGTATAACTTTATAATTAAATCACATATTTTAAAAAGAGTCAAATTTTCCTAAAAGTGTTGAAGAACTCAAATTATTTTCGAAAATTTGTTTCATGATAATTATCTTTGACTTTTATTAGTATGAAACTTAATCGTGTAAATTTAGATCCACAAATTTGGTTAGTTAAATGTATTAATTTTTTGGATATGTTATTAATTTCTACTTCTTGCCTTATATACATTCTCCTAAATAAGTTTTAGTGATGTTACTGATAGTTGACTACACTTTTTATTTTATGTTCATACTTTATAATATCTCAAGTTTCATCGATTATTTATTTAAATATTTTTAAATTCATACTTAATTGTGTATGATTAAATTGATATAAAAATAAAAAATAATCAAGAATGGTTGATATTAAACGTCAATTGAGAAATAATATATTGAAAAATAATATTAACATTAATGAACCACTCAATAGTTATTTAATTATTAATAAACACAAACGTTTTAAGAATAGTCAATTTTTCCTAATTTAAACTTCATGCCTTCTTCGACAATCATTCTATATAAAAAAAAGTCAACAAATCCTTATTGTTAATTAGATCAATATTAAAAAGGTATACATTGATTGCATTCTTATTCCAAAATAATTACTATATAGTCAACTCTATAATTGATACACATAAGTCTATCATTCTTATTATCAATCCAAATTTCATAAATTAAATTTTTTACTAATATAAATTTACTAATATAAAAGGATTCGAATTTTTTAAAATAATTTTTAAAATTCGATATAATTTTTAGTTAATAAAATTTATGTATACTTTAATATTTTAGTAAATAATAATTTAAGTATAATTTTATAATTAAATCACATCTTTTAAAAAGAGTCAAATTTATCTACAAATACTGAAGAACTTAAATTATTTTTCAAAAAAATTAAGAAAACAATAGAAATTGTTAATCAGTTGAAATTATCAAATGTATATATAACATTCGAATCACATTAGTATTAACATACAAATTATTATTTATAGAAATGAAATTAAACATAGAATTTATTATTTATAAAATTATAATTAATATACATTGAATTTTAAATAATACATTAACATAGAATTGTAATTAAACATAAAAAAAATATTTATAAAATTGTAATTAATACATTGAATTGTAATTAATACATTACAATATTGGAAAATAATATACATTTACAATATTAGAAAAATACAATTTTTAACATACAATCAACGATTGCTCATCTTCACGTTAAAATTGATCTTCCACTTCATCTTGATCATCCACCTCATCTTCATTAATGATGTTCAATCATAAAAAAAATCAAAATAATTCACACAATAATGATTTTCATACAAATAAAATAAAATAATAATTAATAAAAAATAAAGAAACAACATAATTAGTAAATAGAGTAAATACCTTTGACATGTATAGATTTGTATCCGCCAAATAAAAAAAATGATTTTAAGGATGTGTATATATTTAGTTCAGTGATGTAAATGATCATTAGGGTTATTGTTGTAAATTTTAAGGAGATGCACTAAGAAAAAATAAAATGTAGCTAAAATATATGGAGGGTTAACTTAGG
This sequence comes from Ballota nigra, assembly GCA_947034835.1. Classification (NCBI taxonomy): domain Eukaryota; kingdom Viridiplantae; phylum Streptophyta; class Magnoliopsida; order Lamiales; family Lamiaceae; genus Ballota; species Ballota nigra. The sequence continues at coordinate 28,994,858 of OX344730.1, forward strand.
AGTGTGTATACTAAGTAAATGTGTGGGTGTAAATAGTCGTGCCCTTAACAATTTTCCTTCAATGATTAGGAAACCATAAATGAGATAAAAAAAAATGTATGTGCATTTTTTTCTTATAAAAAAATTATTTTGAATGAAAATAATTATAATTAACATAACAAAAATCAATTTAATTCATCAGTTGATAGTAAATGTGAAAGGAAAAGCTAAATGAAATGACCAAAATTTCTACAGATTTAGCAAATACAGAATTAGCGATCAGAATTACTCATCAAAAGGTCATTCAAAACATCAGGATACTAAAAACTAAAGAATATATTATTAATGTGGTATGTAATTTTTGGATGAAGAAAAGATTGTACATATATACACAAAACTATATCCTAATCAATAAACAAAGTAAAAACAAAATTCAAAATTTGTTCACGATAAACATTAAATAATAGAAAGATCAATGTCGCGGTCATATCTTAATATACATCAAAATATATAATTTACTAATATTTTTTCATGATATTTTAAATTTACTTTAAAAATTAAGCCAAAAGTCAAGTGGTATATGGATTTGTTCTTCGTTCTTCCTACGTTATATTTTTTCACTTGCTAGGTTAAGTGTATATATCTTTCTAAAAGAAATATATTTTGTTAGAAGTAATATGAAATGAGACTATCTAATGTAGGACAATAAGATAGTAGACTATGATGGTAGGTATAGTTGTGGATTAATTTAATTTTCTTATATTAATCATTTTTAAAGATTAAGAAAGAAAACGAAGATTACTGAGTTCAATGTAAATTTTTTTTTTTTTTTGTATAATAACCTAATTGGTTTATTCTGTAGAAACATGGTTTTTCATCAATTCATTGAGCTATGAGTATGTATAAAGTGATCATACATGAATCATTAAAGGGTATTAATTATTTACACAAAAGAGTATTAGTTATTTTCACTAAAGAGTGTTAGTTGTTTTCACTAAAGAGTATTAGTTATCTTCACTAAAGAGTGTTAGTTGTTTTCACTAAAGAGTATTAGGTGTTTTCACTGAATAGTCTTAGTTTGTTTTCATTAAACAACTAATACTCTTCAGTAAAAAAAACTAATACCCTTCAGTGAAAACAACTAATACTTTTTAGTAACGACAACTAATACCTTTCAATGGTTCATGTATGAGTCATTTTCACTTTATACTTTGTCTTGAGCTATATATTAATTTTCAACTTTTCATAAAACATGGAATATGATTCACATTTTTTAAAATAGTATCATGATAAAATAAAATTCACAAAATTAGTATCATGATTCATTCATAAAATATTACACAATAATTTTTAAGATGCTAGATATTTTTTTAAACATTAATGAATTTTTTAGAAGCCCGCGAAATTTCGCGGGAACTACACTAGTTTATTGATACATTCCTAATTCAAATATTGGTATGAACTTTTAATTGGAATCATGATTCCATAAGAAATGATGATTTCAAAAAATAAAGAATAAACATTCCTTTCAAAACCATGTCTTTAGCTATTCCATTGTATGAGAAGTCTTTTTTTATTAACAATAAAAATGTTAATATCAATATTTTAATTTTGACATTATAAATAATAGTAATATAAAAAATTATAAAATAATATTATTTCTCAAAAATATCAAAAAGTATATAATAAATTAATAATTATAAAAATAATAATAGTATAATGACATAATATAACAATTTTCAAGAATAATATTATTAATAAACAATATGAATCATAATATTATAATTTTCAATGATATTATTCTTTTTCTACAATATAAATAATAACATAAAAATCATCAATAATTTTTATAAAAATATAAATAATAATAATTAATAATTTTTTTTATTATTCTTATTTGAAAATAGAAATTGTATTTTTATTTAAGATGCATTTATATTGTAAATAATAAAAATGATATAATCAATAATAATACAAACATATATATTAATAATATTAACTCTTCTATCCATAATTGTTATTAACTATCAATAATAAAACAATATATTAATAATAGAAATAATAACAAGAATTAATATTATTATTAAATAATAATTCCAACACTCCATAATATTAATAACTTAAAATTAATTTAAATCGTATAACATTTTGTTCCTAATCAATACTAATTATAAAAATAATCATTTTCATGTCATTTCATTTATAAGTTCATTTTCTTATGTAATAATTCCATTCAATTATACGGTCATATCCTAGTAGTCGCACTTTAAAATCAAGTTTTTAGTCCAAGTCCCTTAAATTACATCTCGTGATACGCCTCCATCAATACTTGATAAGTAGGTCTATTTATAAATCAGTTTTACTAAATAATTATTATTAATTACTTTTATTATATAATAATATTATTAAATTAATATATATATATATATATTAATAAAACAATTAATATTATTAAAAAATACAAACAAATTTAACCATTTACAGTGTACCTTATCTACTCCAGTGCATTTATCCCATATAAATCTTTAATTAATTACACAAGTTTTATTACTCCATAAAAAAAAAGATAATATGATTATTATACACAGACAATTTATATTTTCAAAAAATTAAATTATGACTCAATCATATGCTATATGTATGAGTAGGTTTTATATGAATATGTTCATAATAAACTTATCATGAAACTGTTTTAAAGTATCATTAATTTCATCAGAAGTATCATTAATCTCATTAGGAGTATCATAAATTTGAGTTTAATTTTTTTATTACAATAATTACAATATAATACCACCGACCCAAATTAATAATACTCCTGATAAAATTAATGATACTTTTAATAAAATTAATAATACCTTAAAACTCTTTTATAATAAACTTATCATGAATTATTTTCATATAATACTTTGGCAATAGGTATCACTGCAACATAAATGATACTCCCTCCTATTCAAAATATATGTTATTCTAGGTGAATGCACATATATTAAGAAGATAATAGGATTTCTATTAAGCTCATAATAAATGTTTATCTTCTTCACTGAAATAACATATTTATCTAAATATTTTAATATCAGGAAAAAATAAAATTAATGTACATTAAAAAGTGTAAAATTTTATATATTTTGCAAATAATACAAAAAGTCAAAATGACAAATAATAAAAATAGAAGGTGTTGATGATCGGTTCCAATCATGTGGATTAGTGGTTATTTTTAACCGAAATTAGGATCACCAAACAATTTCGTGTGATTGATTACTACCGTTTATATTAAATACGTTAGATCGGGTTAGAAAATCGAGAATACGTGTATTGATTATGTATTTATTTAGTATGTGTGCGTTATGTGGTGTATGAGTGTGTGTAGGGAGATTTTTGTGTATTTGAACTTATTTTATAAAATGGAAACCAACTTATTTATACAAACCACCAAGTAGGTGATGGACAAGACTCTTGAGATTCTAGGCTTGCATGCTTGACATGTGTATTGTTTGACTAGTTTGACCTTATCCAAGCCTTAACTTAGTTACAAAGTCTTCTTTAATGTCTATCTCGTCCTAGGAGTTGTTCGTTCTTGCTCAATTTGTTGATTTCCATATGGAGTTCTTCGTTCTAAGTTGTTTGTCACCTTTGTACGGCAGATGAAAGTTGTTCGCCCATAACATTTCTATTGTTCTCCAATCTTGGTCTTTTCTTCAACTGTTTATGGAGCAGTTGTTCGCTCAAAAGTTGTTCGTCGAGTGATATGGTAACAGGAATTACACATCACTTTGTGATTTAGGCACCACCCTTGCATCATACCTATTCGTCACTCTTGGCTTGGTTAGATTAAAACACAATTCGGGCATTAGAGCCTAAAACTTGTTCGCTTATCTTCAGAAGTTGTTCGCCTATTGGAGTGGCTCGCCTAACAAAGCTGCTCGTCATGTTGGTCACTTGTGTAGCATAGTTGTTAGTTGTATACGGCAGCTGCTCGTAATGGGGTAGCTGCTCGTCAGGAGGATAGCTGCTCATCCATATCGATTGACTTGGCTCAGTTGGGTAGCAGCTGCAGGTCATGGGGAAGCTGGTCGTCAAGAGGACAGTTGCTCGTCCATATCGATTGACTTGGCTCACTTGTGTAGCAGCTGCTCGTCATGGGGAAGCTGTTCGTCGAGAGGACAGGTGCTCGTCCGTATAGATTGACTTGGCTCAGTTGTATAACAGATGCTCATCATGGGGAAGCTGCTCGTCAAGAGAACAGCTGCTCGTCCATATCAATTGACTTGGCTCAGTGGGGTAGCAGCTGCTCGTCATGGGGTGTTAGGATATAGATTAGATGTTTTGAAGATGTTAAAACAAGAACTTGTAATAGGACTAGCTGAACCTGTTAGTCAGCTACAGATTAGTCTAGGTCTAGAATAGGTCTTTGGTTAAGAGGGAAGAAATCTGTGCAGACCAGATGAGGTGACCAAATGAGAGGTGACCAGATGAAGTGTCCAGACCAGAGCAGATAAGTCATCAGAGCAGAGGAGTCGACCAGATGAGCTCTGACCAGAGGAGTCTGCCAGAGGAGTCCGACCAGAGGAGTCTGACCAGAGGAGTCTGCCAGAGGAGCCTGACCAGAGGAGTCTGCCAGAAGACCTCTCCCAGATGAGGTTCAGAGCAGAAGTGTTACCTGACCAGAAGACCCCAGAACCAGACGAGTCCTGACCAGATGAGGGTGACAGATTAGTTCACCCACATGGAGGCTGCGTGCAATCTGGAGACAATGAGATCTTAGAGTTTCAATGATTGAAAGAAGGCAATCTGGAGAGTCAACTGATAGGAGGATTGATTGACTGATTGGTATCAATCTTGGAATATCCAATCAATGGAGGAGATCAATCAATCAATATAATCAATCTGTGATTGATTATATCCCCCAAATTATGGTGGTTTGAATTGCTAGCTTCTAACGGCTAGTTGATTCTCACAACTATAAATAGGAGTGTTTTGGATGAGTACATTAGAGAGACAAGAGTTGGGCAAGAGCACAAAGCACACAAACTCTTCACTCACTCACCTTGTTCATATAAGTATTATATCTACTCTTTTAGGAGTTCTAGTTGGAATTTTTACTCAACCTATTCATCAAATAGAAAGGTTGGAGTAAGCAAGTGTACGAAGGAGCTGGTACTTCGCAATTCCAGTAGTTCGTAAGTTAGTTGGAGAGAGAGTACCCTTTTGAGAAAGGGAGAGTGGACGTAGGACCTGTTGTCCGAACCACTATAAATTCAGTGTTCTCTACTTTATGCTTTTTAAATATCAACACTTTTAATTTTAGCACTTCCTTTAAAAAGGTTTTCTTAAAAATAAACTCAAAACGCTTTCCGTTGGATAATATTTTTGGGACCAACAAGTGGTATCAGAGCAGTGTGTCCTACAGACCACTGTTTTGAAATTATTTTGATGGTCACCAGGGCAGATCCATTTTTTTGAAAACCTAAATATTTGTTTTGCTAACAATTTTTTGCAGAAATGGGTTCAAAGAAAAGCAGTAGAAGATACACTAGGAGTTACTCCAAAAGAAGCTTAGCAGATGAGGAAGAATAGGTATCCACTTCTGGTTCATCATCTAATTTTGGACCAGACGAAGAGATATGTCTAGTGACAGACGAGGTATGTAATCGATCTTCCTCTTCTTTTTCATCTTCTTCTTTTTCTGGACAATCAGAGGAGTCTGATATGCAGAAGATGCTATTAGATCTCCAAACTTCTATACAACTTTGTCAAAAGTTGAAAGATGAGAACTCAAAGCTGAAAGCAGAAAATCAGAAGCTTTCACAATGTCTAGGCAACTCAGCTGATCTACCAGCTAAACAAAACCATACACTGGTCGAAGAGTCTTCTGACTTGACAACCAGGTGTACTGAACAAGTTAAGCTGATAGAAAGGTTGGTTGTTGAAAATATTGAGAAAGACAATGAATATAATCTGCTCAAAGCTAAGTTTGATGAACTCTTCCACCAAAACAAAATTGTAAGAGAAAGTGAGGACAAACTAAAGATGAGAGTGGAGCAGCTGACTACAGCAAATAATGTTGTGTCAAATATAGCTGCCTCATCTCAAAGAGAGCATGACAAAACAGGCCTTGGTTATTCCAAACCTGAATCCTCACATGTTTAGAAAGAAGAACAACCTAGAAATTTTATTGATAAGGGCAAGAGGTCAGCTGACCAGGCAACTCAACCTAATGGGCAGATGAGTACTGAAACTCAAAAACTCAAAAGGCAGAAGAGGAATTTTAAGAAGGGTTATACCCAGAATAAAATACCTCAGTCAGGCTAGCAGAGTAGAAGACAGTCTGGATCTTCTCAAAAGAGGCAGAACCAGATGACTCCTACTCACCTGCAGAAGACTTTCAAGTCATCTGCCAGACCAGCTGGAACCTTTGATGGTTCTAGTAAAACTTATCCTTATCAAAAGAATTTCAAGACTGTTGCTTTAAGACAAGTTACTTCTTCTACTGGACAAGCTCATAAGAGAAGAAGAGTCTCTAGAAGAAATAAACATGTCAAAGTTTCTTTTGTTAAGTGTGTTTTTGTGGATATGTATGGAAGAAAGATAAGATCACCTGATCCAAAAAGGGATGATCTATTCTTGTGGCTTCCTAAAAATTGTGTTAACCCCCTAGACCCAGAAAGGTACCAAAAAGTTGATTGCCCTCAGATACACAAGAAGACCAGCTGATATTATGCCCCAAATATTAGCTGAGCATATTTTGAGGGGGAAGATCAGTTGACCTAGCCTGCTAGATACTTTATCTTGTTATTCAAATTTTCTTGTCTTCTTTTATTTAAGTTCTTTCAGTTTTAACATTATCAAAAAGGGGGAAATTGTTAGGATATAGATTAGATGTTTTGAAGATGTTAAAACAAGAACTTGTAATAGGACTAGTTGAACCTGTTAGTCAGCTACAGATTAGTCTAGGTCTAGAATAGGTCTTTGGTTAAGGGGGAAGACAACTATGCATACTAGATTAGGTGACCAGATGAGAGGTGACCAGATGAAGTGTCCAAACCAGAGCAGATAAGTCATCAGAGAAGAGGATTCGACCAGATGAGCTCTGACCAGAGGAGTCTGCCAGTGGAGTCTGACTAAGAGGAGTCTGCCAGAGGAGCCTGACCAGAGGAGTCTGCCAGAAGACCTCTCCCAGATAAGGTTAAGAGCAGAAGTGTTACCTGACCAGAAAACCCCAGAACCAGACGAGTCCTAACCAGATGAGGGAGACGGATTAGTTCACCCATATGGAGTCCGTGTTCAATCTGGAGACAAGGAGATCTTAGAGTTTCAATGATTGAAAGAAGGTAATCTGGAGAGTCAACTGATAGGAGGATTGATTGACTGATTGGTATCAATCTTGGAATATCCAATCAATGGAGGAGATTAATCAATCAATATAATCAATATGTGATTGATTACATCCCTCCAATTATGGTTGTTTAAATTGCTAGCTTCCAACGGCTAGTTGATTCTCACAACTATAAATATGAGTGTTTTGGATGAGTACATTAGAGAGACAAGAGTTGGGCAAGAGCACAAAGCACACAAACTCTCCACTCACTCACCTTGTTCATATAAGTATTATATCTACTCTTTTAGGAGTTCTAGTTGGAATTTTTACTCAACCTATTCATCATATAGAAAGGTTGGAGTAAGCAAGTGTACGAAGGAGCTGATACTTCACAATTCCAGTAGTTCGTAAGTTGGTTGGAGAGAGAGTACCCTTTTGAGAAAGGGAGAGTGGACGTAGGACCTGTTGTCCGAACCACTATAAATTCGGTGTTCTCTACTTTATGCTTTTTAAATTTCTGCACTTCATTTAAAAAGGTTTTCTTAAAAATAAACTCAAAACGCTTTCCGCTGGATAATATTTTTGGGACCAACATGGGGAAGCTGCTCGTCAAGAGGACAGCTACTCGTCCATGTCGATTGACCTGGCTCATTTGTGTAGCAGATGCTCGTCATGGGGAAGCTGCTCGTTAAGAGGAAAGCTGCTCATCCATGTCGATTGACTTGGCTCAGTTGTGTAGCAGCTGCTCGTTAAGAGGACAGTTGTTCGTACATATCGATTGACTTGGCTCAGTTGTGTAGCAGTTGCTCGTCATGGGGAAGCTGCTCGTCCATATCGATTGACTTGGCTCAGTTGTGTAGCATCTTTTCGTCATAGGGGCAGCTGCTCGTCAGGAGGACAACTACTCGTCCATATCGTATGGATGCTCCCCTATGTCATACGGTTGCTCACCTATCAATAATCACCCCCTAGCTCGTTCTTATGTTCCTATTGGTCAAGCAAATACGGATGTGCTACTTCTTTATGTACATATCGGGCGAGCAATTTGTTGGAGTTATACGTGAAAGTATGCTTTTACTTTGTATAACTCGTGTATCAAACACTTGTTTATGAGAATAATTCTTTTATCGCATATGCTTTAGATATGATTGAATGTTGAATATTTATTGCAAACAGTTCATAATAGTACTAGTTACATTGTAGTTAATGTGGTGATACCCGATCACGTAAGATAACATTAACAGTTTCCTTGTAACTAAACGTACATTTTCATGACCTAGGTGGAATTGAACAATCCACCGTGAAAGGTCGATGTGTAAGTCTCAGATTGGTCTGTCTTGACTAAGAGTTTGCACTAGCACATTTAGTATGTGTTGAAGAGGACCTACAACGAGGATAAATTCTTCTGTTCTGAAATGTGAAGAATTAGACCTCAGTGGTTGTTTATTTCTTAATCTTCGTCACTTAAATAGGACCGTGTGTGCTTAATGGTTACTGCTTTGATTCATGTTGGGTGAGAATCATTGTGACTTCGAACCTTGTGTTTTGGGCAGTAATATTAATCATACGACGGTTGCTAAGATTTAATACGTGCGAGTACGGCTCGTGTGATTAGTCCCCTTGGTGGGCTCAGAAGTTTTATCGTACCAAATTTTGCAAGTGAAGAATTAGTTTCTTCGGTACAGATAATAATGTTGAGCTGTCTTTACTCCAAGGTGAAATATATTAATTAATTTAGAGTTATTCAGAAGCTTAATTAATTAATGGACTTAATAATCTTAAACGCGAGAAATAATAACCGGGAGCCCATATTATCGTAATATGAATTAAGATGGATAGTGCAATATTAATTTATTAGTGGTACTAATTAATATTAATGGGCTGAATTATATTGGGGCTCAATATTGAAATTCAGAAGCCCGTTGGAGGTCCAATCTTAATTCTCCTAAAGGCCCCTCAAGTAGCCCAATAATAATAAGGTGATTAAAATAAAAGAAAATATATTTGCTGATTTTTCTTGAGATTTTCGAAAATAAGAGATATGGAGAGAGAAAAGATTTTGTTGATTTTCTTGGAAAGATATTATGGAAGATAAGTATTCTTGGAATACAAGATTATCTCATAAATTCAAGAAGATCCAAATCTTGCATTCTCAATCTATAAATTTCAAAAATTGCATATATTAGGAGGGTGAGATTTTTGTGGAATATTTTTTTTATGGAGAAAAGAATATATGGGATATATTCAAGATTTCTTGGAGGCCAAGAAAAAGATTTTCTCTCCCCTAAAATACACCTAAATTTCGTTCACCCCTCTCCTATATATAGGGGATGATTATTTCATCTCCAGTTTACTTTTCACAGCGTTAAAAAAAAACATCAACACTATTTTTTCTTTCTTCCTTGTTATTCTAATTACTTGAAAGCATCTCCCACCGGTGATCAAGTAAGGCGAAAGGGAAATACTTGAGAAGGTTTTTAGGTTGATAAAGCGAGATCGTGATTGTCCCATTTATTCAAAGGCCAAGTCTACAAGAGGTACGTAAGTCACATAAATTCTTGTTTATTCAACCTAGATTTTATGTGAATTAATTCAACATGCATGATGATAAATTAGTTGTTGGAATTATTATTTGAATTAATTAGGATTAATTCATGCTAGTAATAATTGAATTTAAATTCGTATTTAAATTTCATCCCGAATAGATTCCGGGCACCCCTATTTTCCCAACAACTGGTATCAGAGCCACAGTTTCGGGCTCTGATCTTTAAATTGAAATTTAAATTGTTAGACATTAAATTGAAATTGGATAGTAGAATTGCTAGATCATTTTTGCAGGTATCCAATTGTCATGGTTTTAATGTTGTTAATTTTTCATGCGTGTGAATTAATTGTTTTTTAATTCGATTCGTTAAAATTCGTTTTTCTCGTGAGAAAATCCACGAGTAGATTATTTGTTTTTATTTTGATTCGATTGTTGATAGGCGAACATAAATTAATGAATGACGAACAAGAATTAAAGCCTTATCAAGGATTTTGAAGAGCCAACCTCAAATCAAAGATGATCAGTAAAGAAAATCAAGTCGGGTGCCTAAATCAATCCAGGTAGTGTATAAACTGACGAACAACTCTACCGACGAACAATATATTGGCGAACAGGTTTTAAGGCCCAAGACCAGAGATGAACATTCTGCTAAGTCACTAATAACGAGCAACATTGATAAAAGGAGGTGAATCTATCAACCTAAGAGGTGCATGTTGACGAACAAAGGATCAAGATCCCAAAGCCAATCTGTGTAAAACACAAAGGCGAACAACTTCTGAGCCATGCACATAAAAGGCGAACAACATTTATGAAAAAACTATGCTGGATACACTAAGCCGACCTGGACGAACAACAACAAAATCCGAGATAAGACCAAAGAAGACTTTGTAACTAAGATTCAGCTTAGATAAGGTCAAACTAAGGTCAAAGGACACATGTCAAGCATGCAGGCTAGGGAGACCAAGAGTCATAGACACCTCATGCTTGCTAGTCACTATAAATAGTTGTTCTCCAGCTTATGAAATACAAGTTCAAATTCACAAATACTCCCAAAACACACACTAACATACCTAAACATACACACATACGAAATTAATTCGATTTCGACTCTCGTGTTTACGATTCCACAACTCGAACCTTCGATTTATCATTTACAATGATAATCAATCACACGTTATTGATTGGTGATCTTAAACCGAACTAAAACAGTCACTAATCCATCTGATATAAATTGATCACCAACAATTTTGGCGCTAGAAGGAGGGCACGAACCTTCGATTAGTGTGATTACTCAAGAACTTCAAGCTGAAAACTTGAAGATTCAAAGAAAACCTCAAGAAATACTTGAAGATTCAAACAAAAGTGTTCTTGGTGTTCTTCATCATAAGAATTAAGACAAATTAATTCGGAATGCCTCAATCCAAGGAAACCCAAGCATCACGTTTGTCAAGGAGAGCGTCTCCCACCCGAGCATCATCGGTCGACCACCAAGATCGTAATCCTAGACATGTGAACAGGTCACAACATACTGCCGTAACTCATAATCTCCCACCTGAAATGGAGGCCCTGGCGAACAACCCTAACGAATTAGCTAAAACCATTGCTGCTCTCCAGGCTCTACAGAGACAGCAAGATCAAAATAGGCCCTCACAAGTGAGGCCTAAAGATAGAGCCGTAGAAGTTGTTAGAGCTAGGTCCACCAGGGGCGAACAACATTGTTGGAGTTATACGTGAAAGTATGCTTTTACTTTGTATAACTCGTGTATCAAACACTCGTTTTATGAGAATAATTCTTTTATCACATTTAATTTAGTTATGATTGAATGTTGAATTTCTATTGCAAACCGTTCAATATATAGTACATGTTACATTGTAGTTAATGTGGTGATACCCGATCACGGAAGACAACATTAACAGTTTACTTGTAACTAAACGTACATTTTCACGACCTAGGTGGAATTGAACAATCCGCCGCGAAAGGTCGATGTGTAAGGCTCAGATTGGTCTGTCTTGACTAAGAGATTGCACTAGCACATTTAGTATGTGTTGAAGAGGTCCTACAACGAGGATAAATTCTTCTGTTCTGAAAGGTGAAGAATTAGACCTCAGTGGTTGTTGATTTCTTAATCTCCGTCACTTAAATAGGACCGTGTGTGCTTAATAGTTACTGCTTTGATTCATGTTGGGTGAGAATCATTGTGACTTCGAACTTTGTGTCTTGGGCAGTAATATTAATCATACGACGGTTGCTAAGATTTAATACGGAGAAACGCGTGCGAGTACGGCTCGTGTGATTAGTCCCCTTGGTGGGCTCAGAAGTTTTATTGTACCAAATCTTGCAAGTGAAGAATTAGTTTTTTCGGTACGAATAATAATGTTGAGCTGTCTTTACTCCAAGGTGAAAGATGTTAATTAATTTAGAGCTATTCAGAAGCTTAATTAATTAATGGACTTGATAATCTTAAACGCGGGAAATAATAACCGGGAGCCCATATTATCGTAATATGGATTAAGATGGATAGTGCAATATTAATTTATTAGTGGTAATAATTAATATTAATGGACTGAATTATATTGGGGCTCAATATTGAAATTCAGAAGTCCATTAGGAGGTCCAATCTTAATTCTCCTTAAGGCCCCTCAAGTAGCCCATTAAGTAGCCCAATAATGATAAGGTGATTAAAATAAAGAATATATTAATGCTGATTTTTCAAGTGATTTTCGAAAATAAGAGAATCAAGAAGAAATAAGATTTTGTTGATTTTCTTGGAAAGATATTATGGAAGATATGTATTCTAGGAATACAAGAATATCTCATATATTCAAGAAGATCCAAATCTTTGGATTTCATCTTGTAATTTTTGAAAATTAGACCTTAATATGTAGGGTGAGATTTTTGTGGAATATTTTATTTTGGAGAAAAGAATATATGAGATATATTCAAGATTTCTTAGAGTCTAAGAAAAGATTTTCTCCAAGCCCAAATATACTTAAATTTTCGGCCCCTTCATATTATAAATAGGGGATGATTATTTCATCTCCAAGTACATAATTCCATGTGTTGGAAAAATCAAGAGCATATATATTTTTCTTTTTCCTTAGTTTATTAAATTACTTGAAAGCATCTCCCACCGGTGATCAAGTGAGGTGAAAAGGGAAATACTTGAGAAGGCTTTGGGTTGATAGAGCGAGATTATAATTGTCCCGTATATCCAAAGGCCAATTCTACAAGAGGTACGTTAATCACATATTTACTTGTTTATTCCGCCTAGTTAATATGTGAAATTAATTCAACATGCATGATGAAAATTAGTTGTTGGAATTATTATTTGAATTAATTAGGATTAATTCATGCTAGTAATAATTGTATTTAAATTCGTATTTAAATTTCATCCCGAATAGATTTTGGGCACCCCTATTTTTCCAACAACTGGTATCAGAGCCACGGTTTCGGGCTCTGAATTTTAAATTGGAATTTAAATTGTTAAACATTAAATTGAAATTGGATAGTAGAATTGTTAGATCTTTTTTGCAGGTATCCAATTGTCATGGTTTTAATGTTGTTAATTTCATGCGTGTGAATTAGTTGTTTTTTTAATTCGATTCGTTCGAATTCGTTTTTCTCGTGAGAAAATCCACGAGTAGATTAGTTGTTTTTATTTTGATTCGATCATTGTAATAGACTAGTCTAGATCTAGTATTTATTTTTTTGTAAAAATAAATTGTAACCGGATCATGACGAAGAACGAAGAATTAAAAACGGCGTACCCGGACGACGCATACAAGCGTGGCGCGTGTATGGACGTAAAATCATACAAGGGGTGAAGAAAACGAGGATGAACGGTGAAAAAACGGCGCACGGGGGTGCACGGCGCACGCCGTGCGCGACGGGTGGCTGGCGCCGCGCGCACCGCGCGCGCGCCTCGGGCGCGAGGCTGCAGCGCCTCGGGGCACTCCGGGCGGCGCCTCGGCGCGCCTCCGTGCAGCGCCTCGGGTACGCCTCGGGGCTGCGCTTCGGCGCGCTTCGGGCAGCGTTTCGGCGCCTTTTGGGCCGGGAAGCGCGCGGGCCCACTTCGTGGGCCGACGCGCGCTGTATCTCGGGCCGTGGGATTTTTTCGGTTCGTGTTTTTTTCCGTGTGATTTTAAACGTCGTCTCGAACCCCAAACGATGCTGTTTTTGATGAAGTGTTGTTGTTCGAGTGGGAGCACGTCGAGACGAACGTCGGAAAGCAACAAGGACAATTTTTCGCATCAAGACGTGAAGAAATTAAACCGTGACAATTGGATTCGAGTGCTCCAAAGTGTTTAATTTTGTTTTGATGGATGTTTTATTTCGTGCACTTATTATTATTTGTTAATATGTGTTTGCATGAATTTAATTGTCCAAGAAAAACCTTACTTTCGAAAATTACTAAGTATGTTTTTCTAATCGCAATTTTTTTTCGGATATTAAAATTGGATTATTTTGACCTCCATAATTTATTTATTTGTGAAGTTCTTTTGGAATACATTTCCCCCTCGGATCGGCCAAAAGAACGGATTTCACATGAATAAATTCCGAAAGGATGATTGTGGATTATTACTAGTGGCGGTATTGACCCTCACCACGAGTGGCTTGCTAAAAGCGAAATAATAATCCTGTATTTAATTATGGTTATTACTTAGGCATAGGAAATTGATATTAACTTACTCCCCTCGGAGTCCCTGTCAGTTTCTATGTGGTCAAAGTGGGAGCCAACTATTAATTTTGAATTAAGGATTTGTAACTTTTAAGTTTGTAATCCGCTTGAATGTGTTTAAATGTATAGACCACCCCTCGTGGCGCATTTAAATTGTTTCGAGATGTTGGCTGATGCATGATTATATTGTTTTAAGGTTTCAATATAATTGATGTGATCGAGTTATGTGATAATTTCGTATTTTTCTAGATATTGATATGAATGTATGTTTTATTCTCAGTTCATCATGTCGCAACCTTTTAATCCACTGTTTAGTATACTTAAAGATAACAAACTTGTTGGTGAGAACTATGTTGATTGGAAACGTAACCTTAATATTGTCCTAACCGCTCAACACCACAAGTGGGTACTTACCACTCCTAAGCCCCAAGAGCCTGCCGAAGATGCCACGAAAGCGGACAAGAAAGAGCATAAGAGTTGGTTTGACTCCGATGAGATGGCTAGGTGTACTATTCTGGCTTCAATGTCAGATGTGTTGCAACACCAACACCAACACATGGAGACCGCCTCTGAGATAATGCAAAATCTTGAAGTGATGTTTCAACATCAGAACTGTACGGCTAGGCAAATCACCATGCGAAAGATGCTTTCGTTGAAAATGGTGGAAGGTACGCCCGTAAGGGATCACGTAATCGAGATGATGGGTTATCTCAACAAGTTGGAAGTACTTGGTGCGGAATTTGACCTCCCTACTAAGGTCGATTTCGTTCTCCATTCTCTGCCAAAGAGCTTTGAGCAGTTTCAGTTGAACTATCAAATGAATGACCGGGCAAATAGTTTGCCCGAGCTCTTGCAAGCTTTGGTATCGGCGGAGACTCTAATGGATCACCAAACCGTTGCTATGGTGGCAAACGGTCCGTCTTCCTCTTCGGGTCCCAAGGGAGGGAAGAAGAGGAAGAGGACGAAGGGCCAGACCCAAACAAATCCAACCGTTGCGAAACCCAAGGCAAAGGGAGAAGGAGGTGGAAAGAAAGCTGCTAAGGGTAAGTGCTTTAATTGTGGTGAGAAGGGACATTGGAGGGCGACATGTTCTAAGCCTAAGAAGGGTGGGAAGAAAGGTAAGTCTCATGTTTTAGTCGTTGAAACATATGTTGCGGCGTATGCTGCCCACGTTTGGGTAGTGGATACCGGGGCAACTGATCATATTTGTTTCACTCTTCAGGGGTTCAAGCTAACCCGGCGACTTAGCAAGAATGAGATCACAATCACTTTGGGGGATGCTACGAGAGTGGCAGCCGAAGCAGTGGGAGTCGTGCACCTATCTTTTGAAGATAGAGTTTTAATTTTAAGAGATGTTTTATACGTTCCAAACTTTAGGAAGAATTTAATTTCGGTTTCTAAGTTGTTTTTTGATGGATATTCAGTTACTTTTAATAAAGTTGTTACTGTTTCTTTTAAGAATGATGTTATCTGTCATGGAACGTTGGTAAACAATCTCTATACGATTAAGTGTGCACACCACTCAAATAATGAATCTAATAACACGTCGATCATTTCGAGCAATAAAAGAAAGCGTTCTTCGGAGATGAACGAAACACTTCTATGGCATCTTAGACTAGGTCATATTAATCTAAAGCGGATAGAGAGATTGGTGAAAGACGGATCCTTGGAATCGCTCCAAGTCGAGCCGTTTCCAACTTGTGAATCCTGTTTAGAGGGTAAGATGACCAAGAGGGCATTTGGAGCCAAGGGGAATAGAGCCACGGAAGTGTTAGAACTCGTTCATACCGATGTGTGTGGTCCAATGACGATCAAAGCGAGAATGGGGTATGAGTATTTCGTTACCTTCATTGACGATTACTCAAGATATGGGTACATTTACCTTATGCGGCATAAGTCTGAAACTTTTGAAAAGTTTAAAGAGTTTAAGGCCGAAGCCGAGAAACATAGGGAAAAGAGTATCAAGTTTCTACGATCGGATCGTGGAGGCGAATACCTCAGCGATGAATTCTTGAACTACCTATCGGACGAAAGGATCGTATCCCAGTTGACCGCACCGGGAACCCCTCAACAGAACGGTGTGGCGGAACGAAGGAACCGGACTCTTTTAGAGATGGTCAGATCCATGATGAGTTATTCGGATTTACCCAAGTCATTTTGGGGTAACGCCTTGGAAACGGCGGCTTATATTCTAAACTTGGTGCCATCCAAATCGGTTCCTAAAACCCCAATGGAATTGTGGACCGGGCGCACGCCCAGTCTAAGACATTTGCGGATTTGGGGTTGTCCGGCATACGTGCTAGACAAGGAAGCCGGTAAGTTGGATCCACGTTCGGAATTAAGGCTGTTTATAGGATATCCTGCGGGAACGAAAGGGTGTATGTTCTATAGTCCCAAGGATCATAAGACCGTGATAAGTACACACTTTAAATTCTTGGAGGAAGACTATATGAACAATCGGAAACCTAAAAGTGAAATTACCTTAGAAGAATTGAGAGGTCAAACCTCGATACCAAGTATACAAGATGATGTACCACACGTCACATCTTCACAACCGGAACCCCGTCGTAGTGGGAGGGTTCCTAGGCAACCCGAGAGATTCATGGGGATAGGAGAATCTTCGGATTTGGTTCCCGGTGTTGAATCAGACCCATGGACGTACGATGAGGCAATCCAAGACAAAGACGCGGAGTCATGGCAAACGGCAATGGAAGCCGAGATGGGTTCGATGGATCATAATCAAGTGTGGGAGTTGGTCGAGCCACCTAGTGGGGTAGAACCCATTGGATGCAAGTGGGTGTACAAGAGGAAAAGAGGACCGGACGGAAGGGTTGAAACCTTCAAAGCAAGGCTTGTGGCCAAAGGGTATACTCAGAAAGAAGGGATCGATTATGAGGAAACCTTTTCGCCTGTAGCTATGCTTAAGTCCATCCGTATTCTCTTGTCGATCGCAGCGCACCTAGATTACGAGATCTGGCAAATGGATGTCAAGACGGCTTTCCTTAACGGAAGTTTTGACGGGATAGATATCTATATGCAACAGCCCAAAGGTTTCATTGAAAAAGGCCAAGAGAATCTCGTATGTAAGCTCAAGAGATCCATTTACGGACTTAAGCAAGCATCGCGTACTTGGAACCAGTGTTTTGATCAAGTAATTAAGTCTTATGGGTTTGATCAAAACGAGTTCGAAAGTTGTGTGTATAAGAAGCGTGACAGAACTGCGGTGGTATTCTTAGTATTATACGTAGACGATATTCTGCTCATTGGAAACAATGTAAAGGTATTGTCAGACGTAAAGGTATGGCTGTCAAAACAATTTGATATGAAGGACTTAGGGGAAGCCGGTCACATCCTTGGGATCAAAATCACTCGCGATCGCAAGAAGAGGATGTTGGGCTTATCGCAAGCTTCATACATTGACACTGTTTTGAAGCGTTTCAACATGCAAGATTCCAAGAAAGGTTTTGTATCTTTTAGGCACGGAATCCATCTATCGAAAGAAATGAGCCCTAAGACGCAAGCGGAGATAGATGACATGAAAGGTGTTCCATACGCTTCGGTCGTAGGAAGCCTTATGTATGCAATGCTGTGAACGAGACCGGATATTTGCTTTGCCGTGTGCATGGTGGCAAGATATCAAAGTAATCCCGGGAAAGACCATTGGACTGCCGTAAAGTGCATCTTGAGGTATCTGAAAATAACTCGGGAGCGGATGCTGATTTACCAGTCAGATAGTCTAGTTCCCGTAGGATACACGGACTCGGATTTCCAATCAGACATAGACTCAAGAAAGTCAACCTCGGGTAGTGTGTTTTGCATGGGAGGAGGAGCCATTTCATGGAGAAGCGTTAAGCAGAAATGCATCGCCGATTCGACCATGGAAGCCGAGTATGTAGCTGCTTGTGAAGCAGCGAAAGAGGCAGTTTGGCTCAATAACTTCTTAGTGGACTTGGACGTTGTTCCGAATTTACCCGACAAGATAACTGTCTTTTGTGACAATACCGGAGCAGTTGCAAATTCAAAGGAACCGAGAGCCCACAAGGCCAGCAAACACATAGAAAGAAAATACCATCTGATACGAGAAATCGTTAAGAGAGGAGATATAGAGGTGGCAAAGATAGCGTCGGGTGACAACCTAGCGGATCCATTCACAAAGGGTCTGCCTCAGAGTACATTCGAGAGACATGTGGATGGAATGGGAATCAAGACTATTGCCAATCTGCTTTAAGTATAAGCGGGAGGAATTATTAGGTTAGTGTAGGTTAACATGAGATGTCACGTAGAGCTACTACACTAAGACATGCATGATGTATACTAAAAGCAGACTTTAAGTATAAGTGGGAGATTGTTGGAGTTATACGTGAAAGTATGCTTTTACTTTGTATAACTCGTGTATCAAACACTCGTTTTATGAGAAAAATTCTTTTATCACATTTGCTTTAGTTATGATTGAATGTTGAATTTCTATTGCAAACCGTTCAATATATAGTACATGTTACATTGTAGTTAATGTGGTGATACCCGATCACGGAAGACAACATTAACAATTTACTTGTAACTAAACGTACATTTTCACGACCTAGGTGGAATTGAAAAATCCGCCGTGAAAGGTCGATGTGTAAGGCTCAGATTGGTCTGTCTTGACTAAGAGATTGCACTAGCACATTTAGTATGTGTTGAAGAGGTCCTACAGCGAGGATAAATTCTTCTGTTCTGAAAGGTGGAGAATTAGACCTCTGTGGTTGTTGATTTCTTAATCTCCGTCACTTAAATAGGACCGTGTGTGCTTAATAGTTACTGCTTTGATTCATGTTGGGTGAGAATCATTGTGACTTCGAACTTTGTGTCTTGGGCAGTAATATTAATCATACGACGGTTGCTAAGATTTAATACGGAGAAACGCGTGCGAGTACGGCTCGTGTGATTAGTCCCCTTGGTGGGCTCAGAAGTTTTATTGTACTAAATCTTGCAAGTGAAGAATTAGTTTCTTCGGTACGAATAATAATGTTGAGCTGTCTTTACTCCAAGGTGAAAGATGTTAATTAATTTAGAGCTATTCAGAAGCTTAATTAATTAATGGACTTGATAATCTTAAACGCGGGAAATAATAACCGGGAGCCCATATTATCGTAATATGGATTAAGATGGATAGTGCAATATTAATTTATTAGTGGTAATAATTAATATTAATGGGCTGAATTATATTGGGGCTCAATATTGAAATTCAGAAGTCCATTAAGAGGTCCAATCTTAATTCTCCTTAAGGCCCCTCAAGTAGCCCATTAAGTAGCCCAATAATGATAAGGTGATTAAAATAAAGAATATATTAATGCTGATTTTTCAAGTGATTTTCGAAAATAAGAGAATCAAGAAGAAATAAGATTTTGTTGATTTTCTTGGAAAGATATTATGGAAGATATGTATTCTAGGAATACAAGAATATCTCATATATTCAAGAAGATCCAAATCTTTGGATTTCATCTTGTAATTTTCGAAAATTAGACCTTAATATGTAGGGTGAGATTTTTGTGGAATATTTTATTTTGGAGAAAAGAATATATGAGATATATTCAAGATTTCTTAGAGTCTAAGAAAAGATTTTCTCCAAGCCCAAATATACTTAAATTTTCGGCCCCTTCATATTATAAATAGGGGATGATTATTTCATCTCCAAGTACATAATTCCATGTGTTGGAAAAATCAAGAGCATAGATATTTTTCTTTTTCCTTAATTTATTAAATTACTTGAAAGTATCTCCCACCGGTGATCAAGTGAGGTGAAAAGGGAAATACTTGAGAAGGCTTTGGGTTGATAGAGCGAGATTATAATTGTCCCGTATATCCAAAGGCCAATTCTACAAGAGGTACGTTAATTGCATATTTACTTGTTTATTCCGCCTAGTTAATATGTGAAATTAATTCAACATGCATGATGAAAATTAGTTGTTGGAATTATTATTTGAATTAATTAGGATTAATTCATGCTATTAATAATTGTATTTAAATTCGTATTTAAATTTCATTCCGAATAGATTCCGGGCACCCCTATTTTCCCAACACAACACGAGGTGAATAGTGCCCGGGTCAGGCGGGATAAGGGCAAAGCAAAGATGGTCGAACCAAGAGAGGGCCAGGCTGAATTTGCTCGCGGGTGAACAACTATGTCGAGCCACGAAACAACCCGTTCTAGTGCCCAGGACAGACTTGGCCAACCCCAGCAACAAGAGAAAGTTGCTCGCCAGGAAGTTGAACACGGGCGAGCAACATTTGACCAACCACGCCCGTCAATTCATGAGAGACTCTCTCAATCTGCCTTCAGACGTCTAGGGCCAAATGCGGCGAGCAACCCTAGAAAACAGCTCCAGGAGTTGCCCACTCCAAGTGAGGGACTGCGACGAGCAGAAAGGTTGGTACCTTTGCTCGCCGAACAGCCTCCAAGTCAGGGGGCATCTTTGGATGAGCTATCAAGTTTAAGAAGGGCAGTGGAGAACATGCAAGGACAGCTGGACCAACAAAGAGGTGTGGGGACAACTAGTTTGCCATCCTCACCACTATCACCCGTCATTCTGAAAGCCCCGATTCAGAAGAAGGTCCAGTTCCCGGCAAGCATACAGTATGACGGTGTTGCTGATCCCAGAGTTCATCTTACAAAGTACTCAGATTATATGGTCTCAGTGGGAGCCAGCGACGCCACCCAATGCCGAAACTTCCCCTTAACTTTGGGGGATCGAGTGCACAAGTGGTTTTCAGCGATGCCACCAGCATCTATCCACTCTTTCACTCAACTGAGTCGAGAATTCCTTTCCCATTTCTCCACGGCGGGATCATACTTGTCCCAGAAACATCGATTGTCGGACCTAAAACAAAATGACGACGAGTCAGATCGGGCATTCATGGAAAGGTTCGACAAAGTGTTGTTAGAAGGTGAACCCGTCAGTGAGGACACGAAAATCGTTGCCGTTGTGGCCGGGTTGAAGAAAGGATCAAAGCTATGGAAAGAGGTACGTCTGAAGTGCCCAAGAAGTTATACCGAATTCAGGAATCAAGCCGGCATATTCGTTTCCATGCATGAGGCTTTGCAATCAAACTTGGGGGAGAACAAAACTGATCCCAAGGAGAACAACAAGAAACCTGGTGCAACAAGCTATCGAGTCCCTAAAAATATGAAGGCGTTCACAGAAGGGACAGAACTCAAAGAAAAGTTGAACCAAGTGCTAACAGTGTCAGTCGATACTGTTTATGAGAGTGTGAAGGATAAGGAGTTGCTCTCCCCTCCCCGGAAAATTCGCCAAGACACTGGCAAACTCAACCCTAACAAATATTGTGCCTACCATCTAAGCGTGGGGCACTTTACAAGTGAATGTAGAGATTTGCTCAGACAGCTATGACGTTTCTACGAGGACGGAAAGCTCTCCGACTTTGTCAAAAGACAACCCGGGAAGAGAGTCCGGGAGAACAACTCTGAGGACGAAGATGATCAACCCCAGAAGAACAATAAAACGGCACGACCAGTTCCTGCCATTCCTACTCGTCCATTGGAAGATTTGTATATGATGGAACCTGCAGGTCCCGCAGGAGGATGTTCTGATGGACGACCACCAATCTCCAACCGAAAAAGAAAGACTGAATTACGAGCGATCGATCAAGTCCAAGAAATGGGGGTCAAACCATCTATCATGCAGACAGTGGAACTGACCTTTACCGAAAATGACTTGGAAGGAATCCTAACTCCGCACAACGATTCGCTCGTAATATGCGCAAAAATTATGGGAACACGAGTCCACAGATTGTTGGTGGACACCGGAGCCTACACCAACATCCTATTCAAAAAGATGCTCGATCATCTTGGAGATTATTCGGGCTATATTCGGGATACGACTCACAGAATAATAGGCTTTGGAAATGCTGTAACGGACCCATTGGGAATAGTTACATTAGCAATACAACTTGTAACGGCCAACGAACCCGAGAAAAATATTACGAGAATGGTTGACTTCTTGGTTGTAGACCAGGATTCAACTTATAACGGGTTTCTTGGTCGACCCTTTTTAAATGAATTCAAAGCTGCATGTTCCACTTACCATTATTGTTTGAAATTTCCAACAGCAAGTGGAGCAGGTACTATCAAAGGAGATCAAAGAAAGGCCAGGGAATGTCTCT
The DNA here is from genome assembly GCA_947034835.1 of Ballota nigra. NCBI lineage: Eukaryota > Viridiplantae > Streptophyta > Magnoliopsida > Lamiales > Lamiaceae > Ballota > Ballota nigra. The sequence goes on from OX344730.1 coordinate 29,017,536, forward strand.
TACAGTTGCAGGCCACACATGTATCAGTATCCATGATGGAAGCCACAACTAGCTGTCCTACTAGTGAACCATCAATACTGGAGAACATGATGGACATAGAGGAAGACCACATGGATACTGACGAACAACATCATGACGAGTAGGTGTTGGACGAACAACTCCTCACCACCCAGGAGGAACATCATCCTGACAAACAACAAAGAGGTGGTGACGAGCAACATTCATATGATGGCTCGGAGGGCCAGGTGTTGACCAACAACAACGAATCAGGGCCAACAAATGATCTAGATCCCCGCCTGGGGGCAGAGCCGATGAACATCGGAAATGATTTCAACTCTGAGGGACCAATACTTGATCCTCGGTGGAAAGGACAAAAACGATGAGCAACTCCAGTTGAAGAGCTGGAGGCGTTCAAAGTTAATCCTGAAAACCCGGATCTTGAATTATACATAGGATCTGAGCTCCCTGAGCCTTACAGATCCCGAATGAAAGAGTTCCTCAGCAAAAATCTAGATGTTTTTGCTTGGTCTCATGCAGACATGGTGGGGATAGATCCAAAACATGCTTGTCACAAGCTCAATATCAATCAAGCAAAAAGGCCAATCCATCAAAAACGAAGAAAGTATGGCCCAGACAAGTATCAAGCTTTAAACGAAGAAGTAAAGAAGTTGTTAGACAACGACCTAATCCGACAAGCACTCTGTCCACAATGGGTTGCAAACCCAGTCCTTGTGAGTAAACCAAACGGAACCTGGAGGCTATGCATAGACTTTACAGATCTGAATGCAGCATGCCCGAAGGACAACTTTCCACTCCCCCACATTGACCAGTTGGTGGACAGTACTGCAGGTCATGAAATGCTAACATTCATGGATGCCTTTGCCGGGTACCATCAAATTCCAATGCATCCAGACGATCAAGAAAACACAGCATTTTATACAAACAAAAATTTGTTGTGTTGGAAAAGAATGCTCTTCGGCCTCATCAACGCCGGAGCAACATACCAGAGGTTGGTGAACAAGATGTTCGACGAACAAATCGGTGATAAGGTAGAAGTCTATGTGGACGATATCGTAGTCAAAAGCCCCCGAAGGGAAGACCATCTTCAACATTTGACCCAGGTGTTCGAAATCCTTCGACACTACAACATGAAGCTGAATCCAAAGAAGAGCAGTTTCGGAGTTCATTCAGGAAAATTCCTGGGCCATCTTGTTAGTCAACGAGGGATTGAAGCCAATCCAGCAAAAGTTAAAGCGATCATGGATATGCAACCTCCACGTTCAATAAAAGAAGTGCAAAGGCTTACGGGATGCCTAGCAGCATTGAATCGGTTCATATCCAGATCGGGGGACAAATGCCGTCCATTCTTTGAAGCCATCAAGAAAGGACAGTTCACATGGACTAACAACTGTCAAAAGGCGTTCGACCAACTTAAAGATTACCTGGGAGATGTAAAAACCCTATCAAAACCTATCCTAGGAGAGAAGCTATATTTATACTTAGCAGCATCAGAAGTAGCCATCAGCTCTGTTTTGGTGCGAGAAGACGACAAATTTCATCAACCTATCTACTACGTCAGTCAAGCTTTACACGATGCGGAGATCAAATATTCTCCAACTGAGAAACTGGCGTATGCACTTGTTATGAGTGTGAGGAAGTTACGACCATACTTTTTTGATCATCAAGTCGAAGTGCTAACAACTTTCCCACTCCGACAAATTCTCCATCGCCCCGACACAGCTGGTCGCCTATTAAAGTGGTCACTGGAGATTAGCCAATTCGGGGTAACCTATGCTCCTCGAACTGCGATCAAAGGGCAAGCGTTAACCGACTTTATTGTCGAACTAACCTTCCCACCAGATCCGACGAGAGGACTTGATCACCCCTGGCATCTTTACGTTGACGGATCTTCAACTAACATGGCCTCGGGGGCAGGAGTGGTTCTAATCAGTCCAGACAGACAAGTATTCTCCTCGACAATCAAATTTGGTTTCATGGCAACCAACAACGAAGCTGAGTACGAAGCTCTCATTGCTGGTCTCCACCTATCCCTTGCAGTAGGTGTTAGACGGCTGCAAATATTTGGCGACTCACAATTGATTGTGAACCAAGTCCGAGGTGAATACGAGGCGAAAGACGATCACATGATCGAGTATCAGCGAATTGTTGCTTACCTGATGTCCTTGTTAGAACAAGTCTTCATTGAACAAATTCCAAGGACAAGCAACACGCAAGCAGATGCGTTGGCCCGACTAGCAACAAGTGAGGGACCAGCAGAGTTGGCAGACATTATAATTACAAAGATGAATAATCCATCAACAAGAAGTTATAATGTCAATCAACTTGATGAACAGGCAAGTGAAGAAGAAGATTGGAGAACAAATATAGTCAAATATTTGAAAAGTGGAGAAAAACCAAACAACTCTTTTGAAGCTGCCAAGCTAATTAAGCAAGCCGCCAGATATACTCTGGTAGGCGAGCAGCTTTACAAAAGGGGAATATCAATCCCACTTCTCAAATGTTTGACTAGGGGGCAAGGACGAGCAATACTCAAAGAAATACATGCCGGAGTATGCGGAAATCATACTGGGGGGCAAGCCTTGGCATACAAAACCATCAGACAAGGCTATTATTGGCCAACCTTACGTCAAGATGCAATCAAGAAAACGAAGACTTGCCATTAATGTCAAATCTTTGCCCCAAACATTCATACCCCGGCCTAACAGCTCGTATCAGTTTATAGCCCGTGGCCATTTGCAAGATGGGGGATGGACATTATTGGTCCCTTCCCAGCGGGAGTTGGAGGAGTTCGATTTGCCGTTGTGGCAGTCGACTATTATACAAAATGGGCAGAAGCAGAGGCCATGTTGAAAATCACGCAACAGAAAATGATCAACTTCATTTGGAAGAACATTGTCTGTCGTTTTGGAGTTCCACAAACCATCGTGACAGACAATGGTCCGCAATTTGATGGAAAAGAGTTGAGAGATTTCTGTACGAAGTGGGGGATCAAGAAACATTATTCTACGCCCTATCATCCCCAGTCGAATGGACAAGTCGAAGCCGTAAACAAAATCATCAAGCATACGTTAAAAGTACGGCTGGCGGAAAGCAAAAGCAGTTGGTCTACAGAGCTTCAGAAAGTCCTATGGGCATACAGAGTTTCTCCCAGGTCAAGCACCGGAGAAATACCTTTTGCAATGGCTTTCGGAACAGAAGCTGTAATACCAATCGAGTTAAAGACCAACACGTACTGGACGACCAACTTTGATGAGCAGGCGAACAACTCTGCTCTAGCTACTGAAATGGATTTGCTCGAAGAAAAAAGACTGAATGCCGAGCTAAAAAATGCTACTTACAAGCAGCGAGCAGAACGCTATTATAATTCCCATGTTAAAATCAGGGAATTCAGAGTTGGAGATATGGTTCTAAGAAAGTTGCTCGCCCAACCTCCAGGTGTATTGGGACCAACTTGGGAGGGCCCGTATCGTATAACGGAAAAATTCGTTAATGGTGTATACGATATCGAAGATATGGAAGGCAAGCCGGCCCAATACTCCTGGAATGTTGTACATCTGAAGAAGTACTATCAATGAGACGAACAAGTTCTTAATTGGGCGAACAAATGTCTTGGGGGGCCAGTGAATCAAGTAAGGCAAACCAAAAACTTGCCTAATTTTTTGAAAATTTTGCTAAGTATGGAATTTAAAGTTGTTCGGCACATTGTATAGTTTAGTGCTGTTTCATCTTTTATTTATAGACAGAGTTGCTCGGCAAAAATATTATAAGCGAGCATGTTTTAGTTAGTTCAAAGTTGTTCGTCAGATTATATTTGTTAGTGACGAGCAGTCTTACAATACTTGTAAATTTTTCATAATATAAATATAATAGTTGTTCGTCAAGAAGGAAAAGTCCAAAGCTCGAGGTACAAGTCCGATTAAAGGTTGTTCGTTTTTTTAAAAATGGACAGAACCTAAAGACCAAAGCCACTTAAAGGTTGTTCATTTTTTAAAATGAACAGAACCTAAGGCTGAACCCTGATTCCACTAAAGGCAAAGTTCAATTCGAACAAAAGCCCAACACTATATGTTATAATTGCAAAGACATTGACAAAAATGTAAAGGCAATTAACATATACAAGAAAATAAGCGAACATGAGAAAGACATTCCATTAATCAAAAGGCATTAAGCCTAAAAAATAGTACAATGATTCAAGAAGTCAAGTACTACAAAAGGAACGAACAACTATTACAGAGAAGAAGAAAAGAAAAGCTAAGTCCTAAAAACTATTGTTGCTCGACAGGGGGAGGATCTTGAGTTTGCTCGGCGGGAGGTTCAACGATTAGATCTCGGGCCAAGTCTTCAGCTGCTTTATCCTCCGCCTCTTTAGCATTTTGCTCGTCGGCTACAGCCACCTCTTCCTCTTGTTCGCCTTCATCAACTGGAGGAGGAGGGTGGGTGATGACAATACTGGGGTAAAGTTTGTCAAGTTTAACCCCTAGTACAGCCAAATCCGCCAGCTGAATTTCAATATTGCTCGGCGGTGGATAGTTCTCCATGAATTCATTCAAGTCCTTGCTCATTTCTTCCACCAAGTCCTTATAGTCGTAAGCATCGGCCGAACGGATGCTGTCCGCATAGGCGCAGATATACCCAAGGTTAGAGATGGGGCCGGTCCGAGCCTGAACTTTCTCTTCAAGTTGCTCGCTTGTGAAGAGGTTGGTTTCCGCCTCCCGAAGACGAGCAACTTCCGCTTTGAGATCAGCGATCTCTTGTTCGGCCGCAGACAACTTCTTCTCCCCGTTGCCGAGCATGGCATCTTTGCCTCTCAATTCGCTAGACAAACCTTGAATTTGGTCAAGGTATTTCTTTTCAGAGTCAATGTAAACATTGATCTGATTGTTGAGACGGGCAACTTTGGCCTCGTACCGGCCGACCAGGCGTCTTTCTCTTCGGTCAGCTGCCGAGCTGTACTGGCGTAACGACGAACAGCATCTTCAAGCTCGGCGAGCTGGATCATTCCTTTCTAGGCGATAGCAAGGCCGTTTGCATGATGCATCAAAGAAAAGTGGAAGTTGTCCGCAATGCTTTGAGCAGAAACGGTCGTCTCCAGAGGCCGGGTCCACGATCGGGCGATCAACTCAGTGGCCCGACGAACATGTCCACTGGAGTTTTTGAGCAGGCGTATTGGTGGACCGCAGCTGCTCGCCCAGGATGATCGTTAGGCCGATACCTGCGAACAAAAAATCAAAGTTACAAAATGTTCTTAAAAGTTGTTCGCCGGCCATAAAGTTAGATATGCTTACTCATGGAACTTTCGTTCATCCCAACCCAGTATAGTGATGTCCTCAGGGCCACGAGTTGGGGTAACGCTTTTGCCCGCTTTGCCCGTCGTCTCCACAGGCTCGACGGATGAGTGGCGAACAATATCCCCCTCTGGGCGAGCATGACTGTGGCCCACCTTCTCCTTCCCCTTGCCACCACCGGGGACATCTTGGGCCAGCGGAGTCCCATCCGCTTTCTTTAAGTGTTTCCCCCCTTGAGGAGGAGAAATCGGAGAAGCTGGCCGAGCATGGCCAGAAGGTGCCGCAGACCGAGGAACTTTGGCTCCCTCAGCCTTGTTCGTCATTCCCAGTACTTTGGTAGGCGGGTCACCCTTCCTTTTTTGGCCTTTAGGAGGCGCCATCTCAAAGACTCTTTGCTCGAGGAGGGCGAAGCAGGGGGGAACAGCAACAGTAACTTGCTCGGCTAAAAAAAAAAGAAGTTAAGTTAAAAGAGTTAGACGAGCAAGCTATGGAAATCAAATGACGAGCAAAGTTGGTTCAAGGAGTTAGAAATTTTTCATACCTGGGGGCACCTCAGCCTGTGCTTCCAAGTGGTGGGGATAAGTAAGCAAACGAGCAGCTCTTTGACGCTTCTCATCGTTTAGGTATTGGATGGTCCTGTCCGCTCTATTGCGCAAGCCGACCAAACAAGATGTGAACAGGAACTCCGCACCAATCTCCTCTTCTTCCGAATTCCACTTTAGTAGTCGAGGACCTGCGAGCAAACAATAAAAGTTAAATTAGAACAACACAATTTGAAGGCGAGCAAAGATAAACTTACGCTTAATTATTCCATAGGCTGCGGGAGAATTTATTCGCCCAATGCTACCGTGTGGACCGGAAGATGCTCGCCAGTCATCGCCAATGAAGAAAAAGTGCTCTTTCCAGTCCCTAATCTTGTTCGGCACCCCTTCTACCATCTTGAGTCCAGTCCTGGCCTTGAGGTAATAATAGCCTTCTTCACCAACGGGACATTTGGTGATTGTCATGAGATAGTTGATTTCCTCCGCAGTAAGGCGATCAACATATCCCTCTAAAGCGAACAAAGCCATGGCGCCGAGTAAATTCATCCACCCTATTGGTGTGATCTGTGTAATGGCAAGATTGGTCGCCTCGAGGAAGCGACCAACAACTGGAGGTAGTGGCAGCTTTAGACCAGCGATCAGTGTGTCAATATTGATCGCGGTGCATCCTGGAGGTGGGCGATCAGCTCTCTCTTTCCTCTTAGGGGCCCACATATGAATGTCAAAAGGGATTTTGTAGGTCTCTCGGATCAGATCAAGATCCTCTTCGAGGACGATACTTTTGATTCTGCTCGCCTGAAAATCAGTTTTTACCCGGTCCATTTTTTGTCTTTTCGGGCGAGCAAAGTGGTTCGCATACTCCTCAGTATATACTCGCCATTCGAAAGGCCGAGCAACTCCAATGGGGATCTCGTTTTCCATCATCCTTGGAGATGGGAACCCTATCCCTTCCAAAAATTCGCGAGTCAACTCGTCGAATTGGGGATCCTCCGATTCAGCGCTGGACGAAGAGTCTTCGTCGGAATCTTTACTCGCAGCGACCACCACTTCCCTCCCCGATGGACGAGCACCAGTATCCTCAACTGAACGAACAACTGAATCAACGTGAGGATTTAACGCCGATGAGTTCTCAAACGGAGGTTGATTCTCGTGTGCCACAATGGGGAAGAGAGGTTCAAGATTTTCCTCGGATTTGTTGCTCGAGTGCGAAGACATGGAAGGAGAAGGGAGAAGAACCAGACGGCAGCGTTTCATCGGAGAAGACGGCGGAGCAAAGCCCCACACGGCCGCGATTGAGGTTTTTGAAGAAAAACAAAAGAAATGAGGTGAAGAAAGAAAGTAACTACCTTGTCTTGAAATTAGAAGCCAATTGCCAGAGAAACGGACGCCGGAAGAGCTCGAGATCACCGGAGAAGGATGAAATCGCCGGAGCACTGTAGCAAGAAATGAAAAAGTGGGAAATTTTTTATTTCCCCTTCTATTTATACCCCAAGAAAAAACGGTTCACCCCAAAATATGGACCCACTTGAAGGAAAACGGGGTTACTTTCGAGCAAGGTTGAAAATCAAGGGACCTATATGCAATTATAGGGGCGCGTGACCTTGGGAATGCTCGCGCGTGGGCGGCGCACAATCATACCGCCCACGTCATCCTCGTACATCCCCCAGATCGTGGGAAGGTGAAGAGGCAGACCCGAAATTGCTTGCCTAGGTCAAAGATGTTCGTCCATATCCACACCAATATAATATCCTAACTATAGTTGCTCGCCACAAAGTTGCTCGCCACAAAGTTGCTCGTCTGGGGCAACATATAGCCAGGATAGGGGGCAATTGTTGATAGGCGAACATAAATTAATGAATAGCGAACAAGAATTAAAGCCTTATCAAGGATTTTGAAGAGCCAACCTCAAATCAAAGATGATCAGTAAAGAAAATCAAGTCGGGGTGCCTAAATCAATCCAGGTAGTGTATAAACTGACGAACAACTCTACCGACGAACAATATATTGGCGAACAGGTTTTAAGGCCCAAGACCAGAGATGAACATTCTGCTAAGTCACTAATGACGAGCAACATTGATAAAAGGAGGTGAATCTATCAACCTAAGAGGTGCATGTTGACGAACAAAGGATCAAGATCCCAAAGCCAATCTGTGTAAAACACAAAGGCGAACAACTTCTGAGCCATGCACATAAAAGGCGAACAACATTTATGAAAAAACTATGCTGGATACACTAAGCCGACCTGGACGAACAACAACGAAATCCGAGATAAGACCAAAGAAGACTTTGTAACTAAGATTCAGCTTAGATAAGGTCAAACTAAGGTCAAAGGACACATGTCAAGCATGCAGGCTAGGGAGACCAAGAGTCATAGACACCTCATGCTTGCTAGTCACTATAAATAGTTGTTCTCCAGCTTATGAAATACAAGTTCAAATTCACAAATACTCCCAAAACACACACTAACATACCTAAACATACACACATACGAAATTAATTCGATTTCGACTCTCGTGTTTACGATTCCACAACCCGAACCTTCGATTTATCATTTACGGTGATAATCAATTACACGTTATTGATTGGTGATCTTAAACCGAACTAAAACAGTCACTAATCCATCTGATATAAATTGATCACCAACATCGATCATTGTAATAGACTAGTCTAGATCTAGTATTTTTTTAAAAAAATAAATTGTAACCGGATCGAGACGAAGAATTAAAGACGGCGTACCCGGACGATGCATGCATGCGCAGCGCATGCATGGACGTAAAATCATGCATGGGGTGAGAAACGAGAACGAACGGTGAAACCCGGTGCACGGGGTGCGCGAGGCGCACGACCCGGGCGCACGATGGGGCGCGGCATGGCACGGGTGCGCGCGCACGTAGGCGGCGCCCGGCGGCCAGCTGCTCGGCGCCGTGCCGGGTGGCGCGCGGGCCCACTCTGTGGGCCGACGCGCGCCGTATCTCGGGCCGTGGAATTTTTTTAAAATTAATTTCAGTTCTGCATTTTTTTGTGATTTTAAACGTCGTCCCGAACCCCAAACGATGCTGTTTTTGATGAAGTGTTGCTGTTCGAGTGGGAGCGTGTCGAGACGAACGATGGAAAGCAACAAGGACAATTTTTCGCATCAAGACGTGAAGAAATTAAACCGTGACAATTGGATTTGAGTGCTCCAATGTGTTTAATTTTGTTTTGATGGATGTTTTATTTCATGCACTAATTATTATTTTTTAATATTTGTTTGCATGAATTTTATTGTCCAAGAAAAACCTTACTTTCGAAAATTACTAAGTATGTTTATTTAATCGCAATTTTATTCCGGATATTAAAATTGGATTAATTTGGCCTCCATAATTTATTTATTTGTGAAGTTCTTTTGGAATACATTTCCCCCTCGGATCGGCCAAAAGGACGGATTTCACATGAATAAATTCTGAAAGGATGATTGTGGATTATTACTAGTGGTGGTAGTGACCCTCACCACGAGTGGCTTGCTCAAAGCGAAATAATAATCCTGTATTTAATTATGGTTATTACTTAGGCATAAGAAATTGATATTAACTTACTCCCCTCGGAGTCCCTGTCAATTTTTATGTGGTCAAAGTGGGAGTCAACTATTAATTTTGAATTAAGGATTTGTAACTTTTAAGTTTGTGATCCGCTTGAATGTATTCAAATGTATAGACCACCCCTCGTGGCGTATTTAAATTGTTTCGAGATGTTGGCTGATGTATGATTATATTGTTTTAAGGTTTCAATATAATTGATGTGATCGAATTATGTGATAATTTCGTATTTTTCTAGATATTGATATGAATGTATGTTTTATTCTCAGTTCATCATGTCGCAACCTTTTAATCCACTGTTTAATATACTTAAAGTTAATAAACTTTTTGGAGAGAATTATATCGATTGGCAATGTATTTTATATTTGTCCTTACTGCACGAAAACACAATTGGGTTATTCACATTAATAAACCCGACAAGCCTAATGATAAGTCAAGCAATGGGAAAAGGCAGTTTATGATTGACAGCGTGACAATGAACACATGAAGTGCATCATCTTGACATCTCTATCTGAGGATTTGAGGCGCGTTCATGAAGACACTGTATCCGCTGTTGAAATCATGGAAAGCCTTGAAGAGATGTTTTCACATCAGAATCTCATGACCAATCAGTTCACCAAACATGACTCGGTCAAGTTGGAAATGGTGGAAGGAACGCCCGTGAGGGAGCGCGTTCTCGAGATAATGGCATACCTTAACAAGTTGGAAGTACTTGGTGCGGATTTTGATGTCCCTTCTCAGGTTGATTTCATATACCATTCTCTACCGAGAAGCTTTGAGCAGTTTCATCTGAACTGTCAGATGAATGAACGGATAAGTCGTTTGCCCAAGCTCTTGCAAGCTTTAGTTTCGGTGGAGGTGATAATGGAGCACCAGTCTAGTGCTATGGTGGCTAATGGTCCGTCTACCTCTTTGGTCCCAAGGGAGGGAAAAAGAGGAAGAGAACCAAAGGCCGGATCCAAGCAAATTCAATTGTTGCGAAAGACAAATGCAAAGGCTAGCATCGAAGGGGAAGTGTTTTAGTTGCGGTGAGAGAGGACAATGGAGGTCTGCCTGTTCCAAGCCTAAGAGGCTAGGAAAGTTAGGTAATTCACACACCCTAGTCGTCGAAACTTGTGAAGTTGTGTATGCTGTCTATTCGTGGATAGTGGATACGAGAGCTACTGATCACATTTGTTTCATGGGTTCAAGCTAACCCGACGACTTAACGGAAGTGAGATCCCCATCACATCGGGCAATGCTACGAGAGTGGCAACTGAAGCAGTGGGAGAAGTGCGCCTATCTTTTGAAGATAGAGTTATGGTCTTGAGAGATGTTCTTCATGTTCCTAGTTTAGAAAGAACTCAACCTTCAGTTTGTAAACTGTTTTGAATAGATACTCAATTTCTTTTAATAAGGATGTTATTATTTCTTGAAATGATGAGTTTATCTGTTCCAGAACTTCAATGGATGATCTTTATACCATTATTTGGGCACACCACTCATCATTTCTATTATTTGGGCACACCACTCACAAAAATTAAATCTAATAACACATCGATTATTTCGAGTAATAAAAAAAAGTATTCTTCAGACATGAACGAAACACTTCTATGTCATCTTAGATTAGGCCATATTAATCTAATGCGGATACAAAGGTTGGTGAAAAATAAATCCTTGGAGTCACTTCAAGTTGAGTCATTTCCAACTTGTGAATCCTGTTTAGAGGGTAAAATGACCTAGAGGGCATTTGGAGCCAAGGGGAATAGAGCCACGGAAGTGTTAGAACTCGTTCATACCGATATGTGTGGTTCAATGACGATCAAAGCGAGAATGGGGTATGAGTATTTTGTCACCTTCATTGACTATTACTCGAGATATGGGTACATTTACCTTATGAGGCATAGGTCTGAAACTTTTGATAAGTTCAAGGAGTTTAAGGCCGAAGCCGAGAAACATAGGGAAAATAGTATCAAGTTTCTACGATCAGATCGTGGAGGCGAATACCTCAGCGATGAATTCTTGAACTACTTATCGGACGAAAGGATCGTATCCCACTTAACTGCACCGGGAACCCCTCAACAGAACGGTGTGACGGAACGAAGAAACCGGACTCTTTTAGAGATGGTCAGATCCATGATGAGTTATTCAGATTTACCCAAGTCGTTTTGGGGTAATGCCTTGGAAACGACAGCTTATATTCTAAACTTGGTGCCATCCAAATCGGTTCCTAAAACCCCAATGGAATTGTGGACCAGACACCGAGCCCAGTCTAAGACACTTGCAGATTTGGGGTTGTCCGGCATACGTGCTAGACAAGGAAGCCGGTAAGTTGGATCCACGTTCAGAATTAAGGTTGTTTATAGGATACCCTGCGGGAACGAAAGGGTGTATGTTCTATAGTCCCAAGGATCAAAAGACTGTGATTAGTTCGCACTTTAAATTCTTGTTGGAAGACTATAGGAACAATAGAAAGCCCAGAAGTGAGATTACCTTAGACGAGTTAAGAGGGCAAACTCCTATACCAAGTATACAAGATGATGTACCACACGTCACACCTTCACAACCGGAACCCCGTCGCAGTGGGAGGATTGCTTGGCAACCCGAGAGATTCATGGGGATAGGAGAATCTTTAGATTTGATTCCCGGCGATGAATCAAACCCATGGACATACGACGAGGCAATCCAAGACAAAGACGCAGAGTCATGGCAAACGGCAATGGAAACCGAGATGGGTTCGATGGATCATAATCAAGTGTGGGAGTTAGTCGAACCACCCAATGGGGTAGAACCCATTGGATGCAAGTGGGTGTACAAGAGGAAAAGAGGACCGGACGGAAGGGTTGAGACCTTCAAAGCAAGGCTAGTGGTCAAAGGGTATACTAAAAAAGAAGGGATCGATTATGAGGAGACCTTTTCGCCTGTAGCTATGCTTAAGTCCATCCGTATTCTCTTATCGATCGCTGCGCACCTAGATTACGAGATCTGGCAAATGGATGTCAAGACGGCTTTCTTTAACGGAAGTCTTGACGGGATAGATATCTATATGCAACAGCCCAAAGGTTTCATTGAAAAAGGCCAAGAGCACCTCGTATGCAAGCTTAAGAGATCCATTTATGGACTTAAGCAAGCATTGCGTACTTGGAACCAGTGTTTTGATCAAGTTATTAAGTCTTATGGGTTTGTGATCAAAAAAAGTTCGAAAGTTGTGTGTATAAAAGGTGTGACGGAACTGCGGTGGTATTCTTAGTATTATACGTAGACGATATTCTGCTCATTGGAAACAATGTAAAGGTATTGTTAGACGTAAGGATATCGCTGTCAAATCAGTTTGATATGAAGGACTTAGGGGAAGCCGGTCACATCCTTGGGATCAAGATCACTCGCGATCGCAAGAAGAAGATGTTGGGCTTATCGCAAGTTTCCTACAAAGACACTGTTTTGAAGCGATACGACATGCAAGATTCCAAGAAAGGTTTTGTACATTTTAGACACGGAATCCATCTATCCAAAGAAATATACCCTAAGACGCAAGTGGAGATAGATGACATGAAAGACGTTCCGTACGTTTCGAACGTAGGAAGTCTTATGTATGCAATGTTGTGTACGAGACCAGATATCTTCTTTGCTGTGGGCATGATGGCAAGATATCAAAATATCCCCGGGAAATCACATTAGATTGCAATTAAATGCGTTCTGTAGTTTCTGAAAAGAACTTGGAATGGAATGCTGATTTAACAGTCAGACGGTCTAATTCCCATGGGATATACAGACTCAAATTTCCAATCAGATATAGAATCCAGAATATCTACCTCGGGTAGTGTGTTTTGCATAGGAGAAGGAGCCATGACATGGAGAAGCGATTTGCAGAAATGCACCGCCGATTCGACCATGAAAGCCGAATAAGTAACTGCTTGTGAAGCAGCGAAAGAAGCGGTTTGGCTCAAGTACTTCTTAGTGGACTTGGATGTTGTTCCGAATTTGCCCATCATAATCACTGTCCATTGTGATAATGTCGGAGCAGTTGCAAATTCAAGGGAACCGAGAGCCCACAAGGCCAGCAAACACATTGAAAGAAAACACCATCTTATACGAGAAATTGTTAAGAGAGGAGATAAAGAGGTGGCAAAGATAAATGTCGGAGGACAATCTAGTACATCCATTCACAAAGGGTCTGCCTCAGAGTACATTCGAGAGACATGTGGATGGAATGGGAGTCAAGACTATTGCCATTCTGCTTTAAGTATAAGTTGGAGGAATTATTAGGTTAGTGTAGGTTGACATGAGATGTCACGTAGAGCTACTACACTAAGACATGCATGATGTATACTAAAAAGCAGACTTTAAGTATAAGTGGGAGATTGTTGGAGTTATACGTGAAAGTATGTTTTTACTTTGTATAACTCGTGTATCAAACACTTGTTTATGAGAATAATTCTTTTATCGCATATGCTTTAGATATGATTGAATGTTGAATATTTATTGCAAACAGTTCATAATAGTACTAGTAACATTGTAGTTAATGTGGTGATACCTGATCACGGAAGATAACATTAACAGTTTCCTTGTAACTAAACGTACATTTTCACGACCTAGGTGGAATTGAACAATCCGCCGTGAAAGGTCGATGTGTAAGTCTCAGATTGGTCTGTCTTGACTAAGAGATTGCACTAGCACATTTAGTATGTGTTGAAGAGGACCTACAGCGAGGATAAATTCTTCTGTTCTGAAATGTGAAGAATTAGACCTCCGTGGTTGTTTATTTCTTAATCTTCGTCACTTAAATAGGACCGTGTGTGCTTAATGGTTACTGCTTTGATTCATGTTGGGTGAGAATCATTGTGACTTCGAACCTTGTGTTTTGGGCAGTAATATTAATCATACGACGGTTGCTAAGATTTAATACGTGCAAGTACGGCTCGTGTGATTAGTCCCCTTGGTGGGCTCAGAAGTTTTATCGTACCAAATCTTGCAAGTGAAGAATCAATTTCTTCGGTACAGATAATAATGTTGAGTTGTCTTTACTCCAAGGTGAAATATATTAATTAATTTAGAGTTATTCAGAAGCTTAATTAATTAATGGACTTAATAATCTTAAACGCGAGAAATAATAACCGGGAGCCCATATTATCGTAATATGAATTAAGATGGATAATGCAATATTAATTTATTAGTGGTACTAATTAATATTAATGGGCTGAATTATATTGGGGCTCAATATTGAAATTCAGAAGCCCGTTGGAGGTCCAATCTTAATTCTCCTAAAGGCCCCTCAAGTAGCCCAATAATAATAAGGTGATTAAAATAAAAGAAAATATATTTGCTGATTTTTCTTGAGATTTTCGAAAATAAGAGATATGGAGAGAGAAAAGATTTTGTTGATTTTCTTGGAAAGATATTATGGAAGATAAGTATTCTTGGAATACAAGATTATCTCATAAATTCAAGAAGATCCAAATCTTGCATTCTCAATCTATAAATTTCAAAAATTGCATATATTAGGAGGGTGAGATTTTTGTGGAATATTTTTTTATGGTGGGATATATTCAAGATTTCTTGGAGGCCAAGAAAAAGATTTTCTCTCCCTTAAAATACACCTAAATTTCGTTCACCCCTCTCCTATATATAGGGGATGATTATTTCATCTCCAGTTTACTTTTCACAGCGTTAAAAAAATCAGCAACACTATTTTTTCTTTCTTCCTTGTTATTCTAATTACTTGAAAGCATCTCCCACCGGTGATCAAGTAAGGCGAAAGGGAAATACTTGAGAAGGTTTTTAGGTTGATAAAGCGAGATCGTGATTGTCCCGTTTATTCAAAGGCCAAGTCTACAAGAGGTACTTAAGTCACATAAATTCTTGTTTATTCCGCCTAGATTTTATGTGAATTAATTCAACATGCATGATAATAAATTAGTTGTTGGAATTATTATTTGAATTAATTAGGATTAATTCATGCTAGTAATATTTGAATTTAAATTCGTATTTAAATTTCATCCCGAATATATTCCGGGCACCCCTATTTTCCCAACACAATTACCCTTTAGGTGAACAAGATTGAAGTATTATTTCATTTCCCTAGGGGCGTCATTTGTCGCTTCATGTGATGTGAATGTAATGGTGGTGCGCCACTCACGTTCAGGCTCAATCGAGGCAATACCTCTTTATTTGCAAAGAAGTCCTCAAAGTGTCTGATCTTCCCTATTGTACTTGGTCTCATGTGGTGGTTGTTCATCCATTGGAGGGTTTTTTATACCTCTGAGGTGATCAACCTTTTTTGTTGATTGTTTTCTTTTTCCAGGTGCTTTTACCATTTTACTTCTTATTATGAATGTGGCATTTACACTTAAATAAATGGGCTCTGTTCGTGTAGAACTCTGCCTTTATTTGGGCTCTGTTAGTATAGAACTCCACCTTTATTTGGACTCTGTTCATAGAGAACTCCACCTTTATTTGGACTCTGTTCGTATAGAACTCTGCCTTTATTTGAGCTCTATTCGTATAGAACTCTGCCTTTATGGGCTCTGTTAGTATATAACTCCACCTTTATTTGGGCTCTGTTCGTATAGAACTCTGCCTTCATTTGAGCTCTATTCGTATAGAACTCTATCTTTATTTGGGCTCTGTTCGTATAGAACTCTGCCTTTATGGGCTCTTTGTCATTCATTGGTAGTTGTTCATCATCAACCATAGGCTGATAGATTTCAACAGCTGCTCGTCAACTCTAATGGGCCCTCTGTCATTCATCTTCATCAGAACTTGAAAGGATGCTCTCCCGAGGTCTTTTTCCAGGTGTTCGTTTCACAAATTCAGATAACCTGCCCTCTTCATTGCTCTCCAGATCCTTGTGTAGGGCTTCTTGCATTGCAGTATATATGCCTACCTAGTGTCTGAATTCAGAATAAGTCTTAGGGCAAACAAGATGCATCTTTTTCCAGAGATCAGTGCCCTTTTTCAATCCAGCAATCACGGCCACAATCTTGGTATTCTCGCTCACAGACTCTCACTCCAGCAGGATCTTATCTAATTTTTCTAGGAACTGCCGATCAGTCTCACCACCTCCTTACTTTATATCGGTTATTCGGTACTTTTGGGTAAGGTACGATCTTGCTGTTGATAAATGGGAGAGGAACTCCTTCCCTAGCTGAGCGAAGAAATGAATAGATGTCGGTTACATGGTAGAAAACCATTTGTGCACCCGGTCCTCCAGATTTAGGGGAAAATTTTGATATTTGGTGGCATCAGTTGGCCCCATTGAGATCATATAGTCGGAATATTTGGTTAGATGGACCTTTGGATCTGCACTTCCCTCGTATTGGATGCTGGGGGGAACTGAATCTTTTTCTGGATCGGGGCTTTTAAAATTACAAGAGATAATGGTGAGGAAGTCAAGGTGGTCACCCCGACCTCTTTCTGAGAATCCAATTGATTCTGGAAATCTTCAATTGCCTTCCTCATTACCAGCAACTCATCCTGAGGTACCCCATGACTTGGAGGTTGTTCGTCAGGTGATGGTTTTTTACCAACTACCTGTCGTAGTCCCTCACTTGGATGGGTTACCTCATGTGTGGGTTTTTTTAAAGTTGCTCGCCCTATTTGAGCCCAGACGCCCAAAGGTTGTTCGCCCTTAAGCTGCTCGTCGGCGAGCATCACTTACCCTGTTCATCCGGGGCCTGCTCTCCAATCTTTCCAGCACACTCGTACGGGATGTATGGTGGCTGGACTCAGCTGCTCGGCTGGGAATTGATTCTCCATGACTCCCAAGCCGGTCACTAATTTTTATTTTGCCTTTTACCCCCTGGGCATGTGCACTATCATCCTCATTAGGTTGCTCGTCTCTAGCATTCCCCTATCTTTGGTTGCCAGTTAGGTTTGGCATAGCTCTTATTTGGGAAGGACCAGACCGATCCTGACATTTCTGAAGTGCTTCCAACATTGCAATGGTGCGAGCAAGTTCTTCGGGGTTCCGAGTCAAAACCTCAAATTCTGGAGGTATATTATTACTCACAACCGATGGCCCATTCTTGTTCGCCAATTGTGGGTTTTGAGCTTGCCGACCACTGATGAAGTTCTGGTCGACGGGGTTCTTGCAGGATGGTGGGAAAGCTGAGTTTCTCTAGATTGAGGCATCTTGGTAGGAAGTTTATTTGAATCTTCGAATATTCAACTCTTCAAATGAAGAACACCAAGAACACCTAGAACACAATTCTTGAATGTATGAAGGGTAACTCAAGAACGTCTTCAAATCTTCAAGTTCTTGACTCAGGTTTCTTACAATCTAACACGAATCAGAGGTTCGAAAACCCTCCTTCTAGTGCCAATTTGTTGATGATCGGTTCTAATTACGTGGATTAGTGGCTATTTTTAACAGAAATTAGGATCACCAAATAATTTCATGTGATTGATTACTACCGTTTATAGTAAATACAATAGACCGGGTTAGAAAATCAAGAATACGTGTATTGATTATGTATTTATTTCATATGTGTGCATTTTGTGGTGTATGAGTGAGTGTGGAGAGATTTTTATGTATTTGAACTTATTTTATAAATTGGAAACCAACTTATTTATACAAACCACCAAGTAGGTGGTGGACAAGACTCTTGAGATTCTAGGCTTGCATGCTTGACATGTGTATTGTTTGACTAGTTTGACCTTATCTAAGCCTTAACTTAGTTACAAAGTCTTTTTTAATGTCTATCTCATCCTTGGAGTTGTTCTTTCTTGCTCAGTTTGTTGATTTCAATATGGAGTTCTTCGTTCTAAGTTGTGCGTCACCTTTGTACGGCGGATGAAAGTTGTTCGCCCATAACATTTTTATTATTCTCCAATCTTGGTATTTTCTTCAACTGTTCATGGAGCAGTTGTTCGCTCAAAAGCTGTTCGTCGGGTGATATGGTAGCAGGATTGACATATCACTTTTTTATTTAGGCACCACCCTTGCGTCATACCTGTTCGTCACTCTTGGCTTGGTTAGATTAAAACACAATCCGGGCATCAGAGCCTAAAACTTTTTCGCTTATCTTCAGAAGTTGTTCGCCTATTGGAGCGGCTCGCTTAACAAGGCTGCTCGTCATGTTGGTAACTTGTGTAACATAATTGTTAGTTGTATAGAGCAGCTGCTCGTCATGGGGTAGCTGCTCGTATGGAGGATAGCTGCTCGTCCATATCGATTGACTTGACTCAGTTGGGTAGCAGCTGCTCGTCATGGGGAAACTGCTCGTCAAGAGGACAGTTGCTCGTCCATGTCGATTAACTTGGCTTAGTTTTGTAGCAGCTGCTTGTCATGGGGAAGCTGCTCGTCAAGAGGACAGGTGCTCGTCCGTGTCGATTGACTTGGCTCAGTTGTATAGCAGCTGCTCGTCATGGGAAAGCTGCTCGTCAAGAGGACAGCTGCTCGTCCATATCGATTGACTTGACTTAGTTGGGTAGCAGCTGCTCGTCATGGGGAAGCTGTTCGTCAAGAGGACAGGTACTCGTCTATATCGATTGACTTAGCTCAGTTGTGTAGCAGCTGCTCGTCATGGGAGAGCTGCTCGTCAAGAGGAAAGTTGCTCATCTATGTCGATTGACTTGACTCAGTTGTGTAGCAGCTGCTCGTCAAGAGGACATTGACTTAAACCTAACTTTACTAGCTTTTACTGGTAGTTACCCCCACAAGCGTACGAGTTCACTATAGTATCAGCAAGTATAGGGACCAAGTATATCGTACCCAAGGGAAGGAATGTGTGCGAATAGATCCCTGAAGATCTACGCGTCGTAGTTAATATGAGTGGATGCTTTTTTTTTTTTAGAATTATTAAATCTAAACTATATTACTCTATGAATGCAAAATAAAGAATAAAATTAATAATCTAAGGTTTGATGTCAAATATAAGAAGGTGATGCTCAGGATAGGAATTCCTACGTATACTAACGGAGCCGGTACATAATCAAAATAATCGTGATGTGCAAGAAATAATCCTAAGTATAAGATTGAAAGACTAAAAGCTCAAGAATTAAACCCTAATACTTTGTCCTATCAATCGACTTCACTAAGCCAATAATCAAGTTAAAGGATTGTACTTAATTAATGAGACCCTAATTTAACTAAGGTGATGCGGTCGTCCTCCCTAGATAAACCGGTTGATGAATAAACCCCTTCTAAACCCTATCGTTAAGCCTATTAGTTATTAAAGAGTGATAAGATCGTCCTCTCTCTAACAATGTTCATACTAAATTCAAAGATAAATTTGGGATTTATTTTAAGCATTCATTAATTAAGAGAATTAAAACTAAACATCACGAGTTACCCTAATTATGTACCAACGTCCTACTTCTACGAGTTCATCCTACCCCAAGCATACAAGGGTTTTAGTCTAGCATGGTTTTAACGATAACTAAAGCAATTAAACAAACAACGAACATAAACATGACGATTTGAATTAAAAGATTATGAAGCATAAACTAGGGTATTGAAGAAATAAATTAAATCTAAGGACAAAAATCTAATTAAGAAGAAATTCAGAAATCTCAAGTGTCAAATATTGAAGAACGAAAGATGAAAATAATCAAATCCAAATCTAAACTATGAATTCGTAATGTAAAACTTCGATCAAAAGTAAAATATGCTTCCTCAAACTCTTGGTGCTCTTCTCTCTCTAAAATTTATCTCTATGCGTGAAGTTATCTCCAAAAACGTGTTCGAAAGGGGTATAAATAGGCAACAAGTCGAATCGGGAATTAATGGGCCAAAATCTCGTCAGCTCGAGTAGTGCTCGAGCAAGTGCAACTCGAGCGCACCAAACTTCCAGAACTCAAAAAGTGCACGACCATACGAGCTCGAGCACATAGTGCTCAACTTGACCCAGCTCGAGCAAAGTACTCGAGCACTTGAGCACTGAGTGCACAACCCAGCTTCACTCGAGCGTAGTACTCGAGCACTCGAGTAGTGAGTGCTCGAGTTCTTCTTGCTTGAGCACTTCAGTAATACTTTTGCTCTCTCGAACTAATACTTTTCGTATTTCTTCCATATCTTCTCATCCGGGGATCCGTTTGAGTCGATTCAAAGTCCTACGAACTCCATTTTTCGCCCTCTATCCATCTATGAGCATCAAAGAGGAAAATTCATTAGTTCATAAAAGTAGTACTCAATTGACTCTAAATACTCATCTAAATCAATCAAAATACAGGCATTTCGAGCTATAAAATCTAACAATTTCACGCCTAATCAACCCCCCAAACTTACCATGTTGCTTGTCCTCAAGCAACGAAATAATAAGTAAAGTGAAATTATTAGGAATGAATCAAGAATCAAATCATGCAAGTAATTGAGCTCAAGTTTCAAAGATCGTTCACACATATACAAAACTCACCCCCTTCATCATACCTATGCAATAATAGCAGGAACCACCAAAATCAAACATGGATGTGCGCTCAACGATGTGTTTCACTCCCTCACAAGTGTATAACAGTATTAAGGGACTCACTCAATCAATCAATCACACATATCAGCAGCCATAGGCTTGTAAGCACTCTCAACTTCAACCATACTCTAGAAATCAATGCTGAATCAAATAGGACTTTATCAAGGTTGTAATGTAGGCTCTTTGGACAGGTGGGGTAACTATATGGGGTAAGTGACTTAAGTGAATGGAGAATAGAAAATTCAACTTTAGTACTTCGAGACGAGGGACAGGATACTTCAAACATCTTCATGCAATACACTTTCAATTCCACTACTCTCAACACTTCAATATTTTTTTCTAACTCGTTTCACTTTTTCAATCACTTCACTCTTTTTTTTTTCTTTTCACAACACACATGAGCTGATTTTTTTTTGCTCATTCTCAATTTTTTTTTGTCTTCCCCACAACTCAAAACTTCATCACACCCTTCTTTTACCACAACTCAACCATCATAATTCCCCTTCTCAGCTCAACTCAATCCCTCCTCATTCACATTTTTCCTATTCTCCACTCAAATTCGGATAATTTTTTTTTTTAGGAATTTGGATAAGTGTTAAAATGTGCTAGAAAATAATAGGCCAAGGCTCAAACGGGCTAACAAGGGATAAGTGTCATTGGTAGACTTATTTTAGCTTAGTGACTCAACAAATCAAAGATGACCTAAAATCACTTTCGGCATATCTAACTAGAAACAATCAAGAAGCGAGAGCACACACAATTTCTAGCATCCTCAAAGGTGATGATCCACTCACAAACGAAGAGATCAATTCATGCATCTTAATCTAAAAAAAGGCTCAATTCTCACAGCTTTTACATCCATGCTAGTCCTAGTGAATTCTCACTCTCATCACACAAGTACTCAAAAAGACAATTTGTAAGCATACGTGTTTTCTCTCAAATCAACTCTAACTCCTACACTCACACAATAGACTCCCTAACTCAAATTCATAACTCACCAACTCATACTCACACTCAAAGATAACAATCAACAAGCATAAGAGAATTGATAGGCATGAAATATGTAGTAGCACATCAAATCAATATCAGCTCAAGGAGCATCTCAAGGCTCAATATATAACCCAACTCAACTCAAATAGAGGGTGTGCGCCTGTGCAATGTAACCATAAAACATATAAAAACTCCAATCCCCAAACTTCGACCTTGTGAAGCGGTCTAAGTTTGGGGTGGTGGTTACCTCATCCAAATTATTCAGTTTCTCTCAACAACTTGGCACACTCCCTTGTCTCGAGTTGGTCCCTTCAATCTGAATAACTCCATGATACCTTTACTCCCTCGAGACAATCCTACAAGCAGCTCACTCAAATATGAGGTTAAAACATACGACTCAAAACAACACCCTAATAACATAAAACACTCAAAAGCAAATAAAAGTGGGTTGCCTCCCACTCAGCGCTACTTTTAAGGTCCTAATGCCGGACCGAGCTCAAAGGAGCTTATGGGACATGATACTCAAAATTACCTCTCTTACTCTCATAAGAGAAGATGTCTAGTTTTTTTTTTTTTTGCTCGCTTCCCATCCTCCTTCTTCACCGCGGGCGGTGGTTTCACTTTCTTCTTTCTCGCTCTCCACGGATGTACCCACTTCTTGGACTTTTTCTTCTTAACCTCAACTCCTCCTTTCCTCTCCAACTGGGCCACGTCCACACTTTTCAGCTCTCCATTCCTCAACTCCTCTTTTCCTTTATCCCTATCAAAACAATCAAGATCATAATGCTCATGGGTTAAATCATTAAGTGAAGAACTATCAAAATCCTAACTATAAGAAAGGTTAGAGATATGAGGTGTATCTTCAACATAAGAGTCAATGGCATCAATGGAATAACAACTCTCATCCTCCTTCGGGTGTTTCATGGCCTCATATAAGGAAATTTTCACCTTTTGATCGTCTACCTTTAGCGTGATCTTTTCATTCACCACATCTAACACCATCCCGACCGTCGCTAAGAACGGTCTTTCCAAGATCAAAGGAACGTGCTCATCTTCCTCCATGTCGAGCACTACAAAATCGGCTAAAAAATATTATCTCAAACTTTAACAAGGACATCTTCAACCACACCTTGAGGTCGAGTAATAGATCGGTCGGCTAGTTGAAGCGTCATAATTGTCGGCTGAAGTTCTCCGCCATCCAGCTTCTTGAATAATGACAAGGGCATACGATTGATGCTCGCTCCAAGGTCACATAAGGCTCCCTGCTTAATTTCATTCCTGATATCACATAGGATAGTGAAACTCCCGGGATCCTTCAACTTCGGGGGGAGCGCTTTGTGCACTAATGCACTCACCTCATGGTTCAGCTGCACCAACTTGGGCTCATCAACTCTCCTTCTCTTAGCTATCAAGTCCTTCAGGAACTTGGCATAATTAGGCATCTGTTCCAAAGCATCATAAAAAGGAATGTTAATATGTAGCTTTTTAAATACATCAAGGAATTTAACAAACTTCTCATCTAGTTTCTTCTTCATAAACCGCTGTGGATATGGAACGGGTATAACCGATTTGGGTACCCCCCATTCATCTCTCTCAGTCTCTTTTACATTCTTCCTTGCATCCTTTGGCGTCTTCCACTTTGGAACTCTCTCAATCTCCTCAATGTCTTCCTCTTCAGGCTCTTTGCTCTTTTGAGTGCCTTCACCATCAACCTCTCCTTGGGGCGTCTCTGAGTCAGCAGGCATCTGAGGACCATCATATTTGGTCCCACTTCTCAACTCAATAGCTTTGCATTGTTCTTTCGGGTTCGCCTCGGGAATTGAGGGATATTTGCCCAGCTCTCTCGTTTGAGACTTTGCAATTTGACTAATTTGATACTCGATAGAAGTGAACCTACAATTGTTCTCTTGTTGAGCTCTATTTAGATCAATGTCCCTTCTTTGGAGTTCTTGATCATGTTGATCGACTTTCTTATGCAATTCCTTCATGTCATACTCCAATGAAGACAATCTCTTACTCCCTTCTTCTACCTTTTGAAGTATAGCTCTCAACATCTCCTCAGTCGAGGAACCGCCTTCACCACCTGGGGGCTTTGAACCTGGATCAACACCTGGAGGAACTGTGATTCCGGCCTTCGAATTGGCATATGAGAAATTCTCGTTCTTCCTCCATTGGGTTTGGTTTGATGGTTGACCCCCTTGATATACTTGGTTATTCCTCCATTAATTCAGAGGAGGTTGTGGACCAGGTCGTACAAATGGTTGGCCATGGGAAGGTCTTCCAAATTGATTGTCATCTTGCGGATACCCTCCTTGGTTATAATTAGGCCTTCCCATATAGTTGGCCTCCTCTTGCTGACATGTGGGATGGTCCACTTTCTCACTCACTGCCGTATTCCCTCCAACCAGATTTTGCCCAATCTCGAGGTTGCTTATCTTTTCTATCATCGCCATTAACAGCTTCCTCGTTCCCCCACTCTCCTCCAACTGATATGCTCTCTGAAATTCTGGGTCCTCGTTCCATTGCCCGATATTAGTGACAATGTTATCAACGATCTCTCTACATCTAGGTGTACCATAATTCAAGAATGCTCCACTAGCACATGCGTCAAGGTGGGCTTGACCTGCCTTGCTAGCTCCACAGTAGAAGAAAGACATGATGCCCCCTTCGTTATACCCGTGCTGCGGGCACTCAATGAGCATGTTAGAGTTGTTGGAGTTATACGTGAAAGTATGCTTTTACTTTGTATAACTCGTGTATCAAACACTCGTTTTATGAGAATAATTCTTTTATCACATTTGCTTTAGTTATGATTGAATGTTGAATTTCTATTGCAAACCGTTCAATATATGGTACTAGTTACATTGTAGTTAATGTGGTGATACCCGATCACGGAAGACAACATTAACAGTTTGCTTGTAACTAAACGTACATTTTCACGACCTAGGTGGAATTGAACAATCCGTCGTGAAAGGTCGATGTGTAAGGCTCAGATTGGTCTGTCTTGACTAAGAGATTGCACTAGCACATTTAGTATGTGTTGAAGAGGACCTACAACGAGGATAAATTCTTCTGTTCTGAAATGTGAAGAATTAGACCTCAGTGGTTGTTGATTTCTTAATCTCCGTCACTTAAATAGGACCGTGTGTGCTTAATGGTTACTGCTTTGATTCATGTTGGGTGAGAATCATTGTGACTTCGAACTTTGTGTCTTGGGTAGTAATATTAATCATACGACGGTTGCTAAGATTTAATACGGAGAAACGCGTGCGAGTACGGCTCGTGTGATTAGTCCCCTTGGTGGGCTCAGAAGTTTTATTGTACCAAATCTTGCAAGTGAAGAATTAGTTTCTTTGGTACGAATAATAATGTTGAGCTGTCTTTACTCCAAGGTGAAATATATTAATTAATTTAGAGCTATTCAGAAGCTTAATTAATTAATGGACTTGATAATCTTAAACGCGGGAAATAATAACCGGAAGCCCATATTATCGTAATATGGATTAAGATGGATAGTGTAATATTAATTTATTAGTGGTAATAATTAATATTAATGGATTGAATTATATTGGGCTCAATATTGAAATTCAGAAGTCCATTAGGAGGTCCAATCTTAATTCTCCTTAAAGGCCCCTCAAGTAGCCCATTAAGTAGCCCAATAATGATAAGGTGATTAAAATAAAATGAATATATTATGCTGATTTTTCTATGATAAATTCGAAAATTAGAGAATTAGGGAAGAAAAGATTTTGTTGATTTTCTTGGAAAGATATTATGGAAGATAAGTATTCTTGGAATACAAGATTATCTCATATATTCAAGAAGATCCAAATCTTGTATTTCTACCCTATAATTTTCGAAATTTACCTCTTTGTGAGGAGAGTAAGATTTTTGTGGAATATTTTATTGTGGAGAAAAGAATATATGAGATATATTCAAGATTTCTTAGAGTCTAAGAAAAGATTTTTTCCAAGCCCAATAAACCACTTAAAATTTCGGCCATTACCTTATAAATAGGGGTGATTATTTCATCCCCAAGTACATAATTCCATGTGTTGGAAAAATCAAGAGCATAGATATTTTTCTTTTTCCTTAGTTTATTAAATTACTTGAAAACATCTCCCACCGGTGATCAAGTGAGGTGAAAGGGAAATACTTGAAAAGGTTTTTGGGTCGATAGAGCGAGATCGTGATTGTCCCGTTTATCCAAAGGTCAATTCTACAAGAGGTACGTTAATCACATATTTACTTGTTTATTCCGCCATAGTTTATATGTGAATTAATTCAACATACATGATGAAAATTTGTTGTTGGAATTATTATTTGAATTAATTAGGATTAATTCATGCTAGTAATAATTGTATTTAAATTCGTATTTAAATTTCATCCCGAATAGATTTCGGGCACCCCTATTTTCCCAACAACTGGTATCAGAGCCACGGTTTCGGGCTCTGATCTTTAAATTGGAATTTAAATTGTTAAACATTAAATTTATATTGGATAGTAGAATTGCTAGATCTTTTTTGCTGGTATCCAATTGTCATGGTTTTAATGTTGTTTTTTTTCATGCGTGTGAATTAATTGTTTTTAATTCGATTCGTTCGAATTCGTTTTTCTCGTGAGAAAATCCACTAGTAGATTAGTTGTTTTTATTTTGATTCGATCATTGTAATAGACTAGTCTAGATCTAGTATTTTTTTTTTGTAAAATAAATTGTAACCGGATCGTGACGAAGAACGAAGAATTAAAAACGGCGTACCCGGACGACGCATGCGTGCGCGGCGCATGCATGGACGTAAAATCATGCATGGGGTGAAGAAAACGAGAACGGACATCGAAACCCGGCGCACGGGGTGCACGGCGCACGACCCGCGCGCGACGGGTGGCCGGCGGCGCGCAAGCGCGCGCGCGCACCTCGGGTGCGGCCTGCAGCGCCTCGGCTGCTCGGCCGAGAGGCGCGCGGGCCCACTCCGTGGGCCGACGCGCGCCGTATCCCGGGCCGTGGAATTTTTTTTCAGTTCCGTTTTTTTTCGTGTGATTTTAAACGTCGTCCCGAACCCCAAACGATGCTGTTTTTGATAAAGTGTTGCTATTCGAGTGGGAGCGTGTCGAGACGAACGACGGAAAGCAACAAGGACGATTTTTCGCATCAAGACGTGAAGAAATTAAACCGTGGCAATTGGATTTGAGTGCTCCAATGTGTTTAATTTTGTTTTGATGGATGTTTTATTTCGTGCACTTATTATTATTTGTTAATATGTGTTTGCATGAATTTAATTGTCCAAGAAAAACCTTATTTTCGAAAATTACTAAGTATGTTTATTTAATCGCAATTTTATTCCGGATATTAAAATTGGATTAATTTGGCCTCCATAATTTATTTATTTGTGAAGTTCTTTTGGAATACATTTCCCCCTAGGATCGGCCAAAAGAACGGATTTCACATGAATAAATTCCTAAAGGATGATTGTGAATTATTACTAGTGGCGGTATTGACCCTCACCCCGAGTGGCTTGCTCAAAGCGAAATAATAATCCTGTATTTAATTATGGTTATTACTTAGGCATAGGAAATTGATATTAACTTACTCCCCTCGTAGTCCCTGTCAATTTCTATGTGGTCAAAGTGGGAGCCAACTATTAATTTTGAATTAAGGATTTGTAACTTTTAAGTTTTTGATCCGCTTGAATGTATTTAAATGTATAGACCATCCCTCATGGCGCATTTAAATTGTTTCGAGATATTGGCTGATGCATGATTATATTGTTTTAAGGTTTCAATATAATTGATGTGATCGAATTATGTGATAATTTCGTATTTTTCTAGATATTGATATGAATGTATGTTTTATTCTCAGTTCATCATGTCGCAACCTTTTAATCCACTGTTTAGTATACTTAAAGATAACAAACTTGTTGGTGAGAACTATGTTGATTGGAAACGTAACCTTGATATTGTCCTAACCGCTCAACACCATAAATGGGTACTTACTACTCCTAAACCCTAAGAGCCTGCCGAAGATGCGAGCAAGTCGGTCAAGAAAGAGCATAAGAGTTGGTTTGACTCCGATGAGATGGCTAGGTGTACTATTCTGGCTTCAATGTCAGATGTGTTGCAACACCAACACTAACACATGGAGACCACCTCTGAGATAATGCACAATCTTGAAACGATGTTTCAACATCAGAACCGTACGGCTAGGCAAATCACCATGCGAAAGATGCTTTCGTTGAAAATGGTGGAAGGTACGCCCGTAAGGGATCACGTAATCGAGATGATGGGTTATCTCAACAAGTTGGAAGTACTTGGTGCGGAATTTGACCTCCCTACTAAGGTCGATTTCGTTCTCCATTCTCTGCCAAAGAGCTTTGAGCAGTTTCAGTTGAACTATCAAATGAATGACCGGGCAAATAGTTTGCCCGAGCTCTTGCAAGCTTTGGTATCGGCGGAGACTCTAATGGATCACCAAACCATTGCTATGGTGGCAAACGGTCCGTCTTCCTCTTCGGTTCCTAAGGGAGGGAAGAAGAGAAAGAGGACGAAAGGCCAGACCCAAGCAAATCCAACCGTTGCGAAACCCAAGGCAAAGGGAGAAGGAGGTGGAAAGAAAGCTGCTAAGGGTAAGTGCTTCAATTGTGGTGAGAAGAGACATTGGAGGGCGACCTGTTCTAAGCCTAAGAAGGCGGGAAAGAAAGGTAAGTCTTATGCTTTAGTCGTTGAAACATATGTTGCGGCGTATGCTGCCCACATTTGGGTAGTGGATACCGGGGCAACTGATCATATTTGTTTCACTCTTCAGGGGTTCCAGCTAACCCGAAGACTTAGCAAGAATGAGATCACCATCACTTTGGGCGATGCTACGAGGGTGGCAGCCGAAGCAGTGGGAGTCGTGCACCTATCTTTTGAAGATAGAGTTTTAATTTTAAGAGATGTTTTATATGTTCCGAACTTTAGGAAGAATTTAATTTCGGTTTCTAAGTTGTTTTTTGATGGATATTCAGTTACTTTTAATAAAGTTGTTACTGTTTCTTTTAAGAATGATATTATCTGTCATGGAACGTTGGTAAACAATCTCTATACGATTAAGTATGCACACCACTCAAATAATGAATCTAATAACACGTCGATCATTTCGAGTAATAAAAGAAAGCGTTCTTCGGAGATGAACGAAACACTTCTATGGCATCTTAGACTAGGTCATATTAATCTAAAGTGGATAGAGAGATTGGTGAAAGACGGATCCTTGGAATCGCTCCAAGTCGAGCCGTTTCCAACTTGTGAATCTTGTTTAGAGGGTAAGATGACCAAGAGGGCATTTGGAGCCAAGGGGAATAGAGCCACGGAAGTGTTAGAACTCGTTCATACCGATGTGTGTGGTCCAATGACGATCAAAGCGAGAATGGGGTATGAGTATTTCGTCACCTTCATTGACGATTACTCGAGATATGGGTACATTTACCTTATGAGGCATAAGTCTGAAACTTTTGATAAGTTCAAGGAGTTTAAGGCCGAAGCCGAGAAACATAGGGAAAAGAGTATCAAGTTTCTACGATCAGATCGTGGAGGCGAATACCTCAGCGATGAATTCTTGAACTACTTATCGGACGAAGGGATCGTATCCCAGTTAACCGCACCGGGAACCCCTCAACAGAACAGTGTGGCGGAACGAAGAAACCGGACTCTTTTAGAGATGGTCAGATCCATGATGAGTTATTCGGATTTACCCAAGTCGTTTTGGAGTAATGCCTTGGAAACGACGGCTTACATTCTAAACTTGGTGCCATCCAAATCGGTTCCTAAAACCCCAATGGAATTGTGGACCGGGCGCAAGCCCAGTGTAAGACATTTGCGGATTTGGGGTTGTCCGGCATACGTGCTAGACAAGGAAGCCGGTAAGTTGGATCCACGTTCGGAATTAAGGCTGTTTATAGGATACCCTGCGGGAACGAAAGGGTGTATGTTCTATAGTCCCAAGGATCAAAAGACCGTGATAAGTACACACTTTAAATTCTTGGAGGAAGACTATACGAACAATCGGAAACCTAAAAGTGAAATTACCTTTGAAGAATTGAGAGGTCAAACCTCGATACCAAGTATACAAGATGATGTACCACACGTCACATCTTCACAACCGGAACCCCGTCGTAGTGGGAGGGTTCCTAGGCAACCCGAGAGATTCATGGGGATAGGAGAATCTTCGGATTTGGTTCCCGGTGTTGAATCGGACCCATGGACGTACGACGAGGCAATCCAAGATAAAGACGCGGAGTCGTGGCAAACGACAATGGAAGCCGAGATGGGTTCGATGGATCATAATCAAGTGTGGGAATTGGTCGAGCCACCCAGTGGGGTAGAACCCATTGGATGCAAGTGGGTGTACAAGAGGAAAAGAGGACCGGACGGAAGGGTAGAGACCTTCAAAGCGAGGCTTGTGGCCAAAGGGTATACTCAGAAAGAAGGGATCGATTATGAGGAAACTTTTTCGCCTGTAGCCATGCTTAAGTCCATCCGTATTCTCTTGTCGATCGCTGCGTACCTAGATTACGAGATCTGGCAAATGGATGTCAAGACGGCTTTCCTTAACGGAAGTCTTGACGGGATAGATATCTATATGCAACAGCCCAAAGGTTTCATTGAAAAAGGCCAAGAGAATCTCGTATGCAAGCTTAAGAGATCCATTTATGGACTTAAGCAAGCATCGCGTACTTGGAACCAGTGTTTTGATCAAGTGATTAAGTCTTATTGGTTTGATCAAAACGAGTTCGAAAGTTGTGTGTATAAGAAGCGTGACAGAACTGCGGTGGTATTCTTAGTATTATACGTAGACGATATTCTGCTCATTGGAAACAATGTAAATGTATTGTCAGACGTAAAGGTATGGCTGTCAAAACAATTTGATATGAAGGACTTAGGGGAAGCCGACCACATCCTTGGGATCAAGATCACTCGCGATCGCAGGAAGAGGATGTTGGGCTTATCGCAAGCTTCATACATTGACACTGTTTTGAAGCGTTTCAGCATGCAAGATTCTAAGAAAGGTTTTGTACCTTTTAGACACGGAATCCATCTATCGAAAGAAATGAGCCCTAAGACGCAAGCGGAGATAGATGACATGAAAGATGTTCCGTACGCTTCGGCCGTAGGAAGCCTTATGTATGCAATGCTGTGTACGAGACTGGATATCTGCTTTGCCGTGGGCATGGTGGCAAGATATCAAAGTAGTCCCAGGAAAGACCATTGGACTGTCGTAAAGTGCATCTTGAGGTATCTAAAAAGAACTCGTGAGCGGATGTTGATTTACCAGTCAGATAGTCTTGTTCCTGTGGGATACACGGACTCGGATTTCCAATCAGACATAGACTCAAGAAAGTCAACCTCGGGTAGTGTGTTTTGCATGGGAGGAGGAGCCATTTCATGGAGAAACGTTAAGCAGAAATGCATCGCCGATTCGACCATGGAAGCCGAGTATGTAGCTGCTTGTGAAGCAGCGAAAGAGGCAGTTTGGCTCAAGAACTTCTTAGTGGACTTGGACGTTGTTCCGAATTTGCCCGACAAGATAACTGTCTTTTGTGACAATGTCGGAGCAGTTGCAAATTCAAAGGAACCGAGAGCCCACAAGGCCAGCAAACACATAGAAAGAAAATACCATCTTATACGAGAAATCGTTAAGAGAGGAGATATAGAGGTGGCAAAGATAGCGTCGGGTGACAACCTAGCGGATCCATTCACAAAGGGTCTGCCTCAGAGTACATTCGAGAGACATGTGGATGGAATGGGAGTCAAGACTATTGCCAATCTGCTTTAAGTATAAGTGGGAGAAATTATTAGGTTAGTGTAGGTTGACATGAGATGTCACGTAGAGCTACTACACTAAGACATGTGTGATGTAT
The DNA here is from genome assembly GCA_947034835.1 of Ballota nigra. Lineage (NCBI taxonomy): Eukaryota > Viridiplantae > Streptophyta > Magnoliopsida > Lamiales > Lamiaceae > Ballota > Ballota nigra. Next base: position 29,049,223 of record OX344730.1, read on the forward strand.
ACTAAAAGCAGACTTTAAGTATAAGTGGGAGATTGTTGGAGTTATACGTGAAAGTATGCTTTTACTTTGTATAACTCGTGTATCAAACACTCGTTTTATGAGAATAATTATTTTATCACATTTGCTTTAGTTATGATTGAATGTTGAATTTCTATTGCAAACCGTTCAATATATGGTACTAGTTACATTGTAGTTAATGTGGTGATACCCGATCACGGAAGACAACATTAACAGTTTACTTGTAACTAAACGTACATTTTCACGACCTAGGTGGAATTGAACAATCCGCCGTGAAAGGTCGATGTGTAAGGCTCAGATTGGTCTGTCTTGACTAAGAGATTGCACTAGCACATTTAGTATGTGTTGAAGAGGACCTACAACGAGGATAAATTCTTCTGTTCTGAAATGTGAAGAATTAGACCTCAGTGGTTGTTGATTTCTTAATCTCCGTCACTTAAATAGGACCGTGTGTGCTTAATGGTTACTGCTTTGATTCATGTTGGGTGAGAATCATTGTGACTTCGAACTTTGTGTCTTGGGTAGTAATATTAATCATACGACGGTTGCTAAGATTTAATACGGAGAAACGCGTGCGAGTACGGCTCGTGTGATTAGTCCCCTTGGTGGGCTCAGAAGTTTTATTGTGCCAAATCTTGCAAGTGAAGAATTAGTTTCTTCGGTACGAATAATAATGTTGAGCTGTCTTTACTCCAAGGTGAAATATATTAATTAATTTAGAGCTATTCAGAAGCTTAATTAATTAATGGACTTGATAATCTTAAACGCGGGAAATAATAACCGGGAGCCCATATTATCGTAATATGGATTAAGATGGATAGTGCAATATTAATTTATTAGTGGTAATAATTAATATTAATGGATTGAATTATATTGGGCTCAATATTGAAATTCAGAAGTCCATTAGGAGGTCCAATCTTAATTCTCCTTAAAGGCCCCTCAAGTAGCCCATTAAGTAGCCCAATAATGATAAGGTGATTAAAATAAAAAGAATATATTATGCTGATTTTTCTATGATAAATTCGAAAATTAGAGAATTAGGGAAGAAAAGATTTTGTTGATTTTCTTGGAAAGATATTATGGAAGATAAGTATTCTTGGAATACAAGATTATCTCATATATTCAAGAAGATCCAAATCTTGTATTTCTACCCTATAATTTTCGAAATTTACCTCTTTGTGAGGAGAGTGAGATTTTTGTGTAATATTTTATTGTGGAGAAAAGAATATATGAGATATATTCAAGATTTCTTAGAGTCTAAGAAAAGATTTTTTCCAAGCCCAATAAACCACTTAAAATTTTGGCCATTTCCTTATAAATAGGGGTGATTATTTCATCCCCAAGTACATAATTCCATGTGTTGGAAAAATCAAGAGCATAGATATTTTTCTTTTTCCTTAGTTTATTAAATTACGTGAAAGCATCTCCCACCGGTGATCAAGTGAGGTGAAAGGGAAATACTTGAGAAGGTTTTTGGGTCGATAGAGCGAGATCGTGATTGTCCCGTTTATCCAAAGACCAATTCTACAAGAGGTACGTTAATCACATATTTACTTGTTTATTCCGCCATAGTTTATATGTGAATTAATTCAACATGCATGATGAAAATTTGTTGTTGGAATTATTATTTGAATTAATTAGGATTAATTCATGCTAGTAATAATTGTATTTAAATTCGTATTTAAATTTCATCCCGAATAGATTCCGGGCACCCCTATTTTCCCAACAAGAGTATCTCTCCCAAGCCTGACGTAAGTCCTCTCCTGGCTTCTGTTGGAAAGACGAGATCTCTATCCTTGCTCTTATCGTTCTAGACGGAGGGTAGAATCGTTCGAGGAACAGACGCTCGAGCTCGGCCCATGTGGTTACACCTCCCCGTGGGAGCGTGTTATCATACCACTCCTTTGCTATTCCAGTTAAAGAGAACGGGAACATCCTGAGCCTCTTGACATCTTCAGACATGCCATTATAATTGAAAGTTGAGGCAATTATCAGAAAACTCCTCAAATGAGTATGAGGATTCTCCTTCCCGGCCTCCCCTTTGAATTGATTCTCAGTAAGTAGCTTCAGAATTCCAGGGGAGATAGAGAAGTTTGCTTCTACTGGAGGCAATGCCACTCCATCGTAATACAGTTGCGGTTGTGCCGCAAACCTTCCTCGAATTGCTACATCATGATCATCGTTCTGAGGAACGTGCTGAGGATAGACGGGTGGTATAGGTACTTGCGGAAGTGGTGGTTGGTTATAAGTAGGAGGTGGAGGATAAGGGTATGGTGGATAAAGATATGGTGGGTATGGGTAAGGATAAGGTGAGTTATTTTGTGGGTAGGCAGGGTTGGTGCTCTGGCTTTGGTTTTGGGTTTGAGTTTGTGCAGAGTTGTTTTGGTTTTGTAGGTTCGGGCGTTGGTTCTGAGTTTCCCCTATGGGTATCTGTTGGTTACTGCTGTTTCCATCAACTCCATCCACCCGTTCCACTATAGCATCGTACTCAGCAGCAGTTTTGTCTAAATCCTCAATTCCATCCAGATTCATGTTATCTTTATCTCCACCGGCAGTATTCATCCTTCTTAAGAAGACTCGGTTTCTTCTTGCTATTGTCTCAGGATCTAGCTGTGTTCTCTCCTCGCTCGTATCTCCTTGCGAGCGCATTTTCATAAACCTGAAATACTAATAGAAGAATCAAAATGCAACTGCCGAACAAGTAAGAATTAAACAGAAATATAAAGCACTCACTACTAACTACTAAGCTATCTCCAAGTCCTACTCAATGGACATACATCACCATCCCCGACAATGACGCCATTGACTTGAACCTAACTTTACTAGCTTTTACTAGTAGTTACCCCCGCAAGCGTACAGGTTCACTATAGTATCAGCAAGTATATGGACCAAGTATATCGTACTCAAGGGAAGGAATGTATGCGAATAGATCCCTGAAGATCTACGCGTCGTATTTAATATGAGTGGATGTTTTTGGCTTTTTTTAAGAATTATTAAATCTAAACTATATTACTCTATGAATGCAAAATAAAGAATGAAATTAATGATCTAAGGTTTGATGTCAAATATAAGAAGGTGATGCTCAGGATAGGAATTCCTACGTATACTAACAGAGTCGGTACATAATCAAAATAACCGTGATGTGCAAGAAATAATCCTAAGTATAAGATTGAAAGACTGAAAGCTCAAGAATTATACCCTAATACTTTGTCCTATCAATCGACTTCACTAAGCCAATAATCAAGTTAAAGAATTGTGCTTAATTAATGAGACCTTAATTTAACTAAGGTGATGCGGTCGTCCTCCATAGATAAATCGGTTGATGAATAAACCCCTTCTAAACCCACTCGTTAAGCCTATTAGTTATTAAAGAGTGATAAGATCGTCCTCTCTCTAACAATGTTCGTACTAAATTCAAAGATAAATCTGGGATTTATTTTAAGCATTCATTAATTAAGAGAATTAAAACTAAACATCACGAGTCACCCTAATTATGTACCAACGTCCTACTTCTACGAGTTCATCCTACCCCAAGCATACAAGGGTTTTAGCCTAACATGGTTTTAACGATAACTAAAGCAATTAAACAAACAACGAACATAAACATGACGATTTGAATTAAAAGATTTTAAAGCATAAACTAGGGTATTGAAGAAATAAATTAAATCTAAGGACAAAAATCTAATTAAGAAGAAATTCAGAAACCTCAAGTGTCAAATATCGAAGAACGAAAGATGAAAATAATCAAATCCAAATCTAAACTATGAATTCGTAATGTAAAACCTCGATCAAAAGTAAAATATGCTTCCTCAAACTCTTGGTGTTCTTCTCTCTCTAAAATCTACCTCTATGCGTGAAGTTGTCTCCAAAAATGTGTTCGGAAGGGGTATAAATAGGCAACGGTTTAAAGCGGGAATTAATGGGCCAAAATCACGTCAGCTTGAGTAGAGCTCGAGCACTAAGTGCTCGAGCAAGTGCAACTCGAGCGCACCAAACTTCCAGAACTCAAAAAGTGCACGACCATACGAGCTTGAGCACATAGTGCTCAACTTGACCCAGCTCGAGCAGAGTACTCGAGCACTCGAGCACTGAGTGCACGACCTAGCTTCACTCGAGCGTAGTACTCGAGCACTCGAGCAGTGAGTGCTCGAGTTCTTCTTGCTTGAGCACTCCAGTAATATTTTTGCTCCCTCGAACTACTACTTTTCGTATTTCTTCCATATCTTCTCATCCGGGCATCCGTTTGAGTCGATTCAAAGTCCTACGAACTCCATTTTTCGCCCTCTATCCATCTATGAGCATCAAAGAGGAAAATTAATTAGTTCATGAAAATAGTACTCAATTGACTCTAAATACTCATCTAAATCAATCAAAACACGGGCATTTCGAGTTATAAAATCTAACAATTTCACGCCTAATTAGACAACTGTTCGTCCATATCGATTGGCTTGACTCAGTTGTGTAGCAGCTGCTCGTCATGGGGAAGCTGCTCGTCAAGAGGACAGCTGCTCGTCCATATCGATTTACTTGACTCAGTTGTGTAGCAACTTTTCGTCATAGGGGCAATTGCTCGTCAGGAGGATAACTGCTCGTCCATATCGTATGGCTGCTCCCCTATGTCATGCAGTTGCTCGCCTATCAACCAGAGGGAGTATTACATAACACCTAAAAAATGTTACATAATATGTATAAATTGTTATCTATATACAATATGTAATACTTTTAAGGGCGTTGCAGTTGCTCGCGTAGCATAAAGTCTAATGCAACACTTTTTATAATATATGTAACACTTAAAAAAATGTTATATATATATGTAACACCTATATAAAAACTTTAGGTAACACTTGTATAAGTAAATAAATAATGAATAGAGGGAAAAAATATAGTTTCTAGGTTTCGAATCCTGAACCTCTAGATCTTAATGGTGCAAACAATTTTCTACCTACCTAATAAAATATTATATATATATGTGTGTGTGTAATATAAATACATAAATAATATAATTGTATTATCTAATAATTTTAAATAAAAAATATAAATTACATATTTTATACGTATATACTAAACATAAATTTTTTAATTAATAAATTGATTTAAATGATAAATAATTTTATTTATATGAAAAGTCACTTTTTAAAAATTATATGCATATTATATGTATTGAACTAATAACTATATATATATATATATGGAACTAATAATAGTATTATATGTATTATAGATAATATATGATTATATATATACTGAATTTAAATATTTATTATAAAGTTTTACCAAAATATGTTACATATATAAAAGTATTATCTAAAATGTGTTGCTTATGTTAAAGTATTACTAAAAAGTGTTACCTTTCTAAAAGTGTTACTTGTTATAAAGTGTTACTTAAAAGCGTTACTTATTCAAAAGTGTTACATATAAATGTTGTATATTAATAAAGTGTTATATAATATATAAATTAAAAGAAGTGTTACTATAATGTGTTACATAAATTAAATATATTATAATAAGATATTACATAAAGTTAATTATGCTGTAGTGTATTGAGATAGACAATAGGTATTGATATACTATCTCAATTTATACAAATATGATGTAAGACAATCTTCAACGACGATTTAATAGGGAGAGAGGGATATATTATCCTAATCTGAAAAGTTGTGCATGGTGGCATGCTTGTCTCAGTGGGGGAAGTTTATTTTACGTATATATAGTTAACTAAAATAATTGACTTATTATTTTATTTTATTTTTTTGGGCTGGGTGGGGGCCGGGGGGTGTTCACCGCACGCAAGATAGCTAGCCAGTGCTTTTTTTATATTCTCCATTTTCCTGGATGTTTTTATATCCTTCCTATATTTTTTATCTCTAATCTTATCAAATTGCATGCCCTTTTTAAATTTGTTGACCCAACAATTTGCATACATTTAAAAGTAAAACCGAAGACTTGAACTGAATACTATATATATTGATTGTTCATTATATGGAATTTGAATTTGACATTACCCATCAATTCATATTATTTTTATAATTATTCAGATTTCTATGTATTTTAGTACTACGTTTTCTTTCGAACTTTGAGATTATTTTTCGTCTCATTCGTATAGTTTTTTTTTTTTTTATAATTTTAAAAGATTCTATTTAAGTTAGAAATTAGAATCTTAGTCAACTTAGCAGCTCATATATATTCCTGTCAAAAAGAAAAAGCAGCTCATATATATATATAAATCACCTTATTTTATACTCCGAAATTATGCATTAGTAATTTAGTACCAAAATTGCTCTTATGAATGGAAAAAGAACTCTGATCTTATATAACTGAACGGTTCTTCTCTTCTCAGTATGATTTTAATCAATATATAATCAATTATTTTATAGACAAACAAATATAACAACAAAAATATAAATTAAAGAAAAACTAAATGTAAATTAATGGATGGGCTATGAATTGGGTTTAGCGTGGAGACGTGGGGCTTGGCAGGTCCCCCTCTTTGACTTCTTAGCTGGGGTAGAAGTTCAGAAATTCATACCGCATTTAATAAGGGTAGACTATTAAACGCGCTCGTTATATAGTCAAAAATACTAAACAAAATCAACGGCTACGTCTCAAATAACTTTATATTCTAGCTAAAAACAACCTTTATATCTCTCTTTTATACTTGCACACCCCAGCACACTTTTTAAGAAAAAAGATATTTTTTGAATAAAGTAGTAGTCTGTGTTGCACAGGTGCGGGTGCGGGAGTGCGGGGGCGATACGATACGGGTTCGGGGATACGAATTTTTAAAAAACTTAGGGTGCGATTCGTCAAAGATACGTCTATTTATTTATATTTTATTATATATAAAACCTAAAAAATTAAATATATTTTAAAATTTTGTAAATCGAATGTATATAATTCACATTTTCTCTGACCCAAAACTTAAACATATTCAATAATTTAATATAATTAAGGAACCAAAAATCAATTTAAATTCAATTAGCCTAATATATACGTCATAACAGTGATTACAATATAAAACAAGTGTTACATTGTCAATTTGAATTATATTATATAATAAAATTCAATTGAAATAACACATTTAATGCTTAATAAGTAGGATACGCAAGGAGGATTCGAGTATCCGTTAGTGGATTCGCCACGTGGCAGCCGGATTCGCCACGTGGAGAATCCGATTCGCGGATTCAAGAATCTCACCTCTTTTAGGGGGCGGGTGCGAATCTGATACTGCATTGTGATATTTTCAGAAGAATCCGTGTATCATAGGTAGTAGTATATGGATAAATATGTATATATTTTTGTGAGTGTGTACGCAAATCAACATTTCATTTTAAAGGGTGTGCAAGTTCCTTTGGGATGGACTAAAACAGAAAGTGTGCAAGTTCCTTTGGAACGGAGGGAGTACCATTTTTTTGTAAACTTTCATTCTGAATCTGAGAGAAACAAATTTAAGCTTTGATGAAAATTAGAAGAAATGAGTTTGAAAACATATAGCCCTTAGAAAATATAAAGTTACTTGATAGATATTTTTAAAAAAAAGTAACAAATATTACCAACCAAATAACATGTGTAATCGAATAGTTTCAACTTTTTAATTAGCAGGCCAGAAAGTCACTACTCTTATTTAGTGGTGGTGAGATCATCGGCTTACTTGTTCTAAGTTACTCCAAGTCTCCAACTGCACTGAAAAAAATATTAACACTGGTATTATTTTTTATTCTTAAAGATAATAATAATATAATGTTAGAAACTTGTAATATGATATCAATTATAATAAGTTATTTAGCTTGGGATAACTGAGATGATTTATTTTTAAATAATATAAAGAAAAAAAGTACGATTCCGTATGAGCAAAGTATAAATAATTGGTGTGAGTTTTTCTTTTAAAAAATGTAAATACGTAATGATGAAGAATTAGGTGAATAAAATGGTTGGGGGAGGAAGAAAAATAATGGTTTAAAAAATATAATTCAATTATAAAGTAATTTTTTTAATTAATTACAATATTTGGAGAAATTTTCTTAAACATTCACACATGTTACAATAAAATTTAGTAGAAAAGGCAATAAAAAGATTTAAATATTGATAGATCAATATAATTTGTTTCTACCGTATAAAGAAAATAATTAAATAATTTAATTTCACATCTCTACTGTATAAAAAAATAATTAAATGAGATGAAATTTATTGAATTAAACTCTCACATATTGTAAACTAGAACATAACCCCGCGTAATACGCGGGTTGAAATAAGTTTTTCTTTTTAAATATGTCAAGATCTTGTATGTACCATATGCACCATGCAATGTAAATATATTTTAGACAATTTCTTTATACTGAATAATAAGAGTTGTTTACACTAAATGTTCAATGTAAACAACACTAAATGTTCCGTAAAAACAACCATAACATTTTAAAAGTACACTTGAATTGCATATTGCACCTAATATTAGATATATATATATACACACACACACACACATAAGTAACTCTCTTATGCTCTTGGTGCATAGTGCACCCACTCAACAATTGAGATTGTTTAGACTGAAAAATATAATTTGATTACACTAAAAAGTATGGTTAGATTGCATGGAAAAGTTTACACTGGAATCGGTTTTCAATGTAAATTTTTCAGTGTAATCAGCCTACACTTTTCAGTGTAAACAAATTTAACTGTTGAGTGAGTGCATTGTGTACCTGATACATATGAAAGAGAGAGAGTGTGTGTGTGTGTGCGTGTGTATATATATATATTAAATACTTCAAGTATAGTTAATTTCTTTTAATATAATATTGTATATTTTTTTATATAATATATTTCCTTTCAAACATATTAAAATATGTTGAATATCTCTTATTCCCTATTATACTAATATGGAGTTTTCCGTGCAACTTAGGTGCATTGTGCAATTCAAGGCCTAATACTTATTAATATGATAAGATTAAATAAATAAAATAAAATTATTTTGATTTTAAGAAAATATGAATAATTTAATTAAAATATTAATTTTCACATAATTAGAATTATTAAAATTTAATTAATCAATTCATCAATATAGTGAGATACAATAGATTATCTAATAACATTTATGGACATAAGTTAAATAGTTACTCAAAACATGTAAAAACCTATAAATTAGTCTAATCTATATATCTATATATCTATATAAAAGTAGAAGTGAGGAGAGAGAAAAAATTGTATTGATTGGAGCAAGTGAAGTGCACTTGCTTTATGGTGCAATAGTGAATCTCACTCTCTACTAAAGAGAGTGGATCAATTTTACCAATTTCTTTTCTTTTTTTACTTTGCACAAATAATTTCAAAATTATTTAACTTTTTTAATTTTAAATCTATTTTCAACACACTATATATCAAATTAAATTGTCTTTTGAACATTTTTAATTTAACATATATATTGCACAAATAAAAAAAAATTATATTTAAAATATTTATTTTATTATTAAGTGTTTTCTATTGACTTTAACTATATGATTGATTGAATTCAAATAATTTTTATTTAGACTATATAAGTTTTTTAAATATTTAAATAATTTTATGAATTTTAGTATTTGTTATGAATTTAGTATACAGTTAAATAATTATAATACTCATATATATATATATATATATATATATACAATATAATCTTTACATATTAATTGATTTATGGATAAAATAAATTTAATTTAATTTATTTTTATAATCGTTCATTATACAATTTCGCATTTAAAATTTATAATATTCAATCCGTGCATCGCACGGGAGAAATACTAGTATATATAAAAGTAGAAGTGAGGAGAGAGAAAAAATTGTATTGATTGGAGCAAGTGAAGTGCACTTGCTTTATGGTGCAATAGCGAATCTCACTCTCTACTAAAGAGAGTGGATCAATTTTACCAATTTCTTTTCTTTTTTACTTTGCACAAATAATTTCAAAATTATTTAACTTTTTAATTTTAAATCTATTTTCAACACACTATATATCAAATTAAATTGTCTTTTGAACATTTTTAATTTAACATATATATTGCACAAATAAAAAAATTCATATTTAAAATATTTATTTTAGTATTAAGTGTTTTCTATTGACTTTAACTATATGATTGATTGAATTCAAATAATTTTTATTTAGACTATATAAGTTTTTTAAATATTTAAATAATTTTATGAATTTTAGTATTTGTTATGAATTTAGTATACAATTAAATAATTATAATACTCATATATATATATATATATACAATATAATCTTTACATATTAATTGATTTATGGATAAAATAAATTTAATTTAATTTTTTTTTATAATCGTTCATTATACAATTTCGCATTTAAAATTTATAATATTCAATCCGTGCATCGCACGGGAGAAATACTAGTTGGTAAGTAATACTAAAAATTATGCAAAAGGTGTAAGGTTCAAATCTATGTCATTACATTTTTTTTAATTAGACTCATCATTATGTGTCACATGAATGCCACATATTGAACACACATCAATGGAACAATAACACATCATTTAGGAAATTTTCAAGCTTCATAAAAATATGACACGTCATCCAAATCAACCACAGGTCGACACGTAAGTAAGTAAAACTCCCTATTAGCATAATAAGTGATTTTTATACCAATACCACCATGTATATATATAGTAATATACATTTTACTATATTACTTGTCAATTAACAAATTTCAATACCAATATGTACACACTTTTAAAGTATGGAAATATATTTAATATGGTAAATTGAGGACCGCAAAATAGTAAAACTATCACTCTAAAATTTAAAAGATTTATCCTATTAATTTACAATTTGAAAAATACATAATTATTGATCGATTCAAATTTGAAATATAGAAACCATTAATTTATAATGAGTATGCATAGAGTGAAATCATAAATATATAATAGCAAAATGAATTCCTTAAATAGTTTTGGAGGGAGAGATTGTGGACCATTAGATCATTTTCTATATTAAATCTTGACCATTCAATTTATTTTGTTGATTTTATGGTATGATTGACTATATATTTATTCTCATATTCTCACATTTGGTAAAAATTGCTGAAATTTAGGGTACGTTTCTTCTTCAGCCTTCTATTTAATCACCTGTCATCACCATTCACAATTCATCTCATCTTCTCTTTCAACCTTGCATTCTTCCCACAATACAACCGCAATCTCTTCATAAGACCATAAACAGTTTATACGACCTTATCCTCATCCTCAACATATCATAATGATCACCCACATATTTTTGGCTATGTCTATGCTTCAGTGTCATGACTTGCACCGAAAATTTTTACGACACGGACATGGTGGCCTCCGTACTCATCGTGATTTTCCATGGATCCATCTCCATCTCCATCTTCACCCGTCCGTCGGACTTCCTCGACCACTTGAAGTTTGAAGAATTTCAAGATTAATTAGAGATTTTTAAGAATTTTTCAATACACGAATATAAAAACTTTGAAATTTGAAGATCTTTTCGTGAACGAGTGCTATATTCTTTTATTTAACATTCTTATAATTTTCGAAGTTTAATTTTAATTATATTAATCATTGGAGCATTCATTTTTTATTTACATTAATCGTTTAATCATCATATCTTATTTATCATTTCTGTTACTTTTTGTAAACTTTATGTATCATATACTAATATGATCAACTACGCAAGTAATGCTTATCTTACATATTTAGCATGTGCAAGAATAACAAGATATAGTTTAATTATATTATCTATAAATTTTGTTTAAGCTTTGGAGCTAATTAAATGAAAAATACTAACGATCAAATTAATAAGAGAAATCTTTATAAATGAATGAACTATGCATTACATCTACAAATAATTCAAAAGAGATTTCTAAAAAATATTCAACAAAAATTATTTAAAATATATATTATGAATTTGATTAAAAAAAATCTGCAATTTAGAGTTTGGCCCTAAATTCTTGGCCTTGATAACTAAATTAATTAAAATATATATTCTAAAGTTTGACCATAAATTTATTAAGATTTTTTTTATATTACTAAAGAAAAAATCAAGTTTGCACGTGCATTCATCCATTTTTTTTTTGCTCCCAAACCACACAAAGTGTCTTCTCCACATATTTTATGAATTAATATTAAATCTTTTATAAATATAACAACCAATATATAAAAGAAAAAACTAATTAAATAATCTATCATTAACATTTAAGAAATAAATTTTGTTTACATTAATCTTCAAGGAAATTAAGGTGTACTTTTTATTCAATTGGGCACTCAATATTAATGTCATCCTTATTTATTCATTTTACAAATAATCAATAAAAATGTGTCATTGTAGTAGCAATCTAATTATTTGATTAACAATATTTAGTGTTTGTTAATGTACTTAGTTTAATGAATTTGCAATTTTTTTATCGACATATGCAAATCCTTTATTCATAAAAATTTTAGGCGTGATTTTCTGTAATCCAATTAATACATAAGAATATTAATTACAAATTTGTGTGTGATTTAAATTGGTGCTACATTTGTACATTTAATTACAAACTTATTTCATTTCCACATAAAGTATTTGACCATAACTAAATTTGTTATCAATTTAAATCTCTCAATCTATGCTCAATTTACTTAATTTTTATTCATTATTGATTGTTTCTTAAATAGTGACATATATCCTAAAATATGTTTACTGATATGTTTAGGCTAAAATTTCGTTTATAAATTAATTATAATTATATCTATTGATAATTATCAGTTATATGTGAAAGAAAATATTAAATACAAGAATAGTGAGTAAACTCTTAACATCAATATTACCTTTTACATAATAAAATAAAATTACATTAATTTTATTTTATCTCATTCAGTATTTTAAAGTAGGGTATGTAATGTGTGAGACTATCTCATGCCATGAGATGATGAGATAGAATATAAATTGAGTATGACAATTTAACATTTTCACATGAGTGAATATTGTTAATTTGTGTTGTCTCATGTCATGAGACAGTTTCATACGAATTTTTTATCTTAAAGTAAATACATAATAATAATTGTCTCATTAATTTTTTATTCATTATTGTCAAACATGAACCATTTATTTAAAATATTATAATTATATTAATTTTTTAAATAAAATAGATTATTACAAGTCATATAAATAATAATTTTAATGAAGTAACATTAATAATAAATATTTTGGATATCTAATTTGCTAGATGTATTTTACCACCCCGAAAGGCCGAAATGTTTGCACCCAAAATGGAAAAAAGTCAAATATATCTATTAGATTAAATAAGTCTCTCAACTACTTTTTTTATACATCTAAACTCCTATTCTTTTAGTTGGGGTCAAATATACCTCCCATCTTAATAAAATCAAACAACCCAAACTTTTTTTTTTCAAATTAAAACAAAATATAAATATTTTCAAATCAAATAAAAATTTATTTAAAAAAAAATCAAACATTTATCTCACAGATTGATTTTAAATTTGGTTTTTTTAAATCAATTAGATATAATTTTATATTTATATTTAATTTCTTAGTGCAACATTTAAATTTTTATGGTTTTTTTTAATTTTGACTCAAATCTCGAAACAAACGTAGCCTAAAAGAAATTATTTATTTTCACTAAAAAGTAATCCCTTCGTCCCAGATCAATTTTTACACTCTCATTTTTGTGTTGTTCCAAATTAGTTTTCACATCCAAAAAATAAAAATGTTCTCACAACCTTTACCATCAAAATTCTTATTTATTTACATGTTATATCATTACTTTTTTCTACACATTAATTAACAAGTCACAACAACAAAAATAAAGTTAATTTGACCAATACACTTACTTTATCACTTTAATAGAGTGGTTAGAGTCCCACTACCTATGACCCAAAGGTCATGAGTTCGAGTCACAATTTTACCGATAAGAAAAACAAAATTTTCTTATTTATCGTGAATGTGAAAAATTTATCTGAAACGAAGGTAATATTAGTTATGGAGAGTACAAAGTTTGTCAGTAAAGAGTATAAGTTGAAGGCTATGAGTTGTTCATTAAAGCGCATTAATTGTTTTCACTAAAGGGTGTAAGTCGTTCTACTAAAAAATAGTGAAAAATGATTTATGTATAAATAAATTTCACACTGAACATATATCTAATTAAGTGTTTAAGGTTGATTGTAATATATTTTATTTTCAACCCAAAATTAATTGGAAAAATTAACAAATATATGATTAATTGGATAGTTTTTATATTAAAATAATGTATTATGTTGCATAGTTAAAAATTACGAAGTTGAGCTTTTTCGCTTTATTATAATGATAAAGCAAGAACAATTATAGAGCACAATTATCTATATCACTACTTTACTCGGTTCATCCACCTCTAAATTCACCACCTCATTTTATATTTTTTATTAACTACACCTACTATAAGATTTTAATTATCACATCCCTAGATATACTAACCAATAACCACCAATCTTATTTAATTTCAAAACTAGCCAAGCATACTCACTTCACCAGCTCTATTGGTAATACTGATGATTCTATTGCTACTATTGTTGATTATATTTATCCCGAATTCATATTTATGAAGTTTGATCACGAATTTCTGCATGAGTTATCCTTGCACAGACACTTGATTATGTTAGATTTACAAACGACTACGTGCTTTGGTTAAATGAAAATAAACCACTTAAATATTTCGATAGTGTTTGCAGGCCCGATTTAAATTTTAAAGTTCTTGCTGTCATGCATACTCCCAAATTTTTCAACACATTAAAGTTCTCTGGTGTGCCTGACCATGTTGAAACACCGGTTATGTTGTAGAGAAATATAGATAATTTAAGAGGATTCTGTAATGGTTCCATCTTAGATTATTATCATATATTCATTTTGAAAATTATTAATCACTAACTTTTATCTTTTTTTACAAATTAAAGTTTAATACATTATTTTTCATTCATAGGTTAATTATCATTAGGTTGAGTGGCAGTGTAATTGAGGTTAAGAATCTTATCGGTTGCAGCACTGGTGAACTAGCATTAATACCTAAATTATCACTAACTCATAGATTTCTCATTCAAATTTAGGCCGAAACAGATGCCGCTAATTTTTTCATATGTTATGTCAATAAACAAAAGTTAAGGTTAATAATTTTCTCATGTTGGAGTATTTCTTAAAAAAAATTAGCCATGATCAATTGTTGTCGCAATCTCGAGTATTACCAGTCGAGTGGGCTTGAAGATAATGTTGTGTCATAATGATAATATTGAAGGTCATAGTTGTGGATGGCACATACACTATCTATCTTAATTTGTGGGATAATATTTGCTTTGAACTCATAGAAAAGAGTGCATACCAGTTATTGCAGAATGATTGTAGGGTATGCTTTTTACCTTAATAAATTTTGGAATGAGTCAACGTTTTTTTATTTATGTTTTGTTAGATTGTTATGGTGTTTTTTTTCTTGATGTAATACTTTGTTGTATCAGTTTATGTCCAGTAATGTCTATGCTTTTATTAAGTAATATTTATTTAATTATATTTTCTACATAAATAAATGCAGGAAGATGGTTCTTATGTTTCTGTTTAGATTCAAGATCTTATTGAGTGTACAATGTTACTTAGAATACAAATTAAACCAGATGATATTTCACGTCAGAGTGAAATATTTAATATCGTCAAAATATATACAGGTTCATATATGATCAGTAGATATTTATCTTCTAATGTTGCTATCGGGTATATAGTTTTACAATTTATTATAGTTCCAATGTACTTTTGTATTATTAAATAACTATTAAATCCTTTTTTTTCCGCTGGTGATCAACGATGTATCTACTGATGATTCTCAGATTTCAAAGGTGAACAACAATTTTAAATTATTTTTTTTGGTATTAATTAACTATGTATTCATTATGACAATTTTATTTCTTGATTGTTCGTACGGCTTTCATTGA
The DNA here is from genome assembly GCA_947034835.1 of Ballota nigra. NCBI lineage: Eukaryota > Viridiplantae > Streptophyta > Magnoliopsida > Lamiales > Lamiaceae > Ballota > Ballota nigra. Next base: position 29,065,182 of record OX344730.1, read on the forward strand.
CTACGTTATATTATATTATAAAAGGATGACCATTCTATTGCTCCTATCAACGGTGTACTTTTTGATGAAGATGACGTTCATTGTTATGAAAATAAAATTGGGTTGAAGAGATCTTTTACCGATGAGCCTCTTGCTATGATTCTTTAAATAAGTCGAGGTATGTCATTTTGAAGTTGGACAAGATTTGATTTTCTTAGAATTATTTGAACTTTTTCTTTCAATTTATAGATATATTATTTATAATAAGGTTTGGTGGTTAATAATGATGTGAGTGATGTCATTTTCTAAGAACAGTTGTTTGACCATTGATGTTCTTATTGTTTTATTGTTAATTTGTCTATAAATTTTGTATTCGTATTTTTTAATGTTTCTAACTTTTTGGTAATTGTATTATTTCTGTATTACCTGCAATGTAATATTTATTTATTTGTAGTTTTTATTGGACAATTATGATAGAATAGACTTTACTGTTGTTCGCACCCTTTTATTAATTTCGACTAAACAGACTAAATAGACTTTTGTGTAGTTCACAATTCATACTTGAGTTTATAATTTTTCATTAATTGGTGCACTTCTTCATGTTAATAATTGGACTTTTACGTTATCGACCATGTGCATATGTTAATTAATTAGTGTGAGTAGGTTTTATAGCAATATTTTTTAACGAAAATATTTTTTGGTCCATTATTATTAGAGATTATTCAACTCATTGTTTAAGTGTATCTTTGATTCCTTCAGATTTTATTTTCTTTAAACCGTGCAATTCTCACTATTGTAGGCATTATTGTTACAAATCTTTTCCTAGAATTGAGATCTACCATATTTGGGTCGGTTGTAGTACTCATTCAAGTAGTGTGGAATAAATTGCAGCAACATCTTTATATAGGTATGAACATGATAATTTAATTTTTCAACTAAAAAATATATTCTGAAATATAGATTTATTTATTATAATATATAACAATATGTAAGGTATGTACATATGTAAGACTAAGATACAATCTCTTTGATTGAAATTAAATTATTATGTTTATCATTTATTTGATATGATATGATTTCAAAATATCCATTCATATTTGTTAATTGACTTTATATTATTTACCTTTTTTTTTCGGGCAAATGTGTGATTTTTTTTTCAAAGTCCAAATTATTTTTTATATTCAGAGTTTATAGATTGTTGTGTATTGTATATTGTCTTTTGTTTATGACAACTTTGTTCTTGCCATGACATTAAATCCTTTCCAGTCAACTGTCGTTTCATATAAGGATTAGTTCAAACATAGCATATCTCTATCAGGCTGCATGAATATGTTTTTTTATATGTATTTATAGTTTAAAGTTGATGTTGGTGATCTGTTATTTTTGGAAGAAGACCATGGAGGTTCTTTTTCCTTCACAATATCAATGGTTCTGATGGATTTTTGTAGGAAAAATAGGTGAATGTCTACTAAAATACCCGGTTATAATAATGAGTATGTATTTAAAAATAAAGTTATTATGTATGTTGTTTTATTTATTTTTGTTAAATATTAATACAAAATTATTTTAATTCTTTTTTTTTTTTGTTCCTTTCATAACAGGTGTTGTCAAGTTGTACAAGATTATTCCTGAATTGTTGTTGAATGCTCCGAGCAATATGTAAGTATAATTGTTATAGTGCATTCGATGTCTTTTCTTGGTCTGGACTAATTTTTTTATTAGCTTATCCCAAGAACATTTGTTCAATTATATGGAATACACTTCCGAATTATTTTTTTTAGAACTACACAGTGAAGGATAATGGACTTCAGTTGAAAGTAAAAACAAAATTGGCATGATGAATTCCATTGTTATGATAAAGTTAAATATTTCACTTTATTATATGATGGTGTTCAAACATTTTATGTCAGGTCTTTTAGACAATAATTACGAGGTTACTACATGGTCTCGCTATATTAATCACGGTAATTTTACATTTTTACGTTGTCTTTGTTTGATACACATATTTTTTTAACGTTCTTTTATATTTTACATAACACAACATTGTTCTTTTTCGATTATTTTTTCTAAAAATTATTATTCTCAAGTTTTGGTGGATTGCAATCAATCTGAGTTTATATATATTTGGTACGTATTGATTATATTTTATATCTTATTTTTTTCAATAAAATTTATTTAATAGAAACTTTATTTACATATTTTAAAAAGATTGTGTATATTTCTAACTTTAATATATTATTCGTTCTACTCCAGAATCTTCCAAGGAATGCAATTAATGGTTTTGGATCTATTAGTCTTACTATTCTATTGAAGAACGCAATCAATGGAGAATGTTAATGTTAGTTATGATCATCGTTTCATAGAATCTCATGGTGGGCAATCTGTTTTTATGCATCTATGTGACAATTGGAAATGTGTGGCGTTGAGCGTTTCTTTGAAAATATCTGATAAAGTCTATTTCTACAAGGAGCCCAATGAATAAAATGATTCTTCCCATATTTTTGTGTTTTTTTTATCTTTCAAGGATGATTCTATAATGTGTTGAGTCTGGATTAATGCTTCTGAAGTGTTATGGTTATTAAAACTTTGTTTATAGTGTCAATTATTTTTTAATAATAGTATTAATATTTGTTTTCATAGATTATCGTCCTTAATATTGGTTATTGATAATTCATCACATACAAGAAATACTATAAAATTATCTTAATATTATCACTACCATCATGATTTATCAAAATAGAATAAACAATGTAAAATTACCCGAATGTCATTATCTACTATGGAAGTTGTAGTGTTCTGTTAACAGTCCTTTTATATATGTCGACTGTTGTTTCAGTATAATATATTATTACCAAATATTCTATTTTTTTTCATTTCAAATTAATAATTATGCAATTACTTAATCAAATGAAAATGCAAAGAATTTTATACCTTCATAGTATGTTTTAGTATTTGTTCATATCCTAAAAGAATAGTTGTTACCATTCTGTATGAAATCTGACCTTCGTTTCAAATCCATCAACTCTGCCACTGAGATGAATGTTTAAGGTGTTAATTAAGTAAAATTGAAGTTAGATTAAATCAAAACTATATTTACCTTTGGAAAATTTATGTGTTACCAGTAAATTAACAACATTTGGTTTCTAAAATGGTCAGACCACCTTATCTTCGACATGCAGCAAAAGTACACCAAAGTATTAAACAGTCTAATGTGTGAAACTTTATACTTTAGTGAGTTTCTTCGAATCCTGATCGATTTCATTATTTATCCGATTGATCTATTATGCAATTGGGAAGAATTGTTAAAGTTTTTAAAGAATTATAATATAATTAGGATTAAAATTAAATTTATATTTCGTAGATCAAATAATAACCGATTAAATCACCTGGAATCCAACATGCAACCGAAATTTTGGATGGAATTAGACCAATGCCTTTGTAATCCTTTCATAATCCATTGAGCTTTCACCAGTTAGAAGATGATCCTCTTTTTGGGTTTAACCTAAAAATGATGAGGATTTGAAAAAAAAAATTGAAGCACAAAAATATAAATCAATTTAAATGTCTGAAAAGTACCTTAAATTTCGTAAAGAAATTTGCTCTGTAATTCTGATTTCAACTGCTTTCGAAATCTAATGAAGTTTTTTTATATGGTGGAATTTAAGGTGGTGACATTTGGCTTTGGTTGTCAATGGCTTTGTTAATTTCTTTATTGGTTAGGTCGGTGATGAGATGCAAAGTGGTGGTGGAACAAGGAGTATGATGTTCTTCCACTTACAGTATAGAGGAGTAAAGAATTGATCTACCTTAAATAATTTGGTTTAACATTGAACTTTGAATGTGGGAGACAATATATATTGTAATTCATTTTGTGTTTACTTTTTGTAAAACTTTATATATGATCGTCTTATAGCATGAGACAATACAAATTAACATCCATCCATACCAAATTGTTAATGTATCAACAACCAAGTTATACCACATCCATTGTCTCATGGGATGAGACAGTCTCATACAAGACTTACTTTTACTTTTTATTATAAGAAAATAGTAACTCCTATCATCCTTTATAATCTGTCCCATTTCATCCATTTAGATAAACCAATTTTTTTTATTAGGACATCATAAGACATTTACATATCTATTTAGAATTTCTATTTATTACAAAATGATGGTCATCTTCATGATATATTAGAGGCATTGTTGAAAAAAGTAGGTAAAAAAAAGATTTATATTAATGAATTGTCAATTAGAAAAGGACATTGTTTTGGATAAAAGTGATGGTTCAAAAGGGACGGAGAGAGTATTTTAAAAATATATATATTAAATTGTGGCTTAGTGTTTAAAGTAATTTTAATTATATGCTGAATTTATGTATAATTGTCTCACTATATTGGACAATGCATACTAACAACCGTATCTATTAAAATGTTAATTTGTTATGTTCTATGTCAGTTATAGTTTATATAAGAAAATACATCATCTTAAGCTAATCAAGAAATTATTTTAAATTATTGAATATTTAATCGGTAACATAACAAATTTCACTAGAAGTATATTTGATCTTGGATAAAAAAAAAAGTTTATGTTAAATTTTTTCATTAAAAAAAGTTATTTTTAAGTTTTATAACTAAAAATAAGGTATTATCATGGTTAAAAAATTGTAACAAATTCTGCCCGTGCGAAGCACGGGTAGGACGATCACTAGTTGGTTTATATATGAATAACTGAAGAGTATTAGTTGTTTTCATTGAAGAATATTAATTGTTTTTACTGAAGAGTATTGCTAGTTTACACTGAACAGTCTTAGTTCATTTTCACCGAACAACTAAGACTCTTTAGTGTAAATCAGTAATATTCTTCATTAAATATAACTAATATTTTTCATTGAAAACAACTAATATCCTTCGGCAATTTATGTATAAACCAGTTTTAATTTGTACTTTGCCATTTATAATGTATCTTCTCCCAGTCCCATTCCTTCTCCTTCATGGGAAGATGTTTACTTTTGCGCTTTTTTCTTTCTTTATTTTAGTTTTGCATTTTTGTTTCATCGTTGACATCACCCCGGCCATTACATTATAAATAAAATCGATTGTGTGTATCTCATCAAACTAAAACAAAAGGCAAAAACTAACATGCAAACTAATAGTTGAGAGTAATAAAAATAAAGCAACACCAATCAATATTTTAAAAAGTAAATTTTCTACGGAAGTGAATGTAGTTTATGATATAAATTACTATTAATTTAACTTCATAAATTATTATCCAGTTCTTGAAACTTTACTCAGATATTTGATATTATTAATTTGTAAAAGATATATACTTTAAATGTTTTTTTGAATACTTAATACTTTAAAATTAAATATTAAAATATAATATTTTATATTAAACGTGGATTAATAATTTTTTTGTTACTCCTGATCTTATATTTAATATTTCAAACTTTTGAAAAACATTTCATAATAATCTTACCATATCGAAAATGAAGCTTTAACCCTTTTAGGAAACCTTCTAAGCCATGAATTTGAAAAGGGACCAAATATAGCTAAAAGTATAAATTATCCTATCATCCAAAAACTCGAAAAAGAAGAATTAATAGGAGAAGACATAACTAAAAACAGAGTTAATTATGTCTGCAAAATAAAAAATCCTGATATAAGAATTGTAATTGCCAACATAGAATATAGTCCTTTGGACAAAGAAGAATTCAAAAGACAAATTCCAGAAATGACAAAACAAGGCTTAATTCAAAAATCCGAGAGTCCTCATAGATCAGTAGCCTTTGTTGTTCGAAATCATTCTGAGATTAAAAGAGGAAAAGCTAGAATTGTCTACAATTATAAAAGACTAAATGATAATACTATAGATGATGGTTATAATATCCCAAACAAAGATAGTCTAATATGACTAATTCAATCAAGGAAAATTTTTAGTAAATTTGATCTAAAATCAGGATATAATCAATTAAAACTTGAAGAATGATTTAAACCATGGACAGCCTTTACTTGTTCAGAAGGACATTTCGAATGGAATGTCTTAAGCTTTGGCTTAAAAAATGCTCCATCAATTTTTCAAAGATTTATGGATAGTATATTTTTGAAATATGACTTTTGCCTCGTCTACATAGATGATATACTTGTGGCAAGTAATAGTTTAAATGAACATGAAAAACATCTTGGAATAATTTTTAACGAAATTAAAAAGCATGGAATAGTTATATCAAAAAAGAAAATGGAACTATTTAAAAGAAAAATCTCTTTCTTAGGGTTAGAAATAGGAAATGGAAAAATTGAACTACAACCTCACATTGCAGAAAAATTATTAAACTTTCCTGATAAACTAGAAGGTCTAAAACAAATTCAAGCTTTCTTAGGGCTTCTTAACTATGCTAGAAAATTTATACCAAACCTAAGTAAACTGGCTGGTCCGTTATATAGCAAAACTACAAAGAACGGACAAAGGCACTTTAATAAAGAAGACTGCCTGTTAGTTCAAAAAATAAAGCAAGCTATAAAAAATATTAAACCATTAGAATTACCCCTAATATCTGATTATATCATCATAGAATGTGATGGTTCTAAAAAAGGATGGGGAGCTATCTTATTATGCAAACCAAATAAGTATTCTACTAGGTCCGAAGAAAGAATAGCAGGCTATTCTAGTGGAAATTTTGGAAAAATAGGTCAGAACTGGACTTCTTTAGATTTCGAAATACAAGCTTTAATAAACGCTTTAGATAAATTTAAAATTCATCTTCATAAGGAATTCACAGTCAGAACAGATTGTGAAGAAATTGTTAAATTTTTAAAAAATAAAAATAGTAAAAAGATTAATAGAACCAGATGGGTTAATCTTCAGAATTTAATCCAAGGAAATGGATATGTCATAAATTTTGAACATATTAAAGGAAAAGATAATAATCTTGCTGACTTATTATCTAGAAATATTTCTAAATTTTTGAATGTAGGATATGGAAATGAGGTTACTTAAACCAAAAGGCAAGGAGAAACTCTTAGAATCTAAAACCTTAAAAAAGGAAAATTCTAAAGATTCGTTTTCATCTATGGACATTTCAGATGACAAAAAGAATCAAGAAATATCTAAAAATTAAATCATGTTTGGAAACGTTCCTCTGCGACAATATTATGATCCGCTCCAAAGATTCAGAACACTTGTCAAAGTTGATCAAAAGCAGCAGTGTTTACTCGACAATATATGGCATCTTCAAACTCCTCCACATGCCTTAAACTTCAAATTCCAAGTCCTTAATGCATTATGTGCATATTTTGGACAACTTAATATCCAAAATCCTTCAAAATCTAAATCAGCCTATAAATCTCCTTTTAACTACTATGTAGTATATAGGGGTCTAAAAACTGGAGTTTTCAATAATTTCAACACAGTCAGGCGATATACTCTTATAGCCGACCCAGTCTTTAAGGGGTTCGAAACTTTTGCAGAAGCCATCGACAGTGCCAGAGAAGTTCTGGGTTTGAATTTTTATGTAGAACCAGAACAGGTCAAATCTTTCTCTGAAATTGCAAAATCGAAACCTGATGAGATAATTCAGGCTCAACAGGAAAAATCAAAACTCTTGAATTACAGGTCTTGGATCTTCAGAGAAGACTTGCACAACAGGAGCATGATGTAAAAAGTTCTCAGTATAAACTCTTCGAAGAGACTCTAAACTACAAAGAAGAAACGACCGCAACCATGAAAAAGATGATCCAAAAGCTGAATAAAGATCTAAAAGGTAAGGAAGTTATATCTACTTCTGAAACTGTTAAAAATATTGGAAATACATTCGAAAAATTCAAGGCAAGGTTGATGGATATCCCCTGGATTGAAGTTATGAAACCTATTCTCGAAAGAATTCCAGATCTCGAACAAGTTATATCATCTAAAATATTTAAAGATTTTCCAAAACATCTTATCAGTCTACAAAAGGAAGTACTTGAACTTGGATTCGCTTCCAATTATATAGAAAATTCTAAACCTAAAAAAATGAAATACAAGGGGGTCACTCTTAAGCAGAGACCATTCCTTGCAAAAAATCTAAATATAAATCAAATTATTGCACAAGTCAAGGATAATGAAGGAATTTATCGAAATGTTTTACCTGGCTTATTTGTTTTACAAATTGATCTAAATTTAACCAATATGCCTGATGATAAAATATTGAAATTCTATCATAACGGTATGATAGACTCTTTAGAATTCAAATTGACTGAAAAAACTGAAAATATTCTAAATTGTCTAGGAGAAAAACTTTTATTAACCGCAGGGAACATGGCTTCCCTAGGGCCTTCTGAAAAGGTTTACTGCAAAATTCTTGCTAGCCTCCCCGAAATATCAAAACTTTCCTATAGACCAACAAGAAAAAGAATCATCTTAACCGATAAAAGTCATTCTCTTAAGGAACTCGCAGTAAACGAACCTTATGAGATAGGAACTACTGAAAATGAAATAAAAATCCAAACTTTTCAACAATCTAAATTTATTGAAAATTTTCCTTGGGAAGAATTTCATCTTGTTGCTGAAGGACACTATTTACAAATCTGGGCTCCTCTAAATTGGAAATTCTTACTACCATTCTCTGGACAAGGAGACATGCTTGACTCTCAAAATTGTATAAAAAACACTGATGAAATGTATCTCTATGCCCAAAACTTTTCTCAGGGAGATACGGACCATGATGATGATATCTCAATCGATGAAACTCATAGAGACTATTGAAGCTGACAGGTGTCCACTAAAAATGTCAGCCATGACGATTCGAAAAATCCTACTGTTTTACTTTTTCTTTTTTCTTTGTCGGCCATGATTACCAACTTGTATTGATAGCTTAGGTTTTACGCCTTACTTTTTCTTTTTTCTTTGTCGGCCATGATTACCGACTTGTATTATTAGCTTAGATTGTAAGCCTTCCTCTCTATAAAAAGGAGGCTTCATTCTTCATTGTAAGATACGACGAAAGAACTTCAGCAATAACATTAGAGCTTTAAGCACAAATATGCAAGCCTAATTTTCTTCCCTTTCCGATTCCTATAAGTTAGTTATCAACACCCCTTAGGTTTATAATAACGCCCTATACTTTGTAAATCATAATTTTCAAAAAACCCAAAAATAGTATATCCTCTCTTCCCTGTTCTACCGCTTCCACTCTGAAGTCCAAACCTCCTCTTTGTAAGTATGATCTTCCTCCTCTCCTCAGAGCTTCGTTTCTATTCCACTCTGTTATTTTGTTTTAAGATATTAATCAGTAGCATTTATTTGTTGTCCTTAGGCTTTATTGATATCCTATTTGTTTTACTTTATTTCTGCTTCCATTGCTTTGTGTTCTTGTGTTTCTGTTCTTTTATTTCTGTGGTTAATGTGTACCAAGCTTTAAAACACACCCCCCCTCAGAATCTGGTATCAGAGCCGTAAGATTTTGAGACCAAAAGGCTTGAACAGGCTGAGTGTTGAGGTAACCAGAGGTGGTGTAAATCCTATTTTTTACTCAGAACCCGTCAAGATGAGGAATCAATCTTTTACAATTTTGTCATCAGGTGCTAGGGACTGTTTTAAATCCTGGTATTTTGATGTTGGTTTGTTGTATAGTTGGTTTGTTTTTATATGGCGTTATTTATTATTAAGAAAAAGGGGTTGATAACTACTTTAGGATAGGAAAATTTCTCTCATTTTGTTTAATCTCTTCTTGCTTAAACCTGGGAACTAATAAAGACTCTAGTTCTTTAGTAGCGGTTATTGACGAAATTAAACTAGTTCGAACAGAAGTTAAAAATTTGGCAAAAAAATTAGATTATTTTAAGGATCAAAATAACCAAATTATATCTGAATTAAAATCAATAAGAAAGGATATTCCTTCTCAAACTGATATACAAGGAATAAATCTTGAAATAAAAAACTCCAAGTTAAAAAAGGTTGAAACCGAGAAGCTGCTAGAAGAAGTGAATACTAGAATTAAGGGTTTTGAAGAAAAAATTGAAAAAGGAAAATTTGTTAGTAATCCAGAGTTAACTTCAGAAGTAGAAAATATTACTTCTCTTTTAAAAGGTTTACATTTAGGAACATCCAAGAAAATTGTAAAACCTTCTAAATACAAGTTTTGGATGCCCGATCATGAGTAGCTTTTTTCCAGAAACCTCTAAAACCATCCAAAGAAGAAATAGTAGCTCAAATATAAGTGATATTATATCTTCTGATAATTTTCTAAATGAAATATTAAGTAAAAAGACTAATAATGATCAACATTTAGTACAAATAGAAGAAGAAATTGATATAGATCAAAACTTAGAATTATATAATAATCATCAACTAAATATTTTAAATCCAAAAATCTTATATCAAACAGGAATTACAAATATAAATACGGTTTTAATTAGAAGTAATCGAGAAGAAAGTATAAGGGTTATTAATAATACCTATACTATAGATCTAATAGCCCCAGAAACTATTAAAAAGATCAAACAAACTAAGAAAAAATTTGTACATATCGGATTAGTTGTAATAGGTCTAAAAGGATTAGGTCGAAAAGAACTAGGAACCAAAGTCCTTAGTCTACTACTTGATAAATTATGGAAAAATGATGTCAAAAAAGCCATTATCTCTGGCATGGAAATAGACATGAGTCAAAATAGTGCTTTATTTTACTGCACTCCTTCTATTCTAAAAGATATAAATGACTTAAAAAATTTAAAAATTGGAATTCAAACTAAAGGATATGAAGATTATGAAGGTAATAGTCTAGTTATTAGCATAGGAGTATTAGGAAAAGCTAGTAACAGATCAGGAATGAAATTTAAACTAAATATAGAAGGAATTGTTGAAAACATGGTAAGCAGAAGTATTCGAATGATAGATCCAATAAAAATTGATCCTGAAGAATTAGCAGGATTAGAATGGAATCTAAATGATTATAAAAAAGAATCAACTCAAGTCCTTGTTCCTAAGAAAAGTATTATCTATGAAGGATCAGAAACCACTAGTTTAAGATTTACAGATTACAATAGGGAAAATAGATCTGAAAATGAAGAATCTGAATTGGAATTTAGTAATATGAATATCATAAAACAAGGTGTTTATGACTCTGAACCCATATACGATACTGATACAGAGTATGATGAATATGAAGAAAATTACTCTCTAATTGATCTGATAGGATGTTCTAAATTTGAAAAATTACAAGAAGAGGAAATTATTGATTTTGAAACAGGTTTTAAAATAGAAGAAACAAAAAATTCAATAGAGCAAATTATAAATAAAAACATCGATGATTTAAACATTCAAGAACAAGTAGATGATATGATCATAGAATGCATGACCGATCTTGGCATGACGTACGAAGAAGCTTATACTACTTTAGAAAATTATTTCAATCTTCCTTTAGTCTCAAGCATTGCAAATGGTGAAACTATGATAAGAGATTTCTATAAAAAAAGAATCAAACTTTATGGATTATACTTTAACTCCTTCCAAACGTGCGAAACCAGAATTTGTACATCCTGGTCAAGGTTCTGTTGAAAGCCTAGGAAGACAACCTTGGAAACCAGCCTCTTTACAGTACGAAGGTGAATCAAGTTTTAAAAGTAAAGGAGGAAGAATGCCTATTGGAAAACTATATAGTTCAGATATGCTCTTAATTGAACAACATAGTCCACAATTATGGCCAGATGAAATTCTAATTTGGGAACAAACTGTAGTACGAAATTGGGAAACAAATAAAAAAGATAGTATTGATATGTTCGCATATCTTGAAACAACACTAGGACCAACTGCTTTAGGAATATGTCAGTCAAAAAAAGATCAAAGTCCTACTGAAATTAACAGAATTAAATCGTTAGGAGATAATCCTTACAATTTCACAAGTCAAATAAGAATTTTATTATTAGGAGTAGACCCTTCTAAAGAAAATACCTTTATTCAAGACACATCAATTCGAAACCTCGAACAATTAAGTATTTCAGATTTCAAATATATAAAAGATTTCTCTACAGATTTTGCTCGTCTAATATCTCAGACTGGTAAAGCTATGGAAGATGAACTATGTGATAAATATTTTGTAAAACTTCCCGGATATTTAGGAAGAAATATTCACGAAGGATGGAAAAATCTTAATAATATTCCAAATCTAGGAATAGGACCTAGAATAACATATACTTTTAATCAACTTGAAAACAAGTACAAAGAAGCTACTATGAATGAACAAATCAAAAGACAAGCTTGGGCATTTTGTAAAACAGCGGTCTATACTTCTCAAGCTTATGGATACTATGATAAACCTAGAAAAAGAAAATATATTCAAAAAAGTAAAACTTTTAATAGGTACAATAATAATTATGATAAAAATCATTATCTACGAAGACCACAAAAAAGAAATTGCAGATGTTATGTATGTGGAGATATTAATCACTTAGCAAATAAATGTCCAGATAAAAATAAAAATCCTCGGAATATAGAAAGATCAAATCTTATTGAACAAATCGGTCAATATGATTTTGAAGAAATTGGCTCTGATTCTGATAACAACTCGGTTTACAGTATTATAAGTGACAATGAAGAAATATCTAAAATCACTTATACTTATATGAATATAGAAACAAATCAAGAATATGAATGTATTCATAATTGGATAAAAGAAAAAGGAAATATTCATATAAGCTGTTACATATGTAAATTATTTCCTGCTTTAGACAAAAGGTATCAGTGTAATAAGTGCTTTAAAGAGATGTGTTTTCTATGCATTAAAAATAAATTTAATATTGAAACAGAATTAAAAGGCCAAATCAATCAAACAACTAATTTCCAAACAAAAAGAATTGAGAAACATGAATTAGCAATAGAATTATTAAATCAGAAGTATAATTCCCTCGACTTTAGAATAAAACAATTAGAAACTAATTCCAAGGGTAAAACCATTAGTATTCAAGAAAGTAATAAAATGTCTGAATTAATGCCAGAAACTATTTTAATAAACAATAATTTAGATAACAAAAGTATAAATAAGGGAATAGGAAATTTAATTACCCTTCAATGTCGTGTCTGGTTAGATCAAAACACTTTCGTAAACCTAGCCGCCCTTCTTGATACAGGAAGCACTAAAAGTATGACAAGTTATGATTTAATCCCTAAAAAGTATCATAAAAAACTTGAATACGACATTGAAACTAAAACAGTTGAAAACAGAATAATAAAAATAACCCATCATATAGAATCTCTAGGAATCCAATTCTTAGATTTTGCTGGAAACTATAGTTTTAAATATGAGTTACCACAAGTTCTCATAATTCTAAAGAAGTCAAATCTCAAGATTTTCACCTAGGTCTTAATTTTATAACAAGTTTAAACGGTAGTATTACAATCACAAAAAACAATATTACTTTATCAAAACAAGTTTATAGTTTTCCTACAAATAGATATTCCCATACATCAGAGTTCGCTCAGAAGCGTGGTGGACTAGGGGAATTAGATTTTTTAAAACAAAATAAAAATCGATATGCAGTTCGGTATTTATAGTCTAACTGACCATATATATGAAGGTCAAGAAATATCGAAACTCCTTTACAGAGTAAACATACATCTTCTCCGACTCATTGCCTACAAAAGACAATCTTATTCGTCGAAGAGTGGATGTTAGTCCCAGTATGTGAAATTTGTGGGAAAAAACCAGAAACGGTGGCTCACACCTTAATCCCATGTAATCGAGCAATACACACGTGGGGACAAAGCCCCATTCATCTCCTCTTTCAAAATTCGGAATTTCAAGTTTTTGTGTGGTTCCATAATCGATTCTCTCCCAAAGGAAGTAGCAGAGATGTTTGCTTTAATTGCGTGGAACGTGTGGAAGGCAAGAAATTCTCAGATTTTTAATGGTCAATACACCCAGCCTATTGAGGTTGCCCATAAAGCCATGTGCCAACATGCTGAGATGCAAAAGATTTTGGGGAGAAAATGCGAGAGAGAAGGAGCTACTCACGACGCTCCGATATGGGAAAAACCAACATCAGGTTCATACAAACTCAACACAGATGCAACTAGTTATAAAGATGGGACAACGGGTTATGGTTTTGTTCTCCGAAATTCTGAGGGAGAAGTGATGGTTGCGGGAGCAGCCCGATGTCGAGGTGAAGGTAGCAGCACTTTACTGGAAGCTTTGGCTCTACGTTTTTCTCTATCAAGAGTGATGGAGTGTGGCTTTAAACACTTAGCTATTGAAACTGATTCACTTCAACTTGTTAATGCCTTAAAGGGAGGAGGGGAGATGGAACCTGAGACCTTGATGATATTCGGGATTTGGCAACAAGAGCAAAGATCACGGAGATCTTTTTCGTGAAAAGGGAAGCAAACAAAGTGGCGCATTTCTTGGTGCACTACTGTCCTTCACAGGACCTAGAATATATTTGGATTGAAGAAGTTCCTTCTTCTTGTATTCGTTTTGTATCAGATGATTGTAAGGCGCGGGCCTAACTGAACTATCTAATATATTTATTTTCCGTGTCAAAAAAAAAAAGTAAACATACATCTTAAGTTGTTTCTTATGTATTACAAGAAAATAAAGAATTATTTACGAAAATTTTCAATATGACCACAAAATTTCAAACAAAAATATTTATCTCCTTAAATAGTAAGGATTATCTACAAGTGTCTACAAAATTTTCTATTCATATAAATATAATCTAAAAACAATTTGCCTATGAGAATAAAATTAATAAACAAGTTATTTGTAGGTAAATTTCCATAGGCAAGTATTTGTAGGTAATTTGAGGAACGAAAGTACCTAAATGATAATAAAATTTTATAGCAAATCGTAGATAATCTTCACCATTTTAATACATAATTATTTTCGTAGAAAATTTCATAGTCAGGAACTGGTTTGGGGGAGGCAGGGGTTTCACCCGACCGGGATTTTTTTTATTGTATATATATATATATATATTTAATTTGTTCTTTAAATTTATAAAATTTGGTTATAATTTCACTTATTCTGGATTATAAAATTTAAACAAACCCCAACCCCAACCCCAATTCTAGATACGTTCTTTTTCCTTGCCAACACTTCATTTTCTTAAACTGATATTTTTTTCTTTATACGTTTTTTTTTTTCAATAAAAGACCAATGTTTTCAAAATTTGATTCAATGAAGGTTCTGGGTGGAGATGACTTTTGCAAAATTGAGAGCAGCTTTAAGGACCAAGACTTTTTCTACGTTCTAGCTAATTAAAATCATTGAATTTTTTTCCCACATTTTTTCGTTCTTTCCATCTAAAATGCATATTTCATTCATTAGGAGCCCTGATCCGCGAGCTAATTCTAAATGGAGAATCACTGTTAGTTGAATTTTCTTCTTTTTTTTTTTTTAGCTTGTCAAATATGGTTGTTCATGAGGCTGTTTTCTTTGTTAAAGCTATTTGTACTCAAGCTCGTGAGACTCACCACCCGACTTTCTTCTATCACTAGTGTTGGCTGATTTTATTTTTTAAAAAGAGAATGAAATTTACTTTATGTTCAATACAAGAAAAAATCAATTATACCATATAAAGCATTTAACAAGATCCACAAAGAAATTACCATGTTAATGTTCTCTAGTAAAATGATCTATTTTAGAAATTACAACCACTACTAATTTATACTTATAAATTGAACTTATGAGTTAGTTACTTTAAAAGAAATGTATTGATTATATTATCATAGAAAATAAAATATATAAAAAATGTGCAATAAGATGGCATAATATTTACATGAACCTCAATCCTGACTTTGACGTTTGACAAGGAAATTGAATATGGAAGTTATTATTGTGAACTACATGTGATGTGACCATGCATGTACCCAGTGGCCATGCATGGTGTCTTCCAAAGGCCCATGCATATCATACATGGTATAAGCAACTGGGGTATTAATGCTACGAGAGATAATTAAATGAATTAATTTCACATTTTTCAATAAGTTCAAGTTTTTAGATGAGGCGAAATTCTTTCATGGTATCAGAACAAAAAAGTTTACGCCCAGACAAAAATTTTGGGCTCGATTCCTGCTAAAAGCAACTCTATTCTTATTAAATTGTTTACTTATTGGGCCTCCCAAAGAGTAAAAATTGAGTTCGACCCATGAGTGAGAGGAAGTGTAAAGGAAAATAATTAATGAGTTGATTTTTAAAAGTGTATTTGCACATTAATTGAGAAATTTAGATTTTAGCTCTATTTTGAGATGTAATAACTTGGGAGTATAAATTTAACAGAATTGTTGCCCCACTTACAAGAGCCAAAAGTTTGAAGCGTAAGTGGTCCCACAAAATGCTGATCAATCAGCGTAACACTTTTTAATTGAACATAAACTCTCATTTTTTCAGAATAATCTCTCAAGAAGGTATTATATGAAAACACTTCATAATAAGCTTAATATGAAATAGTTTTAGAGTATCATCAATCTCTTCAGGAGTATCATTAAACCTGACAAAAGTATCATTAGTCTGAGTTCAAAAAATTTAAAACAATTTTATTGAACTCAGACTAATGATACCCCTGGTGAGATTAATGATACTCCCGATGAGATTAATGATACTTTAAAATATTTTCATGATAAGCTTATCATGAACTATTTTCTTATAATACTTTGCCATCTCTCAAATAGATTAACTGGTGTGCTGTTATAGGCACCCACAAATAATTCACCTTAACTAGCCCAATAATGTAGTAGGGTAAGGAAGGGTCGAACCCACGAGGAACAATGTAATTTTATTGCAATAAAAATGAGGGGGGGGGGGGGGGGGGGGGGGGATTTGGTTTGTTGAATTATCACTAAGGACAATATGCAAAAAAATATTAAAAAAAAAGAAAAGTAATAAGAATCCAATAAAAGAAAAGTCTAGTTCGCGGATGGTTTCCTCCCTAAATAATTAACTCAATAAAAAATATATGAAGTCTTTAATTCTACTAGAATCTTATCCTTAAACCAGTGGTACAACCAATCTAGTTCGAATTATTTCTTAAGTTTAATTAATTACAAGATACGACCTCCAATTAATCTATTTAAATAAATAACTCCAAAACATGTATTCATGATTCAATTTTCTGAAAACATTAACGAATGAAAATAATAGGATAAATTAGATTATGAAATCGGAACATCCGAATCATACAATGTAGACTTTCCTATCCCTAGAGTGTTCTGCCTTATTCGCTACTCCAAGTACATATTTATAACAATAACGGATTATAACGGTAATTTAGCTAGATTAAATAACCAATAGATTAGGGTAGCTAATCCAAATTATTCAGTTAATTAAACATGCATCGCGTAGATATAAATAACGAAGAAATCGAGTATAAACCAAAAACAACATGTTAGGATATTTTTGTCCTAAAAATTTTCTCACTTTGATTTTGATAATGTCAAAACATACTTGTTTTGTATTGTGGATACTAATATTACAGGTATAAGCTAGTACTCCCTCCGTTCCGGTATTATTTGTACACTTAAAACAACACACATTTTAAGAAAAATTCACTTTTTGAGTAAAATTATGACATATGGATAAATATGTTTATATTATTGTGAGTGTGTATGGACATCGATATTTACTTTTTTGGAGTGCACAAATAGTTTTGGGATGGACGAAAAAGAAAAGTGTACAAATAATCATAGAACGGAAGGAGTATAATTTATAAATCATAAAAATAAATTGCAATTAAATTGAAAAAAGAAATTATGTGTCGGACAGCAGGCAGCAAGAGAGGGATAGAGGATTAGATCGTGTTCGTGCATATCTCAAATACCTATTTCCTCCAAATTTGCCCAATTCCAAGCCCTACTTTTACGTCCGCTGCTCCCATCTCCGACAGCTGACTGCCGCCTGCGACGCGGCTCCCGTCTCCCACCGCCCACCGTCCACAGCCCACCTCAAATTAAGATTATGGTTCTTTTGGCCTAGGGTAAAATAATTTTGTTCATACTGTTGAGATATTGACCGGTTATTTAAATTGAGTTCTTTATTCAGCCTTGAATATGAAATGAAAGAGCAGCAACTATATTTTGATCATCTGATGTTTTTGTATTCTGCTTCGGTGCTTCCTGGTTCTGATTGCATTGTGGATACATTGTGATGCAATCAAAGTGTTTGTTAAAAGGCCTTAAAACTTTTCAAAATTGAGCTCGAACTATGTTTGATTAATTTGCAAACGAGCTTTTTTCGAGCCGAGCCAAGCTCGTTCACTTAGTTCGTGAACTTAATAATTTACACATGAGCCAAGCTCGAGCCTATAAAAATTCAAACGAGCCGAGCTTCAGCTTATAGTATTCGACTTGGCTCGGCTTGTTTACATCCCTACAACTATGTCACAGAAAATGTTAAATGAATTAGAAACTTTATCTATTGAAATTTATTATGAAGATTTTGTTTTTCAAAATACAAGATAAAATCATTTTACATGTTTTTATTGTCATTGGATATATTATATAGTTTATTTTCTTCAATAGGGACCCACTTTTTATTCCCGCCCGCCAAATGAATGTCAGGGCCGGCTCTGTTAACGCCCATGAGAATTTATTGCATAAAAAATGGAGTAAGATAGCTCAATTGGAGTTTCTTATTAAGCAACAAAATAGAAGAAAATTAATTAGCTCTTGATGTTTAATGAATTTCACGTTATGTTTCTTGCAGCTTTTCTGTTTTTTCCCCTTTGGGATCTGTTTTAGATTTTATTTTCAGATTCTTCTCTTTACTGAAGCTGAAGGGGTGTTCATTGCATGTGAGTGAATACTTTTTTAGCTGTCTTAATGTGCAAATCTAGGAGTCACTTTTCTTGATATAGGTTCCCATTCACTTGTTTGATTGTTTTATGATTATATCCTCCCACTCGCTTGCATTTTGGATGTGGTTTTAGTGGGATTAAAAGTAACAGTTAAGTGCTTGACTAGTTTAGGAAACAAAAAATGAGGTTATTTAATTTCCTTATTACAATGAGAATTGTTTTGAAGTCCCTTGTGAAAAATTTGTGATATGAACTGTTTAATCTTGCAGTATGGTTTCTATAGAAACAAAATCTGGCTGTGTTTAGTGTGCTGATGTTTTCCTTTCACTTTGTGTTGGTTTCATTCCGAAGATTTCCAGTGGGGAATGAGCACAGTGACAGCCTTTAGTAGATCTTTGACATTTTGTTGAGTTGCACTTTTTGTTTTGGTTAATGTAGTTGACTTAATCTCAAACTCATTTGAATACTCATTGCTTGAATTATTGTGCTATACAGTTTCTGGTTTACTACAGAATCAGTTTCTGGTGACTATGACTAGACGTGGAAGGGAAATATTTATAAGCTTCCCGACTAGTACCCGTGCTGGCACTTGTAAGATTTTTTCAATACCGGAAGGTTATTATACATACAGTCTTCAAGATTGAGGTCGTATATATGGACCTTCTTTTAACAGAAGCTAAAATCTTAAATTAGAGTTGCTTGGTTATCCAGTGACTGCTACTACTGAAATCTGATCAAGAGCTCAGTGTTCCCTTCGGAGAAAAAATTGCAGGTGTTGGAAGATATAATAAACTTCCTTGCTGCAGCCGATGAAGGCTGCAATATATCTTCAAGCAATCCTGCTCTTTTGCGGAGTTTTCTTTGATGCACTAGGTCAACCTTCTAATCTTACCACGATTAATATTACAGGCTTATATTTAACTATATTGAGCTCTTAGAGTCCTTACCTTAGTACCAAATATTCTGCTTGCAAAATATGGTTTAAATTTATGTTACTATGCATTTAAACATCCTATAACTTATTCATCAGAGAATTCTTGATTGTATAGGTTCATTCGTTGGGTTGAATATTGGAACCGACGTATCAAACCTACCTTCAGCTGTTGATATCCTTGCAATTCTTAAAGCACAACAAATAACTCATGTCCGCCTATTCGACGCCAATGCTCACATGCTGAGTGCTCTCTCTAATACAGGCATTGAGGTCATGGTTGGTGTGACAAACGAGGAACTCCTAGACATCGGAAAATCACCATCAGCAGCTGCTGCTTGGATCAATAAAAACATCGCTGCTTATGTGCCCAGAACCAATATTACAGCACTTGCAGTTGGAAGTGAAGTTCTCACATCAATTCCAAATAATGCTCCCGTTTTAGTTCCGGCCATGAATTACCTATACAAAGCTTTAGTTGCTTCAAATCTAAATTATCTGGTTAAAGTCTCTACACCACATTCCATGGACATGATTCCTCAC
Organism: Ballota nigra; assembly: GCA_947034835.1. NCBI lineage: Eukaryota > Viridiplantae > Streptophyta > Magnoliopsida > Lamiales > Lamiaceae > Ballota > Ballota nigra. Next base: position 29,085,390 of record OX344730.1, read on the forward strand.
CCCTTTCCTCCTTCCACCGCCACTTTTAACTCCTCATGGAACTCTACTATGTACCAGATCCTTCAGTTCTTGAAAAACACGAATTCCGTTTACATGTTAAATGCCTATCCTTATAACGAATATGTTAAGAGCAACGGGATATTTCCTCTCGAGTATGCTCTTTTCGAACCCCTCTCCTCAGTCAAACAAATCGTTGACCCAAACACATTGTTTCACTATAACAGTATGTTTGATGCCTTGGTGGATGCAGCCTATAACTCTATAGCTGATCTCAACTTTTCAGGAATCCCGATCATTGTTACTGAAACAGGGTGGCCTTGGTTAGGGGGTAAAAACGAGCCCGATGCTTCTGTAGACAATGCTGAAACGTATAACAATAACTTGATTAAGCGTGTGTTAAATGATTCTGGCCCACCTAGTCAGCCCACCATTCCAATTACTACTTACATTTATGAATTATTTAACGAAGACAAGAGGCCAGGGTCAGTTTCAGAGAGAAATTGGGGTGTTCTGTTCACTAATGGCACTGCTGTATATGACCTAGAGCTTAGTGGGGGAAGTCTTGATGCGAATTCTTCGACTGTTTTTTGTGTAGCAAAACCGGGTGCTGATGAACGTTCGCTACAAGATGGACTTAACTGGGCTTGTGGGCCCGGCCAAGCTAACTGCACCGCGACTCAGCAGGGGCAGCCTTGCTATACCCCGAATACTTATCAGAATCATGCTTCTTATGCTTACAATGATTACTATCAGAAAAAGGGCAGCTCTGGTGGTACGTGTGACTTTGATGGCACAGCGACACTTACGAGCATTGACCCCAGTAAGTTTGAGATGCAATTCTTATTCTTTATTTACTAAGTGACTATTTGAATCATATATAGTTTCAGATGCAATTCCTGTCTTTCATTGATTAAAAGACTATTTTGATCATATCTACTCCCTCTAGTTAATTACCTCAGTTATTGCCCTTGTGATGCCTTATGTTTTTTTTTTTTTTTTGACAGCTGTGATGCCTTATGTTTATTATGGTAGGTAGTTGAAATTTCACTTCAAGCCAAAATGCCTGTGATTATTAAGTTTCTCTATTTAAGCTATATCCATTTCCTGGTTATATATATGTAGACAATGTAAGGTTTAAAAATTGCATTCCGTTAGTGGGAAAGCTGAACTGATTCTAGGCAAGATTTGCTCGAAGATTGTTCTGGTTTTCTTGATTTATATGAATTCAGATTCCATACTTCAACTTTGATCAAATCATATTTAAATTTGTGTTCTTACACCATATTTGTCTCAGAACTCTGTTTAAATATTGTAATAATAAATTCTCCATGTCTTCGTTAACAGGTTATGGATCGTGTACGTTTACAGGAAGGTAATACTTTACATTTATCCCGGAGTCATTTAACCAACTACACATTCACAAAAGAAATTTGGCAAAAATAGAATTTAACTTTTTCCTTATCTAACTTTAAATGCAGTTTGAATTCGAGCTCAGGTGGACTATTCCCGCCCCCAGCTCTTGGACCCACTGGTCCATCATCGGGAAGTTTGATGACTTTTACACATTTTGATACGGTAATTGCGTTGGTTGCTGCTATAGTTGTGCTTCATGTAAATACAAAACATTTATTGGAATCATTAAACTTGTAAACTGAAATAGTATAAAATAATTTGGTATCAATTAGTATATGTAGTGATATCAATGAATGCATATAATGATATCATTTTCATATTATAAACAACCTCCCTCCGCTTATCCTTCCAGAAGATGGAAAGTATCAGTTTGCGACAACTTTTGGTCCAAGGTTAGAATTATAATGGTAAACAGGTCAAGCTGCCATTAGTTGTGGATTTCTTTTTGTATTAACTTGAGACATGCGTATACGCCTCTCTCTAGTCTACCTTCAGACTAAGAAGTTACGATACATTTCAAGTCAAAGTCAAAGTTTCAAATATGGATCGCCCAGCCCTATATATAAAACCCGTCCAAGCCCAGGCCGCCATTAACGATCTCAACTTCAACCGAGTCATCAAATATAAAATTCATTTTTCACTCCTCCACCTATACATTTTACACCACAACCCAAACTCATCTTTTTTCATACTTTATCCATAACCATCACAACCAACATTTAATAAATTATTTCTTTTATAATTTAATAATTATATCTATTATTAATTTTTTATAATATTTACACAATATTAAAAAATTAATAACTATAATAAAAAATTACCATAAACTTAAATTTTTTTTTACAACAATCAATAACAAAATTAAAAAATTACAAAAATTAAAATACAACTGAAAATAAATAAACCGAATTACAAATAAATGCGTAAATTACAACAAAGCAAAAAATGCAAATTACATATTTAATTATCAGTAAGAAAAACGATTGAAAATTTTGTGAACTTGACTGGTTTTGGGAGTAGTGATTATAATTAGGATCATTTGGATCCATGTTAGAAAAGAACATGAGGATAATTAACACAATTTAGAAGAGAAAAAAATTAGGAGAAGCGAAAAGGGAGTGTATAAAATTGTGATCCAAAACATATTAAAATCGGTCTCTAGTTATAAAGAATTTAATTTTATGAATTTTGGTATTTTTCTATTTTTTATTTTTCAAATAGATAAGTGAAAATTAAAAATTATATATATAAAATATGACTGACGAATAAAAATTGGACATGTGGCATGTTTAAATTTTTTTGGAATACAAAAATACACCATTAAGTTTTGGTTGTTCTTGGTTGTTCCATAACTATGGTCATGGGATAATTACCAATTTTTCTTTTTTTTTTCTCTCTTTTTTTTTGGCATCTAGCGCCACGCCCTGAGCGTCTTAAACGGATAAAGATGGTCTAAGCTCTGGTCAAGGCTCAACAAATTATCTCCTCCAACACTCTAAAGCTGAATAAATTATCTCCTCCAGGTGCATTTATGTTTTGTTTTTCTCTCTTTTCATTTAGCTTAGTTCCCACTAATTTCGGCTTCTTTGATCGATTACTTATACATGTATTTATGTATCATTAAACTTAAGGCACAAATATATTCTCAATTTCACTTTGATGTTTCATTTTGTGTTTAACTGTTTTTAAATATAGGATAGGTATAAAATAAAAGATGGAATACCAAATAAAAATTAATGATTTAGATTTAAAAACAACTTTAATACTGTGTTTATTTCTCGGCCAATTCTGTCGAACTTGGGATTTTGCAATTCCAATCCCCATTTGTTACGAGACACTTACGATTGTCCACTTATGTTATTTCAATCTAAATCCATGTTTATTTATGTGAATTTTGGTATATAATTTCAAACCTCTAAAATTTTACTATATAATATCTACATTACATTTATTTTACTTTTTCATACATTATTTTCAATACACCATCAATGGTCTATTATACAATTTATAATTATTATCTAATTCTTCTCCTTTCCCATTTTATACAACACATCAATAAATATAAGATATTTAAAAAAAAAAAACTAATCTAAGTTTCCCCCGCTCATCATAATTTCGTTTCAAACACATGATTGGACCTCTTACTGCTAAACCCATTATATCAAAAGATATTAGTTTAATATTTTAAATTACCAAAAAAATATTAGTTTAGTATTTTTAAATTACCAAATTAAAATAATCTAAATCCATGTTTTTAAATATGTTGGGGTCTTTCTCTATTTTCCCGAGTCAGGGATGTAACTAAATCGAACCAAATCAAGTCAAATCTTAGATTGCTTGAACTCATTTTATTTATAATTTAACTCGAGTTATCAAATATTCACAAGTTTTTTTGAGTTTCTCTTTAAAATAAAGGAGCTTTTAATAATGTCAATTTTAAATTAGATTATTCATCAATTAATTTAAAAAAAGTTGTGGTGTAGGCGTACATGATACTTTGTCATATTTTATTAATCTTTAGTTCACCGGGACAATACAAGAGATTAACTACCGGTATCAAAAAATAACTAACTGATTTGCCATGCTTCGAACTGATTTTGTAGATAAGATCACCACATTTTTTATTTGCATACAAAGCAATGACTATAAATCAACACCACACTGCTCATAAGTTGTGTCCAACTTTAGCTCTTGAATATGGGAACTACACTATTGCTGCAATTCAGTCTCCAATCAAGTCCCCTGTATTTGTGCAAAGTCCATCGGAGAAAGGATTTTCAAGCTTCGCTGTCGATTTTCTCATGGACGGAGTTTCCGTGGCTATCTCCAAAACCGCCACTGCGCCAATCGAGCGTGTCAAACTCTTGATACAAAACCAGAACGAAATGATCAAGTCCGGCAGGCTTTCTGCGCCCTACAAAGGAATCCACGATTGTTTCAAACGAACAATAAAGGATGAAGGATTTCTTTCTTTGTGGCGAGGTAATTAAAGAATTTCATATACTTTAAAAGTCCGATATGTAATTAATTTATTTATGTTAATTCTCTGATTTGATACCCAACTCTTGACTTTCGTAACATCAAATAATTTAATTTGATCTAAAACTCTGAATTTGTTGAGCGATGAGTAATTAAGTCATTTATATTGATTCTCTAAATTGATACCACACTTTTAACTCTGATACCATGCAAGAATTTAATTTTATCTAAAAATCTGATTCTTTTTTTTTTTAGAAATGTGAAATTAATTAATTTATATTAATTTTCGAAACAGGTAACAATACCAATATGATACGGTACTTCCCGACCCAAGCTTTGAATTTTGCATTTAAGGATTACTTTAAGGGCCTGTTTGCCTTCAAGAAAGATAGAGATGGGTATTGGAAATGGTTTGCTGGGAACCTGGCCTCTGGGGTGCAGCTGGGGCGACGTATCTCCTGTTTGTTTATTCATTGGATTATGCGCGTACGAGATTGACGAATGATGCCAAGGCTGCAAAGACGGGAGGAGGGAAGCAATTTAATGGCTTGATTGATGTGTACAGAAAGACTTTGGCATCCGATGGAATTGTTGGACTGTATCGTGGGTTTAATATATCGTGTGGTGGAATCATTGTTTATCGTGGTCTCTATTTTGGGATGTACGATTCTTTGAAGCCAGTGCTGCTCACCGGAAAATTGCAGGTATGTAACTATATTTTGTTTGGATTAACTTATTTTGTCAGTCTAACAAAATTTTGCCACTCATTTTGTCACTCATGATATCCTTTTATATTTGTTTTGCACATCTTAACACATTGTTGTTTGTCGCAGGCCTCAATGTGCACGCGACGAATACACACGTTTGCCAAAACTTCACTCCCTGCAATAAAATTATAATTTTTAAGATTTAGATTTAATTTTGGTCAATTTGCAAAATAAACTCAATATCACATACTAGTATATATAAGTTGAAAAGACATATATAATAAGAATACAATACAAACAATGTAAAAATATGATCGTATGCATCTCACAAATAGGACAAAATTAATTGTGCACTATCTTGTCTTACTATGAGTCTTGTCTTGGTGATTTGATTTTCAGGATAGCTTCTTTGCTAGCTTTGGTTTGGGTTGGTTGATCACAAACGGTGCTGGTCTTGCAGCATATCCAATCGATACCGTTCGTAGAAGGATGATGATGACTTCTGGCGAAGCTGTGAAATACAAATCTTCATTCGATGCTTTCTCTCAGATTTTGAAGAACGAGGGTGCCAAGTCTCTATTCAAAGGTGCTGGCGCAAACATTCTTCGGGCCGTTGCTGGCGCTGGTGTACTTGCTGGCTATGATAAGTTGCAGTTACTCATGCTCCAAATATAAGTTGCATTGTTTTTTTTTTTTAAATTCTGAAGAATGTATTGATGGAGGCTTGAATACTTTTCTATATGCACAATTCAAAACCCAACGACTTTTCATTGGGGGTGGACTCAGAGGTCGGGCAAATGCTCACAACCTCTAGAAGGCACACAGCTTTTTGGCTTTTTATCATCTTATAGAACAAAAATTAAAATTCCATTTTAAGTCCAAAATTCAATATACCTAATCTTAAATTTCGAATTACCGACTTTCAAAATGTATGTGCGGCCAACACTCCCTTGGTCTGTGTTGTGTTGGCTTCGGCTCGATTATATGAAGAGTACAACGACTTAATAAAACATGCTCATGTATTCCGCAATATATTTTACATTTTTATTTTCATCAATTTAACAATAATTTATATATTTTTAATATGAAACTGATATTCTCCTACGATGTCATTTTATATTAAAATAAGACTTGAAATTTTTTTTTTTTTTTTAAAATGTCCGACTACATATAAAATTTAATAGAAACCAGAGAGTTACATATGTATTTTTTTAAAAACTTAATAAATGCTACTATGCCAAATTTCTCATCAAAGATGACGAATGACAAAATATAGTGTGAACCAGTTTTAAATAGTGTTAATTATTTCACTAAAAGATACCCACTTTGTCCACTAAAAGTATGCACATATGTTTTATTTGTTTGTCCATCAAAAGTATGCACATTTTTTTTTTATGAAAGTCATCCATTTATTATCACATTCACAAACAATTACTTTATTCATTAGTGAACCCTGATTATCTCCACAACACCCTTATTTTGTCTATTTTTTTTTAATTTGTGTCGTGATTTAAGTCACCTAGGGCCAGGCTAGGCCTTTAAAATAGAGGATCAATTAATACTGGGTCCGTTCCGTAAAATGGGAGTAACCCGGCGGGCCAGTGTCGGGCCAGTCGGGCCAGCCTGGCCCGGCTCGTTTGCCACACTTAATTAAATCTATGAGATGAAAAAAAATGCCATATATGCATACTCTTGCTTATGTTTGCATAAAAATTTGAATTGACCTACAAAGATAATGATTCTTGGAATTACATGACATGTGTTCCAAAATGTTTACATTGGGTACATCAACATTGTTGATGATTTGATTTAATCGTGAGAATTAGTTGTTGTTTAATTTTTTTAAAATTACCAAACAATTACGTGTAATTAATTATTGGGGTAAGAACGATAAAAATGCCAGATCGAGGTAAATACAGGAGCGATTTTTGTGTATTTATATGTACTCCCTCCGTCCCTTTTTAACTGTCTCATTTTATCCAAAATGATGTCCCTTTTTAATTGTCACTCCACTAATATCAATGCAATTTTTACCTACCTTTTCTAACAATACCCCTATTAAATTGTAATGTTAACCATCATTTTGTAATAAATGAGAATAATAAATAAGGGTATAAGTGTCTTTTGATACCCTAATAAATGATAAAATTGGTATGTGTGAATGGATAAAATGGGACATATAATAAGGGACGGAGGGAGTATTTGAGTATAATTTATTGCTCAAAACACTCTATATCATTACTAAAAAATTACAAGAGATATATATTGTTACAATAAATCATTATTCCATATTAATGCAACAACATCAAGACGCCATATTATATTCAACCAAAAAAAAAAAAATCTTCTAAGCTTGTTTCTGTATTGTCAAATAATATGATTTGCATCTCCTTTTATTTTTTCTCAACCATATCTATTTCTTAAAAAAAAATTATTTTTATCATTTTAAATATTAATAAACAACTTGCTTGCTAAAACATGAGAAAAAATTAAATGTGAAAGATGTACGGGACGGAGGAAGTATATAAGTAAAAAGTGAAAAATCTATTCCCATAACTATCTTCTTCAGACGAATCAGACCGCCTAGATCCTGTAAAAAAAAAAAAAAAAAAAAAAAAAAATCAGACCGCCTAAAGAGAGAGAGGGAGAAAGAGAGACATTCTTCATCTTGTATCATCGTCGCCGCCGTCTAACAAACCTCCGCTTCTACAAATTCCACTTTAAAACCACAAGGTTGGTCTTTCTCCCCTTTTTTGGGTAGTTTAAAGTTGGGTTATTTGAAACTTTTCTTTTGTTAAATATTTGAATATTTCCTGCCTCGCACTGTTGTTTAATCATAAATTATAGATTTACTTACTGCTGAATTTTCTCCCTTATGCTCCATGATGTTTTTTTCTGCCTAAAAAAATACTAAATTTCCTTGGACTGTTTGAAGAAATTACAGTTTGTTTTTCCCAAATATTGAGAGGGAGAAAAGCAAAATTGCTCAAAATTTAAGGGCACACTTGATTTTTGCCCTACTTGTTTAAAAAGATGTTTTTAGCCTAAAAAATGTTGGCAAAACGGTTGACAAAGGGTTGACACTCATGTCAACTTGTGTGCCAACCATTCACCAACCTTTTGCCAACATTTTTGGGACAATATACATCTTTTGTAAAAAAGGGGATAAAAATCAAGTGCCCCTTAATTAAATTTTGGACACTTTTGTGTATTTTCACATATTGAAAACGTCAATCAATCTCTATACCGTCAATATATATAGGTTAGCTATTTGTATATATAGGTTTGTCACACGGCAAATATAAATTAAAATCAATATTTATGGTTGATGAAAAGTGATACTAAGGAAGGTTGGACAATTGTATATATAGGTTTATGATACGGGAGATACAAATTAAAATCAAATAGTTTTCAAAAGTGTTTTACAATATATAAAAATCAAATCATTCATAAAATCTATTAAGAAACTCGATGTTATCTATAGTTTCCTTTGCAATTTTAATTTTTAGGCAATTTTTATTTTATTTTTTTATAGTGTATAAATTTTTACAATTTCAACTATTCCAAATATTTCTAAATTAAAAAAAAAAACAAAAGATAGAAATACTTATAGAAATTATTTTAATATAATGAACAACTTAAAAAAATATTACAAGTTAAGCAAATTCTATTTGTAAAGATAAAAAAAAAAAAAAAAATACATACCGTATCTAATTAAAATTTGGCTACCACCTTTTTATAATTAATTTTAATTTTTAAGTAAACATAAATGCACTTTTTAATTTCCCATTAACCATAGATTGCACATATATCAATTGGGTCCTGCTATATACCCCTCCATTTTTATTTGATACCCCCACCCTATTTTTGATTTATTATAATATACTTTTTGAATGACTTTTGTGTCCTTATAATAAAAAAAAGAAAAAGTTGAATGCTTGATACACCCACTGGAATACCAAAAGTCACAAGAACACAAATACAAAGAAAAGCATCAATCCAGGAAGAAAAGAGGAGAAAATCGATATTGTCCACCATTTTAGCATGTTTACGGCGGTGATGCAACATTAGTTCGTTATTTTGTTACAAAGATGGTGTACACTCAGGAGTCTTACGCTATGTGTGTAAGTGTATTTGTTTGAATTTTTTTTTGATGAAGTATAATTTTGTTTTTTCTTTGAATGTTGTTTTTTGTTTATGAAATGAGTATTGTGTACCAAGAATTTCGTATTTTAGCCTACAATTTTCGTATATTGTGTACCAAGTTTGTGATTCCCGTGTTTTTTGAAAAAAATCACGACACCAATTTTCGAACCTGGTTCGTTGAAAAATAGTTAGTATTTCGACTATGAGTATTCGAAATCCTGGTAAGCGAAATTTCAAAAGTTTCTGGAACCCGTTTTCGATAATAAGTTTTCGAAAATGACAGGTTATTTCGACAAAATGTGTTCGAAAGTTTATGCAAAAGTTTCTGGAAGCCGTTTTCGACACGAAGTTTTCGAAATTTGATTACATTTTCGACTATGAGTATTCGAAATCCTGGTAAGCGAAATTTGATTACATTTTCAATCAAGACATATTCTAACCATTAACAACACTAACCTTCGTCACTTTTCTCCACCGAGGCATTGCCGGAAGAACGTGGCCTTTTTCGGTGCTTCATAGGTAAGGGCAAACAACAATGGAGGCGGTCGGCGACGCGTGAGCGGTGGCGGTCAGTGGCGGTCGGCGATGGCGGTCTCGAGAAAGAGGAAAGTGCCCTGGCGGTTGCGAGCCTTCGTGGCGGTGGCGGTCGTGAGGCCTCCGGGCGCTGGCGGTGGCGGTGGCGCCGCTGAGTCCCACGGATTGCGCGCGGTGGTAAAGAGGACGAAGACGAACGAATGAAAACTGAAGGGTTTGTGGGTGTATGCCAATTTTGAATAATATTAGGGAGGGGTAATTTAGGTATATTGTGAGTGGTGTATCTAATAACTATGTAAATTTAAGTGGGTAGATTAAGTGGGTGGGTGTATCAAATAAATATGGAGGGGTATATAGTCGGACTCATATCAATTTCCCATTGAATGTTGGCGTTTTGGCTGCCCTGCACACCCTGCTGGTTTGGGTGCCCAATAGGGGATCCACCGGGGGTTAATTAACTCCAATGCATATTAATAATTGTAAGCCCAAATTTTTTTATTTTTTTTTTTGGGAAAAAGCCCAAGAAATACATTAAGCTAAAAATAGAGCATCAAAGACTCTACAATACCGATTACATCAAGATCAAAATAAAAGAACAAAATAGTTTAAACACTCCCACCAAGCTAAGTAGGTGAAAGGTTCTCTCAACCATTCACTAATTGCAAGCCCAAATTTAATTGTCTAATACAAATAAACCGAAAGGGAATAGTCTGAAAATTACATAGAAAAAGAAAATAGATGTTCCTTTCTACATTCTATGACCAACCTGCATTATCACCAAAGTTCCCATATTGCAGAATAAAGTGCATTTAGTCACCAACCTACATTAAGAAATTAAGATTAATTAGTGTGTGATACATAAAAGCTAAAATTATTCTTCTCCACTACACGAGTCATTCCCCACTACATTGACTTAATTGTTAAATGACTATTATACCCCTATTTTTTATTCTCATTTCACAGCTAAATTCATCTTGTCCCATCAATTGTCTTCTTTATCTTTGTACTATAAGAACCCCCATTTCAAAATTTGAAAGTTGGAAAACTAAAGGCGGCTTCATGAAGTTTCCGCCATAGGCACTGCTGCCGGAAGAGCCGGATTGCAAGGCCGATGAGGAATCAGTGCCGCCGCCTACACCGGTGGAGGTTTTCCGTCTGGGGGTCCCACTTCTCAAATACACTGATCGGAGAGAAATCCGAGATAAAGCAATTGTCGAGGAGGAATCAGCGGCGCCAAAAGCAATCGAAATGGCCTTCGAGATCGGATTGTGCCGCCGCAGTGAAGACCTTCGAGATCGGATGTGCGCCGCCGTGAGCAAAGTGGAGTAATACAGAAGGAAAATGGAAAGGAAGACATTCAGAAAATTAGTACGATCCCTAATCTCTCTCCTTCAATTTCTTCTTCTTAAATTTTTTCTTCCTCCGAAACAGGTGTGTGTGCTTGAGGTCTCATCAATGGAGTTGTGTTCGGTTTTTATTTTTCATTTGCATTTTTTTAATGCTGGGGTCAAGATTCGGCGTGTATGTGCTTGGATTTTTTTAAAAAAATTCAAACCTGAAATGTAAAAAATTAGGAAAAATTATCTTAGGAATGTGTGCTTGGGCCAAGATTCGGCTTTTATTATCTTAATATGTAGTATTTGTAAAAAAATTAGATGAAGATTTGTAAAGAGTTTTTTATTTTAGGAATAATTATGATGTGTTATTGGAATGTACAAGTATATACAATTTTTTATTGTATGTACAAGTATGATATACAATTTTTATTGTATGTACAAGTATGATATACAATTTTTGATCGTATGTACCTATATTGAATGTTAAAATTTTAATATATATGTGCATTTCTTTTAAGTGAGATGTACCAAATTTTAAAATGGTATGTAATTAAGTGTAGAAATTTAAAAAAGAGTATATAGGGACTGATTTGATTTTTTTTATATGACAGGTAAATAAGAAAAGTTAAAGAAAGTGGCTTGGTTTTGTTGCAAGGAAATATAGGGGCATATTTGTACAATAGGTGATTATAAAATGTGTAAAATGTGTAATAAGACGGTATAATATTTACATGGACCTCAATCCTTGCTTATGGAAGTTATTAGTTGATACCATAGCTAAGTAATTAGTTGCATGCCTCCATTCACATAATATGCGCGATGATATCTACTCGGTCCCTTCCATTTTATTTGTTGATATTTCTCGAATTAAAAAAAATTATTAAATAACAATAAATATGTGTGTAATGCGTCGTTTTATATATATATATATATATATATATATATGCACTTACATAATTATTTAATACTACATATTACAAAGATAAATATTAAAGCAAAATTGAAATATAACATTTAATTCTCCTAAATATGTACCAAATTCTTCTTTAAAATGAGAACATCTTTGAATGAAAATTCTTCAAAGATGAATGAAAATATTATAGTGCTAATGAGAACAAAAGATGACCTATAACTCAATTTTCTCTTTTAAATAAAGTAATTATTGTTTATTTTAATTAATTTTTTTTCTATAATTGTCTCTCCTCAATTACTCTTTTATGATACAACTAACAATTTTGTTTTGTCTCATTTTTTATAAATTAAAATACAACACCAGTCATAGTAAAAATAATTTTTCTTTCAACATATACGTGCATATAGAAAAAGTAAAATTTTATTCCTATTCATACTGAAGAACTAGAATCAAAGGTCACCTAAGAACTCATTAATTGCTTTAAAAAATTTAAACACCTATTGAGAACGCAGTATATAATTTCTGAAGAATGTATTCATGAACAAATATATTGAGGTTGTGTTTGGATGGAAGGATTTGAGCTATAAAATTTAATTCCATTCCACTTATTTGGGTAAAATATTCAAATGAATGAGTTTCAAATTCTTAGCTCTTATTCTAGTTCAAAATGAAGTAATTTCAAATACCTAGCAAAATTTAGTCATTTGAAATCTATGAATTTGAGAATACATCCATTTCAAATATTGATTACATTTCACCAAAACCCCTAAATTGATTGCCAATTTCAAAATGTGCGTATTCATTCTAAATTTCTGTATAAGCAGCTATGGGTCCAAATCCAACGCATAACCTTGGCTTGGTATTTAGACAATTTAGCCCTGCTGATCATGGGTTGTACGTTCATCGTATTTAGACAAACTCTGCATGGTTTTGCTTATCTTTTTCCATCCTCTTTTCCGCATGTTTTGATATAATTTTCTTCGGCCTCTTCTTGATCTTAATATAATTTTCTTTCTTCTTAAAAAACAAATCTATGGTAAGGCATGTGTTGAAAATTGATTTTTTTAGTTCAAATTATTCTTTTAGCAAATACTTAATTTTTTTTTTAAATTGATAAAAATATTCAATTTTGAAACACTGTTATATTTTAGTACGTACAATAATCATTTTTAAATAGTATAATCATGCTCAAACACGCTATGTATATAAAGCAATTGATTACTGAATTATATTGTGTTACTAGCTAGGTAGTTGTTGATCCATGTTATTGTAGTGATATTAAATTACTATATATATCATTTTTCCATAAAGACTATTACCCTTCCAATTAACATCATAATAAATGTCAGTCATATTCGTCATCAAGTTCAAGTAGCTACAAACCCTATTAGGCTATTATTGTTGAAAAAAAAAATCTGTTCTCCCCAATTCAATTTTTATGATTTTTCTAGTATGATTTTTTTAAGATGTTCTAAATTTTTGCGAATTATGTGATACTTTACAAATTTCAAAACCACTTCGCCCTATCATTTAGAATAAGAACAAAGTCATTTCAAAATCTTTATTAAAGTATCAATTTGAATACCTCCATAGTGTAATGTTTAAAAATAGAGACATTTTTTTTTTTTTTTTTTTTTTACAAAAAGTTACCATTAAACACATTATATTAGAACATTCGTATTTATATATTATAGTACATTCTTGAGAATGTAGGTGCAGCTTATACCAATAGTTATTAGTAGGCAAAAACTTGTATGAGACCGTCTCATAATATGAGACCGATCAAATTAAAAAAAGTGATAGGGTTATAATTAAATGTGATAGTATTTTTAAAGAAAAGTGATAAGTCACTTTTAACAAATATATTATCACTTTTTGTTTAAATTTTATCACTTTTTAAAAGTGACAACTTTTTAATTAATAAGTGACACGTTTTAAGTTAAAAGTGGATCAAATATTATTGGTCTCATACTATGAGACGGTCTCACACAAGACTTACTCTTATTAGTATTAGTTCTTTACAAGCAATAAAATTAATTTCTACAGCAACAATGTTAGTTTTCACAAAATAATAATATTAATAGTATATTGTGCATAAGATGCATAATTTTTTTATTTTGCATTTTTTAAAAAATTTGGAGCCCATTTTGACACCACAGGGCCCTGATAGACACTAATAATTATTTTTAACTCAAGATAAATAAAATTAATCAAAACTTAAAATTATACCAAAAGTTCTCAGGAGAAAAAAAAAAGTCAGAAAAGATAATGATATTGATATAAAGTTAAAAAAAATAAAATAATAATAATAAATAGACCCGGCGAGATATATTATAGGGCCTCTACTTTCTTGCGGGCCAACCTTTAGTTTAGTCGAGCAATATTTGGATTAGATATGGGCCAGGTTAAATACGTCCGTCTATACGCTTCATCTATAAAATATTTGGAAAAATAATTCAAAAATTTAACAACTTTCATTTTTTTTTAAATGTGTACGTTTTTACTTCTGAATATTTTTTCAGTGTGGTGTATTCACAAAAATCAGTGATTATTTAACCTGAGACATTAGTTCTTATATGGCTCATTAACCTCAAGCAAACCCATTGTACTACAGTATTTATTTTACAACATAAAATAAAATGTAGTGCAGTAGTTATTCCTCTACTAAAGTCTACACAACTGTGTTTTATAGTTTTAACAGAGACAACTTGATGTGAATTTAAATTCACATGATTTTTTTTAATATCATTGTTATATATATACATTATCACTATTATTTATATGCACAAACACTTTTGTACCTAAAAATATCACTATTTTAAAATCAACCAATTGTTTGAAATAAGTCACCCAATTGTCACTGGAGAGCTACTCTTTAAAAAATTAAATGAACCGAATCTAGCTAATGAACTCTTTTCAGAAATATGTCACCCAAAAAAGAGACAAGACAAGAGAATTACCCCAAAATATTAATATTATTATTAATACATCCAAGCTAAAGCATGTGCTAGCCTTAGCTGTTGAGTGGTGACTGATCTAGAAAACGAGCTGTTAAAGTGGACACCACCACCATTTCCAATAATTTCAGCTACTACATTCAACCACTCTTTCCAATATCCAAAGGAAAATTGATTATGAGGTCTACAAGATGTGATGCCTCTTTTGTTTTTGTAAAATAATTATTTTGTGAAGCAAATCTCAAACACATGTACAGAGATTAGAAGTAAAGAATTCATACGCTTGTGATTTCTCAGGCAGGAAAGAGGTGACAAAGCTTTACAAATGACAACAAATTTGTGTGATAGAATTTGGTCCTACAATATGCCTTAAATTCAACAAACCCTGTTTCTACCAAAACACTACATAACATACCTCAGTATCCACCCATTCATCAACTCCACAAAGTGCCCCACATTTTATCCACATGATCCCATGCATCTCGAACCGATCGTTTCAATCAATCGACAAAGCTCCCATACCAGAATTATTGGTCACCCTCTTCTTCATACTTCTCCATAACCATAACCATAACTTAAGGACAATCTTAAATGATACCAATATTAACTAGAAGAAATCGAATTCTAGATATTTATCGCTTTTCTGATCCGCCACATCAGCAGCAGCAGTCTTTTCGTTAGCTGGTGCTGCTGCTGGTGGTGCTGGGACGGGTATCCGCTCGTAGTCAACAGGTTTTGGGATATCCGGAGGGGTGGCACAGCGTATCAGAGCCCAGTTCACTCCTTCAAAGAAAGGGTGTTGCTTTACTTCAGTTGCACCTCTCTTATATGCCAGCCTGTGTTGAGGCTCTTTTACAAGTAAGCCCCTGATCAAATCCCTAGCAGCAAAGCTGACAACAGGCGATTCTGGAAACCGGAGGGGCTGTCCAACCACGTTGAATAATGTGGCCCTGTTACCCGACCCTTTGAATGGAGTTTTACCAAATAAAAGTTCATATAGAAAGATCCCAAACGTCCACCAATCGACTGCACTTCCATGCCCTTCGCCTTTGATGATCTCGGGAGCCAGATATTCGTGCGTTCCAACGAATGACATCGATCGAGCATTGCTTGGCTCAGCCATCAGCTCCGGCAATGGCCTAACCTGGTTTCCAATTTCATTTTTGGGTTTTCTGTCTTTCTTCGATTTGCTTGAAAAGAAACGAGGAGTGAAGCACGATGTTGGAACAACGCATGATGGCTGAATGCAGGCGGGTGGTGCAATGCATGCCGGCTGGGCGCAGTATACGGGATTATTCTTGTGCTGGGGATCTGAATTGAAAGATGAGGTCTTGACTAGAGTTGGACTAACAGCACAACGTAGTGAAAGATCGAAGTCTGAAAGCATTATGTGTCCATCTTCCCTGACTAGGACGTTTTCTGGCTTAAGATCACGATAAACGATCCCAAGCATGTGCAGGTACTCCAGGGAAAGCAGCACCTCTGCAACATAAAATCTGTCACAAGGAAAATGAGAAAAGATAAATACAAGACAAGGTTCGATAGTCATAACCTCAAACACGAATAGCAGCTTATTTTGGCTATGAAGTATAAAGGGCTACATTTTTTAAGACATTATAAAAGCAACAAACAATGTGAAAGTTTCAAAGGTTTCCCGTCCCTCATTAAACCGTCATTAATACAGAACAGATCTGCACATGTACTAATGAAAGACTCGCTGATGACAACATGATGAAAGTAGCATGTTATGAAACTATCCCACTCCCAAATATAAACAGAAGCAAATAATAAAGAGAGTTAGTGTGCAGTCAACTTACACCGGAAAATATGCACACAAGTAAAACTAGACAAATGATCGGAAAGTCAGATTCAACTGACAGAGAGAGGTAGGTAAATTACAGCAATTACTCAAGACACTCAAAAGCAATAGACATATCAAAACTCTGATACTTCAGAGACTCATAAGGGTTTTGTTAATGGCTAGAAGACACTTCCTGGTCTTATGATGCAAGGTATTTCTAAAGCACAAGTTGGTCTAAAGATATCTAGAAAAAAAATACTGAATGAAATGCACAAATTAGGAGAAATAGACCTGCAAGTAAACCTTCTAGAGCAGGACCGTATAATGCTCAAAGAATTCAAGCAACTTCCATATAAATTTAAGCTCACATATGGTTATAATAAAACTTACTTGACTGCCTGTTCTGAGAAATATTTTCCTGCCTGTTTCTGTCTGAGAGTGTGCAGGTCTCCTCCAGGGCAGAACTCCATAACCAAACATGAAAATTTATCAGTCTCGAAATGGTTGTAGAGTGTAGGAAGGAAGGGATGGTCAAGGGACTGTAGGATCTCCCGTTCTGTCTGAGCACGAAGAAGCTTCTTACGACTTGCTAAAGATCCCTTGTCCATAACTTTCATTGCAAAGTAGCACTTTGTTCCACTCAACTCAGCAAGATAAACACTTCCAATATCTCCACAGCCCAGTCTTTTCAGCAACCTGAAATGGCTCAATCCTAAGGCCCCGTCTCTAGATCGTATAGCTTGGATGGCTTCCCACCGCACATCATTTGCTTTATGGGGCTTGTTGATACTGCTACTGAAGCTGCTACAACTGCTCTCATCGCTCACATCACTGGCGGTGCTCTCTCTGCATACACTGTTCTTTCCACTCTCAACATCAGCTCGATCGCTTATTTTAGCACTCCCACTTGTTTTTGCATGGCTATTGGCCACATCACTGACCTTTGCTGAAACTGAGCTGTTCTTGACACTGCTCGGTTCAGATGTTTTCTTTTCTTGATTAACTGAAGTTTCCAGGGAGCTCCTAACCTCATGTGCATCATCTAGAGTTGTGGACACTTTCTCAGATCTGGTTGAACAAATTTTGGAATTTGAATCACTTAGATTAGTTGAAGATAGTTTGGACACAACATCTTCTATAGGGATTTCAACAGGTTCTTCTGATTGTTCTGGTTTAACGAGCTTGGGTTTGTTGGTCTTTAAGACCTGGGAAGGTAAAGATTTGAGATCATGTGCCTTGATTGCATGATGAGAACCAATAGCTTTGTGTTGCAGTCCCAAGGGAGCCCTAGAATCAGTCTTTGAAGCCATCACTGAAGCAACACCCTGCTTAGATCCAACTAACAACGTCCATGGTAATCACTCGAGCATTCAATCTCCAATTCCGCGAAACCAGACCCTGTCGATTGAAATCAACAATAAGTAACCTCTTACAAGAACTACAGCAGGAAGTTTGTTTAGTTCGTTAAACAAATTTAACAGCCTTAAAGTAAAAGAAGTCACGTTTTGGCAAGCAGAAAAGCATAATAAGTTCATAATCAAGTTGAAACATCCAAATAAAGTGAGATTGTGCCATAATAAAGAGCAAAGATCCCTACGAAACATAGAAATTCAATATATAAACTAACAATGGACAAATTCAGATAACCAAATAGCTCCATAGTACCAATTTACAAATAAACAACCAAACCAGAGAATGAATCTAAATCAAAAGTACCAAGCCATACTCCCACATATTCAAAAGCTCCAGAACAAATCTGCACAGAGCTTTATCAAACATCAAATGCAAAAGCAAATGAAAAGAAAATTATCAAAAGGATGCTAGGAAAGAGATGAGAATGATGGCACAATTAGAGAATGCTAGTCAATCGCACAACTCTGCACAGACACTTTTCTCCCCAGAAAAAGAGGCTTTAACAACACTAAAAAAATTCAAAACCATTCCCAGCAAACCTGAAAAGAGGAACCTAGAAAATAATATTCATATAGGGAATCAAGGACCACCAAGAAAAAAGCTCAAGAGGCACTGAATCAAGTCAGCTCCTGACAAATGCAGCAGTTTTCTTATGATGGCATGCGTTATTTTAAATTAAAAAACACAATTCACCCCACACAAAATTCATGTGAAAAAACAATAGCTCACAAATCAGATCTCGATCACAAATTCACCTTCAAAACAAAACAAAAAAACACACCGCAGATCCAAATTATCAGACGAAACGCCCAAAAGATAAAGAAAATCACCTTAATTTGCAATGATCAGAAGCTCTTTCAGGTTTGGCAATTACAGGGCTTATTCCTTGTTGTTGGCTGCTGTGTGCTTGTGAGCTGTGGCAACAATTAACAAGTGGAGGAGAGAGAAAGTAAGAGAGAGAGGGAGAGAAGGAGATTATGAATATAGATGCTTGATGCTTGGATTTAATAAAAGGGTACTGCCACATCTGCACATTTTATTAGGAGAATCATAACTGGGATTGGAGGGTTTGCTGCGGTCAAACTGGAAAAGCAAATCAAAATTACACCATTAACCAATCAATTCTCTTTTTCTTTTTTATAATAATCGGATAATAAAAAGTTAAATGCCCTGGTTATTACTCCTTATCTTCATTTAACACTTTTACCAATCATTTAATTAAATAACGCTCTTTTAAGACTCTCAAAATTCTTACTCAATCCATCCATTTTTTTTTTTGACGGGACTCAATCCATCCATTAAAACTGGATAAAGTGCATAGTGGAAATGATTAACAGTTTTATACATTTAGGCTGCATTCGGTGGTAGAGATGTTAAACGGGCTAGCCCTAATCCTATAGAGTCTGCCCTAACGGGCTTCGGACTAAACGGGCTAGGGCCTTATTCAGTTCACTCTTAACGGACTTTAATAATTAAGACCTAACCCTAGCGGACTTCGGTCAAAACGGGCCACAAACGGGTTATGTCGAAAAAAAAATTCAACACAAAATTTAAAATAGTGGCAATAGAATGTTAATGAATTTAAACATTGTTCATAAATTAATTAAAATTATAAAAACAATTCAACGTAATTATAAAAATTCAAACATCAATATTTAAAAAGTACAAAACACCAACACGTAATAGTTCAAACATCAACACGGCTAATTTTCAATTTATTGCAGTATTATAATTACAAAAAATTCACTCAATCATACTTGTAATAATTCAGCTCACTACCATGCATGTCATACCAAAAAAATAATAATTTAATCGGAATGATACTAATAAATTGAATCTCCAAGAAACAAAAGAATATACAATATTAGCAGCAAATTAGCTAAAATGTTCATCTAATTGGACACTTGTGTATCTAAGTACAACTAGTACATGGATGGAAGAACCTAAAAAAGGAACTAAAAATAAAATAACACTAAAATTGATGAATTGAAAAATGTGAGTATATATATATTAATACTTTAATTGTAATAAATAATTAATACACTTATTATATAATATAAATAATTAAAAAAAAAAAATATATATATATATATATAACCCGGGCTAGCCCGGCGGGCTAATAGGGCCGGGCCAAAAAGGCCGTGATTTAAACGGGCCCCTTAAACCATAGCCCTAACCCTGCATTTTTTAGGGTTAAACGGGCCGGCCCTATTAGCCCGGCCCGGATTAACATCTCTACTTGGTAGGGCATATAAGCCCATATTATGGGGTGTTGTATAATTAATATTCTGCTTGGTAGGTCATACTAAAATAATATCGACCCGTTTTTTATATGCCCGACCCTGTAAAATAGTAAGGCGTAATACCTCCAAAGCACTATTCACCTTTACAAAATTAATTCGGTCCGAAAGGTCGTACTATTTTATTATTGGTTTGTCACACGGACCGCCGCCACCGCCACCGGACCGCCGGAGATCCGCCGTCCGCCGCCGCCGGAGCGTCGCCGAAGGCTGCCGGACCACCACTATTCCTAATTTTTATTTTTTTTATTACTTCCTAACAAGTAAGTATAAGAATTTTGCATAAATTAGTAGGACCTTTCTTATATGTCCTACCAAGCAATTTTATATGACTTTTCTATATTAAATTTGTACCCCTTATTAAAATTAATACTCCCTACCAAGTGGAGCCTTAACTATTAGTTATTTTACTGATGGATAAAAAGATATTAATTGTTTAATGGAATGATATTAGTTGTTTATACTAAAAATATTAATTAATTACACTAAAAAATTATAAAGTGGTTCATGTATAAACCTATTTCACTCTACACATATTCTTAAAATTGTGCTCATTTTAGAGATGGACACCATTCTTTAAAAAATAAAAAATATTATATGGTCCATTTATGAATACATTTTTTTTTTTGTGAGGATGATAAGATTTATAAAAGGAATGAACATATTTTTCGTGAACAAACATAAAACAAGCAAACATACTTTTAGTTGACTGAAATAATATTAATTTGTTAAATTTTTATACTCCTTCCGTCCACCAAAAATATGTTCACTTTCCTTATTTGTCTATCTATCAAAAGTATGTCCATTTCTTATTTGTCAACAATTGTTTTAACTTTACACAAAAAAATACTCCCTAGAAGACATTGCGGGGTTAACTTTTTAAAAGAAAAATAATGTGAGTTAACTTGTAGTATGTAACTTGATAAAATAGTTTTTTTATGAAAGTGTATTGTTCACTATTAGTGAATAAAAAAAAAGTTGTGTAATTATTAGTAGATTGAGATGCAACTTTGAGACCTCCGTTCACAATAAATAGTGAGACCTGCAATGTCTTCTGGGACGGATGTAGTAATTATTTTATTCATACTTTACTTTTACTTTATTTTTTTATCTATTTTTTTATAAAATATGTTTCCAAATAATTGAGCACATTTTTTGTGAATGAAGGAAATACTTCGTTTTTTTTTTAATTGCATCACGTTATTCAAATCCTTATTTCTTTTTATTTGTCACTATGTTTTACAAATGCAAATTTATTATATTTTTCAGTACAAAATACTCCTAGTATTTATTGCAACCTATAGATATTTAGTAAGTATAAAAATCTTTCGATATCCTAATTAATAAGAAAATTAGATGGGTTTTTATGGTAAAATGAGCGAAAACTTGAGGGAGAAAGAAGTATAAATAAATTGATATAATTAAATGAATATGCATTTAGTAATATTTATCCTCATATTATCTTGGGGAGTGTGCGTCATGTGTAATGTGAAACTATATTCATTTTCCCCCCGATATTTATGTTTTATTTTTCCATTTACGCATTTCTTTTTCTTTTTTCATTCAACCATAATTGTCCAAAAACGGTAGGACTGCTCTAACTGACCTGTCCCATATGCAATGGATATAATTGATTTATATTATGATAATATATATTTTGCATACAAAATATTATACGAGTCTTATCTTATGAAGTTTGATAAATTAAGTTGGACGTGGCTTCTCAATAAATTTAAGTGGAGCTTTCATATGAAATTTATTCATAATATAAAATTAATATAGTTATATTTATTTAATATTGATATTATTATTTTTACAAATTAATGTTCATAATATTTTATATTATGATATTAATTTATAAATAATATAATATCACAAGATGAATATTTTAATATTTGTGAATGAATATAATGATATTAATCTTATATCATGCATAAATTTTACAAAAATATTTGGATAAATTTAAATATTTACAATCGGAATGAATATTCAATATGTATTTTTAATCATCATAAAATATCTGAACTTCAATTTATATTATATCTTGTATGCTTTATATTCATTATTGTCCGTTATGTTCTTTTCATTATTAGGGTGTTCATATCCTCTATTCGGGCTTGGCCGTTATTTAGTTATTAACTTATTCATTTTAATATTTAATAAAAAAATATAAATATACTTCTTGATCACCACATAGTATTGCACCGGTATATATTTGGTTGTGCTTGGATGGAGGGACTTGAGCTATAAATTTAAATTCACTTTATTGCACTCAATTTTAAATACCTAATAAAATTAAGTAATTTAAAATCAATATATTTTCAAACCTATTCATTTTCAAATCCATTGCATTTCAAATGACTTTATTCAAATATTCATAGAATTTAATTATGTCATATGTCATGTTTAAATAATTTTAAAATAAGCTGTAAATCAATTTTTGTGTTTAATTTTTTATAGACAATTTCAATTTTGTAGGAAAATTTTAATTTCCTGTGGTGATTTTTCTCACAATCATTTAACAAATTTAGATAGTATAATATCATAATTCATATAGTTTTGAGATCGATTCATTAATATTTTTTCACGTATCCACTAACTTAAATTACATTTTCTTTAAATATTAATTGAACAATATTAACCCTCGTATCAATTTTTTTTTTTAATTTCAAATGGCACGTGCATCCTATAACCATGAATTTCCTTCTCAAAAAAGAATTTAACATTTTAGATCGTTTATTCTAACTAAGTAACTATAAGAAAATATAAAATTGTATAGGGAAATTGCAAATATGGCTACAAAATTTCCAAAAAAAAAAAATCGTAATGGGGATTACTTAGGGTGTGTTTGTTTTCGGCTTACGAAGTCCGGATGAGGGATGGGCCTGTTGGAGTTATACGTGGAAGTATGCTTTTACTTTGTATAACTCGTGTATCAAACACTCGTTTTATGAGAATAATTCTTTTATCACATTTGCTTTAGTTATGATTGAATGTTGAATTTCTATTGCAAACCGTTCAATATATAGTACATGTTACATTGTAGTTAATGTGGTGATACCCGATCACGGAAGACAACATTAACAGTTTACTTGTAACTAAACGTACATTTTCACGGCCTAGGTGGAATTGAACAATCCGCCGTGAAAAGTCAATGTGTAAGGCTCAGATTGGTCTGTCTTGACTAAGAGATTGCACTAGCACATTTAGTATGTGTTGAAGAGGACCTACAGCGAGGATAAATTCTTCTGTTCTGAAAGGTGAAGAATTAGACCTCAGTGGTTGTTGATTTCTTAATCTCCGTCACTTAAATAGGACCGTGTGTGCTTAATGGGTACTGCTTTGATTCATGTTGGGTGAGAATCATTGTGACTTCGAACTTTGTGTCTTGGGCAGTAATTTTAATCATACGACGGTTGCTAAGATTTAATACGGAGAAACGCGTGCGAGTACGGCTCGTGTGATTAGTCCCCTTGGTGGGCTCAGAAGTTTTATTGTACCAAATCTTGCAAGTGAAGAATTAGTTTCTTCGGTACGAATAATAATGTTGAGCTGTCTTTACTCCAAGGTGAAAGATGTTAATTAATTTAGAGCTATTCAGAAGCTTAATTAATTAATGGACTTGATAATCTTAAACGTGGGAAATAATAACCGGGAGCCCATATTATCGTAATATGGATTAAGATGGATAGTGCAATATTAATTTATTAGTGGTAATAATTAATATTAATGGGCTGAATTATATTGGGGCTCAATATTGAAATTCAGAAGTCCATTGGGAGGTCCAATCTTAATTCTCCTTAAGGCCCTTGACTTGAACCGAAAATACTAGCTTTCTACTAGTAGCTACCCCGCAAGAGCACGGGTTCACTGTAGTATGGGCAAGTATAGGGACCAAGTATTATCGAACCCAAAGGATGGTGTATATGCAAATAGATCCCTGAAGATCTACGCGTCGTAGTTAATATGAGTGTAATGTTTTTGGGTTTTTGAAAAATTAATTAAAAGACTAAAATAAACTAATTAACTAAAGAATGAAAAAGAACGAATTAACTACGGTTTGTTTTCTAATGAGAGATGGTGATGCTTAGGATTGGAATCCCTACGTATACTAACGGAGCAGGTACATAATCAAAATAACTGTGACACACAAGAATTAACCTAAGTCTAAGAATGCAAGGTGAAAGCTCAAGATTCTAAACCCTAATACTTTACCCTAACACTCGACTTCACTAATCTACTAACAAGTTAATAGATTGTGCTCAATTAATGAGACCCTAATTTAACTAAGGTGATGCGGTCGTCCTCCTTCGCTAAACCGGTAAATGAATTAACCTTTCCTACACCTTCTCGTTAAGACTACTAATTGTTATTGAGTGATGCGGTCGTCCTCTCTCTAACACTTTCGTACTAAATTCAAAGGTAAAGTTCAGATTAATTATAAGAATTCATTAATCAAGAGAATTAAAACTAACGTCACGAATTACCCTAATTACTTACCCACATCCTACTTCTACGAGTTCATCCTACCCTAAGCATACAAGGGTTTTAGCCGGACATGGTTTTAACAAACATAAAAGTAATAGAAGAAACGACGAACATAAACATAATGAATTGCACGAAGAAAATACGAAACATGAACTAGGGTTTTAAAAGAAAGTAAATACGAAGAACTGAAATTTGAATTGATAAAAACGAAGTTTAAAGCGTTAAAAGTAATCGAGCTAATTAAAAGACACTAAGAAAGAAAAGAAACTAAGAATTTGTATGCAAAACCTCAAAAAAACGTAAAATAAAGCTTGCTCCTCTTCTTCCTCTCCAAAAACTAAGTCTAAAATTATTTCTAAAGTTCGGGGATTCTTCAAAACGTGTTTGGAAGAGGTATATATAGGCACGGGTCGAAACGGGAGTTAATGGGCCGAAAATACGCATCCGGAGGCAAAAATCCGAGGTTGCTCGAGCAAAACGCTCGAGCGGTCCCGCTCGAGCAGTGTAGCTCGAATGACACAATCGCTCGAGCGGTTCCGCTCGAGCCGGTCGAGCGTTGAAATCACTCTGTATGTTTTGGGCGCTCGAGCAATTCGCTCGAGCGCAAGAAAGGTTCTGTACGTTTAGGCGCTCGAGCAATGCGCTCGAGCGGTGGCGCTCGACCTAGTTACTCGAGTGACTTCTAACTCCTCCCAACTGATACTTTTCCTCGTCTGCACTAATATCAATCGTATTTCTTCAATACCTTCTCATCCGGGCATCCGTTTGAGTCGATTCAAAGTCCTACGAACTCCGTTTTTCATCCTCTATTCACCTATGAGCATCAAAGAGACAAATTTATCAACGTATAGAAATAATGCTCAATTGACTCTAAATACTCTATAAACTCGACCAAGATTGGGGTATTTCAAGCTACGAATCATGACAATTTCACGCCTAATCAACCCCCCCAAACTTACCATATTGCTTGTCCCCAAGCAATGAAATAATAAGTCAAGTGAAATTGTTAGGAATGAGTAAAAAAAAAATCAATCATGCAAGCTAATGAACTCAAGCTTCAAAAGTCAATCACACGTATACTCACTCACTTTCTTTTATCGTACTCATGCAACAATAATAAGAAACACCAAGATCAAGCATGGATGTGCACTCAACGATGTGTTTCGCTCCCTCACAAGTGTATAACAATGATCAAGGGACTCACTCAAACAATCAATCACACAAATTGGCAGCCATAGGCTTGTAAGTACTCTCAACTCCGACCATACTCTAGAAATCAATGCCGAATCAAAAAGGACTTTTCTCAAGGTTGTAATGTAGGCTCTTTGGTCAGGTGGGATAACAATTTGGGTAAAGTGACTAAAGTGAATGGAGAATAGAAAATCAAACTTTTGCACTTCGAGACTAGGAACAGACTACTTCAAACATATTCAATCAACACTCTTTCAATTCCACTTCTCTCAACACTTCAATTTTTTTTTCCTTTCTCACTCTTTCACTTTTTTTTTTCAATCACTTCATTTTTTTTTTCTTTTTCGCACAACACATATGAGCTCATTTTTTTTCTTTTGCTCATTCTCAAATTTTTTTCTTTATTTCCCACAACTCAAATCTCATCACCTTCTTCTCATATTCACTCAACAAATAACCTTTTTCAACTCAATTCACTCCCTTCACATTCACACTTTCCTATTCTCCACTCAAATTGGGATAAAAAGGCTTAGGAGTTGGAATAGTGTTCATATGTGTTAGCAAATAAAATAGGCTTTAGGCTCAAAGGGGCTAACAAGGGATCAATGTCATTGGTAAGGAAAATTTTGGCTAAGTGACTCAATAAAAACAAAGATGGCCTAAGATCACATTCGGCATATCAAACTAGATACAATCAAGGAGCAAGAGCACACACAAGTTCTAGCATTCTCTAAGGTGACGATTCACTCACAAACGAAGAGATTAAATCATGCATTTAAATCTCGTAAGGCTCAACTCTCACGGTTTTCACATCCATGCTAGTCCTAGTGCATTCTCACTCTCATCACACAAGTACTCAAAAGAAAAATTCACAAGCATACAAGTTCTTTCTCAAATTAGCTCAAACTCAAACACTCACACAAAAGAATTTCTAACTCACCCTTACAACTCACTCTACTCATCAAATCATACTCAAAGATAGCAATCCACAAGCATAAGATGATTGATAGGAATGAAATATGCAATAGCGAGTCAAATCAAAATTACCCCAAGGAGTATCTCAAGACACCCAATAACTAACTCAACTCAAAGATAAGGGCGTGCATGCATGTGCAATGTAACAAGAAACAAATAAAAAAAAACTCCACCCCCCCAAACTTCGACCTTGCTTGAGGTCTAAGTTTGGGGTTGTGGGTTACCTCAATCGAACAATTCAGTTTCTCTCACTAGATTTGCACACTCCCTTGTCTCAAGTTGGTTCCTTCAATCTGAATAGCTCCATGATACCTTTACTCCTCCGAGACAAGCCTACAAGCAACTTACTCAAATACGAGGTTAAACATACGACTCAAAATACTCCCTAATAATATAAAAAGACACTAAAAATAAATGAAAGCAAATAAAAATGGGTTGCCTCCCA
Source organism: Ballota nigra (assembly GCA_947034835.1). NCBI lineage: Eukaryota > Viridiplantae > Streptophyta > Magnoliopsida > Lamiales > Lamiaceae > Ballota > Ballota nigra. The sequence continues at coordinate 29,112,989 of OX344730.1, forward strand.
TTCAGCGCTATTTTTAAGGTCCTCATGCCGGACCGTGCTCAAAGGAGCTTATGGGACATCATACTCAAATTTACCTCCCTCACTCTCATTAGAGTGGTATTTGAACTCATTTCCTTGATGCCCCATCATCATGAGCTCTTTTGCTCTTTTCTCATCCCCAAGTGTTATGGGTCTCAACTCCTTCTTGCCTCTATCTCGAGGAGTCTTACTAATCAATTTCTTGAGTTTGGACTTTTTCTTCTTAACTCCTCCTTTCCCTTCTAACTAGACCACGTCCACTTTCTTCACCTCTTCATCCTTCAACTTCTTCACTTTATCCCTATCAACATAATCAAGAACATAACGCTCATGGGTTAAATAATCACGTGAAGTACTAACAAAATCATGAGTATGAGAAAGATTAGGGATAGAAGGTGTGTCTTCAACACTAGGATTAATTGCATCCATGCAATACAAGCTCTCATCCTCCTTCGGGTGCTTCATGGCTTCGTATAGGGAGATCTTCACTTCTTGATCATCAACCTTCAATGTAATCTTCCCATTTGCCACGTCTAGCACCATCCCCGCCGTAGCTAAGAACGGTCTTCCCAAGATCAGGGGCACGTGCTCATCTTCCTCCATCTCTAGCACTACAAAGTCGGCTGAAAAAATGTGATCTCCAACTCTCACTAGGACGTCTTCAACCACCCCTTGAGGTCGAGTAATAGACCGATCGGCAAGTTGAAGCGTCATCATTGTGGGTTGAAGTTCACCACCTTCCAGCTTCTTGAAAAGCGACAAGGGCATGAGATTGATGCTTGCCCCTAGGTCGCACAACGCTCCCTTCTTAATCCCGTTCCCAATGTCACATAGGATTGTGAAGCTCCCGGGATCCTTCAGCTTCGGTGGAAGCGCCTTGTGCACTAATGCACTCACCTCGTGGTTCAGCTGCACCAACTTCGGCTCATCCACTCGCCGTCTTTTCGCGATCAAGTCCTTTAAAAACTTCGCATAGTGCGGCATCTGTTCCAAAGCATCATAAAAAGGAATGTTAATGTGAAGTTGTTTAAAAACATCAAGAAGTTTTGCAAATTTTTCATCAAGCTTCTTTTTCATGAAGCGCTGTGGATACGGGACGGGTATCACAGATTTGGGTACCCTCCATTCATCTCTTTCCGTTTCTTTCACTTTCTCCCTTGCTTCCTTTGCCTTTTTCCACTTAGGAACTCTTTCAACCTCCTCACTTTCCTTGCCCTTCTGGGACTCATCCTTGTCTTCATGCTTCTCAATCCCTTCACTTTCAATCCCCTTCTCAACTTGGGGCGTCTCAGAATCAGCAGGCATCTGAGGACCTTCATAGTTGGTTCAACTTCTAAGCTGAATCGCCTTGCACTGCTCTTTCGGGTTCCCCTCCGGCATTCTATTCACTGACTTTGCAATCTGGCTCTAAAGAAGTGAACCTTCGATTGTTCTCTTGTTGAGTTCTAGTCCACTCAACATTCATCTTTTGTAGCTCTTGATCACGATGATCACCCTTCTTATGCAACTCCTTCACATCGTACTCCAAGGATGACAACTGTTTGCTTCCTTCCTCCACCTTCTGAAGGACCGCTCTCAACATCTCCTCGGTTGATGCACCGCCTTCTCCACCTGGAGGTTTAGACCCCGGATCAACACCTGCAGGAACAGTAACACCAGCTTTTGGGTTAGCATAAGAAAAATTCTCATTTTTCCTCCATGTGTTTTGAGGAGGCTGCTGGCCTCCTTGATTCCCAAGTGTGTTCCTCCATTGATTTTGAAGTGGCTGAGGGCCTGGAGGCACAAATGGCTGACCATAAGAAGGTCTTCCATACTGATTACCACCTTGGTAGCCATTCTGATTGTAATATGGCCCTCCCATGTAATTGGCTACCTCTTGCTGTCCACTGGGCTGGTCTACTATCTCATTCTCTACTGCATGCTCTCCACCCAAACTCTTCCCCAACTCGAGGTTGTTGATCTTCTCCATCATGGCCATCAATAGCCTTCTCGTTCCTTCTCCCTCTTCAACCTGATGCACTCTTTGCAAATCTGCATCCACACCCCAAGCACCGGCATTCGTGACAATGTTGTCAACGATCTCTCTACACCTCTCTATGCCTTGATTGAGGAATGCTCCACCCGCACAGGCGTCTAAATGGTCTTGCCCCGCCTTGTTGGCACCACTATAGAAGAATGCCATAATGTCTCCCTCATTGTACCCGTGCTGCGGGCACTCAATCAGCATGTTTGAGTATCTCTCCCACGCTTGGCGTAAATCCTCTCCAGACTTCTGGCGAAAGGACGAGATCTCAATTCTAGCCTTGATTGTCCTAGATGGAGGGTAGAATCGCTCGAGGAACAGACGCTCGAGCTCGGCCCAAGTGGTTACACCTCCCCGAGGGAGCGTGTTATCGTACCACTCCTTGGCTATTCCCGTCAGTGAGAATGGGAACAGCCTAAGCCTCTTGGCATCTTCAGACATGCCATTGTAATTGAATGTGGAGGCTATCATGAGAAAACTCCTCAAGTGTGTATGAGGATTCTCCTTCCCGATCACCCCCTTGAACTGATTCTTGGTGAGCAACTTAAGGATTCCAGGGGAAATTGAAAAATTATTTGCCTCCACAGGTGGTAAGGCCACTCCATCGTAGTACCTCTGCGGTTGCGCTGCAAACCTCCCTCGAATCGCCATATTATGATCTACGTTCTGAGGAACGTGTTGAGGATTAGCAGCAGGTACTGGTACTTGTTGGGGTGGTGGTGGGTAAACAGGTGGTTGGTTGTAGACTGGGGGTGGAGGATACGGGTATGGTGGGTAAGGATAAGGTGGGTATGGGTAATGTTGGTATACTGGGTTGTTGAAAGGGTTATTTGGGTTTTGTGGGTAAGCAGGGTTTTGGTTATGAGGATTATGGACAAGGTTCTGAGCTGGGTTCCCTACGTTTTGTGTACCCGGGTTTAGGCTCTGGCTATCCCCTAATGGAATTTGATTCTGGCTACCACTAACTCCAGTGCCTTCAACTCGGTCTACTGCCTGATTGAAATCGTTGGTAGCATCGTCCAACTCATTATTGATATCCATTGGTTCCTTTCCTAAGTCGGCAGCGTTCATCCTTCTCAAGAAGGCTCGGTTCCTTCTGGCTATTGTCTCAGGGTCCAACGGTATTCTCTCTTCGCTCGTATTGCCTTGTGAGCGTGTTTTCATAAACCTGAAACACTAGTAGAAGGATCAAAACGCAACTGCCCAAGGAATGGAAATAAAAGTAAAAACAGAAAATAAATCACCCACTACTAACTACTAAGCTATCTACAAGTCCTATTCAAAAAGCATAAAACGCCATCCCCGGCAACGGCGCCATTGACTTGAACCGAAAATACTAGCTTTCTACTAGTAGCTACCCCGCAAGAGCACGGGTTCACTGTAGTATGGGCAAGTATAGGGACCAAGTATTATCGAACCCAAAGGATGGTGTATATGCGAATAGATCCCTGAAGATCTACGCGTCGTAGTTAATATGAGTGTAATGTTTTTGGGTTTTTGAAAAATTAATTAAAAGACTAAAATAAACTAATTAACTAAAGAATGAAAAAGAACGAATTAACTACGGTTTGTTTTCTAATGAGAGATGGTGATGCTTAGGATTGGATGGAATCAACCACCCCTACGAACTCCGTTTTTCGTCCTCTATTCACCTATGAGCATCAAAGAGACAAATTTATCAACGTATAGAAATAATGCTCAATTGACTCTAAATACTCTATAAACTCGACCAAGATTGGGGTATTTCAAGCTACGAATCATGACAATTTCACGCCTAATCAGCCCCTCAAGTAGCCCATTAAGTAGCCCAATAATGATAAGATGATTAAAATAAAAAGATAATATCTTGCTGATTTTTCTTTGAAATTTTCGAAAAAAGCATATTTAGGAGAGATTAGATTTTGTTGATTTTCTTGAAAAGATATTATGGAAGATAAGTATTCTTGGAATACAAGATTATCTCATATATTCAAGAAGATCCAAATCTTGGAATCAATCCTCATAATTTTCGAAAATTTCATGCTTATTTAGGAGTGTGAGATTTTTGTGGAATATTTTATTTTGGAGAAAAGAATATATGAGATATATTCAAGATTTCTTAGAGTCTAAGAAAAGATTTTCTCCAAGGCCCATATTTCTTATAATTTTCGGCCACCTCCATCTATAAATAGGGGATGATTATTTCATCCCCAAGTACATAATTCCATGTGTTGGAAAAATTAAGAAGCATAGATATTTTTCTTTTTCCTTAGTTTATTAAATTACTTGAAAGCATCTCCCACCGGTGATCAAGTGAGGTGAAAAGGGAAATACTTGAGAAGACTTTGGGTTGATAGAGCGAGATTACAATTGTCCCGTATATCCAAAGACCAATTCTACAAGAGGTACGTTAATCGCATATTTACTTGTTTATTCCGCCTAGTCAATATGTGAAATTAATTCAACATGCATGATGAAAATTAGTTGTTGGAATTATTATTTGAATTAATTAGGATTAATTCATGCTAGTAATAATTGTATTTAAATTCGTATTTAAATTTCATCCCGAATAGATTCCGGGCACCCCTATTTTCCCAACAGGGCCTCCCCCGTCCCGGCCACTTTTTGAATTTGCACATCCCATCCTCCATCCAAATACACATTCATCTCTATTATACATCTATACCCCTATTTTCACATAACTCAATATATATCACATCAACTCTATTTTTCACATCAAATATATATTTTATTAATATCTATCTTCTACTTTATAATACACCATAAATTAAATTAGTATAATATTTATTTTAATTGTTTACAAAAAATTCAATGAAAACATATTAATATTAAATATGCGTGAAATTAATTGCTATCTTCATTAATTAATTATGTCTACCATATAAATAAATTGAGAACATATTTTCTTGACATATCAAAAGACAAAACATGAGTATAAATATTAAAATTTACTTTAAATTAATATAAAATTCCTTTGTAGGCACGTCGCAGACAATCCCAACTATTTAAGAACGAAATTATTTTTATCAAAAAGCATAATGAAATATTTCGTAGATAAAAACATTATTATGAATTAATGAAATAATGATGAGAATGTTCAAATTTCACCCTATGTATTAGGATGATGCATGCTTCTAGTATATTAAATATATGTATGGTGTTGTTGAATTGTTTTAAGAATTCAATTTGTTTATTATGTTTAAAAATAATAAAAAATGTATGATTTCAATAAAATCAAATTAAATTGGTAATAATTGACATTTTCATGTCGGATAATTTCTTGTAATTTTAACCACGTTAATATCATTTTATTAATTCAATTGTTTTGTGTTTTAATTCAATTCAAATAAAATAATATAATTAAATAATTATATAATTATACATAATAATATTAATTATTTTATATTACAATTCAACAAAAATCATTCAATCATTACCTCTTTAATAAATAATAATATAATAATACATATCATTATTGATTTGACATAAAGCTTCATCCACCCCTACTATATCCAACCGAAAACAAACAAATGATTAATATTCATAGGATTTCTCTCATCCACTTTTTTTTCCCATCCGGATTTCCCCCATCCACCACAAGACGAAAACAAACGTGAGCTTACGAATTGCCTACAAAAATTTCTAAATGTACAAGCATCTTCCTTCCCCACCTACAAAAAGAATTTGTCTACGGAAATTCAGTAGGCAAATTGTGTTGTAGGTAACTTTTGTAGGCAAATGACTTGTAGGTAATTATACCTCTGAATTTTATTTCGTAAGCAAATTAATTTCGTAGACAAGTTGTTTCTAGGTTGAGAAATGTAGAACTTTCATAATTAGAAAATTTCGTAGACAATTCTTACTATGAACTTTTTTGTTAGAAAATATTTGTAGGCAATTTTTTTTATTTTTTTTAGTGTTGTATTACACTATTATTAATACATGGCATGAATTAAAGAAGTGATGACATACTAGTGCAAAGTAGGGTTGTAAAAAATCAAATAATTTTGGTTCGATTTGATATTTGTATTTGTATTCGAAATTCGGTATTCATATTCGAAATTTTATAATTCGAATTTGTGTACAAATAATTTTTTTGATTCGAGTAGTTATCAAATACAAATACAAAAACTATGATATTCGATATTCGTAAATATACGATTAAATATTCGGTTAAATATATAATAATAGATTAATAAATATAACTATTTATAAATTTAGGTCCATTATAATTATTTTAAGGGTATTAACCCTTTATAACTTCATCCAATAAGTGAGCTTTTAGGCAATCCTTAATTCCATATTTTAATTTAAAAGACATTTAACATAATATAATTATTAAAAAAACTTAACAAATAAAAAAAAAAAACTACAGGTTTACACTCTTAATTTAATTATTAAAGTGTTTTTCCATAAATTTGATAATTTTTTTTTATTTACTAACTTGATTATGTTATGCACGATTTCTGACCGGAAAAATCGATCGTTAAAATGTGGGTAGCTAATATTAGCGACCGCCTTTTGAAAACGGTCGCTAATCTGCGACCGTCTGGGCGGTCTCTAATATCAGCGACCGTCATAGGTCAGTTGCCCAAGGGGAATCGAACCCACGACCTCCGGGTAGCCCGAAAGAGGTGTGAACCACTAGGACACATGATATTATTGTTCGTTTATTTGCATTTAATTGTATATAACCTCAAATTGACTCTCGTTTTTTTAAAATTCAATCCTTTTGTTTCTAGTTCGTTCATATATATATATATTTACTAATTTTTTTATTAATTTTATAAATTTAATATATTAGACTATTCTAAATTATTAATTTATACTCCCTCCGTCCCAGAGGAATTTGCACCCCTGGGATGGCACACATATTAAGGAAAGTGATAAAGTAGTGGCATATGGGTAAATATGTGTATATTTATGTGAGTGTGCACGCAAATCGATGTTTCCTTTTTAGGTAGTGTGCAAATTCGTTTGGGACATCCAAAAAAGGAAAGTGTGCAAATTCGTCTGGGACGGAGGGAGTACGTTTTTATTTATTTAATTGTATATACTTCCAAATTGACTCCCGTTTTTTTAAAAATTCATCAAATTAATTCATTTTTATTTCTAATTCGTTTATATATATATTTAATAACTTTTTTTTATTAATTTTATAAATTTAATATTTTAGACTATTATAAATTATTAATTCATTCGTTTTTATACATTTAATTGTATATATTTCGAAATTGAGTCCCGTTTTTTTTAAATTCATCAAATTAATTCTTTTTTGTTTCTAATTCGTTTTTATCCAATTAATTGTATATAATTCGAAATTGACTACCGTTTATTTAACTTCATCAAATTACTAATTAAATGAAATATTGTTTAAAATTGTTCAAAAAACATAAATAAATTGTTCAAAAAACAAAAATAAATTGTTCAAAAAACATAAATAAAATTTTCAAATTCTCTATCTCTTCACGATCTTCTTCTGAATGATGGTTCACTGTTCCAATGATCCACCAAACCATCCCAGATCGATCGTCCTTCTGGTGCTCGATCCAACTCCACCCGCTCCCCATGCTCCCACCGCTTTTTCAGGCCGTAGAGAATGTTTTTGTACCGTTCTTGCGCTTTCACATAGAACAAGTCGTACATAACACTATCGTGGGCAGGATCCCAGACGCACCGCCTCTGCAATTAAATTAAAAATAGAATATTAACAAATAAATAAATTAAAAAATTCAAAGTTAAAATCACAATAAATAAAATTTTTATACCTTGAACTCATCAAAGTACTCTATCTTCTTTTGCTCGGGCACTTGTCTCCACGAGTGGGCACCATACTCAAACATGGTTATCTTAATGACCTGTGAGACGATTGAGCTAGTCTCATGGGCTAGAAGCATCCGGTGACAACAAATAAAAAATTCAAGTTAATATTAATATAATTAAAAATATACATAATTCATTAAAAAATACTTACCTGTTGTCGACTATGATGACACTGAGACGATTATCTTGAACTGGGTTCATCTGTAATAATTATAAATTCAACTAATTAAACATCTGTAAGCACATTAATTTTGCACCCAATTAAATGATGACATGTGTACGAATAAATATTAATATCAAAATAATTTATTATTTTATTTTGGGGATTTAAATAAATTAATTCTCAAATTAAATAATTAAATTTATTGATATTTAATATACATGTACAAACTTGCCAAAAATACGAGTCTGCAGTAATTAATACGGTTGACTTAATGCCCAAGAAAAAATCAAATCGTATCTTGCATGAAGAAGGAAAGAAATTAATGAGAATCAACTAAATCTGGAAATTGGCCTATATAAGCCCATCAAATCGACATCGGCCAATCATAAAGCGTCATGTGGCACCATAAAGAGGGAAAGTTTTCATCTCCTCACCCTATAAATAGGGTCCTTCATTCATTCATTTTACACACACATCCAGACAGGCAGAAGCACAAGGAATTCAGAAGTTCGAGAGCTTTTGAAGATTCAAAGCGTTCTTCGTCAAAGTCAAAGCGTTCTTCGTGGAAAGCGATCAGAAACGGCCTCCGATCCGAGATAAAGGTCCAGCACCCCTCCGATCCGGCGTTTCTCCTTGAAGATTCAAAGGCGTTCTCCGCTACTTCAAGACGTTCTTCGCGCAAGTCTACCATAAACGGCTCCCGATCCGAGATAAAGGTCCAGCACCCCTCCGATCCGGCGTTTCTCCTCGAAGATTCAAAGGACGTTCTTCATCAAATTCAAAGGCGTTCATCCCCCAAATCCAAAAAAAATAACATTTAATCCAAAATAAGGCGTTTCGCCCTTGGATTAACGTTATAAATTCAAAGATCAATCCCAAACGAAGATCAAGGCGAGGATTTCTCTCGAAGAACATCCAAGTCAAGGTCAACACCAAAGAGAAGAATCAGAGAACCAAATCTAGAGTTAGTCAACCCGCACACAAGTCTTTCGGTTTAATCTGAATAAATATAAATTGTAATCCTTTTTCGTGTTTATTATTTTTAATAAATTCGAGATTTGCGATTACAAATTTGGCACGCCCGGTGGGACCTACTCTACCTCTCATCTCTTCTCTCCTCAAGCAAGCTTAGGATTGTCGGAATGACTCCTCCACGCAAGATTATTTTACTAAGGACCAAAACCTCAACAGCTCCTAACGCCAACGTCATCACAAGAAGCATGTCGAAGAAGACGTCGGCACATGCCTCTTCAGAAGGAAGCCCCTCATCCGGGATAGTTATGAACAAGTCTCCCTACATCGGCGAAGATGAGGAAGTCAACTCTGCATGCTCTACCCCACACTCATCATCGGGCTCATCTTCAGACTCAAGCATAGCACCAGCCATGATGACGGATGCTTCAACTATTGATGAAAAGCTTGACAGCCTGATCAAGGCCATTGCGGGGCTTACGGAGCACGTGAAAATTCAGGACATCCAGATCGCCAGTCTGATGAATAGGGTAGGTGGCAGCGATGCAAGCCACGTCAAAGGAAAGCAAGTTGAGGAACACGACGAGGAAACCTCAACTCAACGTCAAGTTGGTGAAACCGCCAAGGAGCTACAAATCTCATCGAATGGAGGGATCCAACTCGACCAGCTCAAGGAGCTCATCTTGGAGACGGTGAAAGGAAAGATTGATGACACCTCCAAATCAACCTTCAGCTACACCAAACCTTACACGAAGAGGATTGATAGCTTGCGAATGCCAACCGGCTACCAACCTCCTAAGTTTCAACAGTTTGACGGCAAAGGAAATCCAAAGCAACACGTAGCTCACTTTATCGAAACTTGCAACAACGCCGGAACCTATGGAGATCATCTGGTCAAGCAATTTGTCCGCTCCTTAAAGGGAAATGCATTCGACTGGTACATCGACTTGGGGACCAACTCCATCGACAGTTGGGATCAAATGGAGCATGAGTTCCTAAACCGCTTCTATAGCACAATGAGGACTGTTAGCATGATCGAGCTAACCAACACCTGCCAAAAGAAAGATGAGCTTGTGATCGACTATATCAATCGATGGAGGAACTTGAGTCTGAATTACAAGGATCGACTTTCTGAGACTTCTGCAATTGAGATGTGCATCCAAGGCATGCAGTGGGGTCTCCGGTACATTCTTCAAGGAATTCAACCAAAGACCTTCGAAGATTTGGCTACAAGAGCTCATGACATGGAGCTAAGCATGGCCGCAAGTGGAGTTGAAGGACCACCAAGTCAAAAGTATCGCGACATGATATACGACAAGCCTTCAAGTAAGGAATACATAACGGACCTTTCCCGAGATAGGGGGCAAGGCGGGTTGAGTCTGAAAGATCTGCGACAAAAACAATATCCTTTCTTAGACTCTGACGTCTCGGGGATATTCGATGACTTGATGGATGCAAACCTTATCAAGTTGCCCAAGATGAAACGACCGGAGGAAGCTGGACGCACTGATGACCCAAAATATTGCAAGTACCACCGCTTAGTGGGCCACTCAATTGAAGATTGTTTTATCTTCAAAGAAAGGGTCATGCAATTAGTCAAGCAAGGAGACATAGTGCTCGAAGAGACTTTCTGAAGTTCTCCAAAGTCAAATAAAATGCTCCTTGACAAGAGTATAAACTGTCTGTGAAGCTCCTTGATACGAGCAGAAACTATCTCAAAATCCATCAAATCAAAGCTCCTTGACAAGAGCATAAAGTGTCTGTGAAGCTCCTCTGATATGAGCATAAACTGTCTAGAATTCTCCTTATATGAGATAAAATTGTCAGAAGCTCTCAAACCGGAGATCAAATTAAAGTCTCTCCAAATCAAATGAAGCTTCTTGATACGAGCGAAAACTATCTCAAAGCCAAATCAAGTTTCTTTAATGAAAGATAAAATTGTCTAAAGCTCTCAAGCTAAAGATCAAATTGAAGTCTCCCCAAGACAAATAAAATCTTCTTGATACGAGTCTAAACTATCAAACAAGTTCAAAGTATATCTCCCTGATACGAGTATAAACTATCAAACAAATTCAAATCAAATCTCCTTGACGCACGAGCTTAAACTGTATGTCACTCCTAGCCTACACGAGTATAAACTGTTTATGGCACCCCCAAATGAAATCAAATTCCCCTTGAACTACGTTATGACTTGATCCTTTTAGACCAAAGAGGTACGTAGGCAGCTTAGACATCTTCTAAGTTCAGTCATGATTCAAAAGTCCAAAAGTAAATGAGGGCGTAAAGATTTTCGTGCTCCGTTCACTCCAAGTCACAAATGACCGTGAACAAAGCACGAGGGGGCATTTGTAAGCACATTAATTTTGCACCCAATTAAATGATGACATGTGTACGAATAAATATTAATATCAAAATAATTTATTATTTTATTTTGGGGATTTAAATAAATTAATTCTCAAATTAAATAATTAAATTTATTGATATTTAATATACATGTACAAACTTGCCAAAAATACGAGTCTGCAGTAATTAATACGGTTGACTTAATGCCCAAGAAAAAATCAAATCGTATCTTGCATGAAGAAGGAAAGAAATTAATGAGAATCAACTAAATCTGGAAATTGGCCTATATAAGCCCATCAAATCGACATCGACCAATCATAAAGCGTCATGTGGCACCATAAAGAGGGAAAGTTTTCATCTCCTCACCCTATAAATAGGGTCCTTCATTCATTCATTTTACACACACATCCAGACAGGCAGAAGCACAAGGAATTCAGAAGTTCGAGAGCTTTTGAAGATTCAAAGCGTTCTTCGTCAAAGTCAAAGCGTTCTTCGTGGAAAGCGATCAGAAACGGCCTCCGATCCGAGATAAAGGTCCAGCACCCCTCCGATCCGGCGTTTCTCCTTGAAGATTCAAAGGCGTTCTCCGCTACTTCAAGACGTTCTTCGCGCAAGTCTACCATAAACGGCTCCCGATCCGAGATAAAGGTCCAGCACCCCTCCGATCCGGCGTTTCTCCTCGAAGATTCAAAGGACGTTCTTCATCAAATTCAAAGGCGTTCATCCCCCAAATCCAAAAAAAATAACATTTAATCCAAAATAAGGCGTTTCGCCCTTGGATTAACGTTATAAATTCAAAGATCAATCCCAAACGAAGATCAAGGCGAGGATTTCTCTCGAAGAACATCCAAGTCAAGGTCAACACCAAAGAGAAGAATCAGAGAACCAAATCTAGAGTTAGTCAACCCGCACACAAGTCTTTCGGTTTAATCCGAATAAATATAAATTGTAATCCTTTTTCGTGTTTATTATTTTTAATAAATTCGAGATTTGCGATTACAACATCAACTATAATATAACTATCCTACAAACATATATAATATTGTCTGAAAATTATAATATATAAATATAATCAACTATAACATATATAAACTATAATTTCAAATCAACTAATTAATGCATACCTATGTACATATACTACTAATTAATCAACTAAATTTCAACAACTAATTGGTGATAACATTATTAACATTAATATGCAAAATATATAAGTACGCCAAAATAAATAATATCAAACTCAAAATATATCATATTTTGATGTGGGTCTTGTAAAGAATACTGTTTTTAAAGTATATATAAGTAAGTTATTCATAATAAATAACAAAAGTAAATCGTGTGCAGGGCCGTTCCTAATACTGTATGTGACAATACAAATTTTTAAAAATAACATTTAAATATATATTGTACAAAAAATACCATTTGTATGCTTAAATTAAATGATGAATATTGTATGTGACAATATTACTATCAAATCAACAAATTTTAGTGAAACAACTAATACTTTCATCAATATAACCAAAATATAAAGAATTTTACGATAAAATTAGTTCACATTATATTATGACATTAGAAAATTTTACGATAAAACTAGTTCACATTATATATACAGTAAAAATTTATTAATATAAGCATATGACTCTGCTTTCCAAACGAGAACTAAAAATAAGAATTTTAGCCGTCTCAAAAGGGATCAAAACGTGAACCTAACAAAGTGAAATACAGTTATACACTCCTTGATCATACACTTATCTAATATATTTTTGTAAATTCTTTATATATATACACACATACACATAATTTTGGGCACCTAAAAATTCACAAAATAATAAATCATGAATTGCATGTATTAATAAAACCTACTAATATACGAGACTGAACTAACTAAAGAATCAAGTTCATTATATGCATTAGTCTTGTATTAATTATCTTAAATAAAATAGCTTGAAATAATTTACTTATTCACTCACTAAAATTCATAAAACAGAATTTAAAAATAATTTAAACGGTTAAAATTTTGAAAACTCACGGTTAATTATTATGTAGAAGGGCGGCGGCGGCGTTGGAAGCAGCGGCGGCGGCGCTGGAGTAGGAGGAAGAGTTTTATGAATATATGTAAAATGGCGTACGGAGGAGAAGATATTTATAATTTTTTAAAAATGATTAGCGACCGCCAAAAGCGGTCGCCAAATCCCGATATTTGGTCTTCTTGACGGAATCGGACGGTTCAGTTTGACCAATTTACGATTTGTGACCACTCCTGAGCGGTCGCTAAACTTCCCGTATTAATGATCCTCAACCATTACCAACCCGGGTCAAACGTTACAAATCTGCGACCGCCCTCTCTGCGGTCGCTGAGTTTTAATTTGAAATCAGCGACAACCTTGGCGGTCGCTTATCAGGCGGTAAAAAGTGTTGGTCAGTTTTGTCCGACTTTTGAGTTTTAGCGACCGCCCTGACGGTCGTAGGCGGTCGCTAATCCTTCGATTTAGCGATCGATTTTTGTGTCGGTCGCAAATCTTTTAAATTTGAGACCGGTGGTCTTAATTGGCCGCTAATACATTATTTAAAGACCGATTTGAAGGCGGTCGCTAATTTCGGTCGCTAAAACACGAGTTTTTTGTAGTGGAATATTGGCAAAGTATTATGTGAATAATACTTACAATAACTATTATAGTGACCAACAATTTACTAATATCTAACGAAGTGGTATAACTCAAGTGCTTAAAGTCCCACTACCTATGATACAAAGGTCATGGGTTCGAATCACAACTTTACTGATGCAAAATTCAAATACCTTATGTTGAAACAACTAGTACCTTTAGTGAGAATAACTAATACCACTTCAACTAATACCTTTAGTGAAAATAACTAAATATCCTTTGGAGCTGATACCTTTAGTGTAATTCACTTATACTTTTAGTTTAATTTAATAATACCCTTCAAATAAATTTTATTGTGAATATTGTTCACATAATACCTTCTCTTGAATATTATTTGTTTGGAACATGCTTGAGAAAAAAATCGATTCGAATATTCGACTCGGGTATTCGTATATTTTCTAATAATTCGATATGAGTTTCAAATTAAATATAAATCACATTTACTATTTAAAAAATATTCGATTCAAATTCGATATTCGAAATAATTTCACAAATATAAATTCAAACACAGTGGTATTCGACTCAATTCGATTCGTTTACATCCCTAGTGCAAAGACAATATAGAGAAACAATCATATACTAATGAAATACGAGATACAGGATCAAAGTGACATAGAGGATGTGTGCCGGTAATTCAACGAGCATCAATTATTTTGATGGCTAATCATAAATACAAGTATACAATAATGTTCGGTGGTGGTGAAAATTAAATGAGTTATTTTGTTGTCAATTTAATTGCGGTAGGTTTCATATCAATATTTATACAGAAGTGATCCCATACTAGTCCAAAGACAAGTAACCAAACAAGTCATTAAAATTCTTATAATAATTGATGTAGTATGATTCATGTTATTGAAGGCCAGTGGACCAGCCTTGACAACGAATGATGCATGGTTGAATGGATGTTATTATCCCACTTTTCCTTGCTAGACGTGGTTCCGTTACACCTCACTAAAAACATAGACCTAGCTACTTGTAACATCCTAAATTCTATATTTATTATCGCCTACCTATGTATTAGCATAAAATTATAGTTCAGAATAGCCATGGTACTCCATTAAATTAAAGTTTTTTTTTTTTTTTTATCGGTAAAAAAAGAAAAAACCTAACACCATTCTAGAATTGTGGAGTCAATCATAAAAAAAAAGTTTAAACATATGTATGAAATGATGATCGAAGAATAAATGGAACCAAAAGTGAATAATGTATTAATTTGGAAGGAGTTATTTGGATTTAGGTTTGTCGTTCATTGTCACGGTTCAATATAAGTGATGATGATAATTAAAAAAAAAAAAAAAAAAAGGCTGGTGTATTAGGTTCGATTAATCCATGTTTATTGTTCAATTGTAATCAATAAATTACAGAAGTTTGAGAATTCTGATTTGAGACTTGGAGAATGTAGTGGATTACTTCACTAATACACTTAAAAGACTTTTTAAAATATAGGTGGCTTAGGTTCAATTTAGATTTTTTTTTTCCATTTATCAATAATACATGTATATATACAGAAGCGACCCAGAAATGTCGTGCTGATGTGATTGCATATGCTAACTATATATATTCAAATACAAAAACTTATATGAGACCGTCTCATGGCATGAGACAACACAAATTAATACACATCTCTATCTTAGTGTTAATGAGTCAATGCCCTATTTATACACATTCTTATTATTTCATACCATGATACGGTCTCGTACAAGACCTACTCATATTCAAAAGGATAATATGTATTAAAATTATTGCATTATTAAAATATATAGTTAAATACACATGTAATTAGAATATATTAACGATCATAATATTTTTTAGTTTTTGTATGAATACATAGGGAATTTTTTATAGAGTACAACGTAAGAAATCAGAGAACTCCGAACTATTTACCCATCTAAAATTGGTCTAGGATTTACCTATCAATCAATAGTTAAAAAAAAAAAAAGAATTAAGGCGGACATCTTTAATCGAGAGCCAACTCCAAAATCTTAAAATCTAGAATTTTCCCCATATCCTAACAATAATTCTAAAAAAATAACACTATTCCTCCATTTTAAAGAAAAACACACACACACAAATAATATAAATCCATAAACCAAAAGCAATGCTTTTCGTACTGAATACAGAGGATCTATACTGTAATTATTTATTTTTTCCTACTGAAGTAACCTTACATTAATACGTAGAATCAGCTATGCAATTATTTATGTGTTAATGTTGGAGTTAAGTCTAGGGTTGCTGCTAAATGGAGAAATTTGATACTCTTTCCGTCCCATAAGCAACTTTTAGGCGCATAGAATAAGAAATATAGTATTAAATGTGTAAAAGATAGAGAGATGAAGATATAAGTAGAAAAAAATGTAAAAGGTAGTGAAAGAATTCCAAATCATCTAAAGGCCCGAGCTAATAGAAATGTATGAAACTAATCCATTTATTTTATTTAACACTCTTCTCACTCATAGGCTGAACTCGAAACTTTCTCTCATTGGAGAGGCCCAATAAGTGAATAATTTAATATGAGTGGAGTTGCTCTCATCAGGGATCTGGGTGTAAGCTTTTGATTCTGATACCATGAAATAATTTCAACTCATTTAAAGTTATAGAGATGTGTGAAATTAATCAATTTGTTTTATTTCTCAAAGTGGAAAGATGAGAAGTATTAATTGGGAGTTAAAAATAAAACGGACAAAAATGAAAAGATGAGAAGTTTTAAGTGCAATGGAGGAAGGATATATATATATATATATATATGTTAGGCAAAGAGGGCCCAACATCTAGAATGACAATGCCATGTTGGGACAAGGCAGCGAATATGATCGAACTTCTCAATCAGCTTTTCTTGGGTGTGGGCATATGCACGTAAACATACGTACACGTGAGTGTGCGTGTGAGTTTATGCATTTATTGCACACAATGTGTGTGTTGGTATTTGTGGATTATATATGTTCATGCTACATTAATACCCAGAGGCCCCAATACCAAAATCAATTTTCAGTATTTATTATGGCTAACCAAGTTGGTTACAATTCATTGTCATACACTTATCATTAATCTATATAAATAACCAATTCCAATCTTTATCAACACCACATATACAATATAGTATTAACATTCAATTATATTCATACGGGTAGGAATAATTGTAAAGTTATAAAAAATCATAAGTTTGAACCCATATATAGCTTGAATAATAAAAGAATTGATTAAATGCTAGCTGTCATGTCTCACAAATTGTCTTTCGAAGCATACAAATTTTTTCAATTCAAAAATTAGGGGAACACATGCAAGTATCTCATTTTCTTGGCCTACAAATTAAACTGTATGCTTTATTTAATCCCATTTGATTTTTTTTTTATTATTCTTTATTTCTTCCTTAAGACGCACATGGTTAGAGATGTTGATCATAGAAGTTGAGAGGTGTGAAAAAGATATGGTGAATCAGTGCAGGATGAACCAAGATTTTGCAAATTTCTGTTGTCTGAATTATTTGAAGTCTTTTAATTTTAAACAAAATTGTCTGGTCAATGGGAATCTTTTGCATTCGATCATATATATAAGAATCTATAGAATGATTTATACCACTAAAAAGAAATAAAATAAAACCAAGAAATTGTAAATAATTAATTCAATAAGTACAAAGCAAAAGTTGAGGTCATTCTATCATCTTTTGTGTTCGTGCAATTTCTTCTATTATGTTTGACGGAGATGTTTTTTTTTTTTTTTTTGGTTATGCTTCTCTACTTTGTACATCTTTTTGTCTTAGAGATCATTTTGACCCATTACTTGTTGTATTGGAGGTAAGTCTACGAAAAAGATATTGGGCAATGTGTTTGTTGGGGTTTATGGATGATAAAAAAATGGCAATTATAGGGTGAATTGCGGTCCCATCAGAATTTGTACTTGACAGACTTAGTTCCACGTTCTTTTTTAGTCCCATATTTGGCACAAATGGTCCTAACCGTTGAGTTTCTAACGATTTTCGTTAGTTTTTTTTAAATTTATTGTAAAAATAATTAATTTTATAATTACATGAATATTTAAAATACATACAAAAAAATATATATTAATTTTTATTAATTATAACTAATTTGTTTTCTTTGTCATTCAACTATCACTTAATTATTTCACATGTCATTGACTTTACACTCACAAACAACCACTTAATTTATATATAGATCCCAAAATGCCCCAAAATACACTTACTTTATCTATATTTTCTTAAAACCTATAAAAAAATCAAACGAACATACTTTTCGTGGACCGATGGAATGTTTAATAATATCAAATAAAAAAAATAATTTATTTAGCAATTTCATTAAAGATTAAAAAAAACTTTGCCCTACAAAAATAAAGAAAGTTAAATGTATTTTAAAATCTAAATAATGCCTTAAAATATATTTAAAAGAAAAATTAGCTGTCCTGCAACCTATTGTCTGTCCAACTCAATAAAACAAATTATAATTAATATTTATTAAATTGCAGGTTGTTTAATAATAAATGCAATCTTTTAAAAAAATTATTATCAATGAAATGTGCGTGATATTCAAGTCCGTGATATTTGGAAATTATCAATGAATTATAAAAAAAATAAAAAAACAGCTAGCGAAGTTAATGAGTTTATTTTAAAAAAGAATTTACCAAAAAAAAAAAAAAAAGGAAAGTTAACAGGCGCGTGATATTCACGCTCTTTAATCAGTTAAATTTTGGATGGAAAATAGTATGAGACCATTTGTGTTAAAAAGAAGATCAATTTCATGAGACAACATTCTCATGGGACCATTTGTGCAATTTGGCCGGCAATTATATTTTCAAAGGAGATAGAACGGGAGGTGCAGAAAGTTGTGGAAGTTCAACTTGGAAAAGGATTCATACGATTTATCCCCTGCCCTTTAATTCCTTAATTATCCTTTTCATTTTCATGATTGGTGTTCCAACCCGATTATATGTATTTCGTGTAAACATGTGCGAAATAATTTTGGGCAAGGGATTCAAGCACCCCTTTATCAGTTTGGGCGTGTTTCTAAATGAGGGAAAAGAGTGCTTGTACGTTATGAATATGTATGGTTTGAGTGTCGTGAAAATGGACGAATAAAATTATTTATTAAGGTGTGTCTTGCAATATTGAAAGAATTGCTGAAAATATTAAGAGAAAAATTTGAAGGTGGTTTTCGGTGAAATTTTTCTATATTTGTAACTTTTCTTTCAACGAGTAGCTTCCCGAGCCAAGGAGTATTTTAGATGTTTAAGTTGTAAATCTTGTTTTGCATGTTGTTGTGACAGCAGGTGTTGATCGTTTTGGATTCACAAGAAAACTTGTTTCCGGGAATCGGAATATGAAAGCAATAAGAACGAAATTGAAAATCACACAAGAACACCAATTTACGTGGTTCGGAGATGAATACTCCTACGTCCACGGGATCCGAGAGGATATCTTTTCACTAAGATGAGAAATGGAAGTTACAAGTTACAATCACTCAATCTCACGTGTTTGCGCTAAAAAATTAATGATCTCATTTCTCAGTTGAGAAACCCCCCTTTTATAATTGCAGAGATTGGAAATGAACCCTAGGTTCGAATCAATTGTAACAAACTCAAAGTAAATGTAGTTATCCAGCTGGCTAACAACTTCAATAACCGCCATGGTTGATTCAGTTAGAACCGCCTTTGAATTAGCTCCAATTTGGTGTACATAGCGAATAACGAGTTTCAGGATCAGATGACAAGACCTCCTCTGGCTCTGGTCACTGCCACCAGATGACCTCTGGTCCCAGACCTCCTCTGATAGACCTCCTCTGATGTTTCATCTACCAGACTCGTCTGACCAGACCTCACCTGATGGACCTCCTCTGATAGCTCTCCTGCCAGACTTCTCTGGTCAGGCTTCTCTGGTCAACCTCATCTGGTCCACCTCCTCTGGTACCCCAAATTCACTAACTCCCACGGCTAACACTTTATCAACTTAGCCTCATATTGAATTAAGCTCAGCAGACTACATACTTCACATTTGACCCTTCACAATTCTCCACCTCAGATGAGAAGTATCAATCCTCTCTTCCTCTCCTCCACACTCCAGCTTGGGCCTAAGGAACATCCCATACACTCATCTTTACCAATTCAACACAGAATTTGAATTTCGTCCCTGGTAAAGACTTGGTACACATATCTGCAGCATTGTCCTCTGTAGATATCTTCTGGATGAGAACCACTCCTTTGTCAATGATTTTCCTTACAAAATGCAACCTTACATCAATGTGCTTTGATCTCTCATGGAACACTTGATGTTTAACCAGATGAACTGCACTCTGGTTATCACAATGAATGACCACAGCCCTTTGACTTATGCCAAAATCCTTGATTATGCCTTTCAACCACAAAGCCTCCTTAACAGCCTCAGACACTGCAACAAACTCTGCTTCTATAGTAGACAATGTAACTCCACTCTGCAGAACAGATCTCCAGCTTACAGCAGTATTGTAAAGTGTAAAGATATACCCTGTTAAAGATCTTCTGGTATCCAGATTAACAGCAAAATCAGAATCTACAAATCCTTCCAGTGGACTCTTCTGGTCAGTCACCCTCTCAAACATCAAACCCATATCAGATGACCCCTTAAGGTATCTGAATATCCATTTCAAAGCTTCCCAATGTAATCTTCCAAGATTATCCATGTATCTGCTCACCATACTCAATGAATAAGCCAAGTCTGGTCTGCTGCAGACCAGAGCATACATCAGACTTCCAACCCCACTTGCATAAGGTACTTTCATCATAGTCTTCTTCTCTTCATCAGACTTTGGTTCCATTTCCTTAGATAATTTGAACTGTTGTCCCAGAGGAGTTGCCACAGCTCTGCTCTCATGCATGTTAAACCTCTTCAGGACCTTCTCAATGTAACTCTTCTGGGATAAGAATAGTCTTCCAGCTTTTCTGTCCCTCAGAATATCCATTCCAAGAATCCTTTTAGCATTTCCCAAGTCCTTCATATCAAATCTAGCACTGAGCTTCCTTTTGATACTCTGAATCTTCAGAAGACTCTTACTGGCAATAAGCATGTCATCCACATAGATCAGAAGATAGGCTATCACATCACTACCTTGCCTTTCCAGGTACACACAAGTATCATACTTGCTTCTTACAAAACCAATGGATAGCATAACTTCATTGAACTTCTTGTGCCACTGTCTTGGACTTTGCTTGAGGCCATACAATGATTTCTTGAGCAGGCACACCTTACCTTCTCTCCCTGGTTCAACAAACCCTTCTGGCTGGTGCATGTACAGATCCTCAATAAGATCACCATGCAGAAAAGTTGTCTTTACATCTAGTTGTTGCAGCTCCAGATCCTCTTGGACTACTCTGCTCAGAAGTAATCTGATTGAACAATGCTTAACAACAGGTGAGAAAACCTCATTGTAATCAATTCCTTCTCTCTGAGTAAATCCTCTGGCAACTAGCCTGGCTTTAAACCTCACCTGATCTTTCACACCAGATTCAAGCTTTCTTTTAAACAACCATTTACAACTGATTAGCTTCTGCCTAGGTGGCTTATCAACAAGAATCCAAGTATGATTCTTCTTAAGAGACTCCATCTCTTCTGTCATGGCTGTAACCCATGACTCCCTATCATCACACTCAAGGGCTTCCTTGTAGCTTTTAGGTTCTTGGTACTCTATGACTTCTGCTGTAACAAGTGCATAGGAGACCAGATCCACACGGCCAAACCTTGCTGGAGGATGTATTTGTCTTCTGGATCTGTCTCTTGTCAGACTATAATTTCTCAAGTCTGCTTTTGGCACTTCTTCCTCCTCTTCTGCAGGTGCACTATCCTCATCTGATGACCCATTCTCTCCTGCTTCCTGCTCTGGTTCAGAACCAGATGCACTCTCATGATTGTCATGATCAGGCTCCACCTCAACTTGAGTAATTGGCTCAGAAATAACACCATTCATCTCCTCAGTTGATGGTTCCCTATCACCTCCACCTGACTTGTATCCCATCTGTGATTTATTAAACACAACATCTCTGCTGGTAATACACTTCTGGTTCCCAGGCTCTAGACACCACAACTTATACCCCTTAACACCCTTTGGATACCCAATGAAAACACATTTTAAAGCTCTAGGTTCAAGTTTGTCTTGCCTCACATGAACATAAGCTAGGCACCCAAAAACTTTCAACTTTGAGTAATCTGATATCTTCCCATACCAGACCTCGCCTGGGGTTTTAAACTCAATAGCAGATGATGACACTTTATTAATGAGATAAACAACTGTGTTAACAGCTTCCCCCCAAAAACTCTTAGGTAAATGAGCATCAGATAACATACACCTAACCCTTTCCAGAATAGTTCTATTCATTCTCTTTGCTAGACCATTCTGCTGGGGGTTTGAAGGAACAGTTTTATGCCTAGTAATACCCTTCTCCCTACAAAACTGTTGAAACTCCTCTGATAGGAATTCAAGCCCATTATCAGTCCTTAAGTGCTTGATAGTCCTGCCCCTCTTATTCTCAAGTTCAATCAACCATTCTTTGAACTTAGAGAAGGCATCACTCTTCTGTTTAAGAATGTAAACCCAAACCTTTCTGGAATAATCATCAATAAGGGTAAGGAAATACCTGCCTCCACCATGAGTGGATACCCTAGCTGGTCCCCATACATCAGAGTGTATGTAATCCATAACCTCCTTGGTGGTATGCTTCCCCTTCTGGTATGCCTGCTTCTTTGATTTTCCAAGAACACACCTCTCACAGAATTCCAGCTTACATATCCTCTTCCCAGGGATTGCTCCCTTCTTGGATAACTCCACCAGGCCCTTCTCACCAACATGTGCCAATCTCTTGTGCCACAAGTTAACATCAGAAGACTCCATGGTAACATCAGCTGACCCTGTTACAGTTCTTCCAATCAAAGTATACAAACCATTCTTGATAGTCCCCTTCATAACAATCCTTCCAGATTTGGTTATTGACAGAATTCCCTTTTCTGTCTTGAATTCAAAACCTTTTGAATTCAATGTACCAAGAGAAACAAGATTTCTCTTCAACTCAGGCACAAACCTGACATCAGATAAGATCCTATCAACTCCATCAAACATCTTGATCTTGATAGAACCAGATCCTTGCACTCTACAGCTCTCATCATTACCCAAAAGAACAAGGCCTCCATCAATCTTCTCAAGATCCAGGAACCAGTCTTCATGTGGACACATATGAAAAGTACACCCTGAGTCCAGGACCCACTCTTGACTTAGCCTCTCATGACTAACCATCAAGACCTCTGCACTATCATATCCTTCAACCTCTACAACAGCTGCATCTCCATCTTGATCACCTTGATTGTCTTTCTTCTTTCTTTCAGGGCAATTCTTTCTCAGATGACCTTCCTTATGGCAAGTGAAACACTTCCTCTTCTCAACAAAATCAGATTTCTTCCCACCCTTATTACCCTTTCCACCATCCTTCTTCTTGGACTGAAACCCCTTCTTCTTCTTGGATTGAACATTCAATCCTTCAGCAGGCTTCTTCCCATCAGTTTGGATCTGTAGAAACTTGGTTTTCAGGGCAGTTTGAACATCATCAAAATTCACCTGATCTTGTCTACCAAATAACAAGGCATCCTTGAAATTTTCCAGAGACTTGGGTAGTGCATTCAACAACATCAATGACTTGTCCTCATCATCGATTGTAACATCCAAACTCTCCAGATCATCCACCAATCTGTTGAACTCGTCCAACTGATCACCAAGATTCTTATCTTCACTCATTTTGAAGACTTGAAGCTTCTGTTTCATGTATAACTTGTTCGTAACAGACTTGGTCTGGTATAACTGCTCCAACTTATTCCAGATCCCAAGAGCGGTTTCCTCCTTCGATACTTCCCTCAATGGCTTGTCCCCAAGACACAAGATAAGCGCACTGTGTGCCTTCCTCTTGTTCTCCTCCACCTTCGCCGGATTAGATCCAGAAGCCACCTGAGCCGGTGGCAACAAGGCTTCGTACAACCCATTGTGTACCAGGAGAGCCTTCATCTTGATCTTCCATAAGCTGAAATCGTTCTTCCCCGTGAACTTCTCAATATCGAACTTGGTTGCAGCCATCATATCCTTCTTCCCACAGACGGCGCCACTTGTTGATCGTTTTGGATTCACAAGAAAACTTGTTTCCGGGAATCGGAATATGAAAGCAATAAGAACGAAATTGAAAATCACACAAGAACACCAATTTACGTGGTTCGGAGATGAATACTCCTACGTCCACGGGATCCGAGAGGATATCTTTTCACTAAGATGAGAAATGGAAGTTACAAGTTACAATCACTCAATCTCACGTGTTTGCGCTAAAAAATTAATGATCTCATTTCTCAGTTGAGAAACCCCCCTTTTATAATTGCAGAGATTGGAAATGAACCCTAGGTTCGAATCAATTGTAACAAACTCAAAGTAAAGGTAGTTATCCAGCTGGCTAACAACTTCAATAACCGCCATGGTTGATTCAGTTAGAACCGCCTTCGAATTAGCTCCAATTTGGTGTACATAGCGAATAACGAGTTTCAGGATCAGATGACAAGACCTCCTCTAGCTCTGGTCACTGCCACCAGATGACCTCTGGTCCCAGACCTCCTCTGATAGCTCTCCTGCCAGACTTCTCTGGTCAACCTCATCTGGTCCACCTCCTCTGGTACCCCAAATTCACTAACTCCCACGGCTAACACTTTATCAACTTAGCCTCATATTGAATTAAGCTCAGCAGACTACATACTTCACATTTGACCCTTCACAGCAGGGTATTCTTGTTTGGGAAATAATTCAAATGGATTAATTTTACAATTTTTTTATAAATTTAGACTTTTTTCTCATTGTAGAGAGTCAAAAGGCTCACGCTCACACGTCATGTGTTGAATTTCCGTTGAAAACAACTCAATTCATATAAAATTGTCACTTATTGAGCCTCCTGGCCAAACGGAAAATTAAAAATCCAACCCATGACCATGAGTGAAGAGGAATATTAGGAAAAATAATATAAATGAATTAATATCTCACCCGTCTACAGGTTTGAACTTTTAGATGAGATGAAATCCTTTCAATTTATTTTACCGATTATTCAAGCAATAAAATTTCTTTGAATAAGTCTTACGTGAGAAGGTCTCACGGTGAGATGGAGTATAAGTTGGACATAATACATTAACACTTTGGAAGTGATGGATGTTATTTGAGCTAGTTTGTGAACCGTTTCCAACGTGAAATAGTTTCACCTAAGTTTTTATCAAGTTCTTTTGAGATAAAAATAATCCTCGTATTTATTAATAATAATTTTCAGACTTCAAAATAAAATTAAGAAAAGAACGCTTCAGGGTGAAAAAAGATTAAAACTTGCATCTAAGCTATTAATTGGGATATTATAATTTTTTTTGGTCGGTAAAGATTTATTTATTCATCAAATTTTTTACAGTATACACAGGTATGAGTGATACCCAGTACTAATTTTTTATGATTACATACCATCTATCAATTACACTCTAAGAGCTACTCTAGGATTGTCTAACCACTCTTGAAATTTTAAATTACAAAATCTTTTCTCCTTGATAACTAACCAACTCCATGTTTTGACCTTCACCTCGTCCACCAGCTTCCTCACCGAGAACTCCTTATTGTTAAAAACTTTGTCGTTTCTTCCCTTCCATATAAACCAAATAATACACTCCCATATGCAACTAGTCACCTGTTTCCCTCTAAACCCATTGATGAGTCTACCTCTAAACTCATTGATGAGTCTACTAAAGTGGAGCAGATTCAACATTGGGTTCGAAGAAAGAGCTGACTCGACTCCAAACCATTTCAGCACGTTCATCCATACTGAGTAAGAATGCTTAC
The DNA here is from genome assembly GCA_947034835.1 of Ballota nigra. Lineage (NCBI taxonomy): Eukaryota > Viridiplantae > Streptophyta > Magnoliopsida > Lamiales > Lamiaceae > Ballota > Ballota nigra. The sequence continues at coordinate 29,138,855 of OX344730.1, forward strand.
ACTCAAACAAGACGTGTTTCACCGATTCCGATTTTTCCTCACACAGAACGCAGTTGTCGCTGGTGTTTTGATTAATGGCTCCTCTCCTCTTCAGTTTCTTCATTGTAGGTAATCTCCTCCATAGGGTTCTCCAAGCATGAATAGAGACTTTACGTGGCGTGAAACTGTTCCATATGTACCTGAATCCTTTCTCCTTCTCAGCATCTCTCCTAGTTCCAGCTTCTGTTTTTCGCAACCACTCATATACCTCGCTTGTTCTGAAGCTCCCATCTTTGGATTCCTTCCACTTCCATCTGCCAGCTTCTCCAAAACTGATTTTAAACCTGTTCAAAACAACTTCCAAATTGTTAACAATTGTAAATTTCCTCTCGAAGAGGGTTCGCCTCCATTCCCATCTCCACGACCAAACCCCCTCTTCCCACCCTCCCAACTCCCTCACTTTCCTCCCTCTTTGGTTACTTAGGTGGAATAGCCTAGGAAAAGTCTCACACAACCTTACTCCCTCCTCTACCCATTTCTCCTCCCAAAACAATGTATCTCTCCCATCCCCTACCTCCTTTCTTACTCCCTCGTAAAACCACCCGTTTGCCCCCCCTCCTGCTTCATTCACCACCTCTCTCCACCACCCTCTAATTCTTCCCCCTCTTGAGCCCTCAGACTCCAACAACCTCCTGCACCACTCCACCCCATATTTGGACTCGATCACCCTCGCCCATAAGCTTTCCCTCTCTTTCAAAAATCTCCAAAGCCATTTACTAAGAAGGACCTGATTAAAGCAACCCACATCTCTCACACCTAACCCCTCAAACTCCTTTTTATTACAAATCGAGCCCAACCTAACCCAAGCTATTTTTTTTTACTCGCCCGATCCCCCCCAAAAGAAATTCCTCTGTAATTTAGTAATCTCTTTCCTAATAGAAGAAGGCAACCAGTAAATGGATAAATAATAAATCGGAATCGAACTCAGTACCGCATTGAGCAAAGTTAATCTCCTCCCGAAAGAAATCTTCCGACTTTCCCATTTCTTTAACTTGTTCCTGGTTTTTTTGATAACCTCACTCCACAAGGAGACACAATTAGACGAATAGCCCACTTTGACTCCCAGATAAGACAAAGGAAGAGTACCTGTATTGCATCCCATCTCTCTTGCCAAAGAACCCAATTCCCCTTCACTGATGTTCAAGCCGTAAATAACACTTTTATGGAGGTTGACTTTCATCCCCGACACAAATTCCCAGAGTTTCAAGAAGTGTTTAAGAAAGTAAGCATTTCCCAGCTTTGCCTCCCCTAAGAATACCGTATCATCCGCGAATTGCAGATGGGACAATGGTACTTTTTTCCTTCCTATCGAGAGTGGAACGAACAACCCTGTCTCCGTAGCTTTCTTCATCAGTAGAGCTAAGCCTTCGGTTACCAAAGTAAACAAGAACGGTGACAGTGGGTCACCTTGGCGGAGACCTCTTTCCATTCTAAACTCCCCCGAAGCACTCCTGTTAACCAACACCGAAGCACACGCAGAAGTTACACATTCCATACACCATTTAATCCATTTATCATGTAAGTTAAACCCTTTCATCATACTTCTAAAAAAACCCCAATCTACTGAATCATAAGCTTTCTCAAAGTCGATTTTATAAAATATGCATTTTTTTTCCATACCTAGCGTCTTCAATAGCCTAATTCAACACAACAACGCTGTCGAGTATTGACGTCCTCCGATGAAAGTACTTTGTTGCTTTGAGATAAGTGGATTCATTACCTTCCCCAACCTCCTGGCCAACATCTTTGAAATAATTTTATAAACTCCTCCAATAAGCGAAATGGGTCGGATATCGGCCAATTTTCTCTGCAGCTTCTTTCTTGGGAATCAAGGTTATAAAGGATGGATTTAATCCCTTCACAAGTCTCTCGTTCTCGTAGAACTCCTTCATCATAGCCATAAAATCATCTTTGATTGTATTCCACATAACCTTCAGAATGCCGAAGTTGAACCCGTCAGGGCCCGGGCTCTTCGAGCTTTCACAAGAAACAACTGCTTCCCGAACTTCCTCTTCCGTGAATTCTGCCACTAATAACTCATTTGCCTCCTGTGAAACTTTCCTCTCAAACAATTCTGCTCCAATCTGGGGTCTATGAATTTTTCTGCTGCTAAAATGTGCTTTGAAGAATTCATGAACCCCTTTCTTCACCTCTTGTACGTTATCCACCCATAACCTATTGACGAACAATCCTTGAATTTCGTTATGCTTTCTTCTAGAGTTGATACAACCATGGAAGAACTTAGAGTTCATGTCCCCCTCTTTTAACCATCTGATCCTAGCTTTTTGTGTCAAGAGGCTATCACACATTTTTAATTCTTTTACCATCAGGACCTTCGCCCCGTTTCTCCTAATTATCTCTGGCTCTTTCAGCCTAAAAACATCATCGATCAAGTCGAGCTTCCATAGTTATTCCTTGAGATTCCCCACACTGTCTTCCAAATTTCCGAATACGTCTTTGTTCCACGCTTTCAAGTCTTCTCTCAATCGTTTAAATTTTTCCTTGAGAACGAAGCCCTTCCAACCTTCTATTTCGTAACTTCTCCACCTTTCTACCACAAAAGGCAGGAAATCTTCATGGGACAGCCACACATTTAAACTCCGAAATGGTTTTGGACTCCAGTCCTTGCTCCTTTTCTCCAACAAGATAGGACAATGGTCCGACACCAATCTTTTAAGACCTTTCAAGAACGATGAAGGCCAAGCTGTCACCCAAACTCCATTAATAAGAATTCTGTCGAGTCGACTTTTACAGGAACCGTCCAGCCTGTACCAAGTGTAGGATCTCCCATGAATCGGGAGATCAATTAACCCCGAGCTACGAATTAACGAGTCAAAGAGATCGATATCCCTCTTACAAGAGCCTGCTCTTCTGCCGCCTCTTTCTATTTCTCCTCTAACTGAATTAAAGTCCCCGAGCACACAAATCTTTGAGCTAGAATTCTGTGAAATTACACTTAGAATTCTATCCCAAAGTTCCTCCCTTTCCACCAAAGGAATCGGAGCATATACATTTACAATCACACACTTTGACCCATCTTCCACCCATCTGCCATTAACAATCAGCGCCCCTTCCATGCTCCAATGGCTCGAACAACTGAATTTTTCTTTATTCCACACAGATAAAATACCACTTGCTCTTCCAACCGATGCCTTGTACGCCCACTCGAAATTCCCCGCTCCCCAAACAGCCCTACACATTCTGTCTCCGACCTTTTCCATTTTCGACTCTTGTATACAACAAAAGTCTACCCTCTGCCTTTTAATAATCTCTCTTACCTCTCTTCTTTTCACCCTACTCCCAAACCCCTAATGTTGTAAGATAAAAGTTTCATCTAGAACCATCAACCGTCTCCGAATCTGTTCTTCCTTCAAAGCCCTTCCCCGATTTACTCAAACTACTCAAATTCTTAATTATAGCCCCCTGTTTACTTTTAGAGAGAAGACCTAATTTCTTACCAATTTCCCAGGTTTCTTCCGCCTCTGCATCTCGTGATTTTGCCTTGATTTTCTGCCTTCTTCTCGGATTGAGCTTTCTCCTCTCCTTCTCCTTCTCCTTTGCCCATTCACACTTTTCTTCCTCTGTCGCCATCTCACCCACAAAACTGCTCCATTGCGTTGCCTCCGAATTGGTACTCCTCTGTACGCCGCTCGCAGCTAGTTTTTCAACCCCTTTTTTGACGGGACCTCTTTGCCTTTCTTCGAAGTATCACCCTCTATATGACTTTCCCTGATCCGCGTTGGGGCCTCTTCCGGATTGGGCCTTCTAGTCGCCCCAAGTTCCCCTGAATTAAGCCCACTATTAATAGGGTTATTAAGTTCTCCAGCTTAGCCCGTATATTTACTTTCTTTAAGCATATTAGGCCCATTAGAAATAGTGAGGCCCAATCCATCCTGTTCAGACCTCCTCGTATCCCAGTCCTGTCCTTCATCCGCCTCATTAATTGAGTGGTGGGGTCCGCTCTGTATTATCTCCCCTGCATGCGCCGATTGCATGTTTTCCATCGTACCAGTATTCTCGAACCCCACAAGCCCTTTCGACTTCCCACTAATTCGGAGAGAATCACGAGGCTGAAGGTCTGCGCTACCTTCCGAACTGTGCCTGGATTCCGCCGTCCCGTCAAGGCCGGAGTTCCTACTAATCATTACTGTGGACATTTTTTCCCCGCCTTTTGTTCTTGTCGGCACCGATTGAACATCAACTGAAAACTGTAAATCTCCATCACTAAACCCGTGAGCCGTCGCATCCTCTGGTCCCACCTGTAACTGCTCTGACACATCCTCCGACCAATCCGAGTCCTCACTAGAATAATCCCCTTCCCCTGGATGATTCCAGATTACCCGACAAGACTCGCGAAGCCACTCATCTTCCTCCTAGACTTTAATGTTAAACTCTAGATCATCAATTTCAACTACGAACGATTGATTAATAATGCTCGAAAGAGGTACAGATAACAATACTCTCGCCACATCCATTCTCTTTTTTTGTTCAGATATCTCGTCCAACTTGATAAAGGACCCAACCTTTGAACAGGCTAGTCTAAAAAATCTACTAGACCAGGCATGCGCTGGCACTCCCAACCATCTGGTCCAAACCTTACGTCGATGGGATACGTCCCTTTCCTTCCAAGGCTTAAACCAAGTGAACCAATGAGAAATCCATTCGTCAAAGTCCTTAATTACTGCTTCTTTGTTCATCCCTGTTCTACTGTGGATTAACAAAGCGCTGTCCCTAACATAAATAAAGTTTAGCAGATTCCCGAACTCACTGATGATTTCTTCCCCGAAATTCTCCCAAGGATATTCCTCCTTCAACAAACCTAGGCAACAATTCAATAGCCAACTTTTCTCTTCCTGCGCTGTTTTAAATTTCATTGTATCTCCCCCGACAGCCGTAGGGCCTTCCTTGATAGCTTGATCGTTAATTCCTCTGTCTGCAGGAACAAAAGGTTTCTTTCCCACTACATGCTTTCCCCTAACAACATCTGAAAATGATTGGGACTGCGAGTAAAACGCTCCACTCGACCTGATAGGGATAACTTGCGTCCCCTTGATCTCCTCTTGGTTCCTCCTGAATCTGGGTTTCCAAACCCTCAACTTGTAACTACCCACCCATAGAGAGTTCAGAATCTCCGCCAACTTATCTTCCTCAACATACTAACACTTCGAAAATCTGACAAACCCCAACGGTTTTCCTTCTCGGTCTCTTTTTCTTGGGCAAAACACATCCACCACCTTACCTACTTTACCGAACGTTTTCCTCAACACCTCTAAGCCACAATTATTGGAAAGTTTTTGAAGAAAAAGGTAGCCGATTCTCTCTCCGTAAGTTCGATCATCTTGCTCTTTGCACGGTAACTGAGATTCCCAACCTTGTCATTACTTGTCCGAAACGAAGGGTAATATTTTTGCCTCACCGGGTTACTGTCGGCAACTGGTTTCCTACCTCCTACCCTAACCCAATCCTCACCCTCTCTCACTCTTACACTTTTTATCTCTCTAGCCATTTTCTCTGAAAATACATTTCATAATTGGGATATTATAATTGATCAAGATATAGAATTTCTTTTTATAGCAATCCACTTTTAACTGAAATCAATGAAAATGCATTCCTAAAACGAAGATTTCGAAAGATAATTATATATATCCATGCATGGGAATTGAAGAAAGAATTTGTGGAAAAGATATACTTCCTCTGTCCACGAAATTTTTACCTCTTTACTGTTAGACACAGTTTTTAATGAAAAATAGTATTTTATTGAATAAGGGGATAAAGTAGATAAAGTAAGAGTATTGTGGTGGATATTGTAGGACCCATTTATTTGTTTGTGAGTGTAGTTTATTTCCAAAAGAGAAATGTGTAAAAATTTGGTGGATAGTCAAAAAAGAAAAGCGGGCAAAAATTTCTTGGACGGAGGGAATATAATATAATAAAATTAAAAGAATATTAGTTTGGAGGTGACATAGTATTGTTTCATTTACATTTCATTTTATTTGAGTATACTTTGAAATTTGAGAAAAACCTGATTTTGCCCTGCCAGAACAACATCAACATTTGCAAATTATTTATGCATTGATTCACGTTACTCGTACCCCACAATTGACTTCATCATTTCCATCAATTTGGCTTATCCCGTTGTAATTAGTTGTTACGTAGGAGTATATGTAATTGACTTCAATTAATCTTGAAATATTGCGACACCCTGTGATAAGATTATGATTGATGACAAGATTACGATTGGAGATGATTTACAAAAGAGAGAACATTCAATTTCATGCCAATCGGGCATTCTGTTTGCTCGAAAAATTAATATAAATGAATATTAATTTCAAGTTTTTTTTAGATGAAATGATTTTTTTTTTTTTTTACTTGATGATGTGTGCGTGTTTATTTGGATTTACAAGTAATCCTACTAATAAATAAATGAATCAAGTGGAGCAACACTAATTGGCAATAATCCAAATTCTATCACATTGTGATTCCATAAATCTTCCTTTTGCTTACAAAGATCTGTCTTTCTTTGAACTTAACTTTTTCCAAGTGTATTTTACTCTAAAATAACATATATCTACATTTAATGGTACCACTAAAAAAATGCCTATAAAATTTGTTATTATGGTTACGGAATTTTCAATAAAAAATCCTGCAGAGAGATTTGTCATTCACAGATTTGGGACTTAATAGAGCTCTTCTACAAATAATTTCTTATTGATATTTATTGATGCGGCGTTTTTTTTTTTTTTTTTTACCGAAACAACTTATGATAGAATACGTTTTAAACATGATTTGCCTATAAAATTTTATAATTATATAGGCATCTTCATTCCTTACTTTAGACAAAAATTTTGTATGCAAATTAATTGCTAGTAGGTAATTAATTATTTAGAAATTTTATTTTGTAGACAAAATATTATTTGTAGGTTGAGAATTGAAAATCCCTACAAGATTAGAAAATTTTGTAGGGAAATTGTAGTCAATTCCCATTACAAATTTTTTTTATTGAAAAATTTTGTAGGTAATTTTTTATTTTCTAGTATTAATGACCTATTATACGGTTCAAAGAGATGTGTTATCCCATTACATTTTGAGTAAATCTATTGTGAAGCCGAATTCACCTTATGCTTGAATTTTTTAAATAATAAGAGTTGATATGCATAACCGTGATAGTTGATATGCATAACAATAATAGTCCATATATATAACATTGTTACTTTAAAAAAAGGAGTTCATGTGAAGTTTGTTTCACACAAGTTTTCATCTTACATTTCAGTATGGATTTACTAGCTAGGGCTGCAAGTGACGTCCAAACATAAGTAGATGTGATGTGTTGTGTTAAGGTGTATGTTTGATGAGTGGATATATGATGAATTGAAAGTCCTCATTGCCACGTTTGTTGGCCGGCTGCTGAAATCTAGCGTGGTGAAAAATCTGGATAGAAAGACGAGCTGGCCTGAGTTAGAGCCTTTTAAACTAGAATGAAATTAAGTATGAAACTGATTCCATATTATTATAATCATTTATTAATTGATGCCATGACGTGGATAATCATCTACACGTCCTTCACCTGATTTTGTTTGTAAGAAAAGTTATTAACCAACCCTTATACGTCCATTACATGATTTAGTATATTATAATGTATGCCCTACACAAGTTTCAATCTCATCATTAAAATTTATCAATTCCAAGAGAAAATCAAAGAATCCCATATATAAAATAGTATGCAAGAAAGAAAAAGGGAAAGTGATGCAATCGAGTAGAATGAAGAATGATAATTGAGAAGCAAGGATAACAACCTAAAGGACCCAACATGACATGGAAAACGACTCCAACCTGCAAAGCTTAACACGACAACACAATACCAAACAAAAATCGTTACTCTTCAACCTTCATTGCAGTTTTATGATTTACTCCATGACTTTTTTATTTTTTTCCTTCTTTAACTATATCCTTCTTTATAAACCAAGGGGGAATCACTTCCCTGATATTATGTATATATATCATGCATATTAGATATCGTACAAATACTTTGTCTATTCATAACACTTATCCAATTTCCTTTTTTTTTTTTTTTTTTTTGAGTATCTCAGAAAACTCGAATAAGTTTTTTTCCCATTATTTTATTTTACTTTTAAGATTTTATACTTATTTTAATTTCATGCAATAAATTGTCAAATAAAGTCATTGATTAAATATGGGAGTCCAAATATAAATCCATATAGAAATTGTGGATTTTGGCAAAGGCAAGATGGGTAGAAGAATTCTTTTTTTTCTTGGTTTGACAATGTGTTTATTGGAAATTATGAAAGAAGAGAAGTGTGTGTATTTTTTAAGGGGCTACTCAAAGCGTTGATAGGATCATTGAGGGTGTTAAAAATTTTAAATTGGTTCCTGGAAATGGATTCGAGTTAACTTTCATTCATCTTTTTGTTATTTTTTTTTCTAATTAATCTTATGGATTGCATTCCGTAGATTGTAGTTGTTTGTTTGGTTATGCCTTTGGTTGTGATGTAATCTGTAATAATATTGTAAGGACTTAAGTACTTCTTGTTTCCGCACAATTTCTGTATATTTGTTTTCACTTAAAATAAATTCAAAGATGAACAATTAGTACATAACTACAGTTTGGTACTCATCACTTAAGAGCCCGTTTCACTAGACTTATTTGAAACATCTTATAAGCTCTAACATCTTATAAATTATTTTAAAAGCTTATAAAATATAAATTTTAAGTAATTTATAATTAAACTGTTAAAATGTTTGACTAATACAACTTATAAGATCTTTGAGAATTAATAATAAATATTTTTTAATTTGAATATAATATATATATATATATATATATATATATATATATATTTTTTTTTTTTACGTTGAGGTAGAGGTGGGTGGGGTGGAGGTGGTTAGGAAAATAAGTTGGAAAATCTCAAATTATTTTTTTACAGGTTATATAAGCTATTAGGAGCTTATATTATGATTTTATAAGTTGTTAAACATCTTATTTTGCCAAACATTTTTTTTATCGATAAATATTACTCCCTCTGTCCCAGTTTTGTTTGCCTATTTGACTGTGCGCGGAGTTTAATGCGAGGGTTGAATTTTAGTATTTAAATGAATAAAATAGTATTGAGAATGGTGAATGATAAATAAAATGTATTTAAATGAATAAAGTAGTATTGAGAATGATGAATAAATTAGTATTTAAATGAATAAAGATGAATCACTTTATTTCCATTTTAAGAATGAAAAAACAAAATTGAGGTTTTTTTGGCAAATGGGCAAACAAAACTGAGACGGAGGGACTAATTGTTAGCAGTTAGAAGTTAATTCACTAAGCCTTCAAGTACTCCAAAATTTTTCCAAACCACCTTATGGTATTGTATTGGGATTTTGGTGTATCTCACATTATTGTGTAACTGTTTGTGGTTTTAATAAAATTTTCTTTGATAAAAAAAGATAACTCTCTTTTTTTACCCATCGTCGTGCTTTTTGTCTTCCTCAATTTGAATTAGTATTTATTTGGCATGCAAAAGATACATTTACGGAAAAGTCAAATTATGTTTTAATTTTAAAGTATATCCTTCACATGCATATACTTTTGCAAACCTCTTAATTGCTTTTGCTGTCCACGTCTTACGATTCCACTTTTATAAATGTCCCTCGTTAAGATATGCATAAGTTTTATGAGATTGGAAAGTTGTTATTTTGATTGATCTAACGAAGTTTGACTGCTGAAGTACTAATTGTTTTTTTTTTTCTTTCAAAAAGCAGTCTAAAATGTGTGTACATATAGGACAATTGTCCATATGATGTTAACAATCTTTAAGAAAAGTGATATATGAATGCGTACATTTAAAAAAAATCAACTAATTTTGATACTTTGATACTTTGTTCAACTTACGAGATACTTAATTTCTGCATAAAGGAATATAACCGAGTTGGTAAGATTTGTGATGACGTGGGGAGACGTCCTTCAACGATGCAAGTTAAGGCTTTGAGTTGGACAAATTTTCTTTGAAAATATTGTGAAAGTTTGTCCTAAAACTTACTTTTTCTATATATATTAGTCATTTGAACACATCTCTTGATTTATTATATCCAACCAAATAATCATAAATCTTTCTTTTTCTCAATCTCCTCCATCCTACGTGGCACACCTACATTTCTTTCATTTTGAAATACCGCATCCTCATGAGTCCACTTCCTTAAAGACACTTTTTTTTAAGCCCAAAGACAATTATTTTTTAAGAACTGTATTTTCTCAATCAATTATTAATAATTTTGGGTTAGTTTCTCAATTTTGTCTAATTTATTAATCCCTCTCATTTCAAATTTTAAGCTTCCCGTACGATTTCTAATCACCTAAATAAGAAATTCAGTTTCACGCTAATTCCTTTTGAATATGCTGCCTGTATCGATCTGCCACTTTGCATTAAATCTTTTACATTATTCGTTCGTAATCGTCTATGTATCGTTATTGCCTATCTTCTCCATTGACCCCACCATTGAAAAATTTCAAACAACCACCTACAAATTAATTGCCGAAAAGCTTCGACTAGGAATTTATTTTGAAGGAATTTTCTTCAGACTCAATAAAGGTAAAATCCGACTATTTTTTCTTTGTTTATGTATTCATTTTCGATTTTGGAAAATTCAGCTTCTATTGGTTTACCTATTATTTCTCTTTTTTTGTCTCCATTAAATATGTTAGATCTCCGAATATGATAGTTTCGTGATCGTTTGTGTTATTTTAAAGTGAATTTATGTTTTGTCTTAAAAACAAACAGTGATTTGAGTTTCACTTTGTCATGATCGTATTATATATGTTGTTCTAATTTATTAATATACAAAATTTGGTAATGGTACTATTGGTTTACCATACTGCATATAATATTTGCTTTGATTTTGGATTAAATTTTCAGTTTAATTTCATTTCCTCCTTACTTCATGTTGTCGTCTGTATGGCGTTTTGCTAACCTATATATTATGGGAATAAATATGGGATATGTACGTACTTATAAGCTTAACATGAAGTCCATATATATATATATATATATCAACAATAAACTAAAACTTTATGTAAATAATTTGCTTCTTTTATAACAATATAAATTGCTGTGTATCTGCCTTTTAATTAATCATATTTGTGCTATTTTTTCTGTCACGGTTATACTGTCTTAGATGTTTATAAGTGTATCCAACAATCACACACTTGCATATTTCTATTCAATTTTGAACTGTTAACAATTTTTTATTCAACCTTCTTGATCGTTGCAGGTCTATTGACGATTTTTTATTTCCTATTGAACCAACACACTTTCATATATTTGCACGCATATTGATACAACAAATATATACACGAAAATATAATTTACATATTTTTCCTGATTGTTATATGCTAATATATGGATACAGCCATACAGGTGTTGCGAATTAAACTTCGTCATCAAAGGAGAAATGCTGACAGTTTTTACAACAGAAAAGTGTATCAACACTTTCATATTTGGTTGACCTGATATTTGGTGCTTCGATATTTTGATAAGACTGATTATTTCTACGGACAATAAAATATTTTTTTGGATTTAGTAATGATAAGTTCTGTTTTATAATTTTAAAATTGGTATTTCCAATATTTCTAATAGCAATTTAGTAGTGCTATATTATGATTCAATTGAAATTTTTATTCCCCTTGAAGATTTTATCATATGCTTATGCAACATGGGTATATGATGATTTTAATTTCATCTAATAATTTTATCTAGCTATTACTTGCACTAAAAATTTCTAATGCATACAAATGATTTGATGGTGTCTAACTATTTTACTCATTTGATATTTAATTTAGGGTCTGCTTGGTTGAGAGCTTTGGGGATAATTAAGGATTAAGTATGAAATGAAAATTGGGTGTTCGTTAAATATTTTGATTCCTTACTTTGTGGACTTATATCCTAAAAGTAAGGAATCACTAATTCCTTAATATTTTGGATGGAATGACTATCATTCCCCCCAAAAATTGCTTCAATTATTTTTTAAATTATTAACTTGAAATAAAAATAAAATAAATTTTTTTATTGTTCAAATATAAAAATAATTAAGTAATGTTGTTTAAAAAAAAAAATTAAATTGATTCCATTCCTGAATAATTTGGTAAACCAAACACAATTTATAGTAATGATAGTTATTCCTATTATAACCAAACAATACAATTATATGAGCATATTTCATTCCATTCCTCATAACTATTATTACCATTTCTATTTTCATTCCTCGTATCAATTAGTGTATACTTTTACCATTTTTTTATGACTCCATTTTCAAGAATAAGAACCAATTAATTTTGATAAATTTTAGTGTACACTAGCAAGGACTCAATTGAATTTTGTTATTCCACATGTATTACTATTTCTTGAGTTTTACAACTTTACTACTAATCTTTACTTCTATAATTTGTGAATATACACAAACTAATTATCAAAAATCAAAATAAACTATTTTAAAAATATTTATTGTGAAATAATAATATACATTCCCGCGTATTGCACTAGTTTTTAATAAAGAATAAATTTTATATGAAAATGATTTATGATAAGCTTATCATGAAGTTGTTTTAAAGTATCAAATATTTGACCCGAAATATCGATAATCTCACCAAAGAGTACGTATCATTAATCTTGGTTATTTTTTTTTATAAAAATTACAATATACTACCACCGGCCCAAATTAATAATACTCCTGATCAAATATTCATATTTTAATATTATTTTATGATAAATTTATTATAAACTATTTTCATATAATAGATAGTTTTAATAAAAAACTTAATCATTGATCAAATATGATATATGAAACACAAGGATAGAGGCCAATTTCACAAAGCTCCATGCATGGATGCACGAGCTTTAGCCATGCCCAACTGCAGCCTTGGAAACTAAACCACATTTTCTATTCTTTTATATGATGATAATGATAATTGATGATTAATCCATTCATCTTTAAATACAGCACCTGCACATGATCGTCACACGTGGCATGCATGTGGAACATGGTCCCACTTTTAAAGAGCTGCATGTTGATGGTCCTGATTAGTTATTTTGTTTGGTCTTATTTTTGGTATTTTTTAAATAATTTTTATTTTGTTTCTCTTTTATACAATAATTGTATAATATAATATAAAGCAGGGGAATATATTCCATCGTCTTTCCATGAGTATACAATAGTTTACATCGCTCGAAGCACATGGTAAACTGTGTATTTAACAGCCTAATTTGGACTTATCGATCTATCTTAATTTTTATTCATCTCTAATTAGTTAAAAACACCTAATCTATTCTTCCCTAGCCAACACATGCCATTTGATTAATTTGTATGTAAATGAATAAATTATGTTCATGTAGATTCGATTTTAAATTCTATCATCAGATGATTTGTAGTTTAATTAATGTGTTAGTAATTAATATGAATATGATCATTACTCATATATACATACTGGGTTTGAGTATTGGAGAGTCACTCAATTTGAATTTTAACCCGCATTAAATAATTTAAAATTTTTAAAATCCTTTCTTTATCATGGTCGTAGCTGAATTTTGATTAACATTGTTGATTGTCTCTCATTTATTATTTCCATCTCTTTCAAGTTAACCGAAAATAGTCCGCGGCGTGCCCCTTTCAGAGAGTCGTGTCCAACTTTGAACCAAGCTAATTTGTCCTGTCCTAATTTTGACCAACAAGGACAAAAACGACACTATATTACAAAATTATATAATTGGGCCTAAAACATTACACGAGAAATCATGCTTACTTTGGCCACGGTTATTTGCACTAGCCTCTATGTTAAACACACTACTTGAATAAATACACTAATTATTTTTCCAAAAATTTGCAACATTTTTGAAAAAAAAGTTCGAAAATGAACAAAAAGTTCGATTTTTTTTTTAAATATTGTGAATTTCATTATGTTCGGAAAAAATGTTCAAAAAAATCGAACAAAAAATAGTCTATTCATCCTGTTAGTGTCTTTAACATAGAGACTAGTGCAAATAACCTGGGCCGCTTACTTTAGTTACACTTTTTAATAAGCCCTTGTGAATATCACTCTTGTTGGGCCCAGACTGCGTACATTTTGTTAAGGACGCGGATATTTACCCCCCTATTTTTAATTTGTTCACCCCCTATTTTCAAACCCCTATGTTTGATAAAAAGTTTCGAACTTTTGTCAATTGTTTGATAAAAAAATTTGAACTTTTGTCAATTGTTTGAAAATAAATGTCAAATATTGTTACGTTGGATAGTCTTACGTTTTGTTTGATAAAAAAATCCGAAATGTTGTCATTTGTTTGGAAAAAAATGTCAAACATTGTCAATTGTTTGGAAAAAAATGTCAAACATTGTCATGTTTGAAAATAGGGGGGTGAACAAATTAAAAAAGGGGGGGTAAATATCTGCGTCCTTTTGTTAAGCTAATGGCCTTAATGGGCCTTTACTCTCAACTTTCCCTCCATTATTACTCCCTATTAGTATTTTTTTGTGATTTTTTACATTAATTTATTTATTTCATCACGTTCTCGATCCACAAATTTTTACGTGGTATGAAAATAACTAGAATATTTTCCTGCATTTTATTACACTAAAACCATCCTTTTCTGAGTAGTTCATTTTTTTTTTAGAGTAGTTTAAATTTATAATTTCTAGGTAAACATCACAAATTCACAATCTATGCTGCTGAGCAGCTGAATACGAATGAATTGGATTGGCCCATCTTAAAACCTGAACGGGCTTGTATCGTTGCTGGTCTTTATTTTACGACCACAGTTATTAGCACTAGCCTCTTTGTTAAATACACTACCAGGATGAATACACTATCCAATTTTTCAAAAACATTGAAATATTTTCGGATTTTTTTTCGAAAATTAACAAAAAAATCGAAAAAAACATTCGAAATATTGTATTTTCCATTATTTTCGAAAAAAATGAAAGAATTTCGAATTTTTTTTTTCGAACAACAAGTAGTGTATTCATCCCGGCAGTGTCTTTAACTAAGAGGCTAATGCAAATAACCTGGGCCTTATTTTATTTCCTTTATAAACAAATTATTGGCATAGGTTATTTGCACCCCCTCTCTGTATGAATACACTACTTGATATTTGGAAAAAGAATTCGAATTTTTTTCAGTTTTTCGGGAAAAAATTCGAACACAGTGAAATTGAAAAAAAAATCAAAATATTTTTTCGAAAAAAAGTCAAGGGTAGTATATTTAACAAAAAGGGTAGTGCAAATATCTGTGGCCCAAATTCTTATGCAATTCTAATTAGACTGGGCTAAATAAACCCCCCAATATACGCATTTTTTTAGACCAAAGCAAATATCAATATTACTCACATATAGATACAATTTATGAATTAATTTTTCCTATACTTCTATTCATTTGTACCGTATCAAAAATAATTTTAAAAATCGCGAATTGCTCCAAAGCCTCCAATATTATAACTGTCGAACAAAACTGTCGATATAAAGTAGAACCTAAATCAATTCTGATTGGAATATAAAACGGATTAAATAAAATCCAAAAACTACTAATCATCAATGATGACTTGTGCTTTTATTGAAGAGTTAAAACCTACGAAAATTCTTCACCGAAGATAGAGAGACAGAAACCATATAGAAGAGGAGCACGAAAACAATATAACCAAAAAACCATCGAAATTCAATAAAAAAACGTGATGCGTCCATCTCTCTCACCATTACTTTATCTCTTGAATAAAATGTGGATTTTGATTTTTTCTTGTGAGAAGCACACTTTTCAGTATTGTTCTTTTTTCTTAAATAGTTAATAATAGGATTATAATGGTCTATAATTCGGGCTTGTATATTGATTTTTTTTTTTTTAAATTGTATAGGGTATATATAGTAGTTGGGGTTTGTATAATTTATCCAGGGTTTTAATTAGACGTGGCCTTCTAATTATTTTAAATCTAGTAGATTTATTATACCAAATTTAAAAGATTTGATGTGGATATTACTAATAGACTTATAATCTAAACGGGCTTTAGGTTTAGACTAGATTTTTTGTATTATAAATGGATTATTGTACTCAAAATTGCATACACGCATACACACAAATATATTAGACTAGATTTTTTGTATTATAAATGGATTATTGTACTCAAAATTGTATACACGCATACACACAAATATTAGTGAAACTCCTGTCTTGTGTACAAGAGTTTGGTAGAGTTACAAGTTCAAAAGAGATGTTTGATGGTTGATGGTGAAGAATGTGCTTGAAAAATGAGACATAGTAGATTGTTGAAGTATGAGTTTTTGAGTTGTGATCGGCCAATTGCAACTTTGTCTTGAGATTTTTGAGATGTGTCTAGGCGTCTTTATGTCTCGCTCTACTAGTTTACGAGTCACTTTATCCAAATTTTCCCCACCTTAACCAAAGAGCCCAACATTACAACCAAATGCAAAGTCCTCATTGATTCTTTGATTGATCACTTAGCAAGTGGTGGAGAATTTAGATGATTGACAAGCCTATGGTAGTGCATTTGTGTGAATTGATTGTTGAGAGTATATTCCATAATACACTTTTGAGTGATGAGTGAAACACTTACTTGAGAGAAAAATTGTGGATTGAACACTTTGATTATGCATTGATTTGAACATGACTTGTGAATTTGCTAGTTGATTTTTGGTACTTAAGAGCTTGACTAGATTGAAAGTACTTGACAATTGCTACATTATTTTCTTTGACACTCATTTCTCGCAATCCTCCCACTTGTTCTATTTCTTTCGTTGCTCGGGGACGAGCAACACTTTAAGTTTGGGGGGGTGATTAGTGTGATTTTTGCTAGAAATTCGTGTACTATTTTTGCCAAATTTAATTGGATTTCTTGCATTTTTTACATTAATTTGATTGTTTGCGCTTAATTGTCGAAAAAGGTACTTTTGTTTATTTTTGCAGGAAATTGAGTGATTTTAGAAGTAAATACGAGCCTTTAATTTATTGAGATCGAGCGAGGATAAAAATCGAGAAGAAAAAATGGTTAAATTGGAGGAGAAAAATAGAATGGGCCAATTAATTCTCAAGGAAATTTTCGGCCCAAGATTTTCGGCCCAAATGAGGAATGAAAAGCAAGAAAGCAGCCCATTTGTCCAAATAATCAGCAAACTCACGTGAAGACATTTGAACTAGAAAAGAAACAAAGAATCATGTGGGGCCCACACTCATTTCAACCAAGAGAGAGAAAGAAGAAAGTTGGGTTTGTTTAATTTCCTCCATTACTGCTCGTAGCTGGAAATGGAGAAGAGCTCAAAACTCGCCGGAATTCGTGGCCACCAAACTGGAAGCCACCAGCCACGCCTGGAAGAAGCAAGTACGACGCCGGAATTTCGCAGCCACACTCGACACCGGAGTTGCAGCGCCGCCATCACCTGGGATTCGCCACCAATCGAAGCTCCTAACGCTGCCGGAAAAGCGCCGATCAGAAATTCAAAGCAACGCCGTTAAAGCTGAAATTCGAAGCTCAAGACCATCATCAACTTGCAACACCAGGTCGCCGGAAAAGCTTCGCACGCCTCCACGCATTCGCCGGAATGGAACAGCGCCTCACGGCCACCATGTACGTCACCGGGATTACGAAGCAGCGCCAGAAATTCGCCGGAATCGATGTTGCCAATTTGCAGAAATTGCAAAAGGTGAAGAAGAAGTTCGCACCGGCCGAGCCAAATACGCTCAAACCGATACCAATATGCCAAACCGTTAAGTTGGCTACGGCTCAATGACACCGGTTAAGCCCTTGACACACCGGCCGGTCTAAGAAATGCAAACCGGTGCAAGGTTGTGCAGAGAGTCAATTTCAAGCCAATTTCAAAATCTCGCGAGATTTCACGATATATCGCGATAAATTCGGTAATGCTTAAAAAATGCGAAAATTCTTCATTTTTCAGGGGTTTTCTTTGCAAATTCGTCTCAAGCCCTATTTCCACACTATATATACTCCATTTCTCAGATTTTAGAAAACAACCAACACAAGCCCAAGAACCCTAATCCCCTAGATAGTTTTATTTTATTTTTTTTCTGCAATTTTTTTCTTTTAATTTCTAGAATAGATTAGATTAATATTTTCATTAGTAGTGTTTACATTTCAAGCAAGGATTTGAGCTATTGAAGATTTGTATTTCCATTTCATCACATGAGGTGGCTTCTTTCCTTTATATTTCAAGTAATTAGTATAATTTTCTGATTTATGTTTTATTGCAATTTTATTATGATGATTTCCATGAGTTTATTGTTTTCTTTAGTTTGTTTATACATGGGTTTTGTTGGATTAGCCATGGGCTAATCCCCTAATGCTTTGGGTGTTTGAATTATGATGGAATTAGTGTTATGGTGTTAATTGAGCTTTGATTGTGCTATTGAGTTGGTTCGATTGCTTCTATTGATGCGTTTATCTTGATTAGATTGATTGATTAGGTTTAGTAGCTCTTGTTAGGTTAATTTGTGCTACAACGAGAGTTGGGTGTGGGTTAATCGAACTTGTGGCGAGGGATTTGGTTAATTAATCGGATTCAATTAGTCGTTTATTAACTCGAGAGAGGGTAGATGGCTAGACCACCATTAATAGACATTAGGAACCTTAATCTACGGGTTTAGGTGCTTAGTGAAGGGAGAATACTTGAAGTGCATCGCGTGCTTCAAGTCATTCACTATCTTAGGTGCTTTTGGTAGCTAATTAGGTGCTAGTTAGTTCAATTGATCACTCAAGCCTCAAAAGGGATCGGTATTCAATACAATAGCGATAGCTCTTAGTTAGAACCAACAAAATATCATAAGAAAAGCGAGATTAACGTACGTAGCCTTGATTCCGTCATAAGGAAGACACTCGAAGCATTTCTCTCTCTTGCACTTTCTTAATTGAAAGTTAGTTTAATTGTTTTATTGCTTTTCTAGATTTAATTTTCGCTTAGTTTAATTTTTCGTATGCCTACTTGCTCGTCACTATAGTACCATGCCAACGTGCAACTTTAGGGATCCACTGCACTCCTAAATCCTTTGGGTTCTTCACTACTACGACGATCCCGTACTCTTGCGGGGGAGTAGGAAAATATATTTCGAAAACTCCGACCAAGTCAGTACGGATCTAAATTAATTTTCTCTATTGCATGATTATTAATTGTCGTATCGAATTATTTGATCCATGCGTATTATATTTTATGTGCACTTGAATTATTGCATCAATTATTATTATGTTTGCAATTAATCGGATCAAATCGAATTGAAGAAAAAAAGGGGGTTTAAACGAGCGCAATCTGCCGCACGACGCCGCCCGCCGTCTGCCGTGCATGTCGCACCCGAGCGCCCTCCGTCCGCCGCGCACGTCGCGCCCGAGCGCCCTCCGTCCGCCGGGCACGTCGCGCCCGAGCGCCCTCCGTCAGCCGCGCACGTCGCGCCCGAGCGCCCTCCGTCCGCCGCGCACGTCGTGCCTGCAGCGCCCTCCGTCCGCCGCGCACGTCGTGCCTGCAGCGCCTGCCATCCGCTGCGCACGTCGCGCCTGCGCCCCCCCTCCCAGTCCGCTGCTCGCCTAGCGTCGCACGCACCTGCGCGCCCGTCGCTGCGCACGCTCACGCGCGCCCATTACCCTGCGTTCGTTGACGCGCGCGCCCGTCAGCCGCTCTCCCGCCGTTTGCTTCTGGACACTGAGCCCCGTCGGCTCCGCCCCCGTCCACGCAGCCCTTGCCCTTCTTGGGCCGTATTGAGCCCAATGCGACTTGGACCTTATTATTTATTTGGGCCTTCATTTAATTTTGATAATATTTTTGAGCCCTCAAATGATTTTATCAAATTTTTCGATAAATACTTGAAAAAAAATTAATTAAAAGGTAATAATTCTTGCATTTAATTAAGCCCGAAATTTTTTGGAATTAATTTTAATATTAGTTATCAATAAATTTATTATTTTTATTTGCTTAATTGATATATGTGCATGCTTTTATGATTAATTATCTTGCATGCATTGTTACTCTTGCACATAGTCTCCTTATTATAGTCCGCATATATTGCCCGGGTAGGTGGCGCCCGGTACTTGTCGGACCGTAAATCATATTTTGGGTAGACGGTGCCCAATTCTTATTTTTATGTGCTCTAGAATAATTAAATAAATCCTTATTTCTCTATTGTCAATAAATTGGTCACAATTCTTACCATGTCACTTTAAAATTGTAGTGAATAATTTCTGATATTGCCATGAGAGAATTCGTTGAGCTTGCTCTTGATGGTAGTAACTCCCTGACATGGGCGCTAGATGTCGAGATACATCTAGACTCAACTGAGTTGAGTGACTTGAATCGAATAATACCAGCTTTCTACTAGTAGCTTCCCCGCAAGAGTACGGGTTCACTGTAGTATGGGCAAGTATAATGACCAAGTATTATCGAACCCAAGGGATGAAGTATATGCAAATAGATCCCTGAAGATCTACGCGTCGTAGTTAATATGAGTGAAATGTTTTTGGATTTTTTTGGAAAGATTAATTAAAACTAAAATAAACTAATTAAACTAAAGTACTGAAGAAGACGAATTAACTAAGGTTTGTATTCAAATAAGAGATGGTGATGCTCAGGATAGGAATCCCTACGTATACTAACGGAGCAGGTACATAATCAAAATAACCGTGACGTGCAAGAAATAACCTAAGTAAAAGAATGCAAGGTGAAAGCTCAAGATTCTAAACCCTAATACTTTTCCCTAACACTCGACCTCACTAATCCACTAACAAGTTAATAGATTGTGCTTAATTAATGAGACCCTAATTTAACTAAGGTGATGCAGTCGTCCTCCTTCGCTAAATTGGTAGATGAATTAACCCTTTCTAAACCCTCTCGTTAAGTCTACTCGTTGTTAGGGAGTGATACGGTCGTCCTCTCTCTAACACTTTTCGAACGAAATTCAAAAGTAAAGTTAAGATTAATTTTAAGAATTCATTAATTAAGAGAATTAAAACTAAACGTCACGAATTATCCTAATTATGTACCCACATCCTACTTCTACGAGTTCATCCTACCCTAAGCATGCAAGGGGTCTAGCCTAACATGGTGGTTTGAATAACCAAAGCAATCACAAGAACAATAAACATATGCATAATTGAATTAACTAATAAAATCAAGAACATAAACGGAAGAACAAATTAAAGTCTCCAAAGAAATCTATATAAATCTGAAAAATTAGGTTTAATCGTCTCAAAGAGTAAAGAAAGAAAGAATTAATCTAATACGTTCAAAAGAAATACTAAAACTAAGAATTCGTAAATTAAAACCTCGATTACAACGTATAAAATTCTTCAAAACTCCTCCCCAAGCTTTCTCCTCGCTCAAAGTATGTAAAAATATGTGTTGGTATGTTATTCTCTTCCAAAACGAGTTTGGAATGAGTATATATAAGCGTCGGGGGGAACCGGAAACTCATGGGCCGAAAAACGAAATCGGAGGCAAAAAATAGGAAAGTGCTCGAGCATCTCGAGCAGGGGCGCTCGAGCATGTATCTCGAACAGTGCAATCGGTCGAGCGCTGGCGCTCGAGTGCTCTCGCTCGAGTGGTTTTCGGCTGCTGTACACTTGTTCGTAAAATCTTCATATCTTCTCAACCGGGAGTCCATTTTGGCCGATTCAAAGTCCTACGAACTCCTCTTTTCGCCCTCTATCCATATATGAAAACCAATGAGACAAATTAATGAGTTTATAAAAATGATACTCAATTGAATTCAAACACTCATAAAAAACACTCAAAACATGGGCAAATCAGGCACCAAAACATAACAATTTCACGCCTAATCATTGAGCGAAGCCATTGTCGAAGGTTCAAAATCCACTAACGCCCAGAAGGCAAAAGCGTTGATTTTTCTCAAGAATCACCTGAATGAGTATCTAAAAAATGAATACCTCACTCAAAAAGACCCCAGAACGTTGTGGAAGTCCCTGAAGGACCATTTCCAACAACAAAATGATATACTCCTCCCTCCGGTATAATACGACTGGTTGAACCTCCGCCTCCAAGACCTTAAGTCTATAACAGAGTACAATTCTGCTTTGCAGCGTATTGTAACCCATTTGATGCAGAACACTCTGTCAACATTCCACGCTAGCAACCTTATACTCCAGCAGCAGTATAAGACCAAATATATGATCGGTCGCAAATGTGGAAGGGAGAAGAAAGAGTAAGAAAATTTGGGCCAAAGGCCGAGGTCGTAGTACATCCGGTGGTCACAGATCCTCGAACGACAATCAAGCTCAGAATCGTGGAAAGGGTGTACCCAACACGAACCTGGCTCTCAAGACAAGATTGAGCAGTCCTGCTACAGATGCGGATGCAAAAGCCATTGGTCTCGCACGTGTCGAACTCTCAAGCATTTGGTTGAGGCTTATCTAAAGCAGTAGAAGGACGACAAGGGGAAGGCCCATATAGTCAAACCTCACGATGATAGCCTGCCTGAAGCAGAATTTGACCAAGACAACGATGATCTCTTGAGCTCGTAGCTCAAAAACTTTGGAGACAATGAGTGATTGAGTGTTTGATTATTTTAGTACCTTGTTTATTTCTGGTTAAAATAATTTATATTTTGGATCCTGTCTTTCGGATATTTTATTTTATGGATGATATGATATTTATGATTTAGCTTTGATGTGTTTACCTTAACACTATCCGTCAAATTTATTTGGATATTGCTATTCTTATACATGGATTGTAAATATATCAGTTATTAGGTTTGAGTTTTTTTCTCTGGCATAATGGATTCAAATTGTGATTTATGTTTGGTAGATAGCGCCACCACACACACAATCTTAAGAGATAGGAAGTATTTTCATAACTTGGTAGAACGTAAGGGAAGTGTAACTACGATAGCTAATGATAATATTATGACAGTGGGCTCCGGAAGAGCTTCCATTATCCTCCCCATGGGTACCGAACTCATAATTGATAATGCTTTATTGTTTCCACAATCTAAGCATACCCTGCTCAGTTTTAAAGATATAAGATCTAATGACTATCACATTGAAACTAAAACTGAGAATAATAACGAATACCTTTTGATGACTATTACTCGAGGTAGCCGTAAACAAGTTATAGAAAAACTTCCCTCCTTCTCTTCCGTATTGTACTATTCCTACATCCAGCCGTCTAATCTCCATCTAGCTATTAGTATGAAATTTCATGACCCAAACTCCTTTAAATTATGGCATCAACGGTTAGGTCATCCAAGACAAACTATGATATGTAGGATTCTATCTAATTCCATTGGTCATAATATTTCGAATATTAGAATACCTCCTGTTGATGAATTTATATGTGATGCATATTCTAAAGGTAAATTAATAGTGCGCCCGTCGCGCACCAAGGTGGGACTAGAGTCTCCAGTTTTTCTTGAACGGATTCATGGAGACATTTGTGGACCGATTCACCCAGCATCAAGACCATTTTGGTATTTCATGGTCCTTATTGATGCCTCAACCAGGTGGACATATGCATGTTTGCTGTCTACCCGCAATCAAGCTTTTGCAAAGCTCATTGTAAAAACTATCGAGCTTCGAGCTCAGTTTCCAGATTATCCAATAAAATCCATTCGAATGGATAATGCTGCTGAGTTTACCTCAAAAGCCTTTACAAATTACTGTATGGCTCTGGTAATTTAAGTGGAGCATTCGGTCCCCTACATCCACACCCAAAATGGTCTTGCTGAAGCGCTAATAAAACGTATCAAACTTATCGCTAGACCATTACTCATGAACTCTAAATTACCCACTTCATGCCGGGGGCATGCAGTCCTACATGCATCACACCTGATACAAATTCGTCCAACTGCATATAATGATCATTCCCCCCTTCAGCTAGTGCGTGGGAAAGAACCAAGCATTTCCCATCTGCGTATTTTTGGATGTACAGTGTATGTTCCGATAACATTACCAAAGCGGACCTCTATGGGCCCACAAAGGAAGCTAGGTATTTACATTGGATTTTACTCTCCATCCATCATGAAACACCTAAAACCTCTGTCTGGGGATCAATTAACGGTCCAGTTCGCTGACTGCACGTTCGATGAAGATCACTTCCCGACATTAGGGGGAGATCCGAATTTAAAATTGAATGAATGTCGGGAGCTTACGTGGAACGTAAGTAATCTTCAATATCTAGATCCACACACTAGTCAATTTGAACTAGAAGTTCAGAAGATCATTAACTTGCAAAATTTAGCAAACAATCTGCTAGACGCGTTCACTGACCAATTAGGTGTAACTAAATTGCATATACCTACAGTAAATGCTCCCCAAAGGGTTGAGGTCCCAAGCAAATCAAGTATACATGCTCCCACACGCCAGAAGCGTAAAGGACCTACAACCAATACAAATACACCTAAAAGAAAGGCCATCAAAACTTGTCAGTAGAACGTGAAATCTCTAGAAGAGACTCGTCTAGAAGACGAGCGTCCTAGTAATGAAGTACGTGCACAAAATATTCAAAGTACTAGGACCGCGGAACGACCAGACCCAGATACACTGGGAAATGAAGAAGGTCTGGTTGACATAAACATTGAAGTTTCTATGAATTTCATAGATACGGGAGAAACATATATTAGAAATATTACTGTCGTCGACGATACATTTGCAGCGACAATTGCTCTTTCCGTTTTAAATAACGATCTAGATCTAGAACCCAAAACTATCGCTGAGTGCCGAAAACACTTCGATTGGGTAAAATGGAAAGAGGCAATTGAAGCAGAGCTCGCATCGCTAAATAAAAGAAAATATTTGGCTCTATCTTTCGTACAACCGCACGCGCTATCCCTGTATGATATAAATGGGTTTTTGTACGAAAACGAAATGAGAATAATACTGTGGAGAGATACAAAACGAGGCTAGTAGCTCAAGGATTTTCGCAGAGACCCGGTATTGATTTCGATCAAACCTATTCTCCCGTAATTGACGCAATAACGTTCCGCTACTTAATATATTTGACAGTTAAATTAGATCTCCATATGAGATTGATGGACGTTGTAACCGCATATTTATACGGATCACTAGATGCCGACATTTATATAAAAATCCCCGATGGATTTGAGATTTCCCAGATGAAGAATGAAGAAAATCGCAGTATGTATAGTATAAAATTGCAGAAATCGTTGTACGGCCTAAAACAATCAGGCCTCATGTGGTACAACCGACTTAGTGAATTCCTCCAGAAGAAGGGGTACACGATTGATATAGCTTTCCATGCGTATTCACGAAGAAATTGCAAGGTGGTTTTTGCATCATATCCATATATGTTGATGATCTAAACATAATCGAAACATGCAAAGAGATTGAAGAAGCCGGTTCAATCTTGAAAGATGAATTTGAAATAAAAATCTTGGGTAAAACCAAGTATTGCCTTGGCCTGCAGATCGAGCATCTTCCAGAAGGAATTCTTATACATCAGTTAACCTACGTGAAGAAGGTATTGGAGAGATTTTATATGGATAAATCTCATCCACTAAGCACACCTATGGTTGTCCGATCCCTCGAAGTGGATAGGGACCCATTTAGACCAAGAGAAGATACAAAAGAAATTTTGGGGCCAGAAGTTCCTTATCTTAGCGCTGTTGGAGCATTACCCTATCTTGCAAATTGCACTAGACCGGACATTGCATTTGCAGTTAATTTGCTCACGAGATATAACACTTCTCCTACTAGGAGACATTGGAATGGTGTTAAGCATGTTCTATGGTATCTCCAAGGGTCTCAAGATCTTGTACTGTTTTACCTTAAAAACCAAGACAAAACCTTGGTAGGTTATGCAGATGCTGGCTATTTGTCTGATCCCCACAATGCCATATCCCAGACTGGTTACGTTTTTCTCTGTGGTGGTACCGCGATCTCATGGAGATCGGTTAAGCAAACCATGATTACCACGTCTTCAAACCACTCAGAGATAATAACTTTGTTTGAAGCCGTACAAAAATGTGTTTGGTTGAAATCCTTGGTAAAACACATTGGTGACTCGTGTGGTATCGCTAAAGGCGATACATCCCCTACTATTATATTCAAAGACAACGCAGCTTGCATCGCACAAATGAGTAATGGGTACGTCAAAAGAAAACTTTACGAAACATATTTCACCTAAGTTTTTCTACCCATACAAACTCCAGAAGAGTGACGTGATTACCATTCAAAAGGTGCAATCTAGTGACAATCTAGCAGATCTGTTCGCTAAGTCCTTGTCTACATCTACTTTTGAAAAGTACGTTCATGGTATTGGAATGCGAAATCTCAAAGGGTTGTTGTCTTCAGGGGGAGCGATAACCCCGAAGTAAATCCAGAAGATTTGATCCGGAAGATCAATAAAGTTAAATTCCTCCCTAACTAAATATTTGGTCGCTACCTAGCACGTGGAGTTTTTATGACAAGACATGTATGTTATGTCGTAATGTTCAAGGGGGAGTGTTATAAATCTAGCAGATTTATTATACCAAATCTAGAAGATTTGATGTGGACATTACTAATGAACTTATAACATAAACGAGCTTTAGGTTTAGACTAGGCTTTTTATATTATAAACAGATCATTATACTCAGAATTGTATACACGCGCACACACAAATATTAATGAAACTCCTGGCTTGGTACGCCCCCAGACGTAGTCGTTATCGACGAATTGGGTGAACAAACTCGCGTCTCTATTTTACGATTACGATTTACAACACTAATAATTAAACTTAAATTTTAAATCCCCCATCCTAATATTAATTGAAGAATGTAAATATTGAAGTCATATTTGACATCTTATATTTATATCTTTATTAATTTTTATACATCATTAATTTTTTATTCCTACATATTTTATTTTTCTCTATTCTAGTGAAAATAATAGTATTTTTTTTTTTTTTTTTGGAATGGTTATTCATATAAATGCTGTTGGTATGTAACTTGGATTGTAAGATTTTTAAAGCCCTGCTAAAACTTCCAATTTTTTATTATAAAGGATTGGTAAATTATTCATTTAAAACAATGAAATTCCAATAGGATAATTCATTGAAGATATTAGATGTGCTCAGGCCAACTGGTTACTGCATTAATTCTTTGGAGTTTTCCCAATACAATGATCGGTACCACCACTGTTTTCTTCTCCTACTGGAAATAACACAACGGCGATTGCAGTACTCACGAGATTTATTCTAGGGTTTCTATTCAGCGGTGCCACTATTATTTTTTCTATAAATTTGGGTAATTTTTCTATAGAAATGATCACCACATATCTACCAGTGGACACAAATCTAAAATATCCACTGCTAATATGAATATGACATATAAATAAATATACACAATCAATTTAAGTTATAGTGGATCATTTGCTTATGTATCTTAGTGATGGAGGGATATATAAGCTTATGCCTAGCGATGGACATGCAATAATTTTTTATTTTCTTTATATAAGCAAATTGTTGTTATCACTATTTTTTTAATGATACTTACTCGTTTCATTGAATGATAATATTCAAAATCAATTGTATTTTGCGCACTAGTTGAATGATATTATCATTTCAGTTAATAATATTATTTATTTTATTAAGTGATAGTATTATTCAAAAATAAATTATACGGTACAATTAGTTCATGTGGATATCCACAAATTACCTAGGGCATATGCTATAATTTGTACCTAAGTAAATATGCATCTGCTAAAAGTCAATATCAAAAAAAATCAAATACACATCAATTAACCGTTTTTAATATTTTTTCACTCTCCAACCATGCATTAAAAAACACTTCCTTTTTAATGTGTGGCTTAGTAAACATCAATTTTGGTGTGTACTGTAGCACACATCATTTTTTTTAATGGTTTTGTATTTCCGTTGCTGCGGTTTCACTAAAAAAAACACGGTTTAGCGATGGAATTTGCGACGGATTTTCCGTCGCAAAACAATGTTTGCGACAGACACGTATCCGTTCCTAAAACAGCCCGCTAATTTTTGCGACGGATTTTTGCCGTCCGTCGCAAATTAACGACGAATAAATCCGTCGCAACACTACAAGAAAATAATGATTTGCCTACGGAATTAAATTGCCTACAAAAATTTACCAACAAAAATGTTTGTAGTAAAAATTGCCTACGATTTGCCCACATAATTTTCTAATTATGAAAGTATCTACATTTCTCAACCTAAAACAATTTGCCTACGTAATTGATTTGTCTACGGAATAAAATCCCTAGGTCTAATTACCTATAAGCCATTTGCCTACAAAAATTTACCTACAACACAATTTGCATACAGAATTTTCGTAGGCAAATTATTGTGTAGGTGGGGAAGGAAAATGCCTATACAATTAGATATTTTTGTAGGCAATTCATAGACAATCCCCCTACGAATTTTTTTGTTGGTAATTCCGTAGCTATATTGACAATTTCTGTAGGCAATGTTAAACTTTCTTGTAGTGCAAAATTGGCGGGTCAGACCCGGCCGGGTCGCACAAAATTTACGACGGACTACTAACCGGATAATTTGCGACGGACTACTAACCGGATAAAAATCAATCAACTAATATTATTTTGTAAAATTATTAAACTTAAATCAAGCAACTAATATAATTCAAACTACTCAACTAAATTCGATCAACTAAACAAAAATCAATCAACTAATATTGTTTAAAATCATTAAACTAAAATCAAACAACTAATATAATTCAAACTAGCTACTCAACTAATTAAATTCGATCAACTAAATTAAAATCAATCAACTAATATTATTAAAAAATAATAAACTAAAATCAAATAACAATATAATTCAAACAATTCAACTAAAATCAATTCTAAACTTAACAAATTCTAAACATGCTTTAAAATTAAATTTAAACGGTAGAAATGAAGAAAACTTACGGTTTATTTGTAGAAGATGACGAAACGAGCACTCGGTGGGAACAGATTGGCTCTACAGCGACGACACCCGACTTCTCCTTCCTCCTCCTCCTCCTCTTATCCTTCTTCTCCTCCTCCTCCTCCTCCTCCTCCTCTCCTTCTTCTCCTTCTTCTCCTTCTCCTTCTCCTCCTTCTTCTCCTCCTTCTTCTTCTCCTCCTTCTTCTTCTCCTTCTTCTCCTCTCTACTTCTCCGTCTGCATCGCGGCTGCTTATATAAGGGAAATTTTTTTTGCGACCGGCTAACTCCAAAACGGCGTCGTTTTTTAGTATTTGCGACGGACAATCCGTCGCAAATCGGTCAAACGCGACGTTCCCGAAAAGTCACGCAAAACCAGGTCAGATTTGCGACGGCATGTCCGTCGCAAATCAGTCAACGCACCATTTTCCGAAAAGATGCGCAAAAAAGACCAGATTTGCGACGGGCAAGTTAAAAATTGCGACGGACATGCCCGTCGCAAATCAGTCAAATGGGCCGTTTCACGAACGGTCACTTTTAAACGGGTCGTTTTGCGACGGAAACGGCCGTCACAAATTTCAACTTTGAAATTTGCGACTTATCCGTCGCAAATATAGCCGGTGTACAACGAAGGTGGTGGGCCCTAGATTTTGGGACGGACATGTCCGTCGCAAAACACTAACTTTTGTGACGGCTATACAAAACCGTCGCAAACTCTCATTTTTTCCGACGGCTAACCAAAATCCGTCGCAAATACACGAAATTTGCGACGAAATGTTGGCCGTCGCAAATATTCCGTCGTAAAACCCCGTCTTTTTTGTAGTGTTTTGTGGTTCGTCCTTTTCTTTTTGTTCACTCAATTTTTCTTTATAACTCTCACTTGGGTCCATCAATTAATTAATTGGCTAATTTTAAAATAACTCTAAAATTTCGAACTTATAAAGAGATATGAAATTAATTCATTCAATTATTTTCTTTTACACCCTCTCTCACTCATTGATCGAACTCAATAAGTGAATAATTTAATATGAATGAAGTTGCTCTCAATGTGAATCGAACTCATTCCATCTCATCTATAAATCTGAATTTGTAAAAAGGTGTGAAATTAATTCATTTAATTATTTTTATATATAAACTTAATATAAATTTCAGAATAATTAACTTTAACTCCCCAAACAACACTTTTGTACAAAATAGAAAAGGGAAACAAAAATATTTTTAGAGAATAATATTTTGTTTCATATTTTGCAACTTGCAAGTTAGGCTAATCGATATTTCTAAGGATTTCTCTTCTTTAAAAAAGAAAATCCTCATACCGCATGCTAACGCAGTCACTGTCGATGCAGAAATGTTTGGACCATTTAGTTTATGATAGTAGGCGTCTCAATTTCGTAACACGGATAGCAATATTTATTTTACGACAAAAATAATGGTAACAATAATAGTATTTAGGAATAATGTATGAAAAGATCCTCAAATTATTAAATTTTATTTTAAAACATTTTTAAACTAATTTTTATTTTGAAAAACTCTTAAATTATACATTCTTGTTTTATTAAACCCTCAAACCATTATTTTGTTTAAAAAAACCCTTGAAGTATATAATTCGTGTTTTATAAGGCCCATACTGAAAATTCATTATAGACATATATTTTTTTTTTTGTTGGAATTCAATTTTAATAGCATTGAATTTGGTTGATTTGTCATATTTTAAAGAAAAATGTTATAATAATTTAGCAAAATTTGTGAATTTTCGTTACCAAATATCTCGTGAAACAAAAATCAATAGTTCAGGAATTTTTTAAAACGAAAAATAATTTAGAAGTCTTTCAAAACAAAATGTGATAATTCATAACAGGAGTCTTTTTAATGTATTATGCTTAATAATTATATATAACAATTATATTTAAAGGAATTAAGTCTCCGTGAATCGGAATTTACAGAAAACCTGATCTTATTTTAAACACACCAACATTTGGCTATGTTTAAAATAAATGATGATCCCATAAATAATAAATAAATGATAAAACTGCATTTATTGTAGAATTATCAAAGCCTATATATCTACGTCAACAATAAATTGGTACTAATATTTCTTCCCCAATTACTTTCACACTTATTTTATTTTACTATAAAAAATAAAAAATTATCTATGAAATTTTCAAATCAAAAATTTATGTGGTGAAATTGTTTACAACTTGCCTATAAAAAATTTCTAATCATGTACACACTTTCATTCCTCAACTCACAAGTAATTTCAAATTTGCCTACGAAAATTTACCTGTATAGGTAAATTTTTTGTAGATAAGGAGTGAAAATGTCTATATAATTAGAAAATTTGGTAGGTAATTTAGTTAGCAATCCCCACTACACACTTTTTCATTGAAAATTCTGTGGTCAAATTGACAATTTTCGTACACAATTTTTTTTTTTTTATAGTGTTTGGACGTTCCACAATTACTTCCACAACCTTAAAAGAAAAATAATTCTCTTTCACAAAATCAATAAAGCATAAAGTTACCTTTATTTTATTCAACCTCACCCTCTCATACTTGTTATTTTATATGAAAAAAAATGGGTACACATTTTTATCATAAAAAAAAATGTACTACTATGAAAAAAAATCAAAGGGACTGAGGTAGTAATAGATTCCCACCTTTAGAGCATTCATCATTTATTTGTCCCTTCCTGAATGAACTAGAAGACTACTAGAGCCAGAATGCCAGAATCATCCTACCAAAATTATTAACTGAATTAATTATTCAGATAATAATACCATTAGATGGCTCTAAACTT
This sequence comes from Ballota nigra, assembly GCA_947034835.1. Classification (NCBI taxonomy): domain Eukaryota; kingdom Viridiplantae; phylum Streptophyta; class Magnoliopsida; order Lamiales; family Lamiaceae; genus Ballota; species Ballota nigra. The sequence continues at coordinate 29,170,580 of OX344730.1, forward strand.
GTAATAGCCATGGGAGTACGTAACGTAGCCCTCGGAGAATAATTATTCTGTCACATTTAAGCCTTAAATAATTTTCAGGATTGAAATTTTAGCTTGTTAGGAAGTTAAAATGAATGAATAAATTCTAGGCCTTTTTATAAGTTAAGAGTTTTAAATAAGATTAAATTATTTAATGGTATGAGAGCTTTTAATTTGGTTCGTACTCACATTTCGTCTCAATGGATGAAAAGACGCTAATTTTTTGTCATCCTGAAGATCAAAAGTGTTTTTCTTTTCCATTAATTTTTCGTTTCAGTATATGGAAAATTATTAATGGTCGTGGATGATTTTCTCTCGTGTAGCTTTCAATTACCGTAATCCTGAAAACACATGCTTTCGACTATGCTACAACAAAACATGATAAAACAGGCAGTTATGGAAGAAACTCAATTATTAAGCCCTGTTTTTGTATATTTTCTGGAAATGATGAATTCTATCATGATAAGCAAAGTTAGGTAGATGCTAATAACTCACCGTTAAATGGAATCTTTTCTTGATGTATCTCTACACAAGTAGCATCAACATGCAATGTCTATTAAATTAATTATGGTCCTTTTTCTTCCGTAGATGTAGCATAAACATGTCATGTATTAAATTCATTATAGTGTTTTCACTTTGTTTTTCTGTTTTTTTGTTTTTCTTTTTTCTTTTTTTCTTTTTGCGTGGGGCAAGAAAAACCACAACGTATTCAAAAAGATAACTTAATATTGAATAGAGCCCGCTCTCATGCAATAGCCTACAAACTACCCGAGAGAGTTAAATTATAGTGGACAAGTCATGTGCGGCGAAGTTGACTAAAAAAATTAGACATTAATGTGGTTCTAGTTCAAGGGTCCATCAAAGCATGCATTACAAGATTTAGGCACAAAAGATGACAAACTTCATTATCTCTAAACAAACAAAAGAACTTTAAAGGATTTTGTTTCTAGTTGGTAAAAGCTAGGTGTGAACTCACTCGGCCATTCTCACCACCACCTTTATACCTCACCTAGTTCCTCATTACTAATATTTGCTATTTTAACATAACCTTTCAACCTCAAACAAGCCCACCAGAAGTTCAATGAACAAGTGGTAAGACAATTTTACAAGAAAAAGAAAACATATTAGAATGTAGTTTTGCATAGTTTTCCAATTGATTATATTGTATTTTTGCATGGTTTACCAATTGATCTTTGTTTGTTTCTAATATATTGCAGAATCCATTATCCTCAAGTTTCTGTTTCTTTTCGTGCGTTTTTTTCATTTCTTCATAGATGGAGCATTCCGAGAGCAATAATACGATATCCGTCCCTGATAAAATCGCTCTTGAAACAACAGGTCAGATTCTATTTTTCTTGAGTTTTCACTGCAAGTATACTTAAAATTTAAGCTTATACAATGATTCAATTTCAAGAATTAATGCATTCATACATAGTATGATATGGTGATGAGTACCAATTATGAATTACACATAAATCAAACCTTTCTTCACTGAGAAGCTCAACTTTTTTGCAGATGAGGAGGAGAATGATTCTCCCATCGAGGAAGTTCGACTCACAGTACCGATAACAGACGATCCTACACTCCCATGTTTGACATTCCGGACATGGGTTTTAGGAACATTATCATGTGCAGCTTTAGCATTCTTGAACCAGTTCTTCGGTTATCGCCAAAATTACCTCTCTATAACATCTGTTTCAGCCCAAATCTTGGTCCTACCCTTAGGAAGGTTCATGGCTGCATCTCTCCCAACAAAAGCAATACACATCCCAGGGACAAAATGGTCATTCACCATGAATCCAGGGCCCTTCAACTTAAAGGAGCATTGCCTCATCACCATATTTGCCAATACAGGCTCCACTTCTGTATATGCAGTCAATATAATCACGATCATGAAGGCTTTCTATCACCGTCGTCTTAACCCCATAGCAGCAATACTACTAACAAATAGTACACAGGTTCCATAAAAATCACTCCACTCCTCTCATTCAAACTTAATATCCTTTCTTGAAACCTGTGTTTACTGGTGCAGATGCTTGGATACGGGTGGGCTGGAATATTTCGGAAGTTTCTTGTTGATTCACCCTACATGTGGTGGCCTTCCAATCTTGTTCAAGTTTCTCTCTTTAGAGCACTGCATGAGGTTGACATTAGACAAAAAGGCGGCCTCACAAGGCTGCAATTTTTCATCATTGTACTCATTTCAAGCTTCTCCTATTACATAATCCCCAACTATTTGTTCCCATCAATCACTGCTCTCTCATTTGTTTGTTGGATATGGAAAGATTCTGTTACAGCACATCAGGTGGGGTCAGGGCTACACGGCCTAGGCCTAGGCTCGTTCGCTTTTGATTGGGCTACTGTAGCTGGTTTTGTTGGAAGCCCATTAGCAACTCCGGGCTTTGCTCTTGTAAACATGCTTGTTGGTTTTGTAACAGTTCTTTACATCGTTACGCCAATCGCCTATTGGAGCAACTTGTATAACGCGAAGCGATTTCCCATCATTTCGTCTCATGTGTTTGATGCCCGTGGAGCACCATACAACATATCAGCAATTCTAACAGACAAAGGCTTTGAATTCAATCATCAGGGGTATGATAGTTACAGCAAGGTTAATCTCAGCATATTTTTCGTGTTCATCTATGGTTTAAACTTTGCTAGTTTGGCTGCAACTCTATCTCATGTAGCACTCTTTCATGGAAGGTAAGCAACACAAACTTCAAATCATTCAAAATAGCCTCTTTACATGGATCACTCTCTTAACAACTATTTATAAGTTCAGAGAAATTTGGCAGCAGACTAAGGCATCATACCAGGACAAGTTTGGAGATGTACACACCAGGTTAATGAGGAAAAACTACGAAGCTGTACCTCAATGGTGGTTCCACACTCTCCTAGTTCTGGTAATCGCAGTCTCGTTGTTCGCCTGTGAAGGCTTCGGGAGGCAGTTGCAACTTCCTTACTGGGGTGTACTGTTAGCAATGGCTCTAGCTTTCGTCTTCACCCTCCCTGTTGCAGTCATTACAGCCACAACCAACCAGGTTACTGAACTATTTTTCATCTTCATAATAACCAATCAAAACATCGTCCTAATATCGAGACATCTTTCTTCAGCAAGCGGGACTTAACGTGATCTCAGAGATGATCATTGGCTACATGTATCCCGGGAAGCCTCTAGCCAATGTAGCATTTAAAACATACGGCACAATAAGCATGTCACAGGCCATCACATTTCTTTCAGATTTCAAGCTCGGCCACTACATGAAGATCCCTCCCAAATCCATGTTCCTCGTTCAGGTAAACCGTAAACACAACCACTCATTCATTTAGCTAACAGTAGTTAACAACTAACCAACAAAACATTCTTGAATCCAGTTAGTAGGAACCATAGTTACTTCCTTGGTATGCTTCGGCACAGCTTGGTGGCTCCTCAATACAATTGACTACATCTGCGATCCATCAAAGTTGCCCCCAGGCAGCCCCTGGACGTGCCCGGGGGACGATGTTTTCTACAACGCCTCGATAATTTGGGGCGTTGTGGGCCCTCTTCGCATGTTCGGGAAGCTTGGGCTGTATGAGGGGATGAACTACTTCTTCCTCTTCGGTCTAGTGGCGCCAGTGCCTGTGTGGTACTTTGCCCGGAGATATCCGGAGAAGAAGTGGATTAAATACATCAATGTTCCAATCATCATATCTGGAACAGGGGGAATGCCGGTAGCAAAGGCCGTCAACTGCATTTGCTGGTTTACTGTGGGGATATTCTTCAACTTGTATGTTTACCGGAGGTACAAAGGGTGGTGGGTTAGGCACAACTACATTCTGTCTGCCGGACTTGATGCCGGAGTTGCGTTCATGGCTACGTTGTGCTACTTCACGCTGCAGTTTAACGGTGTGAATGGGCCCAGCTGGTGGGGGTTGGGGGTGGATGATCACTGCCCATTGGCCAAGTGCCCGAGGGCGCGTGGGGTACACGTTGACGGATGCCCTGTTTTTAATTGACATGCTTCTGCTCATCAATTAAACAATCAAACTTGTTTAAAGTGGAAAGAATTATACGAATTCAAATATTAGGTCATAAAAAAAACAAGTAGTATTCCAGTGTTCCTTTTGTCCTGTATTTTTGCAAATCATCAATAAAAATTTGCAACAACAAAAAGGAAAATGCTATACAATACCCAATATCAATATGCATGATTGCGTAACAACTTCTGCACCTCTTCAGCATTCTAAATAAGAATATACCTAGTAATTGCGTCCGAAGAAAACCTAATTGATGCACGTAATATTGTTAACATACGACGAATATCAGCATTTAGAATGAACCTAACTAGTGCATGTAAGATTAGGTATCTAATTGAAATGCAGCAGGAGTAAAAATGATAGGAGTAAGAAGGGGCATCCCTCAAATATAGATGTGCTACTGCTGCGACCGGGCCGCCCAATAGGTATCGGGCGCACATTACTTCCGCCGCCGGTACCGCGACTCCTCCTTCCGCCGCCGCCACTGGATCTGGAGCCACCCCTTGATCCACCAATAGCACGTCCTCCGCCACCGCCACCGCCACCGCCACCGCCAATACAGGAGGTGAGGAGGAGACAAATTATTGTGAATACCAATACAAATTTGACGACGTTCGCCATGTTAATTTCTGTGGAGATATTTCAATCGAAAGACAAATATCGCGATTGTATTTGTAGGATTGAAAAAGTTAAGAATGATGAGTTTATAAAAATGGAAAATGCGAGTCACGGAAAAATTCCATGTGTGTGTGAGTTTGGCCTCACGTCATTCTCGTGCGATTAGGTGTACAGTCAACAGTGGCGTAGAATCATTCAACTATGTTTGTTGCGGGACTCACACAGATGGACTTTGGAATCAGCCCAGGGCAGAAGGGAATATTATTGGTAATCTATATGTAAATAGGGGTATTAACGGAAATGCATATGATAATTTAAAATTAATTTAGCCTTGGAAAAATCAAAACTCAATTTCTGTCTTCTCTCTCTATTTTCAAATTTGAAATTTGAAAATGTCTTCTATCTTCTCTCTCCACTTAATTATTCGTAACTTCCAAGATAGTGGAGATCCCAAATTTTTTCAATTATCCTTAAAAAAAAATATCAAATTCAAATTCATTATAATATTATTTAGATTCAAAATTAAAAAAAAAATCGTATTTTAGATTCAATATTTTTTATTTCATATTTTTGGCTTTTCAAATTAAAAAACTTTAGTATTTTAAGATTTTCATATTCAATATTATTTTTCTTGTTTTAGACTTTTCATATTCAATTTTTTTTCTTATTTCTTCGTCTCATTCTCAAAATATTATTTTCACTTTCTTCCATCTCATCCTCTAAAAAAAATGGTGAAAACCAGATCATATATTAAATTTGAATAAAATTTCACTCATCCGATATTTATCTATATATATTAAATTTGAATAAAATTTTAGTTTTACTTGAATATATATTATACACACTTGGATTTTGAAAAGAAATATTAAATTTGATTATATATTAAATTTGAATATATATTATACACACTTGAATATATATTATACACACTTTATAATATCATTATTGAACTATACTAAGGTACCAATAAGCAAAAGTTGATTAAAATTTATTTATTAATATTTCAATAAAAGTTGATTACTTATATTTTAATAAATTCCTATATTTTGTAATATAAAAGATATTACATAAATCTATTACTTAATATCTAATACGTCAAATACTTAATATCTGCAATTAAAATCTAAAAAAATATACATAATATCTATTAATTAATATCTATTACTTAATACATATTTATATAGTATATATTACTTAATATGTGATATGTACGTAATATACATATTATCTAAACAAAATATATATACATAATTGATAGTTTTATTATATAGTATATATTATATTTATACGTAATTGATAGTATAATCAATTGATTATGTATAAACCCTACCTGCATTATAAATAGAATTGGTTTACATGGGAATTTTAATTCTAAGGGCTGAATACCGAAAAAATTCCCCATCCTCATGTTTATAAGTATTACTAAGAGTTTTTCAATCTACTACTAATATTTTTTCAATGTATTACTAATAGTGTTAGGGTTTAGGGTTAGGGTTTAGGGTTTATAAGAGTTTTTCAATGTATTATTAATAGTGTTTATAAGTATTACTAAGAGTTTTTCAATGTATTACTAATAGTTTTTCAATGTATTACTAATATTTTTTCAATGTATTACTAATATTTTTTCAATGTATTACTAAGAGTTTTTCAATGTATTTCTAATAGTGTTTCAATGTATTACTAATAGTGTTAGTGTTTAGGGTGTAGGGTTAGGGGTTTAGTGTTAGAGTTTAGGGTTTAGGGTTAGGGGTTTAGTGTTAGGGTTTAGGGTTTATAAGAGTTTTACAATGTATTACTAATAGTTTTTCAATGTATTACTAATAGTGTTTATAAGTATTACTAAGAGTTTTTCAATGTATTATTAATAGGTTTTCAATGTATTACTAAATGTTTTTCAATGTATTACTAATAGTGTTTATAAGTATTACTAAGAGTTTTTCAATCTACTACTAATATTTTTTCAATGTATTACTAATAGTGTTAGGGTTTAGGGTTAGGGTTTAGGGTTTATAAGAGTTTTTCAATGTATTACTAATATTTTTTCAATGTATTATTAATAGTGTTTATAAGTATTACTAAGAGTTTTTCAATGTATTACTAATAGTTTTTCAATGTATTACTAATATTTTTTCAATGTATTACTAATATTTTTTCAATGTATTACTAAGAGTTTTTCAATGTATTTCTAATAGTGTTTCAATGTATTACTAATAGTGTTAGTGTTTAGGGTGTAGGGTTAGGGGTTTAGTGTTAGAGTTTAGGGTTTAGGGTTAGGGGTTTAGTGTTAGGGTTTAGGGTTAGGGTTAGGGTTTAGGGTTTATAAGAGTTTTACAATGTATTACTAATAGTTTTTCAATGTATTACTAATAGTGTTTATAAGTATTACTAAGAGTTTTTCAATGTATTATTAATAGTTTTTCAATGTATTACTAAATGTTTTTCAATGTATTACTAATAGTGTTTATAAGTATTACTAAGAGTTTTTCAATGTATTTCTAATAGTGTTTTAATGTATTACTAATAGTGTTAGTGTTTAGGGTTAGAGGTTTAGTGTTAGAGTTTAGGGTTTAGGGTTAAGGGTTTAGTGTTAGGGTTTAGGGTTAGGGTTTATAATAGTTTTTCAATGTATTACTAATAGTTTTTCAACGTATTATTAAGAGTTTTATAATGTATTACTAATAGTTTTTCAATGTATTATTAATAGTGTTTATAAGTATTACTAAGAGTTTTTCAATGTATTACTAATAGTTTTTCAATGTATTTCTAATAGTGTTTAAATGTATTACTAATAGCTTTTCAATGTATTACTAATAGTTTTTCAATGTATTACTAATAGTTTTTCAACGTATTATTAAGAGTTTTATAGTGTATTACTAATATTTTTTCAATGTATTATTAATAGTGTTTATAAGTATTACTAAGAGTTTTTCAATCTACTACTAATATTTTTTAATGTATTACTAATAGTGCTTATAAATATTACTAAGAGTTTTTCAATGTATTGCTATTAGTTTTTCAATGTATTTCTAATAGTGTTTCAATGTATTACTAATAATTTTTCAATGTATTACTAATAGTATTTCAATGTATTACTAAGAGTTTTTCAATGTATTACTAATATTTTTTCAATGTATTACTAATAGTTTTTCAATGTACTACTAATAGTGTTTATAAGTATTACTAAGAGTTTTTCAATCTACTACTAATATTTTTTCAATGTATTACTAATAGTGTTTATAAGTATTACTAAGAGTTTTTCAATGTATTACTAATATTTTTTCAATGTATTACTAAGAGTTTTTCAATGTACTATTAATAGTGTTTATAAGTATTACTAAGAGATTTTCAATCTACTACTAATATTTTTTCAATGTATTACTAATAGTGTTTATAAGTATTACTAAGAGTTTTTCAATGTATTACTAATAGTTTTTCAATGTATTTCTAACAGTGTTTCAGTGTATTACTAATAGTTTTTCAATGTATTACTAATAGTTTTTCAATGTATTACTATTAGTTTTTCAATGTATTAGTAATAGTGTTTATTAGTATTACTAAGAGTTTTTCAATGTATTACTAATAGTTTTTCAATGTATTTTTAATAGTATTTTAATGTATTACTAATAATGTTTACAAGTATAACTAAGAGTTTTTCAATGTATTACTAATATTTTTTCAATGTATTACTAATAGTTTTTCAATGTAATACTAATAGTGTTTATAAGTATTACTAAGAGTTTTAGGGTTAGGGGTTTAGTGTTAGAGTTTAAGGTTTAGGGTTAGGGGTTTAGTGTTAGGGTTTAGGGTTAGGGTTTAGGGTTTATAAGAGTTTTTCAATGTATTACTAATAGTTTTTCAACGTATTATTAAGAGTTTTATAATGTATTACTAATATTATTTCAATGTATTATTAATAATGTTTATAAGTATTACTTAGAGTTTTTCAATGTATTACTAAGAGTTATTCAATTTATCACTAATAGTTTTTATTTCCGAAAAATTTAAATTCATTCCTTACAAACTCTTAAAAATTATTAATATTTTTTTTTCCGAAAAATTTAAATTCATTCCTTAAAAAAATATCAAATTCAAATTCATTATAATATTATTTAGAATCAAAATTCAAAATAATTCGCATTTTAGATTCAATATTTTTTATTTCGTATTTTTGGCTTTTCAAATTCAAAAAATTTCGTATATATATTAAATTTGAATAAAATTTTAGTTTTACTTGAATATATATTATTATACACACTTGGATTTTGAAAAGAAATATTTAATTTGATTATATATTAAATTTGAATATATATTATACACACTTAATAATATCATTATTGTACTATACTAATGTACCAATAAGCAAAAGTTGATTAAAATTTATTTATTAATATTTCAATAAAATTTATATACTAACCGTACCAATATATTATATTTGATCTTAAATATAAAGAATTTTCAAATTGTAATTATATTTTTGTATTCGTTATAATACACGACACAATATACTTTAAAATTGATCTTAAAGTTGTAGTACGTGAATTTTTAAAATTGATTTAAAATTGTTGTACACGACGCAATATACATAAGTTTTAATGTTTTGGTTAATAATTTAATTATGTATAATACAAGAAAATTAATTCTCCTTGAATAATTCAAACTTACCGCTGAAATTTTTAATAGAATTTGTATCTTTTAATTGGAATAGTTCAAACTAACCGTACCAATAAAGCAGGAAAAGATAATATAATTTATTAATATAATTGAATTTTATTTAAAATAAAATTTGAAATAGAATAGCAATAAAAAATAGTCCGAAATACTATATAATATAATTTGAAATTTCTTTATATAATTACTATTAAAAAAATTGTTCGAAATTTTAGTTTCGTTTTAAATCTGATTAAGAAAAAATTATTGACTAAGTCTTACATAATAATGGAAGAGTAATTCTATCATTAATTATATTCTGTCACTAATGCGCATGCATATGGAGTGGAGGGAAAATAGGGAGGGAAGTTAGTGGAGGGAAATTAGTGGAGGGAAGTTAGTGATGGAGGGAAATTAGTGGAGGGAAGTTAGTGATGGAGGGAAATTAAGCGCCTAAAACTAATAGTATTTATCTAATTTAATTATTATTTTTTGGGTTCTGCCCTGGGCTGATTCTGCCCATTTAGCATCACCCTTAAATATAATCACATCATCATTTTTTTATCATCCACTCAACCTCTCTCCTACTTTTCTCTTACACAATATAATAAAATAATACAACATCAATCACTAAAAGACATTGATTTGACATAAAGCAAAATCTCACCCTACTAAAATCCCAAAACAAACACATACTCATATTATTCATCAAGATTTTCACATCCTAAGATTTCAAAGTCACGACTTCCCCCGCACACTTAAATCCCAAAACAAACATACCCTTAGGATTAGGAGGGTGTATTGACTCCATATACACAACTAGAGCCTTCATGATCGTCATTATGTTGATCAATTTAAGTAGAATAATTCAACTTAAAAACATTCGATTTAGCTTTTATAAAGTAGAGAGATTTTGATTCATTGATCTAACTTTAAGCTCCTCAATTCCTTTTAGTATGAATAACTCTCTTGTACATTAGTATATGGTGCACCCACTCAACTATTGAAACTGAAAAATATGATTTGATTATACTGAAAATGGTGGTTAAATTATATTAAAAAGTTTACACTAATAATTAGTTTTCAGTGTAAACTGTTTAATATAGTTTAACCACATTTTTCAGTGTAATTGTTGACGATCAGTTCTAATCTTGAAGATTAATGGCTGTTTTAGGTAGTTAATTGATCATCAAACAATTACGTGTGATTGATCACTAACGTAATTAGTGAATACGGATCTTTTGGATTTAAGTGGATTAGAATCGTATGAAAGCTTACGTGTTTAAGTTCGATTGTAAGTTAATCGAGCTGCTTTAGATTCGTAATCGAAGTTTGGACGTGTATAATAATTTGTGCTTCTCTTATTTGCTGAAAAAATCTAAGTATTTATAGACTTTTGCCCAGCAGGAGGTGGCACGACCTTTGGCCGACCAAGTCTGCATGCTCGACACCTGTCCTTTGACTAATTTGACCTTATCTTAACTAAATTCTATCCTTATCTATTGGACTTGCTCGCAGTCTAGAGCTGTTCGTCATTTTGAACTTGTCCTTGAGGAGTCTTTAGTCTGATTCTGATGGTCTTTCATCTTGTTTAATTGTTATTTTGGCGTTGTGGTTGGATCTGATCGGCAGGATGCCGTTTGAGCTCATCATGTGGCTTTTGATCTGATTTTGTTCGCCTATGTGTCTTGATTGCAAGTAGGTTTTGCTCGCCGGATGTCTTGGGTGAATCATGTGTTAATTCCAGTTTAAATTTTGTGTGATTTGCGCTAATCCTGGTCGCCCAAATGATGATCCTGCTCGCCTATCAACAATTGCCCCCTTGCCGATCAATAAATTGTGAAGATGGTGAATGAGCACTTTTTGAGTTGGCAACTTTTAAGTGCCACTAAGGCGAGCAAGAATGTTCCTGGAGCGAGCAGCTTTTCACGGGCGGGCAACATTGGTCGAGCAGACTCGGGTCGGAGACGGTTGGGATCCCAAGGTCTGGGCACGGCTCGAGGTGTGACGTGGGCGAAATGATTGCTACCGCCCACGCGCACACATTCCCGAGGAGACGCGCCTTCCCGTTTTGTCGGACAGGTGCTGCACGCGCCCAGAATTTGCAATTTGGTCCTTCCACTTTCAACTTTGTTCGCCCGGTACCCCGTTTTTCCAGAAGTATAAAAGGAAAATTTTCTTCGTTTTTTTCATTTTCTCACTGTTTCTTAGGCGCGAATCCTTCTTTCTTTCTTCTTTGAAATTTCCGGCGACGTTTCCAGATTCCGGCGATCTTCGAGCAAGGTCAAGGTAGTTTTTTCTCTGCTTATTTTCTTCTCTTTCTTCTTTTCTTGCTTCGTGTGTGTTCTTGATTCATCGAGAATCCCTACTCCGCTGGGGAAAATTCCGAGCCGCCGTGTTCTCCCTCTGCCGGAATCTGCAAAAAACCCTAATCTCTTCCCCCTAGCTTATTGGATGGCGTCGCACTCTGAGACCGGTTCTTTTCCTCCTCGGAATCCTGAAAAAAGGCCCGTCGAAGAGAATCCACCCATAGTCAATTTGGAATCTGATCCCGAGGCGGCCTCGGTTGCACGTTCGGTTAATTCTGGAGCTCACCCCTCCGGGGAGAGAGAGGAGCGAGCAAATCCTGCTCGCCAGCTCTTAGAAGAGACGAGCTCGGATCTCCACGAAGATGAGGATGAAGAAGTCGAGGTACTTCAGCCGGTGAACCTTGACGAGCTGACTTGGGCCTACCTCAAGGACATTAACTTTCCGGCGCCCAGACTGATCGAACATCGGGTTCCAGTCGCGGTTGCTCGCCGTGTCGACTGGAATGAGTACGAAAAGGAGCACTCCAATCGCTTTGTCATTCCTGCTCGCGGAGTACGGAAACTTAAAGCGACCGAGTTCGCAGCGAGCTGTATCGTATCCGCCATCACCGAGGAACAGTTAATTGAGATTCGGAGGGATTACAAGATTCCCTTTGACATCCCCATGTATGCTCCCTTGGCGGACGACAGAGCTGATCGCCCACCACGCGGACTGACGGCGATCAACCTTGCCACCCTAAACGCTGGAGTCTCTCTGCCGCTGCACCCTTTGGTCGGCCAATTTCTACATGATGTGAACTTGGCTATCACCCAACTTACTCCCGTTGGGTGGATAAATCTGATGGCCCTGATGGTAATGTTCGCCCTGGAGGGGTATCCAAACAGGCTGTCCGCCGAGGAGGTTGGCTACCTAATGACGATGACCGGCTGTACTGGGGAAGAGGCGGGCTGGTACTATCTAAAGGCGCGACCAGGCCAAAAACTTGTCGAGGATATTCCTGGGAAAGTGCGGGATTGGAAGCATGACTGGTTCTGGATCGGAGGCGATTGGCGTGCTTCTGCTCGCTCTTCAGGGGGTTCTGAACGAATCGAGACCCCGGCGGAGTTTAGGGAATTAAAGCGTGAGTCTTACCTCTTCTATATCTTTGAAGTGGTTGGACTAATTTTAATTCTCTTTTCCCTTTGTTTCAGGTCCCAAGAACTTGGGGTGGCGAACTGTGAAGAATAGCATAAGCGATCTATTCCTGTTCGTTGCGTGCTTGATCGCCCTTCGTCGCCGAGAAGATCGAAGTATCGGCCATCTCTTCTCCGAGGACACACTGCGAGTTGCTCATCTCACGACCTACCCTCACCATCTCGAGGCTCTAGCTCGTATCCCAGAGGGTAATTATCTTTAAGCTGGGCGAGCAGATCTGGTCGATTTTATACTTAATATTAATTTGTTTTTCTTTCTTTTACAGATCAGCTCGCCTCCGTTGTGCTTCACCCTTCCTTCCTTGAGCTTGATAACCGGGTTTGGGAGATGCCGACCAAAAAAGGACGCAAGAAGTCGGATCCCCTCTCAAAGATCATCGCCCTTGCGGCTAAGGGTGGAAAAGGAGACCCTCGACAAGCCGGAGGGTCCAGCTCGGCACAGCCTCCTGCCCCCGTGGCGAGTCCGCCCAAGACATTGGTTCCGAGGGCGAAGAGGCTTCTCCGTGGAGACGGTACTCCCGTCTCCGATACCGAGAAGGTAGCCAAACGAGCAAAGACGGCTCAAGAGAAGGTGACGGTGGCTGTCCGACCATCCGAAGGCGACAGCGAGCAAACTCCTTCGGTGGAGCGTCCCGGCGAGCATGCTCTGGTTGTCACCACTCGTGAAGGATCTGGTCCTTCATCTGATCCCACCTACCTTGGTTGGGATAAAGGTCGTCTTGACAGGTATAACCTTGCTCGCCCAGGACACTTAGCATTTTTTTTTTTTTTAACTGAAAAATTTCTTTTCAGCTACTCGCCCGAGCAGTATCCAGGGCGATCTAACCTGGTGCATCGTTTCGCTTGCTCAAAGGTGCCGACCAACTTGCGCGAAATCCCGGACTCTTTTGTCCGCCGCGCCTCCGAGGTCGTTGCTCGGAGCTGGACCAAGGAGCTTAATGAGACCGTCAAGGCACAAGCGCCTCGTGATAATGGCCGTTTGTGTCTTGTCGAGGCGGGCAACACCTTGGCGGCCGTGCAACGTTTGGTCGACCAGGTTGAGGACCTTGAGAAGGACTCACGCCAGCATGCGGCCACGGTCAGCCGTATTGCCAAGGAGCGTGATGAAGCTAAGGCTGAGGCGAAGAAGATTATCGCCGATCTCGAGAACAAAGCCAAAGCTCATCAGATTAGCGAGCAGCGTGCCTTGGACCTGCACGTCAAAGTCTCCGAGGAGCTGAAGGTCAAAATGGCCGAGGTTGAGCACATGCGAGCAGAACTTGCTCGTGCCCAGCAGCAGAAGGAGGTCGCCGAGAAATATGCGACTGAAGCGACGGCCAAAATTGCGGACCTTGAGATCCAGCTCGCCAACTCCATTACCCAAGAGGAACTTATTCCTAAAATGGAGGTGAGCTCGATTCTTGGTTACGTAACGGGTTACGCGGAGAGCATCCGTATTGCCCATGAATTCAAGGCTGCCGCAGTTGTCGAGGAGATCGGCAAGGAGTTGTGCAATTTTGTTGAATCTAACCCTCCTGCTCCGGGCACAACTCTGCAAATTGGCGACCTGCCTGAATATGGGATCAAGCTCGACTTCATTGGCCCCGAGATAATTATCACAAGTCCTGCCGAGGACGAGGAAGAAGAGGGCGATGCTGCGGAGGGCGAGCAGATCCTTCCTGCTGACCAAAGTGAAAAAGCTCTAAAGGAGCGTGCTGACACTGAGGGACTGATCGCTGAGCTAACCGAGGCGATCCCAGTTGATCCTGCCATTGCAGGCTCTCCTCTTGAAGACCCCAAAGATGACAACATATCTCCTCCTGCCGGACAAGGATCTTAGCGGACAGGATTAGCTAGGAACTTGTACTTCTTTTTTGTTGTTGTTCATCCTTTTGTAATTTTTTGGGCGATTAAGCCTTATCATCAATGGATATATTTTGCTTACTTGCTCGTCTTTTATCTCGCATTAATTGTTCTTTGCATCTTTTTCTGTGCTTCAACAATCTTAATGTAGTTGGGCCTTGTTCTTTAAGAACCTCTTTTTTTTTTTTTTAGCCTTAGGATTTGATGGGCTTTTGGCCTTAGGCTATGTCCATTTAAAAACGAACAGCCTTCAATGGGCTTGGTTGTATAATCAACTTGCGCCTTGAGCTCACATTTCTATTTTGAATGAACAACTTAATATTGAACAAACATTTAAAAATTACAAGTATCAAACGCGACCAAGAATGTAACCTTGCACTAGCAATGTTGGATTTGCTCGACAGAAACAATGTTAAGCTCCCAACTTACTAAAGAACATAATTTACACCAAGAGTCAAAGTTGCTCGACTACTATACAATTTGTCAAGACATCCTTTAGACTCTTAAGAGGAAATGAAATTATTACAAGATAATGACATCCCAGCATGCGACCAGACTTGACCCAATTCATCTTTGTTCGACCATTTATACTTGGTAAAAATTTCAAAAAATTGGGTAAGTTTTTGGATTCATCTTGTATCTCCGCCACTCCAGTTCGCTCAAAGGGCTTAGTTGTTCGCCCAACTCAACTCCACTCTTTCATAAGGCAAAACTGGTCGCCTACTGAAAGTATTTTCTTAGGTTAGCTGCGTTCCAGGAATATTGGGCCGAGTTGCCATCTAAGTCCTCTATGTCATACGCTCCGTTGGGTAATCTATCTGTTACCCTGTATGGGCCCTCCCAAGTCGGGCCAAAAATGCCTGGAGGTGGGGCAAGCTTTTTTCTTAGAACGAGGTCACCAACTTCGAATTTTCTTATCTTGACTTGGGAATTATAGTAACGCTCTGCTCTTTGCTTGTACGTGGCATTCTTTAGCTCAGCATGTAATCTTCTTTCTTCGAGCAAATCTGCTTCTGTAGCTAAGGCAGAATGATTTGCTTGTTCATCAAAGCTGGTTGTCCTGACTGTGTCAGTTTTTAACTCAATTGGTATTACCGCCTCTGTTCCGAAAGCCATTGCAAAAGGTGTCTCTCCGGTGCTTGACCTGGGAGAAACCCTATACGCCCATAAGACTTCCGGGAGCTTCTCTGACCAGCTGCTTTTACTTTCTGCCAGACGTATTTTCAATGTATGCTTGATGATCTTATTTACAGCTTCAACCTGCCCGTTTGACTGGGGATGGTAGGGAGTCGAATAGTGTTTCCTGATCCCCCATTTTGCACAAAAGTCTCTCAACTCCTTTCCGTCAAACTGTGGGCCATTATCTGTTACGATTGTTCATGGAATTCCAAAACGACATATGATATTCTGCCATATGAAGTTGATCATGTTTTGCTGTGTAATTTTCATCATGGCCTTTGCTTCTGCCCACTTCGTATAATAATCGACTGCTATAACGGCAAATCGAACATTTCCCACTCCTGCCGGGAAAGGACCAATAATGTCAATTCCCCATCTTGCAAATGGCCATGGGCTGTAAACCGATACAAGCTCCTGGGCTGGGGCATGGATGCTTGGAGCAAAAACTTGACATTGATGGCAAGCCTTGGCTAATTGGATTGCATCTTTTCGTAAGGTTGGCCAATAGTAACCTTGCCTTATAGTTTTGTAGGCCAAAGCTTGCCCCCCAGTGTGATTTCCACAAACTCCAGAATGTATATCCTCCAGGACTGTCCTCCCTTGCCCCCTAGACAAACACTTGAGTAGCGGGAGTGAGAAACCTCTTTTGTAAAGCTGTTCGTCTACCAGAGTATATCTGGTCGCCTGTTTTTTAATTCTTTCAGCTTCAAACGAGTTGTTTGGCAACTCCCCGTCTTTTAAGTATTTGGCTATGGGAGGTCTCCAATCATCATCATTGTTGAACTCGACTACTTGATTTACTTCGTAGTCCATTGTTGATGGTTGAACTTTTTTGGTAATGACAATGTCCGCCAGGTCTGCTGGCCCATCACTTGTTGCTAATCTTGCTAGGGCGTCAGCTTGTGTGTTACTCGTTCGTGGTATCTGTTGGATAAACACTTGATCTAAAAGAGATATCAAGTGAGCCACTATTCGTTGATACTCGATCATTTGCTCGTCTCTGGCTTCATATTCGCCTCGTACTTGGCTTACAATGAGCTGGGAATCCCCGAAAATTTGGAGTTGTCTAACCCCAACTGCTAGTGACAAGTGAAGACCTGCAATGAGGGCCTCGTACTCTGCCTCGTTGTTAGTGGCCATGAATTCAAATCTGACCGCTGAAGTGAATACTTGCCGGTCGGGACTGATGAGTACTATTCCTGCCCCCGAGGCCAGATTTGTTGACGAACCATCTACGTAAAGATGCCATGGGTGATCTAGCCCTCTCGTTGGATTTTGAGGGAAGGTTAGTTCAACTATAAAGTCGGCTAACGCTTGTCCCTTAATCGCGGTTCGAGGTGCATAAGTCACGCCAAATTGGCCGATCTCTATGGACCATTTCAATAGACGACCAGCTGTGTCGGGTCGATGTAATATTTGTTTGAGGGGGAAAGTTGTCAAGACTTCGACTTGGTGATCGAAAAAGTATGGTCTTAATTTTCTGACACTCATGACAAGAGCATAGGCCAGCTTTTCGGTTGGTGTGTACTTTACTTCAGCATCATGCAGGGCCTGGCTGACATAGTAGATTGGCAGGTGAAACTTGCCATCCGCCCGAACTAGTACCGAACTTATAGCTGTGTCAGATGCTGCCAGGTATAAATATAACTTCTCACCGGGAATTGGTTTTGACAAAATTTTTACATCTCCCAGATATTCTTTCAATTGATCAAAAGCTCTTTGGCAGTTTTCTGTCCAGGCAAAGTTGCCCTTTTTTATGGCCTCGAAAAATGGACGGCACTTGTCTCCTGACCGTGATATGAATCTGTTTAAAGCTGCTAGGCAACCGGTCAACCTTTGTACCTCCTTAACAGAGCGTGGTGGTTTCATATCGACGATTGCCTTTACTTTTGTTGGATTAGCTTCGATTCCACGTTTGCTGACCAGATGGCCCAAGAACTTTCCAGAATGTACTCCAAAACTACTTTTCTTTGGATTTAACTTCATATTGTATTTTCGGAGTATGTCAAATACTTGGGAAAGATGATGGAGGTGATCCTCCTTATGGGGACTTTTGACTACGATGTCATCAACGTAGACTTCTACTGTATCTCCAATTTGTTGGTCGAACATTTTGTTCACCAACCTCTGGTAAGTTGCTCCAGCATTAATTAGACCAAACGGCATCCTCTTCCAGCACAACAGATTTTTATTTGTATAAAAAGCCGTATTTTCTTGGTCGTCCGGGTGCATTGGAATCTGGTGGTACCCTGCGAAAGCATCCATGAATGTGAACATTTCGTGACCAGCAGTACTGTCCACCAGTTGATCGATGTGTGGGAGCGGAAAGTTATCCTTCGGGCATGCTGCATTAAGATCTGTAAAATCTATGCATAACCTCCAGGTTCCGTTCGGCTTCCGTACCAGGACAGGATTCGCAACCCACTGTGGACATAACGCTTGTTTAATTAAATCGTTGTCCAGCAGCTTTTTGACTTTTTCGTTTAAAGCTTGATACTTATCTGGTCCATATTTTCGCCGTTTCTGGTGGACAGGTTTTCGGGTTGGGTTGATATTCAACCTGTGACAGGCATTCTCCGGGCTGATTCCCACCATATCAGCATGAGACCACGCAAAGACGTCCAAGTTAGCCTTCAGAAAGTCCGTCATGCGTGTTCTGTAAGGCCTGGGAGTTCAGATCCAATGTAAAGTTCAAGACTGTCACGCTCAGGATTAACCTTGATGGCCTCTAACTCTTCAACGGGAGTTGCCCATCGTTTCTGCCCTTTCCATCGAGGGTCAACTATTGGCCCTTCCGGACTTGGCTCATCCTCAATGTTCATGGGTTCGGCACCCAATCGAGGGTCAAAATCATCTGCGGGCCCTGGGTGAGACTCGGCCACCGAAGTTGGACTTCCCTGGTTATCATTTGGGCATGAACGGTCGGCTACGGGAGGTAACACTGCTTTCGGCTGGTTCTGCCCGTCGTCCTGCTGTGCTTGATCGCCTGTGGGCATCGGTTGGTCGTCAATGTCCATCTTATTGTTTTGGGCTCCAAGGATGTCCTCCAAAATTGAAGGTTCATTTTCGAGTTGACTAGTTGATGCTTCCATCATAGATACTTGTCCCTGCCTTGACTGAATTTGCAGAAGACATTCTCGAGCTTTTCTTTGGTCTCCTTTCACCGTGCCAACTCCACTTGCTGTTGGGAATTTTATGCAATAATGGTAAGTTGAACATGCGGCCCTGAATTCGTTTAAGAAGGGTCGACCCAGGAATCCATTGTATGACGATTCTTGATCGACGACCAGGAAATCCACCATTCTTGCAATATTCTTCTCAGGCTCTTTGATCGTCACAAGTTGCATAGCGAAAGTTACTATTCCCAACGGGATTGTCACGGCATTCCCAAATCCCAGGATACGGTGATTTGTGTCTCTGATGTAGCCTGCATAATCTCCCATTTGATCAAGTGTCTTTTTGAAAAGGACATTAGTGTAGGCTCCAGTATCCACCAGTAATCTATGCACCCTTGTTTCCATAATCTTGGCACATATCACGAGTGAATCGTTATGTGGGGTCAGAATTCCTTCCAAATCTTTGTCGGTGAAAATTAATTCCGGTGTTTGCATGGTAGGTGGAATGACCCCCATTTCCTGTATATGTCCGATTGCTCGTAATTCTGCCTTTCTTTTCCGATTAGAAATTGGTGGTCGTCCATCGGAATAACCACCTATGGGCCCTGCCGGTTCCATCATATGTATGTCTGGAACTGGCCCTCCGGCTGGCGCCTGAACTGGTCGTCCGGCTCGATTCCGATGAGGTGTCTGGTCCTGGTCTTCTTCATCAGAATCTTCGTCTCTGGTTCTTTTGCCGGGCTGTCTTTTCACGAACTCCGATAGCTTTCCTTCTTCGTAAAAACGCCACAACTGCTTTAGCAAGTCACGACATTCGCTTGTAAAGTGCCCTACACTCTGATGGTAGGCACAATATTTATTTTGGTTCAACTTGCTCGTTTCCTGACGTATCTTACGGGGAGGCGTTAGCAATTCTTTGTCTCGGACACTATTATAAACTGTATCGATTGATACAGTAAGAATGTGATTCAGTTTGTCTTTTAGCTCAGTGCCCTCGGTAAATGCCTTCATATTTTTGGGAGCTCGATAACCAGTTCCAGGCTTCTTAGCACCCTCTTTTTGTTCTCCTTTGTCTCCCACATCCTTCTGTAGGGCTTCATGCATTGAGACAAAAACGCCTGCCCGATCCCGAAACTCGGCGTATGTCTTTGGGCATCTTAAGTGCACATCTTTCCAGAGTTCAGTACCCTTCTTGAGTCCAGCCAAAACGGCCACAATCTTGGTGTCCTCACTGACGGATTCTCCTTCTAACAAGACCTTGTCGAATCTTTCCAAATATGATCGGTCCGACTCGTCGTCAGTTTGTTTCAAGTCGGATAACCGATGTCTTTGGGATAGATAAGACCCGGCTGTAGAGAAATGGGATAAGAACTCTTTACCCAGCTGGGAAAATGAATGAATTGAAGCTGGTGGCAGGGCCGAAAACCACTTATGGACACGATCCCCGAGAGTTAAAGGAAAGTTTCGACATTGGGTTGCATCACTTGCCCCCATTGATACCATATAATTGGTATACTTCATCAAATGCACTCGGGGATCCGCCGTGCCCTCATACTGGATACTTGCTGGAAACTGGATCTTTTGTTGAATTGGAGCCTTCAGAATTATTACTGACAAGGGTGAGACCGGAAGAGTCGTGTTCCCATATCCTCTCTGTTGATCCAGCTGGCCCTGCATGCTTTCAATGGCCTTTCTCACGGAGGCGAGCTCTTCTAAGGATCCCCCCTGACTCTGTGGCTGTTCGGCGAGCAGAGGCGCACAGCCGTCTGTTCGCTCCAGTCCCACATTGGGAGTGGGAATCCCCTGGATTGGCCTCCTGGGATTGGGCTCTGCATTCGGGCCAAGACGACCAAAAGCTGACCTAGTCAGCCGGTCGAGGACCGATTGGCGAGCAGGTATTGCGGCTGGGCGAGCTGCTCCAGCAGGGGGATGTACCTCCAGAATTCCCCGGCCACGTCGGCCCAATCTTTCCAGAGCACTTTGGCGTGTACCCTGACTTGCCGCCATGGCCGGGTTTTGAGTCGAACCTCCCTGACTGGCGACCTCAATGTTCAATTTTTCTTTGCCTTTAGCCTTACGAGCCTGGGCGCTGTCAGCCTCATTCAAATGATCCCCCCTAGCCCCATCATGTTCGCGGGTCTTCACGGGGCTACCCCTTGCTCGCACATATGATGGGCCAGGTTGGGCTTGTTGTTTCTGTAAAGCCTGGAGCATGGCAATTGTACGTGCCAATTCGTCGGGATTGCGGGCAATGGCGTCCAACTCTGGTGGTATCAATTGGCGAGCAACATTAGTTTGATTCTCTTGGTTGTTTCTGCTCGCCCTTGCTCGCCCACCAGCTTGGGACATTCGAGAGTGTGAATCCCGGGTTATATGTTGAGAACGTTGTGTCTCCCTTGATTGAGGCATTTTCACAGTGAATATCAAGTATTGTTCTTGGTGCTCTTGAATTTTTTCTTCAAAAACTCAAACTTGTTCTTCAATTCTGGGATAATCTCCTTGTATTCAATGAATCGGAGGTTCGAACCCTCCTTCTAGCGCCAATTTGTTGACGATCAGTTCTAATCTTGAAGATTAATGGCTGTTTTAGGTAGTTAATTGATCATCAAACAATTACGTGTGATTGATCACTAACGTAATTAGTGAATACGGATCTTTTGGATTTAAGTGGATTAGAATCGTATGAAAGCTTACGTGTTTAAGTTCGATTGTAAGTTAATCGAGCTGCTTTAGATTCGTAATCGAAGTTTGGACGTGTATAATAATTTGTGCTTCTCTTATTTGCTGAAAAAATCTAAGTATTTATAGACTTTTGCCCAGCAGGAGGTGGCACGACCTTTGGCCGACCAAGTCTGCATGCTCGACACCTGTCCTTTGACTAATTTGACCTTATCTTAACTAAATTCTATCCTTATCTATTGGACTTGCTCGCAGTCTAGAGCTGTTCGTCATTTTGAACTTGTCCTTGAGGAGTCTTTAGTCTGATTCTGATGGTCTTTCATCTTGTTTAATTGTTATTTTGGCGTTGTGGTTGGATCTGATCGGCAGGATGCCGTTTGAGCTCATCATGTGGCTTTTGATCTGATTTTGTTCGCCTATGTGTCTTGATTGCAAGTAGGTTTTGCTCGCCGGATGTCTTGGGTGAATCATGTGTTAATTCCAGTTTAAATTTTGTGTGATTTGCGCTAATCCTGGTCGCCCAAATGATGATCCTGCTCGCCTATCAACAGTAATCAACATACACTTTTCAATATAAACAACCTCAATTATTAAATGAGTGCACCATACATTCAATACATGTGTGAGTGTCCATTTTATTATTTCTTGTCTAATAACAATTTCATCACCAATTCAGCCCGAGGTGTCCTATGCTGGGTTTCAAAAAGTTGTGTTGACAAGTTATTGTAATTTTCATTACTAGCCAACTGCAACGTTCGTTGCACGTTGTTATTTACTTTGCTCGTTTAATTAATGTGATTTTTTGAAACTTGTGTGTGGAGTTAAATTGAAAGAATGATAGAAGCAAAAAAGTTTGATTTTGTTTTTGCCATCAAAAAATAAAGTTAACTTAAACACATTTTTGCAGAGCAACTCTTTTAAAAAATCATGTATGTTATATTTTTGCTTTATTATTGCAAATGTGCACCAATTTTATTGTAGTATATCAAAAATATATTTATATTGAAAAACTAAAAGTGTTGCTTTTATCTTTGAGTCCGTACGCGCATTAATTTTATCATTATTTTAGAAATTTCTGCTATGAAATATAAGAAGTGAGTTCTCTTATATGTTTTTGAAACTTTTTATTTGTTTTTTACATTAGAATCTTCTTGTATGTAATATTTTTTACTAAATGTTTATCATTTGATTTGATTAAGACTATCGTATCATATTTGTAAATTTCTCTGGAGATCGTGACATATAGTTTTCCATGAAAGAAGACATGTTTTGGGAAGTACACTCCGACCTTCTCAGTCTTCGTGCCTTGTTTATTGTCATTGCAAAGCAAATAGCCAAATACAAAATTGGAACTGTTTTCTAATGAACTTGAATGGGTAACCCTCATCATTTGTTGGGTTCAATGTTATGCGTGGATTGGATACGTGGTTTCCGATATGTTTCTCGTTACAATTTTTGTGTGAATAAATGACTATGAATCCTCGACACATTAAGCGGCTTCCATTGCAAAGTTCATTTACTGGGTCCAAATTTCTCTACAACACGATCAAACAATTTTCTATCAGTAGCAAACGATTGGGAGGAATTTCATTTGGCAGCAGAATAATCTGAAATTCTCCATGGATTAAAGAAATGAAATTAATGGAATTACTAACAATCTTAAAAAAATTTAAATAAAATTGCTTTCGCACATCTAAACATAAATCAATTTTATTTTTTTACCACAAAAATTTAATTAATGACCGCCTCATAATCGACATTATTGTTGGTAGAGTCCGGGGCTTTCTCATCCTCTTCCTCATAGTCGAGAATCTCTCCTCTTCGTACATTTCATTGTCTTTTACTTCACTTATATTTGCTTTAACTAAAACAGATGCTCAAAATGAGTAATAGATCAAAATTAGAGAAACAATTGTCATTTTTTAGTATACTTCTGAAGATGCAGGACACATCTCGGTTTATGGATATGACAAATAAAAACATGTTTGAAGATGACAAGATATTTTTTAAATTTAACAAAGCATGCATGTTCTATAAGCCCCCAAGACCATTTACACAATCAAAGCATCGACTATTAATTCTCAAAGAAAAATAAAATACACCAATGAGATACTTGCAAGCACTTATAGCATAAAATATTCTTAGTTTATATATAAAAGCCTTTAGCATAGCTGAATATGGACAAACAAACAATTAAACTAAGAATTAATTAAGATAATATTTACCTTGGCTACCCATTGTCGAGACAAAACAACATTTACAAAACCAGCTCTAGCAACCAATCTATAATTTCTAACTTCCTTAATGGACTATGGGGAAAACAATTAAAGACTATTTCATATCATCAAGTATGACCGGAGATATAAGATTTGTAGCATGATAGCAAACTAATAATTGGAACAAAGATGGTATATTAACAAAGCATATATAGATATCCATCTCAACCTTTTCTATTAGTTTGGGGCCTTTGAATTGGGTATCTTTCCCTTATTTTTGACCACAAGCCCATGACATTATTACTGTAGCAAGAAAGATTATGAATTGCAAAAATGTTACATCATAGAATAGATAAAAGAATGAAATACATACAGACAAACTTTGTCTCTCTTGGAGTGTAAGCAATGCCAGAGACTTCAATTCCTATGTTAAATCAATCTTTGGTCCACTTTGAAGACCCGTAACTATCATTTGTTGTTCTAATATGGGAGTAAAGTTGCACAAGACAACAAGTGAATAAAAAGACAATTTTTATGCAATTTATTTTATTTTCAACAATTTCTGAATAGTACCAACACACACTTCACAAATCACTTTTTTTTTTATAATGCATTTCTATTAATGGATGAAATATATCAATTTCTTTTATAAAATTAACCTACAATGTTAGCTAGAGCATAATCTAATCATAAGTCCAAAAAACCCCTAAATCTAACCAGTGAACCATCTAATCTAAACCTTAAAAATATAATTTTCACATCACTGATTAAAATCCAAAGCATAATATCACGAATTTCATACGTCACTCATAACCTTCTTCATTCCCAAAGGTAATAATAAACAGGATGTGTCAACTTGAGCAAAACTTAGGGTTTTTGTCGAAATTGAAAAAAAGTAGTATCAGAGTAGTGTGGGTGTTGAAACACTAAATCTAATCTTAAGTCTAGAAATCCTCTAAATCTAACCGATAAGTCATCTAAACTATACCTTATAAATATTACTTTCCACATCATATAATAAAATCCAAAGCATAATATCACGAATTACATACGTCATTTCCTAACCTTCTTCATTCCCAAAGGTAAAATAATAAACAGAATGTGTCGACTTGAGCAAAAAATTATGTTTTTGTAGAAAATTACCAGCGAGGCAGAGTGAAGAAAAACAATATCAATAAAATAATCATAAGAATATGGTGGGCATTGGAAATAAAATAGGATATAAAAAAAGATGGCAAAAAAGAAATACTATGTCCTTGACATAGATGTGATAACATCAATAAATACAACCTAGTGCTCATTATTTTTTGGAACAGACACCTTTGAAGCTAATGTATTCATATTCCACTGAAAAAATCTCATCACCTTCATATATCCAAATTCAGAGAGACTATATATATGAGAAAAGATAAATAAACAAAGGAAAAGGTCACCAGATTAGAAAACCAATCGTATGAAGAGCAATAAAATGGGAGAGAAAAATGAGTTCAAATTCACTCCCACTAATTAACACCAACAACCGTTTTAAGAAATAGAGTGTGGAAGTATATTAGCAATTTAAAATTAATGATCAATCTTTCAATTGGAAGATGTAGAAATTAACAAACTGCCCCTAGGATGACCCGACAATTGAATAGAAACACCTACAATGTATTCACAAGAAATCAACAAAACAAATCGAAGATGGTAAAAAGAAAAGAAAAAAGACCAGAAACGTACCTCGGAAGATTAAGGGCCGTCACAAGGAGAACAAATCTTCTTTTTTGTAACTTCGAAGAATCTGAGGGAAAATCAATTATGGTTCGAGGAGGATATATTCACAAGAAATCAATAGAATAAATCGAAGATGGTAAAAAAATGATCAGAAACTTACCTCGGAACATTAAAAATAAAATCTTCAGGATAACCTTGCCTCCCCTAGAAAAAACACTTTCTTCCTTTCGAGCAACTGTGGGCTCAGAATTGGTGTATAAAGAACTCTGGTAGGAAGTCACCACAAGGATGTTGATAACAAACATGAAAAGTTAAAATTATTTATGCTTTTAGGATTATGAAAAATGGTACCATGAAGCTGAGTTGCTGAGGGGCCTGCACTAACAATAATATTTCCAATCAATCCATATCTTTTTAACTGCAAGAAAGGCTGGAAAATTAAAAGTCAAATTTAATAATAAGTGTCTACTCTGAATGTTACATATGATGAACTTATATTCTAAATTAAGCAGTATATAATCAAAAGTTTAAAGAGAAGTAACTTATTACAATATTTCCATATTGAGTGCAAGCAAAATTACCACAAGACATAATGATATGACAAGCTACACTTTCAAGTTTATGGCCAAGCTTTTCCAGAGCCTCATCATATCCACATGTGATCTCAAAGTCACCAATTGCATTTAGCATTGCTCTACCCTGAAAATTTTCATGGAAAATCATAAATTCAATCTAAGAATTCAAACTGATGGAACATGGGAAAAACGTGGAAGAAATACATCTGAGATTCCCAGAACTAAACCTTGAGGGCAAGGTTAATTTCAACAGAGGGGGTGATGATGGAACATGGGCTAATGGTTATGGTTCATACCAGTTGACGAAAACAGGTATGAAAGGGGTAGATCAGGGAACAAATCAACCATTAATCAAGGTTTACTAAAAAAGAAAAGAGTAAATCAATGGACTTTAGAAGAGTGATTTAAGTTAAAGTTGACCTCACCATAATCATTGATCTTGATTTATTAGTCTTCTTTTTAATTTCTATAAAAAGAGCTTTATATTAGGATAGAAGGAACTTGAACATTGTTGTGTTCTGAGTAAAATATTCTACAACAAGCAACTCAAGATGTGCATAAAAGACCAAAGAATTTCTAATGTTATTTCCTCAAACTAATAGTATAGTTACAAGTAACTTATGGGCAAGGTAAATATCTAGAGCAGTTAAGAAAATCAATTTTTATAATATGAAACAAATCTGCCAAATATGCAAGTGGGTTGGGGATGATCAATTTATATGAGTAAGACAATTCAGTGCGGTTTCAAAATGTGAAAATTATCCAAATTGCCTTAGCAATGTGTGCGAAGGTTCAACATCATTCACATTAATCACATCAAGGGTCAAGGAAATTAAAGATTATGAATGCTTAAACCCCGAAAACATCAATGAAATAATGCGTAGGTCTTACGTGAGACAACACTTTGGAAGATGTGGATATTAATCCGTATAGTTTGTGAATCATCTCCCCATGAGACTGTCTCACACAATTTTTTTTCATAATTAATATAACCCAAAAACCTGTCATGTGATTAGAACAAAACACAATAGATCAACCAAGAAATTAGAGATTCTGCTTAAACCCATTACATGAATAATTAGTATAACCAGATAGCTGATTTGAAAATCTTGGTTATGAAATTCAATAAATGAAGGCGATCTTAGTCAGAGATGCACAATAAATCATATCAAGTTAGAGTGTTCTTTATTTACTTGAGAAAGTATCCCCTAAAAATGAGAACAAATACACAAATCAAGAGACTCATGAAAAGCCTAATTAACTTTTAGTTTTGTGTATGTTACATGCCATCCAATGAAATTATATTAAGATATGATTTCTTGTCCAAATAAAAAATAAAAGTAATGTACCATGAAAAGAGCATTTCCATGCTTGATTAACTTCAATCGATCACCTATTATTTTAGCGAACTGGGTGAGATGTATTGTCACGTTATCCTTAGTATACACAAACTCTGCACCCTCCGGGGGCTCGCTGGATAAGATCCATTTAATGATACTATCACTCAGGTTCATGCGTGTGATCATTTGAACATAATATAAGAAAATCCGAGAACAAATTCATTCACACACAAATTAAATAAAACAAACAATTGAAAACCAATTCAACTCCTGCATTAATGATCAAATTACTGATTCTCATGAAAATAACACACGATTTAGGTAATAAACAGGCCAGTAGCATTTGAATCATTGAATGTCAAATTGATTACCTAATAAATCGACGCGGTGTAATCAACATCATCGGAGAGATCTAGGTTCGTGCATCACTATGAAGTATGTCTATGAATGTTGCACGGATAGAATGGATCGCTTGTGGTTTTCCTGGAGATGAAGAAAGATGTTTTTAATACTATTTAAGTACAGAGGGGAAAAATTGTCGGCCGAAATAATTGTCTGCTATTTTTTTTACAGGGATTGTGAGACGGTGTAATAGAATTGCTGGCCATTTTTACGGGAGTTGTGAGACGGAGGGGTTGGTTGCTAGGGTGGGAGACAGAGTCGCGGCGGTGGGGTATAATTGTCAGCCATCAACAATATTGCAAGAGCTTTTGAGATAGAGGGCTGATCAAGACGCCTTTGTTGTATTTTTCATTGTCAAAACAGCAGCACAATAATATAGATAGAGTATCAAAATTTGAAACGGAAAAGAGTCGCGGCAGTGGGGTATAATTGCCGGTCATTTTTTACGGAATAGTGAGATGGAGTCGTGGCGGTGGGGTTGGTGGCTAGGTTGATGGGGAATTGTCTGTCGGGTGCGTGTGTGGAAGGAAGACATGGAGATGGAACGGCAGAAGGTTGGATTGAGGCTTGAATTGATTTGCTGGTCGTGTATGGGGTGATTTGACCATGTGAAAATATATGGGGGGTAATTTCGTCTGAAAATATTTCTCAGGAACTTGTCACTTTTTAATATAGTATAGATAAGTATTTGCTAAAATTCCCATTTTAATAAGTTGATACAGGTGACTTTTCAAAATCAACAATAAAAGTAATTTTTTAAGAATTAATTACAAGAAAATCACAAAATTTTTAAATTTTGCAATATGATACATAACCTTTCAATTTGTTACAATTTTGTAATGTGACTATTTCCCGAAAAGCCTCACAAACTTGTTAGTGTGTGAAACAAAAATAATTAAATTAAAAAGTTGGGATTAAATTGAAACAATAATAAAATGTTATGATTAATAAAAAAAGTATCAAAAGATCATGAATTTTTTTGCAATTTTTTTTTTTAGAAAATTGATCCTTTTTTTTTTGGCAGTTTTAGTCAAACCCGTTAATTTTTGGACCAAAATTGCAATTTACTCATTCGTTTGGGATTAAAATTGCACTATCTCGAATCAAAATTGTCGAAAAAAATTACGGAATTAAAAATGTTAAAAAAATGACAATTTTAAAATGGACCCATTGTTTAAGAATTAGAAGTGCAATTTATACGAAAGTAATATCAATTGTACATTAACAATATTCATTATATAAGCTCAATATATTTGGGCTGGGTGGTGGATCCTTTATTTTTTAATTCATAGAAAAGTTTAAATTTCAATTTTAAATATTTCTATTATATGAGATATAATATTTTTTTATCTTTTTTGTAACATTTAAATTTTAAAAAATATCACGAAACACTGCTGGAAACCTTTTGAATGACAATTTTTTTTGTTAAAGAAGCTATAAACACATAATTATTTTGTTAATTTTTTTGTAGTGAATTAAATATATAATAATATCAAAATGTATGTCATGATTTACGTAAGACTTCATTGACTTCAAAATAGTGTAGTACTCTCTCATGTTAGGGTTCATGAACAACATTATCCAACTTGAATTTGAATTTGATTTTGAATTTCAATTACATCTAAACTCCATTTTTTTTCTTCGAAGCCGACTCCTATTTTTTATGAGGAAATAAAAAAATACTGCTAAAATAACAACGTAACTATAATAAGTTGGCATGCTTAGACCATATCAAACTTGCAGTTCAAATAATAATAATAAGAGTAATTTTTGTGTGCACCATGGTATACATTTAGATTTTGAAAATCAATTATAAAAAACACACAATTCGGTGTTGGAAATTTTAGAGTTATCCAAATACAAGGGTGGTTGATAAAGTTTTAGCTTTATCCAAATTAAAAAATAACTACAAGGGTGGTTGATGAAGTTTTAGATTGATCCAAATTAGGAATAACTTCAAGAGTTGATGAAGTATTATTTTGAATTCAAATAGAATAATAACCACCCAATCTTATCCCACCCAATCTTATCATATTCCTTACTTCTATAAATAGGATGACATTCTATGAATTGAGGACATAGAACAAAGTTGAGAAGTCCTAGTACCTCTCATTTTTAAGACACCAAAAACACACTCAACAGAATAATTTTTTGTTCCTATTAGACGTTAATTCGAAGAGCGTGAATTATCGTTGTCGATCTTCTTTGTATCTTAAAAGTGAATTTTGTGATACCCTACGCTCTTATAAGGGATGAAATATTGCTTTTAGAAAAGTGTGTATTCACGCCTAGAAGATCATATCACCAAGTCTCCTATTGTTGTTATTTTGTTTCCCTTATATAATAAAAGTCCCAGCAATTTAAAAGCAATATCTCTAAGATAGCAATAATTCGTGAGATGTATGCAAGTTTCCACAAATTGGACAAGTTCGAGGGTGTTGGATTTCGAATGTGGCAAAAGAAGATGCATTTCCTTCTCTCAACACTCAATGTGGCGTATGTTCTAAGTTCGCCAAAACCACAAGAAAACGAGAATGAGACTTTGGAGGAGCAGCGTAAGAGGAACAAGTGGGAGAATGATGACTACATTTTTCGCGGCTACATCCTTAACGGTATGTCTAATGCATTATTTGATATCTATCAATTTGTGGACTCCGCAAAGGATCTTTAGAATGAACTTGAAACCAAGTATATGGCCGAGGATGTTTCGAGTAAGAAGTTTCTTATTAGTAATTTTAATAATTACAAAATGGTTGATTCGAGGCCAATTATGGAATAATTCCAAAGGATCATTGGGAGTTTTAAACAACATGGTATCAATGTGGATGAGATATTTATCGTTTCATCTATAATTGATAAATTACCACCCAATTGGAAAGATGTTAGAAATTCACTTAAACATAAAAAAGATGATATAAATTTTGAACAATTGGCAACTCATCTCCGCATAGAAGAGGGAATTTGTATGCAAGATGGGCAAATGGATTCTAATAATCTAATTCATCCACTATCAATATGGTGGAAGATGGTAAGTCAAAAGATAAGAGCAAGAAAAGGCCTGGAAATTTCACCAAAGGAAAGAAAGGCAAGAAGCCTAAAGGTGACGTGAATGAAAATGCCGGTTGTTGAGAATGTGGCAAGTCTGGTCATTTCAAGAAGGATTGCACAATTTGAAAAAGAAAAATGGCCAAGAAGAATGGTCAACAATCTCGTGGCGAGTCAAGCCAAGGTCAATCCAAGAATAGCCAACAAAGCCGTGGCGAATCAAGCCAAGGCCAGCAACCCAAAGAAGGTAAGTGTACACAAATTGCACAATATTCTTGCATGAATTTTGTGGATATGATTTCTGAAATCTTTTGTGTACAGGATGACTTATCACGGTGGATCGATTCGGGAGCATCTAGGCATGTATGTAAAGATCGTGATTTTTTCAGACCTTCCAAAAAAGGTTGAAAATGGAGAGCTTATTTACATGAGAAATGATTCTACGGCCAAAGTCCTAGGTGTTGGACAAGTAGACTTATTGTTTAGTTCCAGAAAATCACTAATTTTACGAGATGTATTGTATGCCTCGAAACTTAGAAAAAATTTAGTGTCTGGTGCTATCTTGAATCGATTAGGCTTCAAAATGGTGTTCGAAGCCGATAAATTTGTATTATCTAAGGGTGGTGTATTTGTAGGATTAGGTTATCTATGTAATAGCATGTTCAAACTAAATGTTGTGAATAATGTGAATAATTCTGTTTATGTGATTAATCACGATTCTTCTCTATGGCATTTCCGACTTGGACATGTTAACTATAAGAAATTATATAGTATGTCTAAGTTAGATTTGATTCCTTCATTTGATTTGAATATAGAGAAGTGTAGAACATGCATGTTAACAATAGTACAAGAAGTCCTTTTTCCAATGGAAAAAACTTCCTCATTGCTTGAATTGGTGCATAATGACTTATGTGATTTTCATAGCACTCCTTCCTTAGGAAATAAAAAGTACATAGTAACTTTTATTGACAATCATTCACGATTTTGTTATGTGTTTATTGTTTTCTAAGGATGAGGCCCTTGAAAAGTTTAAGATCTACAGAAATGAAGTCGAATTGCAACTAAGTGTTAAAATTAAAAAGTTAAGAACCGATAAAGGTGGTGAATACTATGATCCAAGTTATTTCAAATCTATTGGCATAATACATGAAACAACTGCAGCTTACACACCACAAAAAATGGTATAGCAGAAAGAAAGAATATGACACTTCAAGAAATGGTTAATTCCATGTTATCCTATTCAGGTTTAAGTGATGGTTTTTGGGGAGAAGCCGTGTTAACAGCTTGTTATCTTTTAAATCGAGTTCCTACAAAAGGGAATAAGGTAACCCCATATGAACTATGGTATAAAAGGAAACCAAACTTGAATTATTTCAAAGTTTGGGGTTGTAAGGCAATTGTTAAAGTCCTAGAACCTAAGCGGAAGAAATTAGGTGAAAGAGGAATTGAATGCATCTTTATAAGTTATGTTGAACATAGCAAAGCCTATAGGTTCTATGTAAAAGAACAAAATGACTATATGTCGATTCATTCAATTATAGAGTCTAGAGATGCAATTTTTGATGAAAAGAGATTTTCTTCAATTCCAAGGCCTAATGATTTACCTCCAAGTACCAACGTTCAAGATGTTAATCCAAATGTAATTTATCAAGATGATCATATTCATGATGATAATGGAACATCTACATCACAAGTTAGAAGAAGCAAAAGGGCAAGGAAAGAAAAATCTTTTGGCCCAGATTTGCATGTATATTTGATTGAAGTAACAAGGGACTTAGTGGTCAAAAAATTTCCATATTGTTATAATGTGGAAGGAGATCCTCCAATATTCCAAGAGGCCATGAGGTCACAAGATGCTGCATTTTGGAAAGCTATTAATGATGAAATGGAATCCATCATGAGAAACAACACTTGAATTTTAGTTGATTTACCTCCTAAGTGTAAGCCTATTGGTTTTAAGTGGATTTTCAAGAAGAAAATGAAAGTCGATGAAACTATTGATAAATTCAAGGCTAGATTGGTGGCACAAGACTTTATACAAAAGCCAGGAATCGACTACTTTGATACATATGCTCCTGTAGCTAGGATCTCCACTATAAGGTTGTTGATAGCACTTGCGGCTATTCATAAACTTGTGATCCATCAAATGGATGTCAAGACGACATTCTTGAATGGAGAACTAGAAGAAGTATATATGAAACAACTAGAAGGGTTTGTTATGAAAGGTCAAGAACACAAAGTTTGCAAATTAAGTAGATCTTTGTATGGGCTGAAACAAGCACCAAAGCAATGGCATCAAAAGTTTGACGATGTTGTATTGTCAAATGGTTTTAAATTAAATAATGCAGATAAATGTGTGTATAGCAAATTTACGATGCTGGTAATGGTATAATAATTTACTTGTATGTGGATAACATGTTGATTTTTGGAACAGACTTAGATCAAGTTAAATTGACTAAATCATTCTAATCATCAAATTTCTCCATGAAAGATATGGGAGAAGCCGATGTCATTCTAGGTATTAAGATTAAGAGAGACAATGAAAAATTAATCTTGTCACAATCTCATTATATTGAGAAAGTGCTCAAGAAGTTCAATATGTTTAATTGCTCTCTCGCTTCAACTCCTATGGATCCAAGTTTAAAATTACTACCAAACGAGGGTAATGCAGTCTCACAATTTGAGTATGCAAGGGTCATAGGTTGCTTGATGTATGCAATGACAAGTACTCGGCCAGATATTGTCTTTGCAGTTTGTAAGTTAAGTAGGTATACTATTAATCCTAGTTTGTTTCATTGGCAAGCTATACGCTGTGTGCTTAAATATTTAAAGAAAACCATGAATTATGGTTTAACATATAGTGGTTACTGTTTGCTAAATTTGTTATGCACGAATTCAACTACTCGCAAGTGTACGAGTTTGTTGTTGTTGTAAGCAATTGACCAAGTTTAATATCGAACCATGGGATTAAATTAATGAACATAGCCCTAGGAATATACGTCGCCACATAATTGTAATGCAATTCGAATTTTAGAAGGTTGTTTGTTTGAAAATTTAACTAAACTGAGAATGAAATAAGGAAAGTAAACAAGAACTAAAACAAAATAACAAGAGATTTTTAAGTTTTTGACAAACGTGGAAAAGGTGTTCGGGTGTTCTTCCTTACATGAGAATCAAGTACATGTTCAACAAGCAACTACTACTCTAGTTTTTGGTCATCAAAAGGAGCAATCACTAAATGTTACGCATTAGTCGTACTTGATAAGCCTAGACAAACACGTCAATTAAAACCCTTGGATTGTATTCTCCTCACTAATTTCCCGACAACTAAATCAAGCAACTAATGTAGGAATTATGTAATTCTAACGAAAACACCCAACTCTCGTTGCGATGCCTCAATATTAACTCAAATCACATGAATTACTCACACCCATACTAGATCATGCACCGACCCAACTCTCGTTGCGATAAACACACAATCTAAATACGAATTACAAGAGCAATCATGAAATCGAACAATCAAAACCATAATCCTAAGAGAATGACCTCCAACTAGAGCAATAATCTCCAATCAAATCATGTACCTAATTACCCATGTAATTCCAAACACCCAAACACAAGGAATTTAGCTAGACATCATAAAAATAAGCAAATCATCCATCGAAGTAAGAGAAATAGTCATTAGAATAGAAATTGAACAATTGGGGAAACACAATAAAGAGTAGAAAACACCTAAATAGAAGAATACTCAGCAAAATCTTCATTCCATCCTTCAATTACAACCATACTTGAGCTTGAATTCAATAACATTTGAAATCTAATGAAAAACCTAGCTAAAATTTAAAGTAGATCTAAGAAAAATGGAAAAAGGTGAAGAACTCTCTCTCTAACTTAATTTTGATCTCAAATCTGATGGGGGAATAATTGTAATTGCATGAAAGATGGTATTTTGATTAGGCGTGAAATTGTCATGATTCGTCGCTCGAAATGCCTTTGTTTTGATGGATTCATATAAGTATTTAGAGTCATTTGAGTATTATTTTCTCAAACTAACAAATTTGTGTCTTTGATGCTTATAGATGGATAGAGGGCAAAAATAGGAGTTCGTAGGACTTCGAATCGACTCAAACGGATACCCGGATGAGAAGATATGGAAGAAATACGAGAAGTATTAGTTCGAGCGAGCAAAAGTGTCATTGAAGTACTCAAGATGAAGGTGCTCGAGTAAACACTACTCAAGCACTCGAGTAGACTACTCGAGCCAGCTTCGGTCGAGTAGCCAATACTCAGGCACTCGAGTAGTGCACTCGAGCAGAAGCCGGTCGAGTAGGCAGTACGCGGGCACTCGAGTAGACTACTCGAGCAGGGTCCGGTCGAGTAGCACTACTCGAGCTAAGGGGCTCGAGTACTTTTCATGTTCTGTACAATTTTAACACTCGAGCTTGCATTGCTCGAGTACTTTTACTCGAGCTCTACTCGAGCTCGACAAGAATTTTGGCCCATGAGATCCCGTTTCGACCCGTTGCCTATAAATACCTCTTCCAAACACGTTTTGAAGGATCCCCGAACGCAACACATCACTTTTATACATAATTTTTAGAGAGAGAAGGACGAGAAGAGACGAGCAAGTTTAATTTTACGTTTTTGAGGTTTTTGCTTACGAATTTACATTACGATTTCACGTTTTAGTTTCGTTTCTTAATATCTTTTGTTCTTGAATACGTTAAAACCTCGTTTTGCTAATTAATTTCAGTTTATTCTTTTATATCTTAAAACCCTAGTTTATGTACGATCTTTTCTTTGATTTAATTACGATGTTCATGTTCGTCACTTGTCTAATTGTTATTGTTTACGTTGAATCTATGTCTAGCTAAAACCCTTGCATGCTTAGGGTAGGATGAACTCGTAGAAGTAGGTTGTGGGTACGTAATTAGAGTAACTTGTGACGTTAGGTTTTAATTCTCTTGGTTAATGAATTCTTAAAATTAATCTAGACTTCGCTCTTGAATTTCGTTCAAAGGTGTTAGAGAGAGGACGACCGTATCACTCTTTAACAACGAGTAGACTTAATGAGAGGGTTTAGGAAAGGTTAATTCATCTACCGGTTTAGCGAAGGAGGACGACCGCATCACCTTAGTTAAATTAGGGTCTCATTAATTAAGCACAATCTATTAACTGGTTAGTAGATTCGTGAAGTCGAGTGTTAGGGTAAAGTATTAGGGTTTAGAATCTTAAGCTTTCACCTTGCATTCTTAGACTTAGGTTAATTCTTGTGTGTCACAGTTATTTTGATTATGTACCTGCTCCGTTAGTATACGTAGGGATTCCTATCTTAAGCATCACCATCTCATACTTGAAAACACACCTTTTGTTATTTCGTTTAATTTTCCTTTTGCATTCGTAGGATAATTTAGTTTAGTTTAATTAATCTTTCCAAAAATCCAAAAACAATACGCTCATATTAACTACGACGCGTAGATCTTCAGAGATCTATTCGCATATACACTGTCCCTTGGGTTCGATATACTTGGTCGTTATACTTGCTAATACTACAGTGAACCCGTTCGCTTGCGGGTGAGCGATTAGTAGAAGTTAGTAAAATCGCTTCAAGTCAATGGCGCCGTTGCCGGGGATGGCATTTTATGCTTTTTGAATAGGACTTGTCGATAGCTTAGTAGTTAGTAGTGGGTGCTTATTTTCTGTTTTTATTTCTTATCGTTATTTTTTATTTATTCGGCAGTTGCGTTTTGATCATTCTGCTAGTGTGTCAGGTTTATGAAAACACGCTCACAAGGCAATACGAGCGAAGAGAGAATACCGTTGGACCCTGAGACAATAGCTAGAAGGAACCGAGCTTTCTTGAGAAGGATGAACGCAGCCGACTTAGGGAAGGAACCAATGGATATCAATAATGAGTTGGACGATGCTGCCAACGATTTTAATCAGGCAGTAGACCGGGTTGATGGCTCTGGAGGGAGTGGTGGTCAGAATCAAGACCAATTCGTGGATAGTCAGAGCCAGAACCCGGGTGCACAAAATATAAACAATCCAGCTCAGAATCTTGTCCAAAATCCTCTGAACAACCCTGCTTACCCACAAAACCCAAATAACCCTTTCAACAACCCAGTATACCAACATTACCCATACCCACCATACCCTTATCCACCATACCCGTACCTTCCACCTCCTGTCTACAACCAACCTCCTGTGTACCAACAACCTCCAGTTCAACACATACCAGCACCACCTGTCGCTCCTCAACCTGTGCCCCAGAACGCAGATCAGAATATGGCAATTCGGGGCAGGTTCGCGGCACAACCGCAGAGGTACTACGATGGAGTGGCATTGCCTCCAGTTGAGGCAAACAACTTCTCGATTTCCCCGGGAATTCTTAAGTTGCTTACCGAGAACCAATTCAAGGGGGAAGTTGGGAAGGAGAACCCTCACACTCACTTGAGGAGTTTCCTCATGATAGCATCTACTTTCAATTACAATGGCATGTCTGAAGATGCCAAGAGGCTCAGGTTGTTCACATTCTCTCTTACGGGAATAGCCAAGGAATGGTACGATAACACGCTCCTACGGGGAGGTGTTAACACATGGGCCGAGCTCGAGCGTCTGTTCCTCGAGCGATTCTACCCTCCATCGAGAACGATTAAAGCGAGAATTGAGATCTCTTCCTTTCGCCAGAAGTCGGGAGAGGATTTACGCCAAGCATGGGAGAGATACTCAAATATGTTGATCGAGTGCCCGCAGCACGGGTACAACGAGGGAGATATTATGGCGTTCTTCTATAGTGGAGCCAACAAGGCTGGCCAAGCCCACCTAGATGCATGTGCAAGTGGAGCTTTTCTGAACCAAGGGGTAGCGAGGTGTAGAGAGATCGTGGACAATATTGTCACGAATGCTGGTGCATGGAACGAGGATCCAAAATTTCAGAGGGTATGCAAGTTGGAGGAGAATGAGGGTACGAGGAAGCTGTTGATGGCTATGATGGAGAAGATCAGCAACCTTGAGATGGGGCAGAACTTGGTTGGAGGGAGTGTAGCAGCAAGCGAGAAAGTGGAACCACCCACGAGTCAGCAAGAAGAGGCCAACTATATGGGAAGGCCTAATTACCCACAAGGGGGGTATCCACAAGGTGGAAACCAGTATGGAAGACCTTCTTATGGTCAACCATTTGTACCTTCAGGCCCATAGCCGCCTCAAAATCAATGGAGGAACACACAAGGGTATCAAGGAGGCCAGCAGCTTCCTCAAAACACATGGAGGAAAAATGAGAATTTTTCTTATGCTAACCCAAAGGCTGGTATTACTGTTCCTGTAGGTGTAGATCCGGGGTCTAAACCTCCTGGTGGAGAGGGCGGTGCATCAACCGAGGAGATGTTGAGAGCGATCCTTCAGAAGGTGGAGGAAGGTAGCAAGCGATTGTCCTCTTTGGAGTACGATGTGAAGGAGTTGCATAAGAAAGGCGATCATCGAGATGAAGAACTCCAGAAGAGAGACATCGAGTGGAATCGAGTTCAGCAAGAGAACAACAGAAGATTCAATTCTATCGAGTACCAAATTAGTCAGATCACAAAGTCTCAGCCGAGAGAGCCTGGCAAGTATCCATCAATGCCCGAGGATAACCCAAAGGAACATTGCAAGGCTATTGAGTTAAGAAGTGGGACCAAATATGATGGTCCCGAGATGCCTGCTGATTCTGAGACGCTCAAAGAAGAAGTTGAGACAGAAGGGATAGAGTCTCAAGGTGATGGAGTGAGGTTGAGAAGGAAGGAGTTAAGATGAAAATTGATGATTAGAGTCAAGATATGGATGAGACCCAGAAGAGCAAAGTGCCTGATGAGGAGATTGAGGAGATTGAGAGAATTCCAAAGTGGAAAAAGGCAAAGGAAGCAAGGGAGAAAGTGAAAGAAACTGAGAAAGATGAATGGGGGGGTACCCAAATCTGTGATACCTATCCCATATCCACAGCGCTTCATGAAAAAGAAGCTTGATGAGAAGTTTGCTAAATTCCTTGATGTTTTTAAAAAATTACATATTAACATTCCTTTTTATGATGCTTTGGAACAGATGCCGAACTACGCCAAGTTCCTGAAGGACTTGATTGCGAAGAGACGGAGAATAGATGGACCCAAGCTAGTGCACTTGAACCACGAGGTGAGTGCGATGGTGCACAAGGCACTTCCGCCCAAGCTGAAAGATCCCGGGAGCTTCATCATTCTTTGCGATATCGGGAACGGGATCAAGAAATGAGCTTTGTGTGATCTCGGGGCGAGCATTAATCTGATGCCTCTTTCGTTGTTCAAGAAGTTGGAGGGAGTTGAGCTTCAACCCACGATGATGACACTCCAGCTTGCTGATAGGTCCATTACGAGACCGCAAGGAGTAGTGGAGGATGTTCTAGTGACGGTGGAGAATCACGTTTTTTCCGCCGACTTCGTAGTACTCGAGATGGAAGAGGATGAGCATGTTCCGCTGATTTTGGGAAGACCGTTTCTAGCTACAGCCGGGATGGTGCTTGATGTAGCGAATGGGAAGATCACGGTCAAAGTTGATGATCAAGAAGTGAAGATAGCTATCTACGAAGCTATGAAATACCCCATGGGAGATGAGAGTTGCCACTTCATTGATATCACGGATGCTTGTGTTGAAGACACACTTCTAGACCCTTGCTCTTTCTATGTTCATCAGTTTGATTATCCTATTCTTGACGATCTGTCTTATGAATCTTATGATCTTGATTATTTTGACAGCTTGAACGACAATGAAGACGTCAAGTTCTTGGAGTTGAAGAAAGTAGAGGATGAAGATGACTTGGAAGCTGAGGAGTCAACTTTTGAGAAGATGTTCGATAAGGCACCACCATTGGAGGCGAAGAAGGAGTTGAAGCCGCTTCCCGACCACCTCAAGTACGCTTACTTGGATGAGACCGACAAATATCCGGTAATTGTATCTGCCCTTTTATCTGATGATCAGCTTGAGAGACTTTTAGTGGTGCTTCGTAAGCACAAATCTGCTATAGGATGGTCGATCGCGGATATTAAGGGAATTAGCCCCTCGATTTGCATGCATAGGATTAGATTAGAAGAGGGTAGAAAACCGATAGTGCAAAATCAGCGTAGAGTTAATCCGGTCATTCAAGAGGTGATACATAAGGAAGTGTTGAAGTTGTTAGATAGCAACATGATTTTTGCTATTTTTGATAGTCCATGGGTGAGTCCGTTACACGTAGTTGCTAAGAAAGGGGGTACCACGGTGATTAAGACGGAGTCTAATGAATTGGTAGCCACTAGATTAGTGACGGGTTGGCGTGTATGTGTTGATTATAGAGA
The DNA here is from genome assembly GCA_947034835.1 of Ballota nigra. NCBI lineage: Eukaryota > Viridiplantae > Streptophyta > Magnoliopsida > Lamiales > Lamiaceae > Ballota > Ballota nigra. Next base: position 29,210,831 of record OX344730.1, read on the forward strand.
GTTGAACAAGGCAACGTGTAAGGATCACTTTCCTTTACCGTTTCTTGATCAAATGATAGATCGATTAGGTGGTTTTGAGTATTACTGTTTCTTAGATGGGTACTCGGGGTACAATCAGATCATGATAGCCCCCGAGGATCAAGAGAAAACCACCTTCACCTGCTATTATGGGACTTTTGCTTTTAGGAGGATGCCGTTTGGGTTGTGTAACGCACCCGCCACCTTTCAAAGGTGTATGATGGCGATTTTTCATGGCTTGATTGAAAAGATTATGGAGGTTTTCATGGACGACTTCTCCGTTTACGGGGAGTCGTTTAATAAATGTCTAATCAATCTTGAAGTTGTGTTGAGCAGGTGTGAAGAGACGGACTTAGTGCTTAATTGGGAGAAGTGTCACTTCATGGTAAGAGAAGGTATTGTTCTTGGACATCATGTGTCCTCGAAAGGTATCCAAGTGGACAAAGCGAAAGTGATTGCTATTAAGAAGCTTCCACCACCGTCGACCGAGAAGGGGATTCGGTCATTCTTAGGACACGCGGGTTTTTATAGACGTTTCATAAAAGACTTTTCACAAATAGCTAAACCCCTCTCGCGGCTTCTTGAAAAAGAAGTCGCCTTTGAGTTTACTAATGAGTGTTTAGTGGCTTTTAATAGGTTGAAAGAAGCGTTGGTGAATGCCCCGATACTTGTCACACCGGATTGGTCTAGCCCGTTCGTGCTGATGTGTGATGCTAGCGATTATGCAATGGGGGTTGCTTTCGGGCAAATTCGTGAGAAGCGTTTTCACGCTATTTATTATGCCTCGAAGATGCTGAATTCTGCTCAAGTGAATTACACTACGACCGAAAAGGAGCTGTTAGCGGTCGTGTATGCTTTTGATAAATTTCGTCCCTACCTAGTAGGGACGAAAACAATTGTATATACGGACCACGCGGCGATTCGGTACCTTATGAGTAAGAGGGATGCAAAGCCCCGTCTCATTCGTTGGATCTTGTTGCTCCAGGAGTTTGATGTAGAGATTCGAGACAAGAAGGGATGCGAGAACGTGATAGCCGATCACATTTCGAGATTGGAGCTCACAAAAGAGAACATCGTGGAGGATCGAGAGGTGAACGATGAATTTCCGGATGAGAAGCTCTTTGGCTTAGGAGACACCCCTGTGTATCGAGTTGAGGGGAAGGCACCTTGGTTTGCAGATTATGCTAACTATTTAGCAAGTGGTGAGTTGCCCGTTGAGATAGACTCGGTGCATCGGAAGGCATTTTTGAAGAAGGTTCGGGAGTTCATTTGGGATGACCCCTACTTGTTCAAAAGAGGGATCGATCACGTGTTGAGAAGGTGTGTGCCAGAGGAGGAGTGGAGTGATATCATAAGGCATTGTCACGCCTTGCCATGTGGAGGACATTTGGGTGGAGAGAAGACCGGAAGGAAAGTCCTTCAATCTGGTTTTTATTGGCCAACTCTGTTGAGAGATTGCATGGAATGGGTTAAGAGGTGTGAGAAGTGCCAACGATTCGGCTCCATTACTAAGAGGGACGAGATGCCTATGCACGTGTTCATGGAAGTCGAGATATTCGACGTATGGGGGATTGATTTCATGGGTCCATTCCCTCCTAGCAATGGATTCTTGTACATTCTCGTATGCGTTGATTATGTCTCGAAGTGGATTGAAGCTGTCCCAACTCGAGTGAATGATTCCCGAGTGGTCATCGAGTTCTTGAGGAAGAACATCTTTGCAAGATATGGAGTTCCAAGAGCTTTGGTAAGTGATGGGGGAAGTCATTTCGTGAACAAATGGATGGAAAAGCTGCTGTCCAAATACGAGATAAGTCATCGAATCTCTACTGCTTATCATCCTCAATCTAACGGTCTTGCAGAGGTTTCCAACCGTCAAATCAAGGAGATCCTTGAGAAGACGGTGAGCATAAGTAGGAAAGATTGGGCGATGAAGTTGGATGATGCACTTTGGGCATATAGGACAGCTTTCAAAACTCCTCTTGGTATGTCTCCATATCAATTGGTTTTTGGAAAGGCATGTCACTTGCCCGTGGAGTTGGAGCACAAGGCATATTGGGCGATCAAGAAGCTGAATTTTGATAGTGTCTTGGTTGGTGAGAGGAGATTACTCCAACTGCATGAGTTGGAGGAGTTTCGAGACGTTGCCTACGAGAATGCCCGAATTTTCAAGGAGAAGACGAAGAAGTGGCATGATGCACGATTGAAGAAGAAGGAATTCAAGGTGGGTGATCAAGTCCTCGTATTCAATTCGAGGATGAAGCTGTTTGGTGGAAAGCTAAAGTCCAAGTGGAACGGGCCGTATATTGTGAAGGGAGTGCACAAGAGTGGGTTCCTTGAAGTCGAGAAAGAAGATGGACAGAAATTCATGGTGAACGGGCATCGTGTGAAGAAATTCTTTAACTTCTCTTATGAGAATAAGGGAGGTATTTTAGAGTCTCAAGTCCCGTGAGCTCCTTTGAGCTCGGTCCGGCATTAGGACCTTAAAACTAGCGCTTAATGGGAGGCAACCCATTTTTACTTGCTTTTATGTGTTTTGTTTAGTTTTCGTAGTTTTTGGGAATCGTAAGTGTTAACCTCGTTTGTTGAGAATTTTCGTGTAGGCTTGCTTAGTGGAGATTGATCGGAGAAAGAGAGCTGAAGGAGGAAAGTCAAGAAGTTGAGCATGTTTCGAGTAGGAAAGCATTCGAATCTTGGAGTTAGAGGTAACCGAACCCCAAACGTCGACCTATTTGCGAAGTCGAAGTTTGGGGGGGTGATGTTTCTTTTCGTTCGTTATTTTGCGTTGGTAGTGAGTCGAGTTCATATGAATTTTGTGTACTTACTCGTACGTACTCATTCGTTTCAAACTTTGTTATCGCGTAGCAAGAACAAAGTTTGGGGGGTGTGTATTCGTACTTTGGGTTCGTACACGAATTTCTATGAAAAATTGGTCAAATTTTTCGAAAATATCGATGCATGAGGGTCGTTGGATCGAATTAAGTGTGATGACATAAGTTCGACTTGAAGTGGATTGGTGAATTGCACGTTAGGAAGAGACCCCAACTCCTCGTTCGAATGAGCGATCGGGCTTAAATCGAGGAGTTTTCCAGGTTAGTACTTGTGTTGGTCGTTAATCTTCTGAAATCGGGACGAAAAGTTCGAGATTCGAGTTGGAGTGGTGAAACTACTCGAGGCACCCTTGGTCGAGTAGCAAATACTCAGGCACTCGAGTAGTGCACTCGAGCCACCCTTGGTCGAGTAGCAACTACTCAGGCACTCGAGTAGTGCACTCGAGCCACCCTTGGTCGAGTAGCAACTACTCGGGCACTCGAGTAGTGCACTCGAGCCACCCTCGGTCGAGTAGTCACTACTCGGGCACTCGAGTAGTGCACTCGAGCCAGCTTCGGTCGAGTAGTCACTACTCGAGCTGCCTAGGTCGAGTATTTTTTTCATTCTGTAAGTTTGCACTACTCGAGCGGGATGAGCTCGAGTGCTCACTACTCGAGCGTGAACCGGTCGAGTGTGACCCGGTTCAAGGATGCCCTAAACCGATTTTTCACCACCTATAAATACATTTTCACACAAAAAAACACACACAAAAAAACGCTGGAGTCAATTTGGGCGATTTTCTTCACCCCTTTTCTTCAATTCTTCGACATTTGTTCAACTTTGTTCGTAAAATTCGTCGGTTCCGCACATAAGGTAAGGATTCTACTACTTTCTTCATCCTATTCTTAGGTTTGAACTAGATTGTGGACGAATTAAGTAGGTAGAGTTAGGGTTCTTATGCTATTAATAGGAATTGGGGATTTTTCACATTACTTGATAGTTGTTGCGTATACGGTGTAAATTGATGTCTCAATGCTATGGGTTTAACAATTCAAGAGTCAATTTTGAAATTGCATGAGTAAATTTGGTGAATTTCTTGAGAGAGAAAGTAGGAATTGACATGGGTATTGTGAAATTTGGAATATTTGGATGCTTTGAATTGAATTGAGAAGAAGAATGATGAAATGAGTCTTGAGCATGTAAATTGCATGAATATGTGATGTTACTTCATGATAGATTCGTGTTTTGTTTATCTCATTAAGCTTGGAGGATTGAGAGAATTTTGAAATTGATTTGAGGTGTTGAATCACCATGTGTGAATCCTTGAGCATGATTGATTGATATTGGTGGTTTAAATAGTACTTTACTTGAATTGCTTTGATGTTGATATGCATGGGTTGTGTTGTGTTTTGCTATATTTGATGAATAGGATAATGGCCCGTACAAAGAGGAATGAGGATAGAGAGATAGAGGGTGATGAGCTAATTGCCTTGACTGCCACCTTGACGAGTAAGGGATTGATGCCTTCTCGTTTTGACAACTTGACATATGGGGATAGGTGGTCCGTTCATGCCTATCGATGGAGCTTAGTAGCAGGGAAGGTGGAAAAAACTCGTAGGCCAAGCGTTCAGTTTATGCATAATTTGGGGATTGAAGACGAGGTGAAAAGAATTTTTTAAAAGAACAATATGACGGAATTCTACGAGATATTGCTTACCATGGATACTCATATAGACTTGGTGGAGCAATTCTTGGCTTCTGTGGCAATGATGCGGGATGGGTCGTTCAAGTTTATGATCAGGAATCAGTGGTATGCGTTCGAAGTGGGAAAGATCAATGAAGCCCTTCACCTGCCGCAACCGGGAGATACGAGCCGGAAGTCGAGCTTATACAATGCAGAATAATTTTGGGAGCTTATAACTGGAGGAGTTGCTGGGAAGTATTCATCGAAGGATGCACGAGCTTCTAGCATCCGAAACCCTGTTATCCGGTACATCGAAAGAATTTTGGGGAACACACTCTATGCGAGATCTAAAACAGGAACGGTGACGGCTAAGGAACTGTATGCATTGTGGTGCTTACTTCATCATAGGAAGTATGATTATGGGAAGGATTTCCTTGAGCTGATGATTCAGGATCCTTTCAAGTGTGGGCAGAAGACGTCTCGGATCCGAGGAGGGGGCTTGATTTGTGTGTTCTTGAAGCACGTGGAGATTGAGTCTGTGGTGGTCCCGGCAGTAGGAAGGGATATCGATTTCGAGCACATGTACCAAACCTGGATGTGTGAGCTTTGGCTTGATCGATACTGCATGAGGCTCCGAGAGCATGAGATATTTCCGTTGCCAAATGTGAAGTTGGTGACCTTGAAAGGGTTGAAAAATGAGAACATCAAGATGGATGGACCGCATCACGTGTCAGTTATGGAGAAGTTCAAGCAGAGATTGGAGAGCAATGGAATGTGGGAACAAAGGCCAAGGAAGAAGGGCAAGAGTGCAGCCGGGACGAGCGGAGCAGGATCAAGTGGACTCCAAGACCTTATGGAGGAAGAGGAAGATGAATATGAAGAAGGAGGAAATATTGCTGATGAGGCCGGAACTAATGTGGGGGAGGGAGGTCAAGGACCTCAAGAGATGGAGTTTGGGACACCCGAGGTGTCTACTCCAGTGCCGTGGTACCCGAACCAGCTAGAGTGGGATGGAATGCGCACTGATATTCAAAGCTTGAGGACTGATGTTACGGAGCTTCGCACCACTCAAAATCAGTGGTACACAGAAGCCACGGCTATGCAATGACAGTTTCATGAGGTTCGATCTGAGGTTTCAGACTTGAGGAGATGGATGGAGGCGCTCTTTGTCTCCCATTTAGGACCGGACCATCCTAGCTATCGCCCACCACCGTCTCCTGATGCTTGATGATCATGGGGTTTTCCCCAGTTTCTGCTCCTTTTTCTTATCTTTATCTTTTCTTTTCTTTTCTTATTTTGCTTGTGAGTTTGAGCTTTATCGGTTGAGTGATGTGATGTGGTTATGGGGATTGTGATGGATTTGCTATTCAAATTTCGGGTTGTAATTGTGGTCGAACTCATTGAATTTTCTGAATTATTTCATGCTTGTTGACCCTCTTTACTTGTTAGTTGTCATTCTTGAGTATGAAGTGATGAGTAGAGTAGAATTGTGGATTAGAGTTAGGGATTCTCTTGTGTGAGTGTTTGAGCTAGAGTGGATTTGAGGAAGAACGTGTATGCTTGTGAACTTTTCTTTTGAATACTTGTGTGATGAGAGTGAGAATTCACTAGAACTAGCATGGATGTGAAAGCCGTGAGATTTGAGCCTTATGAGATTTCGATATATGAATGAATCTCTTCGTTTGTGAGTGAATCATCACCTTAGAGGATGCTAGAACTTGTGTGTGCTCTTGCTTCTTGATTGTGTCTAGTTTGATATGCCGAATGTGATCTTAGGCCGTCTTTGATTTAATTGAGTCACTTAGCCAAAATTTTCCTTACCAATGACATTGACCCCTTGTTAGCCCCTTTGAGCCTAAAGCCTATTTTATTTGCTAGCACATATGAACACTATTCCAATTCCTAAGCCTTTTTGTCCCAATTTGAGTGGGGAATAGGAAAGTGTGAATGTGAAGGGAGTGAATTGAGTTGAAAAAGGAAAAGGTTGTTTGTTGAGTGAATATGAGAAGAAGGAGTGATGAAGCTATGAGATGTGGGAAAAAGAGAAAAAAAATTGAGAATGAGCAAAAGAAAAAAAAAAATGAGCTCATGTGTTTGTGCGAAAAAGAAAAAAAGAAGTGAAGTGATTGAAAAAAAAATGAAAGAGTGAGAAAGAAAAAAAAAATTGAAGTGTTGAGAGAATTGGAATTGAAAGGGTGTTGATTGAACATGTTTGAAGTATTCTGTTCCTAATCTCGAAGTGCCAAAGTTTGATTTTCTATTCTCCATTCACGTTAGTCACTTTACCCTATATTGTTATCCCACCTGTCCAAAGAGCCTACATTACAACCTTGAGAAAAGTCTTTTTTGATTCGGCATTGATTTCTAGAGTATGGTCGAAGTTAAGAGCACTTACAAGCCTATGACTGCCAATTTGTGTGATTGATTGTTTGAGTGAGTCCCTTGATCATTGTTATACACTTGTGAGGGAGTGAAACACATCGTTGAGTGCACATCCATGTTGGATTTTGGTGTTTCTTGTTGTTGTTGCATGAATATGATGAAGGAAGGTGAGTGAGTATACTTGTGATGCATCTTTGAAGCTCGAATTTATGTACTTGCATGATTAGATTCCTTGACACATTCCTAACAATTTCACTTGACTTATTATTTCGTTGCTTGAGGACAAGCAACATGGTAAGTTTGGGGGGGTTGATTAGGCGTGAAATTATCATGATTCGTCGCTCGAAATGCCTTTGTTTTGATGGATTCATATAAGTATTTAGAGTCATTTGAGTATTATTTTCTCAAACTAACAAATTTGTGTCTTTGATGCTTATAGATGGATAGAGGGCAAAAAGAGGAGTTCGTAGGACTTCGAATCGACTCAAACGGATACCCGGATGAGAAGATATGGAAGAAATACGAGAAGTATTAGTTCGAGCGAGCAAAAGTGTCATTGAAGTACTCAAGATGAAGGTGCTCGAGTAAACACTACTCAAGCACTCGAGTAGACTACTCGAGCCAGCTTCGGTCGAGTAGCCAATACTCAGGCACTCGAGTAGTGCACTCGAGCAGAAGCCGGTCGAGTAGGCAGTACGCGGGCACTCGAGTAGACTACTCGAGCAGGGTCCGGTCGAGTAGCACTACTCGAGCTAAGGGGCTTGAGTACTTTTCATGTTCTGTACAATTTTAACACTCGAGCTTGCATTGCTCGAGTACTTTTACTCGAGCTCTACTCGAGCTCGACGAGAATTTTGGCCCATGAGATCCCGTTTCGACCCGTTGCCTATAAATACCTCTTCCAAACACGTTTTAAAGGATCCCCGAACGCAACACATCACTTTTATACATAATTTTTAGAGAGAGAAGGACGAGAAGAGACGAGCAAGTTTAATTTTACGTTTTTGAGGTTTTTGCTTACGAATTTACATTACGATTTCACGTTTTAGTTTCGTTTCTTAATATCTTTTGTTCTTGAATACGTTAAAACCTCGTTTTGCTAATTAATTTCAGTTTATTCTTTTATATCTTAAAACCCTAGTTTATGTATGATCTTTTCTTTGATTTAATTACGATGTTCATGTTCGTCACTTGCCTAATTGTTATTGTTTACGTTGAATCTATGTCTAGCTAAAACCCTTGCATGCTTAGGGTAGGATGAACTCGTAGAAGTAGGTTGTGGGTACGTAATTAGAGTAACTTGTGACGTTAGGTTTTAATTCTCTTGGTTAATGAATTCTTAAAATTAATCTAGACTTCGCTCTTGAATTTCGTTCAAAGGTGTTAGAGAGAGGACGACCGTATCACTCTTTAACAACGAGTAGACTTAATGAGAGGGTTTAGGAAAGGTTAATTCATCTACCGGTTTAGCGAAGGAGGACGACCGCATCACCTTAGTTAAATTAAGGTCTCATTAATTAAGCACAATCTATTAACTGGTTAGTAGATTCGTGAAGTCGAGTGTTAGGGTAAAGTATTAGAGTTTAGAATCTTGAGCTTTCACCTTGCATTCTTAGACTTAGGTTAATTCTTGTGTGTCACAGTTATTTTGATTATGTACCTGCTCCGTTAGTATACCTAGGGATTCCTATCTTAAGCATCACCATCTCATACTTGAAAACACACCTTTTGTTATTTCGTTTAATTTTCCTTTTGCATTCGTAGGATAATTTAGTTTAGTTTAATTAATCTTTCCAAAAATCCAAAAACAATACGCTCATATTAACTACGACGCGTAGATCTTCAGGGATCTATTCGCATATACACTGTCCCTTGGGTTCGATATACTTGGTCGTTATACTTGCTAATACTACAGTGAACCCGTTCGCTTGCGGGTGAGCGATTAGTAGAAGTTAGTAAAATCGCTTCAAGTCATATTTATATGTGGGTTAGAAAGCCCTTGGCCGAAATTGCATTTAAGTCCTCCGAAAGTTGAAATTTCAGATTTTTCGTGAGCAGAGGAAGTCCGTCTTGGTTTGGGCCAACCGTCTCGACCGGTACGAAAGCTCCCAAACCGGTATTTTGAAGTCGAAGCCTCCGTCTCAGTTTGGTGAATCTGTCTCGGCCGATACGAAGGGTGCAAACCGGTATTTCAGTGTCGTAGCTAAATTCTCTGTTAAGGCCTAAGTGTCTCGGCCGGTACGAAGGGTGGAAACCGGTATGGACTCATCTTGGCTCGTTTTGCTTCCTCTTTGCTTTCCAACTTGTATTTTGACTTGATTCTTCTTCCTTTGAATGTCCTTGCTCGACTCATCTTTGATCTTTGCCACATTTCACTCATTTTCCTACACAATGAACAAAAATACCTTTTTCGACAATTAAGCACAAATGGGATAAATTAATGTACATAATCACATGAAATCCAATAAAATAGGCAAAATAAATGCACAAATTTCAAGCAATTATCACACTAATCAGTTACCCTTTGGCATTAGAGGGGTATTCTGATGCAAGTTGGATCACAAATGAAGAAGATCATTAATCAACAAGTGGTTGGTTTTTCCTCCTTGGGGGAGGTCTAATTTCTTGGTCTTCCAAGAAACAAACTTGTCTTACAGATTCCACTATGGCTTCAGAGTTTATAGCTCTAGCATCGGCAGGTAAAGAAGCCGAATGGTCAAGAAATCTCTTATTTGAGATACCATTGTTGTCAAAGCCAATATCGCCCACAGCGATACATTGTGATAACTCTGCAACTTTGGCAAAAGCATATAGCCAAATATATAATGGTAAGTCAAGACACGTTGGATTGAGACATAGTTATGTCCAAGGACTTATCAAGGATGGTATTATCACAGTCGACTATGTAAGAACAAAACTTAATTTAGCTGATTGCTTTACCAAGACATTAGCTAAAGATTATGTTGCAAGGATGGCAATTGGAATGGGATTGGAGCCCACTGATAACCACGTTTAAGAGAATCTTAACTTAACGCCTAATATGACATTAGGTCTTAAGTTCAATAAGATTAAATCTCTTAAATGATGATTGGAAGCACAAATAATCAATCCAAGGTAAGAGTACTTCAAACCTTTGATGTTAAGAAGGTTGATTTATTTTTAATGGGTCTCTTGATTGTATGTTTGGTCACATGAGCATGTTTATTACTTTTAAGAGATCTACCTATGTAAGTGCGAAGTTTGGCCGCTTCAAGGAGCCAAGGGGTATGGCTTTGAAGCACTTATGAATAAATATGGACACATGACCCTTATCGTGTCAAGTACAATAGGAACATGTATTTAATTTCGTGTGTATAACATCTTCAAGTTTTCAATATGTATTACTTTGGTTCAATCGTTACGATACCATTGAAATACGAATTCTTGAAATGTGTGTTATACTAAGTGAAAGATCAAGTCTATGCACACTTTCATTTATGCATGAAATTGCAAGTGTGATATTGGTGTTTGTTTTAATTCTTTTTAGATTACTCTAAAATTGGGGAGGATTGTTGGAAATTTTAGAGTTATCCAAATACAAGGGTGGTTGATGAAGTTTTAACTTTATCCAAATTAAGAAATAACTACAAGGGTGGTTGATGAAATTTAGATTTATCCAAATTAGGAATAACTTCAAGAGTTGATGAAGTTTTATTTTGAATCCAAATAGAATAATAACCACCCAATCTTATCCCACCCAATCTTATCCAATTCCTTACTTCTATAAATAGGATGACATTCTATGAATTGAGGACATAGAGCAAAGTTGAGAAGTCCTAGTACCTCTTATTTTTAAGACATAAAAAACACACTCAAAAGAATAATTTTTTGTTCCTATTAGACGTTAATTCGAAGAGCGTGAATTATCGTTGTCGACCTTCTTTGTATCTCAAAAGTGAATTTCGTGATAGCCTACGCTCTTATAAGGGACGAAATATTGCTTTTAGGAAAGTGTGTATTCACGCCTAGAATATCATATCACCAAGTCTCCTATTGTTGTTATTTTGTTTCCCTTATATAATAAAAGCCTCAGCATTCGGTATGCTTTGAACCAATAATATCCAAAGCAGTAGTCAATAATACCCAAACAGTAAACAATAATAACCCAAGTAATGGTCGGTAATATTACGGGCAATAATCAACAATACCCTATTGGGTCTTCTCACCACCAGGACAACGGGCTCAAATTACTTGAAAATTGGATCTGGCGGTGTAGATTGTACATTTTTCTAATTCTGATGATGAGATGTATAACTATAAAGTACAATAAATTATTGGAAGAGATCAATTGTTTGTCAATTTTATATTTCTCTATGTAATATCACAATGCATTCAAGTGTATAATATGCATTTGAAATTTGAATTCAATTTTAAATTAATTTTAACATTTCAAAATTCATTAAGTAAATAGAATTTTGAAAAGTCAAAATTAATTTGAAATTGGATTCTAAATTCAAGTCTGTGCTATGCATCATGTCATCTTAATAGTTTATTCCTACTTTTCTTTTTGCTTTGTTCACTAAATTTATTTTCCTTTTAAAATAAATAACAAATTAGATAATACTGTTATTTTTATCTATTTTTTCAATAAAATAATTTTCATTAAATATTGTGTCGAACAATAAATGGATAAAAAAATTGTAGACGGATGGAACAATTTTTTATTTTTTTAGTGAATTAAATGTGTAATAATATGATATTTTATGTATGTAATGATTTCACGTTGTGTAAGACTTCCTCAACTTCAAAATAGTGCAATACTCTCTCATGTTAGGATTCATGAACAATACCTTAGTTTTGAATTTACCAATCACATCTAAATTCCTTTTCTTTTCTTTTTTCATCTAAGCCGACTCTTTTTTTATGAGACAAATTAAATATTATACTGCTAAAATGAAAACGAGCTTAACTCTAATAAGTTGGCATGCATTGCAACATCAAACTTGCAACTGATATAATATTAAAAAAGAAAGAATATAAACAATAGATTGCAAATTTAGACAAGAGTCCAACACAAACTAACAAATTAATGCAAAATAACAAAGGTTGAACATTAACAAAACCCAGAGACATGGGTAACAAGTGGAGCATCCACTTCCTCTACTACCACCACCATAAATGAATCCACCACCACCACCACGGCCACGCCCGCCACCGCTACGTCCACCGCCACCATGGCCTCCTCCTCCTTTAGCCTCCACCACCGAAATTACGACGTTTAATACAATTACCATTATTAGATATAGTTTCAGTTTGCGTGAAGAATACATCGATCACCAAATTATTAACTTCCTACGGTTGCTTGCTTGGCCTACTTGCAAACCACGTTCAATAAAGAAAATTTTGAAAATAGAAGACAAATTCAAGGAAAAATATGAATATCATACGTATATGTACAATATATATATAGAGAGAGCATTACCTTCTGCTCTAACGAAAATTAGGTTACAATTACGAATAATATATATATTCTATAAGGAAAATAATCAATTTATAAGGAAATAATCAAATAGCAAATCTTACGCACAAATTTTCTGGTGATTTCCAATACTTTGGGTTGTGAACGACTCAAATATAATATCCCTAAAACAATATTTATTGAGTTATATATAGAACTTTTGCATTCCACAAATGGTAATTACTTGCACCATGTGATTGAGATCCGAAGTTTGAGACATCTTTTATCTTGCATTTTGATAAATTTCCACCGCATGATATTTAAAGTAACATCATCAAATACGCGTTGTAGGAAATAAAGTGGGTACTTTTATTGATACTTATATCTATAAATACCTAGACAGTGCCAAAGTAATTAAAGGTTTAGACATAGGACATTAATTGCAAGATAGAAACTTGTGTTCATTTATTATTTGAGAATGTCTTGTGCAACCGTGCAAGTAACGCGTAGATCTTTCAAAAAGAAAAGAAAAAAGTAACGCGCATAGGGTGGAATAATATGGTAAAATTATCAATTAAGAGTTTAATATTTTCTTTAGGTTAATTGCAAAGAAAAACGCAAAATTTATATTTTTTATTAATTACAACATGAATTTTTTAAGTTTGCAATTCGATGCTCAAATTAATTTATTACTGCAACTTGATACACGGTGTAAATTTTGGGGTTACTCTATACATGGTGTATATTTTTTGCGATACTAACACTACATAGCAACCGAAGTCGCCACAAAAAACACGTCACACGCTACATTAAATGCCAAATCTAGAAGGAAAAACTTTTTTTGTTAAATTTCAAAATAACTTTTTTTTTATAAAACATTTCTCAAACACAGTTTAATTTTAGTGAAAGATAGTTATTAAAAAAAAATTGTTTTCTAATATTTGTACAAATTTGTATGATATGAAATATTTTTTCTACATAAATTAGAAAACATCAACATCTATGATTCATTATTAAATGTGTTTGAACAATATTTTATAAAAGAATTTTTTGAAATATTAAAAATAATAAAATTTTGCAGATTTGGCATTTAATGCGTCTTTGGTGTTGGCTCTGGCTGCCACGTATGCGTGCATATAGCTGAAAATGCACACTATGTATCGAATTGCAATAATAAATTAGTTCGCGCATCAAATTGCAAACTTTAAAAGTTGATATTGTATTTGATAAATACTATAAAGTTTACAATTTATTTTGCAATTAACCCTTTTTTTTTACACTATTGATTAAAAACTGTAAGATAAGAGTTTGACAAAGTGGTTGAGCCCGTTGGGCCGATCAGCCCTGTCATACATAAAATAAGGGTTGAGTTAAGTATTTTTTTAGCCCATTTAAAAGCGGGTCTAAATGGGTTGGTCCGTTAGGACCACAGGCTTTGGAGCGTTTGGGGCGTGTTTTGGTGGGCCGGACTGCCTCCAAAAAAATTTTATTTTTATTTTTACATTTTTTGTACATTATTAACCAATATATATCATTTTTTGGTCTATTTTGAAATGTTTATGTTCATAGATGATTAATTTAAGTTGTAGAAGAATATTTTATGAATTATTATGGTTAATATATTGAGAATTTTAATTTGTAGAAAATTATCTTTCTAATTAATGGATGATGAACTTTATTAGTAAGATAAATTTTATTTTAATGTTTTCATAGTGATAATTATTCAGATAAATTGTTTGATTGCATTTGATTTTGATGAATTTTATGTATTAGAGTTTTTAAATTACATTTTTTTTAAATTGAAGGTGGGTCGGCCCGTAGATAAGTGGGTTGGGTTGGGGGATTCACATCCCACCAATTTTTTGGCTCATCCCGCATCGCCCCGCCAAAAGATGGGCTTTTGCGGGTTTTGGCTTGCCCCGTCCCGGCGGACCATTTATTAGGCGTGAAATTGTGATGTTTTGTAGCGCGATTCGTCCGTGTTTTGAGCGTATTTGATGAGTATTTAGAGTTATTTGAGTATCATTTTCATAAACTTATCAATTTATCTCTTTGATGCTGATATTAGGAAAGAGGGAAAAAAATGGAGTTCGTAGGACTTTGAATCGACTCAAACAGACTCCCGGATGAGAAGATATTGAAGAAATACGAAAAGTATTAGTTCGTGTGAAGAAAAGTATCACCCAGCTCAAAAGGAGGAAGCATTCGAGTAGGGTTGCTATAACACCAAGTGCTCAATCACATGGGTTCGAGCGCCCCATGGATACTGGTGTCAAGACCTGCTCGAGCTAGTCTTGCTCGAGCGGTATTCGCTCAAGAGGTGCAAGGTCCAGCGCCGTAAGGTCCCTGGAAGAAAAGACCGCTCTAGTGAGCGGTAGCGCTCGAGCACGGACGCGATCGAGCGCATGTTATTCCCTGGAAGAAGAGGGCTCTCGAGTGGGTAGTACTCGAGCGCTAGGCGCTCGAGTTAAGGCTCAAGTCGAGCGTTTCCGGCCTATTTTCACCCAAATTCGGCCCATACCCTATATATACTCATTCCAAATAATTTTTATACACCATCACATATTTAGACATAGTTTTTGAAGGAGAAGTGCTGGGGAGGAAGTTTAGAGAGTGTTAGCAAGGTTTTCAACGTGTAATTGAGGTTTTGAGCATTCGAATTCTTAGTTTAATTATTTCTTCGAACGGATTTCCTTTTGTTCTTGTTTTTTTTTTCTTGAGTACTTGAGACTATTAAACCTAGGTTTTTCAGATTTATAAAGATATTATTTTGAGACTTGAATTTATTGATTTGATCTTTATTTTATGTTCTTGATTTCTTTAGTACTTTCAATTATGCTTATGATCATTGATATCGTTATTGCTTTTATTCTTGAAACCACCATGTTAGGCTAGAACCCTTGCATGCTTAGGATAGGATGAACTCGTAGAAGTAGGATGTTGGTACGTAATTAGGATAATTTGTGATGTATAGTTTTGATTCTCTTAATTATTGAATGTTTCTCATAAACCCTAGAATAATCTTGGAATTGAGTACGAAAATTGTTAGAGAGAAGACGACCGAATCACTCTTTAATAACGAATAGGCTTAAGGAGAGGGTTTGTGAAGGGGTTTATAATCTACCGGTTTATCTAGGGAGGACGGCCGCATCACCTTAGTTAAATTAGGGCCTCAATAATTAAGCACAATCCATCTAATTTGATTAGTGGATTAGTAGATTAGTGAAGTAGGTTGATCGAACTAAGTATTAGGGTTAATTCTTAAGCTTTTATTCTTTCAATCTTATGCTAGATTAGGAAGTTGATTGCCTAGTTTTAGTACACTTAGGATATAACTTGCACATCACGATTATTTTAATTATCGTACCAACTCCGTTAGTATACTTAGGGAATCCTATCCCGAGCATCACCATCTCATATCTGCACTTCAACCAGAAGTTAGTATAGTTTAATTTCATTATTAGCATTTAACTAGTAGATAATAATTAGTAGAAGTAGTTTAAACCAAACATCGCATTCATTGTAGCTACGACACGTACATTTTCAGGGATTTATTCGCATACAAACTTTCCCTTGGGTTCGATACTAATTGGTCCCTATACTCGCCCATACTACAGTGATCTCATACTCTTGTGGGGTAACTACTAGTAAAGCTAGTATTTTGCGTTCAAGTCACCCATTTCCGACTGGTTTAGATAAGACTTATCAATTTAAAACTTATAAATATTAATATCATGTTTGGTATCTTATAGTTTATATTCTTATTTATTTATATACATTATAATTTTTTCATTATTTCTAAAAAAATTCAATCGTGTGAAATTATATTTTCTTTTTCTTTTTTAAAGTTATATTTCATTTAAATATAATTGTATAACTAGAAATTATAAGATGTCAAACATGACCTTAAAATAGTTGACCCCTAAATTTATAGTTTCTATTTTTTAAATCCTGAATTGATAGTATTTTATCTTTCAATCCTTGAATTGAAAGGAAATATCTTTTAGACTCTGAATTTATAATTTTATTATCTTTCAAATTTTAAATTAATAAAAAAATTTTTATCAATTTGAATTTTTTTATTGGTTTATATTTTCACTAACAATGGCTTACAATGACAGAAATAATAATAAACAAGAAAAAAATATTTGAATAGAAAAAATACAATTATTTATTTATACTAAAATAAAAAGAATCTTCAACCACCGATATCGAACTCAGGGCAGCCGGTTCACCGAACAAGAACTTGCAACCACAATAAAAAAATAATCACGAACATAATAGGAAAAGACTTGTCAAGATATCACATTTTCCTACAAAACAAACACGTCTCGACTAGTGCACGCGATATGACATGGTGTTCCAAGAGGTAACACAATTTGCCTCTTTTACACGTTTGTTACACCCGACATTTACTACCCGACTATTCGGGTAACGGGTTCAACCTATCAAACCAAAGTGGCTCACGGGTGGGAAAATCCTATCGCCGAGCCCAGCCGAGTAGGCGGGTAGAGTACCAGGCCTACCCGACGAAGACCCCGAGGAGCTATCGGGAAGAGTACTTGCTGTGTAAACCAAAGGCCGGTCGGTCAGCGGCGAGCTCTAGGACAGTCTCTACCCGCTCCCCGGGGAATGATCCCCAGGGTTCCCGCCACCTACTCGATACCCGGATACCCGTGTACCCGTCAGCCCGATCCCAAGGTTCGCCAGCTGTGAGAGTACGTCCAGTGCCATCAGTCCAGAGGATGTAACAGTGTCAGAGTAGGTAGTTGGGATAGGTCCCATCAGTAAAGGGCAGCAGTGCCAGGTGGCGCCTCCCCATTAGTCCATAGAGGGGGGTTGTAGCCACTCATGACCTCCCAGCTAGGAATAGGAGGGGCCCACGGGCATACCAACCCAAGGTGGGGAAACCCACCATGTACACTATAAATAGGGCCTTAAATGCCCAATGTAACACACAACTCATTTATTGCAAAGCCTCCACTTGAGAGCTCATTTATAATTGCATTCATTACTTTCAGTTATCATAAATACGTAAATCCTACCCACTAGGAACCCGACGGCGAGATCCTCACGAAATTGCTGTCAACAACGTGTTGCACCACTGCGTGTAAAAGCACCAACGAACAAAAATTCGAACGTATGCAAAAAGTATAAATGTGTGTATGTAAGTCTCTGTGGTAAGAGAGTCTAAATGTCTTATCTAATACTGCCGGACTCAAGCATGGCCGACAGGGCGGCGGTGCGTGCGTGTGGTCCATAGGAGTATTTCCTTAGACACTATAGTTTGAGAATAACATAACTCCTTCCTATTACTAAGGAGTTAATATCTTTCCACATTTTCCTATGTAACTCTTAAGTTAATTATTCAACCTTGAGTACTTTTAATACAATTAAATGCTAATGATATTTCAACTTCGTATATTAATTTTTTACTCACTAAAATTCAGTTTTGAGATTTCAAATATATCACGATCATCTACTCGAAGTGTAGATCGATCCTACGATGTTTAATTTCTCGAAAATTAAAACTTTCTCAATTATTTAATTAATCAAATGTGAGCATTACATAATCTCAATTAATGATAAAATAAATAATATCAATACTAATTTCCTCATCATGTTTTGGTTAGGGAGCGATACATTTGTATACAACACGTAACATAATACAAAAATGATAACAAAATTACAGGTTTTGTCGTGTTCGCATCATGAACCCGTTAACTCAGAAGAAAGTTTTGATTGTATACACATTATTTGATACTCCCTCCGTCCCTTAACAACTGTCTCATTTTATCCAAAATGGTGTCCCTTTTTAATTGTCACTTTTGCAATACCAATGCATATTTTAGCTAATTTTTCCAACAATGCCCCTAATAAATAGTAGAAGTAATCAACATCTTGTAATAAATAGAAGCAATAAATAAGGGTGTAAGTGTCTTTTGATACCCTAATAAATGAAAAAATTGGTTTGTGTGAATGGATAAAATGAGACAGATAATAAGGGACGGAGGGAGTATTTTTTTTTATATACTCACGATAAGTTACCCAATTTATCGTTTGCACATTTCTTAAGAAATATAGTATTAAAATATGTTGTGGGTAGTTGAGATGTAGTTAATTGCACGAAACTCCCTCGTT
Source organism: Ballota nigra (assembly GCA_947034835.1). NCBI lineage: Eukaryota > Viridiplantae > Streptophyta > Magnoliopsida > Lamiales > Lamiaceae > Ballota > Ballota nigra. The sequence goes on from OX344730.1 coordinate 29,229,301, forward strand.
TTAATATGTTGGGTGAAATCCTCTCGTGATTTGAAAACAGAGCCAAATTCTCCTGTGGTTTACTAAATATAGTGAATTCTCTCATTTTCTCGAAAACAAGTTAATGATTTTTTTTATTTCTTGTTATGTAGTTCATAGTATAGTCTTAAGGAAATAGATACAAATGTGAACTCGATTTTTCTAAAAAGGGATGAAATTGCTATATTTAGTAAGCAACATGGAGGTTTTGTGCAATTTACAAATTACAAGGGGATTATGCACAACATTGCAAAACCACGTGGGGATTTTATGCAATTAAACTCGTTGAAATGTGATAACAGGTAGATAGAGATAGAGAGATTTATATATGGGCCTAGTTTCTAAGCACTTTGTATACTGAAAAAATATTAATATTATTAAACATGCACATTAATACTTTTATTTATATGAATTAGTATTCATATATTTTATATTTATTATTTATTATTAACACTTTCATTTTAATATTAGAATGCGGTGGAATTGGTATTATTTTATTTGGGCTGAAAAATAATTTATAAATTAAATTTTAAATTCACATCACCTAACTGTCGAAAACTCCCAATTAATTTAAAGAGCACGTGAGCGACACATGGGGAGCGAAACGACAACTTTCCAACCCCCTCCAGCATACCAACGATGCACAGTTTCCCGCGAATAAACATGCATTAACGAATGACTTAAAAAGGCATAATGTGCGTTAACGAAAATCATAGTAAAATCATAAGTGTACAATGCAGCAAGCAATAATTTCAATCACATGAACATTTAAAAGTGACAAAACAAGTAAAAACCACTTAGCTAGTTGTTTTTCCACTCCAATCTCACTTACATTTTACAGATTAAGGAGCTGATGGCAGAGACAATGGACGGAATTCAGTTTTGTCATTATTCATTAAATAACGTGCAATTATTTTATTAGTATCCAAATTTATTTGTTAGAAAAACTTTTCTTGAGATAATATTGTATTGGTACAATTGGTGTTTTAAATTAAAATTCTTTTGAAAAGATATTAAGTCTTTCTCTTTAATAAAATTCTAGTTCACGCCTTTAATCTTAAATAATTATGTGTTTTTAAGAAATTTATTATAGTAAAAATTGGGGCAAGACAGTGTGGTACGGATCCGACGAAAATTGGAATGTGAATTGTACACTTAGAAAAAATTTAGGACATAATTAAAATTTTAGGTCTCTAATTAAGAAGTTCACATCTTTCAGGCTCGAACCCGATAAAAGAAAAAAGAGTGTGTATAGAGTGAAATTGGTTCATACATGAATCATTAAAGAATATTAGTTATTTTCACTATAGATTATTAGTTATATTCACTGAAGAGTATTAGTTGTTTTCACTGAAGAGACTTATTTATTTTCACTGAACAATTAATACTCTTCAGTGAAAACAACTAATACCTCTAGTGAGAACAATTAAAACTTATTAGTGTAAACAACTAATACCCTTCAATGATTCATAAATGAACCATTTTCACTCTATACTTTATCAAGAAAAAAAAAAATCAATCCTAAATTGATACTCTCTCCGTTGCTTCCAAAAGGCAAATACAATTAAAATGTGGAGTAATGAATTATGTTTTAAGGGATAATTTTGTAAACGTGTTAAAATACGTTGCACATTCCTTTCCTGAAAAATATAGTTCATAATTCCCCATATTAAAACAGATAATATAAGCTTAAATTACAATTAAGAAATTACTTCTTTTTTTTTTGAGGGAGTTTTTTTTTTAGGAAAAATATTCCTTTACTTTTTCTCAATAGACAGGTTTCATACAATGTACATGCTCATATTAGGGTTCAAAGACAATTAATGTTATCTAACTTGATCATTCTCTCCTCCAAAATTAAAAAACTTTAATCTAATTTCGAGTTTCCTCTACATAATTATTTTAATGCAAATTAAACTCCTTTTTTTCTTGACCCCAACCCCTATTGTATGAGATAAAAATTAAAATAAAAAACAACGCGACTATATATATATATATATATATATATATTATTGCTAGACAGCAAACTTGCCATTGATTTAACATATAGAATATAGAATTTAGACTACAATTAAGGGTCCAACCCGGAATAATAAAATGCAACATAAACAAGGTTGAATATCAATAAAACCCAAGGACATGGGTATGAAGTGGTGCAACCACCTGAACTAATTGGAAGGTGCCGCCGCCTTCTTCGTCTTTTAGCGCCGCCTCGTCCCCCAGCTTTAGCCACCGCTACTGAAACTACGATGTAGGATATCATTATCAATATTACAAGAAATATTTTCAATTTACCTTGATTTTTTGAAATAAACATCATATATACAACGTAGTAATTAGACTTTTTTTTAAGGAAAAAAATTGGTAAAATATTTTTTTGTAAACCACATTCAACAAAGCACGGTTTTAAAAATAAGAGACGAATTGATTCAAATGAAAGTGTGTATCTATAATAACATGCATGTAGTTATACATATATAGAGTTCTTGCATAATGCGACATTTATTTCCATTCAAACATTGCTTGAACCATTCGATCGAGATCCTATGTTTGAATTTTACCATTTTTATATATCTTCTATTTTTGAAATACCATCATGTAATATATATGTCTATAAACCCGGAATCAGATTCTACGTGTTGTAATAAGAAAATAAAGTGGCATTACTGCCTCTATGTCAATAGATTATAGATATATATAGACATGCCAAAGTAAAAGCTTTAAATAGGCATAATTGCAAACAATAGAAAAATTTGTACATTTATACCACGAAATATTTTGTACAAGTAATGCATATTTTCAAGATTAAATTGTATGTTTTGGCATAAGAATATCATGCGTAATGTTTCATTCAGTGGATGACTTTTATTGGTACTCTCACTTTTTTTTTTTATAATAATAGAATCTATATTCGTGTGCAATGGCTAGCCTACTCACTACATTAGAGGCAAGCGGGTACGACCAAGAAGCACACACAGACATGAAAATTTGAAATAGTAAATTGCATTTTTATCCCAAGAAGATGGGTGGTCTGCAAAAACACTTTTTTTTTTTTGACATTTTTTGTCCCAGAAATTACCATTTTGGTCCCAAAAAAAAGGTAAATTTACTGTTTTGGTCGCAAAGAATTATCGCAAAAAAAAAAAGAGAGAGAGAGAAGAATTCTGAGAGCCAAACTTCCATTAATTAGTTTGATCTTCAAACTTTTTGTCGGCACTCTCACCTTGAATGATCGATATAATTAAAGTTGGAAAAGTAAAAAAATGATAGAAATTAATTAGTTCGATCTGATTGTCTAAATTAACAAATGGAATTCCTCTATCCTTTTGTATGCTCATTTTAGAGTATATTTTTGTACGTATAGACCTTCCTTAAATATTAACCACATTCAAGTAGTTCACGTAGGGACTGTTGGAAAGGTACTTATAATTGGGGATTATATATTTATAAGTCCAGTAACTTAGCCTAACTTTGAATTTGGTCCACACCAAATACATGTTTTGAAATTGGTCCAGTATGTTTGAATTTTTTTTGAAATCGGTCCTTTGACCTGCTGGAGCCGGTTACACATTCGGTAATTGCCACGTGGATATTTATATCCATTTTTTTAAAAATTTTCAGTGCCACATCATTTTTATTTTAATAGACTTAATTATTTTAGGCGGGTCTCGAATCGGGTTTAAACGGTTCGGGCATCATAAAGTCAAATCTGGGCATTTAAAAACCGGATCACACACTGTTCATCTTCTTTATTAAAATCCCAGAGCACACGATGCAGGCACTATTCATCAATTCATCTTCTCCATTAAAATCCCAGAACACACGAACACGACGCAGGCACTGTTCATCAATTCATCTTCTCCAAAATTCCCCAGATCATATACGCACACATTGTTCAAAATCCCAAATCACAAAAGTTCTTCTCCCCCAACAAAGCAGTTCATGATTAAAAAGACAAAAAAAACACTGTTCATCTTCTTCCTCAGCACCACAATACACACGCACACACCTCCTTCCCCCAAATTCCAAATCATTCTTCTCGTTTAAAATCGCCCCGCCCTAATACACAAACTATTTTTCTCCTTCAAAATCACATCACATACATTACAAGGTCGCCGGAAACTGGATCGCTAAATAGGGGTACTCGGATTTGGAACCGCCATCATCACGGTAGAATCTGCTTAACCCAGAACCACAAAAAGAAATCGAACCCTCTCTCTCTCTTGACGCCACCGCCGCCCTCTCTTCCCCGATGCCGCCGTCGTTGCCCTTGGTGCACGAGCGACAGTATGAGTGAAGCAACAATGATGACTCTCGACTCAGATCAAGACTGATTCCAAATCGATTTCCCCGATTGAGATGCACGAGCAGCGACATGACAAAGGCAATAGCCGGCGGATGGTTATTTGGAAAGACAATCTGTGATGTTAATTTTGGGGGTGTAGAAGGTGAACTTGATCTAAAAATAATTTGGGGCTGTGCGGTTGGAGGCGGTTCGACGACGGTGATGGATGGAGAGAATGGGGTTAGGAAATGGTGGGCGGTGCTTCATCTAAGTTTATTCTTTACTGTGTGGCTTAGAATTTTGAGGAAGACTGAGTTGGGGAAATGGTGGGCGGTGTCTGGTTTTTTTTACTTACAGTCTGGATTTTGACAATTGAGGAAGATGGTGAATACTTAATTTTTTTTTTTTTGTATTTTTTATATTTGATTCGGTTCAAGCCCGTTTAAGCACAAAATATATAACCTATAACCCGACCCGAGATCCGCCGGATAAAATTCTCCACCCAAATTTTTTAATTCAAATACCATAGTATAATACTTTTAAATTTATCCACACTTGGCACTAAAAATAAAAAATAAATGAAATAGAAAATCCTGTGTGGCAGTTACCGGATATGTAACCTGCTTTAGCCGGTCAAAGGACCAATTTCAAAAAAAATTCAAATTTATAGGACCAATTTCAAAATGTGTATTTGGTGTGGACCAAATTCAAACTTGAGCGAAGTTATTGGACTTACAAATCTTTAATCCCTTATAATTGTTACAAGATGTAACATTTTCTTTTAATGTTTCAAAGAGAATAGGGAATAATATTACAGTGGATGTGTTTAGTAATCGGAGTGTGAATAAAACTTGGGATATACAATTAATTGTCCGCCAAAATTAAAGATGTACTATTTGGAGAAGTGTGTGATTCCTGTCTTAATTAAGATGACAAATTTTCTCCACATAAGTTGTGAGATTCGCATTCCTTTATGTGATTATGTCTCAACCCTTTAATTGAAAGCAACTTTAAACTTTACTAACCTAAAAAAAAATATAACAATTTGGGGAGGGTTAATTAGTTTCAAAAGAATTAGTTCATTTTAAAATGGTTCTTTTTTCAATATTTTTAGTTCCAGAGTTATTTTTAAATACTTTGGTTCCAAGAGAATGAATAACTTTGCAATTTTGGTCCTGAAAATTAACGGATAAGATCAAAACTGCAAAATAATAGATCACCATTGATTTTCTTATAAATACTTCCACTTTTAAAATCACTTTATTTTAAAACAACTCCACTTCTAATTTTTTACTAAAAAATTATTTAACATCACTTTTAATTTTTAATTTTATAATAGAGTTTTAAAACATATCCAAAATTTTAAAGCGAATTAATTATGATATATTATGGGGACGTTAATTTTTTCTTAGGAAGTCCAGGAGATGATAATAGGAGAACACGTACATTTTATTCTGGCATGCGTATCAAGGAAATTAATCTGTAAGTTATGTCAATATAGGATAGTTTTGGCCCGAAATGCAGTGCACCTGCTAGCCTAATTTAGATCCGGAACACTCAAATGTGGGCAAATTTGTAGTGTCATATAATAATATATATGTTTAAAAATCTAAAAAAAATCGATTTAATATACTAAAATTATTAATTAATTTAAAATTTATACCAAAATGGAAATGCGCAGAAAGAACCCACCCAGTTCGTCGGAATAATTTCATGTTTTTGTATCATAAGTCATAACCACATTAAATGACCGAAAATAGAACAAACTGTGACAAGTTAAAGACTCGCCGAATTAATTCACACCATATTGAGAAATAACATTAATTAATTAATTAATTAATTGGGGTGATCTTGCGAGAGAGTGTCATGGAATTGAACCCGAATTCATAAATTGTTGGACTACAATTTAAAATTGGATTTAATCTGAAACAAAATGCTGAAATGTTGTTTTTATCGTATCCGGATCGATCCTCTGTCTTGATTTTCTTGAAAGGTAATTAATTACAATAGTTTCCTAACATAATCAATTACAATAGTTCATTCAGCCACCGGGTACATGACAATATCTTTTTCATCTCGTTGTAGATCGGAACCGCAATCACCACAAGAGGGGGACCACCCGAACCACAACAGCACTGCAGCCGGAACCGCAACCACCACAAGAGGCCTTTGGGATCTTAGGTGGTGGCCTCAACCACTTGAGCTACCAACACTTATCCTCTGTCTCGATAGATTAATATATTTCCGTAAAAAAGTCATCCATGGCAGGTGGTTTTATTTTTCAATTTTGGATTAAGGGAGTTCCAATTATTTTGTCTCCCGCAAAAAAATCCCGTTAGATTTTCCTTTTTTCCTCGTATTAAGTGGCATTTTCTCGTATATCATTATTAATTCGGGGCTGAAGAAAATCCATATGGATATATATTAGTTTATTTTAATTTGGGGATGCAGTTGTACCCTTTGTCCTTATCTGCATCCGCCTCTGAGGTTTTTTTTTTACGGGAGCCTCTGAGGTTACTTGTCACATATTTGTTAGATTAAATATTTTTATTTTTATTTTTACTTTTTACTTGTCACACATCCATTAAAAAGGGTTTATTTAATTTAATTATATAAAAAATGTGTTTATTTAATTTACTCATAAAAAAATATTAGCCAGCAACGTCAGAACAGGTCAACAAACATCAAGACCACGACCTCTTCACCCCGAAAATTCAATCTAACAATAGTATCAATATTTTGCTGAATATCATAAAATATTTTAGCAATTATGCTAAAACGAGCAATCACAATATTAATATAAGGGAACAGAGAAACACGTGTGGGAAGAAAAGTCATTATTGAATTTGATTTGGACATATATCCATCTCATTCATCTGCAAATTCATGATGTAGTTTGACAAGGTGGAGTAAATACACTACACAAAATTTAATTTTTAAAGCAAATACTTGAAATGACAATATTATACTTCTAGCCTTCCCTCCAAAAATAATTTTAGTAAATACACTACACCTCATTTTCATACTTCACTTCCGAACAAAGAAAGTCATTTCGAACAATTCAAACGAGCTCCATACTTCAAGAATGTGACCCACCATCAATAGACCACTAAGCGCTTGAAACGTGTTTAACGACCTACATTGTAAGGATGAACAATCCTCCAAGTCCGGAATATGTATATGTAAGTATTTTGGTATTTTTTTTAGAAACTGGGGTTTTTAAATGTTGAATAGTATATTTTTTGTTGGTGTAATGATTTTTTTCATGCATATTATTGTTCATTAAGTGTATAAAAATGTATGTGTATGATAATATTATTGTTGTTTGCTTGTTTCGAACATTTTTCTAAAATCGCGATTGCACATGTTCGGCTCTGGTTATATGAACTCGACCAGAATATTCAGAAAATTTATGTGAACATGAACACAGTTTTCGGAAGAAAATCTGAACAAAGTGTTCGACTTTTTTTTCCAAAAATTGTGGTCATGTTCAAAAAAAATTCGAACATTATGGTCATGTTCGGATGACCAGAGTCGAACAACAGTCATCATGATTTTTTATTTTGACTGACGACAAGCGGACGACGGCAGAAGACGGTGGGGCGGGAGATGAGTCCTCTTTCCGATGGTGACGGACGGCGGCTTTGCTTCGCATCACTTTGGTGATGACCGACGGTGATGTGGCTATGAGTTACGGTGTTGTGGTTGTGGCTATGGACAACGGGAAAGGATGTTGAAGATGGAGTGTATTCAAAATATGTAGGGTATTTTAGGAATAAAATATAGTGTATTCATCCTAAGTGTAGTGAACTTATCCATGTAGTGTATTTACTCCACATTGTAGTGCCAATAATCTGTGCCTTTGTATATACTAGTATTTCTCCCGTGCGATGCACGGTTTAAATATACTAATTAATATTAATATCATATGAATTATAATAGAAATTTAAATTAGAAATATTAGGTTCATGTACACATTAATCCTTATTAACTATACTATTAATATATCAATTTTATGAGATTTCACATTTGTGAGTATCTCTCAGTTATTAAAGAAACATATTTTTACACGAATATGTATAGAGTGAAATTGGTTTATATATGAATCATTGAAGTGTATTAGTTGTTTTCACAAAAGAGTATTAGTTGTTTTTACTGAAAAGTATTACTAGTTTACACTGAAGAGTCTTAGTTCATTTTCACTGAACAACTAAGACTCTTTAGTGTAAATCGGTAATACTCTTCAGTAAATAAAACTAATACTCTTCAATGAAAACAACTAATACCCTTCAGTGATTTATGTATAAACCAGTTTTACTCTATACTTTGTCTTTTTACATATACACTAAATTTATTACTGATAATAAAAAAAGTCAAAATGATATCAAAATTTAATAAAATAACAATATATTTATAAAATTTAATGAGATATCCAAAATCAAATGAAAAGAATTTTAGAAACATTAACATTCAAATTTCAATTTTTAAATCATACTCCCTCCGTCCCAAATCAGTTTTCACACTGATCTGGGCACGGTAATTAAGAAAATTCATTATTTTATATAGTGTAAGTGATAAAGTGAGAACTTTATGTCAAATCAACTTTAATTGTGTGGTTGTGGTTTATTTGTGTAAGAAAAGTAATGACATATGAGTAAATAAATGAGAATTTTGAGGGTAAAAGTTATAAGAAAATTTTCCCTTTTAGGGTATGAAAACTAATGAGGGACGGATAAAAAAAAGTGTGAAAATTGATTTGAGACGGAGGGAGTATTATTTTTGCATATGTAATATATATGTCAAATTAATGTTCATAAGTATACAATTAATTTGATGTATAATGCATTAAAAATAGACTTGAGACTAATAGTTTTTCTTAAAGCTAAACTTATAAGTTCGAAATATGAATGAAAAGTAATATACTAAAAAAACAAAATTTAAAAATTTAATTGAGTGATTTTTTTTTTTTTGAACGGTTAATTGAGTGATATTAAATCACTGTCTTTGTTAGAGGTTGAAGTTCTCCCCCATCACCATTACTTCTACTTTTATAGTTTTATTATTTATATATATGTAGTACGTAAAAAAAAGTCTTTGTAGTACTATACTTTAATTTTAAGGTTATAAAATTATAATTAGTGTTTATTTAATACATTTAACATTACCATTTATTGATATCAATAATATTGTCCATGTTGTCATATGGTAATTTACAATAAAATTATTTAATGTCTTGGTGCAGTGTAAAATTGAAAAATTACTAAAAACATAATTCAAGAGTGGATGCAAGTGGAACAAACTATACAAAAATAAAGTGATCAAATTAGTGTATGTTTGCAAACTCTAGTAGGTAGGTAGAATCACTGTTATTTTAATTTTTTTTTAATGTTTTTATAGTTATTAAATTAAGCAATTATAATCTATTTTGGAGAAGCTTAAAATGACTATTTTTGGATTATGACAATAATTTTTTGTGAGCCCATTAATAAGTGATTTTTTTTTTTTCAAATACTCCCATTTCTAATATTATTTTATTTTAAAATACTTTCCACTTTTAATTTTGCTATAAAAATCACTTAACATCACTTTTGATTTTATGATAGAGTTTCAAAATACACCCTTAATATTAATAAGCATAGCACAAGAATAAAATACGACAGTAATTATTATCATGAAATGAAAATAACACATAATAATAATTTTAAGCTAAAAATCTTGGACAAATTTTTCCAAAAAAAAAGAAACAAATCTGGACATGGGATGATGGAATATAGACCACGGCTATTTGCACTATCCTCTGTGTTAAATACACTACTTATTTTTTCGAAAATTTGCAATATTTTCGGAAAAAAATTCCGAAAATAAACAAAAAAAATCGATTTTTTTTTAATATTGAGTATTTCATTATGTTTGAAAAAATGAAAAGAAAAATCGAAAATAATTTTCGAACAAAAAATAGTGTATTCATCCGGTTAGTGTCTTTAACATAGAGGATAGTGCAAATAACCTGGGCCTGGAATATATTAGCTATGGATTGCTTTTAATAGCCTGTTTATGGCCTATGGGCTTAGTTTTTAAATTTGAGCCCAAGATCTCATTAATATATAAGAGTTGTATGTTTTTGTTGTTCACACACATAACGGGCGTGTGTAGCTCACGAGAGCCTTCCCTAGCGAGTACGGTTCACAGCATGTTTGACATTTGGTCTGCTACTGTTGCAAAAGGCGGCCTAGGCGGCCGTCTAAGGGCCGTCTAGGCGCTAGGCGGCCTCCGGCCGCCCTGATTTAGAGTAAACGGTCTTATAAATCGTACAGAGGTCCAGGCGCCGCCTTGGCGGCCTAGGCTTTGCCCAGGCGGCCAACTCGGGCTAGGCGGCTCGGATTAGGAGAAGAAAAAAAAACCTAGATCTCATATTCTCATTGTGACGCGGCGGAACTAAGGACGTCGGCGATGGTGTCGCAACGCTGTGAGAAGGGCGGCGATGGCGTCGCAACGCTACGGAGAGAAGGGCGACTGCGGCATCGCGGCGCTGCAGGGAGAAGGGCGTCGGCGTCGCGACTGCGGGGAGGGTAACGACGTTGCGACTCAGGGGAGGGCGACGGCGTCGCGACGAAGAAGGGAGAAGGGCGCCAGCGGCATCACGAGGCGGCGGTGCTATGAGGACGACGATTCGGCGGCAATGGGATTTGATTGGGCGTGGGGTTTGATATGGGATTGATTCTGCAACTGAAACCCTATAATCCCAAATTGAATATGAGAGAAGATTTACCTGCAGATTTTGTGGGATTGATTAGTTGTGAGAAACCGTGTACTGCTGCCTAATGGGCGGTTTCAAAAAAAGTGAAAAAAAATTATGGGCAGATTCCTAGGCGGCCTAGACGCTAGGCGTTCGAGAAACGCCGACTAGCGTTTTCCGACTTCTACATCCTTGCTGTTATATATATATATATATATATATATATATATATATATATATATATATATATATATATATATAGTGACACTTACATCACTAGTACAAATTAGACCTTAGAAAGCGGTTGATTTTCCACTTAGAAAGCGGTTAAAACCGCTTTCTAAGAAACAGCTATGTTAGTCTAAGAGAGCGGTTAAGAAACCGCTGTGCAAGGTAGGAGCTAAGAGAGCGGTTCTGAACCGCTCTCCAAGAGGAAGAACTAAAAGAGCGGTTAAAAACCGCTCTCCAAGTGCCACACTAAGAGAGCGGTTAATAACCGCTATCCAAGCCTCACTCTTAGAGAGCGGTTAAAAACCGCTCTCCAAGTGCCACACTAAGAGAGCGGTTAATAACCGCTCTCCAAGAGCCTTTTCTATATTTTTTTATTTGTTTAGACAGCGGTTATTAACCGCTGTCCAAGATCTTTTTTAATTTTTTTTATTTATATATATATTAATAAACCTGTTTTTTTAACCGTTTTTTTCAATTATATATATATTTTATTCAATTAAATATATATTTTTTTCAATTAAATAATAAACCTGCTAATATATACAAAATTACCAAAACACATATACTAATAATTTATTCGTAACATCAAATAAATATAATATAAGATCCAATAACATGAAATATTAATTCATCACAAATTAATATATATATATGATGCTATCAAAAGTTATAATAATATTACAAGAATCGATTGTAAAGATACCCAATCCAATCCATCTTCCATTTCTCCATTCGAGCGTTGTTGTAAAAAGGGATCCGAGGCCTATGCACAAACTGCAAATTACATAGAAAATTTAATTAAATAATAAACATTTTTTATTCAATCATATTTAAAATAAATCGATAATCGACTTACTTCTTCAGGAATGGTCGTCCGAGAAGTCAAGATTATATCTTCAATGTAGCAACACACAAAATGTCCACAGTGATTGCCATCTTGCTGCCTCGGAACCTATTGATTAACAATTACAATCATGAACTATAACTATGATTATTTTCTATAGATTTGCTAATTTTCTAAAGTAACTTACCTTAATGTTTTTCCACAGCACTTTACTAATATTGGTGGTATCTGATTTTTTACCTGGAAGACTAGTCTGATACATTGCCATCACACTATATAATTATTTTAAAAAATAAATATACATTAGAGTCAGTTCATCTTAAAAGTAAAACAAATCATAATATGAGAATATTAAAAATTAACTTACGTACCCTTCCATAAATGCTATAAGATCGGGACGATTTGTATACACCCTATCCGTAGCTGGATCCAAATAATACACAGTAAGATCCCTCATTCTTATGGCCAACATCACCCAATGATTACTACATTATATTAACAAAATTAAAATTAATCGCTTGTTCGTATAAATAAATTTTTTTATGAAATATTTATTATACTTACCCCACATTGTTTGGCCAAAAAATGAGATGGTCTCTCTCTGTATATTTCAACATATGTTGAACAATGTCGTTCATATACTGTGTCCTATTACCAAAAATGCTACACACTTGGGGACAGATGAAGGAATATTTTGCACTTGCAACGACATCTACGGTTAAATATACCTCGCCCAAATACCTTTAACCAACATACGCTAATATTAATATTTAATAAGTAAGTTAAACTATAAATGAAGTAAATGTTGAGAATTAAGTAAACACACCTGAGGTAAAAAGTCATGGTAGTTGCACTCAACCACTTGTCATCGAAGACTTCTTCGACATAATCTCGTATGATGAACTCCTCATATCCAACATAGTTAAAGTAAGCATTAATGGGCACTGTGATTGTATTGAACCTGGAGGACACCATGTAGTGCACCGTACTCATTACAGTGACATCGTGGGGTACGTCTCCGGCCAGGGGGTACCCTAATCGCCGTCTGCGCACACCAACAGTTGGTTCCCCTGGTCTCTCCCTCTGTGTAGTCTTTTGTGGAGTCGGGAGTATCTACAATCAATATTTGTAATATTATTTAAAATAAATTGACTTATTAATTACTTTAATAACATGTATTTTACCTTTTTTGTGAGAGAAACCAAGTTTTGCGGCCATTCGAGGAAATGCCCGATCGCGTCTCCGACTGTGGTGGCCACATCTTCTGGTTTTGGCAACAGTGAAGTCTCTTGTCCAATTTCAGGTACAGTGAGGGTGACTTTCACAAAACCAGGAGTGATTGGGCGACCATGGATCACTCCACTGGAGCTATCGAACAACATTCCAGTGGCCACCAACCGAAGAGGATAATCCAAATAAAGGTAACAAGGAGTCGTCTGTTCGAAGAGGATATTCAGTTAGAAAATTTATACTAGTACTTAATTAAAACAAATACGAGATACATCTGATACCTTGGAGACGTTTAGAAGTGCATCATGAAAGTCGTCTGAAGCATTGTTTCTAACAGCACTCTCTCTAGCCTCAGCGGAAAACATAGGAGCACTGTTTTCACAGCTAGCACCACTAGATGACATCCCGTATCTCATTTGATGGTTTGATATCATCGAAACTTGTTTAGCTAAGTCGGCAACCTGTGCTGAAAGTTGATCCACCTTAGACATAGCCGCTATACCAGGTGCCATACTCAATGATTTCTTCGTGACGCCAAATCCAAGTCCCCGTATGCGTCCGGGATGCTCCTGACAATTTATTGCCCGTGCAAACAGATCATCAGTCCCCACAGTGCGAGCCTCGTCGGGCGTCATGCTCTGAGATATGCGCTCCTAAATAACAAACAAATATTATTAAATCATTTCAAATTAAATAATAGTTTATAATGTTAAAGATAAAAATAATGGATGAATTACCGCTTCATCAATGATATGCTGTGTTTTGGGATCGGGAACATTCCCATCTCGAGTCTTTCTTGTAGTCTGAAATAACTCATAACGGGTAACAACATGTGCACTCTCTCCACCTTTCCTTTTTTCTTCTTTCTACGATAATAATAAACATGTAAAAAATCATTAAAACTGAATATATATTAATGAAGTGAATGATCATAAAAAAAATTAAAAGTTAGCAAATCTCACCAAATCTTCCCTAATGCGTGCATAACCTCTGGAAGATCCACGATATCGCGCCTCCATATTCTTAGCTTGTATGCTATTTCTGTTACTCCTTCCGAAATAAGATACAATCACCCGGGCAAGCATGAATTTTCTGATGTGTTAACCCGATGGACTTAAGCATTTGCTTAGCCTCATATGCTTTCGTAGGCAGTACATTTCCATCGGGCAATAGACCACTAATTGCTTCCAGCATACTTGAGAAGCACACATCAGATAACTCATGTGCTGCTTTTAGGTTGAACAATATCAACACAGCTGACACTTTTGTTGCCTTCTTACACCCGGGCCAAAGGGGCAATCCAGCGTCATCCCTTAATTTTTCAAACATATAAGGGTGATCTCACAGATTGGTGTCATCCCCACTCGATGTATCAACATTCGGTACATCTCTGAAACTATCCTCATCCACTGTATCTTCAAACCTAAAGTCAGTTCTTATGTTGCTAGAGCTACATCCATCTCTTCCCTCACCATGAAATGTCCAAACGGTATATGTTTTATCAATACCGTGACACATCAAGTGGTCAAACAAACTTTCTCGACCACTAACAGTTTTTCCATTCATACATTTCCAACACGGACATAGAATGTATCGATGGTCGGTGCAGTGTCTAATTGCATGATTACAAAACTCTTCCACCCCATTCCTATACTCCTCTGATAATCTATATGCCCGAACCCACTTTCGATCCATATAGAACTAGAGATGCCTATATAAATTAATCGAAAAGCACACGTATTGAGTCTATATATAATTAGTAATTCAACTCTATTTACAACTACTACTGTTTTGTAAAATTTATTAACCTCTAGCTAGGCATGCTATAAGTCCCAAAACATTCTAAAATTCTAACATGCTATAAATCCCAAGACACTCTATAAGTCCCAAGACATTCTAAAATTCTAACAAGCATTCTAACAATTTCAAATAAAATTATAACATATTAATCCTAACATGCATTCTAACAATTTCATCTAAAATTAATTCTAAAGCCTTCAATTAATTAACAATTCTAACCCTAACAATGCTTCATAAGAATCATCTTATGAGCTCAATTAAGTATATACTAGGATCATATTTATTACTCACCAATACCATAATCAAGTATATATATATATATATATATCATAATCAATTACTCATTGTCAAACTTATTTTGAATTCATACCCTAACTCATGAAGTCAAATACAAACATAATTCTTGGCCATCAATCTCAAAATAATAACTATTACCTCTCCTTCAACTAAACATATTCTTTTTTTTTTTTTTGTTGTCAAACAAATTAAGACAATACGTCATTCCAAAATGGAGTCATATTAATTAGCCAAAAGTCGACTAATTAATTGCGTACACACATTTAGCTATTTTTATAACTTGTAGATATAAGTTAATTAACTAGAAATAATTTAAACACAATTATCTAATACAAATATAAGTTAATTAACTAGAAATAATTTAAACACAATTATCTAATACAAATTCATCAATTAGATTAATATACACCTAATAATCTAATTATTATCTAATACAAATTCATCAATTAAATTATCTAATAACTAAAACTAGAAAAAAATAGAAAGAGAAATTTACCTGGCGGCGGCGGCGAGGCGGCGGGCTGGGACGGCAGCTGGGACGGCGGGCTGGGACGGCGGAGGCTCGGCGGCGACTGGGACGGCGTCGCAGAGGAGCCTCGGCGGCGGGCTGCGTCGCGAGGTGGCGTCGCGAGGTGGCGTCGCGAGGTGGCTGGCGTGGGAAGAGGCGGCGGAGGAGATGGCGCGGCGTGGGAATGAAGAGGAAGAAGAAAGGAGAGAGCGAGAGCGACGTGCGTGGTGAATTTAGGGATCTGAATGTGGGTCAAAGGGGGTAAAAGAGGTCAAACACCTAGAAAGCGGTTAATAACCGCTCTCCAAGTAATTATCTAAGACAGCGGTTCTTAACCGCTATCCAAGAACCACCTAGATAGCGGTTTTGAACCGCTCTTTAAGTTACCCCTTAGACAGCGGTTTTTAACCGCTGTCTTAGCTTTCACCTCTTGCACAGCGGTTTAAAACCGCTTTCTTAGTTCAAATCTTGGACAGCGGTTTATAACCGCTGTCTTAGTTGTTTTTTTTTTTTTTTAAATAAATTTTGTAAAACCGCTCTCTAATCTCTCACTTGGAGAGCGGTTTTTTTAATGGCTGTCCAAGTACAGCTATCTTAGTTCGAATTTGTAGTAGTGCATGTTCCACCTTCTTTCTTACTCCATTATGTTGTGGATTTATGACTTTGTTTGATCCACATCTCATCGGCCCAATATTATCTGAATCTAATTTTGTCCAAATCGTTTTTTCCCCCTAATTACATATTTGTTCAAAGCATTTGTACAAACACGTATTTTACATTTTTCTTCAAATATATTTTATGCATTTGTACAAATTAAACCAATTTATAATTAGGATTATTTTTTTTAAACCATTTTGTAAATTTCTCATTTATTAATAATTCAAAATCAGCAATTGAAATTTTTAGCACGTCATAAAATTGAATCTTTATAAAAGAGATTTTATGAGAGAAAGAGGTGGGATAGAAATGAGGGCCTAGGGAAATTATAGCCCTAAAGCAAATTAGTCAACTCAAAATGTGAGGGGTTAGAATGACGCCACAGCCACAGGGAGTGGATCATCAACGAATGAATTATGTGTTCCTTCTTTATCACGATCAATATACGAATAATAATTATTATTAATTATAATAAATATATGTGTTCCAAATTTTTCTATCTATAAGAGATTAGTGATTATAAGACTTTGATTTGGAGAACAAGAAAATAATATTTTCACATTTGAAAGATATTCCAAATCCGAAAGTAATTAAGAAAAGCTAATCATAAATTTTGAAAATATTATTATACATTCTTATCTCCAAAATTATTGGTGATTATAATCTTACTTATGAATAAAATAGTGAAAATATATAAAAGTGCCCAAAATTTAAGGGGAACTTGATTTTTGCTCCCTTTATTAAAAAAAATGTTTTTTGCCCCTAAAAAGTTGGCAAACGGTTGGCAAAAGGTTGGCAAAGGTGTGCCAACCTTTTCGGGGCAAAAAAACAATTTGACCTTACAAAAAAGACAATTTTGCTTTTCTCCCAATAAAATATATTATAATTTCAAATTCAAATGGGAAACAAGATCACAAGAATAAGAATATACAAATGTCGTGAAGAATTCGTTCATCAACTGATAGAAGAAGCAAGAATTAATTTGAGTAACTAAAACAACCAACTGAATTAATGTATGATTAAATGTGTAACTGAAATGAAGCATAAGCTAAAAATGATAGTAATAAGTAGGGCCATTCCAAAAATGTAGATGGGCAGCTGCTGTGGCGCCCATTAGCATTAGGTATAGGACGCACAACATTACTTCCACCGGCGATTACACCGCCTCCGGTACTAGATGTGCCACCACTTCTTCCAGATTTTCCCCTACTGCCACGTGAGCCGCCCCTCGAACCGCCTCCGCCGCCGGCTGAACGAGCAACTGCGGCGGAGGTGAGGAGGACACAAATGAATGTGACCACCAATACTAACTTCACGACGTGGACCATGTTGTTGGTTAATTCAATCAAAATTTGAGAAATATAAGAGAGCATTTGATTGTAAATAATATATAGGGGTTTATTGCTTTTAGTTATTTATTTATTTATTATAGGACAGGGAAGGAAACAGAGAATGGGAAACCGCGGAGGACAAAAGAAAATTGCGTGTGGATTCAATATGATTAGTAATGTGATCTCCAAATTGATTTAGTTTGACTTTTTTCATGACCGAACAAGTATGTGGCCTTCTTCTATAATTTTGGGGATATAAAATATAATATAAATAAAATAATTAATTTCGTATATTCTTACACGCGGTACATTTTAGATGATCTGGTTCACGTAGAATTGTTTTCATGATAAGATATAAACCACTCCCCATACTCTCTCTTGTGTGAAAAGGTTTGTTTAATTTATTTTTAGAAAATACTCCCTCCGTCCTCTAATAATTTTTACATTTTTCTTTTTGGTACGTTCCACAATAACTTTTATACTCTAAGGCTCCACTTGGTAGGGAGTAAAAGGCCATATTATGGGGTGTTGTATAATTAATATTCTGCTTGGTAGGGCATACTAAAATAATATCGATCCGTTTCTTATATGTCCGACCCTGTAAAATAGTAAGGCGTAATACCTCCAAAACACTATTCACCTTTACAAAATTAATTCGATCTGAAAGGTCGTACTATTTTATTATTGGTTTGTCACACGAACCGCCGCCGCCGCCGGAAAGTCGCCGGAATTTCGCCGGAAAGTCGCCGGAAAGTCGCCGGAGGCTGCCGGACCTAATTTTTACCTTTTTTATTACTTCCTACCAAGTAAGTATAAGAATTTTGCATAAATTAGTAGGACCTTTTTTATATGTCCTACCAAACAATTTTATATGACTTTTCCTTATTATATTTGTACCCCTTACTAAAATTATTACTCCCTACCAAGTGGAGCCTAAATATGGAAATAAAACACTATGGCTCCACTTGGTAGGGAGTAATAATTTTAGTAAGGGGTACAAATATAATATGGGAAAGTCATATAAAATTGTTTGGTAGGACATATAAAAAAGTTCCTACTAATTTATGCAAAATTCTTATACTTACTTGGTAGGAAGTAATAAAAAAGGTAAAAATTAGATCCGGCAGCCTCCGGCGACTTTCCGGCGGCGGTCCGGCAACTTTCATTGATTCAAAAAGTTAATTAGACAGTTTCTTTTAAAATCTATGTCACCCCACCTTTGAAAGTTAAAGGGGATGGAGGGAGTATGCATTTTCTAGTTTGACAAATTTATCCTACTATTATTTTGTTACTAAAAATACTCGGCTTACATTTTTATTTTTTAAATTAAGTTATATTCAATATATTGAAAATCCGGGCCCATGCATGCTTAAACAAGTTGAAGTAATGAGTCCAAGACGGAGTGTAACTAAGAAGTTGGAATTGGAAAAACTTAGTAGTGATTACCTTATTTAGGAGGAGAAGTAGTGATTTTGTTCTTATGAACCATGCTAATTACACTAATTTTTAATCTCATTCTCATTACCATTGAAGAGTTGTTAACCAAGCGCCCCTTAATCATTGATTAGTGCCGCAATAGGGTTGAAAAAAATGGAATTTTGGATGATTGTGTGTAATAATTTAAATGTATTTTTAATAAAAAAAAAAGGATTTAGAAATCGACTTAAGATGGCCTCTGATCAACCTGATTTCAATAAAATCGGCAGTCCCATTAGATAGTCGAGTCAGTTAGGTGAATTTTTTTTATTTCTTTTTACATTTTCAATGTTCAGTTTAAACATTAAAACTAAAAAGTAAAAGATTAAACAAGAATTAGTTATAATAACCTGTTTTCACCGTCTCCAATGTTTGAGCTTGCTACTCGTCCTCATCCTTCCATTGGTTGTAGTATATTATAAATATATTTGATTGAAAAAATTATACATATTGTGTATATGTGAATTTTGGGGTAAAAGTTGAATATATATATATTATTGGAATATTAGTCATGTATTATGCAATTCTCTCTCTAAAAATAATTAGGCGGGGATTAGGCGATGCCAAAATCCATTCGACTAACGATTTTCGACTATTGCACTCTTGTCGAAAAGTCATCATGTTTTTAAGAAAATCATCTCTGTTACTACAATTTAACAATAAGTATTTGACTCTTCAGTGATAATTGAGGTGACTTTTTAAAAATGCACGAATTGAATGGCGCCCAAAAGACTTATTGATGTCAAAGTCTCATATGCACCTGATGCACTTACAGATTAGTTGAGATTATTTGCTCAGAAAAGTGTGGATTGATTAACCTGAAAACTGGTAACACATAATTTTTTTTTAGTGTAATATACGTCCATACTTTTTAGTATAAACAATTTCAATTATTAAGTGAATGTAGGCTTACAGTTTACTGAAAACGGAAGATTTTAGAAATCACAATGTTTCAAGTTCTGTTGCTATTCTTGAACCTATCGTGAAATTGTCTTAGTCTTAAATTTGTAAAGCAGATTAATTATGACAAATTATGAGTAACTTTTATTTTAATGAAAGTCCAAGTCTAACACACCGTGTGTGCAAAACTCAAATGTATTTAATACCAATTATTATATTTACTAAATAGGTACGATTGTTTTCAATGAACTATAATATTTTTTGTGCAAATAACTTCTTAATAAAAACAGGGTGGCCCTGAACTAGGGTAGGAAGGGCGATCGCCCCAGGGCCCCTAGGTTTGGGGGTCTACTAATATATATGTGTATATACATATATTTACCTAAAAAATGTATTTGAATAATTGCAAATTTATAATAATATTTTTGGGTTTTCGTTTTATTCAAATAAATTAAAAAAATTTGATGATAATAGATTAAAAGAATGTCATAAGAATCTCAAAAATACTTTAAAACATGAAAGTACTTTAAATATTTATTCAAATAATTTATTTTCTAAACTAAAAGTGCTACAAGTGACTTTATTAGCAGAAAAAAAAAAAAAAAAAAAAAAAGATGGCACTTGAAATTCTTGAGTTCGTAAATATTTTGGGTTGTTATCCTAATGTGTTGGTTGCCTATAAAATGTTAGTATTGACTATTTATGTGATGATGACATCTACAAAAAGAATCGTCTCTTAGTTTTAATTGTTAAAAATGTACCAACGATCAACTATATCATAAAAAAATGAAAATGATTTAACAACTTTATACATCGTGAAAGATATGTTGGAACAAATTAACTATAATGATAATATTAATGAGAGTTTGCTTTCCAAAATACTATAAAATGACATTTTAAATGGTTTATGTTTTTACATTTTTTTTTACGTAAATATCTAATTTTGTCTAGTGTTTTACAAAAGGGTCTCTCTTTTTTTGTTCGCCCCGAACCTAAAGAATATCAAGACTGGCCCTGAATAAAAATTAAGGTAGTTATTTAAAATGCATTTAAATTGTCTGATATATTTAGTGCGTACAATATTTTGTGATAATAATATATAAAAAGAGATGATATGAGTTATATGTAGTGCATTAGGTGGTCCCATTTTATATTGAGTTTTTGTGTCATCATCATGCACTCATTTCTCCTTATCTTCATTTCAATTTCTGTCTTTCATTTCCTATATATTATTATAATGGACGTCGTAATCCAAGTGTAGCCACCTTATGCGATATTTGACACGAAATTTAGTAAAACTTGAACGTCGTTTTTGCGTTGTTTTTCCACAAAATTGACATATTGTATAAAATGATTAGTTAGGACAGAATTTGATTATTTGAATCAGGCCATCAACAATTTGACAAAATTAGTTGGCATAACTTGCAGTTTGCTAGTTTGTATTACAAAATTTAAACAGTACCCAAGAAAAGATACAAGGAATTTCAGAAATTACAACAAATTAAAAAAGAATTACCCCAAATTGGGTATGGCTAAGTATGCAAGTGAAATGAAGCTAAAAATGATAGGAGGATTAAGCAATTAGGGCATCCCACCAAAAGTATTGATGATGAGCTGCTGCTAGGGGTCCGGCCATGTGGCAGTGCACGTGCGCCGCCGTTTGTAAGGCCAGTACTACTACCGCCACCGCCACCACCACCGCCCCTACGAGCAAATGCGCAGTTGAGGAGGAGGAGGAGGAAGCAAATGATAGTGAGCGCTAATACAAACTTGTGCGCCATGTTGTTCAAATTTGGTGGAAAATAGAGTAGTATTCGGATTTACAAAATATTCACAATATATATATGGAAGGCTTATAGCTTTGATTATATGGGTTATGAAGATGAATGATCAATTTATAAAGGCTAAGGAAGAGAAACGCGGGAAGAAAAGTCTAGTTGTAGTAGTGTGGATTGAAATTGAATTTGATTTCGACATCTCATCTGCATTTTGAGATCAACTCGGCAACTAGATGATCTATTATGTTGGGCCACCGGGGCAATGTTGATTTTGGGCACTTCCAAAAAAGCCCCTATATTTTTGGGCCCGTGCCAAATCTTTTATTATTATATTCTTAATATTAAATCAATTTCATAGTATCTTGGAATATTTCAATTCATAATTAAATAACATTATTAATCTTAGAGGGGTTGAAAGCATATAAAGCAACCTAGTCATATATATTTGATAAAATGTAATTGCAAATTTACTAGCAGTAACGCTGGGCTTTCGTAATGGCTTCCCATTTTAGTATCATAGTAGTTGGGGTGAGGACGAGCGTATATAGACTCGGTCAATACACACGTACAATACATACACTAGACTCGGTCAATACACACGTACAATACATACACTAGACCAAAACAGATATTTGAAGATATTTTTGTTCACACCAAAGTTCGGTTATATTAAAATCCGTGTGTACGTGTTTATATCGAAATTTTGGTACGGTTCGGTGCTAATATTTTATTTTTCGGTACGAATTGGAGCGGATTTTCGATTACAGACGGACCAGAGCGAATCGGTACGAAACGGAGCGGAGAAACGTATTTTTTACCCATTTTTTATCATTATCCCTTTTTTAATCAATTTTATTTTAAAACATATTGATGCAACGCACTTACACGAATACTACACAACTTCAACCACAATCAAACATATATCATTATAAGCTCGAATATAAAATATTACTCCCTCCGTCCATGAGTAAACTTCCCACTTTCCTTTTCGGGCCGTCCACGAGTAAGTTTCCCATTCCATAAATGGAAATAACAACACTCTATTATATATAAACTTTAACCTTCAAACTCACACAATATTACCAAAAATGTCACCCATTCACTTTACTTTTCAACACTATTCATTACTTTATCCCAAAAGTCAACATGTGACCCACCATATATTAATAAACAAATACACTTTTTTAAACCATTCAACAAAAAGAAGTGGGAAACTTACTCGTGGACGGAGGGAGTATATAATAATGGATGGTTAAAAAATTAACGTAAATTACCACAAATAGAGTATTTAAAATATAGTATATAAAATACTCCCTCCGTCCAATATTAGTAGGCCTACTTTTTGGCCAATTATTTTTTGTCATAAGTTGGAGGGTATTATGAGGTATTGTGAGGTTAATTTATCAATAAAATTATTGTTTATGGAAAATATGATACTTATATTTTTTATAAACAATAACTTTATTGATAAATAAACCTCATAATACCTCATAATACCCTCCAACTTATGACAAAAAATAACTGCTAAAAAAGTAGGCCTACTAATATTGGACGGAGGGAGTATATATTTAAAAAGTTCTTTTGAAATATCTTGTGAATGGAAAGTGCAATATTAAAATCACGTTGATCGTAGTTCCTGACACATGGTAGACCATATCCAAGTTTTTGTAAGAAACGAATATACATGAACAATGAAATTAAAAGAATAAAAACTTAATTTTAATCATTTTGATATACACCTAAATATAAGTTAATGTTTTAAGAACTTAATAAGATAAATAATATTTCCTCCGTTCCAAAGTTGTTTGCTATTTTGTCAAAAAGGTTTGTCTCAAACTCAATTGTTACATCTATTTTTGGCAAAAAAAAACAACAATACATTTTAATATTATATTTGTCATACACTCCTAACTAAAAACATCTATATTATCTCTTTAAATACTACTCCCTCTGTCTCACTATTATTTGCACACTTTCCTTTTTCGTCCGTCTCAATATTATTTGCACACTCTAAAAAAGAAAACATTGATTTGCGTGCACACTCACAATAATATACACATATTTACTCATATGTCATTACTTTACTCAAAAAGTAATTTTTTCTTAATATGTGTGCTCATTTTTGTGTGCAAAAAATGATGGGACGGATGGAGTAATGAACAATTTTTTTCTTCAAACACGTGCAAATAGTAATGTAGAAAATAACTATGGGACAGAGGGAGTATAGTGTTTGTATTCTGAAAAGGAGGAGAAATTATGATATTGTATAGTTGTACTTGAAACCAATACATTATAATAATGTTTGATAAATTATGTATAATGTTTGATATTTGTTTGATAAACCAATAAATTATAATTACCATTGAAGAGTTGCTAACCAAGCACTCCCTAAATTTTTGGTTATTCGGTTCAGTTCGGTACGGTACGGTTCATTACGGTCACATTCGGTTTTTCAGTACGGTTAATTTAGTAATATCTAGATTCGTACCAAAAAATTATTCGGTTCAGTTTCGGTATGGTTAAAATAAAAAAGTCCACAATTTTTTCGGTTCGATTCATTTTCGGTGCGGATTTCGGTACGATTTTTGTAATCTTCGAACTCCGTGAACAGCCCTAATATACACACATATATATATTTTTGATAAGGAATCCAAAATGAGATCCCGTCCATATGTCATTACATCTCATCTCTAGATTTGGCAGCGGGGCGGGGAATCCCCGGTCCCCGTGGGGATCCGCCCCGAACCAAACGGGGACGGAGATTTTTTTTGCCCGTGGGTGGGGTTAGGAGGGGGACTATATTCCCTGCCCCGTTCCCCACGGGCCCCGTTTAATTATATATATATATATTTCAAATAAAGAAAAGATAACCCTATTAACTTTGTTTCCAAAAATTGAGCGCCGATCTCTCTCGGTTCGCTCATCACCAAAATTGCGCGTCATTCTTACAGACACATATATTATGAAAGAGGTTAAGCCAAGCTTTTTCTTGAAATACATTCTTCCAGGTAACTGATGCAAAGAGTTGTTCATTTTGTGGGGTTTGGGAACAGATTGGCTTCTGATCCTATACCTCATCAGTTGTAGGTAATTATAAGTCTTTGATTTGTATGCTTCCAAGTTCTCAATGTTGTTTCTTCTTCATCAGTTATGGTGATTTTTTTTTTTGAAATTAAAAAAAAAAAGGCCGCAGGAAATAGGGACAGAATTTTCCTCGTTAAGTTCGCGGGGACGAAGACGGGGATTCCCCGCGACCAGCGGGACGGGGATAAGCCCCCGGCCCTGCCCCGCCAGTTGCCAAGCTTTCTCATCTCTCCCTCTCATGAGTCTCATTATTCACTTAATTACTTATGTCATATTTTTACTAAATTACAATATCATGTTTTTCCATTTCGTACAAAATTACACAATTAATCAATGGTACCTTAAAATTATTGTTGTAAATTTAGAAGATTTAATATTCCAAATCTAGGAGATTTGGTGTGGACATTACTTATGGACCAAGAAACTCTATGGGTCTTATCCATTAGACTAGGGTTTTAACATTATAAATATACATTTGTACTCATAATTGAAAACACTTATACACAAGAATAATAGTGGAACTCCTGGCTTGGATCGCCCCCAGACGTAGTCGTTCCCGACGAACTGGGTCAACAAGCGCTGTCTATTTATTTACGCACTTATTTACAACACGTTATCAGCACGAGCCTCTAACCGAGATTATACGGTACGCCTTCAATTTAATTTTATATGAATCTCATGATTTGTTGTGTACTTTAAAAATTGATTTAGTTCCTGAATATTCCTGCGTGTAATTATATTACGTGATAATTATTTTGTGAATTGAATCAACGTGCAACGGTCGTCGCCCCGAAAGACAAACGACCGCCGTCGTCCCGCTGCCGCCTCACAGCGCCGCCGCGGGCCCACACGAGACGGCGCCGCACGACGCACGCCCGTCGCACGCTAAGCGCCGCACGGTGCGAGCCCGTCGCGCGCCCAGTGCCGCGCACACCTGCGCGCGCTCGCACCGCCCGCCTCGCGCGCTCGTCCTCACCCGTCGCACGAACTTGCGCCCAGCGCTGCGCACGATCGCGCCTCCTGTCGCGCACACCGGTGCCGCCCATCGCGCGCACCCTCGCCCGCACCTGCTGCGCGCACCCGCGACCTGTCTCGCCCTTGCGCCGTGCGCATCCGTGCACACGTCGCTCCCGATGCCGCGCGCACTCGCGCCCGTCGCGCCCCAATGCCGCACGCACTTGCGCGCCCGCGCCGCCTGCTGCGCCCGCCTGCGCGCGTGCTCGCGCACGCTAGTGCCCGTTGCCGCACGCACGCGGTCGACCTACTAGATTTGCCCCCGTCCGCCATTGAATGAATGTCGGGAACTTACGTGGAACGTAAGTAATCTTCAGTATCTAGATCCGCGCACTAATCAATCTGAACTGGAAGTTCAGAAGATCATTAACTTGCAAAACTTAGCAAATAATCTGCCAGACGCGTTCACTGACCATAGAGGTGTGACTAGATCGCATATACCTGCAGTAAATGCTCCACAAAGGGTTGAGGTCCCAAGCAAAATGAGTACTCATGCCCCCACACGCCAAAAGCGTAAGGGACCCTCAAGAGATAGTAACACACCTAAACGAAAGGCTAGCAAATCTGGTCAGTCGAATGGAAAATCTCTAGAAGAGATCCGTCTAGATAACTCCAAGTCTCTAGGAGACGAGAGTCCTAGTGATGAAGCACGTACACAAAATATTCCATGCACTAGGACCGTGGAACGACCAGACCCAGATACAATGGGAAATGAGGAAGGTCTGGTTGACGTAAACGTCGAAGTCTCTGTGAACTTCACAGATACGGGGGAAACATACAATAGAAATATTAATATCGTCGACGACACATTTGCAGCGTCAATAGCCCTTTTCACTATAAATGATCTAGATCCTGAACCCAAAACAATCGCAGAGTGCCGGAAGCGCCCCGATTGAGTTAAATGGAAAGAGGCAATTGATGCAGAGCTCGTCTCATTTAGCAAAAGACAAGTATTTGGCTCTATCATTCATACACCCGCGCGCGCTATCCCCGTAGGATATAAATGGGTATTTGTACAAAAACGAAATGAGAACAATACTGTGTAGAGGTATAAAGCGAGGCTGGTAGCACAAGGGTTTTCGCAGAGACCCGGGATTGATTTTTATCAAACCTATTCTCCTGTCATGGACTCAATAACGTTCCGCTACTTGATATCTTTGGCAGTTAAGTTGAATCTCCAAATGAGATTAATGGACGTAGTAACCGCGTACTTATACGGATCACTAGATGCCGACATTTACATGAAAATCCCAGATGGATTTGACATTCCTCAGATGAGAGATGGTGAAAACCGCAGTATGTATAGCATACAACTGCAAAAGTCGTTGTATGGTCTGAAGCAATCGGGCCTCATGTGGTACAACCGACTTAGTGAATTCCTTCAGAAGAAAGGATACACATTCGATAAAGCTTTCCCATGCGTATTCTCGAAGAAATCGCAAGATGGTTTTTGCATCATATCCGTCTATGTTGATGACCTTAACATAATCGGAACATGCAAAGAGATTGAAGAAGTCAGTTCAATCTTGAAAGCTGAATTCGAAATGAAGTCCTTGGGTAAAACCAAGTACTGCCTCGGCTTGCAGATCGAGCACCTCCCAGAAGGAGTCCTTATTCATCAGTCGACCTACGTAAAGAAGGTATTGGAGAGATTTCACATGGATAAATCTCATCCACTTAGCACCCCGATGGTTGTCCGATCCCTTGAAGTGGATAAGGACCCATTTAGGCCAAGAGAAGATTCAGAAGAAATTCTGGGACCAGAAGTTCCTTATCTTAGCTCTGTTGGAGCTTTGCTCTATCTCGCATATTGCACCCGGCCGGACATTGCATTTGCTGTCAACTTGCTTGCAAGATATAGCGCTTCTCCTACGAGGAGACATTGGAATGGTGTTAAGCACGTTCTACGGTACCTCCAAGGATCTCAAGATCTTGGACTGTTTTACCACAAGAACCAAGACAAAACCTTAGTAGGTTATGTGGATGCTGGCTATTTGTCTGATCCCCACAACGCCGTATCCCAGACTGGTTATGTTTTTCTCTGTGGTGGAACCGCAATCTCATGGAGATCGGTTAAACAATCCATGGTTACCACGTCTTCAAACCACTCAGAGATCATAGCTTTATTTGAAGCCGCACGAGAATGTGTTTGGTTAAGGTCATTGGTAAAACACATTGGTGATTCGTGTGGTATCGCCAAAGGCGATACACCTCCCACCATTATATTTGAAGACAACGCTGCTTGCATCGCACAAATGAGTAATGGGTACGTCAAGGGAAACCTGACGAAACATATTTCACCTAAGTTTTTCTACCCATACGAACTCCAGAAGAGTGGCGTGATTACCATTCAAAAGGTGCAATCTAGTAACAATCTAGCAGATCTGTTTACTAAGTCCTTACCTACGTCTACTTTTGAAAAGTACGTTTGTGGTATTGGGATGCAGAGACTCAAAGTGTTGTTGTCTTCAGGGGGAGCGGTAACCTCGAAATAAATCTAGAAGATTTAGATCTAGAAGATCAATAACATTCCTCCCTACTTATTATTTGGTCGATCCCTAGCACGTAGAGTTTTTATGACAAGACATTCATGTTATGTCGTAATGTCCAAGGGGGAGTGTTGTAAATCGAGAAGATTTAATATTCCAAATCTAGGAGATTTGGTGTGGACATTACTTATGGACCAAGAAACTCTATGGGTCTTATCCATTATACTAGGGTTTTAACATTATAAATATACATTTGTACTCATAATTGAAAACACTTATACACAAGAATAATAGTGGAACTCCTGGCTTGGATCGCCCCCAGACGTAGTCGTTCCCGACGAACTGGGTCAACAAACGCTGTCTATTCCTTTACGCACTTATTTACAACAATTACAACACTAATAAATAAGAGTAGGTTATATATAAAAATGGTTTATGATAAACTTATCATAAAATTGTTTTTAAGTATCAAATATTTGATCAGAAGTATCGATAATCTCATCAGGGGTATCATTAATTTGGGTTCAAATTTTTTTACTATAATTACAATATAATATCACTAACTTAAATTAATGATACTCCTAATAAAACTATCAATACCTCTAATCAAATATTTGATATTTTAGAATAATTTTATGATAAATTTATTATAAACTATTTTTATATAATACTTTGTCAATAAATAAATATTATATGCTTATGGTAAAAGTTATAATTGTGTAACACAAATGCTCAAATTGGGACATCATTTACTTTGTAGTTTAAATCACATTATCCTTTCGATGAATTTACACGTGCATCACCTAATCCAATTTTTTGTACGCATGAGGATGGTAGATCAAACGAACAAGAAGATCAGGGTCAAGAGTGCATGTTAAAGTCTAATAGACATCATCATCCCATGATAAAATTTCATTTACGTAAAAGTTCGAAACTGTAAATGATATAAAATTAATTCATTTAATTAATTTTCTTACCTAAACTAACAATTAATTTGTAGGAAAATGCTGTACTCCTAATTTACTCCAGATTTTACAATTGAGAAATGAAATATTTAATTTAAAAATGTATTATCTAGTGTCGCAAATATATTTTACTTAATAAACTATAATATGACGATTCTCCCATAAATACTGATTTTTTTTATCCTTATTAGTCGTAAAAAAAAATTAATTCAATTAAAAAATAGATATTTTATAGATAAATTTCTAACTCCCAAACTAGAATTAAAGAAAAAATAAAATATAAGTATGTATAGTGTGAAATTTGTTTAGACATAAACTATAGAGTATGTATAGAGTGAAATTTATTTATATATGCCCTGAAGGGTTGTATAGTTGTATGTATAGTTGTTTTCATTGAAAAGTATTAGTTGATTTTATTGAAGAGCAATACTGGTTTACACTGAAGAGTCTTAGTTCATTTTCACTGAACAACTAAGACTCTTTAGTGTAAATCGGTAATACTCTTCAATAAATACAACTAATATTCTTCAATGAAAACAACTAATACCCATCAGTGATTTATGTATAAACCAGTTTCACTCTATACTTTGTCTAAACTATATTATAGTACTTTATCATAGAACTACTTTTATCCTTTAGTGAAACAACTTATAACCTTTAATAAAACAATTCATGTCCTTTAACTCATACTCTTTAGTGAAAACAATTTGTATCCTTTAAAACTAATATTTTTTAATTAAAACAAATAATTAATACCCTTTACTAAAATAATTCATACATTTTAAAGTGGTTCATATATTGACTAATTTCACGCTATATTTTGCCATATAAAGTTATTTAGTAATTTAAATTTTAAAATCAATTAAACAAATATATATGTATCAAGAATGGTAGACTATGCAAATAGGGTGCATGATAGTTATCAAATAATTTTGAGTACTCAAGCATTAAATGTTAAGTATAAATTAGATTTCTAAACCTAACTATAATTTTTTCATGATTCACGGTGAAATCTTTGCACAGCCTTCGCAACTTAAGGGGAACGCCCCCGTGAAATATTATGTAGAATATATTTAAAATAGATAAATATTATAAATTTGTAGGTCATAAATCGATTCAAGTTAAAACTCACGAATTCTAAGCGGGTCAGGACGGGGTCGAATGAATTCTCCAGAAAAAAATTCGCGCAAAGGCTAATTTCAAAATTTCTCTCCTGTTTTGTGTTACTATATTGACAAACGTGTGTTATTATAAGAGCAAAATGGGTGTTACTAGTTCTTAAAACAGTGAATATTTGTACTTTAAGTAACTATAAGGACAAATATTTATTTTTAGAGTAGGTCTTGTAGGAGGCCGTCTCATGGCATGAGACAATGAGAATGGGTGTAACTAAGGCATTGACTCATTAACACTTTGGTAGGGGTAGGTGTTAATTTGTGTGGTCTCATATTATGAGACGATCCCATACAAGTTTTTGTCTTATTTTTATAAGAACAATTATATATTTTTTAATTTATACCTCAACCCCTTAAATTTGATTTATTGTACGTTTCATGTTGGTATTATTTTGTTCATGTAGTAACACCTTTCAATACCTTACATATGTTACCATAAGGACAAAAATATATTTCTGTAAGAACAATTAAATATTTGTATGTATAGTAAGACAAATTGGCTCTAGCTGTAACACATATTTGTCCTTATAATAACACATTTTTCACAATATAGCAACTCATTTGACAATATCTTATACTCCCTCCGTCCCTGAGTAAACTTCTCACTTTCTTTTTCGGGTCGTCCCTGTTGATAGGCGAGCAGGATCATCATTTGGGCGACCAGGATTAGCGCAAATCACACAAAGTTTAAACTGGAATTAACACATGATTCACCCAAGACATCCGGCGAGCAAAACCTACTTGCAATCAAGACACATAGGCGAACAAAATCAGATCAAAAGCCACATGATGAGCTCAAACGGCATCCTGCCGATCAGATCCAACCACAACGCCAAAATAACAATTAAACAAGATGAAAGACCATCAGAATCAGACTAAAGACTCCTCAAGGACAAGTTCAAAATGACGAACAGCTCTAGACTGCGAGCAAGTCCAATAGATAAGGATAGAATTTAGTTAAGATAAGGTCAAATTAGTCAAAGGACAGGTGTCGAGCATGCAGACTTGGTCGGCCAAAGGTCGTGCCACCTCCTGCTGGGCAAAAGTCTATAAATACTTAGATTTTTTCAGCAAATAAAAAAAGCACAAATTATTACACACGTCCAAACTTCGATTACGAATCTAAAGCAGCTCGATTAACTTACAATCGAACTTAAACACGTAAGCTTTCATACGATTCTAATCCACTTAAATCCAAAAGATCCGTATTCACTAATTACGTTAGTGATCAATCACACGTAATTATTTGATGATCAATTAACTACATAAAACAGCCATTAATCTTCAAGATTAGAACTGATCGTCAACAAATTGGCGCTAGAAGGAGGGTTCGAACCTCCGATTCATTGAATACAAGGAGATTATCCCAGAATTGAAGAACAAGTTTGAGTTTTTGAAGAAAAAATTCAAGAGCACCAAGAACAATACTTGATATTCACTGTGAAAATGCCTCAATCAAGGGAGACACAACGTTCTCAACATATAACCCGGGATTCACACTCTCGAATGTCCCAAGCTGGTGGGCGAGCAAGGGCGAGCAGAAACAACCAAGAGAATCAAACTAATGTTGCTCGCCAATTGATACCACCAGAGTTGGACGCCATTGCCCGCAATCCTGACGAATTGGCACGTACAATTGCCATGCTCCAGGCTTTACAGAAACAACAAGCCCAACCTGGCCCATCATATGTGCGAGCAAGGGGTAGCCCCGTGAAGACCCGCGAACATGATGGGGCTAGGGGGGATCATTTGAATGAGGCTGACAGCGCCCAGGCTCGTAAGACTAAAGGCAAAGAAAAATTAAACATTGAGGTCGCCAGTCAGGGAGGTTCGACTCAAAACCCGGCCATGGCGGCAAGTCAGGGTACACGCCAAAGTGCTCTGGAAAGATTGGGCCGACGTGGCCGGGGAATTCTGGAGGTACATCCCCCTGCTGGAGCAGCTCGCCCAGCCGCAATACCTGCTCGCCAATCGGTCCTCGACCGGCTGACTAGGTCAGCTTTTGGTCGTCTTGGCCCGAATGCAGAGCCCAATCCCAGGAGGCCAATCCAGGGGATTCCCACTCCCAATGTGGGACTGGAGCGAACAGACGGCTGTGCGCCTCTGCTCGCCGAACAGCCACAGAGTCAGGGGGGATCCTTAGAAGAGCTCGCCTCCATGAGAAAGGCCATTGAAAGCATGCAGGGCCAGCTGGATCAACAGAGAGGATATGGGAACACGACTCTTCCGGTCTCACCCTTGTCAGTAATAATTCTGAAGGCTCCAATTCAACAAAAGATCCAGTTTCCAGCAAGTATCCAGTATGAGGGCACGGCGGATCCCCGAGTGCATTTGATGAAGTATACCAATTATATGGTATCAATGGGGGCAAGTGATGCAACCCAATGTCGAAACTTTCCTTTAACTCTCGGGGATCGTGTCCATAAGTGGTTTTCGGCCCTGCCACCAGCTTCAATTCATTCATTTTCCCAGCTGGGTAAAGAGTTCTTATCCCATTTCTCTACAGCCGGGTCTTATCTATCCCAAAGACATCGGTTATCCGACTTGAAACAAACTGACGACGAGTCGGACCGATCATATTTGGAAAGATTCGACAAGGTCTTGTTAGAAGGAGAATCCGTCAGTGAGGACACCAAGATTGTGGCCGTTTTGGCTGGACTCAAGAAGGGAACTGAACTCTGGAAAGATGTGCACTTAAGATGCCCAAAGACATACGCCGAGTTTCGGGATCGGGCAGGCGTTTTTGTCTCAATGCATGAAGCCCTACAGAAGGATATGGGAGACAAAGGAGAACAAAAAGAGGGTGCTAAGAAGCCTGGAACTGGTTATCGAGCTCCCAAAAATATGAAGGCATTTACCGAGGGCACTGAGCTAAAAGACAAACTGAATCACATTCTTACTGTATCAATCGATACAGTTTATAATAGTGTCCGAGACAAAGAATTGCTAACGCCTCCCCGTAAGATACGTCAGGAAACGAGCAAGTTGAACCAAAATAAATATTGTGCCTACCATCAGAGTGTAGGGCACTTTACAAGCGAATGTCGTGACTTGCTAAAGCAGTTGTGGCGTTTTTACGAAGAAGGAAAGCTATCGGAGTTCGTGAAAAGACAGCCCGGCAAAAGAACCAGAGACGAAGATTCTGATGAAGAAGACCAGGACCAGACACCTCATCGGAATCGAGCCGGACGACCAGTTCAGGCGCCAGCCGGAGGGCCAGTTCCAGACATACAGATGATGGAACCGGCAGGGCCCATAGGTGGTTATTCCGATGGACGACCACCAATTTCTAATCGGAAAAGAAAGGCAGAATTACGAGCAATCGGACATATACAGGAAATGGGGGTCATTCCACCTACCATGCAAACACCGGAATTAATTTTCACCGACAGAGATTTGGAAGGAATTCTGACCCCACATAACGATTCACTCGTGATATGTGCCAAGATTATGGAAACAAGGGTGCATAGATTACTGGTGGATACTGGAGCCTACACTAATGTCCTTTTCAAAAAGACACTTGATCAAATGGGAGATTATGCAGGCTACATCAGAGACACAAATCACCGTATCCTGGGATTTGGGAATGCCGTGACAATCCCGTTGGGAATAGTAACTTTCGCTATGCAACTTGTGACGATCAAAGAGCCTGAGAAGAACATTGCAAGAATGGTGGATTTCCTAGTCGTCGATCAAGAATCGTCATACAATGGATTCCTGGGTCGACCCTTCTTAAACGAATTCAGGGCCGCATGTTCAACTTACCATTATTGCATAAAATTCCCAACAGCAAGTGGAGTTGGCACGGTGAAAGGAGACCAAAGAAAAGCTCGAGAATGTCTTCTGCAAATTCAGTCAAGGCAGGGACAAGTATCTATGATGGAAGCATCAACTAGTCAACTCGAAAATGAACCTTCAATTTTGGAGGACATCCTTGGAGCCCAAAACAATAAGATGGACATTGACGACCAACCGATGCCCACAGGCGATCAAGCACAGCAGGACGACGGGCAGAACCAGCCGAAAGCAGTGTTACCTCCCGTAGCCGACCGTTCATGCCTAAATGATAACCAGGGAAGTCCAACTTCGGTGGCCGAGTCTCACCCAGGGCCCGCAGATGATTTTGACCCTCGATTGGGTGCCGAACCCATGAACATTGAGGATGAGCCAAGTCCGGAAGGGCCAATAGTTGACCCTCGATGGAAAGGGCAGAAACGACGGGCAACTCCCGTTGAAGAGTTAGAGGCCATCAAGGTTAATCCTGAGCGTGACAGTCTTGAACTTTACATTGGATCTGAACTCCCAGAGCCTTACAGAACACGCATGACGGACTTTCTGAAGGCTAACTTGGACGTCTTTGCGTGGTCTCATGCTGATATGGTGGGAATCAGCCCGGAGAATGCCTGTCACAGGTTGAATATCAACCCAACCCGAAAACCTGTCCACCAGAAACGGCGAAAATATGGACCAGATAAGTATCAAGCTTTAAACGAAGAAGTCAAAAAGCTGCTGGACAACGATTTAATTAAACAAGCGTTATGTCCACAGTGGGTTGCGAATCCTGTCCTGGTACGGAAGCCGAACGGAACCTGGAGGTTATGCATAGATTTTACAGATCTTAATGCAGCATGCCCGAAGGATAACTTTCCGCTCCCACACATCGATCAACTGGTGGACAGTACTGCTGGTCACGAAATGTTCACATTCATGGATGCTTTCGCAGGGTACCACCAGATTCCAATGCACCCGGACGACCAAGAAAATACGGCTTTTTATACAAATAAAAATCTGTTGTGCTGGAAGAGGATGCCGTTTGGTCTAATTAATGCTGGGGCAACTTACCAGAGGTTGGTGAACAAAATGTTCGACCAACAAATTGGAGATACAGTAGAAGTCTACGTTGATGACATCGTAGTCAAAAGTCCCCATAAGGAGGATCACCTCCATCATCTTTCCCAAGTATTTGACATACTCCGAAAATACAATATGAAGTTAAATCCAAAGAAAAGTAGTTTTGGAGTACATTCTGGAAAGTTCTTGGGCCATCTGGTCAGCAAACGTGGAATCGAAGCTAATCCAACAAAAGTAAAGGCAATCGTCGATATGAAACCACCACGCTCTGTTAAGGAGGTACAAAGGTTGACCGGTTGCCTAGCAGCTTTAAACAGATTCATATCACGGTCAGGAGACAAGTGCCGTCCATTTTTCGAGGCCATCAAAAAGGGCAACTTTGCCTGGACAGAAAACTGCCAAAGAGCTTTTGATCAATTGAAAGAATATCTGGGAGATGTAAAAATTTTGTCAAAACCAATTCCCGGTGAGAAGTTATATTTATACCTGGCAGCATCTGACACAGCTATAAGTTCGGTACTAGTTCGGGCGGATGGCAAGTTTCACCTGCCAATCTACTATGTCAGCCAGGCCCTGCATGATGCTGAAGTAAAGTACACACCAACCGAAAAGCTGGCCTATGCTCTTGTCATGAGTGTCAGGAAATTAAGACCATACTTTTTCGATCACCAAGTCGAAGTCTTGACAACTTTCCCCCTCAAACAAATATTACATCGACCCGACACAGCTGGTCGTCTATTGAAATGGTCCATAGAGATTGGCCAATTTGGCGTGACTTATGCACCTCGAACCGCGATTAAGGGACAAGCGTTAGCCGACTTTATAGTTGAACTAACCTTCCCTCAAAATCCAACGAGAGGGCTAGATCACCCATGGCATCTTTACGTAGATGGTTCGTCAACAAATCTGGCCTCGGGGGCAGGAATAGTACTCATCAGTCCCGACCGGCAAGTATTCACTTCAGCGGTCAGATTTGAATTCATGGCCACTAACAACGAGGCAGAGTACGAGGCCCTCATTGCAGGTCTTCACTTGTCACTAGCAGTTGGGGTTAGACAACTCCAAATTTTCGGGGATTCCCAGCTCATTGTAAGCCAAGTACGAGGCGAATATGAAGCCAGAGACGAGCAAATGATCGAGTATCAACGAATAGTGGCTCACTTGATATCTCTTTTAGATCAAGTGTTTATCCAACAGATACCACGAACGAGTAACACACAAGCTGACGCCCTAGCAAGATTAGCAACAAGTGATGGGCCAGCAGACCTGACAGACATTGTCATTACCAAAAAAGTTCAACCATCAACAATGGACTACGAAGTAAATCAAGTAGTCGAGTTCAACAATGATGATGATTGGAGACCTCCCATAGCCAAATACTTAAAAGACGGGGAGTTGCCAAACAACTCGTTTGAAGCTGAAAGAATTAAAAAACAGGCGACCAGATATACTCTGGTAGACGAACAGCTTTACAAAAGAGGCTTCTCACTCCCGCTACTCAAATGTTTGTCTAGGGGGCAGGGGAGGACAGTCCTGGAGGATATACACTCTGGAGTTTGTGGAAATCACACTGGGGGGCAAGCTTTGGCCTACAAAACTATAAGGCAAGGTTACTATTGGCCAACCTTACGAAAAGATGCAATCCAATTAGCCAAGGCTTGCCATCAATGTCAGGTTTTTGCTCCAAGCATCCATGCCCCAGCCCAGGAGCTTGTATCGGTTTACAGCCCATGGCCATTTGCAAGATGGGGAATTGACATTATTGGTCCTTTCCCGGCAGGAGTGGGAAATGTTCGATTTGCCGTTATAGCAGTCGATTATTATACGAAGTGGGCAGAAGCAAAGGCCATGATGAAAATTACACAGCAAAACATGATCAACTTCATATGGCAGAATATCATATGTCGTTTTGGAATTCCACGAACAATCGTAACAGATAATGGCCCACAGTTTGACGGAAAGGAGTTGAGAGACTTTTGTGCAAAATGGGGGATCAGGAAACACTATTCGACTCCCTACCATCCCCAGTCAAACGGGCAGGTTGAAGCTGTAAATAAGATCATCAAGCATACATTGAAAATACGTCTGGCAGAAAGTAAAAGCAGCTGGTCAGAGAAGCTCCCGGAAGTCTTATGGGCGTATAGGGTTTCTCCCAGGTCAAGCACCGGAGAGACACCTTTTGCAATGGCTTTCGGAACAGTGGCGGTAATACCAATTGAGTTAAAAACTGACACAGTCAGGACAACCAGCTTTGATGAACAAGCAAATCATTCTGCCTTAGCTACAGAAGCAGATTTGCTCGAAGAAAGAAGATTACATGCTGAGCTAAAGAATGCCACGTACAAGCAAAGAGCAGAGCGTTACTATAATTCCCAAGTCAAGATAAGAAAATTCGAAGTTGGTGACCTCGTTCTAAGAAAAAAGCTTGCCCCACCTCCAGGCATTTTTGGCCCGACTTGGGAGGGCCCATACAGGGTAACAGATAGATTACCCAACGGAGCGTATGACATAGAGGACTTAGATGGCAACTCGGCCCAATATTCCTGGAACGCAGCTAACCTAAGAAAATACTTTCAGTAGGCGACCAGTTTTGCCTTATGAAAGAGTGGAGTTGAGTTGGGCGAACAACTAAGCCCTTTGAGCGAACTGGAGTGGCGGAGATACAAGATGAATCCAAAAACTTACCCAATTTTTTGAAATTTTTACCAAGTATAAATGGTCGAACAAAGATGAATTGGGTCAAGTCTGGTCGCATGCTGGGATGTCATTATCTTGTAATAATTTCATTTCCTCTTAAGAGTCTAAAGGATGTCTTGACAAATTGTATAGTAGTCGAGCAACTTTGACTCTTGGTGTAAATTATGTTCTTTAGTAAGTTGGGAGCTTAACATTGTTTCTGTCGAGCAAATCCAACATTGCTAGTGCAAGGTTACATTCTTGGTCGCGTTTGATACTTGTAATTTTTAAATGTTTGTTCAATATTAAGTTGTTCATTCAAAATAGAAATGTGAGCTCAAGGCGCAAGTTGATTATACAACCAAGCCCATTGAAGGCTGTTCGTTTTTAAATGGACATAGCCTAAGGCCAAAAGCCCATCAAATCCTAAGGCTAAAAAAAAAAAAAAGGTTCTTAAAGAACAAGGCCCAACTACATTAAGATTGTTGAAGCACAGAAAAAGATGCAAAGAACAATTAATGCGAGATAAAAGACGAGCAAGTAAGCAAAATATATCCATTGATGATAAGGCTTAATCGCCCAAAAAATTACAAAAGGATGAACAACAACAAAAAAGAAGTACAAGTTCTTAGCTAATCCTGTCCGCTAAGATCCTTGTCCGGCAGGAGGAGATATGTTGTCATCTTTGGGGTCTTCAAGAGGAGAGCCTGCAATGGCAGGATCAACTGGGATCGCCTCGGTTAGCTCAGCGATCAGTCCCTCAGTGTCAGCACGCTCCTTTAGAGCTCTTTCACTTTGGTCAGCAGGAAGGATCTGCTCGCCCTCCGCAGCATCGCCCTCTTCTTCCTCGTCCTCGGCAGGACTTGTGATAATTATCTCGGGGCCAATGAAGTCGAGCTTGATCCCATATTCAGGCAGGTCGCCAATTTGCAGAGTTGTGCCCGGAGCAGGAGGGTTAGATTCAACAAAATTGCACAACTCCTTGCTGATCTCCTCGACAACTGCGGCAGCCTTGAATTCATGGGCAATACGGATGCTCTCCGCGTAACCCGTTACGTAACCAAGAATCGAGCTCACCTCCATTTTAGGAATAAGTTCCTCTTGGGTAATGGAGTTGGCGAGCTGGATCTCAAGGTCCGCAATTTTGGCCGTCGCTTCAGTCGCATATTTCTCGGCGACCTCCTTCTGCTGCTGGGCACGAGCAAGTTCTGCTCGCATGTGATCAACCTCGGCCATTTTGACCTTCAGCTCCTCGGAGACTTTGACGTGCAGGTCCAAGGCACGCTGCTCGCTAATCTGATGAGCTTTGGCTTTGTTCTCGAGATCGGCGATAATCTTCTTCGCCTCAGCCTTAGCTTCATCACGCTCCTTGGCAATACGGCTGACCGTGGCCGCATGCTGGCGTGAGTCCTTCTCAAGGTCCTCAACCTGGTCGACCAAACGTTGCACGGCCGCCAAGGTGTTGCCCGCCTCGACAAGACACAAACGGCCATTATCACGAGGCGCTTGTGCCTTGACGGTCTCATTAAGCTCCTTGGTCCAGCTCCGAGCAACGACCTCGGAGGCGCGGCGGACAAAAGAGTCCGGGATTTCGCGCAAGTTGGTCGGCACCTTTGAGCAAGCGAAACGATGCACCAGGTTAGATCGCCCTGGATACTGCTCGGGCGAGTAGCTGAAAAGAAATTTTTCAGTTAAAAAAAAAAAAAATGCTAAGTGTAATGGGCGAGCAAGGTTATACCTGTCAAGACGACCTTTATCCCAACCAAGGTAGGTGGGATCAGATGAAGGACCAGATCCTTCACGAGTGGT
The DNA here is from genome assembly GCA_947034835.1 of Ballota nigra. Lineage (NCBI taxonomy): Eukaryota > Viridiplantae > Streptophyta > Magnoliopsida > Lamiales > Lamiaceae > Ballota > Ballota nigra. The sequence continues at coordinate 29,269,455 of OX344730.1, forward strand.
GACAACCAGAGCATGCTCGCCGGGACGCTCCACCGAAGGAGTTTGTTCGCTGTCGCCTTCGGATGGTCGGACAGCCACCGTCACCTTCTCTTGAGCCGTCTTTGCTCGTTTGGCTGCCTTCTCGGTATCGGAGACGGGAGTACCGTCTCCACGGAGAAGCCTCTTCGCCCTCGGAACCAATGTCTTGGGCGGACTCGCCACGGGGGCAGGAGGCTGTGCCGAGCTGGACCCTCCGGCTTGTCGAGGGTCTCCTTTTCCACCCTTAGCCGCAAGGGCGATGATCTTTGAGAGGGGATCCGACTTCTTGCGTCCTTTTTTGGTCGGCATCTCCCAAACCCGGTTATCAAGCTCAAGGAAGGAAGGGTGAAGCACAACGGAGACGAGCTGATCTGTAAAAGAAAGAAAAACAAATTAATATTAAGTATAAAATCGACCAGATCTGCTCGCCCAGCTTAAAGATAATTACCCTCTGGGATACGAGCTAGAGCCTCGAGATGGTGAGGGTAGGTCGTGAGATGAGCAACTCGCAGTGTGTCCTCGGAGAAGAGATGGCCGATACTTCGATCTTCTCGGCGACGAAGGGCGATCAAGCACGCAACGAACAGGAATAGATCGCTTATGCTATTCTTCACAGTTCGCCACCCCAAGTTCTTGGGACCTGAAACAAAGGGAAAAGAGAATTAAAATTAGTCCAACCACTTCAAAGATATAGAAGAGGTAAGACTCACGCTTTAATTCCCTAAACTCCGCCGGGGTCTCGATTCGTTCAGAACCCCCTGAAGAGCGAGCAGAAGCACGCCAATCGCCTCCAATCCAGAACCAGTCATGCTTCCAATCCCGCACTTTCCCAGGAATATCCTCGACAAGTTTTTGGCCTGGTCGCGCCTTTAGATAGTACCAGCCCGCCTCTTCCCCAGTACAGCCGGTCATCGTCATTAGGTAGCCAACCTCCTCGGCGGACAGCCTGTTTGGATACCCCTCCAGGGCGAACATTACCATCAGGGCCATCAGATTTATCCACCCAACGGGAGTAAGTTGGGTGATAGCCAAGTTCACATCATGTAGAAATTGGCCGACCAAAGGGTGCAGCGGCAGAGAGACTCCAGCGTTTAGGGTGGCAAGGTTGATCGCCGTCAGTCCGCGTGGTGGGCGATCAGCTCTGTCGTCCGCCAAGGGAGCATACATGGGGATGTCAAAGGGAATCTTGTAATCCCTCCGAATCTCAATTAACTGTTCCTCGGTGATGGCGGATACGATACAGCTCGCTGCGAACTCGGTCGCTTTAAGTTTCCGTACTCCGCGAGCAGGAATGACAAAGCGATTGGAGTGCTCCTTTTCGTACTCATTCCAGTCGACACGGCGAGCAACCGCGACTGGAACCCGATGTTCGATCAGTCTGGGCGCCGGAAAGTTAATGTCCTTGAGGTAGGCCCAAGTCAGCTCGTCAAGGTTCACCGGCTGAAGTACCTCGACTTCTTCATCCTCATCTTCGTGGAGATCCGAGCTCGTCTCTTCTAAGAGCTGGCGAGCAGGATTTGCTCGCTCCTCTCTCTCCCCGGAGGGGTGAGCTCCAGAATTAACCGAACGTGCAACCGAGGCCGCCTCGGGATCAGATTCCAAATTGACTATGGGTGGATTCTCTTCGACGGGCCTTTTTTCAGGATTTCGAGGAGGAAAAGAACCGGTCTCAGAGTGCGACGCCATCCAATAAACTAGGGGAAAGAGATTAGGGATTTTTGCAGATTCCGGCAGAGGGAGAACACGGCGGCTCGGAATTTTCCCCAGCGGAGTAGGGATTCTCGATGAATCAAGAACACACACGAAGCAAGAAAAGAAGAAAGAGAAGAAAATAAGCAGAGAAAAAACTACCTTGACGTTGCTCGAAGATCGCCGGAATCTGGAAACGTCGCCGGAAATTTCAAAGAAGAAAGAAAGAAGGATTCGCGCCTAAGAAACAGTGAGAAAATGAAAAAAACGAAGAAAATTTTCCTTTTATACTTCTGGAAAAACGGGGTACCGGGCGAACAAAGTTGAAAGTGGAAGGACCAAATTGCAAATTCTGGGCGCGTGCAGCACCTGTCCGACAAAACGGGAAGGCGCGTCTCCTCGGGAATGTGTGCGCGTGGGCGGTAGCAATCATTTCGCCCACGTCACACCTCGAGCCGTGCCCAGACCTTGGGATCCCAACCGTCTCCGACCCGAGTCTGCTCGACCAATGTTGCCCGCCCATGAAAAGCTGCTCGCTCCAGGAACATTCTTGCTCGCCTTAGCGGCACTTAAAAGTTGCCAACTCAAAAAGTGCTCATTCACCATCTTCACAATTTATTGATCGGCAAGGGGGCAATTGTTGATAGGCGAGCAGGATCATCATTTGGGCGACCAGGATTAGCGCAAATCACACAAAGTTTAAACTGGAATTAACACATGATTCACCCAAGACATCCGGCGAGCAAAACCTACTTGCAATCAAGACACATAGGCGAACAAAATCAGATCAAAAGCCACATGATGAGCTCAAACGGCATCCTGCCGATCAGATCCAACCACAACGCCAAAATAACAATTAAACAAGATGAAAGACCATCAGAATCAGACTAAAGACTCCTCAAGGACAAGTTCAAAATGACGAACAGCTCTAGACTGCGAGCAAGTCCAATAGATAAGGATAGAATTTAGTTAAGATAAGGTCAAATTAGTCAAAGGACAGGTGTCGAGCATGCAGACTTGGTCGGCCAAAGGTCGTGCCACCTCCTGCTGGGCAAAAGTCTATAAATACTTAGATTTTTTCAGCAAATAAAAAAAGCACAAATTATTACACACGTCCAAACTTCGATTACGAATCTAAAGCAGCTCGATTAACTTACAATCGAACTTAAACACGTAAGCTTTCATACGATTCTAATCCACTTAAATCCAAAAGATTCGTATTCACTAATTACGTTAGTGATCAATCACACGTAATTGTTTGATGATCAATTAACTACATAAAACAGCCATTAATCTTCAAGATTAGAACTGATCGTCAACAGTCCCCCAGTAAATTTCTCATTCCATAAATGGCAAAAACAACACTTCACTACATATAAACTTTAACCTTTAAATTCATACAATATTACTAAAGTGTCACTCATTCAATTCATTTTTCAATACTATTCATTACTTTATCCCAAAAGTCAACATGTGACCCACCATATATTAATAAACAAATACACTTTTTTAAACCATTCAACAAAAAGAAACGAAAAATTTACTCGGGGACGGAGGGAGTATATGTTAATATATAGGATAAATATATATAGTTGTTCTTACAGTAGCACACATTCGTTGTTACAGTAACATATGTCTGCCCTTATGATAATACAACCTGGGAGAGTATTTTTATATTTATGTGTCAACACATCTTTTTCAATAGACTAACACATTTTTCACTATCTTACATGTGTTATTGTATGAAAAAATAATTATTTTTGTATAAACAAATAAAAGCAATATTTGTTCTGATAGGAACTCGCATTTTGCCCTTATATTACACGAAAAAATATTTATTTTTGTTAAAAAAAATTGTAAAAAAAAATATTTAGTTTGATAGTGACATACAGTTTGCATTTATACTAACACATGTTTGCCCATATAATAACAATAATTGAAAGTAAAAATCCTAAATTTAGTCTTGCACAAGAATTTGGGTCAAATTCATATTATGCCAATTTTTCAATATGATGAACATTATTTTATGGTAGTAAATTGCGCTTTTACCTTTTATAATACATGTTACGATGGATTTAAGGATGGTCATTGAAAGTTGTAATTAGTCAACGACGACTTATGTGATCATTTTGAATAAACATTTCGTTGTCACATGAATTAAATATCTGTAATTGTGGCTTCCAATTTCCAAATTAACACGTTATAACTTGTAACCATGTTGCAAACATAAAAACAAAAACGAAAAAACTTGTAACCATGATATTGATTAGGTCTCAAGTTTGTCCACGCATATATACTTTTTCTCCCACGCTAGCTTTTTTCGTTTTCCATTATAATACTACAACTAAATATCGATTAATTCGCACACATCACGAATATGAACATACAAATGTGAATATTGTAAAAATCAGTGAATAATTGCGAAAATCGAATATAAAGGTTATAAATATTCTTTCAAAGATGATTATTGTGTGCATTTAAATGCATGATATGCATTTGGATTTTGAGTCCAATTTGAAATTAATTTTGATTTTCGGAAGCTCATTAAATAAATTAGATTTTATAAAATTAAAACTAATTTAAAATTAGCAAGAATTTGTGTTGTAATTAACTACGAACTTTATACAGACTGATGGTTTATACAATGAATTTCAGTAATATATAGTAACAAACAATTTAATTAAGCTAACATCAAAATCAAAATATATTAATTATGTAAGAGAAAGGAAGCATGAGTTAAAAAGGATAGGGCTAAGAAGGGCCATCCCAAAAATACAGATGTGGCGGTGCTACTAACGGGCCTCCCATTAGGTATTGGCCGCACATTACTTCCACCGCCGGTGCGGGGGATGGACCCACCACTTCCGCCGTCACCGTCGTCTCCTCCTCCACCACGGCCTTTGTTTCCTCCACCACCTCCCTTGCTGGACCCGCCGGAGCCACCCTTTGATCCTCCGCCACCACTGGATCCCCCTGAACCACCCCTTCCTCCACCGCCACCGCCACCACTGGATCCCCCTGAACTACCCCTTCCCCCACCACCGCCGCCGCCTCCTCCACCGCCACCACTGGATCCCCCTGAACTACCCCTTCCCCCACCACCGCCGCCGCCTCCGCCTCCTCCACCGCCACCTGGAGGAGCAACGGCGGAGGTGAGGAGGAGACAGACAATTGTGAGCACCAATAAAAACTTGACAACGTGAACCATGATGACAAAATTGAATTCAGATTATTATAACTGATTCTCCTTGTTATAAGGTTTTATTTATAGGATGGGGAAATTAAATTAAAATAAAGAATGGTGAATAAATGGAAAACGCGCAAGCCAGGACAGGAAAATGTCCTTGTTATAACTTAATAAGGTTTCGTCATACTTTACAAGTTATTAACAGTCTACATTTCAAATAAATTATTATGTTTTCAACCGATGACTTTCTTAATTTTTTTTTTTTTAAGTTTTTATTTTTCCTAATTGCTTATTAAAATCCATATTCATCAATTGAAAACGTAGAATTTTTTATCTAATTTGATTATGCCATCTTATCTACAATTCCATTATCGAGTCTTTCTTGTCTACGTCTGACCTTCTATTATTATAGACGCTGGAATTTGCATCATTTTCCATCCTAGCTATGTAAAAATGGGATTTTTCTTTTTTAAGATTCATTATTTGGTTTGCCTAATTTCTACTATTGTTGTATTCTATATATATAAAAAAAAGAAGATAATAATTGAACAAAAGATAACGACAATTGAAAAGTTAAAGTAGTGCGCATGTGAATGTCTATAAAAACTCAGAATTATAAAGATTTATTTTAATTACTATTATTATTTTATTTAATATTAATATGTGCCCTTCCATTTCTGAAAAAAAAAAAAAAAAGAGTGTTGCAATCCACCAAATTTCAATGATAGAAATTTCTAGTTCTTGAATTTTTTACGAGATCATCATCCCAAAATTAAATCCATAAGACAGTTGGGTATATTAAATTGCGTGTCATGATCAAACAAGTCAGGCTAAATTAAAATTCTAGTATTGAATTTTGTCGTTATCTCACACAATTTTTATGTTGGTGAATCTCATGCGACAGCGATGAAGAAAACATTAATAGCAACTGTAAAATAAAATAAAAAATTAATTTAAAAAAAATTAACTTTAATAGCCTAAAAAATTAGAATGGCCTACAAAAATTTTTAATACAAAAATTCATTAGTGCCACCTACAACTTACCTATGTTTTTTTTTTAATGATATAGAAACATTTATTTCTCAACAAACAAACAGTTTGTCTACAAAATGAAATTTCTATGCATAAATTACCTACAAAAAATTTGCCTACAAAATTTATCCACTAATAATTTGCCTATAAAAATTCCGTAGACAATTTTTTCTGTAGGTAGAGAATGAAAAAATGTCTATATAATTAGAATATTTTTTAGCAATTTCATAAGCAATCCCCACAACTAAATTTTTTGTTGGAAATTTAGTAGCCATATTGACAATTTCGTAGGAATTTTGTATTTTCTTATAACGTAAAGACTTTAAAACACTAAAAATTGAATAAAAATCCTGAAAAAATAAAATTAGCAAACTCCTAAATTCACCTAAAATTGAGCTAAATCTATCATAATGTACTCAACATAAGATGATCTCCCATAAATTCATGTTATTACCATTAAATTTAAATACCCAATAAAGACGTAGGAGACGGGGATGATGTTTGGCGGATAAATTTGAAAGAAAACATATCGGAGTGAGCAGAAAGAAGGCCCCCATAATTAAAATGTATCAATGATCATACGAGTGAAATTTTGAAAAATAAATCCTCAAGCATTTGCATCCTTATTGCAGCTTGTGGATTTGAAGACAGAGATAACGACGTTGATTATTGATTATTGTTGAATAATCCAACAATATCTGACAACGTGGTTGTAAAGTACTCAGGTTGAATCTGGTTTGATGAATCTTGGAGATCTGACAACGTTGTCACACCTGCAAATACCATCAATGATCAAACAACAAAACTCTGCATGCACTATAAACAAATGTGAAGCAATTTTCTTCATTCTACCTGATAAAACAAGAAGAGTTCTACAGCCGGCATTGAGTCCAAATAAAACATCAGTGTCCAATCTGTCCCCAACCATACACATCCTAGAAGTAGGGATGTTGTACCTGCAATCATAAGTTTCCAATATTCATATTCATATATATGTGTGTGTGTGTGCGCATATAGTTATACAAGTAAAGTTTCCCTGAGTTTTAAAGTTGTCTGGTATCAGTATGCAATGTAGCAAACAAATAGAGGTGGTAAATAAACATAATCTACTCAAAGATGCTGAATGGGAGATATGACTATTGTGCCAAAAAAACTATCAACTAACTTACTTTTGTAGTAAAAAGTCCATCAGAAAGGTAGAGGGTTTCCCGACTACAATTGGTTCTTTCTCTGTTGCACCGCACATTGCAGCAACCATACATCCTGCGCCTGAATAAAAGAGGGAAAATAGAAGATTAAACTTTTAGTGTAAAAACATTGTTTTACAGGAAAATAGCTTAAACCCACCCGGCCACTCTTGTAGATCAGTAAGATGTCCCACAGAATCACGATTTGTTGCAATGAACAGGCAACCGGGATTCTCGCGAATACATAGTGTGCCATACCTGATACATGACATGAATTATTCTTCTTAAACAAAATCCAGTAGAGGTTTTCTTTAATATATGAATTCAAATCAACTAAAATGATTAGACTTATATACAAGTTTTTATTTTAATTCATGCTATGCTGAGGAGTAGTAGATATTAAGAACAGAAGGGCTATAGAATGTGAAACAGAGAGCGTACTGTAGCTTGTAAAAGTTTATGTACTGGTCAAGCCCAACAACCACAGCTCCCACCTGTGGTAAAAACAGAAGTACAAATAAATGAATTGACAAAAAGAAGGTGCAATGCTTCAACTGAGTCGTGGAGCAGGATGCATTACACTCTTGTCATGCTCAAAGAGGTTGTTTGATTTCAACTGGACAGTTTTCTTCCCATCTTCCTGCGAGAAAAATGCGGATTACATATCCTAAAGAATCAGAGTAAAAACACTTCCTAATATAGCAGATGAAAACCACTCGCCTAGTTTTCAAGATAAATAGCAATTACAAAACTCACAAGCATGTTATCTGAAAACTAACTAAACAAGGTGTTAACTGCACAAATTAAAAAATGAAGTTCAATTTGTCATTCTCAATTGATAATTAAAGCATTAATGAATCAATTGAGCTCTCCTTCGTAATTGAAAACAAGATAAAATATTTAAGCAAGCAAAGGCCTAACATGCATCAGCCTAAAGATTACAGCATAAGTCCATCAATTATGAAGATGATAAATTGTGAAAAGAACTGATTTGTAATGAAACAAAATCTAGAGAAATTGCAGTAAGCTTACAGGACCACCAAGAGCTGAAAAACCAGCGCCTTCCAATTCCTCCAGTATGCCTTCTTCACCAATTACATACACCTATGGAATCAATGCATGAAAATTGAAAAATGAGGATTTTACATCAATATACATACCAATGTTGTTCAACTTGAGTGTGACTTTTTTAACTAAAAATAAATATAACAATTTAGCATTGCATTTTGATATCAGAGAACTACCAGTTTTGTCATTCTGGGCTTTGCAGTAATGTCTTTCAGGTGTTTCCGGGTTAATTAACTTGTGCAATTTCATTAAAGATGCTTGGTAACTCTAAATTATAAAGCAAGTATAAACCTATCTAGCTGAGCTGGATTACCAGAATTGCATGGAAATGATTATCATAGAGAAATCTAAAGGCATGATATGCACTTAATCAGTAAAACTAAAATTATTTATCACACTCTACTTTGACGTATAGAAAATACTAGACAACTAGTCACCTGGACACTCTATAAAACAAACCCAAACGAGCTTATTAAACTTCAATACCCTGCTCAGGAAATGCTAGCAGTTAAAATTGCATTAGAAACCAGGATGTGATTCAAAAACAAACCTTCTTTTCCTTGGGAAAATTATTGGCTTTCAAGTACATTGCCGCAGCAAATGATGAGGAAAATATCTCGTCCTGCAATCAGCAAGAGATTAACCACAGCACGCCCTTATTCAACTTAAAAATTGATCGGTACCTCAGAGACGGAAATTCCTAAAGAATGAAACTTGTTGGCATACTGCTTCCTGGACTTGGTCGAGTTATTAGTTACAAAAATTAGCTTCTTCCCCTACACAAATAGGCAGTTACCAACACTATATCAATCAAACCTACAGCATTAAGCCTAACAGAAATTAAGAAAGAGTATTAAAACCACCATGGATCGAAGCATATCTAGCGTATCCGGAACACCGTCAATCAGAGCATCCCCTTTCCATATCACACCTGGAATTTTAAAATGAAAGAATAATACGGTTAATAAAGCTGGAAATTATAAACGCTTTGCTTTGGATTAGAAGAGCGTGTGTGAACGGACCATCGCAGTCGAAGAGAAAAGCGTCGACGGAATCGAGGAGACTCCTGGTGGTCTGAGGAGTGAGGCGCTGAAAAGTCTCCGCATTCGTGGATTTGGGGATTTCTCCGGCCATGCGCCGACGAGATGGAAGCGCGGAAAGTGAGGGATTCGGCGTCGGAGAGGCAGCGAATGGGAATCCTGGATATCACGACGAACGAATTGGAGAAGTGGAAATCCCTTTTGGCGCTTTACACCACGTGTTAAGATGCCATTACGAAATACCCAAATTCCAACTCCATTAAAAAAATTATTATTATTCTTACTCGTTTAAAATGCACTTAACAATTGTAATTTATTGTATTCTCAAAATAAGTATCACCTCTTCTTTTGGGCATAGAGAAAAAGTAATAAGCGGAATGGATAGGGTGAAAAATGAAAATTGTAAGATAGAGTTTTTAGGGAAGAGATTGTAAAAAATATTTTTTAATCTTGGGAGAGCATAAATTTTTGTGGAACAATTAAAAAGAAAAGTATGAATTTTTCTGTTAGGAATGGATGTAGTATTAAAATGGATAGCTAATTAAAAGAAGGTAATTGTGCATAAAGGTTAGACCTTGAAACTTATTATTTGTACTTTATGCATATTTTAGTAAGTTTTAATTACTCTTCTATATCAATTTGTACATTTGTCATTTTAGTATAGAGAGAATTGCTATTTTGGTCCCACGGGACACGATCCACTTGCAAAATGGTCCCAACTATTGCATATATTAGGGCTGTAAATCAATTCGAGAAACTCGGTACTCGGCTTGGGCTCGGCTCGGCGGCGGCTCGTTTGAGCTCGTTCACCTCCTTCCATGAACGAGCTTGAACAACATTCCATGTTCATCAAAAGTTTCGAGCCGAGTTCGGTCAATACTATGTTCGACTCGAAAAGTTCGTGAACATAAGAGTCTCTTCAGTTTTCTATATATACTTATTACCTTTCATTTGCTTTAATAGTGGGAATGAGGTGATTACGGCAAAACTCAAATTATTTAGAAATTCAAAGCATCCTTTATTAATTTTTCGTATGGAAATTTGGAAAGTTCATATGGAAATGGAGCGACGCAGAGATGCAATAGAAATTAGGGTTCAGTATTTAATTGAGTGTTCTGAAACATAACCCACAATTTCTCTACATCTCATTCACAGTTTGCATTAGCAATTCATTTAATTTTACATCATATATCAATGTTTTGTTGTTATAGAATGACTCAATGACAAATTAATCACCTATAGACTACTGCAGAAGAATGCACATTATTTTTTTGATAATATGTCTAGGAGAATTTCTTCATCTATTTTATGATTTTTTTTTTTTTTTTTTGTTATTATTAGTTTGCAATAGCAATCCATTTAATCTTATATCACATATCAATGCTTTGTTGCGGTAGAATGAAAAAGTAGTCTACAACAACTAGCTTCTATTTTTTAATGTGGTAGTATACAATTAATAATCTAGTATATTGCTTGTGTTTTTAGTAGTATGCTAGAATTTAATTAATCATGTTAGCAGCTGCCAGCTAGCTTCTATCTTTTAATGGAAAAGTTGTCTACAGCTTTTACTTCTTTAATAGTGGAAACACATTTCTGTTGCATGAAAAGTAGCATGAAATTTTCTGAAATCTTCACTTTATTCTCAATTTCGAGCCGAGACGAGCATCATATGAAACAAAATTCCTCCACTTGAGCCGAATTCAAACAGTAGACTTGTGGCTCGCTCCAGCTCGAGCTGAGCCGAGCCGAGTATGAGTGCCTTGAATTTCGAGCCGAGCCTGAACATGGTGGTGTTCGGTTTATTTGGACTCGATTTCAGCCCTGCATATGTAGTCCCAAACAAAAAGAAATCATGCAAAAATGATCTCATCGTTAGACTTTCGTCAGCATTCCGTTAATTTTTTTAGCAGTTGTAGTCCCACAGGAAAAATTCAAAATTTTGACACAAATGATCCCATATTAATGCACAAACAGTCCCAAAAATATTTAATAATAACTTTTTATTATTAAATAATAAAAGGCCAATAATAATATTGAAAAATTATATAATAACTATAAAGATCACTAAAAATATTATTATTAAACAATAATTTCAACAATAAGAAAAAATTATATTATTAAAACAAAATCGTATAATAATATTATTTTATAATTAAAATAATAATAATAATAATAATAATATATATATATATATATATTACTATGAAAAAAATATGTATAAAATAAAAATGTAAATAGAAATCAATATTAATATTATTATTTTAAAAAATTTAATATTTTCAAAAAAATGAATTAAAAATATAATTAATAAATGATTATTTCAACAATCAATATTAATAACTTAACATTAATTCACACAATACTTACATTCGTTCCTTATCAATGACAATCATAAGAATGATGATTCATTTGTCATTCTATTTGTCCATATTGTTCCTTTCGCTTATACCTTTTATGTTCTAATACTCTCTTCTGTCTTATCTTGTTTTTTATTTATGGATATTTCGCACGAATTAGAAAAATCATTAAATACCAACAAGTATATGTGTAATGCGATATTTTTACTCTTTATATTTCTTTATACTATTAGGAAATTAAATTAATTAATTAATTCCACACCTTTTTAAATATTTCAAACTTTTAGATGAGGCAAAATAACATTTTATAGTACTAGAGCCAAAAGATTCCACCCAACAAATCATATGTTCGATTTATGTTAAAAGTAACTTCACTTATATTAAATTGCCACATTAGATCTTTGCACCAAAGGGGAAAAAGTGCAATTCAACCCATGAGTGAGGGGGTGTTATAAAATCAAATAAATGAACTGATCCACACTTCTCAATATGTTCGTATTTTAAGTGAGGTAAAATTCTTTCATATACATTTATTATTCTATACTCTCCCATCTCATAAAATTCTCTATAAACTCCATCCTCACAATATCATTTGAAAGCTTTTATGGGACGTAGAGAGTATCATTTTAAGACAAAATATTTGAAAATTTATAGGGTGTGCGCTTTAATAGAACTGACGAAAAAAAGTATGAAAGTATTTATGGGACGGAGGGAATATCATTTTAAGGCAAAATATTTAAAAATTTATAGGGTGTGTGCTTTAATGGGACTGACGAAAAATAAAGTATAAAGTATTTATGGTACGGAGGGAGTATTATATTATAACTATATTTTACTATATTTTTAAATAATATATATAAAAATAATAGTATATTTATATATATTTGTTTATATAAATATATTTATTTTAGAAGTTCCAATAATTATCATATCAATAAATAAATTATGAAATAAATAATTTTATGTACATATATCTAGACATATTTCAAAAATTAATATAAAAAATAGAAATATATTTAGATATTTATATAATTAATTTATAAATTTAAATATTTAGAAGTTCCAATAATTTAATATCAATAAATAAATTAATAATGAATCACATAAATATATCAACATTTTTCTAGACACATATATTGATATACTATTAAAAAATCTCATGTAAGGAAGCATTGAGAAATTAAAAAAAAAAAGTAATTAATTATATAGATATTTAAATAAATTAATCAAGACAATAGTATAAATTATAATTAAACAAAATAAAATTTTAGTTTGATAAAGGTTAATAAAATTGTATTAAACATTTATTAATACAAAATTTGTTATTTTATTATAATATTTTACGAAAATAATATTAATAAATACAATATGGGACCATTTTTGCAATTAATTGCATGACGTAACGCCCACATCATCAATTCCGTTAGTTTTCAAACAACGTTAGACTATGTGGGACTAATGTTGCAACTTTAGAGATTTAAAGGATCATTTTTGTGATATTTTTTGTTTGAGACTACATATGCAATAGTTGGGACCAATTTACAAGTGAATCGTGTTCTGTGGGACCAAAAATGCAATTGCCTCTTTTGGTATATTTCACATTGATTTGCACACTACCAAAAAAAAAAGGAAGCATTGATTTGTTTACATATCCACAAATAAATACACATATTTACCCATAAGCCACTATTTTATTCTAAAAAATACACATTTAAAAAGAATTGCACCCCTTAAGGTGCAAATTGATGTGAGATGGAGGTAGTACTTCATGAAAATTGTTAGGTTGATAGTAATAATGTATAATAAAAATAATTAATATAATTTTGAGTGACACAATTAAACTGATTTACAATATACTTATTCCATAAAAAATTTAATACGTTAACATTAGATAATAATTGACAAAAAATTGTGTGAGACCATATAATGACATGAGACAACACAAATTCACACCCACCATTATCATAGTGTTGATGCGTCATGCTCAATTTATACCCCATCTGACCGTCTTATAGCATGAGACGGTCTTACACAAGACTTACTCATAGTATGAATCTGATACTGTTTGACCCACTTTTAAAATGTGTGACTTATTAATTAAAAAAATTGTCACTTTTAAAAAGTGATAACATATTTTTTTGAAAGTGACTTAATTATCACCTTTCATAAAAAAAAATTATTGCCACATTTTATTATAATCATATCATTTTTTTTTTTTAATTTGGTCGGTCTCATATTACGAAATGATCTCACACAAATTTTTATCATTTGCAATATACATTAAACATTTAATATATTTTTTAATTTGCAATTTCTACTATTTTTTTATTATATTGCAACATGTATTATATGAAATTGACCTATTGGTACCTCAATTCATATTTGTTCTTTTTTTTCCGGTCAGGTTATAGTTGTCCAAGGTAATATTTGTCAATTCGTACTATTAAGGGCCCGATTGGTATGGTGGAATAACTTAGGAATGAAATCACCATTCATAGATACATTCCTAATTTTATGATTGGTAAGAATTTTTAATTGGAATCATGATTCCATAAAGAATGGTAATTCCCAAAAGTAAAGAATAGTCATTCTTTTTAAAATTTATGTCTTTAGCTATTTCATAATTAATACCAATTGACCAATTATAACATTGGAGAAATATTACCTAGTCAGAAAAAAGAATAAAATTTGAGTTGAGATGCTAATTGATCAGTTTTACATAATATGGATCGTAATATGATAAAAAATAAGTATAGATTGCAAATTGAAAAATATATTTTTATACAGATTGTAAATAGTTATCAACTTTATATAGGATTATAGCTTTAATAGAGTTAAAATTCATTTTAGTCCCATAAATTTAGTTTTTTTTAGCAAAAAATAAATAAAAAAATACACACTAAAATGTCAAGTTTTTCAGTTAGTTTCATAACTCCTTAACTAGTCCGAGTTTGATAACAAAATTAGTTGGAAATTTGAAGTATGATGATAAGTATTTTGTCCAACACAAACTCTAGCATGCACGTAAGTGATTTTGCATTTGGATTTTAAGTTCAATTTTGATCTCAATTTTAATTTTTAAAACACACATGAACACATATATCGAACTGTACATGTATCTTTTTTAGTTGGGATATTATTGATTCCTTCTTGGGGGTATCACTGATTACTTTTTAGAGTATTACTGATTTTTGTTTATATTTTTTTTTTTTTAAATCCAAATACATATCATATACTCAATTGCAAACTAAAACTACACTTAAAAAGGTGTAAATTTGATCTCATAGAAAATCTTCAAAACATGAAAGACATCGTACTTCTTGATTTTGAGATCAAAATCAAATCAATTAATATGAAACTAAATTAAAAGGCTTACCTTTTCTTTCAGACGTTTTACGAAAAAATAAAGTTATGAGAGAGTAATGAATTTTAACTCTAGCTTATTATGCAAACGGGTTTGGCAGCGGAAAAAGGGAGTATGCATATTTATCATTACTTAATATATATTAAATCTATCTAATACACATTTAACTACTCAAATACGCTCTAGTAGGGTCTGAACAGATTGACGTCTGTATTATTTGTTAGAGAAATTGGTTGGTGGTATTAATTTATAATTAATTGGTATTAAAGTTTATTGAAGACTTTAATAGTTGACCAATTAATTGTGTGTGTTGAAATTAATTTCTCGGAAATTAATTGTTACAAATGTGTTCTACTCTCGAAGTAGATGAGAATAGTGTATTCATACTCACAAAACCGAATTTCGGTGAGTGAGAAATTGAATAGGAAGTCGAAAAGGTTCAACGCCCATTTTTGGGATTAAATGAAGGAATTAAATGAGTCATTTAATTCATCCCACATTGGAATTTTAGAATACTAATATACATGATATTAGTATGGGAATAATGAAGTATAATAAATTATAGTTGATTGCTAGTCAATCAAAGTTGCCACACGCGCGCGCCGAGCCGAGCCCGCGGACTTGGTCTTGGTCTTGGCAATTTGACTTTGGACTTTGGGTGGGTCTTGGGCCCAGTTGGTATCTAATTTTTTGGAGAACAAAAATTAGGATATTTAGGTCCACAGAGTTTTGGTCGATTCGGTTCAGAGATCTACCCGGTTAGAGAGGTCAACCGGATCGACAGATACTTCATAAGAGCACATAAATCACGTGTGCTAAATTCGTGGGACGTTACCAGCGAGATTTAGGAAACGCGTTCTGGGTCAACTTCTGTTACAGACTTGCCACCAATGAAAATGCGTCCGCATTTAATGCCCACACGGTTTTCCTTCTGCATTGAGTGGAGGTTTGCCTATAAATAGCGTCCTCATGCATTTGTCTGGCCACACATTCAGAAAAAAAAATCTTTTCTCTCTCCTGTCTCTGCATATAGAGTCTTAAGGACAGTCCAGTTCGAAGCACTCATTCTATTCGCCGGAGCTCCAAGACATGTGGTGCTACACTCTTGGAGACGTCAGTGACGTTTTACCTTTGGGGACAAACTTCCGAGCCCGAAGAGCACTACCGGAAAATTTTTGCCTTGCGGGAAGAGGCCTTCCTCGACTCGTCACTTGCTGCTGCTTTTCTTTTCCTTTCTGTGTAACCAGTTATATCGAGTTGTAATTTTTCATTTTTATTTATTTGAATTATTATTTCCGCAGTCACATAAATTTTCCAACAATCGCAAGGCAAAAATTGTTTTTCAAAAATGACTGACGGAAATAACAATTCAGATTCTGCTAACCAGGGAAACACTGTTGTTCCCTCTGGTACTACCACTCCCCAGGGCACCACTACCCCCGTTTCCCCAGTAACTGTCCATATTGGGCAGACCTCTAATCCCTCTATGGTGAGGCCTTTCCCTTTTGATAACTCGAGACCTTTTATGGTCCAAAGTGAGAGACCCAAAAAGTTTTCAGGTAAGAACTTCAAGAGATGGCAACATCGTATGCTGTTCTTTCTGACCACCTTGAGGTTGGCGAGGTTCCTTACTGAGGACCCGCCTGCGCTCGTTGAGAACGATACGCAGAATGAGGAAGTTCATGCCCACTGGTGGGAACACGACTTCTATGCTCAGAATTACATTCTGAGTGGTCTGGCAGATGCTTTGTATAGTGTCTACCAGAAGTGCAAAATAGCCAAGGAAATGTGGAATTCCTTGGAGGCCAAATATGTGGCCGAAGATGCCGGTACTAAGAAGTACTTGGTTGGGAAGTTCTTGAACTTCAAGATGGTGGACTCGAAGTCTGTCGTTAAACAAGTTCAAGAATTTCAGTTGATTCCGCATGATATTACTGCAGAAGGAATGATACTGCCATACACTTTCCAAGCCGCTGCAGTAATTGAGAAACTGCCTCCAAGCTGGAAGGAGTTTCAGAGCCACTTGAAGCTGAAGAAAAAGAGTATGACCTTGCAAGAGGTCATAGGCAAACTTCAGATTCGTGAGGGTGGACTGGAGAGGAACAAGGGTCGGGAAGAGGCCAAAGCTAATTTGATGGAGTCAAAGAAGCGCAAGAGGCCAAA
Source organism: Ballota nigra (assembly GCA_947034835.1). Lineage (NCBI taxonomy): Eukaryota > Viridiplantae > Streptophyta > Magnoliopsida > Lamiales > Lamiaceae > Ballota > Ballota nigra. The sequence continues at coordinate 29,286,560 of OX344730.1, forward strand.
TTCTGACAAAGGCAAACAACCCGTTGTAACTCGACCCAAATTTACTGGTGATTGTTACAACTGTAGAAAGTCGAACCACATTGCAAGATTCTGCAAGGCCCCGAAGAAAGATGACAAAGGCAAGGGCAAGCAGTCCAATGCGAACGTGGTTGAAGGGGAGTTCACTGAAGAGGACCTTGCTGCAGTGACCACTGAAGTGAACCTCGTGGGCAACCCAAAGGAGTGGTTCATTGATACGGGGGCTACCTGTCATGTCTGTTCTGACAGGAACGCTTTCTTGACCTATGAGCCAGCCAATGGGAGAAAGCTGCACATGGGGAATCAAGCCACGTCTGAGGTGGCTGGGGTTGACAACGTTGTTCTGAAGCTGACCAGTGAGAAGAACTTCACACTGAGAGATGTCCTGCATGTCCCGGACATTCGCAAGAACCTCATCTCCGGCTCTGTACTAATGAAGAATAATTTCAAACTTGTATTCGAGTCTAATAGGGTTGTTCTTAGCAAGTTCTCAGTGTATATAGGTCGTGGATATGTCCACGATGGTCTGTTTAAGATGAGTGTCATTGTTGTACTGTTGGAGTTATACGTGAAAGTATGCTTTTACTTTGTATAACTCGTGTATCAAACACTCGTTTTATGAGAATAATTCTTTTATCGCATTTGCTTTAGATATGATTGAATGTTAAATATTTATTGCAAACCGTTCAATATATAGTACATGTTACATTGTAGTTAATGTGGTGATACCCGATCACGGAAGACAACATTAACGGTTTCCTTGTAACTAAACGTACATTTCACGACCTAGGTGGAATTGAACAATCCGCCGTGAAAGGTCGATGTTTAAGGCTCAGATTGGTCTGTCTTGACTAAGAGATTGCACTAGCACATTTAGTATGTGTTGAAGAGGTCCTACAGCGAGGATAAATTCTTATGTTCTGAAAGGTGAAGAATTAGACCTCAGTGGTTGTTGATTTCTTAATCTCCGTCACTTAAATAGGACCGTGTGTGCTTAATGGTTACTGCTTTGATTCATGTTGGGTGAGAATCATTGTGACTTCGAACTTTGTGTCTTGGGCAGTAATATTAATCATACGACGGTTGCTAAGATTTAATACGGAGAAACGCGTGCGAGTACGGCTCGTGTGATTAGTCCCCTTGGTGGGCTCAGAAGTTTTATTGTACCAAATCTTGCAAGTGAAGAATCAGTTTCTTTGGTACGAATAATAATGTTGAGCTGTCTTTACTCCAAGGTGAAATATATTAATTAATTTAGAGATATTCAGAAGCTCAATTAATTAATGGACTTGATAATCTTAAACGCGGGAAATAATAACCGGGAGCCCATATTATCGTAATATGGATTAAGATGGATAGTGCAATATTAATTTATTAGTGGTAATAATTAATATTAATGGGCTGAATTATATTGGGGCTCAATATTGAAATTCAGAAGTCCATTAGGAGGTCCAATCTTAATTCTCCTTAAGGCCCCTCAAGTAGCCCATTAAGTAGCCCAATAATGATAAGGTGATTAAAATAAAAAGATTATATTATGCTGATTTTTTCATTTAATTTTCGAAAATAAGAGAATCAAGAAGAAATAAGATTTTGTTGATTTTCTTGGAAAGATATTATGGAAGATATGTATTCTAGGAATACAAGAATATCTCATATATTCGAGAAGATCCAAATCTTTGGATTTCCTCTTGAATTTTTCGAAAATAAGGACTTAATATGTAGGATGAGATTTTTGTGGAATATTTTATTTTGGAAAAAAGAATATATGGGATATATTCAAGATTTCTTAGAGTCTAAGAAAATATTTCTCCAAGCCCATATTTCACATGATATTTTTGGCCCCTACATATTATAAATAGGGGATGATTATTTCATCCCCAAGTACATAATTCCATTTGTTGGAAAAATCAAGAAGCATAGATATTTTTCTTTTTCCTTAGTTTATTAAATTACTTGAAAGCATCTCCCACCGGTGATCAAGTAAGGTGAAAGGGAAATACTTGAGAAGGTTTTTGGGTTGATAGAGCGAGATCGTAATTGTCCCGTTTATCCAAAGGCCAATTCTACAAGAGATACGTTAATCACATATTTACTTGTTTATTCCGCCATAGTTAATATGTGAAATTAATTCAACATGCATGATGATTAATTAGTTGTTGGAATTATTATTTGAATTAATTAGGATTAATTCATGCTAGTAATAATTGTATTTAAATTCGTATTTAAATTTCATCCCGAAAAGTTCCCGGGCACCCCTATTATCCAACAACTGGTATCAGAGCCACGGTTTCGGGCTCTGATCTTTAAATTGGAATTTAAATTGTTAAACATTAAATTGAAATTGGATAGTAGAATTGCTAGATCTTTTTTTGCAGGTATCCAATTGTCATGGTTTTAATGTTGTTAATTTCATGCGTGTAAACTAATTTGTTTTTAATTCGATTCGTTCGAATTCGTTTTTCTCGTGAGAAAATCCACGAGTAGATTAGTTGTTTTTATTTTGATTCGATCATTGTAATAGACTAGTCTAGATCTAGTATTTATTTTTTGTAAAAATAAATTGTAACCGGATCGTGACGAAGAACGAAGAATTAGAAACGGCGTACCCGGACGATGCATACAAGCGTGGCGCGTGTATGGAAGTAAAATCATGCAAGGGGTGAAGAAAACGGAGACGAACGGCGAAAAACGGCGCACGGGGTGCACGGCGCACGACCCGGGCGCGACGGGAGGCCGGCGCCGCGCGCACGCGCGCGCGCGCCTCGGGCACGGCCTGATGCGCCTCGGGTGCGCCTCCGTGCAGCGCCTCGGGTGCGCCTCCCTGCAGCGCCTCGGGTGCGCCTCGGCGCGCTTCCAGCAGCGCTTCGGCGCTTTTTGGGCTGGGAGGCGCGCAGGCCCACTTCGTGAGCCGACGCGCGCCGTATCTCGGGTCGTGCAATTTTTCGGTTAGTGTTTTTTTTATGTGTGACTTTAAACGTCGTCCCGAACCCCAAACGATGCTGTTTTTGATGAAGTGTTGCTGTTCGAGTGGGAGCACGTCGAGACGAACGTCGGAAAGCAACAAGGACGATTTTTCGCATCAAGACGTGAAGAAATTAAACCGTGACAATTGGATTTTAGTGCTCCAATGTGTTTAATTTTGTTTTGATGGATGTTTTATTTCGTGCAATTTTTATTATTTGTTAATATGTGTTTGCATGAATTTAATTGTCCAAGAAAAACCTTACTTTCGAAAATTATTAAGTATGTTTTTATAATCGCAATTTTATTCCGGATATTAAAATTGGATTATTTTGGCCTCCATAATTTATTTATTTGTGAAGTTCTTTTGGAATACATTTCCCCCTCGGATCGGCGAAAAGAACGGATTTCACATGAATAAATTCCGAAAGGATGATTGTGGATTATTACTAGTGGCGGTATTGACCCTCACCACGAGTGGCTTGCTCAAAGCGAAATAATAATCCTGTATTTAATTATGGTTATTACTTAGGCATAGGAAATTGATATTAACTTACTCCCCTCGGAGTCCCTGTCAATTTCTATGTGGTCAAAGTGGGAGCCAACTATTAATTTTGAATTAAGGATTTGTAACTTTTAAGTTTGTGATCCGCTTGAATGTATTTAAATGTATAGACCACCCCTCGTGGCGCATTTAAATTGTTTCGAGATGTTGGTTGATGCATGATTATATTGTTTTAAGGTTTCAATATAATTGATGTGATCGAATTATGTGATAATTTCGTATTTTTCTAGATATTAATATGAATGTATGTTTTATTCTCATTTCATCATGTCGCAACCTTTTAATCCACTGTTTAATATACTTAAAGTTAATAAACTTTTTGGAGAGAATTATATCGATTGGAAATATTTTTTAAAAATTTGTCCTTACTGCACGAAAACACAATTGGGTTATTTACGTTAATATACCCGACAAGCCTAATGATAAGTCAAGCAATGGGAAAAGGCAGTTTATGATTGGAAGCGTGACAATGAACACATGAAGTGCATCATCTTGACATCTCTGTCTGAGGATTTGAGGCGCGTTCATGGAGACATTGTATCCGCTGTTGAAATCATGGAACACCTTGAAGAAGATGTTTTCACATCAGAATCCCATGACAAATCATTTCACCAAACATGACTCGGTCAAAGTTGGAAATGGTGGAAGGAACGCCCGTGAGGGAGCACGTTCTCGAGATAATGGCATACCTTAACAAGTTGGAAGTACTTGGTGCGGATTTTGATTGATTTTATATACCACTCTCTACCGAGAAGCTTTGAGTAGTTTCATCTGAACTGTCAGATGAATGAACGGACAAGTCGTTTGCCCGAGCTCTTGCAAGCTTTAGTTTCGATGGAGGTGATAATGGAGCACCAGTCTAGTGCTATGGTGGCTAATGGTTTGTCTACCTCTTTTGGTCCCAAGGAAGGGAAAAAGAGGAAGAGAACCAAAGGCCGGATCCAAGCAAATCCAATTGTTGCGAAAGGCAAATGCAAAGGCTAGCATCGAAGGGGAAGTGTTTTAGTTGCGGTGAGAGAGGACAATGGAGGTCTGCCTGTTCCAAGCCTAAGAGGCTAGGAAAGTTAGGTAATTCACACACCCTAGTCGTCGAAACTTGTGAAGTGGCGTATGCTGTCTATTCGTGGATAGTGGATACGAGAGCTACTGATCACATTTGTTCTTATGGGTTCAAGCTAACCCGACGACTTAACAGAAGTGAGATCCCCATCATATCGGGCAATGCTACGAGAGTGGCAGCTGAAGCAGTGGGAGAAGTGCGCCTATCTTTTGAAGATAGAGTAATGGTCTTGAGAGATGTTCTTCATGTTCCTAGTTTAGAAAGAACTCAACCTTCAGTTTCTAAACTGTTTGAATAGATACTCAGTTTCTTTTAATAAGGATGTTATTATTTCTTGAAACGATGAGTTTATCTGTTTCGGAACTTCAATGGATGATCTTTATACCATTTTTGGGCACACCACTCACAAAATTAAATCTAATAACACATCGATTATTTCGAGTAATAAAAGAAAGTGTTCTTCGGAGATGAACGAAACACTTCCATGGCATCTTAGACTAGGTCATATTAATCTAAAGCGGATAGAGAGATTGGTGAAAGACGGATCCTTGGAATCATTCCAAGTCGAGCCATTTCCAACTTGTGAATCCTGTTTAGAGGGTAAAATGACCAAGAGGGCATTTGGAGCCAAGGGGAATAGAGCCACCAAAGTGTTAGAACTCGTTCATACCGATATGTGTGGTTCAATGACGATCATAGCAAGAAGGGGTATGAGTAATTTGATGATTACTCGAGATATGGATACATCTGCCTTATGATGCATAGGGAAAGAAGTATCAAGTTTCTACGATTTGTTCGTGGAGGCGAATACCTTAGCAATGAATTATTGAACTACCTATCGGATGAAGGGATTGTATCCCTGTTGACCGCATCGGGAACCCCTCAATAGAACGGTGTGGCGGAACGAAGGAAGCAGACTCTTTTAGAAATAGTCAGATCCATGATGAGTTATTCGGATTTACCCAAGACGTTTTGCGGTAATGCCTTGGAAACGGCGGCTTACATTCTAAACTTGGTGCCATCCAAATCGGTTCCTAAAACCCCAATGGAATTGTGGACCGGGCGCAAGCCCAGTCTAAGACATTTGCGGATTTGGGGTTGTCCGGCATACGTGCTAGACAAGGAAGCCGGTGAATTGGATCCACGTTCGAAATTAAGGCTGTTTATAGGATACCCTGCGGGAACGAAAGGGTGTATGTTCTATAGTCCCAAGGATTAAAAGACCATGATTAGTTCACACTTTAAATTCTTGGAGGAAGACTATATGAACAAAAGAAAGCCCAGAAGTGAGATTACCTTAGACGAGTTAAGAGGGCAAACTCCTATACCAAGTATACAAGATGATGTACCACACGTCACATCTTCACAACCGGAACCCCGTCGTAGTGGGAGGATTGCAAGGCAACCCGAGAGATTCATGGGAATTGGAGAATCTTCGGATTTGATTCCCGGCGATGAATCAGACCCATGGACGTACGACGAGGCAATCCAAGACAAAGACGCGGAGGCGTGGCAAACCGCAATGGAAACCGAGATGGGGTCGATGGATCATAATCAAGTGTGGGAGTTGGTCGAACCACCCAGTGGGATAGAACCCATTGGATGCAAGTGGGTGTACAAGAGGAAAAGAGGACCGGACGGAAGGGTAGATACCTTCAAAGCAAGGCTTGTGGCCAAAGGGTCTTTTCGCCTGTAGTTATGCTTAAGTCCATCCGTATTCTCTTGTCGATCGCTGCGCACCTAGATTACGAGATCTGGCAAATGGATGTCAAGACAGCTTTCCTTAACGGAAGTCTTGACGAGATAGATATCTATATGCAACAGCCCAAAGGTTTTATTGAAAAAGGCCAAGAACACCTCGTTTGCAAGCATAAGAGATCCATTTATGGACTTAAGCAAGCGTCGCGTACTTGGAACCAGTGTTTTGATCAAGTGATTAAGTCTTATGGGTTTGATCAAAACGAGTTCGAAAGTTGTGTGTATAAAATGTGTGACGGAACTGCGGTGATATTCTTAGTATTATACGTAGACGATATTCTGCTCATTGGAAATAATGTAAAGGTATTGTCAGACGTAAGGGTATGGCTGTCAAATCAGTTTGATATGAAGGACTTAGGGAAAGCCAGTCATATCCTTGGGATCAAGATCACTCGAGATCGCAAGAGGAAGATGTTGGGCTTATCGCAAGTTTCATACAAAGCCACTGTTTTGAAGCATTTCAGCGTGCAAGATTCCAAGAAAGGTTTTGTACCTTTTTAGGCACGGAATCCATCTATCCAAAGAAATATGCCCTAAGACGCAAGTGGAGATAGATGACATGAAAGACGTTCCGTACGTTTCGGACGTAGGAAGTCTTATGTATGCAACGTTGTGTACGAGACCGAATATCTGCCTTGTCGTGGACATGATGGCAAGATAATAAAGTAACCTCGGGAAAGCACATTAGATTGCAATTAAATGCGTTCTTTAGTTTCTGAAAAGAACTTGGTATGGAATGCTGATTTAACAGTCAGACAATCTAATTCCCATGGGATACACGGACTCAAATTTCCAATCAGACATACACTCCAAAATAACTACCTCCGGTAGTGTGTTTTGCATGGGAGAAGGAGCCATGATATGGAGAAGCGATTTGCAGAAATGCATCGCAGATTCGACCATGGAAGCCGAATAAGTAGTTGCTTGGGAAGCAACGAAAGAAGCGGTTTGGCTCAAGAGCTTCTTAGTGGACTTGGACGTTGTTCCGAATTTGCCAATCATAATCACTGTCCATTGTGATAATATCGGAGCAGTTGCAAATTCAAGGGAACCGAGAGCCCACAAGGCCAGTAAACATATTGAAAGAAAACACCATCTTATACGAGAAATCGTTAAGAAGAGGAGATAAAGAGGTGGCAAAGATAAATGTCGGAGGACAACCTAGTACATCCATTCACAAAGGGTCTGCCTCTGAGTACATTCGAGAGACATGTGGATGGAATGGGAGTCAAGACTATTGCCAATCTGCTTTAAGTATAAGTGGGAGGAATTATTAGGTTAGTGTAGGTTGACATGAGATGTCACGTAGAGCTACTACACTAAGACATGCGTGATGTATACTAAAAGCAGACTTTAAGTATAAGTGGGAGATTGTTGGAGTTATACATGAAAGTATGCTTTTACTTTGTATAACTCGTGTATCAAACACTCGTTTTATGAGAATAATTCTTTTATCGCATTTGCTTTAGATATGATTGAATGTTGAATATTTATTGCAAACCGTTCAATATATAGTACATGTTACATTGTAGTTAATGTGGTGATACCCGATCACGGAAGACAACATTAACGGTTTCCTTGTAACTAAACGTACATTTCACAACCTAGGTGGAATTGAACAATCCGCCGTGAAAGGTCGATGTGTAAGGCTCAGATTGGTTTGTCTTGACTAAGAGATTGCACTAGCACATTTAGTATGTGTTGAAGAGGTCCTACAGCGAGGATAAATTCTTCTGTTCTGAAAGGTGAAGAATTAGACCTCAGTGGTTGTTGATTTCTTAATCTCTGTCACTTAAATAGGACCGTGTGTGCTTAATGGTTACTGCTTTGATTCATGTTGGGTGAGAATCATTGTGACTTCGAACTTTGTGTCTTGGGCAGTAATATTAATCATACGACGGTTGCTAAGATTTAATACGGAGAAACGCGTGCGAGTACGGCTCGTGTGATTAGTCCCCTTGGTGGGCTCAGAAGTTTTATTGTACCAAATCTTGCAAGTGAAGAATCAGTTTCTTTGGTACGAATAATAATGTTGAGTTGTCTTTACTCCAAGGTGAAATATATTAATTAATTTAGAGCTATTCAGAAGCTCAATTAATTAATGGACTTGATAATCTTAAACGCGGGAAATAATAACCGGGAGCCCATATTATCGTAATATGGATTAAGATGGATAGTGCAATATTAATTTATTAGTGGTAATAATTAATATTAATGGGCTGAATTATATTGGGGCTCAATATTGAAATTCAGAAGTCCATTAGGAGGTCCAATCTTAATTCTCCTTAAGGCCCCTCAAGTAGCCCATTAAGTAGCCCAATAATGATAAGGTGATTAAAATAAAAAGATTATATTATGCTGATTTTTTCATTTAATTTTCGAAAATAAGAGAATCAAGAAGAAATAAGATTTTGTTGATTTTCTTGGAAATATATTATGGAAGATATGTATTCTAGGAATACAAGAATATCTCATATATTCAAGAAGATCCAAATCTTTGGATTTCCTCTTGAATTTTTCGAAAATAAGGACTTAATATGTAGGATGAGATTTTTGTGGAATATTTTATTTTGGAGAAAAGAATATATGGGATATATTCAAGATTTCTTAGAGTCTAAGAAAAGATTTCTCCAAGCCCATATTTCACATGATATTTTCGGCCCCTACATATTATAAATAGGGGATGATTATTTCATCCCCAAGTACATAATTCCATGTGTTGGAAAAATCAAGAAGCATATATATTTTTCTTTTTCCTTTGTTTATTAAATTACTTGAAAGCATCTCCCACCGGTGATCAAGTAAGGTGAAAGGGAAATACTTGAGAAGGTTTTTGGGTTGATAGAGCGAGATCGTAATTGTCCCGTTTATCCAAATGTCAATTCTACAAGAGGTACGTTAATCACATATTTACTTGTTTATTCCGCCATAGTTAATATGTGAAATTAATTCAACATGCATGATGATTAATTAGTTGTTGGAATTATTATTTGAATTAATTAGGATTAATTCATGCTAGTAATAATTTTATTTAAATTTAAATTGTACACCCCAAGGGGAAATCTGCTATGAATAAAGAAGCTTCTACTTCTTCTTATATCGCTGAGTTTTAAGATTTATGGCACTGCAGATTGAGACATGTAAATGTTAAATCGATAAAACGACTAGTAAGTTTAAATTTACTAGATATGAATGTCGATTTAAATAACAAATGCGAAATTTGTGTAGAAGCTAAGATGACAAAGTTGCATTTCCCTTCGGTTGAAAGGAACTCAGAACCTCTAGAATTAATTCACACTGATGTGTGTGACTTAAAATTCGTACAAACTAGAGGAGGGAAGAAGTACTTCATCACTTTCATAGATGATAGTACGAGGTTTTGTCATGTTTACCTTTTGCATAGTAAGGATGAAGCGTTAGACGCTTTTAAACTGTACAAAAGTGAAGTGAAAAACCAGTTAAATAGACGAATCAAAATGGTTCGTAGTGATAGAGGAGGAGAGTATGTAGCACCGTTTGAGAAGATATGCTCTGAATCCGGAATCATACATCAAACTACTGCTCCTTAATCGCCTCAATCTAATGGTGTTGCAGAACGAAAGAATCGAACACTCAAAGAGATGATGAATGTTATGCTTATTAGCTCCAGTTTACCGCAAAATTTGTGGGGGGAAGCAATTCTGTCGGCTAACCGCATTTTGAACAAAATTCCACATAAGAGTAAAGATGTAACTCCTTATGAATTGTGGAAGGGGCGGAAACCGTCGTATAAATACCTCAAAGTGTGGGGGTGTTTAGCAAAGGTTGAAGTGCCTCTACCTAAACAAGTTAAAATCAGCCCTAAAACGGTTGATTGCATATTTGTTGGGTATGCACTAAACAGTAGTGCCTATCGGTTTATGATTCACAAATCAGAAGTTTCCGCTATGACAGAAGGCAGTTATATAGAGTCGAAAAATGCTGTGTTTTTTGAAAACATCTTTCCTTGCAAGACCAAGGAAGATGAGATATCAACCAAAAGACCTCGAAATGAGGAGGTTGATGAGGATGCTGGTCCGTCCACTCAAGATAGTGGCGAGTTACGACGCAGCAAGAGAGTTAAGATAGTTAAAACTTTTGGTCCCGATTTCATCACTTACGTGTTGGAAGAGGAACCTAGGACTATCAAAGATGCTCTATCCAGGCTAGATGCTCCGCTCTGGCAAAAGGCGATTAACAGTGAAATCGACTCTATCATGCAAAACCACATGTGGGAGTTGGTTGATCTCCCACAAGGTTGCAAGCTCTTAGGATGCAAATGGATCCTTAAAAGAAAGTATAAAGCAGATGGGTCAGTTGAAAAATACAAAGCCCGCTTAGTGGCCAAAGGGTTCAAACAAATCGAAGGGTACGATTTCTTTGATACCTATTCACCTGTAACGAGGATTACTTCCATTAGGGTGCTAATCAAGATTGCTGCTTTGCACAATCTTGAAATTCACCAAATGGATGTTAAAACTGCATTTCTCAATAGTGAAATGGATACAAATATCTATATGGATCAACCAGGGGGTTTGTAGCACCTGGAAATGAGAAAAAGGTGTGCAAACTAGTGAGGTCGTTGTATGGGCTTAAGCAAGCTCCAAAACAATGACATTTGAAATTTGATAGCACCATGTTATCAAATGACTTTCGTATTAATGAGTGTGACAAATATGTGTACGTGAAAAGTACACCGAAAGGATTTGTAATATTGTGTCTATACGTTTATGACATACTCATTATGAGTAATGATCATGATTTACTCATTAGTATGAAATGCATGTTGAGTCAAAACTTCGACATGAAAGATTTGGGTATTGCTGACGTGATTCTAGGAATCAAGATCAGCAGGACATCAAATGGCATATCTTTAACACAATCTCACTATGTAGAGAAAGTGTTAAAGAAGTTCAATATCTTTGATGATCCACCTGCAAAGTCCCCATTGGACATGAGTGTGCATTTGAGCAAAAACAGAGGTAGTCCTGTAGCTCAACAAAAATATACTAGAATTATCGGTAGCATAATGTACATTTCGAATTGTACGCGTCCCGATATAGCATGTGCGGTGAATAAACTTAGTAGATTCACAAGCAATCCAAGCAATGAGCATTGGAATGCACTCAGGAGAGTCTTGAGGTACTTAAAGTATACTCTCGACTTTGGGCTACAGTACACTAAGTATCCGGCTGTACTTGAAGGGTACTGTGATGCTAATTGGATCTCAGACATTAAAGAGTCATTCTCCACTAGTGGATATGTATTCACTATAGGAGGAGCGGTTGTGTCCTGGAGATCGACTAAGCAGACATGCATAGCCTGATCCACCATGGAATCAGAATTCATAGCTTTAGACATAGCTGGTGAAGAAGCAGAGTGGCTTCGAAATTTCCTCGAGGATATTCCATGTTGGGATAAACCCGTACCTACGATAATGGTACATTGCGTCTGTCAAGCCGCAATTGGTAGGGTTTTAAGTGACATGTATAACGGAAAGTCTAGACACATTCGTCGTAGACATAATTCCGTGAGACAATTAATCTCAAGTGGTGTGATGTCAATAGACTATGTGAGGTCTAAGGACAGTCTTGCGGATCCGTTAACTAAGAGTATAAATTGAGATCAATTGTCTAAACTGTCAGAAGGAATGGGTCTAAAATCCACAAAGTAAACTGAAGCAGTGATAACCCAACCAAGTTGACTGGAGATCCCAAGATCTTGGTTCAACGGGAAAACTAAGGTGTGGAAGTTAGAGAATGCACTTGATAACCCGACTTATAGAACAGTACACCAAGTGAGAACCCGTATGTGGTACAGGCTAAGTCTATACGACTTTTAAAGAATCCTAAGTCCATGTGGGGGACAGAGTATTGCGGGATACTCAAGAGGAGTTCACCTATGTAAGTGTGAGGTGAGAGGCCGCCTCAAATATCAGTGGATATTAAACACTTATGAATCAAAAGGGTGTCCATGGCCGAAACGGACAAAAACGTGAGAACAAGAAATGAGCATAGAGATATTATTGTGTCAGTATTACTGTCTAAGTACACATCAAGGCGGAATGGTTCAAGGAAATGTGTCCACCAGGCTACCAGTGTACTCGGTAATGCTTGACTATGGAAGGTTCAAAGCCACAAACTACCTATCCAGATGCAATAATGTTTTGTGTTTGAACTGGACTGTGAGTCTGCATGTCTATAGGTTCAATTTCCACTCATGTGGGGGATTGTTAGAGAAATTGGTTGGTGGTATTAATTTATAAGTAATTGGTATTAAAGTTTATTTGAGACTTTAATAGTTGACCAATTAATTGTTGGAGTTATACGTGAAAGTATGCTTTTACTTTGTATAACTCGTGTATCAAACACTTGTTTATGAGAATAATTCTTTTATCGCATTTGCTTTAGTTATGATTGAATGTTGAATTTCTATTGCAAACCGTTCAATATATAGTACATGTTACATTGTAGTTAATGTGGTGATACCCGATCACGGAAGACAACATTAACAGTTTACTTGTAACTAAACGTACAATTTCACGACCCAGGTGGAATTGAACAATCCGCCGTGAAAGGTCGATGTGTAAGCTCAGATTGGTCTGTCTTGACTAAGAGATTGCACTAGCACATTTAGTATGTGTTGAAGAGGACCTACAGCGAGGATAAATTCTTCTGTTCTGAAAGGTGAAGAATTAGACCTCAGTGGTTGTTGATTTCTTAATCTCCGTCACTTAAATAGGACCGTGTGTGCTTAATAGTTACTGCTTTGATTCATGTTGGGTGAGAATCATTGTGACTTCGAACTTTGTGTCTTGGGCAGTAATATTAATCATACGACGGTTGCTAAGATTTAATACGGAGAAACGCGTGCGAGTACGGCTCGTGTGATTAGTCCCCTTGGTGGGCTCAGAAGTTTTATTGTACCAAATCTTGCAAGTGAAGAATCAGTTTTTTCGGTACGAATAATAATGTTGAGCTGTCTTTACTCCAAGGTGAAAGATGTTAATTAATTTAGAGCTATTCAGAAGCTTAATTAATTAATGGACTTGATAATCTTAAACGCGGGAAATAATAACCGGGAGCCCATATTATCGTAATATGGATTAAGATGGATAGTGCAATATTAATTTATTAGTGGTAATAATTAATATTAATGGGCTGAATTATATTGAAGCTCAATATTGAAATTCAGAAGTCCATTAGGAGGTCCAATCTTAATTCTCCTTAAAGGCCCCTCAAGTAGCCCATTAAGTAGCCCAATAATGATAAGGTGATTAAAATAAAAAGAAAATATATTGCTGATTTTTGTCTATTAATTTCGAAAATTAGGGATAAGGAAGATAAAAAGATTTTGTTGATCCTCTTGGAAAGATATTATGGAAGATATGTATTCTTGGAATACAAGATTATCTCATATATTTAAGAAGATCCAAATCTTGGTTTTTCTTCATGAAATTTTCGAAAATTACCCAATAATAAGGAGTGTGAGATTTTTGTGGAATATTTTATTTTGGAGAAAAGAATATATGGGATATATTCAAGATTTCTTAGAGACTAAGAAAAGATTTTCTCCAAAGCCCATATTCACTGTAAAATTCGGCCACCTCCATATTATAAATAGGGGATGATTTTTTCATCCCCAAGTACATAATTCCATGTGTTGGAAAAATCAAGAGCATAGATATTTTTTCTTTTTCCTTAGTTTATTAAATTACTTGAAAGCATCTCCCACCGGTGATCAAGTGAGGTGAAAGGGAAATACTTGAGAAAGTTTTTGGGTCGATAGAGTGAGATCGTGATTGTCCCGTTTATCCAAAGGCCAATTCTATAAGAGGTACGTTAATTACATATTTACTTGTTTATTCCGCCATAGTTAATATGTGAATTAATTCAACATGCATGATGAAAATTTGTTGTTGGAATTATTATTTGAATTAATTAGGATTAATTCATGCTAGTAATAATTGTATTTAAATTCGTATTTAAATTTCATCCCGAATAGATTCCGGGCACCCCTATTTTCCCAACAACTGGTGTTGGGACATTGTCAGTTTTGATTTAGATCCCAAAAGCCCCTGAAAAGATGATTGCCTTAATCTGTCTTTGTCAGGCTAGTCTTGGTTAGGATTAGTACTTAGTCATTTTACACTTCACAGGTACTCAGTGAGAGGAGAACTCACTGGAGACAATCAAGACTCAGAGCCTGAAGACGAAGTGCACCATCCTGAACTTATGGCAGTCTTCTAAGCTGGCTGAGTAAGTGTCAGTGATGAAGAGTATGACCCTGAGGTCATTACTAACTCAGTCCTGAAGGGAACAGGTTGTCACTGAGTAAATGGGAAGACTTGGAGTAGAGCCAAGCAATGCAAAAGGAATTTCAGCGTCAGGACAAGACCGGTGAGCTCAAGACAAAATGAACTTAATAAGACAAGCCTGAAGCTCTGGAATAAGTTCTGACATTCTCACCAACCTGATGACGTGGACCAATCCGAGGAGGACACGCACGTACGGAACCTGACACATAGACTGAATTCAGACTGCATATTCAACGGGCAAGCATTTAATGTGCATTAAATGCAAATACCAAATCCATGCAAAGGCGGCTGCTGCATAGAGATATGTCCGTTTGAAGCCCCTCTACATAGATGGCTAGAAGGCTATCTCTCCAACGGATAGTTTTTCAAACCACCTATAAATACAGAAGGCCTTGAACCCATTCAAGGTCACGGGAAATTTCCAAGCCAGAAATTACTCAAAACTCTCAAGCAATCAAAGCATTCAGCCTTTAAGAGAAACACTCGAAACCTCCTAAATTTCCCAAGTGTTTCTTAGCAACTGAGAGCTATTCTGTATTCCAAGAGCTAATTAGAATTATCTTAAGCTTAGAGAGATTATCCAATCCTTAGCACAGCTTTGCCTTGTAAGGATAATCTCAACTTAGTTGGAATCCAAACTGAAACCAAAACCCTAAGTTAGGCTTGTTGGGAGTAAGTCGTTAGTGTGATAGTAAGAGGAGTTTGTATAGATCAGTGAGGTAACTGGTCTTGGTGCACCTTGGCACGTTAAAAACAAGAATCCTGAGATAGTGGATTTCCTGTTAAGTCAGGCCGTGGACGTAGGAGCTTGAGACTCTGAACCACGTTAAACTCCTTGTGTTCTTACTGCTTTGACATTGTGCATACCTGCCATATTACTTGTTCATTCATTGCATTCAAGCTTATCAGGTCTGAATCAATCAACCTGACCTTCAAAAGAACACTGCCCTACTAAACACTTCTAAGTTTTGAGTAAAACAAGTTTTCAGAAAGCAAACTAAACAGGACTTTAAACTATCAGGGCTCAAACATTTCCGCACTGAACTTGAACTGATAGTTAGCCAACTGACCCGCACCAAGTGTAGTCAGTGGGTGTATTATCAGCTCCTAGTTCTTTACCACTCTGAGTGAAGGGGACTCAGTCAGTTTAAGTTTAAAAAATCGGTATACGTGTATTCCCCCCCCCCCCCCCCATACACGTATTCCTCAGTCTTGTACCGGGACCAACAAGTGGTATCAGAGCAGTGGTTCGAAAGACCACTGACTTTGAATACTAATAGTTTCAGAGGAGAAACTGTTGGTGGTCACTGAACAGATCTGAGTTTGCTTTTCACAAAACTTGCATCATCATCATGACTTCAAGGAGACTTGAAGCTTCGTTACCTGAATTCTCTGTATCTAACTTTGTCTATTGGAGGTTCAGACTAGAGGCACATCTAGATGCCATCCATGACCAGATGCCGCGTGTGCTCAGGGAAGGACCGATCAAGATCACTATTCCTAACGTCAGAGGACTGGGATACGATGATCTTGCGATTGGCGTGCAGGTTCCTAAGGAGAGGAAAGACATGACCAACGATGAAATCAAGATGGTGGGGCTTGACAACGTCGCCAGAAACATCATCTTGCATACGGTGCCTTTCGAGGAGTCAGCCAGGCTGATGAACCTAAAGACGGCAAAGGAGGTCTGGGATGAGCTGACCAGGATGTGCGAAGGGTCAGAAAAGATAAAGGAGAACAAGAGGAATATTGCCATTCAAAAATTCGAAGCGTTCGAGATGCTGCCTGATGAGAGCATAGATCAGATGGAGTCTAGATTCATCAAGTTGATGAATGAGTTGGTGATGTTGGACAAGGATGTCCCAAGGAGAGATGTTGCTTCAAAAATCCTGAATGCTCTTCCTGAGAGATGGGACAACAGTGTAATTATGCTTAAGAACACTCAGGATATGAGTAACATAACTTCTGCTTTACTTTTTTCAGAGCTAAAAGCGCTTGAATTTGATCTTAACAAAAGAAAGAAGAAAGTTCAGTCAGAAGAAGAAGGGAAGGAGAAAACTCCTGAGAAAAGTGTGGCGTTCAAGGCCAGGTCTGAACCTGTTGAGCCCTCATCAAATTCTTCATCAAAGTCACTGATGGAGATGAGCAGGGAAGAACTCGCTGAGGAGTACAGCCTGATGGCCAGACGATTTGACAAGCTCAATTCCAGGTTTGGTCGTTATAAAAAGTTTTATCAGGACTCACGTGACAGGAAACCTGAAGGAACCCACCAAAGCTCGAGGAGATATGAGGAGCGAAGGAACACTGACCAGAGGAGAGAACGTGGTGATGAAAGGAGATATTCTGAACCAAAAACTGAAAGAAGAGACGAACAGAGACGTACTCGCGATGATAGATATCCAACCAAGGCTGAAAGCTCACCAAGAACCAGGGAACCTGACTCAAGGAGGAACCCTGAACCGAGAAAAGAAAGAATAAGTGAGCAGGTAGCATGTTACAACTGTAACAAGATTGGTCACTATCAGTACGATTGCCCGGAGCTGAGTGCTAGGGAGAGAGAGGAAAGGAGAGCCACGAGGGATCTAAGATCTGCTGATCGGAGGGCTATGGTGGCTGAGGATGCAACCGACTCTGATGGCCCCACTGAAAGGTCACCTGAACTCTTCTCGGATGATGAGTACGATGATGTCTGCCTAATGGCTAGGGATGAGCCTGAGGTAACATCAAATTCTGTTTGTGCTTCTTACACTGGTCAAAATCCTGAGCTCAGCTCAGAGTCAGTTAGAGAAATGAACCTTCAGATCTGTCTTGATCAATTGATGGTTGATTTCTCCAGACTGCAGGAAACTAATGTCTTCATGGTAGAGGAGAACAAGAAATTGAGTACTGAAGTTCAAAACCTGAATGAACAACTCACTCAGTCTGATCTCAAAGAATCAGCTCAGATTGTGAGACTAACTCAGGAAATTGACATGATCAATTCTGAGCGTCTCCCAAGAGAGAAAATTCTGAAGGAACTGGCTGAGGAAGAGCTGGTCAGGAAGGAAGAGCTGAAAGCACTTAAGAGTAAGTTTGATGACCTCTTTACCAGACATGAAATCCTGAAAAAGAGTGAGGACTCTCTCAAGAAAAAGGTTGCAGCAATGAATAAATCCTCAGTGGCTAGAGAGGAAATAAATAGCAACCAGATACTTGGGAACAAGAAAAAGGGACTTGGATATGTTCCTGAGAAATCCTCACAAGGTCAGTCTCATGTTGCTTCAGGGAGCAACACTGAGAGGGTATTTGTTCAGACAGGCCAGAGTGCACCTAAGGTTGTGCTCCAGGCCCGTCAAACTGATAAGGGCAAGGAAACCGTTGACACAGTCAGGGTTGCTCCTAAGGTAGCTAAGCCAAAACCCAAGGGAAAGGCAAAGCAACCTGCGGAAGCCCCTGAGAGCTCAGGCCAGGGAAAACCTCAGCGAAAGCAGAGAAAGACTCAGGCCAAGAGTCCTCAGACTGGTCAGCGAGGGTACCATCATGCTTGGCAATACCATCAGGGAAGGCCAAATATGATGACACCCCCGTGGTTTTGGCATCCTGAGGCCTTTAACTGTTTTCCTTTCCCTCACTTGCCTAGGGGGAATAGAAATCAGGGCCCTTATCAAAAACAAGGCCCAAGACCTGCTGCACCAAGACCTAGGAAGAACAGGAGGCCAGCCCAAAAGGCATCCACTCAGGCTCCTGCGAAGCCTAAGTCTAGCACCCATACACCATCTTCCTCTCAGGCTAAGAAGAAGAAAGTTGTGTATGTCGATATTTCAGGGAGACAGATTCACCACTCTGAGGCAATCAGGGTTGTGAAGCAAGTCTGGATCCCGAAAGGTACAGCTGACACAATAGGACCCAACACCCAATGGGTACCTAAAGCCTGATTTGCTTACAGGCGGCTGTGGATCACAACAAGAGGAGAGAAGACTCAATCAAAGCTGTTTGGTACCTAGACAGTGGTTGCTCAAGGCACATGACTGGAATGAAGAGTCTTCTCCAAGAGTATCAGGCTAAAGATGGTCCACAGGTAACCTTTGGTGATAACTCAAAAGGTGTTACTAAGGGTTTTGGTGTTCTAATTATAGGTACAGTAAGAGTGGAAAATGTGTCCTTTGTGGAAGGACTGAAGCATAACCTGCTGTCAGTAAGTCAATTCTGTGACAAAGGGTTCAGTGTTGAGTTCTCATCGAATAAATGTTCAGTCAAGGACAAATCAACACAAGTGCTTCTATCAGGTATAAGGAAAGGTAACGTTTATCTCGCTGATTGGAGCAGCACTATTCCTAATACTTGTCTTGTTGCTAAAAGCTCTCTAGAGCTCAGTTGGTTATGGCATAAAAGATTAAGCCACCTGAACTTCAAGATTCTTAACAAAATTTCTAGACAATCACTTGTTGATGGTCTCCCTAATGAAGTTTTTAGCAAAGATCACGTGTGCAAAGCCTGTCAGGAAGGGAAGCAAGTCAGAGCGTCATTCAAAGAAAAGGCTTCTTACTCCACTAACAGGATACTTCAGCTTCTGCACATGGATCTATTTGGTCCCATAACACCTGTGAGTATGAATGGTAGAAAATATACCCTTGTGGTTATTGATGATTATTCTAGATATACTTGGGTTATTTTCCTGTTAAATAAGAAGGAAACACAGGTGAAGCTTCCAGAGTTGCTCAGAAGACTCAGCAATGAGAAAAATCAGTCCATTACCAAGATCAGATCTGACAAGGGCACTGAGTTTATAAATTCATATATTTCTGACTTTTGTAATGAACTTGGTATAGCTCATGAGACTTCTGCAGCTAGAACCCCACAACAGAATGGTGTCGCTGAAAGGAGGAATCGGACACTGAAGGAAGCTGCAAGGACCATGCTGGCTGAGTCAGGATTGCCCAAGAAGTTTTGGGCTGAGGCAATCAACACTGCATGCTACACTCAGAACAGATCCATGCTGAACAAGCAACATGCTCAGACCCCATATGAGACATGGAACAAAAGAAAACCTCGTATTTCTTACTTTCATGTGTTTGGTTGTAAGTGCTTCATCCTCAACAATGGGAAGACCCAGTTGAAAGCTTTTGATAGCAAATCTGATGAAGGAATATTCTTGGGATATTCTGAAATTAGCAAAGCCTTCAGGGTTTACAATTGTAGGACCCTTGTTGTGGAAGAATCACCACATGTTGTCTTTGATGAATCTGCTAATGAGTCTAGGACAAAGGTGCTGAATCCTGACACTGAGGAGGTCACGAGGAGTGTGACAAGGCTGAGCTTGAAGAGTCAACCTGATTCCAAGATCAAGACTGTGCCAATTCCCAGATGGGATGATGATGACGATCAGGATGATGAACCAAGTGCCACTCCTAAACCCAGCACATCAGGGATGGTTGAGCCTCAGACAGAGGAACAGGCTCAACCTGAGGTAAGTACCGTCTATGAAGATGCTGTTGCAGCTGAGACGGCTCCTGAGTCACCTCATCAAGGGGGAATCAATGTCCCTGACATTGAGCTTGTTAATCCCTTCGGCATAGACTCAGGATCATCCCCTTCTGTTCAATTTCCTGAATTTTATGAGCATATAGACACTAACATTGCAGGTACTTCAGGAACAACTCCTGGCAAAAGAACATGGTTAGAAGATCATCCCATTGATCAAATTATTGGTGATCCAACTGAGGGAGTCAGGACCAGACGGTTTCATGGTGAGAGTGCATTGTTCTGTTGCTTTCTCTCTGAGCAAGAGCCTCAGAACATTGAAGAAGCTCTCACTGACTCGAACTGGATCATTGCCATGCAAGAGGAGTTGAATCAGTTCACAAGGAATCAGGTTTGGGAACTGGTAGATAGACCTAGGCATCAAGGTGTGATTGGTACCAAGTGGGTCTTTAAGAACAAGAAGGATGAGAATGGTGTTGTGGTAAGGAACAAGGCTAGACTGGTTGCAAAAGGGTATTGTCAGTCTGAAGGAATAGACTATGATGAGACTTTTGCTCCAGTGGCTAGATTGGAAGCTATCAGGTTGTTCCTTGCCTATGCGACATATAAGAAGTTCAAGGTGTATCAAATGGATGTCAAGAGTGCATTCCTGAATGGTGTACTCAATGAAGAGGTATATGTTGAACAACCTCCCGGGTTTGAGGTTGGAGATAGAGTATACCATTTGAATAAAGCACTCTATGGACTTAAGCAAGCACCAAGAGCTTGGTATGATACCCTCTCTCAATTCCTGACTGATCATGGGTTCAAGAAGGGAACAGTGGATAGGACTTTGTTCAGGATCACTGAAGGTGATGACATTCTCCTGGTCCAAATTTATGTGGATGACATAATATTTGGATCACCAAATCAGCAGTTATGTGAGAAATTCTCTAAACTGATGACTGGTAAATTTGAGATGTCAATGATGGGAGAGATGAACTTTTTCTTAGGATTGCAGGTCAAGCAGACTGATCAAGGTATATTCATTAATCAGGCCAAGTATACAAGAGACTTGATTCATAAGTTTGGTGTTCAAAACAGCAATCCAGCCAGGATCCCAATGAACACCAATTGGAAGATGGATCCTGACACTGAAGGGACTTCAGTAAATCAGACTGAGTATCGTGGGCTGATAGGTTCTTTACTGTACCTGACTGCAAGTAGGCCTGACATTACGTTTGCAGTTGGTGTGTGTGCTAGGTATCAGTCTGATCCCAAGAGAAGTCATTTGGAGGCTGCTAAGAGGATACTTAAGTATTTGAAAAGGACAGTTAATATGGGACTATGGTATCCTTCAGATGACAACCTTGAACTGACAGGGTATTCAGATGCAGATTATGGAGGTTGTAGGATTGATAGGAAATCAACCTCAGGGACATGTCAGTTTTTGGGAAGTAAGTTGATCTCGTGGTTTAGTAAGAAGCAGAATTCAGTGGCAACATCCACAACTGAGGCTGAGTATATGGCTGCAGGGAGTTGTTGTGCTCAGATCCTATGGTTGAGGCAACAGTTGAGGGACTACCAAGTATTTGCTAATCAGGTTCCAATCTATTGTGATAACAATAGTGCAATAGCAATCACTCAGAACCCAGTGCTTCACACAAGGTGCAAGCATGTGGATATTAGACACCACTTCATTCGAGATCATGTGGAAAAGAAAGATATTAGGATGGAAAAGATTCACACTGATAGGCAAAGAGCTGACATCTTGACTAAACCCTTGGCTGAAGCAAGGTTTATGGAACTATCAGTGGAATTGGGACTTTTAGATCCGGGAGAGCAGTCAGTGTAGGGTTCTAAGGGAACTCAGGCCAGACTCGACTCAGCGAGGTATCAGGGTGCTACAATGTCTCCCTGACAGGTATGGGTTCTAACCTGACTCTTGTGAATCTCAAGCGTCTCCCTGAGTCATTCGTCCTGAAAATCTTTATTAAATGCATTCCGTTATCATTAAAAGCGCGCCTTTTTATATTTAAACCCACGCGCACGGAGCATTTAATGTCAAAGTTACTTTTTCATATACGTGTCCGTGTTATACGGAATGTGACTGACTTGGGGTTTCAATTAAAACTGAGATTAATCCTGGCCTCTCATTTCAAAACCTTTCGAATTCAGGAATCAATCTCAACCCCACGTTTGAGTAACTGACTTAGTCTTATCAATCAAGGGTGTCATTTGAGGTCTTTACGCAAACACAACGCACAATTTGCACACTGAGTTTTCTCTCGCTCAAACACAGAATTTCTAAAACCTCTTTCTCAAAACACAATGGCATTCCTTGATTCCGACTGGACAACCGACAAGATCGTCGATGTTGTTGAGAAGAGGCTGGTACACATGGAGCAAGTCATCTCCATGGAAGGTATCTGTCTAACGGTTAAGGAAATCAAACCCGTTTTTAAATGGATTTCCGACGCCGGGTTGGAAACATACTTCACCACCCGCCCCTCTTCTGTGCTCCCAAGAACCGTGGTGGAAGCTTATCTGAACATGTTCTTGCGGAAGGGTGAAGTCTGCACCAAGGTGACTGCGCTAAAGCCGACGGGGGAAAAGAATAGCGACGGAGAGCCTCTCTACGACTCGGAGGTGGTCACCATTGATCTCAGGCAGGCGGTGAGGGAAGTCTTCAAGCTGCCATCCTCTGGCATCAACCCCAGGACTTACAAGGAAAACTCGGAGGGAGAATTCCTTGGGAAATGGACCAAGTCAGGGTCTTCGGAGTTCAGGGCCCGTCAGAACAAGAGCACTCTGAAGCCGGAGTACAGGGCTCTGGTGGACTTGGTGTCCAAGATGGTGATGGGAGCAACTGGCTCTCATGAGCAGTTGAGTCTGCCCAAGTTGAGGCTCATGGGAGCAATCGCTGATGGAGTGGAAGCGAACTGGGAGCAGTTCTTCCTCGATCAACTCCATCAGGCGGGATTGGACAAGATCACGCGTGACGAGGAGAAAAAGCACATATCTGTCAGTGCCATCTTGCCATTTGGCACAAGATTGTCCATGCTGATTGCTCATGCGTGCCATGGGTACACTTTTGACTTTGAGGACAACCTTTCCTCAAAGAAGGTCATGTTTTCTTCACTGAGTGACACCTATTCAGTGCTAGGGCTGACTGATCCCAATGCGAAAGCAAAGGGTCAGGCCAGAAAGCCAGCTGGGACGGCCAAGAGAGTGGCAACCAGCCTCATTGAAAAGGTGGATGAGCTCCTTGAGAGGAGTAAGGAGGCTGAGAAGGCTGTTGCTGAGGAGGTGGAGCATCCTGATGTGGGCGCGGCTGAGAAGAAGGAGAGGAGGGTGAAAATCGTGCTGTCAGGGAAGAGCACGAAAACAGGGACTGAGTCAGATCCCAAGAAGGCCGGGACTGAGGCTGAGGGAACTGATGATGACGTCAGTTTAGAGGGCGCTCAGGGAAAGAGGCCCCTGAAGAGACTTAGGAGGGGAGTAAAGAAGTCTCCTGCTAAGAAACTCCCTGAATTGAGTGAGAGGGAGAAGTCAAGCTCTCCGGGAGCCTCTGACTTAGAGGAGGTGAGAAAGACTGTCGAGACGGCTGAGTCATTGCAGCCTGAGACAGCATCCACACAAACACCCCCACATCCTGAAACCCAAACACCTTCCATCCCTGACCCCGCACCTCAAACTTCCCAACTCCCCCAACCTTCAGAGCCAAATTACCCTACTGAGTCAGTGCCATCAACCTCACTTACAATTGAGCCTGACCAGTTAGCCGAACCAAACCTTCCCAACCCTTCAGATTTTCCCTCATACCCCAACCCCAAAGACTGCCCCAAATCTATTTCAACTGAAGAGGATGTGTTCCTTGAAATAGAGGAGGAGGAGCTGGATGAGCACATGGCGGGAGGTATACTGGAGAATACACTCAGGGGGAATGCCACGGAGTGGGCAGGGAAGTGCTGGCCTGGGCTGTACAAATACACTGAATTGCTGGCATATGTGGTGGAGCTCAAAGTTTGGTTGGACTTTAAACAATCAAACATGCAGGAGCAACATATGCTAGTAGACGCACGCGGCTGGGAACATTGGGAGACGGAGGAGGCCAAGATTTGCTCATTCTTTGGCCTGACAAGCTGGCTTCAACTTTTGAACTTCGACAACCTGAAGAAGCTTGTGGCTGAAATGATGGCCAAGAGCAAGGCTGATCTTCTCTCCGTTGAAGAGAGGGAGGATGATGAGGAGGATGATGACGCTCAAGGTGGAGCTGTGGAAAAGGCAGTAGAAGAGACTGCAAGGGAAGTAGATGAGATGAACTCTGAGCCTCAGGCTCAGGGGGAAGGTGACAAGAACACTGGTGCCAAGGGTGGACCAGTGGCTGAGGATGTCGTGAACATCTCAGCTGCCAATGAGACATCTGTCGATGAAGGGATTCCCTACCCTGAGACACGAGAGGATGATGTTGAGGCATTCAAGAAGACTCTCAGTTCCGAAGGACAAGTTCCTAAGGTTCAAGTTAGCTTAGCTGAGCCTGAGGAGGCGGCTATGACTACTTCACAACTGCCTTCAGTGTACCTTGAAGAAGGGACTGATGCTGCAGGGGCTGACAAGGGAAAGCAGCCAATCACTGATGAGGCCGCTGATGATGAAGATGTGGTCATAACCGGGGTCGGCCGTGCTGAGTTTACAAGCATAGTGGAGGTCAAACAGGAGAAAACCTCGGAAAATCTAGCTGAACTTCAGGAGGAAGTAATGAGGCTACGTGCTGAAAAAGATGAAGACTCCAAAGCCCTGGCAAAACACATCAGGTGGACAAAGTCAGCTTACAACACCCTTGCCAACAGGGAGCTGATCTTGTTAAAGCGCACAATGACTGACACGGCCAAGTCAGTGAAGAATGAGAGGAAGCGCACAAAGAAGATGCTCAGGGACACTCTCAAGAAACTTGAAGAAAGAGATGCGATCAGGGACGAAAAGATGAATCAGGCAGTGGACAGGCTTGCAGTTCAGACTGGAGCTATTGTCACTCAGGCCTTGGAGGACTCAGCGTCCAAGTTGGAGCTGGAGTCAGGGAAGCTGGATCGCACATCTCAATCAGTGGCGGACATCTTGGCTAAAGCCACTGAGGAGTCTGTGAAGATACTGACTGAGGTTAGCAGAGTCAGCGGTGAGTCCTCGAAGGTGGAAGAAAGGATCACCAAGGCTGAACAAAGTCTCCAACTCTCTATGGAGGTCTTTGAGAAGAAAGTCAATGCTGCCATCAGTTCCGTATCCTTTGCAGGGACTGGGATTTCAATGGGAGTTGAGTTATTGAAGGAGGGAATCAATGATGTCCATTCCCTAGCTTCCTTCGTAATCAACAGCGGATCTGACGCATTCCCATCTGAGGCCAATGATGATGCCAAAAAGGGGGAAAAGAAGAAGAAAAGATCCCGCCCTGAGGCATCTGAGGCAGTTAGTCAAGGAGAAACCGTCCTAGCTGATCCTGAAGCCAATCCTGATGGAAATATTCTAAGGATAAGGAAGTCAGCTAGGTTAGCGGCAGTAGAGAAGGAAGGAGAACAATTAGTTGCCAAGCTGAGGGAGGAGGCAACAAAGGCAAAGGCTAATGAACCTTCAAAGCAACAACCTGAGCCAGTCCAAAGATCATCACCCATGAGCTCAAGGAAGAATCCCATCACTTACTCAGGTGAGTTAGTTGCGGAGCTATGTGCTGAAGCATGGGGAGATCAACCTGAAAAGACTGAGGCTATGCGCAGAGCTGAAATTGCTCAGAAGGAGAAGATGCGCATTTTGGAGAAGAAGGTTGAAAAGCTGACGGATATCACTGAGCTTCAACAACGTGAACTAGATGATGCAGTGATCAGCTTGCTAAGGAGGAAGAAGGCGAAGCCTGAGCCAAGGAAGTACAGAAAGAAGCCAACAGTTAGGAAGGCAACAATTCTTCAAGTCAGTAGGCCAGAATCAGGAGCAAGGGAAGCTTTTGTTGATGAGTTCGTCTCAGAGACTTTAAAGGAGTTTTGGACTGATGCAAGGGATGAATTTGTCAGGCTATGGTTTGTTGTGAAGAAGTGGGGCGACACTGACGATATTGATGCCCACTTCACTGACTATATGATGGACAATCATCCTGAGCTATTTCAGAAGATCTTGGAGGAGGCTGAGGCAGCTAAAGTCCAAGTGAAGGCTCCTGAGTTCATCATTCGAGCTCCTCCCTTGATTCCTGGAACTCTAAAGCATGACACTAAGGCCATAATGATGGAAGTCTTGAAGATAGCTAGAACTGAAGGATATGTGAACCAACCTGGAAGACTTGACGAGCTAAAGGCAAGAGTTTATGCAGGATATGGACTCAAGCCTGAAATGAGATTAGTCTAGGTGTTCACAGGCTTCTTTGTAATAGATTAGATTCATTGTAATCGTTTCCACATCTATCAATGAAATCTATTACTTTTGCCCACAGACAAAAACTCATTGTCTTTTTGGCTTGTTTAAATTCTGTACTTTATCAAGAATTGCTCTAACACTGTCTTATCTTATAGATAGGACTGTCCTATTTCCTCTAAGTGTTTTGAGGATCTTTTCAGTGTTTTGGCATCATCAAAAAGGGGGAAATTGTTGGGACATTGTCAGTTTTGATTTAGATCCCAAAAGCCCCTGAAAAGATGATTGCCTTAATCTGTCTTTGTCAGGCTAGTCTTGGTTAGGATTAGTACTTAGTCATTTTACACTTCACAGGTACTCAGTGAGAGGAGAACTCACTGGAGACAATCAAGACTCAGAGCCTGAAGACGAAGTGCACCATCCTGAACTTATGGCAGTCTTCTAAGCTGGCTGAGTAAGTGTCAGTGATGAAGAGTATGACCCTGAGGTCATTACTAACTCAGTCCTGAAGGGAACAGGTTGTCACTGAGTAAATGGGAAGACTTGGAGTAGAGCCAAGCAATGCAAAAGGAATTTCAGCGTCAGGACAAGACCGGTGAGCTCAAGACAAAATGAACTTAATAAGACAAGCCTGAAGCTCTGGAATAAGTTCTGACATTCTCACCAACCTGATGACGTGGACCAATCCGAGGAGGACACGCACGTACGGAACCTGACACATAGACTGAATTCAGACTGCATATTCAACGGGCAAGCATTTAATGTGCATTAAATGCAAATACCAAATCCATGCAAAGGCGGCTGCTGCATAGAGATATGTCCGTTTGAAGCCCCTCTACATAGATGGCTAGAAGGCTATCTCTCCAACGGATAGTTTTTCAAACCACCTATAAATACAGAAGGCCTTGAACCCATTCAAGGTCACGGGAAATTTCCAAGCCAGAAATTACTCAAAACTCTCAAGCAATCAAAGCATTCAGCCTTTAAGAGAAACACTCGAAACCTCCTAAATTTCCCAAGTGTTTCTTAGCAACTGAGAGCTATTCTGTATTCCAAGAGCTAATTAGAATTATCTTAAGCTTAGAGAGATTATCCAATCCTTAGCACAGCTTTGCCTTGTAAGGATAATCTCAACTTAGTTGGAATCCAAACTGAAACCAAAACCCTAAGTTAGGCTTGTTGGGAGTAAGTCGTTAGTGTGATAGTAAGAGGAGTTTGTATAGATCAGTGAGGTAACTGGTCTTGGTGCACCTTGGCACGTTAAAAACAAGAATCCTGAGATAGTGGATTTCCTGTTAAGTCAGGCCGTGGACGTAGGAGCTTGAGACTCTGAACCACGTTAAACTCCTTGTGTTCTTACTGCTTTGACATTGTGCATACCTGCCATATTACTTGTTCATTCATTGCATTCAAGCTTATCAGGTCTGAATCAATCAACCTGACCTTCAAAAGAACACTGCCCTACTAAACACTTCTAAGTTTTGAGTAAAACAAGTTTTCAGAAAGCAAACTAAACAGGACTTTAAACTATCAGGGCTCAAACATTTCCGCACTGAACTTGAACTGATAGTTAGCCAACTGACCCGCACCAAGTGTAGTCAGTGGGTGTATTATCAGCTCCTAGTTCTTTACCACTCTGAGTGAAGGGGACTCAGTCAGTTTAAGTTTAAAAAATCGGTATACGTGTATTCCCCCCCCCCATACACGTATTCCTCAGTCTTGTACCGGGACCAACAACTGGTATCAGAGCCACGGTTTCGGGCTCTGATCTTTAAATTGAAATTTAAATTGTTAAACATTAAATTGAAATTGGATAGTAGAATTGCTAGATCTTTTTTGCAGGTATCCAATTGTCATGGTTTTAATGTTGTTAATTTCATGCGTGTGAATTAATTGGTTTTTAATTCGATTCGTTCGAATTTGTTTTTCTCGTGAGAAAATCCACGAGTAGATTAGTTGTTTTTATTTTGATTCGATCATTGTAATAGACTAGTCTAGATCTAGTATTTTTTTTTTTGGAAAAATAAATTGTAACCGGATCGTGACGAAGAACGAAGAATTAAAAACGGCATACCCGGACGACGCATACAAGCGTGGCGCGTGTATGGACGAAAAATCATGCAAGGGGTGAAGAAAATGAGGACGAACGGCGAAAACCGGCGCACGGGGTGCACGGCGCACGACCCGCGCGCGACGGGAGGCCAGCGCGCACGCCTCAGGCTCGGCTGCAGCGCCTCGGGGCGCTCCGTGCAGCGCTTCGGCGCCTCGGCTGCAGCGCCTCGGGGCACCTCGTGCAGCGCCTCGGCGCCTCTGGCCGGCGCTTCAGCGCCTCGGCCCTTCTGGCCGAGAGGCGCGCGGGCCCACTCCGTGGGCCGACGCGCGCCGTATCTCAGGCCGTGGAATTTTTTTAGGTTCCGTTTTCTTTCGTGTGATTTTTAACGTCGTCCCGAACCCCAAACGATGCTGTTTTTGATGAAGTGTTGCTGTTCAAGTGGGAGCGTGTCGAGACGAACGACGGAAAGCAACGAGGACGATTTTTCGCATCAAGACGTGAAGAAATTAAACCGTGACAATTGGAATTGAGTGCTCCAATGTGTTTAATTTTGTTTTGATGGATGTTTTATTTCGTGCACTTATTGTTATTTGTTAATATGTGTTTGCATGAATTTAATTGTCCAAGAAAAACCTTACTTTCGAAAATTACTAAGTATGTTTATTTAATCGCAATTTTATTCCGGATATTAAAATTGGATTAATTTGGCCTCCATAATTATTTATTTGTGAAGTTCTTTTGGAATACATTTCCCCCTCGGATCGGCCAAAAGAACGGATTTCACATGAATAAATTCCGAAAGGATGATTGTGGATTATTACTAGTGGCGGTATTGACCCTCACCCCGAGTGGCTTGCTCAAAGCGAAATAATAATCCTGTATTTAATTATGGTTATTACTTAGGCATAGGAAATTGATATTAACTTACTCCCCTCGGAGTCCCTGTCAGTTTCTATGTGGTCAAAGTGGGAGCCAACTATTAATTTTGAATTAAGGATTTGTAACTTTTAAGTTTGTGATCCGCTTGAATGTATTTAAATGTATATACCACCCCTCGTGGCGCATTTAAATTGTTTCGAGATGTTGGCTGATGCATGATTATATTGTTTTGAGGTTTCAATATAATTGATGTGATCGAATTATGTGATAATTTCGTATTTTTCTAGATATTGATATGAAAGTATGTTTTATTCTCATTTCATCATGTCGCAACCTTTTTTTTTATCAGAATCATGTCGCAACCTTTTAATCCACTGTTTAATATACTCAAAGTTAATAAACTTTTTGGAGAGAATTATATCGATTGGAAATGTTTTTTAAATTTTGTCCTTACTGCACGAAAACACAATTGGGTTATTTACGTTAATATACCCGGCAAGCCTTATGATAAGTCAAGCAAAGGGAAAAGGCAGTTTATGATTGGAAGCGTGACAATGAACACATAAAGTGCATCATCTTGACATCTCTGTCTGAGGATTTGAGGCGCGTTCATGGAGACATTGTATCCGCTGTTGAAATCATGGAACACCTTGAAGAGATGTTTTAACATCAGAATCCCATGACTAATCAGTTCACCAAACATGACTCGGTCAAGTTGGAAATGGTGGAAGGAACGCCCGTGAGGGAGCACGTTCTTGAGATAATGGTATATCTTAACAAGTTGGAAGTACTTGGTGCGGATTTTGATTGATTTCTTATACCATTCTCTACCGAGAAGCTTTGAGTAGTTTCATCTGAACTGTCAGGTGAATGAACGGACAAGTCGTTTGCCCGAGCTCTTGCAAGCTTTAGTTTCGGTGGAGGTGATAATGGAGCACCAGTCTAGTGCTATGGTGGCTAATGGTTCGTCTACCTCTTTTTGGTCCCAAGGGAGGGAAAAAGAGGAAGAGAACCAAAGGCCGGATCCAAGCAAATCCAATTGTTGCGAAAGGCAAATGCAAAGGCTAGCATCGAAGGGGAAGTGTTTTAGTTGCGGTGAGAGAGGACAATGGAGGTCTGCCTGTTCCAAGCCTAAGAGGCTAGGAAAGTTAGGTAATTCACACACCTTAGTCGTCAAAACTTGTGAAGTGGTGTATGCTGTCTATTCGTGGATAGTGGATACGAGAGCTACTGATCACATTTATTTCATGGGTTTAAGCTAACCCGACGACTTAACGGAAGTGAGATCCCCATCACATCGGGCAATGCTACGAGAGTGGCAGCTGAAGCAGTGGGAGAAGTGTGTCTATCTTGTGAAGGTAGAGTTATGGTCTTGAGAGACGTTCCTCATGTTCCTAGTTTAGAAAGAACTCAACCTTCAGTTTCTAAACTGTTTGAATAGATACTCAGTTTCTTTTAATAAGGATGTTATTATTTCTTGAAACGATGAGTTTATCCGTTCCGGAACTTCAATGAATGATCTTTATACCATTTTTGGGCACACCACTCACAAAATTGAATCTAATAACACATCAATTATTTCGAGTAATAAAAAAAAGCGTTCTTCGGAGATGAACGAAACACTTCTATGGCATCTTAGACTAGGTCATATTAATCTAAAGCGGATAGAGAGATTGGTAAAAGACGGATCCTTGGAATCATTCCAAGTCGAACCATTTCCAACTTGTGAATCCTGTTTAGAGGGTAAAATGACCAAGAGGGCATTTGGAGCCAAGGGGAATAGAACCACGGAAGTGTTAGAACTCGTTCATACCGATATGTGTGGTTCAATGACGATCATAGCAAGAAGGGGTATGAGTAAATTGTCTTTTTCAATGATTACTCGAGATATGGATACATCTACCTTATGATGCATAGGGAAAGAAGTATCAAGTTTCTACGATTTGATCGTAGAGGCGAATACCTTAGCAATGAATTCTTGAACTAGCTATCAGACGAAGGGATTGTATCCCTGTTGCCCGCAACAGGAACCCCTAAATAGAATGGTGTGGCGGAACGAAGGAGCCAGACTCTTTTAGAAATAGTCAGATCCATGATGAGTTATTCGGATTTACCCAAGTCATTTTGGGGTAACGCCTTGGAAACAACGACTTACATTCTAAACTTGGTGCCATCCAAATCGGTTCCTAAAACCCAATGGAATTGTGGACCGGGCGCAAGCCCAGTCTAAGACACTTGCGAATTTGGGGTTGTCCGGCATACGTGCTAGACAAGGAAGCCGGTAAATTGGATCCACGTTCGGAATTAAGGTTGTTTATAGGATATCCCATGGAAACGAAAGGGTGTATGTTCTATAGTCTCAAGGATTAAAAGACCGTGATTAGTTCGCACTTTAAATTCTTGGAGGAAGACTATATGAACAAAAGAAAGCCCAGAAGTGAGATTACCTTAGACAAGTTAAGAGGGCAAACTCCTATACCAAGTATACAAGATGATATACCACACGTCACACCTTCACAACTGGAACCCCGTCGTAGTGGGAGGATTGCAAGGCAAACCGAGAGATTCATGGGAATTGGAGAATCTTCGGATTTGATTCCCGGCGATGAATCAGACCCATGGACGTACGACGAGGTAATCCAAGATAAAGACGCGGAGGCGTGGCAAACCGCAATGGAAACCGAGGTGGGTTCGATGGGTCATAATCAAGTGTGGGAGTTGGTCGAACCACCCAGTGGGGTAGAACCCATTGGATGCAAGTGGGTGTACAAGAGGAAAAGAGGACCGGACGGAAGGGTAGAGACCTTCAAAGCGAGGCTTGTGGCTAAAGGATATAATCAAAGGATCGATTATGAGGAAACCTTTTCGCCTGTAGCTATGCTTAAGTTCATCCGTATTCTCTTGTCGATCGCTGCGCACCTAGATTACGAGATCTGGCAAATGGATGTCAAGATAGCTTTCCTTAACGGAAGTCTTGACGGTATCTATATGCAACAGCCCAAAGGTTTTATTGAAAAAGGCCAAGAACACCTAGTTTACAAGCTTAAAAGATCCATTTATGGACTTAAGCAAGCATCGCGTACTTGGAACCAGTGTTTTGATCAAGTGATTAAGTCTTATGTGTTTGATCAAAACGAGTTCGAAAGTTGTGTGTATAAGAAGCGTGACGGAACTGCGGTGGTATTCTTAGTATTACACGTAGACGATATTCTGCTCATTGGAAACAATGTAAAGGTATTGTCAGACGTAAGGGTATGGCTGTCAAATCAGTTTATATGAAGGACTTAGGAAAGGCCGGTCACATCCTTGGGATCAAGATCACTCGAGATCGCAAGAGAAGGATGTTGGGCTTATCGCAAGTTTCATATAATGACACTGTTTTGAAGCGATACAACATGCAAGATTCCAAGAAAGGTTTTGTACCTTTAGGCACGGAATCCATCTATCAAAAGAAAGAGGCCCTAAGACGCATATGGAGATAGATGACATGAAAGACGTTCCGTACGTTTCGGACATAGGAAGTCTTATGTATGCAATGTTGTGTACGAGACCAGATATCTGCTTTGTCGTGGGCATAATGGCAAGATATCAAAGTAACCCCGGGAAAGCACATTAGATTGCAATTAAATGCGTTCTTTAGTTTCTGAAAAGAACTTGGTATGGAATGCTGATTTAACAATCAGACAATCTAATTCCCATGGGATACACGGACTCAAATTTCCAATCAGACATAGATTCCAAAATAACTACCTCGGGTAGTGTGTTTTGCATGGGAGAAGGAGCCATGACATGGAGAAGCGATTTGCAGAAATGCATCGCCGATTCGACCATGAAAGCCGAATAAGTAACTGCTTGTGAAGCAGCGAAAGAAGCGGTTTGGCTCAAGTACTTCTTAGTGGACTTGGACGTTGTTCCAAATTTGCCCATCATAATCACTGTCCATTGTGATAATGTCGGAGCAGTTGCAAATTCAAGGGAACCGAGAGCCCACAAGGCCAGCAAACACATTGAAAGAAAACACCATCTTATACGAGAAATCGTTAAGAGAGGAGATAAAGAGGTGGCAAAGATAAATGTCGGAGGACAACCTAGTACATCCATTCACAAAGGGTCTGCCTCAGAGTACATTCGAGAGACATGTGGATGGAATGGGAGTCAAGACTATTGCCAATCTGCTTTAAGTATAAGTGGGAGGAATTATTAGGTTAGTGTAGGTTGACATGAGATGTCACGTAGAGCTACTACACTAAGACATGCGTGATGTATACTAAAAGCAGACTTTAAGTATAAGTGGGAGATTGTTGGAGTTATACGTGAAAGTATGCTTTTACTTTGTATAACTCGTGTATCAAACACTCGTTTTATATTGCAAACCGTTCAATATATAGTACATGTTACATTGTAGTTAATGTGGTGATACCCGATCACGGAAGACAACATTAACAGTTTACTTGTAACTAAACGTACAATTTCACGACCCAGGTGGAATTGAACAATCCGCCGTGAAAGGTTGATGTGTAAGCTCAGATTGGTCTGTCTTGACTAAGAGATTGCACTAGCACATTTAGTATGTGTTGAAGAGGACCTACAGCGAGGATAAATTCTTCTGTTCTGAAAGGTGAAGAATTAGACCTCAGTGGTTGTTGATTTCTTAATCTCCGTCACTTAAATAGGACCGTGTGTGCTTAATAGTTACTGCTTTGATTCATGTTGGGTGAGAATCATTGTGACTTCGAACTTTGTGTCTTGGGCAGTAATATTAATCATACGACGGTTGCTAAGATTTAATACGGAGAAACGCGTGCGAGTACGGCTCGTGTGATTAGTCCCCTTGGTGGGCTCAGAAGTTTTATTGTACCAAATCTTGCAAGTGAAGAATCAGTTTTTTCGGTACGAATAATAATGTTGAGCTGTCTTTACTCCAAGGTGAAAGATGTTAATTAATTTAGAGCTATTCAGAAGCTTAATTAATTAATGGACTTGATAATCTTAAACGCGGGAAATAATAACCGGGAGCCCATATTATCGTAATATGGATTAAGATGGATAGTGCAATATTAATTTATTAGTGGTAATAATTAATATTAATGGGCTGAATTATATTGAGGCTCAATATTGAAATTCAGAAGTCCATTAGGAGGTCCAATCTTAATTCTCCTTAAAGGCCCCTCAAGTAGCCCATTAAGTAGCCCAATAATGATAAGGTGATTAAAATAAAAAGAAAATATATTGCTGATTTTTGTCTATTAATTTCGAAAATTAGGGATAAGGAAGATAAAAAGATTTTGTTGATCCTCTTGGAAATATATTATGGAAGATATGTATTCTTGGAATACAAGATTATCTCATATATTTAAGAAGATCCAAATCTTGGTTTTTCTTCATGAAATTTTCGAAAATTACCCAATAATAAGGAGTGTGAGATTTTTGTGGAATATTTTATTTTGGAGAAAAGAATATATGAGATATATTCAAGATTTCTTAGAGACTAAGAAAAGATTTTCTCCAAAGCCCATATTCACTGTAAAATTCGGCCACCTCCATATTATAAATAGGGGATGATTTTTTCATCCCCAAGTACATAATTCCATGTGTTGGAAAAATCAAGAGCATATATATTTTTTTTTTTCCTTAGTTTATTAAATTACTTGAAAGCATCTCCCACCGGTGATCAAGTGAGGTGAAAGGGAAATACTTGAGAAGGTTTTTGGGTCGATAGAGCGAGA
The DNA here is from genome assembly GCA_947034835.1 of Ballota nigra. Classification (NCBI taxonomy): domain Eukaryota; kingdom Viridiplantae; phylum Streptophyta; class Magnoliopsida; order Lamiales; family Lamiaceae; genus Ballota; species Ballota nigra. Next base: position 29,321,750 of record OX344730.1, read on the forward strand.
TCGTGATTGTCCCGTTTATCCAAAGGCCAATTCTACAAGAGGTATGTTAATCACATATTTACTTGTTTATTCCGCCATAGTTAATATGTGAATTAATTCAACATGCATGATGAAAATTTGTTGTTGGAATTATTATTTGAATGAATTAGGATTAATTCATGCTAGTAATAATTGTATTTAAATTCATATTTAAATTTCATTCCGAATAGATTCCGGGCACCCCTATTTTCCCAACATTAATTGTGGGTGTTGAAATTAATTTCTCGGAAATTAATTATTACAAATGCGTTCTACTCTCGGAGTAGATGAGAATGGTGTATTCATACTCACTAAACCGAATTTCGGTGAGTGAGAAAATTGAATCGGAAGTCGAAAAGGTTCAACACCTATTTTTGGGATTAAATGAAGGAATTAAATGAGTCATTTAATTCATCTCACATTGGAATTTTAGAATACTAATATACATGATATTAGTATGGGAATAATGAAGTATAATAAATTATAGTTGATTGCTAGTCAATCAAAGTTGTCACACGCGCGCGCCGCCGAGCCGCGCCCGAGCCCGTGGACTTGGACTTGGTCTTGGTCTTGGTTCTTAGCAATTGGACTTTGGGTCTTGGGCCCAGTGGGTATCTATTTGAAGAACAAAAATTAGGATATCAGGTCCACAGAGTTTGGGTCGATTCGGTTCAGAGATCCACCCGGTTAGAGAGGTCAACCGGATCGACAGATACTTCATAAGAGCACATAAATCACGTGTGCTAAATTCGTGGGACGTTACCAGCGTGATTTAAGGAAACGCGTTCTGGGTCAACTTTTGTTACAGACTTGCCACCAACGAAAACGCGTCCGCATTTAATATCCACACGGTTTTCCTTCTGCATTGAGTGGAGGTTCGCCTATAAATAGCGTCCTCATGCATTTTCCTGGCCACACATTCAGAAAAAAGATTCTTCTCCCTCATGTCTCTACATATAGAGTCTTAAGGACAGTCTAGTTCGAAGTGCTCATTCTGTTCGCCGGAACTCCAAGACCTGTGATGCTACACTCTTGGAGACGCCAGTGACGTTTTACCTTTGGGGGCAAACTTCCGAGACCGAAGAGCACTACCGGAGAAATTTTTGCCTTGCAGGAAGAGGTCTTCCTAGACTCGTCACTTGCTGCTGCTTTTCTTTTCCTTTCTGTGTAACCAGTTATATCGAGTTGTAATTTTTCATTTTTATTTATTTGAATTATTATTTCCGTAGTCACATAAATTTTCCAACATTATTATTATTATTATTATCTATATCTATATCTATATCTATAATATACTTAAATTGTAAATTATTTTTAAACCTTTCTACCACTCTCTTTATTAATTTGTTCATTTTTACCCTTACATTCATCTAACTTCTCCCCTCTCGGCGTCGTTTAATTTATTCTTCTCTGCCTCTCCATCCTCCCCATCACGGCCACCAGAAGCTAGGGAAGGTTTGGCGTTTCGACATCCATTTTCTCCACTCGATCGAACCTGTGTCGAAGAGGGAAAGGACATGAGAAATATTGATCCGTGTAGCCCGCCAAGTCGATGACAACTGCAACACGAAGACTGTCGCAGCGGCTGCAATGCGCTAAGGCAAAACAAATCAACCAGTCGGAGTAGTGCAGATACTGATGAGATTAATTAGGATAGCAGTGTTTTGGACCTTTGGTACTTCACCTCCAAATTCACTAGGTGATCGCCTACTCAATCCACATCTCAGATCTCCAATTTTTTCATAAAACAGAAAAACCCTTGGTCTTTACTTCTGTTTAATTTTATTGTGGTATATTATATGGATATGTATTACAGACTTGTGCTTGATCGTAATTTTTTTATTGATTGTGTTTGATCGTATTAGAGACATAAAGATGGACACTTTTGACAAGGAGTTGGGAATAAATTGGATGTGAAAGCTAAAGTAATGCTTAAACACTTCCACTCTAAGGTAATTTTTTTTTAAATTTACGTAGTCTAGATTAAGAATGTCATGATTTAGACTTTTCAAAGAACACCCCCGTGCCTTATGCAGAAAACTCTATGAGAGCCGCCATAGTTAACCTTCAAGAAGCAGCAACCATCTTTTGCCATTACATGTAAGTGAGGTAAGTGTGTTATATTTCTTTGTGAAAATAGTGTCATTTTTTGTGAACTACATGTTGGTTGAGTGCGAGAATGAGACAAACTTTTGTGCAAACTAATTTTTTTTTTCATCCATTGATACAAATCTGCCCAACCTTTCGATTTGGAGGTAAGTTAGTTTTCAATTAGTTTGAACTGGGGTAGTTTATTGATGTTCTTTATTTTACAACAATTGACAGCCTTGAATAGTGAGAATCAAGCACTGAGTAGTGTGAGAAATAATCATTTAGCTCAGTAAAAGTGTCAAGATTCAGAGGTGCATCAATTAGATACGATCTGTTATACGAATCCTACAATAACTTATGTGTTATGAAATAATTACATTGAGTTTTGCTACCAACATTGTATGTCTTGTAGTGTTGGATGGCTTGGGTTTGTCTCTTGCACCCTTTTCCTTTTGACTATCTTATTGCTTGCAGCTTTAAAACAATCGCATCAAAGATAATATCTACATGAAACTTGTATGAAGTTTTTGTGTACTGTTGCTATTACAGACCGAAGATTATTATATAAAGTAAGATCTTTTAATAATTAGTTGACTAATTGAGGATGCTAAAGATTGAAGATTTCAGGAACTGGGGATAATTCATTGCTTAATGCAATAAGTTCTTATAAAAAAAAGTTCTCTTGATTTTGTCTTATATGTAAGCTTTGTAACTAGGACTTGCTGGTGGTCTGGGATATTCCTCATACTCCACTGTTTTTAATGTATGCTTTGTTTTCTAAACTTGTTCCGATCTCTCTGTCAATTTCATGGTTTCTAAGGTTTTCTCAACTTTATTTGGTATAGTTAGTTGAAGAAGAGTGCTTCCAGATAATTTTATTTTGTAGATTTTTAGAAGGCGGAACAAATTAATCTAGAGTGGGTTTTGATTTCTACAGGTTTTTAAAGATAGATTTCTACATAATTATGTCTACTGTTCCAACTTGCGAAGAGTAAGGATTTCCTCCTCTATAATTTCCCTAGCCAGACCTTTGTTTATTTAATACGCATATTATTTAGGAAATTTTTACTTATTTAATATTTAATGCCTAGATTTAGATTCTCTATTTCTTTTTCATACTTATATCCTCTAAAGCTCGAAGATTCAAATTAATTAAGTGGTGCTAATTGTAAGTGTTAAAAGAAGTATCTGAATTGTGCTTTTGATTGAGGAAATGGCCTGGGGTCTTTGCTAGATAAAAGCAGGTTCTATATATGACTGCATTTTGACATGACTACACAGAACAAGTAGTTGCGGAAGTATTTACAAATAGGGAGATGGTTAACAAAGTACAAAAACCAAGGACTTCAAATTTAGAAACATTTTACGTTTATAAAAATTATTGCAAAAAACTAATTTTAATGTTCTATAAGTATCTCATGAGATAAAAGAAGAGCAGATGTGGAGGCAGTACCATATTCTTCGATTTATCACACATGGTGTGTTTTGACTGTGGGAATTTTTAGCAATATCTAGCAGTAAGATATCCAATATTGGCATGTTTTCCCCAAATTTTTACAGATTCTCCTATTCTTAGTTAGGGAATGCAATAGTTTTATATATGGCCATGTTTAGTACCGTGATATTGTAGGCTTGATCCATATAATAGCTTTTTTGGCAGGTAAGGAAATGGTTCCTATGGTCTTTCTCACTCAAGGTTTGTTAGCATAATTAGCATAAGAGAAAATTGTTATTGCCCCCTCGAAATTTTGTGGTTTAGGAAATTCTTATTTAACTCTTACTCCCTTATTTGCAACGTGTTATTTGCTAGGGTCAGAAACTAGCAATATGCTTTCATTTGATTGTCAATATGCAATCATTCTTTTGCTACATAAATGAATTTTCACCAGGTATAAATATAAAAAGAATGAACCAAAAATTTGTTAATTAGCTAATTAATTACCTGAATAATGGAAGCCAAATGTTGTATATTACAAAGATGATCTCCAAGACATAGATTACTATGTAAACATTTCTCATGATAGCTCTTAATTAAGTGTTGATCGTTTGAGATAAGAATATATATATAGGGAAATTACTTCCTAGCTACAAGATTTTAAGTAAAATTCTTATAGGTTGGTCCATTTCCCTTTAAAACTCTCCATTGCACACACACACACACACACACACACACACACACACACACACACACACACACATATATATATATATATATATATATATATATATTTTTTTTTTAAAGTATTAAGGTTTGGTCCGAAAAGTCAAACATATTTTCCATGTGATATTTATAAAAATAGTGGTTGATATTAATTTTGAACTTCATCTCTTTTATCAATTTGCAACATCTATAAAAAAATATCATTGTACTTTATATTGTGAGTAATTGAACAATTGCAACTTAAATTCTATTTTTACGATATTTTTATATAGGGGGATAGAATGAGTTTTAACATATAATCTGTAAGTTAACATTTCATGCAATATGAAAAGGACACTTTAATATAACATTTTAACTGTGAAATTTAATTGTACTTCTACAACTATGCTTAAGAAAAAAAAATCATTGGATGTATTCTTTCTTAAAATTTCACTATCTATGTACTTTCAGTTGTAATTATACAGAAAATTATATTGTATTTTTTTACTAAAAACGTGCAACGCACGTGTTGATCAACTAGTTATTATAAAATAATACATAAATGGTGATAAAAAAATAAAAAAAATTAAAGTACTATAAAACGTCTCGTGACTAAAATATTTTCATGCATGTGGATGTTTGTATATTGTTTCACACAATCATATGGCCCTTTTGGAACATCACTAGGCCGATATTTTTAAGCTTTTATTAAAAATAATTTGTATACTTTATATGTTTTCCCGGTCAGTTGTTTAGGTTAGAAATGGAACCAAACTTTGTAAATAGATATAATAGATAATTTTAATTTTTGATAGATATAAGATACAATAATCCATAATAAAATACATAAATTTAACAACACAAAACATATATGTAACAATAAAAATATAAGTTTAACAAAAAGCGTTGCACTGTGTACCTCATCAAAAATTATTTTGGATATGTGTATCAATGAGAAAAAGAAAAAATAACTTATTAATTTTATACAATTTTTTCATTTCCCCAGTTATTTTTTATAAATTTTAATAGAGCTCGTACATCTGGCGAAGACTCAATTTCCATTCATGTGTGCACGATGCATTCGCACCCACATTCATTTGGAACTAAATTTGGTCCAAGCTATGCGCTCCTGCACAACTACCAATATTATCCAGCCCAGGCCAAGACCCAAATTTCAATTGTCAAGAATTAAGACCAATCCAAGTCCAAGTCCAAGTCCACGGACACACTATAGTTTGAGAATAAAAAATGTGTTATTGACGTTTCAACTTCGTATATTAATTTCTCACTCACCGAAATTCAGTTTTGAAATTTCAAAGGATCATCTACTCCGAGAGTAGATCGATCTTACGATGTTTAATTTTTCAAAAATTAAAATTTTTACCAATTATTTTACTTATCAAAAATAAGCATTACACAACTTCAATTAATGACAAATTAAATATTTAAACCAATTTCTCCAATATATAGTACAACTCCTATAAATAAATACTTCTCAGTATAAAAACTAACAAGTTTTTTCCTCCAGTTTTGCTACAAAAAGTGCTTTGAAATAAAATGTGGCCCTTCCGCATTCTTTTTGGGTCCAACAGTAAATCATTAAAAAATTAATTAAATTAATTGCATGTACATAAAAGTTTTTGCTAAGGAAAGATATTAATTATAAAATTCAGTTTCGAATTGGCTGATTCCACTTCTCTAATTTAGTTATTTTCCTATTTAAAAAAAATCAAAATTCAGTTACACACTGTTCAAACTTTAAAAGGGCTATTCAATTTGACGGGCTCAAGCCCATCAACAAGCGTAAATTGTGTGAAAGATGGGCTCTGATGACTATGAGCATGAAAGATGGGCTCTGATGATACACAATATGTGATAAGAGAAATTAATTTAACTTTTTTTCTTTTTAACAAGGCTTATTCTAAAATATTGGCTTATTGGAACATTTTCAAAGCCTAAAATTCAACGTATAAAAACACTATAAATATACTCAACTTTGTTAAAAGAATGATATGGAATAACTGATTGGTTACTATTTTGTATGGACAAAATATATTATGATATTGTAAAATTTATTTGCATTGTATTATTTTTAATGACATTAATTGTTTTATTAAGTATTAATATGATAATAATTTTATATAATAAAAATAATTGATATCATTTTGAATTTTGGTGTGAAACGGATCCACAATATTTTATCTACTAAATGGAGTGATACTAATTACTGGAGTACATCATATTTCCACAACTTTTTTAATAATTTTTGCGATTCAAGCTTTTTTAATTCATGTATAAATACTGGGAATAAAAAAACTACAAATTATATATTTCTATCGCACCAATAACAAAAACATGGTCAAATATCAAAAAAAAAAAAAAAAAAAACTCAAACTTCAAATCGACAGGAAGAAATCGATTTTAATTATACCATGCATAATATATCTATGTACAATTGAGCACTTAAAATTTAACAAATAAATTACAAAATCACATTAATTGTCACTAGCTTTTACACTCCTGGAGTACATAATTAAAGAAGTTGATATTTTGCAGACAAGCTGTACTTTTATGAATTTGATGCATTCATGTCACATCCCTAATCTAAATGGTCTATTATGGAGGTTAAATATTATAATCACATAGTCTATAATGGAGGTTAAATATTTTATTCACAAGATATATTATTTATCCGTGTTATTGTCCTTTTAGATTTGTCTATTTCGTATGGAACAACAGAGGGCATCGTATATTTCCTGACCACCACACTGTAGCTTAAGACACAACAATCACGTGCATTTTTGTTGTTTGACAAATTTAAATTGTTACCCCCTCATGTTAGGTTTAATGAATACAATGCAATGTAAAATAAAAATGAAACGAAAACAGCAACTGAGTCGAGAAAAAAAATCATTTTCTGTCAAGACAAATACATTTTGGATAGTGTTCACATTATATAAATAATACCTTCAAAGGTAAAATGATTTCATCTTTGCTATCAGTGATACCACCGATCACAAAATTTTAGCAAATGCAAAAAGAAGTTAGAGGCTATGTTTTTTTAGGTTTTAAATGATTTTTAAAAATCGAATTTTGAAAAGTAGCGATTTTTATAATCGATGAAGATTTTAAGATCTGTGTTCTTTTTTGGTTTTGAGTAGGGTGAGATTTAACTTTATTGTATAAAAGTAAAGGAGTGATGTATAAGTTATTTACAGGGTTAGGATTAAGATTTAAAAACTTAAGTTTAGAACCCAAACTAAAATGAATTTTAGTTTCCAAAATCCAAATCTGAATTCTTAAAACCCAAAAAGAATATAGGAATGAATGCAGAGAGATTTTGAAAAATTATATGCACATAGTTGTTTGTGTATGCGAAGAGTCATTTTTTAAATCAATATATGATTCTATTTATAGGCAAACCCACAATGATGTGCAGGGGAAATAATAGAGGGGTCACGTATCGCATAATATCAGGTAACTTCTCCTGACTTGAGTGTTACAAAACGTCCAAGTCAAAAAACCTTACAGATAAATTCTGTTTAATTTGAAATTTAAATCCTGGATAAGCATTGACCAGTTATTTCCGACTTACAAGTTACGAAATTCTCTGGATAAGTTTAAGTATTCTGGGTTGGTACATATTTGAATGGGTCGACCCATCAGATCCAATTAAAAAATGGGCCGGTAGAGTTTTTGATTCTCTAAATAATTAGATGGGCTCTAGACTCAAGAACCAAAACCAAGACCAAGTCCAAAGCTCTGACCCGGGTGGACATGTGTGTGGTCCATGAGTTAGGGTCCCCATGAATCTAATTTGGATGACTTGAACATATCTATATACATATACAAATAATTTCTTTTCCAACTTTCTAATGCGGGACAAGTAAGGAGACTTTGTTTGGTTCCCCCTTCAACCCACTTGAATTCTCCTCACTAGAGAGGATGTGACGTCTTATCATCGCGAATTAATTTTTTATTCACCAAAATTCGATTTTGAGATTTTAAATATGTCACGAACTCACGATCATCTATTTCGTGGGTAGAACGAACCTATCACAATCAAGAGGATATATAACTAGAGTAACACTCTTGTACATTAGTTGTACGGTAATATAAATGTATAAAATTAATATTCTAGTGAAAACAACTAATTTTTTTTAAACTAATATTATTTAAAAATACATATGAGTTGCACAGTACACCTAGTGTATGCAAGTTTTTGTCTTATAATTTGAACTTTTCATTTACAAACTTACTCTATAAGGTCATTCTCTTGTGCAATATTGTATCATGCAATACATTAAAATCTCTCAAGTCTCAAAAACCTCATGAGTTGTATCGGGGCATATACTGATATACATACAATATTACTTGTTACTTTAACAATACTATGTGTTTGTTTGCATACTATTACATTATATAAATTAAACAATATTAGTTAATGGGCAACAATATTGCTTATCTTATGTTGTATTATCGATTAACGTGGTACTATATGAATAAATATGTGATATTATTAAGATAAATAACAATATAGTTTATGTGATTTATTGATGTTGGCAATAATGTTACCACATTGGGCATAATATCATAATTTGCTCATTCTTCTAATGACTATCTTTTATTGGTTCAATGTTGCACTTAATGTTGTTGATTTTAGGTTGACGTTCTAGATTAGTCTTCAAGATTCCAGAAGGATCTATATGATTCAAGTATAAATGTGAGAGATCTAGATCATGCGGTTGCATCTACAACATGGAAAAATAACTACCACTTAGTGGCGGTTTGTGCAACTAATTACAAGAAGTTAGCTGAAAGTATTTCTATATCCATCTACAAAAATCTATGGATGGAAAACGCGAGTCTACAAAGTACAATGAGACATCAACGAGGCAAGAAGTAATCGATTCTAGTAGGATCATTATTTTCCTTTATACGTTTACTTCAAGTGTTGTATCACCTCAGGTAACAATAAATTTATCATTTGACATTTTTAGATGATCAACTTTGACGGTGTATTTATACACTTAGCCATTTAGACTCGATAGATGCATATTGGATTATTTTTCATTGAGAGATATTTGGTTTGTGAATCATCCTCTCACAATCTTTGTATTTGCTACTTTGTTATAGTGAAACATTTCACCATGAGGAATTATAGACTATTATAGTCTATGAAAAGTTTTTATCAATTTGCAAAAGTGTTTGTCTTCATGTTAACTTTAGTGTTACTGTAAATGTTATAACATTCATTGTAACATAATTCTATTTTGTTTAACATTGTTTCGTTGACTGTTTCGTTGACACACTCTCAATTGGTACCAGAGCAACCTGATATCTAATTCGAACTTTCATGAATCATTGTGATTCGACTTTTACCTGCAAATTCTTTTTATTGTTTATAAATAATTATTCAATATTAAGTACTCCCTCCATTTCAATTTAACTATCGTTTATATTTTCATAGATAGTCATATGACTAACACTTAGTTGTATAAGATTACTAATATACTTTTTTTAAAAATGAATTTTGTATTTAAAATATGAATAAACACAAAATTTAATTATAAAGATGATTTCTTGAATCAAATAAAAATTCGAGTAAAATCTCTAATTTTATCCTCTGATTCTCTCTTCAGTTGACTTTAACTTTAGCTTCCGTATTTTCGAAAGTCGGACCCTCAATCAAATATTGTTCAAATTTGAAATTGAAACTTACTACATTAGTTCAAGGGGTAGACGTCTTATTTTAGATTAAACGTTGAATTTGAAAAACGTTGATCCAAGGAGCAAAACACCTTCATCTCGAAACGAAGACTTCTTGATTGAATGCATTGAATATTTATGTGTGTTTCAAATGACTAATTAGAGACTCTATCTATAAGTGTAAAATCCTATGTTTGACGAACCTGGTTTGATGGACTCAAAAAACTTGTGGTTATTCGGAAAGATCTAATGGCCTTTCTTGATTTGATTGATAAGGCCGCACTCTTAATTTGTTGTGTTTTAGAAATTTGATTTGATTTATTGTACTTTAAAAGTTGAGTAAGTCTCTTGTGCATTTGATGTATAATGCACTCACTCAACAGTTGATACTGTATACACTAAAAAGTTAGTCCCAATCACACTGAAAAGTTAGCCTCAATTACACCGAAAAATTTACACTGAAAATCAACTGTTGAGTGAGTGCACCGTGCGCACTTGATGCATATGAGACTTTCCCTTAAAAAGTTTGATATGATTTATAAGATTTTAGGACCCGATTAGATTATCAAGCTTTAAAGGTATGATAAATTAAATTTATTTAAATTATCAATACATTTTTAACACGTAATTTCATATTTCATATTTGATTAAACACAATTTTAACGTGTTTAGAACTTCTCATAAATTATTTATAGCCATAATATACCTTTTACAAGTTATTACTGAAAATGTTAAAATTGAAAATAAATATATAAGACAAAATTTTATATGAAAAATAGTTCATAATAAACTTATCATGAAATAATTTTAAACTATTAAATATATGATCAGAAGTATAAAAAATTTAAAGTATCATTAATTTATGTCAGTGGTATTATATTGTAACTGTGCAGATTTTTTTACCCCAACTTTTAATACTTCTGATAAAAAATTTAATACTCTTGATTATATATTCAATACTTTAAAATAATTTTATAATAAAATTATCATAAACTATTTTTATATAAAACCTTCACAATATTTAATATATCTAGAAAATCAAAAAATGGAGTACATGTTTTTGGTTATACAGCTATGCGGCATAACGTATTCTCTCTCCTCGCCTAAAGCGACTCACTGAGTGAAGGAGGACCTAGTGACCCGGAGTTGACTAAAACCCCTTAAATGAGTTCAGATATTGTTTTTAAGACGCCAATATTTTTTTTTTTGAACGTTTTTAAGACGCCAATATTGAAATTGAATTACCAGTGGCCATCAACATTGACTAGGAAATCCGCACATGTCAAACATTCCATAAGGTTGCAATTTTATCGTATTCAGTGCTCGTATTAAATAAATATATATATAAAATACTTAGTAGTGTACAATAAAAATAAAAGGGATATTATGCATATGGTGATATATTATATTTAATATAAATTGAGTTGTTTTTAACAAAATTCGACCCAAAAATTATTGAACCTGAATTTTTGGCTCTAATGCTATAAAAAAGTTTATCTTATTTAAATATTTAAACTTATAAAATATTTATTTTCCTAATATTACTCATCATCCTCAAATTACATGTTAAAGTCCCAAAATAATTTAACGCAATGTGAATTCATAAACTTACTTTTTTTTCTTAAAATTTAAATTCAATCTAAAAATTTTTGTGCCGTGTGAATCAAAATTCATGTGAAAGTTCTCTTTAAATATTACTATTATATATATACATTATTACAATTTAAATATATTCTAACACTTTTTGTAGGGGTACTTCTCATTCCCTTTTTGCTTCATTATATATTAATAAAATTCTTTGATGACAATAAAAAATCATTTTTACAGTTTAAAAATTATTATTAAATATACACGGATTGTAATAATGTGTACATATATAACAATAGTATTTAAAGATGAGAGTTTATACGAAGTCGAATTTATAGAATTTTTGCCATCATTATCATAAATATGGCAATCAAATTCCTTTGTTAATGACACTTATTAGACAGTGCAGCGCACTCCCATAAACACCCTCAAATTCACTTATTATTAGAGTAATTTTTTGTTAGTGATCTAAAAAAGTCACTAAATCAAACACCAGCTGTAACGCGCTTTAAAGAGTGACATTTTTTAATTAATTCAAGACAAAAATTTATGTTACATTAAGAGAATTTTTATTTATCATGTTATATTATTAATGAATATATAAAATATCATTGCAATCACTTTGTAAAAATAAATATGACTCAAATATTAAATTAGAGTTCTATATCACTTATTAGACCATTTTATACACAACTCTCTTTTTAACTCAATGTGTGATTTTACTTGAAGTCTGCTAAATGCAAAATATTATTGACTACAATATTCTAAAAATCTAATAATCACTTCACTGTTTCATAACACACTATACAAAAACTATACATACATTATCTAATGAAATTAGAATGTCTATATAATTTCACTGCAAGCTGGGATACTTTCCATTTTATGAGGTTTTTTGAGTTATGTAATTTTATTAATTTGTTTATTCATCTTTGGGATGTAGGATTACCCCACCATCCCATTTTATTGGCATGTTTCACATAAATTAAGAAAAGTTATTAAGTAACAATAATTGTATGTACTTATCTGGAAAAAATTTCATTTACCCACTTATTTAATTTAATTAAAAAAATTATTTAGAGAGCTTAAATACTCCCTAGGATTTCGTAATCAATTAAAGTGGTGTAAAATATGTATAAATCTTACCCGCATTAATTAATGAAGCATTCTCCTACTTATCTACGTGATCATTTATACATTCATTTAATGCATATTATCACAATAAGTAACTAAAATAAAAAAAAATTAATATACTATAATATTTAAATTTTCTAAACTGATATAAAACGATAATTATTTTAGAACAATATTTTTTTCTCTAAAAATACAAACAAAATTAAACTGGTATCTATAATAACTTGCAGATTTTTTTAGACGTTTCACAAGAACTCGGACACACAAAAATAGATAACTCTGCATAAACTTTACTTTCATAATAGTGATAATTTTACACAAAATGTCAGTATTTTCGTAGCGACACATACATACAATTTGACTTTTTTATTATTAAATATATAAAAATTTATACAATTACCCTTTAAAATTCTACACATTACTTTCCTTAATTTGTAAATCCACCAAATGGTGAAAATTAAATAATCCGAATGGTGGATTATATAGTTTGGTTTCCAAGCCCAGACGAGAAATGTGGGCAAGCGCAAGCCAAATTAGACAATTATCAAAACAAAAGCGTGGAATCTCCATACAAGTGCCAGTGGCGAACCCACCAACTACCTTGACACGTGGCCTCCTCCAACTGGATACGATTATACCGAGGATCAGCTATCCAAATACACCCTTGGTAGTACACTCGTTGGAAGACAAAAGCAGGCCTAATTTGGGTAATTCGGGACTGCAATTAGACCGTTTTCCATTTCTCCATTGCCCTCCAAAATAAACAAATGAATATGAATAAATGTGGGTTGCCATTTGCGAGTACTACAAAAGCAGACACACCCAGGGCCAGTTACAAACAGAGGTGGCATTTCTTCATTTATTATTTCCTCTCTGAATTCCCTCAATTACTCTGTTTTCTGTCGTTATAGCCTGCAATTATTGGTGAGAAATGGCGAATCTGAACGGAGCGACCTCGGATCTGAGGGCGACGTTTCTGGGGGTCTATGCGGTCCTCAAATCGGAGCTCTTGAATGACCCTGCTTTCGAGTGGACTGATGGTTCTCGCCAATGGGTCGACCGGGTCAGATTTTCTTCTTCTCCATCTTCTGCCTCTTTTTTTTATTTTTTTATTTATTAAATAAAATAAATTGATATATATATATATATATATATATATATATATATATATATATTTGTCGTGTTCGTTTATATGTTTGATATTGGAATGTGGAGTCAAGTAAGCTGATATGCTTAATTCTCGCTTTTGTTGATGATTGGAATTCCCTCTATCCTTGGATCGAAATGAGATTAATGAAATAAATTTGTTTTGGGATTGTTGGTTGCTTTGTATAACTTTATTAGTCGGACTGATCACAGATCATTTTGCATACATGCTGCGTGCGTTACCTTACGTTTAGAATTAACAGTTATCGAATTAACAAATATCCGAGCTATAGATGTTGAGTAAATTCATGAACGCCTTTAATTATCACGTTTCACTGGATGGGTGTATCCCTAATGATATGCGTTTATTCACTGATTGCTATTAACAATAGGCTGCAAGTGAATTTTACATTAATCTACGTTAATGGAGAACAGACCAACTATTGTTGTATTGGGGAATGTAGCTGGGGTTGTTTGGTGATGGAATTTGCAACTTTATAGAAGATACATTTGCATAAAGCTGCTTAACTGGACTTTTAAAAGTGAGCAAAATATCCTTTTTTCTTAGATGTGGGATACTGATACATGTTTTGTCTATGAAAAGATGCAGCAACCAACCACTTTTGAGAGCGATTGAATTGTAAAAGTTGTAGATTACCCCTTTTCGATAATTAGATCCTCGATTCTGCTAGAGGAATGAAATCATAATGTACTGTAACAGGGACGTAGAATAACAATGATTCTGTCCCACTTGCATCACGATTCCATCAAACAAGGTAGACAAGTAGGGTCTCAACTTGGAGCTTTATACTCTGCATCTTCCGGATGCTTAACTTTATCTAGCCTTCCAAATGGGCTTTTACTGTTTATCTGTTTCGTCTCTTCTACCTCAAGAGGGTTTCAACTGTTCATTTTTCCCAAGACTTGTCCTGGAAATAGGCTTTTAAGTTTTGCGTTGCACAAGAATATGCTTGTGAGTTTAAGAAATACGAAATAGGCTAATATGTGAATTTTCACCTGACGTTGGACATTTATTTTAATCATGACTTCTTTTGGACTTAAAACAAAAGATCACCAACTCCTTAATATACATTAAAAATCATTGAATAAATGGGTTCACCTACTGTTTAGTTGTAAGAATGTTAAAGTACACTGTTTACATAATTAATTTGTTTACTGAAAAATGCAACATGTGTTCCTAAAAGAGGACTGACACTTCTGATGACAATGCTTAATACAAGAAAACTATGCTGCTGTTGGCCTTGTTTTGGCTCATGGATTCATCTTCGCCACAATATCATTAATTACAGATTCTTTTGGGTAAAAGTTTTGATAAGAAATTCTAGAAATCTGTAGTTACACGATAGAAACTTAATTTTCTTCTTCGTTATTAATCTCAATATATAAAAATTAAATTTTGAGAAGGCAATTAAATTGGCAGCTACCAATTTTAAGCATGTGTTGATATTGTGTAATGTTGTATCACGTAATTTTAGGAAAATGATAATCAAGTGTCAACTAAGTTTAAACGTTATCCTTAAGCTGCATTCTTGAAGTTCCTGATTTGGGTTTCTTTTCTATGTAACAGATGTTGGACTACAATGTTCCTGGAGGTCAGTTATCATTATTCACTATATTTTCTGAGAACACATTTCCTGAACAATTATGTATTAAGATATAATACTACTGTTATCTATCAAGAATCATTCTGTGCTGAAGCATGAATCATGTTTGCAGGGAAGTTAAACCGAGGCCTGTCTGTTATTGATAGCTATAAGATACTTAAAGAAGGAAAAGACCTTACCGAAAATGAAGTGTTTCTGGCTAGTGCCCTGGGCTGGTGTATTGAATGGGTAGGTTCAAGGTTATAGCTTATATTCTATTTCAAAACAGCATAACTATTACTTCGACAAATTTCCGCACAAGGATCTGACTCATATACATGGAAAATGCAGCTTCAGGCATATTTTCTCGTCCAGGACGACATAATGGATAATTCTCAAACTCGACGTGGTCAACCATGCTGGTATAGACTCCCTAAGGTTTGTGCAAATTTTGAATTTGTTGTAATCTCTTACTATTACTTTCTGAAAGTTTCTCATAACTAAACATTCACATTGGGTAAACTATTATTCTAGGTTGGTATGATTGCTATAAATGATGGAATCATACTCCGGAATCATATCCCCAGAATTCTGAAGAACCACTTCAGAGAAAAGTCTTACTATGTGGATCTGTTGGATTTGTTCAATGAGGTATTGCAATTATTTAGTTATGATGGTCCAGGATAATCTGTTTGTTTACAATTACTGACTAAAAATTGTTATGTTTTCAGGTGGAGTTCCAAACTGCTTCAGGACAGATGATTGATTTAATTACCACTCTTGAAGGAGAAAAGGATCTGTCAAAATACTCATTGCCACTGTGAGTACAAAACATTCAAAATGATTATAGCAAAATTTTACCTTCCATATTTGGCAATTGGTTGCTTTACAGAAATTGCTTAATCCTAATATTGATGAGTTGTCTTAGCATTGTAGTGCCAATAGTTCATACAGAATAATCATTTTGGATTACATATCAAGCCTATCACGAACCTGACTCTTTAACATAGTGTCATGCCTGCTGTAGTGATGAAAAACTGTATACAGTTTCCCGCATTTAGAGTTATATTACTTCTATTCGTATTATTTTTAAGATTTCGTGTTTTGATTTTCTGCAGTCACCGCCGCATTGTACAGTACAAGACTTCCTACTACTCGTTTTACCTTCCAGTGAGTGGGGAACTATTTTTAGTTGTAAATTGTAGAATAATATGTTTGATACTTAATATTTCTAATACTTTAATAGGTTGCATGTGCATTGTTAATGGCGGGTGAGAGCCTGGAGAACCATACAACTGTGAAAGATGTGCTTGTCAATATGGGAATCTACTTTCAAGTACAGGTCAGATTCTGTCATGGAAAATCAACATTACTCTTTCTCAGCCCTGATGGTGTTTCAGAGTAGTACGCTGATAACTAACTTAATATTTTGTTTATATTTTTGTTTACCATCAACAAATCTCATTACATATTAATATATTGTTTTTATATCTTGTAGCAAATATATCTCATTTCTTTGATACATCTGGATTTTATATTATTTAAAGGTGTGGTTAGTTGCATGTAGGTGAATGTTTTACATGCCCAGTGTATTGTAGCATGAGAAATGTGTGTGCAACCAATAAACTTGATCATTTTGTTTGCTTATTTATCAGAGGTTGATAGGAAACTATAAAAAGAAACATTACTTTTAAATATTAACTAGAGCATTGTTACTTGATCAAACACGAACTAGATACAATCCATATAGTGTAACCAACGTAGTGGGATAACGAATTAGCTTGTTAATGCTCGTCATATATGTTCAGGATGACTATTTGGATTGCTTTGGCGAGCCTGAAAAAATTGGGAAGGTGAGTTCTTGCCCGTCTATCTTCTGTATGTATATATTTGGGAAATACTACGGTCAAGTGAATCACTGCAATATTAATTATTGTCCATCAGATTGGAACCGATATTGAAGATTTCAAGTGTTCTTGGCTGGTTGTAAAAGCTCTGGAGCTCTGCAATGATGAACAAAAGAAAATTCTTTTCGTAAGGGCTCAGAATCAAACATTCTTTTTTTTATGAAATTGGGGGCATATTAACATTTTGATCTTTTTACCAGGAGCACTATGGAAAGGAAAATCCAGCTGATGTTGCAAAAATTAAAGCCCTCTACAACGAGATTAACCTTGAAAGTGCATTTGCTGAGTACGAAAGCAAGACTTACGAGAATTTAACGAGTTCCATTGAATCTCATCCTAGCAAAAATGTGCAGGCAGTGCTCAAGTCCTTCCTGGGCAAGATTTACAAGAGACAGAAGTAAGAGAATGACATTAAAAGCAGGAATGATGCTGAGGAAGCTTGGATAAATCGAAGAATCCTCCTTATAACCTAATATGTATTTGTATTCTACTTGGGGGTTAGTGGTTCCCCATTCGTCTTGTTTGTGTCTTTATGGTTTTTCATTTTCACCATCTTTCCAGCCTGCAAAAACAGAAGTAATCATTTGTCATTGTAGTACAATAATCTAGTATTGTTCATGGATGATCTTTGCTTGAAAGCTGAAACACTCATCTGTTTATAAGTTGTTGATGAATCAAACGTTGCAGTTATTTGGAATTGATGTTTTTTCTTCCCATTTATGTACTAGTGATGATTGCTAAATCATTCCCAGAAACCAGAATTTTGAGGAAGAGAATGTTTCTTAACGATTTGATAAATTAAACTTCAAACTATAAACGGTTCTGTTTAAAGGTATTAAATCCATTTTATTCCCAAAGAATAGAGTATTAAATTAGAAACTAAAGATGAACGTGGCACCTTAAAGAACAAAACATGCAAACTATAAAGCACAATATTCCACAGATACAATAAACACAGTGCAGTTTATTTGTCATCCAAAAACAGTAAAAGTGCCTAGTATTCTAGTGTATCAAAATCATGTGAATCTATGTTCTTCAAAAAATGGAGAATTGGTCAGCAAAGAACTATTTTCTATTTTTTGTTTTTTTTTTAATTTCCTAGTATATTGCACTCAAATGTCACAGATTTTTTTTTTTTTTTTAAGACTAACAAATATTTGGATTTCAGTACATAGCATGGGATCCAAAGCCAATATTAAGTTGGGACTGTGCTTTTTAAAGATGTTGACATCCAAATGCAGAGGTAAACAAAATACTAGCCACAAAAGTTGAACAACTATCAAGCTGTAATCAGCATCATACACATTTGTATCCATAATGTATTAGATCTGATCAGTTTTATATATGAAATCAAGAATGTCTAAGATTGTTTGTATATTTTTTGAACTCTAGCTTTTAACAAAAAAAGTCTCAAATAATATATCATTAGACAGTTTGTTGGTGGCCCAAGGATGTAATCGGCCAAATTATGCCCGATTAGATATATTCAAGAGTACAACACTGAAGGTGATGTAATATGGGTGTTTGATATACACCTATGTCACCTACTGAAGGTGAATAGTTGCGCATGCGAAATAGTAAAAACAAATGTCTATTTACAATATTATCCTCTATTATTTATGCAAATACCCAACCTACCCTCATATTTTATATTATGGATAACGTTTGAGCAAATTTTCTTCTCAAGTTCATTATTAGAGAGAGAGGTGAAGAACCCCAACTTCCCTATCTTCCTATTCTAATTCGCTCAACCTGCAACAACAATTCTTAGACCATCTCCAATGCTATGCACGGATTCTTCTAAAAATATCACAATGCAGTATCGGATTCGCACCCGCCCCCTAAAAGGGGTGAGATTCTTGAATCCGCGAATCGGATTCTCCACGTGGCGAGTCCGGCTGCCACGTGGCGAATTCACTAACGGATACTCGAATCCTCCTTGCGTATCCTACTTATTAAACATTAAATGTGTTATGTCAATTGAATTTTATTATATAATATAATTCAAATTGACAATGTAACACTTGTTTTATATTGTAATCACTGTTATGACGTATATATTAGGCTAATTGAATTTAAATTGATTTTTGGTTACTTAATTATATTAAATTATTGAATATGTTTAAGTTTTGGGTCAGAGAAAATGTAAATTATATACATTCGATTTACAAAATTTTAAAATATATTTAATTTTTTAGGTTTTATATATAATAAAATATAAATAAATAGACGTATCCTTGACGAATCGCACCCTAAGTTTTTTTAAAATCCGTATCCCCGAACCCGTATCGTATCGCCCCCGCACTCCCGCACCCGCACCTGTGCAACATAGGCTATAAGGTAAATTGCCACAAAAAATCACCAATTTGCCATTAAATTTGCCTCAAACAGTAAAGTCATCTCTAACCATTAAACTCAAATTTTAACTCAAATTAGAGTATTCTTAACTTTAATTTTTTATTTTACATTTTATTCAATATTTATCTAATAAATTAAACAAACTAAAAAACAAGAAGATATATTTAATAAAATAAAATAAAATATAGTGATTTCAATAATATAAAAAAGCAAAAGAATGTTTTGTTGTGTTTCCTTAGTTTTATTTTTGTATTTTTTAATGTTATCATGTTTTAATTCTCATTGTATTGTGTAATTTAAATTAATTATTATTGTCTTATTATATTTATGTTAATGTTAATTACAATTTGTGTTTGTATTGATAAAATATTAAGTTATATATTTTTTATTATTAAATTATCATAATATTAATATCACATAAAATAAAAATTACACTTAATATCACATAATATTCTCATAATATCAAATAAATCTATATAAAAGATTTGTGTTGGCAACAGTGAATGTCAAAAGAAGGGATATTTGCCACAAACATTTCAAGTATAGCTATTTGCCTTACTAATTGCCTCAACCTTGGAGGGTGGTTTTAGTGGCAAATAGGTTTTGCCACTACTTTTGCCTCAACTTTGGAGAAGCTCTTATGAGTTTCTTCTCTTCATCATCTTTTTCGACCTTATTCCAGAAAATCTCGAAGGATCCGAACAATGTAGCAGCTTGATTTTCTGCCTAATTTAGTTCTAGTTCGGGTGAGAATCTATTCCCTTTTTATGTCGTGTTTCGGTCATTTATGAAGCAGCGAAAGACGTTCTGTATTTTTTTTTTTAAAATACTTCTTGTGGACTAAATCACAGAATGGTTGTTGACTTAGTCGAAGCCCTAGATATTGAAGAATCGCCTGAGAAACCTCATGAGAGAGAGAAATGACAATAAGAATGAACTGGTGAATGGGGGATTTTCTATAAAATTGATCTTTGAGGGTTTAAATACAAAGGTGGTATTATTGTCATTTAATACACTTTTATTTTTGACACCGTGGAGATCATACAAAAAATCAACCAAGTTGGGAAGATAAATACTTTGAAGAGGGCCTTGAAACTATCTTGGGCCTTCAAATAGCTACCAAATGTTTACTTGGCTAGTTATCTAAATGGACACGATTATTTGTACCTCATTTAAATGGGAGTACATCCATTTAATTTTTAATTAGATTTTTAATTAAATTAAAGTAACTATAGAATATCTAAAATATCTTTTTTTTTTTTTATAATTCAAATTGAAATATATTGTAAGTACATCCACCATATTATTTCTTTGTTCATCGTGCCCCTAGAAGTTCAAACGATAAATTTTTTTCTTTTTTAATCACTATCATAACAGTTGTTCGGGGTTGCACGTGCTCCATTGTGGTCAAAATATTACAAGAATGAGGTTGTCTGGTGGTGCTAAATATCCATATGTAAGTGTTTCGTTTTAAAAATATTTTTTTTTCTAGATTTTTTTTCTAAACCCTCTTGGATTAAGCTTATGATTTATTTTATGCTCTGGTATGATAATTATAGTAGTTTTAAAAAATTTATGGTTTGAGAAGCATAAATGTTTTGGCGCGTCTATTTGTTGGTATTTACGATTTAAAAATTTCAGCACTGGTTTTTTGAACAAATGACCTTTGTGTTGATGACCTTTTCTAACTAAGAAGATTAATGGCTGTTTTTCATCTAATGAAGATCATCAAACAAGAATCAAGATCATGGAATTTGAATAAGTAAAGCTTAAGAAATAAATTTGCAAGAGTTAGGCTATTTTTTTGAATTGTTCTCCCCCCTTTCATGTACATGAAGGGAGTATTTATAGACATACAAAGAGGCCATGTGTCACCATCTTGGTGGCTTAACCATTGGATCTTTGCCAAGTGTTAGGACACTTGTACAACATCTACACTATTGATCATTGGATGGATGCCAAGTGTTAAGACACTTGGACCATATCTAAGCTAGTGACTCTTGGAATTCCCAATGTTGTACTTGGTCTTTGACACTACTGATATGCTCTCGACGGTGACCGGCTGTTCGCTTGTACGTCTTCGTTAGATGTCATGGTCCTTTGCATCCCTAGCTGTTCGCTCCTTTCTTGGGATCGTTCTACAATGTTGTTCGCTATATTACGAATCTGTTCGCCTGAGTTGATCTTGGTTTGAGCCGCTTGCTCAGCTGTTCTTTACAAGGCTGTTCGCCACAGTATCTTGCCTATCATGTTAGAGCTGTTCTGCAAAGCTGCTCGCTCCACAAGGCTGTCAGCTCCTTGCTAAGATGCTCGCCCTTCAAAACTGCTTGCTCCACAGAGCTATTAGCTTCTTTCATTTGTCATCCTGTTATCAAGTTTAATGATAACTGTCTCGTTTATTAATTACCCCATTGTTCGCCCATCAACAATTGCCCCCTAGCTTGGTCTCATGTTGGGCATGGATTGATCAATTGGGACCAAGCTATAATTTCTTTGAAAATTGGGCGAGCAAGAATGGAACAAGGATGTTTACATGGGCGAGCATCTGAGCAATTGGGCGAACAGACGAGCATGAGAGCTCACGCGCGCGACCAGTAGCGAACGCCTTTTCGTGTCGCGACGGTTGGAATTCCGAGGCACGGAACGCGAGGCGTCGCGTCAGTCACGCGCGACCCCCAATTTGCCCATAGGGGCCTACAGAATTTTGGGAAAATTGCATTTTCGCCCCAGCCTCATCCTTATAAATAGGCGTCGATTTCTTCATTTCTCTTCTTTTCGAATTTCCGCCATTAAAGCATTCTCAAGCTTTTCTTCTTTGCGATTCTTGCATTCAGATTTCTTCGTGTTTGCTTTAGATTTTGGTTCTTCGAAGGTAATCCATCTTATATTTCTTTTTCTCCCTTTAATTTCGTAAAAAAATTTCTATTTCTCGTATTTCTCGCAACTGTGACTGTAATTCCGGCCGTGGCCCGCCGTAGCGCCGCCGTCCTGTTGTTGCCGTCGCCGTCGTTGTAACTTCTCCAGTGGCATCATTATCCGTGTATTACCCCACATTTAGTCAAATTTCTTCATCGCTTATTTCAAATGGAGTTTTCCCCCTCAAGTTCCTCTCAATCCGGTCCCGGACGAAACCCGGAAAAAAGACCCGTAGATCAGTCTTCTCCGTGTATATCTGTTCGCCAGGCATTGGTGAACAACCCACGTACGTTATTGGTGGACGAGAATACGGATTCAGATGCGAGCTCCGTTGTTCGCTCAGTAGAGACGTACGCAGCTGATCGTTCTGGCGAGCAAGAAGAGATTCACTCTCTTGCTCGCGAATCTGAAACATCTTCCAATCTTGGAGAAGATTCTGCAGAAGTGGCCGCAGAGATAGAGGGTTCGATTGATCTTGAGGGCGATCAAGCCGACACTGCTGGCGAGCAGCAAATTGGCGAGCAGGGAGGTCCTACTCTTACTTGGGAGTTTTTAAGGGAAATCAACTTTCCCATCCCTCAAACTACACCAGAATCTCGGATCCCGGAAGGAGTTGTTCGTGACAACGAGTGGGCAGACTATTCTGCTCGCTACTCGAAGACTTTTGCCCCCACATCGAGGGTAATCATGAAAGCTCAGGATGGGGACTATGCAACGAGCAAGGTTGCCAGTGTTGTTATTGAGGATGATCTGGCGAGCATTCGTGCAACATACAAGATTCCTTATGACATTTTCATGTATGTGCCGAAGGAAGGAGAGACTGCTGATCGCCCCCCACCTGGTTGCACGGCGATCAACTTGGATATGCTGAACACGGGTTTTCCGCTCCCTGTTCATCCGCTCATCGGCCGTTTCTTGTCTGATATGAATCTGGCGATCACTCAAATCACTCCAAATGGTTGGAGTTCTCTTCTAGCCTTCATGACTCTTTTTGGTCTTGAGGGCTACAAGAATAAGATAACAACCGCGGAGATCCTTTACGCCTTGACCATTTCCGAGGACGGTGCTGGCTGGTATTACGCTAAGGCGAAGACCGGATTGAAACTTGTTGAAGGTGTTCCCAATAAGATTAAGGGTTGGCATTGCCAATTCTTCTTTATTGGTGGAGATTGGCGAGCAACTAAGGGATTCGCTGGCGGGCAGACGCGCATCATGTCGCCTGAAGGCTTTGGAAAAATCAAACGTAGGGCTAATTTTGTCTTGCTAATTCATAAGTAGGACTAATTTTAATCCTTTTCGTTGTTTTGCAGGTCCAAGGAACTTGAAGTGGGGGCACCCCGATCTCAGTGACGAATTTCTCTTCACCTTAGCCATCATCTCTCTTCGCGACGTTGCTAGTCGCGACATACACCATCTCTCGAAGGCTCATTGTCGCAAACTTGCTGGTTTGGTTACGAGCCCTCACCACCTTGAAGCTCAAGCTGCCATCCCAGAGGGTGACTTTCTTTGTTTGTTGTTTGTTTGTTTTTTTTTGTTCGCCAATCATTCTTGCTCGCCCTTCATTCTTGCTCGCCTAATACTTGTCTTTTTCTTGTCAGATCAACGAGTCACCGTTGCTATTCCGGCTGTGCCCGAATCATACTATCTGCTCGCCGGACGAGTCAAGCAAATGGCTGAGGCTTCAAGAAGAAAAATGGACCCTCCCCTTGCTATCATGCGCCTCCGGGCAGGGGAGAATCCCACTGGTCGCCCAGCCGCCGGAGCTGGTCGCCGCAAGCCTGCGGCTAAAACTACCTCCTCTCCGCGGGATGCAAGGAAGGAGAAGGAGAAGGAACGGGAAAGGGAGAAGAGGAAAGAACCACGAGGTGATGATGCTCGTGGCACTCGTGGTGATGATCGCGCCTCGAAGCGATCAAAAGCTATGGTGGAGGTGAGCAGCATTGGTCCCAGATCACCTGCTTCTAAGTCCACCTCCTTGGAAGTGGTGGACGAGCAACAAGTGGTCGCTGACCTGGTGGCGACCAAGAGAGGGGACAATCCCAAAGACACTTCTTATTTGGGTTGGGATCCCATCAAGATCAAGGAGTAAGTTATCTGTCTCAGATTTAATTGTTGTTCGCCGCTTGGTGCAATATTGCTCGCTTTTTGACATGTTTCTATTTTAGGTATAATCCCGCGCACTATCCTGGTCGCGGGACTACTCTCCACCATTTCTCTGTGGTGAAGAACGCACCTTCTTCGTTCTCTGACATCCCTGACGTTCCTGTTCGCCGAGCAGCCAAGACAGTTCCAAGAGCCTGGATGAAATCGGCGAACACCATTGTTGCTGGCCAATCCGCCAGTGACAATGTCCGTTTGGTGGCGTACAATGCTAGCCATCAATTGGTCCAGTCCCAGATGCTGCTCGACCAAGTCATGGGGCTCGAGCGAACAAACCGTGATTTGGGTCGTCGTGTGGAGAGGATGGACGAAGAAAGAATCTCCGCCATCAAAGAGTGCAAGACCGAGCATGCCAAGGAGCTGGCTTTGATGGAGAGTAAGATGGAAGCCTCTTTGGCTGGTGAGAAGGATGCCTTGGACAAGGCTGAAAAAATGCTGCTGGAGGTTAAGTCTTCAGACAGGAGAGCTGAGAGAGCTGAAAAAGAGCGAGCAGACTTGGCTGCTCGCCTGATGGCCGCTGAGGAGCATATCAAAAAACTGGAGGAAGAGCGCAAGAACATGATCGACTTCGAAGTTCATGAGCAGGAGGTGTTGGACAAGACCAACTTTGGGTACATTTGTGCCTTTGCCGAATGCTTGAGGCCCGTCCACTTCGCCCACAACCACAACCAAGATATTCGTGGCGCGGTGAAAGCGGACTTTATTGAATATGTCAAGAATTACCCTCCTGCTCCTGGCTCCACCTTGTTCGTCTCTGATCTGGCCGAATTGGGCTTTCCCCTAGAGGTTTTTGGCGAAGAGGTTGATATCGCCGCTCCTACTTATGGCGGCCAGCCTGACCCTGCTCCAGCGACGACCAGCGCGGCGGTCACTGATGAGGTCTTCGAAGGGTTGGCGTCTCTTCCTCTAACTCCACTAGATGGGGCTGGCACAAGTACCCCAGGCGAGCAGCCGAGTGCCCAGGCGACCAGAACTGCAGATGCTCCTCCTCCACCTCCCTCTTAAAGACTTAGTTTTTATTTACAATAGGATGTACACTCTTTCTGTATTTCTCATTCCTATTGTAAACATCTTTTGACTTAAAAGAAATGAAATTTTTTTGCTTATCTACAAATTTGTGCCTCTTTGTTTGTCTTACTTAATTGCTCGTTTCTTTCTTTTGCTTATGACTAAACACTTAGTCAAATTTTAAGTTGGTCATTTGGTTCTTATAGAACTTGACCTTTAGTTGTTTGGGCCATTTTGGTCGCTTGTGGACTTGGCCTTGCATTAATGTGGGCTATTGGTCCGTTATGGACAACCTTGTTTTTGCTTTTAATAAGCTCTTTTGTTCGTCTTATATCAGACTTGCATTTTGCAAATTTTTGGGCGAGCAACTAAGTAATTTGGACTTAAGGCTCAAAATCTCAAAGAAAGCAAGACAAAAGATAAATGCAATTCTGCTCGCTTAGTAAGATAAATGCAAATCTGCTCGCTTATAAACTTGCGCAAAAATTTCAAAAATTACAAAGGATCTATTTACAAACTTTCTAAGACTTACAGGACTTCATTGGTAGTACTTCTTGAGTAAAGTTGTATTCCAGGAGTATTGGGACGACTTGCCTTCCATGTCTTCAAGGTCGTATGTGCCGTTGTGCCACTTATTCGTCACCTTGTATGGGCCCTCCCAAGTCGGGCCGAATACTCCTGGTGGTATTAAAACTTTTCGGAGTACCAAGTCCCCAATTTCAAATTCTCTTGCTTTTACTTGAGAATTGTAGTACTTTGCTGCTCTTCTTTTGTAAATTGCATTTTTTAATTCTGCTGTTATTCTTTTTTCTTCAAGCAAGTCCAACTCTACTGCCATTGCGGAGTTGTTTGCTTCTTCGTCGAACACAGCTGTTCATTTTGTTGGGACTTTTAGCTCAATCGGTATTACTGCTTCTGTCCCGAACGCCATTGTAAACGGTGTTTCGCATGTGCTTGTTCTGTGGGATACTCAGTATGCCCACAACACCTCTAGTAGCTCTTCTGACCATTTTCCTTGCTTGTCAACCAAATGAATCTTCAGTATATGCTTGATTATTTTATTCACTGCTTCTACTTGACCGTTCGATTGGGGGTGGTATGGTGTCGAGAAATGTTTCTTTATTCCCCACTTTTCGCAAAAATCTCTGATCTCTTTTCCTTCAAACTGTTTTCCGTTGTCCGTCACTATCGCCTGAGGGACCCCGAAATGACAAACAATGTTTTTCCATATAAAGTTGATCATTTTCTCCTGTGTGATCCGCCCGAGTGCTTCTGCTTCTGCCCACTTCGTGTAGTAGTCAACATCCACCATCGCGAATCGAACATTTCCTTGTCCCGGGGGAAAAGGCCCAATGAGGTCAATTCCCCATTTCGCAAATGGCCATGGACTATTGACTGAAATCAGTTCGTGTGGGGGTTTGTGAATGCTCGGGGCAAACAATTGACACCTATGACAAGTTCGGGCAATCTTGATCGCATCCTGGAGGAGGGTTGGCCAGTAATATCCTTGCCTTATTGTTTTATATGCTAAGGCCCGTCCTCCGGCATGATTTCCGCATACACCCTCATGGATCTCTTTCAGTACTGCTTGTCCCTGCCCCCTAGCCAAGCATTTCAGAAGTGGGAGCGAAATTCCTCTCTTGTACAACTGTCCGTCCATCATGGTGTATCTTTCTGCTCTTTTAACCAACTTGTTAGCTTCAAACGGGTTGTCTGGCTTTTTGTCATTTTGCAAATACTCAATGATTGGTATCCTCCAGTCGTCTTCTTCGAAATCTTCGTTGATCTGATAGATTTTGTAATCTTCGGTTGACGGTTTGGACATTCTTGTTAGCGTCACTTTCGACAATTCTGCTGGTCCGGCGCTGGTTGCTAGCCTGGCTAATGCATCTGCTTGAGCATTATTGTCTCTTGGTATCTGTTCAATGTATATTTGTTCGAACAAGGAGGCCAAGTGAGCAACAATTTTTTGATACAAAGCCATGTCTTCATCCCTTGCTTCATATTCTCCTCGGACCTGGTTGACGATCAATTGCGAATCTCCAAAGATTTGCAACCTTCGTACTCCAACTGCTAATGCTAGGCGTAACCCAACGATCACAGCTTCGTACTCTGCTTCGTTGTTCGTTGCCATGAACTCGAATCGAACGGCTGAAGTAAAAACTTGCCTATCCGGGCTTATCAAGACTATACCTGCTCCCGATGCTGTATTAGTTGACGAACCGTCAACATACATGTGTCAGGGGTGGCTATGTCCTCTCGTTGGATCTTGGGGGTAAGTCAGCTCGACTATAAAGTCTGCCAAGGCTTGCCCCTTGATCGCTGTTCGAGGAGCATATGAAATCCCGAATTGACTGATTTCCAATGACCATTTTAGGAGGCGGCCAGCTGCATCGGGTCTGTGCAGTATTTGCTTGAGCGGGAACGTTGTCAACACTTCCACCTGGTGGTCGAAGAAATATGGACGAAGTTTTCTGACGCTCATCACCAATGCATATGCTAGCTTTTCTGTTGGTGAATATCTGAGTTCTGCTTCGTGCAAGGCATGACTTACATAGTAAATGGGTAGGTGGAACTTTCCTTCTGCTCGAACGAGCACTGAACTGATTGCCACTTCTGAAGCCGCCAAGTACAAGTATAATTTTTCCCCTGGGATTGGTTTAGCAAGAATTTTCGTATCGCTGAGATATTCTTTCAGTTGCTCGAACGCTCGCTGACAGGCGTCTGTCCATTGAAACTTTCCTTTCTTGATGGCCTCGAAGAACGGCCTGCACTTATCTCCAGATCTTGAGACGAACCTGTTCAAAGCTGCTAGGCATCCGGTTAGCCGTTGGACCTCTTTAACCGATCTGGGTGGTCGCATCTCCATGATTGCTTTCACTTTGACCGGATTTGCTTCAATTCCTCGCTGACTAACCAGATGTCCCAAGAATTTCCCAGAATGAACTCCGAAACTGCTTTTCTTGGGATTTAGCTTCATATTGTAGGTCCGAAGTATCTCAAATGTTTGAGCCAGGTGCTGTAAGTGATCTTTCTTTTTTGAGCTCTTGACAACAATGTCATCCACATATACCTCCATCGTCTTCCCGATGTGATCATCAAACATCTTGTTAACCAGTCTCTGATATGTAGCTCCAGCGTTGATTAGCCCAAATGGCATTCTCTTCCAGCATAGCAAGTTTTTGTTGGTGTAGAACGCTGTGTGCTCTTGATCATCGGGATGCATCGCGATTTGATGATATCCTGCGAATGCATCCATGAACGTTAGCAGCTCATGTCCGGCGGTGCTATCAACTAGCTGGTCAATATGAGGCAACGGGAAGTTGTCTTTTGGGCAAGCAGCGTTAAGATCTGTGAAATCGATGCAGAGCCTCCACGCTCCAGTCGCTTTTCTGACCAATACTGGATTCGCCACCCATTGCGGGCATAACGCTTGTTTGATTAGGTCGTTATCCAGTAGCTTTTTAACTTCCACGTCGAGCGCCTCGTATTTGTCGGGCCCAAATTTTCTCCTTTTATGATGGACTGGCTTTTTCCTCGGGTCGATGTTGAGTCTGTGGCAGGCATGTTCGGGGCTGATGCCCACCATGTCTGCATGCGACCATGCGAACACATCGAGGTTTGCTTTAAGAAACTCAATCATGTTAGTCCTGTACGGCTCTGGTAGCTCGAACCCTATGAAGAGTTCTAAGCCCTCTTGGTTCGGGTCGACTCTTACAGCTTCCAACTCTTCAATCGGGGTAGCCCTTCGTTTCTGGCCTTTCCATCTGGGGTCAATAGTGGGCCCTTCTGCCTTTAGCTCATCTTCGGTCTCCATCGGTTCTGCCCCCAGTCGTGGCTCGATGTCCTCTGCATCAATGTTCATTGCCATTGTTTGTTTTTCTTCGGTGTCGGTTGCAGCAACTTCTCTATTTCTTGTTTGGACAAACTGTTCGTCTTCACGTTCCTGCTCGTCCTCGTCCAACTGTGCGCCTACACACAGTTGCTCGTCAATGCGCGGCTGTTCGTCTGCGCATGATTAGACGTGAAATTGTCATGATTCGTAGCTTGAAATACCTCAATCTTGGTCGAGTTTATAGAGCATTTAGAGTCAATTGAGCATTATTTCTACACATTGATGAATTTGTCTCTTTGATGCTCATAGGTGAATAGAGGACGAAAAACGGAGTTTGTAGGACTTTGAATCGACTCAAACGGATGCCCGGATGAGAAGATATTGAAGAAATACGATTGGTATTAGTGTGGACGAGGAAAAGTATCAGTTGGGAGGAGTTGGAAGTCACTCGAGTGACTAGGTCGAGCGCCACCGCTCGAGCGAATTGCTCGAGCGCCTAAACATACAGAACTTTTCTTGCGCTCGAGCAGCTCGAGCGCCACCGCTCGAGCGAATTGCTCGAGCGCCCAAAAACATACAGTGCAACTTCAGCGCTCGACCGGCTCGAGCGGAACTGCTCGAGCTATTGTGTCATTCGAGCTACACTGCTCGAGCGGAACCGCTCGAGCGTTTTGCTCGAGCACCCTTGGATTTTTGCCTCCGGATGCGTATTTTCGGCCTATTAACTCCCGTTTCGACCCGTGCCTATATATACCTCTTCCAAACACGTTTTGAAGGATCCCCGACTTTTAGACATCACTTTACATAGAATTTTTAGAGAGAGAAGGAAGAGAAGAGACGAGCAAGTTATAGTTTTACGGTTTTGAGGTTTTTTTTACAAATTTACATTGCGATTTCACGTTTTAGTTTCGTTTCTTAATAACTTTTGTTCTTAAATACGTTGAGACCTCGTTTTTGTTAATTAATTTCAGTTTAATCTTTGATATCTTAAAGCCCTAGTTTATGTTCGATCTTTTCTTCGTTTTCATTACCATGTTCATGTTCGTCACTTGTTTAATTTCTATTGTTTACGTTCAATCTATGTCTAGCTAAAACCCTTGCATGCTTAGGGTAGGATGAACTCGTAGAAGTAGGTTGTGGGTACGTAATTAGAGTAACTTGTGACGTTAGGTTTTAATTCTCTTGGTTAATGAATTCTTAAAATTAATCTAGATTTCACTCTTAAATTTCGTTCGAAAGGTGTTAGAGAGAGGACGACCGTATCACTCTTTAACAACGAGTAGACTTAACGAGAGAGTTTAGGAAAGGTTAATTCATCTACCGGTTTAGCGAAGGAGGACGACCGCATCACCTTAGTTAAATTAGGGTCTCATTAATTAAGCACAATCTAGTAACTTGTTAGTAGATTCGTGAAGTCGAGTGTTAGGGTAAAGTATTAGGGTTGAGAATCTTGAGCTTTCACCTTGCATTCTTAGACTTAGGTTAATTCTTGTGTGTCACGGTTATTTTGATTATGTACCTGCTCCGTTAGTATACGTAGGGATTCCTATCTTAAGCATCACCATCTCTTACTTGAAAACAACCCGTAGTTAATTCTTTCTTTTCCATTCGTTAGTTTATTGAGTTTATTTTAGTCTTTTAATTAATCTTTCCAAAAATCCAAAAACATACACTCATATTAACTACGACGCGTAGATCTTCAGGGATCTATTCGCATATACACCATCCCGTGGGTTCGATAATACTTGGCCAGTATACTTACTCTTACTACAGTGAACCCATCCGCTTGCGGGTAAGCGACTAGTAGAAGTTAGTAAAATCGCTTCAAGTCAATGGCGCCGTTGCCGGGGATGGCGTTATATGCTTTTTGAATAGGACTTGTAGATAGCTTAGTAGTTAGTAGTGGGTGATTTATTTTCTGTTTTTACTTTTATTTCCATTCAATCGGCAGTTGCGTTTTGATCCTTCTGCTAGTGTTTCAGGTTTATGAAAACACGCTCACAAGGCAATACGAGCGAAGAGAGGTTACCTGCAGATCCTGAGACAATAGCCAGAAGGAACCGAGCCTTCTTGAGAAGAATGACTACTGCCGCGGGAAACAAGGACAAGATTTCTGATGAACTTGGGGAGTTAGACAAAATAGCTGCAGAGTATACTGCTCTTGTGGAACGGGCAGAGGGTGCCAATGGAAACAGCAGCAATCAGCAGATACCCATAGGGGGAACTGAGAGCCCACACCCAAACCCACAAGACACAATTAACTCTGCACAAACACAACCCCAAAACCAGAACCAAAACCCTGCTTACCCACAAAACCTAAATAACCCTTTCAACAACCCAGTATACCAACATTACCCATACCCACCTTATCCTTACCCACCATACCCGTATCCTCCACCCCCAGTCTATAATCAACCACCTGTATACCCACCACCACCCCAACAAGTACCAGTACCTGCTGCTAATCCTCAACACGTTCCTCAGAACGTAGATCACAATATGGCTATTCGAGGGAGGTTTGCAGTGCAGCCACAGCGGTACTATGATGGAGTGGCTTTGCCTCCTGTTGAGGCGAACAACTTCTCGATATCCCCGGGGATTTTAAAGCTGCTTACCGAGAATCAATTCAAGGGGGTGATCGGGAAGGAGAATCCTCATACACATCTGAGGAGCTTTCTCATGATAGCCTCAACATTTAATTATAATGGCATGTCTGAAGATGCCAAGAGGCTTAGGCTGTTCCCATTCTCATTGACGGGAATAGCTAAGGAGTGGTACGATAATACGCTCCCGCGGGGAGGTATTACCACTTGGGCCGAGCTCGAGCGTCTGTTCCTCGAGCGATTCTACCCTCCATCTAGGACGATCAAGGCTAGAATTGAGATCTCGTCCTTTTGCCAGAAGTCTAGAGAGGATTTACGCCAAGCGTGGGAGAGATACTCAAACATGCTGATAGAGTGCCCGCAACACGGGTACAACGAGGGAGACATTATGGTATTCTTCTATAGTGGTGCCAACAAGGCGGGGCAAGACCATTTAGACGTCTGTGCGGGCGGAGCATTCCTGAATCAAGGCATAGAGAGGTGTAGAGAGATCGTTGACAACATTGTCACAAATGCCGGTGCTTGGGGTGTGGTTGCAGATTTGCAAAGAGTGCATCAGGTTGAAGAGGGAGAAGGAACGAGAAGGCTGCTGATGGCCATGATGGAGAAGATCAACAACCTCGAGTTGGGGAAGAGTTTGGTTGGAGAGCATGCAGTAGAGAATGAGAGAGTAGACCAACCCAGTGGACAGCAAGAGGTAGCCAATTACATGGGAGGTCCATATTACAATCAGAATGGCTACCAAGGTGGAAATCAGTATGGAAGGCCTTCTTATGGCCAACCATTTGTACCTCCAGGCCCTCAGCCACTTCAAAATCAATGGAGGAACACACAAGGAGTTCAAGGAGGCCAGCAGCCTCCTCAAAACACATGGAGGAAGAATGATAATTTTTCTTATGCTAACCCAAAAGCTGGTATTACTGTTCCTGCAGGTGTTGATCCGGGGTCTAAACCTCCTGGTGGAGAAGGCGGTGCATCAACCGAGGAGATGTTGAGAGCTATCCTTCAGAAGGTAGAGGAAGGAAGTAAGCGGTTGTCATCCTTGGAGTACGATGTGAAGGAGTTGCATAAGAAGGGTGATCAATGTGATCAAGAGCTCCAGAAGATGAATGTTGAGTGGACTAGAACTCAACAAGAGAACAATCGAAGGTTCACTTCTTTAGAGCTCCAGATGAGCCAAATTGCAAAGTCAGTGAATAGAATGCCGGAGGGGAACCCAAAAGAGCATTGCAAGGCGATCCAGCTTAGAAGTGGAACCAACTACGAAGGTCCTCAGATGCCTGCTGATTCTGAGACGCCCCAAGAAGAGATTGAGCCTAAATGGGATGAAGTTGAGAAGGGGATTGAAAGTGAAGGGATTGAGAAGCATAGAGATATGGATGAGACCCAGAAAGAGGAAGGCATTGAGAAGGGAGAGAGAGTTCCTAAGTGGAAAAAGGCAAAGGAAGCAAGGGAGAAAGTGAAAGTGACCGAGCGAGATGAATGGGGGGTACCCAAATCTGTGATACCCGTCCCGTATCCACAACGCTTTATGAAGAAAACGCTTGATGAGAAATTCGCTAAGTTCCTTGATGTTTTTAAACAATTGCATATTAATATTCCTTTTTATGATGCTTTGGAACAGATACCGCATTATGCAAAGTTTCTGAAGGACTTGATTGCGAAAAGACGGCGAGTGGATGAGCCGAAGTTGGTGCAGTTGAACCACGAGGTGAGTGCATTAGTGCATAAGGCGCTTCCACCGAAGCTGAAGGATCCCGGGAGCTTCACGATCCTATGTGACATTGGGAACGGGATCAAGAAAGGAGCGCTATGTGATTTAGGGGCGAGCATCAATCTCATGCCCTTGTCGCTTTTCAAGAAGCTGAAAGGTGGTGAACTTCAACCCACAATGATGACGCTTCAACTTGCCGATCGGTCTATTACTCGACCTCAAGGTGTGGTTGAAGACGTCCTCGTGAGAGTTGGAGAGCACATTTTTCCAGCCGATTTTGTAGTGCTAGAGATGGAGAAAGATGAGCACGTGCCCCTGATCTTGGGAAGACCGTTCTTAGCTACGGCGGGGATGGTGCTAGACGTGGCAAACGGGAAGATTACATTGAAGGTTGATGATCAAGAAGTTAAGATCTCCCTATATGAAGCCATGAAGCACCCGAAGGAGGATGAGAGCTTGTATTGCATGGATGCAATTGATCCTCGTGTTAAAGACATACCTTCTATCCCTAATCTCTCTCATACTCATGATTTTGTTAGTACTTCACTTGATTATTTAACCCATGAACGTTATGATCTTGATTATTTTGATAGGGATAAAGTGAAACAGTTGAAGGAAGAAGAAGAGGTGAAGAAAGTGGACGTGGTCCAGTCGGAAGGAAGAGGAGGAGTTAAAAAGAAGAAGTCCAAATTCAAGAAGATGTTTGGTAAGACTCCTCCAGATAAAGGAAAGAAGGAGTTGAGACCCATAACACTTGGGAATGAGAAAAGAGGAAAGGAACTCATGATGGTGGGGCATCAAGGAAAGGAGTTCAAACACCACTCTTATGAGAGTGAGGGAGGTAAATTTGAGTATGATGTCCCATAAGCTCCTTTGAGCTCGGTCCGGCATGAGGACCTTAAAAATAGCGCTGAATGGGAGGCAACCCATTTTTATTTGCTTTCATTTATTTTTAGTGTCTTTTTATATTATTAGGGTGTTTTGAGTCGTATGTTTAACCTCGTATTTGAGTGAGTATTTTGTAGGCTTGTCTCTAAAGGAGTAAAGGTATCATGGAGTTATTCAGATTGAAGGAACCAACTTGAGACAAGGGAGTGTGCAAAGCTATTGAGAGAAACGGAATTATTTGGTTGAGGTAACCCACAACCCCAAACTTAGACCTCTAGCAAGGTCGAAGTTTGGGGGGTGGAGTTTTTTATTTGTTTCTTGTTACATTGCACATGCATGCACGCCCTTATCTTTTGAGTTGAATTTGATTGATTATTGATTTGTTGAGATACTCCTTGGGGTGATTTTGATTTGACTCGCTATTGCATATTTCATGCCTATAAATCATCTTATGCTTGTGGATTGCTATCTTTGAGTATGATTTGATGAGTAGAGTGAGTTGTAAGGGTGAGTTAGAAATTCTTTTGTGTGAGTGTTTGAGTTTGAGCTGATTTGAGAAAGAACTTGTATGCTTATGAGTTTTCTTTTGAGTACTTGTGTGATGAGAGTGAGAATGCACTAGTACTAGCATGGATGTGAAAGCCGTGAGAGTTGTGCCTTACGAGATTTAAATACACGATTTAATCTCTTCGTTTGTGAGTGGATCGTCACCTTAGAGGATGCTAGAACTTGTGTGTGCTCTTGCTTCTTGATTGTGTCTAGTTTGATATGCCGAATTGGATCTTAGGCCATCTTTGTTTTAATTGAGTCACTTAGCCAAAAAATTTCCTTACCAATGACATGTATCCCTTGCTAGCCCCTTTGAGCCTCAAGCTTATTTTATTTGCTAGCACATTTAAACACTATTCCAATTCCTAAGCATTTTGTCCCAATTTGAGTGGAGAATAGGAAAGTGTGAATGTGAAGGGAGTGAATTGAGTTGAAAAAGGAAAAGGTTGTTTGTTGAGTGAATATGAGAAGAAGGTGTGATGAAGTTTTGAGATGTGGGAAAAAGAGAAAAAAAAATTGAGAATGAGCAAAAGAAAAAAAGAGCTCATGTGTTTGTGCGAAAAAGAAAAAAATGAAGTGATTGAAAAAAAAAGTGAAAGAGTGAGAAAGAAAAAAAAAATTGAAGTGTTGAGAAAATTGGAATTGAAAGTGTGTTGATTGAATATGCTTGAAGTAGTCTGTTCCTAATTTCGAAGTACCGAAGTTTGATTTTCTATTCTCCATTCACTTTAGTCACTTTACCTTATATTGTTATCCCACCTGTCCAAAGAGCCTACATTACAACCTTGAGAAAAGTCCTTTTTGATTCGGCATTGATTTCTAGAGTATGGTCGGAGTTAAGAGCGCGTACAAGCCTATGGCTACCGATATGAGTGATTGATTGTTTGAGTGAGTCCCTTAATCATTGATATACACTTGTGAGGGAGTGAAACACATCGTTGAGTGCACATCCATGCTTGATCTTGGTGTTTCTTATTATTGTTGCATGAGTACGATAAAAGAAAGTGAGCGAGTATACGGGTGATTGACTTTTGAAGCTTGAGTTCATTAGCTTGCATGATTGATTTTTTGACTCATTCCTAACAATTTCACTTGACTTATTATTTCATTGCTTGAGGACAAGCAATATGGTAAGTTTGGGGGGGTTGATTAGGCGTGAAATTGTCATGATTCGTAGCTAGAAACGCCCTAGTTTTGGTCGAGTTTATAGAGTATTTAGAGTCAATTGAGCATTATTTCTACACATTGATGAATTTATCTCTTTGATGCTCATAGGTGAATAGAGGACGAAAAACGGAGTTCGTAGGACTTTGAATCGACTCAAACGGATGCCCGGATGAGAAGATATTGAAGAAATGCGATTGGTATTAGTGCGGACGAGGAAAAGTATCAGTTGGGAGGAGTTAGAAGTCACTCGAGTGACTAGGTCGAGCGCCACCGCTCGAGCGCATTGCTCGAGCGCCTAAACGTACAGAACCTTTCTTGCGCTCGAGCAGCTCGAGCGCCACCGCTCGAGCGAATTGCTCGAGCGCCCAAAACATACAGAGTGATTTCAACGCTCGACCGGCTCGAGCGGAACCGCTTGAGCGATTGTGTCATTCGAGCTACACTGCTCGAGCGGGACCGCTCGAGCGTTTTGCTCGAGCACCCTTGGATTTTTACCTCCGGATGCGTATTTTCGGCCCATTAACTCCCGT
Organism: Ballota nigra; assembly: GCA_947034835.1. Taxonomy (NCBI): domain Eukaryota; kingdom Viridiplantae; phylum Streptophyta; class Magnoliopsida; order Lamiales; family Lamiaceae; genus Ballota; species Ballota nigra. The sequence continues at coordinate 29,358,814 of OX344730.1, forward strand.
TTCGACCCGGTGCCTATATATACTTCTTCCAAACACGTTTTGAAGAATCCCCGAACTTTAGAAATCACTTTTAGACTTAGTTTTTAAAGAGAGGAAGAGGAGAAGAACGAGCAAGCTTTATTTTACGTTTTGTTGAGGTTTTTCATACGAATTCTTAGTTTCTTTTCTTTCTTAGTTTCTTTTAATTAGCTCGATTACTTTTAACGCTTTAAACTTCGTTTTTATCAATTTAAATTTCAGTTCTTCGTATTTATTTTCTTTTAAAACCCTAGTTCATGTTTCGTATTTTCTTCGTGCAATTTATTATGTTTATGTTCGTTGTTTCTTCTGTTGCTTTTATGTTTGTTAAAACCATGTCCGGCTAAAACCCTTGTATGTTTGGGGTAGGATGAACTCGTAGAAGTAGGATGTGGGTACGTAATTAGGGTAACCGTGACATTAGTTTTAATTCTCTTAATTAATGAATTCTTATAATTAATCTGAACTTTACCTTTGAATTTAGTACGAAAGTGTTAGAGAGAGGACGACCGCATCACTCAATAACAATTAGTAGTCTTAACGAGAAGGTGTAGGAAAGGTTAATTCATTTACCGGTTTAGCGAAGGAGGACGACCGCATCACCTTAGTTAAATTAGGGTCTCATTAATTAAGCGCTATCTATTAACTTGTTAGTGGATTAGTGAAGTCGATTGCTAGGATAAAGTATTAGGGTTAGAAATCTTGAGCTTTCATTCTACGATCTTTTACTTAGGTTAATTCTTGTTTGTCACGATTACTTTGATTATGTACCTGCTCCGTTAGTATACGTAGGGATTCCTATCCTAAGCATCACTATCTCATACTTGAAAACAACTTTTAGATAATTAGTTAGTTCTTTCTTTTGCTTTAGTAGCGTAATTTAGTTAGCTTAATTAATCTTTCAAAAAAACCCAAAAACATTACACTCATATTAACTACGACGCGTAGATCTTCAGGGATCTATTCGCATATACACCATCCCTTGGGTTCGATAAAACTTGGTCCCTATACTTGCCCATACTACTGTGAACCCGTTCTCTTGTGGGGTAACTACTAGTAGAAAGCTAGTGTAGTTCGCATCAAGTCAATGGCACGGGTCGAAACGGGAGTTAATGGGCCGAAAATACGCATCCGGAGGCAAAAATCCAAGGGTGCTCGAGCAAAACGCTCGAGCGGTTCCGCTCGAGCAGTGTAGCTCGAATGACACAATCGCTCGAGCGGTTCCGCTCGAGCCGGTCGAGCGCTGAAGTTGCACTGTATGTTTTTGGGCGCTCGAGCAATTCGCTCGAGCGGTAGCGCTCGAGCTGCTCGAGCGCAAGAAAAGTTCTGTATGTTTAGGCGCTCGAGCAATTCGCTTGAGCGGTGGCGCTCGACCTAGTCACTCGAGTGACTTCCAACTCCTCCCAACTGATACTTTTCCTCGTCCGCACTAATACCAATCGTATTTCTTCAATATCTTCTCATCCGGGCATCCGTTTGAGTCGATTCAAAGTCCTACAAACTCCGTTTTTCGTCCTCTATTCACCTATGAGCATCAAAGAGACAAATTCATCAATGTTTAGAAATAATGCTCAATTGACTCTAAATACTCTATAAACTCGACCAAGATTGGGGTATTTCAAGCTACGAATCATGACAATTTCACGCCTAATCAGCGCACAGTTGCTCGTCGCTGCCCAGTTGTTCGTTTGTGCATAGCTGCTCGTCGACTTCCATTATTTCAGTGTCGATAGAAGTCATGGCCTCGCTATCGTCTCTGTCCTTGTCTGAGCACCTGTCTGCCATGTTGACTTGATTATCCTGCAACTGTATCTGCAAAAGACACGCACGGGCCTTCTTCTGGTCTCCTTTGACTGTACCTGCACCCTTCTTTGTTGGGAATTTTAAACAATAATAGTACGTTGAAACAGCTGCTTTAAATTCATGTAAGAAAGGACGGCCGAGGAACCCGTTATAAGTGGACTGTTGGTCTACAACCAGGAAGTCCACCATTCTATTCATTTTCCTTTCCGGGTCCTCGATTGATACAAGCTCAACTGCCAACGTAACTATTCCTAGCGGGGTGGTTACAACATTTCCGAATCCTACAATCTTGTGATCACAGTCTTTGATGTACTCAGCGCAATCTCCCAGTTGGTCCACCGTGCTCTTAAACAGGATGTTCGTATAGGAACCAGTATCGACAAGTAGACGGTGCACTTTTGTCCCCATGATATTGGCACAAATGACCAACGAGTCATTGTGGGGAGTGAGCACTCCGTCTAAGTCTTTTTCTGAGAAGGTTAGGTCCCCTGTTCGTCTGGTCGATGGATTCACACCCACTTCCATCACTTGATCCACTGCTCTCAGTTCCGCTTTCCTCTTTCTTTTTGACACGGGCGGTCTCCCATCGGAACAACCACCTACTGGTCCAGTGGGTTCCAGCATTAAGATTTCCGGGATATGCCTTGCTGGGGCTGCTGGGACCTTCCTTCCCCTCTTACCAACTTTGCTTGGTTGGTGATCACTGTCTTCGTCATCCGAACTGGATTGTACCGGTGCCCTTGGTCTTTTGTCTGGTTCCCTTTTCACGAATTCAGACAGCTTTCCCTCCTCATAGAACCTCCACAACTGCTTCAGTAGATCTCGGCATTCGCTCGTGAAGTGGCCAATGTTCTGATGATAAGCACAGTATTTGTTCGGGTTCAGCTTTCCTCTCTCTTGCCTTATCTTCCGCGGCTCTGACAACATCTCCCTGTCTTTAACGTTGTCGTACACAGCGTCCACGGACATAGTAAGGACTTGACTCAACTTTTCCTTCAACTCAGCTCCCTCATTGAATGACTTCATGTTCTTCGGAGCTTTGTAATCGTTTCCACCAGATTTCTTGCCAAACTTTTTTGGGTCAGCTTTTTCTCCCATTTCTCTGTGTAACGCCTCTTGCATTGACACATGGATCCCTGCTTTGTGCCTGAATTCTGCGTATGTTTTCGGACAAGTCAAGTGCATTTCCTTCCACAGGTCAGTCCCTTTCTTTAAACCAGCCATCACTGCCACTATCTTGGTGTCCTCACTCACCATTTCGCCCTCCAGTAAGACTTTATCAAATCTTTCCAGAAATTGCTTATCAGACTCCTCGTCTCCCTGCCTAATATCTGCCAGACGGTGTCTGTGGGTCAAGTAGGACCCGGCAGTTGAGAAGTGGGACATAAACTCTTTGCTTAGTTGGGCAAAAGAGTTGATGGAGCCAGGAGCCAGTGCTGAAAACCATCTGTGCGGGCCATCTCCCAGGGTGAGTGGAAAATTTCGGCATTGTGTGGCGTCGGTTGCCCCCATTGAGATCATGAAATCCGAATATTTCGTCGCATGAATGCGAGGGTCCGACGTTCCTTCATACAAACTGATGGCCGGAAATTGTATCTTCTTCTGGATTGGTGCATTGAGGATAGACGGAGATAATGGTGAGGATGGGAGAACGGTTGATCCGGCACCTCTCTGGGATTCCAACTGTTTCTGCAATTCCTCGATTGCCTTTCTCATTTCCTGCAACTCATTTGGGGGAGTCCTCCCGTTGGAAGGCTGCTCATCGTGATTGGGTTCAGCGACCTCTTCACGATGCAGTCCCTTGCCAACGGGATGTTTCTCCTGAGTCGTCTTCCTAGCAGCATTGCTAGCTCCATTTGGCCCTAGTCGGCCAAAAGCTGACCTCCTGATTCGGTCATGCACTGATGGGCGAGCAGGATGGTGTGATCGCTCCTCATTCCTTCGGGATGGTTCCCTCCTGTTTACGTTCCTTGTACCTAGTCTCTCCAAAGCACTTGTTCGGGAAGTACTTTTGCTTGACTCATCTACTCTACTTGGTGATGATTCTCCTCTGCTTCCTAGACGTTCGCTCAATGGAGCTTTTCCTTTATTTTTACGGACTTCCTCGCTGTCGGCCTCGTCCCGACGCGCATCTTCTCTCAGTTTACTTCTTTGTTTGCCCGTACGCTCCTGCTCGCCTGCTCGTTTGGTCGTCACAGGTGCTCTTGACGGTCCTGCTGCTTGTCGATTTTGCAAGGATTGAAGGACAGCAATGGTTTTTGCTAGTTCTTCGGGGTTTTGAGCAAGAGCTTCAACTTCCGGTGGAATCGTGTCAATAGTGACTTGTATATTCCTCTGCGAAGTTGCTCTCACTGTCCGTGCATGTCCTTCAGTGGACGAAACCCTAGTTCTTGACCTAGGGTTCGGGGATGCGCTCGAGGTTCGATCTTCTTGCGATCTTATCATTTTGATTATCAAAGTGTGGATAAATAAGCAAATGGGTGAGGTAATCTTGTTCTTGCAAACACCTTTTCCAAAGGTTACTAGCCTTGTGTGTGATTATAAAGGTTTGAAAACCCTAGTTCATGCACACATACATTAAAACCCTCAAAGTGTTGTACATCTTTGTCCTAAGAATGTGCACCCTTGTTTTCCGGCAGCTTCTTCCCGGACTCCGACGAGATTTTGCAGATTCCAGTGGAAGTCTTCAAACTTTCTTCGAATTTTTCTACAATCGGAGGTTCGATCCCTTGACTTGAAGCGAAAATACTAGCTTCTACTAGTAGCTTACCCGCAAGCGGACGGGTTCACTGTAGTAAGAGTAAGTATAATGGCCAAGTATTATCGAACCCACGGGATAGTGTATATGCAAATAGATCCCTGAAGATCTACGCGTCGTAGTTAATATGAGTGTATGTTTGGGGATTGAAAATTAAAAGAATTAAGTCTAAACTAAATTACTCTACGAATGCAAAAGGAAAATTAAACTAAGTATCCAAGGTGTATATGCAAGTATGAGATGGTGATGCTCAGGATAGGAATCCCTACGTATACTAACGGAGCAGGTACATAATCAAAGTAATCGTGACAAACAAGAATTAACCTAAGTAAAAGATCGTAGAATGAAAGCTCAAGATTTCTCACCCTAATACTTTATCCTAGCAATCGACTTCACTAATCCACTAACAAGTTAATAGATAGCGCTTAATTAATGAGACCCTAATTTAACTAAGGTGATGCGGTCGTCCTCCTTCGCTAAACCGGTAGATGAATTAGGGTCTCATTAATTAAGCGCTATCTATTAACTTGTTAGTGGATTAGTGAAGTCGATTGCTAGGATAAAGTATTAGGGTGAGAAATCTTGAGCTTTCATTCTACGATCTTTTACTTAGGTTAATTCTTGTTTGTCACGATTACTTTGATTATGTACCTGCTCCGTTAGTATACGTAGGGATTCCTATCCTGAGCATCACCATCTCATACTTGCATATACACCTTGGATACTTAGTTTAATTTTCCTTTTGCATTCGTAGAGTAATTTAGTTTAGACTTAATTCTTTTAATTTTCAATCCCCAAACATACACTCATATTAACTACGACGCGTAGATCTTCAGGGATCTATTTGCATATACACTATCCCGTGGGTTCGATAATACTTGGCCATTATACTTACTCTTACTACAGTGAACCCGTCCGCTTGCGGGTAAGCTACTAGTAGAAGCTAGTATTTTCGCTTCAAGTCAATGGCGCCGTTGCCGGGGATGGCGTTATATGCTTTTTGAATAGGACTTGTAGATAGCTTAGTAATTAGTAGTGAGTGATTTATCTTCTGTTTTATTTTTATTTTTATTTTTCTTTCGGCAGTTGCGTTTTGATCCTTCTGCTAGTGTGTCAGGTTTATGAAAACACGCTCACAAGGCAATACGAGCGAAGAGAGAATTCAGTCAGACCCTGAGACAATAGCCAGAAGGAACCGAGCCTTCTTGAGAAGAATGACTACTGCCGCGGGAAACAAAGACAAGATTTCTGATGAACTTGGGGAGTTAGACAAAATAGCTGCAGAGTATACTGCTCTTGTGGAACGGGCAGAGGGTGTCAATGGAAACAGCAGTAATCAGCAGATACCCATAGGGGGAACTGAGAGCCCACACCCGAACCCACAAGACACAATTAACTCTGCACAAACACAACCCCAAAACCAGAACCAAAACCCTGCTTACCCACAAAACCCAAATAACCCTTTCAACAACCCAGTATACCAACATTACCCATACCCAACTTATCCTTACCCACCATACCCGTATCCTCCACCCCCAGTCTATAATCAACCACCTGTTTACCCACCACTACCTCAACAAGTACCAGTACCTGCTGCTAATCCTCAACACGTTCCTATGAACGTAGATCACAATATGGCGATTAGAGGGAGGTTTGCAGCGCAGCCACAGCGGTACTATGATGGAGTGGCTTTACCTCCAGTTGAGGCAAACAACTTCTCGATATCACCGGGGATTTTAAAGCTGCTGACCGAGAATCAGTTCAAGGGGGTGATCGGGAAGGAGAATCCTCACACTCACCTGAGGAGTTTTCTCATGATAGCCTCAACATTTAATTATAATGGCATGTCTGAAGATGCCAAGAGGTTTAGGCTGTTCCCATTCTCATTGACGGGAATAGCCAAGGAGTGGTACGATAATACGCTCCCGCGGGGAGGTATTACCACTTGGGCCGAGCTCGAGCGTCTGTTCCTCGAGCGATTCTACCCTCCATCTAGGACGATCAAGGCTAGAATTGAGATCTCGTCCTTTCGCCAGAAGTCCGGAGAGGATTTACGCCAAGCGTGGGAGAGATACTCAAACATGCTGATTGAGTGCCCGCAGCATGGGTACAATGAGGGAGACATTATGGTGTTCTTCTATAGTGGTGCCAACAAGACGGGGCAAGACCATTTAGACGCTTGTGCGGGCGGAGCATTTTTGAACCAAGGCATAGAGAGGTGTAGGGAGATCGTGGACAACATTGTCACGAATGCCGGTGCTTGGAGTGGAGATGCAGATTTTCAGAGAGTGCATCAGGTTGAAGAGGGAGAAGGAACGAGAAGGCTACTGATGGCCATGATGGAGAAGATAAACAACCTCGAGTTGGGGAAGAGTTTGGGTGGAGAGCATGCAGTAGAGAATGAGAGAGTAGACCAACCCAGTGGACAGCAAGAGGTAGCCAATTACATGGGAGGTCCGTATTACAACCAGAATGGCTACCAAGGTGGAAACCAGTATGGAAGGCCTTCTTATGGCCAACCATTTGTACTTCCAGGCCCACAGCCGCCTCAAAATCAATGGAGGAACACACAAGGGTATCAAGGAGGCCAGCAGCCTCCTCAAAACACATGGAGGAAGAATGATAATTTTTCTTATGCTAACCCAAAAGCTGGTGTTACTGTTCCTGCAGGTGTTGATCCGGGGTCTAAACCTCCTGGTGGAGAAGGCGATGCATCAACCGAGGAGATGTTGAGAGCGATCCTTCAGAAGGTGGAGGAAGGGAGCAAGCGGTTGTCATCCTTGGAGTACGATGTGAAGGAGCTGCATAAGAAGGGTGATCATCGTGATCAAGAGCTCCAGAAGATGAACGTTGAGTGGACTAGAACTCAACAAGAGAACAATCGAAGGTTCACTTCTTTAGAGCTCCAGATGAGTCAGATTGCAAAATCAGTGAATAGAATGCCGGAAAGGAACCCGAAAGAGCATTGCAAGGCGATCCAGCTTAGAAGTGGAACCAATTATGAAGGTCCTCAGATACCTGCTGATTCTGAGACGCCCCAAGTTGAGAAGGGGATTGAAAGTAAAGGGATTGAGAAGCATGAAGATATGGATGAGTCCCTGAAGGGGAAAGACTTTGAGGAAATAGAGAGAGTTCCTAAGTGGAAAAAGGCAAAGGAAGCAAGGGATAAAGTGAAAGAAACAGAAAGAGATGAATGTGGGGTACCCAAATCTGTGATACCCGTCCCATATCCACAGCGCTTCATGAAAAAGAAGCTTGATGAAAAATTTGCAAAATTTCTTAATGTTTTTAAACAATTGCATATTAATATTCCTTTTTATGATGCTTTGGAACAGATGCCGCACTATGCAAAGTTTTTGAAGGACTTGATTGCGAAAAGGCGGCGAGTGGATGAGCCGAAGTTGGTGCAGCTGAACCACGAGGTGAGTGCATTAGTGCACAAGGCGCTTCCACCGAAGCTGAAGGATCCCGGGAGCTTCACGATCCTATGTGATATTGGGAACGGGATCAAGAAGGGAGCGTTGTGCGACCTCGGGGCGAGCATCAATCTCATGCCCCTATCGCTTTTCAAGAAGTTGGAAGGTGGTGAACTTCAACCCACAATGATGACGCTTCAACTAGCCGACCGGTCTATTACTAGACCTCAAGGTGTGGTTGAAGACGTTCTAGTGAGAGTTGGAGATCACATCTTTCCAGCCGACTTTGTAGTGCTAGAGATGGAGGAAGATGAGCACGTACCCCTGATCTTGGGAAGACCGTTCTTAGCTACGGCGGGGATGGTGCTAGACGTGGCGAATGGGAAGATTACATTGAAGGTTGATGATCAAGAAGTGAAGATCTCCCTATATGAAGCCATGAAACACCCGAGGGAGGATGAGAGCTTGTATTGCATGGATGCCATTGATCCTCGTGTTGAAGACACATCTCCTATTCCTAATCCTTCTCATATTCATGAATTTTATAATTCTTCACTTGATAATTTAACCCATGAGCATTATGTTCTTGATTATGTTGATAGGGATAAAGTAAAGAAGTTGAAGGATGAAGAGGTGAAGAAAGTGGACGTGGTCCAGTTAGAAGGAAAAGGAGGAGTTAAGAAGAAAAAGTCCAAACTCAAGAAATTGTTTAGTAAGACTCCTCCAGATAGAGGGAAGAAGGAGTTGAGACCCATAACACTTGAGGTGGGGAAGGAAGCAAAAGGGCTCATGATGGTGGGGCATCAAGGAAAGGAGTTCAAACACCACTCTTATGAGAGTGAGGGAGGTAAATTTGAGTATGATGTCCCATAAGCTCCTTTGAGCGGTCCGGCATGAGGACCTTAAAAATAGCGCTGAATGGGAGGCAACCCATTTTTATTTGCTTTTGAGTGTTTTTAGTTATTTTCCTTTTATGTTACTAGGATGTTGTTGAGTCGTATGTTTAACCTCGTACTTGTGAGTTGCTTGTAGGCTTGTCTCTAAAGGAGTAAAGGTATCATGGAGTTATTTAGATTGAAGGAACCAACTTGAGACAAGGGAGTGTGGAAAGCTATTGAGAGAAACTGAATTGTTCGGTTGAGGTAACCCACAACCCCAAACTTAGACCTCTAGCAAGGTCGAAGTTTGGGGGGGTGGAGTTTTTTTTATATGTTTTCTTGTTACATTGCACCGGAGCACCCCTTATCTTTGAGTTGAGTTAGTTATTTGGTGCCTTGAGATGCTCCTTGGGCTATTATTAATTTGTTTTGTTACTCAATATTTTATGCCTATCAATCACCTTATGCTTGTTGATTGCTATCTTTGAGTATGATTTGATGAGTAGGGTGAATTGTGAGGCTGAGTTAGGAGTTTTCTTGTGTGAGTGTTTGAGTTTGAGCTGATTTGAGAAAGAACTTGTATGCTTGTAAATTTTTCTTTTGAGTATTTGTGTGATAAGAGTGAGAATTCACTAGGACTAGCATGGATGTGAAAGCCGTGAGCTTTTGAGCCTTATGAGATTTTGATGCATGATTTAATCTCTTCGTTTGTGAGTGGATCGTCACCTTAGAGGATGCTAGAATTTGCATGTGATCTTGCTTCTTGATTGTGTCTAGTTTGATATGCCGAATGTGATCTTAGGCCATTTTTGTTTTTATTGAGTCACTTAGCCAAAAAAAATTTCCTTACCAATGACATTGAATCCCTTGTTAGCCCCTTTGAGCCTAAAGCCTATTTTATTTGCTAGCACATATGAACACTATTCCAATTCCTAAGCCTTTTTGTCCCAACTTGAGTGGAGAATAGGAAAGTGTGAATATGAAGGGAGTGAATTGAGTTGAAAAAGGAAAAGGTTGTTTGTTGAGTGAATATGAGAAGAAGGTGTGATGAAGTTTTGAGATGTGAGAAAAAGAGAAAGAAAATTGAGAATGAGCAAAAAGAAAAAAATGAGCTCATGTGTTTGTGTGAAAAAAGAAAAAAAATGAAGTGATTGAAAAAAGTGAAAAGAGTTAGAAAAAAAAAATGAAGTGTTGAGAGAAGTGGAATTGAAAGGATGTTGATTGAAAATGTTTGAAGTATTCTGTTCCTAATCTCGAAGTGCCAAAGTTTGACTTTCTATTCTCCATTCACTTGAGTCACTTTACCATATTGTTATCCCACCTGTCCAAAGAGCCTACATTACAACCTTGAGAAAAGTCCTTTTTGATTCGGCATTGATTTCTAGAGTATGGTCGGAGTTGAGAGTGCTTACAAGCCTATGGCTGCCAATATGTGTGATTGATTGATTGAGTGAGTCTCTTAAACACTGTTATACACTTGTGAGGGAGTGAAACACATCGTTGAGTGCACATCCATGCTTGATCTTGGTGTTTCTTGTTATTGTTGCATGAGTACGATAAAGAAAGTGAGTGAGTATACGGGTGATTGATCTTTAAAGCTCGAGTTCATTTGCTTGCACTAGTTGATTTTTTGACTCATTCCTAACAATTTCACTTGACTTATTATTTCGTTGCTTGAGGACAAGCAACATGGTAAGTTTGGGGGGGTCCATTGACTTGAAGCGATTTTACTAGCTTCTACTAGTAGCTACCCCGCAAGAGTACGGGTTCACTGTAGTATGGGCAAGTATAGGGACCAAGTAGTATCGAACCCAAGGGATAGTGTATATCCGAATAGATCCCTGAAGATCTACGCGTCGTAGTTAATATGAGTGTAATGTTTTTTGGGTTTTTGAAAGATTAATTAAAAGACTGAATTAAACTAAGTAAACTAAAGAATGAAAAAGAACGAATTAACTACGGGTTGTTTTCTAATGAGAGATGGTGATGCTTAGGATAGGAATCCCTACGTATACTAACGGAGCAGGTACATAATCAAAGTAATCGTGACAAACAAGAATTAACCTAAGTAAAAGATCGTAGAATGAAAGCTCAAGATTTCTCACCCTAATACTTTATCCTAGCAATCAACTTCACTAATCCACTAACAAGTTAATAGATAGCGCTTAATTAATGAGACCCTAATTTAACTAAGGTGATGCGGTCGTCCTCCTTCGCTAAACCGGTAGATGAATTAACCTTTACTAAACCTTCTCGTTAAGACTACTAATTGTTATTGAGTGATGCGGTCGTCCTCTCTCTAACACTTTCGTACGAAATTCAAAGGTAGAGTTAAGATTAATTATATGAATTCATTAATTAAGAGAATTAAAACTAACGTCACCAATTACCTTAATTACGTACCCACATCCTACTTCTACGAGTTCATCCTAACCCAAGCATGCAAGGGTTTTAGCCGGACATGGTTATAACAAAAATAAAAGCAATAGAAGAAACAACGAACAAAAACATAATGAATTGAACGAAGAAAATAAGAAACATGAACTAGGGTTTTAAAATAAAATAATTCTAAGAACTGAAATTTAATTAACTAAAACGAAGTTTAAAACGTTTAAAGTAATCAAGCTAATGAAAAGAAACTAAGAACGAAAAGAAAACTAAGAATTCGTATGAAAAACCTCAACAACGTAAAAGTAAAGCTTGCTCGTTCTTCTCCTCTTCCTCTCTCTAAAAATTAAGTCTAAAGTGATTTCTAAAAGTTGGGGATCTTCAAAACGTGTTTGGAATAGGTATATATAGGCACCGGGTCGAAACGGGAGTTAATGGGCCGAAAATACGCATCCGGAGGCGAAAATACGTGGTTGCTCGAGCAAAACGCTCGAGCGGTTTCCGCTCGAGTGATTCGCTCGAGCGCTGAAACTGTTCTGTAAGTTTTTTGCCGCTCGAGTGATTCGCTCGAGCGCCGGCGCTCGAGCAAAACGCTCGAGCGCTGGCTGCTGTGCACTCGTTCGTAAAATCTTCATATCTCCTCAACCGGGAGTCCGTTTTGGCCGATTCAAAGTCCTACGAACTCCTCTTTTCGCCCTCTATCCATCTATGAAAACCAAAGAGACAAATTAATAATTTTATAAAAATGATACTCATTTGACTCCAAGCACTCATCGAAAACACTCAAAACATGAGTAAATCGGGCACCAAAACATAACAATTTCACGCCTAATCATCCCTCCTTCTAGCGCCAATTGTTGATGACCTTTTCTAACTAAGAAGATTAATGACTGTTTTTCATCTAATGAAGATCATCAAACAAGAATCAAGATCATGGAATTTGAATAAGTAAAACTTAAGAAATAAATTTGCAAGAGTTGGGCTATTTTTTTGAATTGTTCTCCCCCCTTTCATGTACATGAAGGGAGTATTTATAGACATACAAAGAGGCCATGTGTCACCATCTTGGTGGCTTAACCATTGGATCTTTGCCAAGTGTTAGGACACTTGTACAACATCTACACTATTGATCATTGGATGGATGTCAAGTGTTAAGACACTTGGACCATATCTAAGCTAGTGACTCTTGGAATTCCCAATGTTGTACTTGGTCTTTGGCACTACTGATATGCTCTCGACGGTGACCGGCTGTTCGCTTGTACGTCTTCGTTAGATGTCATGGTCCTTTGCATCCCTAGCTGTTCGCTCCTTTCTTGGGATCGTTCTACAATGTTGTTCGCTATATTACGAATCTGTTCGCTTGAGTTGATCTTGGTTTGAGCCGCTTGCTCAGCTGTTCTTTGCAAGGCTGTTCGCCACAGTATCTTACCTATCATGTTAGAGCTGTTCTGCAAAGCTGCTCGCTCCACAAGGCTGTCAGCTCCTTGCTAAGATGCTCGCCCTTCAAAACTGCTTGCTCCACAGAGCTATTAACTTCTTTCATTTGTCATCCTGTTATCAAGTTTAATGATAACTGTCTCGTTTATTAATTACCCCATTGTTCGCCCATCAACACTTTGTTCGAAAGATTTTTATGAACATATGTCGTATTTTTTATATCAAAATTTTCGAACACTTTGTTCATAAAAAAATTCGAACATTGTGTAAATGTTCGAAATATATTTTGGAACATCTCTTGCATTTTCATTTTATTTTTTCGAACATATTGTTATACTAATTTTTTATCTTGTTCAGAACTTAGGAGACGGACGGGACGGCACAAGGCGGATGGTGCAAGGCGGACGACTAATGGCGCACTGTGAACACAAATTTATTCTGTGATGGGTGTACCGGAATTTTGAGAATTTTTTAAAGTATGAGAGTTTAAGGATATTTTAGGTTATTAATTAGAATGTGTACTTATCTTATTTGGGATTTAATAATTAACCGAGTGTACTCCCATTAAAATGGGGTACAAATAACTGTGCCCTATCTAAATTATCTTGGCCTAATCGCTCTTATCAAATACAGCCTTAATACCCTAGTAGATGGCCGGGTTAAAACCTTTATATTTATTTAAAAAAAAAAACCCACGTAACCATTTGCAATAAAACTAAGAGGAGTGTATTGGTTATAAAGTCTATATAATTTTTTTAGACTTTTAAAGGATGGGGGTATTCAATCTGGATTTTCAAAAGTCTTTAAAAATCCTAAGGTATTCAATACAAATTTTAAAAAGTCTTAAAAAAAATATTTAGGTACTCAACAATCTATAGATTTTAATACTCTGTGAATTTTCTTTGATTTTCTTCCAAAATATAAATAAGTTCTACTCTCCAAAATCTCTTTTAATAACTAGAGATTTCTACGGATTTAAAAAGTCTTAAAATAATTTTTAGATATTCAACAGTCTATGAATTTTCTTTGATTATCTTCCATAGGGATGTCAACGGGGCAGGGCGGGGATGGGGGGTCATTCCCCATCCCCGTTCTTGCGAAATCGAGGATTCCTCGTCCTCGCAAAATAAACAAGGAAATTTTTTCCCCATCCCCGCCGGGACGGATTCCCAGTTCCCCGCTTAATTATTTTTTAATCTCATTTTTAAATAAAAATAATATTTAAATTAAAAAAATTAATCATGCTCAACAATTACTTTAAGTTGGTGTTAAAAAAGATTAATTTAAACAATTTGAAGAACCTCTAATTTTAATATTTTTAGTTAACATATATATTAAAGTGAAAATTATATAATTTGGAACTAATAACATAATATTAAATAAAATAAATCTAATTTTGAATAAATAGTTAATTGAGTAGGAAATTATAAAATATTTATTGGTAATTTGCTTTTAAATTTAAATTTTATATATATATATATATATATATATATATATATATATATATATATATATATTAATTATATAAAAAATAATGTGGGTCTCCGCGGGAAACGGGGCGGAGAATACTATCCTCGTCCCCGCCTACGGGGCAAAAAATTTCCCGTCCCCGTTCTCTTTTGCTTCGGGAATTTTCTCCCGGTTGCCAAGTCTACTATTCCAAAAATATAAATAGATTTCACTCTCAAAATCTCTTCTAATAACCAGAGGCTTCTAATGAGGCCGATGTATAACGGTATTGGAAATGAAGATAAGAATAATAATTTTTTTTTTTTTGGGAACTAATGTATTTTTAGTATTTTTTAAACAATTTGGATAATTTTTTTTTATATACAAGTGTGTTCCATATACATGTGCATCAATGGTTCAAGCGTCGGGGTCTATGAAAATCCATGTAAATCAATAAAAAAAGTGTATTCCACAATCCTGTCAAGTATATGAAAATCCATATAAATCAATAAGAAATGTCAGTCAAACTCTGCATGTAGTCTATGTATTTTTTAAATCTAAAGACTTTTAAGTCCAAAAAAATTCAATAGAATCTCAATTACCCTTTAAGAATAGAAATTAAAAGGTACATTCCATCAAGTGAAATCAATAATCGAATTAATATCACAAATTAAAATAATTAATACTCATTTATTTTAAAACGGAGGTGTGTCATTCACAAATTATTACTCCCCATTTCACCGCCAAGGAGTGTCATCTCCTCCGTAGTTAGTAATGTCATCCAAATGTGTTAGTGGCCGGAAAACTACTCGCATTAATAGCATGCGATTAGTAGTATTTTTATAAAACATTTTAACACGACTACAATTTTGCAAATACAATTCTAAAATTGCAATAAATAAATTAAATTAGCCCAATTGTCGTCACTAACTTCAGTTAATTTCTAGATTGACCAAATGATCATTTTCAACATGCGGCCTAGCAGCCCCGCCCATAACTATATTCAATAATCACAATCGTATACCCCACGTCACTACGCAAACAATTAACGCACAATTGACCAAGTCATTCAGATTTCAGACCCTAACATCACAGCTGGTCTTTTTTTTTTTTTTTTTAACAAAGACTTGAAATCTAACTTATGTAGGAGTATATGATCATTTTTATTAGTCATTTAGGAAACAGTTTGCATAACAAGCCATGATATATGATAAATTCTAGAGTGCATGCAAGTAAATATTATACATTTAAAAGTTGATCTTAATTTAAAATTAATTTCGACTTTTCACAGGTTTGTTGACTGCTCGTATAAAATTCGCGGGTCTCGCAACAAACTGGGTCTCAAATGGGTTGTGCACGCTTCGTACTAATACCCAGAGTTATATCACTAATACCTCAAATTATATCACTGTTGATTGGCGACCAGACGAGCACCAGTGATCAAAAGATTAAGGAGATGATAAATTTAAATAGAGAAACAGGCGACCATCAGGGTTTAAAGAAGGATACTTACGCGACCAAGAGTGTGGTCCGATACACTTCACGCGACCAAGAGCGAACAAGGGGTCCACTGCGCCCAACAAGAATATACAAGCAACTTGTCACCAAAGAGGTCAACTGAGTAGTCATGAGAGCTAAGTACAACATTAGGAACTCCAAGAGTCACTAGTGTAGATATAGTCCAAGTGTCCTAACACTTGACACCCATCCAAGTGATAATAGTTTAGATGTTGTACAAGTGTCTCAACACTTGGCATAGATCCAATGGTTAAACCACTAAAATAGTGACACATAGCTCTCTTGTATATCTATAAATACCCCTTCATTTGAAGGAAGGAGGAGAATTTTTCCATAATTAAAAACATTGCACAAACTCTTGCAAATTTATTTCCTGAACATTACTAGATCAAATTCTATGATTTCTTGATCTTGTTTGGTGATCTTAACTAGAGAAAACAGCCACTAATCACCTTGATTAGAAAATATCATCAACAATTGGCGCTAGAAGGAGGGTGGTTCGAACCTCCATTTTGTGAGAAATTCGAAGAAAGCTTGAAGATATTCACCGGAATCCGCAAAATTTAGTCGGAATCCGGGAGGAAGCCACCGGAAATTGAATGTGCACACTATTTGGAGCAAAGCTATCCATGTATACATCACCTTAAGAGTTTGAATGCATGAATATATGAACTAGGGTTTTCAAACCACTATATTCATATATACAAGGCTAGTTAGTAACTCTTACAAAAGGTGTTTGTTGGAAGCAAGATCGTCTCAATCCTTTGCTTATCACATATACTTTGGCAATCAAAATGATCAGATCACAAGAAGATCGTCCATCAAATTCATCTTCGAGTCGTAGGTCAAGAACTAGGGTTTCGTCTACCGAAGGCCATGCAAGGACGGTTAGAACGACCTCCCGGAAGAACGTCCAAGTTACAATTGATACGATTCCACCAGAAGTGGAGGCCCTTGCTCAAAACCCTGAAGAGCTAGCAAAAACGATCGCTGTCCTTCAGTCATTACAAAATCGACAGACAGCTGGGCCGTCAAGAGCAACGGCGACGATCAATCGAGCAGGCGAGCAAGGGCGAGCAGCGAAGCAAAATGAAAGAAGATGTGCACCGTGATGAAGCCGACAGCGCTGAGGTTCGCAGAAATAAAGGGAAGGCTCCCATAACCGAGCTTTTAGGGAATCGAGGGGAATCATCGCCAAGTCAGACGAGTGAGTCAAGTAGGAGCACATCCCGAACAAGTGCATTAGAAAGATTGGGTACGAGGAATATAGCTAGTAAAGAACCGTCCAAAGGGAGCGGAGAGCAACTGCGCCCTGCTGCTCGTCTATCAGTACACGACAGGATCAGAAGATCAGCTTTTGGCCGATTAGGGCTAAACGGGGCCAGCAACATTGCTAGGAAGGTCACCCTGGAGAAACGTCCCGTCGGAGAGGGACTGCATCGTGAGGAGGTCATACCCAATCACGATGAACAACCTTCCGACGGGAGAACTCCCCCGAGCGAACTGCAGGAGATGAAAAAAGCGATTGAAGAATTACAAAAACAGTTGGAATCCCAGAGAGACGTCGGATCAACTGTTCTCCCGTCCTCACCGCTATCTCCGTCAATCCTCAATGCACCGATCCAGAAGAAGATACAATTTCCAGCCATCAATTTGTATGAAGGAACGTCGGACCCACGAATTCATGTGATGAAATATTCAGACTTCATGATCTCAGTGGGGGCAACTGACGCCACTCAATGTCGAAATTTCCCACTCACCCTGGGAGATGGGCCGCATAGGTGGTTTTCAGCACTGGCTCCTGGTTCCATTAACTCCTTCGCCCAACTGAGCAAGGAGTTTCTGTCTCATTTTTCGACTGCTGGGTCCTACTTGACCCACAGGCACCGGTTAGCAGACATCAAGCAGGGAGACGAAGAATCAAACAAACAGTTTCTGGAAAGATTTGATAAAGTGCTACTGGAGGGCGAGATGGTGAGTAAGGATACGAAGATAGTGGCAGTGATGGCTGGACTGAAGAAAGGAACCGATTTATGGAAAGAAAGGCATTTGACTTGTCCAAAGACGTATGCGGAATTAAGACATAAGGCAGGAATCCACGTCTCGATGCAGGAAGCTCTGCACAAAGAAATGGGAGATAAAGCTGACCCGAAGAAGTTCGGCAAAAAGTCTGGAGGAAATGACTACAAGGCTCCGAAGAACATGAAATCATTCAACGAAGGAACAGAGTTGAAAGAAAAGTTGAATCAAGTCCTCACAATATCGGTGGACGCTGTTTACAATAATGTCAAGGACAAAGAAATGCTACCCGAGCCTCGGAAGATAAGGCAGGAAAGAGGAAAGTTGAACCCGAACAAGTACTGCGCATATCATCAGAGCATCGGCCATTTCACCAGTGAATGCCGAGATTTGTTAAAACAATTGTGGAGGTTCTACGAGGAAGGAAAGTTGTCTGAGTTCGTGAAAAAGGAACCGGGTAAGAGGCCGAGAGCAGCAGCGCCATCCAGCTCAGACGATGATGATAGCGACGATCAACCGAGTAGGACATGTAAGAAAGGAAGGAAAATCCCAACGACCCCGGCAAGACCAATCCCGGAAATCCTAATGTTGGGACCATTTGGGCCGGTAGGCGGATGTTCCGATGGAGGACCGCCCATGTCAAAAAGGAAGAAGAAAGCGGAATTGAGAGCAATAACGCAAGTGATGGAGGTCGGTGCAAATCCATCAATCAAACGAACTGGGAACCTCACTTTTTCAGAAAAAGACTTAGACGGGGTGCTCACCCCCCACAACGACTCTTTAGTCATTTGCGCTAACATTATGGGAACGAGAGTACACCGTCTGCTCGTCGATACTGGCTCTTACACGAACATCCTATTCAAAAGCACGGTGGACCAGCTAGGAGAATGCGCTGAATACATCAAGGATTGCGATCATAGAATAGTGGGATTCAGAAATGTTGTGACCGTCCCATTAGGAATGATTACGCTAGCAGTTGAACTTGTATCAGTCGAGGACCCAGAAAAGAGGCTGAGTAGGATGGTAGATTTTCTAGTCGTAGATCAACAGTCCACTTATAATGGGTTCCTCGACCGTCCTTTCTTGCATGAATTTAAGGCAGCCGTTTCGACGTACTATTATTGTGTAAAATTTCCCACGTCAAAAGGTGCAGTCACGGTCAAGGGTGACCAGAAAAAAGCTCGTGAATGCCTCCTGCAACTTCAACCCAACGATCACATAGTCAACATGATGGATGAACAGCCGAGCAACGGTGCTGGGGACGAACCATCAGTACTTAATGAAATCATGGAATCTGCTGATATGGAGATGATGGAGATAGACAACCAGCAGGGGGCAGGCGAGCAAGAGGTCCTTGGCGAACAACAGAGACCGGAGGTCACACCCTGCTTAAATAAAGGCGAAGATCTCGAACCACGGCTAGGAGCAGAACTAATGATGATTGAAGATGAACTCAACAATGAGGGACCCATCATTGATCCTCGATGGAAAAACCAGAAATGGAGGGCTACCCCAGTCGAAGAGTTAGAGGCAATAAAAATCGACCCTAACCAAGAGAGCTTAGAACTCTTCATAGGATCTGAGCTCCCAGAGCCATACAGATCCAGGATAACTGAGTTCCTTAAAGCAAATCTTTATGTGTTCGCATGGTCGCATGCAGACATGGTAGGCATCACCCCCGAGCATGCCTGCCACAAACTCAAAATCGACCCGACGAAAAAGCCGATCCAGCAAAAGAGGAGAAAATTTGGACCCGACAAATATAAAACACTCGATACGGAAGTCAAGAAACTATTGGATAACGACCTGATCAGACAGGCCTTATGCCCGCAATGGGTGGCGAACCCGGTGTTGGTCAAAAAAGTACGCGGAGCATGGAGATTATGCATCGATTTCACCGACTTGAATGCCGCTTGCCCAAAGGATAACTTCCCATTGCCACATATCGACCAGCTGGTTGATGGCACAGCTGGACATGAGCTCCTCACATTCATGGATGCATTTGCAGGATATCACCAGATTGCAATGCACCCAGACGACCAGGAGCACACATCGTTTTACACCAACAAAAATTTGTTGTGTTGGAAGAGGATGCCATTTGGGTTGATCAACGCCGGGGCCACCTACCAGAGGCTGGTCAACAAGATGTTCGATGACCACATCGGAAAGACAATGGAAGTGTATGTGGACGACATTGTCGTTAAAAGCCTAAAGAAAGAAGATCATTTGCAACACTTGGCCCAAACATTCGAAATACTCCAGACCTATAACATGAAACTGAACCCTAAAAAAAGCAGTTTCGGAGTCCATTCCGGGAAATTCCTGGGACATCTGGTCAGTCAACGGGGGATTGAAGCAAATCCAGTAAAAGTAAAAGCAATCATGGAGATGCAACCGCCCCGGTCAGTAAAAGAGGTTCAACGGTTGACCGGATGCCTAGCAGCGTTAAACAGGTTCGTCTCAAGATCCGGAGACAAATGTAGGTCATTCTTTGAAGCAATCAAGAAGGGGAAGTTTCAATGGACGGACGCCTGCCAACAAGCGTTCGAGCAATTGAAAGAATATCTCAGCGACACAAAGATTCTTGCTAAACCAATTCCAGGAGAGAAACTGTACTTGTACTTGGCGGCTTCAGGGGTGGCAATCAGCTCGGTACTTGTTCGAGCAGAAGGAAAGTTCCACTTGCCCATCTACTACGTAAGCCAAGCTTTACATGAAGCGGAACTCAAGTACTCGCCTACAGAAAAACTGGCAAACGCGCTAGTGATGAGTGTCAGAAAACTTCGCCCATATTTCTTCGACCACCAGGTGGAAGTGCTAATAACATTCCCGCTCAAACAGATACTACATAGACCTGACACAGTCGGTCACCTCCTAAAGTGGTCCTTGGAAATCAGCCAGTTCGGGATTTCATATGCTCCTCGAACAGCGATCAAGGGGCAAGCATTAGCCGACTTTATAGTCGAGCTAACTTTCCCCCAAGATCCGACGAGAGGACATAATCATCCCTGGCACATGTACGTTGATGGGTCATCCACAAACACAGCATCGGGGGCAGGAATAGTTCTGATAAGTCCTGACAGACATGTCTTCACTTCGGCTGTTCGTTTCGAATTCATGGCAACAAACAATGAAGCCGAATATGAGGCATTGATCGCTAGATTGCGGCTAGCATTAGCTGTGGGAGTAAGAAAGTTACAGATTTTCGGAGATTCTCAACTAATTGTTAACCAAGTTCGGGGAGAGTACGAAGCAAAAGATGAAAACATGGCTTTGTATCAAAAAATTGTTGCTCACCTAGCCTCCATGTTCGAGCAAATATACATCGAACAGGTACCAAGAGACAACAATGCACAAGCGGACGCACTCGCCCGACTAGCAACTAGCACCGGGCCAGCGGAGTTATCCGAAGTTACATTGACAAGGATATCCAACCCATCAACCGAAGATTATAAAATCTATCAAGTTGATGAAGAAGTGGAGAAAGATGATTGGAGAACACCGATCATTGAATATTTACGGGATGATAAAAAATTGGATAACCCGTTGGAGGCTAGCAAGATGGTCAAGCGAGCGGCAAGGTACACCATGATGGATGGACAATTGTATAAAAGAGGATTCTCACTCCCGTTATTGAAATGTTTGACAAAAGAGCAAGGCCAAGAGGTTTTGCAAGAAATCCATCAAGGCGTTTGTGGAAATCACGCTGGGGGACGTGCATTGGCCTACAAAACCGTGAGACAAGGGTATTATTGGCCTACATTGCAGAAGGACGCTATCAAAGTTGTGAAAACCTGTCACAAATGTCAGGTATTCGCCCCCAATATCCACAAGCCACCAACCGAGATGATAGCGGTCAATAGCCCATGGCCGTTCGCGAAATGGTGAATCGACATAATAGGACCTTTCCCAATAGGAAAAGGAAATGTAAAGTTCGCAGTAGTGGCCGTGGATTACTACACAAAGTGGGCCGAAGCAGAAGCACTCGTGACAATTACACAGGAGAAAATGATCAGTTTCATATGGAAAAACATCGTTTGTCGGTTTGGAGTACCACATGCAATTGTGACTGACAACGGACGACAGTTCGAGGGCAAGAAAATAAGAAACTTTTGTGAAAAGTGGGGAATAAAAAACATTTTTCAACTCCATATCATCCCTAGTCTAACGGCCAGGTCGAAGCGGTTAACAAAATAATAAAACACATACTGAAAATCCGACTGGTAGACAAGAAAGGAAAATGGTCGGAGGAGCTACCAGAAGTGTTGTGGGCATATCGAGTATCTCACAGAACAAGTACGGGCGAAACCCCATTCACCATGGCATTCGGCATCGAAGCAGTGATACCCATAGAGTTGAGGGTCCCGACGAAACGAACAACAATGTTTGACGAACAGACGAATGACCAAGCTCTAGCTACAGAATTGGACTTAATTGAAGAAAAAAGGATCTCGGCAGAAATGAAAAATGCAATATACAAAAGAAGGATCGCGAAGTACTACAACTCACAAGTAAAAGTTAGAGAGTTCAAGATTGGAGATCTCGTACTTAAAAAGATTTTGGGATCACCACCAGGAGTATTCGGACCAACTTGGGAAGGCCCATACAGGATAACTCAGAAATGGGACAACGACACTTATGACTTAGAAGACATGAAAGGCAATTCGACACAATACTCCTGGAATGCAGCCTTGTTAAAAAAGTATTATCAATAGATAAATATTATATAGTGTATGTAAAAGTTGGTTTAGTTTTTTGCATCATTTATGTAAGGTTGTATGTATGTTAAAACTCTCAAAATTTTGTGGGTGTATAAGAAAACTTTTGTTACTTAAGATTGTTCGCTCTATAAAGCAGAGTTGCTCGCTCAAAATAACCAAGCAGGAGGCGAGCAACAGAGCTGAAAACAAACAAATGCAAGGCCAAGTCCACAAGGGGACCATGAGGCCCAATTATCTAAGGCCAAGTCTTTTTAAAGACACTAAGAGCCTAACCAAACCAGTCAGGCGAGCACTAAGGCACATAAATATTTATCCTAAAAAGGAAAATGTGCGAACAACAGTACAAAATGCGAACAAGCGAGAAACAAGGTAAAGAGATAGTGAATATGTCCAAATTTTTCGTTCATTAAAGAAACAAGATATTGCAACAAAAAGAAGGCAAAAGTACAAGCTAGCCCTAACAAAAATCTAGAAGAAAAACAACGAAGAGTCTTCAAGCTGGAGGGGCTGGAGGTGCATCCGTGGTCGCTGGAGCAGTCAGTATCACATCGGGAGTGGGGGCAGTGGTGGCCGCTGCAGCCGAGGTGCCCGCCCCATCGATAGGAGTTAGGGGGAGAGAATGAAGTCCATCGAAGATATCCGCCTCCTTGCTCGGCTGCTCGTCGGAGGACTGAGGAGGAACAATCTCGACACTTTCTCCAAAGATGTCCATGGAGACCCCCATCCCCCCAAGATCAGCCACTGGGAGCGCGAACCCAGCACCAATAGGGTTATCCTTGACATAGCCAATGAAGTCCTTCTTTGCGGTGGCCAAAACATCTAAGTTATGGTCCAGGGCAAATTTCACTGACCTAATGCTTTCGGCATAAGCACACACATACCCCAGATTGGTGTTGTCGGCCACATCTTGAGCATAGAGGTCATAGGCGACCATCCCGACTTTCTCTTGCTGAAGGCGAGTAACCTCGGCTTGGAGCTCTTCGATCTGGGCGACCATGGCCGCCTTCTCGCCCTCTAGAGCTCTTGCTCGCTCATCTGCCACCCCCAGTTCAAGAGACAACTTCTATGACTGACTCAGAGCAAATTGCTCGCTGGCCACAGAAGCATTGTACATCTGCTCCAAGTTCGCCACCGCCTTGGCATGATCGGCTTTTTCTTGAGCAAGCTCTTCGTCCTTTTTCTTCAAGACAGCAGCCTTCTCTGCCTCGAAGCCTTCGATCTTGCGACCAAGACTGCGATTCATCCTCTCCAAGAGCACGATTTGATCAAGGAGTCTTTGAGCCATCACGGCTTGATGGCTAGCATTATACGCGATCAAGCGAGCATTGTCGCTGGCAGTCTGGCTCTGAACAATTTCTTCGCCAGTTTTGGTCCAAGAACGAGGAACCATTTCGGTCGCCCGGCGGACATGAGAATCTGGGATGTCAAGGTAAGGGGGCGGAGTTTTCACTCAACTAATTTGATGAATCACCTCCGATCGCCCAGGGTGCTCCTCAGGCTTATACCTAAAAAAGAAAGAAAATGATAAGTAAAAATACACAATAAAGAAGCGATCATCAGAGTTAGAATTAGAAGACTTACTCTCTCAATTTCACGGGGTCATACCCAAGGTATGAACGATCCCCGGATGATCGCGACTTCTTATTCAAGATGGCAGCAACGGTCTGCTGCTCATTTACAACCTCGGCCGAGGCATGCTTGGGAGCGGGCGAGCGAGGAGCACGATTGCTCACCTCCGTGACAGTCTTAGAGCGCTTCGATGCTCGCTCAGCGCCTTCCCCCTCCTCGCGAGAATCATCCCGGGGAGCTTTCTTTTTTGTCTTTTCCTTCTCCACAACTTGGGAGGAGGTGGCAGTCTTGGGGGCTCCCTTGGAGCGACCAGTGGATGCTCGCGGGCGAGCATGAGTACCTGACTCTCCTCCAGCCCGTAGGCGCATGAGTGACAAAGGCGGATCTTGTCTCTTCCTAGTCGGCACCTCGGCGGCCATCTGTTTAACTCTTGCAGCGAGCAGGTGGTAAGATCTTGGAATAGTTGGCATAGCAACAGTCACCCTTTGATCTATTTAAAAGAAAAAGACGAATAAAGGGGTTAATAAAGAAACGCGTCCAAGCGGGCAAGAGAGTAAAGGTCATAATGATAGTTACCTTCGGGGATCTCTGCCTGAGCATCTAAGTGATGAGGACTCGTGAAAAGTTGAGCAATCTTGCGATAATGAGCCTTTGAAAGATGATGGATGTCGCGATCAGCAGGATTCCGAAGTACTATCACAGCCAACGTGTACAGAAACTCCTCGTTAAGGCCGGGATTACCCCACTTCAAAACTCTCGAACCTGCAAAACAACAAGGAAGAAAAAATTAAAATTAGTCCCCAACGCGGTCCTAGGAAGGAAAAAGAGGCATACGTTTGATTATGCCAAATCGCTCAGGGGAATTAATGCGCGCTTGGCCGCCGGAGAAGTCCGCTGATGCTCACCAATCGCCGCCAATGAATAGGAATTGGTTATGCCAACTCCTAACTTTATTGGGGACTCCTTCAATAAGTTTTACCCCCGACCTCGCCTTGACGTAATACCAGCCTACACCCTCCTCGCTGCAAGCCGAGACAACCAAGGCGTATAAAATCTCAGCCGTACTGAGTTTGTTCTTGTATCCTTCAAGGCCGAAGAGGGTCATCAGAGCGAGCAAAATACTCCACCCATTGGGAGTAATTTGGGTAATCGCCAAGTTGATGTCTTCCAAAAGACGACCAATGATGGGGTGAAGCGGCAACGGGTACCCCGTGTTGAGTATGTCCAGGTTGATCGTTGTGCAACCTGGCGGGGGCCGATCAGCAGTCTCTCCTTCTTTGGGGGCGTACAAAAATATGTCGTAATGGATCTTGTACTGAGACCTGATACTGTCTAAGTCGTCCTCCACGACTAAGCTCGAAATCCTACTCGCTGTGTAAGTATTCACCTCGGCGGACATAAACTCTCGGGCGTGAACAGAGAAGGTCTCAGAAAAGCGAGCAGCATAATCCTCCCATTCACCCTGGCGAACAACACCTTCAGGGATTTGGGACTCGGGAGTCACCTTAGAGGTAGGAAAACCTATCTCTTCAAGGAATTCCCAAGTCACGGCAAGTCGTGGTCGCTCCACCTCGTGTTGGTCGCTGTCAGCTTCAATCTCAGCGGCCACTTCCTCCGAATCCTCCCCTAAGTCAGAGGAGGTAACATCCTCTGCATCCGAGCGACCAGCAGGGTTCTGAACCTCTTCCTCGCCAGAATGTTCCGAGGCATGAGCTTCGAGGGAGCGAACACCAGAGGATGCCTCGGAACCCGTTTCTTCGTCCACCAGTAAAGTTCTCGGATTCCGAGCAAATGCTTGGCGAATAGATCGGCGAGGAGCAGGGGGAGAAACTTCTTCCATAGGACGTTTTCCAGGATTGCGTTCGAAAATTTCAATCGAAGCAGTATCACTCGAAGAAGCCATTTGGGAGAAATTCTCAATAAAATGGGAAAAATGACAAAGGATTCTGAAGAAAAAGATGAAGATTAAGAGTACGGCGGAGATGAAAAGGCACGACGGCGTTCGAACGGCGGCGGTGGCGGAATTTTGAACAGAAAAGTAAAAATAACGAAATTGAAGAAATAAATAAGACAAAAACGAGATTAAGAACTATGATCAATAATTACCTGAAGATATTACGTGAAATGAACCAGGAATCTCATAAAAATTGAAGTGCAAAAGCTTGAAGAAGAGCTCTAATGGAGGAGGAGGCAAGAATTCGAAAAAATGAAATGAAGAGTGAAGATGGGTATTTATAGGGATAAAAAACGGGGGTCAAAATGGAATTTTTGAAAAAAATTCTAGGCCCCTATTTGCAAAATTAAAACACACGTGGGCGGGGAATGACGTCATCGCTGCCCACGACGTTCCAATTTCCAAGGACCTCGGGAAACCAAACGTCACTCACGCGTATTACACCCCGATGCTCGCTCCAATGACCTGATGTTCGCCCGTCTTCCCGCCAAATGAGATTCAAGAAACTCATTGCTCGCGTCATGTGAATCTTTATGCCAAAAATTGTGCCTTGTCCTTCATTAGGCAATAATTTCCCTAACGAAGAACAAGTCAGGGGACATTGTTGATTGGCGACCAGACGAGCACCAGTGATCAAAAGATTAAGGAGATGATAAATTTAAATAGAGAAACAGGCGACCATCAGTGTTTAAAGAAGGATACTTACGCGACCAAGAGTGTGGTCCGATACACTTCACGCGACCAAGAGCGAACAAGGGGTCCACTGCGCCCAACAAGAATATACAAGTAACTTGTCACCAAAGAGGCCAGCTGAGTAGTCATGAGAGCTAAGTACAACATTGGAAACTCCAAGAGTCACTAGTGTAGATATAGTCCAAGTGTCCTAACACTTGACACCCATCCAAGTGATAATAGTTTAGATGTTGTACAAGTGTCTCAACACTTGGCATAGATCCAATGGTTAAACCACTAAAATAGTGACACATAGCTCTCTTGTATATCTATAAATACCCCTTCATTTGAAGGAAGGAGGAGAATTTTTCCATAATTAAAAACATTGCACAAACTCTTGCAAATTTATTTCCTGAACATTACTAGATCAAATTCTATGATTTCTTGATCTTGTTTGGTGATCTTAACTAGAGAAAACAGCCACTAATCACCTTGATTAGAAAAGATCATCAACAATCACCAATAAGTATATCACTAATACCCTATGTTATAATCACCAATACCCCAGGTTATATCACCAATACCTCAAGTTATAATCATCAATACTCCAAATTATAATCACCAATACCCCAAGTTATATCCTAAAAAAATATTTATCAATACCCCGATAATTAATCACCAATACCTCAAGTTATAATCAACAATACATCAACAATAATTAACAATACACCTAGGCTATGTTTGGTAGCATATATTAGATTAGTGGCTAATGTTTAATTTAGTATAAAAAATGGTGATATATGTGTGTAATACCTGTGTTTGGTATGATCTATTGAAATGAATATTATTTTAATGTCTCTGTTTGGTATGATGTATTAAAACTGATATAATTTTAGTTGAGTGTTTGGTAGGTGATATTAGAGAGATATAATTTTAAGTTGGGTGTTTGGTAGGTGATATTAGAGAGATATAATTTTAATTTGAGTGTTTGGTAGGTGATATTAGAGAGGTATAATTTTAATTTGAGTGTTTGGTAGATGATATAAAATTGTGAATTATTGCCTTGGGTCATTGGGGGGGGGGGGGGGGACAAGCCCAAATTGCCGCCCAAATAAGTCCTTTCATCAGCTGGTTCTAGGAAAATTCATTTAATTCCTCCTCTCATATCTAGGGCTCTTCTAAGAATTATTCACCCCGTAGCTTCTGGAAAATTCGGCCGTCCACGAGAGAATTACCTGAAGCTCACCTGGAGGCGGAAACTCGTAGCTCACGTATCTCCCTTCCGCACGAATTTCACTGAGGTATGTCTCTTACCTCGCCTCACACCCATCCCGTTGCTGTAATCACCTTATAAACCCAGTAAATTCTTTGTTATTCATGGAGCTCGCTTGACCATCATGTTTTTATGCATTTTGTGATGTTAATTTTGTGTTTAGAAATGTAATGTGTGGTATGCTCTCATATTTGTTTTTGTTTGATAACTAAAGCATATGAGTTATGAATAATACCTGAATCTCACCGTGGTCATTGTTTTTCGGTTTAGGGTTAATTTGTGTGTAAATTTGATGGAATCTATTAAATCGAATTTGTGGGCAAATTTGTGAATTCTGGTGTGGGTGTCTTTTAACTATTAATTGTAGCTTGTTAATTTTCAATTTTCTGTATAAATTGTTGAACGAAGACTACGAATGTGTCACTTTTGTTAATTTGTGGTGTGTATTCCGCATCTTATATATTACTCTTGTTGCATTCGTAGTAATGGAGGGAGGTGGATGTTCCACGGGGGTGAATCTGAAATGCAAAGGGAAGAAGACCGATAGAGTGAGGAGGTCATGGACTGAGAAAGAAGAGGTTGCATTGCTCGAAAAAATGAAGGAACTTGTCAAGAATGGGTGGAAGGGCGAGAATGGGTTTAGGACGGGTTTCACAAAGAAACTAGAGGAGCTGCTGATGGAGGAATTCCCGGGGACCGACCTCCGCGAATTGCCTCATATAAAGTCGAAACTTACTCTTTGGAAGAGGGCATTGGGCTCCCTTCAGACGATGATAATGCACGGGACCGACATTGGCTTCAACAGTGCAACGAACATGATTGATTGCAACTCCGAGGCTTGGGAAAGAGCCGTGAAGGTTCATTCTTTTGATATTAAAATAAATGCATTTTTTGTGAATTTTCAACATACTTAAATATGGTTCCATTGCTTGATGCATTATGTGATGATTATATAATTTCTTGTGTAATCAGAAAGATCCAGCTGCCCTCAACATGCGATTCAAAGCATGGCCGATGTATCATGATTGGCTCGAGGTATTTGGTAAGGATCGGGCGACTGGGGAGAGAGCCGAGGATGTGATGCAAGCTGTGAACGATCTTATCGACGATGACACTCCTATTGAGGAGGTTGGGAGTGGGTCGTATGCTCCAGAACACTGTGATGAAACTGCTGATGATGGGCCCTGCGACATGAACGACGTAAGCGAGGCTCCTCCGTCTGTCGAGAAGTCGGGAAGCGTTCCCGGAAGTACCTCATCACAGCGGAAAAGAGGGTCTACTTCAAGCGATGGATTGGCGGAAGTACTTGATAGATTTTGCATCTCCTCCGAACAACGTCTTGCCTCCATGGTTCGGGTAATGGGGTACGAGCGCGATTTGGGCCAGTCTCGGAAAGAGGTCTTCACCCTTTTGTCCTCCATTTCCGACTTGACCATCGATGAAAAAGTTGATGCCTCCGCAATGCTTGCCCAAAAAAGTAACTTGATGGAGATGTTCGTTGGATTACCTGAGGTGGCACGTACTCTGTTCATACGTAAACTTCTTGCAGGGCAGTATGGAAACGCTTAGGTTGATGAATGCTTGCTCAAGTTATTGGATGTATGTGATGGCTTGTTTTGATGTTGTGAACTTATTCTCCTTTTGATGCTCACTCAATTTTTTGTTGCTAATGACAGCAATGCCTTTCATAAGTCTCTCTTTTGAACTATGAATCAACACTTGTTTATGTAAGTATTAAGTTTCTGAAGACGGATTGGGGATGTTTGGTTATATCTATGTGCATCTTTGTTTATGTATGATGAATTGTGTTTAGTTGTTTATATGTGATTGGGGTATTGCTTATATTATTGTTGAAGAACATCCATGTTGATAATGAAACTCATATGTAAATGCATAAAAGCCACCCCCATTATCCCGACACCATTTCGAAAGATGGTATGTTCACAACATTCGACAATTAAAAATCTTGCATAAAAGCCAAACAAGATGTAAAGAAAACGTACGACTTGGGTTTAAAATGTACATTCAAGCACATTTAAAAATATTTGACCATATCATTCGACCATTGTAATAACATTCGAGCATCCAAAATTGGCCACATTAGACCTCAATTAATTCACTAGCATAATAGGTGCAATTACAATAATACCACGTACAATATTTGAGAATAATAAACGAACAAACATGACAACAAGAAAGCTTAAAAATAATTTTCGAATGAAAGACATCCACTTGAAATCATTCAAAGAAGACGTCGAGCTATCACACCGGTGTGCCCCACTATAATAAATAGATAATTTTAATTGGATACTTTACAAATTAATAATTTCAGGATTTACAAAAAAAATATAAAAACGGTTGATATATTTTCCCACATACGAGGCCCACTACGAGTCCCGCTCGGAATGACCCTAAAATGCCCACAATTAAGACGGTTAAGCCCACATAGAAGCATAACTCTTAGGGTTCAACCTCACATTTCCTCCATCTCTCTTTTAACTGCCCGGTTAACTCCCTATTAAATACATATATATTAAATTAGCCCTAAACACAATACACCAGAATTAACATAATAGACTAAAGGATAAATGCCCACTACGTAGCATTATCTTAGACACCTAGAAGCAGAACTTCATAAAAGCACAAAAAACTTGAGAAAACTACGAGTACACTACAACAGATTCAAGAGGGTGTACTCGATTCGTGCAGAATCATTCATTGTTATTTCTATTGGAAAACCAAAACCACTTCATAGGACTAGCTGAATCCACTGAAGAAGATTGCTGAATGTTCGAACTAGTACGAGATATTGGTAGGGGACGCTGAAATGCTTCATTCGAAGGACGCGACGAAACTGCATTTGTCCACTCGGGGGATGAGTTGTATTGCTGCAAAGGTGTTGCATCTATTGGCTCTTCTGGTGAAGACTCATCAAACAATCTGATACGAGATGCGCGACGATTGTTTACAACCGGCGATATCACTTTGTCCTCGTCATCATCACTAATTACTATGGTCCTTGAACCTCGAACCCGCATTTCAGACACGTAAGTCTGAGTTATGTCGCTGATGTTGATGACCTCAACTTGAGGATTATTTGCTTCCTGGGTGAAAATTAGTGATAGCTTCTCCTATTCCGGCTCCCCCACGTGAAAATAAGCCTGCGCTATATCGTGTCGCTGTGCCAGAGTGTATATTTTATGCATGAAAAAAACATGTGTTAGCAATTGCATGATATAATATATTATATTGTAGGACACAATTTTTTCGATAAAACAACGTTACCTTGAAGATACGTAGCCAAAATGAGGGAGATGCATGCAGTACGTTCAATGACATATCCCACCAGACTTCGACATTTCTGATAAGTTTCTTGAACGCATCGTGCCGAACTTGTAGCTCGTTCATCCTCTTCTTGCCATCATCGTGGGATAAATTCGTTGAAAACATGATATTAACAGCACCTACTGCCATTGCAATTGCGTGTGAAAGTTACCCTGGAGTGGAACACCCAAGTTGCCATTTCTCTTTTGAAGTAAAAGAGAGTCGAGAAAACATGCATCCATCTCACGAGACCACAACCCATTGTAGAGGAGTTCATGTTGGGGTGGAATGGTTGGACGATTCATTGTGGTGTTTAGGTGTTGAGAAAATGTCTTGGTAGGAAATATGTTAGTTAGATCCAACGCCTATTTAAAGGCCAATTCGGCCGAGTTCTATTGTGCATGTGGAATTGCTTGTTCTGTGTGTTTTTTTTTTTTTTTGGCATGAATGCTAGAGCTTCAACTACCTCATGATAATTTTTTAGAATATTCCTTTTCAATAAAGTAGAGAAGTTTGGTCATGACTGATAAGTTGATAGACAACTCAATGGCATGGCATGCGCATATACATTTGACCGTCCTTCACCTGTACACTAGCTTTGTCCCATATACATGCAAGTGGAACAAATAATTGGGTTGGGAGAAACTTATTAAGTGATTTCAAGTGGAAAAGTATACAAGCAAATGGGAACAAATACATTCACTTCACTTGTGCGGACGTATATAAATATTCAAGTGGGAACAAATTATTTTGTACATTGATGAATATATAGATAAGTTTGAATAAAATTAATTTAATTAATAGCAATCTTGAAAATTCAAAATCCACTAAGATTTTGTTAAGTTACATGCAAATTACACACATCAAGTCCATACAACAAATAGGTTCATAAAAGTCTTACAAACATGCATTGAGGGATCTAAATTCAAAGGTAACTTCTTGCTTAGATTCAACGGGAAATACTTAAAAGAGCACCTAACAACACCAAAACAAAAAACATAAATAACACAAATACACAAATAAAAATCCAAATAAGAAATTTAGTTGGAACGTCTTCATTTCTATTGCATTGTTCAGGCTCTGCAGGGTCATCTAAATGACGGGGATGACTGTTTACTGAGGCTGGTGCACGTTGTCGAATACCTGAATCACTATGTGCTTGCAATGGAGATGCAAAAGATTGACCTGATGCACTACTAGACTGATAACTCTAATTAAGAACACATATAGGGATGCGATCCGGTGGGTGATTTCTATGCCATTTGTCAGCCCACTCAAAGAATCCCCTATGTCGGCCATATGCAGGGCAAATATAGTAGTACCTGCCAGGGAGGACCAAAGGGTTCCCTCCATTCTGCTATTGATCTATAAAACAGCAATTTAAGTACTATCACAACTACATAATAACAAGCATGAACATATGATTAAATGATGGGCAGTCTATAGAAAACAAATTTCATATTTATCATCCACAATATGAAAAATAGATCCAACAAACATAGAATTTTTTTTGTCATGATAATTTAATGTGCAGTCTAAACAAATGATAAAATGAACTCAACTTCTAAAACACAACAAATTTGAGACAAAGTTAACTCCTACTTAGATTTGGGGAACATAATTAGCCACCCACTCATTGTACATAGATATCGCCAAATCATCACGCCAAATATTAAACTCCGGAGACGATTCTAGCGTATCAATAAATTCTACAGCATCCCCTGCGACTTGTTCCTCCATTTGTGGAACTGAATTATCTAGTTCAATCTCTACTGGGTCAACATGCATGACAGTGTAGGCGAAGTTGTGAAGGAGGAAACACGTCATTATAAGTCGAATTTGTGGCTTTAGTGGGTAGATGATGCACTACTAAGTATCCCAAAGCGTTTTTTCAAGACACCAAAAACACGCTCTATTACATTGCGGGCTCTAGTATGCCTCATGTTGAAGTGTTCCTTGAAATTCGTAGGTCTGGAAGAGTTAGGGCCCTACTCACTTAGATGATACCGTGTGCTTCGATACGGGACAAGAAAACCTTCACTATTGGCGTAACCATTATCACCCAGATAGTATTTCCCTAATAGATAAGAAATGTTATATAAAGAGTGAAAGGAATGAGCCTAAATGAACTATTAAAAAATAAGGTGACAAAGAGTATAGAGATGTGTGGCTACCCTTTGGGACTTTCAATCCATGAGGTGGGTTGATTGCATCTCTTAGGACTCTACAGTCTGCTGTTGATCCTTCCCATCCCGGGAGGACATATATAAATCGCATATCCGGATCACAAACTCCTAATACATTAGTGGAAATACGCTCCTTTCGTGATCTATAACGAGCTCTATCGCTAGCCGGAACATGGATGTCAATATATGTGTCGTCTAATGCACCTAGACAACCCTATTAAAAAAACATGATGTGCTCAATGGTGATCCATATGCAAAAGTAGGAGAACCAAAATTATCAGAACTTAATCTATTAATACACGGAGTAGCATAAAAAAGAGTTACCTTGAACCATTTCCATCTCGGGTCAGTGGAGTTGTCCAGAATAGGAGTATGATTGACCAAAAATAAGTGGTGCATTTTCAAAACCGCTTTCAAGACCAAATAAATATAACGCGACACTGTATGACCTGATCTATTGAAATCAAACTTGACTACTCCATTTTTCTGGTGGTGAGCAAGTACACTAAAGAACATGGCAACTTGTTCTTCTACTAACATGTACCTTTTATCACTTAAGCCTCCTAATGTTCTCATTAAATAACATAGATTTGCAAAAGCATTGCGATCCATTATGAGGTTTTGAATGCAGGAGGAATCACTAAGCAAATACAAACGACCCTTTTAATTAAGTTGTTCGGACATTCGATGTATCATACTATACCTTTTAGGACCAAAGAGTCGTCTCCTAACCGGTCTGTGTCGATTACTTAATACGTGAGAGACAATTATGAGCACAATGAATATTTTATGCATTATCTCTTCAAGCATAATGTATAAAACACGTCGTTTCAGATCACGAGATAACATGATGGGGATGAGTTGGATGGACAAGGGAGTCAAAGCAATCCACACTGCCAGAGACATCACAGTAATCTACAAAATACTTATGACAGAACAATGACCACAATATCACAAATCTACATATTTATTCCGAAGAAAAAAAATACAAACCCCACAACATTGTTCTTTCTGCACACAAGAAAACCCACAATATTAAATTTCTTCCCTAAAGAAACCCATAATATCAGGATTCTGTCCACACTAAAACCCACAATATCAGGACTCTGCCCACACTAAAACCCACAATATCAGGATTTTGCCCACACTAAAACCCACGATATCAGCATTCTGCTCACATAATTACCCAAAGTACCAGGGTTCTGCCCACAAAATAACCAACATATGTATTCTGCCCCTAAAATAAAACGTACAAATTTCTACAATGACCAAAATTACATTCAAGCACAATGACCTCCGATTCACAATGACCTCCAAACAAACAATTCAATTCAAATGAAACGCACTGCAAGAAATTAGTAAACAAAAAATTCAAGGAACAAACAACTGAAAACAAATATGAGGATGTGGAGGTGGGGGTATTGTTCTCCCCTAGGCTTGGCAACGGGGCGGGGAGGGGCCGGGGGGCTAATCCCCATCCCCGTCCCCGCGATCGCGGGGAATCCCCGTCCCCGTGAACTTCACGGGGAAAATTTTGTCCCCGTTCCCCGCCCCGCCGGGGAATCCGTCCCCGCGGGGATTCCCCGTTCCCCGCTTCCATTTTTTTTATTTTAAAAATTCTCAAAAAATCACCATAAAATGCATAATAATTTATAAAAATATGTCTAAAATCCAAAATCCAAATTAAAAGTATCAAGTTATATTTATAATTTATATATTTATATTTATTTTCCTTATTTATAATTTATATATTTATATTTATATATAAAATTAAGCGGGGCCCGCGGGGAACGGGGCGGGGAATACAGTCCCCGTCCCCGCCCTGTCCCCGCTCACGGGAAAAAAAAAATCCCCATCCCCGTCCCCGTTTGGTTCGGGGATTCCCCGCCCCGTTCGGGGCGGATCCCCGCGGGGACCGGGGATTCCCCGCCCCATTGCCAAGCCTATTCTCCCCAATTGAAAAAAAAAACCCTAAACACATTCACACAAATCTATTAATCTAAAGTATCTTAATTTTTCGAACCCGATTCGAAACGGATCTAACGTGAATTAGTTTGGTATATGTCCTAAAGTAGAAAAAATTGAGCTCGAATTCTCTATTGCAAAACAAATTGAAGCAAAAAATACGGTGGGTTCAGGTGAATTAGTGAGAAGTAGGGTACCTTGTAAACGACGGTGCCGTAGTCACGAGAGTATTTCTCCGGTAGGGGAGTGATGAATTCGTAATAGCTACTTTTCCGATCGACCTCCAAAAAAATGTGACGAAGATGAAGTGGAAATTCAAAAGGGGGCTTTTCAAAATTTGAATTGTGAGAAGGAAAGACAGGAATTGTAGCCCCTAATCTCCGATTCAGTCTTGCCTTTGTCGCTCAATTTGTCTCAGCTATTACCAAGTATTATCGATGAGATTCGTAATAACACCCCCCGGGTGTGTTCCAGAATGCATGCCCAAACAGTATTTTGGAGATAAAGAAGCGTAGTCTGTGTACCGGATCCGACTTTTAACGGGTTAGAGAGATGGGGAATACATGCTACCAAAGAGTCATATAAGAGGAGATAAAGTAGAGATAAAGACCCTTATCTTACGTACCAAACATAGCCCTATTGCAAAAATAAAAAACATCAAAAGGAAGAAGAAGTGGCCACATATTACATTAATTATTTATAAAAAGCAAAATCACAACCTTGGAGCAAAATACATATTATTGATTTATTGTATATGAGTATGTATTGGTGAAATAAAAATATAAAATAAAAACATGCATGATTTGAAGTTTCAAAGATCTCATATGTATCTCGGGTAATATCAATGAATAGAAAATTGAATTGGTCCATTAGAAAAAACATATATGATGTCGATTTGTTAAGGAATTAAAATTTGCATAACTCAGACCCACTACTTTCCCTATCAATCACCGGATCCGCGAAATTTTCCTCGAGTCAAAATTAAATTAAATTAAATTAAATTAAATTAAATTAAATTAGGATCAAAATTTAAGTACATGTTATGCATTTGAATGTACCCTAAAATCACTCATAAAATATAAGTAGTTCAACGTTAATATAGACGTAAAATAAAGTTAAAAATTTTAGACTGCATTCTCGAATATAGTTTGTTGAAATTTTAGATGAACCTCGATCTCTCATAAGCTTGCATAACAAGCCATTTAATACCATAAAATACAATTAGTTCAAATTTAATACAGACGTAAATAAAGTTATTGGTCCTAGGATGTGTTCTCGAAGACAAAATATAGAGTGAAAATAGTTCATACATGAACCATTGAAGGGTATTAGTTGTTTTAGCTAAAGAGTATTAGTTGTTTTCACTAAAGGATATCAGTTTTTTTCATTGAAGAATATTAGTTACTAAAATCAAACTAAGACTCTTCAGTGAAAACAACTAATATACTTTAGTGAAAACAACTAACACCCTTCAATGATTCATGTATAAATCAATTTCACTCTATACATACTCGTTCTCGAATATAGTTTGTTGGAATTTCGGATAGAACTCGATCTTTTATTAATATACTACAAATTTATTTTTGGATTTCTCTATAAAGACCTCATATCAACAGAGATATTTGTCTATCTTTAAAAACTCATGATCCTTCCTTGTAAATTCGACGCGGGTTATTGTTTGACTCAATCCTATTCATTTTATCTATTGCCAATATACATTTATAATCAAATAATCCCATCATCCACCATTCTTAATTTAAGATTTTGAATTTAAATATATATAAAAGAAGTTAAAAAAAAGATTGTTTAGGTACTTGAGTTACACATTGTAGTATTTATCATTTAATTTTTTTAACCTAAAGTATAAAAGGAAAAAATATTTTTCCTAAGAGTCAATTTCTCGTGCACCAATCACACTATACAATTGAACACATGAATGAAACACGCAAGTAAATGTAATGAAAATATAAAAATTTATATAATTGAAATTTACAGACTAATATAACTACAACACGGCGAATGCTCGGGTTTAAGATTAGTGCACTAAATGCATATAAAATTTGGTTTTTTTCTTAATTATTTCCCTAAGCAAAGTGTTTAAGATTAGATCTGTGTCCCACCAAAAATGAGGTTTAAAATTGCTACAACGTTCAACTTATCTATATGTCATTGTCTCGAGTATGGTAATACCTACACATAAAATTTTATTATTGCCAACAGAATCTCACATTAGATGCATTAAGTGGCAGTCATTATTAACTTATTCCAAATTGACATAAACAATAGACGAACCAATTCATTATAAATATTTCCAACATCCTTACTTTAATTTTAATTCATTGAATCAAATAATCAAAATTCTAAATACTAAGAAAAAGATAAGCATCTTTTACCAGAAGACTTCAATTAAAAAAAGAAATTGTTCGGAAATTGATTTATTTATTCGTTTGCTAATAAAAGTCAATGAGTCGTAGAACCTACGCGCATTTGCAATAAGAAAAAAATGGAAAGGACACAGAAAAGAAAAGTCTGCATGCCTAAAATTTTTAACTACATTTCTCCCTCCTCTCATATGAAATGAAAGAGACGAAATCGATTCTAAATACCAACAAATTTGAGTTTTGGGGGTTTAGCATTTGTCAAATTACTTTATCCCATTTCAATTTTATCTGCTTTTGATCAAAAGAAATTCCTCCAATCATTAAAGTTTCTGCACTTTTTCAGCTGTTCTTAATTTTGTTCTGCGCTTTCTCGGTTTCCTTTTAGTCCCAATTCGTCGATCATTCTTTTCAATTCTTTTCAGAGGGATCGGAGGTTCTTGCTCCGAGATTCGTACTCTTTGATTTATTCGAATTTCATGTGTATGATTCATTGTTCTTCACAGAGTTTCAAATTTCAAATTAGATATTTTTTCCGCGATTCTCCATTCCCTTTAAATTTTCCTGCAATGCGGTAACCGGTTTACGGTTTCTGTCAATGAATTGATAACCTTGTGCGATAATCTGTATTGATAGTTG
This sequence comes from Ballota nigra, assembly GCA_947034835.1. NCBI lineage: Eukaryota > Viridiplantae > Streptophyta > Magnoliopsida > Lamiales > Lamiaceae > Ballota > Ballota nigra. The sequence continues at coordinate 29,397,179 of OX344730.1, forward strand.
AAGACTGTGCTGATCGTTTTTCCATAGATTAAGCAAGAAAAGCCATCCATTTTGTATCATTTTTCTAAAGTAGGCATAGAGATGCAGCTTTTAGTCCGAGTAATCGAAGCAAAAGATATACCGGCGCTGGATCCGAATGGATTCAGCGATCCGTATGTGAAACTGCAGTTGGGAAAGCAGAGGTTTAGAAGTAAAGTTGTGAAGAAGTGCTTAAACCCATCATGGTGCGAGGAATTCATTTTCAAAGTTGATGATTTAAAAGAAGAGCTTCTTATTAGTGTTTTAGATGAAGATAAGTACTTCAATGACGATTTTGTTGGGCAGATTAAAATCCCTGTTAATCAGGTTTTCGATGCCAAAGACAAATCACTTGGCACTGCTTGGTACACGTTGCAACCCAAGAATAAGAAGTCCAAGAACAAAGAGTGTGGTATTGTTTTCTTCTTTATCTCTATAGTTTATATGTAGCTTTGTTCATTCTATTTTGTAGTGCTTTACATTTTGGATGTCTGGTTAGTTAGTTTATGTATGAATGACTAGTTTTATGCTGTTTCCTCATCTCAATGCTCACCTAGCCAATGTTCTGTTTTTTTTTTTTTTTTTTTTTTTGCCCTTTGCATGCTCCCTGTATGTAATTTATGGGATGTGTTTCTGAATGCATTACATGGTGTATTGATAGTTTGTGTGATTGTAGAAGTTTTAATGTGATCTATTTTCTCCTGATCAAAGTGCGTGTTAATCTGGTTTTCTTCTTTATCACTATAGTTTATCTGTAGCTTTGTTCAATCTATTTATAGTGCTTACATTTGGATGTATGGTTCGAAATCTGATTGACTGGTTTATGTATGAATGACTAGTTAATGCTGTTTGCTTATCTCAATGTTCACCTAGCTAATGTTTCAAGTGAATAGTTTAGTTATCAGTTTCGCCACCCACCCACCCACCCACCCCCCGTTTTTTTTTTTGGTTATTTGCTTGCTCTGTCTGTAATTTATGGGATGTATTGATGAATGCATTATGTGGTGTTTTGATAGTTTGTGTGATTGTAGAAGTCTTGATGTGGTCTGTTTTCTCCTGATTGAGAAATTATTTGTTTTCTTACAGGTGAAATTCTTCTAACAATTTGTTTCTCCCAAAATAACACATCATTTGACCTGCCACGTACGACGAGTGATCCTCCTTCAAGGGCTTCACCTCTCAGGGGATCCTCTCCAATGAGATCAGAAGATGTTGTCAGTGTCACAACTAAGGAGGAAAAACCACATGCACCAACATTAGCTAGTCGAATTGCACAAATTTTTAATAAGAATGCAGATGCAACATCTGTTAGTTCTGGTGAAGCAACTGATGCATCTGAGTTAACTGAAACCCTGGATTCAGTGGACCAGACTCACAAGTCTGATGAGCAAACTTCGTCAGTTGATTTTGAGGAAATGATGAAAAGTATGGAGATGAGAGATCAAGGAGGTGAAGTTCCGAGTAGTTTGCCTGGTGGGGTAGTCCTGGACCAGTTGTATGGGATATCGCCTTGGGAGTTAAACTCAATGATTTTTTCAGGTGACTCAATTTTTTTCAAGTCTTTAGCAGAACTACAGGGATCGACAGACGTTCAAATAGGACCATGGAAATATGAAGATAATGATGAGAGCCTAAAAAGAGTGTTTTCTTATATTAAAGCTGCGAGTAAATTGATTAAAGCTCTGAAAGCCACGGAGGAGCATACATATTTGAAAGCTGATGGCAAGAATTTTGCTGTTTTATCCAGTGTGAGCACTCCAGATGCTCCATATGGGAAAACTTTTAAGGCAGAAGTACTATACTGCATTACACCAGGACCTGAGCTTCCATCAGGAGAACAGTCTGCCCGACTAGAGGTTTCATGGCGCGTAAACTTTTCGCAGAGCACTATGATGAAAGGTATGATTGAAGGCGGAGCAAAACAAGGTATAAAGGATAGCTTTGTTCAGTTTGAGAAGTTTCTATCTCAGAATGTAAAGCCACTGGATCTAAAAGATGTAGGTTCTGAGAGAGACCAGCTTTTGGCGTCCCTTCAGGTGGAGCATCAGTCTGATAGAAAATTGGCAGTTCAGTACTTTGCGAATTTTACAGTAGTTTCTACCATTTTAATGGGGTTATACGTGCTCACACATATATGGCTGGCTGCACCCAGCACAATCCAGGGTCTTGAGTTTGTTGGATTAGACTTGCCTGATTCGATCGGTGAATTGATAGTGTGTGGAGTATTGGTTCTGCAAGGGAAACGAGTGCTGGAGTTCGTGTCTCGGTTTATGCAAGCCAGAGTGCAAAAAGGTATTCTATTAAGTCATTTTTGCATTCAAACAACTATTTGATCGTGTGGATTAATTGAAGAATATTCAATTAAGTTAGTTCTAATCCTAATCTGCATCATATATCTGTATCCAAGATAACTCCTAGCCATACAGGCCACATGCACTATTTGACACACAATTACTTAGTTAATTATGAACTCTACTCTGCATCATATATCTGTTTCCTATGTTACTTACAGGAATTCATGCCACATGCATTATACGAGACACAAAGCTTAAATAAATATGAACACCTTGCTTTCTGTTTATCATGGCATTCTTTTTATGTTCGATTAAATATAGTTTTACTTTATCAACTTATTTGATATGTTTAAGGACAAGCAAAGCTGACCTCTTGGTTTTGTGCAATATTATGCATCTCAATGGATTAATTTGATTTATCTTTATTATGTTGATTATAGGCAGTGATCATGGAATCAAAGCACAAGGGGACGGCTGGTTGCTCACAGTTGCCTTAATTGAAGGAAGCAATTTGGCAGCTGTTGACTCGAGTGGGTTCTCTGATCCATATGTGGTGTTTACTTGCAATGGGAAAACAAGAACCAGCTCTATTAAGTTTCAGAAACCTAGCCCTCTTTGGAATGGTATATTAACTATAACTTGTGTTCTTTTGGTAGTCTGTCATATTTCTTGCCAAAATGGTAGAAAGTTGACATGAGTCCTATAAATCATTGTGTTGGAATGGTTTCTTATTAAAAGTGATGGTTTCCTGTAGAAATTTTTGAATTTGATGCAATGGAGGATCCCCCATCTGTGTTGGAGGTGGAAGTTTTTGATTTTGATGGTCCTTTTGATGAAGCTACATCCCTTGGACGTGCTGAAATAAATTTCTTAAAATCCAATATTTCGGATCTGTCGGACATCTGGATTCCTCTACAAGGAAAGCTGGCTCAGGCATGCCAGTCAAAGTTGCATTTGAGAATTTTCTTGAACAATACTAGGGGTAATGTTGTCAAAGATTATTTAACAAAGATGGAGAAGGAAGTGGGTAAGAAGGTAAATGACTACTTCTTCAGATAGAAATTTACTTTATAGCAGGGTGAACTTCTCTTGTTAGGTTTTTCTTCCTTTTGACCTGGTTAAGATGGCATGGATTGTTGCAGATAAAATTGCGTTCTCCTCAAACTAATTCAGCATTCCAGAAGCTTTTTGCGCTGCCCCCTGAGGAGTTTCTCATCAACGACTTTTCATGTCATTTGAAACGGAAAATGCCTCTCCAGGTACTTAGAAGAATTACGATTGTATTTTATGCACATCATTTTCTTGTGTTTTTCTCTGGCCACATAGATATTGTTGTTATTTATTACTCTCTCCCTTCCTAATTATCTGTTTGATTTTATCCATTCAACAAACCAATTTTTCATTAATTAGGATATCAAAAGACTATAATATGCTTATTTATTACTACTTGATGATAGTGTAGACCGCAAGAAGATATTAGGGTTATTTTTTGTTTATATTACCAAAGTGTCGAATATTTAGGAACACCAATTTGGATAGAATCAGACAGATAATTAGTAACGGACAGAGTATGTAACTTAAGTGATGGTGACTTCCCTCTATGGGCTCTTCCTATTCCTAATTTTTTCATTAGCAGAATGCAGATAAGCATCAAAATTGATGATGTTTCTTGCTTATCTTATTATTCTTTGAATCATATAATATTGGCTGATTTACTCTCCATTTCCAGGGCCGTCTGTTTCTGTCAGCAAGAATAATCGGGTTCCATGCAGATCTATTTGGTCACAAGACAAAATTTTTCTTTCTTTGGGAAGATATAGAGGACATAAAAGTCATACCTCCGACTCTGTCATCAATGGGTAGTCCAATCGTCGTCATCACACTTTGGCCTGGAAAGGGATTTGATGCACGTCATGGAGCAAGGACACAGGATGATGAAGGCCGGCTAAAGTTTCATTTTCATACTTTCGTGTCTTTCAACGTGGCACACAGGTGATTAAGCATGGATCAGTTCTTTTACTATTTGTGAGTGACTAAATGTCATTTGTCATTTTATATGTCTCCTAGTCTTGCTTTTCATGTTCGGAAGTCTTGTGGTTACCTTTGTACTTGCCATTCTAATCTTTCTTTCTCTTTCACCTGTTACCCTATATTAATGATTTCATAAATTACTGTGTGGATTTAGCTCTGGACATCTTGGTTTTGGTTTTTAAAGAGTTTTCTTAATCTGTTGTCTGTTGACCCTGTAGGTTGTGTTTGGTCCCTTTCACCTTTTAATGTGTTTATTTTAATCTTTTTTTTTTTGGGTTGTTTGCATTGTATCTCATGTATGCAACAATGCACCCATCCTATATCTTTGACTTGATTATGTAAATTCCATACTTGAGGGTAGGACATGCAGTTACGGGATATAGCACACTTAACTCACTTGAGCATACCCACATCCACCAACTGTATCTCCTTCTAGATAAACTACAAAACTAGAATCAGGTTTTGGATCAATTTAGTGTTTGGATGTGGAAAGACTAAAAGTTTGCTCTTTGAAATGGTGGAATTAATATTCAGTTTTTCAATTTCTAACATCATTTTGTATTTCAATCCTAGGTGCAATATGGAGTACCAAACAAAGTTTTGGAGAATATCTTTTTTATGTAGGGAATCAAAGTTAAACTAATCTGAAAATAGCTCATTTTATATCAGAAGCATTTTGGTAAAAAATTAAAATTGCTGATACATTAGATGAGTACAAGTGAGGTAATCAGAGAAAATAAGTCGGGATTGGAGTATGTTACTTTTATCCAATGTTGTTTCTTCTAGTGCTTTTCATGCTACCTGCTTAATCTGACATATCACAGTCCGATGTAACTTTGCAAGAACCACCGAAACTATCCAATTTAACTCTAGTTTTATGTATCTGAACATATGGTTTTCTAGATTTAATTACTTCCAGCCAATTTTATGTATAATGTGTTGCAAAAAAAGCAGTGTTTTCTCGTTCCTTCTCACTGTTGTTGAAGCTACAATGTTAAGTCTTACACAATATCATATTTCCCCTAAAACAGCTGTAATAGTTGAAAAGGGCGCCACAGCAGTAGCATAGTAATGTTTTTCAAGACAATTCCAACTTGATGGAATTCTATCTATTTCTTGTATTTAAAGTTGTGTAGGATACCTGAAGAAATGAGAATATGAGGATCAAGTTTTTGGTTGGGCACTTTCATGCCTTTTTCAAAATGGGTGTTGTTTGTGTTATTTCTTCTAATATACAATTTCTCCGTATAACCTTGTGTGTATGCATTCTCAGAACAATCATGGCACTCTGGAGAGCAAGATCCTTAACCCCTGAGCAGAAGGTTCAAATTGTAGAGGAAGAAGCTGAAGCTAGTGTTGCACAAACAACTGAAGAGGAGTCCATAGTCAAATCCTTCCAAGCTACAGACGAGGATGAGACCAAAGGTCAAATAGTAGATGAAGAATCTGATTCCAGAAGCCTTCGAACTGAGGACAGTGGTGCTTTTTTAGGAGTAGAGGATGTTAACATGTCTGTGGTTTACTCTTCTATACTTTCTATGCCTGTGAGTATCTTATGATCCCTTTTTCCCTGTCCACACACAAACAAAAGTAGTATTATTTCCAGCTTACAATTGACTTGGAAAACTTTTCCAGACTAGTTTCTTTATGGAGTTGTTCAGAGGTAGTGAAATCGACAGAAGGGTGATGGAGCGAGCTGGATGCCTCAATTATTCCCATAGCCCTTGGGAATCTGAAAAACCAGACGTGCATCAGAGACAACTCTATTACAAATTTGATAAGCGTATATCTCGTTATAGAGGAGAAGTGACCAGCACACAACAAAGGTCTCGCCTTTCAGGCAAAAACGGTTGGCTCATAGAAGAAGTCATAACTCTCCATGGAGTTCCACTAGGCGACTATTTTACAGTATGTCCATTGCCACTTAACCTCTTTTTATAAACTGAATCCTATGCATTCATATTTCTGTCTGTTTTTTCTTTCCTCATTTCTGGTGGCCTTCTTTGCAGCTTCACTTAAGGTACCAGGTTGAGGATTTGCCTTCAAGATCTGTAGGTTGCAACGTTCAAGTGTTGTTTGGAATTGCATGGCTGAAATTTACGAGACAGCAAAAAAGGGTCACGAAAAACATCACGTCAAATCTACAGGAGCGCCTGAAGGTCATGTTTAGCGTATTAGAGAAGGAATATGTTTCAGGGGCATAGATTCTCCTCGAGGTGACGATATTTACATTCAATCACGACAAAAAATTCTTTCAATATCTTTAATTCTACCGTGGCAAGGGAAAATCCAGGGTACAAAGTTGTTTGGATGCACGAATGGGGTAACGAGGTGAGGGGGGTGGTACGGTTTGTATCTCTCCCCACCCCGACTCTGCTTCCCGTTGACTTTTTTGAAGAAACGGAAAGTAATTGTGCATGCTTGCTTCGGTGTAACTTTATTTTTTCACAGTTGACGATGGGGTGATCTGACCAGCTTTTGATTGTATATAGAGAGATGAAAAAGTTGAGTGCAGTGAGGCCTTATTTATCGGCGCATTTGGGTCATGAACTGAAGCATGATCAGTTTTGGGTAGAGAATTGGATTTGTGTATTATTACAGATGTTGTAATGTATTGTTGTCCGTTAGATGATATTAGTTGTACTTGTACAGGTTGTAACATAAATTGTATTGTGCAGAGGTCTCACAGTGTGACCTATTTTTATGTCAAATAAAAAAATAATTTGTTTCTGGAAATTGGCTATACTTATTCCGGTATCTTCTATTGTAAAAAAACATTGTTACTACTGTAGTTACTACACATATTGATGCTATTGAAACAGAAGAACAGGTTGGGTAAAGCGAAAAATAGAATAACAGGTCCACATCTTGTATTTGTAGATCATTAACTGGACATTTACAAAAGTAATTAATTTTATATAACGAGAAAGTCGGTTTATTAGACCACAAAGGCAATGCCATTATTTCAATTAAAATGAGTTTCTTTAGTACTGATATTTTGTTTGAAGTCTACTTTTATTTTCATTTTCATTATCGAGTAGTAAACTGTACATGATATTTTACTACTAATAAATTAGTATGACTTCCTGGACGAGCCATCAATCACAGTTCTTTTTCTCAGTGCTTATTTTTCAAATTTGGATATTGGTTACAAGTTTCTGAACAAATCACTAAGATGGTGTGTCCAATAATTTCAAGAAGGATATCTATTGTAATTGGTTAATGATGTCATTGATGTTTATTCAGAATATATTTGTATGAAAAAACTAGGATGAAATATGCTTAACCAAAAAAAAAAACTTATATAAAACATGACATAATCTTGTGAAATTACCCCACCAAGTCCAAATCTTCCTCCATATGTTTTTATCTATCATCTTCTTTGTTTACTATGTTAAGTGCAAAGGAAAGAAATTCAAATCGAATACAATAATATCAATTGGGCTGAGTTATATAGCAACATTTGGTTCTGATGGGCCCGGCCCAAATATGAATCCCCCTTCACCCGTGCTGCCTCTGTTTCAATCAGCTTCCGTCGTCGATTTGCAATCTCCCTCGTTTCCAAACTCAATTTCTACATTAATAATCTAAAATTTCCCAAATTCTAGGTTTCATGCATCCATAGGTAGAAGCAGAAGCACAACTCTCTAGCAGGTAGGGGTGCCCAGCCTTCTTTCTATTCCTTACGAGCAAATTTAAAATTTTAGAGGATGTGGATTATTGTAGATCGAATTTTGGAAAACTTATCTCGAATGATTCAAAATAATTCCAGAAACATTTTTTTTTTCTTTTCTCTTATTCTGCAGCTGCTTCATTATAATATTTCTCTAATATACTTAAATTGAGTGAAGATGAATATTTCAGTGTGCTAGTGATTAGGTATAATTAAGTACTGATATCTACCGGGTTCTTGAGTGTTTGCTAATAAACACGGTTGAAATTTGCCTTGCATTGAATACTTGCTCGAATACAATGTTAAAAATTTTAAATTATACAGTTTCTTCTTTCTTTTTTTTCACATTTGGACTTTTGTGTTAACTTATATGATTTTCCATTGCTTGAACATAGTGCCATTGGGAGTTGGGACTTTGCGGGGGTTTGGCATGGAAGATAGAAGAGGAAGCGGGACATTGAACAATGGGTTTTTGTTTGATCTACTGCTTGAATAATGGCGCCCTTAAGTTGCTTTCTTAGTGCTTCACCAGAGTTGTAAAAGGATTTTGTATAAGCAGATCGAGCAATAAAACATGTATGGTAGAGCGGGTCTTGATCGTTTCAAGAAAGCCCAAACATATGAACCTTTCTCAGTAACCACAAATTCAACCACTAAAACATCCACACAACCTACTTTAGGAGGACCTGCTCATCCTACTGCAGTTTCGATTAATCAAGCTCAAGCATCAAATACACAAAGTCAATACCTAAATCATCAGAATGTGGTGAAAAAGACATTGACCACAGATGTTGCCCTAACTACGGTTCCAACTCAGCAAGTAACTCCAGTTGGAGGTGGCCTGTCGACTTGGCAGCCTCCTGATTGGGCAATCGAGCCACTCCCAGGAGTTTACTATCTTGAAGTTTTAAAGGATGGGGAGGTTCTTGATCGAGTAAATTTGGATAAGAGGAAGCATATTTTTGGTAGGCAGTTTCATACTTGTGACTTTGTGCTTGATCATCAGTCAGTCTCACGCCAGCATGCTGCTGTCGTTCCGCACAAAGATGGGAGGTATGAATTATAGCCATGGTTTGATGCTTCTTTATGATTTTCTACTTTTCTCTTTATTTTGTAATGTTTATGTCCCTTTTTGCTTCTAATGTAAATAGTAACTCAGAGAACTGTTTCTTTGTCCTCCATGCATAGCTCTCTCTAAAAGGATATAGTGAATGCACCGTAGTTGATTCCTAGTAGTTTGACACAGCATATTTCCTTGGTTATCAAACTACCAATAGAAAGTTTAGATTCACTTGCTTTGTCAGGATACAGGTAAAGCTGTTGTCAGAACTAAGAACATGTATGCTAAGGTAAAATTGGGTAAACTGTTCACAATATGCTTGTTTTGATTTATTTAGAGTGTTGCTTAGTTTTCACAAAGTTATTAGAACTTGATGAGGTTGTTCTTAGCAATGTCGTCCGTCAATGTAGTAGTTTTTAATGAACTGCATGATCTTTGCAACAGTTAGCTGTGCTGAACCACTTGTCTGCTTAATTGTATGCAAATAGGGTTGCGACAACTGCCTGTTAATCATGTTTTGCCAGAACAGCTTTTATCAGCTGTCCTTCGACCTTTATAGATAATAGCACTGTCTGAGTAAGATCCGATGAAGTTAATACTATATTTTTCGCAGCATATACGTGATTGATTTAGGCTCTGCACATGGCACATTTGTTGCAAATGAGCGATTGACCAAAGATTCGCCTGTGGAGCTAGAAGTTGGGCAATCTCTTCGTTTTGCTGCTTCGACCAGAATTTATGTTTTGAGGAAGGATAAAGCTGCTCTTTTCCCTCCACAGTCACTACCCACAGACATTGATTTGCCACCTCTGCCAGATCCGTCAGATGAAGAAGCAGTTCTAGCTTATAATACATATGTGAATCGTTATTTGAATGGGTTAACAACACCCAGCAGATTGTCTAAATTGTCAAGTTCAAATAGTTCGTCGGTTAAACAGGATGAGAGACATCTAACTGGGCGAGCATCTAAGAGAATCAAAAGAGCAAGGGTGGCATTTAAGGACCAGTTTGGGGGGGAATTGGTTGAAGTTGTTGGTTTTTCCGATGGAGCTGATGTTGAGACGGAACCTGGGCCTATGGGTGTGAAGGAAGGGAGTCTTGTTGGGAAGTATGAATCGCTCGTACAAATTACAGTAATTCCAAAAGGGAAGGAACAGACCCCTGTGAATCAAACCACTATTTCACAAACTGGTGTGACAGAGAAACTTCAACAAGTATTGAACAAGGTAAAGGCTCCTGCGAAAAGTGGTGGAATATATGATGATCTCTATGGAGATTCAATCAAAGTCGGTTCTTCTTGGGCACATGCATCTGTTGGATCTGGTGGTAGTGAAGTTTCTCCCAGTAAAAGTGGAGGACATACTCCAGGATTTGAAAGTAAAAAGTCTGAAAGTAATATAGTCAACGACGATGATAATGACGATGATCTATTTGGCTAAGTAGAATGCCTGTTTTACGAGTTACTATGATTCTCCTCAAAAGAACACTTATTTTTTGTTCTGGAAGTGGAACAGGTATCTCTCTTTCCGTTTATGGAATTCTCTTTGTTGTATGATATCATCAATTCTATTAACAGTCACGTGCTATGAAGATTTTAATGTTTTGCTTAAGTTACAACAGTTGGGTTTTGAATCTGTATAAGTTGCAGATTTCTATAAGGAATCATCCAGTTTTATGGTTAGTCATGTTATTTGCCAAATACAGTTATTTTCTTAACTCAAGGCTATCTTGTGTCTGTTTATTAAGTAGGTCATTACTTATGGAAGAAAACTTATTAACCTAATTACTAGCATAATGCAATTCAAATTCAATTGTAACATAGTTTTCAATGAGGCAATGGGTTTGCTTGGAATGGAGCATCCACTAATATACTCAGTTTTGTGCACTTGCAAGATAACTTATTATTAATTCATCAAAGCTCAAGTGTGTGCATCTATAACAAATAAGAGAGTAGCTTGTCTGCATTAACTCAAATAAGGAATGCATTAACACTAATAAGGTCTTGAGAGTACTATATCATTTTTCTCCCTGTAGTTCTTTATTTTGTAAGTTACTATGAATCACGTATAATTGTGCAGAGGAATGCTAGACTTGTAAACTGATCACTTTCAAGTCTCAAGTTGTCATAACTTGTGCAAGTCTAACCTCTTCTTGAAAGGAAAAAAAAAAAAATAATAAATGCCCGCGATCGAGATTTCTTGTTGTCCTGAGATGGTCTGTTACGATCCCACATCGGTTCCACATGAAAGTGTGGAAGGATATATAAGTGGGAGTCAATCCTTAACCTTTGACCATGGTTTTGGGTTAAGTTAGGGCTCCCTATCTTATATTCCTAACAATTGGCGCCGTCTGTGGGAAAAGTTCGGGCGGGCTGCGGAATGGGGCTACCCGATGGTGGGCCCAGGGGTTGCCACCACGGATGTGGGCCCAGGGGGGGTTGCCACCCTTGAAGTGGGCCTTGGCATATGGGTTGCCACCCGGAGTGTGCCGTCCGTGGACGTCCGGCTTTAAGGGGGGTCGATTGTTACGATCCCACATCGGTTCCACATGAAAGTGTGGAAGGGTATATAAGTGGGAGTCAATCCTTAACCTTTGACCATGGTTTTGGGTTAAGTTAGGGCTCCCTATCTTATATTCCTAACATGGTCCTTCTCTTTGGTTCTTTACGTAGAATGATCCTCTTTGTTATCTTCCAAAAACTGTGACACAAGAACATGAGAATAAGCTTTAATGAGTTTTGAAAATTGAAAAATCCAATTAAGTGTACTGTTGCCAATACTCTCAAATGTTCAATTTTCTGGCGAAGCTTCTACAACTGGCTTTGTATACAGGCTTCATGGGCCTGGTAAAGAGGACTAAAACAATAAGTTAGTTTTGTTTGCTCATGTGCTGTTGTTTACTCATTGTTGATTGTTATAACTTATAATATGTTTTTGCTGTTGAAATTGGATCGTTTAAGACAACATTATTTTGGCAAGCCGTAATTAGTTTTTTAATTCTAGATTCTGGACTTTATATCTGTTTGATTTCATGATTTTGCAGAACTATATGACCATGCAACATGAATGAGAAGTCTAAAGCTTTTTCCAATTTTGAAGATTTTCTGTTTACAATTAGGTTATTCTTAAGATATTCTTTACGGAACTTACCTCTCTATTTGCATGTGCAGTAGTGGTTGTGTCTCTCTTCTTAGTTTTTGTTATCTCCATCCCTAGACCTTGAGCAATCTCGTCTTCAGACTCTATATCCCCTCCGTATTTTCTCTTCACCTTAGTTCTGCTATTAGTCCTATCGCCATTTCCCTTAACTCCCAGTTCAGTTCTCAAACGTCTCATGACTGAATCTAGACCAGTTGCAGCATTACCACCAAAGACACTGCCAATAATACCATAAGCTGCTTCATGAAAGTTCAAATCACCGTATCTAATATGCATCACCCTGTTGCCCACTCCCACATCATTTTGGCTTGTATTCTCGGTCATATTCTGGGCCATCATTTCACTCTCTGGATTTTCTGTGTTAATGTTGAAGCCATCTATGTGTTCAGATTGCAATTGGTGTGGAGGTAGTGTGTTGTGTTCGGTGCTTCCTGAATTCTCTCTGCCATTATTGATAAACAAGTCGATGAGGTCTTCTAGTTTAATTGCATCACTCGAACTTGACTGTGCCATTCTCTCTCGGAATTCATTGAAATCTTGCACTATCATTTCTAAGTGATCATTAAAGATTTCTTGAAATTCCATGTTATTTGTGTTGGTATTGATAGGCTCCATCTGGAGATGCCCTTTGATCACAATCAGACCTTTGAGGGTTAAAGGAATACTAAGTGTTGAATATATGGACCTTGATATAGGTGTTCTTTGAATGATAAGCTCTAGTTTGGTGTGTTTGAGGAACATATACATGTATTTTTGGTTTTGTAGAAGAAATATTCCCCTTTCTGTAGCTTGTACTTATATTTATACGCTCTATTCTGTACTGCATAGATTAACCAGTTGTAAAAAGTCATGTAGTTTATGTGTAGGGAAGACATGCTATGTGTGCGATGGTATCATTCTATATTTGTCCTTACATTTTTTGAATTTTGTTTAAATATACAATTGAATATAAATAATGCTGAATAGCTGATTTTGCAAGGAACGTCTTTGCTAAAAGTTTAAGCACGATTTTCCTAAAAAAAAAAAGCTCTATAAACATGTAAAAGCCCTATTGTAGGAAAAGGCCATTGCAAACAAAATGCCTGCCATTTCGACACTAAAAAAACATAATAACAGTAAAGAACTTGTAAATGACTAAAGGCCCATTTATAGGAAAATAATATTCCAAAATAAAACGCTTGCCATCTGACCTTGATTGAATAAAGTCATTGGCTCATTCTAGGAGAGAAAGGGTAATTTGTTTGTAATTTATGTGTATTTTTCAATAGTATTAATTATTAATTGAAAGGTAGTTTGATTGAAATAATGTCTAATGCTATAATAGAAATAATTAATATCGTTTTAATTGCGTGAAATTGGTTTACAAAAACTTACTCTCGTGGAAAATAATTTATGAAATTTATATTTGCAGATTTTCCAGTGTATATGGGCGAGTAAAATAATTTATAGGGTCTGCAATTTTTTATTTTTTTGGGTAAGGAAAATATTTAAATTTCTCACTCTACCGCTGGCCCCTCATTTAGTTTTTCGATCTTATAATGTTATGTCTGCGTGGAATATTTATAATTGAGTAGGTGTTGCATGAGACCGTCTTATGGCATGAGACAATGAGAATGAGTGTAATTAGGGCATGGGCTCATTAACACTTTGGAAGGGGTAGGTGTTGATTTGTGTGGTCTCATGCCATGAGACGGTCTCATACAAGTTTTTGTCTTTATAATTTATTTACATTTTCATTTTAGTGTGTATGAAATGAACAATGGATGCTATAATATGTCAAAATGATTATTATTGTATTCTCAATTATGATGGATGATTCCAAGTTTCGACTGTTTGAAAGTGGTGAAAAGCTAGAGGTAGTGTTCATGGTTTCTGGTAAAGCTGTGGTGCCCATGCAACGTACGTATTGCGCGCATTTCATTCTTGTTGTCTGGCATTTTTGCAACATTATATGATTTGTGTATGTATTATTGTAAATTTTAAATAATGATGGCGTTTTTACTTTAATTTCATTCATAGCCAAATCTCATTGGCAACATTACATTTGTGCATTTGTCATGTTTTAATTAAAATTAGTGTTACGTTTCAATTAAAGCTAAAAGTTAAGACTAGTGTCGCATTTTAATTAAATCTAGTACTCTCTCCGTCTCAAACTTATTTACTACTTTATTGTTTGTCTTTCAAACTAAGTTTGGTTTGATTAATAAAATGTGAATTAGTATGTGTTAGAATTCACTAATTAGGGGGTTAGAACGACCGTGCTCGTATCTTGTAGCGGAAGGAAACAAACCAATTGGATTCTACGTACAATCCGTGATCCTCATTGTCAGAACTCAATTACGTGAATTAATTCACGAATTGATTCATATTCCACAATAAGTGTCATTTTGGTTGAATATATGTCAGATAGGTATATATATGTGAATGAAGAATTCTCGAGAATTCTTCTACATTCTGTGTATGTTGTTTTGAAGAGAGAGAGAGAGGGAGTTTATCTGAGAGAGAATCACATTTTTTGGAGAGAGTTATCTATGTTTCTCCTTTTCATATATATGGCAATAGAAGTCCCATATAGTTACTCTAACTTCTCCTCCCTCTTATCCACTTTATATGTGGATAATATTATTAATAAAATAATAATATAATAACTTACAGTCTGTGCAAAATAGTAACATGTGATTTAAATTTAATAGCGTAGGAATGATACAATTGTAACAAAAAAATGTTGTTATAATTGTAACATGTGGTCCTAAAATGGTTGATACTATAACAATATTACACTTAAATCACCGAACTAGTTTTTATTGCACCGTCTATCCCTCCTCAAGAAAGATGTGGGTGGACAAGAATTCAAACAAGGGGCGTAAAAGAGTCTTTGTAAAGATATATGTTATTTGTAGATCAGAAGAGACAAATTGAGTATTAAGCATACCACTAGAAATGGGCTCTTACATGAAGGGGATGTCAATATCGATATGCTTTGCTCACTTAGTTTTGAGAAAAATCGCACTATTGTTGTCACAATAAGGAAGAGGATGATTAGATGAATCAACACATAACTCTAAAAGAAGTTGAGTGCAACAGAAGTTGCATTTGCAAGAGCTCGATACTCCGACTCACAACTAGAATGAGAGATTGTGGGTTGTTTGTTGACACTCCAAGACACCAGACTTCCACCAAGACAAATGGAGTGGCCATAAGTAATTGTCGCGTATTGAATCACCTTTTTTTCGGGGAAAAAAAGGTTGATCGTCGTGTTTTCATATAACAGGCTCAATCAGCATCAAAATACCCAATTAGAGATGGTGTTGATCCATAAGAGAAAGAAAATACCAAAAGCAGGAGTGCTTTTGACATAGCGGAGAATACACTTAGCCACCAAAAAATTATCAGTAGTAGGCTTTCTTAAATGTTGACTAACAGGATTAACAACAAATGAGAGATCAAACTTTTAGATGAGATGAAATTTTATCATGATATTAGAGCCAAAAAGCTCACTTCCACACGTCCTGTATGTTTTTCCCTCAAAAAAGCAACTACACTCATATTAAATTGTCAATTCATTTGGTCTTCTCTCCAAAGGAAAAAAATTGAGAATACTATCCATGAGTAAAGGGATGTGTTACGTAATTAAATAAATAACTTGATTTCACACCCCTCTAAAAGTTCTTAATTTTTTAAGATGAGATAAAACTCTTTCAGTATTTCCATCTTTCCGATTTAGCACATACTAAGTACATCTCAATAATTTATAATGGACTATTATTTATAATTTTCTTTTCAGCTATTTCGAAAACATTAAGTGATCAATCATATTTTAATAATCATAACCTTTTTCTTTTTCAAATAGTGTCCCTGTTAGAATTTGGTGCAACTTGTTAGTATGCCGCGTAAATCGAAAGAGTAACATTTATAGTACTTTACAAATTCCAAGTGGATTCTTACTTATGTACTCACTTCATTTTTTCTCTCCTATCTATATCTATATGAAACAAAAGTCTCTTGTTTTTTCTTTTCTCCATTTTTTGTTACAACAATATTAAAAAATAATTTCTGATCAATCACACACATTTTCCATCACAGATTGTTTTTCATTTATGCTTTCCAGCAAATTCTCGAGGATGCACTCAGCAATGCTCTCTATTTCCTACAAATTTGTGAGATAATAATACTTTGGGGAGCAGACAATTATGAATATTATTCATAGTTAGGAAGGATTAAAGAAGAAGAAAATAGAAACGTAAAACAAGGGAATATTTTGTTGTGAGAAATGCGACATCAAAAGCGTAGGGCGCCCACGTTGCCCTTATTTGGAGCACCACATTGGAAATGTGTTGGCACCAACTAAACCTAATTACTAATATTGTAGACCCATTTTCTCCAGTGGGATACTGACTACTCACATTTCCTTTTTATTATTAACAAAACACTATTTTTTATTTTATTTTATAGGACATATTAAATTTTATTACTTCAAACGAGATTTGGTTAATAAGTAAATATGATGTATTTAATTTAGACTCATTGATATTTATTAAATTGTGCGTTTAAACTTTGTAACCAAGTTAGATTTCTTTTGTACTATGAAAAGATTAACGTTTTTCGTAAATATCTAATAACCGAAGTTAGTTTGTCAATGATGTCACATCTATACTCACTATAGCGTCCTTTATTTTTTCTCTTCAAAAACACAATAATAATAAAGAAATAATTTATTTTCTATGTCCCATTTAGAAAATGAAATAATGCACGTCTCATCTCCTTTCGGCAAGCAAGAGTTACTAGTAATTTAGTCATCATGCGTATTGTGAACTCCAATTAATTACCCATCAACCTGTGATTATGTGTTTTGTTTTCATGATGTCGGTGTTTTTCCATATGTACATATCTCGGATGACTTGTCCTATTAGAGGCCGTTTGGTTAAAATGATCGGATTGATTAAGTGAAACTGGATTAGATGAGATTGGATTGGATTAAATAGGATTATTTGAGGAGGAATGTGTGTTTGGATTGTAGGATTGTTTTTTTATATATTAATATTAAAATTAGTTTTGTGTTTGGATTGAATAATTAAGTGGATTTAAAGTGCAATATATCATTTTTACACCCAACTAATTCAATCAATTATGTATTGTGGGGACAAAGTAGTAATTTAGTAATATGGGATTGTGCAGTCCCACCATCCTTAAGAGATTATTTTGTCACTCATTTGATGGATTATGTAGGTTTATGGATCCGGGCCCTCATTTAGTCATGGACCCTAAACCTTCAATCCAAACACAATAATACATGGGATTGAGTGGGACTAAAACTTTAGTCCCACCCAATCCAACGAACCAAACGACCCCTTAGAAAATTATGCAGATGAATTAATTTCACAATTTTCTATAAGTTTAAATTTTTAGATGAGGAGAATTCTTTTTATGGTATTAGAGCTTATTAATGTTATGTCAGTGTTGTCATAAATGTTGATACAACATTCTGGATAACATCACATAATTTATTTTTTCTCCTAACATTAACTCCTCTATTATATGTTATGTTTAATGTTGTGCACGCATGTTTAAGACAGAGAAGATTTCAAGTCATGTGGCTGCAGTTTTCAAGTGAGAAAGTTAAGCATATCATTGTTGACAGGCGAACATGAATCAATGATGGGCGAACAAGAATTAAAGCTATAAGAAGGATTACGAGAAATCAACCCCAAATCAAATCAATAAAGAAATTCAAGCCGGGGTGTGTAAACCAATCCAAGGAGTGTATAAAGTGACGAACAACTATACCGACGAACAAGATATTGGCGAACAGGTTAAAAGACCAAAGAACAAATATGGACCCCCCACCAAGCCAATAATGACGAACAACAGTGGTAAAAGTGTTACCGTTGTCAGCCTAAGAGGTGTATGTTGACGAACAGAGGACCAAGATCCCAAAGTCAATCCGTGCAAGACACAAAGGCGAACAACTTCTGAGCCATACACCCAAACGGCGAACAACTTCTATGAAAGAACAATTCTGGATCGATCTAAACCGACATGGACGAACAACAATGAAGTCCGAGATAAGACCAAAGAAGACTTTGTAACTAAGATTTAGCTTAGATAAGGTCAAACTAGAGTCAAAGGACACATGTCAAGCATGCAGGCAAGGAAGACCAAGAGTCAGGAACACCTCATGCTTGCTAGTCCCTATAAATAGTTGTTCTCCAGCTTAAGAAATATAAGTTCAAATTCATAAACACTCCCAAAACACACACTAATACACCTAAACGTACACACATACGAAATTATCACGATTTTCATATTTACAAGCTCATAACCCGACCCTCGATTTACCATTTACGGTGGTAACCAATCACACGCAATTGCTTGATGATCATTAAACTGAACCTAAACAGTCACTAATCCATCCAATCAAAATTGATCACCAACAATTTTGGCGCTAGAAGGAGGGCTCGAACCTCCGGTTAGTGTGATTACTCAAGAACTTCAAGTTGAAAACTTGAAGATTCAAAGAAAACCTCAAGAAATATTTGAAAATACAAGCAAGGGTGTTCTTGGTGTTCTTGGTGTTCTTCAATATTAAAATTAAAGAAACAATTTATATTGAAATGCCTCAATCTAAGGAAACACAAGGATCCCGCTTGTCGAGGAGAGCCTCTCCAACACGAGCCTCGTCGGCCGACCACCGGGACCGTAATCCCAGACATGCGAATAGGTCGCAGCATACAACCATAACCCACAATCTTCCACCAGAGATGGAGGCCCTGGCGAACAACCCTAACGAACTATCTAAAACCATTGCTGCTCTCCAAGCTCTCCAGAGACAGCAAGAACATAATATGCCTTCACAGGCAAGACCAGAGGATAGACCCCTGGAAGTTGTTAGGGCCAGATCGTCTAGGGGCGAACAATGTGAGGTGAACAGTGCCCAGGTCAGGCGGGACAAGGGTAAAGCCCCGATGGTCGAGCCAAGGGAAGGTCAAGCAGAGTCTGCTCGCGGACGAACAGCAGTGTCAAGTCACGGAACAACCCGTTCCAGCGCTCAAGACAGACTTGGCCAACCTCAATACCAGGAGAAAGTTGCTCGCCAGGAAGAAGGACATGGGCGAGCAACATTTGAACAGCCTCGCCCTTCGGTCCATGAAAGACTTTCCCAGTCTGCCTTTAGACGCTTGGGACCTAATGCGGCGAGCAATCCAAAAAAGCAGCTCCAGGATTTACCTTCTCCAAGCGAGGGACTGCGACGAGCAGAAAGGTTTGTACCTTTGTTCCCCGAACAGCCTCCAAGTCAGGGGGCATCTCTGGATGAGCTATCAAGCTTGAGGAAGGCGATAGAAAACATGCAGGGACAGTTGGACCAGCAAAGAGGTGTAGGGACGACCAGCTTGCCATCTTCACCATTATCAACCTACATTCTGAAAGCCCCGATTCAGAAGAAAGTTCAATTCCATGCGAGCATACAATATGACGGCCTTGCTGATCCCCGAGTTCATCTAACAAAATACTCAGATTATATGGTCTCGGTGGGAGCCAGCGATGCCACTCAATGCCGAAACTTCCCGTTAACCTTGGGGGACCGGGTGCACAAATGGTTCTCAGCATTGCCACCAGTATCCATCCATTCATTTACTCAGCTGAGTCGGGAGTTTCTGTCTTATTTCTCAATGGCGGGATCGTACTTGTCCCAGAAACACCGGTTGTCAGACCTAAAACAAAATGACGACGAATCAGATCGAGCATTCATGGAAAGGTTCGACAAGGTGTTGTTGGAGGGTGAGCCCGTCAGCGAGGACACAAAAATTGTTGCTATTATGGCGGGACTGAAGAAAGGGTCAAAGCTATGGAAAGAGGTACATCTGAAGTGCCCAAGAAGCTATGCCGAGTTTAGAAATCAGGCCGGCATATTCGTTTCTATGCATGAGGCCCTGCAGTCAAACTTGGGAGAGAACAAAGCCGACCCCAAGGAGAACAACAAAAAACCTAGCGCAACAAGCTATCGAGTCCCTAAAAACATGAAGGCGTTCACTGAAGGGACAGAACTCAAAGAGAAATTGAACCAAGTGCTAACAGTGTCAGTCGATACTGTTTATGAGAATGTGAAGGATAAGGAGTTGTTCTCTCCTCCCCGAAAAATTCGCCAAGATACTGGCAAACTCAACCCTAACAAGTATTGTGCCTACCATCAAAGCGTGGGGCACTTTACGAGTGAATGTAGAGATTTGCTCAAGCAACTCTGGCGTTTCTACGAGGACGGAAAGCTTTCCGACTTTGTCAAAAGACAACCCGGAAAAAGAGTCCGGGAGAACAACTCTGAGGACGAAGATGATCAACCCCAGAAGAACAATAAGCCGGCACGACCAGTTCCTGCCATTCCTACTCGTCCATTGGAAGATTTGTATATGATGGAACCTGCAGGTCCCGCAGGAGGATGTTCTGATGGACGGCCACCAATCTCCAACCGAAAGAGAAAGGCTGAATTACGAGCAATCGATCAAGTCCAAGAAATGGGGGTCAAGCCATCTATCATGCAGACGGCGGAGTTGACTTTTACTGAAAAAGATCTTGAAGAGTTTTGACTCCACATAATGATTCGCTCGTAATCTGCGCAAAGATTATGGGGACTCGAGTCCATAGATTATTGGTAGACACTGGAGCCTATACCAACATCTTGTTCAAAAGTACACTCGATAAACTTGGGGACTTTTCAGCCCACATCCGGGACTCAAACCATAGAATCCTAGGCTTTGGAAATGCAGTAACAGTCCCGTTGGGAGAAATTTCTTTGCTTGTACAACTTGTAACGATCGAGGAACCCGAAAAGAATATTACAAGAATGGTAGATTTCTTGGTCGTAGACCAGGAATCGACCTATAATAGGTTCCTTGGTCGACCTTTTTTGAATGAATTTAAAGCTGCCTGTTCAACTTACCATTATTGCTTGAAGTTTCCAACAGCAAGTGGAGCAGGCACAGTTAAAGGAGATCAAAGAAAAGCTCGGGAATGTCTCTTACAACTGCAAGCAAAACATGCGCAAGTATCCATGATGGAAGCCACCACCAGCTATCCAGTTGATGAACCATCAATATTGGAGAACATGATGGACATAGAAGATGACCACATAGATACGGACGAACAACATCCGGACGAGCAAGTGCTGGACGAACAACTCATCACCACCCAGAGAGGACTTCCACCTGGCGAACAACACAGGGGTGGTGACGAGCAACGTCCAACAAGTGACTTGGAGGGCCAGGTTTTGACTAACAACAATGGGTCGGAACCAACAGACGATCTAGAACCCCGCCTGGGAGCAGAGCCCATGAACATCGAAAATGATTTCAATCCAGAGGGACCAGAACTTGACCCTCGTTGGAAAGGACAAAAACGACGAGCAACTCCAGTTGAAGAACTGGAAGCGTTCAAAGTTAATCATGAAAACGAGGATCTTGAGTTATACATAGGATCTGAGCTCCCTGAGCCTTATAGATCCCGAATGAAAGAATTCCTCTGTAAAAATCTAGATGTCTTTGCTTGGTCTCATGCAGACATGGTGGGAATAGATCCGAAACATGCTTGCCCCAAACTAAACATCAATCATGCAAAGAGGCCTGTCCATCAAAAACAACGGAAATACGCCCAGACAAATATCAGGCCTTAAATGAAAAAGTAAAGAAGTTGTTAGACAATGACCTAATCCGACAAGCTATCTGTCCACAATGGGTAGCAAACCCAGTCCTTGTAAGAAAGCCAAACGGGTCCTGGAGGCTATGCATAGATTTTACAGATTTGAATGCAGCATGCCCGAAGGACAACTTTCCTCTTCCTCACATTGACCAATTGGTGGACAGCACTGCAGGTCATGAAATGCTAACATTCATGGATGCCTTTGCCGGGTACCATCAAATTCCGATGCATCCAGATGATCAAGAGAACACAGCATTTTATACAAACAAAAACTTGCTGTGTTGGAAAAGAATGCCCTTTGGCCTCATCAACGCCGGTGCAACTTATCAAAGACTGGTGAACAAAATGTTCGACCAGCAAATTGGAGATACAGTAGAAGTCTATGTTGATGACATTGTAGTCAAAAGTCCCCGTAAAGAAGACCATCTCCAACACTTGACCCAAGTGTTCAAAATTCTTCGACACTACAACATGAAGCTGAATCCAAAGAAGAGCAGCTTTGGAGTTCATTCAGGCAAATTATTGGGTCATCTTGTTAGTCAACGGGGAATTGAGGCTAATCCAACAAAAGTTAAAGCCATAGTGGATATGCAACCACCACGTTCAATAAAAGAAGTGCAAAGCTCACGGGATGTCTAGCAGCACTAAATCGGTTCATATCCAGATCGGGGGACAAATGTCGTCCAATCTTTGAAGCCATCAAGAAAGGACAGTTCACATGGACTAACAACTGTCAAAAGGCGTTCGATCAACTCAAAGACTACCTGGGAGATGTGAAAATCCTATCAAAACCCGTCCCAGGAGAAAAGCTATATTTATACTTGGCGGCGTCAGAAGTGGCCATCAGCTCCGTTCTGGTACGAGAAGACAGTAAATTCCATCAACCTATCTACTACGTCAGCCAAGCTTTGCATGAGGCGGAGATCAAATACTCCCCAACCGAGAAGCTGGCATACGTGCTAGTCATGAGTGTGAGGAAGTTACGGCCATACTTTTTTTATCATCAAGTTGAAGTGCTAACAACTTTCCCACTCAGACAAATTCTCCATCGCCCCGACACAGCTGGTCGTCTATTAAAATGGTCACTGGAGATTAGCCAATTCGGGGTGACTTATGCTCCTCGAACAACGATTAAAGGGCAAACGTTAGCCGACTTTATAGTCGAACTGACCTTCCCACCAAATCCGACGAGAGGACTTGATCACCCCTGACATCTTTATGTTGATGAATCTTCGACTAACATAGCCTCGGGGGCGGGAGTGGTTCTAATCAGTCCAGACAGACAAGTATTCACTTCGGCAATCAGATTTGGCTTTATGGCAACCAACAACGAAGCCGAATATGAAGCTCTCATTGCTGGTCTCCATCTATCCCTGGCAGTAGGTGTCAGACGGTTGCAGATATTCGGCGATTCACAATTGATTGTGAACCAGGTCCGAGGTGAATACGAGGCGAAGGACGGCCATATGATCGAATATCAACGGATTGTTGCTCACCTGATGTCCTTGTTAGATCAAGTATTCATTGAACAAATCCCAAGGACGAGCAACACTCAAGCAGATGCATTGGCCCGACTAGCAACAAGCGAGGGGCCTGCAGAGTTGGCAGACATTATAATTACAAAGATGAATGACCCATCAACAACGAGTTATAATGTCAACCAACTTGACGATCAAACCAGTGAAGAAGAAGACTGGAGAACAAGTATAGTCAAATACCTGAAAAGTGGAGAAAAACTAAACAACTCTTTTGAAGCTGCCAAGCTAATTAAACAAGCCGCCAGATATACTCTGGTAGGCGAGCAACTTTACAAAAGAGGAATATCACTCCCACTTCTCAAATGTTTGCCTAGGGGGCAAGGACGAGCAATACTCGAAGAAATACATGCCGGAGTATGTGGAAATCACACTGGGGGGCAAGCCTTGGCGTACAAAACTATCAGACAAGGCTATTACTGGCCGACTTTACGCCAAGATGCAATAAAAAAAACGAAGACTTGCCACCAATGTCAAATTTTTGCACCAAACATTCATACCCCGGCTCAACAGCTCGTATCGGTTTATAGCCCGTGGCCTTTTGCTAGATGGGGAATGGACATTATTGGTCCCTTCCCAGCAGGAGTTGGAGGAGTTCGATTTGCCGTTGTGGCAGTCGACTATTATACAAAATGGGCAGAAGCAGAGGCCATGTTGAAAATCACGGAACAGAAAATGATCAACTTCATTTGGAAGAACATTGTCTGTCGTTTTGGAGTTCCACAAACCATCATGACAGACAATGGTCCACAGTTTGATGGGAAGGAGTTGAGAGATTTCTGTACGGAGTGGGGGATCAAGAAACATTATTCTACGCCCTATCATCCCCAGTCGAATGGACAAGTTGAAGCCGTAAACAAAATTATCAAGCATACGTTAAAGGTACGGCTAGCAGAAAGCAAAAGTAGTTGGTCTACAGAGCTTCCGGAAGTCCTATGGGCATACAGAGTTTCTCCCAGGTCAAGCACCGAAGAAACACCTTTTGCAATGGCTTTCGGGACAGAGGCTGTAATACCAATTGAGTTAAAGACAAATACATTCAGGACGACCAACTTTGATGAGCAGGCGAACAACTCGGCTTTGGCTGCGGAAATGGATTTGCTCGAAGAAAAAAGATTAAATATCGAGTTAAAAAATGCTACATATAAGCAGCGGGCAGAACGCTATTATAATTCCCATATTAAAATCAGGGAATTCAGAGTTGGAGATATGGTTCTAAGAAAGTTGCTCGCCCAACCTCCAGGTGTATTGGGACCAACTTGGGAGTGCCCGTATCGTATAACGGAAAAATTCGTTAACGGTGTATACGATATCGAAGATATGGAAGGCAAGCCGGCCCAATACTCCTGGAATGCTATGCATCTTAAGAAGTACTATCAATAAGACGAACAAGCTCCTAATTGGGCGAGCAAATGTCTTGGGGGGCCAGTAAATCAAGTAAGGCAAACCAAAAACTTGCTTAATTTTTTGAAAATTTTGCTAAGTATAGAATTCAAAGTTGTTCGGCACATTGTATAGTTTAGTGCTGTTTCATCTTTTATTTATAGACAGAGTTGCTCGGCAAAAATATTATAAGCGAGCATGTTTTTTGGTTAGTGTTCAAAGTTGTTCGTCTGGTTGTATATGTTAGTGACGAGTAGTCTTACAACACTTGTAAATTTTTCATAAGGTAAATATAGTAGTTGTTCGTCAAAGAGGAAAAGTCCAAAGCTCGAGGTACAAGTCCATTTAAAGGTTGTTTGTTTTTTTAAAATGAACAAAACCTAAGGACCAAAGCCATTTAAAGGTTGTTTGTTTTTTAAAATGAACAGAACCTAAGGCTAAACCCTGATTCCACTAAAGGCAAAGTTCAATTCGAACAAAAGCCCAATACTATATGTTATAATTGCAAAGGCATTGACAAAAATGTAAAGGCAATTAACATATAAAGAAAAAGAGCGAATATGAGAAAGACATTCCATTAATTAAAAGGCTTTAAGCCTAAAAAATAGTACAGCTTTGGAAAGCTACTACAAAAGTATTACAAAAAGAACGAACAACTACAACAAAAAAAAAGCTAAGTCCTAAGAACTATTGCTGCTCGGCAGGAGAAGGATCTTGAGTTTTCTCGGCGGGAGGATCAACGATCATATCTCGGGCCAGGTCTTCAGCTGCCTTATCCTCCGCCTCTTTAGCATTTTGCTCATCAGCGGTAGCCGCCTCTTCTTCTTGTTCGCCTTCATCAACTGGAGGCGGAGGATGAGTGACGACAATGCTGGGGTCAAGTTTGTCGAGTTTAACCCCTAATTCAGCCAAGTCCGCCAGCTGGATTTCAATGTTGTTCGGCGGCGGATAATGTTCAATAAACTCGGACAAATCTTTACCCATTTCTTCCACCAGATCCTTGAAGTCATAGGCATCGGCCGTGCGGATGTTGTCCGCATAGGCGCAAATATATCCAAGGTTTGAGATGGGAGCAGTTCGAGCCTGAACTTCGGCTTCGAGTTGCTCGCTTGTGAAGAGGTTGGCTTCCGCCTCCCGAAGACGAGCAATTTCCGCTTTGAGCTCGGCATTCTCTTGTTCGGCCGCAGACAACTTTTTCTCCCCCTCGCCGAGCAGGGCCTCCTTGTCTTTCAACTCCTTGAACAAACCTTGAATTTCTTCAAGACATTTTTGTTCAGCATCAATGTAAACATTGATCTGGTTATTGAGACGGGCAAGTTTGGCCTCATATTGGTTGATAAGGCCGTCCTTCTCTTCTGTAAGTTGCCGAGCAGTGCTGGCATAGTGACGAGCAGACTCTTCTTGCTCGGCAACTTGGGCCATTGCCCTTTGGGCCGTGACGAGGCCATTGGCGTGGAGCATCATAGAGAGATGGAGGTTGTCCACTAACCCTTGTTGGAGGATGGCTTTGTCCAAGGGACGCGTCCAGGCTCGGGCGACCAACTCCGTCGCCCTGCGAACATGTTCGCCAGGAATCTCCCTTATGTTAACGGGAGTCTTCGAGCAAGCGTACTGATGTACAACACTTGCTCGACCGGGATGATCGTCAGTACGATATCTGCGAACAAGAAAGAAAAGGATACTTAGAAAAATAATAAAAAAAATGAATCTTGCTCGGCAAAGGCAGGGGTAGACTTACTCTTTAAATTTCCGATCATCCCAACCCAGATGTGTGAGGTCCTCCGGGCCGCGGGCAGAAGTGGAATCCTTGCCCGTTTTGCCTGCTTTTTCTGCAGACTCAGTGGAGCGGCGAACAGCATCCCCCTCTGGGCGAGCATGACTGTGGCCCATTTTCTCCTTCCCCTTGCCGCCACTGGGGATATCTTGGGCCAATGGGGTCCCATCGGCTTTTTTCAAACGTTTCCCCCCACGGGGAGGAGAAATCGGAGAAGGTGGCTGGGCAGGACCAGGGGGAGCAGCTGGTCGCGGGACTTTGGCTCCCTCGGCCTTTTTCGTCATCCCCAGGATCTTGGTGGGCGAGTCACCCCTCCTCTTCCGCCCCTTCGGAGGCGCCATCTCGAAAACCCTCTGTTCTAGGAGAGCAAAACTGGGAGGGATGGCAAAGGTGACTTGCTCGGCTAAAAAAAAAAAGAGAGAAGAAGTTGAAGTTAATTAAATTCAATTTAGACGAGCAAGATCAGAGAATAATGACGAGCAAAGTTAGTATTAGGAGTTAGAAATTTTTCATACCTGGGGGCACCTCAGCTTGTGCTTCCAAGTGATAAGGATAAGGAAACAAGCGAGCAGCTCTCAAGCACTTTCCCTCACGCAAATACTCAGTGGTCCTTTCTGCTCTATTGCGAAGGTCGACCAAGCAGGAGGTGAATAGAAACTCTGAGCCGATCTCTTCTTCCTCCGAGTTCCACTTGGGCAAACGAGGGCCTGCGAACAAACAAGAAAAGTTAAATTAGAATAATACAGTTCGAGGACGAGCAAGAAAATAATCTTACGTTTAAATTTCCCATAAGAGGCTGGGGAATTTATTCGTCCATCACCACCGTATGGACCAGAAGATACTCGCCAATCACCCCCAATGAAAAAGAAGTGTTGCTTCCAGTCACGGATTTTGTTCGGCACTCCTTCCACCATCTTCAATCCTGTCCTGGCCTTGAGGTAATAATAACCTTCCTCTCCAGGGGGACATCTCGTGATCGTCATGAGGTAGTTGATCTCTTCTGCAGTTATACGATCAACGTACCCCTCCAATGCGAACAAACACATTGTCCCCAACAGATTCATCCACCCTATCGGAGTAATCTGAGTGATAGCAAGGTTGGTCGCCTCCAAGAAGCGACCAACAATGGGTGGAAGGGGTAATTTTAGTCCGGCGATCAAAGTATGAATATTGATCGCCGTGCATCCTGGAGGGGGGCGATCAACTCTTTCTTTCCTCCGGGGAGCCCACATGTGAATATCATAGGGGATCTTGTAGGTCTCCCGGATCGAGTCCAACTCATACTCGCGAACAACGCTTTTGATCTTGCTCGCCTGGTACTCAGTCTTCACCAAATCCAACACTTATCTCTGTGGGCGAACAAAGTTGTTCGCATGCTCTTCAGCATATGCTCGCCATTCGAAAGGCCGAGCAACTCCAGTTGGGATCTCATTTTCCATCATCCTTGGAGACAGGAACCCTATCCCTTCTAAAAATTCACGAGTCAACTCGTCAAATAAGGGATCTTCTGATTCGGCACTGGATGAAGAACCTTCTTCCGAATTTCTGCTCGCCGCGACCACTATTTCCCTCCCAGATGGGCGGGCACCAGTATCCTCAACTGAACGAACCACCGAATCAACGTGAGGATCTGAGGCCGAGGAAATCTCAAAGGGAGGTTGATCGATGGGGGCCGCGGTTGGGAAAAGTGGGTCAAGAGTCTCCTCGGATTTGTTGCTCGAATGAGAAGACATAGGAAGAGAAAAAGAAAAAATGCAGACGGCGGCGTATTCCCGGAGAAGACGGTGGTGCGCGATTCCACACGGTGGCGATGAAGGCTTTTCGAAGAAAATAGGAACTAAAAAGATGAAATAAGAAAAATGACTACCTGGGGAGTAGAATTTGGAGCCAAATGCTGGAAGGACAAACGCCGGAAAAGCTTGGAATCGCCGGAGAAGGAAGAATCGCCGGAGCACTGTAGCAAGAGATGAAAAAGTGGGAAAAATTTGTTTCCCCCACCTATTTATACCTCAAGCAAAAATGGGGTACAGAGCATAATTTCCTACAAAATGTGGACTTAATTGAAGAAAAACGGGGTCAATTTCGACCAAGTTCAAAAATTGAAGGACTTATGCGCAATTGTATGGGCGCGTGACCTTGGGATTGATTGCGCGTGAGCGGCGCGCAATCATGCCGCTCACGTCATCCTCGTACTTCCCCCCAGATCGTAGGAAGGTGAAGAGGCGGACCCAAAGTTGATCGCCCAAACCAATGATGTTCGTCCAAATCCACGCCAGTATAATATCCTAACTATAGTTGCTCGCCACAAAGTTGCTCGTCTGAGGCAACATATAGCCAGGATAGGGGGCAATTGTTAACAGGCGAACATGAATCAATGATGGGCGAACAAGAATTAAAGCTATAAGAAGGATTACGAGAAATCAACCCCAAATCAAATCAATAAAGAAATTCAAGCCGGGGTGTGTAAACCAATCCAAGGAGTGTATAAAGTGACGAACAACTATACCGACGAACAAGATATTGGCGAACAGGTTAAAAGACCAAAGAACAAATATGGACCCCCTACCAAGCCAATAATGACGAACAACAGTGGTAAAAGTGTTACCGTTGTCAGCCTAAGAGGTGTATGTTGACGAACAGAGGACCAAGATCCCAAAGCCAATCCGTGCAAGACACAAAGGCGAACAACTTCTGAGTCATACACCCAAACGGTGAACAACTTCTATGAAAGAACAATTCTGGATCGATCTAAACCGACATGGACGAACAACAATGAAGTCCGAGATAAGACCAAAGAAGACTTTGTAACTAAGATTTAGCTTAGATAAGGTCAAACTAGAGTCAAAGGACACATGTCAAGCATGCAGGCAAGGAAGACCAAGAGTCAGGAACACCTCATGCTTGCTAGTCCCTATAAATAGTTGTTCTCCAGCTTAAGAAATATAAGTTCAAATTCATAAACACTCCCAAAACACACACTAATACACCTAAACGTACATACATACGAAATTATCACGATTTTCATATTTACAAGTTCATAACCCGACCCTCGATTTACCATTTACGGTGGTAACCAATCACACGTAATTGCTTGATGATCATTAAACTGAACCTAAACTGTCACTAATCCATCTAATCAAAATTGATCACCAACAATCATGATGTTAATTTCAATCATGAGGTTAATGGAGGGAATGCTTTATAGGTCATTCCAACCTGACTTAGTGGTCATACTGGCGGTTGATACTTGACATATAAATACTCCAAGCTCGCTGGAGAAATAGGATATGCTGAAGAGGAATAAACGAGAGCTACACTATCGAGTGTTATAGTACATCTAGTGTAGAAGGACAGTTATTCTCTTTTTTTATATTGGTCGAGTGTTGCAACACTTGTATCAACAATTTGGTCTAAGGATAAGCTAGATTAGGATTTGTGAGATCAATTTTCTATTCTATTGTTAGATCATTTAGGCGGTAACTTTTTACACCTTACCCATTTAAGGTCGTAAGTTGTAAACTCTAGATTTTTGTTTGTATCAATATAAGTTATAGTGAAGATTTCACCACTGGGCATCATATATTAATTTAGTCTATGAAATTTTTTGAATTTTATTTGCAAAATATTTTAAGTGTTCCGCTGTACTGATTTGTCTGTATTTTCTTATATGTTGTCAATATTTTACTCAACACAACTTTGAAAAATACCACACACTTTCAGAGCTTATAGGCTCGCTCACGTCATGAGTTTAAACCCTGCAGACCACAAGTTCATCCTTAGCTTATTAAATTATATACTTGGTGATGAGCTCTTCATTCTTCATATCGGGGAGGACTATTGGAGCCAAACAATATCTCACATCGAATTCACAAGGGAGGATCATGGATATAAGGATAAACAATATATCAATTGGCTGATATTATTAATTATAATAATAATACATTGGTGGAATGGTTGAGATTTTTAAAAAATTAGTTGATTCATACAAAATTGTTAGCAGAATCTACAGTACCAATTTCAAAACGATTTCATTTTTTGCGGGAAATGTTAGAATTTTTCCATTCCAAATCCATTTATTTCTTTTTAAATTGGATTGATACTCCCTATTTATTTTATATTTCTTCCTTCATAAATAAATGATGTTTTAGACTGAGTCGATCCTATAATTTGAGGAGCCCGATGCGATATTAATATTGAACCCTCATATTTTATAATAAATAAAAATAATATTTCTATTTATATAAAGATAATTTCGCAATCATACAAATAAAAATGAGATGTATAATGAAATGTGTCGTTATAGTATAAAAATTTTCAAATTCATTAACTCAAAATAGTATAAATACAACTCAATATTTAGGGGGAAAAATAGAAAATAAAAAAGCAAGTTATAAGAATATAAAAAATGTAATATATATATATATATATATATAAATATATATATATATATATATATATATATATATAAATATATATATATATATAAATATATATATATATATATATATATATATATATATATGTGTGTGTGTGAATATATGCAATATGATTGAAAATTAATGGATTCTATTGAGAAAGTATATGGAAAAATAGAATAAAAATAAAGGAGAACAAATACTTTACAAAAAAAAAATTAAGTGATTCTATTAAAAAGTATAAAAAAATACAATGAAAAAATATAAATAAAAGTAGATACGGTGGAAAATAATGGGATTCCATTAAAAAATAATTATTGAAAAATAGAATGAAAATAGTTAAGTGATTGAAAAAAAAAAAGAGTTGCAGGTGATCGGGGGATTGGAAAGTATAAAGAGGAGAAAATAGTACAAAAAATAAAAATGAAAAGACAACTGGGTGATGAGTAGGGGTGGCAAATGGGTCGGGCCGTCCGGCACTGGGCCGCCAGGCCGCCTTCATTTTGCGGGCCGGGCCGGGCTTGGCCCGGTTGCAACCGGACCTCTATTTTAAAGGCCCAGCCTAGCCCTAGGCGGGCCACCGGGCCAAAATGGTCCATCTTTTAAAAAAATTAATTTTGTCAAATAAATTATTTATATTCAATAAAATAATTTTATTTTTAAACAAATGTTATAGTCCTATTTTTGTGGTCAAGATATGAATTATAATGACCATTAATATTAGTTTATGATATGATTTGATTATTCAATTTCAATAAATAACTTATATTAATTTCTAGAAAAAACTATTACAACAAGAAAATAGTAATATTAACTTAACAAACACTTTTTAACATCACATGAAATTCTTTTCATGTTAATATGTACACTTGACATATTAAACCAAACTATACATGATATATAATTTAAAAAAAAAAAAAAAAACCGGGCCAACCAAAAAGTTCCGGGCCGGCCCGGCCCAAGCCCGGTCGGCCCGCAGAGGCCTATTGGGCCGAGCCGGGCCAAATCGGCCCGGTTCTTTTAGGGCCACTAATTTTTAAGCCCAACTTGTCCTTAAAGATGGGCCAACAGGGCCGGCCCATCGGGCCAGGCTCATTTTGCCACCCCTAGTGATGAGGGATTGGTCTCACAGCCTAATGACCACAATAAATAAAAAGCACGAATGTATGTAGCCCAACTCATCTATAAGAAATCAATATTGTATTTCTCAGTGTTATTAATTATTATTATTATATATTTTGTTGGGAAAATAGGGGTGCCCGGAATCTATTCGGGATGATAATTAAATACGAATTTAAATTCAATTATTACTAGCATGAATTAATCCTAATTAATTCAAATAATAATTCCAACAATAATTTTATCATCATGCATGTTGAATTAATTCACATAAAATCTATGACGGTAAACTAAGAGATTATGTGACTACGTACCTTTTGTAGATATGACCTTTGATTATCACGGGACGTGCTACCAACCAAAAGACCTTCTCAAGTATTTCCCTTCGCCTCGCTTGATCACCGGTGGGAAGTGCTTTCAAGCAATTAAATAACTAAGGAAAAAGAAAAATATTTTTGCTCTTGATTTTTCCAACACATGGAATTTTGTACTTGGGGATGAAATAATCATCCTCTATTTATAAGAGGTGATGGCCGAAAATTGTAGGCATAATGGGCTTGGAGAAAATCTTTTCTTAGTCTCTAAGAAATCTTGAATATATCTCATATATTCTTTTCTCCATAGTAAAATATTCCACAAAAATCTCACCCTCCTTATAATACTTGTAATTTTCTAAAAAATATAAGAAAAGAATCCAAGATTTGGATCTTCTTGAATATATGAGATAATCTTGTATTCCAAAAATACTTATCTTCCATAATATATTTCCAAGAAAATCAACAAAATCTTTTCTCTCCTAAATAAGCTATTTTCGAAAATTGCATAGAAAAATCAGCAATAATATTTTCTTTTATTTTAATCATCTTATCATTATTGGGCTACTTGAGGGGCCTTAAGGAGAATTAAGATTGGACCTCCAATGGACTTCTGAATTTCAATATTGAGACCCAATATAATTCAGCCCATTAATATTAATTAGTACCACTAATAAATTAAGGGGTAGTTACCTATAGGTAACTACCCCTTACAAAATAGCAAAGCTTATTCCCTATAGCCATCAATTACAAATTTAGTTTTCAAGCACTACAATGTAGTGTGGTGTAATTTCGTGAACAGTGTGAATAGTTCACTGACATTTACACTGTTCACTACCACTTTACACTGTTCACTGACATTGATTTGACAACTTCAGCAACTTTATCGTTTTTTTATACTACACCATTTTTAGTGTACTATAGTGTAACTTTATATACCATTGATATGTTGACTATACTGCACCGTTATTTTTTATACCACACCATTTTTTAGTGTACCATATTGTAACTTTATATACCATTGATATGGTGAGTATACTACACCGTTATTTTTAATATACTACACCGTTATTCATTATACTATAGTTATTATGTATACTATAGGTATATTTAGTGCATTCTAAAAAATAAAAAAAATACTATAGTATATATATATATACAAACTCTTCGTCATGTATGTATGTGTATGTATATGCATTCACCCATCTATTGAACCAAATCCATCAATGGATCCTCCATACAAGATCATATCTCCCAAAGTTCTTCTCCATCAAAATTCATTTACAGTAACCAATAGAAAATCCATTTCCCATCCTTCAACGAGATTGGGAGCCTCGAAGTCCATCGCCTCTTTCATTCATCTTTTGCATTAATCTCTCTGCTTCTGCTACCTTACCTTCTTTCCAGATGTTGTGCAGCAACATATTGCAAATGTAAGTATTTGGTAAACACCCACTCCTAATCATCTCATTCAAAATTGTATAGGTCTCACATTCCTTCCTTCCCTGCAATACCCTTGGAGCAACCTGCTATATGTGACCACATCAGCGGAAACTCCTCCAGTTTTCACGGCGAAACTGAAATTAACAGAGCATCGAGTTAGGTTACAAAATTGGGGATCAATGTCTCCGAAAGTCGAGTTAACTCACCGGAAATTGCAAATTTCTGGCAATCAGAGTCGGAATAAGAGAGAGAGAGAGTAGATCCGTCAGATTGACGATATTTTTTGCCGGATTCGAACACCTCCGTCGACCTCCACGGCCCCGGATATCTGCCGACCTCACCGCCCCACCATCGACATCCATCAAAACTCTAGATCCATTGTCACCCCATCAAAACCCTAGATCTACCCCCAAGAAAATCACGGAGGCAGCCATTCATCCTCCGTCGCCCTAAATTTGACGCGCCACCTACATATTTGAGGCTTCAATTTAGGCGGTGGTGGTGAATCGACGACGGTGGTGGTTAATCGCGGCGGCTAAGATCGCGAATTTTGGGGGTCGATTTGGTGGTGGTGAGACTGGCTTCCATCTTGAGCGGGAAAGCCACCGTCTTCCTCCATATTCATTCGTGAGAGGGAGGGACGCATATTCTTTCTTGAGAGGGAGGGTTACTGTTTGCGGGAGAAAGAAATATGCACAGAGAAATTATGGAGAGTGGGGGGTAGTTTTTTGGATTTATTGGGAAGAGATATGGAGAATTTGAATTAAAGGAGGAAAGAGAAGTGAGAGGAGAGAGAAAATGTGTCTGATGTAGTTAGCTGTAAATAAGTGTATCTCTTATAAACTCAATTTTGAATTGATAGTGTTAGGGAATAAGAGTTGTTATTGTGTAGTAGAGGGCAATTATTCCATAAATTAATATTGCACTATGACACTATCCATCTTAATCCATATTACGATAATATGGGCTCCCGGTTATTATTTCTCGCGTTTAAGATTATCAAGTACATTAATTAATTAAGCTTCTGAATAGCTCTAAATTAATTAATATATTTCGCCTTTTGAGCCCACCAAGGGGACAAATCACACAAGCCGTACTCGCACGCGTTTTCCCGTATTAAATCTTAGCAACCGTCGTATGATTAATATTACTGCCCAAAGCACAAGGTTTGAAGTCACGATGATTCTCACCCAACATGAATCAAAGCAGTAACAATTAAGCACACACGGTCCTATTTAAGTGACGGAGATTAAGAAATCAATAACCACTGAGGTCTAATTCTTCACATTTCAGATTAGAAGAATTTATCCTCGCTATAGGTCCTCTTCAACACATACTAAATGTGCTAGTGCAATCTCTTGGTCAAGACAAGCCAATCTGAAATGTACACATCGACCTTTCACGTCGGATTGTTCAATTCCACCTAGGTCGTGAATTTGTACGTTTAGTTACAAGGAAACCGTTAATGTGATCTTCCGTGATCGGGTATCACCACATTAACTACAATGTAAAATGTACCACTTATAATGAACTGATTGCAATAAATATTCAACATTTAATTATATTTAAAGCAAATGCGATAAAAAATTTATTCTCATAAATAAGTGTTTAATACATGAGTTATACAAAGTAAAAACATACTTTCACGTATAACTCCAACATATTTATACATAAGTATATATACATATACATAGTTGGGGCCCTTCCCAAAAAGGGGTTATGTGTAGCAGCACCACCTGCGTCTTCTCAGGACCGTCATTGGCTTTAGACTTTTTTTATTTTATTTTTTTGTGGAATTAAAAAGTAATGCATATATAATGACAAGTTTGCCTTAACCATGAAAAAATTTCATCTCATATAAAAGTCCGAACTTATAAAAAGATGTGAAATTAATTCATTTAATTATTTATCTTTACATAATAAACGAATCAAATAGCATTCTTCACACAATATTAAGTAATAATTTATAAAATAAATAAATTAAATTATTGTTGTAGTGTAAGAATTATTATTAATATGTGTATCAATAAATAGTTAACCTACTTGTCTAATTCTTTTTAATTTAAAAAAAAAATCCCAAAGAAAAAAACCCCAAAAAACACACACACAATGTATGTGTATGATAACAATGCAGTGCACGAATGAAATAGTACTAGTTTATCAAAAATTGCACTAATATATATATTATGTTAAAACTTGTAGCAAAAAGGCGAAACTCTAGCCCCCAGGGTCCCCACCTCCTAGCCCGATATGAATGGTGGAGGTGGTAAATTATGGTGAGTCAGCGGCACATTAGATAGATATTATGTTAAAACTGATTGACGATATAACAATATCAATATAGTTTAAAAAAAATATTTTTTACTACAATCTACACTAGTTACGTAAATTCAGGTAAGAGGTTTTTTTTTTTGTTTTTTTTTTTAAGGAAGGAAAGAGTTGTTTAGTTAGCTACAAAAATTACACAAGAAAGTGAATTTTTAATTACAGATATAATAATTTTTAGTGACATGATCATTTTTCTGTCATTAAAATTTTTTAATTAAAAAAACTATAACATGATTTTGTTATTAAAAAATAATTTTCTTGTAGCGAATTAATTTCTGAAAATGCTAAATATATATATATATATATATATATATATATATATATATATATATATATATATATATATATATATATATATATATATATATATAATGCAAAGATAACGAGCAAAATTCAAGTTATATACTTAGCTAATTAGGTTTACAAAAGAAAAGGTAAGATCGTAATATAAAATAATAAATTATTATAAAACCCTTATTATTAATTAACAAAAAAAATACTTATTTTATTGCCAAACTATAATATGACCATTTAGATGTATCATAAAAGATATGAAAATAAGGCTAGCTTAAAGACCAACAATGATGGCAGAACTTCATTGGTAAATCATGTATATGTAATGATGTTTACGATGATCATCATGTTATTAGTATGATGATCATCATCATTCTCATCATTTACTCCTCGTCATCATAGCATATCTTTTCGTGCATGGTCCGGGGACTAAAGAGATTTTTAGAACATTGTGGTTAATTATATAATTTAATCGCATCCTTTATTGCTAATATAATTTTTTAATTCTTGAAGAGAACACGTCATATATATGTAATGATAACATTATGTTTGAAAAATTAATAAAATAAATAAGATATTAAAATATATAGAAAATAAAGTTTTGTTCAATGACAAATTCTCATATGCACCAAGTGCACGGGGTACCCACTCAACAGTTGAGATTGTTTACATTAAAAAATGTGGTTAAATTATACAGAAAATTTAACAATGAAATATATCTAATGTCTTGACTAATTATAGGAATTAAAAGTTCACCACCTAATCACGTGCGCCAACTATGCATGCGAGGATATGTATGTTTTGTATGCAAATGAATAACAAACTTTATATAAATGAATAATAATTTCTGTATAGTGGGAACGCAATAGGTAAAATATGAAACCTACACACCACAAAAGAAAATTTGAAGAATTATCGATGGACTTTATATAGTAATTCCCCGTGGTCAATTCTTAACATTTCAAAAAGGAGCTTCCTCCATTGCATTTGCATGATTATGTTACATTTACTATTCCACTGATATTCCTCCAGTTGGATTTTCGTCATGTGTTCCACTTTCCATCCCCTACTAACGATGGTTAAGTACTAATCCTAATTTATAATTGGAAAGGGATTTTGATATGGATTATGGAGGATCTCCAAAATTCAGCCGAAATCACTTTGGTGATTTCTACTTGCGCACGCGGATTTATAAATTTTGGAGAATCAAGAATCTTTGAATTTTTAGGTCTGATACCATAAAAAATAAAAAAATAAAAATCTTTCATTTAAAAGTTTAAAGTTATTTCATTTATTTAATTTCCGTAAAAAATATAAACCTAATATTCGTACACATGATGTTATTATTATGTAAATTAAGGATAATAGGAGTGAAAGAGTAAGGCGTGAGGGAGATAAAGAGTGGTGTTGTAGGTTGGCCTCCAAACCCACAAACAAAGTATGGGCAATTAATGTCAACTCCATCGATCCGACCAGTCCAATCACCAATCGACGGTACCCGACAAGACACGTGGCCGACAAGAATTAATTCAATCAACGAAAACCAAACATCGAACTCTCACACCACACCAACAATTGAAGATCATGAAATTAGACTAAACCATAAGTAGTGGGGAGAAACATGATGAGAATTTGTTCATAGGATCTTAATTTCCCATATGGTCCCACATTCTTCACTAAAATAAATTTTGAAAGAAAAAGAAAATCCCCCCCTTTTTTTTTCCTTTCAACAACTTCTAGTAGGCCTTCCCTACTTCCCACTTGCATTGCATGCTAAAGAAAGTTTTTTCAATCATACGTAAAGTTAGAATAATTAGACGGGAGGGCAGAGGATCCTTAGTGATAATTAATATGATTGTTTTATTTCATTTCAGGTTGTAAAAAGAGACTTATATATAGGTCACACCCGGTGTAGGTCACACCAATTGCACAATGCAATTTAATATAAGGGTGATACGTGATATCAATTTTGACTAAATGTGTTGGCTAACATATCTAAACGTGACATTAGATTTAGCTGAAAGTGTGAAATGAAATGTGATACTATCATACTAACTTGTTGAGTTAAAAAAACATTCCATAACTTTTACATTTTTAGTGAAATGTCCCAAAATAGTTAGAAAAGGTATTAATTGTTTTATTAAAAGGTATTGCTATCAAACTAATGCAATACATTTTAATGAAAAAAACTAACACAATTAAAAAATACACAATGCAAACAAGTTTCACGATGAGTCTTGTTCCAATATACTACATCTTTTAAATCATTTGCAAAAATATATCTACTTAAATCCGATCAAAAACCCTCAAATTAATTAACTTGTCACGTGAACCAAAACAATGTCATTTTGCAATTTTCTGGCAGACCTTAGTCCAAGATTGAGCAATGCATGTTGAGAATTAAAGGATTAATCTGAATTTTTAACTAATTTGAGACTCTCTCTAAAACAGTTATAGTTATTGAATAAAAATACTTTTGACAAACAATTCATTTTGCAATTTTATTTTAAATTTTTGAGATCAAAATCTAGGAGTTTTATAATTATGGAACTAAGTTAATTTTTGAATTATATATTTATTTGGGGTGTTTTGCGAAAAAGATGAAAATTGTGAGACGGAAACACAAGAGTTGCACGCGTTTGGCATATCAATATCATCAGCTTGACTGAGACCTGGACCGATCTTTTACTTTTCTTTATTCCATTCAAGTCCATAATCATTAGCTCATAAGCTTTCATGAGATTGATACATGCATTAATTAGTATGTTGACTAAAACCACTTTCTGCAAGTTTAATTTTCTCAAGATTCAGTAGTATTATTATGCTAGGCTTTTCTTTCTGTTAAAATAGTCTTCTCTTCCTCTTCTTCCTCCTCATCTTATTCCTCTCTTTCTCTTCCATGTAATCAGCTTAAAACACATAAACTAATTTGCTACAAGTAGACATTAAAAAAATCCTCCTTTCTCCCTCTCTTCAAATGCATAATTTTGTCTATCTCACAAGCTTCATCATATACATATGGAGATACGGCTTGAAGAAGGTATTTTTTATTTATCAATGGCTTCCTTATATTCTTAGTTGAGGTAAGAATTTATTCTTTCAATTGAATTTAATTATTTATTAGGTGACTTATGAGAAAAATATATCCTGAATGGTCACGTTTCCTTCAAAACTAGTGTCACATTTCATTTCACGTTTTTAGTCAAATCTAATATTATATCTAAGTCATATTAGTCTGCACCTTTCAATTAAAATTAGTGTCCTCTATTGATGAGTTGCGCAGGAATGGTGAATATATGCGGTACATATATCCATCCATCCATCCATCCCTCCTAGAGAATAAAAGCTCAAGCTACTTTATATCTTTATAATATGTTGTGCTATACTTGCAAGATGATGAGAAAAAGGAAGAATGGTGAAGAAACTTTATCATCAACTTTTTAGTGCTATTCCGATAGAGAGTGGACAAAGGAAAATTTCAAAACTTAAACACTAGATATTTAGGTAGCTTTCCTTATCATATTTATAAGTATGATAGCTATATTACCACATATATAAGGGCATCAAAACATGGTGCTACCCTTTGCACCGCGATTTTGGTACAATTTCTTGTGCTCCTCTCCTCTCCTCAACTAAGGGGGCCGGGGAAAACAAAACATTACCTTTGCACCATGCACTATCTATTATTATTCCATTCACCATTAATAACTCTCTCTCTCCCAAAAGCAAGAGAGATAAGGAAAGTGCAATTTCTCAACCATGAGAGATCCCTTAAACGTCATTCCAACATAGGCACGTGCCAGATACGAGCTTAGCTAGGAATTGATCCTTAAAATGATTAATGGATGGCTACTAATCTTGCTTTTTTTTTTTTAATACATAATTTCAAGATTTTTATTTTCTGATGCATATATGCGTGTGTGTGTGTTTTTTCTTTTGCAGTTTGTTTCTTGCTAGTGAATCATTGATGAATGCTTTTCAAGGGTTGGTTCTTCTCCATGTTTTAGCTGTAACTCTCTCTCTCTCTAAAGTAAAGTGAGTGTTTCATGCTTATGCCTCGACTTAATTTTCACTAATCATATCTTTTGATCCTTTTGCACCATGTTGGTGATAATCAATATTCCATTTTCTAAATTTCTTAGCAGAAACAGAAAATTGCTATGGTCGTGAATCCAATACTTTTGTTCTTAAATTCATGTCCTCTATTTTAGTAGAATGAAATCATTTAATCTCTTCGGGGAGAGAGGATCATTTCATGCAAGTGAGATCCTCTATTCCAAAACTGTAAATATGAGTTGTGGCACAACTTTTAAAGAGAGGAATCCACCCTCATTTCATGTGGACAATCATCAAGAATGATCCTTCATTAAGATTATAATATGCGTTCTATGAGTAGCTTTCTCATTTAAACTCTTGTTTCTTGTGAATTAATAGAAGTTAATTAGTTAAGCCCCAGCCCTATGATCTGTGAAGTGCAAGTTTCCTGTTGCAAAAGAAGACCTAATCACTACCTCATCAATGAAGTTTATGAAACTCGGATCCCGGCCCGACACCTTCTACACAGAGGAAGCCACAAGGTACACAAAAGTAAATATATATAAAGTACAAGAATAGCTCTCTGTAATAATTTTGTGGTTCATGCATTTTCAGGACAGTGATGTCAGATGTACCGAGTGATCTCACCATAAAGATAAACAATGTGACATATCTTCTCCATAAGGTAAACTTTATAACCAACATTTTGCTGTCTTTAAATCTCAGATCACTCAGATATATGTATTATGATCCCTTGTGCCTAGTTACAGTATCCTCTTCTTCCCAAATGCGGCTTATTACAACGCCTTTACTCCGATTCCACTGATCCCATAGAACTGCATGATATGCCCGGAGGAGAAGAAGCTTTCGAGCTGTGTGCTAAGTTCTGTTATGGAATCACAATCAACCTCAGTGCCCACAATTTTGTGTCTGCATTTTGTGCTGCCAAGTTCCTTCGCATGACAGAAGCCGTTGAACCCGGAAACTTTGTCATGAAACTGGAGGCTTTCTTCTCTTCATGCATTCTTGAAGGGTGGAAGGACTCCATTGTCACTATGCAGGATACTGAGAGAGCTTATGAGTGGTCTGAAAATCTTGGAATTGTAAGAAGATGCATTGAATCCATAGTCGACAAGATACTAACACCAACAACCAAGGTTAGATAGCTGATAGCCTAAACTCTCTCTGGTTTTCCTGAAACAGAAAATTTGATACAGAAAAGGCCCTCTTCAGGTTTCATGGTCTT
Source organism: Ballota nigra (assembly GCA_947034835.1). Taxonomy (NCBI): domain Eukaryota; kingdom Viridiplantae; phylum Streptophyta; class Magnoliopsida; order Lamiales; family Lamiaceae; genus Ballota; species Ballota nigra. Next base: position 29,438,986 of record OX344730.1, read on the forward strand.
ATACGTATACTCGACCAGGGTATGAAAAAAAGCGACAGAAATCAGTCCCGAAGGATTGGTGGACAGAGGATGTATCCTTCCTCAATATAGACATGTTCAGATGTGTAGTTTCTGCTGTGAAGTCTACGAACATGGTGGTCCCACAGCTCATCGGAGAGGCGCTGCACGTCTATACATCCCGTTGGTTACTGAACGTCACTGGAAATGAGGGTGGTTCGACTTCAGTATCTCAAGAAGCAGATTCTCCAGAGAGAAAACGAAGAATTCTTGAGACCATTGTGGGTTTAATTCCATCAGATAAAGGGTCTGTCTCGATTAGATTCTTGCTGAGACTCCTTCGTCTATCGAGTGTTCTTGCAGCATCTCCAGTGATAAAGGCACAGCTCTTGAGGCTCTCGGGCTTGCAGCTTGAGGAGGCAATGGTGAATGATTTGCTGCTTTTAGTTCAGTCGTCTGATGATCAAACCTGCAGCGACGTTTATTTGGTTAAGAATGTTGTGGAGAGTTTCTTGAGGCAGTGGAAGAGACGAGCCCCGGTAGATGAGAGAGAATCAGTGAGGTCGTTACGTAAGATAGGAAAGCTCATTGATTCCTATATGAAAGTGATTGCAAAGGAAGCAAACATATCAGCACAGCAAGTAGCATCTCTTGCTGAAACCCTGCCTGGATTTGCTCGGGTCGATCACGATGATCTGTATGCAGCAATCAACACTTATCTCAAGGTAAATTACTATTAAAAAAGTAACACTTGGGTGCATCAGTTGCACAACTAATATTGTTCGGTAAAAACTGTTGATACTGACTATCTAGTACTTTTTAGTAAAACAACTAATACCATGCAGGAGCATCATGATCTGAGCAAAACAGATAAGAAAGAGTTGTGCCGGGTTTTGGATTGCCAAAAACTGTCCCCACAAGTACGCACGCATGCTGTGAGGAACGAGCGATTGCCTCTGAGAACCGTGGTGCAACTTCTTTACTTCGAACAGGAGAAAACGAACTTGCTAACATCTCCAGAGCAACATCTCGCAGACGAGCAGTCACACAAGGCCAGAGGTAATAGAACGGCGGGCCCCAGCACCAGTGGAGTTCATGATAAATCTGATGATAATCTGCAACTAAGATCAGAACCGAGCTTTAAAGCAAGAGAAATCACAGAATCAGATACAGACAAGAGCAGAGAAATCAGAGACGATGGGACATCAAGAACGCAATTGAATTCACGGGAGAAAGCGCTAATCAGAAGAATATCACAACGAACCAACAGCTAAGATCTATAAAGGGTTTCCATAAGATTCCGTGTAATTTGTAAATTATGCACATGAAAATTTCAGCAGCTTTATATGTAAAAAGGTTGAATTCATTGCTCCAGATGTTACAATCTCTGCATGCTTGTCTAATCTACATGAAAACGAAACTAGATAGAAATACATAACTTTGGTTTACATATAATCAAGCAACAGATTTCATATTACAACATTTCTCGATCACTAAATAAACTGTGCACTGCGACAAGACAAACTATGTACAGTGAGTTTCTCCATGAATGGAAAGCAAGCCACCCCCAAGAAAGCTGCATCTTTATGACAAAAGAAAGTAGAAGCAGATAATTGTATCTCTCTTCAAATTTCCTCCCAAAAAACAGGTGATCAGAATCTGTTTCTTAGTAGGCTCCGAGTCAGCTCCTGGCTCACGATAGCATCTCCACCATTAGTTCAGTCTCCTCTGTACACACGCCAAAGCTTTCAGTAACATATTCAGAGTGATACATTCACTGGCTTCTAATCACGCCCAGGGGATCATAATCATATGCATCACCGGCTTTCACAAAACGTCCCTTCACACGCTTTCTAACATCAGCCCTTGCCTTCCGTGAAGCATACCTTATCTTTTTATCAAACCTGTTCAAGAATTCACATCATTACTACGCAATTTTAAAAGTGAATCCGAATAAATTGACCATACTGAATTTTATTCGTTTTCCACAACACAAAAGAAAGGAAATTGGAGATATTTCCAGAAAGTATATGTGCTTACTTGCGAGCCTTCCTTTTCTCTTTATACCGTAACACTGCATCGTCCCTGGTAGTTGATAACTGATTCTCAGGGCAAAGAGTGTTGGATGAATGTTCCTCCATCATAACTGATGGATACCCTCCACACTCAGCGTAATCTCCAATGTTACAGTCATCAGTCAGTGCTGAGAAGGAAATCGAGCGAGTATATGCTCTTGGAACACTAGCATATGAATCTGATTTACAGCTTGCCGTGGAAGCAGCTGATACTTGACTGCTGCATGCCTGCTTCATTGTTTCACTCTTTACGCTACAGGGCTGATAATATTTTGAAAAAAATATGTTTCAAAACAAATTCAAGATAATAGAAATTTACTATAGATCCCAATAAAGGGAAGCATATCAATCATAAAGCTGAATTTCAGAGTAAAGCAATATTCTTGATAGACTTGGATAAGTTGGATAGGAGCAAACCTTTGTCATGTGTGCACAGTCAACTTTGCATTCTCCGCCACACATATTTCCACTTTCGAACAAGTTAGCAAATCCTCCATTATCATAAAATTTTTGTGGATTATCATGTGCTTCATCGAAAATTGCTTCATAGTCGTCCAAATCCAAGTCATCATCTGATATATTGAAGTCCCGGTGGGAAGTATCATTAATGGATCCAAGATCCTTTAATTTTGATGAACAAGCCTACAAGATAACAAACACAAACCATTGATCCCAAAGTTAGGAACTGTTCAAGTATAAATCTTTGTTGAAACTTGTTCAGTAAAAGCAGTGAATTCAAATGAGGAAGATGAGGAAATTAGCCAAAAGCCAGTAGACAGGATGGCAATTATGATGATACAGCAATTTCTTATACATGAATTAATGTAAAATCTGGCATGCTAATTGTTACAGATTATACGAGAGGCACATTGTTGGTATGAGTATAATATAGAAATACATACTTTTGGCAATTGCACAGGTATCTGATTTCTTCAGAGTGCAAATTGTTGGTATCATATATATTTTAAAACACTGTAAAATGACATTGCCAAATAGATGGAGATCGAGTGCAGAAGTTACCAATAAGATAAAGAAAGGTTAGCAAAATACCTTCTTGGCATTTGGTCCCCAGTCAACCAACAGCAACAGAGAGAATGAATGCAGGGGAATCGGACCTATTATAGATTAAGTTGAGACTAGATGATTTCTCCTTAGGAAATTAGAAGCAAAGGAAAGTAAATAAGCTATTATGGAAAATTGATTGTTGATTTAAGAAAATAGTTAACTGATGGGAGAAAACTTGCAATGTCTTCTTCCAAGATTTACACAAGGAAGTAGTTCAGAAACTTCTAAAGGGTTGATTGAGATCTATTTTTTCTTGGATGAAAGAACAGAGAACCGACTTTCTTTTTTACGTATACACTGCATTTGGAAAAATAAAGAGAAGGCAACTTTGAGCTGTAGCAGAGTCAAACTGCTAAAATAGAAAGTCATTTGGTGGAAGCACTAAAATGAGAGACCTTTTCCCCTACAATGCTGTTGGTGTGCTGAGCATAAGCTCCCACTTTGTCCCTGATTAATTCAAGTTCAATATATATATGTATACGAAGATCTTGGATCGGAAATTACCTTGTCATTGAGAGGATATGAGGATTCACTCCTGCGAAATTCCTCAGCATCATGAGCTTCTGTATCCATAGCAGCATCTTCTGTACTATAATCCATTGACAATAACTGAGATGGAGGGTGGCTTTCATTTCGCTCTTCAAGAATCACCTTTCCTCCTTCAGAATCGAGACTTGATTGATCAACAGAAAAGAAAGACCAAATCTTTGAAAACTCAGCTGCAGAGGGGCATCCAGAGTAACAATTGATTGTCTCCCTTTTGTTCTCCATAGGTGAAGGCCAATTGCAGTTCTGACAAAGCGAGATCTTTTCTTCGGTGCATCTCACAACTGAAGGTTGAGAATGGCATCGTTCACATACAAGGCTTCGCAAGTGACGTTTAGAAAGAGAATTTGCGGAATGGATATTTCGATCACACGATAAACATAAGCAAGCTGCATCAGACCTACAATAGACCATAGATCTTTGCTCCCCACAGAAATCACATAAACGGCCCATCTTAAATCTGCAAGAAAAATATAGAATTTAATAACTGAATTTACATCACCCAAATCCTTTAAAACCTTGCCAGGCAGTGAAAATTTGCAATTCACAATTTCAATCAAAGTCTTACCAGATTTTATCAAACAATTTCAAAACTTCCGCTTATACACATATATTATCATAAACCAAGCAAGGAAAAGGGAAGCGAAAAACGCAGAAAAGGGACCAAAGCTGACAATAATCATTATCTACAGGAATAAAGTACAACTTTTAATAGATCAGGAAGATTACTAAAGAAGCTACACAGGACCAATGAAAAAAGTAAAGTAAAATCATGCCCACGCGTACCCACCATAAGAAGTAATCTCTTGCAATAAAGGATACAAAAACTCTCAGTAATAGATTACAGCATCGCATATAAAACCAACAAAAATCATTTTCTTACAACTTAGTATTGAAGAGCCTCTACACGAACAATTTCTTGCCTTCGTGGACCAAATCGATGTCAACAACAAAAACAGAGCAAGCGAAGAAAACACACACACAGTTAAAAAAAAAAAAAAAAAAAAAAAATTGATTATATGTCACAAGTCACAACTCACAGATCCACAAAAATCCTTTGCCGGAAGATCGATTCATGCACTTCTGAAATGAAAAAACATAACATAGAAAAAGGAGAAGAGTTCAAACTCAAAATTACCTGTATCAGGGCAGGTTTTTGGTCGAAGAACTCCACACGGAAAAAAGATTAGGAAAAAAAGGGAAATCCAGGAGCAAACGGATGTTCAATCGAGAAGCATACGGAACATAGGAGATGGTTGGCGGCGGCGGAAGTGGCCGGAGTAGGGAGGATGGGTGTGTGTGGAATAGGATAAAGCAAAAAGGTTAAGGGTGTAGCGTTGGGCAAATTAGAACCGAAGACCCACGAGCTGAGAGACTGATAGATGCGGGAATTGACTATTAATACCTTTTTGCACTTTTATTGCGCATTTCTCTCTCTCTTCTTTTTTAATGTGGAAGGAGAGAGTGAGTGGCCAAGAGGTCAGATATTTCGGAGATCTTTTTTTTTGTGAAAGATATTTTGTAGGTTTTTTTTAAAAGATATTTTGGAGATCAGTATCAAACAGACTCTGCTCTCTCCGATTAGGTGGGTGGGGCGGGGGCGGGGGCGGGGGCGGTAAAATGAGGTCAATCGTATGAAATTCATGGTTTTTATTTTAGGGGGAAAAAAATAGGTAAATTCAAATTCACATGAATATTTTTATTCAATTATTATTTGTTATATATATATATATATATATATATATATATATATATATATATTACATACTTACTCCATCTCATATTTATTTGCTACACATTGTCAAAAAGATATATCCAATATTTATTTGCTACATTCATTTTTTGCAAAAAAGTAATAATATTTTTTAATATTATATTCTCCATACACTATTAACCAAAAACATCTATTTTATCACTTTAAATATTAATAAATATTTTTTTCTTAAAACCCGCACAAACAATAACCTAGCAAACGAGTTTGAAACTGAAGGAGTATATGATTGTGTATAGAGTTGGATTGAACTGCTCGACTCGATAACATTAATGAGCTGAAAATAGAGCTCGACTCATGAACAAGTCTAATGTAATTATAAAAAAATTAACTATCGAGTCTAACTAGTAGAACTCAAGTTGGCTAGTTAGTAAATCGAGAACAAGCTCAAACTCGATTATCAATATAAAAGAGTTGAGTTTGAGTTTTAACGAAGCTAGCCGAGCACACAAATTGCTTGTTTAATTCAATAGCTTTACTTGTGCATCGGCAAAAGGTGTAAATCAAGTATTTTTAAATAGTAACACTTCATATATAAAATAGTAACACATTGACACTATATGCATTACGTGAACTCAATTTACAAAACACCTGGTCTTAATTTCTTAGAGAGAAACTTATGATCTTTCCGACAACTGGCATAATTTTAAAGACTAAAAAATTAAAACCCGATCAGCAAATAATTTAAAGAGGGATCGTAGCGATTCAATCTTGTTCCACAAAAATGACAGAACAATAAAAAGAAAAGAGATTAACAAAAACACAAGATTCACCATGAATTTATTGGACAAATCATCATTAAGCAACATATACTAAGAGTCTAAGAATCAAATCTAAACATAAATTCGTCGAAGCATCGGGAGAAAAAGGGAATGACCAGAAAATATCCATCTACCAATTTAGTATTACAATCCAAAATTTGTTTGTTTGATGAATCCTTAGTGAAACTATGTCAATGAAAATATTGTTTCATCTCGTGGATTGCACTTGCAATTTTCCCATACTAATAAACCTAACAACAATCGCAGGTTACTCTTTAGTTCCTGGTGGGTCCCAGCAAAGGATATTTAGCTAAAAAATTGTGACGTGGTGATGTGAATTTGGTGCTTTTGTTCTTAAACTAGTAAAATATCTAGACACCCCTTTATCTGTATTAAATAAATAGTGAATGTTGTGAATTTCAAACGATATCAATTGTTTATTATATGAACGAACTGTAACGCGCCACATACCGTAACAATATGCTTCTGCACGAAATTAGAGATACTGATTAAGAGATACCGACCAAAAAGCATCGAACCGAAATTGTTTTACTAATTTCTTATTTTTTGAGTGTGCCGATTAAAGCATGAATGCCACGTAGATGCACTGTTTACTTAAATTTAATAAAAATAAAAAAAAATTATTGGGCGTTATGCATTATTGGAACCAGCGAAGAATTCAAGCATTTTTAATGGTGGGCGCACAAAAAAATAATACAAATAAGGGTTAATAGCAATAAAATGCACTAACTTTACAGTTTTATTAATTACAACATGAATTTTTATAGTTTACAATTTGATATACGAACTAATTTATTATTATAATTCGATAAATGTTGTAAATTTCTGGAATACTTTATATATTGTGTAAATTTTCAGCGATACTAACGCTACGTAGAAGCTGAAGCCGCCACCAAAAATACGTCACACGCTACATCAAATATCATATTTAAAAAGAAAAAATAAAAATTATTCCATAAATATTTTTTTATAAAACATTGCTCAAAACACGGTTTAGTAATAGTGAAATATAGTAAAAAAAATTAGTATATGTACACATTTGTATGATGTAAAATATTTTTTCTAACTAAACTAAGACAGCACCAATATTTATGATTCATTATTAAACATGTTTGAACAATATTTTATAAACAAACTTTTTGAAATATTTAAAAAAAAATGGTAAATTTGGCATCTGGCGTGGCATGTGACGCATCTTTGGTATTGGCTAAAGCTGTCATGTAAGCATACATATCGCTTAAAATTTACATGATGTATCAAATTGCAATAATAAATTAGTTCGTGCATCAAATTGCAAACTTTAAAAGTTCATATTGTAATTGATAAAGACTATAAAGTGCGTGATTTTTTTTTTTTTTTTGCAATTAACCCTACAAATAAATACTTTATCCGTCCCCAAAATATACTCCTATTACTTTTTACACGGTTATTAAAAAAATTGATATAATATGTAAAAATAGATTTGGTTTAATATTAAATGTATGTCATTACACTTATCTGAATATGATGATTGATTGTTTGCATATATTCTTATTTGTGTTCCCATGAATCACTACTGTCATTGAGTGAGTGAGAATTCAGATGACTTAAGTATGATTCTCAAATAGCCCCGATCAAGGATCAAGAATGGGATATTGATGATGCAATTGAGATTGGTGTGCGATTTGCATCATGCTCTTAGAGAGTGTAGTAAGATCTCACTTACTGCGAGATACCGGGTATCTCATGATGGATGCACAGATACCTTATAGGGTATTGGTATACCCATTCGAGAAACCGTTTGATGTAATTCCACATAATGTGTCTACGGGTGTCTCGGTTAGTGGGAGCGATGTGATAATCCTCTTAATTGAGGTCAATACGCACGACATGTGTGGAGTGGTGAACTTTGACCATGACCGACGCTTGCATCCTTCCACAGGTAGATATGACATGAATTGGGTTCATCACGAAATGCATGTGCGTGGTAGTTGAGTCAAGAATATGATTCATTCCTCAATGTGGATTTAGAGAGAATACTCGTCTTCTCATCATAATTGGATCTAAGTCGTCGGCCGGCGCGCATCAACTTAGACTTTGTGGCTAAGTGTGATATACTTGATCAATTAGTGATTTGAGATAATATGATTAAGTTATTTGAATAGACACTTCATCATGTTCAAGACTTAATCGGGTATTCGTGAATGAAAGGAAGATATCACAATAGCCCACAATATTACAGGTAGTTGTAGATTTTCTCGCAATGTATCTCGTATATTGAGAATGTCTGATTTATTGTCTAGGATTCAATTAAGACCGTTAGTTTGACTAATCGCTCAATAAACGAGGGTTTATGGGTCACACAACAAGTAATGGTAATTTATCAATTATAGTTGGTTGATTAAATATTGTATTGGATATAATATTTAATTTATGGAGAATATAATAATAATTATATTTTGAATTAATTATTATTATTTAATTAAATTAGATTTAATTAAATATGAAATCCAAATAATAATATTTGGACTATTATTATACAAGAATAATAGATATGGTAAATATATTATTCGTAGGAACATATCTAGGGAGATATAATCTGTAGAGATTATATTACGGGCTAGGTCCGATATCTTGCTTAGGAATTAAGTCAAGTTAATCCCTATAAATATGTGTCCTATGGGAATTCAGAATGTGACACAAGAAATATAATTTCTCCATAAAATCTCCAGTCGGAATTTTCCTAGCAATTTCGTCTCGAGATTCAACGCTGGCATATCGGTGCGGATTGGTAGAAAACCGTTACGTGGATACCATAGTTGAGGATTCCGCGTACAAATCGCTGTAAGGATTTATATACGTGCACTACAAAAAAATTATTTTTAGGTGACAAAATTATTGTGACGAATACAAAAATCATCACCAAAGCCTATGATTTCGTGGCGATATATAAATTTGTCACTTAAAGTACATATTTTTGTGACAATCATATATATCGTCACGTAAAAGGAAGATTTATGGTTACGATTTGTCGAGTTGTCACAAATGGTGCGGCACGGTAGCAAAAGTCATGGTATCGTGATAAACTTTTCATGACGAACCGCAAGTTGTCACAAGAAGCCTCAGTTTATGACGATAACTTCCATTATCGTCACATAAGAAGAGATCTATTGTGACAACTCGCAAATTGTCACAAGAAGCATTTATTTGTAGTGACAACTTCCATATTCGTCGCGGCAAAATGAGATTTATTGTGATGATTCACAAGTCATCACAAGATGCTTTTGCTTTTGGTGACGACTTTCATCTTCATCACATAAAAAGAGATTTATTGTGACGATTGACAAGGCGTCACAAGAAGTCTTTATTTGCGGTGATGAGTTCCATCTTCGTCATGTTATAAGAAGATTTGTTGAGACGAATCAAAATTAGTCATAAAAACCTTTTAGTTGTAGTGATGAATTTCATCTTCATCACATAAATTATAGATCTATTGTGACGATTCACAAGGTGTCACAAAAAGTCTCTGTTTGTGGTGATAATTTCCATCTTCATCACGTAAAAAATAAATCTATTGTGACGATTCATAAGACGTAACAAGAAGCATCTGTTTGTGGTGACGGCTTTCATCCTCGTCATGTAAAAAATATGTTTGTGTGGCAATTGCACAATTTGTCATGTAAAGGGTATAATTTATGTGACGATACACGGGTTATCATAAAAAAAACATCTATTCGTGATTATATTTAAATTTGTCACTTCAACTACATTTAAAGTGATGATAAAAAAAATTTACCAAACAAGAGCGACTCTATTGTGACAATTTGCAAAGTTTGTCACTATAAAATAAAGTTTAAATTTTTAGATAGGTTTGTCGAAAAATAAAAAACTTCTTGGACTTTTTTACAAATTTAATATTTCAAAATAAACTACACATTAGGAGTAACAATTCGTATTTTCATGTTGTGTTTCGTGTTGACACAATAGTGACACAATACAATAAGACTATATACGACAATGAGAATGAACTACAAGAGTATGCACCTCTTGTAATGAATTTATGTGTATACAATATATAAATGGTTACAAAAGATGGCTTTTTGTAATGAAATTTTAGTTTTGCTTCAAATAGTTCTATATTAAATAACATAAATATAAAACAATCCTCAATAAACAAGATTCATAATATAAAATTGATACCATTGCATCTATTCACTAATATCATTACATTTTCTTTGATACAATTAGACTTATAAACTAATCACAGAATAAAATGTTATGGTATCAGTAAATGAATCTAATAATATTAGCGAATGAATGTAATAGTATCAATTCGTATTATGAAAAAGTTTCAAAGGAAACTACTCCATTAAATATTTGTTATTTCAAACATGACTTCTTATAATCAACTTTTAAAATGTATAATTTTATAAAATTTGAAATATCAATATCATATATATATAAAGAAAAAAAATTAGCATTAATATAATGTTAATTAGGGATGTCCAAAATTCTATCAGAACTCTGATAAAGTATTGAGTGAAAATTGTTCATACATGTACATGAATCATTGAAGGATATTAGTTATTTTCATTTTCACTGAAGAGTATTAACTGTATATAAAAATAAATTAATATTTTTAGTGAAAACAACTAATACTTTTTAGTAAAACAACAAAAAATTTCAAATAATTTATATATAAACCAATTCCACCCTACACCCCCATACTTGACCGAGTTGGGGAAAAAGAAATGTTTGAATTAATTAATATATTTCGTCGGCAAAGTATTATATGAAAATAGTTCATGATAAGTTTATTATGAAACAATTTTAAAGTATCATTAATCTCATCGGGAGTATCATTAATCTCATAAGGGGTATCACTAGTCTGAGTTCAAGAAAATTTATACAAAATTTCTTGAACTCAGACTAATAATACCCCTGACATATTTAATGATACTCCTAATGAGATTAATGATACTCTAAAACTATTTCATATTAAACTTATTATGCGTTTTAATACAAAGCCTACTCTATTTCGTCACACCATTAAAAGAAAACAATTGATCTTATACATGATTTGAGGCTTTACATTAATATTAAATATTATTTAAAAAATATTTGAATTAATTAATATATTTCGTCACACCATTTAAAGAAAACAATTAATCTTATAGTACGTGATTTGAGGCTTTACATTAATATTAATATTATTTTATTTTAAACATGTGTAAATTATATTTTATAAAGGTGGAAATTGAGAAGGGATTAATTAGTACTCTTCTGCGCTGCTAAACCCTAAATATGAAATCCATCTTCCCTAACCCCAATCTGCGCTCCTACTTCCGAGTTCAAATTTTGCGTTAACTACGAATATCCAGGAATGAGTGAGAGAAAATTCGAAGCCCGGCAACTTCTCAAGGAAAAGAAATTCTGGGTCGCCTCTTTTCTTATTGCTTGGGCAGCTGCTCTCCAGGGGCATATGATGTGGCTACAGAGGCAAGAGACGTTCAAGCAGAAATTTGGGGACGCTAATCGGAAAGGGATTCAGGTAAACCTACTGAGGAATTAATACAGTTAGACGATTACGACAGTGAGTTGAAATAGCTCAATTCCGTCGATTATATCGGTAATTTTATATGTTTTCGGAATTCGAATGCTAAGTTAGATATCATGATGATTTTGGGAAATTGCTCAATTCCGTCGATTATATCGGTAATTTTATATGTTTCAGAATTCGAATGCTAAGTTAGATATCATGATGATTTTGGGAAATTTCAATTTTCGCTGTTCAAGTTTACCACACATCCCCATTTTTGTTGTTATAATTAAAATTTTGCATAAGTTTTGCTCTACAAGGATGGAGGTTTGTTTTAAAAAAAAAAAACCCAATCCGCGCTCTCACCCTCTCTGCTGGCACCTCACCCTCTGCTGGCGCCCCAAATTCTCACAGAAGCCGACGCAAGTGCGGTTCGCTCTTCCCGTCGAGACGCAGGCCCTCTGTTCTCCTTGAGTCTCAGTCCTTCGTTCAGATCTCGAAGAGGAATTTTGTCTCAGGTATCTAATTCTACCAATTTTACATTTTTGGATAGTTGTATTAGAAATTAAATTGACATTGGTGATATATACATATATGTACATGTGTATCTTGGAATTTAAAGCATCGGTGATAGAAAAATTAAATTGACAAGGTGATGATATTCTGGTGTTAGTGATTTGCCGCGGATGATACCCTCTCTCGGCCTCTCTAGTTACTTATTAATTCCTATTAAAATTTTCCCACTTGAGAGAGATTTGTACATTAAAATAAATTGTGCATTTAGGACTCTGATCTTATTCTAGAATCTGGATCAATATATTGCGCTTAGTATCTATCTAGTTTTAACATTCTGAAATCTGTACACATGGCTAGGATATTGATTGCATGAATGTTATTTGTTTATTTTGAGATGTTATAGGTTAAGATTTTGTTGAGATTACATTAAGTTAAAAACATATGCTCATCTTGGTTGTTGTTTTTCTGGCATGCTTCTGGTAATGCATATTATTTTTTGATCATATAATCATATTGCTCATATATATAAATGCATAAGTTCTTATTGATCATAATAAATGATTTCTTTCTAGTAAAGGTTAGTTTTCTAGAAAATGTTCATTCTAAACACATTTTAAGTGTTGAATTATTTATTAAATTTTCAAGGCAGAATGTTATTTAGTCCGACATTAGAAGTCGTTGCCCATGGGAAAACTGTTGAAAAACTAAGAAATAAAGTGTGATTGGAGTCCTAAAGAGATGTGGTCTTGATAATTGAAAATAAGATTCATGCTTGCAGAATTTTGTACTAATTTTATATTCTTAATACACCTATTGTTAGTTTTTCTCTTGTGACCACAATCACTTGTGATCTTATTGTTACTCTTCCTTTTTTATTTTTTAGTTTCACCCTAGTCTTGTTGCAACTTTCGCTCTTGTAATAAGGTTTAAATTTTGATACTCTAATGTGCTGCGTGTAGATGAGTCATTAATTTATTGATTGTGTTATTCTTACAGAGTGATGTTGAAATAGAAGATTTCAGGAGAGCTAAACCTAATGAAGATGTCTTCTCAATTTGATCGGGTGCTTTGGTTATATCAGGAAGTACTCAAATTGTTACTAATTAAATTAGTACTTTTGGATATAATTGAGAACTTCAGCAAATGCTTTTGTAGTTTTGAAATATTTTAACTGTGAAGTTTAATACTTAGTAGTTTATAACTTTATGTAGTGATGAATGTTTTACAGTATTTTGATTATAATTACTTGTTCTAATGACCTTATCTATGTTTAATTTTAAATAATTTTTTAAGTAATTTTTTATGACCATATTGTCGACTTATAATAAGATGACTAATATATTGTCGACCACATTTTTTTAGTTGACTAATATAGTAGTTTAGGATGACAAAATTGACCCGCAAGAAGGGTATTGTGACGATATCTTTGTCACAACTATTATTCTTTAAATGATGGATATATTTTGTCATGTAAAAAGAAATATGAGGGATATTGTGATTAAAAAAAAAGAACAATTTAGGTGATGAAAAATAAAGTTGTATAAATTTTGTCACATGAAATAATAAAAACAAAAACACAAGGATGTTGTGACAAAATTATAGAGTAGTAGTGATAAAATTTTCGTCACAATAATGTTACCTATGACCACACATAGGTTTTGTCACGTGAAATAATAAAAATGTAAGGATGTTGTGACGAAAAATAAATTTGGGTGACGGAAATATAGGGCTACAGTGACGATAAAATCATCACAATAATATTACCTAAGATGATAAATAAATTTTGTCACGTGAAACAACAAATATTTAAGGTTATTGTGACAAGCAATAATTTTGGGTGATGAAAATATAGGGTTTTAGTGATGATAAATTCGTCACAACGACATTATCTATAGCGACAAATAAGTTTCGTCACTAGCTATTGTGACGACATTCATTATCCGTCACTAGAAACCTTTCGTGACGGGCTTTTGGTGACGCCACTTGTGACAAAAATATTTGTCACCACAAGTCTTTAGTGACGAAAATTTACGCTTCAGTGACAAATATTTTTATCACAAAAAAGTAATTTTTTTGTAGTGGTGTTATTAATCCTTTATGTTTTATGTTATACAACTATATGCAGATTCGTTGTTGGTGAATCGTATTCTTCCGTTGCGCCGAACATGGTGTTCGTGCCTATAAAATCCAACACGTTCAACATCAGTCACCACATATCAAAATTTTCAAATTATTGCGATTAGTGACTCTCATAGACAAAACATCTACGTATGACTGATTATAACTGAAAACCGATTCTTCAAAAACATGTCAACAGTAACGAACGATTGTCCTGGACTCTTATTGATATTCCATATGAGACAACTAATGTGAATTGTCCCTTCTGAAACTTGAACAAAATTCTCGGGTTGAATGGAGTCAGTGAAAGTATAGTGATCAACACAACACCATTGCATCTAAATTGCTTATGGCTATGTTTGTACCTGCCAGAACACTGTCACCTAGTCTTATTAGAGCCAATCTAGTTATGTTGCACATCCTCTTGAATGACCTATATTTCTGAATTACATATTTGAAGTCTCAACTTTCAAATTCAAATCATGATTCGACATACCATAACACTTCAAGTTATTCTTGTGTAGGTGCAAGTATGACTCTATCCTTCAAATAACTTAGACCGTCCACAATATTCTTTAAATTTAATTTTGAACGATACATTTGTAAAATTATCAATGGAGTCTTTTTACTTCTTTCCTTTTCAGTTAAAAAATTAATCTAAGAAGTCTTATGTTCCATACGTTACTCGTATATGTTTCATACGTTACTCGTATTTTTAAGATTTTTATTATATTGAGATAAATGCATGTATTAAAATAATTATGCAACTTAAGAATATATATATATATCACATATATTTTTATTAATAAATAACTAACATTATTTTGTATCCTCCAGATTTAATCTAGGTTTGAAGTTCGAAATCCTCAATTTCTGCATTGAGTCTATCCATACAGAGCGTTAATTTATTTTCAATTGTAATACGTTGTTCATATTATTATCTTGTGAAATTATTCTGAATCTAGATGTAAAAATATTGAGGAATATAGAGGTTGTTGGAGATCTTACTCTTTCCTTGCGTTGTAGACGATAAAATGCATTAACTTATGCATTTTTTTATGTTATTAATTAATGTATCTCCTAAATTTATTCCAATATGATAGATATGCTTGTGGTTTGCCCAATAGAATGTACTGATATATTTCTTGTTGCAAAAACTTGCATGAGACATTCTCATGACATAAGACATCACAAATTAGCATTCACCCCTGTCAAAGTATTAATGCGTCAATGCACAATTTATACCTCATTCCACCGTCTTATGGCATGAGACAATCTAACACAAGACCTACTTTTAATTGTTATATATCTACTATAACCTTTCTTCGAAGTAATTAATCTAGATAATCTCTCTCTTTTACTAAAAATAAAGAGTATGTATATAGTGAAATTAGTTCATACATAAACCATCTTACAACACTTTTTAGTATAAACACTAATACCCTTTAGTGTAATCAACTAATATTATTTGTACCCTTCAGTGAAAATAACTAATACACTCCAGAACTAATACCCTTCAGTGAAAATAACTAATACACTTCAAATTGTTCATGTATGAATCATTTTAACTTTAGACAAAGTATAGAGTGAAACTGGTTTATACATGAATCACTGAAGGGTATTAGTTGTTTTCATTGAAGAGTATTAGTTGTATTTACTGAAGAGTATTACTGATTTACACTAAAGAGTCTTAGTTGTTCAGTGAAAATGAATTAAGACTCTTTAGTGTTAACTAGTAATACTCTTCAATAAAAACAACTGATACACTTCAGTGAAAACAACTAATACCCTTCAGTGATTCATATATAAACCAATTTCACTCTATACATACTCTTAACTTTATACTTTTTCAAAAATTAAAGAGTGATCTTATCTTTTTTTTTTCTAGATTAATAAATTTCTAAAAACTATATAGCGAATTATTTATATACATTGATCATTCACAAAAATATTTAAAAATTATTATTTTAAAATAATTGAAATATCTTTTATACTACAAAATATAGGGATTTATCATAATATATATTTCAAAGATATATTCATAATATCTTAATACACTCCAGAACTAATACCCTTCAGTGAAAATAACTAATACACTTCAAATTATTCATATATGAATCATTTTAACTTTATACTTTTTCAAAAATTAAAGAGTGGTCTTATTTTTTTTTCCAGATTAATAAACCTCTAAAAACTATATAGAAAATTATTTATATACATTGATCATTCACAAAAATATTTAAAAATTATTATTTTAAAATAATTGAAATATCTTTTATACTACAAAATATAGGGATTTATCATAATATATATTTCAAAGATGAGTATGTATAGAGTGAGATTGGTTTATACATGAATCACTGAAGGATATTAGTTGTTTTCACTGAAGAGTATTAATTATTTTTACTGAAGAGTATTATTGGTTTACACTGAAAAGTCTTAGTTCATTTTCACTGAACAACTAAAACTCTTTAATGTAAATCAGTAATACTATTCAGTAAATACAACTAATACTCTTCAATAAAAACAACTAATATCTTTCAGTGATTCATGTATAAACCAGTTTCACTCTATACTTTGTCTTCAAAGATATATTCATAATATTTTTATATTATTCCTCAATATTTATTATAAATTATATTTTAAAAAATATATACAATATATTTTGTAAATAATTATCCATCAATATTTATAATAAAATATATTTCAAAGATATATACCAAAGATTTAAAAAAATTTAATACTCAATTTAGTATAGTAATTTTGGCGGAAAAATTCAATGGTTTCTTAATGTAGGCCGGTTAGCGTTATTATATATATATATATATATATATATATATATATATATTTTTCAAAAATTAAAGAGTGGTCTTATTTTTTTTCCAGATTAATAATTTTTATATTATTCCTCAATATTTATTATAAATTATATTTTAAAAATTTATACAATATATTTTGTAAATAATTATCCATCAATATTTATAATAAAATATATTTCAAAGATATATACCAAAGATTTAAAAAGATTTAAAACTCAATTTAGTAGTAATTTTGACGGAAAAATTCAATGGTTTCTTAATGTAGGCCGGTTATCGTTATTATTATATATATATATATATATATATATATATATATATATATAGATTTTTCAAAAATTAAAGAGTGGTCTTATTTTTTTTTCAGATTAATAATTTTTATATTATTCCTCAATATTTATTATAAATTATATTTTAAAAATATATACAATATATTTTGTAAATAATTATCCATCAATATTTATAATAAAATATATTTCAAAGATATATAACAAAGATTTAAAAAGATTTAAAACTCAATTTAGTAGTAATTTTGGCGGAAAAATTCAATGGTTTCTTAATGTAGGCCGGTTATCGTTATTATATATATATATATATATATATATATATATATATATATATATAGATTTTTCAAAAATTAAATAGTGGTCTTATTTTTTTTTCAGATTAATAATTTTTATATTATTCCTCAATATTTATTATAAATTATATTTTAAAAATATATACAATATATTTTGTAAATAATTATCCATCAATATTTATAATAAAATATATTTCAAAAATACATAAAAAAAAATTAAAAAGATTTAATACTCAATTTTGTAGTAATTTTGGTGGGAAAATTCAATGATTTCTTAATGTAGATCGATTAGCGTTATTATATATATATATTATTCAATGATTTCTTAACAGGGTTCACATGTGTCTCTACTTATTCTTTCAAATAACAGTACCACATCTCCACCCTAGGTCAAACACTTTAGTGAGAAAAGTAATCATAATTCATCATCAGAAAGGGCACAATTAGCAAGTCCACGGTAACCCCGTGCTCTGTACCACACGTGATAAGCGAGCCTTTTCGCATCTCACACATCTACTCCCTTCGTATATACTGGCTTTGTACATCGCAGCATATACGTACAACCTATACATACACACATATATATGCAGCCTACAATCACTTCCACCTCTACTTTCTCTCTCTAGGTTTCCGTACCGGCAGCCCCAATTTCCAATTGTATATAGTATTTCATCAATTTGATTTTTCCCAGTTTTCATCCATCAATAATTTTTGCATTTCTAATCAATTCCAATCATTTGTTGCTCTGTGCTTTGCTCTTCTTTTGGGGGAAAAAGATAGAAAAGCACAAATCCAATTATTTGCGATTTCAATAAATTTTTGAGTTCCAAGTGAATCCCCACACAAGATGTTGTATTCTTCAATCTGTTCTCTTCCAAATTTCTCTTAAAAGGTATGCCATTTTCCTCAATTGTATATCATGTATGTATGCGTTGTGTTGATTCGTATCTGCATTTTAATTTGGTAGGATTGTTTCATGTTGAATTTCACTGTATATAAAAACTTGAGATTCTGTTACGTGGATCGATGAGTATACATTTTGGATCAATGTATGATGAACATAATGCTTCTTATATATCAATTCGTTTTCCTCAGAATCTTCGACGTGCCGTTATTATTTCCCTTGAATTGAAATGGCAGACACTAAATTATTTTTAATTAGGGTAATTCTTATGTTTATTGCCACTTTCAGATTGATATTAAATGCAACTCAGTAGAGTATCTGAGTTCTTTCTCGACTTTAATTGTTCATGTTCAGGGTGTATGTGGAAATAGTCAACCTTACATGTTTACAAGAAGAGAAATATTTCAAAAAGAAAGAAGTAGAAAAATGTTAAATCTATGTATCATCTTATAGGTTTTGAAGGTTTCGTTTTACTATATCTGTCACTAAATCCAATTGCACGCCTCGGATATTTGAAAGGCTAAACAAAATGTTTACCCTGTATTGAAATCTATCATCTTGTATGCTTTAAGATAGCAATATACACACTTCTCGTTGCTGCGTCTCTCCTTGTCAACTCATGCTTAAGCTGTTTGTAATAAGCTTCTTGCATTACGATGCAAGCCCTGCGCTTGAATTAGATTGATGAATTGCTTATATGCTTAAACTATGTTTGTAATGGTTTGTTGCACTATTATACACGTCCTTCTCTTGAATCTGATTGATGAATTATGTATATGCTTAACTCCATTTGTAACTGCTTTGTTGCATTACAATACAATTCCTGCTCTTGAATTTGTTGATGTTTATATTTTCTGAATCCAGGTTCTGAAATTCTGAGATCGATTCAATAACGTAGCATAAGGCATGAACCTCAATCAACTAATCTCATACCATGAACTAATTTCATTGTTTCTTTTGTAAGTCTTTTATATGCTTCTATTAGTCATTTATGTGAAATTATGTCCTGAATAATCACAGAATAAGAGATGCTATCTTTAAATTTGATGAAGTGCTACTATAGCAGTTTGGGTCTCACCTTGTGTCTTTATTTTGTGGTATGATTAGTATTCATGTCATCACATACTGTAACAATATTGAGAACTGGATGAGAAGTTACTTGATCATGGTAGAGACTTCCAAATTCTGTTTGAAATTACAACAAAATGATCTTAGATTTATAAATATATAAAAGAAAAAAACTTGCATGTGTCCATATGACTGCACAAAAGTGCCACATTACATGTTTAGTAACCTAGAGAGATTTTGGAAAGAGTCTCAATGTCATATGAAATCAGTGAATTCTTTAGTTATCTGTTAGTAAGATTAACATCCCATTCCAGTCATTTGTTTTCTTTTAAATTGTGATTATGATAACTACAAGCTGGATCCTGCATTAGTTATTATCTTATCAGTTATTGTGAAAAATATTATTAAACAATTGTATGCAAATTACTATCAGCTAATAATCTCAATATCTTTTTTTTAATGAATTTCTGAGCAATGATGGCTTCTATAACTATTTCTTAGCTCTGGTTTTGGGAATTACTCTGTTTGTCCACAGTTCACTATTGAATTTCACTCTTCTTTGACATTTGGATAAAATATTTTAAAAAATTCAGAAATATATTTATAATTTGCGAAAATGCTTAAACTGCATGATGTGACTGATGCTGGTAAAACTACACTATTGATCTCTACTTTCTTGCATGTCCTGGGCGAGGCAGAAAGTTTGTACAATATATTCATTATTACTGGTGATTCTTTCTTATATCATGTAATAAAAGTTCAAGTAATATGTCTACAGGTATGGAGTGTGCTGATTTCTGCAGAATATGATGGTGCAGTGCTTAGACGGAGTGAAACATTTGCTTTCTGCTGTTGTAAACTGCTGTGACTCTGAGATATACAAGCAACCCAGGGGCCTGGAAAGTCCTGAAGCTCTTGCAAGGGAGACAGTGTGTATGTCATATTAATGTTAGAATTTATCAATTTTTCTAAGTGGAAATCAAAATTACTTTTGGGTATTTGTTGCATGTTTATATTCTCAAAAGATGGTGTGTATGTAAATCCCAGGGAAACTAATGCCTGAAATTGGAGATTTTTTTTTTTTCAAGTTTTCTTGATTAAGTGGTTGTTAACAAGCTTTTATTAGTATCTGTTCCATGGCTCAAGACAAAATTCCGTGCATTGATTAATTGTGCGCACAAAAGTGAAAAATCAGCACATATTTTATGGTACATACATAAATTGTGCACTGTAAAAATCAGTAAAGTAACATGCACTTATAATTGATTCAAATATACTGAGTTTGCCAACAATCAAGCTCATGAAGTTAAACTATTTTGGGAAATTAACTCGAAAAAATAAGTTGAGTCGACTGAAACTAGGACCATGTACCTCCCTTAATGCCTTATGGTGGCAGGTCAAGTTGTTACTAGCACATGTGAAGATGGTCTTTGGAATATCTGATATTTGTAGGTCGATAACTAGGTGCTTTGTCTTCCCTATGTAATGGTTTGGATTATATAGACGTTGAAGAAAATTGCCTTTACATGACAACTAATGGGCCTGCAGTCTATGATAATGACTTTAGATCTTTTCTGTGCATAGACACACTGGCTCATATATGCTTAGAGTGCTTGCTATTGAATTTCTTAGCACCTAACCTCTTTATCATTGTGATGAGTGTCTTCAATTTTTAAGTCAATAAAGAAAAATGAGAAAATAAAATTAAAAAGCATCTAAGCTTAGCTGACATTCTGCATGATTTTCATTTTTCTTACCCTCAACTGGGACTGTAATATAGATTAATAACACTTATGCTGCTGAGTAGAAATCCAATTAGCCTGTATATGGTTATGTCATCTGTCAATAATATTAAAAATTTAGTAGTCTTGTGGCTGCAGAAGTTGAACAAATTTAACTAACAATCAAAATTTTAACTTATGTCACCTTTGGGGATTTGGCTTTATATGCTGTGTTTCCATGTTGAATAGAGGTAAGTAGAAGATACCTCATTGGAATCTTCTTTATGGAAGTTTTTTTTTTTCCTTTTTTTCTTTCTTAGAATGTGCTATTTGGCCACATCAGTGAGGATGTAACAGTAAATTGATTGTTGTTGACATCACAATGCTTCTGCGCGCTCAACCCGCAACATTGATATATTTAACATCTTCTGTGTTTCTTATTTTCATTTTCTAGTCTTTTGTGTTCTAGGTTTCTCTGACAATTCTTTTGTTTCATATGGATAATGGTTTACTGAGTTCTGAATTTAAGTGAGTGAAAAATAAATCTCAGTCTGTCACTACTACTTGTTTGGCAAATTGCATAAGTAGCCTGTTGCTGTTTTTGTCTGTTTTATGTCATCCTAGTCACACTGTATGATTGGCCTGCTAACGAGCTTATATACTTATTTTCCTTTTGATACTCTGATGCAGTCAGTGTTAGCGAAATTGAAGCATTGTATGAATTGTTTAAAAAGATCAGTAGCGCTGTAATTGACGATGGCCTGATTAACAAGGTAGTGAATGCTGGCTGTTTTGATGCTCTATTGGAGCTAATCTATTTTCCCTGTAATTCTATTGTTCATGGCTCATTAACTGGATCTTAATTTGTTCTTTCTGCTTCTTATACATGGTTATTTCCAGGAAGAATTCCAGCTAGCGCTATTTAAGACAAACAAAAAGGAGAGCCTATTTGCTGATAGGGTTAGTATTCATGCGCCAAATACTGCAAATTCCTTAAAAGTAGCAGACAGGGTTAGTTTTCATGCGCTAAATACTGCAAATAGCTTAACGATATCCACCTCTCCGGAATATTTTCTTAAAATGATACATTTAGATGATGCAAATTTGAAATCCACTTAAGTTTCTTACATTTTCAAGTGGGTTAAGAGAACATATTTCCCATTTTTATCATCCATTCAAATATTCGTTTGCTGTTGACGTTGTTGTTACCATAGTTTTATCATCATTGTTAGTGTTGTTTTTTTTCTTAGTCTGATTCTTTCATGTTGTTATATTCTCAAGGTATTTGACTTATTTGATACAAAGCACAATGGGATATTAGACTTTGAAGAGTTTGCACGTGCTCTTTCAGTTTTTCACCCCAATGCTCCTATTGATGATAAGATTGAATGTAAGTAGCATCTTTTCATGGTTGGTTTTCTTGAAGGTTATCATTCAGTATTTGTTTTTCCTGTCGTTCTAGACTTCATCTTTTGTCTTCATTGTTTATTTGTTCCTCTTCTTTTTTCTCTTTTAATATAAAATATTTCTTTCGGTTGGGTGGGTGGCGGGGGTCCTGATTCTCCCAAAAGCTGTATTACATATGATTTTCCTTCATGTTGATGATACTGAACTTTTATTGCTGCAGTTTCCTTCCAATTATATGATCTCAAGCAACAAGGATTCATTGAGAGACAGGAGGTAAATGTCTTCTTCGTTGGAGATCAATGTTCTTTTGGTTTCATTTTCAGTCTTCATTTTATCCAGAGATTATTACATGTTTTTTCTATATATATTTTTAATATGTTTTTCATTCTCCTGAAATATCAATTAGTTTGAACCCACTGACTTTAAGAAAACAACATTTCAAAACGTCTGAGTCCTGACTAACCACAACAAAAGAATACTGATAAAACAAATTTTCATTTTCGATGTTTCCCAAAACCCCCATAAAAAAAAAAAATACATTTTCACCCAAAATAATCTCCCCAAAAAGACTGTAAATGAAACCAAATCCTGTGCTAGAATGATTAAAGTTCTGGAGAATTGGTGGTCCATAAGAAGATCTGGATTTAGTCTAGGTAGTTTTTGTTGAGAATATAACTGCTGTTGTACAAATGCGAAGATATTCTTTATTCTTTTCTTTTTTGCCTATTCGGGTTCTTCAAGTTTTGAACACAGAATGGTCTTAGCATATATGTCATGCCACATACTTGGATAAAATTAAGTTGTAATTTACTATTTGCTTGATTTACTGCTCACATATCTTGTTGATTGGATGTGGATTTCTAGACCAACCTTAAGTGGCTTGCTTGCTTTACCACTTTCAGAAAAACTTAGATTTAATGTTCATAGGTTATGAAGACCAAGTGTGTGTATTACCTTGTCAAAAAAAAAAAAAAAGAGTGTGTGTATTCCCGATGCATGGATTTTGATTTGTAAAACTTGTGTATGTGTATAACATATATAACACAGCCCCATTGCTCACACACACACTCACACAGAGGCTTGATGCATGTGTGTGTATATATATATTATTGCACTGTATGGCATATCTGTGTTGGTAGATATCAAATTGCAAGAGAATTTTGAGGATAATGTTCAATTTACACACTGAATCGCATGCCTTGCCTTCAGTCTTATAGTACATCTCATAAATTAGTAATGCCTCCTCATTTTCATTTAATGATTTCCAAGCTATGTTGCGGGGATAATGAACTCTCATTGAATGCTGTAGGTAAAGCAAATGGTGGTGGCTACACTGGCTGAATCTGGCATGAACCTCTCAGATGATGTTATAGAGAGTATCATAGACAAGGTGCAGCCCTTAGCATTATAATTTAGGGGGTGTGTTGTAATTTGATGAGGAACGGAAATGGGATTGAAGTAATGTGTAATGGGTTTGATAAATGCCCATTTGATGGTCTTGGTTCATTCCCCGAAAAATGGGGATTCTAAATCATTGTGGTGCAACACCCCATTCCCATTTCCAAACACCCTACCAAGCACCCCTTATTCGAATTTAACTCTGATGATTTCCAGTGCTCTATTAACCCTTCCCTTATACTTCTGCATTTGTAACCCACTCTCTAATTATGGACTGAGAGGGCTTGTAGCCATGTTGTTTCCTCTTTCAGCATATCAGTATCAATTTTGTTACGCGTGTGTTTAAAGACAGCAGAACAAGAGAATTTTTGAGAACTCTATGGAGTCACTAGATGATGCTTGGAATATGATCAAATATAGAGTTGCCTATTGGTTATCTAGTCACAGGTTGTTTCGGATTTAACTAGGGATTGGAGCTTTACTCTGTAACTGATGTAGTCCTACCCTAAGTTTCTGTGCATGTATTCTGGGTTAGGGATCTCTCACACCTTGCCTTTTTTTCTCTTCATTAATAAAAATTATGTTTCCTATTAAAGAAAAAAAAGACAGTTTGTGATGAAGTCAGAAAATTTGTAGTAGTTATTAAAATAGATGTTATCACTAGTTTTATTCTAAATGTTATGGCTGTCCAACATAGGTGGAGGTTGGTTGTATAATTACATCTGGCGTACCAATTCATTGGTTGGAGTATTGCAGGTTGAAATACACCAACTCGCCCACATATTAGTCTGGAATTATACTTGTACTCTTGGGGAATCACACCGGTGTATCATAGTTCACCTGGGATATTATAATGGATGCATTCAGTGCATATCCTTTGTTTGCATATCCATATGTGGATAATATCCTCCATAATTTTTGTTCTCAAATAAGTTCATCATCAAGTGCATGCTGGACACTGTAGCCTGAGTGTTTAAGCTGCAGTTCTTCTGGCACGAGTCTAACTCATACGTACTTTTCAGACTTTTGAGGAAGCAGATACCAAACATGATGGGAAGATTGACAAAGAAGAGTGGAGAAGCCTCGTGATGCGACATCCATCTCTCTTAAAGAATATGACCCTTCAATATCTTAAGTAAGTTTCTCATACCCAATGAGATGTTATAACATCTATAGTTCAACTGATTTCTGGGATACTATTTTGCAAAAGAAGCTTCGAATTCAAGTTAATTGATAATATGGTGCTCTTAGTCCACACTTGTGTATTTCTAATAGCTTCTTAGCCTCTGAATCTTGAGTATTTTTATTGGCAGAGACATTACCACAACATTCCCTAGCTTTGTATTTCATTCTCAAGTTGATGATACCTAAAAAGAACACGTTTGGTTACAAGTGCCGCATATTGTGGCTATGGAAATCCAGAAAGCAGGCCAGTCCTCTATGGGAAGGTCTGTAAAGGAAAGCGTTCACCCATATTGGATGCAGAGATGAGTATGCTGAATTCTTTCTTTTGTTGCTTCACCATGCGGCCATTTCCCAGATTTATAATTAAGTGTTCAAACACGAAAGCATTTCATTTTTTATGATGGATTCCAAATGGCCAAGCCTATGTATTTTATTTGTGTTAGTTTTTTGGTTTCTTTAATTTGAAACGAGGCTTCTGTTGTGTTTGCTGTCAACAATCGAGAGCCTGATATCGTCCCAAAGAGGTACAGTCATCTGTTGATACCAGGTCTTATTGTTCGCTTCTAGAGCTTAGCTTCATGAACTTTGAAATTTCATTTTTATTCTCCATTGAACATTGTGTTACAGAGAATTTATATTTATTTTTTAAATATATGTATATTTGAGCAATTATATAAATCAAATCAACACATCTCACATTTTCTAGTGGTCTTAGTAAGGCTATTTTTTTTTTTGGGACTTAGAGATACAATGGAAGTAATGATTTTAAAACCATTCGCTGTGAATTTTTTTATAAATAGTAAAATGTGTTTATTTTGGAATTTTTGGTAGGATGGAATTTTGTTTTATGTCAAATCATTATTTAAGAGTGATTGATATTATATTATTTTTATTGAATTGATTAAGAGTAGAGTAGTAAAAAAATGAATGAGTGAGCTTAAAGTGATAATAGAGTAATGATTGTATTAGAAAGAGTAATTATAAATTGGAATAATTGCCCTTTAGTACACAATAACAACTCTTATTCCCTAACACTATCAATTCAAAATTGAGTTTATAAGAGATACATTTTATTTACAGCTCACTACACCAGACACATTTTCTCTCTCCTATCCCTTCTCTCTCCTCCTTTAATTCAAATTCTCCATATCTCTTCCCAATAAATCCAAAAAGTACCCCTCACTCTCCATAATTTCTCTATGCATATTTCTCTCTCCCCCATTTCGACGCAAACAGTAACCCTCCCTCTCACCACCACCGCCTAAATTGACCACCACCGTCGTCGATTCACCACCACCGCCTAAATTGAAGCCTCAAATCTGTAGGTGGCGCGTCAAATTTAGGGCGACGGAGGATGAATGGCTGCCTCCGTGATTTTCTTGGGTAGATCTAGGGTTTTGATGGGGTGACAATGGATCTAGGGTTTTGATGGATGTCGATGGTGGGGCGGTGAGGTCGGCAGATTTCCGGGGCCGTGGAGGTCGACGGAGGTGTTCGAATCCGGCAAAAAATATCGCCAATCCGATGGATCTACTCTCTCTCTCTCTCGCCAATCCGGCGAGGATTTGGTTTCCGAGGGAGAGGGATAAGGGGGTTTTGGAGCTAGCGATGTGGTAGTACTTCTCCGTCAATTTCCACCAGGCGGCGACAGAGGGTTTGGCCTGCGCCGCTGTCGAGGGCGATAACGAGGTGATGAAATCGGCGACGATCGCCCTTTGGGATGGGGTGAATTTGCCTTACCAAATGAGGTTTACAGAGATTTTGCCATGGAGAAGGGCGCCTTTGTGGTATTTTAGTAACTGATTTGGGTCGTTTTCAACCAGAGAATTGGGTGTTGCTCTTGAAGCTATACAAATATTCAAGAGAGAAAACAGGGCCAAGAATTTTACAATGGTAAACGGAGAAGCCATTTTCCTGCTGTTTTGGGAGTGAGATGATTGTTGATGTTGTGATGAAAGTGGATTGGGGAAGGAAGGGTATTACTATTTATACAAAAGGAATAATTGCCCTTTAGTATACATAATAACAGTTATGATATATTGGACATAACTATAGTATGATGAATAACGGTGCAGTATATTAAAAACAACGGTGTAGTATACTCACCATATCAATGGTATATAAAGTTACAGTATAGTACACTAAAAAATGGTGTGGTATAAAAAAATAACGGTATAGTATACTCAACATATCAATGGTATATAAAGTTACACTATAGTACACTAAAAAATGGTGTAGTATAAAAAACGATAAAATTGCTGCAGTTGTCAAATCAACGTCAGTGAACAGTGTAAAATGTCAGTGAACAGTGTGCTGACAGTGAACTGTTCACGAATTTACACCCAACTACAATGTATTGCTTGAAAACTGAAAAAACAATTACAAGTTCTAGGCAATAAGACTCTCTATATTGTACCTATAGGTAACCACCCCTTATAAATTTATAGGTATTTTAGATGTGAATTAAATACTTATATTTAAAAATTGAATTTTAAATCTCCGAGAATAAAACGCATTTGTAATATTTTAACCAAGAAAATATAATTTACTATAGATTCAATAGGGCTGAAAAGGACGAAGTGTTCATTACCTTTTAGATGAACATAAAAATAAGAGATGACATTTACAATAAAATTGCGTAGTGTTTTAGTTATATGTTGCTTTGGTCAATTTTTCAATAAAATAATTGTTAACTCCATAATATCTTCTGATATTTTGCATTAAACCACGTAAAAGAAAACATAACTATTTTTTAAAAACAAATGGAGTAATTGCGTAGTGATAAAATGTCAAGGATGAATAGAAAACTATTCATGTATAGTAAAATCTTCCTAAATTAATATTCTATAAATTAATAATTTTTTTAAAAAATAATAGTTTTTTCTAGTCCCAGCTTGGACCAGTTCAAAAATATATTAATTTCGATAAGATGATAAAATAATATATTTAAAAAAAAACCACACTTCATTACAAAAAACCACACTTTCATCTTTTGGATTGGGCCCCACTTATAATATTTTATAATTCATTTAATATACTCACAACCCACCCCACCCATTTCCTATTAATAAAACATCTGTATCCCCCTCCCCCCATTCTCTCTCTCTCTCTCTCTCTCTCTCCTCATTAAAGGAATCGATCCCCCCCTCCCCACTATCTCTCCCCTCTCTCTCTCTTCTTCCTCCTTCCATTTCCCCTCACCGGCGACGCAAAACCACCCACCACCACCACCACCAAACCTCTCCACCACAAAAATTACCCACCACCACCCCACCGAAAAACCTTCCCACCACAAAAATCACCCACTACAGGCGGCGTAGATCTACAGGCACCACCACCGCCCCCCTTCCACCACCACCACCTCTCGATGGACACCAAACAAATCCGGTAGCCACCATCACCACCACCTCGACGCCGGGAAGAAGACGGACGGACCAAGGAAGAAGACGGACGGACCAAATCCGGCCGCCACCACGACGGAGGTGCCCAGTCGCAGGTCCATCGCCGCCCACGAAGAGGAAGACAACCAACGCTGCCCACCCTCCCTCTATCTCCCTATCAAGACCGAATCCGGCCACAACAAGGGTTTTTCGCCACTCTCTCGATCAATTGGTGAGGGGCAAAGACGACGGCCGGATCTGTTTAAATCGAGTAGGAAATTTTAATTGCGGATGAAATTTAATGACGGCTGCCGGATCTGTTCACGGTCCTAATAAATGGGATCTCAATATGGTATTCATCGAGCATTTAATTTATTGCTTCTTCTTCTTCCCCTTTTAGTTGCAACTCTGTTTTACAGTATTAATTTGTTAGGTTTTTTGGCATCGGTTTTCTTATTTTCTGGTTTATGTGAGTATAACTAGTCGTTTGAGATTATTTGTCGCTTGATATGAAGCTGTTGAACTTATAGTTTTGTGGGACAGGCGGTTGAATGATAACGAGTTATCTGTATCAATTCCGAGGGAACTCACATAAATAATCAGACCTCAAAGTCTTGTAAGTGATTAATTTCAAATTTTGTCTGATCTTTGATAGTGAGAAATGATTGTCTTATATTTAGTTTCTTAATGCCTGCAGTGATGTCTCCAATAATGATCTTTGTGGAACTATACAAATTGATGACCCTTTTCAATTTTATCCCATGGAAAGGTATGTTTGGACCATCCAAAACCTCGTTTTATCAACGTTTACAGAGATAAATAAGTTGATTATTTCTTGTTACAGAATTCTGTTTGATCTTTTCTATACAAGTATTAGTCATCATTTGAAATGTATATACTTAATTGTGTGAAGATATGCAACAAATTGTGAATTATGCAACAATTTTTTTGTATTCTGCAATTTTATTTTTCTTCAGATATTCAAATATTTCTCGCAGTTATTCAAAGTTGGGTGTTTGCATATTTAAGAATGGGAGCATGGATATTCAAGAAAAAATGTGTTTCTTTTTGTTTCAGTGTAATTTTTTGTATTCTGCAACTTTTTTTTTTTTGCAGATATTCAAATATTTCTCGCAGTTATTCAAAGTTGGGTGTTTGCATATTCAAGAATGGGAGCATGAATATTCAAGAAAAAATGTGTTCTTTTTGTTTCAGTGTAATTTTAGATTTTATAAATGTAATTCTATATTTAAATGTAACTAAATTTTATATAAGAAAAAATATTTTCTTGTTAATGATGTTGTGCATTTATTTTTTAATTTTATTTGTGTAAATTAAAAAAAATGAAAAAGAATTAAAAAAAAGTGGCTGCAGGCAGGATTCCAAATTTGAATTCGAAAATACAAAAAAATAAGAGAAAGAAAAAAAAAGGGTGGGTTCCACAAATTGGTTGCAGGATTTGAATTTTGAAAGCTGAAATTAAAAAATAGAAAAAGAAAAGAAAAAGAAAAGGTGGGTTCCACAAAAGTGTGCCTTTGTGTAATGATTTTGGTTGAGGGTCCCACCAAAGAGTGGTGATTGGAAATGAAGGGAAATTGATAGGGTGAATTGCAATATGATCTATAGAAGTGGGGCTCTATGTGACTATCCCTATAAATTAATTGTCCCACCAATATCATAAATTAATAATTTCTTCAAATTACAAAAATAATTAGACAAATTAATAAATAAGAATCTATTGTTAAGTGAATTAGTAATTGTAGGTTGACTACCTTTCAAATGATATTTTTCATCAAGTTACGATATCAAATCTTTTTTAGTACGTGTGAAGTGATCTCTTTTGTATTCAAATAATATTTTACGAATTTAATCTGTTATTGTTGAACTTTTAAATGAGAAATCATTGTCTTGTATGATTTTTTAATAGGGAGTCGCTATTCACCCACATAAAAATTCTTTGTTCATCCACCTTTTTTTTAAACTAGAATATGTTTAATAAAAAAAAAATACCAATATACCCTTTTATAAAAAATAAACGTTAAATTTATTAAACACTCATACTTTCAACACCGACGAAAAATCTCAGAATTCATGCAAATTCTTATACTCTTTCACACACAATTATACCATTAAAAAAGAAAATAAAAAAGGGTATAATCATAAAAATATAAATCATAGACACATAACTTAAATGAGACTAAAGTATTTTTTTTCCTTCTTTAAATTGATACACCATGAAAATGAAAGGAAATATGTCTTTTTCTTCAGACGGCCAAGAAGGGGGCACTGTAAAAAGGGGGAAAATTAAGGTATATTGGTTAATTTTGGGAAGGAGATGAGTGGTCGGGAAGCGGCGGGGGGGGGGGGGGGGGGGGGGGGGGGGTTGCAAAAAATTAAAAATAAAGGAAAACAGAGAAACATAATGGTGGTTTCAGTCTTTCAGATTTGGGAGGGGGTTTTGAAAGGAAAAAAAATGGAGTTGATGATGGTGATTTGTGGGGTCAGACACAGTAAAAAAATAAAAGTGTTGGTATCCTATTTTTTTTTATTTTAAATTGGTGGGTGTGTATTAGCAAAAAATGAAAAAAAAAAAACAGAGAAACATAATGGTGGTTTCGGTCTTTTATATTTGGGAGGGGGTTGTGAAAGGAAGAAAGAAAAAAAAGAAAATGAGGTAGGTGATGGTGGTTTGTGGGGTCAGACACAGTAAAAAAATGAAAGTGTTGGTGTCCTATTTTTTTAATTTTAAATTGGTGGGTGTATATATTTAGTGAATAATCTAAATATTACATTAATGTTATAATTGTAAATTCTAAGGGGTACATTAAGCAAAATAAAAGAATAAGTGAAATATATGGTTGGTTAACTTAGTAGTAGGTGAACAAAGTATTTTTATGGGTGTTAATAGCTGAGCCCTTTTAAGTATCTTTATTTTGTTTATATAGATTTTCCTTGGCTGATGAATGTATTAATTAAATGGCCTGACTATATACCCCTCCATTTTTATTTGATACCCCCATTCTAATTTTGAATTATTGTAATATATTTTTTAAATGACTGTTATACCTTTATCATTAAAAAAATAAAAATTTGAATACTTGATACACCCATTAAAATATTAAAAGACACAAGAAACACAAACACACGAAGAGAAGTTACACTGAGCGGTGAAGACACGGGAAGAGAAGAGAAAATCCATCCTGTCTACCATTTTATCATCTTACGACGGTGATGCAACATTAGTTCGCGTGTATTGTTACAAAAATGGTGTACATGCAAGAGTCTTATAGTACTTGTATAAGTGCATTTGTTTGAATATTTGCTTGATGAAGTATAATTTTTTTTTTAATGTTGTTTTTTGTTTATGAAATGAGTATTGTGTACCAAAATTTTCATATTTTTAGTCTATAAGTTCGATGATAATGAGTTATTGTTATTCCTGTATTTTTTGAAAAAAAATCCCGACACTGATTTTCGAACCCGGTTTGTCGAAAAATGGTTAGAGTTTCGACAAATACTTGTCGAAAATGGTTAGGGTTTCGAAAAGATTTTTTTGTCGAAATATTGGTTATTTTTCGATATGTTTTTGCCAAAATATGAGCTATTTTTCGAATAAATATTGTTGAACCATAGTGTTATTTTTTATCTTTCTTTCAGAATTTGGTGGTCGCGAGGCCGCTGGTGGTCGTGGCGGTCGCAGGGTCGCTAATAGTCTTGGGTGCCGGAGTTGTGGCGTTGCGTAAAAGAAGTGAGGAAGGGAGAAGGAAGTATGTAGAACCCGGGGAAGGGGAAGGGGTTTTGTGGGTGTATCAAAATTTTGAAATAATATTAAAGGTAAGGGTAATGTAGATATATTATGGGGGGTGTATTTAATAATTATTTAAAATATGATGGGTAGATTAAGTGGGTGGGGGTATCAAATAAATATGGAGGGGTATATAGTCGGACCCTTAATTAAATACAATGACTTTCAACTTCAAACATACATTGATAGATATGACGCATGATGAATATATATGTCTCATGTCATGTTTGATGGATATATTTATTTTATTAATAATTCAATGAATGTTATGCACATTAATTCAATGATTCATTTTTATAAAAATTAATTTTTTATTTATTGTACTGGAATAACACACATTAAATTAATAGACTATTAATTTATAGATAAATTAATACCTCTCTAAAATAAAAAAAAATTTCGATTTCAACATTATTAATTTATAGAGGTTTTATTGTATGTGGATCACATGAGTATAATAGTCAAAATAAAAAAAATCAAATCTGATGAGGAGTAAATTGTGCTCATCAACAAATATTTGAAGGAATATAGAAAGCGGAGTAGTTAACCTGAGAGAACTCCAAAATAATGTCCAGAAGAGGATGGATGTTGCTCTGGAAGTCAGGATCCAGCTCTCAAACAATGCCCAGCAAGCTCTGACTATGGTCCGAAGAAATCCTGCACAAAACCACGCCGGAGGGAGCTCCGGCGTCGGTCCTCCGACGCTCAAGTCAGCTAAACTTGGTAGACAAGAAAAGCCATGAAAATACAGTAGTGAGAGAAAGTATTTAGAGTGATAATACCTTGGAGAGGGCCAAATGAGGATATTTATACCTTTTACTTCTCTGAGGGGTAGAAGAGTCTTTTATTCAGTGTTGCCCTAGCACTTTTGGGACCACCAGTGCCAGAGGACGCGTGAAATTATGCCAGGTGGCGAATATTCTGATTGGTAGTACAACTGAAGGCTCTCTCTCAGTTGTCCTTTTCTGATGTATGTGGTAGTGGGCAAATTCTGCCATTAGGCTAGGAAAGAGACGTTTTCCAGCTTATCTTCTTCCCCAAGGATGAGCTTATCACAAAACAGAGTTGGATTAAGCAAACTTAACCTACATTTCTTTTAACCAAAAGGATAATTACTCTTAATCAAGTTGATCCTAATCATGCACGCGTTCTCACTTGCAAATCAATCCCCCAAACTAGCTTTCAGAGTTGTTTGGTTCAGTTCTGGTCCAACTCTGGGTCAGAGTTGAGAGAAGTTTCCATTTCTGGATTTATTTCTTTGATATGGGCCGGACATCACAGGCCCAGTACCGAGCAGCCCATATCAACTACTCCCCCCTATTCCAAATTATTTTTCTTTCAAATATCATTTGGAATAAATTTCAATAAAATCGTTCAGATCCGTACACTGCATTCTGCACTGTACACTGTACATCCACGCGGTACTAGCTCAGATCCTTAATTTAAAATGGGGCAATCTCAGCCGTTGAAAGAATTGCGCCCCTTCACCTTCCCAGATCCGGGGCGTACACGTGGAGAGGAGGACAAGGGCGGTTTGCCAGTTGCCTCTTCCCCATAAAGTACTTTCGCTTTCCACTTTCTTCTCTCTTTTTTCTTTAATCTTTCGTCTTCTACTCCCCTTCAAGAATTCCATTTGAGGGGACATTTCCGGCAGCCATCTCATGTTCCCAGAAAATTCCGGCAGCCCCTTCGTGGGACCCGAAACTTCCGGTGACCGCCCCTGTCTTCATATAGGTATTCCCTCTATTTTCCTCTTTTCATTTTTGAATATATTTCCTTCTCCACTCTGTGATTATGGCTAAATCACCTTCCTTTTCTGACGAAACTTTGCCGGAAAACACTTCCGTTAAACCCTCGTCGTCTCAATCATCACAACTTCCTTCTTCGGCGGTTCTAGGACTTCCCGCCTCCTCTTCCTCAAAAAACCCTAACCCTCTTCCCATAACCAAGCGTACCATTCGAATCGTAGCTGAGAGAAATAGGATTAGGTGGAAT
The DNA here is from genome assembly GCA_947034835.1 of Ballota nigra. Taxonomy (NCBI): domain Eukaryota; kingdom Viridiplantae; phylum Streptophyta; class Magnoliopsida; order Lamiales; family Lamiaceae; genus Ballota; species Ballota nigra. Next base: position 29,473,633 of record OX344730.1, read on the forward strand.
GACGTTTCCAATCAAACGAATTTGAATGAACACGATCTCGAAAATGTTAAGGATCTTCTTGGCCTCTCTCCTGATTTGCTCATCGATTTACCAGGCCCTCACGAGAGGCCTAACCATCTGGCCCCGCCATCTTTGGCATTTTGGGCTTCTCAACTCACAGCGGGTCTCCGCTTTCCAATCGCCCCTTTCCTCTATGAGGTGTGCAATCTTTTTCGCATTCCCCTGAATCAGGTAAATCCTTCTTCGATTCGTTTACTGCTTGCTTTCTATATGATTTTCAAGGCAAATGGGGGTAACCCCACTCCTGAAATTTTCTACTACTGTTATGATTTGAAAAAACGGGATGAGTTCTATTACTTTAGTTCTAGGAACCAGGGGTTATCCCATTTCATAGGTAAACCCCCTAGTGTAGACGGGTTCTGGCGAGATAGCTACTTCGTAGTTACTCCCCGCTCTGGGAAATGGCCATTTACCCATCGTGGATGGCAATATAAAGCCCCCAGTACTACCAAGTCTTCTTCTTCTGTAGAGGATTTCATTCCCTCCTCAGATAGAGAAATCATGCTACGTTTGAATCGTGTTGCTAAGTCTCACGGCCCTCCTAGGATGTTTTACCTGTTAAAGGAGCCTATCGTTCTTTCTCATTTCGGGTTTCTCGGATTGGCAGCTCCTCCTCCCGTTGGAGCGGGTACTGCTCTTTTCTATGTTCTAATTTTGTTCTTAGAAACATATATAGTTCTCATTTTGATTTCGTTTTCTACTTTGTTTTCAGATATGTCTTGGGAGAGTGCTCTTCTCCTGTCGGATGATGAGGAGCCTACCAACTTGGCTCCTCCTGCTGAAGTAGTGGACTCAAAAGCTAATATTGTGTTAAAGCCTGTCACTACTCAAGAAATTTCAACCATACCCCTCTCTGAAGAGAAGTCTGCTATGCCTCCATCTCCCCCTAAGGAGAGCGACGAAGGTGAAGGTGTTAGCCTTACTACTCGTGGTAAAGGAAAAAAGCGTGTTTCAGCCGCTGCCCTTACCAAGCCCATTCAAAAGAAAACTCGTTTTTCAAAACGAACTGGTTCAAGTTCTGGTGTTATGAGTGAAGATCCACCTCTGCCTCCCAATTCGCATTCATCTATGAACTTGGAAGAGAAAGAGTGTATTCAGTTCTTGAAGACTCTCAGATCTTCTAAGACTGATTCTGCTAGTTCAAATTTTTCAGCTGGTCAACTGAAAGCTCCGATGTCTGGTCGGTTGGTCGAGGTAGATTTCTCATTTCACCTCTTCCCTATTTTAAGCAATGCTCTCCTCAATTACTTATCTTTCTTCTTTGTTAGTTTTTGGATTATCAGGCCCAATTTCTGGAGATGGACAACTCTGAGGAGGTAGATGCAGTCAAGGCTGAGCTTGATCAGAAGGATCAAGAGCTAGTTCAAGCTATGAAGGAGTTGAATGCGGCTCACATTCATAATGCTGAGCAGAGATCTGCGCTCCAATCTCTCGAGAAGAAACTGCAGGATGCTGACAACCTACTCGCTCTCCAGTCGGTCAAGGAGAAACATGCGCGAGAGGAAAGTCGTTCTGAAGGCCACACTGCAGGTCTCCTTGAAGGCATTGATCTCTGTCGCAAAAGACTTCTCAGTACAGCTCTTGGTCAAGCATTTCTCAAGGAACTGTATGAAGGCCTCATTGCTGCTTATCAGAACAGCCCTCAGTTTTTGGTGGATATGGCCCCACATGCTGGCCATTTCATCAAGCATGGTTTCAGATCTACTGTTGCCCAAGCCCAAGAGAAAGGCTTTACTGAGCAACTTAATATCTCTCGTGCTAAGGAGGGTGTAACTCCATCTCCCTATTTCAAGGGTGATGTGAATGCTCCCAAGGATGCTCCTTGGTTTCTACCTGTTATCAAGAGAGCAGCCTTGAAGTTAGCTCGGGAGGATTATCTATCGCCCGAACTTCCTCCAACAGATCTTATGTTTTGTGACCTCTCAGCTCCTGAAAGCTCTGCCTCTGAAGCTACTGTCGAGCCTCAGACCATTTCTGCTCCTGAAAACCCTGGACCTGGCCTGAGTACTGATTTGAACGAATAGAGGACATGACCCTTTGAGGTCATCTCTATCGTTCTCCTTTTATTTCTGCAACTATGAACAATTTCCAGAGCCTGCGTGCTCTTGCTACTTCTGAGCCTGCGTGCTCTTTATTCTAGGAATATTCAGTTTCTTTTGTTGAGCGTGTGTTGGTCCCGGTACAAGACTGAGGAATACGTGTATGGGGGGGGGGGGAATACACGTATACCAATTTTCAAACTTAAAACTGACTGAGTCCCCTTCACTCAGAGTGGTAAAGAACTAGGAGCTGATAATACACCCACTGACTACACTTGGTGCGGGTCAGTTGGCTAACTATCAGTTCAAGTTCAGTGCGGAAATGTTTGAGCCCTGATAGTTTAAAGTCTTGTTTAGTTTGCTTTCTGAAAACTTGTTTTACTCAAATCTGAAAGGTGTTTAGTAGGGCAGTGTTCTTTTGAAGATCAGGCTGATTGATTCAGACCTGATAAACTTGAATGCAATGAATGAACGAGTAATATGGCAAGAATGCACAATATCAAAGCAGTAAGAACACAAGGAGTTTAACGTGGTTCAGAGTCTCAAGCTCCTACGTCCACGGCCTGACTTAACAGGAAATCCACTCAAGGGATTCTTGTTTTTAACGTGCCAAGGTGCACCAAGATCAGTTACCTCACTGATCTATACAAAACTCCTCTTACTAACTCACTAACTGACTTACTCCCAACAAGCCTATCTTAGGGTTTTGGTTTCAGTTGGATTCCAACTAGGTTGAGATTATCCTTACAAGACAAAGCTAAGCTAAGGATTGGATAATCTCTCTAAGCTTAAGATAATTCTATTTAGCTCTTGGAATACAGAATAACTCTCGGTTGCTAAGAAACACTTGGGAAATTTGAATGTTTTCGAGTGCTTCTTTTAAAGGTTGAATGCTTTTGAATGCTTGAGAGTTTGAGTAATTTCTGGCTTGGAAATTTCCTGTAACCTTAAATGGGTTCAAGGCCTTCTGTATTTATAGGTGGTTTGAAAAACTATCCGTTGGAGAGATAGCCTTCTAGCCATCTATGTAGAGGGGCTTCAAACGGACATATCTCTATGCAGCAGCCGCCTTTGCATGGATTTGGTATTTGCATTAAATGCACATTAAATGCTTGCCCGTTGAATATGCAGTCTGAATTCAGTCTTTATGTCAGGTTCCGTACGTGCGTGTCCTCCTCGGATTGGTCCACGTCATCAGGTTGGTGAGAATGTCAGAACTTATTCCTGAGCTTCAGGCTTGTCTTATTAAGTTCATTTTGTCTTGAGCTCACCGGTCTTGTCCTGACGCTGAAATTCCTTTTGCATTGCTTGGCTCTACTCCAAGTCTTCCCATTAACTCAGTGACAACCTGTTCCCTTCAGGACTGAGTTAGTAATGACCTCAGGGTCATACTCTTCATCACTGACACTTACTCAGCCAGCTTAGAGGACTGCCATAAGTTCAGGATGGTGTTCTTCGTCTTCAGGCTTTGAGTCTTGATTGTCTCCAGTGAGTTCTCCTCTCACTGAGTACCTGTGAAGTGAAAAATGACTAAGTACTAAACCTAACCAAGACTAGCCTGACAAAGACAGATTAAGGCAATCATCTTTTCAGGGGCTTTGGGATCTTAATCAAAACTGACAATGTCCCAACAATTTCCCCCTTTTTGATGATGCCAAAACACTGAAAAGATCCTCAAAACATTTAGAGGAAACAAGATAAACCTATCTATAAGATAAGACAGTGTTAGAGCAATTCTTGATAAAGTACAGAATTTAAACAAGCCAAAAAGACAATGAGTTTTTGTCTGTGGGCAGAAGTAATAGATTTCATTGATAGATGTGGAAATGATTACAATGAATCTAATCTATTACAAAGAAGCCTGTGAACACCTAGACTAATCTCATTTCAGGCTTGAGTCCATATCCTGCATAAACTCTTGCCTTTAGCTCGTCAAGTCTTCCAGGTTGGTTCACATATCCTTCAGTTCTGGCTATCTTCAATACTTCCATCATTATGGCCTTAGTGTCATGCTTTTGAGTTCCAGGAATCAAGGGAGGAGCTCGAATGATGAACTCAGGAGCCTTCACTTGGACTTTAGCTGCCTCAGCCTCCTCCAAGATCTTCTGGAATAGCTCAGGATGATTGTCCATCATATAGTCAGTGAAGTGGGCATCAATATCGTCAGTGTCGCCCCACTTCTTCACAACAAACCATAGCCTGACAAATTCATCCCTTGCATCAGTCCAAAATTCCTTCAAAGTCTCTGAGACGAACTCATCAACAAAAGCTTCCCTTGCTCCTGATTCTGGCCTACTGACTTGAAGAATTGTTGCCTTCCTAACTGTTGGCTTCTTCCTGTACTTCCTTGGCTCAGGCTTCGCCTTCTTCCTCCTTAGCAAGCTGATCACTGCATCATCTAGTTCGCGTTGTTGAAGCTCAGTGATATCCGTCAGCTTCTCAACCTTCTTTTCCAAAATGCGCATCTTCTCCTTCTGAGCAATTTCAGCTCTGCGCATAGCCTCAGTCTTTTCAGGTTGATCTCCCCATGCTTCAGCACATAGCTCCGCAACTAACTCACCTGAGTAAGTGATGGGATTCTTCCTTGAGCTCATGGGTGATGATCTTTGGACTGGCTCAGGTTGTTGCTTTGAAGGTTCATTAGCCTTTGCCTTTGTTGCCTCCTCCCTCATCTTGGCAACTAATTGTTCTCCTTCCTTCTCCACGGCCGCTAACCTAGCTGATTTCCTTACCCTTAGAATATTTCCATCAGGATTGGCTTCAGGATCAGCTAGGACGGTCTCTCCTTGACTAACTGCCTCAGATGCCTCAGGGCGGGATCTTTTCTTCTTCTTTTCCCCCTTTTTGGCATCATCATTGGCCTCAGATGGGAATGCGTCAGATCCGCTGTTGATTACGAAGGAGGCTAGGGAATGGACATCGTTGATTCCCTCCTTCAATAACTCAACTCCCATTGAAATCCCAGTCCCTGCAAAGGATACGGAACTGATGGCAGCATTGACTTTCTTCTCAAAGACCTCCATAGAGAGTTGGAGACTTTGTTCAGCCTTGGTGATCCTTTCTTCCACCTTCAAGGACTCACCGCTGACTCTGCTAACCTCAGTCAGTATCTTCGCAGACTCCTCAGTGGCTTTAGCCAAAATGTCCGCCACTGATTGAGATGTGCGATCCAGCTTCCCTGACTCCAGCTCCAACTTGGACGCTGAGTCCTTCAAGGCCTGAGTGACAATAGCTCCAGTCTGAACTGCAAGCCTGTCCACTGCCTGATTCATCTTTTCGTCCCTGATCGCATCCCTCTCTTCAAGCTTCTTGAGAGTGTTTCTGAGCATCTTCTTTGTGCGCTTCCTCTCATTCTTCACTGACTTGGCCGTGTCAATCATTGTGCGCTTTAGCAAGATCAGCTCCCTGTTAGCAAGGGTGTTGTAAGCTGACTTTGTCCACCTGATGTGTTTCGCCAGGGCCTTGGAGTCTTCATCTTTTTCAGCACGTAGCCTCATTACTTCCTCCTGAAGTTCAGCTAGATTTTCCGAGGTTTTCTCCTGTTTGACCTCCACTATGCTTGTAAACTCAGCACGGCCGACCCCGGTTATGACCACATCTTCATCATCAGCGGCCTCATCAGTGATTGGCTGTTTTCCCTTGTCAGCCCCTGCAGCATCAGTCCCTTCTTCAAGGTGCACTGAAGGCAGTTGTGAAGTAGTCATAGCCGCCTCCTCAGGCTCGGCTAAGCTATCTTGAACCTTAGGAACTTGTCCTTCGGAACTGAGAGTCTCCTTGAACGCCTCAACATCATCCTCTCGTGTCTCAGGGCAGGGAATCCCTTCATCGACAGATGTCTCATTGGCAGCTGAGATGTTCACAACATCCTCAGCCACTGGTCCACCCTTGGCACCAGTGTTCTTGTCACCTTCCCCCTGAGCCTGAGGCTCAGAGTCCATCTCATCAACTTCCCTAGCAGTCTCCTCCACTGTCTTTTCCACAGCTCCACCTTGAGCGTCACCATCCTCCTCATCAACCTCCTTCTCTTCAACGGAGAGAAGATCAGCCTTGCTTTTGGCCATCATTTCAGCCACAAGCTTCTTCAGGTTGTCGAAGTTCAAAAGTTGAAGCCAGCTTGTCAGGCCAAAGAATGAGCATATCTTGGCCTCCTCCATCTCCCAATGCTCCCAGCCGCGTGCGTCTACCAGCATATGTTGCTCCTGCATGTTTGATTGTTTGAAGTCCAACCAAACTTTGAGCTCCACCACATATGCCAGCAATTCAGTGTATTTGTACAGCCCAGGCCAGCACTTTCCTGCCCACTCCGTGGCATTCCCCCTGAGTGTATTCTCCAGTATACCTCCCGCCATATGCTCATCCAGCTCCTCCTCCTCTATTTCAAGGAACACATCCTCTTCTGTTGAAATAGATTTGGGACAGTCTTTGGGGTTGGGGTATGAGGGAAAATCTGAGGGGTTGGGAAGGTTTGGCTCGGCTAACTGGTCAGGCTCAAGTGTAGGTGAGGTTGATGGCACTGACTCAGTAGGGAAATTTGGCTCTGAAGGTTGGGGGAGTTGGGGAGTTTGAGGTGTGGGGTCAGGGATGGAAGGTGTTTGGGTTTCAGGATGTGGGGGTGTTTGTGTGGGTGCTGTCTCAGGCTGCAATGACTCAGCCGTCTCAACAGTCTTTCTTACCTCCTCTAAGTCAGAGGCTCCAGGAGAGCTTGACTTCTCCCTCTCACACAACTCAGGAAGTTTCTTAGCAGGAGACTTCTTTACTCCCCTCCTAAGTCTCTTCAGGGGCCTCTTTCCCTGAGCGCCCTCCTTACTGACGTCATCATCAGTTCCCTCAGCCTCAGTCCCGGCCTTCTTGGGATCTGACTCAGTCCCTGACTTCGTGCTCTTCCCTGACAGCACGATTTTCACCCTCCTCTCCTTCTTCTCAGCCACGCCCACCTCAGGTTGCTCCACTTCTTCAGCAACAGCCTTCTCAGCCTCCTTACTCCTCTCAAGGAGCTCATCCACCTTTTCAATGAGGCTGGTTGCCACTCTCTTGGCCGTCCCAGCTGGCTTCCTGGCCTGACCCTTTGCTTTCGCATTGGGATCAGTCAGCCCTAGCACTGAATAGGTGTCACTCAGTGAGGAAAACATGACCTTCTTTGAGGAAAGGTTGTCCTCAAAGTCAAAAGTGTAATCATGGCACGCATGAGCAATCAGCATGGATAATCTTGTGCCAAATGGCAAGATGGCACTGACGGATATGTGCTTCTTCTCCTTGTCACGCGTGATCTTGTCCAATCCCGCCTGATGGAGTTGATCGAGGAAGAACTGCTCCCAGTTCGCTTCCACTCCATCAGCGATTGCTCCCATGAGCCTCAGCTTGGGCAGACTCAACTGCTCGTGAGAGCCAGTTGCTCCCATCACCATCTTGGACACCAAGTCCACCAGAGCCCTGTACTCCGGCTTCAGAGTGCTCTTGTTCTGACGGGCCCTAAACTCCGAAGACCCTGACTTGGTCCATTTCCCAAGGAATTCTCCCTCCGAGTTTTCCTTGTAAGTCCTGGGGTTGATGCCAGAGGATGGCAGTTTGAAGACTTCCCTCACCGCCTGCCTGAGATCGATGGTGACCACCTCCGAGTCGTAGAGAGGCTCTCCGTCGCTGTTCTTTTCTCCCGTCGGCTTTAGCGCAGTCACCTTTGTGAAGACTTCTCCCTTCCGCAAGAACATGTTCAAATAAGCTTCCACCACTGTTCTTGGGAGCACGGAAGAGGGGCGGGTGGTGAAGTATGTTTCCAACCCGGCGTCGGAAATCCATTTAAAAACGGGTTTGATTTCCTCAACCGTTAGACAGATACCTTCCATGGAGATGACTTGCTCCATGTGTACCAGCTTCTTCTCAACAACATCGACGATCTTGTCGGTTGTCCAGTCGGAATCAAGGAATGTCATTGTTTTTGAAAGAGAGGTTTTAGAAATCTGTGTTTGAGCAAGAGAAAACTCAGTGTGCAAATTGTGCGTTGTGTTTGCGTAAAGACCTCAAATGGCACTCTTGATTGATAAGACTAAGTCAGTTACTCAAACGTGGGGTTGAGATTGATTCCTGAATTCGAAAGGTTTTGAAATGAGAGGCCAGGATTAATCTCAGTTTTAATTAAAACCCCAAGTCAGTCATATTCCGTATAAAACGGACACGTATATGAAAAAGTAACTTGTAGCATTAAATGCTCCGTGCGCGTGGGTTTAAATATAAAAAGGCGCGCTTTTAATGAAAACGGAATGCATTTAATAAAGATTTTTAGGACGAATGACTCAGGGAGACGCTTGAGATTCACAAGAGTCAGGTTAGAACCCATACCTGTCAGGGAGACATCGTAGCACCCTGATACCTCGCTGAGTCGAGTCTGGCCTGAGTTCCCCCTAGAACCCTATACTGACTGCTCTCCCGGATCTAAGAGTCCCAATTCCACTGACAGTTCCATAAACCTTGCTTCAGCCAAGGGCTTAGTCAAGATGTCAGCTCTTTGCCTATCAGTGTGAATCTTTTCCATCCTAATATCTTTCTTTTCCACATGATCTCGAATGAAGTGGTGTCTAATATCCACATGCTTGCACCTTGTGTGAAGCACTGGGTTCTGAGTGATTGCTATTGCACTATTGTTATCACAATAGATTGGAACCTGATTAGCAAACACTTGGTAGTCCCTCAACTGTTGCCTCAACCATAGGATCTGAGCACAACAACTACCTGCAGCCATATACTCAGCCTCAGTTGTGGATGTAGCCACTGAATTCTGCTTCTTACTAAACCACGAGATCAACTTACTTCCCAAAAACTGACATGTCTCTGAGGTTGATTTCCTATCAATCCTACAACCTCCATAATCTGCATCTGAATACCCTGTCAGTTCAAGGTTGTCATCTGAAGGATACCATAGTCCCATATTAACTGTCCTTTTCAAATACTTAAGTATCCTCTTAGCAGCCTCCAAGTGACTTCTCTTGGGATCAGACTGATACCTAGCACACACACCAACTGCAAACGTAATGTCAGGCCTACTTGCAGTCAGGTACAGTAAAGAACCTATCAGCCCACGATACTCAGTCTGATTCACTGAAGTCCCTTCAGTGTCAGGATCCATCTTCCAATTTGTGTTCATTGGGATCCTGGCTGGATTGCTGTTCTGAACACCAAACTTATGGATCAAGTCTCTTGTATACTTGGCCTAATTAATAAATATACCTTGATCATTCTGCTTGACCTGCAATCCTAAGAAGAAGTTCATCTCTCCCATCATTGACATCTCTGTTGGTCCCACTCGATAGATTAATTGCGGAAGCTTATGTAAAAATGTCTTTCCAAAATCTTTTATAAGAGATCAATAAACAATATTTAAAATAAAGCGATAAAAGACACAAGATATATAGTGGTTCGGATAAATATCCTACGTCCACTCTCCCTTATCACCAAGGGGTCTTACTAACAACCAACTCACAAACTTACTCACTGGAATTTCTGAAGTACCAGCACCTTCTTACAAACTCTTTAGATCTAACTTCGATCTAAAGATAAACTCACTCCAACCTTATCTTAACAAGATGAACAGGTTGAGTGTATAAACTCCTTACGAGTAGATAAGTAATTAAGAACAAAGTGTGAGTGCAATATGCGTAGTGATCAAAAGCTTAGTATGGCTATATGCGCGTGAATACTTCTCTAGAGCTTTTTCTTGATCTGCACTCAAGTATATATAGAGGGGATTAGGGACATAGCCGTTGGGAGGCTAATCCAATCAGATCCTCTATATATGGAAGCTTCAATCAATCAATTCCCTAATTGATTGATTGGGTTGGTGAGATCTTGATTGATTGTCTTCATATCTTCTCAATCCAATCTTGTTTGACTTGATTTGAATCACCAACGGTCAATGCTTCCAATTGCCTAACTCTGATTCTCTCCAGAGAAGGCAGGACCAGACACCAGGCAACCTCGATGTCTTCTGGTCCTTATCTGGTGAACAGCCAGAATACTCAGTAGGATAAGGGGATCAAACTGAGCATCTTTTGTTCCACCAGACTCGTCTGGTCCGGACTCGTCTGGTCTGGGGAAGGTCCTCTGCCTCTGGTCTTGATCTCTTCTGCTGAAGTCCTCTGGTGGAGTCCTCTGGTGAAGTCCTCTGGTGACTCTTCTGGTGAGGTCTTCTGGTCTGGCAGTTTCCCCTAGACTAAGTCCTAATCTAGATCATCATCTGGCTAACAGGTCCAGATGGTCCTATTACATCTTCTGGTTTGTTTTAACTCATCAAAACTAACAAATTTTTATCCTAACAATCTCAAATTTACCAGTCATCAGTTTAGAGAATTTCTCACATAACTGATGATTTGGTGATCCAAATATTATGTCATCCACATAAATTTGGACCAAGAGAATGTCATCACCTTCAGTGATCCTGAACAAAGTCCTATCCACTGTTCCCTTTTTGAACCCATGATCAGTCAGGAATTGAGAGAGGGTATCATACCAAGCTCTTGGTGCTTGCTTAAGTCCATAGAGTGCTTTCTTCAAATGGTATACTCTATCTCCAACCTCAAACCCGGGAGGTTGTTCAACATATACCTCTTCATTGAGTACACCATTCAAGAATGCACTCTTGACATCCATTTGATACACCTTGAACTTCTTATATGTCGCATAGGCAAGGAACAACCTGATAGCTTCCAATCTAGCCACTGGAGCAAAAGTCTCATCATAGTCTATTCCTTCAGACTGACAATACCCTTTTGCAACCAGTCTAGCCTTGTTCCTTACCACAACACCGTTCTCATCCTTCTTGTTCTTGAAGACCCACTTGGTACCAATCACACCTTGATGCCTAGGTCTATCTACCAGTTCCCAAACCTGATTCCTTGTGAACTGATTCAACTCCTCTTGCATGGCAATGATCCAGTTCGAGTCAGTGAGAGCTTCTTCAATGTTCTGAGGCTCTTGCTCAGAGAGAAAGCAACAGAACAGTGCACTCTCACCATGAAACCGTCTGGTCCTGACTCCCTCAGTTGGATCACCAATAATTTGATCAATGGGATGATCTTCTAACCATGTTCTTTTGCCAGGAGTTGTTCCTGAAGTACCTGCAATGTTAGTGTCTACAGGCTCATAAAATTCAGGAAATTGAACAGAAGGGAATGATCCTGAGTCTATACCGAAGGGATTAACAAGCTCAATGTCAGGGACATTGATTCCCCCTTGATGAGGTGACTCAGGAGCCGTCTCAGCTGCAACAGCATCTTCATAGACGGTACTTACCTCAGGTTGAGCCTGTTCCTCTGTCTGAGGCTCAACAATCCCTGATGTGCTGGGTTTAGGAGTGGCACTTGGTTCATCATCCTGATCGTCATCATCATCCCATCTGGGAATTGGCACAGTCTTGATCTTGGGATCAGGTTGATTCTTCAAGCTCAGCCTTGTCACTCTCCTCGTGACCTCCTCAGTGTCGGGATTCAGCACCTTTGCCCTAGACTCATTAGCAGATTCATCAAAGACAACATGAGGTGATTCTTCCACAACAAGGGTCCTACAATTGTAAACCCTGAAGGCTTTGCTAATTTCAGAATATCCCAAGAATATTCCTTCATCAGATTTGCTATCAAAGGCTTTCAACTGGGTCTTCCCATTGTTGAGGATGAAGCACTTACAACCAAACACATGAAAGTAAGAAATACGAGGTTTTCTTTTGTTCCATGTCTCATATGGGGTCTGAGCATGTTGCTTGTTCAGCATGGATCTGTTCTGAGTGTAGCATGCAGTGTTGATTGCCTCAACCCAAAACTTCTTGGGCAATCCTGACTCAGCCAGCATGGTCCTTGCAGCTTCCTTCAGTGTCCGATTCCTCCTTTCAGCGACACCATTCTGTTGTGGGGTTAGGTGTTATGGGACCAAATAGATCCATGTGCAAGAGCTGAAGTATCCTGTCAGTGGAGTAGGAAGCCTTTTCTTTGAATGACGCTCTGACCTGCTTCCCTTCCTGACAAGCTTTGCACACGTGATCTTTGCTAAAAACTTCATTAGGTAGACCATCAACAAGTGACTGTCTAGAAATTTTGTTAAGAATCTTGAAGTTCAGGTGGCTTAATCTTTTATGCCATAACCAACTGAGCTCTAGAGAGCTTTTAGCAACAAGACAAGTATTAGGAATAGTGCTGCTCCAATCAGCGAGATAAACGTTACCTTTCCTTATACCTGATAGAAGCACTTGTGTTGATTTGTCCTTGACTGAACATTTATTCGATGAGAACTCAACACTGAACCCTTTGTCACAGAATTGACTTACTGACAGTAGGTTATGCTTCAGTCCTTCCACAAAGGACACATTTTCCACTCTGACTGTACCTATAATTAGAACACCAAGACCCTTAGTAACACCTTTTGAGTTATCACCAAAGGTTACCTGTGGACCATCTTTAGCCTGATATTCTTGGAGAAGACTCTTCATTCCAGTCATGTGCCTTGAGCAACCACTGTCTAGGTACCAAACAGCTTTGATTGAGTCTTCTCTCCTCTTGTTGTGATCCACAGCCGCCTGTAAGCAAATCAGGCTTTAGGTACCCATTGGGTGTTGGGTCCTATTGTGTCAACTGTACCTTTCGGGATCCAGACTTGCTTCACAACCCTGATTGCCTCAGAGTGGTGAATTTGTCTCCCTGAAACATCGACATACACAACTTTCTTCTTCTTAGCCTGAGAGGAAGATGGTGTATGGGTGCTAGACTTAGGCTTCGCAGGAGCCTGAGTGGGTGCCTTTTGGGCTGGCCTCCTGTTCTTCCTAGGTCTGGGTGCAGCAGGTCTTGGGCCTTGTTCTTGATAAGGACCCTGATTTCTATTCCACCTAGGCAAGTGAGGGAAAGGAAAATAGTTAAAGGCCTCAGGATGCCAAAACCACGGGGGTGTCATCATGTTTGGCCTTCCCTGTTGGTATTGCCAAGCATGATGGTACCCTCGCTGACCAGTCTGAGGGCTCTTGGCCTGAGTCTTCCTCTGCTTTCGCTGAGGTTTTCCCTGGCCTGAGCTCTCAGGGGCTTCCGTAGGTTGCTTTGCCTTTCCCTTGGGTTTTGGCTTAGCTACCTTAGGAGCAACCCTGACTGTGTCAACAGTTTCTTTGCCCTTATCAGTTTGACGGGCCTGGAGCACAACCTTAGGTGCACTCTGGCCTGTCTGAACAAATACCCTCTCAGTGTTGCTCCCTGAAGCAACATGAGACTGACCTTGTGAGGATTTCTCAGGAACATATCCAAGTCCCTTTTTCTTGTTCCCAAGTATCTGGTTGCTATTTATTTCCTCTCTAGCCACTGAGGATTTATTCATTGCTGCAACCTTTTTCTTGAGAGAGTCCTCACTCTTTTTCAGGATTTCATGTCTGGTAAAGAGGTCATCAAACTTACTCTTAAGTGCTTTCAGCTCTTCCTTCCTGACCAGCTCTTCCTCAGCCAGTTCCTTCAGAATTTTCTCTCTTGGGAGACGCTCAGAATTGATCATATCAATTTCCTGAGTTAGTCTCACAATCTGAGCTGATTCTTTGAGATCAGACTGAGTGAGTTGTTCATTCAGGTTTTGAACTTCAGTACTCAATTTCTTGTTCTCCTCTACCAAGAAGACATTAGTTTCCTGCAGTCTGGAGAAATCAACCATCAATTGATCAAGACAGATCTGAAGGTTCATTTCTCTAACTGACTCTGAGCTGAGCTCAGGATTTTGACCAGTGTAAGAAGCACAAACAGAATTTGATGTTACCTCAGGCTCATCCCTAGCCATTAGGCAGACATCATCGTACTCATCATCCGAGAAGAGTTCAGGTGACCTTTCAGTGGGGCCATCAGAGTCTGTTGCATCCTCAGCCACCATAGCCCTCCGATCAGCAGATCTTAGATCCCTCGTGGCTCTCCTTTCCTCTCTCTCCCTAGCACTCAGCTCCGGGCAATCGTACTGATAGTGACCAATCTTGTTACAGTTGTAACATGCTACCTGCTCACTCATTCTTTCTTTTCTTGGTTCAGGGTTCCTCCTTGAGTCAGGTTCCCTGGTTCTCGGTGAGCTTTCAGCCTTGGTTGGATATCTATCATCGTGAGTACGTCTCTGTTCGTCTCTTCTTTCAGGCTTTGGTTCAGAATATCTCCTTTCATCACCACGTTCTCTCCTCTGGTCAGTGTTCCTTCGCTCCTCATATCTCCTCGAGCTTTGGTGGGTTCCTTCAGGTTTCCTGTCATGTGAGTCCTGATAAAACTTTTTATAACGACCAAACCTGGAATTGAGCTTGTCAAATCGTCTGGCCATCAGGCTGTACTCCTCAGCGAGTTCTTCCCTGCTCATCTCCATCAGTGACTTTGATGAAGAATTTGATGAGGGCTCAACAGGTTCAGACCTGGCCTTGAACGCCACACTTTTCTCAGGAGTTTTCTCCTTCACTTCCTCTTCTGACTGAACTTTCTTCTTTCTTTTGTTAAGATCAAATTCAAGCGCTTTGAGCTCTGAAAAAAGTAAAGCAGAAGTTATGTTACTCATATCCTGAGTGTTCTTAAGCATAATTACACTGTTGTCCCATCTCTCAGGAAGGGCATTCAGGATCTTTGAAGCAACATCTCTCCTTGGGACATCCTTGTCCAGCATCACCAACTCATTCATCAACTTGATGAATCTAGACTCCATCTGATCTATGCTCTCATCAGGCAGCATCTCGAACGCTTCGAATTTCTGAATGGCAATATTCCTCTTGTTCTCCTTTATCTTTTCTGACCCTTCGCACATCCTGGTCAGCTCATCCCAAACCTCCTTTGCCGTCTTTAGGTTCATCAGCCTGGCTGACTCCTCGAAAGGCACCGTATGCAAGATGATGTTTCTGGCGACGTTGTCAAGCCCCACCATCTTGATTTCATCGTTGGTCATGTCTTTCCTCTCCTTAGGAACCTGCACGCCAATCGCAAGATCATCGTATCCCAGTCCTCTGACGTTAGGAATAGTGATCTTGATCGGTCCTTCCTTGAGTACACGCGGCATCTGGTCATGGATGACATCTAGATGTGCCTCTAATCTGAACTTCCAATAGACAAAGTTAGATACAGAGAATTCAGGTAACGAAGCTTCAAGTCTCCTCGAAGTCATGATGATGATGCAAGTTTTGTGAAAAGCAAACTCAGATCTGTTCAGTGACCACCAACAGTTTCTCCTCTGAAACTATTAGTATTCAAAGTCAGTGGTCTTTCGAACCACTGCTCTGATACCACTTGTTGGTCCCGGTACAAGACTGAGGAATACGTGTATGAGGGGGGGGGGGGGGGAATACACGTATACCAATTTTCAAACTTAAAACTGACTGAGTCCCCTTCACTCAGAGTGGTAAAGAACTAGGAGCTGATAATACACCCACTGACTACACTTGGTGCGGGTCAGTTGGCTAACTATCAGTTCAAGTTCAGTGCGGAAATGTTTGAGCCCTGATAGTTTAAAGTCTTGTTTAGTTTGCTTTCTGAAAACTTGTTTTACTCAAATCTGAAAGGTGTTTAGTAGGGCAGTGTTCTTTTGAAGATCAGGCTGATTGATTCAGACCTGATAAACTTGAATGCAATGAATGAACGAGTAATATGGCAAGAATGCACAATATCAAAGCAGTAAGAACACAAGGAGTTTAACGTGGTTCAGAGTCTCAAGCTCCTACGTCCACGGCCTGACTTAACAGGAAATCCACTCAAGGGATTCTTGTTTTTAACGTGCCAAGGTGCACCAAGATCAGTTACCTCACTGATCTATACAAAACTCCTCTTACTAACTCACTAACTGACTTACTCCCAACAAGCCTATCTTAGGGTTTTGGTTTCAGTTGGATTCCAACTAGGTTGAGATTATCCTTACAAGACAAAGCTAAGCTAAGGATTGGATAATCTCTCTAAGCTTAAGATAATTCTATTTAGCTCTTGGAATACAGAATAACTCTCGGTTGCTAAGAAACACTTGGGAAATTTGAATGTTTTCGAGTGCTTCTTTTAAAGGTTGAATGCTTTTGAATGCTTGAGAGTTTGAGTAATTTCTGGCTTGGAAATTTCCTGTAACCTTGAATGGGTTCAAGGCCTTCTGTATTTATAGGTGGTTTGAAAAACTATCCGTTGGAGAGATAGCCTTCTAGCCATCTATGTAGAGGGGCTTCAAACGGACATATCTCTATGCAGCAGCCGTCTTTGCATGGATTTGGTATTTGCATTAAATGCACATTAAATGCTTGCCCGTTGAATATGCAGTCTGAATTCAGTCTTTATGTCAGGTTCCGTACGTGCGTGTCCTCCTCGGATTGGTCCACGTCATCAGGTTGGTGAGAATGTCAGAACTTATTCCTGAGCTTCAGGCTTGTCTTATTAAGTTCATTTTGTCTTGAGCTCACCGGTCTTGTCCTGACGCTGAAATTCCTTTTGCATTGCTTGGCTCTACTCCAAGTCTTCCCATTAACTCAGTGACAACCTGTTCCCTTCAGGACTGAGTTAGTAATGACCTCAGGGTCATACTCTTCATCACTGACACTTACTCAGCCAGCTTAGAGGACTGCCATAAGTTCAGGATGGTGTTCTTCGTCTTCAGGCTTTGAGTCTTGATTGTCTCCAGTGAGTTCTCCTCTCACTGAGTACCTGTGAAGTGAAAAATGACTAAGTACTAAACCTAACCAAGATTAGCCTGACAAAGACAGATTAAGGCAATCATCTTTTCAGGGGCTTTGGGATCTTAATCAAAACTGACAATGTCCCAACAGCGTGCTATGCTCAAACTATGCTTTTGTCATCTACTTGTTGTGCTTTTCTTTACATGATCGCTCATTATGCTTTATATTTTTTGCCTTTTTTTATCCTATAAAAAGGGTTTTGACTGTGGGTGATGGTATGTATATATGTATATATACTCCCCCCTTTTTCAGAGTTTACTTCTGTAAAGAAATAAATTGCTTTATTCAACTCTGGGAATGGGATGCACGGTAGTACCTTGCCTTCCCTCCTTCGACCCATTTTACTCTGTGAATGAGTTAACTCTTCGGGGGAAAGTGTGCATACCTTTATCTCCCCCTTCCAGAATTTACTTCTGTGAAGAAGTAAGTTACTTAGTTCAATTTGAGAATATCTTTCTAAAACTTTTTGCTTTTAGTTTTAAGTTATTCATGTTTAACTTTATCTGAGATTCGTGAGAATGTAAATTCTGAAAGAAAATTCAATTCTTATGCGTGATCCATGCTTGATTCGTATCAAGACTGAGAGGATGTGAATTCTGAATCAAGGTCCATCTTTCAGATGCTATCCATGCTCATATTTGAGACTCATAGGATGTGGATCTGAGAGATGCGTAACTCTGAAAACTGATTCATAGATAGGAATCCGCCAGAACTGAAGAGGGTAGTTCTGTCGGCTTTTCATTGAATTCTGAAATACGGCGATGCAAACAGCAGTTGCTTACATACTTTCATTGAAAACTAACATAACTCTGAATTAACTCAAATATAGTACTTCTTCAAGTTACTGACATTCCAGGGACGAGGCATTCTTTTACCGTTCTGGTCTGACAGCTCATATGCGCCTCCAGCTAAAACTCGAGTGACCACAAAGGGGCCCTCCCAATTAGGCTCTAACTTCCCCACAGGTTTCAACGCATCAGCTCTGCGCAAGACAAGATCTCCCTTCTCAAACTTTCTAAATTTCACCCGCTTGTTATAAGCGGCTTTCACTTGACTTTTGTAGCGCTCTGATCTCAGACGAGCCATTTCACGTTCCTCATCAAGCATATCTAAATTCTCTCTAACCAGCTCTGAATTGCGATTCTCATCATAGTTCAGAATTCGATGGGTCTCCATTCCAACCTCTGCAGGGATTACAGCTATAGATCCATACACGAGATTGAAAGGAGATTCTCCCGTAGCAGTTTTCGGACTCGTTTTGTAAGCCCAAAGTACTGAGTCCAGCTCTTCGACCCAATTTCCACCAGATTTCTCAAGTCTGGTTTTTATACCATCCACAATCGTTCTATTAGTAACTTCCACCTGCCCATTGGCTTGAGGGTGAGCTACTGAGACAAATCTCTGCTGAATTTTCAACTCTGAACACCAATTCTGGACTATAGAGCCCGTGAACTGTGTCCCATTGTCCGATACCAGGGTTCTGGGAATCCCAAATCTGCAACATATGTTCTTCCATAAGAACCTGATAACAGCTGCTTCATCAATTTTCTTTACAGCTTCAGCCCACTTACTGAAATAATCCACTGCGACGATTAGAAAAACTCTGCCCCCAGAGGCCGTTGGGAACTTTCCCACAATGTCAATTCCCCATTTATCAAATGGACACGGAGAATACATCACTCCCAATTCTTCTGCTGGGACGTGAATCAGAGGTCCATGCCTCTGGCATTTATCGCACTTTCTTACCAATTCTTTTGCATCTTTCGTGAGAGTTGGCCAATAATATCCAGCTCTCAACACTCGTCTCACCACATCTCTAAAGCCCGTGTGGCCTCCTCCACAGCCTTCGTGCACCTCTCTCAACACATAATTCCCTTCCATAGTAGACAGGCATCTCAAAAATGGTTGAGAGAATGACCTCTTATACAAGTATTCACCAATCATGCAATACTTGGCATATACTGCTTTCTTAGGGGCATCTGGCTTATCAAGCCTCCGCCCTGTTTTCAGATAATGGATGATGGGAGTTCTCCAATCACTCTCTTCATTGATTGCTCCCACATCCAGAGTTGACATCTGGCTCTCAGCTGTCAGTAGTGTGATCTTTCCCTTCGCACCCTCTTCCGCAGAGCTGGCCAACTTGGACAAGTAGTCCGCTTTAGCATTCTCAGCTCTGGGAATCTGCTCAATTCTCAGTTCATCAAATTTGGCCCTCCACTGTGTTGCCAATTCTGCATACTTTGCCATTTTCTCATTTTTCTTTTCGTAAGTACCCAACAGCTGTTGGGTGACCAATTGAGAGTCAGAGTGCACAATTGCTCTTTGTGCTCCCAGCTCCCATAACATCTGCATGCCCCTTATAAAGGCCTCATATTCTGTTTCATTGTTTGAAGTTTTAAACTCAAACTTTACTGCAAACTGCAACTCCTCTCCGATGGGGGATATAATCACAATCCTAGCTCCACATCCATTGAGAGAAGATGATCCATCAACATAAGCTTTCCAGAGTTCTGACTCTTGAACTTTAGTTGTTTCCTGAATAAAATCAGCCAATGCTTGGGCTTTTATGGCAGCTCTGGGCTCAAACTCGATGTCATACTCACCCAACTCTACTGCCCATTTCACCATTCTTCCGGACAGATCTGGTCTACCCATTATCTGCCTCAGAGGCAAATTAGTTCTCACCACCACTTTATGAGATAAAAAATAAGGCCTGAGCCTTCGCACTGTCACCATCACAGCCAGAGCTGACTTCTCCACTTCCGAATATCTCACTTCTGGTCCCTGGATGGCTTTGCTCACATAGTATATGGGTATCTGCTTCACCCCCTCCTCTCTGAGGAGAACAGAGCTCAGAGAATGTTCTCCTACAGAGAAGTACAAATACAAAGTTTCCCCCGGCACTGGCTTCGTGAGGAGGGGCAAACTAGTCAAGTGTTTTTTCAAGTCTTCAAAAGCTTTCTGGCATTCATTATCCCATTCAAATCTGGATCCTTTTCTAAGGATTTTGAAAAACGGTAAACTCATCTCTGCCGATCTAGAGATGAAACGGCTCAAAGCTGTGATCCGCCCGTTCAATTTTTGTGTTTCTTTCAGGTTCCGAGGTGGTTGCATATCAAGAATTGCTTTCACCTTGGCCTGATTTACTTCAATCCCCTTGGGAGTGACCATATACCCCAAGAATTTACCACTTCTTACTCCGAATGCGCATTTGGTGGGATTAAGCCTGATCTGGTAAGCTCTAATTACACCAAACACCTCCTCCAGATCTGAAGCATGGTCTTCAGATTTAAAACTTTTCACCAGCATGTCATCCACATAGACTTCCATATTTCGGCCAATCTGTTCTCGAAAGACCAGATCTACCATTCTCTGGTATGTGGCCCCAGCGTTCTTCAGCCCAAAAGGCATCTTCACATAGCCATACGTACCACACGAGACTACGAAGCTAGCTCTGGGTACGTCTGCCCGATCCATCCAGATCTGATGGTATCCCTGATATGCGTCCATCATGGACAAGAGTTCACAGCCGGATGTTGAGTCCACCAGCTGGTCAATTCTAGGCAAAAGGTAATGGTCCTTTGGGCAAGCCTTGTTCAGGTCACGAAAATCAATGCACATCCGCCAGGAACCATTTCCCTTAGCCACCATAACTGCATTAGACAACCACTCTGGGTACTTCACTTCTTCAATATGCTTAGCCTTTAAAAGCCTCTCCACTTCTTCTTTAATTATCTTATCCTTCTCAGGACCAAATTGCCTTAGTCTCTGCTTCACAGGTCTGACCTCTGGATCGATATTTAAACGATGCAGGGCCACCTTGGGGTCAATCCCCAACAAATCCTCGGGTTGAAATGCAAAAGGATCTGCATTCCTCCTTAAACAGTTGATGACAGCTCTGGCCACGTCATGCGTCATCTGAGTTCCAATTCGGGTAGTAAACCCGGATTTGTTTGGGAAGAGCTCTACTGGCATAAGCTCTTCCTCTGGTTGGATCTGCAGATCTGGCTCTTCCTCCATCATCTCTGCGCCCTTCATTCTCTTCCCATCCGGGTCATCTCCTCGACCATCACTCCTAGGGGAAGAGTGTGCATCTTTCTTTACTGTTTGAACATAGCACTTGCGAGAGCAGAACTGGTCTCCCACAAGCTCTCCTACTTCATCTCCAACAGGACATTTCAACTTCATGTGGTATGTGGATACCACAGCCTGAAAAAGATTCAGAGATGGTCTTCCCAAGATCACGTTGTATGCTGAGGGAGCATCTACAACTAGGAAGTTCACCATTTTAACTTTAACCAGTGGTGGATTCCCAATCCTAACTTGGAGAGAGACTTGTCCCTTAGGTTGAATGGCTCCTCCTGTGAACCCATAGAGCGCCGTATCCACCGGCTTAAGCTCCACATTAAGATCCATCTTCAAAAAATAATCTTGAAACAAGATATCCGCAGAGCTGCCAGTGTCAATGAATACTCTGGCGACATCATAACCACCAATCTCTGTGGTCACCACTAAAGCATCATTATGGGGCCTCTGAACTGCCTTCTCATCTTTCGGCCCTAATTGTATGTTAGTCGAATCACTAGTGTCCACCTTGTGAACATCTCCCTCATACCAGTTCTGGGCGAATCTGACAGAAGCTCTCCTGGCCCGATGTGAGTCTCCATCTGTCGGTCCCCCAACTATCATTTGGATATTCCCCCTCCTATGACCAGGACCATCCTTCCGAGGCGGCTCTGCCATCTCCTTTCCTCTTTCTTCATTATCCTTTCTCTTATTGTTGTTTCTATCTCTTTCTTTCTTCACTGCATTTCTTTCAGTGCGACTCTCCTCTTTCTTTATACCTCTGACCTCTTCCAAATTTATATACTTGTCGGCCCTTTCCTGTAACTCATCAAAGGTCAGGGGAGGTTTCTTGGCCAGAGATTTAAAGAAATCTCCATCATGAAGACCTCGCGCCAAGGCATTCGTTCTTACTTCATCTGTGGCCGCAGTGACTTCCAGGGCGGCCTCATTGAACCGAGTAATATACTCTCTCAAACTTTCTTGTGGCTTTTGTCTAAAACTCATCAGATACAGAGATGTCTTTGTTATCTTTCGAGAACTAGCAAACTGATGCAGAAAAAGTGTGCTAAATTCATTGAATGAGCAAATAGAGTTGGCTGGTAGCTGGCTAAACCACTTCTGAGCAGATTTCGTTAATGTGGTGAGAAACACCCTACATTTCACACCCTCGGAATACTGATGCAGTAGAGCTCCATTCTCAAATCTTAACAAATGATCCTGAGGATCAGTCGTTCCGTTATATTCAAAATTCAGAGCTTTAAAGCTCTTAGGCAGTGGATCAGAGAGGATATCCTCCGAAAAGGGGGATCCTCCTGATTTGAATTTCTGTTTTCCTGTTTTCTCATAGTGCTTCTTAACCATTTCCATCTCTCTTTTCAAGGACGCAATCTCACGGTTAGCATTAACAATAGCTGTGGACTCTGCCTCGGCTTCATCTGAATCACACTCATCATACTCAACCAAACCAGAAGTCTGGGCAGTCACTCTCCCGGCTCTGGCAGCCATCTGACCATCTCTGGTGGCTGTCCCACCGGCAGCTGTCCTGCCCTCCCTGGCGGCTGTCCCGCCGGCAGCTGTCCTGCCATTTCTGATTTGCGCGTTGCTCTCTCCCAAGACGTCTCCTGAGAGAGTGGGCAACGCAGTGTTTCCGGGCATATTCCAGGTCCTATGATTTTCGGGCACGCTCCAGGCCCGGGTTCCTGGCACGCCTGGGGTCTTAGCTTCTAGCTCGTTCTGAGCTCTTGCTTTCGACCCGCCAGCGGCCAGTTGTTCCTCACTAACGTGGATGATAGCCTCGGCGCTAGGAGTTGGCTGTTCAGGATTAGCTCCTGTTTCTGGGATCCTGGAAGCCAGAGCACTGTTCACAGCAGTCTGAATGAAGACTCGCAACTGTTCGGCTGTCAGAGTAATCAGAGACACACGGCTCTGAGTTGGGTTCGTACCCATGGTACCATCATCTAAGACCGTGACCACGGGAGCGTTCGTACTCGCCGGTGTATCAACAACCCCATCGAATTCTTTTCCCAAATCACAAGAGATGGGATCTGCCATTTCTGAGAGAATAATCATATCAAGTTAATCTCTCGAAAAATAATCAATAATGCATGATTCAATACCTCAAATCATATCAAGTTTCTGAAAAAGACGCAAAGACTGAGAGATGATTCTTTTCTCATCTCTCATCTGTGGAGCTTATTCGTGTCCGTACTTCCGTACCGAATTCGCGGAAAAACACTTTTCATGAGGATTTCAGTTTCCAACCAAATCAAACAAGCATAAACACAAATTTCGAGAAGAGAGAAATGCATCCAAGTAATGAAAATCACATTTCATCATATCTGGCCAAAGAACTTTTGGCTACGTCTTTACCATAAGGGGTAATATTCTAGTTCATCTTCAAACATTCAACAATTTTTTCCAGAAATTCATCAAAGAGGAAATTACTTTTCCACAAATCTAACAATTGATCTACATACATATTTCTTAAAAAATACTTTTCACGTGAGATGAGCATAAATCCAAACCCATATTCGCTAAAACAACATATTCTTACAAATCTGGGCAAAAAACCCGTCATGTTCATCATTTTTCCAGAAATCATCAAGAGAAAACATCAACCAGAAAAGATTCTCAGCACAGATCTATGCATATATTTACCGAAACAGCTAAGAAACAGCCTATTCATGCAAACTCACGTATATTTCTACCATAACCTTCATGCAAAAGACAATAAACAGCAGGATTTTCACAAATCTTGACAGATTATCACAGATTCATAGAAGTTCCATCACTATGAACATATTTTAAAGAGAAACTCAAGAAAATCTCACGTCAAAACTCAAGTTTCCCACAGACGGCGCCAGTTGATGAGGAGTAAATTGTGCTCATCAACAAATATTTGAAGGAATATAGAAAGCGGAGTAGCTAACCTGAGAGAACTCCAAAATAATGTCCAGAAGAGGATGGATGTTGCTCTGGAAGTCAGGATCCAGCTCTCAAACAATGCCCAGCAAGCTCTGACGATGGTCCGAAGAAATCCTGCACAAAACCACGCCGGAGGGAGCTCCGGCGTCGGTCCTCCGACGCTCAAGTTAGCTAAACTTGGTAGACAAGAAAAGCCATGAAAATACAGTAGTGAGAAAAAGTATTTAGAGTGATAATACCTTGGAGAGGGCCAAATGAGGATATTTATACCTTTTACTTCTCTGAGGGGTAGAAGAGTCTTTTATTCAGTGCTGCCCTAGCACTTTTGGGACCACCAGTGCCAGAGGACGCGTGAAATTATGCCAGGTGGCGAATATTCTGATTTGGTAGTACAACTGAAGGCTCTCTCTCAGTTATCCTTTTCTGATGTATGTGGTAGTGGGCAAATTCTGCCATTAGGTTAGGAAAGAGACGTTTTCCAGCTTATCTTCTTCCCCAAGGATGAGCTTATCACAAAACAGAGTTGGATTAAGCAAACTTAACCTACATTTCTTTTAACCAAAAGGATAATTACTCTTAATCAAGTTGATCCTAATCATGCACGCGTTCTCACGTGCAAATCAATCCCCCAAACTAGCTTTCAGAGTTGTTTGGTTCAGTTCTGGTCCAACTCTGGGTCAGAGTTGAGAGAAGTTTCCATTTCTGGATTTATTTCTTTGATATGGGCCGGACATCACAGGCCCAGTACCGAGTAGCAGGGTAGGGTTGCTAACCATTTTCTTTTTTAGTGGGACCCATTTTAGAACTTACTTGTTATTTAGGAATGGAGGAGAACCAAAGTGTATTACAACCCTAAAGAGAGAACCATTTTGTAATAATCTCTTCAAATTAATCCTATCCTTTTACCTGGTTACCGCGACATTGGATATTCATTTTTATTCTTCCTTACCGTCTTTTAAAATCTCCCCACCCACTTAGTCATCATCACTCATCTTTTATAATCCCCCATCCACCCACCCCACACCACCACACCACCACACATTTATACTGCTCCTCCCTATCCTCTCTCTCTCTCCCCCTTCCTCTCCCACTCCCACCCTCCCTCTCACACACGGTGGTGCCGCTCAAGATCGCCGCCGGAATCTATGCAGCGGCGCCGCCCTACCATCCCTCACGCAGTGCACCGCTCTCACTCTCTCCCAAAGGGGGCACCGTCCTCCCTCTCTCACGCAGCGGCGCCGCCCTCTCACATCTCACGCAGCGGCGCCGCAACCATCTCTCACGCAGCGCGCGGCCCTTCCTCTCTCCCAAAGGGGGCGCCGCCTCTCTTAAACGGGTTTAAGTGGTGGCGTGTATCTAGATAGCTCACAAGGTGTTCGATGAAATGTTCGTGAGGTGTGTATGCAGATACACCAGAATCGATTGACGGCGGCGTCGATCTGTAAAGGCGGCGGCGGCGGTCTTCAAATGGCAAGTGCTACAACATTGATCTGCAAGGAACGATGAATACGTCTCCGATCCGCAAGGGGGGCGGCGTCACTTCTGAGATCCGATCGAAGAGGCGACTTCACGCCCGAGATTTGCTATATTTTGCTAGGTATGTATGTTAAAGGTTCAATATGTATGGAATATATTTTTTTGGGTCAAATTAAATTATATTTGGGTTCGTTTTTGATAGAAAGAAATTTGGATTCATCTTAAACAATTTTTTTTTTGTTGAATAAACTGTTATTGGAGTTTTGTTACACCAAATGTAGTACCCAGTAGTTGAACTTTGATATATGTGTGAAAGTAATGCTATGGAACTTTAAATTAGATTTTTGCAGTGATACAATGTTTGTGTATTTGGTGACTTAATCATTCTAATCATCTACAGGCTAGGTACTGATTTCACTCGGGGAAGAAGAAAATAGAGAGTCCATAAATTGAAGATGTGCACAATAAAAAATTTGCACACTTTTTTGCATTTTTTTTAAGCATAAATATGTAATTTTAGTTAGGAATTTGTTAATTTGAAATTCAAATATGTAAATTTTTGAATTTTAAAAATGTAATGGTTGAAATATGCGTGTTGCATAATTAAATAAAGAATTAAATTTATTTGTTCAAATTATATGTTGAAATATTTGTGGAAAATTGCTGTTCAAAATATTTGTGGAAAATAGTTATTCAAAATATATTTGTTCAATAAAATTGAACAGAGAATCTGTCTATTCAAATTACTACAAGAATTGAATATTTGTTTAAAATATTAATAAATATTATATTTGTAAATTGTTTAAAAGAATTAAAATGGAATATTTGTTTAAATTCAAAATATTTGTGGAAAATAGTTATTCAAAATATATTTGTTCAATAAAATTGAACAGAGAATCTGTCTATTCAAATTACTACAAGAATTGAATATTTGTTTAAAATATTAATAAATATTATATTTGTAAATTGTTTAAAAGAATTAAAATGGAATATTTGTTTAAATTCAAAATATTTGTGGAAAATAGTTATTCAAAATATATTTGTTCAATAAAATTGAACAGAGAATCTGTCTATTCAAATTACTACAAGAATTGAATATTTGTTTAAAATATTAATAAATATTATATTTGTAAATTGTTTAAAAGAATTAAAATGGAATATTTGTTTAAAATAGTATGTAAATTGTTTAAAAAAATTCCCCGTATAATAGTATTAATTGAACATTTGATTAAATTAAAAAAAATATTAATAAATATTTAAGTGTCAAATATTAAAAATTTGAAAAGCTGAAAAGTTGGGATTTGGGGATTTTGGTACATTGAAAAGCGGATTGGCAGGTATAGGGGGTGGGATGGAGTCGGTGGGTATAATAAGGTGGAGGCCCCACTAAATGAACCTATTTGTATTTATTAAAAGACTTGGAACTAAAGGTTAATAAATGATTGCACTAAGAACCTATTTGTAATTCCCCGTGGATCAAATTCAAATTATAGCTAAGTTACTAGACGTATAAATCTTTAATCCAAAAAAAATTAACTCAACAGATAGCAGGTCTGTGCGATACAGTGCGATGACACATGCACGATTATAGACCGTACCTGATATCAGACAACTCGAGAGAGTGTCTGGTTTAAGAAAAACCCGACTGACAATGGAAAAATATATCCACATTTATAAAAAAAAAACATATTTTTACCCACCTACTTAAAATAAAATGTTTTTTACCCATCTCTCAATTTTATTCCCCAAGTATCCTCAAACCCCATCTCTCAACCCCTCCATGCACAACTCTCATTTCCTTTTATTTTTATTTAAGAATTCCCTTCTCATTCATTATTATTATTAATATTATTATGAGTTTTCGTAGGTGGGAAATGGTTGTGTGTTTAATATTAATTAGTTTAAAATTTAAGAAATTAAATATTAAATAATAAAATATAAATAAATTGACACTAATTTTACAGTTATTATGTAAATTTTAAATTATAAAATTTAATTATTTATATGCATTTAGATAACAATGATTTGAGAGGTAAAATTTGGGGTGGGTGTGGACCACATTAATAAAAAAGTATTTCTTATAAGAAGGATATTATAGTCAATCTACTTCAAAACGGGTATAAAACATTTTATGTTAGTGGGTGAGTATAAAATATTTTATTTTTTATAAAAAAAGAGATATTATTCATTCTTTTTCCCATATAAAAATTCACACGGGCGATAATAATTAGGGTTGTTCACGGAGCTCGGAGATTATTGAACTCGTACTGATATCCGCACCGAAAAAGAACCAAACCAAAAAAATCGTGGATTTTTTACTTTAACCGTACCGAAATCAACCCGAATTTTTTTTTGTACGGACCTAGATATTACCAAATTAACCGTACCGAAAAACCGAATGTGACCGTACCGTACCGAACTGAACCGAATAAAATTTGTATTAAATTTAATTATTTTTTATTTTTTATTTATCAAACATTATTATAATGTTATTAAATTCAAGTACAACTATACGATAACGTAAATTCTTCTCCTTTTCAGAATACAAACACTATTTTATTTATCTTATTAAGTTCTTACAACGTTAACTTATGTTTAGGTGTTCATCAAAATGATTTAAAATTAATTTTTTATTCTTTTAATTTCATTGTTCATTGATATTTATTTCTTACAAAAACTTGGTTATGGTGTACCCTGTGTTAGGAATTACGATCAACATGATTTTAATATTACACTTATCATTCACAAGATATTTCTAAAGAATTTTTTAAATATATATTTTATATATATTATTTTGAATACTCTATTGGTGGTGATTTGCGTTAATTTTTTAATCATTCATCTATATAATGTGTTATATTTAAATTTGTAATGATATATGTTTGATTGTGGTTGAAGTTGTGTAGTATTCGTGTGAATGCGCATGAATTAATGTGTTTTTAAAGGAGATAATGATAAAAAATGAGTAAAAAAACGTTTCTCCGCTCCATTCCATTTGTAACCGAAAATCCGCTCTGAATAGTACTAGAAAATAAATTATATGTACCGTATCAAAATTTTGGTATAGGCACGGAAACACGAATTTTAATATAACAGTAACTTTAGTATGGACACAGATATTTTTAAATATATATTTTGGTTCGTACCGTTAATAACCCTAATAATAATTAGTCAAAACATTCAAAAGGGGAAATATGTAAAAATTGCATGGGATACCAGATAAAGTAAAATGGTTCAAACAAGATTTACCCTGTTTAGACAACACCGTGATGTTACAGGGGGATGTTTGCTATCATGGTTGAGGGAGACAAAATTACTTATTTTAAAATGCATCAATTATGTGTCCTATTCTTTTAAGTTTGGGGACAAATTGGTGGGATCCCTTGTCTCCGTTACTCTTCACCATCTACGCACAAGAGTTGTCAACAATGATCTCGAATTTGGTGGAAAATAAGAGGATGCATGGAGTGGCAATTATGAGGGGGAGCCCAGCTATTTCACATTTATTCTTTGCGGATGACAGTTTGATCATGTTCAAAGCTCTTCAGGCAGATTGTGCAGCCCTTAAAGAATGCCTTGGTAAGTATGAAAGAGCTTCGGGTCAACTCATTAATTATGATAAATCAGCCATTACTTTTAGCAAATACACTTGCCCATTGAATAAGATTGCCATCAAGAACATGCTGGGAGTGAGGATGCAGCAAGGGCATGAGATCTATTTGGGCTTGCCAACGTTCTCTTTGAGGGGTAAAA
This sequence comes from Ballota nigra, assembly GCA_947034835.1. Taxonomy (NCBI): domain Eukaryota; kingdom Viridiplantae; phylum Streptophyta; class Magnoliopsida; order Lamiales; family Lamiaceae; genus Ballota; species Ballota nigra. The sequence goes on from OX344730.1 coordinate 29,502,619, forward strand.
GGTTGCAGTTTTCATATAAGGGATAGACTTTCGAAGAAGGTGGAGGCCTGGAAGTTCAAAGATTTCTCAGAAGGTGGCAAGGAAATTCTTATAAAAGCGGTGCTCAATGCAATCCCAACTTATGCGATGTCATGCTTCAGAATCTCATACTCGTTGTGCCATGAAATGGAAAGTATAATGGGGGATTTCTGGTGGGGTTTTAAGAAGGGAGGGAAAAAGATGCATTGGAAATCATTGGAGGCCCTATCTAAACCAAAGTGGCAAGGGGGCTTGGGCTTTCGCAGCTTAGTGGATTTCAACAAAGCTCTCTTGGCTAAGCAGGTGTGGCGCCTTATTTCCATGCCATATTCGCTCGTAGCTCAGGTCCTTAGAGCAAAATACTTTAAGGGTGTGGATACTATGGATGCGGAGGTTGGCTCAAATCCTTCATTTGTGTGGAGATCGCTCTGCTGGAGCAGAGAGCTGCTTCGAGAAGGGCTTAGATGGAGCATCAATGACGGGAAAAAGGTCCAGGTGTATAAAGATGCGTGGGTAGCGGGACTGAGTGATGGAAGGATCAAATCCAGGCGAGCCAACGGGTCCACTGTATCCCGCTTCATTTTGCCAAGCAAAAAATGGAACGAAGACCTGATCTCTGATGCTTTCTTATCCTTCGAAAAGGAGGCCATCCTCACCACACCAATTAATTAAGAAGGCGGGGAAGATTCGAGGTTTTGGGATCCCGAACCCAATGACAAGTACACCATGAGATCGGGCTACTCTCACCATATTATGGGGAAGTCAAGAGGGCATGAAGCAGCGAGTTCAAAAGGCAAGGGAGAGGAAGAGAAATGGTGGAAGCAAGTATGGAGGAGTGAGCTCCCCCCTAAGGTGAAAATATTTTTCTGGAAAGTGGTGAATGATGCAATCCCGACTGAAGGTAATCTAGCAAAGCACCATGTTCCGGTCCCTCCGTGTTGCTGCATGTGCAATAGTTGGGGGGCTGATACTGTCCACTCTTTCTTTCTGTGTCCGAGGGTGAGAGGAATTTGGAAGGAGGAGGACAGATGGGATGAAATTAAGAGGGGAATTTTATGGGTACTTGGGAGTTTTTGCATATGCTCCTGAAGAAGGCCTGTATGAGGGAAAGAGGGGATATCATTATGGTGATGTGGGGAATTTGGAAGGAAAGGTGTAGGATTACCCACGAAGGAAATGAAGGAACTGGCCGAGGGGAGGGGAAGATCAAAGTGGACTGGGCTCGGTAATTTCTAAATTCGTATAGAAGAGCCAATACTCATTTAAAGTCCTTCAAGAGCTCGGCGAGAGGGTTGTGGCAATTTTGCTCCTGGGCCTGATAAGTTTGAAGGAATTATTGTGCTCACCAATGCAAGCTTCGATGATGAACGAGATCAGTACTCGATTGGTTTCATCCTGATCAAAGGTGGGGTAGAGCCGGTTGCAGTGGGGTGCAAGCAGATCGATAATCCGGGTTTTGTGTTTGGGGCCGAGGTATAGGTCATTCGAGAGGGGATTAGGAAATGCAAGGTGCTGGGGCTGGAACGAGTCAGAGTGTGGTCGGATTCATTGGAGGCGGTAAAGGCAATACATATAAGAGAAGAATGTTTCAGCCCGGAAAGTGCAAGTCTCAAGGATATTTGGGACGAGATGAAAGAAGAGACGGTGTGGGCTATCAATTATATTCCGAGGAAGCTAAACGTCATGGTCCACGAGCTTGCGAAACTTGCTTTTAACTCTCCAAATCCTCAAGACTGGAGCGGAGTAGATATTCCGATTGTAATCAGAAATATAACCCAAGTGATGTAAGTGTATGATGTAACTTGTGGGGCTGTATTTCTGTTTTGCTGTTAAAAAAAAACGCTCCTTCACAACTTTATCTTTTTAAAAGTATTTTTAAGCTGTCAACATTGTCTGCAAACACCCCTAAATCTCAATTCTGAATTTTAAAGTGTTTGTTTAAGAGTGTACACTAAGATGAGTGATGGATTTTCCCATCTGAGTCCCTTTTCATATGTGCATATTTCATTCTTTATTCAAATACCCATCAACTTCTAGTATATACCTATACATATTCCTAAAACTATTACATCATTATTTTTCTTATATATACTAAATCAAAATCTCTCTTACTTTTTTTTTCATTTAATTATTTCCCCACTAGCTAATCTTGAAAAGATATAAAAAACTTTACCATTTCAAAAGCAATAATAATTCTTACTATTCACATAAACTTTCAATATGCAACACCCTTAGAGCTGTCAAAACGAGTCTGGCTCGACGGACCAACACGAGAAGTCCTGTTTTAAGGATGAGTTGGGCTTCAAAATTATAGGCCCAAAAAATCGGACTTTTTTGGTCCGGCTCGGTAGGCCCGATGGGCCTCTTGGGCTCGGGACGGGCTTGGCCCGGTGGCCCGGTTTGACCAGGTAGATTTTTTTTAGGATCTATGGTAATTTTTATTCTTCTTTAGCTTACGTCAAGTACTAATTAAGATTAAAATATCACTTGATAATGAAAATTAGTTAAGGTTACTGTAAATATACATTATACATATCTTTTAAAAATTGTTATGTTGGTTTATGGACTTTTGAATTTATTTTGGCGAATTTAAATTTATTAAGATTTGTTGAATTATTGTTGTTTGAATATTATTTAGGAATTTTAGTTTTAATTTAATATTTAAATTGTTGTTGACAAACTTGTTGTAGCCATTTTATACCACAGGTCGGCACCGACCTGAGACAGTCAGAAGTGATAAAACAACGCGTCCTCGACGGTACCGACTTGGCCGAACGGCGTCCGACCTCCACGGGTTCCGACCCCATTTTCCGACCTTAAAAATGAGGTCGGAGACAAGCCAAAAGCCCTTCCCTACCTCGGCCAAGATTCAAGACAAGTGGACCAGGACCAGACCGGTCCGGCCTCGACCAAGTTAAACCAATAGAGGTCGCAGGGGCGCGGTCAAAGCGCAAGAAGGATTTCCAACCTCAATACTTCCCAGGAGGCCGGCCTCCGACCTCGAAACATCTCCGACCTACAGAGCGGAAGAAGAGCACGTGACAGAATCAGGCAAGATTCACCCCCAAGAGGAAAAGAGCCGCCTCCGTACTCCGTGACAGAGAGAAAATTCCACCCAAATGAGGAAAGTTCTCAGAGAATCGTCCTTTTTAGGACACGCGTCAACACGCCAGTGGTCGGCTGCCTGCAAGCTAGGGCGTACGGGCGCCCGCGCGCCCTCAGAGGCTGGAGGCATTTAATGCCTTTGTCCCCTGAGGGGTCGGAAATGACGAATATACCCCTGTAGGAGAAAACTATAAATAGTCCTATATTTGTAACAAGAAAGGGAGTTCAATACAATCAATCAAAGAGCAATATAATCTGCATTCAAGTCCAGGGATTAAACACCCCTGGCAATTCTTGGTGTTCTTACTTTCAGTTCATCTTCATCATTAATTTTCCTCACCAAAGTCTTTCATTCAACATTTATGATTCCAATCATTTGATTTTTTGCCAATGCTCACCTAAATAGCCATTAATCACCAGCCTCATTATTTGGCAAACAACATTTGGCGCTAGAAGGAGGGTACCAACCCATCAAACTCATTTCCTTTTTACCTCTTTGAAGAACACTCACTGTTCTTCAAAGCTCCCTATCTTCAAGTCTTCAAATCTTCAAGTTACCAACCCTTCCCCACTGAAGGAATGACGAACCAGAAGTCGTCTCAGGCCCACAAAGCCATCGGGGCTCCGGCCACGCCACGGGATCCCGTCGCTCAGGCCGCGGGGGAGCCGACCCCCGCTGGCCACGGGAAGGCCACACATGTGGCCTCCCCCATCCGTTCTCCAGAGGAACCTCTCCTTTCCCAGGGTCGGGGCTTCCTTACTCCTGACCAACCCGGGTCAGGACGACGCCACCAGGCGGAGGAGGCAAGGGGGTGCCGGAGCACCTCCTCTGCCTCCAAGAAAATAGCCCACGACCATGCTCTCAAAGGAAAGGCGAAAGCCTTGGAACAACAAGGCGAAAGCCGATGCCGAGCAGACTTCATCTCTGCTCGGTCGCGTGGCTCCGCGCATCCAGTTTTCGACCGGTTGGGCACGACGGACCCATCCTGGTACCCGAGTCACCTCCCCAGTTATGATACGGGATATGGGGACACCGAGTCCATCTCCAACTCACGGAGTACGACTCAAATGCCCCACAAACGGGTGGCCGAGGTCAGCCTGGCCCCGGCCAACTCCGCCAGGCGCAAGCTAAGCTTCGCCCAAAGTGGCCTACTGGGGCGCGGAGTCCCCCGAGCTGCCATTTTTTACCGAATCGGTCCCCTGGCCGACGCGGACGACCAGATGGTCGAAACTCCGAGCCCGATCGTATTGAGATCGGCATATCACACTTGAGCTCGGGTAGGCCAACCAAGCCATTTTGAAATCCGAGCTCAGTTCAAAAGTGTATGTCGGCCGCATCGAGCCCGGCATATCACAATTGAGCTCGGTAAGGCGACTAAGGTCATTTCAAGTCACCAGGCTCAGTTCAAAGTATATGTCGACCATGGTGAAATCGGCATACCTCACTAGAGCCCGGAAAAATACCATCCATACTTGTTAAAATATAAACATTTTTTAACAGGGAAAAACAACAAGACAATTAAAAGCGAAATAACAAAGTTGAGAAACTAATTTCTTAATAAAAACCGGTCTAAAGCCGGGAAGAGGTACAACGATTCGAAAGAAAGGGAAATACGCCCGGTCGGAAGCCGGGTACATGCGAAATCACAAAACTAAAGCAAAAGAAAGTTCAGGGGTCGCCTGCCCCGCTTGCCGAGCCCACCTGCCCTCCAGCCTCACCCTCGAGGTTAGCCACCTCCGCCTCGGCACCAACTCCGCCCGGCGCCTGGGAGCCCTCCAAAGGAGCCTCTTCCTCTTCCTCATCGGCGGCCGGGGGAGCCTGGCCCGACTTGAGCAGCCTGTGCCGATGGGGGAACCAGGAAAGGTCCACCCTATAATCAGTCTCGAGGTCAATGAAGGGGAACCAGTAGCCCCCATGGGCCGGGTTCCCGGCAGCATACTCACGGAAGTAGTCTTCCTGAGCCTTGGTATCGGCGCTGGCCTGGCGCCCAACCCTGATCAAGTCGGCGGCTGCCATGTAGTAGCAAAACTCAGTGAAGAGCGCTGGGTTGGCAGTCGGATCTTCAGGATCATAGGCCGGCCGACTCAAGGAAGCAGCCAGTTCTTCAGCTTTCTTATGAATTTCCCTCTCCAGCTCGACCTGCCGAGCTCGGGCCTGGTCAGTGTCCCCTCTCGCCCTATGTGCCTCCAGCCGCAGCTCGGCGTTGGCATCCTCCATCTCTGATACCCGGTGCCGGGCATCCTCCAAGGCTTTGTAAGCCATCTCCGCCCAGTGTAGGGCATCTTCCTTCTCCTTCAGGAGAGCCTCCATCCGACCGCCTGGTCCCTCTCTTTCTTGAGCACGACGACCTCACTCTCAAGGCCGGCCTTCTCCTCCCGAGCACGGGCCAGGGCGCTCTCACTTCTCCGGGCCGATATGACAGCCTCGTTGAGATCATTCTCCATCAGGTTGACCATGATGGTCGCCTGACTGATCAGCGCAATGCCAGCCCGGCCGACGTGTCGAGAGCGGTGCTCGGTAATATCAGCTAGCTCCCGAGTCCAAGACTAGGACAGAGAATTCACAGCCCGGCTCATGTAGTCCGGCATGTCGACCGATGAGCCCGGAGCTCGGGAGGAGAGGAAATCGAGCACCAACGGGGGGAGGTCGGAATCGTTACGCGTCAATCTAAACGAGAGAGAGAATCAGGTCAGGTACAAACAAATTGTCTAAATATAGAAAACTTCAAAGTTAGGCAACTTACGCTTGGAAATGGGCCGGATCTTGACCAAAGTAGGTCCTGTCACCCTCCCGGCCGAGAGCTGACGTCGTTTGGGTCACGGTCTCCGTCCCAACCAGTCTGGGCCCGGGCGGCGTGTAGTCCGAAATATCGATGGGGGCCGGGCTCGATCCATGCATGCCGGCCTCCTCGCTCTCAACCTCATCCCAGCCCTTTTTCTTGCCGGTGATCGGTGAGGTCGGAGCTTCGGCAGCAGTTGTCCTGACGGCCGGAACAGACTGGAGAGGGGTAGGTTCTTGGATCACAATCCCGGTCCGTGCTCCACCCCCTTTCTTCTTCTTCGTTGCTTTAGCCCCCGGCTTCACCACACACACTCCCAGCCTAGAAAACATCTCCGGGCAACGATCAGAAATTTCAGGAGGACACTGTCTTACGACCGGAAAGTCGGGCACTGCATCATAAGCAAGGTGTTAAAAAAATCTACAACTCGAGACCCGGGCTCAAACAAAGTACTTACCCGTCAAATTTAGATGACGCGGAAACTGGAAAAACCGGCTGGAGAGTCAGGCTTGTCGAGTCCGGAGGATGGCTTGATTCATTTCTGCGGCCGGCAGCGACAGTATCCGCTCCCTGACGACTGCGAAGTCAAAGTTCAGCTCCCGGTCGGAAGGGCAAGGATAGCCAGCAAAGGAAGTTAGAAAATTAGATCAGTACTTTTAATTCAAAGTCAAGTTAAAAAGTCTTACTAGGATTTTTAAGGCGGATGTCGGTCGGAACCCCGATCACTACTCCCCCCGGATACTCGGTCTGCCAAGCTCCACCAATAAAAAACCACTTCCTCCGGTCGTTCCGAGCTTCACTCGGGAGGCCAGTCACCAGCTTCTGCCCCTTAGTCTGAATGAAGACCTCGCTGGTCCCACTCTTCTCACTCTGAATCCGGTAGAGATACGTCATCTCTCCAGGGGTCGGCATCCGGTAGAGTCGATTCTGGCCGAACAGAGCCATGACGCTCACGATTATCATCCATGCGTTCGGGAGCAACTGGATGGGCACCTGGTTCCAGTAGTTCAGCAGGTAGGAGATGGCCGGATGGAGGGGGAAGCGGAGTCCGACCTCCATCATATCTTGTGTGACGGCCACCATCCCTGGAGGAGGCTGGTCGGCCCGCTCGTTCGGCTCTGGGGCATATAGTTGAACGCCAAAGGGTATATCCCAGTCGGCGCGAGCTTCATCAAGATAATCCTGGGTCATCTCTGAACCCGACCGATAGTCCACCTATTGGACTCCTCCAAATCGACTATGCGGATCGTAGCCGGATCGCGAACGGTCGGCTCTCGAGGGTAATGCTCCAGGTACTCCTCGTAATCAAAGGAAATGGTTGCGACCTCATCTTTCGCCTCCACATAATCCGACCAGAGCCGGAAAGCCCTCCTAACCTCGTCTTTCTGGGCCTCTCCCGCGCTTCGGACCGCGACGGGCGACCCCCCGACCTCTTCGGCTTCTGACCCCGAGGCCCCGTTCACCATCCCCAACCTCTCCTTGATCTGCTCGACTGCGAGATTTTAGAGCAATAGATTGTTGGCCAGGTCGTCGCCTTCATCACGACCGCCGTCCTCGTCCTCCTCCAGAAGATCATCCAGTAGTTCCCGACTCTCCACCGGAGGAGCCACAGACTCGATCCGAGATACCGCAGCCGGGCCGCTCTCCCTGGTACCCTCACCCAATAGCGACCGGCCCGGGCTCGGGAAAAGCGCGTCCAGGCCGTCATCATCACGAGCCAAAATCGAGCTCGCGCTCAGGCGCGACGGAGAAGCCCCTTCGCCGCCACTTGAACTTCCTCCTTCGTTAAAAAGTTGCCGATTGGCTCCTACACCGCCGCCGCCGCTCGAGGAGGCGCCACCTCTTTGCCCAGGCGGAGGACCAGTCCACCGCCGTACCATTTAGAAGAAAAAGGAGAAAGGAAGAGTTTTTTCAAGATTAAAGAAACGAGATTACCTTATACAACCACCTGAATCACCACCGTCACCGCCGTATGAAACCAAACGCCGCCGCAAGAAGCTCGTCGGAAAAATCGCCAAGAGATTGTAATGCTTGCTAAGGAAATTTGAAAGCGCAAAAGTGAAAAACTTGAAATGGCAAGAATCCTCCCTATTTATAAGAAACGGGAAGGGCCTATTTTGAAACAAAATTCTAGGCCTAGGGGCCTAGATGCAAAGAAGTTGAAACGACACATCGAAACGGCTGCGCACGCCATCAATGAATACGCGGGATCCGAAACGTCGTCTGATGTCACGCACGCCTTTTTAGGCGCACTTACCCACGCACGTCAACTCAAACGTCAGGCCGTAAGGGGCCAACCTACGATCGCCCCGGGCTGTTGAGGATCGGCGCCGACGACCAAATGGCAGGCGACCATCTCCCCTCTCGTCAACCACGAGAGCCGAGCTAGGGGGCAATTGTTGTAGCCATTTTATACCACAGGTCGGCACCGACCTGAGACAGCCGGAAGTGATAAAACAACGCGTCCTCGACGGTGTCGACTTGGCCGAACAGCGTCCGACCTCCACGGGTTCCGACCCCGTTTTTCGACCTCAAAAATGAGGTCGGAGACAAGCCGAAAGCCCTTCCCTACCTCGGCCAAGATTCAAGACAAGTGGACCAGGATCAGACCGGTCCGGCCTCGACCAAGTTAAACCAATAGAGGTCGCGGGGGCGCGGCCAAAGCGCAAGAAGGATTTCCGACCTCAATACTTCCCAGGAGGCCGACCTCCGACCTCGAAACATCTCCGACCTACAGAGCGGAAGAAGAGCACGTGACAGAATCAGGCAAGATTCACCCCCAAGAGGAAACGAGCCGCCTCCGTACTCCATGACAGAGAGAATATTCCACCCAAATGAGGAAAGTTCTCAGAGAATCGTCCTTTTTAGGACACGCATCAACACGCCAGTGGTCGGCCGCCTGCAAGCTAGGGCGTATGGGCGCCCGCGCGCCCTCAGAGGCTGGAGGCATTTAATGCCTTTGTCCCCTGAGGGGTCGGAAATGACGAATATACCCCTGTAGGAGAAAACTATAAATAGTCCTATATTTGTAACAAGAAAGGGAGTTCAATACAATCAATCAAAGAGCAATATAATCTGCATTCAAGTCCAGGGATTAAACACCCCTGGCAATTTTTGGTGTTCTTACTTTCAGTTCATCTTCATCATTAATTTTCCTCACCAAAGTCATTCATTCAACATTTATGATTCCAATCATTTGATGTATTTGCCAATGCTCACTTAAATAGTCATTAATCACCAGCTCCATTATTTGACAAACAACAAAACTAAACAATTTTTTATAACTATATGAGTATAATTTGTATACTAAATTATAAACTAATGAAGTAAATATATAAATCAAGAATAATAATAATATAGAGTAGTGATATAGAACCAACCATTTGGTTTTTTTATGGAACCAGATTAATGAGTTGGAATGCCACATCATCCAAATATCCTATTTTACTTAATAAAAATTACTTAAATAAAAAATAATATTTTTTAAATATATATGTAAAATAGTGGTCAAATCGGCCTACATACAAGGAATATAATCTTGTGAAAATATATAAGAATGTTAATGAATCTCTTACTTATGAATTTCCCCTAAGAAATTGTGTAATCAATAGGTTTTTCTATCACAAAATAATGGAAAACAAATATCAAAACATACTGCACGTTATTAACCATTAGAATGTTTTCTTAAAGGAAAAAAAAAGTGATCCCTTAATTTTTATCAAATTTGTCCCAAGTAAAGACGCATTCCACTTATTAGACCTTCCATAATAGCTATATGTTGGCATTCGACGAATTATGAAGGTCCTGTATCGTTTCCGTGCAGAGTTGAAACTGATTATGCAAACAATTAAACTCACTTGAAACAGAACTCAAAAAATAAAAAATAAATAAATGTATTGCCGATTGAAAATGATGAAAATATTTATACAAAACAGAAATTGAAAGAATATATATTGATATTATTTTGAATTGGACCACTCATATAATTCTACCTTTCAGAAAAATATATTAAGGTTTAATTGAGATTTGCGACGAGGCATCTTCAACAAACAACCGAGGCGGAGGTGGCTAACCTCGAGGGTGAGGCTGGAGGGCAGGCGGGCTCGGCAAGCGGGGCAGGCGACCCCTGAACTTTCTTTTGCTTTAGTTTTGTGATTTCGCATGTACCCGGCTTCCGACCGGGCGTATTTCCCTTTCTTTCGAATCGTTGTACCTCTTCCCGGCTTTAGACCGGTTTTTATTAAGAAATTAGTTTCTCAACTTTGTTATTTCGCTTTTAATTGTCTTGTTGTTTTTCCCTGTTAAAAAATGTTTATATTTTAACAAGTATGGATGGTATTTTTCCGGGCTCTAGTGAGGTATGCCGATTTCACCATGGTCGACATATACTTTGAACTGAGCCTGGTGACTTGAAATGACCTTAGTCGCCTTACCGAGCTCAATTGTGATATGCCGGGCTCGATGCGGCCGGCATACACTTTTGAACTGAGCTCGGATTTCAAAATGGCTTGGTTGGCCTACCCGAGCTCAAGTGTGATATGCCGATCTCAATACGATCGGCATATGCTTTTGAACTGAGCTCGGTTTTTAGACGGCCTTGGGTGACCTTTCCGGGCTCAAGTGTGATGTGCCGACCTTGATACGGTCGTCATATGCTTTTGAATTGAGCTCGGTTTTTAGATGAGGTTGAGCTTTGCGTGGAACTTTTTATTGATAAGAACTTTGATTACATAGTACAACTTAATCACTGGTAGTATTTCTTCAAGTGAATTGCATTCCAGGGGTATTGGTCCGGAGTGCCATCCATAAGTTCCAGCTCGTAAGCTCCCTTGGAGAGCCACTTAGATACCCTGAACGGGCCCTCCTAGTTCGGGCCGAATACCCCTTTAGGCACTTGAACCCTCTTGACCTGGAATTGTCTGGCCTTCACTTTGGAGTTAAAAAAAAATCGGATTTTTTCTTATAGGCTGCATTCCGGAGATCGGAGTTAAGTCTTCGTTCTTCTAGCATGTCTAGATCGATCATCTGGGCGGTGTCGTTGTCTTCGGTGATCGTCTGGGCTGTTCGGTAGCTCGGGAGGGAGACCTCCGATGGGATGACGGCCTCCGTACCGAAAGCTAAAGTGAAAGGTGTTTCGCCTGTTAAGTTTCTAGTGGTCGTCCGGTACGACCAAAGCACGTCGGGGAGCTCAGTTGCCCACTTTCCCTTTTTGTCCTCAAGCTTTGCTTTAATGGTGTGCTTGAGGATTTTGTTTACGGCCTCTACCTAGCCGTTCGTCTGTGGGTGGTAGGGGGTGGAGAAAATTTTCTTGATTTTTCATTTTTCGCAAAATTGGATCATTTGGAGACCGTCGAATTGTTTTCCATTGTCGGAAATGATCGCTTGAGGTAGGCCAAAATGGCAGATGATGTTTTTCTAGATGAACTTTATGATTTGGATTTGGCTGATCTTGTTGAGCGGCTCAGCCTCCGCCCATTTCATAAAATAATCGACGGCCACGACGGCGAACTTGTGGCCCCCGAGCGCAGTGGGCATTGGGCCGATCAGGTCGATGCCCCACTGGGCAAAAGGCCAAGGGCTGTACATGGAGGAGAGCTGCTCGGGGGACAACTTGATGTTGGGTCCCAAGACTTGGCATTTGTGGCACGACCTTGCGAAGTTGACCGCATCCTTGTTCAGGGTCGGCCAGAAATATCCTTGCCTAGTCACTTTATGGGCTAGGGCCCGGCCTCCGGCGTGGTTCCCACAAACCCCCTCATGGATCTCGGCCAGAATGCTCTGGCCTTGCTCCGGGGTTATACACTTCAGGAGTGGGAGGGTGAAGCTTCTTTTATACAAAAGATCATCAATAAGAGTGTACCTCGATGACCGGAGCTGGAGTTGCCGGGCCCAGACTCTGTCTTCTAGGAGTGTGCCGGGCTTCAAGTATTTCACGATCGGAGTCATCCGATTTTCGTCGGTGCTTAGAAAAGTTGACACTTGTGCACGAATCACTGTGGGGGTCCCGAGCGTAGAGAGCTGGATGTTGGCGAGGTCGGTTGCCCCTTCCGCGGTTGCGAGTTTGGAAAGGGCATCGGCATGGGTGTTGTGCTCCCTCGGGATTTGTTCTATAAAAACTTGGTAAAATTTCTCGCACAAGGTTGTGACCAGGTCGAAATATTTCACCATTTGCTCCCCCCGAGCCTCGTACTCTCCTTTTATTTGATTTACTACGAGTAGGGAGTCCATGAAGACGTGCAGCCGACATACTCCAATGGCAATTGCGAGCTCGAGACCCCCGACCAAGGCCTCATACTCAGCTTCGGTGTTGGTGGCCGGGAAGCCGAAACGGACCGCATGGGTGAAACTCTAGCCCTTCGGTCTGACCAGAACGATTTCGGCCCCGGTGCAAGCATTGGTTGACGATCCGTCCACGTAGAGTTTCCATGGGGGATGGTCAATCCTCGTGAACTTTGGAGGGAACGTGAGCTCTACTACGAAATCGGCCAGTGCCTGACCTTTGATGGCTGTTCTCGGGGCGTATGTGACTCCGTACTGAGCTATCTCTAAGAACCACTTCAGTAACCTGCCGCTGGTGTCCGGCCGGTGTAAGACTTACCTTAAGGGTAGGGTGGTGAGGACCTCCACTTGGTGGTCGAAAAAGTAGGGTCTCAACTTTCTCACACTCATGACCAGAGCGTAAGCCAACTTTTCGAGTGGGGTGTACCTGAGCTCGGCGTCGTGTAGGGCTTGACTCACGAAGTAGATCGGGAGATGATTCTGACCATCCGCTCGGACAAGTACAGCGCTGAGGGCGACCTTGGAGGCCGCTAGATACAAGTAAAGCTTTTCTCCTGGGACCGGGTTGACCAAAATTTGTGGGTTTGCTAAGTATTCCTTTAATTTTGAAAAGGCTACTTGGCTTTCCCTATTCCATAAAAAATTTCCGTTCTTGATAGTCGAGAAGAAAGGCTTACTCTTATCTCCGAGCCGGGCTATGAATATGTTCAATGAGGCTAGACAGCCGGTCTGGCGTTGTACTTGCTTGATCGTTCTGGGCTCCTACATGTCGAGGATGGCCTTGATCTTGGCCGGGTTGGCCTCGATTCCCCGCTGACTGATGATGTGTCCGAGGAATTTGCCGGCCTCCACTCCGAAGTTGCATTTCTCCGGATTCAGTTTCATGTTGTATGCCTTGAGGATCTTGAAGGTCTCCTCAAGGTCTTTGAGATGGTCTTCCTTTTTTAAGCTTTTTACCACGATGTCATCGATGTAGACCTCCATGGTCTTTTCGATCTGATCTGCGAACATTTTGTTGACCAACCGTTGGTAGGCCGCACCGGCATTGATCAGGCCGAAAGGCATTAAGAGCCAAGAAAATATGTCCTTTTCCGTATGGAAAGAGGTGTGTTTGATGTCCTCGACGGCCATCGGGATTTGGTGGTAGCCGGCGAAGGCGTCCATGAAGGACATCATCTCGTGGCCGGCCGTGCTATCCACCAGGTGGTCAATGTGCGGCATCGGAAAATGATCCTTCGGGCAAGCTGCGTTGAGGTCGGTGAAGTCTATGCACAGTCTCCAAGTGTTGTTTGTCTTTCTGACTAGGACGGCGTTGGCGACCCATTGGGGCTCGTCTTTGGCTTGCTCGATCAGTTTGTTGTCCAATAATTTCCTGACCTCCTAGGCCAGTGCTTCATACTTTTCCAAGCCGAACTTTCTTCTTTTCTGGTGGACCGGCCTCCTATTAGGGTCGATCTTCAGTCGATGGCATGCATGTTTTGGGTCTATTCCGACCATGTCTTGGTGAGACCAAGCGAAAACTCCTATGTTGGCCTTGAGGAACTCGATCACTTCCCCCCATATTTCGGTCGGTATGCGAGAGCCGATCAGGACTTCCAATTCTGGCCTCCAAGGATCGACTGGAATGTGTTCCAAGTCCTCCAAGGCCGTAGCTTATTGGTAGCTCCACCGGTCATTTATGTCGAACCTTGGGTCGAGATCAAGCTCGGAGGGCTCGAAACCGATCCTAGGCTCGAGGTCGTCAACTTGTATTGGTTGTAGGACGGGATCGTTATCGGGGCCGGCCGAGGCGGATTGCAATTTATCCAATGTTTGATTGTTACAAATAGGAAATAAACAAGAATCGAAATAGTTCAAACATTGTCTGGCCATTGATTGGTCACCCTTAATGGTGCCGATCACCCCCTCGGGGTGGAAAACTTAATACAGTAATAGTAAGAGGAGGCGACCGCCTAAAAAACCTCTAGAAAGAGCCTACCTAGAAAGCCATTGTATGAACTTGGTTGATCTACGATTATAAAATCTAGTGGCCTTATTATCTTGACGTCCTTGTTATAGCAACAGATGAGTTCCACCGAGAGCTTGATCCTCCCGTAAGCAGCGACCATCGCGTCACGAAGCCCTTCAGCTGAAGATCGATTGGTTTAATGAAGTTGACGAGGTCTCCGAGTTGATCTAGGGTTATTTTAAAAATGATGTTACAGAAATATCCATTGTCGATCAAGACTCGTTGAACCTCCTTACCTAAGATGTGGGGCGGCGATCACCAACGCGTCGTCCTTGGGGTACAAAACCCCGGTCCGGTCCCGATTGGAGAAAGTTATCTCCAGATCTTTGTGAATCTTTGGCTCTGGGGGGTGACCAGGTTGATGTTGGTCACCGCCCGGACCTCAGCTTTGCGTTTCCGGTTGGACAGCTTTGGGATAGGAGTGAGGCTGCCCAAATTTCCCCCACCAGCCTGGATCATATTGACCCGTCCGCCGGGCTTCATTGGTGGAAGGTCGTCTTCATCGTCGTCTTCCTCTAAGGCTGCGACCGGCCTGAGAGGCCGGCCTCCTTCTTCGTTCCTTCGAGGGGGACGCTGCTGCTGCTGGTTCTCCTGACGGCCGGCTGGCCTTTGCAGAAGGTCGTTCAAATGCCCTTCGTCAAACAGCTTCCATATCTGTTTGAGGAGATCACGACACTGACTTGTATTATGGCCAATTGAGTCGTGATAGGCGCAAAACTTTTTGGGGTCCAGCCAGGACCGATCCCCAGAAAAGGGCCTTGGCCGGGGAAGCACGTCCTTGTGTTGGATCGCATTGAAGATATGCACCGGGGATTGCCTCATGGCCTGAGTAAGGTGTACTTCAACGTCCTCAAAGGACTTGAAGTTGCCGGGCGGTTTGGCCACCTTTCTCGCTTTGGGGCCGCTCTTGGGGGAGGCCTGAGCCGCGGCCTCTGTCTCCTTTGGTGCTGACTCGGATTCTCTAAGCCTGAGCGCCAGTAGTTTCCTCCGAGCCAGGTAATCACCGGCCCGGGCACAGAACTCGGCGTAGGTCTTTGGGAACTCTTTAGTGAGGTGCTTAAACATTGGAGACCGGCCATGGAAACCCCCTAGAGTGGCGTGTAAAGCCAGCTGGTCAGTTACTGGCTCGCCGGTCAGCATGACCTCGTCGACCCGGGCCACATTATCCTCGTCGAATTCATCCTTCTCTTGGCGGATCCGCATTAGTCGGTGCCAGTTTTCCGGTCAAGCGATCTTGGCCGCGAAATAGGACGTGAATTGTGCGCTCAAAGTGGCGAAAGAGTCGATCGACCGAGCCGGGAGAGACACGTACCATCTGTGAGCGAGATCGCCCAAGGTGAGAGGGAAAAACCTGCATTTAATAGCGTCGGTTGCGCCACGCCCGGTCATGTAGATCCGGAATTTACTCAGATGAGTCTCTGGGTCCGTCCTTCCCTCGTAGAGAGGGGTCGGTGGAGGGACGATTTTCAGCTGAACTGGGGCGAGCTCAATATCGGCCGCAAGAGGCTCGTTGGTGACCGGCCGAGGCTTCGATTGGCCTTGTGCCTCTAGAAGTGCCTTCATCTCGTCAAGCTGCTTTTGCATCTTGGCGAGTTCCGGGCTCGGAGTTTCGACCATCTGGTCATCCGCGTCGGCCAGGGGACCGATTCGGTAAAAAATGGCAGCTCGGGGGACTCCGCGCCCCAGTAGGCCACTTTGGGCGAAGCTTAGCTTGCGCCTGGCGGAGTTGGCCGGGGCCAGGCTGACCTCGGCCACCCGTTTGTGGGGCATTTGAGTCGTACTCCGTGAGTTGGAGATGGACTCGGTGTCCCCATATCCCGTATCATAACTGGGGAGGTGACTCGGGTACCAGGATGGGTCCGTCGTGCCCAACCGGTCGAAAACTGGATGCGCGGAGCCACGCGACCGAGCGGAGATGAAGTCTGCTCGGCATCGGCTTTCGCCTTGTTGTTCCAAGGCTTTCGCCTTTCCTTTGAGAGCATGGTCGTGGGCTATTTTCTTGGAGGCAGAGGAGGTGCTCCGGCACCCCCTTGCCTCCTCCGCCTGGTGGCGTCGTCCTGACCCGGGTTGGTCAGGAGTAAGGAAGCCCCGACCCTGGGAAAGGAGGGGTTCCTCTGGAGAACGGATGGGGGAGGCCACATGTGTGGCCTTCCCGTGGCCAGCGGGGGTCGGCTCCCCCGCGGCCTGAGCGACGGGATCCCGTGGCGTGGCCGGAGCCCCGATGGCTTTGTGGGCCTGAGACGACTTCTGGTTCGTCATTCCTTCAGTGGGGAAGGGTTGGTAACTTGAAGATTTGAAGACTTGAAGATAGGGAGCTTTGAAGAACAGTGAGTGTTCTTCAAAGAGGTAAAAAGGAAATGAGTTTGATGGGTTGGTACCCTCCTTCTAGCGCCAAATGTTGTTTGCCAAATAATGAGGCTGGTGATTAATGGCTATTTAGGTGAGCATTGGCAAAAAATCAAATGATTGGAATCATAAATGTTGAATGAAAGACTTTGGTGAGGAAAATTAATGATGAAGATGAACTGAAAGTAAGAACACCAAGAATTGCCAGGGGTGTTTAATCCCTGGACTTGAATGCAGATTATATTGCTCTTTGATTGATTGTATTGAACTCCCTTTCTTGTTACAAATATAGGACTATTTATAGTTTTCTCCTACAGGGGTATATTCGTCATTTCCGACCCCTCAGGGGACAAAGGCATTAAATGCCTCCAGCCTCTGAGGGCGCGCGGGCGCCCGTACGCCCTAGCTTGCAGGCAGCCGACCACTGGCGTGTTGACGCGTGTCCTAAGAAGGACGATTCTCTGAGAACTTTCCTCATTTGGGTGGAATTTTCTCTCTGTCACGGAGTACGGAGGCGGCTCTTTTCCTCTTGGGGGTGAATCTTGCCTGATTCTGTCACGTGCTCTTCTTCCGCTCTGTAGGTCGGAGATGTTTCGAGGTCGGAGGCCGGCCTCCTGGGAAGTATTGAGGTTGGAAATCCTTCTGGCGCTTTGACCGCGCCCCTGCGACCTCTATTGGTTTAACTTGGTCGAGGCCGGACCGGTCTGGTCCTGGTCCACTTGTCTTGAATCTTGGCCGAGGTAGGGAAGGGCTTTTGGCTTGTCTCCGACCTCATTTTTAAGGTCGGAAAATGGGGTCGGAACCCGTGGAGGTCGGACGCCGTTCGGCCAAGTCGGTACCGTCGAGGACGCGTTATTTTATCACTTCTGACTGTCTCAGGTCGGTGCCGACCTGTGGTATAAAATGGCTACAACAAGTTTGTCAACAACAATTTAAATATTAAATTAAAACTAAAATTCCTAAATAATATTCAAACAACAATAATTCAACAAATCTTAATAAATTTAAATTCGCCAAAATAAATTCAAAAGTCCATAAACCAACATAACAATTTTTTTTATAAATGTGGATATATTTTTCCATTGTCAGTCGGGTTTTTCTTAAACCAGACACTCTCTCGAGTTGTCTGATATCAGGTACGGTCTATAATCGTGCATGTGTCATCGCACTGTATCGCACAGACCTGCTATCTGTTGAGTTAATTTTTTTTGGATTAAAGATTTATACGTCTAGTAACTTAGCTATAATTTGAATTTGATCCACGGGGAATTACAAATAGGTTCTTAGTGCAATCATTTATTAACCTTTAGTTCCAAGCCTTTTAATAAATACAAATAGGTTCATTTAGTGGGGCCTCCACCTTATTATACCCACCGACTCCATCCCACCCCCTATACCTGCCAATCCGCTTTTCAATGTACCAAAATCCCCAAATCCCAACTTTTCAGCTTTTCAAATTTTTAATATTTGACACTTAAATATTTATTAATATTTTTTTTAATTTAATCAAATGTTCAATTAATACTATTATACGGGGAATTTTTTTAAACAATTTACATACTATTTTAAACAAATATTCCATTTTAATTCTTTTAAACAATTTACAAATATAATATTTATTAATATTTTAAACAAATATTCAATTCTTGTAGTAATTTGAATAGACAGATTCTCTGTTCAATTTTATTGAACAAATATATTTTGAATAACTATTTTCCACAAATATTTTGAATTTAAACAAATATTCCATTTTAATTCTTTTAAACAATTTACAAATATAATATTTATTAATATTTTAAACAAATATTCAATTCTTGTAGTAATTTGAATAGACAGATTCTCTGTTCAATTTTATTGAACAAATATATTTTGAATAACTATTTTCCACAAATATTTTGAATTTAAACAAATATTCCATTTTAATTCTTTTAAACAATTTACAAATATAATATTTATTAATATTTTAAACAAATATTCAATTCTTGTAGTAATTTGAATAGACAGATTCTCTGTTCAATTTTATTGAACAAATATATTTTGAATAACTATTTTCCACAAATATTTTGAACAGCAATTTTCCACAAATATTTCAACATATAATTTGAACAAATAAATTTAATTCTTTATTTAATTATGCAACACGCATATTTCAACCATTACATTTTTAAAATTCAAAAATTTACATATTTGAATTTCAAATTAACAAATTCCTAACTAAAATTACATATTTATGCTTAAAAAAAATGCAAAAAAGTGTGCAAATTTTTTATTGTGCACATCTTCAATTTATGGACTCTCTATTTTCTTCTTCCCCGAGTGAAATCAGTACCTAGCCTGTAGATGATTAGAATGATTAAGTCACCAAATACACAAACATTGTATCACTGCAAAAATCTAATTTAAAGTTCCATAGCATTACTTTCACACATATATCAAAGTTCAACTACTGGGTACTACATTTGGTGTAACAAAACTCCAATAACAGTTTATTCAACAAAAAAAAAAATTGTTTAAGATGAATCCAAATTTCTTTCTATCAAAAACGAACCCAAATATAATTTAATTTGACCCAAAAAAATATATTCCATACATATTGAACCTTTAACATACATACCTAGCAAAATATAGCAAATCTCGGGCGTGAAGTCGCCTCTTCGATCGGATCTCAGAAGTGACGCCGCCCCCCTTGCGGATCGGAGACGTATTCATCGTTCCTTGCAGATCAATGTTGTAGCACTTGCCATTTGAAGACCGCCGCCGCCGCCTTTACAGATCGACGTCGCCGTCAATCGATTCTGGTGTATCTGCATACACACCTCACGAACATTTCATCGAACACCTTGTGAGCTATCTAGATACACGCCACCACTTAAACCCGTTTAAGAGAGGCGGCGCCCCCTTTGGGAGAGAGGGAGGGCCGCGCGCTGCGTGAGAGATGGTTGCGGCGCCGCTGCGTGAGATGTGAGAGGGCGGCGCCGCTGCGTGAGAGAGGGAGGACGGTGCCCCCTTTGGGAGAGAGGGAGAGCGGTGCACTGCGTGAGGGATGGTAGGGCGGCGCCGCTGCGTAGATTCCGGCGGCGATCTTGAGCGGCACCACCGTGTGTGAGAGGGAGGGTGGGAGTGGGAGAGGAAGGGGGAGAGAGAGAGAGGATAGGGAGGAGCAGTATAAATGTGTGGTGGTGTGGGGTGGGTGGATGGGGGATTATAAAAGATGAGTGATGATGACTAAGTGGGTGGGGAGATTTTAAAAGACGGTAAGGATGATTGATGGGGAGAAACACCCTACATTTCACACCCTCGGAATACTGATGCAGCAGAGCTCCATTCTCAAATCTTAACAAATGATCCTGAGGATCAGTCGTTCCGTTATATTCAAAATTCAGAGCTTTAAAGCTCTTAGGCAGTGGATCAGAGAGGATATCCTCCGAAAAGGGGGATCCTCCTGATTTGAATTTCTGTTTTCCTGTTTTCTCATAGTGCTTCTTAACCATTTCCATCTCTCTTTTCAAGGACGCAATCTCACGGTTAGCATTAACAATAGCTGTGGACTCTGCCTCGGCTTCATCTGAATCACACTCATCATACTCAACCAAACCAGAAGTCTGGGCAGTCACTCTCCCGGCTCTGGCAGCCATCTGACCATCTCTGGTGGCTGTCCCACCGGCAGCTGTCCTGCCCTCCCTGGCGGCTGTCCCGCCGGCAGCTGTCCTGCCATTTCTGATTTGCGCGTTGCTCTCTCCCAAGACGTCTCCTGAGAGAGTGGGCAACGCAGTGTTTCCGGGCATATTCCAGGTCCTATGATTTTCGGGCACGCTCCAGGCCCGGGTTCCTGGCACGCCTGGGGTCTTAGCTTCTAGCTCGTTCTGAGCTCTTGCTTTCGACCCGCCAGCGGCCAGTTGTTCCTCACTAACGTGGATGATAGCCTCGGCGCTAGGAGTTGGCTGTTCAGGATTAGCTCCTGTTTCTGGGATCCTGGAAGCCAGAGCACTGTTCACAGCAGTCTGAATGAAGACTCGCAACTGTTCGGCTGTCAGAGTAATCAGAGACACACGGCTCTGAGTTGGGTTCGTACCCATGGTATCATCATCTAAGACCGTGACCACGGGAGCGTTCGTACTCGCCGATGTATCAACAACCCCATCGAATTCTTTTCCCAAATCACAAGAGATGGGATCTGCCATTTCTGAGAGAATAATCATATCAAGTTAATCTCTCGAAAAATAATCAATAATGCATGATTCAATACCTCAAATCATATCAAGTTTCTGAAAAAGACGCAAAGACTGAGAGATGATTCTTTTCTCATCTCTCATCTGTGGAGCTTATTCGTGTCCGTACTTCCGTACCGAATTCGCGGAAAAACACTTTTCATGAGGATTTCAGTTTCCAACCAAATCAAACAAGCATAAACACAAATTTCGAGAAGAGAGAAATGCATCCAAGTAATGAAAATCACATTTCATCATATCTGGCCAAAGAACTTTTGGCTACGTCTTTACCATAAGGGGTAATATTCTAGTTCATCTTCAAACATTCAACAATTTTTTCCAGAAATTCATCAAAGAGGAAATTACTTTTCCACAAATCTAACAATTGATCTACATACATATTTCTTAAAAAATACTTTTCACGTGAGATGAGCATAAATCCAAACCCATATTCGCTAAAACAACATATTCTTACAAATCTGGGCAAAAAACCCGTCATGTTCATCATTTTTCCAGAAATCATCAAGAGAAAACATCAACCAGAAAAGATTCTCAGCACAGATCTATGCATATATTTACCGAAACAGCTAAGAAACAGCCTATTCATGCAAACTCACGTATATTTCTACCATAACCTTCATGCAAAAGACAATAAACAGCAGGATTTTCACAAATCTTGACAGATTATCACAGATTCATAGAAGTTCCATCACTATGAACATATTTTAAAGAGAAACTCAAGAAAATCTCACGTCAAAACTCAAGTTTCCCACAGACGGCGCCAGTTGATGAGGAGTAAATTGTGCTCATCAACAAATATTTGAAGGAATATAGAAAGCGGAGTAGCTAACCTGAGAGAACTCCAAAATAATGTCCAGAAGAGGATGGATGTTGCTCTGGAAGTCAGGATCCAGCTCTCAAACAATGCCCAGCAAGCTCTGACGATGGTCCGAAGAAATCCTGCACAAAACCACGCCGGAGGGAGCTCCGGCGTCGGTCCTCCGACGCTCAAGTCAGCTAAACTTTGTAGACAAGAAAAGCCATGAAAATACAGTAGTGAGAAAAAGTATTTAGAGTGATAATACCTTGGAGAGGGCCAAATGAGGATATTTATACCTTTTACTTCTCTGAGGGGTAGAAGAGTCTTTTATTCAGTGCTGCCCTAGCACTTTTGGGACCACCAGTGCCAGAGGACGCGTGAAATTATGCCAGGTGGCGAATATTCTGATTTGGTAGTACAACTGAAGGCTCTCTCTCAGTTATCTTTTTCTGATGTATGTGGTAGTGGGCAAATTCTGCCATTAGGTTAGGAAAGAGACGTTTTCCAGCTTATCTTCTTCCCCAAGGATGAGCTTATCACAAAACAGAGTTGGATTAAGCAAACTTAACCTACATTTCTTTTAACCAAAAGGATAATTACTCTTAATCAAGTTGATCCTAATCATGCACGCGTTCTCACGTGCAAATCAATCCCCCAAACTAGCTTTCAGAGTTGTTTGGTTCAGTTCTGGTCCAACTCTGGGTCAGAGTTGAGAGAAGTTTCCATTTCTGGATTTATTTCTTTGATATGGGCCGGACATCACAGGCCCAGTACCGAGTAGCAGGGTAGGGTTGCTAACCATTTTCTTTTTTAGTGGGACCCATTTTAGAACTTACTTGTTATTTAGGAATGGAGGAGAACCAAAGTGTATTACAACCCTAAAGAGAGAACCATTTTGTAATAATCTCTTCAAATTAATCCTATCATTTTACCTGGTTACCGCGACATTGGATATTCATTTTTATTCTTCCTTACCTTTTCAACGCCACATAGATAAATTTAATATATTATACTTATGATGTGTAGTTAAAATAAATGGTCTAGGTTTTTAACGGGCGGGTCTCAAGCTGGGTTAACATGGGCGGGTATGGGAAGGAAATAAATCAAAATTAGAAATCATTCATCCTGTTCATCTTCATACCCTGTTCCCATCATCTCTCTGCTCAACTTCGTCCAACTGATTTTCCCGATCTTCAACCGTGATTCCTTGTTCAACGCCGTCTCACCTAATTCTCTGGTCGACGCCATCCCATCGCCTTTGTCGCTGCACCACCAATGCCATCTCACCTTTTACGCGCTGAAATTGTTTCCAGTACTTCAAATTCTCACTGATCCATATCCAAATCCCGAATCCCCACATCAGAAATCCAAATCCCCACAACCAAGGACGGCGGCAGTGTCGAGGAAGAGAGGGCGGTAATGGCATCAAGAGAGAGGGGGAGGGTTCAATTTCATTTTGTGGTTCTTGTTAATCAGATTCGATTATGGTGATGATGGTTTCAAATATGCGTGCTCTGTTTAGTTTCCACTTTCCAACAAACCTTCAATATATGTAAATAATTTTGAGGAAAAATAATGATTTGGGAATTAGGGCTAGTATGAGTTTGAGGGAGAAGAATGATTTGGGATTTGGGGAAAAGGTGTGTGAAGAAGATGAACAATACTTGCTTTTTTTTTTTTTTTTTTTTCAATTTTCCTTTATATATTGAACTACTTAGTTGTGGGAGAAGATTGATTCTTGGAGAAAGAATTTCTTAGATTTGAGACGTATGTAATTTGGGATTTTTGGAGAAAATGAATAGTGTGTGTGATTTCAGATTTTTTTGGAGAAGATGAACAGCGCCAGCGTGTATGATCTGGGATTTTTTTAGAAGATGAACGAACAATGTGATTTGGAACTAAAAGAGATAATTAAATAAGATCCGACCTGAAACCCACCCATCAAAATCCTCAGCCCATTTCTTTTAAGTTCAAACACATAAATATTGAATATATCCACATCGACCAGAAAAATTAAAATTAAAATTAAAATTATCTGACATGTCGATGACCGATTTTGTAACTCCCTATAGCCGATAAAAGGACTGAAATCAAAATATTTTTAAACTTGAAGGACTAAAATCAAAATGGGAAACGCTCGGGACCAAAATCAAACCAGTGACAAGTTGCTGGACTACAAAATTAAAGAAGGATAAATTTGTAAATTAATAATTAAAGATTTTTAAATTATTAAATTTAATATAATATGGAATAATACGACACAATTCGATAGAAATCGATGCAACTTGATAGAAAATTAGATGATTAACTCAACAGGTTGTAGGTCATCAAATTTAAATCATTATCTTTTATCATATTTTAGATCGGATGGTTTATAGAGCATACCTGATACTAGACAACTCGATAGGGTGCCTTGTTGATGGGCGAGCTGAAATATCATCCGGGCGAACAGAATTACCCAAAGTACCACACTTAAAGCGAAATTAAGCCAACAAAACCAGACTGAGATGGAGATGACAAGTGAACAGATCTTGCTCGGCGAGCAATAATTATCAGGCGGACAACTTTAAGCCAAGAGACCACGTGGATCTAAATGATGTCCCGGCGAGCAAATCTAGCACATCGGCGAACAAATTTAATTATAATATCAAGATATCAAAATATTAAGAAGGATGACCAACAAAATCAAGCTAAAGACTCCTCAAGGATAAGTCCAACAGGATGAACAACTCTTGAATATGAGCAAGTCCAGTACAAAAGGATAGAATTTAGTGTAGATAAGGTCAAATGGTCAACATTCCAAGTATCATGCATGCACACTTGGAATGTCAAAGGTTTTGTACACCTCATGCTAGGAAAACTTATATAAATACCTCAATTTTCAGCTAATAAAATAAGCACAAATTAATATACACGTCCAAACTTCGATTATACACCCAAAGCACCTTGATTATTGAACATATGAATTAAATACAAAACCGACTTACGTATTTACTTCCAATCTATCTAATTCTCGTATTCACTAATTACGTTAGATATCAATCACACGTAATTGTTTGATGATCTAATTAGTAAACAAAAACAACCACTAATCCTCACGATTAGATACGATCATCAACAAATTGACGCTAGAAGGAGGGTTCGAACCTCCGATTAAGGATTCAAGTGTGATTAAGCAAGAGCTTCAAGCTCAAAACTTGAAGATTTGAAGAAAGGTGTTCTTGGTGTTCTTCATTTAAGAACCTTTGAAGACTAACACCCACACATTAATTAAAGATGCTTCAGTCTCACGAGACTCAACACTCCCAGCATATGACAAGGGATTCACGTTCGAGGATGTCCCAGGCTGGTAGGCGAGCAGAAACATCTCGACACGAGCAAGAAAACCATCCAACAGCTACAAATCAACCAATGCCACCTGAGCTAGATGCCTTTGTTTGCAATCCTGATGAACTAGCCCGGACAATCGCAATGCTTCAGGCCTTACAAAAATAACAAGCACAGCCTGGCCCATCTCATATCCGAGCAAGGCATAGCCCAATAAAAGCTCGCGAATATGAGAAGGCCAGAGATGAACATCAAAATGAGGCAAACAGTGCCCAAGTTCGTAAGATGAAGGGCAAAGAAAAACAACTCGCCGAAGCTACCAGCCACGGAGAATCAACCCCAAACCAAGTTGTGGGGGTTAGCAAGGGCACCTGCCAAAGTGCACTGAACAGATTAGGTCGCCCTGGTTGGGGAGCAACGGAGATTCATCCCAGAGCTGAAGTAGCTCGCCCGGCCCACATACCAGCTCGCCAATCAGTCCATGAGAGGCTGACTAGGTCAGCTTTTGGCCACTTAGGCCCAGATGGGGAACCCAACCCTAGGAGGCCAGTCCAGGAGGTTCCTATACCAAGCGAGGGATTGCGGCGAACATATGGTCATGCACATCTGTTCGCCGAACAACCTCCAAGTCAAGGGGGATCCCTGGAGGACCTGGTCTCCATGAGGAAAGCAATCGAAAGCATGCAGGGTCAGTTGGACCTGCAGAGAGGTTATGAGAATACTTCCCTTCTATCCTCTCCGTTATCTTCAGTAATCTTAAAAGCTCCCATTCAAAAGAAGATTCAGTTCCCTGCAAGTATATAGTATGAGGGCACGACAGATCCCCGGGTTCATCTGATGAAATATTCCGATTACATGATATCAATGGGGGCAAGTGATGCTACCCAATGCCGAAACTTTCCATTAACCCTGGGGGATCGTGTCCATAAATGGTTCTCGGCTCTGCCGCCGACTTCCATTCATTCGTTTGCCCAGCTAGGCAAAGAGTTTTTGTCCCATTTCTTCACGGTCGGGTCTTATCTATCCCAAAGGCATCGGTTATCCGACTTGAAACAAGCTGATGACGAGTCAGACCGATCGTATTTGGAAAGATTTGACAAGGTTTTGTTGGAAGGGGAGTCTGTTAGCGAAGATACGAAAATTGTGGCTGTCCTAGCTGGTTTGAAGAAAGGCACCGATCTTTGGAAATATGTACATCTCAGATACCCAAAAACTTATGCTGAATTCCGCGACCGAGCAGGAGTCTTTGTCTCAATGCATGAAGCCCTACAGAAAGATTTGGGAGATAAATGAGAACAGAAAGAAAATGTTAAAAAGACCGGTGGTGGAGGTTACCGGGCCCCTAAGAACATGAAAGCATTCAACGAAGGGGCGGAACTGAAAGGTAAGCTGAATCAGGTACTCACCATATCGATCGATGCGGTGTACAATAATTTTTGGGAAAAGGAATTACTTACCCCTCTGAGAAAGATACGTCAAGACGCTAGCAAGTTAAACCAAAATAAGTATTGTGCCTACCATCAGAGCGTGGGACATTTTACAAGTGAATGTCGTGACTTGCTAAAGCAATTGTGGCGATTCTATGAGGAGGGTAAGCTATCCGAATTTGTGAAAAGACAACCCGGAAAGAGAGGCAGGGAAGATGAGTCAGAGGATGACGATGTTGAACAAGCTCCTCGGAAAAATCGCGCTGGGCGACCAATTCCAGCACCAGTAGGAGGTCCAGTTCCAGAAATTCAAATGATGGAGCCTGCAGGACCTGTTGGTGGTTGTTCTGATGGACGACCTCCGATGTCAAATCGGAAGAAGAAAGCTGAGCTACGTGCAGTAGCTCATGTACAAGAAATTGGGGTCAACCCGTCAATTCTTTATACAGCAGCCTCAGACGTGGCAATAAGTTCAATTTTGGTACGAGCAGAAGACAAATTTCACTTTCCCATTTATTATATCTGCCAGGCTCTGCATGAAGCCGAGGTGAAGTATTCACCCATAGAAAAACTAGCATATGCTTTGGTCATGAGTGTGAGAAAGTTAAGACCATACTTTTTCGATCATTAGGTCGAAGTATTAATAACTTTCCCGCTCAGACAAATACTGCATCGACCCGATACATCTGGCCGTCTGTTAAAGTGATCTATAGAGATTAGCCAATTCGGAGTGACCTATGCACCTCGAACAACGATTAAGGGTCAAGCATTAGCCGATTTCATAGTCGAGCTGACTTTTTCCCAAAATCCGACGAGAGGGTTAGATCACCCATGACATCTATATGTAGACGGTTCGTCAACAAATATGGCCTCGGGAGCAGTGGTAGTTCTTATCAGCCCCGATCGACAAGTATTCACTTCGGTAGTCAGATTCAAATTTATGGCCACCAACAACGAAGCTGAGTACGAAGCCCTCATTGCAGGTCTCCACTTATCACTAGCTGTTGGAGCCAGACGACTCCAGATCTTTGGAGATTCTCAACTCATTGTAAGCCAAGTACGAGGTGAATACGAGGGTTATTTCTCACTTGGTATCTATGTTAGATCAAGTATACATTCAACAGGTACCTCGAACGAGCAACACACAAGCTGATGCCCTAGCAAGACTAGCAACAAGTGACGGGCCAGCAGATCTAACAGACATCGTTATCACTAGAAAAATCCAACCTTCAACGGTTGATTATGAAGTAAATCAGGTGGACGAACAGAAAGATGACGATGATTGGAGAACTCCTATAGCCAAATACTTGAAACACGGTGAACTGCCAATCAATCCTTTTGAAGCTGCAAGAATAACAAAACAAGCAGCCAGGTATACCCTGGTAGACGAGCAACTGTACAAAAGAGGTTTTTCAATCCCGCTACTCAAGTGTTTGTCTAGGGGGCAAGGGAGGACTACTTTTGAAGATATACATTCTGGAGCTTGTGGAAATCATGCTGGGGGGCAAGCTTTGGCATACAAAACAGTAAGGCAAGGCTACTATTGGCCAACCTTACGAAAAGATGCAATCCAGGTAGCCAGATCTTGTCACCAATGTCAAATCTTTGCCCCAAACATTCACACACCTGCTCAAGAACTAGTTTCGGTTTTCAGTCCTTGGTCGTTTGCACAGTGAGGGATGTATATTATCGGACCTTTCCCACCGGGAAAGGGGAATGTATGATTCGCCGTCGTAGCTGTGGATTACTATACCAAATGGGCAGAAGCTTTAGTCAAAATAACTCAAGAGAAAATGATTGACTTCATCTGGAAGAACATTGTCTGCCGGTTCGGAATTCCTCAAACACTGGTGACAGACAATGGTCCTCAGTTTGACGGGAAAAAGCTTCGGGATTTCTGCACCAAGTGAGGGATCAGAAAGCACTATTCAACCCCCTATCATCCATAGACAAATGGTCAAGTGGAAGCCATCAACAAGATAATCAAGCATATTCTTAAAATACGGCTAACAGAAAGCAAAGGCAAGTGGTTTACAGAATTGCCAGATGTACTGTGGGCATACAGAGTTTCTCCCAGGTCCAGCACCAGAGAAACACCTTTTGCACTAGCATTTGGAACAGAAGCAGTCATCCCTGTTGAATTGAAGACTAAAACATTAAGAACGACCAACTTTGAAGAAGTGGCGAACAACTCTGCCCTATCAGTCGAGCTAGATTTGCTCGAAGAAAAAAGAATTACTGCTAAACTAAAAAATACAACATACAAGCAAAGAGCAGAGCGTTACTATAATTATCAAGTTAGAGTAAGAGAATTCGAGGCTGGCGACCTCGTCTTGAGGAAAAAGCTCGCTCCACCTCCAGACATATTTGGCCCGACTTGGGAGGGTCCATATAGGGTAACGAACAGGTTACCCAATGGTGCGTATGACATCGAAGATTTAGATGGTAACTCGGCCCAATATTCCTGGCATGCGGCCAACTTGAAGAAGTACTTCCAATAGGCGAGCTACTATGTCACAAGGGCGAGCTAAGGCTGCATATGTGCAAGTAAGATCCAAAAACTTGCCTAATTTTTTGAAAAATCCTGTGAAGTGCTGGTGGTCGAGCAAATCTTGTCTGGTCGAACTGTTTGCGATCAAATACTTGTTCCCTCTTGTATAGTTTATTTTGTAGATAAGTTCAAAGTTAGCTTGATAAAAGTGTATAGTGATCGAGCAACTCTGACTTTAGATGTAAATTATGCCTTTTGATAAGTTGATTGTTTGACAAAATGTATAGGTCGAACAACTTCAACTTAGTTTATTATGGTTTGTGGAATAGGTCATCATTTATACTTGTAATTTTTGAAAGCAAGTTCAATCATAAGTTGTTCGTTCAAAGGAGATTCAAGCTCAAGACACGAATTGGTTATACAATCAAGCCCATCAAAGGTTGTTCGTTTTTTAATGAATATAGCCTAAAGCAAAAGCCCATCAAGTTTCTAAGGCAATAGTTCTAAAGGAACAAAACCCAATTACATTAAGATTGTTAAGTATAAATGCAAATGCAAGAACAATTAATGTAAAAGAAAATAAACAGAGCAAAAGTTGTTTCATTAATAACAAGGCATGATCGCCCAAAAAAGATACAAAATAAACTCCTTAAAGGAGCGAACAACTACAACAAAAGAAAAATATAAGGAAAGACCTATCTAATCCTATCGCCTAAGAACCCTGCCCGGCAGGGGGAGGAATGTTGTCATCCTTGGGGTCTTCAAGAGGTGTCCCAGCCAGAGAAGGATCAATAGGGACCTCCTCAGTAAGCTCGGCGATCAACCCCTCCGCATCAGCTCGCTCTTTGAGAGCTTTCTCACTTTGGTCGACCGGCTCAGTATGCTCGACCTCGGCAGCCTCTTCCTCCTTGTCCTCAGGAGGACTTGTAATTATAACACCCGAGTCGATGAAGTCAAGTTTGACCCCATAATCGGGCAGATCGCCGATTTGGAGAGTTGTACCTGGGGCAGGAGGATTGGATTTGATGAAGTTCGTTAGTTCCTTACCAATCTCCTCGACCATAGGTTGAGCTTTGAACTCGTTTGCGATCCGGATGCTTTCAGTAAAGGTCGTCACGAAGCCGATGATAGAGCCCGTCTCCATCTTAGGAATAAGCTCTTCTGGAGTAATGGAGGTGGCGAGCTGATCCTCAAGGCTAGCAATCTTGGCCGTTTCCTCTGTGGCAAACTTCTCAGCGACCTCTTTCTGCTGCTGACCACAGATGAGTTCGGTGCGCAGCTGTTCGTTCTCAGCCGATTTGAGCTTCAGTTCCTCGGAGACCTTGACATGCAAGTCGAGGGCACGCTGCTCGCTTGTTTGGTGGGCCTTAACCTTATCCTCAAGGTTAGCCACCATCTTTTTGGCCTCCGCTTTGGCCTCGTCCCTCTCCTTGGCAATTCAGCTAACAGTGGCCGCGTGTTGCCGGACATCCCTCTCTAGGTCCTCAACTTGGTCGACCAGCCTTTGAACGACGACCAAGGTGTTGCCCACCTCGATGATACACAGGCGACCATTATCCTGAGGTGCCTGTGTTTTCACGATTTTATTCAACTCCTTTCTCTAGCCTCGAGCAACAGATTCAGAAGCGCGACAGACAAAGGAGTCCGGGATTTCGCGGAACATGGTGGGCACCTTCGAGCAAGTGAACTGGTGCACCACATTTGATCACCCGGGATAATGTTCGGGCTCATACCTACAACAAGTACAAGGAAGGAGTGTTAAAAAAGAAGAAAGAAGAAGTTCATAATGAAGAATCACTTACGCATCATGCCGACCCTTATCCCAGCCAAGATAAGTAGGGTCGGAGACAAGTCCCACTTGTCCTTCAGGAGCAACAGCGACCAATGCTGCTCTGAACGTTGCTCCAGTGAGGGAGTTCACCCCCTTCAAGCTCGGTTGGGCGGGTAGGAGCAGCCCCACTCCTTTGGGCGACTTTTGCTCTTTTGGCCGTCTTCTCAGTGTCGGAGACGGGAATGTCGTCTCCTCGAAGAAGCCTCTTCGATTTAGGAGTTGTAACCTTGGCCGGACTGCTCATCGGGGTGGGTTCCTTCGCCGAGCTGGACCCACCAACTTGCCGGGGATCATCTTTGCCCCCCTTGGCTGCCAAGGCGATCATCTTCGCCAAAGGGTCAGCTTTCTTCCGTCCTTGTTTGGTCAACATTTCCCAAATGTGATGATCTAAAATAAGATAGGAAGGATGGAGGGCAACGGTGACGAGCTGATCTGCAAAGAAGGGAAACAATAAAAGTTAGAAAATGGTATGCAACATAAAAGTGCGAACAGTTCTGTTCACCAGGATCGAAAAAGTTTACCCTCAGGAACTTGGGCTTGGGCCTCAAGGTGGTGAGGATAAGTGGTGAAGCGAGCTACCCTTCTAGTCGATTCGAGACTCAGATGGCTAACTCTATGGTCTTCTGGGCGGCGGAGGGCGATCAGGCTGACGGTGAACAAGAACTGGTCGTCCACACTATCTTTGGCACTTCGTCACTTGAGATTCTTGGGACCGGAAACAAAAGGAAAAAAGATTAAAATTAGTCCTATCACTCTTAATATTGAAAAGCGATAAGACTCACGAATCAAGTCCCTAAACTCCGCCGGAGAGTTAATACGCTCAGGACCGCCATAAGGGCGAGCAGAAGCACACTAGTCCCCACCAATCCAGAACCAGTCGTGCTTCCAATCTCGCACTTTTCTTAGAATGTCCTCCACCAGTCTCAGGTTTGGTCGCGCCTTGAGGTAGTACCAGCCCGTCTCTTCCCCGGTACAGGCAGTTGGTATCATTAGATAGTTGACCTCCTCGACGAACAACTTGTTGGGGTATCCCTTAAGAGTGCACAGAACCATTATCGACATAAGGTTCATCTACCCAACGGGAGTGAGTTGGGTAATGGCCAGATTTGTTCGCTCAAAGAACTTGCCGATCAGTGGATGCAGCGGCAATGTAACCCCGGCATTAAGTGTGGCCAAGTTGATCGCCGTGAGCCCGTGTGGTGGGCGATCAACCCTATCATCGGTGAGAGGGGCGTACATGTGCACGTCGTAAGAAATTTTGTATTCCCTCCTAATCGCGGGCAACTCCTCCTCGGTAATCGCGGACATAATGCAGCTCGCTGCGTACTCGGTAGCTTTAAGTTTTCATCTCCCGCGGGCAGAAACTGTGAAATGGTTGGAGTACTCCCTCTCATACTCGTTCCAGTCGACCTGGCGAGCAACTGCGACCGGTATTTGATGTTCGATGGGATCTGGCATGGGGAATTGAATATTCCTCAGGTACTCACAGGTCAGTTCGTCCAGTTTAGCAGACTGTTGCACCTCAATTTCCTCCTCGTCCTCATGGAGGTTAGAGCTGGTCTCCTCTTCAACTTGGCGAGCCGGATTTGCTCGCGTTACTCTCTCCCCAGATGGGCGATCTCCTGAGCCCACCGAGCGTACAACTGAGGCCGCGTCGGGGTCCGAGTCCAGATTTACCACAAGAATAGGGGTTTCTTCGATCGGACGCTTCTCGGGATGGCGAGGAGGATAGGATCCAGTTTCGGAGTGGGAGGACATTAGAATTCGAATATTTTCTTGAAGGAGAAGTTCGAAAAAGCTTGGAGAGGCTTTAATGGCGGATGCCGGCGGGGGAGATAAAGAAGTGGCGGCGGTGTAAGACTTTGTACGACAGAGTTTAGGTTTTTGGGATAGTTTTAATAACACAATTACAAAATTAAACGGTGAAGAAGAAGAATACGGTGAAATTATTACATTAAATGCTTGAGATTGGAGAAATCGTCGTCGGAAATAAAGGATAATCGCCGAAATTTTTTTGAAACGAGAAAGGAACAGTTTCGCTCTGAGATTGTGATGTGGAAAAGTGAAATTTTGGGAAAAATTTCCTTTTAAAGCATATCAAAAAAGGGGTCCCAGGTGAATAAAGTCGAAAGTGTGGGGGCTATTTTGCAATTAAAGAATGCGTGCGACCTAATTCCGACAAAGTTGGAGGCACGTCGCCTCCAGATCGTGCGTGCATGATGGCGACAATCATTCCGCCCACGTCACACCTCGAGCCGTACCCAGGCTTTGGGATTCCAACCGTCGCCCGTCTAAGTCTGCTCGACCATGATAGTCCGCCCATTTGAGGTAGTTCGCTTCAAGTAAGATCAGCTCGCCTTCATAACTCCGAATAGTTGCCAGCCCATAAGTTGCTCGCTCTGCTTCATCACAACACAATGACTGACAAGGGGGCAATTGTTGATAGGCGAGCTGAAATACCATCCGGGCGAACAGAATTACCCAAAGTACCACACTTAAAGCGAAATTAAGCCAATAAAATCAGGCTGAGATGGAGATGACAAGCGAACAGATCTTGCTCGGCGAACAATAATGATCAGGCGGACAACTTTAAGCCAAAAGACCACGTGGATCTAAATGATGCCCCGACGAATAAATCTAGCATATCGGCGAACAGATTTAATTATAATATCAAGATATCAAAATATCAAGAAGGATGACCAACAAAATCAAGCTAAAGACTCCTCAAGGACAAGTCTAACAGGACGAACAACTCTTGAATACGAGCAAGTCCAGTACAAAAGGATAGAATTTAGTGTAAATAATGTCAAATGGTCAACATTCCAAGTGTCATGCATGCACACTTGGAATGTCAAAGGTTTTGTACACCTCATGCTAGGAAAACTTGTATAAATACCTCAATTTCCAGCTAATAAAATAAATACAGATTAATATACACATCCAAACTTCGATTATACACCCAAAGTACCTCGATTATCGAACATACGAATTAAATACGAAACTGACTTACGTATTTACTTCAAATCCATCTAATTCTTGTATTCACTAATTACGTTAGTGATCAATCACACGTAATTATTTGATTATCTAATTAGTAAACAAAAACAACCACTAATCCTCACGATTAGATATGATCATCAACATGCTTGACATAAGAAAATCCCTTGTCAATTTTGAAAAAAAAAGTATACTAATGTTTAAATACTAACAATAATTTAACATCTACCATTTCTCAACTACGGTTTCACATCAAAATGAAAATTTCAATACCCCAAATCTACGTCCTAATAAAACAATTAACAAATTATTAACCCTCCTACAAACAAAATGAACTTCATAATGAGATTGCTGTAATATAGTTTTACAAAATAAAATATTGTGGGAACAAGTATTACCGTAAACTTATTTGAAGGATATAAATTATTTTATTAACATGTATTAATTTATTTTTATTAAAAAATATTAATTCTGAAGAGTGTTAGTTGACTTTATTAAACAATAATAGTTGAAGTGTATGGATTTTTTCAATAAAAAACTTAACAGTTCTATTAAAAAATATTAATTGCAAACCAATTTTACTACATATAAATTTCACACAACTAGCTCTAAAATGTTGAAGTTGAAAAAAAAAATGTTGAAGTTCTGTACAGTTATATTTTTTTCTTTAACTAAATTTATTCTCACTCTCATTTTAGGGTGGTTCACCAAATTTTTTTTAAAACAAAAAAAATTAATGAGTCTCATAATACCATTAGACCTCATTTAATGTAGTCTTTTGATATCCAAGAGATTTAAAAATTAATAAATTTTTTTTATGGATTTCGAAAGATATGAGTTTACTAAATTTTTTAAATTTATACATTTAAATATTTTATCCAAATAAATGAAGTGAATTTAGGCTGCGAATTTAAAATTTATAGTTCAAATTCCTCCATCTAAAATCTAAATACACCATTATTTTATTTATTTTTAATAAAATGTTACACCCGATATTTACTGCCCGACCAATCGGGTATCGGACATGAACCCACTTACTGTAGTGGGCTCGGATGAGAGTAATCAGCCGCCTGGGCAAGCAGACGGGCGGGGAACTAGAGGCTACCCGACGCGGACCTCCGGGAGCTGCTGGGCAGGGCACTTAAGACCCACAGGCCTGGGTATCAGACGGCCGGCGACGAGCTCCGAGGCAGACGCTCTACCCGCCTGCCCGTAAATGAACCATCAAGGTACTCGCGTCCGGACTCGTCTCCCGGGTACCCGAGTACCCGTCTGCCCGACCCCAGGCTGCGTTGGGGCTAAGTCCCATCATCTCAGGGGAGACAGTGCCACGTGGCGTCTTCTCATTGGCTCGTAGGGGAGGCTGTAGCCACTCATTACCTTCCAGCTAGGAGTAGGGGGGACCCACAGGTCCACCAACCAAACATGGGGAAACCCATCTTGTACACTATAAATAGGACTTTTAATGCCCAAATGTAACACATCTCATTTATTATAAATCTACCCTTGAGAGCTCATTTACTCTCACATTTATTACTTCTCGTTATCATAAATATCGAATCTTACCGGCTAGGAACCAGGCAGCGAGATCCGATATAAATCGCTGTCAACATTTTGGCGCTAGAAGAAGGGTGCCTGATATCGAAGTACACTCGGTTTCGTTCATCCAGACACCTCGAACAAAACCCCATCCGTCCTCATTCCAAATATGACCACTACAAAAGCTACACGAACCCAGCAGCAAGTCGAAGATGTCGGCGAAACCGCCACTCCGGCTCCGGCCACGGCGGAAACCCTCCAGGGCCCTTTCGAGTTCTTGTCGGCAATAAGAACTCCGGAAGACCTCCAGGCTGCGAGGGCCATGATCGAACGCCGCCAGGCCGAGATCGACGCCGCTCCTATCAGCACTCATCGACCCGGAAAGGAGCCAGCCCGGACCAGGGCCACCAACCAGCCGCGGCAGGAGCAAGAGGCGGCCAGGAGGGCCGCCAGTAACCCACGACCTCAGAACCTAAAGAGGCACCTCGACGAGGAGGCCGACTCACAACGGGTTTCTCACCGGCCTGCGGGATCGGTCTTCTCCAGGCTGGGATCCCAGGCTCGGGGAGCTGCCCGACAATGTGAGTCCAACGCCAGCTCCAGGCCTCGGGAGCGAGAACAGGCGCGCTCTCCCAGGCATCACAACGACGCGGCCCCGAGGCCGTCGGTCCATGACCGCTTGGGAGACAACCCTTGTCCCCGTTCTCCCCCCGCGGCCGACAACGCTATGACCGCTATCTTAAAAAAGGTCACGGACCTCGAGGCCAAGCTCGAGAGGCGGGACAGGCAACACCATGTCCCCTACATGCCCAACTCGCCCCTCGCAGACATCCTGGTGCGGGCCCCAGCCCAACCAAAGATCAACGTGGCCGCCGTGGGCCAATATGACGAGGAAATGGATCCCGTCACCCACTTAAGCAAGTATTCTACTTACATGATCTCCATGGGGCCACAGACGCGACCCAGTGCCGGATGTTCCCATTAACCCTCGGTGACCGAGCACACCGTTGGTACTCCTCGCTACCCGCAGGAAAGGTGGTTTTGTTCCACCAGCTGGGGGAGCTGTTCCTGGAACATTTCTCCTCGATGGCGCCACGACTGGCCGGCGCCAATCGCATGGCCAACCTGGCCCAGGGGAAGGATGAGACGGACTGGGCGTACATCGACCGGGTCGATCAAATCATCATGGAAGACGAGCCCGTCGGGGACGAGGTCAAGCTCGTCGGTGTCATAGGCGGGCTCCGCCTAAGAACGAAATTATGGAGGTCCATGAACAAGGACTATCCCAAGTCCTACTCGGAGTTCCGGCAGCGGGCTGGGAAGATCATCTACAACGCCGACATCCTGGCGCAGTGGCTAGGTGAAAGCACGCCGGCGGAGAAAGAGAAGCCCCGCGGCACGCCGACCCGAGGAAGCTTTTCCTATCAGGCCTCCCAACCGTTCAAACCCTTCGACTCCGTCGAAGTGAAGCTGGCCGAAAGATTGTCGGCCACCCCGGAGTACGTCTATGTACAGATCCGGGACAAAAACATGGTGCCCAAGGCACGGCCATGGGTTCACAAACCAGGGGTACAGATCAACCCCAACAAATATTGCCACTACCACCAGACCGCCGGGCACAACACAAGCGAGTGCCGCGACCTCCTGAAACAACTCTGGCGGTTCTTCGAGGAGGGAAAGCTGGAGGAGTTCGTAAAAAGACCGGCGGCCAGGCCGGAAGCTCAAGCCGCTGCCCGCCCCGTAGAGCCGAATCGGGAGGCGGCCCTCATATGCCCGCCGATGCCAGAAAATCAAGCCCGCCGCGCCGTCAACATGCTCTCCCCGGTGGGAGGTTTCGCACCCGCCACCTCGCTCTCCAACCGCAGATAGAAGAGCGAGCTGCGAGCGATGGACAATGTCCACCAAATCACCATGCCGGTCAACATGACGGCAAAGGAGTCAGACCTCCTCGGCTTCAGGGAGGAGGATCGCACAGGGGTCATCTACCAGAACCACGACGCCCTGGTCGTATCGGTCAACATCATGGGCTTCACTGTCCACCGCATGCTCATCGACAATGGAGCATACTGCAACATCCTCTTCAAGACCGCATTTGACCAGCTAGACAGCTCCTTCGAGAAGTACATGGAGCCATGCGACCAGGTCATCAAGGGATTCGGCGACGCCACTGTGAAACCTTACGGGATAGTTAGGCTAGCCGTAGAATTAGTTTCTAGTATAGACGCTGAGGTTAAGGCTTCGAAACAGCTCGACTTTATTATTATCGACCAGCCGTCAACCTATAACGGGTTTCTCGGCAGGCCGTTCGAGCACGAGTTTGAAGCCGCCGCCTCAGCATTCTATTATTGTATCAAATTCCCAACCCACTCCGGAAAGGTTGGGACTCTTAAGGGTAATCAGAAAATGGCACGCGGATGTTTGGCGTATATCGATGTTATTTCAAATTCTGCAAATCTAGATTATATCTGCACAATCGGGGAGGGAGACATGGAAATAGACGAAGAAATCCCACCCACTGCCCGCCCAATGGAAGAAGATTCACAAAATTTTGGAGACATCCAAGTCGACCTAGAGCCAAGGCTCGGGTACGAACCCATGGAAATCGACAACACCCTAACAGGGCAGATCGACGATCCACGCTACGGCGAGCGGGGAGCCAGTCCGATCGAAAAATTGATTTCGGTCACAATGAAGAATCGACCGGAAGTAAGTGTTCAACTCGGTTCATCGATGTCCGACGAGATGCGGGCAACGATGACCGCATTTTTAGAAGAGAATTTAGATGTGTTCGCATGGTCCCACGAGGATATGGTCGGGATCGATCCAGCCGTATGTTCACACCAATTGCACATTGATCCATCCCGCAAGCCAATCTCACAGAAGAGAAGAAAATTCGGCCCAGACAAATACGCGGTCATTGCCACTGAAGTCAAAAAGCTGCTCGATAACAAGCTCATCGGGATGGTCGACCCCGACGACAAGCCCCAATGGGTATCCAACGCTGTCCTCGTCAAGAAGAGCAACAACACCTGGCGGCTGTGCATCGATTTCACGGACCTAAACAAAGCTTGCCCAAAAGATCACTTCCCGATGCCACACATCGACCATCTGGTGGACAGCACGGCCGGGCACGAGATGCTCACTTTCATGGATGCATTTGCCGGCTACCACCAGATCCCGATGGCCGCGGACGACCAGAAACACACCACTTTCCTCACCGAGAAAAACATGTACTTATGGAAGCGGATGTCATTCGGGCTCATGAACGCAGGGGCAACCTACCAAAGGCTGGTCAACCACATGTTTCACGACCAAATCGGGACGACCATGGAGGTATACATCGACGACATCGTCTTCAAGAGCGAGAAGAAAGAAGATCACCTCACTCACTTAGCCGAAACGTTCGAAATCTTGAGGAAGTATCGGATGAGGCTCAACCCGAAAAAGTGCAGTTTCGGCGTCGAGTCGGGCAAATTCTTGGGGCACATGGTTAGCCACCGAGGAATCGAGGTAAACTCGACCAAAGTACAGACGATCCTCGATATGAGCCCTCCCCGCACGGTGAAGGAGGTGCAGAGGTTGACGGGCAGCCTGGCCGCTCTCAGCCGTTTCATCTCCCGCATGGGGGACCGATGCAAACCGTTGTTCGACAGCATGCGGAAGGGGAAACTAAACTGGACACCCCAGAGCCAACTCGCCTTCGATAACTTGAAAGCATATCTGTCAAACGCCCAGGTGCTGGCCAAGCCCGTCCCCGGCGAGAAGCTTTTCCTATACTTGGCGGCCTCAGACTCAACTCTCAGCGCCGTGCTAGTGCGGGATGAGGGGCAGGCACATCTGCCAATCTACTATATCAGTCAGACACTCCACGATGCCGAGCTACGGTACCCACCCCTAGAAAAATTAGCTTACGCTCTAGTAATGAGTGTGCGCAAGTTACGCCCATACTTTTTCGATCACCAAGTAGAGGTACTAACCACAATGCCACTTCGCCAAGTACTACATCGACCAGACACGGCGGTCAGGTGCCTCAAGTGGGCAGTTAAAATCGGGCAATTCGGAGTCACATACGCTCCCCGAACATCCATCAAAGGCCAAGCCATGGCCGACTTCATTGTCGAGCTCACTTACCCGGAGGCGATGTCCAAGATCGAGCAGCCTCCGTGGAAAATGTACGTAGACGGATCCTCCACGACTATGCGGGCGGGCGCGGGAATTGTCATTTTCAGCCCGTCCGGCCAGTCGTTCATGACAGCCATCAGGTTCGGTTTCCACGCGACCAACAATGAGGCCGAGTACGAAGCATTGATCAACGGCCTGGAAATGGCCATGGCCATGGGAGTGAAGAGGCTCCAAGTCTACAGCGACTCACAGCTAGTCACATGCCAAATCTCAGGAGAATACGAGGCACGCAACGACAGGATGTTGGCCTACCAGGGATTAGCCAAGAACCTTCTCGAAAAATTCGATCAAGTCCACATAGAGGTGGTACCCCGACTCGACAATACTCAAGCAGACGCCCTCGCCCGTCTCGCAACATCCGAGGGGGCAGCCGACATGTTGCAAATCACGGTCACTTACCTGACCGCTCCCTCGAGCTCGAACCAGCGGGTGGCCAATTTGGGGCAGGAGGAGGACAGCTGGATGACTCCCATCCTGAGGTACCTCCGCGACGGCCAACTCCTAGTCGATCGGGTAGCGGCAAGACAGTTGCAGCTTCGGGCGGCCCGATACACGATCATCGGGGACCAGTTATACAAGCGAGGCTTCACCCTACCCCTCCTAAAATGCATAACGCCGGGGCAGGGAAGGAAGATCTTGGTAGAAGTACACGAAGGACGCTGCGGGAACCACGCCGGCGGTCAGGAGCTCGCCCAGAAGGTTATCCGACAGGGATATTTCTGGCCTACTCTAAAGAAAGACGCGATCAACTATGCGCGGGCATGCCACACGTGTCAAGTCTATTCGCCAGCAATCCACCAGGCTCCAACCGAGCTCACCTCAATCCTGAGTTCATGGCCGTTCGCAAAGTAGGGGATCGATCTCATTGGTCCTTTGCCTACGGCCCCGGGCAGCGTCAAGTACGCAATTGTCGCCGTGGATTACTTCACCAAATGGGCGGAGGCGGAATCACTGAAAACGATCGACCAGGAGCATGTTATCAGGTTCATCTGGCGCAACATAATCTGTCGATTCAGCCTCCCACAGATAATCATTTCGGACTACGGGAAACAATTCGACGGGTTGGAGATGGAAAGATTCTGCCAGAAGCACAAGATCGAGAGGCTGTTCTCGTCACCCTACCACCCCCAGTCGAACGGGCAGGTCGAGGCAGTAAACAAGATAATCAAACACACGCTGAAGGCAAGGTTGGAGGAGAGCAAGGGAACATGGGTGTTGGGATATATTTTAGTTTTGATGATTTTCCAAAACAACATGTAATAGGTTTGAAAGCAGTCAGGATAGTATCTTTTATTTCAGGTCAAGCTAGGTTAGCTCCTAGAGAATAGGCTGTCAGTTGAGAAGAACTCAGTTGAGGGAACACTCAGTTGAGGGGGAACTCAGCGAGGGGGAACTCAGCCACACAGCTTGAGGATATCAAGATGACACCAAGAAGAACTGACTGAAGCCATGCTTGTAACCTGAACCAGAAGAGAAGCTTGAAGGATGTCCCACTGAGTGTAAACCAGACTGATCTAAGCTAAGTCAGGTGGACCACTCAGTGAAGAGCATGATCAGGAGGATCAGTGTTGTACCAAGTAGGCCCTGAAGGAGTCAGGCTACTGTGGTCAGGGAACTTTGTCATTCAGCCTTATGACAAAGTTCTTGGAATAATCTTCAAACAGTCTCTGAAGGACAACTACACTGAAGACGTTCAGTCCACTGAAGATCATCAGTCAGTGAAGGAGGAAGCTACCTAAAGTCAGTGGGTCTTGGTCAACCCACTGAGTCAAAGATCCGTGAATCCAGGCCACGTGGACCAATCAGCACGAGGCAGCAACTCTGACACTGACAAAGGCCGTATTCCAAGAAAAGTGGTTGAAACCATTTAATGTTGGATTCAAATGTATCTTCCCTCCAACGGATACATTTGAATCCCCATTATAAATACAAGCTCATAGCTGCGTATTCAAGTGTGTTGAAGTATTGTATTGTGTGTGAAGAAAGAAAAATCAACACCTACAAGCTATAAGAGTGTGTGAGTTGTTAGGGAGTCATAAGGAAGTGTGCTCACACCCACGACACTGACCTTTAAGGTTATCACTGATATTCATTGAGTGTCAAGCTTGTAACTCTTAGCTTAGAGAGGTTTTCCTAATCTTAGCTTTAAGGCTAACACATTGTAAAGGAAAACCTCACCTAGTTGGAGAAAACCAAACCAAACTAAACCCTTTCAGAAGATTGTTAGGTTTGTAGTGAGGTGAGGAGAGACAGCCCAGGGAGTGGCGTGAGTCCAGTTGTAAGTGCACCTTGGCACGTTAAAAACAAGAATCCCATGTAGTGGATTTCCTGTTAAATCAGGCCGTGGATGTAAGAGCTTGAGTCTCTGAACCACGTTAAACTGAGCGTACTTATCTTTAAAAGTATTTACCAAAGTATTGTGAAAGTCAGCTCACTGAGCTTTGTTAAGAAAACTTTGGTTAAGAAATCAGGTCAGTGAGATTCCTCTCACTGACCAGATCAGGCAACGCACTCGAGAGTTCAGTTTCTCGAGTCACTGCCTTGTTCAGAGCCTGAGCTTTCAAGTCTCATCACTGACTTGATAGCTCTGACTCTCAGCAACGCAGTGACTTGAGTATTCCTTCACTGAACTCTTTCAGAGCGCAACGCAAGGTTTAAAAAAAAAATTTATCTCCTGAATTCCCATTTGCCCTTCGAAAACGGGACCATCAACATGGGCAAGCAAGCTACCCGAAGTGTTATGGTCATACAGAACAACCTGTCGCACAGCAACCGGGGAGACTCCTTCCGCTCTAGCCTTCGGAACAGAGGCAGTTATCCCGGCCGAGGTCATCATCCCAAGCCTCCGCACCTCTCAACCCGTGGGAACCGAGAACGACCAAGCCATGCTAAACGAGTTGGACCTGCTGGAGGAGAGAAGGCTGTCCGCCGAGCAAAGAAACATAGCTTACAAACGCAGGGCTGAAAAGTACTTCAACTCAAAAATCAAAATCAGAGAGTTCGAAGCCGGGGACCTGGTGCTTCGGCGGACGGTCGGGCAACCCAAGGGGGCATTTGGCCCAAATTGGGAGGGACCCCTAAAGATCTCCAGGCGCCTAGCCAACGGAGCCTACGAGCTAGAAAGCCTTGAGGGCAACCCGGCCCAATACCCTTGGAACGCCTCCCTACTTAAAAAATACTATCAGTGACGGCGAAATAGACTAGCCCGCATCATTATGACGAGCGACCTCAATGTAATCGCTCGCCGAGCGCAAAAGTTGTAATCAATATAAGCGATTGTTAATTCAATCCAATCTTCGTGAAGTCGCTGCCCGTCAATCGGCTAAAGCACTTCACTAATTAATCTGTTGGTTAATTCTATAAGCGGTTGTTAATTCAATCCCATCTCCGTGAAGTCGCTGCCCGTCAATCGGCTAAAGCACTTCACTAATTAATCTGTTGGTTAATTCTATAAGCGGTTGTTAATTCAATCCCATCTCCGTGAAGTCGCTGCCCGTCAATCGGCTAAAGCACTTCACTAATTAATCTGTTGGTTAATTCTATAAGTGGTTGTTAATTCAATCCCATCTCCGTGAAGTCGTTGCCCATCAATCGGCTAAAACACTTCACTAATTAATCTGTTGGTTAATTCTATAAGCGGTTGTTAATTCAATCCCATCTCCGTGAAGTCGCTGCCCGTCAATCGGCTAAAGCACTTCACTAATTAATCTGTTGGTTAATTCTATAAGCGGTTGTTAATTCAATCCCATCTCCGTGAAGTCGCTGCCCGTTAATCGGTCAAAGCACTTCACTAATTAATCTGTTGGTTAATTCTTTAAGCGATTGTTAATTCAATCACATCTCCGTGAAGTCGCTGCCCGTATATCGGCTAAAGCACTTCACTCTTTTCATCAAGGTTCAATTCTCATGGTTAATTTGAATATCAAACCAAGATTCAAGAAAACAAGAATGAAAAACGACGACAAAAGAGGAAGACAGTTTCATTAAAAAAGATTCAGAAAAAAAGATACAACGGCCAGCGGCCAACAAACTTAACAAAACGAGAGAAGAAAAAAGGAGAGTTCACGGGGCCGCCTCGTCCACCACTCCCGGGTCCTCGTTCGCCTCCTCGTCGGCTAACGGATAGATGAAGGTCCCCGGGTCGCCAAGGAACGACAGATCCATCCCGCGATCGGCCAAATCTTTTAAAGTGATATCATAATCTGCCGAGGGGGAATTGGACTCGACGTAGCTCCTCAAATCTTCCAGGGGCCTGGAGCAGTCGGCCTCAGGGTTGCGGCGGAGCAGGGAGCGAATCGAGTCGGCGTATGCGTTTATATAGATCATGGAGCCCGCCGACTCGTGGTCACATTCCAGGCGGGTTCGCTCGGCGGCCAGGCGCTCGTCGGCCTCCGCGGCAAGGGCCTCATGCGCCCTTCGAACCTCCTCGGCCGTCTTCGCCTCGGCTTCAGCGCGCGCCTTTCTCTCCTCCTCGCAAGCGTCCTCCAGCTCTGCCCGACTTGCGCGGGCGGCCTCCAACTCCTCTCGGAGCTTCTTGGTCTCCTCTTCCAGACGAGCAGCCTCGTCTCTCTTCGTCTGGAAGGCTACCTTGTAAGAGGAGGCAGTCCGCATCTCCCGCTCGAACTCCAGCATGATGCCCTCCATGGCAATAGCGTTGCGGGAAGCGAGCGAGACGGTCCGCGTGGCCTTTTGGCAGGGGAGGGTCCAGGACCGGGGCAGGTTCAGAACGGCGCGACGAAGGTCCTCCGGCCAAGACTCCGGCACCGCCTCCGAGTACGGAGGGTCCTGCGAGCGCAGGAATTGAAGGACCTCGGGCGGGGGCAGGAGATCAGGCCTACAAAACGGCGGAAAGAAAAGTTAGGTTAAGTTTCTTAAACTGCAAAAGTGGCCAGAAAACTTGGAAAAAGAAACGACGCGGGAAAAACACTTACGTGAGGTGGTTGCCCCAGCCTAGAAAGGAGAAATCGCTCCGATCGCGAGAGGCGGAGGCCGAGCCTCCAATGGTCGCCTCGACGGTACCGGCTACCAGCCCGCCGCTGACCGGATCCATGTCCAAGGTCACCATAGCCGGGTCAACCGAGGTTTGACCCTCCACCCGAGCCTGTTTCGTTGGCCGTTGGCCGTCCATCGGGGAGGAGGTAGCCGGGGGCGCCGGGGTCGACGGTTGACTGCGGATCACCACCCCAGTGGCGCGGACAGCTCCCCGCTTCGCCAGCTTCGCCGTAGCACTCTTTTTGGGAGCCATATCGACGGTCTCCTCGGAAGATTCGACGTTCACGACGGGTATGGCCGCCTGACCGGCTTCGGGTACTGCCCTCGGGGAGGCTGCCGGGGAAGTAGACTGTGTGGAGGATTCGGCCGGGAAGCGCTGCGCTGCAAGAGGAGTGACGTGTTAGAAATTGAGAAGCAA
The DNA here is from genome assembly GCA_947034835.1 of Ballota nigra. Classification (NCBI taxonomy): domain Eukaryota; kingdom Viridiplantae; phylum Streptophyta; class Magnoliopsida; order Lamiales; family Lamiaceae; genus Ballota; species Ballota nigra. Next base: position 29,547,387 of record OX344730.1, read on the forward strand.
GAACAAGCGTAAAAAAGAATCGGGCGGGAAGAGTCTTACCACCAAAATCCAAATGGCGCGGGAAGGTTTGGAGCCCGGACAGCCTGCGGTTGTCGTTGCTGTTGAGAAGGTCGATGTCGCGATTATCCAAGCTCTCAGACCTCACCAAGGCAAGTGCCTGCCTGAAATCGTCGGTCAAGTCGGCCTGGTTCGGGACCGCGCAGCCTGCACAGTGAAAGAAAAATTAGATCAGTACTAAGGGATGAGTAAGAAATTTAGTATTTACCTCGGCGGTTGCGATCCCGATACTCCCGGGGAACCGGGATGATGTGCCCGTCAACACCAATGCTCTCCCAAGCGCCGCCGACCCACCACCACTTTTCTTGCCAGTGCGTCATCTTCGACGAGATGCCGAAGACAATGGCGTCGCCACCCCGGGGCTTCACGGAGTAATACCCGTGGTTCATCCGGCCAACCGAGGCCACGGTGTAGTACAAATAGTTGATCTCGGACGGAGTAGGCATGCGGTGTAGCCCGCGACGACCGAGAGCAACCATTGCCCCCAGAATGTAGCTCCACCCGTTTGGAGTGATCTGGGTGATCGATAAGTTCCATGCAGTGAGCAGTTTAGAAATGGCTGGGTGAAGCGGGAAGCGGAGCCCGGCATGGAGTGTATCCGAGTTGATGGCAATGAGGCCCTCCGGAGGTTGGTCAGCCCGTTCGTTCTCCCGGGGGGCATAGAAGAAGACGTCAGAGGGCGCCTGGAAAGTCCAGTAGAGCTCCTTTAGGTCGACATCCGGAGGCAGGCAGCTGGGCGGCGAGACGCCCCAAATTCGGTGTCCTGGGCCTCGAGGTATGCGCGGGTAGAGCGCCTCCGCACAAACCGGCTCATATACTTCGAGTACTCGAACCCGATTAACCGGCTGTCCGCATAGTCAATATGGTCGGGCACAGCTTCCTGCTCGAACAAAAAATCCTCGGCCCTGGGCGGGTAGGATGAGACCGGGGAAACGCTTAGAGCCTCCCCCTCTTGTTGGGGGCTCATCCCCTCCAAATCTTCGGTGAAGGCATCCACATCCGTGGAGTTGCCCTCGCCCTCTCTGGAGGCGGCAGCGCGGGACGTTCCCTCCCCGGCCGGGTGGAGAGGCCTCTCGGTGTCGGCGGCGGCGCGGCGGCATAAGTGAAAGGCATCGGCGGCCCCAATGCTTTCAGCGGAGTCACTCATGGCGAGAGGAGAGTAGGAAGAAAAAAGTATGAAGAGGGAAAACAAGAAATTACCTTGGGACTCGAAAAAGATCGCCGGATTCTGGGAAACTCGCCGGAAAACTTGAATTTTCCTAAGGGGGGCACGAGATTGCAAGAAAGCGAAAATGAGAAAATGGGCTGAGAGCCCCTATTTATAGAGGAAATAGGAGGGACTAAATTGCAAAAAACGGGGTCAAAAGTGGAATAAAGCGAAACTCAGGGGGGCGCGTGGGGGCCACGCGCGCAACGGTTGGGAGGCAGGTTCGGCGGACGTGACTGACTTGAAGCGATGATACTAGCTTTTACTAGTAGCTTCCCCGCAAGAGTACGGGTTCATTGTAGTATGGGCAAGTATAGGGACCAAGTAGTATCGAACCCAAGGGAAAGTGTATATGCGAATAGATCCCTGAAGATCTACGCGTTGTAATTAATATGAGTGTATTGTTTTTGGATTTTTTTGAAAGAGTAATTAAACTAAACTGAAATTATCCTACGAATGCAAAAGGAAAATTAAACGAAATATTAAAAGGTGTGTTTTCAAATATGAGATGGTGATGCTTAAGATAAGAATCCCTACGTATACTAACGGAGCAGGTACATAATCAAAATAACTGTGACACACAAGAATTAACCTAAGTCTAAGAATGCAATGTGAAAGCTCAAGATTCTAAACCCTAATACTTTACCCTAACACTCGACTTCACGAATCTACTAACGAGTTACTAGATTGTGCTTAATTAATGAGACCCTAATTTAACTAAGGTGATGCGGTCGTCCTCCTTCGCTAAACCGGTAAATGAATTAACCCTTCCTAAACTCTCTCGTTAAGTCTACTCGTTGTTAAAGAGTGATACGGTCGTCCTCTCACTAACACCTTTCGAACGAAATTCAAGAGCGAAGTCTAGATTAATTTTAAGAATTCACTAACCAAGAGAATTAAAACCTAACGTCACAAGTTACTCTAATTACATACCCACAACCTACTTCTACGAGTTCATCCTACCCTAAGCATGCAAGGGTTTTAGCTAGACATAGATTTAACGTAAACAATAACAATTAGACAAGTTACGAACATGAACATGGTAATTAAAACGAAGAAAAGATCGAACATAAACTGGGGTTTTAAGATATAAAAGAATACTGAAATTAATTGACAAAACGAGGTCTCAACGTATTCAAGAACAAAAGATATTAAGAAACGAAACTAAAACGTGAAATCGTAATGTGAATTCGTAAGCAAAAACCTCAAAAACGTAAAATTAAACTTGCTCGTCTCTTCTCGTCCTTCTCTCTCTAAAAATTATGTATAAAAGTGATGTGTTGCGTTCCGAGATCCTTCAAAACGTGTTTGGAAGAGATATATATAGTCAACGGGCCGATTCGTGAACTCGTGGGCCGAAAAATGTAAGTTGGAGAAAATGCCTTGGAAGCGCTCGAGCAGACCCGCTCGAGCGGGTCGCTCGAGCTATGGTGGTCGAACGGATCAGGTGCTCGAGCGGGGCGCTCGAGCTCTTTTGGTCGAGCAGTTCTGGTGCTCGAGCGGGGCGCTCGAGCTACCTCCCTCGAGCGGCCCAAACGTTCTGTATGTTTTTAGGCGCTCGATCTACTTCACTCGAGCGGGGCGCTCGAGTGACGATGCTCGAATGGGTCTTCCTTCCTTTGCAACTAACACTTTTCTTCACACGTACTAATACCATCGTATTTCTTCGATATCTTCTCATCCGGGCATCCGTTTGAGTCGATTCAAAGTCCTACGAACTCCGTTTTTCATCCTAGATTCACCCATGAGTATCAAAGAGACAAATTCATCAATGTATAGAAATAGTACTCATTTGGCTCTAAAAACTCAATAAGTTCGACCAAAACAATGGCGTTTCTAGCTACGAATCATGACAATTTCACGCCTAATCAACCCCCCCAAACTTACCATATTGCTTGTTCCCAAGCAATGAAATAATAAGTCAAGTGAAATTGTTAGGGATGAGTAAAAAAAATCAATCATGCAAGCTAATGACCTCAAGCTTCAAAAGTCAATCACCCGTATACTCACTCACTTTCTTTTATCATACTCATGCAACAATAACAAGAAACACCAAGATCAAGCATGGATGTGCACTCAACGATGTGTTTCGCTCCCTCACAAGTGTATAACAATGATCAAGGGACTCACTCAAACAATCAATCACACAAATTGGCAGCCATAGGCTTGTAAGTGCTCTTAACTTCGACCGTACTCTAGAAATCAATGCCGAATCAAAAAGGACTTTTCTCAAGGTTGTAATGTAGGCTCTTTGGACAGGTGGGATAACAATATGGGTAAGTGACTTAAGTGAATGGAGAATAGAAAGTCAAACTTTGGCACTTCGAGATTAGGAACAGACTACTTCAAACATATTCAATCAACACTCTTTAAATTCCACTTTTCTCAACACTTCAATTTTTTTTCTAACTCTTTTCACTTTTTTTTTTCAATCACTTCACTTTTTTTTTCTTTTTCGCACAAACACATGAGCTCAATTTTTCTTTTGCTCATTTTCATTTTTTTCTTTCCCACAACTCATATCTCATTCACACCCTTATTTTATCACCACTCAACCATCATAATTCCTTTTCTCAAATCAATTCACTCCCTTCACATTTCACACTTTTCCTATTCTCCACTCAAATTGGGACAAAAGGCTTAGGAACTTGGAATAGTGTTTAAATGTGCTAGCAAATAAAATAAGCTTTAGGCTCAAAGGGGCTAACAAGGGATACATGTCATTGGTAAGGAAATTTTGGCTAAGTGACTCAATAAAAACAAAGATGGCCTAAGATCACATTCGGCATATCAAACTAGACACAATCAAGAAGCAAGAGCACATGCAAGTTCTAGCATCCTCTAAGGTGACGATCCACTCACAAACGAAGAGATCAATTCATGCATCAAAATCTCATAAGGCTCAAATCTCACGGCTTTCACATCCATGCTAGTCTAGTGCATTCTCACAATCATCACACAAGCACTCAGAAGAAAAATTTGTAAGCATACAAGTTCTTTCTCAAATCAGCTCAAACTCAAACACTCACACAAAAGAATTTCTAACTCACCCTTACAACTCACTCTACTCATCAAATCATACTCAAAGATAGCAATCAACAAGCATAAGATGATTGATAGGCATGAAATACGCAATAGCGAGTCAACTCAAAATCACCCCAAGGAGTATCTCAACAAACCACTAATCAATCAAACTCAACTCAAAGATAAGGGCGTGCATGCATGTGCAATGTAACAAGAAACATAAAAAAACTCCACCCCCCTAAACTTCGACCTTGCTAGAGGTCTACGTTTGGGGTTGTGGGTTACCTCAACCAAGCAATTCAGTTTCTCTCAATAGCTTTGCGCACTCCCTTGTCTCAAGTTGGTTCCTTCAATCTCCACTTCTTTGGAACTCCATGCTACATTTACTCCTTTAGAGACAAGCCTACAAGCAACTCACTCAAATACGAGGTTAAACCTACGACTCAAAATAACTCCCTAATAACTAAAAAAAAACTCAAAGCAAATAAAAAAAAATAATGGGTTGCCTCCCATTCAGCGCTATTTTTAAGGTCCTCATGCCAGACCAAGCTCAAAGGAGCTTATGGGACATCATACTCAAATTTATCTCCCTTACTCTCATAAGAGTGGTGGTTGCATTCTTTTCCTTGATGCCCCTCCATCATGAGCTCTTTTGCTTTCTTCTCATCCCCAAGTGTTATGGGTCTCAACTCCTTCTCACCTTTATCTGGAGGAGTCTTACCAAACAGTTTCTTGAATTTGGACTTTTTTTTCTTAACTCCTCATTTTCCTTCCAACTGGGTTACATCCACACTTTTCACCTCTTCATCCTTCAACTTCTTCACTTTATCCCTATCAAAATAAGTCAGATCATAATGCTCTTGGGTTAAATAATCAAGTGAAGGACTAACAAAATCGTGAATATGAGAAGGTTTAGGGATAGAAGGTGTGTCTTCAACACGAGGATCAATTGCATCCATGCAATACAAGCTCTCATCCTCCCTCGGGTGCTTCATGGCTTCATATAGGGAGATCTTCACTTCTTGATCATCAACCTTCAATGTAATCTTCCCATTTGCCACGTCTAGCACCATCCCCGCCGTAGCTAAGAATGGTCTTCCCAAGATCAGGGGCACGTGCTCATCTTCCTCCATCTCTAGAACTACAAAGTCAGCTGGAAAAATGTGATCTCCAACTCTCACTAGGACGTCTTCAACCACACCTTGAGGTCGAGTAATAGACCGATCGGCAAGTTGAAGCGTCATCATTGTGGGTTGAAGTTCACCACCTTCCAACTTCTTGAAAAGCGACAACGACATCAAATTAATGCTCGCTCCGAGGTCGCACAACGCTCCTTTCTTGATCCCGTTCCCAATGTCACATAGGATCGTGAAGCTCCCGGGATCCTTCAGCTTCGGTGGAAGCGCCTTGTGCACTAATGCACTCACCTCGTGGTTCAGCTGCACCAACTTCGGCTCATCCACTCGCCGTCTTTTTGCGATCAAGTCCTTCAGAAACTTTGCATAATGCGGCATCTGTTCCAAAGCATCATAAAAAGGAATATTAATATGCAATTGTTTAAAAACATCAAGGAACTTAGCGAATTTCTCATCAAGCGTTTTCTTCATAAAGCGTTGTGGATACGGGACGAGTATCACAGATTTGGGTACCCCCCATTCATCTCTTTCTGTTTCTTTCACTTTATCCTTTGCTTCCTTTGCCTTTTTCCACTTAGGAACTCTCTCAATCTCCTCACTTTTCTTGCCCTTCTGGGACTCATCCATATCTTTATGCTTCTCAATCCCTTCACTTTCAATCCCCTTCTCAACAGTAACACCTCCATCTTTCTTGTGTTCTCTTTTCCCCATCTCAGCTTGAGGCGTCTCAGAATCAGCAGGCATCTGAGGACCTTCATAGTTGGTTCCACTTCTAAGCTGGATCACCTTGCAATGCTCTTTGGGATTACCCTCAGGCATGGAAGGATATTTTCCCGGCTCTCTATTCACCATCTTTGCAATCTGGCTCATTTGGAACTCTATAGAAGTGAACCTTCGATTGTTCTCTTGTTGAGTTCTAGTCCACTCAACGTTCATCTTCTGGAGCTCTTGATCACGTTGATCACCCTTCTTATGCAACTCCTTCACATCGTACTCTAAGGATGACAATCTCTTACTTCCTTCCTCCACCTTCTGTAGGATCGCTCTCAACATCTCCTCAGTAGATGCACCGCTTTCTCCACCCGGAGGCTTTGAACCTGGGTCAACACCCGGAGGAACTGTAATACCAGCTTTTGGGTTAGCATAAGAAAAATTCTCATTTTTCCTCCATGTGTTTTGAGGAGGCTGCTGGCCTCCTTGAACTCCTTGTGTGTTCCTCCATTGATTTTGAGGTGGCTGAGGGCCTGGAGGTACAAATGGCTGACCATAAGAAGGTCTTCCAAACTGATTTCCACCTTGGTAGCCATTCTGATTGTAATACGGACCTCCCATGTAATTGGCTACCTCTTGCTGTCCACTTGGTTGGTCTACTCTCTCATTCTCTACTGCATGCTCTCCAACCAAATTCTTCCCCAACTCGAGGTTGTTGATCTTCTCCATCATGGCCTTCAATAGCCTTCTCGTTCCTTCACCTTCTTCAACCTGATGCACTCTCTGGAAGTCTGCATCTCTATTCCAAGCCCCGGCATTCGTGACAATGTTGTCCACGATCTCTCTAAACCTCTCTATGCCTTGATTGAGGAATGCTCCGCCCGCACAGACGTCTAAATGATCTTGCCCCGCCTTGTTGGCACCACTGTAGAAGAATGCCATAATATCCTCCTCATTGTACCCGTGCTGCGGGCACTCTATCAGCATGTTTGAGTATCTCTCCCACGCTTGACGTAGGTCCTCTCCTTGCTTCTGGCGGAAGGAAGAGATCTCAATCCTTGCTTTGATCGTTCTGGATGGAGGGTAGAACCGCTCGAGGAACAGATGCTCGAGCTCGGCCCATGTGGTTACACCTCCCCGTGGAAGCGTATTATCATACCACTCTTTAGCTATTCCCGTCAATGAAAATGGGAACAGCCTAAGCCTCTTGGCATCTTCAGACATGCCATTGTAATTGAAAGTAGATGCTATCATGAGAAAACTCCTCAGATGTGTATGAGGATTCTCCTTCCCGATCACCCCCTTGAACTGATTCTCAGTAAGCAGCTTTAAAATTCCCGGGGATATCGAGAAGTTGTTCGCCTCAACAGGAGGCAATGCCACTCCATCATAGTACCGTTGTGGTTGCGCTGCAAACCTCCCTCGAATAGCCATATGTTGATCTACGTTCTGAGGAACGTGTTGAGGAATAGCAGCAGGTACTGGTACTTGTTGGGGTGGTGGTGGGTAAACAGGTGGTTGATTATAGACTGGAGGTGGATGATATGGGTATGGTGGATAAGGGTATGGTGGGTATGGGTAATGTTGGTATACTGGGTTGTTGAAAGGGTTATTTGGGCTTTGTGGGTAAGCAAGGTTGTTCAGAGGATTATGAACAAGATCTTGGTTCTTACTAGTGTTGTCCTCAGTGCCGTCAACCCGGTTCAACCCCTGGTTAAACTCATTCTCGGCATCTTCCAACTCATTATTGATGTCCATTGGTTCTTTCCCCAAGTCGGCCGCGTTCATTCTCCTCAAGAAAGCTCGGTTCCTTCTAGCTATCGTCTCAGGGTCCAACGGTATTCTCTCTTCGCTCGTATTGCCTTGTGAGCGTGTTTTCATATACCTGACACACTAGCAGAAGGATCAAAACGCAACTGCCGAATGAATAAAAATAAAAATAAAACAGAAAATAAAGCACTCACTACTAACTACTAAGCTATCTACAAGTCCTATTCAAAAAGCATACAACGCCATCCCCAGCAACGGCGCCATTGACTTGAAGCGATGATACTAGCTTTTACTAGTAGCTTCCCCGCAAGAGTACGTGTTCACTGTAGTATGGGCAAGTATAGAGACCAAGTAGTATCGAACCCAAGGGAAAGTGTATATGCGAATAGATCCCTGAAGATCTACGCGTCGTAATTAATATGAGTGTATTGTATTTGGATTTTTTTGAAAGAGTAATTAAACTAAACTGAAATTATCCTACGAATGCAAAAGGAAAATTAAACGAAATATTAAAAGGTGTGTTTTCAAATATGAGATGGTGATGCTTAAGATAGGAATCCCTACGTATACTAACGGAGCAGGTACATAATCAAAATAACTGTGACACACAAGAATTAACCTAAGTCTAAGAATGCAAGGTGAAAGCTCAAGATTCTAAACCCTAATACTTTACCCTAACACTCGACTTCACGAATCTACTAACGAGTTACTAGATTGTGCTTAATTAATGAGACCCTAATTTAACTAAGGTGATGCGGTCGTCCTCCTTCGCTAAACCGGTAAATGAATTAACCCTTCCTAAACTCTCTCGTTAAGTCTACTCGTTGTTAAAGAGTGATACGGTCGTCCTCTCACTAACACCTTTCGAACGAAATTCAAGAGCGAAGTCTAGATTAATTTTAAGAATTTATTAACCAAGAGAATTAAAACCTAACGTCACAAGTTACTCTAATTACATACCCACAACCTACTTCTACGAGTTCATCCTACCCTAAGCATGCAAGGGTTTTAGCTAGACATAGATTTAACGTAAACAATAACAATTAGACAAGTTACGAACATGAACATGGTAATTAAAACGAAGAAAAGATCGAACATAAACTGGGGTTTTAAGATATAAAAGAATACTGAAATTAATTGACAAAATGAGGTCTCAACGTATTCAAGAACAAAAGATATTAAGAAACGAAACTAAAACGTGAAATCGTAATGTGAATTCGTAAGCAAAAACCTCAAAAACGTAAAATTAAACTTGCTCGTCTCTTCTCATCCTTCTCTCTTTAAAAATTATGTATAAAAGTGATGTGTTGCGTTCCGGGATCCTTCAAAACGTGTTTGGAAGAGATATATATAGTCAACGGGCCGATTCGTGAACTCGTGGGCCGAAAAACGTAAGTTGGAGAAAATGCCTTGGAAGCGCTCGAGCAGACCCGCTCGAGCGGGTCGCTCGAGCTATGGTGGTCGAACGGATCAGGTGCTCGAGCGGGGCGCTCGAGCTCTTTTGGTCGAGCAGTTCTGGTGCTCGAGCGGGGCGCTCGAGCTACCTCCCTCGAGCGGCCCAAACGTTCTGTATGTTTTTAGGCGCTCGATCTACTTCACTCGAGCGGGGCGCTCGAGTGACGATGCTCGAATGGGTCTTCCTTCCTTTGCAACTAACACTTTTCTTCACACGTACTAATACCAATCGTATTTCTTCGATATCTTCTCATCCGGGCATCCGTTTGAGTCGATTCAAAGTCCTACAAACTCCATTTTTTGTCCTCGATTCACCTATGAGTATCAAAGAGACAAATTCATCAATGTATAGAAATAGTACTCATTTGGCTCTAAAAACTCAATAAGTTCGACCAAAACTAGGGCGTTTCTAGCTACGAATCATGACAATTTCACGCCTAATCAGTGACCCCTGGATTTCTGCGCATCAGTCACGCCACCCCATGACGTCATCAGGCACGACATACGAGGCGTCACCTCGGAAGCCGAAACGTCACCCCAAAATTCAAATTCAAATTCAAAATAGTCTGCAGTTCGACCAGCCCGCCACCCGACGTCTGCGGCCCCCCGATGTCGGGCTGGTGGGGCAATTGTTACACCCGATATTTACTGCCCGACCAATCGGGTATCGGACATGAACCCACTTACTGTAGTGGGCTCGGATGAGAGTAATCAGCCGTCTGGGCAAGCAGGCGGGCGGGGAACTAGAGGCTACCCGACGCGGACCTCCGGGAGCTGCCGGGCAGGGCACTTAAGACCCACAGGCCCGGGTATCAGACGACCGGCGACGAGCTCCGAGGCAGACGCTCTACCCGCCTGCCCGTAAATGAACCATCAAGGTACTCGCGTCCGGACTCGTCTCCCGGGTACCCGTCTGCCCGACCCCAGGCTGCGCCAGCTGTGAGAGGACGTCGAGTGCCATCAGCCCAGAGGATGTGACAGGGTCAATGAAGGCAGTTGGGGCTAAGTCCCATCATCTCAGGGGAGACAGTGCCACGTGTCGTCTTCTCATTGGCTCGTAGGGGAGGCTGTAGCCACTCATTACCTTCCAGCTAGGAGTAGGGGGGACCCACAGGTCCACCAACCAAACATAGGGAAACCCACCTTGTACACTATAAATAGGGCTTTTAATGCCCAAATGTAACACATCTCATTTATTATAAACCTACCCTTGAGAGCTCATTTACTCTCACATTTATTACTTCTCGTTATCATAAATATCGAATCTTACCCGCTAGGAACCAGACAGCGAGATCCGATATAAATCGCTGTCAACATAAAATATTAATTTTTATTGAAAGCCGTGCTAAAAGGTATGGATATAAGTTTCATGGGTGGATGAAGTATTTAAAAGTAAATAAAAAAAAGGGGTTAAATTGCTTAAAAAAAAAAGAAAAAAAAAAGAAAAGAAAGAAAGGCTAGATCTAAGAAATTTAGACTTTGACCCCTCCACTTTTATGAAATTGAGATTCCCTATTTATTAATTGAAACGGAAAATATTGTACCAGTTGCATTGCTTAAAACCCCAACTTCACGCTTTCTGCCGCAGACGACCACCGGCTCATCTGTCCCATTCGCCTCGGTAAGAATTTATGCATGTCCAAGAATGTGCATTTTTTTTTCCCCACCTCCTTTAATTTCTTTCCGATTTTCGCTGAAATTTGAGAAACAATTTTTCTGTGGGTTTGCTTCGGTAAACGCAAGCACACTTCTTTACTTGCATGCGGAATCAGATGTTTTAATGATGTTTTTTTTGCCCTAAATCACCCAAGACGCGTTCAAGAAAAACCCTTGTACATATAATTGTAGCTCTTGTGTTCTGCCAGGTTAACAGGATGTCAGATAAAGGAGGAAAAGGAAATTCGGCCAAAGGAGGAAAGTCTTCTTTAAAATCGCCTGGTAACACTACATTTTTTTCTTGCTTTGTTGGGTTTTCGAGTTTACATATATCTTGCCAGCGTTTATTTTCCATGAATGTGGGTGAATATTATATGTTTGCTGTGCGTTAATGTTGATCATCCTTTTTCTCTTTGCTGGAAAATGGATGTAAATCAGTAGCATAATTACTCATGCTGTCATTTTATTATTTGATCATGGTTGGATTTGGATGTGGGGCATCCCATTTGAAATTTACAGGTTTATATTCTTTAATTTTTAAACCCTCTCTAATCTTGGATTGTTTGGAATTTTCTCAAATTGAAAGGGGGGTGGGAATTTACATTAGAAGACTTGAAAAGAAGCTTTTAGAAATATACATGTTACAATTAAATATAGATGAGAACGTGTGTTTCAGTTGAACATGACGGCGGAATTAGCTGGTTCCACGTATTTCGGAAAAAGGTTTAGTTTGTCGTTGCAATTTTGCATTTCTGGAGTGTTGTATTAAATTCTCGTTTACTTCTATAGAGATTGTCAGATTGAAAAGCTTTTTTGTTTTTTTTTCTTCGTGTAGTTCGCGTATCTGGGTAGAAGGAATTACGTTTACTATACAGCTTAGGCATTTCTAATTTATACCCCATGAACGTGGCTTGTTTCTGGCTTCATTTTAGGGTGTCCTACTTATCAGAAGTTTAATATTTTTGTGAAGTGTCCTTTGCATTATTTTCCAAAATATTCAGTACACAATCGATTTTTAGTCAATAAATGCTCTCTATGCATATACTTCAACCACATCTTGCGACAAATTTCCCATTAACCTGTATCTGATCTGATTGCATATAATATTGTAAATATAATCGTAAAGGGTGAGGAAAAAGGACAGGTGAAAATTGTTATGCAGCATGATAAATTGTGAATTCCTGATTACTTTTCATAATTAATGATTATAATCCTTTTCACCTCTATTTATCTTGTTATACGCTGGATTTTTAACCTTTTAACTGACTGCTTCTTATTTAATATTTCATATATCCCCTTTTCTAATGTGTTCTTCTCTGCAACATTATCAGTTGGGAATGGTGACAGCTCAACAAGGAAAGGGAAAAAGGTTCAGTTTGATTCTGAAGGTTAAATATGCAGTCACTGAAATTTTTGGTTTTATAATTCACCTTGATTGTTATGAATCTGATTAATTCAGATGAAACTACAAATGCCACATATTATGTTGCAGTAACATCACTTCCTTTCTTAATTGTTTTTTGTTAATCGATATGGTTTAGATTCTTTCGAAACTCATACTCCAAATTCTAATGGAAAGGGCAGTACTCCAGCTGCAAAAGGTTAGACTCGCAATCCTTTTCAATAACATTCATGGCCCTACTAAGACTTCCTAGATGCCTAAATTATACTAATCATCTTGACTGTGGTGAAGGTGGGAAAGGAGACAAGGTGGCAAATGGCTCTAAGAAATCCACAGGGAAGGCACCTGCGCCGCCAGTGGAGCGAAGGCTTGAGCATGGTAGTGTTTCCAATGCATCACTTTATGATACCTAAAATACTTACTGAGATACCTTTAAAAGCTATAATCTGATAATAGGGTCCCAACGCTTGCAATTACTGAGGCAGGTCATAAATGTACTGAATGTGAGTAGATTGTAGTGAATTGACTTGTTAAAACGTAAAAAGAGGAAGAAGAAAAAAAAATGTTTTCATGACTGCTCGACATATTTATTTCTGGTTATTGTTCCTTTTTATTACTCTCAAAGAATTGGCAATCAACTGCAGACCTTCCTCCAGATTCTACATGTTTGCTGGATTGTGAGGCTGCAGAAATCTTGCAGAACATCCAAGATCAGATGGTTATTTTGTCTCAAGATCCTGATATAAAACTCCCAGTGTAAGTTCCAAATGTTAAAGCTTTGATCTTCTAGTTGGTTCTTGTTAGTTTTGTTGAATTCTCTTAAGTTGCATACTTGCATCATTCATGGAGTAAGATCAAAATCTTCAGAAGGTTTGACGATGGACATTATTTTCCTATCAGGTCATTTGATATGGGACTAACATATGCAAAGAGAGATGGGAACTTTGCAAAGCCTCAGACTGTGAAGGGCTTATTTGCGTATCCTCATATATAGTAAATTTTTATTTTCTTATCACATGTGTTAAAATTGTGGGTATATTTCTGTCTATTCTTTTCAAGAATTGTTTGTCGTTAACTCAGATTAGGCCGCTGAAAAAGCATGGTGTTTCTGATTGTGAGGTACATAGACTGGAGACTTTCTTTTACTATCTTAATTGTCAAGATGAGGGGTTTAATAAAGTTTCCATGACTTCAGATTTGCCTGATTGCCAACGTTGGCCCTGATACAGTAGACGAAGTTTTTGCCCTTATCCCAGCTCTGAAGGTATTATAACCATGTCTCTTTGCCAGAGAGAAAATGGTATACTTGATTACGTGTTGCTCTAAGTGTTGTATCATTATTTCTTTGCTGAAATGCTTGCATTTTTCTGTTGTATATTTTATGTATTGTGCTTAGAATAGAGAGATAGTTATGCATGTATGTATGTAAATACTAGTATTGTTCCTCAATAAACTTATATCTGTGTGATGTATGTTATGAATTTGAGCAAGATGGGTGCACTTTTTTTACATGACAATCTATAGTCTCTTAGCTGGTTTACTTGTGAAGAGATGCCACTTGGATTTCTCAAAACTTTTATGTCTCGCTTTACAAATCATGCTGTAAACTTATAAGAAATTATTGAAGCTGAACTTATCACCTAAAAATCATGAGGTTTGTTTTAAATCCTTTGATTCCAGTTGGAATGACGTCGTGGAAAAGCTTCCAATGTGAAAATCTGAATCGTATTGGTCATAATGTAGTATAAATGACAAGATTTCACAACACTCACTCGTTCGAATTGATTTGCCTTTCATTTCTATATTGAGTAAATTTATCTGATAAACTAGTTCTGTTGTTTGTTTTCCTAAATACAGATCTCAATCAAGCATTTAGGATGTTAGAAGCTAACCTTGCTTTGTAGTTAGTTTGCCAAATGTTTTGAACTGAAGCTTTAATATTGATTTTCCTTCCAGCCGAAGATGAACGAGTTAAAGGGTCCCCTCAGAGCTGCTTTGGATGAAATAACTCACCTCAAAGAAGCATTGTCTAACCTAAACAAAGCGAGATAGGCGCTCAAATAGCTGTAAGGTTTTTTCATTATTTAATCATATAATCCTGTGTGTACATGTCGTACCTGTATAAGTTGAGCAAAAGAATTTCTGATTATCATCTTCGAGTTGGTTGATGCTCATGCTTTCCGTGTGTTAATTCATAATCTTGAGCGAAATCGTTCTAACATGCTACCCATATACGAATCAGGTATGCTGAATTTGGGGGCTCCGTAGATATGCATATTCGCCTCTCCCTCCCGTTGCAGTAAAGAAGACAACGCTGCTAACAACACCATTTTCCCATGGTGTATAGCATTATGATTTTGGCGACTCAACTTATTTTCTAGAAAACCTAGTTTCAGCATTCGCTGCTTTCTACTGACCTAAGACTTATATTATCTATTCCGTCAAAAAAACAAAAAAAGACTTGCATTATCTAGAATGCCTTAACTTCCAGCTTCAAGGAGTGTTATTTATGCTTGAATAACTAATTTTCTGGTAATATTTTGTAATCATGGGAAAATTTTGCGTTGAAGAGATCAATGCCTAAAAATAGACAAATCTTGTCTCCTTCCCAAATTACTCTTAACATCCCCTACCCTAAACAAAATTTTCCTACACAATATGATATATGTTACATGTATGAGAATTTGATTGAATTGATGT
Organism: Ballota nigra; assembly: GCA_947034835.1. Classification (NCBI taxonomy): domain Eukaryota; kingdom Viridiplantae; phylum Streptophyta; class Magnoliopsida; order Lamiales; family Lamiaceae; genus Ballota; species Ballota nigra. The sequence goes on from OX344730.1 coordinate 29,562,505, forward strand.
ATCCATCATGCAAATATTAATATGGGCGAATCCAGAATTTTACTCTAAGCGGGTGAAAAATCTTTTTATTGTAGTATCATGTATATTTTTAATCGCTTGCCCCCTATCACCAAATCCGTCCCTGACGATAGATAATTCAATGTAATCCAGCCGCTGTTCTTGCAAACGACGACTTTGAACTGGAAATTTGAGAAAATTCATGGTGCTTTCTTTAGTAGTGGTTTGTGAATTGTGACATTTCCCAGAAATTGTCCATGTCTCGCCAAAATTCATTGGACATGATTATTGCGGGAAATCAGACTTAGGAGATAATTAATTATGTTTTCTGTAAAAGAATGTCAACATCAGATGTAAACTAATGATAATTGTATTTAATAATTCCCAAACTAACTAAAGAATCCCTAAGAAAGGATGATAAATATATTTATTTTCCATCTTATGTTTTTTTTCTTAACTAGTGTTTCTCCCGTGCGATGCACGGATTGAATATTATAATTTTAAACGCGAGATTGTATAATGAACTAATTATAAAAAAAATATTTATATTAAATTTATTTTATCCATAAATCAATTAATATGTTAAAATTATATTGTATATATGTGAGTATTACAATTATTTAATTAATCACACAATTTTTAATTATGTACTAAATTTACAACAAATACTAAAATTCATAAAAATAATTTTAATATTTATCAAACTTATATAGTCTAAATAAAAATTATTTAAATTCGATTAATCATATAGTTAAAGTCAATAAAAACACTTTAAAAATAATAAATAAATATTTTAAACATGATTTTTCTTTTTATATGTGCAATATATATGTTAAATTAAAAGTGTTCAAAAGACAATTGATTTGATATATAGAGTATTGAAAATAGACTTAAAATAAAAAAACTTAAAAGAATTTTAAGATTATAGATGTAAAGTAAAATTAAATAAAATGGTAAAATTAATTCACTCTCTTTGAGGGAGAGTGAGCCTCACTATTGCACCACAAAGCAAGTGGACTTCACTTGCTCCAATAATAATAATTTTTTCTTTCTCCTCACTTCTATTTTTATATATATATATAGATTTTGTGCGGATTGATGTCAACGGATACTGATTTGAACACCCCCCCCCCCATTGCCTCATACACCGTCCCAACCAATGTCATTAAATTATACCACATTCTTTATCTGTAATCATATTTAATTCTCTTGTTTTTCTAATTAATATGCCTTACACATAGTGCAATATCATTTCATAGTCATCATCTGAAGAGTATTCCATGAGTTTAACAGAACTAGTACAACTACATGATGATTGATGTAACGACCCAGATATTGTTCATTACAATAATGGTGAAGAAAAATAAAAGAATATCAACTATTATTAGATAATTCAAAATTATGTTATATATGCTGGAAAAAATAAAAACAAAACTAAATGAGACTGGTCTAGCTAGGAAACCCCATTAGACGATGACTTGCCTTCAATATATCTTATAATTGGCACTTACATGTTTATAATAATAGTATAATAATCAGTTGATTCCTTGAATTAATTTCTTGGCGTTTCTTAAAATAAGAATGTTGTTGTTGAAAAAGTCAGGTCAAATGCATTAATTAATTGATGATATTACCTGGTATAAGCTGACCTTATGATGCTTAATGGTTATTACAACTACCAACTTCTCCTTCATACCTGCATCAAGTCTTCTGTTGTTTTGAGGTAAAGAGACTTTCCTTTTGCTTGTTTAACATATCTATAAACAACATTTATGTATTTTCAAAGGCTTGATGATCTAATAAGCAGTGTTTACTACAATGGTAACTGATCAAACAGTGTTGTGATTGTGCAGTTTCTGCAACCGTCGAAATTCCTTGCGATCTCGTTACATGTCTTCGCCTCGTCAATCTGATCATGCTGAGCCCAGCTATTCATCTCAGCAAAGGATGGATATGCAATCAAGATATGGAAGAATTGGTGATAACTATGAGAATCTTGAGCAAGTATGTTTTTTTTTTTTTGCTCAAATTATATTTTGTAATTGCACATATGATGTTTGTTGGAAGTACTAGTCTTTGCTAAGAAGCATAATCTGTCTCTAACAAAATTTGAATAATTGATTTTGCTGTCTCTCTTGTACAAGTACTTTGAGCTTGAATTCTTGATCTTGATCTTGATCGTGTTTAGGTTACACAAGCTCTTGTGGAATCCGGTTTAGAATCGTCAAATCTCATCGTGGGCATTGACTTCACCAAGAGCAACGAATGGACAGGGAGGTACTCATTCAATGGGAGGTGCTTGCACGGCACATTCGAAGACTTAAATCCGTACGAGCACGCCATCTCAATCATTGGAAGGACGCTTTCAACTTTCGATGAAGATAATCTCATCCCTTGCTTTGGCTTTGGGGATGGTATGTTTCTGCACCATAGATGCTGTTATTTTTTATGAATATCAATTTTTTTATATGATTTATGGAATTGTTATTGCAGTTAGTACTCATGATACAAATGTCTTCAGCTTCTATCCGGACAACAGGCCTTGCAAAGGCTTTGAGAAGGTCCTCTCTCGTTATAGGGAGATCGTCCCAAGTGTTCGTTTAGCAGGTTCGTTCATCTCAACTTGTTAATCAAATTTATAAATGTAGCCATAGTAGTTGACGCAGAAAGTGTCGTTCGATTGTACAGGACCGACTTCGTTCGCCCCAATCATCGAAACTGCTATAGGGGCCAATATCATGTTCTGTTGATTATAGCTGATGGCCAGGTAATTTGTTCTCATCATCATTCTTCATCTAGTTGAAACATAAAAAGAAAAACCCTTGATTTGTGACATTTAACTTTCACTTAGGTGACAAGAAGTGTAGATACTCCAGTAGGGAGGCTGAGCCCTCAAGAGAAGAAGACGGTTAATGCAATAGTCAAAGCAAGGTTTGTATTGTAAATGTAAAAACGCGATTCGGGCTTGTTTTAGGCTTGTTTTAGGCTCGTTTTTGGTTGACTCTGATTTACGTCGTTGTTGCTATGCAGCAAATACCCATTGTCCATCATCGTGGTCGGAGTTGGAGATGGGCCCTGGGACATGATGCACGAGTTTGATGACAATATACCAGCTCGCATTTTTGATAATATTCAGGTAAAAATCATGATCATGCTTTGTAGATGTAATCAAGAGTCTAATTTACCGATAAAAATCATATGATTGTGGTGAAATGCATGCAGTTTGTCAACTTCACAGAAATCATGTCTAGAAATGTGAGTTTAGCCCAAAAGGAAGCTAAGTTTGCCCTCTCTGCATTAATGGAGATCCCTATTCAATTCAGAGCAACTCAGGAACTCCATCTCTTAAGGTTACTTCACTTTTACATGATTGGACCAACTCAGATTCATCAATGCAGTGTTTTGTGATGTTAAATTAATTGAAATAATTTCCGTTGCAGCAGACGGAGAGGACATGAAAGATTTGTTCCATTGCCACCTCCAGCTTCTCCGTCCTATTTTTCCTTGACAAACAGCTCCAGTCAGAACTTGGCAAATTCATTGACACCTTCTCCTGTTTCATCTGGGAGTTCTTCAAATAGGGTAGTTTGATAGTTGTCGTTTCCAATTTTTGTTATGTTTCAGCATTCTTGCTGATATTAATCTCTGATGCTGCAGAGGTGCCCCCTTTGTTTCATTAACATACGAGATCTTGTGTTTGGATGCGGGCATCGGGTAAGGGCACACACACAGAGTGAAATTATGATGATTTTATCTTTGCTAACTTAATTCTCCAATCATATTTCTGTGCAGACATGTAATGACTGTGGTAATGGACTTACCCAGTGCCCCTTTTGTCTAGAGGAGATAGCAACTAGGATAAGGCTTTATGACTAAACTGTTCAAATCAAGGCATCCCGATGAGTTGTTTGACACTAAAAATTGTGCTATTTGTTTATGTATCTGTAATTGATCCTGAAAATGTATACTGAACAAGTTCCATTTTTTTTCCCAATATGAATAAATTGCATATACTGTTTTTCTCAAGTACTTGTTTCCTTTCAAAGTCAATTATCCAGCAGCCCAGAAAAGAATGAGCACATGACTTCTGGAAAAACTGTATTCAAGATTCATCAGCTGGATGAAGATCAAATAGCTCCCTACTTGAAAATATGGTGATAATTGATCTAAAGCAGAGCCATTTCAAGATTTTTGCATATTCTTGGCTTAGATTTGAAGAATCATACAAGTTAAAATGATACATTCAAGTTCAATGGATGTTACACAACATGCCATATAAAGAAAAATAATGTTGGTCAGCATACTCTTCTATTCCCATCCAAACAGAATTTAGTAGACTAATGGTGGACTTGAGTGTAATCAGTCAAGAAAAACAGTCAGTGGGGTTGATGTGTTCACACATGATTTTCAACTATAAGTAGGATACAAGAGAAGCACTCCAAACATCTAACTTCACTAGGAATAAAACAAAATGTTTAGCAAGAAAACTTTGGTGGTGGCTTTGACATGGGTGCTACTCGTTGCATGCCTCCTCACTTGTTCGTCTGCAGCAAAGGCGAACCCAGCTGAACGTATCGTCCATCCACAAGCTGGTATAACTTCTTAATTTCGAGTAGTATTGATTGTCCTTCAAATGTATTGTATGTTAATGGGGTGTATATTTTTTGTATTATGAAGGGTGTCGCTGCTGCTTATTTGATTACACCAAGCGTCTCATCACTTGTGCCAGAGTCTGCTGTGGAGATAATTGCTGCTAATTGCTAATGCCAGATCACAACAACTACAACCATATATCTTGATTCTGGTTCTATATCTCCCTTCCATTTTCTGGTAATTTTCTATGTTTGTCAACCTAAGTTTCCATAGTGATCAATAAAATTACCAAAGAAGGCTTTATTCTCATGTGAACAATTAAATCTATTCTTGGTTCCACAATTTAAGTGCATTATGCATGTTTTGAATGAGAAATGAGACTAATCTCGTATGAAAATGAACATCAAGAAACTGATACAAGCAAGGACAAATTTCATTCATCATCAGAAACACAGTGAATATTTAGTATCAAATCAACTATAAACCAAAAACCTCAGTTTGGGAGTGGATAATCTCAGGGAGTTGAGCCCAAAACCAAACACCTCAGCCTCATGTTGAGATATGGAGCCTGAGCGACTGCTTTATGTCCCCCATCACGGTGATCCAACTCATTTTAAAATTTATCTATATAATTTTCATTATTTTTGTTATTATTCTCCTCGTTTTATCCGAATCAAATAACTCCTAGCTGGTGATAATTGATTTACAGCAAGATTTTTGCATGTTCTTGTCTTAAATTTGAAGAAATCAAACAAGTTAAAATGACACATGCAAGTTCAATCAGGGAAGACTCCAGGAATATATCATGGGGGCGCGAACATATATAATACATTAACAAGTCTTTCCCACATAACAACACAAGTCTGTCACTCCATACATCTCAGCATCGTTTGCACTCTATAGTTGACATTATAATTCGTAATTTTTTTATTTATAAAGTAAATAATTTTTGTTGGATTGGGTGCATGTGTGTGCCCCAAATATTATTAACATTTTGTAAGAGGCGAAATCTCGTGTGAACCAGTTTCACCGTGAAACTAATTTTGTGAGAATTGATTAATTTATTGAAGACTATTAATCGTTTTTACTATTAGAGCTGAATGATATTAGTTGTTTTATTAAAAAAATATAAGTTGTTATACTATAAGATATTAGTTGTAAACCATTTGTTATACTATAAGTAAGTTGTTATACTATAAGATATTAGTTGAATATTGTGAGAGTTGATTTTATGAAGGAATTTCAATTTTTGGGTGTGCAAACAACAATATCGGACATACGAATGAGACAAGTGTTCCAAACAATTAAAAACGGAGGAAATACAGTTCAAACCTACAAATTTTCGTAGACAGAAACATTTACATCATTGACTCATTATCAACACTATAAAAATATACTTCCTCCATCTCAAAATAAGCTTCCATGGATCTTTTCACGGAGATTAAGAAATATTAATACAAAATAAAATATAGTACAAATAATGTGATTCAATAGGAAGAACAGAGTAAGTGATAGAGATGATAAAGTGAAGTGTAGGAATAAAAAAAGTAAAAGTGGAGTAAATGAATTTTAAAAAATGGTATGAGAAGCTTGCTCTGGAACGAAGAGAGTATCTTAAAAAAAAAAAAATTAAAAATATATGAATAATAATAAAAATTTTGTGGAAGCACCTAACCCGGCATGGACACATGAGTCCGTCTCAGAGTTCAATAGATGCACGACAATACTACAATATCATATTTAAATTCTTGTTTTTCTAATTAATATCATATCATAGTCATTATCTGAAGACTATTCCCTGAGAGCTGCTTTGGATGAAATACCTCACCTCAAATTAAAGAAGCATTGGCTAACCTAAAGAGAGCGAGATAGGCGCTCAAATAGCTGTAAGATTTTTCCATTATTTAATCATTTAATCTTGTGTCTACATAAGTTGAGCAGAAGAATTTCTGATATCAACTCCGAGTTGGTTGATGCTCATGCTTTTCGTGTGCTAATTCATAATCTTGAGGGAAATATATAGTTCTAACATGCTATCCATATACGAATAAGGTATGCTGGGCTCCGTAGATATGCATATTCGCCTCTCCCTCCCGTTGCAGTAAAGAAGACGACACCATTTCCCCATGGTGGCACTCAACTTATTTTCTAGAAAACCAAGTTTCAGCATTCGCTGCTTTCTACTGAACCAAGACTTATATTATCTATTCCGTAAAAAAAAAAAAAAGACTTCTATTATCCAGAATGCCTTAATTTCCAGCTTTTATTTATGCTTGAATAACTAATTTTCTGGTAATATTTTGTAATCATGGGAAAGTTTTGCGTTGAAGAGATCAATGCCTAAAACTAGACCAATCTTGTCTCCTTCCCAAACTAAACATCCCGCACCCTAAACAAAATTATAAATCCGTCCCCTTATATACACTTCAATGTAATCCATCAAGCATAACGTGCACAAGACTTTATCATGGTGGGATAGACATAACCTTTTTACAACTAAAACCGTTGTTCTTGCAAAACAACGATATTGAGCTGGGAATTTTAGAGCTTTCTTTAGTCCATTTGTGAATTGTGATATTCACATTATACATTTCCTAGAAATTGTCCATGTTTCGCCATACATTGGACATGGTTATTGCGGGAAATCAGACTTAGCAAATAATTAATTAGGTTATCTGTAAAAGAATGTCAGCATCAGTTGGAATTAATCAGATGTAAACTAGTGATAATTGTATTTAATAATTTCCAAACTAACTAAAGAATCCCTATGGAAGGATGATAAATATATGGCTATGTAATATATAAAAATAATTCATAATAAACTTATCATGAAACAATTTTAAAGTATTAAATGTTTAATCAGGAGTATTATTAATTTGAGTTAGTGATATTATATTGTAATTGTTGCAAAATTTTTTACGTCCAAATCAATGATACTCCTGATAAACTTTTTCTTGATAAACTTATCATGAACCATTTTCATATAAACCTACTCTAAATATATTTATTTTCCATCTTATGGTTTTTTCTTAATTTTGTGCGGATTGATGTCAACGGATACTGATTTGACCCCCTCATAGCTTCATACACTGCCCCAACCAATGTCATTTAATTATACACACCACATTCTTTATCTGTAATCATATTTTAATTCTTGTTTTTCTCATTAATATGCCTTACACATACTACAATATCATATCATTGTCATTATCTGAAGATTATTCCCTGAATTTAACAGAACTACATGATGTTGATGAAACGACCCAGATATTTTTCATTACAATAAATGGTGAAGAAAAATAAAAGAATATCAACTATTATTAGATAATTCAAAATTATGTTATATATGCTTGGAAAAAAAAAAAAATTAATGAGACTGGTCTAGCTAGGAAACCCCATTAGACAACGGCTTGCCTTCAATGTATCTTATAATTGCACTTACATGTTATAATAATAGTATAACAATCAGTTAATTCCTCGAATTAATTTCTTGAAAAATGAATAGGAAATAAGAATGTTGTTGTTGAAAAAGTCAGGTCAAATGCATTAATTAATTGATGTTATTACCTGGTATAAGCTGACCTTATGATTCTTAAAATGGTTATTACAACTACCAACTTCTCCTTCATACCTCTGCATTAGTCTTGTGTTGTTCAAGGTAAACACACTTTTCGTGTTGCTTGTTTAATATCTCAAAGGCTTGATGATCTAATAGGCAGTGTTGACTACATGTTTATGAATGTTAACTGATCAAACAGTGTTTATGATTGTGCAGTTTCTGCAGCCTTGCCAGTAAAAATGGGTGCAAACCAAAGCACGGATGGAAATCATGTTCGTCGAAATTCCTCTAGCCGTGGATCTCGTCCCACGTCTTCTCCTCGTCAATCTGATCATGTACCTCAGACAAGGATGGAGGTGCAATCAAGATACGGAAGAATTGGTGATAACTATGAGACTCTTGAGCAGGTATTATTATTATCTTTTTCTCTCAACTCGTATTTTGTAATTGCACATATGGTGTTTGTTGGAAGTACTAGTCTTTGCTAAGGATTCATGAAGCATAACCTGTCTCTAACAAGATTTGGATAATTGATTATGCTCTCTAGTTTAGATTCTATTGTACAAGTATTTTGGGCTTGAATTCTTGATCCTGACCATGTTTAGGTTACACGAGCCCTTATGGAATCCGGTTTAGAATCATCAAATCTCATCGTGGGCATTGACTTCACCAAGAGCAACGAATGGACAGGGAGGGACTCCTTCGATGGGAGGTGCTTGCACGACACATTCGAAGGCTTAAATCCATACGAGCACGCCATTTCAATCGTTGGAAGGACGCTTTCAGCTTTCGATGAAGATAATCTCATCCCTTGCTTTGGCTTTGGCGATGGTATGTGTCTGCGCCGTCTATGCTCTTATATTTTAAGAATGTCAATTTTTTCTAATATGATTTCTGGAATTGTGATTGCAGTTAGTACTCATGATACGAATGTCTTCAGCTTCTATCCGGAAAACCGGCCTTGCAACGGCTTTGAGGAGGCCCTCTCTCGTTATAGAGAGATCGTCCCAAGTGTTCGTTTAGCAGGTTCGTTCATCTCAATTTGTTAATCAAATTTATAAATGTATCCGTAGTAGTTGACGAAGAAAGTGTCATTCGATTGTACAGGACCAACATCATTCGCCCCAATCATCGAAACTGCTATAGGGATAGTTGATGAAAGTGGTGGCCAATATCATGTTCTGTTGATTATAGCTGATGGCCAGGTAATTTGTTCTCATCATCATTCTTCATCCAGTTGAAACAAATAAAAAAGAAAAAACCCCAAACTTATTCCAAGTTTGTGACATTTAACTTTCACTTAGGTGACAAGAAGTGTAGACACTCCAGTAGGGAAGCTAAGCCCTCAAGAGCAGAAGACGGTTAATGCAATAGTCAAAGCAAGGTTTGTACATGTAAAAACGCGATTCAGGCTTGTTTTTGGTTGACTCTGATTTACGTCGTTGTTGTTATGCAGCGAATACCCATTGTCTATCATCGTGGTTGGAGTTGGAGACGGGCCTTGGGACATGATGCGCGAGTTTGATGACAATATACCAGCCCGCGTTTTTGATAATATTCAGGTAAAAATCATGATCATGCTTTGTAGATGTAATCCAGAGTCTAATATACCAATAATCTTATGATTGTGGTGAAATGCATGCAGTTTGTCAATTTCACAGAAATCATGTCTAGAAATGTGCCTTTAGCCCAGAAAGAGGCCGAGTTTTCCCTCTCTGCATTAATGGAGATCCCTATTCAATTCAGAGCAACTCAGGAACTACATCTCTTGAGGTTTGATCAACTCAGATTCATCAATGCAGTCTTTTATGATGTTCAATTAATTGAAATACTTTGGTTGCAGCATGCGAAGAGGACATGAGAGGGTCGTTCCGTTGCCACCTCCGTCGCGAATGTGGAGGTCAGCTTCTTCGTCCTATTTTTCCCGGACAAACAGCTCCAGTCAGAACTTCGCAAATTCATGTCCGCCTTCTCCTGTTTCAACTGAGAGTTCTTCAAATAGAGTAGGTTCAGTAGTTACGGTTTCCATAGTTTGTTGTGTTTTAGCACTCAGTTATGGTTTTGTTTTTATGATTCTTGCTGATGTTAATCGCTGATGCTGCAGAGGTGTCCCGTTTGTTTCTTTAACAGACGAGATCTTGTGCTTGGATGCGGACATCAGGTAAGCGCACACACAGCAAAAGAAAGATACGAAAATGTAGATGAGTTAATCTTTGGTCACTTAATTCTGCAATCATATTTCTGTGCAGACGTGCAATGACTGTGCTAATGAACTTACCTGGTGCCCCATTTGTCGGACAGAGATAGCGACTAGGATAAGGCTTTACGACTAATGCCAGTGTTCAAATTCAAAGACATCAAGATAGGATTTGTTTGGCAGTAAAAATTGTGATTCTTGTTTGTGTTTCTGTAATTGATCCTGAAAATGTATATTGAACAAGTTCCATATTTTCCCAGTATAAATAAATGCATATACTGTTTTTCTCAACTAGTACTTGTATCCTTTCAAAACCAATTATCCAGCAGCCCAGAAAAGAATGAGCCGAACGGAAACCATGACTTCTGGAAAAACTTTATTCAGTGTTCGAATTTTAGACGAATTTTTTTCAAGATTCATCTGCTGGATGAAGATCAAATAGCTCCCTACTTGAAAATATGGTGATAATTGATCTAAAGCAGACCCATTTCAAGATTTTTGCATTTTCTTGTCTTAGATTTGAAGAATCGTACAAGTTAAAATGAGACATTCAAGTTCGATGGATGTAACACAACATGCCATATAAAGACAAATAATGTTGGTCAGCATACTCTTCCATTCTCATCCAAACAGAATTTAGTAGACTAGTGGTGGACTTGAGTGTAATCAGTCAAGAAAAACAGTCAGTGGGGTTGATCTGTTCACACCTTCTTTGCCTGAAAATATTACTCTGCACACATGATTTTCAACTATAAATAGGCTACAAGAGAAGCACTCCAAACATCTAACTTCACCAGGAACAAAACAAAAGGCAGAAATGTTTAGCAAGAAAACTTTGGTGGTAGCTTTGACATGGGTGCTACTCGTTGCATGCCTCCTCACTTGTTCATCTGCAGCAAAGACGAACCCAGCTGAACGTATCGTCCATCCACAAGCTGGTATAACTTCTTAATTTCGAGTAGTATTGGTTGCCCTTCAAAAGTATTGTATGTTAATGGCATGTATCTTTTTGTATTATGAAGGGTGTCGCTGTTGCTTATTTGATTACACCAAGCGTCTCATCACTTGTGCCAGAGTCTGCTGTGGAGATAATTGCTGCTAATTGCTAATGCCAGATCACAACAACTACAACCATGTTCTGCTAAAGCATATATCTTGATTCTGGTTTTATATCTCCCTTCCATTTTCTGCTAATTTTATATGTTTGTCAACCTAAGTTTCCATAGTGATCAATAAATTTACCAAAGAAGGCTTTATTCTCATGTGAACAATTAAATCTATTCTTGGTTCCACAATTTAAGTGCATTATGCATGTTTTGAATGAGAAATGAGACTAATCTCGTATGAAAATGAACATCAAGAAACTGATACAAGCAATGACAAAATCATTCATCATCAGAAACACAGTGAATATGTAGTATCAAATCAACTATAAACCAAAAACCTCAGTTTGGGGGTGGATGAGTTGAGCCCAAAACCAAACACCTCAGCCTCACGTTGAGATATGAAGCCCGAGCGACTGCTTTATGTCCCCCATCACGGTGATCCAACTAGTTTTAAAATTTATCTATATAATTTTTCATTATTTTTGTTATTGTTCTCCTCGTTTTATCCGAATCAAATAATTCCTAGTTGGTGATAATTGATTAAAGCAGATCCATTTCAAGATTTTTGCATGTTCTTGTCTTAAATTTGAAGAAATCAAACAAGTTAAAAAGAGATATGCAAGTTTAATCAGGATAATGCATTAAGAAGTCCTTCCCACACCAACACGAGTCTTTCACCCCCTACGTCTCAGCGTTATTTGCACTCCATAATTGACATTATAATTTTGTAATTTTTTTATTATAAAGTAAATAATTTGGGTGTATGTGTGCGCCCCAAAAATTATACTCCCCCGTCCAATAATTGTCTGCACACTTTCCTTATTCGTGCGTCCCACAATTGTTTGCACATCCGAAAAAGGAAACACTTTTATAAACTCTACCCTCACAATATTCACATATTTATAAGAATTGCCATTACTTTTTGCCTTTTGGGCTCACACTATACTTAATTCAACCAATTTCTTCACTTTATACCCCACAAAACACTACTCATTACACTTTTTTCTTAAAAGTAGTGCCCATTTTATGGTGCAAACATTGGTGGGACGGAGGAAATAACATTTTGTAAGAGGCAGAGATCTTGTGTGAACCAATTGTGAGTATTGATTATTTTATTAAAGAATATTAATTGTTTTTAATATTAGATGTGAATGATATAAGTTGTTTATTACAAGTATAAGTGGTTATACTATAAGATATTAGTTGTAAACCAGTTTTATGGTGAAATTGAAATTGCTTCACACAACACCACCAACTATTTGTATAAATTTATGGATATTGTGAAAGATGATTTTATGAAGGAATTTCATTTTTTGAGCGTGCAAACAACAATATGTGACGTACGAGTGAGATAAGTGTTCCAAATAATTAAAACGTAGGAAATACAGTTCAAACATATGGATTTTCATAGACCGAAACATTTACATCATTGACTCATTATCAACACTATAAAAAGATACTCCCTCCGTCCCACAATAAATTTCCCATGAATTTTTTTCACATAGATTAAGGAGTATTAATATAAAATAGAGTGTAGTACAAATGATGTGATTGAAAGAAGAGAACAAAGAAAGTGATGTGATTGAATAGAGATGATAAAGTGAAATGTGGAAATAAAACATAGTAATAGTGTCCGGCTTGTTTAAAAAAATGGTATAAGAAGTTTATTGTGGATGCCGATTTCGAAAGAGGAGAATCTTATGTTGGGACGGGAGAGTATATCTTAAAAAAGAAGTACTATAAAAAAAATTGTGGAAGCACGTAACCCGCCATGCACACATGCGTCCGCCTCAGAGTTCAATGGATGCAACACAACATGCCATATCAAGACAAATAAATGAAGTATATATGATTTCAACTGGTCTGACTCCACCTCGGTAGTGGTGGACTCGAGAGTAAATCAATCAAGAATACACAGCCACTGGGTGTGGTCTGTTCACACCTTCTTTGCCTGATAATATTACTTTTTAACTATAAATAAGCACTCCAAACATCTAACTTCACCAGGAACAAAATTAAAGGCAGATATGTTTAGCAAGAAATCTTTGGTGGTCATGGCTGCTATTTGTTGCATGCCTCGTCGCTTGTTCGTCTGCAGCTAAAACGAACCCATCTGAACAAGTCGTCCATCCACAAGTTGGTATAACTTTTTAACTTTGAGTAGTATTGTATTGGTTGTCCTTCAAAAGAATTGTATGTTAATGGGGTGTATCTTTTTTTATTTTGTAGGGTGTCGCTGTTGCTTATTTGATTTCTCCAAGCCTCTCATCACTTGTGCCAGAGTCTGCTGTGGAGATAATTGCTGCTAATTGCTAATGCCAGATCACCACAACTACAAATATGTGCTATTAAGTGCTGAGCATATATCTTGAATCTGGTTCAACATTTCCGTTTACTAATGAATTCTGGGAATTTTTTCCCTTGCATTTTCTGCTAATTATATGAAAATGAACATCACGAAACTAATACAAGCAGGGGCAAAATTCATTTATCAGCAGAAACACAACCCTGGACTTACAATGAATATATATATAGTATCAAATCCACTATAAAAATCTTCGATAAATAGTAACTAAAGAAACCCCACACTCTCTCATAACATCCAACAAGAGCCATACTAACCTGAAATAATATCTAACTATTACACCTATAACTTACAGTGATCTTCTGTGCAGTATTGTATCATCTTTTCTAACCGGGAAAGACTCCAAAGAGGGAACATTGAAAACCCCACTTCAAAACCTCTAGTTCACACGAAAATCAAGTGAACCCCCCAAAAAATAATAAACAAGAATATAGTTCTTGCCCCATACAAACGAACGCCTAAAGAGTTGTCATCATCAGTAACCCCAACAAGAAAATGACAACTACCAGTTGAAGGATCCAACTGGGTCACCATCCCAAGCCCATCGAACTCACAGCTCCGAGGATTCTGTTTTTGCAACTGATAGTAGCTGTTAAAAGCATAAGATATATTCCCCTTTTCACCGATACCATTGCAAGATCCACCATAGTTAAGCGTCGTGCAATCAGCATAGCTACAAGCAAGCTTGAAATGGCTAGCCACACCAGAAAGATCTCGGGTAGGATTAGCCACACACCATCTAGAAGGAAGATACTGAACTTCCTTAGCATTTTTTAATAATCCATTTCCAAGATTCAATTGATACTTAGCCTGCCCATCGAACGAGAATATCCCCCAGTGTCTCTCAAAGTTCCCAGGGAGTGTACTTTTGGCCCCTTCATCAAGAAGACTGAAAAGGTAGACGTCCATAGGGGGCACAGAAGGCCTTAGAGGGGTACCCTTGTTGTTTAGGACATTATAAATGAGGCCCTGGTTGAAAGCCCTTGCAGCAGTAAGATTTGCACCTGAAGCCCCATCTGTGGGCCACCCCACCTCTCCTATGACAATTGGCATTTGAGGAAACCCGAGCTTGCTGAGAGCTGCAACTAGTGTGTCGAAATTGCCATCAAATGCATTGTAGTAGGTATTAGGTCCATCCACCACAGGATGGGTTGTGCCCTGAAAGAAGGCGTAATCTTGAGGGAAATCCGAGTTTCCATACAGGCTTAGGAAAGGGTAAATATTCACTACGAAAGGTGAACCGTTGGAATTTAGGAAATTGACAATCTGGGTCATAATTTGGGTCAATTCGGGGCGGAACGTTCCTTGTGATGGTAGAGTAGCTTCGTAGGCATCAGCATTGCAAGGAACGACCAGCTTTACCGTGCCCACAAGGTTTGCTTTAGCCAGAGACTGTTGTATATTCGTCATTGTAGGGAAAACATAAGATTGAAACTGACCGGAATAACTAGTCAGAAATGGTTCGTTTCCAATTGCAATGTACCTGAAATTATAAATAGTAAACATCTAAGTTGATCTAAATAGCGATTGAAGAAATTATCAAACTCCAGACTGGTTTTCATCAACTAGCCAACAATATAACTTAGTTTTTTTGCCCCCGTTGTAAGTTCTATTCATATATGTTCTGATTTGTGAAATATACAAGATATAAAAATGCGTTTTTAAGCAGAAGCAGCAGCATAAACAGGACAGAAGCTTAATTTTGATATTTTTCATACCATTAATTCATCTATGTTGAAGGATTAACAAAGTGTTGCCAATCCATGTTCAAACAAGAACAGTATGGATTGTTGTTATTTGTCAAATGCAGAATACATTAACCACACATCATTAATTGAAAAGTTAAGTGTTCTTAATCAAGATAAGTCTAAAAAAGGTAAGGAGTATCTCAGGAAAGAGGCTTTTGCAAAAAACACTACCTAATGAAAGAAAGTTGCCAGTTCTAATCACTTTTCTTCAAGAATCTCAAACACAAGGTTCAACATTTTGTATTAAGCAAATCACAACTTATCCCTATAACATCCCCACTCTTTCATCAGATAAATTTCTCTTCAGATTAAAGAACATATATATTCAATTAGAAAAAACCCAGTGCATACAAGAATATCAGCATAAACTAATCAAGTATCACAATCAAGACTATGCACCACAATCTCAATTAAAAAATAAACAAAGAATGAGCCCCACACACACACAAATACACAATAACTTAGAGAATCATACTTGATTTTAGCCCCATCTTTAACCATATATCTGGAAACATTTTGGGAAACCCATGAATCACAAGCCGAAGTAGAGGTGCTCAACAGGGCCAGCATTTCGTTAGGGATTCCAACCATGACTTCAATCCCACTCCCCTTTAGTGCCTTGAGCACATCCGGGTCGGCATCAAACAGCTTCACTTTCCCAATCTTGTTGTCCTTCAAGAGATCCACCACCCTCTCCGGCGGTAAGCGGTGCAGCGACACCGTGCCCCAGTTCACTCCTATCCCTGCCTCCGCCACTACCGACACACACAGCAGAAGCGCCAGGATTTTGCTGGAAAAATGGGCTCTCGCCATTTTCATCTCCAAACCCTACAAATCGGGGAGATGTCTTTGTTCATTAAATTTAAGTTTGATTTCGTGAGAGGGGTTTTAGCTGAGGAAAACATATGGTTGCTGTGATGTAACTGTTAAATAGTGATGATGATGGGGGAGGGGTAGGGGGTAAAGCGTAAATTTTAAGTGTCTTTACTCTTTACCAGCCCCAAAGAGAAATTGATTTAATTATTATTTGTCATGGAAAAGTTGGAATTTTGATATAATAAAATTAAAATGACGCATCTGCCATCACATAATAAAAGGCCAACTATTTTTCGACTTTGGTAAAAGAAAAAGGTCGGTTTGGTTTTGATAAGACTAAGGCATTTTTTTTTATCGTCCATCTCTAATGACGATGAGAATGTGTATAACTAGAGCATTGACTTATTATCACTCTAATAGAAGTAGATGTTAATTTGTATTGTCTCGTGTCATAAGATAATTTTATACAAATTTTTGTTTTTTTTATTTGATAATATAATGACGATTTAGATTGTAGTGACTAGGAAAACTGGGAAAGCTTTAGTGCAGACAATCTCTATTGTATTATTCGAATGAACACAGTGGAAAAATGTTTAGGTAGGATAAAGAGTACCCAAAGAACAAAATCTCAAAAGAGAGTCAAAAA
Organism: Ballota nigra; assembly: GCA_947034835.1. Lineage (NCBI taxonomy): Eukaryota > Viridiplantae > Streptophyta > Magnoliopsida > Lamiales > Lamiaceae > Ballota > Ballota nigra. The sequence goes on from OX344730.1 coordinate 29,579,532, forward strand.
CTCCACGGTGAAATTTTGGTGAATCGGAAAAACTAACATATCTATCCTTCTTAGTCATTTCTAAAAAAAAAAAGTAGTGTCTGCAATTTCTACTTACAATTTATAAACACTTTTTAAAAATAAGTGTTTCCAACTCTTGAATTTACAGCATCCTACGGTCCTACCAAATGTAATTTCTTATATTCCGTTAATCGTTGCAATGGCATCTGCCACAAAATTTCCCTCTCATGAAACACAGCCGACCTCAAAATTAATTTCAGTAACTCCACAAATTTAGACAGAAAAAGCCAAACCAGTCCCATCTATAATTCTATATCTTGTGTTTCCCCAACAAAAAGTTAAAAAGAGTCATAGTCATATCCATCTAGTCAAATAGTAGGCGCTGATGCAACATTTGCCAAAATTAAGTGCACAAAATACATATAGCGATATCGACACTAGCCTTCCTTTCAAAAATAAAAAATAAAAAAAATATCGACACTAGCCTGATCCAATTAAATTATAAAAGTTTCAAGCTATGTTGCACAGGTGCGGGTGCGGCGGGTGCGGAGGCGATACGATACGGGGATACAATTTTTTAAAAAACTTAGGGTGCGATTCGTCAAGGATACGTCTGTTTATTTATATTTTATTATATATAATACTTAAAAAAATAAATATATTTTGAAATTTTGTAAATTGAATGTGTATAATTCATATTATCTCTGACCCAACACTTAAACATATTCACTAATTTAATATAATTAAGTAACCAAAAATCAATTAAAGTTCCATTAGCCTAATTTATACGTCATAAAAGTGAATTCAATATAAAACAAGTATCACATTGTCAATTTAAATTATATTATATAATAAATTTCAATTGAAAAAGGCTTAATAAATAGGATTCGCGAGAAGGATTCGAGTATCCGTTAGTGGATACGCCACGTGGCAGCTGAATTCGCCACGTGGAGAATCCGATTCGTGGATTCAAGAATCGCACTCCTCTTAGGGGGCGGGTGCGAATCCGATACTACATAGTTATATTTTTAGAAGAATCCGTGCATCATAGGATCCAAGTTACTTAAGGGATAAAAAATGTAGTTATTGTTGGAAAATGGTGGTGGTGTGTATGAGAAATTATGTCTCAAATTGTTGTAACAAAAAATTGGATAAGAGAAAAGCTAAAGATTTTGTCTCGATTTCAGTTTCTAATCTGTAACGGCTGAAAAACTGTTATAAAATAATGGTCTTGAATTTATGTTTGAATTTCGACCATTAATTTTTCAGTTTTGTTTTTGAATGGCTAAAGTTAACGTTGAATAGTTATAGGTTAACCTTGAACGACTATAAGTTAACTTTGACTGATTGCAGGTTACAACATGTTTTTAAATGGTTTTTGACCGAATTAATGACACGTTTCGTCGATTTCAGATGACCATTATCTGTCAATTAATTTCATTCGTTCCAACGGTCGGTTTTTGGCTGCTATAAGTAGAGCCTCAAATCGATGATAAGAAACACACTGAGACACGCTGAAACGAGAAAGATATACAGATACTTTCCAGCAATTGCTACTTTCTTTGAGCTTCATTCTTGCTTTGTTCTTATTCCGGTGATTAGTCGGACAACTTCTCAGTTCGCCTCGAGCAAGATATAGTGCTCTATCGTTGCTCTAAATCGTTGTATCCTGGGAAACAAATGTCCTACGATTCACTAGCACCGAGAGTGAGGGGCATTAATTGTTTTAAGGAAATCGTGTCTAACACGAGCCTCGATTCTCCATTTCTATTATTTTCAGCCATCAACGGTGGATATATTTCCTAACAGTCTTAAAACAATTTATTATTCCTTCCGATGGTTGATACCAACGTGAATGCTTCCAACAATTATGTTCCACCTTTGCCTACGACCCCTACTTCCTCGACGATATTTGTAGGGGTCACTTCCTCCACGCCTCTAACGAACCCTCCTCACCAACTTACCATTCCGGCGAGTCACTATGACAAACCAGAAACATTCAAGGGGTTGAATTTCAAAAGATGGAGACAGAAAATGTTGTTTTACTTAACAACATTGAATTTGGCAAAGTTCTTGAAAGAAGATCATCCAGTGCTTTCGGAGAATCCCGACGTGCAAGCTGTGACCGCCCTTGATACATGGGATCATTCTGATTTTCTATGCAAAAACTATTTGTTGAATAGCCTTGGTTATCCACTTTACAATGTTTATATTGAAGTGAAATCGGCTAAGGAGCTGTGGGAGACTCTTGACAAGAAATATAAGACGGAGGATGTCGGTGCCAAGAAGTTCATCGTCGGTAAGTTCCTTGACTAAAATGGTTGACACTAAACCGGTTGTTAGTCAAGTGCAGGAATTACAGGTTCTTATCCATGACATTCATGCGGAGGGGATGTCAATAAGTGAAACTTTTCAAGTGACTGCTATCATTGAAAAGTTGCCACCCAGTTGGAAAGATTTCAAGAATAACTTGAAGCACAAGCGAAAAGAGATGAATGTGGAAGAGCTTGTTGTTCGTCTTCGTATTGAAGAGGATAACAAAAATTCGGAGTAGAAGCACGGTTTGTGTTATTTGTCACCGATTCAAAGTAGCAATTTGGAAAAAAAAAATAGTGTCGTTCATGAACGTTACCCGGATAAGACGTTTCAGTTTTGTGTGAGAGTGGGTAAGCCACTGTGATGGTTCAGTTTCATTTATCGAAGAAGCCAATTATTTTTTTGGGCACATATTTTTTAAAGGAAAATATATGAGAATGTTGGCTACAAAGCCAAATTCATTTTTTGGGTCACACATGTTGTGGATTATTTTGGAATTTATTTAATAAATACTTGAGGTATTATAAATAATTCCATAAATTTGAATCCCCTTAATATCAAATTAAAATTTGATTTGGGGTTAAATGTTTTGTGTTTAAGAACACAAATTGTGATTTGAATTCAATCCAAATGTTTGAGTCGTATAACTCGCTTGAGAATTGTTCATGGATAAATGGTGGAAATTAAGGCCTCATTTGAAATTTGTGCTTAAGAGCACAAATGGTGTGAATTTAATTCACAATATTTGACTCATATAATTTAATGGAGAATTATTGAGAGTCAAATGTGTCAATAACGGCCACACGGCAAATAAGTAAACTAAATTAAATTTTGGTATTTTGACCAAAATCAGTTTGAAAACGTTTGGTTTTTCAATTTATTTCGAGATTGTGTCCAAATTAATATTTGATGAAATATAAATGAGATGGACGAGCAACTCGAATATGGGGGAATGAATTCTTGCCATAAGATACTTTCAAATGTGGGGGAGAAGAGGTCTCCATAGATACGTTTGGATATGAGATGGTTAGTAAAGACGAAACTTTTGATAAGTTCGTTCTTTATAAAAGCGAAGTTGATAATCAACTTTATCGAAAAATGAAAGTGTTAAGAAGTGATGAATGACAAGTGTCATTTGTTTAATTTTATGCACAAAGTAACTTGTTAGTGGTATGTCTAGACTATTCATCGTAGACATAGTATTGATAAAAGATAACTACTCTCAAATGATGTTATCAAAATAGACTACGTGAGGTCTAAAGGTAACAAAACGGATCCGTTAACCAAAGGGTTAAATCGAGAGTTAGTTTTATTGTCATCAAGAGGAATGGGTCTAAAAGCCTTAGAGAGTAAGAGTTGAGACGAAGAATAACCTTACCTAAATGACTGGAGATCCCAAGAAATAGGTTTAAAAGGACAACCTAATTGTCTAACTCTGAATCACTGTTTTGTGGGGGATAAATAATTTATTTAATCCCTAGAAACCCATTGCCTAAATGATGTTACAGTGATGTGTTGTGAGGATTAGCATGCGGCTATTAATGATTTGAGAAGAGTTTGTGAGATACTCATAAAAGAATCACCTATGTGAGAGAGAAGTGAGGCCGCTTCGAAGGGAATATTGTAAGGCGTATTCCTAAAAACTCTTGCAGAACCAGGCGGATGTTCAGGGCCAAAACGAACATAATCATGAGAATTGAGAATTGTCAAGAAGAACTTGAGTGAAGTGCACCATCGTTTACACAAAACAGTTGATAGTTTAAAGACATCGCGTCTACTATTCAACTAATAAAGTAAGTGTACTTTCACAAGGGAAGGTTCAAAGGGTAACACCTACCTATCCTATGCATGTTTCTAACGCTGACTTAAATAACCAAAAACCTTTGGTATTTGTATAAATTTCTATTCATGTGGGGGACTGTTGGAAAATGGTGGTGGTGTGAATGAGAAATTATGTCTCAAATTGTTGTAACAAAAAATTGGATAAGAGAAAATCTAAATGCTTTGTCTCGATTTCGGTTTCTAATCTGTAACGGCTGAAAAATTGTTATAAAATAATGGTCTTGAATTTATGTTTGAATTTCGACCATTAATTTTTCAGTTTTATTTCTGAATGGCTGAAAGTTAATGTTGAATAGCTATAGGTTAACCTCGAATGACTATAGGTTAACCTTGAACGGCTATAAGTTAACTTTGACTGATTGCAAGTTACAACACGTTTTAAATGGTTTTTGACCGATTTAATGACACGTTTCGTCGGTTTCAGATGGCCATTATCTGTCAATTAATTCCATTCGTTTCAACGGTCGGTTTTTGGCTGCTATAAGTAGAGCCTCAAATCGATGATAAGAAACACACTGAGACACACTGAAATGAGAAAGATATACAGATACTTTCCAGCAATTGCTACTTTCTTTGAGCTTCATTCTTGCTTTGTTCTTATTCCAGTGATTAGTCGGACAACTTCTCAGTTCGCCTCGAGCAAGATATAGTGTTGTATCATTGCTCTAAATCGTTGTATCTTGGGAAACAAGTGTCCTACGATTCACTAGCACCGAGAGTGAGGGACATAAATTGTTTTAAGAAAATCGTGTCTAACACAAGCCTCGATTCTCCATTTCTATTATTTTCAGCCATCAACGGTGCATATTTTTCCTAACACTTATAAATTTTTAAATAACTTATAAATTGTTTTAAGGAGTTTATAAGCTCAGCCAAACACCCTAAATCAAACCCATAACCCAACGAGTTTGTTGTTTAACCTCAACTCGAATTTAACCAAATGACCAAATTATTAAGCATCATCATTGAGGTTTCATCATATTTTACCGCGTATTTTTGCTTAAAAAAAGCCATTCCTTTGATTTTGCTTAACACGTCTATGAGGCTCTTGAATGTAAACTGCCAATTCACACCCGCTATATTTCGACCAATAAAATATACCGTCTAATTTAAATACAAACAAAATTTCAAGAAATAAAATGTAAATTATCTTTGGGCAGAACTTCTAAAAACAAATTACATCTATTGCATGGATTAATACATACTCTATTAATGTACAAACTGTTTTAGTGAAAAAAAAAATTGTTAGTTAAAAAAGAAATGGATTAAAACTAAATCAATTGTATGGTCCAATTCATGCATCAAATGCTACTCTTATCTTAGAAATTATTGCATTACACAAATTAATAGTTGTAATTTAATGAGGATTAGCTAGCAGGGAAAAGGACCTATTTAAACAATGAACTTGGACCGAGTATTATTTTAAGCACTATATTTATAATTCAAAATGAATAATGTTTTAGTATTTGTGGTTTAAATTAAAAATTAATGTATATTGACTATACCCTCATAGTTTATATAGAATAAATTTATTAGAGAAAAGTTGAAATATGAATGATTAATTTAAGAGGGGATTAAGATATGGGTATAATAGTAAAATAAGGGGAAAATATATTAAACAACAAATAATTTAAAATAAGAATTCGACTCTAAAATATCACTCATTGTGAATAAAAGAAAGTAATGAATAGAGAGACGGTTGTAGATAATGTTTTTACTACATTAATTACATATTACTCTTTAATCTTTACTGCTTATGGCGCCAAGTTCATATGTAGTGGACGTGTGGCAGCCCCACATGCCTAAGAGGCTCTGTCGGCCCATCAATTATGGGGTGATAAACACGCATTACCTTCCATAATTATTTCTAGGGAGAAATTATGCCACTCCCTTTTTATCTTCGCCTAATAAAGTCAAGATTAAGTGCAATTACTAATTTTCAACATTCATATTATCAATTAGAAACCTACATTACTAATGACTTGTCACATTTCCATCACAACAAATAGTATAACCTTTTTTTAATGACACGGACTTGAAATCAATCATACCATCCGCCCCTATAACTAGAATAAAATTTATAAACAAGCCCAACATAAAAATTGATAGCACTAGAAAAGCTTAAAACAATTGATGAGATGTTAAAAGGAAGGAGAGTTTATAAAATGATACAATTCAAAACCACTATTTACAAGATAGTACAATATTAAAAAAATATGTTCTTATGTTCAACTTTTTTTTTTGCTTCTGTTAAATTATTTTGTATCAATTTATAAAAAGTTGTTTGGTATTGTATTATTCTGTACTTATTCCTAAAAGGAACACACTTATAAATTCCGCCGGAGGGTATAATTTGTGTGATTTATACTACATGTGAATTTTCTAATAAACTTTTTATTGAAACAAGAACAAAACCATGTATAGTATAACAATATTTAATATCTTAATATAAGACATCGACACGATTAATTATAACTTGATTACCAATTAAAGGATTTTATTATATTTAAACCACAAGCAGTGCAGAGAAATAAATTAAGAAAACCACTGAGAAACGACATATTGGTTTTGTCACATATCAGAGACTAATCAGAGACCATGAAAGATTTAACTTAAATAATTGGCAAATTAACGCGTGGCGCAGAAATTGTACATATGATCACATGCCACCCATTAACCTTAAAGAATATCTTCCAGCATCTTTCTTATTGATATAAAGACATTTGCCGACGATGATATATGATAATAGAGACTTGCAATTTCCTTTCCTCTTTTTCGCTTTATAAAAAACACGATCTTTTTAATATCAAAAGAACACCTTTCTTACTCCATCATTGCATTTTTCAATATTCTTCTTCCATTATTAATTAGAGTTCACCAGCTCAAGAGCGCTCGTGTTTTGTCTTATTCACATGTATTAAATTCAATAATAACCCCTTCTTGCTCCCTGCAGAAACTAAAGAGGACCATTAACAATTACATGTGTTACAAAAAGATAATTTGTTTTATTTAGGTAGATTATCAAAGTTTAGAAAAGCCTGCAACAAATACAACTATAAACCTAGTTGATTACTCAGCGTCTCCCGAAATCGGGTTGATTGGTGATGGATCTAACCCATGCCCACTTATGATCCTGAGTATTAACCGGATTCTTCGCCCGAGCCACTTCCTCCACCGGAATGTAGGCGTAGTTTCCGTTAATGGGGCCAGAAACGAACCCCGTGTACCCGGCCATCGCCCCGTGGATGGCCGAGTGCGCCAACAGCGTGCAATACAAATTATCGGTGGCATTGGCAGGCACAGCTCGGATCATATACGTCGGGTCGATGTACTTCACCGTGAACAGCTCCTTGGGGTGGTCCCTACTCCACCATTTCTTCAGCTCCGACTTCAACCACCCGCCCACATCCAAGAAAACCGGATTCCCCGATTCGTCCGTCTCCGCCACGTGTGCCCCATCGTCTTTAGGTATGACATCCTGACCGGCGCCCTCGGCCACCACCACCACGGCGTGGCCGTTGTCTTTCAAACGCGTATCCAGGAAGTCGAAGAGGCCGCCTTTTCCTTGCAAGTAGAAGTCATTTTCGGGGATGAGGCAGCAGTCGACGTCGCGGCTGCTCAAGGTTGCGTGGAGGGCGATGTGGCCGGTGCTGCGCCCCATGAGCTTGACAAGGCCAATGCCGTTAACAGCGCTCTCGGCCTCCGTGTGTGCGGCGTTGATTGCTTGCTGAGCCATCTCTACCGCCGTTTGGAACCCGAATGATCTGTCTATGATTCCGACATCATTGTCCACTGTTTTCGGGATCCCGGCTACGGCTATGTTCAAATTTCGGCATTTGATTTCCTTGAATATTGCTACCATTCCACGCATAGTGCCATCCCCGCCTATGATGTATAGCTGTGTGCATATTTTAACAACATATATATATATATATATTAGCGACATAAATGAGATGAAATTTTCCTAATTACTCACTCCTTTCTACTTTAACTCTCCTACAAGATTATTCCAAATTAATAAACCCCTCTATTTCTTTTTATATATGTAGTTAGTTTATAAAACAATTCGCTCAGCTCATCAATTTTTGCTTCTATTTTCTAATACCAGTTGCTTAATTGGTTTTGAAAAAAAAAAAAAAATACCAATTTCATAATTAACGAGACAATTTTTTTTAATTAATTCATATTACCGAAAAACAAGTAGGCATTTCGGGTTGATTTCTAGAGACACAAATAAATTGGGCAGGGAAGTATTAAATAAAAAGGTCATACGGTCTCTTTATTGATATTAATGACAAACATTGCTTAAATTGAAATGGAGGAAGCAGAAGCCTAGCTTCCCAATTACAACCTTTGCCTACTAAAATTCAACAAACAGGATCTTAAATTCCTATTTCAAATTTTAATTTATCTTTCACATTTAATTCTCATGTTATAGGTGCACCCTTCTCCCAACACTTATACGAATATAATCATCCACACGATTAAACACAGTCAATCAACATCTATTTCATAATTACAATAAAAAAAGACAGTGCAACTAATTAAAAAAGGAAAAAGAAAAAGAAAACCTGATTGAAGCCTCGATCCTGAATGCCATTAACGATCTTGTCAAGATCAAAGCCACCCCTGGAAGTTTCGAGAACAGTGCCACCCTTTCTATGCCAATCATGAACCATCTTAGGGTTCAACTCCACCGGCTCACTCGAATAGAACCCCCGGTAACCCGCCGGTACCCCGTAAATCTGACGCACACCATAAAGCTCCCACAGCCCCACCACCAGCTCCCTGATCACCGTGTTCATACCGGGGCACAGGCCCCCGCACGTCACTATCGCCGCCCGAACCCGACCCGCCTCGAAGTAAACCCGCTTCCTCGGCCCGGCCCTGTGGTACGCCGGCTGGGGCCCCGGGGTGCCGGAGATGTCGTGGACGATGTGGCGGAGGATGACGTCGGACCCACTGATGTAGAATTCGGATACGGGGTGGAAGAACGGGTTCTTGTCTACCGGGTTCGGGTGGGTTTGGAGGTCCGGCAGGAAGTCCGTGAGGTGGGGCAAGCGCTGCAGCTTGATGTTTGAGATCGTAAGTTGGCCTTCTTCAGCCGTGTTGTGGCGGTGGCCTCCGGCTACGGCCGCGGCGTTTTGGGCTGGGTCCCCCATTGGATAATCTACCTAACTAGGACTTCTCCGGCTATGTTAAGTATGTCAATATCTGAGCACGCGGAAGGCTGTGGGGACGACACGTGGGTGTAACGTGGTGCTTTTGCAGCGTTTGTCAAAATTGAATTTTACTTGTTGAGATGAGAGGGCTGTTTTTATTACGAAGCTGGATATGGGTCTCATAAATATTACAACTTGCAAGATTTTTACTGGGCCTTATCTAGGCCTCTTTATTCCTGTATTGGCCCAGGTTATTGGCATCTATTTTTTAGTAAATACACTAGTCAAAATTTTAATTTTTAAAGCAAACATATGAAAAGTCAAGAATGCCCTTTGCACCTTTCCCTCCAAACATATGATAGTAAATACACTATCTATTCCATTTGAAGAAGAGAGTCCAACGTTACAAACTATGGAAAAAAAATACATGAAAGCATGAAACTCCATGAATGTGTACTTATTATAAAGATGAACTTACTTTCATGTCCTAAATACATATATGTAAGTATTTTTGAAAAACTAGATTTACTAAATGTTGACTAGGTTAAATTTGTTGGTGTTATGATGTTTTAAAAATGATTATTGTTCTTTGAGTGTATAAAATTGTAGGGTATTGTTGTTTGTTTAGAGTCATTATTTCGAAAATCGCGATGACTGTTGTTCGGCTCTGGTTATCCGAACATAACCATCATTTTTGAATTTTTTTTCCAAACAGGAACATATTTTTTGGAAAAAGTATGCGAACAAAGTGTTGAACATTTTTTCCGAAACTGAGTATATTTTTCATTTTTTTTCTTTTGAAAATTGTGGTCATGTTCGGAAAAAGTTTCAGAAAATTATGTTAATGTTCGGATAACCAGAGTTGAACAACAGCTATCCAATTTTTGAAAAAAAAAAACTCTAAACAAGCAAACAACAACAATATTATCATACTAATACAATTTTATACACTCAAAGAACAACAACCTATATCTATACTATATTAAAAAGTGGCAAGTCTATGTGAAATATTATTTGACGTTTATAACCTTGGCTTCTTTTCTCTCAGACAGTTTAGCCCTTCCCTAGCAATTAATTATGCTAAAAAAAATATCAACACGGTCCGTCTTCACGTCTACTACACGATCCGTCTTCCTGTCTTCCCCTATTTCAATTCACTTTCACATCTACCATGTTTTGGCATTCGATCAATGAATGCTCCGTCCCTTTTCTCAATCAAGTTGATAAGGAATTTTTCACAGACCACTGCGTAAAATCTAATTTCAGACAAATCAGGCCCTAAAAAATTAGTCATCGAGTGTGAATCTGAAGAATTTGGCTGTGATTATTTGGTAGGAAGTGCCAGAGCTCTTATATGTGCATATGAGATGAAATATTATTTTTGTACATGTTGGCTACTAAATACCCGTAGTAGTTCTTTACGTATGGTTTCCAATTAATTTTATGTTTGTCAAACTGATTTTACTTTATTTTAGATTATGGGATTAAACATTAACGTCTTGTGCTTATGAAATAATACAGTTGATTGTCAATTTCGTTAAACACAAAATCGAACTACTCGCAAGTGTACAATATCGTTGTTATAGTAAGGTAATTGACCAAGTTATAAAATTATCAAACCCTAGAGAAACAAGTAGTTAGCTAAGTCGATTCACGTTTTCATGTTATGAAATGAAAAGTACAAGCTCGGGTTTGATTATGCTACTAAACAGGGAATTAAAACAAGCAAGAAATAGAAATCTATCTAACTTCGTGAGACGAAGTGCAAGGGGAGATATGATTCGGATGATGTCGATTATGCAATTATCGAAGCTAGCTTAACTTATGCCCTTCTTATGTTTCATATCATGATTAGACTAGATCAAATTAATCTCATATAATCAACAAACTCTCGTTTCGAAGGTTTAGATGCCCGATTTGGAGTGTTCTAGACTATCTAGCATCTCTCGATATCTTAGATGTCTAACTATAGCACTTGATAATTCATTTCACTCGATTAAATACACATTTGAACTAGCTCAACTCTCGTATGTTGTCAATCTTAACATAATGCATAATCTACTAGAAACAAATAATCAAAGCTCAAGTAATCCACAACCAAGGAATCTAATCATTCAAATCATCATAATCTAGGCATAAATCAAACCAAAACTTCAATAATCATATTATCTAAATCATCCAAAGCATATAAGACTTAGCTCATACTTCTAGAAGAGATAACCATGGCTAAGGAAGCTAGACAAGCAATTAAACTCATAGAAATCAAAATAAATTGCAATTGAAATAGAAATAGTAATGGAATGATATCACCTCTCATGATGAAATATAAATTAAACTCTGCAATGTTTTTCAATCCTTGCTTGAAATGTAAATTGCTACTAATTGAAAGCTAAATCTAATCTAATCTATGGAAGAATTGAAAGAAAATGGAAAAGAAAAATGAAAAGAAAATAAAAACTGAAAGAGATCTACTCTAGGGACTCTCTTGTGTTGGTAACTGCCGTAAATGATGATTCCTCCTTCTAAATCTAATGATTGGGGGTATTTATAGAGTGAGATGAGGGTATTAGGATGAAATTGCAATTAAATCCCTAAAAAATAATGAATTTCGCACTTTTTAAGTAACTGCTGAGTCAATTCGGTCAAACTCAGTCAAAATCAGTGAAAATAAGCATGAACTCGGTTGACTCGCCTGGAACTCGGCCTGACTCGATCCGACTCAGTACTCAACTCGGCTTAACTCGGCTGCTTCAGCTGGAAACTCACTAGGGCTTAGAGCTGTTATACGAGTCGAGCGAGCCCGAGTAGTGGATACTCGAGCCGAGCTCGAAATGACTGTGTATCGAGCTCGGCTCGAGCTCGCTCGATAAAACTATCGAGCTCGAAATAAGGCTCGGCTCGGTTCGAAAATTAAATTATTAAACTCGAGCTCGACTCGTTTAGCAAGATGAGCTTGACTCTATTGAGTTCGAGCTCGAAAATGGAAATTTTTTTGAACCCCAATCATCAACTCATTTTTAATGCATCTTTTTTTCAATTTTAGTGAATCAAATCAAAAGAGGCAAATAAAAAATCCTGGATACAGAAATAAAAAATCCAGGTTCAAAACATCGAACAATGTACGCCTAAGAAGCAAATTAATGTCCACACTTCAAACAAACCAAATAAAATTTCATTTACCAAAGCTATTAAAAACATTAGAAGAATATATTAGGAAAAATTGCCGATCTTGAGAAGAAAAAATTAGCCGATCTTAAGTTTTGAGTTTATGGTAGAGAAAAGAGAGCAGTAGCAGATTTGAATCTCAACGCTAACAAAACAGATGGGCGGTGCGCTGGCGGTGCGGTTGGCGGTGGTGGCTGAAAAGTTTGGGGTTTGGTATGGGGGTTTGCGTGAGATGGGAGTAGGGATCTACACGGCAACGGAGGGCGGTGACAGCTGAAAATTTGAGGGTTTGGTTACTGGTATATGGGCTGCGTAAGGATGAATGAAGTGAGAAGTAGAGTTAAATGGGTTATAGTGATAGTTATGAATCCTGGCGTAATTAATATTAATTACTTAAATGTCTATATTTCGAGCTCGTTAAGTAAATAAGTATTTTTTGAGTTTGAGCTTGGCTCGTTTAATATTACGAGTCGAGTCGAGTTGAGCCTTAACGAGTCGAGTCGAGCTGAGCTCACGAGCAGCTCGTTTCGTTTAACGGTTTCTTCTTATTTCACTCGGCCGAGTTGAATACAATTTTGGGCGAGTGAATTCAACAGAACATTCACTCGGTCTTTCCTTCTCACTCGGCCGAGTCGTTTTCTCCCCAGTCGAGTGAATTCATTTCTGAAACGACACCGTCTAAAGTACGAACTGAAGCTCCGTTCTCCATGACTTCTGGTGACGTGCTCTGTAGTTTCCGGCGGATAGCAAGCTTTTCCGGCGTTGATGGTGTGAGGCTTCAATTTCCGGCTCGCAACTCCAGTCCAGCATCGTGCGAAGTTTTTCCGGTGAACATGGCTCTGTTATCCGGCGAGAATGAGGCGTGCGACGCTGCTTCAAAATTTCGGTGAACAAAAGCTTCTTTCTCTCCTATGAAAATGGACGTGGAATGTTTACGAACCCAGCTTCCTTTCTTCTTTTTTTTTTCTCTCTCTTCAAAAAATGATGCAGCCTTTCTTCTTTTAAAAGTGGTGGGGCCCGGCTGCTATTCTTTTGTAGTTCACGTGAATAAACTGCTGCACATTGCACAATTCTTTTCTTTAGTTAATGGGCTGCTGCAACTAATTTCTCAAAATGGGCTTTGGTTGCTGGGTTATTATACGGGTACGGTTATTTGAACCCCAATAATGTGTAAGTGAACCCATCATTGGTTTTAATTAATTTAAAGCAAGTGTGAGGTGTCTGAATTGCCCTTCTTTCATTTTTAGACAAAATTTCTTATTAAGTACACCCACATGGAAAATGTCATCGTGAGAAAGAGAACTAAAAAAAAATTCACCCCTCATTATACTCATATACAGAGTTAGTGAAGCAAACTGATAAGGTTTCTTATGTTACAGAGCAAAACCATTGCTTTTAAGTGTAAAAAGTTCATAGAAACGTATAAATGTATGAAGATGCAAATGCAACAAAATTTAATTTTCGAAAATTTTAGTTGAGAAGAAAGCATAAAATACCAAACGAGATCCGATGGATAACACAGATTTGGAAAAATAAATTCGAAAAAGCCTAATATTTCGAGAAAACAAAATATTCGGCAAAGAAATTCGAAAAAAATCTAAAAATTCAGAAATTTTGATAGGAAAAACTGTTTTTTCGATCCGAAAATTCATGATCGAAAAATCTGAAAATAAAGAAAGGAAGGAGAAGTGAGTGGGAGATCTGAAAATCTGGGCAGATTGAGAAAGAGGGAAGAAGGAAAGAGGGAGAAATCGGGGGAAGGGTCTTCAACTAAGAAGAAGAAATCAATGATTCGACATGGTGGAGCATGGAGATGCGGAGGAGGCGCGCTGAGCGAGCAGCGGCGGCGGAGGCGCGCTAAGCGGGCGGCGGCGGAGGCGCGCTAAGCGGGCGGCGGCGAAGGAGGGCGCAGAGCAGGCGTGCAATCCAGATGGGTGTACCGAATGAAGGAATGGTTTTATTAGACGGTGTGGGAGGTTAGTTTAGATATTTTAATGGATTGTGTACTAATCGATTCTGGGGTATGCTAAGTTGGATGGGTTTACTTATAAAATACATCGGTTTAAATAACCGTGCCCTTATTATACACACGTCCTGGGCTTCAAATTAATTCAGGGACTTCCAAATAAATGAGCCACTAAATTAATTAGTGAGCCCATTTTCTTTTCCCTCAGATTTTATTTTAGTTAGCACTAGCCTCTTTGTTAAATACCCTACCCGGATGAATACACTATCAATTTTTTCAAAAAATTGAAACATTTTCGGCAAAAAATTCCGAAAATAAACATAAAATTCGAAAAAAAAATTCCGAAATATTGTGAATTTAATTATTTTCGGAAAAAAAGTTCGAAAAAAAAGATCGAAAAAATGAAAAAATTTCGAAAAAAAAGTTAGTGTATTCATCCGGTAGTGTTTTTAACAAAGGGGTTAGTGCAAATAACCTGCGCCTTTATTTATCTTCTCGAGCCCTTTTTTCCAATCCATCTCAAATTGCATGTATTTGTATCCAAAAATACTAATTTTCTGCAAAATAAATCACAAATACCCTTCTCGACAATTAAGCACAAAATATCAGCTTAATGTAAATAATCACACAAAATCCAATTAAAATAGACAAATAAAATGCATGAATTTCGAGCAATTATCACACTAATCAACAGTGTTGAATTCTTTTGTCAAAATTTGTAATTTGAGGGTTTTCGAACAAAAAAATATGTTCAGATTGGTGCAGCAAATAATTGGACTACACAGGATCTTTTTCATGTTATTGTTACTAGATCTTTGCCCGTGCAACGCACGGGCCTTCTGTAAATAAAAATATAGTTAGACTTATTTCGATCAATATATTAATGGATTATAAACAATACTAATATAATACAAATTCTGCAATAGAAAATTATTATTATTATATTATTCTAAATAAATTGAATCACTTTGTGTATATATTTATCTCTAACTATTCATTTAATGTCGAAAGTTTAATTTTACAATAATATAATAAAATTGCATTTAACATTTATTTTAATGAATGGATCAAAAATACTTCGTTTATAATTCGACCCATCTTCAATGTCAATAAACTTTAGTAGGAAATATTTATCCACATGGGACCCAAACATATACAGTATATAAGAATTTCATTTTAAGTTGTCAGAGGTTAGCTTATGTACATGCTTTGATTTATCAAATAACATTTTCGACTTAAACTCAAAACCACATAGTTGACTTAGTATTAAATTTTGAATGAAAAGAAAACTTCTCGCCAAATACAACAATAAAAATCGATCAAAACTCCATCTAATTCGTTTCTCAATTATAATTTCTACTTAGATTTTATTCTCAAATCCAAAGAATCCTATCCTTTGTGCTTTGTGATAGTGTTTCCATTAACTTCATATATTGAGTTCTTGTTGGGAAATTGCAGACGACATCACAAAAGAGGCTCCCATTGGTTTTGTCCAATGGAGTCCCTGCAAGCAGTTTAGTTGGTAGCTTTTATAGCATGATGTTTGCATCAAAGTTCTTAGAAATCCTGCAATTAAGAAAAATAAATTTAAAGAAGTTGCAAATAACCATAAAAAAACAAGCAATTGTGAACTGAAAATGGAGTAGGGTGTTGTGGAAAAGTTTTATGAAAAATGAGAAAATAATATTTTATAAAATGCAGCGACGTCTACATATATTCACATTAATTTTTAGTTTAATAAATTTCTTGGATTTTGATTGTTGTGATTCAACACTTTACTCCGAATATATTAATTAAAGGCAAAAACTTCACGAGTAGCTTTTCCAGATTGAAATTTGGTTAATTGTTACAGTTTCTAAAAGGACAGGAAATTTTACCATATTGTTACCCAAACTTACACTTTTTCAACTTCCAATCAAGTATTAAGCAACCAAACCAATTAACAACCCAAATAGCAGTAACTTTAGAACGTCATAATACATTTTGAAAAATACGTAACACAAAGAACCTCTTGTAATATAGAGTATAATTTAAAGTTCATCATTTTAACCTTTACTCATTTTATGTTGCATGTATGTTAAATTTCCTGTTAGATCTCAGCACCGCTCTCCCTCTCTCGATCTCTCTCTAGGCCCATGTGTCATTATAACTCATATATAATTGAATCATCAAGGAATGCTTTTACCTTATATCTTTTATTAGTCGTGAAGAAGATGCAATTGTCTTGAAATCTAGAGAAGTTCTCATTTGCCTTTCTGCATGTGTTGTTAGAGATTATGATCCTTTAAATCTAATTGTAAAAATCCACACAAGATTAAATCTTTGATGCATTAGAGGCGGAAGTTAGGGCAAAATCTTTTGTATGCTTCGGATGCAGCTGACTTTGGCGGTGATTTCTAATTGGGTTGTATGTTTCTCAAAGTTAATTTTTTTCGTTTTACTTACCTCTATGTTAGAGATATTGCTATAAGTCCTGCTTGTATTAGTTGTTCAATAGCGATCTTATCAATTCATATGCATGTGTTGCGTCTTTTAGTTATTTGTTCAACAGTGGTATTTAAGGATTATTGAGATCAATTATTTCTCCAAAGAGTAGCTCCTAAGTATATTTAGGGCCATTCACAATTCACCCGTCCCACAACCCACATCATTAACTACTATCTATTTGTTTTCTCTTACACGTCAATACCTAATTAATTTTACACCTTTCGATCATCTAAAATGGTTGTCATCAGTAATGAGTAGTAATGCATTTTTTTAAAAGTGTTGGTAAGATATCAAAATCATAGAAATTGTTATTTCCCACCTCTTTAAATCCAAAAACTCAATATTAAAGGAAATTTAATTTAAAACTCAAGACACACACCTTTTGTTATTATTAAAAGAATGATCACCACTGCTCGAGAGCGACTTCCGGCTTCAAACTTTTGCTTGAGGATGGCGCCTAAGTGCTAGCACGAATTCCATAAGAGTCTACTCACGCATCATCGGCCTCTCTCTAAACATATAAAAACATAAAATCACACTCATCATTACCTCTTTTAGGATTATTTGATTCCAGGTTCACGGTCGTCAACATGTTAAAATATTTAAAATTCAAAAATAGTTTTTAATTTATAATCTAGACGTATAGAAGAAAGATTAGCCATGTTCCAGATAAAAGAAGTGCTTAATCCATGTGGTCATTATGCTAATTACTTGTTATCACATACCTAATTTTTCACTTTTTTCATTACAATAGGTTCATCGTGATCATGCAAATAAATTAATCATATTCCACCCACTTATTCATATTCATCACGATCTTGCAAATAAACTAATCTTGACCAACCCCGTATTTTCATATTCATTTAGTCTCATCATTCTTCCGGACTAAACTAAGCAGAAATATGTGTAACACATTTCTTACTGACATTCCAAACAAAGCTTAAATAAATTATAATCATTACCAAGACCTTAAGGCTAGTATACCTGCAAGAAGATGATAACTTTTCTAACCGTGTTTTTGAAATCCAGCGCCCTAATTTTATCCTCAACATCCATAACAAAAAATTCTCAACGTCATCAAGCATTTCATCAAACACATTCAAGGCACTCCCATGATTCAAAACCTAGAACAAAAAAAATAACTAACTCTTCCGGGGGCAATTCTCACATATTCAATGTTTTACTTACGCCTCTCAGCGTTATGAAAAATCAATTTTATTGTTAATATATTTAAGAAAAAAAATGCAAAACTACCGGAATCGGAGTGCACTCCTGCAAATCGAGCTTCTCCTGAGCTGTAGCTAATCAGCACGTTTCTGATCCTTAGTCGATTTGTGTTCCTGAGCGCTTCTTATAACTAAAATTAATGTAATTAAAGTAGAGGAAGAGGCACCTTCTGATTGCCTTCAATTAAAAAAACTCTACTGTGCCCTCTTCGCATTTTGGCGGTTGAAAGGTAAAGGAATGAACAAATTTTGACGTTTCTTCATTTAAGAGAATTTATTCACCCAAGTAATTGTTTATAATTGGAGAGTAAATTGGCCGACAATTAAGGAGATAAAATTATATTAAGGCAGAAATTTATTTGACAGATTTCTTAGGGCTTGGCAGTTTTTTTTTTTTTTTTTTTAAGATTTAATTTTATAAGGACACGTGGCGGCTTATGGAGAGCTACATGTGGCAACATTTGGAGAAGGGTGATTCTCCTATTATAATATAAGATTATATTTTGTTTAGGGACAAGCTTACTTTTAGTCGCTTTACACATACATGTAGCTATCTTCGTAGTTAATAGTCAAGTTTATAATATTTTGATATTATAAGGTCCGACAAAATTTGCTTCAGAATGTATATTAATAGAGGAAGATGTTCTAAGGCTTGATTAGACTATGTGGCTGTGGACTTTACATTGTTGGTTCTTGGTTAATTTAAACTCACTATTAATATTTAGTGTTGAATTTATTAGACAACTTTCAAATATTTGGTGATTACAATTTCACATATCAAATAATTAAAAATAATTTTCAGTTAATTATTAGATGTTTCTTTTCATTTTTCTAAAACTAATTGTTTATGCGGAATATCAAAACTTTTGATGTTATTATAGGTTTTATAACTTATGCTGCTTGAAATACATCAAGTGCTAAATTGGTCGATTGCTGGTATTTGACTCCTTACTTTTGCTCTGAATCTACTAAATTTCTTCCATGCTCTTTGCTGTTTTTATTTAGATATCATTCTCCATTTTTATTTTGTAAACCTTGTAACCAATGTATATAACATGTAAGAAATGTTAAAGGGCAAAGTATTATATGAAAATAGTTCATGATAAGCTTATCATGAAACAATTTTAAAGTATCAATAATCTTATTAGGAGTATCATTAATTTGAGTCAGTGGTATTATATTGTAATTGTTGTAAATTTTCTTGAACCCAGATTAATGATACTCCTGATGAATTTTTTAATACTTCTGATCAAATATTCGATACTTAAAACAATTTCATAATAAGTTTATTATAAAGTAAAACGTACTCATGTTAAAGTGGTATAAAAGTATTGGTGCAACTCTAATAATGGGAAGGAAGTGAATATCTAAAGTAACAAATGCAATTATTTCTAAATTATATATTTTGATGTATTTGATTATGCATATTATGTAATTAGTGGTGTTAGTATGGTATAGTTTGTGAGCATGTACTTGCGGATGGATTGAATGGTATAAAATGTATATTGTCTGTGATGGTACATTTTATTTCTCTCTTTTAAAGATTTGGCAGCGTGCATATTTTTAGATTTTTGGGGGAGACTATGGTATAGTGATGTTAAGTGCTCGTATTTATAGTTAACTGTTATATCTCCGCCAAATTCACGGGTTTATATAAAATTTATTAAAGCCTTTTAATTTATATAAAAAAATTATAATTTAATGTTTATATATATATATATTATTTAATTATCTATTAATTGATAAAATATAGATTAAATGAAAATAATTTAAATGTAAAATTAAGTACATATTATTTATAAATTTCATAAATTGAAAAATCTACTTATATTTAATATATTGAAATAAATATGAAACTAAGAATAAAAAATAGAGGAATGTGTATATTTAGCCATTGCAAGTGTGGTACACATGAAACTAAGATATTGTCATGCTTGATAAAAAAAAAATAGAATTGGAAGATTTATTCCTTAATAAGCCCATTAAAGATTAAGATTTGAAAAATGGGTTTCATAATTTAACCTACAATTGTAGCTCTAAATGCATGTTATTATGAAAAAATAAAATAAAGTACTCTTGAGCCAGAAGTTTGATCTGGGAAGAGTTTAATCCATTATTTTTTATATATAAATATGAGATATAAAATCAAGTATAACGTCTCACATCTGAACTTGGTTGAAGTTCTGTGTGGAAAAAAATCAAGCATACCTCATTTCACCAAATATTTTACCACAAATATATAAGTTCAACTTTTATATTTTCCATCAAGGAGCGTGTTGTTGGTAATCATTTTTAATCACAAGGATTAGTGGCTGTTTTTATTGTAAATCTGATCACCAAACAATTACGTGTGATTGATCACTAACGTAATTAGTGAATACGAAATTTGGGATAAAAGAAATAAACACATGTAATGGTTACGTATTTAATTCGTGTATTTTATAATCGAGGTGTTTTGGATGTATAATTGGAGTTTGGACGTATATGTGAATTTTTTGTTGTTTTATTAGCTGAAAATTGAAGTATTTATACAAGTTTTCCTAGCAGGAGGTGTACAAAACCTTTGGTCTCCCAAGTGTGCATGTGTGACACTTGGTGAGTTGACTATTTGACCTTATCTAAACTAATTCTTATCCTCTAATGCTGGATTTGCTCGTATTTGAGTGTTGTTTGTTCCTTTGGACTTGTCCTTGAGGAGTAATTAGTATGATTTTGATGGTCATTCTTGCTAGCTTGATATAAAGATATTCTGATTAAATCTGTTCGCCAATTGGCTGGAACTGCTCGCCAGGGTATCCTTTGGGTTCGTAAGGTCCTTATGCAATAAAGCGCTTGCATGAGGATTATTGCTCGCCAGACTGGAATAGCTCGCCTAGCTATTCCAGCTTAGTCTGGTTTAGTTTACTTAAACTTGTATGGAGTGTAATTACTTCATGTAATTCTGCTCGCCTAGATGGGCTTTCTGCTAGCCTATCAACAATTGCCCCCTTGCCAGTCATTGTGTCGTGACAATGTGAGGCGAACTACTTATGGGCTGACAAATATCTGGTGTTATGAAGGCGAGCTGATATTGCTTTGTGCGAACTACTTCGAATGGGCGGACTATCACGAACGAGCTGATCCGGACGGGCAACGGTTGGACTCCACAGGTACTGGGTGGGGCTCGAGGCGTGACGTGGGCGGAATGATTGCCGCCGCCCACGCGCATGTGAAATCGAGATGACGCGCCTCCAATTTTGTCGGAATAGGGTTGCACGCGCTCGTTATTTGCAACTTAGTCCTCACACTTTTAATCTTGTTTTCCTGGGACCCGTTTTTACCCTTACTATAAAAGGAATTTTTTTCTCAATTTCTCATTTTTTTACTCTTTATTCTCAGCGCGAAACCTTGCATTTTCTTCTTTGAATTTTTCGGCGATCGTCTTCTTCATCTCCGGCGACGATTTCTCTGACTTCTTGAGTATTTAAGGTAAAAATCCCCTTGTTCTTTTTCTTTCTTTGCTTAATTTCATAATCGTTGGGTTAAAAATGCCCAAGAACCTAAACTCCGCCGTTTGGAAACCTCAAATCGCTGCCATCCCCTTAACTCTTTCACCGGAATCCACCATTAACGCCGTAGCAAGCTTTTCTGTCACCATTGTTGGGATATGTTTTAGTTTTGATGATTTTCCAAAACCACATGTAATAGGTTTGAAAGCAGTCAGGATTGTATCTTTAGTTTCAGGTCAGACTAGGTTATTTCTCAGTAGAATAGGCTGTCAGTTGAGAAGAATTCAGTTGAGGGGGAACTCAGCGAGGGGGAACTCAGCAATACAGCCTGAGGATATCAAGATGACACTCAGAAGAACTGACTGAAGCCATGATGTAACCTGAATCAGAAGAGAAGCCTGAAGGATGTCCCACTGAGTGTAAACCGGACTGATCTAAGCTAAGTCAGGTGGACCACTCAGTGAAGAGCATGATCAGGAGGATCAGTGCTGCACCAAGTAAGCCCTGAAGGAGTCAGGCTACTGTGGTCAGGGAAGTTTGTCATTCAGCCTTATGACAAACTTCTTGGAGTGATCTTCAAACAGTCTCTGAAGGACAACTACACTGAAGACGTTCAGTCCACTGAAGATCATCAGCCAGTGAAGGAGAAAGATACCTAAAGTCAGTGGGTCTTGGTCAACCCACTGAGTCAAAGATCCGTTGAATCCAACCCACGTGGACCAATCAGCACAAGGCAGCAACTCTGACACTGACAAGGCCGCATTCCAAGAAAAGTGGTTGAAACCATTAATTGTATGGATTCAAATGTAATTTCATCCAACGGTTACATTTGAATCCACACTATAAATACAAGCTCATAGCTGCGTTTTGAGTGTGTGTGAGAAAAGAAAAAATCAACACCTACGAGCTGTGAAGGTGTGAGTGTTTAGTGCATTATATTGAGAGTTATAAGGAGGCACGATTCACATCTTGTACACTGAACCTTAGAGTTCATAGATATATACAAATGAGTGTTCAGCTTGTAACTCATAGCTTAGAGAGGTTTTTCTAATCTTAGCTTTAGGCTAACTCATTGTAAAGGAAAACCTTACCTAGTTGGAGAAACCAAAACCCTCTAGTTAGGTTTGTTGGTGGAAGTTAGTTTGTGAGGAGGGGCAGCCCAGGGAGTGGCGTGAGTCCAGTGTTTTGTGCACCTTGGCACGTTAAAAACAAGAATCCCAGTTAGTGGATTTCCTGTTAAATCAGGCTGTGGATGTAAGAGCTTGAGTCTCTGAACCACGTTAAACTGAGCGTACTTATCTTTAAAAGTATTTACTAAAGTGTTTTGAAAATCTGCTCACTGAGAGCATTGTTAAAAAGGAAACTTTGGTTAAATATTCAGGTCAGGGAGAATCCTCTCACTGACCAGTTCAGGCAACGCACTCGAGAGTTCAGCATCTCGAGTCACTGCCTTTCTTAGAGCATGAGCTTCCAAGTCTTCACACTGACTTGGTAGCTCAGCCTCTAAGTAGAGCAGTGACTTTAAGTGTATCCTCTCGAGTCACTATGTTGCTAAGAGCATGAGTCTTCAAGTCTTCTCACTGACTTGGTAGCTCAGCCTCTTAGCAATGCAGTGACTTGAGAACTCTTCACTCTTGCTGAACTCCCTGAGCAAAAAGTTTTTAAAAAAATTGCTCCTGAATTCCCATTTTGGTATTCGAAAACGGGACCATCAATCTCCACCATAATAATCGATCTAAATATCCTCGCACTCGAAAACTGGTTCCTATCCTCCTCGCAACCCTGGAAAACGGCCTATCGGAGATACCTCTGTTCCAGTGGTGGATCTGGAGTCATATCCCGACGCGGCCTCAGTTGTACGCTCTGTGAGCTCAGGAGCTCGCCCATTCGGGGAAAGAGTCGTGCGAGCAGATCCTGCTCGCCAGGTTAAAGAGGAGACCAGCTCCGATCTCTACGAAAAGGAAGAGGAAATCGAGGTGTAACCGCCCGCTAAACCAGATGAATTAACCTGGGGTACCTGAAGAGCATTGATTTCCCTATGCTGGATCCTATCGAGCATCAGATTCTAGTCGCCGTAGCTTGCCAGGTTGACTGGGACGAATATGAGAGGGAGTACTCCAACCACTTTACCGTCCCTGTTCACGGGAGGCGAAGACTTAAAGCCACTGAGTACACGGCGAGCTGCATCGTGTCCGCGATCACCGAAGAAGAGCTGCCCCAAATCAGAAGGTATTACAAGATTCCTTTTGACGTGTACATGTACGCTCCCCTCACTGATGACAGAGCTGATCGCCCACCCCGCGGGCTCACGGCGATCAATTTGGCCACACTAAATGCCAGGATCACCTTGCCACTGCACCCTTTGATCGGCAAGTTCTTGGAGCGGACAAATCTGGCCATCACCCAATTGACTCTCGTGGGGTGGATGAACCTTATATTACTGATGGTGCTGTGCGCCCTTGAGGAATACCCAAACAAACTGTCCACCGAGGAAGTTAACTATCTTATGACCCCCACCGCCTATACTGGGGAAGAGGCGGACTGGTACTACCTCAAGGCGCGACCACACTTGAGGCTGGTGGAAGACATTCTGGGGAAGGTGCGAGACTGGAAGCACAACTAGTTCTGGATTGGGGGGGACTGGCGTGCTTGTGCTCGCCCTTATGGTGGTCCCGAGTGCATTAACACTCCGGCGGAGTTTGGGGACTTAATTCTGAGTCTTATCTCTTCTCAGTTTCTGAAGTGATAAGAATAATTTTAATCTTTCTTTCTTTTATTTCAGGTCCCAAAAATCTTAAGTGGCGGAGTGCGAAAGATAGTGTTGACGACCAGTTCTTGTTCGTGGTTAGCCTGATCGCCCTTCGGCGCCGAGCTGATCATAGTATCAACCATCTCTGCTCGGAGGTAACTCGCAGGTTAGCTCGCTTCACTACCTTCCCTCACCACCATGAGGCTCAAGCCCAAGTCCCTGAGGGTAAGCTCTTTAACCTTAGCGAACAAATCTGTTCGCTTAAAAAAAATTCTCTACATACCCAGATCCTAACTCTTCATTGTGTATACTCTTGCAGATCAGCTCATCACAGTTGCCATCCATCCCGCCTTCGGCCTTTTAGACCAACACGTTTGGGATATGTCGACAAAATGAGGTAGGAAGAAGGGGGATCCGATCTCAAAGATGATCGTCCTCGCGGCCAGGGCGGGCAAGGATGACCCAAGACAGGCGGGTGGGCCTAGTACTGCGAAACAACCCACCCCTGCAGGTAGCCCGCCGGCGGCTACCCCGAAAATAAAGAGGCTCCACCGTGAAGATGGCACTCCCATCTCCGACGCGGAGAAGGCGGCCAAAAAAATAAAGTCGCCCTAGGGAGTGGTGCTGCTCCAGCTCGCCCAGTTGAGTCTGAAGGTGGGCGAACTCCTTCAAGGGAGCAAGTTTCCGAGCAACATCTGGTCACTGCTACTACCGATGGGCGTGCTGCCGATCACCCTCACGATGCGACCTACCTAGGTTGGGATAAGGGTCGCCGCGATGCGTAAGTTTTTCTTCGCTTTTAACTTCTCTCTCTCTCTCTCTCTCTCTCTCTCTCTCTCTCTCTCTCTCTCTTTAACACCTTTACTTGTATTTTCCTTACAGCTACGAGCCCGCGCAGTTTCCTGGATGATCAAACATGGTACATCAGTACGCCTACTCGAAGGTGCCTGCCAATTTTAGGGAGATTCTGGACTCTTTCGTCCGACGTGCCTCCGAGTCCGTTGCTCGCTCTTGGAGCAAGGACTTGCATGAAATCGTCAAGACCCAGGCACCTCGTGATAATGGTCTCCTATGTCTTATCGAGGCGGGCAACACCCTGGTTGCCGTGCAGAAACTGGTCGACCAGGTCGAGGACTTAGAACGGGATGCTCGCCAGCATGCAGCTACAGTTAACCGTATTGCCAAGGTAAGGGGTGATGCTAAGGCTGAGGCCAAGAAGATGGTGGCCAGCCTTGAGGATAAGGTTAAAGCCCATTAGACAAGCGAACAACGCGCCCTTGACCTTCACGTTAAAGTCTCAGAAGAGCTATAGATCAAGATGGCCGAGAGCGAACTGTTAGTGTTAGTGTCCTAGAGACAATCCTTTGTGAGGACATAATACTAAGATGATATTCAGTTTATGGTTTAATATTATTGTTTGGTTTAATATTAAATGTATGGCTTTACACTTATCTGAATATTATGTTTGATTGTTTGCATTATTCATATATGTGTTCCCTTGAATCGATACTATCATTGAGTGAGTGAGAACTCAGATGACCAAAGTACGATTCTCAAGTGGCCCCGACCAAGGATAAAAAATAATGGGATATTGATGATGCAATTGAGATTGGTGTGCGATCTGCATCATACTCTTAGAGAGTGTAGTAAGATCTCACTTACTACGAGATACCAGATATCTCATGATGGATGCACAGATACCTTAGAGGGTATTGGTATACCCATCCGAGAAACCGTTTGATGTAATTCCACATAATGTGTCTACGGGTGTCTCAGTTAGTGGGAGCAATGTGATACTCCTCTGACTTGAGGTCAATACGCACGACATGTGTGGAGTGGTGAACTTTGACCATGGCCGACGCTTGCATCCTTCCACGGGTAGATATGGCATGGATTGGGTTCATCATGAAATACATGTGCGTGGTAGTTGAGCCAAGAATAGGATTCATTTGTCAATGTGGATTTAGAGAGAATACTCGTCTTCTCATCATAATTGGATCTAAGACATCGGCCGATGCAAGTCGACTTGGACTTTGTGGTCAAGTGCGACACGAACGATCAATTAGTGATTTGAGATAATATGATTAAGTTATTTAAATAGACACTTCATCATGTTCAAGGCTTAATCGAGTATTCGCGAATGAAAGGAAGATATCACAATAGCTTACAATATTACAGGTAGTTGCAGATTTCCTCGCAACGTACCTCGTATATTGAGAATGTCTGATTTATTATCTAATGTTTAATTAAGACCATTAGTTTGACTAATCGCTCGATATACTAGGGCCTATGGGTCACACAACAAGCAATGTCTGTTCGCCGATTATAGTTGGTTGATTAAGTATTATATTGGATATAATATTTAATTTATGGAGAATATAATAATAATTATATTTGGAATTAATTATTATTATTATTTAATTAAATTAGATTTAATTAAATATGAAATCCCAATAATAATATTTGGAATATTATTATACAAGAATAATAGATATGGTAAAGATATTATTCGTAGGAACGTATTTAGGGAAATATAATCCGTAGAGATTATATTACGGGCTAGGCCCGATATCTTGCTTAGGAATTAAGCCAAGTTAGTCCCTATAAATATGTGTCATGGGAATTTAGAATTACACACAAGAAATATAATTTCTCCATAAAATCTCTTGTTCGAGTTTTCCTAGCAAGTTCGTCTAGAGATTCAAAGCTGGCATCTCGGTGCTGCTGCGTGAATACCGTAGTAGAGGACTCTGCGTACGAAGCTCTGTAAGAATCTCGTTTAATATTCTTGCAAATTAATAAACAATTAAATTGTTCGTTGTTGGAGATCGTTTATTTCCGCTGCGCATGTTTACGTGCTTATAAATTCCAACAATGGTATCAGAGCTCAGACTCTTGATTAATTGCATAATTGATCGTGGGTAAATTATTATTTGTGAATTTAATTTTACCCTATTCATGTCTATACGTTATTCAATTTAAATTTGCAAATTTGATTTGACTTTTGTTAAATTGAACAACTATTTTTTTATTTGAGAAATTGGATTTCTCTAATAACTATACAAATCCTAGGGATAGTTCTTTTAATGTTTTTGAGAATTAGATTCTTCAATAATTGTGCAAAAGGGCCGCAGCGTATTGACCAAGTAATTAAAACAAATTGTGAATTTGGAAAACTCCAACGGCTGCGGTCACGATTCGATCGGAAATCTCGGAGCCTTCTTCGACAGATGGGTGGCCGCCGCTGGTCGGCGGGACGACGGTGATCTGCAATTACTCGCGAGCAACGGAGATTTGCAGTGAATCGGGCCGTGCGACTCGTTGTGGATTGCCGATTTTCGATACGGCACCGTCGATTCCAAACGGTATCGGACGGTGGCCAATTTCTGCTGGTCAACGGACTGGTGTGGTCGACGGTGGATGTCTTGGACGACAGCCACAGACGAATTTCTTGGACGGCTGCAGGTCGCGCTAGACGGTGATCTGGAACGCTGTTACAGTAAATTGCAGCGACCAAGATGCGGCTTTGGGCCTGGGAATAAAGGCTGAATGGGCTCAATTGGATTGGGCCTGTTTTAAATGGAATTAATTAAAATTGTTGGGCCCTGAAACTTTATGGATTTTATTAATAAACCCTTGGAATATTTTTTGGGCAAACAAATTTAATTGCTATCTAATTTAAAAAAAATGGAATTTTGGTTGGACCAAAATAATTAAAATTAATTAGATTTTAATAATTAAAATTATTATTTTGAAATTAAAATTAGATTTTAATTTTATTTTAATAATTTGGTAATTATTATTTTCCACTTGGTTAACATTATTTGCTAATGCTCTATAGTCCGCATTATAATTGTTTGGGTAGGCGGCGCCCAATAATTGTCGGACCGTTATTTATGTTTTGGGTAGACGACGCCCAAATAAGTGTTAGTCCGCATAAAATCATGTTTGGGTAGTCGGCACCCTATAATTGCTCAAATGTGATATAGATTAACATGTGGATCTCGATTAAGCAATTAATACCCCGCCTTTAAAATGATCCTCATTAAAATATAATTTTTCAATTGAATGATGTCTTCCATTAAAATTAAAAGTAAACTGGAGATTTCGTTCCAATGAGTATTTAAGGCCCAAGTTTTTTACTCGGATCTACATCTAACGGGACTTTTATAGGGACATGCTTTGTCGCCGCTTAATGGTTATAAACCAACTTAATTCTGTTTCACCAGCCCAAGCAGGGAAATGAGAATTAGGTGACATCCGATTGAACTAGGTTCAATCAACTAGGAATTGCGTGAGGTAATTGGTTTAGAGACCTTCCAGTTCTGTTGTGGCAATGTTCAGCCCAAGCAGTCAGTGTAATAGTAGGAATGTGGATCCTAGTCCATTACAATTTATATTAGATATAAATTCGTACTCTTCCGATGAGGTCGTTGAGTATGTGAAAATAATGGAGACAAAATAAATAAAAGGCCATGTTTATTTTGATTGCTGAATATTGATCATAGGAATTATGTGTTTTAATTCCCGTTTAAATTTTATTTCCTAGGATTGTTGAAATGAATAACTTGTCGTTGAGAAGTGTTTTGGAAACAAACAAATTGGTTTGGCCAAATTTTCTGGACTGGCACCGAAACGTGCGTTTGGTGCTTAGGCAAGAAAAGATTGAGTACGTGTTGGACACGCCAATCCCTATTACCCCTGAGGCTGGTTCTGAGGAAGTCAAAGCTCAAAAGAAGCATCAAGATGATGCTTCCTAGGCTCAGTGTGTTATGTTGCTCGGCATGACTCCCGAGTTGCAAAGGCAACATGAGAGGATACTTCCCTATTAGATGCTTAGACATCTGAAGGATCTCTTTGATTCTGAGTCTCGTTCTGAGATTTATGAGGTGATGAGAGATCTGTTTAGATGTTGGCTATTTGAAGGAGAGAAAGTCTCCCCTCATGTTTTGAAGATGATAGGGCTAATCGAGAAACTTGGTCGTTTGGGCATTGAGTTGCAGACCAATGTTGTTGTTTATGCCATTCTTCAGTCGCTACCCGATTCATACTCGAGTTTCATTGTAAACTTCAATATGAATGAGACGGTTTTGACCATGCCTGAGCTTCATAACATGCTCAAGACTTTTGAGCCTTCCACTGCTAAGGAAAAATCCGTGCTCATGGTGGGTGCTTCTAGTTCCTCTGCTCCTAAAGGGGAGAAGAAGCATATAAGCAAGGCTAAGAAAGGCTCTAAGCCTAATTTCCTCAAGCCGAAAGGTGGAATTCAAAAGAAGGAGGGGGTAGATAAGGATGTATGCCTCCACTGCAAGCAGAAGGGGCATTGGAAGAAAGACTTCAAGGTTCTAGCAGCTGAAAAGAAGGCACAAGGTGCTTCAGCCACTGGAACATGTATGTTTGTTATTGAGATAAACATGTCCACAAATGATTCTAACTGCTGGGTATTGGACATCGGTTGTGGCTCACACATTTGTACAAATGTGCAAGGGCTCAAGGACAGCAGAGCAGTTAGACCGGGTGAAGTCGCCCTTCACGTGGGGAATGGAGCAAGAGTTGCTGCTGAACGTGTTGGGATTTATGTTTTAGACTTACCTTCTGGTTTTAGACTTGAATTGAATAATTGTTATTTCGTTCTGTCTATTACTCGTAACATTATTTCCGTTCCTATGTTAGACATTGAGGAATTTTCCTTCCGTTTTGCAAATAATACTTGTTATTTTTCGCTTAATGGTGATGTTTATGGAAATGCTCCTCTTGTGAATGGTTTATATTTGTTACATTGTGCATATAATGTTCTTAATATACAAAATAAAAGACGCAAGCTTAGTTATCATGAAAACCCGACTTACTTAAGGCATTGTAGACTTGGCCATGCGAACGAGAAAAGAATCGCAAGGTTAAGAAAGTTAGACTACTTAACCCAATTTGACTTAGAGTCTTATGGTAGTTGCGAATCTTGTCTCATGGGCAAGATGACAAACAAACCCTTTTCCGGGAAAAGGGTACGTGCCAAAGAAGTTCTAGAGTTGATCCACAGTGATGTTTGTGGACCATTGCCCACTCTAGCTAGGGGTCAATTAGGCTACTTCATCACCTTTACAGACGATTACTCAAGGTATGGATACGTGTATCTTATAAAACATAAATCCGAATCGTTTGAGAAGTTTAAGGAGTACAAAGCCGAAGTAGAGAAATATCTTGGTAAGAGTATCAAGACTCTTCGATCAGATCGAGGAGGTGAGTACCTTAGCCATGAATTTATGGATTACTTGAAGCTTCATGAAATCCAGTCACAATGGACTCCTTCCGGAACACCTCAGATGAATGGTGTGTCTGAAAGGAGAAATCGAACCCTGTTGGACATGGTGCGGTCCATGATGAGTTTTGCCTCTCTTCCAACATTCTTATGGGGACATGCATTGCAAACCTCGATCTACGTTCTGAATAGGATTCCATCCAAATTAGTTGTGCAAACTTGATTAGGCGTGACATTGTCATGATTCGTCGCTCGAAATGCCCTTGTTTTGATGGATTCATATAAGTATTTAGAGTCATTTGAGTATTATTTTCACAAACTAACAAATTTGTTTCTTTGATGCTTATAGATGGATAGAGGGCGAAAAGAGGAGTTCGTAGGACTTTGAATCGACTCAAACGGATACCCGGATGAGAAGATATGGAAGAAATACGAGAAGTATTAGTTCGAGCGAGCAAAAGTGTCATTGAAGTACTCAAGATGGAGGAACTCGAGTACTTACTACTCAAGCACTCGAGTAGAGCACTCGAGCTGAGGCTGGTCGAGTAGCCATTACTCGGGCACTCGAGTAGACTACTCAAGCTGAGGCCGGTCGAGTAGAACTACTCGAGCTAAGGGGCTCGAGTACTTTTCGGGTTCTGGACAATTTCAACACTCGAGCTTGCATTGCTCGAGCACTTTTTACTCGAGCTCTACTCGAGCTCGACGGGAATTTTGGCCCATGCAAGTCAGAGTTGGCCCGACGCTTATATATATCCATCCCAAGTTCGTTCTGGAGGAACGACTGGAAAACCACAAGATTTAGAGTTAGTTTTTAGGGAGAGAAAGAGGAGAAGAGACGAGCAAGCTTTACTTTACATTTTGTTGAGGTTTTTCATACGAATTCTTAGTTTCTTTTCGTTTCTTAGTTCCTTTTAATTAGCTTGATTACTTTAATCGCTTTAAACTTCGTTTTTATCAATTCAAATTCAGTTCTTAGTATTTATTTCTTTAAACCCTAGTTCATGTTTTATATTTTCTTTCTTCAATTCATCATGTTTATGTTCGTTGTTTCTTTTATTGTTTTCATTATCGTTAAACCTATGTCTAGCTAAAACCCTTGCATGCTTAGGGTAGGATGAACTCGTAGAAGTAGGTTGTGGGTACGTAATTAGGGTAACTCGTGACGTTAGGTTTTAATTCTCTTGGTTAATGAATTCTTAAAATTAATCTAGACTTCGCTTTTGAATTTCGTTCGAAAGGTGTTAGTAGATTAGTGAAGTCGAGTGTTAGGGTAAAGTATTAGGGTTTAGAATCTTGAGCTTTCACCTTGCATTCTTAGACTTAGGTTATTTCTTGTGTGTCACAGTTATTCTGATTATGTACCTGCTCCGTTAGTATACGTAGGGATTCCTATCCTAAGCATCATCATCTCTTACTTGAAAACAACCCTTAGTTAAATTGTCGTCTTTAATTCTTTAGTAACTAGTTTAATTAGTTTAGTGTAGTTTTAATTAATCTTTTAAAAACCCAAAAATAAAATTACACTCATATTAGCTACGACGCGTAGATCTTCAGGGATCTATTCGCATACATCCCATCTCGTGGGTTCGATATACTTGGCCGTTATACTTACTCTTACTACAGTGAACCCGTCCGCTTGCGGGTAAGCGATTAGTAGAAGTTAGTGTAATTCACTCAAAGTCAATGGCGCCGTTGCCGGGGATGGCGTTGTATGCTTTTTGAATAGGACTTGTCGATAGCTTAGTAGTTAGTAGTGAGTGCTTATTTTCTGTTTTTATTTCTTATTGTTATTTTTATTCATTCGACAGTTGCGTTTTGATCCTTCTGCTAGTGTGTCAGGTATATAAAAACACGCTCACAAGGCAATACGAGCGAAGAGAGAATACCGTTGGACCCTGAGACAATAGCTAGAAGGAACCGAGCTTTCTTGAGGAGGATGAACGCTGCCGACTTAGGGAAAGAACCAATGGACATCACTAATGAGTTGGAAGATGCCGAGAATGAGTTTAACCAGGGGTTGAACCGGGTTGACGGCACTGATGGCAACACCAGTAAGAACCAAGATCCGTTAGGGGATAGTCAGAGCCAAAACCCGGGTGCACAAAACGTTCTCAATCCAGCTCAGAATTTTGTCCATAATCCTCTGAACAACCCTTCTTACCCACAAAACCCAAATAACCCTTTCAACAACCCAGTATACCAACATTACCCATACCCACCATACCCTTATCCACCATACCCATATCATCCACCTCCTGTTTACAACCAACCACCTGTGTACCAACCACCTCCAGTTCAACAAGTACCAGCACCACCTGTTGCTCCTCAGCCTGTGCCCCAGAACACAGATCACAATATGGCTATTCGAGGGAGGTTTGCAGCGCAGCCACATCGGTACTATGATGGAGTGGCATTGCCTCCTGTTGAGGCAAATAACTTCTCGATTTCCCCAGGAATTCTAAAGCTGCTGACCGAGAATCAGTTCAAGGGGGTGATCGGGAAGGAGAATCCTCACACTCACCTGAGGAGTTTTCTCATGATAGCCTCCACATTCAATTATAATGGCATGTCTGAAGATGCCAAGAGGCTTAGGCTGTTCCGATTCTCACTGACGGGAATAGCTAAAGAGTGGTACGACAACACGCTCCCACGGGGAGGTGTAACCACATGGGCTGAGCTCGAACGTCTGTTCCTCGAGCGCTTCTACCCTCCATCAAGGACAATAAAAGCAAGAATTGAGATATCTTCTTTCCGCCAGAAGTCAGGAGAGGACGTACGTCAAGCGTGGGAGAGATACTCAAATATGCTGATAGAGTGCCCGCATCATGGGTACAATGAGGGAGATATTATGACATTCTTCTACAGTGGTGCCAACAAGGCGGGGCAAGACTATTTAGACGCCTGTGCGGGCGGAGCATTCCTGAATCAAGGCATAGAGAGGTGTAGAGAGATCGTGGACAACATTATCACGAATGCCGGGGCTTGGAATGGAGATCCAGATTTTCAGAGAGTTCATCAGGTTGAAGAGGGTGAAGGAACGAGAAGGCTATTGATGGCCATGATGGAGAAGATCAACAACCTCGAGTTAGGGAAGAATTTGGTTGGAGAGCATGCAGCAGAGGATGATAGAGTAGACCAGCCAAGTGGACAGCAAGAGGTAGCCAATTACATGGGAGGTCCGTATTACAATCAGAATGGCTACCAAGGTGGAAATCAGTTTGGAAGACCTTCTTATGGTCAGCCATTTGCACCTCCAGGGCCACAGCCGCCTCAAAATCAATGGAGGAACACACAAGGTTTTCAAGGAGGCCAGCAGCCTCCTCAAAACACATGGAGGAAGAATGAGAACTTCTCATATGCTAACCCGAAGGCGGTTATTACAGTTCCTCCGGGTGTTGACCCAGGTTCAAAGCCTCCGGGTGGAGAAGGCGGTGCATCGACTGAGGAGATGTTGAGAGCGATTCTACAGAAGGTAGAGGAAGGAAGTAAGAGGTTGTCATCCTTGGAGTACGATGTGAAAGAGTTGCATAAAAAGGGTGATCAACGTGATCAAGAGCTCCAGAAGATGAACGTTGAGTGGACGAGAACTCAACAAGAGAACAATCGAAGGTTCACTTCTATAGAGTTCCAGATGAGCCAGATTGCAAAGTCATTGAATAGTGAGCCGGGAAAATATCCTTCCATGCCGGAGGGGAACCCGAAAGAGCATTGCAAGGCTATCCAGTTAAGAAGTGGAACCAACTATGAAGGTCCTCAGATGCCTGCTGATTCTGAGACGCCTCAAGTTGAGAAGGGGATAAAAAGTGAAGGGATTGAGAAGAAGGTTGAGGGTGAAAGCACTCAAGCGAGCAAAGAGCTTGAAGAGGAAGGCATTGAGAAGGGTGAGAGAGTTACTAAGTGGAAGAAGGCAAATGAAGCAAGGAAGAAAGTGAAAGAGACCGAGAAAGATGAATGGGGGGTACCCAAATCTATGATACCCGTCCCATATCCACAACGCTTCATGAAAAAGAAGCTTGATGAGAAATTCGCTAAGTTCCTTGATGTGTTTAAACAATTTCATATTAATATCCCTTTTTATGATACTTTGGAACAGATGCCGCATTATGCAAAGTTTCTGAAGGACTTGATTGCGAAAAGACGGCGAGTGGATGAGCCGAAGTTGGTGCAGCTGAACCACGAGGTGAGTGCATTAGTGCACAAGGCGCTTCCACCGAAGCTGAAGGATCCCGGGAGCTTCACGATCCTATGTGACATTGGGAACGGGATCAAGAAGGAAGCGTTGTGCGACCTCGGGGCGAGCATCAATCTCATGCCCTTGTCGCTTTTCAAGAAGTTGGAAGGTGGAGAACTTCAGCCGACAATGATGACGCTTCAACTTGCCGATCGGTCTATTACTAGACCTCAAGATGTGGTTGAAGACGTCCTAGTGAGAGTTGGAGATCAAATTTTTCCAGCCGACTTTGTAGTGCTAGAGATGGAGGAAGATGAGCACGTGCCCCTGATCTTGGGAAGACCGTTCTTAGCTACGGCGGGGATGGTGCTAGACGTGGCAAATAGGAAGATTACATTGAAGGTTGATGATCAAGAAGTGAAGATTTCCCTATATGAAGCCATGAAGCACCCGAAGGAGGATTAGAGTTTATATTGCATGGATGCCACTGATCCTAGTGTTGAAGACACACCTCCTATCCCTAATCCTTCTCATATTCATGAATTTTATAATCCTTCACTTGATAATTTAACCCATGAGCATTATGTTCTTGATTATGTTGATAGGGACAAAGTGAAGAAGTTGAAGGATGAAGAGGTGAAAAGTGTGGACGTGATCCAGTTGGAAGGAAAAGGAGGAGTTAATAAGAAAAAGTCTAAATCCAAGAACTTGTTTGGTAAGACGCCTCCAGATAAAGGTGAGAAGGAGTTGAGACCTACACCACTTGAGGTGGAGAAGGAAGCAAAGAAACTCATGATGGAGGGACAACAAGGAAAGAAACTCAAACACCACTCTTATGAGAGTAAGGGAGGTAAATTTGAGTATGATGTCCTATAAGCTCATTTGAGCTCGTTCCGGCATTAGGACCTTAAAAATAACGCTGAATGGGAGGCAACCCATTTTTATTTGCTTTTATTTGTTTTTAGTTTCTTATTATGTTATTAGGGTGTTGTTGAGTCGTATGTTTAACCTTGTACTTGAGAGTTTTATTTTGTAGGCTTGTCTCGATGGAGTGCCAAAGAAGTGGAGATTGAAGGAACCAACTTGAGACAAGGAGTGTGCAAAGCTATTGAGAGAAATTGAATTATTTGGTTGAGGTAACCCACAACCCCAAACTTAGACCTCTAGCAAGGTCGAAGTTTGGAGGGTGGAGTTTTTTTTATTTGTTTTATGATTACATTGCACATGCATGCATGCCCTTATCTTTGAGTTGAGTTTGCTTGATTATTGGTTTGTTGAGATACTCCTTGGGGTGATTTTGATTTGGCTCGCTATTGCATATTTCATGCCTATCAACTATCTTATGCTTGTTGATTGCTATCTTTGAGTATGATTTGATGAGTAGAGTTGAGTTGTGAGGTTGAGTTAGGAGTTTTATTGTGTGAGTGTTTGAGTTAGAGTTGATTTGAGAGAGAACTCGCATGCTTACAAATTTTCCTTCTGAGTGTTTGTGTGATGATTGTGAGAATGCACTAGACTAGCATGGATGTGAAAGACGTGAGATTTGAGCCTTATGAGATTTTGATGCATGAATGAATCTCTTCGTTTGTGAGTGAATCATCACCTTAGAGGATGCTAGAACTTGTGTGTGCTCTTGCTTCTTGATTATGTCTAGTTTGATATGCCGAAAGTGATCTTAGGCCATCTTTGTTTTAATTGAGTCACTTAGCCAAAATTTTCCTTGCCAATGACATTGATCCCTTGTTAGCCCCTTTGAGCCTAAAACCTATTTTATTTGCTAGCACATATGAACACTATTCCAATTCCTAAGCCTTTTTGTCCCAATTTGAGTGGAGAATAGGAAAGTGTGAATGTGAAGGGAGTGAATTGAGTTGAAAAAGGAAAAGGTTGTTTGTTGAGTGAATATGAGAAGAAGGAGTGATGAAGTTATGAGATGTGGGAAAAAGAGGAAAAAAATTGAGAATGAGCAAAAGAAAAAAAAAATGAATGAGCTCATGTGTTTGTGCGAAAAAAAAAGAGAAAAAAAATGAAGTGATTGAAAAAAAAATGAAAAGAGTGAGAAAGAAAAAAATTGAAGTATTGAGAGTATGAAATTGAAAGGGTGTTGATTGAACATGTTTGAAGTATTCTGTTCCTAATCTCAAAGTGCCAAAGTTTGATTTTCTATTCTCCGTTCACGTTAGTCACTTTACCCTATATTGTTATCCCACCTGTCCAAAGAGCCTACATTACAACCTTGAGAAAAGTCCTTTTTGATTCGGCATTGATTTCTAGAGTATGATCGGAGTTGAGAGTACTTACAAGCCTATGGCTGCCAATTTGTGTGATTGATTGTTTGAGTGAGTCCCTTGATCATTGTTATACACTTGTGAGGGAGTGAAACACATCGTTGAGTGCACATCCATGTTTGATCTTGATGGTTCTTGCTGTTGTTGCATGAGTATGATGAAGGAAAGTAAGTGAGTATATGTGTGATCGATCGTTGAAGCTCGAGTTCATTTGCTTGCATGATTTGATTCTTTGACTCATTCCTAACAATTTCACTTGACTTATTATTTTGTTGCTTGAGGACAAACAACATGGTAAGTTTGGGGGGGGGGGTTGATTAGGCGTGAAATTGTCATGATTCGTCGCTCGAAATGCTCTTGTTTTGATGGATTCATATAAGTATTTAGAGTCATTTGAGTATTATTTTCACAAACTAACAAATTTGTTTCTTTGATGCTTATAGATGGATAGAGGGCGAAAAGAGGAGTTCGTAGGACTTTGAATCGACTCAAACGGATACCCGGATGAGAAGATATGGAAGAAATACGAGAAGTATTAGTTCGAGCGAGCAAAAGTGTCATTGAAGTACTCAAGATGGAGGAACTCGAGTACTTACTACTCAAGCACTCGAGTAGAGCACTCGAGCTGAGGCTGGTCGAGTAGCCATTACTCGGGCACTCGAGTAGAGCACTCGAGCTGAGGCTGGTCGAGTAGCCATTACTCGGGCACTCGAGTAGACTACTCGAGCTGAGGCCGGTCGAGTAGAACTACTCGAGCTAAGGGGCTCGAGTACTTTTCGGGTTCTGGACAATTTCAACACTCGAGCTTGCATTGCTCGAGCACTTTTTACTCGAGCTCTACTCGAGCTCGACGGGAATTTTGGCCCATGCAAGTCAGAGTTGGCCCGACGCTTATATATATCCATCCCAAGTTCGTTCTGGAGGAACGACTGGAAAACCACGAGATTTAGAGTTAGTTTTTAGGGAGAGAAAGAGGAGAAGAGACGAGCAAGCTTTACTTTACATTTTGTTGAGGTTTTTCATACGAATTCTTAGTTTCTTTTCGTTTCTTAGTTCCTTTTAATTAGCTTGATTACTTTAATCGCTTTAAACTTCATTTTTATCAATTCAAATTCAGTTCTTAGTATTTATTTCTTTAAACCCTAGTTCATGTTTTATATTTTCTTTCTTCAATTCATCATGTTTATGTTCGTTGTTTCTTTTATTGTTTTCGTTATCGTTAAACCTATGTCTAGCTAAAACCCTTGCATGCTTAGGGTAGGATGAACTCGTAGAAGTAGGTTGTGGGTACGTAATTAGGGTAACTCATGATGTTAGGTTTTAATTCTCTTGGTTAATGAATTCTTAAAATTAATCTAGACTTCGCTTTTGAATTTCGTTCGAAAGGTGTTAGAGAGAGG
This sequence comes from Ballota nigra, assembly GCA_947034835.1. Classification (NCBI taxonomy): domain Eukaryota; kingdom Viridiplantae; phylum Streptophyta; class Magnoliopsida; order Lamiales; family Lamiaceae; genus Ballota; species Ballota nigra. The sequence continues at coordinate 29,618,051 of OX344730.1, forward strand.
ACGACCGTATCATTCTTTAACAACGAGTAGACTAAACGAGAAGGTTTAGGAAGGGTTAATTCATCTACCAGTTTAGCGAAGGAGGACGACTACATCACCTTAGTTAAATTAGGGTCTCATTAATTAAGCACAATCTATTAACTTGTTAGTAGATTAGTGAAGTCGAGTGTTAGGGTAAAGTATTAGGGTTTAGAATCTTGAGCTTTCACCTTGCATTCTTAGACTTAGGTTATTTCTTGTGTGTCACAGTTATTCTGATTATGTATCTGCTCCGTTAGTATACGTAGGGATTCCTATCCTAAGCATCATCATCTCTCATTTGAAAACAACCCTTAGTTAAATTGTCGTCTTTAATTCTTTAGTAACTAGTTTAATTAGTTTAGTGTAGTTTTAATTAATCTTTTAAAAACCCAAAAATAACATTACACTCATATTAGCTACGATGCGTAGATCTTCAGGGATCTATTCGCATACATCCCATCTCGTGGGTTCGATATACTTGGCCGTTATACTTACTCTTACTACAGTGAACCCGTCCGCTTGCGGGTAAGCGATTAGTAGAAATTAGTGTAATTCGCTCAAAGTCAAAACTCCATACGAGCTATGGTGTGGCAAGAAGCCAACTTTTCTACACATAAGAACGTGGAGTTACCCCGCAATTGTGAAGAAGATGCAAACTGATAAGTTGGAATCCAAAGGTGAAAAGGGTTATTTTGTGGGATATCCTAAGGAGACTAGAGGATATTATTTCTATCTGCCGGAGAAACAAACAGTGATTGTTTCTAGGCAGGAAAAATTCTGAAGACGAGTATGTCTTTAAGGAACAAAGCCGTAAGTAGATAGAACTTGAAGAAATTCAAGAACCACGATTAACATAGAGACTGATGACTTGTCAAAGAAACATGACAAAGAATCAGTGGGAGTATTCAGCAACTCTCATGGTGGAAGTTTATCACTAGGTGATCCTCTTTCAGCCAGTGGGAGCGTAATTGGAGTTGCGTTCCCTTTCAACAACCTCCAAGTAGGCTGAATGAGAATAGCATAGTTCAAACTCCCGCCCAAGAGGTATCTGAAAGTGTCGCTCTTGAGGACTCTCCGGTCAACGATGAAGTCGCTGCACCACAAAATTTTCACGATCAGAATGTACAGCCTGCACAACCATAACTCCGTAAGTCAACTAGGATTCGTAATCCAATCGATAGGTATTATGGCTTCCTCGTGGAGGAACACGATGACGTAGAAATACTGGATAAGGAGGAACCTAAGACTTACATTGAGGCGACATTAGATGTCGACTCAGAGAAGTGGCATGAAGCCATGAAATTCAAAATGGACTTGATGTAAATCAATCAAGTTTGGGACTTGGTTGAATTGCCAAAAGGGGTAAAACCCATAGGTTGCAAGTGGGTCTTCAAGAGGAAGACCGATGCAAATGGCAAGGTACAAACCTACAAGGCTAAGTTGGTGGCGAAAGGGTATAGTCAACGTGAAGGCATTGACTATAACAAGACTTTTTCACCGGTTGAAAAGATCAAGTCCATTCGTATTTTACTTGCAATAGCCGCACACTATGATTATGAGATTTGGCAGATGGACGTCAAAACAACCTTCCTCAATGGAAACATTGATAAAGACGTGTTTATGACTCAACCGGAGGGTTTTATATCTAAACCAAAGTCTAATCTCATGTGCAAGCTTAAACGATCCATCTATGGATTGAAGAAAGCTTCTAGGAGTTGGAATATCCGATTTGATGAAGCTGTTAAGTCTTTTGGCTTCATTAGAAATTCGGAAGATCCATGTGTTTATTGTAAACGCAGAGGGAATAGTATTATCTTTATAGTCGTATATGTCGATGACATATTAATTATAGGAGATCGATAGCATCCCGCTCATGCAGTCCGTGAAAGATTGGTTATCAAAGACCTTCATGATGAAGGATCTTGGTGAAGCATGCTACATCTTAGGGATCAAGATCCAAGAAGATGGTAGGGCTGTCACAATCCACCTATGTAGATAAGGTGTTGAAGCGTTTTGCGATGGAGAACTCTAAGAGAGGGTCTCTACTAGCAAATCATGGGATAAAGCTGTCGAAGAAGGATTGTCCTTCTAGCGAAGCTGATATCGAGCACATGAAGGATGCTCCATATGCATCTGCAATTGAGTTCCATCATGTACGCCATGACTTGCACGAGGCCAGATGTGGCCTACGCTGTCAACATCATTGGTACATACCAGCGGAATCCAGGTGAGCCTCACCGGATTGCTATCAAGAATGTTATGAAGTACTTCAGGTGTACTAAAGAACATTTCCTTGTCTACGGTAGGCAGTTAGAGCTAGTCGTTACGGGCTATGCTGATACGAGTTTCCAGTCAGACTGTGAAGATTACAAATCACAGTAAAATTATATTTACAATCTCAATGATGAGGCAGTAAGTTGGAATAGTTCCAAGCAAGATCTCACCATAGATTCAACAACCAAAGCTAAGTACATTATTGTATCAGAAGCCCTTGAGGCTGTCTGGATTTTATGGTTCTTGAAAGAACTGGGGGTAGTTCCGAGTGCCAGTTGTCAAATAATGTTGTATTGTGACAATGTTGGTGCGATTGCATGAGCAAAGGAACCGAGATCTGATAATAGAAATAAGCATGTACTGAGGCGTTATGATTTGATCCGAGAGATCATATCGATATGAGAAAAAGAATTAAAACATTTTCCATAAAGGATAATCTTGCAAATCCTTTTCACTGTTCATGTACACACTAGGCATTTGATGGTCTAGGGGTTAGACATGTAGGTGATTGACTCTAGTCCAAGTGAGAGATTGTTAGTGTTAGTGTCCTAGAGACAATTCTTTGTGAGGACATAATACTAAGACGATATTCAGTTTATGGTTTAATATTATTGTTTGGTTTAATATTAAATGTATGGCTTTACACTTATCTGAATATTATGTTTGATTGTTTGCATTATTCATATATGTATTCCCTTGAATCGATACTGTCATTGAGTGAGTGAGAACTCAGATGACCGAAGTACGATTCTCAAATAGCCCCGATCAAGGATCATCAAGAATAGGATATTGATGATGCAATTGAGATTGGTGTGCAATCTGCATCATACTCTTAGAGAGTCTAGTAAGATCTCACTTACTACGAGATATCGGATATCTCATAATGGATGCACAGATACCTTAGAGGGTATTGGTACACCCATCCGAGAAACCGTTTGATGTAATTCCACATAATGTGTCTACGGGTGTCTCGGTTAGTAGGAGCGATGTGATACACCTCTGACTTGAGGTCAATACGCACGACATGTGTGGAGTGGTGAACTTTGACCATGACCGACGCTTGCCCCCTTCCACGGGTAGATATGGCATGGATTGGGTTCATCACGAAATACATGTGCGTGGTAGTTGAGCCAAGAATAGGATTCATTCCTCAATGTGGATTTAGAGAGAATACTCGTCTTCTCATCATAATTGGATCTAAGACATCGGCCGATGCAAGTCGACTTGGACTTTGTGGTCAAGTGCGACACGAGCGATCAATTAGTGATTTGAGATAATATGATTAAGTTATTTGGATAGACACTTCATCATGTTCAAGGCTTAATCGAGTATTCGCGAATGAAAGAAAGATATCACAATAGCCTACAATATTACAGGTAGTTGCAGATTTCCTCGCAACGTACCTCGTATATTGAGAATGTCTGATTTATTGTCTAGGGTTCAATTAAGACCGTTAGTTTGATTAACTGCTCGATATACGAGGGCCTATGGGCCACATAACAAGTAATGGCTGTTCGCCGATTATAGTTGGTTGATTAAGTATTATATTGGATATAATATTTAATTTATGGAGAATATAATAATAATTATATTTGGAATTAATTATTATTATTATTTAATTAAATTATATTCAATTAAATATGAAATTCCAATAATAATATTTGGAATATTATTATACAAGAATAATAGATATGATAAAGATTTTATTCGTAGGAACGTATCTAGGGAAATATAATCCGTAGAGATTATATTACGGGCTAGGCCCGATATGTTGCTTAGGAATTAAGCCAAGTTAATCCCTATAAATATGTTTCATGGGAATTCAGAAGTGCACACACAAGAAATATAATTTCTCCATAAAATCTCTTGTTCGAGTTTTCCTAGCAAGTTCATCTAGAGATTCAAAGCTGACATCTCGGTGCAAATCGGTGAATAGCTGTTGCGTGGATACCGTAGTCGAGGACTCCACATACGAAGCTCTGTAAGAATCTCGTTTAATATTCTTGCAAATTAATATGCAATTAAATTGTTCGTTGTTGGAGAACGTTTATTTCCGCTGCACATGTTTACGTGTTTACGTGCTTATAAATTCCAACACGAACAACTGTGTGCTGAGCTCGCCCGGGTTCAGAAACAAAAAGAGGTCACCAAATTTTTTTCCACGGAGGCAACGACCAAGATCGCAGACCTTGAGAATCAGCTCGCCAATTCCATCACTCAAGAGGAACTGATTCCAAAAATAGAGGAGGGCTCAATTATCGGCTTCGTGACGGCCTATGCTGAATGCATCCGGATCGCGAATGAGTTCAAGGTCCAACTTGTTGTCGAGGAGATTGGCAAAGAACTTACAAATTTCATCGAGTCCAATCCACTTGCACCAGGGACCACTCTTCAGATCGGCGACCTGCCCGACTATGGGGTCAAAATTAACTTCATTGACCCCCAAGTTATAATCACAAGTCCTCCCGAGGACGAGGAGGAAGCCGCCGAAGACGAGCAAACTGAGCCCGTCGATCAAAATGAGAAGGCTCGTCAAGAGCGAGCTGATACTGAAGGATTGATTGCCGAGCTTACTGAGGATGTCCCTATCGATCCATCAATCTCAGGGGCATCCTTAGAAGATCCCAAGGACGATGATCTTCCTCCTCCTACTGGGCAGGCTTCTTAGAAAGTAGGACTTAGATATGTCTTATCTTTTTGTTGTTCGCTCCTTTAAGGAGTTTGTTTTGTACACTTTTTGGGCGATCAAGCCTTATTATTAATGAAACATCTTTTGCTCGATTTGTTCTCTTTACATTAATTGTTCTTTGAATTTGCACTCATGCTTAACAATCTTAATGTAGTTGGGCTTTGTTCTTTTAGAACTTTTACCTCTAAAATTTGAAATAAGGGCTTTGGCCTTAGGCTATGTCCATTTAAAAACGAACAACCTTTAATGGGCTTGATTGTATAATGAATTTGTGCCTCGAGCTTGAATCTCCTTTGAACGAACAACTTACGATTAAGCTTGCTTTTAAAAAGTACAATTATGGATGGCGACCTAATTTACAAACCTTAACAAACCAAGTTAATGTAGTTCGACTTCTATACACTGTCAAACAAATCATTAACCTAAACTAAGTCAAAGTAGCTCGACCACTATACATTTTGTCGAGCTAACTTTGTACTTATTGAAAGATAAAATTTATACAGGATGAAACAAGTGACTGACCACAAACAGCTCGACCAATCAAATTTGCTCGGCCTCAAACACTTAGCAAGATTTTCCAAAAAATTAGGCAAGTTTTTGGATCTCACTTGTGCATATGTAGCCTTAGCTCGCCCTTGTGACATAGTAGCTCGCCCAATAGAAGAGTGCCATTCCCATTCCCCATAAGCAAAGTAGCCCGCCTATTGGAAATATTTCTTCAAGTTAGCTGCATTCCAGGAATATTGGGCTGAGTTGCCATCCAAATCTTCGATCTCATATACACCATTGGGTAACCTATCAGTTATCCTATATGGACCCTCCTAAGTCGGGCCAAATATGCCTGGAGGTGGGGCGAACTTTTTCCTTAAGGCGAGGTCGACGGCCTCGAATTCTCTTATTTTGACTTGAGAATTGTAGTAACGCTCCGCCCTTTGTTTATATGTTACATTTCTTAGTTCGGCTGTAATTCTTTTTTCTTCGAGCAAATCTAGCTCGACTGATAGGGCAAAATTATTCGTCACTTCTTCAAAATTGGCAGTTCTTAGTGTCTTGGTCTTTAACTCAACTGGGATGACTGCTTCAGTTCCAAATGCTAGTGCAAAAGGTGTTTCTCCGGTGCTTGTCCTAGGAGAAACTCTTTATGCCCACAACACATCTGGCAGCTCTATAGACCACTTCTCTTTTCTTTCTATTAGCCGTATCTTAAGAATTTGTTTGACTATTTTGTTAACGGCTTCCACTTGGCCATTTGACTGTGGATGATAGGGGGTCGAATAATACTTTCTAATCCCCCACTTAGTGCAGAAGTCCCGAAGCTTCTTCCCATGAAAATGAGGACCATTGTCTGTCACAAGTGTTTTAGGAATTCCGAACCGGCAGACTATGTTCTTCCAAATCAAATCAATCATTTTCTCTTGAGTGACTTTGACCAGGGCTTCTGCTTCTGTCCACTTGGTTTAATAGTCCACAGTCACGATGGCAAATCGTACGTTCCCTTTCCCTGGAGGGAAAGGTCCAATAATATCCATTCCCCATCGTGCAAATGGCCAAGGACTGAAAACCGAAACGAGTTCCTGAGCGAGTGTGTGGATGCTTGGGACGAAGATTTGACATCGGTGACAAGCTCTGGCTATCTGGATTGCATCTTTTCGTAAGGTCGGCCAGTAATAGCCCTGTCTTACCGTTTTGTATGCCAAATCTTGCCCCCCAGTGTGATTTCCATAGGCTCCAGAATGTTTATCTTTCAATGCTGCCTTCCCCGGCCCCCTAGACAAACACTTGAGTAGCGGGACTGAAACACCTCTTTTGTAAAGCTGCTCGTCTACCAGGGTATACCTGGCTGCTTGTTTTGTTATTCTTGCAGCTTCAAAAGAATTACTTGGCAGTTCACCATCTTTCAAGTATTTGGCTATAGGAGTTCGCTAATCATCATCGTCTTTTTGTTCAACCAACTGATTTACTTCATAATCGATTGCTGAAGGTTGGATTTTTCTGGTGATGATGATGTCTGTTAGATCTGCTGGCCCATCACTTGTTGCTAATCTTGCCAGGGCATCAGCTTGTGTGTTACTCGTTCGAGGTACCTGCTGGATATATACTTGATCTAGCAGTGATATCAGATGAGCAACAATTCGTTAATATTCGATCATTTGTTCATCTCTAGCTTCGTATTCACCTCGTACTTGACTTACTATAAGCTGAGAATCTCCAAAAATCTGAAGTCATCTGACTCCGACAGCTAGTGATAAATGAAGACCAGCGATGAGAGCTTCATATTCAGCTTCATTGTTGGTGGCCATAAATTCAAATCTAACCGCGGAGGTGAATACTTGTCGATCGGGGCTGATAAGAACTACTCCTGCCCCCGAGGCCATGTTTGTTGATGAATCGTCCACATAAAGATGCCAGGGGTGATCTAGTCATCTCGTTGGATTTTGGAGAAAGGTTAGTTCGACTATAAAGTCGGCTAATGTCTGACCCTTTATCGCTGTTCGAGGTGCATAGGTCACTCCAAACTGGCTAATCTCTATGGACCATTTTAGCAGGCGACCAGCTGTGTCAGGTCGGTGTAGTATTTGTTTGAGTGGGAAAGTTGTTAATACTTTGACCTGATGATCGAAAAGTACGATCTTAATTTTCTAACACTCATGATCAGAGCATATGCCAGTTTTTCAGTGGGTGAATACTTCACCTCGGCTTCATGCAGAGCCTGGCTGACATAGTAGATGGGAATATAAAACTTACCTTCTGCTCGTACTAAAACAAACTTATTGCCACGTCTGAAGCCGCCAGATATAGATAGAGTTTTTCTCCTGGGATTGACTTTGATAGAATCTTTACGTCTCCCAGGTAGTCTTTTAGTTGTTCGAAAGCTTTCTGGCAACTACCCATCCACACAAAATTGTCTTTCTTGATCGCCTTAAAGAATGTACGGTATTTGTCCCCTGATCGTGATATGAATCTGTTCAATGGAGCTAGGCATCTTGTCAGTATTTGTACCTCTTTGATGGAACGAGGAGGTTCCATATCAACGATAGCTTTAACTTTGGCAAGATTAGCTTCAATTCTGCGTTTACTGACCAGGTGGCCCAAAAATTTCCCCGAATGTACCCCAAAACCGCTCTTCTCCAGGTTCAACTTCATGTTATATTTTCGAAGAATGTCGAACACCTGAGATAGATACTAGAGGTGATCTTCTTTTTGGGTACTTTTGACGACTATGTCGTTAACATATACCTCCACCGTCTCCCCAATGTGTTCGTCGAACATTTTGTTAATAAGCCTCTGATAGGTTGCCCCTGCATTGATTAATCCGAAAGGCATTCTCTTCCAGTATAGTAGATTCTTGTTTGTGTAGAAAGTTGTATTCTCTTGGTCGTCTGGGTGCATCGGAATCTGGTGGTAACCAGCAAAAGCATCCATGAACGTAAACATTTTATGCCCAGCTGTGTTGTCCACTAGTGGGTCAATGTGCAGAAGTGGAAAGTTATCCTTCGGGCATGCTGCATACAAATCTGTAAAATCTATGCATAGCCTCCAGGTTCCATTCGGCTTCCGCACTAGCACAGGATTTGCAACCCATTGGGGACACAGTGCTTGCCTGATTAAGTCGTTGTCTAGGAATTTCTTAACTTCTTAATATTCAGTCTATGACAGGCATCCTTTGAGTCAATCCCCACTATATCTGCATGTGACCATGCAAAGACATCGAGATTAGCTTTGAGAAATTCTGCCATTCGAGTTCTGTAGGGCTCAGGAAGTTCGGACCCAATGTAGAGTTCAAGGTCATCACGGTTTGAGTTAACTTTGATAGCCTCCAGTTCTTTGACTGGGTTGCTCGTCATTTTTATCCCTTCCACCGTGGATCAATAATTGGCTCTTCAGGGTTTAGCTCATCCTCGATGTCCATGGGTTCAACACCTAGGCGGGGATCAAAATCGTCTGCTATGCTGGAAATAATGCTGGTCGCCAGGGTTGGATCCTTAAAGTAATGTCCACATGCATTTCATCAACAACCATTGATGTCAAAGGTGACTCTGCTGGTGGGCAAATTTGCTCGCCATTGAGCAATTGTTGGTCGCCCATAGGCAAGGTCTGGTCGTCAGCTTCCATCTGATCATCGTGAGGCCCTAAAATGTCATTGAGGACCGAAGGCTCATTGTCACAATGGCTGGTGGAAGCCTCCATCATCGATACCTATTTTTCATTTCGACGTAGTTGAAGGAGACACTCTCGAGCTTTTCTTTGGTCTCCTTTTAACGTCCTAGATCCACTTGCTGTTGGGAACTTGACACAGTAATAATAGGTTGAAATAACAACCTTAAATTCATTTAGAAAAGATCGGCCCAGGAACCCATTATAGGTGGATTCTTGATCTACGACCAGGAAATCCATCATTCTAGTTATATTTTTTTCGGGATCCTTGGTCGATACAAGTTGTACTGACAACCTAATTATTCCTAAGGGCTCTGTTACAGCATTTTCAAAACCTAAAATTCGATGAATGGAATCTTCAATATAGCCGACATAGTCTCCCAGTTGATCAAGCGTCTTTTTGAAGATTATGTTTGTATAGGCTCCGGTGTCTACCAGTAAACAGTGTACCTTTGTCCCCATTATCCTGGCACAGATTACGAGGGAATCGTTATATGGAGTTACGATTCTGTCTAAGTCTCTTTCCGTGAAGGTCAACTCTGTTGTATGAAGAATTGACGGATTGACTCCCATTTCTTGTACATGAGCTACTGCATGTTGCTCAGCTTTCCTCTTCCGATTTGACATCGGAGGTCGCCCATCAGAGCAACCACCAACAGGTCCTGCAGGCTCCATCATTTGAATTTCGGGAACCGGACCTCCTGCTGGTGCTGGAATTGGTCGCCCAACTCGATTTCTTCGGGGAGCTTGTTCAACATCGTCATCCTCAGACTCATCTTCTCTGCCTCTCTTTTTGGGTTGTCTTTTCACAAACTCAAATAACTTACCCTCATCGTAAAATTGCCATAACTGCTTTAGTAAGTCTCCGCATTCACTCGCAAAATGCCCTACACTCTGATGGTAGGCACAATATTTATTTTGGTTTAACTTGCTAGCGTCTTGACGTATCTTTCTCGGAGGGGTAAGTAACTCCTTTTCCCGAACATTATTGTACACCGCATCGATCGATATGGTGAGTACTTGATTCAGCTTATCCTTCAGTTCCGCCCCTTCATTGAATGCTTTCATATTCTTAGGGACCCGATAATCTCCACCACCGGTCTTTTTAACATTTTCTTTCTGTTCTCTTTTGTCTCCCAAATCTTTCTGTAGAGCTTCATGCATTGAGACAAAGACTCCTACCCGGTCAAGGAATTCAGCATAAGTTTTCGGGCATCTGAGATGTACATCTTTCCAACGATTGGTATCTTTCTTTAACCCAGCTAGGACGGCCACAATTTTTGTGTCTTCGCTAATAGATTCCCCTTCCAACAAGACCTTGTCGAACCTTTCCAAATACGATCGGTCCGACTCGTTATCAGCTTGTTTCAAGTCGGATAACCGATGTCTTTGGGATAGATAAGACCCGACCATGGAGAAATGAGATAAAAACTCTTTGCCCAACTGGGCAAACGAATGAATACAAGCCGGCGGCAGAGCCAAAAACCATTTGTGAACACGATCCCCTAGGGTTAATGGAAAGTTACGACATTGGGGAGCATCACTTGCCCCCATTGATATCATATAATCAGAGTACTTCATCAAATGCACACGGGGGTCTGCTGTGCCTTTATATTGTATACTTGCAGGGAAATGAATCTTCTTCTGGATTGGAGCTTTTAAAATCACCGAAGATAGTGGAGAGGATGGAAGGGAAGTGTTCCCATACCCTCTCTGCAGGTCTAGCTGACCCTGCATGCTTTCAATTACTTTTCTCATGGATACCAGTTCTTCTAATGATCCCCCTTGACTTGGAGGCTGCTCGACAAACAGTGGTGCATGACCATCGATTCGCCGCAGTCCCTCACTTGGTATGGGAACCACATGGGCTGGTTTCCTGGGATTGGGTGCCCCATCTGGGCCCAGGCGACCAAAGTCTGACCTAGTCAGTCTTTCATGGACTGATTGGCGAGCTGGTACGCGGGCTGGGCGAGCTACTTCAGCTCTAGAGTGAATCTCCGTTGCTCCACGGCCAGGGCGACCTAATCTATTTAGTGCGCTCTGGCGTGTACCCTGGCTAACCCCCACAGCTTGGCCGGGGGTTGATTCTCCATGGTTGGTTGCCTCTGCGAGTTGTTTCTCCTTTCCCTTCATCTTTCGAACCTAGGCACTGTCAGCCTCATTTTGATGTTCATCCCTGGCCCTCTCGTGTTCGCGAGCTCTTGTTGGGCTGTGCCTCGCTCAGGTATGAGATGGGCCAGGTTGTACTTGTTGCTTTTGTAAGGCCTGAAGCATCACGATTGTCCGAGCTAGATCATCAGGGTTACGAGTAAATGCTTCTAGCTCAGGTGGCATTAACTGATTTGCAGCTGTTGGATGGTTTTCTTGCTCATGTCGAGCTACTTCTGCTTGCCGACCAGCCTGGGACATCCTCGAACGTGAATCTCTTGTCAAATATTGTGAATGCTGTGTTTCATGTGATTGAGGCATCCTTAGCTAAAGTTCCGGTTTAAGTCTTCAAATGTTCAAATCTTCAAACGAAGAACACCAAGAATACCAAGAATATTTTCGTATAATTCTTCAAATCTTCAAGTTTTAAGCTTGAAGTTCTTGTTTGATTGTCCTTAATCGGAGGTTCGAACCCTCCTTCTAGCGCCAATTTGTTGGTAATCGTTTCTAATCACAAGGATTAGTGGCTGTTTTTATTGTAAATCTGATCACCAAATAATTACGTGTGATTGATCACTAACGTAATTAGTGAATACAAAATTTGGGATAAAAGAAATAAACACGTGTAATGGTTATGTATTTAATTCGTATATTTTATAATCGAGGTGCTTTGGATGTATAATCGGAGTTTGGACGTATATGTGAATTTGTGCTTGTTTTATTAGCTGAAATGAAGTATTTATACAAATTTTCCTAGAAGAAGGTGTACACAACCTTTGGTCTCCCAAGTGTGCATGTGTGACACTTGGTGAGTTGACTATTTGACCTTATATAAACTAATTCTTATCCTCTAATGCTGGATTTGCTCGTATTTGAGTGTTGTTCGTCCCTTTGGACTTGTCCTTGAGGAGTCATTAGTCTGATTTTGATGGTCATTCTTGCTAGCTTGATATCAAGATATTCTGATTAAATCTGTTCACCAAGTAGCTGGAACTGCTCGCCAGGGTATCCTTTGGGTTCGTAAGGTCCTTATGCAAAAATGCGCTTGCATGTTGATTACTGCTCGCCGGACTGGAATAGCTCGCCTAGCTATTGCAAAAAGGCGCTTGCATGATGATTACTGCTCGCCGGACTGGAATAGCTCGCCTAGCTATTCCAGCTTAGTCTGGTTTAGTTTACTTAAACTTGTATGGAGTGTAATTACTTCATGTAATTATGCTCGCCTAGATGGGGTTTCTGCTCGCATATCAACACGTGTTAAAATGAAATTGATTCATACATGAGCAAAAATAAAAGGGGACCACCTCTCTTACACCCTAAGTTCTAATTCTATAAAGAAACAACTCTATCAATTCAATCACAATGTTTAATCTTAACATTTGCTTCAACCATATCTTTTTTATTAACCTCAATAAGTTGAGGTTGCCAAAACCCAGAATGAATATATAAAAAACAAGAATTAAATTTGACGACAGTTATTAATTAGAGAAATTTTTCATTGCAGGGTATAAAATTTTTAAAGTTACATAAGTATGGAATATATCTTTTCATATTTCCGAGATATGTGATGCAAGCATATAATTTATGGCACTATCACTTTTAAAGTTTGTTCAATAGTAGATACAAAGGATCTATAATTCTCTTTCCTTCTTCACGACTAAATATTAAACGATGACACATAATACCCAAATAATGAGTATAATGGATATGAATAAAACACATAATTAAAATTTTGACAATCATTGAAATTCAATATCATACAATTAACATGCAAAAAAGTAGCCTATATCCCTATTGATGATGCGCTGGTAAAAGTTTTTTTTAGAAATATTGGAACTCAATAAGGCACACAAAAACCATTAAATTAGTCTAGATACAATAATTTACATACATGACTAAAACATTGCATATAAAAAATGAGCTAAATAAGCACGAAGAATACACACACAAAAAAAAAGGACAAAAAATTAAATAAAATAACTACAACTTACGATAAAAAAACTTAGTAATAAAAAAAGGACTAGAAAAGAAGTAAAAAAAAGATTTTAGAGGACCAATACCAAACACATAAAATATGCAATTGTTTAAGCACTAAGGGAGTGTTCGACTTTAACCTCTCCTATTATTGTTCGAATTTTAGTCCAAAATAAAAAATATTATACATGTTATACTTTGATCTTGTTACCTCATAAAGGAATAAAAATTTAGTTGGAGGATCAATATCAAACATATTAGCAATGACATTGTTTATCTGGCAACAATATGTATTTTAGTTAGGATACTGACCAAATAGAAACTATATCTGGAATGTATTTGTTTTAATAACAATACATATATATATTAATAGTACCACAATTAGTAAAAAATTATCTTGCAAAACATAAATGTATGATAATATATTAATTATATTCCCAGTTTTTTGTTTTAAAAGATAGATGACACAAACCATAAATGTCTCAACAGATTATTTTCATTACAAAATTATATTATTCAACTCATACCATTAATAAATAGAATAAATACATATTATGGAACTTTGAATTTCAAGAGATGTAATTGTTCGAGGTATTAGAATACTAATTGTGTTTCAATTTATACGATACATTGTACCATTATTGAATTGTGTTTCCTTAACCTTGCATCATGATTGAGTTGAAAATTTAGGGTGGTATTAGAATACTTAATTGTGTTTCAATTTATAAGACCAATTATACCATTATCAAATGATTTTTCCATAACCTTGCAACGCGATAGAGTTGATATATTTTTTAATTTAAACCCTATTATTAACTTCCACATTAAATTTGTGCACATTACGAACAACACTAATTATCAATAAAAATATAACCTTTCACTAATAATTAATACTAATGACCAAATATATAAAGTCAACAATTTATTAGGGATCAAAACCAGAAACATTGTGTTCGATTCTTTTCATGAGTCTTGGATCTTTCTTAGATGCAATTAATTGAGTGTTGATCGAAGAAATTTTAGTGAATGTTCCATAATAATTTTTAGTCAACTATTCTGTAAGGTAGTGAAGGAATAATGTAGCAAGATAGAATGCCTACATCAATTCAATACTAATAATTTTTTTTTTTATCTTTATCATGTAATTTTTAGATTCCCTTGTTTCAAACCTTTAAAAAGTTAAAGGACCAAAATCAGAAATATTTTAACCGATTCCTTTCACTATTCAATTTCATTATTCATTTCAAATAATAAATACAACCAAACACATATCACGATTTTTGAATTTTTTCTGGACATGCAATTAATCGAGTGTTGACCAAAGAAATTTAAGGATAATTAAATGGAATTCTCCGTACCAACTTTAAGTCCATTTTACATGAGGTAATGAAAGAATAATATAGCAAGATATAATATGTACATCTTCAATACAAATAATATAAATCCCAACAATTAATACTACACTTTCATTAATAATTAACACTAATTACTAAATATATAAAATAAATTAAGCACTAATAATTAACACTAATGACCAAATATATATATAAAGAAATTTTAGAAAATTTAAAAGGAACCCAAGACCAACATATAGGCCGACATTAGGCTATTTAATCATGTGTTCATTTACACGACCAATTACACCATGAAAGAATCATTTTTCCATGATCTTGCATTGCGATTGAGTTGAAAGTTTTAGCATTTAATCCCTAGTATTATTTTCCATGTCAAATTTGTGCACATTGCAAACAACAATAGTTAGTAATAAAAGAAATGTAACCTTTCACTAATAAATAACAATAATGACTAAAATGTGCAAAATTCAACAAAGCATTATGAGACAATAATACCATACTTATAAATTTGTAATAAAAAAACGTGTGTGTGTGTGTGTCAATTCGACAAAAAATATAGCATTTAATCCCTATTATTAATCTCCATGTCAAATTTATGCACACTCGAACAACAACAATTAGTAATAAAATTTGTAACCTTTCACTAATAATTAACAATAATGACTACAATATGCAAAGTCAACTAAGCACTATGAGACAATAAAATCATCCACACATCGTCCACTTCACATTTTTACCTAAATTAAGAATATTGTACACGTAAGATTTTGATCTAATAACTTTTAAAAAGACTAAAAAATTAGTTGAAGTTACCTACATTACATTAGTTATATATTTTTATTTTGGTAATAGTATAATATCTAGTTAACAATTTTCCATTAATTGGTCATTAAATGAGATTTCCCATAATAATATTTTATCCATTTTACATAAGGCAATGAAGGAATAATATAGTAAGACATAATGTGTACATCAATTCAATACCAATAATACACTCCCAATAATAATTACCACTAAAGTGGAGATGACCATAATGTACTTACCATTCACCATATATATTGATGTGCTCATCACCTTAAATACCTTAATCACCAATTATGAACAAAGAATTAACATTAACAACGTGTATACAAATTCATCAATAATTCTATAATTAGAAATTTGTAAAATGACTAAAGCATGCAAAGTCAACAAAGCATTATGAGACAATAAAATCATCTACAAATCATGCACTTAATATTTTTATCCAAATTAATAATATATACAAATGAGACTTTGATCCAATAACTTTTCTAAGAACTAAAAAAATTGAAGGACCAATATCAAACACATTAAATATGGAATTGTATATTTGGTAAAAATATTTAAAGAATTATTTATTTCATCATTAAATTACATAAACAATCTTATACCATAAATAAATATAGTAAAACATATCACGAAAATTCAAATTTCTAGAGTTACAATTGAATTAATGTTGACTAAAGCAATTTTAGGACAATTAAAAAGAATTCACGACCAACATATATGATAGTATTGGGCTACTTAATTTTGTGTGATAATTTACACGACCAATCATACCATGAATGATTTTTCCATAACCTTGCATCACGTTTGGGTTGAAAAAATTATACTCATTAATAAAAAAATTATATATTAAGTAATTGATGGTCCCGGTTTCGAAGGGCAAAATGGGAATTCAGGAGCACAATTTTTTTTTTTAAAACCTTACAACGCAACATGAATGAGCTCAGTGACGAAATACTCAAGTCACTGCGTTGCTGAGAGTCAGAGCTATCAAGTCAGTGATGAGACTTGAAAGCTCAGGCTCTCAACAAGGCAGTGACTCGAGAGACTGAGCTCTCGAGTGCGTGCTGAGTTCAGTGCGAAAAGCCTCAAGTCACTGCGTTGCTACGAGTCAGAGTGGTCAAGTCAGTGTGGTGACTTGAAAACTCAGTCTCGTAACAAGGCAGTGACTCGAGAGACTGAACTCTCGAGTGTTTGCTTAAGTTTGTCAGTGAGATAGATTCTCCCTGACTTAAATACTTGGCTAACTTCTTTCTTTCGAACTACACTCAGTGAGTGGAAATAACAAAACTTTTAGCAAGTACATAATGATAAATAACACTTGGTTTAACGTGGTTCAGAGACACAAGCTCTTACATCCACGGTCTGATTTAACAGGAAATCCACTACTTGGGATTCTTGTTTTTAACGTGCCAAGGTGCACTTACAACTGGACTCACGCCACTCCCTGGGCTGCCCTTCTCCTTACTAACAACTTACTCCCAACAAACCTGACAAGAGGGTTTTGGTTTCAGTTAGGGTTTTCTCCAACTAGGTGAGGTTTTCCCTTTACAATGTGTTAGCCAATAGCTAAGATAGGGAAAACCTCTCTAAGCCTAGAGTTACAAGCTGAACACTCTTTATGTATATATTTGTGAACTCTCAAGATCAGTGTATAAGATGTGAGTAGAACCTCCTTATATCTCCCCTGCACGTATACTACTACTCACACTTTCTCAGCTCGTAGGTGTTTGTTTTCTTTTGATTTTCTTACAATAATCTACCAACACAACACACTTAAATACACAGCCATGAACTTGTATTTATAATGGGGATTCAAATGTATCCGTTGGAGAGGAAATACATTTGAATCCAGCATTAAATGGTTTCAACCACTTTTCTTGGAATGCGGCCTTGTCAGTGTCAGATTTACCGCCTTGTGCTGATTGGTCCACGTGGACTGATTCCAACGAATCTTTGACTCAGTGGGTTGACCAAGACCCACTGACTTTAGGCAGCTTCATCCTTCACTGACTGATGATCTTCAGTGGACTGAACGTCTTCAGTGTTGTTGTCCTTCAGAGACTGTTTGAAGATCACTCCAAGAAGTTTGTCATAAGGCTGAATGACAAACTTCCCTGACCACAGTAGCCTGACTTCTTCAGGGCCTACTTGGTGCAGCACTGATCCACCTGATCAGGCTCTTCACTGAGTGGTCCGCCAGACTTGACTTAGAACAGCCTGACTTACACTCAGTGGGACTTCCTTCAGGCTTCTCCATTGGTTCAGGTTGATGGCATGTCTTCAGTCAGCTCTTCTGGTTGTCATCTTGATTTCTTCAGGCTGTGTTGAGAAGTTCCCCCTTGCTGAGTTCCTCCTCAACTGAGCAACCTATTCTACTGAGAGCTAACCTAGCCTGAACTGATCTAAAGGATACTATCCTGACTGCTTTCAAGCCTATTACATGTCGTTTTGGAAAATCATCAAAACTAAACATATCCCAAAAATTTCCCCCTTTTTGATGATTCCAAAACTTCTAACCAAATGATTTTCTATTACAAGAATGATGTCATAATACAAGTAATAGTATGAAATATGATGAAATTCCCATAGTTTAAAACGTTTAAGATCTGTTCGGTAGACCATTTTTCTTAACAAAACTGGATCAGTGGTCATGTGAACAACCTGCTCTGATACCAATTGATGGTCCCGATTTCGAAGGGCAAAATGGGAATTCAGGAGCACAAATTTTTTTTTAAACCTTACAACGCAACATGAATGAGCTCAGTGACGAAATACTCAAGTCACTGCATTGCTGAGAGTCAGAGCTATCAAGTCAGTGATGAGACTTGAAAGCTCAGGCTCTCAACAAGGCAGTGACTCGAGAGACTGAGCTCTCGAGTGCGTGCTGAGTTCAGTGCGAAAAGCCTCAAGTCACTGCGTTGCTACGAGTCAGAGTGGTCAAGTCAGTGTGGTGACTTGAAAACTCAGTCTCGTAACAAGGCAGTGACTCGAGAGACTGAACTCTCGAGTGTTTGCTTAAGTTTGTCAGTGAGATAGATTCTCCCTGACTTAAATACTTGGCTAACTTCTTTCTTTCGAACTACACTCAGTGAGTGGAAATAACAAAACTTTTAGCAAGTACATAATGATAAATAACACTTGGTTTAACGTGGTTCAGAGACACAAGCTCTTACATCCACGACCTGATTTAACAGGAAATCCACTACTTGGGATTCTTGTTTTTAACGTGCCAAGATGCACTTACAACTGGACTCACGCCACTCCCTGGGCTGCCCTTCTCCTTACTAACAACTTACTCCCAACAAACCTGACAAGAGGGTTTTGGTTTCAGTTAGGGTTTTCTCCAACTAGGTGAGGTTTTCCCTTTACAATGTGTTAGCCAATAGCTAAGATAGGGAAAACCTCTCTAAGCCTAGAGTTACAAGCTGAACACTCTTTATGTATATATTTGTGAACTCTCAAGATCAGTGTATAAGATGTGAGTAGAACCTCCTTATATCTCCCCTGCACGTATACTACTACTCACACTTTCTCAGCTCGTAGGTGTTTGTTTTCTTTTGATTTTCTTACAATAATCTACCAACACAACACACTTAAATACACAGCCATGAGCTTGTATTTATAATGGGGATTCAAATGTATCCGTTGGAGAGGAAATACATTTGAATCCAGCATTAAATGGTTTCAACCACTTTTCTTGGAATGCGGCCTTGTCAGTGTCAGATTTACCGCCTTGTGCTGATTGGTCCACGTGGACTGATTCCAACGAATCTTTGACTCAGTGGGTTGACCAAGACCCACTGACTTTAGGCAGCTTCATCCTTCACTGACCGATGATCTTCAGTGGACTGAACGTCTTCAGTGTTGTTGTCCTTCAGAGACTGTTTGAAGATCACTCCAAGAAGTTTGTCATAAGGCTGAATGACAAACTTCCCTGACCACAGTAGCCTGACTTCTTCAGGGCCTACTTGGTGCAGCACTGATCCACCTGATCAGGCTCTTCACTGAGTGGTCCGCCAGACTTGGCTTAGAACAGCCTGACTTACACTCAGTGGGACTTCCTTCAGGCTTCTCCATTGGTTCAGGTTGATGACATGTCTTCAGTCAGCTCTTCTGGTTGTCATCTTGATTTCTTCAGGCTGTGTTGAGAAGTTCCCCCTTGCTGAGTTCCCCCTCAACTGAGCAACCTATTCTACTGAGAGCTAACCTAGCCTGACCTGATCTAAAGGATACTATCCTGACTGCTTTCAAGCCTATTACATGTCGTTTTGGAAAATCATCAAAACTAAACATATCCCAACAGTAACATTATGTATATTAGTAAGAATACTGAATAAATATGAAAGTAATGCTGGTAATGTATTGTTTTTTCCAGAATAGAAATATATACTTATAAAAAAGACAGAGGACCAACATCAGAAACATCAGAAATGTTTCAAACAATTATTCTCATTACTCAATTACATTATTCAACTCATAACATAAATAAATACAATAAATACATAGCACGAAACTTGTATTAATTTACACGGCCAAGTAAACCATGAATGAATAATTAAATTATCCATAATCTTGCATTGTGGAAGTATATACAAGAAAACACGATGATCTATCCAAATCATTATATTCCACTACACAAAATAAAGTAGAATACTGTGATCCAACATAATCATCCATTGAGTATCACATACACTAGATAAATACCCAAGGGATCGATACAACTTAATGGAAAAAGATGAAATGAACTCAAAAGGGGGAGAAATTTAAATTACACAATCTTCAAATATGTCTACCAAATGACACAAAGTCTTCATTCCAGGAGAACAATAGACGCCCCAAATAATAGAACCTGATTTTAAAAAAATAGCTGCAAAAAATAAAATAAAAAATAAATTCAACGGAAAAGCAAAATGAAAATCAGTATGATTAGTATATATGCAAACAGAAAAAACAACGTGTGCGTCAAAAAAAAAGAAAGAAAATGCAAGAGAGAATGAAACAAATGATATCAAAGAGAGGAACGAAAGTGATGAGGTAATCGAGAATCTAAACAAACAAAACTCGAAAAAATGAAGTCATGCGAAAAGAGACAAATGAGAGTGATCAGGGAATTACCAAATTTATAGAAAAATTGAAACAAAATAGACGGATGAGATTATAAGTTTACAAAGCAACGGATAGGATAAAAAAACACATTTGACCAAAGGCGAGAAGAAGAAACTCAAATTGTAGAGCATAGACACATGCCACATAGGCACAAAATGTTTTGTTTATATATAAATATTGATTGGTTATTTATGTTTGTGAAAATTGAATACCATGATGTTTCTTAATTCAAAGACTCAATTTTTATCATATGTATTTTGTTGATTACTTGTCGTAGATCCTTTATTTTTGTTTTAAATTAAATATATGATTGTTTTATAAAATTTTCTAGGGTTCTCGGCATCGAATTATCCAATTTTAAAGATCCATTTGAAAGCCATAGAAAGATTAATTAACATTATGATGCTTTGGATCCTCATCTGGGGTAGAAAATTTAGGGAGATATTGATGATAATAAAATATAGAGGAATATATTAAGTTTAGACATTTGAAAAATGTGGATAATGAATTAAAGATCTTGTTAGATGAGAAACATACATGTGAGAAATTGTCATGGGAGTTGCATTTTGGCATTTTGTTTGAACTGCCAAAGCTATGCATTTCCTCAATAATGAAACTATCATTTCGATTTTGGTTAACGTGATGTCACTTTAAATTAAAATTGCAGACTTACTTTGCCAATCGGAGGAGCAGCAAATTAGGCTTCTGAATAAGTTCAAATGTGATGTAGAAAATTAATAAAGATGTTTAAAAGAACTACTTTGTAAAATTACGCTTCTTTAGCTTCTTTCTCGATGTCTAATTTCAAATTTCTTGTGCCTTCATACTTCCAGTTGCATCATTCCAACTTGGATTAAAGTTTTTCAACTAATTACAAGCAATTGTGCAAGTTTATTATGCAACTAAATAAAACATGTTAACTACTCATGAGAATATATTAGATGATCACTTGGGCTTAAAAATATTATCGAATTTGGATCTTTTGTTATTTGCAGATGAGCTGGGTGATTTTAATTTTGCATCTTCGATTTGGGATTTGCATCTTGCAGCAGAAAAGATTTGGATATCAATGATGCTTTAGATGAGAGGCATTATGATGTGGAACTGAGCAAATTGGTGCATCTTGAGGAACTGAGTTTTAGAGAAGAGCATTAGATCTTGGAGTCTCGTAATTATTCAAATTAAAATTTCATTCTTGATAATATCGTATTATTATGAAGTACTCTTGGATACCTCATGACTAATAAAATTGTGTGATGATAACCAGCTCCTGCCCTTTTTTTTATTTCTTCTACAGTTCCGATAGAATAAGATAGAATCATGGAGCTCGACATTCCTTGAGACTTTTAATTGGACGTTAGAGTATTGCTAAAATTATATGAGGTACTTCTTTTTAAGTTAAAATTTATTTTTCGTATTGAGAAAATTACTGTATGAATTTATCTTCATTGCCCTTATAATGAATGACTTCAGAAATTTTGGTTGCTTTGAGTTCTTCTGAGATTAATTTAGGTATTTCAATTATTTACAAATACCCATACAAATTAATATTCAAATAAAAAAAATATCATGTCAATTATTCTTGCGAATTTATCGACAATGTGCAACGCACGTGACAATCAACTAATATGAGTAAAAACCATCATAACGCCAATAAAAATTTACCCAATCTGCAAAAATATTCTAATATATTGTGCTTATATTTTGGGTAGAAAACTCTTTGACAACTGTGGGTCGACTTTGATTGACGATCGCGGCGGGGCTTTGAAGGACGGAGAAGACTCATCTTCAACGGACGACGACGAAACGGAGGGAAGAGGAAAAGGTGAGGTAGTGTATTAAGAAAAGTGAACAATAAGAAGAATGAGTATTTAGAACATTTTAGAAAAAAAAATAGTGTATTTATCCAATGGATAATGAATTCATCCGGGTAATGTATTCACTATAAAATTAAGTGTCAACAACCCAGGCCTTCTGTATTTTTGTTATCTTAATAATTTTTTTCCTCACGATGTTTAACGAATAAACCATTTAAATTAAATCGTTTACTACTTGTAAAAAGCAATTAATAAAATGGAACAGATCTACAATGTAAAAAAAGGAAAAATATTGTGCGTATAATATACACCACTACAAGCGGCAAAGAACTTTTGAGTTAGAAGATAATATATGTTATATACATGTGCCTAAATTGCATATAGTTGAAATATATTTTATGATAATAATATAAAGATATATTGAATATAATCTTTGAAATATATATTTGTTGTTACCGTATTTATCTCGTATATAGGGGTAGGACATTTTTACGGTGTAATAAATATATGAGTACGAATACGAAAAACACGAGCACTAGCCTATAGTGTATAATATATGTGGGGAGAATTTGTGGAGAGGAAGATAATCACCCCTTTTACAATGAGAGTTGGGACCTCTATATATAGAGACCCAAGCTTCTCACTAAGGGAGCAATCCTGACACTTTATTTTAGGGTATTAATTACAATCGTAGATCTAATAAACAATAATAAATCTACTTTACAATATCTTGTCAGTACTTCGATATCTTTACTGATGTTGACCCTCGATCTTGTCGGGTTATGACAAGATGCCGAGGTCGAGATGGAGAGGTCCAACGAGCTCGCACGGGAGAGGCCCGATGAGGTCGAGGTGCGATCTTCAGACAGTCGTGGTAGCTCGTTTGCTGGGCTGTTCAGTGACAAGATCCTGTTGTCGAGGCCTAAACCCCGATTCTGAGATAGTATTTAGGCCAAATACGAGATTATTTGCGCCACAACAATATTATAATAAAAAAATTCATCTATTTTATAGTATAAAAGATATTTTCTTATAACATCAAGTATTATTTGAATATATATACTGAATATGATATATATGCTTAAAATACCGCGTAGAATTAAAAGTATAAATATATATACTCCATAATAAGAGTTATAAATTCTTATAATTATCTTATTTAATCTGCTTATTAAAGCCCAAAACTAATAATTGCAGCCTATATTTGATTATTTATTTTAGATTGAAATATCTCGTACATTGTAACATATGGATATATATTTTGTATTATAAGCAGCCAATTGCGGATTCAAACATTTAAATTTGGGATACAAAATATAATTATTACATTTTTTAAGTCTATTTTTCTAAATAATGGGGTACAAATATATTTTTTTACATATAAAATTAAAAGAAAAAAATTTGGGGGTACAATTGTACCCAAAATACCCCTGAATTCGGCACTGTAGCAGCAATTAGAACACTAACATCACAAATTAAATTATCCTCCATTGTAAGAATGGATTGAAAAATGACATAGCAATAATACATTCTAATGGTAAAAAATATAGACACTGATTAAACAAACTCACAACTTGAAATCCACATCAAAATCAATTCCGCATAATTAAATAAGCAAACCTCTACCCAGACAAAATATATATTAAAAAAACGTAAAATTAAATTAAATTTGTTATATAAAGCATATAATGAAAGTGGTTCATACATAAACTATTGAGGGTATTAGTTGTTTTCACTAAAGAGTATTAGTTGTTTTCACTGAAGAATATTAGTTGTTTATTGAAAACAAATTAAGACTCTTCAATTAGAACAAATAATACTCTCCAGTGCAAACAACTAATACTCTACAATGATTTATGTATGAACTAATTTCACACTATACATACTCAATTTGTAACACCTAGATAAAGAATTCGTACTATATTATAATACTTAATTATTAGGACTGAAGGAGTAACAAATTATTAGTTACCAGAAAATTAACCCTTTTTCCGAGTTAATAAATTTCAACCAATAAAAACAATACTAATTAGTTGACTTTGTATGTAAATTAAATTAATCTTACATACACACCCATATATATATATATATGTATGGTTAACTTTTTGGATATCATATTATACATAGTGATGTAAATGACAAACTTTTATATGCACCAAGTGCGGGGTGCACTCATTCAACAGTTGATTATGTTTATACTGAAAAATTTATTTTAGTTACACTGAAAAGTGTGGTTGGATTACACTGAAAAGTTTACACTAAAAACAGTTTTTAGTGTAATCCAACCACACTTTTCAGTGTAACTGAAACAAACTTTTTTAGTGTAAACTTTTTAGTGTAATCCAACCACATTTTTCAGTGTAATTGAAACAAATTTTTCGGTATAAACATGATCAACTGTTGAATGGGTTCACCATACACCAAGTGCACAAAAGAGTTACTCGATGTATATATATACAAATCAATCACAATGTCCCATGATTAATCATAGTGAATATATAATGAAAAGGAAAAAAATATGCACAAACCATATTTTTCTTTTAAATTAATTAGTTGACTTTTTTTTATTATAAATTAAACTAATCACACACACATGCATATGTATATTCACATATACATGTATATATATAATTGAATAAGTGTATTTACTCAAGAATGGAGTATATCTAGAAAATACTTTGATTAATTTGTATACTTTACTTTTGTGTAAATTTATCAATTAACATTGGATTAGTCAGAATTAAATGTATAAATTAACTGAAATAAATACATTAATTATGCATAGTGTCTATATATAGAATTTTGTTTGACTATATTGTATGATAAGTTTAAATTTAAAAACCTTTAAAATAAATTTCGATAAGTTTTGAGACATAATTTATAATAGAGTATGTATAGAGTGAAATTCATTCATACATAAATCATTGAAGGATATTAGTTGTTTTCACCGAAGAGTATTAACTGTTTTCATTGAAGGGTATTAGTTGTTTTCACTGAATGGTCTTAGTTTGTTTTCACTGAACAACAACTAAATCTCTTTAGTGTAACTGTAAACCAGTATTACTCTTCAGTAAAAATAACTAATATTCTTTAGTAAAAACAACCAATACTCTGCAATGATTCATGTATAAACTATTTTCACTCTATACTTTGTCTTTATAATAACAACATAATAGGTCCATATTTATAATAATTATATTAGTTATTTGATTATTTTAATAATTTTCACAAAAAACTTTGAGAGTTATGAAATTTACATTTTCTATTTTTATTTAAATTGATAATTGTCATACTTAATATATCAACAAGGCAAACTCACATATGCACCAAGTGCACGGTGCACCCACTCAACAATTACCCATGTTTATACTGAAAAGTTTGTTTCAATTACAGTGAAAAGTATGGTTGCATTACATTGAAAAGTTTTCACTAAAAACTAATTTTATGTGTAAAATTTTCAGTGTAATCCAACCACATTTTTTAGTGTAATTGGAACAAACTTTTCAGTGTAAATAGGGGCAACTGTTGAGTAAGTGCACCATACACCAAGTGTACAAGAGTAGTTGAGTGTAAATGTGAAACTTAACTGCAACTATGAAGAATTAACATGAAAACCTAAGGCTATGCTCTTTTTTGGGTTTTAAAAACTTGGATTTGAATTTTAAAATATAAAACCCATTTTAGTTTGAGTTTTAAAATTAGGTTTTTGAAATCCTAGTCTTACAACTCTATAAATAACCTATACAACACTTCTTTACTTTTTATATAATAAAGTTAAAACTCACACTACTCAAAACCTAAAAAGAACATAGATTTTAAAAACCACCCATAAATTACAAAAATCATTATTTTTCAAAAACCAATTTTTAAAAACCACTTAAAAAAAAAAAAACATGGCCTAAATTATTTCACCAAAATTTCTCAAGTTTGATCAAATTAAAAAAATAATAGTCACAATTAATATACTCATCAAAAGACCATCCAAATCATCAAAATAATAAAGATTGCAGAATATATTATAAATATGGTATATAAAAAAATAGACAAAATTTATTCTGAACAGCTGGTTGAACTTATTCAATCGATTGGACAACCAACCAGTGCCTAATCGATTTGATCACCGGTTCAATTATAAAAACAATAGAATAATAAGAAAAAATTAGACCCGAAGTAATGCGTAAATATAATTTTGACTTACTGATTTTTCAAAAGACATTATATAATATTTGTATAGAATTAGGAAAATGAATAATCAAATGATTATGTATAGAGTGAAATTGGTTTATATATGAATCACTGAAGGGTATTAGTTGTTTTCACTGAAGAGTATTAATTGTTTTTTACTGAAGAATATTACTGGTTTATACTGAAGAGTCTTAGTTCATTTTCACTGAACAACTAAGATTCTTTAATGTAAATCAGTAATACTCTTTAGTAAATACAACTAATACTCTTCAATGAAAACCACTAATACCCTTCAGTGATTCATGTATAAACCAGTTTCACTCTATACTTTGTCTAATCACATATTGTAGATTGCTTAATTTATAAATCTAAATTCTAGAATAAGATATTACTAGATATTATCATGATTTAGAATACAAAAATCATTTTATATTTTGAATTGCAACACAAAATAATGCATACATAAAAATTTTATTTACTAATTTACAGAAAAGTTTATATAATATTTGTATTGGACTAGGTCATTGAAGAATATTAGTTATTTTCATTAAAGGGTATTAGTTGTTTTCACTTAAAAATATTAATTATTTTCACTCTATACACACTTTGATTGCTTAATTTATGCATTTGAATACTAGAATAGGATGTTATTAAGTATTATCATGATTTAGAATTACCAAAAAAAAAAAAAAAATGTATAGAGTGGAATTGATTCATATATGAATTATTAAAGCGTATTAGTTGTTTTTATTAAAAAATATTAGTTATTTCCACTGAAGAGTATTAATTGTTTTCATTGAAGAGTCTTAGTTTATTTTTCCGTAAACAACTAATATCCTTAAGTTAGAACAACTAATACTTTTTAGTGAAAACAAATAATAATTTTTAGTGAAAACAACTAATACCCTTTAATGATTCGTGTATGAACCATTTTTACTCTATATTTGACTTAAAATAAACATTTTATATTTTTAGATTGAACAATGTATTGTAGATAGGATTTGATCAAAACTTTATTGAGACTTTCCAAAAATTA
This sequence comes from Ballota nigra, assembly GCA_947034835.1. Classification (NCBI taxonomy): domain Eukaryota; kingdom Viridiplantae; phylum Streptophyta; class Magnoliopsida; order Lamiales; family Lamiaceae; genus Ballota; species Ballota nigra. The sequence continues at coordinate 29,645,621 of OX344730.1, forward strand.
ATTAACATTGATTTTAAAGATACATACATTAAAAAAAACTTATAGGGTATGTATAGAGTGAAATTGGTTTATATATGAATCATTGAAGAGTATTAGTTGTTTTTACTGAAGAGTATTACTGGTTTACACTAAAGAGTCTTAGTTCATTTTCACTACTAAAACTCTTTAGTGTAAATCAATAATACTCTTCAATAAAAACAACAATACTTTTAAGTGAAAACAACTAATATCTTTCACGGATTTATGTATAAACTAGTTTCACTCCATATTTTGTCAAACTTATATTTTTAAAATGCACAATATATTGTAGATAGGATTTGATCAAAACTTAATTGAGAATTTCCAAAAATTAATGGGTAGGTTTTATATGAAAATGATACATGATAAGTTTAAGATGAAATTATTTTAAAGTATAGAATATTTGATCAGGAGTATAAAAAGACCATCATAAATATTACTGATCTGGGTTCAAAAAAATTTACAACAAATAATACATCTGACCCAGCTTAATGATACTCTGATGCGATAATTGATATTTCTGGTTAAATATTTGATACTTTAAAATTGTTCCATAATAAGCTTATCATGAACTGCCATGAAATAAATGGATGCGATTTCACCACATAACCTTGAAATTTTTTTTTTTTTTTTTTTTTTTTTATAGCGTGTTAAGATTAAGATTTATCTTGAATTACCATAAATAAAAATTTACTAATATCTCATAGTGAAACAATAAATACCCTTCAATGTGATAAATTGTACTTCCACCGTCCCAATTTTGTTTTCCCATTTAACTTTACACGGAGTTTAATGCGAGAGTTGAAATGTAGTATTTAAATGAATAAAATAATATTTAAATGAATAAAATAGTTGAATTGTAGTGTGAAATTTTAAAAAATGAATGTACTTTATTTCTATTTAGGGATGAGAAAACAAAATTGGGATGAACCTTTTTGACAAATGAGAAAACAAGATTGGGACGGAGGGAATACCTCTTCGACTAATAACTTTAGTAAAACCTACCCTACCGAACATATACATCTAGTTAAAACAACTTATACCCTTTAAATAAATTTCATGGTGAATATTATACACATAATACTTTGCCTTAAAATATATTTACTTTGAAAAATAAAACATTTGAAGTAGGCAAAAGCTTTGGTGAGACTGAGACAACATGCATCTTACCCATTTTATACCACATCACATCGTCTCATGTCATAAAAAAATCTCATACAAGATATACTCTAAGTATCATATTTTTAATGTAACCTATTGTATTTTAAACAAAATATGATAAATTTATTTGGAAAAATGGATTTAAAAGATAAACAACCATAATTCAAATTTAATGAATCTTATTTTAAAAAATTTAAAAATGCGTAAATTATTAATATATACCATACTAGGAAGGTAACCTCAGCATGCATTTGGGCGAAAAATGAGGAGATATGCATCAGATTCTAATTTAAATCAATATTTCAAAATCTAGCTAATTCCTACAAATACGCTGTATCAATTCCTGAAATACGTTTCTGATATACTCTTGACCCATTTTGATTATTATATATTCTTCCCCAACCATTTTATAATCATTAGCAAAGCTTCATTTTTTATTATGCCTCTCCGCCCTTACTATCCAAATCAATAATTTATTCTTCAAGTAACTCTCTCAATATTTTCCTTAATCATTTTTTTTTCTCTATAAATATAAATAACCAAAATTCTACATAGCTGCTCCATTCATTAGTTAAAAAAAAAACCAGAAAGCAGCAATGTTAATTCACAGTTTTTCTAAGTTTATTGCACTATTGATTGTGTTAGCTCTGATTCAAGAGCCGGCTTTAGCCATAAAAAAGGTGCACATATATAGTCCTCCTTTTATGATATGCATAATTGGTGTTAATTACTTTATTTATTGGATTTAATTTTTTTTTTCTTACTGCAGTCATATATTGTGTATATGGGAGGACATTCCAATGGCCCAGTTGTTACTACTGCTGATCTTGACAGAGTTACCGATTCACACACTCAGTTGCTTTCCTCATTCTTGGAAAGGTGTGTGAATATTGCTTGAAAAAATTAATTTGAAAATTCAAATAATATGGAGCCTAAATTCTTATTTTATGCAGTGGAGAGAGGGCAAATGATGCATTAATCTACTCATATAAGAGGCACATTAATGGGTTTGCTGCTTTTCTCAACGACCAAGAGGCTAAAGAGATTGCAAGTAGGCCAAATTAATATATTGAATTTTTCCATTATATATTCCTCGATTTATTTATTTGTTAACTATATTTTCGCATTTTTGACACAGAACATCCGAATGTGGTATCAGTTTTCCCAAATCAAGCCAAGAAATTGCATACAACACATTCATGGGAGTTTCTGTTGCTTGAAAAGAATGGATCCATCCACTCTTCTTCACCATGGAAAAAGGCTAGATTTGGTGAAGATATTATCATAGCAAATCTTGATACTGGTAATTAATTATTTTCGTTTCTGAATTTTTTTCTCCATTTTTTAGTTTATTAATCTTACTATAAACATTAAAATGTTACATTTGTTCAATATCAATAATATTTTATTAGGCGTGTGGCCCGAATCGAAGAGCTTTAGTGGGGAAGGGTATGGCCCCATTCCATCGAGATGGAAAGGAATTTGTCAAGTTAATAAAAATGAATCACACTTTTGCAACAGGTCCAATTTTAAATTTACCAACTTAAAACATTAACAAATAATATTCCAGGTTAGTATAACTAATTGGATTCCACAAATTTAAATAATTGCAGGAAACTAATTGGTGCGAGGTACTTCAACAAAGGCTATGCTGCAGCTAACGGCAATAAACTGAATTCGTCTTTCTTTACCCCACGCGACCCTGTGGGCCACGGCACTCACACTCTCTCGACTGCCGCCGGAAACTTGGTCCCTGGAGCTAGCCTTTTCGGCGTGGCAAATGGAACTGCAAAGGGTGGTTCGCCCCGAGCACGAGCAGCAGCCTACAAAGTGTGCTGGTACGAGAGTAGTTGCTACGACGCGGACATCCTGAAAGGCTTTGATAAGGCAATACACGACGGGGTCGACGTTATATCCGTCTCTCTAGGAAGTGCCCCTCAGGATTACGTCCAGGATTCCATCGCCATTGGCTCCTTTCATGCTGTCAAAAAGGGAATAACCGTTGTTGCATCGGCTGGAAATTCGGGACCGATTATAGCAAGTGTAGGCAATGTTGCACCCTGGATTTTAACGGTTGCAGCTAGTACTATTGATCGTCAGATTCAAGCTAATGTTCAACTCAAAAATGGTTCATTTTTTGTGGTACGTTAATGTGTTATGTGTCCTGTTGCATAATTGATTTGTGGCCTGATTAAATTAAATTAAATGATTTTATTTGTTACAGGGCTCGAGCTTATCTAAACGCTTACCGTCTGATGGATATTACCCTCTCATTTATGCTGCTGATGCTAAATCTGCCAATGCATCTCTAGATAATGCGTAAGAACATTTTAGTTTAATTTTTTAAATATTTTTATGTACTCATTTGATTGAGTAATTGGTACAGGAGATTGTGTAAACAAGCAAGTTTGGACCAGAACAAAGTAAAGGGTAAAATAGTAGTGTGCTTGAGGGGGGATAATGCGAGGGTCGAGAAAGGGATAGTTGCGAGTGGTGCCGGTGCCGTCGGAATGATTCTTATCAACGGGGAGTCAGACGGCGCAGATATTCGTGCTGACCCTCATTTTCTCCCTGCAACAAACATCAATTACACGGATGGCCTTGTCCTTTTGGCTTATATCAATTCAACAAAGTTTGTATTTACGTCTATTATATTAACATATTTATTTCTGTTTTTGCATTGCTGAATTTCGTAATCTCAGATTTCCGGAAGGCCTAATCTCGACTCCTGAGGCAGTGTTGAAAACTACACCAGCTCCACAAATGGCAGGTTTCTCTTCCAGGGGTCCCAATTCACTTAACAAAGAAATTCTCAAGGTTTGCAAATTATCATTTATAATTACCTTTACTGTATATTATTATTAACTCTTCAAATAAGTTTCCCACGAATACCATCTCTTGTAATTAACGATCTAAAGTATATGTGTTTGTGCAGCCTGATGTTACAGCACCTGGAGTTGGTATCATCGCTGCTTATAGTGAAGCAGTAAGCGCATCGGGTCTGGAGTTCGACAACCGAACCACTCCGTTCAACACATTATCCGGCACCTCAATGTCGTGCCCCCACGTCTCTGGTGTAGTCGGCCTCCTCAAGACCCTCCACCCCGACTGGAGCCCTGCTGCAATCAAGTCTGCCATCATGACTACAGGTAACTAAACATCTCAAATAATTATGATGGATTTGAATCCTCATGACCGTCCTGTGTAGTGATACGGGTTTATTCTACAATTTTAACCACAAAGCATTTGTACAATAGGCCACCACAATTTTAACTCAATTACTTAGATAACATGAATTCACTGTTCTTAACAGCCCAAGTAAAAGACAACACCGGAAATCCAATACGCGATGCAAATTTCAAGAAAACCGACCCGTTCACATACGGGTCAGGACATATCCGACCTAACCGGGCAATGGATCCGGGACTAGTCTACGACTTGACCGTTCACGATTACTTGGATTTCTTATGTGGGATCGGGTACAACGAGACATCCATCAGAAGGTTCTCGGGTTCCGATCACAAATGCCCCGGAAAAGCGTATAACTTTTTGGACTTCAACTACCCTTCCATCTCCGTGATATACACTAACGGAACAGCAAGGGTCACACGGAAGGTGAAGAATGTGGGCCCGCCCGGAACTTATGCATCGCGAGTCCGGCCTCCGCTGGGTTACACCGTTAAGGTGGTGCCGGAGTTTTTGATTTTCCATAAAACAGGACAAGAGGAGAAGTTTGAGTTGACTATAACTGCCACAAAGTCAACGCCTAAAATTAATAGGTTCGGGGAATTGTTATGGTCTGATCGTAAGCACTATGTTAGGAGCCCTATAGTGGTTTTGCCTAAGGCTTCTACTGTAGGGTTGTGATCTGGTGGATTGTTTTAGGCTAGTTTTTATTTTAATTTTTGATGTGGCATTTCGTATTTATGCCAATAATGGTGTATGTTGCTTGATGATCTCATGTTCTTTTGGCAGAATGTGGCAATATTATTTTTTACTTCGACGTCCTTCAACAATAATAGACATCACTATTTTGGAATGTCACATTATATAAATCTTTTTTGTATTCATATGAACATTAACTATATTTTTTTCCTTATAAAGTGCAACTATTTAATTTCATAAAATATCTTTCAATTTCATAATATTATGTGTGGATGAGGATAACAAGGAAAATTTACAATGCATTTCAAAATTCATCATACCTAATGCATTTCAAAATTCATCAAACCTATTCTATTACTCCCTCTGTTTTGAAATTATTTTTTGCGTGAGAGTTGTTTCCTTTATTATGAGTGTGTAAATAGATGCGGAATGTTCAACTAAATTTCACTCTCAAACTCTTCTCTTCAACGACTCACTCCCAGGTGCAGCCACATCTTCAAAATCTGAACGGACAAAAACTCAACTCGTGCACCGATGCATTAATCAATCGTGTTAGGAAAATTAATTCACTCATGGGCTGAACAATTTAATATGGGTGTAATTGCTCTCAGCGGGAATCGAATCCAAAATCTTTATCTGAGCGTGTGAGCTTTTATCTCTGATACCACGAAAGAATTCCAACTCATCTAAAAATTCGATCTTGTTGGGAAATCAATTTATTTAATTATTTTCCCCAACTCCACTACCACTCACCATTGTCCAAAGTTTAGTTACTACATTTCTAATTTTTTTTAATATAGACATGTAAATTTGAAAATCTTGAAGTAATTTCATTCAATCACTGTTTTTGTTCAATTGATTGATTTAATATTTATTTCAGTTTGTTTCGATTTCTAGCGTAGGATTTGTTTGTTTCACCTTCATTGTTAGTTGTAATTTATTAATTCAATGTTTCAACTCCAATCGATCATTGTTTGTGTCAGTTTCAAATTTTCATTGATTCATTTTTTTTCTCTCAATAATTTCGATTTGGTTTTGATTGGTTTCATAATACAGTTCAGTTTTGGTTATTATAATAATTAGTCCGATTTTGCCAATTCGGTTTGATTAATTGATGATCGAATAATTGAATGCTCACTCAGTCCTACTTTTTTAACTATGTGATTCAAGGGGACAGTGTAATTCGAAAATTTAGATTAGATTGCAGTTTTGTAAATATAGTTATTTCTAAGAAAATCAATACCCCATAATGAAGTGAATAATACCCTTTAACTAATATTATTTAAAACTAATATACCTTATAATAAAAACAAGACAAAATATAAAGTGAAAATGATTCATATATGAATTATTGAAGGGTATTAGTTATTTTCATTCACTAGTACAAAAAAGGACTTAGAAAACGGTTATTTTTTAGCTTAGAAAGCGGTTGGAAACGCTTTCTAAGAATCCACTATTTAAGCTAAGAAAGTGGTTAGAAAACCGCTATCCAAGATAAACACTTAGATAGCGGTTAAAAACCGCTGTGTACTAGGAAAGCGGTTTCGAACCGCTATCCAAGTCAATCTCTTAGAAAGCGGTTTCAAACCGCTATCCAAGTCTACTTCTTAGAAAGCGTTTTCGAACCGCTATCTAAGATCCTTACTTAGAAAGCGGTTCTTAACCGCTATCCAAGTGCATTTACGTTTTTTTTTTATTTAATTCACTAGGAAAACGGTTCTTAACCGCTTTCTTTGATTTTTAATTTTTTTTATATTTTCTATTTTATTTTAATAAACCTGTTTATATACAAATAAATATATTTATCCATACCATCAAATATTAATCCATAACATCAAATAAATATAATTAATTACCAAAAAAATCATAATAATATCATATCATCACAAATTAATATTTAAGTTACATGCCAAAAGTTAATGTCTTACAAAAAGAAAATTACATTAAGAACCTATTGTATAAATACCCCATCCAATCCATTTTCCACTTGTCAATTCTAGCTTTGTTGTAAGTCGGGATCCGAGGATTATGCACAAACTGCAAATTATATTTAAAATTTAATTAATTAATATGTATATGTTATATATATCAATCAATAATAATTTAAATAAATCGATAAATCAACTTACTTCATCAGGTATAGTCGTCTGAGAAGTCAAGATTATATCTTCAATGTAGCAACACACAAAATGTCCACAGTGATCGCCATCTTGCTGCCTCGGAACCTATTGATTAGCAATTATAATCACGTACTATATATACCTATGATTATTTTTAATTGAATTGAAAAATTTATAAAGTAAGTTTACCGAAATATTTTTCCACAACACTTTACTAATGGTTTTTGAGCTTTGACCTGGAAGACTACTCCGAAACATTCTCATTACACTATAAAAAATATTTAGAAAATAAAGCTCAGATTAGATATGCATACTTTTTAAAAGTAAAACAAATAATAATATGAGAATATTAAAAACTAACTTAACCGTCCATAAATGTCATGAGATTAGGACGATTTGTATACACTCCACCGTGAGCTGGATCCATATAATACACATTAAGTTCATTCATGTCTATGGCCACCAGCACCCAATGTTTACTACAATATTATATTAAGAATATTAAAAGATAATCATTTGTTTATATAAAAAAAATATTTTATGAAATATTAATTGTACTCACCCCACATTTGTCGGCCAGAAAATGAGATGATTTTTCCCAGTATATTTCAACATATGGTTAACAATATCCCTCATTAATGGTGTCCTCTTACCAAACATGCAACACACTTGTGGAGAGACGAATGAATACTTTGCACTTGCCCCGATATCTAGGGTGAAATATACCTCACCCAAATATCTTAAACAAACATACGCTAATTAATATTTAATAAGAAAATTAAACTATATATATATATGAAGTAAATATTGAGAATTAGTTAATTAACACATACCTGAGGTAAAGAGTTATGGTAGTTGCACTCAACCACTTGTCGTGCATTACTTCATTCACATAATTCGGTAGGATGAACTCTTCATAACCAACCTGGTGAAAGTAAGAAGTAATGGGAACCACAACTGGATCATAGGTGGGGGACGAAACCATCAAGTGCACTGTTGACATTGTAGTGACGTCGTGGGGTAAGTCACCGTGCACTGGATAACCTAATCGTCGTCTGCGAACACCAATAGTGGGTTCCCTCTGTCTCTCCCTCTCAATACCACTTGATCTTTGTGGAGCCTTTTGTGGAGTCGGCAGTATCTACAATAAATTTTTAATATAATTTAGAATAAATAAAATATTAAACTTTAATACCATGAATTTTACCTTCTTGGTGAGAGAGACCAAGTTCCTCGGCCATTCGAGAAAGTGTCCGACCGCTGTTCCGACTGTGGTGGCATCATCTTCTGGTCTTGGCACTGGTGAATTCTCTTCTCCGATTTCAGATACAATAAGTGTGACTCTCACAAAGCCAGAAGCGTGGGGACGACCGTGAATGATTCCACTAGAGCTGTCGTGCAACATTCCAGTTGCCACCAATCGAAGAGGATGCTCCACATAAAGGAAACATTCCACTGGCTGTTCGAAGAAGATATTAAGTTTAGAAAATTATACTAGTCTTTAATTAAAATAAATACGAAATACATCTGATACCTGGGAGACGTTTTGAAGTGGATCGTTGAATTCGTTTCTAGCATCAGCGGAAAACATAGTCGGGACATTATTTTCACAACTAGTACTACTCGACGACATCCCTTGTCTCAATTGTCTTTGATTCATGATCTCCATCTGTTTAGCTAAGTCGGCAACCTGCATAGAAAGCTTTTCCACCATAGACATAGCCGCAACATCGGGTGCCATCTCTAATGTTTTCTTCGTGACGCCATATCCAAAAGCTCGTAAGCATCCGGGATGCTCCTGACGATCTATTTCCCGTGCAAACAGATCATCAGTCCCCACAGTGCGGATGTCATCGGTCGTCATGCTCTGAGATATGCGCTCCTGAATAACAAAAAAATATTATTAAATTATTTCAAATGAAGTAATTATTTTTAATGTAAAGGATAAAATAATGGATGAATTACCGCTTCTTCAGAGATACGCTGAGATCTGTTATCGGGAAAATTTTCATCTCGAGTCTTTCTTGTAGTTTGAAATAACTCGTAATGGGTAACAACAGACGCACTCTCTCCAGCTTTTCTTTTTTCTTCTTTCTACGATAATGATAAATATGTCCCCAAATTATTAAAAGTGAATATATATTATGAGTGAATGATCATAAAAAAAAATTAAAAGTTAGTATTTTTAGCTCACCAAATCTTCCCTAATACGTGCATAACCTTTGGAAGATCCACGATATCGCGCCTCCATATTCTTAGCTTGTACGCTATTTCTATTACTTTTTTCCTACAGTGTAATATAAATACAATAAACACTTAAAAAATTGTGCATTAATAGGAATAGATGAAATGACATTGATCAAGGTTACCTTGAAATCATCAAGCATAGATCTACACACGAATTCCTGCCAATATGGAGCCACCATAGGGGATTGCTCATAGTCCTTAGGCGGCTTAGGCGAGTACTGACCAGTCTTCGGGTCTCGTGAATTTCTCCTCAGAAAAGACCGAATTTTTTTTGGCCGCATTCCCAGCTTGCATAAGTATTTGATGCTTCCTTGTGTGATCAAGGCCGGAGAATGTTTGCTGCATACACATATAAAATATTTTATGAATATTTAGTAATTTCACAAGCTTATACATAAAAATAATTCATGCAACAATGAAAATATGCATATAATTAATTTACATACCACGAGCTCATCCCATAACGCTTTCTTGTAAGGACTCATTTCAGGCTTACGCCAGTCACTACATGGCAGCACGATAGGGACCACTCTCCTGACTGCAGACCCAATGTAGTGCGCCAACTTCGCACTCTCAGGTCCAATCGGCTGCCCATACTCATTGAATGATAACTGCAATTCAATGATATCGTTAGCTCAACAAACAATTATTAAAAATAATAAAAATTAAACTGTTCAGATGTAATAAAATTAATTACCTTCAGTAATTTTCCTTTGCTACGGTCTTTCTTCAATGAAGTCATCGTGACTATACCCCTCTTGCGCTTCTCTCCAGAGCTACAAGAGGTGTGAGCATCAGTGTTATCCTGTCCCAAGTCATCATGATCTCCCCCATCTCTATCATCTCTATCATCCCCATCATCCCCATCATCTCTATCATAGGGAAAATAAACCCCATAATCTCCACCATCCCCATAATCTCCATCATCTCCATCATAGGGCGGTTGATCCATGATCCTGTGAAACAGAAAAAAAAAATTAAATAAATAAACAGAAACAACATTTAATAAAGCAGAAAAAACAACATTTAATAAAGTCATATATTTCTTTTTAGCACTGGTTTTTCTTTTTCGTTTTTTGGTTGACTTTTCTTGTTCATGACCATGAATGTTAACAAGATCCGGATTGTTATATTCATCCTCGTTTCTAAGATTTCTTTGGTATGGACGTGGATTTGCAAGATCATCAAAAGAGGGTACATAATATGTGAAGTTCTGAAAAGGATCATCAATCATGTCAACATCTTCATCGACTTGGTCGTTGATCTGGTAACTATGGTTAAATTTGTTTGACAGAAGCACAATTGACCATTTCTTGTTCACTGGGTCAGGGACATAGAAAATTTGTCGAGTTTGACTGGCCATTATGTAAGAGTCATCTCTGTATCCCACATTCTTCAAATCGACGCGTACAAACCCAGAACATTCAACTTGGACCCCATTTGGGATCCTCACCCAACTACAATCGAAGATTGGTTCTCGGTGACCAACATAGTCGAGTTCCCAAATATTGACAATCTGTCCAAAGTATGTGGTAATCGACTCATTCCATGCAGTTGCAGTAATAGACACCCCACTATTCTGCATTGTACTTGCGGCATCATGATCCCTGGTATAAAAAGTGTATCCGTTGATAAGATAACACTTGTATGAATACGCATGCCTATCAGACAATCTGGATAGCCACTTAACTCTTTCTTTCACTGATTCTTTATTCTGTGACAACATATTTGCAACATAACCATTGAACCAGTCAACAAACATCCGATTATGCTCAGCTTCAATCCATGATCTATCTCTGGTGGGAAAGGACTCAGACAGTGCTTGCATGTGCAGGTCAATAAAAGGAAGCACATCGACCGTGTTGTGAAGTACGCACAAGTGCATCCGTGTTAGCTCCTCCATACTAACACATACCGGTTGACCACCGGTAATGCCTTCACTATCCATCCTATTAGTGTATCGGGTACTTGGAAGTCCAATTGCATCAACATTTGGAATAAATTCAGACCAGTACTCAACTGCTTCTTCTACTAAATAGCGTTCTGCAATGCATCCCTCCGGCCTGAACATATTCATCACATGCCCTTTCAGCACTTTCATGTATCTCTCTACACCATACATCCATCGCATACGAGCAGGACCACACATTCTTGTCTCGTGTACCAAATGAATAGTTAGGTGAACCATTATATCAAAAAATGATGGAGGGAAATACATTTCAAGCTCACATAATGTCCCCACAATCTGTCTCTGAAAACCAAGCAATTTTTTAGGATCAATGACCTTGCTACTCATTGCCTTGAAGAACCAACAAAGCTTTGTTATGGTTATGCGCACATTTTCAGGCAAGATAGAACGTATTGCAATGGGCAAGAAATTCTCCATAATGACATGATAGTCATGCGATTTCAGATTCGTCAATTTCACGCCATCATCTGAAACAAGTCTCTGTATGTTGGACGAATAACCCTCTGGTACTTTCACATCCTTTAGTGTTTGAAGAAACACTTTTCTCTCACTCTTGGACAAGGTGTGTGCAGCATGAGGTAATTTCGGTGGTTTACCTTCTTCACACACAGGTGCCAATTCTGCTCTTATACCCATAGCAACCATATCCATTCTTGCATTGTAACCATCCTTGGACTTGTTATCAGCTAGCAGAGTATTGAGAAAACTAGCACAAACATTCTTCTCAACGTGCATTAGATCAATGAAGTGTCTAACATACAACTCTTTCCAATATGACAATTGAAAGAAAATTGATTCCTTCTTCCAGCCTCTAGTTGGGAGACTCTTTGCAAAGAGTTTTCCGTATTGTGTGTTGACATTCTTCATCTCGTTCAATACATCTGTACCTGACAATAAACGTGGAGGTCCACATTCCTCGATTGTGCCATCGAATGCATCAGCCATTCTTCTATACTCATGTGTTGGCTCCAACCACCTTCTATGCCCCATATAAACAGTCTTCCTACAATGACATAAACGAATGTGATCTGTGTTTGTGGTACACCAAGGACATGCATCGGCTCCCTTCACACTATATCCAGATACATTCCCATAAGCGGGGAAGTCATTGATAGTTCCAAACAACATGACCTTCAACTTGAAATTCTCCTTTCTATAAGCATCATACACATCGACACCCTCATCCCACAGGAGCTTCAAGTCCTCTATCAAAGGAGCCAGATATACATCTATGTCGTTACCAGGTTGTTTGGGTCCTGATATTAATATAGACAACATCATGTAAGTGCGCTTCATGCACAAGTCCTGTGAAAGCTTATAAACCATCAGAATCACTGGCCAAGTACTGTGGTTGGTACTTTGCATACCAACCGGATTCATTCCGTCAGTTGAGAGTACAAGACGCAAATGTCGTGGTTCGTTCCCAAATTCAGGATGTCTGGCATCGAATGTCTTCCACTGGGGTGAATCAGCAGGGTGTCTTAGCATTCCATCCTTGATCCTATCATCATGATGCCAAGTCAAATTTCTGGCATCCACATCGCTACTATACATTCTTCTGAATCTTGGTATTATCGGGAAGTACCACATCACCTTCGCTGGAGATTTATTTTTCAGATATCTCTTCTTCCCACACTTGGGACATTCATCGAGGTCTTCATACTCCTTCCGAAACAAGATACAATCACCCGGGCAAGCATGAATTTTCTGATGTGTTAACCCAATGGACTTAAGCATTTGCTTAGCATCATATGCTTTCGTAGGCAGTACATTTCCATCGGGCAATAGATCACTAACTGCTTCCAGCATGCTTGAGAAGCACGCATCGGTCAACTGGTGTGCTGCTTTTAGGTTGAACAATATCAACACAGCTGACACTTTTGTTGCCTTCTTACACCCGGGCCAAAGGGGTAATCCAGCGTCATCCCTTAATTTCTCTGACATATAAGGGTGATCTCGCAGATTTGTGTCATCCCCACTCGATGTATCAACATTCGGTACATCTCCAATACTATCCTCAACCACTGTATCTTCAAACCTAAAGTCAGTTCTTATGTTGCTTGAGCTACATCCTTCTATTCTCTCACCATGAAATGTCCAAACGGTATATGTTTTATCAATACCGTGACACATCAAGTGGTCTAACAAACTTTCTCGACCACTAACAGTTTTTCCATTCATACATTTCCAACACGAACATAAAATGTATCGATGGTCGGTGTAGTGTCTAATTGCATGATTACAAAACTCTTCCACCCCATTCCTATACTCCTCTGATAATCTATCTGCTCGAACCCACTTCCGATCCATATAAAACTAGAGATGCCTATATATATACATTAATCGAAAAGCACACGAGTTGAGTCTATATATAATTAGCAATCCAACTCTATTTACAACTACTACTATTTTGTAAAATTTTATAACCTCTAGCTAGGCATGCTAAAATTCTAACATGCATTCTAACCATTCCATCTAAAATTAATCATAAAGCCTTCAATTAAGAATTCTAACCCTAACAAGGACATGATAACAATCTTATTATGAGTTGAATGCTAATAATAAGTTAGCTTTAATGTAATTATCACAAGGCAATTTAAATCATATCGTGGTTAGTATCTCTTTTCTACCATTTAGTCATGCATAACTAGAGTGAATCAAATTACGCAATCACACAATTTCAATAATTTTGGGCCCAAAAACCATTTTAATTAATTCACCACCTCAATTAACGGAAGACAAATTATATCACTAATAATTATTATTCATTTAAATTTCCATTATCATCCTCATTCACAATCATACAACATGAGATGCATATATAAATTAATTACCGACATCAAGAGCTTAGAATCAAATATATTCATCAAATATAAATTAAATTAACAATTTCTATATATACCTAATTATATTATATATTCATCAAATAAATTAGTATATAAATAAACAAACACTAATTAACTAATTAACTAGTATATAAATAAATTAGAATATAAATTAGTATATAAATAAATTAACTAGTATATATTCATCAAATTAATTAGTATATAAATTAACAATTTCTATATATACCTAATTATATTATATATTCATCAAATAAATTAGAATTTAAATAAACAAACACTAATTACCTAATTAACTAGTATATAAATAAATTAGTATATAAATAAATTAGTATATAAATAAATTAACTAGTATATATATATTCATCAAATTAATTAGTATATAAATTAACAATTTCTATATATACCTAATTATATATATTCATCAAATAAATTAGTATATAAATAAACTAACACTAATTAGTATATATATATTCATGAAATTAACACTAATTAATTAGTATATATATAAATAAACTAACACTAATTAGTATATATATATTCATGAAATTAACACTAATTAACTAACTATAGTATAAATTCATGAAATTAACAGAGAAATTGGAGTATTACCTGGAGGCGGCGGGCTACGGCGGCGGCGGAGGTGCGCGGACTGGGGCCTCGTCGGAAGAGGCGCGCGGCCTGGGACGGCGTGGCGAGGCGCGGCGGGCAGGGCGCCGCAGGAGAGGGTGGCGCCGCTGGGCTACGATCGGCGCAAGGCTGGAGTACGGTGGCGTGCCGTCGCGGGTGGGAGAGAGGAGGGAGGAAGGAGATCGGTGCTGGCTGACTAAATTAGGGATTTGGACATTTAAATTGGGTCAAACACTTAGAGAGCGGTTCTTAACCGCTATCCTAGTGGTCACTTGGATAGCGGTTTTGAACCGCTATACTAGTTAGATCTTAGATAGCGGTTTCGAACCGCTATCTTGCAATTTAGTACTTACATAGCGGTTTATAACCGCTTTCTAAGGTTAAACCTTAGAAAGTGGTTATAAACCGCTATCTTAGAATTGTTTTTTTTTTTAATAAATTACTTTACATAACCGCTCTCCAAGTGGGTTCTTGGAGAGCGGTTTTTATAATAGCTATCTAAGTACAGCTATATAAGTTCGAATTTCTAGTAGTGATTAAAGAATTTTTTTTTTCACTTAAAAGTAGTAGTTAATTATAAAAAATAAACTAAGACCGTTATGTGAAAACAACTAATACACTTTAGTTAAAACAACTAATTATGAACCAATTTCACTCTATAACATACTTTAAAAATAATTAATACTTCAATTAAATATCTAATATTCTGAAAACCAATTTCATTAGTTGTTTCCATAAAATTTGACATATTATCCCAACCTACCGCAGATTAATATGGAAAGTTGACTTGAAATTAAGTATGCAAATAATTATTAATACTATGCAATACTTTTTACACAAAATATGCAATTATAAATTAATTTCAAACTTATATTAACTATTCAAGCCCAGTGCAGATTAGTATGGAAAGTTGACTTGAAATTAAGCTTGCAATAATAATAGTTAATATGAATTTACGTTTTTCTCAAAAAATTTAAGCATGCAATAATTGTTAAGCATACAATAATTGTTAAGCATACAATTATTATTATAATTTTTGACAAAGTATTATGTAAATATTGTTACCATACACCATGTTGGGAAGCCTTAAAACCTCTGCGCTGAACTGGTTGGGGGTGTCGTTGACATCTCATAATAATATACAGACCATCTAATCTGATAGTGGACCTGGCCAACACAACGTTGGTTAACCACGTAAATGTGTGTCGTTTTCTTTTACGTTTATAATTATTTCTTACATCTTGTTAATTATAACACACTATTTATACTTATTATTTATAAGAATTAATATTATTATTATTATTTTATTTTGGTGCTTCTGTCTGATGTAATAAGTTTTGTATTGTAACTAGGGGTGACAAAATGAGTTCGACCCAGTTGGCCCGACTTTTAGGACAGATTGAGCCTGAAAAATATAGGCCCGAAAAGAACCAGACCGATTTGGTCCAGTCCGGAACTTTTGGTTGGCCAGACTTTTTTTTTAAATTTATATATTAAGTGTACTTTGGTCTAATATGTCAAGTGTAGCTATTAACATGAGAAGAAGATGTGATGTTTTAGAGTATTTGTTGAGTTAATATTATTATTTTCTTGTTGAATAGCTTTATCAAGAAATTAATATAAGTTATTTATTGCAGCGGATAGTCAAATCATATCATAAACTAGTATTAATGGTCATTATATTTCATATTATGACAAAAAAAAAAAGGACTATAGAATTTATTTGAAAATAAGATTATTTTAATGAATATAATTTGTTTTACAAATTTATTTTATTTTTAAATGGACCATTTTGGCCCAGTGGCCCGCTTAGGGCCAGATTGGACCTTTAAAATAGAGGCCCGATTGGTACCGGTCCGGGCCCGGTCCTGTAAAATGAAGGCGGCCCGACGGGCCAGTGTCGACCCGTAAAATGGAGGCAGCCCGACGGGGCAGTGTTGGCCAGACTCGTTTGCCAAACCTAATTGTAACTTGGGGAATATGTCTTATACTCCTTTTGAGTAATATATTTTTATTTTGCTGATTAAAAAAACAGAATTACTATTTGTTAACTATGTAATTTGTGAGAATTAATATATTATTCACTACAAAAAAATAAAGAATTGTCTACAAAATTAAAATTTTCTACAAAACTTTTCCAATAAAAAAGTTTGTAGTAAGAATTTCCCACGATTTACCTACGAAATTTTCTAATTACGAAAGTTTCTACATTTCTCAACCTAGAAACAACTTGCCTATACGAAATTAATTTGCCTACGAAATAAAATTCCTAGGTATAATTACCTACAAGTCATTTGCCTACAAAATTTTATCAACAATACAATTTGTCTATACGGAATATCCGTAGGTAATTTTTTTTGTGGGTGTAGAAGGAAGATACCTATACAATTAGAAATTTTTGTAGGCTATTAGTAGGTAATCGCTGCTACAATTTTTTTTTTTTTGAAAATTTTGTAGCTATATTAGTAATTTTTATAGACAATTTTATATTTTATTGCAGTGATTACTAGTTTACATAATAACATATCTAATATTCAAATGAGTAAAATTTCAATTGAGTTCAAGGGAACTTCTTATAATCATATCATTCCATTCCATGTAGTAGGTAATTTTGTGAGTACATTATTAATTATTCTAAGTATCAACTCCCTCAATAAAACAATATAAGTCCACAACATATTTTGTGTAATTAATTATTCTGATGGCAGCTGCGTGGGCGCGCAGATGAGGCCACCATCCACCACCAGATTAAGCCCCGTGACAAAAGCCGACTCATCCGAAGCCAGAAACGCCACCGCCTCCGCCACATGCCCCGTCGTCAAGGCCACCCCTTTCAAGCTAGTAAAGGGCCCCACAAATTTTTCAACGTCAGCGGGCGTCAGCATTCCCATTTCCCCCAGCATGGGCGTGAGCACCGCCGAGGGAGACACACAATTAACCCTTATCCCATGCGCTCCCAGCTGCAAACTCGCCGACCGCACCAGCCCCAACACCGCGTGCTTCGACATGATGTAGTCCGTCGCCCCCATTCCGCCCATCGTCGCCGCCACACTGGTCGTGCAAACAATCGCTCCCCTCGTTCCCACCTCGATCATTTTACGCGCCGCCTGCTTCACGCACGCCGCCATGCTCCGGGTATTGACCCGCATGACCCGGTCGAACCCCGAAAGGTCGAGCTCTAGCACGGATTGCTCGGAGGCGCTAGTGACCCCGGCGTTGCTGAACATGACGTCGATTCCACCGTAGGTTTGGACGGTCCAGTCGAGGAGGGACTTGACTTGTTCCTCATCGGTGACGTCGCAGTGGAAATAGGTGCACCGGTTTGAGCCAATGGTTTCCGCCACGGCTTTGCCTTTGTCGTCTTGAATATCGGCGATCACCACCGCACGTGCGCCAGTTCGGCGAAGAGGTGGGCGGTGGCCTCACCTATGCCACTGCCGCCGCCGGTAATTATGGCTACTTCCCCTCTAGCTTTTTCTTCACCAAGGTATTTGCCATTTTCGTGTGTTACTACTATTATTTTTATACAACTGCCTCAGAATACTATGACATATTTATATATGGGTAGTAGTCGTTTGGTTTGAGGGATTGCCTGAGATTATTTTTATAATCCCAGGTAATCTCGTGCTTGGTTTGAGAGATTGCACAGGACCATGACACTGGATAGATTAGAACGACTATCTTGTGTACAATTCGATCCAGAAAATTTGGTTCTAGTCTCAATTTTCTGGTTCTAGTCTATCCGTTTTTCGATAATCGTTCTAATCCAATCCTAGCTAATCCAATCCTATCCCACAAACCAAACTGTCCATAGTGTACAATTTAATGCAGTATTAAATTTGGTCAATCTAGCAGTATTAAATTACAAAGAACAATTAATGTAATTCAAAACTTGAAATAAAATACAAGTAAATGATGTAGATAATTTTATCAACCTAATCATAATCAGAATCACAATCAAATGCAAAAACAATTAATGTAATTAAAACTTGAAAAATGATAAAAGTAATTGTTGGTTTAATAGATTTTTTAACCATTCATAACCTGAAAGAAAAAAACTATTAACACAAGATGTGAAAGATAGAACCTATTAATTTAGAAATCGAAAATATTAAGACTGTATTTGACATCTTATTGTTAATATTCTTATTTATTTATGTACATTAATTTTTTTCATTTTTTTTTCCAATCACATAAAATTAATATATCCTTTTATTTGAAATTATGATATATAAAGATTTCAAACATTATAAAATAGATGAGTATTAAATTAAGTTAGTGAAGAAGTGTAATGCAGTTTTCTCTTCAATGTCACAACTGTTGATAGGCGAACAACTTCTAGATATAAGCGAGCAATTTTCATGCATAAAGATGGATTATAATTAATGCAAACCAAGACCCATATGACGAACAAGAATGGCGTAATGGTGGTGTATAAATTAATCAAGGAAGTGCACTTATTTTCACCTACATGCCTGGCGAACAACTTTTATGCGAGCAACTCCCACCTGAGATATCAAGAGCCAGATCGAATGACATACAATGGAATGATGGGCGAACAACTCTACACCCATATTCCAAACAGGCGAACAACTTATAATGAAGAGTACATGATGGAAATCCACAAACTAAGCAAAGACGAACAACTCTATGGACGAGATAGACTCAAAAGAAGACTTTGTAACTAAGTTTAAGTTTAGATAAGGTCAAACTAGTCAAAATAGACATATGTCAAGCATGCATGCCAAGAAGTATAAAGATTTAGCCCACCACCTACTTAGTAAAGTGTATAAATAAGCTGGTTTCCATCAACAAAATTTAAGTTCAAATACACAAAAATCTCCCTACACACACTCAAACACCTCAAAACGCACACATACGAAATAAATACATAATCTATACACGTATTTATAATTTTATAACCCCGATCTATCGTATTTACTATCTACGGTAGTAATCAATCACACAAAATTATTTGGTGATCCTGATTACGATTGAAAACAACCACTAATCCACGAGATTATAATCGATCATCAACAAATTGCCGCTAGAAAGAGGGTTCGAACCTTTGATTCGTGTTAGATTTCAAGAGATTCAAGTCAAGAACTTGAAGATTTGAAGACGTTCTTGAGTTTTTCTTCATAAACTCAAAGAAATTGTTCAAGGTGTTCTTGGTGTTCTTCATTCAAACATTATTGAAGATTCAAATAAAAATATAATCAAGATGCCTCAATCTATGGAAACATAGCTCTCTCACCCCTCAGCTAGGACCCTGATGACTAGGGCATCATCCACTGGTCGACGAGCACAAGAACCACGACCGACAAATAGAGCAAGACCATCTGCGTATACCTCCAGAATTGGAGGCTCTGGCTAGCAACCCTGGCGAGCTAGCCTAAACCATTACTGCATTGTAAGCTTTGCAAAAACAACAAGAACAACCTGATCCGTCACAAATAAGAGCCATGCCAAGGCTTGTTGACACACCAAGACCCAGGCCAACTCGCGATGAACAACTAAATAAAGTGGACAGTACCCAAGTTCGACAAAAGGCAAGACCAAAATTAATGAAAGATTGGAAGGCCAGGCTGAGTCTACCCCCAGTCGAGCAGCTGGGTTAAGTTATGGGACTTCGCGTCCTAGTATTTTGGATAGGCTAGGAAGACCCCAACTAGATCAAGAAGTTGCTCGCCCAAGAACAGGTGAAGGGCGAACAACTCCTGTACCAGCTCGCCCATCAATACATGAAAGGTTGTCCAAATCTGCCTTCGGGTATTTGGGACCAAATGCAGCGAGCAACCCAAGGAGGCCAGTCCATGAGATGCCTCCCCCAAGTGAGGACTGCGACGAGCAGATGGTCATGTACCTCTACTCGCCGAACAACCTCCAAGTTAGGGGACATAGCTTGGATGAATTGATATCTCTGAGGAAGGCTATCGAGAGTATGCAAGGTCATCTAGACCTGCAAAAAGGAGTTGAGACGACCACCATGCCTTTCTCACTACTATCATCTATAATCTTGAAAGCCTAAATCCAAAAGAAAATTCAATTCCCGGTGAGTATTCAATATGAAGGAACAACAGATCCCTGGGTACATCTAACTAAATATTTCGATTATATGATCTCAATGGGGGCAAGTGATGCTACCCAATGTCGGAATTTCACCCTAACATTGGGGGACCGGGTGCATAAATGGTTCACCGCCATGCTGCCGACATCTATTCATTCTTTTGCCCAACTGGGCAGGGAGTTCCTCTCCAACTTCTCTACAGATGGATCATACCTTTCCCAAAACAACGGTTATCTGACTTGAAACAAACTGATGATGAGTCAGACCGGTCTTTCTTAGAAAGATTCGATAAAGTGTTGTTGGAAGGGGAGTCTGTCAGTGAGGATACCAAGATCATAGCCGTTATGACCGGGTTGAAAAAGGCACAATGTTCTACTTTCCCAACACACAAAACTATGGAAAGAGATGCATCTGTCATGCTTGAAAAATTATGCAGAATTCTGTAATCGAGCAGGCGTCTTTGTTTCTATGCACGAGGCCCTACAGAAAAACATGGGAGCAAGATGGACCCAAAAGAAAATCCGAAGAAACCCGGCGGAACTAGCTACCGAGTTACGAAAAATATGAAAGCATTCAACGAAGGGACGGAGTTAAAGTAAAAGCTGAACCAGGTGCTCACCGTATCCATTGATATGGTATACAACAATGTAAAGGAGAAAGACTTGCTCACCCCACCAAGAAAAATCTGCCAAGAGGCTAGCAAGCTCAACCTGAACAAGTACTGTGCCTACAAGTATTGTGCCTACCACCAGAATGTGGGGCACTTTACGAGTGAGTGTCGAGACTTGCTCAAGAAACTCTGACGATTCTATGAGGAGGGCAAGTTGTCGGATTTTGTCCGATGAGCACCTGGTAAGAGATCCCGGGCTAACAACAATCAAAGCTTTGATGATGAAGATGACGAACAACCCATCAAGAGCAATAAATTCGGGAGACCAGCCCTAGATGCAGCAGCAGCAGGTCCGGCTAGGGAAATTTTAATGATGGAGCCGTCAGGTCCCGTTGGGGGATACTCAGATGGGCGAGGTCCAATATCCAAAAGAAAGAGGAAAGTTGAGCTACGTGCTGTAGCTCATGTTCAAGAGGTGGGAGTCAACCCCGCGGTTAAGCAACTTCCGGAGTTAACTTTCAATGAAAAAGATATGGATGGGATCCCTACTCCCCATAATGATTCTCTTGTGATATGTGCAAATATTATGGGGACCAAGATACATCGCCTGCTGATAGACACCGTAGCCTATACCAACATCATCTTCAAGAGTATACTCGATCAACTTGGAGACTACACGAGCTACATTGAAGATTCAAATCATAGAATTTTAGGCTTTGGTGATGCCGTAACTATCCCACTCGGGATAATTAGTTGTCTATCGAACTTGTATCGACCGAGGACCCGAAAAAGAGATTAACTAGGATGGTAGAGTTTTTTATCGTAGATCATCAATCTATCTACAATGGGTTCCTTGGTCGACCCTTTTTAAATGAATTCAAAGCGGCAATTTCAATTTACTACTATTGTATCAAATTCCCAATCTCAAAAGGCATAGGATCATTAAAAGGAGATCAGAAAAAAGCCAGAGAATGTCTTCTCCAACTTCAGTCTAATGAAAAAAAAGGTTTCAATGATGGAAGCATCCACAGCTATCCAACAGATGAGCCGTCTATCTTGGATGATACTCTGAATTCCAGAGAAGACCACATGGAGTTGGACGAATAACAACCTGTTCTAGGCGAGCAGCCCTCACCTGGGAATGACCAACCTACGCAAGGAGTGGGAATCCCTGCACCTGTCGAGCAGCATATGAACATTGCCGAACAACTATTCATCAATGACTTGGAGGGCAGAACCCGACGAACAACTTTGGGCGTATACAAGAAGATGATCCATAACCCCGCCTAGGAGCTGACCCAATGGACATCGAAAATAATTTCAACCTTGAGGGACCTATAATAGATCCACGTTGAAAAGGACAAAAATGATGAGCAACTCCAGTCGAAGAACTGAAGGCCCTCAAAGTTAATCCTGAACACGAGGATCTAGAACTCTACATCGGGTTTGAGCTCCCAGAGCCTTACAGAACCCGAACGACAGATTTCCTCAAGGCAAATCTAGATGTTTTTGCATGGTCACATGCAGAGCATGGTGGGGATTGATCCAAAACATGCCTGTCACTGGCTCAACATTAATCCAGCAAAGAAGTCAGTTCACCAGAAAAGGAGAAAATACGAACCAGATAAATATCAAGCCCTCAATGAAGAGGTACGAAAAGTTGCTCGATAATAACTTTATCCGGCAAGCTCTTTGCCCCCAATGGGTAGCGAACCCAGTCTTTGTGCGGAAGCCAAATGGAACCTGGAGGCTATGCATAGACTTTACCGACCTGAATGCAGCCTGCCCGAAGGATAATTTCCCCCTTCCGCACATTGACCAGTTGGTGTTGGGAAAATAGGGTGCCCGGAATCTATTCGGGATGAAATTTAAATATGAATTTAAATACAATTATTACTAACATGAATTAATCCTAATTAATTCAAATAATAATTCCAACAACTAACTTTCATCATGCACGTTGAATTAATTCACATATCAACTATGGCGGAATAAACAAGTAAATATGCGATAAACGTACCTCTTGTAGAATTGGCCTTTGGATATACGGGACAATTACGATCTCGCTCTATCAACCCAAAGCCTTCTCAAGTATTTTCCTTTTCACCTCACTTGATCACCGGTGGGAGATGCTTTCAAGTAATTTAATAAACTAAGGAAAAAGAAAAATATCTATGCTTCTTGATTTTTCCAACACATGGAATTATGTACTTGGGATGAAATAATCACCCCATATTTATAATAGGTAGTGGCCGAATTTTTGAGTATATTTGGGCCTTGAGAAAATCTTTTCTTAGACTCTAAGAAATCTTGAATATATCCCATATATTCTTTTCTCCATAATAAAATATTCCACAAAAATCTCACTCTCCTATTATTCTTGATGTTTTCGAAAATTATAGAGGAAATCCAAAGATTTGGATCTTCTTGAATATATGAGATATTCTTGTATTTCAAAAATACATATCTTCCATAATATCTTTCCAAGAAAATCAACAAAATCTTTTCTCCCCTAAATAGGCCATATTTTCGAAAATATCAATAAAAATCAGCATGATATTATCTTTTTATTTTAATCACCTTATCATTATTGGGCTACTTAATGGGCTACTTGAGGGGCCTTTAAGGAGAATTAAGATTGGACCTCCTAATGGACTTCTGAATTTCAATATTGGGCCCCAATATAATTCAGCCCATTAATATTAATTATTACCACTAATAAATTAATATTGCACTATCCATCTTAATCCATATTACGATAATATGGGCTCCCGGTTATTATTTCCCGCATTTAAGATTATCAAGTCCATTAATTAATCAAGCTTCTGAATAGCTCTAAATTAATTAATATATTTCACCTTGGAGTAAAGACAACTCAACATTATTATTCGTACCGAAGAAACTAATTCTTCACTTGCAAGATTTGGTACAGTAAAACTTCTGAGCCCACCAAGGGGACTAATCACACGAGCCGTACTCGTACGCGTTTCTCCGTATTAAATCTTAGTAACCGTCGTATGATTAATATTACTGCCCAAGACACAAAGTTCGAAGTCGCAATGATTCTTACCCAATATGAATCAAAGCAGTAACCATTAAGCACACACGGTCCTATTTAAGTGACGGAGATTAAGAAATCAACAACCACTGAGGTCTAATTCTTCACCTTTCAGAACAGAAGAATTTATCCTCGCTGTAGGTCCTCTTCAACACATACTAAATGTGCTAGTGCAATCTCTTAGTCAAGACAGACCAATCTAAGCCTTACACATCGACCTTTCACGGCGGATTGTTCAATTCCACCTAGGTCGTGAAAATGTACGTTTAGTTACAAGTAAACTGTTAATGTTGTCTTCCGTGATCGGGTATCACCACATTAACTACAATGTAACATGTACTATATATTGAACGGTTTGCAATAGAAATTCAACATTCAATCATAACTAGAGCAAATGTGATAAAAGAATTATTCTCATAAAACGAGTGTTTGATACACGAGTTATACAAAGTAAAAGCATATTTTCACGTATAACTCCAACAATCTCCCACTTATACTTAAAGTCTGCTTTTAGTATACATCACGCATGTCTTAGTGTAGTAGCTCTCCGTGACATCTCATGTCAACCTACACTAACCTAATAATTCCTCCCACTTATACTTAAAGCAGATTGACAATAGTCTTGACTCTCATTCCATCCACATGTCTCTCGAATGTACTCTGAGGCAGACCCTTTGTGAATGGATCCGCTAGGTTGTCAGCCGATGCTATCTTTGCCACCTCTATATCTCATCTCTTAACGATTTCTCGTATAAGATGGTATTTTCTTTCTATGTGTTTGCTGGCCTTGTGGGCTCTCGGTTCCTTTGAATTTGAAACTGCTCCGGCATTGTCACAAAAGACAGTTATCTTGTCGGGCAAATTCGGAACAACGCCCAAGTCCACTAAGAAGTTCTTGAGCCAAACTGCCTCTTTCGCTGCTTCACAAGCAGCTACATACTCGACTTCCATGGTCGAATCGGCGATGCATTTCTGCTTTACGCTTCTCTATGAAATGGCTTCTCTATGAAATGACTTTCTTGAGTCTATGTCTGATTACAAATCCGAGTCCGTGTATCCTACGGGAACTAGACTATCTGACTGGTAAATCAGCATGCGCTCCCGAGTTCTTTTCAGATACCTCAAGATGCACTTTACGGCAGTCCAATGGTCTTTCCCGGGACTACTTTGATATCTTTGCCACCATGCCCACGGCAAAGTAGATATCCGGTCTCGTACACAGCATTGCATACATAAGGCTTCCTACGGCCGAAGCGTACGGAACACCTTTCATGTCATCTATCTCCGCTTGCGTCTTAGGGCTCATTTCTTTCGATAGATGGATTCCGTGCCTAAAAGGTACAAAACCTTTCTTGGAATCTTGCATGCTGAAACGCTTCAAAACAGTGTCAATGTATGAAGCTTGCGATAAGCCCAACATCCTCTTCTTGCGATCGCGAGTGATCTTGATCCCAAGGATGTGACCGGCTTCCCCTAAGCCCTTCATATCAAATTGTTTTGACAGCCATACCTTTACGTCTGACAATACCTTTAGATTGTTTCCAATGAGCAGAATATCGTCTACGTATAATACTAAGAATACCACTGCAGTTCCGTCACGCTTCTTATACACACAACTTTCGAACTCGTTTTGATCAAACCCATAAGACTTAATCACTTGATCAAAACACTGGTTCCAAGTACGCGATGCTTGCTTAAGTCCGTAAATGGATCTCTTGAGCTTGCATACGAGATTCTCTTGGCCTTTTTCAATGAAACCTTTGGGCTGTTGCATATAGATATCTATCCCGTCAAGACTTCCATTAAGGAAAGTCGTCTTGACATCCATTTGCCAGATCTCATAATCTAGGTGCGCAGCGATCGACAAGAGAATACGGATGGACTTAAGCATAGCTACAGGCGAAAAAGTTTCCTCATAATCGATCCCTTCTTTCTGAGTATACCCTTTGGCCACAAGCCTCGCTTTGAAGGTTTCAACCCTTCCGTCCGGTCCTCTTTTCCTCTTGTACACTCACTTGCATCCAATGGGTTCTACCCCACTGGGTGGCTCGACCAACTCCCACACTTGATTATGATCCATCGATCCCATCTCGGTTTCCATTTTCGTTTGCCACCACTCCGCGTCTTTGTCTTGGATTGCCTCGTCGTACGTCCATGGGTCTGATTCAACACCGGGAACCAAATCCGAAGATTCTCCTATCCCCATGAATCTCTCGGGTTGCCTAGGAACCCTCCCACTACGACGGGGTTCCGGTTGTGAAGATGTGACTTGTGGTACATCATCTTGTATACTTGGTATCGAGGTTTGACCTCTCAATTCTTCTAAGGTAATTTCACTTTTAGGTTTCCGATTGTTCATATAGTCTTCCTCCAAGAATTTAAAGTGTGTACTAATCACGGTCTTTTGATCCTTGGGACTATAGAACATACACCCTTTCGTTCCCGCAGGGTATCCTATAAACAGCCTTAATTCCGAACGTGGATCCAACTTATCGGCTTCCTTGTCTAGCACGTATGCCGGACAACCCCAAATCCGAAAATGTCTTAGACTGGGCTTGCGCCCGGTCCACAATTCCATTGGGGTTTTAGGAACCGATTTGGATGGCACCAAGTTTAGAATATAAGCCGCCGTTTCCAAGGCGTTACCCCAAAACGACTTGGGTAAATCCGAATAACTCATCATGGATCTGACCATTTCTAAAAGAGTCCGGTTCCTTCGTTCCGCCACACCGTTCTGTTGAGGGGTTCCCGGTGCGGTTAACTGGGATACGATCCCTTCGTCCGATAAGTAGTTCAAGAATTCATCGCTGAGGTATTCGCCTCCACGATCTGATCGTAGAAACTTGATACTCTTTTCCCTATGTTTCTCGGCTTCGGCCTTAAACTCTTTAAACTTTTCAAAAGTTTCAGACTTATGCCGCATAAGGTAAATGTACCCATATCTTGAGTAATCGTCAATGAAGGTAACGAAATACTCATACCCCATTCTCGCTTTAATCGTTATTGGACCACACACATCTGTATGAACGAGTTCTAACACTTCCGTGGCTCTATTCCCCTTGGCTCCAAATGCCCTCTTGGTCATCTTACCCTCTAAACAAGATTCACAAGTTGGAAACGGCTCGACTTGGAGCGATTCCAAGGATCCGTCTTTCACCAATCTCTCTATCCGCTTTAGATTAATATGACCTAGTCTAAGATGCCATAGAAGTGTTTCGTTCATCTCCGAAGAACGCTTTCTTTTATTGCTCGAAATGATCGACGTGTTATTAGATTCATTATTTGAGTGGTGTGCACACTTAATCGTATAGAGATTGTTTACCAACGTTCCATGACAGATAACATCATTCTTAAAAGAAACAGTAACAACTTTATTAAAAGTAACTGAATATCCATCAAAAAACAACTTAGAAACCGAAATTAAATTCTTCCTAAAGTTCGGAACGTATAAAACATCTCTTAAAATTAAAACTCTATCTTCAAAAGATAGGTGCACGACTCCCACTGCTTCGGCTGCCACTCCCGTAGCATCCCCCAAAGTGATGGTGATCTTATTCTTGCTAAGTCGCCGGGTTAGCTGGAACCCCTGAAGAGTG
Source organism: Ballota nigra (assembly GCA_947034835.1). NCBI lineage: Eukaryota > Viridiplantae > Streptophyta > Magnoliopsida > Lamiales > Lamiaceae > Ballota > Ballota nigra. The sequence continues at coordinate 29,673,828 of OX344730.1, forward strand.
AAACAAATATGATCAGTTACCCCGGTATCCACTACCCAAACGTGGGCAGCATACGCCGCAACATATGTTTCAACGACCAAAGCATGAGACTTACCTTTCTTTCCCGCCTTCTTAGGCTTAGAACAGGTCGCCCTCCAATGTCCCTTTTCACCACAATTAAAGCACTTACCCTTAGCAGCTTTCTTTCCACCTCCTTCTCCCTTTGCTTTGGGTTTCGCAACGGTTGGATTTGCTTGGGTCTGGCCCTTCGCCCTCTTCCTCTTCTTCCCTCCCTTGGGACCCGAAGAGGAAGACGGACCGTTTGCCACCATAGCAACGGTTTGGTGATCCATTAGAGTCTCCGCCGATACCAAAGCTTGCAAGAGCTCGGGCAAACTATTTGCCCGGTCATTCATTTGATAGTTCAACTGAAACTGCTCAAAGCTCTTTGGCAGAGAATGGAGAACGAAATCGACCTTAGTAGGGAGGTCAAATTCCGCACCAAGTACTTCCAACTTGTTGAGATAACCCATCATCTCGATTACGTGATCCCTTACGGGCGTACCTTCCACTATTTTCAACGAAAGCATCTTTCGCATGGTGATTTGCCTAGCCGTACGGTTCTAATGTTGAAACATCGCTTCAAGAGTTTGCATTATCTCAGAGGCGGTCTCCATGTGTTGTGTTGGTATTGCAACACATCTGACATTGAAGCCAGAATAGTACACCTAGCCATCTCATCGGAGTTAAACCAACTCTTATGCTCTTTCTTGTCCGCTTTCGTGGCATCTTCGGCAGGCTCTTGGGGCTTAGGAGTAGTAAGTACCCACTTGTGGTGTTGAGCGGTTAGGACAATATTAAGGTTACGTTTCCAATCAACATAGTTCTCACCAACAAGTTTGTTATCTTTAAGTATACTAAACAGTGGATTAAAAGGTTGCGACATGATGAACTGAGAATAAAACATACATTCATATCAATATCTAGAAAAATACGAAATTATCACATAATTCGATCACATCAATTATATTGAAACCTTAAAACAATATAATCATGCATCAGCCAACATCTCGAAACAATTTAAATGCGCCACGAGGGGTGGACTATACATTTAAATACATTCAAGCGGATCACAAACTTAAAAGTTACAAATCCTTAATTCAAAATTAATAGTTGGCTCCCACTTTGACCACATAGAAATTGACAGGGACTCCGAGGGGAGTAAGTTAATATCAATTTCCTATGCCTAAGTAATAACCATAATTAAATACAGGATTATTATTTCGCTTTGAGCAAGCCACTCGTGGTGAGGGTCAATACCGCCACTAGTAATAATCCACAATCATCCTTTCGGAATTTATTCATGTGAAATCCGTTCTTTTGGCCGATCCGAGGGGGAAATATATTCCAAAAGAACTTCACAAATAAATAAATTATGGAGGTCAAAATAATCCAATTTTAATATCCGGAATAAAATTGCGATTATAAAAACATACTTAGTAATTTTCGAAAGTAAGGTTTTTCTTGGACAATTAAACTCATGCAAACACATATTAACAAATAATAATAGGTGCACGAAGTAAAACATCCATCAAAATAAAAATTAAACACATTGGAGCACTTAAATCCAACTGTCACAGTTTAATTTCTTCACGTCATGATGCGAAAAATCGTCCTTGTTGCTTTCCGACGTTCGTCTCGACACGCTCCCACTCGAACAACAACACTTCATCAAAAACAACATCGTTTGGGGTTCGGCACGACGTTTAAATTCACACGAAAAAAAAACACGAACAGAAAAATTCCACGGCTCGAGATACGGCGCGCGTCGGCCCACGAAGTAGGCCCGCGCGCCTCCCGGCCCAAAAAGCGTCGAAGCGCTGCAGGAGGCGCGCCGAAGCGCAGCCCCGAGGCGCTGCACGGAGGCGCCCTGAGGCACCGCAGGCCACGCCTGAGGCGCGCGCGCGCGTGCGCGCGGCGCCTGCCTCTCGTCGCGCCCGGGTCGTGTGCCGTGCACCCCGTACGCCGTTTTTCGCCGTTCATCCTCGTTTTCTTCACCCCTTGCATGATTTTACGTCCATACACGCGCCATGCTTGTATGCATCGTCCGGGTACACCGTTTTTAATTCTTCGTTCTTCGTCACGATCCGGTTACAATTTATTTTACAAAAAAAATAAATACTAGATCTAGACTAGTCTATTACAATGATCGAATCAAAATAAAAACAACTAATCTACTCGTGGATTTTCTCACGAGAAAAACGAATTCGAACGAATCGAATTAAAAACAATTAATTCACACGCATGAAATTAACAACATTAAAACCATGACAATTGGATACCTGCAAAAAAGATCTAGCAATTCAACTATCCAATTTCAATTTAATGTTTAACAATTTAAATTCCAATTTAAAGATCAGAGCCCGAAACCGTGGCTCTGATACCAGTTGTTGGGAAAATAGGGTGCCCGGAATCTATTCGGGATGAAATTTAAATATGAATTTAAATACAATTAGTACTAGCATGAATAATCCTAATTAATTCAAATAATAATTCCAACAATTAACTTTCATCATGCACGTTGAATTAATTCACATATCAACTATGGCGGAATAAACAAGTAAATATGCGATAAACGTACCTCTTGTAGAATTGGCCTTTGGATATACGGGACAATTACGTTCTCGCTCTATCAACCCAAAGCCTTCTCAAGTATTTCCCTTTTCACCTCACTTGATCACCGGTGGGAGATACTTTCAAGTAATTTAATAAACTAAGGAAAAAGAAAAATATCTATGCTTCTTGATTTTTCCAACACATGGAATTATGTACTTGTGATGAAATAATCACCCCATATTTATAATAGGCAGTGGCCGAATTTTTGAGTATATTTGGGCCTTGAGAAAATCTTTTCTTAGACTCTAAGAATTCTTGAATATATCCCATATATTCTTTTCTCCATAGTAAAATATTCCACAAAAATCTCACTCTCCTATTATTCATGATGTTTTCGAAAATTATAGAGGAAATCCAAAGATTTGGATCTTCTTGAATATATGAGATATTCTTGTATTTCAAAAATACATATCTTCCATAATATCTTTCCAAGAAAATCAACAAAATCTTTTCTCCCTTAAATAGGCCATATTTTCGAAAATATCAATAAAAATCAGCATGATATTATCTTTTTATTTTAATCACCTTATCATTATTGGGCTACTTAATGGGTTACTTGAGGGGCCTTTAAGGAGAATTAAGATTGGACCTCCTAATGGACTTCTGAATTTCAAGATTGAGCCCCAATATAATTCAGCCCATTAATATTAATTATTACCACTAATAAATTAATATTGCATTATCCTTCTTAATCCATATTACGATAATATGGGCTCCCGATTATTATTTCCCGCGTTTAAGATTATCAAGTCCATTAATTAATCAAGCTTCTGAATAACTCTAAATTAATTAATATATTTCACCTTGGAGTAAAGACAGCTCAACATTATTATTCGTACCGAAGAAACTAATTCTTCACTTGCAAGATTTGGTACAATAAAACTTCTGAGCCCACCAAGGGGACTAATCACACGAGCCGTACTCGCACGCATTTCTCCGTATTAAATCTTAGCAACCGTCGTATGATTAATATTACTGCCCAAGACACAAAGTTCGAAGTCGCAATGATTCTCACCCAACATGAATCAAAGCAGTAACCATTAAGCACACACGGTCCTATTTAAGTGACGGAGATTAAGAAATCAACAACCACTGAGGTCTAATTCTTCACCTTTCAGAACAGAAGAATTTATCCTCGCTGTAGGTCCTCTTCAACACATACTAAATGTGCTAGTGCAATCTCTTAGTCAAGACAGACCAATCTAAGCCTTACACATCGACCTTTCACGGCGGATTGTTCAATTCCACCTAGGTCGTGAAAATGTACGTTTAGTTACAAGTAAACTGTTAATGTTGTCTTCCGTGATCGGGTATCACCACATTAACTACAATGTAACATGTACTATATATTGAACGGTTTGGAATAGAAAATCAACATTCAATCATAACTAGAGCAAATGTGATAAAAGAATTATTCTCATAAAACGAGTGTTTGATACACGAGTTATACAAAGTAAAAGCATACTTTCACGTATAACTCCAACAGTTGGTAGACAACACGGCAGGACACGAAATGTTAACCTTTATGAATGCGTTTGCTGTCTACCATCAAATTCCCATGCATCCCGACGATCAGTAAAATACAGCTTTCTACACAAACAAGAATCTATTATGCTAGAAGAGAATGTCGTTTGGACTGATCAATGCGGGAGCAATTTACCAGAGACTAGTGAACAAGATGTTCGATGAACATATCAGAGAAACAATGGAGGTGTACATCGATGATATAGCTGTGAAAAGTTCAAGAAAAGAAGACCACCTCCAACATCTCACCCAAGCGTTTAATATTCTCCAAAATTATAACATGAAGTCGAATTCGAAGAGAAGCAGCTTTGGGGTTCATTCAGGGAAGTTCCTGGGACATCTTGTCAGTCAACGGGGGATTGAAGCCAACCCCGTGAAGTGAAAGTAATCATGGATATGCAACCTCCTCGATCTGTAAAAAAAGTTCAAAGACATACGGGCTGCCTAGCAGCTTTAAATAGGTTCATATCCCGATCAAGAGATAAATACCATCCATTTTTCGAAGCCATCGAGAAAGGAAAGTTCTTATGGACGAGCAACTGCCAAAGAGCATTCAAACAACTAAAAGACTACCTGGGAGATGTCAAAATTTTATCAAAACCTGTCCCAGGTGAAAAACTATATCTACACCTGGCAGCATCAGAGGTGGCGATCAGCTCTGTCCTAGTGCGAGCGGATGGAAAGTTCCACCAACCCATTTACTATGTCAGCCAAGCATTACATGAGACGGAGATCAAGTATTCCCCAACTGAACAGCTGGCATATGCACTTGTCATGAGCGTGAGAAAGTTAAGACCACACTTTCTCGATCATCAGGTAGAAGTGTTAACAACTTTCCCGCTCAGACAAATTTTGTTGGTCCCAAAAATATCCAGCGGAAAGCGTTTTTAAGTTTATTTTTAAGAAAACCCTTTAAAGAAATGCTAAAAGAAATTGCAGAAATTTAAAGTGCAGAAAAGTAAAGGACACAAGGATATATAGTGGTTCGGACCAACTTGTCCTACGTCCACTCTCCCTTTCTCCAAAGGGGTCTTTCTCACTCTCCAACCAACTTACTTACTACTGGAATTTCGGAAGTACCAGCTCCTTCTTACAACTTACACCAACCTTATCTAACAAGATGAACAGGTTGAGTAATAATCCAACTAAACTCCTAATAGAGTGTATATAAACTTGAATGAACAAGGTGAGTGATTGGAAGAGTTCGTGTGTTCTTGTTGTGTGCTCTCGCGCGACTCTTCTATGTTGAACTAATCCAAGCACTCCTTTTTATAGTTGTGGAATAAACTAGCCGTTGGAAGCTAGAAATTCGAACAACCATAATTGGAGGAATATAATCAATCAAAGATTGATTATATTGATTGATTAGTTGACTTCAATCAAGCAATCAAATCCTCCATCAGTTGACTTCCAGATTGCCTTCTTCTCCATCATTGATCTCCAAAATCTCCTTGTCTTCAGATTACTATGATGCTTCTGGTATGGTGAACTAATCCGTCTCACTCATCTGAATAGGACTCGTCTGGTCTGGGGTCTTCTGGTCAGGTAACACTTCTTCTCTGGTCCTCATCTGGGAGAGGTCTTCTGGCAGACACCTCTGGTCAGACTCCTCTGGTGACTCCTCTGGTCAGAGCTCATCTGGTCCATACCTCACCTGGTCACCTCCTCTGATCAGACTCCTCTGGTCACCTCCTCTGATCAGACTCCTCTGGTCACCTTCTCTGGTCACCTCCTCTGGTCACCTTCTCTGGTCACCTCCTCTGGTCACCTCCTCTGGTCACCTTCTCTGGTCACCTCCTCTGGTCACCTCATCTGGTCTGCACAGATTTCTTCCCCCTTAACCAAAGACCTATTCTAGACCTAGACTAATCTGTAGCTGACTAACAGGTTCAGCTAGTTCTATTTGTTTTAACATCTTCAAAACATCTAATCTATATCCTAACAATTTCCCCCTTTTTGATGATGTTAAAACTGGAAGAACTTAAATAAAACAAGACAAGAAAAATTTGAAATAAGAGAATAGAGAATCTAGCAGGCTGGGTCAACTGATCTTCCCCCTCAAAGTATGCTCAGCTGATATTGGGGCAAAACATCAGCTGGTCTTCTTGTGTATCTGCAGGCAATCAACTTTTTGGTACCCTTCTGGGTCCAGGGGGGTTAGCACAATTTTTAGGAAGCCACAAGAATAGATCATCCCTTCTTGAATCAGGTGATCTTATCTTTCTTCCATACATATCCACAAAAACACACTCAACAAAAGAACCTTTGACATGGTTATTTCTTCTAGAGGCTCTTCTTCTCTTATGAGCTTGTCCAGTAGAAGAAGTAACTTGTCTTAAAGCAACAGACTTGAAATTCTTTTGATAAGGATAAGTTTTACTAGAACCATCAAAGGTTCCAGCTGGTCTGGCAGATGACTTGAAAGTCCTCTGCAGGTGAGTAGGAGTCATCTGGTTCTGCCTCTTTTGAGAAGATCCAGACTGACTTCTATTCTGCTGGCCTGGCTGAGGTATTTTATTCTGGGTATAGCCCTTCTTAAAATTCCTCCTCTGCCTTTTGGGTTTTTGAGTTTTAGGACTCATCTGCCCATTAGGCTGAGTTGCCTGGTCAGCTGACCTCTTGCCTTTATCAATAAAATTTCTAGGCTGTTCTTCTTTCTGAACATGTGAGGATTCAGGTTTGGAATAACCAAGGCCTGTTTTATCATGCTCTCTTTGAGATGAGTCAGCTATGTGTGACACAACATTGTTTGCTGTAGTCAGCTGCTCCAGTCTCATCTTGAGCTTGTCCTCACTATCTTTTACAATTTTGTTTTGATGGAAGAGTTCATCGAACTTAGCTTTCAGCAGAGTATATTCATTATCTTTCTCAATGTTTTCAACAAGCAACTTTTCTATTAGCTTAGTTTGTTCATCACATCTGGTTTTCAAGTCAGTGGACTCTTCTACCAGTGTTTGAACTTGTTCAGCTGGTAGATCAGTTGGGTTGCCTAAACATTGTGAAAGCCTCTGATTTTCTGCTTTCAACTTTGTGTTCTCATCTTCCAACTTTTGACAAAGTTGTATAGATTTTTGGAGATCTAATAGCAAATTTTGCGTAAAAGACTCCTCTGATTGTTCAGAAAAAGAAGAATGAGAAGAAGAAGAGGGAGTTCGATTACATACCTCATCTGTCATAAGACATATCTCTTCGTCTGGTCCATAATTGGATGATGAACCAGAAGTGGATACCTCTTCTTCCTCATCTGCTAAGCTTCTTTTGGAGTACCTCCTGGTGTCTCTTCTACTGCATCTCTTTGAGCCTATTTCTGCAAAATTTGTTAGCACAACAAATATTTGGGTTTTCAAAAGAATGGATCTGCCCTGGTGACCACCAAAATAATTTCAAAACAGTGGTCTGTAGGACACACTGCTCTGATATCACTTGTTGGTCCCAAAAATATCCAGCGAAAAGCGTTTTTAAGTTTATTTTTAAGAAAACCCTTTAAAGAAATGCTAAAAGAAATTGCAGAAATTTAAAGTGCAGAAAAGTAAAGGACACAAGGATATATAGTGGTTCGGACCAACTTGTCCTACGTCCACTCTCCCTTTCTCCAAAGGGGTCTTTCTCACTCTCCAACCAACTTACTTACTACTGGAATTTCGGAAGTACCAGCTCCTTCTTACAACTTACACCAACCTTATCTAACAAGATGAACAGGTTGAGTAATAATCCAACTAAACTCCTAATAGAGTGTATATAAACTTGAATGAACAAGGTGAGTGATTGGAAGAGTTCGTATGTTCTTGTTGTGTGCTCTCGCGCGACTCTTCTATGTTGAACTAATCCAAGCACTCCTTTTTATAGTTGTGGAATAAACTAGCCGTTGGAAGCTAGAAATTCGAACAACCATAATTGGAGGAATATAATCAATCAAAGATTGATTATATTGATTGATTAGTTGACTTCAATCAAGCAATCAAATCCTCCATCAGTTGACTTCCAGATTGCCTTCTTCTCCATCATTGATCTCCAAAATCTCCTTGTCTTCAGATTACTATGATGCTTCTGGTATGGTGAACTAATCCGTCTCACTCATCTGAATAGGACTCGTCTGGTCTGGGGTCTTCTGGTCAGGTAACACTTCTTCTCTGGTCCTCATCTGTGAGAGGTCTTCTGGCAGACACCTCTGGTCAGACTCCTCTGGTGACTCCTCTGGTCAGAGCTCATCTGGTCCATACCTCACCTGGTCACCTCATCTGATCAGACTCCTCTGGTCACCTCTCATCTGGTCACCTCCTCTGATCAGACTCCTCTGGTCACCTTCTCTGGTCACCTCCTCTGGTCACATTCTCTGGTCACCTCCTCTGGTCACCTCCTCTGGTCACCTTCTCTGGTCACCTCCTCTGGTCACCTCATCTGGTCTGCACAGATTTCTTCCCCCTTAACCAAAGACCTATTCTAGACCTAGACTAATCTGTAGCTGACTAACAGGTTCAGCTAGTCCTATTTGTTTTAACATCTTCAAAACATCTAATCTATATCCTAACAAATTTTACATCATCCAGACACAGCTGGTCGCCTACTTAAGTGGTCACTGAAGATTAGCCAATTCGGGGTAAGTTATGCTCCTTGAACAACGATCAAGGGTTAAACATTAATTGACTTTATTGTCGAACTAACTTTTCCCCAAGATCTGACGAGAGGACTTGATCACCCCTGATTTCTCTATGTTGACGGTTCATCCACTAATATGGCCTCGGGGGCAGATGTTGTTTTTATAAGCCCCGACAGACAAGTCTTTCCATCGGCCATTCGATTTGAGTTCATGGCCACGAATAACGAAGCTAAGTACGAAGCTTAATTGTTGATCTCCACCTATCACTTGTTGTGGGTGACGATTACAAGTATTCGACAATTCTCAACTGATCATCAACCAAGTTCGAGGTGAATACAAAGCCAAGGATGAACATATAGCCGAGTATCAAAGAATAGTTGCTCACCTGATGTCCATGCTGGACCAAGTGTCCATTGAACAAGTACCTAGGGTGAGCAACACTCAAGCAGATCCATTGACTCGACTAGCAACAAGTGAAGGTCCTGTAGAGTTGTCTGACATTGTCATCACCAAGATACTCAATCCATCGACAACTAAATACAAAGCCAATCAGCTAGACGAGCAACCAGAAGGTGATGACTGATGAACAGAAATAGTCAAATACTTGAGAAGCGGAGAACAACCAAATAACCCTTTTGAAGCTGCCAAGTTAACAAGACGAGCAACCAGGTATACCCTGGTGGGCGAGCTTCTTTACAAAAGGGGAATTTCTCTTCCACTTCTCAAGTGTTTGCCTAGGGGACAATGACGAGTTATACTTGAAGAAATACATGCTGGAGTATGTGGAAATCACACTGAGGGGCAAGCTTTGACATACAAGACTATCATGCAAGGTTATTATTGACCAACTTTGTGCCAGGACGTAATCAAAATGGCAAAAACTTGTCATCGGTGCCAGATATTTACCCCAAATATCCATACTCCAGCTCAAGAGCTCGTTATAGTTTACAGTCCTTGACCATTTGCAAGATGGAGGATGAACATAATTGGACCTTTCCCACCCAGGAAAGGAAATGTACGCTTTACCATTGCGTCAGTCGACTATTATACGTAGTGTAGTTTACGGTACAGACCAAAATGGATATTTGAAAATATCCGTATCCGTACCAAAGTTTGGTTATTTTAAAATTTGTGTGTCCATATCCATACTGAAATTTAAGTACGGTACGATACATATATTTTATTTTTCAGTACGGATCGGTGCGGATTTCAGTTACAAAGGGACCGGATCGGATCGGTACAGAATGGAGCGGAGAAATAGATTTTCTACCCTTTTTTTAATAATTTTAAAAAAAAGATATATATATATATATATATATATATATATATATATATATTGATGCATGCACATTCACACGAATACTACACAACTTCAACCACAATCATACATATATCAGTACAAACTCGAATATAACACAATATATGATAATAGACGGTTAAAAACAATACAAATCACCACAAATAGAGTATTTAAAATACAATATATAAAATATATATTAAAAAAATACTTTTGAAATATCTTGTAATTAGAAAGTTGCAATATTAAAATCACGTTGACATAATTCCTGACACAGGATACACCATATCCAAGTATTTGTAAGATATGAATATACATGAAAATGAAATTAAAAGAATAAAAAAATAATTTAAATTATTTTGATATACACCTAAACATAAGTTAACGTGTTAAGAACTTAATAAGATAAATAATACTCCCTCCGTCCCAAAGTTGTTTGCTACATTTTTGCAAAAAAAAAAAAAAAAAAAACAACAATATTTTTTAATATTATATTCTCCATACACTAAAAACTAAAAGCATTTACTTTATCAATTTAAATACTAATAAATAACTTTTTTTTTTAAATCTGTGCAAATAGTAATGTAGAAAACAACTATGGGACAAAGGAAGTACAATGTTTATATTTTGAAAAGGAGGAGAAATTATGATATCGTATAGTTGTACTTGAATTCAATAACATCATAATAATGTTTGATAAATAAAAAATAAAACAATAATTAAATCTAATACACATTTAATTCGGTTATTTGGTTCGGTATGGTACAGTTCGGTAAGGTCAAATTCGATTTTTCGGTACGGTTACTTTGGTAATATCCAGATCCATACCAAAAAATTATTCGGTATGGTTAAAGTAAAAAAGTCCACGATTTTTTCGGTTGGGTTTTTTTTGGTACGGATTTCGGTATGGGTTCGGTAATCGTCGAACTCCGTGAACAACTCTAATTATACGAAATGGGCAGAAGCATAAGCGTTGGTCAAAATTATGCAATAAAAGATGATCAACTTCATCTTGAAGAACATTGTCTGTCGATTTGGAGTTCTATAAACGATTGTGACAAACAAAGGTCCACAGTTTGACGGAAAGAAATTGAGGGACTTCTGCACTAAATGGGGAATTAGAAAATACTATTCAACCCCATATCACCCCCAATCCAATGATCAAGTTGAAGCCGTCAACAAGATAATCAAACATGTGTTAAAGATACGATTGACGGAAAATAAGGGTAATTGGTCTGAAGAGCTCCCGATAGTTCTATGGGCATATAGAGTTTCTCCTAGATCCAGTACAGGGGAAACACCATTCACATTAGCTTTCGGGAAGGAAGCAGTTATTCCAATCGAGCTTAAGACCACGACAATTCAAACAACCAACTTTGATAAAGAAGCGAACAGCTCTGCTCTGGCTGCTGAATTAGATATGCTCGAAGAAAAAATAATGAATGCCGAGCTAAAAAACCACATATAAGCAGCGAGCAAAACATTATTATAATTTCCATGTTAAACTCAGGAAATTTAAAGTTGGAGATTTAGTTCTACGAAAGTTGCTCGCCCCACCTCCAGGTGTATTTGGACCGACTTGGGAGGGCCCGTACAGGGTAACAAACAAGTTACCCAATGGTGTCTATGACATTGAAGACATGAAGGGCAACTCCGTCCAATACACCTAGAATGTAGTTCATCTAAAGAAATACTATCAATAAAGCGAACAAGTTTCTCACAAGGGTGAGCAAATCTGAACATGTGCAAGTAAGCCAAAAACTTGCCTAATTTTTTTGAAATTTTTGCTAAGTATTAAAGTCTGTACAAAAGTTGTTCGGCAAAATATATAGGTCGAACAACATTGGCCATATTCTTAAATACAAAGGTTAATGTAAAGTTGTTCGGCAAAGTTTATAATTGTCGCGCAACTGTATTTCACTTGTGATTATTTTGAAAATGTTTAGAGTTGTTCGTCAATTATATATGTTAGTGATGAATAATCTTTTTACACTTGTAATTATTTTTTATTAATATAATGATAGTTGTTTGTTCAAGGAGAAAATCTAAGCTCAAGGTACAAGTCCAATTTTAGGGTCCAAGAAATTGAAAGGTTGTTTGTTTTTTAAAGAGAGCAAAGCCTAAGGCTAAATCCTTATTCTATTTTAAAGGCAAAGTTTAAATCGAACAAAGCCCAATTATATATGTTAGTATTACAAAGCATTGAAAAATATGTATAGCAATTAACATATAAATAAATGACGAGCAAGAAAGGAAAAAAAATCATTAAATTAAAGGCTTTTAAAAAGCCCAAAAGGATTACAATAGAACTCCAGAAAGGAGCGAACAACTACTACAAAAAAAGGAAGAAAAATCCTAAGTCTACTACTGCCTCTGCTCGGTGGGGGGCGGGAGGTCTTGAGCCTGATTGGCTGGATTGTCCACCAACATACCAGCGACCAGGCCCTCGGCAGCAACCTGCTCACCCTCCTTATCTTGACCGGCTTGTTCGTCGTTCCCTTCTTCTTCGGTCAGGGGGCGAATGAGGTTGACACCAGAATCAAGGAAGTCCAGATTGACCATGTAGTCAGGCATGTCCCCGAGTTGGAGTGTAGTCCCGGGTTAGGGCGGATACGCTTCCAGAAACTCCACCAAATCTTTGCCAAGTGCCTCTTGGACTTGTGGGACTTCAAACAGACTGATTGAGAGGATACAATCGGCATATGCACAAATGTACCCCAGGTTCGAGCAAGACCCAAGATTAGCATTCAGTTGGGCTTCAAACTCGGCCTGTCCCCGCTTTGAGGCGAGCAATCTCTGCCTCCAGCTTGGTCGCTTTATGCTCGGCCTCATTCCTATTTTTTTTTCTTTTATTCCAGTACAGCTTGGGAAGTGGCGAACTCAACCTCATTTGCCTTCAGCTCGGCAGATAGCTACTGGTTTGCCTCGAGCTATTTTTGCTCAGTCTCATTGGCGAGCTTAAGCTAGTTGTTGAGGCGGGCAACTTTAGCATTATACTTGTTCACGATGCCCTCATTTGCTTCATTGTATTGCCGAACAGTAGCGGCATGGTGGCGAACAGCTTCTTCAATCTCACTCAGCTAAGCGAGTCCCCTCTAAGCAACAATGAGGGAGTTAGCCGCTTGGACCATGGAGAGACGAAAGTTGTCCGCCGCTCCTTACTCTTGGACAACCCGGTCCAACTGTTAATTCCAGGCTCGGGCGACCAACTTTGATGCCCAACGAACATGATCCCCGGGAATGTCCCGGAGATTGGATGGAGATTTAGAACATGTGAACTGATGAAGGACATCAGATCGCCCAAGATGATCAGTTGCTCGATAGCTACGAACAAAGGAAAAAGAAAGTTAGAAATAACTTCAAGAAAATAAAAAGTAATAATTAGAAAGACGAGCATCTATAGTAAACACTTACTTGGAGTACTTAAGGCCATCCCAGCCCAAGTAGGTTGTGCCCTCTGGGCCCCTTGCTCGCGCTATCATGTCTTTGGGCCCTTTTCCAACTTGCTCGATCACCTCTGCCGATGGGTGACGAACAACTTCTTCTTCAGGATGACGAGCAGTTGTACTCACCACTTTCTCTTTTCCCTTGCCAGTGGGGTGAAATATCAGGGAAATAGGGGTCCCATTTGCTCTCTTCAGTCTTTTATTCCCGTGCGGGGGAACATCTTGTTAGAGGTGAGCAAGTATAAAAAAATGATAAATGAAGAAAAAGTTTCTTAAGTACAATACCTGGAGGCACCTCGGCTTGAGCCTCAAGATGGTGAGGATAAGTGTAAAGGTAAGCAGCTTTCTTGCACTTGTCCTCGTCGAGTAGATCAATGGTCCTATCTGCTCGGTTACGAAGAGCGACCAGACAAGAAGTAAACAAAAACTTCGAGCCAATCTCCTCCTCTTCACTATTCCACTTGAGCAATCGAGGGCCTGCGAACAAATAAAAAAGATAAATTAGCCCCATTTATTTCAACTATGGGAAGGAACAAGCTTACATATAATTTTCCCATAAACGACAAGAGAACTAATCCGTGAACCACCACCATGGGGGTCAGCCGCAGCTCGTCAATAATCCCCTATTAAGAAAAAATGTTGTTTCCAATCTCGGATCTTGTTCGGCACCCCTCAACTGCTTTCATCCTCGGATGAGCTTTCAAGTAAAAATATCATTTCTCTACGGCCGAACAGGCTGTGATCGTCATCATGTAGTTGACCTCATCCGGAGTGATGCGATCAACATAACCCTCCAGCCGATTGGGGTGATCTGGGTGATAGCTAAGTTGATCGCCTAGAGAAAACGACCAACGATCGGAGGCAGGGGAAGCATTAATCCCGTGATTAGTATATCGATGTTGATCGTTGTGCATCTGGGAGGGGGACAGTCTGCTCTTCCTTTCTTTTTGGGAGCCCACATGAAGATGTCATACGGAATTTTGTATGTCTCCTGTATCAGGTCGAGCTCATCCTTGCGAACAATACTCCTAATCCTGCTCGCCTGATATTCGGTCCTCACCAGTTTTAATACTTGTCTTTCTGGGGGATCAATGGTGTTCACAAATTATTCCGAATATGCTCGCCATTCGAATAGGTGAGCAACTCCTGTAGGGATCTGATTCTCCATCAAGTTAGGGCTAGGAAATCCTATTCCTTCCAGAAACTCCCAGGTCAGCTCGTCGTACTCGGGATCTGATTCCTCCTCAGATTCGGAGCTCAATGACTCCTCCTCGCTCAATTCCCAATGAACAACTTCGACAACCTCCTCGCCGGACTGGCGAGCACCAGTATCCTCCATAGATCTAACAACCGATTCAACGTTCTGGTTCGTTCCCGATGAAATTTCAAATGGCGGCTGGCCTTTGAAGGGGACAACTTCAAGTGGATGTTTCTCGAGGTTTAGGGGCATATTTTCTTAACTTGATTGGGAGGACATGGAGTTTGTTAAGAAAAACGATGAAAATAGGCAATTTTTGAGTTTTGTGAAGAAAATGATGAGAGTGAAGGCGGCATATTCCGGCGGTGGTGATGGTGGTTCACTTTTTTAGAAAAAGAAAATTGAAAGAAAGAAAATACAAGAGTAAAGGACCAAAAGTGCGAATAAAAGTGAAAATTAATACCTTGGAATGTTAAGCAGCGGTTGGAATGCGGAAGGACGTCGGAAAAGCTCAAGAGTCACCGGAAAATATGATGATTGTCGAAAATTTAAAAAATGGAAGTGAAAAAGTGGGAATTTTTTTCTAACTTCCCGTATATATACCCATGAGAAAAGTGTGGTAAAACCCATAATTTTATAAAATTTATGGGGTCGAAGTGTGAAAAAGGGGTAATTTATACTAAAATTAAAGAAATGGAGGATCAAATTGCAATTTCAAGAAGCATGTGGCCTCGGTTGAACATGCAGGTGGGCGGCACATCATCATGCCGCCCACGTCATCTCTCGAAGAAGCCCCAAGCCTTGTAATCTGAAGAATCGCTTATTAGTAGCTCGTACAGGACATCCTGTTTGCCAAAGACATTCAACTAAGTAATATCCTGACCCTAGTTTCTCGGCCAAGGTAACTCGTCCCAGACAACATGAGGACAAACTAGGGGGCAATTGTTGATAGATGAACATCTTCTAGAGATAAATGAGTAACTTTCATGCATAAAGATGGATTATGATTAACGCAAACCATGTCCCATATGACGAACAAGAATGACGTAAGGTGGTGTATAAACTAATCAAGGAAGTGCACTTATTTTCACCTACATACCTGGCGAACAACTTTTATGCGAGCAGCTCCCACCTGAGATATCAAGAGCCAGATCGAATGACATACAATGGAATGATGGGCGAACAACTCTACACCCATATTCCAAAGAGGTGAACAACTTATAATGAAGAGTACATGATGGAAATCCACAAACTAAGCAAAGACGAACAACTCTATGGACGAGATAGACTCAAAGAAAGACTTTGTAACTAAGTTTAAGCTTAGATAAGGTCAAACTAGTCAAAATAGACACATGTCAAGCATGCATGCCAAGAAGTCCAAAGGTTTAGTCCACCACCTACTTAGTAAAGTATATAAATAAACTGGTTTCCATCAATAAAATTTAAGTTCAAATACACAAAAATCTACCTACACACACTCAAACACCTCAAAATGCACACATACGAAATAAATACATAATCTATACACGTACTTACAATTTTATAACCCCTCGTATTTACTATCTAAGGTAGTAATTAATCACACGAAATTATTTGGTGATCCTGATTACGATTGAAAACAACCATTAATCCACGAGATTAGAATTGATCATCAACAACAATGATTAGACGTGAAATTATGATGTTTTGTTGCCCGATTAGTTCACATATTGAGTGTTTTTTGTGAGTATTCAGAGTTATTTGAGTACTATTTGCATAAACTCATCAATTTGCCTCTTTGATGTTCATTTTAGGAAAGAGGGCGAAAAATGGAGTTTGTAGGACTTTGAATCGACTCAAACGGACTCCCTGGTGAGAATATATGAAGGAAATACGAAAAGTATTAGTTCGACTCAAACGGACTCCCAGGGGTCGAGCGCGAGGCGCTTGACCGCACCCGTCTCAAGTGCATATGGTTTACTGGAGAGATATGGAGCTTGACTGCCAAGGCTCGAGCGCTAGGCGCTCGACCACCCTAGCTCGAGCGCCCCTGGAATGCTGGAGAAAATGAGTGCTCGATCGACACTCGACCGCCACTCGAGCGAGCACTAAGTGCTCGACCCCTGCGGAGAATTTTGGCCCAAATCATATAAATAGATCCCCATACCCTTATTTTACATATCTAGACTCATTTTTCAAAGGGGAACAAGGCCAAAAGGTGATTTTGGGTGTTGAGCAAGGATTTCAAGATAAATGAGATTTTTATCATACGGATTCCATAGAACGATTAATTCTTTGAACGATTTTGTTTTCTACTTTAGTTTTTGGATTCTTTGGTTGCGTTAGACCTAAATTCAAAATTTTTTAGACTAATTTTTCCAGATTTGAGTTTAATTAAATTCTTAGTTGGTTGATGTTCTTGAATTCGTTAATTATGTCTATGATTGTTAGTATCGTTATTGCTTGTGTTTACGTAATCACCATGTTATGCTAAACCCTTGTATGCTTAGGATAGGATGAACTCGTAGAATTAGGATATTGGTACGTAATTAGGATAATTCGTGATGTATAGTTTTAATTCTCTTAATTATTAAATAATTCTAATAAACCCTAGAATAATCATAGAATTAAGTATGAAAATTATTAAGAAGAGGACGACCGCATCACTCTTTATCAACGAATAGTCTTAAGGAGAGGGTTTTTAAAGGGGTTTATAATTAACCATTTAGCTAGGGAGGACGGCCGAATCACCCGAGTTAAATAAGAGCCATAATAATTAAGCACAACTCACATAATTAAATTAATGGGTTAGTGAAGTAAATTATTAGAGTGTAGTATTGGGATTATTTCTGAGCTTTAATTCTTACAATTCTTATGTTAGATTAGGGAAGTTGATTGCCTAGTTTATAATACACTTAGGATTTTAACTTGGAACATCACAATTATTTTAGTTAATGTACCAACTCCGTTAGTATACGTAGAGATTCTTATCCAAGGTACCATCCATCTTATTTGCACTTCAAACCAAGTTTTATTTGAGTTTACTAGATAGTAATTAGTAGAATATAATTATTAGTATTAGTCTAAAACCAAATCGCTTTTATATTAGCTACGACACGTAGATTTTCAGGGATTTACTCGCGTACAAGTCCTCTCACGGGTTCGATACTACTTGGTCCCTATACTTGCCTATATTACAGTGATCTCATACTCTTGTGGGGGTAATTGCTAGTAAAAGCTAGTATTTTACGACCAAGTCAAGCAACGCTGTACAATTTAAGTTATTAGGTCCACCAATGATTCCTCTCCTTGCTAGATTAATCCTTGTGGGCAACCTATCATGAAGAGTTTTCCATGCCATGACCGCCACTTTCAAGGGAACTGTCTTGCACCAAACCAGCTCAAATTTCTTCCTTCTCTTGTAGTCACAATTGTCTTCCAATTTCTTCAAACTAAGCATGTTATATGCAGAGCTCGGTGTATATCCTCTCCTCGGTTCCAACCTCCAGCACCAGCTATCTTTTTCTTTCTCTTTCAACCTGCAACAATTCAACTTATCCACAAACTCATTGAAAACGTTTAATTCACAATCAAAGAATTCCCTATGCCAATTTCATTCTCATCTCCAATGACATCCTTCCTAGCTACCCATCTACAATTAAATGATACAACCTTGGAAATTGAGTCCTAATAGATGAACCCCCACCTAAATATCACTCTAAATTTTGTTTCTCTCACATCTCTTAATCTTTTTTCCAGAAATTCTAGGAACTAGTTCACTCCAACACCTGGCCTAATCCCGATAACATCCTTCCACCATTTGGACCAATTTCCCTCTCTCCCCTTAACATGAAGACCCCCATCCCTCACACCCACTTTGCCATAAATAGATTCAATCACCTTCACCCACCTCTCTCTCTCTCTCTCTCTCTCTCTCTCTCTCTCTCTCTCTCTCTCTCTCTCTCTCTCTCTCTCTCTCTCTCTCTCTCTCTCTCTCTCTCTCTCTCTCTCTCTCTCTCTCTCTCTCTCTCTCTCTCTCTCTCAGGGTAGTGAGCCTGCCCCCAAAGGATAGTTTTTTGTGCTCCAACACCTTCAATTACATCTCCACTTTCATTCCGCTGACCTATTCTGATTAATGCCAACTGGGATCCCCAAGTAAGTGAATGGAATAGACTCCCTCGCACACCCAAGCATACTCGCCATTTGATCCGGTCTCTCCTCCTCAATATTAATCCCCATGAGACAACTTTTATTATCATTTATTTTGAGCCCAGACGCCAACTTAAAATTTCTCAGAATGGATTTAATCACCCATGCATTGTCAGGTTCACTAGAGGCCACAAAAATTGTATCGTCTGCATATTGTAATAGCAGAATCTTCACTAAGTGTTTGCGTTGTTCTACTAAAAAATATTACAAAATAGTTTATTAGGAATAAGTTTCACTTTGACGATAAAATATAGAGTGAAACAGGTTCATACACGAGTCACTTTGAAGGGTATGGATGTGTTGTCTCATTTACGAGTATTAATTATTTTCATTAAAGGATATTAATTATAGAGGGTACATGTTGTTTTCACTAAAGACTATGAGTTGAAGGATACCAATTATTTCACTAAACAATATTAATTGTTATTATTAGAGGGTATAATTGTTCTACTAAAATATATCGTAAAGTGATTTATATACAAATAAAATAAGTTTACACCATACATCGTCCTCTTTCATTTGTTAATTTTTAGAGGTATATATATATGGTATATTTGACTTTGTATGTTAAAATAGGAGATGTTTGAGTTGTTTGAGTTGACTATATACAATGACGAAGAGTCAACGTCTAAATTAATTGTGCGTTTAGGTTCGGTAATTGATATGGTCGGGTATTTTAAGAAAGAGGGAAATATTTTGCACGAGACTATTTCATATTTTTGCATGCTTTTATGATGTTTTCGAATTTTTTTTTGAAAGGTATGATGTTTTCGAAAATTAAGTGTCACAAAAATATATTATGAATAACTCATACAATTTCTTTGTCTAATTCACACAGAATTTGATTTGCCTGTCCGGGACTATCCTACCTCATGTTATTAATATTTACTAAGGGGTAACAGGGGAGATTGAGGTTATTGTTAGGTTCTTGAGTAATTTTAAGATTGTAATTTGAATGTTTAGAGTATTATTTAAAAGTTTAGTTTTTCTAGATTTTATTCTATAACCTTTTTAATATTGTAAACATTAATCCTATTATTTAAATACTTTTCAAATTAACCTCACAGTTTGTGGATGTATTTATTTAAAATATCAACTTGTCATTCAGTGAATGAGTAAAAATTAATGGGTAGATAGACGTGTATATGGTCAAATAACACTTAACTTAAACTTGCCTCACACAAAATTGTCTTTAAATATTTTAGATTTTATTTTTCATGTTTTTATTTTATTTCATTAAGGCCAAAAAATTTATATGAATTTTATCAAATAATTTCGGCGGGTCTGAATATTTTGATCGGTGGATTGTAGTTTTTATTTTCAAAGTTTAACTATATATAGACATTTATTAAAAAAAAATCAAAATTGGGTTAGATATTTGCAAATTCCCCTATTTCATTTAGAACCCATTAGGGCATTAATTAAATCAGAAGTAAGTCAAAACTACCATAACAAGAGGATGTGCATGAAATTTTCATCTAATTTTTCTTCATTCAATTTTATTTGTCCTTTAAAAAAAAATCTCAAAATAATTGTTATTTTGTATTAACTTTTATGAAAATTAAATATCATATTCCACTTTTGTCTCTTTAATTACTTTTGTGATAATGCATTAAGTTACTTATAAATGATACAAAAATATCACATTATACATGTACTTATTGTTATTGGACAACTTTCTAAATTCGTATGAAACATTCTAAATAGGTAATCAAAATGGGATGTGCATATTGAATAATTTTCAATTTAGAAGAGCTCCATTGTAGAAATACAATGAGTATGTACAGAGTGAAATTGAATTATACACGAATCATTGAAAATATTAGTCGTTTTTACTAAAGTATTAGTTATTTTCACTGAAAAGTTTTAGTTTGCTTTCTGTTAACAGCTAAAACTTTTCAGTGAAGATAACTAATACGCTTCATTGGAAACAACTAACATTTTTTTAGTAAAAACAACTAATATTTTTTAATGATTTATGTATAAATTAAACAATTTTCACTCTATACTTTGTCAAATCGGCTTCAATTTAGATAATTAATCTGACAGCTAATGCTCATTATCAAATCTTTATTTACTTTATACGACTCATTATTTATCCTAATCAATAATTAATTCTGGTAACTGTACCTTTTTAGCTCATTCATCCTAATTTTTCTATAAACTTCACTTAGAAAAACACCAATCTATATATAAATAACTGTATTTCTTGAGTAGTTGCATGTAAAATAAAGCAAATAGCAATGTTGTTTGCCATGTTTTCAAAACTTCTTGCAATATTTGTTCTTTTTGCTGTGTTCCAAGAACCAACGTTAGCTATTGAAAAGGTAATCCTATTTAATTTTTGAAATTGATACTGATATATATATATATATATATATATACACAAACACATATGTATATTTTTTAATTTAATTTTGTCTTATAATTCATATCATGAAAATTGATTTCTTACATTTATTTTTCACAGTCTTATGTTGTGTATTTGGGAGGACATAATCATGGCCCAGATGTTACTAGTGCCGATCTTGATCGCGTGACCGATTCTCACACTCAGTTACTTGCCTCATTCCTGGGAAGGTTTGTAATAATTTTCATAACTATTTTAATTTTTTTATCTCAAAAATCAAATTATATGAAGTATAAATTTTTATATTATATTTGCAGTGAAGAGAAGGCAAAAGATGCAATAATCTACTCATATAAAAGGGATATTAATGGTTTTGCTGCAATTCTTGAAGAGGAAGAGGCTGCAGAGATCACAAGTATATATGGCCAAAATATATTTTATTTCTTGTTTTTACTTCATCCATTCTACAAAGATCTGATTTCTGTCCTACTCTCAATTAGGAACCAAAAAGTTAAATGTTATAACTATACTTATCCTAATTTTCATTTCATAATTTGGGGGACTAAATTGTTGGTTAATTTCCATTTTGTTTGTATATATAATGTTGATAAATTCTCGTGTTTTGGGCATAAATGTAGAACATCCAAATATTGCATCAGTTTTCTTGAATGGAGGTAAGAAACTGCACACAACACATTCATGGGATTTTCTTATGCTGGAAAGGAATGGATCCATCCACTCTTCTTCGGCATGGAAAAAGGCTAGGTTCGGTGAAGATACAATCATAGCAAATCTCGATACTGGTAAATATTTTAGTGCATCACTTGCATTTTGACAATAAATATTCAACCATTCTATTTTTCTTTTCTTTTCGTTTTCTACGTATCACAAATATAATCGAAAAATATTATATATTTGCATATGAAAATCGTTCGAAAATTATTAGTTGTTATACCTTTTTTTTGTCCATATAAATGAAAAATATTACTTGTATATGAAAATGTAGTAATATTGTTCAATTTGATTACAGACTAATAATATGTTTCTTTTGTATTAAATATCCCAGCTTTCCAATATAATTGTTTTTTTGTACGAAGAATTAAGAAAGTTATTTAATATATATAATTATTTGCATATAATCACAAATATAACCTATGGGCATGTTCATGTTCTCAATAAATGGAAAGCATCACAAAATTTGAGAAATGGATAAAGATGGGGAAAAAGAAATCTTCTTGAAAATTCAAAAACAAAAATGGAGTGAGTGATGTATTTCTTCACTTGAACTAATACTTATCATTATGTATTTCAAATTTTCATGAATGAGTTATGCAATTGGAGCACAAAAGTTTGTACCCATAAAAACCTACTTGGTTTAGTTTCCATTTATGAATTTTTTATTGGTTCATTTTTAATGGAAACTAATCCTGCATCATGCCTTTGATTTAAGATTGGATCATAAAGTGATTGATTTGTAATGGATTAATTTACAAGGTGTTTGGCCTGAATCGAAGAGCTTTAGTGACAAAGGTTACGGCCCCATCCCATCTAGATGGAAAGGAATCTGTCATGAAGCCTTCTGCAATAGGTACATATTTTTCACACAGTATGATGTACTTGTCTCTCTCGTATAATTTTCCAGCTACGAGCTCCACGACATATCTAGTTTTGTGCAGGAAACTAATTGGAACTCGATACTTCAACAAAGGCTACGCTGCTTACGTTGGTCAACCACTCAACTCTTCGTTCCAAACTGCACGCGACAACGACGGGCACGGCACTCACACGCTCTCGACTGCTGCTGGAAACTTCGTCCCCGGAGCAAGCGTGTTTGGCGTGGGGAACGGAACTGCAAAGGGCGGGTCCCCACGAGCACGAGCAGCTGCCTACAAAGTATGTTGGCCTCAAATTGGCGAGGCCGGATGCGTCGACGCCGATATATTGAAAGCCTTTGATACGGCTATACATGACGGAGTTGATGTCATCTCCTTGTCTGTAGGCGGAGATCCCTCCGACTACTTAAGCGATGGAATCGCCATTGGCTCCTTCCACGCTGTGAAAAAGGGGATAGTGGTCGTTGCGTCTGCTGGAAATTCGGGCCCTGAGCCCGGGTCCGTATCAAATGTTGCACCATGGATCATCACTGTTGGAGCTAGTACTATTGACCGTCAGCTACAAGCTAATGTTCATCTCAAAAATGGTCCAGTTCTTACGGTTAGTCATTAATTATTCAAATAATTCCTTTTTTTTATATAAATCATAAATATTTTACCCTCCAATTTTAATTTCAAGAAAACTTTTGAGTTAGTCCCATTATTCAAAATTTAGTCTAATTTTGTCCCCAATCAATGGTTAAATTGGAAATGATGTTTTATGACACACGCGCGAGAGAAGTTAGGGGCTAAAATTGGACATATTTTTCAACATTGGTACCATATCAAAAAAATTAATTAACCTTTTTTAAATCAAAAGATTGCATTGTTTTCTTGTAATTTTTAAAATGATTTATTTATGTTGTTACAGGGAGCAAGCATTTCTCAACCATTCGCACATGAGAAGTTTCATCGTCTGGTTACTGGTGCAAATGCTAGATCTGCCAATGCATCTATAGAAGACGCGTAAGAAAACACACACACACACATATATATATATATATATATATATATATATATATATATATATTGTTTTCTATTTTATAATTTCAATATTATCATAAAGAAATTTAATACTTAAATGAGTTTTTTTTTTTTTTTTTTTTTTTGCAGGACACTGTGTAAACAAGAGAGTTTGGATCCAAAGAAGGTGAAGGGAAAAATATTAGTGTGTGTGAGAGGGCAAAATTCGAGAGTGGAGAAAGGCGTGGTGGCTAAGCGTGCTGGTGCTACCGGTATGATTCTTGCTAATGACAAGATTAACGGCAATCAAATTCAGAGTGACGCTCATGTTCTCCCGGCCACTCACATAAGTTACCAAGATGGCCTTATCCTCAAACATTATATCAATACAACTAAGTATGCAACTCCGACCACTTAGCATTGCATTCATTCTTACATATATATAAAGCATTTGTTGTGTTTTCAGGAGGAAAGCACGAGGTTTGATCACAAGTCCTAAGGCAGTTTTCAACGTTAAGCCATCTCCATACATGGCTTCTTTCTCTTCCAGAGGTCCCAATACCATCACCCCACTAATTCTCAAGGTTGGATATTAATCCCCTTTTGATATATTTATTCTATACGATTATAGAATTGAAACTATAAGTATGTATGTATGTATTTGGGCAGCCTGATATTACAGCTCCAGGCGTAGGCATTATCGCTTCTTACAGCGAAGCACCAAGCCCCGATAAACGAATCACACCCTTCAACTCCATATCTGGTACCTCAATGTCGTGTCCCCACGTCTCTGGCGTAGTCGGCCTCCTCAAGACCCTTCACCCCGACTGGAGCCCCGCAGCAATCAAATCCGCTATCATGACCACGGGTAACAAAATCTCTAATTTTAACTCACAAACTTATTATCAATTTAATCATGGTTTTCGGGATTACACCATGTTATATTAAAACTTGGCATTTTTATATATGTTACTTATTACACAACGTTATCAAGAGTTTGGGTAATTTTATGATAATCCAAAAGTCTTTATTATATTGATACTTATCTAAGTAATATTATTTTCGACCCTGGTTTGTTGATTTCAAAACATAATCAAACAGCACGAACAAGAGACAACACGGTGAATCCGATTCGGGATTCAAATTACAAGAAAACCAACCCGTTCTCATACGGGTCAGGGCATATCCGGCCAAACCGGGCCATGGATCCCGGACTAGTCTACGACTTGAGCATTAACGATTATTTAGACTTCTTATTCGGGCTCGGGTACAACGAGACATCCATTACAAAGTTCTCGGGTTCGGATTACAAATGCCCCGGAAAAGACTATAATATTTTGGACTTCAACTACCCCTCCATCTCCGTCAATGGAACATCAACTGTCACAAGAAAGGTGAAGAATGTGGGCCTGCCTGGGACCTATAAGGCTCATGTTCGTCAGCCGCTAGGTTACTCGATTTCCATCGAACCGTCGGTTCTCAAGTTTAAGAAAACCGGAGAGGTGAAAAGGTTTAAGTTGAATATAAAAGCAGAAAGATCTAGGAGTAGGGATGAATATAAGTTCGGGCAGCTGACCTGGTCAGATGGCAAGCACTATGTGAGGAGTCCCATAGTAATCTTGCCTCCTACTCTCCTAAATTAGCATTTTGTAGTATAAGCCTTTTTATAAATGATTCATGATGTATTGGTCTTGACTATCTATGTTTTTATTGTTTTTTTTCTCTAATAATTGGTATGCAGTTTGTCATGTAATGAATGGTTCCTTTATGTAATGGGAACAACTGAAAATAAGAAGAATTAATGTTATGCAATATATATGCGAGTTTCAAGACGAGTCAATAAAAAGGTATATATATGTATATGAAGGAAGTATTTGCTTTTCTCAATGTGAAATCGATGACTTAACTGATCAACTTGATTAATACGACAGTAGTATATTTTTCTCATATTTCTTCTGAAATATGTGGCTTAGCTGACTAACTTTTGACTAATAAAATCAGTTGATCTGTGATCAGATTTCAGGAAACAATTAAGCATGAATATGTGTAAATAAGTTTAGAACTGAGGAACTAATCTATTGGGTTGTGGGCAGGGGTATTAAGATTTATAGATATGTTGTACGTGTGTGGGGGTGCGTTCTACTAAAAAATACGCTGATTAACGACATATTTTGTAATGAAAAATTCATCGCAGAACACTATTTGCGACGAGTTTTGCAATGTATATGTGTCTGTTATTAAAACAGTTGTAGTTAATGTCTGCGATGGACTTTTGGCATCCGTGTACATTAGCGAAGTCATGTGCCATCGCAAAGCAGTCGGGTCAAGACCCGATTGGGCTGTCAATATTTGCGACAGACATGTGTCCAAAATAGTCCCCACACCTTTAATATTAGTCTTATTGGACCTTGAACAATTAGTTCCAAATTCACGTCCAAGGGGGTTCAAACATGCGACCTCTCATGCATGTGGAGGTGGCGCGAGCCGTTTGGACACGAGAATTCTTTTGTTAATTTTCTTGCAATTAATTTTTTTTTAGGGTAAAAGGAACTGCATTAATCAATCTGCAAAATCGGCTTCAACATCATTCACAATTTTTTTAGGAATAAAATCACCCACAAACGGGGAAGAACACGAATAACTAAAATTAGCTAACTTGTGAGCAACGATATTAAGCGAACGCCTCACCCACGAATTCGTCGAAGGACTTCGCTTGGTCAACAATATCCTCCACTATCAAGCCAAAATAAGAGAAGTCAATACCACCCCGACGTATTGCAAAATAGAGATTTTGAGAATCCACCTCCAGAATCACTCTACGCTCACCACGTTGCACTGCTAACTCCACACCAGCCCGAGCCGCACATGCCTCAGCAACATCCATCAGTCCCAGCCCCCTATCCACCTGTGCAAAGCACCACCGTACCACCCTGTCACTATCCCTCGCCACACCTCCAATACCCATATATCCACTCCCCCAAACTGACGCATCAATGTTTAATTTCACACGATCTCCACTCGGGCGTTCTCATCGTGAAGAACAAGCCAGCGTCACCCCCTTCGCCATTCCACCCCTTCGCCTCCGGTAATCCGCAACATGGGCCGCTACGAATATAACCACAAAATAAGGTTCCTTTGATTTACATCGAAAGATAAGCGAGTTTCGATCAAACAACATACTCCACAAAGTAACAAAAATAACCTCTCGTTGGTCCTCCGTCAATCCACTCCCTATCCCCATCAACCAAACCCCCAAACTACGATTCTCATCCTGCTCTATCACTATCCCACTACGCTCCCACACCTCTCTTGCCCAAACACAATCACTCAACGCATGCTCCAGCGTTTCAATATTAGTCTTGCATCTCATGCAAAAAGGATCAACATCCACAAATCGGCTCACCAATTTAATTTTAGTTGGAAGAATATCATGAAATACTCTCCACAAAAAAAAATTTAATTTTTGGAGCCACATCCACCTGCCAAATCACCCTCCATACTTGTTCCCGTACACCACCCCCCGGCACACCCATACCCGTGACTTGCACGTATCCCGAACGCACTGTATAAATTCCATTCTTCGAGTACTTCCAATACACATCATCTGTGTGCCGAGTACGACCCAGAGGCGTCGCAAGAATTTTCCCAGCATCCGTCTCCAAGAACAACCCATAAACTTTGACCATATCCCATTCTTTGCAACCTTGCACCATTAGATCCTCCACCCTACATTTCGCCACCTCAGTCCCAGCCACAGAGCTCAACAGCACCCCCTCGGCCACCCAAACGTCCTCCCCCACCTTCAACGACCGACCATCACCCACTCTCCACGCCAACCCGTTTACCAAGACATCCCTCCCCTTCAGCAAACTATACCACGTGTAACTAGCATTATGACCCAAGACAGCCTTCGGAAAACACGAATTCTGGAAATAACGAGCTTTAAGTGACTGTGCAAGCAATGATGTCGAATCATGCAAAAGTCTCCATCTTTGCTTTGCCAGCATCACTCTGTTGAAAGCTGTCAAATCACGAATCCCTAAACCACCTTCCAATTTGGGCCTACACAGCTTCTGCTACTGGAGCCAGTGCACCCTCCGTTCATCTCCCTTCTGTCCCCATAAAAACTGTGCAATAGCTCCCTCAATCTTACTAATTGTGGAATCGGGAATTTTGAAACAACTCATAACATACAACGATATAGACTAAGCAACGACTTAACTAACGTCAGTTTCCTAGCTGAAGACAGCATGCGACTCTTCCAATCCTTGAGCTTCTTCTCCACTCTGGAAACCAAACTCCGATAAATTACCTCCTTCGATCGGCCCACATTCATTGGTAACCCAAGATAAAGGCCCAACTCATGCACTAGCCGAACACCCAACTCCCCAGCCAAATTCTCCGCAACATCCTGTCTCACACCACTACTAAAAATGATATCATATTTTGCCAGGTTAATTTCCTGACCTGACGCCTCCTGATACACCTCCAATAACCTCATAACCACCTGTATCTCCTGCAGGTTTGCTCTCCCGAAAATGAGACTATCATCAGCAAAGAATATATGAGACACCTGAGGAGCCTGCCTGCAAATTCTAACCCCATGCAAAGCCCCCGTCTCCATATTTTTTCTAATCAAAACAGATAGAGCCTCTGCACAGAACAAAAAAAAAAGATAGGGTGATAACGGATCACCCTGGCGAATAACACGGGTGGGAATAAAAGAAGAAGAAGGAACTCCATTAATTAGCACCGAAAAAGACACTGTAGAAACATATCTCATAATAGTATCAACTAACCCCCAGGCACCCCCATTTTACGTAACACACCCTTCAGAAAACTCCACTCCACTCGATCATAAGCTTTACTCATATCTAATTTAAAAGCAAAGTATCCAAATTGACTTTATTTTTTGTTCATAAATCATCAAATTAATTCATTTTCTTTTCTAACTTGTTTAAATAAATGTTGTGACCAGAGAGAAATGGTGAGGTATAGAGAGAGAAATTTTATAGAGAGTGGTGAGAGGGTGAGGTATTGGGTAGATCATTGGCTAACCATTCCCGAGCGCAAACCAGTGAGGCAGAAACGTTACCCGTCTCTTCGTGATGATAGGTGGACTTACGGATCACAGGTTGGTAAGAAAGGTTCTAGGATTTCTGGTTTTGAGCAGTCCTCAGGTGGTAGACCTCTTCGGTCCTTCTTCTTTCGAAATTTTCCGGAGAACTGTAGTATTGATATATTAAAAGGCAAATTTAGTGAATTTGAGAAGGTGGTTGATATTTTCTGTCCGAACAAAAGAGATAAGGCTGGAAAAAGATTTGGTTTTGTGAGATTTTTGGAACACAAGGTTAAAAACTTGGAGATGTCTCTTCAATATCTGAATAATTTATGGATCGGTAGTTACAAGCTCCAAGTGTATTGTCCAAGATTCCAAAGGAAAGGAGGTGAAAAGTTGCTTGGCGAATCCAGAGCTGCTGTGTTTGATGCAAATAGTGGAAAGAGAGAGTCCGGAAAATCTTACAAGGAGGCGATATTATCACGGGACATTAACTTGGAGAAAAAGAATGTAGTACCAGAAGAGGTTAAAGAAGATAAGTTCATCTTTAATGTTCTTCCTGAAGAGAAGAAATGGTTAGAGAACTGCTGGCTGGGCCTTCTTAGGCAAGATTTTTCTTGGGAGGAACATGGGGAGGAGATACAAGCAGAAGGGGGGAACTGGTTTCAGTTGAGGTTCGTTGGGGATAATGCCGTCTTAATTCAAAATCGAAGTAATTGTACCCTTTCAGTTTTGGCATTAGAGATGGAAGAATGGTTAAATTACTGGTTTGAGTGGTTTCGACCATGGCAAACCTCGGATGTTAGTCATAAAAGGTTAGTTTGGACGAGATGGACTGGCGTCCTCTTCCATGCTTGGAATCAAAGGTTCTTCAGGCTTGCATGTTCAAAAGTTGGGACTTATGTACGTATGGACTTTGAAACTGAAAATAAAAAGAAGATGGATGTGGCAAGAGTGTTGTTATCGGTTTCTTTTCTCAAGGAGGTCGACTTCATGTTCATTGCAATTGTGGATGGGCAACCCTTCAAAATTAGAATTATGGAGGAATTATTTTCTTCTTGTGGAACTGGGCGGTGTAATTTCTTTTGGGACTATGATCGGGAAGTCAACTCGTCTGATACGGAATCTATGTTTTCTTCCTTACTTGATCCGGCCTTTGCTACTATTCACGAACGGAGTGAAGGATCGGCGAGGATTTCCGATGGGGTCCAGTGCCCCAATCAAAATGTGGTGTCTCCTGAAGTCTTGGAAACAGTGGGCATTGATTGTTTAGGAAATAATACATTTAATATTTTAGGAGAAACGAATGGTCTCGACAATTTGGAAGATAGAAATGATGAGGGCCCAATTTCTCTGGAAAATTTGGGGAATGCGGTTTGTGGGGTCGATAAAAGTGGTACTAATGGCGGTTATGTTAACCCGAAGGATCCTGACAACCGGCCGCTTTCTATCAGGAGTGAATTGCCCGAGAATATACTCTTGGAAAGGAATGGGCCTGATGTTGGGCTGAGTGAAGAAAATATGTGCGGCCAGCTTGATAATTGGGACTCTAGTGGGCCTAGTAATTCAAACTTCAGTAGGCCGAGTAATAGATTTAAAACGGGAAGATCTAAATATAAACCCAGAGGCATTAACAGGGATGGGCCGATCAAAAACCCAAATGATAAAAGTGGAAGCCCAACTATTTCTAAGCAAGTTTCGGTCCAAAATTTAGGAGCAGAAGGATCTGGAAGAAATAACGCAGGATATTGTGAATCTCTTTCGACCGAAGTAAGACCTGGGTCCCGCCAGGATGGAAAGAAAGCGCAGCGTGTGTCGAACAAAGTATTTCACTCGAGGAAGACGAAAAGAAAAGAAGAAAAAATTAAATTAAAGGAGTTTCTCTCAGATATGGCTTCCCCTACAGAAAAGGCAGCGAACGATCAAGGAAAAAGAGGGGAAAAATCGTCGAAAGGGGCGAAACTTAAATTTAATTGTAAGCAGATGAAAGCTACAAGCGTAGAGACAATCAGAACTTAGGAAGTGGGTAAGAAGATGGGATTAGTGGGAACAGGAGGAGAAGATCGAATTCTACAACAATTAGAGGAGTTACAAGAGGAAAATCACTCGGCCAAGGGGAGGACAATGTTAGAGTATCCATGAAGATTCTATCGTACAACATTAAAGGCTTGGGGAGTAGAGCTAAAAGGAGAGAGATTAGAGAAATCGTGAGGAAATAAGGTATTAATTTTTGTTGCATTCAAGAGTCAAAATTAGAATGCGTAAATGAATTGATTTGTAGATCTATTTGGGGTGTTGGAAATTTCAATTGGGCCTGTAGAGATTCGGAAGGAAGATCGGGTGGAATTATCTCAATTTGGAATTCAGATCGATTTGTAGTGCAGAGCTCTTGGCATATGGTCGGAGCGGTTGTGGTTATGGGGTTCTGGGGTCAGGATAGGATAGAGTGCTGTATTATCAACGTCTATGCACCGTGTCTCCGGAGTATGAAACTTGAGTTGTGGGAAATGCTTCGGGCAGTGTTGAATCATAACTCTTCAGATATTATCTGTCTAGCTGGTGATTTTAACTCAATTAGATGGGAAGGGGAAAGGGTAGGAAGGAGAGAAAAGGTGGATCGAAGGGAGCTACAGGCTTTTGACGATTTTATTCATGATATTAACCTCGTGGATATGTCGATACACAGCCGTTCTTACACTTGGTACCGACCCGATGGGTCTTGCAAAAGTAGGATCGATCGGGTTTTGGTAAACAACGGATGGCTTGATAGGTGGCCTAATTCGGTTCTTAAAGGTATGAGCAGATCCTTGTCGGATCATATTCCTATTCGTCTGGAGGAGGAGGTCAAGGACTGGGGTCCCAAACCCTTCCGGTTTATAAATGCCTGGCTTCGACATCCTAAATTTCGAGAATTGGTGACTGAAAATTGGAGGAATTATAATGTAGAAGGATGGGGTGGGTACGTCCTTAAGGAGAAATTGAAGCTGTTGAAAGGGGACTTAAAGAGGTGGAATAAAGAAAGCTTTGGTTTGCTGGACAAAAGCATAGAAAAGAGACGTGAAGAAATCCGGAGTTTGGATCTCGTAGACGACGCACTGGGTCTCTCTGACCAGGAAGTTATAAGGAGAAATGAGGAAAGAGCTAATCTAATGCTGGATATCAAATTGAAGGACAACCTACTCTCTCAAAAAGCAAAGTGCAAATGGCTAAAAGAAGGCGATGTGAATTCGGGGTATTTTCACCGAGTCATCAACGGGAGACAAAAGAAGAATGAGTTGCTAGGGGTCTGGATCGATGGAACTTGGAAGGACGAGGTGAATGAAGTGAAAGAAGGAATATTCGAGTTCTTCCATAATCATTTCAAATCTAAAAGAAGGATAAGGCCGTCGTTGGGAGAAAATTTCATAACCAAGAAAATTTCTGCTAATGATAATCGCATGCTTACTGCATCTTTTTCGGAAGAAGAAGTGCGTGAGGCGATAATGGATTGTGATAGTTCAAGAAGCCCCGGACCGGATGGATTTAATTTCGCCTTCTTTAAAGAGTGCTGGGATATTTTGAAAGATGATCTCCTTAGATTTCTGGATGAATTTCACAAGAACGGCAAGCTGGCAAGTGGAATCAATACAACATTCATCGCTCTCATCCCGAAGAAGAACGGTGCTCAGGAGATTCCAGATTTTAGACCAATCTCTATGGTCAGTGGTATGTAGAAAATTCTCTCGAAAATACTGTCGAAGAGGCTTAGTAGAGTGTTGGGTTCGATTATTTCGGACCAACAATATACCTTTGTAGAGGGTCGTCAGATTCTAGATTCTGTTGTTATTCTCAACGAAGTTATTGAGGATGCAAGAAAAAGAAGACAGGAGTGTGTGCTTTTTAAGATCGATTTTGCGAAAGCATACGACTCGGTGGATTGGGATTACTTGAGGGAAATCATGTATAGGTTCAACTTTGATGAAAAGTGGATTTCATGGATGATGGAATGTGTCTCTTCAACACAAGCCTCTGTGCTGATAAACGGGAGTTCTACAAGCGCTTTCCGGTTGGAACGAGGCTTGAGACAGGGAGACCCACTTTCACCATTTTTATTTCTGTTGGCAGCAGAGGGCTTGAGTATAATGCTTGATAAAGCGATTGAACAAGATCTGTTTGTTCTGGTGCAAGTTGGGGCAAATAAAGTTCAAGTGTCGCATCTTCAATACGCGGATGACACAATTTTTGTGGGGAAGGCAAGGGATGAAAATTTCAGTTTTTTGAAGCAGTTTTTGTTGAATCTGTAATCTACTTCGGGGCTGAAAGTAAATAGAGATAAATGCTACATATATGGGGTAAATGTGGAGGAGCAAAGATTGTTTCATTATGCAGAAATTTTGGGTTGTTCAGTGGGTTCTCTGCCGTTCAACTACTTGGGAGTGAAAGTTGGGAGCGCACATAGGCAGTCGGCAGATTGGGATTATGTGCTACAAAAAATCAGAAATCGGTTGAGAAAGTTAGATGGCTCGAAGATCTCCATTGGGGGGAGGCTTACACTAGTAAATTCTATTCTTTCTTCGATTCCTGTGTATTTTTTGTCCACCTACCGTGCTCCTAAATCTGTGATCACGAAGATAATTAGGCTTCAGAGAAATTTCTTATGGGGTGGGAAAGAGTGTGAAAATAAAATAGCTTGGGTGAAATGGGAGAATATATGTTTTTCTAAAAATGCAGGGGGTCTTGGGGTTATAGATGTACAAAGTTTCAATGAAGCTTTGTTAGGAAAATGGGTTTGGAGATTCTACAAGGAAAGAGGGTGTTTGTGGGCTAGAGTTGTAGAGTCTAGATGGGGTACTTCTTGGGGAAGGGGGTTGGGGGGCATCGGAAGGCGAAGAACGGGTAACCCGGTGGGGTGGTGGGGTGAGGTGATTAAGGCAGTGGGTAAATGGGATAGTGAGTGGTTTTTTGATAACTTAGAAAAAAGAGTGGGGAACGGGAATTGCACTTTGTTTTGGGAAGACGTTTGGGTCGGGGACATTCCTCTTCGGACTCGTTTCCCTCGACTCTTTCATCTTTCCTTACAAAGAGAATCCTTGGTGAGTGAGATGGGAGTGTGGAGGGAGGGGGAATGGTCTTGGGATTGGAAGTGGAGGAGGGGCTTACTAGAGAAGGAATTATTGATGCTTGATGATTTCACTAATCTTTTGAACAGGTTTCAATTAACAGAAAACGTGGAAGATGCTTGGAGATGGAGTCCGGAAAAGGGTGGGATTTACACTACCAAATGAACCTATCGTTGGCGTAGGAGTCAGGAAGAACAAGGTGAAGAATATAAATTAGTGTGGAACAAGCTGGCGCCATTGAAAGTCAGGATACATGCTTGGAGGGTGCTGAAGGAAAGGTTACCAACGACGACGAAACTCCATAGTTACAATGTTCTACAATCTGGAGCAGATTTGAGGTACGTTTTGTGTAATAAGGAAGCTGAGACATTTATACATGTCTTTTTTGAATGTCCATTCTCTTACCAATTATGGATGAAATGTTGTGAGTGGATCGGAATGACGTCAGTTCTGGCATCGACTCCCTCGATTAACTTACTACATTTCAGCAATTTTCTTGAGAAGAAAAAAGGTAGAGAGCTTGCAGTGTGTATCTGGGAATGTCTGACTTGGCTTATATGGAAAACTAGAAATGCGGTAATATTTAGAGGAGCGCAGCCTGTTGTGGAAGATGTACTTGTAGAGTTGAAAAATAGAGTTTGGAGCTGGTTAGGTGTTTCACAAGGTAATTTTAACTTGGTGAGTTACAATGAGTGGATAAGGAGAGTTCAAAGTGTATTGTAAAACATGGTAGTAGAAAAACAATTGTAAGAAGTTTCCTGTGAAGTATTGGGCATTTCTGGTACCCATACTTCATTTTTAATAAACTATTTTTTACCGATAAAAAAAATGTTGTGACCAACTATATTTTTTTATTTTGTAAAATTATTTATTTCGACAACGCGTAAACTTATAATTCGTTTATTTGTACTCAATTAATTGTATATGTATCCAAATGACTCATTTTTTAATAATTCATCAAATTAATTTATTTTCGTTTTTAACTTGTTTATGTAAATGTTGTGCCCAACTTTTAAAAAAAAATATTTATTTCGAAAACGCGTAAACGTTTAATTCGTTCATTCGTATGCAATTAATAGTAAAAGAAGAAGAGGAAGATGCCTGACCTAAGAAAAACCCAACTTAAAATCCATAAAATTTTTGTTTACTTTTTCAAATAATTTCCAATTTGAATATTTTTTGACTGGTTGATTGTATTTTTTATTTTCCAAATTTATCTAAATTATACTCCCTCCATCCCGGTATTATCTGCACACTTAAAACGACACACATTTTAATAAAAAATCACTTTTTCAGTAAAGTAGTGATATATGAGTAAATATGTGTATGTTATTATGAGTGTGCATGTAAATCAATATTTTCTTTTTTAGAGTGTATAAATAATTTTGGGACAGACGAAAAAGAAAAATGTGCATATAATTATTGGACAGGGAAGCATATGGTACGTAGTATAATAGGCATTTATTGTTTTTCTCAATTTACAATATTTCATTTAGAAACTAGTATATATTAAATTCTGAACGAGTCTGATTCAATGT
Organism: Ballota nigra; assembly: GCA_947034835.1. Classification (NCBI taxonomy): domain Eukaryota; kingdom Viridiplantae; phylum Streptophyta; class Magnoliopsida; order Lamiales; family Lamiaceae; genus Ballota; species Ballota nigra. The sequence continues at coordinate 29,709,394 of OX344730.1, forward strand.
ATAAATTAAATCTGCAATAAGTCAAGACTACAATAATGTTGCAGGAAAAATAAAAGTCAAGACCACCGTAATGAGTTAAAAAATTAAAAGTCAAAGAATGCCATAAAAAGAAAGCATTAGGGAGCTGCATTTAGCGCATGTTGCATTCATTCCATAACTAATAATATTTATATTAAAAAGTATAATTTGATTGCATAGAGAAGTATGGTTAGATTACACTAAAAAATTTACACTGAAAATTGAATTTTTCAGTGTAATCTAACCACACTTTTCAACATAATCAAATCTTACTTTTCAATGTGAACAATCTCAATTGTTGAGTGAGTTCATCGTGCACCTTATATATATGAGAATCATGCGTGCATTAATTCCTGTGCAATAATTTCATATGTAATTTTAGTGGATTTAAAGAAAAGAAAAAAAGCTTGCGAATCTTAAATGGGTTAATTGAATTTTCTTTTTTAAATTGTCCCAAGTTAAAATAGACAAATGCTCACAATTGTATTACTATAAAAATAATTTTGTGTTATTATAAGGATAAGTACGTGATAGTTGTCCTTAGGCCACCTTTATCGGTTGAAAGACGTTCGGGTCATCAAGCTAAGCGACAAAAAAAAGTATAAAAAAAAAAGAAAAATAGATAATAATTTCATGACCATGGTTATGAAACAACCAAGAACAACCAAAACTTAATGGTGTATTTTGTATTCCAAAAAATTTTAAATATGCCACATGTTCAGTTTTTATTCGTCGGTCATATTTTATATATATAATTTTCAATTTTCACTTATCTATTTAAAAAATAAAAAATAAAAAAATACTAAAATTCATAAAATTAAATTCTCTATAACTAGAGACCGATCTTGATATGTTTTGGATCACAATTTTATACACTCCCTTCTCGCTTCTCCTAATTTTTTTCTCTTCTAAATTGTGTTAATTATCCTCATGTTCTCTTCTAACATGGATCCAAATGATCCTAATTATCATCACTACTCCCAAAACCAGTCAAGTTCACAAAATTTTCAATCGTTTATTTTTACTGATAATTAAATATGTAATTTGCATCTTTTGCTTTGTTGTAATTTACGCATTTATTTGTAATTCGGTTTATTTATTTTCAGTTGTATTTTAATTTTTATAATTTTTTAATTTTGTTATTGAATGTTGTAATTTTTTAAGTTTATGGCAATTTTTTATTATAGTTATTAATTTTTTAATATTGTGTAAATATTATAAAAATTAATAATAGATATAATTATTAAATTATAAAAGAAATAATTTATTAAATGTTGGTTGTGGTGGTTATGGATAAAGTATGAAAAAAGATAAGTTTGAGTTGTGGTGTAAAATGTATAGGTGGAGGAGTGAGAAATGAATTTTATATTTGATGACCCGGTTGTGGCCGGGCATGGATAAAGATGGTTGTCTCTTAGAAAAAGTTTAAGACTTTGTTTTTTTGCATTCTATGATAGTATGTATAAAATGAAGGGTTTCATCATTCAAACCCCAAAATATTCTAAACATACCCCATTATTTTAAAGAAAATAATGTTGATAGGCAAACATCATGTGGCTTTAGGCGAACAAGTTCTGATGCCTAAGCAAAGATTAAGGCAATAGATCAACCCCATCCTCATGACGAACAAGTATGACGTAATGGAGGTGCATAACCTAATCAGGGAAGTGCTCTTACATCCACCCACAATCTTAGCGAACAAATTCCTAACGAACAACTTTCTGGCAAACAGCTCCCACTAAAGATGAAGATCCAGATTACCAAATCAATCATGAAATGATGGACGAACAACCGTACACCCATCATATCCGAGAGGTGAACAACTTTTAATGCAAAACACGTAATGGAGATTGACATACAAAGCACGAGTGAACAACTATGAAGATGAGATAAGACCCGAATGAAAACTTTGTAACTAAGTTTAAGCTTAGATAATGTCAAATTAGGTCAATGGGACACATGTCAAGCATGCAAGGTCGGAAGTCCAAAAGTCTTGTCCACCACCTACTTGGTGGCTTGTATAAATAAGTTGTTCTCCATTTATGAAAAATAAGTTCAAATACACAAAATTCTCCCTACACACACCCATACACCATAAAACACACACATACGAAATAAATATGTAATCAATACACGTATTTACAATTTTCTTATTCGTTTATCGTATTTACTATAAATGGTAGTAATTAATCACACGAAATTGTTTGGTGATCTTAATTTCGGTTAAAAACAACCACTAATTCACAAGATTAGAACCGATTACCAACAAATAATAGACATATATGTATATAAAATGACTAAGTTATCCTTATATAAATATGGGTAAATTATCTTCAAAGTTTTGTTGACTTTGACTTTAATTTTAAAATTAGTACATTAAATTTAAATTGATCAATTTTTTATTTTTCTTTATATATTTGAGAAATCTAAAAATATTAGAATTAAAATCTAAAAAATATTTTAAAAAATTGGATAAAATATTTAAATAATAAAATTATATGAAATTTAGAAATTCAACTAAAAGAAATTCTTTAAAATCTGAAAAATTGATTTCCTTAAAAATAAATTGACTATATCTTCCAAATAATTCAATAAAAAATAAATTAGAAAACTAACTAAATTAAAAAAAAACCTTCAAAACTAAATAAAACTTTATTAATTTTTAAGTTAATTATTTACGATGATTGAATTGACTTTTATAAAATATTTTTCTGATTTTATTTGGCTTTAACCTTTTCCTTTAAATATTTTTTTATTTTTTATTTGATTTTCTGAAGATTAATTTTATTTTCTTAATTATTTATAAATTTATCTATTTTTTTCAGATTTATATTTTTTATTTTTTTTATTTTTTTTCAATTTAATTTAATTTTTAAAACATTATTTATATTTTAAGAATTTTATTTTATTAATTAATTTTTGTAATTTATATATTTTTTAAAATTTGGTTGATTTTTTATAATATTTTTCAAAATATATATAATTTTTTTAAGATTTTTAAAATTTCAATCAAAAGTTAAAGAACAAAAAGGAATAGATTTTTTTTTTTTTTTTGAAAAAAGAGACAATTATGAGAATACGAAATAAGAAAGTGTTATTTTTTATTTTTATAGGGTAATTAAGGATATTATAGAAATAAAATGGGGTATGTTTAGCCATACATGTTAATTTTTAAATTTTATTTGGATATATTTAGTAAGTTGGGTGGATTTAGAGGATTTTGGGGTTTGAGTAGTGGTACTCTAAAATGAATTATAAATTACCGAAGGAAAAAAATGTCAAATTGGACATATCGTTATTGGTATTAGGAAAATTTTGTATAAAAATAATTGATGAAGCTTAACAAGAAATGGTTCTAAAAGTTTTAAAGTATCAAATATTTAATTAATAGTATTAAAAATCACATCAAGAGTACAAAAAATTAGGGTTAGTGGTATCATATTATTATTCAAATATATCGATAACAATTAATCTATTTAACTATTTAAATTAATTCAATATTAAGTATTAACTCTTCAACAGTGTCAAAATTAGATGATAGTTCATGAAATTAAATTGTGGTTCATATTTTGAACCATTTTTATATAGAAAATATTCATTGCTATTTAATAATTTTCTTAATCGGTGCAAAATATTCCAAAATGATAAATAGGAAAGCTCCACTTCAGTAATACGACTTCAATTTTAAATAAATCTGATAGATCATGTTGATTATAAAAAAAAAAAAAAATCCTTTATGGTATCCTAATTCAATATTTAATTATGGGAACTGAATACTTTACTCTCATGTGCTTCTATAAATAATAAAACTTCACATAGAAAAACATTACTGTGTTAACTACCAGGCATAAAAAAAATAAAGCAATGTTCTTTGCAAGATTTTCAAAACTTCTAGCAGTACTATTTGTTCTTTTTGCTGTATTCCAAAAACCAACTTTAGCTATTAAAAAGGTACACACTGTCCTTTTTTATGGTTGGAATTGATACTCCAATTTTGATTGTTGTCTTATTTCTGATCAAAATTGATTTTTTATATTTATTTTTCAGTCTTATATTGTGTATTTGGGAGGACATAATCATGGCCCAGATGTTACTAGTGTTGATCTTGATCGCATAACCGTTTCTCACACTCAATTACTTGCATCATTTCTGGGAAGGTTTGTAATAATTTCATAACTATTTTGAAAATTTTCATGGCAAAATTCAAATTATACGAAATCTAAATTGTTATATTATGCAGTGAAGAGAAGGCAAAAGATGCGATATTCTACTCATATAAAAGGCACATCAACGGTTTTGCTGCTCTTCTCGAGGAGGAAGAGGTTGCAGAGATCTCAAGTATGTATGGCCAATATTCTTCTTTTTTTATTTTTTTTCTCATTTTATACTCTTCCTCAGTCCCACGAAGATGGTCATGCTTTCTACACAATTTCTTTATAAAATGTACTCATAATATGAAATTTATATCATTATGTTCATTCATTTATGTTTATAAATTATTATCACATTGTAAAAATCTATAAGTATTTATATAAGAGTAATAATATCAATAAATGAATGTTATGGTAGGTCAATTACTATATTTAAAAAATCATTAAATTTATATTTTCATATCTTGAAATTAAAATTACTATATTTAAAAATTATTAAATTTGCAATTTCATATCTTGGAATTAAATGAGTAGTGTCTATATGGCAATGAAAAAAAAAAAGTTAATGTACAATATAATTTCCGGAAGGAGTAAATCAGTGGGTTTCGCTTTGTTTGTTATTTCCATGTATATAAATTGCTGATAAATCCACATATTTGGGGCATAAATGTAGAGCATCCGGATGTTGTATCCGTTTTCTTGGATCAAGGTAAGACACTGCACACAACACATTCATGGGATTTTCTTAACCTTGAAAGCAATGGAGCAATCCCCTCTTCTTCGGCATGGAAGAAGGCTAGATTCGGTGAAGATACCATCGTAGCAAATCTTGATACTGGTAAGAGAGAAGAATTTTGGCTCATCATTTGCAATTTTAACTCAATATGTTCCAATCATACTATTTATTCTTTCTTTTTTTTTTTGCAGACAACAAAAGAAATTATTTGAAAAATTTTAGTTATGACTTTTTAATTATATAATGAAAAATATTACATGTATGCTGAAAAAATACTAATATTATTCAATTTATTAACTTAAATGTCTTTTTTGGATTAACTACACTAACAGTTGCTATTTGACTTTTTTTTTCCACCCCAATTAAAGTCATTTAATACATATAATTATTTGTATAAAATAACTTTCTATCTATTTCACATAGATTTTGGTATCTCAATTAGTGAAAAATATATAAAAAAAAAAAGAAAAGAAGTAAAGATGAAAAAAAGACAATTTCTTTTGGAAATCCAATAGCAAACATATATTTTGAAACAATAAAATTTTCTACAGTTAAAGTGGATGGAATAATATACTTCTTCACTTTAATTAATACTTCTCAACATATATATGGAAAATGTCTCTCAACTACACAACTTTTCCATTTTTTTTATGGAACAATTATCAATTTTTAAATAATTTACTCGGACGTACAAAATTTCAAATTTTCTTTTAAAATTGTGTTGTGTTAAAGTTGAATTTACGTATTTTATAATTGCACTTTTGTAATTGAGGGTAATTAAAATTTTCAACTTCTCCTTCCCAATTCAATTTTATATCCCTCAACGACTCACCCCTTTATATATTATGATTGAGTTATGCAACTGGAGCGCAAAAGTTTTTGCTCGTAATAACGTACTTCATTTCATTTCCAACTTATATCTTTCTTGTTGATTCATTTTTTAATAGAAATGGAATCCTGCAGACTTTCGTTTAAGGATGGATCATAAAGTCACTTAATTGTAATGGATTAATTTACCAGGTGTTTGGCCTGAATCAAAGAGCTTTAATGACGAAGGTTATAGTCCCATCCCATCAAGGTGGAAAGGAGTTTGTGTGGCGAACACCACAAAAGCCTTTTGCAACAGGTACATTACCTTTTTTACACGTATGGTTTACTTGTCTCGTGTAGTTTTATAGATCCACGATATATCCGTTGTTGCACATGCAGGAAACTAATTGGAGCTCGGTACTTCAACAAAGGTTATTTAGCATTGATCGGCAAACCACTCAACTCTTCGTACCACAGTGCACGCGATACCGAAGGGCACGGCACTCACACGCTCTCGACTGCTGCTGGAAACTTCGTCCCCGGGGCAAATGTGTTTGGCCTGGGGAATGGAACAGCAAGGGGCGGGTCCCCACGAGCACGAGTAGCTGCCTACAAAGTATGCTGGCCTCCAATTGACAATATTTCATGCTCCAACGCTGATATCTTGGAAGCCTTTGATGTGGCTATACACGATGGCGTTGATGTTGTGTCACTGTCTTTAGGCGCAGATCCCTTAAACTACTTTAACGATGCAACCGCCATTGGAGCATTACATGCTGTGAAAAATGGGATAGTGGTCGTCGCATCTGCTGGAAATGATGGCCCCAAGCCCCGAACCGTATCCAATATTGCACCCTGGATGATTAGTGTTGGGGCTAGTACTACTGACCGTGAGATACTGGCTAATGTTCATCTAAAAAATGGTTCACTTCTTGTGGTTAGTCATTATTCAATTCACATAAACTAATTTTACCTAAATAGTGTATCGACCTGAAATCCGTGGTCCTACCCTACAGGACCAACACTCTAAACGGATTAATCACATATACAAGTTTCACAAACATTCCTATGAAATTGCATCATAACATTCATTCAATAATACCATTGTGCTGATATCACAGTATAAATATGATATTAGTATATATGAATAATGGTATTACTGAATGAATACAATTGTATCAATTTCACTGTAAAAAAAGTTAGGGTTTTAAATGCGCCAAAATGGAACGGAACCAAGTTCACACAAGTGAAACTCTTATACAATTGATTCCATTTTTCCCTATGATTCTTGAAATGATTTTTAATTTTTTTTCCTTAATTATAGGGAGCAAGCGCTTCTCAGCCATTTGAAAAGGAGAGTTTTTATCCTCTGATCACTGGTGCAAATGCTAGATCTATCAATGCATCTACAGAAGACGCGTATGAACATTTTTTTTTATTAATAAATAGTACATATATTTACGTGAACTGATATTTAGAACAAAATTTGAGTTTGAGCAGGACATTGTGTAAAGAAGGGACATTGGATCCAAAGAAGGTAAAGGGAAAAATAGTAGTGTGCGTAAGGGGCCAAATCCCGAGACTTGAGAAAGGGGTGGTGGCGGCGCGTGCTGGTGCTGTTGGTTTGATCGTTGTTAATGACCAACCGAATAGTAATCAAATTCAGAGTGAAGCTCATGTTCTTCCAGCCACTCTCATTAGTTACGCTGATGGTCTTATACTCATGGATTATATCAATTCAACAAAGTATGCAATTCCAACCACATTGTTACTTAGTTCAACATATTATGTTGTTGCAGCATTCTTCTCACATAATTCATTTTCAGAACTCCACAAGCTCTGATCACAAGTCCTAAGACAGTTTTCAACATTAAGCCATCTCCGTTCGTGGGAGCTTTCTCTTCCAGAGGTCCCAGTTCAATCGTCCCAGAAATTCTCAAGGTTAGATTATTGCACTACAACATAATTGACTTTAAGTAACATCTTATTGTAACACATTTAGTTTATGTAACACATTATGGTAACATTTCTTTTAATTTATATATTATGTAACACTTTATGTAACACTTTGTTAATATGCAACACATATATGTAACACTTTTAAATAAGTAACGCTTTTAGGTAACACTTTGTAGTAGGTAACGCTTTTTAGGCAACACTTTTATATATGTAACGTTTTTTTGGTAACGCTTTACAAATGTAACACCTTTTAGTAACACTTTAACATAGGTAACACCTTTCGGGTAACATTTTTATATAGGTAACATATTTTGGTAACACTTTATAATAAATATTTAAATTCAGCATATATATAATCATACATTATCTATAATACATATAATAATATTAATAGTTTGATATATATATATATATATATATATATATATATATATGTATATATATATATAATTATTAGTTCCATATATGCATATGATTTAAAAAAAAATGATTTTTCATATGCATAAAATTTATTTATCATTTAAATCATTTTATTAATTTAAAAATATGTTTATTATATATGTACAAAATAATTTATATTTTTCATTTAAAATTACTGTATTAAATAATACAAATATACTATTTATGAATTTATTTTATATGTATAAAACACACACATAAAAAATATATATATATATACATGTATATATTATTTTATAAAATAGGTAGAAAATTGTTTTGTCCATTAAGAATTAGTAATTTTAATTATTAATATAAGTTAATATTACCATTGTTCTACTATAAAAAAAAAAAAAAAAGAATAAAGAAAAAATGTTAATAGTTAAATAATATTAAAGTCCAAAATAAGTAAAGTGTTATAAGTAGTCTAGATGGAAAGTATCGAATTTTCTACACTAGATAGATAGATAGATAGATAGATAGATAGATAGATAGATAGATAGATAGATAGATAGATAGATAGATAGATAGATAGATAGATAGATAGATAGATAGATAGATAGAGGTCCTGGGTTCAATACCCAGAGGTTACATTTTTTTCCCTTTGTTCATTATTTATTTATTTACACAAGTGTTACCTAAAGATTTTATATAGCTGTTACATATATTATAAAAAGTGTTGCATTAGACTTTAGGCTACGCTAGCAACGGCAACACCCTTAAAAGTATTACTTATTGTACATAGGTAACATTTTATATATATTATGTAACATTTTTTGGGTGTTACATAATATCACTTATGTTGTAGTGTTGTTAACCCCTTGAAATGAAACTATATATACATAAATATTATAATGAAAATTATATTTGGGCATGCAGCCTGATATTATAGCTCCAGGCGTAAGCATTATCGCTGCTTATAGCGAAGGAGTAGGCCCCGCAGATGATGCATTCGATAAACGAATCTCACCCTTTAACTCTGTATCCGGCACTTCTATGTCCTGTCCCCATGTCTCCGGGGTAGTCGGCCTCATCAAGACCCTCCACCCCGACTGGAGCCCCGCTGCAATCCGATCTGCTATCATCACCACAGGTAACAATTTTTTTTAATTAAATTTAAAGGTGAATTAATTAATAATATAGAATTGACTCTTAATTTTTGTAATATTATTTCCGGCCTTAATTTTATAACATAATCAAACAGCACAAACAAAAGACACCGCGGGGAATCAGATTCGCGATTCGAATTACGAGGAGGCCAACCCATTTGCAATCGGGTCAGGGCATATCCAACCAAACCAAGCTATGGATCCCGGACTAGTCTACGACTTGAGCTTTAACGATTATTTGGACTTCTTATGTTGGTTTGGATACAATGAGACGACCATCAAAACGTTCTTGGGTTCAGATCACAAATGCCCCGGAAAAGAGTACGACATTTTGAACTTTAACTACCCCTCTATATCCGCCTATGGAGTAAAAACAGTTACAAGAAAGGTCAAGAATGTGGGCCCGCCTGGAACCTATACGGCTCGTGTTACTCAGCCGGTAGATTACTCGATTACAGTTGAACCATCGGTTCTTAAGTTTGAAAAAACCGGAGAAGAGAAGAGCTTCAAGTTGAGTATAAAAGGTGGAAAGTCTACTAGAAAGGATGAATATAAGTTTGGGAAGCTTACATGGTCGGATGGAGGACACAATGTAACGAGTCCCATAGTAATCTTATCTCCTTATTAGTATACAACCTTTTTATCTTTCTTTTTAGTATAATTAGTAATTGAACCCGTGCAATGCACGACTATAATTGTTCAATTTATTTTATGGGTCCTAAATTTATATTGAAGTTTGTTTATGTTTGAGAGTGTTTATTAGCATTCCTATTAATATTTTTCATTTAAAATAGATAGTATTATTATTCTTTTATTTGAACTTTAATTTTTTTTAAGAGAAAGTAATGCAGATGTTGGAAAACTTTTGTGAATACAAAGTGTAATAAAAAAAATACTATGTTTTATTTATTGGCGTGCTGTCGTAGGCACCCAAAAATAATTTACCTTAACTAGCCCACTTAATGTAGTAGGATAAGTAAGGGTTGAATCCACGAGGAACAATGTAATTTAATTGATTAAGTTTGTGTATCAAAAGCAACAAAAATGGGGAGGGGGGAATTGGTTGGATGTATTACATTACAAAAATAGCCTCAAATAAAGAGGGAGTTTAAAGAGGGCTTTTGTAACCCTCATTATTAAAGAGGGGCGAGACGATGGGAAAATAATTTGTATATTAACAAGGGCATTAACGAGTACGGAGAACCCCTCTTTAGTTAACGAGGCGATCCCCTCGCCTCGGTCAAAATTCAGCAAAATTAATGAGGGTGTGGGTCCCTTTGTGTAACACCCAAAATTATTATATAAATTAATATTATGTTATTAAAAGAAGTATTTGATTTTGATGTTAAAATGAGTAATATTTCTAAGTTATTATATTTTAATTATATTAATACGGATAAATATATGTGTATTATGTACAATGAGTAGATAGGTGTTTATAATGATAAAGTTATAATTGTACAAATAAATAGAGGAATATAATTTGATTGGTAAATGGTAAGTAACTTAAGTTACTATTCGGATAACTATCTATATATATTTATATTTAATAATAAAAGGGAACTCGCAGATATATATGGTAAAAAGAAGATCATATCTATCCGCTTAAAAAAAAGGGGGGGCTTGACACGGAAGATTTCAGATTAAGGTAACTTTCTTTTATTTTATTTTTCTTTTCCGCCGTGCTCGGTTGCCGGCGATTATCGGAATTTGTGGTACTAGATACCGAAATGATCGTATTGACTCGTAGATTCTAGAAGTGAAGTCGTTTTATTGTTTCGGCGCTTGTAGCGTCGTGAATTTACTGTTGAAAGTCCGAAAATTCGGAATATTTTCATACCTTCCTCCGGCCGCCGCCGTCGTTCTGGTGAACGATTGTTGACGAGCCTTATACCGATTTGAAGCCTGTAATGCGTAGATTATAGTTATCTTTTCAATTTGTAAAATCACTGTAAGAATCGTCTGGAATTTGAGTTGGAAATTGACGTTTTAAAACTTAATTTCACTGTAAATTTTGGAATTCTGTTTTCGTACGAAATCGAAGAGTTTGTTGTTAGAATTGAGTGTAGTGAAAGGTGTAGGCTTGATTTTTGGTTGTAAATGGTGAGAGGGAGGCGTCATCGCCATGAATTTACAAAGTTGGAGCTTCGGTCGTTGCAGCCATGGCGGTTGCCGGTCGACGACGTTTTCCGGTGTCCGATTGTTTCGTATTTTTAGTGGAAAAGGTAGCCGAGATCGTAAGGATTCCAACGGTGTTTTCGGTTTTGCGATCGGAGGTGTAAAACTCCGAATAGGACTTGTTTGTATAAAAGGTAATAAGTTTAGAGGATGCCAAAGAGAATTAGATTAAATCCAGGGACCATTTCGCAAATAATAAAATTCTGGTCAAAGTTGACCGGTCAACAGGTCAAACGGTCAGTTTTACTAAAATTACCATTTTGCCACTCATTTTCAAACGTTCGTAAAATCTTCATTTTTCATCCGATTCGACCCAAACCAGTGTCAAAATGTTCTAAATTCAAAAGCCCTACAATTTAGTATTAAAGTTGGGTGAGAGAAAACCTGGTAAAAAGACTATTTTACCCCTGAACGGTTATAAGTCCTAAATTCTCGTTTTAATTCCAAATTCTTCGTTTTAAGCCCGTTTTAGCTCTAACAAGTTTCATTGTACTTCTAGTAAGTCTCTTAACCAATAAGAGCCCTCGAATATACCTTTTAACTATAAGACAAATCAAACAATTCTAGAAAATGACTATTATACCCTTCAGTATAAAATTAAGCTTAATAACCCTAAAACTCTAGTGAACACTTGTTATCGTTATAATTAATTAATTATCATATAAAAATAGCTCCACTGAGAATTCTAAGCATCCAGTGTAATATTCTTTGTAGGGCCAGAGGAGGGCTGCGAACCGTAGAAAAGTGTTGTGCTCCAACACAAGATACGCCACACTGAGGTGGGATAATTTCCACTCTTAACTGAGTTTAACATTCTATGTTATGATTGTTATGTTAAAATGTGATATGTGAGTGATACATGTCATGACTGTGCAACAAATGTGAAATTTGTATTCAAGCCGGGTAATGGCCCGTGATGTATTCAAGCCGGGTAATGGCCCGTAATGTATTCAATCCGGGTAATGGCCCGTACTATGTGCAATCCGGGTAATGGCCCGTACTATGTGCAATCCGGGTAATGGCCCGTACTATGTGAGCATGAGTTATATTTTCATGCTATGTGTTATTTGCATATGCCTTTTAACAGTGCAATCATTGAGATTGTTCCACTGAGTGTATTTGAAACACTCACACCCCCCTTCCCCTTTTCATTGTTTCAGATGTCGAGTCTGGTGTGGAAGGATGTTGAAGATGCAGTACTGTTTTCTGTTGAAACATTGTGAAATAAATAAATGTTCTTAGTTTTTGCTACTCGGTTAAAGACCAGTCATATTTATGTATAATTAGAGGTCTACTGGTTGAATATGTTGTAACAAACATCATATTTTGCTCTACCACTTCCTATGTATAATTATCGCCTGTGAGCGAAGTTTCTTAGTTCGCTTTTCTTACATATGTATCCTTGGTTTCTGGTTGCTTTAGGGGTATTGTTTTTCAAACTATTTATAGCTTCCACTTATGAAATATGGATTTAGTTTCGCTAACTCTGGATTTGGGTTTAAAGACGGTATTTAGTAGCGCCTCAGCCTTAAAGCATCATCATTCGAAAAGTTAAATGTCGGGGCGTTACAGTTGGTATCAGAGCAACGATCTGCATTAAGTAGATTTGTTCTGAGTGTCATTCTTAACGATTTCTTATTGAGTCATAGTAGTTATTTTATAAAAGAATTTCATCAGTATCTGCATCTTTAAGCTTTCGACTTCATTAGACTCTGGTAAGTGCTTAATGTGTACTATGTGGCCTATGTGATTTTGTGTGTGATAAATTGATTATGCAATGCATATAACTTGATGTCATATGATTAATGTGAGATATTCCATTTTGTGTTGGAGCAACTACACGACCTAATATGAGATTTCCGGTTCATACCAATATTTATGTATTAGATACGAGACTTAGATTTTAAGTTATTTTACGTGACAGATGGACTACGATTTAAATCAATGGTATCTCGATAGATGTTTGCGTCATGGAAGGAATGAGGAGACGGATGTGGGAGCACACATCGCGGAACTAACGATCCTCTGGAGGGAGGCCCGATTTATAGGCTTCGAAAGACCGGATTTCCAACACTGTGATATCCTTATATGGTCCCTGCCAGATATTTGGCATTTTCGCGCTGCAGCACTATACAATCAGATGGTACACTTTCCTCCCGGAGGTGCGGATCCCGAGATTAGCTATCGGGACTTCTCAGCTGCTTTATTCCGTGAATGGGTGTGGAGTGATGCTCCACAAAACCCGGTTATGGTTCCGGCTAATATGGTACTGGAGGAGGACCCGGAGGAAGATCCCGATGAACCAAATGAGGAGCCAGAGGAGATCCCACTGGGAGAAGGGGAGCTCACTGACATGTCCGATAGTGATTAGAGGAATGAAGTAGTGGCCCATTGATATATTTTTGGATAGGATAGCGGCACGCTCTGTGAAAGAACAGAGCACTCTTTTTGGCATGTTGTATATTTGTATATATTCACCTAGGTGCCGTAGTAACTTTATCAATGGGTGGTTTTGAACAGAAGTGGGGATATGTATATATTGGTCACGATGGATGTTATATATATATATATATATAGTGAAGCCAAGTGGCAATTTTTGCTATATGTGATTTTGTGTGCATAAATAAGTGTTTGTTTGTTCATATATTTTCATTAAAGTTTATGTGAATTATTAAATTGGTTTGGTACACAACAACAGATCATGAAGCGTGGTAGACCACGTAAGCAACCACTAGCAGAAGCTCCACTAGTACCAGCACCAGTACCTGAAGCTCCACCAGCACCAATACCAGCACCAGTACCTGAAGCTCCACCAGCACCAATACCAGTACCAGATGCCCTACCAGTACCTGAAGATGCTAATGCTGAACCTGACGATGATTTTATAACAATTCTCCAAGGTTTAGCACAATATTTTATGGGCAACCCTGCACAACATGTCCCACCGCCACAACCTGCGCCTAGAGTGGAAACAATACCAGTCATTGAACAATTCAGACGTTTTAAACCGCCTGTCTTTAATGGGAAGGAGGATCCAGCTAAAACGGAATTATGGTTGAGATCGTTGGAAAAGATCTTCGCTCATTTCGAGTGTAACGATGTGCAAAAGATTTCATGTGCTGTATTTCAATTTACTGAAGAGGCTGATTACTGGTGGGAGGCTTATTGCCGCACTCAAACCCCTGAACAAAGAGCCGCTATGACTTGGCTCAATTTTAAGGAAGTCGTTATCCAGAACTTCATGTCACAGTCATATCAAGACCGTAAGGAAAACGAATTCCTTTTCCTAAAGCAAGGATCGATGACCGTATTGGAATATGAATGTCAATTCAACCAACTTTCTAGGTATGCCACCCATCTGGTGAATACTGAGGCGAAAAAGGCGAGGCGATTTGAGAAGGGTTTACGTTCGGAAATTAGTACGATTTTGGCAGGACAAGGATGCATGACCTTTGCAGAAGCGTTTGCTAGAGCTTAGGAAATTGAGTCACGAATGAAGAATGATAACGCTAACAAAGGCACGATGACTACTCCGATGAAACGGAAATTTGGGAACCCGAACATGGGAAGAGGAAATAATAACTTTCCAGGAAAGCAAGTTGGAACAAGTGGAGGTTCAACATCAACAACTCAGAGAAATGTTCCACCCTGCCCTAAATGTGGGAAAAATCATCTTGGAGAGTGTCTGTATGGGGCAGGTGTATGTTATCGTTGTAGGAAGCCGGGACATACTATATTGAATTGCCCGCTACGTAACAACAAAGGAAAGCCAAATGCGAGGACTGCTCGTGTTTTTGTCATGACAGAACAGGAAGCTGCAGATGAGCCAGAGACGATGACAGGTATGTTATCAATTTTTAATATACCTGCACTTGTACTTTTCGATACTGGAGCTACCAATTCCTTTATCTCTACCCGAATGTTTGAGGTACTAGGCGATAAATTTGATGCAATAAGTAATGATACACTTGAGGTTAGCATACCATCTGGTAGAGTTATACAGACTGAGAAATTGTGTCAAAGCGTGCCTATAGAAGTTGATAATAAAATCTTGATGGCGAATTTACATGTACTTAAGATGAAATATTTTGATGTAATTTTGGGTATGGACTGACTTAGTGCCAATCACGCCGTCATTCGTTGTCATGAAAAAGAAGTGATATTTCAACCGCTTAAAGAGGATAAATTCACATTCATTGGAACTAAGGTTGGAATATTTCCACGGATAGTAACTATGATGAAAGCAAAGAGAATGTTGAGAAAAGGGAATTGCCAAGCGTATCTTGTTAACGTGGTAAGTTCTGAGGAGAAGGGAGTGAGAATAGATGACATTCCTATAGTGCAAGATTACCAAGACGTCTTTCCAGAAGATTTGCCAGGTTTACCGCCTGATCGACAAGTAGAGTTCACAATGGATCTAGTACCAGGAGCGGCACCAATTTCAAAAGCACCCTACAGGATGGCGCCAAAGGAATTGCAAGAACTAAAAGTCCAACTTCAGGAGCTTTTAGATTTGGGTTTTATAAGACCTAGTGTTTCACCTTGGGGAGCGCCTGTGTTATTTGTGAAGAAGAAAGATGGTTCGTTTAGGATGTGCATAGACTATCGAGAATTAAATAAATTGACCATCAAGAACAAATACCCCCTACCAAGGATAGATGATTTGTTTGACCAATTGAATGGTGCAACAATATTCTCTAAGATTGATCTAAGGTCTGGATACCATCAAGTAAGAATTAAGGAGGGTGATATTCCAAAGACTGCTTGTAGGACACGTTATGGACACTATGAATTCATAGTGATGCCATTTGGGCTTAGTAATGCACCAGCAATCTTTATGGATCTGATGAATCGTGTTTTTCATCCATACCTTGATAAGTTTGTAATTGTATTCATTGACGATATCCTGGTGTATTCACAAAATTGGGAACAACACGAAGAACATCTTAGAATCACTCTGGAGACGCTAAGAAAGGAGAAATTGTACGCTAAATTCAAAAAATATGAATTTTGGTTGGATAGGGTTATTTTTCTAGGTCACATCGTTTCAACTCGAGGAATTGAAGTGGATCCAGCAAAAGTCGAAGCTGTGAATAAGTGGAAGGCACCTACAAATGTGAGTGAAATACGGAGTTTTCTTGGGTTAGCTGGATATTACCGAAGATTTATAGAAGACTTCTCGAGGATCGCAGGACCTTTAACGAAATTGACCCGGAAAGAAGTTAAATTTCAATGGACGGAGGAGTGTGAGAACAGTTTTAGAGAATTGAAGCAAAGACTGGTCTCGGCACCAGTTTTGGCTCTTCCCGATGGATCAGAAGAGTTTGTCATCTACAGCGACGCATCGAAGAAAGGTTTGGGATGTGTTTTGATTCAACACGGAAAGGTGATCGCTTACGCATCTAGGCAATTGAAGCCTCACGAGCAAAATTATCCAACTCATGATCTAGAACTAGCAGCAGTAGTTTACGCTTTGAAGATTTGGCGACACTATTTGTACGGAGGGAAGTGTCAAATTTACACAGATCATAAAAGCTTGAAGTATTTCTTTGAGCAGAAAGAGTTGAATATGAGACAGAGAAGGTGGTTGGAATTAGTAAAAGATTATGATTGTTCAATTTTATACCACCCGGGAAAAGCAAACGTTGTAGCAGATGCCTTAAGTCGAAAGGGAAAAGGAGATTTGACTTGTGTATTAACGAGTAAAAAAAAATTGATAACTGAGCTTGTACAAATGAGATTAGAAGTAGTGGTACCCCCAAAGAAGATCGAGGTGATGATAGCCGCAATGGTGGTAAAGCCAACCCTAAAGGAAAGAATTATGAAGCTCTTTACGGAAGGAAGTGTAGATCGCCCTTGTATTGGGACGAAGTCGGCGAGAAGAAAAATCTAGGGCCCAAAATAATAGAAAAGACGGTGTCTGCAATCGAAAAGATCCGGGAAAGAATTAAGGTGGCCCAGGACCGACAAAAATCATATGCGGATAAGCGACGCAAGGATCTGGAATTTCAACCTGGAGACAAGGTGTTTTTGAAGGTCACACCCACGAAAGGGATTTTTCGCTTTGGCAAGAAGGGAAAACTAAAACCAAGTTTTATCGGACCTTATGAAATTTTAGATTGCGTGGGAAGTTTAGCTTATCGACTGACATTACCGCCAAGTTTAGCTGGAGTACATGATGTTTTTCACGTGTTAATGCTGCGAAGATATGTATTTGATCCAAGCCATATAGTCAATCATGAGGTGATAGATTTTGACAACAACTTGTCCTACGAGGAATTTCCAGTAGCTATTCTAGACCGAAAAATTCACAAGTTAAGAAATAAAGGGATTACCTTAGTTAAGGTACAATGGAATAGGCATGATCAAGAAGAAGCAACCTGGGAACGAGAAGACGAAGTCCGAGAGAAATATCCCAATCTGCCTTGGCTTGGTAAGTAATTTCGAGGACGAAATTTTTATTAAGGTGGGTGGAGTGTAACACCCAAAATTATTATATAAATTAATATTATGTTATTAAAAGAAGTATTTGATTTTGATGTTAAAATGAGTAATATTTCTAAGTTATTATATTTTAATTATATTAATACGGATAAATATATGTGTATTATGTACAATGAGTAGATAGGTGTTTATAATGATAAAGTTATAATTGTACAAATAAATAGAGGAATATAATTTGATTGGTAACTGGTAAGTAACTTAAGTTACTATTCGGATAACTATCTATATATATTTATATTTAATAATAAAAGGGAACTCGCAGATATATATGGTAAAAAGAAGATCATATCTATCCGCTTAAAAAAAAAAGGGGGTTTGACAAGGAAGATTTCAGATTAAGGTAACTTTCTTTTATTTTATTTTTCTTTTCCACCGTGCTCGGTTGCCGGTGATTATCGGAATTTGTCGTACTAGATACCGAAATGATCGTATTGACTCGTAGATTCTAGAAGTGAAGTCGTTTTATTGTTTCGGCGCTTGTAGCGTCGTGAATTTACTGTTGAAAGTCCGAAAATTCGGAATATTTTCATACCTTCCTCCGGCCGCCGCCGTCGTTCTGGTGAACGATTGTTGACGAGCCTTATACCGATTTGAAGCCTGTAATGCGTAGATTATAGTTATCTTTTCAATTTGTAAAATCACTGTAAGAATCGTCTGGAATTTGAGTTGGAAATTGACGTTTTAAAACTTAATTTCACTGTAAATTTTGGAATTCTGTTTTCGTACGAAATCGAAGAGTTTGTTGTTAGAATTGAGTGTAGTGAAAGGTGTAGGCTTGATTTTTGGTTGTAAATGGTGAGAGGGAGGCGTCATCGCCATGAATTTACAAAGTTGGAGCTTCGGTCGTTGCAGCCATGGCGGTTGCCGGTCGACGACGTTTTCCGGTGTTCGATTGTTTCGTATTTTTAGTGGAAAAGGTAGCCGAGATCGTAAGGATTCCAACGGTGTTTTCGGTTTTGCGATCGGAGGTGTAAAACTCCGAATAGGACTTGTTTGTATAAAAGGTAATAAGTTTAGAGGATGCCAAAGAGAATTAGATTAAATCCAGGGACCATTTCGCAAATAATAAAATTCTGGTCAAAGTTGACCGGTCAACAGGTCAAACGGTCAGTTTTACTAAAATTACCATTTTGCCACTCATTTTCAAACGCTCGTAAAATCTTCGTTTTTCATCCGATTCGACCCAAACCAGTGTCAAAATGTTCTAAATTCAAAACCCTACAATTTAGTATTAAAGTTGGGTGAGAGAAAACCTGGTAAAAAGACTATTTTACCCCTGAACGGTTATAAGTCTTAAATTCTCGTTTTAATTCCAAATTCTTCGTTTTAAGCCCGTTTTAGCTCTAACAAGTTTCATTGTACTTCTAGTAAGTCTCTTAACCAATAAGAGCCCTCGAATATACCTTTTAACTATAAGACAAATCAAACAATTCTAGAAAATGACTATTATACCCTTCAGTCTAAAATTAAGCTTAATAACCCTAAAACTCTAGTGAACACTTGTTATCGTTATAATTAATTAATTATCATATAAAAATAGCTCCACTGAGAATTCTAAGCATCCAGTGTAATATTCTTTGTAGGGCCAGAGGAGGGCTGCGAACCGTAGAAAAGTGATGTGCTCCAACACAAGATACGCCACACTGAGGTGGGATAATTTCCACTCTTAACTGAGTTTAACATTCTATGTTATGATTGTTATGTTAAAATGTGATATGTGAGTGATACATGTCATGACTGTGCAACAAATGTGAAATTTGTATTCAAGCCGGGTAATGGCCCGTGATGTATTCAAGCCGGGTAATGGCCCGTAATGTATTCAATCCGGGTAATGGCCCGTACTATTTGCAATCCGGGTAATGGCCCGTACTATGTGCAATCCGGGTAATGGCCCGTACTATGTGAGCATGAGTTATATTTTCATGTTATGTGTTATTTGCATATGCCTATTAACAGTGCACATAGTACGGGTAATGGCCCGTACTACAAATGTGAAATTTATATTCAAGCCGGGTAATGGCCCGTAATGTATTCAATCCGGGTAATGGCACGTACAATGTGCAATCCGGGTAATGGCCCGTACTATGTGCACTGTTAAAAGGCATATGCAAATAACACATAACATGAAAATATAACTCATGCTCACATAGTACGGGCCATTACCCGGATTGCACATAGTACGGGCCATTACCCGGATTGCACATAGTACGGGCCATTACCCGGATTGAATAAATTACGGGCCATTACCCGGCTTGAATACATCACGGGCCATTACCCGGCTTGAATACAAATTTCATATTTGTTGCACAGTCATGACATGTATCACTCACATATCACATTTTACCATAACAATCATAACATAGAATGTTAAACTCAGTTAAGAGTGGAAATTATCCCACCTCAGTGTGGCGTATCTTGTGTTGGAGCACATCACTTTTCTACGGTTCGCAGCCCTCCTCTGGCCCTACAAAGAATATTACACTGGATGCTTAGAATTCTCAGTGGAGCTATTTTTATATGATAATTAATTAATTATAACGATAACAAGTGTTCACTAGAGTTTTAGGGTTATTAAGCTTAATTTTAGACTGAAGGGTATAATAGTCATTTTCTAGAATTGTTTGATTTGTCTTATAGTTAAAAGGTATATTCGAGGGCTCTTATTGGTTAAGAGACTTACTAGAAGTACAATGAAACTTGTTAGAGCTAAAACGGGCTTAAAACGAAGAATTTGGAATTAAAACGAGAATTTAAGACTTATAACCGTTCAGGGGTAAAATAGTCTTTTTACCAGGTTTTCTCTCACCCAACTTTAATACTAAATTGTAGGGTTTTGAATTTAGAACATTTTGACACTGGTTTGGGTCGAATCGGATGAAAAACGAAGATTTTACGAGCGTTTGAAAATGAGTGGCAAAATGGTAATTTTAGTAAAACTGACCGTTTGACCTGTTGACCGGTCAACTTTGACCAGAATTTTATTATTTGCGAAATGGTCCCTGGATTTAATCTAATTCTCTTTGGCATCCTCTAAACTTATTACCTTTTATACAAACAAGTCCTATTCGGAGTTTTACACCTCCGATCGCAAAACCGAAAACACCGTTGGAATCCTTACGATCTCGGCTACCTTTTCCACTAAAAATACGAAACAATCGGACACCGGAAAACGTCGTCGACCGGCAACCGCCATGGCTGCAACGACCGAAGCTCCAACTTTGTAAATTCATGGCGATGACGCCTCCCTCTCACCATTTACAACCAAAAATCAAGCCTACACCTTTCACTACACTCAATTCTAACAACAAACTCTTCGATTTCGTACGAAAACAGAATTCCAAAATTTACAGTGAAATTAAGTTTTAAAACGTCAATTTCCAACTCAAATTCCAGACGATTCTTACAGTGATTTTACAAATTGAAAAGATAACTATAATCTACGCATTACAGGCTTCAAATCGGTATAAGGCTCGTCAACAATCGTTCACCAGAACGACGGCGGCGGCCGGAGGAAGGTATGAAAATATTCCGAATTTTCGGACTTTCAACAGTAAATTCACGACGCTACAAGCGCCGAAACAATAAAACGACTTCACTTCTAGAATCTACGAGTCAATACGATCATTTCGGTATCTAGTACGACAAATTCCGATAATCGCCGGCAACCGAGCACGGTGGAAAAGAAAAATAAAATAAAAGAAAGTTACCTTAATCTGAAATCTTCCTTGTCAAGCCCCCTTTTTTTTTAAGCGGATAGATATGATCTTCTTTTTACCATATATATCTGCGAGTTCCCTTTTATTATTAAATATAAATATATATAGATAGTTATCCGAATAGTAACTTAAGTTACTTACCAGTTACCAATCAAATTATATTCCTCTATTTATTTGTACAATTATAACTTTATCATTATAAACACCTATCTACTCATTGTACATAATACACATATATTTATCCGTATTAATATAATTAAAATATAATAACTTAGAAATATTACTCATTTTAACATCAAAATCAAATACTTCTTTTAATAACATAATATTAATTTATATAATAATTTTGGGTGTTACACTCCACCCACCTTAATAAAAATTTCGTCCTCGAAATTACTTACCAATCCAAGGCAGATTGGGATATTTCTCTCGGACTTCGTCTTCTCGTTCCCAGGTTGCTTCTTCTTGATCATGCCTATTCCATTGTACCTTAACTAAGGTAATCCCTTTATTTCTTAACTTGTGAATTTTTCGGTCTAGAATAGCTACTGGAAATTCCTCGTAGGACAAGTTGTTGTCAAAATCTATCACCTCATGATTGACTATATGGCTTGGATCAAATACATATCTTCGCAGCATTGACACGTGAAAAACATCATGTACTCCAGCTAAACTTGGCGGTAATGCCAGTCGATAAGCTAAACTTCCCACGCAATCTAAAATTTCATAAGGTCCGATAAAACTTGGTTTTAGTTTTCCCTTCTTGCCAAAGCGAAAAATCCCTTTCGTGGGTGTGACCTTCAAAAACACCTTGTCTCCAGGTTGAAATTCCAGATCCTTGCGTCGCTTATCCGCATATGATTTTTGTCGGTCCTGGGCCACCTTAATTCTTTCCCGGATCTTTTCGATTGCAGACACCGTCTTTTCTATTATTTTGGGCCCTAGAATTTTCTTCTCGCCGACTTCGTCTCAATACAAGGGCGATCTACACTTCCTTCCGTAAAGAGCTTCATAATTCTTTCCTTTAGGATTGGCTTTACCACCATTGCGGCTATCATCACCTCGATCTTCTTTGGGGGTACCACTACTTCTAATCTCATTTGTACAAGCTCAGTTATCAATTTTTTTTTACTCGTTAATACGCGAACTAAGAAACTTCGCACACAGGCGATAATTATACATAGGAAGTGGTAGAGCAAAATATGATGTTTGTTACAACATATTCAACCAGTAGACTTCTAGTTATACATAAGTATGACTGGCCTTTAACCGAGTAACAAAAACTAAGAACATTTATTTATTTCACAATGTTTCAACAGAAAACAGTATTGCATCTTCAACATCCTTCCACACCAGACTCGACATCTGAAACAATGAAAAGGGGAAGGGGGTGTGAGTGTTTCAAATACACTCAGTGGAACAATCTCAATGATTGCACTGTTAAAAGGCATATGCAAATAACACATAACATGAAAATGTAACTCATGCTCACATAGTACGGGCCATTACCCGGATTGCACATAGTACGGGCCATTACCCGGATTGCACATAGTACGGGCCATTACCCGGATTGCACATAGTACGGGCCATTACCCGGCTTGAATACATCACGGGCCATTACCCGGCTTGAATACAAATTTCACATTTGTTGCACAGTCATGACATGTATCACTCACATATCACATTTTAACATAACAATCATAACATAGAATGTTAAACTCAGTTAAGAGTGGAAATTATCCCACCTCAATGTGGCGTATCTTGTGTTGGAGCACAACACTTTTCTACGGTTCGCAGCCCTCCTCTGGCCCTACAAAGAATATTACACTGGATGCTTAGAATTCTCAGTGGAGCTATTTTTATATGATAATTAATTAACTATAACGATAACAAGTGTTCTCTAGAGTTTTAGGTTTATTAAGCTTCATTTTAGGCTGAAGGGTATAATAGTCATTTTCTAAAGTTGTTTGATTTTTTTTTAGTTAAAAGGTATATTCGAGGGTTCTTATTGGTTAAGAGACTTACTGGAAGTACAATGAAATTCGTTAGAGCTAAAACGGACTTAAAACGAAGAATTTGGAATTAAAACGAGAATTTAGGACTTATAACC
Source organism: Ballota nigra (assembly GCA_947034835.1). NCBI lineage: Eukaryota > Viridiplantae > Streptophyta > Magnoliopsida > Lamiales > Lamiaceae > Ballota > Ballota nigra. The sequence continues at coordinate 29,733,123 of OX344730.1, forward strand.
GTTCAGGGGTAAAATAGTCTTTTTACCAGGTTTTCTCTCACCCAACTTTAATACTAAATTGTAGGGTTTTGAATTTAGAACATTTTGACACTGGTTTGGGTCGAATCGGATGAAAAACGAAGATTTTACGAGCGTTTGAAAATGAGTGGCAAAATGGTAATTTTAGTAAAACTGACCGTTTGACCTGTTGACCGGTCAACTTTGACCAGAATTGTATTATTTGCAAAATGGTCCCTGAACTTAATCTAATTCTCTTTGGCATCCCCTAAACTTATAACCTTTTATACAAATAGGTCCTATTCGGAGTTTTACACCTCCGATCGCAAAACCGAAAACACCGTTGGAATCCTTACAATCTCGGCTACGTTTTCCACTAAAAATATGAAACAATCGGACACAGGAAAGCGTCGTCGTCCGGCAACCGCCATGGCTGCAACAGCGAAGCTCCAATTTTGTAAATTTATGGCGATTGCCGCCCTCCTCTCACCATTGACAGCTAAAAATAGTCCTCTAAGCTACTACTACACCCAATTCCAACAACAAAACGTGCGATTTCCTTCGAACTCAGAATTCCAAAATTTACAGTGAAATTAAGTTTTAAAACGTCAATTTCCAACACAAATTCCAGACGATTCTTACAGTGATTTTACAAATTGAAAACATAACTATAATCTACGCATTACAGGCTTCAAATCGGTATAAGGCTCGTCAACAATCGTTCACCAGAACGACGGCGGCAGCCGGAGGAAGGTATGAAAATATTCCGAATTTTCGGACTTTCAACAGCAAATTCACGACGCTACAAGCGCCGAAACAATAAAACGACTTCACTTCTAGAATCTACGAGTCAATACGATCATTTCGGTATATAGTATGACGAATTCCGATCATCGCCGGCGACCGAGCACGGCGGAAAAGAAAAATAAAATAAAAGAAAGAAAAGAAAAGTTACCTTATCCGGAAACGAAAGCGAGTCAAGTTTTTCCAGGGATAGATATGATCTTTTTTTTTTTTACAGTATATATCTGCAATTCCCTTTTATTATTAAATATAAATAAATATAGATAGTTATCCGAATAGTAACTTAAGTTACTTACCAGTTACCAATCAAATTATATTACTCTATTTATTTGTACAATTATAACTATATCATTATATACATATATACCCATATTGTACATAATACACATATATTTATTCATATTATTATAATTAAAATATAATTACCTGAAAATATTACTCATTCTAATATTAAAATCAAATACTTCTTTTAATAACATTATATTAATTTATATAATAATTTTGGGTGTTACACTCCACTCACCTTAATAAAAATTTCGTCCTCGAAATTACTTACCAAGCCAAGGCAGATTGGGATATTTTTAATTATACCTTTTAACTAAAAGAAAATCAAACAACTTTAGAAAATGACCCGTTATACCCAACTGTAACGCCCCGACATTTAACTTTTCGAATGATGATTTTTTAAGGCTGAGGCGCTACTAAATACCGTCTTTAAACCCAAATCCAGAGTTAGCGAAACTAAATCCATATTTCATAAGCGGAAGCTATAAATAGTTTGAAAAACAATACCCCTAAAGCAACCAGAAACCAAGGATACATATCTTCGCAGCATTGACACGTGAAATACATCATGTACTCCAGCTAAACTTGGCGGTAACGCCAGTCGATAAGCTAAACTTCCCACGCATTCCAAAATTTCATAAGGTCCGATAAATCTTGGTTTTAGTTTTCCCTTCTTGCCAAAGCGAAAAATTCCTTTCGTGGGTGTGACCTTTAAAAACACCTTATCTCAAGGTTGAAATTCCAGATCCTTGCGTCGTTTATCAGCATATGACTTTTGTCAGTCCTGGGCCACCTTAATTCTTTCCCGGATCTTTTCGATTGCCAACACCGTCTTTTCTATTATTTCGGGCCCTAGAATTTTCTTCTCGCCGACTTCGTCCCAATACAATGGCGATCTACACTTCCTTCCGTAAAGAGCTTCATAAGGAGCCATATGGATCGAGGCTTGGTAGCTATTATTGTAAGCGAATTCCACCAATGGTAAATAACTCTCCCAACTTCCTTTGAAATCCAAAACACAAGCTCTTAGCATATCTTCTAATGTTTGGATGGTTCTCTCTGATTGTCCATCAGTTTGAGGTTGGAAAGTTGTGCTGAAATTTAATTTAGTACCCATGGCAGTTTGCAGACTATACCAAAATTTGGAAGTAAATCTTGGATCCCTATCGCTGACTATAGAAACTGGCACTCCATGTATCCTGACAATTTCTTCTAGATATATTTGTGCTAGTTTATCTAGTCCAAAAGTCATCTTAATTGGCAGAAAGTGCGCCGATTTGGTCAATCGATCGACAATAACCCAGATGGCCTGATTTCCTCTCATAGATTTTGGTAAGCTGACAACAAAATCCATTGCGATATGCTCCCATTTCCATTCTGGAATTTCTAATGGTTTTAATAGTCCAGATGGTCGTTGATGTTCCGCTTTCACCTGTTGACAACTCATGCACTTCTGAATAAAAGATCCTATACTTCCCTTCATACTTCTCCACCAGAACATCTTTTTCAAGTCCTGGTACATTTTTGTGCCTCCTGGATGAGCGGTGTATGGAGTACAGTGAGCTTCTTCCAATATTGTCCTCCTTATTTCTTCCTCATCTAGAACGCACAGCCTTCCTTCAAAAACAAGCGCCCCATCGCTGGTTAATGTGAAACCTTTTGCCTTCCCTGTTCCAATATAACCTTTAATCTTGTTCAGGAGGTTATCGTTCTTCTGAGCTTCGATAATTCTTTCCTTTAGGGTTGGCTTTACCACCATTGCGGCTATCATCACCTCGATCTTCTTTGGGGGTACCACTACTTCTAATCTCATTTGTGCAAACTCAGTTATCAATTGTTTTTGACTCGTTATTACACAAGTCAAATCTCCTTTTCCCTTTCGACTTAAGGCGTCTGCTACAATGTTTGCTTTTCCAGGGTGGTATAAAATTGAACAATCATAATCTTTTACTAATTCCAACCACCTTCTCTGTCTCATATTCAACTCTTTTTGCTCAAAGAAATACTTAAAGCTTTTATGATCTGTGTAAATTTGACACTTCCCTCCGTACAAATAGTGTCGCCAAATCTTCAAAGCGTAAACTACTGCTGCTAGTTCTAGATCATGAGTTGGATAATTTTGCTCGTGAGGCTTCAATTGCCTAGATGCGTAAGCGATCACCTTTCCGTGTTGCATCAAAACACATCCCAAACCTTTCTTCGATGCGTCGCTGTAGATGACAAACTCTTCTGATCCATCGGGAAGAGCCAAAACTGGTGCCGAGACCAGTCTTTGCTTCAATTCCTTAAAACTGTTCTCACACTCATCCGTCCATTGAAATTTAACTTCTTTCCTAGTCAATTTCGTTAAAGGTCCTGCGATCCTCGAGAAGTCTTCTATAAATCTTCGGTAATATCCAGCTAACCCAAGAAAACTCCGTATTTCACTCACATTTGTAGGTGCCTTCCACTTATTCACAGCTTCGACTTTTGCTGGATCCACTTCAATTCCTCGAGTTGAAACGATGTGACCTAGAAAAATAACCCTATCCAACCAAAATTCACATTTTTTGAATTTAGCGTACAATTTCTCCTTCCTTAGCGTCTCCAGAGTGATTACTCGATCTTCGCTGTTGCAGCTATGGCGGTTGCCGGACGACGACGCTTTCCGGTGTCCGATTGTTTCATATTTTTAGTGGAAAACGTAGCCGAGATTGTAAGGATTCCAACGGTGTTTTCGGTTTTGCGATCGGAGGTGTAAAACTCCGAATAGGACCTATTTGTATAAAAGGTTATAAGTTTAGGGGATGCCAAAGAGAATTAGATTAAGTTCAGGGACCATTTTGCAAATAATACAATTCTGGTCAAAGTTGACCGGTCAACAGGTCAAACGGTCAGTTTTACTAAAATTACCATTTTGCCACTCATTTTCAAACGCTCGTAAAATCTTCGTTTTTCATCCGATTCGACCCAAACCAGTGTCAAAATGTTCTAAATTCAAAACCCTACAATTTAGTATTAAAGTTGGGTGAGAGAAAACCTGGTAAAAAGACTATTTTACCCCTGAACGGTTATAAGTCCTAAATTCTCGTTTTAATTCCAAATTCTTCGTTTTAAGTCCGTTTTAGCTCTAACGAATTTCATTGTACTTCCAGTAAGTCTCTTAACCAATAAGAACCCTCGAATATACCTTTTAACTAAAAGAAAATCAAACAACTTTAGAAAATGACTATTATACCCTTCAGCCTAAAATGAAGCTTAATAACCCTAAAACTCTAGAGAACACTTGTTATCGTTATAGTTAATTAATTATCATATAAAAATAGCTCCACTGAGAATTCTAAGCGTCCAGTGTAATATTCTTTGTAGGGCCAGAGGAGGGCTGCGAACCGTAGAAAAGTGCTGTGCTCCAACACAAGATACGCCACATTGAGGTGGGATAATTTCCACTCTTAACTGAGTTTAACATTCTATGTTATGATTGTTATGTTAAAATGTGATATGTGAGTGATACATGTCATGACTGTGCAACAAATGTGAAATTTGTATTCAAGCCGGGTAATGGCCCGTGATGTATTCAAGCCGGGTAATGGCCCGTACTATGTGCAATCTGGGTAATGGCCCGTACTATGTGCAATCCGGGTAATGGCCCGTACTATGTGAGCATGAGTTACATTTTCATGTTATGTGTTATTTGCATATGCCTTTTAACAGTGCAATCATTGAGATTGTTCCACTGATAACTATCTATATATATTTATATTTAATAATAAAAGGGAACTCGCAAATATATATGGTAAAAAGAAGATCATATCTATCCGCTTAAAAAAAAAAGGGGCTTGACACGGAAGATTTCAGATTAAGGTAACTTTCTTTTCTTTCTTTTATTTTATTTTTCTTTTCCGCCGTGCTCGGTTGCCGGCGATTATCGGAATTTGTCGTACTAGATACCGAAATGATCGTATTGACTCGTAGATTCTAGAAGTGAAGTCGTTTTATTGTTTCGGCGCTTGTAGCGTCGTGAATTTACTGTTGAAAGTCCGAAAATTCGGAATATTTTCATACCTTCCTCCGGCCGCCGCCGTCGTTCTGGTGAACGATTGTTGACGAGCCTTATACCGATTTGAAGCCTGTAATGCGTAGATTATAGTTATGTTTTCAATTTGTAAAATCACTGTAAGAATCGTCTGGAATTTGAGTTGAAAATTGACGTTTTAAAACTTAATTTCACTGTAAATTTTGGAATTCTGTTTTCGTACGAAATCGAAGAGTTTGTTGTTAGAATTGAGTGTAGTGAAAGGTGTAGGCTTGATTTTTGGTTGTAAATGGTGAGAGGGAGGCGTCATCGCCATGAATTTACAAAGTTGGAGCTTCGGTCGTTGCAGCCATGGCGGTTGCCGGTCGACGATGTTTTCCGGTGTCCGATTGTTTCGTATTTTTAGTGGAAAAGGTAGCCGAGATCGTAAGGATTCCAACGGTGTTTTCGGTTTTGCGATCGGAGGTGTAAAACTCCGAATATGACTTGTTTGTATAAAAGGTAATAAGTTTAGAGGATGTCAAAGAGAATTAGATTAAATCCAGGGACCATTTCGCAAATAATAAAATTCTGGTCAAAGTTGACCGGTCAACAGGTCAAACGGTCAGTTTTACTAAAATTACCATTTTGCCACTCATTTTCAAACGCTCGTAAAATCTTCGTTTTTCATCCGATTCGACCCAAACCAGTGTCAAAATGTTCTAAATTCAAAACCCTACAATTTAGTATTAAAGTTGGGTGAGAGAAAACCTGGTAAAAAGACTATTTTACCCCTGAACGGTTATAAGTCCTAAATTCTCGTTTTAATTCCAAATTCTTCGTTTTAAGCCCGTTTTAGCTCTAACAAGTTTCATTGTACTTCTAGTAAGTCTCTTAACCAATAAGAGCCCTCGAATATACCTTTTAACTATAAGACAAATCAAACAATTCTAGAAAATGAGTATTATACCCTTCAGTCTAAAATTAAGCTTAATAACCCTAAAACTCTAGTGAACACCTGTTATCATTATAATTAATTAATTATCATATAAAAATAGCTCCACTGAGAATTCTAAGCATCCAGTGTAATATTTTTTGTAGGGCCAGAGGAGGGCTGCGAACCGTAAAAAAGTGTTGTGCTCCAACACAAGATACGCCACACTGAGGTGGGATAATTTCCACTCTTAACTGAGTTTAACATTCTATGTTATGATTGTTATGTTAAAATGTGATATGTAAGTGATACATGTCATGACTGTGCAACAAATGTGAAATTTGTATTCAAGCCGGGTAATGGCCCGTGATGTATTCAAGCCGGGTAATGGCCCGTAATGTATTCAATCCGGGTAATGGCCCGTACTATGTGCAATCCGGGTAATGGCCCGTACTATGTGAGCATGAGTTATATTTTCATGTAATGAAATTCGTTAGAGCTAAAACGGACTTAAAACGAAGAATTTGGAATTAAAACGAGAATTTAGGACTTATTACCGTTCAGGGGTAAAATAGTCTTTTTACCAGGTTTTCTCTCACCCAACTTTAATACTAAATTGTAGGGTTTTGAATTTAGAACATTTTGACACTGGTTTGGGTCGAATCGGATGAAAAACGAAGATTTTACGAGCGTTTGAAAATGAGTGGCAAAATGGTAATTTTAGTAAAACTGACCGTTTGACCTGTTGACCGGTCAACTTTGACCAGAATTGTATTATTTGCAAAATGGTCCCTGAACTTAATCTAATTCTCTTTGGCATCCCCTAAACTTATAACCTTTTATACAAATAGGTCCTATTCGGAGTTTTACACCTCCGATCGCAAAACCGAAAACACCGTTGGAATCCTTACAATCTCGGCTACGTTTTCCACTAAAAATATGAAACAATCGGACACCGGAAAGCGTCGTCGTCCGGCAACCGCCATGGCTGCAACAGCGAAGCTCCAATTTTGTAAATTTATGGCGATTGCCGCCCTCCTCTCACCATTGACAGCTAAAAATAGTCCTCTAAGCTACTACTACACCCAATTCCAACAACAAAACGTGCGATTTCCTTCGAACTCAGAATTCCAAAATTTACAGTGAAATTAAGTTTTAAAACGTCAATTTCCAACTCAAATTCCAGACGATTCTTACAGTGATTTTACAGATTGAAAACATAACTATAATCTACGCATTACAGGCTTCAAATCGGTATAAGGCTCGTCAAAAATCGTTCACCAGAACGACGGCGGCAGCCGGAGGAAGGTATGAAAATATTCCGAATTTTCGGACTTTCAACAGCAAATTCACGACGCTACAAGCGCCGAAACAATAACGATCTGCATTAAGTAGATTTGTTCTGAGTGTCATTCTTAACGATTTCTTATTGAGTCATAGTAGTTAATTTATAAAAGAATTTCATCAGTATCTGCATCTTTAAGCTTTCGACTTCATTAGACTCTGGTAAGTGCTTAATGTGTACTATGTGCAATCCGGGTAATGGCCCGTACTATGTGCAATCCGGGTAATGGCCCGTACTATGTGAGCATGAGTTATATTTTCATGTTATGTGTTATTTGCATATGCCTTTTAACAGTGCAATCATTGAGATTGTCACAAGTTACCCTAATTGCATACCCACAACCTACTTCTACGAGTTCATCTCACCCCAAGCATGCAAGGGTTTTAGCTAGACATAGGTTTAATGTAAATAACAGCAATTAAATAAGTAACGAACATGAACATGATATTTAAGACGAAGAAGAGATCAAACATAAACTAGGGTTTTACGAAATAAAAGAATAACTGAAATTAACTCAAGAAAATAAGTCTCAACGTGTTCAAGAACAGAAATCTAAAGAAACAAAACTAAAAACAAGATCGTAGTATGAATTCGTAATAAAAACCTCAAAAAAACGTAATCGTAAACTTGCTCGTCTCTTCTCCTCTTCCTCTCTCTCAAAACTCAGTCTCCAAACATAGTATGGTATCAAGTGGTTATACAAATAGGTCCTATTCGGAGTTTTACACCTCCGATCGCAAAACCGAAAACACAGTTGGAATCCTTACAATCTTGGCTACCTTTTCCACTAAAAATATGAAACAATCGGACACCGAAAAGCGTCGTCGTCCGGCAACCGCCATGGCTGCAACAACAAAGCTCCAATTTTGTAAATTTATGGCGATTGCCGCCCTCCTCTCACCATTGACAGCTAAAAATAGTCCTCTAAGCTACTACTACACACAATTCCAACAACAAAACGTGCGATTTCCTTCGAAATCAGAATTCCAAAATTTACAGTGAAATTAAGTTTTAAAACGTCAATATCCAACTCAAATTCCAGACGATTCTTACAGTGATTTTACAAATTGAAAACATAACTATAATCTACGCATTACATGCTTCAAATCGGTATAAGGCTCGTCAACAATCGTTCACCAGAACGACGGCGGCTGCCGGAGGAAGGTATGAAAATATTCCGAATTTTCGGACTTTCAACAGTAAATTCACGACGCTACAAGCGCCGAAACAATAAAACAACTTCACTTCTAGAATCTACGAGTCAATACGATCATTTCGGTATATAGTATGACCAATTCCGATAATCGCCGGCGACCGAGCACGGCGGAAAAGAAAAAAAAAAGTTACCTTAATCCGAAATCTTCCGTGTCAAGTCCTTTATTTTTTAAGCGGATAGATATGATCTTCTTTTTACCGTATATATCTGCGAGTACATGATGTTTTTCACGTGTCAATGCTGCGAAGATATGTATTTGATCCAAGCCATATAGTCAATCATGAGGTGATAGATTTTGACAACAACTTGTCCTACGAGGAATTTCCAGTAGCTATTCTAGACCGAAAAATTCACAAGTTAAGAAATAAAGGGATTACCTTAGTTAAGGTACAATGGAATAGGCATGATCAAGAAGAAGCAACCTGGGAACGAGAAGACGAAGTCCGAGAGAAATATCCCAATCTGCCTTGGCTTGGTAAGTAATTTCGAGGACAAAATTTTTATTAAGGTGGGTGGAGTGTAACACCCAAAATTATTATATAAATTAATATTATGTTATTAAAAGAAGTATTTGATTTTGATGTTAAAATGAGTAATATTTCTAAGTTATTATATTTTAATTATATTAATACGGATAAATATATGTGTATTATGTACAATGAGTAGATAGGTGTTTATAATGATAAAGTTATAATTGTACAAATAAATAGAGGAATATAATTTGATTGGTAACTGGTAAGTAACTTAAGTTACTATTCGGATAACTATCTATATATATTTATATTTAATAATAAAAGGGAACTCGCAAATATATATGGTAAAAAGAAGATCATATCTATCCGCTTAAAAAAAAAAGGGGGCTTGACACGGAAGATTTCAGATTAAGGTAACTTTCTTTTATTTTATTTTTCTTTTCCGCCGTGCTCGGTTGCCGGCGATTATCGGAATTTGTCGTACTAGATACCGAAATGATCGTATTGACTCGTAGATTCTAGAAGTGAAGTCGTTTTATTGTTTCGGCGCTTGTAGCGTCGTGAATTTACTGTTGAAAGTCCGAAAATTCGGAATATTTTCATACCTTCCTCCAGCCGCCGCCGTCGTTCTGGTGAACGATTGTTGACGTGCCTTATACCGATTTGAAGCCTGTAATGCGTAGATTATAGTTATGTTTTCAATTTGTAAAATCACTGTAAGAATCGTCTGGAATTTGAGTTGGAAATTGACGTTTTAAAACTTAATTTCACTGTAAATTTTGGAATTCTGTTTTCGTACGGAATCGAAGAGTTTGTTGTTAGAATTGAGTGTAGTGAAAGGTGTGGGCTTGATTTTTGGTTGTAAATGGTGAGAGGGAGGCGTCATCGCCATGAATTTACAAAGTTGGAGCTTCGGTCGTTGCAGCCATGGCGGTTGCCAGTCGACGACGTTTTTCGGTGTCCGATTGTTTCGTATTTTTAGTGGAAAAGGTAGCTGAGATCGTAAGGATTCCAACGGTGTTTTCGGTTTTGCGATCGGAGGTGTAAAACTCCGAATATGACTTGTTTGTATAAAAGGTAATAAGTTTAGAGGATGCCAAAGAGAATTAGATTAAATCCAGGGACCATTTCGCAAATAATAAAATTCTGGTCAAAGTTGACCGGTCAACAGGTCAAACGGTCAGTTTTACTAAAATTACCATTTTGCCACTCATTTTCAAACGCTCGTAAAATCTTCGTTTTTCATCCGATTCGACCCAAACCAGTGTCAAAATGTTCTAAATTCAAAACCCTACAATTTAGTATTAAAGTTGGGTGAGATAAAACCTGGTAAAAAGACTATTTTACCCCTGAACGGTTATAAGTCCTAAATTCTCGTTTTAATTCCAAATTCTTCGTTTTAAGCCCGTTTTAGCTCTAACAAGTTTCATTGTACTTCTAGTAAGTCACTTAACCAATAAGAGCCCTCGAATATACCTTTTAACTATAAGACAAATCAAACAATTCTAGAAAATGACTATTATACCCTTCAGTCTAAAATTAAGCTTAATAACCCTAAAACTCTAATGAACATTTGTTATCGTTATAATTAATTAATTATCATATAAAAATAGCTCCACTGAGAATTCTAAGCATCCAGTGTAATATTCTTTGTAGGGCCAGAGGAGGGCTGCGAACCGTAGAAAAGTGTTGTGCTCCAACACAAGATACGCCACACTGAGGTGGGATAATTTCCACTCTTAACTGAGTTTAACATTCTATGTTATGATTGTTATGTTAAAATGTGATATGTGAGTGATACATGTCATGACTGTGCAACAAATGTGAAATTTGTATTCAAGCCGGGTAATGGCCCGTGATGTATTCAAGCCGGGTAATGGCCCGTAATGTATTCAATCCGGGTAATGGCCCGTACTATGTGCAATCCGGGTAATGGCCCGTACTATGTGCAATCCGGGTAATGGCCCGTACTATGTGAGCATGGGTTATATTTTCATGTTATGTGTTATTTGCATATGCCTTTTAACAGTGCAATCATTGAGATTGTTCCACTGAGTGTTTTTGAAACACTCACACCCCCCTTCCCCTTTTCATTGTTTCAGATGTCGAGTCTGGTGTGGAAGGATGTTGAAGATGCAGTACTGTTTTCTGTTGAAACATTATGAAATAAATAAATGTTCTTAGTTTTTGCTACTCGGTTAAAGGCCAATCATATTTATGTATAATTAGAGGTCTACTGGTTGAATATGTTGTAACAAACATCATATTTTGCTCTACCACTTCCTATGTATAATTATCGCCTGTGAGCGAAGTTTCTTAGTTCGCTTTTCTTACATATGTATCCTTGGTTTCTGGTTGCTTTAGGGGTATTGTTTTTCAAACTATTTATAGCTTCCGCTTATGAAATATGGATTTAGTTTCGCTAACTCTGGATTTGGGTTTAAAGACGGTATTTAGTAGCGCCTCAGCCTTAAAGCATCATCATTCGAAAAGTTAAATGTCGGGGCGTTACACTTTGTCAGTTAATTAACGAGGGTTTCCCCTCGCCTCGGTCAACCTGCAACAAACTTAACGAGGGCATGGGCCCCCTCGGTAGGTAACGAGGGTCATCCCCCTCGCCAATTTCAAATGATAAATTTAACGAGGGCATTGCCCTTGCTAAGTAACAAGGGCAAATTTTCCCTCTTTAATTAGTGAGGGCAATGCTTGCCCTTATTAATTAGCAAGGGTTAATGCCCTTGGTAGACTCTATTACAATATTAAGAAGGGCAACCCGCCCTTATTAATTAGCAAGGGTTAATACCTTTGGTAGACTCTATTACAATATTAAGAAGGGTAACCCGCCCTTATTAATTATTACCTTCGTTAAAACACTCGTTAATTGATATTTTAAATTAGATCGAACATGTACATATGTTGAATATACAAGTGATAATTTAATTTAATTTAAAATAAAAAAAATTGTGTTAATATACAACAAAATATTTTATACAAGTGATATATTAATTTTATTTTAAATATTTTAATTAAATGATCAATATATGTGTATGTATGTATTAATAACTTAATATACAACTAAAAAGAAAATACAAGTGATAATTTAACTATCATGCATGGATTTATGAATGTTGAGAATGGATGATAATGAATTAATTAGGTATATACGTATTAATGAATGATAAATAATTATTATAATGAAAATATTATTTATGAAGTTTAAATTGATCAACACTTTATTTGTTTATCAATTAATTTATGTCAAATTGAATGAAAGAATTGTTTAGATTGATCTTGTTAGATTAGTTGATGATTCATGTTGATGATCATTTTTTGTATGTGCATGGTGTTAAGGACTTTTACATGAGAAAATTAATTAAAATAATCAATATATGTGAATATATGTATATACATGTGTTAATATGTAATTTAAAGTAATATATAAGTGGACATTTTACTTTATTCAAAATTTCTAATTAAAACAATTAATATATGTGAATATAGGTATATACATGTGTTAATATGTAATTTAAAAGAATATATAATTAAATTTCTATTAAATTTTTTTAATTAAAACAATCAATTTATGTGTATATTATAACTCAAAAGAATATATAAGTGAACATTTAATTTTATTCAAAAAAATTAATTAAAATGTTTAATATATGTGAATATATGTATACACATATGTTAATATATAGGTAAGAAAAAAATTATTACAAGTGATAATTTAAAATATTATGTGATAATAATAATAATAATAATTAAATGAATATATAAATTTATTTAAAATATATAATAAAGAAATAAAAAATTGAAATGATATACATATATATTTTAAAGGGAAAACATATTGAATGACTTGGCCTTGTCCAAATGGCAATGCAAAATGCTTTAAAATCCCGCACATGCGGAAGGTCATGGGATCGATTCCCAGCCCATACGAAATAATGTGTGGGCAGCACAGGGCTCAATCAAGCGTCCCGGGTTCGTATTTCATCTGATGCTTTTTATTGTGATAATTATTGTAAAATAATAAGTGCAAAGTAAAGACACCGATTTGTCAAGGGAAAACAGCCAATCACTGAGGGTGAAGATGAAGATGATGTTCAAGTCACTGACGTCCGTAAGGTCAACTTCACTGACATCATCACAGTGAAGCAAGAGAAGACCACGGAGAACCTGGCTGAGTTGGAGAACAAGATTATCATACTCGAAGAGGGGCAATCCAACAAAGACAAATCGATCCACAAGTAAATACGTTTATTTGAAGTCAGCCCTGAGAACTGTTGCAAACAGTAAGCTCAAACATCTTCACAAGACCATGAAGGAGACAATCACCTCAGTGAAGAAGGACAGGAAGAGGACGAAGTTCCTACTGACTAGTACTCTGACTCAGATGAAGGAACAAAATGAACAACTGATGGTCAAGGCAGTGGAGCAGTTGGCTACTCAGTCCTCTGAACTGCTCTCAAAGGCCCTGAATAACTCAGTGGAGAAGATGGCTCTGGAGTCAGCAAAGATCACATTAGAGTCAGAGAGGTTCATGCTTGAGTCAGCGAAGACGGCAGAGAGGTTGGCAAAATCTGAACTAAGTTTGCATACTTCCATGGAGGTCTTTGAGAAGAGGGTTCAGGCTAGTCTAGTTCAGGTTTCATATGCGGGAGCAGGCATTGAGTCTGGCGTTGAGTTGATGAAGGACCATCTGAAAGAAGTTTAGTCCTTAACTTCATTCGTCATCAACACTGGGGAGGAGGTCTTCAAAGAAGTTGTGTTAAAGGCTCTTCCTCCTGTCAAGGATGATGCCAAAAAGGGGGAAAAGGAGAAAACGTGCAGACTCCCCGCAAGTCAGCAAGATTGGCGGCGAATCAGGCTAATGACCATCCGAAGCAGGTTCCTCAACTTCCATCCATTCCAGAGGCTTCAGAACGCTCGCCCCAAAGCACAAGAAAGATCCTAATCACATATGACGCCGACAAAGTGGTTGAGTTGTGCGAAGGGGCATGGGGATCTACCCCTGAGAAGACTGAAGCTTAGCACCGAGCTGAAATTGCTCAAAAGGAGAAGCAGCGGATTCTGGAAAAGAAGGTTGTGAAGCTCACTGATCTGACTGAGATGCAACAAAGAGAACTAGATGATGCATTGGTCAGTATGCTGAGAAGAAAGAAGGAGAAGCCTGAGCCAAGGAAGTACAGGAAGAAGCCAACGGCAAGGAAGAAGATAATACTTCAAGTGCAGAAGCCTGAAGAGACTACTCAGAGGACAGTACTCATTGATGACTTCATCTCTGAGAAGCTGAAGGAGTTTTGGCTGGATGCGAGGGATAAGTTTATCAGGCTCTGGTACATAGTGAAGAAGTGGGGCGACACTGACGACATTGATGCCCACTTCACTGATTTTATGGCAGACAACCATCCTGCACTACTCAAAAGGATCTTGGAGGAGGCTGATGATGCAAAGGTTCAGATCAAAGCCCCTGAGTTCTTAACTCTCCCACCACCACTCCTATCTGGATCAAATAGTTATGACTCGAAGGCTATAATGAACGAAGTGTTCAAAATTACAAAGGCTGAAGGGTACCTTAATCAACTAGATCGTGTTGATGAGCTGAAGGACAGAGTCTACAATGGCTATGGACTCAAACGTGAGATGAGGAAAATCTAGTTGTACCCATTTTGTGTAATAGATAGGATTCATTGTACTCACAATCATATTTATCAATGAAATCTATTACGTTTCCCACAGACAAAAACTCATTGTCTTTTTTGCTGTTATTTAAATTATGTACTTTATGAAGAATTGCTATAACACTGACTTTGTCTTATAGATTATGACTTATTTCCACTAAGTGTTTTGTGGATCTTTTCAGTGTTTTGACATCATCAAAAAGGGGGAAATTGTTGGGACAATGTCAGTTTTGAGTTGATCTCAAATACCCTGAAAAGATGAATTTGCCTAAGTGTTGTAATAGTCAGGCTAGTCTTGATAGGCTTTGTTAAGTTAGAATATTTTATATTCACAGGTACACAATGAGAGGAGTACTCATTGTTGACATTCAAGACTGAAGCCTGAAGAACACAAGAGCACCATCCTGAGCTTATGGCAGTCTATCTAAGTTGGCTGAGTAAGTTTCAGGATGAAGTGCATGATCATGAGATCATTGCTAACTCAGCCTGAAGGGAACAGGACTGCATTGAGTTATTGGGAAAAGACTTGGAGTAGGATCCAAGCAAGCAAAAGGAATGTCAGTGCTGGAAAATGTACGTAGATGAGGATAAACCTGAACTCAGTAAAGACAAGACTGAACTGAAGAATGAGTTATGACATTCTCACATACCTGATGACGTGGACCAATCACAGCAAGACAAGTCATGTACGGACACTGACTTGAACCTGACAACCCTGCAAGTTTTCAATGGGCATGCATTTAATGTAAGTTACCTAATACATGCAAGGATGGCTGCTGCATGGGAAATATGGCCATTGAAGTATCCTACGAGGAAGGTGACTAGAAGTTATCTCTCCAATGGATAGTTTTCAAAATTGCCTATAAATACAGAAGACCTTGGACCCAAACAAGGTAACGGGAAATTTCGAAGCCAGAAATTACTCAAAGCTCTCAGTGTACAAACATTCAAGAAGCACTCGAAAAACCTAGAATTTCTCAAGTATTTCTTAAGTAGAGAGTTTATCCTGTATTCCACTGAGCGCAGTATATACATCTTAAGTTTAGAGTGATTATCCAAACTTTAGCATATGTTTGACTTGTAAGGATAATCACAAATGGTTGGAATCCAAACTAAAACCAAAACCCTCTTAGTTAGGTTTGTTGGTTGAAGTTAGTAAGTGTGTTAGAAGGAAGAAGGGTCAGTGAGACTGATCTGGGTGCACATTGGCACGTTAAAAACAAGCTAATCCTTAGTGGATTCTCCTATTAAATCAGGACCGTGGACGTAGGAGCTTGAGTCTCTGAACCACGTTATCTCGCTGTGTTCTTTACTTGCTTTGATATTGTTCTTAACTGCTTATTATTGTTTAAGTCATTCATTGTATACTTTGTCAGCGCTAAACCAATTAGCCTGACTCATTGAACTCAGCGCACTGCCCTTCTAACCACGGCTTCGTAAAGGAAAAAAAAACTTTTCAGAAAGCAAACATAAACAAGTCTTTAAACTTTCAGGGCTTACTCATTTCAGCATTTGGACATAAGTAGATAGTTAGCCAACTGACTTGCACTCAATGCTGTTAGTAGGTGTATTATCTACTCAGTGTTCAACACTTAACTCTGAGAAAGGGGACTCGGTGAAGTTTTAAGAAAGAAAAATTGTATACGTGTATTCCTCCCCCATACACGTATTACTCAAATTTGTACGGGACCAACATGTGACCTGTGGACCTTCCTTCTCAACAAAATCCTTCAGGAGACTTTTGTTCCCAATCATATGTCTTGAACATCCACTGTTCAAGTACCAGACTGATGAATTTTGAGCTTCTCCTTTGTTGAGGTCCACTGAGCCCTGCAATCAGAATCAAACTTTAGGTACCCATTTGGTGTTGGGTCCTATAAGGTTAGTTGTACCTTTCGGAATTTAAATTTACCTTACAGTTCTAATCACTTTAGACTGACCAATTTGTCTTTCATAAACATCTACACAAAAACAGTCACCTCCCTAGGTGCCTTAGGAGTAGACTGCTTATGAGTGTCAGCCTTAGAAGGAACACGAACCTTCTTTATCTTTTTCTTCTATAGCTTGGGTGCACCTGGTCTCATATTTTGCTGATAAAGGTATGGGGAACCTTTTCCATTAGGCACAAATGGAAGAGGTTTCCTATATGAGGCATTCCTTGAGGAATACTCATGCCTGGATACTTTCAGTTGAGGTTGTTTCATTTTAGAAGACCTCGACTGATAGTACCTCTGCTGAATTTTTGGATGATTAGTCACTTTAGCCTTTCCAATTGGTTTTGGCTGCTTCTGACTTTTCATTTGTTGGAAATCAGCTGGTCTTTTTCTTTTATCTAAAACCTGTGGTTGAAAGACCTCAGATTTAACCTCTTTGTGCCACTTGAAGAAGCAACACTTAGAGGACCTTCTGAAGGTTTTGGAGTGTAACGAACTCCACACTTGTTATTAGGATTGGTTTAAAAATTTTGAATCTCCTCTATAGCAAGAGGGGGTTTGTTTAAAGCATCAATCCTTTTTAACAAGGTCTCCTCAGATTTTTGTAAGACTTCAATTTTCAGGAGTGATTCTTTTACTTGGCTTACCAGTTTTATATTCTCTTCAGTTAACCTTGTCTAGTTGTCAGTAAGATCTTTGATCAGTTTATCCTTACCATCTACTTGACTTTTGAGGGATTCTAACTCATTTGTCAGTTCAATGGTGGATGTTGTTGAGTTAAGATCAGCCTGATTTCCAGACTCAATTAATTTGGAGTTTTCACTCAAGAGTTTATTGTTTTCATCTTGAAGATAAAAACTTGCTTCTTGCAACCTGGAGAAGTCAATCATCAACTGTTCCAAGGAGGACTAAAGATTGAGTTCTCCTGTTGACTCTGAGTTGAACTCAGGTGAGTGTCCTAAGGAAGTAGAAGATTTAGATTGTACCTCTGGTTCTTCTCTGGCCATAAGACAGAGATCATCATCACTACTGTCAGAGAATAGTGCATCAAATGAGCCTTGCCCCTCATCAATGTCTTCAGACACCATGGCTTTTCTTTCTCCAATTCTTCTGTCTCTCTTGGCATGTCTCTCCTTTCTTTCCCTGGTACTCAGTTGAGGACAGTCATACTGGAAATTACCAAGTTTCTTACATTGGTAACACCTGTTGGAGTCATCATCTTTTTCTTCAGTGGATTCTCTGACTTTTGATGATGATCCTTCAGCTCTGGTGTAGTTCTTGTACTCTTTCTTCTTCTCTTTCTCAGTGGTGTTTTTCTCTCCTTCTCTTGAATCTTTTTATGTGTAATTTCTCCTCTCTCTGTTATCCTGGTAAAATCTCTTATATTTACCAAAATGATTATTAATTTTTTCAAACCTTCTTGCCATGAGGCTTAACTCTTCTTTCATCTCAGCTTTGCTTTGGGCCTTACATGTCTTTGTACTCTCTGAGGCTTTGGGGATTTGGGCTCAATCTCCTTAGCTTTGAAGGTCACTCCCTTCTCAACTGAGGTCTCATCAGGAACCCTCTTTCTGTTGAGATCAAACTCATAAGCCTTTAGTTCAGAAAAGATCTGTTGCATAGACATGTTAGACAAATCAATAGTATTTTGCATCATGACAGAGTAAACATCCCATCTTGAGGTTAACCCTCTCAGGATTTTTAAGGCCACTTCTCTTTTAGTGTATACTTTACCCAGAGAGTTAATCTCATTCATAATATCAGTAAATCTCCCATCAAGTTGATCAATGGTCTCAGCAGATTCCATTATGAACTGCTCATACTTTTGAACTACTACTGAGAGCTTGTTCTCTTTGATCTTGTCCGTTCCTTCACACATAAGAGCAAGAGTATCCCATATCTCTTTAGCTGTTTGACAGTGGATGACTCTCTCCATGACTGAGTCTGGAATGGTTGTGTAGAGGATGTTCATGGCTATGAAGTTAAGATTGTGTCTCCTTCTCTTATCTGCAGTGAAGTTGTCCTAATCTTTTGGCCATTCCCCTCTTGGATCTACAATTGTTGCAGCTGTAGTTCTTGGGTTTGGAGTCATGAATATGAATGGACCTTTGGTGATGACTCTGAGCATTTCATCATGGACACAGGCAAGGTGTGCTCTCATTCTTATCTTCCAGAAGTCATAGTTCTCCACTGAGAACTGTGGAAGTTTAAGATGGGACATATGATTTAATGGATTAACTCCCATGTTGTTCTCTGCTGGTGGTGTAACCCTAGCTGTATCGTCAGTCATAGTGGATAAACAAATTTGTTAGTAGATCTGTTCAGTTGACCAAATATATTTACCTTTTGAGAACAAAGGTACACTGGAACAATGGTCTTTTGAACCACTGCTCTGATACCACTTGTTAGTCCCAAAACGAGTGCTACAAATGTATGGGGGGAATACACCTGTTGTTATAAATTTCAAACTTTTCTCTTTAAAGCTTAACAGTTTACTCAATACAGTAAACCTTCAGTGGACTTTGAAGTCTGCTGATGATTTACACAAGAAAGCTTACTGAGATATCACCTCCACTGAGAGTTAGAGCATTCAGTTGAGTTGCTATCTAATTAGCTTTCAGTTGCGGAATAGTGAGCCCTTTAAGAAATACTCATTTTAGTTAATAGAAACTTATTTATCCCAACACACACTTAAGAAATGACATTAAGTAAATGCACAAGATCGGAGAGGGATCTTCTACGTCCACTGTCCTGATTAAACATGAGAATTCCTTTCTCTTGGAATTCCTTGTGTTAGAGTGCCAAGGTGCACTGATCAAATATTACTCTCTTAGGATATTTGAACCCTAGGATAATTCTAGGTCCTAGTTCCCAACAAACCAACTTTCAGACTGATATCAAATTATCAGCTTACTAACACCTTCAAACTCTAACTCTCAACCTAACTGTGGGCAGGGTTTTGAGTAGGGTTTTGGTTCCAACTATCTTGAGATAATCCTTACAATGAGCTTAGTATCTAAGGATTGATTATTTATTTCGAAGATTTGGATTTGGCTTTGAATACAACAACAAAAGGTTTGATAGTCTCTACAAGAATGAAACACTTGGAAAACTTGAGTGATTTTGAGTGCTTCGTTAGTGCTATTGTGAGTGTAGAGAATGCTATAATCTTTGAAGTTTATCATACTTGAAAATGAGCATGACCTTCTGTATTTATAGGCTTCTTGAAAATCTTCCCGTTGGAGTTTGAACCTTCTCAAGGAAGCCTCTTGTTCTGATTGGTTCAAATGGCTCTTTTGTAGCTTTATGTCTCATCGATAATTGTCATGAATGTCTTTTCCTGCAACCTGCTCTCTGAAAAAGTTATGGCCTGACTTTTGGTGTATGCCAGTCTGTAGCAGGTCTGCTGTCAGTGAAGTACACTTACGTGTCACCTTCTCATTGGGCCGCACAGTCAACTTGGCGCAGAGCCTGTCTGGTTTTAAGGTTGAACTCTACTGAGAGAATCTTCTATTCCTTCATTAATTGCAAGCTTAACTGGCATTCCTTTTGCCTTATTTTCAACCAGAATAACTAACAACTTTAAATGTGTTTGGCTTTAAATGCTTCATTAGTCTTCATCAGTAGAGTTCCAGAACCTCTACTGATGATACTTCCCTTAACATAAATGCACTTAGAAAATATCTATGCTTCAGGCGACATCTTCAGTAGACTTGCTCTTTTCAGCGGACTTCTCTTCTGTGAACTAATACACTCTAGAATTTAGTAAAATCACTTCAGTTCCCTAACAAGTGAACTAACTAACTCTAGACTAACTCTACTGAATATAATTTACTTACATTACTTAGGGAGAACCTTTTGGCATCTTAATCAAAACTTACAACAAGAATATTTCCCAACACTAAGGGTATGTTTGATTTGTGTGATTAGGAAGGATTGATATTTTAATTTCATTCAATTATGTGTTTGGTTTATGTGTTGGACTAATTGTCCAATAAATAAAGAATAATTATTTATCAATACTATCCATCAAAAGTAAACATGCCCTAATAGAATGATATGGGTTTGATTACTCCTTTCAAATCTACACACTTTACATTAACATTCCCATATCCTCTAATTTACCAGTCATCCATTATCATTCCTATATCCTTTGAATTTACCAATCAACCTACTAATTCATATACTACTAAGCACATATCGCATGGCAATTGATGCTCTACCAGAAATAAAGCAAACATAGGTTAATTTAATATTGAATTGGTTAAGAATGCTTACCTTGCTAAAAGGGTGACAATTCATATAAATATCCATTTTCAACTAAAAAAATATGAACCAATTCTCGAATTGATACCAGGACAAAAAAATAAGGTAAAATCTCATAGTTCGATTCTTATTGCTATTAATGTATTACCTTTTCCTTCCAGGTTTGAAAAGAGTGAAAATGACACCAAGGACCAACAGGTTCTTGATGCGTTTCAGAAAGCTGAGATCAATATACCATTAGTTGATGAGCCGATAAAGCAAATCCTGAGATATGCTGAATCATTAAACAAGCTTTACACCGACAAACTATGGCTATCTTGGAATACTTTGATGGGAGAGAACATTGTGTCTCAATGTAAAATGCCATTGCAAAGAGAGAGTTATTTTACTCCTATCACGTGAAAGGAAAGTTAGTCGTCGAGCCAACGATGTTAAGAAAATACGTTGATTGGGAGGCAACCCAATGTTTTTAATTTTTTTATTTCTTTATGTTTTGTTTTTTTAGTTTAAATAAGTCTGTTTATCTCTTTCTTTTACTAGGTCTCGATGAAGTTTAATGGGGTTGCAAAAATAAAGAAGTGAGCTTAACTCTTCATGGTCATAGGTTACCCACAACTCACTCCCACAAACTTGACCCCCAGTTTCAACTTATTAGATATCGGGTAACCCCATTCCACTCTATTTAAATTCTGTTATACGTGATTAGTCATTTTATGCATTATATATATACTTGTGTTAGGGACTATCACAAGTTTAGGTGTGGGGGAGATGTTTGGTGGTTGATTTTGTGTATTCAAAATTCTATATTTTGTTGAGTTGAGTCGAGTAGCATCAAAAAGGGTTAGGTGTGATTGATAATTTTTGTTTGGAATAAGGTGATGTATCTTGTTGGTCTTGATAATTAAATGAAGATGAATGTGCAAGATTCAATAGAATAGCCATTTCATGTGAGCTTTTGAGCTTTTAAGAGCAATACATTTATATCATGTTCCTTCTTTTTCGTGTTATGAGTGATCAAACATGATGTGTACATTCTAGAACTTGCTTTGTTATGCATTTTGAGACCACATAGTGAATTCATGCATTTGAATGATAAGGGCACTTAGGATAAACCATTTGATAGCCTTTTCTTTGAAACTCTACCCTTGTTAATTTTTCCACTAGTTTACCCCTTTGAGCTTATGACATTTTTGTTTGTTCGTACACACACAATAAACTTATATCCTTTTAATTCTATTTGGACAATATTTTAAATCCTTCTAATCAAGAAGTGTGAATGAAATGCATGTGCCAATGATGGATTTTAGTTGTTACAGAAAAAAGGGGGATAAAAAAAAGTGTGAAAAAAAGGAAAAAAAATTGTGGCAAAAAAAATATAGAAAGAAAAGGCCACCGTGGGAAGAGTTGAAAAAAAATTAGAAAAATATTGTGATATCCCTTAGTATGTTTTGTTTGGAAGTAAATATTAATGAGGGATTTTATTTTTGTTGGGGGAAGCTAATATGGTGATTACTTAGTACCTTAAATTTTTTATGTATTTGAAAATTGCCAAGTAAAGTGAGAAAATGAGTAGGGGTGATATGTATTGAAAAGTGTAATGAATGGGGGTGAATTCCTTATGCGTGCTTTGAATTCAAAACTTCTTGATTCGATATAACCCACATTCTATTCCTTATCCTATCCCTGACCAAAGCCCCGTTACAACACTTATAAAGACCCTTTGACTTTTGCATGACATTCATAAATTAGTAGAGGAGATTTGATATATAAGCAAGCTTATAGTAATGACACGTTGTGTTTTGATATTGAGTGATTTTTTTCCCTTGCAAACACTTAAGGGAATTGAGTGATATCCTTGTGATATATTGGATCTTGGCACGTTTAACTTTGAGATGTTATTGGGTATTGATGAGGTGCACTTATTTTGTCCTGAAAATAAAGTCATGATCAATCTAACTTTTGGATTGTTATTGACTCGATTTTTCATGGTTTGGTATTTCGGACTTTTGCTCTTGAAGAAATAAGAAGTAATGATTTTGTTCTGCCTTGTGATTTTGTCTAATACATACTTGAGGACAAGCATGGTTTAGGTGTGGGAGAATTTGATAAGTCGAGTTTAGCATGTAAATTTTGTGCTTATTATGATATATTATGTATTTTATTTTGCTATTATCTCGTAATTATCCGACTTATAGCATTTTGGTCTCGTTTACTTAGATTCTATATTTTCGATAAATTTTTAGGTAATCTTGCCATTATTTTTGACAAAGTTTGAGACGAGTCAAATTTGTATGTTTGAGTGGGTGTAAATGAATTGAGCTGAGGTAGATGTGAAGTCCTACGTGGAGGCTTTAATGATGAATTGTGCAGATGTTACACATGAAGACTAAAATATTAGGATTATCTTCTAACGCGCCCGGAGAGAAGTTAGCTAATCTCAAAAAAATTGCAAATATTTAATGACACTTAATGATAATTAAGTGTGGGATTGCCTTTATGTGGGAAAGTTGGACTTGTTAAAAAGGGAAGGAGAGAGAAAGGAGACATTGACAAGAAGGAGGAAAGAGATACATGCATGAAGATGAGGAAGATTGATGCATGGGATTTTCATGCAATCAAGCAGCGTGTATAACTTCTCTCGGTATCATATAAGAGAATTTTAGTTTTAAGTATTTTTATTGCTTTGTTCTATAGCCATGTCTAGCGGCCAAATTTTCATTATAGTTTGAGGATGTGTGGAACCCTGAATAATTTAATACTTTTTCATTAGTTGTGATGTTTTTTATTTATACTCGATTTCTTCGTTATTTGTATCTATGTGATGCATGTTTAATTAATTGATTAATTTGGATTAGCTACCTGCATCTATTGGTTATTTAATCTAACTAAATATCCGTTATAATCCGTAATTTTTATAATTGTGTAATTAAAGTAGCAAATAGGGCAGAACACTCTAGGGATAGCGAAGTCTAGATTCTATGATTCAGACGTTCCGCTTTCATAATCTAATTTGTCCTATTATTTTCATTCGTTAATGCATTCAATAAATTGATTCCCGAATACATGTTTTGTGGTTATTTATTTGAATAGATTAATTGGAGGTCGTACCTACTAATTAATTAAACTTAAGAAATAATTCGAACTAGTTTGATCGTA
The DNA here is from genome assembly GCA_947034835.1 of Ballota nigra. Lineage (NCBI taxonomy): Eukaryota > Viridiplantae > Streptophyta > Magnoliopsida > Lamiales > Lamiaceae > Ballota > Ballota nigra. The sequence continues at coordinate 29,757,211 of OX344730.1, forward strand.
CCACTGGTTTAGGGATAAGATTCGAGTAGAATTAAGGACCCACATATTTTTTATTGAGTTAATTAAATTATTTAGGGAAAAACCATCCGAGAACTAGACTTTTCATTTATTTGATTCTTATTAGTTTTCTTCTTGTTTAATATTTTTGCATATTGTTTCTAGTGATAACACCACAAAAAAAGACTCATTTAAAGAGGGAGTTAAAAAGGAATTTAAAGAGGGGAAAAGGCTTAAAAAAGGTTTTAGAGAGGGACAATCGACCTCCGGCAAAATGAACCTAGCTAACATGTCCCTCGCCTCGCCCCTAGTCAATTAACGAGGGTTGTGCCCTTATCTACATTATTATTATTGTAAATCCAGTAGATTTAATATACCAAATCCGGAAGATTTGATGTGGACATTACTTATGGGTCTAAAAACCTAAACAGGCTTTAGGGTTTTGATTAGGGTTTCTCTATTATAAATACATCCATGTACTCAATATTGTAAACACACATAAATATTAGTGACAACTCCTGGCTTGGTACGTCCCCGGACGTAGTCGTTAACGACGAACTGGGTAAACAAATTGGTGTCTCTACTTTGTGCTTATTATTTTACAACATATTATCAGCACGGGTCTCTACCCGCAGTTAATCGGTACGAATTTCGATTTGTTTTTCTCTAGCATGATAATTAATTATCTGTTTAATTGTGGTATCAATTTCTAGATGCTTATGTGCCATGAACGTATATGTCATTGTGCACTTAATTTATACATTTCATCTATATTCATAAATCTGCAATTATTCATATATTGGATCGAAAAAAATTCATGGTCGAGCGACAGCAGGCGCCACCGCCGCGTCGCCTCACACCATCGGTGCTCGACAGTAGGCGCCATCGCCACGCCGCCTCGCAATGGCCGAGCGACAGTAAATGCCGCGTCACCTCACAGCGGCTGAGCGACAGCCATACGCCGCGCACCGCCGAGCAACAGTGGCTACCTTGGTGTCACCTTACACCGGCCGAGCGCAGGTCTGGCTGCGCAACCACCTGAAATCACCGCGCTTCCTTATAGCTGCTGGCCATCGACGCCATCCCCAGCAGCGGCGGCCCATGGCTATCACCACCCGCCCACGGAGAGGCATTTTGGCGTGCGACCTGGACTGCTCCGCCGGCTGCTACCTCCAGCCGCGGCCATGCTGGCCCCCCACGCCCAAAACTGAGCCCTGCCCCCTACCTCTTTTGGGCTTGCAGCCCAACACTTGGGTCGAAAGAAAAAAATCTTTATTTGGGGCTTTTTAATTAATACACCCTGGAAATATTTTGATTGGACCATTAATTACTCTTGGGCCTATTATGAATTTTCTGCTATTTTTTTTTTTAAATTGGGCAATATTAATCAAATTATTTTGATTATTTTTTAAGGGTCTAAATAAATTATTCAATTTATGAGCCCTTAAATTAATTTATTAGGTCACTCCTTTTATGAAAAGAAAACAGTAATAATTTGTTGCATATTAATTAAGCCCAATTTTTTTTAGAATTAATTCTAAATTAGTTCTCAATAAATTATTATTTTTAATTTATGTGTTTAATTACTATATGCGCATGTTATTTATGATGAATTCTCATGCATGTATTATTAATTTTTAACATAGTCCTTATTATATAGTCCGCGTAAATTGTCTTGGTAGGCGGCGCCCAGTACTTGTCGAACCGTAAATTATATTTTGGGTAGACGGCACACAATTCTTGCTCCAATGTGCTTGAACATGATTAAATAGATCCTTATTTCTCCGTTGTCAATGAAAGGTCACAAAACTCACCATGTCACTTTAAATATTGTAGTGAGAATGTCTGATATTACCAAAATAGAATTCATTGAGCTTGCTCTTGATGGTAGTAATTACCTGACATGGGCTCTAGATGTTGAGATCCATCTAGACTCAACTGAGTTGAGTGGAGCTATTGTCGAAGGTTCGAAATCCTCTAATGCCCAGAAGGCAAAAGCGTTAATTTTTCTTAGGCACCACCTGAATTAGGACCTGAAAAATGAATACCTCACTGAAAAAGACCCTGGAGCGTTGTGAAAGTCCCTAAAGGACCATTTCCAACAACAAAATGATATACTCCTCCCTCAGGCACAATACGATTGGTTGAACCTCCATTTTCAAGACTTTAAGTCTATGACGGAGTACAATTAAGTCTTGCACCGTATTGTATCCCAGTTAAAACTATGCAAGCAAGTTATAACTGAGGCCGAGTTGATACAAAAACTCTATCAACGTTCCACGCTAGTAACCTTGTACTCCAACAGCAGTACAGGGCCAAAAATTACACTGTCCACTCTGAGCTAATTTCTGCACTTCTAGTAGCAGAAAAGCACAACCAACTCCTGATGAAGAATCACAATTCTAGACCGGTTGGCTCACATGCAGTGCCCGAAGCACATGCTATAGCTCAGGGAAATATGAGTGGTCGTAAGCATGGAAGGGGGAGAGGAAGTAAACGAACTCGGGGCAAAGACCGAGGTCGTAGTAAATCTGGTGGTCAAGAAACCTCGAACGATAATCAAGCTCAGAATCATGGAAAGGGTGTACCCAACATGAATTTCGCTCCACAAAAAACTGGCTCTCAAGATAAGATTGAGCAGTCCTACTACAAATGCGAATGCAAAGGCCATTGGTCTCGCACGTGTCGCACTCCCAAGCATTTGGTTGAGGCTTATCAAAAGCAGCAAAAGAACGATAAGGGGAAGACCCCTAAGGTTGAATCTCACCATGCCAGCCTGCCTGAAGCAGAATATGACCATGACAACGACGATCTCTTGGGCTTGGAGCTCAAAGACTATGGAGATAATGAGTGATACTTTATTTTTTATTAAGACGTTTTTATATGGATCCTATTTTTGGATACTTTATTATGACATTTATGATTTAGCTTTGATATGTTTACCTTAATATATGATATCCGTTATATTTTGTGGATATTGTTATTTTTATACATAGGGAGTGTAACTACAATAGTCAATGATAATATTATGATAGTGTTAGTGTCCTAGAGACAATCCTTTGTAAGGACATAATACTAAGATGATATTCAGCTTATGGTTTAATATTAAATGTATGGCTTTACACTTATCTGAATATAATGTTTGATTATTTGCATTATTCATATCTGTGTTCCCTTGAATCAATACTGTCATAAGTGAGTGAGAACTCAGATGACCGAAGTAGGATTCTCAATTAGCCCCGATCAAGGATCATCAAGAATGGGATATTGATGATGCAATGGAGATTGGTGTGCAATCTGCATTATGCTCTATGGAGAGAGTGTAGTAAGATCTCACTTACACGAGATACTAGGTATCTCATAATGGATGCACAAATACCTTAGAGGGTATTGGTATACCCATTCGAGAAACTGTTTGATTTGATTCCACATAATATGTCTACGGGTGTCTCGGTTAGTGGGAGCGATGTGATACTCCTCAGACTTGAGGTCAATACGCACGATATGTGCGGAGTGATGAACTTTGACCATGACTGACGCTTTCACCCTCCAAGGATAGATATGACATGGATTGGGTTCATTACGAAGTGCATGTGCGTGGGAGTTGAGCCAAGAATAGAATTCATTCCTCATTGTGGATTTAAGAGAGAATACTCGTCTTCTCATCATAATTGGATCTAAGACATCGGCCGATACAAGTCGACTTGGACTTTGTGGCCAAGTGCGACGCGAGCAATCAATTATTGATTTGAGATAATATGATTAAGTTATTTAAATAGACACTTCATCATGTTCAAGGCTTAATCAAGTATACGTGAATGAAAGGAAGATATCACAATAGCCTACAATATTACAGATAGTTGCAGATTTCCTCGCAACATACCTCGTATATTGAGAATGTCTGATTTATTATCTAGGGTTCAATTAAGACCGTTAGTTTGACTAATCGCTTGATATATGAGGGTCTATGGGTCACACAACAAGTAATGGCAGTTCGTCGATTATAGTTGGTTGATTAAGTATTATATTAGATATAATATTTAATTTATGAAGAATATAATAATAATTATAATTATTATTTAATTTAATTAAATTTGATTTAATTAAATATGAAATCCCAATAATAATATTTTGAATATTATTATACAAGAATAATAGATATGGTAAATATATTATTCGTAGGAACATATCTATGGAGATATAATCTGTAGAGATTATACTACGGGCTAGGCCCGATATCTTGCTTAGGAATTAAGCCAAGTTAATTCCTATAAATATGTGTCCCATGGGAATTCCAAAATACACAGAATACAAGAAATATAATTTCTCCATAACATCTCTTGTTCGAGTTTTTCTAGCAAGTTCGTCTCGAGATTCAACGATGGCACCCCGGTGCGGATCGGTGAATAGCTGTTGCGTGGATACCGTAGTTGAGGATTCCGCGTGTGAAGCGATGTAAGATTTATTGTTTTAGATATCTCGTATTTCAATAATGCAATTAACTATTCGTTGTTGGTGAACGATATTTCCGTTGCGCATGTTTACGTGTTTTATGTGCCTCTAAATTCCAACAGTGGTATCAGAGGTCAGGCTCTATTTATTAATTGCATAATTATTATCTTTGATTTATAATTTTTTTTTATAAATCATTTGGTACGGCCGAATTGAGAATTTGACTGCATCTATTTGGTGTGTTTGACAAGGCCCCTTTGCTGAGTATATACCCGTGAGGGGTACTATCCCTTTTGACCCGTTTTGGGTTTTGGGCGGTCTATTGAGAGAAGAAAAGGGTTTTCTAAGAAAACCCCTTTTTTGTTCTCTCCGTCGATTGACTGCTCGCCTCTGTTATCTACGTCCTTTGACCAATGGCGCCACCTCATCGCTCGTAACTGGCAGCGTGACCCTACCACTCACGATGGTGGTGGTGTCGTGGTGTGGTTGAGGCGGTGCTTCTCTATGGACCTTTGATTTGTGGCGGTTGTTCATGAATCCTGGGGATTCAATCGGACAAAGTTGAATCTGGAGTCAAACACGGCGAATCATTGTCGTCTGGTTCTCGCCTCTTTCGAATCGCGATTTGTCGTTGCGTGGTCATTACCATTTTTTATTTTTCATCTTGGACTGGATTTGAGATGGATTTATGAGTTCCTTTTTATGGCCAAGGTGTCGGCGCGCTTCTGTGGCGGTGGTGACTCGCTCCCGCACTCTGTTGACCACGGCGGCAGCGTCGCCCGCGCACTTCTGCAGCAGTAGTGACTCGCTCGTACACGACTTTGTTTACTATTTTAAGTTTGGGTCCTTTTTCGATCCATTCTATGCAGTTCTTTGAGTGTGTATTTCAGTATTGATTCATGTGAACTGATACTGAACCGTGATGTTGAACTGGTGATATTGGATATCCCGATTGGATGATGGTTCTTGGGCGATGATGATCGAGGGGCTGTTTTGGAAATTGGATTTAAAACAGGCCCTTCCGTGCAATTTTAGAAACTGCACATGAGCCCTCAGCAATAATTTAATAATCAAATTGATTTTAAGATTTATTAAAATTTATTTGACTATAAAGGTTGGACCTTTCTGATATTAAAGTTGGACTTTAAATTTGATATAATTAATTGGATTAATTAAATAAAAATGGATTAACTTATGAAAGCCTTTTTTAAATTTAGTTTTAAAATTCAATAAAATTAATCATTATTAATCCCACTTGAAAATTCTAGTTTTCATGTCCGTGTTTTAAATTATTTTGGGTAGGCGGCGCCCAAATAATTGTCGGACCGTGTTATATGATTGGGTAGACGGTGCCCAAATAAGTGTTAGTCCGTGTAAAAATATATTTGGGTAGACGACGCCCTATAATTGCTCAAATGTGATACAGATTAACATGTCGGATCTTGATTAAGCAATTAATACCCCGCCTTTAAAAATGATCCTCACTAAAATATGGTTTTTTTCATTAAATTGAAAGATGTCTTCCATTAAAATTAAGAGTAAACTGGAGATTTCGTTCCAATGAGTATTTAAGGCCCTAGTCTTTTGCTCGGATCTACATCTAATGGGACTCTTATAGGGACATGTTTGTTGCCGCTTAATGGTTGTAAACCAACTTAATTCTATTTCACCAGCCCTAGCAGGGAAACGAGAGTTAGGTGACATCCGATTGAACTAGGTTCGATCAACTAGGAATTGCGTGAGGCAATTGGTTTAGAGACCTACCAGTTCTACTATTGCAATGTTCATCCCTAGCAGTCATTGTAATAGTAGGAATATGGATCCTAGTCCATTACAATTTATATTGGATATAAATTCGTACTCTTCCGATGAGGTCGTTGAGTATGTGAAAATAATGGAGACAAAATAAATAAAAGACTATGTTTATTTTGATTGATGAATATTGATCATAGGAATTATGTGTTTTAATTCTCGTTTAAATTTTATTTCCTAGGATTGTTGAAATGAATAACTAATCGTTGAGAAGTGTTTTGGAAATAAATAAATTGGCTGGGCCAAATTTTCTGGACTGGCACCAAAACATGCATTTGGTGCTTAAGCAAGAAAAAATTGAGTACGTGTTGGACACGCCAATCCTTGATACCTCTGAGGCTGGTTCTGAGGAAGCCGAAGTGTTTGATGCCGAAGCTCAAAAGAAGCATCAAGATGATGCTTCCCAGGCTCAGTGTGTTATGTTGCTCGACATTACTCCCGAGTTGCAAAGGCAACACGAGAGGATACTTCCCTACGAGATGCTTAGACATCTAAAGGATCTCTTTGATTCTGAGTCTCGTTCTGAGATTTATGACGTGATGGGGGATCTGTTTAGATGTCGGCTATCTGAAGGAGGGAAGGTCTCCCCTCATATTTTGAAGATGATAGGGCTAATCGAGAAACTTGGTCGTTTGGGCATTGAGCTACAGACCAATGTTGTTGTTTATGCCATTCTTCAGTTGGTACCCGATTCATACTCGAGTTTCATAGTAAACTTCAATATGAATAAGACGGTTTTGACCATGTCTGAGCTTCATAATATGCTCAAGACTTTTGAGTCTTCCACTGCTAAGGAAAAATCCGTGCTTATGGTGGGCACTTCTACTTCATCTGCCTCGAAAGGCAAGAAGAAGCGAAGGATCAAGGCTAAGAAAGGTTCTAAGCCTAATTTCCTCAAGCCGAAAGGTGGGATTCAAAAGAAGGAGCAGTGGATAAGGATGTATGCCTCCACTGCAAGCAGAAGGGGCATTGGAAGAAGGACTGCAAGGTTCTAGCAACTGAAAAGAAGGCACAATGTGCCTCAGCCACTAGAACATGCATGTTTGTTATTGAAATAAACATGTCCACATATGATTCTAACTGTTGGGTATTGGATACCTGTTGTGGCTCACACATTTGTACAAATGTGCAGGGGCTCAAAGACAACAGAGCAGTTAGACCGGGTGAAGTCGACCTTCACGTGGGGAATGGAGCAAGAGTTGCTGATGAATGTGTTGGGACTTATATTTTAGACTTACCTTCTGGTTTTAGACTTGAATTGAATAATTGTTATTTCGATCCGTCTAATTATTTCCGTTCCTATGTTAGACATTGAGGGATTTCCCTCCGTTTTGTAAATAATACTTGTTATTTTTCGCTTAATGGTGATGTTTATGGAAATGCTCCTCTTGTGAATGGTTTATACTTGTCACATTGTGGATATAATGTTCTTAATATACAAAATAAAAGACTCAAGCTTAATAATCATGAAAACCCGACTTACTTGTGACATTGTAGACTTGGTCATGCAAACGAGAAAAGAATCGCAAGGTTAAAAAAGTTGGACTACTTAACCTCATTTGACTTAGAGTCTTATGGTAATTGCGAATCTTGTCTAATGGGCAAGATGGACAAAAAACCCTTTTTCGAGAAAGGGGTGCGTGCCAAAGAAGTTCTAGAGTTAATCCACAACGATGTTTGTGGACCATTGCCCACTCTAGCTAGGGGTCAATTCGGCTACTTCATCACCTTTACCGACGATTACTCAAGATACGTATACGTGTATCTCATGAAACACAAATTTGAATCGTTTGAGAAATGTAAGGAGTACAAGGCCGAGGTAGAGAAATGTCTTGGTAAGAGTATCAAGACTCTTCGATCAGATCGAGGAGGTGAGTACCTTAGCCATGAATTCATGGATTACTTGAAGCTTCATGGGATCCAATCACAATGGACTCCTCCCGGAACCCCTCAGATGAACGGTGTGTCTGAAAGGAGAAATCGAACCCTATTGGACATGGTCTGGTCTATGATTAGTTTTGCCTCCCTTCCAACATTCTTATGGGGACACGCATTGCAAACCTCAGTCTACATTCTGAATAGGATTCCGTCCAAATCAGTTGTGCAAACTCCATACGATCTGTGGTATGGCAAGAAGTCATCCTTTCTACATATTAGAACGTGGGGTTGCCCCGCAATTGTGAAAAAAATGCAAACTGATAAGTTGGAATCTAAAGGTGAAAAAGGTTATTTTGTGGGATATCCTGAGACTAGAGGATATTATTTCTATCTACCGGAGAAATAAACAGTGATTGTTTCTAGGCAGACAAGGTTCTTAGAAGACGAGTGTTGGTCCCACTAGTCAGTACTTGAGAATATGCAGAAGTTAGATAGATAAACTTTTGTAAAAACCTTTTTAAAGAACACAAACAAGATAAGAAATAATTAAGAAAGCAATAAATAAGACGAGATATATAGTGGTTCGGATGTAAAAATCCTATGTCCACTCTCCTTTTTGCAAGGGGCCTTACTAACCAACCAACTTACTCACAACCATTGGAATTGACAAGTACCAGCACCTTGTTACACACTTTAGATCTGACTTCGATCTAAAGTACAATCCACTCCAACCTTATCTATCAAGATGAACATGTTGAGTATTGATTCCAACTATGAACTCTTTAATGAGTAGATGAGTAATAAGATCCTAAGAGTGCTAGATTGCTTGAGTATAGTAAAAGCTTGAGAGTATTCTCCGTGCGCGTAACTAGAGCTTTTCTTCATACTGGCACTCTTGTATTTATAGAGGTGATTAGGGTTTAGCCGTTGGAGAGCTAATCTAATCAGATCTCTATTTATGGAAGCTTCAATCAATCAATTCTCTAATTGATTGATTTGGTTGGTGAGATCCTTGGATTGATTTCTTCAATAACTTTCCAATTTGATTATGTTGACTTCATTCAAAACACTAACGGTCAAATGCTTCCCTTGCACAACTCTGATTCTTCCAGAGTAGGCTGAACCAGACACCAGATGACCCAGAGGTCCTCTGGTCTAGAGTCGGTTAAGAAACAGTTTTCCCTTAGAATCTGGAGATGATTCTAAGCTACTTTTGTTTCACCAGACTCGTCTAGTCTGGGGAAAGGTCTTCTGCCTCTGATATGATCTTCTCTGATGAAGTCTTCTGGTGACTCTTCTGGTGAAGTCTTCTGGTCTGGCAGTTCCCCCTAGACTAAGTCCTAATCTAGTTCCTCATCTGGCTAACAGGTCCAGATGGTCCTATTACATCTTCTGTTTTGTTTTCTAACTCATCAAAACTAACAATATTTTTCCTAACAATTTCCCCCTTTTTGATGAAGTTAAAACAACACCAGAACTGATCAAAAGATAAGCATGAAAAACACAGTAAGACAAGATCTTAAAATAGATCTTATCATGCAAACAATGAGACAACAAGAAGTTTTCTTTCAAACAGAAGTGATAGAAATTTTCATTAAAGTAACAGAAGAGATTACAAATTACAAGGCAAGGTTCCTATTCTAAGCATATCTCCTATCATCCTTTAGCACGAGGAACCAATCCAGAAAGCGATCTTAAACTGCTCTAAGCTCTGCAGAACTGGATGGGGTGCAGTCCTTGAGTACCTTGGTCTTGAACAGCTTCTTGAGTTCCCCTCAATCAATCTGGTCTCCGTTCATTGGAGTGTTGAGATAGTGAAATTCAGGTGCAGTCACTTCCAGATTGAATTGGATGGTGGAATCCATCAGTTGCTTGTAAAGATCAGAGTCGTAGAACTTCATCCAGGTGTGGAATGTCCTGTTAATTAACTTTCGTCTTCTAGAGGAGGCCTGTGGATGTAGTGTTGGATGAACCAGAGAGTCTTCGCATCCTTCCACTGGTTAATCAACGGAACAGACATATCAAAAGATCCTTCTGTCCTGAGAGGTAGGACATCCATCACTTCAATGGGCTTCTTTTTCTTCTGGCTTGAACTTCCACTTGCACTAGGAAGAGGGAGACCAGCTTCTCTTGCCTTCTTGTTCTGCCTTCGAACATATCTCAGTCTCTGCTCTTCATCGATATTCTTCCTTATCCTAGCAGCTTTCTCTTCTTCAGTTTCTTCTCTGAATCTCTTCTCTGCTTCTTCTACCACTTCTTCTAAGAAGGTCTTCTTCACCCTTCTTAACTTCTTCCTAGCAGGACCAGGAACAGTCACTGGATCTAGTTCAGAATCCAGGTTCTCCTCATCTGCAATAAGTTGCCTGGCCACTGATATTGATTTGAGCTCATCCTTTTTCTTCTTCTAGAGCTCAGCTAGAGCAAGAGTACTCTCCAACAGGTCCAGACAACCAGAATGGTTGAACAACGTATCATTAGTACTCTTTGCCAGATCAGTTCTGGCCTTCTCTTCCCCCTTTTTAACTTCATCAAGGAGGGGCTCTACAACTTGCCTAATCAGAGCAGGCAGTTCAGTGTTAGAAGAAGAGTGAAGGTCTCTGAGTTTCTTAGCTTCTTCAATATAAGCCTGAGCCTCAGCCACCAGGCGTTCCTGCCTTTGCATCATCTTCTGTAGGGAGTCCTTCATCCTAGTAGTCTCCAACATTTGAGAGGTTATCTCTACTTTGAGAACTGAGACTGGGAGAAACTGGTCCAGAACATGCTCTTGAAGTTGTCTCTGGCTGTCAATGATATCCAACTTAAGGAAGAGACCATTTTCTTTGAAAGAGGCCTTAGCAGAGGCAAAAGTGGTCTTGATCTGCTTCAGAAAACACTTTCTCTCCTGCCTTATCTGGTGCTCTATCATTGCTGGCCCAGATATTGCATGGTCTTGCAAAATCTGTCAATCTTCTGGATTTGTTCATTGAAGAACAGTTTCATATTCTTCAGCATAGTAGGAGAGACATCAAAGTCTTCCTCATCTGAGTACAACTCTGGAGGAAAGGAGAAGTGAGGGCCAAAGGTGTAGGAGAGGCCCTCTGGGGAGATCATCACTCCCCGTTGGATTAGCAGTATTCTGACAACCACCTTAGCAGAGGCTGGAGATTTGAGCTCTGCAGAATTCTGCACATTCAGCTTCTTCTTGACTTGAATCTCCCACTGAGCAAAACCAGAGGTGCTCATCTCATCCAACAAGAGCACCATATCCTCAACATCTTCTAGTCTGGCCTTGCTCCAGACTTTCCCGTCAGTCAGGTCTACCAAGAGGGGTAAGTGCTCCAACAGAATTGGGAATTGCTCTCTTAGCCAGAGCTGGGCACTTACACTCATGCTCTGTCAGATGGGGCCCATATCTGAGTCATTGGATGTGAAGGGAGTGGGCATCCGAGCGGGGGAGGATGAGGCTAAGTTAGGAGGCTCCAGTGAAGCATCTTCATCTTCACTATCATCGCTAATTGAGCTTGTGGGAGAGGGAGGAGAACCAGAAAACCCCAAGGCCATAGAAGAGGGGGGATTCTGGTCAGGTTGAGTGGGGGGGGATAGGAGTTTGGGCTTGTAAGGTAGAGGGGTAAGTTTGAGTAGAGGAAGAAGGTTGTTCTGTACCAGAAGAGATAATGGGCACCTCTTGTACAGAGGCTGTTTGAGGGGGTGAAGGGTTAGAAGGTAAAGGTGTGTGAGTTTGAGTGGGGATGTTGTTTGAGTGGGAATGGAAGTGTTTGGTTGAGGAGGACTCTATTCTGGTACAGATGATTGTGCACCAGAATCAGATGGTTGGGCTGAAGGTTCTAGGGGGGAAGGGAAGGTGAGATAAGATTAACATGAGGAGGAGAAGAGGGGTTTACCTCGGCTGAGTCAACATCAGCCGGAATCTCAACAAGAGCAGAAACTGCTGCCTCTAACTCTGGAGCTGCAGCAACAGACGAGGTCACGTCCATCTCCAGCTCAGGTTGACCTGCCTCCTCAAGGGCCTGATCCAGAGACGTGTCTAAAGATGAGCTAGACACTGTATCCTGTAAGATGGCTCTCCTAGCCCTTGGTTTCTTCTTGAGAGGAGCCTCCTCCTCAGGTTCAGAAACTTCTTCATCAGTAGGCTCATCAAGAAGAAGTGACTTCTCTTTCTTCTTCTGCTTCTTCATCTTCTTCGCAGAAGGCTTGCTAACACCTTCATCCTCTTGCCTGGTCCTCTTCCTCGCATGACTAGCTTTCTTAGCCTTAGGTGAAGACACCTGCCTTTCTTCACCACTTTTCTGCTTCTTTAAAGCAGATGAAATAGGGATCTGGTCATCTTCTGATGAACCAGAAATCACAACATTTGATGAAGCAGGGGCATCTGACTTCTTCTTCCCTGTTCTCTTGCCCTTGGGAGGAGAAGGAATAGTCTGGATCGGCTGAGCAGGGATGGCACCTTCTCCATCCGAGTCTGGATGCCCATACAGAGGTCCATCCTTGTTAAAAAGGATCTTGGACTTGTAAAACTTCTTGCATCCACTGGCCTTCCATACCTTATCTAGTAGCAGATGATCCAGAATAAGGGTGAGTTTCGTCCCTAAGGACACCTTAGCATTAAAATAAAACATCATCTCTCTAGGCTTATGTGGGCACGCCTCCTTCTAGATCTTTGCCTTGTTCTTCCTCATCACATTCCAGAAGAACTATGTCCAGTCACACTCCACTCCGTCATAAATCGCCCTCATCACGCACAATCTCCCAGTGAAAATCGCATCTGTACTATGATTTTCACACATCAGGATCTTCACAACTATATCAAAGAGTACCTTGTACTTCTGCCTCAAGTGCTTATCAAGAAATCCCTTAGTCAAGTTCTTGCAAGAGAACCTTGCAAAGATCTTGAAAGACTAAATCGCCTCACTCTCCTTGTACTTCAAAGGGTCCACTTCAGCCATAGGAACATTACCAAAAAGCTTGCTGAAATCCCTCTTCGAAAGAACCACCGTCTCGTCGTCAATCTTCAAAGCAATCTCATCATCATAAATCTTCATCTGCACCAGGAATTGGCCAACATAATGATTCAAGGTGCGAGAGTCCTTTGGAATCGCAGAGATAAGATCTTCAACGCCAGATCTGCTAAGAAGATGCAGGATCTCTAACGCAGCAGAGTTGCGAGTGGAATAGAAGTCCACGACCATCTCTGTCTTTAACTTTTGATAGGCATAAGCAGGGTTGAAGTTGCATTTGGATGCCATTTCTGTAAGAGGGAAAGAGAGAGGAAAGCTTTTGCAGAGAGAGGTTAGAGTTTGAGAATATTTGAAAATGTGAAGAGGCGAAAAATTTCAGTTTATAAAAGAAATGTACGCGTGGATTTGAAATTAATTGAAATGTGTACGCGTGGAATTAACATTAAATTAAGGGGACAAGATCAATTTGTCAATTGATTGACATATTACACTTTAATTAAATCTGACGGCCAAGATCAATTTAGGCAAGATACAGATTTAATTGTGTGCATGGCGCAGTCATTGGGACTGGGTTCTAGGGGTTTTGTGGCAGTCAAGAGAAAAAGTGAAATGATTGCCTAGGCCAACGACCCTAGTTTTAAATACACTCTGAATATGAAACGTCTTGGGTGTATTTAGTAATTTGAAAAGTGTATCCCAATGATCAGGCACAGAAGAGTAAAAACTTACCTGCCATCTGGTATTGTAGCCAGATGATACCACAAGTGCTCTGATGTTACATCTCATCTGGTGAAGCTTGTCTGTTATCTGGTATGGACCCAAGGCATGATTTAGGTTATCTGGTACATGGCTCATCTGGAGATGGAACTTCTCTGGTATATCTTATCTGCAAAAATGTTAGTGATAAGGATAAATAATAAAAAAGCATTATTGAAATCAAAGGATACTCTTTTGATGTTCCCCCTAAACAAAATCTGTCTCTGGATCCAATAATCCTAACTCAAAGGCTTAGTGAGAATATCTGCTCTCTGCTTCTCTGTTGCAATCTTTTCCATCCTTATATCCCCTTTCTCAACATGGTCTCTGATGAAATGGTGTCTTATATCAACATGCTTGCATCTGGTGTGAAGAACCGGATTCTGGGTAATGGCTATTGCACTGTTGCTATCACAAAATATTAAAATATCCTTAGTTCTAATCTGGTAGTCCCTAAGTTGCTGACTAATCCAGAGTAGTTGTGAACAACAGCTACCTGCGGCCATGTACTCTACTTCTGTAGTTGACGTAGCAACTGAAGTCTGCTTCTTAGAAAACCAAGATACTAATTTATTGCATGTACCACTAGTAGACTTCCTATCAATTCTGCATCCACCATAATCCAAATCTGAATATCCACTTAACTCAAAGTTATCATCTGCAGGATACCATAACCCCAAATTAACTGTTCCCTTAAGATATTTCAAAATCTTCCTAGTTGCTTCCAGGTGACTCCTCTTAGGATTAGCTTGAAATCTGGCACACACACCTACAACAAAGGTAATATCTAGTCTGCTTGCAGTCAGGTACAGAAGAGAACCAATAAGTGCCCTGTACTGAGTCTGGTCCACACTCTCTCCAGACTCATCTGGATCCATGTTAAAATTTGTCATCATAGGAATCTTGGCAACTTTGCTGGATTCTATTCCAAATTTTTCTAACATGTTTATGATGTACTTTGCTTGATTGATGAAGATTCCCTTCTCTGTCTGATTCACCTGCAAACCTAAGAAATAATTCATCTCAGTGATCTCACCCATCATAGACATTTCAAACTGGCTCTGCATGAGATTCCCAAACTTCTCACACAGCTTCTTGTTAGGGGATCCAAATATAATGTCATCAACATATATTTGGACCAGAAGGGTGTCATTTCCTTCTTCTTTCCTAAACAAGGTCCTACCAATCTTACCTTTAGTAAAACCATTGTCCAGAAGAAATTGAGAAAGAGTGGCATACCATGCTCTAGGTGTCTGCTTAAGCCCATAGAGAGCCTTCTTAAGATTATACACCTTGTCACCTTGTTCAAAACCAAGAGGTTGTTCCACATACACTTCCTCAATGAGAATCCCATTAAGAAATGCAGATTTCACATCCATCTGGTATACTTTGAACTTCATGTGAGCAGCATATGCTAAAAACAATCTAATGGCTTCTAGTCTGGCAACAGGAGCAAATGTCTCATCATAGTCTATTCCTTCAGACTGAGAATAACCTTGTGCCACTATCCTTGCCTTGTTTCTAGTAATGACATCATTCTCATCTTTCTTATTTTTGAAAACCCATTTAGTGTCTATCACATTTTGATGTCTTGGTCTGTCTACCAACTCCCAAACATCCTATCTGGTGAATTGATTCAACTCCTCCTGCATAGCAACAATCCAATTTGAATCTTTCAGTGCTTCATCGATGTTCTTGGGCTCAATCAAGGACATATAGCAACTTAATAAAGCAGTTAAGTTAAGAGTTCTCCTAGTCTAGACACCCTTAGTTGGATCTCCTATAATCAACTATGTGGGGTGATCAACCAGGTTTTTCCTTCCCTTGGACTTGCCTGATTGACCATCTAATGCAGTACCTTGGTGATTATCACCAACTGCAGGAGAGCTTCCCCCTACAGGAGTTCCAACCTCTTCAGGTTCTGCTCCTTGTAGAGGCTTCTGCTCCAGAGAACCAAAAGATGGGTCACCATCTGAATCTGAATCTGACTCTGAATCAATAACAGGTGGCTTGACTTTGATGACTTTGGAAGTAGCCTGATCCTGTGTCTCTTCTGGAGACAGATTCCTTAAGTCCACCTTGCACTCAAGAGTAGATTCATAAAAAACAACATGAGGTGTTTCTTCCATACAAAGAGAGTTCCTATTAAAGACTCTGTATGCCTTACTGGTGCTGGAATATCCTAAGAATATTCCATCTGCCACTTTAGCATCAAAAGTCTTTAATTTGGACTTCACACTGTCATGGATGAAACACTTGCATAAAAAAACATGAAAGAATGAAATAGATGGGGTTTTACCTTTCCATACCTCATATGGTGTCTTACCATGTCTCTGGGTAATGAGGCATCTGTTCTGGGTGAAACAAGCTGTGTTGATGGCTTCTACCCAAAATCTCTGAGGTGTGTTGTATTCTGCTAGAAGAGTTCTGGCAGCTTTCTTAAGAGTTTTGTTCCTCCTTTCTGCTACTCCATTCTGTTAGGGTGTTCTGGCAGCAGATGTCTCATAAAATATTCCCTTGTCCTTACAGTACTCTGCAATGTGTGAATTCAAAAACTTTGTCCCTTTATCACTTCTGATCCTTACTATACTTTGGTTCTGCTCATTCTGAATCTGCTTGAAGAATTCTGGAAGCTTAGTGATAGTTTCATTTTTCTTAAACAAGAACAGTACACAAGTGTATCTTGAAAAGTCATCTACTATCAACAAGATATATTTTCTCCCACTGAAACTAAGAGGTGAAACAGGTCCATGTGAAGTAGTTGAAGTACTCTGGTTGTGGTCGTGCTCTGGACATCCTTGAAGGAAGTCTTGGGTTGTTTACCCTTCTGGCAAGAACCACAAACTTGATCCTTCTTGTACACTTCATTTGGAAGACCTCGAACTAGACCCTTTCTGGCAATTTTGTTGAGTGCTTTGAAATTCAGGTGACTCAACCTCTTGTGCCAAAGCCAACTGTTCTCTGCAGATCCTTTTGCAACCAGACAAGTGTTTCTTGGACAGCTATTGAAATCTGCAAGATAAATGTTACCTTTTCTCAAGCCAACAAGTAAAATATCATCATAATTAGAGGAAAATACAGTGCAAGAATCACTAGAGAATTTCACTGAGTATCCCTTGTCATAAAATTGGGATATAGAAAGTAGATTATGCTTGAGTCCTTCCACATAGTAGACTTCATCTACAGATACGTCATTAATGATCAACTTTCCAACTCCTCTGGTGACTCCAAAGTTGTTGTCACCAAACATTACTCTTGGCCCATTCAATGGCTTGAAATCCTGGAGATGATCTTTCACAAATGTCATGTGCTTAGAGCATCCACTATCAATGTACCAAACATCATTGCTTGAAAATCCTTTCTCCAATGGGCTATTGTCCTCCTGTAAAGAGATTAATTAGGTCCCCTACTAGTGTTGGGTCCTGATTAGTTAGTTACAGTTTTTGTAGGAATCCAAAGATAAAGATCATCCCTTGCTGGATGAGGAGATCTTATTTTTCTTCCAAATCTATCTACCAGCACATGTCCTCTGACAATGACACCTACCTTTTCTAAACACAGGTCGGTGTATCTCACTTCAAATCTGGCCTTAGGAATGGCCTGCCTTAAAGACATGGTCTTAAAGTTCTGGTTATAAGGGTACATCCTAGAAGAACCATCTCTGGTGTCATAACTACCCAGATCAGTTGGTTTTCTATAGATGGGCCTGGAAGACCTCCTCTGGTTCTGATGAAAGTTGGATCTTCTCTGATGATGATACTCCTTATGAGTGTTTCTGTTCTGGAATCTTCTTTGAGCAAAATTCTTTTAAGATCTCTGGTTCTGATTGAGGTTCTCTGGTTCAGTATATCTCCTCTGATATCCCCTATTCTGATTAAAGTTCCTCTTGTTAGAGTATCTCCTCTGAGGTCCCCTAATTTTCTTAGGTTCCACTCTTTGAGGATTCCTCTGAGGTCCCTTAATCTGTCTAGGAAACTGAACAGAACCATCAATCTTCATAGGTTCTCCTATTTGACGTTTATACTCTAAGATATCCTCTTCCAGTTCAGTTAACTCATTTGGAATGTCATCTATATAGTCAGCAGAGCAGTCCTTGTTCCAACTACGATTGTGAACTACTATATAACCATTCCCATTAGGATCCTTTTCATCCCAGATTTCTACCACTTCACCAGATCTTTCAGACAACTTTTCAGACCACGCTTATCACTTATGCGTTGAGAAGATCATGTTATAATAGATACAACAGTTGAAGCTTCTCTGGGCTTATGTGCTTCCTTAGTAGGTTGTTCAATTTGCTTTCCCTTGATAAGAGATTGGTATTTGGCTCTAAGTTCATTGAACTCATCTTCCTTAGAGTCTATTTCTCTTATAAGTTGATCTACCAGAGTATCTCTTTCTGTGATCTTATCCTGAAGTTCAGAGACTTCTTTGGAATGATCACTCATGAGTTCTCTGGTGGATTTCTTCTCATGAGATAAAGATTGAACTTCTGCTCTGAGCCTACCATTCTCCTTCTCAAGTTTCTGGCATAATTGAACACAGTTATGGAGATCTGATAGTATTTGCTGCATATCAGACTCTATGGAAGTACCAGATGAGTGAGAGGATTCAGTATATTTGGAATTAGATAAACACAAGGTAGATTCTTGTACCTCAGCGATGTCTGCCATGAGACATACATCATCATCAGATCCAAAGTCAGAAGAAGAACTAGAACTAGTATTCTCCTCCTCTGCTTCTGCCAGCAATGCTCTCTTGTCTGCATATCTTCTGTCTCTCTTGAGTCTTTTCTCTTCTCTTTCTCTAGGAGTAAGTTGAGGACAATCATAGTTGTAGTGACCTGGCTTGTTGCAACTGTAACAAGTGTTGTCTCCTCTGGGACTGGGACTTAGATCTCTTCTCCTGGGGTTGTACTCTGGTCTGGCTGGACTACTCTCTCTCCTCTGGTAGTCTGATCTGCCAGAGCTGCCATCACTCCTCTTCTTTGGTGACTTGAATCTGGTCTCCCTTGAGTCTCCAGATGACTTCTCTTTGTCTGCAGATTTGAAGGAACTCTTCCTGTTTCTGTCTCTGGTTGATTCCTTCCAATGTCTTTTATACCTGCCATACTTGGAGCTCATTTTGTCAATTTTTCTAGTTAAGAGTGCTACCTACTCCTTGAGGCTCATGTCATCTGCAGAAGACTTCTTCATTTTTTCTTCAGTTATGATGGTTGAGGAGAAAACAACTCCTTTCTGACCAGAAGAAGATAACTCATCCGATTGATCTTCTTTTTGTAGGTCATACTCATAGGCTTTCAAATCAGATAGTAGAAGATGATGGTCAAGAGTGTTGAGATCCTTGTTATCCTTGATAACTGTGACTTTGATCCTCCACCTGCTTGTTAGTGATCTTAAAATTTTGCTATTAATTTCTTTCTCAGAGTAATTTTTACCTAAGGCACTAGCATTGTTGAGAAGATTTGTGAGACGCATGTCCAGCTAGTCAATAGTCTCATCTGGCTTCATCTTGAATGTGTCAAATGAGTGTTGAACAGCCTGAAGCTTGTTGTCTTTGATCTTATCTGTTCCCTCGCAGAGCAGAGCCAATTTGTCCCATATCTCCTTGGCGGTACCACATGTTCTTACCTTCTCGATCACTTCTTTGGTGAGGGTGTTGATAATCTCAGTTCTGGCTACCTGGTCCAGGTTGTATAGCTTTCTCTCATTATTGTTCAACTTATCTCTCTTCTTGAGGATTCTCTGCTTGGGTACTCTACCATCAGGTCTTTCCTCTGCAGTAACACTTGTCTCTTCTCTGGACTCTGATCTGCCATCATCAATAGGAGTCCAGTAAAATTGAATGGGGCCACTCTCAACCACATCAAGCATACGGTGATGGATAGCTCCAGGATGATTACTCATCATGAAAATCCAGTGGCTATAGTCATCAAAAGAGAATTCAGGTAATTTATGGCTCTTGTAAGCAGATTTAAAAGACATTTTGGAAAAGATAAAAGATTTTCAAAGCAATGGATCTGCCCAGTGACCACCAAAAGCTTTTCAAAGCAGTGGTCTAGGACACACTGCTTTGATACTACTTGTTGGTCCCACTAGTCAGCACTTGAGAATATGCGGAAGCTAGATAGATAAACTTTTGTAAAAACCTTTTTAAAGAACACAAAAAAGACAAGAAATAATTAAGAAAGCAATAAATTGTTGGAGTTATACGGGAAAGTATGCTTTTACTTTGTATAACTCATGTATTAAACACTTGTTTATGAGAATAATTCTTTTATCACATTTGCTTTAGATATGATTGAATGTTGAATATTTATTGCAACCAGTTCATTATATATAGTACTTGTTACATTGTAGTTAATGTGGTGATACCCGATCACAGAAGATCACATTAACGGTTTTCTTGTAACTAAACGTACAAATTCACGACCCAGGTGGAATTGAACAATCCGCCGTGAAAGGTCGATGTGTATATCTCAGATTAGCTTGTCTAGACCAAGAGATTGCACTAGCACATTTAGTATGTGTTGAAGAGGACCTACAGCGAGGATAAATTCTTATGTTCTGAAATGTGAAGAATTAGACCTCAGTGGTTATTAATTTCTTAATCTCCGTCACTTAAATAGGACCGTGTGTGCTTAATGGTTACTGCTTTGATTCATGTTGGGTAAGAATCATCGTGACTTCAAACCTTGTGCTTTGGGCAGTAATATTAATAAAACGACGGTTGCTAAGATTTAATACGGAGAAACGCGTGCGAGTACAGCTCGTGTGATTAGTCCTCTTGGTGGGCTCAGAAGTTTTATCGTACCAAATCTTGCAAGTGAAGAATTAGTTTCTTCGGTACGGATAATAATGTTGAGTTGTCTTTACTCCAAGGTGAAATATATTAATTAATTTAGAGCTATTCAGAAGCTTAATTAATTAATGGACTTGATAATCTTAAACGCAAGAAATAATAACCGGGAGCCCATATTATCGTAATATGGATTAAGATGGATAGTGCAATATTAATTTATTAGTGGTAATAATTAATATTAATGGATTGAATTATATTGGGCTCAATATTGAAATTCAGAAGTCCATTAGGAGGTCCAATCTTAATTCTCCTTAAAGGCCCCTCAAGTAGCCCATTAAGTAGTCCAATAATGATAAGGTGATTAAAAGAAAAGAAAATATAATGCTAATTTTTCAAGTGTAATTTTTGAAAACTACTTATTTGGAGTAAGAAAAGATCTTGTTGATTTTCTTGAAAAGATGTTATGGAAGATAAGTATTCTTGGAATACAAGATTATCTCATATATTCAAGAAGATCCAAATCTTGGATTCTTATTCAATAAAATTTGAAAATTACAAGTCAAATAAGGTGTGTGAGATTTTTGTGGAATATTTTATTATGGAGAAAAGAATATATGAGATATATTCAAGATTTTTTAGAGACTAAGAAAAGATTTTCTCCAGGCCCATAAAATACATAAAAATTTCGGTCACTTCATTATAAATAGGGGGTGATTATTTCATCCCCAAGCACATAATTTCATGTGTTGGAAAAATCAAGAGCATATATATTTTTCTTTTTCCTTAGTTATTTAAATTACTTGAAAGCATCTCCCACCGGTGATCAAGTAAGGCGAAAGAGAAATACTTGAGAAGGCTTTTGGTTGATAAAACATGATCGTGATTGTCCCGTTTATTCAAAGACCAATTCTACAAGAGGTACGTAAGTCACATAAATTCTTGTTTATTCCGCCATATATTTTATGTGAATTAATTCAACATGCATGATGATAAATTTGTTGTTGGAATTATTATTTGAATTAATTAGGATTAATTCATGCTAGTAATAATTAAATTTAAATTCATATTTAAATTTCATCCCGAATAGATTCCGGGCACCCCTATTTTCCCAACATAAATAAGATGAGATATATAGTGGTTTGGATGTTAAAATCCTACGTCCACTCTCCCTTTTGTAAGGGGCCTTACTAACCAACCAACTTACTCACAACCACTGGAATTGACAAGTACCAGCACCTTGTTACACACTTTAGATCTGACTTCGATCTAAAGTACAATCCACTCCAACCTTATCTATCAAGATGAACAGGTTGAGTATTGATTCCAACTATGAACTCCTTAATGAGTAATAAGATCCTAAGAGTGCTAGATTGCTTGAGTATAGTAAAAGCTTGAGAGTATTCTTCGTGCGCGTAACTAGAGCTTTTCTTCATACTGGCAATCTTGTATTTATAGAGGTGATTAGGGTTTAGCCATTGGAGAGCTAATCTAATAAGATCTCTATTTATGAAAGCTTCAATCAATCAATTCCCTAATTGATTGATTTGGTTGGTGAAATCCTTAGATTGATTTCTTCAATAACTTTCCAATCTGATTATGTTGACTTCATTCAAAACACCAACGGTCAAATGCTTCCCTTACACAGCTCTGATTCTTCCAGAGTAGGCTGAACCAGACACCAGATGACCCAGAGGTCCTCTGGTCCAGAGTTGGTTAAGAAACAGTTTTTCCCTTAGAATCTGGAGATGATTCTAAGCTACTTTTGTTTCACTAGACTCGTCTGGTCTGGACTCGTCTTCTGCCTCTGATCTGATCTTCTCTAGTGAAGTCTTCTGGTGGAGTTCTCTGGTGAAGTCTTCTGGTGACTCTTCTGGTGAAGTCTTCTGGTCTGACAGTTCCCCCTAGACTAAGTCCTAATCTAGTTCCTCATTTGGCTAACAGGTCCAGATGGTCCTATTACATCTTCTGGTTTGTTTTCTAACTCATCAAAACTAACAACATTTTTCCTAACAACGAGTATGTATTTAAGGAACAAAACCGTAAGAAGAAAGAACTTGAAGAAATTCAAGAACCATGAATTAACATAGAGACTGATGATTTGTCAAAGCAACATGACAAAGAATCGGTGGGAGTATTCAGCGACTTTCATGGTGGAAGTTTATCACTAGGTGATCCTCTTTCAACCAGTGGGAGCGTAATTGGAGTTGCGTTGCCCTCACAACAACCTCCAATCCGACTGTGATGATTACAAGTCGCAGTCAGGATATGTCTTCACTCTCAATGGAGGTGCGGTGTGTTGGAATAGTTCCAAACAAGTGACAACCGCGGATTCAACAACTGAGGCTGCGGCAGAAGCTGCCAAAGAAGCTGTCTGGATAAAATAGTTCTTAACTGAACTAGGGGTAGTTCCGAGTGCCAGTAGTCCAATAAAGTTGTATTGTGACATCACTGGTGCGGTTGCACAAGCTAAGGAACCGAGATCCAACAATAGAAATAAGCATGTACCGAGGCGTTATCACTTGATAAGAGAGATGATCGCTAACAAGAAAATAGAGTTAGAACGCATTCCCACAGATGATAATTTGGCTGACCCATTCACCAAGACTTTGAGTGTTCATGTACACACTAGACATTTTGATGGTCTAGGGGTTAAACATGTACGTGATTGGCTCTAGTCCAAGTGGGAGATTGTTTGTGTTAGTGTCCTAGAGGCAATCCTTTGTAAGGACATAATATTAAGATGATATTCAGTTTATAGTTTAATATTATTGATTGGTTTAATATTAAATGTATGGCTTTACACTTATCTGAATATAACGTTTGATTGTTTACATTATTCATATATGTGTTCCCTTGAATCGATACTGTCATTGAGTGAGTGAGAACTGAGATGACCGAAGTATGATTCTCAATTAGCCCCGAACAAGGATCATCAAGAATGGGATATAGATGATGCAATGGAGAATGGTGTGCGATCTGCATTATACTCTATGGAGAGAGTGTAGTAAGATCTCACTTACTACGAGATACTAAGTATCTCATAATGGATGTACAAATACCTTAGAGGGTATTGGTATACCCATCCGAGAAATCGTTTGATGTGATTCCACATAATATGTCTACTGGTGTCTCGGTTAGTGGGAGCAATGTGATACTCCTCAAACTTGAGGTCAATACACACGACGTGTGCAGAGTAATGAACTTTGACCATGACCGACGCTTTCACCCTCCAAGGGTAGATATGACATGGATTGGGTTCATCACGAAGTGCATGTGCGTGGTAGTTGAGCCAAGAATAGGATTCATTCCTCATTGTGAATTTAAGAGAGAATACTCGTCTTCTCATCATAATTGGATCTAAGACATCGACCGATGCAAGTCAACTTGGACTTTGTGGCCAAGTGCGACGCGAGCAATCAATTAGTGATTTGAGATAATATGATTAAGTTATTTGAATAGACGCTTCATCATGTTCAAGGCTTAATCGAGTATTCGTGAATGAAAGGAAGATATCACAATAGCCTACAGTATTACAGGTAGTTGCAGATTTTTTCGCAACGTACCTCGTATATTGAGAATGTCTGATTTATTGTCTAGGGTTCAATTAAGACCATTAGTTTGACTAATTGCTCGATATATGAGGGCATATGGGTCACACAACAAGCAATGGCAGTTCGCCGATTATAGTTGGTTGATTAAGTATTATATTAGATATAATATTTAATTTATGGAGAATATAATAATAATTATATTTGGAATTAATTATTATTATTATTTAATTAAATATTAGATCCCAATAATAATATTTGGAATATTATTATACAAGAATAATAGATATGGTAAATATATTATTCGTAGGAACATATATAGGGAGATATAATCTGTAGAGATTATATTACGGGCTAGGCCCGATATCTTGCTTAGGAATTAAGCCAAATTAATCTCTATAAATATGTGTCCCATGGGAATTCCAAAATACACAGAATACAAGAAATATAATTTCTCCATAAAATCTCTTGTTCGAGTTTTCCTAGCAAGTTCGTTTCGAGATTCAACGCTGGCACCCTGGTGCGGATCGGTGAATAGTTGTTGTGTGGATACCGTAGTTGAGGATTCTGCGTACGAAGCGCTGTAAGATTTCTTGGTTTAGATATCTCGTATTTCAATTATGCAATTAACTGTTCGTTGTTGGTGAACGATATTTCCGTTGCGCATATTTACGTGTTTTACGTGCCTCTAAATTTTAACAGATAGTGGGCTCCGGAAGAGTCTCTATCATCCTCCCTATGGGTACCAAACTCATAATTAACAATGTTTTGTTGTTTCCACAATCGAAGCATACCCTTCTCAGTTTTAAAGACATAAGAACTAATAGCTATAACATTGAAACTGAAATTGAGAAAAAAAATACATTTTGCTGACTATTTCTTGATGTAGACGTATGCAAGTTATTGAAAAACTCCCCTCCTTCTCTTCCGGATTGTACTATTCCTACATCCGGCCGTCTAATCTCCATATAGCCATGAGTATGAAATTTCATGACCCGAACTCTTTTAAATTATGACATCAGCGGTTAGGTCATCCATAGGTCATCCAAGACAAACAATGATATGTAGGATTCTATCTAATTCCATTGGTTATAATATTTTGAATAATAAAATCCCTCTTGTTGATGAATTTATCTGTGATGCATGTTCAAAGGGTAAATTAATAGTGCGCCCGTTGCGCACCAAGGTGGGACTTGAATATCCGATTTTCCTTGAACGGATTAATGGAGACATTTGTGGACCGATTCACCCAGCATCAGGATCATTTTGGTATTTCATGGTCTTAATTGATGTCTCCACTCGGTGGACATATGCCTGATTGTTGTCTACCCGCAATCAAGTCTTTGCCAAGCTTATTGTGAAAACCATTGAGCTTCGAGCTCAGTTTTCAGATTATCCAATAAAATCAATTGGTATGGATAATGTTGCTGAGTGTACCTCAAAAGCCTTTACTGATAACTGTATAGCACTGGAAATTAAAGTGGAGCACTCGGTCCCTTACGTCCACACCCAAAATGGTCTTGCTAAAGTGCTAATAAAACGTATCAAATTAATCGCTAGACCATTACTTATGAACTCAACCCCACCTCATGTTGGGGGCATGCAGTCCTACATACATCACATCTGATACAAATCCGTCCAACTGCATACAATGATCATTCCCCACTACAGCTGGTGCATGGGAAAGAACCTAACATTTCTCATCTGCGTATTTTTGGATGTGCGATGTATGTTCCGATAACATTACCGAAGCGTACCTCTATGGGCCAACAAAGGAAGCTAGGTATATACGTCGGATTTGACTCTACATCCATACTGAGATACCTAGAACCTTTGTCCGGGGATTAATTAATGGCCCGATTTGCTGACTGCACGTTCGATGAAGATCACTCCCGGTATAAAGGGGAGATTTGAATTCAAAATTGAATGAATGCCGGGAACTTACGTGGAACGTAAGTGATCTTCAGTATCTAGATCCACGCACTAGTCAATCTGAATTGGAATTTCAGAAGATTATTAACTTGCAACATTTAGCAAATAATCTGCCAGACACGTTTACTGACCATAGAGGTGTGACTAGATCGCATATACCTGCAGTAAATGCACCCCAAAGGGTTGAGGTCCCAAGAAAAACAAGTATACATGCCCCTATACGCCAGAAGCGTAAAGGACCTATAAATGATACAAACACGCCTAGAATGAAAGCTAGCAAAATTGGTCAGTCAAACTTGAAATCTCCAGAACAGATTCATCTAGAAAACTTAAAATCTCGGGAAGAGATTCGTCCAGAAGACGAGCGTCCTAGTTGTTGGGACATTGTCAGTTTTGATTAAGATCCCAAAGCCCCTGAAAAGATGAGGTGCCTTAGTTTGTCTCTGTCAGGCTAGTCTTGGTCAGGCTTTGTACTTAGTCATTTTACACTTTACAGGTAATCAGTGAGAGGAGAACTTACTGATGACAATCAAGACTAAGAGCCTGAAGACGAAGAGCACCATCTTGAACTTATGACAGTCTTCTAAGCTGGTTGAGTAAGTGTCAGTAATGAAGTGTATGACCCTGAGGTCATTACTAACTAAGACCTGAAGGGAACAAGATGATACTGAGTTTATGGGAAAGACTTGGAGTAGAGTCAATCAATGCAAAAGGAATGTCAGTGTAAGGACAAGATCGTTGTGCTAGAGACAAAAAGAACTTAATAAGACAAGCCTGAAGCCTAGGAATAAGTTCTGACATTCTCACCAACCTGATGACGTGGACCAATCCGGGAAGGACACGCACGTACGGAACCTGACACGGAGACTGACTTCAGACTGCATATTCAACGGGCAAGCATTAAATGGTGTATTAAATACAAGTTACCTAATCCATGCAAGGACGGCTGATGCATGGGAAATATGTCTGTTTGAGCCACTCTACATAGATGACCAGAAGGCTATCTCTTCCAACGGATAGTTTTCAAATCACCTATAAATACAGAAGGCTTTGAACCCATTTAAGGTTACGGGAAATTTCCAAGCCAGAAATTACTCAAACTCTCAAGCATTCAAAGCATTCAGTCTTTAGAAGAAGCACTCGAAACCAGTTAAATTTCCCAAGTGTTTCTTAGTATCTGAGAGTTATTTTGTATTCCAAAGAGCGTACTAGCAATATCTTAAGCTTAGAGTGATTATCCAATCCTTAGCATAGCTTTGTCTTGTAAGGATAATCACGACCTAGTTGGAATCCAAACTGAAACCAAAACCCTAAGTTAGGTTTGTTGGTAGTAAGTTAAGTTAGTGAGTTAGTTGGAGGAGTTTGTAAAGGTCAGCGAGGTAGCTGATCTTGGTGCACCTTGGCACGTTAAAAACAAGAATCCCTTGAGTGGATTTCCTGTTAAATCAGGCCGTGGACGTAGGAGCTTGAGTCTCTGAACCACATTAAACTCCCTGTGTTCTTACTGCTTTGATATTGTGCTTATTTGTCATATTACTTATTCATTCATAGCATTTGGTTTTATCAAGCTGAATCAATCAGCCTGATCCTCAAACCAGAGCACTGCTCTACTAATCACTTTCAGAATTGAGTAATCAAGTTTTCAGAAAGTAAACTAAACAAGACTTTAAACTATCAGGGCTCACGCATTTCTGCACTGAACTCGAATTGATAGTCAGCCAACTGACCCGCATTAAGTGTAGTCAGTGGGGAGATTATCAGCTCTCAGTTCTTTATCACTCTGAGTAAAGGTGACTCAGCAAGGTTTTAAATTGAAAATTTGGTATACGTGTATTCCTCTCCCCCCCCCCATACACATATTCATCAGTCTTGAACCGGGACCAACACTAGTAATGAAGCACGTGCCAAAAATATTCAACGCACTAGGACTGTAGAACGACCACGCCTAGATACACTGGGAAATGAAGAAGGTCTGGTTGACATAAACGTTGAAGTCTCTATGAATTTCATAGATACAGGAGAAACTTATAATAGAAATATTAGTGTAGTCGACGACACATTTGCAGCGACAATTGCTCTTTCCGTTATAAATAACGATCTAGATCCAGAACCCAAATCAATAGCTGAGTGCCGGAAGCGCTCAGATTAGGTGAAATGGAAAGAGGCAATTGAAGCAGAGCTTGCATCGCTAAATAAGAGAAAAGTATTTGGCTCTATCGTTCGTACACGCGTGCGCGCTATCCCTGTAGGATATAAATGGGGGTTTTGTATGAAAACGAAATGAGAACAATACTGTGGAGAGATGCAAAGCGAGGCTAGCTCAAGGGTTTTCGCAGAGACCCGGTATTAATTTGGATTTCCATCGAATCATCTTTTCTCAAGTTTAAGAAAACCGGAGAGGTGAAGAGGTTTACGTTGAGTATAAAAGCGGGGAGATTTAGGAGTAGGGATGAATTCAACTTCGGGCAGCTGACCTGGTCAAATGGCAGGCATTATGTGAGGAGTCCCATAGTAATAGTGCCTCCTACTCCCCAAATTAGCATTTACTCCATATGTCTCTTATTATCTATTCCATTTTATTTATTCACACAAATCAATATTTTCATTTATTAGGGTATCAAAAGATGCTTACACCCTTGTTTATTGCTCATATTTTACTAGATGCTGATTACTTCTACAATTTATTAGGGATATTGTTGGAAAATTTAGCTAAAATATACTTTGGTAATGATAAAGTGACAATTAAAAAGAGACATCATTTTAAATAAAATTGGACAGTTATTAAGGACGGAGAGAGTACATAGTATAAGCTTTTTATAAATGATTCATGATGTATGTGTCTTGACAATCTATGTTTTTATTATCTTTTTTATCTTAATAATTGGTATGCAATTCGTGATGTAATGAATGATTCCTTTATGTAATGGGAACAACAGAAAATAAAAAGAACTAATGTTGTGCAATATATATGTGAGTTTCAAGATGAGTCAACAAAAAGGTATATGCATATGAATGAAGTATTCACTTTTCTCAATGGGAAATCGATGACTTAACTGATCAACTTGACTGATACGACAGTAGTACATTTTTATCATATTTCTTCTAAAATATGTAGCTTAGCTGATTAACTTTCGACTAATCAAATCAATTGACTTGTGAAGTATGGATGTGTATAAATAGGTTTAGAACTAAAGAACTGACCTACCTATTGTGTTGTGGGCAGGGTATTAAGATTGAGAGATATGTTGTCCATGTATGGGGCAGGTGCAGTAAAATATGGATTTGGGGATAAGATTTTTAAATTTTAATATGGACTGGTCCATTTCACGAGTTGATTGCATTTTGTGAGTTGATCATCACACTCTTAGCCCTCGCCACTAGGTTAACCTCTAAAATTATTATTTAAATACATTTCAAATTAAAAAATGAAGTTTGTGGAATTATTATTACAAATAATCAACATGTCAAAATGAGTAAGAATTAATAAATATATGTGTAAATGGCCAAACTTAAATCCATAAAAAATTTGTTCACTTTTTCAAATAATTTCCAATTGGAATATTTTGACTGGTTGATTGTATTTTTTATTTTCCAAATTTATAAATTATATATAGTACGTAGTTTGATAGGCATTTATTGTTTTTTCAAAATTGGGTTCAATATTTTACATTTCCCATATTTCATTTAGAAACTAGTATTAAATTTTGGATGAGTCTGATTTAATGTATAAATTAAATCAGCTATAAGTCAAGACTACAATAACGTTGCAGGAAAAATAAAAGTCAAGACCACTGTAATGAGGCAAAATATTTAAAGTCAAGACTACCATTAAAAGAAAGCACCGGGGAGCAACTCTCTTATGCATAGCGCATGGTGCACACTCACTTAATAGTTGAAATTATTTACATTGTAAATGATGATTTGATTATGCTAATTAAAAAGTAGGATTAGATTATACTAAAAAATTTACATTGAAAATCGGTTTTTATTGAAAACTTTTCAGTGTAATCAACCACATTTTACAACGTAATCAAACCTTATTTTTCATTGTACACAGTTTCAATTTTTGAGTGAATGCATCATACAAGTGGTGTATATGAGAATGTGCACGCATTAGGACATAAAAAGGAGAATCATTCCTATGTAATAATTTCTAATGTAATTTTAGGATTTAAAGAAGAAAAAAAATTGTGAATCTTAAACGGGTTAATTGAACTTTTATTAAAAAAAAAAAATTATCCCAAGGTAAAGTAGAAAACTCAACCATGCACAATTGTATTACTATGAAAACAAGTTTGTGTTATTACAAGGATAAGTATGTGATAGTTATCCTTATAAAAACAAAAAAAAATAAAAATTTATAAAAACTTTAAAGACAATTATATGTTCATAAATTGCAAAATATGTGTTTTTCTTAATCCGTTCATTATCTCTTTGAAAAAAAATTAGGACTTTGTTTTTGCATTCTATGATTTTATTCATATTAATACATATTTCTCCCTACACTAACAATTTTGTGTTCATATAATAACACATTTAAAGACAAATAATGTTACTATAAAAACAAATAGTATTTTTGTAAGTACAAATATGTACTCCCTCTGTCCAATATTAGTAGTCCTATTTTTTGGGCTGTTATTTTTTGTCAAAAGTTGGAGGGTATTATGAGGTATTTTGAGATTCATTTATCATTAAAGTTATTGTTTATGAAAAATATAAGTATCACATTTTTCATAAACAATCACTTTATTAATAAATGGATCTCAAATACCTCATAATATCAACCAATTTATGACAAAAAATAATAACAAAAAAAGTAGAACTACTAATATTGGATGGAGGAAGTATTATTTATCCTATACTAACAAATACTTGTTATTACAATAACACATGTGTTCTTGATAGTAATGAGCGAGGTTTTTTTCTTTTTCTTTTTCTTTTTCTTTTTTTTTTTTTTTTTTTTTTTGCATTTACGCGTATTTTTTCTGGTAAGTTCTAATCACCCGGATTAGAGTCAACAGTGCAAACAATTGCTAACCAGTGTTTGTGCATATGCGCATGAAATTCAAATTTAATTAGTTGAAAGTCATCCAATTATTTTCCCCTTCCATATTATTTGTCTTTCTAAAGAATATTTTTTATTAGATAATTTTCATTTTGTACTAATTTATGAGAATAAATTATCATATTTCAATATTGTCTCTTTACTTAATTTTTGTGATAGTATGTCTAAAATGAACTCTAAATTGTCGCATAGGTAAATAGAAGGAAAAAAAATGTCACATTGCACATATCGTTATTGTTATTAGCAAAATTCTGTATAAAAATGATTGATGATAAACTTAACATGAAACGATTCTATTATAAAATCACATCAAGAGTATCTAAAATTGGGGTCAGTGGTATTATATTATTATTCAAAAATATCAATAACAATTAATCTATTTAACTATTTAAATTTATTCATATTTAATATAAAAATATAATATTATAATTTTAAGTATTAAGTTTTCAACAGCAGCAGTTCATGAAATTAAATTGTGGTTCATATTTTTAAATCATTTTTATATAGAACCAATTCATTACTATATTTAATAATTTTCTTAATCGGTGCAAAATATTCCAAAAGGATAGATTAACAGGAAAGCTCCATTTCAGAAATACATTTTTAATACGACTTCAATTTTAAATATATCCGAAAGATCATGCTGATTGCTGACTATAAAAAAGAAAATAGAAAATCCTATATTGTACTCTTTATTATCCTAAATAAATATTTAATTCTGGGAACTGAATTTTTTACTCATTCATCATCTTCTTCTATAAATAATAAAACTTGGAAAAACACTACTGTACCAAAACAATGTTCTTTGCAAGATTATCTAAACTTCTTGCAGTACTATTTGTTCTTTTTGTTGTATCCCAAGAACCAACTTTAGCTATTAAAAAGGTACGTACTGTCCTTTTTTTTTTAAGGTTGGAACTGATGCTCCAACTTTGATTGTTGTCTTATTTCTGATCAAAATTGATTTTTTATATTTATTTTTCACAGTCTTATATTGTGTATTTGGGAGGACATAATCATGGCCCAGATGTTACTAGTGTTGATCTTGATCGCATAACCGTTTCTCACACTCAATTACTTGCATCATTTCTGGGAAGGTTTGTAATAATTTCATAACTATTTTGAAAATTTTCATGGCAAAATTCAAATTATACGAAATCTAAATTGTTATATTATGCAGTGAAGAGAAGGCAAAAGATGCGATATTCTACTCATATAAAAGGCACATCAACGGTTTTGCTGCTCTTCTCGAGGAGGAAGAGGTTGCAGAGATCTCAAGTATGTATGGCCAATATTCTTCTTTTTTTATTTTTTTTCTCATTTTATACTCTTCCTCAGTCCCACGAAGATGGTCATGCTTTCTACACAATTTCTTTATAAAATGTACTCATAATATGAAATTTATATCATTATGTTCATTCATTTATGTTTATAAATTATTATCACATTGTAAAAATCTATAAGTATTTATATAAGAGTAATAATATCAATAAATGAATGTTATGGTAGGTCAATTACTATATTTAAAAAATCATTAAATTTATATTTTCATATCTTGAAATTAAAATTACTATATTTAAAAATTATTAAATTTGCAATTTCATATCTTGGAATTAAATGAGTAGTGTCTATATGGCAATGAAAAAAAAAAAAGTTAATGTACAATATAATTTCCGGAAGGAGTAAATCAGTGGGTTTCGCTTTGTTTGTTATTTCCATGTATATAAATTGCTGATAAATCCACATATTTGGGGCATAAATGTAGAGCATCCGGATGTTGTATCCGTTTTCTTGGATCAAGGTAAGACACTGCACACAACACATTCATGGGATTTTCTTAACCTTGAAAGCAATGGAGCAATCCCCTCTTCTTCGGCATGGAAGAAGGCTAGATTCGGTGAAGATTCCATCATAGCAAATCTTGATACAGGTAAGAAAGAAGTATTTTGGCACATCGCTTTCAATTTTGATAATAAATTTTCCCCCATACTATTTATTCTTTCTTTTTCTACGGGTCGCAAAAGAACGCATTTGGAAAATATTAATTATGACTTTTTAATATAATGAAAAATATTACATGTGTGTTGAAAAAATACTAATATTATTCAATTTACAAACTTAAATGTTTTTTTTTTTTTCGATTAACTACACTTTTGACTTCTTCTTTTTCACACCAATTAAAGTCATTTAATACATATAATTATTTCTATAAAATAACCTTCTATCTATTTCACATAGATTCTGGTATCTCAATTAATGAAAAATATCAAAAATAAATAAATTAGAAAAAGGTAAAGATGAAAAAAAAAAGACAATTTCTTTTGGAAAACAAATAGCAAACATATATTTTGGAACAGATTTATTTTTTAAAACGATTAAAGTGGATGGAATAATATACTTCTTCACTTATTTATACAGGGAAATTGTCTCTCATCTACACAATTTTTTTATTTTTTGTGGAACAAAATTATTAACTTTTGAATAATTTACCCTGTGTTACAAAAGTTTAATTTTTTTTGTTGAACTTATGTTGTGTTGAAATTGAACTTACATATGTTATCATGGCACTTTGTATGTAATTAAAATTTGAATTTCTCGCTCCCAACAATTTTTGCTCGTAATAACATACTCCATTTAATTTCCATCTTATATATTTCTTGAGATAAAAAGTTATTTGGTCCCATAACTTATCAAGTGTCCGATTTTGGTCCCAAAAAATTTAACTCTTCAATTTTGGTCCCGTAACTCCTAGAAATTGTCCAATTTTGGTCCCATTTTCTTCAAAAATTAAAAAATGGTGTCCTTTTTTGTCATGCTCAACTCACATTCTGCCCAAATTTTGGCCTTTACGGTACCCTCAAAGATGTGTTCGGAAAACGATATTTTTTTCGTTTTGCATTTTTTAATTATTTTTTCCATATCACTAATATGTGGTTGAAAAATGGACAAACCATAGGAGTTAGGGGACCAAAATTGAAGAGTCAAATTTTTTGGGACTAAAATCGGACACTCGATAAGTTATGGGACCAAAAAGAAATTTCTCAGCAAGAATGGGACCAAAATTGGACAAACCGCAAAAGTTATGGGACCAAAATTAAAGAGTCAAAATTTTTGGGACCAAAATCGGACACTCGATAAGTTATGGGACCAAAAAACTTTTATTCTCTATATTTCTTGTTGCTTCATTTTTTAATAGAAATGGAATCTTGCATTTTGACTTTGGTGTAAGGATGGATCATAAACTCAGTGATTTCTGGATTAATTAACCAGGTGTTTGGCCTGAATCAAAGAGCTTTAATGACAAAGGTTACAGTCCCATCCCATCTAGGTGGAAAGGAGTTTGTCTGGCGAACACCACAAAAGCCTTTTGCAACAGGTTCATATGGTTTACTTGTTAATTTCGTGTAATTTTTCAGATCTACCACATATATATCCATTTTTGCGCACGCAGGAAACTAATTGGAGCTCGGTACTTCAACAAAGGTTATTTTGCATTGTTCGGCAAACAGCTCAAGTCTTCGTTCCAAAGTGCACGCGATACCGAAGGGCACGGCACTCACACGCTCTCGACTGCTGCTGGAAACTTCGTCCCCAGGGCAAACGTGTTTGGGCTAGGGAATGGAACAGCAAAGGGCGGGTCCCCACGAGCACGAGTAGCTGCCTACAAAGCATGTTGGCCTCCAGTTGGCAATATTTCATGCGCCAGCGCTGATATCTTGGAAGCCTTTGATGTGGCTATACACGATGGTGTTGATGTTGTATCACTGTCTTTAGGCGGAGATCCCTTGTACTACTTTAACGATGCATCCGCTATTGGAGCCTTACACGCTGTGAAAAATGGGATAGTCGTTGTCGCATCTGCTGGAAATTATGGCCCCAAGCCCGGAACCGTATCCAATTTTGCTCCCTGGATGATTAGTGTTGGGGCTAGTACTACTGACCGTGAGATGCTGGCTAATGTTCATCTAAAAAATGGTTCAGTTCTTATGGTTAGTCATTATTCAATTCACATAATTAATTAGTGTATACACCTGAAATCCGTGGTCCAACCCTACACTCTAAACGGATTGATCATATATACAAGTTTCCCAAACTTTCCTGTGAAACCAATATAACATTCATTCAATAACATCATTGTACTGATATCATAGTGTAAAATATGATATTAGTATATACGAATAATGGTATTACTGAATGAATCCAATTCTATCAGTTTCACTGTAAGATTTTTGTTGAGCTTTTAAATGGGCCAAAATGGAACGGAATATACATGAACCAAGTTCACACAAGTGAAAATCATTCAATTGATTCTATTTTTTTCTATGATTCTTGAAATGATTTTTAATTTTTTTTCCTTAATTATAGGGAGCAAGTGTTTCTCAGCCATTTGGAAAAGAGAGTTTTTATTCTCTGATCAGTGGTGCAAATGCTAAGTCTACCAATGCATCTATTGAAGACGCGTATGAACATCTCTTTTTATGGAGTAATAAATAGTATATATATGTTTACTTGACCTGATATTTAGAAAAAATATTGAGTTTATGCAGGACATTGTGTAAAGAAGGGACATTAGATCCAGAGAAGGTAAAGGGCAAAATAGTAGTGTGCGTTAGGGGCCAAATTCCGAGACTTGAGAAAGGTGTGGTGGCGGCGCGTGCTGGTGCTACCGGTTTGATCGTTGTTAATGACCAACCGAATAGTAATCAAATTCAGAGTGAAGCTCATGTTCTTCCGGCCACTCTCATTAGTTACGCTAATGGCCTTATACTCATGGATTATATCAATTCAACAAAGTATGCAATTTCAACCACATTGTTAGTTAGTTCAACAAATTATGTTGTTGCAGCATTCTTCTCACATAATTCATTTTCAGAAATCCACAAGCTCTGATCACAAGTCCTAAGACAATTTTCAACATTAAGCCATCTCCATTCGTGGGAGCTTTCTCTTCCAGAGGTCCCAGTTCAATCGTCCCAGAAATTCTCAAGGTTAGATTATTGTTCGCCCCTTAAAATGAAACTATATATACATAAATATTATAATGAAAATTATATTTGGGCATGCAGCCTGATATTATAGCTCCAGGCGTAAGCATTATTGCTGCTTATAGTGAAGGAGTAGGCCCCGCAGCTGATGCGTTCGATAAACGAATCTCACCCTTTAACTCTGTATCCGGTACTTCAATGTCATGTCCCCATGTCTCTGGGGTAGTCGGCCTCCTCAAGACCCTACACCCCGACTGGAGCCCCGCTGCAATACAATCTGTTATCATCACCACAGGTAACAATTTCTTTTTTTAATTAAATTTAAAGGTGAATTTATTAATAATATAGAATTGACTCTTAATTTTATGATATTATTTTCGGCCTTGATTTCATAACATAATTAAACAGCACAAACAATTGACACCGCGGGGAATCCGATTCGCGATTCGGATTACAAGGAGGCCAACCCATTCGCTATCGGGTCAGGGCATATCCAACCAAACCAAGCTATGGATCCCGGACTAGTCTACGACTTGAGCTTTAACGATTACTTGGACTTCTTATGTTGGGTCGGGTACAACGAGTCAACCATCAGAAAGTTTTCGAATTCGGATCACAAATGCCCCGAAAAAGAGTACAACATTTTGAACTTCAACTACCCCTCTATCTCCGCTTATGGAGCAACAACAGTTACAAGAAAGGTGAAGAATGTGGGCCTTCCTGGAACCTATACGGCTCGTGTTACTCCACCGGTAGATTACTCGATTTCAGTTGAGCCATCGGTTCTTAAGTTTGAAAAAACTGGAGAAGAGAAGAGCTTCAAGTTGAGTATAAATGGTGGAAAATCTACGAGAAAGGATGAATATAAGTTCGGGCAGCTTACATGGTCGGATGGCAAACACAATGTAACTAGTCCCATAGTAATCTTGTCTCCGAATTAGTATACACCATGTTTAACTTTCTTTTTAATATAATGCCTTTTTGAGGTAGTTATTTTAATATTTGGTCGTCCATGTTTAATTTTTATTTTTTTAAAGATACTATCGCACGGATTGAATATTATAAATTTTAAATGTGAAATTACATAGTGAATTATATATAAAATATAAATTAAATTTATTTAATCAATAAACCTAGTGATATGTAAAAATTATATTGTATATCATGTGAGTATTACAATTATTTAATTAATCATACAATTTTCAATTATATATTAAATTCACAACAAATACTAAAATTTATAAAATAATTTTAATATTTAACAAAAATTATATAGACTAAATAAAGATTATTTAAATTCAATCCATCATATATAGTTAAATTCAATACAAAAATATTTTTAAAAAAATAAAATAAATATTTTAAAATATAGTTTCTCTTTTTATATATGCAATATATATGTTAAATTAAAAATGTTCAAAAGGTTGTTTATTTGATATATAGTGTGTTGAAAATAGATTTAAAATTAATAGTTTAAAGAATTTTGAAATTATTGGTGCAAAATAAATAAGAAAAAAAATGGTAAAATTAATTCACTCTCTTCAATGGAGAGTGAGACTCGACATTGCACTACAAAGACTTCACTTGCTTCAATAATAACATTTTTTTCTCTTTCCCCACTTCTACTTATCTTATCTTATAATAATATATTCTCAAACCTCTCCAAGATGATATGTCAACACCACCTTATTTTTAGGCTGATGTGGCATGTCTCAAATCTCTCCATTTTGAAATACCGTGCTCTCATTAAAAGTTGGTTAAACTTTTAATCTCGACCCTTCGTTCTATATCATTAAATCTAAACCATTAATTTATATCTGCATAATTAATGCAAATAGATATTTTTTCCATTTTCTTATTTAGTTATTTTTAGAATTTATTATAAATTATATTTTTTCCAAACCTTAATGTAATTAAATATGATTTACTTATTGAATGAATCTAAATTAATCATTTCTAAGTTTGAGTTAGTATATATAGTATAATATAATGTTCGATTATTAATTCCTAAAATAAAAGGTATATAGTTATATATTCCAAAGAATATTCATATGTGATATATTCTTATTATGGACAAGATATAATATTGCATGCATTTTTTTTATTATAAATAAGAGCATATTGTATTTCATTTTTTCACATCAAAGTTTCATTTGTTCCACTCTTTTGCTGAGATTTCTCCCATCAATTGTTGGTTAGTTATATATCTATTGTTATTAGTATATTTATTTTATAATTAAATTCATCATTTTAAGTGCTCACAATTTGATTAGATTTAAATATCAATATCAATATGAATGTAATAATGATTGTTGATTTATGCTCTACATCGTTCAGTTTAAATATTCTTCATGTGCACAAATAATAAATTTAACTATACCATGTATTTTTATCTCAATAATTATGATGGTTTAATTGTTGTAATTTAAATCTCATTTTAGATTTCAAGAGTATGACACCTCAATTTTATCTGATTTTTAATATCAAGAGTGAGAGCCAAAAATTGACCGTTAAAGTTAGGATGGAAAAAGTTGGACAATATCTGATTTCTACTTGGAACTCATTTTGATCGATGAACGGGTATTTGTAACTTTAAAGTTTATTTCAAATTTTGTATTGTTTCTTATATAAATTAATTTTTTACCGTATACTTCCAATAACTAATAATGTTGATTAATTTATAAATTATTCAATATTGAAATGAAAATTGATTATTATTAAATTATTAGTCTAAGTAATGTTATTCCATAATTGTTATTAATTTATGTGAATTTTGATTTTTTTTTAATTATTTAGTTTGTAGGATATACCTATAGAGTTTAGTGAAGGGCACGGGCCACAGCTAAACAAACCCCATAATTTATTGTATATACCTCGAAATTTTTTAAACAAAAATACTCTTATATTAAATGTTTACAGAAAATAAATATAATATATTTTTTCAATACGCGAAATTCGCGTGGGTACACTCTAGTATATATATAGATTTGATCGTTCATGTTTGAAGAATGAAACTACTTTTAATATATAATTCGTGATTTAATGGTGTTCATGTTATTATCTATCTCTAATAATTTTAAAATGTTATTGAAAATCTTATGCCCATAATATATAATCTCTCCGCCCCCTTTAAATTTAACATTTTGTCAAAATGGACATTTCTTTATAATTTTAATATTTTCTTTTTAAAAATTATTTTCAATCAAATATTATATTTATTACATTTTAGGGGGAGTTACAAATAGGTTCCTCCCATTAGTATTTATTAACTTTTGGTTCTTTATTTTTCATAAAATAGAATTAGGTTCATTTTGGTGGCCCCTCCTTCCCTTTTATGCCATCTACGCATTCCCCCACCTCACCACCCAACTGCACGTTATTCCATCACTTCATTTTCTTTTCTTTCTTTCTTTTTTTTCCTTTTTACTTCCCCCTTCTATTTGAATTTTTTTTCTATTAATTATTCAATTTTATGTGTTCTTAATTTTTCTTTTGGCATAAAAATATTCTTTTTTATTAATTGTTAATAATACTATATTTTCATCAATTATTTTGCACAAATATTTTATATACTTAAATATACAAATTATATATTTTTATTAATTGTGCATTATCCTAAATTTTCATCATTTATTTTGCATAAATATTTTATACAGAAATGATTTGAACTTATATTTTACACAAAATAAATTTATTTTTATTAATGCTACAACATCCCATTTCATTTCATCAATTACATATTTTAAATTAAAAAATTACATATTTGAATTTAAAAATTGACAAATTCATAACATAAAATACACATTTTGCTTATATTAAAAAAATGTGCAAAAAACATAAAAACTTGAAACACGGTCTTCATCTTGAATAATTGATTTGCTTTAAATCCCTATATCTTCACCTTCTTCTCCTCAAAGATCTTACTATCACCCAACGAAAAAATTACAAATCAAAATGAGTCAAGAATAAACCCATCAATAAACTACAAAAAAATAAAACCAAAAAACCCACAACCAGCCACACAAATGATTCTATAGAGTATGAACCTCTCCAAAAACAGAGCATCAAAAATTCAAGTCAATTAAAAAATTAATTATACAGAAGGTCTTCTACTAAAAATATATCATCTAAATCCAAACCAGAAAGCTTCTTCTTAACTAAAGCCCACACAACTCATTTGCACAAAAATCACACACAAACTTACTGGTTCGATAATTTTTGAAGTGGCCGGAGTCGGGATCGCGTCGGCGGTGGTGGTGGTTGTCCTATGCTCGGTCCTCTCTCAAATCGGCGCCGCAGCAGAGAGGGGAGGTGTTGCGCCTCCACTGAGAGAGAGAGAGAGAGAGAGAGAGAGAGAGGCGGGGGCATCGCAACATCCTTCAGATCGGGAACCCCCTCCGTCGAGACCCCACCGCTATCGACCGCACAGCCTCCGTCGCTGCCGTCGTTGATTCAGGCGGCGATCTCGAGCGCCGCCACCGTGTGCAAAGCCGCGACCATGCTCTCATCCTCTGTGTTCGATGCACCGCATTTCTTGTCGCCGGGCTGGAGAGAGAGGTGGGTGGGTGGGTGAGAGATCTGAGAGTAAGATGAGAGAGAGTGGCAGTATAAGATGTGTGGTGGGTGGGGACATGGGGTGGGTTGGGGTATTATAAAAGAAAAGTGATGATGAATAAGTGGGTTGGGTTGGGTTGGGTGGGTGGGGGGTTATTAAAAGACGGTATGATTAATGGAGGAGGGAGGTGGGTGTTTTTTGGGTGGGTCCCATTTTAGAACCTATTTGAAATTTATAAAAGGTAGAGAACCAAAGTGTATTATAACACTTAAGGGGGAACCATTTTGTAATAATCTATTCTTTTTACACTTAAAACTCGTGTCATCAAAATGTTAAACTTAAGGGTAAATGATTTTTTTCGTCCCGTAACTTTATCTCATTTTGATTTTCGTCCTGCTGACTTTCAAATTTTGATTTTAGTCCTGTAACTTTACCTTTTTTTTTCCGTCCTGCTAACTTTCAAATTTTGATTTTAGTCATGTGTCTTTATCGCTTTTTTATTTTAGTCCTATAAGGGTTAGTAGGCTGTGGGACCAAAATAAAAATATATATATATAAGTTACAGGACAAAAATTAAAATATGAAAGTCAACCAGACGAAATAAAAAAGAGGTGAAGTTACAGGACTAAAATTAAAATTTCAAAGTCAGTAGGACGAAAATCAAAAGGTGGTAAAGTTATAGGACAAAAAAAATAATTTTCCCTGAACTTAATGTTAAAGAGTATATGACTTGGATGATGGGATATAAAGCCTGTTGGATATATATCAATGTAAATAATAAATTTCAGAATAACATATATGGCGGCATCAAATAGAAATTTAGTGAATATGTTAAAGCACCATCACATCATCAATAGTTATTGAACGATTAACTCTCAAATCAAGTTTGATTTATATTATTGCATTAGAGCTCTCGAGAATGTGGGAAATTATTGGGGGGTATTTAGCTCTCATCGTGTGTGTATGAAGAGACCAGGTGAAAATCATAATTTAGGGAATTAGGTAGAAAACTATATATGCGGAAACTAAGGATGGCAATTTGGCCAGTCCTGCCCCGACATGTTTGGATCGCCCCGCTCTGTGACTCACAGCGAGGCGGGACGGATATGGATACTACTTCTACCCCACTCTGTTATAACCCGCATATAATATAAATTTTATAAATATATATTATATTTAATGTATGATATACATATGAAATATAAAATATTATTAATTTTTTTCATATTTATTACTCCCTCCAATTCAAAATGTTTGATGTTTTAGGATTTGTTTTGAGAATTAAGAAGTGGTGTATAATGACTATTATACCCTTATGATATATTGATTGAATAGAAATTAATGGAAGATCAACTAGTTTATTTATGGTGTAAAATTATTAAAAGGTAAGGAGAAAATATGAGTGATATTTTAGGGGGATTTAAATAGGGGCATAATAGGAAAATAAGGTGCAAAATACCCTAAAACATCAAATATTTTGAAACAAAAAAAACACTCTAAAACATCAAACATTTTGAATCGGAGGGAGTAGTATTATATAATACAAATGGTTATGATTCAACTTATAAAGTATAATATTTTTCATTATTTACTAGTATTTGTTAGTTTTATGTTAAATATCTTAATATATATTGTGTATCATTATCATGAAAATAAATTATCATAATCCGAGTGGATCGTCCCGCCCCGCGACCTGCAGTGGATCGCTTCGTCCTGCCCCGCACAAGTACGTGGCGGGCATGGATCTCCAGTACCCACCTCATCCCGCTCCATTGTCATCCTAGCGAAAACTTACTTTTTGGGTAGTAACTTGGGTTCCCTAATCACAATGAGACAAGGTACCTAGGGTACTAGGTGATTGAAGATTAAACTGATGTTGGTTTTAGTCTCTTACGAGGAATGAAAATTAAAATGTACTCTTTTCGCCCTAAACGAATTTGCGCACTTTTCTTTTTTGAACGTCTCAAATAAATTTGCACACTACCTAAAAAGACAATATCGATTTGTGTGCACATTCACATAAATATACACATATTTATTCATATGTTCATACTTTATCACTTTTCTCAATCCGTGTGCCACCCAAGGGGTGCAAATTCCCTTGGGACGGAGGGAGTATCTTTTTTTTTCTTATGCACTAAATATATATTGGTGAAAGGATTGTTGCTTTGATATGCACTACAAAAATACGCGGATTAGCGGCCTATTTAGCGATCGATTTTTTGTCAAAAAACATGATTTGCAACCAATTTCTAACCGATGAATGGCAGTCGTTAAAATGCGGGTAGCTAATATTAGCGACCGTCATTTTAACTCGGTCACCGATTAGAGACCGCCTAGGCGATCGCTAATATTAAGGGACCGTCTCCGGTCAGTCGCTGATCCAACCGGGTATGACCCGGTTGGATCGTGGGGTTTGCGATCGCCAGAGCTGGCGGTCGCTTATTTTTAATAAAAATAATTATGTAATTAAAAATTTACGATTAGCGACCGATATGGGGACGGTCGCTAATTATCGAACCTGCGGAAAAAAGCATGGTTCAGTGGGTTCGAACCCCCGCCCATTGGGGTTCGAGTGGGGCACGGACCACTGAGCCACTAATCCATTAGCTTATATTTGGTGAGTTATATTATATATAAGCCTTTGTGAGGTTTGTAGAAATAATTGGGCATATATGTGCTCTAGAGGAATCGAGCCACCGGCCTCCAGGTTACCCAAAGGAGGCGTGGTTTTCTACAAAATTTAAAAATTCGACCAATTATGAGAATCTATATATATATAAAAGTAGAAGTGAGGAGAGAGAAAAAGTTTTTATATTGAAGCAAGTGAAGTCCACTTGCTTTATAGTGCAATGGTGAGTC
Organism: Ballota nigra; assembly: GCA_947034835.1. Classification (NCBI taxonomy): domain Eukaryota; kingdom Viridiplantae; phylum Streptophyta; class Magnoliopsida; order Lamiales; family Lamiaceae; genus Ballota; species Ballota nigra. Next base: position 29,800,809 of record OX344730.1, read on the forward strand.
TCACTCTCTATTAAAGAGAGTGGATTAACTTTCTCATTTCTTTTTATTTTTTATTTTGGACCAATAGTTTAATAATTCTTTAAGCTATTAATTTTAAATCTATTTTCAACACACTATATATCAAATAAATTATCTTTTGAACATTTTTAATAACATATATTTTGCACATATAAAAAAATCATATTTAAAATATTTATTTTATTATTTTAAAGTATTTTTTTATTGACTTTAACTGTATATGATGGTTTGAATTTAAATAATTTTTATTTAGACTATATAAGTTTTGTTAAATATTAAAATAATTTTATGAATTTTGGTATTTGTTGTGAATTTAATACATAATTGAAAATTGTATGATTAATTAAACAATTGTAATACTCACATAATATACAATATAATATTTACATATTAATTGGTTTATAGATTAAATAAATTTAATTAATTTTTTTATAAAATTGAATAATTCATAATTGTTGGGTGGCGAACAAGTAAGTAATTAATAAACAAAAGAGATTATTAGACTTGGTAACAGGATAATAAATGAAAGGAGTTAGCAGTTTCGTGGAACGAACAGCTTTGTAAAGGAGCTAGCAGCTTCGTTGAGCGAACAGTTTTGTAAAAAAGTACTAATGCGACAAGCAAGATATTTAGGCGAGCAGCCTTGCAAAGAACAGTTGTGCAAGCAACTCAGGCCAAGATCAATTTGGGCGAACAGATTCGTAATGGAGCGAGCAACATTGTAAAGTAAGCCCAAGCAAGGAGCGAACAGCTCAGAACGCAAAGGATCACATCCAAAGAAGACGTACAAGCGAGCAGCCGGTCACCGCCGAGAGCATCTCAATAATGCCAAAGACCAAGTACAACATGGGGAATTCCAAGAGTCACTAGCTTGGATATGGTCCAAGTGTCCTAACACTTGGCACCCATCCAATGAGCAATAGTGTAGATGTTGTACAAGTGTCCTAACACTTGGCAAAGATCCAATGGTTAAGCCACCAAGATGGTGACACATGGCCACTTTGTATGTCTATAAATACTCCCTTCATGTATATGAAAAAGAGGAGAACAATTGAAAAAAGTAGCCAAACTCTTGCAAAATTATTCTTTGAGCATTACTTAGCCAAATTCCATGATTTCGTGATTCTTGTTTGATGATCTTCATGGAATAAAACAACCACTAATCACATTCAATTGAAAAAGGTCATCAACAACTGGCGCTAGAAGAAGGGTTCGAACCTCCGATTTGTAAAGTTCGAAGAAAGTTTGAAGACTACCACCGGAATCTGCATAATCTCGCCGGAATCTGGGAAGAGGTTGCCGGAAGACAAGAGTGCACATACTTAGGACAAAGATTTACAACACTTTAAGGGTTTTAATGCATGTGTGCATGAACTAGGGTTTTCAAACCTTCATAATCACACACAAGGCTAGTAACCCTTGGAAAAGGTGTTTGCAAGAACAAGATTACCTCATCCATTTGCTCATTTACCCACATTTCGATAGTCAAAATGGTTAGATCGCAAGAAGAACGACATTTGAGTATATCTCCAAGTCGTAAACCGAGGACTAGGGTTTCGTCTACTGAAGGACATGCACGGACAGTGAGAGCAACTTCGCATAGGAATATACAAGTCACTATTGACACAATTCCACCGGAAGTTGAAGCTCTTGCTCAAAACCCTGAAGAACTAGCAAAAACCATTGCTGTCCTTCAATCCTTGCAAAATCGACAAGCAGCAGGACCATCAAGAGCACCTGTGACGACCAAACGAGCAGGCGAGCAGGAGCGTATGGGCGAACAAAGAAGTAAACTGAGAGAAGATGCACGTCGGGACGAGGCCGACAGCGAGGAAGTTCGTAGAAATAAAGGAAAAGCTCCATTGAGCGAACGTCTAGGAAGCAGAGGAGAATCATCACCAAGTCGAGCAGATGAGTCAAGCAAAAGTACTTCCCGAACAAGTGCTTTGGAGAGACTAGGTACAAGGAACGCAAATAGGAGGGAACCATCCTGAAGGAACGAGGAGCGATCACACCATCCTGCTCGCCCATCAGTGCATGACCGAATCAGGAGGTCAGCTTTTGGCCGGCTAGGGCCAAATGGAGCTAGCAATGCCGCTAGGAAGACAAATCAGGAGAAACGTCCCATTGGCAAGGGACTGCATCGTGAAGAGGTCACTGAACCCAATCACGATGAACAGCCTTCCATCGGGAGAACTCCCCCAAATGAATTGCAGGAAATGAGAAAGGCGATCGAGGAATTACAGAGACAGTTGGAATCTCAGAGAGGTGTTGGATCGACTATTCTCCCTTCTTCACCATTATCTCCATCTGTCCTCAATGCACCAATCCAGAAGAAGATACAGTTCCCAGCCATCAATTTGTACGAGGGAACGTCGGACCCCCGCATTCATGTGACAAAATATTCTGATTTTATGATTTCAATGGGGGCAACCGACGCCACACAATGCCGAAATTTTCCACTCACCCTGGGAGATGGCCCGCACAGATGGTTTTCAGCACTGGCTCCTGGCTCCATCAACTCTTTTGCCCAACTAAGCAAAGAGTTTCTGTCCCACTTCTCAACTGCCGGGTCTTACTTGACCCACAGACACCGTCTAGCAGATATTAGGCAGGGAGACGAGGAGTCTGACAAGCAATTTCTGGAAAGATTTGATAAAGTCTTACTGGAGGGCGAGATGGTGAGTGAGGACACGAAGATTGTGGCAATGATGGCTGGTTTAAAGAAAGGAACTGATTTGTGGAAGGAAATGCATCTGACTTGCCCGAAAACATACACAGAGTTCAGACACAAAGCGGGAATTCATGTTTCAATGCAGGAGGCCCTACACCGAGAGATGGGAGACAAAGCCGATCCAAAGAAGTTTAGCAAGAAGTCGGGAGGAAGCGATTACAAAGCTCCGAAGAACATGAAGTCATTCAATGATGGAGCTGAGTTGAAAGAAAAGTTGAGTCAAGTCCTTACTATGTCCGTGGATGCTGTGTACAACAACGTTAAGGACAGGGAAATATTGTCAGAGCCGCGGAAGATAAGGCAAGAGAGAGGAAAGCTGAACCCGAACAAATACTGCGCTTATCATCAGAACATCGGCCACTTCACGAGCGAGTGCCGAGATCTGTTGAAGCAGTTGTGGAGGTTCTATGAGGAGGGAAAGCTGTCCGAATTCGTGAAAAGGGAACCAGGTAAAAGACCAAGGGCGCCGGTACCATCCAGTTCGGATGACGGAGACAGTGATGACCAACCAAGCAAAGTTGGTAAGAGGGGAAGGAAGGTCCCAGCAGCCCCAGCAAGGCATATCCCGGAAATCCTAATGCTGGAACCCACTGGACCAGTAGGTGGTTGTTCTGATGGGAGACCACCTATGTCAAAGAGAAAGAGGAAAGCGGAACTGAGAGCAGTGGATCAAGTGATGGAAGTAGGCGCGAATCCATCGACCAAACGAACGGGGGACCTGACTTTCTCAGAAAAAGACTTAGACGGAGTACTCACTCCCCACAATGACTCGTTGGTCATTTGTGCCAATATCATGGGGACAAAAGTGCACCGTCTACTTGTCGATACTGGTTCCTATACGAACATCCTGTTCAAGAGCACGGTGGACCAACTGGGAGATTGCGCTGAGTACATCAAAGACTGCGATCACAAGATTGTAGGATTCGGGAATGCTGTGACCACCCCGCTAGGAATGGTTACGTTGGCAGTTGAGCTTGTATCGGTCGAGGACCCGGAGAGGAAAATGAATAGAATGGTAGACTTCCTGGTTGTAGACCAACAGTCCACCTATAACGGGTTCCTCGGCCGTCCTTTCTTGCATGAATTTAAAGCAGCTGTTTCAACGTACTATTATTGTTTAAAATTCCCAACAAAAAAGGGTGCAGGTATAGTCAAAGGAGACCAAAAGAAGGCTCGTGCGTGTCTTTTGCAGATACAGTTGCAGGATCATCAAGTCAACATGACAGACAGGTGCTCAAACAAGGACGGAGACGATAGCGAGGCCATGACCTCTATCGACACTGAAATAATGGAAGTCGACGAACAACTTTGCACAGACGAACAACCGCGCATCGGCGAGCAACTGTGCGCAAACGAACAGCCGCGCATTGACGAGCAGCTGTGTGTAGGCGCACAGTTGGGCGAAGACGAGCAGAAATGCGAGGACGAGCAGGTTGTCCAAACAAGAGATAGAGAAGCTGCTCGCCCAGCGGACTTTGATGCAGAGGATATCGAGCCACGGCTGGGAGCAGAACCGATGGAGACCGAAGATGAGCCAAAGGCAGAAGGGCCCATTATTGACCCCAGATGGAAAGGCCAGAAACGAAGGGCTACCCCGGTTGAAGAGTTGGAAACTATAAGAGTCGACCCGAACCAAGAGGGCTTAGAACTCTTCATAGGGTCCGAGCTACCAGAGCCGTACAGGACCAACATGATTGAGTTTCTTAAAGCAAACCTCGATGTGTTCGCATGGTCGCACGCAGACATGGTGGGCATCAGCCCCGAACATGCCTGCCACAGACTCAACATCGACCCGAGAAAAAAGCCAGTTCATCAGAAAAGGAGAAAATTTGGGCCCGACAAATACGAGGCGCTTGACGTGGAGGTTAAAAAGCTGCTGGATAACGACCTAATCAAACAAGCGTTATGCCCGCAATGGGTGGCGAATCCAGTGTTGGTTAGAAAAGCGACTGGAGCATGGAGACTTTGCATCGACTTCACAGATCTTAACGCCGCTTGCCCAAAAGACAACTTCCCGTTGCCTCATATTGACCAGCTAGTTGATAACACCGCCGGACATGAGCTGCTAACGTTCATGGATGCATTCGCAGGATATCATCAAATCGCGATGCATCCCGATGATCAAGAGCACACAGCGTTCTACACCAACAAAAACTTGCTATGCTGGAAGAGAATGTCATTTGGGCTAATCAACGCTGGAGCTACATATCAGAGACTGGTTAACAAGATGTTTGATGATCACATTGGGAAGACGATGGAGGTATATGTGGATGACATCGTTGTCAAGAGCTCAAAAAAGGAAGATCACTTACAGCACCTGGCTCAAACATTTGAAATACTTCGGACCTACAATATGAAGCTGAATCCCAAGAAAAGCAGTTTCGGAGTCCATTCTGGGAAATTCTTGGGACATCTGGTTAGTCAGCGTGGAATTGAAGCAAATCCCGTAAAAGTGAAAGCGATCATGGAGATGCAACCACCCAGATCAGTTAAAGAAGTCCAACGGCTAACCGGATGCCTAGCAGCTCTGAACAAGTTCGTTTCAAGATCCGGAGATAAGTGCAGACCGTTCTTCGAAGCAATCAAGAAGGGAAAATTTCAATGGACAGACGCCTGTCAACAAGCGTTCGAGCAGCTGAAAGAGTACCTCAGTGATACGAAAATTCTTGCCAAGCCAATCCCAGGGGAAAAGTTATACTTGTACTTGGCGGCTTCAGAGGTAGCAATCAGTTCAGTGCTCGTTCGAGCAGAAGGAAAGTTCTACCTACCCATTTACTATGTAAGTCATGCCTTGCACGAAGCAGAACTCAGATATTCACCAACAGAAAAGCTAGCATATGCGCTGGTGATGAGCATCAGGAAACTTCGTCCATATTTTTTCGACCACCAGGTGGAAGTGTTGACAACGTTCCCGCTCAAGCAAATACTGCACAGACCCGATGCGGCCGGTCGGCTCCTAAAGTGGTCCTTGGAAATCAGTCAGTTCGGGATTTCATATGCTCCTCGAACAGCGATCAAGGGGCAAGCCTTAGCAGACTTTATAGTCGAACTGACTTTCCCCCAAGATCCAACGAGAGGACATAGCCATCCCTGGCACATGTATGTTGACGGATCATCAACTAATACAGCATCGGGGGCAGGTATAGTCTTGATAAGCCCAGATAGGCAAGTTTTTACTTCAGCTGTTCGATTCGAATTCATGGCGACGAACAACGAAGCAGAGTACGAAGCTGTGATCGTTGGGTTACGCCTAGCATTAGCAGTTGGAGTACGAAGGTTGCAAATCTTTGGAGATTCGCAATTGATCGTCAACCAGGTCCGAGGAGAATATGAAGCAAGAGATGAAGACATGGCTTTGTATCAAAAAATTGTTGCTCACTTGGCCTCCTTGTTCGAACAAATATACATTGAACAGATACCGAGAGACAATAATGCTCAAGCAGATGCATTAGCCAGGCTAGCAACCAGCACCGGACCAGCAGAATTGTCGGAGGTAACGCTAACAAGAATGTCCAAACCATCAACCGAAGATTACAAAATCTATCAAGTCAACGAGGATTTCGAAGAAGACGACTGGAGGATACCAATCATTGAGTATTTGCAAAACGATAAAAAGCCAGACAACCCGTCTGAAGCTAACAAGTTGATCAAGAGAGCAGCAAGATACACTATGATGGATGGACAGTTGTACAAGAGAGGATTTTCACTCCCACTTTTGAAATGCTTGGCTAGGGGGCAAGGGCAAGCAGTACTGAAAGAAATTCATGAAGGCATATGCGGAAATCACGCTGGAGGACGAGCATTAGCGTATAAGACCATAAGACAAGGGTATTACTGGTCGACCCTCCTCCAGGACGCAATCAAAGCTGCCCGAACTTGTCACAGGTGTCAGTTGTTCGCCCCGAACATCCACAAGCCCCCGCACGAACTAATCTCTGTCAATAGTCCGTGGCCATTTGCGAAGTGGGGAATTGACCTCATCGGGCCTTTTCCGCCAGGAAAAGGGAATGTTCGATTTGCAGTAGTGGCAGTAGACTATTACACGAAGTGGGCTGAGGCAGAAGCGCTTGTGCAAATCACACAGGAGAAAATGATCAACTTTATATGGAAAAACATTGTTTGCCGCTTCGGGGTGCCTCAAGCGATCGTGACAGATAACGGAAAACAATTTGAAGGAAAAAAGATAAGAGATTTTTGTGAAAAGTGGGGAATGAAGAAACATTTTTCAACACCGTACCACCCCTAATCAAATGGCCAAGTAGAAGCAGTGAACAAAATAATCAAACATATTTTGAAAATTCGCTTAGCCGACAAACAGGGGAAGTGGTCGGAAGAGCTACCAGAAGTGTTATGGGCATACCGAGTATCTCACAGAACAAGCACAGGCGAAACACCATTCACAATGGCATTCGGGACGGAAGCAGTAATACCGGTTGAGTTAAAAGTCCCGACAAAACGAACAGCTGCGTTCGACGAAGAAGCAAACAACTCCGCAATGGCAGCAGAGTTGGACTTACTTGAGGAAAAAAGAATAACAGCAGAATTGAAAAATGCAATCTACAAGAGAAGAGCAACGAAGTACTACAATTCTCAAGTAAAAGCAAGAGAATTTGAAATTGGGGACTTAGTACTTCGAAAAGTTTTAATACCACCAGGAGTATTCGGCCCGACTTGGGAGGGCCCATACAAGGTGACGAATAAGTAGCACAACGGCACATACGACCTTGAAGACATGGAAGGCAAGTCGTCCCAATACTCCTGGAATACAACTTTACTCAAGAAGTACTACCAATGAAGTCATGTAAGTCTTAGAAAGTTTGTAAATAGATCCTTTGTAATTTTTGAAATTTTTACGCAAGTTTATAAGCGAGCAGATTTGCATTTATCTTACTAGGCGAGCAGAATTGCATTTATCTTTTGTCTTGCTGAATTTTAGTTTTTGAGCCTTAAGTCCAAATTACTTAGTTGCTCGCCCAAAAATTTGCAAAATACAAGTCTGTTATAAGACGAATAAGAGAACTTATTAAAAGCAAAAATAAGGCTAAGTCCATAACGGACCAATAGCCCGCATTAATGCAAGGCCAAGTCCACAAGCGACCAAAATGGCCCAAACAACTAAAGGTCAAGTTCTATAAGAACCAAATGACCAACTTAAAATTTGACTAAGTGTTTACCTTAAGAAAAAAGGAACACTTAGAAACTAAGTCATAAGCAAAAGAAAGAGGCGAGCAATTAAGTAAGACAAACAAAGAGGCACAAATTTGTAGATTAGCAAAAGTATTCATTTCATTGAGTCAAAAATATGTTTACAATGAGGATGAGCTGATAAGCACAAAAAGAAGAAACATCCTATTGTAAAAGAAACTAAGTTATGAAGCAGGAGGAGGAGCATCTGCAGCGCTGGTCGCCAGGGCACTAGGCTGCTCGCCCGGGATACTTGTGGCAGCCCCATCTAGAGGAGTTAAGGGAAGTGAAGGCAACCCCTCAAAGACTTCATCAGTGGCCGCCGTGCTGGTCGCCACTGGGGTAGGATCGGGCTGGCCGCCATAAGTGGGGGCAGCGATGTCAACCTCCTCGCCAAACACATCTAGAGGAAAGCCAAGATCGGCCAGATCAGAGACGAACAGGGTAGAGCCAGGAGCAGGAGGGTAATTCTTGACATATTCAATGAAGTCCGCCTTCACCGCATCACGAATATCTTGATTGTGATCATGGGCGAAGTGGACAGACCTCAAGCATTCGGCAAAGGCACAGATGTACCCGAAGTTGGTCTTGTCCAACACCTCTTGCTCGTGGACTTCATAATCGATCATGTTTTTGCGCTCTTCCTCTAGCCTCTTGATGTGCTCCTCGGCAGCTAGCAGGCGAGCAGCTAAGTCTGCTTGCTCTTTCTCAGCCCTCTCAACTCTCAAATCTGAGGACTTCACCTCCAACAACATCTTCTCAGCCTTGTCCAAGGCATTCTTCTCGCCGACTAAGGAGGCCTCCATCTTCCTCTCCATCAAAGCTAGCTCCTTGGCATGCTCGGCCTTGCACTCATTGATGGCAGAGGTCTTCTCTTCGTCCAATTTCTCCACGCGACGGCCCAGATCACGGTTTGTTCGCTCGAGCTCCATGATTTGATCGAGCAGCATTTGAGACTGGACCAACTGATGGCTAGCGTTGTACGCCACCAGGCGAGCATTATCGCTAGCAGATTGGTTAGCAACAAGAGTGTTCGCCGATTTGGTCCAGGCCCTTGGGACCATTTCAGCTGCCCGACGAACAGGAAGATCAGGGATGTCGCGAAGCGAGGAGGGGGCATTTTTAACAACGGAGAGATGGTGGAGTGTTGCCCCTCGGCCAGGGTAGAGTGTTGGGTTATACCTAACAAATAAAAAGCAAATGTTAGTAAGCGAGCAACATGGTGTTAGGCAGTAAACAACAAATAAGTCGGGGACGAGGGACTCACTCTCTGATTTTGACGGGGTCCCAACCCAAATAAGAGGTGTCTTTGGGATTGTCCCCTCTCTTGGTCGCCACCAGGCCAGCGACCATTTGCTGTTCGTCCACCACTTCCAAGGAGGTGGACTTAGAAGCAGGAGATCGGGGAGCAGCGCTGCTCGCCTCCGCCACGGTCTTTGATCGCTTTGAGGCGCGATCATCACCGTGAGTACCGCGAGCGTCATCGCCCCGCGGCGCTTTCTTCTTCTCCCTCTCCTGTTCCCTCTCCTTCTCCTTCCTTGCATCCCGCGGAGAGGACGTAGTTTTGGCCGCTGGCTTACGGCGACCAGCTCTGGCGGCTGGGCGACTAGTGGGGTTCTCCCCTGCTCGAAGGCGCATGATGGAAAGAGGAGGATCCATCTTCCTTCTTGAAGCGTCGGCCATTTGCTTTACTCGTCTGGCGAGCAAGTAATATGACTCGGGCACAGCCGGGATGGCAACGGTGACTCGTTGATCTAACAAGAAAAAGACAAGGGTCAGGCGAGTAAAAAACGATTAGCGAGCAAGAATGATTGGCGAGCAAGAATAAAAAAGTTACCTTCTGGGACGGCGGCTTGGGCTTCAAGGTGGTGAGAATCAAACCAGCAAGTTTGCGACAATGAGCCTTCGAGAGATGGTGTATGTCGCGACTAGCAACGTCGTGAAGAAAGATGATGGCTAAGGTGAAGAGAAATTCGTCGCTAATATCGGGATGCCCCCACTTCAAGTTCCTTGGACCTGCAAAATAACGGAAAGGATTAAAATTAGTCCTACTTATGAATTAGCAAGACAAAATTAGCCCTACGTTTGATTTTTCCAAAGCCTTCAGGCGACATGATGCGCGCCTGCCCGTCGGCGAATCCCTCAGTTGCTCGCCAATCTCCACCAATAAAAAGGAATTGGCAATGCCAACCCTTAATCTTATTGGGAACACCTTCAACGAGTTTCAATCCAGTCTTCGCTTTAGCGTAATACCAACCAGCACCGTCCTCGGAGATAGTTAAGGCATAAAGAAGCTCCGCGGTTGTTATTTTATTTTTGTAACCCTCAAGACCAAAAAGTGTCATGAAGGCTAGAAGAGTGCTCCAACCGTTTGGGGTGATTTGAGTGATCGCCAGATTCATGTCGAGCAAGAACCGGCCAATGAGCGGATGAACGGGGAGCGGGAAACCCGTGTTTAACACATCCAAGTTGACCGCCGTGCAGCCAGGAGGGGGGCGATCAGCAGTCTCTCCTTTCTTCGGCACATACATGAAAATATCGTAGGGGATTTTGTACGTTTCACGGATGCTCGCCAGATCATCCTCAATAACAACACTGGCAACCTTGCTCGCTGCATAGTCCCCATCCCGAGCCTTCATAATTATCCTCGATGTGGGGACAAAAGTCTTCGAGTAGCGAGCAGAGTAGTCCGCCCACTCGTTATCACGAACAACTCCTTCCGGGATCCGGGATTCTGGTGTAGTTTGAGAGATGGGAAAATTGATTTCCCTTAAAAACTCCCAAGTGAGCGTGTGACCTCCTTGCTCGCCACCTCGCTGCTCGCCAGCAGTGTCAGCTTGATCGCCCTCAAGTTCAATTGAACCCTCTATCTCCGCGGCCACTGCTGCAGAATCTTCTCCAAGGTCAGAAGATGTTTCAGGTTCGCGAGCAAGAGAGTGAATCTCTTCTTGATCGCCAGAGCGGTCAGCGGAGAACATCTCTACCGAGCGAACAACGGAGCTCGCATCTGAGTCCGTACCTTCATCCACCAATAACGTGCGCGGATTGTTCGCCAACGCTTGGCGAACAGATCTGCGCGGAGAAGACTGATCTACAGGTCTTTTTTCCAGGTTTCGTCCGGGTCCGGATTGAGAAGAACTTGAGGGGGAAAACTCCATTCAAAATAACAAGGAAGAATTTTGGTTAATTTTGGAAAAGTTTTAAGTACGATGGGACCAATGTCAGAATCACGGCGATGACGTTACTACGGGACGGCGGCGCAGTGGCGGTTCACGGCCGGAGTAACAGTGATGAGTAAAGAAAATACAGAAAAAAGAAAAAAGTTCACGAAATTAGAAGTAGAAAAGGAAATGCGAGACGAATTACCTTTGAAAACGAAGATCAAAGTGACACAAGAGGAGAATCAGGTACAAGAATTGCAAAGAAAGAAAGCTTCGAAGCGTTTATCAATGGCGAAAATTTAAGAAATTCAGAAAGAAGAAAGAAGAAAGAAGAAGAAGTCGACGCCTATTTATAAGGATAAGGCTGGGGCGAAAATGCAATTTCCCCAAAATTATGTAGGCCCCTATGGGCAAATTGGGGATCGCGCGTGACTGACGCGACGCCTCGCATTCCGTGCCTCGGGAATTCAACCGTCGCGACACGAAAAGGCGTTCGCTACTGGTCGCGCGCGTGAGCTCTCATGCTCGTCTGTTCGCCCAACTGCTCCGATGCTCGTCCATATAAACATCCATGTTCCATTCTTGCTCGCCCAATTTTCAAAGAGATTATAGCTTGGTCTCAATTGATCAATCCATGCCCAATGCGAGACCAAGCTAGGGGGCAATTGTTGGGTGGCGAACAAGTAAGTAATTAATAAACAAAAGAGATTATTAGACTTGGTAACAGGATAATAAATGAAAGGAGCTAGCAGTTTCGTGGAACGAACAACTTTGTAAAGGAGCTAGCAGCTTCGTTGAGCGAACAGTTTTGTAAAAAAGTACTAATGCGACAAGCAAGATATTTAGGCGAGCAGCCTTGCAAAGAACAGCTGTGCAAGCAACTCAGGCCAAGATCAATTTGGGCGAACAGATTCGTAATGGAGCGAGCAACATTGTAAAGTAAGCCCAAGCAAGGAGCGAACAGCTCAGAACGCAAAGGATCACATCCAAAGAAGACGTACAAGCGAGCAGCCGGTCACCGCCAAGAGCATCTCAATAATGCCAAAGACCAAGTACAACATGGGGAATTCCAAGAGTCACTAGCTTGGATATGGTCCAAGTGTCCTAACACTTGGCACTCATCCAATGAGCAATAGTGTAGATGTTGTACAAGTGTCCTAACACTTGGCAAAGATCCAATGGTTAAGCCACCAAGATGGTGACACATGGCCACTTTGTATGTCTATAAATACTCTCTTCATGTATATGAAAAAGAGGAGAACAATTGAAAAAAGTAGCCAAACTCTTGCAAAATTATTCTTTGAGCATTACTTAGCCAAATTCCATGATTTCGTGATTCTTGTTTGATGATCTTCATGGAATAAAACAGCCACTAATCACATTCAATCGAAAAAGGTCATCAACAATAATGCAATTCGATAAAATTATTAATATTCAATCCGTGCATCGCACGGGAGAAACACTAGTTCTCTTAAAAACGATGAGTGAACGTATCAACTAATTGACATCGGGACTAATGGAAAAATCTCAAATAACTGATTTTCATCCAACAGCTTCTTCCTTCGTTAATGTAATCTCCAAATGCAGAGTCGCCGACCTCAACTACCTTCGAAGCATCGTGAACTTTCTTTTGGAGTCGGCCTCCAACATTAGACGTGAGCGGTCTAACTTCATCTACAATTTAATTTTGAGCTGTCCATGTTTTATACTGGCAATCAATTAACCTCAATTGTCAATTTTTAAAAATAACAAAAATATTGGATCTTGGGAATTATGGTATCACTACTACTTTTTCAGAAGATTGCATATTAAATAAATACTACACCCGTTGTCCCGTGAAAATAAATAAATAATCTCGTTGTCCTGCAATAAAAAGGGTATACAATGCAGATTAGAATTAAAAAAAAAAAAACATTTGTGTGAATTGACGAGAGTCTATCGAATCAAATATGATTGACGGGCTTTTTATCATTGTACCATTTTAATCATAAATAGGAATTCTATGATATCATAACCAGTCTGTAGTTCCAAAATTTTATGATTTTTATTAATTTGTTTAAAAAATTATATTTTTTATTAATATATAGTAATTTATATGTTGATTTTTGTGTAAAGTAACAAAAACTTGTGAAAAAGCACAATATTTTTTTATTAATATACGGAATACTATTTTTATTTTAATTTTTAATTAAAACTTATGGTAACGGAGCGAGTAGTAAGGAAAGAATAATTCCCTAGTATGGCAATCAATGCTTGTTACTTGTTAGTCTTCGCTGGAACCACGTGCACGTCAATCATGTTGGCTCCTCCTTTATTGCCGACCTAAACTTGTAGCATCTTAGTTATCAAACATTCTGTACAATTTACTATTTAATTTATATAAAAAAAATTAAATTATATCTCATTCAATTAATAATTACACCACTAAGATAAATTTTGTTTGTTTTATTTACATAAAATAAATAATTTTTTTTTATAAAATAATCGTTTATCAATTTAAAAGTTAACTCTCATATTAAAATTCATGAAAATTTAACTTTGAAAGTGTTTTGGGATAGAGGTATATGAATCTCATTATTCAAAAGTATTTTTAAATGACGATAATTGTTCCATAAAAGATTATCAATTTGTTAATTTAAATTATGTTTACTAAAAGATATTAATGGAGTATAATTTCACTATACAATTGCATACATAATTGCTACATTTTTCTTATTAGTTATTTATATCATATAAAAACTTATATAAAATGATATAATAAATATATGAATTTCCAATATATATGATCCGTGATATATGTCGACCCAAATCATGTTTTAAAATAAAATAAGATGTAAATATTAAAATGGTACTTACTTCATCCAAAAAAATACTAATAATTATCTTGTAGAATTTTGCATGAATATAAAAAAGAAAATAGATATTATGCTTAAAAAGTCATAATGTTGTAATCAAATCAAATATAAAATAAATTGTATTAAAAATATGTGTGAGTTCAATAATAAATATTGTAAATAAATGTATGTTTGAGTAAATAAAAGTAATTATTTATAGTTAAGGAAACAATTTTTTTTTATAGACTGATAAAGCAGTATGGGCCATTCTTTACCGATGGGTGAGTAATATTTTTTGAAAAAAAATCCTCTCATAAAAATATTATCAAAAGGAATAATTAATTAGTTAAATTATTATTGTATAAAAAGAGACCTGGTTGATTTAAATACACGAAAGTCCAATCATACCACCGTTTTTTAGTTTATCGTTCCTTTTGCCTTCTTTCTGGAATTTGAAGTTTTGGATTAGAGTTGTTCCTCGTTTCCCCAATTCAGAATTCGAAATCAATTATTTCCTGAAATATGTCTTATGCATACCTTTTCAAGTATATCATCATCGGCGATACTGGTAATTTCTTGTTTTCCCTGTTTCACTCTTTCAAAAATTCCGATCCTTCGATGTTAATCTAGTATATGGTGTTCGAGTTGTTTTTAACTTTTCAATACAGTAAGTCAAATTGGATGTAGTTTAAATTTGATTGGGTTTTGCAGTAGTTCGTATATCTGCGCTTAGTGCCTGGCAGCAATTGGAAGTTCAAGTTGTTTTAGCATTCAGTTTATTTTTTGAATGACTAAATTAAGAGACCAGCAGTGTATTTGAGTAACTGAAAATCGAACTTTTCTGCAATCATTCTAGTATGCTGAAGAGAAAGTTTGTCAAAACCAGATGGATTTAAATTAATGTATATTATCAGTTGGTATTTAGATGAATTAGATAGATTGGAGTTTGATTCTTCATCAATACGAATTAGCTTTACTTACAATTCACTGGATTTTTGCTTCACTTTCTTGTGATACAATGAATTAGTTCCTAGTGAAAGCCCACTGTGTTGAATTAAGGGAGACTTGAGGAATCCTTTAAGGAATTAATGATTTTGTACTGCAGCCTAGCTTAATTTATTCAGTGATTGTTTTAAGCTTAAAATATTTCTTTTGCAGGAGTGGGAAAATCATGTCTTCTTCTACAGTTTACTGACAAGCGCTTCCAGCCAGTGCATGACTTAACTATTGGAGTCGAATTTGGGGCGCGGATGATCACAATAGACAACAAGCCCATTAAGCTTCAAATTTGGGACACTGTGAGTTTCTCGTTTTACGTGTTGCATTAGTTATTACTTATTAATTATGCTTGCAGATGTTAAGACTGCTATTTACTGTGCTATTGGTTTCATCACCGAGAAAAAAGCTATTAAGAATTATTAACATATTGCTTGAGGCCTGTGACGTAAATTTTTCCCAGGTATAATTGATAGGGAAAGCTAGACTTCTGTGTTTTTTCTTCAATCTGCCTCCATTTCACCCGGTTGCTGGGTGTATTTTGTTTATTTTTTGCATTAACTTCTCACTGAATTACAAATATGTATGTATTGGAGCAAGCATGTTTTATTGCTGATAAATTTATCATTAATTTCCAGTCCCATACTTCAAAGATGTTGGGCAGATATGTTAGTATGTATTGTGGGATGCAGGTATTTTCATTAAATTCAGAATGAATATTAGTATATTATAATCCAAAAAGAAGTCCAAGAGTAGAGACTCCTTTGCACTTTTTAACTACCCAATGATAAAGCCTCATGATTTATTCATCAGTCTTGAGTATGATCTTTTGTGATAATATGATGTCCCGTTGTGAAGAATTGTTCTAGGTAGGCATAGTTGTAAGTGGAGTTTCTTTAAAAAAAGATATTTGTGCTGGTTAATTGAAGTGCTAGTGTTCAATATCTAAATCTGGATTTGGTTGATTTTACAGGCTGGTCAAGAATCCTTCAGGTCCATCACAAGGTCATATTACAGAGGAGCTGCTGGTGCACTTCTGGTCTACGATATTACTAGGTACAGCCTTTGTAAATCTTCCCAATTTCATGGAGATTGATGATTTTGTAACCTGATAAGCACATATTTTGCTGTCTGCAAATGTTGCCTGATTTAGACTTGCTAATTCACCACCTCCTGATAAGTTTCTTATGTGTGGCCTTTTTGTTCGTTTTTTCTTTTTAATAGTAATCTTTTAACTTATTTGTTGATGAATCCCTTTTGTATTGCACCCTAAGATGGAAGAGAGATTATGCCCAATTTCCTGTGTTGTTTTTTCATCAGCTCTCCTGCTTGTCAGGAGGGAAACCTTTAATCACTTGGCTAGCTGGTTAGAAGATGCAAGGCAGCATTCAAATCCAAACATGTCAATTATGCTGATAGGAAACAAATGTGACCTTGCCCACAGAAGGGCTGTTAGCACAGAAGAAGGAGAACAATTTGCAAAAGAGCATGGATTGATCTTCATGGAAGCATCTGCTAAAACTGCTCAAAATGTAGAGGAGGTGATGAGGGATTTCCTAACTTCTATTCTATGACAGCAGTTCAAAAAAAAAAAATGGCGATATAATTGTATTTATCATTTCCGTTATTAATTTGTTAAGCATTATCTTCAGGCATTTATTAAAACTGCTTCAACAATTTACAAGAAGATTCAAGATGGGGTTTTTGATGTTTCAAATGAGGTTAGCTTGTTTTCTTTTCACTCATGATCTAACAAAAGTTGTTCTGTGGTTGGATTTCATCTATTGCTATGAGTGCTCTCTATCCATGTATGCAAGATTTCATGTTGATCTTGTACTTATTTGCCTTTTGAGTTCCTTTCTTTGGCTTGGGAGAAACATTTAGTCCAGATGAGGTTGGTTAAATTGTCCTCTTTTCCGTTATAATCCAAGATTTATAAGGCTGTTTGTTTGGATTGAACAATTTGAATTTTCAAGTGATTTCAAATGAATGAATTTGAAAATCTCTGTAATAGAAACTCATCATATAAATCCCTTGTTTGGATTTATGGAAAGAATTTCAAGCCATTTGCTTAGATGTTATACAATAATAATGGTTTGATCATGTATATTTGTAAGTGTGCTTGTGCGTGCTAATGTGTGTGAGAGGGAGATTGTGTGAAACAGTGTGCCTGTGTGGAAGTGGAACAGTATGTGAGTAACTGAAACTGTGGTATTGTGTGTGTATCTTTTTTGAAACAGGTATTGTGTGTGTATCTGAGACAGAGTTCAAATGACTAGGTTTTTAGAATGGATTTGGATTCCCAAAAAGAAAAAAAGGTGAAGGAATTTTTTTTAAATACATTCTCCAAGTCCATAGCTAAATCTTTTCAATCCAAACACAACCTAAGATTTAAACATACCCTGTACAACAGTACACGTATTATCTACCATATTAAGATTCAAATATACCCTGTAGAAATATAATCAGTTACCTATTTTCATTACATTTTGACTGTCGATTTTTCAGGAAAAAAAAAAATCCTTTCTCTGTTATTTGTTTAAAATTATCCAAACCGGTTACTTAATGAAATCATTTATACTTGTTTTTGTCATTTGCAGTCATATGGAATAAAAGTAGGTTACGGTGGAATTCAAGGTCCGTCTGGTGGCAGGGAAGGTTCTTCTTCTCAAGGTGGCAGTTGCTGCAGTTGATATTCGTTCGTAAGCACTGCTGAGGCTCTCTCTCCCTCTGTCTCTGCTTCCCCCACTTCATGTTTATACTCCAACTTGGCATTCCAATACCTCATAATTTTATCTGGACTTTTGTCTTCTCCTTCCAATGTGTGTAAATTTGCAAATAGTTCATACGTTCGGCAGTTGTTCTTTATAGGTGGGGTTAGTGAGCGTGTGACACATACTCTCGCTTAGTAGTAAAAACTGGAAATAAACAATGAGATTCCGGTGTATTGTATCTGCATTATCCATGGTCGTCCAAATGTAAAGCTGTCGTAATTATGCTGTTAAAAATTGTATTTGTTATTTATGTGAACACTTTTATTCAGAATATGGCTTATTGGCTATAGATTGATATTATTGTTATTTGCACTGGGATCATTGGAATATGATAGATAAATTAGATTAGTGAGAATACATATACTAATATATAAATATATGTGGCTTAGGCTTGAATTTGTTTGGGAAGGATTGTCGATCTTGGACGTCAATATGTCGGTTATTTGTTTAAATCAGTCGAAATGGTTTTTCCTTATTAAAATTTGAATATGTGAATATATAAGTATGAATTAATTCAATCACAGGTATCTATCTACTAATAGAAGTGCGTAGTTTCACATTTTGGTATTTCTTACTTAATATCTGCTTCGAGGTTTGGTCAATACCAAACAAATTCTAGGTTCGTAAAAATTTGGTCATAGCGAATGAACCTGAAAATTGGTGGAAATCACAATTGTTCTTCTCCAATTTTGATTAAATAAACAAACCAACTTAATATTTTGGAAAATGCAACTTAATGTATTTCACCCTACCATTTTTAACTTTTGAATATGCGAGTTTGTTATTATTGTTAAAAAAGTTACATAGACTTGGCTCAGAAATTAGAAATAATCCTACTATAATTACATTGGAAATGGAGAAGAAGTTATCTGTTTCATGGGTGTTTTACAACAGTTTCTGTAATTGAAATTATCTGTCATTCAGCTGCGTGAGACCCAAAGAAACATGCATCTTTACGAAAGCCACTTCCAAGGAAAGTTTGCCTAGAATCAGCAACGTTAAATATCTATACGTTACCTAATTAATCCACTTTAATTAACATCCTTTCTTATCCTCATTCATGCATTCCACTTTCCTCTTTTCTCCAACCAAAATTCCTCTTTCAAATCTGTAAACATTTTTGCCCAACTTCGTCATTCTTCAATATTTACAATTGTTCTTTTTCTGTTTTAGAATTGAAGTCATGGAGAGGGAGAAAGCTCAGAAGAGGAAGAGAGAAGACGACGAGATCATTAAAGAATCCAAAAAACAAGAGTATTGTGTCAACAAAACCCGTGGTTATGATGGGGTTTTCGATTTTCCTTGGCTCAAAGAAGGCGTCGTCTTCAAGGGGGACGACGACTACTTAGATGAACACGAACTCACCTTTTCACCTTGTTCATATCTAGACGAAGCTCCACGAAATTTTGATCAATCGTGTTCGCTAAATTTATGTGTTTCTCCAACTCCAGATGCAAGTTTTTACGAAACCAAGTTCGATGATGACGGTTTTTGGTCGTTGCTGCTCGACCATCCTGAACCGGTCGTTGATGATCCTGAACCGGTTGATTGCATTTGGAATTGTGTCATTGATCAGCCACTTGACATGGGTTTTAACAAAGGATTATGATGTTCCTTCCTCTCCCCTCACAAATTTCCGCAAAGTAGTTTTTTTTTTTTTTTTTTAAATTAAGGTTGCAAGAATCTTGGTGAGATGGAAAGAATGATGATTAGATTAGGATGGTGTATTGATGGCGCGTGATCATTTGTTTTGAACCTAATCTTTTTGTAGTATAGTATAATAACCAAACCATCTAAGATTTTGCAACTGGAAATTAAGATTATGTTTTGCAATTGGAAAATGGAAATATAATACTATAAGCACTGGAATAAATTCCATATGTTATAGTATACATTTACATACTCCCTCCTCATAAAAATAGATTTATAGATTTTTCACGCAAATTAAAATATGTAAGTTATTAATACACACCCCTATCAAAGTATTAATGAGCAATGTCTAAGTATACACATTTTCATTATCTCATGCCATGAGACGTAGAGCAGAGCATGACTCGGTTCGGTTACCAAAACGAAAAGCCATTACCGAAATAAATTTCATTATATATAATTTTAACTGAAATTGAACCGAAATTTCTTAAAACCGAAAATAGCGAAACCGAAAATTTCGGTTCAGTTTCGATTAATAACCGAAAAATCGAAATATAGTGGACTTTTAAATTGGACCATATTTTTACGCTTATAACCTGCTAACAGCCCAAGCTCATATTTATTAATAGATTGCAACCAAAACAAATAACCCACAATAAAAAATTGGAGAATGGGGAAAGGGAAGACCAGAAGAGACAACGACAATAAATTTGGAAATGAGTAAATGTAACTAGGGTTGGAAATTAGATACTTATATATATATCCTCTCATTTCAGTTTCGGTTTTGGTTATTTTGGTATTTTTACCTAAATAACCGAAAGCCAAAATTTCTAAAATTTAAAACCGATACCGAACCGGAAACCAAAATAATCGAACCGAATTGATATTTCGGTTCGGCTCAATTTTTCAGTTTTAACCGAACTCTACTCTCCCCTAATAAGATAGTCTCATACAAGACTTACACAAATAAAAATTTAATAATATTTTGACGTATATTTGTGGGAAGCATTAAAACAAAAAAATCAAGTTTTTATCACCCATATATTTACACAATCCACGTGTAATTTGTAGATATTATTTTTGTTGTATATATCCATCCATAATTTTAATATTTAATACACCTGATAAATATTATAACTAGTGCAATTTACCATATATATATATATATATATATATATATAATCTATTAATTGGGTAATCGACCCGATCGACATAAGAAGGATTATATTGGCAATAGAAAAGGTGACCTTTTCTAATTTCCAAATCCTTAATTCCATCTGGAGGATAAGGCTGGTTATCAAAAATTGAGATTTCAATTTTTTGTTTTAAGTTTTATTCTGAATGCATGTAATGGCATGTGGTGTCCTTGATTTCCATTTTACATTGATAGAATAAAATAAAAATTAATTTCAATTTTTATTGATAAAATAAATATGAAACTATAACACTCCAGATCCAGCTAGAATTTTGAATTCAAATCAATATATGGATAAAATAAATGATTAGTTTTTCTATTCAAAATTCAGGATTTGAGCAATTCACTTCAAGTGCAAGTCTTATAGCTTGAGTTTTGCAAATTGATGGCCTTCAACAGCATTGCTTTCTTTGAAAGCAAATAAATACGGCTCCTAATGACTAATTAGCTTCGATACCAATATTGATCCATATAGTTTAATTCCTCTGTGATATTTTTTATATTTTAATAGAGTAATTTTTAGTGTGCATCAAATATATAGTATGGACTTGGATTTAAACCTAATTGTATATTTAATTTAGACTTTTTCAAAACCCATTAAGAAATGGATCAAAAAATCAAAATTGAATTTGTGAGTTAAAAATTCAAGTACATAGCACTTTGCTTTTTAATATGTAATTCACCTCCTGAATTTGGTTCTTTGGATATTTTTTTTAACATTCCACGTGTCATACATCTAAAATATAAAATACCAAAAATAACAAATATGATATCATTCGTTCAAGTCTCCCATAAAACTTATTCACAGTATAAAATTGATATCATTATATGCATTCGTTGATATCATAACACTTTACGCTATAAAATAGGGAAAATATCAAATCTAGTCTTGTAACTTAGCTTGATTCTAATTTAAGTTCTATAACTTTTTATTTTCTCAATTTTAGTCCTGGAGTTGTCAATTTTAGTCCTAGAGTTATCAATTTTAGTCCTTTTTTGTATAAAAATCTAAATACTCACCGGAAGAATTGAAGTTTTTTTATTTTCTGGTAAATTGTACACGTGGACTACCACATAATCAAAAAATTAAACAATCATCTAATTATAATCGGCCAGTTTGGAAAAAAAATGGCTCCGACCCAAATCAGTGAGTTTTTTAATTTTGAGGCAATATAAGGACTAAAATTGACAACTCCAGGATTAAAACTGAGAAAATAAAAATTTACAGGACTAAAATT
Source organism: Ballota nigra (assembly GCA_947034835.1). Classification (NCBI taxonomy): domain Eukaryota; kingdom Viridiplantae; phylum Streptophyta; class Magnoliopsida; order Lamiales; family Lamiaceae; genus Ballota; species Ballota nigra. Next base: position 29,822,593 of record OX344730.1, read on the forward strand.
GAGAAAATGAAAAGTTACAGGACTAAAATTGAGAAAATAAGAAGTTACAGGACTAAAATTGACAACTTCAGGATTAAAATTGAGAAAATAAAAAGTTGCAGGACTAAAATTGAAACCAGCCTAAGTTACAGGACTAGTTTTGATATTTTCTCCTATAAAATATTATGGTATAAGTTGATATATGTAATGACATCAGTAAATGTATGTACACTAATAATATAAATTTTAGAGTAAGTCTTGTGTGAGACCGTCTCATAGTATGAGACCAATAATATTTGATCCACTTTTAATTTAAAACGTGTCACTTATTAATTAAAAAGTTGTCACTTTTAAAAAGTGATAAAATTTAAACAAAAAGTGATAATATATTTGTTAAAAGTGACTTATCACTTTTCTTTAAAAATACTATCACATTTAATTATAACCCTATCACTTTTTTTAATTTGATCGGTCTCATTTTATGAGACGGTCTCATACAAGTTTTTGCCTAAATTTTATACTTATGAAACTGATTCGCCATTCATATTGATCCACATTTTATACAATAGATCTCAATATATTAATACATGTGTTATATTTCAATCTTAAATTTTTATTTAAGCAAAATAACACTCCTATTAAATAAAATAAGATCGAAAATAAAGAGGGAATTACCGGGATTTGGCTAAGGTTGTGCAATCAGGCTTAATGCCTAACTAATTTCTAGAAAAAGAAAAAGTGCATCATTAACGGATCATTATCGCCAGCGCATAAGTCATTAGCTGGAGATTAATATCTGTTCGCTTTATAAAAGGTGATTATAAATTGGCAACGTTCGAGATAAAGAAAGGGAATAAACCGTTTGTGAGAAAAGCTGACGTAGAGGCAGTGCTGTTCACGGTATGGATCAAAACGAATATTTGAAAATATTTGTGTCTGTATATTTTAAAATTCGTGTGTCCGTGTCCATACCAAAATTTTGGTACGGTGCGGATATTTTATTTTTCAGTATGGATCAGAGCGGATTTTCGATTACAAACGGACCAAATCGGGTCGGTATGGAACGGAGCGGAAAAACGGATTTTTTTTACCTTTTTTTATCATTCTCTCCTTTTTTTTTTAATCAATTTAAAAATATATATATATATATATATATATTGATTCATGCACACTCACACGAATACTACACAACTTCGACCACAATCAAACATATATCATTACAAGCTCAAAATATAACACAATATATGATAATGGATGGTTAAAAAATTAATTCAAATCACCACCAATGGAATATTGAAAATATAGAATATAAAATATATATTTAAAAAATTCATTTGAAATATCTTGTGAAAGGAAAGTGGAATATTAAAATCGTAATTTCTGGGTACACCATTGTTGATAAGCGAGCAAAATCGTCATCTGGGCGGTTAGGATTAGCTCAAAACACCCACGGTTAAGACAAAGTTAAACTGGGATGAAATAAGGAATCTGACGAGCCGAACCTGCTCGCTAAGCAAGACGAACTGGGCGAGCAACTTTAGCTTTAAGGTTCACCTAAGATATCTGGCGAGCAGAATCTGCACACTACAACGAGACAGAAAGGCGAACAAAATCAGATCAAAAGCTACATGATGAGCTCAATTAGCGTCACGCCGACCAGATCCGACTACAATGCCAAGATAGCAACCAAGTAAGACAAGAGACCAACAAAATCAAACTAAAGACTCCTCCAGGACAAGTCCAATATGACGAGCAGCTCTTGACTGCGAGCAAGTCCATCAAGATAAGGATAGAATTTAGTTAAGATAAGGTCAAATTAGTCAAAGGCCAGGTGTCGAGCATGCAAGCCTGGTAGGCCAAAAGTCACGACACCTCCTGCTAGGCAATTGTCTATAAATACTTAGATTTTTTCAGCAAATAAAACAAGCACAAATTAATATACACGTCCAAACTTTGATTACGTATCTAAAGTAGCTCGATTAACTCACGATCGAACTTAAATACGTAAGCTTTCGTACGATACTAATCCACCTAAACCCGAAAATTCGTATCCACTAATTACGTTAGTGATCAATCACATGTAATTGTTTGATGATCAATTAACCACCTAAAACAGCCATTAATCTTCAAGATTAGAACTGATCGTCAACAAATTGGCGCTAGAAGGAGGGTTCGAACCTCCGAATCGTTCAGTACGGGAAGATTACCCCAAGATTAAAGAACAAGATTTGAACTTTTGAAGAAAAATTCAAGAACATCAAGAACAATACTTGATATCTTCTGTGAACATGCCTTAATTGTTGGGTTTTAGAGGCACGAACACCATGTTCGGCGCAGCGGAAGATAACGATTCACCAACAACGAATCTTAAACATGGTTGTATAACATAAAAGCAAAAGGATAAATAATAACATATAAATCCTTACAGCGATTTGTACGCGGAATCCTCAACTATGGTATCCACGTAACGGCTTTCTACCAACCCGCACCGATATGCCAGCGTTGAATCTCGAGACGAATTTGCTAGGAAAATTCCGACTAGAGATTTTATGGAGAAATTATATTTCTTGTGTCGTGTGTATTTGAAATTCCCATGGGACACATATTTATAGGGATTAACTTGGCTTAATTCCTAAGCAAGATATCGGGTCTAGCCCGTAATATAATCTCTACAGATTATATCTCCCTAGATATGTTCCTAAGAATAATATCTTTACCATATCTATTATTCTTGTATAATAATATTCCAAATATTATTATTGGGATTTCATATTTAATTAAATCCAATTTAATTAAATAATAATAATAATTAATTCCAAATATAATTATTAGTATATTCTCCATAAATTAAATATTATATCTAATACAATATTTAATCAACCAACTATAATTGGTAAATTGCCATTACTTGTTGTGTGACCCATAGGCCCTCGTATATCGAGCGATTAGTCAAACTAACGGTCTTAATTGAACCCTAGACAATAAATCAGACATTCTCAATATACGAGGTACGTTGCGAGGAAATCTGCAACTACCTGTAATATTGTGGGCTATTGTGATAACTTCCTTTCATTCACGAATACCCGATTAAGTCTTGAACATGATGAAGTGTCTATTCAAATAACTTAATCATATTATCTCCAATCACTAATTGATCAAGTATATCACACTTAGCCACAAAGTCTAAGTTGATGCGCGTCGGCCGACGACTTAGATCCAATTATGATGAGAAGACGAGTATTCTCTCTAAATCCACATTGAGGAATGAATCCTATTCTTGGCTCAACTACCACGCACATGCATTTCGTGATGAACCCAATCCATGCCATATCTACCCGTGGAAGGGTGCAAGCGTCGGTCATGGTCAAAGTTCACCACTCCACACATGTCGTGCGTATTGACCTCAAGTCAGAGGAGTATCACATCGCTCCCACTAACCGAGACACCCGTAGACACATTATGTGGAATTACATCAAACGGTTTCTCGGATGGGTATACCAATACCCTCTAAGGTATCTGTGCATCCATCATGAGATACCCGGTATCTCGTAGTAAGTGAGATCTTACTACACTCCCTAAGAGTATGATGCAGATCGCACACCAATCTCAATTGCATCATCAATATCCCATTCTTGATGATCCTTGATCGGGGCTATTTAAGAATCATACTTAGGTCATCTGAGTTCTCACTCACTCAATGACAGTAGTGATTCATGGGAACACAAATAAGAATATATGCAAACAATCAAACATCATATTCAGATAAGTGTAACGCCATACATTTAATATTAAACCAATAATAATATTAAACCAAATCTGAATATTATCTTAGTATTATGTCCTTTCGATGGATTGTCTCTAGGACACTAACACTAACATTAATCACGAGAGACACAACGCTCACAACATATAACCCGGGATTCACACTCCCGAATGTCCCAAGCTGGTGGGCGAGCAGGGGCGAGCAGAAACAACCAAGAAAATCAAACTAATGTTGCTCGCCAGTTAATACCACCGGAATTGGACGCCATTGCCCGCAACCCCGACGAATTGGCGCGCACAATTGCCATGCTCCAGGCTTTACAAAGACAACAAGCCCAACCTGGCCCTTCATATGTGCGAGCAATGTGTAGCCCCACAAAGACTCGCGAACATGAAAAGGCTAGAGGGGATCATGTGAATGAGGCTGATAGCGCCCAAGCTCGTAAGGCCAAAGGCAAAGAAAAGTTGAACGTTGAGGCCGCCAGTCAGGGAGGTTCAACTCAGAATCCGGCCATGGCAGGGAGTCAGGGCACACGCCAAAGTGCTCTTGAAAGATTGGGTCGTCGAGGCCGGGGAATCATGGAAGTCCATCCCACAACTGGAGCAGCTCGCCCAGCTGTAGTACCTGCTCGCCAATCAGTCCATGACAGACTGACCAGGTCAGCTTTTGGTCGCCTTGGCCCAAATGCAGAGCCCAATCCTAGGAGGCCAATCCAAGGGGTTCCCGCCCCTAATGAGGGACTGGAGCGTACAGACGGCTGTGCGCCTCTGCTCGCCGGACAGCCTCAGAGTCAGGGGGGATCCTTGGAGGAGCTCGCCTCCATGAGGAAGGCCATAGAGAGCAAGCAGGGCCAGCTAGATCAACAGAGAGGATACGGGAACACAACTCTTCCAGTCTCACCTCTATCCATGGTGATTCTGAAGGCTCCAATTCAGCAAAAAATCCAGTTTCCAGCAAGTATCCAATACGAGGGCACGACGGATCCCCGGGTGCATCTGATGAAGTATACCAATTATATGGTATCAATGAGGGCAAGTGACGCAACACAATGCCACAACTTTCCTTTAACTCTCGGGGATCGTGTCCATAAATGGTTTTCAGCTTTGCCACCAGCTTCAATTCATTCGTTTGCCCAGCTAGACAAAGAGTTCTTATCCCATTTCTCTACGGCCGGGTCTTATCTATCCCAGAGACATCGGTTATCCGACTTGAAACAAACTGACGACGAGTCGGACCGATCGTTTTGGAAAGATTCGACAAGGTCTTGTTAGAAGGAGAGTCTGTCAGTGAAGACACCAAGATTGTGGCCGTCCTAGCTGGACTCAAGAAGGGCACTGAACTCTGGAAAGATGTGCACTTAAGATGCCGGAAGACATATGCCGAGTTTCGGGATCGGGCAGGCGTTTTTGTCTCCATGCATGAAGCCCTGCAAAAAGACATGGGAGACAAAGGAGAACAGAAAGAGGGTGCAAAGAAACCTGGAACTGGTTATCGAGCTCCCAAGAACATGAAAGCATTCACTGAAGGAACGGAGCTGAAGGATAAATTGAACCACATTCTTACCGTATCAATTGATACAGTTTACAATAATGTCCGAGACAAAGAATTGCTAACACCTCCCCGTAAGATACGTCAGGATACGAGCAAGTTGAACCAGAATAAATATTGTGCCTACCACCAGAGCGTGGGACACTTTACAAGCGAATGTCGTGACTTGCTGAAGCAGTTGTGGCGTTTTTACGAAGAGGGAAAGCTATCCGAGTTCGTTAAAAGACAGCCCGGAAAAAGAAACAGAGACGAAGATTCTGATGAAGAAGACCAGGAACAGGCACCTCATCGGAATTGAGCTGGGCGACCAGCTCAGGCGCCAGCCGGGGGACCAGTTCCAGACATCCAGATGATGGAACCTGCAGGACCCATATGTGGTTATTCTGATGGACGACCACCAATTTCTAATCGAAAAAGAAAAGCAGAGTTACGAGCGATCGGACACGTACAAGAAATGGGGGTCATTCCACCTACCATGCAAACACCGGAATTAACTTTTACCGACAGAGATTTGGAAGGAGTACTGACCCCTCACAACGATTCGCTTGTGATATGTGTCAAGATTATGGAAACGAGGGTGAATAGATTGCTGGTGGATACTGGAGCCTACACTAATGTCCTTTTTAAAAAGACGCTTGATCAAATGGGAGATTATGCAGGCTACATCAGAGACACAAACCACCGTATTCTGGGGTTCGGAAATGCTGTGACGATCCCGTTGGGAATAGTAACTTTCGCTGTGCAACTTGTGACGGTTAAAGAGCCTGAGAAGAATATCGCAAGAATGGTGGATTTCTTGGTCGTTGATCAAGAGTCAACATACAACGGATTCCTGGGTCGACCTTTCTTAAACGAATTCAGGGTCGCGTGTTCAACTTACCATTATTGCATAAAATTCCCAACAGCAAGTGGAGTTGGCACGGTAAAAGGAGACCAGAGAAAAGCTCGAGAATGTCTTCTGCAAATTTAGTCAAGACAAGGACAAGTATCTATGATGGAGGCGTCAACCAGTCAACTTGAAAATGAACCCTCAATCTTGGAGGACATTCTTGGAGCTCAAAACGATAAGATGGACATTGACGACCAATCCTCGCCCACGGGCGACCAAATGCTGCAGGATGGCGAGCAAAACCTGCCAGAAGCAATGATACTCCCCGTGGCCGACGGTTTGTGCCCAAATGATAGCCAGGGGAGTCCGACTTTGGTGGCCGAGTCTAACCCAGAACCCGCGGACGATTTTGACCCCCGGTTGGGTGTTGAACCTATGGACGTCGAGGATGAGCTAAGTCCGGAAGGACCAATAGTGGACCCTCGATGGAAGGGGCAAAAACGACGGGCAACTCCAGTTGAAGAATTGGAGGCTATCAAGTTTGATCCCGAGCGTGATGGTCTTGAACTTTACATCGGATCTGAACTTCCCGAGCCTTACAGAACCCGCATGACGGACTTTCTGAAGGCTAACTTAGACGTCTTCACATGGTCCCATGCTGATATGGTGGGAATCGATTCGAAGGATGCTTGTCACAGGTTGAATATCAACCCGGTCCGAAAACCTGTCCACCAGAAACGACGAAAATATGGACCAGACAAGTATCAAGCTCTAAACGAAGAAGTCAAAAAGTTGCTGGACAACGATTTAATTAAACAAGTGTTATGTCCACAGTGGGTTGCAAATCCTGTCCTAGTACGAAAGCCAAACGGAACCTAGAGGCTATGCATAGATTTTACAGATCTTAATGCAGCATGCCCGAAGGATAACTTTCCGCTCCCGCACATCGATCAACTGGTGGACAGTACTGCCGGTCACGAAATGTTCACATTCATGGATGCCTTCGCAGGATACCACCAGATTCCAATGCACCCGGACTACTAACAAAAATTTGTTATGTTGGAAGAGGATGTCGTTTGGTTTAATCAATGCTGGAGCAACATACCAGAGGCTAGTCAACAAGATGTTTGACGAACATATTGGCGAAACGGTGGAAGTGTATGTCGACGACATAGTCGTCAAGAGTACACAGAAGGAAGATCACCTCCATCATCTTTCCCAGGTATTTGACATACTCCAAAAATACAATATGAAGTTAAATCCAAAGAAAAGTAGTTTTGGAGTACACTCCGGGAAATTCTTGGGCCATCTGGTCAGCAAACGCGGAATCGAAGCTAATCCAACAAAAGTAAAGGCGATCGTCGATATGGAGCCACCACGTTCTGTTAAAGAGGTGCAAAGGTTGACCGGATGCCTGGCCGCTTTAAACAGGTTCATATCACGATCAGGGGACAAGTGTCGTCCATTCTTTGAGGCCATCAAAAAGGGCAACTTTGCCTGGACGGAAAGCTGCCAGAAAGCCTTTGATCAATTGAAAGAGTATCTGGGAGATGTAAAAATTCTGTCAAAACCAATCCCTGGTGAAAAATTATATCTATACCTGGCAGCGTCTGACACGGCCATAAGTTCGGTGCTAGTTCGGGCGGATGGCAAATTTCACCTGCCAATCTACTATGTCAGCCAGGCTCTACATGATGCTGAGGTGAAGTACTCACCAACTGAAAAACTGGCGTATGCTCTTGTCATGAGTATCAGGAAGTTAAGACCATACTTTTTCGATCATCAAGTCGAAGTATTGACAACTTTCCCACTCAGACAAATATTACACCGACCCGACACCGCTGGCCGTCTTTTGAAATGGTCCATAGAGATAAGCCAGTTTGGCGTGACTTATGCACCTCGAACCGCGATTAAGGGACAAGCGTTAGCCGACTTTATAGTTGAACTAACCTTCCCTCGAAATCCAACGAGAGGGCTGGATCACCCATGGCATCTTTACGTGGATGGTTCGTCAACGAATCTGGCCTCGGGGGCAGGAATAGTGCTCATCAGTCCCGACCGGCAAGTATTCACTTCAGCAGTCAGATTTGAATTCATGGCCACCAACAATGAAGCTGAGTACGAGGCCCTCATTACAGGTCTTCACTTGTCACTAGCAGTTGGAGTAAGACAACTCCAGATTTTCGGAGACTCCCAACTCATTGTAAGCCAAGTACGAGGTGAATATGAGACCAGAGATGAGCAAATGATCGAGTATCAACGAATAGTTGCTCACTTGGTATCTCTGTTAGACCAAGTGTTTATCCAGCAGATACCACGAACGAGCAACACACAAGCTGACGCCCTAGCAAGATTAGCAACAAGCGATGGGCCAGCAGATCTGACGGACATTGTCATTACCAGAAAAGTCCAACCATCAACAATGGACTACGAGGTAAACCAAGTAGTCGAACACAACAACGATGAAGATTGGAGAACTCCAATAGCCAAATACTTGAAAGACGGGGAGTTACTAAGCAACTCGTTTGAAGCTGAAAGAATCAAGAAACAAGCAACCAGATATACCCTGGTAGATGAACAGCTTTACAAAAGAGGCTTTTCACTCCCGCTACTCAAGTGTTTGACTAGGGGGCAAGAAAGGACAGTCCTGGAGGATATACATTCTGGAGTTTGTGGAAATCACACTGGGGGGCAAGCTTTGGCCTACAAAACTGTAAGGCAAGGTTATTATTGGCCAACCTTACGGAAAGATGCAATCCAGTTAGCCAAAGCTTGCCGCCAGTGCCAGATTTTTGCTCCAAATATTCATGCCCCGGCCCAGGAGCTTGTATCAGTTTACAGTTCATGGCCATTTGCAAGATGGGGAATTGACATTATTGGTCCTTTCCCGGCAGGAGTGGGAAATGTTCGATTTGCCATCATAGCAGTCGATTATTATACAAAATGGGCAGAAGCGAAGGCCATGGTAAAGATTACACAGCAGAACATGATCAACTTCATATGGCAGAACATCATCTGTCGCTTTGGAATTCCACGAACAATTGTGACAGATAATGGCCCGCAGTTTGACGGTAAGGAGTTGAGAGACTTCTGTACAAAGTGAGGGATCAGGAAACACTATTCGACTCCCTATCATCCCCAGTCAAATGGGCAAGTTGAAGCTGTAAATAAGATCATCAAGCATACATTGAAAATACGCCTGGCAGAAAGCAAAAGTAGCTGGTCAGAAAAACTCCCAGAAGTCCTGTGGGCATATAGGGTTTCTCCCAGGTCAAGCACCGGAGAAACACCTTTTGCAATGGCTTTCGGAACAAAGGCGGTGATACCAATTGAATTAAAGACCAACACAGTCAGGACGACCAACTTTGATGAACAAGCAAATCATTCTGCTTTGGCCACAGAAACAGATTTACTTGAAGAAATGAGACTACATGCTGAGCTAAAGAATGCTACGTACAAGCAAAGAGCAGAGTGTTATTATAATTCCCAAGTCAAGATAAGAAAGTTTGAAGTTGGTGACCTTGTTCTAAGGAAAAAACTTGCCCCACTTCCAAGCATATTTGGCCCGACTTGGGAGGGCCCATACAGGGTAACAGACAGGTTACCTAATGGAGCGTACGACATAGAAGACTTAGATGGCAACTCGGCCCAATATTCCTGGAATGCAGCTAACCTAAGAAAATACTTTCAATAGGCGACCAGTTTTGCCTTATGAAAGAGTGAAGTTGAGTTGGACGAGCTACTAAGTCCATTGGGCGAACTGGAGTGGCAGAGATACAAGATGGATCCAAAAACTTGCCTAATTTTTTTAAATCTTCACCAAGTATAAATGGTCGAACAAAGTTGAATTGGGTCAAGTCTGGTCGCGTGCTGGGATGTCAGTATCTTATATGATTTTATTTCCTCTTAAGAGTTTAAAGATGTCTTGACAAATTGTATAGTAGTCGAGCAGCTTTGACTCTTGATGTAAATTATGTTTTTTAATAGTTGGAAGCTTAACATTGTTTTTGTCGAGCAAGTCCAACCTAGCTAGTTCAGGGTTACATTCTTGGTCGCGTTTGATACTTGTAATTTTTCGTTCAATATTAAGTTGTTCGTTCAAAACAGAAATGTGAGCTCAAGGCGCAAGTTGATTATACAACCAAGCCCATTAAAGGTTGTTCATTTTTAAATGGACATAGCCTAAGGCCAAAAGCCCATCAAATCCTAAGGCCAAAAAGTTCTTAAGGAACAAGGCCCAACTACATTAAGATTGTTGAAGCACAGAAAAAGATGCAAAGAACAATTAATGTAAGACAAAAAGACAAGCAATTGAGCAAAATATATTCATTAAAGATAAGGCTTGATCGCCCAAAAATTACAAAAAAGACGAACAACTACAACAACAAAAAAGAAGTGAAAGAGTACAAGTCCCTAGCTAATCATGCCCGCTAAGATCCTTGCCCGGCAGGTGGAGAGATGTTGTCATCTTTGGGATCTTCAAGAGGAGAGCCTTCGAGGGCAGGGTCGACTGGGACCACTTGGGTTAGCTCGGCGATTAAACCCTCGGTGTCAGCTTGCTCTTTGAGAGCTCTTTCATTTTGACCAGCCGGCAGGATTTGCTCGCCCTCGGCAGCATCGCCCTCCTCATCCTCCTCGTCCTCTGGAGGACTTGTGATAATTATCTCCGGACCAATGAAGTCAAGCTTGACCCCATATTCAGGCAGGTCGCCGATCTGGAGAGTTGTGCCCGGGGCAGGAGGGTTCGATTCAACAAAGTTGCACAACTCCTTGCCAATCTCTTCGACGACTGCAGCAGCTTTAAACTCATGTGCGATACGGATGCTCTCTGCATAGCCAGTCACATATCCCAGAATCGAGCTCACCTCCATCTTAGGAATAAGTTCCTCTTGGGTAATGGAGTTGGCGAGCTGCGATTTAAGGTCCGCAATTTTGGCCGTCGCCTCAGTCGCGAATTTCTCTGCGACCTCTTTCTGCTGCTGAGCGCGAGCAAGTTCAGCCCGCATCTGCTCGACCTCGGCCATCTTGACCTTCAGCTCTTCGGAGACTTTGACGTGCAGGTCCAGAGCACGCTGCTCGCTTATTTGATGAGCTTTTGCTTTGTTCTCGAGGTCGGCGATAATTTTCTTCGCCTCTGCCTTAGCATCATCACGTTCTTTGGCAATACGGCTGACTGTGGCCGCATGCTGGCGTGAGTCCTTCTCGAGGTCCTCAACCTGGTCGACCAAACATTGTACGGCCGCCAGGTGTTACCCGCCTCGACAAGACACAAACGGCCATTATCGCAAGGCGCCTGTATCTTGACGGTCTCGTTTAGCTCCTTGGTCCAGCTACGAGCAACGACCTCAGAGGCGCGGCGAACAAAAGAGTCTGGGATTTCACGCAGGTTGGTTGGCACATTTGAGCAGGCGAAATAATGTACTAAGTTAGATCGCCCTGGATACTGCTCGGGCGAGTAGCTGAAAAGAAATATTTAGTTAGTAAAAAAAATGGATGAAAATGATGAAAAAGAAAATGCTAAGTATTCTGGGCGAGCAAAGTTGTACCTATCAAGACGACCCTTGTCCCATCCGAGATAGGTGGGGTCAGATGAAGGGCCGGATCCTTCGCGAACAGTGACGACCATAGCTTGCTCGCCGGGACGCTCCACGGAGGGAGTTTGCTCGCTATCACCTTCGGATGGCCGGACAGCCACCGTCACTTTCTCTTGAGCCGTCTTCGCTTAGTTGGCCGTCTTCTCAGTATCGGAGACGGGAGTGCCGTCTCCACGAAGAAGTCTCTTCGTCCTCGGAACTAAGGTCTTAGGCGGACTGGCTACTGGAGCGGGTGGCTGTGCCGAGCTCGGCCCTCCGGTTTGCCTTGGGTCGCCTTTTCCACCCTTGGCCGCAAGGGCGATAATCTTCGAGAGGGGATTCGATTTCTTGCGTCCTTTTTTGGTCGGCATCTCCCAGACCCGGTTTTCGAGCTCAAAGAAGGAAGGGTGAAGAGCAACTGTGGCGAGCTGATCTGTAAAGGATATAAAATACATGTTAATACTAAGTATAATGTCGATCAGATCTGTTCACCCAATGAGGAAAGATACTTACCCTCTGGGATACGAGCTAGAGCCTCAAGATGGTGAGGATAAGTTGTGAGATGGGCAACTCGCAGTGTATCCTCGGTGAAGAGATGGCCAATGCTGCGATCTTCTCGGCGATGGAGAGCGATCAAATACGCAACGAACAGGAATTGATCGCTAATGCTATTCTTTACAGTTCGCCACCCCAAGTTCTTGGGACCTGAAACAAAGGAAAAAGGGAATTAAAATTAGTCCAACCACTTCAAAGATATAGAAGAGGTAAGACTCACGCTTTAATTCCCTAAACTCCGCCGGGGTCTCAATTCGTTCAGAACTCCCTGAAGAGCGAGCAGAAGCACGCCAATCGCCTCCAACCCAGAACCAGTCATGCTTCCAGTCTCGCACCTTCCCAGGGATGTCCTCAACCAGTTTCTGGCCTGGTCGCGCCTTCAGATAGTACCAGCCCGCCTCTTCCCCGGTGCAGCCGGTCATCGTCATCAGGTAGCCAACTTCTTCAGCGGACAGCCTATTGGGATACCCCTCCAGGGCGAACATCACCATCAGAGCCATCAGATTTATCCACCCAACGGGAGTAAGTTGGGTGATAGCCAAGTTTACGTCTTGTAGGAATTGGCCGACCAAAGGATGCAACGGCAAAGAAACTCCAGCATTCAGGGTGGCGAGGTTGATCGCCGTCAATCCGCGTGGTGGGCGATCAGCTCTGTCGTCCACCAAAGGAGCATACATCGGGATGTCAAAGGGAATCTTGTAATCCCTCTGAATCCCAGCCAAGTCCTCCTCGGTAATGGCGGACACGATACAGCTCGCTGCGAACTCGGTCGCTTTAAGCTTTCGTACTCCGCGAGCAGGAATGACGAAGCGATTGGAATGCTCCTTTTCGTACTCATTCCAGTCAACACGGCGAGCAACCGCGGCTGGAACCCGATGCTCGATCAGTCTGGGCGCAGGGAAGTTGATGTATTTTAGATAGGCCCAGGTTAGTTCGTCAAGGTTCACCGGCTGAAGTACCTCGACCTCTTCGTCCTCGTCTTCGTGGAGATCCGAGCTTGTTTCCTCCAAGAGCTGGCGAGCAGGATTTACTCGCTCCTCTCTTTCTCCGGAGGGACGAGCTCCAGAATTGACCGAGTGTGCAACCGAAGCCGCCTCGGGATCGGATTCCAGGTTGACTATAGGAAGATTCTCTTCGACGGGCCGTTTTTCAGGATTTCGGGGAGGAAAAGAACCGGTCTCAGAGTGCGACGCCATCCAATAAGTTAAGGGAAAAGTTTTGAATGTTAACAGATTCCGGCAAGGGGAATCACGGCGGTTCAGAACTATCCGCGGCGGAGTAGGGATTTTGGTGAGTCTGGAACGCACACAACGCAAGAGAAGTAGAAAGAGAAGAAGAAAGCAGAGAAGAAACTACCTTGACGTCGTTTGAAGGTCGCCGGAAACTGGTATCGATCGCCGGAAATTTGAAAGAGGAAAGAAGGAGAGATTCGCGCTTGATATATAGTAAAAATGATAAAAATTGTAAATTTTTTCCTTAAATACTCTCTGGAAAAATGGGGTACCGGGCGAGCAAGTTGAGAAATCGAAGGACTAAAGTGCAAATTCTGGGCGCGTGCAGCACCTGCCCGACAAAGCGGGAAGGCACGTCACCTCGGGATCGTGTGCGCGTGGGCGGCAGCAATCATTCCGCCCACGTCACACCTCGAGCCGTACCCAGACCTTGGGATCCCAACCGTCACTGGCCCAAGCCTGCTCGACCAATGTTGTCCGCCCTTCAAAAGTTGCTCGCCCCCTGATGACCTTGCTCGCCCCAATGACACTTGAAGGTTGCCAACTCAAGAATTGCTCGTTCGTCATTCTCACAATTTATTGATCGGCAAGGGGGCAATTGTTGATAAGCGAGCAAAATCGTCATCTGGGCGGTTAGGATTAGCTCAAAACACCCACGGTTAAGACAAAGTTAAACCGGGATGAAATAAGGGATCTGACGAGCCGAACCTGCTCGCTAAGCAAGACGAACTGGGCGAGCAACTTTAGCTTTAAGGTTCACCTAAGATATCTGGCGAGCAGAATCTGCACACTACAACGAGACAGAAAGGCGAACAAAATCAGATCAAAAGCTACATGATGAGCTCAATTAGCGTCACGCCGACCAGATCCGACTACAATGCCAAGATAGCAACCAAGTAAGACAAGAGACCAACAAAATCAAACTAAAGACTCCTCCAGGACAAGTCCAATATGACGAGCAGCTCTTGACTGCGAGCAAGTCCATCAAGATAAGGATAGAATTTAGTTAAGATAAGGTCAAATTAGTCAAAGGCCAGGTGTCGAGCATGCAAGCCTGGTAGGCCAAAAGTCACGACGCCTCCTGCTAGGCAATTGTCTATAAATACTTAGATTTTTTCAGTAAATAAAACAAGCACAAATTAATATACACGTCCAAACTTTGATTACGTATCTAAAGTAGCTCGATTAACTCATGATCGAACTTAAATACGTAAGCTTTCGTACGATACTAATCCACCTAAACCCGAAAATTCGTATTCACTAATTACGTTAGTGATCAATCACACGTAATTGTTTGATGATCAATTAACCACCTAAAATAGCCATTAATCTTCAAGATTAGAACTGATCGTCAACAACCATATCCAGTTTTTGTAAGAAATTAATATACATGAAAAATAAAATTAAAAAATAAAAAATTAATTTAAATTATTTTAATATACACCTAAACATAAGTTAACATTTTAAGAACTTAATAAGATAAATAATACCCCCTCCGTCCCAAAGTTGTTTGTTATATTATTAAAAAAAATCATACTCAATTGCTACATCTATTTTTTAAGGAAAAAAACAATATTTTTTAATATTATTTTCTCCGTACACTCCTAACTAAAACCATCTACTTTATCACTTTAAATACTAATAAATAACTTTTAACTTAAAACCTGTGTAAACAGTAATGTAGAAAACAACTATGGGACTGAGGGAGTATAGTGTTTGTATTCTGAAAATGAGTAGAAATTATGATATCATATAGTTGTACTTGAATTCAATAACATAATAATAATAATATTTGATAAATAAAAAATAATTAAATTTAATACATATTTAGTTCGGTTATTCGATTCGATTCGGTATGGCCACATTCGGTTTTTCAATATGGTTAATTTGGTAATATCCAGATTCATACCAAAAAAAAAAATCGGTTTAATTTCGGTACGGTTAAAATGAAAAAGCCATAATTTTTTCGTTCCGCTTCTTTTTTTGTGTACAAGATCAGTAATCTCCAAACGCCATGAACAGTCCCATGTAGAGGTATGTTGAATGAAAATAGATAATAAATCTCTTAAAAGTAATAACTTTAAATATTAAAAAATAGCTTTAAAATTAGTTTTATTGTACCATTCAAAATGGAATTAACCATTTTCATTTTACAATATTACTACAAATTAACACATTTCATGGAAATAATTAATACTACTAAAAGATATACACAAAATGTGAATAATTTCAAGGTGAAACGAATCCACTTGTCCACTTTAAGTTTAATTGAAAAATTGTAATGTTAGATAAGTTTGAAATATATTTATACATGTGGTGGGTCTCTTGTGCACCGTGTAATTGGGTCAAATGATGACCTATTTACATAAGGGGCGCGCTACATACATTAAATATCCGAACTTTTAATTGTATCTTGCTCGTGCCCCAGTGGAAATTGAAGCCCGAGGTCCAAGGTTCAATTCCCCTCTGCTACTTTTTTTTTACCCACCTTTTTGTTATAGAATGGTTAACTTTTCAGCTTTACTTGAAGTAACTTTTATGTTTTATCTTGAACAACTTTTTCAGATGTTATATGGGTAATTTGCTTTGGAGTGTAAAATTTGAGGTCAAATTGCTTAGCACTCATGCCTTTTCAAATAATTACTCTCCACTCTAAAAGTTGCTACATTATTACATGAATATCATTACAAATTTCATTAATGCCCCTAAAACAAAAGTAGCCTCCATTTCTCTTTTTTGAATTTTATGTCACTTTTTTTTAATTCATATTCCCCCCCCCCCCCCCCTTTTTTTTAAATCACATTTTGAATTCAAAATTCATATTTCTCCTCCTCCTTTTGAATTCACACTTTGAATTCAAAAATTCATATTCCCCAATTTCCATAAAAATTATACTCCATAAAAATTCTAATATCTGCAAAAGAAGTTCAAAAAAAACATGACCAACGAATTATAAGTTCAACATCCAACGAATTATAAGTTCAACATCCCGTTCCTTACAAATTTCAAAATAACATTCATAAAGTCCAACGAATTATAAGTTCAACATCATGTCAAAATAACATTAAACGAAGTTCAACATGATAATCAATGTAAGTGCAATTTTTTCTTATAAAAGTTCAATATAAAATTCATAAAGTTCAAAATTTTAATTTTAAGTTCAATTAAAATTTACTTATAAGTTCAAAATATACATTAATAAAGTTCAAATATTATTGCAAAAGTTATCAAATCCCTAACGCCAAAAATCACTGAGAAAAATTGTTGGTCCCGAAACGAGTAAACAAGTGTATGGGGGGGGGGGAATACACCTGTGATTTCAAATTAAAACTTCTTTCAAAACTTATCAGGTTACTTAAGACAGTAGCTCGTCAGTGGACTTGAGGTCTGCTGAGAGTTACTTTGTGAAAGCTTACTGAGATAATACCTCCACTGAAAGCTCAAGACTTTCAGTTGAACTACTATCTAATTTGCTTTCAGATGCGGATTAGTGAGCCCTTTAGAAAAATCGTTTTACTTTGATAAACTTTGAGATTAACACACACTTACGAAAGCAGATAATAAGAACACAAGGTATAAAGTGGTTCAGAGATGAATCTCCTACGTCCACTGTCCTGATCAAACAGGAGAATTCCTTTCACTTGGAATTCCTTGTGTTATAGTACCAAGGTGCACTGATCAACTAATCCTCTCTTAGGATGATTGATCACTAGGAAATTCCAGGTCCTAGTTCCCAAAACAAACCAGCTTTCAGACTGATACAACAATCAGCTTACTAACACCACTTAACACTAGCTCTCAACCTAAACACTGAGTAGGGTTTTGAGTAGGGTTTTGGTTCCAACTATTTTGAGATAATCCTTACAAGTTTAGCTCAAGGCTTAGGATTACATTATCTCTTTCTAAGATTTGGATATAGCTATTAAGCTTGGTTACAGAAAGTTTGTTAGGCTCTCTACAAATGTGAAACACTTGGGAAACAAAGGTAATTTCGAGTGCTTCTTAGTTGTTATGAATGTAGAGATAGCTTTGATCTTGTGAGTTTCCCGTGCATAGAAATGAGCACGTCCTTCTGTATTTATAGGCTTCTTTGAAAATCTTCCCGTTGGATTTGAATCTTCTCAAGTAAGTCTTCTTGTATCTGATTGGCTCAAACGGCTCTATTTGAAGCTTTAAGTCTTGTCAAGAAATGGCTGAAAGACCATGCCTGTTCACCAACTTTCTGTAGATTGCTAGGGAAAGACTTTTGGTACTTGTCAGGCTGGGGCAGGTCAGCTGTCAGTAAAGTACACTGACGTGTCATCTTCTCATTGGACCTTTAGTCTGTATGCCCAGATTCTTGTCTTGCTTTAAGGTGGAACTCCTCTGAGAGAACCTTCTTATTCCTTCATTTATTGTAAGCTTCACTGAAATTCGATTTGCCTTGTTCCAACCAGATTAACTAACATCTTTTAATATGTTTAGCATTGAATGTGCATTGTTAGTTACCATCAGTGGACCTTGGTCCTCTCCTGATAGTTTTAGTCTTAGTGAGAATGTACTTAGAAAACATTCAAGACTTAGACTTATTCTTAGATCACATGTCTTCAGTGGACTTCATCTTCAGTAGTCTTCATCCTTAAATACACTCTAACAATTACTAACTGTACTTCAGTTCTTTAACAGTAGAACTGTTTAACTAAGTATTAACTCTACTGAGTAATTTACTTACAAAACAACTTAGGAGGAACATTTTGGCATCTAATCAAAACATAAGTCTTATACATTTTCCCAACAAAAATCCAATAACCAAATCACTGAGAGAGCAGGGATATGATCATCGTAAATGTAACAGATTCATCAAACAAAGTCACTGAGAAAAATCCAATAAATCAATAATTCCCAACACCCAAAAAAAAATCAATTCTTGCAAAGTTATAACAAATATGTTATTAAAAAGAAACTTCAGTTCCCGCAATATTTCATAACAAAACATTTATAAAAGCCATGTAAAAGAAGAAGAAACCAGTACCAACTCTTTTTTTTCCACATAAATTTCAAACGAACAACATTCAATTTCCCAGAATCTAACAAAAAGCTCCACCGCAAAATTCAGACCTGATCTAAATCCTTGTCGTCGGATCCACGATCACCGCCGCTAATTTTGCGCTTTTCCGTATACCCATCGCGATCCTCATCCTCTGAGATGGACTCAGAGCCCGACCCGGCCTCGGTGGTGTCGGATCTGAAAAGCTCTGCCGCGAAGGACGCCACCTCTTGCAGATCGAAGCCGCCACCGCCCTTGCAGATCTACGAATCCTACGTATGGGTTGTGTGGAAATGGGGCAAGGGGTGAATCCACCACCATAGCCACCACGCGACAGAGGGCGCCAGCGGCTCCGCCAGTTTTCGCCAGCAGCTTTTTTTTCACACTCTCTCTCTATATCTCTCTGCGAATTCTAGAGTTTTCTTTTCTTTCAACTCACTTTCTCTCTCTGTGTGTGAATATAAATGGGGAGGGGGTTGTTAGTATATAATGGGTATGAAATAACCTTTTTATCTCTCTCATACGTGTTAATATAGGGGCAATTTGGAGAAAGTGTATTCTAAATGGAGTGCAGAGTAATTAAGGGAAACAACCTGCCTTGTAAGGAAGTTTTTTTAGAATGATATACTTAAAAGCCAATTTCCCATGTTATATATATACATGTTGAAGGAGTTCAGAATTCGTCACTTTTTTTCAGCATTCATGACTTGATTGCCACTTCACAAGGAAAAAAATACACCAATGAGTAAGATTATGTTAACATAAAAGAGTTTTGTTTTGTTCCACATTGATTTCTTATCAAAGCTAAATTTTTAAGTATAGTCGCACTTTAATTTGTAAGTTATACAAGTTTACTAGTGTAACTTTTCAGTTTAAGTTTGTGTAACTTTTCAATTTAAGTCTGTGTAATTTTTTCATTTAAGTCTGTGTAACTTTTCAGTTAGAATTAGTGTAACTTTTCAATTTAAGTCTGTGTAGCTTTTCAGTTAAATTTAGTGTAACTTTTCTTTAAAGTTTGTGTAAGTTTTCAATTATATATAATGCAACTTTTCACTGTTTAGTGGAAGTACTTTTCAATATTGAATGAAGTAACTTTTTACAAAACAAATGTATATCTATCTTAAACTGTTTGGTAAATAGAGTCCACACTTTTCTACTTTAGGATGGTTAACTTTTCAGATTTACTTACAGTAACTTTTCAATTAAAGTTTGTGTAACATTTCGGGTTGTAATGCTTCAGTTTTATCCAGTATAACTTTTCAGTTAACAACTCATTCCAGATTCAATTAATTAACTACTGTGAATGTTCATCAATTCTAGAATCATTATATCATAATTTCCAACAAAAGAAAACATCATTCTTTATTGATTCATCGAATAACCTGTCAATTTACCCATTGGCCTGAATCTTTTCAAAGGGTACATCCTTCGTCTCTCCCAGCTGTTCCTAAGGGCACTCTGCCACAATCTTTACAATTAACTCCTCTAACTTTCTGGCGAAGAACATCTCCGTCGCAATCGGTCCCAGCACAACAACGTTAGTTGTTATCCCCGTCCCCTTCAACTCCTTCGCCAAAATTTTCACCATCGCCTCCACCGCCGCTTTCGACGCCGGTCTTAGCGCCGCCACCAGTGATGAAGTCAGGCATGTAATTCTTTCCCCCTCCGTCTCGCTTAATCCTACCAATTCCAATATTTAAACCCTAATTTTATATTAATGAAATGAAATTGAAGTTTCAGAAATCTGTAATGGAGAATTCAAATATAAAGGATCCATATTAAAGGAAAATGGACAGGGTCAAAGTGAGTGCACCGTGCAACAGATACATATGAGACCTAGCCTTATACATGCTATAATCTTTCTGTATTTTTATTTTGACTAATTGATAGACTGTGGATAAAAAAGTATCATGTAAATTTTAAGAAGAATGACACCTCTCGTTTAGATTCTTTTCTTTTGAAAATATTTTATTTTTTTAATATAATATGACGCAACGGGAGCACAATTCTAACGTATTATCCGTTGATTCTAAGAATACTCAAAATAATTATGCATACGTGATTAAAGTGTTAATCCATTGATTCCTATAAATACTGGAAGAACAAGAATAAAAACACGCAGAATAGGAAAACTCAATATTTTAATTCATTAATCAACTGACAAACAACGAATTAAATAACTCCTATTTATAATACAAAACTTACTTGGAGAATAAGAAATATAATAACCAAATATAAAATTTAATCTAATCTAATGAAATTTAAAAAAAAAAGCAATAAAATATAATCTTTTTAATTCTCCCAATCTTCATATAATAATCTATATCGTTATCACTATCTCGCCTCCATCACAGTTACTATACAAGTATAATGTATGTGTACAAATAAAATAAAATAGAGTACGTCTAGTATGAGACCGTTTCATGACATGAGACAATGGGAATGAGTATAACTTGGGCATTGACTCATTAACACTTTAGTAGAAGTGTGTGTTAATTTGTGTTATCTCATGCCATGAGACAATCTCATACAAGTTTTTGTCAATAATATAACAAACAAAGATGCAATGAAACAGAAAATATGACACAAGAACTGCATGTTGGATGTTACAAATTGAATTAAAGCATATTTCATCGGAAAAAAAATAGCTAATACCTTTTAAAATTATACATAAAATTACAATAAGACAAGATAGAAGAAAATTAACTTGAGAAAATAGCTCATACTCTCTCCATCCAATTTTACTAGGCCTATTTTTTATTCTGTTATTTTTTGTCATATGTTGGAAAGTATTATAAGATATGAATGAAGTTATTGTTTGTGAAAAATATGATGCTTATATCTTCCATAAACACTCAACTTATTCAAATCTTACAATACTTAATAATATCCTCCAACTAGTGCGTACCCCCGCGAATTTTGCAGACTGAAAAAAAAATTGTTATTATTATTTAAAATTATAAATATATATTTATTTTAAATTATCTTGTAATTTTGATATAATTATAATTCAACAAATAGTAAAAAATAATAAACATATATGAATAAATAGAAAAGTTGAAAAATATTAATTAATTCACACATTCAATCTCAAATTAGTATAACACAATATTACTTAATAACAATCGTACGCAAAAGTTTAACTCTAGAGATAGAATCACACATTTCAGATCTAAAGGTAACATTTGATAAAAAAAAAGATGTCATAATTAAAATGAAATATTGTATAGATGTTTGTGTGATAACAATTGATTAATGTGTTGGTATTTATAATACACAATTCAACAATAAGAATTGACCTTTAGGCGTCAATCTTACTTTTTTTTTTAATTCAATTTCCCTCATAGACATTTCACATATACAGATATTTTGCAAAAAAAGAGTTAAAAAATTGAAATTGTAAAAAAAATTGAAATTCTACTCTACAAAACAATATCTATATTTTACAGTTTCAAATTCTATTTTGCAGGTAGAATTTTATCCAAAAAAAAAATATGTTACAAATATTATATTTGGTGGCAATATTTTTTGGGGATCATATGCTATTTTGGTGACAATATTTTTTCCAAAATATTTCAATTCCATGCTACAAATTTCACATCTATCAATATTTAGCAAAAATAAATTTCAAAAATATCAAAGAAAAGAAATCGTTCAACCGTGAAAAAAAAATCTTCTTGCATTAATTTAATTTTTAAAATATTGTATTAATTTAATGTTTAAAATAATATTCCATATTATACGTAAATATTATGTTTCAATTGATTAAAATATATTCAGATTTATTATATTTTAGAGTAAGATATTTTTTAAAGTTATAATACTTAAGTTGTTAGCGAAGAAACTTAATGTCCTTTTTTATTTCTTTTTGGCCAACACTATAATTTTTTATCCATAAAAAAATTATTCCATATATTAAAAAAAATATATATATATATATATTAATTATATAACATATAATAACCTTTTACTTAATTATCATTTACAATACTATTTTAATATTTGTACGTTAAAGTAATATAAAAGAAATATCAAAATTCTAGGCTATAAAAGAATATATGTAATTTATAGTTTAATAATCTATATTGGCGGCATAATTTTATCCAAAAATAAACGTTTGTAATATAATCTATTATTGAAGGCAAGATATTATATTTGATGGAAAGATTTTTTTTGGCATCATATACTATTTCGCTGACAATACTTTTCCTTAAATATTTCAATTTCTTTCTATGAATTTAACATCTATCAAAATTTTGCAAAAATAACTTCCAAAAATATCTTAGAAGAGAAATCGTCTAACCGTGAAAAAATATCTACTTGCATTAATATAATATTTAAAATAATATTCCATATTTTACGTAAATATTTTGTTTCCTCGTTGATTAAAATATATTCAGATTTATTGTATTTTAAAGTAAGATACATTTTAAAGTTATAATACTTAAATTGTTAGTAAAGAAACTTAATGTCCTTTTTTTGCTAATACTATAATTTTCTATCCATAAAAAAATTATTCCACATATTTTGAAAAAAAAATGCAAATTGTTATATGAAATATTCTACAGATCTAGGATTCGTAGAATAACACATATTAAAAACTCGCGGGTCTTCTCCATATTAACCTTCACCGCCTGAAACTTAATTATCCCCATCAACCCCGTGCATCCTGCTCCCCAGCACCACCCACCCCCCACAACACCATCGCCCCCCGCACCCCTTCCCCCCACCCAAGTTCCCCATCCCCATTGCCCAACAGTACCAAACCTGGAAACACTTTCCTCCCCCTCCCCAACCCAATTCCATGCCCTGCTACTCCCCACCCCACCCCATCATCTTCCAAGCATTTCAAATGCCCTGATAATATTTGGAAATATTTATTTATTAATTGTTCTTCATGTTTAAATTCTAAAATTAGTCAATGAAATGTAATTTATGGGATCTCGTATCATTGTACTAGTCTAATTCACCTTTTTTGAAACATTATAGATAGAATTATTGCCATTTTGACGTGTTACTATTGGAATAAATATGTGTTACTATGGGAGTTAATGTGTGTTACTATTGAAGAAAACGTGTGTTACTAAAAATATATGTTACTATGGAGCAAATGCGTGTTACTAAAAATATGTGTTACTATTGGAGCAAATGTATGTTACTGTTTGAGTAAATATGTGTTACTGCAAATCTGTGTTACTGTTAGAACAAATGTATGTTACTGCAAATATGTGTTACAATTGGAGCGAATGTATGTTACTATTAGAGTAAATATGTGTTACTGCAAATGTATGTTAATGCTAGAGTAAATGTGTTACTAAAAATATGTGTTACTATTGGAACAAATATGTGTTACTGTTAGAGGAAATATGTGTTACAATTGGAGCAAATGTATGTTACTATTAGAGTAAATATGTGTTACTGCAAATGTGTGTTAATATGTTAGAGCAGATGTGTGTTACTTAAAATATGCGTTACTATTGGAGCAAATGTGTGTTACTGTTAGAGGAAATATGTGTTACTATTGAAGCAAAGTGTGTTAATGTTAGAGTAAATATGTGTTACTGCAAATGTGTGTTAAAGTTAGAGTAAATGTGTGTTACTAAAAATATGTGTTACTATTGGAGCAAATGTGTGTTACTGTTAGATGAAATATGTGTTACTATTGAAGCAAAGTGTGTTATTATTAGAGTAAATGTGTGTTAATGTTAGAGTAAATGTATGTTACTAAAAATATGTGTTACTATTGGAGCAAATGTGTGTTACTGTTGGAGGAAATATATGTTACTATTAAAGCAAAGTGTGTTAATGTTATAGCAAATATGTATTATTGCAAATGTGTGTTAATGTTGGAGCAAAAAAATGTATTTGACCTTGTGGGCACCAGGCACTGGTCCTCCCACCTAATGGGCCGCTGAGTCACCATGATTTACCTCCTCCACCCAATCCTGTCGGGCCAGGGGGTGGGAGCCCTGGGGGCGAGGGCTTCGCCTTTTGCTATAAAAAAAATGTATTTGATGTTAGAGCAAATGTAAGTTATTGTTGGAAAAAATATATTTTAATATATAAACCCATAAATTTAAATTTAAAGGGATTGGAAATAAATTAAAAACACATATTTGATCTTGTAAAAATATATATTTGTCAATATTATTATTTTAAAGTAGAAAAAACATATTTTTAATTGATTTGTAACACACATTTGCCCATATTGTAACATACATTTTGCATATTCTGTAACACAAACTGGGATCGAAAAAACTGAAACATGACCTGCGCGAGATTTTATAAAAAACCCCACCAAATCCGACCTAACCCGGCCAAGATCCGTGAATTTTTACCTGGAGCGACCGACCAATGATGTGTTTAATATTTGCCTATTTTAGGTATATTTCACATATAAAATATTTCACAAGAGAGTTCCCCAAAAAAGAATATATACGTTAAATATATAAGACTTAATAGCTTTTTACTTATTTATAAATGATATATATGTTAAAAACTATATAAAAAAATTGAAATCCTAGTCTAGAAAAGAATATTTGTATTTTACAAATTTAATAGTCTATTTTGGCCGCATAATTTTATCCAAAAATAAGCTCTTGTATTACATTATATTATTGAAGGCAAGATATTATATTTGGTGGCAAAAAATTGTTGGTATCATACACTATTTTGGTGACAATATCTTTCCAAAATATTGTAATTTCCTTCTACAAAAATTTCACATATATCAATATTGCAAAAATAACTTCCAAAAATATCTAAAAAGATAAAATCGTTCAACCATGGAAAAAAATTTCTACATCACCTTTAGGTTACCTGCAATACAAAATGAAAAAACATAAAATTTAATCAAATTTCACCAATAACGCACACCTTATTCGAAAAAGAATTATAGTAGGATCAAAATTGTAGGCGTGCGGTGGGAGAATCTTCTTATTGAAAGAGAAAAAAGTTATTAATGGTGGATTGTAAAAAAAAAAAATACGAATGTAAAGCTATGAATATGAATATACTTTAGAAACTTACGAATAATTTCTGGATACGCTCGAATGATTTCCAACTCAAATTGATGCACATATAATTTTCTCTTAATGTGCGTCTAATCATCTCCATGTGCATAATAAATTAGTTTACCTACAAAAAAAAAAAAGAGGAATGTGATCTATACAAAATGTTATAGAAATAATCCAAACAAATTAACAAAAAATAAAATCATATTCCTTCACATAGTAAACAACAAATAAGAAAATGAAGAGAAAAGATTAGGATTAGGGTTGAGAATCAGAATAAAAACTAAAGAAAGATTTGACATCTATAGAAAATACAAAGTGAATGTACGGTTGGGATTAAAATTGTAAAATATATGGTGTAGATTAAATCTTAATATGTTTTAAAACATGCCTAAAATAACTTTTAAGGAGAATACCTGATTTTGAAATTAAATAATTTTAGAGGTGCCACATCATCTTAAGAATAAGGTGGTGTTGACACATCATTTTAGAAAGATTTGGAAATATAGTTTAATAAATATATATCATAAAAAATAAAAGGTGGCCTAATAAAATTAAACTAGTTACCTTTTAAAGTTACACATATCGCAATTAGACAAAAATGAATAAAATTAACTTGACAATAAACATTCAACTTGGGTTCTCAAAGTATAAATTAATTTACACCAATACTTTTGTGGGGGAGAGAATGACAAATAACAAATGATCTAATCTTGGTTTTTATTGGGGGAATTGGAACTTTATCTTCATTCACCACTTGGGGGCGCTTGGTTAGCAATTCTTCAATGACAATGGGAATAAAAATTTATTTTCATCTATGCCTTCATAAGAAAAATGATATGTTAGGGGAAGAAGTGTTCCAATGGTGACACCATTGCTAGTGTCATGCCCCTAATTTAGAATAGAAGTTGACAACAAATGGTTGTTGGTGGGGGAATGGGGGAGTGATTGAGGAGGAGGATTGTAGGAAGAGAATAGAGTAATCAAAATGGAGTAGTGATTACCTTATTTAGGAGGGGAAATAGTGATTTTGTTCTCATGAACCATGCTAATCACACCAATTTTCAATCTCATTCTCATTACCATTGAAGAGTTGTTAACCAAGCGCCCCCTTATAGTTATACTAGTGATTGTAAATCTCGTGCTTCGCACGGTCGGAATTCGTTACATTGTTTAATATAATAATTACCATATTTTAATTATAAAATAAAAAATCTGCAATTTTTAAAAAATATATATAATTAAAATCTTTCTTGAATTCGAATTAACAATACTTCTCATATTTTTTATATTCTTTTTATAATATTCAATAATAAATATTTTAAAACAGTTTCATAATAAGTTTATTATTAATCATTTTCATATAGAATTTACTACTGGGATAGGATATAAATTGGACCTATCACACCAATATTTCAACATAGACGTATTTAAATTTGTATTATCTAGTTTCACGAGACAACCTCACACAATTTTAAGCTATAGTTAAAATACTTTAAACAATAATCTACTATATAATAATTTTTTTAAAATAATACCTTATCTTTTAAAAAGAAAAAAAAAACAAAATCATACACATAATAGTAATTTATGACTTATTAAATATCTGTAAAAAATAATGTTATGGGTTAAAAGAGTGAGATGACACTCTACAAATAATTTTAAAAGGGTAATCAAATCAAACCAATTATAACAATTCTTTTGTAAGAACATAACATATAATATTTGTAACATGAGTCTTTATGATCTATTATATCAAACTTTAGTGAGACGAAGCATGCGACAATATGTGTCACTGTTGAGCATGGATTCATAATAAGTTGGGAATAATTCTTCTTTAATATAATGAAACACAATTTTCCTTTAAAATAATTTACACTCAATACTGGTATATGCTAAATAAGATTAAAAACATATTATATTTACAATTTCAATAAAAAAAATTAAAAGAACTGCATAAAAAAAAAATATAAATCTTATCAAACAACAGTTAAGTTCAATATTATTACATTTCACAGAAAGTTCAATGATTTCACCAATATCTGATGGGAGTCATTATATTTTGCAAAGTTAGAATTATTTTAACCTCCAGGCACCTCAAGGCGTGACTTGGATTTTTTTTTATCTTCGCACAATTAGGCTATGAATTAGATGAATAATATGAACTATTTGACATTTCGCCTCCACCCAGTTTCAGTCGTGACCCAATTTCACCTTCAGCCTGAAATTTCAATTTCACCTTCAACCTAAAATTTCAATTTCACCTCCTGAAATTTCAATTTCATCTCCATATATATATATATACATATATATATACATATATATATATATATATATATATATATATATATATATATATATATATATAATACAAGCTCACATAACTTATTTAGTTTAGGCGGGAAACTTTGTTGGTCGTTGATCATATTTTGTGGAATCGATCATAACCGTCTATCTTATTCATTCAACAATTATGGTGATTTTTTATCTTTAAATTAGCATTTAATTTGTCCACTAATGTGAGCTAATTAGTTGCTATAATTTAGGATCAATTAAATTTTGCATCATATTTATACTCTTTCACATCATTCCATCTCCCATCTCCAATCTTCAATGTTATTGACTTGTTGCGAATATACTAGCTTTCTACTAGTAGCTTCCCCGCAAGAGTACGGGTTCACTGTAGTATGAGCAAGTATAAAGACCAAGTATTATCGAACCCACGAGATGGAGTGTATGCGAACAGATCCCTGAAGATCTACGCGTCGTAGTTAATATGAGTGTAATGTTTTTGGATTTTCTGAAGAATTAATTATGAACTAAAATAAACTAATTAAACTAAAGAGCGAACTAAACAATTTAACTAAGGAGTGTTTTCAAATATGAGATGGTGATGCTTAGGATAGGAATCCCTACGTATACTAACGGAGCAGGTACATAATCAAAATAACTGTGACGCGCAAGAAATAACCTAAATAAAAGAATGCAAGGTGAAAGCTCAAGATTCTAAACCCTAATACTTTACCCTAACACTCGACTTCACTAATCCACTAACAAGTTAATAGATTGTGCTTAATTAATAAGACCCTAATTTAACTAAGGTGATGCGGTCGTCCTCCCTCGCTAAACTAGTAGATGAATTAACCCTTCCTAAACCCTCTAGTTAAGTCTACTCGTTGTTAAAGAGTGATACGGTCGTCCTCTCTCTAACACTTTTCGAACGAAATTCAAAAGTAAAGTTAAGAGTAATTTTATGTATTCATTAATCAAGAGAATTAAAACCTAACGTCACAAGTTACCCTAATTACGTACCCACAACCTACTTCTACGAGTTCATCCTACCCCAAACATACAAGGGTTTAGCTAGACATGGCTATAACGATAACGAAAATAATAAAAGAAACAAGGAACATAAACATGATGAATTGAAGAAAGAAAATATGAAATATGAACTAGGGTTTAAAGAAATAAATACTAAGAACTGAATTTGAATTGATAAAAACGAAGTTTAAAGCGTTTAAAGTAATCAAGCTAATTAAAAGGAACTAAGAAACGAAAAGAAACTAAGAATTCGTATGAAAAACCTCAACAAAATGTAAAGTAAAGCTTGTTCGTCTCTTCTTCTCTTCCTCTCTCTCAAAACTCAGTCTCAAAACGTAGTATGGTATCGAGTGGTTGTCAAAAACTTGTTCGGAAGGGGTATATATAAGTAACGGGTCGAATCAGGAGTTAATGGGCCAAAAACGCGACAGGTCGTGCACTTACTCGTGCACTAGGTGCACGAGCAAAACCAACTCGAGCACCCCATTCTTCCCGAGAGCAAAAAGTGCTCGACCATACGTGGTCGTGCACTAGTGCACGACTAGATTCCACTCGAGCACACTGCTCGACCGACTCGAGCACTAAGTGCTCGACTTGCATCTCTCGTGCACTATACTCGACCTGCTCGAGCACCAGTGCTCGAGCTCTTCTAGCTTGTGCACTCCAATGATACTTTTGCTCCCTCGAACTAGTACTTTTCGTATTTCTTCGATATCTTCTCATCCGGGCGTCCGTTTGAGTCGATTCAAAGTCCTACGAACTCCTCTTTTTGCCCTCTATCCATCTATGAGCATCAAAGCGACAAATTCATTAGTTTAAGAAAATGATACTCAAATGACTCTAAATACTTACAAAATCAACCAAAACTAGGGCATTTCGAGTGATGAATCATGACAATTTCACGCCTAATCAACCCCCCCAAACCTACCATGTTGCTTGTCCTCAAGCAACGAAATAATAAGTCAAGTGAAATTGTTAGGAATGAGTCAAAGAATCCAATCATGCAAGTATATGAATTCGAGCTTCAAAGATCAATCACAAGTATACTCACTCACCTTCCTTCATCATACTCATGCAACAACAGCAAGAATCACCAAAATCAAACATGGATGTGCACTCTACGATGTGTTTCTCTCCCTCACAAGTGTATATCAATGATAAGGGACTCACTCAAACAATCAATCACACATGTTGGCGGCCATAGGCTTGTAAGCACTCTCAACTCCGACCACATTCTAGATATCAATGCCGAATCAAAAAGGACTTTTCTCAAGGTTGTAATGTAGGCTCTTTTGACAGGTGAGATAACAATATGGGTAAGTGACTTAAGTTAATGGAGAATAGAAACTCAAACTTTGGTATTTCGAGATTAGGAACAGAATACTTCAAATATTTTCAATCAACACCCTTTCAATTCCATACTCTCAACACTTCAATTTTTTTTCCAACTCTTTTCACTTTTTTTCAATCACTTCACTTTTTTTTTTCTTTTTCACACAAACACATGAGCTCATTTTTTTTCTTTTGCTCGTTCTCAATTTTTCTTCTTTTTCCCACATCTCATAACTTCATCACACCTTCTTCTCATATTCACTCAACAAACAACATTTTCTTTTTTCAACTCAATTCAATCCCTTCACATTCACACTTTTCCTATTCTCCACTCAAATTGGAACAAAAAGGCTTAGGAACTTGGAATAGTGCTTAAAATGTGCTAGCAAATAAAATAGGCTTTAGGCTCAAAGGGGCTAACAAGGAATAAATATCAATGGTAAGGAAAATTTTGGCTAAGTGACTCAATAAAATCAAAGATGGCCTAAGATCCTATTCGGCATATCAAACTAGACACAATCAAGAAGCAAGAGCACACACAAGTTCTAGCATCCTTTAAGGTGACGATCCACTAAAAAACGAAGAGATTAATTCATGCATCAAAATCTCATAAGGCTCAAATCTCACGGCTTTCACATCCATGCTAGTCCTAGTGAATTTTCACTCTCATCACACAAGTACTCAAAAGAAAAACTTGCAAGCATACTAGTTCTCTCTCAAATCAACTCTCACTCAACCACTCACACAAAAGAATCCCTAACTCAAATCCACAAATCACCCTACTCATCAAATCATACTCAAAGATAGCAATCAACAAGCATAAGATGATTGATAGGCATGAAATATGCAATAGCGACTCAGATCAAAATCACCTCCAGGAGCATCTCAAGGCACCAAATAACCAAACACACTCAAAGATAAGGGGTGCTCCGGTGCAATATAACAAGAAACATAAAAAAAAACTCCACCCCCCCAAACTTTGACCTTGCGAAGAGGTCTAAATTTGAGGTTGTGGTTTACCTCAACCAAACAATTCAGTTTCTCTCAACAGAGTTGCACACTCCCTTGCTTGAGTCCCTCCCTTTCGAGTACTCCATGATTCCTCTATTCTCTCGAGACAAGCCTACAAAATAAACTCTCAAGTACGAGGTTAAAACTTACGATTCAACAACACCCTAATAACATAATAAGACACTAAAAACAAATGAAAGCAAATAGAAATGGGTTGCCTCCCATTCAGCGCTATTTTTAAGGTCCTCATGCCAGACCAAGCTCAAAGGAGCTTATGGGACATCGTACTCAAATTTACCTCCCTTACTCTCATAAGAGTGGTGGTTGCATTCCTTTCCTTGATGCCCTTCCATCATGAACTCTTTTGCTTCCTTCTCATCCCCAAGTGTTATGAGTCTCAACTCCTTCTCACCTTTATCTGGAGGCGTCTTACCAAACAGGTTCTTGAATTTGGACTTTTTCTTCTTAACTCTTCCTTTTCCTTCCAACTGGATCACGTCCACACTTTTCACCTCTTCATCCTTCAACTTCTTCACTTTGTCCCTATCAACGTAATCAAGAACATAATGCTCATGGGTTAAATTATCGAGTGAAGGATTATAAAATTCATGAATATGAGAAGGATTAGGGATAGGAGGTGTGTCTTCAATACTAGGATCAATGGCATCCATGCAATACAAACTATCATCCTCCTTCGGGTGCTTCATGGCTTTTGTTGACGATCAGTTCTAATCTTGAAGATTAATGGTTGTTTTAGATGGTTAATTGATCATCAAACAATTTCGTGTGATTGATCACTAACGAAATTAGTGAATACGGATTTTCGGGTTTAGGTGGATTAGAATCGTACGAAAGCTTACGTGTTTAAGTTCGATTGTAAGTTAATCGAGCTGGTTTAGATTCGTAATCAAAGTTTGGACGTGTATAATAATTTGTGCTTGTTTTATTAGCTGAAAAAATCTAAGTATTTATAAACAATTGCCTAGCAGAAGGTGTCGTGACTTTTGGCCTACCAGGCCTGCATGCTCGACACCTGGCCTTTGACTAAGTTGACTTTATCTAGACTAAATTCTATCCTTATCTTGTTGGACTTGCTCGCAGTCAAGAGTTGCTCGCCAAGTTGGACTTGTCCTGGAGGAGTCTTTAGTCTGATTCTGCTGGTCTCTGATCTTTGTCGAAAGATGGCTTTGGGACTGGGGTGGAATCTGGTCGGCCATGCGGTAGATGGACTTGTTCGACCTTGATCCGAAATCAGAACATTTTGATTGGTCCTTGTTCGCCTATTTATCTTTATGTGGCGTGCAGGTTCTGCTCGCCAGATGCCTTGGTTAATCTTGGCTTAACTTCGCCTTAATCGTGAGTATTTGTAGCTAGTCATAATCGCCCATGCGACGATTCTGTTCGCCCATCAACAATTGCCCCCTTGCCGATCAATAAATTGTGAAGATGATGAATGAACATTTTTTGGGTTGGCAAGTTTTAAGTGTCACTGGTGCGAGCAAGAATGTCGCGGGGGCGAGCAACTTTTCACGGGCGGACAACATTGGTCGAGCAGACTTGGGCCGGAGACGGTTGGGATTCCAAGGTCTGGGTATGGCTTGAGGTGTGACGTGGGCGGAATGATTGCTGCCGCCCACGCGCACACGATCCTGAGGCAACGCGTCTTCCCGCTTTGTCGGGCAGGTGCTGCACGCGCCCAGAAATTGCATTTTAGTCCTTTGATTCTCTAAGTTGCTCGCCCGGTACCCCGTTTTTTCAGAGAGTATTTAAGGAAAAAATTCGCGATTTGTTATCATTTTTACTGTGTATTAAGCGTAAATCTCTCCTTCTTTCCTCTTTCAAATTTCCGGCGATCGTTTCCAGTTTCCGGCGACCTTCAAACGACGTCAAGGTAGTTTCTTCTTTGCTTTCTTCTTCTCTTTCTTCTTCTCTTATGTTGTGTGCGTTCTAGACTCACCGAAATCCCTACTCCGCCGTGGAAAGTTCTAAACCGCCGTGTTTTCCCTTGCCGGAATCTGTTAACATTCAAAACTCTTTTCCCTTAACTTATTGGATGGCGTCGCACTCTGAGACCGGTTCTTTCCCTCCCCGGAATCCTGGAAAATGGCCCGTCGAAGAGAATCCTCCCATAGTCAACCTGGAATCCGATCCCGAGGCGGCTTCGGTTGCACGCTCTGTTAATTCTGGAGCTCGTCCCTCCGGGGAAAGGGAGGAGCGAGCAAATCCTGCTCGCCAGCTCTTGGAGGAAATGAGCTCGGACCTCCATGAAGACGAGGACGAAGAGGTCGAGGTACTTCAGCCGGTGAACCTCGACGAACTAACCTGGGCCTATCTAAAAGACATCAACTTTCCTGCGCCCAGACTGATCGAGCATCGGGTTCCAGTCACGGTTGCTCGCCGTGTAGACTGGGACGAGTACGAAAAGGAGCATTCAAACCGATTCGTCATTCCTTCTCGCGGGGTACGGAAACTTAAAGCGACCGAGTTCGCAGCGAGCTGTATCGTGTCCGCCATTACCGAGGAGGACTTGGCCGGGATTCGGAGGGATTACAAGATTCCCTTTGACATCCCGATGTATGCTCCTTTGGTGGACGACAGAGCTGATCGCCCACCACGCGGATTGACGGCGATCAACCTTGCCACCTTGAATGCTGGAGTTTCTTTGCCGTTGCATCCTTTGGTCGGCCAGTTCCTTCAAGACGTGAACTTGGCTATCACCCAACTTACTCCCGTTGGGTGGATAAATTTGATCGCTTTGATGGTGATGTTCGCCCTAGAGGGATACCCCAATAGGCTGTCCGCCGAAGAGGTTGGCTACCTGATGACGATGACCGGCTGCACTAGGGAAGAGGCGGGCTGGTACTATCTGAAGGTGCGACCAGGCCAGAAACTGGTTGAGGACATCCCTGGGAAGGTGCGAGACTAGAAGCATGCCTGGTTCTGGGTCGGAGGCGACTGGCGTGCTTCTGCTCGCTCTTCAGGGGGTCCTGAACGAATTGAGACCCCGGCGGAGTTTAGGGAATTAAAGCGTGAATCTTACCTCTTCTATAACTTTGAAGTGGTTAGTCTAATTTTAATTCTCTTTTTCCTTTGTTTCAGGTCCCAAAAACTTGGGGTGGCGAACTGTAAAGAACAGCATCAGCGATCAATTCCTGTTTGTTGCGTGTTTGATCACCCTTCGTCGCCGAGAAGATCGAAGTATTGGTCATCTCTTTTCTGAGGATACACTGCGAGTTGCCCATCTCACTACCTATCCTCACCATCTTGAGGCTCTAGCTCGTATCCCAGAGGGTAGGTATCTTTTCTCGTTGGGCGAACAGATCTGATCGGCATTATACTTAGTGCTAACTTGTTTCTTATGTCCTTTACAGATCAGCTCGCCACAGTTACTCTTCACCCTTCCTTCTTTGAGCTCGATAACCATGTTTGGGAGATGCCGACTAAAAAAGGACGCAAGAAGTCGGATCCCCTTTCGAAGATTATCGCCCTTGCGGCCAAGGGTGGAAAAGGCGACCCAAGGCAAGCCGGAGGGTCGAGCTCGGCATAGCCATCTGCCCCAGTGGCGAGTCCACCCAAGACACTGGTCCCGAGGATGAAGAGACTTCTTCGTGGAGATGGCACTCCCGTCTCTGACACGGAAAAAGTGGCCAAGCGAGCAAAGACTGCTCAAGACAAAGTGACCGTGGCTGTCCGACCATCCGAAGGCGACAGCGAGCAAACTCCTTCCCTGGAGCGTCCCGGCGAGCAGGCTCTGGTCGCCACTGCTCGCGAAGGATCCGACCCTTTATCTGACCCCACCTACCTCGGATGGGACAAGGGTCGTCTCGATAGGTACAATTCTCCTCACCCAGGATACTTAGCATTTTCTTTTTCCTTTTCTTTTTTATTAACTGAAGTTTTTTCTCTCCAGCTACTCGCCCGAGCAATACCCTGGGCGGTCTAACTTGGTGCACCGCTTTGCCTGCTCAAAGGTGCCGACCAACCTGCGCGAGATTCTGGATTCTTTTGTCTGCCGCGCTTCCGAGGTCGTTGCTCGTAGCTGGACCAAGGAGCTAAACGAGACCGTCAAGACACAGGCGCCTCACGATAATGGCCGTCTGTGTCTTGTCGAGGCGGGCAACACCTTGGCGGCCGTGCAACGTTTGGTCGACCAGGTTGAGGACCTTGAGAAGGACTCACCTCAGCATGCGGCCACCGTCAGCCGTATCGCCAAGGAAAGGGATGATGCTAAGGCAGAGGCGAAGAGGATTGTTGCCGACCTCGAGAATAAAGCCAAAACTCATCAAGTTAGCGAGCAACGTGCCCTGGACCTGCACGTCAAAGTTTCTGAAGAACTGAAGGTCAGAATGGCCGAAATCAAGCAGCTGCGAGCAGATCTTGCTCGCGCTCAGCAGCAGAAGGAGGTCGCCGAGAAATTCGCGACTGAGGCGACGGCCAAAATTGCGGACCTTGAATCTCAGCTCGCCGGCTCTATTACCCAAGAGGAACTTATTCCTAAGATGGAGGTGAGCTCGATTTTGGGCTACATGACAGGCTATGCCGAGAGCATCCGAATTGCCCACGAATTCAAGGCTGCCGCAGTCGTTGAGGAGATCGGCAAGAAGCTGTGCAACTTCGTCGAATCGAACCCTCCAGCCCCGGGCACAACTCTCCAAATTGGCGACCTGTCTGACTATGGAGTCAAACTCGACTTCATCGGCCCTGAAATAATTATCACAAGTCCTCCCGAGGACGAGGAAGAAGAAGAGGGTGATGCTGCTGAGGGCGAGCAAATCCTGCCTGCCGATCAAAGTGAGAGGGCTCTAAAAGAGCGTGCTGACGCTGAGGGGCTAATTGCCGAGCTAACCCAAGTGGTCCCAGTTGACCCTGCCCTCGAAGGCTCTCCTCTTGAAGATCCCAAAGATGATAACATCTCTCCACCTGCCGGGCAAGGATCTTAGCGGACAGGATTAGCTAGGGACTTGTACTCTTTTTTTTTTTTTTTGTTCGTCTTCGTTGTAATCTTGGGCG
Source organism: Ballota nigra (assembly GCA_947034835.1). NCBI lineage: Eukaryota > Viridiplantae > Streptophyta > Magnoliopsida > Lamiales > Lamiaceae > Ballota > Ballota nigra. The sequence continues at coordinate 29,858,785 of OX344730.1, forward strand.
ATCAAGCCTTATCTTTAATGGAACTATTTTGCTCAATTGCTCGTCTTTTTGTCTTACATTAATTGTTCTTTGCATCTTTATTTATGCTTCAACATTCTTAATGTAGTTGGGCCTTGTTCCTTAAGAACTTTTTGGCCTTAGGATTTGATGGGCTTTTGGCCTTAGGCTATGTCCATTTAAAAACGAACAGCCTTTAATGGGCTTGGTTGTATAATCAACTTGCGCCTTGAGCTCACATTTCCATTTTGAACGAACAACTTAATATTGAACAAATATTAAAAATTACAAGTATCAAACACGACCAAGAATGTAATCCTGCACTAACTAGGTTGGATTTGCTCGACAAAAACAATGTTAAGCTTCCAACCATTAAAAAACATAATTTACATCAGGAGTCAAAGTTGCTCGACTACTATACAATTTGTCAAGACATCTTTAAACTCTTAAGAGGAAATAAAATCATACAAGATACCGGTATTCTAGCACGTGACCAGACTTGACCCAATTCAACTTTGTTCGACCATTTATACTTGGTGAAAATTTCAAAAAATTAGGCAAGTTTTTTGGATCCATCTTGTATCTCTGTCATTCCAGTTCGCCCAATGGACTTAGTAGCTCGCCCAACTCAACTTCACTCTTTCATGAGGCAAAACTGGTCGCCTACTGAAAGTATTTTCTTAGGTCAGCTGCATTCCAGGAATATTGGGCCGAGTTGCCATCTAAGTCTTCTATGTCGTACGCTCCATTAGGTAACCTGTATGTTACCCTGTATGGGCCCTCCCAAGTCGGGCCAAATATGCCTGGAGGTGGGGCAAGTTTTTTCCTTAGAACAAGGTCACCAACTTCGAACTTTTTTATCTTGACTTGGGAATTATAATAACGCTCTGTTCTTTGCTTGTACGTAGCATTCTTTAGCTCAGCATGTAGTCTCCTTTCTTAAAGTAAATCTATTTATGTGGCCAAAGCAGAATGATTTGCTTATTCATCAAAGTTGGTCGTCCTGACTGTGTTGGTCTTTAATTCAATTGGTATCACCGCCTTTGTTCCGAAAGCCATTGCAAAAGGTGTTTCTCCGGTGCTTGACCTGGGAGAAACCCTATATGCCCACAGGACTTCTGGGAGTTTTTCTGACCAGCTACTTTTGCTTTCTGCCAGGCGTATTTTCAATGTATGCTTGATGATCTTATTTACAGCTTCAACTTGCCCATTTGACTGGGGATGATAGGGAGTCGAATAGTGTTTCCTGATCCCCCACTTTGTACAGAAGTCTCTCAACTCCTTACCATCAAACTGCGGGCCATTATCTGTCACAATTGTTCGTGGAATTCCAAAGCGACAGATGATGTTCTGCCATATGAAGTTGATCATGTTATGTTGTGTAATCTTTACCATGGCCTTCGCTTCTGCCCATTTTGTATAATAATCGACTGCTATGACGGCAAATCGAACATTTCCCACTCCTGCCGGGAAAGGACCAATAATGTCAATTCCCCATCTTGCAAATGGCCATGAACTGTAAACCGATACAAGCTCCTGGGCCGGGGCATGAATATTTGGAGCAAAAATCTGGCACTGGCGGCAAGCTTTGGCTAACTGGATTGCATCTTTCCGTAAGGTTGGCCAATAATAACCTTACCTTACAGTTTTGTAGGCCAAAGCTTGCCCCCCAGTGTGATTTCCACAAACTCCAGAATGTATATCCTCCAGGACTGTCCTTCCTTGCCCCTAGTCAAACACTTGAGTAGCGGGAGTGAAAAGCCTCTTTTGTAAAGCTGTTCATCTACCAGAGTATATCTGGTTACTTGTTTCTTGATTCTTTCAGCTTCAAACGAGTTGCTTGGTAACTCCCCGTCTTTCAAGTATTTGGCTATAGGAGATCTCCAATCATCATCGTTGTTGTATTCGACTACTTGGTTTACTTCGTAGTCCATTGTTGATGGTTAGACTTTTCTGGTAATGACAATGTCCGTCAGATCTGCTGGCCCATCGCTTGTTGCTAATCTTGCTAGGGCGTCCGCTTGTGTGTTGCTCGTTCGTGGTATTTGCTGGATAAATACTTGGTCTAACAGAGATACCAAGTGAGCAACTATTCGTTGATACTCGATCATTTGCTCGTCTCTGGCCTCATATTCACCTCGTACCTGACTTACAATGAGTTGGGAGTCTCCGAAAATCTGAAGTTGTCTTACTCCAACAGCTAGTGACAAGTGAAGACCTGCAATGAGGGCCTCATACTCGACTTCATTGTTGGTGGCCATGAATTCAAATCTGACTGCTGAAGTGAATACTTGCCGGTCGGGACTGATGAGCACTATTCTAGCCCCCGAGGCCAGATTCGTTGACGACCCATCCACATAAAGATGCCATGGGAGATCCAGCCCTCTCGTTGGATTTTGAGGGAAGGTTAGTTCAACTATAAAGTCGGCTAACGCTTGTCCTTAATCGCGGTTCGAGGTGCATATGTCACGCCAAACTGGCTTATCTCTATTGACCACTTCAAAAGACAGCCAGCGGTGTCGGGTCGGTGTAGTATTTGTTTGAGTGGGAAGGTTGTCAATACTTCGACTTGGTGATCGAAAAAGTATGGTCTTAACTTCCTGACACTCATGACAAGAGCATATGTCAGCTTTTCAGTTGGTGAGTACTTCACCTCAGCATCATGTAGGGCCTGGCTGACATAGTAGATTGGCAGGTGAAACTTGCCATCTGCCCGAACTAACACCGAACTTATGGCCGTGTCAGACGCTGCTAGGTATAGATATAACTTTTCACCGGGAATTGGTTTTGACAGAATTTTTACATCTCCCAAATATTCCTTCAATTGATCAAATGCTTTCTGGCAGTTTTCCGTCCAGGTAAAGTTGCCCTTTTTGATGGCCTCAAAAAATGGACGGCACTTGTCTCCTGATCGTGATATGAACCTGTTTAAAGCGGCTAGGCAACCGGTTAACCTTTGCACTTCTTTAACAGAACGTGGTGGCTCCATATCGGCGATCGCCTTCACTTTTGCTGGATTAGCTTCGATTCCGCGTTTGCTGACCAGATGGCCCAAGAACTTCCCGGAATGTACTCCAAAACTACTTTTCTTTGGATTTAACTTCATATTATATCTTCGGAGTATGTCGAATACCTGGGAAAGATGATGGAGGTGATTTTCCCTCTGTGTACTCTTGACGACTATGTCGTCGACGTACACTTCCACCGTTTCCCAATATGTTCGTCAAACATCTTGTTGACCAGCCTCTGGTAGGTTGCTCCAGCATTGATTAGACCAAACGGCATCCTCTTCCAGCATAACAAATTTGTGTTAGTATAAAAGGCCGTATTTTCTTGGTCATCTGGGTGCATTGGAATCTGGTGGTATCCTGCGAAGGCATCCATGAATGTGAACATTTCGTGACCGGCAGTACTGTCCACCAGTTGATCGATGTGCCGGAGCGGAAAGTTGTCCTTCGGGCATGCTGCATTAAGATCTGTAAAATCTATGCATAGCCTCCAGGTTCCGTTCGGCTTCCACACCCAGATAGGATTTGCAACCCATTGTAGACATAACGCTTGTTTAATTAAGTCGTTGTCCAGTAACTTTTTGACTTCTTCGTTTAGAGCTTGATATTTGTCTGGTCCATATTTTCGCCGTTTCTCGTGGACAGGTTTTCGGACTGGGTTGATATTCAACCTGTGACAAGCATTCTTCGGGTCGATTCCCACCATATCAGCATGGGACCATGCGAAGACGTCTAAGTTAGCCTTCAGAAAATCCGTCATGCGAGTTATGTAAGGCTCGGGGAGTTCAGACCCGATGTAAAGTTCAAGATCATCACGTTCAGGATCAATCTTGATGGCCTCCAATTCTTCAACTGGAGTTGCCCGTCGTTTTTGCCCCTTCCATCGAGGGTCAACTATTGGTCCTTCTGGACTTAGTTCATCTTCGATGTCCATGGGTTCGGCACCCAACCGGGGGTCAAAATCTTCAACTAGCTCCGGGCAGGATTTGGTCGCCACAGCTGGGCCCTCATGGATGTCATTCGGACATGTTCTGTTAACCATAGGTGGCAATATTGCATCTGGCAAGGTCTGTTCGCCACCTTGCAGTATCTGCTCGCCCATGGGCGAGGGCTGATCGTCTTCGTCCATCTTATCATTTTGAGCTCCGAGAATGTCCTTCAAGATTGAGGGTTCATTTTCAAGTTGGCTGGTTGACGCTTCCATCATAGATACTTGTCCCTGTCTTGACTGAATTTGCAGAAGGCATTCTCGAGCTTTTACCTGGTCTCCCTTTACCGTGCCAACTCCACTTGCTGTTGGGAATTTTATGCAGTAATGGTAAGTAGAACAAGCGGCCCTGAATTCATTTAAGAAAGGTCGGCCCAAGAATCCGTTGTATGTTGACTCTTGATCAACGACCAAGAAATCCACCATTCTTGCGATATTTTTCTCAGGTTCTTTGACTGTCACAAGTTGCATAGCGAAAGTTACTATTCCCATCGGGATCGTCACAGCATTTCCGAACCCCAGAATACGGTGATTTGTGTCTCTGATGTAGCCTGCATAATCCCCCATTTGGTCAAGCGTCTTTTTGAAGAGGACATTAGTGTAGGCTCCAGTATCCAACAGCAATCTATGTACCCTGGTTTCCATAATCTTGGCACATATCACAAGTGAATCATTGTGAGGGGTCAGTACTCCTTCCAAATCTCTGTCGGTAAAAGTTAACTCCGACGCTTGTATGGTAGGTGGAATAATCCCCATTTCTTGCACATAACCGATCGCTCGTAATTCCACCTTTCTTTTTCGATTAGAGATTGGTGGTCGTCCATCAGAATAACCACATAGGGGCTCTGCAGGTTCCATCATTTGGATATCTGGAACTGGTCCTCCGGCTGGCGCCTGAGCTGGTCGCCCAGCTCAATTCCGATGAGGTGCCTGTTCCTGGTCTTCTTCATTAGAATCTTCGTCTCTGGTTCTTTTGCCGGGCTGTCTTTTTACGAACTCGGATAGCTTTCCCTCTTCGTAAAAATGCCACAACTGCTTCAGCAAGTCACGACATTCACTTGTAAAGTGTCCCACGCTCTGGTGGTAGGCACAATATTTATTCTGGTTCAGCTTGCTTGTATCTTGACGTATCCTACTGGGAGGTGTAAGCAATTCTTTATCCCGGACATTATTGTAAACTGTATCGATTGATACGGTAAGAATGTGGTTCAGTTTGTCCTTCAGCTCCGTTCCTTCAGTAAATGCTTTCATGTTCTTGGGAGCTCGATAACCCGTTCCAGGCTTCTTTGTACCCTCTTTCTGCTCTCCTTTGTCTCCCATGTCCTTTTGCAGGGCTTCATGCATGGAGACAAAAATGCCTGCCCGATCCCGAAATTCGGCATATGTCTTCGGGCATCTAAGGTGTACATCTTTCCAGAGTTCAGTGCTCTTTTTTAGCCCAGCTAGGACGGCCACAATCTTGGTGTCTTCACTAACAGACTCCCCTTCTAACAGGACCTTGTCGAATCTTTCCAGGTACGATCGGTCCGACTCATCGTCAGTTTGTTTCAAGTCGGATAAATGATGTCTTTGGGATAGATAAGACCCGGCCGTAGAGAAATGGGACAAGAATTCTTTGCCCAGCTGGGCAAACGAATGACTTGAAGCTGGTGGCAAAGCTGAAAACCACTTATGGACACGATCCCCGAGAGTTAAAGGAAAGTTGCGACATTGCGTTGCGTCACTTGCCCCCATTGATACCATATAATTGGTATACTTCATTAGATGCACCCGGGGATCCGCCGTGCCCTCATACTGGATACTTGCTGGAAACTGGATCTTTTGCTGAATTGGAGCCTTCAGAATCACTACAGATAAAGGTGAGACTGGAAGAGTCGTGTTCCCGTATCCTCTCTGTTGATCTAGCTGGCCCTGCATGCTCTCTATGACCTTTCTCATGGAGGCGAGCTCCTCCAAGGATCCCCCTTGACTCTGAGGCTGCCCGGCGAGCAGAGGCGCACAGCCGTCTGTTCGCTCCAGTCCCTCACTGGGAGCGGGAACCCCCTGGATTGGCCTCCTAGGATTGGCCTCTGCATTTGGGCCAAGGCGACCAAAAGCTGACCTAGTCAGCCTGTCATGATTGTTGGGAAAATAGGGGTGCCCGGAATCTATTCGGGATGAACTTTAAATACGAATTTAAATACAATTATTACTAGCATGAATTAATCCTAATTAATTCAAATAATAATTCCAACAACTAATTATCATCATGCATGTTAAATTAATTTCACATATTTAACTAGGCGGAATTAAACAAGTAAATATGTGATTAACGTACCTCTCGTAGTAATGGCCTTTGGATATACGGGACACTTGTAATCACGTTCTATCAACCCAAAGCCTTCTCAAGTATTTCCCTTTTCACCTCACTTGATCGCCGGTGGGAGACGCTTTCAAGCAATTTAATAAACTAAGGAAAAAGAAAAATATCTATGCTTCTTGATTTTTCCAACACATGGAATTATGTACTTGGGGATGAAATAATCATCCCCTATTTATAGGTGGTGTTGGCCGAAATTTTGAGGTATATTGGGCCTTGGAGAAAATCTTTTCTTAGACTCTAAGAAATCTTGAATATATCTCATATATTCTTTTCTCCAAAATAAAATATTCCACAAAAATCTCACACTCCTAATTATGGGGTAAATTTCGAAAATAATAAGATGAAAAACCAAGATTTGGATCTTCTTGAATATATGAGATATTCTTGTATTTCTAGAATACATATCTTCCATAATATCTTTCCAAGAAAATCAACAAAATCTTTTTTTCTTCTTATCTTGCAATTTTCGATTTTTACTTAGAAAAATCAGCATAATATATTCTTTTTATTTTAATCACCTTATCATTATTGGGCTACTTAATGGGCTACTTGAGGGGCCTTAAGGAGAATTAAGATTGGACCTCCTAATGGACTTCTGAATTTCAATATTGAGCCCCAATATAATTCAGCCCATTAATATTAATTATTACCACTAATAAATTAATATTGCACTATCCATCTTAATCCATATTACGATAATATGGGCTCCCGGTTATTATTTCCCGCGTTTAAGATTATCAAGTCCATTAATTAATTAAGCTTCTGAATAGCTCTAAATTAATTAATATATTTCACCTTGGAGTAAAGACAGCTCAACATTATTATTCGTACCGAAGAAACTAATTCTTCACTTGCAAGATTTGGTACAATAAAACTTCTGAGCCCACCAAGGGGACTAATCACACGAGCCGTACTCGCACGCGTTTCTCCGTATTAAATCTTAGCAACCGTCGTATGATTAATATTACTGCCCAAGACACAAAGTTCGAAGTCACAATGATTCTCACCCAACATGAATCAAAACAGTAACTACTAAGCACACACGGTCCTATTTAAGTGACGGAGATTAAGAAATCAACAACCACTGAGGTCTAATTCTTCACCTTTCAGAACAGAAGAATTTATCCTTGCTGTAGGACCTCTTCAACACATACTAAATATGCTAGTGCAATCTCTTAGTCAAGACAGACCAATCTGAGCCTTACACATCGACCTTTCACGGCGGATTGTTCAATTCCACCTGGGTCGTGAATTGTACGTTTAGTTACAAGTAAACTGTTAATGTCGTCTTCCGTGATCGGGTATCACCACATTAACTACAATGTAACATGTACTATATATTGAACGGTTTGCAGTAGAAATTCAACATTCAATCATAACTAAAGCAAATGCGATAAAAGAATTATTCTCATAAAACGAGTGTTAGATACACGAGTTATACAAAGTAAAAGCATACTTTCACGTATAACTCCAACAATCTCCCACTTATACTTAAAGTCTGCTTTTAGTATACATCACGCATGTCTTAGTGTAGTAGCTCTCCGTGACATCTCATGTCAACCTACACTAACCTAATAATTCCTCCCACTTATACTTAAAGCAGATTGGCAATCGTCTTGACTCCCATTCCATCCACATGTCTCTCGAATGTACTCTGAGGCAGACCCTTTGTGAATGGATCAGCTAGGTTGTCACCCGACGCTATCTTTGCCACCTCTATATCTCCTCTCTTAACGATTTCTCGTATCAGATGGTATTTTCTTTCTATGTGTTTGCTGGCCTTGTGGGCTCTCGGTTCCTTTGAATTTGCAACTGCTCCGGCATTGTCACAAAAGACAGTTATCTTGTCGGGCAAATTCGGAACAACGTCCAAGTCCACTAAGAAGTTCTTGAGCCAAACTGCCTCTTTCGCTGCTTCACAAGCAGCTACATACTCGGCTTCCATGGTCGAATCGGCGATGCATTTCTGCTTAACGCTTCTCCATGAAATGGCTCCTCCTCCCATGCAAAACACACTACCCGAGGTTGACTTTCTTGAGTCTATGTCTGATTGGAAATCCGAGTCCGTGTATCCTACGGGAACTAGACTATCTGACTGGTAAATCAGCATCCGCTCCCGAGTTCTTTTCAGATACCTCAAGATGCACTTTACGGCAGTCCAATGGTCTTTCCCGGGATTACTTTGATATCTTGCCACCATGCCCACGGCAAAGCAGATATCCGGTCTCGTACACAGCATTGCATACATAAGGCTTCCTACGGCCGAAGCGTACGGAACACCTTTCATGTCATCTATCTCCGCTTGCGTCTTAGGGCTCATTTCTTTCGATAGATGGATTCCGTGCCTAAAAGGTACAAAACCTTTCTTGGAATCTTGCATGCTGAAACGCTTCAAAACAATGTCAATGTATGAAGCTTGCGATAAGCCCAACATCCTCTTCTTGCGATCGCGAGTGATTTTGATCCCAAGGATGTGACCGGCTTCCCCTAAGTCCTTCATATCAAATTGTTTTGACAGCCATACCTTTACGTCTGACAATACCTTTACATTGTTTCCAATGAGCAGAATATCGTCTACGTATAATACTAAGAATACCACCGCAGTTCCGTCACGCTTCTTATACACACAACTTTCGAACTCATTTTGATCAAACCCATAAGACTTAATCACTTGATCAAAACACTGGTTCCAAGTACGCGATGCTTGCTTAAGTCCGTAAATGGATCTCTTGAGCTTGCATACGAGTTTCTCTTGGCCTTTTTCAATGAAACCTTTGGGCTGTTGCATATAGATATCTATGCCTTCAAGACTTCCGTTAAGGAAAGCCGTCTTGACATCCATTTGCCAGATCTCGTAATCTAGGTGCGCAGCGATCGACAAGAGAATACGGATGGACTTAAGCATAGCTACAGGCGAAAAGGTTTCCTCATAATCGATCCCTTCTTTCTGAGTATACCCTTTGGCCACAAGCCTTGCTTTGAAGGTTTCAACCCTTCCGTCCGGTCCTCTTTTCCTCTTGTACACCCACTTGCATCCAATGGGTTCTACCCCACTGGGTGGCTCGACCAACTCCCACACTTGATTATGATCCATTGAACCCATCTCGGCTTCCATTGCCGTTTGCCATGACTCCGCGTCTTTGTCTTGGATTGCCTCATCGTACGTCCATGGGTCTGATTCAACACCGGGAACCAAATCCGAAGATTCTCCTATCCCCATGAATCTCTCGGGTTGCCTAGGAACCCTCCCACTACGACGGGGTTCCGGTTGTGAAGATGTGACGTGTGGTACATCATCTTGTATACTTGGTATCGAGGTTTGTCCTCTCAATTCTTCTAAGGTAATTTCACTTTTAGGTTTCCGATTGTTCATATAGTCTTCCTCCAAGAATTTAAAGTGTGTACTAATCACGGTCTTTTGATCCTTGGGACTATAGAATATACACCCTTTCGTTCCCGCCGGGTATCCTATAAACAGCCTTAATTCCGAACGTGGATCCAACTTACCGGCTTCCTTGTCTAGCACGTATGCCGGACAACCCCAAATCCGCAAATGTCTTAGACTGGGCTTGTGCCCGGTCCACAATTCCATTGGGGTTTTAGGAACCGATTTGGATGGCACCAAGTTTAGAATATAAGCCGCCGTTTCCAAGGCATTACCCCAAAATGACTTGGGTAAATCCGAATAACTCATCATGGATCTGACCATCTCTAAAAGAGTCCGGTTTCTTCGTTCCGCCACACCGTTCTGTTGAGGGGTTCCCGGTGTGGTTAACTGGGATACAATCCCTTCGTCCGATAGGTAGTTCAAGAATTCATCGCTGAGGTATTCACCTCCACGATCTGATCGTAGAAACTTGATACTCTTTTCCCTATGTTTCTCGGCTTCGGCCTTAAACTCCTTAAACTTTTCAAAAGTTTCAGACTTATGCCGCATAAGGTAAATGTACCCATATCTTGAGTAATCGTCAATGAAGGTAACGAAATACTCATACCCCATTCTCGCTTTGATCGTCATTGGACCACACACATCGGTATGAACGAGTTCTAACACTTCCGTGGCTCTATTCCCCTTGGCTCCAAATGCCCTCTTGGTCATCTTACCCTCTAAACAGGATTCACAAGTTGGAAACGGCTCGACTTGGAGTGATTCCAAGGATCCGTCTTTCACCAATCTCTCTATCCGCTTTAGATTAATATGACCTAGTCTAAGATGCCATAGAAGTGTTTCGTTCATCTCCGAAGAACACTTTCTTTTATTGCTCGAAATGATCGACGTGTTATTAGATTCATTATTTGAGTGGTGTGCACACTTAATCGTATAGAGATTGTTTACCAACGTTACATGACAGATAACATCATTTTTAAAAGAAACAGTAACAACTTTATTAAAAGTAACAGAATATCCATCAAAAAACAACTTAGAAACCGAAATTAAATTCTTCCTAAAGTTTGGAACGTATAAAACATCTCTTAAAATTAAAACTCTATCTTCAAAAGATAGGTGCACTACTCCCACTGCTTCGGCTGCCACTCTCGTAGCATCGCCCAAAGTGATGGTGATCTCATTCTTGCTAAGTCGTCGGGTTAGCTGGAACCCCTGAAGAGTGAAACAAATATGATCAGTTGCCCCGGTATCCACTACCCAAACGTGGGCAGCATACGCCGCAACATATGTTTCAACGACTAAAGCATGAGACTTACCTTTCTTTACCGCCTTCTTAGGCTTAGAACAGGTAGACCTCCAATGTCCTCTTTCCCCGCAATTGAAGCACTTACTCTTACCGGGTATCTTCACGCCGTACGGCTTGAAAGCTCTTTTCTTGCCTCCCAAAGTGAGTCTACTGGTTTGGTTCCGATCAACCACCTCTTTCTCAATCTCACCTTCCATTGGCCTAGATTTCGAGAAAAGGCTCTTGATCACCAAAGCCTCGTCCCTACTCCCCAAGTATGACTCTACCGTTATCAGTGCTTTGAGCAGGGTATCCAAAGTGAACTTGTGTTCAGATAACACGTATTCCCAAAAGAACCCATCAAAACTACTCGATAGCTTTAGGAGTATGGAATCGATTTGACTTTCTTCACTTTGTCCGGCACCAAGAAACTCGAGTTTCTCAAACTCACGCCTAAAATTGAGAACATGATCCCTTACGGGTGTTCCCTTCACCATTTCCTTCGTGAGCTTCTCACGAATGGTGAACAGATTCGCCATGGGGTTCTGATGTTGAAACATCTCTTCAAGGCTATTCATGATATCAACAGCCGCTTCAATGCCTTCATGAATGCGCCTCAAATCCTCAGACATAAATGTCAAGATGATGTGCTTCATGTGCTCATTGGAATGCTTCCAATCATCGAATATCGTCTTTTCCCCATTACTTGACTTATCATTAGGTTTCTTGGGTACGTCAACGCTAAATATCCAATAGTGTTCTTGCGCAGGAAGGACCATGTTTATATTACGTTTCCAATCAACATAGTTCTCACCAACAAGTTTATTATCTTTAAGTATACTATACAGTGGATTAAAAGGTTGCGACATGATGAACTGAGAATAAAACATACATTCATATCAATATCTAGAAAAATACGAAATTATCACATAAATTTGATCACATCAATTATATTGAAACCTTAAAACAATATAATCATGCATCAGCCAACATCTCGAAACAATTTAAATGCGCCACGAGGGATGGTCTATACATTTAAACACATTCAAGCGGATTACAAACTTAAAAGTTACAAATCCTTAATTCAAAATTAATAGTTGGCTCCCACTTTGACCACATAGAAACTGACAGGGACTCCGAGGGGAGTAAGTTAATATCAATTTCCTATGCCTAAGTAATAACCATAATTAAATACAGGATTATTATTTCGCTTTGAGCAAGCCACTCGTGGTGAGGGTCAATACCGCCACTAGTAATAATCCACAATCATCCTTTCGGAATTTATTCATGTGAAATCCGTTCTTTTGGCCGATCCGAGGGGGAAATGTATTCCAAAAGAACTTCACAAATAAATAAATTATGGAGGTCAAAATAATCCAATTTTAATATCCGGAATAAAATTGTGATTATAATAACATACTTAGTAATTTTCGAAAGTAAGGTTTTTCTTGGACAATTAAATTCATGCAAAGACATATTAACAAATAATAATAAGTGCACAAAATAAAACATCCATCAAAACAAAATTAAACACATTGGAGCACTCGAATCCAATTGTCACGGTATAATTTCTTCACGTCTTGATGCGAAAAAATCGTCCTTGTTGCTTTCCGACGTTCGTCTCGACGTGCTCCCACTCGAACAGCAACACTTCTTCAAAAACAGCATCGTTTGGGGTTCGGGACGACGTTTAAAATCACACGGAAAAAACACGAACCGAAAAAATTCCACGGCCTGAGATACAGCGCGCGTCGGCCCACGAAGTGGGCCCGCGCGCTTCCCGGCCCGAGAAGCGCTGGAAAAGCGCCCGAGGCGCGCCGAAGCGCAGCCCCGAGGCGCACCCGAGGCGCGCCCGAGGCGCAGCACAGAAGCGCGCCGAGGCGCTGCCCGGGGCGCCCGAGGCGCTGCAGCTGCCTGCCGAGGCGCGCGCGCGCCGTTCGCCCATTGCGCACGGTGTGCGCCGTGCACTCCCGTGCGCCGTTTTTTCGCCGTTCGTCCTCGTTTTCTTCACCCCTTGCATGATTTTACCTCCATACACGCTCCACGCTTGTATGCGTCGTCCGGGTACGCCGTTTTTAATTCTTCGTTCTTCGTCACGATCCGGTTACAATTTATTTTTACAAAAAAAATAAATACTAGATCTAGACTAGTCTATTACAATGATCGAATCAAAATAAAAACAACTAATCTACTCGTGGATTTTCTCACGAGAAAAACGAATTCGAACGAATCGAATTAAAAACCAAATTAATTCACACGCATGAAATTAACAACATTAAAAACCATGACAATTGGATACCTGCAAAAAAGATCTAACAATTCTACTATCCAATTTCAAATTTAATGTTCAACAATTTAAATTCCAATTTAAAATTCAGAGCCCGAAACCGTGGCTCTGATACCAGTTGTTGGGAAAATAGGGGTGCCCGGAATCTATTCGGGATGAACTTTAAATACGAATTTAAATACAATTATTACTAGCATGAATTAATCCTAATTAATTCAAATAATAATTCCAACAACTAATTATCATCATGCATGTTAAATTAATTTCACATATTTAACTAGGCGGAATTAAACAAGTAAATGAGCGATTAACGTACCTCTCGTAGTAATGGCCTTTGGATATACGGGACACTTGTAATCACGTTCTATCAACCCAAAGCCTTATCAAGTATTTCCCTTTTCACCTCACTTGATCGCCGGTGGGAGACGCTTTCAAGCAATTTAATAAACTAAGGAAAAAGAAAAATATCTATGCTTCTTGATTTTTCCAACACATGGAATTATGTACTTGGGGATGAAATAATCATCCCCTATTTATAGGTGGTGTTGGCCGAAATTTTGAGGTATATTGGGCCTTGGAGAAAATCTTTTCTTAGACTCTAAGAAATCTTGAATATATCTCATATATTCTTTTCTCCAAAATAAAATATTCCACGAAAATCTCACACTCCTAATTATGGGGTAAATTTCGAAAATAATAAGATGAAAAACCAAGATTTGGATCTTCTTGAATATATGAGATATTCTTGTATTTCTAGAATACATATCTTCCATAATATCTTTCCAAGAAAATCAACAAAATCTTTTTTTCTTCTTATCTTGCAATTTTCGATTTTTACTTAGAAAAATCAGCATAATATATTCTTTTTATTTTAATCACGTTATCATTATTGGGCTACTTAATGGGCTACTTGAGGGGCCTTAAGGAGAATTAAGATTGGACCTCCTAATGGACTTCTGAATTTCAATATTGAGCCCCAATATAATTCAGCCCATTAATATTAATTATTACCACTAATAAATTAATATTGCACTATCCATCTTAATCCATATTACGATAATATGGGCTCCCGGTTATTATTTCCCGCGTTTAAGATTATCAAGTCCATTAATTAATTAAGCTTCTGAATAGCTCTAAATTAATTAATATATTTCACCTTGGAGTAAAGACAGCTCAACATTATTATTCGTACCGAAGAAACTAATTCTTCACTTGCAAGATTTGGTACAATAAAACTTCTGAGCCCACCAAGGGGACTAATCACACGAGCCGTACTCGCACGCGTTTCTCCGTATTAAATCTTAGCAACCGTCGTATGATTAATATTACTGCCCAAGACACAAAGTTCGAAGTCACAATGATTCTCACCCAACATGAATCAAAACAGTAACTACTAAGCACACACGGTCCTATTTAAGTGACGGAGATTAAGAAATCAACAACCACTGAGGTCTAATTCTTCACCTTTCAGAACAGAAGAATTTATCCTTGCTGTAGGACCTCTTCAACACATACTAAATGTGCTAGTGCAATCTCTTAGTCAAGACAGACCAATCTGAGCCTTACACATCGACCTTTCACGGCGGATTGTTCAATTCCACCTGGGTCGTGAATTGTACGTTTAGTTACAAGTAAACTGTTAATGTCGTCTTTCGTGATCGGGTATCACCACATTAACTACAATGTAACATGTACTATATATTGAACGGTTTGCAGTAGAAATTCAACATTCAATCATAACTAAAGCAAATGCGATAAAAGAATTATTCTCATAAAACGAGTGTTAGATACACGAGTTATACAAAGTAAAAGCATACTTTCACATATAACTCCAACAATGATTGGCGAGCAGGTACTACAGTTGGGCGAGCTGCTCCGGTGGGATGGACTTCCATGATTCCCCAGCCACGACGACCCAATCTTTCAAGAGCACTCTGGCGTGTGCCCTGACTCCCTGCCATGGCCGGATTCTGGGTCGAACCTCCTTGACTGGCGGCCTCGACGTTCAATTTTTCTTTGCCTTTGGCCTTACGAGCCTGGGTGCTATCAGCCTCATTCAAATGATCTCCCCTAGCCTTTTCATGTTCGCGAGTCTTTGTGGGGCTACACCTTGCTCGGACATATGAAGGGCCAGGTTGGGCTTGTTGTCTTTGTAAAGCCTGGAGCATGGCAATTGTGCGCGCCAATTCATCGGGGTTGCGGGCAATGGCGTCCAACTCCGGTGGTATTAACTGGCGAGCAACATTAGTTTGATTTTCTTTGTTGTTTCTGTTCGCCCCTGCTCGCCCACCAGCTTGGGACATTCGGGAGTGTGAATCCCGGGTTATATGTTGTGAACGTTGTGTCTCTCGTGATTGAGGCATGTTCACAGAAGATATCAAGTATTGTTCTTGATGTTCTTGGATTTTTCTTCAAAAGTTCAAATCTTGTTCTTTAATCTTGGGGTAATCTTCCCGTATTCAACGATTCGAAGGTTCGAACCCTCCTTCTAGCGCCAGTTTGTTGACGATTAGTTCTAATCTTGAAGATTAATGGCTATTTTAGATGGTTAATTGATCATCAAACAATTTTGTGTGATTGATCACTAACAAAATTAGTGAATACGGATTTTCGGGTTTAGGTGGATTAGAATCGTACGAAAGCTTACGTGTTTAAGTTCGATTGTAAGTTAATCGAGCTGCTTTAGATTCGTAATCGAAGTTTGGACGTGTATAATAATTTGTGCTTGTTTTATTAGCTGAAAAAATCTAAGTATTTATAAACAATTGCCGAGCAGGAGGTGTCGTGACTTTTGGCCTACCAGGCCTGCATGCTCGACACCTGGCCTTTGACTAAGTTGACCTTATCTAGACTAAATTCTATCCTTATCTTGTTGGACTTGCTCGCAGTCAAGAGTTGCTCGCCAAGTTGGACTTGTCCTGGAGGAGTCTTTAGTCTGATTCTGCTGGTCTCTGATCTTTGTCGAAAGGTGGCTTTGGGACTGGGGTGGAATCTGGTCGGCCATCCGGTAGAGGACTTGTTCGACCTTGATCCGAAATCAGAACATTTTGATTGGTCCTTGTTCGCCTATTTATCTTTATGTGGCGTGCAGGTTCTGCTCGCCAGATGCCTTGGTTAATCTTGGCTTAACTTCGCCTTAATCGTGAGTATTTGTAGCTAGTCATAATCGCCCATGCGATGATTCTGTTCGCCTATCAACAACTTCATATAGGGAAATCTTCACTTCTTGATCATCAACCTTCAATGTAATCTTCCCATTTGCCACGTCTAGCACCATCCCCGCCGTAGTTAAGAACGGTCTTCCCAAGATCAGGGGCACGTGCTCATCTTCCTCCATCTCTAGGACTACAAAGTCGGCTGGAAAAATGTGATCTCCAACTCTCACGAGGACGTCTTCAACCACACTTGAGGTCGAGTAATAGACCGGTCGGCAAGTTGAAGCGTCATCATTGTGGGCTGAAGTTCACCACCTTCCAACTTCTTAAAAAGCGACAACGACATCAAATTTATGCTCTCTCCGAGGTGGCACAACGCTCCCTTCTTGATCCCGTTCCCAATATCACAAAGAATGGTGAAGCTCCCGGGATCCTTTAGCTTTGGAGGAAGCGCCTTGTGCACTAATGCACTCACCTCGTGGTTCAACTGCACCAACTTCGGCTCATCCACTCGCCGTCTTTTCGCGATCAAGTCCTTCAAAAAATTTGCATAATTGGGCATCTGTTCCAAAGCATCATAAAAAGGGATATTAATATGCAATTGTTTAAACACATCAAGGAACTTAGCAAATTTCTAATCAAGCTTCTTTTCATGAAGCGTTGTGGATATGGGACGGGTATCACAGATTTGGGTACCCCCCATTCATCTTTCTCGGTCTCTTTCACTTTCTCCCTTGCTTCCTTTGCCTTCTTCCACTTAGGAACTCTCTCAACCTTCTCAATGCCTTCCTCTTCAAGCTCTTTGCTCGCTTGAGTGCTTTCACCCTCAACCTTCTTCTCAATCCCTTCACTTTTTATCCCCTTCTCAACTCCTACCTCCTCAATCTCATCTCTATCTTGAGGCGTCTCAGAATCAGCAGGCATCTGAGGACCTTCATAGTTGGTTCAACTTCTTAACTGGATAGCCTTGCAATGCTCTTTCGGGTTCCCCTCCGGCATGGAAGGATGTTGGGAAAATGTATAAGTCTTATGTTTTGATTAGATGCCAAAATGATCCTCCTAAGTTGTTTTGTAAGTAGATTATTCAGTAGAGTTATTACTTAGTTAAACAGTTCTATTGTTAAAGAACTGAAGTACAGTTAGTAATTATTATAGTGTATTTAAGAATGAAGTCTGCTGAAGATGAAGTCCACTGAAGTGAAGTCCGTTGAAGACATGTGATATGAGATTAAGTCTAAGTCTTGAATGTTTTCTAAGTACATTCTCACTAAGACTAAAACTATCAGGAGAGGACCAAGGTCCACTGATGGTAACTAACAATGCACATTCAATGCTAAACATATTAAAAGTTGTTAGTTAATCTGGTTGGAACAAGGCAAAACGAATTTCAGTGAAGCTTACAATAAATGAAGGAATAAGAAGGTTCTCTCAGAGGAGTTCCACCTTAAAGCAAGACAAGAATCTGGGCATGCAGACTAAAGGTCCAATGAGAAGATGACACGTCAGTGTACTTTACTGACAGTCGACCTGCCCCAGCCTGACAAGTACCAAAAGTCTTTCTCTAGCAATCTACAGAAAGTTGGTGAACAGGCATGATCTTTCAGCCGTTTCTTGACAAGACTTAAAGCTTCAAATAGAGTCGTTTGAACCAATCAGATACAAGAAGACTTACTTGAGAAGATTCAAATCCAACGGGAAGATTTTCAAGGAAGCTTATAAATACAGAAGGACGTGCTCATTTCTATGCACGGGAAACTCACAAGATCAAAGCTATCTCTACATTCATAACATTCAGAAGCACTCGAAATTACCTTTGTTTCCCAAGTGTTTCACATTTGTAGAGAGCCTAACAAACCTTCTGTAACCAAGCTTAAAAGCTATATCCAAATCTTAGAAAGAGATAATCCAATCCTAAGCCTTGAGCTAAACTTGTAAGGATTATCTCAAAATAGTTGGAACCAAAACCCTACTCAAAAACCTACTCAGTGTTTAGGTTGAGAGCTAGTGTTAAGTGGTGTTAGTAAGCTGATTGTTGTATCAGTCTGAAAGCTGGTTTGTTTTGGGAACTAGGACCTGGAATTTCCTAGTGATCAATCATCCTAAGAGAGGATTAGTTGATCAGTGCACCTTGACACTATAACACAAGGAATTCCAAGTGAAAGGAATTCTCTTGTTTGATCAGGACAGTAGACGTAGGAGATTCATCTCTGAACCACTTTATACCTTGTGTTCTTATTATCTGCTTTCCTAAATGTGTGTTTATCTCAAAGTTTATCAAAGTAAAATGAGTTTTCTAAGGGCTCACTAATCCGCATCTGAAAGCTAATTAGATAGTAGTTCAACTGAAAGTCTTGAGGTTTCAGTGGAGGTATTATCACAGTAAGCTTTCACAAAGTAACTCTCCGCAGACCTCAAGTCCACTGACGAGCTACTGTCTTAAGTAACCTGATAAGTTTTATAAGAAGTTTTAATTTGTAACCACAGGTGTATTCCCCCCCCCCTCCATACACCTGTTTACTCGTTTCGGGACCAACAATTGGTATCAGAGCAGTGGTTCAAAAGACCATTGTTCTAAGTATACCTTGTGCTTAAAGGTATTTTTTCAAGGTCACCTGAATTGATCTTTTGATAAACTTGTTTATATACTATGGCTGACAATGCAGCTAGGGTAGCACCACCAGCAGAGAACAACATGGGAGTTAACCCCTTGAACCATATGTCTCATCACAAGCTTCCACAATTCTCAGTGGAAAACTATGACTTCTGGAAGATCAGAATGAGAGCTCATCTTGCCTGTGTGCATGATGAAATGTTGAGGGTTATTACTAAAGGTCCATTTATTTTTATGACACCTAACCCCAGAACTACAGCTGAAACAATTGCAGATCCTAGAGAAGAATGGCCCAAGGATGAAGATAACTTCACTGCAGATGAGAGGGGGAGAAACAACCTCAACTTCATAGCCATGAACATTCTCTACACCACTATTCTAGATTCTGTAATGGGAAGAGTGATCCACTGCAAAACTGTAAAGGAACTATGGGACACTCTTGCTCTCATGTGTGAAGGAACTGACAAGATAAAAGAGAACAAGCTTTCAGTAGCTGTTCAAAAGTATGAGCAGTTCACCATGGAGCCCACTGAGACCATTGACCAGCTTGATGGGAGGTTCACAGACATCATGAATGAGATAAATTCTCTGGGAAAAGTCTATACCAAGAGGGAGGTTGCCTTAAAGATCCTGAGAGGTCTAACCTCAAGATGGGATGTGTACTCTGTGATGATGCAGAATACCAAGGATCTATCCAGCATGTCTATGCAACAGGTATTCTCTGAACTCAAGGCTTATGAGTTTGATCTGAACAGGAAAAGGGCTCCTGATGAGACCTCAGCTGAGAAGGGAGTAACCTTCAAAGCCAATGAGTCTGAGCCAAAATCCTCAAAGCCTCAGAAGAGTACAAAGGCAAGCAAGTCACAAAGCAAGGCTGAGATGCAGGAGGAACTCAGCCTGATGGCTAGAAGGTTTGAACAACTTAACAGTCGCTTTGGCAAGTATAAAAGATTTTGCAGGGATAACAGGGAAGGTAGAAGTTATCCACAAAAGACCACCAGAGAAGGAGAGAAAAGCTCATCTGAGCTGGAAAAGAATAAGGAATACAAGAATTACACCAAGGCTGAAGGATCATCATCAAAGACCAAAGAGTCCATTGAGGAAAAGAATAATGATGCCAACAGGTGTTTTCAGTGCAAGAAGATTGGGCACTTTCAATATGATTGTCCTCAACTGAGCACTAAAGAAAGAAAGGAAAGGCAAGCCAAAAGAGACAGAAGATATAGAGAAAGGAAAGCCATGGTGGCTAAGGATGTGGATGAAAATCTGGAGTCATCTGATGGACTGTTCTCTGACAGCAGTGATGATGACATGTGCCTCATGGCAAGAGAAGAACCTGAGGTACAATCTAAACCATCCATTTCTCTAGAACACACACCTGAGCTAAGCTCAGAGTCAACTGAGGAACTCAATCTTCAGTCCGCTTTGGAACAGTTGATGATTGATTTCTCAAGGTTGCAAGAAGCAAGTTTCTGTCTTCAAGATGAGAACAAACAACACTTGAGTGAAAACTCCAAGTTAATTGAGTCTGGGAATCAAGCAGATCTGAACTCAGCCAAATCTACCATTGAACTGACAAAAGAGGTGGAAACCCTCAGGAGTCAAGGAAATGGTAGAGATCAACTGATAAAAGATCTCAATGAATCTAAGACAAAGTTAACTGAAGAGAATTTAAAATTGGTAAGCCAAATAAAGGATTCTCTACTGAAAATTGATGTCTTACAAAAATCTGAAGAGACCTTGTTAAAAAGGATTGATGCTCTAAACAAACCCTCTCTTGCCATAGAGGAGATCCAAAATTTTCAAATCAATCCTAATAACAAGTGTGGGATAGACTTTATTCCAAAACCTTCAGAAGGTCCTCTGAGTGTTGCTTCTTCAAGTGGCACAAAGAGAGTTTTTGTCAAGTCTGTGACATTTCAACCACAGACTGTGGATAAAGGAAAAAGACCAGCTGAGATCACTCAAAAGAAAAGTCAATCTAAGCCAAAACCAAATGGAAAGGCTCAGGTGACTTATCAAACTAAATCTCAGCAGAGGTACTATCAGCCGAGGTCTTCACAGATGAAGCAACCTCAGCTGAAAGGACCCAGGCATGAGCAGTCCTCAAGGAATGACTCATATGGAAGACCTATTCCTTTTGTGCCTAAAGGAAAAGGTCCTTCATACCTTTATCAACAAAAACCAAGACCAGGTGCACCCAAGCCAAAGAGAAAGAATGTGAAGAAGGTTCCTGTTCCTTCAAAGGCTGACACCCATAGAAAGTTTACTCCCAAGGTACCTAGGGAGATAACAATCTATGTAGATGTTTATGGAAGACAAATTAGCCAATCTAAAGTGATTAGAACTGTGAGGCAAATTTGGATTCTGAAAGGTACAGCTAACCTGGTAGGACCCAACACCAAATGGGTACCTAAAGCTTGATCTGTGATTGCAGGACTCAGTGGACCTCAACAAAGGAGAAGCTCTTAAATCATCAGTCTGGTACTTGGACAGTGGATGTTCTAGGCACATGACTGGCAACAAAGATCTCCTGACAGAATTTGTTGAGAAAGAAGGTCCACAAGTCACCTTTGGTGACAACTCACAAGGAGCCACTAAAGGTTATGGTACCTTAATCATTGGCTCAGTAAGGGTAAGCAATGTATACTTTGTCAGTGGACTTAAGCATAATCTTCTGTCCATAAGTCAATTCTGTGATAAAGGATACAGTATTGAATTTTCATGTAACCTGTGTTTTGTTAAGAATATATCTTCACAACAGGTACTACTAACTGGGTCAAGAAAGGGAAATGTCTATCTTGCAGATTGGAAGTCTTGCACACCAAATGCATGTCTTATTGCTAAAAGCTCAACTGACACTAATTGGTTATGGCACAAAAGGCTAAGTCATCTGAACTTCAAGATGATGAACAGGATAGCAAGACATGGACTGGTAGAAGGAATGCCAAATGAAGTATACAACAAAGAACATATCTGCAAAGCCTGTCAGGAGGGAAAGCAAGTAAAGGCATCTTTCAAGAGCAAAGTAGCAACCTCTACTGACAGAGTACTTCAACTGTTACATATGGATCTTTTTGGTCCAGTAACCCCTGTAAGTATCAATGGGAGAAAGTATACACTTGTTGTTGTTGATGACTTCTCCAGGTACACATGGGTGATATTCCTTGCAAGCAAAAATGAGACTCAACTGAGGCTGCCAGAGCTCCTGAAGAAAGTTAGCAATGAGAAGAGCCTAAACATTGTAAAGATAAGATCAGATAAGGGCACTGAATTCATTAATTCTATTATATCTGTTTACTACAAAGAATTAGGTATTTCACATGAGACATCAACTACAAGAACTCCACAACAAAATGGAGTAGCTGAAAGAAGAAATAGAACTCTCAAGGAGGCAGCAAGGACAATGCTTGCAGAAGCTCAAGTTCCTAAAAGATTTTGGGCTGAAGCTATCAACACTGCCTGCCACACTCAAAATAGATCCATGGTAACCAAACATCAAGGAAAAACTCCATATGAATTATGGAATGGCAGAAAGCCACAGGTATCTTATTTTCATATTTTTGGTTGCAAGTGTTTCATTCACAATAATGGGAAAACTCAACTGAAAGCTTTTGATAGCAAAGCTGATGAAGGAATTTTCTTAGGATATTCCCAAATCAGTAGAGCCTTCAGAGTTTACAACTGTAGAACTCTTGTTGTGGAAGAAACACCTCATGTGGTCTTTGATGAATCTACTTTTGAGTCCAGGAGTAAGGAAAATGAGGAGGTAATTAGCAAAAGACTAACCAGACTGAGTATCAAGTCTAAAGGCTATCCTGAGAATTGTGTTGATACATACATCCCAACATGGGACAATTTAGAAGATCAACAATTCAAGAAGATTACCCAAAGTCAAACCACCCCTCAAAGCTCACCTGAGAGCTCTCCTGAACAAGCAACTGAACTGATGAACACTATCCCAGTTCAAGAGGTAAGCAATGTCAATGAAGATGTGGTCACAGCTGAGACATTAACTGAACCCATCATTCAAGAGGGAACCAATGAAATTACCATTGAGAATGAGAATACCTTGAATGATGACTCA
This sequence comes from Ballota nigra, assembly GCA_947034835.1. Lineage (NCBI taxonomy): Eukaryota > Viridiplantae > Streptophyta > Magnoliopsida > Lamiales > Lamiaceae > Ballota > Ballota nigra. The sequence continues at coordinate 29,881,953 of OX344730.1, forward strand.
GGACTTCAACCCTCTGTTTTATTTCCTGAATTCGATTTCATTCCAATATCTAGTGACTCAACTTCAGAAGAGTTAAACTCTACTGAAGGGCATCAGCCTAGGAGAACTTGGCTCTCAGATCACCCTGTTGAGCAAATCCTAGGTGATCCTTCCTCAGGAGTCAAAACTAGAAGTTTTCATGGAGAAAGTGCTTTGTTTTGTTGTTTCTTATCAAATCAGGAACCAAGTTCCATAGCAGAAGCACTTCAAGATTCCAACTGGATCATTGTCATGCAAGAAGAGCTCAACCAGTTCACAAGGAATCAAGTTTGGGAGTTGGTGGACAGACCATATCACTGTAATGTGATAGGAACCAAGTGGGTATTCAAGAACAAGAAGGATGAGAATGATATCATAGTCAGAAACAAAGCCAGGCTAGTTGCAAAGGGCTACTCTCAAGTTGAAGGATTTGACTATGATGAAACATTTGCCCCAGTAGCCAGATTGGAGGCAATAAGGTTATTTCTTGCATATGTTGCTCACAAGAAATTCAAGGTGTACCAGATGGATGTTAAAAGTGCCTTCTTGAATGGAGTACTCAATGAAGAAGTCTATGTGGAGCAACCCCCAGGTTTTGAAGAAAGTCACAAAGTATATAGACTGAGAAAAGCTTTATATGGACTGAAACAGGCTCCAAGAGCTTGGTATGATACTTTGTCACAATTTATTTTGGATCATGGTTTCATCAAAGGGAGAGTTGATAGAACTCTATTCAGGATCACAAAAGGAGAGGACACTTTGCTTGTACAAATCTATGTGGATGATATCATTTTTTGTTGTCCCAACCAAGTCCTCTGTGAAAAGTTTTCTCAACTGATGAAGGGAAAATTTGAGATGTCTATGATGGGAGAAATGAATTTCTTCCTAGGACTTCAAGTTAAGCAGTCCCCTGAAGGAATCTTCATCAATCAAGCCAAATATACAAGGGAGCTGATCAACAAGTTTGGATGCCAGACCAGCAAAGTAGCAAGAGTTCCACTCAACACCAACACCAAAATGGAACCAGATGAGGATGGGGAATCAGTAGACCAGACTCATTACAGAGCCATCATTGGATCTCTACTGTATCTCACAGCAAGCAGGCCTGATATCACATTTGCAGTTGGGATTTGTGCAAGATATCAAGTCAACCCCAAGAAAAGTCATCTGGAAGCTGCTAAGAGGATTCCCAAATATCTTAAGGGTACTGTGAATATGGGATTGTGGTATCCCTCAGACGACAATCTGGAACTCACAGGATACTCAGATGCTGATTATGGAGGATGTAGAATTGACAGGAAATCAACCTCAGGCACTTGTCAACTCTTGGGAAGTAAGTTGATTTCTTGGTTCTCCAAGAAACAAAATTCAGTAGCCACAAGCACTACTGAAGCTGAGTATATGGCAGCTGGAAGTTGTTGTGCTCAAATTCTTTGGCTAAGACAACAACTGAGAGATTACAACATTTTTGCCAATGAAGTCCCTATTTTCTGTGACAACAATAGTGCAATTGCTATTTCAGAAAATCCAGTTCTCTACACAAGATGCAAACATGTGGATATAAGGCATCATTTCATCAGAGATCATGTGGAGAAGAAGGACATCAAAATGCTCAAAATTCACACTGACAAGCAGAAGGCAGATATCTTCACAAAACCCTTGGCTGAAGCAAGGTTTCAAGAGTTGTCAGTGGAGCTTGGACTCCTAGATCCAGGAGAGTAAAGAAAGGATTTAATCTCAGAAGAGTTACCTTCAACTCAGTGGAGGTTCATATTCAGAAGAGGATCTTTCTCAGAAGAAGCTCCTCATCTCAGAAGAGGTCTAAATATCAGACGAGGTCAAACCTCAGTGGAGGTCAAAAGTTTATACTTAGTGTTTTTCAAATCTAAAGCCTCTTATTTTTTAAAATATATTTTTGATTCAATAAAATTACTAATGAGTGCTTTCTAAAAATTAAATCTTTCTTACATTTTTTCGAAGAGATTTTGGTATGGCAAGCATTTAATGCGCATTGTACAAGTCAGGTTTACTTTTACAGTTACCTATCTCACGCGCCTTAAAACCCGGATGATGTGACCTTCCGGCTACCAACCCTTTCAATCCATACCATTCATTTAGGCGGTTCTTTTCTAACCGTAAAGATTTCTTAAAAACTCCCCACTAAACTCTTGGACTATCCACATTCTCAAACCCGATCAATCTCAGACGTTGATTTCTTTGTTCAATCTAACCGCTCATTTCTCATATAAAAGCCCCAAATTTCAGCCTAAGAACCTTTTCAAACACACTTTCAAGCAAACACTTACTATCCATCCTATACACTCTGCAAATTTTCTCTCAAACATATTTTGTTCATATGGCTAAACTAAATCTCAGTTTCCTTACCAATAAGGAAAACTTCTGGTATGAACCCATTGTGGTTTTTGATAATCCAGAGATAGAAACCAAACCAGAATTTGCCCATATCAAAGAAGCCCTAGAAATGATTAAATCTGCTGGGTTAGAGAAATTTCTATCTGTTCATCCTACGAACTGCTTTGACAGGCAGGTTCTTGAGTTCTTCAACAATGTATCCAACTCTGATTCGAGGATCAGGTCTCATCTTATACTCCAGAGGAAGAAGAGGGTGATGAGGGATGATGTAGAAATAGTTGAACACCAGAAGATTAAGAAGGAGATCTGTATCAGTGGTGATGATCTGAAGGAGTTATTCAATCTCCCCTCTGAAGGTCCGAATCCAGATACTTGCATCGCGGATGAAGAGGAAGAATGGGTCAATACCATTATGCAGAGGAAGGTCAAGTATAGTCCAACAATGAACAGAAATATACTCTTACCAGTATATAATGTTATCTGTGAGGTGGTTGGAAAATGTATCTTGGGAAACCAAGGAAGCACAGAACAAGTGAACAAGCCAAAGCTCAGGTTGATGAAGGCAATTGTGGAGAGCAAGGAGAAGCCATACAATTGGCAGCAATTCTTCTTGAGAGCATTGAACAAAGAGCACTCAAAACTCCAACCTGACAAAACTCCCCAACTATCCAGTAAGCTCAACTTTGCAACTAAAATTTCTTATCTGATAGAGAGCGTAGATCTGGGAGTGGACTGGATTCCAGATAGGAAATGGAGCAATCTCAAGGCCTTGTTCAAATCTGGAAAGGCTCTGGAGACTAGAATGATCAAGCCTGCTGAGGAGAGCCCAGAGGCAGTTGAGGAAGAGGAGGCTAACCCTACTGAAGGGAAGAAAACCAAGCTAAAGAGGAGGCTGGTTAAATTGAGTGACAAGATGGTCCAGTACAAAGAAGCAGAGGCAGAGAAAGCCTCTAAGAAGAAGAAGAAGAAGTCTCCTGAGGCAGAGAAGGACAGTGCCTCCAAGAAGGTCAGAGTCACCAACTCTACTGATGAATCTTCATCAGGTAACCCAGACTCTTCTCCTAACATTATCTCAACTGAGTCTGACTCAGATGTCCCTGCACCCACCCCCATCAAATCCAAAACAACTAAACCTCGCACTCCTGCCAAAACCAAACGCATCTCCACAATAACCAAAACCCCCACTGATGGCTCTCAACAGCCAAAAAGTGGATCCCAAACAACCCCCACTGAACCTATCCCAACCCCTACTGAAACCACTCCATCAAACCCTACTGAACCCATCCCCTCAACCCCTTCTGAACCTACTTCAACCCCCACTGATCAAGACTCTACCTCCACTGATACTCTAAACCAAACCTCCACTGAACCAAATATTCCTGATTCACACTCAACTCAATTGGAGTCTATCCCAGAAGATCCAACCGAAAGCAGATCCCCTACCCCTTCCCTTCCTTCAGACGATGAAGAAGAGTACTCATTCCTAGATACTCTCAAGGATGAGGTAGCTTACTCTTTAGAGTCTAAATACCCTGAACTTGACAACTATCCCTCTCTCAAAGCCATGTTCTTGAGACTGAGACTCATTGTCCAGCTCAAGGATAGAAGACTTGGTGAAATCCTTCTAGCTGTAAGAGGCAGCAATGCAGAGGAGTGGAAGAAGGAGGAAGTTGAAGTGCTGCAATTTGCTGGGATGCACAAGACCAGACTTCTCTGTGATGAGAAGATCTTTGAAAGTTTGGTCTTGGAGAAGATTGCTGAGGCAAAGAAGGAGGTAGAAGTTGAAAAGGTTGCTGATGGAGAAAAGCCAGCTGAACCCATAGCTGAGAAGGAGGAGGAGAAGGAGAAGAGTGAGGTGGAGAAGGTAGTTGAGACTGAACAAGAAGGAGGTGCTTCACCTAAGCAAGGTGGTGGTGAAGCAGCCAAAGATGTATCCATGGCAAGGGATACTGAGGCACAAAACTTGCCACAGGAGGGCTCAGTATAGGTGTCTACTGAAGCTCTCCCACAACAGCCCTCAGTGTTGGCTATAGAGTCAACTGAGGTGTCTGGTACTGAAGGAGTTGAAAAACTGAGTGAGAAAGAAAAAGAGGTAGAAATCACTGATGTGAAGAGTGGAGAGATAAGAGCAATTATCCCTGTAAAGGGTGAATTGGCTGAAAAAAATGCAGTTGAAAAAGAGAGTGAAGGAGAGAAAAGAAAGTTGAGTGAGGAGGAGGGAGTCCCCATGGAGATAGAGGCATCAGAAGACCTAGGTGGTAAGGCTGGGGGAGTGAGAACTAACACTTCTTGTCATGCAGGTACTCAAACCATCGAAATTCCCCCAGCTGTGGTCAACCTAACTCCACTGAGTGATGCTGTTCACTCAATCAAAGAAGAAAGCCTTCCATCTCTTCAAACTCAGCTAAGGGAGGTCCAGGAGGTTGTACAAGAGGAGGTGGATGAGATGGTTATTCTCTCATACCACATTGATGAACTCATGGAGTCCACAACTACATCACTTCAGAATCTCACACTTAAAGTTGAAGACTCTCAGCAGATGGTGATTGATGTAGTTGAGGGACAAAGTGTGTTAGTCATTGATGCCCTGAAGAAGCTGGAGAAGACTGAAGAAAAGGCCAGAACCAAATTTCTCAAAGACTCAGTGGAGAACGTATCCATCAACCTGAAGTCGTCAGTAGAGGCTTTCTCAGAAGACCTACTTGGAAAGGTTGAAGGATTATGGAACTCTAAGATGTCTGGATTCGAGGCCAAGCATGCTGAGCTAGGAGCTAAACTGGGAGAGGTACTAAAGAAGGCAGCTGAAGACTTCCCAACACAAGAGAAAACAGATGTACTGATCAATGAGAAGCTAGCTCAATTTGTTCAATTTGGGCAGACAGCTGGAGCTACCTTGGAAAGGCTTGAAGATGAGGTAGATCATTGCTCAACTGAGCTGAAGGCATTAGCCCATGACCAAATGAAGCTCAACATCACTGTAGTTGAATGCATGATTAATGCCGAAAAGGGGAAAAGAGGATAAGTGCTAAGGACATGAAGCTTGATCCTAAGAATAAGATGAAAATTATCCTTGAAACCCCTGACTTCGAGAAAGGCCAACAGGTGAAGAGCACCTTGAAGAAAGTTGATGCTAAAGCTCAGAAGCTTGCAGAAGCCAAGAAAGGTAAGGAGACCACCTCAGCTGACCTTTCAAAGTTCAAAGAGGAGCATCTGAAGGAGAAGGAAGAGAGAGCTGCGAAGAAGGGGGAAACCACAAAGAGAAAGGCATCTGATGCCCTCTCAGCAGAGGTTGCCAAAAAGACAAGAACCTCAGGGAGGTTGGCAGCTAAGTCCACAACCTCTACTGATGAAGTTCAGGTACTTCTTATTCTCAATCCTGAACCCTTATCTTCTGAACCTCCCAAGTCTGCTCCCATAAAAGTCACAGAGCTCGCTGAGCTAATCAAAGAGGCTGGAGGAATGAATGAAAGAGCAAGGAAGCTAACAGCTCAACAACAAGAAAGGAGAGATAAGGTGGTTGGTAAAATGGAGACCATTGCAGAACTAGCTGAAAGGAAAAGGAAAGAGAGGCTGGCCACATTTGATAAAACTACTTCAAAGAAATTCAGGAGTGGTTATCAAAGGTGGGCTACTAAGCTGAAGAAAGACAAGATCACTCCATCTCTGAACAGATTTCCTCATCATGATGCCTGGTTCCTAAGAAGCTCAATGATGCTTGGGAGACTGCTAAAAGGGAATTTGTGTATTCTTTTTATGTCAGTGGAGAGTTAAGAAGGGACAATGCTCAAGAAGTCTTCAACTCATGGTTGTTTGATGCCTATCCCAAACTCTATCCTGAGATCAGTGATGCTTGGAATGATGCCTTCCCTGATCAAGCCCTGAAGGCCCCTGAGCAAATCACCTACTGGCCTCCTCAAGATGCAACAGGTGCTGTTGATAGAGAAAGGATCACTGAAGAGTGGACATCCTTGTGTGAGCATCTTGGACTCAGAGGACATTCTAAGGAGATAATGGAGAGGAAGAACGAGCTAAAGATAAGAGTTTTCAAGCAGTATGGACTTGAACCCATTTTTGAATCCATCTGAGAAGTTTGTATTTTTTGCTGGGCATTTGTTTATAAGTCTCAGGTGTGTTTAAGTTTGAAACTTTTTTAGTAGACTTCATGTAATATGTACTTCATCATTCTATCAATGAAATGAACTCTATTGATGTTTTGCCCAAGGTAATATCTCATTATCATTTAGGCTTATGTACTTGAATGTTTTACTTACAAAATCTGTGAACTTTGTATGTCATCTGAAGAACCTCATCTGAACGAAGATATGTAATAAGATAGGTTCCGACATAATCAAAAAGGGGGAAATTGTTGGGAAAATGTATAAGTCTTATGTTTTGATTAGATGCCAAAATGATCCTCCTAAGTTATTTTGTAAGTAAATTATTCAGTAGAGTTATTACTTAGTTAAACAGTTCTACTGTTAAAGAACTGAAGTACAGTTAGTAATTAGTAGAGTGTATTTAAGAATGAAGTCTGCTGAAGATGAAGACCACTGAAGTGAAGTCCGCTGAAGACATGTGATCTGAGATTAAGTCTAAGTCTTGAATGTTTTCTAAGTACATTCTCACTAAGACTAAAACTATCAGGAGAGGACCAAGGTCCACTGATGGTAACTAACAATGTACATTCAATGCTAAACATATTAAAAGCTGTTAGTTAATCTGGTTGGAACAAGGCAAAACGAATTTCAGTGAAGCTTACAATAAATGAAGGAATAAGAAGGTTCTCTCAGAGGAGTTCCACCTTAAAGCAAGACAAGAATCTGGGCATGCAGACTAAAGGTCCAATGAGAAGATGACATGTCAGTGTACTTTACTGACAGCCGACCTGCCCCAGCCTGACAAGTACCAAAAGTCTTTCTCTAGCAATCTACAGAAAGTTGGTGAACAGGCATGATCTTTCAGCCGTTTCTTGACAAGACTTAAAGCTTCAAATAGAGTCGTTTGAACCAATCAGATACAAGAAGACTTACTTGAGAAGATTCAAATCCAACGGGAAGATTTTCAAGGAAGCCTATAAATACAGAAGGACGTGTTCATTTCTATGCACGGGAAACTCACAAGATCAAAGTTATCTCTACATTCATAACATTCAGAAGCACTCGAAATTACCTTTATTTCCCAAGTGTTTCACATTTGTAGAGAGCCTAACAAACCTTCTGTAACCAAGCTTAAAAGCTTTATCCAAATCTTAGAAAGAGATAATCCAATCCTAAGCCTTGAGCTAAACTTGTAAGGATTATCTCAAAATAGTTGGAACCAAAACCCTACTCAAAACCCTACTCAGTGTTTAGGTTGAGAGCTAGTGTTAAGTGGTGTTAGTAAGCTGATTGTTGTATCAGTCTGAAAGGTGGTTTGTTTTGGGAACTAGGACCTGGAATTTCCTAGTGATCAATCATCCTAAGAGAGGATTAGTTGATCAGTGCACCTTGGCACTATAACACAAGGAATTCCAAGTGAAAGGAATTCTCCTGTTTGATCAGGACAGTGGACGTAGGAGATTCATCTCTGAACCACTTTATACCTTGTGTTCTTATTATCTGTTTTCCTAAGTGTGTGTTTATCTCAAAGTTTATCAAAGTAAAACGAGTTTTCTAAGGGCTCACTAATCCGCATCTGAAAGCTAATTAGATAGTAGTTCAACTGAAAGTCTTGAGCTTTCAGTGGAGGTATTATCTCAGTAAGCTTTCACAAAGTAACTCTCAGCAGACCTCAAGTCCACTGACGAGCTACTGTCTTAAGTAACCTGATAAGTTTTATAAGAAGTTTTAATTTGTAACCACAGGTGTATTCCCCCCCCCCCCATACACCTGTTTACTCATTTCGGGACCAACAAAGGATATTTTCCCGGCTCTCTATTTAACGACTTTGCAATCTGGCTCATCTGGAACTCTATAGAAGTGAACCTTCGATTGTTCTCTTGTTGAGTTCTAGTCCACTCAACGTTCATCTTCTGGAGCTCTTGATCACGTTGATCACCCTTTTTATGCAACTCTTTCACATCGTACTCCAAGGATGACAACCTCTTACTTCCTTCCTCCACCTTCTGTAGAATCGCTCTTAACATCTCCTCAGTCGATGCACCGCCTTCTCCAACCGGAGGCTTTGAACCTGGGTCAACGCCCGGAGGAACTGTAGTACCCATCTTCTGGTTAGCATATGAGAAGTTCTCATTCTTCCTCCATGTGTTTTGAGGAGACTGTTGGCCTCCTTGATACCCTTGTGTGTTCCTCCATTGATTTTGAGGTGGTTGTGGGCCTGGAGGTACAAATGGTTGGCCATAAGGAGGCCTTCCATAATTATTTCCACCTTGGTAGCCATTCTGATTGTAATACGGACCTCCCATGTAATTGGCTACCTCTTGTTGTCCACTTGGCTGGTCTACTCTATCATTCTCTGCTGCATGCTCTCCAACCATATTTTTTCCCAACTCGAGGTTGTTAATCTTTTCCATCATGGCCATCAACAGCCTTCTCGTTCCTTCACCCTCTTCAATTTGATGCACTCTCTGGAAGTCTGCATCCACACTCCAAGCACCGGCATTCGTGACTATGTTATCTACGATCTCTCTACACCTCTCTATTCCTTGATTCAGGAATGATCCACTAGCACAGGCGTCTAGATAGTCTTGCCCAGCCTTGTTGGCACCACTTTAGAAGAATGCCATCACATCCCCCTCATTGTACCCGTGCTGCGGGCACTCTATCAGCATGTTTGAGTATCTCTCCCACGCTTGACGTAGGTCCTCTCCTTGCTTCTGGCGGAAGGAAGAGATCTCAATTCTCGCTTTAATCATTCTCGATGGAGGGTAGAATCGCTCGAGGAATAGACGCTCGAGCTCGGCCCAAGTGGTAATACCTCTCCGTGGAAGCGTATTATCGTACCACTCTTTTGCTATTCCCGTCAATGAGAATGGGAACAGCCTAAGCCTCTTGGCATCTTCAGACATGCCATTATAATTAAAGGTTGAGGCGCTCATCAGGAAGCTTCTCAAGTGAGTATGAGGATTCTCCTTCCCAACCTCCCCCTTGAATTGATTCTCGGTAAGCAGCTTAAGAATTCCTGGGGAAATCGAGAAGTTGTTTGCCTCAACAGGTGGTAAAGCCACTCCATCATAGTACCTCTGCGACTGCGCTGCAAACCTCCCTCGAATGGCCATATGTTGATCTTCGTTCTGAGGTACGTGTTGAGGATTAGCAGCAGGTACAGGTACTTGTTGGGGTGGTGGTTGGTAAATAGGTGGTTGATTGTAAACTGGAGGTGGAGGATACGGGTATGGTGGGTAAGGATAAGGTGGGTATGGGTAAGGTGGGTAAGGAAAGTTGTTTTGTGGTAAGTTAGGATGTAGGTAAGTAGGGTTGTGTTGAGGGTTTTGAACAAGGTTATGAGCTGGGCTATTTTGGTTCTGAGTACCCGGGTTTTGGCTCTGGCTTTCTCCTAACGGATCTTGATTCTTACTAGTATTGCCATCAGTGCCTTCGACCCAGTTCAATGCCTGATTAAACTCATTCTCGACCTCATCCAACTCATCAGTGATGTCCATCGGTTCTTTCCCTCCGGCAGCGTTCATCCTTCTTAAGAAGGCTTGGTTCCTTCTAGCTATCGTCTCAGGGTCCAACGGTATTCTCTCTTCGCTCGTATTGCCTTGTGAGCGTGTTTTCATAAACCTGACACACTAGCAGAAGGATCAAAACGCAACTGCCGAATAAATAAAAATAAAAATAAAATAGAAAAGAAAGCACTCACTACTAACTACTAAGCTATCGACAAGTCCTATTCAAAAGACATACAACGCCATCCCCGGCAACGGCGCCATTGACTTGTTGCGAATATACTAGCTTTCTACTAGTAGCTTCCCCGCAAGAGTACGGGTTCACTGTAGTATGAGCAAGTATAAAGACCAAGTATTATCGAACCCACGAGATGGAGTGTATGCGAACAGATCCCTGAAGATCTACACGTCGTAGTTAATATGAGTGTAATGTTTTTGGATTTTCTGAAGAATTAATTATGAACTAAAATAAACTAATTAAACTAAAGAGCGAACTAAACAATTTAACTAAGGAGTGTTTTCAAATATGAGATGGTGATGCTCAGGATAGGAATCCCTACGTATACTAACGGAGCAGGTCCATAATCAAAATAATCGTGACGCGCAAGAAATAACCTAAATAAAAGAATGCAAGGTGAAAGCTCAAGATTCTAAACCCTAATACTTTACCCTAACACTCGACTTCACTAATCCACTAACAAGTTAATAGATTGTGCTTAATTAATGAGACCCTAATTTAACTAAGGTGATGCGGTCGTCCTCCTTCGCTAAACTGGTAGATGAATTAACCCTTCCTAAACCCTCTAGTTAAGTCTACTCGTTGTTAAAGAGTGATACGGTCGTCCTCTCTCTAACACTTTTCGAACGAAATTCAAAAGTAAAGTTAAGAGTAATTTTAAGTATTCATTAATCAAGAGAATTAAAATCTAACGTCACAAGTTACCCTAATTACGTACCCACAACCTACTTCTACGAGTTCATCCTACCCCAAGCATACAAGGGTTTAGCTAGACATGGCTATAACGATAACGAAAACAATAAAAGAAACAACGAACATAAACATGATGAATTGAAGAAAGAAAATATGAAATATGAACTAGGGTTTAAAGAAATAAATACTAAGAACTGAATTTGAATTGATAAAAACGTTAAATAAATACTAAGAACTGAATTTGAATTGATAAAAACGAAGTTTAAAGCATTTAAAGTAATCAAGCTAATTAAAAGAAACTAAGAAACGGAAAGAAACTAAGAATTCGTATGAAAAACCTCAATAAAATGTAAAGTAAAGCTTGCTCGTCTCTTCTCCTCTTCCTCTCTCTCAAAACTCAGTCTCAAAATGTAGTATGGTATCAAGTGGTTGTCAAAAATGTGTTCGGAAGGGGTATATATAAGCAACGGGTTGAATCGGGAGTTAATGGGCCAAAAATGCGATAGGTCGTGCACTTACTCGTGCACTAGGTGCACGAGCAAAACCAACTCGAGCACCCCATTCTTCCCGAGAGCAAAAAGTGATCGACCATACGTGGTCGTGCACTAGTGCACGACTGGATTCCACTCGAGCACACTGCTTGACCGACTCGAGCACTAAGTGCTCGACTTGCATCTCTCGTGCACTATACTCGACCTGCTCGAGCACCAGTGCTCGAGCTCTTCTAGCTTGTGCACTCCAATGATACTTTTGCTCCCTCGAACTAGTACTTTTCGTATTTCTTCGATATTTTCTCATCCGGGCGTCCGTTTGAGTCGATTCAAAGTCCTACGAACTCCTCTTTTCACCCTCTATCCATCTATGAGCATCAAAGAGACAAATTCATTAGTTTATGAAAATGATACTCAAATGACTCTAAATACTCACAAAATCAACCAAAACTAGGGTATTTCGAGTGACGAATCATGACAATTTCACGCCTAATCAGTTATCGAAATTCTTATTGAAATAATAATATAGCTTTTAGTTTGAATCAGAGATTATCATAAGATATTCAAAATTTTGGTGAATGTAAATTGTTAGAAATATGTATTTCAAGACAAAATTTTGAAGATTTGTTATTGTAATTTTTCAGGCCTTCTTATTCTCCTTTTTATTTCTATGTTTATCCAATAATATATTATCTAATGAGAATGGAGTATTGGCACACACATGATTAATAGCAACATTATTTCACTTTGTTAATTGACATAATATACTCTTATATGATCAGTGGATCATGCTTTTATTTTCACTCTAAAATTTTGTTGGCAAATGCAATACCTTAATTGAATTTGATTATTTCTTTGGAGTGAAAATGGTTATAGGTTCGTGGTTAAGGACCTCATGAAATTCGCGAGGACGATTTGTATGTTAACTTAACACATATGTGAGTATTGCTTTCATTTTTTATTTGACATCAAATGTATCTTCCTTTATAAGTTTTTGATTGGAAGATTTTTCAAAATATTTATCGAGATTTTAAAATTTAAAAAATATTTATTAGAGATTTGGAAGATTTATTGAAAATTCAGTAGTGTTATTTGCCGAAGTTTTAAAGATCTTGTGAGGATTTGTATAGGTTTTGAAGATTATAAGATTTTGTTCTTCATTGGTAAATTTGTTTGTATTAAATATTTGTTTGAAGAACATAAATAATCATATGGTTAATTTTTTGTCTTAAGTTAACTGCATAATATAGTCTTATTCTATGTCCTTGGTCAAGTTCAAAAGGAAAAGAAATATATTCATGAATTATTGTTATAACTTTGAGTTATAATTGAATAATTTGTACCGAAAATTAAGCAGTCAATCAATAAGTCAAAGTAAAATGTAATGTATCTATAATCTATAACTATATAATACAAACAACATTGTCATTTTTAGTTTTCGGCGGGAAACTTTTTGGTGCGTCGATCGGTTTTCTCCGTTTTGATCTCGGCCGTTTGTCTTTGATTAATTTGTTATTATGGTATGTTTGATTGTATTTTTTAAATCAAATTCCTAAATTCTTGCTATCGTTTCGGTTTATGTTTCGCTATTTATATCCCAATTCTTTTCAATTTTAGCTATTCTCCATTCCATTTTATATCATCTCTTTGGTAGTATGGAGCTTGGTTCTCCCAATTGTTTTGTAGTTTTATAGTTTTTTTTCCTTCCTTTTTTTATTTATTTTTAGATCGTGGGCGGTTTTGCCAAAAAGGTCTATGCTTCTGTCGCCTTTTCTATGCCGTTAGGATCATGTGGCATTGTGATTGTTCATCTGACTGTGGTGGTTGCTTTCGTGCATTTTTTTTGCTGATGTAATTTTCATATTTGTAGTGTTCGAACATCGCGGTAGAAAATTATCGAGTATAGTATGAGTTTTTCTGGTTGTAATGTCCATGATTGTATTGTTGGAGTATTTGGATAACAAAATGATCGAGTAAATGATTAATGTATAAGTATGATATTTATGAATGTCAGGATTTATTCTTTAATTGTATTTAGACAAAGTATAGAGTGAAACTGGTTTATACATAAACCACTTAATGGTATTAGTTGTTTTCAATGAAGAGTATTAGTTGTATTTACTGAAGAGTATTACTGATTTACACTAAAAAGTCTTAGTTGTTCAGTGAAAATGAACTAAGACTCTTCAGTGTAAACCAATAATACTCTTCAGTAAAAACAACTAATACTCTTTAGTGAAAACAACTAATACCCTTCGATGATTCATTTATAAACCAATTTCACTCTATACATACTCTTGTATTTAATATCACATATTTGTATAAAGAAGAGATATTTAAATGATCCAATTTTAATTTGTAAAAATATTTTACGTGATTGTTTTAGATTTATATTTAAATCTTATATTTTTTCTTTGTCAATTTTTTTTGGTCCATGAATATCTCGTGTGGAAGGAAATTTAATTGATTAAGTATTGACTTTATGTACTAGACTTAATCAATGCTGACATTTTTAACCGGCACCCTTTTTGCCTAAATTAATGTTCATAGTCTTTGTTTTTATAAAGATTAATCCTATGAGTTGTGGAATGTACATTTTATAATCAATTTATCGCATTATATAGGTTGTCAAAGTTGGAAATATATATTTCACGTACTTAAATATATATAACTAACTTTTTAATATTTAATAACAATTCAAATCAATAATTTATGCATATTATATATGTAATTGTCATATTTTGTTAGTCCATGAATATCTTGTGTGAAATGAAAATAAAAGGTGGATTATCATATATCATATATTATATATCTCATATATTAAAAAAAGTCGGTGTGTACAATTTCTGCACAATTATTGGTTCAAAATATATTCAATTTTCACATGTTTTTAAGAAATTTATGATATTTAAATTGGCTATTTTCCATTTTTTAAACTGATATTTGTGTTTGCTTGGTCAAACTTTTAATGAATTTCCAAAAATAAAATAAAATTATATATTTAGCGCATTATTTTATATTATTATGTGTGTGTAGAAAGGTCAAATGTAATTGTAATTAATTGATAGTATTTTAAAAATTTTAAGTTAATTAATTAATTTTTTTTTGCAATTAATATTTCCAAGTCAACTAGCCTATAGTGTATATATGTCCTATATATTCAAGTTACCATAAAAAAAATTAATGATTACACGATACAATAAGTTTTCAAGATTTGTTGCATTGATTGTGATGATTGGCAAATGGATTATCCCTTTAATTAATCCTCAATTAAAAATAAATGTAAAAATTAAAATGTTATACCTATTTTAATATATTAACTATTTTAAGTAATACTATAATTACTCTCAGTAAGCAATTTCCTCTAAAATGGAGGGATTAGAATAAATATATTTCTAGAATATGTATCACAACATTTAAGAACATGTCAATATAATTAATAAAAAATAATGTAATTGAGCATAGATTGAGTCATTTAAACTAATAAAAAATAATAGTCCATGATTAAATACATTATGTGAAAATGACACCAGTTTGTAATAAAATTTGTAAATGGAGCATCAAATTAAATACATAGCAAAATCATTCTCTTACCCATTTGGCTCCCTCTTAACAAACACTCCCTTATTATATTAAAAAAATATATACATTTATTCATAAAAATTGTGGGGGAATGTTATATTTTTTTCAAAAAATATTATGTTTATTTATGAAAATTGTGGGAAAGACACTTCCGTCGTTTCGGAGCAAAAAAAAATGGATCGTGTAGTGTAGACTTGGTTTTTTATTTAGTAATATCAAGATTTTTTCTTAATTAATTTGTAGTCAAACTCTAGAATATATATAATTAAATTTTAACTTTCAGTATCTTCCTCTTATATTGACTTGAAAATATGATGGTTAGTTATATTTATTTATAGATTCATTTAATATTTTTTTTTTTTTTCCAGTGCATACCAAATGAAATTTTGTTGCACAGGGATATGTCATTTAATTCAAGACAAAGTATAAAGTAAAAATGGTTCATACATAAACCATTGAAGGATATTAGTTGTTTTAACTAAAGAGTATTTGTTATTTTCACTAAAAGGTATTAGTTGTTTTCACTGAAGAGTATTAGACATTTCAGTGAAAACAACTAATACTCTTTAGTGAAAATTACTAAAATCCTTCAGTGATTCATCTATAAACCAATTTCACTCTATACATACTCTTAATTCAAGATACTATATGTTTGTTAATCAGAGTGGCGGGATTTGAAATGTGACAACAGTTGTTATTGGAGATTCTTGGTATTTTATTTTAATAGGTATCTAATGCTAATAACACGTAACATACATACACACACATATATATATATATATATATATTAATACTTGAGATTGATTCAAATTGCCCGATATAATTATTATTTAAGTAAAAATTGATTTACTTGATTTTAAGGATATTAATTGATCTAGGCTAATTCTCTGTATTACTTTTTCGTGGGATGGTGTTAACTCCCTTCCGAAAATGTGAGCTATAAAAAATGGGACTATCTTTGTAATTATGTGTCATAATTCTTAGATTATGGTTTAGTTCCTTTCATATAGTTGATTAAAATTTAAAATATATTTTGTACAACTTTTGCAGAGCATCCTCTCTACAATATCAAGTGGTATAGGTAAGGTTGTTATGCTAAATTTATATACGTCATTCTAGGAGATGGTTTGATTTAAAATTAAATTAACTGAACTTAAATTAAATTAAATTAAATTAAATTAAATTAAATGTATTTCAAAATTTTCTAGAGTAGGCTTTATATGAAAACGCTTTATAATAAGTTTAACATGAAATAGTTTTAAAGTATCATTACTCTCATCAGGAGTAAATTTTCTTGAACCTAGACTAATGATACCCCTGATGAGATTAATGATACTCCCGATGAGATTAATAATACTTTAAAATTGTTTCATGATAAGTTTATCATGAACTATTTTCATATAATACTTTGCCAATTTTCTATGCTTAAAATATTAGTTATGTATTTCCGAAGTTGACCACCTCTATAATTGTATCGCAAATACTAAGTAATCTAATTTTGCATACTTAAGAAGAATAATTAATTATAAATATTTCCTATTTTTACTGGTGTCGTGGTACTGTTAATATTCTTTTGATTTTTTTTGGTTCATTTACTAATTGGGTTTAGAGTTTAAATAAATTAGTATTAACTATTATTAATATATACTTCTATTAGATTGATACATTATTTAAAATAGTATGTTCCTAATCACAATCTTTCTTTTTAAATTTAAATAAATTACAGTCAAACAATACCAAAATTCAAGTCAATAATGTGAAATGTGTATTTTAGTGTTTGTGTCTATTTTTTTTTTTTTTATCAATCATGAAAAGATAATATCCTGAAAAGAAGATTTTATTTATGATTTTTTTAATATATTTATTATAAAACATAAGTATTTATTTCTATGTGATAAATATTGGAGTAGAATGAAGGACTTATTTGAGAAATTGTTAGAGATGGCTACAAGTTTTGAAGGTTAAACTTTTTTGTGGATAGAACACATATGGAATCAGGTCGCTCATTTGCTAGCATATTATGTTTTAATTATGATCCTTTTTTCTACTATTGTACTAGACTCTATATATCAACATACAATTGCTAAATTCTTCTCCAAAATTCTTCAATAAAAAAGAAAATATTGGTAGACCTAATTCTCAAAAATGAAATTATATACTAGATAACTTGGTTAAGTGAACTTTGCATTAAAAGGCTTCAACTAGGGTTCTTAGTTTGCACAAAATTTTAGTCTTTAGATGGAAAGAACGAATCATTTTAGTAGTTTGATATAATTAAGATGAAAATGGACAGATATCATGAACTTGCACATTCAACTTCTTATTTGAGGTCGTATATTATTTGACCTATTTTCTCATGAATGGTAAGTGTTGGACATTGTCAGTTTTGATTAAGATCTCAAAACCCCTGAAAAGATGATTTGCCTTAGTTTGTCTTTGTTAGGCTAGTCTTGGTTAGGATTTGTACTTAGTTTTTTTACACTTCACAGGTACTCAGTAAGAGGAGCACTTACTGATGACAATCAAGACAAGAGTCTGAAGACGAAGTTTACCATCCTGAACTTATGGCAGTCTTCTAAGTTGGTTGGGTAAGTCTCAGTGATGAAGAGTATGACCCTGAGGTCAGTGTCGTGGGTGTGAGAAACACTTTCTTATGACTCTCTAACAACTCACACACTCTTATAGCTTGTAGGTGTTGATTTTTCTTTCTTCACACACTTGAAACGAAGCTATGAGCTTGTATTTATAGTGTGGATTCAAATATAACCGTTGGAGGAAATTACACTTGAATCCATACAATTAATGGTTTCAACCACTTTTCTTAGAATGCGGCCTTGTCAGTGTCAGAGTTGCTGCCTTGTGCTGATTGGTCCACGTGGGCTGGATCCAACGGATCTTTGACTCAGTGGGTTGACCAAGACCCACTGACTTTAGATAGCTTCCTCCTTCACTGACTTGATGATCTTCAGTGTAGTTGTCCCCCAGAGACTGTTTGAAGATCTCTCCAAGAAGTTTGTCATAAGGCTGAATGACAAACTTCTCTGACCACAGTAGCCTGACTCCTTCAGGGCCTACTTGGTGCAGCAATGATCCTCCTGATCATGCTCTTCACTGAGTGGTCCACCTAACTTAGCTTAGATCAACCCGATTTACACTCAGTGGGACATCCTTCAGGCTTCTCTCCTGGTTCAGGTTACAGCATGGCTTCAGTTAGTTCTTCTTGGTGTCATCTTGATATCCTCAGGATGTGTTGCTGAGTTCCCCCTCAACTGAGTGTTCCCTCAACTGAGTTCTTCTCAACTGACAACCTATTCTACTGAGAAATAACCTAGCCTGACCTGAAACAAAAGATACAATCCTGACTGCTTTCAAGCCTATTACAAGTGGTTTTGGAAAATCATCAAAACTAATCATATCCCAACAATTTCCCCCTTTTTGATGATTCCAAAGCTTCTAACCAAATATTTTTCTATTACAAGAATAATGTCAGAACACAAGTAATAGTTTGAAATATGGAGAGATTCCCATAATTTAAAACATTTAAGATCTGTTCGGTTGACCATTTTTCTTAACAAAATTGGATCAGTGGTCATGTGAACAACCTGCTCTGATACCAATTGATGGTCCCGTTTTCGAAAACCAAAATGGGAATTCAGGAGCAAAAAAAAATTTAAAACTTTTCCTCAGGGAGTTCAACAAGAGTGAATAATACTCAAGTCACTGCATTGCTAAGGGTCAGAGACATCAAGTCAGTGTGATGACTTGAGGGCTCAGTCACTTAACAAGGCAGTGACTCAAGAGGTTACACTTCAAGTCACTGCTTTACTCAGAGCCTGAGCTACCAAGTCAGTGTGAAGACTTGGAGACTCATACTCTAAGTAACGCAGTGACTCGAGATGCTGAACTCTCGAGTGTGTTGCCTGAACTGGTCAGTGAGAATAATTCTCCCTGGCCTGAATATTTAACCAAAGTTTTCTTTTTAACATGCTCTCAGTGAGCAGATTTTTACAACACTTTAGTAAATACTTTTAAAGTCATTGCTTTACTCAGAGCCTGAGCTACCAAGTCTCAGTGATGAAGAGTATGACCCTGAGGTCATTACTGCTCAGTCCTGAAGGGAACAGGATGATACTGAGTTTATGGGAAGACTTGGAGTAGAGCCAAGCAATGCAAAAGGAATGTCAGCGTCAGGACAAGACCGGTGAGCTCAAGATAAAAAGAACTTAATAAGACAAGCCTGAAGCCTAGGAATAAGTTCTGACATTCTCACCAACCTGATGACGTGGACCAATCCAGGAAGGACACGCACGTACAGAACCTGACATTAAGACTAATTTCAGACTGCATATTCAACGAGCAAGCATTTAATGTGCATTTAATGCATATACCTAATTCCATGCAAAGGACGACTGCTGCATGAAGATATGTCCGTTTGAATCACTCTAAATAGATGATAAGAAAGACTATCTCTCCAACGGATAGTTTTTCAAATCACCTATAAATACAGAAGGCCTTGAACCCATTCAAGGTTACGGGAAATTTCCAAGCCAGAAATTACTCAAACTCTCAAGCAAGCATTCAGTCTTTAGAAGAAGCACTCGAAACCCTTTAAATTTCCCAAGTGTTTCTTAGCAACTGAGAGTTAATCTGTATTCCAAGAGCGTACAAGCAATATCTTAAGCTTAGAGAGATTATCCAACCCTTAGCATAGCTTTATCTTGTAAGGATAATCTCAACCTAGTTGGAATCCAAACTGAAACCAAAACCCTAAAGTTAGGTTTTTTGGAATTAAGTTAAGTTAGTAAGTTAGTAAGAGAGTTTGTATAGGTCAGTGAGGTAGCTGATCTTGGTGCACCTTGGCACGTTAAAAACAAGAATCCCTTGAGTGGATTTCCTGTTAAATCAGGCCGTGGACGTAGGAGCTTGAGTCTCTGAACCACGTTAAACTTGCTGTGTTCTTATTGCTTTGATATATTGCTTACCTGCCATATTAACTGTTCATTCACTGCAAAAGATTTATCAGGCTTGAATCGATCAGCCTGATCTATTAAAAAGAGCACTGCCCTTACTAAACACTATTCATTTGAGTAATCAGTTTTCAGAAGCAAACTAATCAAGACTTTAAACTATCAGGGCTCACGCATTTCCGCACTGAACTTAAACTGATAGTTAGCCAACTGACCCACACCAAGTGTAGTCAGTAGGTGTATTATCAGTTCCTAGTTCTTTATCACTCTGAGTAAAGGGGACACAGTAAGGTTTTAAGTTTGAAAAATTGGTATACGTGTATTCCCCCCCCCCCATACACGTATTCCTCAGTCTTGTACCGGGACCAACAAGTGGTATCAGAGCAGTGGTTCATAAGACCACTGACTTTGAATACTAATAGTTTCAGAGGAGAAACTGTTGGTGGTCACTGAACAGATCTTAGTTTGCTTTTCATAAAACTCGCATCATCATGACTTCGAGGAGACTTGAAGCTTCGTTACCTGAATTCTCTGTATCTAACTTTATCTATTGGAAGTTCAGATTAGAAGCGCATCTTAATGCCATCCATGACCAGATGCCACGTGTTCTTAGTGAGGGACCAATCAAGATCACTATTCCTAATGTCAGAGGACTGGGATATGAGCATCTTGAGATTGGCGTGCAGGTTCCGAAAGAAAGGTGTTGGGATAAAAATTGTTAGTTTTGATGAGTTAAAACAAACCAGAAGGTGTAATAGGACCATCTGGACCTGTTAGCCAGATGATGATCTAGTTTAGGACTTAGTCTAGGGGGAACTGCCAGACCAGAAGACTTCACCAGAAGAGTCACCAGAAGACCCCACTAGAGGACTTCACCAGAGGACTCCACCAGAAGACTTCACCAGATGAGATCTGACCAGAGGCAGAGGACCTTCCCCAGACCAGACGAGTCTGGTGGAACAAAAGATGCTCAGTTTGTTCTTCTGTTTCTACTGAGTATTCTGGTTGTTCACCAGATTAGGACCAGAAGAAACCGAGGTTGCCTGGTATCTGGTCTTGCCTTCTCTGGAGAGAATCAGAGTTAGGCAGAGGAAGATATTGACCGTTGGTGATTCAAATCAAGTCAACAAGATCATGATTGGAAAGTTTTGAAGATAATCAATCCAAGGATCCCACCAACTCAATCAATCAATTAGGGAATTGATTAATTGAAGCTTCCTTATATAGAGGATCTGATTGGATTAGCTCTCAAACAGCTAGCCCTAATCCCCTCTATATATACAAGAGTGCAGTTCAAGAAAAAGCTCTAGAGATACTACACGCGCATAAGTGATCCAAGCTTTTGATATTCATACCAAGCACTCTTATTGTTCATAATATTTATCTACTCTTAAGGAGATTATTGAAACCACAACCTGTTCATCTATCAGACAAGGTTGTTGGCTGTTTGATCTTTAGATTGAAGTCAAATCTAAAGAGGTTGTAAGAAGGAACTGGTACTTCACAATTCCAGTGAGTAAGTAAGTGAGTTGGTTGATAGTGAGACCCCTTGGATATAAGGGAGAGTGGACGTAGGATATTCAATCCGAACCACTATATATCTTGTGTTCTTTATTGCTTTATTTTACTTATTGTCATTTTGTTTATTGTTCTCTTGTAAAAGGACTTTGAAAGACATTTAACTTAAGCTTCCGCAAATTAATCTAACTAGTGGGACCAACAAAAGGAAAGACATGATCAACGATGAAATCAAGATGGTGGGACTGGACAATGTCGCCAGAAATATCATTCTGCATACGGTGCCCTTCGAGGAGTCAGTCAGGCTGATGAACTTAAAAACGGCAAAGGAGGTTTGGGATGAGCTGACCAGGATGTGCGAGGGGTCAGAAAAGATAAAGAAGAACAAGTGAAATATTGCCATTCAGAAATTTGAGGTGTTCGATATGCTGCCTGACGAGAGCATATATCAAATGGAGTCAAGGTTCATCAAGTTGATGAATGAGATGGTGATGCTGGACAAAGATGTCCCAAAGAGAGATGTTGCTTCAAAGATCCTGAATGCCCTTCCTGAGAGATGGGATAACAGTGTAATTATGCTTAAAAACACTCAGGATATGAGTAACATAACTTCTGCCTTACTTTTTTCAGAGCTTAAGGCACTGGAATTTGATCTTAACAAAAGAAAGAAGAAAGTTCAGCCAGAAGAGGAAGAAAAGGAGAAATCTCCTGAGAAAAGTGTGGCGTTCAAGGCCAGGTCTGAACCTGTTGAATCTTCATCAAAGTCACTGATGGAGATGAGCAAGGAAGAGCTTGCTGAGGAGTACAGCCTGATGGCCAGACGCTTTGATAAGCTTAATTCCAGGTTTGGTCGTTATAAGAAATTTTATCAGGACTCACGTGACAGGAAACCTGAAGGAACCCACCAAAGCTTAAGGAGATATGAGGAAAGGAGAAACACTGACCAGAGGAGAGATCGTGGTGATGAAAGAAGATATTCAGATCCAAAGCCCGATCACAGAGAAGAACAGAGACGTACTCATGATGACAAGCACTCAGGGAAGACTGAAAGCTCATCAAGACAGAGGGAACCTGACTCAAGGAGGATCCCTGAACGAAGGAGAGAAAGAGAAGATGAGCAACCAACATGTTACAACTGTAACAAGAGTGGGCACTATCAGTATGATTGTCCGAAGCTGAGTGCAAGAGAAAGAGAGGACAGGAGGGTCAAGAGAGACCAGAGACTTGCTGACCGGAGAGCGATGCTCGCTGAGGATGCAACTGACTCTGATGGCCCTGAGGAGAGGTCGCCTGAACTCTTTTCTGATGATGAGTATGATGATGTATGCCTGATGGCAAGGGAGGAACCTGAGGTAACATCTAACTCTGTATGTGGTTCCTACACTGGTCAAAATCCTAAGCTTAGCTCAGAGTCAGTCAAAGAAATGAACCTTCAGATCTGCCTGGATCAATTGATGGTTGATTTCTCCAGATTGCAGGAAACTAATGTCTTCTTGGTAGAGGAGAACAAGAAATTGAGTACTGAGGTTCAGAACCTGAATGATCAGCTCACACAGTCTGAACTTAAAGAATCAACTCAGATTGTGAGACTAACTCGGGAGATTGATTTAATCAATGTTGAGCGTCTCCCAAGAGAGAAGATTCTGAAAGAACTGGCTGATGAAGAGCTGGTCAGGAAGGAGGAGCTGAAGGTACTCAAGAGTAAGTTTGATGACCTCTTTGCCAAATATGAAATCCTGAAAAAGAGTGAGGACTCACTCAAGCAAAAGGTTGCAGCAATGAATAAATCCTCAGTGGCTAAAGAGGAAATAAATAGCAGCCAGATGCTTGGGAACGAGAAAAAGGGACTTGGATATGTTCCTAAGAAATCCTTACAGGGTCAAACTCATGTTGCTTCAGGGAGCAACACTGAGAGGGTATTTGTTCAGGCAGGCCAGAGTACACCTAAGGTTGTACTTCAGGCCCGTCAAACTGATAAGGGCAAGGAAACTGTTGACTTAGTCAGGGTTGCCCCTAAGGTAGCTAAGCCAAAACCCATGGGAAAGGCAAAGTAACCAAAGGAGGTCCCTGAGAGCTCAGGTCAGAGAAAGCCTCAGCAAAAGTAGAGGAAGACTCAGGCCAAGAGCCCTCAGACTAGTCAACGAGGGTACCATCATGCTTGGCAATATCAACAGGGAAGGCCGAACATGATGACACTCCCATGGTTTTGGCATCCTGAGGCCTTTAACTGTTTTCCATTCCCTCACTTGCCTAGGGGGAATAGAACACAAGTTCCTTATCAAGAACAAGGCCCAAGACCTGCTGCACCCAGACCTAAGAAGAACAGGAAGCCAACCCAAAAGGCACCCACTCAGGCTCCTGTGAAGCCTAAGTCCAGCACTCATACACCATCTTCCTCTCAGGCAAAGAAAAAGAAAGTTATGTATGTTGATGTTTCAGGGAGACAGATTTACCACTCTGAGGCAATCAGGGTAGTTAAGCAAGTCTGGATCCCGAAGGGTACAGCTGACATGATAGGACCCAACACCCAATGGGTACCTAAAGCCTGATTTGTTTGCAGGTGACTGTGGATCACAACAAGGGGAGAGGAGACTCAACTAAAGCTGTTTGGTACCTAGACAGTGGTTGCTCAAGGCATATGACTGGAATGAAGAGTCTTCTCCAAGAGTTTCAGGCTAAGGATGGTCCACAGGTAACCTTTGGTGATAACTCAAAAGATGTTACTAAAGGTTTTGGTGTCTTGATAATAAGTACAGTCAGAGTGGAAAATGTGTCCTTTATGGAAGGACTGAAGCATAACCTATTGTCAGTAAGCCAATTTTGTGACAAAGGTTTTAGTGTTGAGTTCTCATTGAATATATGTTTAGTCAAGGACAAATCAACACAAGTGCTTTTATCAGGTATCAGGAAAGATAATGTTTATCTTGCTGATTGGAGCAGCATTATTCCTAATACTTGTTTTATTGCTAAAAGCTCTCTAGAGCTCAGTTGGCTATGGCATAAAAGATTAAATCACCTGAACTTCAAGATTCTTAACAAAATTTCTAGACAGTCACTTGTTGAAGGTCTACCTAATGAAGTTTTTAGCAAAGATCATGTGTGCAAAGCTTGTTAGGAAGGGAAGCAGGTTAGAGCTTCATTCAAAGAGAAAGCTTCTCATTCCACTGACAGGATTCTTCAGCTCTTGCACATGGATTTATTTGGTCCTATTACACCTGTGAGTATGAATGGCAGGAAATATACCCTCGTGGTTATTGATGATTATTCTAGATATACTTGGGTTATTTTCTTGTTAAATAAGAAGGAAACACAGGTGAAGCTTCCAGAGTTGCTCAGGAGACTCAGCAATGAGAAGAATCAGTCCATTACTAAGATCAGATCTGACAGGGCACTAAATTTATAAATTCATATATTTCTGACTTTTGTAATGAACTTGGTATAGCTCATGAGACTTCTGTAGCTAGAACCCCACAACAAAACGGTGTTGCTGAAAGAAGGAACAGGACACTGAAGGAAGCTGCCAAGACCATGCTGGTTGAGTCAGGATTGCCCAACACTGGGATGAGGCAATCAACACTGCATGCTACACTCAAAACAGATCCATGCTGAACAAACAACATGCACAGACCCCATATGAGACATGGAATAAGAGGAAACCTTGTATTTCTTACTTTCATATATTTGGTGGTAAGTGCTTCATCCTCAACCATGGGAAGACCCAATTGAAAGCCTTTGATAGCAAATCTGGTGAAGGAATATTTTTAGGATATTCTGAAGTTAGTAAAGCTTTCAGGGTTTATAATTGTAGGACCCTTGTTGTGGAAGAATCACCACATGTTGTGTTTGATGAATATGCTAATGAATCTAGGGTAAGAGTGTTGAATCTTGACACTGAGGAGGTCACAAGGAGGGTGACAAGGCTAAGCTTAAAGAATCAACCTGATCCAAAGGTCAAAGTCGTGCCAATTCCAAGATGGGATGATGACGATGATCAGGATGATGAACCAAGTGTCACTCCTAAGCCCAGCACATCAGGGATTGTTGATCCTCATACTGAGGAACAGGCTCAACCTGAGGTAAGCACCGTCTATGAAGATGTGGTTGCAGCTGAGACGGTTCATGAGTCACCTCATCAAGGGGGAACCAATGTCCCTGACATTGAGCTTGTTAATCCCTTTGGTATAGACTCAGGTTCATCTCCTTCTATTCAAATTCCTGAATTTCATGAACCTGTAGACACTAATCTTGCAGGTACTTCAGGAACAACTCCTGGTAAAAGAACATGGATAGAGGATCATCTTATTGATCATGTCATTGGTGATCCAACTGAGGGAGTCAGGACCAGACGGTTTCATGGTGAGAGTGCATTGTTCTGTTGCTTTCTCTCTGAGTAAGAGCCTCATAACATTAAAGAAGCTCTCACTGACTCGAACTGGATCATTGCCATGCAAGAGGAGTTGAATCAGTTCACAAGGAATCAGGTTTGGGAACTGGTTGATAGACCCAGGCATCAAGGTGTTATTGGTACCAAGTGGGTCTTTAAGAACAAGAAGGATGAGAATGGTGTTGTAGTAAGGAACAAGGCTAGACTAGTTGCAAAGGGGTATTGTCAGTCTGAAGGAATAGACTATGACGAGACTTTTGCTCCAGTGGCTAGATTGGAAGCTATCAGGTTGTTCCTTGCATATGCAACATACAAGAAGTTTAAGGTGTATCAAATGGATGTCAAGAGTGCCTTCCTGAATGGTGTACTCAATGAAGAGGAATATGTTGAACAACCTCTCGGGTTTGAGGTTGGAGATAGAGTATACCATTTAAAAAAAGCACTCTATGGACTTAAGCAAGCACCAAGAGCTTGGTATGATACCCTCTCTCAATTTCTGACAGACCATGGGTTCAAGAAGGGAACCGTGGATAGAACATTGTTCAGGATCGTTGAAGGTGATGACATTCTCTTGGTCCAGATTTATGTGGATGACATAATATTTGGATCACTAAATCATCAGCTATGTGAGAAATTCTCTAAGTTGATGACTAGTAAATTTGAGATGTCAATGATGGGAGAGATGAACTTCTTTTTAGGATTGCAGGTCAAGCAGACTAATCAAGGTATCTTCATTAATCAGGCCAAGTATACAAGAGACTTGATTCATAAGTTTGGTGTTCAGAACAGCAATCCAGCCAGGATTCCTATGAACACAAATTGGAAGATAGATCCTGACAATGAAGGGACTTCAGTAAATTAGACTGAGTATCGAAGGCTGATAGGTTTTTTATTGTACCTGACTGCAAGTACGCCTGACATCACGTTTGTAGTTGGTGTATGTGCTAGGTATCAGTCTGATCCCAAAAGAAGTCATTTGAAGGCTGCTAAGAGGATACTTAAGTATTTGAAAAGGACAGTCAATATGGGACTATGGTATCCTTCAGATGACAACTTAGAACTGACATGTTATTCAGATGCAGATTATGGAGGTTGTAGGATTGATAGGAAATCAACCTCAGGGACATGTCAGTTTTTGGGAAGCAAGTTAATCTCGTGGTTTAGTAAGAAGCAGAATTCAGTTGCAACATCCACAACTGAGGCTGAGTATATGGCTGCTGGTAGTTGTTGTGCTCAGATTTTATGGTTAAGGCAACAGTTGAGGGACTACCAGGTATTTGCTAGTGAAGTTCCAATTGTGACAACAATAGTGCTATAGCAATTACTCAGAACCCAGTGCTTCACACAAGGTGCAAGCATGTGGATATTAGGCATCATTTCATTCGAGATCATATAGAAAAGAAGGACATTAGGATGGAGAAAATTCACACTAACAGGCAGAGAGCTGACATCTTAACTAAGCCTTTGGCTAAAACAAGATTTATGGAACTGTCAGTGGAGTTAGGTCTCTTAGATCCTAATGAACAGTCAGTGTAGGGTCTAGGGGGAACTCAGTCAGACTCGACTCAACGAGGTATCAGGGTGCTACAATGTCTCCCTAACAGGTATGAGTTTCAACCTGACTTTGTGAATTCCAAGCGTCTTCCTGAGTCCTTCACCCTGAAAATCTTTATTAAATGCATTCCGTTTTCATTAAAAGCGCGCCTTTTCATATTTAAACCCACGCGCAATGGAGCATTTAATGTTTCAGTTACTTTTTTGTATACGTGTCCGTTTTATACGGAATATGACTGACATGGGTAAATGATTGATGTTGAGATTAATTCTGGCCCTTCATTTCAAAACTTTTCAAATTCAGGAATTAATCTCAACCCCACGTCTGAGTAACTGATTCAATCTTATCAATCAAAGAATGCCATTGAGGTTTTTACGCAAACACTAAAGCACTTGCACTCTGAGTATTCTCTTGCTCAAGCACTCAATTTCAGTTTTTCAAAAACCTATTACTCTCAATCAATGGCGTTCCTCGAATCAACCTGGTCCACAGACAGCATCGATGATGTCGTCAACAACAAGCTTGTGCACATGGAGCAAGTCATCTCCATGGACGGCATTTGCTTGAATGTAGAGGAAATCCGCCCAGTCTTCAACTGGATTTTCGGAGCCGGTCTTGAGACATATTTCACCAAACGACCCGACTCCGTGCTACCCAAAGCAGTGGTTGAAGCCTACTTCAACCTTTTCGTTAGGAGGGGAGATATGTTCACACGGGTGACCGCTCTAAAGCCCACTGGAGAGAAGGACGATGATGGCGAGCCTTTCTACGAACAGACGAAGGTGGAGATCGACCTCAGAAGAGCAATAAGGGAAGTGTCCATTCTACCGTTATCAGGCATCAACCCCAGGGTGTACAAGGAGAACGGTGAAGGAGAACTCCTTGCAAAATGGACTAAGACGGGGTCAGGTGAGTTTAAGGCCAGTCAGAACAAGAGCACCCTGAAGCCGGAGTACAGGGCTCTTGTGGATCTTGTATCCAAGGTGGTCATGGGGTCCACTGGCTCGCATGAACAGTTGAGCCTACCCAAACTGAGGACCATGGGGGCAATCGTGGATGGAGTGGAAGCTAACTGGGAGCAGAAGATCGGTCAGGTGGCACTGGACAAGCTTAAGAAGGACGAAGACAAGAAACACATCTCTGTCAAAGCTATCCTGCCTTTTGGCACGCATCTGTCAATCCTGATTGCCCATGCCTGCCATGGGTACACGTTCGACTTGGAGGACACCCTATCTTCCAAGAGGGTGATGTTCACCTCGCTGAGTGATACCTACGCGATGCTAGGGCTGACTGATCCCAATGCTAAGGTAAAGGGTCAGGCCAAAAAGCCAGCTGGTAAGGCCAAGAAGGTGGCTACCAGTCTCATCGAGCAGGTAGATGAGCTCTTTGAGAGGAGGGAGGAGGCTGTGGAGCCTGAGAAAGATGAGGCGCAACCTGTGGTGGAGAAAGCTGAGAAGAAGAGGGTGAAGATTGTGCTGTCAGGGAAGAGCACGAGATCAGGGACTGGGTCAAATCCCAAGATGGTCATTTCTGAGGCTGAGGGAACTGACGATGACGTCATTAAGGATCAAGGGAAGAGGCCTTACAAAAGACTTAGGAAGGGACCCAAAAAGTCCCCAGCTAAGAGCCTTCCTGAGATCACAGAGAGGGAGAAGTCAAGCTCTCCTAGAGCCTCTGACTTGGAGGAAGTGAGAAAGTCTATCGAGACGGCTGAGTTGTTGCAGCCTGAGATAGCAGCCCATACATCCCCTACTCACCCTGACCCCCAACCCCAAACCAACCCTGATCCCTCACCTCAACCCACCCAATCACCAATCATCTCAGAGCCAAACATCTCAGTGTCAGTGCCATCTCCTCAGAGGCCTGACCAACCATCAGATTCCACCCCAACCCTGAAGATTTCCCCACATACCCCAACCCAAAAGACTCCCCTAAGACCCTTTCAACTGAAGAGGATGACTTCCTTGAGGTGGAGGAGGAAGAATTAGACGAGCATATGGTGGGAGGCATTCTTGAGAATACCCTGAGAGGGAACGCTACTGAATGGGCCTCCAAGTGCTGGCCGGGGCTGACGAAGTATGGGGAGCTTGCCGCAAATGTCATTGAGCTCAAAGTCTGGTTGGACTTCAAGCAATACAACATGCAGGAGCAGCATTTGTTGGTAGATGCTCGTGGATGGGAGCACTGGGAGATGGAGGAGGCAAGGAGGAGCAATGAAGAAAGCCGTGGAGGAGACGGCAAGGGAAGTAGATAGTATGATCCCTGAGTCTCAGGCTCAGGGGGAAGGTGTGAAAGACACTGGTGCCAAGGGTGAACCAGTGGTTGAGGATGTTGTGAACATCTCAGCCGCCGATGAGACATATGTCGATAACGGATTCCCTGCCCTGAGACAAAGGAAAAAGATGTTGAGGCGTTGAAGGAGACTCCCAGTTCCTAAGGTTCGAGATGGCATGGTTGAGCCTGAGTAGGCGACCACGACCACGACCACTCAACAACTGCCTTCAGTGCACCCTGAAGAGGGGACTGATGCCGCAGGAGCTGACAAGGGAAAGCAGCCAATCACTGAGGAGGCCATCAATGAGAAAGAGGATGTTATTATCATCGGGGTCAGACGCACTGAGTTCACTTCCATTGTGGAGGTGAAGAAGGAGAAAACCACTGAAAATCTTGTTGAACTTCAGGAGGAAGTAATGAGGCTACGAGCTGAGAAAGATGAAGATGCCAAGGCCCTGGCGAAACACATCAGGTGGACAAAGTCAGCATACAACACCCTTGCAAACATGGAGTTGATTTTGCTTAAGAGGGTGATGACTGACACGGCCAAGTCAGTGAGGAACAAGAGGAAGCGCACAAAGAAAATGCTAAGGCAAACCTTGAGGCAGCTGGCTGAGAAGGATGAGCAAAGGAAGGAGGAACTCAATCAGGCGGTGGAGAAGCTTGCAGCTCATGCTGGGGCCCTATTCACTCAGGTCATTCAAGACTCAGCGTCCAAGTTGGAGCTGGAGTCAGATCGTATTGCTCAGACTTCAAAGTCCATTGTTGAGAGGCTGACCCAAGCAACTGATCAATCCACCAAGGTGGAGGAGAGGATCGAAAAGGCTGAACAAAGACTCCAGCTTTCCATGGAGATCTTTGAGAAGAAGTTAAATGCTGCAATCAGTTCTGTATCTTTTGCAGGGACTGGTATCTCGACGGGAGTTGAAATGCTGAAGGAGGGAATCACTGAAGTTCAATCCTTAACCTCCTTCGTGATCAACAACGGATTTGATGTGTTCCCGTCGCAGGCCGATGATGATGCCAAAAAGGGGAAAAAGAAGAAGAAAAGATCTCGCCCTGAGGTATCGGAGGCAGTCTGAAAACAATTCTAGCTGACCCTGAAGCTAATCCCGAAAGGAACGTGCTAAGGGTGAGGAAATCAGCGAGGTTGGCGGCAGCTGAGAATGAAGATGAGGAGGTTTCTGCAAGGCTGAGGGCCGAGGCAGTAAAGAAGGCAAGGGCTGATGAACCTTCAAAGCAACCTGAGCCAGTTCAGAAGTCTTCTCCCATGAGCACAAGGAAGAACCCCATCACTTACTCTGTGGAGACAGTAATGGAGTTATGCGCTGAGGCGTGGGGAGCACCTTCTGAGAAAACTGAGGCTGAGCGCAGAGCTGAGATAGCACAAAAAGAGAAAATGCGCATCTTGGAGAAGAAGGTTGAAAAGCTAACTGATATCAATGAGCTTCAACAAAGGGAACTCGATGATGCAGTGATCAGTCTGCTTAGGAGGAAGAAGGCGAAGCCTGAGCCTAGGAAGTACAGAAAGAGGCCAACAGCAAGGAAGTCAACAATTCTTCAAGTCAGAAGGCCAGAATCAGGGTTAAGGGAAGCTTATATCGACGAGTTCATCTCCGAGGCACTGAAGGAGTTCTGGGCTGATGCGAAGGATGAGTTTGTGAAGTTGTGGTATGTTGTGAAGAAATGGGGCGACACTGACGATATCAATGCCCACTTCACTGACTACATGATGGACAATCATCCTGAGCTGATCCAAAAGATATTGGAGGAGGCTGAAGCAGCTCAAGTCCAAGTGAAGGCTCCTGAGTTCACGATTCGAGCTCCTCCCTTAGTTCCTGGAACTCAGAAGCACAATACTAAGGCCATTATGATGGAAGTCTTGAAGATTGCCAAGGCTGAGGGGTACGTGAACCAACCTAGCAGAGTTGACGAGTTAAAGACAAGAGTCTATGCAGGATATGCACTTGAACCTGAGATGAGATTAGTCTAGGTGTTCACTCTCTTTTTGGTGTAATAGATTAAGATTCATTGTAACCCTGATCATATTCATCAATGAAATCTATTACTTTGCCCTCAGGCAAAAACTCATTGTCTTTTTGGTTGTTATTTAAATTCTGTACTTTATCAAGAACTGCTCTAACACTGACTTATCTTATAGATAGGATTCATATTTCCTCTAAGTGTTTTGAGGATCTTTTCAGTGTTTTGGCATCATCAAAAAGGGGGAAATTGTTGGGACATTGTCAGTTTTGATTAAGATCCCAAAACCCCTAAAAATATGATTTGCCTTAGTTTGTCTTTGTCAGGCTAGTCTTGGTTAGGATTTGTACTTAGTCTTTTTACACTTCACAGGTACTCAGTAAGAGGAGCACTTACTGATGACAATCAAGACAAGAGCCTGAAGATGAAGTTTACCATCCTGAACTTATGGCAGTCTTCTAAGCTGGCTAAGTAAGTCTCAGTGATGAAGAGTATGACCATGAGGTCATTACTACTCAGTCCTGAAGGGAACAGGATGATACTGAGTTTATGGGAAAACTTGGAGTA
The DNA here is from genome assembly GCA_947034835.1 of Ballota nigra. Classification (NCBI taxonomy): domain Eukaryota; kingdom Viridiplantae; phylum Streptophyta; class Magnoliopsida; order Lamiales; family Lamiaceae; genus Ballota; species Ballota nigra. The sequence continues at coordinate 29,914,205 of OX344730.1, forward strand.
GAGCCAAGCAATGCAAAAGGAATGTAAGCGTCAGGACAAGACCGGTGAGCTCAAGACAAAAAGAACTTAATAAGACAAGCCTGAAGCCTAGGAATAAGTTCTGACATTCTCACCAACCTGATGACGTGGAACAATCCAGGAAGGACACACACGTACGGAACCTGACATGAAGACTGATTTCAGACTTCATATTCAAAGGGCAAGCATTTAATGTGCATTTAATGCATATACCTAATTCCATGCAAAGGACGGCTGCTGCATGAAGATATATCCGTTTGAATCACTCTACATAGATGACAAGAAAGGCTATCTCTCCCACGGATAGTTTTTCAAATCACCTATAAATACAGAAGGCCTTGAACCCATTCAAGGTTACGGGAAATTTCCAAGCCAGAAATTACTCAAACTCTCAAGCACTCAAAGCATTCAGTCTTTAGAAGAAGCACTCGAAACCCTTTAAATTTCCCAAGTGTTTCTTAGTAACTAAGAGTTAATCTGTATTCCAAGAGCGTACAAGCAATATCTTAAGCTTAGAGAGATTATTCAACCCTTAGCATAGCTTTGTCTTGTAAGGATAATCTCAACCTAGTTGGAATCCAAACTGAAACCAAAACCCTAAAGTTAGGTTTGTTGGAAGTAAGTTAAGTTAGTAAGGGAGTTTGTATAGGTCAGTGAGGTAGCTGATCTTGGTGCACCTTGGCACGTTAAAAACAAGAATCCCTTGAGTGGATTTCCTGTTAAATCAGGCCGTGGACGTAGGAGCTTGAGTCTCTGAACCAGGTTAAACTTGTTGTGTTCTTATTGCTTTGATATATTGCTTACCTGCCATATTAACTGTTCATTCACTGCATCAGATTTATCAGGCTTGAATTAATCAGCCTGGTCTATTAAAAAGAGCACTGCCCTTACTAAACACTATTAATTTGAGTAATCAGTTTTCAGAAGCAAACTAATCAAGACTTTAAACTATCAGGGCTCACGCATTTCCGCACTGAACTTAAACTGATAGTTAGCCAACTGACCCGCACCAAGTGTAGTCAGTAGGTGTATTATCAGTTTCTAGTTCTTTATCACTCTGAGTAAAGGGGACCCAGTAAGGTTTTAAGTTTGAAAAATTGGTATACGTGTATTCCCCCCCCCCATACACGTATTCCTCAGTCTTGTACCGGGACCAACACCTTCTCTTCTCCTTCTTCATTTCTTTTTTCGAAATCCATTGTGCTTCCGCCATTGAAGCTGCTTCAAAGCTTTTCACTTCTTGATTTCGTTCCTTTCTCATCAGATTCTTAACAAGTTTCATGCATAGTTGAGGTAATTACTTGTTCTAACTTCGATTTTATTTTTATATTCATTTTTTCTTTTTACATTTGTACTTTATTATTTTTCTTCTAATTTCTCTCCTTCCACCGTCATGTTCTTCCCATTGCCGCCATGATTTTTCCAGCGCCGTCGCTTCCTTCGTTAATTTCCACTAAAAAAATACTATTTTCACTCATCCGTGACCTTTTTCCGCTTTATTTTCATTACATTTGTCAAAGATCTTCCTTCTCTTCGTTATAGCATCTCAATCGTCAAGTGAAACACCGTCCTTTGAGATGTATCCATGAAATTCGAAAAAGCAACCAGTAGAGAAGGACGTCCCTTTAGCTCCTCGCCAATCTCTTCGCCAAGCCTTAGCCCAGAACCCTAGGACTCTCCTCATGGATGAGGAGACGGGCTCTGAAGTCTCCTCCGTTGTTCGCTCCGTGGAGGCCTATGCTGTTGATATCTCGGGCGAGAAAGATGTGGAGTGACCAACTGGTCGTCCTGAAGTTGAAGACAATACTTCCTCCGATCTTGGAGAGGATTCGGAAGAAGTTGCTGCTGAAATAGAAGCTGACGGTGAGCAAGATGATCAAAGACGACCAAGACTGACTGTTTCTTGGGACTTTTTGGAGGAAATAGGCTTTCCCACCTCCAGGGTGACTCCCGAATCCTAAATTCCTGAAGCAGTTGTTCGAAATAGCGAAGGGGCTGAATACGCTGATTGCTATTCCTAAGCCTTCCTTGTTCACTCCCGTATTATTATGTCTGCCCAAGAAAATTCTTTTACGGCGAGCAGGATAAACATCCTTATCACGGATGACGATCTGGAGAGCATTCGCTCCCATTATAAGATTCCATACGATATCTTCATCTATGCTCCCATGAAGGGAGAGACTGCAGATCGCCCTCCTCCAGATTGTATGACGATTAACCTAGACATTCTTAACACGGGGTTCTCATTGCTTCTCTATCCCCTTATTGGCCATTTTTGAAGGATATGAATTTGGCGATAACCCAAATTACGCCAAATGGGTGGAGCAACTTGCTAGCCCTCATGACTCTTTTCGGTCTTGAGGGTTAAAAAAAAATTAGTACCGCGGAAGTTCACTATGCTATGGTGATATCTGCTTGCAAAGATGAAGGCGTGGGGTGGTACTATGTAAAGGCGAGGACCGGTGTTAAACTTATTGACGGAGTTCCAAACAAAGTGAAGAGCTGGCATAAATAGTTCTTCTTCATCGGGGGAGATTGGCGAGCATCGGTGGGTTTCACTGGCGGGCAGGCGCGCATAAACTCACCCGAACATTTTGGCGAGATAAAATATAGGCTCCACTTTTTCTGTTTATAGATCAAGTGGGACTAATTTTAATTTTCTTCTTTTTTTTATTGTTTTGTAGGCCCGAAGCTCTTGAAGTGGGGTCATCTAGACTTGAGTGAAGAGTTCCTATATACTTTGACGGTGCCATTGACTTGAAGCGATTTTACTAACTTCTATTAGTCGCTCACCCGCAAGCGAACGGGTTCACTGTAGTATAACGACCAAGTATATCGTACCCAAGAGACAGTGTATATGCGAATAGATCCCTGAAGATCTATGCGTCGTAATTAATATGAGTGTATTGTTTTTGGATTTTTGAAAGATTAATTAAACTAAACTCAATTATCCTACGAATGCAAAAGGAAAATTAAACTAAGTAACAAAAGGTGTGTTTTCAAATATGAGGTGGTGATGCTTAAGATAGGAATCCCTACGTATACTAACGGAGCAGGTACATAATCAAAATAACTGTGACACACAAGAATTAACCTAAGTTGATTAGGCGTGAAATTGTCATGATTCGTAGCTTGAAATACCCCAATCTTGGTCGAGTTTATCGAGTATTTAGAGTCAATTGAGCATTATTTCTACACATTGATGAATTTGTCTCTTTGATGCTCATAGGTGAATAGAGGATGAAAAACAGAGTTCGTAGGACTTTGAATCGACTCAAACGGATGCCCGGATGAGAAGATATTGAAGAAATACGATTGGTAGTAGTGCGGACGAGGAAAAGTATTAGTTGGGATGAGTTGGAAGTCACTCGAGTGACTAGGTCGAGCGCCACCGCTCGAGCGCCTAAGACTTACAGAACTTTTCTTGCGCTCGAGCAGCTCGAGCGCCACCGCTCGAGCGAATTGCTTGAGCGCCCAAAACATACAGTGTAATTTCAGCGCTCGACCGGCTCGAACGGAACCGCTCGAGCGATTGTGTCATTCGAGCTACACTACTCGAGCGGGACCGCTCGAGCGTTTTGCTCGAGCAACTTCGGATTTTTGCCTCCGGATGCGTATTTTCGGCCCATTAACTCCCGTTTCGACCCGTGCCTATATATACCTCTTCCAAACACGTTTTGATGGACCCCCGACTTTTAGACATCACTTTTACATAGAATTTTTATAGAGAGAAGGAAGAGAAGAGACGAGCAAGTATAATTTTACGTTTTTGAGGTTTTTGCTTACGAATTCACATTGCGATTTCCCGTTTTAGTTTTGTTTCTTAATAACTTTTGTTCTTTAATACGTTGAGACCTCGTTTTGTCAATTAATTTCAGTATTCTTTTATATCTTAAAACCCCAGTTTATGTTCGATCTTTCTTCGTTTTAATTACTATGTTCATGTTTGTAACTTGTCTAATTGTTATTGTTTACGTTAAATCTATGTCTAGCTAAAACCCTTGCATGCTTAGGGTAGGATGAACTCGTAGAAGTAGGTTGTGGGTACGTAATTAGAGTAACTTGTGACGTTAGGTTTTAATTCTCTTGGTTAATGAATTCTTAAAATTAATCTAGACTTCGTTCTTGAATTTTGTTCGAAAGGTGTTAGAGAGAGGACGACTGTATCACTCTTTAACAACGAGTAGACTTAACGAGAGAGTTTAGGAAAGGTTAATTCATCTACCTGTTTATCAAAGGAGGACGACCGCATCACCTTAGTTAAATTAGGGTCTCATTAATTAAGCACAATCTAGTAATTCGTTAGTAGATTAGTGAAGTCAAGTGTTAGGGTAAAGTATTAGGGTTTAGAATCTTGAGCTTTCACCTTGCATTCTTAGACTTAGGTTAATTCTTGTGTGTCACAGTTATTTTGATTATGTACCTGCTCCGTTAGTATACGTAGGGATTCCTATCTTAAGCATCACCATCTCCTGTTTGAAAACACACCTTTTGTTATTTCGTTTAATTTGCATTTTGCATTCGTAGGATAATTTTAGTTTAGTTTAATTAATCTTTCAAAAAAGGTCCAAAAACAACACACTCATATTAATTACGACGCATAGATCTTCAGGGATCTATTCGCATAGACACTGTCCCTTGGGTTCGATATACTTGGTCGTTATACTTGCTAATACTACAGTGAACCCGTTCGCTTGCGGGTGAGCGACTAGTAGAAGTTAGTAAAATCGCTTCAAGTCAATGGCGTCGTTGCCGGGGATGGCGTTATATGCTCTTTGAATAGGACTTGTAGATAGCTTAGTAGTTAGTAGTGGGTGATTTATTTTATGTTTTATTTTTATTTCCATTCATTAGGCAGTTGCGTTTTTATCCTTCTGCTAGTGTTTCAGGTTTATGAAAACACGCTCACAAGGAAATACGAGCGAAGAGAGGTTGCCTGCAGATCCTGAGACAATAGCTAGAAGGAACCGAGCCTTCTTGAGAAGAATGACTACTGCCGCGGGAAACAAAGACAAGATTTCTGATGAACTTGGGGAGTTAGACAAAATAGCTGCAGAGTATACTGCTCTTGTGGAACGGGCAGAGGGTGCCAATGGAAACAGCAGTAATCAGCAGATACCCATAGGGGGAACTGAGAGCCCACACCCGAACCCACAAGACACAATCAACTCTGCACAAACACAACCCCAAAACCAGAACCAAAACCCTGCTTACCCACAAAACCCAAATAACCCTTTCAACAACCCAGTATACCAACATTACCCATACCCACCTTATCCTTACCCACCATACCCGTATCCTCCACCCCCAGTCTATAATCAACCACCTATTTACCCGCCACCACCCCAACAAGTACCAGTACCTGCTGCTAATCCTCAACACGTTCCTCAGAACGTAGATCACAATATGGCTATTCGAGGGAGGTTTGCAGCGCAGCCACAGCGGTACTATGATGGAGTGGCCTTGCCTCCTGTTGAGGCAAACAACTTCTCGATATCCCCAGGGATTTTAAAGCTGCTTACCGAGAATCAGTTCAAGGGGGTGATCGGGAAGGAGAATCCTCATACACATCTGAGGAGTTTTCTTATGATAGCCTCAACATTTAATTACAATGGCATGTCTGAAGATGCCAAGAGTCTTAGCCTGTTCCCATTCTCATTGATGGGAATAGCTAAGGAGTGGTACGATAATACGCTCCCGCGGGGAGGTATTACCACTTGGGCCGAGCTCGAGCGTCTATTCCTCGAGCGATTCTACCCTCCATCTAGGACGATCAAGGCTAGAATTGAGATCTCGTCCTTTCGCCAGAAGTCTGGAGAAGATTTACGCCAAGCGTGGGAGAGATACTCAAACATGCTGATTGAGTGCCCGCAGCACGGGTACAACGAGGGAGACATTATGGCATTCTTCTATAGTGGTGCCAACAAGGCGGGGCAAGACCATTTAGACGCCTGTGCGGGCGAAGCATTCCTGAATCAAGGCATAGAGATGTGTAGGGAGATCGTGGACAGCATTGTCACGAATGCCGGTGCTTGGGGTGTGGATGCAGATTTTCAGAGAGTGCATCATGTTGAAGAGGGAGAAGGAACGAGAAGGCTATTGATGGCCATGATGGAGAAGATCAACAACCTCGAGTTGGGGAAGAGTTTGGTTGGAGAGCATGAAGAAGAGAATGAGAGAGTAGACCAACCAAGTGGGCAGTAAGAGGTAGCCAATTACATGGGAGGTCCGTATTACAATCAGCATGGCTACCAAGGTGGAAATCAGTATGGAAGACCTTCTTATGGTCAACCATTTGTACCTCCAGGCCCTCAGCCACTTCAAAATCAATGGAGGAACACACAAGGAGTTCAAGGAGGCCAGCAGCCTCCTCAAAACACATGGAGGAAAAATGAGAACTTTTCTTATGCTAACCCAAAAGCTGGTATTACTGTTCCTGCAGGTGTTGATCCAGGTTCAAAGCCTCCGGGTGGAGAAGGCGGTGCCTCAACCGAAGAGATGTTGAGAACGATCCTTCAGAAGGTTGAGGAAGGTAGCAAGAGATTGTCATCCTTGGAGTACGATGTGAAGGAGTTGCATAAGAAGGGTGATCATTGTGATCAAGAGCTCCAAAAGATGAATGTTGAGTGGACTAGAACTCAACAAGAGAACAATCGAAGGTTCACTTCTTTAGAGTTCCAGATGAGCCAGATTGCAAAGACAGTGAATAGAATGCCGGAGGGGAACCCGAAAGAGCATTGCAAGGGTATCCAGTTAAGAAGTGGAACCAACTATGAAGGTCCTCAGATGCCTGCTGATTCTGAGACGCCCCAAGTTGAGAAGGGGATTGAAAGTGAAGGGATTGAGAAGCATGAAGATATGGATAAGTCCCAGAAATGCAAGGAAAGTGAGGAGGTTGAGAGAGTTCCTAAGTGGAAGAAGGCAAAGGAAGCAAGGGAGAAAGTGAAAGAAACAGAAAGAGATGAATGGGGGGTACCCAAATCTGTGATACCCGTCCCATATCCACAGCGCTTCATGAAAAAGAAGCTTGATGAAAAATTTGCAAAATTTCTTGATGTTTTTAAACAACTTCACATTAACATTCCTTTTTATGATGCTTTGGAACAGATGCCGCATTACGCAAAGTTTCTGAAGGATTTGATCGCGAAAAGGCGGCGAGTGGATGAGCCAAAGTTGGTGCAGTTGAACCACGAGGTGAGTGCATTAGTGCACAAGGCGCTTCCTCCAAAGCTGAAGGATCCCGGGAGCTTCACGATCTTATGTGACATTGGGAACGGGATCAAGAAGGGAGCATTGTGCGACCTCGGAGCGAGCATAAATTTGATGTCGTTATCGCTTTTCAAGAAGTTGGAAGGTGGTGAACTTCAACCCACAATGATGACGCTTCAACTTGCCGATCGGTCTATCACGAGACCTCAAGGTGTGGTTGAAGACGTCCTCGTGAGAGTTGGAGATCACATTTTTCCAGCCGAATTTGTAGTGCTAGAGATGGAGGAAGATGAGCACGTGCCCCTGATCTAGGGAAGACCGTTCTTAGCTACGGCGGGAATGGTGCTAGACGTGGCAAATGAGAAGATTACATTGAAGGTTGATGATCAAGAAGTGAAGATCTCCCTATATGAAGCCATGAAGCACCCGAAGGAGGATGAGAGCTTGTATTGCATGGATGCAATTGATCCTCTTGTTGAAGACACACCTTCTATCCCTAATCCTTCTCATATTCATGAATTTTATACTCCTTCACTCAATAATTTAACCCATGAGCATTATGTTCTTGATTATGTTGATAGGGATAAAGTGAAGAAGTTGAAGGATGAAGAGGTGAAGAAAGTGGACGTGGTCCAGCTAGAGGGAAAAGAAGGAGTTAAGAAGAAGAAGTCCAAACTCAAGAAACTGTTTAGTAAGACTCCTCCAGATAGAGGCAAGAAGGAGTTGAGATCCATAACACTTGGGGATGAGAAAAGAGCAAAAGAGCTCATGATGATGGGGCATCAAGGAAAGGAGTTCAAACACCACTCTTATGAGAGTAAGGGAGGTATTTTTTAGTATGATGTCCCATAAGCTCCTTTGAGCTCGGTCCGGCATGAGGACCTTAAAAATAGCGCTGAATGGGAGGCAACCCATTATTTTTATTTTTTATTATTTGCTTTGTTTTTAGTTATTAGGGAGTTATTGTGAGTCGTATGTTTAACCTCGTTTTTTAGTGAGTTGCTTGTAGGCTTGTCTCTAAAGGAGTAAAGGTATCATGGAGTTATTCAGATTGAAGGAACCAACTTGAGACAAGGGAGTGTGCAAAGCTATTGAGAGAAAAGGAATTATTTGGTTGAGGTAACCCACAACCCCAAACTTAGACCTCTAGGAAGGTCGAAGTTTGGGGGGGTGGAGTTTTTTATGTTTCTTGTTACATTGCACATGCATGCACGCCCTTATCTTTTGAGTTGAGTTTGATTGATTATTGGTTTGTTGAGATACTCCTTGGGGTGATTTTGATTTGACTCGCTATTGCATATTTCATACCTATCAATCATCTTATGCTTATTGATTGCTATCTTTGAGTATGATTTGATGAGTAGAGTGAGTTGTAAGGGTGAGTTAGAAATTCTTTTGTGTGAGTGTTTGAGTTTGAGCTGATTAGAGAGAGAACTTGTATGCTTATGAGTTTTTCTTTTGAGTACTTGTGTGATGAGAGTGAGAATGCACTAGGACTAGCATGGATGTGAAAGCCGTGAGCTTTTGAGCCTTATGAGATTTTGATGCATTAATTAATCTCTTCGTTTGTGAGTGGATCGTCACCTTAGAGGATGCTAGAACTTGTGTGTGCTCTTGCTTCTTGATTGTGTCTAGTTTGATATGCCGAATGTGATCTTAGGCCATCTTTGTTTTTATTGAGTCACTTAGCCAAAAATTTTCCTTACCAATGACATGTATTCCTTGCTAGCCCCTTTGAGCCTAAAGCTTATTTTATTTGCTAGCACATTTAAACACTATTCCAAGTTCCTAAGCCTTTTTGTCCCATTTTGAGTGGAGAATAGGAAAAGTGTGAATGTTGAAGGGATTGAGTTGAGTTGAGACAAGGAATTATGATGGTTGAGTGGTGATAAAATAAGGGTGTGAATGAGATTTGAGTTGTGGGAAAGAAAAAAAATTGAGAATGAGCAAAAGAAAAAAAATTGAGCTCATGTGTTTGTGCGAAAAAGAAAAAAAAGTGAAGTGATTGAAAAAAAAAAGTGAAGAGAGTTAAAAAAAAAAAATTGAAGTGTTGAGAAAAGTGGAATTGAAAGAGTGTTGATTGAAAATGTTTGAAGTATTCTGTTCCTAATCTTGAAGTACCGAAGTTTGATTTTCTATTCTCCACTCACTTGAGTCACTTTACCATATTGATTCCCACCTGTCCAAAGAGCCTACATTACAACCTTAAGAAAAGTCCTTTTGATTCGGCATTGATTTCTAGAGTATGGTCGGAGTTGAGAGCACTTACAAGCCTATGGCTGCCAATTTGTGTGATTGATTGTTTGAGTGAGTCTCTTGATCATTGTTATACACTTGTGAGGGAGTGAAACACATCGTTGAGTGCACATCCATGTTGGATTTTGGTGGTTCTTGTTGTTATTGCAAGAGTATGATGAAGGAAGGTGAGTGAGTATACTTGTGATTGATCTTTGAAGCTCGAGTTCATTTGCTTGCACTAATTGATTCTTTGACTCATTCCTAACAATTTCACTTGACTTATTATTTCATTGCTTGAGGACAAGCAATACGGTAAGTTTGGGGGGTTGATTAGGCGTGAAATTGTCATGATTCGTAGCTTGAAATACCCCAATCTTGGTCGAGTTTATCGAGTATTTAGAGTCAATTGAGCATTATTTCTACACATTGATGAATTTTTCTCTTTGATGCTCATAGGTGAATAGAGGACGAAAAACGGAGTTCGTAGGACTTTGAATCGACTCAAACGGATGCCCGGATGAGAAGATATTGAAGAAATACGATTGGTAGTAGTGCGGACGAGGAAAAGTATTAGTTGGGATGAGTTGGAAGTCACTCGAGTGACTAGGTCGAGCGCCACCGCTCGAGCGCATTGCTCGAGCGCCTAAGACTTACAGAACTTTTCTTGCGCTCGAGCAGCTCGAGCGCCACCGCTCGAGCGAATTGCTTGAGCGCCCAAAACATACAGTGTAATTTCAGCACTCGATCGGCTCGAACGGAACCGCTCGAGCGATTGTGTCATTCGAGCTACACTACTCGAGCGGGACCGCTCGAGCGTTTTGCTCGAGCAACTTCGGATTTTTGCCTCCGGATGCGTATTTTCGGCCCATTAACTCCCGTTTCGACCCGTGCCTATATATACCTCTTCCAAACACGTTTTGAAGGACCCCCGACTTTTAGACATCACTTTTACATAGAATTTTTATAGAGAGAAGGAAGAGAAGAGACGAGCAAGTATAATTTTACGTTTTTTAGGTTTTTGCTTACGAATTCACGTTGCGATTTCCCATTTTAGTTTTGTTTCTTAATAACTTTTGTTCTTTAATACGTTGAGACCTCGTTTTGTCAATTAATTTCAGTATTCTTTTATATCTTAAAACCCCAGTTTATGTTCGATCGTTCTTCGTTTTAATTACCATGTTCATGTTCGTAACTTGTCTAATTGTTATTGTTTACGTTAAATCTATGTCTAGCTAAAACCCTTGCATGCTTAGGGTAGGATGAACTCGTAGAAGTAGGTTGTGGGTACGTAATTAGAGTAACTTGTGACGTTAGGTTTTAATTCTCTTGGTTAATGAATTCTTAAAATTAATCTAGACTTCGTTCTTGAATTTTGTTCGAAAGGTGTTAGAGAGAGGACGACTGTATCACTCTTTAACAATGAGTAGACTTAACGAGAGAGTTTAGGAAAGGTTAATTCATCTACCTGTTTAGCAAAGGAGGACGACCGCATCACCTTAGCTAAATTAGGGTCTCATTAATTAAGCACAATCTAGTAATTCGTTAGTAGATTAGTGAAGTCGAGTGTTAGGGTAAAGTATTAGGGTTTAGAATCTTGAGCTTTCACCTTGCATTCTTAGACTTAGGTCAATTCTTGTGTGTCACAGTTATTTTGATTATGTACCTGCTCCGTTAGTATACGTAGGGATTCCTATCTTAAGCATCACCATCTCCTGTTTGAAAACACATTTTTTGTTATTTCGTTTAATTTGCATTTTGCATTCGTAGGATAATTTTAGTTTAGTTTAATTAATCTTTCAAAAAAGGTCCAAAAACAACACACTCATATTAATTACGACGCGTAGATCTTCAGGGATCTATTCGCATAGACACTGTCCCTTGGGTTCGATATACTTGGTCGTTATACTTGCTAATACTACAGTGAACCCGTTCGCTTGCGGGTGAGCGACTAGTAGAAGTTAGTAAAATCGCTTCAAGTCAATGGCGCCGTTGCCGGGGATGGCGTTATATGCTCTTTGAATAGGACTTGTAGATAGCTTAGTAGTTAGTAGTGGGTGATTTATTTTCTGTTTTATTTTTATTTCCATTCATTAGGCAGTTGCGTTTTTATCCTTCTGCTAGTGTTTCAGGTTTATGAAAACACTCTCACAAGGAAATACGAGCGAAGAGAGGTTGCCTGCAGATCCTGAGACAATAGCTAGAAGGAACCGAGCCTTCTTGAGAAGAATGACTACTGCCGCGGGAAACAAAGACAAGATTTCTGATGAACTTGGGGAGTTAGACAAAATAGCTGCAGAGTATACTGCTCTTGTGGAACGGGCAGAGGGTGCCAATGGAAACAGCAGTAATCAGCAGATACCCATAGGGGGAACTGAGAGCCCACACCCGAACCCACAAGACACAATCAACTCTGCACAAACACAACCCCAAAACCAGAACCAAAACCCTGCTTACCCACAAAACCCAAATAACCCTTTCAACAACCCAGTATACCAACATTACCCATACCCACCTTATCCTTACCCACCATACCCGTATCCTCCACCCCCAGTCTATATTCAACCACCTATTTACCCACCACCACCCCAACAAGTACCAGTACCTGCTGCTAATCCTCAACACGTTCCTCAGAACGTAGATCACAATATGGCTATTCGAGAGAGGTTTGCAGCGCAGCCACAGCGGTACTATGATGGAGTGGCTTTGCCTCCTGTTGAGGCAAACAACTTCTCGATATCCCCGGGGATTTTAAAGCTGCATACCGAGAATCAGTTCAAGGGGGTGATCGGGAAGGAGAATCCTCATACACATCTGAGGAGTTTTCTCATGAGAGCCTCAACATTTAATTACAATGGCATGTCTGAAGATGCCAAGAGGCTTAGGCTATTCCCATTCTCATTTACGGGAATAGCTAAGGAGTGGTATGATAATACGCTCCCGCGGGGAGGTATTACCACTTCGGCCGAGCTTGAGCGTCTGTTCCTCGAGCGATTCTACCCTCCATCTATGACGATCAAGGCTAGAATTGAGATCTCGTCCTTTCGCGAGAAGTCTGGAGAAGATTTGCGCCAAGCGTGGGAGAGATACTCAAACATGCTGATTGAGTGCCCGCAGCACGGGTACAACGAGGGAGACATTATGGCATTCTTCTATAGTGGTGCCAACAAGGCGGGGCAAGACCATTTAGACGCCTGTGCGGGCAGAGCATTCCTGAATCAAGGCATAGAGAGGTGTAGGGAGATCGTGGACAACATTGTCACGAATGCCGGTGCTTGGGGTGTGGATGCAGATTTTCAGAGAGTGCATCATGTTGAAGAGGGAGAAGGAACGAGAAGGCTATTGATGGCCATGATGGAGAAGATCAACAACCTCGAGTTGGGGAAGAGTTTGGTTGGAGAGCATGCAGTAGAGAATGAGAGAGTAGACCAACCAAGTGGAAAGCAAGAGGTAGCCAATTACATGGGAGGTCCGTATTACAATCAGCATGGCTACCAAGGTGGAAATCAGTATGGAAGACCTTCTTATGGTCAACCATTTGTACCTCCAGGCCCTCAGCCACTTCAAAATCAATGGAGGAACACACAAGGAGTTCAAGGAGGCCAGCAGCCTCCTCAAAACACATGGAGGAAAAATGATAACTTTTCTTATGCTAACCCAAAAGCTGGTATTACTGTTCCTGCAGGTGTTGATCCAGGTTCAAAGCCTCCGGGTGGAGAAGGCGGTGCCTCAACCGAAGAGATGTTGAGAACGATCCTTCAGAAGGTTGAGGAAGGTAGCAAGAGATTGTCATCCTTGGAGTACGATGTGAAGGAGTTGCATAAGAAGGGTGATCATCGTGATCAAGAGCTCCATAAGATGAATGTTGAGTGGACTAGAACTCAACAAGAGAACAATCGAAGGTTCACTTCTTTAGAGTTCCAGATGAGCCGGATTGCAAAGACAGTGAATAGAATGCCGGAGGGGAACCCGAAAGAGCATTGCAAGGGTATCCAGTTAAGAAGTGGAACCAGCTATGAAGGTCCTCAGATGCCTGCTGATTCTGAGACGCCCCAAGTTGAGAAGGGGATTGAAAGTGAAGGGATTGAGAAGCATGAAGATATGGATAAGTCCCAGAAATGCAAGGAAAGTGAGGAGGTTGAGAGAGTTCCTAAGTGGAAGAAGGCAAAGGAAGCAAGGGAGAAAGTGAAAGAAACAGAAAGAGATGAATGGGGGGTACCCAAATCTGTGATACCCATCCCATATCCACAGCGCTTCATGAAAAAGAAGCTTGATGAAAAATTTGCAAAATTTCTTGATGTTTTTAAACAACTTCACATTAACATTCCTTTTTATGATGCTTTGGAACAGATGCCGCATTATGCAAAGTTTCTGAAGGATTTGATCGCGAAAAGGCGGCGAGTGGATGAGCCAAAGTTGGTGTAGTTGAACCACGAGGTGAGTGCATTAGTGCACAAGGCGCTTCCTCCAAAGCTGAAAGATCCCGGGAGCTTCACGATCTTATGTGACATTGGGAACGGGATCAAGAAGGGAGCGTTGTGCGACCTCGGAGCGAGCATAAATTTGATGCCGTTATCGCTTTTCAAGAAGTTGGAAGGTGGTGAACTTCAACCCACAATGATGACGCTTCAACTTGCCGATCGGTCTATCACGAGACCTCAAGGTGTGGTTGAAGATGTCCTCGTGAGAGTTGGAGATCACATTTTTTCAGCCGACTTTGTAGTGCTAGAGATGGAGGAAGATGAGCACGTGCCCCTGATCTAGGGAAGACCGTTCTTAGCTACGGCGGGAATGGTGCTAGACGTGGCAAATGAGAAGATTACATTGAAGGTTGATGATCAAGAAGTGAAGATCTCCCTATATGAAGCCATGAAGCACCCGAAGGAGGATGAGAGCTTGTATTGCATGGATGCAATTGATCCTCGTGTTGAAGACACACCTTCTATCCCTAATCCTTCTCATATTCATGAATTTTATACTCCTTCACTCAATAATTTAACCCATGAGCATTATGATCTTGATTATGTTGATAGGGATAAAGTGAAGAAGTTGAAGGATGAAGAGGTGAAGAAAGTGGACGTGGTCCAGCTAGAGGGAAAAGAAGGAGTTAAGAAGAAGAAGTCCAAACTCAAGAAACTGTTTAGTAAGACTCCTCCAGATAGAGGCAAGAAGGAGTTGAGATCCATAACACTTGGGGATGAGAAAAGAGCAAAAGAGCTCATGATGATGGGGCATCAAGGAAAGGAGTTCAAACACCACTCTTATGAGAGTAAGGGAGGTATTTTTGAGTATGATGTCCCATAAGCTCCTTTGAGCTCGGTCCGGCATGAGGACCTTAAAAATAGCATTGAATGGGAGGCAACCCATTATTTTTATTTTTTATTATTTGCTTTGTTTTTAGTTATTAGGGAGTTATTGTGAGTCGTATGTTTAACCTCGTTTTTGAGTGAGTTGCTTGTAGGCTTGTCTCTAAGGGAGTAAAGGTATCATGGAGTTATTCAGATTGAAGGAACCAACTTGAGACAAGGGAGTGTGCAAAGCTATTGAGAGAAAAGGAATTATTTGGTTGAGGTAACCCACAACCCCAAACTTAGACCTCTAGCAAGGTCGAAGTTTGGGGGGTGGAGTTTTTTATGTTTCTGGTTACATTGCACATGCATGCACGCCCTTATCTTTTGAGTTGAGTTTGATTGATTATTGGTTTGTTGAGATACTCCTTGGGGTGATTTTGATTTGACTCGCTATTGCATATTTCATGCCTATCAATCATCTTATGCTTATTGATTGCTATCTTTGAGTATGATTTGATGAGTAGAGTGAGTTGTAAGGGTGAGTTAGAAATTCTTTTGTGTGAGTGTTTGAGTTTGAGCTGATTAGAGAGAGAACTTGTATGCTTATGAGTTTTTCTTTTGAGTACTTGTGTGATGAGAGTGAGAATGCACTAGGACTAGCATGGATGTGAAAGCCGTGAGCTTTTGAGCCTTATGAGATTTTGATGCATTAATTAATCTCTTCGTTTGTGAGTGGATCGTCACCTTAGAGGATGCTAGAACTTGTGTGTGCTCTTGCTTCTTGATTGTGTCTAGTTTGATATGCCGAATGTGATCTTAGGCCATCTTTGTTTTTATTGAGTCACTTAGCCAAAAATTTTCCTTACCAATGACATGTATTCCTTGCTAGCCCCTTTGAGCCTAAAGCTTATTTTATTTGCTAGCACATTTAAACACTATTCCAAGTTCCTAAGCCTTTTTGTCCCAATTTGAGTGGAGAATAGGAAAAGTGTGAATGTTGAAGGGATTGAGTTGAGTTGAGACAAGGAATTATGATGGTTGAGTGGTGATAAAATAAGGGTGTGAATGAGATTTGAGTTGTGGGAAAGAAAAAAAATTGAGAATGAGCAAAAGAAAAAAAATTGAGCTCATGTGTTTGTGCGAAAAAGAAAAAAAAGTGAAGTGATTGAAAAAAAAAGTGAAAAGAGTTAAAAAAAAAATTGAAGTGTTGAGAAAAGTGGAATTGAAAGAGTGTTGATTGAAAATGTTTGAAGTATTCTGTTCCTAATCTTGAAGTACCGAAGTTTAATTTTCTATTCTCCACTCACTTGAGTCACTTTACCATATTGATTCCCACCTGTCCAAAGAGCCTACATTACAACCTTAAGAAAAGTCCTTTTGATTCGGAATTGATTTCTAGAGTATGGTCGGAGTTGAGAGCACTTACAAGCCTATGGCTGCCAATTTGTGTGATTGATTGTTTGAGTGAGTCCCTTGATCATTGTTATACACTTGTGAGGGAGTGAAACACATCGTTGAGTGCACATCCATGTTGGATTTTGGTGGTTCTTGTTGTTATTGCATGAGTATGATGAAGGAAGGTGAGTGAGTATACTTGTGATTGATCTTTGAAGCTCGAGTTCATTTGCTTGCACTAATTGATTCTTTGACTCATTCCTAACAATTTCACTTGACTTATTATTTCATTGCTTGAGGACAAGCAATATGGTAAGTTTGGGGGGTTGATTAGGCGTGAAATTGTCATTATTCGTAGCTTGAAATACCCCAATCTTGGTCGAGTTTATCGAGTATTTAGAGTCAATTGAGCATTATTTCTACACATTGATTAATTTTTCTCTTTGATGCTCATAGGTGAATAGAGGACGAAAAACGGAGTTCGTAGGACTTTGAATCGACTCAAACGGATGCCCGGATGAGAAGATATTGAAGAAATACGATTGGTAGTAGTGCGGACGAGGAAAAGTATTAGCTGGGATGAGTTAGAAGTCACTCGAGTGACTAGGTCGAGCGCCACCGCTCGAGCGCATTGCTCGAGCGCCTAAGACTTACAGAACTTTTCTTGCACTCGAGCAGCTCGAGCGCCACCGCTCGAGCGAATTGCTTGAGCGCCCAAAACATACAGTGTAATTTCAGTGCTCGACCGGCTCGAACGGAACCGCTCGAGCGATTGTGTCATTCGAGCTACACTACTCGAGCGGGACCGCTCGAGCGTTTTGCTCGATCAACTTTGGATTTTTGCCTCCGGATGCGTATTTTCGGCCCATTAACTCCCGTTTCGACCCGTGCCTATATATACCTCTTCCAAACACGTTTTGAAGGACCCCCGACTTTTAGACATCACTTTTACATAGAATTTTTATAGAGAGAAGGAAGAGAAGAGACGAGCAAGTATAATTTTACGTTTTTGAGGTTTTTGCTTACGAATTCACGTTTCGATTTCCCGTTTTAGTTTCGTTTCTTAATAACTTTTGTTCTTTAATACGTTGAGACCTCGTTTTGTCAATTAATTTCAGTATTCTTTTATATCTTAAAACCCCAGTTTATGTCCGATCGTTCTTCGTTTTAATTACCATGTTCATGTTCGTAACTTGTCTAATTGTTATTGTTTACGTTAAATCTATGTCTAGCTAAAACCCTTGCATGCTTAGGGTAGGATGAACTCGTAGAAGTAGGTTGTGGGTACGTAATTAGAGTAACTTGTGACGTTAGGTTTTAATTCTCTTGGTTAATGAATTCTTAAAATTAATCTAGACTTCGTTCTTGAATTTTGTTCGAAAGGTGTTAGAGAGAGGACGACCGTATCACTCTTTAACAACGAGTAGACTTAACGAGAGAGTTTAGGAAAGGTTAATTCATCTACCTGTTTAGCAAAGGAGGACGACCGCATCACCTTAGTTAAATTAGGGTCTCATTGATTAAGCATAATCTAGTAATTCGTTAGTAGATTAGTGAAGTCGAGTGTTAGGGTAAAGTATTAGGGTTTAGAATCTTGAGCTTTCACCTTGCATTCTTAGACTTAGGTTAATTCTTGTGTGTTACAGTTATTTTGATTATGTATCTGCTTCGTTAGTATACGTAGGGATTCCTATCTTAAGCATCACCATCTCCTGTTTGAAAACACACCTTTTGTTATTTCGTTTAATTTGCATTTTGCATTCGTAGGATAATTTTAGTTTAGTTTAATTAATCTTTCAAAAATGGTCCAAAAACAACACACTCATATTAATTACGACGCATAGATCTTCAGGGATCTATTCGCATAGACACTGTCCATTGGGTTCGATATACTTGGTCGTTATACTTGCTAATACTACAGTGAACCCGTTCGCTTGCGGGTGAGCGACTAGTAGAAGTTAGTAAAATCGCTTCAAGTCAATTGCTCTTCGTAATCTTAGCGATCGAGAACTTTCTCACTCGTCGAAACCTCATTACCGCAGGCTTGCCCAATTATTCACAAGTCCTCATCACCTGGAAGCTCAGGCGGAAACTTGATCCCCCTACCTCTCTCATGCGTGTTCGTGCTAGGGATGATCCTAATCCCCCTCCTCGCCCTCGAGGCCCAACTGCTCGCTCCCATAGGGCTTCGAAACCTTCCTCTCGTGTCAAAATCCACCTCTCTTGAGATCGTGAGCGAGCAACAAATTGTTGCTGCTGTGTTGAGCAAGAAAAAGTGCCCCTCCACTGATCGCTCCTATCTTGGATATGACCTAGTGAAGCTAAGGGAGTAAGTTCTTTAGTAAACCTTCATTGGTCGCCTTTGTTAAATTTATTTCCATTTATTCTGACTTGTCTTTTTCTTTCATAGGTACAAGCCTGAGGAACATCCTGGGCGAACAGAAGTGCTCCACCAGCTTAGCTGTGTGAAATCCCTTCCACCTTATATGGATATACCGGACTCGCATGTTCGGCGAGCGACTAGGATGGTCCCTCGTTCTTGGACCAAAGTCTGTAAAGATATCGTCCAAGGGCAGAATGCCAGCGAAAATGCTCGCCTGATCGCCTACAATTCCAGCCACCTAGCCGTCATGGCTCAGAAACTTCTTGACCAAATCGTGACCTTGGAGAGAACTAATCGAGGTCTTGGTCGCAAGATAGATACTTTCGAGGCGGAGAAAGTGGCTACTTTGAGGAAGAAATATGACGAGTTGGCCAAGGAGCAGGCCGAGCATGCAAAGATTAAGGCAGATTTAGAATAGAAGCTTAAGACTAATCTTGATAGTGAACAATTTGCTCTTAATCAGTCCGAGAGGATGATGCTCGAGTTGGGAGTCGTTGATGAGCGAGTAAAAGTGCTGGAGGATGAGAAGACTGGGTTGGTCGCCCAAGTGGAGGACTTGAGAGCTGAGATTGACCGCCTTCAAAAGGAGAAATCTGTTATGGTTTCTTACGATATATATGCCCAAGATGTTGCGGACAACACAAACTTTGGGTATGTATGCACCTACGCAGAGAGTATCCGGTCTGTCAAATTTGCCCTGGATCACGGGAAAGATATGATGGGCATGGTGAAGAAAGACTTCACTGAATTTGTGAAGGATAACCCAGTGGCCGCTGGGTTCTCGGTTCCTGTGGCGGATCTTGGAGAGTTGGGGGTGCCTCTCGACATTTTCGGGGTGGATGTTCAATTGATTGGTCCCCGATATGCTGGCGAGGATGCAAACAAAGAGGATGTTGGCAATGAGCCGAGCAAAGAAGCTGAAGTGTTTGATGGTCTAAACTCTCTCCCATTCACTCCTCTCGATGAGGCGAGTACCCCGGCTACAATTGGCGGCCAGCATGCCCATGATGCGACCACTTCTGCTGCCGAGCCATCCGTCCCTGATGTTCCTCCAGCTTCCCAGGGTTGAAGACTTTGTACTTTTTTCTTTTTTAACTTGTAGTAGGACTTAACTTTCTTTTCATGTAATACGTACTTCTTTTGCTCATCAATAAAGTGGTTCTTCTCTCCTTTAAGTGTCCACGCCTTTATTTTATTTGCTTCTTGCCTTATCGTTCGCCTGTTGCATATGCTTTATTTTTGCTTTACTTTCCTGGCTTTATATGGATCTTGCTGGGATTATCCTCCTTACTTTTTGTTCCTAAATTTTGTTATTCGTCGCGTGTATGAGCTTGTACATCCATGTGTTTTGCTCAATGCTTTGGTAAATAACTAATTGTATCTTAACATTTCTCTATACTTTACACTTTATCTTTGCTTTTTCACTCGTTCATCGAACGCTTGTTTGTTCGCTCTTCCTTGTTATGTTCCACAAGTGCCTGGATGAGTCCTTGTTACTCTTCTTTTTGTTCGGAAGAAGTTGACTTTGATTAATTGGGTCTTGTGATCCTTAGATGGACTTGGCCTTATATTCTTGTACTTTAACTTTGTTGCGCGCCCCCTATTGAGCTTGTATTTTAATGTCTTTTGTTTTAAGCGAGCAACTTTATTCTGTGAAGCGAATAGTTGAGCTTTTACATGTTTGTTTCTATTTTTATAACTATAACCCTTATCTAAAAAATCTTACCAAACAAATTACATGAATATCCATAAAATTTCGAAATTTTTGAAATTTTTACATCAAATTCACAACTACTTATATTTACAATTTACAAAGTAATATGAAACCTAGACCAATCTTTACATATACTGTACATTTCCTGCCTACTGATAATACTTCTTCAACAAGGCTGCATTCCAGGAGTATTAGGCCGAGTTGTCTTCCATGTCTTCTAAGTCATATGTGTCGTTGTGCCATTTGTGAATTATCTTGAATGGGCCCTCCCAAGTCGGTCCAAATACTCCTAGTGGTGATCCCAAGACTTTCCGGAGTACGAGATCTCCAACTTCAAATTCTCTGATTATTACTTGTGAATTGTAGTATTTTGTGATTCTCTTCTTGTATATTGCGTGTTTATTTCTGCTGAAATTATTTTCTCGTCAACCAAGTCCATTTCTGCAGCTAGGGCTGTGTTGTTCGACTGTTCGTCAAACATTGTTGTCCGTTCTGTTGGCACCTTTAGTTCCACTGGTATTATTGTTTCGGTGCCAAATGCCATGGTGAATGGAGTTTCTCCGGTGCTTGTTCTATATGTTACTCGATATGCCCATAGCACTTCTGGTAGCTCTTCTAACCATTTTCCTTTTTTGTCTACCAAGCGGATTTTCAAAATGTGTTTGATTATCTTATTGACTGCTTTTACTTGATCGTTGGACTGAGGATGATATGGAGTTGAAAAATGTTTCTTGATTCCTCATTTCTTGCAGAAATCTCTTATTTTCTTACCTTCGAACTATCGTCCATTGTCTGTTATAATTGCTTGTGGGACTCCGAATCGGTATACGATGCGTTTCCATATGAAGCTGATCATTTTTTCTTGCGTAATTATTACAAGTGCCTCTGCTTCTGCCCACTTTGTGTAATAGTCAACGGCCACTACTGCAAATCTCACATTCCCCTTTCCTGTCGAGAAAGGCCCTACGATGTCTATCCCCCATTTTGCAAATGGTCATGGACTATTTACTGTTATTAGCTCGGTTGGTGGTTTGTGAATACTGGGTGCGAATATCTGGCATCTGTGACATGTTTTTGCAACTTTGATAGCATCTTGCAGTAAAGTTGGCCAGTAGTACCCCTGCCTTACTGTTTTGTATGCTAATGCACGCCCCCTGCGTGGTTTCCACAAATGCCTTCATGAATTTCTTTTAAAACTTCCTGGCCTTACCCCAATGTCAAGCATTTTAATAATGGAAGCGAAAATCCTCTCTTGTAAAGTTGACCATCCATGATTGTGAACCTTGCTGCTCGTCTGGTCATCTTGGCCGCTTCTTGAGGGTCTTCTGGAGCTTTGCCATCACGAAGGTATTTGATAATAGGTGTTCTCCAGTCATCTTCCCCGGGTTCTTCACTTACTTGACTAATTTTGTAGTCGTATGTTGACAGTTGAAGTATCTTTGTGATGGTGATTTCTGACAACTCTGCTGGTCCCGTGCTGGTAGCCAGGCGAGCAAGTGCATCTGCTTGGGCATTATTATCTCTTGGCACTTGTTCGATGTAAATTTGTTCAAACAGGAAAGCCAAATAAGCAACAATTTTTTTATACAACGCCATGTTCTCGTCTTTTGCTTCATATTCTCCCCGGACCTGGTTGACTATCAACTGTAAATCTCCATATATCTGTAGTCTTCTAACGCCCACAGCCAATGCTAAACGAAGTCCGGCTATTAGTGCTTCATATTCGACTTCGTTGTTTGTTACCATAAACTCGAATCGTACTGCCGAGGTGAAAATTTGTCTGCCTGGGCTAATTAGCACTATTCCGGCTCCTGACGCTGCGTTGGTCGACGATTAATCAACGTACATATGCTATGGATGGTTATGATCTCATGTCGGATCTTGAGGAAAGGTTAGTTCGACTATGAAGTCGGCTAACGCTTGCCCTTTGATCGTTGTTCGAGGTGCATATGATATTACAAATTGGCTTATTTAGATAGACCACTTGAGGAGGCGACCAGCAGTGCCCGGCCTTTGTAAGTCTTGCCTTAATGGGAAAGTTGTCAGGACTTCTACTTGGTGGTCAAAGAAGTATGGTCGAAGTTTCCTGACACTCATTACTAGTGCGTATGCTAGCTTTTCCATCAGGGAATATTTGATCTCGACCTCATGTAATGCTTGACTCACGTAGTAGATGGGTAAATGAAACTTCCCTTTTGCACGGACCAGAACTGAGCTGATTGCCACTTCTGAGGCTGCTAAGTATAGGTACAATTTTTCTCCCGAGATGGGTTTTGACAAGATCTTGGTATCACCAAGATATTCTTTCAGTTGCTCAAATGCTTGTTGGTAATCATCTGTCTATGGAAATCCTCCTTTCTTTATAGCATCAAAGAAAGGTCGGCACCTGTCACCAAATCTTGAGATGAATCTATTCAGAGATGCTAAACATCCGGTGAGCCATTGTACTTCTTTGACAGATCTTGGTGGCTGCATATCCATGATTGACTTCACTTTTGACGGATTTACTTCAATACCTCGCTGGCTAACAAGATGTCCCAAAAATTTGCCTGAGTGAACTCCGAAACTGCTTTTCTTTGGGTTTAGCTTCATGTTGTAGGTTCGAAGTATCTCAAATGCTTGAGCCAAGTGTTCCAGGTGGTCTCCCTTCTTTGGACTTTTCACGACTATGTCATCCACGTATACTTCCATCATTTTGCCAATATGTTCATCGAATATTTTATTGACAAGTCTTTGGTACGTGGCTCCTGCGTTGATCAACCCGAATGACATTCTCTTCCAACACAGCAAATTCTTATTGGTGTAAAATGTTGTATGTTCTTGGTCATCTGGATGCATTGGGATCTGGTGGTAGCCAGCGAATGCGTCTATGAATGTAAGAAGTTCATGTCCAGCTGTATTATCTACCAACTGATCGATGTGTGGGAGCGGGAAATTATCTTTAGGACAGGCAGCATTCAGGTCAGTGAAATCAATGCACAGCCTCCATGTTCCATTTGGTTTTCAAACTAACACTGGATTTGCTACCCATCTGGGGCATAGTGCTTCTTTGATAAGATCATTGTCCAGCAGTTTCTTTACTTCTATATCCAACGTCTCGTACTTGTCGGGCCTAAATTTTCTCATTTTTTGCTTCACTGGTCTCCTTGTTGGATCAATATTTAGTTTATGACAGGCATGCTCAGGGCTGATGCCTACCATAGCAGCATGTGACCATGCGAACACATCGAGATTAGACTTTAAGAATTCTTTTATTCTGGATCTATATGGCTCAGGGAGCTCTGATCCAATAAAAAGTTCTAGGTCTTCTCGGTTCGGATCAACTCTTATTGCCTCCAACTCTTCAACCGGTGTTGCTCTCCTTTTTTTATTTTTCCATCGGGGATCAATGATGGGTCCTTCCAGGTTAAGTTCACCTTTGACTGTCATTGGCTCCGCTCCTAGTCGTAGTTCGAGGTCTTTAACTTTATTTGAGCAAGGTATAGTCTCTTCTCCTTGTTGCTCGTTCTGGACTTCTTGCTCGTCCTCTCCTTGCTGGTCATCCACCTCCATCATCTCCGTATCTATGGATTCCATGATTTCCTCAAGAATGGAGGGTTCATCTTCAGCACAGCTGCTCGGCTGTTCGTCTACCATCGACACCTGGTTGTCTTTGGGCTGTAATTGTAGGAGGCACTCACAAGCTCTTTTTTGGTCACATTTTACCGTACCTGGCCCTTTCGATGTTGGGAATTTAACACAGTAGTAATACGTCGAAACAGCTGCTTTAAATTCATTGATAAAGGGCCGACCGAGGAACCCGTTATAGGAAGACTGCTGATCTACTACTAAAAATTCTACCATCCTAGTCAGCCTCCTATCTGGATTTTCGGTCGATACAAGTTCAACTGGCAATGTTACTACTCCTAGGGGAACGATTACAGCATCTCTGAACCCCACTATCTTGTGATTACAATCTTTCACATATTCCGCACAGTCTCCTAATTGATCTAATGTGCTTTTGAACAACATGTTTGTATAGGAGCCTGTATCGACAAGTAGACGGTGCACCCGTGCTCCCATGATGTTTGCACAAATGATCAATGAATCATTATGTGGGGTAAGTACTCCATCCAAATCTTTTTTCAAAAATGTTAAGTCTCTTGTTTGCTTGGTAGCTGGGTTTACCCCTACTTCTTTCACTTGGGCCACCGCTCTCAATTCTGTCTTTCTTTTTCGTTTTTAGATTAAAGGCCTTCCATCTGAACAGCCTCCCACCGGTCTGCTTGCCTCAAGCATGAGGATTTCTCGCACTGGTTCTGCTATAGCCATTGGAACTTTCTTTCCTTTCTTGGTCGTCCTGCTCGGCTGGTCGTCACTTCCCTCATCGTCCGAGCTGGACAGATTTGTTGTTCTAGGCCTTTTTCCCGGTTCTTTCTTTACAAACTCTGACAACTTGCCTTCTTCGTAGAACCTCCACAGTTGTTTTAGCAAATCACGACATTCACTGGTGAAATGGCCGATGTTCTGGTGGTACGCACATTATTTATTCGAGTTAAGCTTCCCTCGGTCTTGTCGAATTTTTCTTAGCTTTGACAGCATGTCCATGTCTTTGACATTGTTATCAGCTTCTATTGACGTGGCGAACACTTGATTCAATTTCTCCTCCAATTTGCTCCCTCGTTGAAAGCTTTCATATTTTTTGGGGCCTTGTAGTCATTCCCTGCAGATTTCTTTCCGGTTTTCTTGGGATCAGTCTTATAACCTAATTCTTTCTGAAGTGATTCTTGCATGGATACATGAATGCCTGCTCGGTGTCTAAATTCAGCATACGTCTTGGGACAGACAATGTGTATTTCTTTCCATAAAGCAGTCCCTTTCTTTAGACCAGCCATTACTGCTACCATCTTGGTGTCTTCACTCACCATTATCCCTTCCAAGAGTACTTTGTCGAATCTTTCCAAAAACTTTATGTCAGACTCATCTTCCCCTTATTTGATATCAGCCAACCGGTGTCTCTGCATCAAGTATGACCCGGCTGTAGAGAAGTGCGATAAAAAAATCCTTGCTTAATTGTGCGAAAGAGTTGATAGTTGTGAGGGTGAGTGCTGAAAACCAACGGTGGGGACCATCACCGAGAGTAAGTGGGAAATTACGGCACTGGGTGGCATCTGATGCCCCATTGATATCATAAAGTCGGGGTACTTTGTCAGGTGGACCCTGGGGTCTGAATTTCCTTCGTAGAGATTGATGGCAGGGAATTGTATCTTCTTCTGTACTGGCGCATTCAGAATTGCTGGTGATAGCGGCGATGATGGCAAGACTATTGAACCAATGCCTTTTTGAGAATCCAGCTATCTTTGCATTTCTTCAACTGCTTTCTTAAGGGCTTGCAACTCGCTTGGAGACGCTCCTCCGTTGGTAGGCTGTTTATCATGATTAAGTTCGATAACTTCATCTTGATACAGTCCCTCACCAACGAGACGTTTCTCCTGGGTTGGTCGCCTGGCGATGTTGCTAGCTCCGTTAGGACCTAGTCGCCCAAATGCGGACCTTCGTATCCTGTCGTGGACAGAGGGGCGACCAGCAGGTCGTGTTCGCTCCTCACTTTTTTGTTGCACAGGCTCTCTTTCATTTCTTCTACACCTGGGCCTTTCTCCCTTGCTTATGTGCCCAGTGTTTCTGGTGGTACTTTTGCTTGACTCCTCATCTTCTCTCGGTGTGGATTCTCCTTTGCTCCCCAACCTTTCACTCATGGGAGCTTTGTCTTTGTTTCGTCGAGCCTGAGCGCTATCTACTTCATCATTTCGCATGTCTTCTTATCTTTTACTCTGCTGCTCGGCTGCTCGGTTTCTCTCCCCCAGTACCTTTGACGGTTCTGCCTTCTCTTGACATCGTTGTATTGATTGCAATACGACAATTATTTTTGCCAGTTCTTCCGGGTTGCGGGCCAAGGCTTCCACTTCGGGAGGAAGAGTATTAATGGTGACCTGCACTTTCCTATGAGATGTTACCCGTACTGTACGTGCATGTTCTCCTGTCGACGAAACCCTAGTTCTCAATTTGCTAGACGGGTGAGTGCTCGAAGATTGTCGTTCTTGTGATCTCGTCATTCTTTGGATATGTCAAATGTTCTGATGATACCAATTTTGTGCTTGTAGTTATTTTAAGAACAACTAGCCTTATGTATATGAATTTGATGGTTCATATACCTTTATTCACATACATGTGCATTCAATATTCTTAAAATGACTAGAATCACAACAAGCGTCTTTCCTTATACTTAGAAATCCAGTTTCCGGCAACTCTTACTGGATTCCGACCAATTTTTGCAGATTCCGGTGACTTGATGTACAAAATCTTCAAATTCTTTGATCGATCCTCTTTCTAGCGCCAATTGTTGATGATATTTTCTAATCCAAGTGATTAGTGGTTGTTTTCTTTAAGTAAGATCATCAAACAAGATCAAGGAATCATGAATTTGGCTAAGTAATAAGTGAGAAAGGAATTTGCAAGAGTTTTGGTGTGTTTTTTGAATTATTGAACTTATTCTTGCCCTTGCATGAAGGGGTATTTATAATACACAAGCAAGCATGAGGTGTCACCTCCTAAGCCACTCTTAATTTACATTTTGATAAGTGTTTAGACACTTGTTTATCACATAAGCTATGATATTTTATACAATGACAAGTGGTAGTACACTTGTTTGTTTCTAATGACATGCCTAATTAGTGGAATTTTGAGCTGTCCTCCGAGGTACCGTATTGCTCGCCTGTTCGTCTTAATGATGAGTATTTTTGTCCTTGCTTTTGATTTGGTTGTTTGTTTTTCTTGTTCTTTTGCTAAGTTGGTCGCCTAGCACCTCCTTGATTTCCTGATTGACTGGTTGTCTCCAGTAATTAAGTATCACTTGAGCTCAGCTGGTCGTCTTTCCTTTAATCACTACTTATGTATACATTTTATTCTTGATCATCTGAATTTGTTGCTCGACTGGTCGTCTTATCAACAACTCTATTGATGTGATTTACGTTAATTTTTTAACCATCCATTATCATATAATGTGTTATATTCAAGCTTGTAATTGTATACTCCCTCCGTCCCAATATTTCTTTTACACTTACTTTAAATGGACGTCCCAACATTTCTTTCACACCAAAAAATATGAAATAATCATCCCTCATAAAAATCAATAAAGCATAAAGTCATCATTATTTTATTCAACCCTACATTCGCATACTCTCTTTTTCCATAAGAAATGTGCTCATTCCATGTATGAAAGAATTCCGGGACAGAGGGGATATGTTTGATTGTGGTTGAAATTGTATAGTATTCGTGTGAGTGTGCATGCATCAATATTTTTTTTAATTGATTAAAAAAAGATAGAATGATAAAAAAGGGTAAAAAATATGTATCTCCGCTCCATTCCGTACTGATTCGATCCAGTACATTTATAACCGAAAATTCGGTCTGATCCCTACCAAAAAATAAAGTATTTGTACCGTACCGAATTTTCGGTACGGACATGGACACTCAAATTTTAAAATAACCGAACTTTGGTACGGACATGAATATTTTCAAATATTCATTTTGGTTCATACCGTAAAATACGAACATGAATATTTTTAAATATTCGTTTTGATCCGTACCTTGAACAGCCCTAAAATTACTAAGCATATTATTTGAGAAATAATATTAATTATTTATACATTTTTTTTCTCATTCTTTAATAATGCACAAAGCGTATTATTCATTTCGCAAACACCTCCCAAAATCTCCCATCGAAGTAACCTATACAAGATCGTAAAATTAGTATAACTTTTGGGTTCCACAATTTTAATTTTTAATTTATTGAGTTCACAAACTCTTTCGTCAAGGATGGTGCGGCCCATAAGAATGTAAGCTTGTCTTTATAAATCTAGCAGATTTATTATTCCAAATCTAGGAGATTTGATGTGAACATTACTAATGGACCAATAACCCAATAGGCTTCATATCTTAGACTAGGGTTTTATTCTTATAAATATACCATTGTACTCAGAATTGTAAATACTCATACACAAGAATATTAATGAAACTCCTGGCTTGGCTCGCCCCTAGGCGTAGTCGTTGGGTGATCAAACCTTGCGCCTTTAATTTACGCACTCAATTATAACACGTTATCAGCACGAGTACTCTACCAGTATTCAATCCAACCTTGCACGAATGAAAACTGAAAAGTAATTGTCGCGTATATTTTCTAATCGGTACGTATTTGTTAATTTATTGTTTAAGTAATAACTGAGATTACAGTTCCTTGATTATCACACTAACGAACTTGTATGTGAATTACTTGGGAACTCCATTCGAGCGCCGCACAATTAATTACTCATGAACATGAATTTTTGCTGGCTGGAGTTGATTGAATTGTGTAACAAATTAACTCATAGTGGACCCAAAATCCACATGTAATCTCTAATAACTTAAGGACGTATTTTGGTATGAACAAAGGTTCTGCTAGAACCTTAGACAAAAACATGCTAATGAATCTCAATTTCAGTATTTCGTATAAATATTGTAAGTCAAATTCCGCAACCTCCTATCAAATTCTTTTCGCCATAGTAGCATACAAATTTTATGAAGAATTGATATTTTCTACACAGTATGCCTTGCGCCCTAATTCAAAGATTTTAATATATTTACTAATTGGGCGGCTAAATATATTTATGCTACGAGAAAAATATGTTGTAGCTATAGTATATTTAAATATTGAATTTGGTGATATTCTTATGCTACGGAAATTATTTTTGGCTAATACGTCTTGGTGTTTGAGTTTTTCTTTTGGACTCGATACTTGTTTGGTTATTCTACCCACATGAGATGTGCCTAAAGCCAATGGAACTGTCCTCACCTATGAGTCAAGGAAGCAAACATCTAGGAACTCTTACTTAGGGTTCCACTCTGGTAAGTGTCTTAATTCTTTCTTTTGTATTTCCAGCAATTAGCATTGTTTGCGCTCTTTATTTTGCCGCAGCATATGCTTGTAAATTGTTTGCTGTAGAAATTAGGATTTATATGAAAATCCTTGTGTGCCTATCTTTGCTACTATTAATCCACTCAACCAATACCCATCCTCTACTTGCCACGAGCGTTAACGCGCACCTCCCCGCGCCCATCGTCGCGCCCGCAGTCGCACATGGCCGCGTATCTTGTGAAACCTTAGCCCACTTTTGGGCTCGTTTTTTGGCATCACATAATTACCGATTAATTTAATTTTATTTAAAAGCCCTGAAAATATTTCATTAAATTTTGTTAATATACATGAAATTTAGAGTAATAAATATGCATGTTTATTAAGCCCGAATTTTTTTTTTGGAATTATTTTCACGTGCTAGTTCTCAAGATATTATCTTATATCCTTATTTGGTACATATGTATGTCTTTATGATTTATATGCATTATTACTCCCGCACATAGTTTATTATTTATAGTCCGCATATCATGTCCGGGTAGGCGGCGCCCAGTATTTGTCGGACCGTAATTTATGCTTTGGGTAGACGGTGCCCAATTCTTGCTTCTATGTGCTCTAGAATAATCAAATAAATCTTTATTCCTCCGTTGTCAATTAATTTGGTCACGTCCCTTACCATGTCACTTTAAACATTGTAGTGAATAACGTCTGATATTACCATGAAAGAATTCGATGAGCTTGCTCTCGATGGTAATAACTACCTGACATGGGCGCTAGATGTCGAGATCCACCTAGCCTCAAATAAGTTGAGCGAAATAATTATTGAAGGTTTGAAATCCACTAACGCCTAGAAGGCGAAAGCGTTGATTTTTCTCATGAATCGCCTGAGTGAGGAGTTCATTTTTCAAATCCTCATTCAGGGACCCCGAAATGTTATGGAAGTCCATGAAGGACCGTTTCCAACAACAAAATAATATACTCCTCCCTCCGGTACAATACGATTGGTTAAGACTCCATTTCCAAGACCTTAAGTCTATAACAGAGTACAACGCTGATTTACAACGTATTGTAACCCTGTTGATGCAGAACACTTTATCGACATTCCACGCTAGCAACCTTATACTCAAGCAGCAGTATAGGGACAATCATATGATTGGTCGCAAACGTGGAAGGGGGAGAGAAAGTAAGATGATCTGGGCTAAAAGCTGAGGTCGTAGTACATCCGGTGGTCACAGAACCTCGAGTTTCACTCTTTAAAAATCTGGCAATCAAGAAAAGGTTGAGCAGTCCTGCTACAGATGCGAATGTAGAGGTCATTGGTCTTGCACGTGTCGCACTCCCAAGCACTTGGTTGAGGCTTATCAAAAGCAGCAGAAGGACGACAATGGGAAGGCCCCTAGAGTCGAATCTCACCATGTCAGCCTGCCTGAAGCAGACTTTGACCAAGACAACATCAATCCTCTGGGCATCAAGCTCAAGGACTTTGGAGATTATGAGTGATTTGCGTATTTGATTGTTTTAGTACTTTATTTTTTAATAAAATAATTTATGTTTTTGGATCCTTTATTTCGGATACTTTATTTTATGGATGATATTATGTTTTAGCTTCGATGTGTTTACCTTAACACTATCCATTAAATTTACTTGGATATTGTTGTTATTATACAAGGCTTGTAAACATATCAGCTATTAGGTTTGGGCTATTTCCTCTGGCATGATGGATTGAGATTGTGATTTATATTTGGTAGATAGCGCCACCACTCAAACAATCTTAAGAGATAGGAAGTATTTTCATAACTTGGTAGAACGTAAGTGGAGTATAACTACAATAGCCAATGATAGTATATTGATAGTGGGCTCCAGAAGAGCTTCCATTGTCCTCCCGTGGGTACCGAACTCATAATCGATAATGCTTTATTGTTTCCACAATCTAAGCGTACCCTACTCAGTTTTAGAGACATTAGGATAAATGCATATTACATTGAAACTGAAACTGAAACTGAGAACAATAATGAATACCTTTTGATGACTATTACTCGGGGTAGCCGTAAACAAGTTATAGAAAAACTTTCTTCCTTCTCCTCCGGATTGTACTATTCCTACATCCGGCTGTCCAATCTCCATCTAGCCATGAGTATGAAACTTCATGACCCGAACTTCTTTAAATTATGGCATCAGCGGTTAAGTCATCCAGGACAATCTATGATACGTATGATTGTATCTAATTCAATTAGTCATAATATTTCGAATAATAGAATCCTTACTGTTGATGAATTTATTTGTGATGCATGTTCTAAGGGTAAGTTAACAGGGTGCCCGTCGCGCACTAAGGTTGGACTAGAGTCTCCGGTTTTCCTTGAAAGAATTCAAGGAGACATTTGTGAACCAATTCACCCAGCATCAGGACCATTTCAGTATTTCATGGTCCTTATTGATGCCTCCACTAGGTGGACATATGCCTGTTAGATGTCTACCCGCAATCAAGCTCCTGCAGAGCTCATTGCGAAAACTATCGAGCTTCGAGCTCAGTTCCCAGATTATCCAATCTATTCGAATGGATAATACTGCCGAGTTTACCTCAAGAGCTTTTACAGATTACTGTATGACCCTGGGAATTAAAGTGGAGCATTCGGTCCCCTACGTCCATAATGGTCTTGCAGAGGTGCTAATAAAATGTATCAAACTTATCCCGAGACCATTGCTTATGAACTCTAAGCTACCCACTTCATGCTGGGGGCATGCAGTCCTACATGCATCGCACTTAATACAAATTCGTCCAACTGCATATAATGATCATTTTCCCCTACAATTAGTGCGTGGAAAAGAACCTAGCAATTCCCATCTGTGTATTTTTGGATGTACGGTGTATGTTCCGATAACATTACCAAAGCGGACCTCTATGGGCCCACAAAGGAAACTCGGTATTTATGTCAGATTTGACTCTCCATCCATCGTGAAATACCTCGAGCTTTTGTTTGGGGATCAATTAACGGCCCGGTTCGCTGATTGCACGTTCGATGAAGATCACTTCCCGGCATTAGGTGGAGATCCAAATTCAAAATTGAATGAATGTCGGGAGCTTAAGTGGACGTAAGTGATCTTCATTATCTAGATCCACGCACTAGCCAATCTGAATCAGAAGTTCAGAAGATCATTAACTTGCAAAAATTAGCAAATAATCTGCCAGACGCGTTCACTGATCATAGAGGTGTAACTAAATCGCATATACCTGCAGTAAATGCTCCCCAAAGGGTTGAGGTCTCAAGCAAAACAAGTGCTCATGCCCCCACACGCCAGAAGCGTGAAGGACCCTCAAGAGATACTAGTACACCTAAACAAAAAGCTAGTAAAACTGGTCAATTGAATGTAAAATCTCCAGAAGAGGTTCGTCTAGATAACACAAAGTCTCTTGGAGACGAGCGTCCTAGTGATGAAGCACGTGCACAAAATATTCAATGCACTAGGACAGCGGAATGACCAGACCCAGATACACTAGGAAATGAGGAAGGTCTGGTTAACTTAAAACGTTGAAGTCTCTATGAATTTCACAGATACGGGAGAAACATATAATATAAATATTACTGTCATTGATGACACATTTGTAGCGGCGTTTGCTCTTTCCATTAACGATCCGGATCCAGAACCCAAAACTATCGCTGAGTGCCGGAAGCGCTCCGATTGGGTAAAATGGAAAGAGGCAACTGAAGTAGAGCTCGCATCGCTTAACAAAAGAAAAGTATTTGGCTCTTTCGTTCGTACACCCGCGCGCGTTATCCCTGTAGAATATAAATGGATTTTTGTATGAAAACGAAATGAAAACAATACTATAGAGAGGTATAAAACGAGGCTAGTAGCTCAAGGGTTTTCGCAGAGACCCGGTATTGATTTCGATTAAACCTATTCTCCCGTAATGGCCTCAATAACGTTCTGCTACTTGATATCTTGACAGTTAAATTGAATCTCCAAATGAGATTAATGGACGTAGTAACCGCATACTTATACGGATCACTTGATGCCGACATTTTTATATAAAAATCCCCGATGGAATTGACATTTCTCAGATAAGGGATGGTGAAAATCGCAAATTGTATAGTATAAAACTGCAGAATTTGTTGTACGGCCTGAAGCAATCGGGCCTCCGACTTAGTGAATTCCTTCAGAAGAAGGGATACACATTCGATAAAGATTTCCCATGCGTATTCACGAAGAATTCGCAATGTGATTTTTGCATCATATCCGTCTATGTTGATGACCTAAACATAATCGGAACATGCAAAGAGATTGAAGAAGCCAGTTCAATCTTGAAAGTTGAATTAGAAATGAAAGCCTTGGGTAAAACCAAGTACTGCCTCGGCCTGCAGATCGAACATATCCCAGAAGGAATTTTTATACATCAGTCAACCTACGTGAAGAAGGTATTGGAGAGATTTCACATGGATAAATCTCACCCACTTAGCACCCCTATGGTTGTCCGATCCCTCGAAGTGGATAAGGATTCATTTAGGCCAAGAGAAGAAATTCTCGGGCCAGAAGTTCCTTATCTTAGTGTTGTCGGAGCATTGCTCTATCTCGCAAATTGCACTCGGCCGGATATTGCATTTGCATTGTCAATTTGCTTGCGAGATATAGCACTTCTCCTACAAGGAGACATTGAAATGGTGTTAAGCATGTTCTATAGTACCTCCAAGGGTCCCAAGACCTTGGACTATTTTACCGTAAGAACCAAGACAAAACCTTAGTAGGTTATGCCGATGTTGGCTATTTGTATGATCCCCACAACACCGTATCCCTGACTGGTTACATTTTTCTCTGTGGTGGTACCGCGATCTCATGGAGATCGGTTAAATAAACCATGGTTACCACGTCTTCAAACCACTCAGAGATAATAGCTTTATTTGAAGCCGCACGAGAATGTGTTTGGTTAAGGTCCTTGGTGAAACACATTAGTGACTCGTGTGGTATCACTAAAAGTGATACACCTCCCACCGTTATATTTGAAGACAACGCCGCCTGCATCGCACAAATGAGTAATGGGTACTGTAACTGCAAATTTTGAATTTATTAAAAATAATAAACACGAAAAAGGATTACAATTTAATTTATTCGGATTAAACCGAAAAACTTGTGCGGGTTGACTAACTCTAGATTTGATCCTCTGATTCTTCTCTTCAATGTTGACCTTGACTTGGATATTCTTCGGGAGAAATCCTCGCCTTAATCTTCGTTTGAGATTGATCTTTGAATTTATAACGTTAATCCAAGGGCGAAACGTCTTATTTTGGATTAAACGTTATTTTTGGGATTTGGAGGATGAACGCCTTTAAATTTGATGAAGAACGTACTTTGAATCTTCGAGGAGAGACATCGGATCGGAGGGGTGCTGGACCTTGATCTCGGATCAGAGGTTGTTTATCGTAGACTTGCGCAAAGAACGCCTTGAAGCCGCGAAGAACGCCTTTGAATCTTCAAGGAGAAATGCCGGATCGGAGGAGTGATTGGACCTTATCTCGGATCGGAGGATATTTGTCATAGACTTGCGCGAAGAATGCCTTGAAGCCGTGAAGAACGCCTTTGAATCTTCAAGGAGAAACGCCGGATCGGAGGGATGCTTGGAACTTTATCTCTGATCGGAGGCCGTTTCTGATCGCTTCCCACGAAGAACGCTTTGAATTTGACGAAGAACGGTTTGAATCTTCAAAAGCTCTATAACTTCTGAGCTCCTTCTGCTTCTGTCTGTCTGGGTGTGTCTGAATGAATGAATGAATGAATGAATGAATGAATGAATGAATGAATGAATGAATGAATGAATGAATGAATGAATGAATGAATGAATGAATGAATGAATGAATGAATGAATGAATGAATGAATGAATGAATGAATGAATGAATGAATGAATGAATGAATGAATGAATGAATGAATGAATGAATGAATGAATGAATGAATGAATGAATGAATGAATGAATGAATGAATGAAGGCCCCTATTTGTAGGGTGAGGAGATGAAAATTTTCCTCCTTCATAGTGCCACGTGGCGCTTTTTGATTGGTTGATGCCAATTTGATGGGCTTTTATTGACCAATTTCCAGATTTAGCTGATTTGATTTTATTTCCATGAATTATTTTCCTTTTTCAAGTAAGATATGATTTGATCTTTCTTGGGCATTAAGTCAATGAGATTAATTACTGCAGACTCGTATTTTTAGCAAGTTTGTACGGTGTATATTAAATATCAATTAATTTAATTATTTAATTTGAGAATTAATTTATTTAAATCCCTAAAATTAAAATAATAAATTTATTTTGATATTAATATTTATTTGTACACGCCTCAATATTTAATTGTGTGCAAAATTAATTTGCTTACAGGTACGTCAAGAGAAACCTAACGAAACATATTTCACCTAAGTTTTTCTACCCATACAAACTCTAGAAGAGTGACGTGATTACCATTCAAAAAGTGCAATCTAGTGACAATCTAGCAGATTTGTTCACTAAGTCCTTACTGTTGGAGTTATACGTGAAAGTATAATTTTACTTTGTATAACTCGTGTATCAAACACTCGTTTTATGAGAATAATTCTTTTATCACATTTGCTTTAGTTATGATTGAATGTTGAATTTCTATTGCAAACCGTTCAACATATAATACATGTTACATTGTAGTTAATGTGGTGATACCCGATCACGGAAGACAACATTAACAGTTTACTTGTAACTAAACGTACAATTTCACGACCTAGGTGGAATTGAACAATCCGCCGTGAAAGGTCGATGTGTAAGGCTCAGATTGGTCTGTCTTGACTAAGAGATTGCACTAGCACATTTAGTATGTGTTGAAGAGGACCTACAGCGAGGATAAATTCTTCTGTTCTGAAAGTTGAAGAATTAGACCTCAGTGGTTGTTGATTTCTTAATCTCCGTCACTTAAATAGGACCGTGTGTGCTTAATGGTTACTGCTTTGATTCATGTTAGGTGAGAATCATTGCGACTTCGAACTTTGTGTCTTGGGCAGTAATATTAATCATACGACGGTTGCTAAGATTTAATACGGAGAAACGCGTGCGAGTACGGCTCGTGTGATTAGTCCCCTTGGTGGGCTCAGAAGTTTTATTGTACCAAATCTTGCAAGTGAAGAATTAGTTTCTTCGGTACGAATAATAATGTTGAGCTGTCTTTACTCCAAGGTGAAATATATTAATTAATTTAGAGCTATTCAGAAGCTCAATTAATTAATGGACTTGAGAATCTTAAACGCGGGAAATAATAACCGGGAGCCCATATTATCGTAATATAGATTGAGATGGATAGTGCAATATTAATTTATTAGTGGTAATAATTAATATTAATGGGCTGAATTATACTGGGGCTCAATATTGAAATTCAGAAGTCCATTAGGAGGTCCAATCTTAATTCTCCTTAAAGGCCCCTCAAGTAGCCCATTAAGTAGCCCAATAATGATAAGGTGATTAAAATAAAAAGAAAATATATTGCTGATTTTTCCATGTTAAAATTCGAAAATTGCATATTAAGGAGGAAAAAGATTTTGTTGATTTTCTTGGAAAGATATTATGGAAGATATGTATTCTAGGAATACAAAAATATCTCATATATTCAAGAAGATCCAAATCTTGGATTTTCATCTTATTATTTTCGAAAATCACCCCATAACAAGGTGAGTGAGATTTTTGTGGAATATTTTATTTTGGAGAAAAGAATATATGAGATATATTCAAGATTTCTTAGAGTCTAAGAAAAGATTTTTTCCAAGCCCAATATTCATCAAATTTTCGGCCACTCTATGTTATAAATAGGGGATGATTATTTCATCCCCAAGTACGTAATTCCATGTGTTGGAAAAATCTAGAAGCATAGATATTTTTCTTTTTCCTTAGTTTATTAAATTACTTGAAAGCATCTCCCACCGGTGATCAAGTGAGGTGAAAAGGAAAATACTTGAGAATGTTTTTGGGTCGATAGAGCGAGATCGTAATTGTCCCGTTAATCCAAAGGCCAATTCTACAAGAGGTACGTTAATCACATAATTACTTGTTTATTCCGCCATAGTTAATATGTGAAATTAATTCAACATGCATGATGAAAATTCGTTGTTGGAATTATTATTTGAATTAATTAGGATTAATTCATGCTAGTAATAATTGTATTTAAATTCGTATTTAAATTTCATCCCGAATAGATTCCGGGCACCCCTATTTTCCCAACAACTGGTATCAGAGCCACGGTTTCTGGCTCTGATCTTTAAATTGGAATTTAAATTGTTAAACATTAAATTGAAATTGGATAGTAGAATTGCTAGATCTTTTTTGCAGGTATCCAATTGTCATGGTTTTAATGTTGTTAATTTCATGCGTGTGAATTAATTGTTTTTAATTCGATTCGTTCGAATTCGTTTTTCTCGTGAGAAAATCCACGAGTAGATTAGTTGTTTTTATTTTGATTCGATCATTGTAATAGACTAGTCTAGATCTAGTATTTTTTTTTTTGTAAAAATAAATTGTAACTGAATCGTGACGAAGAACGAAGAATTAAAGACGGCGTACCCGGACGACGCATACAAGCGTGGCGCGTGTATGGACGTAAAATCATGCAAGGGGTGAAGAAAACGAGGACGAACGGCGAAAAACGGCGCACGGGGTGCACGGCGCACGACCCGGGTGCAACGGGAGGCCGGCGCCGCGCGCACGCGCACCTCGGGGCGCTCCGTGCGGCGCCTCGGCGCGCCTCCGTGCAGCGCCTCGGGTGCGCCTCTGTGCTGCGCCTCGGCATACCTCCTGCAGCGCTTCGGCGCTTTTTGGGCCGGGAGGCGCGCGGGCCCACTTCGTGGGCCGACACGCGCCGTATCTCGGGCCGTGGAATTTTTCGGTTCGTGTTTTTTTTCCGTGTGACTTTAAACGTTGTCCCGAACCCCAAACGATGTTGTTTTTGATGAAGTGTTGTTGTTCGAGTGGGAGCGTGTCGAGACGAACGCGGAAAGCAACAAGGACGATTTTTCGCATCAAGACGTGAAGAAATTAAACCGTGACAATTGGATTCGAGTGCTCCAATGTGTTTAATTTTGTTTTGATGGATGTTTTATTTCGTGCACCTATTATATTTGTTAATATGTGTTTGCATGAATTTAATTGTCCAAGAAAAACCTTACTTTCGAAAATTACTAAGTATGTTTATTTAATCGCAATTTTATTCCGGATATTAAAATTGGATTAATTTGGCCTCCATAATTTATTTATTTGTGAAGTTCTTTTGGAATACATTTCCCCCTCGGATCGGCCAAAAGAACGGATTTCACATGAATAAATTCTGAAAGGATGATTGTGGATTATTACTAGTGGCGGTATTGACCCTCACCACGAGTGGCTTGCTCAAAGCGAAATAATAATCCTGTATTTAATTATGGTTATTACTTAGGCATAGGGAATTGATATTAACTTACTCCCCTCGGAGTCCCTGTCAGTTTCTATGTGGTCAAAGTGGGAGCCAACTATTAATTTTGAATTAAGGATTTGTAACTTTTAAGTTTGTAATCCGCTTGAATGTGTTTAAATGTATAGACCACCCCTCGTGGCGCATTTAAATTGTTTCAAGATGTTGGCTGATGCATGATTATATTGTTTTAAGGTTTCAATATAATTGATGTGATCGAATTATGTGATAATTTTATATTTTTCTAGATATTGATATGAATGTATGTTTTATTCTCATTTCATCATGTCGCAACCTTTTAATCCACTGTTTAATATGCTTAAAGTTAATAAACTTTTTGGAGTAATTTATATCGATTGGAAATGTTTTTTTTTTTAATTTGTCCTTACTGCACGAAAACACAATTGGGTTATTTATGTTAATATACCCGACAAGCCTAATGATAAGTCAAGCAATGGGAAAAGGCAGTTTATGATTGGAAGCGTGACAATGAACACATGAAGTGCATTATCTTGACATCTCTGTCTGAGGATTTGAGGCGCGTTCATGGAGACATTGTATCTGCTGTTGAAATCATGGAACACCTTGAAGAGATGTCTTCACATTAAACCCATGACTAATCAATTCACCAAACATGACTCGGTCAAGTTGGAAATGGTGGAGGGAATGCCCGTGAGGGAGCACGTTCTCAAGATAATGGCATACCTTAACAAGTTGGAAGTACTTGGTGCGGATTTTGATTGATTTCATATACCATTCTCTACCGAGAAGCTTTGAGCAGTTTCGTCTGAACTGTCAGATGAATGAACGGACAAATCGTTTGCCCGAGCTCTTGCAAGCTTTAGTTTCGGCGGAGGTGAAAATGGAGCGCCAGTCTAGCGCTATGGTGGCTAATGGTCAGTCTACCTCTTTTAGTCCCAAGGGAGGGAAAAAGAGGAAGAGAACCAAAGGCCGGATCCAAGCAAATCCAATTGTTGCGAAAGGAAAATGCAAAGGCTAGCATCGAAGGGGGAGTGTTTTAGTTGTGGTGAGAGAGGACAATGGAGGTCTGCCTGTTCCAAGCCTAAGAGGCTAGAAAAGTTAGGTAATTAACACACCTTAGTCCTCGAAACTTGTGAAGTGACGTATGCTGTCTATTCGTGGATGGTGGATACGAGAGCTACTGATCACATTTGTTTCATGGGTTTAAGCTAACCCGACGACTTAACGGAAGTGAGATCCCCATCACATCGGGCGATGCTACGAGAGTGGCAGCTGAAGCAGTGGGAGAAGTGCGCCTATCTTGTGAAGATAGAGTTATGGTCTTGTGAGACATTCCTCATGTTCCTAGTTTAGAAAGAACTCAACCTTCAGTTTCTAAACTGT
Source organism: Ballota nigra (assembly GCA_947034835.1). Taxonomy (NCBI): domain Eukaryota; kingdom Viridiplantae; phylum Streptophyta; class Magnoliopsida; order Lamiales; family Lamiaceae; genus Ballota; species Ballota nigra. Next base: position 29,954,184 of record OX344730.1, read on the forward strand.
TTGAATAGATACTCAGTTTCTTTTAATAAGGATGTTATTATTTCTTGAAACGATGAGTTTATCTGTTTCAGAATTTCAATGGATGATCTTTATACCATTTTTTGGGCACACCACTCACAAAATTGAATCTAATAACACATCGATTATTTCGAGTAATAAAAGAAAGTGTTCTTCGGAGATGAACGAAACACTTCTATGGCATCTTAGACTAGGTCATATTAATCTAAAGCGGATAGAGAGATTGGTGAAAAACGGATCCTTGGAATCATTCCAAGTCGAACCGTTTCCAACTTGTGAATCATGTTTAGAGGGTAAAATGACCAAAAGGGCATTTGGAGCCAAGGGGAATAGAACCACGGAAGTGTTAGAACTCGTTCATACCGATATGTGTGGTTCAATGACGATCATAGCAAGAAGGGGTATGAGTAAATTGTCTTTTTCAATAATTACTCGAGATATGGATACATCTACCTTATGATGCATAGGGAAAGAAGTATCAAGTTTCTACGATTTGATCGTAGAGGCGAATACCTTAGCGATGAATTCTTGAACTAGCTATCAGACGAAGGGATTGTATCCCTGTTGACCGCACCGGAAACCCCTCAATAGAACGGTGTGGCGGAACGAATGAGCCAGACTCTTTTAGAAATAGTCAGATCCATGATGAGTTATTCAGATTTACCCAAGTCGTTTTGGGGTAACGCCTTGGAAACGGCGGCTTATATTCTAAACTTGGTGTCATCCAAATCGGTTCCTAAAACCCCAATGAAATTGTGGACCGGGCGCAAGCCCAGTCTAAGACATTTGCGGATTTGGGGTTGTCCGGCATACGTGCTAGACAAGGAAGCCGGTAAGTTCCACGTTCGGAATTAAGGCTGTTTATAGGGTACCCTGCGGGAACGAAAGGGTGTATGTTCTATAGTCTCAAGGATTAAAAGACTGTGATTAGTTCGCACTTTAAATTCTTGGAGGAAGACTATATGAACAAATGAAAGCCCAGAAGTGAGATTACCTTAGACGAGTTAAGAGGGCAAACTCCTATACTAAGTATACAAGATGATATACCACACGTCACACCTTCACAACCGGAACCCCGTCGTAGTGGGAGGATTGCAAGGCAACTCGAGAGATTCATGGGAATTGGAGGATCTTCGGATTTGATTCACGGCGATGAATCAGACCTATGAACGTACGATGAGGCAATCCAAGACAAAGACGCGGAGGCGTGGCAAACCGCAATGGAAACTTAGATGGGTTCGATGGATTATAATCAAGTGTGGGAGTTGGTTGATCCACCTAGTGGGGTAGAGCCCATTGGATGCAAGTGGGTGTACAAGGGGAAAAGAGGACCGGACGGAAGGGTAGAGACCTTCAAAGCAAGGCTTGTGGCCTGTGGCCTGTAGCTATGCTTAAGTCCATCCGTATTCTCTTGTCGATCGCTGCGCACTTAGATTACGAGATTTGGCAAATGGATGTCGAGACAGCTTTCCTTAACGGAAGTCTTGATGGGATCTATATGCAACAGCCCAAAGGTTTCGTTGAAAAAGGCCAAGAGCACCTCGTATGCAAGCTTAAGAGATCCATTTATGAACTTAAGCAAGTGTCGTGTACTTGGAACCAGTGTTTTGATCAAGTTATTGAGTCTTATGGGTTTGTGGTCAAAACAAGTTCGAAAGTTGTGTGTATAAAAGGTGTGACGGAACTGCGGTGGTATTCTTAGTATTATACGTAGACGATATTTTGCTCATTGGAAACAATGTAAAGGTATTGTCAGATGTAAGGGTATGGCTGTCAAATCAGTTTGATATGAAGGACTTAGGGAAAGCCGGTCACATCCTTGGGATCAAGTTCACTCGAGATCACAAGAGGAGGATGTTGGGCTTATCGCAAGTTTCATACAAAGCCACTGTTTTGAAGCATTTCAGCGTGCAAGATTCCAAGAAAGGTTTTGTACCTTTTAGGCACGGAATCCATCTATCTAAAGAAATATGCCCTAAGACACAAGTGGAGATAGATGACATGAAAGACGTTCCGTACGTTTCGGACGTAGGAAGTCTTATGTATGCAATGTTGTGTACGAGACCGGATACCTGCTTTGCCGTGGGCATGATGGCAAGATATGCGTTCTTTAGTTTCTGAAAAGAACTTGGTATGGAATGTTGATTTAACAATCAGACAATCTAATTCCCATGGGATACACGGACTCAAATTTCCAATCAGACATAGATTCCAAAATAACTACCTCGGGTAGTGTGTTTTGCATGGGAGAAGGAGCCATGACATGGAGAAGCGATTTGTAGAAATGCATCGCCGATTCGACCATGAAAGCCGAATAAGTAACTGCTTGTGAAGTAGCGAAAGAAGCGGTTTGGCTCAAGTACTTCTTAGTGGACTTGGACGTTGTTCCGAATTTGGCCATCATAATCACTGTCCATTGTGATAATGTCGGAGAAGTTGCAAATTCAAGGGAACCGAGAGTCCACAAGGCCAGCAAACACATTGAAAGAAAACACCATCTTATACGAGAAATCGTTAAGAGAGAAGATAAAGGAGGTGGAAAAGATAGCGTCGGGTGACAACCTAGCGGATCCATTCACAAAGGGTCTGCCTCAGAGTACATTCGAGAGACATGTGGATGGAATGGGAGTCAAGACGATTGCCAATCTGCTTTAAGTATAAGTGGGAGGAATTATTAGGTTAGTGTAGGTTGACATGAGATGTCACGTAGAGCTACTACACTAAGACATGTATGATGTATACTAAAAGCAGACTTTAAGTATAAGTGGGAGATTGTTGGAGTTATACGTGAAAGTATGTTTTTACTTTGTATAACTCGTGTATCAAACACTCGTTTTATGAGAATAATTCTTTTATCACATTTGCTTTAGTTATGATTGAATGTTGAATTTCTATTGCAAACCGTTCAACATATAGTACATGTTACATTGTAGTTAATGTGGTGATACCCGATCACGGAAGACAACATTAACAGTTTACTTGTAACTAAACGTACAATTTCACGACCTAGGTGGAATTGAACAATCCGCCGTGAAAGGTCAATGTGTAAGGCTCAGATTGGTCTGTCTTGACTAAGAGATTGCACTAGCAAATTTAGTATGTGTTGAAGAGGACCTACAGCGAGGATAAATTCTTCTGTTCTGAAAGGTGAAGAATTAGACCTCAGTGGTTGTTGATTTCTTAATCTCCGTCACTTAAATAGGACCGTGTGTGCTTAATGGTTACTGCTTTGATTCATGTTGGGTGAGAATCATTGCGACTTCGAACTTTGTGTCTTGGGCAGTAATATTAATCATACGACGGTTGCTAAGATTTAATACGGAGAAACGCGTGCGAGTACGGCTCGTGTGATTAGTCCCCTTGGTGGGCTCAGAAGTTTTATTGTACCAAATCTTGCAAGTGAAGAATTAGTTTCTTCGGTACGAATAATAATGTTGAGCTGTCTTTACTCCAAGGTGAAATATATTAATTAATTTAGAGCTATTCAGAAGCTCAATTAATTAATGGACTTGAGAATCTTAAACGCGGGAAATAATAACCGGGAGCCCATATTATCGTAATATGGATTGAGATGGATAGTGCAATATTAATTTATTAGTGGTAATAATTGATATTAATGGGCTGAATTATATTGGGGCTCAATATTGAAATTCAGAAGTCCATTAGGAGGTCCAATCTTAATTCTCCTTAAAGGCCCCTCAAGTAGCCCATTAAGTAGCCCAATAATGATAAGGTGATTAAAATAAAAAGAAAATATATTGCTGATTTTTCCATGTTAAAATTCGAAAATTGCATATTAAGGAGGAAAAAGATTTTGTTGATTTTCTTGGAAAGATATTATGGAATATATGTATTCTAGGAATACAAGAATATCTCATATATTCAAGAAGATCCAAATCTTGGATTTTCATCTTATTATTTTCGAAAATCACCCCATAACAAGGTGAGTGAGATTTTTGTGGAATATTTTATTTTGGAGAAAAGAATATATGAGATATATTCAAGATTTCTTAGAGTCTAAGAAAAGATTTTTTCCAAGCCCAATATTCATCAAATTTTCGGCCACTCTATGTTATAAATAGGGGATGATTATTTCATCCTCAAGTACGTAATTCCATGTGTTGGAAAAATCAAGAAGCATAGATATTTTTCTTTTTCCTTAGTTTATTAAATTACTTGAAAGCATCTCCCACCGGTGATCAAGTGGGGTGAAAAGGGAAATACTTGAGAAGGTTTTTGGGTCGATAGAGCAAGATCGTAATTGTCCCGTTAATCCAAAGGCCAATTCTACAAGAGGTACGTTAATCACATAATTACTTGTTTATTCCGCCATAGTTAATATGTGAAATTAATTCAACATGCATGATGAAAATTCGTTGTTGGAATTATTATTTGAATTAATTAGGATTAATTCATGCTAGTAATAATTGTATTTAAATTCGTATTTAAATTTTATCCCGAATAGATTCCGGGCACCCCTATTTTTCCAACACTTACCTACGTCTACTTTTGAAAAGTACGTTCGTGGTATTGGGATGCAAAGGCTCAAAGTGTTGTTGTCTTCAAGGGGAGCGGTAACCCCGAAATGGATCTAGAAGATTTGATCTTCCAGCATTCCTCTCTAACTTAATATTTGGCTGATACCTAGCACGTGGAATTTTTATGACATGTTATGTCGTAATGTCCAAGAGGGTGTTGTAAATCTAGCAGATTTATTATTCCAAATCTAGGAGATTTAATGTGGACATTACTAATGGACCAATAACCCAATGGGCTTCATATCTTAGACTAGGGTTTTATTCTTATAAATATATCATTGTACTCAGAATTGTAAATACTCATACACAAGAATATTAGTGAAACTCCTGGCTTGGCTCGCCCCCATACGTATTTGTTTTCCCGACGAACTGGGTGATCAAATCTTGCGCCTTTAATTTACGCACTCAATTATAACATTACTAAATGCTAGATTTCGTTCTTACTAAAATAAATTGATCTAAACTTTTATTAAACAGTAAGTATCTTGTACACTTAGAATTATCGTGTAATTTAAAATTATATTAATCATTTGTATTATGTAATACAATATTACTATTAAATTAATACATTTTCATAAAAAATGCAAATATATTTTACAATGAAATTAATTTACAGTATATTTTGCATTAATTAAATTACAAATTCTCGTGTGATGGTATAATACAATTTGTGAACGAATTCAAAGTAACTAATGCACTTGATTTATATTATTCCTGAGTAAGTTTTTTATAAATCAATTTTTCATTACAACTTAAAATATACTCCCTCCGTCTCAAACTCATTTGCTACATTGCTAAAAGGTATGTCTTATACTCGTTTGCTACATCTATTTTTGGCAAAAATGTAATAATATTTTTTAATATTATATTCTCCATACACTAATAATAAAAAACATCTATTTTATCACTTTATCACTTTAAATATTATAAACAACTATTTTCTTAAAACTCGCGCATACAGTAACCGGGAAAATGAGTTTGGGACGGAGGGAGTATTAATTGTTTTTATTATATAATGTTACTTCTATAATTTTTTAATAAAATAATTTGCTCTTTTAAAAATATACACAAAATACAAACAAGTTTTTAGGTAAAAATGGTTAACAGTATATCTTGTCATTATTCACTAAGTTGTACATTTTTTACATAAATATTATTCCATCCGTGCCACATTTACTTTTATGTATGAAAGTTGCACACTTTTTAAGAAAAAAAAATGAGTATATGAGAGTGAGGTTAGATAAAATAACATAATTTTATGTTTTATTGATTTTTATGAGAGATAAAAAAAAAAATTATGTGAAAGTAATTGTAGGGACGTCAAATAAGGTCAACGTAAAAGTAATTGTGGGAGGGGTAGTATATAATTTACAATTTACTTTTGTAAATTTTATGATGTTTAAAAAAAAAAAAAAAACGTTTCATGTACGAGGGTGGTTAATCCCAAAAGTCATTTTCCTTTTAATTGGTTCATATTTTTCAATCCGTCACGGATGGGTATCACTAATTAAATTTTGTCAAAAAATTAATTCTGAAAAACTTGAATTCGATTGATTATTCAAGAATAAATCCAAATACAAACTTTAACGTTTACTAACAGTCATATTTGCAGTCAGGTGACATTTAACTATTATTTAAGACCGTATTTCAAAATTTATTAAATAATTTTAAACAATTAATAAAATTTAACGAGTAAATGAACAACATAAAATACATCAACTTTTATATATATATATATATATATATATATATATATATATATATATATATATATATATATATATATATATATATCATGGCCCTTTCCATGCTATAGCATCTCTGAATAAGAATGTTGCAAGTTTATTAGATAATATTCTGCGATTCCACTCATATTAAAATAGTTTTCCAGATGGAGTATGTTCAAATGATGTTATTATTTCAGTATACTATAAAAAAGCATGTAGAACTTTTCCAGATACATCCATGATCCATGCCAGAAAAGTATAGAAAGGACAGTCTTAAGGGAATGGTTATTTTTAGATATACTGTATTAAACTATACTAGTATTAAGTCCACCCGTGCTTCGCACGGAAGTCGTGTTCATCACTAAAATTTTAGTACAATGCTCTATATTTTATAGGTTTTATGTTCTAACCTTTATATTTGTTAATCATATATAATATAATCTTGGATAATCATAGAAAATATTAGAACATGTCTCTTCTATAATCAATAATTATAACATCAATAGTAAAAAAACAAAAGATAATTACTAATACATTTATAATTATGATAGAACACTCCTGAACATATATTTATTTAAAATGTTTCACCCTTTTTTTTTTTTGTAAAACATAGCAATATACAAAAACACCCAATTATATATATTTATCTATAAACGATTTTATATTTAATTTGGTTTAAAATTAATAATTTCAATATTTATTTTTTATAATAAAAAGTAATAAATGCAGAAATAAAATTAAATAACAAATAACTTAAGACATATATAACAAAAATTAGTATCATAGATCTAAATAAAATTCATTATATATAAATCTTCATAACTCGTTAGAAACTGTTATTAAACCTTAACATCCACATAAAACAATAAATCTTGGATGTGATAACAAAATATTATATCGTCATTGAAATTTAGTAATATAAACAAAAACATACAATAAAGAAAATTAATTAAGAAGATTAATATCATGTACACAACATTGTAACACAATTAATGAAAATCATTCTTGTTCCGATATCAATACCATTATTCTCTATAAATTAATTTTTATCATTTTTATGCAAAATTTAATATTTTTTTACAAATTTATACCAAGCTTTAGTGAGACGAATCATGACGATCCATGGCACCAATAAATTAGAATTCATAATAAATCTATAAATAAATTTTTGGTTTTGACATACTTCAATATAATAAAATTTGGTTCTTCTCAAAAAGAATTTTTACCCGACATATTTCTAATTCTTCACATCTCCATAAAATAATAATTCTTTGATATAATAACGAAAATATTATATCATCATTGAAATTTAACAATACAAATGAACTTAATTAAAAGGATTAATATCTTGTACTCAACCTTGGTACACAATTAATGAAAATCGTTATTGTCCCAACATTAATACTATTATTCTTCTTAAAAAATAATTTTATCATTTTTATGCAATCTATATTTCTAATAAATTTATATCAAACTTTATTGAGACAATCATACGACGATTTGTTTCATCAATAAACTTAATTTCATAATAAATAGAAAGAAATCTTCAGTTTTGACATACTTCATATAATAAAACCTCACACTTTTCCAAAAAAGTTTTCAACCAACACTGGTATGTGCTATTAAAGAAAACATATTCCCTCTGTTTTTTATTACATGTCATTTTAGTCCTTTATGCTAATTTTTTAATACTTGTCATTTTCATTATTTTTTTCTCAAATATCTTAATTTTACCCCTATTAATTATCAACTCAAAAAATTAATCTCCCACAAATTATTCTATTCCTCTATCCCTAATATAGAGATTTATTTATAGTCTGATTAGTTAAGGTCAATATAGGCAAATTAAAAAAAAATATATCTTAATTTGTAGTTTAGTTCTAGAATGATATGTGTTAAAAAATGGAGGGAGTATTAAATTTAAAGTTTTAGTAAGAAATAAAAAATAATTATGCATCCAAAAAATTATAAATCTTATCAAACAACGTTTTGATTTAACATTATTGTATTTCACGAAAAACTCATTGATTTCACCAACATTAGTTGGTTCTAATATTTTGTCAACATAATCATCAAAATGATAAATTAGAATTTAAATTGAAATTTTTGGAAGAAAACTTAAATTGCTTATACATGGTCCAAACAAAGTATAGAGTGAAATTGGTTCATATATAAATCATTGAAGGATATTAGTTGTTTCCACTAAATAGTATTAATTATTTTCACTAAAGAGTATTACTTATTTACATTGAAGAGTGTTAGTTTTTCAGTTAAAACAAACTAATAATCTTCAAGGAAAACAACTAATACCCTTCAGTAAAAACAATTAATACTCTTTAGTGAAAACAACTAATACTCTTTATTGATTCACATATGAATCAATTTCACTCTATACATACTCCATGGTCCAGTAATAATTTTTCATCAATGTTCAAATAAAAATATAATATAATACCAAGAAAAAATAACTATTAGATAAATAAGTTCGGGAGTCGGGAGTAATGAATTTAAAAAAAAAACTCATTGACTTTATTAAACACGGTTGGGATATCCTTTTCTAATAATATAAATTTAAATTACATGAAAAATCATGTATGTAGTTTTTAGTGGGATACATAAATAGGAATGATTTTCCAATTTAAATGGAAAAGGATAAATAAGACATGTGATATAAAATTTAATACAACATAATTAAATCTAGGAAATTTAATCACTTTGTTACATAATAATTTGCACATTTTTCTTATTGGAACATATTCAAAAAAAAATTAAACACTCCAAAAGTAAAAGACCCTCCATAAGTTGTGTGCAGAGTATTTGTATTTGTTGGTGGACTCTATATTACTCTCGTATTATTAAGATTAGGGATGACAATGGGGAGGGTCTAGGACGGATTTGGCCAATCCTAGGACCGGACCCGCCCCGCAAGAATTTTAGCGGACCCGGACCTGCCGGGTCCAATCCGCCCCGCCCTGCTTAATTTTTTTTTTAATTTCAAAATATAAAATATATAATTTTTGCATTTAGAAAATTAAATTTAAACGCGTATTTACTTTAAATAATATTTAATATTCATATAATACTTTAAAATAATGTATATAATCAATGTATTAATAAATTTATATACATTAATTTGAATATATAAGTCCATATATATGCATATAAATACATAAGATAATATTAATATATTATATGAGGAGGGTTTGTGGGACGGGTCCTATCAAAATCACGACCCAGCTTGGACCCGCTTGACCGGATCCAAACCCACCCCGAACGGAGCGGGTTCATTGCGGGTCCGGGTTTGAACCCGCCCCATTGTCATCCCTAATTAAGATAGAAAGTATGATAGTATAAAATATACATTAATCAATCATAATTAATGCTAATTAATTTAATTAAAAGAGAGTACTGACCAAAACATATATTCGAAAATATTCGTGTCCGTACCGAAGTTCGGTCATTTTAAAGTTCGAATATCCTTGTCCGTACAAAAAATTTAGTACGGTACGAACATTTTATTTTTTCATACTGATCATAATAAATTTTGGTTCACAAATGGACCGAATCGAGTACGAAACGGGACAAAGAAACTGATTTTTTACTCTTTTTTTTTTATTACTTGCTCCTTTTTCTTATCAATTTTTTTTAAAAAAATTATATGCACTATCACACGAATACTACATATTTTCAATCACAATTAAACATATACTATTTCGAACTCAAATATAACACATTATATGATAATGGATGGTTAAGAAAGTTACGCAAATCATTACCAATAGAGTACCTTAAAAATACGGTGTATAATATATATATTTAAATAATCCTTCTGAAATATCTTGTTAATAGAAAGTGTAATATTAAAATCATGTTGATTGTGACTCCTAAGTCCTAACACAAGGTACACTGTGCACCATATCCAAAGTTTTATTAAGAAATGAATATACTTTTAGAATGAAATTAAAAGATGAAACAAATTAAATCTAAATTATTTTGATATGCACCTAAATATAAGTTAACGATTAACTTAATAATATAAATAAAATAGTGTTTGTATTCTTAAAAAAAGGGATAATTTATGTTATTGTATAGTTGTACTTGAATTCAATAACATTATTATACAATTTGATAAATACAATTTTTTAAAAATATATATTTAATTCGGTTTTTGGTATGGTTAGTTTGGTAATATTCAAATTTGTACATTAAAAAACATTCGATTTGATTTCGGTACGGTTAAAGTAAAAAAATATCAACAAATTTTTTTCGATTAGATTCATTTTTTGTACGGATTCAGTAATCTCCAAACTCCCTGAACAACTCTAGAGAGTATCACATCAAAATTTAATGAGTATGTATAGAGTGAAATTGGTTTATATATGAATCACTGAAGGATATTAGTTGTTTTCACTAAAGGGTATTAGTTGTTTTTACTGAAGAGTATTACTGGTTTACACTGAAGAGTCTTAGTTCATTTTCACTGAACAACTAAGACTCTTCAGTGCAAAGCAGTAATACTCTTCAGTAAATACAACTAATACTCTTCAATGAAAACAACTAATACCCTTCAGTGATTCATGTATAAACCAGTTTCACTCTATACTTTGTCAAATTTAATCATATATGTGGGATATTCATGTAGTTGCATAAATTATGCTCTATAACAACATAATTTATGTCATATTATATATGGGAATATGATTTCCTTTATTTATTATTTACAGAACAAAATCCCACAATTTAAGGATTATATGAAACGATTATTAGTCCCATAATCATTAATTTTAGGAGCTTATAATTATATACATGAGTTTTACATAATTTGGCCTCAATAAAACAAATCAGCTTGATTAGAGTATAACACCGCAAATTTTCAGCCTTGATATTTTTTTTTCCAAAGATGAGTTATCAATAGTAAATCATGTAAATGAAAAATATTAATTAAAATTGTCAATATTGATTACAATTTTTTATATGAAATTATAGAGAATGAATATTATTACAATTTGATACATACATATATATATGTTATTTCTTTGATGGAATTTGGACCAAGTAATTGTTTAATTTAGATTTCTTACATAATTTCAACTAATATTTAAAGACATACTTTTATATGCACCAGGTGCATGATGCACTCATTCAACGGTTACACTTGTTTACACTGAAAAGTGTAAGTTGATTACATTGAAAAATATGATTGCATTACACTGAAAAGTGTGGTTAGATTACACTGAAAAGTTTACACTGAAAATCGATTCTCAGTGTAAACTTTTCAGTGTAATCTAACCACACTTTTCAGTGTAAATATTTTCAACTGTTGAGTGAATGCATCATGCACCAAGTGCACAAAAGAGTTACTCATATTTAAAAGACAATATTTAATAGTAATATTGCCAATTTCTAAGCAAATTAATCATTGTATTTTATATTTGATATAAAAAAAATCATTGTATTTTATATAGAAATATACATTACTAATTTTAGACAAAGTATAGAGTGAAATTGGTTTATACATGAATCAATGAAGGGTGTTAATTGTTTTTCATTGAATAGTATTAGTTGTATTTACTGAAGAGTATTACTGATTTACACTAAAGAGTCTTAGTCGTTCAGTGAAAATGAACTAAGACTCTTCAGTGTAAACCAGTAATACTCTTAAGTAAAAACAACTAATACTCTTCAGTGAAAACAACTAATACTCTTCAGTGAAAACAACTAATACCCTTCAATGATTCATATATAAATCAATTTCACTCTATACATACAAATAATTTTAATACACCATTCATGAATGACATTAATACATTCAATTCAATTGACTTAAAGTCGTAATAAGTATCATTCACAAATGTTAGTAGATAGAGTTTTGATTTATTATTTATAATAGAAATATGATATGTAATCTAATTATATACGTTGATTATAATATATTATTTAATTAATTTATTAGTTTAAACTTTAAATCTTATTTCATTTGTTTAAATTACACTTGATTAGTGAATTGTGTCTTATTTTAAATAAATTAGAAATTGAATCATCTATTAAATGGTTGTGTCTCTATATCTTAATATATGAAATGATTGATTTTGGTCGTTCACTCTAAATATATTATATATATATATATATATATATATATATATATATATATATATATATATATATATATATATATTTTGTTAATCTATTCTTTAAAATTATAATCATAAATTTAATTAAAACAATAATCAATTAAATGCCACAAATTTTAGTTAAAATAATACTCCCTCCGTCCCAGTTTTGTTTTCCCGTATGACTGTGCGCGGAGTTTAATGCGAGAGTTAAATTTTAATATTTAAATGAATAAAGTAGTATTGAGAATGATGAATGGTGTATTGGGAATGGTGAATTGTGAATAAAGTAGCATTTAAATGAATAAATTAGTATTGAGAATAGTAAATGGTGAATAAAATATTATTTAAATGAATAAAATAGTTTCCATTTTAGGGATGAAAAAACAAAATTGGAACGGACCTTTTTGGCAAATGGGAAAACAAAACTGAAACGGATGGAGTAACTAATAAGAGGATAAACATAATTCTAATGGAATTAAAATTTTGAAACATTTAATTTAAAACTAATAACATAATATTTATAAACTCACGTAATACGCGGTAAAATAATCTAAAAGAAAACAAACACCCCCAATTTTTTTTTTAAGGATTGAAAAAAATAATTAACATTGAAATTCTATAATATAAACATCGCAATTCTCTAACATCAACAAATTATGACTCAACTCAAATCCAAAGATCAATACCACGCCATAAGCGGAAATTCCACAATCCACAATATATATTAATTAAAAATAATAGATTTTTTTTTCCCTGATGATTCATGCACAAAAGAATAAATAATAAATTCGATTATTACCTACTAAAAATCCATTGAACTAAGATGCTCTCTATACTATAAATTAGATAAGTACCGAAATTCTTTAAAACCAACAAATTATAATTCATTCAAATCAAATCCAAAGATTAACACCACACCACACTCGGCAATCCCATAATTTACAATATTTTTTAAAAATGATTTAATTTTTATCTTTTCGGATGACTTATATACAAAAGAATAAATACTAAATTAGATTATACTCCCTCCGTCCACGAGTAAGTTTCCCACTTCTTTTTGTTGAATGGTTTAAGAAAGTGTATTTGTTTATTAATATATGGTGGGCCACATGTTGACTTTTGGGATAAAGTAATGAATAGTGTTGAAAAATAAAGTGAATGAGTGACATTTTTGTAATATTGTGTGAGTTTGAAGGTTAAAGTTTATATATAAAAGAGTGTTGTTATTTCCATTTATGGAATGGGAAACTTACTCGTGGACGGCCCGAAAAGGAAAGTGGGAAGTTTACTCATGGACGGAGGGAGTATTAGATTATATCAACACCACATTCGACAATCCCATAATTCAAAAATATCATTTTTAAAATAATTAATTTTTTTTCCAGAGGATAGATATACAAAAGAATAAATAGCAAATTAGATGATATAATACTAAAAATGATTTAGTACCAGTACCTTAAGTGATTTAATAAAATTGGAATATTTTGATAAAAATGGAACCATAAACCCTAAAATAAGACGTATGGTCAAGATAAAAAAGGCTGAAGTTAACTCCCGCGTAAATTTAAATTCTGCCAAGCAAATAATCGTCAAAAATTAGCAAACACCATTTATGCAAATTTACTAAAAGAAAGAGTTTTTTTTTTTATTTTACTGGAGGGGGCTAAATAAAATGATTTAATAAATATATAAGAAAATTACCGCTGTTCGGTAAACAATTTCTATAAACCACACATCAAACAAAATAATTAGTTAACAGTATTTTTTTTAGAACTACAGCTATATAAATAAAGAGATCATATAATTAGAGATTATGCAAAAGTATTTGAATATTCAATTAGAATAATTTTCATATGATCGAAGCCAATTGAAATTCAAATCTATATAAAATACACAACAAAAGATATGAAGTTAATCCAATAGCACAATTATAGGAGACCCAAATAACTAATCAATACAAAAAATTTAAAGCACAAAAAAACAATTTAAAACATTCTTTAAATAACTAAGTTAATTTTAAAAAAATATCACAACTGCCCTCACTTGTTCAATACGGTAATCCATTATCTACAGTCAATAAGCACAATTATGGGCAATTAATCAAGACGGTTTTAAAGAAGTAACCGTCCATATACACGGGAATAAAAAAAATTGCCTACAGTATCCACAAATACACTACAAACTAAACTAATCCAGTATATATTAGCAGTAAACACAATCATTGGAAATTGTTCAAAACGATTTTAAAGGAAAAATCGTCCATTAACTTAGGTGTGGATAAAATGGTCCCTAAAGTATCCCACAGATAACAGCACAAAATTGGAGGAAAAATAAACAAAAGCACCCAAAAATCTTTTCCATATATTGCGGAAGAATTTGGTTTACACATCTCTTCGAGAAACTCCATAAAATGCGACAACAGCAAAACCGTGCCAAGAACATCATGTAATCTCGAGAATCACCTGGACGACACCATCAACCTGCCAGTCACAGCAATAAAAAAATAAAATCAGTACGAAAGAAGATCAAAAGGTAATACAAAAAACGATAGTGTACAACAAAAAAAGAACCGCACACTGAGAAATTATGCAGGATGAACTGCTTATAAAGAAATGCAAAAGGTAACAGTGCCTAAATTTCAGCAAAATTAAACCAGATTACAGCTCCCAAATGAATGTAAAGCTAACGGCTGAGATCAAAGAAGAAAAACAATCGAACGTACGAAAACAACTCCCGCCGAAAACCAAATATAGGAATGTTGTGTATTATACTCATCACTCGTGTTTTGCAGAGAAATTTAATATAACATTTTCTAATTTAATGTAATTGTATCATGTAAACATTATATTTTATTACAAAATATGCATAAATAAAAATATAATTTTTATTTATTTATTTTCAACATAGATTATTTTTATTCAAATGACTTCATATGAACTTGTACGGTTTATAGTCAGTACAATATAGTACTCTCTTTGTCCCTTTTTTAGTTGGAAAAATTACAACATGGTTCTAAAAAGTGACTCTAATTACATATAGGTTCAAAATAATTTGCACAGACACATTTTTTCTCTTTTGTGCAAATATTTTTATGCGTCTGTGCAAATGCTTTGAACCTATTTGTAAATAGGTTCACTTTTTTGAACCAATACGTAAATGCCCCTTTTTAGTTTAACATTTTGTCAAAATAAACATTCTTTATAAGATTAACATACTGGAAATATTTCTTCAAAAAAAAAAAAACTATATACACCACACTCTCTCTACATTTTTATAACATTTCTCTAAAAAAAAATTCAATTAATAATTTTACAATAAAATATTATATTATTTAAAACATTTTTTATCATGATATTATATTATTTAAAACATTTGACATCCCTTAAATGTTATACTTAAATGGGACAAAGAAAGAAAAATGTAATGACCATAACTTTATAAAATATAAAACTTAAACACCATTAACATGTTAATAATATTTTAATTAAAGAAATAAGATAAAAACATGGTATTGAGAGAATTGTGTGGGAATATAAAATATTAAATTGTAATTAAATTATTAGTTGAGGTAGATAATTAAAAAAAATAGTTGTATAATAAATAATATGTAGATGTAATAATTAATGTTGAAGAATTAATTTGAAATTTGACATAAACATGATAATTAATGAAATAATAATGCGAAAACCATGTTTATATGAAATACAAAATAAATGTATTTAGAAAATGATGATAATAATAGTAAGAGTACTTGGGACTCTCTACTTTTAGTGTTGAAAATTTTATTTTCAATATATAATTTAGTTCAAATATATTGTACTTAATTAAATGTAATGTGTAATTGGAATAAATACTTCATATTAATCAAATGGAAAAACACTTTAAAATAAATTGAGGTAACATATTGTAATTTGTACCTAATAATTTTCCCAGTAAATGTTTTTATTTCAAGGCATTATAAATTCAATATAGTTATATGACATTTTAAAAATGAATAAAGATGAGAATTTATTAGTTAAGAAATAATATTATGTTACAACTTAACTTTACAAATGTTGGACAACTAACTTTACCACGTATACAACATCTATCTATATTAATGTGGATAATTTTTAAATGACTAATTAGATAGTAATGTGTTTGTCATGTACCTCATGATGAGTGTATGTGAGTCCAATCACGTTTGTTTTCGTCTTGAGGTGGATGGGGGAAATCCGGATGGGGAAAAAAAGTGGATGGGCGAAATCCTGCGAATAGTAATCATTTGTTTGTTTTGGGTTGGATGTAGTAGGGGTGGATGGGGTTTTATGTCAAATCAATAATGATGATGTATTATTATATTATTATTTATTAAAGAGGTAATGATTGAATGATTGTGTTGAATTGTAATCTTATATAATTATTTAATTATATTATATTATTTGAATTGAATTAAAACACAAAATAATTGAATTAATAAAATGATATTAATGTGGTTAAAATTTTATTAACGTTGTTAAAATTATAAGAAATTAATTATCCGACACGAAAATGTCAATTAATACCAATTTAATTTGATTGTATTGAAATCATACATTTTTTGTTTTTTTAAACATAATAAACAAATTGAATTCTTAAAACAATTCAACAACACCATACATATATTTAATATACTAAAGGCATGCATCATCATATTGCATGTGGTGAAATTTGAACATTCTCATCGTTAATTCATGATATTATTTTTATTCATTTTCAAATTTTGTGTCTAATAATGAATTATAAAATGAAATAAATAACTAATATTTTAATGGATATATATTCAATACAATTTTTTATAAGAAGCCGTTATTCTATTTTAAAAATGTAATTTTTCTCCTATTGTTAATCTTCATTCACTATAAGAATATAAAAAATTATCTACGAATTATTCGATTATGTTTTTCGATAAAAATAATTTTGTTCTTACATAGTGGAGATTGTCTGCGACGTGCCTACAAATGAATTTTATATTAATTTAAAGTAAATTTTAATATTTATAGTCATGTTTTATCGTTTTCTAAGTCAAGAAAAAATGTTCCCAATTTATTTATATGGTAGACATAATTAATGAATGAAGATAGCAATTAATTTCACGCATATTTACTATTAATATGTTTTCATTTAATTTTTTGTAAATAATTAAAATAAATAATATACTAATTTAATTGATGGTGTATTATAAAGTAAAAGATAGAGATTAATAAAATATATATTTTATGTGAAAAAATAGAGTTGATGTGATAGAAATTGGGTTATGTGAAAATAGGGATTAGATGTATAATAGGGGTGGATGTGTATTTGGATGGGGGATGGGATGTGCAAATCCGAAAATTGGCCGGGACGGGGGGAAGCCCATCCCCCATCCGGACTTCGTAAGCTGAAAACAAACACACCCTTATATTTTAGGATGGAGTATGATTCAAATACTAAAGTGGAGACCGTCTCACATAAGAGTGTCACCAACAATTAATTAAAATATGAAGAAAAAAAAATTAATCAAGGGAAATCATATATATAATAAAAAAAATATTATTTAGATTCATGTAACTATTAAATAATTTAGAAATAATTTATTAAATAATCAACTTTTTTAATTCAAATTTTTAATTTGATAGAAATCATCATCTCATGTGTAAATACTCAAGAAATTGAGGCATAAGATAATTGTTGTTGCATTAGTCTAAAGTAAAAGAGTGGATATTCCAAAACTCTTAAGTAAATGGATATCCCTTATTCCGATTAAGAAAAAAGAATTATATGAAAAGGAGTTGGCACGAATTCTCACTTTAAAGTATCATTGTTTAAGTATACGAAATCTAAATGTTTAGAATATGAAGTAATATAAATTAGTATACAAAGTGTCACTATTCAGTGATTTTTAGAAGAACAACACATATAAGGTTGACAATGGGGTGGTTCAAACCCAACTCGGGTCTGCATTGAACACGCCTCACTTGGGCGGGTCTGGACCCGGTCAAGCTGGTTCGAGGCAGGTCGTAGTTTTTGTAGGACCTGCCCCCTGAACCCGTCTCATAATATATTAATATTATTTTATTTATTTATATGCATTTATATGAACTTATATTCAAATTAATATATGCAAATTTATTAATATATTGATTATATATGTTATTTTTAAGTATTAGATGAATATTATTTTATTTGAAGCGAATATATGTTTATGTTTGATTTTTTAAATTAAAAATTATATATTTTACATTTAAAAATAATATATAATTTAATGGGGCGGAGCAAGTTGGACCCAGTGGTCTTGGTGCAGGTCTGAGGTCTGTTAAAATCTGGCGGGGCGGGTCCTGGGATTGACGAAACTCGTCTCAGACTCACCACGTTATCATCCCTAACTCATAAAATCAAATATACTTTAAAGAGTGATATTGTCTATACTCCATCCATCCTCCAAAACTGTGCCCCGCGTTTCTTATTTGTTTGTCTATAAAAGTTGAGTCTTCTCCTTATTTATCAATAATCACTTTAACTTTACACTCACAAACAATAATTTTATTCATATTTTATCCTTAATCTATCTATTTTTTCTTAAGGTTTGTGTCCAGGAAAAGAGATACAATTTTGGTGGACGGAAGGTGTATTAAACAATAACACAGTGTATACTAAATGATGATACTTATAAAAGACAACTCCGTTAAACCCGAATTTACATGAGAAGTGCCCTACATAAAATGGTGAAAATAAGTGTCTTTGAGATAAAAAAAAACCATAAAAATATGGAAGTTACAATTCTGTCATAGTTTCAACTGCCTAAAAATTGAATGTATCATAAATTATGGTGGCATTCACAAACCTATGCATTATTATCATATACTCTGATTGCTTAAAAATATATATAATTCTTTGCATTGTTAATCTCATTTTCATACGATTTTTTAGTCTTAGTGGCTTTTTCAAGCAAATTCTATGCATTGTTATTTGAAGCTATTTCAGATTCAATTTTAATCATGCAAATGGTTACGAATTGTCTTGATTAAATCTCATTGATGTCTTGATAATTGTGTATCCTTGTTCTAGTCAAGACATGTTATATAGGCTACACAAATAAAACGAACAACATTGTAAATTGCATGACTTAAATGATCAGTGCTTATCTATATTTATAAAACACATTCTCCTAGGATATACTTTTTTTCTTTAAAGAAAATAAGAATTGGTTTTGCTTTGTCACTCCAATAATTTTTTTTGATAATATAGCTATCGTCCTTTTGAAAAAATTTAGTCCAATTTCTTTCAACTTTTTCTCCTATGATTTAATGGGAAAAAAATTCTTTAAAGATGAAAGAGGAAGACTTGACGAATTATATGAAATGTATTAATTATACATGTTAATTTAGGAATTCTATATTAGCATTAAATAGATTATTAATTATGCGTAAAATATAAAAAAAAAACATACATACATCAATTATAAGCATTAATTTAGATATTTTAAATTAATGCTAAAAAGATATAAATTGTCTATAAAATAGAAAAAAATTTAAGAGATTGCCTAAAATCACGTAGGATTAGCAAAAATTATTTAGTAGAACATATTTATATTACTTTGAGTAGAACATATTTATAGGATCAAAACATAAATTTTTAAGTTAAGGTATTATTGGGATAATTATTTATATTACTTTGATTTTAAACTTTAATTGCAATAAATATCAACAAATATAATAGATGTTGTGTAATATTTTGAGATTTAATTTAAATAAATTATTTATATTAAGTAAATACATAAATGTAAATATATGAATTAAATAAATATCTCTAGCATGAAAAATTATAATTCCTCATCCACATAATTAATTGTGCTGTAAATAAGAAGCCATCCAAAATTTATGGCTCCATGAATCACTCCAAAATTTATAAGTAAAATTTTCAAATTTGAAATAAATAAAATAACATATTAACACAATATTTCCAAGGAAAAAGTAACTGATTCTTTGAGGCAGAGAGTACATAATGGAAGCTAATTTTTTTTTTTTTTTGATATCATAACGGAAGCTAGAAAACACATACTAATTCTTAAATGCCGAATACCTCTAACATATGTAAAAATTAAGGTTGATACAAAAATAAATAAATAAGAGAACATGATTAAAAAAAATCAAAATTGAATCCACGGTTTGTGCCTATATATAACTTTGGCAATCACAGATCCTCGATATTTCTTCTTCAGATAATACTTTATTAATTTTTCAATTCCTATGAGATTGTTAGTAATATTTCTAATAAACGTTGTCGTTTTTTTTATGAAGTTATTTCTCACTAATAATTTAAGAAAAAAAATTCTCTTTCTTGACTCACTTCTCGAAAAATGGTATACGCATGAGAAGGAGTCTTTTTTTCTTATAGGAAAAAACACATTCTGAAATGAGACATCCCGAGAAGTTAACATAAGAACATATGCTATCAGATACCAGAAAATTATTTCTCTTGGTCAAATAATCAAATATATAAGTGAATACAAACGAATGAATCAAGCCTCTAATAAAACATTCTCCTATAAATATATTGAAAAATCATTACATCTTCTAGGAAATATCTTGAAATATTTTAAAATATTTCATGAATATCTTCACATGTGTCTTCAAATCTTTAGCACATGTCTTCAAATCTCTAAGAAACATATTGAAATTTTTTCAAACCAATACATAAATCTTCAACACATAACACGAAAACCGCAAAGTAAATGAAAAATGCAGATTTTATGAAAAATATATAATTGTGCCAAATAACATCTACAAAAAAATTACAATAGAACAGTGACTGAATCCGAAAAATATGGATATCACATAAGAAAGACACTGCTGAATTCCAAATGTTAGTAATGATATTGGTGAGATTGTGTGAAATATATTCATTTTGGGAGTATGCAAACTTTTATTTTATTAATTGCACAATAAAATTGATTTACACAAAACTTTATGTTTATAATATATAAATTTTAGCTTGGAAATATAGATATTTATCATGGATGACTTCATAATTCAAAGTTCCATCAAGCATTATCAATTTCTCCTAAAATATGTGGAATCAGTAAGTTAGCTAATTAATTCTCAGTTACTGCATTTTTATTAAGTTGAACTAATACATAAGACCACGGGAACTCATAAATAAATTAAAAAAAGGGAATCATATCATTTGAATGTAGAAGGTTCTCATCCAAATCCCAAATGGAAGTACCAACAATGTTACAATTTTTTTTTTAACCTTTTTAACTTCTCACTATTAGTTTTAACTGAGGTTTGTACTGCAACAATCATTATATTCTAAAAATCAACGTCATTGGACAACAACAATAAAATAAACAATAGAAAATGGTTAAAATACGACACATAAACCTTGAAAATTAGTATTTCATACAATTTCCAACCCAAAAAATGAAGTAAATGGTCATGAGAAACATTACATTTCCCCCCTTCCTTTTTTGCATCATATGAATCATAAGGTGTCACTTAAGCTGAACTTTCAATAATCTCAATAACTATATCTCTTAGATAGAAAATAATATACTAACATTGTGATAAAAATAATTATAACAAAAGATCATTATATTAATTTTGGAGAGGGAACGAAACATTAGCGAACAAATAGAGAATACACTAAATTGAATTAAAGAAAGAAAAAAAAATCATAAAATTTATTGAATTAATGGAAAATTTTATTTCGATATTTGAATCATTTTATCCTTTTAACACATGATTGAGTTGGACTTCCATTGTTGCATAAGTAATCAATGAGATTCTTGTATTTATAAAACACTCTCATATAATTTTTAGTCTAAATATTATAAGGTACGTAAATAACTCAATGCTATCATTTGATATTATTTACACATTAATGTTTCCTAATTATTCCTTTTAAAAAAAGAGTTTAATCATAATAAAGTTATGCACATAAGTCAAGGCAAATACATGTCACAAATATAGAAAATTTAGACACTCAATATTCCCCCTAGCGTATTTTTTTTTCTAGAGAATTGTCAAATTTTTAGTCCAAAATAATTGTTATTTGCACTAATTTAAAATAATTAAACACATCAAGATGAAGAGAATATATATGAGCTACAGTCAAGAATAAGAAAATCCCCAATAATATTGAAGATTAATACCAAACCTTCAATAGTTAAATCATACATGTTATTAGGAATTAATTATTTTATATTAAAAAATATCAATAAGAGAGTTTTCTGATTATGTTAAATTAATAAAAGATATTGCAATATTCTTTAAAAATATATCTTTCACAAACATTGGTCAAGTTAGAAATTTTAGAAACAGAATATCCACAAATCACTAACATACATGTTGCATGTGATGATGTAAAAAATATGAAAATATTTTTGACATGAAATAAAAATAATTTCCGATTTTTATTATTAGAAACAAAATTTAATTGTCTGAAGTTTTAATAGTAACACTTGATTAACATCTAGCTTTTACATGAATAAATTGAATCTATTGAAAAATTAATAAAACACATTTCAACTTAATTAAGTATGAGGCTAGAAATCACAATTTGATTTTGAAAAAGATTTTAACACCCTAAAAAAAACTATATAATATACCGAATGGATAAAATATTAATACATTGAATTGTAAGATCTAATATTTTATTTATTATTGTAAATATAGATTAAACCGAAGTAGATATTATGTAGTATGAATCAAACAATGATTGTTACATCACCCTTTTATACATGAATATATTGACCAATAACATGCCATATGAATTGAGTTATGCAATTATTAAGGGTATAAAATGTGAAAATTGAGTAATGAATTAATATGTAAAATGAATAAATTATGTCACTATAAAAGCTTTCATGTTTTAGAACGTAATTAAATCATCAATCCTTTTAGGAATTACTTAATTATATATTATAAAAAATGCAGTAAGTCAAATAAAACTTGTTATAGTTTTGTCTCTTGTCACAGTAAATTTATACATTGAACTACAAAATCTAATCTTTTATTAAATACATAATAATATATTTACCAATTAATATAAAGTATATACAATGAATAGTAACCATCAAATGGGCAAATATCCCTGAGAAAAAGATAAAACAAAGCAAAATCCGATGACTAAACATTTTATAGAGGAAGATTAATAATTAACAATTTATATTGAACATCTCACACATCTCTAACTCAATGGAATTTTTCTCTAATCTATTTTCTTTACAATCAACTGAATTTAAATCTATGAAATTTAGTAATGGCATTGTGATTGGTTACATAAGATCAATATTGGAGCAAACCACCAGAGATTAGTTTACAACAACCAATTCTTAATTCTTCCTTGTATATTTCTATTATTCAACCTTTAGCACAATTTTGTATAATTCTTCCTCATGTGCGCATGACCAGAGAAATATCACTAAAGAAGTTGAATATCAAAACACTTATTTCCGATGCCGAAAATGCAAATCACTAACATAATTGTTTGAAGAAACCAAGAGAATCACCCACTCATCTGGAAAGAAATAGAAGAAACGATGATACTAAGTTGTGAGTTGAGAGATGAGGGAAGCATAATTATATATAGGGCTAGAAAATTAATGTATCCTTTAATTTAGCCCTTTTCTTTGTGAAATTAATGCGAGAAGAATATGATGGTCAAATATACCATAAGTTTAATAAAGTAAATTAAACGGTCAAGATTCATCAAGCATTTTGGATCGATGGCTAGAAAAAAATGGCGGGAAAACCAAATAGGAAATGTAGGGTGCTTTATATATTATAGATTGATTTGCTCACAACTCAAAAATCAAATGAACTTAAAAATAGGACCAATGTTAAATTTGTCCCCAATAAATTTCACCTCCATAATGTTTACAAATTTATACAAAATATCATTATTATTATGCCCATACATATTCACAATCTAAAAATAAATAAAAAATTAAGAGCATTCACAATAAAAGTGAAGAATCTCATATACAATGTTACCTTACAAATTGATAGAGAGAATGATTGGAGAGAGGATGATGTGGCATGGGAAGGAAAAACGAGTGGTCCCCCAAATTTTAATACTTCCTTCGTTCCATAGAATCCCTCACATTTTTTTTCGTCCGTCCCACAATATCTTTCACACCTCCAAAATAGAAATAATTCTCTCACAAAAGTCAATAAAGTATTAAAATATTATTCCCTTCCATCAATATTAGTATACCTGTTTTTTAGGTTGTTATTTTTAGTCATAAGTTGGAGGGTTTTAAAAGGTATTGTGAGGTCTATTTATTGTTTATGGAAAATATAATTAACATATTTTTCATAAACAATCATTTAATTCATAAATTGACCTCACAATACCTCATAATACCGTCCAACTTATGACAAAAAAATAACAAACCAAAAAACAGGGCTACTAGCCTACTACTATTGGACTGAGGGAGTATTATTTTATTCAACACACTCACATACTCCTTTTTTTCTCCTTAAAATTTGTGCATTTCAAAATGTGAAGAGTTTTTTGGACAGAGGGATACATATCTTTTTCTTCTGTTTTATTCCATAAGAATAGTTAATAAATACTTCCTCTGTATCAAAATAAGTTTCATTCTAGAGATTTTATAACAAATTAAGAATCATAAAATTTTAATATATATACCCTCATATATATCTATAAAAATTTATAATATTCAAATAATCTCTAAAAACATCTATTATATTTTAATATTCTTAAAAAATCTCTGATAACTTAAATTTAAATTCTGGGTAAATTAGAAAAAATGTGAAAAATAGCTAGAACGACACTTACTTTGAAACAAAAATTAACCTTTAAAACGGCAATTATTTTGAAACGGTTGGAGTAAAATATAATATATGATTTGTTAATTGTCACATGCATAGTTTTTTTTAGATGCGCATTGAGAGGGATATGGATTTTTTGAGGTAAACATATAAAACTTTTGAGATGACACAAATGTAATACAATTGTGTCAAATTGCTCACTCAAAATTGCTTACCTATATTGGAGATGTTCTAAGCATGTTTAATTTTAATCTCGCTGATCCAACTTGGGAATTAAACTAAAAAAATCTATATTTGTTTGAAGATTACAAAAGTAGGATTTCAAAATTCTATCATATTTCTAATATCTAGTCTCATTGCATTCCTGTCATTTCATTTGGTCCATTTACATTCTTCCTTCTTTCCCCCCTCTACTTATTCACAACTTCCAACACAACACATCAATTATTATACAACAAGTGTGTATCCCCGCGAATTTCGCGGATTGAAAAAAAAACTATTATTATTATTTCAAATTATAGACATTAACTTTTTTTAAATATCTTGTAATTTTGATATAATATTAAAACTGTACTTATAATTCAATGAACAATAAAAAAAAAATTAAACATGAATAAATAGAACATTTAAAAAATATTAACTAATTCACATTCAAACTCACATTAAATATTACTTAAAATTACAGTTGTTGTATACTTGTATGCCCAGTTTTTCCCCATGGTATGAAGATACAATAACAATCGAACACAAAAGTTTAAATCTGCAGATAGAATCACACATTTCAAATCTAAAGGTAACATTTGACAAAAATGATGTCATAGTTAAATTAAATATTGTGTAGATGTTTGTGTGGGAACAATTGATTAATGTGTTGGTATTTATAACACAATTCAACAAATAAAAATGGCGTTTAGGTATTAATCTTAGTCTTTTTTAAATTCAATTTACATATAGATATTTTGAAAATAAAAAAAGTTAAAAAAAAAAATCAATTGTTAAAAAAAAAAATCGAAATCCTACTCTACAAAATAATATCTATATTTTACCGTTTCAAATTCTATTTTGCAGGTAGAATTTTATCCAAAATAAAAAATTGTGTTACAATCTATTATTGAAGGTATATTCATTTGGTGGCAGTATTATTTGAGAATTATATGCTATCTCGGTGACAATATCTTTTCAGAAAAATTTCAATTCCCTTCTGCAACTTTTACATCTACCTATATTTTGCAAAAATAAATTCTAAAAATATCTAAAAAAAAATCGTTCGAAAAAAGTATTTTAATATTTGTATGTTAAAACAATATAAAAGAAAAATTGAAATCCTAGACTATAAAAGAGTATATGTACTTTACAGTTTAATAGTCTATTTTGGCGTCACAATTATATCCAAAAATAAATTTTTGTATTATAATCTATTATTGAAGGCAAGATATTATATTTGGTGTCAAGATTTTTTTAGTATCATACACTATTTCGGTAACAATATCTGTTATGAAATATTTCAATTCCCTCCTACAAATTTCACATCTATCAATATTTTGTAAAAATAACTTCCAAAAATATTTTAGAAGAGAAATCAACCGTGAAAAAAATCAACTTGCACTAATATAATATTTAAAATAATATTCCATATTTTAGGTAAATGTTATGTTTTCATTGATTAAAATATACTCAGATTTATTTTATTTTAGAGTAAGATACTTTAAAAGTTATAGTACTGAAATTGTTAGTAAATAAATTTAATGTCCTTTTTTTCCCAACACTATAATTTTCAATCCATAAAAAATTTATTCCACATATTTTAAGAAAAAATATATAAATTAATTATATAAGAAATAACAGCTTTTTACTTATTTATAAATTACAATATTTTTTAAATATTTTTATGTTAAAAATATTAAAGAAAAATCGATATCCTAGTATAGAAAAAATATCTATATCTTTCAGTTTAATAGTCTATTTTGGCCACATAATTTTATCCAAAAATATTTTTTTTTTATTACAATCTATTATTGAAGGCAATATATTATATTTGATGGCAGAATATTTTTGGTATTATACATCATTTTGGTAACAATATCTTTTCCAAAATATTTTATTTTTCTCCTACAAAAATTTCACATCTATCAATACTTTACAAAAATAACTTCCAAAAATATCTAAGAAGAGATATCGTTCGACCATGAAAAAATGTCTCTACATCACTTTTAGGTTACCTGCAATACAAAACGAAAAAATATAAAACAATAATGCACACCTTATTCGGGAAAGAATAATAGTTGGATCAAAATCGTAGACGTGTGATGAGAGAATTTTCTTATTGAAAGAGAAAAAATTATTGATGGTGGATTCTAAAAAAACACAAATGTAAAGATATGAATATAAATATACTTTAGAAACTTACAAATAATTTCTGAATACGTTCGAATTATCTTCAAGATGCACATATAATTTTCTTATAATGTGAGCCTAATCATCTCCATGTACATAATAAATTTGTTTACCTGCAAAAAAAGAGGGTTGGTGATCTACACAAAAAATTACAGAAATAATCCAAACAAACGAACAAAAAATAAAATTATATTTCTTCACATAGTACACAACAAATGAGAAAATGAAGAGAAGAGATGAGGATTAGGGTTGTGAATTAGAATGAAACTAAAGAGAGATTTGACATTTATAGAAAATACAAAATGAAATGTATGGTTGAGATTAAAAGTGTAAAATATATGGTGTAGATTAAGTCTTAGTAAAAATTAAACAATGCCTAAAATAAATTTTAATTAGAATTCTGTATTTTGAAATAGAGAGATTTTGGACATGCCACATCACCCTAAGAATAAGGTGGTGTTGACACATCATTTTGGAGAGGTTTGGAAATATAGTATAATAAGATAATTTAGTCATTATAATAACAACTTTTTATATTATAATCATATTATTATTATTATCTACTTTATTTTTTCACAATTCCATCCTATAAAATCTCAAACAAGAGTATTTTGTACTATTTTCAAGATTTCTTTATCCAAAAAATTTACAAGCCATATTTTGTAAATTCCACTTAAAAAGAACCATACATATGAGTTTGTAAAAATTACCCTTCAAAACCACAATTATTACTCATTTTTCTTATTTTGTGTGTTCTCTGACATCTTATCTTATTATAATATATAATCAAACCTCTCCAAAATGATGTGTCAACACCACCTTATTCTAAGGATGAGGTGGCATGTCTCAAATCTCTCCATTTCAAAATACTGATCTCTCATTAAAAGTTGATTTGAGTTTTGATCTCAACCATTCATTCTATATAATTAAATCTGATCCATTGATTTATACCTGCATAATTAATGCAAATAGATATTTTTTCCATTTTCTTATTTAGTTATTTTTAGAATTTATTATAAATCATATTTTTTCCAAACCGTAATGTAATTAAATATGATCTACTTATTGAATGAATTTAAATT
This sequence comes from Ballota nigra, assembly GCA_947034835.1. Classification (NCBI taxonomy): domain Eukaryota; kingdom Viridiplantae; phylum Streptophyta; class Magnoliopsida; order Lamiales; family Lamiaceae; genus Ballota; species Ballota nigra. The sequence goes on from OX344730.1 coordinate 29,982,856, forward strand.
TATCATTTCTATGTTTGAGTTAGTATATATAGTATAATATAATGTTCGATTATTTTTTCCTAAAATAAAAGGTATATAGTTATACATTCTAAAGAATATTCTTATGTGATATATTCTTATTATGGACAAGATATAATATTGCATGCATTTTTTTTATTATAAATAAGAGCATATTGTATTTCATTTTTTCACATTAAAGTTTCATTTGTTCCACTCTTTTGTGAGAATTCTCCCATCAATTGTTGGTTAGTTATATATCTATTGTTATTAGTATATTTATTTTATAATTAAATTCATCATTTTAAGTGCTCACAATTTGATTAGATTTAAATATCAATATCAATATGAATGTAATAATGATTGTTGATATCAATATCAATATCAATATCAATATCAATATCAATATCAATATCAATTTGATTAGATTTTAAATATTCTTCATGTGCAAAAATAATAGATTTAACTATACTATATATTTTTATCTGAATAATTATGATGGTTTAATTGTTGTAATTTAAATCTCATTTTATATTTCAAGAGTATGACACCTCAATTTTCTCTGATTTCTAATATCAAGAGTGAGAGCCAAAAATTAACCGTTAAAGTTACGATTGAAAAAGTTGGACAATATTTTTTTAATGATTTTAATAGAGACAAGTTCTACTTGGAACTCATTTTTATCGATGAACAGGTATTTGTAACGTTACGTTTATTTCAAATTTTGTATTGTTTCTTATATAAATTAATTTCTTACCGTATAATCTCAATAACTAATAATGTTGATTAATTTATAAATTATTCAATATTGAAATGAAAATTGATTATTACTAAATTATTAGTCTAAGTAATGTTATTCCATAATTGTTATTAATTTATGTGAATTTTGATGTTTTTTTTAATTATTTACTTTGTAGGATATATCTATAAGATTTAGTGAAGGACACGGGCCACAGCTAAACAAACCCCATAATTTATTGTATATACTTCGAAATTTTTTAAATAAAAATACTCTTATATTAAATGTTTACCTAAAATAAATACAATATATTTTTTCAGTATACGAAATTCGCGTGGGTACACTCTAGTGTAAAAGATATTTCTAGACATTATTCGAATATCCTAAAATATTTAATAAAATTATGTACAATTCAAATGTATTTTTTAATAATTTCGCTTGTTTTATAAAAAAGGTGCAAGTAAAAACAAACAGTACTTTTTTTATTAAAAAAACAATTAATATTGTAATAAATTCACATTTATTTTTTCAAGATCGCTCGAGGCGAAGTCACCAGCATTTTCTTGACAGTATAATATTTGAGAACTGGTGCATATGGATACATTGAATTTAAAGAATGGTATATGTAGGCCTAATAATTTATAAATAATAGGTGGAATAATAAAGTGTAGAGTATAACCTACATTTCAACTCCGGTCATGAGATTTATATAATTATTGCTGATTGCTGATTCTATTTTAACGGAGGAAATTTGTTTACCCTAAATAAGAGGACAACACCACCACACACAGACACAGCTCAGATCATCATCACCTCCATAGATGTTACTTTCATTTTCGTAGCAGATTTCTCGTTTTCACAATTCTTGTTATTGCCCATCTTCTACTGTATATTATTTTTATTTTTCTTTTTCCTAAAGTCTGAGACAAAAGTACTAGATTCATTCTGTGTTTTCGATTTACCACTGGCTTTCTGCCCTGTTTTTTCACCGAAATTCGGTTTCTCCTCTCTTTAACGCTCTGATTATTTTGTGGGTTTTCGGTATTACAGAAATCTGGCCCAAAGTGAAAATGAAAATCACAAAGGGGCTTTGTTGATAAAATCTTGATTTCCTTTCTGGGTTTGCCCCCATTGGTTTAATTTGTGAATTTTGTTGTTGAATGTTGAAAACTCCAAGATTGTGTGTGGGATCAGAAGCATTAAAGTGAAAAATGAAGGTGAAGCTCAGAAAATCAGTGCTATTCTTGCTGTCGGTGACGGTTTTTGCGCCCATTGTTCTCTATACTGACACTCTTGGAGCGTATTTCACTTCCTCTTCTTGTAATTTCCCATCTTTAGCTTTCTCTTTTAAACCCATACTTTATGTGTTTCTTTAGTAAAGGGTAAGGTATATTGGGTTTCTTGACATTCTTGATTGATTTGCATTTCTTTCCTGCCCTTTCAGCCCGGAATGAATTTGTTGAAGATGTTTCAACCTTTGTAAGTCTTATCACTTCAACTTATTAGTTTTTTTTTTTTTTTTTGTGATAATTAAGGAAGAGGGATTTTGATTATTGGAATTCCTGTTTGTAGACATTTGCTGGTGAAGTAAGGCCATTAAGTGTGCTGCCTCAGGTGTGGATTCTTGAATTCCTTTATTTTCCTTCTTTTAGGTATAATGTTTTTCTGGTAATTTTACACCTTTATCATTCTGATTCGCTGGAACTACTGTTGTAAAAAATAGGAATCATCTCTCACATTGAAAGAACCATTGGGCGTAGTCTATTCAGAAAATGTAACCAAACCTAGTTCAGATGACTCGAAAGCTCATGTTACCAGACAACTCACTGAAGGTTTTGATTCATTTAATTGTCTTTTGCCTAACTATAGTGTTCTGTCTGGTTCATGATTCATTCTACTTGATGGATTTAATTACAGAATCAGGAGAAGTTGGAAATTCGAATATATCCATTTTGAGTGGCAACCGTTCTTTGGATGAGAATCCTATACGAGAGGTGACCGATCAGGTGCACAATGCTACGGAGGTAGAAAAGTCGAAGGAAACGGAATCAACTGTTGGACCAAATGATGTGAAGAAAGATAGTTCACAGCAGTCCAAAGCTAATTCTGGAAGCATACCTGAGAAAATAGTATGTCGGCTTATAATGCTCTTTATCTTGATTAAGCCTTTTGTCATTATCACCTTATATTGAGTTTGTGGTTAGGGCTGTATTAGCAGTTCAATTTCAAGTGGTTAGTGCCATAGGATTTCCCAACTTCATCTCATGATAGTTTTCTGTTAATCAAACCTCATAAGTTTAATAGTTCTCCAATGACCATTAGATGTGCTGGTAGTTCACTTTCTTATGTTGTTTCCTTAGAAACTAAAACATCTATAACTCTTTTTCCAGACATCTGGAAAAGAAATTTCAAGAGAGCAGGGGAAAGCTACATTGAAGAAACAGAACGAGAAATCAGTATTGCCAGATGCTCGTATTCGCCAGCTTAGGGATCTTCTCGTTCAAGGAAAGGTTTATCTTTCCCTCTCAGCGACTCGAAACAATCAGCACTTTATAAGGGAGCTCCGTTTGCGTATAAAAGAGGTTTTGCATGTTCTTGGAGATGCCACCAAGGATTCTGAGCTGCCAAAAAAGTAAGTTTTGTTTTATTTAATATAGTCATAATAAGTTACAATCTCTACATTAAAATTTATAAACATCAAATGCTGTCTGATATGTAGTTTTTTTCTAAATTGATTTGGGTTTTTTGTCGAGTGTAGTGCTATGGCTAGGTTGAAAGGCATCGAGCAAACACTATTGAAAGGAAAACAAATAGAAGATGATTGTGCTGCTGTGGTAAAGAAACTCCGTGCAATGCTTCATTCGGCTGAGGAGCAGGTCCGGGCCCAGAAGAAGCAGGCCTTGTTTTTGACACACTTAACCGCCAAGACAGTGCCTAAAGGACTTCACTGTCTTCCTCTTCGCCTTTCGACTGAGTATTTCACGTTGAACTCATCGAAACGTATTTTGCCCAACAAGGAAAAGCTAGATGATCCCAAGTTATTCCACTATGCCTTGTTTTCAGATAATGTATTGGCAGCAGCGGTTGTTGTTAACTCAACGATAACCCATGCAAAGGTAAAGAGCTGACTTCAATTTTCAATATAATCTATAATATAGATAAAGAATCTGTATTTTGATGTTAATGTTTCTTTCTTGATCAGGATCCATCAAAGCACGTCTTCCATGTCGTAACTGATAGGCTCAATTATGCTGCAATGAGAATGTGGTTTTTGTCGAACCCTCCTGGCAAAGCGACTATACAAGTTCAAAATGTTGAGGAGTTCACATGGCTTAATGCAAGTTATAGTCCGGTTCTTAGGCAGTTGGGGTCTCCCTCCATGATTGATTATTACTTCAAGAACCGACGTGCTGAATCTGATTCTAACATTAAATTTAGAAACCCAAAGTATCTCTCGATTATGAATCATCTCCGGTTTTATCTGCCTGAAATTTTCCCGAAGCTGGACAAGGTCTTGTTCTTAGATGATGATATTGTGGTCCAGAAGGATCTTACGGGCTTATGGTCTCTTGATCTGAAGGGGAAAGTCATTGGTGTGGTTGAAACATGTGGGGAGAGCTTTCACAGGTTCGATCGTTACCTCAATTTTTCAAATCCTCTTATTTCAGAAACTTTTAGTCCCCGGGCTTGTGGCTGGGCGTTTGGAATGAACATCTTCGATCTGAACGAGTGGAGGAAGCAAAATATTACAGAAGTGTACCACAAATGGCAAAACCTGGTAAGGTCCTTTCACTTTAGTAGTTATTAAGTATAAGTAAGTTAATATTAAGATGTGTACTTGTGGGCTAATGCCTAAAACTGCATTTTGAATCTTGGAATAACAATTAGTGAAGCCACTTAACACCTATTACCCTGTTCAGTTGTAAGCAAGAAATCTTTTAGTTGAATCTTTGCACCGTGGTGAATATACCTATATAAATGCTACAAAAAGCCCTAGTCTAGAATTTATCATGTTACAATCTTTCTAATGACTTAATTGATGCGTGAGGTTTGGTAAGAAATTGTAGCTTTTAACATATAATTCTAACTTGTTGGCTTGTGATTTACCAGTCAAGGGTGGTGCTTTCAATTTGATTTGAACTTGGGTTTGTTTGTATAAACCCTTTGCTATATCCGAACATTAAAATTGGGTGCACTGTTTATTCTCAGAATCACGACAGACTCCTTTGGAAACTAGGAACACTGCCACCAGGTCTAATAACATTTTGGAATCGCACTTATGCTCTGGACAAATCTTGGCACGTACTGGGACTTGGTTACAATCCGAACGTCCCTCAAAAGGACATCGAACGAGCAGCAGTCATACATTACAACGGCAACTTGAAACCATGGCTGGAGATAGCCATACCGAAGTTTCGCAACTTTTGGACGAAATTTGTGGACTACGATCGCCAGTATTTGCGCGAGTGCAATATCACTCCGTAGATTCCATTTACATTGCAGGTCTATCATGCAATTGATTTTTTGTTTTTTGAATGAAAGCTGAAGTTATTTAGATAACTTTATTCATTAGTGAGCATAGTAACTTGAGATAAGTGATGTGCTGAAATGAAACATGTATTGTAAATGATACAACAGAATCACCACTCCCAAATTATATTCTTTCGTTGATTTCGTTTGTTTAAGGTGGTCTCGTTTTTGCATTTTTGTCTTCATTGTTTTAGTGTTGCCGACATTGATATTATTTGTAGAAAGAGGTTGAAATGTCCAAATCTTGCCGTATAATTTAGCGTGTAAAGAATCAAGATTGCGTGATGAATCAGATTAGGGTAGGGTATGTTTCTTGATTTATTTTTGGTGTTTTGATGGGTGAGTAATAAAGATAATTGCATGGGTGTAAGCAATTAAAATAGGCAAAAATTTAGATGAGACCGGTATGAGACCATATAAATTAACACCTTCCCCTATCAAAGTGTTAATGAGTCAATGCCCTAGTTACACCCATTGAGATGGTCTCATACAAGACCTAAGGTTTGGTGGGGCAGTTGGGGGCCATGCAAAACACAGCTGTTGATGAAAGGTGCTTGCTTTTGGATTTATGCCTTGTATTGTACTACTCCTCTCTTTCACAGAAACATCCAAGTCGCTCACGTGTATATCCGCACTATCATTAATATTCAAACAATATATCGCCAGCCCAGCTGTGTTGTGAATGTGTATTTATGATGGTTTATGTAGGGCAGGGGTGATCAATTGAATTAAAACAAAAAAAAAAAAAACAAAAAAACGCACCAACTGCATATTAGTGCAATATTTGACTAGAAAATCAAAATATAAGTTCCAATTTGGGAGGCTCACATGATGGGTTTGAAACTCCCATGGGACCTACTTATAATATTGGTATAAATGTGGTGCTAAATTTACACAAACAAAAAAAGAAAAAGAAGAGGTAGAGAGAGGGTGCTTAGTCGACCCGGTTTAAAAATAATAAAATTATTAATCATGGACCTGAATTCTTTTTCCAATGATTTGAAAAATAAAAAACTATCAATCTAAAATTTAAAGCATGTATATAAACTTCGAGTGGAAAAGACAAAAGAAAAGATAGTAGGAATGGTAAAATAATTAGGTACATAAACTATAAAATGTCAAAAATAAATGTAAATCAATGATGTCAAATATAGTGTTAATAATTTTGAGTAAAAGATACAATATCTTACATTCCTCAAATTAATAGTTTAGTAATTTTTAAGTCCTGAATGATAAAAAAAAAAAAAAATTCAAGCCCTCAAGTTTTATTAACTTTTGGACCCTAAATTAACAAAATACCATAAAGAAAATAGAGTGATATTTAACTTCAAATTTTAAAAGATATATATATATATATATATATATATATATATATGTGTGTGTGTGTGTAGATTTTCCCTAGTCATAATCAGACCTTGAAACAATAACTTGAAACTATTAATAATAATAATAACAGATATTTGATGGTCTTTAGAAAACAAAAAACAATTGCCATAAAGAGTGGTAGTTGAGGAGAGTTCAAATTAGTGGGTAAACATAATTTAAGATATGGTAGGAATGCTTGTTGCATCATGGGGTATGAATCCACCATTTTTGCATGATGGGCCAATAGTTACTAGGATAGGACAAGAAAATGGTAGATTGAAAACATTAATCGTATATATCTATCTTGTTCATATATCTCTAGTCATAATCACAAGATATCTTGTCTTGATAGTGGATCTTTAAATAACAGTTCCGCTGGGAATTAAGGCATCCTTGATAATAGTAACAATCCCGCTCTTGATAAAATACCCATCTGTCTCCCTAGCCGCCTCTTGCACATTCTCACTGTTTATAATCTGCACCAATTTTACTTGTTACATTATCACATAATATATGTGTTATATGATGAAGAATTTACCTTCACATTCTCTCCAATGCGAGCATTTTTGTCGATTATCGCCCGCTTAATGTGACAATTCTTGCCGATACCAATTGGAACTCCGCCTTTTACTGCTAGCAGACGTCTTTCTGCATCCGTCTGCACTTTGCAACCAATTGAATTAATAATATATAATTACTCAAAAGTATAAATAAATAAATCATCCGAAAATGACCTCATAATAGTCGGCACCCATCAGCAGGGTGTCTTCTATGACCGCGCCCTCCGATATACATGACCGCAGTCCAATTACTGAGTGGTGAATCTTACAGTCCTGACAACTCAACACTAAGCATTCAAATTTACTACAATTTTGTGTATGAAATCATCTTTGTCCAATCGCATCAAAGAAGCCTAACTTACCTTTATGACGCAACCCTCGCCAATGACACTATCAGTCACTTCGGCGTTCAGCATCTTGGAAGGGGGCAAGTAACGCGGTTGTGTGTAGATTGGAGACGACCGATCATAGAAACTGCATCCAATGGACCAGCATATTATTGTTATAGCCAAGGAACAGGAAGGGGAATGTGAAAATGGTCATTATGTTTCATGTAAAACAGTTGTGCATGCTTCGCAACTATCACTTTATAGTAGAACAACCAATACAAACTTAAATGCACACAAATGGCACGGTTTATAGAAGACTTTGAGCATGTTTAATCCTTGTCAGAGCAACTAACCTGAAATCTGGGACAGGCTTCTTGGTAATTCCTAAATTGGCATTGTAGAATGCCTCGATAGTCCCAATGTCTTCCCAATAACCATCATATAGAAACGCCTGAACCTGAGAAAAAAGCATCCACGATGAAAGATATATTGTCACCAAGTTCAGGCCTACCAAACGCGTTTTATAGCTCAAAATGTGGGTTGTTAACAAAGAATTGTTTTAATTCACTCAATCCTTGATTAAGAGGACAACTTTTTAATGCACACACTTGGGCAAATTCAATCTTGAAACAGAAATTTGAGACATGCATCAAACAAACAGCATGACTTACCCTCAGACCAATTGAAGTAGCACCAGGAATAACTTCACTTCCAAAATCATTGGCACTCGGGAATTTATCTCGCAGTAAACTCAACATCGCATTCTTACTGAAAACGTAGATGCCCATACTTGCAATATAAGGCATTTCCTTTGCTCTCTCCTCATCAAGACCTAAAATTGTGGTGTCCACCTTGCATCATCAACAAGTACAAATTAACAGATAGCTTCATAGGCAAATGAAAAGAATAATAAAGATATAAGCAACTAATAAAGGCCGTTTACCCTCATAGCCTTTAGTGCATCTCCCTTTGGCTTCTCTGAAAATTCTATTATTCTTCCTTCGTCGTCAATCTTCATTAGCCCAAATGCAGTAGCACGTTTTTCATCCATCGGAAGAGCAGCGACTGTTATATCAGCATCAGTTTCTCTGTGTGCTTGGACGAATCTCTCATAATCCATTCGATACAAATGATCTCCAGCAAGAACCAGATATTCAAGAACATCATGTTCTTCAAAAAGCCATAGGTACTGCCTCACAGCATCAGCTGTGCCCTAACAGAAGCATTTCAGCATACATTGAGAATTCTACATTGCACCACTCTTGTTATACTACATTTACAAAATATCCTTATTTTTGTTACCTGGAACCAGTTCGGATTTTCTGGGCTTTGCTGGGCAGCAAGAACTTCAACAAACCCATCGCTCTTATAGCCACCCATATTGCTTGCATATGCCCGTGATAAGTGGCGATTAAGAGATGCAGAATTGAATTGGGTTAGGACATATATCTTGTCTACGTTGCTGTTCAAACAGTTACTAACAGGGATGTCGATCAACCGATAATTTGCACCCAGCGGGACAGCGGGTTTGGCTCGTTTCTTGGTAAGAGGATAAAGCCTCGTCCCAGCTCCACCTCCAAGAATGATGCCCAGAACACTCTATGTAAGGAAGGATAAATCAAAAGAAACATAATGTTGCTCCTGAAATCACACACTCAACAACAAATACTTCATTACTCAAATGCATTCTGGGTAATGTGGATAATACATATATATGATAATAAGTAGTTCATTCATAAAACCTTGACTACATTTCACTAACTTATGCCAAAATTACATCTTTTTTAATACAAATGTGTCATGAGAACTTTCACACGATTTAGAATCAAACAATAATGCATTGTGTCAGTTACATTTAGGGGGCGTTTAGTTAGAAATTTTTCAATGGAAATGGTAATGAGTAAATAGTTATTAGGGTGGTTAATGAGAATAAAAAATGATCGAATGACATTATTTTCCCTCCTAAATAAATCAATCTTTAATTCATTTTGATTAACTTTTCTCTCTCCTACGGCCGTTCATCGCCAATCATTCCCCATTCCACATCAGCAACCTTTTTTTGTCCATTCTTTTTTCCCCCAAAATTAGAGCACAATTAAAAAAAAATAAAAATCATTCTCATCATTCCGATTGATAATTTTGAGTCAAGCGTCACCTTAATCCTTATAATAATCTATAAACCAAGATAAGATGAACTTTCTCCACTACACATCTGGAAAAAACATAATTAGCATAAACAATCATACTCCTGCACCATTCATATCAACAGAATTAACACAATCTACAAGAAAACAATTTTCCAAAATGTAATCACATATTAGTATTACACACACATTGAGAGGGAAAAAGAGAGTATACAGAGCGGGCGTCAGGATCAAGACAAGTTAGAGAAGGACTGGAATCAGAAACAGCTTTGGGAGAAACCACACGGGTAGCGGGCAGTCTGCCCCTGCCCTTCCCTCTGCCCCCAAGTTTCACACACACGGCACCACCAAAAAGCTCCGATTTGGAAGAAGCAATGGCGGGCTTACAATGCAAATGCAATTTGGTGTGTTCGGAAGACGAAGAAAATGGGAGCCCACAAATTTTGCTGAACCCTATAGGTGCCGCCATTGGCATTGCGCCGCCACCTAAAAATTGAATATTTTGCCCCCACCACTTTCAATGCTAATTCTGCTCAGATTCTGGTTTCAATATAGAGAGTTATTAAATTATGTGTTCAGGAATGAACTCAACTCCAGATTTTCCGATATCGACCACGACAAACTTTGAAGTAATACACGCCACTAGTTTATTTCATTTTTAATTCTTTTTGTTTTCTGCTTCTGCATTTGAAAGAGGTAAAAAGGATATCCTATTTAAATCCTTTGATTTTGAAGTACATACTCTGATACTCCCTCAATTTTTTTAATAGATGTTTTTTGAAATAATATAACAAATTAAGATTATAAAATTTTATTAATAATGTCCTTAAAATCCCTGAATTATAGAAAAAAATAAATGGATAGATTTGAGAAAAAAGGAAAGCAAATAGAAGATTAATAGAGGTATAATTGAGATATTCCATGAAATATCATAAAAATGACATGTATTAAAAAAATATTATAAAAACTAAAATGATACTACTATCTAATAAATAAGAGGGAGGAAGTATATAGTGTGAAATTGGCTTGCAATTAGATGCTCTTTAGACTTTAGTAGAAAATTCATGAGCAAAATAATTAATATTGTTTAGTAAAATAATTAATATCTTTCAGAATTAAGTATTTTTTAATGAAATAATTATTAATTTCAAATAAATTTCACAGTGAAATTTATTCGCACAATATTTTACCTTAATTTTGATTTTGATTTTATGTGTATTGATTACCTTTAAAAAAAATGTATGAGAAGAACTTGTGTTTGAATTTAAGATATGTTTAGTTAAATATTTTTTGTGAAAATCTCTTCTTTTATTTTTTTTATTTTTACGAGAAGAATATATGTTTTTTTAAAACTAAAAGACAATATGTTAGAAAGTGGGTATGAATATTTCGAAAAACTGAAAGTGGGAGAAGAGTGAGCACGAAACGAATTCGTGTAAAACCGAGTCTAGGTGAAACCTATGCCCGCAAGATCGAATACGCCCGTACAGTGCTTACGGATTATGCGTACAGATCCCCAAAGGTAAAACGGTTTGTCTATTCAGACCGGTAGCACTACCGAGTATGAATCTCCGGCGAACTAAATCGGAATTTTCTGCAGAGAAAGGAATTCGGAAATTTCTGGGTTCGTTCGTTTTTCTGGAAAACTGGACGAAAGGGGGTATATATAGGCGGAATTCCGACCCTTTAGAGGGCTGCTAGAGTGGAGTACGTGGTGATCATGGATCACCCACGTTCTGTCGTGGAGAGAAACTGCGTTTCTCAGGATTGGGAAGCAAGAAGGAATATTCCAGATGCTCTGGAGTGTATTAATCAAATTCGTAGTGTATTAATCAAGTTCGTGGGCCGACCCAATTCTAAGTGGGCCAACCGAAATGGGCCGACCCAATTCCATACGGGTCACCCAATCCGATTGGATCCAAAAAGATAATGGGCTATTTCATATTTTTGGTACTCTAAAAATATAGGTATGGCACCAAAGCCCACCCAAAGCTCAATTGCCAAGAACCACGAACCACGAACCCGGGCCCGGGCCCGGGCGGGGCGGGGCGCGCGCGTGTGTGGTCCATGGTTAGGGTCCCCATGTCCCAATTTAGAGAGCATGAATAATTTCCTACTTATATACAAGACAAACTTCTTGTAATTTTCCAATGTGGGATGGAACTTTATTTTCCATTCCCATGGAATTATTCAACACACATGATTAATACTTCAACTTCCCAAATTAATTTCTCACTCACCGGAAATCGGTTTTGAGATATTAAATATACCACGCTCATCTACTCCGCGAGTAGAACAACATCGTTAATTTTATTTTCCCAAAAACTAACGTTTTTACTCCTCAAAAAATTGATCAAAGTAAGGGTATGAACCCTTTACAAAACCAATTTCCAACAATCCCCACATGAGTGAGAATTGCACCTATACAGAGTCAAGCTTCTTCATTCAGCTCATGTGAGACCTCATTGCTTCCGGATAAGTAACCAATGGTTTTGAACTTTCCGTAGCCCGGCACCATCGGGTATACCGGCGGCTTAGTGGACATGATGCCTTGAACTAATCCTCCTTAGTGTATACCTTACAGATAGTGCAGACACAAGTCAGTCTCGATTCCGATTTGTTCTCACGTTTTTGTCCATTTTGGCCCTGGACGCCCTTTGTATTCATAAATGTTTGGTCGAAGCGGCCCTCACTTCTCATTTATATAGGTGATCTCCTTTCGAGTATCCCGTCATACTCAGTCCCACATGGACTCATAGGAATCATTAAAAGTCAAAGACTTATCCTTTACCACAACTCACGGGTTCACTAACACTTGACACAGTGCTGTCAGGAATGGTCATGATTTTCAAGTGTTGTACAACTAACATTCACAGCTTAGTTTTCCCTTTTGAACCAAGTTCTTGGGATCTCCAGTCATCATGGTTGGGTTACCACTGTTTCAGTTTTATTTGTGGATTTCAGACTCATTCCCTCTATCAGCTTATTCATTTGATCTCGATTCAAGCTCTTCGTGAGCGGATCCGCTATGTTATCAACTGATCTTACATAATCAATTGTTATTATACCAGTTGAGATCAAATGTCTAACGGAGTTATGTCGACGACGAATATGTCTCGACTTTCCGTTGTACATACTGTTCAAAGCTCTACCAATAGCAGCTTGACAGTCACAATGTATCATTACAGATGATACTGGTTTGTTCCAACAAGGAATATCTTCTAAGAAATTGTGAAGCCATTCAGCTTCTTCACCAGCTTGATCCAAAGCGATGAATTCAGATTCCATTGTGGAACGGGCAATACACGTCTGTTTTGTGGATTTCCACGATACTGCAGCTCCTCCAATAGTGAATACATATCCACTAGTCGAGAATGAGTCTTTACTATCGGATATCCAATTAGCATCACTGTACCCTTCAAGTACAGCTGGATGTCGCGTGTAGTGTAGCCCGAAGTCAAGAGTATACTTCAAGTATCTCAAGACCCTTTTCAGAGCTTTCCAATGTTCATGACTTGGATTGCTCGTGTACCTGCTTAGTTTGTTCACAGAACATGCAAGATCTGGACGTGTGCAACTAGTAATGTACATCACGCTTCCAATGATCCTTGCATATTCCAACTGATTCACAGGTTCACCTCTATTTTTCTTCAGATGAACATTTTGTTCAAGTGGAGTTTTAGCAGGTGGATCATCAAATGCATTGAATTTCTTCAAGACTTTCTCAACATAATGAGATTGTGTTAAAGAAATTCCATTTGAGGTTCTTTCAATCTTGATTCCTAGAATCACGTCTGCTAAACCCATATCTTTCATGTCAAAATTTCTCTTTAACATGTTTTTCGTATTAACGATCACATTTGAATTGTTACCTATGATTAACATGTCATCAACATATAAGCATACAATAACGAATCCATTTGGTGTATCTTTCACATACACACACTTGTCACATTCGTTAATTCGAAATCCATTTGACAACATAATATTGTCAAATTTCAAGTGCCATTGTACAGGAGCTTGTTTAAGTCCATACAACGATCGAACGAGTTTACAAACTTTTTTCTCGCTCCCGGGTACAACATAACCCTCTGGTTGATCCATGTATATTTCAGCATCCATCTCTCCATTAAGAAAAGCAGTCTTTACATCCATTTGATGTATTTCGAGATTATGCAAAGCAGCAATCGCGACAAGTACACGAATGGATGTAATCCTTGTTACTGGAGAGTAGGTGTCAAAGAAATCATGTCCTTCTCTTTGTTTAAAACCCTTTGCAACCAAACGGGCTTTATACTTTTCAATAGATCCATCTGCTTTGTACTTTCTTTTAAGGATCCACTTACATCCTAAGGTCTTGCAACCTTTAGGGAGGTCAACCAACTCCCATGTATGATTTTGCAGAATTGAATCATATTCACTGTTTATTGCTTCTTTCCAGAGAGATGCATCTGGTCTGGAAAGAGCTTCTTTGATAGTCCTAGGTTCATCTTCTAGCACATACGTGATGAAGTCTGGACCATAGGTCTTATCGATTCTAGCTCGTTTACTGCGTCTTGGTGCTTCACTCTGCTGAGTGGAAGGACCTGCAGCTTCACTTGATTCTTCATGAGTTCGTTTATTTGAACTCACTTCTTCTTTGTCCCTACACGGGAACACATTTTCAAAGAACACAGCATTCCTTGATTCTATGGTAGTACCTATTGTCATATCGGGTATCTCTGATTTATGAATCAAGAACCGATAGGCACTACTGTTGAAGGCGTATCCTATAAAGATCCCATCGACTGTCTTAGGTCCGATTTTCACTTGTTTAGGAAGTGGCACTTCAACTTTTGCCAAACACCCCCACACTTTGAGGTATTTGTATGATGGTTTGCGATTTTTCCACAACTCATAAGGTGTCTTATCTTGAGTCTTAAGTGGAATTTTATTTAAAATGTGGTTAGCTGACAGAATAGCTTCCCCCCACATGTTCTGAGGTAAACCTGAGCTGATTAACATTGCGTTCATCATCTCTTTCAAAGTTCGGTTTTTCCTCTCCGCAATACCATTTGATTGAGGTGAGTAGGGAGCTGTCGTTTGATGTATGATGCCGAATTCGGCACATAACTGTTCAAACGGAGCCACATACTCTCCACCTATATCACTACGAATTGCTTTAATTGTAGTGTTCATTTGATTCTCTACTTCACTTTTATAGTTTTTAAAAGCTTCAATAGCTTCATCTTTACTTCGAAGTAAGTAAACGTAGCAGAATCTGGTGCTATCATCAATAAAAGTAATAAAATACTTTTTTCCACCTCTAGTTTGCACAAATTTTAAATCACATACATCAGTGTGAATTAATTCTAGAGGAGTAGTGTTCCTTTCAACTGACTTAAATGGTAATTTAGTCATTTTTGCTTCTACACAAATTTCACATCTTTTGGATGTGTCAACATTCTCAATTTTAAGTAAATCCAAATTTACTAATCGTTTTATAGATTTTAGATTAACATGTCCTAATCTAAAATGCCATAAAGAGGAACACTCAACGATATAAGCAGAAGTAGAAGCATTCTCATTCATAATAGTGTTTTTGCCATCACGGCTTACAGTCATCACAGACATCTTGAAAAGGCCCTTCTCGAGGTAACCCTTTCCTAGGAAGATGCCAAACTTGCTAAGTACAACACCGTTTGACTCAAACACTAACTTAAACTGACTACTAACTAAAAGAGACCCCGAAATCAGATTCTTCCGGATGTCCGGGACATGCAGCACGTCCTTCAGTTTCAGCTCCTTTCCCGAAGTCAGTTTGATCACCACCATTCCAACACCAGCCACTTCAGACGAGGCTTGGTTGCCCATGTAGAGTTTTCTCCCTTCAGCAGGAGAATAAGTGGAGAAGGCAGACTTCTCCGAGCAAACGTGGCAAGTGGCACCAGTGTCCACAAACCAACTCTTCTTGTTGTCCACTATGTTGACCTCGGTCACCACAGCGGACATGTCCATCTCCGTAAGCTCACGTTCAGCAACGTTCACGGAGTTCTTCTTCCCCTTGTCCTCTTTCTTGGGCTGACGACAATCAGCTGCCCGATGGTTGGGTTTGCCACAGTTGTAGCACTTCCCGCTGAACTTCTTCGGAGCAGGAGCAGCAGCAACAGCCTTGCCTTTGCCCTTGTCGTCTTGTCGCTTCCTTTTCTTTGATGGTTCGCCTTTCTCCATCAGGTTAGCTTTGGCCTCGATGGAAGCAATCGAGCCCCTCTCCCTCTTGTCCCTCTTCTTGTTATCCTCCTCGATCCGGAGTCGGGTAACAAGGTCCTCCATCGTCACTTGTTTTCGCTTGTGCTTGAGGTAGGACTTGAACTCCTTCCAAGATGGAGGGAGTCTGTCAATCACAGTTGCTACCTGAAAGGCTTCAGGCAGCTCCATCCCTTGCACTACAATGTTATGGAAGATAACTTGCAGCTTCTGCACTTGCTCGACAACAGATTTGTTGTCTTCCATCTTGAAGTCGTACAAGGTGGAGACGACGAACTTGCTAGTTCCTGCGTCTTCAGTCTTGTACTTCTTCTCCAAGGACTCCCATAGAGCTTTGGAAGTAGGGTACTCATCGTACACGTCACAAAGGGCATCAAACAGCCCATTCAGAATGTAGTTCCTGCAGAGATAGTCATCGTGGATCCAAGTATCGTAAGCGATGCTTGTCTCACGAGTAGCATCATCAGCAGGAGCACTCGGACAATCCTCTTTGATAAATTTCACCAAAGAGATGGTGGTCAAATAGAAGTGCATCTTCTTTTGCCACCTTTTAAAATCACTTCCCGAAAACTTTTCGGGTTTCTCCCCTTTTACTACCACCGGCCTAACAGCCCCTTGAAGGGAGGCCTGGTTGGTTGTCAAAAGAGGATTGACACCGGCATTTCCTACAAAAGGATTGCCGCCAGCATTTCCCACGAAGGGATTAGCACTAGAGTTTCCCACGAAGGGATTAGTGCTAGAGGTTCCCACAAAGGGATTGACATTTCCCACGAAGGGATTGCCATTAGCTTTCATCCATTCAGCAAGGATGTCTCCAAAATTTCCAAACTGGAAAGGGGGAATGGTAGTCGGATTACCATCGGCAGTCGGATTCGCAGGTACTGGATTAGAGACATCATTCTTTGTCGGTGAGGAAATGTCCATCTCGTTATCAGAGTTATGGTTCGACATCTTCAGTGTTTCGAAATGAAAGTATATTCGATCTTGCGATTGTTAGAAAGTGGGTATGAATATTTCGAAAAACTGAAAGTGGGAGAAGAGTGAGCACGAAACGAATTCGTGTAAAACCGAGTCTAGGTGAAACCTATGCCCGCAAGATCGAATACGCCCGTACAGTGCTTACGAATTATGCGTACGGATCCCCAAAGGTAAAACGGTTTGTCTATTCAGACCGGTAGCACTACCGAGTATGAATCTCCGGCGAACTAAATCGGAATTTATGAGCTAAACAGGATTTTCTGCAGAGAAAGGAATTCGGAAATTTCTGGGTTCGTTCGTTTTTCTGGAAAACTGGACGAAAGGGGGTATATATAGGCGGAATTCCGACCCTGTAGAGGGCTGCTGGAGTGGAGTACGTGGTGATCATGGATCACCCACGTTCTGTCGTGGAGAGAAACTGTGTTTCTCAGGATTGGGAAGCAAGAAGGAATATTCCAGATGCTCTGGAGTGTATTAATCAAATTCGTAGTGTATTAATCAAGTTCGTGGGCCGACCCAATTCTAAGTGGGCCAACCGAAATGGGCCGACCCAATTCCATACGGGTCACCCAATCCGATTGGATCCAAAAAGATAATGGGCTATTTCATATTTTTGGTACTCTAAAAATATAGGTATGGCACCAAAGCCCACCCAAAGCCCAATTGCCAAGAACCACGAACCCGGGCTCGGGCTCGGGCGGGGCGCGCGCGTGTGTGGTCCATGGTTAGGGTCCCCATGTCCCAATTTAGAGAGCATGAATAATTTCCTACTTATATACAAGACAAACTTCTTGTAATTTTCCAATGTGGGATGGAACTTTATTTTCCATTCCCATGGAATTATTCAACACACATGATTAATACTTCAACTTCCCAAATTAATTTCTCACTCACCGGAAATCGGTTTTGAGATATTAAATATACCACGCTCATCTACTCCGCGAGTAGAACAACATCGTTAATTTTATTTTCCCAAAAACTAACGTTTTTACTCCTCAAAAAATTGATCAAAGTAAGGGTTTGAACCCTTTACAAAACCAATTTCCAACACAATATTCATTTATTTGCAAGTAAAACAAATAAAATCGTGATAGTCTTTCATAAAGTTAATTTGGAGGTTCGTTGCAACTGCATGAGCTTGAAAAAGTTCTCAAAGCCCTATCAATAGGATAGGATGTGTCGCGATATTGAGACTGTGACAAACAAATGTTAATATTTTATAACGAATCACATAACTCATTGCAAGCCATCACGTAGTTCCCAAAGGCCGTGTCATCTCGGATTGCATCCACGACAATATTTGCATCACTCTCCTCTTCAAGTGGGCTTCATGGATTCCTATAATTTCTGCTTTGTCTGCACGTATGAACACGAAAATAAAATTGAACGACATGCTATAAAGTGACCCTTATCATCACAGACCACCATTCCAGTAATTATTTCCCTTGTGTCCTCAAACTGTGACGCATCTGCGTTTGCTTTGCATAACCAGCAGGTGGAGGATGCCACAAATCACAAGGATTATTATGAGTTGAAATAGTAACAACAGGTTTACAGGAAGTAATCCATTCATTGAGAAAATCGACGACATAAGTTATTGCTTGAGTCGAGAGACATCCTTCTCAACAAACAACATTTTGTTCACGCCAAATCCCCCATCCCGTCGTAGCAAATAGACAAGTCGTGTTCTGGTCTAAAACATTCAACATCGAGATGAGTGTTCCAGCAATATAAAGCAAACCCTAAGGCCGCCTTCTCTAACTGATAATGCTAACCCTTGATGTTCCGGCAATGCAACGCAAAGTCGCACTGCATGAAATATGCCAGGTCGTTTCTCCATCTAAGCAACACATCGCACACATAACATCAATATCAAGGCCTTTACTTCAAAGTCGGTCTTTCATTGGCAAAGAAGTTATAACATCTCCACAACCAAATTTTAACCTTAGGAGGAATTTTTAGACTGCAGATCTTCCTCCATTCTCTCCCTTGCTCTTGTATATTGTCTATAGTAAGCGAAGCACCCAATTTATATGCACATGAAACTCACAAATTCTTGTGTGCACTCAAGTGCATAACATGTACTTGGATTTTGAGTCCAATTTCAAATTAATTTTGACTTTTAAAAACTCATTATGTAAATTAAAATTGGGCTTTGAAAAGTCAAAATTGATTTGAAATTGGATTCAAAATTCAAGTTCATGCTATACACTTGAGGGTACACAAGAATCACTCCATGAAACTGGGTTTCTACCGGATTCACTGCCATCCTTATCAACAATTATGAATCTTATGATTCATACAAAAGACAGATTGTTAAATCCATACTACCCCCGTCCATGAAAAATAGGCTTGTTCCTTTGCACGTGGTTTAATGCGATATGTCGGAGGGTATTACGCGGTTTTCCAAAGTCCGTTTTTTAATAAAATGATCATTTATGGAAAGTATGCGAAACGAGCTTTCCATTAACGATAATATTATTAAAAAATGAATCTCAGAAAACCCCGTAATACCCTCCGACATTTTGCATTAAACCACGTGCAAAAAAGCAGGACTATTTTTCATGGACGGAGGGAGTATTAATTTACGGGTTAAATTGGATTAAGAAACATGGTTAGTGGAATCAGCATAGTGAACTCAACCCCACTTTTCACTTCAGAGAACAAAACCACATACATTACAACAAATATATAACCACTTTGAGCAGGATGAGAAAACACTAGTAAATTAATCATTGCTCTATTTTTCCAGAAATTCTTTCAACATAAAATTATTGTGGCTAGGCCGAAGGAGGTGCGAAATACCCAAATGAAGTGTGAATTTATAATAAGCATATAGGACTTAAGAGCAAAGGAAGCAATTTACTCATCGTCTTTGTACGGGTATTCCTCAGGAACTTGCTACAGAAGTTTCACCTGCAACTCAAACAAATCATCCCCTCTGAGTATGTCACACAGCCATGTCACCTTGGTTTTCATCGAGACCTACATAATGAAAACAGATGGTAATCTTAATTGAGGGGTACAAAGTGAAAGTTTATGGTGTGTTCATCTTGCAAGGTGTTAGTTCACTGCAACTAAGTAACAGAACCAGATTATATTGAAGTAGATAAATTACATGAGCTTATAAAAGATAATCTTATAAATAAGCTCTATACATCGCTTTGAAGCTTTTGTTCTTTTAAGGTGTTCTTAATGCTCAAAAGGCAATGATTCGTTTATAGCTTATCGGATCTTAAAGAAAAAGACTGAATCACATTACCTTTTAAAGATCTTATTTAGTGTTATGATTTTATCTTCAAGGCATATAACCTCACATCCAATTTTTATACCAAAAACTTTAACATGTTTTGCTCTATAACCCATAGGCAGCACAGAAATCATAAAGGTAAATATATGTTAACAAAAACCCAAAAATCCTCAGCCGAACATCAAGAAACAGAACACGTAAGATTATTGTAATAAAGGAGATGTTTAGACGATATATTATTATTCAAGAAGATGCATATGATAGAACATCCACTGTACACAGAAGAGAAAACTTGATCAATTAAGAACAAAAGGTTTATAGAAAGGAGAAAGCTCACCATCTCAAGAGCTCCTCTGACAACTGCACTTAAGATATTGCAATAGTGAAGACCTTGACAAGTATCAGGAAGTTCAACAAAGTCTACCAACAGATTGTCCTACAGAATTAGACTGCAGGTTGTCCCTTCTGAGTCCCAGTTAGTGACAGACGCAGTGACCCCTAGGAACATTTTAAACCCAACCTGTTCAAGTGAAATTTGATGACATATACGATTCCACAATCTGAACAATGAAAATCATGTTTAAGGATTCCTAACACCAGAAAACAAATTTAGACATTAGAGCCCAAATTTGAATACTTTCTAATTTTACATCTTTTAGAAGTTTCTTGTTTCCAATATTTAAACATCTCGTTTGTGTCCTTTTGTGCTTGTGCTGCATGTTTTTGTTGCATTTTTTTTTATCGAAATACTGAATTTGGTTGCACTTGTTGATATCATTTCCCACAACCTTCATAAAATGGATGAATCTCTTCGCAAGTGCTTAATATTAACAGTACCTATTAGCAAGCAGTGGGATCATGTCACAAATCCCTTTCTCCTTTTTCTAATTATCTTTCAATATACTGACAAAAAGCATCGTTAACTGGTGAGACATAAATAATAGAATACAATTCTTAGCTGTAGAAAAACTCAAATTCCTTCAATTCACTAAAGAACAAGTACAAAACCTTGGCAATGACATCAGCTGTTTCACCGACGCATCTCGACGCATTTGATTTTGCGAGAAATCCATCAACTAGCCGGACCCCATATTATAACCCCTGTAATAGGGGAAAAAATAAAAATCAGCACTGAACCAACATAGAATTCAAAAATACACAACTAATCGTAAGAAAAAGAATCGCAGAAATTCATTGAACTACTTATAAAACATTGTTTCAAAGGAATTGAAGAATAATGACGATCAATTACATTTGGTCGAGCTGCTTATGGACCTCCTCCACTTCCTCCAGATCGGTAATCAGCTGGCGCACGATAGCGCCATACGTCAGAGCAAACAAGTCCGCATTGTTTACATAAAGAGTTACTCCAGAACCGTGATCCAATTTTTGTTTCTAATACATTGTTTACTAGATAAAATGTGTAATGGAAAATGACCAGGATGATTTCTTCTTCTTGTTACGGGCGTGCTCACTAAACGACTTAAGTCTTGTCTTCTTTGGACGTCCAGGCATACGTTTTAGAAGGGGTGGCAATATCTTTGGACCAACAACAAATGGCAGGGAAGCATATCTTTCGCTGTCAGGTATTAGGTGAATATCAAACGAGTAACATTTCTGGTACGTGGATGTCAGGAAATAGTCTTCGACGTACGTGGCAACTGAGAGACCATGGTAGTTAATGATGGCCGTTGCATGTGCGCACGGGAAGCCTCCCAGTTGCCACTTGGAGCATGAACAAATTCTGCTTTCGATGTTTATGCATGTACTGGGGGATGAAAGAACTTCAAACTCAATCGAGTTACGTTGTTTTATCTTCCATGATCGACATAGATTTGAATCACTCTTCCATAATATGTCCTTCTTGGGACACAATAATGAATCTCATTCACTGCTATTGCTGCGACGCTAAAAAAACCATCTGCTTATTTCTAAAATGAAACAATGGTCAGGAGTCGGGAGATCTGATATTAATATACAAGAAGCACCAAAACACGAAGGGAATGAAAAACACACCAGAACGAATATGGTCCAACATGTTAGTCACCGATAGTCCCCGCGATCTCTTTATCCAGTTATTGAGGGACTCCGCTGCGTTTGATGTCATCTCACCATATTTTGTGATTTCAGGCGAATAGGCTACTGCCCATTTATCGAATGGTAATTGGGACAAAAAGTCAATGGCTAACGATCCTCCAGCTGCCTTGAACAGTTCAAGTTGGTCCCCAAAAAGTCGTTTGTCCGGTGCATATGCACATGCCTTAAACAAATCTTACAGTTTGACACCGTTTGATTTCTTTGGTCCACTGCCACATCATCCTTTTAAGTTTGTTAGTAGATGAAACAAGCAGAAAAAATGCAACGGTCTTTCAAATACAAGGGGGAATGCAGCCATTAGCCCACAATTCCTGTCGGATATGTAGAAAACTTCTTTAGGGTGAAGACAAACATAGCTAACTTTTTTAAGAAACCAAACCCAATTGTTGGTGTTCTCGGCTGACACAACAGCAAATGCAACGGGAAAAAGTCCTGACCGGAACAAAAGGGGATCAAACGCAGTGATATTATACAAGATAAAATTCCAAAAATTGGGGATGACATGTAACATGATGTTTAAAGTAAAGAGATGGAAATTACCGTTGTTTCCATCATTTGATGTGGCCGTTAGGAGTATCCCTTTAGCACGTCCATACATGAAAGTACCGTCGATGAACAACATAGGGCGACAACTCTTAAACCCCTCTATGCAACCATTGAAAACAATGAACAACTATTCAAAATGGAATGTCTCAAGATTGTACTCTAAGTCCGCAACACTGCCTGTTATAAATAATAAAGAAATCTGGAAAATAGGGACAAGATAACAAAGAACATGATGAAAGCGCTCGGGCAGAATGTAATGCCTGGGTTAGTTCGCTTTACGGCGTTGCAGTACCAACGGAGTTGGTCATATGAATCAGCATAAGATCCAAACAGATGGTCCCAAGCTTGCTCGACAGTACGCCACCCCTTGTAGTATGGGATGGTTATACCATAGTTAAGTTGTAGAATATCAAAAAATTCTTTTTCCGGTTATGTTGGGGTTATCCCTAACCTCGTGCATAACAAGCTTGCCAATAATTTTTGGACTAAGTCGAGCATGGTGTCGAGTGACCCCCCTGCCTAAATATTTGTAACTAAGGTGAGCCTTGTAAATCTCAAAATTCATTGTAACATCCTGAAGCCTAGCCTTGATGTACCATTCACATTGACAACTTGAGTATTTGCTACACTGAACATAAATATAATCAGATGTATTTCTCAAGTACTCAAAATTATAACCCAGTACGGCCGAGTGTTTGATTAACCCTGTTCTGAAACCTTCAGCACCACCAGCAAAAACAGAAGACAACCCATCCTTAAATATATCACTCCATAGGTGTGAAAGCAGTGGATGTTCCACAATAGCAGGACAAATATCATAATTTGGCAATGACCCCATATCAGTAAACTCATCATACTGGCCGTAATTACGAAATACCTTAGCACTCCTAAAAGGCAGCTTACTCTGACGATAAGTTGTTTGTTTCAAATGACTAGATTCATTGCAGTTCGGAAGATTGCTACAAGGAACATGATCAGAATAATCGTCACTTAAAGGGAGGGCTTCTTCAGGGACATTGAAATGGGTACCAATTGATTTTCGAGACATCTTACCACTACTACAACTACTACCAACAAAAATTGCGTCAATCAAAACTACTTCAACTGAAACTATCTTTTGACTCAAATGGTGGCAGACCAAAATCATATTGTTAATATCATCGTCTGAGCTCAAAATGCACTTACTAATACTACCGACGGTGTACCTCAAAGACGTGGATTCCGGCTTCAAATCAGGCCACATTAGGAAGATTTTGTCTGCAAAAGCCGCGAATACTTGACCATCACTAACATTCAACATCATGCACTCGCCCTTGCCCTCGTGCAAAATCGAACAGAGAAGGTCGTTCGCCATCTATCCGATTTGTTAGGACTCAGGTAGTCAAGAAATTATCTAGTGTATTGATTACAAAATTGGATGAATTTCGAGTGGTAAAATGAAATTCGGATGAAGCCAACAATAAAAATCGGTGAATATGTGAAAATGAGTATTAATTTGGGGATTTTGAGATCAAATGAGAATTCAAAATTCAAAAGTGTTGTAGCTGGAAAGGAGGGATAATAGGGTTTATTAGGGAGGCAAAAAGCAGATGGGGCTCTGACCATGTAAGGAATTTGGGAGATAAATACAATAAAAAAAGTGTCCATTATACTGTGCGTGTCAGCGCAAAAAGTGACCAGTCATGTATCTATTTGTTTTAAAATGAAGTCTTGTGTAATTGGGGAAGAAACAAAAACCTAAAAGCAATAACATGTATATTTGTGTACTACTCCCTCCGTCCATAAGTAAACTTCTCACTTTCCTTTTCGGGCCGTCCACGAGTAAGTTTCCCATTCCATAAATGGAAATAACAACACTCTATTATATATAAACTTGAACCTTCAAACCCACACAATATTACAAAAATGCCACTCATTCACTTTACTTTTCAACACTATTCATTACTTTATCCCAAAAGTCAACATGTGGTCCACCATATATTAATAAACAAATACACTTTCTTAAACCATTCAACAAAAAGAAGTGGGAAACTTACTCGTGGACGGAGGGAGTATGAAGTAATAAATCCTTAAAAATATTGGCATGAGATTCTTAATTTCAAAAACGTTTCGAAATATAGAAAAAATACATTTTTTTTAGATTTGACATTGGATGTGACGTGTAATGTGTTTTTTGTGGCGCCTATAACTGCTACGTAAGATTAAGTATCACCTTATTCTTCTTTTATGTTAAAAAGAGGAGGTGCCTTATCTTAATTGTCTAACTAAATACCCCCCCCCCCCCCCCCCCCCCTAATAAATGACGTTTTGAGTTTAAACAACAAATTAAGGTGATAATTTTTTTTTTCAATACTACCCTTATAAATATATACTACAATTTTCTAATACTCTTAATCTTCCAATTATTTTGTCTCATGATTTCAGCTTAATTGATAATTTATTTAAGATTTTTAATTTTTTTTTTATATTTCAAACCAAAATTATCTCCCCTACTTTTAGTTAGTTGATATTTCTATTTTTTATATATATCACACAAAAAATAGAAGAATAATTTGGAATATTTGATGAAAAATTATCAAAATAATATGTATTAAAAAAATAGTTTAAAAGCTAAAGTGTCATTTAATAAAAAAGGGAGGGAGCACTTAATTTATGCCAACATATATCAGCCCTAGAGATCTATATTATGTCAAGATAATTGATTTATAATTTCTAAAATTAGAGAAACATTCATTTCTGTAAGGGGGTCATGGCTAAAATTTGAGAAACATTTATTTATATTTTATTAATTTTTGTGAGAGGGACTTATTTTCTTTTTTTAGTGTAAGAAAGTAATTATAGAATATCCAGATAAGACAAGTGTGAAAGTAATGACGGAAGAATGGAGTAATATTTATCTCCAAATAATAGATATTTTGCACTAACTTAGAAAAATTAAATATCATACTTAGATCTTATCCTTCTGCCTATTTTTAGCAATAGTATTCATTAACTAATTATGTAAATAAATAAAATGTTAATTATGCATATACTTATTGCTATTTATAACCTTCTTAAATTCATTTGAAACATTCAATGACAAATAAAATGTGATCGGTATCCTCCCGTATAGTTACATCTATTGCTAAATATATCAATCATGTCTAACGACAAATATCTTCAGTCTATGACTTCGTGGCCTACCCAAGCTTACTATTCTTCTTCTATTTAATTTGCCTTTTAAAATTTTGAATCACAAATTTAATTAAGGCAAAAATCAATGTCCACAATTGAAAATACATTATTCTACATTCATCCCACAAATATAGTTATAATTTCTTTCTATTTTTTAATCCCAAATTAGTTATTCTCAAATTATTTGAAATACTCCTATCTATTTTGTCATTGTTATTTGCATTCAATAAATAAATACATAAAAAAAAACATGATAAAACAAAATTTCAAGCATTAATAATCTACTTCCTCCATCTAGAAGTAAATTTTTCACTTGTTTTTATTGTTTTGTTTAAAAATGTATTTGTTTATTAATATGGTGGTTGTGAAAAGTGATAGGTAGGTGTTAAAACTAAAGATTTGTTGTTTAAGAAAAATATTTGTTTATTAATATATGAACGATTGTTTTTGCTATTTATGAAAGATGAACTTATTATGACATGATTCGAAAAGGAAAGTGTGAATCCTACTACACACGACTATTCTTTTTTAGGACAGAGAGTGTATTTAAAAATGCATACTATTATTTATAATATAAAACTAATTTTGAAATTAAATATAATGTACAGATAGAATATTAAAAATTCAAAAAATAATATTATTATTGAATTACATTAATTAAATTAAATTAATATTTGAAATATTTAATGTAAAATTAATATATATATATATTTTCGATTAAGCGGAATCAAGAGCTTGGAAGTTGGAATATCTATAAAATAGAAGTTTTAATTCTTCATATTTCTCATTTTTTAATATTATAAGTTTGTCAATGGTCAAACTTCGTCAAATAATAAAAAAAATGGACAAGGTTTGTAGATAAATCCATTAATGAGGTGTCCCCGGTTCAATTCAAATGTATTTTTAAATAAAAGTACCAATTATCTTCATTGAACAATATCACTTAATAAATCACAATTGTTGAGAAAAATTAATCTTAACTATTCAATAAAAATAATTTATATTATATTTGAAAATTGCACATAATACTTTACTTTAAGTTTGTAGGTGGATAAAAATATGGAGTAATTAATCAAGATTCGCCGCAATATCATACTACCTCCGTCTTCAAATAATTGGTACAATTTACCATTTATCTCCTACAAAAATCTCTAAGTTACACCTCATTTCACTAATAGTTATACACTAAAACAATTTTTTTTTTCATTTACTTAAATTAAATAATAAATCCTCATAAATAATTATTCATTTAAATAATACAAATCAACTCTAAAAAAAATCCTGAAAAGTTAACTTTGAAGAGTATTCACAAAAAATATTTTATTCATTTAATACTAATAATCAATTCATAAAAAAAATATCAATTGAGAAACTCCTTAAATTATTTCCTTATATGTACAAGCCAACCATATCCATATGTACTGTTGTATCATCCCCAAATCCCTTCCAATTTCACACAACCAAATCTAATATGGCCGGTTTCCATATTATCTCGCTATCAGTCGCCCTTTCTGTCCTCGCGTGTTTTCCACCGCTTCTCTCCGCTGCCGCCTCAGCGAAACCTGAATTAGCCACCGAAGTCTGCAAAAACACCACCGATATCATCTTCTGCCGCGCTGCCGTATACTCCGACCGACGCGCCGCCACCGCCGACCGCTATGAACTCATTGACATAGTATACCGCAAGGCGTGGGCCAACGCAACCGATACCAAAGATTACATCACATCGAATTTAAAAACAGGGGGAACAGAATCGGAAAGTCTGAAGAAATGTCTGGGCAATTACAAGGAGGCGATCCAGAAACTCGATTTGATGCTAAACGATTTGAATTCGGAATCGTATTATCATCTGGATGTGATGTCCCTTGAGGTTGAAGGCAGCGCACTCGATTGCAAAAAAGTTTTGCAGAGGAATTCAGTTGTTTACCAGAGGAATGAGAACATGCTTAAACTTGCGAATATTTGCTATATTGTTTCCAAACTCTTTACATACAATTAAAATCAATCTCATTTTCTTTCTACTTGTGGGATATTCATACACAGGAGTACTTGCTACTCTGCTAAGTTGATATTTATTTTCTCCGTTAATAAATAAATTCAATTCCTCAGGTATTCTAATGAATTTTGACATATAAACCTAGAAATGTGGTGGTCGTTTGGTAACATGCATACGGTAACACATGATAGTTTAAACTTTGATTTATTAGACAAGTTTTATATGTATATCAATTGTTTGGTATACAAAGTGGTATATTCTATATTTCATTTATTAGTATTTATAGATTTATTGATAAGTTTGAAAATGTTGTTTTTACCCTCAACATTCTAGCACAATTTATAATTTTACCTATCACTAAAAATTATTTTTCTGTGTTCTCAATCCCTTCACATCGTCATCCCTACGCGAAGAGAGGAGAGACAGGGTTTTTCTAAAGCTAAAAATGAAGAACAAATATTATCCCCTTAATTAAGTCTCATCAAAGATTAAAAAAAAATTATAAAACAATGAAGACACGCACTGTTTTGATTTTTCCTTTTAATGGATATTCGGTTCCCCTATCAAGCAGGCATCCATGGCGATCCACATGCAAAAAAACATTTCTCCTCATTGAACTCTGTTAAATATTCCTAATCGAATGCAATATGTCTAAAAAATTACATGAAATTTACAAATGGAAGACTATTTCCAAAATAGTTGGTACCATTACGCTTGATTATGCAAAGAAATTGATGGGATAAATTTATTACTTTTCTTCAATGAATTTAATGGGCGTGATTACAAATTCAATTTTATCAACAAATAAGAAAACAAACCAGCATTAAATGCCCCATGAATCAATTGAAGCAAGTGATTACATTAAAACAGAATCTGAAGAATTGTAAATAAGAAAAAGTTGAGCGCTAGTTCTCTGCGCCTATCTCAAATTCTCCTCTCTAAACCTTAAGACACCGTTTCAAAAGCGTTTAACGACAGAGAATGAAGAAGACAAGTAGATTATCGTGTCTTTCACTAATCAAGCAAAAAATTCCACAAAAACTGCCGTTAATATACCATTTTTACCAAAAAAAAAAAGATCTTAATTCATTTTTATAATTTCAATAATCCTGACGTAATTGAAGAATTTGAAGTTGGTTAACAGAGGCGCGCTGCGTTATTCTTTCTTATTCAGCAATTGATCTGAAATCAAATCAAAGGTTAATATAGGCGAAATTAATTCGTGTCTTGAAGAGCGGCCACGATTTCTTCGAATTTCCATCGGAGATTTACCTTGATTTCTTCGTGCCTTGGATTTAGTGTTAATTTGATCTAATACAGTCTAATTTATGAATTCTTAAATCTGGCGTTATAGAATACGACGATCAAATAGGAAGCCGTCTCCCGGTGGTGGTGGCAAGGGAAAAAGACAACATCGGATGTCGGTATCGGCGAGTGGAGGATTGCTGCATAGGTGTTTTTAATTTTCTACCCGGTTTTCTTCCATTGATGTGATTATGTTTCTTCTCTGTGGAGAATGAAGGTTGATTTCGAAGAACAGAAACCGCAAAAGTTTTTAATTTGGATAAAGGAGGGTAATTTTGGAATAATAAATTTTAAAAAATCATAGTTTTATGAATACTACGTTGAGAGGAGGGATCCACTATCATATGAATTTAGTTTAGTAGAAACCGGACCTTTGTTTTTTAAAGGGCCGATGTGTTAGTGCATAAAACCTACCAAACTGCATATTAAGGGTGTTAGTGTATCTAACACTCACTAATACCTAGTGTATCTAACACTCACTAATACCCCCTACCAAATGGGTCCCGATAGTAGTAATTTAAGGGCAAATTAGAAAAAATAATACCCCCTCCGTCCACCAAATTTTTACCCATTTTCCTTTTTGAGTTGTCTACCAAATTTTTACCCACTTCCTTTTTGAAAATAAATATCTCACACAAACAAATAAATTGGTCCTACAATATTCCATACAATACCCTTATTTTATCTACTTTAACTATTTTTTCAATAAAATATTAATTTTCATTAAATCTTGTGCCCAACAGTAATGATGTATAAATTTCATAGACTGGGGGAGTAATTAATTAGCACTGAAAAATGTGAAATGTCATTTAAATCATAAATTATGTGAATGATCATAACAACATTTAGAAAGAATTGGAGGGCGTATGTTTGGGTCTCGATATCCGGCTCATTGGCTGACTAATCCGGGGGATCCATAACCCACCGCCCACTAGCGGGAGTTCCAGTTACATTTAGAAAGAATTGGAGGATGTATGTTTGGGTACTCGATATCCGACTCATTGGCTGACTAATCCGGGGGATCCATAAGCCACCGCCCACTAGCGGGGGTTGCAGTTCCATTTCAAGCCAGAGATTAACTCTGTATGAACTGGTCCATCTCAGAAATTAATCGCACTTAGTAGGTTTCGAACTTAAGACCTATAGAGCATCACACTCCTAAATCTCTAAGTCTATCACGCATTATGTCTGGTTTCGAAGTAATATGTATAATGGATTCACTATTCTAAATATTGGAAACTACTCTCCCTCTACTAAATTTATTCCCCTTTCTTCGTTTTGATTGTCCATCAAATTAATTTTCACTTTTAAAAGTAAAAAATACTCATAAATAAATAAATGGACCCCACATTATTTTATCCAAGTTTTTAATAAAATACTATTTTTTATTAAAATATATGTTCAATAGTAAAAGGGAATAATATTTAGAGACGGGGGGAGTATAATTTTTTTAGTTAAGTCAATTTATTTATTTACTTTTGTTACAAAAAAAAAAAAAAAGAATCCATCATTTAATTAATTGCATTTGAATTAAATTAGTGAATTTCAAGTTTAAATCCATCTAAATCACTTCTTGGAATACAAGTGACAATTATATACATATATATATGTATATGTGTGTGTGTACTACTATAATAAAAAAAAAACTTTTATTTATTGAAACTTTTTCTTAAACTGAAAAATAATACTATAACTTATAAAATAAGTGTGATCATTAAAATATCTCTTTGCCAAAAATTAATTACTAAAATTGTATTATTATCATTTAAGAGAATGGTTGCAATCTTTAACTATTAAACCAAACAACTCTCAACAAAAAACCAAAAAAGAACACCCAAAAAACTTCTCATTACCCCCATGTAAAATGTTTTAACTTTTGCTTTCATTCACTTCAGTATAATTATAGTTTAATTAGCAGATTGTATTTTAGTTGACTTTAACCAGATTTGATATTTCAATTTATGCATACTCCAAGCTATACCTTTTTTTTCAACTTGCAGATATATGTTGAATAATTCTAGATTCGAATCCGGTGTTGTACAGGAGCGTCCTGTGCAGCACAAATACATAGTTAGACCAACTGGTCTGATCATGTATTTGATTTTATGGGGTCAGATTCGTTGGTCTAACTATGTATTTGTGCTGCACAGGGCGGTCCTATATAACACATGATCCAAGTCCAACAATTCTGATGGTGAATGTGATGGATTCTACCAAAACTCTATGAGGCATCATCTTATTTGGAACAACTCGGCTCATGAAAACAAAACTCATAAAAATATGAAATGTGTTTGAATCAATAGAAAGGTGTTATCAATGAATCAAAGATATGATTATTTTTACACTACAAAATTTAGTTGATAATAGTAAAATAATTAGTAGAAAATGCTTCAAATAATTAGTAGATAATGCTTCAAATAAATTATTCAAGTGTTTTAGGATTGAAGGACAATTTCAAATCTTATTGCGACTTATATTTCAACATCACAACAAAAAGTCCAAGTAATAATTGAATTGAATATGTCTTCTTTTTTTTCTCTCTATTAACTTCAATAAGTTGGAAAAAATACTGATATAAACACTTAAAAAAAGTCACCGATAAAAAATAAATTATCAATTTGATTAATCAAATAATTTTTTTTTTTAAATCGCCTTTAAATGATCAGTTTTTTAAGAGGCCTATTGAAAATTAGATTAAAGAAAAAAAATCACAAAAAAATATTGTACTCCCTCCGTCCCAAACTCTTTTGTTACATTGTCAAAAAGGTTTGTCCCATACTCGTTTGCTATATCTACTTTTGGCAAAAAAATAACAATACTTTTTAATATTATATTTTCCATACACTAATAAACAAAAGAATCTACTTTATCACTTTAAATACTATAAACAACTTTTTTCTTAAAACTGCAAATAGTAAATGAGAAAATGAGTTTGGGACGGAGGGAGTAACTATTATAAGGTGAATCCCAAACATGACTTAGCTTTTTGTAGTGATTTTTGATGTGTGATCTTCACGTCATTTGAAGAGTTGTCTCTTTAATTCAAAAACTAGTCAATAATTTTTTTGAGATAGCTTGATTTCGTTGTTTCAGTGATCACAACGTCGTTTGGCATAAAAAAATTGGTTATCCATATCACCTAGTTTCAAGCTTTTGAGAGATATATATTACCGAAATTTGAAGATGATATGGAAAGAATGATATAAAGCGCGAAGATTTGCTGGAAGAAAAACAAAATTGAATTTCCAAATTGTTACGAGTCGGTCAGGAGCCGCTGGCGACTAGGTTTTAGTCAATTATGCTTGGTGGGCCGAGATATGTTAGTGTGTATTAAATTCTTTAATTTAAAAAGTACCCATTTGGTGTGGACTGTGGAATGTTGTGCAATTAGGCATGGATGAAATGGATTGTGTGGGACATGTGGGAATTTATTTATTAATTTTAATCTTTGGATAGATAGCTAACCACATTTTGTTTATTTTAATGACTATATTAAGATAGTTTTATTTAGTCTTTTCAATTAGGTTGGATCAATTACAAAATTCATTTTATTTAGAGTAATTCTCTTGTACACTTGGTGTATGGTGCACTCACTCAACAGTTGATATTATTTACACTGAAAAGTTGGTCTCAATTACACTAAAAAGTTGGTCCCAATTACAATGAGAAATTTACGCTGAAAATCAATTTTAGTGTAGATGGAACCAACTTTTCAGTGTAATTGAGACCAACTTTTCAGTGTAAACATTATTAACTATTGAGTGAGTGCACCGTGCACTTGCTGCATATGAGAGTTTGTCTTTTATTTAATGTGTTGAGAATAAAAATAGAATTATATGTTATGATGATACTTGCATTGTACTTTTCATTTCATTATATAATACTTACTTTGTATGGGTGAAGGAGTATGAGATGTGTCCATTCAAAATCGGACGAGATAGAGGATTGTTCATCCACATCCAGGTGACTTCATTCCTAACTAAACAAGTCTATAAGTAGGGTTGTAAATGAATCAAACAATTTTGGTTTGATTTGATATTTGTATTCAAAATTCGATGTTCGCATTCGAGATTTTATAATTTGAATTCGAGTACAAATATTTCTTTTGATTCGGTTAGTTATCAAATACGAATACAAAACTATAATATTCGATTCGATATTAATAGTAATAGTAATAATAAATATAATTATTTATAAATTTAAATTCATTATAATTATTTCAAAAATATTAACCCTTTATGACTTTATCCAATTAGTGGACTTTTAGATAGTCTTTAATTTAATACTTTACTTATAAAAAAATATTTAATATAATTTAATTATTAAAAAAAACCCTAATAAATTAAAGAAGAACCGCATGTCTAGGCTCTTCATTTGTTTATTAAAGTATTTTTTTAAAAAATTGATAATTAATTTTTTTTTTATTTATGTACTTGATTATGTTATGCATATTTTTAAGTTTATGGTTTTTTGTTAATTCAAACAATGGAATAAATTTTGTAATGAATATTTGAATATTATTTATTTGGAACATATTTGAGAAAAAAAATCAATTCTAATATTCGACTTGAGTATTCGTATATTTCTTAATAATTCGATATGAGTTTCCAATCAAATATAAATCATATTTGTAATTCGAAAAATATTCGAAATAATTTCACATATACGAATTCAAAACAATGATTATCGACTCGATTCGATTCATTTACAACCCTATCTATAAATATTAGGTGTACAAATTTTAACTTCGTGTACTAACTATATTTTAGTTATATTTGCGTGCACATTTCAATTATATTAATTAATGCGTTTGATAGTTGTGTTCAATTTTATAATACTAGGATTTTGCCCGTGCGATGCACGGGTCTTTTGTTAACTATTATTTTGACAATGTCGTAACTTTTTAAATTTTTTTTAATTAATTATGTATCGTATGATATATTTTCATTTTCATAAATTCTAGCATGCAATTGAATTTTAAGTTTAATTTTGACTTCAATCTTGATTTTTTCAAAACACGCCGAACTGTGTGTTTTTTTGTAATTGAGTATTATTGATGTCTTTTATGGTATTACTGATGGCTTCTTAGGGTATTACTAATTATTTTTAGGTGTATTGCTGATTTTTGCTTAGGATTTTTTTTTTAAATCCAAATGCATATCATGCACTCAAATGCACACTAAAACTATTTTTTTATTTTTTTGCCAAAAGTTTAAAGCCTGTATTTTTTTTTTATAATAATATATGGTTTTTTTACTTAAATTTTTATTTTCATTATCTAATAAGTTGAATTCATGTTGAGTATTGCGTCTTCTTTTTCTTATCCACATTTTTTCATAATTATTTGTTTATTAAATTCTATTTTTTTTAATTAGGTTGTTAATATATATGTATGAACTAACACAAACTTTAGCATACATCAAAGTGCATACTATGTGCTTGAAATTTCAATTCAATTTAATTTTTTTCAATTATAAATATATAATTAAATTTGTTTTAAATGTTATTGGTTACTGCTTAGAATATTTTGTTGGTCATTGTTGGGAGTATTTTTTAATACCACTTGAGATATTGTTAATTATTGTTCGTTTGTTGATTATTGCTTGGTGTATTATTGATTATTGTTTAGGGTATTTGTGATTCAAAACACGGATTTTTTTTTTTTACATTTTTTTTCAATTTATCAAAGTGCATAGTAAAACTACTTTTGAACTAAAAAATATAAAAATAAAAGATATTGTAAATATTTAGTGTTAATGTTTTTCGGTATCTTCTAAGTGGTACTGTTGAAACTTTTATTAAAACTTATGTATTGTTGATTATTGTTCGTTTGTTGGTTATTTTTTGGATATTGTTGATTTTTATTTGGGATATTTGTGATCAAAACACAATACATTTACTTTTTTTACAATTTATCTAAATGCATAGTAAAACTATCTTTTGAATTAAAAAATATAAAACAAAAGATACTGTAAATATATAGTGTTGATGTTTTTGGGTATCTTCTGAGTGGTACTGCTGGAACTTTTATTAAAATTAATTTGTTGAATTTATTATTATGTTTCAAAAATACGAATATGAAATGAAATTTATATGGTGAAGCCTCCAGGATTTGTGGATGGCGTTTTCTTTAATTGCAACTAAATGAAAGTTCCTTTGGCTTTTAAAAAAAATACTAACATAAGAAGAAATTAAAAAAGCAAAAAATAAAAATTTGGCTCCCTTATCTTACATTGTGTCAAAATTTGAATTTGGGAATATTAAATTTGCATTTAATGTTTATTTTAATCCATGGCTAAAGATATACATTAATGGTTCGACTTGTAGAAATAATTATTACCTTATTTTGGTCATCAACGTTCGCTCCAATAATTATGTTTCTTCTATCATTTTCCTATTTTTCAACCATCAACTGTTTGTCGGTCCCAATTTATTTCAGCAATGTATTGACAATTCTAGTTATAATTCACCCTATGTTATAATTCTCCCCGGATTTGATATAATGCCCACCGGTGGGCATAACTTATATGCCCACCGCGAATGTGATAATGACACGTAAGCAAATTTAAATTGGGGCCCCACTATTATTTTAATTGATTACTTAAATTTGCTTACGTGTCATTATCACATTCGCGGTGGACATATATAGTTTATGTCCACTGGTGGGCATTATATCAAATCCGTAATTCTCCCTACAATGATTTTCTTAATGATATCTGTGAAGAAAATTTTTCAAGAGGCGCATATTGTTGAAATAGTTTCATTGAAACACAAGCACCTATCATTACTGCATTAATTATAATTTAACAGGGACTAAACCATAAACTAAATTTCTTGATCAATAAGGATTGATTCTTTAAACAGCAAGACAACCACGAGAAAAAGGGATAGATTCTCTTATTCGTTGATAACCACATGGAGTTGGGTATGTTCAAGAGTCCCGACATTAGCAAAGAACAAAGAAATTTGATTGAACGTTTATTAAATCCCCCGCAAGACTCACACAAACAAATAATTCAGGACTACTGTAAGATTCACACATGAAGGTTACAACTCATAAAAAATTACAATGATTGACATTGGAAGTTTAGGAGTGTACCACAAAACTCACAGAAGTTCATTACCACGTGTGAGATTCTTTCCATCCTTTTTTACCACCACTCTCAACATGTTGAAGTGACAAGAATCATAAATTAATAACATAAACAGGGCTAAAGGAAACAGTGATGAAGGCAGATGAATTCACTCACCATATTTTTTAGTGTGTTCAAATCAATCAAAAGGTTGGACAAAACCCTGACATCAATTTCAATTGGCAATCCCATTGCTCTAAAGAG
The DNA here is from genome assembly GCA_947034835.1 of Ballota nigra. NCBI lineage: Eukaryota > Viridiplantae > Streptophyta > Magnoliopsida > Lamiales > Lamiaceae > Ballota > Ballota nigra. The sequence continues at coordinate 30,019,449 of OX344730.1, forward strand.
ACCACTATCACAAAAATACTACCAATAGAAATGTAAACGTGTCACTAACTATTTGAGTTAATGGTCCGCATTCTCTACTCTCCCATCGACCTTATACCAAACACTTTGGCACACAAATCAGCTTCAAAAAGTTTAACAAAATTAAACACAATTTTCAAACCTCAGTTAATGTAATCACCACATGAAATGATTTGAAATTGAATGCAATGTCTTCAATACCTGGTCTTATCCTCACAACAACATATACTTGTACCTTCAATTAAAAAAATCAAGTTATTTCACCATATACATCCGCAACCAAATCAAATTGTTGTTGAAATCTTCAGGTTAGGTTTTGGAAATTTGATGTGTATATTTAGAGCGGACGTCGAATCCAGTATGACATACATATAGGGTTTCACAAAACTAAAATTCTAAAAGAGCTCACAACTATAAAAAAAACTCAAATCAATGACTTTGCAATTATTAATTATGGCCGTGAGCAATCGCTAATCAACAAATACCAATAATTTCATAAAACTTATCATGCTGGCATCCTTCAGTAAAAATCACCTATTGTCCATCCTCAACTATTAAGAAATCACTACGAAAAGAATTATTAAATTTAGTAAAACAACTCACTTGCTTTTATGACGTGCCAAATTTCAAATTCACCAGCACATGTTTCCAGTCTCGTGTGTCTCTCCTGCAGACTCTTAAGGTCTGCAATCGATAGAACGTCTCCAGTTGTGTGGGAGCTCACATAGGCAAGGCTAGAGCCATCTCGCAATATCAAGAATTTAAGAAATAAACCTCTTTAGGTGAATTGAGTAACAAATGTCTAAAGTACTTGCTGTGAAAATATATTCATGTTCACTTATGTGGAAAAAAGGGGCATTTCCAACATGAGTTGAATTAACAGGAAATGAAAATGAAAACCACTAATTAATTAAATTCCAACTGTATAAAAAAAAAACTTGTGATGTTAGGCAAACATAAGATCACATCCATAGTGAAAAAATCATTATTAATGAGAAAAGTAAAGATAAAGGTAGATTACATCTCACTGCCAGGTTATAAAAAAAATGTAAATCAGGCTTTAACTTTTCAAAATTCTTAATCAACCCCTAGGTTTGAAACGATGAAGTTCATCATAACCCCATATTTACTCCAACAATGAATCATAACATTTTTATCTTTCTTGGCTTTCATCTGTTTCACACATACAATATTTTAACCACAAACTATCTCACTGTCACTGTACTAATCCCAGGGCATAAACATGTATGTGTCACGTATAAAATAAAATGTTAAGATATCTTGCATTCTATAAAACGAAGATAACTTTTCACCGGCCAAAAAAATGTATCCCCTGGCTATTCTTTTGAACAACAATCTGACGGCAAAATGCATCTTGATTTATAAAAAATGATTTGATCACTTCACCTGCTAGGCTACAATACGGTATTATTAGATATGAAGTTTTGGCCAAGGCAACTCGAACAGGCGTTAAGATTCTAAGGGCAGTCATTGTGTGTGTGTGCTCTGTGTTTTCGGCTTGAAATGGGCAGACTGCAGACCTGGAGCCTTGGACTGAAAGGGATAAGATTAAGCAGTCTAAGCATTCTTAAATGCCAAAAACTCCCTCCTCTCTAGTAAATCTAAAAACACAGTTTCAACCCTAACTTTATATTAGGAATTGAAAAGTAAACATGACCTCTGCTTCGAACAAATCGATGGTATAAACATGAAAATTTTGCTGCAACTCTACTAATATTTAACAACTAAAGATGAGCACCAGACGACAAATGATATATGATAAAGCAATTATTTTTTACCTTGATGAGGAGCATTTGATTATTGTTGGGTATTTGTGAAATTGGATACGTACTTTACCGAATTAGGTGCGTAATTCGGTCGTACTCCATTGCGCCCGAGACTTTGGCGTTGATAGATTTTTTAGATTCGTATAGCGTTGCGGCGGCCATGGTGGTGGTGAGATGATTCCGGCATATAGAACTAAAAGTTACTTATGATGAGGCACATCCGCACAAGGCAACGCAAAATATATTGAATAATCATTATCTATGTATTAAAAGAGATGAAGATGGAGAGACTTAATTTGCGTGTTGCTTGGCTTTAAATTGAATTAATTGATGGAGGAGAGGAGCGTTTCTTGGGTTACTAACCTTTTTCTTTTTAACGGTCAATTAATTAATTTAATTAAGTAGATTTAAATATATATATATATATATATATATATATATATATATATATATATATATATGATACACGTGGCATAATATTAAGAGCGACACTTGGTGGCATTTGGGACATGGAGTGTCTACTATTATAAATATAAGATTGCTGGTATACAAAAGACTTATTCAAAAGAAACATATAATCTTCTATACTTTAATATAGACAAAGCACTCTAAGTCTATGTGGCAAAGGTGATTGATCTCTATTTCAAGATTTTTATCTTTTTATTGAGTCAAATGCCTACTTTTCATCTAAGCCGTTTATTTCATAGTTTAATCCTAATCGTTTATTTTTTTCAACTATATTAAATTTTGTTCTCATCTCAACCCTCCATTTATGCATATTAAATCATAGTCATTCATTCATTCGCAATAATAATGCAATACTTTTAATTGTCATAATTATCTCCCTCAATTTTGTCATATTAACTCTCACCTTCATAAGTATATATACTCCATGTAGAATTGAGATGAGTTCCAATCCATTTTATTTGCTTGGTTTTACCCTCTAATATGATTAGTGTATATGATAATTACTCACAATCTTTTGAAATATTCTCAAACGTCTGCCAAGCTCAGTTTAGTTAATACGTTGTTCTCATGTGAATGTTGATAGTGAGATATTTTTTATGATTCATCGCTTGTGAGGTATTTATTATGATTCACCGCTACTTTTCTTATTTTTCTTGCAGACTTCACTCTAATTATTCTAATATTATCAACTTCTGCTAATATTCATATTTTCTTGCAAGCTTCAAAAACGATCTAATAATCGTACTACTATTATGGATTAAAAAGATTTCATACTAATCGTATTATTGTTTTCATGTTAATATTATTTTTCGTAGGCTTTATATGTGCTAAACAAGATGACAAAGGTTTGTATTTTCATACTAATTGTGTTATAGTTTTCATGCAAATATTCATATTTTTTACTTCATATTCATTTTTGTCGTGTTATTGATTTCCTTCTCACATGATTGGTCGAGTTTTATTTTTTATTTTTGTTGCAGGTTGCACTTGAAGATCCATACAATAACATACTAATATGTTTGTACATGTTCGTTGGATGTTATGTACATGGAAGATTTTGAATCGGAATTTTTTTTCATTGTCTTTCGGACTTAAACATGATTATGAAGATGTAATTTTTCATCACTTATTCGTTGAGAGTTTTTTTCTTCGAATTTTTTTGTTAGTGTTTGTCATTGTGAGTCATTCATATGTATATTTGGTAATCGAATCCAGTTTTTAATTAGTGAATAAATTGTCTATTACTCACTTTTTTTAATTCCTTGAATTTAGTACTGCAAATACTTCGCAGCTTATAAATGTCGTGATAATCCCCTATTATACTAATAGTGAGTTTCTTTTGCCGATGTGTCGATTTTTTGTGCGTTTTGTCTATGTGTCGATTTCTGGTGCATTTCGCTTATGTGTCAAGTCTTACATGGTATGATTGTGCGTCACTTTATCCTAAAAAAGTCCTTCATGTGACATTGTGACCTTTCATAAGAAGAAGTCTAATAAAAAAATTTGGTTTTAATTGGGTTCGAACCAAGGACCTCATGAGCATTTTGTATTATGTTTACCAATTAAGCTAACTATGAATTGATATGAAATTTAAATATTTATTATATACAACTTGAATTAAATATATATATATATATGTATGTATATATATATATATATATCTTTCTTTTGAACTCTTAATTATTTGCAATTTTATTATTCTAAACTCTATATTTTTTCTTATTCTTTCTTTGTCTTTATCTTTTCATAATATTTTAGTGTTGTTCCTCGATTATTTGTCCACACATAAATGTTTAATTGCTAATATTTGATGATTACTTTATTTTTAAAGATATATTTTTTCATATAAACTCTACTTTTTTTCTCCTTTCTTCTATCTTGACAATATTATATTTATTTTCTATGTGTTGCAAATTGACGGGTGAAGATTTTCAAGGATAATTTTAAACTTATCTATGGTGTTTTTTTTTTAATTTCATTTCGACTGAATCATATTTTTTAAATAGATTGTATTATATAATGTTATACTATTGAACAATGTGATGTGTTAATAAAATATAAATTTTTAAATTAATTTTACGAACTAACCCGCATAAAATGCGGGGTACTCATCTAGTTATAAGCTATTACTCACATTTTCTTAATTTCTTGAATGTAGGAGTGCAATTAGTTCAAAGCTTATAATTATCATGATAACCATCATAATTAAAGTCAATCCGTATTTATGGTCTAGAGTTTTCTAATATCAAGGATAAATATTTTAGATAAATAAATTATTGGATTTGTACAAATTGTTATTGTTAAACATATGATTCCATTTTGTATATAATTGATCATTCATAACAAGTAATTTTAATAATCAAAGTTGTACATATTTACATATTTCTTATTAATTTTAGTTAATTCTCCAATGTTGAATGTTTAGTATTATCCGTTATCCCTTGAGTTTAGGAGTACAATTAATTTGCAGCTTATAATTATCATGATAACTATTATAATTAAAGTCAATCCATATATAATTTGAATCATCTTCTCATATTAAGTTTGAATATTCTGATAACAATGTGTTAGTTTTTTTTCACATCCACCATAATCTTGGTAATCCGGATTTTTAGTCGGTTATTTAGTGGCAAATTTTTTAAACTTTAATGCGGGCCACACTTTTACACTAGAAAGAAATGTATTTTGGTGTTATATTAAATTTTGCTAATGTCATGTTTAGTTTCCTTCTCTGTGTAGTGATCGCATTTTTTTTTTTTTTTTTGTGATTTGCAAGAATTTGGATCATTGAATTTTATTTATTTGAGGTTTGCTAATTATCTAAGAATTATTTTGTAGTGCATTGTTGTAAATCTAGAAGATTTATTATTCCAAATCTAGAAGATTTGATGTGGACATTACTAATGGACCAATAACCCAGTGGGCTTTATATCTTATACTAGGGTTTTATTCTTATAAATACACTATTGTACTCATAATTGTAATCACTCATACACAAGAACATTAGTGAAAACTCCTGGCTTGGCTCGCCCCCAGACGTAGTCGTTCCCGACGAACTGGGTGAACAAATCTCGTCTTTTATTTTACGCACTTATTTACAACACGTTATCAGCACGAGACTCTGTCTGAGATTAAACGGTACGCTCTAAAATTAATTCTCTATGAATTATGTGAATTAATTCTCATATGGAATTATTTAATCCATGGATCACATGTTTTAAGTGTACTTGATTTATTGATTCAATTTATTTTTCGTTCTTGCAATTAATTTGAATTAAATTGTGTTTCGAGTTGAATTAATCTTGGATTGAGAATCGAACCGACGAGCAACGGCCGTCGCCCGAAGACGAACGGCTACGGCCCGTCAACGGCGTGTAAGGGCACTCGGCCGCTGCCCCAAAGGGTGCCGCCGTCGCGCACTGCTACGCGGCCCAGCGACGCCGCCAGTCGCCCGCCGCAGCCAGCACGACGCCCGCACGGCGCTGCCCGTCGCCGCCAGTGCGCCATCCGTGCGACACCTCCGTGCGCCTCCATGCGCGGCGTCGAGGCGCGACACCGCCTGTCGCCCGCCGCGACGCCGCCTGTCGCGCCCCCCTTCGCCGCCTCCGTGCGCGACGTCGAGGCGGCGCAACCCCTACGCACGGCTCGCGTCGCGATCGTAGGGATTCCCAAAAATTCGGCCCCAATCGCGCCTGCAGGACGCGATCGGGGGTGGGAGTCGCGCCCTAGGGACGTGATCACCCACGACAGTCGCACCTGCAGGACGCAACTGCCCCCGATTTTCAATTTTCTCCGTTTTCGACTCTCTCCTTCCGCTACGTGTACCGTGCACGACTCTCGTGCACTCCCTGTCGCACGTGGCACCTTTCCCCCCAGAATTTTGTAAAATCCTAATCTAATTTCAGTTTTATTTTAGGTAATCACAAAATTCTAACTAATTTATTTTAAAAATTCTGAAAATATTTCGTTAAATTTCATTAATATACATTAAATATTTAGCCTCATGAATATGCATGTTTATTAAGTCGTAAATTTTTCTTGAAATTATTTTCATGTGATTATCGTTCATAATGCACATAGTTTATTTCTTATAGTCCGCATATTATGCCCGGGTAGGCGGTGCCCGGTACTTGTCGGACCGTAATTTATGTTTTTGGGTAGACGGCGTCCAACTCTTGTCTCTGTGTGCTCTAGAATAATCAAATAAATCCTTGTGTCTCTGTTGTCAATAAACTTGGTCACTCCTCTTACCATGTCACTTTAATAATTGTAGTGAAACATGTCTGAGATTACCAAAAGAGAATTCGCTGAGCTTGCTCTTGATGGTAATAACCACCTGACATGGGCGTTAGATGTTGAGATACATCTAGCCTCAACCAACCTAAGCGGTGTCATTGTCGATGATTCAAAATCAACTGACACCCAGAAGGCGAAAACTCTGATTTTTCTCAGACATCATCTTAATCAGGACCTGAAAAATGAATATCTCACTGAGAGAGACCCCGAAACGTTGTGGAAGTCCCTAAAGGACCATTTCCAACAACAAAATGACATACTCCTCCCTCAGGCTCAATACGATTGGTTGAACCTCCATTTTCAAGACTTTAAGTCTGTAACGGAGTACAACTCAGCCCTACATCGTATTGTGTCTCAGTTAAAGTTATGCAAGCAAACTGTAACTGAGGACGACTTAATCCAGAAGACTTTGTCGACTTTCCACGCCAGCAACCTTGTACTCCAGCAGCAGTATAGGGCTAAGAACTACACTGTACACTCTGAGCCAATTTCTGCACTTCTAGTGGCAGAAAAGCACAACCAACTCCTTATGCAGAATCATAACTCGAGACTGATTGACTCAAAAGTTGTGCCCGAAGCACATGCTACAACTCAAGGTAGTACAAGTGGTCGCAAGCGTGAAAGGGGAAGAAGAAGAAGAAGTAAACGAACTCGTAGCAAAGGTCGAGGTCGTAGTAAGTCCGGTGGTCCAGGTACCTTGAATGACAATCAAGGTCAGGCTCGTGGAAAGGCTGCACCTAACACGAATCCCGCTACTAAAAAAACTAGCAATCAAGATAAGGTTGAGCAGTCCTGCTACATATGCGGATGCAAAGGCCACTGGTCTCGCACGTGTCGCACTCCCAAACACTTGGTTGAGGCTTATCAAAAGCAGCAGAAGGACGATAAGGGAAAGGCTCCTAGAGTTGAATATCACCATGCCAGCCTGCCTGAAGCAGGCCCTGACCAAGAAAACATCGATCCTATGGGCATTGAGCTTAAGAACATTGGAGATGATGAGTGATTTGTGTATTTGATTAATTCTAGTACTTTGTTTTTTTTTTTAATAAGACAACTTTATGTTTTGGATCCTTTCTTTCGGATATTTTATGGATGATACTATTATTTTAGCTTTGATGTGTTTACCTTAAATCGTTGTCCATTATATATATTTGAATATTGTTGTTCTCATTTATGGCTTGTAAACATATCAGCTATTAGGTTTGGACAATTTTCTCTTGCATGATGGATGCACATAGTGATTTATATTTGGTAGATAGCACCACCACGCATACAATCCTAAAAAGATAGGAAATATTTTCATAACCTGATAGAACGTAAGGGGAGTATAACTACAATAGCCAATGATAGTACGTTGATAGTGGGCTCCGGAAGAGCTTCCATTGTCCTCCCCATGGGTATCGAACTCATAATCGATAATATTTTATTGTTTCCACAGTCTAAGCGTACCCTACTCAGTTTTAGAGACATTAGGATAAACGAATATTACATTGAAACTGAAACTGAGAACAATAACGAATATCTTTTGATGACTATTACTCGAGGTAACCGTAAACAAGTTATAGAAAAACATCATTTCTTCTCTTCCGAATTGTACTATTCCTACATCCGACCGTCTAGTTCCCATCTAGCTATAAGTATGAAATTCCATGACCCGAATTCTTTTAAATTGTGGCATCAGCGGTTAGGTCATCCAGGACAAACTATGATACGTAGGATTCTATCTAATTCAATTGGTCATAATATTTCGAATAATAGAATCCCTCCTGTTGATGAATTTATTTGTGATGCATGTTCTAATGGTAAGTTAATAGTACGCTCGTCGCGCACTAAGGTTGGTCTAGAGTCTCCGGTTTTCCTTGAGCGAATTCAAGGAGACATCTGCGGGCCGATTCACCCAGCATCAGGACCATTTCGTTATTTCATGGTCCTTATTGATGCCCCCACTAGGTGGACATCCTGTTTGTTGTCCACCCACAATCAAGCTTTTGCGAAGCTCATTGCGAAAATTATTGAGCTTAGAGCTCAATTCTCGGATTATCCAATTAAGACGATTCACATGGATAATGCTGTTGAATTCAGCTCAAAGGCCTTTACAGATTACTGTATGGCCCTGGGAATTAAAGTGGAGCATTCGGTCCCCTACGTCCATACCCAAAATGGTCTTGCTGAGACGCTAATAAAACGTATCAAACTTATCGCGAGACCATTGCTTATGAACTCCAAACTACGCACTTCATGCTGGGGGCATGCAGTCCTACATGAATCGCACTTAATACAAATCCGTCCAACTACATATAATGATCATTAGCATTTTCCATCTGCGTATTTTCAGATGTGCGGTATATGTCCCGATAATATTACCAAAGCAGACCTCTATGGGCCCACAAAGGAAAGTCGGTATTTACGTTGGATTTGACTCTCCATCCATCATAAAATACCTCGAGCCTTTGTCTGGGGATCAATTAACGATCCGGTTCACTGATTGCACGTTCGATGAAGATTACTTCCCGGCATTAGGGGGAGATCCGAATTCAAAATTGAATGAATGCCGGGAGCTTACGTAGAACGTAACTAATCTTCAGTCTCTAGATCCACGCACTAGTCAATCTGAACTAGAAGTTCAAAAGATCATTAACTTGCAAAATCTAGCAAATAATCTGCCAGACGCGTTCACTGACCATAGAGGTGTAACTAAATCGCATATACCTGCAGTAAATGCTCCCCAAAGGGTTGAGGTCCCAAGCAAAACAAGTTCTCATGCCCCCACGCGCCAGAAGCGCAAAGGACCCTCAAGAGATAGTAATACACCTAAACGAAAGACTAGTAAATCTGGTCAGTCGAATGTAAAATCTCTAGAAGAGATTCGTCTAGATAACTCAAAATCTTTAGAAGACGAGCATCCTAGTGATGAAGCACGTGCACAAAATATTCAATGCACTAGGACCGTGGAACGACCAGACCCAGATACACTGGGAAATGAGGAAGGTCTGGTTGACGTAAACGTCGAAGTCTCTATGAATTTCATAGATACGGGAGAAACATATAATAGAAATATGACTGTCGTCGACGATACATTTGCAGCGACAATTGCTCTTTCCATTATAAACAATGATCTAGATCCAGAACCCAAAACCATCGCTGAGTACCAGAAGCGCTCTGATTGGGTTAAATGAAAATAGGCAATTGAAGCAGAGGTCGCATCGCTTAACAAAAGACAAGTATTTGGCTCTATCATTCGTACACCCACGCGCGCTATCCCCGTAGGATATAAATGGGTATTTGTATGAAAACGAAATGAGAACAATACTGTGGAGAGATATAAAGCGAGACTTGTAGCTTAAGGGTTTCCGCAGAAACTCGGGATTTATATCGATCAAACCTATTCTCTCGTCATGAACTCAATAACGTTCCGCTGCTTGATATCTTTGGCAGTTAAAATGAACCTCCAAATGAGATTAATGGATGTAGTGACTGCGTACTTATATGGATCACTTGATGCCGACATTTATATGAAAATCTCCGATGGATTTGACATTCCTCAGATGAGGGATGGTGAAAATCGCAGTATGTATAGCATAAAACTGCAGAAGTCGTTGTATGGCCTGAAACAATCGTGCCTCATGTGGTACAACTGACTTAGTGAATTTCTTCAGAAGAAGGAATACACATTCGATAAAGCTTTCCCATGCGTATTCACGAAGAAATCGCAAAATAGTTTTTGCATCATATCCGTCTATATTGATGACATGAACATAATCGGAACATGCAAAGAGATTGAAGAAGCTAGTTTAATCTTGAAAGCTGAATTCGAAATGAAAGCCTTGGGTAAAATTAAGTACTGCCTCGGCCTACAAATCGAGCATCTCCTAGAAGGAATTCTTATACATCAGTCAACCTACGTGAAGAAGGTATTGAAGAGATTTCACAATGGATAAATCTCATCCACTTAGCACCCCTATGGTTGTCCGATCCCCCGAAGTGGATAAGGACCCATTTAGACCAAGAGAAGATTCAGAAGAAATTATGGGGCCAGAAGTTCCCTATCTTAGCGTTGTTGGAGCATTGCTCTATCTCGCAAATTGCACTCGGCCGGACATTGCATTTGCTGTCAATTTGCTTGCGAGACATATCGCTTCTCCTACAAGAGACATTGGAATGGTGTTAAGCATGTTCTACGGTACCTCCAAGGGTCTCAAGATCTTGGACTATTTTAAAATAAGAACCAAGACAAAGTCTTAGTAGGTTATGCGAATGCTATCTATTTGTCTGATCCCCACAACGCCATATCCCAGACTAGTTACATTTTTCTCTGTGGTGGTACCGCGATCTCATAGAGATCGGTTAAACAAACCATGGTTACCAAGTCTTCAAACCACTCAGAGATAATAGCTTTATTTGAGGCCGCACGAGAATGTGTTTGGTTAAGGTCCTTGGTAAAACACATTGGTGACTCGTGTGGTATCGCTAAAGGCGATACACCTCCCACTGTTATATTTGAAGACAACGCAACTCGCATCGCACAAATGAGTAATGGGTACGTCAAGGGAAACCTGACGAAACATACTTCACCTAAGTTTTTCTACCCATACGAACTCCAGAAGAGTGACGTGATTACCATTCAAAAGGTGCAATCTAGTAACAATCTAGCAGATCTGCTTACTAAATCCTTACCTACATCTACTTTTGAAAAGTACGTTCGTGGTATTGTGATGCAAAGACTCAAAGTGTTGTTGTCTTCAGGGGGAGCGATAACCCCGAAATGAATCTAGAAGATTTGATCTAGAAGATAGACTACATTCCTCCCTAACTTATTATTTGGCTGATACCTAGCACGTGGAGTTTTATGACAAGACATTTATGTTATGTCGTAATATCCAAGGGGGAGTGTTGTAAATCTAGAAGATTTATTATTCCAAATCCAGAAGATTTGATGTGGACATTACTAATAGACCAATAACCCAATGGGCTTTATATCTTAGACTAGGATTTTATTCTTATAAATAGACTACTGTACTCATAATTGTAATCACTCATACACAAGAACATTAGTGAAAACTCCTGGCTTGGCTCGCCCCCAGACGTAATCGTTTCCGACGAACTGGGTGAACAAATTTCGTCTTTTATTTTACTCACTTATTTACAACATGCATGATGTTATGCTTGACAAATTAATAGTGCATGGTATTAGGCTTGACAAATTTAGATTGCATAATATTAGGCTTGATGAATTTAGAGTCCATAATATTAGGCTTGACAAATTTAGATTGCATAATTTTTTTATCGGCATAGTATTGAAGAATTAAAATATGTTTGATTGGGTGATTAGAATAAATAATTGTGTACGCATTTTATGATTGGGATTTCTTTGTTTTTTTACTTTTTTTTTATTGATGGAATGTATTTATTTCATTATTCATACTTAAATGAGGATAACACATTAATGCGCATAGAATTGGACTTGACGAGTGAGTAATTGACTCATAATCAAGTCTCCGGAAGTCATGCTTCTTCCCTTGTGTTTATTGGAATGTAATTAACATTTTTGTTGGTTTTTTTTTTTTTCTCTCGAAATGGAATACTTCTTCTGCATGTAAATTGATGCATCAAGGCTTAGTCTTTTTCCTGAATATGTTTATATTTGCCTTTTTGCAAATTAAATTTAACAATATATTAACCATAGTAAGAGTTCTTTATAATTTAAATTTATCATTCATGAATATAAATTTTAAAAAATAATCCTAAAAATGATATTATGATGGTTAACAGTGTTGAAAAAAATATAAAAGGTTTTTTTTAGGCAGACATGGCCAGTCCATTTTGGCCTTCCTCCAAGTGTTGGGCTAAAAAATATATGGCCCGATCCTTATGTATGGCGGGACGAGTCGGCTCAATGGACCAAACCTGCTCTACTATCTATTATTAATTCGTATCATTCGCTGAAAAGTATTCTGAAAATGAGATAGTAACATCTCAACATCAATTCAACAACGCGGTGGGCATATAATTTTGTGTCTATCGGTGGACGTGGGATCAATTCCGCTCTAACAAATTATATCAAATTTTTAAGATATTGGAAACATAATCATAATCACGTCCAACACTATTGACTGATTTTTTGGATCCTATTAATTCATAAGAAAGTAGAAAATTAATTTTAAAATAGGATTGTAAAAATATAACACTATCTTATTGGTGATTGCACAAAATCAAACACAACTTATACATCATTGCAAAAATATGACACTATCTTTATGTTTTTGCAAGTTTAGGACACTATTTTTTTAATAGTTGACCACTTAATCATTCACATGTATTGAATCAATCTTGACCATTAATTATTATCAAAAAAATGAAAAGATATTATTAAGAGAATTAGAATTGACCCTCTTTAATTAAACAAAGATTCTTTGAAATATTGAAGAAAACTCATATACTAGGATATAAAAATGGGAGGAGACACTTTTTATCCTCAAATTTTGGTTGACTTTGGTTATCATCCTGCTAACTTTTGCATTTTGAAAATCATCATGTAACTTACAAAATATTAACATTTTAGTCATTTTACCTGGTACTACAGGTGATACATCCGGTAATATCTAATGTGACATATTTTTTTTATTTTCTTTTTGTTTATTGTCTTTTGTGGCATTTGTATTTTTTTCTATTTTTATTTAATAAAAGAAACAAAATTAATAATAATTTGAGCCGACCCCAGTCTCACTCCCCCAAGCTCCCAATCATCTTCTCCCTCATCGTTACTTCCCGAATTCGATGGATATGCCCACCTCCCCACCACATTTTCGACGGATACGCGTCGACCATCTTCCCATATTCCCCTCCGCCAACAGTACAAATGAGGCATCGGTACAGCGAGCCGACAATGCAAAAAAAGAAGGAGCAACTATTGTTGTTGTTCATCTTCTTATTTCTTCTCCACTCTTAGTTTTTCCTCCCATGATACAAAAAATATGTGAAGTTTAAATATAAATTAAAATCTTCACAACCTCTCATCCCTCAATCCTATTTTTTTTCTCCCCCAAATCCTCACATAATCTGTATTGAGTAAAAATAAATTGCAAAACGTAAAAATATTGGAATATCAAAATAAAAATTGAAATTGAAGATGATAAAAGAGTGAGAAATTAATTGAAGGTTTTTGATATTGATGCTTTGATAATGATTGCAATTGGACATGCATATCTCTATCTTAAAAGTTTAAAATAATTGTTGATTAAATAAAGTTGTATTAAAGACCACGAAACTTCGCGGTCTAACACTAGTGATATACAAAAAGGGAACATCAGAATCGAACTTCATAAATGCGAAGTGACGCCTCGTAGATGGGCCCTAAAACTTGAGGCTGGCTTCAGTTGATGACTGGGCCATACGGTGTCTTCTAAAAGAACATGTTGGGCTTCCACACAATTAATATAAGTCCTTGTTCTCTGCCACTCCTTTTTCATATTATTATAGTTTTACTTTGATGCCCATGTATATTTTTTTTAACTAAAAATCAATATTATGCGGTACAAAACATTACAAATCTATTTATATATAAAAGTAGAAGTGGGGAGAGAGAAAAAAATATTATTATTGGAGCAAGTGAAGTCCAATTGTTTTGTAGTGCAATGGTGAGTCTCACTCTCCATTAAAGAGAGTGGATTAACTTTATCATTTCTTTTCTTTTTTTATTTTGCACCAATAATTTCAAAAAAATTAAGCTATTAATTTTAAAACTATTTTCAAACACACTATATATCAACAAAAATATCTTTTAGACATTTTAAATTTATCATATATACTACACATATAAAAAGAAAAATCATATTTAAAATATTTATTTTATTATTTTAAAAGTATTTCTGTATTGACTTTAACTATATAAGATGGATTTAATTTAAATAATTTTTAATTAGACTATATAAGTTTTGTTAAATATTAAAATTATTTTATGAATTTAGTATTTGTAATGAATTTAATACATAATTGAAAATTGTATGATTAATTAAATAGTTGTAATACTCACATAATATACAATATAGTTTTTACATGTTAATTGATTTATGGAATTAAATTTATTTAATTAAAATTTTTGATATAATTCATTATGCAATTTCGCATTTAAATTTTATAATATTCAATTCGTGCATCGCACTGGAGAAACACTAGTGTAGATAACAAAACTTCGCATGTCTCAAAAGTCACACGAGTCAAAGAAAACCATTGGTTGAATTGCGTTAAAGAATCGAGTTAAAATTTTACAGATTAAAAAAAAAAAAAATCGTTAAAGAAACAGTATTACTCGTTTTCTTCACTAAATTTTAATGAATAAGTAGGGAAAAAAGTGGATGTGTTAGGGTGGAAATTAACAATCGCTAGTGATTTTTTGTCGAGGGGAAAAATGATTTTCAATATTTTGGCCAGTTAAGAGTTTTTTTTACCTAAATAAATATTAGAAAATTATATGTATCTTTCGTCATGACCTAGATTCAATTTTAACTTTAAGGTATATTATTGATTAATTGTATTGTGTACGTTCAAGAAAGGTAGAGATAATACACGATAACAAAATTTATTCATTTTGGATAGTAACTGATAAAAAGAAGAAGAAATAAAGGTATATTCAAAACGAAGAATTATCACAGCGATAGGAGAGTTAAAGTTGGACGATCTAGTCAAATTTGAATATGAAAGGACGGATTAAATCTTTACTTTTGGTTACAAAGCTTCAATTAACCGACTCATTACTATCAATTTATTAATAGTAAATAATTAGACAGAAATTTGTGTGTAATAGTTCACAGATTAATATTCATTCCTTCTAAAATGTAAATGCATCATGTTAAATTCTACGCAAGACCTGCTCAAATAATTAATTTTTTAACAAAACAGTTAATATTAAAATACTAACTAGTTAAACAACAAAATTAATTTACATAAAAATTTGTCTATTTATATACGAGCCGAGCTAAAAAAAAGAAAAGAAAAAAGATATCAATCATTGTTGGAGCCTTTGAGAAACGAAGGCAATGTGAACTAGATGGATTGACATATATAGACCTGAGTCGTTCGTTCGGTGGTTTTTTGTTGAGAGAAGGATGACAAATGTTTATGTAGACAAGGTTTGTTTATCTAAATAAGGTTGGTCGTTTGGTTTGAAGGAGAATTGTTGGAATATCAAACAATATCTCATATTGAATATACAATAGTGAATTATGGATACATAAGATGAACAATATTTTTATTGGTACGAGACTTTTGGGAGAAGACAAAAAATAATTTTGTGTAAGCTCATCTTAAAATGGACAATATCATTTTGATTAGAAGATTGATATCTTAATAAATAAATGACAAACACTTGTGTGAGATAATTTTACGTGGTTCATAAAATAGCTCAAATAATATTTATCTCTTTCAAAATATTAATGATTTACTCTAAAAATAAGTTTTACTACTATATCTAATTGGGCTATTAAATAAATATTAATGATTTACTCTAAAAATAAGTTTTACTACTACTAATTTAAGCTATATCTCATTGGGCTGTTAATTTAATCATTGCGAAAAGGCAAAATCCTGGGAAACAATCATTAGATGTTATCAGATCAAGGCAAAACCTCGAGAAGGATTATTAAGTGACAAAAGGCTGATTAAATTAATGACCAAATATGAGTTTAAACTGACACCCAAAATTTGAAATATAGGAATCATAATATAATGTTTGTGATGTTACTCACTGGACAGAGTATACGGTGAAACTGATTTATATATAAATCATTGAAAGGTATTACTTGTTTTCATAAAAGAGTATTAGTCGTAATTATTGAAGAGTATATTACTGATTTACACTAAATAGACTTAGTTGTTCAGTGAAAATAAACTAAGACTTTTCAGTGTAAACCAGTAATAATCTTCGGTAAAAACAACTAATACCTTTCAGTAATTCATATATAAACCAATTTCACTCTATACACACTCTAAATATTGTACTCATGTTGATGATTTTCAATTTATTCCATATTTAATCTCCGCTCGCATAATCTAACCACTAGCCACATTAGCAGTTATAATTAAATTGCATCAATATAAAATAAAATTATTTTAAAAATGTGTGACAAAATTGATTTATAAAAGACTTATTCAAAATTGTACTCTTCTGGCCACCAAGTCTGTTTTCCATTATATGAACATTAAAAAAAATAAAAGATAAAATATAAATAAAATAATTATTTATGTATGTAAAGTTAAAATGATTATTAATAAATAAATAATATATATTTTTTGAACAAACAAATTAAAAAAAAAAAATTATGATCGACGGGAATATAAACCGATGAACAAATACGTTAACACTCGACAACATTGTTTAAGAATGGTTTGACTTGGTCAAACTTCACAAGCTTCAATATACCTCGATTATTACATAAATATACCTCGATTATTACATAAATATATTCTAGAGTATTTAAATATTTTTGTCAGTGTATCAGAAAACAAGGGTAAATTTGTGGTCTTTTTTCCTCTTTTGAGAGACAGGACATGAGCGAGGGTCCCGATCAAGGACCCATTTGTCAGTTTTAACAAAAAGAAAAAGAAAAAAAAAAAGTGATTAGAAAAGAAAAGAAAATAAATAAAAAGACCAAAGAGTATAACCCTGTTAATACATGCTTTTATGCAACTCAGTCCATTTGCTAACTTTCCCAATTTTGAAAACGATATTCTTTTCTCGTCTTCAGTTCAATTTTTGTTATAGGTGTTTGTTTGCGTATGGGCTTTCAGACTGTTTATAGTTAGTCAAAAGTTTGTTTGATCACTTCTCTGCTACATGATCTAATTTTCATTCGTTTTTTATATTTATTTTTTAGTTAGTAAAATTTAATCTAAAATTCAATACAGTCGAATATACAAGTGGAATGATAAAATAAGTAATTATGTACTACTACAATACAATTTTATTCGAATTGACTTAAAACTGGTTAAATGCTGATTCAACTTTTGCGCAAAATATTATTATGAGTCAGGTTTACAAATTAAGTTTATGTGCTCCCTTTTCAAAATATCCTTATTAAAAGAATATGAAAGACATGAAATTAAGAGATTGTTTCAAAATAAATTTAAAATTAACAAACATCACAAATTAGGGCTCTATATTTTATTTTTGACAAAGTATAGAGTGAAACTGGTTTATACATAAATCACTGAAGGATATTAGTTGTCTCGCTAAAAAAGTATTAGTTGTACTTACTGAAGAGTATTACTGACTTACACTAAAAAAATTTAGTTGTTCAGTAAAAATGAACTAAGACTCTTCAGTATAAACCAATAATACTTTTCAGTGAAAACAACTAATATTTTTCTGTGAAAACAACTAATACCCTTCAATGATTCATATATAAACCAATTTTTCTATACATACTCATTATTTTTTTCGTAGATTAAATATCTTTTAACAAATATTGGTGTTTAACATTATCCGATATTCTCCTTTTTTCTTCTTTTTACGTTGTTCTTATTCTCACATACCAATAATTATAGTGGAAAACGCCACTTTTTTCACTTCATTTCTCTTGTCGACACATTAGTTACAGTAACCCTAGTGTATATTTTTTTCACTTTGCTTTCAAGAAGATAAATGTATCATAATGTCATTTGATCTCAAGTTTGACAAAAGATACAGACAGTCAATTTTTTTTATTTTTTTATTTCACCGTGTAGCACAATTAACAAGACGAAAAGAAATTCTTGAAATATTGGATGTCATTAACACCATTCGTTAAATATTTTTGAATTTAGACTCAAAACTTTAAAATATATTCAAATCTGAGAAAAATGGGAATATAGAGCCTTGAATTGAGACGGTTGTTAATATGTGTCTTATTTCGAGACAAATCCCTGAAATTCAGACATTCATATTAAATTCTCAAAAAAAAAAAAAAAAAAACATCAATAATGCAGACGTCTCACAAGACATCTTAAGACTAAGTTTATTGTTGATCGTAACAACCGATTATGAGGAAAAGGAAAAATAAACGGATTGACGATCCAAACCAGGATTGTGGGTCAAAATTTCCTTTTTTTTTTTCCCTTGTAAGATGACAGATGGCACAACATTATTGGACCTATTAAATTTTATAAAATAAGTTTTATATTTTTATTTTTTAGATATTTATCTATAAAACAATAACAATAATAATTATATCAAAATTTATAATTTTTTATTCTTTATAAATAGAGAGCAATATTGATATATTTTGATTCACTACTTTATATTATCTTTTTCTTTTCTATTTTTAATCATTTCACATAATATCTTTCATTTTTCATACATATTTATATTCCAACACTTGAATATTTAAGTTTGATATTGAGATTGTAATTTATTTTAAAGTGTATGATAATATTTTTATTATAATTTTAATTTTTGAATAACAAATAATTTAATATTTCAACTTTAATATATAATAAAAATTGATTATAAATAAATGTAATTATTAAATAATGAAAAAGAAAATTATTTTAAGTTATATTGAATTGTTGATAAATTAAGAAAAAATTAAATTAGATTGAGTTGTAAATTGTGTACGTGGAAAGAGAGAAATAAATTATTTATTAAGAGATTGAGTTGTGAAGAGTTGTTGATAAATATAGTAGTCAAGCATTTAGTTTAGCCTACCTCTAATAATAATTGAAATTATACAATAATGCATGGGAAGAATTATTTATTTCATGAAATCTTATTCTGGAACAACCATATCTATTCTCACTTGAGAATAATATTAGGTGAAAGAGGTACGTCGTTGTTTGACTATACAAGGATCCAAGGAAATCACATTTGTGTCTCATTTATACAGATTGTTAATAAAAAAAAATCCATTTGATATGATTTCTACAAAAAAGAGCTTTTAGTGTAACTGCTTAATGTTTTATTTATAAGGTAAAATGTTTATTTCATTTAATTTAAGATCGTTTAGTTATTTACTATTTAAATTAATCAAATAATGAGCAATTTTCTTGTATTGGTCTCATCAGATGTGAAGGACAGCAGCATTGTTGAAAGGAATCTGTGCGAACCGAATTAGCATATTTGTAGAGCAATTGCCACTTAGCCCTCAAATTGATTTTTTTTTTTAATCAGATTAATCATAACTCAAACGCATTATCTTACGATTTAGATAATAAAGTTCTAACAACTTAAGTTATATCAATTCGTCGTTTAAATTGACTTGACATCTAAATTAATAAAACGCAATTATGGGACGCTTGGTTAACAACTCTTCAATGGTAATGAGAATAAAATTGAAAATTAGTATACTTAGCATGATTCATGAGAAGAAAATCACCACCCCTCCTCCTAAATAAGGTAATCACTACTTCATTTTGATTACCATATTTTCTTCCTACAATCTTCCTCCTCAATCACTCTATTATTCTCCCACCAACAACCATTTGTTGTCCACCTCTATTTCAAAATTGAGGCATGACACTAGCAATGGAGTCACCATTGAAACACTTCTTCCTTTAACATATCATTTTTATTATGAGGACATAGATGGAAATCAATTTTCATTCTTATTATCATTGAAAAATTGCTAACCAAACGTCCCCTTAATCGCACTCAAGCGCATAACATACACTTGGATTTTAAGCTCAATTTTGATTTTTCAAAACACACCGAACTATATATTTTTTGCAGTTGAAGTATTACTGATTGCTTCTTGGGGTATCACTGATTAATTCTTGAGGTATTGCTGATTTTTTATTGAGGTGTTTTTTTTCAAAATTTAAATGCATATCATGTACCCAAGTGCACACTAAAACTACTCATAATTAATTACTTATTTAGCCTAAAAATCACATAAGTGTTCTGTATACCGTATAATTTATTAAAATTAATGTGAGTGGTAGTTCCTGGTTATACAGTATGTGGTACAAATTTAAAATAAGATAGTCTAAACTATATATTCATAATAATAATAGGATTTACCTGACATTACAAATAAAAAAATTCTGAACTACTGATACCTAATAACAAATCATATTTTTTATTTTTTACAGGACAATAATAAATCATAACAAATATGTGAAATATGTTTACGTATTAGAATTTGTTAAAAAGAATATTGAAATAACTTGAGAATATTCTATTTTTTTCGAATGCAAAATAACTTGAAAATATTAAAGTATTATATGAAAATAGTTCATGATAAGTTTATCAAGAAACAATTTTAAAGTATCATTAATTTCATCGGGAGTATCATTAATCTCATCAGGGTTATCATTAGTCTGAGTTCAAGAAAATTGTTTTAAACCCCTGATAAATTTAATGATACTTCTGATTAGATTAATGATACTCTAAAACTATTATATGTTAAGTTTATTATAAAGAGTTTTCATATAAAACCTATTCTTAAGAAATACCTTAGTCAAATTTTGGTATTGAGATGGATTCTGTCATTCTGACTTGCTTACAAAATTGTGTAAAATTTGGGTGGGGATCCCCTCCTATACAGGAGGAGCCGTTGGAGGGGATCCGGATCCGTAAAATTTGCGCCAAAATAGAGCTATGCATATTCTCTCGCATTTTCTAGAACATAGACGAAGCACGTTTCTTTTAAATTTATATATATAAAAATCACAGCACGGAAACGTTGCTAGACGTGGGCCCCATCAATTTCAAGACAAATTAGTAAATTAAGATTTAATTATTTGGAATTCCCCAAAATTTGGCTGCCTTTAGTTGTTAAAATCAGCCCAAAATATAATCACCTTTATGTAGGGTAAATAGTTTCTGTTAGTCATATAAATTTCTGCTAATTTTGTGTCGATTTTCACAAATTGAAATTAAACCTATAATTTTCACATTTTCAGCATTTTTTTGTGATGTTGACAAATATTTTCGAGTAGATTTATATGTGAAGTTTAATGACAGTAATACATAATCTTTTGTGAAACTTCTATTATTAATTGCGTGCATTAAATTGTTGATAGGTGAGCTACATTGCCATTTAGACGAACAGTCGAACAGAGTTAACCAAGATAACCACACCAAAGATAGGGTTAATCGAGCTAATATAATTCAGGTCGAGCTGGAGTAGTCGGGCGAGCTACTCCAGCTAGACGAGCTACATCACCCAGTCGAACTACTTAAGATCAAAGGCATTCCAAACCCAAATGAGACCATGACGAGCTACATTAGCCAAAGTACCGCCACAAAAGATAAGTCGACCAACAAAATCAGGCTAGTGACTCCTCAGAGCCAAGTCCCAAGAGACGAACTGCTCTTTAATACGAGCTAATCCAACTTAGAGGATATAAATTAGCTTAGATAAAGTCAAATAAGTCAATACCCCATGTGTCAAGCATGCACACGTGAGAGAGCAAAGGTTAGGCCACCTCCTACTAGGAGGACTTGTATAAATACCTTGATTTTCAATTAATAAAACAAGGACAAATTCATAAATACATCCAAACTTCGACTACGCATACCAAAGCACCTCGATTTACATACATACGAACCAAATACGTAATTAATACACGTGTTTATCTCTTTTCATCCCGAATAATCGAATTCACTATTTACGGTAGTGATCAACCACACGTAATTGTTGATGATCTAATTAGCAACTAAAAACAGTCATTAATCCATGTAATTAGAAACGATCGTCAACATAAATGAGCCCTTAAGAATCTATTTATAGTTACATATGAGATTCTCTGGACCTCCGTCTAACCCTAGGTCCCTAATCCTTTTATAATGATTGACTAACTTGCATCAATGGTCCAATGACATAGCGTCGTGTGGCCTATTTGACTTTGGGGAGCCAAATTCTCCCATTTGGGCAGTCTGCACCTATCTCATAATTACATCCGATGGAACAGTTCCCATCTAGTGGCAAACTTTCCTCGCCGGTCGTCATGGGGCCGGGCTTGGCTCCCTGGTATGAGCTTGATCGGAGGTCGCGTCGGTCACCCGTCTCTCCCTCGGTACTAAGTGTCCAGGCCGCAGACCGTCTATGATGGTTGTCCGTCATCTTCTTTGGAATTCTTCCAAGTACTCTTCTCGCTAACCGCTGGTTTGCGTCAATGGATCATGAGGCCGCTGTCTAATAATCCATTGTCTGTTATCCGTTGTTATCTTGCCACCTGTCATTCTTCTCACGCGGTCGCTACTCGCCTTCTCAGATGACTGGTCGCCACAATTTGGCACAACATGCAGTAAGCATCTATAGGATGTAAACTATTGATTGATGAATTAAACTCTTATCACATGGACAAATCAAATTTTGTCATGGTAGAATCAATCGATGTTTCACTTTCTACAATTGATTACCAGATCAAAATATAAAAAAATTAAAATTACAATACTAGTTAAATTATTAAATCGACAAGACTAAATGCAAAATCAAAGTAGCCTATAAGACTATAAAAAAATTATTTCCCCAATTTTCCCAATTATATGGTGAGATGTTGATGGAAATATTGATGAAGATATTCAAGTTCGATATTAGATTTCATTTATACTTTTTTGTTCTCTAAGTTATTTTAGTATACTAAATATAAATTTGATTAATGAAAAAAAAAATAGATTTTTTTATTTCGTGAATCAAACCATTCGAATGTATCATTTGTTGAATTATTTTAAAAATTAACTGAATTATTATTCATTTTATACTCTCTTGCTAGTAGGGATGTAAACGAATAGAATTGAGTCGAATATCACTGTGTTTGAATTCGTATTTGTGAAATTATTTTGAATATCGAATTCGAATAGAATATTTTTCGAATAGTAAATGTGATTTATATTTGATTAGAAACTCATGTGGAATTATTAGAAAATATACGAATACCTGAGTCGAATATTCGAATCGATTTTTTTCCTCAAACATGTTCCTAACATATAATATTCAAGAGAAGGTATTATGTGAACAATATTCACAATAAAACTTGTTTGAAGGGTATTAGTAAATTAAACTAAAAGTATCAGTGAACTGCACTAAAGTTATCAGCTCCAAAGGGTATTTAGTTGTTTTTATTAAAGGTATTAGTTGAAAGGGTATTAGTTATTCTCACTAAAGGTATTTGTTGTTTTAACATATGGTATTAGTATTTTTTATCGATAAAGTTGTGACTCGAACCCATGGCCTATCATAAGTAGTGAAATTTTAACCACTTGAGTTATACTACTTCGTCAAATATTAGTATTTGTTGTTCATGGTAATAGTTACTATGAGTATTATTCACATAATACTTTGTCAATATTCTAATAGTCATTTCAAAATTGTCATTGTTTGAATTCACAAACAAGCTATAAACTAAAAAATTTGCATAACATAATCAAGTAAGTAAATGAAAAAAATTAATTATCAAATTCATGGAAAAACACTTTAATAATCAAATTAAGAGTATTGACCTGCAGTTCTTTTTTAATTTGTTAAGTTTTTTATTACATTAAATATTTTTTAATTAAAATATTTAATTAAGAATTACCTAAAAGCTCACTTGTTGGATGAAGTTATAAAGGTTAATATCCTTAAAATAATTATAATGGACTTAAATTTATAAATAATTATATTTATTATTATAATATTATTATATAATTGTGTAATTATATATTTAACTGAATATTTATGAATATTGAATCGAATATCTTAGTTTTTGTATTTATATTTGATAACTAATCCAATTAAAAAAATTATTTATACTCAAATTCGAATTATAAAATTTGAATACGAATACAAAATCGAACAAAAATTGTTCGATTCATTTATAACCGTACTTGCTATATCACATGTTGAAAATTAAAGAAATCTTTTCTTGGTGTCCCCAACTCCATAACTGGAATACAGCTGGGTAAGGCAAACAAACTAGCAACATACCCCCACCCCATACATATACATATACATATACATATACATACGAATACGCGTGTGTGAGAGAGATTTATGCTTTTGTGTTCATTAAATTAAGCTGATTTTGACCTTAAAGTTGGGAATGGGCCGGGCATGACCACAACCAATCATGATGATTTATTATAAATCCTAGTGCCAAAACTCAAAAGCTCAAATTTAAATCATAACGGTTCATTTTTCTTCCTTTTAAACTTTTTGAAACTTGAAATGGTTTCACTTAATTTTGTATTTAAATTGGGGCAAAATATTATATAAAATAAGGGTAATGCTATATAAGCAGAATCAGCCCAGGGCAGAAGGGGGTATTATTGGTAATCTATATGTAAATAGGGGTATTAACGGAAATGCATATGATAGTTTGAAATTAATTTAGCCTTGGAAAAATCAAAACTCAATTTCTGTCTTCTCTCTCTATTTTCAAATTTGAAATTTGAAAATGTCTTCTATCTTCTCTCTCCACTTAATTATTCGTAACTTCCAAGATAGTGGAGATCCCAATTTTTTTCAATTATCCTTAAAAAAAAATATTAAATTCAAATTCATTATAATATTATTTAGATTCAAAATTTAAAAAAAATCGTAGTTTAGATTCAATATTTTTTATTTCATATTTTTGGCTTTTCAAATTCAAAAACTTTCGTATTTTAAGATTTTCATATTCAATATTATTTTTCTTGTTTTAGACTTTTCATATTCAATTTTTTTTTCTTATTTCTTCGTCTCATTCTCAAAATATTATTTTCACTTTCTTCCATCTCATCCTCTAAAAAAAATGGTGAAAACCAGATCATATATTAAATTTGAATAAAATTTCACTCATCCGATATTTATCTATACATATTAAATTTGAATAAAATTTTAGTTTTACTTGAATATATATTATACACACTTGGATTTTGAAAAGAAATATTAAATTTGATTATATATTAAATTTGAATATATATTATACACACTTGAATATATATTATACACACTTTATAATATCATTATTGAACTATACTAAGGTACCAATAAGCAAAAGTTGATTAAAATTTATTTATTAA
This sequence comes from Ballota nigra, assembly GCA_947034835.1. Lineage (NCBI taxonomy): Eukaryota > Viridiplantae > Streptophyta > Magnoliopsida > Lamiales > Lamiaceae > Ballota > Ballota nigra. Next base: position 30,044,973 of record OX344730.1, read on the forward strand.
TATTTCAATAAAAGTTGATTACTTATATTTTAATAAATTCCTATATTTTGTAATATAAAAGATATTACATAAATCTATTACTTAATATCTAATACGTCAAATACTTAATATCTGCAATTAAAATCTAAAAAAATATACATAATATCTATTAATTAATATCTATTACTTAATACATATTTATATAGTATATATTACTTAATATGTGATATGTACGTAATATACATATTATCTAAACAAAATATCTAAACATAATTGATAGTTTTATTATATAGTATATATTATATTTATACATAATTGATAGTATAATCAATTGATTATGTATAAACCCTACCTGCATTATAAATAAAATTGGTTTACATGGGAATTTTAATTCTAAGGGCTGAATACCGAAAAAATTCCCCATCCTCATGTTTATAAGTATTACTAAGAGTTTTTCAATCTACTACTAATATTTTTTCAATGTATTACTAATAGTGTTAGGGTTTAGGGTTTATAAGAGTTTTTCAATGTATTACTAATATTTTTTCAATGTATTATTAATAGTGTTTATAAGTATTACTAAGATTTTTTCAATGTATTACTAATAGTTTTTCAATGTATTACTAATATTTTTTCAATGTATTACTAATATTTTTTCAATGTATTACTAAGAGTTTTTCAATGTATTTCTAATAGTGTTTCAATGTATTACTAATAGTGTTAGTGTTTAGGGTGTAGGGTTAGGGTTTAGTGTTAAAGTTTAGGGTTTAGGGTTAGGGGTTTAGTGTTAGGGTTTAGGGTTAGGGTTTAGGGTTTATAAGAGTTTTACAATGTATTACTAATAGTTTTTCAATGTATTACTAATAGTGTTTATAAGTATTACTAAGAGTTTTTCAATGTATTATTAATAGTTTTTCAATGTATTACTAAATGTTTTTCAATGTATTACTAATAGTGTTTATAAGTATTACTAAGAGTTTTTCAATGTATTTCTAATAGTGTTTTAATGTATTACTAATAGTGTTAGTGTTTAGGGTTAGAGGTTTAGTGTTAGAGTTTAGGGTTTAGGGTTAAGGGTTTAGTGTTAGGGTTTAGGGTTAGGGTTTAGGGTTTATAATAGTTTTTCAATGTATTACTAATAATTTTTCAACGTATTATTAAGAGTTTTATAATGTATTACTAATAGTTTTTCAATGTATTATTAATAGTGTTTATAAGTATTACTAAGAGTTTTTCAATGTATTACTAATAGTTTTTCAATGTATTTCTAATAGTGTTTAAATGTATTACTAATAGTTTTTCAATGTATTACTAATAGTTTTTCAATGTATTACTAATAGTTTTTCAACGTATTATTAAGAGTTTTATAGTGTATTACTAATATTTTTTCAATGTATTATTAATAGTGTTTATAAGTATTACTAAGAGTTTTTCAATCTACTACTAATATTTTTTAATGTATTACTAATAGTGCTTATAAATATTACTAAGAGTTTTTCAATGTATTGCTATTAGTTTTTCAATGTATTTCTAATAGTGTTTCAATGTATTACTAATAGTTTTTCAATGTATTACTAATAATATTCCAATGTATTACTAAGAGTTTTTCAATGTATTACTAATATTTTTTCAATGTATTACTAATAGTTTTTCAATGTACTACTAATAGTGTTTATAAGTATTACTAAGAGTTTTTCAATCCACTACTAATATTTTTTCAATGTATTACTAATAGTGTTTATAAGTATTACTAAGAGTTTTTCAATGTATTACTAATATTTTTTCAATGTATTACTAAGAGTTTTTCAATGTACTATTAATAGTGTTTATAAGTATTACTAAGAGATTTTCAATCTACTACTAATATTTTTTCAATGTATTACTAATAGTGTTTATAAGTATTACTAAGAGTTTTTCAATGTATTACTAATAGTTTTTCAATGTATTTCTAACAGTGTTTCAGTGTATTACTAATAGTTTTTCAATGTATTACTAATAGTTTTTCAATGTATTACTATTAGTTTTTCAATGTATTAGTAATAGTGTTTATTAGTATTACTAAGAGTTTTTCTTTGTATTACTAATAGTTTTTCAATGTATTTTTAATAGTATTTTAATGTATTACTAATAATGTTTATAAGTATAACTAAGAGTTTTTCAATGTATTACTAATATTTTTTCAATGTATTACTAATAGTTTTTCAATGTACTACTAATAGTGTTTATAAGTATTACTAAGAGTTTTAGGGTTAGGGGTTTAGTGTTAGAGTTTAAGGTTTAGGGTTAGGGGTTTAGTGTTAGGGTTTAGGGTTAGAGTTTAGGGTTAGGGTTTAGGGTTTATAAGAGTTTTTCAATGTATTACTAATAGTTTTTCAACGTATTATTAAGAGTTTTATAATGTATTACTAATATTTTTTCAATGTATTATTAATAATATTTATAAGTATTACTTAGAGTTTTTCAATGTATTACTAAGAGTTATTCAATTTATCACTAATAGTTTTTATTTCCGAAAAATTTAAATTCATTCCTTACAAACTCTTAAAAATTATTAATATATTTTTTTCCGAAAAATTTAAATTCAATCCTTAAAAAAATATCAAATTCAAATTCATTATAATATTATTTAGAATCAAAATTCAAAATAATTCGCATTTTAGATTCAATATTTTTTATTTCGTATTTTTGGCTTTTCAAATTCAAAAAATTTCGTATATATATTAAATTTGAATAAAATTTTAGTTTTACTTGAATATATATTATTATACACACTTGGATTTTGAAAAGAAATATTTAATTTGATTATATACTAAATTTGAATATATATTATACACACTTAATAATATCATTATTGTACTATACTAATGTATCAACAAGCAAAAGTTGATTAAAATTTATTTATTAATATTTCAATAAAATTTATATACTAACCGTACCAATATACTATATTTGATCTTAAATATAAAGAATTTTCAAATTGTAATTATATTTTTGTATTCGTTATAATACACGACACAATATACTTTAAAATTGATCTTAAAGTTGTAGTACGTGAATTTTTAAAATTGATTTAAAATTGTTGTACACGACGCAATATACATAAGTTTTAATGTTTTGGTTAATAATTTAATTATGTATAATACAAGAAAATTAATTCTCCTTGAATAATTCAAACTTACCGTTGAAATTTTTAATAGAATTTGTATCTTTTAATTGGAATAGTTCAAACTAACCGTACCAATAAAGCAGGAAAAAATAATATAATTTATTAATATAATTGAATTTTATTTAAAATAAAATTTGAAATAGAATAGCAATAAAAAATAGTCCGAAATACTATATAATATAATTTGAAATTTCTTTATATAATTACTATTAAAAAAATTGTTCGAAATTTTAGTTTCGTTTTAAATCTGATTAAGAAAAAATTATTGACTAAGTCGTACATAATAATGGAAGAGTAATTCTATCATTAATTATATTCTGTCACTAATGCGCATGCATATGGAGTGGAGGGAAAATAGGGAGGGAAGTTAGTGGAGGGAAATTAGTAGAGGGAAGTTAGTGATGGAGGGAAATTAGTGGAGGGAAGTTAGTGATGGAGGGAAATTAAGCGCCTAAAACTAATAGTATTTATCTAATTTAATTATTATTTTTTGGGTTCTGCCCTGGGCTGATTCTGCCCATTTAACATCACCCATAAAATAATAGTTCATGATAAAATTATTATGAAACAATATTAAAATTTTAAATATTTAATTAGGAATATCAATAATTTCATTAAAAATATCATTAATTTTGAATTGGTTGTATTATATTGTAATTGTAGTAAATTTTCTTAAATTTAAATTAATGATATTCCTAGTGAACTTTTTGATACTTCTGATCAAATATTCGATATTTTAAAACAGTTTCATGTTAAACTTATCATAAATCATTTTCATATAAAACTTACTCCTAGATTGGATAATATTGATTTCAAATTCATGGCAAATTCGTGTATGGGATAAAATGAAATAACTCAAGTGGTTAGAGTACTATTACATCTATCGTAAGGTTATAAGTTCGAATTATTATTTGATTAAAGAAAAAAGAACTTGTAAATGCTATTCATAATTTGAAAATATTATTTTTTGTGAACAAGTTCGTTGAATTTTTACAATGTCGGTAATATCTTTGAAATACGAAGCAATATCTTATAACATAAAAATTATTGGAATTCTCTCAATCCTTTTTCATGACTTCAACTCATAACACTATTGGTCTAGGTAATGGTACATTAATTACTCATTTCTTCCTTTTAAATTTGGGTAGGAGCAAATTAGGTTTGGCATGGGTGGAGAATTCTCAATTATTTTCCTCAATAGGCGAGGGAAGGGGGTCATATGATTCATATCCCCTCATCTTGTCCTTCACGGAAACCCGATAAATTATTATATTTATATTATTCAATTATACACATATATAGTAAAATTATTTGATGCTAAAAGAAAAAAAATTCACATCCCGATCATTATTCTCAATTTTCCATTCTCATTTTCTCTTGTGTGATTAGAAAAATAAAATGAAATGGGGATTAGAGAATCCCCGGGAAGATTAAAATCCTAATAGATGTAGGATACTTAAAAAAATTAAAAAAAAATCGAAAAATGTTACCCATTTTAAAAACTTTTTAAAAAATATCATCCATACGATCTCAACACCCGTTCAATCATTTTTTGTAGTAAAAGGCGAAGCCCTCGCCCCCAGGGCCCCCACCCCCTGGCCCGACAGGATTGGGTGGAGGAGGTAAATTATGGTGACTCAGCGGCCCATTAGGTGGGAGGACCCGTTCAATCATTTTTTGCCTTACGTTCAACCTATCCTAAAATTATGGGAATGATATTTTTTCAAATTATTCCCATCATTTTTCTATTCATTCCTGTCCCTAGCCCGCATGGACAAAGGTGGCGTATTTTATATTTTTATTACCTATAGAGATGAAGAAGTAGAAATTATACCAATAAGTGATGGTGAAGGCTCACATGGGACGGTGAAAATATTATTGGGAGATTAATTTTTTCACTTCGACACTTCTTCTTCCCCAATTTTATCTATGCAACTCTGTTGGATAGTGTCCATCAGAATTTCAGGGTAGCATAGAATTATTCCTCTTCCTCCATCAGCTAATTTAGGCTCCTTTAATATTTCATGAATCATTATATGACACAACGTCATATAATATATTAGTACTATCTTCTTGCCTATTAATTTCATTTTATCCTTTTTTTTTTCTTTTCCACCATATGGTATTGGAGTAACATTCTTATGTATCATGGGTAAAGTATTAAACGAAATATATTTTCAAATAAATAAATTCATATGACAAATTATTAACGTGAATCTATATCTATGCATTTCGCATCACTATTCATTTGTTTTAACACTCATTTACCCACTAATTTATATACTTATTTCTTAAGAGTCAAAGTAATACTTTTCTTTGTATTGAGTAATACTCCTTTTATTGACTTATTAGATGCCTCTCCCTTTGTATATAAGAGGGCATCATCTCTTTCATTATTCATTAAGTTGTATAATAATACAAACACTGTATATAGATTTTCTCCTCAATAACAAACCCTTTTCATCTTCTTCATCCATCTCAACCATGAGATTTTACATGGTAACAGTTGATCAGGTTGTTCTGATCAGTTGATTTCGATCCTATTGTTTTTCGCTTCTGATTGTTCTAGTTTTTCATTGCGATCTAGCGATTTGAGTTTTTTGATTTGGCGATTTCTCATCGTGATTTTTCAGGGTTTCTTTCGAATCGCACGGTTCTTCGCGATTCTGATTCCTCACGATTCCGATTTTATTGTCGATCTTGTTAACATCTTGTTAGATCTTGTTATTTTTTTTATTGATCCTCTTTGCGAATCAATGGCTACCGACCCGACCTTATTGAATCTGTTACTTAAACCGCTTTCGTCATTGACCCTTCATCCAAATGATAATCCTGTCGTCTCGATTGTTCTAAACCCATTGACGGGCCCTAACTTCATCTCATGGAGTCACGCTGTCAAGCGTGACCTAAGTGTAAAAAATAAACTCCGATTAGTTGATGGTTCGTTGCCCCAACCGTCGGAGGATGATGGTGTGATATGCGCTGCTTGGTTTAGGGCGAACGACTTGGTGTTGACTTGGATCTTGAATTCCATTCATGCCGATATCAAGCAAACCCTAGACTATTTTACTTCGGAGAAAGAAGTTTGGGATGAATTGCACGCCAGGTATTCTCAATCTGATCTCACACGTGTTTATCATCTGGAAAAATCTTTAAGTGTCCTTTCAAAAGGTTCTCAACCGTTGGTTACTTATTATAATCAGTTTAAGTCTCTTTGGGATGAATATCTTAGTCATAGGTCTGCTCTTAAGTGTGATTGTGTTGCGATGACTAATTGTACATGTGAACTTCCCTTAAAGTTGAGTAAAACTCAAGAGAAGGATGCATGAGTAAAATTTATAATCGGTCTTGATGATTCTTATTCGGCTTTGCATAGTCAATTGTTGCTTAAAGTTCCTTTTCCTCCCCTTGCTAAGATTTACAATCTATTGTTGCAAGAGGAGTCACAAAGGTCCTTGAATGTTCAAACTAAGGTTGTTAATCATGATTTTGTTGTTATGGTAGCTAAGAATGCAAAGTTCTATAAGGATAAGAAAAGACCATTACATTGTTCTCATTGCAATGGTCCAGGCCATACTATTTATAGATGTTTTCAAATCATTGGGTTCCCTCCAGGATAGAGGGGTCCTAAGGCTCCTAAAACAAAGCCAGATACCTCTGTTCATGCCTCTGTTAAATCCCCTATTCTTGAAACTGGTGCTACTAACCCATTGTCCTCAAGAAATGTATGAGCAGTTCTTGAATTTTACTAAGAAGCAAAAGGAGAAAGAGAATTCTGAATCTGCTGTTGCTGGTGCTTTTGCACAGACTAGAGAAACCTCAGGTTCTTTACATTCTTGTTTTAATATTTGCATCAATGGGTATTTCCACTTAGATTATTGACACTGGAGCCACTGACCATATGGTTTTTTTATAAGAACTTATTTACTTCACCCCCCACATTATCTGACATAAAGATAAAACTACCAAATAATGCTTTTGCTAGTGCAACATTAACTGGTGAAATAAAATTAAATGATGATCTTGTGTTGCCTAATGTATTATATGTACCTGATTTCTGTTTAAACCTATTATCCATATCTCAGCTAACAAAAACTACTAACTGTTTTGTTAGTTTCCTCGCCTCACATTGTATTTTTCAGGACACTGTGAGCAAGAAAGTGATTGGTTTTTCTAAGCAGCAAGGAGGTTTATACTTCCTAAAGGAATCAACACCTGTTGTTGATTCATTTGTTAATTCTGTTGATTCCACTATAGACATTTACACATAGCATACTAGACTAGGTCATGCTTCAAGTAAGACTCTCTCTCATATTCCCTCTTTACATGTAAAATGCAAAGACTTACCTTCTGTTTGTGAGATATGTCCTCTTGCAAAACAGAAAATATCTATGTTTCCTGTTAGTACCTCTAGGAGTCTTATGCTTTGATCTTATACATTGTGATGTATGGGGGCCATTTTTTGTGGAATCACATGCTGGGTATAGATATTTTCTTACTGTTGTAGATGATTATAGTAGATGCACATGGATTTATTTGCTTAAAAATAAAGCTATTGTTAAAGTTTCTCTTGAAAATTACAGTAATATGGTGAATACCCAGTTTAACAAGAAAATAAATATTTTAAGGTCTGATAATGGTACTGAGTTTCTTTTATCTGAGTTTTATCATAACTTAGGAATTGTTCATCAGACTTCTTGTGTTGAAACCCTACAGCAAAATGGTTTAGTTGAAAGAAAACATCAACATTTGTTACAAGTTGCTAGAGCTTTGATGTTTCAATCTTGCATGCCATTGAAATTCTGGAATTTCTGCATATTAACTGCTGCTCATATCATTAATAGACTTCCTTATGTTATTTTTGAAAATAAGTCCCCCTTTAAGCTTTTATATGGAAAACTTCATGATTATGATCATCTTAGAAACTTTGGTTGTCTATATTTTACTAGTACCCTTGTTGCTAATATGCATAATTTTGATCCTAGAGTAATAAAATGTGTATTGTTGGGTTACCCTTTTGGCACTAAAGGCTATAGACTGATGGACATCACTACTGGCAAACTTTTTAACTCTAGGGATGTAAAAAAAATTGAAAACATATTCCCATTTTCTAATAAACACTCTACAAACAAATTCATTAATGACTTGATTCTCAAATTCTAGAATCAAGAGCTATCTGATTCTAACTGTATTTTTTCACAAAATCATGTGGGTCACACTTTTTTCCCAAATAATGATGACATTCACAATATCCATTCTCCTTTACAAAATCTTGTTTTAATTCCCTCACAAAATCCTGATTTCATTCACAATGAATTAGTTGAGGAAATCAATGATGTTACTCAACCAATTTCTGGTAATGAGCAACATCATGATGATGAAGAGCCACTTAGGAGATCTAGCAGAACAAGACTTCTTCCTGCTTATTTAGATATTTAGAAAACAAGTCTTCCTGCATCTCAATCCAAATACTGTTTCAAAGGAGTCTGAATCACAAAGTTCAGTCAATCTCACTCTTTCAAAGAGTGTTAAGTATCCTATTTCTGATTACTTATCTACAAATCAACTTTCTTCTACTTACACTCATTCCATTGCCAATATCTCCCAAATTTGTAAGCCAAAAACTTATAAACAAACTTACAAAGATGAGAATTGGCAGAAAGCAATGTCTTCTGAGCTACAAACTTTAGAAAGAACAAAAACTTGGACTTTGGTTAATCTTCCTCCTGGTAAATATTGTATAGGGTATAAATGGGTGTACAAGATAAAATATAAACCTGATGGTACAATAGAAAGATATAAGGCAAGACTATTTGCCAAATGGTACACCCAACAAGAAGGTATTGATTATTTTGATACATTCTCTCCTGTTGCTAAAATTATAATTGTTAGAATCTTACTTTCTGTTGATATTGCTCAAAATTGGCATATACATCAATGTGATGTTAATAATGCTTTCCTTCATGAGGAAGTGTACATGTTACCTAGGGATGGCAATGGGGCGGGTACCTAAGTACCGAGACCCGCACCACGCCTATCCCCAGTTGACCTGCCCCGCCCCGTGCCCCACTGTGGGGCGGCATTTTGTGTCCCATGCCCGCCCTGCACGGGGCAGGTCCGCCCCGCCCCGCCCCATTCTTATCTCGAGAAAAATATATATTTTTTAAAATATAAACACATGTATATTATAAAGTTAAATTCACAATTAAATTATACAATAAACATAACCATGAAACCACAAATTCATCACAATCTCAAGTAAAAAATGACAATAAGTCTAATCAACAAATTCAAGATAATTACGAGTCCAAAATTAACAAAATATATATGTGAATGTCATAATTAATTGTAAGCTTAGAGTTTAATATATATTAATAAAAAAAATTAATTTATGGATGTGATTATGTTAATTTGAATGATAGAATTGAATCAATTGAGTCAATAATTAATATGCACGTTTGTTGATATATTTATGAGAGACCTTTATATATATATATATATATATATGAAATAGATTGCGGGGCAGAGCGGGGCGGAGCGGGGCAGGGCAATATACATACCCATACTCGATCTGCCCCACGTGCGGGGCGGGGCGGACCTCCCCCATTTTCAGGACGGGGCGGGGCGGACCTGGCCCAACCGGAGCAGGGCAGGTCGGGGCGACCTCGGGGCGGACCGTTTGCCATTCCTAATGTTACCACCACCTGGTTATTTCAAAATGGTGATACAAGAGTTTGTAAACTAAATAAAAGCTTGTAGGTTTGAAACAAGCTTCAAACAATGGTTTACAAAACTTTCTGAAACTTTGATTGCTTATGGCTATGTACAATCCTTTGCTGATACTTCTCTTTTTACAAAAGAAACAAGTGATTCTTTTACTGTTCTTTTATGTTATGTTGATGATATAATCATAGCTGGAAGCAATCTGTTAGAAATCACTAACATCAAATTTTTTTTACATAAGACATTTACAATCAAAGACCTGGGAATTCTTAAGTATATTTTGGGTATTGAAGTTGCAAATAGTGATAAAGGTTTACAACTTTGTCAAAGAAAATATGCTCTTGATCTTCTAAATGACAGTGGCTACTTAGACCTTGTAACACTCTTATGGATTCCAAACAAGGTTTTACTGATACTTCTTCTCCTCCCTTATCCGATGCTTCTGGATACAGAAGGCTAGTAGGTAAACTTCTTTACTCAACCATTACTAGACCTGATTTGTCTTATATTGTCCAAACGCTTAGTCAATACATGAGTAAGCCTACTCATGCTCATATGGCAGTAGTTCACAGGTTACTAAGGTATTTAAAGTCCACCATTGGTTTAGGAATATTGTATTCTAACAATAATTCTTTCAAGTTGCAAGCTTTTTCAGATGCAGATTGGGCAAGATGTGAACTGACAAGAAGAAGTTTAACAGGTTATGCAGTATATCTTGGAGACTCCCTAATCTCCTGGAAGTCCAAGAAGCAACACACTGTTAGCAAATCCTCAGCAGAGTGTGAATATAGAGCTATGAGTGCCACAACTTCAGAAATACAATGGATCCTATACATCCTCAATGACTTGAGAGTGCCACATCCTCAACCAGCCCTAATATACACAGACAGCAGAGCGCTTTCTGCATTGCCCATAATCCAATCCTTCATGACAAGATCAAACACATACAGCTCGACTACCACTGCACAAGAGAGAAGATTAAAGATGAAGTACTTAAAATCATTCAAATACCAATAGAAGAAAACATTGTTGATGTTCTTTTGTATTTTGCAATGACTATATATAAAAGTCAAGGCCAGTCTTTGTCCACTGTCCGTGTGTACCTTCCGAAACCAGTTTTTACACATGGACAGTTATATGTTGCAGTCTCGAGAGTTAAAAGTAAAAGAGGATTGAAAATTCTCTGTCTTGATTCTAATGGAAGTCTGTGCAAGTATATACAACAAATGTAGTCTACAAAGAAGTTTTCAGAAACGTTTAATTTTAAGTAATATTGTGTTTATAATAATTTCAGATGGAATGTGTGAATTAGTTAGAATTTTTCAAATTTTCTATTTATTCATGTTTAGTGTTTTTTATTGTTCGTCGAATTATAATTACAATTTTAATATTATATCAAAATTATAAGATATTTAAAATAAAAAAGATTTATATTTATAAATTTAAAATAAAAATAATATTTTTTTCAGTCCGCAAAATTCGCGTAGGTACGCACTAGTTGCATTATAAATAGAAGCACTAAATTCATAGGCGAAGATTATTGAATTAATTCAGACCACATTACCAATTAAAAAACAAAAAATTTGAGAAATAAATCTTTAGGGTAACTATAGAATTGCCAAATTTGCGCAACAATTTGGAGCAGTCAACGGTGTTCAATGCGTTAGTGAAACGTTTTTAAGATAAAATATCTCTTATATTTTTTTTTGACAAAACTCAAAGTTTACACTGTTTTAAAAAAAGCTTTCTATTGAAAAAATGATAGTTTTTCGCCATAGATCAAAATACATTACATGAAACAATTTCACCCTATGTATCCATGTACCGAATGCATTATCCACAGTTTCTAATGCTACAAATATTGATATCCACCGGAAAAAAAAAATGAGTATGTATAGAGTGAAATTAGTTTATGTATAAAATTGAATCCATATTAGAAATGGATTGCTAATTACTGCATCCATGGTCCAATTACCTCTAATCCACTGTCGGTTATCCCATTGGAAGTAAGTTCCACATCCATGAAATTTAAAGGGGGTTTCCTCCGCCTAATAGGCAGTCTCCCCCTCCCCACACTTTCCGGCGGCGGCGATCTCCCACACCTTTCAGCATCGGTGATCTCCCATACTTTTCGACGGCGACGATCTCCCACACTTTTCGGCGACGACGATCTCCCCCATCCTGATTTTGCAAAATTACCCCCAATTTTCACAATTAAAAACATAAATTACAAATTATTACGAAAATTTCAGTAATTAAAGCATTCTGATTCATAACCTCCATTCAGAGTCTTCATCAGATATTTCATGTTCAATATTTTTCATTTTTTAATTCCTTAATTAATTAATTCTTTTCTATGTCTGTTTTTTTAAAGAGATTACAATAGGGTATTAATTGTTATAACGGAAGAGTATGGCCTACATAACTAAAGAGTATTATTCATGATAAGTGAAAGGTATGACTTACATTTCAAAGGAGTATTAATCGTGATAAGTGAAGGATAGGGATGGGCATCGGGTCGGGTTTTGCGGGTTGAAAATTACATTATCCGAACCCGACCCAAATTTTTTGGGTTACCGGAAATTCGGGTTACCCGATTTTTCGGGTACACAATGTGGGTAACCCGAATTTTTTTGTTCTTTTTTCCTGTTTAAACGTTCAAACATAATATACTACCTCACAAAGTCATTTCATTCATCAAACATAACAAATGATCCTATTTTACCAAACAATAACATAAACAACTTTAAAAAGTTACTAAATAGGTTTTCAATACCAATTACCAAAGTCGAGCAAATACAACTAAAAAAATGAATATTTCATACTTAATACAAATAGTCTATTATTTAGTATATAAATTGACCGATTCAAATTTCTATAAATATTTAATATATAAATTAACATTAACATTTGATCTCATTATAATATATAAATTGCATGTTTTTTGAAATTATTATAATTAACATAAATAAATATATTAAATTATATGTGTAATTTCGGGTAACCCGATCGGATTTTTTGGGTAGACATTTAATACCCGAACCCGAATCCGATTATATATATCGGGTTCGGTTAACCCGAAATTCAGGTTTTATAATTAAAAAATCCGAACCGATTGATTTTTTTTTCGGATTCGGATCGGGTACCCGAAACCGAATGCCCACCCCTAGTGAAGGATATAACTTACATTATAAAAGTGTATTAGTCGTGATAATTGGAGGTTATGACCTACATTATAAAAAAAATTATTAGTCGTGATAAGTGAAGAATATGACTTATATTGCTAAAAGGTATTAGTCGTAATAACTAAAGAGTATGACTTACATTGCAAAAGGGTAGTAGTTGTGACAACTGAAGGGTATGACCTATATTGCAAATGGGTATTAGTTGTAATAATGGAAAGGCATACCGTATACATATTAGTTATTATAATTGAAGGGTATGGTTTATATGTTATAAATTAGTGTATTAATCATAGGGTATTAGATTTATCATATTTAAGTAGTATAATAAAAATGGGTCCAGAAATAGAATATGAACCTTTTGAAGGGTATTAGTTGTTTTTACTAAAGAGTATTAGTTGTTTTCAGTGAAGTGTATTAGTTGTTTTCGCAGAAAGGTATAAGTTAAAGTGTACGAGGAGTATTAGTTGTTTAACTAAAGGGTATTACTTGGTTACACTAAAGGGTATTAGTTACTATACTAAAAAGTGTTATAAAGTTGTTCATGTATAGACCAATTTATTATATATGTATACTAAAAAGAAAATAAAATGAAAAAAAAATATTGTAAAAAAAAAAGGAAATAAGAAAAATAAAAGGAATGTGATGTAGAAGTAAAAAAAAAAAAAAAAAAAGACTAGATAGAAGCAACAAGAATGAGGATTGAATATGGGCTCCGCAATACTTATTTGAACAAACCCAATTAGTTAGTGACCCGCGAAAATTTTATTCGAGTTATTAAATCATGATTCATATAGAAATAAGGTTCACTCTATACTTTGCCTAAATATATATATGTATATATCACAAATTGTTATATGAAATATTTTATGGATATAGGATCCATGAAATAACCCATATTTAAAAATCCGCGGATCTTGGCCGGGTCAGGTCGTATTTGGTGATTTTTTTTCCAAGATCTCACACAAGTCAAGTTTCAGGATTTTCGCTCACAATTTGTGTTATTATGAGCAAATACATGTTAATGAAGGGCAAAATGTGTGTTACTATTAAACTAAATGTTGTTTTTCCACCAATTTTTGTGTGTTTTTACTGAAATAAATATTTTTTCATACAATATAAGAGCAAAATGTGTGTTACTATCTATTCAAATATTGATTTTCACAAATATTTATTTATTTTTACAAGAAAAATTATTTTTTCATGTAATAACACATGTAAGGTAATGAAAACTATATTTACTATAATAACACAAAGTCTTACTCAATGAATAAAGATGTGTTTGCACAAATACATAAAAACACCCTCCGAAGTTGTGTTACCATAAGAACAATCATACGCTACTATAACTTTTCGGTACTGTATAGGGTATGCTATTTTCGGTAGGGTACACCGTACCGACCCAACCCTATACACAACACTATTTTTCCTCCTACATAAAGTAGTCAATACTCTACTTGATTACTTATCTATTTTCTTATAATAATCCTTCTTAATCATTCCCCAATGTCACAATCAACAAAATTTCATTTTTGTTCATTTTCTCAAAACTAGAGCACAACACTAGTTGTGTAATCATAATGGAGACAAGCAAACATCCACTATATTCAAGGGTGGAGAGCGAAAAAAAAAATCACTCTCAATCCAATTGAAAAATTTGAAACAAGCGCCTCCAAAATTGCTGACCATATGAAAATAATTATTCAAATATGTAGTAAAAAAATTAAAATTTGCATTACACCATCTAACGCATGGTGCATTAACATTTCAGAAGACGTGAATATTAATTTATACTCGTTTGTGAATTGTCTCATCATAAGACATAAGAGCGTATAAGACAAGTTTTTGTTTATGATAATTATGTCAAAACCTATAACTCATTTAATTTTGGCACTGGAGGGATTTTATTATATAATATATTTCCATTGTAGTTCCTACCGTCAGTATATTCCATTGAATGCAGTTAGGAATTTATTAAGTCCCGTATAAATGCTGGCCGTATGACATTGATGAATGTTTTTTTTTTTTTTTTTTAATATCATTAATTGCAGATTGTATTGACATTTGACAAAATTACTAGTCATAAAATTAGCACGGGGAAAATTTTACTGCCTATCCAATAAGTAATACCCATTTATAAGGGTGTTTTGGTTTATCGAACGGAATCAAAATAAAAATGAATTTGAAGTAATAATGAGAATGGTAATGAATATGCTAGTTATTATTAGGTTGGTTGGTTTATATACTGGTAATATTATCTTACCATAAAAAGTGTTTGGTTTAAATGAAAATTATTGATAATTAAATTATTTCAAACTCTTTTTTTATGTTAAAAAGTACATTATATATTGATAATGCTTAATATATTATAAATCATATTAATAAATGATTTAGAAAACAAAATAAATTTAAAAAATATACATACGAAATTTTGGAAATGAATAACTTTTATTCTTTTCAAAATGGTGAAAAATGAATCTATACCTTTCATTTCTTACTTTTTAGATATCATACATTTCATTCTCCACAACCAAACACATATTTTCATTTCATTTACATTCCTTACTTTAAAAATTATCAACCAATTAAGTTCATTAAATGAGCACAAACCCGCCAACCAAATTGATGTAACATTCTCTCGATATGTTGATCAATTTAAATGATATTAATTATTTTATTAAAAAATATTAATTTGTTATTATTAATTATTTTTACTAATAATGTTAGTGGTGTAATATTGCTCTTTGGATTAAATGTGCAAGAGTATTACTAATTTGAAATTCGATTACTCCAAATATACTCCCTCCGTCCCGCAAAAGTATGGTCGTTTGTTTTTGCCAGGTCTTAGGAACATATAGATAAAATAGATAAAGTAAGGATATTTTAGTGTATTGTGTGATCCATTTATGAATTAAGTTGTTGTTTGTAAGTATAAAACTGATGACATGTGAAAATATTAAGTAACGATTGAATAGTGAAGAAAACAGAAAGTCATACTTTTGGGGGACAGAGGTAGTAATATATAGTTGTTCGAACGATTAAAAAATTATATTTATTCAATATAAGACTGATACCAGAACATACAAAAAATATTATCGACAAAAATGGGACTGCATTCGTGATTAGTGTGATTTTTGCTTGAAATTATTGTACTTAAATTACTTATTTTGTTGAATTTCTTGTACTTATTTGCATTAAATTGCCTCATTGTGCTTAATCGTCGAGAAAAAATTTTATGATTTATTTTGTAGAAAATTGAGGAATTTTTGGAGCAAACATGTACTTATTGAGGTTGAACGAGAAATGAGTGAGATTGAAATTAGGCCGAGTGAAAATCTCTGGAAAAACCACTCGGCCGAGTGAAGGTGTGAAGAGGCCGAGTGGATATCTCTGGAAAAACCACTCGGTTTAGGGGGAAAAAAGAGTCACTCGGCCAAGTGAAAGAGTAACTCGGCAGAGTGGACATGTCATTCGGCTGAGTGAGAATTAGGGGTGGGCATTCGGTTTCGGGTTTCGGGTACCCGATCCGAATCCGAAAAAAAACCGATTGGTTCGGATTTTTTAATTATAAAACCTGAATTTCGGTTTACCCGAACCCGATATATATAATCGGATTCGGGTTCGGGTATTAAATGTCTACCCAAAAAATCCGATCGGGTTACCCAAAATTACACATATAATTTAATATATTTATTTATGTTAATTATAATAATTTCAAAAAACATGCAATTTATATATTATAATGAGATCAAATGTTAATGTTAATTTATATATTAAATATTTATAGAAATTTGAATCGGTCAATTTATATACTAAATAATAGACTATTTGTATTAAGTATGAAATAATCACTTTTTTAGTTGTATTTGCTCGACTTTGGTAATTGGTATTGAAAACCTATTTAGTAACTTTTTAAAGTTGTTTATGTTATTGTTTGGTGAAATAGGATCATTTGTTATGTTTGATGAATGAAATGACTTTGTGAGGTAGTATATTATGATTGAACGTTTAAACAGGAAAAAAGAAAAAAAAAATTCAGGTTACCCACATTGTGTACCTGAAAAATCGGGTAACCCGAATTTTCGGTAACCCAAAAAATTTGGGTCAGGTTCGGATAATGTAATTTCCAACCCGAAATTTCAGGTACCCGAACCGAAAAATCCGAACCCGCAAAACCCGACCCGATGCCCACCCCTAGTGAGAATGTTGTTTTGTGCCAAAAGCGGAATTTTCAAGATTTTCGAGGACTTAAATGCAAATTTGAACGTGGGGCATTTGAGAGCACATATAAAGAGGCGAATTCAAAGCATTGACAGAAAGGACCAACAAAATTAGATCCCCAATTATAGAATAGAGAGCTCTTTTCCATTTTTCATGAAGAATTCTTAGATTTCTTTAGATTCATTGCAAATTATTCAAATCCCTTTTGTAGATTTCGTTTTGAGTTGGTATTGACCTTGAAGCTAGTTGTAATTGAAGTACGGATGAAGCATTGAAACATTGGTTGAAGTTTCCAATTACATGTCCATGAATTTAGGTGATATTTCTCTAATATTCATTGTTTCTAGCTTGATTCTATTAATCTCCATGAATTCCTTTATTGATTTAGTTTGTTTAGCTATGGTGATCCTAGGCTAAACTCCCTATGCTTTGAGTATGGAAATCTATGTAGCACTTGATCAATCACTTAGCTTATGTGTTGAATTTATGAAGATGAATATTGGAATTACTTGCAATTGAATTTAAATTGAGTTTTCATGAGTTTGTCATTGAATTGAGATAACATATCTAATTCCAATATAAGTCTAAATAGATGAAAGCATAGGTGAAGTGATAATCAAGAGTTGCATAGATGGAGATGGATATACTCGAAGCATATCCCCAATCCCTGCATTTCAAAAAGAAGTTAGTATAGTTGTTTAACTACTTGCTCATATAAATTTTAGTTTACATTGATTGTCATTTAATTTTCTTGTTAAAACAAACCCCAAAAACCTTTAAATATAGTGACATGAAAACTTTTGAGATTGAGTCCTTAGAGCACTTTCCACTTCCCTTGATCGATAATTAAACTTGGTCGCTTGCTTATAATTACAACGAACCTATACAATTGTAAGTTAGAAATTATGCTTAAACAAAATCTAGCAATCGATTCAGTTGGGTTCGATTATGTTTATATTGTTAGTGTTAGTGTCCTATAGAAAATCCATCATAAGGACATAATACTAAGATAATATTCAGATTTGGTTTAATATTATTGTTGGTTTAATATTAAATGTTGCACTTATCTGAATATGTTGTTTGATTGTTTGCATATATTCTTATTTGTGCTCCCATGAATCACTACTGTCATTGAGTGAGTGAGAACTCGGATGACTTAAGTATGATTCTCAAATAGCCCCGAGCAAGGATCATCAAGAATGAGATATTGATGATGTAATGGAGATTGGTGTGTGATCTGCATTATACTCTATGGGAGAGTGTAGTAAGATCTCACTTACTACGAGATGCTACTAGGTATCTCATAATGGATGCATAAATACCTTAAAGGGTATTGGTATACCCATCCGAAAAACCATTTGATGCAATTCCACATAATGTGTCTATGAGTGTCTCGGTTAGTGGGAGCAATGTGATACTCCTCAAACTTGAGGTCAATACGCACGACATGTGTGGAGAGATGAACTTTGACCATGACCGACGCTTGCACCCTTCCACCGGTAGATATGACATGGATTGAGTTAATCACGAAATGCATTTGCGTGGTAGTTTAGCCAAGAATATGATTTAATCTTCAATGTGGATTTAGAGAAAATACTCGTCTTCTCATCATAATTGGATCTAAGTCGTCGGTCGACGCACATCAGCTTGGACTTTGTGGCTAAGTGTGATATACTTGATCAATTAGTGATTAGAGATAATATGATTAAGTTATTTGAATAAACACTTCATCATGTTCAAGATTTAATCAGGTATTCGCGAATGAAAGGAAGATATCACAATAGCCTACAGTACTACAAGTAGTTGCAGATTTCTTCGCAATGTACCTCGTATATTGAGAATGTCTGATTTATTGTCTAGGATTCAATTAAGACCGTTAGTTTGACTAAGCACTCGATATACGAGGGCCTATGGGTCTCACAACAAGCAATGACGGTTCACCAATTATAGTTGGTTGATTAAGTATTATATTAGATATAATATTTAATTTATGGAGAATTTAATAATAATTATATTTGGAATTAATTATTATTAATATTTAATTAAATTGGATTTAATTAAATATGAAATCCCAATAATAATATTTGGAATATTATTATACAAGAATAATATATGGTCAAAATATTATTCGTAGGAAAATATCTATTAGGAATATTAATCCATAGAGATTATATTTACGGATTAGGCCTGTTATCTTGCTTAGGAATTAAGCTAAGATAATTCCTATAAATATGAGTCCTATGGGAATTCCTGAATACATATAAGAAATATAATTTCTACATAAAATCTCAAGCTCGAATTTTCCTAGCAAGTTCGTCTCGAGATTCAATGCTGACAAGTTGGTGCGGATTGGTGAATAGATGTTGCGTGGATACCATAGTTGAGGATTCCGCGTACAAATCGGTGTAAGGATTTATATGTTGTTATTTATCCTTTATATTTTATGTTATACAACCATGTTTCAAATTCTTTGATGGTGAATCATTTTCTTCCGCTGCGCCGAACATGGTGTTCGTGTCTCTAAAACCCAACATATATGATAAAACCAAACCAATTTATTTGGATATATTTGATTTTTTTTTTTGTTGTTGTGAAAAATTATATGAATTAGATGTTACCAAATACCCTTCGAAGTCGGTGGTGG
Source organism: Ballota nigra (assembly GCA_947034835.1). NCBI lineage: Eukaryota > Viridiplantae > Streptophyta > Magnoliopsida > Lamiales > Lamiaceae > Ballota > Ballota nigra. The sequence goes on from OX344730.1 coordinate 30,064,888, forward strand.
GTCCGGTTAAAATTCTCAGTATGATTGTGCAATTTAAATATATTTTTAAATAATATCGATTGTTTTTAATGAATCATTGCAATTTTTTTAGTGAACAATATCAATTAGACAACTGCAATTGTTTAATACTTAGAATGCACGAATACTCCAGAAATTGAATAAAAAAGTGTCTAATATTTCGTGGATACTTGGTTACTTGGATATGGGTGAGATACACACCCAATACGTCACGTGGTGCGTTCTAGTTAAATAAAAAAAATCAATGTTGGGTACCGTGTCAAACACGGCTTGTTACCGCATTGGACACAAATGAGACACACGCAAGGTCAAATTTGCAAAATTAAATTTTTTTCCGTCCCCTAATACCTCTCACACTTTTCTTTTTGGAACGTTCCACATTATCTTTCACACCCCTAAAATGGAAATAGAACTCCTTCAGAATATCCAATTTATTTCAATATAGTCTTCATTTATTGGTCAATTAACTCTATAATTTTTTTTTTTTTTTTTTTTTTTTTTTAAGTGTGCACCCCCTCTTATGAAATGTTTTATAGGACGGAGTGAGTAACTTTTTAGCCTTGAAATTGATCTATCTTATATTAAGTAAACTTACGATTTTGTGATCGTCATATTATTTGCATGTTTTATTGCGATGTTTCCTTTGTTTTGAGTTTATGTTTGTTTAGGTGATAAAAAGTTTTGTGATATTATTTATATCTACAGTGATAATATAAAATAGTTTATAAAATTACAATCGTACCACCGTCGTATCTTACCCAATTTCTTTTTGAAAATCCGTATCTACGTACCCATATCATGTTGTATCCGTATAGTCGTACCCGTGTCTATGTAACTCAGTTTAGTACAAGTAATTGTAATTGTTCAGTGAAATTAATGATATTATTTGAAAATGGGCATAGTCTTGTACAGTTGTACGCACCAAATACATTGTACAAATCAAGTGTATTTTTAAAAAGTTACATTTACTATTGCTGAAAAGTTACCCTAAGTCCCTAACTATTATTGAAAAATGCATTTAATAAGAGACAATTTTTCAATATTAACAGAGATAATTTTTCAATAATAGTAAATGTAACTTTTAAAAAATACACTTGAATTTACATGGTGTACTTGGTATACAGGAGACCTACCACTAAGAATGTACTTGAATTGCTTGTATGCATATGGGAACCTGCTTTCAAATTTGATGTAATTGACACATATGAAATGAAAAATTCCATTCACCCATATTTCTAAAGAAATTTAAATTTTTATTTGGTCTTATCAATTATTATCCCCGTTCCACATTTATGTTTTATTTTTTCGCACCTAAATAATATGCACTTTAAAAATCGAAAATTATCTATAAACTCTACTCTCATAGTATCTTCAATTTTACAAAAAAAAAAATTATTACTTTTGTCACATTTACACAAAATCCAACTCATTTATTTACTTTATATATATATATAATTACAAAATTACCTTACAAATTCCTACTTATATTTTTAGTTTTTTGTGTGAACTTTTTATAACTGAAAGAAATCATGGAAAGAGACTATTAATTTGCTCAGTTCTCTACCAACTTGATAATTATCTATTGAATATTCATGCGTACCAAAAATAGTCACACCTCTTAAATAATGACTTGACATTCTCATATATTAACAATAAAAATTTCCAAACCAACAACTAATAGTACTCATTAAAGTCCTTTTCTTAGGAGTGATGAATGTAGAGGGTTAATTGCGTTTTTTGTCCCAAGAAAATTGATTCAAAATACATTTGATATCTATTTGTAGAACTAGTCCTTATTTTTATAATATTGGTTCCATCAATTAGTTTTTTGATGAAAACCTTGACAAAAATTGATTTTTAAATATAATTTTAAAATATAAAAAATATATTTGAACAAAATAATAATTACTTTAAAATATGGGGATAAAATTGTACTTCTTTCGTCTCGGATTAAGTTTTCCACTTTTCATTTTAGATCGTCCCACAATAAGTTTTTTTATTCCAAAAATAACAAAAACAACACTCTATTACATATAATTTTTAACCTTCAAGCTCACACAATATTACCAAAATGTCACATATTTTTTTCACTTTTCAACTCTATTCATTACTTTAACACTCAAAAGTCAATATGTGTCCACCATATATTAATAAATATTTTTTTAAACAGAACAACAAAATAAAATATATGTAAAAATCTAAAAATTATTAATTTTATGTATAATATGTCTATAATATGAAAAAATAGGGAAAAATATAATTAAAAAAAATTATTTCAAACCAAATAAAAACTGAATATTAAACGCTCAAACAGAATTAAAAATATTTAATTATGAATTTTGAAAAACAAAAGATGATAAATTAAAGAAAACAAACATGCATTTATATACTTATACACTGTAACACATATATGCATTTAATTATGAGTCTTTAGTTGACGGAGAGTGCAATTCACACATGAATCGTGTTAAAAGTTTGACATAAAAATCATATGGGACTAAAAATACTTAAAAAATGACCATTTTGCAATTGATTTATTCTCTTGGGATGTAAAAATCTGAAAATTATTAATTTTATGTATAATATGTCTATAATATGAAAAAATAGGGAAAACATATAATTTAAAAAAAAAAAATCTTTCTAACCAAATAAAAACTGAATATTAAACGCTCAAATAGAATTAAAAATATTTAATTATGAATCTTGAAAAACAAAAGATGATAAATTAAAGAAAACAAACATGCATTTATATACTTATACACTGTAACACATATATGCATTTAATTATGAGCCTTTAGTTGACGGAAAGTGCAATTCACGCATGAATCGTGTTAAAAGTTTGACATAAAAATTACTTGGGACTAAAAATACTTAAAAAAAAAATGACCATTTACAATTGATTCATTCTTTTGGGATTAAAAGTGCAATTTTCCCCAAATGTAAATAATAAAATTTACTAATGAAATGAAATCTTCAAATTTTTAATTACAATAATAGGACCCCACATAAGTTAGAGTGTTAACTTGTCACTGCTCATTGCTCATCATAAATGGGACAATTGTAATACTTCTCAGATATCAACAGAAATAATGGGAAGATCCCTTTCTTGGGAGTTAGAAGAAAGAGTAAAGCAAAAAAAATGTAAATTCTTTGTTACACGCGACACTCCACCATCGATAATTAATTGACGACAGTAAATAATTGAAGATTTGATAATTGCTGAAAATAGTAAAGGCAATTTAACTTCGTATGGGGATCGATAGTGGGAGTGTTGTATTTATTGGCAGTAGTAGTCCACAAAAGTGGATACGCTAAGGCCCATCAATCTCAATCATATGAGTATAGAAGAAGCCTCATCAGTGCGCATTACACTGTAGAGAGAGAGAGAGAGAGGGGGGGAAGAGAGAGAGTGAAAAAAGAAAAAGAAAAAAAAGAACAATGGCAGATAATTTTTGTGACCCTTTTGTTATCGCAGCCTGTTTCGATCTATTTGCGTGAAAATCTTGGTTCACACAACAGTAGTAGGGCTTCTGATTTCGATTCTGCTTCAGTTTTACATAGATAGATACAACATTGGGGCGGCGGAGATGGGCGGCGGGGGTGGTGGCGCGTCGGGGAAGTTCAAGAAAGCCGCCAAGAAAATATTTGTGCAGACATGTGGCTCTTTCTGCCAGAGACAACAAACCCATGTTGACAGCTCCTCTGCCACCACTGTATGCTCTCTCTCTCTCTCTCTCTTTCTCTCTCTTACTCACATTCTTGCAATTGCCAGGGGGAAATCTGGAAGATGTATCATATTTTTAATTTTATTTTCAAGAATCTGCTTTATCAATTGCTGACAAGCGACAATGTCGTGTGATTCTTTCAAAATTTAAGATTTCTGTTTATTCACCAATTTCTGACAGGGGTTTTGGTTGGTTATTAATTCGTATCTATTTGTGTGAATTTGCTTTCAGATATCTTGTACTTCCCCCAATTATATTTCTCCGCCGGAAAATCGAAGGAGAAACATTTCTTGCAAGAAGATCTCATCAGAAATTGCAGGGCAGGGCAATTCAATCACTAGCCCTTCAACTAACAAGGTACCACTTTTTTCCCGTACCCCTTAATTACATGATTACATGATTTGAAGTGATGATCTTGTTAATTTTGAGATATAACTCTGCAATTTGTTTGTGGTAAACGATGCTCATGCCTTCTTTTGGCTGTGGAATTCAATTTTGTCAATAAGAAGATTTTAGTTGCAATTGTGTTAGTTATCATTTTGTACAAGCGCTGTGTTAAAAAACCCAGAAACAGAAAATGTGAAAGAGCTAGTTATTAATACCAACTCAATTATTTTATACACACACCTTGTGCTAGCTAGTTGCTCAAAAACAAAAAATATTGCACACATTAGCGCATAAAGTAAAGCACAATTCAATGTGAAATCTAGAAACAAAATTGAGAGTTTGTTAGAGTAGATAATCAAACCTTTTACTATCCGACCCGACCCGACCCGTTTGATAATCTATGCAGGCATTGTGCGCAATATGTCTGGATCCGCTGAATTACAGGTCGGGCAGCAGTCCGGGTGAGGCAATATTCACGGCCCAGTGCTCCCACGCGTTCCATTTCGGTTGCATTTCGTCTAACGTGCGCCACGGTAGCGTCACTTGCCCCATTTGCCGCGCCCACTGGACCCAGCTCCCTCGGAACTTGAACATCCGATGCTCCAACAAACCCGACCCGATTCTCCAGATCCTGGACGACTCCATCGCCAATTCTCGGGTACACAGACGCTCCTTTCTCCGGTCTGCCCGCTACGACGACGACGACCCCATCGAGCCCGACCACACCACCAACCAGCCCCGCCTCCATCTCTCTCTCTTCACCGTCCCCACATTCCCTCACCAATCCTCCATCTCATCATCTGACACCCCCTTCCTCTGCTCGCCCAACAACACAGCTTATCTCGGCGTGAAATTAGGGCACCAGCCCGCAACCGACTTGGTCCTAGTCGCCAGCCCTAACGGCCCGCACCTGAGGCTTATGAAACAAGCAATGGCGCTCGTCGTTTTCTCGCTCCGACCCATGGATCGATTAGCCATCGTCACCTACTCCTCTGCGGCGGCGCGCGTCTTTCCCCTGAGGCGGATGACGTCATACGGCAAAAGAAGCGCGTTGCAGGTCATAGATCGGCTTTTCTACATGGGGCAAGCCGATCCGATGGAAGGGCTGAAGAAAGGGGTGAAGATTCTGGAAGATCGCGTTCACAAAAACACCCAGTCGTGCATCCTGCATCTCTCCGACACGCCGTCGCGATCCTACCATCAATTCGACATGGAGGTCCCCGTCACGATCCACCGTTTCCACATTGGGTTCGGGTTCGGGGCTTCGAACGGGTTCATTATGCACGAATTCGAGGAGTTTCTCGCGAGAACGCTAGGAGGCGCGATCAGAGATATTCAAATGAGGATCGATGAAGGCACGAGAATTGTGAGGATTGAAGAGCTGAGAGGCGGCGAGGAGAGGAATATACCGATCTACCCTCCGGAGTACGGGCCCGTATGCGTGGAGTACAGCTACAGCGAAGGCGGAGATGGGGAATGCGTACGGACGGGGGAGATTGTGTTGGGGTTGGGGGATAAAGGGGAGAGGAGTGAGAATGGAGATGTCGTGGGTTTAGGTGGAAGGATGAGCAGCGCGGAAACCTGGGATTTCCATGATCCTTTCATGGCGAGAAGATGGGCCAAACATTTGCATGGATATAGGCTATAGCTATAGATTGTTGTTGTAATTCTGTATACGTATATCTAGTTACTGATCATTTGATTTATTTTAGTATCAGGTAGGTTTTTTTTTTTTTTAGGTGCCTTGGATTGATTATTACCAACTGTCCTCACTAGCACCAAAATTCCAAACTCTTGCTTGCTTACATTAATCCCAATTGAGTGTGATGAATTCTGTTCTGATGTTGACCAGCTGTTTACTCTGAAAATGAAGCCAAAAATTAATTTGTGTGAGACCAAATACTATACCCAATTTATACTTCATTTCACAATTTCATGTAATGAAACGGTTTTACACTATACTTACTCCACGGTGGACAAACATTAATTGAAAACAAATCAACCATCCCCCATATATAGTAAACATTAATTAAGTTGGTGGATCTTCCAAAAATATGTTGATCAAGGCAAGCTAAATTGCATATTAACCAGTGAAGATATTCATTAGTCCCTCGGATACGACAGCCAGTCCTGGGAACGATTTAGAGCGTGTTTTCAATCACTGTTTTTCACTTGAAAACAGTAAGAATCACTTTTTAAAGTGAGAAGCTGTGAGGGGACAGTAAAAGGAGTAATTTTACCCCCTAGAAACAGTTGCAGAACACAGCCTTAGAATGATGGCTCGCAGATACACTTGCATGCAACTTATAATGACTCAAACGAGGAGTTTTGAGAAGAAATCAATGATGAATACAGATGGTAGTTACACCGCAATATCTTTTATTATGACAATGATCCACATGTCAAACGAAATTAATAGTAGATCTTTGTAATTTAATTAGTACTTCCTCCGTCCATAATTACTTTCATAGTACAAGTATTTCCAATGCTATTTTATTTGTCTTTTATCGATTTCTTATATTTCAGTTATTAGGAAAAACATCTTTATTTGAGGAAGGAATATTCTTGGTCTTGTTTCTTTAAGTAGTTTTGTTTATTTTGCGAAATGGAGTTGAATTGAATTTATGAAAAAGCATTAAAAAAAAAGGAAATATTGAGAATATAAAGGTTGTTCCTTCAATCTGTATCGGGCATACAGAATTAACAAATTAACTTGTTCTTGTTATGTTTGCCAGCATCATTTCTAAATCAACTGAGGTAGAGCTGCACATAAGCAAACTAACTAAAATCCAAATCCAATATAATTATATAATTGAGTATTGTTTCTATACATTGTTAAATTAACTTAAAATTTAATTATGGGTTTGTTAGGGACAGGATTGGGTTTTATAGTAATGTTATGCATGACAGCATGAGGCATATCTGCCTGAGTTGGATGAATGGAGAACATTAATATATTGCGGGGATATTTAGTTGAAAATTCTAAATATAAAGTAATTATATGATGCATGAGAATGAAATTTGTCAGCTAAAGAAACATGAGAATGAAATTTGTCAGCTAAAGAATTTTTCATTAATCACAGCAGAAACATTAGGTACAAGACATACCCAAGTTACATTATCTCATTCCTCCTATCCATAAGAAAGAAGCAAATTATTATAATTCCCAAAATACGCCCAAACACCTTAATCACTACTTGAAATTTACATTATTTAGGTTTGAATCTCTTACTCCAACCAGCTCCAAGTTCTGTATTTTAGCTCCAAGATCAAATCATCCGCACCAGTTTATGCATTATTAAAGATAATCTCATTTCTTTTCTTCTATAAGAGACACACCAAGCAACCCCATATACTTGCGAGTACTACTTTACCATTTTTTTTTTCACTTCACAAGTTTGCTGAAATGTTGAAGATTAATTACGGGATTTGATGATAAAACCGTCGCCACCCCTAACCAATCACAACATTTCATCCACACCTCATACGCAAAATTGCATTTAAAAAATAAATGGTCAATTGTTTCATCCTTATCCTTGCAGAAGGCACACTTCAATGATGAATTGACTGTAATGATGTTGCACCTTTGAAGTCTTGTTATTGTCGGTAGTCTCTCCCATAACACCTGTCAAGCATGAATCTTTACCTTTGAAGGTGACTAGCTTTTCCATATTAAATTGAACTCTTCCTTTTCCCCCCTTGTGTCTGCACCTTTTGTCTGAAAAGTCAGTCATACACTTCTTTCGTTTTGTACATCTCATTAATGCACGAGTTCCATCTCCAAAAATCCTCCTCATTAGCTTTCAGCGGATACCTGTTAACACAATTCAATAATAATTTTAAGTGAATCACCTTCTCTCTCAAGAAGTTGCCTTTCCCACCGCCACCTCCAGTTCCATTCCCCATTTCCCCATTCTCCTAAATCCCCTACTTTTGCCTCTTTGTTCGTGGACAACCTATAGAGCCTAGGAAACCGCTCTCTTAGTGTGTCTTCCCCAGCCCAAGGCTCATCCCAAAATAAAGTCTTCTTTCCATCCCCCACTACCTTCGATTCGGTTAATTTGGTATCCGGTTCGGTTTTTGGTTTTTAAAATTTATAATTTTGATTTTCGGTTTCGATTTCGCTTTTTAAAATAAAATTGTCGAAAAACGGAAAACCGAACCGAAATAATACTAATTCATAAAATATAATATAAATATAATAATTTAATACACACACATATATATAAATCGAACTCTAGTTTCTTCTCTCACATCTCACTCACAATTCGCACCTCACTCTCTCCAGCGGCCAAGACCGTCGCTTCTCATCCACTCATCATCGCCGATTCGCCATCCACTCTCATCTTACCGCCCACCGGCATCTACAACAGTCGGCGCCACCTGACGTCACATCCTATTCCGATCTACAACCTTTCACACTCTCAAGTCTCATCATCACTCTACTCACCGACGATCGCTCATTGCTGCCCGCAAGCGCCACTCCACCAACGCCACGTTCCACCCCGAGTTCGTCGCTCGCAGCCACAGGCGCAAGGTAAAATTAATTTAGGATTTTTTATTTTTTTTAAATAAGGAAAAAATCAGGCTTTTAGCTTCAAAGACTAAATATTTTAGCTTAATATAGAATGTTTCAGCTTCGAATACGAAGAAATAGAGTATTAGCCACTTAGGGTTGTTAGTTTTTTTATTTTTTTTAATCCAGTTTATTTTCTTTTCATGTGTGTAGATGTCAATCTCAAACACACTAACACAAGAAGGAGATACAATAAGTCATGCGATTGAGACAGAACAATCGCGAATTCAGCCTGGAATTCTACGTCCATTGCTACCCCCTCCACCCCCTCTACCACTGCCAACAAAAACTCAAGCACCAATGAAGAGAAAGCCGATGAAACTAAGGTCAAAGATGTGGGAGCACTTTGAGCAAATCGGGGATGAGGATGATGTTCTCTGTTTAGCTAAATGTAAGTACTGTGATAGAGTACTTAGTTGTAAAACTGCCAAAAATGGTACTTCATCGCTGAAAAACCATGTCAAAATATGCATGAAACACCCACTCAATGAAGAATTAAAACAAGGTCTATTGAATTTGCAGTCTGGTAGTGGTATTGAAACTGAATGTAGTAGTACTGTGACAATTACTACTTGGAAATTTGATCAAGATGAGATTAGGGTAGCACTTGTACGCATGATTGTTATTGATGAATTATCATTTAAGTGTGTGGAGGGTGAAGGGTTTAGGGATTTCGTAAATAAAACATGTCCTAGGTTTCAAATTCCTTCTAGATGGACAGTTTCAAGGGATATCTTCAAATTGTATTTGGATGAAAGGGTAAAATTGAAGTCTTTTTTAGGGCAAATTGTGAAAGGGTGTGTATTACCACTGACACTTAGACGTCTGTGCAAAGAATTAACTACATGTGCATTACAGCTCATTTAATTGATAATCAATGGAATTTACATAAAAAGATTATCAATTTTGTGTCTGTTTCGAGTCATAGGGGTGAATATCTTGGTAGAGCACTAGAAAATTGTCTTCTTGATTGGGGTTTGAAAAATATGTTCACTATAACAGTAGATAATGCAAGTTCGAATGATGGGGCTATAAAGTTTTTGAAAAAGAAAATTTTGGGTTGGGGTAGTGGTGTTGCTAGTTGTAAATACATTCACATGAGATGTATTGCACATGTAGTTAATCTGGTGGTTAGTGATGGCTTGAAAGAAATTGACCCTTCAGTAAAGCGTGTTAGAGATGCAGTAGGTACATTAGGAATTCACCTGCGAGACTTAAAAGGTTTAAAGAGTGTGTGGAATTGGAAGGGATAGAAAGTAAGAATTCGTTGAGTTTAGATGTTCCTACGAGGTGGAATTCAACCTTTGTGATGCTTAACACTACCGAAAAGTTTGAAAAGGCTTTGGAAAAGTATGATGAAATAGACTCAAGTTATAAGGCTGATCTAGGGGAGAGTGAAGTCCCATATGCTGCTAATTTTACTTGCATTCGAAAGTACGTTGATTTGCTTAAACATTTTCATAAGTTGACTATGCGTATTTCTACTACATCTTATATTACTTCAAACTCTTTTTTGAGTGAGATAAGTGATTTGTGTTGCATCTTGAATGATTGGAAGCAAAGTGGGGATTCTGATACTAGAAAATTGGGTGATTCAATGAAAGCAAAATTTGATAAATATTGGGGAGATGCGGAAAAAATGAACAAAATAATCTTTTGGGCTAATGTGTTTGATCCACGAGATAAGTTGGGTTACTTAGAGTATTCATTGTGTGAATTGTGTGGAGGGGTAAAGGGCGACGCTGTCTTTCAAGATGTAAAAAATGAACTCTTTGAGGTGTTCAGTGAATATGAGAAAAAATATCAAGTGGTGAGTGAAACTAGTAGTGGAACCACCAAGTCATGTTCTAGTGATGTGGATAGTAGTGAATTGGATAATGAGCGGTCTTTGTCTAAAGCTAGATACAAGAAACAGAGAATGGAGTCTAGAATGGATGGAAGCAAGCAAAACGAGCTAGAAGTCTACTTAGGTGAAGCTATGGTAGTAGTGGTAGAGGGGAAATTGGATGTGTTAAAATGGTGGGGTGTGAACTCACACATATTTTCGATTCTTTCAAGAATGGCTCGTGATATCTTAGTTATCTCAATTTCAACCGTTGCATCGGAGTGTGCATTTAGTGCCGGAGGTAGAGTACTAGACGTATTTAGGAGTTCTTTAACTCCTAAAATCGTTGAAGCTTTGATTTGTGGGCAAGATTGGCTTTGAAATTCACGAAATGCTATATGTGTTAAAGAACTCATTGATGAACTTGAGGATTTTGAGAAAGGTATTCAATTCTTAAGTTATCAATTTATCTTTTCTTGATGTTTAATTTTCTTATTTATTAAGTTGTTAACATTTAATTTCAGATTTGCCTAATGTGGGAATTAGATGGGCTGGAGCATCATCAAACATAATTTGAGGAGATGGAGACTCCTCAAGCTGGTGGTGACTGGTGTGCATAAAGATTTGCTGCTTTTGGACAGCTCTTTTGACATATTACTAGTTTATGGACTATGTTTTATTATGTTTTAGACTTTTAAACTATGAAGGTGTGCATTAAGATCAAGAGTTCAGCTTTTAGACAGCTTTTGGATAGTTTTTGGACAGCTTACGGATAGCTTTTGAACAACTTATGGATAGCTTATGAACTAATTTTTGGACAGCTTATGGATAGATTATGAACAACTTTTTGGACATATTAATAGTTTATGGACTATGTCTTAGACTTTTAAACAATGAACTATTTTATGGGATTGCAAATGTATATTTTGTACTAATTTTAGAAGCTTAGAATATGATTTGAGCTTTGATTATGGTTGATGTATGTATCTTGAGTTTGGATAAGTTTAATTTTAATGTATATGGTTAAGTTTAAATTTTTAAAAAAAATTGAGTTCTTCAGTTAATTAACTGAAACCGAACCGAAAATTTGGTTTCATTTGGTTTTTTGCTTATTCGGTTCGGTTTCGGTTAAAATTAAAATCGATTTGGTTAATTTCGGTTCGGTTTCATTTAGTTTTTTGCTTATTCAGTTCTGTTTCGGTTAAAACTAAAATCGATTTGGTTAATTCGGTTTTGCTTATTCGGTTCGGTTTCGGTTTTGGTTAACCGAATGCACACCCCTAAATTGCTTCTTCTTCTTGTTAATAATGTAATCATTAGATATTTTGATTAATTTATTTTCACTTTCACAATTTATTCTTGTAAATCGTTCCACTATCCCGTAATCCACAAACTTTTTTTGTCTCATTCTTTTAAATTAGAGACAACACTAATAATGCAATTAATATGGAGACAATTATTTCTTTCAAAGTGTTAATGTGATATGTGCAACTCATGTCCTATCTTACGCAAGATTTACTCTCTTTTGTAAACGAGTTTAATACGAAAATATGAAGTACAATTTCAGTGGATATCGGGTACAAGTACCCTAACCATTGTGTTCATGAGTCTCCAACATTAATGAGACGATGAACAAACGTGTTCCACTAGAAATCACTTTGCATTTGTCCTCGTTGTTAAGTCCCCATCTTATGGGTGTTTGGTGTTAAAAATGGTACTAGTGTGGGAGCCATTTCCATTTTCAGAGCCCAATTGGATTAAGTGTTGTCTACTAATCCACTTCTAGAATTCTATTCCAAACTAAACAAGGATCAATAGGAGTATGAGAGTGATTGTAATATCTAATAAAGATTAAGCAATGAAAATTGAAAAACTTTATAAGTAGATATATAGATTCTTCTTAATAAGAGTAAAAATGGGGCCAGTCAAGTCTAATTGGATTTCTCGTTTGAAAGTATCAGTTTGATACTTTGATATATAATTGTTAGGTTTAAATTTGATATGTTATCAGTAATATGTCTTTTTAGTAGATTTATATCTGCTTAATAAAAAAAAAAATTTATTTTCGCAAATTGCAATCTAATCTAAATTTTTTAACTTTGGCAAAACAATCACTTTCACTTTTTTTTTTTTTTTTGAATTTAAACTTCGAGCAGCTTTATGTTTGCCCCGAAGCTTACATGTACAAATAAATATACAATCATCATCTCAATATGCATTCACATTATTAATTATTTATAAAAATAATAACTAAAATTTAAATTACAAATTAATATTATAAAAGTATAAATAAATTTAAAATACGTATAAATATAAAAATGGTTAATCATATTTAAAAAATATATTTAATTATATTTATAAAATTCAAAAGTTTATTATATATTTAAAATAAATAAAAATTTAAAAACTAACCTATTTAAAATCGCCAAATAAAAAAAAAATTAAAGTAAACACTTTATTAATTAAACAATAAAAAAACTATCTTCTTCAATTACCGAATTCAAAATTCGGTACCCAGAAATTATTCTGCAATTATCAAATTCAACCCTAAAACTATTGTTCACCTCCTTTCTTCATCTTCACCATCCGACCGCGCTACTCCACCCTTCTGACGCCTACACAATATTATCAGACATGTATTAAATTATTTTCTCTTGAACAATTATAGTGTCAATCTACCCAGAAGTCCAACAAATTTTTTCTCATTATTTTTAAGATTGATACCTTCAATATTGTATATCCATGACCTTTACCTCGGACCAATATCTTGCACTCGAGATTTGCAAGAGAGATGTTGAGGAATGGAGATAGGCATGCGGAAGACTATTTGCAAAGTTGTCTGCATATGCCGTATGCTTGAGGATAAAAAACAGGAAGAGAGTGAGGGTAAATTTAATTTAGGTTCTTTAATTAATTATATAGGATATTCTAATTGGAGTTGAGATATTTTGAAAGTGTATTGTGGACTAGAGTTAGGATATTTTGATATTTTTTTTAAATTGGAATTTGATTTATTAAATTATTTCAAACATATTTGAATTATTCATTTTTAAAAATATTAATAAACTTTTTTAAATTCTAAAGCTCAAATAAGTATTTTAATTTAAAAACTATAATTATTTTTTATATTTAAACTTAATTATAGTATTTATAATATAATTTTTTTTAATTATCTAAAAAAATATATAACGATGTGGATGCTAATCAAGATGATGATTGTGCATTAATTTTTGTACACATCAGTTTTCGGGCAAAAGACAAACTGCTCGAAGTTTAAATTACAAAATTTTTGTCAAAATTAAAAAATTTAGCTTAGATTGCAATTTGTGGAAAAGTGATGATTTTATTTGCAATTAAGCCATTTATATCTGATTTTTTAAATAGATGTGTTTGAATATTTGATCTTGTTTATTTACTTTAATGTGGTTGATGGTCGATATCATCTTGTAGCAAAGGCGAAACCCTCGCCCTCAGGGCCCCCACCCCCTGGCCCGACAGGATTGGGTGATGGTCGATATCATCTAAATCATGAAAGAACTTTAAACAGTCAAATACAAGTATAAATATTAAAATATGAGTTGATTTTTTATTTTTTTTTAGATTTATCTTTAAGAAAATATATTCTATTTCCGATTTCATCGATCTCCTATGAAACAATAATACTCATTCAAGTTTCCCAATGCTACATCTACCATGTTGGCTTTATGCATCATCTACAACTAGTTTTGACAAACAAACAAGCGGGTAGACTTTACATTTATTTTATTTTAATTAATTAATTATTATTAGTCTAATCAATGTGTGATTGTTTAATCAAGTGGACAATCTACCAACCGAATAAAGATCTCCGGACAATTTTTTTGAGGTTTAATTATTATTTCTTGGCGTGAATTTTGCGTATTTTATATGTGGCTAAACTACTTCCACCCCAGTCCAACAATTAGTGCATGTTTTATGAGGTCCATATAGTCCACCCATAATTTTATTTAGAAAATTACATATATATTCAACTGCAATCACAATGAGAAAATTAAGTTCTTAGTAAAAAAATTAAACGAATATATAAACCAAATGTATCCATAATTAACTATTAAGGGTGAATAGGAGAAGATGTAGTGAAAAATAATATAGTGGTGTATTAAATTTATGTTTTGTTTTGTGTATTAAATTTATTCAGTTCTTAATTTTTTTGCTAATTTCGACTGGTTCTATAGTGTAAAGAGATTATTAAATCACCGTGTGTTGGTGCTTTGATATTCTCACTATATATAATTGGGGATTACAACAGATTTACAAATAAGGGAACGATATACATGGAAAATAAAATCGGCTACAATATTTACAAAGATATGATTTGATACGGTATGATATTATTGACCGTATCATATATTTTCCAGATTTTCCGTATCTCCTCTATTACCCCCCTTCAAGCGAAGCGATGGATTAGATGCAACGCGAAGCTTGGACCGCAACAAATCAAACATGGGACGGGGTAAACTCTTGGTGAAGATATCCGCTAGTTGAAGCTCGGAGGGGACAAACCGAGTTTCAAGTGTACCATTGGCAACAAGTTCCCAAACAAAATGGTAGTCGATGTCAATGTGCTTGGTTCGTTTATGTGCAATCGGATTTTGGCTCAAGAAAAGAGCACTCTTGTTGTCACATAATAAAAGTGGCGTGGAGGACGGAAGTGCACGAAGCTCCAGGAGTAAGTGGGACAGCCAAACCATCTCCTGAGCAGTATTAGCAAGTGCACGATACTCAGATTCACAGCTGGAACGAGCAACTGTTGGTTGTTTCTTTGCACTCCAAGAAACTAAGTTACCCGCAAGAAAGATAGAATATCCATAGGTGGATCGGCGAGTTTCTTCGCAATGAGCCCAGTCAGCATCTGAGTAGCCAAGGACCGAATAGTCCGAAGAAGGCGAGAAAGTAAGTCCAAGGTGGACTGTTCCCTTAACATAGCGCAGGATCCTTTTAACAGCCGAAAAATGATCAACAGTAGGAGCCTGAAGGAATTGGCTGACGTGATTGACAGCAAATGAAAGGTCTGGGCGTGTGATAGTGAGGTATTGCAAGGCGCCCACAAGAGACCTGTAGAGTGTAGGATCCTGAAATGGGTCTCCAGTGGAGACAAGTGATTCTCCTGTGGCCAAAGGCGTGGAAACAGGTTTAGAATCATGTAATTCTACCCGAGTGAGAATATCGTGAGCATACTTGGCCTGGCCAAGAAAAAGACCGGAATCAGTGTGAGTGATTTCAAGTCCAAGAAAGTAACTCAACTTGCCAAGATCTTTGACCGCAAATTCTTTGTGGATACGAGCAATGAATCTACGCAAAAAATCATTACTGCTACCTGTGACAATAATGTCATCAACATAAAGCAGAAGAAAGATAGTGCAGTCAGAGCTATGTAAGAAAAATAGTGACGTATCAGAACGACTACGAATAAAGCCTAAAGAAACGAGGAAAGCACTAAAACGATCAAACCAGGCACGGGGGGCTTGACGGAGACCATAAAGTGCTTTCTTCAACCTGCAAACATGGTTAGGAAAACGGGGATCAATAAAGCCCGGAGGCTGAGACATGTATACAGGTTTGTTAAGATGGCCATGTAAAAAGGCGTTTTTGACATCGAGCTGGTGAAGAGGCCAATGTCGCTGAACTGCGAGCGCTAAGATGACACGGACTGTGGCAGCCCGAACGACAGGACTGAAAGTGTGAGAGAAGTCAAAGCCAGGTATTTGTGTAAAACCTTGAGCCACTAAGCGGGCTTTATATCGATCGATGGAACCATCGGATTTGTACTTAGTACGGAACACCCATTTGGATCCAACGATGTTTTCACCAGGCGGTCTAGGGACCAAATCCCAAGTTTTGTTGGCATCCAAAGCATCCATCTCCTCGCGCATAGCAGTTAACCAATGAGGAACTTTTAAAGCGGATTTAAAACCCTTAGGTTCTGCAGAGGCTGTTAGTGAATAAAGAAGTTTAGTAGCAGCAATATCAACGAAATAACGAGGTTTAAAAATACCGCTTTTGGATCTAGTTTGCATAGAATGTGAAGGAGGATCTGAAGCAGCAGCAACAACAGGAGCAGGAGCAGGAGTGTCATCCTGCACTTGAGAATGGTCAATCGGATCAACGGGAGTGAGTGGAGGTGGGGCCTCAGGAATAGGAGGAGGTAAGACCGGTGCATTATGAGGCCCAAATGGAACAGGCGATGATGGCAAACACAAGGAGCAAGGACCTTCTGGGTTCGAGATACTCGGAGAGACAGCAGGGACTAAAGCGGACGAGGATGAAGGTGCATGCCGCGAAGATGACTGAGGACCGAGACGAGGATCCTGGCAATAAAAAAAGACAGAAAAATCCAAATCAGTAGGTAGTCCATTATCAGAGTTAGAGGAAAAGGGAAAAGTCGACTCATCGAATTGAGCATGTCGAGTAATATAAGTACGGGAAGTGACAGGATCGTAACACCGAAAACCCTTGTGAACACTGCTATAACCAAGAAATATGCATGGTTTGCTACGATGAGCTAATTTTGTTGGGAAAATATAGGGGTGCCCGGAATCTATTCGGGATGAATTTTAAATACGAATTTAAATACAATTATTACTATCATGAATTAATCCTAATTAATTCAAATAATAATTCCAACAACTAATTATCATCATGCATGCTAAATTAATTTCACATATTAACTATGGCGGAATAAACAAGTAAATATGTGATTAACGTACCTCTTGTAGAACTTGGCCTTTGAATAAAACGGGACTCTCGTACACGCTTTATCAACCCAAAAAACCTTCTCAAGTATTTCCCTTTCGCCTTACTTGATCGCCGGTGGGAGACGTTTTCAAGCAATTTAATAAACTAAGGAAAAAGAAAAATATCTATGCTTCTTGATTTTTCCAACACATGGAATTATGTACGTTGAGATGAAATAATCATCTCCTATTTATAAAGGGGGGTGACCGAAATTCGTAGAGATTTTATGGGCAGGGAGAAAATCTTTTCTTAATCTCTAAGAAATCTTGAATATATCTCATATATTCTTTTCTCCATAATAAAATATTCCACAAAAATCTCACTCCCTTAAATAAATATGAAACTTTCGAAATTTACATGGAGAAAATCCAAGATTTGGATCTTCTTGAATATATGAGATATTCTTGTATTCTTAGAATACATATCTTGCATAATATCTTTCCAAGAAAATCAACAAAATCTTTTTCCTCCTTATCATGTATTTTTCGAAAATTAAAGGAAAAAATCAGCATATTATTTTCTTTTTATTTTAATCACCTTATCATTATTGGGCTACTTAATTGGGCTACTTGAGGGGCCTTAAGGAGAATTAAGATTGGACCTCCTAATGGACTTCTGAATTTCAATATTGAGCCCCAATATAATTCAGCCCATTAATATTAATTATTACCACTAATAAATTAATATTGCACTATCCATCTTAATCCATATTACGATAATATGGGCTCCCGGTTATTATTTCCCGCGTTTAAGATCATCAAGTCCATTAATTAATTGAGCTTCTGAATAGCTCTAAATTAATTAATATATTTCACCTTGGAGTAAAGACAGCTCAACATTATTATTCGTACCGAAGAAACTAATTCTTCACTTGCAAGATTTGGTACAATAAAACTTCTGAGCCCACCAAGGGGACTAATCACACGAGCCGTACTCGCACGCGTTTCTCCGTATTAAATCTTAGCAACCGTCGTATGATTAATATTACTGCCCAAGACACAAAGTTCGAAGTCACAATGATTCTCACCCAACATGAATCAAAGCAGTAACTACTAAGCACACACGGTCCTATTTAAGTGACGGAGATTAAGAAATCAACAACCACTGAGGTCTAATTCTTCACCTTTCAGAACAGAAGAATTTCTCCTCGCTGTAGGACCTCTTCAACACATACTAAATGTGCTAGTGCAATCTCTTGGTCAAGACAGACCAATCTGAGCCTTACACATCGACCTTTCACGGCGGATTGTTCAATTCCACCTGGGTCGTGAATTGTACGTTTAGTTACAAGTAAACTGTTAATGTTGTCTTCCGTGATCGGGTATCACCACATTAACTACAATGTAACATGTACTATATATTGAACGGTTTGCAATAGAAATTCAACATTCAATTATATCTAAAGCAAATGTGATAAAAGAATTATTCTCATAAATCGAGTGTTTGATACACGAGTTATACAAAGTAAAAGCATATTTTCACGTATAACTCCAACAAATTTATGAGGAGCATAATCACGAAGATACGGGTAAACACGACAACCAAAAACCCTAAATGAGCTATAATTAGGTGTCAAATTAAATAAAAGCTCAAACGGAGATTTGTTATCAAGAACGGGAGTAGGCAAACGATTGACTATATAAACAGCCGTAGAAAAAGCATCAAACCAATAAGAGATAGGCACATGAGCATGAAAAAGCATAGATAAGCCAGTTTCAGTTATGTGACGATGCTTTCTTTCGACACGACCATTTTGTTGAGGTGTATAGGGACACGAAAAACGGTGTAGGACACCCTGACTAATAAAGAAGTTCTGAACATTATGACTAGTAAATTCAGTGCCCCCGTCACTTTGAAAAACCTTAATAGAAGTACCAAATTGATTGCAAACAAGAGTCGTGAAACGCTGTAGCACATCAAAAAATTCAGATTTGGAACGTAAAGGATAGAGCCACGAAAATCGAGAATAGTCATCTAAAAACAAAGCATAATAACGAAAGCCATCAGTAGAGGTAACAGGGGAAGGGCCCCACAAGTCACAATGCACAAGATCTAACACATTAGAAGCACGTTTATCATTAATAGAGAAAGGCAATCGTTTACTTTTCGCTAATTGACATGACTCACACAAGGTAGGCTTAGGCAAAACAGAAGTAACGTCCAATAAGCCTAAAGTTTTTAACAAAGTTATGATTGAAAAAGGAGCATGTCCCAAACGGGAGTGCCATAATTCAAAAGAGGACTTAAGGACACTAGACTGTAATGCAGCAACAAGAGCAGAAGTCCCTTGTTCCAAAATATACAATCCATCTCTACATCTTCCCCGAGCTAGAATTTCCTTTGTCAACCGTTTCTGAACAAAAAATGAATCATTAGAAAAAACAACATCAACCGGTAAATCAGATGTAAGCTTACTAATGGACAAGAGATTTTTGGTAATATGGGGAACTACTAAAACATCCAATAACGGTAGAGTATTATGAACGAAACGAGAACCCAAATGCGAAATAGAAAGAGAGTCACCGTTACCGACGATGATACTCCCATTACCAGAGTAAGGAGCAAAGGCATCCAATTGGTCGGTGGACGACGTCATATGAGCGGATGCACCCGTGTCAACGTACCAGTCTGACGTAGGCGAGGGTTGAACCGAACATTGCGATTGAAAGGCCTGGACAATATTCGCAGCCTGAGTCGAGTCACGAGAATACCTATCAGGGCAGTGGTTCGCATAATGCGAACCACGGCAGATTTGACATCGAGGGATGAAGTTGCGCCTAGGGTTATCATTCTGCCTTGGATTGAACAAACGCTTGGAGTTGTTGGTCTGAGCAGGAGAGCCACGAACAAGAGGATTGCTGGAGTCACGGGCTGGAGGTGATTTCTGACTTCCGGCATGCGACGGAGACTGGTGACCAGCGGGTGGAGGATGGGAGTGGCCTTGAGCGGTCGATCGACCACTGGAGGGCCTCGGCGAAGAGTGGCCAGTTGAGGACCGAGCCGCATAGAACGCTACCGAAGACGGAGGATCATCAAAACCCTCCATGGCCCGGTCACGAAGTTCGTGGTCCCGTGCTTGACTGACGAGGTCCCGGAAGGAGGGGAGAGAAGCGAAAGCCAAGCGGATTTCAGTGAAAGCCCGAAAGTGAGGGCCCAAACCGCGGAGGAACCAACGACAACGATCAGATTCCGGAACTACATGACCGATTGCAGCCAGTTGATGGCACAGGGCCTGAAAACGTCGACTGAAATCTAGGACAGAGGAGTCCCCGCGCCGGAGGAACTGGAGTTCATCCCGAAGATGCTGCGCATGCGACGGGGACGAAGGATTGAACGCAGCTTCAAGTGCTAACCACACGTCGCGCGCTGTGGTTAGCCCGATAACTTCTGCCATCGCGTCTTCAGTTAAGGAGGAAAGGAGGAGACTGAGGGCCCGATCATGGCGACGGGTCCATGTTTGGAATGCCGGATTAGGAACCTGAGAGTCGCCGCTGCCGGATATGGTAGAAGGAGGGGCGACGCCGGATCCGTCAACGAAGGAGGATAGATTATCACACCTCAAAGCTGGGAGGATCTGATTTTTCCAGAGAAGATAATTCGTAGAAGAAAGTCGGATCATTATCATATGGAAGAGAGTTGCTAGGGGAATGGCATCTGGGTTAGTAGCCGCGGAAGCCATGGGAGATTAAAAAGAAAAGTAAAGAATAGGATAGGATAGGGAAAAAGGACTATGAATAAGACTTTGTGTCAGAGAAGGAAAAAGTGGGCGGTGGGTATGAAGAAATTAATGGAGGTGGGCGGTGGAAAAAGTAAATGAAGGAGAAGGGAGAAAGAAGAAATTAGGGTCTCGGTATTTTTGCTGATACCATGTAAAGAGATGATTAAATCACCGTGTGTTGGTGCTTTGATATTCTCACTATATATAATTGGGGATTACAACAGATTTACAAATAAGGGAACGATATACATGGAAAATAAAATCGGCTACAATATTTACAAAGATATGATTTGATACGGTATGATATTATTGACCGTATCATATATTTTCCAGATTTTCCGTATCTCCTCTATTATGACCGTATCATATATTTTCCAGATTTTCCGTATCTCCTCTATTATATAGCAATCAGAAGGTAATGAAAGTTGTTTGCAATGAATTTGATTGGATTCCAGATTCATTGTGTCTAAAATGATCTTTAACTCAATCACACCAATATCTTTGTTATTCAAAACTACATATTCAATTAATAAGTATATTTCAAAATGACTCGGTTTATATCTCTCTGAAATGGCTCTAACAAAGAAAAAAATCTTTTTTTTTTATGAGAACCATCACATCCCAACTCAAAGGTCCCAAACAAGCTCTTTTAGTATATTTTTATTTCTTAATAGAAAAATATATTTTCATTTTATTACCACCATAACAAAAGAAGTTTGAAATATATAATTTGAACACATCTAAATACTAAAAGAATAATAAATATACTTATGTTATATTTTTTTTGGGTTTTAAAAATTTGGATTTGAATTTTGCATTTTAAAATGCATTCTAGTTTAGGTTTTAGAATTAGATTTTGAAATTCTAATCCTACAACCCAATAAATAACTTATATAATATCCTTCTACTTTTACATCATAAAGTTAAAATCTATCTTATTTAAAACTAGGGCTTTTCTACGGTCAGTAAGACTTTCGCCCTTCCTGACGTCAGTAAACCCTATGATTACCGTTGGATCTTAGATCCAACGTATAATATTTTTTTCAACGGATTGCATTTTGCATTAGAGCGTTTGCACTCTGCATATTGCAATCGCACTATATCGCCCTATTAATAAATTAA
Source organism: Ballota nigra (assembly GCA_947034835.1). NCBI lineage: Eukaryota > Viridiplantae > Streptophyta > Magnoliopsida > Lamiales > Lamiaceae > Ballota > Ballota nigra. The sequence continues at coordinate 30,087,033 of OX344730.1, forward strand.
ATTAATAAATATAAAATTATAAATATACCCTTTTTTACTTTAAAATAATTTATAATAGAAATTAAATTTTAGTAGGTCTTGTAACTTAACACAAATTTAAATTTAGTCCCAATAGTTTCCTCATTTTTATTTTGATCCGACAAATTTGAAAATATGTTGTTATCAGTCCTTTTACGTACTATTGAAGGTTAAAGAACAGGCCATTACCATGTAATATTCTTTTCCTTTATATTTTTGGTTATATGTGGCATTTTATTTTGTTTTCTTATTTATTTTTAAGATTTAATTCCTAAGTAATTGTTCATCATCTTCTTCGTCAATAATGTTTCCTTGAAGCCTGAGTTTACTGTGTTGCACCCAACAACACCAAGTTGGCAAGCTCCCATAAAAAAAAGTTGAGAAACACAAAAATACAAAATGAAACCAAACAAAGTTGAGAAAAACAAGATTAAACTGCTAATTGATTCATAAAACATACAATTACAATGAACACCAACAAAAATAACACGATAAAAAAAACAATGAACCAAGAACCAATTCAACCAAATTCTCTGTTTCAGATTCAAATTCAAGCAGAAAAAAAAAACATAACCAAGTCAACCAAATTCTCTGTTCAATTCAAAAAAATTCATAAACCCAGAACCAATTCAAGCAAATTCTCGACTCTAGAACCAATTTCAAGCAAATTTCATAAACTAGAACCAAGGCGGAGACCCGACAATTAAGTAACCAGAGGAGGCGGTGTAGGAAATTCAATAGAAACATCACGGAGTTGGGAATTCAAGAGACGACCACGCAAGACGGAGGCGACGTAATCGACGACGGGCGGAGAACAAAATGTAAATTATAGTCGCACCACCGTACGACAGAGATTTCGGTACCTATCGAAAGCCAAGAGTAAAACCCCTCAAATCAATTGACAGTCGGACTCCGGAAAAGCTGTCAATTTTCAACGACGGGATATAGTCAATTTTCAATCGGACTCTGTGTGAATTGTGCGTGCAAATCAAAAGGGAGAACGGCGTTATGCGTGTTTGTATGTATGTAAATGTATATTTATTTAAATTTGCACTTATTTCTTATGTGAATGATGTTGAGGGAGAAGATGAACAGTCTCTACGGCCTACAGGGGAGACTCTTGTTTTGAACCCCACTCTAATTTAATTTTTTTAATTGTTATAAATAAGATATAAGGATAAAATATTTTTTTTAAATAAAAATACTATAGGGATATTTTTGTAAATTTATAATTTTTTTAATAAAAACTAATTATTTCTCTCAGGGCGAAACTAGATTGTAAAAGGCGAAATAAAATGATGTGTCAAATTCTTATTGGTTTACTGATGTCAGGAAGGGCGAAAGCCTTCCTGACCATAGAAAAGCTCTTAAAACTAAAAAAAATACAGATTTTAAAATTTCATAAACTTAAGAAACCATAATTTTCAAAACCCGATTTTTAAAAGTTACTTGAAAAAAAAACACCACTTTTGGAAATATTGAGACCGTTTTATAAATTACATCACTAGTAAAATATACTTGACAATTCTAATTTTGTGACCCACAAAATATATAACTATATGATGAGTGCAAACTCAATATCAACACAAATCAAGCAAGTATTTGATGGAATATCATGATCATTACCTGAGAGCCTCTCTATAAACACCAAGAACACAATAGAGAAGTCTTGAAAAAGGTCTCTGGAGCCCAGAACTGAAACCTCCAACGACAGCTTGAATCCCCTATGAAATCCCTGCACAAAGTTGGGCCGGAGAGGGCTCCAGCATCGATCCTCTGATGCTTAAGTCAGAAAACTTGCTATGGAAGAAAGGTGATTAGACGTGAATTTGTGATGTGTTGTTGCCCGATTAGTCCACATATTGAGTATTTTTTGTGAGTATTTAGAGTTATTTGAGTAACATTGTCATAAACTCATCAATTTGCCTCTTTGCTGTTCATTTTAGGAAATTAAGAGGGCGAAAAACGGAGTTTGTAGGACTTTAAATCTACTCAAACAGACTCCCGGATGAGAAGATATGAAGAAAATACGAAAAGTATTAGTTCGGGTGAAGAAAAGTATCATTTGACACGAAAAGGGAGAAGTGCTCGAGCGCTTCTTGTGCACTGGACAAAAGTGACCACTAGACTGCACCACTCGAGCGCTAGGCGCTCGACCGCCCTGGCTTGAGCGCCCCTGGTACACTGTCGAAATTGAGCGCTCGACCGCTCCACTCGAGCGTGAGGCGCTCAATCACGGGCCTGGCTCGAGCGCCCTGGAGGAAAATCGGTCCAAATCGTATAAATACTCGTCTCAACCTTTATTTTACATATCTAGACTCATTTTTCGAAGGGGAACAAGGCGAGAAGGTAATTTTGGGCGCTTGGAAAGGTTTTTTTTTTTTGAAGAGTTTAGAGATTTACAACATACGAGCATCACAAAACGATTAATCTATTGAATGGTTTAGTTTTTATCTTTTGTTTTTTATACTTTTAGAGATTGAAATTATTTTTCCAGATTTTATTGATACTTTTAGAGATTGATTTCCTGATTTGATTGCAATCGAATTCATAGTTGGTTTATGTTCTTGATTTTCTTAATTTATTTAATTATGTTTATGATTGATCGTGATATTTCTTGTATTTTTATAATCACCATGTTAGGCTAAACCATAGTATGTTTAGGATAGGATGAACTCGTAGAATTAGGATGTTGATACGTAATTAGGATAATTCGTGATGTATAGTTTAAATTCTCTTAATTATTGACTAATTCTAATAAACCCTAGAATAGTCATACAATTAAGTACGAAAATTGTTAAGAAGATGACGACCGCATCACTCTTTATTAACGAATAGGCTTAAGGAGAGGGTTTTTGAAGGGATTTATAATCAATCGATTTATCTAGGGAGGACGGTCTAATCACCTTAGTTAAATAAGGGCCTCAATAATTAAGCGCAACTCATATAATTCGATTAGTGGGTTAGTGGAGTAAATTGGTAGAGTAGAGTATTGAGGTTATTTCTGAGCTTTAATTCATACAATTCTAGTGCTAGATTAGGGAAGTTGATTGCCTAGTTTATAGTACATTTAGGATTTTAACTTGGAACATCACAATTATTTTAGTTAACGTACCAACTCTATTAGTATACGTAGGGATTCCTATCCAAGGCATCATCCATATTATTTGCACTTCAACCAGTAGTTAGTATAGATTTATTTCTGTTTATTAGAATATAATTAGTAGGATATAATTTAATAGTAGTTTAAAAAACCAAATCGCATTCATATTAACTACGACACGTAGATTTCCAGGGATTTACTCGCATACAAATCCCCTCACGGGTTCGATAATACTTGGTCCCTACACTTGTCTATATTATCGTGATCTCATACTCTTGTGGGGTAACTACTAGTAAAAGCTGGTATTTTACAATAAAGTCAAAAGACCATAGCTGAAAACTTAAAAGTATGAGTGAGTTTTAGAGTGAAGATACCTTATGACGAAGAAAGAAACAAGTATTTATACATTTGATATGTTAGGGCAAAACAGTAATCTCATCTCTGCTGCCCTAATTATTCTTGGGACTACTTGGGGCTTGGGCGTCTCAAAGGCCGACGCGTGTCCTCAGGCCTGCCGGCCTTGCCTCCTGTGGTACAACTAAATCCTGACAAAATCGTCATTTTGAGCTGCAGTCCCAGAGCTCATGAGAACGACATCTTTTGTATTCTTTCTCCCTTTACCCAAGTAATATAAGGAGAGAATAACACTCCTCGTTTCTAGGGAGTTTACAACTAGCTGGTACCTATTTCCTGTCTCCTCTGGAGAGACATAGTCAAAAGGCATCAGACATCTTTCACGGAGTTTCTATTATGATAAAGGACTACTTGGGTCTTTGTCAGATTGCTATCGTCTAAAACTATGTGGATCAGTTTCATGATCTCTGGGCAGAGCTTTTCAAACATCACCTCTCTTTATAACTGATGTAGTAAGTAAGCTCTATCAAAGCTTATATCGGGCGTTCATTCCCACAATTCCTATTATGATAAGAATCTAGTCGGATGACTTTTAAATCAATATTGTTGTAAACTTTGAGACCCAATTCTACAATCTTCAAGCAGAGCTTTCCAATTTATCAAATAACTTCTTTTCTTTGTGATTGATGTAGTATGCCAACTCTAACAAAGCCTACATCACTATAGTTTATCTTAGTCGGTTGTAAACCGGCCCAAAAAAGGTAAATATTTATTTGAAAATTGAGTCAAACTTGACCTATTGTTATTCACAATTTTTCACACAAAGAAAATGAATTTTAATTACTGTAAAAAGAATTAGGAGAAAAGACCATCCACAAACTATGGAAATTTGATCCAGTTATAAGGTCTAAAAAAACAAATAAGAAACCCTAATAATAATAGAATATATCTTTTGTGAATTCAAATTCACATGATTTTTTAATTCCAAATGTCACATTTTAAAAATGCTAGATTTTGTATTTTGTTTGTCTTAAAAATGCTAGGAGATGTGATAATTGTAATAATTTGATACTCATTGTAAAAATTAAGGCGCAATTTACACCTTATGTATTCACTATGGACATATTCTTGTATATATTGGGGTTTTTACTGATAAAAAAAAAAAATTACACAATGGTGACATTGTAAAAAGTTGAGTTCTTCTGCACCCGAATTCACATAATTTTTTACCACAGCAATATGTATCACCAAATTGACATTACAACAAATAAAACGAACATTAACATGAGACCATTACATACATACACATAATTTCCAACTTAACATTATATGCAGCCATATATAACTTATTTCATAATACGACTCTATATTTAATTCACGTAAAACTCAAATCAATTTTGGTCGATTCTTTTTTTTTTTTTTAAAGAAATACTATATTAGTTAAAAATAACTCATCTCGATCACTATTCATTCTTTTTTTAATACGGACTTACACAAGTTTTGGTGGATTAATTTATGCAAAGTTGAATAATACTCCCTCCGTCCCAAACGAATTTGCACACTTTCTTTTTTTGAATGTTCCAAACTAATTTGCACAATACTCACATAAATATACACATATTTACCCATATACCACTACTTTATCACTTTCTTTAATATGTGTATCACTATCATTCCAGGGTGCAAATTCCTTTAGGAAGGAGGGGGTAGAAGAATGGATTGAAACTCTATTACCCGCCGAGAAGCGTAAACCGAAGCAAGTGCAATAGGTAGGGTCTGAGTCAAATCTTTTTCCCTTTTCCATCATCATTTTCTCTACTTTCTGACCCGTCAAAAAAATTTTCTCTACTTTCTGCAATACAAAAAAAAAAGCAAGAAATGGCAGCTAATTAACAATACCAAGAACCAAAAGGGCAGTCTACTCATTGCCCAGATTATTTAACTGCCGAAAAAAGTTAAAAAGAAACTGAGATCTCTTCACTTTACAACTCCTCCGACGTCTTTCCCCGCCTCCGCCCAATGTTTCCCAGATTGATTCAACCCCGTGAAGCCATTTTGAGCCAGGAAAACATTCAGGTGCCAAACACCGCCGGCTATGGTCAACGGACCGCCGGCGACCCCTGTTTGGTCCTCACATCCGACCCCAAGCCTCGCCTCCGGTGGACGGCTGACCTCCATGAGCGCTTCGTCGACGCCGTTACTCAGCTTGGTGGCGCCGGCAGTTAGCATTCCTTTTCCAAAACTTTTGCTATTATTATTTTTCAATTTGATGTTTTCCCCATCATTATTGCCTTATTTTTGGTCGGTTGTTTGCATCTCCTTTTATGAATGTTGCTTGCTGCAATTAATATTTCACCATAATATGAGTGTCTTATGTCGAATTTGTTAGATCTCTTAATTATTTGCGTTTTGAGCTCGCGGAATTTAAGGAAAATGTTTGTTTAGGAAAGTATTAAATTTAATAACTCATGGCCATGGGTTTCTGTTTAGGAAGAAATATATATTTTGAGTTCTTTGGCTTGAATTTATTTTTTTAAAACATTTCTTCGACCAACGTTTGGGCTGATCTTGTTGTTGCCTGCCTAAAAACTGAAAAGATTAGGTTTATTGTTATCATAGTTTCCTGTTTATTAGCCCTTTAAGTTTAAGGCTGGTTAATGAACAAAATGACATATAAGAATCAATGGCTACGCTACGTCCATTACTTTCTCGTCGTTAGGCTAATGTATGTGGATGAAATGATGCACTTTACTTGTAGATGGTTTTCATTTGTTTTTCTCTCTAGGCATAAGATATTTTTAGTCATGCCTAAACTGTTGAATATCTCCCCGTTGGAAGAGATTGGCTTGTGTCTGTTAAACTCTTTGGTTCTTGCTTTGGCTCGTTATGGTAGTTGAGTTGTTTGTTTCAAGCTGAGAGTCTAGGGGAATGGCCTTTTCAAAACCATCAACTTAAGCAAGATCAACCCACTATATGTCTGCAAGGCAGGCTATACGCATGCCATTGGATGTGTTAACTTATGCTCTTAAATCTGTATTATGGAGTTTGGTTGTCAATTAGACCAATAGCATACGAGATGTTCACTTAGGTTCCAGTTCTAAGAGCAACTTAAAAGAAAGACTTCTCTATTCTGCAGTGTAATTTTTGTTTAGGTTTCCAAGTGTGGAACTTCTCATTCTAATAATTTCCTTAGAGCAGCAATTTCAACTTTTTATTGACTCGACTTTACCTTTTTTCTTTTTTTCAGAAGCTACTCCAAAGGCTATCATGCGTACAATGGGTGTTAAGGGATTGACTCTGTTTCATTTGAAGAGTCATCTCCAGGTTTGTCTTTCTTTATCTTGCTTTTTTGTCATAATTACGCAATTTTGTTTGTTTGTTAGTGCATTAATTCTCATTGGAGCTTTGCACTTTTAGTCATAAATGTTCCAACTTTCCAACTATAAGTTTCATTCTTCATTGCAGAAATACAGACTAGGCAAGCAATCTGGGAAAGAACTTGGCGAGGCTTCAAAAGATGGTAGGTCCAGTTCCCTTTGGTTGTCTCCCCTTGAGTCACTTTACTTGATCTATTCCTTTTGAAATAGTGTGAGCATGACATATTATTGTGAGTGAATTTACCATTTTAACCACAGCCTCTGATTATTGCCTTCAGTAAAAGGGTGCAGCAGAATATGATGAAGAATATGGCAATTGATTCGCTAAAACATCTCATCCCTACCCAACTGTTAAACCAAATTAATGGGGCACATAGTCAAAGAAATGCAGCTATTTAGTTAAATTTTGATTGTTGTACTTATTATTATCAAGACAAATTCGCGTAGATAATTATAACCAAGAGTTTGTTATTTGATATTAAATAATTAACTCACTCCGTCACTCGTTTATTTACCAAATGGCGAAACTTTCAGGTGCATATCTTATCGATAGCCCTTGTGCCAACTCCCCTCAAAACTTGCAAACATCTGACATAAATGAGTAAGGGTTTAAATTGTTGCCGAATACATCTGTTTTCCACGACCAGGACATTTAAAAGAATAAACCGTTTTAATGTTTGGATGATGAAATGCTTAGGGGTTACGAAGTCAAAGAGGCATTGAGAGCACAAATGGAAGTTCAAAGCAAACTACATTTGCAAGTTGAAGTAAGCATTCCTCATCTGCCATTTTATATTTGATTATTTTAAAAAAATACAGCAAATGTGGGGATTTTATCACTTTTGGTCATCCAAAAATGGAAAAGGCCACCCCTTCAAAACAAAAAAAAAAAAAAGAAAAGAAAAGGGGAATCTAGCCTCTTTGCCTTTTAAAAGAGTTAGATACCCTTGATGTATAATTCTTTTTGAACAAGTTCTTGTCTTTTATCCTTCTCAACACCTACCTCTCTTGAAACTGGTTTTCGAGCTTCTGTTGCTCGAGAGTGTTCTCCATTTATATTATTTCTAAGCAAGTGCGTATTTTCCATTTAAAAATTCTGGCTTCTTGTTTAAATATCAAAATGAAACCAGTTCTCCAGAATAACATGTGATCATAATCACGGTGAAGTATTGCGTAAATCAATTATTATGTGGTGCAGCTGGTTGATTGTTGCTCTAACTTGGTTACACAGGCTGAAAAACATTTGCAAATTCGTCAAGAAGCTGAGAGAAGATACATGGCTATGCTGGAAAGGGCCTGCAAAATGCTGGCTGATCAGATTCTGGGAACTGCAATCACAAATGATGATAGAGATGGTTATCAAGGAAAGGTAACAAAGGCAGACGAGCTGGGAATCGTGGGCCCTACAGAAGCCACTCCCAATCTCCATCAACAACAACGAGGTGATTGTTCTACTGAAAGCTGCCTTACTTCTCATGAAAGTCCCGTAGGATTGGGGTCGTCACCTGGAAGGAACAGACCGATGCTAAATGTGGGTGCAACTAATGGCTCGTTTGTGTGGGGTGAATCTGATGCGTTCACTCCGAATATGCATATTGTACAAGTTAGTTCTCATGGAATAGCGGGATGTGGTGTATAAAAATCGGTCTTAATTGTTGCTATTTGGTTTTGCTGCCATTTTCGACTTTAATTGCTTGTTTATGGGAAATGGCTGAAACTTTACTAGGTCTAACTTATGTAAGATGTAAATCAAAGCTGCAGGTATTTCTTCATCAAGAAAGTACCTCTTTTCTCTTGCATTATTAACCTTTTAATCATTGCTCTTTTTTACTTTGTTTCAATGCTGACCATCAGTGAGCTTTCTTATATATCACTTGGAAAGTGATTTGGTCCACCTTGTATTGTTTGCACTCATAGTGTCGAGGGTGTGGAAATTTCTGTATATGGAGTTGGATCCCCTCGTGTAATAGGAGGGTCAAGTCCAATCTGAACCCTTCAAGTACACACACCCACACGGATGTCTGTGTGTGAGAGAGATCCAACGGTGGAGATGGGACTGGATCCTCTTGTTAAAGGAGGGTATCCTATCCAACTCCGACTCTGTATTGTTTTCTGTTGTAAATAGTGTTTCTTACCGTGTTTTAACACATTAATAAACGTTTGTGAACACCATATTTGGTGAAATTATTAAGATGGAGAATGTAGTATCTCCAGTTATTGTATTTGTTAGCCGGCTCTTGGTGAATTAGTTAGTTACAAATGCCAAAGGTGGTTCTCTATTTTCGCCGAAATTGCTTTGTTGAATACTTTATTGCAACTCATGTATTGCTGCTTTTTTAAGACGGAAAAGATTTTGAATAGGTATTGCGTGAGCCGGAGTATAAATTGAGCGTGAGTGCTAACCGTTTCAAACAAGTTTTTGCCAAAAAATTTATGTATTAATTATATTAGGCAAAGTATGTGTTGGATTAATTTTTCCGTGAAACTAATTTACAATATTAGCTAGTTTTATTGAAAAGTATTAATTTGACAGTAATATTGTTTAATAAAATAACTCATATTGTTAAAAAAATGTATTTGAATTTTATGATAAAACTAAGTATACGTACTATAAATAAGCAAACTTGGATTTGTGGCGAAACCTGAATGTGTGCAACACATCGATCATGATGTGGAAGCGATAGGCAAGGAGAGGGAAAAAAAGGCTGGTTATATAATATAATATATATATATATATGCATTAATTAAAGGGAGTATATGTCATGAGGAAGGAACAATTTTCACTTAAATTTTATCAGTCTGAAAGAATCTGGAATCGGTAAAAGCATTTTATTTCCAATGTATTAATCCCTTCACTTTTGTATTAATTAGAGGAAAGTAGAGATGATGATGTTAGTTTTATCTCAAGTATTCTCATTGGAAATATTAAATTTTGTTATCCCAATTAATAAATAGTATGGTGCAATTAAAACGTATATACACCATGCTTTTGTTTTTGTGGGTCAAATTAACCTGTTTCAAATTTAATCAAGTTATAGATACAAGAGTAGTTGTTTGACCTACAAGTATGTTAAGTAGAGATAATGCATGTATCTATATATTTTATACGAAGGTGAGAGTGGGTAGGTTCTGTCATGGGAATGGCGGCCATCCTTGAAAGCAAGCCAAAGACATGAGAAAGAGAGAGAGAGAAGCCAGAATTGATAATGACAAGGGTTTAATTATTCTAAAGAGAAATGCAGCAAGTATGAAGGAAATCATTAATGGAATATTGTTCATATATATTAATTAATTTTGTTGCATTTATATCATGAAGAAGGTGCATGCAATATATAGGTGCTAGGAAAGCTCTAGATAATACACGTGTCACTATTTCGTAAGGTATGCCAAGCATATATATATAACAAATTTGTACAGAGATTTGATTTGATTTGATTCCATATGAGTGATGATCCCATCCCATGCATGCAATGCAAGCTAGCTCAGGTAATTGAGATGAAGTGTTTCTCCTTCATTATACCCTGCCGGCCCCACAATTAATTCGACTGCCAAGAATTGGGCCATATATAAGTGATTTGGTGAAGATGGTTGATGGGAAACCCTGGTCACAATGCTTCATTTCATTCTGGAATGATAAATCGGATTTATATATATATATATACAGCTAAAGAAATATATTTCCCCTTGATTATCTACCATATATATATATATAGACCTTGCAATGCTTCCATGCATCAACATTCTTCTTCTTCTTCAACTTGAACACCCATTTGCTCTCTCTATATATATAACGAAGTGATCATGATTGGAAAGATACTAAGTGTTAATTATTTCGGATGAGGGGTCGCTTTTAAGTAGTTAAGAATGAGGTTCGAATTCTTCAGGGATATATAGAAACTGCAAATATTTTGCGTTTCAAGATATTAATTAGTGCTTCATCTACTAGAGAAACCTACCTACATTCAAACAATCACATATATATATTTTTGTTATTTAAAGCTAGCTAGGCCAACGATGCTTACCAAAATTAATTAATGAAAAAGGTACATAGTCATAGACACCTGCAGGTTCAGCTTAATATCTGATACCATATATGAAGGAGCCATTGGAATAATGATCATGTAATTACTTTTGTTGCATAACTTGCATGCATTTACATCATCAACCAGATACAACATATATAACAACTAACAAATTAGATGTGTCATTATTCTATAGTGTAAATGTCGTAAGAGATTTCATTCCACTTGATTTGATTAGAGCATGCACGTGCTTGAGGTTGTCATGTTTCCTCCATTAGTGTACATATGTACAAGTTACAACGAGCGGCCCGCTCAGCATGTATGAATGAATTGAATGGATCTTGTAATATTAATTGCACATAAGTTTTGTCCAACACACACAAAAAAAAAAAAAAAAAAAAAAAAAATATATATATATATATATATATATTCGATCAAAATCCACTCTTCTACACAATTTTAACGAATGAGACGCACATTTACACGCATCTAAATATTTAATCAACAGACACACACACTCTAGTAGAATTATGCCACGTGCATGAGACTATTAAAATTTGACAATTAATCAGAAACGATACAAATCGAATAGTGTTATAAAAAAATAAAGAAAGAGAAGAACACACGTTTGTTTACCAAGTTCATCAAGAATAACTACATTTGGGGGCATACTAAGCCAGGAGGATATCACTATTTTCTCGTGTATTCTATGTTACGTTCACTCTAGAAAACATACTCGTATGAAGCTCTATTTATATACATATATCGACTCTATACATGTTAGCTGCATAATGAGCCATTAACATATGACTAATGTAACGTGCAAATTAATTGGTAACATCAATGATACAATAATGATATATAATGAACATTCACTAATTATTCATAACACTCCCCCTAATGTTCATTGTCACGCAAATAATATGTCGTGTAAGAAAAAAAACCTTATTATGAAAAACAAATCCAGTGGGACATAAACCCTAGTGAAGGGAGAATAGTACATATTAATTAGTGTATAAATTCCCCCCCCCCCCCCCCCCCCCCGCTTCAAACAACATTTGAAATCATTTAACTGATGTGTTTTATATGTTTTACCAACTTTCTAAATGTTGCAGTTGGTATGTTTTGTATAATTGAAAAGATACATTAGTGCACTAAAATGCACGAGATATGGTACTTCAGGACCAAGTATCTCATCATATTATATTCGTGGTCTCAAATGGATCTTATTATGATCAAGTGACCAGACGACCACTGGAATACTTAATTAATGTAAAATCGTTTTATTACATTTTGAGTATAAACAGATTGGTGAACCAAAACTCCACCTTCTAAATATTTGATCTGTAAACCAAGACAAATTTTTAATTTATCCAAAATCTTTTATCTCAATTCTCTTCTTTAAATGTGCAACTGCCTCTTGGAGCTCTTCAGGACTTCCAATTAATTTGAGATCATCAATATTGCAATTATCACAAAATTTGACCCATTTTTCTTTATGAAAACACATGAGCATATTGGGTCATTGGTATAACCTTCTTTAATTAGACTATTATGCCCATATGTCCAGACTATTTGATCTCATACAAGAAATTTTACAATTTAATAGAATAGTCTTCTTTTGGTTTGATTAAGTCTTACATGATTTTTCATATATAATCATTTTCAAGATAATCGTAAAAATATGCAGGGATTGCATCATTTGACGCATTCTCAAATTTTCGTATTTACTGCCAGAGATATTGAATAGCGGAATATTATTCTATACATAACAGGAGAATATGTTTGATTAATATTGGGTCTCTACAAAAACCCTTGAGTTACTAATCTCGTTTTGTATTTAACCACCTTATTATTCTCATGTTGTTATCGTACAAATACACACTTCTGGGTGTATGTACAATAAAATCAACCTTTTATTTTATTTAGCAAGTCTAGCTCTGCCACAATTTGCTTCTTACTATTTCACCTAGTCAAAGTGCTTTTGGCACCCAACTTAGGTACTGAATCCAGATTTTTATTTATGATAGTAAAAGCAATAGTGGGCATGAACATGTTGTCGACAACAATGATATTTCTATTGTAAATGTCTCCTGTATTTATAAAATTCATGTTAACCAGATCTTTATCATTTCCCAAAATATTTTGATCTGGTTATTCCGCAACCCTAGTATTTTGATTATTTTGTGCACGTGCTTTATTACTAGGATTTTCGTCTTCAGGACAAATCTCTTCAGGAGATATCGGGAGTGACTTAATATTTAGCTAACTTTTGATTTAATGTGAATTTATATATTTCCATATAAAGAGGCTCCTTACACTTCAAGAGTGTAGGGACATAAGCAAATCTACTTAATTTTTTATTAGAACCTCTATACATTGTAGTGCATATGCTGCAGATATATGCAATGTAGTCAATCATTTATAATTGGCAGACTACTTGCTAAATATTGCAAGTTAATTACCTTTTGAACTTTTGGTTCAAATAGACTAGTGTGTGAGTATAAATATTGAAGATCTTTTTTCTTCTAGAAAATATCTTGGCATTCATTTAATTTTGGATTCTAATCTCCCCCTAATGCCGAGAAATAATCTTCATCAAATGTGCAGTTAGGCAATGGGCTTGCTAGGTTTGTTGTGTGGTGGTAATACATGTATTGCACAATTAAATATTTGTAGATGGGAAATAATTATTTCATTCCCACACACTAGTTATAAAGGGGGTAATCATTTTCCTCAGAAACTAGCTCTTCATGAGCAACATCTTTTGAGATAATTCTCAAGAGATTTTTTTTTTTTTTTTTACTTTGTGTGAGTCCTTTAACTCATCACTTTTATTTAAACATCTTTCCTTTGAGGGTTTTTATCCTTACTAAGAGGTCTCTCATGCTTCAGGGTGGGCTTTATTAGACTCACTAACACTTGTTATTTGTCCTTTAAGGACACCAACCTTTATCGGATATCCATTTCTACAAATATCTTTAAATTCAACAACTTTCTTCAAAATTTGGAAGATAATAGTGCATAATTTATATTCCCTCCTATTCAAAATATATGTTAATTTGTATGGATGCACAAATATTAAGAAAATATTTAATTTTTATTTTTATTTTTCCTTTAGTTAATGTTTGTCTTTTTAATACAAGAACACATTTATCTATTAATTTTGGTTATTTTAGGGGAGTAAAATTGGAAGAAGCGCATTAAATTTTCATTGAAAAATGCAAAACGTCATATAATTTGTAAAGAAAATGAAAGGTAAAAAAAAGTCACTTAATTTAAATAGAAGAGAGTAACAAGTTTAGTCCCTTTAAGGAGAAATATTGTGACTCTCTCGGAGCCATCAATAAAGGTTGCACTACAACTCATAGTATTAAAATTTGTCTCCCCCTCTTCTAAAATGAAAAGGATATTTTCTTCATCATCACCATTAAACATGATTTGTCTTAATATTTTCATCCCTTCATCTTCAAGGATGTTTGATAAAGATGATATGATGTTTGATAAATACGGTACTAATGACCTTCCATGCCACATTAGCTAACATTTATCCTTATAATTTTTATTTTCTTCATTGTTCCTCTTCTGGGAAACAACTAATTTCTTGTCACGATTATTATGACCACACATATAACTTCCACCACGTCCACGACCATCTTTGGTATTTTAATTTTAAGCCGCATTCACTTCAGGGAATGGACTAGAACTAGTGGATTGAGACTTGTGATTTTTTTAATAATAATTTTTTATTTTCCTTGGCCAAAAAAAAAAAAAAAAAAGAAGACAAGCAAGTAGTTTAAAATATTTCTTAAAACCCATTTTTCTTGATATTGCTGCTGCAGTAGCATATTCGAGGTATGAAATGTAGAAAATATATTCTCAAGCATATCATCATTAGTTATGGTTTTACCACATAACTTTAATTGAGAAGAAATTTTAAACATAACCGAATTATATTCATTATGGAGTCAATCATATCGGGCAAACGACGACCATCTCCAGGTGGCCGTATATTTCTCTTAGATTTCTCCACAAAATAAGTGGGTCATACACTGTCAAATATTAACATATTTTTTTTTTAATCTTTCATCCGAGTGATGACAAAGGAAAATCATTATTTTGATATGGTCTTGGTTAGATGTGTTATTATTTTTCACAATATATAGTATCTCCAAGACTCATTGCCTCAATATGAATTTCAACATCTCAAAGATTGATCATATATATAATACTTGTGCTTGCTTTCTTGTCTCATAGATGGAAATAGTGAAATTGAGGCTATGCATTTTTATGGGTGCCACTTAAATACACATTAATACATTCAAGGTATTGATCTCAATCATCAAACTTAATATATCATAGCATACAATATTACTCATGATAATATATTGGATTATGAACATGTGTACTAATTGCCAAAAGAAGTAAAAGTCTGTTTGAAATTCTCTCATATCCCAAGGAATAATCAGTTTTCACATTAACATTCTTAAAACATGAGATTACAAAACAAATTGATATCTAATCATACAAGTTACTGTGTGCCTTGACCGAAATGATCTCTAATCATACACAAATGACTAGAATAACATCAAATATCCAATTAATGAAAGAGTTACTAAACATTTCTAATAGCATAAAAAATATCATCAAATTTAACACTTAAATTTGCTTATAAAATATCAATAGTTGATGCTATAATGTTCGAAATCCTCTACGGGCTTTATAATTCCAAGAATATTTTGTAAATGAGATAAGAATGTAATTTTCACCATAATCAATACACAATAGCAGTAACAAACTTTGAAAGTGATTCATCATAAATAAGTTAAAAACTTAATAGATGCATAAGTATATATAAGGGGGCGCTTGGTTAGCAACTCTTCAATGGTAATGAGAATGACAAAGAAAATTAGTGTAATTATGATGGTTAATGAGAACAAAATCACCACCTCTTCTCCTAAATAAGGTAATCACTACTCCATTTTGATTACCTTATTTTCTCCCTACAATCCTCCTCCTCAATCACTCCCCTCTCCCTCTATCAACAACCATTTGTTTTCCACTTCTATTCCAAAATTGGGGCATGACACTAGCAAGGAAGTCACAATTGTAAAATGCTTCCCCTAACATATTACTATTATTATAGGGGTATAGATGGAAAATAATTTTCATTCCCATTACCATTGATGAATGCTAATCAAGCGCCTCCTAAGTCTAACTCATGAAACACAAATAGTAATTGAGCATGCATGTAAGAAATTTATATATTTCTAATTCTATTGACACAAGAGGTCACGTCAATATAATATAATCAAAATAATTTGATTGAATAACTTTAATCTGATTTTGATAATCAATAGTCATTATTTATTTATTTTGATCAGACAAATAAGATTTTGTTCCCCACCATCCCTGAAGCACAAGAAATGCCTAGGGAAAATATTTACATCGTTTGTTTCTAACCATCTAACACTGCTCTAGGATTTACAAGCCACATATTTAGAGAAGAATTACAAGGTATAATATTTTTCACTAAAAACCAGCTCCATAACCTCCCTTTAACTTCCTCGAATAATTTATCTACAACCAAAGCACATCCCTAAAAATAGACATGCTCAAAATTAACCGGAACCGGCGGTTCTGGAACCGCCGGTTCCACGGTTCCATAGTTCCGGTTCCGAAACCGAACCGAAACCGTAAAATACACGGTTCGGTTCCGGTTCCCCTAAATTTTGGAACCGAAACCGTCGGTTCGAACCGGAATCGCCGGTTCGAACCGGCGGTTTCGGTTCGAACCGGCGGTTCCCTGCTTTCAAATTTCAAAAAAATAGTCGTTTGTAGCCGTTAGAACCGACGGTTCGAACCGGAACCGGCTGTTCCGGTTCGAACCGGCGGTTCCAACGGTATTTTTTCTTTTTTTTTCTTTGTCTTCCCCTCCTATAAATACTACCTCATTCAACTCCAAAATCCACCCCAAAGCAAACATTACTTTCTCTTCTCATCTCTTTCAACTCTCACACTCAATTCTCAAAGTTTTCATATTAGTAGTTCTCAAATATATCTAATTAGTTACTATATACTATACTATATTACATTACATATTATTCTTTATATATTGATACACCTACACTTACATAGTTACATTACATTACATTACATTACATACACATTTATATTATTAATATTATGGAAAGCCGTCAAAGTAAGGGAAATGGTAAAGCTTCTTCCTCATCCGTTCGTCGTCCAACTTCTATGCCACCACCGCCGCCGGCATCGGTCGAGTGGAGTTTAGAAGAAATTGAGCACGAACTTGGTCCCAGTTATGAGGACCCTCTTGAAAACGAGGAGCTACCACGACGTCCACGACGTCCTACTCAAGAAAGTGAAAACCACCCAACAACCGAGACCGGGTCTACTCCAACTCCAACTTCAACTCCAAGTCAAGGAAAACCACTTAAATCGTCTATTTTTGCACGTCACTTTAGAAAAGTGAACGACGAGGTAAACAATAAACTTGCCGCTCATTGCAACTATTGTAACATTGTCTATTCTTTTGTGAAAGGAGGAGGATATGGAACATTATGGAAGCATATAAAATTATGTCACCCGAATAAAGATGACTTTGATTCAAGTCAAACACAACTTGGTGGTCATGGATTTACGGCGTCAACCGGAGGTGGAGGAGTTGAAGACGAGGTAAATAATCCCCTTTCTCTATTTGCATTTGATCAAATGAAATATAGAAAATTATTAGCTAAATTAGTGTGCACACAACACCTTCCTTTCCAATTTGCCAATAATCCATTTTATAATGATTTTGTCCAACTTGGCCTTCAACCCACATGCAAAAAAGTTTCACGTCATACTACTACTCGTGATGTTGCTAAAGTTGTTAATGAGTATAAATATATTTTGATTAATTTATTTGCCGATTTAAATGTTAAAGTTTGTATATGTGCGGATATTTGGAGTGATAATTTTCAAAAACATAGTTATATTGGAGTTACGTGCACTTGGATTGATGAATCATGGACTCTTAACAAAAGATTGATTGCTTATAGAGATTTTGATACGGAACACAATGCCGAAAATATTAGAGATAAATTGCATGATATTTTAAATGAGTATGCTCTTACTAGAAAAGTTTTTTCTATTGGATTTGATAATGCTAGTGCAAATACGGCTAGTATAGAAGATCTTACAAATATTTGTCAACCATATCTTGGTGGAAAAAAAATTCATGTTAGATGTATGTGTCATATTTTAAATCTATGTGTTCAAGATGGTTTAGAAGCTTTGAAAGAACAAGTTGGTCCTATTAGATCCGCTATTTATTATTTGTCGAGACATTCAAATTTGATGAAAAAATGGAAAAACTTTTGCAAAACATTCCATTTGCGTCCCAAAAAATTTTCTCTTGATGTGTCAACTCGTTGGAATTCCACGTATAAATTGTTAAAGGAGTCTATGGAGTATAAATAAGCTTTATGTACATTTTTTTCTCAAGAAAATTGTGGTTTTCTTTTATATCCTCAATATTGGGATTCATGCACTTCTTTGTGTCAAATTTTGGGAATTTTTAATGAGTCCACAAAAGTATTATCCGGTGTTTATTATCCTACTAGTAATTTGGCGCTTGATTATTGTATTAAAGTTGCTCATGTTTTAAATGATAGTATGACAAATCCTTTATTACGTGGTGCTACTTTCTCTATGATGCAAAAATGGAAAAAATATTTTACGCATATTCCCGATTTATTTTTGGTTGCTAAAGTACTTGATCCTAGAGTAAGATTAGAAGGGTTACTATTATTGTTGAATTTGTATTATAGTTCTTTATTTCTGACTTGAACCGAAAATACTAGCTTTTACTAGTAGCTTCCCCGCAAGAGTACGGGTTCACTGTAGTATGGGCAAGTATAGGGACCAAGTATTATCGAACCCAAGGGAAGGTATGTATGCGAATAGATCCCTGAAGATCTACGCGTCGTAGTTAATATGAGTGTATGTTTGGGGATTGAAAATTATTAAATCTAAACTATTCTACTCTACTAATGCAAAAGAAAGAAATGAGTTAATTATCTAAGGGTTTTGTCTGAAATATAAAAGGGTGATGCTCGGGATAGGAATTCCTACGTATACTAACGGAGTTGGTACGATAATTAAAATAACCGTGACACACAAGAAATAACCTAAGTATAAGAATGCAAGGTGAAAGCTCAAGATTCTAAACCCTAATACTTTACCCTAACACTCGACTTCACTAATCCACTAACAAGTTAATAGATTGTGCTTAATTAATTAGACCCTAATTTAACTAAGGTGATGCGGTCGTCCTCCTTCGCTAAACCGGTAGATGAATTAACCTCTCCTAAACCCTCTCGTTAAGACTACTAATTGTTACTGAGTGATGCGGTCGTCCTCTCTCTAACACTTTCGTACGAAATTCAAAGGTAGAGTTAAGATTAATTATAAGAATTCATTAATTAAGAGAATTAAAACTAACGTCACGAATTACCCTAATTACATACCCACAACCTACTTCTACGAGTTCATCCTATCCTAAGCATGCAAGGGTTCTAGCCTAACATGGTGGTTTGAATAATAAAAGCAATCACAAGAACAATAAACATATGCATAATTGAATTAACGAAAGAAATCAAAAACATAAACGAAAGAACAAATTAAAGTCTCCAAAGAAATCTATATAAATCTGAAAAACTAGGTTTAATCGTCTCAAAGAGTAAAGAAAGAAAGAATTAATCTAATACGTTCAAAAGAAATACTAAAACTAAGAATTCGTAAATTAAAACCTCGATTACAACGTATAAAATTCTTCAAAACTCCTTCCCAAGCTTTCTCCTTGCTCAAATTATGTAAAAATATGTGTTGGTATGTGGTGATATGTGAAAATATGCTTGGAAAGGGTATATATAGGCTTTGGGACGAATTTGGGCAATTTTGGGCAAAAAACACGAAAAAACGCTCGAGTGCAGGTGCAGCTCGAGCGCTAGCGCTCGAGCTTGGTGGTCGAGCGGTCAAGAGGTCGAGCGAAGGCGCTCGACCGCTGGCTGTACACATGTTCGTAAAACCTTCATAACTTCTCAACCGGGAGTCCGTTTTGGCCGATTCAAAGTCCTACAAACTCCTCTTTTCGCCCTCTATCCATCTATGAAACCCAAAGAGACAAATTAATAAGTTTATAAAAATGATACTCAATTGACTCCAAACACTCATAAAAAACACTCAAAACATGGGCAAATCGGGCACCAAAACATAACAATTTCACGCCTAATTCTACTCATTGGAAACAATGTAAATGTATTGTCATACGTAAGGGTATGGCTGTCAAATCAGTTTGATATGAAGGACTTAGGAAAAGCCGGTCACATCCTTGGGATCAAGATTCACTCGAGATCGCAAGAGGAGGATGTTGGGTTTATCGCAAGTTTCATACAAAGCCACTGTTTTGAAGCATTTCAGCATGCAAGATTCCAAGAAAGGTTTTGTACCTTTTAGGCACGGAATCTATCTATCTAAAGAAATATGCCCTAAGACGCAAGTGGAGATAGATGACATGAAAGACGTTCCGTATGTTTCGGACGTAGGAAGTCTTATGTATGCAACGTTGTGTACGAGACCGGATATCTGCTTTGTCGTGGACATGATGGTAAGATATCAAAGTAATCCCGGGAAAGCCCATTAGATTGCAATTAAATGCGTTCTGTAGTTTCTGAAAAGAACTTGTGATGGAATGCTGATTTAACAGTTAGACAATCTAATTCCCATGGGATACACGGACTCAAATTTCCAATCAGACATAGACTCCAGAATAACTACCTCGGGTAGTGTGTTTTGCATGGGAGAAGGAGCCATGACATGGAGAAGCGATTTGTAGAAATGCATCGCCGATTCGACCATGAAAGCCGAATAAGTAACTGCTTGTGAAGCAGCGAAAGAAGCAGTTTGGCTCAAGTACTTCTTAGTGGACTTGGAGGTTGTTCCGAATTTGCCCATCACAATCATTGTGCCGGAGCAGTTGCAAATTCAAGGGAACCGAGAGCCCACATGACCAGCAAACACATTGAAAGAAAATACCATCTTATACGAGAAATCGTTAAGAGAGGAGATAAAGAGGTGGCAAAGATAAATGTCGGAGGACAACCTAGCATATCCATTCACAAAGGGTCTGCCTCAGAGTACATTCGAGAGACATGTGGATGGAATGAGAGTCAAAACTATTGTCAATCTGCTTTAAGTATAAGTGGGAGGAATTATTAGGTTAGTGTAGGTTGACATGAGATGTCACGTAGAGCTACTACACTAAGACATGCGTGATGTATACTAAAAGCAGACTTTAAGTATAAGTGGGAGATTGTTGGAGTTATACGTGAAAGTATGCTTTTACTTTGTATAACTCGTGTATCAAACACTTATTTTATGAGAATAATTCTTTTATCACATTTGCTTTAGATATGATTTAATGTTGAATTTCTATTGCAAACCGTTCAATATATGGTACTAGTTACATTGTAGTTAATGTGGTGATACCCGATCACGGAAAACAACATTAACTGTTTCCTTGTAACTAAATGTACATTTTCACGACCTATGTGGAATTGAACAATCCGCCGTGAAAGGTCGATGTGTAAGGCTCAGATTGGTCTGTCTTGACTAAGAGACTGCACTAGCACATTTAGTATGTGTTGAAGAGGACCTACAGCGAGGATAAATTCTTCTGTTCTGAAATGTGAAGAATTAGACCTCAGTGGTTGTTGATTTCTTAATCTTCGTCCCTTAAATAGGACCGTGTGTGCTTAATGGTTACTGCTTTGATTCATGTTGGGTGAGAATCAGTGTGACTTCGAACTTTGTGTCTTGGGCAGTAATATTAATCATACGACGGTTGCTAGATTTAATACAGAGAAACGCGTGCGAGTACGGCTCGTGTGATTAGTCCCCTTGGTGGGCTCAGAAGTTTTATCGTGCCAAATCTTGCAAGTGAAGAATTAGTTTCTTCGGTACGGATAATAATATTGAGCTGTCTTTACTCCAAGGTGAAATATATTAATTAATTTAGAGCTATTCAGAAGCTTAATTAATTAATGGACTTGATAATCTTAAACGCGGGAAATAATAACCGGGAGCCCATATTATCGTCATATGGATTAAGATGGATAGTGCAATATTAATTTATTAGTGGTAATAATTAATATTAATGGATTGAATTATATTGGGGCTCAATATTGAAATTCAGAAATCCATTAGGAGGTCCAATCTTAATTCTCCTTAAAGGCCCCTCAAGTAGCCCATTAAGTAGTCCAATAATGATAAGGTGATTAAAATAAAAATAAAATAAAATGCTGATTTTTCTTCTTTAATTTCGAAAATAAGGAATCAAGGAGAGAAAAGATTTTGTTGATTTTCTTGGAAAGATATTATGGAAGATAAGTATTCTTGGAATATAAGATTATCTCATATATTCAAGAAGATCCAAATCTTGGATTCTTTACTTGATGTTTTCGAAAATTATAAGGCTAATAAGATAAGTGAGATTTTTGTGGAATATTTTATTGTGGAGAAAAGAATATATGAGATATATTCAAGATTTCTTAGAGTCTAAGAAAAGATTTTCTCCAAGCCCAAATAATCCTAAAAATTTTGGCCATCTCATCTTATAAATAGGGGGTGATTATTTCATCCCCAAGTACATAATTCCATGTGTTGGAAAAATTAAGAGCATATATATTTTTCTTTTTCCTTAGTTATTTAAATTGTTCGATAGCATCTCCCACCGGTGATCGAACAAGGCGAAAGGGAAATACTTGAGAAGGCTTTTGGGTTGATAAAGCGAGATTGTGATCATCCCGTTTATTCAAAGGCCAAGTCTACAAGAGGTACGTAAGTCACATAAATTCTTGTTTATTCCGCCTAGATTTTATGTGAATTAATTCAACATGCATGATGATAAATTAGTTGTTGGAATTATTATTTGAATTAATTAGGATTAATTCATGCTAGTAATAATTGAATTTAAATTCGTATTTAAATCTCATCCCGAATAGATTCCGGGCACCCCTATTTTCCCAACAACCTGGAGGCTATGCATAGATTTTACAGATCTGAATGCAGCATGCCCGAAGGACAATTTTCCACTTCCACACATTGATCAACTGGTGGATAGCACAGCAGGACATGAAATGTTCACATTTATGGATGCTTTCGCCGGTTACCACCAAATCCTGATGCACCCAGAAGATCAAGAAAATATGGCTTTCTACACAAATAAGAACTTACTTTGCTGGAAAAGAACATCGTTCGGATTAATCAATGTAGGAGCAACTTACCAGAGGCTAGTGAACAAAATGTTTGACGAACATATCGAGGAGATGGTGGAGGTGTATGTTGACGACATAGTAATTAAAAGTACTAAAAAAGAAGACCACCTCCAATATTTATCCCAGGTGTTCAACATTCTTCGAAAATACAACATGAAGCTGAATCCAAAGAAAAGCAGTTTCGGAGTACATTCAAGAAAATTCCTGGGCCATCTGGTTAGTAAACGGGGAATCGAAGCCAATCATGCAAAAGTCAAAGAAATCGTTGATATGGAGCCTCCTCGTTCCATCAAAGAAGTACAAAGGCTGACAGGATGCCTAACAGCTTTAAACAGGTTCATATCACGATCGGTGGACAAATGCCATCCATTCTTTGAAGCCATCAAAAAAGGCAATTTTATGTGGACGGGCAGCTGCCAGAAAGCTTTCGAACAGTTAAAAGATTATCTGGGAGATGTTAAGATTCTATCAAAACCAATCCCTGGAGAGAAGCTATACTTATATCTGGAAGCTTCAGATGTGGCCATAAGTTCGGTACTAGTACGAGCGGAGGGCAAATTTCATCTTCTCATTTACTACGTCAGCTAGGCCCTGCATAAAGCTGAGGTGAAATATTCACCCACAGAAAAACTGACATACACTCTCGTCATGAGTATTAGAAAGTTAAGACCGTACTTTTTCGATCACCAGGTCGAAGTACTAACAATTTTTCCACTCAGACAAATACTGCATCGACCTGATACAGCTGGCCGTCTGTTAAAATGGTCTATAGACATTAGCCAATTTGGAGTGACCTACGCACCTCGAACAATAATTAAGGGTCAAGCATTAGCTGACTTCATAGTCGTGCTAACTTTTCCCAAAAATTCGACGAGAGGGCTAGATCATCCTTGGCATCTTTATGTAGACGGATCATCAACAAACATGGCCTCAGGGACAGGGGTAGTTCTTATCAGCCCCGATCGACAAGTATTTACCTCGGCAATCAGATTCGAGTTTATGGCCACCAACAACGAGGCTGAGTACGAAGCCCTCATTGCAGGTCTCCACTTATCACTTGTTGTCGGAGCCAGACGACTCCAGATCTTTAGAGACTCCCAACTCATTGTAAGCTAAGTACGAGGTGAATACGAGGCCAGAGACGAACATATGATTGAGTATCAACGAATTGTTGCTCACTTGGTATCTATGTTAGATCAAGTATACATTCAACAGGTACCTCGAACGAGCAACACACAAGCTGATGCCCTAGCAAGACTAGCAACAAGTGACGGGCCAGTAGATCTAACAGACATCGTCATCACTAGAAAAACTCAACCTTCAACAGTTAATTATGAAGTGAATCAGGTGGTCGAACAGAAAGATGGCAATAATTGGAGAACTCATATAGCCAAATACTTGAAAGACGGTGAACTGCCAATCAATTCTTTTGAAGTTGCAAGAATAACAAAACAAGCAGCCAGATATATCCTGGTAGACGAGCAACTATACAAAAGAGGCTTTTCAATCCCGCTACTCAAGTGTTTGTCTAGGGGGCAAGGAAGGACTACTTTGGAAGACATACATTCCGGAATCTGTGGGAATCATGCTGGGGGCAAGCTTTGGCCTACAAAATCATAAGACAAGGCTATTATTGGCCGACCTTACGGAAAGATGCGATCCAGATGGCCAAAGCTTGTCACCGATGTCAAATATTTGCTCCAAGTATCTGTACCCCTGCTCAAGAACTCGTATCGGTTTTTAGTCCTTGGTCGTTTGCACGATGGGGAATGGTTATTATTGGACCTTTCCCGCCTAGGAAAGGGAATGTACGGTTTGATGTTGTGGTTGTGGATTACTACACAAAATGGGCAGAAGCAGAAGCTCTAGTCAAAGTTACCCAAGAGAAGATGATTGACTTCATATGGAAGAACATTGTTTGTCGATTCGGAGTTCCTCAAACACTCGTAACAAAAAATGGTCCCCAGTTTGATTGAAATAAGCTTCGGGACTTCTGTGCTAAGTGGGGGAACAGAAAGCACTATCATCCACAATCTAATGGCCAAGTGGAAGCCGTTAATAAGATAATCAAGCATATTCTTAAAATACGGCTAACAGAATGTTGGAGTTATACGTGAAAGTATGCTTTTACTTTGTATAACTCGTGTATCAAACACTTGTTTTATGAGAATAATTCTTTTATCACATTTGCTTTAGTTATGATTGAATGTTGAATATCTATTGCAAATCGTTCAATATATGGTACTAGTTGCATTGTAGTTAATGTGGTGATACCCGATCACGGAAGACAATATTAACAGTTTCCTTGTAACTAAACGTACATTTTCACGGCCCAGGTGGAATTGAACAATCCGCCGTGAAAGGTCGATGTGTAAGTCTCAGATTGGTCTGTCTTGACTAAGAGATTGCACTAGCACATTTAGTATGTATTGAAGAGGACCTACAGCGAGGATAAATTCTTCTGTTCTGAAATGTGAAGAATTGGACCTCAGTGGTTGTTGATTTCTTAATCTCCGTCACTTGAATAGGACCGTGTGTGCTTGATGGTTACTGTTTTGATTCATGTTGGGTGAGAATCATTGTGACTTCGAACCTTGTGCTTTGGGCAGTAATATTAATCATACGACGGTTGCTAAGATTTAATACGGAGAAACGCGTGCGAGTACGGCTCGTGTGATTAGTCCCCTTGGTGGGCTCAGAAGTTTTATCGTAACAAATCTTGCAAGTGAAGAATCAGTTTCTTCGGTACGGATAATAATGTTGAGCTGTCTTTACTCCAAGGTGAAATATATTAATTAATTTAGAGCTATTCAGAAGCTTAATTAATTAATGGACTTGATAATTTTAAATGCGGGAAATAATAACCGGAAGCCCATATTATCGTAATATGGATTAAGATGGATAGTGTAATATTAATTTATTAGTGGTAATAATTAATATTAATGGATTGAATTATATTGGGGCTCAATATTGAAATTCAGAAGTCCATTAGGAGGTCCAATCTTAATTATCCTTAAAGGCCCCTCAAGTAGCCCATTAAGTAGTCCAATAATGATAAGGTGATTAAAATAAAAAGATAATATTATGCTGATTTTTCTTCTTTATTTTCGAAAATAGTGATTCAAGGAGAGAGAAGATTTTGTTGATTTTCTTGGAAATATATTATGGAAGATATGTATTCTTGGAATACAAGAATATCTCATATATTCAAGAAGATCCAAATCTTGGGATCTCTTCATGAAGTTTTCGAAAATTACCCTATATTTAGGAGAGTGAGATTTTTGTGGAATATTTTATTATGGAGAAAAGAATATATGAGATATATTCAAGATTTCTTAGAGTCTAAGAAAAGATTTTCTCCAAGGCCCAATATTCCTATAATTTTCGGCCATTACTCTCTATAAATAGGGGATGATTATTTCATCCCCAAGTACATAATTCCATGTGTTGGAAAAATCAAGAGCATAGATATTTTTCTTTTTCCTTATTTATTTAAATTATTCGAAAGCATCTCCCACCGGTGATCGAATAAGGCGAAAGGGAAATACTTGAGAAGGTTTTTGGGTTGATAAAGTGCGTACGTGTTTGTCCCGTTTTATTCAAAGGCCAAGTTCTACGAGGGGTACGTAAGTCACATATTTTCTTGTTTATTCCGCCATAGATTATATGTGAATTAATTCAACATGCATGATGTAAAATTTGTTGTTGGAATTATTATTTGAATTAATTAGGATTAATTCATGCTAGTAATAATTGAATTCAAATTCGTATTTAAATTTCATCCCGAATAGATTCCGGGCACCCCTATTTCCCCAACAACTGGTATCAGAGCCACGGTTTCGGGCTCTGATCTTTAAATTGGAATTTAAATTGTTAAACATTAAATTGAAATTGGATAGTAGAATTGCTAAATCTTTTTTGCAGGTATCCAATTGTCATGGTTTTAATGTTGTTAATTTTTCATGCGTGTGAATTAATTGTTTTAATTCGATTCGTTCGAATTCATTTTTCTCGTGAGAAAATCCACGAGTAGATTAGTTGATTTTATTTTGATTTGATCATTGTAATAGACTAGTGTAGATCTAGTATTTTTTTTTTGTAAAATAAATTATAACCAGATCGAGACGAAGAACGAAGAATTAAAGATGACGTACCCGGACGATGCATGCATGCGCGGCGCATGCATGGATGTAAAATCATGCATGGGGTGAAAAAATAAGAACGAACGGTGAAACCCGGTGCACCGGTGCGCGAGGCGCACGACCCACACACGATGGGCGCGGCAGCGCGCGTGCACGTAGGCGCGCTCGGCGGCTGCTCGGCGCCGTGCCGAGTGACGTGCGGGCCCACTCCGTGGGCTGACGCACGTCGTATCTCGGGCCGTGAATTTTTTTAAAATTAATTTCAGTTCTGCATTTTTTTCGTGTGATTTTAAACGTCGTCCCGAACCCCAAACGATGTTGTTTTTTGATGAAGTGTTGCTGTTCGAGTGGGAGCGTGTCGAGACGAACGACAGAAAACAACAAGGATGATATTTCGTATCAAGACGTGAAGAAATTAAACTGTGACAATTGGATTTGAGTGCTCCAATGTGTTTAATTTTATTTTGATGGATGTTATATTTCGTGCACTTATTATTATTTGTTAATATGTGTTTGCATGAATTTTATTGTCCAAGAAAAATCTTACTTTCGAAAATTACTAAGTATGATTATTTAATCGCAATTTTTTTCGGATATTAAAATTGGATTAATTTGGCCTCCATAATTTATTTATTTGTGAAGTCTTTTTGGAATACATTTTCCCCTCGGATCGGCCAAAAAGACGGATTTCACTTGAATAAATTTCGAAAGGATGATTGTGGATTATTACTAGTGGCAGTATTGACCCTCACCACGAGTGGCTTGCTCAAAGCGAAATAATAATCCTGTATTTAATTATGGTTATTACTTAGGCATACGAAATTGATATTAACTTACTCCCCTCGGAGTCCCTGTCAATTTTTATGTGGTCAAAGTGGGAGCCAACTATTAATTTTGAATTAAGGATTTGTAACTTTTAAGTTTGTGATTCGCTTGAATGTGTTTAAATGTATAGACCACCCCTCGTGGCGCATTTAAATTGTTTCGAGATGTTGGCTGATGCATGATTATATTGTTTTAAGGTTTCAATATAATTGATGTGATCGAATTATGTGATAATTTCGTATTTTTCTAGATATTGATATGAATGTATGTTTTATTCTCATTTCATCATGTCACAACCTTTTAATCCACTCTTTAATATACTTAAAGTTAATAAACCTTTTGGAGAGAATTATATCGATTGGAAATGTAATTTTAAATTTGTCCTTACTGCACGAAAATACAATTGGGTTATTCACGTTAATAAACCCGGCAAGCCTAATGATAAGTCAAGCAATAGGAAAAGGCAGTTGATGATTGACAGCGTGACAATGAACACATGAAGTACATCATCTTGACATCTCTTTCTGAGGATTTGAGGCGCGTTCATGAAGACATTGTATCCGCTGTTGAAATCATGGAAAGCCTTGAAGAGATGTTTTCACATCAGAATCCCATGACTAATCAGTTCACCAAACATGACTCGGTCAAGTTGGAAATAGTGGAAGGAACGCCCGTGAGGGAGCACGTTCTTGAGATAATGGCATACCTTAACAAGTTGGAAGCACTTGGTGCGGATTTTGATGTGTCTTCTCAGGTTGATTTCATATACCATTCTCTACCGAGAAGCTTTGAGCAGTTTCATCTGAACTGTCAGATGAATGAACGGACAAGTCATTTGTCCGAGCTCTTGCAAGCTTTAGTTTCGATGGAGGTGATAATGGAGCACCAGTCTATTGTTATGGTGGTTAATGGTCCGTCTACCTCTTTTGGTCCTAAGGGAGGGAAAAAGAGGAAGAGAACCAAAGGCCGGATCTAAGCAAATCCAATTGTTGCGAAAGGCAAATGCAAAGGCTAGCATCGAAGGGGAAGTGTTTTAGTTGCTGTGAGAGAGGACAATGGAGGTCTGCCTGTTCCAAGCCTAAGAGGCTAGGAAAGTTAGGTAATTCACACACCCTAGTCGTCAAAACTTGTGAAGTGGCGTATGCTGTCTATTCGTGGATAGTGGATACGAGAGCTACTGATCACATTTTTTTCATGAGTTCAAGCTAACCCGACGACTTAACGGGAGTGAGATCCCCATCACATCGGGCAATGCTACGAGAGTGGCAGCTGAAGCAGTGGGAGAAGTGCGCCTATCTTTTGAAGATAGAGTTATGGTCTTGAGAGACGTTCTTCATGTTCCTAGTTTAGAAAGAACCCAACCTTCAGTTTCTAAACTGGTTTTGAATAGATACTCAGTTTCTTTTAATAAGGATGTTATTATTTCTTGAAATGATGAGTTTATCTGTTCCGGAACTTCAATGGATGATCTTTATACCATTATTTGGGCACACCACTCATAAAATTTAATCTAATAACACATCGATTATTTCGAGCAATAAAAGGAAGCATTCTTCGAACATGAATGAAATACTTCTATGGCATCTTAGATTAGGTCATATTAATCTAATGCGGATACAAAGGTTGGTGAAAAATGAATCCTTGGAGTCACTTCAAGTTGAGTCATTTCCAACTTGTGAATCCTGTTTAGAGGGTAAAATGGCCTAGAGGGCATTTGGAGCCAAGGGGAATAGAGCCGCCAAAGTGTTAGAACTCGTTCATACCGATATGTGTGGTTCAATGATGATCATAGCAAGAAGGGGTATGAGTAATTTGTCATTACTCGAGATATGGATACATCTACCTTATGATGCATAGGGAAAGAAGTATCAAGTTTCTACGATTTGATCGTGGAGGCGAATACCTTAGCAATGAATTCTTGAACTACCTATCGGACGAAGGGATTGTATCCCTGTTGACTGCACCGGGAACCCCTCAATAGAACGGTATGGCGGAACGAAGAAAGCAGACTCTTTTAGAAATAGTCAGATCCATGATGAGTTATTCGGATTTACCCAAATCGTTTTGGGTAACGCCTTGGAAACTACGGCTTACATTCTAAACTTTGTGTCATCCAAATTAGTTCCTAAAACCCTAATGGAATTGTGGACCGAGCGCGAGCCCAGTCTAAGATACTTGCGGATTTGGGGTTGTCCGGCATACGTGCTAGACAAGGAAGTCGGTAAGTTGGATCCACGTTCGGAATTAAGGTTGTTTATAGGATACTCTGCGGGAACGAAAGGGTGTATGTTCTATAGTCCCAAGGATCAAAAGACCGTGATTAGTTCGCACTTTAAATTCTTGGAGGAAGACTATATGAACAAAAGAAAGCCCAGAAGTGAGATTACCTTAGACGAGTTAAGAGGGCAAACCCCTATACCAAGTATACAAGATGATGTACCACACGTCACACCTTCACAACCGGAACCCCGTCGCAGTGGGAGGATTGCTAGGCAACCCGAGAGATTCATGGGGATAGGAGAATCTTCGAATTTGGTTCCCGACGATGAATCAGACCATTGGACATACGACGAGGCAATCCAAGACAAAGACGCGGAGTCGTGGCAAACGGCAATGGAAACTGAGATGGGTTCGATGGATCATAATCAAGTGTGGGAGTTGGTCGAACCACCCAATGGGGTAGTACCCATTGGATGCAAGTGGGTGTACAAGAGGAAAAGAGGACCGGACGGAAGGGTTGAGACCTTCAAAGCAAGGCTAGTGGCCAAAGGGTATACTAAAAAAGAAGGATCGATTATGAGAGAACCTTTTTCGCCTGTAGTTATGCTTAAGTCCATCCGTATTCTCTTGTCGATCGCTGCGCACCGAGATTACGAGATCTGGCAAATGGATGTCAAGACAGCTTTCCTTAACGGAAGTCTTGATGGGTTAGATATCCATATGCAACAGCCCAAAGGTTTCGTTGAAAAAGGCCAAGAGCACCTCGTATGCAAGCTTAAGAGATCCATTTATGGACTTAAGTAAGCATCGCGTACTTAGAACCAGTGTTTTGATCAAGTGATTAAGTCTTATGGGTTTGATCAAAACGAGTTCAAAAGTTGTGTGTATAAGAAGCGTGACGGAACTGCGGTGGTATTCTTAGTATTATACGTAGACGATATTCTACTCATTGGAAATAATGTAAAGGTATTGTCAGACGTAAGGGTATGGCTGTCAAATCAGTTTGATATGAAGGACTTAGGGAAAGCCGGTCACATCCTTGGGATCAAGATCACTCGAGATCGCAAGAGGAGGATGTTGGGCTTATCGCAAGTTTCATACAAAGCTACTGTTTTGAAGCATTTCAGCGTGCAAGATTCCAAGAAATGTTTTGTACCTTTTAGGCACAGAATCCATCTATCTAAAGAAATATGCCTTAAGATGGAAGTGGAGATAGATGACATGAAAGACGTTCCGTACGTTTCGGACGTAGGAAGTCTTATGTATGCAATGTTGTGTACGAGACCGGATATCTGCTTTGTCGTGGGCATGATGGCAAGATATCAAAGTAACCCTGGGAAAGCACATTAGATTGCAATTAAATGTGTTCTGTAGTTTCTGAAAAGAACTTGTGATGGAATGTTGATTTAACAGTCAGACAATCTAATTCCCATGGGATACACGGACTCAAATTTCCAATCAGACATAGACTCTAGAATAACTACCTCGGGTAGTATGTTTTGCATGGGAGAAGGAGTCATGACATGGAGAAGCGATTAGCAGAAATGCATCGCTGATTCGACCATAAATACCGAATAAGTAACTGCTTATGAAGCAGCGAAAGAAGCGGTTTGGCTCAAGTACTTCTTAGTGGACTTGGACGTTCTTCCGAATTTGCCCATCACAATCATTGTGCCGGAGCAGTTGCAAATTCAAAGGAACCGAGAGCCCACAAGGCCAGCAAACACATAGAAAGAAAATACCATCTTATACGAGAAATCGTTAAGAGATGAGATATAGAGGTGGCAAAGATAGCGTCGGGTGACAACCTAGCGAATCCATTCACAAAGGGTCTGCCTCAGAGTACATTCGAGAGACATGTGGATGGAATGGGAGTCAAGACTATTGCCAATCTGCTTTAAGTATAAGTGGGAGGAATTATTAGGTTAGTGTAGGTTGACATGAGATGTCACGTAGAGCTACTACACTAAGACATGCATGATGTATACTAAAAAGCAGACTTTAAGTATAAGTGGGAGATTGTTGGAGTTATACGTGAAAGTATGCTTTTACTTTGTATAACTCGTGTATCAAACACTTGTTTTATGAGAATAATTCTTTTATCACATTTGTTTTAGTTATGATTGAATGTTGAATATCTATTGCAAATCGTTCAATATATGGTACTAGTTGCATTGTAGTTAATGTGGTGATACCCGATCACGGAAGACAACATTAACAGTTTCCTTGTAACTAAACGTACATTTTCACGGCCAAGGTGGAATTGAACAATCCACCGTGAAAGGTCGATGTGTAAGTCTCAGATTGGTCTGTCTTGACTAAGAGATTGCACTAGCACATTTAGTATGTGTTGAAGAGGACCTACAGCGAGGATAAATTCTTCTGTTCTGAAATGTGAAGAATTAGACCTCAGTGGTTGTTGATTTCTTAATCTCCGTCACTTGAATAGGACCGTGTGTTCTTGATGGTTACTGTTTTGATTCATGTTGGGTGAGAATCATTGTGACTTCGAACCTTGTGCTTTGGGCAGTAATATTAATCATACGACGGTTGCTAAGATTTAATACGGAGAAACGCGTGTGAGTACGGCTCGTGTGATTAGTCCCCTTGGTGGGCTCAGAAGTTTTATCGTACCAAATCTTGCAAGTGAAGAATCAGTTTCTTCGGTACGGATAATAATGTTGAGTTGTCTTTACTCCAAGGTGAAATATATTAATTAATTTAGAGCTATTCAGAAGCTTAATTAATTAATGGACTTGATAATCTTAAACGCGAGAAATAATAACCGGGAGCCCATATTATCGTAATATGGATTAAGATGGATAGTGCAATATTAATTTATTAGTGGTAATAATTAATATTAATGGATTAAATTATATTGGGGCTCAATATTGAAATTCAGAAGTCCATTAGGAGGTCCAATCTTAATTCTCCTTAAAGGCCCCTCAAGTAGCCCATTAAGTAGTCCAATAATGATAAGGTGATTAAAATAAAAAGATAATATTATGCTGATTTTTCTTCTTTATTTTCGAAAATAGTGATTCAAGGAGAGAGAAAATTTTGTTGATTTTCGTGGAAAGATATTATGGAAGATATGTATTCTTGGAATACAAGAATATCTCATATATTCAAGAAGATCCAAATCTTGGGATCTCTTCATGAAGTTTTCGAAAATTACCCTATATTTAGGAGAGTGAGATTTTTGTGGAATATTTTATTATGGAGAAAAGAATATATGAGATATATTCAAGATTTCTTAGAGTCTAAGAAAAGATTTTCTCCAAGGCCCAATATTCCTATAATTTTCGGCCATTACTCTCTATAAATAGGGGATGATTATTTCATCCCCAAGTACATAATTCCATGTGTTGGAAAAATCAAGAGCATAGATATTTTTCTTTTTCCTTATTTATTTAAATTATTCGAAAGCATCTCCCACTGGTGATCGAATAAGGCGAAAGAGAAATACTTGAGAAGGTTTTTGGGTTGATAAAGCGTGTACGTGTTTGTCCCGTTTTATTCAAATGCCAAGTTCTACGAGAGGTACGTAAGTCACATATTTTCTTGTTTATTCTGCCATAGATTATATGTGAATTAATTCAACATGCATGATGTAAAATTTGTTGTTGGAATTATTATTTGAATTAATTAGGATTAATTCATGCTAGTAATAATTGAATTCAAATTCGTATTTAAATTTCATCCCGAATAGATTCCAGGCACCCCTATTTCCCCAACACAGAAAGCAAAGGCAAGTGGTCTACAGAATTGCCAAATGTACTGTGGGCATACAGAGTTTCTCCCAGGTCCAACACCGGAGAAACACCTTTTGCACTAGCATTCGGAACAGAAGCAGTCATCCCAGTTGAATTGAAGACCAAAACATTAAGAACGGCCAACTTTGATGAAGCGGCGAACAGTTCTGCCTTGTCAGTTCAGCTGGACTTGCTCGAAGAAAAAAGAAATAATTGCTGAGCTGAAAAATGCAACATATAAGCATAGGGCAGAACGCTACTATAACTCTCAAGTCAAAATAAGAAAGTTTGAGATCGGCGACCTCGTTCTGAGGAAAAAACTCGCCCCACCTCCAGGCATATTTGGCTTGACTTGGGAGGGCCCATACAGGGTAACGGACAGGTTACCCAATGGTGCGTACGACATAGAAGACTTAGATGGCAACTCGGCCCAATATTCCTGGAATGCACCAAACCTGAAGAAATACTTCCAATAGGCGAACTACTTTGCTTATGGGCAGTAGGAATGTATCTCTTATATATGGGCGAGCTACTTTGTCACAAGGGCGAGCTAACGCTGCGTATGCACAAGTGAGATCCAAAAACTTGCCTAATTTATGAAAAATTCCACCTAGTACTGGTGGTCGGGCAAAGCTTGATTGCTTGAGCTATTGGCGATCAAGTACATGTTTCCTATTGTAAAGTTTAACCTATGTTGATAAGTACAAAGTCAGTTTGATGAGAATGTATAGTGGTCGAGCTACTTTGACTTTGGATGTAAATTATGTGCTTTGATAAGTTGATTGTTTGACAAAATGTATAGAGGTCGAGCAACTTCAGCTTAGTTTATTATGATTTGTAGATTAGGTCGTCATTTATACTTGTAATTTTTTAAAGCAATTTCAATCTTAAGTTGTTCGTTCAAAGGAGATTCAAGCTCATTGCACAAATTGGTTATACAATCAAGTCCATCAAAGGTTGTTCATTTTTAAATGGACATAGCCTAAGGCCAAAGCCCATCAAGTTTCTAAGGCAAAAGTTCTTAAGGAACAAAGCCCAACTACATTAAGATTGTTAAAGCATGAATGTAAATGCAAAGAACAATTAATGTAAAAAAAAACAAATCAAGCAAAAGTTATTTCATTAATAACAAGGCTTGATCGCCCAAAAAAGTTACAAAATACTCCTTAAGAGAGCGAACAACTACAACAAAAGAAAAATACAAGTAAACACCTAGCTAATCCTATCTACTAAGAACCCTGCCCGGCAGAGGGTGGAATGTTGTCATTGTTAGGATCTTCTAAGGGTGCCCCTAAAATTGATGGATTAACAGGGACATCCTCAGTGAGCTCGGCGATCAATCCTTCAGCATCAGCTCGCTCTTGACGAGTCTTCTCATTCTGGTCGACCGACTCAGTATGCTCGACCTCGGCAGCCTCTTCCTCCTCGTCCTCAGGAGGACTTGTAATTATAACCCCAGGATCGATGAAGTCAATTTTGACCCCATAATCGGGCAGGTCACCGATTTGGAGAGTTGTGCCTGGGGCTAGAGGATTGGACTCGATGAAGTTGGAAAGCTCTTTACCAATCTCCTCGACGACGGGCTGGGCCTTGAACTCGTTTGCAATTCAAATTCTTTTAGCATAGGCCGTCACAAAGCCGATGATTGAGCCCACATCCATCTTTGGAATAAGTTCCTTTGGAGTGATGGAGTTGGCGAGCTGGTTCTCAAGATTCGCGATCTTGGCCATCGCCTCGGTGGCAAACTTCTCGGCGACCTCTTTCTGTTGTTGAGCCCGGACGAGCTCGGCACGCAGTCGCTCATTCTCGACTAATTTGAGCTTTAGCTCCT
The DNA here is from genome assembly GCA_947034835.1 of Ballota nigra. Lineage (NCBI taxonomy): Eukaryota > Viridiplantae > Streptophyta > Magnoliopsida > Lamiales > Lamiaceae > Ballota > Ballota nigra. The sequence goes on from OX344730.1 coordinate 30,123,018, forward strand.
CAGAGACCTTGACGTGCAAATCGAGAGCACGTGCTCGCTTGTTTGATGGGCCTTACCTCAAGGCTAGCTACTATCTTTTTTGCCTCATCCTTAGCCTCGTCCCTTTCTTTGGCGATGTGATTCACAGTAGTCGCATGGTGATGGGCATCCCTCTCCAATTCCTCGACCTGGTCAACCAGCCTTTGTACGACGACTAGGAATTTGCTCACCTCCATAAGACACAAACGACCATTATCACGTGGCGTTTGGGTCTTAATGATTTAGTTCAGTTCTTTGGTCTAAGAGCGAGGGACGGTCTCGGAGGCACGTCGGATAAAAGAGTCTGAAATCTCGCGGTAGTTGGTGGGCACCTTTGAACATGCATATTGATGCACCATGTTTGATCGCCCTGGATAACGGTTGGGGTCATAGCTACACGGAAACACGCCATAATGTTAAAAAAAAGTACACTGGGCAAGGAAAAGCTTACCTATCATGACGACCCTTATCCCGCCGAGATAAGTAGGGTCGGAGGCAAGCCCCACTTGTCCTTCGGGAGCAGCAGCGACCAGACGCTGCTCCGAGCGTTGCTCCAGTGAGGGAGATCACCCACTATCGAGCTCGGATGGGCGGGCAGTGGCGACCACATTCTCCTGGCCAACTTTGGCCTTCTTGGCCGTTTTTTCAGTATCAGAGATGGGAGTACCATCTCCTCGAAGAAGTCTTTTTGATCGGGGAGTTGCAATCTTCGGCGGACTGCTAATGGGAGTGGGCTGCTGTGCTGAGCTCAACCCACCAACTTGTCTCGGGTCATCTTTGCCCCCCTTTGCCGCCAGTGCGATCATCTTCGCCAGAGGATCAGCTTTCTTCATTCCACGTTTGGTCGGCATTTCCCAAACGTGCTGGTCTAGAATAAGATAGGAAGGATGGAGGGCAACAGTGACGAGCTGGTCTGCAAAGGAAGGAAACAATAAAAGATTAGAAAATGGTACAACATAAAAGTGCGAACAGTTCTGTTCGCCAGAATCGAGAAAGTTTACCCTCGGGAACTTAGGCTTAGGCCTCAAGGTGGTGAGGATAGGTGGTGAAGTAAGCTACCCTTCTGGTCGATTCGAGACTCAGATGGCTAACGCTATGGTATTCTGGGCGGCGGAGGGCGATCAGGCTGACGGTGAACAAGAATTGGTCGTCCACACTATCTTTGGCACTTCGCCACTTGAGGTTCTTGGGACCTGAAACAAAAGGAAATGAGATTAAAATTAGTCATATCACTCTTAATATTGAAAAGCGATAAGACTCACGAATCAAGTCCCTAAACTCCGACGGAGAGTTAATACGCTCAGGGCCGCCATAAGGGCGAGCAGAAGTACGCCAGTCCCCACCGATCCAGAACCAGTCGTGCTTCCAATCTCGTACTTTTCCTGGAATGCCCTCCACCAGCCTCAAGTTTGGTCGCGCCTTGAGGTAGTACCAGCCCGCCTCTTCCCCGGTGCAGGCAGTTGGTATCATTAGATAGTTGAGCTCCTCGGCAGACAACTTATTGGGGTATCCCTCAAGGGCACACAAAACCATTATCGACATAAGGTTCATCCACCCAACTGGGGTTAGTTGGGTGATGGCCAGATTTGTTCGCTCCAAGAACTTGCTGTTGGGAAAATAGGGGTGCCCGGAATCTATTCGGGATGAATTTTAAATACGAATTTAAATACAATTATTACTAGCATGAATTAATCCTAATTAATTCAAATAATAATTCCAACAACTAATTATCATCATGCATGTTGAATTAATTTCACATATTTAATTAAGCGGAATAAACAATTAAATATGCGATTAACGTACCTCTTGTAGAATTGGCCTTTGAATAAACGGGACAATCACGATCTCGCTTTATCAACCCAAAAACCTTCTCAAGTATTTCCCTTTCGCCTTACTTGATCACCGGTGGGAGATGCTTTCAAGTAATTTAATAAACTAAGGAAAAAGAAAAATATATATGCTCTTGATTTTTCCAACACATGGAATTATGTACTTGGGGATGAAAAAATCATCCCCTATTTATAACTCATAGTGGCCGAAATTTAGAGGGTTTATTGGGCTTTGGAGAAAATCTTTTCTTAGACTCTAAGAAATCTTGAATATATCCCATATATTCTTTTCTCCATAAAAAAATATTCCACAAAAATCTCAACCTCCTATACAAGCTATAATTTTCGAAAATTATTAGAAAAGATCCCTAGATTTGGATCTTCTTGAATATATGAGATATTCTTGTATTCCAAGAATACATATCTTCCATAATATCTTTTCAAGAAAATCAACAAAATCTTTTCTTCTCCAATATTGCTATTTTCGAAATTAGGTGTAAAAAATCAGCATAATATTATCTTTTTATTTTAATCACCTTATCATTATTGGGCTACTTAATGGGCTACTTGAGGGGCCTTAAGGAGAATTAAGATTGGACCTCCTAATGGACTTCTGAATTTCAATATTGAGCCCCAATATAATTCAGCCCATTAATATTAATTATTACCACTAATAAATTAATATTGCACTATCCATCTTAATCCATATTACGATAATATGGGCTCCCGGTTATTATTTCCCGCGTTTAAGATTATCAAGTCCATTAATTAATCAAGCTTCCGAATAGCTCTAAATTAATTAACATCTTTCACCTTGGAGTAAAGACAGCTCAACATTATTATTCGTACCGAAGAAACTAATTCTCCACTTGCAAGATTTGGTACAATAAAACTTCTGAGCCCACCAAGGGGACTAATCACACGAGCCGTACTCGCACGCGTTTCTCCGTATTAAATCTTAGCAACCGTCGTATGATTAATATTACTGCCCAAGACACAAAGTTCGAAGTCGCAATGATTCTCACCCAACATGAATCAAAGCAGTAACTATTAAGCACACACGGTCCTATTTAAGTGACGGAGATTAAGAAATCAACAACCACTGAGGTCTAATTCTTCACCTTTCAGAACAGAAGAATTTATCCTCGATGTAGGACCTCTTCAACACATACTAAATGTGCTAGTGCAATCTCTTAGTCAAGACAGACCAATCTGAGCCTTACACATCGACCTTTCACGGCGGTTTGTTCAATTCCACCTAGGTCGTGAAAATGTACGTTTAGTTACAAGTAAACTGTTAATGTCGTCTTCCGTGATCGGGTATCACCACATTAACTACCATGTAACACGTACTATATATTGAACGATTTGCAATAGAAATTCAACATTCAATCATAACTAAAGCAAATGCGATAAAAGAATTATTCTCATAAAACGAGTGTTTGATACACGAGTTATACAAAGTAAAAGCATACTTTCACGTATAACTCCAACACTTGCCGATCAATGGATGTAGCGGCAAGTTAACCCAACTAAGTGTGGCTAAGTTGATCGCCGTGAGCCCGCGTGGTGGGCGATCAGCTCTATCATCAGTGAGAGGAGCATACATGTGCACGTCGTAAGGAATTTTGTATTCCCTCCTAATTGTGGGCAACTCCTCCTCGGTAATCGTGGACACAATGCAGCTCGCCGCGTACTCGGTAGCTTTGAGTTTTCGTCTCCTGCGGGCAGGAACTGTGAAATGGTTGGAGTACTTCCTCTCATACTCATTCTAGTAGACCTGGCGAGCAACGTCGACCGGAATTTGATGTTCGAGCGGATCTGGCAAGGGGGAGTGGATATCTTTCAAATATCCCCAGGTTAGTTCATCTGGATTGGCGGGCTGTAGCACCTCGACCTCCTCCTCCTCCTCTTCCTCGTGAAGATCGGAGCTGGTCTCCTCTTCAACTAGACGAGCAGGGTTTGCTCGCGCTATCCTCTCCCCAGACGGGCAGGCTCCTGAGTTTACTGAGCGAACAACAGAGGCCGCGTCGGGATCTGAGTCCAGGTTTACCACAGGAACAGGGATTTCTTCGATTGGGCACTTCTCAGGGTGGCGAGGAGGATAGGATACAGTTTCGGAGTGGGAGGACATTAAGTTCAAATTTTTTTCTTGAAGGAAAAGTTCGGAAAAGCTTGAAGAAGCTTTAATGGCGGATTCCAGTGGGGGAGAGGAAGAAGTGGCGGCAGTTTTAGACTTCGTACGGCGGAGTTTAGGTTTTTAGGGTAGTTTTAACAACACAATTACAAAATTAAAAGGTGAAGAAAAAGAATATGATGAAATTATTACCTTAAATGCTTAGGATTGAAGAAATTGTCGTCGGAAATGAAGGATAATCGCCGGAAAATGTTTGAAAGAGGAAAGATGCAAGGTTTCGCGCTGAGATTGAACAGTAAAAGTGAGAAATTGAAAAAAAAAATCCCTTTTATAGCAAGGGTGAAAACGGTGTCCCAGGCGAACAAAATTAAAAGTGTAAGGACTGATTTGCAAATAGCGAGCGCGTGCAGTCCTACCCCGACAAAATTGGAGGCGTGTCACCTCGGTTTCGCGTGCACGTGGGCGGCGCCAATCATTCCACCCACGTCACACCTTGAGCCGTGCCCGGGCCTTGGGATTCCAACCGTCGCCCATCTAAGCACAAATTAATATACACGTCCAAACTTCGACTTTACACCCAAAGCACCTCGATTATCGAACATATGAATTAAATACAAAATCGACTTACGTATTTACTTCCAATCTATCTAATTTTCGTATTCACTAATTACGTTAGTGATCAATCACACGTAATTGTTTGGTGATCTAATTAGTAAACAAAAACAGTCACTAATCCTCACGATTAGATACGATCATCAACAATACCCTTTGATCAAAATTATTCATTCAAATATATATTACAAAAACCAATACAACTTTAATTCCATGCAATTAAAAACGAAATTTTGAAAACTAAAGTTCCCCCAAGAAAATCTTAGGTTGTTTTTGGAGGGAGGGATTTGGCCCTATAAATTTTAAATTCACAATTTAAATTTATTCCAATTATTTAAATAAAATATTTAAATTAATTGATGGATTAGAAATACTTAACTTTGATCTGAAGTTAAATTGAAGGAATTTTAAGAGAGGTGCTCAAGGATTGGAGTATAAGCGAGAAAGCCCTCGATCGTAAAAGCTATATATATTTGATTGATATAAAAGCAAGCATGTGTTTAAGATCCACGAAATATTATGTCGACGGACGAAGAGGAACACATATTCAATATTAAATTATTTATGAAATTTAATTAGTAATGTAACAAATTAATACTATCACAAGACTATAAAATACAAAGAAATGTGATGATAATATATAGGGTCAAGCTGGAAGAATTGAGGATGGACAAAGCTGATAACTTCAAGGGGAAATTTATGGTCGAGGAAGAATTGAAGACCATTTCCATAGTACTTTAGCTAGCATAATTTCTCCATTAGAATCAATTCCATAAATTATTTATTGAAAATGCAATTACAGAGAGGTGAAATTATAGGTTCTTGGATATATACAATTTATCATGATTGATAATTACGAAGGTACTAACTTTGCAGAGATTAAAAAAAAAAATCTTTATTTGAAGTTTAAAGAAGATAAAATTTAAACCAATTACATAAAATAACTGGCCTATGTAAAATAAAGGTTATATATATTATTGTTGTAAAATAAATGCAAACTAAATGTAAAAAAAAACTAATTTACATAATATTTTGACAACATAAAAATATAAAGGAATTTATAGAACCGAGTCCAACGTCGTTTAATTTAGTTCAAATCAAATTCAAAGCCTATTAAAAAACATGTTAATCCATTTAGAATAGTTCTATGTATTTAGATTTTGAAAAAAATATCAAAATAAAAAATTCGTAGAGTATGTCTTGTATGAGACCGTCTCATGACATGATATAATGGAAATAAATATAACTAGAGCATTGATTCATTAACACTTTGGTAGGGATGAATGTTAATTTGTGTGGTCTCATACAAGTTTTTGCCAAATCTGTAATACCCTAAGAAGTAATCAACAATACCCCAACTAAAAAAAATATATAGTTTGATGTGTTTTGAAAAAAGTAAAATTAAAGCCAAAATTAAACTTAAAATCTAAATGCAATGCATTTGAATGCATACTAGAATTTGTGTTAATGTTAAATTTCAAATGACAATTTGTTTATATAAATAAATCGATCAAATTTAAGTCGGAGTCCCTACAAGGCTACAATTGAAAAAGAGGATGCATTGTATTGTATATAGGGCCCCCAAAGAATAGACCGGAAGATTCCATGGCCGGTCAGTGTCCTCGTATTTGTCGTTTTCCCATGCCTTGCCTGGGCAGCCTTTGCTGACCAGGGCAGTTTTAGTTTTATTCGATACTTACAATTTGAATTTCCCTTCTTTGCCCTAAAATAAAATTAGCAGTGGTGATTATTAATTGGTTGAAATTGTGTCTCACAATCGACTACTTTGGGCATATGTGGTCCTCGCCCCCATTCTTTTGCAATGTCTTATTAAATTTTCAACAAATAAATTAAAATATAATGGGTGATATATTGTGCAATTTAAATATAATTTTAACTTATATCAATTATTTTTACTAAAAAATTACATTTAATTTTTGTATTAAAAAAAAAAGTTACATATATTTTTACTGAACAATATCAGTTGAACAATTGTAACTATTCAATTAAAATAATTGATATTGTCTAAATATACACCTGATGCATATAAGGTCATGCAAGTACAATATTTTATTTTTCCCTCAATAAATTGCTCATCTTTCCTTTTTTGACGTTCCTCAATAAGTTTTTCATTCCATTTTTTAGAAACTCACCTATCCATTTATACTTTTTTTTTTTTTTATTCTCTTACCTCACTTATCATTTATATTCAATCCAAGGATGAAAATATCGCTATCGCAAGTAATATCGCAACCTTAAATTTACGGATATATCGATGGATATATCGATATCGCATATCGATATCGCAATTTTTTTTAAAAAAAAAAAGACGGAAACTTTATTAAAATTTTGGAAATTTAACATGAAATTTTAGGGAGTGTTATAATATGATATTATGCATATGTTCCATTTAAAATCACTATAAAATTACATGTTTAAAGTAGGCATATAGATAATAGACTATATAAACATTGTTCAACGTAAAAAAAAATTGAAAATATAATACTTAATACAATACAATACAATACAATACAAGATGTAAATACATAATACAATACAATATAAGATATAATGCATAATACAATACAAGATTATGAATATTACATGATACAATACACTTAGTACCAAAATGATGACCTATGAGGTTCAAATACAGAGTATGTAATGTCTTCTTTGTCCAAATAATATTGACACCAACTCATTACTTTGGAGTAATCCTAGATAAAGGGTATTAGTTGATGACCTATTAGTTTTTTTTTACTAAATGATATTAGTTTTGGAGGGTATTAGTTGTATTCACTGAAGGGTATGAGGAACATTATTTATTTAACTAAAATGTATCAGTTGGTTACACTAAAGAGTATTAATTGATTACACTAAAAAGTATTGTAAAGGGATTCATGTATGAACCAATTTCACTATATACATACTCACTTTAATGATAGGTCAACTTAGAAAAATAATAAACATATAAACACATAAAAAAATAAACACAAAAAAGTTGCGATATTTTTATATATCCGCGATATTTCCTGATACTCATTCATTTTTGTACTACAAGTGAACCGATATCGATATCGACATCGATAACTTGCGATATATCCGCAATACGCTGTAAAAAATACATTGCACCCCAATATCCGTATCCCAATCTCAAAATTTGCGATATATCCGCGATATATCGCGATATTTTCATCCTTGATTCAGTCACACCACTTACTTTATTCTCTCTATTCAATTACATCATTTGTACTACACTCTACTCTATATTAATATTCCTTAATCTCCATGAAAAAAAATCCATGAATTTTTTTGTAGTGGGATGGAGGGAGTTTTAGATAAAACCCCGATCTCGTTAATCATGCATATATAAAGAGGGTGAATAATATATATTATCTTTGTCCCTGAAAAAATAGTTTTGTTTTTTTTTGCATGTGGTTTAATGCGATATGTCATAGGGTACAACGAGATTTTCTGAGGTCCGTTTTTTAATAAAATGATCGTTTATGGAAAGTATGTGAAACAAACTTTCCATTAACGATCATTTTATTAAAAGACGAATCTCAGAAAATCCCGTAATAATCTCCGACATATCACATTAAACCACGTAAAAAAAATATGACTATTTTTCAGGAATGAAGGGAGTAATAGTGTAAGAACACTAAAAAATGGGTATATAATTGAATTTGTATGTTTAATATGGGATAGGGAATGGAATGAAACTCCAAAAACAAGGAATCAACCATTTCTCACCTAAATAGGGACTATGAGTTAGATTCATCACCCCTCAAACTCGTATATTTTCATTTCATTTGTCATTCTTTTGTATTATATCAAACACCCATAAATGTTTTTCTAAAAAAATTGCATAATAGTGTAAATAAATTAATTCAAACCAAAATAGTAATAATACAACCATAAAGTGTGGTTGTTCAAGACATATATTCTTATTTATATTATTTTAAAAAATTGTTTTTATGTTAGAACTTCATACGTGGCACATACTAAAATATATTCCCTCCGTCTCAACTTTATCTTCACACCCTTAAAAAAAAAAAAACAAAGCTCAATATAAATATTTATATTTATCTACTTTATACACTAAAAAGCAAAAGCATTCACTCCTATTGATTTAACACTCAATAAAATAGATTTTTTTAATACTCGTGACAAACCAATATATGAAGATAGTCTTGGAACGGAGGGAGTATTAATTAAAAGCAAATTCAATATTTTATTTAGGTATATTATCCTTTTAAAATAATTTGCGGTATCTCAGGTCTCCTATGTACATATCCACATAGCTTTAGCCTATAAGCATGCCTTTTCAGATTTTCTCATCTATTGGGGCTACCCCCAGCTTTATTTCAATGCATTCACTATTATTTTACGTATTTTAATGCATCACTCTTTTTTCTATAATATTTTGTTCATGCTTATATTAAATCGCAGTATACCATAATTCACAATCGAAAACTTAAGCTCAAACTTATTTGAATTTTTCTTTAACTTGATAGTACAATTTTTATTAGTGAATTTTTTATGAGTATTTACATAAAAGAAGAAATGAGGAATGAATGAAATACCAATTTACATTTATTGCATCCGTTCTCATTCAAATTCTTTTAAACAAATCAAACATCCCTTAAATTAGTTTCACTTATCAAATTAAGAAAGCGTAACTTTTGAAAATTTACAGAAACCGGAAGTCATAATGTCATTTGAATAATGATAATGAAGTAGATGTAAGATAAAGAGATTCGATCTCACATTTACTAGCTCATACTAAACGCACGATCACCAAGTACAGATTCGATCACACATTTGCTCATACTCCACTCCACGCACGCATGCATAAATAGTAAATGGAGTAAATTACAAGAAAAATAGATAAAATAAGCCAAAATCATGTATGCATTCTGCATATCATGTATATTCAAATGTTTTTTAAATAGTATTCTCGTTGTTCCAAGTTTTATTGTTATTTTACTATTTATTCTTTTAAATTGAATTTAATTAATACAGATAAATTAGTATGAGTTAATAATATGAAACATAAAAATACTAGTGTTGGAAGATTTTTTTTTTTTTTTTTTTTGACAAGAATACAAAGTCTGTTACAAAGAAATGGTGCAATTTAACATTATTAATCTCTAATCTGTCTAGGAGTTTAAGTTTTCAAAACTTGAAAGCTACTTCATTCCAATCGTGAGGAAGTGAAGTGTAAACACAAGTGAGAGACACATACTTAAAAAACTTTTGGTAAATAGAAACACTTCATGCTAAGGTGTCTTTCACCTTCTTCATATTAATAGCATACTTCTCTTCTCATTCACAAAAACAAACTTGTAGACCAGAGAATCTCGCAAACCAGATCTGAGAATAAAACCACAATGTACCCATAAAAAAACACATCGAAAAAAATATAGACACCCACAAAAGGAAAGGCAACCACACAAGGTGTAGATGATCTCACTACTAGATAACTAGAGGAGGGGAGAAACCCAAAAATCATAAATAAATAGAAATAGAGAAAAAAGGACTGAAAATTACAAAAAAATAAAATAAAACTAGAATAAGTGAACTAACGGATCAATCTACCAAGCGGACACCATATCCACGGTGCCATTGGAGGAGATCGACCCGTTAATCTAAACGAACACACGATAAGAGAAAATGTTTCTTAAACTAGAGGAATAGATTGTTGGTACCAAAGGGTGGTGACAGTGATGGTGGCGCTCCGGTGCCGCGGTGGTGTTGGTTGTGGCGCAGTGGTGACGACGATATATTTAGGGTTTTTAGGAGTTTTTATTTATTTATTAGAGAGGTGGCTGCTACAACACGACAACTAGAGTGGTAGGGGAGGCGGCAATGTCTGGTAGGGAGGGGAAGGGAGTGGAGACGGGTTTAACCCCCTTTTTTGGAGAGAGAAAAGTTGTAGTCCACTTAATTGTAAATTTTCGTATATGGCATACTAGTATAGGAAGATATAATTGTTAAAAGTAAGACAAAGTATAGAGTGAAAATAGTTTATACATGAATTATTGAGTATTACTGAAGGGTATTAGTTGTTTAGTTAAAACAAACTAAGACTCCTCAGTAAAAATAATTAATACTCTTCAATGAAAATAATTAATACTCTTTAATAAAAATAATTAATATCCTTCAATAATTCATATATGAACCAATTTCACTTTTATATATATTAAAAACATTGATGTTTTATTTTTATTTATAAAAATATTGATCGAACAAGGGGACAAACATTTTTGGGATGGTACAATGAAAATATTAGTTATTTAGGGGGCTCTTGGTTAGCAATTCTTCAATGATAATGGGAATGAAAATTTATTTCCATCTATGCCCTCATAAGAAAAATGATATGTTACAGGAAGAAGTGTTCCAATGGTGACACCATTGCTAGTGTCATGCCCCAATTTTGTAATAGAAATTGACAACAAATGGTTGTTGGTGGAGAAATGAGGGAGTGATTGAGGAGGATGATTGTAGGAAAAGAATAGGGTAATCAAAATGGAGTAGTGATTACCTTATTTAGGAGGAGAGATAGTGGTTTTGTGCTCATAAACTATGCTAATTACACTAATTTTCAATCTCATTCCCATTACCATTGAAGAGTTGTTAAGCAAGCGCCCCCTCATACTAAATAATTATAGTTGTTTGCAATAAGCCTTTGCAATGTTTTATTAAAAATAATTGATACTTTAAAAAAAAAAATTAAATTGTAATGCATCTGGTGTACATAAAAGTTACTCGTGAGGAAAATAGATTAATAAATACACCCAACCCCAACTCCACCTGCCTCTGATATAAAACTCTGATATAAGAAAGTTAATTGTTTTGGCAAATTCAGAGCCCTTGAGAATTCCTCTCTCTCTCTCTCTCTCTCTCTCTCTCTCAGCTTAGTCCTGTTAATTCTCACTCTTCATTCATTGCACTCCCAGTCCCACCAATTCGGTTGCATAATCACATAAGTTGATACTGTCAGCTGAATTTATATTTTTTCGTGAGGAATTTTGGCCCTGAAATTCGGATTAGTTGGTGTGCTTATTGAATTTGTGTTCTTGAAGGATTTGGAGGATCGCTGCGTCGAGTTTCGTAGATCTGGGTACTGATTTCTCCTTTCGTTCTCTTGTATTGTTTATGAGACTTTAACGCTGCTTTTCTGGAACTAATTGCGTGCTGTTGTGGTTTTAGGGATTGGTCAACTCTTTTTCTGATATCTTTGTAGCAATTTGGTTTATGATAGGGTTCATTTCTGATGCTACTGCTAATTTATCGTTGTTGCCAGCAAACTGTCTGATTAGGTGTATGTGGCTCTAAAATTTCGTCGATTTGTCCGGGAACTCAACAACACAACTGAGTGCTTTTAATTTTTCTTTTCCTCTTCAATCTTGGTGTTTTCTAGTTTTCTTTGGGCACTTCTTCAACTGGTGTTTTACCTGAGATTTGGACTCCCCCTCCTTACGTGGATTTATGTAGGAGAGGGCTGTTGTTATAATTTCTGATTATGATTGGATAATTACTATACTTAATGCTTTGGAAATTGTTTAGGCTTAATGAAATCGAACAGCATAATTTCCCACAATATTCCTTTTCCTTCAAATTGACTGATGACTGTAACGTTGTCTTTATTCCCTGGTTTGTGGTTTATTTGCTCTGTGGATACGAGCTACGTTCATAAATAACACAAACTGCTTCTGCAAAAGATTATTTTGAAATATTTCTCTGCTTCGTACGTGGCTGAATTCAAATGTCGTCGCAGTTCAATATGGTATGTTCTTTGTTTATGACTTACTATATGTTTTTGTAGGTTACTCTAATTCTTTACATACAAACTGTAATTAATAGGCTGGCATTTATGTGAACATGTTAAAGTTAGTATTTCATTGTAATTTCACTTAGGTATGGATTCCTTTTTAAATCCCTATTTTCTACTTATGGCGAGTATCGGTTTTTGCTTTAAAGTCTTACCAATAGTTGCTTATTCATCATGATAAAAGTCTTGCTAAGCTCTTCCAGCCTTTTTTAAACAAATGAAACTTTTAGAACATAAATAAGTTTATGCTAATTTGTTTTAGTATGACTATTTGCAACACGATATTTGTGTTTGATTATCACAGGTTATTAAAGGATAAAACATTCTCATCTGTTAATCATTTTAATATCCTTCGTTGGGGCATCAATGTGTTGAGAATGTTATAATAACTCATGTGAGTTGTCCAATATTGAAAGAATTGATCTAGTTTATAAGCCTAGTGGGCTATCCCCTCCTTTCACCAATTGGTTTTAGGATGGAACCCCACCAATTGGTTTTAGGATGGAACCTCACTAGGGGTGTGACTAGTCTCCATCACTTATTGGTGCACTTCAAGGTGTGGGATCCGCACGGGGTGCACCCTGACTAATTCCAACACAATGTTTATCATAAATTGCTGCATTTATTGTGTCATTTAATATTGATTCATTTGTTTCTAATTATGCCATAGATCGATGAAATATGTATCAGCCCAACGGTGTTCCTAGTTCAAGCTTAGTTCACAGCAATCCAGTTTTTAACACTCAGCCATTAGACTGTGGGGCCAGTACGATGGACTCTATGAGTGGAGCTAAGAATGGAAGCAACAATTCAAATTTGGCGTCTAAGCAGCGGCTTCGTTGGACGCACGAGCTCCATGAACGATTTGTTGATGCTGTAGCTCAACTTGGTGGGCCAGATCGTGAGTTCTTTTAACTTTAATATCATTACTTTGGCCATTCCTTGTACATAGAAATTTAATGTACCGATATTCTATTAAGTCAGAAGATAGAAAAGTAAAAGTTAATAAGTACTCGACCACGTATGTAATGGAACGGAAGATAAAGATACTGAGAGAAATTTTTGAGTTGGCTTTTGTTGGTTTCATTTGGATAATGTTTCTTTATTGTGTCAGCCAGGGTTTACATGTGTAAACTTAGATTTTTTGAGCTTATGATACAGAATTGGATCCCCTAGAAAAAAGTTGTCTGGGCACCAAGTTTTTGGCCTCAAGAAGGCCTTGCGTTGCATTGCCCCTAGTTTTGTGGCTGAAGCAACTCTTTCTTGATTTTCCTTGTGTTGATGTTGGAAAAGATGTGAGAGTTGTTTACTGCATTTCTGTCACCAAAAGTTGTCAACAATTTTTAGCAATATTATTCTAAATTATAGACATTTAATAAGTAGACTTTCTAAAAAAGAAAATCTGAGAATATTCCCAGCAACATTATTCTAAAAATGAAATAAAGACATTATAATGGAGAAAACCTATGCTATAACCTTCTCCTTTCACATGTGTAAATTTCTGATGATTTGTTAATTGTTTTCAGGAGCTACTCCTAAGGGTGTTCTCAGAGTTATGGGAGTTCAAGGGCTAACAATATACCATGTAAAAAGCCACTTACAGGTATGTATGCCATGTACTTCACAGTGCTGATGTCTGATATATTTGTCTCCTGTGAAGCTTGACCTTATTTTTATTGTCTCAAACAGAAGTACCGGCTGGCCAAGTATCTTCCAGATTCTTCTTCTGATGGTGGGTGGTTTTGCTACTATTGTTTTTTTTATAATAATCACTGTCACATTTGTTCTTGGAATTTTTTTAAAGTTTGGGGAATTATTTGGTGTAAATTCTCCTTGACCATTGACACATTTTGACTTGGTTTGCCAAAATAAGGGAAAAAAGCTGAGAAGAAGGAATCGGGAGATATGCTTTCCAGTTTGGATGGTTCATCGTGAGTGGAAACCCCCTTCTCATATTTTGTTTCTTTCCTCTTGATCATGTTTGATTTTCACAACTGTTCTAAGTAATAGTCAACTATTCTAGCTATTCATAGTTTTGTCAATCTAACTGCCCTATTTCCCCTGCTGCTTTTGTTGTGATGATAAAACGATTTATTTGATCCAAAAAGGAATTCATTTATGCTTGTAGTGGAATGCAAATAACTGAAGCACTCAAACTGCAAATGGAGGTTCAGAAGCGACTGCACGAGCAGCTGGAGGTATATTCTTTACAACTAATTAATTTAGGAGAATTCAGTATCTCAGGGGGCATTTACAATTTTCATAGGTCCAAAGACAGCTACAGTTGAGGATCGAAGCCCAAGGCAAGTACCTAAAGAAGATAATTGAAGAACAGCAGCGCATTAGTGGAGTTTTTACAGAAGCCCCTCCTCAGGCGGAGGACCCGGAACATGATAATAAAACTGACCCGGCAACCCCTGCTCCAACATTGGAAACACCGTTTCTGGACAAGCCTCCGAACGAGCGTACCTCAACCAAGAGCCTTTCTCTGGACGACTCCTTCTCCTCTCATCACGAGCCTCTAACCCCTGAATCTGGCTGTAATGCTACTTCATCAGGGAAAAAGAAACGTCTGAACGATGATGTAGAGTTGACCAAACCGATGATGGACCTTCTCACCCCTCCGATACTGGAGTCCTGCTTGAACCCTCTTTACCAACAGCCACATCCACCTTTCTTGACGAGAGGGCAATATGGTCATTCATTGGAGCTACCCATTGGCGATGAAAATCAGTTGGAAAATGTCTCTGGTAGCAACGTGTAATCCTTAGTGGTGCACGCAGCTTGGATCTTTCGGCTATTAAACTGTCATAATGTATCTCTAGTTTATAGAATATGTAATTGTATTAACTACTTTTGGAGTACTTAGTTTTAGGAGGATTAGCTTTAGAAACGTTAATTTGAGAGCATGCTCCAAACTTTCCTCCTAGCAGGGTGAGTGTTCAGATCAACCACCTTTCTGATAATGTAGTACTATCATTTTGTGATTTATTTTACCAAATTTGAAAAGTCAAGTGTTAAAAGTGTAAATTTGTGTGTTTTCCCCTCAATTTAAAACCCAGGTTAGGTGGTGGGGAAGCTGCAACAATAAGAAGAAACAAGCTGTCTGTATTCAGAATTAGAAACCAAAAGCAAATTTGGGAACAATATATCAAACTGGGCTTTTCTTGAGAATACAAGGTAATACAAAAGAAAAGAACACAAACATAAACAAGACTAAAAGAAAGGAGGGTCTCCTATGGTTAACTCTATAATGGTTGGTCATGATGAGCAATGTCTCCTATGGTTTACTCTCTTGAGGATGCAAAGACGAAGGCGTTGGCTCAGAGCCTCCAGCTTTTCAAATTTCTCACGTTTGGACTTCTTCGTACCTGACGAACCTTTATCCTTCTTCTTTTTCTTGGTGTCGTCATCTGGAGAGCTTAATGTAGTTTGTTGAGAATTTCTAAGAGGTGTAGCAAGGACCTTTATAGTTGTCTGCCAATAGAATATGACCAAATCAGATTTCTCATTAAGCAATAACAAAAACGAGCACCAGAGAGACAGACCGGAAATGAGAGAAAATGTACCATGCATATACAGTATACTATAAATATGAGAGAGGAGACCTGATCGTAATTGCTGATGCTTGTATCCATAGAAGGGACATCGTCACTTCCCAGAGACGAGCATCTCCCCCAACTTTCTCTATTTGAGCTTGTGTATGAGCAGCATTCTTCATTTTGGCCACTTGGGTTGTCCTAAAATCAATTCAAATTCAAGAGATTTAGATTAAAAAAAAAAAAAAAAAAGTAGCAAAGTCATGTGAAGCAATTAGGGGTACCTGTTGGAGTGGTGGGCCACTGCCACGTAGTTCGGCTTCTTCAGTAGCCAAGGCATCCTGTAACATTGAAAACATATGATTCTTCTTTTTCCACAATTATCTATCAATGACAATGTATAATGGTTTGAAGCCTTACAATAGGATAAGATATGGGTATTCTATTCAAATTTCTTTCTTCATACAAGCATACCATTAAAACTTATAAGTATCCTCAGTATGAAAGCGTTGTGGAAGAGAAATTTACATTACAAACAGGTACAACGTCGGTTAGTAGCTCTCCCACAGATTTTGTAGCTGAAATGCTACACGGCCCAGAAGAAGAACTTGGTGCATCAGCACTAACATTCCGAAGCCCAGCAATTATCTCGTATAAAATATTCTAGAGAAGAAAGCAGCTATCATCAAACCATGAAAAAACGAAGTCCAACCAAAAATCACAAGGCCATTAAAGCTGGGGACATTAATTGTTGCAAAATTTTAGCTCACAGTTGTGTGTTCTCTATGGAAGAAACTATTCCGAGAAGATCTACAGCAGGAAATTACCTCTTCCATACCGGCACCAACCTTCATGTCTCCCAGATCACAATATTTATCGATCTTTGTTGAATAAGAAGTTGAAACTCGAGGAGGATGAAGAACATTGTAGAAAAATATAGAAACAGAATCATAATAAAATTGAGGACGGGATGAGTTGTGATCACCCTCAAACTTGATAATATTTTTATCACCCTGCATAGACCCAAAAACATTAACCACTTAGCACAAATTGATAGTTCAAAAATGACCAAGAGATCTATAGAAAATTGTCACACCGCATATGAATTGAAAATTGCATCAGAATGTTGAGGTTGAATAAATTTGTCATCTTTCGCGTGCCCAAATAGTGCAGGAATAAACGTCTTGGGGGCAACCTGCTGATTTGAAATTGCATGTATTATATTTTTATCTATGTAGTAGAACTAAAACTTGATTAAAAAATCATGAATCTCATTGAAAGTAAGACCTGTGCGCAATCAAGTCTCATTATATCAAATTTAGCCCTCTTCTGGATTACTCGTCGCATGTACTGAACAGCCATCTTAACCTGAATTGTCAGGGGGGAGAAAAGTAGGTAGGTATAAGTAATTTGTTAGAAAGGATTTAGAAATTTTAATGCCTTTTTGAATGGAGCATGTGAACTTGTCCTGGTTGTGTAAAGTAAAACTATAAGTTAACAAAGGTATATATGTTTGCTTTACAAAACAAACAACCATCGCCTATAATACTTTCGAACATTTGAATCAGGTAATCCAAATTTTTAAGATCAGAAGCAAATGAACAAGCCTCGTGACATAGATAACACAAGCAAATTGCACAAGGAAAATAAGGAGATGGCCCTTGCCGTAAATTTGGGAAGACGAATTTTGTACACATCTGCAAGCTCCAGCATGAGATTGAACAAATTAGAGAAAGCACTGTCCAACACCATTCCAGCTATGGAAGGATCTTCTGCTCCATAAAGAAGGCTGCAGCACATGTGGTGTATAAGTAATTTTAGTATCTTGTAAGTAGTATCTGTAAAGCATCTGGTAGGAATTGAATGAACAACATTCCCAATAGAATAGTCTAATAAAAGCAATTCCTACAAACACCTCTGGTGCAAATCAGGACAATTCTGAGGCCAAAATCAGATGTTACGCAAGGATTAACCAGCAGCAAGTGTGTCACATGGAGCTCTGCTTATTAATTCTATAAGTAATCATCTACGCCTACATTCTTTTCATATAGTCTACCAATGATGAAGAATAAGCTTTTATTCTATCATCCTCATCTTTCAAGCTTCATTTGTCATCTCTAGCATTTTATTTCGTAATTTTTCTGTAATTATAATCATACTTATTCTGTTAGTCTCACTTAATATAAAGAAACTGTAAAAAAAGCTTAGCTACATTGTCGCACAACCTAAATTACCGGCAATGACATACTGTTAATGCTCTAAAAGCAAATGGATAGTTCAGACACTAAATAAAACTAAAATAAGAAGTATCCTAAAAACAAAGAAAACCTAAACAAACTAGAAATCCCCCAAAAAAAAAACTCTCGAAAATACATTCCATGAGACAATCTCACATAAATTTGGCCATCAAGAAAAAAGCCACTGCTAAACAACTTCCTGAACGAATAAACGAATAACTTTTTGCTTTAGCTCTCAAACAAGTATCAACCGAAATACTAAAATCACCAACCTTGTCACAGCACCCATGGACCTTCCCCAAAGGCCAATACGAGATACTTTCTCATTGCTTCTCAAATATGAGAGCACAACTTTGAGGTCATTTTTCTGAAATTCAGACAGCACATTTCACATCAGCAGTGGAACGTATGGTAAAGCACATAAAAGATTGGAAGAAAAGTTACCTCATGCCAACCAAGACTGACATAATCTCCATCAGACAAACCAGAACCTGAAAAATCAAGAGTGAATACTGTGATATTTGAAGGCAGAAGAACTACAGCCGCTTCATTTGCATCTGCTCGACATCCACTGCACAGCAAGAAAAAGAGCAGTCAGTTTTTAAAACATCATAACCGTAGCAATATCAAATTGATATGTTTACAAAGACATAAATCCTCTAATACACACAATTTAGAAACATAAGTAATATTCAGATACGAGTTTAGATTGGTTAGTTAACCAAACAGCGAATGCCCCTTATGAAATTTCAAAAAAAATGACTTGATAGTAGAAATTGATTAGCAGCTAGGGTCAGGACACAACAGCATACTGTGGAAAATAAGAATACTTATATTGCATACAACATTTATTCTAACATCGAAAAGAGACCAATAAAAAGGACAAAATGATATTTATGCAATTGCAAGAAATATAAAATTTTAATATACCAAATATTCTGCTCCCACATAGTAGGAAAGTTACATCATTCATATCTTTCAACACTACCTACTTTCTTATATCAGGACTTTGCTATGAAATCACCTATTTTACAGTATTTGAATTATACAGAACTCTATATTTGAAAAATTACATTCATGATCCTCATAATGCTGAAATATTGAATAAATATCATGGTATTAGGGATAAAAATTAGTTATGAATCGAGTAAAGTGATTTCTAAACTCGTTTTTGAGTCTTTTGACTCTTAAAGGAGAAAAACATTAAGAAGAGCAGATGTGATTCTTCAGATACTTTAAGGGGCCGTTTGGTTTACGGGATAGGAATGGATTCGTTAGGATTGGATTAGAACAACTATCGGAAAACGAATAGACTAGAACCAGAAAATTTGGACTAGAACCAAATTTTCTGGATCGAATTGTACACGAGATAGTCGTTCTAGTCTATCCAGAGCCATGGTCCTGTGCAATCCCTCAAACCAAATACGAGATTACCTGGGATTATAAAGACAATCTCAGACAATCCCTCAAACCAAACGGCCCCTAAGGTTATCTGTTATGAGGTCAAATCTCAGGGGTGCAGTGGTACTTAACCCTGCTATTAAACGTACTTCTGATACTCTCTCAAATCTTAACCTCAAAGGAAATTTATAGCATCTTAAATGAATATGCAGCAGCAACTACCAACAAAATGAACTTCTTAAAGCACAATGGTTACCTGTTTCCATGACAATATATAACGCAAGGAAGGGGAGAATCATCCGGGTACTGTGAAGGAACATAATGGCTGCATCTCAAGGTATGACCACGTTCATTACTAAGCTGTAAAGTTAAGCAGACAATAGTTTCAGATTCCATTTCAGAAATGAATATCCAAGAATTCAGTTTACAGGGGAAGTTTTGGTAACTTATGCCCATACTTGCCTCCAGGTCTTCTCTTTTGTACTTTCTTCCCGCAAGGGTAAAATCCTTTTCCCACAGATATTGATCTGGGTTGTAGTCAGCCCTGTTTGCATGGCAGGTGGAAATAGTAGAGTATTTTAATAATGTAGAAGCTTGCTTATATGGGTTGATGGATGATGCTTAGTAGAGGATACAAAGTGATGAAAATTTGGATATTAATGATTCTAGCAATTGAAGAAATCTAGATCTCATTAGGTAATAGGCCATAAAAGCAAACACGGAGTCTGTGTCAAACCAACGGTTGTGCACTTGTCTATTTAAGTGATACATAATGACAATTAATAGATAAAGAAGCTAAAGACAATGCAAAATTAGATGCTACAAGATAACTTGTCATTGATGGTCAATTCTGGAGACCCTCATTGAAATCACTTGCGAAATAATATTCTCGAACTTCCTAAATAACATATAGAGAAAGCTATGCATTTACGTTAACCAAAGAGTTTTCCATTTACAAAGTGAATGTTATCTTATATTAGATATTGATACTCACTAGTAGCACATTTTAATAGATGAGAAACACACTAAAACAAAGTACTAAGATGTTTAGAAGTTTAACTGAATGTCTGATCCAAGATCTTTGCACCTTTATCATCCTATTTCTACTTGTTCTACCTTATAAATAATAGCTTAATTACATGGGCCAAAATAAATGAGGAAAAACACGATATCCTATTCAGACAAGTATCTTCATCGTTCAGTAGGACGAACATTTATTTATCTGTTCAAGCTCTGCTGTGTTATTACTTGACTGCCCCAAGATGGTAATAGACTGCAAGCAACAGGGACTTTGGAACTAACGAAAATATCAAGATACTAAACGAAACATGAATTCATCCAAATTTTGATGACTTGAGCATAACTCATAATATACTGTATAATGGCCCAAAAATTATCTCACAATTTACCATACCAAACAAGGAAGCCTTGGAAGAAGTAGTTGTAATAGAAAAAAGAGTTGAATAAGCAAAATAATATACCTGGGGGGCCTAATGACAAAATTGATAAATTGATCAATCATCTTGAGCAACACAACTCAAGCAGCCACTTGGAAATGAATGAATCATGTTCCACCCATCATACAAACGGATGAATCTATGACCACTCTCTAAATTCAGACACCAACAACATCAACACACCCAACTCCCGCAACACAAATCTAAATCTTGGGCTGAATTTTACTTCACTTCAAAGTGCAGAATTACTGATAATTCAAAAGCCCAACATCTTCTACTTCTTTGATCCCTTCCTTATCCCTCTATTACATAAACCTTCCAAAGCTGGGCTCCTGTTCTATCTGAATCGCATACGAAGACGGAACATAACATCAGATGAATTGAAGTAATGCGGGTAATCAATTAAGCATTACCATAAAAAGGCCAGAATTTAGGTTAATATACACAGATCTTGGAAGCTAAACTTCCAAATAAAAATGTACGAGCATTGAATCAAACCCAAATGAGAAATTCAAAAGAAAACACAAGGAGAAAACAACCGAGGGCTCGATCTGAAGAAGTAGAGCCACACAAAATTATTCGACACAACCTCTTAAAAGTAGAAAAGGAACCCAGAAAAGAACTCTACTTTTTCTCCATACTAAAAGCTTTAGTTGGTTCGTAATGTAGGAGAGAGAAAAAGGGGTAAAAGAAAAACAACAAAAAAACAAAAGCTTGGCAAAGCTAAAGCTAGATATGGAGATTTGCGGTCGAAGAAAGCAAAACGAGGGGTGGGTTTTGGATAATTCACCTGAGGGGGAAGGGGGCTACGGCGGAGGTGCGGCGGCGGTGATTGTGGGGTTATGGTGTTGGGTGTTGCAAAAAAATGTAGTAACTACGTTACAGCTACGGACCACAATTTCCCATAAGACAAACCAACCAGTCAGATTATTATCTTTATGGTATTTTTTGTTTAATGTTAACAGTAGCCACTCCAAAACCTCAAATCTTCAACTCTCTTCTCTCTTTCTTCTTCCGCGTAATTTCCTTGTAATTTTTAATTCACATAATTCCTTTTTAATTTGATAATTTGAGAGTTGAGATTTTTTATTTTGTTTCCTTTTATTCAACAAATCTTTAATTTACTGGGTAAATTCGCTTAACATTTATTATGTACACCAGCGACTTGCCTGTAGCGTGTTTTCGCTGATTTTATCTCAGCAATTTGGTTTTTAATAAGTCTATTGTAAATAAGTTGAATCCTGCAATTCAAACGGCATTAATTATTTTGTTATATATTATTATACTTACCTTTTTTTGGAATAATTAATTAAAAAATACACACAAAATACAAATAATGTTTACTAATGATTAACAATATAATTTGTGGAATTCCCTTTAAAAAAAAAAATAAGGGTGCATCCATTGTGTCTCATAAATTTAGTGCACCTAATATATGAAGGAGACTAGTTATGCCCCTAGTGAAATTTTATCATAAAATCAATTGGTTATAGGAGTAGTATCTATTAAATTTATAAATGGGTCTTTTTTTTTTAAAAATATTTCATAAATGGGTCTTTTTTTAAAAAAAATATTTCAATGTGAGACAGTTTACATGTATATTTCGAATACAGTTTGTGTAGTTATATATCGAACATACATGTATTTATCACATCAATAGTAAATACACACTTTCATTCATCCCAAGATTAACTAAAATTGTAATAGGGCAAATTATGACTAAACTTGTACCTTTAAATAAATAATGGAATTGTAAGCATATTAAAATTTATGTCTTTCTATATCAAAATGAAGGAAAATCAATCAAATCAAATTGTATCGGATTAATATCTCGTCCAAGTAGAAGAGATTAAAGAAAATCAATCAAATCTTTTCATATCTTCTGATCTATCAAATATGGTCTGTAAATCTATAATTCTATATCTATAAATACAAATCTCATTCTAACTATGCAACATATATTTGCAAGTCAGAAGCTTCGTGACTTCATTGGTGTTCCTTGCCGCTTCAAATCTATATCAAATCCGGAGACTTTATTCATCAAATGTCTTCAATAAAAGTCAAAAACCAGTAGACTTTGATTTAGATATTATAGTCCCCAAATTTCTGAAATAAATTAAATTATAAACTCTTTTATATTTTTATATTAATTTTACGAAATTTATCGTTAAAAGGATAAAATTATCTTCTCAATGGATAGAAAATCCAACCAATAAAAATTCGTAAAATAATATTAAAAGAAAATTGTTGAAGAGGAAAATATTCAACAATATGTTAATCACTTTTTACCTGTGATTTTAACAGTGGGTATATTTGTTTTTTCTTTCTAAAACATGGGATGTTATTAAGATGGTTCAATTGAAGGCAATTTCCTCCCAATAAAAGCAAATATTGCCCAAAAAAAAAAAAAAAAAGACTTTGGATTTTCTCAATTACTAAATCAAGATGCATGGAGACAAATTTATCAAAATAAAAATCATGTAGTAAAATGTCAATAATCTTCAACATTAGTGCGAACAAATGTTAAATATATAGTATGATGAAATGCTCAGTGAAGCTTCAAATTTTACCAATTGCCCCCTTCCTTCAATAAATTAAATATTAATATATAAATTAAAAATAGAATTTTAGGAGACCCAATCTATGACAAAATTAAAAATGTTGGCATACTGCCAAACAACAACATACAACAAAACCCTGCTGTTTCTACACAAATTGCAACTTAACTAACTTTTACCACCTTGATTACCCTGATCATCACTAATAAAGTAACTCTTAAAGAAATGAATTGTGATTAATTAGAACCCAACTGTCTCAAATGATTTGTTGGTAACGGGTAAGGGAATCATTCAGCCCAACACATGCACTCACTAATTCTCTAATTCTCCATATAATTATAATTATAATTATAATTATATAGCCTATTCTAATGATCCCAATCATTTGATGTTAATCATGTAAAACAAAATTAGGACAAAGTGGCAAACATACTTAAAAGTCATGAAGCATGTGACGGTACTTCCATGTTTATCTTCATCCCTTCAAAATCACAATAAATTAAATTAAATAAAAGTTTTTGGAAAATAAATGTTAGTACACAGTAATGTGGTTGCAAATAGTACTCTTATCTTATGATATCTCTAATGGTGCGATATCAATACTTTTGACATTAAAAAAATTACCTAAAATATATTTACTGCTGTTTTAAAAATATATATATATATTTTTCACCAGTACAAGTATAAAGTATTACGTTGTGGTAAAGCTTTAGTGGGGTGGGTTGTGCAATTGGCTTGACGTAAAGCAAAGTCAACATTAAGGTTAAATTAATAGTGTAAATGGGAGCAGCCATTGGCATGGCATTGTCCCGCCTACAACTTGTGTAGAGTGAAGGGGACATATGAATATGAGCGTGTCTCAGCTCTCTATGTAACAGACAACAGACCTGCTACATTTTATTTTCTTGTTTCTCCAAAATTTTACTACTTTATGTCCCATTTCTACCACATATCTGAATGGCCTAAAAATCTATATATTCATAGTTTCTCTATTCAGTAATTAAATTAGATCGATCTTGGAATTTGAGAGGTGCAATCAAGGCATTCAAGTTATGTTGTACAACTCGGATCCAAATGCTTAAAATGTTTCACATGAATTATTAAATAGCAATTAGTATATGTGTAACATCACATTTTTATCTTTTTATTTAGAAATTGAGTAAATTTGCTTAGTTACGTGACTTTACACGATAAACATCCTCAATCACAAAAACATCTTCATCCACATGAAAAATTGGTAAAGAATATCAAGATTGATCCTATTTTCTATTGCAAGTCTGTGTTCGTGAGGAATCAATAGATTGTAAGCATTGTTCTAGTTGTGATTGCACTTTACATTATGTTAGTTGGTAATCAGAGACCAAATACGATTCTCAATAAAGATGGTTCCAAGACTTCAATTGGTTTAAGATAAAATTTATGATAAACGGTCAATTTATGGAGATGATAGTACGCGGATCGTATTTGCTCCAATATTCAATGCATGGTGAATACGATGAACCACCATTTTTTTATAAATTAATACTCTAATGAAGATTGTGGTTATAAGGAACACCAATTTTCGATGAGTGTCTCCATACTTGGGTAGATATTGGTGATCATGACTATGATAGTACATCAATTATTTATGAGAAGGATGAAGATATTTTTGTAGTTGAACATCATCTATACAAGGAGGGTGTATATGTTTTTGTAGTTGATCATCATCCATTTGACTTGAGTCAAAATGCATATTTGATTTTTGGTTGCAAAACAAAGATTGTGGATGTTCATCACGATCTCTTTAACTTGACGGATTTGACTATCGAAGAATTCTTTTTGGTGTTTTCACTATTGATGATGCATGATGAAGATGGTATTTGTTAAAAGAATTTATAAATCTTACTCTTTTGTTACACAAATTCAAGAATGTTTCAGCTCGTCTTCCCACCTTTACAAAGAGGCCCATGACGATTTGAGGGTAAATTGTCTTCGAGAAGAGGAGAATGGTGGAGAAATTAATAAAGATCATTATTAATATTTAATTTGGATAATTGCATTTAGAAGATTTATTGTGAATTCATTATATTTGGTGTGTGTATATTTGTGTGTTTGTCATCCCCCAAGTTTATTGTATATTATAAATGGATAGGTTCTACATTATTATTAGGAAGAGAATTTGATTAATGAAAAAAAAAATTAATCTCAATACTTTTTTATGGTATTCTTTGTAAATCAACGTATTTGAGTTCTTATTACTTTTTTCAATATTCTTAAAATCAATAGAATTAGTGTGTGTTTTTTTTTATATTTCATCATTTCTATAAGCTCTTATTACATCATGGTGCATAATAGCTTAAGTGGTTAGAGGGCTTCACTATCTATGATTAAGATCATGGATTCGAATCACCATTTGACAATTACAACCAAAAAAAAATCTCAAGAAACAAATAGGAGGTCAAATTTTAGATTTGTTATTTAACTCTTAGATTAGTACAAATATATTATTATTTTGAATAAAAATGCTTCTCAAGAAAGACATCTAAAGTATACTCCCTTCGATTCAAAATAATTGATGTTTTGGGGTAGATTTTTTGTTTCAAAATATTTGATGTTTTACATATTTTTCACATTACTTCTCCATTATACCCCTAATCAATTCCCCCAAAAAACTCACTCATATTGAAATTTACCTTTAATAAATTTATTAGGAGCTGTAATTAAGGAATTATGAGGGTATATTTGTCAATATACACTAGTTCTTAATTTCAACAACAAATGTTAAAACATCAATCTTTTTTAATCGGAGGGAGTATAACTTACCATTTTCAATGGAAGTAAGTCTCTTGTGCACCATATCTACCATGCAATTTAAGTGCATTTAAAAAAAAAAAGTTAATTTTTTTATTACTTAAAAATCACCCTTATTTTTACTGAAAAATGCCCCTATTAAACTATAAAGGGGTTACTTTTCAGTAAATAAAAGGGTGACCTTTTTTCGAGAAAAAAAAAGGTGATTTTTTAGTGATAATATGAGTGGATTTTTAAAGATGCACTAGAGACTTGTACGGTGCATTTGATGCATACAATGACTTAATACAAAATTGAAAGTGGAGAATTACAATACTTAAATTGTTGGCAAAAACTAATTGTGTGAAACGGTTCACAAATTAATACTCTCATTTCTTTTAAAGTGTTAATGCATCATGTCAACTTATGATTTGTTTCTCTGTGAGACGGTGTCCCGTAAAACTTAGTATAAAAGTTGTTTCATGCATGTCCTTGGAAATTCTTAGGTTAGGTTTGTATTCTCCACAATGGTGTTACATTTCCTATTACATATGTTGGATAATTGTCATGTGTCTTATTAACTAATTTAAAATGACTATAATTTAAGGAAAATTTCTTTATTCTCCCTTTTAAACTTTTGCCAAAATCTGACTATGCATTTAAAACTATAAAGATCAATTATTAGAATATAAATATATTCTAAACAGATTATTTTTAATAACACAAACTCTAATTTTTTTAATAAATTTGATAATGATTTTAAGCTTTTTATGAAAAACTTTTTCAATCCATTATTAGAGTGGTATAATATCAGTTAAAAAAATTGTATGGAAGGTTTGTATCTCAAAATTTAAAATTAAATTAAATTATGTCTTTTTATTATTAAATGGTCCATATTATCTTTAATATAACACATATCCAGATTTATTTATTTATTTATAAATAAATAAAAATCTACAATATGTCGAACACAAAACGGTACACATTGCGTGTGAATACGATATTAACAAGTAATTTAAACCTGTGCAAAGCATTTTTATTTTTTTAATCTAAACTATAAATTCTTTACTAAATATTAAATAAAAGGGACAAACAAATAATAAAAAAAAAATTATTAAGTTCATTTCCAATTAATTTTTCTCAATTGTATTTAAAATTAAATTAAAAAGTGTTATGGTGCATTTACAACCATGAACAACTAAATAAAAAATTGTATAATGGAAATAAGTTTTTTTTAAAGTTAAACTATTTATTTCTTTTCGGTTTTAAACAAAAGGGTTAATAATTTAAAAAAACATTCAGTGAAAAAAATAAATTGAAAACTACATAATTATAATGGAACCAATTAATTCATGCCGATTACAAATCCAGTTGACATGTACATATAATAGTTTAAAATTAAATATCAACTACTCCCTCCGTCCCGGTCTAAGCGTCTCATTTCTTTTGGTTGAATGATTTAAGAAAGTGTATTTGTTTATTAATATATGGTGGAAAAGTAATGAATAGTGTTGAAAAGTAATGAATAGTGTTTAATAAAGTAATGAATAGTGTTGAAAAGTGGATTGAATGAGTGACATTTTTGGTAATATTGCGTGAATTTGAAGGTTAAAGTTTATATGTAGTAGAGTGTTGCCTTTTCCATTTATGGAATGAGACACTTATTGTGGGACAACCAAAAAAGGAAAGTGGGACACTTAGAGTGGGACGGAGGGAGTATTATAATTTGAATATAAAATAAATATTTTTTTCTTAAAAACTTAAAATCATTTTCAAATATATTGTGAAAGTTGGAGATTATGCTTTTGATTGAATATATTTATATTTTAATAATTGATTTTATAATTTTAATGCATAGTCAGATTTTGTAAAAATTTAAAAGAGAGAATAAAAGATTTTTCCTTAAATTATAGCCATTTTAAATTAGTTAATAAGACACGTGACAATCATCTAACGGATGTAATAGGAGATGTAACACCATTGTGTAAAAGGAGATCATGTCCGTATAAAAAATTGTGCTACAATTAAAACGTGGCAGTTATAATTAAGGGAGCGCTTAGTTAACAACTCTTCAATGATAATGAGAATGAGATTGAAAATTAGTGTAATTAGCATAAATCATGAGAACAAAATCACTACATCTCCTCCTAAATAAGATATTCACTACTCCATTTTGATTACCATATTATCTTCCTACAATCATCCTCTTCAATCATTCCCCCATTCATCTACCAACAACCATTTGTTATCAACTTCTATTCCAAAATTAGGGCATGGCACTAGCAATGGTGTCACTATTGGAACACTTCTTCCCCTAACATATCATTTTTCTTATGAAGGCATAGATGAAAATAAATTTTCATTCTCATTACCATTGAAGAATTGTTAACCAAACGCCCCCTAAGTCTTTAGATCAAATGATTCCTAATCAAATGTTTGATCAATTTCTAGAGAAGTGCATCATTCTATCATTACCAGATATCGATTTTACTAAGTTAAATCTAGGTTAATACTATATCTTTAATTTCACTAGTTGTTAACACGTGCGTTGCACGTTATACATAAGTTGTTAGTAATAATTTTTGTTTCTTTTTACATAAATTAATTTAAAATCAACATATAAATATTAAGAGATTAATTCATTTCATTCTGAAGTGCACATCCAAATTTCTAATCATTTGACAAGATTAAACTACATCATAAACTAAATTCATACATCTGAATATATAGCTTGCATTTACAAATAAAGACACAATTGCCTCAAATGTAAAGCCAAGTAGCACGAAGAGATGGGAGTATGCCGAGAAATTGAGAAAAGCTTTTCATATATGTCTCTAAAAAGTATCAATACCTATCAATAAAAAAATGCAAGTGTAGAAAAGAGAAAAAAGAAAACTAATGCATTTACAAAGCACATAATACATAAACATTCTCGAAGCGATTCAAACGTGAAATAGTACAACCAACTTCCTTTTTTTTTCTGGATGTAGAGTAGAACCATCCTTTTTTCCTTGGGATTTAGAGTACAACCAACATTGTATATGAAAATGCAAAAAAGAATGACGATTCATTTGAAAATCACTAACATAACACCATACATGTTTATACATTTTCTTAGTCAATTCAACCTGCACATAAGAGATCCATTAGAACTTTTCTTAACGTATACACAATGCAAGACAATATATGATCATAACAAGTGAGCATAATAGCATATGTATACCCAACACATTTTTAAAGTAATTTAAAATTTGAATACTCGAACCATTTAAAATGGTCAACTTCTTACTTTTTGTAAATAATGGGCCTATTTGTTAAAAAACGGGCGCCACCAATTCAATTACAAAAAAGGAAGAAAAAACTGCCACCAATTCATTTACAAAAAAGAAGTAAAAATTTCACTACGTCAGTATACATATTGTACAAGATTAAAGTTTATCAGCATCAATCCCAGTAACAAAAATCTAATTCAAGGTATTATAAGCATAAGAGCCCACTCATTGAGCATAAAAAAAACATCACTAAACTAAAATAAATCATTAAGCAATCAAAACAAATCCACTGCACATCATTACTGTGAAATTACCACGACAGATTTTACAAGTTCTATGGAGTATTAACTAATGAGACTCTACACATCACCTCCAAGTACAGAAAACTAAATATTACAATTAAGACCAATAATTGCTAAAATTTTCACATTCTAAGAAATAGACATCTCTAAAAATTGCCAAATATTTAAATTCTAAGAAATAGCTTCTGTTTTATTTTTTCTACACTACAAGAAAAAACTCTTTGGCATCATCATTTTGAGTTGTTGACGTTTGTCCACGACACATAAACCACCATCTGAATATGACAAACTTAATCTAGGTCAATATGAAAAAGGATGATGGATGCCATGAGGGTGAGAAATGAGTACCTGTGACAGTTTGTTTCCCAAGAGTAAGATAGATGATGCATTTGATGCAGCATTTTCTTGTCCATCAATTTGCAAGGCAATCCCAACATCAACAAGTGCTAGGGAAGGTGCATCATTGATACCATCACCAACCTTTTTAAAAAAACAAGTTAGTTTAGAACTACTAATTTCTCAGTGTTAAAAGTGAATTATCTCACTGTGAGAACAACAGAAAATTAGTATTCCACCTTATCAACTTGAACTCAATGATTAATGTAATTGACCTCAAGATTAAAGATAACAACTGGCTTTCCATGCTCTCAATTTAGGAAATAGATAATTACCATGGCAATACGATGAACTGATGCTTGAAGACTTGAAATAACTTCAGATTTCTTCTGTGGTGTTAAAGAATCATTGACAAATTCATCTTCAACACCAACTAATTTTGCTACTGCTGCAACTGCCTCATCCCTGTCCCTTGTCAACAGGACTGTACGAATTCCTTTTTGCTGAAGCCTTTAAAACATGAGCCAAATAAAATATAAGAAAAACAGAAAAGGCAAAATACTTAGAATGATTTTCTTTTATGTAAACAGAAACAGATTCACCCTTTTCATTTTAATCATCCACATATATTTGAGTCACTAATAACACCACTTCCAGTAAACATATGATGCTCTGCAGTAGTAATTAGTAAATGAAATGCAAGCAATAGAGCACATTCTCTAAAATACACTTTATGTAATACTCTTGGGTTATTGGGATCTAATGAAAACACATGAGGATTTTGTGTAAATTCCACGGTCACGCTAGTTGATTTCGTAGACATTCAATTCCTGAATTTTTGCTGAGATTACCCGAAATAAAATAGGAAAGTTTAAGCATTAATTTGAAGGATCATTCATGAAATTATGAAAATAGAGTATTAATCGAAACGGAACACATACCGGATCTAGATTTGAAATAATTACCGCATCCTTGGGAGGGGAGGACGCTTCGTCGATCGATTCTTGATTTATATAATCTAGAAATAACATTTTGTCACCATAAATCTAAGCAATCTAATGACCCTCTAGCTGTTTTCAGCTTTAGTTCTAAAGTTACAGATGAGTTTCCTTCTTTGACGCCTGAATCAAGCAGCAAAACACAATAAACTAAACCAGAGACTCCAGCAGGTTATTCATTGAATGCTAGAACCTGTTTTCTCTTTACTATTAGAAGTTTTGGTTTTTTTACCAATTGTCCATGATATTCATTTCTTACTTTTTGGAATTTGTTTGTTATCCTTTTGTTGAAAAACCTTAATGAATAACTGAAATCTAGAACACAAATATGGTGTGTAGCAGAAGTTCATCAATCAGTTTACATTTTGGCGATGTATTTATCATTGCAGTTAACTAATGTGGTTCAATGGAATAGTGATTACTCCCTCACAAAATACAATACTTAAATAGCATAAACAACATCATTTGCCATTCGTTAAAAAAAAAAAACAATTGTAAGCTAGACATCTCCAGTTTACACTTGAATCAGTGATACGCTAATAGATAAAACTCAAAGTGTTTACCATAAGGTTTAGTAGAAAATGACTATTAAAACTTGAACCACCATTAATGTAATTTCCAATAAGAGTGGAACACAATTTTTTTTTAGCAATAACGCAATGGACATACGTTACAGATAAATGATAAATCAAAAAACAAAAAAAACCTGAATCTCGCCCAGCGTCTCAACATCTCCACAATTTGGGATAATGCCACTCCATTGACTTTTACATGCTATCCATCCAAATCCTGCATCTTATTCTGCATAATTGAGTTTGTTTGCTTTTTTCTTTAGAAAAAAAAGGCTTCATCAGTGCCAAAATGTAAAACAGAACCCAAAAATAGTAAAGGAAAAATAAAAAAAACCTTGAGAGCATTTACTAAAGTTGTTTACGTTCCCATTTTACCCGATCATTTCTTCGGCGGCATGGAGGGAGAAGTCCTTCTTGGACATGTCGAAGCTGTCTAGGTCCCCCTTTTTCCTGTTTATGTCTTTGCCGCCCAATAAGGAC
The DNA here is from genome assembly GCA_947034835.1 of Ballota nigra. NCBI lineage: Eukaryota > Viridiplantae > Streptophyta > Magnoliopsida > Lamiales > Lamiaceae > Ballota > Ballota nigra. The sequence goes on from OX344730.1 coordinate 30,155,372, forward strand.
TTAAAATAAAAGAATAAATTGCACCAAGAACACTAAATCTAAATTTAGCAAATAAACTGCAGCAACAAAATTGAAGTATGATTTAAATAAGATTTTGGGTTTGAGTTTGAGATGGGTCTAAGTTGCAGAGACAAAATTCAAACTAAAGCTGAGATACACAACCCTGCCTCTCCCACTGTGATGGCCTCCACAATAGCGCCGATCGCATCGCTGCCAGAAAAGGAAAAGTGTGAAGAGGAAGAGTGGTGATAAAAGTGGTAAAAGATGAAGGCGCATTGGAATGGAAGAGGGGGGGGGGGGGGGGCGTACATTTAGAAGACGAAATTGTATAGGATGCGGGTTGGAGAAAGAGTGAGAGGGTAGACGTATCGTTTGCAGGGCTAAAATGCTGAAGAAGAAAAAAGTGAAGGGCAGTCTTGTCCAAAAATGTTTCTCATTTGTTTGTCATTTTTTAATATAGTATAGTATAGATTATTATATATAATCAAACTAGGGTGCAACCCCGCGAATTTCGCGGTCTGAAACTTTTTATCGTGAAAAAAAACTTGCTTGCATTAATATAATATTTAAAATAATTAATATTTCATATTATGCGTAAATATTTTATTTCCATTAGTAAATCAAAACTTTTTTTTGCCATCACTATAATTACTAATCCATAAAAAAATTATTGCACATATTTTAAGAAAAAACATATACATTAATTATATAAAATTTAACAATCTTTTACTTATTTATGAATTACAATACTCTTTTAATATTTGTATGTTAAAAAATATTTTAAAAAAAATCAAAATCCTAGTCTATAAAAGAATATCTATATTTTGCAATTTAATAATCTATTTTGGCCGTATAATTTTATCCAAAAATAAAATTTTCTATTACAATCTATTATTGAAGAAAATATATTTTATTTGGTTGCAAGATCTTTTTAGTATCATACGCTATTTCGGTGAAAATATTTTTTCCAAAATATTTCGAATTCTCTCATACCAATTTCACATATATGAATATGTTGCAAAAAATAAATCCTAAAAACAAAACATCCAACAATGAAAAAAGAATTGCTTGCATTATTTTATTGTTTAAAAGAATATTTCATATTATACATTAATATTTTGTTTACATTGATTGAATTTTATTCGGATTTATAGTATACTATAAAGAATAACAACTCTAAATTTTACAAATAATTAATTCCTAACAAAAACTAAAAAAAAATCTTCATCCGTCGATTTCCAAATTATCCCGATAAACTCGGGCCGTGAGGCCGTTTTTGTTACAGTGATGTTCCGGGTTCGGATCGTCATACCAAGTATTTATTCATATTTATGCAAGAAAAAAAATGACGGTTCAATTAGATTAAAATAAAATTGATCTCTTACCCGATGTGATGGTTTGCGGTATTCCGATGCGGTTCAAGGTCGCGGTGGTCCGAGGGAAAAAAATTCATGAGGAGGCAGCGGTTCGTAAATAACCTGAGAAAAGAGAGACATCAACGTGAGAGAAGAAGAGAAGAGAAAAAGAATATTATACCTATAAAGAAAAATCAAACCATGAATGAGAAAATAAAGAGAAGTGAAGATGATTAGAGTTGTAAATTAGAATGAAGACTAAAGTTAGATTTGACATTTATAGAAAATGCAAAATAAAATATACGGTTGAGATTAAAAGTATAAAATATATGGTGTAGATTAAGTCTTAATATGATTTAAAATATACCTAAAATAACTTTTAAGGAGAATGCAGGATTTTGAAATAAAATGATTTGAGAGGTGCCACATCATTTTAAGAGAAATGTGGTGCTGACACATCATCTTGGAGAAGTTTGGAAATATAGTATAATAAAATATTTATCGATTTAAAATAGGTCAAAATATGTGATACATACGAAAGTATATAACCAGATTGAATCTCTCTTAACAATTGAATTTAACTTTTCAACACCAATAAATGACAAGTGAATAAAATTAAAACATAAAGTAGTGACATTGTATGCGCATTCAATATGATGAGAAGGCAAAAAAAATAAAAAATAAAAATAATAGTCATCCATTCCACGCTGAAAATTAAATTAAACACACGTTGCAATATTAATTGAAAATCCTGCATGTCCTTGGTCCCAATTCTCCAATTCAACTCAGGTTTGGTAATAGTTTGGCCCCAACTAATTTTAATTGAAAAGGTGTTATATTATAATAGACGCTATGTCTCAAACTTAATTTCTACTTTATTATTTGTTATTCTAAATTAAATCAAGTTCAATTAATAAATAAATATATAGAGAGTGAAATTGATTCATACATTAATCATGAAAGGGTATTGATTGTTTTTACTAAAGAGTAATAGTTATTTTCGCCAAAGACTATTAGTTATTTTCACTGAAAAAAGTCTTAGTTTGTTTTTAGCAAATAACTAATATACTTAAGTAAAAACAACTAATACCCTTCAATGAAAATAATTAATATTCTTTAGCGAAAATAAATATGTCCTTCAATGGTTCATCTATGAACCATTTTCACTCTCTACTTTGTCTTAATAAATATGAATTAGTATGTGTAAAGTAATAAAAATGAAATATAAGTATATTAGTATAGAAAATATATAATTGTAAAAAATAATATTGTTATATTGTGAGTTATGAAAATATCGATGGAGTAAGAGAATGAATAGTTTCAATAAATAGCAATTACATTTGGTAAAATAGACAATTTAAATTACTGTTTGAAAGAAAAAAAACTATATATGGGAAGTAGAGAAATCGACTGTATGCAAAGCTATGCATGTTACACATAATAGGCTTGGGTATGTTTGTTTTGGGATTCACTCGAATAGACTTTGGATTTTGCGATCCACGCTCTGTTCTAGTTTGGGATTTAAAACCGGGTTTTCAAATCTCAAACTCAATCCATACATATAAATCTATTACTACTTTTCATATAATTATAATTAAATACAATCACATCATCATCTTTTTATTATCCACTCAATCTCTCTCCTACTTTTCTCTTACACAATAAAATAAAATAATACAACATCTATCACTAAAAAATATTGATTTGACATAAAGCAAAATCTCACCCTACTAAAATCTCAAAACAAACACACACTTATATTATAGTACATCAAAATTTTAATATCTTAAGATTTCAAAGTCATGACTTCCCCCGCACACCTAAATCCCAAAACAAACATACCCTTAGTAATAACATTATTTAGATAATAAAAAAGTTATATGAAATATATATTTTGATATTTTAATATATTTACAGATAAAGAAATATTGTGTTTAATTGAAATTTAAATACTCAATGATGTAATTACGTATTATTTGCTTCAATATTATATAAATTATAAAATACTAATAAAGCTTCAATATTAATCTTTACTTAAAAAAATACTCATTACAATTTTTGAGAAATTTCTTTATATGCAACTTTCATTGCGTACTTGAAAAACAAGAAACTAACTTAATATATGTATCAAGAATCCCACATCTTAAAAATAAGTTAACCACTCATTAAAGAGGTACATTTTAAACTTTTAGTTGTAAAACATTAGGTATCAATGTTAATAACTATAGATTGAAAATCATGATCTAAAATTTCACACGTCATTTGATTTGTAGACCACCCCATACCCATAGGAATAAGTATATCTTTCAAAAGAGTTATCTGTTATAACTTTATTCAACCTAGTTTCATTATACAAGATGCACTAAATTAAAATTTATAAAAATATATAATTGATTAAAAAATCTTAGAACATAAAAAATTCATATGACTATCTATTATAATTTAAGCATTCAACACTAAAATATTGGTAAACAAAAGCTACCACTACAATGACATCAAATACTCACATTTTACATTTTTCCTAAACCACTATTTTGTCAAAAGGAGAATGTAATGTTTAATTATAAAATAACATTTTAAATTATGATAAATTATTTTTGCACGAGTCTTTCTATAGAGTCTTATTAAACATAAAGATACAAAATATTATGATAAATAAACATCATTATAAGTTGAAATTCAGCTGAATGAAAATATTTAAATACAAAGATATATCTTCATTATATATGGAGAATTCTCAGTAAATGCATCTTATGCAATTTGGTGTAAATAATGTCTAACATAATTATTGAATAAGTTTATTATATATGCTAAAGTTTTTTTATCTACTAATTGTTACAAATGTTCAGTAAGTGAAAATATTTTTTCTAAATACATTCAACAATGTCAAATTAGAAAAAAAGTCATATAGTAAGAATATTGAGAATCTAACTCAATATATGTATTTGTAGCTAAATATGAGGCCTCAAACATTAGAAAAAAGTTTAAATATTTTATATTTTATATGTATCATATCAAGAATTTGATCACGTCTTAAAAAAATGGCAACCAAAAATAAAATATATAAATTATAAACTTTTTATTGTAAAATATTAGTTTTCAATGATAACAAATATAGGTAAAAAAAAATCACGATGTAAAATTTCATATGACATTTGGTTTGTAGACCACCAAATACACATAAGATTGAGTAAATGTTTTAAAGAGTTATATAGTGTGGCTCTATTGCACCTAACTTTATTATACTGGATGCATTGTATTAATAAGACATTAAATAGAAATAATTAATAAAATAACTTAGAACATAAGAATTAGGTAAAATGCAATTTTTTTTTCTTTTTAACTTTGGTTGACTTTGGTTTCCGTCTTGTTAACTTTGAACTTTCAAATTTTGTCCTACAACTTACAAAATTTATATTTTTTGTCCTATTAGCTTCTATACCATGTAACTCTTTCAGTAAATCTAACATGACATTTTAAATTTCATCTAATAAATATGCTCGAATGTAATGATTAATTATGCATTGTCATCTAAACCAATCTAAACATGACTGCTTATTCATTGTCGAGCAGGTGAAATATCATTTGAACAACAATATCTTTTATTATTGGTTCAAATTGCAACTAAACATTAAATTGAGGTTTTGTTTACAAAGGTTCAAAAGTTTAGATTAGATTGCAATTTGCGAAAATGTTGTGATTTTTTTTGCAATAAACCCTTTATTTTAATGCATCATGTCAATCATTTGATCACGTCTTAACAATAAGTCAACCACAAATGAAATATATAAATATAGGTTGAAATATTAATCGTACAAATATTAATTTTCCATGATAATAAATATAGGTTGAAAATCATGATATTAAATTTCAAATGACGTTTATAGACCACCAAATACTCATAAGATTGAGTATATTTTTTTAAAAGAGTATGTCATAAGTCTATTACACTTAACTTTATTATATTTGATGAAATGCATTAATAAGATATACTCCCTCCGTCCCAAACTCAAGTTCACGTTTACTGTTTGCACGGTTATTAAGAAAAGAATTGTTTATTAGTATTTAAAGTGATAAAGTAGATGTTTTGGTTATTAGTGTATGGAGAATATAATATTAAAAAGTATTGTTACTTTTTTGCCAAAAGTAGATGTAGCAAATGAGTATGGGACAGACCTTTTTGGCAATGTAGCAAACGAGTTTGGGACGGAGGGAGTAGTAATTAATTAAAAAAAACTTTGAACATAAGAATTAGGAAAAATATTTTTTTTAATCTTTAGGTGACTTTCGTTTCCGTCCAGTTAAATTAGAACTTTTGAATTTCGTCCTATAACTTACAAAGTTTGTGTTTTTTATCCTATTACCTGCTAGACCAAACAACTATTTCGATAATTTGATGTCACGTTTTGAATTTCAACCTATAAATCACAAAAAAAATTGGTGTTACGTGAGGTTTATCAGAAGAGTTACATGGTGTAGCAGGTAACAGAGTAAAAAATACATTTGTAAATTATAAAATAAAATTCAAAATTCCAAAGTTAACGGGATGAATCCAAAGTTAACTAAACTTAAAGGACAAAAGAGTGTGATTTTTCTAAAAATTATATACAACTATCTCTAATAAGTAAGACATTCCACCACTAAAATATTGACAAATATAAAATTTACCACTACAATGAAAGCAATGGAGTTTGTCTTTAGAAATGCTCACATTACAACTTTTTTCTAAATCACTATTTTGTCATGTAGTGAATAGAAAATGTAATTACAAAATAACAGCTTAAATTATGAAAGTTCATGCCTCTATTCTTACATGAGTTTTATTTTTATTTTTTATATAACGTCTTATTCAATATGGGGGTGGAAAATACTGGAACAAATAAGCACCATAAAAAATTGAATTTCATTTGATTGAAAAATATCTAAATTCAGAGATTTATCATCTTATACACGGAGAAACTTAAAAAAGATTATCTTATATGTTGGTGTAAACTGTTGTAAATAAGTGCGTAAATAAAGAGACACGCTTTGTTGACCCAGTTCGTCGGAAACGACTACGTCTGGGGGCGATCCAAGCCAGGAGTTCCACTATTATTCTTGTGTATGAGCGTATACAATTATGAGTACAAGGAGATATATATAATGGTAAAACTCTAGTCTAATGGATAAAACCCAATATGTTTCTTGGTCCTTAAGTAATGTCCACACCAAATCTCCTAGATTTGGAATATTAAATCTTCTAGATTTATAACATAAACAATGTCAAGAGCAATTTCTGAATGAGAATATTATATAAGGTAAATATTTTATTTATTAATTGATATTGTTCACTAAGAGATGTAATGATTTTTCCTAAAGATATTCATCAATGCCACTTTAGAAAAAACTCATATAGTAAAAATATTGACAGTCTAAACACGACGGTGGAAATATTATACTCTTCCCGTCCTGAGATTACTTGAACACCTCCATTTTTCGTCTGTCACAAATAGGGTTGTATTTATACATTATATTTTTATATATATATAAAATATATTATTAACAATGTTAAAGATTAAGTCTTAAGTAGTACTCCCTCCGTCCCACTATAAGTTTCCTACTTTTCTTTTTTGGATGTCCCACTATAAGTTTCCTATTCCATAAAAAATAAAAAACAACACTTCATATATTAATAAATAAATATTTTCTTAAACAACTCCTCTCTACTTTTTCACAACTCCCTACTACTTTACATAAAAGTTAACATATGGTCCACCATATATTAATAAACAATACACTTTCCTAAACAAATCAACAAAAAGGAACAAGAAAGTTATAGTGGGATCGAGGGAATATATTTTATATAATAAAATGATAAACACAGCGTATAAATACAATCCTATTTGTGGCGGATGAAAATGAAGGTGTGCAAGTAATCCTAGAACGGAGGGAAGAGTAAATAATTAGCATTACAAGTTGAATTTCATCGGAATAAAAAATATTAAAAAATAATGATTTCTCTTCCTTATATATGAAGAATCCTCAAGAATAATATTTTATACATTTTGGTGTAAATAACATCAAACACAATTATTTAATGAGATTATTATATATGATATGCTTGTGTATCTACCAATTACTCCAAATGTTCAGTAAAAGAAATTTTTTTTTAAATACATTCAACAATGTCACTTTAGAAAAAACTCATATAGTAAGAATATTGAGAGCATAACTTAATATATGTATTTGTAGCAGTTGGAATTTATAAGCACGTAAAACATGTAACATGCGCAGCGGAAATATTGTTCACCAACAACAAACAGATTAATTGCATAATTAAATTCAAGATATTTAAACAAGAAATCTTACAGCGCTTCGTACGCGGGATCCTCTACTATGGTATCCACGCAATCGCTATTCACCGATCTGCACCGAGGTGTCAGCTTTGAATCTCCAGACGAACTTGCTAGGAAAACTCGAACAAGAGATTTTATGGAGAAATTATATTTCTACGTGTGTCATACTGAATTCCCATAGGACACATATTTATGGGGATTATCTTAGCTTAATTTCTAAGTAAGATAATATGCTTGACCCACATAATATAATATCTACGGATTATATCTCTCTAGATATGTTTCTACGAATAATATATTTATCATATCTATTATTCTTGTATAATAATATTCCAAATATTATTATTGGGATTTCATATTTAATTAAATCTAATTTAATTAAATAATAATTAATTCCAAATATAATTATTATTATATGTTGGGAAAATAGGGGTGCCCGGAATCTATTCGGGATGAAATTTAAATACGAATTTAAATACAATTATTACTAGCATGAATTAATCCTAATTAATTCAAATAATAATTCCAACAATAAATTTTCATCATGCATGTTGAATTAATTCACATATTAACTATGGCGGAATAAACAAGTAAATATGTGATTAACGTGCCTCTTGTAGAATTGGTCTTTGGATAAACGGGACAATCTCGATCTTGCTCTATCGACCCAAAAACCTTCTCAAGTATTTCCCTTTCATCTCACTTGATCACCGGTGGGAGATGCTTTCAAGTAATTTAATAAACTAAGGAAAAAGAAAAATATCTATGCTCTTGATTTTTCCAACACATGGAATTATGTACTTGGGGATGAAATAATCATCCCCTATTTATAGGTAGTGATGGCCGAAATTTTTAGGTATATTGGGCCTTGGAGAAAATCTTTTCTTAGACTCTAAGAAATCTTGAATATATCCCATATATTCTTTTCTCCAAAATAAAATATTCCACAAAAATCTCACACTCCTAATTATGGGGTAATTTTCGAAAATTTCATAAGTAGAGAATCCAAGATTTGGATCTTCTTGAATATATGAGATAATCTTGTATTCCAAGAATACTTATCCTCCATAATATCTTTTCAAGAAAATCAACAAAATCTTTTCTCTTCTTAATCCCTTATTTTCGAAAAATATAAAAAAAATCAGCATGATATTATCTTTTTATTTTAATCACCTTATCATTATTGGGCTACTTAATGGGCTACTTGAGGGGCCTTTAAGGAGAATTAAGATTGGACCTCCTAATGGACTTCTGAATTTCAATATTGAGCCCCAATATAATTCAGCCCATTAATATTAATTATTACCACTAATAAATTAATATTGCACTATCCATCTTAATCCATATTACGATAATATGGGCTCCCGGTTATTATTTTCCGCGTTTAAGATTATCAAGTCCATTAATTAATCAAACTTCTGAATAGCTCTAAATTAATTAATATATTTCACCTTGGAGTAAAGACAGCTCAACATTATTATTCGTACCGAAGAAACTGATTCTTCACTTGCAAGATTTGGTACAATAAAACTTCTGAGCCCACCAAGGGGACTAATCACACGAGCCGTACTCGCACGCATTTCTCCGTATTAAATCTTAGCAATCGTCGTATGATTAATATTACTGCCCAAGACACAAAGTTCGAAGTCACAATGATTCTCACCCAACATGAATCAAAGCAGTAACCATTAAGCACACACGGTCCTATTTAAGTGACGGAGATTAAGAAATCAACAACCACTGAGGTCTAATTCTTCACCTTTCAGAACATAAGAATTTATCCTCGCTGTAGGTCCTCTTCAACACATACTAAATGTGCTAGTGCAATCTCTTAGTCAAGACAGACCAATCTGAGCCTTACACATCGACATTTCACGGTGGATTGTTTAATTCCACCTAGGTCGTGAAAATGTACGTTTAGTTACAAGTAAACTGTTAATGTTGTCTTCCGTGATCAGGTATCACCACATTAACTACTATGTAACTAGTACCATACATTGAACAGTTTGCAATAGAAATTCAACATTCAATCATATCTAAAGCATATGCGATAAAAGAATTATTCTCATAAAACGAGTGTTTGATACACGAGTTATACAAAGTAAAAGCATACTTTCACGTATAACTCCAACATTATATTCTCCATAAATTAAATATTATATCTAATATAATACTTAATCAACCAACTATAATCGGCGAACTGCCATTGCTTGTTGTGTGACCCATAGGCCCTCGTATATCGAGCGATTAGTCAAACTAACAGTCTTAATTGAACCCTAAACAATAAATCAGACATTCTCAATATACGAGGTACGTTGCGAGGAAATCTACAACTACCTGTAATACTGTAGGCTATTGTGATATCTTCCTTTCATTCGCAAATACTCGATTAAGCCTTGAACATGATGAAGTGTCTATTCAAATAACTTAATCATATTTTCTCGAATCACTATTCAATGTTGGATCTCGGTTCCTTTGCTTGCACAACCACACCAGTGTTGTCACAATACAACTTTATTGTCTCTTGCTTGGAACTATTCCAACACACCGCACCTCCATTGAGAGTAAAGATGTATCCTGACTGCGATTTGTAATAATCACAGTCGGATTGGAAACTTGCATCAGCGTAGCCAGTGACGACTAACTCTAATTGCCAACCGTAGACAAGAAAATATTCTTTAGTACGCCTGAGGTACTTTAGAATATTCTTGACAGCAATCCAGTGAGGCTCACCTGGATTCTGTTGGTATCTACCCGTGATGCTGATAGCGTAGGCCACGTCTGGCCTGGTGCAAGTCATGGCGTACATGATGGATCCAATTGCGGATGCATATGAAACATCCTTCATGTGCTCGATATTAGCTTCACTAGAAGGACAATCCTTCTTCGACTGCTTTATCCCATGATTTGCTGGAAGATACCCTCTCTTAGAGTTCTCCATTGTAAAACGCTTCAACACCTTATCTACGTAGGTGGATTGTGACAGCCCTAGCATCTGCTTGGATCTATCCATATGGATCTTGATCCCTAAGATGTAGCATGCTTCACCAAGATCCTTCATCATGAAGGTCTTTGATAACCAATCTTTCACGGACTGCATGAGCGGGATGCTATCTCATATAATCAATATGTTGTCGACATATACAACTATTAACACAATACTTTTCCCACTGCGCTTACAATAAATGCATGGATCTTCCAAATTTCTAGTGAAGCCAAAAGACTTAACAGCTTCATCAAATCGGATATTCCAACTCCTAGAAGCTTGCTTCAATCCATAGATGGATCGTTTAAGCTTGCACCCGAGATTAGACTTTGGCTTAGATATAAAACCCTCTGGTTGAGTCATAAACACGTCCTTATCAATGTTTCCATTGAGAAAGACTATTTTGACATCCATTTGCCAAATCTCATAATCATAGTGAGCCGCTATCGCAAGTAAAATACGAATGGACTTGATCTTTGCAACTGGCGAGAATGTCTCATCATAGTCAATGCCTTCACGTTGACTATACCCTTTCGCCACCAACCTAGCCTTGTAGGTTTATATCTTGCCATTTGCATTTGTCTTCCTCTTGAAGACCCACTTGCAACCTATGGGTTTTATCCCTTTTGGCAATTCAACTAAGTCCCAGACTTGATTGATGTCCATTGAGTCCATCTCGAATTTCATCGCTTCATGCCACTTCTCTGAGTCAACATCTAATGTCGCCTCAGTGTAAGTCTTAGGTTCGTCCTTATCCGGTATTTCCACATCATCGTGTTCCTCCATAAAAAAATCATAATACCTATCGATTGGATTATGAATCCTAGTTGACTTACGGAGTTGTGGTTGTGCAGGCTGTACATTCTGATCATGAAAATTTTGTGGTGCAGCGACTTCAACGTTGACCGGAGAGTCCTCAAGAGCGACACTTTCAAATGTCTCTTGGGCGGAAGTTTGAACTATGTTATTCTCATTCAGCCTACTTGGAGGTTGTTGCGAAGGCAACACAACTCCAATTACGCTCTCACTGGCTAAAAAAGGATCACCTAGTGATAAATTTCCACTATGAGAGTCGCTTAATGCTCCCACCGATTCTTTATCATGTTGCTTTGACAAATCATTAGTCGCTATGTTAATTCGTGATTCTTGAATTTCTTCAAGTTCTATCTTCTTATGGCTTTGTTCATTAAAGACATACTCGTTTTCTAGGAACCTTGCCTGCCTAGAAACAATCACTGTTTGTTTCTCCGGTAGATAGAAATAATATCCTCTAGTCTCCTTAGGATATCCTACAAAATAACCTTTTTCACCTTTGGATTCCAACAAATCAGTTTGCATTTTCTTCACAATTGCGGGGCAACCTCACGTTCTAATGTGTAGAAAAGATGGTTTCTTGCCATACCATAGCTCGTACGGAGTTTGCACAATTGATTTGGACAGAATCCTATTCATAATGTAGATTGAGGTTTGCAACGCGTGTCCCCATAAGAATGTTGGAAGGGAGGCAAAACTCATCATGGACCAGACCATGTCCAACAGGGTTCGGTTTCTTCTTTCGGACACACCGCTCATCTGAGGGGTTCCGGGAGGAGTCCATTGTGATTGGATCTCATGAAGCTTCAAATAATTCATGAATTCATGGCTAAGGTACTCACCTTCTCAATCTGATCGAAGAGTCTTGATACTCTTACCAAGACGTTTCTTTACTTTGGCCTTGTACTCCTTAAATTTCTCAAACAATTCGGATTTATGTTTCATGAGATACACATATCCGTATCTTGAGTAATCGTCAGCAAAGGTGATGAAATAGCTGAATTGACCCCTAGCTAGAGTGGGCAATGGTCCACAAACATCGTTGTGGATCAACTCTAGAACTTCTTTGGTATGCACCCCTTTCCCGGAGAAGGGTTTGTTGGTCATCTTGCCCATGTGACAAGATTTGCAATTTCCATAAGACTCTAAATCAAATGAGGTTAAGTAGTCCAACTTTCTTAACCGTGCGATTCTTTTCTCGTTTGCATGACCAAGTCTACAATGCCACGAGTAAGTCGGGTTTTCATTATTACTAAACTTGAATCTTTTATTTTGTATATTAAGAACACTATATCCACAATGTAACAAATATAAACCATTCACAAGAGGAGCATTTCCATAAACATCACCATTAAGCGAAAAATAACAAGTATTATTTGTAAAACGGAAGGAAAATCCCTCAATGTCTAACATAGGAACGAAAATAATGTTACGAGTAATAGACGGAACAAAATAACAATTATTCAATTTAAGTCTAAAACCAGAAGGTAAGTCTAAAATATAAGTCCCAACACGTTCAACAACAACTCTTGCTCCATTCCCCACGTGAAGGGCGACTTCACCCGGTCTAACTGCTCTGCTGTCCTTGAGCCCCTGCACATTTGTACAAATGTGTGAGCCACAACCGATATCCAATACCCAACAGTTAGAATCATTTGTGGACATGTTTATCTCAATAACAAACATACATGTTCCAGTGGCTGAAGCACCTTGTGCCTTCTTTTCAGCTGCTAGAACCTTGCAGTCCTTCTTCCAATGCACCTTCTACTTGCAGTGGAGGCATACATCCTTATCCACCCACTCCTTCTTTTGAATCCCACCTTTTGGCTTGAGGAAATTAGGCTTAGAACCTTTCTTAGCCTCGCTCCTTCGCTTCTTCCTGCCTTTAGAGACAGAGGAAGTAGAAGCACCTACCATTAGCACGGGCTTTTCCTTAACAGTGGAAGACTCAAAAGTCTTGAGCATGTTATGAAGCTCTGGCATGGTCGAAACCGTCTTGTTCATATTAAAGTTTATCACAAAACTTGAGTATGAATCAAGTAGCGACTGAATAATGGCATAAACAGCAACATTGGTCTGCAACTCAATGCCCAAATAACCAAGTTTCTCGATTAACCCTATCATCTTCAAAACATGAGGGAAGACCTTCCCTCCTTCAGATAGCCGACATCTAAATAGGTCTTTCATCACTTCATAAATCTGGGAACGAGACTGATTAGGCGTGAAATTGTTATGATTTATAGCTCGAGTTGCCCGTGTTTTGAGTGATTTCTATGAGTAATTAGAGTCAATTGAGTACTATTTTCATGAACTAACGAATTTGTCTCTTTGATGCTCATAGATAGATAGAGGGTGAAAAATGAAGTTCGTAGGACTTTGAATCGACTCAAACGGACACCCGAATGAGAAGATATGGAAGGAATACGAAAAGTATTAGTTCGAGCAAGCAAAAGTGTCACTTGGAGGTGCTCAAGCAAGTAGACTCTAGCGCGAAGTGCTCAAGCACTCGAGTAGGGTGCTCGAGTGGATTCAAGTTGAGCACTAAGTGCTTGAGCACATGAGGTCGATTACCGGAGTTTCTGTAAGATGATAGCACTCGAGTAGGCATTACTCGAGCACTAAGTGCTCGAGCACTCGAGCAGTACGCTCGAGTAGTCGCGGGTCGAGCACTAGTGCTTGAGAAAAGGGAGCTCGAGCGGTTCACGTTCTGTATGATTCAAGTGCTCGAGTGCAATCACTTGAGCACTAGGCGCTCGAGTAGGTGCTCAAGTCGAGCGTTTTGCGAGATTTTTTGGCCCATGACGTTTTTAATCGGCCCATGCCTATATATACTTCGTCCCGAGCATGTTTTTGGACACCACTTCATACTTAGAGATAGATTTTGATAGAGAGGAGCTTGGGAGAGTTTAGCAAGAGGTTTAACACGTGTAATCGAGGTTTTTGAACTATGAATTCATAGATTAGAGTTTTCTTTCCGTTATTTCTTTCTTCAACACTTAATACTTTCAGACCTAGTTTTTATTATTAATTGAGATTCGTTTTTGAGACTTGAATTCATCGTTTTAAACCTAGTTTATGTTCTTGAGTTTTTTCAACTAAATTCATCATGTTTATGTTTATTGTTCGTCCAATTGCTTTTGTTTTCATGTTCACCATGTTAGGCTAAAACCCTTGCATGCTTGGGGTAGGATGAACTCGTAGAAGTAGGATGTTGGTACATAATTAGGATATTTTATGATGTTTAGTGCTAGTTCTCTTAATTAATTGAATTCTTAAAATAAACCCTAGAATTATCTTGGAATTGAGTACGAAAAGTAGTAGAGAGAGCACGATCTTATCACTCTTTAATAACGAATAGGCTTAACAAGAGGGTTATAGAAGGGGTTTATAATCTACCGGTTTATCTAGGGAGGACGACCACATCACCTTGGGTAAATAAGGGTCTCATTAATTAAGCATAATCCATATTACTTGTTTAGTGGGTTGTGAAGTAGGTTGATATGACGAAGTATTGGGGTTAATTCTTGAGCTTTTAGTCTTTCAATCTTGTGCTAGATTAGGGAAGTTGATTGTCTAGTTTTAGTACACTTAGGATTAATACTTGCACATCACGGTTATTTTAGTTATCGTATCAGCTCCGTTAGTATACGTAGGGATTCATATCCTGAGCATCACGATCTCATATTTTATTAGAATTCTTAGTTATTCGTTTGATTTCATTACTTGCAATATTAGTGGTAGAATCTAGAGTAGTTTAATTTCATTCCTAAAACCGAACATCCATTCATATTAAATACGACACATAGATTTTCAGGGCTCTATTCTCATACATACCTTCCCTTGGGTACGATATACTTGGTCCTTATACTTGCCCACACTACAGTGATCTCATACTATTGTGGGGTAACTACTAGTAAAAGCTAGTATTTTGCGTTCAAGTCAATGGCGTCGTTGTCGGGGAAGGCGATGTATGTCCATTGAGTAGGACTTGGAGATAGTTTAGTAGTTAGTAGTGAGTATTTTTATTTTCTGTTTTATTACTTGTAGTCTGGTGCGTTTGATCTTTCTTGTTGAGTACCCAGGTATATGAAAACACGTTCAAAGGGAGAAACGAGCGAGGATAGAACTAAACAGGACCCTGAGACTATAGCCAGAAGGAATTGAGCCTTCCAGAGAAGGATGAATACTACAGGAGGTGATGACATGAATTTGGATTTAGGCGGAGATTTGGGTCTTAAGACAGAAGGACTTAATCAGAATGTGAAGAGGGTTGACGGAACTGAGGGAGTCAATAGTCCAATGCTAGCACCCCAAGGGGAAGGAACCAACCAAAACCCAAACCCACATAACCAAAACAATTCTGCACCAAACCAAAATCAAGGCATCAACCAAAACCCACAATACCCAAACAACCCATTTAACAACCCTGTCTACCAACACAATAACCCATACCATCCATACCCATACACACCATATTCATATCCACCATACTACCCCCCACAACCCAACTATAACCAACCACCTATCCCTCATATACCTCCACCACCAGTTTATCCTCAACACATTCCTCAAAATGCTTATCCTGGTATGGCAATCAGAGGAAGGTTTGAGGCTCAGCCTCAACGGTACTATGATGGTGTAGATGCCACCAGTGGAAGCAAACAATTTTTCTATCTCCCCAGGGATTCTGAAGATGCTAGTCGAGAACCAATTCAAGTGGGAGGTCGGAATGGATAATCCTCACACTCACTTGAGGAATTTTCTGATGATAGCTTCAACCTTCAACTATAATTACTCGACCTCAAGGTGTGGTTGAAGAGGTCCTTGTTAAAGTTGGAGATCATATCTTTTCCGCCGACTTTGTAGTACTCGATATGGAGGAAGATGAGCATGTTCCTTTTATTTTGGGAAGGCCGTTCTTAGCTACGGCAGGAATGGTGTTAGATGTGGCGAATGGAAAGATCACGGTAAAGGTAGATGATCAAGAGGTGAAAGTTTCCCTATATGAGGCCATGAAACACCCGAAGGAAAATGAGAGTTGGCATTCCATTGATGCCATTGACACTTGTATTGAAGACACACCTCTTATCCCTAACCTTTCTTATATACGTGATTATGTTAATCCTTTACTCAATGATTTAACCTTTGAGCATTATGATCTTGATTGTTTTGATAAGGATAAAGGAAAGGAGGTGAAGGATGAAGAATTTAAAAATGTGGACGTGGCCAAATTGGAGGGAGAAGGAGGAGTTGATGTTAAGAAGAAAAAATCCAAGAAGTGGGTACCTCCGTGGAGAGCGAAAAAGAAAGTGAAAACACTGCCCGAGGTAAAGAAGGAGGATGGGAAGCGAGCGAAAAACTTAGACAACTTCTTTTATGAGAGTAAGGGAGGTAAATTTGAGTATCATGTCCCATAAGCTCCTTTGAGCTCGGTCCGACATTAGGACCTTAAAAATTGGCTGAGTGGGAGGTAACCCATTTTTATTTGCTTTTGAGTATTTTTAGTTATTAGTGTTTTTATTTTGAGTCGTATGTTCTAACCTCGTTTTTTAGTGAGTTGCTTGTAAGCTGGTCTCGAGGAAGTAAAGGTATCATGGAGTTATTCAAAAGGGAGGAACTCAAGCAAGGGAGTGTGGCAAGTTGATTAAGAGAAACATGAATTATTTGGATGAGGTAACCCACAATCCCAAACTTAGATCGATTCACAAGGTCAAAGTTTGAGGGGTGGAGTTTTTATATGTTTTATGTTGACATTGCACATGCACACACCCTCTCTTTGAGTTGAGTTTGGTTATACATTGTGCCTTGGGATGCTCCTTGAGCTGTTCTTATATTGTGAATTAATTGGGTGCTACTACATATTTCATGCCTATCAATTTTCTTATGCTTGTTGATTGTTATCTTTGAGTGTGATTTTATGAGTTATGGAGTTGTGAAGTTGAGTTAGGAGCTAGATTGTGTGAGTGTAGGAGTTAGAGTTAATTTGAGAGGGAACTCGTATACTTATGAATTTTCCTTTTGAATACTTGTGTGATAAAAGTGAGAATTCACTAGGACTAGCATGGATGTGAAAGCCATGAGATTTGAGCCTATTACGAGATTAAATTCCATTAAATTGATCTCTTCGTTTGTGAGTGGATCGTCACCTTAGAGGGTGCTAGAACTTGTGAGTACTCTCGCTTCTTGATTGTGTCTAGTTTGAAATGCTGAAAGTGATTGTAGGCCATCTTTGATTTGTTGAGTCACTTAGCTAAATTTTTCCTACCAATGACATTTATCCCTTGTAAGCCCTTTTGAGCCTTAGCCTATTTTATTTGCTAGCACATTTAAACTTAACCAAATTCTTAAACTCTTTTTGTCCCAATTTGAGTGGAGAATAGAAAAAGTTGTGAATGAGAAAGGGATCGAGTTGAGTTGAGAAATGAGAATTATTAATGCTTGAGTGTATCTGAGAAGAAGGTGTAATGAGATTGTGAGTTGTGGGAAAGAACAATGAATTTGAGAATGAGCAAAAGAAATATGAGCTCATGTATGTGTGAAAGAGAAAAAGAGTGAAGTGATTGAAAAAGTGAAACAAGTTAGAAAAAAATTGAAGTGTTGAGAATAGTGGAATTGAAAAGTGTATTGCATGAAGATGATTGAAGTATTCTGTTCCTTGTCTCGAAATACCGAAGTTGGATTTTCTATTCTCCATTCACTTGAGTCACTTATCCATATAGTTACCCCACCTGTCCAAAGAGCCTACGTTACAACTTTGATAAAGTCCTTTTTGATTCGGCATGGATTCTAGAGTATGGTCAAAGTTGAGCTGATATGTGTGATTGATTGATTGAGTGAGTCCCTTATTATTGATATACACTTTTGAGGGAGTGAAACACATCGTTGAGTGCACATCCATGTTTAATCTTGATGGTTCTTATTGATTATGCATGAGTATGATGAAGGGGGTGAGTTCGTAGGACTTTGAATCGACTCAAATGGACGCCCGGATGAGAAGATATGGAAAAAATACGAAAAGTATTAGTTCGAGCAAGCAAAAGTGTCACTTGGAGGTGCTCAAGCAAGTAGACTCGAGCACGAAGTGCTCAAGCACTCGAGTAGGGTGCTCAAGTGGATTCAAGTCGAGCACTAAGTGCTCGAGCACATGAGGTCGAGCACCAGAGTTTCTGTAAGATGATAGCACTCGAGTAGGCATTACTCGAGCATTAAGTGCTCGAGCACTCGAGCAGTGCGCTCGAGTAGTCGCGGGTCGAGCACTAGTGCTTGAGCAAAGGGAGCTCGAGCGGTTCACGTTCTGTATGATTCAAGTGCTCGAGTGCAATCACTTGAGCACTAGGCGCTCAAGTAGGTGCTCAAGTCGAGCGTTTTGCGAGATTTTTTGGCCCATGACGTTTTTAATCGGCCCATGCCTATATATACTTCGTCCCGAGCATGTTTTTGGACACCACTTCATACTTAGAGATAGATTTTGATAGAGAGGAGCTTGGGAGAGTTTAGCAAGAGGTTTAACACGTGTAATCGAGGTTTTTGAACTACGAATTCATAGATTAGAGTTTTCTTTCCGTTATTTCTTTCTTCAACACTTAATACTTTCAGACCTAGTTTTTATTATTAATTGAGATTCGTTTTTGAGACTTGAATTCATCGTTTTAAACCTAGTTTATGTTCTTAAGTTTTTTCAACTAAATTCACCATGTTTATGTTTATTATTCGTCCAATTGCTTTCATTTTCGTATTCACCATTGTTGATGGACGACCAGACGAGCAAGAATGTTTGGAGGAGTAAGAGACTAACAATACAATTTAGAAGTCGGCGACCAGCAGAGCTTAAGAAGGTCTCAAATACCAGGCGACCAGGAGTGACGTCAGACGGATGTCAGGCGACCAACACAGCAAAGGAGCAAGATGAACAAATAATTAAAATAAAAACAAGGGCAATATACTCACTATTTAGGCGACCAAGAGAGCAAGACTGAGCCACGAAGGACAGCTCAAGATTCCACTAATTTAAACATTACATTAGGAGCAAACAAGTGTACTAAACACTTGTCATTGTATAAAATGTAATAGTTTAGGAATAAGACAAGTGGTTAAACACTTGTCAAAGCCAAAATCAAAGGGCTAAGAGGGTGACACCTCCTACTTGCTTGTAGGTCTATAAATATCCCTTCATGAAAGGGTCAAAATAGGTTCAAATATTCAAGAAAAAGACTAAACTCTTGCAATTTTATTTCTCAACTTTCATTAAACATAAAGTCATCACTTGTAATCTTGTTTGGTGACCTTCTTAGTGTTAAAACAACCACTAATCATCAAATTCGAATCAAGGTCATCAACAATTTGCAATAGAAGGAGGGTCCAAACCTTCGATTGATCGAAGATTTGAAGAATTCGGTAGAAAAGCCACCGAAATCTGCAAATTGTCATCGGAATCCGGCCAAAATTCACCAGAAACTGGTAAAAGTTGCTGAAAACTGGGTATAAGAAGGATAATTTAACATTTGTGAAGGATTTGTTCATATTTAAGAATAAAGAATGCATGCATGTGTGAATTAGGGTTTGCTAGATAACCAAGTTCACACATACAAGGCTAGTTATTCTTAAATTGGCAAAGATAAACACAAAATCTTCATCACAGAAATACCCAATCAAAAATGGCGGGATCACAAAAACGACAGTCTTCAAGTGCACACCCATCACATAGGTCACAGACTCAAATATCGTCTACAGGTGACCATGCGCGTACTGTATGAGCTACATCCACCAGAAATGTGCAAGTCACCATCGACACTCTTCCCCCGGAGGTGGAAGCCTTGGCCAGAAACCTGGAAGAGCTTACAAAAACAATTGCCGTTTTGCAATCAATACAAAGGCGTCAAGAAAGGGCAGAGCCATCAAGAGCGCTGGAGACGACCAGGTGGTCAGCCGAGCAGAGAAGTAAGAGGCTGGAAAATGTGCGAAATGACGAGGTGGACATCGCTCAGACCCGACAGAATAAGGGTAAAACCCCAATGAGCGAGAGGTTGGGGAGCAAAGGAGAGTCCACGTCGGGAGGGGAGGTAGAGCCAAGCAAAGGTGCAACAAGGAGCACAGGTCATAACTACGATGGGAGATCAGAACGCATGAGAGAAATCAAAGAGGTCACCCCACCACGGAGTGAGCAGCGACCACGCACTGATACTCACCCATCCGTTCATGATCGACTACGGCGATCAGCCTTTGGGCGGCTAGGTCCTAATTGGGCCAGCAATGCTGCTAGGCGACCAACTCAGGAGAAACGTCCCGTTGAGGAGGAACTGCGTCAAGATGAAGTCTTTGGACTTGATCACGACGAACAGCCCCCCAACGGTGGAGCATCTCCGAACGAGTTGCAAGCCCTCAAAAAGGCAATCGAGGAGATGCAAAGACAGTTAGACTCTCAAAAGGGGATTGGATCTACAGTTTTGCCATCATCACCGCTATCACCGGCAATCTTAAATGCACCAGTGCAGAAAAAAATACAGTTCCCGACCATCAGTTTGTACAAAAGAAATTCAGATCCCAGAGTTTACCTAACGAAGTACTCTGACTTCATGATATCCATGAGAGCATCTGATGCCACACAATGCTGTAACTTCCCGCTTACACTCGGTGATGGCCCCCATCGTTGGTTTTCGGCACTTGCTCCCGGATCTATCAACTCCTTTGCATAGCTAGGCAAAGAGTTTTTGGCGCATTTTTCTACAGCCGGGTCGTATTTAACTCAGAGGCACCGGCTGGCTGACATCAAGCAAGGGGAGGACGAGTCGGACAGAAAGTTCTTGGAAAGGTTCGACAAGATACTTCTAGAAGGTGAAATGGTCAGCGAGGATACCAAGATGGTGGCGGTGATGGCGGGCTTGAAGAAAGGAACTGATTTATGGAAAGAGATACATCTTGCCTGCCCTAAGACATACGCAGAGTTCAAACATCGGGCAGGCATACATGTATCCATGCAAGAAGTACTACAAAAGGAGTTGGGTGACAAGGTTGATCCCAAGAAAACTGGAAAGAAGTCCGCAGGAAATGACTACAAAGCTCCTAAAAACATGAAAACCTTCAATGAAGGATCAGAATTAAAGGAAATTTGAATCAAGTGTTCACCACGTCAATAGAAGATGTGTACAACAACGTTAAAGACAGAGACATGCTATCAAAACCAAGGAAGATCCGGCAAGAACGTGGAAAGCTAAATCCAAACAAATATTGCGCTTACCATCAGAACATCGGACATTTCACTAGTGAATGTCGCGATTTATTGAAACAACTGTGGAGGTTCTATGAAGAGGGCTAATTATCTGAATTTGTGAAGAAGGAACCCGGGAAGAGACCCAGAGTGGTTGGTTCACCCAGCTTGGACGACGAAGATAGTAACGACAAGCCGAGCAAGACGACCAAGAAGGGAAGAAGGTCCCTACAGCCCTGACAGAACCAATGCGCGAGATTTTCATGCTCGAGGCAAGTGGGCCTGTTGGAGGTTGTTCAGATGGAAGACCCCCAATCTCGAAAAGGAAGAGGAAGGCAGAACTAAGGGCAGTGGCTCAGGTTAAAGAAGTAGGAGTCAACCAGGCCACCAAGAAGACGGGAGACTTAGTGTTTTCAGAAAAGGATTTGGATGGAGTGCTCACCCCGCACAACGACTCGTTGATCATATGTGCTAACATCATGGGAACCCGAGTCCACAGATTGCTCATTGACACCGGATCATACACGAACATTCTGTTCAAAAGCACATTTGATCAGATAGGAGATTGTGCAGAATATGTAAAAGATTGTAATCATAAGATAGTGGGGTTCGGAGATGTTGTAACCGTTCCCTTAGGAGTAGTTACGTTGCCAGTTGAACTTGTATCGACCGAGAATCCTGATAGGAGGTTAACTAGAATGGTAGACTTCCTAGTGGTAGACCAACAATCCTCCTATAATGGATTTCTCGGCCGACCTTTTATCAATGAATTCAAAGCAGCTGTTTCAACGTACTATTATTGTGTCAAATTTCCAACACCAAAAGGGTCAGGTACAGTAAAAGGCGATCAAAAAAGAGCTCGTGAGTGCCTCCTGCAACTGCTACCCAAAGACAACCAAATATCAGTGATAGACGAACAGTTGAGCAGCGGTGCTGAAGATGAACCATCCATACTTGATGAAATCATGGAATCCATTGATACGGAGATGATGGAGGTAGACGACCAGCAGTGTGGCGCAAGAAATTCAAAATGACCAACAAAGAGAAGAGATTGAACCTTGCCCAAATAAGGTGGAAGACCTTAAACCACGGCTAGGAGTAGAGCCAATGGTGGTTGAAGATGAACTCAACTTGGAAGGGCCCATCATTGATTCTCGATGGAAAAGTAAAAAAAGGAAAGCAACGCCGGTTGAAGAGATGGAAGCAATAAAAGTTGACCCGAACCGAGAAGACTTAGAACTTTTCATTGGGTCTGAGCTCCCGGAGCCTTACAGATCCAGAGTGGGAGAATTCTTAAAGTCTAATCTCGATGTATTCGCATGGTCACATAGTGACATGGTAGGCATTAACCCTGAGCATGTCTGCCATAAGCTAAATATTGACCCAACAAGGAAACCGGTGAAACAAAAAAAGAGGAAGTTTGGGCCCGACAAGTACGAAGCATTGGATGTGGAGGTCAAGAAGCTATTGGACAATGACCTTATCAAAGAGGCATTGTGCCCTAGCTGGGTGGCAAATCCGGTGTTGGTAAAAAAAACAAATGGCACGTGGAGATTATGTATATACTTCACGGACTTGAATGCTGCGTGCCCCAAGGACAACTTTCCATTGCCACACATTGACCAGTTGGTGGATAACACGGCTGGACATGAACTCCTCACATTCATGGATGCATTCGTTGGCTACCATCAGATACCAATGCATCCAGACGACCATGAGAGCACAACTTTCTACACCAACAAAATTTTGCTGTGTTGGAAAAGGATGTCATTCGGGTTAATTAACGCGGGAGCCACATATCAGCGGCTCGTCAACAAAATGTTCGATGAACACATTGGCAAAACAATGGAAGTGTACATGGACGACATAGTCATAAAAAGCCCGAGAAAGGAAGATCACTTGGAGCACCTGACACATGCATTTGAAATACTCCGAACATACAACATGAAGTTAAATCCAAAGAAAAACAGCTTCGGAGTCCATTCAGGCAAGTTCCTCGGACACCTTGTTAGCCAGTGAGGCATTGAAGCAAATCCATCAAAGGTGAAGGCTATTCTAGACATGCAGCCACCAAGGTCCGTCAAGGAAGTACAGCGACTTACCGGATGCTTGGCGGCCCTAAATAGATTCATCTCGAGGTCTGGCGATAAATGCCGACTCTTCTTTGATGCCATAAGGAAAGGAGGATTTCAATGGACAGATCATTGTCAACAGGAGTTCGAGCAGCTGAAAGAATATCTCGGCGATACTAAAGTTTTATCAAAACCAGTGTCGGGAGAGAAGCTATATTTGTATCTAGCAGCTACAGAAGTAGCCATCAGTTCAGTCCTAGTTTGTACAGAAGGAAAATTCCATCTACCCATCTACTATGTAAGTCAAGCGTTGCACGAGACAGAAATCAAATACTCCCCAATGGAAAATTGGCATATGCACTGGTGATGAGCGTCAGGAAACTTTGACCATACTTCTTCGATCACCAGGTAGAAGTCCTAACAACCTTACCGCTAAGGCAAATCTTACAAAGGCCAGACACTGCTAGTCGCCTCCTCAAGTGGTCCCTCGAAATAAGCCAATTTGGAATATCATATGCACCTCGAACAGCGATCAAAGGACAAGCGTTGGCCGACTTTATAGTTGAGCTGACCTTCCCTCAAGATCCGACGAGAGGTCATAATCATCCATGGCATATGTACATCGATGGGTCATCCACCAACGCAGCATCAGGAGCAGGAATAGTACTAATCAGCCCGGACAGACAAATCTTTTCCTCGACAGTACGATTCGAGTTCATGGCAACAAATAATGAAGCCGAGTATGAGGCGTTGATAGCCGGACTCCATCTAGCATTGGTAGTTGGGGTTAGAAGGCTACAAATATATGGGGACTCACAGCTGATAGTCAACCAAGTCCGAGGAGAGTATGAAGCGAAAGACGAAAACATGGCAATATATCAGAAAATTGTAGCCCACTTGGCTTCCATATTTGAACAAATTTACATCGAACAAGTACCCAGAGAGAACAATGCCCAAGCAGATGCACTTGCTCGCCTGGCTACCAGCACAGGCCCGGCAGAATTGTCAGAAATCACCATCATGAAAATATGTCAACCATCAATGCATGACTACAAGATCAATCAAGTGGATGAAGAATCTGAAGAAGGTGACTGGAGAACACCCATTATCAAATATCTTCGTGATGGTGAAATCCCGGAAGATCCTCAGGAAGCGACCAAGATGACCAGACGAGCAGCAAGGTTTACAATCATGGATGGTCAGCTCTACAAAAGAGGATTTTCACTTCCGTTACTGAAATTCCTGACAAGAGGGCAAGACCAAGAGGTTTTACAAGAAATTCATCAAGGCGTCTGTGGAAATCACGCTGGGGGCGTGCATTGGCCTACAAAACACTACTGCAAGATGCTATCAAAATTGCGAAAACATGTCACAGATGCCAGATATTCGCACCCAGAATTCACAAGCCACCAACCGAGATGATAGCAGTCAATAGTCCATGGCCATTCGCAAAATGGGGAATCGACATCATAGGACCTTTCCCGACTGGAAAGGGAAATGTGTGATTTGCAGTGGTGGCCGTGGATTACTACACAAAATGGGCTGAGGCAGAGGCGCTTGTGACAATTACACAGGAAAAGATGATCAGTTTCATATGGAAGAATATCGTATGTCGATTTGGTGTCACACAGACAATTCTGACAGATAACGGACGGCAGTTCGAAGGCAAGAAATAAGAAACTTCTGCGAGAAATGGGGAATCAAGAAATATTTTCCAACCCCATATCATCTACAGTCCAACGACCAAGTAGAAGCAGTCAATAAAATAACCAGGTGGCTTAGCCCACCTGGCCACCGGGTTCCTCACTATAGTGAGTGACCCGGGTTCGATTCCCTCTGGGAATAGAATATGGGAGTTATAAGGTGGGCTTGGAGATTTCTAGGAGTAATGGAGACTTGGTGAACTAATTTAACTACTAACAACTAACATTTACCGATAAAAAAAAGCAGTCAATAAAATAATCAAACACATATTAAAGATCCGGTTGGTGGACAAGAAAGGAAAATGGTCAGAGGAGCTACCAGAAGTGCTATGGGCATATCGAGTATCTTATAGAACAAGTATAGGAGAAACTCCATTCACCATGGCATTCGGCGTGGAAGCAGTAATACCCGTAGAGTTGAAGGTGCCAACAGAGCGAACAACAACGTTTGACGAGCAGGTGAACAACAAGGCTCTAGCTGCAGAGATGGATTTGGTTGATGAAAAGAGAATTTCGGCAGAAATGAAGAATGCAATATACAAGAAAAGGATCGCAAAGTATTACAATTCACAAGTAAAAGTTAGGGAATTCAAGATCGGAGAACTCGTACTTAAAAAAGTTTTGGGACCACCACCAGGAGTATTCGGACCGACTTGGGAGGGCCCATACAGGATAACTCAGAAGTGGCACAATGGCGCTTATGACTTAGAAGACATGGAGGACAACTCGACCCAATACTCCTGGAATGCAGCTTTGTTGAAAAAATATTATCAATAAGCAAAAATTGTACAACACATGTAAAATTTAGTTTAAATTCCATGTTATTTTTTGAGTACTAGTTGTAAGTACGTTGAAAATGTCCAAATTCTATGGATATATATGAAATTTGTGTTGTAAGATTAATTTGCTCAATTGTTCACTTCGCAAAACAAGTTGCTCGCTCAGATACCCAAAACAAGGGGGCGAGCAACAAAGTTAAAAATGTATGAGCCCAAGACCAAGCCCATGTAAGGGCAATAAGGACCAAAATTGGGGGCGACCACGAAGGGAAAATTCAAGGCCAAGTCCATTAAAGGACCATAAGGCCCAATTATTTAAGGCTAAGTCTTTTTAAGACGATAAGAGCCCATCTAAACTGATCAAGCGATCATTGAACATAAAGATATCTATCTAAAAAAAAATTAAGTTCGTGAAACTTGTATTAGTACAGGCGAACAACAGTGCAAGTGGCGAACAAACAAGAAGCAAGAAAGTTAAAATGAAAAGCAATAAAGACAACAGATATCCCCAAACTTCTTCTTCATTAAAAGAGCAAAAAGTGTTACAAGGAAGGGAAACAAAAATACAAGATTGCCCTAACATAAGTCTAAAAAAAAATATAAAAACCTTTAGTCTTGGTGGGCCGGAGGAGCGTCGGTGGTCGGCGGGGCGGATGGAGCTACATCAATGGTAGTGGCTTCGGTGGTGGCCGCCACAGCTGAGGTGCCCGCCCCATCAATGGGAGTGAGAGCAAGGGAGTTAAGGCCATCAAAAATATCGGCTTCCTTGCTCGGCTCCTCGCCCGAGAACTGGGGGGCGATGACTTGAACGTCCTCACCAAAAATGTCCAAAGGGACTCCCATCTCCCCAAGGTCGGCCACCGGGACAGCGAACCCAGCTCAAATAGGATTATCCTTGACATAGTCAATGAAGCCTTTCTTGGTTGTGGCCAAGACATCTTTGCCATGGTCCAAGGCAAACTTCACCGACCTAATGCTCTCCGCATAAGCACACACATAACCGAGGTTAATGTTGTCGGCCACATCCTGGGCATAGACATCAAAGGCGACCATGCCAGTCTTTTCTTGCTGAAGGCAAGCAACCTCAGCTTGCAATCCCTCAACTTGGGCGACCACGACAGCTTTCTCGCCCTCCAGCACCCTTAATCGCTCATCAGCAACTCCCAGTTCAAGGAACAACTTCTCTGATTGATTAAGAGCAACTTGTTTGCTGTTCAGAGAAGCGTTGTATTTTTGCTCCAAATCTGCCACCACCTTAGCATGATCAGCCTTCTCCTGGGCAAGCTCATCCTCCTTCTTCTTCAAAGCAGCTGCCTTCTCCGTCTCAAAGCCGTCAATCTTGCGACCAAGACTGCGGTTGGTTCTCTCCAAGAGCACGATCTGGTCAAGGAGTTTTTGAGCCATCACAGCTTGATGACTGGCGTTGTAGGCGACCAGGTGGGCATTGTCGCTAGCAGTCTGCTCTTGAACAATATCCTCGCAGGTTCTGGTCCAAGAGCGAGGGACCATCTCAGTTGCCCGGCGAACATGAGAGTCCAGGATATCCAAGTAAGGAGGAGGGGACTTAACACAGCTAAGCTAGTGAAGCACCTTTGTTCGCCCAGGGTGCTCCTCAGGTTTGTATCTGGAAAAAGAGAAGAAATCTTAAGTCAGAATGTGCCACAAAAAGCGATCATCAAGGTTACAGTTCAAAAACTTACTCTCTCAACTTCACGGGGTCATACCCCAGGTACGAGCGATCATTAGATACTCGCTTCTTCTTCAAAACAATAGCCACAGCCTGTTGTTCGCTTACAACCTCAACAGAGGTAGGTTTAGAGATTGGAGAGCGAGGAGCCCGGCTACTAGCTTCTATGGTGGGCTTCGAACGCTTGGATGCTCGCTCAGCACCCTCTCCTTCACCGCGGCTATCCTCACGCGGAACCTTCTTCTTCAGCTTTTCTTTCTCCGCACCTCGAGGAGAAGAAGTGGTTTTGGGGGCTCCTCGAGAGCGACCAGCAGGGGCTCGTGGGCGAGCAGGAGCAGCTGGCTCTCCCCCAGCTCGGAGACGGATAAGTGACAGTGGGGGATCCTGCTTCCTCCTGGTCGGCTCCTCAGTGGCCATCTGCTTTACTCTAGCGGCCAAGAGGTGATAGGATTCTGGGATGATGGGAACAGCAACAGTTACACGCTGATTTGTCAAAAGTAAAGAAGGAGCGAAGATTAGAAATCCCAGGCGATCAAGCTAACAAGAAAATAAAGAGTCTTAGAGATGATTACCCTCGGGTACTTCCGCTTGAGCTTCCAAGTGATGCGGACTTGTGAAAAGTTGAGCGATTCTCCAGCAATGAGGTTTCGATAGGTGAAGAATCTCACGATCGGCGCGATTCCACAGAACTATCACAGCCAATGTGAACAAGAATTCTTCGCTCAAGTCCGGATGCCCCCACTTCAAAAATTTTGGACCTGCAAAACAACAAAAAAGAAGAAATTAAAATTATTCTCCAACACAGTCCCAGGAAGGAAATAAGAAAGCCTACGTTTCACTATGCCAAAACGTTCAGGAGAGTTAATGCGCGCTTGGCCGCCAGCAAAGTCCGCTGATGCTCGTCAGTCTCCCCCTATGAAAAGGAACTGATTATGCCAACTTTTGACTTTGTTGGCAACTCCCTCGATGAGTTTAACCCCCGTCCTCGCCTTTACATAGTACCAGCCCACACCCTCTTCTTTGCAGGCTGAGATGACCATGGCGTAGTGGATCTCGGCCGTGCTAAGTTTGTTCTTATAGCCTTCAAGACCAAAAAGGGTCATCAGGGCGAGCAGGTTACTCCACCCATTGGGGGGTGATTTGGGTGATGGCCAAATTGACATCCTCCAGGAAGCGACCAATGAGAGGATGGAGCGGCAACGGGAATCCCATATTTAGTATATCTAAATTGATCGCCGTGCATCCTGGTGGTGGGCGATCATCAGTTTCTCCCTCCTTGGGGGCGTACAAAAAGATATCGTATGAAATCTTATAGTAGGATCTGATGCCATCCAAGTCATCCTCAGTGACCAAGCTTGAAATCCGGCTCGCCGTGAAACTATTTTTCTGGGCGGACATAATTACACGGGAGCGAACAGGGAAGGCGGTGGAGTAGCGAGCAGCATATTCACCCCATTCATTCTGGCGAACAACACATTCAGGAATCTGGGACTCGGGAGTCACTCTAGAGGTAGGGAAACCTATCTCCTCAAGAAACTCCCAAGTCACTGCCAATTGTGGTCGCTCCACCTCAGGTTGGTCGCTTTCAGCTTCGATCTCAGCGGCCACCTTCTCCGAATCTTCCCCCAAGTCAGAGGAAGTAGATCCTTCTGCATTTAGGCGACCAGCAGGGTTTTGGACCTCTTCGTTGCCAGAATTCTCCGAGGCATGGGCTTCGACGGAGCGAACAACAGAGGATGCTTCGGAGCCCATCTCTTCATCCACTAATAAATTTCTTGGATTTTGGGCTAGGGCCTGACGAATCGATCGGCGAGGAACATGGGAAGCTTCCTCTTCCATGGGACGTTTTCCAGGATTTCATTCAAAAATTTCGATTGAAACAGTTTCACTCGAAGAAGAGGCCATTTGGAAAGTCGTTTTTCAAGAAAACGACGAGAACAATAGAGGATTTTAATGAAGAAGTAAAAGAAGAAGCTTGAGGGGCAGAGACGGCGGAACACGGCGGCGCCGGAGAAACCAGCGACGACGGAGGAGGAATTTCGATAAAAAAAGAGAAAAAACAACAACAACAAAATGCAAGAATGAAAGTAAAAACAGAATTAAAAGCTATGTTCAATAACTACCTGAAGATTACACACGAGCTTTATCGAGAATATGATGGGAATGAGCAAAAGAAAAGCTTGGAAGTAAAGCTCTAATGGCGGAAGGAAGAATGAGTTTTCGAAAGAGGAGGAAGACAAGTATTTATAAAGAGCAAAAAGGGTTAAAGCGAAATTCTTTAAAAGTTTCGTAGGCCCCTAGTTGTAAAAAATGGGACACGCTTGGGCGGCAATGACGTCACCTGCCGCCCACGACATTGCGAATTCCAAAAAATCTCGGGATCTCAACCGTCAAGCACACGCAGAACACCCTATTGTTCGCCCTAATGTCCGGATGATCGCCGGATTTCCCGCTCAAAGGAATTTAAAAATTTGTTGGTCGCTCCATGCATACAGTTGTCATTCTACCAAAATTATGTCTTGTTCTTCATTAGTCAACAATTTTCCTAATAAAGAGCAAGTCATGGGGCAATGTTGATGGACGACCAAGCGAGCAAGAATGTTTGGAGGATTAAGAGACTAACAATACAAATTTAGAAGTCGGCGACCAGCAGAGCTTAAGAAGGTCTCAAACACCAGGCGACCAGGAGTGACGTCAGACGGATGTCAGGCGACCAACACAGCAAAGGAGCAAGACGAACAAATAATTAAAATAAAAACAAGGGCAAGATACTCACTATTTAGGCAACCAAGCGAGCAAGACTGAGCCACGAAGGACAACTCAAGATTCCACTAATTTAAACATTACATTAGGAGCAAACAAGTGTACTAAACACTTGTCATTGTATAAAATGTAATAGTTTAGGAATAAGACAAGTGGCTAAACACTTGTCAAAGCCAAAATCAAAGGGCTAAGAGGGTGACACCTCCTACTTGCTTGTAGGTCTATAAATATCCCTTCATGAAAGGGTCAAAATAGGTTCAAATATTCAAGAAAAAGACTAAACTCTTGCAATTTTATTTCTCAACTTTCATTAACCACAAAGTCATCACTTGTAATCTTGTTTAGTGACCTTCTTGTGTTAAAACAACCACTAATCATCAAATTCGAATCATGGTCATCAACAACCATGTGGAGCTGGAAGAAGTTGCTCGTCATCACGCTGCCACCATTCGCCAACTCATCGAGGGGAAAGATACGATGGCGAACAACTTCACTGGCCAGATT
Source organism: Ballota nigra (assembly GCA_947034835.1). Classification (NCBI taxonomy): domain Eukaryota; kingdom Viridiplantae; phylum Streptophyta; class Magnoliopsida; order Lamiales; family Lamiaceae; genus Ballota; species Ballota nigra. The sequence goes on from OX344730.1 coordinate 30,186,573, forward strand.
GCTGGGCTTAACAACCAGCTCAAGGTGGCCAATAACATTGAGAAAAAACATACAGAAGACTACCAGCTGGTGTCTGCCGAGCTTAAAGAAAAGAAAGTCGAGCTACTCTCTTCCCTGGCTGAGTTGGAGGAGGAGAGGAGAAAAAAGGAAGAGGTCGAAACTGAACTTGCTCATCTGAAAGAGCAGATGACTGAGATGGCCACGAGAGACCAAATCGAGCAAGAATTCCAGCTTCTGAGTGGCCTTATATCCAACCTGGGCTATATTTGTGCATATGCAGACTGCATCCACATGGCCCACTCCTACGAAGTTTCGGATATGGTGGCTGAATTGGGCAAGGACCTCGCTGAGTTCATCGAGCATTATCCTCCTCCCAACGGCATCGAGCTGCAATTAGGGGACATGGTGGACTTTGGGATCAATCTTGATAAGATTGACCCAAGCATCATCATCACCCGTCCACCTACCCCTGTCGATGATGAGCAGGATGCCGCTGCCCAGGGTGAGCAGGATGCTACCGCCGAACAGACTGCTCAAGAACAGGAGCAGAAAGCGGCTGAAGACTTAGCACGGGATATGATTGTTGATCCTCCTGCAGATCAGACTCCAGACCTTCCCCCCGCCGAGCAGCATTAGATTTAGGACTTAGACTAGTCTTTATTTTGTAATATTTGCTCGCTCTTTTTGTAGTACATTTCTTGAATCCTTGTACTATTTTTTAGGCTCAATACCTTTTTGATTTAATGAATGTCTTTCTTTTGTTCGCTCATTTTCTTTATATGTTAATTGTCTTTACACTTTTGTCAAAGCTTTTGCAATTATAACATATAATTTTGGGCTTTGTTCGATTTGAACTTTGCCTTAATGGAATTTGGGTTTAGCCTTAGGTTCTGCTCATCTTAAAATTCGAACAACCTTTAATTGGCTCTTGGTCCTCAGAATGGACTTGTACCTCGAGCTTTTGGACTTTTCTTTCAACGAACAACTATGTATACATAATGTAAAAAATTTACAAGTGTTGTAAGACTGCTCGTCACTAACATATACAACCTGATGAACAACTTTGAACACTAACCAAAACCATGCTCGCTTATAGTATTTTTGCCGAGCAACTTTGTCTAAAATAAAAAAGAAAACAACACTAGACTATACAAAGTGCCGAATAACTTTTCATTCTATACTTAGCAAAATTTTCAAAAAATTAGACAAGTTTTTGGTTTGCCCTATCTGGTTCACTTGCCCCCAAGACATTTGTTTGCCCAATCAAGAACTTGTTCGCCCCATTGACAGTACTTCTTCAGATGTACAGCATTACAGGAGTATTGGGCCGGCTTGCCTTCCATATCTTCGATATCGTATACACCATTAACGAATTTTTCGGTTATACGATACGGGCCCTCCCAAGTTGGTCCCAATACACCTGGAGGTTGGGCGAGCAACTTTCTTAGAACCAAATTTCCAACTCTGAATTCCCTAATTTTAACATGGGAATTGTAGTAGCGTTCTGCTCGCTGCTTATAGGTAGTATTTTTTAGCTCGGCACTTAGTCTTTTTTCTTCGAGCAAGTCCATTTCAGTAGCTAGAGCAGAGTTGTTCGCCTGCTCATCAAAGTTGGTCGTTCTGAATGTGTTGGTCTTTAACTCGATTGGTATTACAGCTTCTGTTCCAAAAGCCATTGCAAGAGGTGTTTCTCCGGTGCTTGACCTGGGAGAAACTCTATATGCCCACAGGACTTCCGGGAGTTCTTCAGACCAACTGCTTTTGCTTTCCGCTAGCTGTACTTTTAATGTATGCTTTATTATCTTGTTCACGGCTTCGACTTGTCCGTTTGATTGGGGATGATAGGGTGTGTAGTAATATTTTTTGATCCCCCACTTCGCACAGAAGTCTCTCAACTCTTTCCCATCAAACTGCGGACCATTGTCTGTCACAATGGTTTGTGGAACCCCAAAGCGACAGACAATGTTCTTCCAAATGAAGTTGATCATTTTCTGTTGCGTAATCTTCACCATGGCCTCTGCTTCCGCCCATTTCGTATAATAGTCGACTACTACGACGGCAAATCGAACATTTCCAACACCTGCCGGGAAGGGACCAATAATGTCCATCCCCTACCTTGCAAATGGCCATGGGCTATAAACTGATACGAGCTGTTGGGCCGGGGTATGAATATTTGGGGCAAAAATTTGGCATTGATGGCAAGTCTTTGCTTTCTTGATTGCATCCTGGCGTAAAGTCGGCCAATAGTAGCCTTGTCTGATAGTTTTGTATGCCAAGGCTTGCGCCCCAGTGTGATTTCCACATACTCCGGCATGTATTTTTTCGAGTATTGCTCGTCCTTGCCCCCTAGGCAAACATTTGAGAAGTGAGATTGAGATTCCCCTTTTGTAAAGCTGCTCGCCCACCAGAGTGTATCTGGCGGCTTGCTTTGTTAGCTTGGCAGCTTCAAAAGGGTTGTTTGGTTTTTCCCACTTTTCAAGTATTTGACTATACTTGTTCTCCAGTCTTCTTTTTCACCTGCTTGTTCGTTAAGCTGGTTGACATTATAACTCGTTGTTGATGGATAATTCATCTTTGTAATTATAATGTCTGCCAACTCTGCAGGCCCTTCGCTTGTTGCTAGTCGGGCCAACGCATCTGCTTGCGTGTTGCTTGTCCTTGGAATTTGTTCAATGAAGACTTGTTCCAACAGGGACATAAGGTAAGCAACAATTCGCTGATACTCGATCATATGATCGTCTTTCGCTTCGTATTCACCTCGGACTTGGTTCACAATCAATTGTGAGTCGCCGAATATTTGTAATCGTCTAACACCTACTGCAAGGGATAAGTGGAGACCAACAATGAGAGCTTCATATTCAGCCTCGTTGTTGGTTGCCATAAAATCAAATTTGATTGCCGAGGTGAATACTTGTCTGTCCGGACTGATCAGAACCACTCCTGCTCCCGAGGCTATATTAGTTGAAGATCCGTCAACATAAAGATGTCAGGGATGATCAAGTCCCCTCGTCGGATCTGGTGGGAAGGTTAGTTTGACTATAAAGTCGGCTAACGCTTGCCCTTTGATCGCTGTTCGAGGAGCATAGGTCACCCCGAATTGGCTAATCTCTAGTGACCACTTTAATAGTCGACCAGCTATGTCGGGGCGATGGAGAATTTGTCTGAGTGGGAAAGTTGTTAGCACTTCAACTTGATGATAAAAAAAGTATGGCCGTAACTTCCTCACGCTCATGACAAGTGCGTATGCCAGTTTCTCGGTTGGAGAGTATTTGATCTTCGCTTCATGCAAAGTCTGGCTGACGTAATAGATGGGTTGATGGAATTTGCCGTCTTCTCGCACCAGAACAGAGCTGATTGCCACTTCTGACGCTGCCAGGTACAAATATAGTTTTTTCTCCTGGGACGGGCTTTGATAGGATCTTAACATTTCCCAGGTAGTCCTTAAGTTGGTCAAACACCTTTTGACAGTTGTTAGTCCATGTGAACTGTCCTTTCTTGATGGCTTCAAAGAATGGACGACATTTGTCCCCCGATCTGGATATGAACCGATTTAATGCTGCTAGGCATCCCGTGAGCCTTTGTACTTCTTTTATCGAACGTGGTGGTTGCATATCCATGATAGCTTTGACTTTTGTTGGATTGGCTTCAATCTTTCGTTGACTAACAAGATGGCCCAAGAATTTTCCAGAATGGACTCCAAAACTGCTCTTCTTCGGGTTTAGCTTTATATTGTAATGTCGAAGAATATCGAACACCTGGGTCAAATGTTGAAGATGGTCTTCCTTCCAGGGGCTTTTGACTACAATATCGTCTACATAGACTTCTACCGTATCTCCGATTTGTTCGTCGAACATCTTGTTCACCAACCTCTGGTATGTTGCCCCGACGTTGATAAGACCGAAGGGTATTCTCTTCCAACACAACAAGTTTTTGTTTGTATAAAATGCTGTGTTCTCTTGATCGTCTGGATGCATCGGAATTTGATGGTACCTGGCAAAGGCATCCATGAATGTTAGCATTTCATGACCTGTTGTGCTGTCCACCAACTGGTCAATATGAGGGAGAGAAAAGTTATCCTTTGGGCATGCTGCATTCAGATCTATAAAGTCTATGCATAGCCTCCAGGTCCCGTTTGGTTTCCTCACAAGGACTGGGTTTGCTACCCATTGTGGACAGAGTGCTTGTCGGATTAGGTCATTGTCTAACAACTTCTTTACTTCTTCATTTAAAGCCTGATACTTGTCTGGGCCATATTTTCTTTGTTTTTGATGGACATACCTTTTTGCTTGATTGATGTTGAGCTTGTGACAAGCATGTTTTGGATCTATTCCCACCATGTCTGCATGAGACCAAGCAAAAACATCTAGATTTTTACTGAGGAACTCTTTCATTCGGGATCTGTAAGGCTCAGGGAGCTCAAATCCTATGTATAATTCGAGATCCTGGTTTTCAGGATTAACTTTGAACGCCTCCAGTTCTTCAACTGGAGTTGCTCGTCGTTTTTTTCCTTTCCAACAAGGATCAAGTATTGGTCCCTCAGGGTTGAAATCATTTTTTATGCTCATGAGCTCTGCTCCCAGGCGGGGATCTAGATCGTCTGGTGGTCTTGATTCATTGTTGTTAGTCAACACCTGGCCCTCCAAGTCATCTGATGAGTGTTGCTCATCACCACCCCTTTGTTGTTCGTCAGGTGGAAGTTCCCCATGGGTGGTGATGAGTTGTTCGTCCAACACTTGTTCGTTGGAGTGTTGCTCGTTAGTATCCATGTGGTCCTCCTCTATGTCCATCATGTTCTCCAGTATTGATGGTTCATCAGCAGGATAGCTAGTTGTGGCTTCCATCATGGATACTAATGCATGCTTAGCCTGTAACTGCAGAAGACATTCCCTGACCTTTCTTTGATCTCCCTTTACTGTGCCTGCTCCACTCGCTGTTGGGAACTTCAGACAATAATGGTAAGTTGAACATGCAGCTTTAAATTCATTTAGGAAAGGTAGACCAAGAAACCCGTTGTAGGTTGATTCCTGATCAACGACCAAGAAGTCAACCATTCTCGTTATGTTTTTCTCGGGTTCCTCGACCGTTACAAGCTGAACGGACAACCTAATTTCCCCTAACAGGACTGTTACAGCATTTTCGAAGCCTAAAATTCTGTGATTTGAAGGTCGGATGTAGCCCGAGTAGTCTCCAAGTTGATCAAGCGTCTTTTTGAAAATAATGTTGGTGTAGGCTCCGGTATCCACCAACAATCTGTGTACTCTGGTCTCCATAATCTTGGCATAAATTATGAGCGAATCATTATGGGGGGTCAAGATCCCCTCAAAATCCTTCTCGGTAAAGGTCAATTATGTTGTTTGTATGATGGATGGCTTAACCCCCATTCCCTGTACTTGATCGATCGCTCGCAATTTGACTTTTCTTTTTCGGTTGGAGATCGGCGGTCGTCCATCAGAATATCCTCCCGCTGGTTCTGCGGGTTCCATCATGTATAGGTCTTCAAGTGGACGAGCAGCAACAGCCGGAACTGGTCGTCCTGGTTTATTGTTCTTCTGAGGTTGATCATCCTCATCTTCAGAGTTGTTCTCCCGTACTCTCTTTCCAGGTTGTCTTTTAACAAAGTCGGAGAGTTTCTCCTCCTCGTAGAACCGCCAAAGCTGCTTGAGAAAATCTCTACACTTGCTCGTAAAGTGCCCCACGCTTTGATGGTAGGCACAATACTTGTTAGGATTGAGTTTGCCTGTGTCCTGACGAATTTTTCGTGGAGAGGAGAACAACTCCTTCTCTTTTACATTTTTATACAGTATCGACTGACACTGTTAGCACCTGGTTCAACTTCTCTTTCAGCTCCGTCCCTTCAGTGAATGCCTTCATGTTCTTCGGGACTCGGTAGCCTGTTCCACAAGGTTTCTTGTTGTTCTCCTTAGGATCAGCTTTGTTCTCTCCCAAGTTTGATTGCAAAGCTTCATGCATGGAGACGAATATGTCGGCCTGATTTCTGAATTCGGCATAGCTTCTTGGGCACTTCAGACGTACCTTCTTCCATAGCTTTGATCTTTTTTTCAGTCCGGCCATAACAACAATAATTTTTGTGTCCTCGCTGACGGGCTCACCTTCCAACAACACCTTGTCGAACCTTTCCATGAATGCCCGATCTGACTCGTCGTCATTTTGTTTTAGGTCTGACAATCGGTGTTTTTGGGACAGATATGATCCCATCGTTGAGAAATGGGAAAGGAACTCTCGACTCAGTTGAATGAACGAGTGGATAGATGCTGGTGGCATTGTCGAAAACCACTTGTGCACTCGATCCCCCAAAGTCAGTGGGAAATTTCGGCATTGGGTGGCATCACTGGCTCCCACCGAGACCATATAATCCGAGTACTTTGTCAGATGAACTCTGGGATCAGCAAGGCCATCATATTGTATGCTTGCTGGGAATTGGACTTTTTTCTGAATCGGGGCCTTCAGAATGATAGATGATAAGGGTGAAGATGGTAAGCTGGTCGTCCCCACTCCTCTTTGTTGGTCCAACATGCTCTCCACAGCCTTTCTCAGGCTTGACAGCTCATCCAAAGATGCCCCCTGGCTTGGAGGCTGTTCGACGAGCAAAGGCACAAGCTGTTCTGCTCGTTGCAGTCCCTCACTCGGAGCGGGCATGTCTTGGAGCTTTCTTCTAGGGTTGTTCGCCGCATTTGTTCCTAGGCGCCTGAAGGCAGACTGAGAGAGTCTCTCATGAACCGATGGACGAGGTTGTTCAAATGTTGCTCGCCCCCGCTCTGCTTCCTGGCGAGCAACTTTCTCCTGTTGCTGGGGTTGGCCAAGTCTGTCCTGGGCACTGGAACGGGTTGTTCCATGGCTCGACATTGTTGTTCGCCCGCGGGCAGACTCAGCCTGGCCCTCTCTTGGCTCGACCAACTTAGCTTTACCCTTATCCCGCCTGACCTGGGCACTGTTCACCTCGTGTTGTTCGCCCCTAACTGATCTGGCCCTAACAACTTCCAAGGGTCTATCCTTAGGCCTTGATTGTGAAGGCCCATTCTGTTCTTGTTGTCTCTGAAGAGCTTGGAGAGCAGCAATGGTCTTGGCCAGTTCGTTAGGGTTGTTTGCCAGGGCCTCCATTTCAGGTGGGAGATTATGAGTTATGGCTGTATGTTGCGATCTGTTCGCATGCCTGGGATTACGATCCTGGTGGTCAGCCGACGAAGCTCGGGTAGGAGATGTTCTCCTTGATAAGCGTGAACCTTGTGTTTCCTTGGATTGAGGCATTCCAAATTAAATTGTCTTTTAATTTTTAAATTGATGAACACCAAGAACACTTTTGCTTGAATCTTCAAATGTTTCTTGAGGTTTTCTTCAAATCATCAAGTTTTCAACTTGAAGGTCTTGATTAATCACACTAAATCGGAGGTTCGGACCCTTCTTCTAGCGCCAATTTGTTGGTGATCTTAAACCAAACTAAAACAGTCACTAATCCTCCCGATTAAATTTGATCACCAACAATGGTAGAACTTATTCACACGAGTTTAACACATTTAAATAAAAAAATCTTTTGACGTCATTTAATAAAGAGGGCATAAGACGTGGCGTGTGATGTGTTTTTAGAGGTGTCTCTGGCTGTCATGTAAGCATAAACATCGTTTAAAATTTGCACCATGTATTGAATTGCAACGGTATATTAATTTGTGTGTCGAATGATAAACTTTAAAATTTTATATTGTACTTGATAATGACAATAAAGTTCATGAATTCTTTTGCATTAATCCTTATCTAATAGAGAAATAATTTTATTGGTATCCAATTATGAAAAAAAAAAAAATCATTGTTCCGTATTTTTTATTAGGGAGAAAAGCAAAATTGCCCAAAATTTAAGGGGGCACTTGATTTTTGCCCTACTTTTTAAAAAAGATGTTTTTTGCCCAAAAAATGTTGGCAAAACGGTTGGCAAAGGATTGACGCTCATGCCAACCTGTGTGTCAACCATTCGTCAACCTTTTGCCAATATTTTTTGGGCAATATACATCTTTTGTAAAAAAAATGGCAAAAATCAAGTGCCCCTTAAATTTTGGGCACTTTTGTGTATTCTCACTTTTTATTATAGAAGTTCATGACCTCCATTAATAGAATCCTTTAAAAACAAAAACAAAAAACCCTCCATTAATAGAAAATATCATTTCGTACATTAATCAGATATTCAGAATCATCGTGAAGCGCTCTACGTTTTTCACTTTTACTGCGCCATCAAATCAAATGTATTAACCGCTGCGAGTCGTATATCTCACAATTTTATGTGCATTTGGGAATTGAGCTATCTGCAGATCGCCTGCGTGAATTTGATCGAAGCCGCAGAGATCTCGGTCCAATCCTCACGATCGTAGTCTCTAGGCTCTGATGTTGTATCATTCTGTTCGATAATTCATTTCGTTTTGCTGTAAATAAATCAATTGAATAAGAAGAATTGAAAGGTCAGAATTAAAATTATCGTATATTTGTCTGTTTAATGTTGGAAGTCTTTAATTTATCTTCTCTTTGATGTTGATTTGTTAATTTATGCTTTTGCTTGTTATTAATTTTTTTTTTTTTTGACCTTTTGCTGCTTAGGGTTTGGTACTGAGGCAGAGAAGTGCTATTTGCTTGTACACTTCAAATTCTCTTATCTTCTTACTTGATTTCTGATGGGCTCTAGGTTCTTATTCTCGAAGTTAATTTTATAGGTTTTTTGCTTTGAGTTTTTGTATTGAATTTTTGCTTTGTCTGTGATGGTTGTGGATATTTTTCTGACGACTTCCTTGGTAGACATGTTCTCTTTATGGTGCAATAATGAAAGTTCAATCTTTTTAGTTTGTATGGTGTCTCATTGCAGTTCTTACTTTTAGGGATTTCCTCCTGGTTGGTGGTTGCATATGCATACTTATTATTACAATACTTTTGTTTCAGCAAAAATAGTGGGTGAATTTGAATAAATGTCCTTTCAAGTGGAAGAAATGGATTATGCACCTGCTGACTATGAGATGGGCGAAGTAGAAGAGGATATGTTTTTCGGTGGTCGAATAATGGGAGACACAGAGTCTGAGGATGAGGATGATGATGAACATGATCATTTGGTCAGTTCATATGTAGATTAAAAAAATTTAATGCAACCTAATTGATTTATAATCATTTTTTCCCCCATTACATTTCTCATTGGTTTAATTATCCACGAGATGAGTTAACTTATATGTGGAATTAGGACAATAAGATAACTGATACTTCTGCTGCTGAGGCACGAAGAGGGAAGGATATCCAGGGAATACCGTGGGAGAGGCTAAGCATATCTCGGGAGAAGTATAGACAGACTAGGCTAGAACAGTATAAGAATTATGAGAATGTACCACAATCCGGAGAAGATTCAGAGAAGGTAACCTTCAGTTCCAAATGGCAACTGAACAGAATTGAATTATCTAAATGGATTTTGTCTGACGTATAAGTTATGTGATTTTCTCTTCTGGATTTGTCAGGAGTGCAAATTAACAAGAAAAGGTGGAGCGTATTACGAGTTCTGGCAGAATACCAGATCAGTAAAATCAACCATTCTTCATTTTCAGGTAATGGGATATGCTCTGCTGCTTTTGCTAGTTCTGATGTGTGACTGACTCCTCCCCCCAGCCCTCAGCGTGGCTCTAAGTTGAATTTCTGTCTTATAAGTAGAATGGATGCATTATATGCTTTTTTTTTAGAACTGCATTCCAACATTATATTGCAATTAGATTGTTCAGTTCTACTAAACGTTAGAATGGAGAAGAAGAAAGACTTGAAGTACATGCATCTTGAATTTTTTATGTTTTGATATACTTATATTTAATTCTCGACATCTGTATATTGTTGGACACTATTTCAATCTTGGGGTTCTTTGGGGTATCTAATTATGTGGCCATGAGTAATTTAAGATGAGAAATGCTTGTTTGATGCCAGAAGTTTTTCATGAGAGGTGGGAGTGGTTATCATTCTCCTTTCTAGGAACAAAGCCAAATCATAGATCCTACATAGTGTTTTTGATCTGCCTTTCTATCATTGGCTCCTTTTTAATTTTCTTCTTTTGAGTGTTTTATTCATCTATTTGGGAGGAGAGTTGTTGAAGGATTACAAACCTGAGGTGATATAAGCTTTCGTTTAGTATGTAAATGTACTCATCTTTTTTGTCCAACGGGGCTTTGTCATTACACACATTTAGTCGACGTCAAGTTGTTTTTTCACCACACCCCAATAATGCGTAGGTGCATAATATTACACCTGATGGGTTATGTTTTGAACTACACTTAAGAGTCTTTTGTTTTTTGGCATTAACTATGTTATAGGAACATGCTATATGTTATCATGCAGGTATCTCAATGCGCATTCAGCATCTTTATTGTTTATATCAAACATAATTTTTTGAAGTTGCTATCTTTATTTGCAGTTGAGGAACCTGGTTTGGTCAACTTCAAAGCATGATGTTTACCTCATGTCACATTACTCAGTTATTCATTGGTCTTCATTAAGTTCTAAGAAGACAGAAGTCCTTAATGTCTCTGGGCATGTCGCTCCTCGTGAGGTGCATCTCTTTTTACTGATCATATTTCGAGTCATTTAAGCTGTGGTCTTTAGATGATAAAGCTGGACTGATATATCTGTTACAGAAACACCCTGGAAGTTTACTAGAAGGCTTTACTCAAACACAAGTAAGTACTCTAGCTGTCCGTGACAATTTGCTGATTGCTGGGGGATTCCAGGGGGAGCTTATCTGCAAGGTAATTCTCACTCTTGGTGGAAAGTGTTTCACTGTTCTGCTTTTTCTCAGTTTTAAATTTCCACTTAAACGATGCTGCTATAGTCTTCGTCGTGTATTGGTTACCTATAGTATCCTCTCCTTATTGTTGCAGTATCTGGATCGACCTGGTGTTACCTTTTGCACAAGGACAACTTATGATGATAATGCTATCACGAATGCTATTGAGATCTATGATGCTCCAAGGTGATCCTCATTCACATTTGCTGTGGCGTTTTCACTTGCAATGAACCTTTTTCTGGAACTAATTTTGTTGAACCACTATCAGTGGGGGTGTTCATTTCACAGCCTCAAATAACGATTGTGGTGTACGGGATTTTGATATGGAGAGGTTTCAGCTTGTTAAACAATTCTCTTATCCGTGGCCTGTGAATGTAAGTTCTATTTGACTTATCAATGTGCTAATGAAGTCAGAATATGTATTTTTGGACTGTGCATTCATCGAATTACTGAGTGTCCTATCTCTGTGCATGATGTCAAAGAACAAAAACTAGGAATATATCTGCACAGTCAACATTGGCCATTTTGCCATCATTTTGACAAGTTTCAAAAGTTGGGAACTATCTATGCAAACCCCTAAAACAGGTGCTTAAATATCATTGGCATGTACTGTCTATTATGTCTGCTCATATCAAACAATTATCCATTTACGGGACGTTCACATTGTTTTCTTTTGAAGAAGTCGGGTTCACACAAGCTCATTGTTTCACTTTCCCATGTTTATGTGCATTGGATGCAACATATTCTCTAGAGCCTGTAAAAGTTACTTCAAAACAGCCAATTACTTCTTATTAGTCATTTGGAGTTTGAGGTCACATCTCGTCTGTCATGTTATGCTGCATGACCTAGTTTGGTGCACCATTTAAGCCTGAGCAACAAAAAACATATAAGATGCTTGCTTGGAGATAGAAGAGGAACTGCTGGGTTTAGCATCTAGAAGGATGTGAATAGCAACTATGAACCTTAAATAGCTTGCAAGATGCTATGACAATGTGATTTGTAATTTTTTGAAAATTGAAATAGTTTATATTGTGACCATGTTTTGATTATATTTTCAGCAAGAGCTCCCCACCCCCCTCTTTTTTGCTGGTAAAGGCATTAGGATAATGTGTTGCTTTATTTTACAGCATACTTCTCTGAGTCCAGATAGCAAGATTATTGCTATTGTTGGTGACAATCCTGTTGGGATGCTCATCGATTCACAAACTGGGAAGGTAACCTATTTTTTTCTGACATCAATATCTGCAAGCCTCAAATAATATTGGCTTCTAGAGAAGACCATATGCAGAATTTCTGCTAAATCTCCGAGGAAATGGTTATTGCTTTGATAATAATATTACCTTTTTTGGTGCCATCCTTTGTTTCTGTGTAGACGGTTGCCCCTCTTCATGGGCATTTGGATTTCTCTTTCGCTTCTGCATGGCATCCAAATGGTTATATATTTGCAACTGGGAACCAGGACAAGACTTGTCGAGTATGGGATGCTCGAAACCTCTCAAAGTCTGTCGCTGTACTCAAAGGAAATCTTGGTGCAATCCGTTCTATCCGTTTCACATCTGATGGCCAGTTTATGGCCATGGCTGAACCAGCTGACTTTGTGCATGTGTACGATGTGAAAAATGGTTTTGAGAAAGAGCAAGAGATTGACTTTTTCGGTGAGATATCTGGAGTCTCTTTCAGCCCTGATACTGATTCCCTGTTCATTGGGGTGTGGGATCGCACTTATGGCAGCCTCCTTCAGTACAACAGATGCAGAAATTATTCGTATCTGGACTGTCTAATATGAATATTTGGTCCCTTTTGTGTGTTAATTCATCTATTGTTGGGTATAAACAACAGTGACTTCTTTCTGGCTTATTAATTCACTGAATGGGAACTGAAGACTGGTGCTCTCTCTATCTTGGCCCAGCCGTTGTGTCATTAAATAATGGGTGGTGAAGAAGTGAAATTTGGAGGTCTTGATTGCGTTGCTGTTGCTGCTGATGCGTGAGGTTATAAGTGGGCACAAGGCTAAATCTTGTGTCAAAATGTCACTTAGAGATGTGTATATGAAAATTTAATCTGTAACATTTTTTTTTTTTTTTTTTGAGAGTTAAAGAGGAGGATGCTAATTGCGTTTGATCACTTCATTTGTTTGTATCCATTACCATTAATATTACTATTACTATTACTATTACTATTACCCCGCTGTGAATGTGAAGTATCAAATAAAATGGACTGTTTTATGAGATGCCACGCAGTATGTTTGGCTACTGCTCTTATGCCTGTCAGTCTAAACTAGTCGAGGTCACTACTTGACCTGATTTAGAATTATAATTGATACTATCTATTAAGACAATTGTGAACCACTTTTACCATGAAACTTGTTAACCATTTGTTGTATTTTCATACAATATTAATTATCAAATTAAGGGCCATTAATACATTGGTTCAAAAAAGTGATTCTAATTACAAATTGATTCAAAAAAATTATGCATCTGTCATAAAAAAATTATGTACAACACCAATTTGTTATTTGTGTTTCCCTCTTGAACCCATTTTGTATTTTTTTTTTTTTTCCTTGATAATAATACTAGTATGCATGCTATGTACATAGCATATGAACCTCTCTCTTTATGCAAATGCAACTATTCGTAAAAAAGGCAAAAAAAAAAAAAAAAAAAAGAGGCCAAATTTATACATTGGTGAACTGCAAACTGAGGTTTTGGGATAAAGCTCATTGTCAACACTCTCTCATACATGGACTCAGCGGCTTTACTCTATCATTTCAAACAATCTTTATAGTTGAGTATAGGTGAGCGCTCAATCAGCTTGGATGGATGAGCAAATCAAACCACTCTCTCACATCACAAATGTTTCACCCCTTCATTCTCTATTTCATCATGATCAACCCATGAATATCCATCAATTTCCCTAAGAATGCTCTCTTCGTCTACTTGTAGCTGTTGCATACAATCTTCAAATGCAGCCACCAGCTCCGGACTGAACACCCTACTTTCTCCTGCGCCTTCTTTCTCCTGCATCGGACCAACATTATAGCTCCCGAATTTAGGAGTAACATAAGAAGCTGTAGGAGAGTAAACTTGTTGCTTGAACCTCGCAACACCTGGGAACTCTATACTCGGCACATCAAGTGACTTCAGCCCCTTACCTACCGCCTTCCTTTTCCACCCATTTTCGCGCTCACAATTTAACTCCTGATCAACATCACTAATGCCCAATTCATTCTTGAGTGAATCTTTGCTTGCTTCCACAGAATTTGATCCTTTCAACTTGACATCTTCCCATGAATTATACTCATCTTTCAACTTATGAATTCTTTCGAGCAAAGCATCGTATTCCTCCACAGTGTGAAAGCTTCTTGATCCTATCTGGCTTCTGTCATTCCTATCCAACTTATTGTCATTTTCCCTTGGCAACTGACAGCTCTTGGATCTTCGCAAATCGGGTTCTCCACCACCATCAAAATCTGGGATCAGTCCAGATAAATTGTTGGAAACTACATCTGTTGATGGCAATTTGAAACTAGTGCCTCTGAGTTTTGAAGATGAAAGCAAGGCAAAGAGCTGATCCTTGCTCCCATTGGAACTCATTAGTTCTTCCCAAGCTGATGCACTACTCTGAAACCTATGACTCACCTCCTCTCTAATGCTAACCGATCGGCAAATCCCCTTCGAATGTATGCATCCCATTTCCTACAATAATTACACAAACAGATTAAAGATGCACACTCTATAAACTTTGTTCAGACTAAAACTGCTATCAATTTAGTAAAGATTCAATCTTTTTTTATGCTGAATGATTATGCTATCAACCACCTGTTACTAAATTACTAATACGTCCAAGCATTTCAGATTCTTTTTTCTTCATCACAGGGCTCGAGGCCACAAATATAAAATCTTAATCCATCATCAAATTAAATAACATAAAAATCCAGATGAATATAAATATTGAGAGAGTAAAGAAAATAGAATACCTGTGTTAAGCTGCTGAAAAAAATAAATGTGAAGAATTTTTGGTGCTTCAATTCTCAACTACTCTAATACTCCTGCTCCTGCAACTGAGAAAAGGAGGATACGTACGTACACAGGCTTTGACCACACAAAAGTTTTTAGACTTTTCATACTCTATGTATAACTTATAAATACATTCAATCATTTCAACAAAATTCCACCTATATTATACTACTCTCTCCGCCTATTTTAAGTAGTCTTGTTGTTTTTTTTTATAATTTTTAAGAAAGTAGTTGTGTGTAAAAATAAAGAGAATTTATAAGTTGATACTGTATAATATAGCCAGATTAGAAAAATAGACTATTTATGTGAACATTGTGTGTAAAAATAAAGAAAAATTATAATTTGATACTGTCAGATTAGGAAAATAGAGTATTTAAATTGAAGTGAAAAAGAAAGTAAGACTACTTAAAATGGCTACTATTAGATAAATGTGCTATGAATAAATGCAGTTCCATTGCACATCCACTACATACTTATAAATGATGCTTATAATCACACTCCATGTAAGAGATTATATAATTTATTAGGAATGAATTTGTTTTGTCAGTAGTTCTTGTTTTCAAATTTGAAAAGTTGCAACTTTATGTGGACCAATTTGTTATTTATATTTGATTATTAAGAATTAATTTGTCACTCCATAAGCTATATATAATTGCAAGTAAAGCTTGCTGATAATATAAACTAACTCTTTTTAGCTTCACACATACACATTTTAAGGAAAAATTAATTATAAAGTGAAAATGGTTCATACATAAACCATTGAAGAATGTTAATTGTTTTCACTAAAAATTATTAGTTATTTTTATTGAAGGGTGTTAGTTGTTTTCACTGAAAAATATTAGTAGCTGTTTATTGAAAACAAATTAAGAATTTTCAGTGAAAACAACTAATGCCCTTCAATGCTTCACATATGAACCAATTTCACTCTATACATAATCGAAGTGTATATTTTAGATCCATGAAACATTCAACCATATATTAATTTCTAATGTGAAATGGCCAAAAATGGAGTTCAAAATAAATTGGCGCAGCAAAACGAGGAAAGTGTTTACACAAAATATATTTAAATTCTCCACCTAATCCGTCACTAGACAAATCATTAATTGATAATAATTATATTAATTGATAATAATCCTGTCGGGCCAGGGGGTGGGGGCCCTAGGGGCGAGGGCTTCGCCTTTTGCTACAAGACAAATCATTAATTGATAATAATTATATTAATGATTTTATCTCATAATCATTTTTATTTAAATGCATGTATACAATAATGACACGTCAATATTTGCATGATTTGCGTATATTTTATAATACAAGATGGATCCTTGCCGACTCTTTCAAAAAGTTATCCATTAATTAATTTAATTAATCGGCTAATCTCTTGATAATAATTATATTAATAAACAAGATGTTTATAAAGTCAAGAGTCGGCCCCTTTATTATTGTTTTGAATTTTCTTGACACCTCATCTGATTTTATTTTATTTTTATTATATTTTGTTGAGGCAGGCCAGTTGTAGTTGTACAATTGTACTTTGACAGCCCTAATTACTTAGATTTATTTTCTCTAGAGTGTAACGTTACGGTCTGTAATTGTACATCTTTCATAATTTAGCGATATCAATTAAAAGAGTGGTTGTTTCATCAATAATAATAAAAATGTTGTTCAATCGAAGATGATGTGTTATTGATTCAACAGTCTTGCATTTTTCTTCCTTGTAAAATAAATACTTCTAATTTGAGGAAATATCCGATCCTAATGATATTTGTTTAACTAAAAGGTTTATAATGAGATTAGGGGTTTGTTTTAGAAGATGTTACCTAAAAAATTTCCCAAACATAAAAGTTTGCATTTCAGTATCTCAAATACTCAAATCTACCCAGAACTCTCAAGATGGTAGTGCTTTTTTAAATGTAGTTACTGCATGGCCACTTCCAAATAAGTAACTTTTTATAATTTATAGATGTATACATTACAATTTACAATGTGTTTTATTGCATCAATACAGTTTGGTAAATAAAATCAGAATATTGAAAATCTATGTGGCTTTATTTTAGGGATAATTTAATATTATTTTTTTAGAAAAAATAGTATTTTTGGATTGTGGGGAGAGGGTGTTGTTTATGTAAAATTGGAGTCATGCTCAAATTTAATGTGCATGTACTGATATTATTTACAATCTTTATGAGAGTTAAAACTCATGTAAATCTTTACACCAGTGTACAGTGACATTCTTTATTCTTATTCATTGTTGAATAAAGAATTTTACTTTAAAAAAAAAAAAAACTTATATTAAGTAGAATGAAAATACAGCCAGATAAATTTATATAGACTAAAACATGTATACAATAATCGTACCACATCAATAATTATTTTTTACTTGGTGGAACTTATAATTATTCAAGGGTTTGGATTCCCTTGAACAAAATATTACCCCAGTAATTGTATTTTTAATCTAAACAAGAAAAAGAGATGTGGTTAACACTTATCCGAGGAATAAAATTGGGGAAAAAATAGTGCTGTTCTGTTGTTATATGTGAAAGGTCCTTTATTGAATGATGATGCATGTCAATGTTAATCATCCACTGCCACTGCTGGTACCCACCAAGGAACCACCCACATGCCTTTCAAATTTCAAAATCTCTCTTTTTACCATTAATTAATTGTATCTTGATAAATAATTACTAGGACTGATAATTCTCTCCAAATAAGTGTGTTGTGGGTATAAAAGATCAAATAGTATTTGGGTTAAGCAGTAATTTACCCGAAATATTTCAACCTCTTTAATTTTTAGGAATATGCTACTTGTATAAGACCGTTTAATAAAAATATTTATGAAAATCAAGTAGTTCCTAAATTATTTTAGAAACCTTTATATATAGACATAGTCTTGTATACATCATGACCAAATGCACCATGCAATTTTTTAAAAAGTTACCCCTAAAAAACTATCCCTGCTATTATTAAAAAGTGCATTTGAAAAGAAGTAATTTTTCAATAATATTAAGAGTAACTTTTCAAAAATATATTTGAGGTGTACGTTGCATTTGGTGCATAATAAACTTACTCTTAAATTTATTATGTAGTCGGCAATATAGATAATATCTTATTATAGTTTTGAGTTACTCTCTTGTGCACTTGGTGTATGGTGCACTCACTCAACAGTTGACTATGTTTACACTGAAAAATTTGTTCCAATTACATTGAAAAATGTGGTTGGATTACACTGAAAAGTTTACACTAAAAGCTGCACAGAAAATCAGTTTTTAGTGTAAACTTTTCAGTGTAATCCAACCATATTTTTCAATGTAATTGAAACAAACTTTTCAGTATAAACATGAACAACTATTGAGTGAGTGTCCAGTGCACTTGGTGCATATATATGAGAGTTTGCCTATAATTTTTACTTTTTAGTCAAGACATGCTCTTATTTATATCTACATATAGTTGCTTAAGTTTAGCTGCAAAACTTAGAACAATATATCGTAAATATAATCTAGCATCTTAGAAGTGCAAAATTTAAATAATATATATATATATATATATATCTATTATATTTCTCGTAAGAAATTCAGGCAAACACTGTTGAGTGATAATTTGTACATTGCACATTGAAGTTAAATTGAACATGATAAACACTTCAAACATATGTTTATCGCTTTTTGGTTACCAATTGTTAATATACTTTTATAAATGAACTGTCACAAATTATTTGTACTGTACGGTTGATAAAAAAATTAACAAAATAGTTAATGGTTTTTTTAGCAAACTAAATTTTTTATAAGTAAAATAATTAATATTCTCTTGTTTCATTTGGTATTCACATACTCAAAAAAAAAAAATTAGAGTTTGGTGGTTGAAATATTATAGGAAATTAAAATGGTGGGGAGCGAATGAAAAAAAAAAAAAGTAAATGAGATGTGTATTTTTTAATATTAAATAAGTGATAAATTGTGTAATTTTGATAAAAAAAAGTATGGATAGTTATTAAGACGGGTGGGGTAAAATTTTACCAAAAAGAAAATACAGCACTTAAATTGAAACGCCCTAAATAAAAGTAACAAACTGTAGTACTTACAAGAGAGTATTTTACATCAAATTTTACTATGCACCTGATTTAATATATAAAACATGAGTATGTATAGAGTGAAATTGGTGCATACATAAATCATCGAAAGATATTAATTATTTTCACGTTTATTATAAACAACTTCATGGTAATAATAATTATCTACATTTCACACAACAATAGCTTTTTACAAAGACAGGCCACAATTATGCACAATTTCAGCACATAAAGAACCACATTTAGGTGGTGTAACAAAGCAGAGGGGTACCGTGACATCTAACCACCTAACTAGCGACATCCACCAGCACCAAACCCGATTCTTGACCCGGCTATGTCATACACAATCTCAATTGTCTGCTGTTGCTGGTTTCCAATGATGGCGATATCTTGAAGATTCGAGTTTCCAGCAAAGGACAAACACGTCGTCCCTTTCTCCAGTTCCAGGACAACATTTTGAGGTTTAAGATCGAGCTCAGCTCCACCTTCAAAGATCAAGGCAACTGGAGGAACACTGGTGGATATCTCATTGAAACTCCCTGCAAAACAGGCATCGAGTATGGAAACAGGTTCAATCATCTTGTGTTTGGAGGATATGATCTTCACTAGCTCCGCCCTGAGGGCTGTATACACCGGTGTTGGCAACCGTGAGATGGTGGTGCCGGAGTCCATGATGGTCGGAACGTTGTAGCCGGAGGCTGCTACAACGATTGGCTTCCCGGAAATTGATATGCCCGACAGCTTCACAAAGTACAATGAAGGATCACGAGAATTGGATAACATTGGGGTGAACTTATACCCGGAATTTGAACTCATTCCAATGGATAGAAAACCTCCACTCCCAATCTGTCCTAGAAGTGTGGCTGATGGTAGACAGTAAGTGAAGGCCTTCCCATGCTTTGTGGACAACTGGTACAGCATGGAAAGAGGGTTCTTTGCTAGGCCCACAAGCCCGGCTGATTTCCCAAACAGGCCATTGTTCTCTTGCCCACATCCGAAAACGAAACCGGATAGAGAATCTGAGCCGAAGCTTAGTGTATCTCTGCTCAGATACCCATTAGAGAAAGATTGATCGCCATACGTTGCGGTGTATATGCAAGAATTTGAACGTGAGCAGGCGGGAGGGTTGAGAGTAGCATCTTTCAAGGAAGAGCACTGGTTTGTGTTGCAAGATAGTTTTTGATATGTATTCGAAGCGGATGGGTTGAAATGGGGGCCCACTTGTGGGTGGCAATAGCCTGCACAGGGCTCGCATTGGATCCACGAGAGGGAGCTGCCCGTGTCCACAACGACTATATGGTAAGTTGGTGGAGTTCCCAACCCTATTTTGGTATAGTAATTTGCAACACCGAGTGGCTCCCCTGGATTCAAGGGTGCACTAACAGATTTTGATCCCGTTAAACTGGAGGGGTAGACTGCTGTGGCATTTTTCTTGTTGAGTCTAGAATTGAGAAACTTAACATGAGCATCGTCCAACGCAAGTGCATCCAAGAAAGACGGTGTTGTTTTCAGGATGGAGTCGGTTAATCGTCCTTGACCATGATATAACGGCAGGTGAAGAGCAGGATTCTTGATTTCTGCCAAATATTCAGATTAGTAGAATCAGGAATTGTAAAATATGTATGCAGTCTTTTGTGCTGGCATGTTTATTGGGTAATGGAATATGGAAACATACCTTCATTTACTCTAACTGAAGAAGTACCACTGAGCAAGATAGCAAAAAGCAGTGAGAAAAGCAGCCCCATGTCTCAGGAAACTCTAGAAGATCTGAAGCTGCGAATTGCGATTGTTTTTGCCTCCCAAAGTAACAAGATTTAAAGCAACTTTTTGATAGATAATAATTAATTAGGTCAAGGTTCGAGGGGACGTTACAAATTGACTCGTGAGGTTCTAATTAAATCCACAAATAAGATGATTAGGCCTGTGGTTGAGGTATCTATTTTATGTCTTAGTTTCGGGACCCATTTCTTTCTTTTCTGAAACAGACATGCTGATTGATGAACCAAGACTGTTCAACCAGTAATATAACAACTAATAACTGAACTCACATTATGTTGTTCAATAATATATCTAGGTGTCGCATGTACCATTAACCTCAAGCTCACATGTATTACGTAACTGAAGTAAAAGCATGAAGGCGACAGCTATAGTCACATACAAAGGTCCTCAAAAGTCTTACCTCGACAATAATTGCAGAATACTGCTTAATTTCCAAAGATTCAGGCATTTACTCAGGCCCTTTTTTGGTTGAACCAACGCATAAAAGACAGCAAAACCAAACTGGGTCATGTTCACTGGAAAAAAACAAGGGAAGGATTTTCTTAAATAATAGAATCTTAACAAAAAGAATATGATCTACACATATTTGCCGCAGCATTGCGATTTTCATTTCTACTAACTTCTGTGTGTGAATTGCGAAAGCTGCTTCTCTTTAGGCAACCACCTTAATCATCAGTACAACCTGTCTGAAGCAAATATTTTTTATAGAAAATATTCAAACAAGCAAAAACTGAAATAAGAAAAAACAGGGTACATAGAAGTCTTCATATATGGTTACAAAAGGGGACAAGAAATAAATTCCGAGTTTCTGTTGGCAAATTATAATCGCCGAAAAGCATTGCCATCACCATCTGATCCTCGCTGAGAATAATGTGTTCGACGACGCACACTTTCCTCAATAGTAGAGCTTCCTCCCTTCTCAGCTCCATAGATGCTTCTTTGAGCAGCATCAAGGAAATTTCTTCCCATAGATGCACGATCACCAATAGCTTCCTGGGCATCATCAGCAGCAGCCTTCTTTATCCTCTTCCATCTTTGCTCTTCATGAAGTTGAGCATTCATTTGCATCTCCCTCAGCCTAGCAGCTCTCTCTTCTTCAGAAAGTATAACAGGATTTCTGCGCCTGTTATTTGACTCGGGCATAGGCGGCTTATCAGAGGTATTAGAATAACTTCTCTTTTCATGACGAGATTCAACCTGCCTGTTGCTCGACTCAGGCCTAGGCGGCTTGTCAGAGGTATTCGAATAACTTCTCTTCTCATGACGAGATTCAACCTGCCTGTTGTTTGACTCGGGCCTGGGCGGCTTATCAGAGGTATTTGAATAACTTCTTTTATCATGACGAGATTCAACCTGTCGTTCTGAAGAATATTCTTTAGACTGAGAGTCATAATAACTCTTCTTACTTCTCTGTTGATCCTCGCTTTTGTGATGCTTAGAACTAGAGGCACCACTTGGCCTTCGGTCTTTGTACTCCTTGTCATTATATTTCTTTCTCCGAGTATCTTCTTCACTTTGTTCTTCATCTGAGGTAAAGGCTGTCTTGCTTGAAGGCTCATCTGTTTTGTAGCCCTTGTGGCGACTCTCTCTTTGTTTTTCCACTGATAAAGCGGCTTCTTCACCGTCAGAGTCATTGTCTGACGATGAAGGCGAACGATGTTTAGACTTCTTGTGATGCTTTTTTCTATGTTTCTTCTCATCCTTATCCTTGTTCTTTGTTTCTACCTGGATTTGACAATTGACCAAAAATAAGTAACATTGACATTGAGGTTTCCACGACAGCAAGCAGCCAACTGATGTTCACAATGTATACATTAGATCCTAGTTCAATCACACACGCACAGACTTTGACTAATGAGCAGCTTTGAGTGTGACATTACATTACACAAATAAATAAGAGCAGCCTTGTTTCAGAGAGAGGAGATTGTGGACCTGTGCCGCAACAACTGCCTTCCATGATGGGGCCGCAATGAGATGTAGTACAGAAGATGGTTTTAAATTGAAATTTAAGGATTTGAGTTGGTCAATTATCAGGCATAGTTCTAGAACAACCTATACATAAAAATTCTGATCTCATAGAAAAAAGATTCAAGAACTTCTGGTCAAACTGACAAGAAAAGAAATTTATCCGCTCTAACTTCCTAAGTGTTGGGAAAAGTAAAGTAAGTGCCCTTTTCTCATCCAAATTGGCGGCATTCACAATGTCTCAACTTGCCCAGAAACCCCAAATATTGACTCAAGAAAGAGAACCCTAAATAGCCATCTCATCGTCGTTAAAGGATTATAAGCACACAATTCGAGTGGTTAAGGGATATGTTTTAGTTAATTGGCATGGAAATGATCTGAAAAACTTCAGAATGTTACCTCTGCCAAGTGCAAATACAAGGCCCTAAATAGCCATAACAAAATCATGAAAGGATATTTGCATGTTATGAGAATGAGATATACTTTATTTAATTGAACATGGAACTGATCTGAAAACGTTTGGAATGACACCATCTGCCATGAGAGAGCACGCATAAAATTTATAACTACACATCCTACACCATATGGACATAGAACAAACAAATGGAACTTAATGCTAAAAAAGTACAAGATAAGTTCTCCATCTGATTTCACTATTGCAAAAGAATTAACTGGTAAGACCCTTCATAAACATGAAAGCAAGCAAATGAAGCAGCAAAGAAAAAGTGGGAAAAGAAGAAAGAAAAGAGAAAAGAAGCTCATAAAAAGATTCCATTTCTGCTGGGTATTACTTAATAATATTTCCAAAATGGAGAGATGCTTGACAGAGACAACCAAGATCAAAAGGACAGGTCTGGATGACAAAGATAGAAACACTATGACAATATTTGCTAGAACTGATAATGAATAGTAATTACATCTACACAGACTGAAACACGCAGATGAGGTAGGATGATGATTCGACCCTGTTGTAATACACTAAATCCTAAATCATAGTAGGGCTATACAGCAGCAATTCTTTAGCTAAATCCTAAATGCAAAGGCCATGCTTGTCATTCTCGGAGGAACTTCATTCTATTTTAACTAAAAACACAAATTTCTATTTTTTTTCAAAATCCTAAACAGAGACCTACTCAAACCTATTCTACTATACAATTTATTAAAGGATCTCATCTTACACCCACACACTGACACACATCATAATGTTCAACCCAACATGTTTCGTTAAAAAAAAAAAACTATAAAAGTTGAAAATTATTCATCCGAATGTTTACACAAAAATAAATACACCTAGTAAACTACACTGGAAAATGAAAACTGAAAATGGGGGCTGGAAATAAAACCAGACATCCAAAATTTCCCAATCTAGTTTAAATTTAAAAAAATCATTGGGACAACTATATAAATGAACTAATGAGGCTATAGTGGACTTACAGATTTTCGAATCATGGCCATCTTGACAGGGTTATTCTTTATGCGAGCTAGAGCTTCCTGTTCTCTCTGACGGATCATAAGCAGAGGATCTGAATGAAGTTTCCTCCATGCATCATTGGCTGATTGTGGCTTCTCCTCAAACAACCCTGGAACAAGTGAGTCCTGCTGCAATAACAAACACCCGGCAAACTATTAGCACTCCAAGCCTAATCTAAAATTTTAATACTAAAAAATGATATCGTTTATAATAATGAAAGAGATTCTATCCTCTATCAAATACCGTACCTTTGCAGGAGTAGATGATGATGCAGATGCAGATGCAGTTGTCTCGGAGGGCTCAGTCTTGGGAACAGATTCCAGAGCCTTGAAACCAGAACTACCCTTCCCCACCGCTAACCCTGAATCGTACAAGAATTCCAAACGCTCTTGGCTCCTGCCCAAGTAAAAAAGAAGTATTGACTCGATTACCCAAAATTGATTAGAGCCCAAAAACCCTAATTTGAAACTAGTAATATAAATGAATTGGAAAAAGAGGGAGACATACGAAATAAGTCCAGCTTGTTCTTGAAGCTGTCGGAACTCCGCGCGCTCGCGTTCTTCGTGGATCTGCTTTCGAAGCTCCTCGAGCTTATTCTTCTCGGCTTCATGCTTTTGCTCGGCTTTCCATACATTCTCGATGTTGCGGAGACTTCCCGTGTGCCACCCCTTCTTGTTCAGAAACTTGAGCGCCATCGATGAACGACTTTATTCCGATTAAGGATCAGAGATTGGGTACTGAATTCAGAATTCTTGCGGATCGCACAGAAATAAAGAGAGCGAGGGGAGGGGAGGGGAGGGGGAATTGTTTGTGACCGATAAAACGATATGGCGCTGGCACTATTATTTCATTTTTATTTTTATTTTTATTTTTATTTTTGTACGTCGGCTGTTCCTATTGTATATGTATTTTCAAGGAAAAACCCCAATTCCATCCAATTTTATTTTGTCTAAAATTTGGGTGAGACTGAGAATTTCCCATTATTTTTATTTTTAAATGAAAATTAATTCACAACTGAGAGCAGCATTTTAAGTGTACTAGATGTATAGCACGTGCGTTGCACGTTACATGTAAGTAGTCAGTAAGAAGTAGTATAATATTTTTTTGCCGGTCCTTATTTTATGTCTTTAGTCTCGTAAAATTTAAATTTATGCTCTTGTTCACTAATATATGTGTAAGAACAACCATAATAGAAAGTATTCTTCATCTACCAAAATATGCTCACTTGTTTTGTTTGTCAACCCACCAAAAATATGTGCATTCACTTAATGTCAAAAACCACTTTATTTGATTCTTCAATCATCACTTGATTACTCAAATTCTCATAGGATTTTACCTACAAATAATAATTTTATTCATAAATGAATCTCACTACACATCACAATATCTCATAATACTCTTATTTTAAAACCAATGCAAAAAAAAATGTGGACTTAGATTTATGGTTAGAGTATAAAACTAAATAAATCCAATTGTTATGATCAACTTTTATAAGAAAAAAAAAGAGATTATTATACCACGTCAATTTAAAAAAAAAATATATATGCTCTATATTTCATCCATTAAAAAGATGGAACATTGAAAATATATCTACAAATAAACTTCTTATGTGAACACATCAAATGATGCTACAAACTACTTCAATCTCCTCATCATGACCACTAAACTAACCTATACTGATATACAATAGTATCTACTAACATTATCGCTTAGCGAATATTACCAGGATCAATATTTACATTGAAACAATAATATTGAAACCTTGGTAGCCATCTGATCTCTTAATTCTTTTAAAGCTCTATATATCCCTATGCACTCCCATCCGTGGAACAATCATATATGAGAACTGAATGTATTAAGTAATACTACTAAAATATGACCGAAAAATAAAAAGTTTTATTAAAGATGGTGATGAAAATTAATCCAATTGAACAATATTCACATAATGAAATATTTTATAGTTGAGACAGCTACAAAATTTTCACTCTTTCTTGGAGATAGAATTCTTACTTCAAAACTCTTTTTTTCAAATCTTGGTCTGCTCTTTGGTGCTTCTCCAACTATCAAAAAGGCAACGTTGAAGTCTCACAAATTATAGAACGAAGTAATCAACGATCTAAGAAAAGCTGCTAGCAAGTAAATGTAATAAGGTGATAACAACAAACCTGAGAATCTATTTCTTTAGTTCTAAGCTTCCAATGGGCAGACATAATCCTGATGTCATCTCTCAACTTAGCTATTTCCCCGTCCTTTACCCCCAAAAGCATATTTATGTTGTTGAAATTTCTTGTAGATACCTCATCTAATATTTTCTTAAGCTCATGTTTATATAAGTAATTGTACCCACTTTTAGTGACTATGCATACAAGCAATGGGAATAATAACTGATAGAAGCACATGAACGCGTGCATATTTTATTAAATTGCATAGTGGAGTGGGGAGTAAAAACGAATGAATAAGTTCTACTTACAAATTACTTAGCACAGAGATATAAATCATTACTTACCAGGAAGGCGGGGAATTCCACGAAATTTTAAATGTCAGCTTTCTGAGAAATGGAAGACACCCGTGAAATCTCATTTCATATTGGAAAAGAAATAGGAACATGGTAAATGCATTCACCCAATAGTTCGTTAATATAGAAATTATGAAGAGACTAAATTAAAGACTGAACCTGGTAAACATAAAATCCTATTGTTGACAGACCTTGACTTCCTTCTGTTGCCATAGGCGATCCACAACACAATAAATCTGCACTGATGCATGATCCTTGGATGTAATCAGCCCATTGGTCGCGGAGCATCATTGCGAAATGTACAACTCCATTTCCTGCCTTTCATGTTTTTGCATCTTGGGAAATGTCTTTAAACACCATGAAATACCTGATTAAATTTTCTACCGATGAAGAAAGAGTGTGAGCAATCACTGACGGAGCAATTTAGAAATTATGAAGAAGATTGATCGAAACTGAAAATTCTTGAAAAATGGAACGGAAAAGTCTGTACGTTACCGAATACTTTTTTCGCAGCAAATAAAACTCATCTCAATAATCGAAGCCGGGTCAGTTGGAGAAGACGAATTCTGCACCAAACCCAAATGATTCTACTCAATTGCCATTTGAATCGTGTGTAGTTACAACTACAAAGTATCCATGGTGCAAACTAAAATCGTGTTAAATCATTTAATTTACTTTGCTTTGCTATGTAAGAATATAAATTAGCAGAAATTGAAAAAAAAAAGTCCAATAAATTAATAGAAATGAACCAACACATGTACTACTCTGTTTTATTGTTTATTTGTTGGAAATGATAATCTAAGAGAACACATCGTCATGAAAAATCAGTGAAATTGTGCGATAATACTTATTCTCCAGCGCCGTCGCATCTGGATCGTCCTCCTCCTCTCACTGATTCAACATTGGCGTATTAGGGAAAAAACATAAAAAATAAAAATAGAGAGAAAGGGAAAGAAAAAGAAAACCCCACGAAACATGAAGATTGAGATTTAGATCGCAAATGAATAATGAATTAAATGTTTCAAAAATATGGAACGTCTGATAAATGTTGAGCATCGCAAGAGACTGAGGGACGAAATAAGATGAATGGACAGAAGTGGGAGACAAGACGACAAAGGATAAAACTGCACAAGAAAAATAGTTAGAAGGGTAGAACCGTCCCAAAATGTTTCTCAAATGCAAGCCACTTTTTAATATAGTATAGATATAGTAGAATTTGCATGACTATACACTAGGAGTGAAACATAACACTTTAAAAGAAATTCGTACTTTTATTTGTGAACCGTCTCATATAAAAAAAAAATTATAGAGTGAAATTGGTTTATATGTAAATTATTGAAGGATATTTGTTGTTATTACTAAAGAGTATTAGTTATTTTCACTGAAGGATATTAGTTGTTTTCAATGAAGAGTATTAGTTATTTCCTAAAAATAAATTAATACACTTCAGTGACTACAACTAATATTTTTTAGTGAAAATAACTAATATTTTTTAATGATTAATGTATGAATCATTTTCACTTTATTTTTTATAAAAAAGAAAAAAAATCATTACATAAAGTTAGCTTTATTGAATTGTACCGTTTGGGGAAAAAAACTTTATTGAATTGTTAATTAGGACAAAATCTTATTTACCATTTGAACAAGAATAATGATGAAGACACATACTTTACCCCCAAGTGAAAACAGATAAAACTTTAATAATAATTCCATCTTTTTAAATTATTTTTGAAGAGTTGGTTAAAGTTATATTATTATTAGATTAATAACGTAAAGTTAACTTTATGAATTCTAAATTAGATTGAAATTCAGTTTACCATTTGAACAAAGATGACACTTACTTTACCCAGAAAATTCACATCTTTTAAAAGAGTATAGAGTAAAATTAGTTTATACATGAATCATTGAAGGATATTGATTGTTTTTATAAAAATGTATTATGTATTTTTACTATAGAGTATTAGTTATTTTCACTAAAAAGTCTTAGTTAGAGGGGAAGGAGTGGATATGGGAAGGAGAGGAATCAAAGACATTCCCTTCAAATGCGTGAGGTATGGAGATTCCTCCAAAGTGAGGAATCAAATCACTATTTCCATACTCATTCATCTTTGCCAAACAACATTTTTCATTTCTTCATCTAGCACAGTAGCACCCCTCAACCAAGTACCCCCTAAAACTCTTCAGTAAAAATAACTAATATTTTTTAGTGAAAACATCTAATAATCTTTAATAAAATCAACTACTCTCTCCGTTCCATTATTATTTGCACACTTTCCTTTTTCGTCCGTCCCAAAATTTGCACACTCTAAAAAAGGAAACATTGATTCTCACAATAATATATACATATTTATCTATATGTCACTACTTTACTCAAAAAGTAATTTTTTCTTAAAATGTGTGCCCTTTTTGTATGCGAATAATATCGGGACGGAGAGAGTAATATTCTTCAATAGTTTGTGTATGGACCATTTTCACTCTATATTTTGTCCTTTTAAAATACTTTGATGAATGTTAAGTTAAAATTTAAATTTTACTGTACTGATTTGATCCTAAGATCATAATGGCAAAAAAAGAAAAAAAAAAAGGCTACAAGACTTGAAACTGAGTCCAAACAATGAAATATGATACTCAGCATCAATTTTTTTCTTTATTTAGCATCAAATTCTTTCGTGTTAATGAAGACATTACATTTTCGTTTACTGGAAATTTGTTAGATAAATCCCAGAACTCGTTGAAATCTTGAAGATACTGTGGCAATAAAGGGGTGCAAAATTTAACTATTTCGCAATACTTGATTCGAGTACATTTACACAGCATTTGTATGGTAGCAAAAAGAAATGCGATTCTCTTCATGAATTTAATTTCATGTGTAGTTTAAGCTTAATCCTCCAATCATGGGAGGATTGGATATTTCTATGTAGAAACAATTTCACTCTTCTGGGATTGATGATTGTTGCAAGAATTCCGTTGCATTAGAGCTCCCCTTAGGCTGCATTCCTTCACCTGATCAAATAAATGTAGAACTTAGATTAAGCTGATGGATAGTACATCGTAAACGTTAGGGAGAAATCCTATTTGGTTTCTTCGATGCTAAAGCTATTAAGATTTAAACACTGAAAGAGCAAAAACCATCAAACATTAAAAAACAAATTCAAAGGATATGACATATGTGATTTTAAGAAGAGTGCATCCTCTGTCTATATACCTGAGATGAGTAACTCTTGGATAGCAGATCCCCACACTCCTCAACGAGAGCTTTTTCTCCACCAACCATCCTTGCTAGTTCTGAAACTGAGGTATCCATTTCTTCAGCCTGAACGTATCAAAGAAAAAATTGTCAATTTTTCACGTTTTTAGTACTGTTATATGGGAGGGGAGGAAAGCAGTACAATTAAAGTTATGGTGTGCTGTGTAGTTGTCTTACTTTGTGAAAGAAACTCTGTACATGAGAACCTATCATCTCGACAACCTTGTAAGCTGAGTTCAGAGCCTCCCCTATCTGTCCAAC
Organism: Ballota nigra; assembly: GCA_947034835.1. Taxonomy (NCBI): domain Eukaryota; kingdom Viridiplantae; phylum Streptophyta; class Magnoliopsida; order Lamiales; family Lamiaceae; genus Ballota; species Ballota nigra. The sequence goes on from OX344730.1 coordinate 30,216,691, forward strand.
ATCAACCTGAACAAATTGTATAATGATCAGTTCATCACAGAAAAGACATCAAAACCAGTGAAGTTTATTGGTTGTTGAAATAAAATAAGAAATCTCACCCGTACTTCGGCACTAACTGGAACTCTGAATGAGGAATTGAGCAGTGCATTCGTTGCGCCTGAAAGAGAACTTGAGTAATCCTCTTCCAGAATAGACCATTCATCAAGATACGGTATCTAAAAGACAATAGAAATCATCAAGCGGGAGAGAAGTGAATCAGAACCATTTTTCGCATTGAAGAAACTCAGGGGGCGCTTGGTTAACAATTCTTCAATGGTAATGGGAATGAAATTGAAAATTAGTGTAATTAGCATGGTTCATGAGAACAAAATCACTACCTCTCCTCCTAAATAAGGTAGATATTCCATTTTGATTACCCTATTCTCTTCCTACAATCCACCTCCTCAATCACTCCCCTATTCCTCCACCAACAACCATTTATTGTCCACTTCTATTCCAAAATTGGGGCATGACACTAGCAATGGAGTCACCATTGGAACACTTCTTCACCTAACATATCATTTTTATTATGAGGACATAGATGGAAATATATTTTCATTCCCATTGCCATTGTCATTGAAGAATTGCTAACTAAGCGTCCCCTCAATCTAATTTCAGGTGTATAAGGCAAATATAATCATCGCTTGTTATAGAAGCAGTCACTGATGTAAAAAAAAAGAAGCATGGGATGAGAATAGGCATCTCTACTAGCTTTATGTTCCTTTTTTCTTCTTTCACATACTTTCAAAATAAAGATTTCAGATTTTCTTTCGTCTCTTAATGCATATTATCCACAAAGATACAAAATCAATGTAAATGGGAAGACCCAAAACGAGGAACAACATCAATTAAAGTAAAACAGCCATCATATTTGGCATCAATAATCATATAAATATCACATATCTGATGAACCCCAACTCTCAAATTGTTAAGATTATATATGTTGGAAGGCCGTGAAGGGAAGTTCTCCTACATATAACATATTCTTATCTTTCATTTCACTTGATGTTTGACTGGTTAGCAACATCTAAAATTAGCCAAAATTGTGGAAAGTTCACATTAATATGCACTATGTCTATGACAAGTGAACAGTCATTTGTAAATTGTAATGCACAGGTTATATAAAAAGACAAGAAATTGAGCATAGTTCAAGGCAAAACTAAGAATGTTTACTTGAGCTTCAACAATTGTGGTCAAAGTTTTTAGTCGCCGCAATGCAGCAAGTTCTTCGCGTTTCCTTCTTACATTATCACGTAATTCCACCATCTTGTCTCCCATCGAACATAATTTTCTCTGAACAGAAAAGGAAATGAACATCACTGAGTATATGCCAGTCATAAATAAAGATCCAAACACCAAAAGAAAACAGTTTATGATGAGAAACAAACCTCAGCTTCCTGTTTCTGAGCATTCATAGAGGCCTCAGCTTTTGCATTCGCCAATCGCCATTGCAAATAGTGGTTGCTCATCATCTTGAGAGAATGCACATCTTCGAGGTGACTGGCCGCCTTCTTCCCTTTCTTTGTTTCCAATCCGGCCCTCATACACGACGAAGGATGTGGAGGCCGGGAAACAGCTCCCCCCACCCTCGCCATTGATGAAAAATTCAATGAACGGGCACAATCTTTCCCAGAATTTTCAAAGCTTCTCTCCGAGAGCCACTTATCCACATCCGGCATAGAAGACCGCACATCCGTGGCGGCGGTCCGCGGCCTGGTAACCGCCACACAATGCGGCGATGTAGGGCACGAAGAACTTCCCTGATTCGAAGCAGTGCTACACGCATCCGAATCGTCGACACTGGATGTTGAAATCCTAGAAAGCCTCTTTTCCACGCCGGAGGTCGCCTCCTGCAAAAGCCTCGCCGCCGCTGAAACGGTGGAGCATCCGTTACTGCTACTGTTCAGTGAATTTGAACGGTGGATGGTGTTAGGCACTTGCCTGTATCTCGATTGAACAATTCTGTCCGTACCCATCGCAATCGGCGTGTCCGGTCTCGATGAAACCCTAATTTTGGCATTCTGGAGGTCTTTGGGCTCGCCATTTTCTTTATTATGCTGTTTAACTCGTTCCTGGTGCTGTTTCCTCTGCACAGTCGATAAATGTGCAGCAGAGGATCTATCTACGCTACCACGACCCGAATCGGGGCAAAGGCCGTCCTCGGATTTTGAGGATTGGCGTCGGTGAACGGATTTGGAGCGGGGAAAATCGGAAGGGTTTGGAGTGGGGGCAGGGGTTGAATTGGACTGGACTAAAGGGGACATGAAGCGAGAACTGACTTCTCTTACTCTAGGTCGGCGATGCGGGAGAGGTGGCGCTTGTAGCGCCGCCGTTGACTCCGCCGTCGCTCCACCGGTTTGACCGGACATTTCTCCTCTGGAGTTCAGAAAAGATGTAGTATATCCCTATCTCGAATCCTCGAAATTTAGCAGCGATATAGTATTATCCCTATCAAAATTTAGCAGCGATTGTGGAAGAACGGACAGAAAACCCACCCCACTGTAAGAATTTGACAGAAAGGAAAAAAGGTTTTTCGTAAATTGAAAAGAGAGTCCAATGAGAAAGAGATGATTGAAGAAACTAGCCGTTGCAATATATAAACCGTGAAGAGGTATAACGGTTCTATTCCGGGATTCTTATAATTAATCCCCCTACAAAAAATCTAATTATTTGAAATACTGACCCGAGTAAGAAAATTTTATTTAGACACGGCTAATTAGCCCGAAATTATTATATGCTCCACTAAAAACATGAGGGTTTAAAAAATAACTCCATAAATTACTTAGAACTACTCTGTCTAATTAGCCCAAAATTATTATATGCTCCACTAAAAACATGAGGGTTTTAAAAAAACTCCATAAATTACCAGAGCTACTGTAAAATAGGGATGTTTCCGTTTCCCCAATGCAAATGGAAATGTGTGACATTAATTCATTCAATTATTTATCTTTTATATATAGTATATATATATATATATATATATATACTAGATGTAGGCCCGCGAGTATCGCGGGGTTAAAAAAGAAATTGGTTAGAATTTTTTAGTATATCATAGAAAAATATTTCTATACATTTGTTTAACTAATTATTAATTATTTATTTTTGATTCATAATAGTATATTTATTTCAATAAGACAAACACTCAACATCAATATAGTAATTACAAATTTCTAAAAATCTCTCGCTAAACAACATACGTTATATACTTAGATGATTTTTCTTCAAAATCAAGACACACAACTTTCAATAAATTTCTACTCTTTACCCTTGATACTGCAATACAGTTGACCTTGAGTGGAATATGATTTTTTGGAAGGTATAAACCAATGGTTGGAAGAGATTAGTCTTGACTTTTTTAATAATCATTTCAAAAAAAAAAACAGTAAAATGAGAATCTGTTACATGCAGAATTTCTATTATGAAAAAGAAAATACTCAACAAACTTGAAAGATTCAGACCTTCAATTCAACTATACCTAACACAAATATATTATAAATACACTAAATTTTACCACCATAAAAAAATTTAAGCAAAATTAATCTGATAGCATGTGCGTAGATCAATTAAATGATTGGTGAAGTCTTGAGTAATGAAAAAAATTAGAAGAGAAAGGGAAAATATGAATATCAATACAAATGGTCGTGAACTGATGAATAGGTTGACATGACAAAAAGTCACAAGATGACAAAAGCATAATTATATTATTTACCTTTTTCTGTGTTTAACAATTTTACAAGGTACATCTAACTTGAAGCAAATATACCAACTTTTACTAGTGGATTCCCCGCAAACGTACGGGTTCACTGTAGTATGAGCAAGTATAGTGACCAAGTAGATCGAACTCAAGGGAAAGTATGTATGCGAATAGATCCCTGAAGATCTACGCGTCGTAGTTAATATGAGTGTATGTTTTTGGATTTTTTGGAAGAATTAATTAAAACTAAAATAAACTAATTAAACTAGAATACTAAAGAAGTTGAATTAACTAAGGGTTGTATTCAAATGAGTGATGGTGATGCTCAGGATAGGAATCCCTACGTATACTAACGGAGCAGGTACATAATCAAAATAACCGTGACGCGCAAGAAATAACCTAAGTAAAAGAATGCAAGATGAAAGCTCAAGATTTTAAACCCTAATACTTTATCCTAACAATCGACTTCACTAATCCACTAACAAGTTAATAGATTGTGCTTAATTGATGAGACCCTAATTTAATTAAGGTGATGCGGTCGTCCTCCTTCGCTAAACTGGTAGATGAATTAACCATTTCTAAACTCTCTCGTTAAGTCTACTCGTTGTTAAAGAGTGATAAGGTCGTCCTCTCTCTAACACTTTTCGAACGAAATTCAAAAGTAAAGTTAAGATTAATTTTAAGAATTCATTAATTAAGAGAATTAAATCCTAACGTCACAAGTTACCCTAATTACGTACCCACAACCTACTTCTACGAGTTCATCCTTCCCCAAGCATGCAAGGGTTTTAGCTAGACATGAATTTTACGTAAACAATAACAATTGAATAAGTAACGAACATGAACATGATAGTTATAACGAAGAAAAGATCAACCATAAACTGGGGTTTCAAGAAATAAAGGAATAAACTGAAATTAAATCAATAAAACGAAGTCTCAACGTGTTCAAGAACAAAGATTTGAAGAAACGAAACTAAAAAGTAAAACCGTGATGTGAATTCGTAAAGAAAACCTCGAAACGTAAAAGTAAAGCTTGCTCGTTCCTTCTTCTCCAAAAACTAACTCTCAAAAACAATCTCGTATCAAGTGGTGGTAAGTGGGTAATCCCCAAAAACGAACTTGGGATGAATATATATAAGCGTCGGGCCGAATCTGACTTGCATGGGCCAAAATTCCCGTCAAGCTCGAGTAGTGCTCGAGTAGAAAGTACTCGAGCAAGTTTTGCTCGAGTAGTCAAAACTTACAGAACCCAAAAAGTACTCGAGATCCTTAGCTCGAGTAGTACTACTCGACCAGCCTCAGCTCGAGTGCTCGAGTAGTAGCTACTCGACCAGCCTCAGCTCGAGTGCTCTACTCGAGTGCTCGAGTAGTAACTACTCGACCAGGCTTGGCTCGAGTGCTCTACTCGAGTGCTTGAGTAGTCAGTACTCAAGCTCCTCCAGCTTGAGTACTTCAATGACACTTTTGCTCGCTCGAACTAGTACTTCTTGTATTTCTTCCATATCTTCTCATCCGGGCATCCGTTTGAGTCGATTCAAAGTCCTACGAGCTCCTCTTTTCGCCCTCTATCCATCTATAAACATCAAAGAAACAAATTTATTAGTTTATGAAAACGATACTCAAATGACTCTAAATACTTATATAAATTAATCAAAACAAGGGCATTTCGAGCGACGAATCATGACAATTTCATGCCTAATCAACATCCTTTGATAATTATAGGTCAAGTAATATTAAAAGAAATGAAGAGATTCATTTATCGATAGCTACTATATATAGAAATACATCTTCCCACATACTGTTGGTGATCAAATTTAATTGATATGATTAGTGACTGTTTAATTCAGTTTAAGACCACCAATCAATTACGTGTGATTGATTACCACCGTAAATGGTAAATCGAAGATTCGGGATGTGGAATGATAAATACGAAAGTCGAAATCGTATTAATTTCGTATGTGTGTACGTTTAGGTGTATTAGTGTGTGTTTTGGGAGTGTTTATGAATTTGAACCTGTATTTCTTAAGCTGGAGAACAACTATTTATAGAGACTAGCAAGCATGAGGTGTCTATGACTCTTGGTCTCCCTAGCCTGTATGCTTGACAAGTGTCCTTTGACCTTTGTTTGACCTTATCTAAGCTGAATCTTAGTTACAAAGTCTTCTTTGGTCTTATCTCAGACATCATTGTTGTTCGTCTAGGTCGGCTTAGTTGATCCAGGATGGTTTTTTCATAAAAGTTGTTCGTCTTTTGAGTGTATGGCTCAGAAGTTGTTCGCCTTTGTGTTTTACACAGATTGACTTTGGGATCTTGGTCCTTTGTTCATCGACATACACCTCTTAGCCTGGTAGATGTACCACCTTCTGACAATGTTGCTCGTTCTTAGGGACTTGGCAGAATGTTCGTATCTGGTCTCGGGTCTTAAAACCTGTTCACCAGTATGTTGTTCGTCGGTAGAGTTGTTCGTCAGTTTATACACTCCCTGGATTGATTTATGCACCCCCATCTTGATTTTCTTTGTTAATAATCTTTGTTTTGAGGTTGGTTCTTCATAATCCTTTTTAAGGCTTTAATCCTTGTTCGCCCATCATTGATTTATGTTCGCCTATCAACACATACTACAAGTTATGTATACATAATTTATTAACAAAGTTGAAATAAAATTATATTGCTAAAGTTTTATGGTAATAAATTATCATTTATTTTTTGTTTGAAGTGTATTAATTATTTTCACTAAATTCATCAGTTCCATTGATATTATTTATTTCAACTAAAAGAATTAGTAGTTCAACCAAACCATATTAATAAAAAATGATACATTATTTTTATTTGTCATGGATATTATCTACATCATACATTACTTATTAGTATTATTAACAATACATTTAATAGTAGTATATATTACTTTTAAGTTCAATTACCTTTTAACAACTAACATCTTGGAACACAATTACTAACATGTACAACTAATATGTTACGTGCAATTCAATAATAATTCCTGCATTAAAAATTCTTTAAAAAATAAAAATATGTTTCAACAGTAGACAAGGTATAAAGTGAAAATAGTCCAAGAACATATTTGAAGGATATTTGTTGTTATCACTGGAGGGTATAAATTATTTTCATCAAAGGTTATTAGATATAGAAGATAATTTGTTAATGGTAATGAAGAATATTAATTATTTATTAAAAGAACATTAATTGGTTAAAATAAAGTGTATAAAATATAATTATAAATTGGTTCATATATGAAATAATTTAATTCTAGAACATGCTTTCAATAGTAATATTTTATGATTAAAATATGTAATACCACATCGAGGTCAATTGAGGATATTGTATTTTATGTTGGGCAAATTTAGGCAAATTTTTATAAAATGTGGGTCAAATAAAATCCGATTATGATATGTCCAATTGGCCGTACTTTATAAAATTTGGCCTAAGTTAGCTAAAATTAAAAGATAGTGTCCTAATTTTGCAAGTTTGTGAAGATATTGTCCTAACTTTGCAAGTTCATAAAGATATTGATCAATTTTGCAAGACCATAAAGATAGTGTCCTAATTCTACAAATACTCATAAGGTAGTGCCCCAAAATAAAAATAAAGATACCCTTATACCCAATATATTTAAGAAAAACAATATCGAGAAACCAAAAAATAAGGTCAAAATTTTAATGGAGAAATGTATGAAACTTTTTCAAAAAATAAATTCTTATGACAACCACTTTAGAGAAGAGTTGCAAGAGTTGACTCGGCCTCTAGTTGTTGTTTCTTGTAGAATCAAAACCATAATTAATTAATCTATAAGATATTTTAGTACCATTCATTTTTTTAAATAAACTTTTTAATATGCGAAAACAATTTCAAGTTATTTATTTATGTAATTGTAGAAGTTGTTATCTATGACCATATCTTTTGCTTAAATAAAATTTAGGCCAATGTGGGTTAAATAAAGTTCAATTATGATATGCGTAGTTAGCCGTATTTTATAAAATTTGGACTAAATTGACCAAAATTAAAAGATAGTGTCCTAATTTTGAAAGTTTGTAAAGATCCTAATTTTGCATGTTCGTAAAGATATTGTCTCAATTTTACATGTCTGTAAAGATAATTTTACAAATATTCATAAGGTAGTGTCCTAAAATAACATATTATCATTTATAATCAATTTAGTTAATGGTAACAAAGAGTATTAGTTGTTTATTTAAAGAATATTAATTAATTAAGGTAAAATGTATCTAAAAATAATTTTAAAGTGATTCATATATGAAATAATTTAATTTTAAAATATAATTTCAAAGTAATATTTTATGATTAAAATATGTAATACCACATTGAGGTTAATTATGTTTCTAATCTACCACCAATATTGTTTGATCTACTAATTGATATGTATACAATAAGTCATACATTATAATTTATCATTTATATACACAAGGAAAAATGATTTTTAGGACATTATCTTATGGGTGTTTGCAAAATTAAGATACTATCTTCTTGGGCCCACTAATTTAGGAAACTATCTTTATGGTCTTATAAAATTAGAACACTATCTTTACAATCTTACAAAATAAGCACACTATATTTTATGTTGGGCGAATTTATGCCAAATTTTATAAAATGTGGGTTAAATAAAGGCGAATTATATCAAGTTAGTCGTATTTTATAAAATTTGGCCTAAAGTTAATTTGTGGGTCATAAATTTAAGAAAAGCGAGATTGAAAATCGAAAATTAAGGTCAATATTAATGGAGAAAAGTATGGAACTTTAAAAAAAATATTATTACAATAATGGAGAAAAGTATGGAACTTTATAGAAGAACTGAGAGAGCTGACTCGACCTCTAGTTGTTGTTTCTTTGTATAATCAAAATCATAATTAATTAATCTATCAGACACTGTGTAGTACCACTCCTTTTCTTTTAGTATGGAGTTTTGTTTGCAAAGATTCAAAAGTTTAGATTAGATTGCAATTTGCGAAAAGGTTGTGATTTAATTTGCAATTAATCCTTTTGACGACATCTCCCGCTTAAACGAAATATATAGTAGAATTATAAGTCGTGGTTCTCCCCATGTTTTAGATATATAATTAGAACAAAGTTTATACAATCAATTGTGCATTAAAAAAATTTAGAAGTTGTTCTAATTGTACTACCAATTGTGCATTAGAAAAATGAAGAAGTGAAACTGTCTTAAAATTAATATGATACGTAATTATAGGAATTTGTTAAATGTGTGCAGTTAATTTAGTGCTTTTTTTTTAATCATTGACCAAAGAGGAAATAAAATAGAAACCTACATTTCTCCATTAATTTAGTGGGAACCATCAAGTTTACATTATAAATTATTCTATATTACTATAATAAGAATTAAAGTCTGTCAATTTAAAATCAATAATTATTATACGTGCTATTAGCAAAAAATAAAGATGCATCATCAAAATAAAACGTCAACCATACTTTAATTAAATTTTAAGTAGTATTAATATCTGTTAATTATGCATATTAATATCGAAAGAACTTTTAAAATTGTTAGCCGAGAATTAAGGCTCAAAATTTAAATTAAATGTCAAACTTCCAAGTATATTTTAATTAGCATTAAAACGTGTAATCAACATTAGATATGTATTTCATAAAAAATAATCACATATCTACACAAATAATAAATCAATTATGCCCGATAAATAGACTAACATAGACTTGACAAATTTAAAAAATATTTTAAATTTGGCATGTAAAACTTGGTTAAAATATAACCATTAGTTAATTGGGGTATCAATATATAAATATATGTATAAGAATGCTATAAACTCGGTAAAAAAATGCCAAACTACAATCATGATTTATATTAGATCTGTATTTAATATGATATATATTAGGTATGTATTTAATAAAAAAAATTAACATATCAACTTTAGACTTGGCAAATTTAAAAAATAAGTCAAACTTGGCAGGTCAAACTTAGTTAAAATATAACCATTAGTTAATTAGGGTATTAGATTTATAAATATACGTACAATAAGTGTGCTATAAATTCGGCCAAAATAACTAAACTACAATCATGATTTATATTAGGCATGTATTTCATGTGATATATATTAGATATGTATTTAATAAAAAAAATTAACATATCTACAAAGACTTAACAAATTTAAAAAATAATTGAAACTTGGCAGGTCAAATCTGGCTAAAATTATAACCATTAGTTAATTGTGGTATCTAATTTAAAAATAAATGTTCAATAAGAGCCTATAAATTCGGAATAGTAAGGAAAATTTGGAAAAAAAATCTTTAATTTTATTAGACAAAACTTATTAAAATGTGACAACATCGGAATTAAATTTTTAAATTTTCAAATAAGAAATACATATTAAAATTTGAACTCATCCATTGAAAATTAAAATAATTATTTCGATGATAATTATTTAGATCCAAAATGTATAGAAGCGTATATACTTCGATTAAGATCAAACGGTTATTGAATACAATAATTGAATCTACCCAATAGAGGCATATTATAATTTGAACGAAGATCAAATATAACAACATAAATTTTCCACCAATTTAGGGAAATCACCAACACTATTAGCAAATCTATATTGACCAAGTCAAATCTAATCAAATAAAAAAAACCCATAGGTAAATCAAGGTACACAAAATTAGTGGAAATAATGGGAACGTGGGCACTACAATGGGAATTATCCGCAAAAAGAAAAAAATAAAAAAGGAAAAAAATCGAATGGAACCATGATTAACATATAAACTTATAATCATCAAAATCGAATGGAAAAATTGTAAAAATATGGATAACAATTCTACATACGGTACAAATTTATTAAAAGAAAATTTTATAATATTCAATTGAGAACAACTATTTTTATACGAATTTACAACAATGATCCGTGCATTGACAAATAGATCGTTGCAACAATGGACCAAAAAGAGAAAAACAGAAAAGAAAAGAAAAAGGTCGAACCATCTATACATGGATACAAAGCGCACATCCAATACAAAATCTGAACAAAAAACGACGGGACAACAAAAAGAAGGCGAATCATCAATAGAGTCTTAAGCTCCATGACATAATCAAATATTCTTCACCAAATACGATCCCTTCACTCGCACAACCAAATTGCAATTATACTTGAATATACACAATACCTACAAAATGGGATACATTAGATAATAATTAAATTACACATGAAGATTTCGTAAAAAAAAAAAAAAAAAAAAAGGAAAGGGTCAAAAAATAAAAATGAATGAATGAATGAAAGAGGAGCTACGAATTTATAGGGATGAAAGACAAAAAATGAACGAACACGATCAAACAAAAAGGGCAAGAACGGATGAGATCAAATAGCAATAAATCATTAAATGAGAGTGAACAATTTTTGAAATAGAAGAAAGCTAGGCATGCCACATAGGCATTGAGAGGTTTTGCTTTATTAAGTATATGATATGATATATCCCTCGTTTCCCCATAGCAAATGGGAAAAGTGAAATAATTTTAATTTATTTAAAAGTTCAATTTTATTGAGAAGCGTGAAATTACCTATGGATCAAACTCAAATTTTTTTTAGACTCAATAAGTGGACAATTAATAAGAGTGGGGTTGCTTTCAATGCGAATTGAACTCAGGGCGTTAATTTTTTTTACTCTGATACCATGAAATAATTTCATCTCATTTAAAAGTCTGAACATGTAGAGGTGTGAAATTAATTCATTTATTTATTCCTCTTACAGAAAATTTCTCCCACCCCCATTTAAAAATATATTTTTAATGTTGTCTTGTAATTTTTAATTATAAAATAATAAAATAAAAATTAATTATAAATATATAATATTGAGTAATAAATAAAATAAATATGTAATATATGTATCAAAATTCTAGGGTCCCCTTCAATGAGGGATGATTTCCCCCGGGTCCCAATGTTTTCGTGGGACACAGGTATTCTTCGCCCAATTGCCAAGTTTATAAACACTCTACATCCGGGAATCATAATTTTTCTTGTTTAAAATAAAGAGAAAAAAAATGTCTCCTCACAATTTTACATTATTTACTCCATTGATGTTTCATGACTTGTGCTCTCAACAAATTGTTGTGCCCTCAATAAAAAAACACGGGTGGATATATGTTATTCGTTTTGTTCACTTGTTGCGAATGTACAAACCAATTGTTCCATGTTTTGTTCGTCCGCGTGTTGATGTATGTTTTCTTCACTCGTAAGTAGTGATCGGTTGTGCATTTTGTTTTTTTATTTAACAAGTTGTTCACATTTGAATCATGAATGTATACTTTGTTCCTTCGTAAGAAGCGAACGGTTGTGCATTTTATTTTTTACATTTTAATCACTCATTTAAGTATATAGTTATACAAGAGTAATATAATTATTTAATACAAGTGACTTGAAACGGGTCCCTCAAAGTAGACGGTGAGCAATGAATCCTCTAAATTAGTCGGTCATTGGGTTGAATAACGAGTATAAAAAAATAATTTAATACAAGTACATTTGTTTGTCCAATGTATTTCAGGAGAAAATTTGTACGGTCTCCTGCACTGTAGCAAGTTTGCATGGAATTGACAGCTAAAATGGAACTTAATGTGCACCTTCTTAGGTTAAATTAAGCTAATTCATGGAACACAGCAACAACTAGTGCAAGAAAAACGATGATGCATGGGCAAATCTGCAGAACTATGAAGTACTGGAAAAACGATGATATTAAATATTCTATTTTTTTTACCAGGGGGAAATTCTACTGAAACTTTATTTTATTAACCTGCTTAGATCAAACAGGTCCATCAAGGAGTACATATACAGGTAGAGGAAGAGATTGATGAACCCAGAAATGTTTTTCCCCAGATATCTGCTAAATGAAACAAAACAAAACAACACAAAAATGAAAACGAGTAATAAACTGAACATGTAAAAGTAAAACCATCAAATCGTCTTACATGTCCTGATCTCAAGAGTAATTTTGTATACCATGTACAAAAATTAGCTAGCTCTGATTGGAAGGGGCATTGATGATGTTGCACTGAGCAGTCCGAGCCTAATTTTATATGACAATACTTCTCTAATCTACAATTTTGTATGCAATATACTTCTAAAAGATACAGAAGTTGAGATGTGGTGCTAAACAACCCTATCTCCAACTTAAAAAACCAATTAACCATGTATCATTGTGAAGTCAATGCTATCTTGTGTTGATTAAGTAAAACTTGCCAACTATTGTAACAAGGTTTTACTTGAGTCAATGATAACTGCTGCCTCTCCCAGAATCACTGAGAAGCTCATCTGTACAGCATGAACAAAAGTATGTGGTGAACAAATAAGGTGAAAACATTCAAAATCAATAAATGTACAGCAAGAATAGTTGTATTATATCTCAACCAGGATCACAATAACAATGTACTGAAAGATACAATTCTAAATTCACCATGGAGAAATATGTCCACTGATAATGTTCACATGCTTTTTTTTTTTTTTTTTTTTTAAAATAGTTCACATGCTTTTTATCACAGCCATAGTCACCTTAAAAAAAAGAGAGAGGTTAGCATAAAAACCAACACCACAGCAATATATGCTTGTCAAGAAAACAAGGCAACCACATTGGCTACCGAAAGAAGATTGCTGAATAGGTAGCTATTCCAAGACATGACCAGCTATTTGAATTCCTCGTGGATAACTTTAGAGCTACATTTTAGAAAAAACACCTGATCCAGGCAATCAACTTACCATGCTCATCTTCGTCACCACCTTGGGTTGTAAAAAATGGGGTCAAGTAGTGCTTGTCAATTTCAGTAAATGATGCAGTGCTGCAAAAAGGAAGCAAGAAACTCACATTAAGTACACATTTGAAAACAAATGTAAAATTTGGAATTAGGACCTTAGTTTTCACTACCTTTTACGCAACTCTTTCAATTTCATCTTGAACCGGTTTCCCGATGATGATTCCCCCTCATAAGTAGGAGCTCTGTAGCCATTGTTTGCCTCAAAGCTCTGAAATTGGTAAGAAGATTAGAATCCAAGAACCATGTTAGCCATTGCCCACAATTCGCATAATGTCAAGCAAGGAGTGGTATAATTAGTTTAGGTCAATCTTGACGGTACACTTTAATATAAAAATCATGCCATTCTGGAGTTAGGATAAAGCATGTATAACATAAACATGATTAACTTGATGAAGCCACATATGACAGAGACAGATGGTGAACTATACTTCCCAAGGATCACACATCTAATGGCTCTGTTTCCTAAAGTGTCCTCCTTTCATTAATAAACAAAACTTAGAGAGAAACAAACAAGCAGAGTAAAAATTATAAATGACTATCCAAAAATAAATAAAGGAGGCAATATATTTAAGATCCTCAGGACCAGAACATCCACCTGGTTTATCATTACAAAGATGTAAGATAATTAAACCAACATATGCGGCTTACTACCCTCGAACAAATTTTTTCTACTGCAAAGTTATCGTTAGCTAAGGCCAGATAATACACTTGCAGAAAACATAAAACATCAACTGCATACTATTCTTCACCAGAAATGTGCAAGAGGTGAGCAATGGTTGACTTACCTCACCCAATGGGCTTTCATGACCATCTCCTACAACCTGTAAAGCCTCCAGCATGGTTCCTGTTGATCCTCCTATCAGCAAGACCTGAAACAAGCCAACAATCACAGAAATTTAAAACACATCAATCAAATTATAAAGGTTCACATCATAACATTCATATTAGGTACATTCCAGACTCCAACTGAGTAGGGCAATAAGAAATTTGCAAATATTAACTTTAGATCTCCAGGATACAACAAAGATGAAAATTGCATTGTACACTAAAGACGTTGCATAACTGGAGAACTATTAAGTACTGTTTCACTTATTCTGTGACCAACAATTTAGAGAACATAACCAAAACTATAATATGTCAATCTAATTTCACAGATTCACATGCGTAAGGAATGCACATGTTGCCCCATATTCAATCAGAATTCCACCATGAAATAGTTGGTTTTTAGATGAACTGGTTACTTACTGTTACTACTACTATTGCAGTTGTGGCGGTGAATATAGTCTGGCCATGCCCATCTGGAAGATCATGTACTGACTGCAGGGCAAGTGCAAAAGCCATTGCCCCTCGGAGCCCTGTGATAGAAATCTTATTAGTCTGGGCTAACAAGAGAGTGTTTGTGTGTAACTATGTGCATGAAATTGCTAAACAAGCATGAGGAGGCCAAGGAGGTGGGATAGGATAGGATGACAAGTGGGCAATACGTATGAAAGGTAGTTGTTTAAACAACTAAAAAATCTTAGCCACTTACCACTATACCAAAGTGCTTTCTGATGCTTCATTGGTATTTTTCTATGGGCAGGTCTAACCAAGTTCACCAAATAAGCGCATGAGAACACATTTGCAGCTCTACAAAAGAACAAGTAGAGAGATTATAATAATTTTCCAAAACAATTTCAAAATTATATATTTCCTCACATAAATCATCAAATAAGCATGCAAACAAAATTCCTTGAAGAACAGGAATGGTGAGAACCATGATGTAGAAGAAAATAAGGATTTAACCAATTTGAGCTTACGGATTGAACATACCTTGCAATGATAATGAATATCTGGTTTTGATTTCAAGCAAGTTAAGGAAAACTATCACTTAAACTCAGAACATTAAACTACAAACCCCTCAATCAAATTTCCAACAACTTGAGGATACAATTGAAAAAAAGATAAATCCAATATGAGACCAGCTGTGCTGTTCCATGGCAATGTCAAATCCCATGTAAATAAATCTGCAGTACAGACAAAAAAGAATTAGGATATTTGGCTGAAGAAACAATTGAAACAACATATAAAGTAAATAACTGTATAATGCTCACACAAAAGTCTCTGCCAATGACGATATCAGGTGGAAAAATGCAGATACAAATTTCTGAGAATTTTCTGACAAGTTTGTATAGGAGTAGTGCTTCATAACCTAGCACAAAGATAATGCAAACGTTTTGCTGCAATTTAATATAAAAAATGAAAAACAAAAGATAAATACTCCATAAGCTTCACTTACTATTCCAGTGAACAAGATAGACACAATGCCAGATAGACCAAGCCCTTCAGCTAGCATGTATCTAGATGAATTTGGAGATGATAAAAATTAAAGAATAAAAAAGATAAGTACATGTTGCATAAAGAAAAAGGAAACAACTCTGAAGTGTCTTACGAGAAATATGGGAAAAGAACAAATAGACAGCACTCCAAGTTTTGAAGACTGCACAAATATAAAAAATAGAAGTGAGAAGTCTAAAAAGATTATGACGAAATTAAGTACTATAACATCTGAACTATGTACTTACTTGTCAATATCCAGACCGGCATACTTGAAAAGGTTCCAGAAGTCAAGGCTTCACAAAGTATGTTGAGCTTAAAATATTCATAAGGATATAGAGTGTTTGCAAGAATGATTAGGGAAAAAGAAAATTAAAAAGGATATTAAAGCAGAAATGAATCCAACTCCAACACCTGCCGATTTAGAAACAAAATATATCTATTAGCTTAATGAAACAAAGTGTGGATTCTCGTTTGTGTACAAATTCCGAACAAACACAGGTTATCTCAATATCAGCACCGCTAACAGAAAAAATACAACTAATAGATTATCAGTGGTAGGCCAATGCAACAACAATAAATAAGTTAATTACAAAAAAAAAAAATGCAGTACAAATATTCCATTTGGGTCCCTTTGGTAGGATCAATAAGTTGTGCAATTTAAAATTAAAGGTGCAATCCAAGGGAAACAGTTATATTCTAGTACCCAATAACGAATAGAATTTTGAATTTAATAAGCAAAATCTCAATAGCTTTTTCAGTCAAATCCCAACTGTGAACGTACAAGACTTGTGAGTTCAAAAGGTAAGAGCTTAAAATGGGAATCTATGTATTCAAGGTTATAAATCTATCTCAACAGCACCAATGACATGACAAAAAAATGGCTTGTCCTAGGGGCAACCCATCACCTATCATCCATGGTCATAGCTACAAACTCACCTTCTCACATTAGGTTTTACACAATATAAGCTCCCAGAATAAGCAATGCTTGAGATCGCACTAAGGAGGCTAATTTATTTTTTAATTTGACGCAGTAAAATTCCCATTGACAAAATAAGAAATAGTACAAATATTATTAGCTATAAAATAAAGCAATTTGGAAAATTGTGAATGGTCCTGATGGCCTCAAGTCGTTGAAAATGAATCCAAACTTATCATTGAAAACGAACAAAATTTCTTCTTTAATTTTGAACGTAAATTATGGACAGGTTGAAATACTGTAGGTTGATAGCAACAAACCTGCTGACAGTGAGCCAACAAAAACCTCAAGAAATCTGACCACGATCATGAAATAATTTTGACCTGACGACATATTACTCCTCACCAATGACATTGTCCTGCAAAACTCAAAATTGTGTATATTAAGGTGTTAGTTACTGATTCGGCAACCATATATGCATTATGACGGATAGCTATTATTTAACTGACCTGTACAGGGAAATTGCCATCTTCAAAAAGTAGGAGACACAACAAACAAAAGAGAATATCAGTAAATCACTAGATGAAGATTATCCATATTTTTCCAGAAATTATGTTTAAACTAGAGGCACGAAGCAGATAGAACCAGTAGAACTTACTGCATCATTTAGCACAGATTCGCCAAAGACCAAAGCGTAGAGATTCACGTCTGTACCAAGCTCCTATGGATGTCATGTCAAGAGAATGGAACTTTCAATTACTTATGTTGCAAAATGATCAGAAATGAAACTGAAGGAAAAACATTTATTAGATATTTGCTCTCTCCCCGTCACACAACAGATTATTAGGGGAAAAAAGGTTGTGTTGATGTCCCATTTAAAGAAAATTAAGAGACAGATAATCAACTTATCAATATCAACACACACATATATATATGCAGGTTGCTGTGCGTTTCACTGGAAATTTTGATAGTGGGAGGACATGAAACCCAGACTTTAAGGCTATGTTCTTTTTGGGTTTTAAAAACCCGGATTTAGATTTTGGAATCTAGAACCCATTTTAGGCCTGGAAGACAATAAGTAGACAAAGGTACATAAACTCATATCCTAAGCACTAATAACATATCAACACATATAATGGTAAACACACAGTATAAGCATAGAACAATTAAGTTGACAATTCTTTTCTCTATATTCTTATTGTCCACACTGCTGAGATTAGGGATGCTGAATTGTACTATCTTCAATTGTTACCTAATTTTTTGGCAGCATTATTTGAGCCCACTTTAATGTGTTCTAGCCTAGTTTTTTTTGTTAATTGAGGACGGGGCCGATGAGCTTAACATATGAGTGTGGGCTTTACAAGAAAAACCTAGAAAAAGAACCATAATAGGTAATGCAAAAAAGCTTGGGCATAAAAGCACGCGTCAAGCACTTTTTAGGTGCACTTCATGCACTTTTCTTCGCCTCGTGTGCTTTTTTGTGCTTTGAAAGCACTTAGGCTTCCAGTTGCTTCGCTTCAGCGCTTTAAGCACAGAAGCACACGCTTTTGACAACCTTGCATGTAAGAGACTGAGTAATGGGTATCATAAGTCCATAAAACTAGATCACCTGAAATATAGACAAAACGGTGACAGGATCTGTAGCCGAGATAAGTGCACCAAACATCAGACATTCAACAAATGGAAGTTTGTACATGAGATATGTTACTCCACCAAGGTATCTGCATTAGGAAACGTGTAATCATAAAGCAAGGACGCCAGTGAAGAGATAATATTGCAACGAAAATACTAGCTTTTAAACATTCAACCTGAAGCTATAAATTTTAAAAAAAAAAAAAAAACTCACACCAAAATGCCTGTGACAAAGGAAGCAACAAAAGTTCCGAAAATTGCAACTGTGACTATGGCTCCAAAGTTCGAAAAAAATGGTTTCTGCAAAATCAATTCCAAAATAGCGATCATTATACAGAGCAATAAAACGATAACATTACTTCAACACACAGTAAGTAAGTTTATATAATTGTTTAGCCTAACATATAACTAAGCAAGAGAAGAGTAAGAACACAGAGAAAAGGTTCATATTCTAAGTTTTTAAGTTTCATCTTATTAGCTGTGAGGAGTTGCACATGTATTCTCCAAATTTACCCCTGGAATGTAGACCAAAAGAACCCAGTATGGTTTTCCAGTCTTTCCCTCGTCACACAATTATCAAGTAACCATCAGACCTACTCAAGCTTTATCCCTACAACCTAGATTTCCATATAATAGAGTTATCAATCAATCTAAATGGCAGTATGGAGTACAGCTGATTGTAGTTAATATATCAACTTCATAAAGTCTAACAGATGATGAATGAAGTGCCTCGCTGCAAGAAACAAATAACCAAGCAACAATAATATATTAAAATTAAATAAGCAAGACACAGTAATATAATAGCAAATTTATTCAACTATTTCCTTCGATTTTCTAGGTGAAGCTTGGGAAGGACAAAGCTTATAGCATTTGTGTTCCCTGTTTCAAATCTATGTCTGACATCAGAGAGAAAATCAAGGATGACTTACAGGTTGCAGACTGAATCCAGATTGAGTAAACATAGAGTTAAGGAAACATTTCCCAAAAACCAACAGAAAATCAAGGAACAATAAACTAAATCATTCAGTTAAGATTATAGTCACACGATGCAAGGATATAATATAATCGGGGGCAGCAGGAACAGGAAGAAGAACTCCTCGTGGAAGTTGAACCATGTCCTACCAAATCAAGAATTTAATAAGAGAAATAGAATTACATAACTATGATGAATTATAATAGTGTATAAAGAAGAATAAGCGCAAGGAAAGAATAAATGTAAGGCTCGCACCTTATATTGGTCTCTGTGTTAGACACATTTGCCAGTCCACCCACAATCAAACCTGTAGCCCAAATACACAATCACAATTGATTACAATATACACTTTCAGTAAAAAATGTGATCAGATTACTAAGGGATCATCACCGCAAAAGTAAGGGCAGATACAGAGAGTATGTGAGGGAAGGGAGAGGCGCGTAAGTGAACTAAATTACCGATCAAAAGCGAAGCACTAGCTTCGGGAAGGTAATAGAAGCGATGACGACGAAGAACGTGGCCAAGAACAAACGACAGAACGAGCATCATAATCTGAAGAAGAATACCAACACCGGCTGCCTGTTGCTCTTTTGCCGGACTTCCCCTCGAATCGGCCGGAGAAATCCGCAACTCGTCCATGCCGATTCCTCGGGATACCTCCACTTCCCAATTTGTTCAACACTATATATCAATCGAAATGGCAATCACGAAATGATTTCTCTCACTGTGAGTGCTGATAATTTTGGGGGCTTTTGGTTTTAAGACTTTTCGCCCTTTTCTGGTTTGATAATGGAGAATCTGATTAGTGTGAATTGGACTATGACTTATTTTTCATGTGTCCTGCTGCTGCAGTGTCACGCTTTGTTAATTACGTTTTATGCTTTGCACTTGAATTCAGGTTCAAGTTACCATTGAATCTTTCAACTGGGTCCTCGCACATTGTTTAAATCTCAAATTACTCCTCTAAATAATTTAAACTAACGGTGGACGCCCTCGTTGCCGTGCGGTCGCTTCAAGTCTTGAACACGACCCAGATCATGGATACACACACTATAATTAAATACGAATCCATATTTATATATTCTGCATTTTAATTTGGAGATTTTTTCAATTAATTCTGGAGAGATAATAAATGAAGGAAAATTTGTTTCAGTTATGCCATTTTTTTAGCGAGAATACCCAAATGTATGCATTTCACTCTTCAAAATTCATATAGAATATATATTTATCATTTTATGTTTGTTGTCACAAGCGCATAGGCAAGTCATGTAACAACTAACTAAAGTATAAAAAAATAAAATTATAGAGTATTTCTTAAAGAATGGTCTAATTGATGTTAACTCATGATTTACAAAATCTCAATAAAATTTTATCTTTATTAACTTATTTTATACACATGTCATTAAAATTCAAATCCAATATCCATGGTGCACCTTTGGAGCTTGGCTGCGAGGTTGTAGGAGTTAGTTATTTATTTGGGTAGATTTTGTGTCATACGGTCTCAATAATACTCCCTCCGTCTCAAACTCGTTTGCTACATTATCAAAAAGGTTCGTCTCATACAGTTTGCTACATCTACTTTTGACAAAAAAATAATAATACTTTATAATATTATATTCTCCATACACTAATAACCAAAAGCATCTACTTTATCATTTTAAATATTATAAACAACTTTTTTCTTTATAACCGTGCAAACAGTAAATGGAAAGTTGAGTTTGGGACGGGGGGAGATTAGATAATGGGATGGAGTTATAATTTGGGCATTGACTCATTTATACTTTAACGGGAGTGGATATTAATTTGTATTGTCTCATGTCATGAGACAGTCTCATACAATTTTTGTCTATTTATTTTGATTCTGTGTTGTTTTAGATTTTGTGTATGGGCCTTAATTTGAGACTATTTAAATAAGATTACTGTTGTTATAATTATTTTTTATCATTACGCTTTAGAGTATGTTTGTTTTGGGATTTAGGTGTTTGGGGGAAGTAATGACTTTGAAATATTAGGATGTGAAAAACTTTATGAATAATATAAGTATGTGTTTGTTTTGGGATTTTAATATGGTGAAATTTTGCTTTATATGAAATCAATGTTTATTAGTTATAAATGTTGTATTATTTTATTATATTGTGTAAGAGAAAAGTATGAGAGAGATTAAGTGGATAATAAAAAGTGATGATTTGATTGTATTTAATTATGTGAAGAGTAGTAATAGGTTTATAGGTATAGATTGAGTTTGAGATTTAAAAACTTGGTTTTAAATCTCAAACTCGTATGGAGCGTGGATCGCAAAGTTCAAAATCTATCCGGATGAATCCAAAACAAACATACCCCTAGTGATTGTTGCATTGTGGCATAGATCATCTTTGTGAGGACCTATTTGAGGAGTAAAGTTCCAGCTATCTAACTTTTTTTTTTTTTCTGAATCATTTTCCTCTATTGCTCCAATATCAGTTACTCCCTATGTTCATAAAAAATATAATTATGTGTATAGATACAAATTTTAAAAAATAGATAGATAAAATAAAGATATTGTGGGGTGTTTGCAGGGTTCATTTATAATTAAATTAATAGTATGTAAGTGTAAAGTCAATGGCATGTTTGTAATTAAGTGATGGTTGAAAGGTGATAAAATAATGGTTGAAAGATGATTATAAAGTGATGGTTTCCACTAATGGAATATGCATATTTTTAATGGATAGACAAATAAGACAAATGAATGTATTTTTAGTGGACATGTAGAGTATTAAAATTATCTGATATCAATTATGTTAAAAAGGTGTACAAACCTTTTGATTTGCTACAAACAGTCCAAATAGAATAAGTATCAATGAATAATGATTAGTGACTCCAAAAAAACATGCAAAGGTAATGCTAAAGTAGTGAAGAAAAAATTATGTAAATAATGAAATGCAAAAAGGGTGTAGCTATTTACCCACATTAATTTGCTTAATTAATCTATTTTTTATTGATAAAAATATCCTTAATAAAAAATATGAATATATCTTTTATATTAAAAAAAACACATTAAAATTTACTTAACCCACCTACACCCACTTTCCTTCCACATAAATCAAAATCAGATGAACCAATGTAGAAAAAGCACATGATTTGGCAATGTCTCACACATAAACATTTATGCAAAGTACATTAATCATCTATACATATAGAGAGAGATGAATATTAAAGAAAGCATCATTTGCAATCACAGTGTTGCTTCCATAAAAATTTAAGAGTTTTTTTTTCAATGAGCAGAGCTATTATATATATATATATATATATATATATATATATATATATATATATATATATATATTATGCTACAAAGGTTAACAAAATATTCATTAATGGCTGCAATAAAATTAGTTCATCAAAGCACATATATATATTGTCTGAATTGCGAAGCATGCATAGATGATGTTTTTATTGGATCTAACTGTTGGGAAAATAGGGGTGCCCGTAATCTATTCGAGATAAAATTTAAATACGAATTTAAATACAATTATTACTAGCATGAATTAATCCTAATTAATTCAAATAATAATTCCAACAACTAATTTTCATCATGCATGTTGAATTAATTTCACATATTAACTATGGCGGAATAAACAAGTAAATATGCGATTAACGTACCTCTTGTAGAATTGGTCTTTGGATATACGGGACAATTACGATCTCGCTCTATCGACCCAAAAACCTTCTCAAGTATTTCCCTTTTCACCTCACTTGATCACCGGTGGGAGATGCTTTCAAGTAATTTAATAAACTAAGGAAAAAGAAAAATATCTATGCTTCTTGATTTTTCCAACACATGAAATTACGTACTTGGGGATGAAATAATCATCCCCTATTTATAATATAGAGTGGCCGAAAATAATGTGGTTTATGGGCTTGGAAAAAATCTTTTCTTAGACTCTAAGAAATCTTGAATATATCTAATATATTCTTTTCTCCAAAATAAAATATTCCACAAAAATCTCACACTCCTAATTATAGGGGAGTATTTTCGAAAATTCATAAGTGGGGAATCCAAGATTTGGATCTTCTTGAGTATATGAGATAATCTTGTATTCCTAGAATACTTATCCTCCATAATATATTTTCAAGAAAATCAACAAAATCTTTTCTCCTCTTAATCCCTTATTTTCGAAAACAACAAGAAAAAAAATCAGCAAGATATTATCTTTTATTTTAATCACCTTATCATTATTGGGCTACTTAATGGGCTACTTGAGGGCCTTTAAGGAGAATTAAGATTGAACCTCCTAATGGACTTCTGAATTTCAATATTGAGCCTCAATATAATTCAGCCCATTAATATTAATTATTACCACTAATAAATTAATATTGTACTATCCATCTTAATCCATATTACGATAATATGGGCTCCCGGTTATTATTTCCCGCGTTTAAGATTATCAAGTCCATTAATTAATTAAGCTTCTGAATAGCTCTAAATTAATTAATATATTTCACCTTGGAGTAAAGACAGCTCAACATTATTATTCGTACCGAAGAAACTAACTCTTCACTTGCAAGATTTGGTACAATAAAACTTCTGAGCCCACCAAGGGGACTAATCACACGAGCCGTACTCGCACGCGTTTCTCCGTATTAAATCTTAGCAACCGTCGTATGATTAATATTACTGCCCAAGACACAAAGTTTGAAGTCGCAATGATTCTCACCCAACATGAATCAAAGCAGTAACCATTAAGCACACACGGTCCTATTTAAGTAACGGAGATTAAGAAATCAACAACCACTGAGGTCTAATTCTTCACCTTTCAGAACAGAAGAATTTATCCTCGTTGTAGGACCTCTTCAACACATACTAAATGTGCTAGTGCAACCTCTTAGTCAAGACAGACCAATCTGAGCCTTACACATCGACCTTTCACGGCGGATTGTTCAATTCCACCTAGGTCGTGAAAATATACGTTTAGTTACAAGTAAACTGTTAATGTTGTCTTCCGTGATCGGGTATCACCACTGTTGGTGATCAATTTTTATCGGATGTATTAGTGACTGTTTAGGTTCGGTTTAAAGATCATCAATCAATTACGTGTGATTGGTTACCACCGTAAATGGTAAATCGAGGGTTCGGGTTATGAACTTGTAAATATGAAAGTCGAAATCGTAATAATTCCGTATGTGTGTACGTTTAGGTGTATTAGTGTGTGTTTTGGGAGTGTTTATGAAATTGAACTTGTATTTCTTAAGCTGGAGAACAACTATTTATAGAGACTAGCAAGCATGAGGTGTTTATGACTCTTGGTCTCCCTAGCCTGCATGCTTGACATGTGTCCTTTGACCTTAGTTTGACCTTATCTAAGCTGAATCTTAGTTACAAAGTCTTATTTGGTCTTATCTCGGACTTCATTGTTGTTCGCCCAGGTCGGCTTAGCTGATCCAGGATGGTTTTTTTATTAAAGTTGTTCGTCTTTTGGGTACATGGCTCAGAAGTTGTTCGCCTTTGTGTTTTACACAGATTGGCGTTGGGATCTTGATCCTTTGTTCGTCGACATGCACCTCTTAGGTTGGTAGATTCACCACCTTTTATCAATGTTGCTCGTCATCAGTGACTTAACAGAATGTTCATCTCTGGTCTTGGGCCTTTAAACCTGTTCGCCGATAAGCTGTTCGTCTTTGTAGTTGTTCGTCAGTTTATGCACTCCCTGGATTGATTTATGCACTCCGACTTGATTTCCTTTGTTGATCATCTTTGATTTGGAGTTGATTCCTCGTAATCCTTATTAAGGTTTTAATTCTTGTTCGCCAGTCATTGATTTATGTTCGCCTATCAACAATTGCCCCCTATCCTGACTACATGTTGTCCCAGACGAGCAACTTTGTGGCGAGCAACTGTAGTTAGGATACTATACTGGTGATGATTTGGACGATCATCATTGAAATAGGCGATCAACTTTGGGTTCACCGTTTCGTCTTCCCAAGATTTGGGGGATGTACGAGGATGACGTGGGCGGCATGATTGCGCACCGTCCACGCGCGATCAATCCCGAGGCAACGCGCCCCTATAATTGCGCGTAGGTCCTTCGATTTTTCTTTATGTTTGAAAAAAGACATTGTTTCCTCTCAAATTGGCCCAGATTTTGTTGGAAATTGTATCTTATACCCCGTTTTTTGCTTGGGGTATAAATAGAAGGGAAAACAAATTGTTTCCCACTTTTTCACTTCTTGCTACAGTGCCCCGTCGTCTTCTTCCACTTCCGGCGATCTCAAGCTCTCCGGCGTCCATTTCTCCAGCATTTTGCCTCCGACTTTGAAGTAAGGTAGTTATTTTCTCGTCTCTCTCATTCTTCACTCTCTTCTTTCGTTATTTTCTTCAAAAACCTCCATTGCCGCCGTGTGGGGCTTCGCTCCGCCATCTTCTCCGACGAATCGCCGCCGTCTGGTTCTTCTTCTTCCTTCTCCTTCTATGTCTTCGCATTCGAGCAACAAATCCGAGGAAACTCTTGATCCCCTCTTCCCCATCGTAGCATACGAAAACCGACCCCCCTTTGAAGTCTCTTCGGCCTCGGATTCCCACGTAGACTCCGTTGTTCGATCGGTAGAAGATACGGGTGCTCGCCCGTCAGGGAGGGAGGTGGTGGTCGCTGCGAACAGAGATTCCGACGAAGGCTCTTCATCCAGCGCTGAATCGGAAGATCCCCAATTCGACGAGTTGACTCGTGAATTTTTGGAAGGGATAGGGTTCCCATCTCCAAAGATGATGGAAAACGAGATCTCGACTGGAGTTGCTCGGCCCTTCGAATGGCGAGCATATGCTGAGGAACACGTGAACAACTTTGCTCGCCCAGAGAGAGAAGTGTTGGATTTGGTGAAGTCCGAATTCCAGGCGAGCAGAATTAAAAGTGTTGTTCGCGAATTTGAGTTGGACTCGATCCGGGAGACCTACCAGATTCCATATGATATTCATATGTGGGCCCCCAAGAGAAAAGAGAGAGTTGATCGCCCACCTCCAGGATGCACGGCGATCAACATTCACACCTTGATCGCCAGATTAAAACTGCCACTTCCACCAGTTGTTGGTCATTTTCTGGAGGCGACCAACCTTGCCATCACCCAAATTACTCCAATTGGGTGGATGAATTTGCTGGGGTCGATGTGTTTGTTCGCCTTGGAGGGGTACATTGACCGCATCACCGCTGAGGAGATCAACTACCTCATGACCATCACAAAGTGTCCCCTAGGAGAGGAAGGTTATTATTACCTCAAAGCCAGAACTGGATTGAAAATGGTGGAAGGGGTGCCGAACAAAATCCGTGATTGGAAGCAGCACTTCTTTTTCATTGGGGTGATTGGCAAGCATCTTCTGGTCCACACGGTGGTGATGGGCGAATAAACTCCCCTGCCGCTTATGGAAAATTTAAGCGTAAGTTGATTTCTTGCTCGTCCTCGGACTGTATTATTCTAATTTAACTTTTCTTGTTCGTCTGCAGGTCCTCGACTACCAAAGTGGAATTCGGAAGAAGAGGAGATTGGCTCCGAATTCTTGTTCACTTCATGCTTGGTCGGCCTTCGCAATAGAGCGGAGAGGACTATCGAGTACCTGCGCGATAGGAAGTGCCTGAGAGCTGCTCGTCTGCTTACGTACCCCCACCACTTGGAAGCTCAAGCTGAGGTGCCCCCAGGTACGCAAATTTCTAACTCCTAAAATAAACTTTGCTCGTCATTTGACTTATCTAACTTGCTCGTCTAACTCTTTATTTCTTCTTCTTTTTTTTTTAGCCGAGCAAGTCACTGTTGTCGTTCCCCCCTGCTTTGCTCTCCTAGAGCAAAGAGTCTTTGAGATGGCGCCTCCGAAAGGCCGGAAAAGGAAAGGTGACCCGCCGACCAAAATGCTGGAAATGACAAACAAGGCCGAAGGAGCCAAAGTTCCTCGGGCCGCGGCACCTTCTGGCCATGCTCGGCCAGCTTCTCCGATTTCCCCTCCTCGTGGGGGAAAACGTTTAAAGAAGGCGGATGGGACTCCACTGGCCCAGGATGTCCCCTGCGGTGGCAAGGGGAAGGAGAAAGTGGGCCAGAGTCATACTCGCCCTGAGGGGGATGCTGTTCGTCATTCCTCCGTCGAGCATGCCGAAAGAATAGGCAAAGCAGGCAGGGATTCCACTCTTGTCCGCGGCCCTGAGGACCTCACCCATCTGGGTTGGGATGATCGGAAATTCAAGGAGTAAGTTTTCCCCTGCCTTTGCCGAGCAAGATTCATTTTTTTATTTTTCTAAGTATCCTTTACTTTCTTGTTCGCAGGTATCGTGCTGACGATCATCCCGGTCGAGCAAGTGTTGTACATCAGTATGCTTGCTCGAAGACTCCCGTCAACATAAGGGAGATTCCTGGTGATCACGTTCGCAGGGCGACGGAGTTGATCGCCCGAGCCTGGACACGTCCCCTGGACAAAGCAATCTTCCAACAAGGGCTGGTGGACAACGTCCATCTCTCTATGATGCTCCATGCTAATGGCCTTGTCATGGCCCAAAGGGCAATGGCCCAAATTGCCGAGCAAGAAGAATCTGCTCGCCGCTATGCCAGCACTGCTCGGCAACTCACAGAGGAGAAAGACGGCCTCATTAGCCAATACGAGGCCAAACTTGCCCGTCTCAATAACCAGATCAATGTTTACATTGATACTGAGAAAAAACATCTTGAAGAAATTCAGGGTTTATCTGGTGAATTGAGAGGTAAAGAGGCCATGTTCGGCGAGGGGGAGAAGAAATTGTCCGCGGCCGAACAAGAGATTGCCGAGCTCAAAGCTGAAAATGCTCGTCTTCGGGAGGCGGAAGCCAACCTCTTCACTCGCGAGCAACTTGAAGATGAAGTCCAGGCTCGGACCGGCCCCATTTCTAACCTTGGGTATATCTACGCCTACGCGGACAACATCCGCTCGGCCGATGCTTATGACTACAAGGACTTGGTGGAAGAAATGAGCAAGGACTTGAATGAATTCATGGAGAACTATCCACCGCCGAGCAATATTGAAATTCAGCTGGCGGATTTGGCTGTACTAGGGGTTAAACTTGACAAACTTGACCCCAGTATTGTCATCACTCATCCTCCTCCTCCAGTTGATGAAGGCGAACAAGAGGAAGAGGTGGCTGTGGTTGACGAGCAAAATGTTAAAGAGGCGGAGGATAAGGCAGCTGAAGACTTGGCTCGAGATTTGATCGTTGATCCTCCCGCCGAGCAAACTCAAGATCCTCCTCCCGCCGAGTAGCAATAGTTATTAGGACTTAGCTTTTTCTCCTTTCTTTGTAGTAGTTGTTCGTTCTTTTTGTAATACTTTTGTAATAGCTTTCCAAAGCTGTACTATTTTTGGGGCTTAATGCCTTTTGATTAATGGAATGTCTTTCTCATGTTCGCTCATTTTCTTTATATGTTAATTGCCTTTACATTTTTATCAATGCCTTTGCAATTATAACATATAGTGTTGGGCTTTTGTTCGAATTGAACTTTGCCTTTAGTGGAATCAGGGTTCAGCCTTAGGTTCTGTTCATTTTAAAAAACGAACAACCTTTAAGTGGCTTTGGTCCTCAAAATGGACTTGTACCTCGAGCTTTTGGACTTTTCCTCTTTGACGAACAACTACTATATTTACATAATGAAATTTACAAGTGTTGTAAGACTGCTCGTCACTAACATATATAATCTGACGAACAACTTTGAACACTAACTAAAACACATGCTCGCTTATAATATTTTTACCGAGCAACTCTGTCTAAAACTAAAAGATGAAATAACACTAAACTATACAATGTGTCGAACAACTTTAAATTCTATACTTAGCAAAATTTTCAAAAAATTAGGCAAGTTTTTGGTTCATCTTACTTGGTTCACTGGCCCCCCAAGACATTTGTTCGCCCAATTAAGAACTTGTTCGTCTTATTGATAGTACTTCTTCAGATGTACAGCATTCCAGGAGTATTGGGCCGGCTTGCCTTCCATATCTTCGATATCGTATACACCGTTAACGAATTTTTCCGTTATACGATACGGGGCCTCCCAAGTTGGTCCTAATACACCTGGAGGTTGGGCGAGCAACTTTCTTAGAACCATATCTCCAACTCTGAATTCCCTGATTTTAACATGGGAATTATAATAGCGTTCTGCTCGCTGTTTGTAGGTAGCATTTTTTAGCTCGACATTCAGTCTTTTTTCTTCGAGCAAATCCATTTCAGTATCTAGAGCAGAGTTGTTCGCCTGCTCATCGAAGTTGGTCGTCCGGTATGTGTTGGTCTTTAACTCGATTGGTATTACAGCCTCTGTTCCGAAAGCCATTGCAAAAGGTGTTTCTCCGGTGCTTGACCTGGGAGAAACCTTGTATGCCCATAAGACTTCCGGAAGCTCTGTAGACCAACTGCTTTTGCTCTCCGCTAGCCGTACTTTTAACGTATGCTTGATAATTTTGTTTACGGCCTCGACTTGTCCATTTGACTGGGGATGATAGGGCGTAGAATAATGTTTCTTGATCCCCCACTTTGTACAGAAATCTCTCAACTCCTTTCCATCAAACTGCGGACCATTGTCTGTCACGATGGTTTGTGGAACTCCAAAACGACATACAATGTTCTTCCAAATGAAGTTGATCATTTTCTGTTGCGTGATTTTCAACATGGCCTCTGCTTCTGCCCATTTTGTATAATAGTCGACTGCCACAACGGCAAATCGAACTCCTCCAACTCCCGCCGGGAAGGGACCAATAATGTCCATCCCCCACCTTGCAAATGGCCACGGGCTGTAAACTGATACGAGCAGTTGAGCCGGGGTATGAATGTTTGGTGCAAAAATCTGGCACTGGTGGCAAGTCTTTGCTCTCTTGATTGCATCTTGACGTAAAGTTGGCCAATAATAGCCTTGTCTGATGGTTTTGTATGCCAAGGCTTGCCCCCCAGTATGATTTCCGCATACTCCGATATGTATTTCTTCGAGTATTGCTCGTCCTTGCCCCCTAGTCAAGCATTTGAGAAGTGGGATTGATATTCCCCTTTTGTAAAGCTGCTCGCCCACCAGAGTATATCTGGCGG
Source organism: Ballota nigra (assembly GCA_947034835.1). Lineage (NCBI taxonomy): Eukaryota > Viridiplantae > Streptophyta > Magnoliopsida > Lamiales > Lamiaceae > Ballota > Ballota nigra. The sequence continues at coordinate 30,247,102 of OX344730.1, forward strand.
CTTGCTTTGTTAGCTTGGCAGCTTCAAAAGGGTTGTTTGGTTTTTCTCCACTTTTCAAATATTTGACTATATTTGTTCTCCAATCTTCTTCTTCACTTGCTTGTTCATCAAGTTGGTTGACATTATAACTTCTTGTTGATGGATCATTCATCTTTGTAATTATAATGTCTTCCAACTCTGCTGGTCCCTCGCTTGTTGCTAGTCGGGCCAACGCATCTGCTTTTTGTGTTGCTTGTCCTTGGAATTTGTTCAATGAAGACTTGTTCTAACAAGGACATCAGGTAAGCAACAATTCGCTGATACTCGATCATGTGATCGTCTTTCGCCTCGTATTCACCTCAAACTTGGTTCACAATCAATTGCGAGTCACCGAATATTTGTAACCGTCTAACACCTACTGCAAGAGATAGGTGGAGACTAGCAATAAGAGCTTCGTACTCAGCTTCGTTGTTGGTTGCCATGAAACCAAATTTTATTGCCGAGGTGAATACTTGTCTATCTGGACTGATTAGAACTACTCCTGTCCCCGAGGCTATATTGGTTGAAGACCCGTCCACGTAGAGATGCCAGGGGTGATCAAGTCCTCTCGTCGGATCTGGTGGGAAGGTTAATTCGACAATAAAGTCGGCTAACGCTTGCCCTTTGATCGCAGTTCGAGGAGCATAGGTTACCCCGAATTGGCTAATCTCTAGTGACCCCTTTAATAGGCGACCAACTGTGTCAGGGTGATGGAGAATTTGTCTGAGTGGGAAAGTTGTTAGTACTTCAACTTGATGATCAAAAAAGTATGGTCGTAACTTCCTCACACTCATAACAAGTGCGTACGCCAGTTTCTCGGTTGGAGAGTATTTGATCTCCGCATCGTGTAAAGCTTGACTGACGTAGTAAATAGGTTGATGAAATTTGCCGTCTTCTCGCACCAGAATAGAGCTGATAGCCACTTCTGACGCTGCTAAGTATAAATATAACTTCTCTCCCGGGATAGGTTTTGATAGGATTTTTACATCTCCCAGGTAATCTTTGAGTTGGTCGAATGCCTTTTGACAGTTGTTAGTCCATGTGAACTGTCCTTTCTTGATGGCTTCAAAGAATGGACGGCATTTATCTCCCGATCTGGATATGAACCGATTCAATGCTGCTAGGCATCCCGTAAGCCTTTGCACTTCTTTTATTGAACGTGGAGGTTGCATATCCACGATTGCTTTAACTTTTACTGGATTGGCTTCAATCCCTCGTTGACTAACAAGATGGCCCAGGAATTTAACTGAATGAACTCCGAAACTGCTCTTCTTCGGATTCAACTTCATGTTGTAGTGTCGAAGGATTTCGAACACCTGGGTCAAATGTTGAAGATGGTTTTCCCTTCGGGGGCTTTTGACTACGATATCGTCTACATAGACTTCTACCGTATCTCTGATTTGTTCGTCGAACATCTTGTTCACCAACCTCTGGTATGTTGCTCCGGCGTTGATGAGGCCGAAGGGCATTCTTTTCCAACACAACAAGTTTTTGTTTGTATAAAATGCTGTGTTCTCTTGATCGTCTGGATGCATTGGAATTTGATGGTACCCGGCAAAGGCATCCATGAATGTTAGCATTTCATGACCTGCAGTGCTGTCCACCAACTGGTCAATGTGAGGAAGTGGAAAGTTGTCCTTCGGGCATGCTGCATTCAGATCTGTAAAGTCTATGCATAGCCTCCAGGTCCCGTTTGGTTTCCTCACAAGGACTGGGTTTGCTACCCATTGTGGACAGAGTACTTGTCGGATTATGTCGTTGTCTAACAACTTCTTTACTTCTTCGTTCAAAGCTTGATACTTGTCTGGGCCATATTTTCTTCGTTTTTGATGGATAGGCCTTTTTGCTTGATTGATATTGAGTTTGTGACAAGCATGTTTTGGATCTATCCCCACCATGTCTGCATGAGACCAAGCAAAAACATCTAGATTTTTGCTGAGGAACTCTTTCATTCGGGATCTGTAAGGCTCAGGGAGCTCAGATCCTATGTATAATTCGAGATCCGGGTTTTCAGGATTAACTTTGAATGCCTCCAGCTCTTCAACTGGAGTTGCTCGTCGTTTTTGTCCTTTCCACCGAGGATCAAGTATTGGTCCCTCAGAGTTAAAATCATTTTCGATGTTCATCGGCTCTGCCCCCAGGCGGGGATCTAGATCATCTGTTGGCCCTGATTCGTTGTTGTTAGTCAACACCTGGCCCTCCAGGCCATTATATGAATGTTGCTCGTCACCACCCCTTTGTTGTTCGTCAGGATGATGTTCCTCATGGGTGGTGAGGAGTTGTTCGTCCAACACCTGCTCGTCATGATGTTGTTCGTCAGTATCCATGTGGTCTTCCTCTATGTCCATCATGTTCTCCAGTATTGATGGTTCATCAGCAGGATAGCTAGTTGTGGCTTCCATCATGGATACTGATACATGTTTGGCCTGCAACTGTAAGAGGCATTCTCTGGCTTTTCTTTGATCTCATTTGATTGTACCTGCTCCATTTTCTGTTGGGAATTTCAAACAATAGTGATAAGTGGAACATGCAGCTTTGAATTCATTTAAAAAGGGTCGACCAAGAAACCCGTTATAAGTTGAATCTTGGTCTACAACCAAGAAGTCAACCATTCTCGTGATATTTTTCTCGGGTTCGTTGGCCGTTACAAGTTGTACTGCTAAAGTAACTATTCCCAATGGGTCAGTTACAACATTTCCAAAGCCTATTATTCTGTGAGTCGTATCCCGAATATAGCCCGAATAATCTCCAAGATGATCGAGCGTCTTTTTGAATAGGATGTTGGTGTAGGCTCCAGTGTCCACCAACAATCTGTGGACTCGTGTTCCCATAATTTTTGCGCATATTACGAGCGAATCGTTGTGCGGAGTTAGGATTCCTTCCAAGTCATTTTTGGTAAAGGTCAGTTCCGCTGTCTGCATGATAGATGGTTTGACCCCCATTTCTTGGACTTGATCGATCGCTCGTAATTCAGCCTTTCTTTTTCGGTTGGAGATTGGTGGTCGTCCATCAGAACATCCTCCTGCGGGACCTGCAGGTTCCATCATATACAAATCTTCCAATGGACGAGTAGGAATGGCAGGAACTGGTCGTGCTGGTTTATTGTTCTTCTGGGGTTGATCATCTTCGTCCTCAGAGTTGTTCTCCCGGACTCTCTTCCCGGGTTGTCTTTTGACAAAGTCGGAGAGCTTTCCGTCCTCGTAGAAACGCCAGAGCTGCTTGAGCAAATCTCTACATTCACTCGTAAAGTGCCCCACGCTTTGATGGTAGGCACAATACTTGTTAGGGTTGAGTTTGCCAGTATCTTGACGAATTTTCCGGGGAGGGGAGAGCAACTCCTTATCCTTCACATTTTCATAAATAGTATCAACTGACACTGTTAGCACCTGATTCAACTTTTCTTTGAGTTTTGTACCTTCAGTGAACGCCTTCATGTTTTTAGGGACTCGATAGCTTGTTGCACCAGGTTTCTTGTTGTTCTCCTTGGGATCAGTTTTGTTCTCCCCCAAGTTTGATTGCAAAGCCTCATGCATGGAAACGAATATGCCGGCTTGATTCCTGAATTCGGCATAACTTCTTGGGCACTTCAGACGTACCTCTTTCCATAGCTTTGATCCTTTCTTCAACCCAGCCATAACGGCAACGATTTTCGTGTCTTCACTGATGGGTTCACCTTCCAACAACACCTTGTCGAACCTTTCCATGAATGCCCGATCTGACTCGTCGTTATTTTGTTTTAGGTCCGACAACCGATGTTTCTGGGACAAGTATGATCCCGCCGTGGAGAAATGGGAAAGGAATTCTCGACTCAGTTGAGTGAAAGAGTGGATAGATGCTGGTGGTATCGCCGAAAACCACTTGTGCACCCGATCCCCCAAAGTTAAGGGGAAATTTCGGCATTGAGTGGCGTCGCTGGCTCCCACCGAGACCATATAATCCGAATACTTTGTAAGATGAACTCTGGGATCAGCAACACCGCCATACTGTATGCTTGCCGGGAACTGGACCTTCTTCTGAATCGGGGCTTTCAGAATGACAGATGATAGTGGTGAGGATGGCAAACTAGTTGTCCCCACACCTCTTTGTTGATCCAATTGTCCCTGCATGTTCTCCACTGCCCTTCTTAAACTTGATAGCTCATCCAAAGATGCCCCCTAACTTGGAGGCTATTCGGCGAGCAAAGGTACCAACCTTTCTGCTCGTCGCAGTCCCTCACTTGGAGTGGGTAACTCCTGGAGCTGTTTTCTAGGGTTGCTCGCCGCATTTGGCCCTAGACGCCTGAAGGCAGATTGAGAGAGTCTCTCATGAATTGATGGGCGTGGTTGCCCAAATGTTGCTCGCCCGTGCTCAGTTTCCTGGCGAGCAACTTTCTCCTGTTGCAGGGGTTGGCCAAGTCTGTCCTGGGCACTGGAGCGGGTTGTTCCGTGGCTCGACACTGTTGTTCGCCCGCGAGAAGATTCAGCTTGGCCCTCTCTTGGTTCGACCATCTTAGCTTTGCCTTTATCCCGCCTGACCTGGGCACTGTTCACCTCATGTTGTTCGCCCCTGTTTGACCTAGCCCTAACAACTTCCACAGGTCTGTCCTTAGGCCTCACTAGTGAAGGCCTATTCTGATCTTGCTGTCTCTGTAGAGCCTGGAGAGCAGCAATGGTTTTGGCTAATTCGTTAGGGTTGTTCGCCAGGGCCTCCATTTCAGGTGGGAGGTTATGGGTTATGGTCGTGTGTTGTGATCTATTCATATGTCTAGGATCACGATCCTGGTGGTCAGCCGATGAGGCTCGGGTGGGAGATGCTCTCCTTGACAAGCGTGATGCTTGGGTTTCCTTGGATTGAGGCATTCCGAATTAATTTGTCTTAATTCTTATGATGAAGAACACCAAGAACACCAAGACCATTTTTGTTTGAATCTTCAAGTATTTCTTGAGGTTTTCTTTGAATCTTCAAGTTTTCAGCTTGAAGTTCTTGAGTAATCACACTAATGCGGAGGTTCAAACCCTCCTTCTAGCGCCAAATTATTGGTGATCAATTTTTATCGGATGTATTAGTGACTGTTTAGGTTCGGTTTAAAGATCATCAATCAATTACGTGTGATTGGTTACCACCGTAAATGGTAAATCGAGGGTTCGGGTTATGAACTTGTAAATATGAAAGTCGAAATCGTAATAATTTCGTATGTGTGTACGTTTAGGTGTATTAGTGTGTGTTTTGGGAGTGTTATGAATTTGAACTTGTATTTCTTAAGCTGGAGAACAACTATTTATAGAGACTAGCAAGCATGAGGTGTCTATGACTCTTGGTCTCCCTAGCCTGCATGCTTGACATGTGTCCTTTGACCTTATCTAAGTTGAATCTTAGTTACAAAGTCTTCTTTGGTCTTATCTCGGACTTCATTGTTGTTCGCCCAGGTCGGCTTAGCTGATCCAGGATGTTTTTTTTATTAAAGTTGTTCGCCTTTTGGGTACATGGCTCAGAAGTTGTTCGCCTTTGTGTTTTACACAGATTGGCGTTGGGATCTTGATCCTTTGTTCGTCGACATGCACCTCTTAGGTTGGTAGATTCACCACCTTTTATCAATGTTGCTCGTCATCAGTGACTTAGCAGAATGTTCATCTCTGGTCTTGGGCCTTTAAACCTGTTCGCCGATAAGCTGTTCGTCTTTGTAGTTGTTCGTCAGTTTATGCACTCCCTGGATTGATTTATGCACTCCGACTTGATTTCCTTTGTTGATCATCTTTGATTTGGGGTTGATTCCTCGTAATCCTTATTAAGGTTTTAATTCTTGTTCGCCAGTCATTGATTTATGTTCGCCTATAAACAACCACATTAACTACAATGTAACATGTACTATATATTGAACGGTTTGCAATAGAAATTCAACATTCAATCATATCTAAAGCAAATGTGATAAAATAATTATTCTCATAAAACGAGTGTTTGATACACGAGTTATACAAAGTAAAAGCATACTTTCACGTATAACTCCAACAATCTCCCACTTATACTTAAAGTCTGTTTTTAGTATACATCACGCATGTCTTAGTGTAGTAGCTCTACATAACATCTCATGTCAACCTACACTAACCTAATTAATTCCTCCCACTTATACTTAAAGCAGATTGGCAATAGTCTTGACGCTATCTTTGCCACCTCTATATGTCCTCTCTTAACGATTTCTCGTATAAGATGATATTTTCTTTCTATGTGTTTGCTGGCCTTGTGGGCTCTCGGTTCCTTTGAATTTGCAACTATTCCGGCATTGTCACAAAAGACAGTTATCTTGTCGGGCAAATTCGGAACAACGTCCAAGTCCACTAAGAAGTTCTTGAGCCAAACTGCCTCTTTCGCTGCTTCACAAGCAGCTACATACTCGGCTTCCATGGTCGAATCGGCGATGCATTTCTGCTTTACGCTTCTCCATGAAATGGCTCCTCCTCCCATGCAAAACACACTACCCGAGGTTGACTTTCTTGAGTCTATGTCTGATTGGAAATCCGAGTCCGTGTATCCTACGGGAACTAGACTATCTGACTGGTAAATCAGCATCCGCTCCCGAGTTCTTTTCAGATACCTCAAGATGCACTTTACGGCAGTCCAATGGTCTTTCCCGGGATTACTTTGATATCTTGCCACCATGCCTACGGCAAAACAGATATCTGGTCTCGTACACAGCATTGCATACATAAGGCTTCATACGGCCGAAGCGTACGGAACACCTTTCATGTCATCTATCTCCGCTTGCGTCTTAGGGCTCATTTCTTTCGATAGATGGATTCCGTGCCTAAAAAGTACAAAACCTTTCTTGGAATCTTGCATGCTGAAACGCTTCAAAACAGTGTCAATGTACGAAGCTTGCGATAAGCCCAACATCCTCTTCTTGCGATCTCGAGTGATCTTGATCCCAAGGATGTGTCCGGTTTCCCCTAAGTCCTTCATATCAAATTGTTTTGACAGCCATACCTTTACGTCTGACAATACCTTTACATTGTTTCCAATGAGCAGAATATCGTCTACGTATAATACTAAGAATACCACTGCAGTTCCGTCACGCTTCTTATACACACAACTTTCGAACTCGTTTTGATCAAACCCATAAGACTTAATCACTTGATCAAAACACTGGTTCCAAGTACGCGATGCTTGCTTAAGTCCGTAAATGGATCTCTTGAGCTTGCATACGAGATTCTCTTGGCCTTTTTCAATGAAACCTTTGGGCTGTTGCATATAGATATCTATCCCGTCAAGACTTCCGTTAAGGAAAGCCGTCTTGACATCCATTTGCCAGATCTCGTAATCTAGGTGCGCAGCGATCGACAAGAGAATACGGATGGACTTAAGCATAGCTACAGGCGAAAAGGTTTCCTCATAATCGATCCCTTCTTTCTGAGTATACCCTTTGGCCACAAGCCTCGCTTTGAAGGTTTCAACCCTTCCGTCCGGTCCTCTTTTCCTCTTGTACACCCACTTGCATCCAATGGGTTCTACCCCACTGGGTGGCTCGACCAACTCCCACACTTGATTATGATCCATCGAACCCATCTCAGCTTACATTGCCGTTTGCCACGACTCCGCGTCTTTGTCTTGGATTGCCTCGTCGTACGTCCATGGGTCTGATTCAACACCGGGAACCAAATCCGAAGATTCTCCTATCCCCATGAATCTCTCGGGTTGCCTAGGAACCCTCCCACTACGACGGGGTTCCGGTTGTGAAGATGTGACGTGTGGTACATCATCTTGTATACTTGGTATCGAGGTTTGACCTCTCAATTCTTCTAAGGTAATTTCACTTTTAGGTTTTTGATTGTTCATACAGTCTTCCTCTAAGAATTTAAAGTGAGTACTAATCACGGTCTTTTGATCCTTGGGACTATAGAACATACACCCTTTCGTTCCCGCAGGGTATCCTATAAACAACCTTAATTCAGAACGTGGATCCAACTTACCGGCTTCCTTGTCTAGCACGTATGCCGGACAACCCCAAATCCGCAAATGTCTTAGACTGGGCTTGCGCCCGATCCACAATTCCATTGGGGTTTTAGGAACCGATTTGGATGGCACCAGGTTTAGAATATAAGCCTCCGTTTCCAAGGCGTTACCCCAAAACGACTTGGGTAAATCCGAATAACTCATCATGGATCTGACCATCTCTAAAAGAGTCCGATTCCTTCGTTCCGCCACACCGTTCTGTTGAGGGGTTCCCGGTGCGGTCAACTGGGATACGATCCCTTCGTCCGATAGGTAGTTCAAGAATTCATCGCTGAGGTATTCGCCTCCACGATCTGATCGTAGAAACTTGATACTCTTTTCCCTATGTTTCTCGGCTTCGGCCTTAAACTCTTTGAACTTATCAAAAGTTTCAGACTTATGCCGCATAAGGTAAATGTACCCATATCTTGAGTAATCGTCAATGAACGTGACAAAATACTCATACCCCACTCTCGCTTTGATCGTCATTGGTCCACACACATTAGTATGAACGAGTTCTAACACTTCTGTGGCTCTATTCCCCTTGGCTCCAAATGCCCTCTTGGTCATCTTACCCTCTAAACAGGATTCACAAGTTGGAAACGGCTCGACTTGGAGCGATTCCAAGGATCCGTCTTTCACCAATCTCTCTATCCGCTTTAGATTAATATGACCTAGTCTAAGATGCCATAGAAGTATTTCGTTCATCTCCGAAGAACGCTTTCTTTTATTGCTCGAAATGATCGACGTTTTATTAGATTCATTATTTGAGTGGTGTGCACACTTAATCGTATAGAGATTGTTTACCAACGTTCCATGACAGATAACATCATTCTTAAAAGAAACAGTAACAACTTTATTAAAAGTAACTGAATATCCATCAAAAAACAACTTAGAAACCGAAATTAAATTCTTCCTAAAGTTCGGAACGTATAAAACATCTCTTAAAATTAAAACTCTATCTTCAAAAGATAGGTGCACGACTCTCACTGCTTCGGCTGCCACTCTCGTAGCATCCCCCAAAGTGATTGTGATCTCATTCTTGCTAAGTCATCGGGTTAGCTGGAACCCCTGAAGAGTGAAACAAATATGATCAGTTGCCCCGGTATCCACTACCCAAACGTGGGCAGCATACGCCGCAACATATGTTTCAACGACTAAAGCATGAGACTTACCTTTCTTTCCCGTCTTCTTAGGCTTAGAACAGGTCGCCCTCCAATGTCCCTTCTCACCACAATTAAAGCACTTACCCTTAGCAGCTTTCTTTCCACCTCCTTCTCTCTTTGCCTTGGGTTTCGCAACGGTTGGATTTGCTTGGGTCTGGCCTTTCGTCCTCTTCCTCTTCTTCACTCCCTTGGGACCCGAAGAGGAAGACGGACCGTTTGCTACCATAGCAACGATTTGGTGATCCATTAGAGTCTCCGCCGATACCAAAGCTTGCAAGAGCTCGGGCAAACTATTTGCCCGGTCATTCATTTGATAGTTCAACTGAAACTGCTCAAAGCTCTTTGGCAGAGAATGGAGAACGAAATCGACCTTAGTAGGGAGGTCAAATTCCGCACCAAGTACTTCCAACTTGTTGAGATAACCCATCATCTCGATTACGTGATCCCTTACGGGCGTACCTTCCACCATTTTCAACGAAAGCATCTTTCGCATGGTGATTTGCCTAGCCGTACGGTTCTGATGTTGAAACATCGCTTCAAGATTTTGCATTATCTCAGAGGCGGTCTCCATGTGTTGGTGTTGGTGTTGCAACACATCTGACATTGAAGCCAGAATAGTACACCTAGCCATCTCATCGGAGTCAAACCAACTCTTATGCTCTTTCTTGTCCGCTTTCGTGGCATCTTCGGCAGGCTCTTGGGGCTTAGGAGTAGTAAGTACCCACTTGTGGTGTTGAGCGGTTAGGACAATATTAAGGTTACGTTTCCAATCAACATAGTTCTCACCAATAAGTTTGTTATCTTTAAGTATACTAAACAGTGGATTAAAAGGTTGCGACATGATGAACTGAGAATAAAACATACATTCATATCAATATCTTGAAAAATACGAAATTATCACATAATTCGATCACATCAATTATATTGAAACTTTAAAACAATATAATCATGCATCAGCCAACATCTCGAAACAATTTAAATGCGCCACGAGGGGTGGTCTATACATTTAAATACATTCAAGCGGATCACAAACTTAAAAGTTACAAATCCTTAATTCAAAATTAATAGTTGGCTCCCACTTTGACCACATAGAAATTGACAGGGACTCCGAGGGGAGTAAGTTAATATCAATTTCCTATGCCTAAGTAATAACTATAATTAAATACGGGATTATTATTTCGCTTTGAGCAAGCCACTCGGGGTGAGGGTCAATACCGCCACTAGTAATAATCCACAATCATCCTTTTGGAATTTATTCATGTGAAATCCGTTCTTTTGGCCGATCCGAGGGGGAAATGTATTCCAAAGAACTTCACAAATAAATAAATTATGGAGGCCAAATTAATCCAATTTTAATATCCGGAATAAAATTGCGATTAAATAAACATACTTAGTAATTTTCGAAAGTAAGGTTTTTTCTTGGACAATTAAATTCATGCAAACACATATTAACAAGTAATAATAGGTGCACGAAGTAAAACATCCATCAAAATAAAATTAAACACATTGGAGCACTCAAATCCAATTGTCACGGTTTAATTTCTTCACGTCTTGATGCGAAAAATCGTCCTTGTTGCTTTCCGACGTTCGTCTCGACACGCTCCCACTCGAACAGCAACACTTCATCAAAAACAGCATCGTTTGGGGTTCGGGACAACGTTTAAAGTCACACGGAAAAAAAACACGAACCGAAAAAATTCAACGGCCCGAGATACGGCGCGCGTCGGCCCATGAAGTGGGCCCGCGCGCCTCCCGGCCCAAAAAGTGCCGAAGCGCTGCAAGAGGCGCGCCGAGGCACACCCGAGGTGCTGCACGGAGGCGCGTCGAGGCGTCGCCCGGAGCGCCCCGAGGCACCGCAGGCCGCGCCTGAGGTGCGTGCGCGCGGCGCCGGCCTCCCGTCGCGCCCGGGTCGTGCGCCGTGCACCCCGTGTGCCATTTTTCGCCGTTCGTCCTCGTTTTCTTCACCCCTTGCATGATTTTACATCCATACACGCGCCACGCTTGTATGCGTCGTCCGGGTACGCCGTTTTTAATTCTTCGTTCTTCGTCACGATCAGGTTACAATTTATTTTACAAAAAAATAAATACTAGATCTAGACTAGTCTATTACAATGATCGAATCAAAATAAAAACAACTAATCTACTCATGGATTTTCTCACGAGAAAAATGAATTCGAACGAATCGAATTAAAAAACAATTAATTCACACGCATGAAATTAACAACATTAAAACCATGACAATTGGATACCTGCAAAAAAGATCTAGCAATTCTACTATCCAATTTCAATTTAATGTTTAACAATTTAAATTCCAATTTAAAGATCAGAGCCCGAAACTGTGGCTCTGATACCAGTTGTTGGGAAAATAGGGGTGCCCGGAATCTATTCGGGATGAAATTTAAATACGAATTTAAATACAATTATTACTAGCATGAATTAATCCTAATTAATTCAAATAATAATTCCAACAACTAATTTTCATCATGCATGTTGAATTAATTTCACATATTAACTATGGCGGAATAAACAAGTAAATATGCGATTAACGTACCTCTTGTAGAATTGGTCTTTGGATATACGGGACAATTACGATCTCGCTCTATCGACCCAAAAACCTTCTCAAGTATTTCTCTTTTCACCTCACTTGATCACCGGTGGGAGATGCTTTCAAGTAATTTAATAAACTAAGGAAAAAGAAAAATATCTATGTTTCTTGATTTTTCCAACACATGGAATTACGTACTTGGGGATGAAATAATCATCCCCTATTTATAATATAGAGTGGCCGAAAATAATGTGGTTTATGGGCTTGGAAAAAATCTATCTTAGACTCTAAGAAATCTTGAATATATCTCATATATTCTTTTCTCCAAAATAAAATATTCCACAAAAATCTCACACTCCTAATTATAGGGGAGTATTTTCGAAAATTCATAAGTGGGGAATCCAAGATTTGGATCTTCTTGAATATATGAGATAATCTTGTATTCCTAGAATACTTATCCTCCATAATATCTTTTCAAGAAAATCAACAAAATCTTTTCTCCTCTTAATCCCTTATTTTCGAAAACAACAAGAAAAAAAATCAGCAAGATATTATCTTTTATTTTAATCACCTTATCATTATTGGGCTACTTAATGGGCTACTTGAGGGGCCTTTAAGGAGAATTAAGATTGGACCTCCTAATGGACTTCTGAATTTCAATATTGAGCCCCAATATAATTCAGCCCATTAATATTAATTATTACCACTAATAAATTAATATTGCACTATCCATCTTAATCCATATTACGATAATATGGGCTCCCGGTTATTATTTCTCGCGTTTAAGATTATCAAGTCCATTAATTAATTAAGCTTCTGAATAGCTCTAAATTAATTAATATATTTCACCTTGGAGTAAAGACAGCTCAACATTATTATTCGTACCGAAGAAACTAATTCTTCACTTGCAAGATTTGGTACAATAAAACTTCTGAGCCCACCAAGGGGACTAATCACACGAGTTGTACTCGCACGTGTTTCTCCGTATTAAATCTTAGCAACCGTCGTATGATTAATATTACTGCCCAAGACACAAAGTTCGAAGTCGCAATGATTCTCACCTAACATGAATCAAAGCAGTAACCATTAAGCACACACGGTCCTATTTAAGTGACGGAGATTAAGAAATCAACAACCACTGAGGTCTAATTCTTCACCTTTCAGAACTGAAGAATTTATCCTCGTTGTAGGACCTCTTCAACACATACTAAATGTGCTAGTGCAACCTCTTAGTCAAGACAGACCAATCTGAGCCTTACACATTGATCTTTCACGACGGATTGTTCAATTCCACCTAGGTCGTGAAAATGTACGTTTAGTTACAAGTAAACTGTTAATTGTTGTCTTCCGTGATCGGGTATCACCACATTAACTACAATGTAACATGTACTATATATTGAACGGTTTGCAATAGAAATTCAACATTCAATCATATCTAAAGCAAATGTGATAAAAGAATTATTCTCATAAAACGAGTGTTTGATACACGAGTTATACAAAGTAAAAGCATATTTTCACGTATAACTCCAACACTAACATTTCAATTATGAGTGCAAACTAAGATTTCGTAGCATTTGTTCACCATCAATTTTGTTTTGCAATTGAACTAATCGTTAATGGCGAAAATGTCTTGTTCTTCTTAGGCAATGTACAATTTAAGATTTGATTTTGATTTGCAAATCATCGGCTCCTTGGATTCAATTGCAGCATCGTCAAACTATACTTTCAAACCAGTTGACGGTTCCTCCTATTTGGGATAGGTTGACTTTTTGGTCCCATTGCTATAGCTGAATTTTTGTGTTCTTGGGGTTGTTTGCAGAAAACAAAATTGATTTTCCTATGGATATGAGTTCAGGTCAAACATAAGTTTTCCGTTAAGGGGTGTTGTCGTGCTGCCAAACATATGGTAGGTGTGGGTTGGGCTAGTGTGTAAATATTATATTAAGGTTATAAGGCTCCACTTGGTAGGGTTGATAAAATTAAGGGGCATAAGTATATGGATATTAATTTAGTATGTGGAAGAGGGTAATATCTTGTTTGGTAGCACATATTAAAAATTCTTACAAAATTTAATTTCTTTTACTTGGTAGAAAGGATAGTTAGTAGGAAAAAATTGAAAATACTAAATTGCCCTTCAAAAGATTCAATTAAATTTGCAGAACCTTCAAAAACTCAAACCTTCAAAAACCCAAAATCGAAATTGAAGAACCCAGAATGACCATTTTAATTCACATCCAATTTTGAAGAACCCAAATTGCTTTGGGAATAATTAACTACACAAATTAATTGATCTGATTGTTAATTCATCCTTCACCCTTTCAAATAATAAATCCCCAAAATCTCATCCCTGATGCAATAGAAAGATAGAAATAAAAACCCCACAAATTCATTGCAAATCTATAATATATAATAGGAGCTACATTTTCTCATTTAGTTTTGGCGGGAACGACTAATGACCATTGATGAACTTTTTAAGATTTGATCATAACCGTCTATTTTTATATTTTATAATTATGGTAATTTTGACTAGCCATTGGAAATTAATTTCAATTCAAATTTAATTATCCCAAAATTACCCACATTAAATATCAATAAGAGCTAATTTCAATCAGAATTTAATCATCCAATTCTAACCATTATTTTTTTCTTGATTAATTTTGAACCATTGGATGAGTGGCTAAATTTTAGGATCAGTTACAAATATTTATCCTATTTATAATCTTCATTGTATTCATCATCTTCACCATTATTTGAAAAAATTTAGTGTGCTTTGAGTTTGACAAAAGTGTGTGAGAATTCATTTACTAATTTGGATCACATTTCACAGCACACAATATTGCATCAGCTCAAGATTCAAGTTTCGAAAGATACTCATTGAAGATCTATGAGTTGAAGGTGTTATATTTTCTCGATCGCTTTCAGCTAAGTGTAACAACATTTAGTGTTCTTATGCATTGCATGTATAGATATGTTCTTATTTATTAATAAAAAAGTTGGTGTTCTGTATATTTCAATTTATTCAAATCAATGTAAATATTTTATTTTAAGGTAAAATCATTCGAAATATAAGATTAATCAGAAAAACCTATCTAATTATCAAAATATAAGATCCGAATGATATGTAATTTCTTTTGTTTATATACATTTTTTGACAATTGCAATTGTTTTATATAATATCTAATATTGGTTCATTTTTATATATGTTATACCTTTAGATCCTTATAACAAATATACATATAGAAGTAGAACATGACTGACAAGAAACGTAATGTAATATTTTATGTTATTAAATGTTTTCTAAGTAGAGGTGAATTGCAAAAATCCTAATATATATTTTGACTATTTGATCAAAGGTAATTTATATTTAATGATATTTAATTATTTTATAAAATTTATTAATTAATTCATTATATGAAAATATCATATTTTATATTAAAAATGAATTTTTGAAGTCTTTTATTCTTTTTATAACTGTTTTGACTTTTTGTTTTTACTAAAAGCTCGAACTATGTGTATGGGTTTCAATTTGAAATCATTTTTGTGGTGAATGTTTACTAATTGTTCCCATTTCGTATGTTACCACATTAAAATGTTATTATATACTTCCTCCGTTTTTTTAATTGTCTCATTTTATTCAAAATGATATTCCTTTTTAATTGTCACTCCACTAATATAAAATGCAATTTTTACCTACTTTTTTCATTCATGCCCCTAATAAATTGTAAAACTAATCCTCATTTTGTAATAAATAAGTGTGTAAGTGATTTTTGATACTCTAACAAATGAGAAAATTAGTTTGTTTGAATAGCTAAATTGAGACAAATAATAAGGGACATATAATATATAGAAGTTTCAATAATATCACATTACATTTATCATGGAATCATAGCATAAATTATGGATTAGTTAGGATCAATTAATTATTTCATTAATTATGAGTCAATTATAGTTACATGTCTTCTCATATGATCGGTACCTGTTAGTTCAAGATTTTATCACATTTCAGTAATTCTTTTAAGTTCTAAAAAAATTAAGGTTTCCTTATTAAAATACATTTTTTTTCATATCATCAATTCCTTTTAATTTGAGATTTTCCCACAATTTAATTATTCTTTTAGAATTTAATCAATTTAAGATTTTGTTAAAGGCAAATTAATGAAGCATACAACAAAATTTGTCCATTCATAAACTACTTTGAAGGTTATAAACTGATATATTAAAGAGTATTGGTTTTTTTCCCTCACTAAAGTGGTATTAATTTTGAAGTCATACTGTTATCACTAAATAGTATGAGTTGAGTGGTATGAATGATATTAGTTAGTTCAATAAAGGGTATTAGTTGTTAAATCTTTGTTAAAAAATTTTTATGCTTTGTCACTGTAATTGCATGTTTTGTATGGTGTAATCATTTTCTAATTTAATAGTAAATGTTGGACGTTCTTTTAATCTAATTTGATTACAAAAGTCGGACACAGTAATATATATGTAATTTCATATTTAAAATTATACTTCAATACCATTAAATTTGTTAAAAAGATTTGCACAAACACAAAAAACTATACATGTAAACTGTGATTTCTCTCTATTCATACTCGTATATCTATATATAATTTTTTATAAGAATATATTAATTAAGTAGTTTATTGGTTAGATATATTAATTATATTTTGCCTCTAATATCAAACTAAAATATAATCATTATCTTACACATACTTTTACCATAAATAATAAATTAGGGCTCTATCTATTTTGTGTGTACCGATGTTACGTCATATATTAGAGCTTTTTAGTGTGCAAATATTGTTAATTTTTAATATTATGTTCAACTTCAGATTTATGGTTATCGACTTACGTCATATGAGTGAATATTTTTTTATCCTTTATTATGTTAATGAACATCTAAATCATTTTCATCTCAATTTTTTTTTTATGTTTAACCTTAATCCATTTGGATATTGATGCTTTATGTTTGTGTAATATACAACCACCAAATATGCTCACTTTCACACCTCTTTAATCTAGCGGCGACAAACATGATTAACGTCTTTGTACAATAATATTTTATCTTTTAATTTTAATGTAATAGTCTTATTTTGTTGTATTATGTTATATTTTTTATTATTTTGTGTTTGAACAGTGATGGAAAAATGTTATTGGAGCATTTATGGGCAATTTAGTTTTTCCTTAAAATATTATGGTTGAAAGTCAAATTGATCATTTTGAAAATTATTTTGAAGGAAAATTAGAATCAATGAATTTTGGTGAAATTATTGTGCTTCTGTGAAATACAATAATACTGAATTTAAACGTCGTTTGGTGAAATTTTTATTTATTGGATGCATTTTTTTTTGTAATTTCTTACTGAAATTATAAATCTCATATGTTTTTTATTTTATTTTTTGTTACATAACATTGTCGGGTGAAAAACTTTTTAGAGATATTTGGGGTTTCTTATATTGAAGTATGTAAGAATTGAATCTTTATTACTGATTTTATTATGAATCCAATTTCATTGGTAACACGGGTAGTCGCATGCTTCTTCTCACTAAACTTGGTATAAATTTGTTAGGAATGTTGGATTGTATAAATTAAAATGATAAAATTATATTTAAGAATTATAATAGTATTTATGTTGGAGGAAGAATGAATTTGAATTTGATAATTTTTATACGTGAGGTACTTATTTTGGTTATATTTATCTTAAATAGTTTGTTATTTAATTTTGTTCATGTGCTTGCTACCAATATTAAAATAAAGTTGATTTTTTGAAAATTATTACTTCTCAATCATATTAAGTGTGAAATTGTTTATAGATAAATTTATAGGTGTAATTATATATGCACATTATTTTATTAAGTTCACCCACCTAATTTTATACTTCATTCATCCCCAAAAGTATGCTAGGTCATTTTTGTTCAATAATTTTTTTTCTTCACAATCCAACCATCACATAATTACTTCACATGTAATTGACTTTACATTTACAAACAACCACTAAATTCGTAAATGGACCACACAATAGCCCAAAATATACTTATTTTATCTACTTTATCTTTTTTTTATAATGTCCAAAATAAATGAACATATTTTTTGGTGATAAAGAGATTAGTTTTTACTACATATATCCATTATAAAATTATAATTTTATCCAACATATAATACTCACACATCCCTAAAAAAACTACCCACCAATCTCATTCAATTTCACTACAACTATCAAACATACCCACACCTCTTTGATAAAGCTGCAATGCTACTAGGCAGAGAAAGATTTAAAATTGGATGTGAAAGAAAAAAAAAAGTAATTTGTTGATATGTAAATATATTTTTTAATCTTAATGATAGCTTTTTTTTGTTTTGTACTATATTATTTTTATTAATTTATATTTGAACAGTAATGAAAAATGGTACTGGATCGTTTATAAAAAGTTTAATTTTTTTCAAATGTTTTGGCTAAAAGTCAATTCGATCATTTTGGAAGATGATGTTGAAGGAAAATTAGATACAACAAATGTAGAAAATATCATTGAGTTTTATAAGAAATGCAATAATGTCAAATTTAAACGTTGTTTGTTGAGATTCCTTTGTATGCATATTTTTGTTTATTTTTAATTTTTTTTATTAAATCATAAAAATAATAAGTGTTTTAATTTTTCTAATGCTTAATGCGTTGTTAATTACTTTCTAATCATTAAAAATCGGATAAATTTAAAGAATCACATGTAATCTAGCGATGCCGTAAAATATGTGTATAAAATATATCTGTATCTACTCCCACAACTCACTAATATATATCAAACCTGATCTACAATAAATATAAATTATAAGGCTACATGAGTATATTTCAAAAAAAAAAAATTAAACAAGGATAACTTTTTAAACCTAAATTATTTCTTTACAACCCATTGTTCAGTAATAACTAATTTGTAGATGCTTTTAGTAACAAAAATTATGGGATATTTGTAAAGAAAGTATCGCATATATTTTGTATGTCATTGATATACTATTAATTATTTTATTTCGTATTCCTTAAAAATTACATGTATGTTGAAAGTAATAATTATGTTAATGTAAAAAAAATGTAAATTGTTCAAACATTTATTTATTATGTAATTTTTTTAAGAGAACCTAATACGGTGATACAATGGTTCTTTCATATATATATATATATATATATTTAAATATAATATTAATAATTTTGCTATAAAAATGTGATAAGTTTCAGTATATGTTAAAAAGAAAATAATTTTTTTAATATTTTAGCGTTAAGGTTTATTTTTATTAATTATTATAGTAAAATAATTATAAAAAATATCTTTCGTGCGAAGCACGGGTAGAACGGTCACTAGTTGAATATAAAATACAGAAAAACAAGCAAACACAGTAAAACTAGAGTTGAGATATCGGCAGCGAAGGGGCTGAGAAGCGCCACGAGCAGTGTGGCTGCGGGAGGGGGGGCTGTTGCGCCCACGTTGACGATGACCGTGGAGGTGAGACGGTGGTGGCGGCGGCGGACCGTGGAGGTGAGATGGAGGTGGTGGTGGTGGCGATGGGGGAAAATGGAGGGGCAGATGCTAAATGTGGAGAGAAAATAACATTTGAGAGGTAAGGGCAGTGAATGGAAATAGAAGTACTGTTCAATCAATATGGAAATTGTAAGAGGAGGTAGGCCTTACAAATTTTGTGGAGGATTACAGGGTTTTGGGCGTAATATGGCCCCAAATTGTACCGGGTCAAGGTATTAAATCCGGATTCATTAATAAAATAGTATGGTCTACCAAGTAGATTTGAGGTTGTAATAAATCTGATATTATGGCCTTATACAGCGTACCAAGCGGAGCCTAATTGTATATTTTTATAGGGTGCAATAAAAAAAATATGGTGGATATATATAGCAGTTGGTGTACTAAGTAAAATTGTGGATGAGAATTGTTGGGGCCATTGAGAAAATTGTGAGTTGTGTGAAATGAAAATTATCTTCAAATGACATAATTCAAGTGGTAAGAGAGTCAATATATAACTATTGACTGTGCTAATATTTTAATATATTTGATTCAGCGTGTAAGGGTAAATGGACATGCAATTAGGCACAATCAAACAATTGAGGTTGCACGAGAATCTGATTTACCAGAGTTCCGACAGAACTTCCTTGGCTTTTATAACTTATTTCTTGTTGTCAGCTTCAAGCATTCAACCCTTTAAAATGAAATGTTACTTTCCTATTTATACGAGTAAATGTAATTATTGTATTCATTGTAATTCAATTTTTATGTGTAATTTGTCATCTGATGTACTCTCCAAGCAGAATAGACGAGTAGAATAATTGTTGTTGGCAAAACTCAACATGAGTTCTCAATTGACGAGAAGTTGCGCGACCTGAGTGTATTGAAGTGACTACCGAAGTGACCAACAAATCCCTATATTACTAATAGGGAGTTTTTTTGCTGATGTGTCGAATTCTGGTGCATTTCGCTGATGTGTCGAATTCTGGTGCATTTCGCTTATGTGTCGACTTCTGGTGCATTTTGCTTACGTGTCAATCTTACGTGGCATGATTGTGTGTCACTTTATCTTATGTGTCATTCATGTGACATTGTGACCTTTCATAAGAAGAAGTCTAATAAAAAAATATAATTTTAGTTGAATTTGAACCCAAGACCTCATGAATTCTTTTAACTACATTTACCAATTAAGCTAAGTATGAATCGTTATGAAATTTGAATATTTATTATATATAACTTGAGTTACAAATATATATATATATATATATATATATATATATATATGTATATATCTTTCTTTTAAAATACTCTTGGTTATTTGCACTTTAATTATCTCAAACTCTATCTTTTTTCTTATTCCTTCTTTCTCTTCTTTTTTTCACAATATTTTAGGGTTGTTCCTCGATTATTTGTCAACATATAAATGTCTAATTGCTAATATTTGGAGTTTAGTTTATTTTTATTGATATTTTTTTCTTCATATAAAATCTATTTTCTTTCTCTCTTCTTCTATCTTGACGATATTTTTTTTCTTTGTATTGCAAATTGACGGGTGAAAATATTTAAGGAGAATTTTAAGGTTATCACTGGTGTCTTTTTTTTTTTTTAATTTCGACTGAATCATATTTTTTAAATAAATTGTATTATATAAATTTTATTATTGAATAATGTGATGATGTGTTAATAAAATATAAAATTTTAAATTAATTTTGAGAACAATCCCGCATTTTATGCGGGGTACTCGTGTAGTGTTGTAAGTTAAGCATGAGTTGTCTTGTTGGTGAGCCTAGCAGCCAGGCTAGGGATGAGCCTAGTATGTGTTGTATAATTTGTCAGGACGTTGCGAACAGAATGCGACTCGAGAGTAACAAAGTGGCACCGCTTTAGACAACTTTAGATGATTTTCTTGTTTTTTTCTGAGATATCGGGGCAACAAGCACCTCATCAAGATGGTCGTAGTTCATCTTACTCTTGTTGTCTTACGGCATGTCGAATGATATTTTATCTTGCAAAAATTAATTGATTTGCCTTCAGAGAAGAGAAGATTTGAGTTGAATGCCTTGTCGAACTGATTTGGCAAAGGTCAAACACTAATGATTAGTTGTATCGTATGTGTTGGTCGCATGGCATTTGACTTGATGTTGATGTGCCACCATGGTCGAGCTAAAGTGAACGACTAATAATAGAGTCACTTAAAGAGAATGACGAGGTCTTAAAAAACAATCGTTAATTTTAATTGTTTTAATTTTTTAATTTTGATATATGTATTCTTAATTAATTATAACATGCACTTCATCTAAAAATATTTATCAAAACTGCGAGCAAAAGAAAACATCTCTACACTATTTCCACACCGTTAAGCTTCTTTCTCTGCGTCTCTATTACGGACCAGAGCTTCTCTCTTCCTCCCTTAATGTCAACACTTCTCCACCCGCTTTGGTTCCTCTTCGCTTTCGTCTCAGCTACAACGTGCTTAGGTTAGTGTATGCAGTTTTATTTCTCGAATCCACTGGTCGATCTTCCCTAGCAACGTCTCGATGGCCGATTTGTGGATCGATCTTTAGGATCCTTTTATTTTTCTATTATTAGTTTACATTTATTTTGTTTTTTTTGTTTGTTAATTGTCCATCTTCTCTAGACTTCTATATGTGAGTTTTTCTTTGTTTCTTGACAAATTGTGGAGTGAAAATGGTTTATACATGAATCATTGAAGGATATTAGTTATTTTCACTGAAGGGTATTAGTTGTTTCCACTGAAAAATATTAGTTGTTTATTGAAAACAAATGAAGTTTTTTTTAGTGAAAACAACTAACACTCTTCTGCGAAAATAACTAACACTCTTTAGTGAAAACAACTAAGAACCTTCAATGATTCATGTATGAACCAATTTCACTCTGTACATGCTCTTGTTTCTTTTAATCACACCTTGTTAGGTGCAGATTGGTGTTTGTTTACTAATTTATACATGTTTGAGTCCAGTCTTAATTTTTGTCAATCATGCAAGCATTCCAAATCAGAATGATTATGGATTCGGACTTGGTTTTCTTTTTACTATATTGAGTATTAAATATTTGGTATATACCTTTAAAATATATTTTATTATAAATATTGATAAATAATTAATTACAAAATATATTGGATATATTTTTTAAATATAATTTATAATAAATATTAAGAAATAATATAAAAATATGTTGAATATATATTTGAAATATATATTATGATAAATCCATGTATTTTGTAGTATAAAAGATATTTCAACTATATATCTTATTATACTATATTTTCAAACCTCTCCAATATGATGTGTCAACACCACCATATTCTTAGGGTGATGTGGCATGTCCAAAATCTCTCTATTTCAAAATACAAAACTCTCACTAAAAGTTATTTTAGCCATGTTTTAAATTTTACTAAGACTTAATCTACACCATATATTTTACACTTTTAATCTCAACCATACATTTCATTTTGTATTTTCTATAAATGTCAAATTTCTCTTTAATTTCATTCTAATTCACAACCCTAATCCTCATCCATTCTCTTCATTTTCTCATTTATTGTGTACTATGTGAAGAAATATGATTTTATTTTTTGTTCGTTTGTTTGAATTATTTCTGTAATTTTATGTGTAGATCACATCCCTCTTTTTTTGCAGGTAAAAAAAATTAATATGCACATGGAGATGATTAGGCACACATTATAAGAAAATTATATGTGCACCTTGAAGATAATTCGAGCGTATTCAGAAATTATTCTCTCATCACACGTCTACGATTTTGATCCAATTATTATTCTTTCCCAAATAAGGTGTGCGTTATTGTTTTATATTTTTTTCGTTTTGTATTGCAGGTAACTAAAAGTGATGTAGAGACATTTTTTCATGGTCGAATGATATCTCTTCTTAGATATTTTTGGAAGTTATTTTTTTAAAATATTGATAGATGTGAAATTTTTGTAGGAGGAAAATGAAATATTTTGGAAAAGACATTGTTACCGAAATGATGTATAATACCAAAAATATTCTGCCATCAAATATAATATCTTGCCTTTAATAATAGATTGTAATAAAAAAGTTTATTTTTGGATAAAATTATGTGGCCAAAATAGACTATTAAACTGAAAAATATAGATATTTTTTCTACACTAGGATATCGATTTTTCTTTAATATTTTTTAACATAAAAATATTTAAAAAATATTATAATTTATAAATAAGTAAAAAGCTGTTATATCTTGTATAACTAATTTATATTTTTTTTATTAAAATATGTGGAATAAATTTTTTATGGATTGAAAATTATAGTGTTGATAAAAAAAAGGACATTAAGTTTCTTTTCTAACAATTTTAGTACTATAACTTTTAAAGTATCTTACTCTAAAATAAAATAAATATGAGTATATTTTAATCAATGAAAACAAAGCATTTACCTAAAATATGGAATATTATTTTAAATATTATATTAATGCAAGTTGATTTTTTTCATGGTTGATTTCTCTTCTAAAATATTTTTGGAAGTTATTTTTACTAAATATTGATAGAAGAGAAATTTTTAGGAGGGAATTGAAATATTTTATAAAATATATTGTTACTGAAATAGTGTATGATACTAAAAAAATCTTGACTCAAAATATAATATCTTGCCTTCAATAATAGATTATAATACAAAAATTTATTTTTGGATATAATTATTGCCGCCAAAATAGTCTATTAAACTGTAAAGTACATATACTCTTTTATAGTCTGGGATTTCAATATTTTTTTATATTGTTTTAACATACAAATATTAAAATACTTTTGTAAATGATAAATAAGTGCAGTTATATACTTATATGTTATATAATTAATGTATATATATATATATATTTATTAAATATGTGGAATAAGGTTTTTATGGATAAAAAATTACAGTGTTGGCCAAAAAGAAAAAAAAAGGACATTAAGTTTCTTTACTAACAATTTAAGTATTATAAGTATCTTATTCTAAAATACAATAAATCTGAATATATTTAATCAATGGAAATATAATATTTATGTATAATATGGAATATTATTTAAAATATTAAATTAATGCAAGCAAAGTTTTTTTCGAACGATTTCTTTTCTTAGATATTTTTGGAATTTATTTTTGCAAAATATTGATAGATGTAAAAATTGCAGAAAGGAATTGAAATTTTTCAGAAAAGATATTGTCACCGAGATAACATATAATTCCCAAATAATATTGCCACCAAATATAATATCTTACCTTCAATAATAAATTGTAACACAATTTTTTTATTTTGGATAAAATTCTACCTGCAAAATAGAATTTGAAACTGTAAGACATAGATATTATTTTGTAGAGTATGATTTCGATTTTTTTTTAACAATTTTGATTTTTTTAACTTTTTTATTTTCAAAATATCTATATGTAAATTGAATTAAAAAAAAAAGACTAAGATTAATACATAAACGTCAATTTTTATTGTTGAATTGTGTATTATAAATATCAACACATTAATCAATTGTTCCCACACAAACATCTACACAATATTTAATTTAATTATGAAATCATTTTTGTCAAATATTACCTTTAGATTTGAAATGTGTGATTATATCTGCAGATTTAAACTTTTGCGTTCGATTGTTATTGTATCTTCATACCATGGGGAAAAACTGGACATGCAAGTATACAACAACTGTAATTTTAAGTAATATTGTATTATATTAATTTGAGTTTGAATGTGAATTAGTTAATATTTTTCAAATTTTCTATTTATTCATGTTTAATATTTTTTTCATTAAATTATAATTACAATTTTAATATTATACCAAAATTACAAGATGTTTAAAAAAAAGTTAATGTCTATAATTTGAAATAATAATAATAATTTTTTTTCCAATCCGCGAAATTCGCCGGGATACACACTTGTATATATATATAATAACATCAACATGCCAACATTTGGAAACCATTGAATTTTTAGGCTAAAATTATTGCTAAATTGAGAAATATTTGTTTTAAATCTTTTTAAATCTTTGGTATATAATATTTTAAAATATATTTTATTATAAATATTAATAAATAATTTTTTTACAATACTGGATATATTTTTGAAATATAATTTATAATAAATATTAAGAAATAATATAAAAATATGTTGAATATATATATATATATATATATATATATATATATATATAGGGAGAGAGAGAGAGAGAGAGAGAGAGAGAGAGGGAGAGAGAGAGAGAGAGAGAGAGGGAGAGAGAGAGAATATGTATAGAGTTATCCTTTGTTGCCACTCTCATCTTAAGTACCTTCCATCCGATCATTTGGAATCTCCTTGGTGCGAAATTATTCCATATTTTTTTGAAAGCACTCTTCTCCCATGTGCTTACTCCCATCCCTTCTTCTTTCTCCATGATCGAGTCATAATCAAGTTTAGTTGAAAATTCGCCATTTGTTGCTCCTTTCCACCTCCGCGAATCCTCTCCATCCTGCATTGGTAAATTCTTGTATTTTGTAGTACAGTATACAATATTTCAATTGTATGTATATATAATAACACCAACAGGCCTACAGTTGGAAACCATTGAGTTTTTTCGTCAAAATTATTGCTAAAGTGAGAAATATTTATTTTAATTTATTTTATTTTTGGTGTATAATATCTTTGAAATATATTTTATTATAAATATAGATAAATAATTGCTTGCAAAATTATTGGATATATTTTTAAAATATAATTTATAATAAATATTGAGAAATAATATAAAATATGTTGAATATATCTGTTGGTAGGCGAGCAGCTAAGCAAAGGGTTTACTCGGTAGACGAGCAGCTAAGCAAAAAGTCAACAAAGGATAATTAAGACATTATGCTTATTGACGAACAACTAAGCAAACGACTCACAACTGAGTAAGACGACCAGCTGGTCGAGATGCTAAGGCGACCAACTAAGCTATGAGTCGACGCTAGCAGCAGTGCGAGGAGCCGACGCTAGCAGTTGTGCAAGGAGCCGAGGCTAGCAGCAGTGCGAGGAGCCGACGCTAGCAGCAGTGCGAGGAGCCGAAGCTAGCAGCTGTATGAGGAGCCGACGCTAGCAGCTGGGCGAGGAACCAAGGCTAGCAGCTGCGCAAGAAGCCTAGGCTAGCAACTGAGCAAGAAGCCTAGGTTAGCAACTGGGCAAGAAGCCTAGGCGAGCAGCTGGTGAAGAAGCTAAGACGAGCAGTTGGTCAAGATGATGACCATCCAAGCGAGCAACTGTGCAAAGATCACAAACATGGAGCGAACAACCGAGAGAGTAAAGGTTCGAATACCCAACGAAGACATACAGACGAACAATAGGTCACCACAGAAAGCAGCTGAGTAACCTGTTGATAGGCGACCAGGCGATCAACAGTGATCAAAGATTAAGAAGTTAATGATCTAAAATTAAGAAACAGGCGACCATCAGAGTTTGAAGATAGTCAAATCTTCTGGCGACCAGGAGTGCGGTCAGATACCTTGTAGGCAACCAACACAGCAAAGAACAAGAAAAATGAATAACCAAGACTAAACATGAAGGCGAAAGGTGGACAGCTTTGCAACAACGCGAACAACTGTGCACCAAGCACAAACACAAGGCGAACAAAAGGTCCGTAGCGCCCAACAAAGATATACTAGCGAGCAACTAATCACCAAGGAAAGCAGCTGAGTGGTTTTGAAAGCCAAATACAACATTGGGAACTCCAAGAGTTACTAGTTTAGATATGGTCCAAGTGTCTAAACACTTGACACCCATCCAAGTGATAGTAGTTTAGATGTTGTACAAGTGTCTCAACACTTGGCACAAATCCAATGGTTAAACCACCAAAATAGTGACACATGGCCTCCTTGTATATCTATAAATACCCCTTCATTTACATGAAGAAGGGAAGGATTTTTCTCCATAATTCAAAAGTGGTCCAAGTTCTTGCAAATTTATTGAGCATTACTTAACCAAATTCTATGATCTTAGATCTTGTTTGATGATCTTAATGAGGAAAAACAGCCACTATTCACCTTTGATTAGAAAATATCATCAACAATTGGCGCTAGAGGAAGGGGTGTTCGAACCTCCGTTTATAAAGAATTCGAAGAAAGTTTGAAGACTTCCATCGGAATCTGCAGAATCTCACCGGAATCCAGGAAGAAACCGCCATATTTGTACTCCTTTGTGCAAGATTGCTCATATACATACCATTCTAAGGGTTTAAATGCATGTGTGTGTGAACTGGGGTTGTGAACCTTCATAGTCACACACTAAAGGCTAGTAACTCCCAAGAGAGATGTTTGGTGGAAGCTAAATCACCCCATTCATTTGCTTATCACTCATACTTTGGTAACCGAAATGATTAGATCACAAGAAGAATGACATTCGAGCGCATCTCCGAGTCGTAGGTCAAGAACTAGGATTTCGTCTACCGAAGGACATGCACGGACAGTGAGAGCAACCTCGCAAAGAAATGTCCAAGTTACTATTGATACAATTCCACCGGAAGTAGAAGCTCTTGCTCAGAACCCCGAGGAGCTAGCAAAAATGATAGCTGTCCTTCAATCATTACAAAATCGACAAACAACTGGACCGTCAAAAGCGCCGGCAGCGACCAATCGAGCAGGGGCGAACAGGCGAACAGGCGAGCAGGGGCGAACAGGCAAGCAACGAAGTAAAACGAAAGAGGATGCGCGTCGTGACGAAGCTGACAGCGAGGAAGCCCGTAGAAACAAAGGGAAAGCTCCCCTGAGCGAGAATTTGGGGAGTAAGGGACAATCATCACCGAGTCGGGATGATGAGTCTAGCAAAAGTACGTCCCGAACAAGCGCTTTGGAAAGGCTAGGAACGAGGAACGTGTACAGGAGGGAGCTGTCCAAGAAGGAGGAGCGACCACGCCCTGCTGCTCGCCCATCAGTGCATGATAGAATCAGGAGATCAGCTTTCGGCCTACTGGGGCCGAATGGAGCTAGCAACGCTGCTAGAAGGACAACTCAGGAGAAACGCCCCGTTGGCAAGGGACTGCATCGTGAGAAGATTATCGAACTCAATCACGATGAACAGCCTTCCAACGGGAGGACTCCCTCAAATGAGTTGTAAGAAATGAGGAAAGCAATTGAGGAATTGCAAAAGCAGCTATAATCTCAAAGAGGTGTCGGGTCGACGGTACTCCCGTCCTCACCATTGTCTCCGTCAATCCTCAATGCACCAATCCAGAAAAAAAATACAATTTCCAGCCATCAATCTATATGAAGGAACGTCAGACCCACGAATTCATGTGACGAAATATTCAGACTTCATGATCTCCATGGGGGCAACTGACGCCACACAGTGTCGAAATTTCCCACTCACCCTTGGAGATGGCCCGCACAGATGGTTTTCAGCACTGGCTCCCGGCTCCATCAGCTCCTTCGCCCAACTGAGCAAGGAGTTTCTGTCTCATTTCTCAACTGTCGGGTCTTACTTGACCCACAGACACCGGTTGGCAGACATCAGGCAAGGACACGAGGAGTCGGATAAACAGTTTTTGGAAAGATTTGATAAAGTTCTATTGGAGGGCGAGATGGTGAGTGAGGATACGAAGATAGTAGCAGTGATGGCTGGATTGAAGAAAGGAACCGATCTACGGAAAGAGATGCATCTGACTTATCCAAAGACGTATGCGGAATTCAGACACAAGGCAGGAATCCACGTATCGATGCAGGAAGCCCTACACAAAGAAATGGGAGATAAAGCTGACCCGAAGAAGTTTGACAAGAGGTCTGGAGGATATGACTACAAGGCTCCAAAGAACATGAAGTCGTTCAACGAAGGAGCTGAGTTAAAAGAGAAGCTGAATCAAGTCCTTACCATGTCTGTGGACGCTGTGTACAATAATGTCAAAGATAGGGAGATGCTATCAGAACCGCGAAGAATAAGGCAAGAAAGAGGAAAATTGAACCCGAACAAATACTGCGCATATCAACAGAACATCGGCCACTTCACAAGTGAACGTCGAGATTTTTTAAAGCAACTGTGGAGGTTCTATGAGGAAGGAAAGTTGTCTGAATTCGTGAAAAGTGAACCGGGTAAGAGGCCGAGAACAGCAACGCCGTCCAACTCAGATGATAATGACATCGACGAGCAACCGAGCAGGACGGGTAAGAAAGGAAGAAAAGTCCCCGCAGCCCCAGCAAGACCAGTCCCGGAGATCCTAATGCTAGAACCAATTGGGCCAGTAGGTGGTTGTTCTGATGGGAGACCACCCATGTAAAAAAGAAAAAGGAATGCGGGGTTGAGAGCAGTAGCACAAGTGATGGAGGTTGGTGTAAATCTATCAACCAAACGAACCGGAGACTTGACTTTCTCAGAAAAAGACTTAGACGGGGTACTCACCCCCCACAACGACTCGCTAGTCATTTGTAAAAACATTATGGGAACGAAAGTACACCGTCTGCTTGTCGACACTGGCTCTTACACAAACATTCTGTTTAAAAGCACAGTGGATCAGCTAGGAGAATGTGTCGAATACATAAAAGATTGCGATCATAGAATTGTGGGATTCGGAAATACTGTGACCGTCCCTCTAGGAATGATTACGCTAGCAGTCGAACTTGTATCGGTCGAGGACCCTGAGAGGAAGTTGAATAGGATGATAGACTTCCTAGTTGTAGATCAACAGTCCACCTATAATGGGTTCCCCGATCGTCCTTTTTTACATGAATTTAAGGCAGCCATTTCGACGTACTATTACTGTGTAAAATTTCCCACGTCAAAAGGTGCAGGCACAGTCAAAGGTGACCAGAAGAAAGCTCGTGAGTGCCTCTTGCAACTTCAACCCAAAGATCACAGAGTCAACATGGTGGACAAACAGCCGAGCAGCTGTGGTGAAAATAGACTGTCCACTCCCAACGAAACCATGGACTCTATCGATACAGAGATGATGGAAGTAGATGAGCAGCTGTGCAGAGACGAGCAGCTGTGCCGAGGCGAGCAGCTGTGCGGAGACGAACAGCTGTGCGGAGATGAACAGCTGTGCCGAGGCGAGCAGCTGTGCAGAGATGACCAATTGTGCGGTGACGAACAGCTGTGCAAAGATGAGCAACCAAGCGAGGAGAGAAATGAAGTCACATCGGCTAGCAACAGAGTAGAGCATGCAGCACCGGCCAACAGTAAGATGGAAGATATTGTACCACGGCTAAGTGCGGAACCAATGGAAGTTGAGGACGAATTGAACATGGAAGGGCCCATCATTGACCCGTGTTGGAAAAACCAGAAACGGAGGGCTACCCCGGTTGAAGAGTTAGAGGCAGTAAAAGTCGACCCGAACCAAGAGAGCTTAGAACTCTTCATAGGATCTAAGCTCCCGGAGCCATACAGATCCAAAATGACGGAATTTCTTAAAGCAAATCTCGATGTGTTCGCATGGTCGCATGCAGATATGGTAGGCATTAGCCCTGAGCATGCCTGCCACAGACTCAACATCGACCCGAGGAAAAAGTCGATCCATCAAAAGAGGAGGAAGTTTGGACCCGACAAGTATGAAGCGCTTGACGTGGAGGTCAAGATGTTGTTGGACAATGATCTGATCAGACAAGCCTTGTGCCCACAATGGGTGGCAAACCCAGTGTTAGTCAAAAAAGCAAGCGGAGCGTGGAGATTGTGCATTGATTTTACTGACCTAAATGCCGCCTGCCCAAAGGACAATTTCCCGTTGCCACATATCGACCAACTGGTTGATAGCACAGTTGGACATGAGCTCCTCACATTCATGGATGCATTTGCAGGATATCACCAGATTGCAATGCATCCGGACGATCAGGAGCACACAGCATTTTATACCAACAAAAATTTGTTATGCTGGAAAAGGATGCCATTTGGGCTGATTAATGCCGGAGCCACGTACCAGAGGTTGGTTAACAAGATGTTCGATGAGCACATCAGGAAGACGATGGAAGTGTATGTGGATGATATTGTTGTTAAAAGCCCAAAGAAGGAAGATCACTTGCAGCACCTGACCCAAACATTCGAAATACTTCGGGCCTACAACATGAAACTAAACCCCAAGAAGAGCAGTTTTGGAGTCCATTCCGGAAAATTCTTGGGACATCTAGTCAGTCAGCGAGGAATCGAAGCAAATCCAGTGAATGTGAAATCGATCATGGAAATGCAGCCACCCAGATCAGTAAAAGAAGTCCAACGGCTAACCGGGTACCTAGCAGCTTTGAACATGTTCGTCTCAAGATCCGGAGATAAGTGTAGGCCATTCTTCGAGGCAATCAAGAAGGAAAAGTTTCAATGGACAAATGCTTGTCAACGAGCATTCGAACGGCTGAAAGAATACCTCAGCGATACAAAAAGTCTTGCCAAGCCGATCCCAGTGGAGAAGTTATACTTGTACCTGGCGGCTTCAGAAGTTGCAATCAACTCAGTACTCGTTCGAGCGGAAGGAAAGTTCCACCTGCCCATCTACTATGTAAGTCAGGCTTTACATGAAGCAGAGCTCAGATATTCGCCAACAGAAAAGCTAGCGTACGCACTGGTGATGAGTGTCAGGAAACTCCGTCCATATTTTTTTGACCACCAGGTGGAGGTATTGACAACATTCCCGCTCAAACAGATACTGC
The DNA here is from genome assembly GCA_947034835.1 of Ballota nigra. Lineage (NCBI taxonomy): Eukaryota > Viridiplantae > Streptophyta > Magnoliopsida > Lamiales > Lamiaceae > Ballota > Ballota nigra. The sequence goes on from OX344730.1 coordinate 30,278,894, forward strand.
ACAGACCCGACACAGCTGGTCGCCTCCTGAAGTGGTCCTTGGAAATTAGCCAGTTCGGAATTTCATATGCTCCTCGAACAGCGATCAAAGGGCAAGCCTTAGCCGACTTCATAGTCGAGCTGACTTTCCCCCAAGATCCGACGAGAGGACATAATCATCCCTGGCACATGTATGTTGACGAATCATCTACCAACATAGCGTGAGGGGCAGGAATAGTTTTGATAAGTCCATATAGGCAAGTTTTTACTTCAGCTGTTCGTTTTGAGTTCATGGCGACAAACAACGAAGCAGAATATGAAGCATTGATCGCTGGATTGCAGCTAGCATTAGCAGTTGGAGTAAGAAAATTACAGATTTTCGGAGATTCACAGCTGATTGTCAACCAAGTTCGAGGAGAGTACGAGGCGAAGGACGAGAACATGGCTTTGTAACAGAAAATTGTTGCTCACCTGGCCTCCATGTTCGAACAAATATACATCGAACAGTGTTGGGATATGTTTTAGTTTTGATGATTTTCCAAAACAACATGTAATAGGTTTGAAAGCAGTCAGGATAGTATCTTTTATTTCAGGTCAGGCTAAGTCATTTCTCAGTAGAATAGGCTGTTCAGTTGAGGGGGAACTCAGCGAGGGGGAACTTTGCAACACAGCCTGAGAATATCAAGATAACACCAAGAAGAACTGACTGAAGCCATGCCAGAAACCTGAACCAGAAGAGAAGCCTGAAGGATGTCCCACTGAGTGTAAACCAGACTGATCTAAGCTAAGTCAGGTGGATCACTCAGTGAAGAGCATGATCAGGAGGATCAGTGCTGCACAAAAAAAAGGCCCTGAAGGAGTCAGGCTACTGTGGTCAGGGAAGTTTGTCATTCAGCCTTATGACAAACTTCTTGGAGTGATCTTCAGTCTCTGAAGGACAACCACACTGAAGACGATTCAGTCCACTGAAGATCATCATGTCAGTGAAGGAGGAAGCTACCTAAAGTCAATGGGTCTTAGTCAAACCCACTGAGTCAAAGATCCGTGAATCCAGGCCACGTGGACCAATCAGCACGAGGCAGCAACTATGACACTGACAAAGGCCGCATTCCAAGAAAAGTGGTTGAAACCATTAAATGTTGGATTCAAATGTATTTCCTCTCCTGAAACCCCTTGGGACATTGTCAGTTTTGATTAAGATCCCAAAGCCCCTGAAAAGATGTTTGCCTTAATCTATCTTTGTCAAGCTAGTCTTGATTAGGATTAGTACTTAGTCATTTTACACTTCACAGGTACTCAGTGAGAGGAGAGCTCACTGGTGTCAATCGAGACTAAGAGCCTGAAGACGAAGAGCACCATCCTGAACTTATGGCAGTCCTCTAAGCTGGCTGAGTAAGTGTCAGTAATGAAGAGTATGACCCTGAGGTCATTACTAACTCAATCCTGAAGGGAACAGGATGTCACTGAGTTTATGGGAAGACTTGGAGTAGAGCCAAGCAATGCAAAAGGAATTTCAGCGTCAGGACAAGACTGGTGGGCTCAAGACAAAATGAACTTAATAAGACAAGCCTGAAGCTCAGGAATAAGTTCTGACATTCTCACCAACCTGATGACGTGGACCAATCCGAGAAGGACACGCACGTACAGAACCTGACATGAAGGCTGAATTCAGACTGCACATTCAACGGGCAAGCATTTAATGTGCATTTAATGCAAATACCAAATCCATGTAAGGATGGCTGCTGCATGGAGATATGTCCGTTTGAAGCCACTCTACATAGATGACTAGAAGGCTATCTCTCCAACGGATAGTTTTCCAAATCACCTATAAATACAGAAGACCTTGAACCCATTCAAGGTTACGGGAAATTTCCAAGCCAGAAATTACTCAAACTCTCAAGCATTCAGCCTTTAAGAGAAACACTCGAAAACATCTAAATTTCCCAAGTGTTTCTTAGCAATCGAGAGTTATTCTGTATTCCAAGAGCTAAATAGCATTATCTTAAGCTTAGAGAGATTATCAAATCCTTAGCATAGCTTTGCCTTGTAAGGATAATCTCAACTTAGTTGGAATCCCAACTGAAACCAAAACCCTAAGTTAGGCTTGTTGGGAGTAAGTCAGTTAGTGTGTTAGTAAGTGGAGTTGTATAGATCAGTGAGGTTAGCTGGTCTTGGTGCACCTTGGCACGTTAAAAACAAGAATCCCTTGAGTGGATTTCCTGTTAAATCAGGCCGTGGACGTAGGAGCTTGAGTCTCTGAACCACGTTAAACTCCTTGTGTTCTTACTGCTTTGATATTGTGCATACTTGCCATATTACTTGTTCATTCATTGCATTCAAGTTTATCAAGCCTGAATCAATCAGGCTGATCTTCAAAAGAACACTGCCCTACTAAACACTATTCAGAATTGAGTAAAACAAGTTTTTCAGAAAGCAAACTAAACAAGACTTTAAACTATCAGGGCTCAAACATTTCCGCACTGAACTTGAACTGATAGTTAGCCAACTGACCCGCACCAAGTGTAGTCAGTAGGTGTGTTATCAGCTCCTAGTTCCTTACCACTCTGAGTAAAGGGGACTCAGTCAGTTTTAAGGTTGAAAAATTGGTATACGTGTATTCCCCCCCCCCCCCCATACACGTATTCCTCAGTCTTGTACCGGGACCAACAAGTGGTATCAGAGCAGTGGTTCGAAAGACCACTGACTTTGAATACTAATAGTTTCAGAGGAGAAACTGTTGGTGGTCACTTAACAGATCTGAGTTTGCTTTTCATAAAACTTGCATCATCATGACTTCGAGGAGACTTGAAGCTTCGTTACCTGAATTCTCTGTATCTAACTTTGTTATTTAGAAGTTCAGATTAGAAGCACATCTAGATGCCATCCATGACCAGATGCCGCATGTTCTCAGGGAATGACCGATCAAAATCACTGTCCCTAATACCAGAGGGAGAGGATATGATGATCTCGATATTGGTGTACCTATTCCTAAGGAAAGGAAGGATATGACCACTGATGAGATCAAGATTATGGGGCTTGACAACGTCGCCAGAAATATCATCTTGCATACGGTGCCCTTCGAGGAGTCAGCTAGGCTGATGAACTTAAAGACGGCAAATGAGGTTTGGGATGAGCTGACAAGGATGTGTGAGGGATCTGAAAAGATCAAGGAGAACAAGAGAAACATTGCCATTCAGAAATTTGAGGCGTTCGAAATGCTGCCTGACGAGAGCATAGATCAAATGGAGTCTAGATTCATCAAGTTGATGAATAAGTTGGTGATGCTAGACAAGGATGTCCCAAGGAGAGATGTTGCTTCAAAGATCCTGAATGCCCTTCCTGAGAGATGGGATAACAGTGTAATTATGCTTAAGAACACTCAGGATATGAGTAACATAACTTCTGCTTTACTTTTTTCAGAGCTCAAGGCGCTTGAATTCGATCTTAACAAAAGAAAGAAGAAAGTTCAGTCAGAAGAGGAAGTAAAGGAGAAAACTCCTGAGAAAAGTGTGGCGTTCAAGGCCAGGTCTGAACCTGTTGAGCCCTCGTCAAATTCTTCATCAAAGTCACTAATGGAGATGAGCAGGGAAGAACTCGCTGAGGAGTACAGCCTGATGGCCAGACGATTTGACAAGCTCAATTCCAGGTTTGGTCGTTATAAAAAGTTTTATCAGGACCCACGTGACAGGAAACCTAAAGGAACCCACCAAAGCTCAAGGATATATGAGGAGCGAAGGAACACTGACCAGAGGAGAGAACGTGGTGATGAAAGGAGATATTCTGAACCAAAGCCTGAAAGAAGAGACGAACAGAGACGTACTCGCGATGATAGATATCCAACCAAGGCTGAAAGCTCACCAAGAACCAGGGAACCTGACTCAAGGAGGAACCCTGAACCAAGAAAAGAAAGAGTAAGTGAGCAGGTAGCATGTTACAACTGTAACAAAATTGGTCACTATCAGTACGACTGCCCGGAGCTGAGTGTGAGGGAGAGAGAGGAAAGGAGAGCCACTAGGGATCTAAGATCTGCTGATCGGAGAGCAATGTTCGCTAAAGATGCAACAGACTCTGACGGTCCTGCTGAGAGGTCACCTGAACTCTTCTCAGATGGCGAGTACGATGATGTTTGTCTGATGGCTAGGGATGAGCCTGAGGTAACATCAAATTCTGTTTGTGCTTCTTACACTGGTCAAAATCCTGAGCTTAGCTCAGAGTCAGTTAGAGAAATGAACCTTCATATCTGCCTTGATCAATTGATGGTTGATTTCTCCAGACTGCAGGAAACTAATGTCTTCTTGGTAGAGGAGAACAAGAAATTGAGTACTGAGGTTCACAACCTGAACGAACAACTCACTCAGTCTGATCTTAAAGAATCAGCTCAAATTGTGAGACTAACTCAGGAGATTGATTTATTCAATGCTGAGCGTCTTCCAAGAGAGAAGATTCTGAAGGAACTGGCTGAGGAAGAGTTGGTCAGGAAGGAAGAACTAAAAGTACTTAAGAGTAAGTTTGATGACCTCTTTACCAGACATGAAATCCTGAAAAAAGAGTGAGGACTCTCTCAAGAAAAAGGTTGCAGCAATGAATAAATCCTCAGTGGCTAGAGAGGAAATAAATAGCAACTAGATGCTTGGGAACAAGAAAAATGGACTTGGATATGTCCCTGAGAAATCCTCACAAGGTCAGTCTCATGTTGCTTCAGGGAGCAACACTGAGAGGGTATTTGTTCAGACAGGCCAGAGTTCACCTAAGGTTGAGCTCCAGGCCCGTCAAACTGATAAGGGCAAGGAAACCGTTGACACAGTCAGGGTTGCTCCTAAGGTAGCTAAGCCAAAACCCAAGGGAAAGGCGAAGCAACCTAAGGAAGCCCCTGAGAGCTCAGGCCAGGGAAAACCTCAGCGAAAGCAGAGGAAGACTCAGGCCAAGAGCCCTCAGACTGGTCAGCGAGGGTACCATCATGCTTGGCAATACCAACAGGGAAGGCCAAATATGATGACACCCCCATGGTTTTGGCATCCTGAGGCCTTTAACTGTTTTCCATTCCCTCACTTGCCTAGGGGGAATAGAAATCAGGGTCCTTGTCAAGAACAAGGCCCAAGACCTGCTGCACCCAGACCTAAGAAGAACAGGAAGCCAGCCCAAAAGGTACCCACTCAGGCTCCTGTGAAGCCTAAGTCTAGCACTCATACACCATCTTCCTCTCAGGCAAAGAAGAAGAAAGTTGTGTATGTTGATGTTTCATGGAGACAGATTTGCCACTCTGAGACAATCATGGTTGTTAAGCAAGTCTGGATCCCGAAGGGTACAGCTGACACGATAGGACCCAACACCCAATGGGTACCTAAAGCCTGAATTGCTTGCAGACGGTTGTGGATTACAACAAGAGGAGAGGAGACTCAATCAAAGCTGTTTGGTACCTAGACAGTGGTTGCTCAAGGCACATGACTGGAATGAAGAGTCTTCTCCAAGAGTATCAGTTAAAGATGGTCCACAGGTAACCTTTGGTGATAACTCAAAAGGTGTTACTAAAGGTTTTGATGTTTTGATTATAGGTACAGTCAGAGTGGAAAATGTGTCCTTTGTGGAAGGACTGAAGCATAACCTGTTGTCAGTAAGTCAATTCTGTGACAAAGATTTCAGTGTTGAGTTTTCATCGAACATATGTTCAGTCAAGGACAAATCAACACAAGTGCTTCTATCAGGTATAAGGAAAGGTAACGTTTATCTCGCTGATTGGAGCAGCACTATTCCTAATACTTGCTTTGTTGCTAAAAGCTCTCTAGAGCTCAGTTGGTTATGGCATAAAAGATTAAGCCACATGAACTTCAAGATTCTTAACAAAATTTCTAGACAGTCACTTGTTGATGGTCTACCTAATGAAGTTTTTAGCAAAGATCACGTGTGCAAAGCTTGTCAGGAAGGGAAGCAGGTCAGAGCATCATTCAAAGAGAAAGCTTCCTATTCCACTGACAGGATACTTCAGCTCTTGCACATGGATTTATTTGGTCCCATAACACCTGTGAGTATGAATGGTAGAAAATATACCCTTGTGGTTATTGATGATTATTCTAGATATACTTGGGTTATTTTCCTGTTGAATAAGAAGGAAACACAGGTGAAGCTTCCAGAGTTGCTCAGGAGACTCGGCAATGAGAAGAATCAGTCCATTACTAAGATCAGATCTGACAAGGGCACTGAATTTATAAATTCATATATTTCTGACTTTTGTAATGAACTTGGTATAGCTCATGAGACTTCTGCAGCTAGAACCCCACAACAGAATGGTGTCACTGAGAGGTGGAACATGACACTGAAGGAAGCAGCAAGGACCATGCTGGCTGAGTTAGGACTGCCTAAGAAATTCTGGGCTGAGGCAATCAACACTGCATGCTACACTCAGAACAGATCCATGCTGAACAAACAACATGCACAGACCCCATATGAGACATGGAACAAAAGGAAACCTTGTATTTCTTATTTTCATATATTTGGTTGTAAGTGCTTCATCCTCAACAATGGGAAGACCCAATTGAAAGCCTTTGATAGCAAATCTGATGAAGGAATATTCTTAGGATATTCTGAAGTTAGTAAAGCCTTCAGGGTTTACAATTGTAGGACCCTTGTTGTGGAAGAATCACCTCATGTTGTCTTTGATGAATCTGCTAATGAGTCTAGGGCAAAGGTGTTGAATCCTGACACTGAGGAGGTCACAAGGAGTGTGACAAGGCTGAGCTTGAAGAATCAACTTGATCCTAAGATCAAAACTGTGCCAATTCCAAGATGGGATGATGATGACGATCAGGATGAGGAATCATGTGCCACTCCTAAGCCCAGTACATCAGGGATTGTTGAGACTCAGACTGAGGAACAGGCTCAACCTGAGGTAAGCACCATCTATGAAGATGTTGTTACAGCTGAGACGGTTCCTGAGTCACCTAATCAAGGGGGAATCAATGTCCCTGACATTGAGCTTGTTAATCCCTTTGGTATAGACTCAGGATCATCCCCTTCTGTTCAATTTCCTGAATTTTATGAGCCCGTAGACACTAACATTGTAGGTACTTCAGGAACAACTCCTGGCAAAAGAACATGGTTAGAGGATCATCCCATTGATCAAATCATTGGTGATCCAACTGAGAAAGTCAGGACCAGACGGTTCCATGGTGAGAGTGCATTGTTTTGTTGCTTCCTCTCTGAGCAAGAGCCTCAGAACATTGAAGAAGCTCTCACTGACTCGAACTGGATCATTGCCATGCAAGAGGAGTTGAATCAGTTCACAAAGAATCAGGTTTGGGAACTGGTAGATAGACCTAGGCATCAAGGTGTGATTGGTACCAAGTGGGTCTTTAAGAACAAGAAGGATGAAAATGGTGTTGTGGTAAGGAACAAGGCTAGACTGGTTGCAAAAGGGTATTGTCAGTCTGAAGGAATAGACTATGATGAGACTTTTGCTCCAGTGGCTAGGTTGGAAGCTATCAGGTTATTCCTTGCCTATGCAACATATAAGAAGTTCAAGGTGTATCAAATGGATGTCAAGAGTGTCTTCCTGGATGGTGTACTCAATGAAGATGTATATGTTGAACAACCTCCCGGGTTTGAGGTTGGAGATAGAGTATACCATTTGGTATGATAGAGGTTGGTGTACTCTATGGACTTAAGCAAGCACCAAGAGCTTGGTATGATACCCTCTCTCAATTCCTGACAGACCATGGGTTCAAGAAGGGAACTGTGGATAGGACATTGTTCAGGATCACTGAAGGTGATTACATTCTCTTGGTCCAGATTTATGTGGATGACATAATATTTGGATCACCAAATCATCAGCTCTGTGAGAAATTCTCTAAGTTGATGACTGGTAAATTTGAGATGTCCATGATGGGAGAGATGAACTTCTTCTTAGGATTGCAGGTCAAGCAGACTGATCAAGGTATATTCATAAATCAGGCCAAGTATACAAGAGACTTGATTCATAAGTTAGGTGTTCAGAACAGCAATTCAGCCAGGATCCCTATGAACACAAATTGGAAGATAGATCCTGACACTGAAAGGACTTCAGTAAATCAGACTGAGTATCGAGGGCTGATAGGTTCTTTGTTGTACCTGACTGCAAGTAGGCCTGACATTACGTTTGCAGTTGGTGTATGTGCTAGGTATCAGTCTGATCCCAAGAGAAGTCATTTGGAGGCTGCTAAGAGGATACTTAAGTATTTGAAAAGGTCAGTCAATATGGGACTATGGTATCCTTCAGATGACAACTTAGAACTGACAGGTTATTCAGATGCAGACTATGGAGGTTGTAGGATTGATAGGAAATCAACCTCAGGGACATGTCAGTTTTTGGGAAGTAAGTTGATCTCCTGGTTTAGTAAGAAGCAAAATTCAGTGGCTACATCCACAACTGAGGCTGAGTATATGGCTGCAGGTAGTTGTTGTGCTCAGATTTTATGGTTGAGGCAACAGTTGAGGGACTACCAAGTATTTGCTAATCAGGTTCCAATCTATTGTGATAACAATAGTGCTATAGCAATTACTCAGAACCCAGTGCTTCACACAAGGTGCAAGCATGTGGATATTAGGCACCACTTCATTCGAGATCATGTGGAGAAGAAAGATATTAGGATGGAAAAGATTCACACTGACAGGCAAAGAGCTGACATCTTGACTAAGCCTCTGGCTGAAGCAAGGTTTATGGAACTGTCAGTGGAGTTAGGACTCTTAGATCCAGGAGAGAAGTCAGTGTAGGGTTCTAGGGGGAACTCAGGCCAGACTCGACTCAGCGAGGTATCAGGGTGCTACAATGTCTCCCTGACAGGTATGAGTTCTATCCTGACTCGTGTGAATTTCAAGCGTCTCCCTGAGTCTTTCGTCCTGAAAATCTTTATTAAATGCATTCCGTTTTCATTAAAAGCGCGCATTTTCATATTTAAAACCCACACGCACGGAGCATTTAATGCTACAGTTACTTTTTCATATACGTGTCCATTTTATACGGAATATGACTGACATGGGGTTTGGATTGAAGCTGAGATTAATCCTAGCCCCTCATTTCAAAACCTTTCGAATTCAGGGATTAATCCCAACCCCACGTTTGAGTAACTGACTTAGTCTTATCAATCAAGAGTGCCATTTGAGGTTTTTACGCAAACACAACGCACATCTGCACACTGAGTTTTCTCTTGCTCAAACACAGAATTTTCAAGAAAAATCTCTTCTTTCAAAACAATGGCATTCCTTGATTCCAACTGGACAACCGACAAGATCGTGGACGTTGTCGAGAACAAGCTGATACACATGGAGCAAGTCATCTCCATGGAAGGTATCTGTCTTACAGTTGAGGAAATCAAACCCGTATTCAAGTGGATTTCCGATGCTGGGTTGGAAACATACTTCACCACCCGCCCCATTTCCGTGCTCCCAAGAACGGTCGTGGAAGCATACTTGAATATGTTCTTATGGAAGGGGGAGATTTATACAAAGGTGACTGCGCTTAAGCCGGCGGGAGAGAAGGACGGCAACGACGAACCTCTCTACAACTCCGAGGAGGTCACTATTGACGTCAGGAGGGCGGTGATGGAAGTCTTCAAGTTGCCATTTTCTGGCATCAACCCAAGAACGTATAAGGAGAACTTGGAGGGAGAACTTCTTGGGAAATGGACCAAGTCTGGGTCATCAGAGTTCAAGGCTCGTCAGAACAAGAATACATTAAAGCCTGAGTACAGAGCTCTGGTGGATTTGGTGTCCAAGATGATGATGGGTGCAACTGGCTCTCACGAGCAACTGACTCTGCCCAAGCTGAGACTCATGGGAGCAATTGTTGATGGAGTGGAAGCGAACTGGGAGCAGTTCTTCCTTGATCAACTCCATCAGGCCGGACTGGACAAGCTAAAGCGAGATGAGGAGAAGAAGCACATATCCGTCAGTGCCATCTTGCCATTCGGAACGAGGATGTCCATCCTGATTGCTCATGCCTGCCATGGGTATACCTTCAATTTTGAGGACAGTCTATCCTCAAAGAAGGTAATGTTTTCCTCACTGAGTGATACCTATTCAGTGCTAGGGCTGACTGATCCCAATGCGAAAGCAAAGGGTCAGGCCAAAAAGCCAGCTGGTAAGGCCAAGAGAGTGGCAACCAATCTCATTGAACGGGTAGATGACCTCCTTGAGAGGAGTAAGGAAGGTGAGGAGGAGGCAGCAACTGAGAAGGTGGAGCAGGCTGAGGTGGATAAGACTGAGAGGAGGAAGAAGGTAAGGGTCGTGCTGTCAGGGAAGAGCACGAAATCAGGGACTGAGTCTGATCCCAAGAAGGCCGGGTCAGAGGCTGAGGGAACTGACGATGACGTCAGGAAGGAAGGTCAGGGAGAGAGGCCCCTGAAGAGGCTTAGGAAGGGACCCAAAAAGTCCCCTGCTAAGAGGCTGCCTGAGGTGAGTGAGAGGGAGAAGTCAATCTCGCCTGGAGCCTCTGACTTGGAGGAAGTGAGAAAATCTGTCGAGACGGCTGAGTTGTTGCAGCCTGAGACAGTACCCACTCAAACACCCCCAAACCCTGAAACACAAACACCTTCCAACCCTGACCCTACCTCTCAACCCACTGAAACACCCCCAAACTAAGCCAAATCATCCTACTGAGTCAGCGCCATCAAATTCACCCACGAATGAGCCTGATCAGTCAGCTGAGACAAATCTTCCAAACCCCGCAGACTTTCCATCATACCCCAATCCCAAAGACTGTCCCAAATCCATTTCAGCTGAAGAGGATGAATTCCTCGAAGTGGAGGAGGAGGAATTAGATGAACACATGGCGGGAGAGATTCTGGAGAACAATCTCAGGGGGAATGCCACTGAATGGGCAGGAAAGTGCTGGCCTGGGCTATACAAATACAATGAGCTGCTGGCATATGTGATCGAGCTCAAGGTTTGGTTGGACTTCAAACAATCAAACATGCAGGAGCAACATCTGCTAGTGGACGCTCGCGGCTGGGAGCACTGGGAAACTGAGGAAGCCAAGATTTGCTCCTTCTTTGGACTGACTAGCTGGCTTCAACTTCTAAACATTGACAACCTGAAGCAACTAGTGGCTGATATGATGTCCAAGAGTAAGGCCGACATCCGGTCTGATGAAGAGAAGGATGATGAGGATGATGATGAAGCTCAGGGTGGAGATATGGAGAAGGCAGTGGAGGAGACTGCAAAGGAAGTAGATGAGATGATCTCTGAGCCTCAGGCTCAGGGGGAAGGTGAAAGGGACACTGGTGCCAAGGATGGACCAGTGGCTGAGGATGTTTTGAACATCTCAGCTGCCAATGAGACATCTGTCGATGAAGGGATTCCCTGCCCTGAGACAAGAGAGGAAGATGTTGAGGCATCCAAGGAGACTCTCAGTTCCGAGGGACTTGTTCCTAAGGTTCAAGATAGCTTAGTTGAGCCTGAGGAGGTGGCTATGACTACTTCACAACTACCTTCAGTGCACCTTGAAGAAGGGACTGATGCCGCAGGGGCTGACAAGGGAAAACAACCAATCACTGACGAGGCCGTAGAGGATGATGAAGATGTGATGATAACCGGGTCAGTCGTGCTGAATTCACGAGCATATATAGTGGAGGTCAAGAAGGAGAAAACCACAAAAAATCTAGCTGAACTTCAGGAGGAAGTAATGAGGCTACGAGCTGAAAAGGAAGAAGACTCCAAGGCCATAGCAAAACACATCAAGTGGACAAAGTCAGCTTACAACACCCTTGCCAACATGTAGCTGATTTTGTTGAAGAGAACGATGACTGACACGGCCAAGTCAGTGAGGAATGAGCAAAAGCGCACCAAAAAGATGTTGAGGCAAACCTTGAGGCAGTTGGCTGAGAAGGATGAGCAAATGAAGGAGGATCTTAATCAGGTTGTGGAGAAGCTTGCAGCTCAGGCTGGAGCACTATTCACTCAGGCCATTTCTGGCTCAGCGTCAAAGTTTGAGTTGGAGTCAGAACGCATTGCTCAGACTTCAAAGGACATTGCCGAGAGACTGACCCAAGCAGATGAGCGATCCGCTCAGGTGGAGGAGAAGATCGAGAAGGCTGAACAAAGACTCCAACTCTCCATGGAGGTCTTTGAGAAGAAGGTCCAAGCTGCAATCAGTTCAGTATCATTTGCAGGAACTGGGATTTCGATGGGAGTTGAATTATTGAAGGAGGGAATTAATGATGTCCATTCCCTAGCCTCCTTCGTAATCAACAGCGGATCTGACGCATTCCCATCTGAGGCCAATGATGATGCCAAAAAGGGGGAAAAGAAGAAGAAAAGATCCCGCCCTGAGGCATCAGAGGCAGTCAACCAAGGCGAAATTGTTCTAGTCGATCCTGAAGCTAATCCTGAAGGAAATGTGCTGAGGGTGAGGAAGTCAGCGAGGTTGGCAGCAGTGGAGAAGGAAGGAGGAGAGATTGTTGCCAAGTTGAAGGCGGAGGCAGCAAGGGCAAAGGCTGATGAACCTTCCAAGCAACAACCTGAGCCTGTTCAGAGATCCTCCCCCATGAGCTCAAGGAAGAATCCCATCACTTACTCAGGGGAGTTGGTGGCAGAGCTATGTGCTGAAGCATGGGGAGATCACTCTGAGAAATCTGAGGCTATGCGCAGAGCTGAAATTGCTCAGAAGGAGAAGATGCGCATCTTGGAGAAGAAGGTTGAGAAGCTGACTGATATCAATGAGCTTCAACAACGAGAGCTGGATGACGCAGTGATCAGCTTGCTAAGGAGGAAGAAGGCGAAGCCTGAGCCGAGGAAGTACAGGAAGAAGCCAACAGTTAGGAAATCAACAATTCTTCAAGTCAGTAGGCCTGAATCAGGAGTAAGGGAAGCTTTTGTCGATGAGTTTGTCTCAGAGGCATTGAAGGAGTTTTGGACTGATGCAAGGGATGAATTCGTTAGATTGTGGTATGTTGTGAAGAAGTGGGGCGACTCTGATGATATCAATGCCCACTTCACTAACAACATGATGGACAATCATCCTGAGCTATTCCAGAAGATATTGGAGGAGGCTGATGCAGCTCAAGTTCAAGTGAAGGCTCTTGAGTTCACCATTCAAGCTTCTCCCTTAGTTCCTGGAACTCAAAAGCATGACACAAAGGCCATCATGATGGAAGTATTGAGGATAGCCAAAGCTGAAGGGTACGTGAACCAACCTGGGAGACTTGACGAGCTGAAGGCAAGAGTCTATGCAGGATATGGACTCAAACCTGAAATGAGATTAGTCTAGGTGTTCACAGGCTTCTTTGTAATAAACTAGATTCATTGTAACCATTTCCACATCAATCAATGAAGTCTATTTTTTTTTGCCCACAGACAAAAACTCATTGTCTTTTTGGCTGCTTATTTAAATTCTGTACTTTATCAAGAACTGCTCTAACACTGTCTTATCTTATAGATAGGTTTATCATATTTCCTCTAAATGTTTTGAGGATCTTTTCAGTGTTTTGGCATCATCAAAAAGGGGAAAATTGTTGGGACATTGTCAGTTTTGATTAAGATCCCAAAGCCCCTGAAAAGATGTTTGCCTTAATCTATCTTTGTCAGGCTAGTCTTGATTAGGATTAATACTTAGTCATTTTACACTTCACAGGTACTCAGTGAGAGGAGAGCTCACTGGTGTCAATCGAGACTAAGAGCCTGAAGACGAAGAGCACCATCCTGAACTTATGGCAGTCCTCTAAGCTGGCTGAGTAAGTGTCAGTAATGAAGAGTATGACCCTGAGGTCATTACTAACTCAATCCTGAAGGGAACAGGATGTCACTGAGTTTATGGGAAGACTTGGAGTAGAGCCAAGCAATGTAAAAAGAATTTCAGCGTCAGGACAAGACTGGTGGGCTCAAGACAAAATGAACTTAATAAGACAAGCCTGAAGCTCAGGAATAAGTTCTGACATTCTCACCAACCTGATGACGTGGACCAATCCGAGAAGGACACGCACGTACGGAACCTGACATGAAGGCTGAATTCAGACTGCACATTCAACGGGCAAGCATTTAATGTGCATTTAATGCAAATACCAAATCCATGCAAGGACGGCTGCTGCATGGAGATATGTCCGTTTGAAGCCACTCTACATAGATGACTAGAAGGCTATCTCTCCAACGGATAGTTTTCCAAATCACCTATAAATACAGAAGACCTTGAACCCATTCAAGGTTACGGGAAATTTCCAAGCCAGAAATTACTCAAACTCTCAAGCATTCAGCCTTTAAGAGAAACACTCGAAAACATCTAAATTTCCCAAGTGTTTCTTAGCAATCGAGAGTTATTCTGTATTCCAAGAGCTAAATAGCATTATCTTAAGCTTAGAGAGATTATCCAATCCTTAGCATATCGTTGCCTTGTAAGGATAATCTCAACTTAGTTGGAATCCCAACTGAAACCAAAACCCTAAGTTAGGCTTGTTGGGAGTAAGTCAGTTAGTGTGTTAGTAAGTGGAGTTGTATAGATCAGTGAGGTTAGCTGGTCTTGGTGCACCTTGGCACGTTAAAAACAAGAATCCCTTGAGTGGATTTCCTGTTAAATCAGGCCGTGGACGTAGGAGCTTGAGTCTCTGAACCACGTTAAACTCCTTGTGTTCTTACTGCTTTGATATTGTGCATACTTGCCATATTACTTGTTCATTCATTGCATTCAAGTTTATCAAGCCTGAATCAATCAGGCTGATCTTCAAAAGAGCACTGCCCTACTAAACACTATTCAGAATTGAGTAAAACAAGTTTTTCAGAAAGCAAACTAAACAAGACTTTAAACTATCAGGGCTCAAACATTTCCGCACTGAACTTGAACTGATTGTTAGCCAACTGACCCGCACCAAGTGTAGTCAGTAGGTGTGTTATCAGCTCCTAGTTCCTTACCACTCTGAGTAAAGGGGACTCAGTCAATTTTAAGGTTGAAAAATTGGTATACGTGTATTCCCCCCCCCCCATACACGTATTCCTCAGTCTTGTACCGGGACCAACAAACAGGTACCAAGAGACAATAATGCGCAAGCAGACGCGCTCGCTCGGCTAGCAACTAGCTCCGGACCAGCGGAGTTATCCGAGGTTACATTGACAAGGATATCCAACCCATCAACCAAGGATTACAAAATCTATCAAGTTGACGAAGAGTTGAGGGAAGATGATTGGAGAACGCCGATCATCAAATACCTACAGAATAACGAAAAACCAGATAACCCGTTGGAGGCTAGCAGGTTGGTTAGGAGAGCAGCAAGATACACCAACAGAACGAACAACTGCGTTCGACGAAGAGGCGAACAACTCTGCACTAACAACAGAGTTGGACTTGCTTGAAGAAAAGAGAATCACAGCAGAAATGAAAAATGCAATCTATAAGAAAAGAGCAGCAAAGTACTATAATTCTCAAGTAAAAGCAAGAGATGAGATTTGGTGCTTCGGAAGGTTTTGGCACCACCACCAGGAGTATTCGGCCCGACTTGGGAGGGCCCATACAAGGTGACAAATAAGTGGTATAATGGCACATATGACCTTGAAGACATGGAAGGCAAGTCATCCCAATACTCCTGGAATGCAACTTTACTCAAGAAGTACTATCAATAAAGTCTTGTAAGTCTTATAAGTTTTACAATATAAATTTTTTGTAAGCTCCTTGTAAATTCCTAAATTTTTTTTTTTTGCACAAGTTTATATTTGAGCGAGCAGTTGTGTATGTTAATATTAGTTTGAATCTATGTCACTAGTCCAAGTCCTAAATCACTCAGTTGCTCGCCTAAAACTTGCAAAGCACAAGTCTGTCACAAGACGAACAACTGAGCTTAACAAATGCAAAATAAGGCTAAGTCCCTAATGGACCAATAGCCCACATTAATGCAAGGTCAAGTCCACAAGCGACCAAAAAGGCCCAAACAATTAAAGGTCAAGTTCTATGAGAACCAAATGACCAACTTAAAAATTTCACTAAGTGTTTACCTTAAGAAAAAAGGAACACACTTAGAAACTAATAAAGAGTCATATGCAAAAGCAGTAAGCGAGCAACTAAGTAAGATAGAGATAAATGCACAAATTTGTAAATTAGCAAAAGCTTTCATTTCATCAAGTCAAAAGATGTTTACAATAGGAGTGATAAGTACAGAAAGAGGATGTGTATCCTATTGCAAATCAAAGAACTAAGTCTTCAAGATGGAGAAAGAGGAACATCTGCATTGCTGGTCGCCTCAGTACTCGGCTTCTCGCCGGGAACAGTTGAAGTACCCGCCACATCTATTGGAGTTAGGGGAAATGATTGCAAACCCTAAAAAACTTCATCATTGGTTGCCGCCGGAACCTCCTCTAGTTGACCACCAAAAGTAAGGGGCACGGTATTGACGTCCTCATCGAAGATATCCAAGGAAAAACCGGCAGCGACGGTGATGCAACGAGAATGGCAGCGACACGACGGCGGCGCAATGATGATTTGTGACCGGAAACACTGCGATGGTTACAAAAATGGGAAAGAAGCAAAAGTCCGACCTATTCATGAGGAAAAATATGGGGTAAAAAATGCAAAATCTCAAAAAATTCATAAGCCCTTATGTACAAACATGGGAGCGCGCGTAACTGACGCGACACCTTATCTCCCATGCCTCGAGAAATCAACTGCCGCCATCCGAAAAGACGCACCCAGTTGTTCGCCCAATATTCCCGCCTCCGAGAAAAATCAAATTCCACCTGCTCGACTGCTCGCCCTTCGTGGAAAAAGATATCAGTCGTAGCTTGATCTCAGTTAGTCAATTTATATCCTAACATGAGATCAAGCTAGGGGGCAATTGTTGGTAGGCGAGCAGCTAAGCAAAGGGTTTACTCGGTAGACGAGCAGCTAAGCAAAAAGTCAACAAAGGATAATTAAGACATTATGCTTATTGACGAACAACTAAGCAAACGACTCACAACTGAGTAAGACGACCAACTGGTCGAGATGCTAAGGCGACCAACTGTGCGAGGAGCCGACGCTAGCAGCAGTGCGAGGAGCCGACGCTAGCAGTTGTGTAAGGAGCCGAGGCTAGCAGCAGTGCGAGGAGCCGACGCTAGCAGCAGTGCGAGGAGCCGACGCTAGCAGCTGGGCGAGGAACCAAGGCTAGCAACTGGGCAAGAAGCCTAAGCTAGCAGCTGCGCAAGAAGCCTAGGCTAGCAACTGAGCAAGAAGCCTAGGTTAGCAACTGGGCAAGAAGCCTAGGCGAGCAGCTGGTGAAGAAGCTAAGACGAGCAGTTGGTCAAGATGATGACCATCTAAGCGAGCAACTGTGCAAAGATCACAAACATGGAGCGAACAACCGAGAGAGTAAAGGTTCGAATACCCAACGAAGACATACAGACGAACAATAGGTCACCACGGAAAGCAGCTGAGTAACCTGTTGATAGGCGACCAGGCGAGCAACAGTGATCAAAGATTAAGAAGTTAATGATCTAAAATTAAAAAACAGGCGACCATCAGAGTTTGAAGATAGTCAAATCTTCTGGCGACCAGGAGTGCGGTCAGATACCTTGTAGGCGACCAACACAGCAAAGAACAAGAAAAATGAATAACCAAGACTAAACATGAAGGCGAAAGGCGGACAACTTTGCAACAACGCGAACAACTGTGCACCAAGCAAAAACACAAGGCGAACAAAAGGTCCGTAGCGCCCAACAAAGATATACTAGCGAGCAACTAATCACCAAGGAAAACAGCTGAGTGGTTTTGAAAGCCAAATACAACATTGAGAACTCCAAGAGTCACTAGTTTAGATATGGTCCAAGTGTCTAAACACTTGAAACCCATCCAAGTGATAGTAGTTTAGATGTTGTACAAGTGTCTCAACACTTGGCCCAAATCCAATGGTTAAACCACCAAAATAGTGACACATGACCTCCTTGTATATCTATAAATACCCCTTCATTTACATGAAGAAGGGAAGGATTTTTCTCCATAATTCAAAAGTGGTCCAAGTTCTTGCAAATTTATTGAGCATTACTTAACCAAATTCTATGATCTTAGATCTTGTTTGATGATCTTAATGAGGAAAAACAGCCACTAGTCACCTTTGATTAGAAAAGATCATCAACAATATCTTTGAAATATATATTATGTTAAATCCCTCTATCTTGTGGCATAAAAGTTATTTCAATTATTTTAAATAATAGTTATTAAATATTTTTGTAAAATGATCAATGTATAAAAATAATTTGATATATAGTTTGTAGAAGTTTAATTTTTGTAGAAGTTATTAAAATAAATATTTATTAATCTGAAAAAAAAAGAATAAGACAACTCTTTAATTTTTGGCAAAGTATAGAGTGAAAATGGTTCATACATGAATCATTCGAAGCGGATTACTTATTTTCACTAAAATGTATTAGTTGTTTTCACTAAAGGAAATTAGTTGTTTCCGATTGAAAAGTATTAGTTTTGGAGAGTATTAGTTGATTTCACTGAATGGTATTAGTTGAAGGGTACAAAAAATATTAATTATTTAACTAAAGGGTATTAGTGGTTATACTAAAAAGTGAAATGTGCGTGTGAATGTTTTTCCAGAATGTTGAAACATAAACGACAACATACACAACAGAAGACTTTGAAAAACATAATATAAAATTTGCAAACGGGATATCAAAACTTTATCATAGATTATTATTGAATAATATATGATGCCTCATGGCGAAATTTCACTATAACGAGTAGTGATACAAAGACAAAGTAAATACCAACTATAGGAATTTACATCAAGATCATATACCCGAGGTATACAATTAAAAACCTATAATTCTAATAGTGTAAACCAAATAACCTATTCAAAGGTCGAAATAAAACACTTCTAGAATTACAAAGGAGAGAACTGAAATAACTACACTTGTTATATGTAAAATAGGTATCTCGAACTCCTCCTCAATGGAGAAAACCGAAATAAGGTATCTCGATTTCTTCCTCAATGGAGAAAACCGAAATAAGGTATCTCGATTTCTTCACTTGAAAGTGTCTCACGCGTACGGTATTTATAGACTTCAATCCTTGCATGTGAACACAAATATCATGGTTTCCCATGATATAAAACTGTCCAACACTAAGCCTCCATGCTCTTGATAACCGCCCATGTTGTTGCTTCAAATAACTCACTCCACATCTTCATTCTGCATGTTTAGACATTAAAGACAACATTGCAACATTCAGAGTTAGTGTTAGAAGAAAGGGCAAATTCCGATGTTGCGGAAAATGGTGTAACACTCTGGACAACATTGACCTAACATCAACAAAAAGTATTGCAAAGTGATTTATGAATAAACCAATTTCACTCTATACATATTATTAATTTTGTGTAGAAGATATATTATCTATATAACAAAATATAGAGTGCAAATGGTTTATACATGATCAATTTGAAGTGTATTAGCTGTTTTCAACGAAGGGTATTCGTTCTGGAGGGTATTAGTTGTTTTCACTGAAGAGTATTAGTTCTGGAGGGTATAATTTATTTTCACTGAGGGGTATTAGTTGAAGGGTAAGAAGAGTATTAGTTGTTTAACTAAAGGATATTAGTGGTTATACTAAAAAGTATTGCAGAGTGGTGTATGTATGAACAAATTCCACTCTAAACATACTCTTAATATTTTTATAGAAGAGAGACCATTAATTACTTTGAAGAAAGATTATAGTAGACATATAACAATTAATATATGAGATGATATTGATCCATAAACTTTCACGGACTCCATTTGACTCAAGACTTCTGTTCAAGTTTCAGAAGAGACATTTCACATTAGTTGTCTTATATAAAATGTCAATAAAAGTCAAGGACAGTCACTCACTAATGTTGACATATTCTTGAAAAATAAAATTTCAGTCACAGACAATCATACGTGGATGTTTTGAGAGTCACAAGTTGCAATAATTTGAAGATTTTGATGTGTGGTGACTGACGATGAACATTCATCGAAAATGTAAAATAAATTAGAGGTGTATTTTGAAATCTATAGTCCTTTGAATTTTTTTTACATCCCTTTTAATACGGACTCATAGGTATTACTAAAATTTCTTACTGCGTAAATCATAAAAAAATTATATGGCGAAATACAAATAATGTTAAAATTATCTTTTATTAATAAAATATAATATTTATTATACTTTGTTTTCATAATTTCTTTTGACATTTGCACTACGTTATCTTTAAAAATATACCTTTAAATATAAGAATTATAATATTAGCTATTTGAAATGAAAAATACTTTTAATAGAAATACTAATATACACTTTTAAATTTAAACAAACAGACTACAATATAAATTGAGGATCTATAAATTTATGTACAATTATGATCATGTATCGCATGGATTTAGTTATAACAATTTAAAGGTCGTGTATCAAATTATAAAATTCTTTAGAAAATGAAAAAAATTGTGATTAATTTTGTAAATAATATTTTATTGAACCCGTTAAAAAAAAGAAAAAAGGAAAAACCAAAACGGGCAGGGTAAAAGGTTCTGGTGGATGTTGACCGCCCATATCTGAAAGTAATTAAAAGCATCGGGTTGGGGACACGCAATCTCTACTTCTTTGTGTACTCTACTCCCTGAGTCACTCTGTATTAATTATTGGGAGTTAGGGCTTCATTTCATTTTCCTGATGGCGAACCAGCTCTACGGCTACAGCTCCACCGCTTACGGCGGCGCCACCTCCAATCTCTACGCCTCCCGATCTGCCACCGAGGCTTACATCCCATCCGACACTTCATTGTTCGGTACTTCTCGCTACTTGAGCGCGGACCTACTATCCTCCTCCTCCGCCATCTCATCCTCATTGCTCTACAACCCTGAAAACTACTCCACTAGGATTGCTGGCCTATCTGGGACCACTTCCTCCCGCTCGTATGGCCCCCCTGGCGTCGACGTGGCGTCTGCAGTTGCGCCCGCCGACTCGGTTTACGCTGGGTTGAAGCGTGCTTCGGCTGAATGTAAGGAATCTTTACCACCTCCCATTTTCTGATGGAGATTTTGTTTTGCTGCTATAACCTAGTTTTTTCCAATTATTGTGCGAACTTCAACTTATGCTTTCTTTAATGGGTCGAATTATGGCAATGCCACGTGCCACCCGTGAATTCATGGCACTGATCACTCGCTGTTGAGTTTGAGAGGTCTCTTTGAGTTAGTTTTTTAACTGTTGTATGATGTCCTGAATTTCTTTTGAATTGGAGGAACTGGAGTCTATAGTAAAGGATGGGGTAAGTTTAGAGGATAATTTTGCCAGATTTGCTGTTGTAGGTCTCGGAGTAGTCGGTTTTCACCAATGACTGGTTTTGTCTCAGAAGTGGATCTATGTGCTGATAATGTAATATATTAATTGATCTACTAATTTATCCCAGGTAGTATACTGTAACATCCCATTTGCCCAAATTTGCACCTGAGGATGTTGTGGTCTTGGGATAATGCAACTGTTATCGCAGAGCATTTAACTGTTCATTACTTACTATTTTATTCATCTATGAAATATATGATTCCCATTTTAGGCTAACATTGCAGTGGAAGGTAGAAAGAGAGTTAGTGCCACATCTAGAATATTTATGCTTATTAAACTACCATACCTGAAAGCTTCAATGGGTGCTTTTGTCAATAAAGTAATTTAAAGACGAGTTGAAACTGTTCTACTTAAACTATGCTATATATGAAGTTTTCTATAACCGTTTAATAAACTGGTAAGATTGCATTGTAGGTTTTGGCATTTTCAATTGGACAGATAATATATTATATTACCTTCGGTTATGTCATTTTGACATTTTGTGTGTTCATATCTTCAATATGCACTTATATACAACGACAACATTGAGACATTGAGCATCACAAGGGTAGTTCCTTATCTAGAATCCCTTACACATGTCATAATTAGCGTACATATCTATTACGTGTGTCATCATTAGTGTTACATTGACGAGTAATATTACTTACAGATCTGAAACTTATTACTCTTTTAAGTTTTATTTGATATATATGGATCTAGATATATAACTAGCTATTTATGCTTATGCTTGATTTTCTATTTTCACAAATCTGAGTTAACAATATTAAGCAGTTAATACAACTTGCCTTAATTTCTTTCAAGATATATAAGTAAATAGCCTATTTATTTAATAACATATATGATATGAATTCTTATAATACATGTCTACTATCTATCTAGCACTCTATCACCAGACTCTTTTGGGTGCCCATAACACGATTGGGCAAACTGAAGCTTGGTATTCGACAAACCCTTTAGCCAAGCGCCCTAGATATGAGACAACGAGCCATTTGCCCATATATCCCCAGAGGCCTGGAGAAAAGGACTGTGCCTTTTATATGCAAACAAGAACCTGTAAGTTTGGAGAAAGCTGCAAGTTTGATCATCCTATCTGGGTCCCAGAAGGGGGAATCCCTGATTGGAAAGAGGTGATCTTTTTGCTACTTTATTATTTACTAATATTTTATTATTTCAGTTACTAAAATTACTTTTTACTTATATCATATCCTTATACTCTAGTTGGTTTATGTGATTTTTTATACAATTAGTTTATTTTTATTTTTCATTGAGAAGTGTCTATTATTATCTATTCCTATGTCTTATGTATAAAATACATTGCATTCACTTGGTGAGATGCCGTGTTAGCAACACTCTTATCTACATTATAATGTATGCTGTTTTCATCTAACGGGAAATTATATTTTTGTCAACCTTCGGTTAGTAGTTAATTAATTTACTTATGTAATTAGAAGCAATATATAGTGCACGACTTGATCTGACAACGTGCAAGCAACTAAATTATCTACATATGCTCACAAAATGTTGTAATCTAGTATGCACCTTTTATTTCCACAGTTCTCCATCTTAGAAAGTACAAAATTCATAAGTTGTGTCATTCAATGCATGAAACTGGGTACCTTATAATAGAAATATAAAAGGGTTTTTAAAGGCTATCTTCCTTAATTTCTTTTCATATCCTATATAAGTCTCTATAAATCTTTGTTGGTTCTGTTCACTTTTATTTTAATACTTTTTGCTAGTACTTGATGAAAGAAATAGGAGGGACACAGAATAAACGATCAGGGTGACGCCTCATTGTATTAACTCGTTTTGATGATTCATATCCTGTACCTATCTAGATTTGTTAATGTAGTAATAGCACCCTTTATGGCTGGTTTTCTAGTCTTGCAATGTGCAAGTTTATTCATGGTGCTTGAGTTTATTTCAGTGGATACATGCATATCGATATTTCATATCACCAAGGAAGCTCTATGGGTAGCATTGTTGATAGATTCTGTTTCAATTTATACAAGTTTAGAATTTCTCATGAGAAAGCATATTAATGAGGGAACTTGTTTACAATTTACTGCTGAATCACTTGGTTTTCAGATAAACATCCTAATCAGAATGTTGAGAATTTAATGAACAGATCACGGTCATCATTGTGTGGTTATTTTCTCAACTTTGTTCTAGCAAGCTAAGCTTCTGATTTTAATAAAAAAGTCAAGTTAGCGGATTCAAGTTATTGATCATTGCATGTCAAGCAAATTCATAGCTCAGGAGTAAATGCATTTATTTGTTTGATCAATTTGCTTTTGGATTTTGTTATATCTTATTCAAAAAATGCATCGTATAATGGTTTATCTTTGACAATTGACATTACAACATGCTGTTTGTTTTATTAAAAATATTAGAATCCATGGCCTTACAGCTGCACATGCAGCACATTTCTTTTACAGGGTTATAGCAGTTGTATAGAAAACTTGTGTGCCTATGTTTCTGATGGCTTTTCTAAATTTGTGATTTTTTTTAGATTTATGCTATCCTGTTAGAAGCTATTGTAAGTGTATATGATGACGAGTTTGCAGGAATTACCAAAATCTTGATGGTTCTATCAATGTAGAGCAAAATATGTTGAAGAATACACAGTTTGTTGATCGGTGAATCAATAAGTTTTTTTTAGTTAGCATGTCTTCTTATAAACAGGGGTAGTAGTATCTTTTCTCAGTGGACATATTTGTGCTTGCATTTATTCGCTTTAATTTTATGATCTTAATTGTGCATTTGGACTTTCTCTTTGTTTCCTGGAGAATGGGATATTTAAAATGATCTTTCAATTGTGATTTAGGTTCCACTCGTACCAAGTGAATCCCTTCCTGAGAGACCGGGCGAGGCAGATTGTCCTGTAAGATGAATTCAATATAATTGTTCCCCACTGACAACCATGATTTTTTTGGACTTAAATTTGTATTTTTCTGTTTTAAAAAATTTCAGTACTTTTTGAAGACTCAAAGATGCAAATTTGGTATCAGGTGCAAATTCAACCACCCTAAAGATATAATTTTGCCTCCAGTAAGTCTTTTTGGCAAAGTCTTTTAATTCCTTCTGTGGGCCAATTTTTGCTGTCAGTATTTTTGACCGATTCCTTATTAACTCAACTTCAGGGTGCTCCTGAGGATGGTGATGTTTCGGTCTTACCTGAGAGGCCGTCAGAGCCTCCGTGTGCTGTAAGATGCTTTGCTGACGGGATCATTGCTTTTTCTTGTACTGTCAATTTAACAAATTTACTTGCTGTAATTTGTGCAGTTTTATATGAAGACTGGTAATTGCAAGTTTGGTACAACCTGCAAATTTAACCACCCCAAGGGTGTGCAGATTCAATCTATTGAAGAAGTAAATGTCAATGGGTTGCAGAATAGAATACCTGGTGACACAACAGGGCAGCCACCTTTTGTTCCGGCATTGATGCACAACTCCAAGGGCCTTCCTGTCAGACCAGTATGTATATTTACACACGTTAAATATATATAACTTTCGATGGTAGTAAATTGACCTGTGCATAGATATTCTGTTTATGCCACATTATTTATATTTAGCTAACCATGTGCTAAATCATTGGTTATAAATTGTTTCTGCTCAATTATTGTTCATTTAATTTGAGGGATGGCATATTGAAAAGCTGCATGTAATGCTCTTATGCTTCCTTAATTCCCCAGTCTGCTCTTTCCTATAGAGCTACAACATAAACTTCTTCCTTGTGATCTCCTTTATGCATAGCCTCCCAAATCCCTCATCTAAAGCACCCACATCTCAATATGAAGAAACAAAAGGGGGGGGGGGGGGGGTACCGAAACACATGCCTGTTGACACCTTTCCTTGCTTTTCTGTTCAACTATTCTGATTTAAAGACATACTGGTTACTTGTTTTGGATTTTGTTCTGCTCTCTTTGTTCTTTTTTCGTTTTTTGGTGGTGGGTGGATGGAGGACTATGTGGTGGGTAGATCGTGACTCACTATTTGTGTGCTGTTTATTTAACCCATAAAGATTTGCCATCTTCAAGGTTTGGTGTTTCAGTCAAATCTTTTATTGGCTATTAGAAGTTGGAAGTTTGAATTATGATGCACCCTTTTATGTTGCTTAGTGGTTCTTTATTATACCCCAATGAAATATTATTTTGGATTTTTGGAGTAGGACTTTGAGTCGCTGAAGAAATTCTGCCCCGTCAGTTGTATTTTTTGATTGAGTCAATTATATGTCATCTTATTGGTTTGCATTTGATTTTGATGTTACTCTTGCCAGGGTGAAGAAGATTGTCCATTCTATCTAAAAACTGGCAGGTCAGTAAATTCTGTCCTTAATTGGTGTACACTGTCATGACTTCATTTTTGGGCTTCACGAGGTCCATAAAAAACCCAATAAATAACATCATTCTAATATGTTTTATTCCATTCAACCAGCTGCAAGTATGGGGCCACTTGCCGCTACAGCCATCCAGATAGATATGGTAGGTTGTATATTTATATGTTATCAGTTTATTTTTGCTTGTGATGATTTTATTCATAAATTTAACTTTATGTAGTGATCAATCCACCTACTGCAGCTATTGCTCCTACTCTTCTAACTTCTCCCTCAGCACATTTTACTCTTGGTGGTCTTGCTCCGACAGCGTCTCTCTTGCCAACTTTTGATCCAAGGCTTTCTCAATCAACGGTAAACTTGAAATTCTGTAAGCCTTGCTGGTTTTTTTTGGATGTATCAGAATTTTGACCCTTAAATAGCTTAGGTTCCTCTATCTTATCTGTTTTCTTCTTAGTTTATGGGACTAGAAACATGCTAAGAGCACTTGATTCCTGAATGCTTGTGTATACGTTGCTGGTGCTACTCTGAATTTATAAGTAGTTTAGGAAGCTTCTATTTGCATATCTTATGTTCTTTTAGTTGTTCCTTGATTTCACTTTTGCTTTTTGCAGCTTGGTTTGGCCCCAGCTATTTTCCCCCAACGACCTGGACAACAGGAATGTGATGTACGTATCATTTGTTCTCAAATTTTTAAATATTTTCATTTTGTAATTTCCTTTTCTTTAGCATGAACCTTTGATGTCTTATTTTGGCCTTTTTACTTAAGTTTGGAATACTTGAATATACTAAGCATATTACAGTAAATAATTTGAAATTTGTGTGGAGTTCTTGATTGTTTGCACTATCAGCTGTTTAAACTGTTTGGTGGAGCAGTTTTATGTCCCACACATTTATAATGACTGCATGCATATAGTTTTGCCTGACGAATATTCTTTTCTATGAAGATAGTGTACATTGTTGTTGATTTTTCCGATATAATTATATTGATTTTCTTTTCTTCATCTTTGGTACAAGTATTACATGAAAACGGGGATATGTAAGTTCGGGAATAACTGCAAGTTTCACCACCCTATGGATCGTTCAGCGCCCAATGCATCAGCTTTAGAATCACCACATCAAAATGTGAAACTAACTCTTGCAGGCCTTCCAAGAAGAGAGGTATCTTTTGACCTCAAATTACTTGCTGCTCAGTTTTAATTATGCATATATTGCTTTTCAAGGACAGATGTGTTTCCCTACAATTTATTTTATCACTTAGATACGATAGCCTTAGTAGAAAATGGAGATTCTGTATTTTATGGTGAACCTAGATACCGCTTATGATTTGTCTCATTTTAGTGAGGGGGGGGGGGGGGGGGGGGGGGTATCATATGCTGACATAAAAAGTGATAAACAATGTAAAGCTTAAAGCTTATATAGATCTTCATTGAAGTCAATTTGTCATAAAGTTGTCTGATGGTTTAAAACTAATCCTTAATGGTTCGATCATCTGGTTATTTCCTTGTCCTTGATTTTTCTGATATGCTTGTGTTGCTTGAATCAATGAACAATGGCACATAAAGAATCTGTTCCTTTGGGCGTTTTAATGGGTAACAGTATTTTTCTTTTGACCAGTTTGTTGTTAGCCTTATAAATACTCAATTTTTTAGTTGTAATTGCTTTAGGAAAATAAAAAGAAGTTAATGCTTCAACTCTGCTCCCCTGTGCTTAGGCGGAGTTTACGTGGAAGATTACAATTTATTTTTCCTATTTCCTTATTATTATACAGCTATTGATTTGTAAAATAAAATAATTATTGTGGTGATTATAGGGTGCCATACACTGCCCCTATTACATGAAGACAGGAACATGCAAATATGGAGCAACGTGCAGGTTTGACCACCCGCCTCCTGGTGAGGTGATGGCAACGTCGCAGTCTGGTGTGGGTGAAGGGAAGGAGAATGGAGATACTCAAACTGATTTAGGTCAGCAGCAACAGAGTTGATCGAACTCCGGCCTATCTGGACGCCCTTTCCTTTCATTTCCTAGAGTGTTTTTTTTCCTTGTTATTAGTTTGAAGTATGCTGAAATCTAGCATGTTTCGTTTGTCGGCAGTTGATTTGTTTTCTTTGTTATATTGTGAATGTGTTGAGCCATGCTTGGCAGTTGGAACTGTGTAAAGGCACACTACCATCTGAATGATTTATTGTACTATCATTTTGTCTGCATGATTTTTTATTTATTACATCATCTAGTGGAAATCCCTTGCATGCGCCGTGCACGTCTCATGATAGATTATATAGGTTATATTGTGTTGACATTTTGTCTTTGATATGATTCTTCACTATATCATTTTATTAGGAAGAAAGCAGTTTAAATTAATTATCATTTAGTCAAAGAGAATATTAAACGTGTTTCATCAATCGTATGTAATTATTGCCATTTTACAATTTTTTTTTTTCTTTATACGTCTGTTTTACTGATTCTTTACGTTTTAAAGTGGTGGTTTCTTGTAAGATCGTTTCGCAAGATGCATTAGTAGTTTTTTTTTTTTGACGGGATGAAAAATGTAAATTGAGTTGGTAGATAAATTGGAATAAGATGAATTACTTAAGAAATGGCTTGAAACCTTTCAAATTAAACCTGTAATGGGCCTAATTTTGTAAGGCCTGCCCCTTGTGGGCTTCCGTTACCGTTGTAAATAAAATAAGCAGACGTGGCGTATCGTGAGCTTCGAATTTTTTTGGGATAATTTCCGGTTCGCGAAATTTCTGAGAAAAGAAAATATAGCCAGCCCAGCCACCAATGATTTTGAATGGAAAAGGAAACAGCGCCACCACGTTAACATTGGCCTTCACCGTTCTCCCTCGACGATCAGTATAAAGTCCTCCCCCGATGCGGTGGAAATAGTTGTTTTATCGGGCAAAATGATCGGACTGTATTTACCAGCCCATTTGCACTGTTCGAGAAGCCTTACTCTTAGCAGCTCCCATGGCTGCAATTTAAAGCACACCAAGTTATACCACATCACATTAGTACCTAAAACTTCGTTATTCGTCCCAATGATGAGAAGGAGAAATATCGACTCCGCTTCATTTTTAGTTTCTGTTAGCAATTCTTCATTTGCTTCGCCGGAGCCGCCGCCCAACCCCCAACCTAATCAGGTTTATTTTTGGATACTTTAACTTCATTTACTCATATGCTTAAATTATGACACTTCTCTTTTGTGAATTTAGGAGGAACCGCAGAGGAAGGTTCCAGATGTTCAAACTCTAGTCAGAAGGTTTTGGGAAGTGGCGGCGCCATATTGGTCCTCGGATGATAAAATTGATGCGAGGTGGCGGCTTGCCACTGTTTTTGCTCTCACGTTGGGAACAACTGGGATCAGTGTTGGTTTCAATTTTCTTGGCCGTGACTTCTTTAACGCGCTTGCCAGTATGATTTCTTGATTTCCATTCATTCGTTTTGTTATTATATTATGTGTTTTTGACCTCTGAATTGCTAACGAGGGGTATGGTTCTTCCTGTTTCGACTCGTGGAAGATAAGGACCAAGAACAATTCACCAAGCAATTAGTGTACTATCTGGCTGCTTTTGCTACTGGAATCCCGGTGAGCACATTGCTCCACTTTTTAGGTATTGATTGATTATTTTATTTTCTGCATTCTTTTTCGGGTGTGACAGCTTTTTGGTTCTGTCATGAGGACTGATCCCCCACAAGTTCAGTTTTGGTGTGCCTTCTTCTGTAGCTGTGCCACTTCAAGGATCATGGCAGTTTGTTTGAAGTTAATTGATTGTTTAGTTGTTGGTTCTTTAAACATTTGGGAGATTGTTCGATGTTAATTGATTGTTTTGCTGGTTACAAATTGAAAAAAATTCTTAGCACCCTCGTCTGGAAGTTTCAACATGCATGTTTGATATTTGGGCATGTCTTTTCTGGATTCTTATCATTGGGTGAATTTTCGGTTTTCCATTTTTCTTGTATCCCTAAACATGAGAATTCTACCATTGTTTTGTTAGAAAGTTTCACCGTCATCAACATATAGAGAAATATGCATTTTCTGGTTTTATGTTCTTTTCCTACCAAAATACACTAAAAGGAGACTGAGTATTTATTGGGTCAAGGAATGCTTCCTTGACTCTGTTCTCACCTCTCTTTTATGGTTACAATACTAAAATTCCTATCGAATTTGTTGTTTTTCAGGTTTTTGTTTTTAGAGATTATGCAAAGGAAACTCTTTCTTTAAGATGGAGATCTTGGATGACAAGCTATTACATGGATCGCTATCTGAAGAATCAAACCTTTTATAAAATACAATCCCAATCAATAATTGATAACCCTGATCAGCGGATTGTTGATGATCTAAGTTCGTTTACTGGAACAGCTCTTGCATTTTCCCTGACGCTTTTCAATGCTACTGTGGACTTGATATCTTTCAGTAATATTTTGTATGGTATTTATCCACCACTTTTTGTTGTACTTCTTGCGTATTCACTTGGTGGAACAGCTATCAGTATCTTCCTCGGGAGGGTAATTTTTTTTTTATCTTTAAGAGTTGTCATAGTCTATCCACTGAATCTGCATCTTTATAACTCCAATTAGCAATTATCCTATGCATCAAGTATCTCTAAAATAACAAAAAATTGTTTTTCATTAGGGGTTGGTGACTCTGAACTTTTTGCAAGAGAAGAAGGAAGCTGATTTTCGTTATGGACTTGTCCGCGTTAGAGAAAATGCTGAATCCATTGCATTCTATGGTGGTGAAGAAAATGAGATGCAACTGCTGCTGCAGCGGTTCAGCAGTGCATTTGATAATCTTAGTGTATGAAAAATTTAAAATACATTGTTTTTGATACACACTCTTTGAAATCCAAGCCATTTTGAGTTGCTAAGTGCATTGCTTCTGCTTGCTTCATACGTGTTGGAATTGGTTTATATTGTTTGTGGTAGTATGAGAATTTTACTTGTGGGGTTAGGTGTAAACCACATCATGTAAAGTGTATGGCTTGCAATCTAGCATAATTTCAGTCTAGGAAAGAAAGTAAACAGATAATTTCTGTCTAGCTGAAGAACACACTGTTTATTTTATTTTCTTCCATATAGTTTTTTATAGTACTCAGTTACCATCTCTAGGAGTTATATCCTTGTTATCGTTGTTTACTTAATATATTCAACCTTTTGCCTTTCTTAACTTTACAGAAATTGTTGATATCTTCCAGAAATCTGGAGTTCTTCACAAATGGCTATCGATACCTGATTCAGATTCTTCCAGCTGCAGTTGTTGCACCCATGTATTTCTCTGGAAAAATTGAATTTGGAGTCATAAATCAGTCTGTATCAGCTTTTAACCACATACTTGGAGATTTCTCTCTCATTGTCTACCAATTTCAGGCAATCAGCGCCTTTTCTGCTGTCATTGATCGACTAGGTACAGTTTGTTCCCATTTCTTGACATGTTATCATTTCAGTAATGTCATAGAGTAAAGTTGAAACAATCTGCTTCGCTTAAATTATGAGAAAAATCCTCTGCGTGGAAAGAAAACCTCATGAGTTATTGTGCTGCATAGTTCATATATTTGTTTTCCATCAAGACAAGTCAGAGACCTGTGATTTTTCTTGCACATTGTTGTAAATTTCTGCTTGCATTGATGCCTGTGAATCTATAATCAATGTTGCCATATTTTATGCAGGTGAATTTGATGATCTTTTAAGTACTAGTGAAACTAGAAGTGACAGTGAACCCACTGAAGAAATATCTCGTGAATTTTGCAATACGAACAATTCTACTGTATCTAATGGATCACTTCCTCTTGGAAGAGGCCCCAGGTTACTAACTATTAAGGATTTGACTCTATTGACTCCAAGTAAATCAACTCTTATTAGGGACTTGTCTTTGGAGATCTGTAAGAAGGACCATCTTCTGGTTAGTATTCGTATTTTCATCTTTAAGGTTTCAACTTAGGATTTAGAAAGAATAAGTGAACTAAATGATGTTGCATAGCTGCATTAACAGATTACAGGACCTAGTGGAAGTGGTAAAACTTCATTACTGAGGGCTATTGCTGGTCTGTGGAGCTTTGGAAAGGGAACAATCTCATTCTATGACAAATCTGCAATAGATTCTTCACCACGCCTTTTAGAAGATGTTGATTCTCCTGAAGTAGCTCAAGCGAGTAAGACGAAGCCTGACTACAGTAGACTTGGAAACAGAAATGCAAGTGGTCTGTTCTTCCTTCCTCAAAAGCCATACATGGTTTTGGGAACACTTCGTCAACAACTGCTTTATCCTACTTGGAATGATGATTCAACACCCATGTCAAAGAGTGCTGAACCAACTGGTATGACATCTGTTGTGCCAACATGTCTCTGATTATTTGCTCTTGTTCAATGTCTGAATCTTTCTGCCGCTCTCTTTCCCTCAAAGGGGGTTCTTTTCACCTTTCCATCACGGTACTTGTATGCTATTTCGGTCATTGAGGAATACTAATACTTTATGGGTTAATCATTTGATGTGTGTAGTATGAGAAATATTCATCAACTAACATGTTCTCTTATTTGTTTCATATGGGCAAGTCATGAATATGGTATTACGATCTTTGATCAAGGACCACACCTAGGCGGTTAATAGAGGGGAAAGTAAGGAAATAGTCCAACTAATATTTATTTATTGATAGACAGAATTGACCCTTGCATTTTAATTAAAACCCAATCCAAATAATATATATATATGTATATATGTTATTTTATACTACTATGTACAAAAAATTCAAAAATATTTAAAAATATATGCCTATATGATCATATATATATATATAACTATTTTAACATTAGTTATAAGAATATCTGTGGTTTTTAATTTTTTAATTACATAAATATTGTATACTACATGTTCAGTCTTCAGATAAAATAATATAAACATACTATCATGTATTTATTCATTTTTAAGTAAATAAATGACTGTATATTGGTGTTTTACAATGTGATAATACCACAAATAATATGTTTTGCTTTATACATAAAACTCATAAACTATCTAACATGTTTATGTATCATACTATTCATGATAAATGTGAATACTTATTCTGAATTGGCCCAAAAGTTTACAAGAAAGAAGGCATGTATTGAGTGAAACTTAAAAGTAGTGCTTATGCCTTATGGAGGTTGTAACAAGCTGATTTAGTCAAATGAACTCATAGATTAAGCTTTCAGTTGTAGCTTTCAGTTGTATTTTCCTTTCGGTTATTATAGCTTCCTTGGGCAAGTTATGCTGGTGAAGGCATAAAAGTTGTCACTTTTGCAGATAGTGAACCTCAGTTGTATCTACATTTTGCAAATTCAAAATAATCTCGTGAAGTAAGATACAGTTGGACCTTTTACCCACACAATTTTTGGTGTGGAAGACCTCATGTTAAGTTTATTATTGGTGGCTGGCCCAACTAGCAAAATCCGGTCATTCATTCTTGTAGTTACATGAACACATTAAAATGTGCATTCCTATGAGCTAAGGTATCATCTCATGAAATGTATGATACTCTTATCAAATGATATTTTCTTCTTCTGGGTGGTTCGTTTTCTGTGGTTTAAGTTGTCTATCCCCATTCACAAATGTGAACTTGAAATTTAACTAGAAACAAAATTATGGTCTATACTAAAGCCAGGAAAAAAAAGATCATATACACGCATGCTTTTGCTCTACTGCTAAAAATTGCTGTGACATCATGTCAGGTTCACTGTCTTTTATGACGCTTAACCAAGACATGGATGCAAGGCAAAAAACGCCTTCAACTGATGATTTAATCCAAACTCTTGAAGATGTTAGACTTGGTTATATATTATCACGATTTGATCTGGACAGCACGCATGAATGGTCCAGTGTTCTTTCTATTGGTGAGCAGCAACGCCTGGCATTTGCACGTTTGTTGCTTTCAAAACCCAATTTGGCTCTATTGGATGAATCTACCAGTGCTTTGGATGAAGCCAACGAGGTAATCAGAATTCCTTTTTTGGTCTTCTGTTGATTTTCTCTTTTAATTCTCTTTTATTGGATGAATCTACACAGTGCATTATTTTAAATGCTGGACCTCTTTGATAATGGTTTTAGGACTATGATCACTCTATGCATTTGATCTATTTGCTTTGCAAATACTTGGAAAACAATAACTACATGATCATAGTGATCAACTTTGCTTTCCATTCTTCCAAGCTTCATTTATTTTACTGACCATCCATCAATCTTTGATATTTTCCCCTCAAAACAAACATAATTATGCAAGATTCTTCTTCTAAATCCCTAGCACTGTCATTCTTTGCTTATATAATCTATGTTTTGGCGTCTAGCTTACTCATGTCTATCAATTTGAAGGATCTCACGTTCCCCTTCCTTATCGGTGCAGTTATTTTCTGTTCAAGACTTCTATGATCATTAGCTGTAATCAGTATCATTTTCACGTAACCATCATTTTAATATAACCTGATACGCTTCTCCTTTAATTTACTTGGTCTATATTTAGGCTTGTCTGGGACCCATGCCACCTTATGGTTCTTAATAAGCAACTTGTGTTTGCAGGCACATTTATATCAGCTAATTGATGCTTCAGGGATCACTTACGTAAGCATTGGCCACAGGAGGACACTCTACGAATTTCATAAAAACGCGATACGTATAAGACCATTGGAACCAACTAGCAGCGGCCCTAATTGGCATTTTGAGCCCCTAAATAAGGATTCAATGTACAATATGTCTAAGCAGTAATCCCAGGTCAACAAATTCGAGGTACAAACTCTGTAATGAACCCAAATCCTCTTATGAATGAAGACATTGATGACATGTAGCAAGATTGTTTATTAATTAGCATGTCAAAATAAAAATAAATAAAAATCATATACTAAAAAATTGTTGGAGTAAGCTATGTTGTTACACATAGAGAAGCATTAAAAGCTGCAGGGAAAATGATGCATGTGTATATGTGTACCTATTAAAAAACATGTGGAGTTCACATTTAAAAATGGGATTGTTGAAGAATAGAAGTTTCTCATTACCTGGATTTCACATATCCCGTGAAACTTAATTATGGGATCTCCCTCAAAATTTCAACTAGTGCACTGATTCTCATGCAACTCATTGGATGGATTCGTTCATTATCATATAAGTGTTCGTGAAGGCGACGGCACCTTTATCTATTTGTACTACTTTTGTTTTTAATTATTAATTAATAATACCCTACTAATTACTACATTTTAATTATTCAGTGTGCTTCATTGAGTGTGAGTCTCCGTGTTTGACCAGCTACTATACTATGTGTATTTTATATGGGATTTTGGGGGTGGTATTGGCGTAGGGGTAACGTGGGAATCCGTTTGGCCCCTGAATAATAGGGTTTCCCATATGTTTACCTTTTGGACGGAATTATCCATTTCATTTTTCATTATTACATGCTAACATGTATAAGTGGTTAATAAATACTTAGAAATAGTCCGAATTGAAATTTAAGTAATCAATTAAAATAATGGTAGGGACCCCACAAAAATTGAATTATCATATCGACGGTGGACATATTAAAATGTGTCAATTGATAGACACATGATCATTGCCGTAGCAGGGTTATTTAATTTGAGAGAACATGTTTGCAAAGGCAAGGGAAATGGGTTGGGCAAAAGTTAGAGGAATCCAACCCCAACCCCAACCCGGTTCCAGTTAAAATGACTGCTGACGCGCCGAGGGGAATGGCACGTGAGAGGTGCATGTAAATTAGTAAGCAAAACCCTCAAACTCCGTGGACACATTTGTCCACCTTCTGATCCAATGTACACAACGTTACTCCCCATGCTGCCTCCCTCAGGCCTCATAAATAATTTATGAGTATGTCATTACGAATCTGTCTTACAGTGGGACGCAAAATTATAAATTGAATATAATGTATTAACACTTTAAAATAGATGAATATTAATTTATGAACCGTGCACTGTAAAACCCCCTTATACAATTTTTTGTCATAGTTTATTGTTCCTTTCGTTCGGAGTTAGCTTCACACATTGGTGGATGTAAAAAGTGAAGAAATGATAAATTTGAAGAATAATTTTGTAAACTTTTAAGTATAATATACTCCCTTTATCCTAGAGTTACCTTCTCATTTATTTTTGTTGAATGATTTAAGAAAGTGTATTTGTTTATTAATGTATGGTGGACTACATGATAACTTTTGAGGTAAAGTAATGAATAATACTGTAAAATAAATATAAATGAGTGACACTTTTGATAACATTGTGTGAATTTGAATATTAAATATTTATCTATAGTGGAGTGTTGTTTTTGCCATTTATGAAATGCGAAATTTAGTGTGGGATGACTACAAAAAGAAAGTGTAAAATTTAGTTTGGGATAAAGGGAGTAAAAGAAAAAAAAGAGTGTAGATTAAAAAATAATGACATTTTATGTAAATTCTAATTGTGAGAGTGAAGTTAATGGAATACTTTCTATTTTATTTTAAGGGCATGAAGCTTATTGTGGGACATAAAAGGAGAAAGGAAAATGTAAAGTTAATTAATTTCAAGACAATTGTATTGAATTATTTTTAGGATAAATTGTATTGAAAATTGTAAAATTACAACACAATCAACGGGGAAATGGCAGAAATGGTCCCATAAGAATTGGTCCTCGTGAATTTGGTCCTTTTTTTAGCACAAATAGTCCCATACGATTTTTCCATCAAAAAGTAACGGATTAACAAGCATGCGAGAAAATCATCCCCAATCGACCAACTTTGCCGGAGGATTAAAAAAAAAATGTAGCGGAGAGGAAATACTAAAGTAGCAGAATCGCCTCCATACTTGCATTTTACATTGAAATGATTGTTAATAGCAAAAGTTGGCCCACTTCCCTCCAAAAATCAAGTTGAAAAGGTTTTACCATCCAGTTTTCCATAGGAAACTGTCAAATATTTAACGGATGAGACATTTTCTGCTAAAAATGGGACAAAAAAGAACATGAGACTAAATCTGTTAAGTACGAATTCTCATGAGTTGCAATTTTCCCCACAATCAACTAATACAAATAAAAGAAAAAATAACAAGTAAAATAATTTAATATTTCTCATTCTGTCAAATACATGTTTTTGTTTGTTGGGCAAGGATGTATTAGTAATATTTCTTGAGGAGTAGTTTTTATAATTTGCCATTTCTTATAATTAATACATATAATGATACTCACATGTTATAATGGGTATAAAATTGAGGGGTAAGAAGAATAGAAGATGCGATTTGAGAGAATTGAAATTTAGTTTTGTATAATGTGGAATATTAATTAATATTATATTGGATTTGCTTTAGTTTCAGCAGCCTCACTCAATTACAGGAAACATGGAAATGCGGAGCTTTAGAAGATATATTCAAAGTCTGGAGTAAAATCATGCATCCGATTAGGATTCGATTCATAGAAATCTGCTCCAACGATGTTCTACCCCATACATACGATTCATTGTCTCACATTTTAGTACACACATATCATTATATTGCATGTGGGTTTAGGTTAGTGAGTATATGCAACTCATTAGATTTAATTACTAAATTTCAAATTTATAATGTACTCGTAATATCGCTTGGAAAAAAATAAAATTTTATCCTTCTGTATTTTTCAATCCATGTGAAAAGTATTTTTTTTTTTTTTTTGTCTATGTAATTTTATCCTTTTGATTATAATAATTTCTAGTACCTTTTGTCAAAAATATTAATTTATACTAGTTTCACCGTCCAAATTCTAAATAGTACTTGGTCAATTTATATATATACACAATTTTCTATT
The DNA here is from genome assembly GCA_947034835.1 of Ballota nigra. Taxonomy (NCBI): domain Eukaryota; kingdom Viridiplantae; phylum Streptophyta; class Magnoliopsida; order Lamiales; family Lamiaceae; genus Ballota; species Ballota nigra. Next base: position 30,316,258 of record OX344730.1, read on the forward strand.
GTCTCCGTGTGCAAACTGTCAAAATATAATTTTCAATTTTCTTTGACTTGGGGGAATTAATAAACAAAACAAATGCCTCTTTCTCGGACATAGTTTATGCAAGAAATATACATAATCCATAAGATTTGAGGAATAATGGGAATGAAAGAAATTCCTTCCTTCTTGTTTTGACAATGTGGACATATATATACATACAAAATGAATTACTAATAAAATTGGAAGTGAGTACTAGATGATACTCCAGTTTTGACTGTGAAAGATGTAATTGACAGTAATGCAGATATTCATCAATTATATACGCCCAATTTTTGGGATGGGGTCTCCCGTTCAACGACATTTTCCACAACTCTTATAATTCTACCCCCTTTTCACTGATCTGAATACACATTAAAATTTCACACCTCATCTATATTATCATAACATACTTTCCACATTAACATATACTTTACTTAATTGTGTAGTATATATCTTTCTCATGTAGTTTGACGACTAATATACAAAAACAAGATTTATAGCGCACATCTTTAAATTAATGGCAACTGCGAGTTTGCTTCTCCATAAGTTTTCATGTGAATTCTCTTCAAAGTATCACATTTTAACATACCCCTGCCCCCGTCTCACAAAGATAGTATGCTTGTTTGACTTTGAGATTTCACATAGATCAATAAAACATAAATTTCTGAATTTAGCCACAAAATTTCTATTATTTATTGAGTACTCCTACATATGTTTTATTTACAAAATACATTAAATAGAAACAATTTTGGACATTTTACACACTCTAAAAATATAGAAGTGGACAAACCAAAATGGAAACATGGATTATCTTTGTGGGATGAAGGGAATATAAAATATACCAATTGTTAGTAAAGTATTACTATTAATTTAAACACTCCCTCCCAAAAATTGACAGAAATTCTATTATTAATTATACCTTTTCTGTAGCTAAATTTTTTAAATGACATAAAATGATCCTTATAATCCTGTGACTAATATTTTTAGTTAGAGAAACTAAAATGACAAAATATTACAAGTCAATATTTTTTGTAGTGAGCATTATTCATATGGTGAACACTGATCATATCGATCGAGTTCACCATAAAACTTTGGTGAACCGAATTAATAAAAGTTTTGGTGTTGTTTATAAATAAAAATAAGCGCACGCTATCAATATTATCGACCTGGGCCGTGTAGGTTGAGACAAATTAAATATAGTATTAGAACAGATTGTAATTACATGCATAATTAATTAATTAATTAATTAATATTCTTGTGTCTTAATTTCGATCGATCTTATCTTAGATAGATTAATTAATTGCGTTAGTGTTTCTTTTTAACTAGAGGGAGAGGGAGAGGGACTCGATTAGTGTGCTCGAGCGCAGAAACTGGGGAAACCCTCACCTGCTTCATTTGGAATTTGTCTTAGCTTCTTCTGGTTGCCCTCTTTCCCTTCTCCAACACTCAAACACCAACATCATCCATCCTACCTAAAAGGTTTGACATCATCTCCTCCTCCTCCTTCTCCCTAATTCAAACACCTGGGGTGATTTCTTCCTCTCCTCGAGGTTGTTGATCTGGGGAAGGGAGGATGATTTTTTCAATTTCGTAGCTACACCCTTATTTTTCTGAGGTTTTCTTTTCATTAAATTAGATAAGCTAGCTCCATATTATTAGCTTTGGCCTTCAACTTAATTTTAGCGGGTTTGAAACTCATCTAATACATATTACTCCATCACATGCATGTTTCGATCGATCTACACTAATGTTGAATGAGTAAATGTTCATCATCATTACTAGCTCTCTCTCTCTCTCTCTTATATGTATACAGAGATGGTGGATCTTGAATTCAAATTACTGATGCATGCTACCTAACTGATCTAAATTAATATTCAGTGGTTTTGGTTTGATTAATCTCAATTAATATTTTGCATGCAGGAATTGAATTAATTAATGATGGAATCAGGAGGAGGAGGAGGTGGGGGGCTGTCGGTCCCACCAGGGTTCAGATTCCATCCGACGGACGAGGAGCTACTCTATTACTACCTCAAGAAGAAGGTGTCTTATGAACCCATCGATTTCGATGTTATTAGAGAGGTCGATCTCAACAAACTTGAGCCTTGGGACCTCAAAGGTTTAATTTCTCCACCTTCAAATCTTTTTTTTTCATTTTATATTATATATAATTTCAGTTGAAGAACAAGAAATTCAAATCTTACTTTGTTTCACAATATTAATTTCATGTTTATATATAATCAATTATTTCATGATAATCCAAAGAATATTAAAATTACAAAAACTGTTTTGGAAGGAATTTCCACATTAGTAGAAACTATAATTAAGTGAATATCTATAGAATAATATATAGTAATAAAGGCTATAATTTCATCAAAACTACTGACTCTCATGGTAAACCGGAAATGTACGTATGTCACTGGATCCCATAAACTCATGACTCTATTATAGTTTAATATTTCTCGTAAGAATTTGGAGCACTACTAATGGTAGTATCTAATTAAGTTTAGTTTTGAGTCCATCGATAAAAGATTTGTTGACTACAACAGATCAGTTAAAAGCATCCTATGAACTACCTAATTGAATTCAAGTTTCAAGTTCATTTAATTAGTTTCAAAAAATATGTACCAACTTACTAGTTAGTATAACTATTAATTTGAGCATGCTTTTGATTTTCAGTAATTTTCCAAAAGAAATGGAAAAATAGCAGTAGTAGACATTTTGCTTTCATAGATTTCTTTGGTTGATCTTATATATTTTTTCAAAGTTAAAGAAAAAAAAAAAAACAGTACGCATGCACTATTTTTCTCATAACTTAGTTTCTTTAAAGTTTATAAATTTTATATTTAATATACTTTTTTTTTTATCAGATATAGCGCTAGCATTAAGTTGATTTTGCAGATATTAATTAATTTCCGATATATTGATGTTAGTTACTAGTAGGCTTCGTTAAATTATAAAGTAATGTTGGCTTAGTTTCCTTTTGAACTGTATTTTCACATTTAATTCCACATATTAGGAAAGATGAATGCAATTTGCAGATCATATCTATTATGCATTTGAATACACTACTAGCTATATGTATTAAAACTGTTTTTATTAGTATAATGAAAAGGAGATTAGTTAAATGCCTTGCTATAATAGAGGATCTACATTACTGTAGCAAGATTAAAAAAGAAAAAGAAAGAACACCTTAGGACTCTTCCTTTTCCCTCCGCAACAAAAAAATTGTATGAAACAACATCATACATAAAATATGATACTTATGTAAATATTTATTACTTTTAAAAGTTAGAGTATAAAAAAAAACTTGCAAAAATCTCATGACTTACTCTTTGCGTAGCTTATTAATTTTCCATATAATTCAAATAATTAATGCAAATTAATACGCGATGCAGAGAAATGCAGAATTGGATCGGGCCCCCAAAATGAGTGGTACTTCTTTAGCCACAAGGACAAAAAGTACCCAACGGGGACCCGAACGAATCGGGCGACAACGGCGGGTTTCTGGAAGGCAACGGGGAGGGACAAGGCCATCCTCATGACCAACGCTAATAAGAGAATCGGGATGAGAAAAACTCTCGTTTTTTACACGGGCCGGGCCCCTCACGGCCACAAGACCGAATGGATCATGCACGAGTATCGTTTGGACGATGACAATAATCCCCCTCACCAATTCCAGGTAAATTTCTTGTATATATATAATAAAATCGGGCTGAAATGTCACATTGCATTCTTCAAAATTAATTAACAGGAAGATGGGTGGGTAATCTGCCGAGTGTTCAAGAAGAAGAACCACACGAGAGGGTTCCATGCGGACGTGGAACAAGATCAGGAGTCGTCGGTTGTACCTTTCCACCACGCAACAGGCGGTTGTACCATGGAGCCCAAACACTACTCGGACCCGGACAACTTCACATTCGATCATCAGCACATGCATCTCCCGCAGCTGCTCAGCCCCGACCCACCTCCCGTACCCGTACCCAATTCCTTCCTCCCGTTTCTCCCTCTCACCGGTACAATGCAGGATCAGAATCTGCTGAGGCTATCATCCGGGACCGGATTCATCCCGCAGGACAAGTTTTCGGGGGACTGGTCGTTCCTGGACAAGCTGTTGGCTAACCAGCAATTGGATCAGTTGCAGGTTAATAATATTCCGGCTCACAGATTTCCATTCTCCTCTCATCATGCTTTTGAACCCGCCGATTTTTCCAAATATAATTCCAAGTAGCAGCTGCATGCGCGCGTCTTTTCAATCCCTACATTTACATATATCGACATGTTAATGTTATATATAATGAGGAGGATTCATATCACATATTTCCAGTATCTATGAATTATCTTCAACCTCATGTTTTTAATTAATTTGATTATCTAATTCATTCAAATTTTACATCTGCTGCGCGCTGGGATTTTTTTTTGTTTCTATTTCATGTATAACGAATAGTGTAAACAATGGAGGGTGGTCCGGTGTGGCCTACACTCGATCGAGCTGGAGAAATCACGATATTGTAAATTAATCTCATTTGTGAAATGAATCCCGAAATACTAAATCACATTACGTTCAAAAATAACAACAAATACTTCCACCCCTTCGTCCCAAAATTGTTTGCTACACTGTCAAAATTGTTCGTTCCATACTCACTACAAGAAAATTGACCTTTAATGACAAGATCCTGTCACTATTGCTTCTCTAGTTAAAAGTTTTTAGTGACAGGAAAATGATCTTTAATGATAGGGCCTGTCACTAAAAACTATGATCTTGTCACTAAAAACTTTTAGCTTGAAAAGCAATAGTAACAGGATTTCTGTCATTAAAAATCATTTTTCTTGTAGTGACTTAATTGCTATATTCATTTTTGACAAATTTTTTTAATATTATATTCTCCATGCAATTCTAACCAAAAGTATATGTTTTATCACTTTATCAGAGAAAAATAGGTTTTTTGGTCCCATAATTTGTCTAGTGTCCAATTTTGGTCCTAAAAAATTGAACTTTTTAATTTCCCATTTTCGCTGGAAAGTAAAAAACGACATCGTTTTGGCACGTACCAGACGACGTCGTTTTGACTTTCCGGCGAAAATAGAACCAAAATTGGACGATTCAATAAGTTATGAGACCAAAATTGAAAAGTTAAATTTTTTGGGACTAAACAAATTGTGAGACCAAAATATTAATTTTCTAACACTTCTCTTTATATGAAGTCACAGTAATAATAAAGTAATTCACCTGCTTAATTAATATTGTACTATATGATTATACTTGATGCAATAGAAGCACAATACAATAACGTAAAATTCATTGATTCTGATTAATGTGTTAATACCATTAATTCAAACACAAATACTTGAAAAACATCGATAAAACACGAAAAGATGTAAAACAATAATTTTATATTCCAATAGTTAGTGTTTAAAATGAATTACAAAGCTCCCCCATAAATACTAATTATAAAATTTTAATAACTAACTAGAAAAATAAACCATGATAGAGTAAATAAAATAATAAGGATATAATTTTCCTATAAATTTTTATTCTCCAAATCTTGGTAAAATAATTTCAGATCGTTATCGCGATCTTGTCTCCACCAATAGAAAATAGATGATTATTTATATTTTTTATGATATTAACTAGTAATATTATTTTATTATAGTGATTGGAACAACAACTCTCATGCTCGTCATCGATATTATAGATAAAACCATTTTGTTTGCATGATTTAGTTGCTCCATCAAGCATTTTCTCTAACCCGTATTTATTCTTGAATCCAGTTTTTCAAGTTTCTTTGTCAACACTCCCAACATCTTAATAATTTCATCGTCCTTCTCCAGTATCTGCATATATGATTAATTATGTAGTGTTTGATATATATATATATATATATATATATATATATATATATATATATATATATATATATATATTGTTGTGACCACAATAATTGGAGGTCGGCAATTCACCTTCCGCAAGGCAAAGGGACCAAAGATAACCTCCATCCCACACTAGACCCGTTCTCACGCGTTCGCCGATCTCGTCGGTCCCGACCGACCTCATTGATCCAGACCAATCTCTTTGATCCAGACCGATCTCATCAACCTTGACCGACCTCGGACTTTGGCCGACTTTATCAGTTCCGACCGACCTCTCAGAATCTACTCAGAGGTCGGCTCCGATCCCCCAAGGATAAAGCGCAACATCAATACAGTAGCAAAGTTAACCCCATATGACACTGCTCTGTCCGATCTCCTTATCCAAGGAAGAGACCGGCACTCGACCGATCTCCGACCTCCACCTTCGCCCAAATGACTGGAGATCCTTCGAGCACGTGACAGAATCTGGCAAGATCAGCCCAAATATGTAAAGAGCCGCCACCGTATGCAAGGACAAAGAGAATATTCCCCATAATTGGAAAATTATTCAGAGAATCGTCCTTTAGAGACACGTGGGGACACTAGACTGATCAGATGACTGAGAGCAAGGACAAGCGGGCGCCCGCGCATTTCCAGGGACTGGCAAGCATTTAATGCAACGGTTCCCTTCGAGGTCGAAAATGACCAAAATACCCCCCATATGTAAAACCTATAAATAGGTTCCCCACTCTTTGTACAAGGACACCTCTTCATCAATATACAACAACGCACAAACATTCAAGTCCAGGGAGTAAAAACCCCTGACAAATCTTGTCCCATTTATTGCCTTCTTTACTTCATCTTCATCATTCACCTATGATGAACATTCAAGCATTTATGGAGTCATTTATTACTCATTTCATTGATATTTTAGCCTAAATCTCCCACATACTCACATAAATTCAGCCCTAGTTTTTACGCTAACAACATATATAAAAGGTGAAAAAATAAAAAAATTAATGTAACGATCAATATTTTGAGAAAAATATTTTTTGGTCCCGTAACTTGCCTATTGTCCAATTTTGATCCCATAACTTATTGATCGTCCAATTTTGGTCCCATTTTCGACGGAAAGGAGAAATAATACCGTTTGGTATGTGCCAAAACGATGTTGTTTTGGACTTTCCGGCGAAAATGAGACCAAAATTGGATGATTCAATAAGTTATGAGACTAAAATTGAAAAATTAAATTTTTTGGGACCAAAATTGGACATTAGACAAGTTACGGGACCTAAAAACTAATTTTCTCCACTTTATCACTTTGAATACTAATAAACAGTTTTTTTCTTAAAACCTGTGCAAATAGTAATGTAGAAAATAAGTATGGGACGGAGGGAGTAACAAAGTTTCATTTTACACATAATTAAATCAAGACATGTATAAAATTTATAATCAACTCATAATTAATTCATAGAAAATATTTTTGTTTATCCTTATTCACATAAAACTATGAAATTAAATAGTTATACCTTTTAAAATTAAATAAGGGATATTTTAGGAAAAATAAAGTAATTAATGCTTATTGAAAGGTAAAACAAGCCTATTTAATGAGATAACTCAAAATAATTATCTTATCTATTATTATTGGATGGAAGAAGTACAATTTATCATAATAGTTCTTTAATTCCTACTCTTCATATTTGACACTACGTACAAATAATAATTAATCACTCTCCTGATCTTCCATATACCTAGCTAATATTCCATACACCAATATATCTAACATATATTCTATATGTATAGAGAGAGAGTATGTAAGTGTCTTTTGCATTGGGGGTATGATGCACTCACTGATCAACAATTGAGATTGTTTATACTGAACACTGAAAGTGTGGTTGATTATGCTGAAATGTTTTTAGTGTTATTGATTTTCCGTGTAATCAGCTCATACTTTTCAGTATTATCAGTTTACACTTTTCAGTATAAATAACCTCAGTTGATGCGTGGGTGCACCGTACACCAGGTGCATATGAAAGTGCGCAATAAAACTAATAAAAAAACAAGATTTTCAAATAACCAATGTTGATAATAAAAGTAGATACTCCCTCCTATTTTTATTATATATCGTTTTGACTTTTTTTATTATTTGCAAAATATATGACGTTTTACACTTTTCAATGTACATTAATTACATTTTTTTTTTCTGAATTACCCATGTTGATATTAAAATACTTAGATAAATGTGTTATTTTAATGAAGAAGACAAACATTTATTATGGACATAATAGAAATCCAATTTTCTTCTTGGTATATGTGTATTCATTTAGAATGACATATATTTTAAATAGGAGGGAATAATAGATAAAAAGATATAGAGCTATATTGAATTTACCAAACAATTGTCAAAATGTAATTTTTCCTTTTTAACATTTGTCAAAATAATAAGTATGGTTATGGTCCAAACATAGAGGATATATATATATTTTTTTTGAAGAGGAAGTACTTGCCAAAATCAGCATGTCACTTCTTCAATCCATCTAGGTACATCTGCCTCAACCCAGTCGTGAGGGTTCAAGGAGGAGTTCGCGAAGCTTGCCAGTTCATGTGCGACTTTGTTCCGCTCTCTTGGCGTGTAGTTGATATCCCACACTAGGACATCGCTTTCGATCTTCCAGATGTCATCAAGAGCACATCCTTCCGGTCCAAAATATTGCCTTTTCTTCTTTATTGCATTGACGACATCTTGTGAATCTTAGTAAATTCCAACCTTTCCAATTTTCAACCTTCTACATAATTGCATTCCTTCATAGATGACCTTCAATTCTGCCCCAAGCATGGTTCCTGTGGGATTGAGTTTGCAGCAGCCTGCTGCTATCCATTTGCTTCGCTGCTCATCTTTAATTGCAAAGCCTGCCGAGAAATTCATTTTAATATCGTCAAAATCAGCATCTACAAATAACCTCAGTCCATCTATGTCCTGTTCTCTATCCGCTCCATACCTGTAACGATCATCCTGTGCTCCTGTTGAATAGTGTATAGCCTTATTCGCAGCTTGATAATCGTAGAGGAATCTTGATATCCAACTTGCATCCAAGCGTAAAATTTTGCTGTTTCCGTGCTTGATTTCGCACCTTTCCTTCCAAATACCCCAAAGTTTCACAACAACTTCTTCAAACCGAGTAGCCCCAACTGTCGACATAATGAATGCTAATAATTCTACAGTCGATTTAGCGTTGCTACCTTTAATGATCCACCACAACTTCTCATGTTTCCAAATATGTTTTACCATTGGGCATGTAAATAATGCATGGAGGGTATGTGTAACACTAAAGCCACAAATGAAGCACTGTGGAGATGTCGGCACATGGTGGGATGCAAGATTTCCTTCCGTGGCAACTATGTCCCATATCATCTTCCAAATAAAAATTCTAACCTTGGGAGGGATTTTGAGTGTCCAAATCTTTTTCCACCAATTTTCAGTAGAAGATAAATCAGACTGGCCTTCTTCCCCTGAAATATTTTCCCTCTTCTTCAATAAAACCTTTGATTAGGCGTGAAATTGTCATGATTCGTAGCTAGAAACGCCCTAGTTTTGGTCGATTTTATTGAGTTTTTAGAGCCAAATGAGTACTATTTCTATACATTGATGAATTTGTCTCTTTGATACTCATAGGTGAATCGAGGATGAAAAACGGAGTTCGTAGGACTTTGAATCGACTCAAACGGATGCCCTGATGAGAAGATATCGAAGAAATACGATTGGTATTAGTACGTGAGAAGAAAAGTGTTAGTTGCAAGGAAGGAAGGCCATTCGAGCACCATCGCTCGAGCAACGTAGGTCGAGCGCTCCGGACTTACAGAACGTTTTTGCCGTTCGAGGGGCACAGCTCGAGCGCCCCGCTCGACCTCTTGAACCATTCGAGCAACGCAACTCGAGCGCCCCGCTCGACCTCTTGAACCATTCGAGCAACGCAGCTCGAGCGCCCCGCTCGACCGAGACGGCTCGAGCGCTTCCGAGGCTTATTTTCCAAATTTCGTTTTTCGGCCCATGAGATCCCGTTTCAACCCGGTGCATATATATACCTCTTCCAAACACGTTTTGAAAAAACGCCCCGAACTTTAGAAATCACTTTTAGACTTAGTTTTTAGAGAGACGAAGAGGAGAAGAACGAGCAAGCTTTACTTACGTTTTGTTGAGGTTTTTTGTACGAATTCTTAGTTTCTTTTCGTTTCTTAGTTTTTTTTCATTAGCTTGATTACTTTAAACGCTTTGAACTTCGTTTAGTTAATTAAATTTCAGTTCTTAGAATTATTTTCTTTTAAAATCCTAGTTCATGTTTCTTATTTTCTTCGTTCAATTCATTATGTTTATGTTTGTTGTTTCTTCTATTGCTTTTATGTTTGTTAAAGCCATGTCCGGCTAAAACCCTTGTATGCTTAGGGTAGGATGAACTCGTAGAAGTAGGTTGTGGGTACGTAATTAGGGTAACTCGTGACGTTAGGTTTTAATTCTCTTGATTAATGAATACTTAAAATCAATCTAGACTTTGCCTTTGAATTTCGTTCGAAAAGTGTTAGAGAGAGGACGACCGTATCACTCTTTAACAACGAGTAGACTAAACGAGAAGGTTTAGGAAGGGTTAATTCATCTACAAGTTTAGCGAAGGAGGACGACCACATCACCTTAGTTAAATTAGGGTCTCATTAATTAAGCACAATCTATTAAATTGTTAGTAGATTAGTGAAGTCGAGTGTTAGGGTAAAGTATTAGGGTTTAAAATCTTGAGCTTTCACCTTGCATTCTTAAACTTAGGTTATTTCTTGTGTGTCACAGTTATTCTGATTATGTACCTGCTCCGTTAGTATACGTAGGGATTCCTCCCTTAAGCATCATCATCTCTCATTTGAAAACAACCCGTAGTTAATTCATTTTCTTTAGTATTTTAGTTTACTTAGTTTATTTCAGTTTTAATTAATCTTTCCAAAAAATCCAAAAACAACACACTCATATTAATTACGACGCGTAGATCTTCAGGGATCTATTCGCATACACTCCATCTCGTGGGTTCGATAATACTTGGTCATTATACTTGCTCATACTACAGTGAACCCGTCCGCTTGCGGTTGAGCGATTAGTAGAAGTTAGTGTAATTCGCTTCAAGTCAATGGCGCCGTTGCCGGGGATGGCGTTGTATGCTTTTTGAATAGGACTTGTAGATAGCTTAGTAGTTAGTAGTGAGTGCTTTATTTTCTGTTTTATTTTTATTTTTATTCAATCGGCAGTTGCATTTTGATCTTTCTGCTAGTGTGTCAGGTATATGAAAACACGCTCACAAGGCAATACGAGCGAAGAGAGAATACCGTTGGACCCTGAGACAATAGCTAGAAGGAACCGAGCTTTCTTGAGAAGGATGAACGCTGCCGACTTAGGGAAAGAACCAATGGACATCACTAATGAGTTGGACGATGCAGAGAATGAGTTTAACCAGGGGTTAAACCAGGTTGACGGCACTGATGGCAACACCAGTAAAAACCAAGATCCGTTAGGGGATAGTCAGAGCCAAAACCCGGGTGCACAAAACGTTATCAATCCAGCTCAGAATTTTGTCCATAATCCTCTGAACAACCCTGCTTACCCACAAAACCCAAATAACCCTTTCAGCAACCCAGTATACCAACATTACCCATACCCACCATACCCTTATCCACCATACCCATATCATCCACCTCCTGTTTACAACCAACCACCTCCAGTTCAACAAGTACCAGCACCACCTGTTGCTCCTCAGCCTGTGCCCCAGAACGCAGATCAGAATATGGCAATTCGAGGGAGGTTTGCAGCGCAGCCACATCGGTACTATGATGGAGTGGCATTGCCTCCTGTTGAGGCAAATAACTTCTCGATTTCCCCAGGAATTCTAAAGCTGCTGACCGAGAATCAGTTCAAGGGGGTGATCGGGAAGGAGAATCCTCACACTCACCTGAGGAGTTTTCTCATGATAGCCTCCACATTCAATTATAATGACATGTCTAAAGATGCCAAGAGGCTTAGGCTGTTCCCATTCTCACTGACGGGAATAGCTAAAGAGTGGTACGACAACACGCTCCCACGGGGAGGTGTAACCACATGGGCCGAGCTCGAGCGTCTGTTCCTCGAGCGATTCTACCCTCCATCGAGAACGATTAAAGCAAGGATTGAGATCTCTTCCATCCGCCAGAAGCAAGGAGAGGACCTACGTCAAGCGTGAGAGAGATACTCAAACATGTTGATAGAGTGCTCGCAGCACGGGTACAATGAGAGAGATATTATGGCATTCTTCTACAGTGGTGCCAACAAGGCGGGGCAAGACCATTTAGACGCCTGTGCGGGCGGAGCATTCCTGAATCAAGGCATAGAGAGGTGTAGAGAGATCGTGGACAACATTGTCACGAATGCCGGGGCTTGGAATAGAGATCCAGATTTTCAGAGAGTTCATCAGGTTGAAGAGGGTGAAGGAACGAGAAGGCTGTTGATGGCCATGATGGAAAAGGTCAACAACCTCGAGTTGGGGAAGAATTTGGTTGGAGAGCATGCAGTAGAGAATGAGAGAGTAGACCAGCCAAGTGGACAGCAAGAGGTAGCCAATTACATGGGAGGTCCGTATTACAATCAGAATGGCTACCAAGGTGGAAATCAGTTTGGAAGGCCTCCTTATGGCCAACCATTTGTACCTCCAGGTCCTCAGCCTCCTCAAAATCAATGAAGGAACACACAAGGATTTCAAGGAGGCCAGCAGCCTCCTCAAAATACATGGAGGAAGAATGAGAACTTTTCTTATGCTAACCCAAAAGCTGGTATTACTGTTCCTGCAGGTGTTGATCCGGGGTCTAAACCTCCTGGTGGAGAAGGCGGTTCATCAACCGAGGAGATGTTGAGAGCTATTCTTCAGAAGGTGGAGGAAGGAAGTAAGCGGTTGTCATCCTTGGAGTACGATGTGAAGGAGTTGCATAAGAAGGGTGATCATCGTGATCAAGAGCTCCAGAAGATGAACGTTGAGTGGACTAGAACTCAACAAGAGAACAATCGAAGGTTCACTTCTATAGAGTTCCAGATGAGCCAGATTGCAAAGTCGGTGAATAGAGAGCCGGGAAAATATCCTTCCATGCCGGAGGGGAACCCGAAAGAGCATTGCAAGGCGATCCAGCTTAGAAGTGGAACCAACTATGAAGGTCCTCAGATGCCTGTTGATTCTGAGACGCCCCAAGGGGAAGCTGAAATGGGGGAAAGAGAACACAAGAAAGAAGGAGGTGTTACTGTTGAGAAGGGCAAGTAAAGTGAGAAGATTGAGAGAGTTCCTAAGTGGAAAAAGGCAAAGGAAGCAAGGGATAAAGTGAAAGAAACAGAAAGAGATGAATGGGGGGTACCCAAATCTGTGATACCAGTCTCGTATCCACAGTGCTTCATGAAAAAGAAGCTTGATGAAAAATTTGCAAAATTTCTTGATGTTTTTAAACAACTTCACATTAACATTCCTTTTTATGATGCTTTGGAACAGATGCCCAATTATGTAAAGTTTTTGAAGGACTTGATCGCGAAAAGACGGCGAGTGGATGAGCCAAAGTTGGTGCAGCTGAACCACGAGGTGAGTGCATTAGTGCACAAGGCGCTTCCACCGAAGCTGAAGGATCCCGGGAGCTTCACGATCCTATGTGACATCGGAAACGGGATCAAGAAAAGAGCGCTATGTGATTTAGGGGCGAGCATCAATCTCATGCCCTTGTCGCTTTTCAAGAAGTTGGAAGGTGGTGAACTTCAACCCACAATGATGACGCTTCAACTTGCCGATCGGTCTATTACTAGACCTCAAGGTGTGGTTGAAGACGTCTTAGTGAGAGTTGGAGATCACATTTTTCCAGCCGACTTTGTAGTCCTAGAGATGGAGGAAGATGAGCACGTTCCATTGATCTTGGGAAGACCGTTCTTAGCAACGGTGGGGATGGTACTAGACGTGGCAAATGGGAAGATTACGTTGAAGGTTGATGATCAAGAAGTGAAGATCTCCCTATATGAAGCCATGAAGCACCCGAGGGAGGATGAGAGCTTGTATTGCATGGATGCAATTGATCCTCGTGTTGAAGACACGCCTCCTATCCCTAATCCTTCTCATATTCATGATTTTGTTAGTCCTTCACTTGATTATTTAACCCATGAGCATTATGATCTTGATTATTTTGATAGGGATAAAGTGAAGAAGTTGAAGGATGAAGAGGTGAAGAAAGTGGACGTGGTCCAGTTAGAAGGGAAAGGAGGAGTTAAAAAGAAAAAGTCCAAACTCAAGAAATTGTTTAGTAAGACTCCTCCAGATAAAGGTGAGAAGGAGTTGAGACCCATAACACTTGGGGATGAGAAGGAAGCAAATGAGCTCATGATGGAGGGACAACAAGGAAATAAATTCAAACACCACTCTTATGAGAGTGAGGGAGATAAATTTGAGTATGATGTCCCATAAGCTCCTTTGAGCTTGGTCCGGCATGAGGACCTTAAAAATAGCGCTGAATGGGAGGTAACCCATTATTTTTTATTTGCTTTGAGTTTTTTTTTAGTTATTAGGAAGTTATTTTGAGTCGTATGTTTAACCTCGTACTTGAGAGTTTTATTTTGTAGGCTTGTCTCTAAAGGAGTAAAGGTACCATGGAGTTATTCAGATTGAAGGAACCAACTTGAGACAAGGGAGTGTGCAAAGCTATTGAGAGAAACTGAATTGTTTGGTTGAGGTAACCCACAACCCCAAACTTAGACCTCTAGCAAGGTCGAAGTTTGGGGGGGTGGAGTTTTTTATTTGTTTTATGATTACATTGCACATGCATGCACGCCCTTATCTTTGAGTTGAGTTTGATTGATTATTGGTTTGTTGAGATACTCCTTGGGGTGATTTTGAGTTGACTTGCTATTGCATATTTCATGCCTATCAACTATCTTATGCTTGTTGATTTCTATCTCAGAGTACGATTTGATGAGTAGAGTTGAGTTGTGAGGTTGAGTTAGGAGTTTTATTGTGTGAGTGTTTGAGTTAGAGTTGATTTGAGAGAGAACCCGTATGCTTACAAATTTCCTTCTGAGTGCTTGTGTGATGATTGTGAGAATGCACTAGACTAGCATGGATGTGAAAGCCGTGAGATTTGAGCCTTATGAGATTTTGATGCATGAATTAATCTCTTCGTTTGTGAGCAGATCGTCACCTTAGAGGATGCTAGAATTTGCATGTGCTCTTGCTTCTTGATTGTGTCTATTTTGATATGCCGAATAGGATCTTAGGCCATCTTTGGTTTTATTGAGTCACTTAGCCAAAATTTTCCTTACCAATGACATGTATCCCTTGCTAGCCCCTTTGAGCCGAAAGCCTATTTTATTTGCTAGCACATATGAACACTATTCCAATTCCTAAGCCTTTTTGTCCCAAGTTGATTGGAGAATAGGAAAGTGTGAATGAGAAGGGAGTAAATTGAGTTGAAAAAGGAAAAGGTTGTTTGTTGAGTGAATATGAGAAGAAGGTGTGATGAAGTTATGAGATGTGGGAAAAAGAGAAAAAATTGAGAATGAGCAAAAGAAAAAATGAGCTCATGTGTTTGTGCGAAAACGAAAAAAAAGTGAAATGATTGAAATTTTTTTGAAAAGAGTGAGAAAGAAAAAAAATTGAAGTGTTGAGAAAAGTGGAATTGAAAGAGTGTCGATTGAAAATGTTTGAAGTAGTCTGTTCCTAATCTCGAAGTACTAAGTTTGAGTTTCTATTCTCCATTCATGTGAGTCACTTATCCATATTGTTATCATACCTGTCCAAAGAGCCTACATTACAACCTTGAGAAAAGTCCTTTTTGATTCGGCATTGATTTCTAGAGTATGGTCGGAGTTGAGAGTGCTTCCAAGCCTATGGCTGCCAATTTGAGTGATTGATTGTTTGAGTGAGTCCCTTAATCATTGATATACAATTGTGAGGGAGCGAAACACATCGTTGAGTGCACATTCATGCTTGATCTTGGTGTTTCTTGTTATTGTTGCATGAGTATGATAAAGGAAAGTGAGTGAGTATACGGGTGATTGATTTTTGAAGCTCGAGTTCATTAGCTTGCATAATTGATTCTTTGACTCATCCCTAACAATTTCACTTGACTTATTATTTCATTGCTTGAGGACAAGCAATATGGTAAGTTTGGGGGGGTTGATTAGGCGTGAAATTGTCATGATTCGTAGCTAGAAACGCCCTAGTTTTGGTCGATTTTATTGAGTTTTTAGAGCCAAATGAGTACTATTTCTATACATTGATGAATTTGTCTCTTTGATACTCATAGGTGAATCGAGGATGAAAAACGGAGTTCGTAGGACTTTGAATCGACTCAAACGGATGCCCGGATGAGAAGATATCGAAGAAATACGATTGGTATTAGTACGTGAGAAGAAAAGTGTTAGTTGCAAGGAAGGAAGGCCATTCGAGCACCATCACTCGAGAACCATCGCTCGAGCAACGTAGGTCGAGCGCTCCGGACTTACAGAAAGTTTTTGCCGTTCGAGGGGCACAGCTCGAGCGCCCCGCTCGACCGAGACGGCTGGAGCGCTTCTGAGGCTTATTTTCTAAATTTTGTTTTTCGGCCCATGAGATCCCGTATCGACCCGGTGCATATATATACCTCTTCCAAACACGTTTTGAAAAAATACCCCGAACTTTAGAAATCACTTTTAGACTTAGTTTTTAGAGAGAGGAAGATGAGAAGAACGAGCAAGCTTTACTTACGTTTTGTTGAGGTTTTTCGTACGAATTCTTAGTTTCTTTTCATTTCTTAGTTTCTTTTCATTAGCTTGATTACTTTAAACGCTTTGAACTTTGTTTAGTTAATTAAATTTCAGGTCTTAGAATTATTTTCTTTTAAAACCCTAGTTCATGTTTCTTATTTTCTTCGTTCAATTCATTATGTTTATGTTTGTTGTTTCTTCTATTGCTTTTATGTTTGTTAAAGCCATGTCCGGCTAAAACCCTTGTATGCTTAGGGTAGGATGAACTCGTAGAAGTAGGTTGTGGGTACGTAATTAGGGTAACTCGTGACGTTAGGTTTTAATTCTCTTGATTAATGAATACTTAAAATCAATCTAGACTTTGCCTTTGAATTTCGTTCGAAAAGTGTTAGAGAGAGGACGACCGTATCACTCTTTAACAACGAGTAGACTAAACGAGAAAGTTTAGGAAGGGTTAATTCATCTACCAGTTTAGCGAAGGAGGACGACCGCATCACCTTAGTTAAATTAGGGTCTCATTAATTAAGCACAATCTATTAAATTGTTAGTAGATTAGTGAAGTCGAGTGTTAGGGTAAAGTATTAGGGTTTAGAATCTTGAGCTTTCACCTTGCATTCTTAAACTTAGGTTATTTCTTGTGTGTCACAGTTATTCTGATTATGTACCTACTCCGTTAGTATACGTAGGGATTCCTCCCTTAAGCATCATCATCTCTCATTTGAAAACAACCCGTTGTTAATTCATTTTCTTTAGTATTTTAGTTTACTTAGTTTATTTCAGTTTTAATTAATCTTTCCAAAAAATCTAAAAACAACACACTCATATTAATTACGACGCGTAGATCTTCAGGGATCTATTCGCATACTCTCCATCTCATGGGTTCGATAATACTTGGTCATTATACTTGCTCATACTACAGTGAACCCGTCCGCTTGCGGGTGAGCGATTAGTAGAAGTTAGTGTAATTCGCTTCAAGTCAACCTTGTAGCCTATTTTTGTGGTATAATCTCCATTCTTCTCGTGGCGCCAGTACCTGGAATTTTCCTTATTTCTATCACCTATGGGAGTCCTTAGAATAGCATCAGATTCGTACGGTAGAAAAGCTCTTCTAATTAGGTCTTCATCCCACATATTATTCGGTAGTATATACCGCTCCACGAACAAGTTACTGCAAAGTGAAATTCTCGATGAAATTCTCTCATTTGCAAGCGCTGAGACCCAAGCATCTCTAAAAGCTCGAATTGTTTTTCCGTTACCAATCCTCCACATTGTCCCATTTTCTAAAACTTCTCTACTCCAACAGAGAGATCTCCATATAAAGGAGGGGTTTGATCCTAACCCAGCCTCCATTATATCGACATGCTTGAAATATCTTGCCTTAAAAATCCTTGCCACTAAAGAAGTGGGATCACTCATCAAGCGCCAAACTTATTTTGCGACTAATGCCTTGTTAAATAACACCATTCTTCGAAATCCCAGTCCTCCTTGAGACTTCGGTTTACAGAGTGTTTCCCAATCCTTCCAATGAGTTTTCTTTCCGTCCGCTTTAGAGCCCCACCAGAATCTCGCGCATATTCGTTCAATTTCGTCACAAATTGTTGTAGGGATTCGGAAGCAGGACATTGTTGATAGACGAACATCAATTATTGCTGGGCGAACAAGGATTAAAGCCTTAAAAAGAATTATGAAGAACCAACCCCGAATCAAAGATGATTAGCAAAGAAAATGAAGCTGGGGTTCATAAACCAATCCAGGGGGTGCATAAACTGACAAACAACTCTATCGACGAACAACATATTGGCGAACAGGTCTAGAGACCCGAAGCCGAATATGGACCCTCCACCAAGTTTGATAATGACGAACAACATTATGAAAGATGGTGCACCTACCAGCTTAAGTGGTGTAAGGAAACGAACAAAGGAACAAGATCCCAAAGCCAATCTGTGTAAAACATAAAGGCGGACAACTTCTGAGCCATACCCTCAAAAGGCGAACATCTTCTATGAAAAAACCATTCTGGATCAACTAAACCGACCTGGATGAATAACAATGAAGTCTGAGATAAGACCAAAGAAGACTTTGTAACTAAGATTCAGCTTAGATAAGGTCAAACAAAGGTTAATAGGACATTTGTCAAGCATGCAGGCTAGGGAGACCAAGAGTCATAAACACCTCATGCTTGCTAGTCTCTATAAATAGTTGTTCTCCAGCTAAGAAATACAAGTTCAAATTCATAAATACTCCCAAAACACACATTAACACACCTAAACGTACACACATATGAAATTAATACGATTTCGACTTTCGTATTTATCATTCCACATTTCGAATCTTCGATTTACCATTTACGGTGGTAATCAATCACACGTAATTGATTGGTGGTCTTAAACCAAATTAAAACAGTCACTAATCCTATCGATTAAATTTGATCACCAACAAAATTGGCGCTAGAAGGAGGGTTCGAACCTTCGACCTTGTGGTTAATCAAGAACTTCAAGTTGAAAACTTGAAGATTTGAAGAAAGTTTCAAGAAATATTTGAAGATTCAAATAAGAGTGTTCTTGGTGTTCTTCATCATAAGAATTAAGACAAATTAATTTGAAATGCCTCAATCCAAGGAAACACAAGGATCACGCTTGTCGAGGAGAGCATCTCCTACCCAAGCTTCGTCGGCCGACCACCAGGATCGTAATCCCAGGCATGCGAATAGATCACAGCGTACTGCTATAACCCATAATCTCCCACCTGAAATGGAGGCCTTAGCGAACAACCCTAATGAACTGGCCAAAACTATTGCTGCTCTCCAAGCTCTCCAGAGACAGCAAGATCAAAATAGGCCTTCACAAGTAAGGCCTAAGGATAAACCCCTGGAAGTTGTTAGGGCCAGGTCAGTTAGGGGCGAACAACATGAAGTAAATAGTGCCCAAGTCAGGCGGGATAAGGGCAAAGACAAGGTGGTCGAACCAAGAGAGGGCCAAGCTGAGTTTGCTCGCGGGCGAACAACAGTGTCGAGCCATGGAACAACTCGTTCCAGTGCCCAGGATAGACTTGGTCAACCCCAACAACATGAGAAAGTTGCTCGCCATGGAGCAAAGCATGGGCGAACAACATTTGAACAACCATGCCCATCAGTTCATGAGAGACTCTCCCAGTCTGCCTTCAGGCGTCTAGGGCCAAATGCGGCGAGCAACCCTAGAAAATAGCTCCAGGATTTGCCCACTCCAAGTGAGGGACTGCGACGAGCAGAAAGGTTTGTACCTTTGCTCGCCGAACAGCCTCCAAGTCAGGGGGCATCTTTGGATGAGCTATCAAGCCTAAGAAGGGCGGTGGAGAGCATGCAGGGACAATTGGACCAACAAAGAGGAGTGGGGACGACCACCTTACCATCCTCACCATTATCATCCCTCATTCTGAAAGCCCCGATTCAATAGAAGGTCCAATTCCCAACAAATATCCAGTACGATGGCCTTGCTGATCGCAGGTTTCATTTAACAAAATACTCTGATTATATGGTCTCGTGGGAGCCAGTGATGCCACCCAATGCCGAAACTTTCCATTAACCTTGGGGGACCGAGTGCACAAGTGGTTTTCGGCAATGCCACCAGCATCTATCCACTCGTTCATTCAACTGAGCCGAGAGTTCCTTTCCAATTTCTCTACGGTAGGATCATATCTGTCCCAAAAGCACCGATTGTCCGACCTAAAAAATGACGATGAGTCCGATCGGGCATTCATGGAAAGGTTCGATAAGGTGCTGTTGGAAGGTGAGCCCGTCAGCGAGGACACCAAAATTGTTGCTGTCATGGCCGGGTTGAAAAAAGGATCAAAGCTATGGAATGAGGTATGTCTGAAGTGCCCAAGGAGTTATGCCGAGTTTAGACATCAAGCCGACATATTCGTTTCCATGCATGAAGCTTTGCAATCAAACTTGGGAGAGAACAAAGCTGATCCCAAGAAGAACAATAAGAAACCCAGCGGAACAGGCTACCGAGTCCCGAAAAACATGAAGGCATTTACTGAAGGGACAGAGCTTAAGGAAAATTTGAACCAAGTGCTAACAGTATCAGTCGATACTGTTTATGAGAACGTGAAAGAGAAAGAGTTGCTCTCCCCTCCCCGGAAAATCCGTCAAGACACCGGCAAACTCAACCCTAACAAGTATTGTGCCTACCATCAAAGTGTGGGGCACTTTACAAGCGAGTGTAGAGATTTGCTCAAGCAGCTTTGGCGGTTCTACAAGGAGGGGAAACTCTACGACTTTGTTAAGAGACAACCTGGAAGAGAGTCCGGGAGAACAACTCTGAGGATGAGGATGATCAACCTCAGAAGAACAATAAACCAGGGCGACTAGTTCCAACTGTTGCTGCTCGTCCACTCGAGGACCTATATATGATGGAACCCGCGGGGCCAGCGGGAGGATGTTCAGACGGACGGCCGCCGATCTCCAACCGAAGAAAAGCCGAATTGCGAGCGATCGATCAGGTACAAGCAATGGGGGTTAAGCCATCCATCATGCAGACAACAAAATTGACCTTTGTTGGGATATGTTTTTAGTTTTGATGATTTTCCAAAACAACATGTAATAGGTTTGAAAGCAGTCAGGATAGTATCCTTTAGATCAGGTCAGGCTAGGTTAGCTCTCAGTAGAATAGGTTGCTCAGTTGAGGGGGAACTCAGCGAGGGGGAACTTCTCAACACAGCCTGAAGATATCAAGATGACAACCAGAAGAGCTGACTGAAGACATGCCATCAACCTGAACCAATGGAGAAGCCTGAAGGAAGTCCCACTGAGTGTAAGTCAGGCTGATCTAAGCCAAGTCTGGTGGACCACTCAGTGAAGAGCCTGATCAGGTGGATCAGTGCTGCACCAAGTAGGCCTGAAGGAGTCAGGCTACTATGGTCAGGGAAGTTTGTCATCCAGCCTTATGACAAACTTCTTGGAGTGATCTTCAAACAGTCCCTGAAGGACAACTACCCTGAGGACGAGTCAGTCCACTGAAGATCATCTGTCAGTGAAGGATGAAACTACCTAAAGTCAGTGGGTCTTAGTCAAACCCACTGAGTCAAAGATCCGTGAATCCAGGCCACGTGGACCAATCAGCACGAGGCAGCAACTCTGACACTGACAAAGGCCGAATTCCAAGAAAAGTGGTTGAAACCATTTAATGCTGGATTCAAATGTATTTCCTCTCCAACGGATACATTTGAATCCCCATTATAAATACAAGCTCATAGCTTGTTGTTAGAGTGTGTTGTGTTGGTAGATTATTGTAAGAAAATCAAAAGAAAACAAACACCTACGAGCTGAGAGAGTGTGAGTAGTAGCATACGTGCATGGGAGATATAAGGAGGTTCTACTCACATCTTATACACTGATCTTGAGAGCTCACAAATATATACATAAGAGTGCTCAGCTTGTAACTCTAGGCTTAGAGAGGTTTTCCCTATCTTAGCTATTGGCTAACACATTGTAAAGGGAAAACCTCACCTAGTTGGAGAAAACCCTAACCGAAACCAAAACCCTCTAGTCAGGTTTGTTGGGAGTAAGTTGTTTGTAAGAGGAGGGCAGCCAAGGGAGTGGCGTGAGTCCAGTTGTAAGTGCACCTTGGCACGTTAAAAACAAGAATCCAAAGGAGTGGATTTCCTGTTAAATCAGGCCGTGGATGTAAGAGCTTGAGTCTCCGAACCACGTTAAACCAAGTGTTATTATCTGGAATGTCTTTTCTTCTAAAGTATTGCGAAAATCTGCTCACTGAGAGCATTGTTTAAAAAAGGAACTTTAGTTAAGCATTTCAGTCAGGGAGATTTATCTCACTGACTGAATCAGGCTGGCACTCGAGAGTTCAGTCTCTCGAGTCACTGCCTTGTTGAGAGCCTGAGCTTTCAAGTCTCATCACTGACTTGATAGCTCTGACTCTCAGCAACGCAGTGACTTGAGTAGTCCTTCACTGAACTCTTTCAGAGTGCAACGCAAGGTTTAAAAAAAAAAAATTTTTGTGCTCCTGAATTCCCATTTTGCCCTTCGAAAACGGGACCAACAATTGGTATCAGAGCGGGTTGTTCACATGACCACTGATCCAGTTTTGTTAAGAAAAATGGTCAACCGAACAGATCTTAAATGTTTTAAACTATGGGAATTTCTGCATATTTCATATTATTACTTGTGTTCTGACATCATTCTTGTAATAGAAAATCTTTTTGTTAGAAGTTTTGGAATCATCAAAAAGGGGGAAATTGTTGGGATATTTTAGTTTTGATGATTTTCCAAAACAACATGTAATAGGTTTGAAAGCAGTCAGGATTGTATCTTTAGTTTCAGGTCAGGCTAGGTTGTTTCTCAGTAGAATAGGTTATCAGTGGAGGAAGAACTCAGTGAGGGGGAACTCTACTGAGAGGAACTCAGCTGAAGGGGGAACTCAACTGAGGGGGAACTCAGTGAGGGGGAACTCACTGATAGAGCCTGAGAAAGTCAAGATGACATCAAGGAGAACGACTGAAGCCATGTCAGAAGACCTGAACCTGAAGAGAAGCCTGAAGGAAGTCCCACTGAGTACAAACCTGACTATTCTAAGTTGGTCAGTGGACTACTCAGTGAAGAGCATGATCAAGAGGATCAGTGCTGTGTCTAGTAGGACCTGAAGGAGTCAGGCTACTGAGGCTGGGAAGCCTGACAAATAGCCTTATGTCAACTCCCCTGAGTGGACTTCAAGTCTACTGAAGAAAGGTATCCTGAGAGGATTACAAGTCAGCTGAAGACAAGTCGCCTGAAGTCAGGACTACCCTGATCAAGTACCCTGAAGAAAAGAGCCGTTGGACTCAGTCCACGTGGACCAATCAAGTCAAGGCAGCAAATCTGACAAAAGCTGACAAGGCCGTACTCCACTGAAAAGGAGAATTTCACTCCAGAGATAGTCTGGATTTGAATGTTACTCTCTCCAACGGTAACATTCAAATCCACACTATAAATACAAACTCAAGCTTCATTTGTAAGTGTGCGAATGCAAGAGCTGGTGGTGCGAGAGTGGTGCAAGCTGAAGGGAGCCATAAGGAGGCACCATCTCCACCAAGAACACTGACCCTGAGTTTCTTCATAGTCATATTTGAGTGTTCCAGTTTGTATACTCGAGCCCATCATATATATCCTAAGCTTAGAGAGGTTTTCCCAACCCTAGCTCAGAGGCTAAAACCATGTAAGGGAAAACCTCACCTAGTTGGAGAAGAACCAAACCAAACTAAACCCTTTCCAGTTGAGTGTTAGGTGTTGAAGTGAGGTGAGGAGAGGCAGTCCCTGAGTGAAGAGGGATGTGAGGCCAGTTCGAGAGGCAGCCCAGGGAGTGGCGTGAGTCCAGTGTACCCGTGCACCTTGGCACGTTAAAAACAAGAATCCCGGGTAGTGGATTTCCTGTTAAATCAGGCAGTGGATGTAGGAGCTTGAGCCTCCGAACCACTTTACATTGTTGTGTTCATTATTGTCATACATTAGCATACATCAGTGTTTTAAAAAAAAAAAATTCCCCTAAATTCCCATATTGTCCTTGTTTGTGAAAGAAAACGGGACCAACAACCTTTACTGAGAAGGATTTGGAGGGAATCTTGACCCCCCATAACGATTCGCTTGTGATCTGTGCTAAGATCATGGAGACCAGGGTGCACAGATTGTTGGTGGACACCAGAGCCTACACCAACATTCTTTTCAAGAAGACGCTTGACCAGCTTGGAGACTACTCGGGCTACATCCGACCTTCAAATCACAAAATTTTAGGTTTCGGAAATGCTGTAACATTCCCGTTAGGGGAAATTAGGTTGTCCGTTCAGCTTGTAACGGTCGAGGAACCCGAGAAAAACATAACGAGAATGGTTGATTTCTTGGTCGTCGACCAGGAATCAATATACAACGGGTTTCTTGGTCGACCTTTTCTAAATGAATTAAAAGCTGCATGTTCAACTTACCATTATTGTTTAAAGTTCCCTACAGCAAGCGGAGCAGGCACAGTGAAGGGAGATCAAAGAAAGGCCAGGGAATGTCTCCTACAGCTGCAAGCCAAACACGCATTAGTGTCCATGATGGAGGCCACAACTAGCTATCCTGCTGATGAACCATCAATACTCGAGAACATGATGGACATAGAGGACCACATGGATACTGACGAGCAACACTCTGACGAACAAGTGTTGGACGAACAACTCATCACCACCCATGGAGAACTTCCATCTGACGAACAACAAAGGGGGGGTGACGAGCAATATTTAT
This sequence comes from Ballota nigra, assembly GCA_947034835.1. Taxonomy (NCBI): domain Eukaryota; kingdom Viridiplantae; phylum Streptophyta; class Magnoliopsida; order Lamiales; family Lamiaceae; genus Ballota; species Ballota nigra. The sequence goes on from OX344730.1 coordinate 30,341,136, forward strand.
CAGATGACTTGGAGGGCCAAAGGTTGACAAACAACAACGAATCAGGGCCAACAGACGATCTAGATCCCCACTTGGGAGCAGAGCCCATGAGCATCGAAAATGATTTCAACCCTGAGAGACCAATACTTGATCCTCGTTGGAAAGGACAAAAACGACGAGCAACTCTGGTTGAAGAACTGGAAGCGTTCAAAGTTAATCCTGAAAACCAGGATCTCGAATTATACATAGGATCTGAGCTCCCTGAGCCTTACAGATCCCGAATGAAAGAATTCCTCAGCAAAAATCTAGATGTTTTCGCTTGGTCTCATGCAGACATGGTGGGAATAGATCCAAAACATGCTTGTCACAAGCTCAACATCAATCAAGCAAAAAGGCCCGTCCATAAAAAACGAAGAAAATATGGCCCAGACAAGTATCAAGCCTTGAATGAAGAAGTAAAGAAGTTGTTAGACAACGACTTAATCCGACAAGCACTCTGTCCACAATGGGTAGCAAACCCAGTCCTTGTGAGGAAACCAAACGGAACCTGGAGGCTATGCATAGACTTTACAGATCTGAATGCAGCATGCCCAAAGGACAACTTTTCTCTCCCTCATATTGACCAATTGGTGGACAGCACAGCAGGTCATGAAATGCTAACATTCATGGATGCCTTTGCCCGGGTACCATCAAATTCCGATGCATCCAGACGATCAAGAGAACACAACATTTTATACAAATAAAAACTTGTTGTGTTGGAAGAGAATGCCCTTCGGCCTTATCAACGCCGGGGCAACATACCAGAGGTTGGTAAACAAGATGTTCGACGAACAAATCAGAGATACGATGAAGGTCTATGTAGACGACATCGTAGTCAAAAGCCCCCGAAAGGAAGATCATCTTAACATTTGACCCAGGTGTTCGATATTCTTCGGAATTACAATATGAAGCTGAATCCGAAGAAGAGCAGTTTTGGAGTCCATTCCGAAAAATTCCTGGGCCATCTTGTTAGCCGACGAGGGATTGAAGCCAATCCAGCAAAAGTCAAGGCTATCATGGATATGCAACCACCACATTCGATAAAAGAGGTGCAAAGACTCACGGGATGCCTAGCAGCGTTGAATCAGTTCATATCCAAATCGGGGGACAAACGTCGTCCATTCTTCGAAGCCATCAAGAAAGGACAATTTACATGGACTAACAACAGTCAAAAGGTGTTCGACCAACTTAAAGACTACCTGGGAGATGTTAAAATCTTATCAAAACCCGTCCCAGGAGAAAAGCTATACTTGTACTTAGATGCGTCAAAAGTGGCAATCAGCTCTTTTCTAGTACGGGAAGACGGCAAATTCCATCAACCTATTTACTATGTCAGCCAAGCTTTACACGAAGCGGAGATCAAATACTCTCCAACCGAGAAACTGGCATACGCACTTGTCATGAGTGTGAGGAAGTTACGACCATACTTTTTTGACCATCAAGTTGAAGTGCTAACAACTTTCCCACTCAGACAAATTCTCCATCGCCCTAACACAGTTGGTCGTCTACTAAAATGATCACTAGAGATTAGCCAATTCGGGGGTGACCTATGCTCCTTGAACAGCGATCAAAGGGCAAGCGTTAGCCTACTTTATAGTCGAACTAACCTTCCCACCAGATTCAACGAGAGGATTTGATCACCCCTGACATCTTTATGTTGACGGATCTTTAACCAACGTAGCCTCGGGGGCAGGAGTAGTTCTAATTAGCCCTGACAGATAAGTATTCACCTCCGCGATCAAATTTGGTTTCATGGCCACCAACAATGAAGCTGAGTATGAAGCTCTCATTGCTGGTCTCCACCTATCTCTTGCAGTAGGTGTTAGACGGTTACAAATATTCGGCAACTCACAACTGATTGTGAACCAAGTCCGAGGTGAATACGAGGTGAAAGATGATCACATGATCGAATATCAGCGGATTGTTGTTTATCTAATGTCCTTGTTAGAACAAGTCTTCATTGAACAAATTCCAAGGACAAGCAACACGCAAGCAGATGCATTGGCCCGACTAGCAACAAGTGAAGGACCTGCAGAGTTGGCAGACATTATAATTACAAAAATGAATGATCCATCAACAAAAAGTTATAATGTCAACCAACTTAACGAACAAGCAAGTGAAGAAGAGGACTGGAGAACAAGTATAGTCAAATACTTGAAAAGTGGGGAAAAACCAAACAACCCTTTTGAAGCTGCCAAGCTAACAAAGCAAGCCGCCAGATATACTCTGGTAGGCGAGCAACTTTACAAAAGGGGAATATCAATCCCATTTCTCAAATGTTTGCCTAGGGGGCAAGGAAGAGCAATACTCGAAGAATACATGCCGGAGTATGCGGAAATCACACTGGGGGGCAAGCCTTGGCATACAAAACTATCAGACAAGGCTACTATTGGCCGACTTTACGCCAGGATGCAATCAAGAAAGCAAAGACTTGCCATCAATGTCAAATTTTTGCCCCAAACATTCATACCCCGGCCCAACAGCTCGTATCAGTTTATAGCCCGTGGCCATTTGCAAGATGGGGAATGGACATTATTGGTCCCTTCCCAGCAGGAGTTGGAAATGTTCGATTTGCCGTCGTGGCAGTCGACTATTATACGAAATGGGCGGAAGCAGAGGCCATGGTAAAGATCACGCAGCAGAAAATGATCAACTTCATTTGGAAGAACACTGTCTGTCGTTTTGGAGTTCCACAAACCATCGTGACAGGCAATGGTCCGCAGTTTGATGGAAAAGAGTTGAGAGATTTCTGTATAAAGTGGAGAATAAAAAAACATTACTCTACGCCCTATCATCCCCAGTCGAACGGACAAGTCGAAGCCGTGAACAAGATAATCAAGCATACATTAAAAGTACGGCTAGCGGAGAGCAAAAGCAGTTGGCCTGAAGAACTTCTGGAAGTCCTGTGGGCATATAGAGTTTCTCCCAGGTCAAGCACCGGAGAAACACCTTTTGCAATGGCTTTCAGAACAGAAGTTGTAATACCAATTGAGTTAAAGGCTAACACGTTCAGAATGACCAACTTTGATGAGCAGACGAACAACTCTGCTCTAGCTACTGAGATGGATTTGCTCGAAGAAAAAAGATTAAGTGCCGAGCTAAAAAATGCTACCTACAAGCAGCGAGCAGAACGATATTACAATTCCCATGTTAAAATCAGGGAATCCAGAGTTGGAGATGTGGTTCTAAGAAAGTTGCTCGCCCAACCTCCAGGTGTATTGGGACCAACTTGGGAGGGCCCGTATCATATAATGGGAAAATTCGTTAATGGTGTATACGATATCGAAGATATGGAAGGTAAGCCGACCCAATACTCCTGGAATGCTGTACATCTGAAGAAGTACTATCAATGAGACGAACAAGTCCTTGATTGGGCGAACAAATGTCTTGGGGGGCAAGTGAACCAAGTTAGGCAAACCAAAAACTTGCCTAATTTTTTGAAAATTTTGCTAAGTATAGAATGTAAAGTTGTTCGACACATTGTATAGTCTAGTGCTGTTTTATGTTTTTTAATTTTAGACAAAGTTGCTCGGCAAAAATATTATGAGCGAGCATGTTTTTAGTTAGTGTTCAGAGTTGTTCGTCAGGTTGTATATGTTAGTGACGAGCAGTCTTACAACACTTGTAAATTTTTCATTATGTATATATAGTTGTTCGTTAAAAGAAAAGTCCAAAAGCTAGAGGTACAAGTCCATTCTGAGGACCAAAGCCAATTAAAGGTTGTTCGTCTTTTAAGATGAGCAGAACCTAAGGCTAAACCCAAATTCCATTAAGGCAAAGTTCAAATCGAACAAAGCCCAAAATTATATGTTATAATTGTAAAAGCATTGACAAAAATGTAAAGGCAATTAATATATAAAGAAAATGAGCGAACAAAAGAAAGACATTTCATTAAAATAAAGGCTTTGAAGCCTAAAAAATAGTACAGCTTTGAAAAGCCATTACAAAAGTACTACAAAAGGAACGAACAACTATTACAAAGAAAAGAAAAAAGGCCAAGTCCTAAGCCTATTGTTGTTCGGCGGAAGGAGGGTCTTGGGCTTGATCGGTAGGAGGATCAACAATCATGTCCCGGGCCAGGTCTTCAGCTGCTTTCTCTTCCATCTCTTTAGCAGCTTGCTCGTCCACTGCGGCGGCTCCTCCTCCTGCTCGCCCTCATCAACCATAGGTGGAGGGCGAGTAATAGTGATGCTGGGGTCAAGACAGTCAATTTTAACCCCCAGCTCAGCAATATCCCCCGATTCGGCCAAGTCCTTGCCCATCTCCTCCACTATATCTCTAAAATCATACGCGTCAGTCATGCGGATGCAATCGGCATAAGCGCAGATGTATCCCAGGTTTGAGATGGGGGTAGACCGGGCCTGGAGCTCTGCCTCAAGTTGATCGCGGGTAAAGGTGCTGGCCTTCACTTCTCTAAGGCGAGTGACCTCCGCCTCGAGCTCGGCAATCTTTTGCTTGGCCGCGGACAGTTTGCTCTTCTCTTCGCCGAGCATGGCCTCTTTGCCTCCCAATTCGCTAGATAAACCTTGAATTTCTTCAAGGTATTTCTTTTCGTTATCGATGTAGAGGGAGATCTGGTTATTGAGCCGAGCAATCTTGCCATTCAAGTTGTTTGCCATTGTATCCTTCTCTTCTTAAAGTTGGCGAACAGTGGCAGCATGTTGGCGAGCAGCTTCTTCCAGCTCCACCACCTGAGCCATTCCCCTTTGAGCAAATACGAGGGAGTTGGCAGCTTGTACCATTGACAGATGAAAGTTGTCAATGGCCCCTTGGGCGAGCACAGCCTTGTTCAATGGCTTTGACCAGGCGCGAGCAACTATTTCAGTTGCCCGACGAACATGATCATCCGAGATGTCACGAATGTTTGCCAGGGTCTTCGAGCAGGCGTACTGGTGAACTATGTCTACTCGCCCTGGGTGGTCATTAGGCCAATACCTGCGAACAAAAAAGTTTCAACACTTAGTGAATTTTTAACTTATTTAGTTCTTGGAAGAGTTCGAAAAAGAATCCTTACTCGGCAAATTTGGCTCCATCCCACCCGAGATAGGTGATGTCCTCAGGTCCGCGGGGAGGAGTGTGCCTATCCTTGCTCGATTTGCCTCCCCTCTCATCAGTTGGAGCATGGCGAGCAGCCTCGGTGGAAGGTTGGCGACCAAAAGATCCTCCCACCTTAGATTTCCCTTTGTCAGTGGTGGGGGGTGGCTGGGATACGTACGAGCCATCACCTTTCCTCAGCCTTTTTGAACCATGAGGGGAGGAGACGAGGGCTGGGATAGGTGATGAGCTCGGCGGAAGAGTTGTCCGCTGGGTTTGCTCGGCAGCAGGGGCCTTATTGGTCATCGCCAACACCTTAGAAGACGGATCTCCTTTCTTTCTTTGTCCTCTTGGCGGCGCCATTTCAAATACCCTCTGTTCTAGAAGAGTAAAGCTGGGAGGAACAGCGACTGTGACTTGCTCTGCCAAAAAAAAAAAGAGAAAAGAGTTAGAAGGTTAGACGAGCAAGTTCAGAGTAGGAAAGATGAACAAGTTTTCAGTGGGAAGTTGGAAATTTTTGATATACCTGGGGGCACCTAAACCTGAGCCTCTAAGTGGTGGGGATAGATGAATAGGTGAGCAACTCTTTGACACTTCTCCTCGCTCAGATACTGGATGGCACTATCTGCTCTATTGCGTAGGCCGACCAAGCAGAAAGTAAATAAAAACTCTACACCAATCTCTTCTTCCTCCGAGTTCCACTTGGGCAATCGAGGGCCTACGAACAAACAAGAAAAGTTAAATTAGAACAATACAGTTCAAAAAACGAACAAAGATAAACTTACGCTTAATTATTCCATAAGCGGCGGGAGAGTTTATTCGCCCAATGCCACCGTGTGGACCGGAAGATGCTCGCCAATCACCCCCTATGAAAAAGAAGTGTCGTTTCCAGTCCCTGATCTTGTTCGGCACCCCTTCTACCATCTTGAGTCCGGTCCGGGCCTTGAGGTAGTAGTAGTCTTCTTCACTTATGGGACATTTGGTGATTGTCATGAGATAGTTGATTTCCTCCGCAGTAAGGCGATCAACATATCCTTCTAGGGCGAATAAACACATGACGCAGAGCAGATTCATCCACCCAATTGGTGTGATCTGGGTAATGGCAATGTTGGTCGCCTCGAGAAAACGACCAACAACTGGAGGCAACGACAGCTTCAGACCAGCCATCAAGGTATCGATGTTGATCGCCGTGCATCCTGGAGGTGGGCGATCAGCTCTCTCCTTTCTCTTTGGAGCCCACATATGAATGTTATACGGGAGCTTGTAGGTCTCTCGGATCGATTCAAGATCCTCCTTGAGGACAACACTCTTGATTTTGCTCGCCTGGAAGTCAGTTTTTACCAAATCCATTACTTATCTTTGGGGGAGAGCAAAGTGGTTCACATGTTCCTCAGCATATGCTCGCCATTCGAAAGGCCGAGCAACTCCTACTGGAATCTCATTTTCCAGCATCTTTGGAGATGGGAAGTTTATCCCCTCCAGAAATTCGCGGGTCAGTTCGTCAAATTCGGGATCTTCCGATTCAGCACTGGACGAAGAGCCCTCCTCGGAATCCCTGTTCGCAACAACCACCACCTCCCTCCCTGACGGACGAGCACCGGTATCTTCCACTGATCGAACAATCGAGTCCACGTGGGGGTCCGATGCCGAGGAGATCTCAAAGGGAGATTTATCTCTGTGTGCCACAATGGGAAAGAGGGGATCAAGGGTTTCCTCAGATTTGTTGCTCGAATGAGAAGACATGGAAGAAAGAGAGAAGGACACAGACGGCGGCGAGACTACTTGCAGACAGTGGCGATTTCCAGAGAAGATGACGACGCAAACTTCCACACAACGGCAATGAGGGATTTCGAAGATAAAAGAGAGAAATAAAAAGAAAATCAAGTGATTAAAACGAAAATACTACCTTGGAATTAAACCGGAAGCAAGAATTTGAGGAAAATCTCGTCAGAAAAAGCTTGAATTCGACGGGAATGGGGGAACGACGATGGAGCAATATAGCAGAGTTGAAAGAAGTGGAAAAATTTCAGTTCCCACTTCTATTTATACCCCATGAAGAAACGGGGTAAAACCCGTAATTACCCCAAAAAAGTGGTCCGAAATAAAGAAAAACGGGGTAAATTTCGAGCAAGTTTGAAAACTGAAGGACTTATGTGCAAATACAGAAGCGCGTGACCTCGGGAATGCTCGCGCGTGGGCGGCGCTCAATCATACCGTCCACATCATCCTCGTATGTCCCCCAGATCGTGGGGAGGTGAAACGGTGAACCCAACGTTGCTCGCCAAAATCAATGATGTTCGTCCAAACCCTCACCAGAATAGTATCCTAACTACAGTTGCTCGCCACAAAGTTGCTCGTCTGAGACAATATTTAGTCAGGATAGGGGGCAATTGTTGATAGGCGAACATTAATTATTGCTGGGCGAACAAGGATTAAAGCCTTAAAAAGGATTATGAAGAATCAACCCCGAATCAAAGATGATTAGCAAAGAAAATCAAGCTGGGGTTCATAAACCAATCCAGGGGGTGCATAAACTGACGAACAACTCTATCGACGAACAACATATTGGCGAACAGGTCTAGAGACCCGAAGCCGAATATGGACCCTCCACCAAGTTTGATAATGACGAACAACATTATGAAAGATGGTGCACCTACCAGCTTAAGAGGTGTAAGAAAACGAACAAAGGACCAAGATCCCAAAGCCAATCTGTGTAAAACACAAAGACGAACAACTTCTGAGCCATACCCTCAAAAGGCGAACAACTTCTATGAAAAAACCATTCTGGATCAACTAAACCGACCTGGACGAACAACAATGAAGTCCGAGATAAGACCAAAGAAGACTTTGTAACTAAGATTCAGCTTAGATAAGGTCAAACAAAGGCCAATAGGACACTTGTCAAGCATGCAGGCTAGGGAGACCAAGAGTCATAGACACCTCATGCTTGCTAGTCTCTATAAATAGTTGTTCTCCAGCTAAGAAATACAAGTTCAAATTCATAAATACTCCCAAAACACACATTAAAACACCTAAACGTACACACATACAAAATTAATACGATTTCGACTTTCGTATTTATCATTCCACATCTCGAATCTTCGATTTACCATTTACGGTGGTAATCAATCACACGTAATTGATTAGTGGTCTTAAACCGAATTAAAATAGTCACTAATCATATCGATTAAATTTGATCACCAACAGACATTGCATACGAAGGAATGGCCTGTAACACTGCTTTTATCAGAACTTCCTTTGCCCCATCTGAGAACAATTTTGCTTGCCACCCTTCCACCTTCTTTGCAATTCTATCTCTCAAGTATCCAAATTGAACCCTTTTTGCACGAATACTGAAAGTGGGTAGACCCAAATAGATCTCATGCCCTTGAGTTATATGTATTTGCAGAATCCTCTTAATGCTTTCTTTGGTATTCACTGAGGTTCCTTCGCTGAAGGTAATGGCCGACTTATCATAATTCACCACTTGTCCTGAGGCTTTTTCATAGGTTTGGAGACAGTTTTTCAGGTTGATGCATCCTTCTTTTGTTGCTTTAAAGAAGACCAAGCTATCATCCGCAAAAAACAAGTGTGAGATCATTGGGCTTCCTATTGCAATTCTGACTCCCGTAATTAGTTTATCCCTCACGTAGGCCGAAATGATAGAGGACAATCCTTGGGCACAAAGAACAAAGAGGTAAGGTGATAACGGATCTCCCTGCCTTAAACCTCTTGTAGGATTTATGTTCCCGACTGTGTTTTCATTAATACGGAAAGAATACGATACAGATTTGACACACCGCATAATTAACTGTATCCATGGTTCAGCAAACCCCATTTTCCCCATCAATGCCTCCAAATAGCTCCATTCGATCCTATCATACGCCTTACTCATATCCTACTTCAGAGCTGTGTACCCTGTTTTATTTTTTGAGTTTCTCAGCCAGTACATAAATTCGTAACCGATAAGCACATTGTCTGTAATAAGCCTCCCTGGGACAAATGCACTTTGGCTAGGATCAATAATATGAGCCAATATGACTCTAAACCTATTTGTGATCGCTCTTGCCACAATTTTATAGCTGACATTGCAAAGACTAATTGGGCGATAGTCTTTTATGGATTTAGGATCTTTAACTTTTGGTATGAGCGTTATCAGGGTATCATTCCAGCTTCTCAGGTCATCTCCACCATTAAGGATTCTAAGAAGGCAGTTTGTTACCTCTTGCCCCGTGATCTCCCATGTTTTTTGGTAGAATAGAGCTGTAAACCCGTCTGGTCCCGGAGCTTTCGAAGGGTTTAAATTAAACAATGCTTTTCGAATTTCCTCTCTAGTGAATTGAGCTGTCAAGATCGCATTCATGTTGGGTGTAACTGCGACTTCAACATGCTGTAACACTCTATTCAGAGCCTCCTCGGGTGGCCTTTGAGAGGTAAAAAGATCTTTATAGTAGCCCGTTACAATTCTCTCCAAATCCTTCTCGTTAGTACGACAACTTCCCCGTTCGTCGTTCAATCCTCGGATTCTATTTTTTCTCTTTCTCGCCGAGGCAAAGTTGTGGAAATAAGCGGTGTTTCTGTCTCCAGATGTGAGCCATAAACTCCTCGATCGTTGTAGCCAATGTAATTCTTCTTGAGATAATAACTTTTCTAGCTCAGCTTCAAGTGGCCCGATTTCGTCTTCATTCAATTCTCCTTCTTCATCATTTAGAATTTCATCTAATTTCTTCCTTGTGCTCTCGATTCTGGTCTTAATATGACCGACACGATCTTTAGCCCATTTTGCCAGTTTGTCACTGGTTGTTTTAAGGCGATTCGGTAAACTATCGCCAAGCCGCCCATTACTCCATATTCTACTCATTACCTCTGTAAGATCTTCCTCTAGTAACCAATTGTGTTCAAAGAAGAATCTTCTCCCGCGGCCTAGTTTTAGTGTTGCTTCGTCGATCAGCCAATTTAGCTTGACTGGTCTGTGGTCTGATCCATAGAAATTTAGATTATAAGCCTCCACCATCGGAAATAGAACAGACCAAGAGTGATTTGCGACATATCTGTCTAGCCGTTCTCGGATTAGACCTCGCGAGTGTCTTTTACTCGCCCAAATGAAGAATGGACCCTTTGCCCCCAAGTCTTGTAGGCCCAAATCGTTCAACGTATTACTGAAGGCCTCCATCTGAGGAATTGGTCTTGCAACTCCACCTTTTTTCTCTGAATTCAAACAAATTTCATTAAAGTCGCCCTATTAGCCAGGCTTGAAAATTATTTCCTGCTACATTATGCAGTTTACGCAAGAGTTCCCATGAGTGTTTCCTCAAAGCAGTTCTGGGGTAACCGTAGAAACCCGTAAAACGCCAGGAAATGGAATTATGAGAAACCAAACAATCAATATGACCATTAGAGAAAGAACACAAAGAGACATTTATTAAGTCTTTCCAAAAGAGCATCAATCCACCACTTTGGCATACCGAATCAACACCGAAGAAACCATAAAAATTTAAAAGAGATTTCCATCTATCACCTATCACCTATCACCAAACCTACTAGCTATTTTTGTCTCTGAAATAAATAAAAGTACCGGGTTATGCTCAGTGACTAGTCTTTTTAGTGATTGAAATACGCGTTGACTCCTTAGTCCCCGAGCATTCCATACTATGCAGTTCATTGCGAGTGCCAGTACTGAACCACTTCAATCGTTGCCGAAGCTTTAAGACTCTTGGTCGCCAGATATTAAATCTAGGCGGTGACTGCAAAACTCTTAATACTACTTTATTTATTTAAATACTACTTTATTCACAATTTATAATTTCTAATACTACTTAATTCATTTAAATACTAAAATTCAACTCTCGCATTAAACTCCGCGCACAGTCAAACGGAAAAACAAAATTGGGACGGAGGAGGTAACATGTTAAACTTGAGCCTAGCACCTGACTTATACTAACACCTGCTTATATGTTAAGACACTTGACCAAATTTTGTAACGAAAACCCCAACTTATTTAGCAAGTTCCCTCCCTTAGTTATCAAATAAAAATAAAATGGTCAGATTCCACAAATTAACACTTATCAATTATAATGTATTAAAATATTATTCTCAAATTATATTCGATCGGGACGCCCAACTTGTGTTTTTGGCTGTTCCCTCCCTTAGTTATTGAAATAAAAATGAAATGATTTTATCCCACTGTTAATCACGTTTTGGATTCACAAGAAAACTTGTTTCCAGGAATCGGAATCAAATGCAATAAGAACGGAATTGAAAAATCACACAAGAACACCAGAATTTTACGTGGTTCGGAGATGAATACTCCTACGTCCACGGGATCCGAGAGGATATCTTCTCACTAAGATAGAAAACGGAAGTTACAAGTTACAATCGCTCACAATCTCACAGTGTTTGCGCTCACAGATGTTGATCTCTCTTAATGATTGTTCATTTCTCTCAGTTGAGAAATCCCCCTTTTATAGATACAGAGATTGAGCTGAATCCCTAACTTGATTCAGTTGTAACAACCCCAATGTAAGCAGTTATCCAGCTGGCTTAACAGATTCAATAACCGCTTTAGTTGTTTCAGTTAGAACCGCCCTTTCGCAAGCTTCAATTTGGTGTAATTCCCGTATTTTCACATTGGACCAGACGACACGACCTCCACTGGCTCTGGTCAATTACACCAGATGAATCCAAGACCAGACCTCCTCTGATAGGACTCCTCTGGTGGACCTCATCTGATAAGCCTCCTCTGATGACTCTCATTCTGATAGATATCTTCTGTTGACTCCTCTGCCAGACTCCTCTGGTCAGACCTTCTCTGGTTGGCCTCATCTGGTACAACTCATCTGATACCCCAAATTAGCTAACTCTCTACGGCTAACACTTTACAACATAGCTTCTGTTGAAACTTCAGCTCAGCAGATTACCTACTTCACATATGACTTCACAATTCTCCACCTCAGATGAGAAGTATCAATCCTCTCCTCCTCTCCTCTATGCTCCAGCAAGGGCCTAAGGAACATCCCATACACTCATCTTTACCAATTCAACACAAAACTTGAATTTAGTACCTGGTAAAGACTTTGTACACATATCTGCAGCATTGTCCTCTGTAGATATCTTCTGGATGAGAACCACTCCTTTATCAATGATTTCCCTCACAAAATGCAATCTTACATCAATGTGCTTTGATCTCTCATGGAACACTTGATGTTTAACCAGATGTACTGCACTCTGATTATCACAATGAACGACCACAGCCCTTTGGTTTATGCCAAAATCCTTGATTATGCCTTTCAACCACAAAGCCTCCTTAACAGCCTCAGACACTGCAACAAACTCTGCTTCTGTAGTAGATAAAGCAACTCCACTCTGCAGAACAGATCTCCAGCTCACAGCAGTATTGTAAAGTGTAAAGATATACCCTGTTAAAGATCTTCTGGTATCCAGATTAGCAGCAAAATCAGAATCTACAAAACCTTCCAGTGGACTCTTCTGGTCAATCATCCTCTCAAACATCAATCCCAGATCAGATGACCCCTTAAGGTATCTGAATATCCATTTCAAAGCTTCCCAATGTAATCTCCCAGGATTAGCCATATATCTGCTCACCATACTCAATGCATAAGCTAAATCTGGTCTGCTGCAGACCAGAGCATACATCAGGCTTCCAACCCCACTTGCATAAGATACTTTCATCATAGTCTTCTTCTCTTCTTCAGACCTTGGTTCCATTTCCTTAGATAATTTGAACTGTTGTCCCAGAGGAGTTGTCACAGCTCTACTCTCATGCATGTTAAACCTCTTCAGGACCTTCTCAATGTAACTCTCCTGGGATAAGAATAGTCTTCCAGCTTTTCTGTCCCTAAGAATATCCATTCCAAGAATTCTCTTAGCATTTCCCAAGTCCTTCATATCAAATCTAACACTTAGCTTCCTTTTGATACTCTGAATCTTCAGAAGGCTTTTACTGGCAATAAGCATGTCATCTACATAGATCAGAAGATAGGCTATCACTGTTGATAGGCGAACATCATCTAAATATGGAGCGAACAATTATTGAAGTCTAAAACAAAGAAAATCACTATTTGGGCGCATTAACCAACCTGGGAGGTGTATGAAGTGACGAACAACTCTCCCGACGAACAACTAATGGGCGAACAGGTATTAAGGCCCGGGACCAAGAATGAGCCAACTGTGAAGTCATCCATGACGAACAACTTGGTCAAAATATAATACAATAAATAGCCAAGGAGGTGTGTACAAGTGAACAAAGGACAAAGATCCCAAAGCCAAGCTGAACAAAGCCATAAGGCGAGCAACTTCCAAAGTACAACCTCAAGAGGCGAACAACTTTCAGTTGGAGAATCAATAAGATCAATTAAGCCGACCTAGGCGAACAACAATGAGTCCGAGATAAGGACCAAAGAAGACTTTGTAACTAAGGTTCAGCTTGGATAAGATCAAAGGGACACATGTCAAGCATGCAGGCTAGGGAGACCAAGAGTCTTAGACACCTCATGCTTGCTAGTCTCTATAAATAGTTGCTCTCCAGCTTATCCATGTAATTTTCAAATTTCAGACTAAAAATACACACAAATACACCCAAACTCACACATACACGAAATAAGTCCAATTTCGACTACCGAATTTACAAATTCGATAAATCCAAACCCCGATTTACCATTTACGGTGGTAATCGATCACACGTTATTGATTGGTGACGTAAAAACGGATTAAAACAGCCACTAATCCTCCCGATTAGATTCGTTCACCAACAATTTGGCGCTAGAGAGAGGGGGTTCGAACCTTCGGTTTAGTGTGATTACTCAAGAACTTCAAGTTGAAAACTTGAAGATTCAAAGGAAATCTCAAGAAATATTTGAAGATACAAACAAAAGTGTTCTTGGTGTTCTTGGTGTTCTTCAATTTATAAATTAAGAAGTAATTTAAATTGAGATGCCTCAATCTAAAGAGACCCAAGGATCACGTTTGTCAAAAAGAGCATCTCAGACCCGAGCCACGTCGGCCGACCACTAGGACCGTGACCCGAGACATGCGAACAGGTCACAACATACAGCCATAACACATAACCTCCCCCCTGAGATGGAGGCTTTGGCGAACAACCCCAACGAGTTAGCCAAAACCATTGCTGCTCTCCAGGCCCTCCAGAGGCAACAAGAGCAAGTTAGGCCAACACAGGCAAGGCCAAGGGACAAGTCCCTAGAAGTTGTTAGACTCAGGACCACTAGGGGCGAACAGCGAGAGGTTGATAGTGTCCAAGTCAGACGGAACAAGGGAAAGGCCAAGGTGGACGACCAACAAGAAGTACAGGCTGAGTCTGGTCGCGGACGAACAACTATGTCTAGCCATGGGACAACACGTTCCAGTGCCCAAGACAGGCTTAGCCAACCCCAACGGGAAGCTGCTCGCCGGGGAGCAGAAGACGGGCGAGCAACTTTTGAACAGCCTCGCCCATCAGTCCATGAAAGACTCACCCAGTCAGCCTTCAGGCGCCTAGGGCCAAATGCGGCGAACAACATTAGGAGGCAAGCCCAGGAAGTGCCCACTCCAAGCGAGGGACTGCGACGAGCAGAAAGGTTAATGCCTTTGCTCGCCGAACAGCCTCCAAGTCAGGGGGCACCTCTTGATGAATTATCAAGCCTAAGGAGGGCTGTGGAGAACATGCAGGGGCAACTAGACCAACAGAGGGGGATGGGAACGACAAGCATGCCATCCTCACCTTTGGCAGCTCACATTTTGAAGGCCCCGATACAGAAAAAGATTCAATTTCCGGCTAGCATTCAATATGAAGGCATCGCCGACCCCCGGGTCCACTTAACGAAGTATACGGATTACATGGTCTCCGTGGGGGCCAGCGATGCCACCCAATGCCGGAATTTTCCGTTAACATTGGGCGATCGGGTTCACAAGTGGTTTTCATCAATGCCGCCGGCATCAATCCACTCGTTCGTCCAGCTAAGTCGAGAATTTCTTTCTCACTTTTCAACGGCGGGGTCGTATCTTTCCCAAAAACACCGGCTATCAGATTTGAGGCAAAATAATGATGAAACTGACCGGGCGTTTATGGAAAGATTCGATAAAGTTTTGCTAGAAGGAGAACCGGTGAGCGAAGATACAAAGATCGTAGCTGTGATGGCCGGATTGAAAAAAGGGTCAAAGTTATGGAAGGAGGTACGTCTGAAGTGCCCAAAGACTTATGCCGAGTTCAGAAACCAAGCTGGCATTTTCGTTTCCATGCACGAGGCCCTACAGACAAATTTAGGGGAGAACAAAGCTGATCCTAAGGAGAATAACAAAAAGCCCGTCGGGACAAGTTACAGGGTCCCAAAAAATATGAAAGCATTCACCGAAGGATCGGATTTGAAAGAAAAATTGAACCAAGTATTGACAGTATCAGTTGATACTGTGTATGAAAGCGTAAAGGAGAAAGAGTTGCTTTCCCCACCACGTAAAATCCGCCAGGATACTGGTAAACTCAACCCGAACAAGTATTGTGCCTACCATCAAAGTGTGGGGCATTTTACAAGTGAGTGTAGAGATTTGCTTAAGCAACTCTGGCGATTTTATGAGGAGGGAAAGCTCTCCGATTTCGTTAAAAGGCAACCTGGGAAAAGAGCTCGGGAGAACAACTCAGAAGATGAAGAGGATGGTCAACCTCAGAGAAACAACAGACCCGGACGACCAGTTCCCAGTATGCCGGCTCAACCTTTAGAAGACCTGTTCATGATGGAACCCGCAGGTCCCGCAGGAGGGTGTTTTGATGGACAACCACCTGACTCTAACCGGAAGAGGAAAGCGGAGCTACGAGCGATTGGCCAAGTACAAGAGATGGGAGTTAAGCCGTCTATCATGCAAACGGCGGAATTAACTTTCACCGAAAAAGACCTTGAAGGCGTCTTAACTCCACACAATGATTCGCTCGTAATCTGTGCCAAGATTATGGGGACCAGAGTCCACAGACTATTGGTGGACACCGGAGCCTACACGAACATCTTATTCAAGAAGACCCTCGATAATCTGGGAGATTATTCGGGTTATGTTCGGAATACAACACATAGAATTATAGGCTTCGGAAATGCTGTGACAACACCGTTGGGAATTGTAATATTAGCTGTACAACTTGTAACGGCCAATGAACCCGAAAGAAATATAACAAGAATGGTAGATTTCTTGGTTGTAGACCAGGAGTCGACCTATAACGGGTTTCTTGGCCGACCTTTTCTTAATGAATTTAAAGCTGCGTGTTCCACTTACCACTATTGTTTGAAATTTCCAACAGCCAGTGGAACAGGCACAATTAAGGGAGACCAACGGAGAGCACGAGAATGCGTTCAACAGCTACAAGCAAAATTTGTACAAATATCCATGATGGAAGCAACAAGTTATCCCATCGACGAACCATCAATACTAAACAATATGATGGACATAGACGACCACATGGATGCGGACGAACAACACTTGAACGAGCAGGTGTTGGACGAACAACTCGTTACCACCCGCGAGGAACCTCCATCTGACGAACAACGAAGGGGTGATGACGAACAACCTTCAGTGGAGGACTTGGAGGGCCAAGTACAAACGAACAACAATGGGACGGAGCCAACTGATGATCTTGAACCCCGCCTGGGGGCAGAGCCGATGGACATCGAAAATGATTCCAACCCTGAGGAACCCATACTTGATCCCCGTTGGAAGGGACAAAAACGACGAGCAACTCCAGTCGAAGAGCTGGAGGCGTTCAAAGTTAATCCCAACAACGAGGATCTTGAATTATTCATAGGATCTGAGCTCCCAGAGCCTTACAGATCCCGAATGAAAGAGTTCCTCACCAAGAATCTAGATGTCTTCGCTTGGTCTCATGCGGATATGGTGGGGATAGACCCGAAACATGCTTGCCACAAGCTGAACATAAATCAAGCAAGAAAGCCCGTCCATCAAAAACGAAGGAAGTACGGCCCGGACAAATACCAAGCCTTAAATGAAGAAGTTAAAAAGTTGCTAGACAATGATCTCATTCGACAAGCACTCTGTCCACAATGGGTAGCGAACCCAGTACTCGTGAGGAAACCAAACGGGACCTGGAGGCTATGCATAGACTTTACAGATCTGAATGCAGCATGCCCGAAGGACAACTTTCCTCTCCCGCACATCGATCAATTGGTGGACAACACTGCGGGTCACGAAATGCTAACATTCATGGATGCTTTTGCAGGGTATCATCAAATCCCAATGCATCCTGACGATCAAGAAAGCACAGCTTTTTATACTAACAAAAACTTGCTGTGTTGGAAGAGAATGCCGTTCGGCCTCATAAATGCTGGAGCAACATATCAAAGACTGGTGAACAAGATGTTTGATCAACAAATTGGAGATACGGTTGAAGTCTATGTAGACGATATCGTAGTCAAAAGTCCCAAGAAGGAAGACCATCTTCAACATCTGACTCAAGTGTTCGAAATTCTTCGACACTATAACATGAAGTTGAATCCAAAGAAAAGCAGCTTTGGAGTTCACTCAGGAAAATTCTTGGGTCATCTTGTTAGCCAGCGGGGAATTGAGGCCAACCCATCAAAAGTTAAAGCCATCATGGATATGCAACCACCACGTTCGGTGAAAGAAGTGCAAAGACTCACCGGGTGCCTAGCAGCATTGAACCGGTTCATATCCAGGTCGGGGGACAAGTGCCGTCCATTCTTCGAGGCCGTCAAAAAAGGGAAGTTTGCATGGACTAACAACTGCCAAGCGGCTTTCGATCAACTTAAAGACTACCTGGGAGATGTCAAAATCCTATCAAAACCAATCCCAGGAGAAAAGCTCTTTCTATACTTAGCCGCATCAGAAGTTGCCATCAGTTCTGTTTTGGTGCGGGAGGACGACAAGTTCCATCAACCAATCTATTACGTCAGCCAAGCTTTACACGAAGCAGAGATCAAATATGCCCCAACCGAAAAGCTGGCGTATGCTTTGGTTATGAGCGTGAGAAAGTTACGACCATACTTCTTTGACCATCAAGTCGAAGTTCTAACAACTTTCCCGCTCAGGCAAATTCTCCATCGCCCCGACACTGCAGGTCGTCTTTTAAGATGGTCACTGGAGATTAGCCAATTCGGGGTGACCTATGCTCCTCGAACGGCGATCAAAGGGCAAGCATTAGCCGACTTTATAGTCGAACTAACTTTCCCACCAGATCCGACGAGAGGACTTGATCATCCTTGGCATCTCTATGTGGACGGATCATCAACCAACATAGCCTCGGGGGCAGGAGTAGTATTAATAAGTCCAAACAGACAAGTATTCACCTCGGCAATTAGATTTGGTTTCATGGCAACCAACAACGAAGCTGAGTATGAAGCTCTTATCGCTGGTCTCCACCTATCCCTCGCAGTTGGTGTCAGACGCTTGCAAATATTTGGCGATTCACAATTGATCGTGAACCAAGTCCGAGGTGAATACGAAGCTAAAGATGATCACATGATCGAGTATCAACGGATTGTTGCTCACCTGATGTCCATGTTGCAGCAAGTCTTCATACAGCAAATTCCAAGGACGAGCAACACTCAAGCAGACGCGCTTGCCCGACTAGCAACAAGTGAAGGCCCCATAGAGTTGGCAGATATTATAGTTACAAAGATGAAAGATCCATCAACAGTAAGTTATAATGTCAATCAACTCGACGATCAAACCAGTGAAGAAGAAGACTGGAGAACAAGTATAGTCAAATACTTGAAAAATGGGAAAAAACCAAACAACCCTTTTGAAGCTGCCAAGCTAATAAAGCGAGCCGCCAGATATACTCTGGTGGGCGAGCAACTCTACAAAAGGGGAATATCAATCCCACTTCTCAAGTGTTTGCCTAGGGGGCAAGGGCAAGCAGCACTTGAAGAGATACATGCTGGAGTATGTGGAAATCATACTGGGGGGCAAGCTTTGACATACAAGACAATCAGACAAGGCTATTATTGGCCGACTTTACGTCAGGATGCAATAAAAAAAGCCAAAACTTGCCATCAATGTCAGATTTTTGCCCCAGGCATCCATACCCCGGCTCAAGAACTTGTGTCAGTATACAGCCCATGGCCTTTTGCAAGATGGGGGATGGACATCATTGGTCCTTTCCCGGCTGGAGTTGGAAATGTTCGATTCGCCGTCGTGGCAGTCGATTATTACACAAAATGGGCGGAAGCAGAGGCCATGGTGAATATAACACAACAGAAGATGATCAACTTTATTTGGAAGAACATTGTCTGTCGTTTCGGAGTTCCACAGGCAATTGTGACAGACAATGGTCCACAGTTTGATGGACAAGAGTTGAGAGAATTCTGTACGAAGTGGGGGATCAAGAAACATTACTCCACACCTTATCATCCCCAGTCGAATGGACAAGTTGAAGCCGTAAATAAAATCATAAAGCATACATTAAAAGTACGACTGGCGGAGAGTAAAAGCAGTTGGTCTATAGAACTTCCGGAAGTCTTATGGGCATACAGAGTTTCTCCCAGGTCGAGCACCGGAGAAACACCCTTTGCAATGGCTTTCGGAACAGAGGCTGTAATACCAATTGAGTTAAAGGCCACTACATTCAGGACGACCAACTTTGATGAACAGGCGAACAACTCTGCTCTAAATGCTGAATTGGATTTGCTCGAAGAAAAAAGATTGAATGCCGAGCTAAAAAATGCCACATACAAGCAGCGAGCAGAACGTTACTATAATTCCCATGTAAAAGTTAGGGAATTCAGAGTTGGAGATTTGGTTCTAAGAAAGTTGCTCGCCCAACCTCCAGGTGTATTGGGACCAACTTGGGAGGGCCCATATCGAATTACAGAAAAATACGTCAATGGCGTATACGATATTGAGGACCTGGAAGGCAAGCCGGCCCAATACTCCTGGAATGCTGTACATCTAAAGAAGTACTATCAATAAAGTTGAGCGAACAAATGTCTTGGGGGGCAAGGGATGCGTATAAGCTGAAGGAAGGCTAAGGAAGGCTAAAAACTTGCCAAATTTTTTAAATTTTCCTAGGAATGGATTCAAAAGTTGCTCGACACATTGTATAGTCTGGTGTTAGTTCTTTTGATTTTATAGATAGAGTTGCTCGGCAAAAACATTATAAGCGAGCAAGTTTTAGTTTGTGTTTAAAGCTGTTCGTCAGATTGTATATAATAGTGATGGACAGTCTTACAACACTTGTAATTATTTTGCGATGTAAATATAATAGTTGTTCGTCAAAAGAGGAAAAGTCCAAAAGCTCGAGGTACAAGTCCATTCAAAGGTTGTTCGTTTTACAAATGAACAGAACCTAAGGACCAAAGCCACTTAAAGGTTGTTCGTTTTTTAAAATGAACAGAACCTAAGGCTAAACCCTGATTCCACTAAAGGCAAAGTTCAATTCGAACAAAAGCCCAATACTATATGTTATAATTGTAAAAGCATTGACAGAAATGTAAAGGCAATTGACATATATAAGAAAATGAGCGAACATGAGAAAGACATTTTCCATTAAAGAAAGGCATTAAGCCTCAAAAATAGTACAAGCTGGAAGCAGCCATTACAAGTACTACAAAAAAGAGCGAACAACTATTACAAAGAAGAAAAGAAAAAAGCTAAGTCCTAAGACTACTGCTGTTCGGCGGGAGGAAGATCTTGAGGTTGCTCGGCAGGAGGGTCGACAATCATGTCTCGAGCAAGGTCTTCAGCTGCCTTATCCTCCGCCTCTTTAGCAATTTGCTCGTCCGCGGCAGCCGGCTCATCTCCTTGCTCGCCATCATCAACAATTGGTGGAGGATGAGTGATGGTGATACTGGGGTCGAGTTTATCCAGTTTAACCCCAAGCACAGCCAGATCCGCCAACTGGATTGTAACGTTGTTCGGCGGAGGATAGTTCTCAAGGAACTCGTTCAAATCCTTGCTCATCTCCTCCACCATCTCTTTGTAATCATAGGCATCGGCCGTACGGATGCTGTCCGCGTAGGCACAAATGTATCCAAGGTTGGAGATGGGGCCGGTACGAGCTTGAACCTCCTCTTCAAGTTGCTCGCGGGTGAAGAGGTTGGCTTCTGCCTCCCGGAGACGAGCATTCTCCGCCTCAAGCTCAACAATTCTTTGTTCGGCCGCCGTCAATTTCTTCTCCCCCTCACCAAGCAAAGCCTCCTTGTCCCCAAGCAGGGCCTCTTTACCCTTTAGCTCTTTGGACATGGCCTGAATCTCTTCAAGGCGCTTGTGCTCAGCATCAATGTAAACATTGATCTGGTTGTTAAGGCGAGCAATCTTGGCCTCGTATTGGCTCACCAGGCCATCCTTTTCTTCAGTAAGCTGCCGAGCAGTATTCGCATATTGGCGAGCAGACTTTTCTTGCTCGGCAACTTGGGTGATTGCCCTCTGAGCAGTAACAAGGCCGTTGGCGACGAGCATCATCGAGAGATGGAGATTGTCCATTTGCCCCTGCTGAAGGATGGCCTTGTCCAGAGGACGCGTCCAGGCCCGGGCGACCAACTCCGTCGCCTTGCGAACATGTTCGCCAGGAATCTCCCTTATGTTTACGGGAGTCTTCGAGCAAGCATACTGGTGTACAACACTTGCTCGGCCGGGATAATCATCGGCACGGTATCTGCAAACAAAAAAGCAATTGATACTTAGAAAAATACAAAAATGGATGAAAGTTGTTCGGCAAGAGAGGATAGATACTTACTCGGCAAACTTCCGATCATCCCATCCTAGGAATGTAAGATCTTCTGGGCCACGGAGTGAGCCTACATCTTTGCTCGCTTTTCCCGACTTTTCCGTGGGCTCCCCAGAAGAACGCCTTATAACATCCTCCTCGTGGCGAGCATAACTTTCGCCCACCTTTTCTTTCCCCTTACCGGGGACATCTCCGGCCAGTGGGGTCCCATCTGCCTTCTTAAGGCGCTTACCACCACGAGGTGGGGAGACGGGAGGAGACCGAATTTGAACTGGGGGGGCAGCCGGTCTTGGAACTTTGGCCCCCTCAGGCTTGTTCGACATGGCGAGCACAGCTTGGGGAGGATCACCTCTTCTTTTCTTCCCTCTTGGTGGCCCCATTTCAAGGACCCTTTGCTCGAGAAGGGCGTAGCTTGGAGGGACGGCAACTGTTACTTGCTCGGCTAAAAAAAAAAAAAAAATAATATATTAGGCGAGCAAGTTAAACAAAACATTGACGAACAAAACATTTAAACCGGAAGTTAGAAATTTTCATACCTGGGGGCACCTCAGCTTGAGCCTCCAGGTGGTGAGGATAGGTCAAGAGGCGAGCAGCTTTTTGACACCTTGATCGGCAAAGATAGTCAATAGTTCTATCTGCTCGGTTACGGAGGCCGACCAGGCACGATGTAAACAGAAACTCGGAGCTCAACTCTTCTTCCGAATTCCACTTGGGTAGACGAGGGCCTGCGAACAAACAAAAAAAGTTAAATTAGAACAACTGTCCAAAGGCGAGCAAGAATTGAACTTACGTTTCAGTTTTCCATAGGCTGCTGGAGAATTTATTCGTCCAGGGCCGCCGTGTGGACCAGAAGATGCTCGCCAATCACCCCCAATCCAGAAGAAGTGCTGTTTCCAATCACGAATCTTGTTCGGCACCTCTTCCACCATTTTCAACCCAGTCCTGGCCTTGAGGTAGTGATAGCCATCTTCTCCTCGGGGGCAACTTGTGATTGTCATCAGGTAGTTGATCTCTTCCGCAGTGATCCGATCAACGTACCCCTCCAAAGCGAACAGGCACATAGAGCCTAAAAGGTTCATCCACCCAATTGGGGTAATTTGAGTGATAGCCAAGTTGGTCGCCTCTAGGAATCGACCAACAACAGGTGGGAGAGGTAACTTCAGCCCAGCAATCAAGGTGTGGATGTTGATCGCCGTGCACCCTGGAGGTGGGCGATCAGCTCTTTCCTTCCTCTGAGGTGCCCACATATGAATATCATATGGGATCTTATAGTCCTTCCGGATAGTATCCAGTTCATCTTCGCGAACAACACTCTTGATCTTGCTCGCCTGGTAATCAGTCTTCACCTTGTCCATTATTTGTCTTTGTGGACGAGGAAAGCTGTTCGCATACCTTTCAGCATATGCTCGCCATTCGAATAGGCGAGCAACCCCAGCCGGGATCTCACTTTCCCGCATCCTTGGGGATGGAAAATTGATACCCTCCAGAAACTCGTGAGTGAGCTCGTTAAGATCTGGATCTTCAGATTCGGCGGAAGACGAAGAACCTTCGTCCCGATTGTTGTTCGCCACAACTGTTAATTCTCTCCCAGATGGGCCCACACCGGTGTCCTCCACAGAGCGAACCACTGAATCCACGTGAAGATCCGACGCCGAGGAAATCTCGAAGGGAGGTTGGTCGACGGGGATCGCGACTGGAAAGAGTGGGTCTAAAGTCTCCTCAGTCTTGTTGCTCGAGTGCGAAGACATAGAAGAGGAAGAAAAATCCAGGCGGCGGTAGAAAGAGTTGCAGACGGCGGCGCTATCCCGGAGGAGATGATGGCGCTCGAACCCACACGGCGGCGATGGCGTTTTCGAGAGAAAAAGTAAAGAAAAGAAAAGAAATAAGAGGATAACTACCTTGTTTCGAGGATGGGAAGCCAAACACTGGAAGAATAGATGCCGGAGAAGCTTGGAATCGCCGGAGGAAGGAAGGATTCGCCGGAGCACTGTTGCAAGAGGGGGAAAAGTGGGAAAAATTTCAGTTTTCCCACTATTTATACCCCAAACAAAAACGGGGTCCAGGGCATAATTTTCCGAAAGTTCTGGGGCTCAACTGGAAGAAGGCGGGGTAAATTCCGAGCTAAGCTAGAAGATGAAGGACCTATAAACAATTATAGGGGCGCGTGGCCTTGGGGGCTGCTCGCGCGTGTGCGGCGCGCAATCATTGCGCAGGCGTCATCTTCGTGATCTCCCCAGATCATGGGAAGACGAAACGGTTATTCCAACATTGCTCGTCACAGAGATGTTGTTCGTCCAAATCTTGGCCAAGACGATATCCTAACTACAGTTGCTCGCCACAAAATTATTCGTCTGATGCAACATCTAGTCAGGATAGGGGGCAATTGTTGATAGGCGAACATCATCTAAATATGGAGCGAACAATTATTGAAGTCTAAAACAAAGAAAATCACTATTTGGGCGCATTAACCAACCTGGGAGGTGTATGAAGTGACGAACAACTCTCCCGACGAACAACTAATGGGCGAACAGGTATTAAGGCCCGGGACCAAGAATGAGCCAACTGTGAAGTCATCCATGACGAACAACTTGGTCAAAATATAATACAATAAATAGCCAAGGAGGTGTGTACAAGTGAACAAAGGACAAAGATCCCAAAGCCAAGCTGAACAAAGCCATAAGACGAGCAACTTCCAAAGTACAACCTCAAGAGGCGAACAACTTTCAGTTGGAGAATCAATAAGATCAATTAAGCCGACCTAGGCGAACAACAATGAGTCCGAGATAAGGACCAAAGAAGACTTTGTAACTAAGGTTCAGCTTGGATAAGATCAAAGGGACACATGTCAAGCATGCAGGCTAGGGAGACCAAGAGTCTTAGACACCTCATGCTTGTTAGTCTCTATAAATAGTTGCTCTCCAGCTTATCCATGTAATTTTCGAATTTCAGACTAAAAATACACACAAATACACCCAAACTCACACATACACGAAATAAGTCCAATTTCGACTACCGAATTTACAAATTCGATAAATCCAAACCCCGATTTACCATTTACGGTGGTAATCGATCACACGTTATTGATTGGTGACGTAAAAACGGATTAAAACAGCCACTAATCCTCCCGATTAGATTCGTTCACCAACAATCACATCACTACCTTGCCTTTCCAGGTATACACAAGTGTCATACTTGCTCCTTACAAAACCAATGGATAGCATAACTTCATTGAACTTCTTGTGCCACTGCCTTGGACTTTGCTTGAGGCCATACAATGATTTCTTGAGCAGGCACACTTTCCCTTCACTCCCTGGTTCAACAAACCCTTCTGGTTGGTGCATGTACAGATCCTCAATAAGATCACCATGCAGAAAAGCTGTCTTTACATCAAGTTGTTGTAGCTCCAGATCCTCTTGGACTACTCTGCTCAGAAGTAATCTGATTGAACAATGCTTAACAACAGGTGAGAAAACCTCATTGTAATCAATTCCTTCCCTCTGAGTAAATCCTCTGGCAACTAACCTGGCCTTAAACCTCACCTGATCTTTCACACCAGATTCAAGCTTTCTTTTAAACAACCATTTACAACTGATTAGCTTCTGCCTAGGTGGCTTATCAACAAGAATCCAAGTTTGATTCTTCTTAAGAGACTCCATCTCTTCTGTCATGGCTGTCACCCATGACTCCCTATCATCACACTCAAGGGCTTCCCTGTAGCTTTTAGGTTCCTGGTACTCTATGGCTTCTGCTGTAACAAGTGCATAGGAGACCAGATCTACACGTCCAAACCTTGCTGGAGGATGTATTTGTCTTCTGGATCTGTCTCTTGTCAAACTATAATTTCTCAAGTCTGCTTCTGGCACTTCTTCCTCCTCTTCTGCAGGTGCACTATCCTCATCTGATGACCCATTATCTCCTGTTTCCTGCTCTGGTTCAGAACCAGATGCACTCTCATGATTATCATGATCAGGCTCAACCTCAACTTGAGTAATTGGCTCAGAAATAACCCCATCCATCTCCTCAGCTGATGGCTCCCTATCACCTCCACCAGACTTGTATCCCATCTGTACTTCATTAAACACAACATCTCTGCTGGTAATACACTTCTGGTTTCCAGGCTCCAGACACCACAACTTATACCCCTTAACACCTTTGGGATACCCAATGAAAACACATTTTAAAGCTCTAGGTTCAAGTTTGTCTTGCCTCACATGAACATAAGCTAGGCACCCAAAAACTTTCAACTTTGAGTAATCTGATATCTTTCCATACCAAACCTCATCTGGGGTTTTAAACTCAATAGCAGATGATGGCACTTTATTAATGAGATACACAGCTGTGTTAACAGCTTCCCCCCAAAAACTCTTAGGTAAATGAGCATCAGATAACATACACCTAACCCTTTCCAGAATAGTTCTATTCATCCTCTCTGCTAGACCATTCTGCTGAGGGTTTGAAGGAACAGTTTTATGCCTAGTAATACCCTTCTCCCTACAGAATTGTTGAAACTCCTCTGATAGGAATTCAAGCCCATTATCAGTCCTTAAGTGCTTAATAGTCCTGCCTCTCTTATTCTCAAGTTCAATCAACCATTCTTTGAACTTAGAGAAGGCATCACTCTTCTGTTTAAGAATGTAAACCCAAACTTTTCTGGAATAATCATCAATAAGGGTAAGGAAATACCTGCCTCCACCATGAGTGGATACCCTTGCTGGGCCCTATACATCAGAATGTATATAATCCATAACCTCCTTGGTGGTATGCTTCCCTTTCTGGTATGCTTGCTTCTTTGATTTCCCAAGAACACACCTCTCACAGAATTCCAGCTTACATATCCTCTTCCCAGGGATTGCTCCCTTCTTGGATAACTCCACCAGGCCCTTCTCACCAACATGTGCCAATCTCTTGTGCCACAAGTTAACCTCAGAAGACCCCATGGTAACATCAGCTGACCCTGTAACAGTTCTTCCAATCAAAGTATACAAACCATTCTTGATAGCCCCCTTCATGACAATCCTTCCAGATTTGGTTATTGACAGACTTCCCTTGTCTGTCTTGAATTCAAACCCCTTTGAATTCAAGGTACCAAGAGAAATAAGATTTCTCTTTAACTCAGGAACAAACCTGACATCAGATAAGATCCTATCAACCCCATCAAACATCTTGATCTTGATAGAACCAGATCCTTGCACTCTACAGCTCTCATCATTACCCAAAAGAACAAGACCTCCATCAATCTTCTCAAGATCCAGGAACCAGTCTTTATGTGGACACATATGAAAAGTACACCCAGAGTCCAGGACCCACTCTTGACTTAGCCTCTCATGACTAACCATCAAGACCTCTGCACTATCATATCCTTCAACCTCCACAACAGCTGCATCTCCATCTTGATCACCTTGATTGTCTTTCTTCTTTCTTTCAGGGCAATTCTTTCTCAGACGACCTTCCTTATGGCAAGTGAAACACTTCCTCTTCTCAACAAAACCAGATTTCTTCCCACCCTTATTCCCTTTTCCACCATCCTTCTTCTTGGACTGAAACCCCTTCTTCTTCTTGGATTGAACATTCAATCCTTCAGCAGGCTTCTTCCCATCAGCTTGGATCTGTAGAAACTTGGTTTTCAGGGCAGTTTGAACATCATCAAACATCACCTGATCTTGTCTTCCAAATAACAAGGCATCTTTGAAATTTTCCAGAGACTTAGGTAGGGCATTCAACAGCATCAATGACTTATCTTCATCATCAATTGTAACATCCAAACTCTCCAGATCATCCACCAATCTGTTGAACTCGTCCAACTGATCACCAAGATTCTTATCTTCACTCATTTTGAAGACTTGAAGCTTCTGTTTCATGTATAACTTGTTCGTAACAGACTTGGTCTGGTATAACTGCTCCAACTTATTCCAGATCCCAAGAGCGGTTTCCTCCTTCGATACTTCCCTCAATGGCTTGTCCCCAAGACACAAGATAAGGGCACTATGCGCCTTCCTCTTGTTCTCCTCCACCTTCGCCGGATTAGATCCAGAAGCCACCTGAGCCGGTGGCAACAAGGCTTCGTACAACCCATTGTGTACCAGGAGTGCCTTCATCTTGATCTTCCATAAGCTGAAATCGTTCTTCCCCGTGAACTTCTCAATGTCGAACTTAGTTGCAGCCATGATTGCTTCCCACAGACGGCGCCACTTGTTAATCACGTTTTGGATTCACAAGAAAACTTGTTTCCGGGAATCGGAATCAAATGCAATAAGAACGGAATTGAAAAATCACACAAGAACACCAGAATTTTACGTGGTTCGGAGATGAATACTCCTACGTCCACGGGATCCGAGAGGATATCTTCTCACTAAGATAGAAAACGGAAGTTACAAGTTACAATCGCTCACAATCTCACAGTGTTTGCGCTCACAGATGTTGATCTCTCTTAATGATTGTTCATTTCTCTCAGTTGAGAAATCCCCCTTTTATAGATACAGAGATTGAGCTGAATCCCTAACTTGATTCAGTTGTAACAACCCCAATGTAAGCAGTTATCCAGCTGGCTTAACAGATTCAATAACCGCTTTAGTTGTTTCAGTTAGAACCGCCCTTTCGCAAGCTTCAATTTGGTGTAATTCCCGTATTTTCACATTGGACCAGACGACACGACCTCCACTGGCTCTGGTCAATTACACCAGATGAATCCAAGACCAGACCTCCTCTGATAGGACTCCTCTGGTGGACCTCATCTGATAAGCCTCCTCTGATGACTCTCATTCTGATAGACATCTTCTGTTGACTCCTCTGCCAGACTCCTCTGGTCAGACCTTCTCTGGTTGGCCTCATCTGATACAACTCATCTGATACCCCAAATTAGCTAACTCTCTACGGCTAACACTTTACAACATAGCTTCTGTTGAAACTTCAGCTCAGCAGATTACCTACTTCACATATGACTTCACACCCACAAATTAATACCCATTAATTTCGAAGTGTTAAAATATTATTTTCGATAAGCCCAACTTGTTTCCTGTTCCTTAGTTATCCGAAGAAAAACCATTAGTTTCGAAGTGTTAAAATATTATTTTCGATAAGCCCAACTTGTCTCCTGTTCCTTAGTTATCCGAAGAAAAAAAAAAAGATGAAGGCTGGTTCACAGTAAAATGATCCACAAATTAACACATACTAAATTTTAAAGTGTTAAAATATTATTATCAAATTGTATTCCAATGTATTAAAAACATATTTCTTAAATTATGTTTCAGGATTTCGATCAAGGGGCAAAATATAGAAAGAGTAAAAAAATTAATTCATGTAGAGAACGAATATATAAAGGGTAAAAAAAATTAATTCAAGCGGGCGAAATGATAAAATTAATCTTATGAATTCAAACTATATAAATAAAACAAACCTACGTAGTTAATAAAGACAGATTAACTGTTGGGTATCTCTTCTGCTCTTCACAATATAAAATCGTAATACTGATACGGGTAAAAACCAGAATTCAAATCAGTGAACTCGATCGACAAATTAAATCAACTTCGCGATTATACATACATGAACAAGAAAATTCGACAAGACTATACCCACAAAAACCAATTAATATATAGTAACTACATATTATATAGTAGCCTAAAAGTTAAATATAAGTAGTATTCATAATCATATACATAAGGTGATAAGCATAGCTATAGCTAAGAACCATGCAGTTAACCACACCACACGTGCACGCTACAAGAAAAAAGAAAAAAAAGGTGGTAACTAATTAAGCGGTGCCGGTAACTCCCAAATCATCCTTGTCTTCATCCTTGCCGGCGCCGAAGACGGGGCCGCCTGTACCGGCGGCGTCCTCCACCTTATCCTGAATTTTGTCGATCTGAATTCCGCCTTCGTCCTCCTTGGAGTGGACGTCGAGGCGGGTCTTGTTCTCGCCGCCTTCCACCGACTCGTACGTCGTCGCCGTGAACGACTCCGGCGGCTGTGCTCCCTGCGCCCCTGACATCTTCTAACAACTTTCGGATATATATGATTCCGCTTGATCAACCTAATTTGTTTCTACGAATATATAAGAGAGAGAGAGAGATTTTGGATCGGCGAAGCTTATCTGATGTGATGCACGTGGCGCCCAAACCACACGCCCGCGCCTTCTACGTGTTACGTGTTTGCACTGCCTCTTACTTGGACAAATCTAATACGAATATTATTACTACATGTATGCTTTCTGACTTGAAGCGAATGTACTAACTTCTACTAGTCGCTTACCCGCAAGCGGACGGGTTCACTGTAGTATAAGTACGTATAATGACCAAGTATTATCGAACCCAAGGGATGTAGTGTATGCGAATAGATCCCTGAAGATCTACGCGTCGTAGCTAATATGAGTGTAATGCTTTTGAGTTTTTTGAAAGATTAATTTTAAGCTAGAATAAACTAATTAAACTAAAATACTAAAGAAGACAATTTAACTAAGGGTTGTGTTCAAGTAAGAGATGGTGATGCTTAGGATAGGAATCCCTACGTATACTAACGGAGCAGGTACATAATCAAAATAACTGTGATGCGCAAGAAATAACCTAAGTAAAAGAATGCAAGGTGAAAGCTCAAGATTCTAAACCCTAATACTTTACCCTAACACTCGACTCCACTAACAAGTTAATAGATTGTGCTTAATTAATGAGACCCTAATTTAACTAAGGTGATGCGGTCGTCCTCCTTCGCTAAACTGGTAGATGAATTAACCCTTTCTAAACCCTCTAGTTAAGTCTACTCGTTGTTAAAGAGTGATACGGTCGTCCTCTCTCTAACACTTTTCGAACGAAATTTAAAAGTAAAGTTAAGATTAATTTTAAGAATTCATTAATCAAGAGAATTAAAACCTAACGTCACAAGTTACCCTAATTACGTACCCACAACCTACGAGTTCATCCTAACCCAAGCATGCAAGGGTTTAGCTAGACATGACTATAACGATAACGAAAACAATAAAAGAAACAACGAACATAAACATGATGAATTGAAGAAAGAAAATATGAAACATGAACTAGGGTTTAAAGAAATAAATACTAAGAACTGAATTTGAATTGATAAAAACGAAGTTTAAAGCGTTTAAAGTAATCAAGCTAATTAAAAGGAACTAAGAAACGAAAAGAAACTAAGAATTCGTATGAAAAACCTCAACAAAATGTAAAGTAAAGCTTGCTCGTCTCTTCTCCTCTTTCTCTCTCTAAAAACTAAGTCTAAAAGTGATTCGGTATATTTTGATGATGTCCTCCCTTTCAAAAAACGAGTTTGGAGAGGTATATATAGGCCACGGGCCGAAACGGGAGTTAATGGGCCGAAAAAATGCATTCGGAGGCAAAAATATGCAAATGCTCGAGCTAGCACACGCTCGAGCGGTCCCATTCGAGCATATAGGTCGAATGAAATAGGTGCTCGAGCGCTCCCGCTTGAGCTGGTCGAATGGCGAAATTTTTCTGCAAGTTTTTGGTCATTCGAGCAACAC
The DNA here is from genome assembly GCA_947034835.1 of Ballota nigra. Classification (NCBI taxonomy): domain Eukaryota; kingdom Viridiplantae; phylum Streptophyta; class Magnoliopsida; order Lamiales; family Lamiaceae; genus Ballota; species Ballota nigra. Next base: position 30,372,365 of record OX344730.1, read on the forward strand.
GCTCGAGCGGTGGCGCTCGAGTTGCTCGAGTGGTCGAGCACTTTTCAGCAGCAGTACACTTGTTCGTAAAATCTTCATATCTCCTCAACCGGGAGTCCGTTTTGGCCGATTCAAAATCCTACGAACTCCTCTTTTCGCCCTCTATCTATCTATGAACATCAAAGAGACAAATTCATTAGTTTATGAAAATGATACTCATTTGACTCCAAACACTAATCGAAAACACTCAAAACATGAGCAAATCGGGCACCAAAACATAACAATTTCACGCCTAATCACTTTAAAATTCTTAAATTTAATTAAACAACAATCCACAATAAATTTATGTGTCACGCGCCCTACAATATTTTGCTGTCGAGTTATTAATTAGAGTGTGCAAATTCAAAATTCACTGATTCTATAAAGATCGGAAAGAGTTTGGTGGATTTTCTCCCAAAAAAATTCGCACCATACAAAAACAAAATATGTACTTTTGTGTGCAGTAATGTCACTGCAACAAAAAAATGGAGTTGTCTACTGAAATTGTTAATATAGCTAAAATTTCCAACAAAATATTTTGTAGTGAAATTATCTACGAATTTGTTTACAAAAATTATTAATTATATAGGCATTTTCATTCTCCACACCTACAAAGAAATTTGCCTACAAAATTTTTGTAGCTATAGACAAATTATTTGTGGGTAAATTTGTGTAGGCAAATCGCTCGTAGGTTATTAATGCCTAAAAATTTTAGTTTGTAGGCAAATTGATTTTGTAGGTAAATTGCTTGTAGGTTGAGAATAAAGTGACTACATAATTAAAAAAAAAAATTGTAGTCAAGTCGTAGGTAATTCCACTACAAAAAAAAAATTTATAGGAAAATTCCGTAGGCAATTTTTTATTTTATTGTAGTATATAATGGTAAGTAATGCTATTAGCCCAAAAATAAATACGTGTCCTTAGTAATTACATAAACATGTGTTTATACAAACACAAATATATACTTTTTAATTTATTATTTATCTCTTTAAAGCCGTTTTTCTTTCATGTTATTAATTTTGTTTAAGTAGTAACCTGTGTTATACAGGTGTGGGTGCATGGCTGCCCGCATGGGTATAGCTCAGTTGGTTTTTGGGTGACAGATTGCTACAAGAACGCAGGATCGAGCTCTGGCAGCCGCAGTGTGAGAGTTTTATTCCTCCAATGTGGGGGATAGCTCCTTGTGGGCACGAAACACTAGTCCTCCCACCTAATGGGCCACTGAGCCACCATGATTTACCTCCTCCACCCAATCCTGTCGGGCCAGGGGGTGGAGGTCCTGGGGGCGAGGGTTTCGCCTTTTGCTACATGGTGTGGGTGCATGACCGATACATACGGACATAAAGACACAATCTTTTTGTAAATTTTAGGTGTGCTTTGAAAATGATATATATATTTATTTAATATAACACATGTAAAATATATAGAAACAACAATTTAAATTTTATAATCAACTCAATACACAAGACCAAATATTATTCATATATTTTCATTTGTATCATCACCATTATTAACTGAATTAGAATAAGCTATTTAGAGAAATCCCCTGAAAAAAATCATATTCTACAAAAATAAGAAATACATAAATGTTGGAATAGTTGTATTAGTATTGATGATTAACACCAAAATACATATAATTAGTATCAGTTATGTAGGTTAGGAACAACTTTGTAGATGAACTAGCTGATCCCGTTATTCAGTTGAAATAGACTTATGTTAGATTATAATCCACAAGTTAAAGAATAATTTAACTTGTACAACTGAAGATCGGAAGATCATCTTAATTTAGAAAACCTGAAGTAAAGACCACCTAATGTAGAGTCAACTTAGTTTCTAAGCCTAAGCTAGCTCTAGCTCAGCTGAAGTGGTGAAGTGTCATTTGACATTAAAGAACAATAAAAAAAAGACAACTGAAATATACGCTAAGTATCAGAAACTCTAAAGATAAGTTGAGAAGACAAAGATGTTTGGTGATTCTAAAACTGGTTAAAAACAGCCAGTGGTTGTTTTTAACCGGTTTTAGAATCACCAAACAAAAGAGTACCTTTAAGAGAAAACATCACATTAGTTAAGTCTATTTAGAAAGTACCCGTTGGACAAATACGAGCGTAATCAAATGAGAAGAAGACAACGCTCGTACGAAAGCTGTCACTAAGCATTGCGCTATAGTCTTAACGAATATAAAGTACACAAGTAGATGATACTTCGTTAGAAATGGTATGAAATGTTTGCGCATCAAATTTAAGATCTGATTAAAGAGTTTTGAAAGTATCTTTTCAACGAATATATTTGAAATTAGCCTACAGAAATAGATCATAAACCTCATAGTAAGGTTACAATAATTTTATCAATTTTACAAGCATTCAAACTCTCAAGCGAAATTTTCACGACCACTGCTTTACCAGCAAGAAACTTTCAAATCTCTAAGGTTTCACTTTAGTATTCTAGATATGTTTCCTTAAGCTTACACGCATACATTCAATCATATAGAGATTTCTCAAATCCTTACCTTGGGCTAAAACTTGTAAGGAGGAATCTCACCTAGTTGGAAACCTTACATCATACCCTACATTTGAGAGTTAAATCATAAATATATAATAGCAAAATGAATTCCTTAAATAGTTTTGGAGGGAGAGATTGTGGACCATTAGATCATTTTCTATATTAAATCTTGACCATTCAATTTATTTTGTTAATTTTATGGTATGATTGACTATATATTTATTCTCACATTCTCACATTTGGTAAAAATTGCTGAAATTTAGGGTACGTTTCTTCTTCAACCTTCTATTTAATCATCAGTCATCACCATTCACAATTCATCTCATCTTCACTTTCAACCTTGCATTCTTCCCACAATACAACTTCAATCTTTTCATAAGTCCATAAAAAGGTTACACGGCCTTATCCCCATCCTCCAACAGATCATAATGATCACCCGCATATTTTTGGCTATGTCTATGCTTCAGTGTCATGACTTCCACCAGAAAATTTTACGACACGAACATGGTGGCCTCCGTACTCATCGTGATCTTCTATGGATCCATCTCCGTCTCCATCTTCACCCGTCCGTCGGACTTCCTCGACCACTTGAAATTTGAAGAATTTCAAGATTTATTAGAGATTTACAAGAATTTTTCAAGACACGAATATACAAACTTTAAAATTTGAAGATCTTTTCATGAACGAGCGTTACATTCTTTTATTTAACATTCTTATAATTTTCTAAATTTAATTTTAAATTATGTTAATCATTGGAGCATTCATTTTTTTACATTAATCGTTTAATCATCATATCTTATTTATCATTTCCGTCACTTTTTGTAAATTTTATGTATCATATAATAATATGATCAACCACGCGAGTAATGCTTATCTTACATATTTAGCATGTGCAAGAATAACAAGAGATAATTTAATTATATTATCTATAAATTTTGTTTAAGCTTTGGAGCTAATTAAATGAAAAATACTAACGATCAAATTAATAAGAGAAATCTTTATAAAGGAATGAACTATGAATTACAGCTACAAATAATTCAAATGAGATTTCTAAAAAATATTCAACAAAAATTATTTAAAATATGTTTTACGAATTTGATTAAAAAAAATCTGCAATTTAGAGTTTGGCCATAAATCCTTGGTTTTGATAACTAAATTTATTAAAATATATATTCTAAAGTTTGATCATAAATTTATTAAGATTTTTTTTATATTACTAAAGAAAAAATCAAGTTTGCATGTACATTCATCCATTTTTTTTTTTTTTTTTGCTCCCAAACCACACAAAGTGTCTTCTCCACATATTTTATGAATTATTATTAAATCTTTTATAGATATAACAACCAATTATATATATGTGTGTGTGTGTGGATAACAAATTAAAAATACTCAAATATCAAATATTTATGTTCTTTCAGATATAATTAAATAGATCAAAACCAATATATAAAAGAAGAAAATAATTAAATAATATATCATTAACATTTAAGAAATAATTTTTTTTACATTAATCTTGAAGGAAATTAATGTGTACTTTTTATTCAATTGGACACTCAATATTAATGGCATCCTTATTTATTCATTTTACAAATAATCAATAAAAATGTGTCATTGTAGTAGCAATCTAATTATTTGGTTAACAATATTTAGTGTTTGTTAATGTACTTAGTTTAATGAATTTGCAATTTTTTTATCGATATATGCATATTCTTTAATCATAAAAATTTTACGTGTGATTTTCTGTAATCCAATTAATACATAAGAATACTAATTACAAATTTGTGTGTGATTTAAATTGGTGCTACATCTGTACATTTAATTACAAACTGATTTCATTTCCACGTAATGTATTTGACCATAACTAAATTTATTATCAATTTAAATCTCTCAATCTATGCTCAATTTACTTAATTTTTATTAATTATTGATTGGTTCTTAAATAGTGACATATATTCTAAAATATGTTTAATAATATGTTTAGGCCAAAATTTCGTTCATAAATTAATTATAATTATATCTATTGATAATTTTCAGTTATATGTGAAAGAAAATATTAAATACAAAATTAGTGAGTAAACTTTTAACATCAATATTACCTTTTACATAATAAAATAAAATTACATTAATTTTTTTTATCTCATTCAGTATTTTAAAGTAGGGTATGTCTTGTGTGAGACTATCTCATGCCATGAGATGATGAGATAGAATACAAATTGAGCATGACAATTTAACATTTTCACATGGGTGAATATTGTTAATTTGTGTTGGCTCATGTCATTAGACAGTTTCATACAAATTTTTATCTTTAAAGTAAATACATAATAATAATTTTCTCATTAATTTTTTATTCATTATTGTCAAAAATGAACCATTTATTTTAAATGTTATAATTATATTAAGTTTTTAAATAAAATAGATTATTACAAGTCATATAAATAATAATTTTAATGAAGCAACATTAATAATAAATATTTTCGATATCTAATTTGCTAGATGTATTTTACCACCCCGAAAGGCCGAAATGTTTGCACCTCAAATGGAAAAAAGTCAAATATATCTATTAGATTAAATAAGTCTCTCAACTACCTTTTTTGTACATCTAAACTCCTATTTTTTTAGTTGGGGTCAAATATACCTCTCATCTTAATAAAATCAAACAACCAAACCTTTTTTTTTTCAAATTAAAACAAAATATAAATATTTTCAAATCAAATAAAAATTTATTTAAAAAAATTCAAACATTTATCTCACATATTGATTTTAAATTTGATTTTTATAAATCAATTAGATATAATTTTATATTTATATTTAATTTCTTAGTGCAACATTTAAATTTTCATGGAGTTTTTTTTTTTTTTTTTTAACTTTTACTCAAATCTCGAAACAAACGTAGCCTAAAAGGAATTATTTATTTTCACTAAAGAGTAATCTCTTCGTCTCAAATCAATTTTTACACTCTCCTTTTTGTGTTGTTCCAAATTAGTTTTCACATCCAAAAAAATAAAAGTGTTCTCACAACCTTTACCATCAAAATTCTCATTTATTTACATTTTATATAATTATTTTTTTCTACACATTAATTAACAAGTCACAACAACAAAAATAAAGTTAATTTGACCAATGCACTTACTTTATCACTTTAATAGAGTGGTTAGAGTCCCACTACCTATGATCCAAAGGTCATGAGTTCGAGTCACAATTTTACCGATAAGAAAAATAAAATTTTCTTATTTATCGTGAGTGTGAAAAATTGATCCGAAACAAAGGTAATATTAGTTATGGAGAGTACAATTTTTTATCAGTAAAGAGTATAAGTTGAAGGATATGAGTTGTTCTTTAAAGTGCATTAATTGTTTTCACTAAAGGGTGTAAGTCGTTCTACTAAAAAATAGTAAAAAGTGATTTATGTATAAACAAATTTCACACTGAACATATATCTAATTAAGTGTTTAAGGTTGATTGTAATATATTTTATTTCCAACCCAAAATTAATTGGAAAAATGAACAAATATATGATTAATTAGATAGTTTTTATATTAAAATAATGTATTATGTTGCATAGTTGAAAATTACGAAGTTGAGCTTTTTCGCTTTATTATAATGATAAAGCAAGAACAATTATAGAGCACAACTATCTATATCACTATTTTACTCGGTTCATCCACCTCTAAATTCACCACCTCATTTTATATTTTTTATTAACTACACCTACTATAAGATTTTAATTAATCTAATATAAATACTTACATTCACATCCCTAGATATACTAACCAATAACCACCAATCTTATTTAATTTCAAAACTAGCCAATCATACTCACCTCACCAGCTCTATTGGTAATATTGATTATTCTATTGCTACTATTGTTGATTATATTTATTCCAAATTCATATTTATGAAGTTTGATCATGAATTTCTGCAGGAGTTATCCTTGCACTGAAACTTGATTATGTTAGATTTACAAACGAATGCATGTTTTGGTTAAATGAAAATAAAACACTTAAAATATTCCGATAGTGTTTGCAGACCCGATTTGAATTTTAAAGTTCTTGTTGTCATGCATACTCCCAAATATTTCAACACATTAAAGTTCTCTGGTGTGCCTGACCATGTTGAAACACCTGTTATGTTGTAGAGAAATATAGATAATTTAAAAGGATTTTGTAATGGATCCAACTTAGTTTATTATCACATATTCATTTTGAAATTTATTAATCACTAACTTTTATCTTTTTTTTTTACAAATCAAAGTTTAATACATTATTTTTCATTTATAGGTTAATTATCATTAGGTTGAGTGACAGTGTAATTGAGGTTAAAAAATCTTATTGGTAGCAGCATTGGTGAACTAGCATTAATACCTAAATTGTCACCAACTCATAGATTTGTCATTCAAATTTACGCCTAAACAGATGCCGCTGATTTTTTTTTCATATGTTATGTCAATAAACAAAAGTTAATGTTAATAATTTTCTCATGTTGGAGTATTTCTAAAAAAAAAAATTAGTCATTGTCAATATTTGCCGCAATCTCGAGTATTACCAGTCGAGTGGGCTTGAAGATAATGTTGTGTCATAATGATAATATTGAAGGTCATAGTTGTGGATGGCACATGCACTATCTATCTTATTTGCGGGATAATATTTGCTTTGAACTCATACAAAAGAGTGCATACCAGTTATTGCAGAATGATTGTAGGGTATGCTTTTTATCTTAATAAATTTTGGAATGAGTCAACATTTTTATATTTATGTTTTGTTAGATTGTTATGGTATTTTTTTTCTTGATCTAATACTTTGTTGTATCAGTTTATTGTCCAGTAATGTCTATGCTTTTATTAAGTAATTTTATTTAATTATGTTTTCTACATAAATAAATGCAGGAAGATGGTTCTTATGTTTCTGTTTAGATTCAAGATCTTATTGAGTGTACGCTGTTATTTAGAATACAAATTAAACCAGATGACATTTCACGTCAGAGTGAAATATTTAATATCGTCAAAATATATACGGATTCATATATGATCAGTAGATATTTATCTTCTAATGTTGTCTATCGGGTATTTTAGTTTTACAATTTATTATAGTTCCAATGTACTTTTGTATTATTAAATAACTATTAAATCTTTTTTTTTTCAGCAGGTGATCAACGATGTATCTGCTGATGATTCTCAAATTTCAAAGGTGAACAACAATTTTAAATTATATTTTTTTTGGTATTAATTAACTATGTATTCATTATGACAATTTAATTTCTTGATTGTTTGTATGACTTTCATTGACTGTGTTATATTATATTATAAAACGATGGTCATTCTATTGCTCCTGTCAACGGTGTACTTTTTGATGAAAATTGTGTTCATTGTTATGAAAATGAAATTGGGTTGAAGAGATCTTTTGCCGATGAGCCTCTTGCTATGATTATTTAAATAAGTCGAAGTCTGTTATTTTGAAGTTGGACAAGATTTGATTTTCTTAGAATTATTTGAACTTTATCTTTATAGTTATAGATATATTATTTATAATAAGGTTTGGTGGTTAATAATGATGTGAGTGATGTCATTTTCTAAGAACGATTGTTTGACCATTGATGTTCTTATTGTTTTATTGTTAATTTGTCTATAAATTTTGTATTCGTATTTTTTAATGTTTCTAACTTTTTGGTAGTTGTATTATTTTTATATTACCTGCAATGTAATATTTATTTATTTGTAGTTTTTATTGGACAATTATGACTGAATAGACTTTTCTGTTGTTTACACCCTTTGATTAATTTTGACTAAACAGACTTTTTGTGTAGTTCACAATTCGTACTTGAGTTTATAATTATTTATAAATTGGCGCACTTCTTCATGTTAATAATTGAGCTTTTACGTTATCGACCATGTGCATATGTTAATTAATCAGTGTGAGTAGGTTTTATAGCAATATTTTTTAACGAAAATATTTTTTGGTCCATTATTATTAGAGATTATTCAACTTATTGTTTAAGTGTATCTTTGATTCCTTCAGATTTTATTTTCTTTAAACCGTGCAATTCTCACTATTGTAGGCATTATTGTTACAAATCTTTTTCCCAAAATTGAGATCTATCATATTTGGATCGGTTGTAGTACTCATTCAAGTAATGTGGAATAAATTGCAGCAACATCTTTATATAGGTATGGACATGATAATTTAATTTTTCAACTAAATTATATATTCTGAAATATAGATTTATTTATTATAATATATAACAATATGTAAGTTATGTACATATGTAAGACTAAGATATAATCTCTTTGATTGAAATTAAATTATTCTGTTTATCAATTATTTGATATGATATGATTTTAAAATATACATTCATATTTGTTAATTGACTTTATATTATTTACCTTTTTTTTTGGGGCAAATGTGTGAATTTATTTTTCAATGTCCAAATTATTTTTTTATATATAGAGTTTATAGATTGTTATGTATTGTATATTGTCTTTTGTTTATGACAATTTTGTTCTTGCCATAACATTAAATTATTTTCAGTCAACATAAAAGGATTAGTTCAGACATAGCATATATCTACCAGGTTGCATGAGTATGTTTTTCATATGTATTTATAGTTTAAAGTTGATGTTGGTTTTAAAAATTAATTTGATATTTATGTTGGTGATCTATTATTTTTGGAAGAAGACCATGGAGGTTCTTTTTCCTTCACAATATCAATGGTTCTAATGGATTTTTGTAGGAAAAGATAGGTGAATGTCTACTAAAATACCCAGTTATAATAATGAGTATGTATTTAAAAATAAAGTTATTATGTATGTTGCTTTATTTGTTTTTGTTAAATATTTATACAAAATTAATTTAATCCTTCTCTTTTTTTTGTTCTTTTCATAACAGGTGATGTCAAGTTGTACAAGATCATTCCTGAATTTGTTGTTGAATGTTCTGAGAAATATGTAAGTATAATTGTTATAGTGCATTCAATGTCTTTTCTTTGTCTGGACTAATTTTTTTTATTAGCTTATCCCAAGAACATTTGTTCAATTATATGGAAATACACTTCCGAAGTGTTTCTTTTTTAGAACTACATCTGGAAACCAGTATATGAGTACATACACAGTGAAGGATAATGGACTTCAGTTGAAAGTAAAAAAAAAAATTGGCATGATGAATTCCATTGTTATGATAAAGTTAAATATTTTACTTTATTATATGATGGTGTTCAAACATTTTATGTCAGGTTTTTTAGATAATAATTACGAGGTTACTACATGGTCTCGCTATATTAATCACGGTAATTTTACATTTTTATGTTGCCTTTGTTTGATCACATATTTTATTAATTTTCTTTTATATTTTACATAGCACAACATTGTTCTTTTTCGATTAATTTTTCTAAAAAATATTATTCTCAAGTTTTGGTAGATTGCAATCAATATGAGTTTATATATATTTGGTACGTATTGATTATATTTTATATCTTATTTTTTCAATAAAATTTATTTTTATAGAAACTTTATTTACATTTAAAAAAAAATTGTGTATATTTCTAATTTTAATAGGCAAAGTATTATATGAAAATAGTTCATGATAAGCTTATCATGAAACAATTTTAAAGTATCATTAATCTCATCAGGGGTATCATTAGTCTGAGTTCAAGAAAATTGTTTTAAATTTTCTCAAACTCAGACTAATGATACCCCTGTCAGGTTTAATGATACTCCTGATTAGATTAATGATACTCTAAAACTATTTCAAGTTAAGCTTATTATGAAGCGTTTTCATATAAAACCTACTCATTTTAATATATTATTCGTTCTATTCCAGAATCTTCCAAGGAATGCAGTTAGTGGTTTTGGATCTATTAGTCTTACTATTCGATTGAAGAACACATTCAATAGAGAATTTTAATGTTAGTTATGATCATCATTTCATAGAATCTCATGGTGGGCATTCTGTTTTTATGCATCTATGTGACAATTGGAAATGTGTCATGGGCGTTTCTTTGAAAATATCTGATAAAGTCTATTTCTACAAGGAACCCAAGGAATAAAATGATTCTTCCCATTTTTTTCTTTATCTTTCTAGGATGATTCTATAAGGTGTTGAGTCTAGATTAATGCTTCTGGAGTGTTATGGATATTATAACTTTGTTTATAGTGTCAATCATTTTTTAATAATAGTATTAATGTTTGTTTTCGTAGATTATCGTCTTAATACTGACTATCGATAATTCATCACATACAAGAAATACTATAAAATTATCTTGATATTATCACTACCATCATGATTTATCAAAATAGAATAAACAATGTAAAAGTACCCGAATGTCATTATCTACTATGGAAATTGTAGTGTTCTGTTAACAGTCTTTTTTTATATGTTGACCGTTGTTTCAGTGTAATATATTATTACCAAATATTCTATTTTTTCATTTCAAATTAATAATTATGCAATTACTTAGTCAAATGAAAATGCAAAGAATTTTATACCTTCATAGTATGTTTTAGTATTTTTTTTTCATGTCCTAAAAGAATAGTTGTTACCATTCTGTATGAAATCTGACCTTTGTTTCAAATCCGTCAACTCTGCCACTGAGATGAATGTTTAAGGTGTTAATTAAATAAAATTGAAATTAGATTAAATCAAAACTATGTTTACCTTTGGAAAATTTATGTGTTACCAGTAAATTAACAACATTTGGTTTCTAAAGTGGGCAGATCACCTTATCTTCGACATGAAACAAAAGTACGCCGAAGAATTAAACAGTCTAATGTGTGAAACTTTATACTTCAGTGAGTTTCTTCGAATCCCGATCGATTTTATTATTTATCCGATTGATCTATTATGCAATTGGGAAGAATTGTTAAAGTTTTTAAAGAATTATAATATAATTAGGATTATAATGAAATTTATATTTCGTAGATCGAATAATAACCAATTAAATCATCTGGAATCCAACATGCAACTGAAACTTTGGATGGAATTAGACCAATGCCTTTGTAATCCTTTCATAATCCATTGAGCTTTCACCAGTTAGAAGATGATCCTCTTTTTGGGTCTAACCTAAAAATGATAAGGATTTGAAATTTTTTTGAAGCACAAAAATATAAATAAATTTAAATGTCTGAAAAGTACCTTAAATTTCACAAAGAAATTTGCTCTAATATTCTGATTTCAACTGCTTTCGAAATCTAAAGAAGTTTTTTTATATGGTGGAATTTCAGGTGGTGACATTTGGCTTTGGTGTCAATGACTTTGTTAATTTCTTTATTGGTTTAGGTCGGTGATGAGATGCAAAGTGATGGTGGAAAAAAGAGTATGATGTTCTTCCACTTACAATATAGAGGAATAAAGAATTGATCTACCTTACATAATTTGGTCTAACATTGAACTTTGAATGTGGGAGACAATATATATTGTAATTCATTTTGTGTTTACTTTTTGTAAATCTTTATATGGGATCGTCTTATAGCATGAGACAATACAAATTAAAATCCATCCATACCAAATTGTTAATGTATCAACAACCAAGTTATACCCCATCTTATTGTCTCATGGGATGAGACAGTCTCATACAAGGCTTACTTTTACTTTTTATTATAAGAAAATAATTACTCCTATCATCCTTTATAATCTGTCCCATTTTATCCATTTAGACAAACCTTTTTTTTATTAGGACATCATAAGACATTTACATATCTATTTAAAATTTCTATTTATTACAAAATGATGATCATCTTCATGATATATTAGAGGCATTGTGAAAAAAATAGGTAAAAAATGGATTTATATTAATGAATTGTCAATTAGAAAAGGACACTATTTTGGACAAAAATGATGGTTCAAAAGGGACGGAGAGAGTATTTTTTTAAAAAAAATATTAAATTGTGGCTTAGTGTTTAAAGTAATTTTAATTATATGTTGAATTTATGTATAATTGTCTCACTATATTGGACAATGCATACTAACAACCGTATCTATTAAAATATTAATTTGTTATGTTCTATGTCAGTTATGGTATATATTACACAATCTTAAGTTAATCAAGAAATTGTTTTAAATTATTGAATATTTAATCGGGAACATAACAAATTTCATTAGAAGTATATTTGATCTTGGATAAAAAAAAAGTTTATGTTAAATTTTTTCATTAAAAAAAAGTTACTTTTAAGTTTTATAACTAAAAATAAGGTATTATCATGGTTAAAAATTGTAACAAATTCCACCCGTGCGAAGCACGGGTAGGACGATCACTAGTTAGTTTGATAGCAAAGTAAATTGAGTTGGATTCAGTTGAAAGTTTATAAACGTGTCACTTGATACTCTAAATCAAGATTCCTACGTAATTAGAATTACCCTACTTTATCTAGAAAGAGTGGGCGTAGAAGCCGAGCCTTCGACAATTATAAAATCTATGTGTGATTCACTTGCTTTATATTTCAATTGTCATATCTCATTTCATCATATCATCTGCATACTCATCTGAATCTGATTAACACCAAGTGATCAGAGACGTTTAGGATTTAAGTGTTTTATCAAAGATTTTCATACACTCAAGTTAGAACCCACACACTTTCACACCCAGCTTAATTTTATAGTTGTTCAATTGTCAGCTGGCCTTAGGAATCCGTAGGATAGTTATTAATCTGCGCTAAACATCACTACTTAACCTTATTTGAAGCTCATTTTCATTAAGTGTGCTTAATCTATTAAGATACGGTTTTTTTTTTTAAGTCTATCTCTAAACTTTAACTCGCTCGGACCTACAATAAACCTTAAGAAAAATTCTCTAAACCAATTAAAATAAAAGAAACTAGCATATCTGATCACCTGTTGTTGCCGGCCAAATTAAAGCTTCATCAGATTTGGACGAAGCATGAGAGTAGGATAATAAGTCAATTGTTTAATATTTTTTATACCTTTTAATTCATTGGAATTAGTTTTAAGTTTTAAATTAAAAAAAAAAAAAACTTTAAAACTATTGCAATAATGACTGAACACGCGAACCCTTAGAACTGGATACACGAATCTTTGGAGCAAGATACGCGAGTCCTTTTTTCTTTTTTCTTTTCGCACGAATTCACGATGTAGCGAATCCCCCTACGAATCTGATACACACCCACACTCACACCCTGCAAGTATCCAATACTGGATAGTAGTGATTTTCAAAGAATCCATGTATCATAGGTAGTAATACATCTTTCTCCATTTAGTAACACATATATATCTATATAATAACACATTTTTTAATATTTTACATGCGTTATTATAAGGACAATACATATTTGTCTTTAAAGTAATACGCGTTTGTTATAAGGACAGATAAATATTTGTTTTTAAAGTAACTAGTAACTAAACCGTGCGACGCACTACTACAATTTTACAATTTATCTATATTAAAGTATATTTTTAATAAATTAAGTGTAATAAATATTATGATTTGTTTATAAAAGACAATGTTAATATTATTTGTATGTCACCACATAATATTAATATCGCAATCATGAAATTCGTAATAGATGTGGGTTCGCATTACACACACAGTTAAAAAATAAAAAATAAAGAACTACAGATTTTGAAACACCTCTCTGGAAACCACATTTCGCATACCAAAACCTTTAAACCATTGTGATTGGTGACTCTTTTGTAATCAATTATTTGTCAATATCTATAATAAAATATATTTAAAAGATATATACCAAAATTTTTTAAAAAAATGAATATTACTCAATTTAGCAATAATTTTTGCGGAAAAATACAATGATTTCCAAATTTAGGCCGGTTAGCTTTATTATATATATAGATACACATTTGTCTCATAACAACACAACCTGGGAACAATTTTTTATATTTTTTTAACGACAAATCTTTCTCCATATAGTAACACATTTGTGTTCTTATAGTGACACATTTTTCAATACCTTATATGTGTTACTATAAGAATTTTTTTTTTTATATTTGTGCGAAACACATATTTGTTTTTACAATAACACACATGTAAACTTATGGTAACACATTTTTGCTTTTATAGTAACACAATTTAGGAGCGTACTTTAATATTTTACCTTTGTGCAATTTTTTTGGAAAAATCCACTTAACCTAGTCCGTCCCAGTTTGGACAATATTTCGTAGATCCTTAATCCGTGAAATATTTTATACTCCCTCCGTTCAATAGTTGTTTTCTATTGCATAGGTTTTACGAAAATAGTTGTTTATTAATATTTAAAGTGATAATAAAATAGATGTTTTTTTGTTAGAGCGTAAGACGGATATAATATTAAAAAAAATATTATTTTTTATTTTGCCAACTATAGATGTAGCAATTGAGTATGAGATGAACTTTTTGGCAATGTAGCAGGACAACTTTGACACACTACAAGAAAACAAAAAAACTGCCTACGAAATTTTCCTACAAAAAAAATTCATAGTGGAATTGCCTACAACTTGCCTACAAATTTTTCTAATTATGTAAGGACCTTCATTCCTCACTGTTACACCCGATATTTTACTACCCGACCCATCGGGTATCAGATACAGGCCCACTGCTGTAGCGGGCTCGGAGGAGAACAGTCCTCCGGCCGGCCAGACAAGACGGACAGGGACCCAGACGCTGCCCGACATAAGCCTCTGGGATCGGCCGGGAAGGGTACTTATAAACCACACGCCCGGATATCGGGCGGCCAGCGGCGAGCCTCTGTACAGGTACTCTACCCGCCTTCCCGCAAATGACCAACCGGGGGATTTTCGTCCGCACTCGCTTCCCGGTACCCGAGTACCCGTCTACCCGACGCCAGGCCGCGCCAGCTGTGAGAGGACGTCGAGTGCCATCAATCCAGAGGATGTGACAGGGTCAAAGAGGGTAGTTGAGGCCAGGTCCAATCACCTCAGGGGTGACAGTGCCACGTGGCGTCTCCTCATTGGTTCGTAGGGGAGGCTGTAGCCACTCATTACCTTCCAGCTAGGAGCAGGAGGGGCCCACGAGTCCACCTAACAAGCTTGGGGAACCCCCACTTTGAACATTATAAATAGGGCTTTGAATGCCAATTTGTAACACACATCACATTTATTGCAAAGACATACTTGAGAGCTCATTTACTCTCGCATTATTTACTCTCTGTCATCATTAATATCAAATCCTACCCGCTAGGAACTCGGCAGCGAGATCATTCATAAATCGCTGTCAACATTTTGGCGCTAGAAGGAGGGTGACTAATATCGAAGTACACTCGGTTTCATTTATCTAGTCACCTCGAACGAAATCCCATCCACTATCACTCAAAAAATGACCACTTCGAAGGTCACACGAACCCAGCAGCAAGTCGAGGACATCGGCGAAACCGCCACTCCGGCTCCGGCCACGGCGGAGACCCTTCAGGGTCCTTTCGAGTTCTTGTCGGCCATAAGAACTCCGGAGGACCTCCAGGCCGCAAGGGCCATGATCGAGCGCCGTCAGGCCGAGATCGACGCCGCTCCTATCCGCACTCACCGACCAGGAAAGGAGCCAGCCCGAAGCAGGGCCACCTGCCAGCCCCGGCAGGAGCAAGAGGCGGCCAGGAGGGCCGCCAGCAACCCCCGGCCTCAGAATCTAAAGAGGCGCCTCGACGAGGAGGCCGACTCACAGCGGGCTTCTCGCCGACCGGCGGGATCGGTCTTCTCCCGGTTGGGAACCCAGGCTCGGGGAGCTGCCCGACCTTGTGAATCCAACGCCAGCTCCAGGCCCCGGGAGCGAGAACAGGCACGATCTCCCAGGCGTCACAACGACACGGCCCCGAGGCCGTCGGTCCGTGACCGCTTGGGGGACAACCCTCGTCCCCGTTCTCCCCCCGCGGCCGACAATGCCATGGCCGCCATCCTAAAAAAGGTCTCAGACCTTGAGGCCAAGCTCGAGAGGCGGGACGGGCAACATCATGTCCCCTACATGCCCAACTCGCCCCTCGCAGACATCTTGGTGCGGGCCCCGGCCCAACCAAAAATCAACGTGGCCGCCGTGGGCCAATATGACGGGGAGACAGACCCCGTCACCCATCTCAGTAAATACTCCACCTACATGATCTCCATGGGGGCAACAGATGCCACCCAATGCAGGATGTTCCCGCTAACCTTGGGGGACAGGGCTCACCGATGGTACTCCTCGCTTCCCGCGGGGAAAGTGGTTTCATTCCACGAGCTAGGGGAACTGTTCCTGGAGCACTTCTCCTCGATGGCGCCACGAATGGCCGGCGCCAACCGCATGGCCAACTTGGCCCAGGGGAAAGACGAGACCGACCGGGCGTACATCGACCGGGTAGATCGCATCATCATGGAGGGCGAGCCCGTCGGGGACGAGGTCAAGCTCGTCGGGATCATAGGCGGACTCCGCCTAAAAACCAAACTATGGAAGTCGATGAACAAGGACTACCCCAAGTCCTACGCGGAGTTCCGGCAGCGAGCCGGAAAAATCATCTACAACGCGGACATCCTGGCACAGCGGCTAGGAGAGAGCACCCCTGCCGAGAAGGAGAAACCGCGCGCCTCGGCAGGCACCACATCAAGCCGGAGGAACTTTTCCTACCGGGCTCCCCAGCCTTTCAAGCCCTTCGACTCCGTCGAAGTGAAGCTGGCCGAAAAATTATCGGCCACCCCGGAGTACGTCTATGTGCAGATCCGGGACAAAAATATGATGCCCAAGGCGCGGCCGTGGGTCCACAAACCGGGGGTGCAGCTCAACCCCAACAAGTACTGCCACTACCATCAAACCGTCGGGCACAACACGAGTGAGTGTCGTGACCTCCTAAAGCAACTCTGGCGACTCTTCGAGGAGGGAAAGCTGGAGGAGTTCGTGAAGAGGCCGGCGGCTAGACCGGAGGCTCAGGCCGCTGCCCGCCCCGTGGAGCCAAACCGGGAGGCGGCCCTTATATGCCCACCGATGCCGGAACATCAGGCCCGACGGGCGGTCAACATGCTCTCCCCGGTGGGAGGCTTTGCACCTACCACCTCGCTCTCCAACCGCAGACAGAAGAGCGAGCTGCGAGCGATGGACAATGTCCATCAAATCGCCCTGCCGGTCAACACGACGGCAAAGGAATCAAACCTCCTCGCCTTCAAGGAGGAGGATCGCACCGGGGTCATCTACCCGAACCACGACGCCCTAGTCGTGTCCGTCAACATCATGGGCGTCACCGTCCATCGCATGCTCGTCGACAACGGGGCCTACTGCAACATCCTCTTCAAAGCCGCATTCGACCAGCTGGACAGCTCCTTTGAGAGGTATGTGGAGCCATGCGACCAGGTTATCAAAGGCTTCGGCGACGCCACGGTGAAACCCTACGGGATAGTTAGGCTAGCCGTAGAATTAGTTTCTAGTATAGACGCTGAGGTTAAGGCTTCGAAACAGCTCGATTTTATCATTGTCGACCAGCCGTCAACCTATAACGGGTTTCTCGGTAGGCCATTCGAGCACGAGTTCGAAGCCGCCGCCTCAGCATTCTATTATTGTATCAAGTTCCCAACCCCCTCCGGGAAGGTTGGGACTCTTAAGGGAAATCAAAGAATGGCACGTGGATGTTTGGCGTATATCGATGTTATTTCAAATTTTGCAAATCTAGATTATATCTGCACGATCGGGGAGGGAGACATGGAAATAGACGAAGAAATCCCACCCGCTACCCACCCAATGGAAGAAGATTCGCAAACATTTGAGGACATCCAAGTCGACCTGGAGCCAAGGCTCGGGTACGAACCCATGGAGATTGACAAAACCCTAACGGGGCAGATCGACGATCCACGCTACGGCGAACGTGGAGCCAGTCCGATCGAAGAATTAATTTCGGTCACAATGAAGAGTCGGCCAGAAGTAAGTGTCCAACTCGGTTCGTCAATGTCCGGCGAGTTGCGGGCAAAGATGACCGCATTTTTAGAAGAAAACTTAGACGTGTTCGCCTGGTCCCATGAGGACATGGTCGGGATCGATCCAACCGTATGTTCACACAAACTGCACATCGATCCATCCCGCAAGCCGATCTCGCAGAAAAGAAGGAAATTCGGCCCAGACAAATACGCGATCATTGCCACGGAAGTCAAAAAGCTACTCGACAACAAACTCATCGGGATGGTCGACCCCGACGACAAGCCTCAATGGGTATCCAACGCCGTACTCGTCAAGAAGAGCAACAACACATGGCGATTGTGCATCGATTTCACGGACCTAAACAAAGCTTGCCCAAAAGATCACTTCCCGATGCCACACATCGACCACCTGGTGGATAGCACGGCCGGGCACGAGATGCTCACTTTCATGGACGCATTTGCCGGCTATCACCAGATCCCGATGGCCGCAGACGACCAGAAACACACAACTTTCCTCACCGAGAAAAACATGTATTTTTGGAAGCGGATGCCATTCGGGCTCATGAACGCTGGGGCAACCTACCAGAGGCTGGTCAACCACATGTTCCACGACCAAATCGGGGCGACCATGGAGGTATATATCGACGACATCGTCGTCAAGAGCGAGAAGAAAGAAGACCACCTCACACACCTAGCCGAAACATTCGAGATCTTGAGAAAATATCGGATGAGGCTCAACCCGAAAAAGTGCAGTTTCGGTGTCGAGTCGGGCAAATTCTTGGGGCACATGGTCAGCCAGCGGGGAATCGAGGCAAACCCGACCAAGGTACAGGCGATCCTCGACATGAGCCCTCCCCGCACGGTGAAGGAGGTACAGAAGTTGACGGGCAGCCTGGCCGCTCTCAGCCGTTTCATCTCCCGCATGGGGGACCGATGCAAGCCTTTATTCGACAGCATGCGGAAGGGGAAACTAAACTGGACTCCCCAGAGTCAGCTCGCTTTCAATAACTTGAAAGCATACCTATCAAACGCCCAGGTGTTGGCCAAACCCGTCCCCGGCGAGAAGCTTTTCTTATACTTGGCGGCGTCGGACTTAGCCCTCAGCGCCGTGCTAGTGCGGGCTGAGGGGCAGGCACATCTGCCGATCTACTATGTCAGCCAGACACTTCACGACGCCGAGCTACGGTACCCACCCCTGGAAAAGTTAGCATACGCCCTAGTAATGAGCGTACGCAAGTTACGCCCATACTTTTTTGATCACCAAGTAGAAGTACTGACAACGATGCCACTTCGCCAAGTACTACATCGGCCAGACACGGCGGGCAGGTGCCTCAAGTGGGCTGTTGAGATCGGGCAATTCGGAGTCACATACGCTCCCCGAACATCCATCAAAGGCCAAGCCATGGCCGACTTCATAGTCGAGCTCACTTACCCGGAGGCGATGTCCAAGATCGAGCAGCCACCCTGGAAAATGTACGTTGACGGATCCTCCACAACTACGCGGGCAGGCGCGGGAATTGTCCTTCTCAGCCCGTCCGGCCAGTCGTTCACGACAGCCATAAGATTCGGTTTCCACGCGACAAACAATGAGGCCGAGTACGAAGCATTAATTAACGGCCTGGAAATGGCCATGGCCATGGGGGTAAAGAGACTCCAGGTCTACAGCGACTCACAGCTCGTTACATGTCAAATCTCAGGAGAATACGAGGCGCGCAGCGATAGGATGTTGGCCTACCAGGGATTAGCCAAGAACCTGCTCGAAAAGTTCGACCAAGTATGCATAGAGGTGGTACCCCGACTCGACAATACTCAGGCAGACGCACTTGCCCGCCTCGCAACATCCGAAGGGGCAGCCGACATGTCCCAGATCACAGTTACTTACCTGACCGCCCCTACGAGTTCGAACCAGCGGGTGAGTAGCCTGGGGCAGGCGGAGGACAGCTGGATGACCCCCATCCTGAAATACCTCCGTGATGGTCAACTCCCAGTCGACCGGGTAGCGGCAAGACAGTTGCAGCTCCGGGCGGCCCGGTACACGATCATCAGGGACCAGTTGTACAAACGAGGCTTCGCCCTGCCCCTCCTAAAATGTGTAACGCAGGAGCAGGGAATGAAGATCTTGGTAGAGGTCCACGAAGGACGCTGCGGGAACCACGCCGGCGGCCAGGTGCTCGCCCAGAAAGTTATCCGACAAGGATATTTTTGGCCCACCCTAAAGAAGGACGCAATCAACTACGCACGGGCATGCCACAAATGTCAAATTTATTCGCCGGCAATCCATCAGGCCCCAACCGAGCTCACCTCAATCCTGAGCCCGTGGCCGTTCGCAAAGTGGGGGATCGATCTCATTGGCCCTTTGCCTACGGCCCCGGGCAGCGTCAAGTACGCAATTGTCGCCGTGGATTACTTCACCAAATGGGCGGAGGCGGAATCACTGAAAACGATCGACCAGGAACACGTGATCAGGTTCATCTGGCGCAACATAATCTGTCGATTCGGCCTCCCACAGATAATCATTTCGGACAACGGGAAACAATTCGACGGGCTAGAGATGGAAAGATTCTGCCAGAAGCACAAGATCAAGAGGTTATTCTCGTCACCCTACCACCCCCAGTCGAACGGACAGGTCGAGGCGGTGAACAAGATAATCAAACACACGTTGAAGACGAGGTTGGAGGAGAGCAAGGGAACATGGGCAAGCAAGCTACCCGAAGTATTATGGTCATACAGAACGACGTGTCGCACCGCAACCGGGGAGACTCCTTTTGCTCTAGCCTTCGGAACAGAGGCAGTCATCCCGACTGAAGTCGTCATCCCGAGCCTCCGCACCTCACAACCCGTGGGGACCGAGAACGACCAAGCCATGCTAAACGAGTTGGACCTGCTGGAGGAGAGAAGGTTGTCCGCAGAGCAAAGAAACATAGCTTACAAACGCCGGGCTGAAAAATACTTCAACTCGAAGATCAAGATCAGGGAGTTCGAAACCGGGGACCTGGTACTCCGACGGACGGTCGGGCAGCCCAGGGGGGCATTTGGTCCGAATTGGGAGGGACCCCTAAAGGTCTC
Source organism: Ballota nigra (assembly GCA_947034835.1). Classification (NCBI taxonomy): domain Eukaryota; kingdom Viridiplantae; phylum Streptophyta; class Magnoliopsida; order Lamiales; family Lamiaceae; genus Ballota; species Ballota nigra. Next base: position 30,393,760 of record OX344730.1, read on the forward strand.
CAGCCGCCTCGCCAATGGAGCCTACGAGCTGGAAAGCCTTGAGGGCAACCCGGCCCAATACCCTTGGAACGCCTCCCTACTCAAAAAATACTACCAGTAGAAGCTCATTGTAATCGCTACTCGAAGCGCAAATTTGTAAAAATCAATAAGCGGTTGTTAAATCAATCCCATCTTCGTGAAGTCGCTGCCCGATATTCGGCTATAGCACTTCATTAATTAATCTGTTGGTTAATTCTTTAAGCGGTTGGTAAAACAATCCCATCTTCGTGAAGTCGCTGCCCGATATTCGGCTATAGCACTTCATTAATTAATCTGTTGGTTAATTCTTTAAGCGGTTGGTAAAACAATCCCATCTTCGTGAAGTCGCTGCCCGATACTCGGCCATAGCACTTCATTAATTAATCTGTTGGTTAATTCTTTAAGCGGTTGGTAAAACAATCCCATCTTCGTGAAGTCGCTGCCCGATACTCGGTCATAGCACTTCATTAATTAATCTGTCGGTTAATTCTTTAAGTGGTTGACAAATCAATCCTATCTTCGTGAAGTCGCTGCCCGATATTCGGCTATAGCACTTCATTAATTAATTCTTTGGTTAATTCTATTGCCCAATTACGTTATTTACCCGGCCGATAAAACTAAAAGTTCAAGGAGACAAGCGAAATGAAGGGCAAAGCAATTTCATTAAAGAGGAAAAGAGAAAATACAAGACGGCCATCGGCCAGCATACTTAACAAAAACAAAAGAAAAGAAAAATCATGGACGCGCCTCGTCCACCGCCCCTAGGTCCTCATTCGCCTCCTCGTCGGCGATCGGATAAAGGAAGGTCGCCGGGTCGCCAAGGAACGACAAATCCAGCCCGCGATCGACCAAGTCCTTGAGCGTGATATCATAGTCCGAGGAGGGAGGATTGGACTCGACGTAACTCTTCAAATCGGCCAGAGGCCCGGAGTAATCGGCCTGGGGATTTTGGCGGAGTAGGGAGCGAATCGAGTCGGCGTATGCATTGATGTAAACCATGGACCCAGCCGACTCGCCCTCAGCGGCCAATCGGGCACGCTCGGACTCCAGGCGTCTCTCCGCCTCCGCCGCGAGAGCCTCCTTGGCTTGGCGGACTTCTTCGGCCGTCCTCGCCTCGGCCTCGGCGCATTTCCTCCTCTCCTCCTCGAGGACCCCCTCCAGTTCAGCCCGACTCGCTCGGGAGGCCTCCAGCTCTTCCCGGAGTTTCTTGTTCTCCTCTTCCAGGCGGGTAGCTTCGTCCCGCTTCGTCTGGAAGGCTGCCCGGTAGGAGGAGGCAGTCCGCATCTCCCGCTCATATTCGAGCATGATGCCCTCCATGGCGATGGCGTTGCGGGAGGTACGGATGGCTGCCGCCCTCATCCGATCGGCGAGCGGGACGGTCCTCGCAGCCTTCTGGCAGTTGAGGGTCCAGGACCGGGGAAGGTTGAGCACGGCGCGGCGCAGTTCCTCCGGCCAAGTCTCGGGCACGGCCTCCGAGTACGGAGGTTCCTGCGAGCGCAGGAATTGAAGAACCTCGGGCGGGGGCAGAGGCTCAGGCCTGCGTGAACACGGGAAGAGAAGACACGTTAAGAAAAAATCCTACATCGCGAAAACGGCTAGAAAACTTAGAGAAGAAAGCATAATACTTACGTGAGGTTATTACCCCAGCCGAGGAATGAGAAGTCGCTGCGGTCGCGGGCAGGGGAGGCAGGGCCCCCTAAGGTCGCCTCGACTGTGCCGGCCACGAGCCCGCCAGTCGCCGGGTTCAGATTGACCGTCACCATGGTCGGGTCAACAGATGTCTGGCCCTCGACCCGGGCCTGCTTGGACGGGCGCTGCCCGTCTATCGGGGAGGAGGATGTCGGGGGCACCGGGGCCGCGGGCGGGCTGCGAATCACCACCCCTGCGGCACGGACGGCTCCCCGCTTCGCCAGCTTGGCCAGGGCGTTCTTCTTGGGCGCCATGTCGACGGTTTCCTCGGACGATTCGACGTTCACGATCGGGATGGTAGCCTGGCCGGCCTCGGCTGCGGTCCTTGGGGAAACTGCCGGGGAGGTCGATGGCGTGGAGGATTCAGCCGGGAAGCGTTGCTCTGCGAGAAAAGTGACAAGATTAGAAATCGAGCAGCGAGAACGAGTATAAGGAGAGTCGGGCAGGAAAAGAGTCTTACCCCCGAAATCCAAATGGCGCGGGAAAGTCTGGAGTCCGGAGAGCCTTCTGTACTCGTCGTCGTTGAGAAGTTCGACGTCGCGGTTGTCCACGCTCTCGGATCTCACCAAGGCTAGCGCCTGCCTAAAATCGTCGGTCAGGTCGGCTTGATTTGGAACCGCGCAACCTGCACAATGAAAGAAGAATTAGATCAGTACTAAGAAACGAAGAAAAAGTCAGTGTTTACCTCGACGATTGCGCTCCCGATATTCTCGTGGAACCGGGATGGTGTGCCCGTCTACGCCAACGCTCTCCCAGGCGCCGCCGACCCACCACCACCTTTCCTGCCAGTGCGTCACCTTCGGCGCGATGCCGAAGACAATGGCATCTCCACCCCGGGGCTTCACGGAGTAATACCCATGATTCATCCGCCCGACCGAGGCCACGGTGTAGTATAGGTAGTTGAGCTCGGACGGGGTGGGCATACGGTGCAGCCCGCGCCGACCCAGAGCGACCATTGCCCCCAGGATGTAGCTCCACCCATTCGGGGTGATCTGGGTAATCGACAGATTCCAGGCCGCGAGTAGCTTGGAGATGGCCGGGTGAAGCGGGAAACGGAGCCCGGCGTGTAGGGTGTCCGCATTTATGGCGATAAGGCCTTCCGGAGGCTGGTCGGCCCGTTCATTCTCCCGGGGAGCGTAGAAAAAGACGTCGGAGGGCGCCTGGAAGGTCCAGTACAACTCCTTCACGTCGGCGTCCGGGGGAAGGCAGCTGGGGCGGCGAGAGGCCCCAAAATCGGTATCCTGGGCCTCGAGATATGCACGGGGAGGGCGCTTCCGCACGAACCGGCTCATGTACTTCGAGTGGTCGAACCCGATTAGCCGGCTGTCCGCATAGTCAATTTGGTCGGGCACGGCTTCCCGCTCGAATAAGAAATCTTCGGCCCGGGGCGGGTAGGCGGAGACCGGGGAAACGCTTAGGGCTTCCCCCTCTCGTTGGGGGCTCATCCCCTCCAAATCGTCCGCGAAGGCATCCACATCCGTGGAATTGCCCTCACCCTCTCTGGCGGCGGCGCGGGACGTTCCTTCCCCGGCCGGCTGGAAAGGCCTCTCGGCGTCGGCGGCGGTACGGCGGCGGAAATGATAAGCATCGGCGGCGCCGAGGTTCTCGACGGAGTCGCTCATGACGAAAATAAAGTAAGAAGGAGTGTTGGCGAAAGAAGCAAGAAATTACCTTGGGACACAGAAAAGACTGCCGGAATCTGGAGAGTTCGCCGGAATCTGAGAAATTCGCCGGAAAACTTAAAAATCCTTAAGGGGGGCACGAGTTTGCAAGAGTGGGAAAATGAGAAATTGGGCTGGGAGCCCCTATTTATAGAAGAAAAAGGAGGGACTAAACAGCAAAGAAACGGGGTCAGAAATGAAATTACACAAATGTCTGGGGGGCGCGTGGGGGTCACGCGCGCAACGGTTGGGGAGCAGGTTCGGCGGACGTGACCCCTGGAGTTCTGCGCATCAGTCACGCCATCCCGTGACGTCAGCAGGCGCGGCAGACGAGGCGTCGTCTCGGAAATCAAAACGTTACCCCCAAAATTCAAATTCGAAATCAAAATGGTCTGCAGTTCGACCAGCCCGCCACCCGACGACTGCGGCCCCCGATGTCGGGCTGGTGGGGCAATTGTTACACCCGATATTTTACTACCCGACCCATCGGGTATCAGATACAGGCCCACTGCTGTAGCGGGCTCGGAGGAGAACAGTCCTCCGGCCGGCCAGACAAGACGGACAGGGACCCAGACGCTGCCCGACATAAGCCTCTGGGATCGGCCGGGAAGGGTACTTATAATCCACACGCCCGGATATCGGGCGGCCAGCGGCGAGCCTCTGTACAGGTACTCTACCCGCCTTCCCGCAAATGACCAACCGGGGGATTTTCGTCCGCACTCGCTTCCCGGTACCCGAGTACCCGTCTACCCGACGCCAGGCCGCGCCAGCTGTGAGAGGACGTCGAGTGCCATCAATCCAGAGGATGTGACAGGGTCAAAGAGGGTAGTTGAGGCCAGGTCCAATCACCTCAGGGGTGACAGTGCCACGTGGCGTCTCCTCATTGGTTCGTAGGGGAGGCTGTAGCCACTCATTACCTTCCAGCTAGGAGCAGGAGGGGCCCACGAGTCCACCTAACAAGCTTGGGGAACCCCCACTTTGAACATTATAAATAGGGCTTTGAATGCCAATTTGTAACACACATCACATTTATTGCAAAGACATACTTGAGAGCTCATTTACTCTCGCATTATTTACTCTCTGTCATCATTAATATCAAATCCTACCCGCTAGGAACTCGGCAGCGAGATCATTCATAAATCGCTGTCAACACTCACCTTACAAGCAAATTTCCTATAAAATCAATTTGTCTAACGAATGAAATTTCTAGGCATTAATTACCTACAAACAATTTGCCTACAAAAATTTACCCACAAACAATTTGCCTACGGAATTTCCGTAGGCAAATTCCTTTGTAGGTAGAGAATTAAAATGTCTATATAATAAGAAATTTTTGTAGGCAATTTCGTAGGCAATCGGCAAAGTATTATATGAAAATAGTTCATGATAAGCTTATCATGAAACAATTTTAAAGTATCATTAATCTCATCGAGAGTATCATTAATCTCATCAGGGGTATTATTAGTCTGAGTTCAAAAAAATTAATTTTTTTTTTTTTGAACTCAGACTAATGATATTTAAAAAAAAAAAATTTGAACTCAGACTAATGATACCCCTGACAGGTTTAATGATACTCCTAATGAGATTAATGATACTCTAAAACTATTTCATGTTAGGCTTATTATGAAGCGTTTTCATATAAAACCTACTCTAGGCAATCTCCACTACGAATTTTTTTATTGAAAATTTCGTAATTATATTGATAATTAAAAACGTAATATTTTTTTTAACTTGAGAAATATTATTATTATACGTTGAAAAAGGATAGGAAAAAGTTCTTAATAATAGCCGCAATTTGGGCAGGCTAGGATATTCTGACTGGGCTCTTTGGTTAGCTGGTCCAGAAATAGATAGGCCCAAAAATATGTGGAAAAAATTCGCTAGAAGGAGGGTTCGAACCTCCGACCTTGTGGTTAACAGCCACACGCTCTAACCAGCTGAGCTATTCCAGCTTGCAGTTAATAGTGTGAGTGATTTATAATAGACTATTAATAGGTAAAAATATAAAAAAAAAACGCAGTTAATAGTGTGAGTGATTTATAATAGACTATTAATAGGTAAAAATATAAAAAAAAACGCTAGAAGGAGGGTTCGAACCTCCGACCTTGTGGTTAACAGCCACACGCTCTAACCAGCTGAGCCATTCCAGCTTGCGTGATTTAAATGACGTGTATAATTTAAATACTTTTCCTTATCTAACTTTTTGTGAAAAAATTGTTATGTACTCTCATAAACGTGATTTTCAATTCCCTGTAAACGTTATGTGATACTATAATTTTAATAGGATTATATATAAAAGTCTTATATCATGTGATTATGAACTTACTAGTGTGTACCCCCGCGAATTTCGCGGTCTGAAATTTTTTACAGTTTCAAATTGTATTTTGCAGTTATAATTTTATTATAAAATGTGTGTGTTACAATCTGTTATTGATGGTAAAATATTACATGGTGACAATATTTTTTGGGAATCATATGATATCTCAGTGACAATATATTTTCCGAAATATTTTAAATTACTTCTACAAATTTCACATCTATCAAGATTTTGCAAAAATAAATTCCAAAAATATCTAAGAAAGAAATCGTTCAACTGTGAAAAAAGATTTGCTTGCATTAATTTAATGTTTAGAATAATATTTCATATTATACGTAAATATTTTGTTTCCATTGATTAAAATATATTCATAATTATTGTATTTTAGAATAAGATATTTTTTAAAGTATTAATACTTAAATTGTTAGTAAAGAAACTTAATGTTCTTTTTGGCCAACACTATAATTTTTTAACCATGAAAAATTTATTCCACATATTTTTTTTAGAAATATACATTAATTATATAACATTCTTTTACTTATTTATCATTTACAATACTAATTTAATATTTTCATGTTAAAACAATATAAAAGAAAAATCGAAATCATAGTCTAAAAAAGAATATATGTATTTTACAGTTTATGGTTTATTTTGGCGGTAAAATTTTATCCAAAAATAAGCTTTTGTATTACAATCTATTATTCAAGGCAAGATATTATATTTAGTGGCAATTTTTTTTTTTTTTTTTTTTTTGGTATCATACACTATTTCGGTGACAATATCTTTTTTCTTAAATATTTCAATTTCCTCCTACAAATTTCACATCTATCAATACTTTGCAAAAATAACTTTCATAAATATCTAAACAAAGAAATTGTTCAACTGTGAAAAAAAATATGCTTGCATTAATATAATGTTTAAAATTATATTTCATATTTTACATAGATATTTTGTTTATTGAATGCAAGATATTATATTTGGTGACAGTAATTTTTTTGGTATCATACACTATTTCGGTGACAATATCTTTTGTGAAATATTTCAACTCTCTCCTAGAAAAAAATCACATCTATCAATATTTTGCAAAAATAACTTCCAAAATATCTAAGAAGAGAAATTATTCAACCATGAAAAAATACTTGCTTGCATTAATATAATGTTTAAAATAATATTTCATATTATGCGTAAATATTTTATTTTCATTAGTAAAAAAAGTTTCTTTTTTGTCATCACTATAATTACTAACCCATAAAAATTTATTCCACATATTTTAAGAAAAAATATATACATTAATTATATAAGATTTAACAATCTTTTACTTATTTATCAATTACAATACTCTTTTAATATTTGTATATTAAAAAAATATAAAAAAAAATCAAAATCCTAGTTTATAAAAGAATATCTGTATTTTGCAATTAATAATCTATTTTGGTCGTATAATTTTATCTAAAAATAAACTTTTGTATTACAATCTATTATTGAAGGCAAGTTGGTTGCAAGATTTTTTTAGTATCATATGCTATTTCGGTGAAAATATCTTTTCCAAAATATTTCGAATTTTCTCCTACAAATTTCACATATATCAATATGTTGCAAAAAAAAAATCCTAAAAAACAAAAAAAAAAAAATCATCCAACAATGAAAAAAGAATTGCTTGCATTACATTATTGTTTAAAAGAATATTTCATATTATACATAAATATTTTGTTTACACTAATTAAATTTTATTAAGATTTATAGTATACTATAAAGAAATAACAACTCAGTAGTAACAACTCTAAATTTTACAAATAATTAATTCATAAAAAAAACTAAATATTTTTTTTCCATCCGTCGATTTCCAAATTATCCCAATAAACTGGGGCCGTGAGACTGTTTTTGTTACGGTGATGCTCCGGGTTTGGATCGTCATACCAAGTATTTATCCATATTTATGCAAGAAAAAAAATGACGATTCAATTAGATTAAAATAAAATTGATCTTTTACCCGATGTGGTGGTGTGCGGTATTCCGATGCGGTTTAAGGCCGCGGTGATTTGAGGGAAAAATCCATGAGGAGGCGACGGTTCGTGAATAACCTGAGAGAAGAGAGACGTCATCGTGAGAGAAGAAGAGGAGAAAAAAACAATATTATACCTATAAAGAAAAATCAAACAATGAATGAGAAAATAAAGAGAAGAGGAGATGATTAGGGTTGTAAATCCGAATGAAAACTAAAGTGAGATTTGACATTTATAGAAAATGTAAAATGAAATGTACGGTTGAGATTAAAAGTATAAAACTCATGGTGTAGATTAAGTTTTAATATGATTTAAAATATACCTAAAATAACTTTTAAGGAGAATGCAGGATTTTGAAATAAAATAATTTGAGAGGTGTCACGTCACTTTAAGAGAAATATGGTGCTGACACATCATCTTGGAGAGGTTTGGAAATATAGTATAATAAGATATTATAACTCAGTTAATGTTCATATCATTTTATTATCAATTGATTGCCATAAACTTCGCTAGATTAAAATTTAATCTCAAAAATACGTATTAAATTTATCTTTTATTTTATTTTACGAATATCGATATTAATATTACCAATCATTGCAGTAGACAACGAGATGGGTGAATTCACCCTACACTCCCAAGTCCAAGTTTATATCCTTGCTATTTAGTCAGCTGTGCAATGTGCAAAATTGGCACAAACCCATAAACAGATCACTTCACCTAACAGCATTCTCATTGCCTTGATAAAATTAATGTACTAACAAAACTTAAATACTTGTACTATATATATAATCCTATTGTCATAATGTTATTATCCAATCCATTTCAGATGATAACACATTGCCAAACTTGCAATCTCTTTGTACAAAATCATATATACGCATACATTCATCATGCTAATAATTACCAGGAACCCCAAGTCCTAGAAATACTCGAATTCAACATATGAAGAATCGTTAGAGCTGCCTTTATTCTTATCCTGTCCAATATCCGCAATCTTTTTCTCATTATGACCAGAATCTTTACAGGCAAACTGCTTAAAGTCCACAGGCTCAGGAACGTAGGGAGGCGCTCCACTTCTAACCAGAGCCCAGTTCACACCCTCAAAGAAAGGATGCTGTTTAATCTCTGTTGCGCCCCTCTTGTACGCGATTCTTTTGTGTGGTTCCTTCACCAACAGCCCCTTGATGAGGTCCTTTGCTGTACTACTCACCTGTGGAGTTTCTGGGAATTTCAACGGCTGCCCCACTACATTGAAGAGTGTGGCTCGATTTCCATTACCTTTGAATGGTGTCATCCCATGTAAAAGCTCGTACAAGAAGATACCGAATGTCCACCAGTCCACCGCACTACCATGCCCCTCTCCACGGATAATCTCCGGTGCTAGATATTCGTGGGTCCCAACAAAAGACATGGACCGAACGTTTGTGGGCTCTGCCATGAGCTCAGGGAGGGAATTGGAGTTATTGCCCAGCCCAAAATCGGATTTGGATTTGCGATTCTTTTTGGGTAGGAGGCGTGGGAAGAAGGACGATGGCTGCATACAGCCACGCATTTCATCGTTCAAGAGGCTACCAGCAGTATCGCTTGTGTTTGCATCATGAACTGATGAAGACTTTACGAGCGTTGGACTCACAGAGCAGCGAAGTGAGAGGTCAAAATCGGAAAGCATGATATGCCCCTCCTCTCTCACTAGAACATTTTCTGGTTTTAGATCTCTGTACACGATTCCTAGCATATGCAGGTACTCAAGGGCCAACAACACCTCCGAAGCATAAAATCTGCACAAAAGTTGGATTTAAAAAGGCAAAATGTCAATCCTGGTATATTAAAGTTGATGTGTAAAACTAACGAAAAAAGGCGAGTATAATTAGTTGCCCTTTTCTGATATATCAAGAAGGATGCTAAACATCGAGAACCAGAATGGAAATATTGAGAAATATGAGTTGGCATACTTAGCATTACAAATTCAACAATAGTACAAAGTGAAATAAAAGGTGCCTGCTTCTGAAGCATGAACACTAAGGTTAATTTGAGAATGCTAGTAGTTTTTCATAAAGTAGGTCTTAGAGATCCAAAATGCTCTGATCTTTTATAAAGATGCATCTTCTTTCCAAATCCCTCTCCTTTTCTTTTCCAGTTTGGAAAATCTAGACTAATATGGCAATATATTCCCCATAAACAAGCATGCAAACTTTGCATTCAGATACGCAGACCAGAACAAAGATAGCAAGTGACTGATGCAAAATCTTGTAACCAAGTAAAATCATAATTTCAAATTTAATGCAATGGGCAATGTAGTAACTAAAAGACACGAGAGAGATTTGTAGAGATGAAGAAAATAAGTAGGTAATAACCTGGCAGCCTCCTCTGTAAAATGCTTGTTGGGCTGCTTTTGCCGAAGAGTATGAAGATTTCCTCCACTACAGAACTCCATCACCAAGCAATAAAACTTATCAGTCTCAAAGTAAGTGTACAAGGTAGGTAAAAAAGGGTGATCAAGGAGACCAAGAATCTCTCTTTCTGTTTCAGCTCGCAGTAGTTTATTTCTACTTGCTAAAGAACCTTTATCCATAACTTTCATGGCAAAGAAGGCATTACTTCCTCGAAGTTCAACAAGGTAGACACTTCCAATGTCTCCATAACCAAGCCTCTTGAGCAGCCTAAAATTAGACAGACCAAGTGGGGAATCTTTTGAAGACGAAGTAATGGCATCCCATCGAACATCACCACCCGTGTGGGGTTTCAGAGGTGCACCACTACTGTCCATACTATCACTCCGGTGGCTAGCCCGATTGGACCACCCCTGCGATAAACTAGCCATAGCTGCAGCGCTCGTCTTTGAGGTAGGTGAAAAATCAGGAGATTGATTCGTGTTATCGAAATTTGCACTTTTTTTAGGGCTTGGAAATGGGCATGGATTCGCTCCACTTTGTGTAACAGCCTCGTTTTTTCTAAATTCACTAGGGCATTTATAGGTTGAAGAGGAATTTGCTTGGGAATTGGGATGTACAGTTATGGTCTCACATGGTGGAACACGGCCATGATGAGCTCCCGTTTTCGCCATTTTCTCTGAATTCTTTAAGTCATGAGATGCATTAGAAATCGAAGTGGTGGAACTTTTGGAATCAATGTCCATCTTTCCATGCTCATGCATATTTTGTTTTGGTATCTGCATTTAAACAAAGAACATAAAGACATGCAGAATCATGCCAGAGTTGAAGAATGATACGTTTGATCCATATCACAGAAACATTTGTTCCACAAGCTATGTTACTTCAGAATTTGTGGTAATTTCGATAACATTCAAAAGTAATCATAGAATATGACATTTCAAATCCATCTTTCCCTATATTCAACTTAGAGCTCTAATATTTATAAAAAAAATCTGCATTCATATGATCAATTTCCATTATTTGCATTCTACTAGCAATAGTAATCGGATCAAACGTCTTAAAAATACTGACCTCATCCATGTTTCCACCCTTGGGATCAATTGACATTGCCGAGTTCCACAAACAAAATTCTTAAATAAGAATTTCTGCAACAAAATGCAAAAGGTCATATTAAATTTCGGCTAATCTTGCCAGATAAATATATGCGTACGCGTCAATCTATATACACTATCCATATTTATGATCCTTTTACATGCAAACTTATAACCATTTGCTATATTAATTTCGCAATGTATAACCGTGGAAATACCCTCCAAAATTAGCGCGGATGGGTGTCGCTCGATTAACAATCCGTCGTGGGATCATCCGAATAGCTTCCGCCTTCTGAATTAGGACTCGGAAAAACAAGCGAAGGGATTTTCTAGCAACATTAGAGGAAATTCGGAAAAATCCATTGTGCAAAACTGTAATGGGTTCTGATTTTCCCTATTGCGGTTGTTGTTGCTACAGCCGTGGCCGTAGGTTTGGTAGATGCGAGGGCAGAGGAAAATCTGGGGAGTAGAAAAGAGGAGGAAATTGAATAAAAATAGAAATGGAAAATCCATTTATACGTGGATTGAAAGATGACTGAATTTTTTGAGAGAGAGAGGAAGAAGAACAGCGGTGATGGAAGGCGCCAACCAAGATCGAGGGATACGCGATAATCGCCGTTTGAAGCTCTGAAATCGTGGTCGGAGTTATTTTTCTGGATTCTCTTTTCTGCCCCAGTTCTTTTCCTCAATCTATTTTCGCTACCGTAGAATTATTCCTCTTCGTGTCCTTTGAAAATTAGATAATATTTTATTTGAACGATTTTATTTTTTGCCAATATTTTAAGCGAGACAAAAACTTGTATGAGACAATTTACAAAGTAATGCAAATTAACATTTATTATTACTAAAGTGTGAGTACATCATGTTAATTTATATCCCATCTCATGCTAACTCTACCCAGTTAAAAATACACTCCATCCGTTTTAAAATAAGTATATTTTTGGAAGTTAAATTTTGTCGTTTTAACTAATTTTTCATGTTTTTTCCTAATTTACCCTAATTCGAATTCAAAATATAAAAGATTTTGTTAGGGCAGATCTGTTATGGATTATCAAGATATAATAAATTTTTTAGAGATTTATGTGGGGTATATATGTCGAAATTTTATAATTCTTAATTTGATTAGGATTTTAAAGGACTTTTTTAGTTGAAAAAAGTCATGCAGGATTTTTATGACTTTGTAGGATTCTATAAGACTTTTTAAATCAGGATTTTAATGGATTCTGTTAGACTTTGTGGACTTTGCAGAATTTCATGGATTTGTGACATACAAAGAGTTCAAGATTTTTTTTCATACATTCTCGAATTCAAAAAGAGTCAAAGACAAAAAAAAAATCTCCATAATATCATGTCCTCCTAAATAGCATCCGTCCACATATCCATAGCTATACTAGTCCTCCAAGCATTAGCGTCTTGTCGCTCTTGCTCTTGGGTTTGAATAATAGGCTCAAAGTTATGGTCTTCATTAATCGGTAATGTTGAAGATGAAGGTTCGTCCACTGGTTCAACTGGAAATTCATCAGAACAACATTCTTTGCGAAGAAAGTTATGTAGAACTACACATACTAATACAAGTTTTGCTTGTGTCTTAAATAAAAATGGAGGAGCTGACTTAAAAATTGTGAACCTTGATTTAAAAATACCAAATATTCTCTCGATCACATTCCTTAAAGACGCATGACGAACATTGAACAATTAGTTCTCATTTTCAGGGTCATTACTTTGACCTGGAAAATCTTGTAGATGATATCTTACACCTCGAAATGGAGCTAAAAACTGACGTCGATTAGGAAACACACAATCCATCAAAAAATATTTACCTAATTACATATGCAATATATAATATTAGTATTATAATAATACTAATAATATTAATATAAAAAATAAGTATTTACCTTGTGGCACTTTAAGTTCATTCCTCCTTGTTATAGCATCATTTAGTATCTTAGAATCATGAGCCGAACTCTCCCACCCACTAAGAACGTACATGAACTCCAAATTTAAATTACAAGCGGCTAATACATTTTGTGATATCTTTCCATGACGGTCATGATAGCTGCTTACATCTCGTCCCCTTACCATTGCTGGAATATGTGTCCCGTCAATAGCTCCAATGCAATCCTAATACAAATATTTTCGCATGAAAAATATAAATATAGTAGTGTCATTTTATTTATAATTTTTATTGTTAGATAATTATTACATACCTTGAAGAAAGGGAAGAACCTTGTGATTTCTCTGATTTTAGCAGGTACACTTGAACCTGGTTTTTGAGAAATTTCACATGGTCCAAATCTCTTATCCATACACCAGCTGTATCGGTCCTAGGGCTGGGTTGGTACGGTATACCGTCCCGAAAATCGCATACCGTATACCGTACCGAAAAGTTCGGTATGGTAAAATTTCATATCGATCCCGTACCGAAGTTTTTGGTATACCGAAATTTCGGTATGCCTAAAAATTTATATCTTACCGTATCGAATAATCAGTATACCGTTTCATACCGAAAATACCGACATATACCGATATTTTTGGCATACCAAAATTAGAAAATGTAAAGGTATACCGTTCCATACCGACATATACCGATAATATTTCGGTATATACCGAAATACCAAAAATTTAGGATATTCATACCGTTACCGTACCAAAATTTCCGGTATACCGAAATTTCGGTATTTTCGGTATTTTTCGGTACAATATGCACGGTATTTCTGTATTTCAGTATTTTTTCCCACCCATAATCGGTCCCAGTAATTTTTCCACTCAACTCAAAAGTTCCAAAATAACCTGAAATTAATAGAAAAATATAAAATCAAAGTATCGAGACTATAATAGCATAAATTGTACAATTACGAGTAAAATAAAGAATTATTGTTATAAAACCATCAATCAAAGCACACAAAATAACACAAATAACTACGACTTATCAATTAAATTTACATACTCATTAACCTATGTGGTCAATCCAAATTAATTAATCACACAATTTAAACATTGAAAAAAGATGATATAAACAAACACATATCCATGGAGAAACAACAATTATTAAACCAAACATAAAAAATGGATAAAGTCAGTTGGTGATTTTACCTCAGAGGAATCGGCAAGGATGAAGATGACAATTGATTTGGGAATCAGAGGTCGATCAAAAAAGGGATTTCAATATGTGTTGGAGTCAGAGGCGGATGCAACATAGCCAAAGGGTATGCAAGTGCATACCCTATTTTCTTCCCAAAAAGTTAGTATATATTATATATAGTATTTATGTTATAATGAATTTAAAATATTAATAAAATAGTAGGTTTTATATGAAAATAGTTTATGATAAGCTTATCATGAAATTGTTTTAAAGTATTGAATATTTGATCAGGATTATCAAAAATCTCATCAGAAGTATAAAAAATTGGGATCGACAAAATCTATTAAATTGCAATATAATACCAATTTTTTATACTCCTAATGATATTTTTTATACTTCTCATCAAATATTTGATACTTTTAAATTGTTTCATGATAAATTCACTATAAACTAATTTCATATAATACTTTGTCTTAATAAATTACTAAACTTTTAAACCGTATAAATTCGTAAATGCTGAATTGAGATTTTTTTTTTTATTAATTAGTTACAATGACATTCTTAACTACTTTTAAAGTATGAAAACTCTTCGAGAACAATTGTAATATTTCTTTAGATAAAAATAACATTTTTTGTTTGAAATTCTTAATATTATATGTTTTAAAATTTTAGATTGCCTATATTTTGTTTATATAATTATTTTAAGTAGTTCTTCTTTACACTTGAGTGCATTGTATGTACTTGAATTTTGAAAAAAAAAAAAATATCTTAAGTAAAAATCAGTAATACCTCAATTGAAAAAAAAATACAGTTCTGCGTATTTGTGTGTGTTTTGAAAAAAAATAAGATTGAAGTCAAAATTGAGCTTAAAATTCAAGTGCATGATATGCTTAAGTGCATGCTAGAATTTGTGGATTATTTTAGCATTATCATAGTTGTGCATACCCTATTTCGTTTTTTTTTTATCCGCCACTGGCTGGAGTATGGTGGGAGTGAGATTATGATGGCGTGGATAGTATAATACATATTCAAAAGTGAAAAGACAAAGGTGAAGACATTACCGAAGAAAGCACTTCAAAGAGTCACTTCAAAAGTTCTTTAAAATCCTATGGGTTTTGATGAGATTGTTGGTATGTATAAAAACAACTAAAAAGTCCTTCAAAATCCATCTAACACAATAATCCATTAAAATTCTTATATTTTTTAATACCAATGGATTTGTTTTAAATAATAAAAAGTCTCAAATGAATACTGTTGGTGATCAATTTTTATCGGATGTATTAGTGACTGTTTAAGTTCGGTTTAAAGATCATCAAGCAATTACGTGTGATTGGTTACCACCGTAAATGGTAAATCGAGGGTCGGGTTATGAACTAGTAAATATGAAAGTCGAAATCGTGATAATTTCGTATGTGTGTACGTTTAGGTGTATTAGTGTGTGTTTTTTGGAGTGTTTATGAATTTGAACTTGTATTTCTTAAGCTGGAGAACAACTATTTATAGAGACTAGCAAGCATGAGGTGCTCCTGACTCTTGGTCTCCCTAGCCTGCATGCTTGACATGTGTCCTTTGACTCTAGTTTGACCTTATCTAAGCTAAATCTTAGTTACAAAGTCTTCTTTGGTCTTATCTCGGACTTCATTGTTGTTCGTCCATGTCGGTTTAAATCGATCCAGGATAGTTCTTTCATAGAAGTTGTTCGCTGTTTGGATGTATGGCTCAGAAGTTGTTCGCCTTTATGTCTTGCACAGATTGGCTTTGGGATCTTGGTCCTTTGTTCGTCAGCATACACCTCTTAGGCTGATAACTGTAACACTTTTACCAATGTTGTTCGTCATTATTGACTTGGTGGTGGGTCCATATTTGGTCTTCGGTCTTTAAACCTGTTCGCCAATATCTTGTTCGCCGGTATAGTTGTTCGTCACTTTATACACTCCTTGGATTAGTTTATGCACACCGGCTTGATTTTCTTTATTGATTTGATTTGGAGTTGATTTCTCGTAATCCTTCTTATGGCTTTAATTCTTGCTCGCCATTCATTGATTTATGTTCGCCTATCAACAAATACCAATGGATTTTAATGGACTCTTTAAAAAATCTTGAAAATCTAAATTGAATACCAGTAGATTGTTTCTAAGTGACATAAAATCCTGATTGAATACCAGCAGACTTTTTTTTATAATTTTTTTTTTTTAATTCTGCGAAATCCTAATCCAATACACCCCTTATTTTGAAACAAATGAGCATATCTTAACTATTGAACGCGACTAATATTCAAAATTTTGCTAAATACTCTCATATGTACAATGTTTCCAGCATAATTACATATAACTATAATTCAAATGTACTAAGCAAATATTTAGGTGTAAATATTTCGATGCATGCGAAAGTAAATTCCTTTTCAACTTTAAATGAAATGAGTATAATCTTTTAGACTTTGGGTATACATATTTTTATTAGTTGTTTTTATAAAAAAAAAATTGAAATTACTCCCTCCGTACTTTTTAAGTAAACTTGTTTTTTTAACACGAATTTAAAAAAAATTAACATGTGGTGTATAAAATTAATTTTTTTTTTGTAAATTGATAGATTTTTTTTTTAAATATCTATTAATATTGGATTGACAGTAATGGTAACGAAATAAATATGATTTTTGTTCACTTCGTAAAAAAAAAAAAAAAACAAAGATGCCAACAAAATTAAAATTATCTTCCAGATGAAATTGCCTACAAAATTTTCCAATTAAATAGATATTTTTATTTTTTAATATACAAAGAATTTGTTTACAAATTAAAATTTTTAATTACCTACAAAAATTTATCTATAAACAATTACCTAAAAAATTCTAGGCAAATTCTTTGTAATAAAGAATGAATATTTCAAAAATTTTGTAGGTAATTTCGTTGACAGTTCTCACTACTAATTTTCTTTATATTGGATTCTATATATTTTTCTTTTTTGTAGTGTATAAATATATACTCATTAATTATATAAATTATTGTTTCCAGGTTTTAATTTCTCCAACCTCAAGCTTCCACAAATTATTCAGAAATGAAATACCCTGACAAAATCTCGAGGGGTTTGAACTTTGAACTAAATCAAAGTTAAATTCAGAAATCAAAATATTCGAAAAAGAAATTAAGGCAGCATTATCATTATATATCTGCACAACGTAAGAAAATCACATCCGAATTAATGCGACATTCTGTGATTTAATTCCATGAAGGCCATCTTTGTAATTATAATTTGTGCTTGATGGAGTCAGAAATTTCACTAGTCAGCCTGATTATTAACAAGAAGTATACAAGTTAAATAATGTCGATTCTCCTGTCAAAAAATAAAATAAAAATAATGTCGATTCAAAAATAAAAAATAGAAATTACATTCAATCCTTATTAATTCAACAAATTTTATTAATTAATTACAAAACAATATTAATAAGTTACTATACATACAATTGGGGTGAAAATATGCAACTTTCAATTTTGGCTTTTTAAAGCTAATGAATTTCTTAAAAGTCAAAATTGATTTGAAATTAAACTCAAAATCTAAATACATATTATACATTTGAGTGTATACAAGATTTTTTTGAAAGGACATTACATACATTTAATTTTTTTAAATGTACTTCCTCCGTCCTCATCTTGATTGTTCCCTTGCTTTAAAGGTCTGTTCCAATCTCGATTGCCAATTTTTATAAATTGACCAAAATATCTCCAAAAATAACTTTATTCTCTTTTACTTACAATAATGTCACAATTTTTTTTATCACTATAAATACTATTCGCCGCGTCCCATACTTGTTTGCAATATTGTCAAAAATGTTTGTCCCATACTTGTTTGCTACATTCATTTTTGGTAAAAAAAAAATAACATTACTTTTTAATATTATATTCTTCATTCACTCATAACCCAAAAATCTACTTTATCACTTTAAATACTAATAATTTTTTTTTTTTTTAACAACTATGACATTAAAATTCATGTCTATAATGCGGGGACAATCGAGATGAGGACGGATAAAGTATTAGTTAATGGCCTTTAATCACGTACAGTATTTGATTACTCTCCGCACCGAAAAGTAACTGAGAAAAATGAAGCTGAAATATAATTGAGATCGCGGAATGTTAGATTGGGGATGCTGAAGAAATGATAATTAAGAAATATCTTTAATCAATAAAAAAACGATTCAATCGTCAGTGGTACAATCAATGTCCTTTCGCTTTCACACAGAAATTTCAATAATTTAGGTTTGGACAATTATTTTTGGTTATAAGAATAAATTAATAATAATACTGTAGTATATGTCATTTAGTTGCAGAGTGTGATGAATGTATGAAGAGTCGTCAGAAGATTTATATATAATGGAATCTCACTTGTAACATGGCGCAAAATGAGGGAGTCAAACCGCTTAACAATATACTACTCATCACCACCTTTTATAAAATAAAACAAGTAATGTAGTTATACACACAATTAACATTGCATGCATATATGTAATTTGATACAAGACACTCCTATTCATTAAATATATACATTAATTTTCAGAGATCATGGCGTGAACAAAACTCTATCACAAATACCAACTGAAGATATGTCATTTCTGGTATTGTTTAAGTTTGATTCTTTTCTTAATTTAGAAGAATGGATATTAGTAATTAATTTTACTAGTTATTTTTGTGATCACAATGTTGAAGCTAGCAATCATGCATGTGTAAATTCGTCCAATCAGCTAATTTAAAAACTGAGTTTTGGATTTACATATTCGGACAACCATGTATGTTTTCTCGATTGTATTTTGAATAAACTGTTCTTTTAACATTATGTAATATTTCTTCAGAAGAATACCAAGGCTAACTAATACATTGAGGAAAATTTAAACAGGCTGTAGCCTGTATGACTACTAATAATATTTTGCCGGTATAATCAAAATATTATTTAATTAATAATTAACTCGTTTAAGAGCTATTAACAATCGTTTACATACCCAATCTTGCTCATCTGTATCCTGGTAATTGATAAATAAATAAAAATTAGGAATTTGGTTAGGTAAAATAATGTGAAAAAAATGAAGACAGCTAGGCCGATGAGTGATTTTAATTGGCATGTGATATCCGACCCATATTCTATGCCACTTGCCAGCTTCTTCTTTAACCAAATGTCTTTGACCTCATACTTTATTACTATTTGCTATATATATTTATTCTCCACTTGCATCATCATTTGGAAATTGCCATTGTATAATTAATTGTTGAATAAGATCTCCGGACTCTTTCGTTACGTGTGATATTAGGTCAGTGATACGATTATTAGCTTTGTAACACTAACAATTCAACTCTCCCACGACGGCCACGCGTAGTTGCTAGTATTTTTTTTATCCGTTAAATTTCGGAGCAAATTTAAGAGTGTATTTAATTGGGTAAGGGTAATAAATGGTTGTTAGAAGAGTTGCACAGTAGATGAATAAATATTAGAAATCAAACAGAAATTGAGGATTTTCTATAACACAATTTTTTTAAAATAAATTATGTCCTTCGATATCAGTGAACTATAAAACACTTCTCAAGATATAATGGAGATGAGCAAAGATATTAGCATTATAACATACCATACAACTAACTGAGATAATACTTGAAATATATCGCTAGAGTACGAACAAAAATGAGCAAGAAGAAACTAGGAAAATTAGTAATTGTTGGAATAGTATTTGTATAGTTTTCTCTCAAATTGTTCAAGATATATTTTGCAACAACACTTTGATATGTTACTTATAGCATCCAATATAGGACTCTTGGAGTGTGGTCTTAATGACCTCAGACCATAATCAAAATTACCTATAATGCACCATTAACTCGAGTTAAAAAAAAAAATTAAATGGATGTCGTAATGTTGCAACTGTCGAAAAGTTTTGTTGTTATAGATTGTTGGTCTCAATAGCACACATAGTTATCACATTTACACAAATTGCTAAGAGCATCTCCAACGGTTCATTCTACTCTATCGCAGAGTTTTGCGCTACACTGTCGCAAAGTTCGCGCCACATTAAATTCATCTCCAACAGTTCGCGCTACATTCTGCGCTACATGTATTTTTTATTTTATTTTAGAGTTAAATTTATATAATTTTAAACATAATACTTACATAATTTTTTATTTTATTTATATCAATTATCAACTAATATTAAATATTTTTTAATTTGATGTTTAAATTACTAGAATGTTTAATTATTATGTTTATGTAATTTATGCATTTCAATGTATTTTGTGTAATTTAAATATGATTTGAAATATTGTAGCATATTATTTATATTTAAGTTTGATACTTTTTATATGTTCAAAAGAAAAATATAATTTGAAATATGATAATATATTATTTAAGTTTTATTTCATTAAAAAAATTATACATTTAACACCTTAAAAAAATAGAAAAAAAGAAAAGAAAATTCTAAGTGTTGTGAACAGCAGCGCTCAATTGAGCGCTGACTGTTCACATATATCATGTGGCGCAGAAATCTGGCGCAACCTTGGAGAAGGATTTCCGCCACATTGTGGCGTTTGGCGCTACATTAAGACCACGTTGGAGATGGTCTAAGTCCATCATTGCAGCTGCAGATTCTTGAGCTCAAGTCCCAATAGTCCATTGAAAATAAAAAGATGTAAAAATTAGCTTGTCAAGTCGCCACCAAATTGATGCAACATTTGTATATACCCCGATTACACCCGCAGACAAGTTCGTATTTCATAGGTTATCATGATTTGCATCCCCTGCGCGCATGCATAGGTGGAGGGACATTTTTCTATAGTTATAGTCAAAACATGGTTTCTCATGATCAAAAAAGTTCCCCAAACGCCCATATTCATCCTTAATTTCTCACTCGAAATCTGCAACCGTTTGACTGAAATTAACTTTTGAATCATCAATCTGTAAGTTTAGACATCAAGAACAACATATAACAATTAGAGTTAGTGTTAGGAGAAATGATAAATTCTGATTTTGTTGAAATATATTGTAATATTTTGTACAACATCGATCAGACATCAACATAAATTATATTTCATCCGTCCACTAAAAGTGTGCTCACTTTCCTTATTTGTCGGTCCATCAAAAGTGTGTTAATTCCTTATTTGTCAACAACCACATTAATTTTACACTCACGAATAAATATTTTATTCATATCTTATTATTACTTTATCCTTATTTTATTTATTTTTTCTTAAAATATGTGCCCAAACATACTAGCACACTTTTGGTGGACGGAGAGAGTATGCTTCATTGTCTTGACTTTTAACTATGTATGTTATCATAATATTGAATAGGTTTATAGTGAAACTTGTTTATCGTGTGAAATTTTCATTTAGTATTCAATAATATCATTACATTTATAAACTAGTACCATACACAGTTTGACGAGTTTATTTGTAGACTGTGTGTGGTATTAATTTATAAGAGTAATGATATTGTTGAATGAATATAATAATTTTTTCCCTCTAAAAATGAAATTTTGTATACATCCTTATGTGACTATGTACGAAGTATTTATGATAATTGAGGGGTGCTTAATTGTTTCAAATTCTTCAACGAAAATGCTAATGATATTTTTTTTCCATCTATGCTCTGTAATGAAAATGATATGTTGAAGAAAATATTATTTTAATGTTGGTTACATTGTTAATTTGCAGCCCAATTTTCAAAATAAAGTGGACAATAGGTGAATGCTGGTTGTAAAAATGGGAATGATTGAGGGAAAAAAAAAAAATTAGGTTAATAATTACCTTTTTAAGAGGGAAGATGGTTAATTGATTATCTTTAATTCTCATAAATAATCATAATTACTTTTAAACTTATTTTAAATAATTTTTAACCAATTAACTCCTAAATTTACTTCTAATTTTAAAAGAATGGATAAGAATGGATAAAAATTTCCATCTAATTTTTAAATTTTTTTTAAGAAATAGTTTTGATTATTTTTAGACTATAATAATAAATAACATTAAATATGCCATTAATTACTTCTTCTTTTTACCGATATCAACCGACATTAATTTAGAATTTTGCCACATATTAATTTCTCAATTTTATTTTTGTTTAAAGTAATATTGTTTTATAGATGTATACGGATAAATACATTCTACATTATAATGATTATCTAAAAGTTGCATATATAATTATAGGCAAAGGATAAAATATTATATATGAAAATAGTTCATGATAAGCTTATCATGAAATAAAAAATAAAAATAAAAAGCTTATCATGAAATAATTTTAAATTATCAATAATCTCATCATAAATATTAATAATCTAATCAGAAGTATCATTAATCTAAGTTAGTGATAATATATTGTAATTGTTGTAAATTTTCTTGAACTCAAATTAATGATACTCCTGATGAATTTTTTGATACTTTTAGTCAAATATTCGATACTTTAAAACAGTTTCATAATAAATTTATCATAAGCCATTTTCATATAAAACCTACTCATAAGTATCTAAAAAATTTCATATATAATTTTAATAATTATATAATAAATTAATTATTTTATCATTATTTTATAATATATTTGAAGATGCAATTTCTTGTTTGTACCTAAAACATTGTAGGACTCTCTTGAATAATAAAGATGGACTATAATAACTTTAGAATTTTTTTAGAATATGCGGAGGATTTTTTCTAATCGTTGGATTAAAAATATCTCTATCGTCCATTCAATGGTAGGGTGGTGGTTGTAAGAAATCTAATAAAAAAACACTTAATAGTCTATTAGAAGTATATAAGAACATACACTTTAATACATCTTGTCCTGGCGTTTAGAGTTACTAGGAATAGTGGCATTTATGATCTTTGTGTAACATTGGTCTTTATGTATTTTAATTAAGATCCAAATAAATAAATTTAATTATAGAAAGATTTTGCAGGTTGTAGTTATTTCAACCAACCTAATGTGTTTTCTTTTAGATCATTTTAAGCGTGTTTAATTCTCCTACAATAAATTCCAAAGATCTCCTACATAGTTGGACACAGTATATCTGTCTAATTCTATGCTACATTGATGTGAATTAATAAACTACTATTATTTTAAATAAATGTTGAAATAAGAATTAATGTATCAACATGTAAAATAAAACCTATAAATGCAAAATAATGGCACGCAATAGTTGAAATGAGTCATTTTAGTGTTTTGCTCATTTATACAAGTATCCTTCAACAAACATGCAAATATCATCCAAAATAACTATGAAAATCTAAGATTTATCAAATTTCCAAATTTGAAAGATATTATGTGACAGAGATTAAGTATTTTAATTTTATATTTTCTATGTTATTCATGTGGAAAAGTAAATTAAATAAGAGTAAATTTCTTGTAAAATTTGTTTATAGTATGAAATTGATATCATTACAAGTATTCAATAATGTCATTTTATATTGTGATTTAAGTTTACAAGTCAAACAGTAATCAATGAATGCATGTAATAATATCAGTGGATTTATGTAATGATATAAATTTTTATACTATTAAATTTGTTCATAAGGGGATTTTGTAATAAAATAATTGTTGTCTTTCATTTTATTTCTATCTATTTTACATTTATGTATTTCCTTCTATTCGAATTATGCAATACATATTTAGAATATCCTAGTCGAGATCCACAAATATAGAGTAAGATGGACTTGCATCATCACAGATATACCGTATATTAGAATATAAGGAGACGATTGGTCAACAACTCTTCAACCGTAATGAAAATGAAAATTATTTTTTTATCTATACCCCCATAATAAAAATTATATGTTAGGAAAATAATTGTTATAATTGTGACTCCATTGTTAGTGTCATGCCCAATTTTAGAATAGAAGTGGACAACAAATGATTGTTGATAGAGAAATAGAGGAGTGATTGATGAGAATGATTAAAGAAAGATAGTATGATAATCAAAATTGAGTAATGATTACCTTATGAGAGATGACAGTGATTTTATTCTCATCAATAATTATAATTACACTAATTCTCACCTTCATTTTATTACCAATACCATTGAAAAATTGTTAACCAAACACCTCCGAATTAAAGTTAAAACTAAACCAAACCAAAAGGCTAATTCAACATGAAATCCGGGAGAGAATAAATGATTTGATGGGATTAAAAAATAGAGAAAGATTGCAGGAAAGACAAGGACGTACTGTGGTGGTGATAAATCAACCATGCTTGAAAACAGCCCACAATAAATAAATCGCATTAAATAAAAATGTAAATATGCATGTATGCCAGACGATAGAAAACCCAACAGAGATATGAATTTACATTTAAATAATACACAAATTGATACTACTACTTCATCATTAAAAAAATGCACCGTAATTTGGACTCGCTCCAATCTATGCTATGATTGCCCTCTTCAAAATTTTATTCGTGTATATATATATATATCTCTGTCGTTTCCCTGCAAATATGGACCCCCTTCCCCCCCACAAAAACTAGATACCAAATATTTGCTTCTACTCTATACTATACTATACTATACTTAACATTCCCCTCTTTTACTATCTTGCTTAAATAATTTCCTTTTCTAGCGATATAAATCCCCACATTATACTCACTTAACCAGTGTTATGAGCCTCCGTTTTCAATTCATCTTCCTGTTTACCATTATCAGTTCCGTCACGCTTCTACACGGCCATGGAGATTCCGGCGGGATGAAATTCGAGCTGATTCACCGGTGGCGCAAGGCGGCGCCGCCGGTGTCGCAACTCGAGCGGACGAAGCAGATGGTCCAGAGCGACGCCATTCGCCTCCGCGCGATATCGAGGCGGAGTCGCGATTCAATCCGGCGAAAAACCGAGGAAAATCAATACCGTCCGGATTGTAATAACGGAAGGAGTCATAATGTATCCGCCGAACTACCGATCCATTCGGGTGCGGATCTCGGGACGGCTCAGTATTTCGTGAAGGCCCGGGTCGGGTCGCCGCCGCAGAAAGTGGTACTGATTGCGGACACCGGGAGTGATTTAACTTGGATGAACTGCAGATACCGGTGCCGCGGCGGTAAATGCCGGAGCAAACACCGCGTTTTTCACGGCGACCGTTCCTTGTCTTTCCGGGCAGTGCCCTGTTCTTCCAACACGTGTAAGGTTGATCTTGCGGGTCTCTTCTCCCTCGTTGATTGCCCTGCTCCAATGGATCCATGTACCTATGATTACAGGTACATTTTTACATTTTTAAAAAAATTAAATTTACAAGTTAGATACATAGATATCTGCACATGTTGTTCATTAAATTTTTGCTAAGAATCATACATGTTTTTTACTGTGGGTAAGGTAAAATTGGCTTCATATAAGTAAAAGTATTTTTGTCTGTTTTAGAACGTGGCTAGTGAATGATGCCTTTGTATTAATTGAGAGTGTGTAGTCCCAATTTTAGATTTTCTCTCATATTCCAGCAATGCTTTTGTCCCTCCAGTTGGGGTAAAATCTGTCACCATAACTTAGTTAGTTACCTCACTTTCTCCTCCTTATCTTACAAGCAAACTGGCACTTGGTGCCATACTTTGGTTGTCGAGTACGTCTTTGCGCGAGACGGGTTATAATTTGAGAACGACGTTTTAAAACTTTGCGCTAGTTTGTGTGCGTCTCAAAAAGAGAAAAACGATATCAGGATCTTTTCATTTTCAAACGTTAATGTCTTTCTTTTCATTGTGGGATCAGGCATAAGATTATGAAACTTGAATAAACAAAAAAAGGAAGCATTTTAATTAAATATCCGAACGCTATAAATGCTGAGTAGTACCATTTTGTGTCAGCAAGGCTGCATTCTTACAGTTGAAGCCATTACAGCTCTTACCTACATCCAAGCATAGCAGTTATGACACTTATTGAGAAGTAGATTTGGTCACATGACTTAAGATCTCAGCACCCTACAATGCCCTGTTTGGTTTTAATTTGTTCACCATCTTAAATGTAATATAAAAATGTTTGCAATTAATGGATTTAATTAGGTACGGAGATGGTTCATCCACACTAGGCCTATTCGCAAAGGAGACCATCACGTTTCCCCTAATGAACGGGAGGCGAACACGTCTCCGCAACGTGTTGGTCGGGTGCAGCGAGTCCACCCGGGGCGAAAGCTTCAAGGGTGCTGATGGTGTGATGGGATTAGGGTACAGCAACTTCTCTTTCGGCGTGGAAGCAGCGGATAAGTTCGGGGGCAAATTGTCGTATTGTCTCGTTGACCACTTATCTCCCAAAAACGTGTCGAGTTACCTAATATTTGGCTCACACAAACAAGCGAAGATATCGCTCGACAAAATGCATTACACGGAGCTAGTGTTAGGTGTGATCAATTCATTTTATGCTGTAAACATGAAGGGCATCTCGATTGGCGAATCAATGCTGGAAATTCCAGCTGAGACGTGGAATGTGAGTGGGGTGGGAGGCGTGATAGTCGACTCCGGGACGAGCCTGACTGCCCTGACCCTGCCCGCTTACCAGCCCGTTATGGACACGTTGCAGCTATCATTGGCGCAGTTCAAGAAGTTGGATTTGGATATTGGACCGCTCGAGTACTGCTTTAACTCGACCGGGTTCAACGAAACGTTGGTCCCGAGATTGGTGTTCCATTTTGACGACGGGGCGAGGTATGAACCACCGGTGAAGAGCTATGTGATTGATGCGGCTCCAGGGGTGAAATGTCTGGGATTTGTGGCTGCCCCTTGGCCTGGGACCTCTGTGATTGGGAATATTATGCAGCAAAATCATTTCTGGGAATTTGATCTTGTTAATAGTAGATTGGGATTTGCTACTTCCAAGTGCACCTAGACTTTTATTGTCGCATTCAAATTTATTTCATATTCGTTTCTCATTCAAAATTGTATACATAGACAGAAATGGAATAAGTGATGTTCAGTATTTTATTGTACTCTCCTCTCTATTTCTTGGTGTCTGCTGCAATTAGAGTATCAGATAAGTCAAACAAATCACAATCATAATTTTTTTTTTTTTTTTTTGAAATCTAATTTTATGTCGTATTTCAATATGTAGGTAGCTTGTCCATTCAGGTATGTTATGGACACGTTTCAAGATTTAAGTCTTGAGGGTTTTATCGGTCAAGTCGCTCTTTCTTTCGTACCAATGTTCGGGCTTATGGTTGAGATTTAAAAACTAAGGCTGCATTTGGTTTGGAGGACCTTTCCATTCGAATTAGAGTTTTAAGATTCATTTTCACATTTTATTTTCCATTCACACCTATAAATACTTATAAAACTTATTATTATTATTCTCAATATAATTCACTTTATACAATTTAAAAATATTATTATTACTCTTTTCAATACAATTCAATTTATTATTCAAATATCATTACTATTATTCTTCTCCATACAATCCACTTTATTATTCACGAAGATATTCCCAAATGGATTAGGAATTTACCCCATAGAGCGATTTGATGTATGATGTTGTAGTCAAGGGTGAAAATATCGTTATCGCAATCTTAAATTTACAGATATATCGTTGGATATATCGATATCGCATATCGACATCGCAATTTTTTTGAAAAAAAGAAGGAAACTTTATTAAAATTTTGGAAATTTAACATGAAATTTTAGGGAGTATTATAATATGATATTATGTATACGTTCCATTTAAAATCACTATAAAATTACATGTTTAAAGTAAGCATATAGATAATAAACTATATAAACACTGTCCACCGTAAAAAATATTGAAAATATAATACTTAATACAATACAGGATATAAATACATAATACAATACAATATAAGATATAATGCATAATACAATACAAGATGACGAATATTACATGATACAATACACATAGTACCAAAATGATGTCCTATAAGGTTCAAATATAGAGTATGTAATGTCATCTTTGTCCAAATAATATTGACACCAACTCATTACATTGGAGTAATCCTAGATAAAGGGTATTAGGTGATGACCTATTAGTTTTAGAGGGTAGTAGTTGTTTCCAATGAAGTGTACGAAGAACATTAATTATTTAACTAAAGTGTATTAGTTGGTTACACTAAAGAGTATTAATTTATTACACTAGAAATGTTGTAAAATAATTCGTGTATGGACCAATTTCACTCTATACATACTCACTTTAATGCTAGGCCAACTTAGAAAAATAATAAACATATAAACACATAAAAAAATAAACATAAAAACAATAAAAAAAATCGCGATATTTTTATATATCCGCGATATTTTGCGATATATCTGCGATATTTCCCGATTCTCATTCATTTTTGTACTACAAGTGAACCGATATCGATACCGATAACTTGCTATATATCGCGATATATCCGCAACACACTGTAAAAAATATATTGCACCCCAATATCCGTATCTCAATCTCAAAATTTGCGATATCCGCGATATATCGCTATATTTTCATCCTTGGTTGTAGTAGGGGTGCATGTTTTACTGGGGAAAACAAAAAAACTGATTAGGTAAAAGTTATTTTTGTTTGATATTTAGTTAGAAAAGATGTTATGACATCATTATTGTAATGAAAGTTCAATTTAGTTTAGATCCTCCATTTATAGTAGTAAAGTACTGCATAATGAGAAGGTGATTATTATAGTATACCACAATCTTTGATAATTTAAGGTGTTGTCAACCAAGTCAGACACTGTTGCGATTCACGGGCCGGACCCCTTGCAAAAAGATTATCATCTTGGGACATGCATAAGGTGTCATTTTCATCTTAAAGCGGGGGTAAAATTGTACTTGTATCCAATCAAATAGCAAAATACGTGAAGGAAATGAAACAGGATATTGGATGCCGACACAGCATAATAGTATAGATGGAGGGCAAGCAGCGGCATTAGTTAGGACAGCCTAGATACTTGCATCTATTATTGGAAACAAAACGACACCATCGTTTCATTAATTTCCATACCTTAACCTTACTTTTTTTCTCAACCACATTTCACATAAAATCTTCTCCGGCCCAGTTTTTATAATCTCATTTTTAATTGTTTGTGCAAGTTTTTGAGCACGAAAACTTGGCCCCCACCAATCCACACAAATATTCTGGATCTGTTTTGTGTTTATTAGAAAATTTTCTGATGACTTCACAAGATAATGCCTAGTAACATTTTTAAATAATTAAATTAAGAATTTACACTCAAATATAAATATAATGACGACGAATGAATTTGGGGTGGATTTAAATGATTAAACCATGTGGTAGCTAGGGGAATTCAGTTTCGAGAATCACGCCTCTTCTTCCGCAATCTAATTGTTGTTTGTTACCTACTACGCCTATTTTTGGACTAACAGTTGCTAACAAATTTTTGGGCTATACTTTTCATTGAATAATTTCAAAATAAAAAATTGTGGTATTTTGACTTATAAATAGCTTGGGCGTTATGGGTAGAGCTGTCAAACGAAACGAGTTGCTCGTGAGCTCAACTCGGCTCGTTAAGGCTCGACTCGTTAGATTAAACGAGCTCGAGCTCAAAAAATACTCGATTGCTTAACGAGTCAAGTCGAGCTCGGCTCATTACACTACAAAAAAAACACTGTTTTGCAACGAAATTTGCGACTGAAAATTCGTCGCAAACAGTGTTTTGCGACGGATTCTGCGACGGACACGTATCCGTTCCTAAAACAGCCGTAGCTAATTTTTGCGACGGATTTTGCCGTCCGTCGCAAAGTACCGACGGATAAATCCGTCGCAAAATTGGCGGGTCAGACCCGGCCGGGTCGCACAGAATTTGCGACAGACTAAATCTTTCGGGTCAACAACATTTGCGACGGCCACATTCCGTCGCAAATGTTTATATATATATTTTTTTTTTTTTTTCTGTTAGAATTTGCGACGGGCTGTTTTCCGTCGCAAAATTCAAAATTTGCGACGGAATTTGGCCGTCGCAAATTACCGAGTCTATACAAAAAAAAGTGGTTCGCGTGGTTCGAATCCGGGCACCCGGGGCGGGCGCGAACCACTGGGCCACCCGGCCCATTGCTTATTATATGTGGTCCACCTTCTATATTAGTCTTATTAGGCCTTGAACAATTAATCCAATTTTGCGCCCAAGGGGAATCGAACACGGGACCTCTTGTGCAAGAGGAGGGGGCGCGCGCCACTAGGGCACAAGCTACTTTCGTTCATTTTTATGCAATTAATTATATATGTATTCAAATTAAGTCATTTTTTTTTATAATTCATCAAATTAATTTCTTTTCGTATCTAAGTTGTTTATTAAAATATTTTGCCCAATTATTTTTTTTATTTTGTAAAATTATTTATTTCGACAATGCATAATTTTATAATTCGTTCATTTGTACGCAATTAATTGTATATGTATCCAAATTGACTCACTTTTTCCATAATTCACCAAATTAATTCATTTTCGTTTCTCACTTATTTTTATAAATTTTGTGGCTATTTAATTTTTTTTGGTAAAATTATTTATTTCGACTCCCGTTTAAATTTATAATTCGTTCATTTGTACACAATTAATTGTATATGTATCCAAATTGACTCTTTTTTTTTTTTCAAAATTAACCAAATTAATTCATTTTCGTTTCTCACTTGTTTTTATAAATGTTGTGGCCATTTAATTTTTTTTTGGTAAAATTATTTATTTCGACTCCCGTTTAAATTTATAATTCGTTCATTTGTACACAATTAATTGTATATGTATCCAAATTGACTCATTTTTTTCAAAACTCACCAAATTAATTTATTTTCGTTTTTCTAAATTTTGTGATTATTTAATATTTTTTTGGTAAAATTATTTATTTCGACTCCCGTTTAAATTTATAATTCGTTCATTTGTACACAATTAATTGTATATGTATCCAAATTGACTCATTTTTTTTTTTCAAAATTCACCAAATTAATTCATTTTCGTTTCTCACTTGTTTTTATAAATGTTGTGGCCATTTAATTTTTTTTTGGTAAAATTATTTATTTCGACTCCAGTTTAAATTTATAATTCGTTCATTTGTACACAATTAATTGTATATGTATCCAAATTGACTCTTTTTTTTTTCAAAATTCACCAAATTAATTTATTTTCGTTTCTCACTTGTTTTTCTAAATTTTGTAGCTATTTAATATTTTTTTGGTAAAATTATTTATTTCGACTCCCATTTAAATTTATAATTCGTTCATTTTTACACAATTAATTGTATATGTATCCAAATTGACTCTTTTTTTTTTTTTTTGAAATTCACCAAATTAATTCATTTTCGTTTCTCACTTGTTTTTATAAATGTTGTGAACATTTAATTTTTTTTTGGTAAAATTATTTATTTCAACTCCCGTTTAAATTAATAATTCGTTCATTTGTACACAATTAATTGTATATGTATCCAAATTGACTCATTTTTTTTTCAAAATTCACCAAATTAATTCATTTTCGTTTCTCACTTATTTTTATAAATGTTGTGATCATTTAAATGAAACTCACGAGGTATATAAATGAAACTCATGAGGTATATAAATGAAGCCCACGAGGTATTTAAATGAAACTCACGAGGTAATAATAGAACAACTTGATCTAAGATCATGTATATGTTTGCTACAAGTAATTAATTAATCAACACTGAATTAGTAATATCTTTGTTGAAATACTATTTTGTAGCATCATTCCCGGTCACAAGGTTTCCGTCATTATTACAGAGATAATGAGGGATAATCTAGAGGAGAACGCAATGAAGTTCAAACTCGTCTCGTCGCAGCGGAAGCAGTACTACTTGGATGAGTTTCGGGTATATATATGCAAATATTTTTAAACTTTTAAAAATATTTGCATATATATACCCGAAACTCATCCAAGTAGTACTGCTTCCGCTGCGACGAGACGAGTTTGAACTTCATTGCGTTCTCCTCTAGATTATCCCTCATTATCTCTGTAATAATGACGGAAACCTTGTGACCGGGAATGATGCTACAAAATAGTATTTCAAAATTGTCACTGTCATTGCCCTCCTCGCCTCGCCTCCTCATCCCTCGGAGGCTACTGACTGTCATTGCCACTGCCTTGTCCGCTCATCTATAACAAAATTCACGAATATTATTCGAAATACTTATATATTATTCACTAATATTACTAAACTAAAATCAAACAACTAATATTATTCAAATTACTCAACTAAAACAACTAATACATAATTCAAACTACTTACTCAACTAAATTCGATCAACTAAATTAAAATCAATCAACTAATATTATTTTGTAAAATTATTAAACTTAAATCAAGCAACTGATATTATTTAAAATCATTAAACTAAAATCAAACAACTAGTACATAATTCAAACTACCTACTCAACTAAATTCGATCAACTAAATTAAAATCAATCTACTAATATTATTTTGTAAAATTATTAAACTTAAATCAAGCAATTAATATTATTTAAAATTATTAAACTAAAATCTAACAACTAATATAATTCAAACTACCTACTCAACTAAATTCAATCAACTAAATTAAAATCAATCAACTAATATTATTTTGTAAAATTATTAAACTAAAATTAAAAATATAATATAAACTTAACAATTCAACTAAAATCAATTCTAAATTTAATAAATTATAAACATGCTTTGAAATTAAATTTTAAACAATAAAAATGAAGAAAACTCACTATTTAATGAAGAAACGAGCACTCGGTGGGGACGGATTGGCTCTACAGCGACTGCACCCGACTTCTTCTTCTTCTTCCTCTTCTTCTTCTTCTTCTTCTTCTTCTTCTTCTTCTTCTTCTTCTTCTTCTTCTTCTTCTTCTTCTTCTTCTTCTTCTTCTTCTTCTTCTTCTTCTTCTTCCTCTCTTCTTCTTCCTCTTCCTCTTCTTCCTCTTCCTCTTCTTCTTCTTCCTCTTCCTCTTCTTCTTCTTCTTCTTCTCTCTATTTTTCCGTCTGCATCGTTGTTTTTATAAGGGGGAGAAATTTGCGACGGACAGGTTTCCGTTAAACTCCCAAACGGCATCTTTTTTTGCAGATTTGCGACGGCTTGTCCATCGCAAACTTGAAACTTAAATTTTTGCGACCGCCTTTCCGTCGCAAATCAGTCAAACGCAACGTTTCCCGAAAAGTCACGCAAAATCGGGTCAAATTTGCGACGGATAGTCAATCGCAAATTCGAAGTTAACATTTGCGACGGACACCACCGTCACAAAATCAGTCAAATGGTCCGTTTCCCGAACGGTCACTTTTAAAACAGGTCGTTTTGAGACGGAGAAGGCCGTCGCAAATTTTAATTTTGACTTTGCGACGACCTATCCATCGCAAAATTTGTCGGTGTGCAACGAAGGTGGTGGGCCCTAGAATTTGCAACGGTCTTTCCCGTCGCAAAACTCTACATTTTGCGACGGCCGTACATTGCCGTTGCAAATGTTCTTTTTTTTCCGACGACTGTCTAAAATCCGTCGCAAATAGACGAAATTTGCGACGGATTGGTGTCCGTCGCGAATATTCCGTCGTTAATCACCATCTTTTTTGTATTGTTAAGCTCGATTACTATGATTATTTTATATTTCCACTAGGCTCGATAGGCTTGTTAGACTCGTTAACGAGTTGAGCCGAGCTCGTATTATTACTCGATTTATGTCATGATCCAAATTTTATGTTATGTCTCAATTTAAGTACTCATTTTAAAAGTGTCTCAAATCAAGTCTCAATTTTTAATTTTTTCTCAATTTAAGGCTTGTTCTAAATTCTTGTGTCTCAATTCAAGACCCAACAAGCAATTAAATTCATTCAATACAAAAAAATATATTAGAGACATTAAAAAAAATAGAGACATTCGTCTTAAATTATAAAAAAACTTTAATTATAAAAAATTAACTTTTTTATTAATATAATATATATATTTCTAATTTTTATTTATTATCACCATGTATTAATTTAGTATTTTAAAAAATATGATAACTAACATTTTCCCATATAATCCTTTCCCGTCGTATATGAAAAATGTTAGTTTTATTTTTTTAATTTCAAAATGCTAGTTATCAGTGTTTTTTAAACAATAAATTAAAATTTTAAATTAAATTAACACGATGATATAAAAAAATTAGAAATATTCATTATATTAATAAAAGGTTAATATTTTTTAAAATTAGTTAAGTTTTTTTTTTATAACGGATGTCTCTAATTTTTTTTTTATATTGAATGAATTTAATTTAAAAAATAATTGTTTGTTGGGTCTTGAATTGAGACACAAGAATACAAAACAAGTCTTAAATTGAGAAAAAAGTAAAAATTGAGACTTGATTTGAGGTACTTTTAAAATGAGTACTTAATTTGAGACATAACCTAAAATTTGGGTCTTGATATGAAATTCTTCCGTAAATAAAACTATACTTTAACAATATTTTGCAAATCGAGCTCACATGCAAAAATCTTCTAACTCGAAATGATAGGATATCCTACCTAGAAGAATTAAACAACATTGTTCCGTCTATAAATATCATAACGATGTTGTCCCAAGTTTAAACATTAAAAACATGTTGGTTATCGGTAAGGATATTTTATGCTCGTAAGCTTGAATTGCAAAAGATTGTTAGTGGTGTTTTGATTACAAAAATTCAAAAGTTGAGATTAAATTGCAATTTGTGAGAAGATGATGACTTTATTTGCAATTAACCCATAATAATATAATATAATTATTTAATAAATGCATTACAATAATATATATATATATATATATATATATATATATATATATATATTGAATTAACTATTTAGACTAATTAGAGTAGGTCTCACGTAAAACTTATTTATCGTATAAAACTAATATTATTACATGTAATCACTTATACCATTAGATGCATTCACGGATATCATAACATTTTATATATGATTAGTGTTAATTTATAAGTTTAATAGTATCAATAAATATATGTAATAATATTAGTGAATATATGTAATAATATAAATTTTATACTATAACATTTGTTCACAAGAGATTCTGTGGACTAATTATATTAACTCTTTGCAAATTTGACACGTAATCTCACATATAATTATATCTTCTCAATTAACGTCATATAATCAAAACTCACAAAAAAAATAAAAAGGCATTAGTAGTATTTTCCCAATTAACGACACATCATTAAACTCACAAAATTTTGATAAATAAATAATATAAACTCTATATTAGTAATATGAGTATTCCATTGTTTGAATTTTCACGTGTTGTGATTTTTAAAATAAATGTATTTAATTTACTTGTTTGAATTACTAACAAATTAAAAAATTTCTCAATATAAGATATTTCAAATATAGTTGGATAAAATATAAATTGGTATATACTCAAGTATATTATAATAGGTATTTATAATTTTTGAATAATTATACTATGGTTTAGTTGGTAAAACATCTTAAATGTTACTCATAAGATGTGTTTTTTTTTTTTAATTAGACCATTAATTAAAAGGCCCCATAAAATTTATGAGAATTCAATATAAGTTTGAAACGTAAGCGAAATCAATTAGAAAACGACACATAAGCAATCTCAACTTTCCTATTAAGTATAATAGGGGATATACACTACAATAAAACATGAATTTGCCTACAGAAAATTTCAATATAGCTACGAAACTTCCAACAAAAAAAATTCGCAGTGAAAATTGCCTACAAAAGTTTCTTATTATATAGGTATTTTCATTCTCTATTTACAAAGAAATTTGCCTACGGAATTTTCGAAGGCAAATTGTTTGTGGGTAAATTTTTGTAGGCAAATTATTTTTAGGTAATTAATGCCTAGGAATTTCATTTCGTAGACAAATTGATTTTGTAGTCAATTTGCTTTCAAGTTGAGGAATGAAGGTTCTTACATGATTAGAAAATTTTGTAGATAAATTGTAGGCAATTCCACTATGAAATTCCTTTGTAGGAAAATTTTGTAGGCAATTATAAATTTGTAAACAATTTTTTATTTTCTTGTAGTGATATAACTCATTTTAATGATATATAATCGAGTTCAACAATGATGTTAGAGTGTCGTCTTAAGAATCCTAATGGCAATTGGATTAATTCAAGTTCAGCCACCACTTGCATAACAAGATTATTGGATTTGATATGATGCCCCATTCATAACCGATGAGAAAGGATCTAAATCACAATTTCATCAAATAAGAAATAGATTTTAAAGAGAGAATTACTTAATAATCTCTTTTTAGGAATAGAAATGTGCAAAGATCTGTGAATGGCTTGCTTCTCCTTGCAATGGCTCTGGCAAGGACATGTAAGAACCCGCTGGGGATTTGTCCAGCTTTGGACATATGACGCTCAAATCAGTGATCAGAGTTTTTTTTTTAAAGAAAGAGTAAGAAATTTCCAGAAGAAATTAAATTAATGAAAATGGCTGAAAAGTTACCTTTCACCTTTGATTAGAGCCGGTAATTTGGACCCGACCCGACGGGCCAGTCCGCCCGATATATGGGCTGGGCCCAAATAATGGAGGCACGAAAAAACCGGGCCGTTTTTGGCCCGGCCCGACAGATCCGGTGGGCCAAATGGGCTGGCCCGTTTGGCCCGGTTGATTTTTTTTTTATCTATTTTATTTTTAAAAGATTATAATTAGTGTTATTTCTTTAAATAATATTCAGTGTTGTAATTACAAATATATGGACATACTTGACTTGATACTGCCATAATAAGGAATTTAGTGTTGTATATTTAGTTTTTAAATGATATTTAGTGATATTTAAATGATATTTAGTGTTGTATATTTAGTTTTTTTTTAAACATACTTGACTTGATAGTTGATGTCATAATAAGGAATTTTGTAAATGAAGCCCCTCAATTTTCAGTACCGTGGAATATAAAAACTCTACCAAATATTATTTTGAGATTAGGAAAAAAATAAAAAATAAAGTTGAAACGGGCTGGGCCGGCCCGTTAGCTCGCGGGCTATGGTTGGACCGGGCTGGGATTTTACAGGCCCGACGTGCAAATGGGCCGGGCCGACCCGTGAAAAGTGATTGGCCCGATGGGCTGGGCCGGCCCACCCCGTTTTGCCAGCTTTACCTTTGATGGATGAGGTATTTATACCTTAAAACTGTATGGGCACAAGCATCTTTTCGTATTAATTTGGGTCCAAGAAATCCTTGACACGTGATAATACTTTTTTGACAAAAGGGAAGCTATTTTATTGTATGACAATTTGGCACTACCACTATGTTCAGCAGAGATGTGATTGTACTATGTGTCAAGTCTATGAAATTGATAGAGAGATAGTTTGTGTAAGTCTCATACATATGAGAGGGCATCACTCTCTTCTGGTTTGGGATGATATATTTGGCTAAGTGCGGAAGTGGTCTTTTGTAGACCTACTGTCTTTGATTCAGGTAGCTCATGAACCTAAATAGGTCTCTTGTGGATTTAATTCTTCATCAAAACATTTTAACTTGTTAGCTTATAATGTTCGACTTTTCCACAAGTCTCCATATTGAAGCAGCTACATATCTTTTTGTCAAGGGTTAGAATTGGTCAAGTTCTTATACGACTTGATTTCTTTATGTTCAGTATATTTATCTTCTTGGGCCTGATTCGATATTTGGGCTTTAATAATAAATTTGGGTTAGTTTCATGATGATGGAAAATAGTGGACCAACTTGGGCCAGTTCTATTTTTGTACACTTCAATAGCCTTTAACATTAGGTAGCTTGATATCTATGGATGGAAGTATGTAACTATATGACAAATGTAAACAAAAATTTGATACCAGACATAAAAATATATATGAATAAATTTCATAATTTATATTATTACATGCACTCATACCATTTGATCTATAAATTGAATTCTTTGTATAAAATATTATGGTATCAGTAAATATATATAATGATATCAGTAATACATGTAATGATATCAATTTCATTAAATTTTATAAGAGACCTACTCTTAGATTACCTGATAAATTAGGTATTTATCACATGTAACTGCGTGCATTCTATTTTAATAAAAATTTGGGTGTGACCATTTCACAAATCTTGAGATGAATACATCTTGAAAATAAAACTTGTAAGGATATATAAATTTCCGATATTTCCAATTGAGGGTTTAATTTAAGTTAGGTCTAGGTCAAATTCAGTCCCTTCTTTTGTTAATATTCTCAACCAAAAAATTGTTCAAGAAATTTTTTAAAAAACTTGATTGTTTTCAGAAAATTCAAAAAGGACAAAAAAAAAAAAAAAATTATTGGGAAAAAAATAAAAAATTATCAAAATTTTCGGATTTTTTCGAACATTTTTTAAATAAAATATAGGATTGTATGTAACCTAGTCTTTTAAGTCATCTGTTAGACGACTTGTTAGTCGTTCATTTCATTTCAGGCAATGAAAAATATTGCAGCCTAATTATCAAGCTGGCATACCAAGTTACCAACCCAATCTTCAAGTTATATACCACCGCGCATTATGTCATCACGTATTTAATTATGGGTGAAACTATGCTTTCCATTTATAAATATACACGATTGTACACTGTGTTAAAAAATACTGTACATCTGAATGTATTGAGTAAAAATACAGATGTAATAGTTTAATTATTCTTCCTTGAGATAAAATGTAGGAGAGAGGGAGATGGGCCTGTGTTTATATGACTTTATGAAGCCCATAGATGGATTAGGGGTCGTTGTTTCGGGCCTTGTAATAGTTTATTTTGGGTCCATTATGCTAATATTGATGGGTTCGACTATATACCCTTCCATATTTATTTGATACCCCCACCCACTTAATATACCCACTATATTTTAAATAATTATTAGATACACACCCTATAATATACCTACATTACCCTTACCTCTAATATTATTTTAAAGTTTTGATACACCCACAAAACCCCTTCTCATTCCCCACGTTCTACATTCTTCATTGCTCTTTTCCCACTTCATTCTTCCCTTCTAGAATTCCGCCGCAAACGCCAGAAGCTTTTTTGGTGCCACTCCTATCCGCCCAACCGATTACCTTACAGTCTACTCTCTTTGCTCCATGTCTCGATGAAACCCGACGTTGTGTGTCGAATTTCCATCTTGGGAAAAGGACAAGAGCCTTTGTGACAATTTTTTCTTCATGAAGAAGATGACTGTGTTGTTGATTTATATGGGTCTGATGCCCTAATATTTCAATTTGGGTCAAGTAGTGGATTTTATCGCTGAGATTTCGAAGAACAACCGTTTCGAAAAAAAAAATCGCTTAAAATTTTCGAACCTGGTTTTTCGAAACACTGTTAGAGTTTCGAAAAGAACTTGTTGAAAAACGACAAATATTTCGGCAAAATATTTTCGAAAATCTCTGTTTCGACAAGATTTTTCCGAAACCCTAACCACATTTCGACAAGCTTTTGCCGAAACCCTAACCATTTTTCGAAAAACCAGGTTCGAAAAATCAATGTCGGGAGTTTTTTTTTAAAAAGTGTAGGAATAATATTAATACACTTATCATCGAACTTGTAATGGTTGCAGCACCCACAAGAAGGTTTCCAACGCCGGTATTGCAGTGCCGGCGCCGGCTCCGACTCTTCCGTAGCTTCTTGTGTTTGGTCGTGACTCTTGGATTTCTTGGTGGGTGTGTTAAATTTGCAGTATTTTATTTTTTGAATAATAAGGGCATGAGAGTCATTTAATAAATAATATTATAATAATATATAAATTAGGTGGGGGTATCTAATAAGTATGGAGGGGTATATAGTCGGACCCAATATTGATACTACCCAATCCCATTAGGCGCAGGTTATTTGCACTAGCCTCTTTGTTAAAAACACTACCGGATGAATACACTTATTTTTTTTCGATTTTTTTTTCGAAATTCTTTCATTTTTTCGAACATTTTTTCCGAAAATAACTAAATTCACAATATTTTGGAAAAAAAATCGAATTTTATATTTATTTTCGGAATTTTTTGCTGAAAATGTATCAATTTTTCGGAAAAATTGATAGTGTATTCATCCGGGTAGGGTATTTAACAAAGAGGGTAGTGTTAATAACCGTAGTCATCCCATTATTATTGATAAAACAGTCCTTCTATAAACTTTTCACAAAGACAGCAGAGATCTGGAACATTCTGTCATATTCCCGCAGCGACCAAAAATCACATCAACTTTGGAAAACACACTGCAGCCATGTCCAGAAATTTCAAGAAACTGCTAAAAGACGAAAAACCCATTATAAATATCAGCAAACAACTCCCATTAATTCAGAAAAAGCGCGCGCTAAAATCCAGTATTCCTTCCTTCCAATTACAAAGTAACAAAGTCTGAATTCTTGGGAAATCAAGTGAAACATGTCGGTGCTTTTCGATCGGTTGTGTATGGACTGGATGGAGAGCCCGGAGGCCCACATATTCAAATTGGATGTTCCGGGGGTGAGGAAAGAAGACGTGAAACTCCAACTTCACGACGATAGAGTGCTCCACATAAGCGCTGAGACTAAAGAAGAGGAAGAGGAAGATGAAAAGAGCCGTTATAAATGGCACTGTAGAGAGCGCCTCAACGCCGGGAATTCAGGTTGCCGGAAAACGCCATGGTGGACGAGATTAAGGCTTCGATGAGCGACGGCGTGCTGGTTGTCACGGTGCCTAAAGACCGTAGCAAGAAGAAGAAGAAGAAGAAACACGCTGTTGTGATCGATGATTCGGGCTCTACTACTAAAGGACTTGGCCCATTCGCTTGCTTCAAACCTTGATTTTATCTTTGTTAGGTAGCGTGTGATTTGTTTTGAATTTATGTAACAACTGGTTGCCTTGGTTCATGATTGTTAATGGGATGTTTTTCGAGTGCTAATCTTGCTCTTTATTTATTTTATTTTATAGAAGAAGGTGTGATAAAATTTCATCAATAAGTGAAACAAGAGAAAGAGTGTAAATCTTGAACCTCAATCGTGTATGATTGTAAAATACATGGTTGTTTCATAAAATTCATTGAATTTGGAATTTGACTATAATTAATTTAATCAAGTACGTGTCCACTAAACTTTCTGAAACAATGTTGACTTTGAGCTATCAATTGGTGCATGCTTAATTATTAAGACTTAAAAGAGGGATGTAATGACGACTGATCATGTTTTAACATAACAAGGTTACATAGATAGAGCCCTATTTACGAAGGGTTTATACCTGCGCATGTGTGTTGCTTTGATATTATACCCCGCTTGTTTTATATGATGAGATTTATAAACATGGATGATTAGAATTGTCAAGATTAATTTTCCCTTGAATGCCGAAAATGAATTGGGTGGCTTCTTTGATTGATTCAAATATGTTAGTATATTCAAATTTAATATGGAAGATGAAATTGGCTTCACCGGTACATTTCAAGATAAGAAACATGCTAGCCGGCATTCCCAGATGCAACTCAAATTACTACTACATAATTAAATACTAAATATGTATGGTTTGACTAGTGAAGCTAGCTAATTCAGAACATGGGAGCATGTCACCAAGTGCCGCTCACGTCTTCCTAATCCACAACCTCCATATAAATATTAATCCACGCAAATTAAAAACATAAGTCAAGAAAAATCTCATCATTTTAGTTGATAACAATGAGGTGGTTTCTTCTATCTGCTTTGCTCCTCTGCTTTCATCTCTCCACTGCCGTGAAACAGTCTTCTCGGAAGCCGATGCCCCCAGCTGCTTACCTGAAAGCACACCATTATTTGAAATCATGCCCTAATCTTGAAAACATAATCCATCAAAAAGTGAATGCCTGGGTTCAAAAAGACCACACCTTGGCTGCTAGTATCATCCGCCTCCATTTCCATGACTGTGCCGTCAGGGTACGTATCTAATTTTACTTTATTAACTACTTTTTATAGAATTTCATCTCCTATTTTAGACTTCAATATACCACCAACTAGATTAGGGTGTTGCTTATTATCTATCATATGCATGCACGATGTGTTAATTAATACAATGAGATTCTAAATTTTCTAGCTTTGTACAAATTACCTAGTAAATCCCATGGTTTGAATAAGTTGAGTTAGAGAAGGTACGTATTACGTTTAGGTACCCTTGTACACCATACACCACTGCCTCATATTACTAGTTTTTACGAGTAATAATATTTAATGGTGTACATTGCATTTCGAACATAATACTTTGACATCGAATTATGTATTGTGAGTAAATTACCAAGAGGTAATGAATTTGTCAAAAAGAAAAAGAAAAACCGGTCCGTTTACCAATTTAAATAAATCTAAGAATTTAATTTGTAATTTACCAAAACCGGATGCATTCTTTAACAACTTTACTGAATTTGATCTCATTTTATAAATTAATCGTTGTTAAACAGGGGTGTGATGCATCAGTCCTGCTGAATCACCGCGGCAGCGAGAGGGCGGCGGCAGCCAGCAAAACCCTGAGGGGCTTCAAACTGATGGACGAAATCAAGGCGGAGGTCGAGAAGCGGTGCCCGCGAACCGTCTCCTGCGCCGACATCCTGACGGCGGCGGCCCGCGACGCGACCGTGCTCGCCGGCGGCCCCTTCTGGGAAGTCCCGTTCGGGCGAAAGGACGGCCGCATCTCCCTCGCGAGAGAGGCCAACACCGTCCCACAGGGCCACGAAAACATCACTTCCCTACTCACCTACTTCGAAAAACTCGGCCTCACCTTCGTCGACATGGTCGTCCTCTCCGGGTCCCACACCATCGGGAGAAGCAGCTGCTACGCCGTCAAACATAGGCTCTACAATTTCAACGGTACCCGCAAACCCGACCCCACCATGGACATCAGGTACGTCAATTCCTTGAGGAAAAAATGTAGATGGGATACGAATGTGGTGAATCTCGATGCCACCACGCCTCGCAAATTCGACACCGCTTATTACGCCAATTTGGGCAAGAAATTAGGGCTTCTGTCCACGGATCAATTGCTTTACTCCGACCAGAGAACGGCGGGGGTGGTTCAGATCATGGGTATGCAGCCGGAGTTCTTCATGACGCAGTTTGCGGTTTCGATGGTGAAATTGGGGAATGCCAACGTTATGGTGGGGAAGAATCAGGGTGAAATCAGATTGAATTGCAATTATGTCAATGCTTAAGCCCTCTGCCTCTATTTCAATTAATTATTTTTGTTGTGTTTTTAGATTTGTG
Source organism: Ballota nigra (assembly GCA_947034835.1). NCBI lineage: Eukaryota > Viridiplantae > Streptophyta > Magnoliopsida > Lamiales > Lamiaceae > Ballota > Ballota nigra. The sequence goes on from OX344730.1 coordinate 30,437,080, forward strand.
AAATAACTTCTTCAATGATTTTGTACTGGAGATCTTCTTATCCGGATTGATTAATCGTCCTTAGTTATGTGGGAGTGGGATGATTGAATTTTCTAGACTAAACTTTATGGATAGTTGTTCTTAATTAATTTCTTTTAGGCCGAAAGAGTTTCAGATTTATTTGTAAAACTTGTGGCATTCTTGAGATTTTAAAGTTATATAGAATTATAATGGGCCACGTGCAGCCAGCCTTATCGATCAATTTTTTTTTTTTTAATTCAGATTTATGTTCAGCTTCAAAGGGGAAAAAACCAGCTTCGATTCATTTGCGTCACTTTTTCTATTCCGTTTGTTTCACCCTCGAAATCGTTATCGTTCTGGGCTTCACTTGATAGCCATTATTACTGCATTTAATACAATTTAAAACTTACTTGGTAGAGCATATTAATATAATATGGATCCATAATTTTTTAATGGGTACCCAGTAAAAAATGGTCTTTTAATATGAGAAATCAATACAAATTTGTCTGGCCTCCTCCTCCTTACTAATTTATTATTGGGTAAAAATCATATTTGCCCTCTTCTTCATCACGTCTTCCTTATTTGTGTTGAACTGCCGCCGTCCGACCGCTATCACCGCCGCTGCCCACACGGCTTTTGCTCGCGCCATCGATTGACCAGCACCATCGTCGCCGCCGCAGGGAACGGGATGGCCTGATCGAACCGCCACCGCCATCTTTGTCCTTGCTACGCCGGCCTGCAATATCAATGCCGGCAAAATCGGGACAAAATTTTGATTCTGGGTTTTTTGATTTCGCCTCCCTCTCTCTCGATAGAGAAAACAAACATTGTGGGTTGAATTTTTGGTATTTTGTGATGAAGAGGGAAGAAGGATTTCTGAGTTTTTTTTTTTTTATGGATAGGGACTTTTTTTTAAATTAGATCTAAATTTGAGTTTCCTCCATTGTTACACTAGATTTTTCGAATTTGGATTTCAATTTTTGTGATGATTGAGGAATTTTGGGATTTTGATTTTCTAATTACTGAGTTTATGAGTTCTATGGTTTTTGAATTTATGTGTTCTGGATTTTTAGTTTTTGAGTTAGGAGATTGCTTCTTTCATGGTAGCCTGCCTATTGAATTCTTTCATGGTCTGCAGAGTTGAGTTCAAAGGAAGAAGAAGGACAAACTAGTAATTTGCATATTTTGTGTCATTTTTATTACTTCCTACCAAGTAATTGTGTGGATTTCCATAATTAATACTGTCATTTTTAATTTGATGTACCAAGCAATATAATATCTAAAATCAATACTAAATTTATGCACCTCTATTATTTTATGAATGACTACCAAATGGAGCCTTAATATAGAATATAATATATAATTAGGGCATGTTTTCGTTGATGGGTATGATTGATAAATAATTATCCTTTGTTCATGGGACAATTAGTCCAACTCCTTTCATGTACTCCCTCCGTTCTTTAAAAGTATGCACTCTTTCCTTTTTCGTCCGTCCATAAAAAATATGCACCGTACATTTATAGAAATAATACTATTCCATTTATTAATAAAAAATTCAACATGACCCACACTAAATTAACAATCTCAGCCCAATTAACAATCTTAACCCAAATTTAAAATTTAACCCTACCCAATTAAACATAACTACCCCAAATTAAGTCTCACCCACCCCAAATCACACTTACCCAGCCCTTTCGTGTCTCGATTCTTCCACACTCTTCATTTGTTCTTCGTCTCTCACCATCCAAACCCTAGCCGACTTCGAACCATCTCCCTCTCTCTATGGCGGATATGGTTAACGGTGCAACACCATTTTTTGATTCGCCACAAATCGGAACCCCTTACACCGACTCCCTTGAAATCGAAAGTCATTGCTCCAATTCTCCACAAATCAGAACCCATTGCTCCGATTTTTCGGAAATCGGAACCCCCTTTGAGGATTCCCTGCAAATCAGAACCCCAGTCCCCGATTCTCCACAAATCGAAACCCCTCTCTCTGATTCTTTGCAAATCGGAACTCCAGTCCCCTATTCTCCACAAATCGAAACCCCTCTATCTGAATCTCTGCAAATTGGAACCCCTAGGACCGATTCTACTTTTAGCGATTCGTGGATGTGTGAATATGAAGAATGGGACACTGTGGTGCCCGATTCATTGGATTGCCATTGTGTTAGCCCTGAATTACGTGTTGGTGATGATTTCGCAAAGATATTTGATGATTTCACTGGACCAAGGTCCCCTGTGGTGCGTCGATTCACTGTTGAAATGTACACCATGTGGATTCCAGGGGCTAAACACCTCCTATGATAGGTGTTATCTAACTCTCTTCTAATTTTTGTTTAGTTGCCTTATTTGAATGCTCATATGAACTCAAATGATGAATGCATGTTAGTCTGAGCATATTTATGGTGTTTACAACCACCACTTTGACCAATTTGTCTTAGTTTATGGAGGTTTAAACTTGTTTATGACCCTGTGATGAACTGTGGAGTGTATTGGGTGAGTTTGAGGGTCCAAAATCATGAGAAACTTGCTATATGTGCTTTGGATTGTTAACTGGAGTGAAATGGTGAATGTATGTTTGATCTGAGCATGTTTATGGTGTTTAAAGCCACAACTTTGACTTATTTGTCTTAGTTTATGGAGGCTTAAACTTGTTTAGGACCCTGTGATGAACTGTGGAGTGTATTTGGTGAGTCTGAGGGTCCAAAATCATGAGAAACTTGCTATATGTGCTCTGGATTGTTAACTGGAGTGAAATGGTGAATGCATGTTTGATTTGAGCATGTTTATGGTGTTTTACAGCCACCACTTTGACCTATTTGTCTTAGTTTATGGAGGCTTAAACTTGTTTATGACCCTGTGATGAACTGTGGAGTGTATTGGGTGAGTCTGTGTGTCCAAAATCATAAGAATTGTGATATAAGTGAAGTCATTAATACTTGCATGTTTACAAAAAGGTTTCACCATGCATGTTTACAAAAAGGTTCCACCATGCATGTTTACAAAAAGGTTCCACCATGCATCTTTACAAAAAGGTTTCACCATGCATCTTTACAAAAAGGTTTCACCATGCATCTTTACAAAGGATCCATTAACTGATTTATGCAATCCACATCAAATCCGCCACTAAACTTTCCACATCATATGCACTCACATTTTGATTCTCAGGCTGCCTTAAGTAGTCAATGCAATCTTTGATCATGGCTTCATCAACTTGCAAATTTTTTGGAAGTCTTCCTTGCCTCCTAAGTTTATCCTTGGCCATATGGGGAAGTTTGAATGTGTTGTTCCCCTTGCATTTCATAATTTCAATCATCACATTCTGTAAACTTAGGAAAACAGAATTCAATGTGATATGGGTTAGTGTGTCATATGAAATCAGAACATTGGTAACAAGATCATCAACTGTGTAGGCTGCTATCTCAGTTTGCAAACTTTGAATTGCTCTAAACCACCCTAGATCATTGATGTTAGTATCAGGGGAATTAGCTGGTTGACAAACTAGCTGGATATTGAATCCATCTGAGCTTGCAGCAATTCTGAAATCAGGGTCATTATTTTGAATATGTGATCTGGCATTGTCCTGTTGAATGAATAAGTCATTTGTTGCATTAGCTGGCCATTTCTCCTTGATTGCTGGTATAATCTGAAAAAGTAATGTAAGCAACATGATGAATTATGTTTCGGATACTTGCTTTTTTCAGAATGGTACACTAAATGATGATATTTTTCTGATAGTTTTTGTTTGAGTGAGAATTGTGTACCTGATTGATTAGGCAAGCCTTGATAACTCTTTGTTGATTAATTACAGTGGTTTTGTCTCCAATGTGCCCTTATTTCTGTTTTGTTGTTCCTTTTGGCTGGCTCTTTTGACAGAATCTTTACACCCCCCAGATAATCTTTTAATTGGTCAAAAGCTTTCTGGCAGCTTCCCGTCCATGCAAAGTTGTCTTTTTTGATGGCTTCAAAGAATGGGCGACATTTGTCACCTGATCGCGATATGAACCTATTTAAAGCTGCTAGGCATCCTGTCAACCTTTGTACTTCTTTGATAGAACGAGGAGGTTCCATATCAATGATTGCTTTAACTTTTACAGGATTGACTTCGATTCCCCGCTTACTAACCAGATGGCCCAGGAATTTTCCCGAATGTACTCTGAAGTTGCTTTTCTTTGGGTTGAACTTCATGTTGTATTTTCGGAGAATATTGAACACATGGGATAGATGATGGAGGTGATCCTCTTTTCGAGTACTTTTGACAACTATGTCATCAACATACACCTCTACCGTCTCCCCGATATGTTCGTCAAACATTTTGTTCACCAGCCTCTGGTAGGTTGCTCCGGCATTGATTAATCCGAATGGCATTCTCTTCCAGCAAAGTAAGTTCTTATTAGTATAGAAGGCCATATCTTATTGGTCATCCGGGTGCATCGGGATTTGGTGGTAACCAGCAAAGGCATCCATGAAGGTGAACATTTTATGCTCGGCTGTGCTATCCACCAGTTGATCAATGTGCGGGAGCGGAAAGTTATCCTTTGGGCATGCTGCATTAAGATCTGTGAAATCTATACATAGCCTCCAGGTTCCGTTCGGCTTCCGCACTAGAACGGGATTTGCAACTCATTGTGGGCACAACGCCTGTCTGATTAGGTCATTGTCCAATAACTTCTTGACTTTCTCATTCAGAGCTTGATACTTGTCAAGCCCGTACTTCCGTCATTTTTGGTGGCCGGGTCTTCGGGTTGAATTGATATTTAGTCTATGACAAGCATCTTTCGGATTGATCCTCACCATGTCAGCGTGCGACCATGCAAAAACGTCGAGGTTGGCTTTCAGAAACTCTGCCATTCGAGTTCTGTAGGGCTCAGGGAGCTCTGATCCAATGTAAAGTTCGAGATTATCATGGTCAGGGTTAATTTTGAGGGTTTCCAGTTCTTCGATCGGAGTTGCCCGTCGTTTCTATCCCTTCCACCATGGATCAACGATTGGCCCTTCTGGGCTTAGCTCATCCTCGGCGTTCATTGGTTCTGCACCCAACCGGGGGTCAAAATCCTCTATGGGCTTAGTGTCGTTTCTGGTCGCCATAGTTGGGCCCTCCAAGTTGATGTGAGGACTCAACTCATTGGCAACTGATGATATTTTTGTCTCTAGCAGGGTTTGTTAGCCTTCCGGCAGTTTCTGTTCGCCCATGGACAAGGGTTGGTCATCAATGTCCATCTGATCATTCTGGGTCCCCAAAATATCTTCAAGAATTGATGGTTCATTTTTGGATGGGCCGATTGATGCTTCCATCATAAACGTATGTTCTTTGATTGGATGAAGTTGAAGGAGACATTCCCGAGCTTTTCTTTGGTCTCCCTTTACTGAGCCAACTCCACTTGCTGTTGGGAATTTTATGCAATAATGGTAGATTGAACATGCAGCCCTAAATTCATTCAAAAGGAGTCGACCAAGAAACCCGTTATAAGTCGATTCTTGGTCTACGACCAAGAAATCTATCATTCTTGTGAAGTTGCACAGACAAAGTAATTATTCCCAGAGGGATTGTTACAGCATTTCCAAATCCTAGGATACGATGATTTGAGTCTCTGACATAGCCTGCATAATCTCCCAGTTGATCGAACGTCTTTTTGAAAAGGACGTTTGTGTAGGCTCCGGTGTCCACCAACAATCTATGCACTCTGGTCCCCATGATCTTAGCACAAATCACGAGTGAGTCATTGTGGGGGGTCAAAATTCTTTCCAAGTCTTTTTCGGTAAATGTTAATTCTGATGTTTGCATGATGGACGGATTAACCCCCATTTCTTGTACGTGATCGATTGCTCGTAATTCGGCTTTTTTTTATGATTAGAAATTGGTGGTCGTCCATCAGAACAACCACCAACAGGTCCTGCAGGCTCCATCATTTGGATGTCAGGAACTGGACCTCCTGCTGGTACCTGGGCTAGTCGCCCAGCTCGATTCCGGCGAGGAGCTTGCTCCAAATCTTCTTCCTCGGAATCTTCATCTCTGTCCCTCTTGCCGGGTTGTCTCTTTACAAACTCGGATAACTTACCCTCCTCGTAAAACCGTCATAACTGCTTCAGCAAGTCACGACACTCACTTATAAAATGCCCCACGCTTTGATGGTAGGCATAATACTTGTTTTGGTTTAACTTGCTAGCATCTTGATGTATCTTTCTGGGAGGAGTGAGTAGTTCCTTGTCCCGGACGTTGTTGTACACTGCATCAATCGATATGGTAAGTACATGATTCAGTTTGTCCTTTAGATCCGTCCCCTCATTAAATGCTTTTATGTTCTTTGGGGTACGATACCCTCCACCACCAGACTTTTTTGCATTTTCCTTCTGTTCACCTTTGTCCCCCATATCTTTCTGCAAAGCTTCGTGCATGGAGACAAAGACTCCTGCCCGGTCACGGAATTCGGTGTAAGTTTTCGGGCATCTGAGATGTACATCTTTCCAGAGTTCAGTGCCCTTCTTCAGTCCAGCTAAGACGACTACGATTTTGGTGTCTTCGCTGACAGACTCCCCTTCCAGCAGGACCTTGTCAAATCTTTCCAAATACGAACGGTCCGACTCGTCATCAGCTTATTTCAAGTTGGATAATCGATGTCTTTGGGATAGATAAGACCCGGCCGTGGAGAAGTGGGACAGGAATTCTTTGCCCAGCTGGGCAAACGAATGAATTGAAGCTGGTGGCAGAGCCGAAAACCATTTGTGGACACGGTCCCCCAGAGTCAAAGGGAAATTACGGCACTGGGTTGCATCGCTTGTCCCCAGTGATATCATGTAATCAAAATATTTCATCAGATGCACCCGGGGGTCCGCCGTGCCTTCATATTGTATGCTTGTCGGGAATTGGATCTTCTTTTGAATAGGAGCTTTCAAAATCACCGAAGATAGTGGGGAGGCAGGAAGAGTAGTGCTCTCATAACCTCTTTGCAGGTCCAATTGGCCCTGCATGCTTTCAATCGCCTTCCTCATGGAGGCCAGTTCTTCAAGGGATCCCCCTTGACTTGGAGGTTGTTCGGCGAATAGAGCTGCATGGCCATCTGATCGCCGCAGTCCCTCGCTTGGTATGGGACATCTGGGCCTAGGCGACCAAAAGCTGACCTAGTCAGCCTTTCGTGGACTGACTGGCGAGCTGGTATTGTGGTCGGGCGAGCTACTTATGCAATTGGATGGATCTCGGCTACTCCCCGACCACGGTGACCCAATCTGTTCAGTGTGCTTTGATGTGTGCCCTGACTCACCCCCAGAGCTTGATTTGTAGTTGATTCTCCATGGCTAGTTGCTCCAGAAAGTTGTTTCTCTTTGCCCTTCATTTTACGAGTTTGGGCACTGTCTGCCTCATTTTAATGGTCACCTCTGGCCTTCTCATGTTCACGAGTTCTTGTTGGGCTATGCCTTGCTTGAATATGAGAGGGGCCAGGCTGAGCCTGCTGCTTTTACAAAGCCTGTAGCATTGCAATCGTTCGAGCCAGTTCATCAGGGTTGCGAACAAAAGCGTCCAGCTCAGGTGGCATCAATTGATGTGTAGCTGTTGGACGATTTTCTTGCTCGTTCCTGGTTGTTTCTACTCGCCTACTAGCCTAGGACATCCTTGAACGTGAATCCCTTATCACGTGCTGGGAGTGTTGAGTCTCATGAGATTGAGGCATCTTTGCCTGATGTTTGGGTATTAATCTTTAAGAGTTCTTGAATAGAGAACACCAAGAACACCTTTCTTCAATTCTTCAAGCTTAAGTCCGTAATTTTTACTTAGTTATACTTAAATCCTTAAATCGGAGGCTCGAACCCACCTTCTAGCGCCAATTTGTTGATGATCGATTCTAATCACAAGGATTAGTGGTTGTTTTTACTCGTTAATTAGATCACCAAACAATTACGTGTGATTGATCACTAACGTAATTAGTGAATACTAAAATTTGAGGTGAGGGTAGAATTAACACGTGTATTGATTACATAATTAATTTGTATGTAAGATAATCGAGCTGCTTTGGATGTATAATCGAATTTTGGACGTGTATATGAATTTGTGCTTATTTTATTAGCTGAAAAAATCTAGGTATTTATAGAAATCTGCCTAGCAGGAGGTGTACATGACCTTTGACCTCCCTATTGTGCATGTGTGACACTTGGGCTTTGACTATTTTGACCTTATCTAAACTAAAGTTTATCCTTCTATGCTGGACTTGCTCGCAGTCAGGAGCTGCTCGTCCTGTTGGACTTGTCCTCGTGGGGTCTTTAGTTTGATTCTGATGGTCTTTGGTCTTGATAAATTGCAGTCTTGGTATTGTGGCTAGATCTGTTTGACGAGGTGCTGATTATGCTCGCTATGACCTCACCTGGATCCACATGGTCTTCAAGCTAAATTTGCTCGCCTGGTTAATCTTGTTCAGCGTGCAGGTTCTGCTCCCCAGATACCTTGTTTAATCTTGACTTAACTTCGTCTTAACCGCGGGTATTTTGAGTTAATGTTGATCGCCCAAATGACGATTCTGAAAAAAGTGATTATGTTCCCTCATATAGAAGTCGCAAACAACCCCTACAGGAAATTAGTATCACTTATAAGAATCCGTTTTTAAGGTTATGTAGGGTGTGTTTTGACTTTTGAAACTCTGTCCATTTTAAAGAAGTCATATTAATTAATTTTTATTAAAATAAAAAATATTGAGTGTTTGGAATAAAGTGATTATTAATTTAAATTGAAGAAATAAAGAGTTTGTAAAAAAAAAAAAAAAAAACAACACCACTTTATAGGGTAATTAATCTGTTTTGCTAAATTTGACTTTAAGTGCTTATATAATATTATATAATTGAATTTTTTAAAATAAAGTGATTGTCTACGTAGAATTGAGTTTACAAACACACATAATCCATTTATGATCCTGTAATTTAAAATTGACAACCCATTTTGGATTTGGACTCGCCCCTATGAAAATTTACTATCCAATATTTTAAAGCAAATACTATCCAATTTTAAGATAATAATGTATAATTATTGTAAGTTCATTTACCGTGGTGGTCATGAGTCTAATTTAACTTTGATGGTCCATTTTAGACTCAATCGTGTTATTGTTGTTATTGTCGTGAACAGGATTAAGAATAAAAATTATTCAGAGAGAGACGCCTTTTTCCAATGAAAAATATATTTTAATGTTTGAGTAGGTATTATACAAAATAGTCGTACAGTGCTGTAAATATCTATATTTATTAATAAAACAACTAACACTAGAAATTAAAATATTTTAATGAAAAAACTAACTAATATACATAAACTTGGGCTTGGGGCCTTATTTGTTTTATCCATTGGGCTAATACTTTAGGCCCAACCCATTTTCTCCCTCACTAGGGGTTGGCAGCCTCTGGGCAATATGCACCTCTTCTTTCCCGGTGTATAATAGCAGCTGAGAGGTAGGTTGTGAGAGCAAGTGTTGTTGTACATTCCCCCTTTATTAGCCGGATTCGAGCAATATATGACTTGAGCCCATCCTAACGATGGAAAATTCGAAAAGCATGGAAACTTAGAAGTGGCATCAGAGCCCGGGGTTGGTCGTTCGTTGTCTCTATTGAACCTGATTGCACTATTCGTTCGCGTTTGCTGATCCGTCCAAAGTGCAGCCGAGAAGAATGAGGGGTTAGTAGATGACGCAGGTCGGTCAATCCTAACTTCACCTAAAAACCATGGTGTCGTTTGCATTGACCCACATATCCAGGTTTAGCTCTGTATCATAACTAGATGTGAGACGCCTCCTTAGGCTTACCAGCCACCAAAGATTCCTTCTCCCTTGGTCCCAGGGTTTAAATCGATGTTTCCGCATCATCCACCCGCCCTTTAGACTCCCACACACTGACTCTGATACCAATCTGATGTAGACCGGTCAAACACATCTCCATCTCAAAACCATGGTCAAAAGTGGAGGTTTGCATATCGAGGTCCAACCTTACATCATAACCCAATGTGGGACGCCTCTTTAGGCTTACCAGCCACCAAAGAGTCCTCCTTCCTTGATCCCAAGACCTAGATTGAAGCCCCTGCATCAGTAGAGTGGGTGCAACCTTGATTCTAGGTGTGTCGGGTGCCTTCTACACCATCTGGTTTCCGATCTCCAGGTAACCTGAGCCCATGTGTGTCGGAGTGATCATGAGTGTACTGAGAAGACACAAACACATAAAACTTTGAGTTTAAAGTTATGGACATTTATTTGTCAATTAACTACTCCATCCATCCAACAAAAATTAAAGGCAAAGTATTATATGAAAATAGTTCATGATAAGCTTATCATGAAAATATTTTAAAGTATCATTAATCTCACCGGGAGTATCATTAATCTCACCAGGGGTATCATTAGTTTGAGTTCAATAAAAAAAATTTAAATTTTTTGAACTCGGACTAATGATACCCCTGTCAGGTTTAATGATACTCCTGATGAGATTAATGATACTCTAAAACTATTTCATGTTAAGTTTATTATGAAGTGTTTTCATATAATACCTACTCAAAATTAAATTATAAGATTTTTTTTACACAAATTAAAAAATGAAAATTATTATAGTTGAAACATTAAAACAAATATTTTACCATTTAGCCCCTTTGACTACTCATTTTTCAAGACAATTACTAATAATAAAATACATTAAATATGAACAAGGATGGAAATGAAAATTTAATGATATTTTAAATGTGGCAGCGGCTAAACCAATCCCCAAATTTATTGTACACACCCTAACTGCTAACTATACCCCTTTTAAAATATAATATTTTAAAAAATTACTACAGACACCCAAGTTTAGACTAATATACCCTTTTATGTTAAAAAAAAAAGGTCTTGCTAATCTTCATTAATAACACAATAACCAATCACAATATTATTCAAATGTCCACCATTTGCCAAAGGATGTGAAGCTCTACCTACTATTGTTGTTGTCCTTGTGGTACTGTTGTTTATTAATCTCCTCCAACACCCCAAATTTGAACTCATCTTTTTTATTTTTTCCTCACCAAAAGATTTGAGAGATTCTATTGATATATTTTGATTAGAGCTCATCCATGATTATCTATGAGGTTTTTTCGGCGACATTATGAAAGCCAAAAATTTCAATTCCAATGAAAAAAAATCGCCATAGATTTTGTGGACTGTGAAGCCAAAATTTTCAATCCAATGAAAAGAAATGTACCTCTGTGAATGTTAGGGTGAAGAAAGGGTCAGAAATTTTGGAAGAAATGGTTCTGGATATTCCGTTGCCACTGAAGAATGAGGAAATGAGTTTCGCCAATTTTTTAATAAATGGTTCTGATGATATAAGTCGTGAAGAAGATGAGTGAATAAGAAAGGGAAAAAAATTAATTGATAATCTAAATAATATTTATATAAGGTTAATATGGACATTTAATATATGTGCATTTTTGCAAAAAAAAAAAAAGATTGTGTACAATAAATTTGGGGGTTTGTTTAATCGCCCTTTAAATTTAATAACATGTATATTTTTTGTGAGATGAGTGAAAATTAAAAAACAAGTCTATTTTTATTGAAGGAAGAAAGTATAATCATTTTTCACTTCATATTTGCCTGGTTAAAAATTGTTTGTAAATCTAATTAGCCAAGTTTAAACAATATATAAATGAATAGGGGTATAAATGGAAATTGATATAATTTATAAGATGTCGTATCTTCAGTTAGTTGATCAAAATGTTGTAAAATAAAGAGCTTAAATAAGAACACCGAATTGTTTACCCAGTTCGTCATGAATAACTACATCTGGGGGAATACCAAGTCAGGAGTTTTCCACTGTATTTTCTGTGTATGTACATGTGTGTGTATTATAATACTGAGTACGGAGATATATATAATATCAAAAACCCTAAAGCCTATCAGGCTACTTGGCCCATAAGTAATGTCCACATCAAATCTTTTAGATTTGGCATATCAAATTTTCTAGATTTACAACATTCTCCCTTGGGCATTACGACATGACGTCCATGTCTCGTCAAAAACTCCATAGACTAGGTTGCCAGAATAAAATATTTGACTGGGGAAAGAGTACAACTATTGATCTTCTTGATCCAATCTTCAGGATTGTTTCGATGTTCTTACTCCCCCTGAAGACAACAACTTTTTAAGTCTTCGCATCCCAATACCATAAAAATACTTTTAAAAGTAGAGGTAGATGGGGACTTAGTGAACAGATTTGTTGGATTGTCACTAGATTGCATCTGTTATATGGTAATTTCGTCATGCTTCTGGAGTTCGTATGTGAAGAAGAATTTTGGAGAAATACATTTCGTTAAGTTCCTCTTAATGTACCCTTTGTTCATTTGTGCAACACAAACTGTGTTGTCTTCATAGATGACAGTGGGGAATGTATCGTTTAATGGATCTCCATGAGATCACAATATCACCACAAAGAAAAATATAACAAGTCTGAGATATCATAGAATGTGTTTAACACAATTTCAAAGTCTCCTTGTAGGAGAAGCGCTATATCTCGCAAGCAAATTTACCGCAAATGCGATGTCTGGACTGGTGCAGTTTGCGAGATAAAGTATGCACCAAATAGCGCTTAGATAAGGAACTTTCGGTCCTAGGATATCCATTGTATCTTCCTTGGGCCTAAATGGATCATTATCCACTTCAAGGGATCGAACTACAATAGGTGTACTAAGTGGATGAGATTTATCCATGTAGGATCCCTCAAATAATATTTTTCAAGTAGGTTGACTGGTGTATAAAATTCATTCGTCCTTCAGGCAGATATCATATTCATTTTCCTTCAGGGAAATGCTCGAATTAATTTTCCTTCAGGGAAATACTTAAATTTAACTTTCCTTCAGGGAAATGCTTGAATTCATTATTCCTACAGGGAAATTCTCGAATTAGCAGGTCGAGACTATACTTGGCTTTATCCAAGATTTTCATTTTGAATTCAGTTTTCAGGATTGAACTGGCTTCTTCACTCTCTTTGCATATTCCGATTATATTTAGGTCATCAGCATAGACGGAGATGATGCAAGAACCACTTTGCGATTTCATTATAAATACGCAAGGGAAAGTTTCATTGTTTGTATATTCCTTCTTCGGGAGGAATTCACTAAGTCGATCGTACCATATTTGATCCGACTATTTTTAGATCATGTAATGACCTTCGTAGTTTTGTACTATACATACTGCGGTTTTCATCATTCCTCTTCTGGGAATCTTAAATCCATCAGGAATATAAATATTGTCATATAATAACCATATAAAATATGCAGTTTACAAGGTCTATTAAATGCATTTTATTTTAGCTGTCAGTGATTAGCGGAACTTTGTTTGTTCATACCAAGAGAATATGTTTGATCACAAACAATCATGGTTCTCTGTGAAAACCATGGGTTTCTGCGGAAAACCCTAAAGCTATTAATCTCGCTCACCACCTTATTTTGGTTTTTCGTGTTAACACTCATTATCCTACAAGGATAAATCTTCAAGTGTACGTACGATAGAACCAAACCTTATTTTTAGCAAGTTTAGCTCTGCCACATTTTTGCTTATTTCTTATTGCACCCAAATCAAAGTGCTTCGGGCACTCAATTTAGGTACTGGATCCAGATTTTAAAAAGAGCAATTATGGACACAGATATATTGTTGACAACGAATTTATATTGTTTCTCCGGTATTTATTTATTGATCTCATATTAACCAGATTCATATCACTTTCCTTATGTATTTGATTTGGTCGTTCTGCAATCCTAGTATTAGATCATTTTGAGCATGTGCTTTGTTACTAGGATTCTTCATTTTTAGGACGAATCTCTTGTGGAGATTTCTAGTCTTCTGGACGTATCTCTTCTGGAGATTTCAAGTCTTCTGGGCATATTTCTTCTGGAGATTTCAAGTTTGACTGACCAGTTTTGCTAGCTTTCATTCTAGGTGTGTATGTTTCTTTTATAGGTCTTTTACGCTTCAGGCATATGGGGGCATGTATACTCGTTTTCATTGGGACCTCTACACCTTTGTGGTGGCATCTGGCAGATTACTTGCTATATATTGCAAATTACTTATCTTTTGAACTTCAAGTTCTATTTAACTAGTGCATGAGTGTTGGGATATGGTTTAGTTTTGATGATTTTCCAAAACCACTTGTAATAGGTTTGAAGCAGTCAGGTTAGTATCTTTAGTTTCAGGTCAGGCTAGGTTATGTCTCAGTAGAATAGGTTGTCAGTTGAGAAGAACTCAGTTGAGGAAACACTCAGTTGAGGGGGAACTCAACAACACAGCCTAAGGAACTCAAAGATGACATCAAGAAGAACAGACTGAAGCCAAGTCAGAGACCTGAACCTGAAGAGAAGCCTGAAGGATGTCCCACTGAGTATAAACCTGACAGTTCTATGCTAAGTCAGTGGACTACTCAGTGAAGAGCATGATCAGGAGGATCAATGTTGTACCAAGTAGACCCTGAAGGAGTCAGGCTACTGTGGTCAGGGAAGTTTGTCATTCAGCCTTATGACAAACTTCCTAGAAAGATCTTCAAGAGTCCCTGAAGGACAACTACACTGAAGACAGTCATGTCTACTGAAGATCATCAAGTCAGTGGAGGATAAGCCATCTGAAGTCAGTGCGCCCTGATCAAGCTCACTGAACCAAAGATTCGTTGGATTCAGTTCACGTGGACCAATCAAGTCAAGACAGCATATCTGACACTGACAAGGCCGCATTCCAAGAAAAGTTAGGTGAAACCTATTAATTGTATGGATTCAAATGTAATTTTCTCCAACGGTTACATTTGAATCCACACTATAAATACAAGCTCATGGCTGCGGTTTGAAGAGTGTGTGAATGAGAAAAATCAACACCTACGAGCTGTGAAGGTGTGAGAGGATAGTGTGTTTCATGGGAGATATAAGGAGGCACTTTTTACACCTTGTTCACTGACCATTACGGTCTTCACAGGTATACAAATGAGTGTTTAGCTTGTAACTCTTAGCTTAGAGAGGTTTTCCCAATCTTAGCTGTAGGCTAACACATTGTAAGGGAAAACCTCACCTAGTTGGAGAAAACCTAACTGAAACCAAAACCCTACTTGTCAGGTTTATTGGTGGAAGTTATTGTTGAGTTAGGAAGAAAGAAAGCAAGATCTGAGTGTATAGATTTGGGTGCACCTTGGCACGTTAAAAACAAGAATCCCAAGTGAGTGGATTTCCTGTTAAATCAGGCCCGTGGATGTAAGAGCTTGTGTCTCTGAACCACGTTAAACTGAGTGTTGCTTATTATTTAAGTACTTACTAAAGTGGTGTGTAAAATCTGCTCACTGAGAGCATTGTTAAAGAAACTTTGGTTAAGTAATTTAGTCAGGGAGAACCAATCTCACTGACATGCTTAAGCAAGCACTCGAAAGTTCAGCCTCTCGAGTCACTGCGTTGCTTAGAGCATGAGTCTCCAAGTCTTCACACTGACTTGGTAGCTCAGACTCTAAGTAGTGCAGTGACTTGAGTATTCCCTCACGGAACTCATTCAGGGTGCAATGCAAAAGTTTTAAATAAAAATCTCCTAAATTCCCATTTTGGTATTTGAAAACGGGACCATCAATTGGTATCAGAGCGGGTTGTTCACATGACCATTCATCCAGTTTTGTTAAGAAAAATGGTCAACCGAACAGATCTTAAATGTTTTAAACTATGGGAATTTCTGCATTTTTCAAAATATTACTTGTGTTCTGTCATCTTTCATGTAATAGAAAATACTTTTGTTAGAAGTTTTGGAATCATCAAAAAGGGGGAAATTGTTGGGATATGGTTTTGTTTTGAAGATTTTCCAAAACCACTTGTAATAGGTTTGAAGCAGTCAGGTTAGTATCTTTAGTTTCAGGTCAGGCTAGGTTATGTCTCAGTAGAATAGGCTGTCAGTTGAGAAGAACTCAGTTGAGGAAACACTCAGTTGAGGGGGAACTCAGCAACACAGCCTAAGGAACTCAAAGATGACATCAAGAAGAACAGACTGAAGCCAAGTCAGAGACCTGAACCTGAAGAGAAGCCTGAAGGATGTCCCGCTGAGTATAAACCTGGTTGATCTAAGCAGTGGACTACTCAGTGAAGAGCATGATCAGGAGGATCAGTGCTGTACCAAGTAGGACCTGAAGGAGTCAGGCTACTGTGGTCAGGGAAGTTTGTCATTCAGCCTTATGACAAACTTCCTGGAAAGATCTTCAAGAGTCCCTGAAGGACAACTACACTGAAGACAGTCATGTCTACTGAAGATCATCAAGTTAGTGGAGGATAAGCCATCTGAAGTCAGTGCGCCCTAATCAAGCTCACTGAACTAAAGATCTGTTGGATTCAGTCCACGTGGACCAATCAAGTCAAGACAGCATATTTGACACTGACAAGGCCGCATTCCAAGAAAAGTAGGTGAAACTTATTAATTGTATGGATTCAAATGTAATTTCCTCCAACGGTTACATTTGAATCCACACTATAAATACAAGCGCATGGCTACGGTTTGAAGAGTGTGTGAATGAGAAAAATCAACACCTAAGAGATGTGAAGGTGTGAGAGGATGGTGCGTTTCATGTGAGATATAAGGAGACACTTCTTACACCTTGTTCACTGACCATTAGGGTCTTCACAGATATACAAATGAGTGTTCAGCTTGTAACTCTTAGCTTAGAGAGGTTTTCCCAATCTTAGCTATAGGCTAACACATTGTAAGGGAAAACATCACCTAGTTGGGGAAAACCTAACTGAAACCAAAACCCTCCTTGTCAGGTTTGTTGGTGGAAGTTGTTGTTGAGCTAGGAAGAAAGAAAGCAAGATCTGAGTGTATAGATCTGGGTGCACCTTGGCACGTTAAAAATAAGAATTCCAAGTGAGTGGATTTCCTGTTAAATCAGACTCGTGGATGTAAGAGCTTGTGTCTCTGAACCACGTTAAACTGAGTGTTGCTTATTGTTTAAGTACTTACTAAAGTGTTGTGTAAAATATGCTCACTGAAAGCATTGTTAAAGAAACTTTGGTTAAGTAATTTATTCAGGGAGAACCAATCTCACTGGCATGCTTAAGCAAGCACTCGAGAGTGCAGTCTCTCGAGTCACTCCGTTGCTTAGAGCACGAGTCTCCAAGTCTTCACATTGACTTGGTAGCTCAGCCTCTAAGCAGTGTAGTGACTTGAGTGTTCCCTTACTAAACACATTCAGGGTGCAATGCAAAAGTTTAAAAAAAAATTCCTAAATTCCCATTTTTGTATTCGAAAACGGGACCATCAATTGGTATCAGAGCGGGTTGTTCACATGACCACTAATCCAATTTTATTAAGAAAAATGGTCAACCGAACAGATCTTAAACGTTTTAAACTATGGGAATTTCTGCATTTTTCAAAATATTACTTGTGTTCTGATATCTTTCATCTAATAGAAAATCCTTTTGTTAGAAGTTTTGGAATCATCAAAAAGGGGGGAAATTGTTGGGATGTGGTTTAGTTTTGATGATTTTCCAAAACCACTTGTAATAGGTTTGAAGCAGTCAGGTTAGTATCTTTAGTTTCAGGTCAGGCTAGGTTATGTCTCAGTAGAATAGGCTGTCAGTTGAGAAGAACTCAGTTGAGGAAACACTCAGTTGAGGGGGAACTCAGCAACACAGACTGAGGAACTCAAAGATGACATCAAGAAGAACAGACTGAAGCCAAGTCAGAGACCTGAACCTGAAGAGAAGCCTGAAGGATGTCCTACTGAGTATAAACCTGGCTGATCTAAGCAGTGGACTACTCAGTGAAGAGCATGATCAGGAGGATCAGTGTTATACCAAATAGGCCCTAAAATAGTCAGGCTGCTATGGTCAGGGAAGTTTGTCATTCAGCCTTATGACAAACTTCCTGGAAAGATCTTCAAGAGTCCCTGAGGACAACTACACTGAAGACAGTCATGTCTACTGAAGATCATCAAGTCAATGGAGGATAAGCCATCTGAAGTCAGTGCGCCCTGATCAAGCTCACTGAACCAAAGATCCGTTGGATTCAGTCCACGTGGACCAATCAAGTCAAGACAGCATATCTGACACTGACAAGACCACATTCCAAGAAAAGTAGGTGAAACCTATTAATTGTATGGATTCAAATGTAATTTCCTCCAACGGTTACATTTGAATCCACACTATAAATACAGGTTCATGGTTGCGGTTTGAAGAGTGTGTGAATGAGAAAAATCAACACCTACGAGCTGTGAAGGTGTGAGAGGATGGTGCGTTTCATGGGAGATATAAGGAGGCACTTCTTACACCTTGTTCACTGACCATTAGGGTCTTCACAGATATACAAATGAGTGTTCAGCTTGTAACTCATAGCTTAGAGAGGTTTTCCCAATCTTAGTTATAGGCTAACACATTGTAAGGGAAAACATCACCTAGTTGGAGAAAACCTAACTGAAACCAAAATCCTACTTGTCAGGTTTGTTGGTGGAAGTTGTTGTTGAGTTAGGAAGAAAGAAAGCAAGATCTGATTGTATAGATAGATCTGGGTTCACCTTGGCACGTTAAAAACAAGAATCCCAAGTGAGTGGATTTCCTGTTAAATCAGGCCTGTGGATGTAAGAGCTTATATCTCTGAACCACGTTAAACTGAGTGTTGCTTATTGTTTAAGTACTTACTAAAGTGTTGTGTAAAATCTGCTCACTGAGAGCATTGTTAAAGAAATTTTGGTTAAGTAATTTAGTCGGGGAGAACCAATCTCACTGACATGTTTAAGCAAGCACTCGAGAGTTCAGTCTCTCGAGTCACTGCGTTGCTTAGAGCATGAGTCTCCAAGTCTTCACACTGACTTGGTAGCTCAGCCTCTAAGCAGTGCAGTGACTTGAGCGTTCCCTCACTGAACTCATTCAGGGTGCAATGCAAAAATTTTTAAAAAAAATTCTCCTAAATTTCCATTTTGGTATTCGAAAACGGGACCATCAATGAGTTTAAATATTGAAGATCTTTTTTCCTTCAGGGAAATTTCTTGGTCTTTTTCCTTCTAGGAAAACATCTCGATCTGTTTTCTTCAAGGAAACTTCTCGGCATTCATTTGATTTTTTAATTCTAATCTCCCCCTAATACCGAGAATTGACTCTTCATTAATTATGCAGTCAGTCAACCGAGTTGTTAACGTGTTGTGGTGGTATGCGTACTGCACAATAGAATGTTCGCAGATGGAAAATAATGTGGCATTTTATGCGCACTAGTTGTAGAGGGGAGTACTAATGATATGCAGTGGGTCGGATTTGAATTCGAGTAGCTACATGTAGATTTCATGCCCCTAACATGCAACTAAGTTGGAATTTCTGCAATAACGGTCTAGTGAATAGTTTGATGCATCATATTAGTGACTCAGCTAAACCATTATGGTGTGGATGTAAGGGACTTAATGCTTCAATTTAATTTCCCAATGCCATATAATAAACATTGAATGCTGTCAATGTGAGATCACTGGCATTATCCATTCGAATGAATTTAATTTGATAATTTGGAAAATGAGAACTAAGCTCAATAGTTTTGCAATAGGCTTTGCAAAATTGTGATTGCATGTGGATAACGAGAAGTCCACCATGTGAAAGCATTAATTATGGTCATTAACTATCAAAATGGTCCCCATACTAGGATAATCAGTCCACAAATATCTCAATGAAACCATTCTAAAAATGGGAGATTTAACTCCCACTTTAGTACGATTCAGTCGTACTCTAAGTTCACCCTTTTTACATGCTATATAAATTTATTTACGAAAGGGTTTGACGTATTATAGCCAATGAACTTAGACAAAATCCGACATATCACGTTATTATTTTAGATGGACTAACCGCTCATGCTATAATTTATATGAATCTAAGTTGAATTTTAAGACCACATCCACAACTCTTCAGGAGGTTGGATTTTGTTACTGAGGTCTTCCACGCTTCAGGCGTGTTTTAGATTCATTAGCATGTAATACTTGTCCTTCAGGGACATCAATTTTAACCGGAAATATTATATATAAATATGTGATTCAGTGACTCTGCTGGAATTGTTAAAGACATCCGGTAATTGAGTTGTAATTTTTTTCAAATATTATTTATGACGAAGCATATAGTCATAACATGCATAAAAATCACAAAATAATGATATTATGTATCTTAACAACTCATAGTCTTTAATGTCATATCACTGACAGTGTTCATGTTTGCTTCAGGCAAACTGGTATGCTGAGATTCGCTTGGGGAATACTCGATCTCAACCACCTCAACAATTATTTGGCATCGGCCATAATTTTCATCTTATCGATAATTTCTGTTATTGATTTTATTCAAATTTTTGTCGATGAATATAATCCTTCAGGGAATTTTATAAACGAAGAAGAATATAATTCTTCAGGAATTTTTATAAACGACGATGAATATAATCCTTCAGGGATATTTATAAACGACGATGAATATAATCCTTCAGGGATTTTCCATAAACAATTGATATCTTATTGAGATAGTATCAGAGAATCTAATCAGTGCATCTGCCTTCTGGGCAAAGATGGGATCAAAATTTCATTACATTTGTCCCAAATGAAGCAAGATGAATCTCGAAGCTCAAGTCAAAATACTAATAATGTCCAATTATGTAAATTACTCTTTGTCTCCAAAATCTTCGAGCTCTAAGCTCAAATGATCATCGTTGTCTATGTCAAAATCTGCTTCACGCAAACTGACATGGTGAGATTCACCCTGATGGGTCTTGCCCTTGTTGTCCTTTTGTATCTTTCGATAAGCCTCAACCAAGTGCTTGGGGTGATTAGGCGTGAAATTGTCATGATTCGTCACTTGAAATACCCTAATTTTGGCCAATTTTGTCGAGTATTTGGAGTCAATTGAGCATTATTTCTCTACATTGATGAATTTGTCTCTTTGATGCTCGTAGGTGAATCGAGGGCGAAGAACGGAGTTCGTAGGACTTTGAATCGTCTCAAACGGATGCCCGGATGAGAAGATATCGAAGAAATATGATTGGTGTTAGTGTTGAAGAAGAAAAGTGCTACTTGGTGAAAATTTGGGAGCACTCGAGTAAAACACTCGAGCACTAGCGCTCGAGCACATTGCTCGAGCGCCCAAAACATACAGAAGATTTCGAGCGCTCGAGCAGCTCGAGCGCCACCGCTCGAGCATGTTGCTCGAGCGCCCCAATTTATGCACCATTCGAGCAGCTCGAGCGCGAGCGCTCGAGCCCGTGTATCATTCGAGCTCCATGCTCGAGCGCGACCGCTCGAACAGGTCTGCTCGAGCACTTCCAATTTTCGCATTTTCAAAGGCGTTTTTCGGCCCACGAGTTCACGATTCGGCCCGTGCATATATATATTCGTCTCAAGCACGTTTTTAGAGGACACCACAGAGAGAACACACTTCACGAGATATTTTTAGAGTTTTAGAGTTCATTTTTTGAAGAGGAAGAAGAGAAGCAAGTTTACGATTACGTTTTTAGGTTTTCATTACGAATTCGAATCACGATCTTACTTTTTAGTTTAGTCTCTTTATCTTTCGTTTTTGAGCACGTTGAGACTTCTTTTATTAAGTTAATTTCAGTTCTTCTTTTATTTCAGAAAACCCTAGTTTATGTTTGATCTCTTCTTCGTCTTGATTATCATGTTTATGTTCGTTACTTATTTAATTGCTCGTATTTATGTTAAACCTATGTCTAGCTAAAACTCTTGCATGCTTGGGGTAGGATGAACTCGTAGGAGTAGGTTGTGGGTATGTAATTAGGGTAACTTGTGACGTTAGGTTTTAATTCTCTTGGTTAATGAATTCTTAAAATTAATCTAGACTTTACTTTTGAATTTCGTTCGAAAGGTGTTCGAGAGAGGACGACCGTATCACTCTTTAACAATGAGTAGACTTAATTAGAGGGTTTAGGAAGGGTTAATTCATCTACCAGTTTAGCGAAGGAGGAGGACCGCATCACCTTAGTTAAATTAGGGTCTCATTAATTAAGCACTATCTATTAACTTGTTCGTAGATTAGTGAAGTCGAGTGTTAAGGTAAAGTATTAGGGTTTAGAATCTTGAGCTTTCACCTTGCATTCTTTTACTTAGGTTATTTCTTGCGCGTCACAGTTATTTTGATTATGTACCTGCTCTGTTAGTATACGTAGGGATTCCTATCCTAAGCATTACCATCTCTCATTAGAAAATAACCCTTAGTTAGTTCGCTTCTTTAATTCTTTAGTTTAATTAGTTTAGTTTAGTTTTAATTAATCTTTCAAAAAAACCCAAAAACATTACACTCATATTAGCTACAACGCGTAGATCTTCAGGGATCTGTTCGCATACACTCCATCTCGTGGGTTCGATAATACTTGGCCATTATACTTGCTCATACTACAGTGAACCCGTCCGCTTGCGGGTAAGCGACTAGTAGAAGTTAGTATTATCGCTTCAAGTCAATGGCGTCGTTCCTGGGGATGGCGTTGTATGCTTTTTTAATAGGACTTGTCGATAGCTTAGTAGTTAGTAGTGAGTGTTTTTCTTTTCTGTTTATTTTTATTTTTATTCAATCGGCAGTTGTGTTTTAATCCTTCTGCTAGTGTGTCAGGTATATGAAAACACGCTCACAAGGAAATACGAGCGAAGAGAGAATACCGTTGGACCCTGAGACGATAGCTAGAAGGAACCGAGCTTTCTTGAGAAGAATGAATACTGTCGGAGGAGGGAAAGA
Source organism: Ballota nigra (assembly GCA_947034835.1). Taxonomy (NCBI): domain Eukaryota; kingdom Viridiplantae; phylum Streptophyta; class Magnoliopsida; order Lamiales; family Lamiaceae; genus Ballota; species Ballota nigra. The sequence continues at coordinate 30,459,764 of OX344730.1, forward strand.
ACCAATGGACATCTCTAATGAGTTGGATGATGCTGCGAACGAGTTCAATCAGGAATTGGGCCGAGTTGAAGGCACTGGAGTTAGTGGTAGCCATAATCAAGTTCCGTTAGGGGATAGCCAGAGCCTAAACCCGGATACACAAAACGTAGGGAATCCAGCTCATAACATTGTCCATAACCCTCAGAACAACCCTGCTTACCCACATCCTAACTTACCACAAAACAACTTACCCTATCCACCTTACCCATACCCACCTTATCCTTTCCCACCATACCCGTATCCTCCACCTCCAGTTTACAATCAACCACCTATTTACCAACCACCACCACCCCAACAAGTACCCGTACCAGCTGTTAATCCTCAGCACGTTCCTCAGAACGTAGATCACAATATGGCTATTCGAGGGAAGGTTTGCAGCACAGCCACAATGGTACTATGATGGAGTGGCATTGTCTCCTGTTGAGGCAAACAACTTCTTGATTTTCCCGGGAATTCTAAAGTTACTTACCGAAAATCAGTTCAAGGGGGTGATTGGGAAGGAGAATCCTCATACACATCTGAGGAGTTTCCTAATGATAGCCTCCACATTCAATTACAATGGCATGTCTGAAGATGCCAAGAGGCTGCGGCTGTTCCCATTCTCATTGACGGGAATAGCTAAAGAGTGGTATGACAACACGCTCCCACGGGGAGGTGTAACCACATGGGCTGAGCTCGAGCGTCTGTTCCTCGAGCGATTCTACCCTCCATCCAGAACGATCAAAGCAAGGATTGAGATCTTTTCCTTCCGACAGAAGCAAGGAGAGGGCCTACGTCAAGCTTGGGAGAGATACTCAAATATGCTGATAGAGTGCCCGCAGCACGGGTATAATGAGGGAGATATTATGGCATTCTTCTACAGTGGAGCCAGCAAGGCTGGCCAAGCCCATTTAGATGCATGTGCGAGTGGAGCTTTTCTGAACCAAGGGATAGCGAGATGTAGAGAGATCGTGGACAACATTGTCACGAATGCCGGTGCATGGAACGGGGATCCTGAGTTTCAGAGAGTTTGCAAGTTGGAGGAGAAAGAAGGTGAAGGAACGAGAAGGCTATTGATGGCCATGATGGAGAAGATCAACAACCTCGAGTTGGGGAAGAGTTTGGTTGGAGAGCATGCAATAGAGAATGAGAGAGTAGACCAACCAAGTGGACAGCAAGAGGTAGCCAATTACATGGGAGGTCCGTATTACAATCAGAATGGCTACCAAGGTGGTAATCAGTATGGAAGGTCTTCTTATAGCCAACCTTTTGTACCACCAGGTCCACAGCCTCCTCCTAATCAATGGAGGAACAATCAAGGGTATCAAGGAGGCCAGCAGCCTCCTCAAAACACATGGAGAAAGAATGAGAATTTCTCATATGCTAACCCAAAGACGGGTGTTACAGTTCCTCCGGGTGTTGACCCAGGTTCAAAACCTCCGGGTGGAGAAGGCGGTGCATCAACAGAGGAGATGTTGAAAGCAATTCTACAGAAGGTGGAGGAAGGAAGTAAGAGGTTGTCATCCTTGGAGTACGATGTGAAAGAGTTGTATAAAAAGGGTGATCAACGTGATCAAGAGCTCCAGAAGATGAACGTTGAGTGGACTAGAACTCAACAAGAGAACAATCGAAGGTTCACTTCTATAGAGTTCCAGATGAGCCAGATGGCAAAGTCATTGAATAGGGAGCCGGGTAAGTATCATTCTATGCCGGAAGGGAACCCGAAAGAGCATTGTAAGGCAATCCAGCTCAGAAGTGGAACCAACTATGAAGGTCCTCAGATGCCTGCTGATTCTGAGACGCCCCAAGATAGAGATGAGATTGAAAAGGTGGGAGCTGAGAAGAAGGTTGAGGGTGAAAGCACTCAAGCGAGCAAAGAGCTTGAAGAGGAAGACATTGAGAAGGGTGAGAGAGTTCCTAAGTGGAAGAAGGCAAAGGAAGCAAGGGAGAAAGTGAAAGAGACCGAGAAAGATGAATGGGGGGTACCCAAATCTGTGATACCCGTCCCATATCCACAACGCTTCATGAAAAAGAAGCTTGATGAAAAATTCGCTAAATTCCTTGATGTGTTTAAACAATTGCATATTAATATTCCTTTTTATGATGCTTTGGAACAGATGCCCAACTATGCAAAGTTTTTTAAGGACTTGATCGCAAAAAGACGGCGAGTGGATGAGCCGAAGTTGGTGCAGCTGAACCATGAGGTGAGTGCATTAGTGCACAAGGTGCTTCCTCCAAAGCTGAAGGATCCCAGGAGCTTCACCATTCTTTGTGATATCGGGAACGGGATCAAGAAGGGAGCGCTATGTGATCTCGGAGCGAGCATAAATCTGATGCCGTTGTCGCTTTTCAAGAAGTTGGAAGGTGGTGAACTTCAACCCACGATGATGACGCTCCAGCTTGCTGATAGGTCCATCACTCGACCTCAAGGTGTGGTTGAAGACGTCCTCGTGAGAGTTGGAGATCACATTTTTCCAGCCGACTTCGTGGTCCTAGAGATGGAGGAAGATGAGCACGTGCCCCTGATCTTGGGAAGACCGTTCTTAGCGACGGCGGGGATGGTGCTAGACGTGGCAAATGGGAAGATTACGTTGAAGGTCGACGACCAAGAAGTAAAGATCTCCCTATATGAAGCAATGAAGCACCCGAAGGAGGATGAGAGTTTGTATTACATGGATGCAATTGATCCTCGTGTTGAAGACACACCTCCTATCTCTAATCTTTCTCATGTTCATGATTTAGTTAATCCTTCACTTGATAATTTAACCCATGAGCGTTATGATCTTGATTCTTTTGATATGGATAAAGTGAAGAAGCCGAATGAGGAAGAAGTGAAAGGTGAGGACGTGGACCAGTTGGAAGGGAAAGGAGGAGTTAAGAAGAAAAAGTTCAAATTCAGGAAACTGTTTGGTAAGACTCCTCCAGATAAAGGTGAGAAGGAGTTGAGACCCATAACACTTGGGGATGAGAGGAAAGCAAAAGAGTTCATGATGGAAGGGCATCAAGGAAAGATATGCAAGCACCACTCTTATGAGAATAAGGGAGGTATTTTAGATTCTCAAGTCCCGTGAGCTCCTTCGAGCTCGGTCCGGCATTAGGACCGTAAAACTAGCGCTTAATGGGAGGTAACCCATTTTTACTTGTTTTTATGTGTTTTCTTGTTTTTCGTAGTTTTTGGGAATCGTAAGTGTTAACCTCGTGTGTTAGAGTTTATTTGGTGTAGGCTTGCTTAGTGGAGATTGATCGGAGCAAGAGAGCTTAAGGAAGAAAGTCATGAAGTTGAACACGTTTCGAGTAGGAAAGCATTTGATTTTTGGAGTTGAGGTAAGCCGAACCCCAAACATAGACCTCTTTGCGAAGTCGAAGTTTGGGGGGGTGATGTTTCTTTTTGTTCGTTACTTTGCATTGATAGTGAGTCGAGTTCATAAGAATTTGGTGTACTTACTCGTACGTACTCATTCTTTTCAAACTTTGTTATTGCGTAGTAAGAACAAAGTTTGGGGGGGTATGTATTCGTACTTCGGGTTCGTACACGAAATTCTAATGAAAAATTGGGTCAAATTTTTCGAAAAATATCGATGTTTGAGTGAGGATGGATCGAATTGAGTATGGTCACTTAAGTTCGGCGTGAATCGGAGTGGTGATTTGCACGGTTGGAAGAGACCCCAACTCCTCGGTCGAATGAGCGACCTGGCTTAAATCGAGGAGTTCTCAGGTTAGTTCATGATTTGGAAAAGTGTTTTGGTTGTTTGAGTGTGATTCGTTGGGAATTTTCGAGTCTGGAGCGTCGGATTTGGAAGTTGAATTTTGGTCGCGCTCGAGCAGCTCGAGCGCCACCGCTCGAGCGCCCAAAATTGTACAGAAGAATCCGCGCGCTCGAGCACTTGCGCCATTCGAGCTACATGCTCGAGCGGGTCGCGGGTTTCGGCCCAGGTTTCACTCACTCTATAAATACCCCCTTTCACACGAATTCACACACATTCACACACTAGAAGGGGCGAATTTGGGCGGATTTGAGCGATTTCGAGCTATTCCAACGAATTACTCCCAATTTCATTCGATTTCTTCACGTATTTCATGTATTTCCTCAAGAAAGGTATGTGTTTTCAATCTTTGGTCTTTCAATTCATTGTTTGAAGCTTGATTTAGGCATGAATTGATGAACTAGGGTTCTTGAGTTCGAAAATTTTGGGATTTTTGCAAGCACTTCTTGATTCTTGATTCCTTGTTGATGAATGTGGACAATATGCTATGGGTTTGCTAATTTTACTTTCAATTTCATGATTGAATGTGTAGAATTAGTGAATTTCTAGAGTGAGAAAGTAGAAATTTGAGAAAATGATATGGGTTTTGCATTTTGAGATGAAATTGTTGTGAATTGAGATTGATTGAGCATGAATAGGTGGGAATTGAGTCTTGAGCATGTAAATTACATAATTTTGGGGTAATGTTACTTCATGATAGACTCGATTATTGGCATTGTTGAGTGTGAATGATGAATTGTTTAGAATTTACTTGAGAACTTTGAGATGAATGAATGTGATTTGAATTGAGTGAGTTAACTCAAGTTGAGATTGTGAGAAAAGGGAATTAAGATTACTACTTGAGATGTGTGGAATTGAATGATAGGAATGAATTTAAAATGCTCTATGTGGTTTCAGGTACTATGGCACCGAAAAAGAACGAGGATAGAATTTTGAGCATTGCCGAGTTGGAAGAACTCACGAATGATCTGAGGAGAAAGAGTTTGTTGCCTTCAAGGTGGAACAACCTTGACTACCAAGGCAGTTGGAGGTACATCGCCTACAGATGGAGCTTGATCACGGGAAAGGTAGAAAAGACTCGGAGACCGAGTGTGAGCTTCATGAGAGAGTTGGGGATAGAGGAAGAGATAAGGAGGATTTTCGTGAGGAACAACATGGCTGAATTCTTCGACATGCTGCTGTATATGGAGACAAACGCAGACTTGGTTGAACAGTTTCTCGCCACTGTCGAGAAGACGGACGAGAACTCGTTCAAATTCAAGTATCAGAATGACTGGCAATACTGTGAGGTTGGAGCTGTCAACCTCGCATTTGGGCTCCCAGCGTTACCTCGGCCGAACCGTGTGTCGAAGTCGTACAGTGCAAATAGCTTTTGGAAGGACATAACGGGAGGAATGACGGGGGATTATAGAGGCCAGTATGCACGAGCATCAGCGATACGAAATCCGGTCATTAGGTACCTCGAGCGAATCCTTGGGAACACGATCTACGCCCGCTCTGAGACGGGAACCGTGACTAGCAAGCAGCTCTATGGGATCTGGTGTCTCTTGTACACCAAGGAGCATAATTTTGGAAGAGACTTCCTAGAGCACCACTACGAGGCTCCCTTCAAGCTCGGCTCTAGGACTTCGAAGGTTCGAGGAGGAGGGCTGATTTCGGTTTTCATGAAGAGCCTTGGTTTTGAGCCTTGTTCGGGTCCTTTGCCAGGCATGGACTTAGTGTTCGAGCAGATGAACAACACTCTCATGTTCGAATATTGGCTTGGCAGCTACTGCATCAGATTCAAGGATGACAACCTCTTCCCGTTGCCGAACAAAAAACTGGTGACTCTGGTTGGGAAGAAGAAGCACAACATCGGCATGAATGGAGAGCAGCACCTCGCCATTAGTGGTAAGTATACGGCGGAGGTTGACAGCCGAGGACTTCGAGAGGTGAGGCCGGTGAAGAAGAATCGAAGTGAAGGAAGCAGTGGAGCCAGCACGAGCGGAGCAGGAGCAAGTGGAGTTGCTGATTTGCAAGAAGAGGAAGAACAAGAGTACGAAGCGAGGCCAGCTGAGGAGGAGGAAGCAGCGGGTGAAGGCCCGCACGAGATGGAGATGGAGCCACCTCACGTAGCTACTCCGGAGCCGTGGTACCCGACCCAGAGTGAGTGGGATGGTATGAGGACCGACATTCGGGACCTGCGAACCGAAGTCACGGATCTTCGTACCACTCAAAACCAGTGGTACACGGAAGCGATGAGTGTACGAGGGGAATTTCAGGAGGTTAGATCCGAGGTTTCAGATTTGAGAAGATGGATGGAGGCACTCTTTGTCTCCCACTTAGGATCGGACCACCCGAGCTATCGCCCACCACCGCCTCCTGATGCTTGAGGGTCACGGGGAGTTCCCCCAGTTTCTGCTCTTTTGTTATTCTTTTCCTTTATTTTATTTCCTTTTCTTCTTTTTGCGTGTGTGAGCTTAATTGTTTGAGTGATTTGAATTGATTGAGGGCTTGTGATGAATTATATTCAGAATTTTGGGTTGTGCTTGATTGTTGAATTCAGTGACATGTTTGATTTATTTCGTGTTTATTGACCCCTTCTACTTATTAGTTATTATTCTTGAGCATGTTTGATGAGTAGATTAGAATTGTGAGGTTGAGTTAGGGACTCTTTTGTGTGAGTGTTGAGTTAGAGTGGATTTGAGAGAGAACTAGTATACTTACGAGTTTTCTTTTTTAGTGCTTGTGTGATGAGAGTGAGAATTCACTAGGACTAGCATGGATGTGAAAGCCGAGAGACTTGAGCCTTATGAGATTTTGATATATGAATTAATCTCTTCATTTGTGAGTGAATCGTCACCTTAGAGGATGCTAGAACTTGTGTGTGCTCTTGCTTCTTGATTATGTCTAGTTTGATATGCCGAATAGGATCTTAGGCCATCTTTGATTTTATTGAGTCACTTAGCCAAGAATTTTCCTTACCAATGACATTGAATCCCTTGTTAGCCCATTTGAGCCTAAAGCCTATTTTATTTGTTAGCACATATGAACACTATTCCAATTTCTAAGCCTTTTTGTCCCAATTTGAGTGGAGAATAGGAAAGTGTGAATGTGAAGGGATTGAATTGAGGTGAAAAAAGGAAAAGGTTGTTTGTTGAGTGAATATGAGAAGAAGGTGTGATGAAGTTATGAGATGTGGGAAAAGAGAAAAAATTAAGAATGAGCAAAAGAAAAAAATGAGCTCATGTGTTTGTGCAAAAAAGAAAAAAAAAAGTGAAGTGATTGAAAAAAAAAAGTGAAAGAGAAAGAAAAAAAAATTGAAGTGTTGAGAGAATTGGAATTGAAAGTTTGTTGATTGAATATGTTTGAAGTAGTCTGTTCCTTATCTCGAAGTACCGAAGTTTGATTTTCTATTCTCCATTCACTTTAGTCACTTTACCATATTGTATTCCCACCTGTCCAAAGAGCCTACATTACAACCTTGAGAAAGTCCTTTTTGATTCGGCATTAATTTCTAGAGTGCGGTCGAAGTTAAGAGCACTTACAAGCCTATGGCTGCCAATTTGAGTGATTGATTGTTTGAGTGAGTCCCTTGATCATTGATATACACTTGTGAGGGAGCGAAACACATCGTTGAGTGCACATCCATGATTGATCTTGGTGTTTCTTGTTATTGTTGCATTAGTACGATGAAGGAAAGTGAGTGAGTATGCGAGTGATTGATCTTTGAAGCTCGAGTTAATTTGCTTGCATGATTAATTTTGTGACTCATTCCTCACAATTTCACTTGACTTGTTATTTCGTTGCTTGAGGACAAGCAACATAGTAAGTTTGGGGGGGTTGATTAGGCGTGAAATTGTCATGATTCGTCACTTGAAATACCCTAATTTTGGCCAATTTTATCGAGTATTTGGAGTCAATTGAGCATTATTTCTCTACATTGATGAATTTGTCTCTTTGATGCTCGTAGGTGAATCGAGGGTGAAGAACGGAGTTCGTAGGACTTTGAATCGTCTCAAACGGATGCCCGGATGAGAAGATATCGAAGAAATACGATTGGTGTTAGTGTTGAAGAAGAAAAGTGCTACTTGGTGAAAACTTGGGAGCACTCGAGTAAAACACTCGAGCACTAGCGCTCGAGCACATTGCTCGAGCGCCCAAAACATACAGAAGATTTCGAGCGCTCGAGCGCCCCAATTTATGCACCATTCGAGCAGCTCGAGCGCGAGCGCTCGAGCCCGTGTATCATTCGAGCTCCATGCTCGAGCGCGACCGCTCGAGCAGGTCCGCTCGAGCACTTCCAATTTTCGCATTTTCAAAGGCATTTTTCGGCCCACGAGTTCACGATTCGGCCCGTACATATATATATTCATCTCAAGCACATTTTTAGAGGACACCACAGAGAGAACACACTTCAAGAGATATTTTTAGAGTTTTAGAGTTCGTTTTTTGGAGAGGAATAAGAGAAGCAAGTTTACGATTACGTTTTTGAGGTTTTCATTACGAATTCGAATCACGATCTTACTTTTTAGTTTAGTTTCTTTATCTTTCGTTCTTGAGCACGTTGAGACTTCTTTTATTAAGTTAATTTCAGTTCTTCTTTTATTTCGGAAAACCCTAGTTTATGTTTGATCTCTTCTTCGTCTTGATTATCATGTTTATGTTCGTTACTTATTTAATTGCTCGTATTTACGTTAAATCTATGTCTAGCTAAAACCCTTGCATGCTTGGGGTAGGATGAACTCGTAGAAGTAGGTTGTGGGTATGTAATTAGGGTAACTTGTGACGTTAGGTTTTAATTCTCTTGGTTAATGAATTCTTAAAATTAATCTAGACTTTACTTTTGAATTTCGTTCGAAAGGTGTTCGAGAGAGGACGATCGTATCACTCTTTAACAACGAGTAGACTTAATTAGAGGGTTTAGGAAGGGTTAATTCATCTACCAGTTTAGCGAAGGAGGACGACCGCATCACCTTAGTTAAATTAGGGTCTCATTAATTAAGCACTATCTATTAACTTATTCGTAGATTAGTGAAGTCGAGTGTTAGGGTAAAGTATTAGGGTTTAGAATCTTGAGCTTTCACCTTGCATTCTTTTACTTAGGTTATTTCTTGCGCGTCACAGTTATTTTGATTATGTACCTGCTCCGTTAGTATACGTAGGGATTCCTATCCTAAGCATTACCATCTCTCATTAGAAAACAACCCTTAGTTAGTTTGCTTCTTTAATTCTTTAGTTTAATTAGTTTAGTTTAGTTTTAATTAATCTTTCAAAAAAACCCAAAAACATTACACTCATATTAGCTACGACGCGTAGATCTTCAGGGATCTGTTCGCATACACTCCATCTCGTGGGTTCGATAATACTTGGCCATTATACTTGCTCATACTACAGTGAACCCGTCCGCTTGCGGGTAAGCGACTAGTAGAAGTTAGTATTATCGCTTCAAGTCATGGGGTTGCGGATTTCCTCCCTTCCACGCTTACACCCACTCCGGCTCCTTGAGTTACAGCATGTGCTTCGGGCACTACTTGTGAGCCAACCAGTCTAGCATTGTGATTTCTCATTAGGAGTTGGTTGTGTTTTCTGCAACTAAAAGTTCAAAAATTAGCTCTGAGTGAGAGGTGTACTGTTGTTGGAGTACAAGGTTACTAGCATGGAATATTGATAAGATTTTCTGTATCAATTCGGCCTCAGTAATTTGCTGCTGGCATAATTTTAACTGAGATACAATACGATGCAATGTAGAATTGCACTCTGTTATAGATTTAAATCTTGAAAATGGAGATTCAGACAATCGTATTGTGCTTGAGGGAGGATTACATCATTTTGTTGATGGAAACAATCCTTCAGGGATGTCCATAAACTACTAGGGTCCATCTCAATAAGGTACTCATATTTCAAGTCATGATTTAGGTGGTACCTGTTGACGATCAGTTCTAATCTTGAAGATTAATGGCTGTTTTAGGTGGTTAATTGATCATCAAACAATTACGTGTGATTGATCACTAACGTAATTAGTGAATACGAATTTTCGGGTTTAGGTGGATTAGTATCGTACGAAAGCTTACGTAATTAAGTTCGATCGTGAGTTAATCGAGCTACTTTAAATTCGTAATCAAAGTTTGGACGTGTATAATAATTTGTGCTTGTTTTATTTGCTGAAAAAATCTAAGTATTTATAGACAATTGTCTAGCAGGAGGTGTCGTAACTTTTGGCCTACCAGGCTTGCATGCTCGACACCTGGCCTTTGACTAATTTGACCTTATCTTAACTAAATTCTATCCTTATATTGATGGACTTGCTCGCAGTCAAGAGCTGCTCGTCATATTGGACTTGTCCTGGAGGAGTCTTTAGTTTGATTTTGTTGGTCTCTTGTCTTACTTGGTTGCTATCTTGGCATTGTCGTCGGATCTGGTCGGCGTGACGCTAATTGATCTCATCATGTAGCTTTTGATCTGATTTTGTTCGCCTATCCGTCTCGTTGTAGTGTGCAGATTATGCTAGCCAGATATCTTAGGTGAACCTTAAAGTTAAAGTTGCTCGCCCAGTTCATCTTGCTTAGTGAGCAGGTTCGGCTTGTCAGATCCCTTATTTCATCCCGGTTTAACTTTGTCTTAACCGTGGGTGTTTTGAGCTAATCCTAACCGCCCAGATGATGATTTTGCTCGCTTATCAACAATTGCCCCCTTGCCGATCAATAAATTGTGAGAATGACGAACGAGCAATTCTTGAGTTGGCAACCTTCAAGTGTCATTGGGGCGAGCAAGGTCATCAGGGGGCGAGCAACTTTTGATGGGCGGACAACATTGGTCGAGCAGGCTTGGGCCAGTGACGGTTGGGATCCCAAGGTCTGGGTTCGGCTCGAGGTGTGACGTGGGCGGAATGATTACTACCACCTACGCGCACACGATCCCGAGGTGACGCGCATTCCCGCTTTGTCGGGCAGGTGCTGCACGCGCCCAGAATTTGCACTTTAGTCCTTCGATTTCTTAACTTGCTCGCCCGGTACCCCGTTTTTCCAGAGAGTATTTAAGGAAAAAATTCGCAATTTTTATCATTTTTACTGTATATGAAGCGCGAATTTCTCCTTCTTTCCTCTTTCAAATTTCCGGCGATCGATACCAGTTTCCGGTGACCTTCAAATGACGTCAAGGTAGTTTTTTCTCTGCTTTCTACTTCTCTTGCGTTGTGTGCGTTCCAGACTCACCAAAATCCCTACTCCGCCGCGGATAGTTCTGAACCGCCGTGATTCCCCTTGCCGGAATCTGTTAACATTCAAAACTTTTCCCTTAACTTATTGGATGGCGTCGCACTCTGAGACCGATTCTTTTCCTCCCCGGAATCCTGAAAAACGGTCCGTCGAAGAGAATCTTCCTATAGTCAACCTGGAATCCGATCCCGAGGCGGCTTCGGTTGCACGCTCGGTCAATTCTGGAGCTCGTCCCTCCGGAGAAAGAAAGGAGCGAGCAAATCCTGCTCGCCAGCTCTTGGAGGAAACAAGCTCGGACCTCCATGAAGACGAGGACGAAGAGGTCGAGGTACTTCAGCCGGTGAACCTTGACGAACTAACCTGGGACTATCTAAAAGACATCAACTTCCCTGCGCCCAGACTGATCGAGCATCGGGTTCCAGTCGCGGTTGCTCGCCGTGTTGACTGGAATGAGTACGAAAAGGAGCACTCCAATCGCTTCGTCATTCCTGCTCGCGGAGTACGGAAGCTTAAAGCGACCAAGTTCGCAGCGAGCTGTATCGTGTCCGCCATTACCGAGGAGGACTTGGCTGGGATTCGGAGGGATTACAAGATTCCCTTTGACATCCCGATGTATGCTCCTTTGGTAGACGACAGAGCTGATCGCCCACCACGCGGATTGACGGCGATCAACCTCGCCACCCTGAATGCTGGAGTTTCTTTGCCGTTGCATCCTTTGGTCGGCCAATTCCTACAAGACGTGAACTTGGCTATCACCCAACTTACTCCCGTTGGGTGGATAAATCTGATGGCTCTGATGGTGATGTTCGCCCTGGAGGGGTATCCCAATAGGCTGTCCACCGAAGAAGTTGGCTACCTGATGACGATGACCGGCTGCACCGGGAAAGAGGCGGGCTGGTACTATCTGAAGGCGCGACCAGGCCAGAAACTGGTTGAGGACATCTCTGGGAAGGTGCGAGACTGGAAGCATGACTGGTTCTGGGTTGGAGGCGACTGGCGTGCTTCTGCTCGCTCTTCAGGGAGTTCTGAACGAATTGAGACCCCGGCGGAGTTTAGGGAATTAAAGCGTGAGTCTTACCTCTTCTATATCTTTGAAGTGGTTGGACTAATTTTAATTCCCTTTTTCCTTTGTTTCAGGTCCCAAGAACTTGGGGTGGCGAACTGTGAAGAATAGCATCAGCGATCAATTCCTGTTCGTTGCGTGTTTGATCGCTCTCTGTCGCCGAGAAGATCGCAGCATTGGCCATCTCTTCGCCGAGGATACACTGCGAGTTGCCCATCTCACAACTTATCCTCACCATCTTGAGGCTCTAGCTCGTATCCCAGAGGGTAAGTATCTTTCCTTGTTGGGCGAACAGATCTGATCGGTATTATACTTAGTATTAACATGTTTTTTTATGTCCTTTACAGATCAGCTCGCCACAGTTTCTCTTCACCCTTCCTTCTTTGAGCTCGATAACCGGGTCTGGGAGATGCCGACCAAAAAAGGACGCAAGAAATCGGATCCCCTCTCAAAGATTATCGCCCTTGCGGCCAAGGGTGGAAAAGGCGACCCAAGGCAAACCGGAGGGCCAAGCTCGGCACAGCCACCCGCTCCAGTGGCCAGTCCGCCTAAGACCTTAGTTCCGAGGACGAAGAGACTTCTTCGTGGAGACGGCACTCCCGTCTCCGATACTGAGAAGGCGGCCAAACGAGCGAAGACGGCTCAAGAGAAAGTGACGGTGGCTGTCCGGCCATCCGAAGGCGATAGCGAGCAAACTCCCTCCGTGGAGCATCCCGGCGAGCAAGCTCTGGTCGTCACTGTTCGCGAAGGATCCGGCCCTTCATCTGACCCCACCTACCTCGGATGGGACAAGGGTCGTCTTGATAGGTACAACTTTGCTCGCCCAGAACACTTAGCATTTTCTTTTTCATCATTTTCATCCATTTTTTTTTACTAACTAAATATTTCTTTTCAGCTACTCGCCCGAGCAGTATCCAGGGCGATCTAACTTAGTGCATCGTTTCGCCTGCTCAAAGGTGCCGACCAACCTGCGTGAAATTCTGGACTCTTTTGTTCGCCGCACCTCTAAGGTCGTTGCTCGTAGCTGGACCAAGGAGCTAAACGAGACCGTCAAGACACAGGTGCCTCGCAATAATGGTCGTTTGTGTCTTGTCGAGGCGGGCAACACCTTGGCGGCCGTGCAACGTTTGGTCGACCAGGTTGAGGACCTCGAGAAGGACTCAAGCCAGCATGCGGCCACGGTCAGCCGTATTGCCAAAGAACGTGATGATGCTAAGGCAGAGGCGGAGAAAATCATCGCCGACCTCGAGAACAAAGCAAAAGCTCATCAAATAAGCGAGCAGCGTGCTCTGGACCTGCACGTCAAAGTCTCCGAAGAGCTGAAGGTCAAGATGGCCGAGGTCGAGCAGATGCGGGCTGAACTTGCTTGCGCTCAGCAGCAGAAAGAGGTCGCAGAGAAATTCGCGACTGAAGCGACGGCCAAAATTGCGGACCTTGAATCGCAGCTCGCCAACTCCATTACCCAAGAGGAACTTATTCCTAAGATGGAGATGAGCTCGATTCTGGGATATGTGACTGGCTATGCAGAGAGCATCCGTATCGCACATGAGTTTAAAGCTGCTGCAGTCATCGAAGAGATTGGCAAGGAGTTGTGCAACTTTGTTGAATCGAACCCTCTTGCCCCGGGCACAACTCTCCAGATCGGCGACCTGCCTGAATATGGGGTCAAGCTTGACTTCATTGGTCCGGAGATAATTATCACAAGTCCTCCAGAGGACGAGGAGGATGAGGAGGGCGATGCTGCCGAGGGCGAGCAAATCCTGTCGGCTGGTCAAAATGAAAGAGCTCTCAAAGAGCAAGCTGACACCGAGGGTTTAATCGCCGAGCTAACCCAAGTGGTCCCAGTCGACCCTGCCCTCGAAGGCTCTCCTCTTGAAGATCCCAAAGATGACAACATCTCTCCACATGCCGGGCAAGGATCTTAGCGGGCAGGATTAGCTAGGGACTTGTACTCTTTCACTTCTTTTTTGTTGTTGTAGTTGTTCGTCTTTTTTGTAATTTTTGGGCGATCAAGCCTTATCTTTAATGAATATATTTTGCTCAATTGCTTGTCTTTTTATCTTACATTAATTGTTCTTTGCATCTTTTTCTGTGCTTCAACAATCTTAATGTAGTTGGGCCTTGTTCCTTAAGAACTTTTTGGCCTTAGGATTTGATGGGCTTTTGGCCTTAGGCTATGTCCATTTAAAAACGAACAGCCTTTAATGGGCTTGGTTGTATAATCAACTTGCGCCTTGAGCTCACATTTCTGTTTTGAACGAACAACTTAATATTGAACAAAAAATTACAAGTATCAAACGCGACCAAGAATGTAACCCTGCACTAGCTAGGTTGGACTTGCTCGACAAAAATAATGTTAAGCTTCCAACTATTAAAAAACATAATTTATATCAAGAGTCAAAGCTGCTCGACTACTATACAATTTGTCAAGACATCTTTAAACTCTTAAGAGGAAATAAAATCATATAAGATACTGACATCCCAGCACGCGACCAGACTTGACCCAATTCAACTTTGTTCGACCATTTATACTTGGTGAAAATTTCAAAAAATTAGGCAAGTTTTTGGATCCATCTTGTATCTCTGCCACTCCAGTTCGCCCAATGGACTTAGTAGCTCGCCCAACTCAACTTCACTCTTTCATAAGGCAAAATTGGTCGCCTATTGAAAGTATTTTCTTAGGTTAGCTGCATTCCAGGAATATTGGGCCGAGTTGCCATCTAAGTCCTCTATGTCATATGCTCCATTGGGTAACCTGTCTGTTACCCTGTACGGGCCCTCCCAAGTCGGGCCAAATATGCCTGGAGGTGGGGCAAGTTTTTTTCTTAGAACAAGGTCACCAACTTCGAATTTCCTTATCTTGACTTGGGAATTATAATAACGCTCTGCTCTTTGCTTGTACGTAGCATTCTTTAGCTCAGCATGTTGTCTCCTTTCTTCGAGTAAATCTATTTATGTGGCCAAAGCAGAACGATTTGCTTGTTCATCAAAGTTGGTCGTCCTGACTGTGTTGGTCTTTAATTCAATTGGTATCACCGCCTCTGTTCTGAATGCCATTGCAAAAGGTGTTTCTCCTGTGCTTGACCTGGGAGAAACCCTATATGCCCACAGGACTTCTGGGAGTTTTTCTGACCAGCTACTTTTGCTTTCTGCCAGACGTATTTTCAATGTATGCTTGATGATTTTATTTACGGCTTCAACTTGCCCGTTTGACTGGGGATGGTAGGGAGTCAAATAGTGTTTCCTGATCCCCCATTTTGCACAGAAGTCTCTTAACTCCTTTCCGTCAAACTGCGGGCCATTATCTGTCACAATTGTTCGTGGAATTCCAAAGCGACAGATGATGTTCTGCCATATGAAGTTGATCATGTTTTGCTGTGTAATCTTTACCATGGCCTTCGCTTCTGCCCACTTTGTATAATAGTCGACTACTATGACGGCAAATCGAACATTTCCCACTCCTGCCGGGAAAGGACCAATAATGTCAATTCCCCATCTTGCAAATGGCCATGGACTGTAAACCGATACAAGCTCCTGGGCCGGGGCATGAATACTTGGAGCAAAAACCTGGCACTGGCGGCAAACTTTGGCTAACTGGATTGCATCTTTCCGTAAGGTTGGCCAATAATAACCTTGCCTTACAGTTTTGTAGGCCAAAGCTTGCCCCCCAGTGTGATTTCCACAAACTCCAGAATGTATATCCTCCAGGACTGTCCTTCCTTGCCCCCTAGTCAAACACTTGAGTAGCGGGAGTGAAAAGCCTCTTTTGTAAAGTTGTTCATCTACCAGGGTATATATGGTTGCTTATTTCTTGATTCTTTCAGCTTCAAACGAGTTGCTTGGTAACTCCCCATCTTTCAAGTATTTGGTTATTGGAGTTCTCCAATCTTCATCGTTGTTGTGTTCGACTACTTGGTTTACCTCGTAGTCTATTGTTGATGGTTGGACTTTTCTGGTAATGACAATGTCCGTCAGATCTGCTGGTCCATCGCTTGTTGCTAATCTTGCTAGGGCGTCAGCTTGTGTGTTGCTCATTCGTGGTATCTGCTGGATAAACACTTGGTCTAACAGAGATACCAAGTGAGCAACTATTCGTTGATACTCGATCATTTGCTCGTCTCTGACCTCATATTCACCTCGTACTTGGCTTACAATGAGTTGGGAGTCTCCGAAAATCTGGAGTTGTCTTACTCCAACTGCTAGTGACAAGTGAAGACCTGCAATGAGGGCCTCGTACTCAGCTTCATTGTTGGTGGCCATGAATTCAAATCTGACTGTTGAAGTGAATACTTGCCGGTCGGGACTGATGAGCACTATTCCTGCCCCCGAGGCCAGATTCATTGACGAACCATCCACGTAAAGATGCCATGGGTGATCCAGCCCTCTCGTTGGATTTTGAGGGAAGGTTAGTTCAACTATAAAGTCGGCTAACGCTTGTCCCTTAATCGCGGTTCGAGGTGCATAAGTCACGCCAAACTGGCTTATATCTATGGACCATTTCAAAAGACGGCCAGCGGTGTCGGGTCGGTGTAATATTTGTCTGAGTGGGAAAGTTGTCAATACTTCGACTTGATGATCGAAAAAGTATGGTCTTAACTTCATGACACTCATGACAAGAGCATACGCCAGTTTTTCAGTTGGTGAGTACTTCACCTCAGCATCATGTAGAGCCTGACTGACATAGTAGATTGGCAGGTGAAATTTGTCATCTGCCTGAACTAACACCGAACTTATGGCTGTGTCAGACGCTGCCAGGTATAGATATAATTTTTCACCAGGGATTGGTTTTGACAGAATTTTTACATCTCCCAGATACTCTTTCAATTGATCAAAGGCTTTCTGGCAGCTTTCCGTCCAGGCAAAGTTGCCCTTTTTGATGGCCTCAAAGAATGGACGGCACTTGTCCCCTGATCGTGATATGAACCTGTTTAAAGCGGCCAGGCATCCGGTCAACCTTTGCACCTCTTTAACAGAACGTGGTGGCTCCATATCGACGATCGCCTTTACTTTTGTTGGATTAGCTTCGATTCCGCGTTTGCTGACCAGATGGCCCAAGAATTTCCTGGAGTGTACTCCAAAACTACTTTTCTTTGGATTTAACTTCATATTGTATTTTCGGAGTATGTCAAATACCTGGGAAAGATGATGGAGGTGATCTTCCTTCTGTGTACTCTTGACGACTATGTCGTCGACGTACACTTCCACCGTTTCGCCAATATGTTCGTCAAACATCTTGTTGACTAGCCTCTGGTATGTTGCTCCAGCATTGATTAAACCAAACGGCATCCTCTTCCAACATAACAAATTTTTGTTAGTATAAAAGGCCGTATTTTCTTGGTCGTCCGGGTGCATTGGAATCTGGTGGTATCCTGCGAAGGCATCCATGAATGTGAACATTTCATGACCGGCAGTACTGTCCACCATTTGATCGATGTGCGGGAGTGGAAAGTTATCCTTCGGGTATGCTGCATTAAGATCTGTAAAATCTATGCATAGCCTCCAGGTTCCGTTTGGCTTTCGTACTAGGACAGGATTTGCAACCCACTGTGGACATAATGCTTGTTTAATTAAATCGTTGTCCAGCAACTTTTTGACTTCTTCGTTTAGAGCTTGATACTTGTCTGGTCCATATTTTCGTCGTTTCTGGTGGACAGGTTTTCGGACCGGGTTGATATTCAACCTGTGACAAGCATCCTTCGAATCGATTCCCACCATATCAGCATGGGACCATGCAAAGACGTCTAAGTTAGCCTTCAGAAAGTCCGTCATGCGGGTTCTGTAAGGCTCGGGAAGTTCAGATCCGATGTAAAGTTCAAGACCATCACGCTCGGGATCAATCTTGATAGCCTCCAATTCTTCAACTGGAGTTGCCCGTCGTTTTTTCCCCTTCCATCGAGGGTCCACTATTGGTCCTTCCGGACTTAGCTCATCCTCGACGTCCATAGGTTCAACACCCAACCGGGGTCAAAATCGTCTGCGGGTTCTGGGTTAGACTCGGCCACCAAAGTCGGACTCCCCTGGCTATCATTTGGGCACAAACAGTCGGCCACGGGGAGTATCATTGCTTCTGGCAGGTTTTGCTCGCCATCCTGCAGTATTTGGTCGCCCGTGGGCGAGGATTGGTCGTCAATGTCCATCTTATCGTTTTGAGCTCCAAGAATGTCCTCCAAGATTGAGGGTTCGTTTTCAAGTTGAATGGTTGACGCCTCCATCATAGATACTTGTCCTTGTCTTGACTGAATTTGCAGAAGACATTCTCGAGCTTTTTTCTGGTCTTCTTTTACCGTGCCAACTCCACTTGCTGTTGGGAATTTTATGCAATAATGGTAAGTTGAACACGCGGCCCTGAATTCGTTTAAGAAAGGTCGACCCAAGAATCCGTTGTATGTTGACTCTTGATCAACGACCAAGAAATCCACCATTCTTGCGATATTCTTCTCAGGCTCTTTAACCGTTACAAGTTGCACAACGAAAGTTACTATTCCCAACGGGATCGTCACAGCATTTCCGAACCCCAGAATACGGTGGTTTGTGTCTCTGATGTAGCCTACATAATCTCCCATTTGTTCAAGCGTCTTTTTAAAAAGGACATTAGTGTAGGCTCCAGTATCCACCAGCAATCTATGCACCCTCGTTTCCATAATCTTGGCACATATCACAAGCGAATCGTTGTGAGGGGTCAGTACTCCTTCCAAATCTCTGTCGGTAAAAGTTAATTCTAGTGTTTGCATGGTAGGTGGAATGACCCCCATTTCTTGTACATGTCCGATCGCTCGTAACTCTGCTTTTCTTTTTCGATTAGAAATTAGTGGTCGTCCATCAGAATAACCACCTATGGGTCCTGCAGGTTCCATCATCTGGATGTCTGGAACTGGTCCCCCGGCTGGCGCCTGAGCTGGTCGCCCAGCTCGATTCCGATGAGGTGCCTGTTCCTGGTCTTCTTCATCATAATCTTCGTCTCTGTTTCTTTTGCCGGGCTGTCTTTTAACGAACTCGGATAGCTTTCCCTCTTCGTAAAAATGCCACAACTGCTTCAGCAAGTCACGACATTCGCTTGTAAAGTGTCCCACGCTCTGGTGGTAGGCACAATATTTATTCTGGTTCAACTTGCTCGTATCCTGACGTATCTTACGGGGAGGTGTTAGCAATTCTTTGTCTCGGACATTATTGTAAACTGTATCAATTGATACGGTAAGAATGTGGTTCAGTTTATCCTTCAGCTATGTTCCTTCAGTAAATGCTTTCATGTTCTTGGGAGCTCGATAACCAATTCCAGGTTTCTTTGTACCCTCTTTCTGTTCTCCTTTGTCTCCCATGTCTTTTTGCAGGGCTTCATGCATGGAGACAAAAACGCCTGCCCGATCCTAAAACTCGGCATATGTCTTCGGGCATCTTAAGTGCACATCTTTCCAGAGTTCAGTGCCCTTCTTGAGTCCAGCTAGGACGGCCACAATCTTGGTGTCTTCACTGACAGACTCTCCTTCTAACAAGACCTTGTCGAATCTTTCCAAATACGATCGGTCCGACTCGTCGTCAGTTTGTTTCAAGTCGGATAACCGATGTCTCTGGGATAGATAAGACCCGGCCGTAGAGAAATGGGATAAGAACTCTTTGCCCAGCTAGGCAAACGAATGAATTGAAGCTGGTGGCAAAGCTGAAAACCATTTATGGACACGATCCCCGAGAGTTAAAGGAAAGTTGCGGCATTGTGTTGCGTCACTTGCCCCCATTGATACCATATAATTGGTATACTTCATCAGATGCACCCGGGGATCTGTCGTGCCCTCGTATTGGATACTTGCTGGAAACTGGATTTTTTGCTGAATTGGAGCCTTCAGAATCACCATAGATAGAGGTGAGACTGGAAGAGTTGTGTTCCCGTATCCTCTCTGTTGATCTAGCTGGCCCTGCATGCTCTCTATGGCCTTCCTCATGGAGGCGAGCTCCTCCAAGGATCCACCTTGACTCTAAGGCTGTCCGGCGAGCAGAGGCGCACAGCAGTCTGTACGCTCCAGTCCCTCATTGGGGGCAGGAACCCCTTGGATTGGCCTCCTAGGATTGGGCTCTGCATTTGGGCCAAGGCGACCAAAAGCTGACCTGGTCAGCCTGTCATGGATTGATTGGCGAGCAGGTACTACAGCTGGGCGAGCTGCCCCAGTTGTAGGATGGACTTCCATGATTCCCCGGCCTCGACGACCCAATCTTTCAAGAGCACTTTGGCGTGTGCCCTGACTCCCTGCCATGGTCGGATTCTGAGTTGAACCTCCCTGACTGGCGGCTTCAACGTTCAACTTTTCTTTGCCTTTGGCCTTACGAGCTTGGGCGCTATCAGCCTCATTCACATGATCCCCCCTAGCCTTTTCATGTTCGCGAGTCTTTGTGGGGCTACACCTTGCTCGCACATATGAAGGGCCAGGTTGGGCTTGTTATCTTTGTAAAGCCTGGAGCATGGCAATTGTGTGCGCCAATCCGTCGGGGTTGCGGGCAATGGCGTCCAATTCCGGTGGTATTAACTGGCGAGCAACATTAGTTTGATTTTCTTGGTTGTTTCTGCTCGCCTCTGCTCGCCCACCAGCTTGGGACATTCGGGAGTGTGAATCCCGGGTTATATGTTGTGAGCGTTGTGTCTCTCGTGATTGAGGCATGTTCACAGAAGATATCAAGTATTGTTCTTGATGTTCTTGAATTTTTCTTCAAAAGTTCAAATCTTGTTCTTTAATCTTGGGGTAATCTTCCCGTACTCAACGATTCGGAGGTTCGAACCCTCCTTCTAGCGCCAATTTGTTGACGATCAGTTCTAATCTTGAAGATTAATGGTTGTTTTAGGTGGTTAATTGATCATCAAACAATTACGTGTGATTGATCACTAACGTAATTAGTGAATACGAATTTTCGTGTTTAGGTGGATTAGTATCGTATGAAAGCTTACGTAATTAAGTTCGATCATGAGTTAATCGAGCTACTTTAAATTCGTAATCAAAGTTTGGACGTGTATAATAATTTGTGCTTGTTTTATTTGCTGAAAAAATCTAAGTATTTATAGACAGTTGCCTAGTAGGAGGTGTCGTGACTTTTGGCCTACCAGGCTTGCATGCTCGACACCTGGCCTTTGACTAATTTGACCTTATCTTAACTAAATTCTATCCTTATCTTGATGGACTTGCTCGCAATCAAGAGCTGCTCGCCATATTGGACTTGTCCTGGAGGAGTCTTTAGTTTGATTTTGTTGGTCTCTTGTCTTACTTGGTTGCTATCTTGGCATTGTAGTCGGATCTGGTCGGTGTGACGCTAATTGAGCTCATCATGTAGCTTTTGATCTGATTTTGTTTGCCTATCCGTCTCGTTGTAGTGTGCAGATTCTGCTCGCCAGATATCTTAGGTGAACCTTAAAGTTAAAGTTGCTCGCCCAGTTCGTCTTGCTTAGTGAGCAGGTTCGGCTCGTCAGATCCCTTATTTCATCCCGGTTTAACTTTGTCTTAACCGTGGGTGTTTTGAGCTAATCCTAATCGCCCAGATAACGATTTTGCTCGCTTATCAACAGTACCTGAGATAAATCAATATTTTTACCTTCTAGGCATCAGTAGATTTGAGACCATAGACAATGATTCCGCTTAATTAGGATGAGGCTAGATGAATCTCAACATTTATAATACCATCGAGAGCAAGCTCAGTAAATTCTCTCTTAATAATACCAAGCATTTTCACTACGTTTGAAATAGACATGGTAAGACATACGATTTGAATTTTTATTAACAAGGGAGAAAGAAGATTTAATTTACATGCTCAATAACAAAAGAGCAAATATTGGGTGCCGTTTACCCAAACATGATTTACGGTCCGACAAATACTGGGTGCTGCCTACCCAGACAATATATGCGGACTATAACTAATAATGTAAATTTAATTCACATAAATAGTTATACAAGTAGGAGCAACTATTCAAGTTCAAATTTTAGTCAATGCTCATGTTTGCTTCAGGCAAACTTGTATACGAAAATTTGGAGCATTGTTTGAGTTAATTAAATTAGTAGCGAAGATAATAATAGGCACACAAGGAATTTTTTCACATAAATCCTAATTTCTACAACAAATAATTCTCAAGTCTATTCCGCGATAAGCGGTTCTATTTGCTGAATTTTTAAAAAGGGTTTAAAACACTTTACCAGAGCGGCCCAAGCATCTGATGTAACTTATCTCGCGTCGAGTGTGGGTGGACGGACTACTTGCTTCCTCGTCTAAGCAGCAATGGATCATGCCACGTCTCATAATGATCACAGAGGGAGGAAGCTCCACAAAACTTAGTGAATCCTGAATCCAAGGTGGAGATTCCTCAACTTTCTTCTTTAGCAACGAGGGGCCGTTAGCGATCCGTGAGTTGGTCTGGAAATTCTTATCGGACATCCTCTGTTGCTTTGACACAAATTCAGCAAACGAATTAAGATAAGTACTCAAAGAAAAAAAAATTAAATTAAAGTGTTAAATGTGGGAATTAATTAATGGCATGATAAATATAAATTTCTTTTGGCCTAAATTCATGAATTGGATCTCATCAATTAATTGGCCCAATGATGAAATAAAGAGACCTAAATTTGTCGTCCCCTCTCACGCAGGAGACCGGGCACACACTCCGCCTGCTTTTCTCCCTCACTCGGCCAAGAATCGCCCAAGAACTTGACGGAATACGCCGCCGTCGTCAAAGAATTCACCGAGGAAATTTGAGGATGCACGCTGCCGAATCATCTCGACACAAGTGCAAACAGCCAAATCCCGTTGCCTGCTTCTTCACGCATGGAGCGTGAATACGACTGAGCCATTGTTGTCGTACCCTTTGATGGAAGCCATCATCGACGCCGTCCGGATGAAGCCACCCAGGAACCGACGCCTCTAGACGTGCAGGTCGTCGTTGCTCCAGGAATTTCGGAGATGCTGCCTCGTCGGTGTCTGAAAAGAGGGCCCAGTGGTGGGTGGGGCAGAATCGACTGCGATGCTTCGTTACGCCGACGTCGGCCTCTCCACCTTTGATATGACGGACCACTGCATGTTAATTTATTTATTTGCCCCTTCTCCCTCGGAAAATAAAAGAAAATAAAAAAAATCCTCCTCTTTTGTCTTGTGTCGAGTTGCATACTAGGCAAGGGAGAATTGACGACGTTGTTCTAATAAAATATTTGACTACGGCTGATTTCGGCGGAAGTGAGAATTAGGAAGTTTTGGGTTAGAGTACCCGTGCTGATAACGTGTTGTAAAATAAAGAGCTTAAATAATAACACTGATTTGTTTAGTCAGTTCGTCATGAATGACTACATCTGGGGGCATACCAAGCCAAAAAAATTCCACTATATTTTCTGTGTATGTACATGTGTGTGTATTATAATACTGAGTACATATATATATATAGGCAAAAACTTGTATGAGACCGTCTCATGCCATGAGACAATACAAATTAACACCTACCCATACCAAAGTGTTAATGAGTCAATGTCCTAGTTATACTCATTTTCATTGTCTCACGCCATGAGACGATCTCATATAAGACATGCTCATATATATATAATATCAAAACTCTAAAGCATATCAGACTACCTGGCCTATAAGTAATGTTCACATCAAATCTTCTACATTTGACATATCAAATTTTTTAGATTTGGCATATTAAATCTTTTAAATTTATAACACGGATTAAGAAAAAAATGCACGTTAAAAAATTGATTCTATATTTTGGACGGATTTAGACGGCATAACACAATGTACTTTAAATTTCCAAGTAAAATTCTCCCCATTTCATATTGTTTGTCACTTTCGGAATTAAAATTTGCCTTAAAATAATTGTATTTTTTACTTTTTTTATAAATTTCTCTAATTTATCACTAAAAATCTCATTTTTGGGAAAATATATTTTCCCGGACATACTTCCTCTACTTTTTTCCCTTTTATTTAGGAAAAAATCTGTCGAATTAAATATTTCTTAATTTTCTTAAAAATCCTAAAGCAATAATCAAAATGAAATGGAGGAAACAAATTTTTTTTTTCGAATCAAACTTGAAATCTTAGCAATACTCGTGGCTTAGGCTAAGCCGTTGGTACGTATAATAATAGTATGATTATTATATAGTAATTAATTTCTATATAAATACTAATATTTTATTTTGCGAAGGAACCTAACTCACAAAATATAGGAGATGAAATTTTATTAACGGATACGAATTAACATAAACTAATATTTATTTCAAATTATTAATAAATCAAAGATCTCACTTAAAATTTGTTCAATTAATAAAAGAAATGTATTTTAATTAAGTATATTTTAACCTCTTCTCTTAGTTTATTCGTCTTTATTATTGATTTCTAATATTTGTGTAAATATTACAATAAATCATGCCTTTATTTAACAATTTTAATGTATAAATACTGCCCTCCCCAACTCCATGTGGATGAGATTTGAGATGGAATAAAAAGAAATCCACTTTAGTTGATAGCACGACGTCAGATTTCAATTAAATTATTTTATTACAAAAATGTAATACACGAAATAAATTTAGTGATTCATCGCATTCTCTCTCTCTCTCTAAACAAAGGAAAAGGCAGGGGTGTGCAAAATACGGTTTGAACCGAAAAATCCGACCAAACCAAATCGAAATACAAATTTTGGTTCGGTTTTTAGTTTATGATTCGGTTTACGGTTTTGAAATTTAATTTTTTTATTTCGATTCTGTTTACGGTTTTTACTAATTAAAAAACATATAGACCGAACCAAACCGAAATATTATTTATAATAATAATAATATATATTTATATTAATATTCACTAAATTAATATTTAATAGCTTTATTCTAATATAATATAATAATATTAATATTATATCATTTATATTCACGCATAAAAGACTTGAGTTGATTTGTGTTTTGCATAAAATACTTGAGGAGTGGTGTTTTGTGTTGATTATATTTTTCAAATTATTGCTTAGATTTTGAAAATTATTATGTTGATGTTTTTATTGAATTATGTAGTCGGTTTATTGATGCATATTTGCTTAAATTAGCATTTAGATGTTGACATGTTGCAAATAATTGGATGAAACATGTGTGTTGATGCTAAAAAAATTAAATAGATTTAAAAAAAAATGTAAAAGATTTCGGTTTGTACGGTTTGGGACCGAACCAAACCGAAATATTTTGGTTTGAGACCGAACAATTTTTTAAAATATGGTTCGATTTTTTGTTTGTAAAAAAATTTTGATTTGGTGTTCGATTTAGCTAATACGGTTCGGTCGGTGACCGAACCGTTGCACACCCTAGGAAAAGGAAAATTGCCTAACCGACACAATGTATATTATTTGCAAAATACACTCGCTTTCGGCTTTCCTTTCGTTTTCGCTCATTGATTGAATTTAGATAAGAATTTGATCTGTATATTTACTAGTTAGTACTTTGATAATTTGGCATTAATTATAATATGATATGATTAGAAAGTAATCGAGATCTTAAACTGGGATTATATCACACCTATAATTATAAATAAAAGAAAAGAGATGGGCGTTTTATTCAACGCCTTCGTGCCCCACTCTCATCATCATATCATATTAAAGGATAATAATTCAATCTTTTGGGGGTTCAACAACTTTTCTGCAAATTACTCCGACCTTCAGTAACTCTACAACTATGGCGAGGAAGGCCGTGCTGATTGGCATTAATTACCCGGGTACGAAGGCGGAGCTGAAGGGGTGCATCAACGATGTCAAACGGATGTACAAATGCCTGATTGAGCGTTACGACTTCTCCGAGGACGATATCACGGTGCTGATAGACACGGATGATTCGTACAGACAGCCAACTGGCCATAATATACGTGCCGCCCTCGCCGATCTGGTGAATTCCGCTGAGCCCGGTGACTTTCTCTTCGTTCATTACAGTGGCCACGGCACCCGTCTTCCGGCGGAGACCGGCGAGGATGATGACACCGGCTACGATGAGTGCATTGTCCCCTGCGATATGAACCTTATAACCGGTTAGCCCCCTTTTTTTATTTTATAGATTAGCAGTCTGTTTTATTTTTATTTGATTAGTTTGAATCTCTTTTGATGATGTGAATTTGTGTTATGAGTTTTTTTCTTTTTTGATTACGTGTTTGAGATTTCTGAATTTGCTTTCAAGTAATGAATTGAAAAGGGTAGGTCTCTCATATGGGATAACTTAAAAGTTAAATCGTTCATTTGCGTTATCAGATGACGACCTCGGAGAATTGATTGTCAAAGTATCAGAGAGGAGACTTTTTTTTTATCATATACTAGTATTTGAGATTTCTGAATTTGTTTTGAAGAACTGAATTGAAAGCTTAGGAATTTGATTTGGGCTAGTTGTAATAAATACTTCATTTGCTTGGTTGACAAAGTATGATAGGAGAGTTTCTGGTCACATGTTTGAGATTTCAGAATTTGATTTAAAAACTGAATCGAAAGTTTAGGAATTTGGTTTGTGATAGTTGTTGTAGTTAATACTTTGATTTGCCTTATCAGATGATGATTTCAGAGAATTGGTTGACAAAGTACCAGAGGGATGCCAAATCACCATTGTCTCCGACTCTTGTCACAGTGGAGGCCTAATTGATGAGGCTAAGGAGCAGATTGGAGAGAGCACTAAGCAAGGTAAGGAGGAAGAAGAAGATGAAGGATCTAGCTTCGGATTCAGAAACTTCCTCCGTAAAAGTGTGGAAGGTGCAATCGAGTCCCGTGGTATTCACATCCCCCACAGGCGGCACCACCAGGAAGACGAAGAAGTAGAAGAAGAAGCATACGAGGGAGAAGGCTATTTCAAGAACAAATCTCTGCCCCTCTCAACTCTGATCGAGCTACTCCAGCAAAAAACGGGCAAGGAAGACATCGATGTGGGGAAGCTACGACCAACCCTTTTCGACGTATTTGGAGATGATGCTAGCCCCAAGGTTAAGAAATTCATGAATGTGATATTCAGCAAGCTGAAAGGCGATGGGCAGGGGGGATCAGGTGGTGGTGGGGGGTTTCTGGGAATGGTGGGAGGATTAGCTCAGCAGTTTCTGCAACAGAAGCTGGAAGAGAATGATGAGGGGTATGCAAAACCTGCATTGGAAGCACATGTCGGAAGCAAAGAAGAAGCGTATGCTGGGGCTGGGGCAGGGAAAAGAGGGCTACCCGATATGGGCATTCTCATCAGTGGTTGCCAGACGGACCAAACGTCGGCTGATGCTAGCCCATCGGGGGATGCCAGCAAAGCTTACGGGGCCCTGAGTAATGCTATTCAGACTATAATTGCTGAATCTGATGGAAGAGTGAGTAACCAAGAGCTGGTTCGTAAGGCGAGGGCAATGTTGAAGAAACAAGGATTCACTCAACGTCCAGGCCTTTACTGCAGTGATCATCACGTTGACGCTCCTTTTGTTTGCTAATGACATTTGTAGTGAATGTTGCTGCCTGGGACTATGAAGAATAACAGGTTCTTGTGTGTGAGTGAGTGAGTGTGCTTGTCTTGTTTTTCCTCAGTGTTTCTGCAGTTTTAAATTTTATCAACAGAATTGTTGTACTTGGGCTTGATTGTGGGATACATACCACATTATTATTGAATTTCATTTTGATCACGGTGGCCAGTTTTGTCCGCTACCATCTTTTTTTTTTTTTTTTTTGTCCTTTTTCCGGAGAAAACCGAGTAATCTTTCTTATTACTAAAATATTGAAATTGAAGTATTGGATTTGCTCGTATTCTCTCTCGAAATGTTTTAAGAAGTTGAATGAGGCGGCCATGGAGAAGACCAGTAAAGGAGAATTAGTTATCAGCATTGTAGATGGGTAAAGCAAGAACGATGCTTGAAGTAACAAATAATTGTATTTATTTTTTATACAGTGTTATATAGTGTTTGCTCTTAAATATTCATCTAACACAAACAAAAAGTATATATACCGTTCACCATTACCGCCCAACATAGGAAAAAACTAGACCAAATTTTAATTCCCAAGTTTGCAGGCAAAACAACAAATGAATACTAAAAACACCACCAATCCCGCTAGGAATAAGCTTTGGAATTTAACTCGTAAGAGAAGCAAAATGATTTTCTATTGAAATTGTATATTTCTACAAGATCAATCGTGGCAATTACAATAAATTATCTTGCCTATTACAGCAACCTGCATTAATATACACAAAAAATAAAAAAGCAAAACTGCATGTCAGAAATGGGGCCTAAATAATAGAATATGAACAAACTGCTTATCTGTAGAATTATCGAACCAAGTGTTCAAAAATGACGCCATATCTTTTACTGATGGCTTCACCGTTGCAACTCAACAGACTATTCCAAGTCTGTAGCATAATTGCAACACAAACCAAAAGGCAAGACCCCTTCTCCAGAAATAATGGCAAAAAAAGCTTAAATTCGAGATTCTCTCACTCGTCATCAATGTCTTGAACCCAGGCTAGATCTGCAACAACACCATTCTTATATTAATTATTCAACTCGGAACAAAGTGTAACAATAACCTGTGTATTCATGATCTGAGGAAAACCAAAAAAACCATGCACTGGAATCTATGATCAGAATTATTGGTATAAAATAAATGTAAGAATGCTATGCAGCTAGTTTTTATGACAGCACCAAATATGATGGAAAGAGAATATTTTTATTTATTTTTTGATCGGTGGAAAGAAAATATTAATTCCAAGTACTACACAAATAGCTAGTATTTTAAACCAATAAGTTCAACCACAATTTTTAAAAGACAAAATGAGTACATGATAAATGATGATATGTATTTATGCAATGTCTAATTTTATACTCATACTGCAGCACATATGCTGGTCACAGAAAATATTACCCATGTTGACATAAAAGTGCTGCTTTTACATTTAACAAAATCTGTTTTCATCATCACATATAATTATATTAGTGTTTCCATTCAGTAGTAATATAGTTATAGTCAATTTCTGGATAGCTTTAATTGAAAAGCTCATCACATTACACTAGTTTGAATAACTCTGGAGACCATCACAAAGATGGTTCTGCAAAAGTATGAATGACACATGTGACTAGATAAAACTAAAATATTAATAGAATAAATATACATAATGAAATCTTAGTTATTTACTTGATTATTTAGAATTGGCCGCGGCTAATAACACCCGAACTTTTGATCTTCACACCCGAACCTATTTTTTAATTTTACTCAAAACACCCGTAATATATTGTCTATTTTACCCCTCAACTTAAATTTCAATATCTTCATACACCCAAATCTTAAACCCTACGATAAACACACACCCAAATCAAAAACCAAAAAAAAAAAAAAAAAAACACACCCAAACACACGCATGCAGAAGGAAAATACTCACGCAGCGCACTGGAAGAAGAAAAGTTTGGCCAATAGTGGCCGAACTTTATTCATAATGTTTGGCCAACAATGATCGAACATTTATCATTGCGTTTGGCCTACTCTGGCCGAATATGATGATAAATGTTCGGCTCTGGTTTGCCAAACATGTGCAATTTTCAGAATTCCTGAACTTTAAACTCGCGAACATATCTCGACCAATACAACTTTTAAACCCTAAATATTCTTCTCTAAATAAATTTATACCATAACACATACCATATAGAACTATAAACTCATAGAAAACTTACATTACATGTATTTTTCGAAGTGTGTTCTTCCTCCATGACATCTCTCATGAGTATTGATTTAAGTGGTTGAGTGAATAATAAAGAAGAAAGAGTTTGGGTGTGGGGGAGGAAAGAAGTCACGATGAAGAAAAAAAAAATTGGGATTGGGTGTATTGAGCAAAAACTGAATTTTGTTTTAATAAATTTTAATTGGTAAAGAGTATAATGGTCTAATTACATTAGACTATTTTGGTAAAAAAAATCGGGTTTAAAGAGCAAAAATTCGGGTGTTATTAGCTGCTGCCTTTAGAATTAAAGAATTTAAATAAAAATTTATCATTTTTTTATAATAATTGTGAATTAAGTGCAAATTAATGTCTTGTCCCAAGCTAGCTCTGCATCACTATCATTTTAACAGTCGTCGTTCTATTCAAACTATTATAGAAGCATATAAATACAGAAAAATAAAGAACCAGAGAGAGAGAGAGAGAGAGAGATCAAGGGAGAATAAAACCTTGCAGCACTGTTTGAACAGCTGCATTTGGGATGAGCAACCCGACAATTCGTTGATTGTCTGAGGTGGTCACTACGCGCACAACCCGAATTCTTTTATGGCTTTGGCGTGCCTGAAACAGATACCAATGTTTCAATCTATTAGGATAATAGTTGTTCCGATTAACAAATGCAACAGGCATTAAAGAAAAAACTGTCTTCAGCTACTTGGTTTATTGGCATGGCATGTTTGTTTCGGGATTCACCCGGACAAGACTAGGACTTTCCGACCCCCGTCTCATTCTAGTTAGAGATGTAACATCCATTTTTCACATCTCATTCTCCATTCACACCTATAAATACCTATAAAATCTATTACTACCTCCGTCCCACAATACTTTGCATAGTTACTATTCCTCTCGTGTTTTTTAGAGCGAGTTTTTTATTAGTATTTGAAATGATAAAATAATTTTAAAATTACTTTATAATAGAGAAGAGGTAGATCTATCATACCCTACCTTAAAATTATTTTATCATTTCAAATACTAATAAACAACTCGTTAGCTAAAACACGAATATAAAGTAACTGTGAAAAGTGTTTGGAGACGGAGGGAGTATTACTTATTCCAATACAATTCACTTTATACAATTTAAAAATATTATTTCTCTCACTCAATCATTACTCACATATCACTTTTCTCTTAATCATTACTCACATATCACTTTTCTCTTAATCATTACTCACATATCACTTTTCTCACTCGATCATTACTCATATATCACTTTTCTCTCACTCACACTCTCTTTCCTACTTTTCTCTTACACATGATTTGACATAAAGTAGAATCTCACCCAACAAAATCTCAAAACAAACACATATTTTTACTATTCATGAAGGACTTCACATCTTAAGGATGTAAAGTCATAACTTCACACGCACACCTAAATCCCGAAACAAACAAGCCCAAAGGGTCTATAAGAGGTTTACTCAAGGTGGGATGGCATAAAAGAATTATATCAGGCAAACGTGGGTATGTATACTTATAAGAGCTACATGCAAGCTGATAATATTTTACATATAAAACCAAATAATTTAGATTTCTATGCAACTCTGATTGTGCTTGATCTTCAATTATTTCACTAGTTGTTAACATTCTATATTTACCTAGTTATATGGCACGGCATCAAACAACTAAATAAAGCAAATATAGTTGAATAACCTGCTTGGAAAGCGCCTTTTCAATTGTTCCCCAAACAGGAAGTATGAGGCCACCCAAAAGATTCACTTCCTGTAACCTTCTGCCTGTACTACAGTAGTTGCCCAGCTTACAGTTGGGACCATGCATGCACTGCGTGTGAAAAAAAGAGATGATTAATAAGATTAGGAAACGGCAAGACCAGATCTCTCAAAGAAACAATTAATACAAATGGCACTATGTTAGATGCATATTGTCCAACACAACAGTATAACACAGGTAAGTTTCAGGATGCCCTCGAGTGCTTGGCATTAATAGAGTATGAATGCTGAGGTCCTAGATGCTAACTTCAATTTGAATAAAATTGATATTATAGTCAGATCCGAGGACAGGCACATCTCGCAAGTCCCTTCAGCTTCACTTTCTCTCCCAGGGATAGATCCATTGGCATTTTTTTTGCATTAGTTTCTTTCAACTGATATTATGCAGTCAGATCTCCATCTAGTATTAGAGCAGTATTTTCACACAAGAGACCCTCATCAACTGATATGGACAGTGAAAAGAACCACTACAATTAATTTACCACAAAGAGAGAGAGAGAGAGAGAGATGCCTTCTTTGGTCAAAGAAAATATAATACTCAGGTTTTCCTTAATATTTAATTACTTTGAAATGCATTTTGCATGGCGATTAATTTATACCTAACTGAGTAACAATATAATTAAGACAAAAGGATTATACCTTACTGATTAAAAACATACTTGGCCCAATAACTTATATAATTGAGCATAAGTACCTGCTTGGATGAAGCTTCATATTCACCTTCCCAGCCATTACGAGCTTTCTCTAATGCTGAAAGTTTTCTGTATTTATCTTTTAGTTCTGCTAGTGACATCTCCCTGGATATTGAAGTGATGTCAGGAAGCCCATCAGAGAAAACAATCATATGAAATTCTGATGGGAATATGTTTTTTTTGGCACCTGATAGACTCCCCGAGGGTTGGGCGGTATATTTTGTACATTCCAGAATCAGAACTGAAACAAGGATCAGATTTACAAATAGATAAGCAATAGCAGGACATGACCATGCATCTGCAGACTGGTATATTTACACACTTGTGCATATTCATTCATAAGGCATAATAACATCAAAAGAAAATAAAACAGTTAATATAACAGGTACAATAAAAACCAAAAACATTCTGGGACTGGAAAAGAGTTGGAATAAGATTTAATAAAGGAGTAAAAAAAACGTGTCTAATCAAGTTAATTGAGTTACTTGAAACCAACAGTTGAGTATCTGGTGGAAACATTCCAATGCTAATGATTCCACTGGCATAGTAAGAAAACTTTCACATGCCAATGAAATTGTGGGGCAACTTCACTAATAAGACGAAAAACCTATTGAAATTGCAGAACAGATCAGATGCCTCGAGAAATGGAAACATGGGAGGGCCAGGATAACAGTTGAACCCATTGTTTTTAATGAGAAGCAAGGACAAACAGTCACAGCCAAACTACCACCAAGCACTCAAAATCATAATGAACATAAAAAATAAAATAAAATAAAAATTAATGGAAGTGATTCGCATACCCTTCGCATGCTAAAATATAATGCCGCTTTCCCATCCACTCTCTCCTTGATTCATAGAATCCATTGTTACTTGAACCAGAGTCATCCTTTTGCCTTTCCTCAAGCAACGACGAAGCAGACTATATTTAAGCATATATTAAAATTTGTCACCATGAGCTTATAAAACCAACACCCTAAAATCTTTATTGGAAAAAAATATACCTCCCATGTCATTCCTCGATTCATCGTGAAAGTGAACAACTCCGTGGATGCCCCAGACAAACTATCAACATGAACAGTCTGCCAAATTTGGATGTTACTAACTGTCTATAAAGTTTGTTTAACCCACTAAAGCACAAAGGAGCATTGTAACCTTTGGTGGTCCCTGCAGCTCGATGGTGTTAGCTTTCATATCAACAATACCAGAATCCAAATGCCCTTCAACACGTGCTTTTTGAATAAGTTGATCAAGGATACCAACAAATAACTCAAACAGTCTGCAACACCATCAGCATCTCCTGTTATTGATCAACGCTAAACAAGGAAAAAAAAAAACTTTCAACTACGTCACAAACCTATTTTGAATGTCGGGAGGAAGCCCTAAAAGTCGGTTGAGGAAACGCCCAACATCATGCATGTCTGAATCAACTATGCGGCCAGTTATTTTTCCATTTTCCTTCCCATTACCTAAAGAAGAGTATCAAGTAACAAGAAATATACCATTCAAATCGTAGTTGATAATTTCAATACAGTAAATGAAATCACACAATAAAGATGACACCCTGCAGAAGCAAATTCAGACAAAGAACAAGAGTTCAAAAATAAATATGCCAATATAGCAAAGCTATTACCAAGAGTTGAATCTCTAATTATCCCAACAGATACGAGAGCAGCTTTTCCCTTTAGTATGAAGTCTTCTATTGTCTCTGGTTTTTCGGGTGAACACCCAGGTGGAACAATGGGCAAAGGGTCCTAATAATTCAGCATAAATATTATAATAAGTACTTCAAATATATAAGACTTTGATAGTTTCACTACAATAGGAGAATATCTTTCAGATTAGCACCTGTTCCATAAGTCCCCTGTACAGCATCACCAAGGCCCTCTTTCCATATGCACTATCATAATTATAAGCACTAAGAGATGGTCCAGCTCTGCATCAGACAATGTTCTTCAGCCTTCTATTGCAAGCAAATAAGGCAACAAATCACTAAGAATAGCTTATTGATACATAATTGACATTACCGACGGTCCCCCTGTGTTAATGCTCCGAGAGACTCAAGTCTCTTGGCAACAATTGATGCAAACCGTCGTTCACCACCAAGATTTGAGAAAAGCAGCCTGAGAGAAATAATAAAATTATTCACTTTTCATCATCGGAATTAGATCCACTTCATATCATTAATTTGAGGGCTGTAATATAGTTGGCAACCAAAGCAATGAGCAGCGGCGTAAGAGTTCTAAAACGTACTAAACATGTATAGTGTGTCCTTTGTGACAAGAAAAGAATTTGGCGGTAACATTGAAACTAAGCAGAAAATTTGGTTGTGGTATGTTGCTTAAACAGCATATTTCGAGAATCCACACTCATAGCATAATAATATGTTGCCTTCGTATACAAAAGGAAGATAGACAAAGGGGTGCATTTTTATGTGTTGGGAAATCAAACGCATAATGGTAGCACATATTGCTATAACAATTGTCATAAAGGTTTACACACAAAACTTGAAATTCATACTCACTTGTACTCAGGAGCCGAAGCTTGATTTGATCTGTGAGTTCTTCCAAACTGTTGAATTGCTCTATCTGCACTCCAGGGCAGTTCCAGAGTTAAATGAACTCTTCTTTTCTGTCAACAGAACAAAAGAATCCAACTCAAATGGGTTGTAAAAATTATTTACATTTAACCAAACATGACCCAAAGCATCTCTGGAAAGAAATTAAAAATAATAAAATTCAGAATACAAAACCAATCACCTGATTGACTGCTCTTCTATCTGCTTGCAAAGAAACACCAGCAGATCCAGCCTCGGAAATGATAGCAACCAGTTTTTTACCATTCATGAACTGCTGCTTCTCGTGCATATTGACCATTTCCATGGTCACATCTTTACTAAAACATACAACAAATGGCTTAGCAACCACATAGGTAACTGACAAGAGGATATCAAATATATGTCCCAACTCACGTGTTTCGCGCCTGATAAGTGACACCCTTTCCTCCAGAAGCCCGAACTAGCATGCCACGACGCCCTGTGATTTCTGCTACTTTATCGGGACCTCCTAGCTGCAGAAGTATCACAAGTTCAATTGAAAAGGATGCATTGATTATGATTGCTGCTTGTGTCATGTGAATAATGATATTACCTGATCAATAATATCATCTAATGGATTGTTAGGAAGATCCAAGGAGCGTATTATTTCGAGAATTTTCAGTTTACGTTCCAGGGCTCCTTCATACCTATTCAGATTTTAAAGCCATTAGCAAGAATCACATCAAAAATCACATTAGATGAATAAGGCTTGTCTAGTTCACATCAAAACTCCATATACTTGGAAGAAAGCATTAATTGTTTCCGTACAAATGTACCTCTTCAGCAGTTCTTCATAATAGGCTTGTCTGGTTCGTAAATACTCCTCTGTTTTTTCCTTGCATGAGTGACAAGACCAATCACCAGATATTTCTTCTACAACCGGAGGAACCAGACAAGTAGGGTGAATAAGCTGGCTGCAGCAGGAACATAGAAGCAACTTCTTCCTTTCCTACATTCATGGATAGCGGGTATATACAAATACATTTAGGAACAAAAAGACAAGAAAACAAACGTACAAACATTTCATTCTCAGATCCAAAACGAAGGGAAATGAAAGGAGAATACCCCTTCAGAATTGCAAATGTTGCAGATCTGGAACTCATCATCATCAGATTCAGTTTCTGGTTCAGTGTCAGCTGCATTTGAAAGGAAGAAAATTCACTATGAGAACAAAACTACTAAAATTCAATGCAACACAAAGAATTTGACAAATGCAACTAAAAGATGAAACTCAATTTTTATAAGTTAAAAAATCAGCTTTATCAATAATCAGATGTCTGATAGATGCAATCTTTACATCGGCAGATAGAGAGAGGCAAGAGTTTTACACCGCAGGCTATTGAAAACTAAACAGCTCGATCCTAATTCTTCAACTCAAAAACCTCATTTAGCACTGAATATGAGATGAATCATACATTTGGAGACTATTTGGATGAATCATACATTTGGAGACTATTTATAGCAGGACAACTCATAAGCAGGAGGGGTTACTGGGTGAAAAGGCGACACAGTTTCAGGAAGATACATAAACTACAAGGCATATTAAGAGGATGATAAATGTGTGAAGGCAGCAATTTTTTATTGCGTCAACACAACGGTAACTTTGGGTAAAATGGAAAATGAGAAACTACTATGAAAGTTTATTTTTCTAATAGAAGTTATCACATGAAATCTCTTAAATTACTTTCAGATTCCCACTCGCTTTCTTCTTCACTTTCAACCTCCCATTTAGCAACTTTCCTTGCTCTCCCAGCAAATGAAACACCAGGCGTAGCTGAGTGTCTCTTTCTCTGTAGCTCCTTTACACTTTCCTCTGAGCACAACAAATCAAAGTTAGTAGAACAAGCTGCATGAAAGACAATTTACAACATTTTCATTGTATAAAACCAATAGATACCAGGGAGTGGTTCGGGCTTATCCGGGAGGGGATAATTCTCTTCAACAAATTTCAACAATAACTCACGAGGTCCAGAGATAAAATCATCGAGTTCCAGACCCTGTCCCAATGATACGAAAAGACTAGAGTTATATAGGGAACTCAATAATCATCAGCAAATGGACAAAAATCAAGAAAAATAAAGCAGGAATTTTACATATTGAAGATGAATAATACTTTAATCTATATATGAACTATGCCACAAGATAATATGACAGCGGTTTAAATAATATATGCCATTTACAAAATGATTTTAATACAGGTACTAGAGAAGGTTGGACAACAGGCTCACATATTTTGTGATAGCTTCCTCAGTTCGTGCCTCTCCAGTACTCTGCAGGCCTATGACCACACACTTATCATCCAGCAACGCTTGTTGGGAAAGTCTAACCACTGCAGGCACTTTAGCTGACATACACATGTGTCTAAAGAAGCGCTAAATTGAGCAAAAGAAAACGACACAATGAAACGTGAGACATGGAGAAATTGTTAAAAGGAGTTCAAAAATGTGAATGTTTACTACCCAGACCTGATGACTTGCCCAGTACAGCCTCCATACTTGACTTGAATTAGGCTTCTCATTTGCTAGAAATGTGCTAGCTGATAGCAATTCCACTCTTAACTCAGCCCAAAATTCTGCAGCTTTTCCATACATGTCCTGGAAACAGTAAAAACACTTGTAAGACTGAGATTGACAAGAAGAACCTCAACAGGAAAGATTCAGAGAACAGACAGCAAAAGAGAAAAGTGATAATACTTTGTAGTCTATTTGAAGAAGAATGTTAACTAATACCATCAGGAATTTATAAATTAATTAGGTAAATGGAAGGCCTTCTTCAAGGACAGCACAGAGGTATCAGGAATTTATTAATTGGGTAGAGGGAAGGTTTTCCTCGATGTCAACAACACAGAGACCTTGAAACTACAAAGTACTATACAATATCTAAGGAACAAAGCATTCTTAACTCATTTTCCTTTTCCTAATCCTATCTAAGCCCAGCAGGTGATGAAATATAAGACTACAAGACATGTCAACATATTAAGGAAGATCTGTCCTATGATATACTAGTTAATGGATGTTGATAGTGGTTCCTCTCTCAAATTACTTAACCTCCTACATTTCTGATGCAAGCAGTGACATCACAAAAGCATGCTGGCTTGCTTCTCTTGTTCAACATAGGATTACGTAATAGTTATTGTAATCAAACTCTTATGATATTAGATTATATCATTAAGGAAAAGAATCAATAAGAGAAGAACATCTGATAGCCTACAAAGGAAAAAGATTTCAAAATTAAAGATACATAGAAAGATCACAAAGGATGAATTTCATGCCATGAGTTACATAGGAGTACCAAAATTGGATAGGAGACACTAAATATTAAAAAAAACTATATAGCATTTTATATTAGCAAATGTTGAGATCCTCATTTCCTTGCAGCAAAACTAAAAATGTGAACCATACCATCATTTTGGCCTCCAATGGAACATCAACATCTTCAAATTCTGCACCTTGGTAGCTCAGTGTGCGACAAACATACATCCCCCTGAAAGTCAAGACAGACTTCAATTTATAATTTGATAGTTTTAACACATTATATAGTATATTCCCAGAAATTCTCTAAATTATAACCTTGCTTTCATATCCATGGCAACAAGTTCCAAGGCTCCAACACCACCTTTCTCCATTGCACCTGCAAAGAATCCAGAACATGTTTGCTAACCATTTACAGAATTTTATATAGTTAAATGAGGAAGACCATAAAACAAAGCATGCACTTGACGGTAACTACCAAACTCATAATACCCAAGAATTCTTAAAAGGCATGCCCCTTGACCAGAAAAGTATTTGACTAGCCGTAAAAGTGCATATTTAGACCTTACTTGTAATGATGAAGACCATCATTTGGGCAAAATCCACCAAGCACATTCTCAACAAACAAAGCATGTTATATATGTTGAGCAATCACCCACATAGTGTTTACATTCTTGCATTATTTCAGTTCATCTTAAATGAGTTATCACATCTAGCTAAATAATGTCTCGCAAACATTTGACAGAGGTACGTATTCCCAGATATACTTGGCTTGAAAAAGACAGAAAGTCGAATGTATAGAATGAGAAAGGGGTCTCAAGAGTTAGGATAAGAAGTTTGTGGCATAAAAATGGGTCACTGATTAGATATAAACATAAATCCTAAGAAACAGCTAAATGATGTTTCTCAGCAAGAGCTTAACATGTTAAACTACATGACAGACACATCATATGCAAATTGCACCTAAAAAGTGGCGAAAATCAGCAAAGGATGTTCCAGCTCCCCAAAGACCAAGGCGAACCATATAACCCATATTGCGTGGTTCAGAAGCACCAGTTGCTGAGCAGTAAATGACGCGAGCTTCGGGAAGTCTGGCCTACATTAGAGGAATTCACAAGCAACAGTTATATCTTTTAAACCACGTAGAGCATTGATGTATAGCATTTGCAGCTAAATTATAGCAAGTGTGAATGGCAATTGAAGTGGTCTATGTGATTGTACCAAAGTAAACGGGTATATGTAGCAGAGAAGACTGCCACTGAAACCAAAAATAAAATTCAGGATGCTGTATAGGAGGGAAAAACCAACTATTGCAACTCAGTCCCCGCAGAAGTATTTAGCAGCAGAAGTACATAAAAGATAGTATGCACATTATCTGGTTGTTTTCCCATGTCAATGAGGTGCTAGTCTCATGGACACAATTGAAAAGATCACAGGCAATATTTTATACAAGAACCTAAAAACAATTTATTTCTGATTGACAAATAGGCAGAAATTATCGGAGGCAGAGTGAAAGGCAGATAGACGAGTCATTGTTCTAAGTATCCTTATGCATACCATATTTGCAATATATTTGAGATGTTCCTTTTCATTTTACTTTTTTGTTTTTGTGAGGAGGGGGGAGTCAAGGTGGTGAAAATGAATAAGATGCCAGATGGGGAAGTTGCCCAATTGCTCAGAACAAAAGAGAACTAACAATATCAAATAAAACATAGGCACCCTATAGAACAAGTTATATTAAAGAGAAAAAGTAATGGAGCGCCACCTGGATATCCAGAACCGCTTCGCCTGTCTTTGTCGGCTGCCCTCCAGCTTCAGGGACCAGATTTTTTGCTTTATGACACTAAAAAAAACATATTATATTGCATACTATAAGTGTACCTCACATGAACAGTGTTGCAAATCATCTGCATCATACTAAATCTAGCGAGTAAAAGTCAAAAGGATGACTGTTCAATAAACCACCTCATCAAACACAATAAGTGCATCAGACTGACCACACCATTGTACAAGCTGCTGCAAACGTGAACGTCCTCTCTCAGAAGATGCAATTAGGCTGCTATAAGTCAAGAAAACAACTCCCTCCTTAATGCCAACGGACTTTGAATCAAGCTTAGAGTAAGGAAGCTTGTTCAGAGCATGAACTACAAAGGAAAATTATGACAATATGTAACTGATCTGTCAGAAATGAAGACACTAAAAGAAAATAAGGTCCATAAGGATAGTTTTTTAATTTGATTACTTGATGAACAATGCACCATAAACACAATATAAGCAAACAAATGTCACCAAGGAGAAGTAGATAGCTTGGAAAAGAAAGAAGAGCACACTTTCTTTTTTTGGTAATTACATTTAGTTTGTGTATGTAACATTTATTTCCTATCTAAATCATCATTATTAACATATTCATTCTCTATGTCGCCCTCAAGCGTAACATAACTAGCCAATAAATGATAGTAGTAATAAACTTGCTGCCTATAATAATTTGACGTAGCAGAATTGATCAAAACATATCATAATTGCAAATCAGATTTAATTTTTAAACAATTAGAATTCAAATACAATCTGAAATGCAGCATCCTAATGCTCTCTTCTTTCCTTGAAATACAACTAACGCATGATTAAAAAAAAGATAGTAGATTTAAAACTTCAGGACCCAGAGAATATGGATAAATTCCTTGTTCTAATGGAAAGCAACCTTCTATGCATGTTGCACCAACATCATCCAAATCTCTTCTAGCATCGTATTTCAAGTCTGAACCTACAGAAATCCACCTGCATAAG
Organism: Ballota nigra; assembly: GCA_947034835.1. NCBI lineage: Eukaryota > Viridiplantae > Streptophyta > Magnoliopsida > Lamiales > Lamiaceae > Ballota > Ballota nigra. The sequence continues at coordinate 30,500,533 of OX344730.1, forward strand.
GCCATTAGAAAAGTATACCCAAAAATTGTAATGTTGCAGCCATTAACACCTCTGAACTAATAAATAATAATGATGGTAAATAAAAGAGATTTCTAGCACATGTTTATTGCACAAGAGCAACGTAGCAGATCTCGTTCAACCATAAACACTTACAATGCCTTTCTTCTCCCATTGTGCCAGTTCTCCCATATTAACCCAGCAATTGTCCTCCCTTTACCCACACCAGCACCATCTCCAAGGAAAAAACCAGCTCTGGCACCATCTGGGAGGTGCTGATGATGTCTCTGTCATGCACCGACCATTTCACAATGAATGAAATGAACTGTGTTGGAGATGCACAGAAAATGTAACATGTCAATTTAAAACCAACCTGACAAGCATAAACCAATGTTTCAATCTGCAAGCAAGATAATGCCTTTGAATTTTCAAGGTCGTCCTTAATCCGGAGATCATAAGTAGGTTCAGGAGGCTGCACAGCAGATAAGGATGATGTCTCCACAACAGGATCTGGATGGGGTGGACCAATGGACAGTTTAGGAGGTCGCTGCAAAAACAGAGGAAACTATCTATTAGAAAATTGGCCTAGATAGTTTTGAAAGTCCACATCAAAATAACGGAACAAGGAAACATACATAATCCATAAATGTTTCTCCAGCCAAACCACCTTCATCTTCTTCTCGCTCCACATCAATGGCCACCTGATGAGTAACAAGAAAAATTAATATCGGCTACATTATTAAGAATAAACTCTTTTGACAGGAAAAAAAAAAAAGGATGATAAGTGATAACTAGGCACCTTTAAGGAAGAGTTCTGCAAAATTAATCTAGTTTTTTAAATTCATAGATGATATTCCAAGATGAACACAATCCAATGTTTGTTCCAGAAATAGAAAAACTCAGCCAAGTTTATATTATAGCAATGAATGTTCTCCCTAGACCTCACTAATTGATTTTTAGGAATAAGACAAGACATAAGCAATGGGATCAACCAACTTAGTTGCAACAAATTCATTAGTTCATATTTTCTCTTTTGATACATAAGACAGTAACTCAAAGTCCTTGTTAATAGTATCCTATTATTTAAACATAGTCTTACGCAGAAAACAGATGCTTTGACATACAAAACAATAATGTGAGGAACGCATTAGTTACTACTTTAAAGTCAAAAAAGATAAATAGTGATTCTAAGCACATGTTTGGATTGCTTGATAGGCATTGAAATAGAAAAAAAAAAATATCAAACCAGGTCATGTGATAGGTAATTTCGTTTCTAGCCTATGACTGTTGTAAGGCCTGGTTTCCAATCATATGATGGAGGGCAGCCCAATCCTAAAATATGGGCCAGTAGTAGTTGTTTGGAAAGTTACATTACTGCACCTGAAAACAAATATATGCGCATAAATACACTAATATATACATTTTAAAACATATATACACCCAGATCAACAACTTTGATCAATGTCGCCTGAAATATGTATACAGATGGTAAGTCGGTTCGGTAAGTTTTCTTCGATTATATAGAAACATAACGGTGTCATCTGTTATGCAGGAATTTATGCCGAGGTATAGCAGGAGGTCTGAAGATTTTCCAATGGTTCCTCCATAGAAGTGAAACTATATAATGAAGCTGGGCACATCTCCATTTATAGTGAGGCAACTAGAATCTTGAATTTAAACCCGATAGATATATTTTTCTTGGCCAAACATCACACAACATGAGCATCTATATCAAAGTGTGCTTCTGGATGCCATAATTGGTGTTATTTCTATTTTCCACCTACGCAATCCTTTTTATTCCTATTTTTCCAAAAATATAATGGCATAGAATAGAAAATATAAACAATTAAGCCTTTTTGGACAACATAAAATGCCAATAATTATATGTCCATAGACTGAAAGAATTTAAAAAGGTTATCGAGACAAAACTGCATAATTGCATCCCACGAGACAAGTATTGGTGCCAATTTTGTCTTCAAAGTTCACTATGTCACCTGGCTTCTGTTTTCTCTAGTACATAGTCATTCATACTTCCTTTTTTTTCCAATAAATAATGACAGGGAAACGAAAAAAATGTACTATTACCAGTAATCAACTACATATATCCTATTAGGCTATTACCTCTACATTTCTTTTCATATTCAGCTGCCTCCAAACACTTCCTATTTCTGAGGCTAGTTACAATAATTCTAACATTAGATCAGACAGGTAAGACATGTGAATGAATCACACACAATTACCACCTGACTCAGTAGCCTATATATTTCAAAGATTTTCAATGAACATATTAGTATAAAGAATCTTGATTTTCCAAATGAATAAATAAAGCTTTTTAAATTAATTTGAAAGCTAAAATTTTAACTTTCCATGAAAAGGTAATGATTAATACTAGACAACCCCAATCGCAACTCTAAACTCTCTGCCGTTCACTTATTAGTGAAAATGTATGTTTGAGTTGCATGTTTGGAGCAAAAATGGGTTAAGATTCCTCACATTATTCAAAAGAAATGAAAGTAACATATTCTAAGGAGCAATAAGACTTACTTCTATGATAATCTAGCAAATGAAGATTTCAAATTTATAACTTGAGAGGGGCATATGAAAAGCTTATCAATCCATTTTCTCCATAATAACATTATTACTGTATCATGCCTCATTGGATTCACAGTTAAAAGTAGAAATAACAAAAGTTACTCATGAATGTAACATGCATATTCATAAAGTAAGAAACTTTATCTAAAGAAACAGAATAAAACCCTTCAATGTCAGGGATAAGATTAAAATATAGTATCATTTACTAGAAAATCATTCAGAATAATTCAGAATAGAATGTTGAATTCCACCCTCCACGCAAAATTATTAAATTAAACATCTTACAAGTATGGATACTTGTAAGATCAGCATGCATTAAGGTCTTTTATCCCTAAACAACGTACCCATTAAAATTACATTTAATGTGAGCAAAAGCATCCAAGACATTGCATGCATGATACAACATTCGATAGGCCAAAAATTAGCAATCAAAGGGATGAATTGCATCCCATAACTGGTCTTCCATTGTATTCCTAGCATAGAATACCTCGGTAATAGAAGAAGTCATTTGCACAGAAGACCATCAGCAACACATTTCTCACCCTATACCTTTTCTAAGTGTTGACAACTCCCACCTTAATCAATAATAATCCATACACAAAATAAAAGACATGAAATTAAGCGAATAAGAACCTCATTGACTTCTTCAGGAGGCGGGGGAAGGCGGGCTGGTGGTGGCAACAGTTGCCCAAACTTGGTGAGATCAACAGCAAGACTAATGTGGCACTGAGGGCAGTTAAAGCGAGACAATCCATGAGGTACATTGAGTATAGCCTTGCAGTTGGCGCATGGAAGCTGGATCTTGGTCGGGTCAATGCCTTGGGCCGGTGCATTTCTTAGTTGTTGGGCCTGGACTTGGGCCTGGGCCTGGGCCTGGGCCTGGGTGGACCTCATCAACTCCGGCGGTAGCATCTGCGGCAACTGGCACGTAGGGCACACGAACTCCGTCAAGCCAGGAAGCACCGTGAGCACAACCTTGCAACCGGCACAACGCACCTGGCAACCGGCGGCGGGGATGGCGCCGAGTTGCGCCGATTGAGGAAGCGGCGGAGGCGGCGAAGGGGCAATCGGTGGAGTCGGCAACGACGGCTGCCCCATTTGAAGATGTAATTACGACGGCCAAATCTATAAATTGGGGGCGGAATGCGAGAAATTGAGTGATGAATGGAGAGGTGAGAATTAGGAAGAAATTTGATTTTGATTTTGATTTTGAAATTGGCGTGATTAGGGAGAGAGAGGGTTTGGTTGAGTGTGGGTTAATTTTTAGGCGAGAGCGGCAAAAGGAATAACAGGGATTTGGGTTTGGCGCTCTCCGGGAGTGCGTGGCTTTTCCACTTCCCGATTTTCACGCGCGGGGTAGCCCCGTCATGGGTGTGTGTGGCTGGCCTGGCCCACACCACCTCTAACTGCTAAATTTTGGTTCATCATCTTTTTCTTTCCACAACTAGGAGGAGCGTATATATGTCTGGCATTCAATATACTAGTATCAAATGAAAGTGCCTTTAAAATAATCTCATATTTTGAAAAGTATTTTATATTTTTCATTTTAATTATGATATTCTTTATAAATGTATAGTGAAAAAACATATCAAGGATTTGATATCATTTTTAAGAGTATAAAAACTAGAAAAAACGAACCTAAAATTAAAAAAAAAAAAAAATTACCTTATCAAAACATAAGAGTACGAGACCTTTTTTTTTTTTCTCCTTTTTCACCACCAAAATCTTGTGCAATTAGTGTGAGCGTCTCAGGTGAATCTAGTCCTTGACTAATATTTTTTAAGAACATCTATATTATATTAATAGAGAGTTTGACATACTTATGTGTCGTCTTTATGTTAGTTTCGTTTATGTGTTATCTTGAGGTTAATTTTATCAATGTATCAAATGTTTATAAATATTATGTGTCATCTATTTCGTTTAGGTGTCAAATGGATTTTAACCGTGCATCTTATGAATAATAATTATTATGTTTATCAATCTATGTATATTATGAATCTTTATGAAGTTTGAATATCTATTTTATATACTTGAGACTGTAAAAGCATATTATATTTGTTGTGATTGTAACAATTTATATTTTATTTGACTATATTTGAGGATATTCTATATATAAAAATCTTAATGTGCTACTGATTCAAACAAATAGCTTAAGTATATTTAATTCTACAATATTATAACTAAGTTGATTAATAAATTTAAAAATTTCTAATTATACGAAATATTAATGTTCAATTAACTTATTTTTATATTCTCAATGTGTTTGAGAATTTCCTATTTAGAAAATTTTAATTTGTGAAAAATAAAAAAATAGAATTAAAAATATTGAATAATTTTAATTTATTCTATTGATTAAATGATTAAGTATTATTTTTTAAATCTAACTATTTTAATTTTTATTATCTAGAAAACATAGTAAACCAAATTTATAATTATTTGATATTTTATATTTTAAATCAAATTTAATATGTTAATTTCCTATTGGCTTAATTATGTTTAACATGTGATATTATATTTGTGTAATAACGTTGTCATTAGAAATGCAATCACATGGATTTGAACACTGAACACATATTTTGAATATTTATTTTAATTTGATATAATCTTTGTTTATTTATAAATAAGAAAGTCGTATTAAAATTCACTAATGATTTTATATTATTAATGTTATTTTTATTTTCTTATTCTGAAATGCTTATTAGTTTATTTTACATTGTATAATTTAAATGACATACATATAATATATATATTTTTATGTGTACAATATATTATTTAAATAATTTAGAGATTTAACATATTTGAAAAAAAAATCTTTAAATATAAGTATTAAAAAAAATTAATAATTATAGAGTTAATTCAATATTGATTCACGATTATTAGGCTCAATCAAGGATGAAAATTATCGTTATCGCAAAACCTTCAATGTATGAAAATATCGATGGATGCTTTATTAAAATTTTAGAAATTTAACATGAATTTTATGGAGTATTATAATATGATATTATGCATACGTTCCATTTAAAATCACTATAAAATTACATGTTTAAAGCAAACATGCAGATAATAGACTATATAAATATTGTCTAACGTAAAATAATTGACAATATTATTACAATACAATACAAGATATAATGTGTAATACAATACAATACAAGATATAATGCATAATACAATACAAGGCGACGAATATTACATGGTACAATACAATTAGTACCAAAATGATGCCCTATGAGGTTCAAATACAGAGGATGAAAAGTCATCATTATTCAAATAATATAGATATCAACTCATCACATTGGAGTAATCTTGAATAAAGGGTATTAGTTGATGACCTATTAGTTGTTTTTACTAAAGGGTATTAATTTTGGAGGGTATTAGTTGTTTCCACCTAAGGGTACGAAGAACATTAATTATTTAACTAAAGGGCATCAGTTGGTTACACTAAAGAGTATTAATTGATTACATTTAAAAGTATTGCAAAGTGATTCGTGTATGAACCAATTTTACTCCATACATACTCACTTTAATGTTAGACCAACTTAGAAAAATAATAAACATAAAAACACATAAATAAACGAACATAAAAACAATAAACACAAAAAAAGTTGTGATATTTTTATATATATCTACTGTTGATGGGCGAACAGCTTGGCATTTAATTAACGAAAGATTATCATTAAGCCTGATAACAGGATAATGAATGGAAAAAGCTAGCAGCTTTGAAGCGGAGCTAGCAGATTCGTAGGGCGAACAGCGTTGTAGAAAAGCACTAATGCGGCAAGCAGAATTGTGGCGAGCAACCTTGCAAAGAGCAGCTGTGCCAGCGCCTCAAGCCAAAGTCAATATGGGCGAACAGGGACGTAATGTAGCGAGCAACATTGTAAAATGATCCCAAGCGAGGAACGAACAGTTCAGAACACAAAGGACCATGACATCTAATGGAGACGTACAAGCGAGCAGCCGGTCACCGTCGAGAGCATCTCAGAAGTGCCAAAGACCAAGTACAACATGGGGAATTCCAAGAGTCACTAGCTTAGATATGGTCCAAGTGTCCTAACACTTGGCACCCATCCAATGAGTAATAGTGTAGATGTTGTACAAGTGTCCTAACACTTGGCAAAGATCCAATGGCTAAGCCATCAAGATGGTGACACATGGCCACTTTGTATGTCTATAAATACTCCCTTCTTGTACATAAAAAGGGGGAGAACAATTCAATACAAGTCCAAACTCTTGTCAAATTATTTCTTGAGCTTTACTTAGCCAAATTCTATGATCTTGATTCTTGTTTGGTGATCTTCATTAGATGAAAAACAGCCACTAATCTTCTTAGTTAGAAAAGGTCATCAACAATTGGCGCTAGAAGGAGGGTTCGAACCTTCGATTGTAGAAAAAATCGAAGAAAGGTTGAAGACTACCACCGGAATCTGCATAATTTCGCCGGAATCCGGGGAGAGGCTGCCGGAAAACAAAAGTGCATACTCTTAGGACAAAGATTTACAACACTTTAAGGATTTTAATGCATGTGTGCATGAACTAGGGTTTTCAAACCTTTACAATCACACACAAGGCTAGTAATCCTTGGAAAAGGTGTCTGTAAGAACAAGATTACTTCATCCATTTGCTTATTTACCCACATTTCGATAGCCAAGATGGTTAGATCGCAAGAAGAACGACATTCAAGTATATCTCCAAGTCGTAGACCAAGAACTAGGGTTTCTTCCACCGAAGGACATGCACGGACAGTGAGAGCAACTTCGCAGAGGAATATACAAGTCACTATTGACACGATTCCACCAGAAGTTGAAGCTCTTGCTCAAAATCCCGAAGAGCTAGCAAAAACCATTGATGTTCTTCAATCCTTGCAAAATCGACATATAGCAGGACCGTCAAGAGCACCTGTGACGACCAGACGAACAGGCGAGCAGGAGCGTACTGGCGAACAAAGGAGTAAAATGAGAGAAGATGCACGTCGGGACGAGGCCGACAGCGAGGAAGTTCGTAAAAATAAAGGAAAAGCTCCATTGAGCGAACGTCTAGGAAGTAGAGGAGAATCGTCACCAAGTCGAGCAGATGAGTCAAGCAAAAGTATGTCTCGAACAAGTGCATTGGAGAGATTAGAAACAAGGAATGCAAATAGGAGGGAGCCATCCCGGAGGCATGAGGAGCGATCACACCATCCTGCTCGCCCATCAGTGCATGACCGAATCCGGAGGTCAGCTTTTGGCCGACTAGGGCCAAATGGAGCTAGCAACGCTGCTAGGAAGACAACTCAGGAGAAACGTCCCGTTGGCAAGGGACTGCATCGTGAAGAGGTCACTGAACCCAATCACGATGAACAGCCTTCCAACGGGAGGACTCCCCCAAACGAGTTGCAGGAAATGAGAAAGGCAATCGAAGAATTGCAGAGACAGTTGGAATCTCAGAGAGGTGTCGGATCAACCGTTCTCCCATCTTTACCATTATCTCCGTCTATCCTCAGTGCACCGATCCAGAAGAAGATACAGTTTCCAGCCATCAGCTTGTATGAGGGAACGTCGGACCCTCGAATTCATGTGACGAAATATTTGGATTTCATGATCTCAATGGGGGCAACCGACGCCACACAATGCCGAAATTTTCCACTCACCCTTGGAGATGGCCCACACAGATGGTTCTCAGCATTAGTCCCTGGCTCCATCAGCTCGTTTGCCCAACTAAGCAAAGAGTTTCTGTCCCACTTCTCAACTGCCGGGTCCTACTTGACCCACAGACACCGTCTGGCAGATATTAGGCAGGGAGACGAGGAGTCTGACAAGCTATTTCTGGAAAGATTTGATAAAGTCTTGCTGGAGGGCGAAATGGTGAGTGAGGACACAAAGATAGTAGCTGTGATGGCTGGGTTAAAGAAAGGAACTGATTTGTGGAAGGAAATGCATCTGACTTGCCCGAAAACATACGCAGAATTCAGGCACAAAGCAGGAATCCATGTGTCAATGCAGGAGGCCCTACACAGAGAGATGGGAGACAAAACTGATCAAAAAAAGTCTAACAAGAAGACGGGAGGAAGTGATTACAAAGCTCCGAAGAACATGAAGTCATTCAATGATGGAGCTGAGTTGAAAGAAAAGTTGAGTCAAGTCCTTACTATGTCCGTGGATGCTGTGTACAACAACGTTAAGGACAGGGAAATGTTGTCAGAGCCGCGGAAGATAAGGCAAGAGAGAGGTAAGCTGAACCCGAACAAATACTGTGCTTATCATCAGAACATCGGCCACTTCACGAGCGAGTGCCGAGATCTATTGAAGCAGTTGTGGAGGTTCTATGAGGAAGGGAAGTTGTCCGAATTCGTGAAGAGGGAACCAGGTAAAAGACCAAGGGCGCCAGTACAATCCAGTTCGGATGACGAAGATAGTGATGACCAACCAAGCAAAGTTGGTAAGAGGGGAAGGAAGGTCCCAGCAGCCCCAGCAAGGCATATCCCGGAAATCCTAATGCTGGAACCCACTGGGCCAGTAGGTGGTTGTTCTGATGGGAGGCCACCTATGTCGAAAAGAAAGAGGAAGGCAGAGCTGAGAGCAGTAGATCAAGTAATGGAAGTGGGTGTAAATCCATCGACCAAACGAACTGGGGACCTGACTTTCTCAGAGAAAGACTTAGACGGGATACTTACTCCCCACAACGACTCATTGGTCATTTGCGCCAATATTATGGGGACAAAAGTGCATCGTCTACTTGTCGACACTGGTTCCTACACGAATATCCTGTTCAAGAGCACGGTGGACCAGCTAGGAGATTGCGCTGAGTACATCAAAGACTGCGATCACAAGATTGTAGGATTCGGGAATGCTGTGACCACCCCGCTAGGAATAGTTACGTTGGCAGTTGAGCTTGTATCAATCGAGGACCCGGAGAGGAAAATGAATAGAATGGTAGACTTCCTGGTTGTAGACCAACAGTCCACCTATAACGGGTTCCTCGGCCGTCCTTTCTTGCATGAATTTAAAGCAGCTGTTTCAACGTACTATTATTGTTTAAAATTTCCAACAAAGAAGGGTGCAGGTACAGTCAAAGGAGACCAAAGGAAAGCTCGTGCGTGTCTATTGCAAATACAGTTGCAAGATCACCAAGTCAACATGGCGGACAGGTACTCAGACAAGGACGGAGATGATAGCGAGGCCATGACTTCCGTTGATACTGAAATAATGGAAGTCGACGAGCAGCCACGCAGCGACGAGCAACTATGCGCAGACGAACAGCTGCGCATTGGCGAACAGATGTGCGAAGGCACACAGTTGGATGAGGACGAGCAGGAACGCGAAGACGAACAGCTTGCCCAAACAGGAGGAACAGAAGCTGCTACTACTAGCAACGAGGAAGAACAAACAAGGGCAATGAACGTTGATGCAGAGGACATAGAGCCACGACTGGGGGCAGAACCGATGGAGATCGAAGATGAGCCAAAGACAGAAGGGCCCATTATTGACCCCAGATGGAAAGGCCAGAAACGAAGGGCTACCCCAGTCGAAGAGTTGGAAACTGTAAAGTCGACCCGAACCAAGAGGGCTTAGAACTCTTCATAGGGTTCGAGCTACCAGAGCCGTACAAGACCAACATCATTGAGTTTCTTAAAGCAAACCTCGATGTGTTCGCATGGTCGCATGCAGACATGGTGGGCATCAGCCCCGAACATGCCTGTCACAGACTCAACATCGACCCGGGGAAGAAGCCAGTCCATCAGAAGAGGAGAAAATTTGGACCCGACAAATACGAGGCGCTCGACGTGGAAGTCAAAAAGCTGCTGGATAACGACTTAATCAAACAAGCGTTATGCCCGCAATGGGTGGCAAATCCAGTTTTGGTCAGGAAAGCAACTGGAGCATGGAGACTCTGCATCGATTTCACAGATCTTAACGCCGCCTGCCCGAAAGACAACTTCCCATTGCCTCACATTGACCAGCTAGTTGATAGCACCGCCGGACATGAGCTGCTAACGTTCATGGATGCATTCGCAGGATATCATCAAATCGCGATGCATCCCGATGATCAAGAGCACACAGCGTTCTACACCAACAAAAACTTGCTATGCTGGAAGAGAATGTCATTCGGGCTAATCAACGCTGGAGCTACATATCAGAGGCTGGTTAACAAGATGTTTGATGATCACATCGGGAAGACGATGGAAGTATATGTGGATGACATTGTTGTCAAGAGCTCAAAAAAGGAAGATCACTTGCAGCACCTGGCTCAAACATTTGAGATACTTCGGACCTACAATATGAAGCTGAATCCCAAGAAAAGCAGTTTCGGAGTCCATTCTGGGAAATTCTTGGGACATCTAGTTAGTCAGCGTGGAATTGAAGCAAATCCGGTAAAAGTAAAAGCGATCATGGAGATGCAACCACCCAGATCAGTTAAAGAAGTCCAACGGCTAACCGGATGCCTAGCAGCTCTGAACAGGTTCGTTTCAAGATCCGGAGATAAGTGCAGGCCATTCTTCGAGGCCATTAAGAAAGGAAAATTTCAATGGACAGACGCCTGTCAACAAGCGTTCGAGCAGCTGAAAGAGTACCTCAGTGATACAAAGATTCTTGCCAAGCCAATCCCAGGGGAAAAGTTATACTTGTACTTGGCGGCCTCAGAGGTAGCAATCAGTTCAGTGCTCGTTCGAGCAGAAGGAAAGTTCCACCTGCCCATTTACTATGTAAGTCATGCCTTGCACGAAGCAGAGCTCAGATATTCACCAACAGAAAAGCTAGCATATGCGCTGGTGATGAGCGTCAGAAAACTTCGTCCATATTTTTTCGACCACCAAGTGGAAGTGTTGACAACGTTCCCGCTCAAGCAAATACTGCACAGACCCGATGCGGCTGGTCGGCTCCTGAAGTGGTCCTTGGAAATCAGTCAGTTCGGGATTTCATATGCTCCTCGAACAGCGATCAAGGGGCAAGCCTTAGCAGACTTTATAGTCGAACTGACTTTCCCCCGAGATCCAACGAGAGGACATAGCCATCCCTGGCACATGTATGTTGATGGGTCGTCAACTAATACAGCATCGGGAGCAGGTATAGTATTGATAAGCCCAGATAGGCAGGTTTTTACTTCAGCTGTTCGATTCGAGTTCATGGCGACGAACAACGAAGCAGAGTACGAGGCTGTGATCGTTGGGTTACGCCTAGCATTAGCAGTTGGAGTACGAAGGTTGCAAATATTTGGAGATTCACAATTGATTGTCAACCAGGTCCGAGGAGAATATGAAGCAAGAGATGAAGACATGGCTTTGTATCAAAAAATTGTTGCTCACTTGGCCTCTTTGTTCGAACAAATATACATTGAACAAATACCAAGAGACAATAATGCTCAAGCAGATGCATTAGCCAGGCTAGCAACCAGCACCGGGCCAGCAGAATTGTCGGAAGTGACGCTAACAAAAATGTCCAAACCATCAACTGAAGATTACAAGATCTATCAGATCGACGAAGATTTCGAAGAAGATGACTGGAGGATGCCGATCATTGAATATTTGCAAAACGATAAAAAACCAAGCAACCCATTCGAAGCTAACAAGTTGGTTAAAAGAGCGGCAAGATACACCATAATGGACGGACAGCTGTACAAGAGAGGAATTTCGCTCCCACTTCTGAAATGTTTGCCTAGGGGGCAAGGACAAGCAGTACTGAAAGAGATCCATGAAGGTGTATGCGGAAATCATGCCGGAGGACGGGCTTTGGCACATAAAACAATAAGGCAAGGATATTACTGGCCAACTCTCCTTCAAGATGCAATCAAGATTGCCCGAACTTGTCATAGATGTCAATTGTTTGCCCCAAACATTCACAAACCCCCACATGAATTGATTTCAGTCAATAGTCCATGGCCGTTCGCGAAATGGGGAATTGACCTTATCGGGCCTTTTCCCCCAGGACAAGGAAACGTTCGATTCGCGGTGGTGGTTGTTGATTACTACACGAAGTGGGCAGAAGCAGAAGCACTCGGGCGGATCACACAGGAGAAAATGATCAACTTTATATGGAAAAACATTGTTTGTCGTTTCGGGGTCCCTCAGGCGATAGTGACGGACAACGGAAGGCAGTTTGAGGGAAAAGAGATCAGAGATTTTTGCGAAAAATGGGGAATAAAGAAACATTTCTCGACACCATACCACCCCCAATCGAACGGTCAAGTGGAAGCAGTGAATAAAATAATCAAGCATATATTGAAGATTCGTTTGGTTGACAAGCAAGGAAAATGGTCAGAAGAGCTACCAGAGGTGTTGTGGGCATACCGAGTATCCCACAGAACAAGCACAGGCGAAACACCGTTCACAATGGCATTCGGGACAGAAGTAGTAATTCCGATTGAGTTAAAAGTCCCGACAAAACGAACAGCTACGTTCGACGAAGAAACAAACAACTCCGCAATGGCAGCAGAGTTGGACTTGCTTGAAGAAAAAAGAATAACAACAGAATTGAAAAATGCGATCTACAAAAGAAGAGCAGCAAAGTACTACAATTCTCAAGTAAAGGCAAGAGAATTCGAAATTGGGGACTTGGTACTTCGAAAAGTTTTAATACCACCAGGAGTATTCGGCCCGACTTGGGAGGGCCCATACAAGGTGACGAATAAATGGCACAACGGCACATACGACCTTGAAGACATGGAAGGCAAGTCGTCCCAATACTCCTGGAATACGACTTTACTCAAGAAGTACTACCAATGAAGTCCTGTAAGTCTTAGAAAGTTTGTAAATAGATCCTTTGTAAATTTTTGAAATTTTTGCGCAAGTTTATAAGCGAGCATATTTGCATTTATCTTATCAGGCGAGCAGAATTGCTTTAATTTTTTGTCTTGTTGAGTTTTAGTTTTTGAGCTTTGAGTCCAGATTACTTAGTTGCTCGCCCAAAAATTAGCAAAATTCAAGTCTGTTATAAGACGAACAGAAAAGCTTATTAAAAGCAAAAATAAGGCTAAGTCCATAACGGACCAATAGCCCACATTAATGCAAGGCCAAGTCCACGAGCGACCAAAATGGCCCAAACAACTAAAGGTCAAGTTCTATAAGAACCAAATGACCAATTTAAAATTTAAGTGTTTACCTTAAGAAAAAAGGAACACTTAAAAAAAAAACTGTCATGAGCAAAAAACAATAGGCGAGCAACTAAGTAAGACAAACAAAGAGGCGAGCAGTTAAGTAAAGACAAATGAAGAGGCATAAGCTTGTAGACGAACAAAAAATCTTTATATCATTAGATCAAAAAGTTTTACAATAGGAATGAGAAATACAGAAATGTTGCATATCCTATTGTAAGAAAAGACTAAAGTCTTCAAGAAAGAGGTGGAGGAGGAGCATCTTCAGTTCTGGTCGCCGGCGCGCTCGGCTGCTCGCCCTGGGCACTTGTACCAGCCCCGTCTATAGGGGTCAGGGGAAGCGAAGGCAACCCTTCAAAAACCTCATCAGCGGCTGCCGCGTTGGTCGTCGCTGGAGCAGGGTCAGGCTGGCCGCCATAAGTAGGAGCAGCAATGTCGACTTCCTCGCCGAAGACTTCCAGGGGAAAGCCGAGGTCGGCCAAATCGGAGACGAACAAAGTCGAGCCAGGAGGAGGAGGATAATTTTTCACGTATTCAATGAAGTCCGCCTTCACCGCATCACGAATATCTTGATTGTGATCGTGGGCGAAGTGGACAGACCGTAAACATTCCGCAAAGGCACAGATGTACCCAAAGTTGGTCTTGTCCATCACTTCCTGCTCATGGACTTCGTATTCGATCAGATTCTGGCGCTCTTCCTCCAGCCTCTTGACATGCTCCTCGGCAGCGAGCAACCGAGCGGATAAGTCTGCTCGCTCCTTCTCAGCTCTCTCAGCTCTCAAATCTGAGGACTTCACCTCCAACAGCATCTTCTCAGCCTTCTCCAAGGCGTCCTTCTCGCCAGCTAACGAGGCCTCCATCTTCCTCTCCATCAAAGCCAGCATCTTAGCATGCTCGGCCTTGCATTCTTTGATGGCAGAGGCTTTTTCTTCGTCCATCCTCTCCACGCGACGGCCCAAATCGCGGTTTGTTCGCTCGAGCTCCATGACTTGGTCGAGCAGCATTTGGGACTGGACCAATTGATGGCTAGTATTGTATGCCATCAAACGAACATTATCACTAGCAGATTGGCCAGTGATAAGGGTGTTCGCCGATTTTGTCCAGGCCCTTGGAACCATCTCGGCTGCTCGGCGAACAGGGGCATCAGGTATGTCGGAGAATGAAGGAGGTGCATTCTTCACTACTGAGAGATAGTGAAGAGTAGTCCCGCGGCCAGGATAAAGCGCTGGGTTATACCTAAAACAGAAAGCACAGAAGTCAGTGGTCAAGCAACATTGCGCCAAGCGGCGAACAACAAACAAGGCGAAGACAATTGACTTACTCCTTGATTCTGACGGGGTCCCAACCTAGATAAGAGGTATCTTTGGGATTGTCCCCTTTCTTGGCCGCCACCAGGCCGGCGACCACTTGCCGTTCGTCCACCACTTCCAAAGAGGTGGACTTAGAGGTTGGAGACCGGGGAGCAGCACTGCTCGCCTCTACCATAGTCTTTGATCGCTTGGAGGCGCGATCATCACCGCGAGTGCCGCGAGCATCATCGTCCCGCGGCACTTTCTTTTTTTCCCTCTCTCGTTCCCTCTCCTTCTCCTTCCTCACATCTCGCGGAGAGGAAGTGATTTTGGCCGCAGGCTTGCGGCGACCAGCTCCGGGAGCTGGGCGACCAGTGGGGTTCTCCCCTGCCCGGAGGCGCATGATGGCAAGGGGAGGATCCATCTTCCTCCTTGAAGCGTCCGCCATTTGCTTAACTCGCCCGGCGAGCAAATAGTACGATTTGGGCACGGCCGGGATAGCAACAGTGACTTGTTGATCTGACAAAAAAAAAAAAACGTTAGGCGAGCAAGAATGATGGACGAGCAAGAGTGTATGGCGAGCAAGAATATAAAGTTACCTTCTGGGACGGCGGCTTGGGCTTCAAGATGGTGAGGACTCGTGATCAAGCCAGCAAGTTTGCGACAATGAGCCTTCGAGAGATGGTGTATGTCGCGACTAGCAACGTCGCGAAGAGAGATGATGGCTAAGGTGAAGAGAAACTCGTCGCTCAGATTAGGGTTCCCCCACTTCAAATTTCTCAAACCTGCAAAACAACAAAAAGGATTAAAATTAGTCCTATTTATGAACTAATAAGATAAAGGGAGGCCTACGTTTAGCATGTCCAAAGCGCTCGGGCGACATGATGCGCGCCTGCCCGCCAGCGAATCCCTCCGATGCTCACCAGTCACCACCAATGAAGAAAAATTGGCGGTGCCAACCCTTGATTTTATTGGGGACTCCTTCGATGAGCTTCAACCCAGTTTTAGCTTTAACATAGTACCAACCAGCTCCATCCTCTTGTTGAGCAGAAATTGTCAAGGCATAGAGAATCTCTGCGGTTGTTATCTTGTTTTTGTAACCCTCAAGACCAAAAAGTGTCATGAAGGCTAGGAGACTACTCCAACCGTTTGGAGTAATCTGGGTGATCGCCAAATTCATGTCGGACAGGAATCGTCCGATGAGTGGATGAACGGGGAGTGGGAAACCCGTGTTGAGCACATCCAAATTGATCGTCGTGCAACCAGGAGGAGGGCGATCAGCAGTTTCTCCTTCTTTCGGTATATACATAAAAATGTCATACGGGATCTTGTAGGTAGCACGGATGCTCGCCAAGTCTTCCTCGAAGAGCACGCTATCAAGGCTGCTCGCTGCAAAGTCCCCACTTTGCTTCTTCATGATCACTCTCGATGTGGGGACAAAAGTCTTCGAGTAGCGAGCAGAGTAGTCCGCCCACTCGGTGTCACGAACAACTCCTTCTGGGATCCGGGATTCTGGTGTAGTTTGAGCAATGGGGAAGTTGATCTCCCTTAAAAACTCCCAAGTGAGAGTGGGGCATTGCTGCTCGCCAACTCGTTGGTCGCCCTCTTGATCAACAGAACCCTCTATCTCCGCGGCCACTTCTGCGGAGTCTTCCCCCAAGTTGGAAGAAGTTTCGGGTTCACGAGCGAGAGGTTGCATCTTTTCCTGCTCGCCTGAGCGATCAACAGCGTACGTCTCTATCGAGCGAACAACCGAATTCGCATCGGAGTCCGTGTCTTCGTCCACCAACAGCGTGCGCGGGTTTCTCGCCAATGCTTGGCGAACAGATCTGCGCGGAGAATCCAAATCTATGGGTCTCTTTTCCGGGTTTCGCCCGGGTCCGGATTGAGGCGAATTTGAGGGGGTAAACTCCATTCAAAATAACGAGGCGGAAGTTTAACCAATTTTAGAAGGATCTTAAGTACAATGGGTCCGAAATCAAAATTACAGCGGCAACGTCACTACGAGACGGCGGCGCAATGGCAGCTCACGGCCGGAGTAACAGTGATGATTAAAGGAAATACGGAAGAAAAAGAAAAACTGTACGGAATCGGAATGTAAAGAAAAAACGAGACAAATTACCTTTGAAAACGAAGAACAAAATGACACGAGAGGAGATTCAGGTATAAGAATCACGAAGAAAGAAAGCTTCGAAGCGTTTGTCAATGGCGGAAGCGTGAGAATCGAAAGAAGAAAGAAAGAGAAATGAATGGGAAATCGCCTATTTATAAGAATGAAATGGGGCAAAAATGCAATATTGGCGAAATACTATAGGCCCCTATGGGCAAATTGGAAGTCGCGCGTGACTGACGCGACGCCTCGCATTCCGTGCCTTGGGAGTCCAACCGTCGTGACACGAAGGGGCGCTCGTTGCTGGTCTCACGTTTAAGTTCCTATTGCTCGTTTGCTCGCCTACGCGGATGCTCGCCCACATAATCAACTATACTCCCTTTCTGCTCGCCCATTGTTCGAAGATGAAATTGTAGCTTGGTCTCAGTTGATCAACCCACATTCAACATGAGGCCAAGCTAGGGGGCAATTGTTGATGGGCGAACAGCTTGGCATTTAATTAACGAAAGATTATCATTAAGCCTGATAACAGGATAATGAATGGAAAAAGCTAGCAGCTTTGAAGCGGAGCTAGCAGATTCGTAGGGCGAACAGCGTTGTAGAAAAGCACTAATGCGGCAAGCAGAATTGTGGCGAGCAACCTTGCAAAGAGCAGCTGTGCCAGCGCCTCAAGCCAAAGTCAATATGGGCGAACAGGGACGTAATGTAGCGAGCAACATTGTAAAATGATCCCAAGCGAGGAACGAACAGTTCAGAACACAAAGGACCATGACATCTAATGGAGACGTACAAGCGAGCAGCCGGTCACCGTTGAGAGCATCTCAGAAGTGCCAAAGACCAAGTACAACATGGGGAATTCCAAGAGTCACTAGCTTAGATATGGTCCAAGTGTCCTAACACTTGGCACCCATCCAATGAGTAATAGTGTAGATGTTGTACAAGTGTCCTAACACTTGGCAAAGATCCAATGGCTAAGCCATCAAGATGGTGACACATGGCCACTTTGTATGTCTATAAATACTCCCTTCTTGTACATAAAAAGGGGGAGAACAATTCAATACAAGTCCAAACTCTTGTCAAATTATTTCTTGAGCTTTACTTAGCCAAATTCTATGATCTTGATTCTTGTTTGGTGATCTTCATTAGATGAAAAACAGCCACTAATCTTCTTAGTTAGAAAAGGTCATCAACATCTACGATATTTTGTGATATATCTAAGATATTTACCAAGTCTCATTCATTTTTGTACTACAAGTGAACCGATATCGATATCGATAATTTGCGATATACCGCGGTATATTTGCGATACGCTGTAAAAAATACATTGCACCCCAATATCCATATCCCAATCTTAAAATTTGCGATATATCCGCTATATTTCGCGATATTTTCATCCTTGGACTCAATCTCAATTTAATCACAACTTCCAATAATTTTATAGAAATTTACCACAATTTTTGTTTTCAATCAGATATACAACTTGCACTTTTAACAAAAAAAAAAGAAGAAAAAACATAATGCATGAGTGTGTGTTATACTTGGATCAGAAATCTCCTACATCGAGGAAATCGTCTTAGGGAGGCAAGGAGAAGCACCTGACACATAGTTGAGAAAAACATATCATAACTTAAAAGTGTATACCGAATTGGAAAAAAAAACTACGTAAGTTTTCTTAAGAATATTAATTAACCAATATTTGAATGCTTACATATTATTTAAATATATGTATTATTTAATATAATGATATTATTTTATGGTGATCAAATTTATTTAAGTATATTAATGCATATGTATCCCGCGTACAATATGTATGTGTATTAAAATAGAATGTATTATTTAATATTATAATATTGAGTAATGTGATGATGTGTCAATAAAATATAATATTTTAAATTAACTTTGCGAACAATCCGCGTAAAACGCGGGACACTCGTATAGTTAGTGATATTAATAAAAATGTGTGCAACCAGGTGGCTTAGCCCACCTGGCCACTGGGTTACTGATTAGGCGTGAAATTGTCATGATTCGTAGCTAGAAACGCCCTAGTTTTGGTCGATTTTATTGAGTTTTTAGAGCCAAATGAGTACTAATTCTATACATTGATGAATTTGTCTCTTTGATACTCATAGGTGAATCGAGGACGGAAAACGGAGTTCGTAGGACTTTGAATCGACTCAAACGGATGCCCGGATGAGAAGATATCGAAGAAATACGATTGGTATTAGTACGTGAGAAGAAAAGTGTTAGTTGCAAGGAAGGAGGGCCCATTCGAGCTCCATCACTCGAGCACCTCGCTCGAGCAACGTAGGTCGAGCACTCCAAACTTACAGAACATTTTTGCCGCTCGAGGGGCACAGCTCGAGCGCATCATTCGACCTCGTGAACCGCTCGACCAACACGGCTCGAGCACCTCATTCGACCATGAATCCGTTCGACCACATAAGCTCGAGCGCCCCGCTCGACCGGGACAGCTCGAGCGCTTCCGAGGCCTATTTTCCAGATTTCATTTTTCGGCCCACGAGATCCCGTTTCGACCCGGTGCCTATATATACCTCTTCCAAACACGTTTTGAAGGAGGCCCGAACTTTAGAAAATCACTTTTAGACTTAGTTTTTGGAGAGGAAGGAGACGAGCAAGCTTTATTTACGTTTTGTTGAGGTTTTTCATACGAATTCTTAGTTTCTTTTCGTTTATTAGTTTCTTTTCGTTAGTTTGATTTCTTTAAACACTTTGAAACTTCGTTTTAGTTAATAAAATTTCAGTTCTTAGTATTTATTTCTTTAAAACCCTAGTTCATGTTTCTTATTTTCTCCGTTCAATTCATTATGTTTATGTTCGTTGTTTCTTCTATTGCTTTTATATTTGTTAAACCTATGTCCGGCTAAAATCCTTGCATGCTTAGGGTAGGATGAACTCGTAGAAGTAGGATGTGGGTACGTAATTAGGGTAACTTGTGACGTTAGGTTTTAATTCTCTTAATTAATGAATTCTTAAAATTAATCTAGACTTCGCTTTTGAATTTCGTTCGAAAGGTGTTAGAGAGAGGACGGCCGTATCACTCTTTAACAACGAGTAGACTTAACTAGAGGGTTTAGGAAGAGTTAATTCATCTACCAGTTTAGCGAAGGAGGACGACCGCATCACCTTAGTTAAATTAGGGTCTCATTAATTAAGCACAATCTATTAACTTGTTAGTAGATTAGTGAAGTCGAGTGTTAGGGTAAAGTATTAGGGTTTAGAAGCTTGAGCTTTCACCTTGCATTCTTAGACTTAGGTTATTTCTTGTGTGTCACAGTTATTCTGATTATGTACCCGCTCCGTTAGTATACGTAGGGATTCCTATCCTGAGCATCACCATCTCATATTTGAAAACACTCCTTAGTTAAATTGTTTAGTTCGCTCTTTAGTTTAATTAGTTTATTTTAGTTCATAATTAATTCTTCAAAAAAATCCAAAAATATACACTCATATTAACTACGCTGCGTAGATCTTCAGGGATCTATTTGCATACACACTTTCCCTTGGGTTCGATAATACTTGGTCCCTATACTTGTCCATACTACAGTGAACCCGTACTCTTGTGGGGAAGCTACGAGTAGAAAGCTGGTATATTCGATTCAAGTCAATGGCGTCGTTGCCGGGGATGACGTTGTATGTTTTTTAATAGGACTTGTAGATAGCTTAGTAGTTAGTAGTGGGTGATTTATTTTCTGTTTTTATTTTTATTTTCATTCATTAGGCAGTTGCGTTTTGATCCTTCTGCTAGTGTGTCAGGTTTATGAAAACACGCTCACAAGGCAATACGAGCGAAGAGAGGTTACCTGCAGATCTTGAGACAATAGCTAGAAGGAACCGAGCCTTCTTGAGAAGGATGAATGCAGCCGACTTAGGGAAAGAACCAATGGACATCAATAATGAGTTGGAAGATGCCGAGAATGAGTTTAACCAGGGGTTGAACCGGGTTGACGGCACTGAGGGCAACACCAGTAAGAACCAAGATCCGTTAGGGGATAGTCAGAGCCAAAACCCGGGTGCACAAAACGTCATCAATCCAGCTCAGAATTTTGTCCATAATCCTCTGAACAACCCTGCTTACCCACAAAACCTAAATAACCCTTTCAACAACCCAGTATACCAACATTACCCATACCCACCATACCCTTATCCACCATACCCATATCATCCACCACCTATGTACCAACCATCTCCAGTTCAACAAGTACCAGCACCACCTGTTGTTCCTCAGCCTGTGCCCCAGAACGCAGATCACAATATGGCTATTCGGGGCAGGTTCGCGGCACAACCGCAGAGGTACTATGATGGAGTGGTGTTGCCTCCTGTTGAGGCGAACAACTTCTCGATTTCCCCGGGAATTTTAAAGCTGCTGACCGAGAATCAGTTCAAGGGGGTGATCGGGAAGGAGAATCCTCATACACACTTGAGGAGCTTTCTAATGATAGCCTCCACATTCAATTACAATGGCATGTCTGAAGATGTCAAGAGGCTTAGGCTGTTCCCATTCTCACTTACGGGAATAGCCAAGGAGTGGTACGATAACACGCTCCCACGGGGAGGTGTAACCACATGGGCTGAGCTCGAGCGTCTGTTCCTCGAGCGCTTCTACCCTCCATCAAGAACTATAAAAGCGAGGATTGAGATCTCTTCTTTCCGCCAGAAGCAAGGAGAGGACCTACGTCAAGCGTGGGAGAGATACTCAAACATGCTGATAGAGTGCCCGCAGCACGGGTACAATGAGGGGGATATTATGGCATTCTTCTATAGTGGTGCCAACAAGGCGGGGCAAGACCATTTAGACGCCTGTGCGGGCGGAGCATTCCTGAATCAAGGCATAGAGAGGTGTAGAGAGATCATGGACAACATTGTCACGAATGCCGGGGCTTGGAGTATGGATGCAGATTTTCAGAGAGTGCATCAGGTTGAAGAAGGTGAAGGAACGAGAAGGCTATTGATGGCCATGATGGAGAAGATCAACAACCTCGAGTTGGGGAAGAATTTGGTTGGAGAGCATGCAGTAGAGAATGAGAGAGTAGACCAACCAAGTGGACAGCAAGAGGTAGCCAATTACATGGGAGGTCCGTATTACAATCAGAATGGCTACCAAGGTGGAAATCAGTATGGAGGGTCTTCTTATGGCCAACCATTTGTACCTCTAGGCCCACAACCACCTCAAAATCAATGGAGGAACACACAAGGAGTTCAAGGAGGCCAGCAGCCTCCTCAAAACACGTGGAGGAAAAATGAGAATTTTTCTTATGCTAACCCAAAAGCTGGAATTACTGTTCCTGCAGGTGTTGATCCGGGGTCTAAACCTCCTGGTGGAGAAGGCGGTGCATCAACCAAGGAGATGTTGAGAGCGATCCTTCAGAAAGTGGAGGAAGGAAGTAAGAGGCTGTCATCCTTGGAGTACGATGTGAAGGAGTTGCATAAAAAGGGTGATCAACGTGATCAAGAGCTCCAGAAGATGAACGTTGAGTGGACTTGAACTCAACAAGAGAACAATCGAATGTTCACTTCTATAGAGTTCCAGATGAGCCAGATTGCAAAGATGGTGAATAGAGAGCCGGGAAAATATCCTTCCATGCCGGAGGGGAACCCGAAAGAGCATTGCAAGGCGATCCAGCTTAGAAGTGGAACCACCTATGAAGGTCCTCAGATGCCTGCTGATTCTGAGACGCCTCAAGCTGAGATGGGGGAAAGAGAACACAAGAAAGATGGAGGTGTTACTGTTGAGAAGGGGATTGAAAGTGAAGGGATTGAGAAGCATAAAGATATGGATGAGTCCCAGAAGGGCAAGGAAAGTGAGGAGATTGAGAGAGTTCCTAAGTGGAAAAAGGCAAAGGAAGCAAGGGATAAAGTGAAAAAAACAGAAAGAGATGAATGGGGGGTACCCAAATCTGTGATACCCGTCCCGTATCCACAGCGCTTCATGAAAAAGAAGCTTGATGAAAAGTTTGCTAAATTCCTTGATGTTTTTAAAAAGATACATATTAATATTCCTTTTTATGATGCCTTGGAACAGATGCCCAACTACGCAAAGTTTCTTAAGGACTTTATCGCGAAAAGGCGGCGAGTGGATGAGCCGAAGTTGGTGCAGTTGAACCACGAGGTGAGTGCATTAGTGCACAAGGCGCTTCCTCCAAAGCTGAAGGATCCCGGGAGCTTCACCATTCTTTGTGATATTGGGAACGGGATCAAGAAAGGAGTGCTATGTGACCTCGGAGCGAGAATAAATTTGATGTCGTTGTCGCTTTTCAAGAAGTTGGAAGGTGGTGAACTTCAACCCACGATGATGACGCTCCAGCTTGCTGATAGGTCCATCACGAGACCGCAAGGGGTGGTTGAAGACGTCCTTGTGAGAGTTGGAGATCACATTTTTCCAGCCGATTTTGTGGTCCTAGAGATGGAGGAAGATGAGCACGTGCCCCTAATCTTGGGAAGACCGTTCTTAGCTACGGCGGGGATGGTGCTAGACGTGGCAAATGGGAAGATTACATTGAAGGTTGATGATCAAGAAGTGAAGATCTCCCTATATGAAGTCATGAAGCACCCGAAAGAGGATGAGAGTTTGTATTGCATGGATGCCATTGATACTAGTGTTGAAGACACACCTCCTATCCCTAATCCTTCTCATATTCATGAATTTTATAATCCTTCACTTGATAATTTAACCCATGAGCATTATGTTCTTGATTATTTTGATAGGGATAAAGTGAAGAAGACGAAGGATGAAGAGGTGAAGAAAGTGGACGTGGTCCAGTTAGAGGGAAAAGGAGGAGTTAAGAAGAAAAAGTCCAAACTCAAGAAATTGTTTAGTAAGACGCCTCCAGATAAAGGTGAGAAGGAGTTGAGACCTATACCACTTGAGGTGGGGAAGGAAGCAAAAGGGCTCATGATGGTGGGGCATCAAGGAAAGGAGTTCAAACACCACTCTTATGAGAGTGAGGGAGGTAAATTTGAGTATGATGTCCCATAAGCTCCTTTGAGCTTGGTCCGACATGAGGACCTTAAAAATAGCGCTGAATGGGAGGCAACCCATTATTTTTTTTCTGCTTTGAGTTTTTTTTTAGCTAGTAGGGAGTTATTTTGAGTCGTATGTTTAACCTCGTACTTGAGAGTTTTATTTTGTAGGCTTGTCTCTAAAGGAGTAAAGGTATCATGGAGTTATTCAGATTGAAGGAACCAACTTGAGGCAAGGGAGTGTGCAAAGCTATTGAGAGAAATTGAATTGTTTGGTTGAGGTAACCCACAACCCCAAACTTAGACCTCTAGCAAGGTCGAAGTTTGGGGGGTGGAGTTTTTTTTATGTTTCTTGTTACATTGCACATGCATGCACGCCCTTATCTTTGAGTTGAGTTTGATTGATTATTGGTTTGTTGAGATACTCCTTGGGGTGATTTTGAGTTGACTCGCTATTGCATATTTCATGCCTATCAACTATCTTATGCTTGTTGATTGCTATCTTTGAGTATGATTTGATGAGTAGAGTTGAGTTGTGAGGTTGAGTTAGGAATTTATTGTGTGAGTATTGAGTTAGAGTTGATTTGAGAGAGAACCCGTATGCTTAAAAAATTTCCTTTTGAGTGCTTGTGTGAGGATTGTGAGAATGCACTAGACTAGCATGGATGTGAAAGCCGTGAGATTTGAGCCTTATGAGATTTTTATGCATTACTTGATCTCTTCGTTTGTGAGTGGATCGTCGCCGTAGAGGATGCTAGAACTTGTGTGTGCTCTTGCTTCTTGATTGTGTCTAGCTTGAAATGACGAATGTGATCTTAGGCCATCTTTATTTTGAATGAGTCACTTAGCCAAAATTTTCCGTACCAACGACATTGATCCCTTGTTAGCCCCTTTGAGCCGAAATCCTATTTTATTTGCTAGCACATATGAACACTATTCCAATTCCTAAGCCTTTTTGTCCCAATTTGAGTGGAGAATAAGAAAGTGTGTATGTGAAGGGAGTGGGTTGAGTTGAAGAAGGAAAAGGTTGTTTGTTGAGTGAATATGAGAAGAAGGTGTGATGAAGTTTTGAGTTGTGGAAAAAGAGAAAAAAGGTTGAGAATGAGCAAAAGAAAAAAAGAGCTCATGTGTTTGTGCGAAAAAAAAGTGAAGTGATTGAAAAAAAAAAGTGAAAGAGTGAGAAAGGAATTTTTTTTTTAAAGTGTTGAGAGTATCGGAATTGAAAGAGTGTTGTTTGCATATGTTTGAAGTAGTCTGTTCCTAATCTCGAAGTACCGAAGTTTGATTTTCTATTCTCCATTCACGTTAGTCACTTTACCCTATATTGTTATCCCACCTGTCCAAAGAGCCTACATTACAACCTTGAGAAAAGTCCTTTTTGATTTAGCATTGATTTCTAGAGTATGGTCGGAGTTAAGAGCACTTACAAGCATATGGCTGCCAATTTGAGTGATTGATTGATTGAGTGTGTCCTTAAACACTGTTATACACTTTTGAGGGAGCGAAACACATCGTCGAGTGCACATCCATGCTTGATCTAGGTTGTTGGGATATGTTTTAGTTTTGATGATTTTCCAAAACAACATGTAATAGGTTTGAAAGCAGTCAGGATAGTATCCTTTAGAGCAGGTCAGGCTAGGTTAGCTCTCTGTAGAATAGGTTGCTCAGTTGAGGGGGAACTCAGCGAGGGGGAACTTCTCAACACAGCCTGAAGATATCAAGATGACAACCAGAAGAGCTGACTGAAGACATGCCATCAACCTGAACCAATGGAGAAGCCTGAAGGATGTCCCACTGAGTGCAAGTCAGGCTGATCTAAGCCGAGTCTGATGGACCACTCAGTGAAGAGCCTGATCAGGTGGATCAGTGCTGCACCAAGTAGGCCCTGAAGGAGTCAGGCTACTGTGGTCAGGGAAGTTTGTCATTCAGCCTTATGACAAACTTCTTGGAGTGATCTTCAAACAGTCCCTGAAGGACAACTACACTGAGGACGAGTCAGTCCACTGAAGATCAGAGTCAGTGAAGGAGAAAGCTACCTAAAGTCAGTGGGTCTTAGTCAAACCTACTGAGTCAAAGATCCGTGAATTCAGGCCACGTGGACCAATCAGCACAAGGCGGTAAATCTGACACTGACAAGGCCGCATTCCAAGAAAAGTGGTTGAAACCATTTAATGCTGGATTCAAATGTATTTTCCTCTCCAACGGATACATTTGAATCCCCATTATAAATACAAGCTCATAGCTTGTTGTTAGAGTGTGTTGTATTGTGTTGGTAGATTATTGTAAGAAAATCAAAAGAAAACAAACACCTACGAGCTGAGAGAGTGTGAGTAGTAGCATACGTGCATGGGAGATATAAGGAGGTTCTACTCACATCTTAAACACTGATCTTGAGAGTTCACAATATATACATAAAGAGTGCTCAGCTTGTAACTCTAGGCTTAGAGAGGTTTTCCCTATCTTAGCTATTGGCTAACACATTGTAAAGGGAAAACCTCACCTAGTTGGAGAAAACCCTAACCGAAACCAAAACCCTCTAGTCAGGCTTGTTGGGAGTAAGTTGTTAGAAGGAGAAGGGCAGCCCAGAGAGTGGCGTGAGTCCAGTTGTAAGTGCACCTTGGCACGTTAAAAACAAGAATCCAAAGGAGTGGATTTCCTGTTAAATCAGGCCGTGGATGTAAGAGTATTGAGACTCTGAACCACGTTAAACTGAGCGTACTTATCTTTCAAAGTATTTACTAAAGTGTTGTGAAAATCAGCTCACTGAGAGCTTTGTTAAGAAAACTTTAGTTAAGCAATCAGGTCAGGGAGATTCCTCTCTCTGACCAGATCAGGCTAGGCACTCGAGAGTTCAGTCTCTCGAGTCACTGCCTTGTTGAGAGCCTGAGCTTTCAAGTCTCATCACTGACTTGATAGCTCTGACTCACAGCAACGCAGTGACTTGAGTTTTCCGTCACTGAACTCGGTCAGGGTGCAAGCTGTGATTTGATAACGCACTCTAGAGTTCAGCTTCTCAAGCCACTGTCCTTGCTCAGAGCATGAGTCTCCAAGCCTTCTCTCTGACTTGGTAACTCAGCCTCTGAGCAGAGCAGTGACTTGAGTATTTCTCACTCATGCTGAACTCCCTGAGAAAAAGGTTTTTTAAAAAAAAATTTTTGCTCCTGAATTCCCATTTTGCCCTTCGAAAACGGGACCAACAATTGGTATCAGAGCGGGTTGTTCACATGACCACTGATCCAGTTTTGTTAAGAAAAATGGTCTACCGAACAGATCTTAAATGTTTTAAACTATGGGAATTCCTGCATATTTCAAACTATTACCTGTATTCTGACATTATTCTTGTAATAGAAAATCATTTGGTTAGAAGTTTTGGAATCATCAAAAAGGGGGAAATTGTTGGGATATGTTTTAGTTTTGATGATTTTCCAAAACAACATGTAATAGGTTTGAAAGCAGTCAGGATAGTATCCTTTAGAGCAGGTCAGGCTAGGTTAGCTCTCTGTAGAATAGGTTGCTCAGTTGAGGGGGAACTCAGCGAGGGGGAACTTCTCAACACAGCCTGAAGATATCAAGATGACAACCAGAAGAGCTGACTGAAGACATGCCATCAACCTGAACCAATGGAGAAGCCTGAAGGATGTCCCACTGAGTGCAAGTCAGGCTGATCTAAGCCGAGTCTGATGGACCACTCAGTGAAGAGCCTGATCAGGTGGATCAGTGCTGCACCAAGTAGGCCCTGAAGGAGTCAGGCTACTGTGGTCAGGGAAGTTTGTCATTCAGCCTTATGACAAACTTCTTGGAGTGATCTTCAAACAGTCCCTGAAGGACAACTACACTGAGGACGAGTCAGTCCACTGAAGATCAGAGTCAGTGAAGGAGAAAGCTACCTAAAGTCAGTGGGTCTTAGTCAAACCTACTGAGTCAAAGATCCGTGAATTCAGGCCACGTGGACCAATCAGCACAAGGCGGTAAATCTGACACTGACAAGGCCGCATTCCAAGAAAAGTGGTTGAAACCATTTAATGCTGGATTCAAATGTATTTTCCTCTCCAACGGATACATTTGAATCCCCATTATAAATACAAGCTCATAGCTTGTTGTTAGAGTGTGTTGTATTGTGTTGGTAGATTATTGTAAGAAAATCAAAAGAAAACAAACACCTACGAGCTGAGAGAGTGTGAGTAGTAGCATACGTGCATGGGAGATATAAGGAGGTTCTACTCACATCTTAAACACTGATCTTGAGAGTTCACAATATATACATAAAGAGTGCTCAGCTTGTAACTCTAGGCTTAGAGAGGTTTTCCCTATCTTAGCTATTGGCTAACACATTGTAAAGGGAAAACCTCACCTAGTTGGAGAAAACCCTAACCGAAACCAAAACCCTCTAGTCAGGCTTGTTGGGAGTAAGTTGTTAGAAGGAGAAGGGCAGCCCAGAGAGTGGCGTGAGTCCAGTTGTAAGTGCACCTTGGCACGTTAAAAACAAGAATCCAAAGGAGTGGATTTCCTGTTAAATCAGGCCGTGGATGTAAGAGTATTGAGACTCTGAACCACGTTAAACTGAGCGTACTTATCTTTCAAAGTATTTACTAAAGTGTTGTGAAAATCAGCTCACTGAGAGCTTTGTTAAGAAAACTTTAGTTAAGCAATCAGGTCAGGGAGATTCCTCTCTCTGACCAGATCAGGCTAGGCACTCGAGAGTTCAGTCTCTCGAGTCACTGCCTTGTTGAGAGCCTGAGCTTTCAAGTCTCATCACTGACTTGATAGCTCTGACTCACAGCAACGCAGTGACTTGAGTTTTCCGTCACTGAACTCGGTCAGGGTGCAAGCTGTGATTTGATAACGCACTCTAGAGTTCAGCTTCTCAAGCCACTGTCCTTGCTCAGAGCATGAGTCTCCAAGCCTTCTCTCTGACTTGGTAACTCAGCCTCTGAGCAGAGCAGTGACTTGAGTATTTCTCACTCATGCTGAACTCCCTGAGAAAAAGGTTTTTTAAAAAAAAATTTTTGCTCCTGAATTCCCATTTTGCCCTTCGAAAACGGGACCAACATAGGTGTTTCTTGTTATTATTGCATGAGTATGATAAAGGAAGTGAGTGAGTATACGGGTGATTGATTTTTGAAGCTCGAGTTCATTAGCTTGCATGATTGATTCTTTGACTCATCCCTAATAATTTCACTTGACTTATTATTTCATTGCTTGAGAAAAGCAATATGGTAAGTTTGGGGGGGTTGATTAGGCGTGAAATTGTCATGATCCGTAGCTAGAAACGCCCTAGTTTTGGTTGATTTTATTGAGTTTTTAGAGCCAAATGAGTACTAATTCTATACATTGATGAATTTGTCTCTTTGATACTTATAGGTGAATCGAGGACGGAAAACGGAGTTCGTAGGACTTTGAATCGACTCAAACGGATGCCCGGATGAGAAGATATCGAAGAAATATGATTGGTATTAGTACGTGAGAAGAAAAGTGTTAGTTGCAAGGAAGGAGGGCCCATTCGAGCTCCATCACTCGAGCACCTCGCTCGAGCAACGTAGGTCGAGCACTCCAAACTTACAGAACATTTTTGCCGCTCGAGGGGCACAGCTCGAGCACATCATTCGACCTCGTGAACCGCTCGACCAACACGGCTCGAGCACCTCATTCGACCATGAATCCGTTCGACCACATAAGCTCGAGCGCCCCACTCGACCGGGATAGCTCGAGCGCTTCCGAGGCCTATTTTCCAGATTTTGTTTTTCGGCCCACGAGATCCCGTTTCGACCCGGTGCCTATATATACCTCTTCCAAACACGTTTTGAAGGAGGCCCGAACTTTAGAAAATCACTTTTAGACTTAGTTTTTGGAGAGGAAGGAGACGAGCAAGCTTTATTTACGTTTTGTTGAGGTTTTTCATACGAATTCTTAGTTTCTTTTCGTTTATTAGTTTCTTTTCGTTAGTTTGATTTCTTTAAACACTTTGAAACTTCGTTTTAGTTAATAAAATTTCAGTTCTTAGTATTTATTTCTTTAAAACCCTAGTTCATGTTTCTTATTTTCTCCGTTCAATTCATTATGTTTATGTTCGTTGTTTCTTCTATTGCTTTTATGTTTGTTAAACCTATGTCCGGCTAAAACCCTTGCATGCTTAGGGTAGGATGAACTCGTAGAAGTAGGATGTGGGTACGTAATTAGGATAACTTGTGACGTTAGGTTTTAATTCTCTTAATTAATGAATTCTTAAAATTAATCTAGACTTCGCTTTTGAATTTCGTTCGAAAGGTGTTAGAGAGAGGACGACTGTATCACTCTTTAA
Organism: Ballota nigra; assembly: GCA_947034835.1. Lineage (NCBI taxonomy): Eukaryota > Viridiplantae > Streptophyta > Magnoliopsida > Lamiales > Lamiaceae > Ballota > Ballota nigra. The sequence goes on from OX344730.1 coordinate 30,530,864, forward strand.
CAACGAGTAGACTTAACTAGAGGGTTTAGGAAGGGTTAATTCATCTACCAGTTTAGCGAAGGAGGACGACCGCATCACCTTAGTTAAATTAGGGTCTCATTAATTAAGCACAATCTATTAACTTGTTAGTAGATTAGTGAAGTCGAGTGTTAGGGTAAAGTATTAGGGTTTAGAAGCTTGAGCTTTCACCTTGCATTCTTAGACTTAGGTTATTTCTTGTGTGTCACAGTTATTCTGATTATGTACCCGCTCTGTTAGTATACGTAGGGATTCCTATCCTGAGCATCACCATCTCATATTTGAAAACACTCCTTAGTTAAATTGTTTAGTTCGCTCTTTAGTTTAATTAGTTTATTTTAGTTCATAATTAATTCTTCAAAAAAATCCAAAAACATACACTCATATTAACTACGGCGCGTAGATCTTCAGGGATCTATTTGCATACACACTTTCCCTTGGGTTCGATAATACTTGGTCCCTATACTTGTCCATACTACAGTGAACCCGTACTCTTGCGGGGAAGCTACGAGTAGAAAGCTGGTATATTCGATTCAAGTCAGTTACTCACTCTAGTGAGTGACCCGGGTTCGATTCCCTTTGGGAACGAATTATGGGAGTTATAAGGAGGGCTTGGAGATTTCTTGGTGTATTTGGGGACTTGGTGAACTAATCTAACTACTAACAATTAATATTTACCGATAATTTTTTTAATAAAAATGTGTGCTCTCATATGCATCAAGTGCACTGTGCACTCACTTAATAGTTGAAATTTTACACTGAAAAGTATGGTTGATTACACTGAATAGTGTGGTTAGATTACACTGAAAAGTTTGTACTAAAAGTAGATTTTTTGTGTAAGCTTTTTCAGTGTAATCTAACCACACTTTTCAGTGTAATTAAATCATATTTTTTTGTGTAAACAATTTCAACTGTTGAGTGAGTGCATCATACGCCAAGTGCACAAGAATACTCTAAAATTGTTTCACTAAAAGAGTAATTCTCTTGTGCATTTGGTGCATAATGCACTCACTTAATAGTTGAGACTGTTTACACTGAAAATTGTAGGTCGATTACACTGAAAAGTGTGGTTAGATTATACTAAAAAGTTTACACTAATCTAACCACATTTTTCAGTGAAATCGGTCTACAATTTTCAGCGTAATGAGTCTTGTTGGTCCCAAAGTGGTGAAGGTATAGGGGGGGTGAATAGACCTTCAATTTTAAAAACTGTTGTGCAGCTGTAAGTTTAGAAAACAAATGTGCAGCTGCAGACTTTTGAAATCCCTGTAAAGCCTGTAAAGATTTTATCCAACACAAAGTAAAATTTTAGAGTAGGTTTCCCACACTTTAAGAAGTGTATTGAAAGACCTAAGTGCAGCAGAATTAAAGTGTGTGTGTTAATGAAAAACTAATTATAAACTGGGGTGTGAAACTAGGTGATTATAACAATCTACAGTTGTATCTTTTCAGTTTTAACTTATGCATTTTTTCAAAAGAATGATGAATGTAACTTAAGTAAATAATGCAATATGAATATGAACACAGAAAGTAAATGAGAACAGATACATAGTGGTTCAGAGGTGGTGTAATCCTCCTACATCCAATGTTACACCCTTGAGTGTCAAATCACTAGTACAAGGTAAATCTTGCAATCACTTAGATGAACAATATTTCCCCCTAAGAACTAGAACACTTACTCAGACCTGTCTAAACTTGAGTGAAAATAAAAACTCACTCAAAAAATCACTCACTAAGATGCATCTAATAACTCACAAAGATAATATATCTACACAAGGTAGATTTACAATGGGGTTTTTGTGAGGAACAACAACTAAATGAACTAAACAAATAACCTAGCAATCTAGTCCTATAATTATAGCAATGAAATCAGGAGACTCTTGGTAGTTGTAGGTTTGCTTGTGTAGTATGTTTGAGAGCTTGTGTGTTGTTATTGTTTTCTCTGGGGTATATCTCCTATTTATAGGAGTTTTGGGGGTCTTTCAGCCGCTGGAGGGATTTCATTTTGAATTTGGGGTCGCCCCCAACTTTGACTTCAGCTAATTAAAGTTTCTTGTCTTGTTATATAGTTCTTATTGTAGTACAAGTTGTCATGTAGTGTTAGCTGCCAAGATGATCAACTAATCACTAAAAACCTTGTGTCTACTGGCTATAATCAACCTCCTTTAATGTAATAGATGTTATTCAAGTCTTGTGAGTGGGTGTATAGATAGTACCACACTTGAACAAGTTTGAATAACATTTAACAGGAACACAAGTTTTCAGCTGTAACTTTTAATTCTGCAATTGGCACGAACTCTTCAGTTGTAGATTTTGTTCTTGAACTCTTCATCTATATACTTAGAAAAATTCTAAATTTTTATTCTCTTTGATTTCTTAAATGTTAGTTTCTACACAATACAATATAAAGATAAATTTGACATCATCAAAATCAAATATACATATTCTTAGGATAAAAATATCCAAACAAATCTCAACTGTTGAGTGAGTGCACCGTGCACCTGGTGCATATGAAAGTGTATGTCACTAAAAACATAATTGTAAATTAGTGCACACTGCACAAAATTGTTATTCTATTTGAGTAAGCTCATTATAATTTGGGAAATATGAAAAAGTGTCACTCTCAGGTTTTTATTTTTAAAAGCGATATCCAACCTTTTTTTTATAAAAATGCCATAAAAAGGAGTCGCACAAGGATCGCACGGGACATTTATATTAAAAAAATATTATTTGATAGTTTTTTTAAAATAAAAACCTAAAAGTAACATTTATCCATATTTCACATAATTTGATTTTACACTTGCAAAGTTGTGATGCACGTCGAAAATAGTGCAAAGTGTATCAAAATTTATTTTGTTATTTTTAACTGGTAACATTCATATTATGTTTATTTGTAATAACGATTTTTCATTAAACGTTGAATTGGTGATAGTTTATTTGTGTTTTCACTTGATACAGATGATATTTTGTTAAAAGAAGTTATTGTTATGAATAATAGTTATGAATAGTTAGTGAATGTCCATTATGTGTCATTATACACTATTATTGTATCATTTATACCACTTAATTGGCTCATATGATTAGCTCGTGGGATTAGCCATTTTATAATGGTCCATTAATTAGTTTACATGTTTAGAGTCAATATATGTGTATAAATAGAGCTTTATATGAGTGCATTTGTAAGATGAAAGTAAGATATAATACACAAGTAATAGTGATATCCTCCTGGCATGGTATGCCCCCAGACGTAGTCATTCTTGACGAAGTGGGTAAACAAACGTGTGTTTTCTTTCTCTATTTTTTCATAACAGTTATAGATTTATAATCCTTTGATTATAAGCATAAAAAAAAGTTTCAACTCGTCTTTAATTATTATACATTAATATTGCCTCCAATTTTTAATACATATCCTTTTAAAATTAAACTATATTATAAGACAAAATATTATATAAAAATAGTTCACGATAAATTTATAATGAAGCAGTTGTAAAGTATTAAATATTTGATCATAAGTATAAAAAATCTATCAAGAGTATCATTAATTTGTGTCGGAGGTATTATATTGTAATTGTTGTAAATTTTCTTGAACCCAAATTAATGACACTCCTGATGAAATATTTTATACTACTGATCAAATATTCAATACTTTAAAACCGTTTCATGATAAGCTTATCGCGAACAATCTTCATATAAAACATACTCATATTATAAATAACACAAATTCTAATCATGCTCTAGGATTTTAAGCTCAATTTTGACTTCAATTTTAATTTTTTCAAAACACACACAAATACATTGAACTGTGTATTTTTTTTCCAGTTAGGGTATTACTGATTAATCCTTGGGGTATTACTGACTACTTCTCGAAGCTAATCTAATTTATATGATCATGTATTTGTTATACTAAAAAATGTTTACCTTTACCAATATTTTTTACACACATAAATACTTTGTAGATAGAACAGTATTTGCTCCAACCAATAGAGGAGTGGAATGCATTAATGAAATAATTTTTTTAATATATGATACTCAGTGAGAATATTTGAATTTTGATAGTTTTTGCATATCTGAGAATAAATCGTGTGGTAATAGAGAGTTATTTTATGTTGATTTTTTTAAACTTTATTAAGTGTCCCAGACTTAAAAAAAAAAAAACACTTGGTATTGAAGAGTGGTGTGTCAATAATGCTTCTTAGAAATATTGACCAAAAGTTAGGATTGTTCGTGGAACTAAATTGATTATTACGAAACTTGAAAAATAATATTTTGGAAGTTGAAATAATTTCAAGAAGAAACATTGGAAGTAGGGTGACATCCCTCAAATGACCTTAAGTAATTCATGTAAAACACTGTCGTTTAGGATTCGGAGGAGACAATTTTTTGTCATTTTGTGTTTTGTAAATACAATAATTTAAAGTTGAAGCCAATCAATATCAATGATAGATGTATATCTTTTCAAGCCAGTTTTTATGCACGATCAATTATTTATTATCGTCTTGAGAGTTAAAAGAAAAAACGATCGAAATATTTTTTTGTCTCGATTCAAATGGAAGATCATGTACATATATAATAAATGTTGTTTACGAAGTACTTTTCAAAAAATTATAATTTGAAATACTATATCTTATTTGACGATGAAATTTAATGTGTGAATTTTTCAATGTTTTTCAAATTTGTAAAATAATTCATGTTTAATTACAAACTATCTTTACAGTAAATTATTTTTAAATTTTTATGTTGAACTTATAAAATATTTAAAATTAAAAATAAAATTATTATAATTTAAATTAATAATATTATTTTTCTTTTCAATTCGCGAAATTTGGAAGGTTACATATTAGGTTAAGTATATGCTCCAACAAAAGTTTCAATTCGTATTGCCTTCCAACAAAACCTCTTAGGAACAAGCAGTACCTAGAAGCCAAAAAAACTCGAACATGTTACATAGCGCAAAACAAAGTTTCAAACGCCTAACACTTTCAAAGGTTGCTAAAATCCAATCATTGAAAGAAAATTTATATGGAGACGATCAAACCCAAAACCCATAAAATAGGCAACATTAATACTCATGGATCCAACTCATTTAGATACAGGGCATATAGCCAATGAATTTTTCCTAACAAAAATACGGATAATAGGATTTGGGCATACCCAGGATCATAATTAGGGAGTTCGAAATTTAAAATGATCAAAATATTTATAATATATAATAGAATTTGAGTAAATTTTTGTAATTTTAGTTCACGTGAACTACATTTATATGACTAATTTACAAATGAGTCAAACAAAACTTTATATATAGGACAAAATTTTGTGTGAATTCGAATTCACGTGAACTCGATTTTTCAAATATCACTTTTATATGTACACACTATCATTGTTATGTATATTCACTATTATGCATATGTGCCATCACTATTTAAAACATCATTCATTTTTAAACAACGATAGTTGATATACGTAGTAGCAATAGTGTATGTAAATAACAGTGATACTTGAAAATGAGAATTCATATGAACTCGAGTTCACAACGGACATACTCTATATAAAAAATCCATATAGGATTTGTTCGATAAAATTAATGGAGTTCACGGGTCTTGTGAACTATGTAGGTTATCATAAAATGCTGACAAAGTATAGAGTGAAAATAGTTCGTACATGAAAATAATAAAGGGTATTAGTTGTTTTAACTAAAGTATTAGTTGTTTTCACTGGAGGGTATTAGTTGCTTTCACTGAAGAGTATTAGTTGTTACTGAAAACAAACTAAAACTCTTAAGTGAAAACAACTAATATTTTTTAGTGAAAACAACTAATACCCTTCAACGATTCATGTATGAACCAACTTCACTCTATACATCTCTAAAATGCTATATTTTATTATATAACATATTAATATTCATTATTAGATATTATCTTTAAATTATTACAAAATACTTAAAGTACATTTTTAAGACATTTCCTTCCAGCGTAGGTATTAAATACATATTTTACATAATACATCAAAATAATAATATTATTGATGTATAATATTACCACGTTTGGCCGTGCACGTCCCAGATAGCTTGCTTCGTCAAATTCTCAAGGGTGCACGACCAACTCCCAATTTTGAGCTTTTTACTTCTTTGATCGATTTTCATCTTGTTTTTGCTTGTTTCTTGCAATGCCTCCTCGTGTCATCAACCCTTGGCTTCAACATGTTGCACTCGAGCTCCTCGTAAATTCCTATGATAAATGAGAAAACTCAATATTAATCAATAGTTGAACATATTTATCACAATTCTATCAAATCAAATGCAATTGTTTACAAAATCATGCTCAAATAACTGTAAAATATGCATAAGGTGATCACTAATCGGTGCACATAATATTCTATCTTCTTTTAAATGTCACAAAAATAATATAAAAACTGTATATATGTCTTCAAAGGGCTATCTTAAATTTAAACATATTTTTTACACTATACTAACAAATTTTACATCTTATTATTGAATTTTATCTAAGCAATAATAACTAGTAAAAAAAAAAAGATTAACATAAAAAAAAATCAAAATATGTATCTTCTCAATAACATTAGTCTAAAGAATAAATAAAATATACAACAACTTTATAATAATTAAAAAACACTCTCTATGTAATGTTGCACATGCAATATTAGCACATTTATTGGAGGGGTAGAAAACTCGCAGATCCTTCACGAATCACGAGGCCATATGAAGTTTAACAAAAAATATCGTGCAAAGGCAAATACAATAAGACACTCACAAGTCTGTATTACTATACGGACAACTAAGTGCCCTTGCAATGTATGTATTTTTGTAAGAACAAGTAACACATACTTTTCTTATAACTACATATATTTGTCCTTATAGTAGCACATGCATAACCAACAAATTCCATATTTAAAATACTATTAAATGCGGAAATGAATTACAAAGATAATTTCTAATATCAAGCGAATATTTGAGTATAATCTATAGGAATTCCTCCGATTCTTCTCTTCGGACCGACTTTAATTAACTTGGTTTCCAAATTTCTTAGAGACGGATCCATAGCCAAATCTTTTCCGAGCTTGAGGCTGATATTAATTCGAGGGTATAGAGTCGTATTTCGAATTAAATGCCAACTTTTGGAGGTTTTGTACTTATCGACATTGAATTGTTGGATCCACGAAAACTTTGGAAAAGGTCAGTCGGAGAGCCTTAACGCTGTGATCTTGGATCAAATGCCGTTGTTGATGAAGAACACATTTGAAGCTGCGAAGAACGCCAACAAAAAATTTAAACTCTTAAATCTTCGGGTGGGGCTATTCACCCACATAAAAATACTTTGTTCACACATCTCTTATTTTTTAAAAATATATTATTAGTTTAAAATACTAAAATACCCTTATATAATAAAATACATATTATTTATTAAATACTCTTGCTATGTAAACCATGACCCTATCAAAACCACGCACAAACATATATTACTCACTATTTTTTTGCCCACACAATTGTTCTTTCACAAACAATAAAACCATAAATATAATAACAAAAAATATAATTAGATAAGTATAAATAATATACATACAATATTAAATAATATTAATATTTTTCTTCTACGAATTCAGTTACAAATGTAAAAAAATTAAATGAGTCTTCTTCATATAATTGGAGAGGGGGTGTGGGGCTGGGAACGCCGAGAAAAAATTGAAAGAAAGAGGGATACCATGAATGATGGTTTTGGGTTGAGATGTAATTTCAAGGTATTTTTTTTGGGGGGAGGGGAGGGGGGACGGTACGAGGGTGGTCTAGGAGGGTGAACAACGAAAATGAGGGTGGGGTGTGCAACTTTTTTAAATTTAAATTACAAATTAAATTGGTGGGTGTGTATATATTTAGTTGATTGGTGTAAATGATAATTAGGGTTATAGTTGTAAATTTTGTACCAAGAAAAAATAAAATGTAACTAAAATATATGGTGGGTTAACTTAGAAGTGTGTATATATACTAAGTAAATTTGTGGGTGTAAATAGCCGCGCCCTAAATCTTCTGACTTCTTAATCTCTGCTGATGTGTGTCAAATGACTAGAATGAAACTTCTATTTATAGGTCCAAAATTCTAGGCTTGACGGATCAAATTTGATGGACCAAGCAAATTCGTAGTTATCCAAAAAGATTCGATCGGATGTATAGTTCTACGTTTTATAGGCCAGATTCGACCAACCGGGAAATATACGTAGTTATCCAAAAAATTATCGGGCTTCTATGATTTGATTTACTGGGCCGGACTTCTTGATAGAATTCAAAGTTTTGGAAATGCCCAGGTTATATGCACCCACATCTGTGGGCAGTACGCCCACATGTACACCCACTTGTTCGGAAATATATTCTGTAAAAATATCACATTTTCGGCCGAAATTACCGAAATTATTTCTATTTTTCAAAAAATATTTTCAAAACTCTGTCTGAATTTCAAAAATAATTTCCGAAATTTTATCTTAATTTCAAAAAACATTTCCGTACAGAAGGGTCGGCCAATTGTTAACAATTTTATTTTTCTCTTTTTCTTTACTAATGATTTCATATAATTGATTTGTTGAATTTTGGAGGCATGCTATGACTTGTTGGGCTTTTAGAAGACCTTGTTTGATTTGTTGGGTTTTAAATGCCCAATTTGACTTTGGAGACTCAGTTTGATTTACTAAGTTTTGGAGATCCAATTTAATTAATTGAACTTTTTAGACCCAATCTGATTTATTATGCTTTGGAGTCGGAATTCACTTTACTGAACCTTAGAGACTCAATTTAATTAATAAATTATCTATCCATTCATTTTAGAAATCAAATGTATTTTAAATTCCAATAAACACTAAGGGCATGTTTGTTTTAATGGATATGATTGATAAATAATTAACCTTTATTCATAGGATAATTAGTCCAACTCCTTTCATGTGTTAATTATGCCTATGACATTTATCTGAATTGACATCACATAAACCAAACACATAATTGAATAGGATTAACGTATCAATCCCTTCTAATCCCACAAAGTAAACATGCCCTAAATTTAATTTATATTTGGCATGTATTTTCCACGTGTCACCTTTTAATTAACGATTAATTTTACATGCTTACAACATGTAAGATATGAAAAAATATGTTACTATATGAATACAATGGTGTTACTGTATGGAGAAATGTGTATTACTAAATGAACAATATCAATATAAAATGCAATATATATATATATATATATATATATATATATATTTATAAGGAGATGAAGAGCATATAAGAAAAATAATAGTACAAATTTAATTGAAGCCCGAAATAAGAAACACTAACAAGGATATGAAAATACGGAGGAGAAAAAGTTTGCACTAGGAAAAAAACGTGATTGGTAGGGATAAGAAGAAATAAAAAAAAAAAGTTTATTTTAAGGCAATTTTGAACAGATCTTGGTCTATACAATATTGTATAAAAGTGTTTGTAAAAAAATATTGACAATATTGTAAAAAAATCATAATGTTATTTCAAACAGAATATGCATAGAATTACATAATAATTTTTTTCACTAAATATGGTAATAACATTATATGTTAAATCTTATATTTAGTGATTACAACATTATCAGAAAGTCTTTTATGCACCAGATAAACTGTGCAATTCAAGTAAATTTTTAAAGTGTCACTCCTAATTTTACTAAAAAAGTACATTTATTTTTACTGAAGAGTAGAACCAGTTACCATTTAACAAACTTAATTTTTAAGTGAAAATAAGAGTGTTTGGTTTTCTAGGAGCTAGTGACTTTTTTTTTTATGCATACGAAACCAAGGCAAAAAAAAAAAAAAAAAAAAAAAAAAAAAAAAAAAAAAAAAACAAATCAGTAGAGTTTATTTAAAGAAATATATAAAATATAAGTGTGGGATATATTCACAATGTTGGCTTGTTGGCCTTGAACAATTTGCTCTACTTGGCTTCGTCCCTGAAATCTGAATAAGGCCGAGCACCTGAATTTCTATGCACTTGTTAGAGAATATTTTTATTAATTTAATGCTGTAGACCATTTTTTTCTTTTTTCCTTCATTATTTCTATTCTCCCTCCCCCCTCCAATGGGGCTGGGTCATATATGTACTATTGTGTGTACCTTAAGGGCTTGTTTGTTTCGAAATTTAGGTGGACGTGTGAAATCATGACTTTACGCCCACAAGATGTAAAGTCTTGGATGATAATAAAAGTGTGTGTTTGTTTTGAGATTTTAGTAGGATGAGATTTTACTTTATGTCAAATCATGTGTAAAAGTAAAGTAGGATGTGTAAGAGAAAAGTAGGAAAGAGAGTTGTTGTGGCACAAATTATCCCGTATTTGGCCTAAAAACTATCTCAGAACCAGGGTATACCGGAACCGAGGTTTAGGCCCCGACAACAGGATTTCGGCATCAAATAGTCTGACATAATCAAAGGTCAACTTTAGTAGAGATATCGAAGTACTAAAAAGATATTGTAATATTAGATTTATTTCTTTTCATAATTGTTTATTATATCTATGATTGTAATAAATACCCTAAAATAAAGGGTCAGGATTGGATCCTTAGTTAGAAGCTTGAGACTCTATAAATAGAGGCCCCAACCCATTGTAAAAAGGGAGCTCGTTAGTTTTCTCCTCCCCACAAAATTCTCCCCACATAAATAAAATACTAGGTAAGGGAGACCCTCTTGGGGGGACTCCCAAAGCCATCTTCAAGGGAAGAACCCATCGGTTCTTCCCCCATTCTTGTATTCTTCGTGTTCATATTGTTTTTATATGTTCGTTATCGGTTAATCGGGACTACCCCTATAGCCACATAAATCCATCATATAGATCCGGTAAAATCGGTAACAACAAGAGTGTAAGTGAGAGAAAAGTAGGAAATAGAGTGTAAGTGAGAGAAAATAGATATTATAGGTGTGAATGAAGAATGAGATGTAAAAACGGGATGTTACATCTCTAACTAGAATGGGGCGGGGGCCGGAAAGTCCTAGTCCTATCCGTGTGAATTCCAAAACAAACAAGCCCTAACTGTTTTACTATGTAAAATGCAAACCTAAAGATTGTGCTACAACGTGAAAAATGATTTAAAAATTTGGATAATTGACTCAATTTTGATAAATTTTAATTTGATGTTTCATTTATGAAAAATTGAAATAAATTGTAAATTAGTAATTTACATTTGGAGTAGTTGAATTTGGTGTATTAATTTGCTCAAAACCAATTTTGGGTGAATAATATACATGAAGTTGAGAATTTGTGATGGAAATTCCTAAGTTGAAGAGGGAAAATATGGAGAAGTAAGGAAAAAGAGATCCTTGTCACACCTTGGAAAATTGGAAGAAAAGAATCTTCCATATAAGTAGACTTATGTTATAGATATGTAATATTGACTAAGTATAAGTGGTGGTACCTTGGTTAGCTCGAATGACTAACCCAAAGACCCTTGATTCGCATGGGCACGACCACATCACACTTAGTCGCGTTGAGCGCTTTAGAGGCACAACTCACGAGACTCGAACCCAATGAATCGGGTACGAAACGGTTCGGGTCAGCGAATCGGAACAGATCGCGCACGCGGGTCAATGCCAAAATGGCTGAGCTCACCCGTACGGACGCACCCGTTCGGGTTCGTACCGCCGGTCCTAGGCGTGCGAACCGCTCCACGCGAAAGGGTGCGATCAGAGCCATCAGATCTTGATCTGATCCAATAGACGCGATCGAAGGGCTCAAGATCGATCCGAGTCAAAAGATTGCAACCTTCTGCGTAAAGACACCATAACTCTTCATCTATTATAAATAGACCACCACATAATGCCATTTGATTCATTCCAGAAACCAAATAAACCTTCTGCACTCAAAAGTCAAAACCCTCCAAAGCATCCTAGCATTTTAAGTTATGCATTAGAGTCGAGTCAAAGAAAGTTTTGGATACGCGATTCCGTTCGCCAATAACTTTCGATTTGTAGTGCAACGATCGAGAAGTTCTAAAGTCGTTGTATCTTGGGGACGATTGCCATTGATACCGTATTGAACCGAAGTACGGGGCAATATTATCTTACGGAGAAAGAGTCTAACTCTTGCCTCGACTTACCTTATTAAAGCCAGTGTCCGTCTTTTCATCTTCGTCTACACATACCCTATTTTTTTTAAAATAATACATTCTAGGAAGTCATAAAATGCAATACTACGTAAATCGAAATGTGTTACCATATGAACAAAAATATACATTACATGAACAAAAATGCGATATATATGAAAAACAGTGTGATAGTAATAGATCTAATAATGTGTTACTATATGAACGAAAGTGTGATACTACATGAAAAAAATATAATAATATATACCTAAAATATTTGTTATTATATAAAAAAAATTATGATACTACATGAGCATAAATGTGTTGCTTACTGCATGAATATAAATTTGTTATTAGAAGAACAGATAGATAAACAATGTGTTTTTCAATTCCAAACTTAAGATTTTTTTAGACGAACAAAATTTAAAACAAAGTCATAGGTGTATGAAATTGATGAGTGAAGCATAAAATACGCAAAATTTAAACAGTTTGGACCTACACCGTAAAAGAAAACTGGGGCATAATGGAAACTTAAAATTTTCCAACTACTGGTATTAATTCTACGCGTTCTTAAAAAACAGACACTCACTCACTCACTCAAGAACCCGATTCCTTTCATCTTCATCACGCTATTCTATCCGTCACAATCGCAATCTTGAAGCAACTGAACTTCAAATCACATCCCAACATATAAATTTAACAAAGGAAAAGGCAGCTGCGCGAATCTTGAGGTAATTTCCTCTGTCTTACAGAATGTTTAAAGTGACAGAATACTGCGTTATATATTTGTTGGTTGCCATTTGTTATATAATCGTAGTTTCCCAACGGAAGATGAGATGGGAAATCTGTTGTTCCGTTCTCGGAAGCGCAGCAGCAGAGATCGTAGTACGGTTGTAAGAAGTGCGGTGGGGCCGATTACTCGTGGTCCGTCAAGGTCATTTTCATCTTCGGTCGCCGACCACCCGTTCGATAGATTTCCTCAGAGAAACAAGAATTATCCATTTCCTGTTTCTATTGCTCCGGGCAGTAGTGACGCCAAGAAGAGTACAGGCTCTGAGGGTGCCATGGCTTCCGGCAGCGGCGGCCTTGACAAGAAGAAAAAGTACGCACTCATTCCGGATAATTTCACCTCCATTGACCAGGTTCTTTGTTTTTTCACTTCAAGTTCGAGTTACTCCTTCCCCCTTTTGCATAGGCTTCTTCTTCACTTTTTCTTTTTCCCTTCCTTTTATTATTAGGTTTAATTGCAAATAAATTTATCAACGTCTAATGTTAATTTTTGGTAAATAAAATCTAATTTTAACATTTATATGCTCCATTCATTCTATAATTATTTGCACATTTGTTTTATTTGTTCGTCCACAATTATATGAATATAAAAAAAAAAGAAAATATTTTCATAAATTATACCCTCACAATATTTAAATATTTACACAAATTGCTATTCCCTCCGTCCCAAACCAATTTGCACACTTGGTTGCACGCGAATTAAGAAAAGTGATAAAGTAGTGACATCTAAGTAAATATGTGTATATTTATGTGAGTATGCATGTAAATCGATTTTTTCTTTTTAGATAGTGTACAAATTGGTTTGGGACGTCCAAAAAAAGAAAGTGTGGAAATTCGTCCGGGATGGAGGGAGTATTACTTTTTACCTTTTTGGCACACACCACACTCAATTTAACCAATTTCCTGCTTTATTTGCAAAGATTTACTAAAGTACCCATCAAAATTCTATTCATTACATATATATTTTTTTAAGTGTATCACTATTTTTTGATTTTTTTGGGATAAACCAACGGTTTTAAATGTCACTCATAACAATGTCGATTTATTTTATAAAGGTGGAACAATGTTATTTAATATTTTTAGCTAGGATGACACATCATTCCCGGGAAGAAGATATCTTCTCTGTGAGCACGAATTGCAAATGATAGTTAACAGTGAAATTTTATTTATCAAAATTTTAAAATTAAGGTTAAATTGTAATTTGCAAAAAAAAAAAAAAAACAATTTTATAGGCAATTAAACCTTATTATTGTTATGGAAAAGATACATTCATAACCTACATTATTACCCCAAATACAAATAAGCCCTTAACGTAGTTTTTCGTGCGAATAAACTCCTTAACTATTTTTCTAGGTTCAAATAAACCCTTAAAATATTCTTTTGGTACAAATATACCCTTTTTCTTTTCTAAGTTGACAAAATGACATTTTCATGAATAAAAAATAAATACATAATTTTTCAACCAATGAATTAAATGATAAATTTTCTAATTTTAAGAAGAAATATATTCCCCATTCCCCAAATCTACTCTCACGTTCCTTTTTCGGCTATCCCCAAATCTATTTTCATTTCATTTTTTGGAAAATATTATTTTATTATGATACTCATCAATAACCACTTTATTAGTGAACCCCACAATATTTTTACTTTATCTACTTTATTTCATTTTTCTCAAAACGCGCTAATCCACCATATGTCTCAGGTGAGAAAAGGTTGCAAATTTTTTATGCGTTGCCACATCAGAATGGAACTACGTATATCCGCCTCTTCTTGTTGGTGTATTATTTCAGTATTACAAGCATTTATGTTTGCCCCAATAGATGTGAGATCACTCATGGAGATAATCTGTCAGGGATCTTAATATTCGCATATATGCTTAATTTCATTATTAGTAAAGAATTTTTTTTTTTTTATTGTACGTCTGTGTTGGAGCTTTTAAGTCAAGGTCATCCACCATATGTCTTAGTCAATGTTGACTTCAGACCCCACCTTTTTATTGGTCTCTAAAAGGATTGGATAAATATAGTGGTAGTACTTACATCAAGCATCATTATTGGTATTTCAAAATTGCAACTTGCAAAAGGCAAAGCAGCAGCCCCACCATCACCAATCTAACTTATAAAGAACTAAATTTACTTGGCCAGTTGTTTATCAGTTTCCCCTTTCTTGTGAATTGAACTCCCACCCCCCTCACTTTTGGAGAAGCAAGGAGGAAACTGACAATAAGAAATTGCCTGTTCTCTTTTTAATCCTAATGGAAACAATATTAAAAGATCAACAAACTTTGGCCAGCACCATTTGCCTTCTAGCACGATGGTTTACAATTATTATTTCACTGTCTCCCCTAAGTTTGCATTGTTGACTTAAGGATGATTAAGAAAGCTTCGAACTATCCATTAATCTTTTTCCAAAACATTATGTTCTTGTATATATATTTTATTTTACTTTCTCATGCTTGAAATCGATACCAGTCATATATATGTTATCAAGATATAGATAATGTAGTCATCCGAGTCAACTTACCAGAATCCTAAAGAAAGGATAAAAATCAAATTCTTTTACAGTGTATACTACCGTCAAGGTGAACTTACTATGATTTTAGTATCTAAAAATCACAGTATGTAGCAGTCCAACATACAATTAGTGAATACTAATTGCTGATCCAAGCTGGATATGTGGAACACAAGGCGTTATCATTAGGTTCAGCATGAAAATTGTGTGCAACACATGTATACTTGCAACTGTCATAGACTGTGGTTGATTGCGGGGCACTCTTCAAGCGATAAGTACATGGTCAACATGGCATATAGGACATTTAGAAGCATTGTTAAGAAAGAGTAATATACCTTAGTTTAAGTCTTTTAAGGTTCCCTTAACAGGACAGTATGCTTTACTAGCTATAATGTTCCCTGGTCACATAAGGATAGTCAGGGATTTCTACAAAGATGTATTCCCTGTCTCTCTGTAAAAGTATAAGAGACAATGAATTAACAATTTTTTAACCCATATGAAGATGGTTAGATAGTAGATATTATTATGTAGCTTTTCTTATGCAGAATACCAGAATTGTAGATGGCTTGTAAGCAAGCTGTTGATTTTTACAAGACATGAAGCATATACATTTGTACCCAGCCAGTATAGGAGCCTAAATAATTAATTTCCTGATTGGATGAATATATGAATTTGTTATCTTGATAATAAAGTTGGGCACAAATTGATAGCTGTGGTCTTGATGTTTTGATGTTTTGATTTTCTGATTAATGATTGTTTCTCCATCCTCTGTGTTGCTGTTTCACATCTTATCCATGTTTTGCCAATGGCATACAATTTTCTTGTTTCTTATTGCACTGGAGATTTTATGTTGTTTATCAATTTATTAACCTATATACATGCAATTGGGGGTTGTGTGCTGGAGAGTGTTAAATAGGGTCTGCGTATAAAGTTGGCTGTTAGGCCCTTGGTGGCCTTGTCATGTTAAACTATCAATACATATGTCATCCAAAAGCATTTGTGATCACTGATCAGACTTCCCTTTTTCAGATGAATTGCCGAGTATGGTCCGGTATTGTATAACGTAGTATATGGCCTTTTGCCACTCATTCTAGAAATCTTTTACATAAGCTTTTAAAGTCACATTTTCAAATACTTCTAGTAAAAAAAATTATACAAAGTAGAATACCAACTTTTGTGAGTATTTTGGTTTCCTGGAATGCAAGCTACTTTATTATTGTTTTAAGGTTATATGGGTTATACTTACGTAGTAATACCTTAGTTTGAAGTTAATATGGTAAGGTATTAGCACCTAGATAGGCTTATATCTAAAATAGCGTATCAATATGGGTTTCTTCACTTGAAAATATGCCTCTGCATTTTTTGTTACATTAGTATGATCACCTTTATTTGTAGCCAAAATTATTTTCCTTATAATCAATTGTCATATGCAGGTCACAGCGGCCTTAAGAGAATCTGGTCTAGAGTCGTCGAATCTAATTGTTGGAATTGATTTTACAAAGAGTAATGAATGGACAGGTTAGCAGCAATAATATCTTTTGATTAGGGGTGGCTAAATTTGTTGTGGAACAATTCAGCACAGAATTGATATTTATGACGTACCGCGACTCCTAGAAGATTTTGTGCCTGATCTGACATAGTAGAGGTTTGTTTAGGGGTTCAAATACTACTCCATGATTCAAACTCTAAATAAAAAATTACTTATATATACCCGAAGTAATGACATTATCTTTAAGGTATAGTGCTTTAATTTACCCCACTGTTCTTGATGTACTGCTTGAGTAAATATAATTCGCTAATATTCTTTATTATTGTCTATGTTGAATAATTATATAAACAAATTAACCCTACATGTTCTTCACTGGTGTATATGTTATATGGATTTTTATATGGTGGTAGCTAATACATTTATCTTATATCTGAAGGCAAATTATCATTCAACAACCGTAGCCTGCATGCTGTTGGTGATACTCCGAATCCATATGAAAAAGCTATATCCATAATTGGGAAGACTTTAGCCCCATTTGATGAAGACAATTTGATTCCTTGTTTTGGGTTTGGTGATGGTTAGTTTTTCTAAATTGTTATCTTTGTTATTATTGGATGTCTCTGTTTTTACTGATTATGTATCAAGAAATCAATTCCACCCCCTCCCCCTTCTTGTAGCAACTACACATGATCAGGAAGTGTTCAGCTTTCACAGTGACCACACTCCTTGCCATGGCTTTGAAGAAGTTTTGGCCTGCTACAAAACAATAGTTCCAAATTTACGGTTATCTGGTAAACTCCTTATTTGTTGTCAGCTTGTACATTTTCTCAAGGTTGTATCCCTGATTCTCTTATCTCTCTGTCTCTCTCTCTCAGGGCCAACATCCTATGGACCTGTAGTGGAAGCTGCAGTAGATATAGTGGAGAAAAGTGGCGGACAATACCATGTTTTGGTGATCATTGCTGACGGCCAGGTCTCCTCTCACATTCTCAGGCTTTCTAGTACTTGAAAACTTGATTAAGTAGTAATATGCTTTCACATTTCATGCACACTCTCATTTAATGAATATCAAACCTTTTGAAGGTTACAAGAAGTGTCAATACAAGTGATTCAGAACTCAGCCCTCAAGAAGAGAAGACCATAAAATCTATAGTAAATGCCAGGTACAGAACGTCATGATGATTCTTTAGTTTAAAATCTTACCTTAAGCAAAATTTGATATTACCTGAGAAGCAAAATTTCAAATCAATGTAGCTTTTCAA
Organism: Ballota nigra; assembly: GCA_947034835.1. Lineage (NCBI taxonomy): Eukaryota > Viridiplantae > Streptophyta > Magnoliopsida > Lamiales > Lamiaceae > Ballota > Ballota nigra. Next base: position 30,549,026 of record OX344730.1, read on the forward strand.
ATGCTCAGCTACTGCCCACAATTAGGATCTGGTTCAGAAATATATATACCTGGTCCATCTGCATGTCTCCTAAACTTGCTATGAAGCTCTGCTGGGCACTACCCAGCAGGGTACCACAGATAAAATCCCTAAACTTAAAGCCTGAAGGAAATGAGATTGGTATATCTGTGGCACGTAAATTTTGACTCAGAAAACTTTATGAGAGAATTTAACATGCAGCATTCTGCATTCATCCCATCCCTTTGAGGAGATTGCCGGAGAAGATTTTAACTTATGCATATGATCACTAAACTTATTTGGATTTTGAGAAATTTGAAAAGTCTAGCTAGTTTCTATGACTCGTGACATCCATATATTAGAGTTTAGCAATAAAAAATTTACAATAAAAATCGTACTTATCTTGAACTTTATCACAATATACTTTCTTTATTGCACTACTTTATAGTATTTATAGTCCAAACATGGAACTAGAAAGAATGGTTTGTTAGGGAATCTTTCACTTTGACACGGTCTCCAGGGTTTGGATAAAAAATAAGAGAACATAGAAATTTTCATTTCCAATTCCGTCTCCTCTAGTAAATAGTAATTTCGTTGAATGTTATCGTAATATTCCTCTGTGCCATTTTCCACTGTCTTCTTCTTTCTCTCAAATTCTCAATTGCCTATATGGCTTTCTTCAAGAAAAAGTCAGTAGCCTGAACTTGAAAGTGGTCACTCCATGGTTAATCGTTCTTATGTAATTCATAATTTGAAATATATAGTTAATCAACTGTTGCACACTCAACCTACTGTCATTCAAGAACTCTCTCTTATAAGGGTTCTTAACTTCTCGTTTGTTATATGTCCTAGCAACACATTACCTGGAGAAATGTAACTAAAATATATTGTTTCCGAATTTGTTACTCAGTCAGCATCCACTTTCAATTGTTCTTGTTGGTGTTGGAGACGGACCCTGGGAAGATATGAGGAAATTTGATGACAAGATTCCTGCTCGTGAATTTGACAATTTCCAGGTATTGCTCATTTCAGAACATCGCTCGACATAAACTAACCAGACATCTGCGATATATTCCTTTTCTATTTTTCCTATATTGGCAGTTTGTTAATTTTACTGAGATCATGTCCAAGAACACCTCGCCTTCTGAAAAAGAGACGGCCTTTGCTCTTGCTGCACTCATGGAAATTCCCCTCCAATACAAAGCAGCTAAAGAATTTGGTTTATTAAGGTATTTTACATCACGTTTCCATTTAACTTTTGAGGGCTGCTTCGAAAAGCCACAAAAATCTCCTTTTACTACTTCAAGTATAGCTTCTTTACCATTTCTAGTTCAGCGCATTTCTTAATTCAAGTAAGTTTATGATTAGTTTTTAACAAGTCGATGAACCAAAATTGATCATCATTAGCTTCAAAACACCAGTAAAGAGCAGCACAAATTTAGCGTAAACATTCACACACACTTTATCATCCGTGTTTATAAACGCTCTCTCCGTGTGCAAATTGGACCAAAGTCGAGTGACTGGAAAAGCTAAGAAAGTAGTTCCTCGGCCTCCACCGGTACCATACAGTCGCCAAGCTGGAGTATTACCATCAAGAGTGCCCAGCATCAATTCGACTGCTGCTCAAGATGATCCAAATCAGGTAACAACCATTTACCGTGTAATTGATGGTTATATTGCTGACATACTTGAAAACACTTGTTTTAACTACTGCCACTAAGATGAGAGTGATTGGATTATAGTGTGTATAATGTTGTAATTTTTGAATTGAAGGCTTGCCCAGTTTGCTTAACCAATGCGAAAAACATGGCCTTCGGCTGTGGACATATGGTGAGACCCCCCTAACAAATTGTCAGTCTTAACCAAATCGATACATAATATTTATAATGGTCAATGTATGATTACAGACTTGCAGAGATTGCAGCCCGAGATTGTCAGAGTGTCCTATCTGTCGACAACGTATCACAAATCGAATCAGGCTCTATACTTGATGCTCTCCAGCTTAAAACTTCCAAGGCTCTGGAAGTAGATACTGGATTTAACTAGTAGGTTGTAAACAAGTGTTTGCTTTATGAATATGTACATATATGATGTAAATATGGCATGTATTCTTCTTTTAAGATTGTATGTTGCAATGATATTAAACTCAAGATTGTAAGTTTGAACCCTTTGTTTGCATTTCAATTGAGCCCTGTACATCGGCTATCGACCTTGCATCCAACGATTTCATCCCCTTCTTCATCGCATCAACGATTTCATACCCTTCTGTTGGAAATTGGTTTTTTGTAAAGGTTTCATACCCTTATTTTGATCAATTTTTTGAGGAGTAAAAACGTTAGTTTTTGGGAAAATAAAATTAACGATGTTGTTCTACTCGCGGAGTAGATGAGCGTGGTATATTTAATATCTCAAAACCGATTTCCGGTGAGTGAGAAATTAATTTGGGAAGTTGAAGTGTTAATCATGTGTGTTGAATAATTCCATGGGAATGGAAAATAAAGTTCCATCCCACATTGGAAAATTACAAGAAGTTTGTCTTGTATATAAGTAGCAATTTATTCATGTTCTCTAAATTGGGACATGGGGGCCCTAACCATGGACCACACGCGCGCGCCCCGCCCGGGTCCGGGTTCGTGGTTCATTATCTTTTTGGATCCAATCGGATTGGGTGACCCGTATGGAATTGGGTCGGCCCATTTCGGTTGGCCCATTTAGAATTGGGTCGGCCCACGAACATGTTCAATACACTCACGATTTTGATTAATACACTCCAGAGAATCTGGAATATTCCGTCTTGCTTCCCATGACTGAGAAACTGCGTTTCTCTCCACCACAAGAACGTGGGTGATCCATGATCACCACGTACTCCACTCCAGCAGCCCTCAAATGGGTCATAATTCCGCCTATATATACCCCCTTCATCCAGTCTTTCGAAAATGATCTGACGAACCCAGAAATTCCCGAAATTCTGACTCTCCACAAAATCCCGTTTAGCTCATAAATTCCGATTTCGTTCGCCGGAGATTCATACACGGTAGTGCTACCAGTGTGAATAGACAAAACCGTTTTACCTTTGGGGATCCGTACGCATAATCCGTAAGCACTGTACGGGCGTATTCGATCTTGCGGGCATAGGTTTCACCTAGACTCGGTTTTACACGAATTAGTTTCGTACTCCTTTTCTTTCCCATTTCAGTGTTTCGATTTTTCACACCCCAGTTTCTAACAATCGCAAGATCGAATACACTATACTTTCGAAACACTGAAGAATGTCGAACCATAACTCTGATAACGAGATGGACATATCCTCACCAACTAAAAATGATGTCTCTAATCCAGTACCTGCGAATCCGACTACCGATGGTAATCCGACTACCATTCCCCCTTTCCAGTTTGGAAATTTTGGAGACATCCTTGCTGAATGGATGAAAGCTAATGGCAATCCCTTCGTGGGAAATGTCAATCCCTTTGTGGGAACCTCTAGCACTAATCCCTTCGTGGGAAGCTCTAGTGCTAATCCCTTCGTGGGAAATGCTGGCGGCAATCCTTTTGTAGGAAATGCCGGTGTCAATCCTCTTTTGACAACCAACCAGGCCTCCCTTCAAGGGGCTGTTAGGCCGGTGGTAGTAAAAGGGGAGAAACCCGAAAAGTTTTCGGGAAGTGATTTTAAAAGGTGGCAAAAGAAGATGCACTTCTATTTGACCACCATCTCTTTGGTGAAATTTATCAAAGAGGATTGTCCGAGTGCTCCTGCTGATGATGCTACTCGTGAGACAAGGATCGCTTACGATACTTGGATCCACGATGACTATCTTTGCAGGAACTACATTCTGAATGGGCTGTCTGATGCCCTTTGTGACGTGTACGATGAGTACCCGACTTCCAAAGCTCTATGGGAGTCCTTGGAGAAGAAGTACAAGACTGAAGACGCGGGAACTAGCAAGTTCGTCGTCTCCACCTTGTACGACTTCAAGATGGAAGACAACAAATCTGTTGTCGAGCAAGTGCAGAAGCTGCAAGTTATCTTCCATAACATTGCAGTGCAAGGGATGGAGCTGCCTGAAGCCTTTCAGGTAGCAACTGTGATTGACAGACTCCCTCCATCTTGGAAGGAGTTCAAGTCCTACCTCAAGCACAAGCGAAATCAAGTGACGATGGAGGACCTTGTTACCCGACTCCGGATCGAGGAGGATAACAAGAAGAGGGACAAGAGAGAGAGAGGGGCTCGATTGCTTCCATCGAGGCCAAAGCTAACCTGATGGAGAAAGGCGAACCATCAAAGAAAAGGAAGCGACAAGACGACAAGGGCAAAGGCAAGGCTGTTGCTGCTGCTCCTGCACCGAAGAAGTTCAGCGGGAAGTGCTACAACTGTGGCAAACCCAACCATCGGGCAGCTGATTGTCGTCAGCCCAAGAAAGAGGACAAGGGGAAGAAGAACTCCGTGAACGTTGCTGAACGTGAGCTTACGGAGATGGACATGTCCGCTATGGTGACCGAGGTCAACATAGTGGACAACAAGAAGAGTTGGTTCGTGGACACTGGTGCCACTTGCCACGTTTGCTCGGAGAAGTCTGCCTTCTCCACTTATTCTCCTGCTGAAGGGAGAAAGCTCTACATGGGCAACCAAGCCTCGTCTGAAGTGGCTGGTGTCGGAATGGTGGTGATCAAACTGACTTCGGGAAAGGAGCTGAAACTGAAGGACGTGCTGCATGTCCCGGACATCCGGAAGAATCTGATTTCGGGGTCTCTTTTAGTTAGTAGTCAGTTTAAGTTAGTGTTTGAGTCAAACGGTGTTGTACTTAGCAAGTTTGGCATCTTCCTAGGAAAGGGTTACCTCGAGAAGGGCCTTTTCAAGATGTCTGTGATGACTGTAAGCCGTGATGGCAAAAACACTATTATGAATGAGAATGCTTCTACTTCTGCTTATATCGTTGAGTGTTCCTCTTTATGGCATTTTAGATTAGGACATGTTAATCTAAAATCTATAAAACGATTAGTAAATTTAGATTTACTTAAAATTGATAATGTTGACACATCCAAAAGATGTGAAATTTGTGTAGAAGCAAAAATGACTAAATTACCATTTAAGTCAGTTGAAAGGAACACTACTCCTCTAGAATTAATTCACACTGATGTATGTGATTTAAAATTTGTGCAAACTAGAGGTGGAAAAAAGTACTTTATTACTTTTATTGATGATAGCACAAGATTCTGCTACGTTTACTTACTTCGAAGTAAAGATGAAGCTATTGAAGCTTTTAAAAACTATAAAAGTGAAGTAGAGAATCAAATGAACACTACAATTAAAGCAATTCGTAGTGATAGAGGTGGAGAGTATGTGGCTCCGTTTGAACAATTATGTGCCGAATTCGGCATCATACATCAAACGACAGCTCCCTACTCACCACAATCAAATGGTATTGCGGAGAGGAAAAACCGAACTTTGAAAGAGATGATGAACGCAATGTTAATCAGCTCAGGTTTACCTCAGAACATGTGGGGGGAAGCTATTCTGTCAGCTAACCACATTTTAAATAAAATTCCACTTAAGACTCAAGATAAGACACCTTATGAGTTGTGGAAAAATCGCAAACCATCATACAAATACCTCAAAGTGTGGGGGTGTTTGGCTAAAGTTGAAGTGCCACTTCCTAAACAAGTGAAAATCGGACCTAAGACAGTTGATGGGATCTTTATAGGATACGCCTTCAACAGTAGTGCCTATCGGTTCTTGATTCATAAATCAGAGATACCCGATATGACAGTAGGTACTACCATAGAATCAAGGAATGCTGTGTTCTTTGAAAATGTGTTCCCGTGCAGGGACAAAGAAGAAGTGAGTTCAAATAAACGAACTCATGAAGAATCAAGTGAAGCTGCAGGTCCTTCCACTCAGCAGAGTGAAGCACCAAGACGCAGTAAACGAGCTAGAATTGATAAGACCTATGGTCCAGAATTCATCACGTATGTGTTAGAAGATGAACCTAGGACTATCAAAGAAGCTCTTTCCAGACCAGATGCATCTCTCTGGAAAGAAGCAATAAAAAGTGAATATGATTCAATTCTGCAAAATCATACATGGGAGTTGGTTGACCTCCCTAAAGGTTGCAAGACCTTAGGATGTAAATGGATCCTTAAAAGAAAGTACAAAGCAGATGGATCTATTGAAAAGTATAAAGCCCGTTTGGTAGCAAAGGGTTTTAAACAAAGAGAAGGACATGATTTCTTTGACACCTACTCTCCGGTAACAAGGATTACATCCATTCGTGTACTTGTCGCGATTGCTGCTTTGCATAATCTCGAAATACATCAAATGGATGTAAAGACTGCTTTTCTTAATGGAGAGATGGATGCTGAAATATACATGGATCAACCAGAGGGTTATGTTGTACCCGGGAACGAGAAAAAAAGTTTGTAAACACGTTCGATCGTTGTATGGACTTAAACAAGCTCCAGTACAATGGCATTTGAAATTTGACAATATTATGTTGTCAAATGGATTTCGAATTAACGAATGTGACAAGTGTGTGTATGTGAAAGATACACCAAATGGATTTGTTATCGTATGTCTATATGTTGATGACATGTTAATCATAGGTAACAATTCAAATGTGATCGTTAATACGAAAAACATGTTAAAGAGAAATTTTGACATGAAAGATATGGGTTTAGCAGACGTGATTCTAGGAATCAAGATTGAAAGAACCTCAAATGGAATCTCTTTAACACAATCTCATTATGTTGAGAAAGTCTTGAAGAAATTCAATGCATTTGATGATCCACCTGCTAAAACTCCACTTGAACAAAATGTTCATCTGAAGAAAAATAGAGGTGAACCTGTGAATCAGTTGGAATATGCAAGGATCATTGGAAGCGTGATGTACATTACTAATTGCACACGTCCAGATCTTGCATGTTCTGTGAACAAACTAAGCAGGTACACGAGCAATCCAAGTCATGAACATTGGAAAGCTCTGAAAAGGGTCTTGAGATACTTGAAGTATACTCTTGACTTCGGGCTACACTACACGCGACATCCAGCTGTACTTGAAGGGTACAGTGATGCTAATTGGATATCCGATAGTAAAGACTCATTCTCGACTAGTGGATATGTATTCACTATTGGAGGAGCTGCAGTATCGTGGAAATCCACAAAACAGACGTGTATTGCCCGTTCCACAATGGAATCTGAATTCATCGCTTTGGATCAAGCTGGTGAAGAAGCTGAATGGCTTCACAATTTCTTAGAAGATATTCCTTGTTGGAACAAACCAGTATCATCTGTAATGATACATTGTGACTGTCAAGCTGCTATTGGTAGAGCTTTGAACAGTATGTACAACGGAAAGTCGAGACATATTCGTCGTCGACATAACTCCGTTAGACATTTGATCTCAACTGGTATAATAACAATTGATTATGTAAGATCAGTTGATAACATAGCGGATCCGCTCACGAAGAGCTTGAATCGAGATCAAATGAATAACCTGTTAGAGGGAATGGGTCTGAAATCCACAAATAAAACTGAAACAGTGGTAACCCAACCATGATGACTGGAGATCCCAAGAACTTGGTTCAAAAGGGAAAACTAAGCTGTGAATGTTAGTTGTACAACACTTGAAAATCATGACCATTCCTGACAGCACTGTGTCAAGTGTTAGTGAACCCGTGAGTTGTGGTAAAGGATAAGTCTTTGACTTTTAATGATTCCTATGAGTCCATGTGGGACTGAGTATGACGGGATACTCGAAAGGAGATCACCTATATAAATGAGAAGTGAGGGCCGCTTCGACCAAACATTTATGAATACAAAGGGCGTCCAGGGCCAAAATGGACAAAAACGTGAGAACAAATCGGAATCGAGACTGACTTGTGTCTGTACTATCTGTAAGGTATACACTAAGGAGGATTAGTTCAAGGCATCGTGTCCACTAAGCCGCCGGTATACCCGATGGTGCCGGGCTACGGAAAGTTCAAAACCATTGGTTACTTATCCGGAAGCAATGAGGTCTCACATGAGCTGAACGAAGAAGCTTAACTCTGTATAGGTGCAATTCTCACTCATGTGGGGGATTGTTGGAAATTGGTTTTTTGTAAAGGTTTCATACCCTTATTTTGATCAATTTTTTTAGGAGTAAAAACGTTAGTTTTTGGGAAAATAAAATTAACGATGTTGTTCTACTCGCGGAGTAGATGAGCGTGGTATATTTAATATCTCAAAACCGATTTCCGGTGAGTGAGAAATTAATTTGGGAAGTTGAAGTGTTAATCATGTGTGTTGAATAATTCCATGGGAATGGAAAATAAAGTTCCGTCCCACATTGGAAAATTACAAGAAGTTTGTCTTGTATATAAGTAACAATTTATTCATGTTCTCTAAATTGGGACATGGGGACCCTAACCATGGACCACACGCGCGCGCGCGCGCGCCCCGCCCCGCCCCGCCCGGGCCCGGGCCCGGGTCCGGGTTCTTGGTTCTTGGTTCTTGGTTCTTGGTTCTTGGTTCTTGACAATTGGGCTTTGGGTGGGCTTTGGTGCCATACCTATATTTTTAGAGTACCAAAAATATGAAATAGCCCATTATCTTTTTGGATCCAATCGGATTGGGTGACCCGTATGGAATTGGGTCGGCCCATTTCGGTTGGCCCATTTAGAATTGGGTCGGCCCACGAACATGTTCAATACACTCACGATTTTGATTAATACACTCCAGAGAATCTGGAATATTCCGTCTTGCTTCCCATGACTGAGAAACTGCGTTTCTCTCCACCACAAGAACGTGGGTGATCCATGATCACCACGTACTCCACTCCAGCAGCCCTCAAATGGGTCATAATTCCGCCTATATATACCCCCTTCATCCAGTCTTTCGAAAATGATCTAACGAACCCAGAAATTCCCGAAATTCTGACTCTCCACAAAATCCCGTTTAGCTCATAAATTCCGATTTCGTTCGCCGGAGATTCATACACGGTAGTGCTACCGGTGTGAATAGACAAAACCGTTTTACCTTTGGGGATCCGTACGCATAATCCGTAAGCACTGTACGGGCGTATTCGATCTTGCGGGCATAGGTTTCACCTAGACTCGGTTTTACACGAATTAGTTTCGTACTCCTTTTCTTTCCCATTTCAGTGTTTCGATTTTTCACACCCCAGTTTCTAACACCTTCTCCAACGCGGTGATGCGGTCTTATCCGGCATGTCGGACCAAATAGTTGGAGAGAATGAGATGGAGAGACAAAAACTATGATAGTTTGTAAAATAAAAGAAGGTTTTTCTTAGGTCAGATATTGTCTATAATTGTGCCACGTATCATTGTATTGTGTTGTATTGAACTGCTACCTGTTGAATTAATATATTATTTTTAAATTATTTTTTAAATTATTATTAATTATTTTACTATCATGCCCTTTCAAAAATTAAATTACATAAATTATTAATATATATCCATATATTAATTAATTATTAAAACCAAAGAAACAAAATTGGGTTTTCAGCGTTTAAAAAAGAACTAATTGGCCTAATCGTTTCCGCGCTCCAAGCACCTGTCGCCGCCGTTCCCACCGCCTGCCGCCCCTACTGCCGCCGCTCCCATTTGATTATCGGCAACAAAATAATTTGGGTTGGGGTTATTGTTCAGTAACACGACGGAGACGGTGCTCCACTGCCCGTCGACGGCGTTCGCTCTCCGCCTGCCGCCGCTGCTTCCGACAACGATCGCGAAGTCAATTCATGGAGATGTAGGTATAAAAGTCTTGTCGTTCAACATCTTTGAGGAATTTTTAATATCTCCAGTAATGAACACAATAATAAATGGAAGATTTCAAATCCATGATCAATTAATCAAAACATGATGCAGGTCAAAAGTGAATTTCGTAATGATGAACAATAAATTTTAAGAATAAAATATTTTAATGGGTGATTTTTTTTAATAATAAAAAATTATATAAGGATATATTGGTAAATTTATAATTAATTTTTATTAAACTATTAATTTATTATAAAATTTCAATAAGATGACACAACTCGATAGTACTCGATGGAAAACATAGAAAGTTAAATGAATAACTTAACACGTTATAGGTCATCAATTTTAACCCATTAGATTTTATTAGATTTAAGATCTGATGGTTTATATACCGTACCTGATATCAGACAACTCGATAGGGTGCCTAGCCTAAGAAAACCCCATAAAAGAAAGAATCAACGAGAGCTACTCCCTCAAAGGTTCCCAATACCAGTCTACAAAGATATGCAGTAAATAAATTATTTTCCTAACCCTAATCCCAACTTAAAAATAATTAAATCAATATTGTATCAGAATAGCTTGAGCTTGGCTCGCCTTTCGCTAGAAGCTCGTTAGCGAGTGAAACAAGCTTAGCTTGTAAAAAGCTCGTTAGCAAATTAAACGAGTTTTGCTTGAGTTGGATTCACTTAATCGGCTCATGAACAATTTGGTAGCGTGTTAAACGAATTAACTCTTGTTTGGCTCAAAATAAGGTCATTAGCCAGCTATATATGCTTAACTTGGGCTTGAACACTCTCGCGAATATGTGCTGACACACAAATGAAGTGTGAGCTTGAAATAATAAAGAGTCAAATATACAAAAAGTTGTATGAACTCGAGTTTACGTGATTTTAATTTCTTTAAATATCACTGTTATGCATATACACTATCACTGTTATACATATCCAATACCACTGTTCTATATACACGCTATCACTTTTTTAAGCATTTTTAATAAAAAGTGATAGTATGTATATATAACAATAATACTTGAAAAAGAAAATTCACGTACTCACCAAATACTCATCAAGCTCAAAGTTTGGCTTCAGCACGACCATGAAATTTAATCGACAAATTTTGAATGAACGTTTTTCTAATTGACAATCAACGGTTCAGTTCATTAAAATCCTTGTTGCTGAAATTTAACCCCAACTTGGAAAAAAAATTAACAAAATAGAAAAATGGTCAAATAAGTCTCTCATTTTAAAGTGATGATCAAATAAATCTCTTAACTTTATATATTTTCTTTATACCGTAACCCTTTAGTTTTCTAATTGAAATCAAATATGTCCTTTTCCAGATCAAATAGATCCCAACATTTTCAGGCAAATTAAAACAATCGTTGTTAGAATTCCACACCCACTACATTAATTTTTACAATGGAATAATAAGGCACATGTCCCATTGCAAGATGCAATAATAGTGAGTTTGTTATACTGGATTTATAAACAGTTCTGATTTTTGCACTAAGTTTAGATTTATAAATATACAGTTCATATTATTGCCATCTTATATATTAATGGTGCTTTGGTTGATTAATTGTTTATTGCACTGTTGATCTCCAATTAACTTGAAAAGTACTTGCCCTTTGCATGCAATCAATTTTTTTTCTTAACATCTACAAAGTGCATGGTTCTTATTAAATGACACTCCAGACAATTGTTTCTCAAGTCTCAATGGGCTCATTCGCCAAAATCTCAAGCTAAAGGGGCACCGGAGTAGAAGATGGTTCAGCATTTCATCCGTATTGTCGCACCAAGCACAAATAATATCCACCTTTGTACCTCTTCGAACTAAGTTTGTTCTAGTAGGAAGTGAATCCGAGCAAGCACTCCATAGAAAGTGGAAGATTTTTGGTGGGTGTTGTGAATTACGTCCAATGATCAAGAGATTAGACAATCACCTTCAATCACCTCAAGAACAGATTACGGACTATGAATGTAAATGAACGAAGAACACAAAGATATACGTGGTTCGATCACAAAGATCTACGTCCACGGAGGCAAAGGAAACACTCTTCACTATATGGATGTTACACTTTACAAGATGAATTCACTCTATCACTCAATAGCAAGAACTCTCAAATCACTCATATGAGGAAACTATGAAGCTCTCTTGATATGATCTCTTAGCATGAATCTCTCTAGTGTAAACTTACTCACTATGACAAGAGAAGTGCATGTAACTGATATAGAAACCTCCCAAGGAGTTAACTGCTTTCGGCTAACTGAATTCGGTTAAGAGAACCAGATGGAAAAACTGCTCCTGCTTCATACTTCTGCATGCGTACTTGTTCCCATACAAACGGTTAGTTTGTTACAAAGAAGAACTACCATCCTTTCCCTTTACTTCAGCAACAGTTGCGCCTTCAAAATAGTAACACTCCTTCTTGGTTTTAGTATCAACACAGTGCATTTCTTCATCACAATTCTCCACCTAAATGAACTGTGTTGCCTTCACCTCATCAGTAATAAGTAGCGCTCAGTGAACATCCCAACTTTGGAGCTTTACCTTCTTTGAGCAATAGACAAACTTATTTCCAGGCAAAGCTTTAGTTAGCATGTCTGCAACATTTTCTTTTGTGTCAATCTTTTCAATGGATACCACTTGTTTTTCAATCATGTCTCTTACAAAATGGAGCTTGACACTTATGTGTTTAGACCTTTCATGAAACACTTGGTGCTTTGCAAGGTGGATGGTGCTTTGATTGTCACAAAAGATCACAACCTTCTTCTGTATCACCCCAAAGTCTTTTGCTATCCCTTTCAACCAAAGAGCTTCCTTTACTGCCTCTGTGACTGCTATATATTCAGCTTCTGTGGTTGATAGAGCAACTACAGATTGTAGAATAGACCTCCAGCATACTGCAGTACCATGTAGGGTGAACACATACCCTGATAAGGATCTCCTCTTGTCAACATCTCCAGCAAAATCTGCATCTACATACCCCCTTAGTTGGTCACTGTCTTCTCTCCCCTTTTCAAATAGTAAACCCAACTCTGAATTTCCTTTCAAGTATCTAAGAATCCACTTTAATGCATCCCAGTGAAAGCTACCAGGGTCAGCTAGGAATCTGCTTACCATACTTACAGCATAGGCTATATCAGGCCTTGTGCATATCATTGCATACATGAGACTCCCAACACCACTAGCATAAGGAACCTGCTGCATTTTCATCCTTTCTGAGTTGTTCTGTGGTGAGTGTTTCACAGACAGTTTGAACTGTTGTCCTATGGGAGTAGATACTGATTTAGACTGGTGCATATAGAATCTCTTCAGCACCTTTTCAATATAATCTCTCTGAGATAAGAATAGCTTCCTTTCCTTTCTATTTCTGATAATATCCATGCCCAGAATCCTCTTGGCATTGCCAAGATCTTTCATCTCAAAAGCTTTACTTAGCTTAGCTTTCAGTTCCAATATCCTGGTAATGCTTTTGCTTGCTATAAGCATATCATCTACATAGATGAGTAGGTAAGTGAGTACCTTGTCTTCCTTTTTCTCAAGGTACACACATCTGTCATAATGACACTTAGTGAAACCAACAGAAGTCATGAATTGATCAAACTTCTTGTTCCACTGCCTAGGACTTTGTTTTAGTCCATATAAGGACTTTCTCAATAAGCAAACCTTGTTTTCATCCCCAGGCATGATAAATCCTTCAGGTTGGGACATATGAATGTCCTCTACTAAATCCCCATTTAAGAAAGCAGTTTTCACATCCAATTGTTGGGGTTCCAGATCAAAGTGTGCAACAGTGGCTAATAAAACTCTGATGGAGCTATGTTTCACCACTGGGGAGAATACTTCATTGTAGTCAATTCCTTCCCGTTGTGTGAATCCTCTTGCCACAAGCCTTGCCTTGTACCTGATAGTCTCCACTATCCCCACTTCTGTCTTTCTTTTGAATAGCCATTTACAGCTCACAACTTTCTGTCCTCTTCTTCTTTCTACAAGAGTCCAGGTCTTGTTTTTGTGCAAAGACTCAATCTCTTCAGTCATAGCTATCATCCAGTGCTCTCTATCTGGGCTGGATACTTGATTAGGCGTGAAATTGTTATGTTTTGGTGCCCGATTTACTCATGTTTTGAGTGTTTTCGATGAGTGCTTGGAGTCAAATGAGTATCATTTTTATAAAATTATTAATTTGTCTCTTTGGTTTTCATAGATGGATAGAGGGCGAAAAGAGGAGTTCGTAGGACTTTGAATCGGCCAAAACGGACTCCCGGTTGAGGAGATATGAAGATTTTACGAACGAGTGCACAGCAGCCAGCGCTCGAGCGATTTGCTCGAGCGCCGGCGCTCGAGCGAATCACTCGAGCGGCCAAAAACTTACAGAACAGTTTTGGCGCTCGAGCGAATCACTCGAGCGCCACCGCTCGAGCGTTTTGCTCGAGCGCGCACGTATTTTCGCCTCCGGATGCGTATTTTCGGCCCATTAACTCCCGTTTCGACCCGGTGCCTATATATACCTCTTCCAAACACGTTTTGAAGGATCCCCGACTTTAGAAATCACTTTTAGACTTAGTTTTTAGAGAGAGGAAGAGGAGAAGAACGAGCAAGCTTTACTTTTACGTTGTTGAGGTTTTTCATACGAATTCTTAATTTCTTTTCGTTTCTTAGTTTCTTTTCATTAGCTTGATTACTTTAAACGCTTTGAACTTTGTTTTAGTTAATTAAATTTCAGTTCTTAGAATTATTTTCTTTTAAAACCCTAGTTCATGTTTCTTATTTTCTTCGTTCAATTCATTATGTTTTTGTTCGTTGTTTCTTCTATTGCTTTTATTTTTGTTATAACCATGTCCGGCTAAAACCCTTGCATGCTTGGGTTAGGATGAACTAGTAGAAGTAGGATGTGGGTACGTAATTAAGGTAATTGGTGACGTTAGTTTTAATTCTCTTAATTAATGAATTCATATAATTAATCTTAACTCTACCTTTGAATTTCGTACGAAAGTGTTAGAGAGAGGACGACCGCATCACTCAATAACAATTAGTAGTCTTAACGAGAGGGTTTAGGAAAGGTTAATTCATCTACCGGTTTAGCGAAGGAGGACGACCGCATCACCTTAGTTAAATTAGGGTCTCATTAATTAAGCACAATTCATTAACTTGTTAGTGGATTAGTGAAGTCGATTGCTAGGATAAAGTATTAGGGTGAGAAATCTTGAGCTTTCATTCTACGATCTTTTACTTAGGTTAATTCTTGTTTGTCACGATTACTTTGATTATGTACCTGCTCCGTTAGTATACGTAGGGATTCCTATCCTGACCATCACCATCTCATACTTGCATATACACCTTAGATACTTAATTTAATTTTCCTTTTGCATTCGTAGAGTAATTTAGTTTAGATTATTTTCTCTTTTCAAAAACCCAAAAACATTACACTCATATTAACTACGACGTGTAGATCTTCAGGGATCTATTCGCATACATACCATCCCTTGGGTTCGATAATACTTGGTCCCTATACTTGCCCATACTACAGTGAACCCGTACTCTTGCGGGGTAGCTACTAGTAAAAGCTAGTATAGTCGCTTCAAGTCAATGGCGCCGTTGCCGGGGATGGCGTTATATGCTCTTTGAATAGGACTTGTCGATAGCTTAGTAGTTAGTAGTGAGTGCCTATTTTCTATTTTTATTTCTTTTTGTCATTTTTATTTATTCGGCAGTTGTGTTTTGATCCATCTGCTAGTGTGTCAGGTTTATGAGAACACGCTCACAAGGCAACACGAGCGAAGAGAGAATACCGTTGGACCCTGAGACAATAGCTAGAAGGAACCGAGCTTACTTGAGAAGAATGAACGCAGCCGACTTAGGGAAGGGACCAATGGACCTCAATAATGAGTTGGACGATGCTGCCAACGATTTCAATCAGGCAGTAGACTGGGTTGATGGCTCTGGAGGGAGTGGTGGTCAGAATCAAGACCAGTTCGTAGATAGTAGTAGCCAGAACCCGGGTGCACAAAATGTAAACAATCCAGCTCAGAATCTTGTCCCAAATACTCTGAACAACCCTGCTTACCCACAAAACCCGAATAACCCTTTCCACAACCCAGCATACCAACATTACCCATACCCACCTTATCCTTACCCACCATATCCATATCATCCACCACCAGTCTATAACCAACCACCTGTTTACCAACCACCACCCCAACAAGTACCAGTACCTGCTGCTAATCCTCAATACATTCCTCAGAACGTAGATCATAATATGGCGATTCGAGGGAGGTTTGCAGCGCAGCCACAGCGGTACTATGATGGAGTGGCTCTACCTCCTGTTGAGGCGAACAATTTCTCGATTTCCCCGGGAATTTTAAAGCTGATTACCGAGAATCAATTCAAGGGGGTGATTGGGAAGGAGAATCCTCATACACATCTGAGGAGTTTTCTCATGATAGCCTCAACATTTAATTACAATGGCATGTCTGAAGATGCCAAGAGGCTTAGGCTGTTCCCATTCTCACTGACGGGAATAGCCAAGGAGTGGTACGATAATACGCTCCCGCGGGGAGGTATTACCACTTGGGCAGAGCTCGAGCGTCTGTTCCTCGAGCGATTCTACCCTCCATCTAGGACGATCAAGGCTAGAATTGAGATCTCGTCCTTTCGCCAGAAGTCTGGAGAGGATCTACGCCAAGCGTGGGAGAGATACTCAAACATGCTGATAGAGTGCCCGCAGCACGGGTACAATGAGGGGGATATTATGGCATTCTTCTACAGTGGTGCCAACAAGGCGGGGCAAGACCATTTAGACGCCTGTGCGGGCGGAGCATTCCTGAACCAAGGCATAGAGAGGTGTAGAGAGATCGTTGACAACATTGTCACGAATGCCGGTGCTTGGAGTGGAGATGCAGATTTTCAGAAGGTACATCAGGTGGAAGAGGGAGAAGGAACGAGAAGGCTGCTGATGGCCATGATGGAAAAGATCAACAACCTCGAGTTGGGGAAGAGTTTGGGTGGAGAGCATGCAGTAGAGAATGAGAGAGTAGATCAACCCAGTGGACAACAAGAGGTAGCCAATTACATGGGAGGTCCGTATTACAATCAGAATGGCTACCAAGGTGGAAACCAGTATGGAAGACCTTCTTATGGTCAACCATTTGCACCTCCAGGCCCACAGCCGCCTCAAAATCAATGGAGGAACACACAAGGAGTTCAAGGAGGCCAGCAGTCTCATCAAAACACATGGAGGAAAAATGATAATTTTTCTTATGCTAACCCAAAAGCTGGTATTACTGTTTCTGCAGGTGTTGATCCGGGGTCTAAACCTCCTGGTGGAGAAGGCGGTGCATCAACCGAGGAGATGTTGAGAGCTATTCTTCAGAAGGTGGAGGAAGGTAGCAAGCGGTTGTCATCCTTGGAGTACGATGTGAAGGAGCTGCATAAGAAGGGTGATCAACGTGATCAAGAGCTCCAGAAGATGAATGTTGAGTGGACTAGAACTCAACAAGAGAACAATCGAAGGTTCACTTCTTTAGAGCTCCAGATGAGCCAGATTGCAAAATCAGTGAATAGAATGCCGGAGGGGAACCCGAAAGAGCAGTGCAAGACGATCCAGCTGAGAAGTGGAACCAATTATGAAGGTCCTCAGATGCCTGCTGATTCTGAGACGCCCCAAGAAGAGATTGAGCCTAAAGGAGATGAAGTTGAGAAGGGGATTGAAAGTGAAGGGATTGAGAAGCATAAAGATATGGATGAGTCCCAGAAGGGGAAAGACTTTGAGGAGATAGAGAGAGTTCCTAAGTGGAAGAAGGCAAAGGAAGCAAGGGAGAAAGTGAAAGAAACAGAAAGAGATGAATGGGGGGTACCCAAATCTGTGATACCCGTCCCATATCCACAACGCTTCATGAAAAAGAAGCTTGATGAGAAATTCGCTAAATTCCTTGATGTTTTTAAACAGATGCATATTAACATTCCTTTTTATGATGCTTTGGAACAGATGCCGCATTATGCGAAGTTTCTGAAGGATTTGATTGCGAAAAGACGGCGAGTGGATGAGCCGAAGTTGGTGCAGTTGAACCACGAGGTGAGTGCATTAGTGCACAAGGCGCTTCCACCGAAGCTGAAGGATCCCGGGAGCTTCACGATCCTATGTGACATCGGAAACGGGATCAAGAAAAGAGCGCTATGTGATTTAGGGGCGAGCATCAATCTCATGCCCTTGTCGCTTTTCAAGAAGTTGGAAGGTGGTGAACTTCAACCCACAATGATGACGCTTCAACTAGCCGACCGGTCTATTACTCGACCTCAAGGTGTGGTTGAAGACGTTCTAGTGAGAGTTGGAGATCACATCTTTCCAGCCGACTTTGTAGTGCTAGAGATGGAGGAAGATGAGCACGTGCCCCTAATCTTGGGAAGACCGTTCTTAGCTACGGCGGGGATGGTGCTAGACGTGGCAAACGGGAAGATTACGTTGAAGGTCGATGATCAAGAAGTGAAGATCTCCCTATATGAAGCCATGAAGCACCCGAGGGAGGATGAGAGCTTGTATTTCATGGATGCAATTGATCCTAGTGTTGAAGACACACCTCCTATCCCTAATCCTTCTCATATTCATGATTTTGTTAGTCCTTCAATTGATAATTTAACCCATGAGCGTTATGATCTTGATTATTTTGATAGGGATGAAGTGAAGAAGTTGAAGGATGAAGAGGTGAAGAAAGTGGACGTGGTCCAGTTAGAAGGGAAAGGAGGAGTTAAGAAGAAAAAGTCCAAACTCAAGAAATTGTGTGGTAAGACTCCTCCAGATAGAGGCAAGAAGGAGTTGAGACCCATAACACTTGGGAATGAGAAGAGAGCAAAAGAGCTCATGATGGTAGGGCATCAAGGAAAGGAGTTCAAACACCACTCTTATGAGAGTAAGGGAGGTAAATTTGAGTATGATGTCCCATAAGCTCCTTTGAGCTTGGTCCGGCATGAGGACCTTAAAAATAGCGCTGAATGGGAGGCAACCCATTTTTATTTGCTTTCATTTATTTTTAGTGTCTTTTTATATTATTAGGGAATATTTTGAGTCGTATGTTTAACCTCGTACTCGAGAGTTTTATTTTGTAGGCTTGTCTCTAAAGGAGTAAAGGTATCATGGAGTTATTTAGATTGAAGGAACTAACTTGAGACAAGGGAGTGTGCAAAGCTATTGAGAGAAACTGAATTGTTCGGTTGAGGTAACCCACAACCCCAAACTTAGACCTCTAGCAAGGTCGAAGTTTGGGGGGGTGGAGTTTTTTATATGTTTTCTTGTTACATTGCACCGGAGCACCCCTTATCTTTGAGTTGAGTTAGTTATTTGGTGCCTTGAGATGCTCCTTGGGCTATTATTAATTTGTTTTGTTACTCAATATTTTATGCCTATCAATCACCTTATGCTTGTTGATTGCTATCTTTGAGTATGATTTGATGAGTAGGGTGAATTGTGAGGCTGAGTTAGGAGTTTTCTTGTGTGAGTGTTTGAATTTGAGCTGATTTGAGAAAGAACTTGTAGGCTTGTGAATTTTTCTTTTGAGTACTTGTGTGACAAGAGTGAGAATTCACTAGGACTAGCATGGATGTGAAAGCCGTGAGCTTTTGAGCCTTACGAGATTTAAATGCATGATTTAATCTCTTCGTTTGTGAGTGGATCGTCACCTTAGAGGATGCTAGAACTTGCATGTGCTCTTGCTTCTAGATTGTGTCTAGTTTGATATGCCGAATGTGATCTTAGGCCATCTTTGATTTAATTGAGTCACTTAGCCAAAATTTTCCTTACCAATGACATTGATCCCTTGTTAGCCCCTTTGAGCCTAGAGCCTATTTTATTTGCTAGCACATATGAACACTATTCCAATTCCTAAGCCTTTTTGTCCCAATTTGAGTGGAGAATAGGAAAGTGTGAATATGAAGGGAGTGAATTGAGTTGAAAAAGGAAAAGGTTTTTTGTTGAGTGAATATGAGAAGAAGGAGTGATGAGATTTGAGTTGTGGGAAAGAACAAAAAATTTGAGAATGAGCAAAAGAAAAAATGAGCTCATGTGTTTGTGCGAAAAAAAAAATGAAGTGATTGAAAAAAAAAAAAAAGTGAAAAGAGTTAGAAAAAATTGAAGTGTTGAGAGAATTGAAAGCGAAAGTGTATTGATTGAATACGTTTGAAGTAGTTCGTTCTTAATATCGAAGTACCGAAGTTTTGAATTTCTATTCTCCATTCACTTGAGTCACTTTACCCATATTGTTATCCCACCTGTCCAAAGAGCCTACATTACAACCTTGAGAAAAGTCCTTTTTGATTCGGCATTGATTTCTAGAGTATGGTCGGAGGTGAGAGTGCTTACAAGCCTATGGCTGCCAATATGTGTGATTGATTGATTGAGTGAGTCTCTTAAACACTGTTATACACTTGTGAGGGAGTGAAACACACCGTTGAGTGCACATCCATGCTTGATCTTGGTGTTTCTTGTTATTGTTGCATGAGTACGATAAAAGAAAGTGAGTGAGTATACGGGTGATTGATCTTTGAAGCTCGAGTTCAATTACTTGCATGATTTGATTCTTGATTCATTCCTAACAATTTCACTTGACTTATTATTTCGTTGCTTGAGGACAAGCAACATGGTAAGTTTGGGGGGGTTGATTAGGCGTGAAATTGTTATGTTTTGGTGCCCGATTTACTCATGTTTTGAGTGTTTTCGATGAGTGCTTGGAGTCAAATGAGTATCATTTTTATAAAATTATTAATTTGTCTCTTTGGTTTTCATAGATGGATAGAGGGCGAAAAGAGGAGTTCGTAGGACTTTGAATCGGCCAAAACGGACTCCCGGTTGAGGAGATATGAAGATTTTACGAACGAGTGCACAGCAGCCAGCGCTCGAGCGATTTGCTCGAGCGCCGGCGCTCGAGCGAATCACTCGAGCGGCCAAAAACTTACAGAACAGTTTTGGCGCTCGAGCGAATCACTCGAGCGCCACCGCTCGAGCGTTTTGCTCGAGCGCGCACGTATTTTCGCCTCCGGATGCGTATTTTCGGCCCATTAACTCCCGTTTCGACCCGGTGCCTATATATACCTCTTCCAAACACGTTTTGAGGATCCCCGACTTTAGAAATCACTTTTAGACTTAGTTTTTAGAGAGAGGAAGAGGAGAAGAACGAGCAAGCTTTACTTTTACGTTGTTGAGGTTTTTCATACGAATTCTTAATTTCTTTTCGTTTCTTAGTTTCTTTTCATTAGCTTGATTACTTTAAACGCTTTGAACTTTGTTTTAGTTAATTAAATTTCAGTTCTTAGAATTATTTTCTTTTAAAACCCTAGTTCATGTTTCTTATTTTCTTCGTTCAATTCATTATGTTTTTGTTCGTTGTTTCTTCTATTGCTTTTATTTTTGTTATAACCATGTCCGGCTAAAACCCTTGCATGCTTGGGTTAGGATGAACTCGTAGAAGTAGGATGTGGGTACGTAATTAAGGTAATTGGTGACGTTAGTTTTAATTCTCTTAATTAATGAATTCATATAATTAATCTTAACTCTACCTTTGAATTTCGTACGAAAGTGTTAGAGAGAGGACGACCGCATCACTCAATAACAATTAGTAGTCTTAACGAGAGGGTTTAGGAAAGGTTAATTCATCTACCGGTTTAGCGAAGGAGGACGACCGCATCACCTTAGTTAAATTAGGGTCTCATTAATTAAGCACAATTCATTAACTTGTTAGTGGATTAGTGAAGTCGATTGCTAGGATAAAGTATTAGGGTGAGAAATCTTGAGCTTTCATTCTACGATCTTTTACTTAGGTTAATTCTTGTTTGTCACGATTACTTTGATTATGTACCTGCTCCGTTAGTATACGTAGGGATTCCTATCCTGAGCATCACCATCTCATACTTGCATATACACCTTAGATACTTAATTTAATTTTCCTTTTGCATTCGTAGAGTAATTTAGTTTAGATTATTTTCTCTTTTCAAAAACCCAAAAACATTACACTCATATTAACTACGACGTGTAGATCTTCAGGGATCTATTCGCATACATACCATCCCTTGGGTTCGATAATACTTGGTCCCTATACTTGCCCATACTACAGTGAACCCGTACTCTTGCGGGGTAGCTACTAGTAAAAGCTAGTATAGTCGCTTCAAGTCAATACTGCTTCCTTAAAACTCTTGGGCTCACTGTACTCTAAATTTTCTGCAGTAATTAGAGCATAATGAACCATGTCAGCATGAATTATGTCAGCTTGACCATACCTTGAAGGTGGAGTAATCTTCCTCCTGGTCCTGTCTCTGGATAGAGCATAGTCTTTAAGACTTTCATCTTGATTATTGTGCTGAGTATCATATGCATTTTCCTCTGGTTGGTGATGAACAGATTCATCCCCATCCTCATGCTGAGTATCTTGGTTCTCTGTATAAGGTTCTGGATCAGATAAGTCTTGCTCCATGGTTCTAGCTGCTTGAGCCTCCACCTCAACAGATGCATCATCTCTTGAGATGCATCCATCCAGATCCTGGTTGCTTCCAGTGTGTCTGTATCCCATTTCTTGCTCATTGAAGATGACATCCCTGCTCACTAAGCACCTCTTGTGCCCGGGCTCCAGACACCAAAGCTTGTAGCCCTTTATCCCTTTAGGGTAGCTAATGAAGATGCACTTGAGGGCCCTAGGCTCTAACTTGTCCTGCCTTACATGAGCATAAGCTGTACAGCCAAAAACCTTTAGTGCTGAATAATCACTGACCTTCCCATACCATTTTTCATCTGGGGTCAACATATCAATGGCTGTAGATGGTGACTTGTTGATTAGATAATAGGCAGTGCTCACAGCTTCTCCCCAAAAAGACTTTGGTAGCTTTGCATCTGATAAAAGACATCTCACTCTTTCTAGGATGGTTCTGTTCATCCTCTCAGCAAGGCCATTTTGCTGGGGGTTAGAAGGCACAGTCCTATGCCTTGTGATCCCCTTTTCTTTGCAAAACTGTAAGAATTCCTCAGATACATACTCCAGGCCATTATCTGTTCTGAGGTGCTTGAGCCTCTTCTGCTTCTTATTCTCCTGTTCTTTTAGCCATTCCTTGAATCTTGGGAACACATCATTCTTGTGTTTCAGAATTATAACCCATACCTTCCTGCTGAAGTCATCTATTAGTGTCATAAAATATCTTCCTCCTCCATGTGATTCAACCCTTGCAGGGCCCCAAACATCTGAATGAATGTAGTCTAGAGGAGCTACAGTAGTATGAGTCCCTTTCTTGAATGACACCTTTCTGGATTTTCCAAGGATGCATTGTTCACAGAACTTGAGAGAAGCGACTTGTTTTTCTGAGAAGACTCCTTTCTCTGACAGCACCTTTAGGCCTTTTTCTCCAATATGTGCAAGTCTTTTGTGCCATAGAGTGGCATCATTATCACTCATCACAGCCTCAATTTCACCAGTAATGGTCTTCCCAACAAGTATGTAAAGACCATTAGTCTTTACTCCTTTCATTAGGATGTTTTTATCCTTAGTGACATGAATCAGGCCTTGAGCAGTGTTGAACTCATACCCCTTAGCATTTAGAGTTCCTAGGGAAATCAGATTCCTCTTAAGACCAGGAACATACCTTACATCAGTAAGAATCCTAGTTTTCCCATCATACATGACCAACTTGATTGAACCAATTCCCTCCACTCTACAACTTTCATCATTCCCAAGCAATACAGATCCACCATCAATCCTTTTAAGATCTGTAAACCAGCTTTCAATGGGACACATATGGAAAGAACAACCCGAATCAAGGACCCATTCATGATATATTTTAGAATCAGTTATATTGAGTACCTCAGCACTGTCTTATCCACTTTCAACTACTGCTGCATCTGCTTTAGTGTCATCTTGGTGTTTCTTTCCTTTTTCTGGACAGTTTTTCTTGAGATGACCTACCTGTTGGCATGAGAAGCACTTTCTTCGTTCAATGAACCCAGTGCTTTGTTTATCTTCTCCTTTCTTGGACTTCCAGTTCTTCTTCCCTTTCTGAAACTTCTTCCCCCCTTGCTTGGTCTTCACATTTAACCCTTCTCCTGGAGTTTTCTTCTCAATTACTTGATGATTGAGACTCTTGGTTTTAAGGGCAGTCTGTACCTCTTCAAATGTGATATCAGTTTGTCTTCCAAACAGCAGAGTATCTCTGAAAGTTTCATAGGACTTAGGTAGGGAGTTCAATAGCATGAGTGCCTTGTCTTCATCTTCGAGTTTTACTTCAAGGTTCTCCAGATTATCCAAAGCCTGATTGAATTCATCCAGCTGGTCTCCAATGGCCTTATCTTCTGTCATTTTGAATGACATCAATTTTTGTTTCATATACAGCCGATTTGATACAGACTTTGTTAGATACAACTCTTCAAGCCTTTTCCACACACCCTGTGCAGTTTGCTCCTTGGAAACCTCCCTGAGAACTTTATCACCTAGGCATAATATGATCATGCTATGTGCTTTATCCAAAATTAAAACCCTGTTGGGATCATTAGATGATCCTGCTAGAAATTCTGGATCCAAAGCACCAGCAAGGCCATGCTGTATGAGTAATGCTCTCATCTTAATCCTCCATAATCCGAAGTCGTTTTTTCCTGTAAACTTCTCAATATCCAGTTTGAAAGAAGCCATGTTCTTGAGCTGAGTTTCCCACAGACGGCGCCACTTGTTGTGAATTACGTCCAATGATCAAGAGATTAGACAATCTTCTTCAATCACCTCAAGAACAGATTACGGACTATGAATGTAAATGAACGAAGAACACAAAGATATACGTGGTTCGATCACAAAGATCTACGTCCACGGAGGAAAAGGAAACACTCTTCACTATATGGATGTTACACTTTACAAGATGAATTCACTCTATCACTCAATAGCAAGAACTCTCAAATCACTCATATGAGGAAACTATGAAGCTCTCTTGATATGATCTCTTAGCATGAATCTCTCTAGTGTAAACTTACTCACTATGACAAGAGAAGTGCATGTAACTGATATAGAAACCTCCCAAGGAGTTAACTGCTTTCGGCTAACTGAATTCGGTTAAGAGAACCAGATGGAAAAACTGCTCCTGCTTCATACTTCTGCATGCGTACTTGTTCCCATACAAACGGTTAGTTTGTTACAAAGAATAACTACCATCCTTTCCCTTTACTTCAACAACAGTTGCGCCTTCAAAATAGTAACACTCCTTCTTGGTTTTAGTATCAACACAGTGCATTTCTTCATCACAGTGGGATTTTCAGGGACCAGATCTTCTTCCACAGGGGATTGATATTACTTGCAGATGGGAGATCAGTACCACAGGTTGAGAATCTTGCAACCGCAAGATGATAGGCTGATTTAACACTGTATTTCCTAGAGTTTGTTTGGCCCCAAATAAGCTTATCAGGAGGACTTCGCTGGCTCAGAGGAATTTGAAGATTTTTTTTCTGTGTCATTCTCGGAAAAACAGCCCCGTATCCGGTTCTCATTCCACCTCGCACCTTGGAGGTCAAGGAGGTCATCAACCTTCTGAATGTCCCTCGGTCTGTTCGGCATCCACTCCGGTCTTTTGGGATTATCAATGCCAATCCACTTATCCTGAAAGCATGAAATATCTGTACCATTCTCAACCCTCCATACAACTTCCTCTTCGATTAATTTTCTGGCCTTAAGCATGCTCCTCCAAGAATAGCTTGGGCGAAAGCCAAGAGTTGCCTGTTCCAGGTTTCTCCAAGGGAAATAGCGAGCTTTTAGAACCTGAGCAATGGTGGAGTTTGGTTGTTTAAGAATCCTCCAATATTGTTTTGCAACCATTGCCAAATTGAAGAAATATAATTCGCGGAATCCCAGGCCCCCTTTCTCCTTTGATCTCGATACTTTCTCCCAACTAACCCAGTGAGTTTTTCTCTCCCTGCCCTTTGCACCCCAGAAGAAAGAAATAGCAGTCTTCTCGATCTCTTAACAGGTTGAGCGGGTGAAAAGAAAACAGTTCATAGTGTAAGTTGGGATGGCTTGTATAACTGTTTTGATCATAACTTCACGTCCCGCCTTTGTGAGAAGAGCTTCTTTCCACCCTTTTAAGCGGCTCAACACCCTACCAATCATGATTTGGAAGACCCGACGCTTTGATTTCCCAATGAGTGTTGGCAATCCCAAGTATTTGGAATAATGCTCCACTGTTCGAGCTCCAAGTTGGGCTCCCATCTCGTCCCTTACAAGGTTAGAAACGTTACTGCTGACAATCAATTATGATTTATAACAAGTTGGGCTCCCATCTCGTCCCTTACAAGGTTAGAAACGTTACTGCTGACAATCAATTCTGATTTATCGAGCTTTATGCGCTGGCCTGAGGCTTCTTCGTAGGTGTAAATGATTTCTTGAACCTTGTTAACTTCTGATTGTCATGCTCGGAAGAATAGGATGTTGTCGTGAGCGTAGAAGAGGTGAGAAATAAGGGGAGCATTTCTAGCAATCTTCGTTCCAATTAGTTCCCCTTTGTGCTCAACTTGATGAATAAGAGAGGAGAACCCTTCAACGCATAATAAAAATAAATACGGGGATAAGGGATCCCCCTGACGGAGCCCTCGAGTGGGGGTGAGGGCTTTAGAAGGGTAGCCGTTAATCAGGATGGAGTAAGAGATTGAGGACACACATCACAACACCAAATTTATCCAGCTTTCATCAAAACCAAGCTTGCCACAAAATTTCCGTAGAAATTCTCATTCCACTCGGTTGTATGCCTTGCTCATATCGAGTTTAAGAGCTGCCAGTCCTTTTCGCCCTTTCTTTCTTTTCTTCATATGGTGAAACACCTCAAAAGCTATCAACACGTTGTCAGTGATCAACCTGTTTGGAATAATGCACTCTGAATAGGGGAAATTACTCGATCAAGGATACATTTAACACGATTGACAATAACTTTAGTAATGACACGGAAGATAACATTACAGAGGCTAATGGGCCTAAAATCCTTAGCACATTCAGGAAATTTTACTTTCGGGATGAGCACAATAAATGTATGGTTAAGAGAAGTGGGATCAACACCGTTATTCAAAATATTCAGACAAGTAGACACAAAAGAGGACTCAACGATGTTCCAAAATTTCTGAAAAAAAGATAGGGGGCATATCGTCGGGTCCTGGGGACTTTGCCGGGTGCATCTGCTTTAGAGCTCTTTTGATTTCCTCTGAGGTGTAGAGGCGGGTGAGGAAGTCGTTCATCTCTCCAGTCACTTTTGGTTCAACAACTTCAAGAACTGAGTGTATATTGCAGGTGTCGACTGAAGTGAATAGGTTGACATAGTAATCTCTTAGCACCTTCTCTACCTTTTCTTCCCCCTTCACCCTCCCACCTTCCTGATTCAAGATTTGTAGAATGGTATTTTTTCTCTTCCTATTAGAAGCTTTGCAATGGAAGAAAGGTGTGTTTCTATCGCCCTCTCGAAGCTACAGAACCCTAGACCGTTGGAACCATCTAATCTCCTCAAGTTTCAGAAGTTCCTCAATCTCATCCTCACCCTTCTTCAGAAGGTTAGAGAGCTCCACAGTTTGGATTCTGGATTGCCATCTCTAAATTTATTCTTCTAAATCCTTGATTCTTTTGCCAATATTTCCAAACATTGCCATTCCCCAAAAGCTGCAATTTACTTTCACATACCCTTTCTTGTTCAAGAAAGCTTGCTGAGGGTTCCAAACTTTTCCAACTTTGTTCCACAACCGTTTCACATTTGTCATGTTCCAACCACATCTTTTCGGACCTAAACGGTTTGCTCTTTTGTCTTCTTTCTTGATTTAAAGCATTGTGCATTTCGCTCTAAAAAATCACAATGATGGGGGCATGATCATATTTGATTCGAGGGCGATGATACACCGGATGCGATGGAAACAAAGACTTCCATGAGGGGGTTGCAAGGAATTGATTGAGCCGGACTTGAATGTTGTCTACTCCGCTGCGTCCATTAGTCCATGTGAATTTGTGTCCATGAAAACCCAAGTCCTGCAATTCTAGAGTCGAGAGTGTACGATTGAATGCCTCCATCTGTGATGATCTCTTATTGTTTCCCCCTATCTCAAGGGATGCACTTGGTTCAATAATTCAGGTAGCCTAACTCTGCCTCTTGCATTGCATTGGCACGACTAAAATGTAGTTCAGTCCATTTTAGACTAAAGGACCAACGGGATACCCAACAATTAATTAAATTTAAATATTGCAATATTTATTGTAGGCATTAAAAATCTTAGATAATAGAAGGAAAAAAAAAAAAAGGTTTTATATGAAAAAGTTTCATGATAAGCAGCTTATCATGAAACTGTTTTAAAATATTGAATATTTAACTAGAAATATCGATATTCTTACCAGGAATATTATTATTCTAGATTTAAGAAAATTTTACAACAATTACAATATAATACCATTGATCCAAATTAATGATACTCCTGGTTAAATTATCAATACTCCTATTCAAATATTCAATAATTAAAAATAATTTTATAATAAACTTATCATAAACTATTTTCATATAATACTTTGCCTAGAAAAAAATAAGTGCAAGTGAAGATTTTCTCACGCACAAACATTTGAATCGACCAAATGTGCTCAAACCTACTTTGTCTACGTACTGTTAGGAGGCTAAATATGGTTATGAGTATAGCTTTTAGAAATTATATGAAATAAATTATCATATGTAAAATCAATTTGTCGAAGAGGTACATGCCAACAAAAGAAATGATTATCATATACAACGTCAAATTGACAAAGTGTTACATGCCAACACAAGAAATGACTATCATATATAACGTCAAATTGACAAAGTGTTACATGCCAACACACGAATAAATGACCATGTCATAGAAAAACATAAAATTTGCACCCCCTACTTCTGATCCGTTTTTTTCTCCTTTTCAACTTCATTGCTAGTTGGGTTAGGTACTGGTTGAATTCTCACATAAGGTTTTCTAGTCAGTGTCTCTCCCCTTAACGCAGCAACATATCTGTCATTTGTATCTTCTTTCCTCTTCAGTTCCCCGAGGAACTCAGCTAGCCTCTCTTGATTAACTTTACCCATCATCTGCTTGCCAATATCATCAAATTTCCATTAGTCTCCATCCAAAAGTAATAATCAACAATGATCATATGATGCTACTGAGAGAAAAACTAGGGAGGGGATGCAGTGACAAACTTCACACAAATCATAAATATCTTCATGGTGTTCATAGCAACGTTCACGAGGAATTAATGAAAACAAATAGATTTGAACTCCTCTCTTAATCCAAGTTGAGATTTGGCCTTTTTTCCTTTATACATGTAAGATTTGTTTGCTCATAACACAATGTGCATGCTAGTCGATGCAAGAAACTAAAAGGCATTGAGGGAATCTACTTATCATACTATAGAAATTTAGGGGTTACCACTCCACAGCAGATAAGATGACATGGGAGAAATTTAAGCAATCAGCTATGCTCTTTGACGAGCTAAGGCAAAATAAAGTTTGATAAGCAAACTACATAATCTACTACAAGTCCAGGGAAGGAAATCTACTTACCATTATATAGAACTTCAGGGCTACCCCCTGCAGCTGATGGGCAATCAACTATGTTCTCTGATAAGCTATGGCAAAATAAAGTTTGATAAGCTAGCTACATAATCAGATAATCTACTACAAGTCCAGGGAAGGAAATCTACTTATCAGTATAGAGAACTTGATGGCTACCCCCTGCAGCTGATAAGATGGACTCTGGAGAAATCTAAACAACAGTGTGATTTTTGAAGTTCGCTAAGCTAGCTAGGTATTCTATTACAAATTCAGGGAAGGGAATCTACTTATCATAACATAGAACTTGAGGAACTACCATTTGCAGCTGATAAGGTGGACACACTAGCAATTTAAGCAATCAACTATGTTCTTTAAAAAGTTAAGGCAATATAAAATTGGGCAATTCGGAAAAATGCCACACCCACGGTTTCATGGATCGCACATGGGCTCCGCGGTGGCATTTTCCCTAAAGTTTCTGATATGTATTACATTTTAAAAAAAAAAATTGAATAAAATTCATAAGCTAGAAACATATTCTACTATTAGTTCAGGGAAGGGAAGGGGGAGGACCCCTCCCTACTCCAAAATCAAGTATAATCTCTCATCAGGTGAAAAAAAAAAGATTGCCTAATTGCGTTTGTGCAATGGTCATTTACGTAAAGCTGCTTCTCCAGATAACTAATTCTGCACAGGGTAGCAGTAGAAATCAGCAGAAAGAACAAAAGAGAGGTCCACGTAAGAAAAACAGCAAGCAACCTTCATAGAGGACAATCTACTTTTAATCCACTGACCTAATTACCCGAGCTAATTCAACACAAGGGGCCTATGATATCAAAGTGAAATTCACCATATATATCAAATCAGATATAGAAACTCATAGCTGCAAACACAATGAATTACTGCTCGATCCACTTCAGTTCAAATTCGCCAATTCCAGTCACAGCACAATTAATTAAAATTGACAGAATCAGTGAATTATAAAAAAAAAAAAAATGGAAGCGGATCAAAGGAAGCAAGTTTTACCATGGATTCAGGTCGGGCGGATTTACGGAGCTGCGCTTCGAGCTCAGGGTTTCTAGAATTGGTAACCTGCATGACGCAATAGCCAATAACCCCCGGAACGACGCCGCACACGGTGGCGAAGGCTAAGAAGAAGGGCTTCGAATCCCTCGTCTTCGTCACCAGCCATCTCCACGTCTGGCTCTTCTCCCACAAAATCGACATTCTAGGTTCTTCTTTCCCCGATCGATCGAAATGATCACTGGTCTAGGCTAAATGATAATAGACCCACATACTAACAACCCGGCCCATTAAGGATAGACGCTGCGAAGGCCCAAACAATCGCGGAGGACTATATTTGTACGCCACCAGGCCCACCATCTTATGAGAACAAGTTGACATGTTATACCCGTTTTAAAAATATGAGAAATACACCCAATACTACAATCCTAGAGCCTTAAATGCAATATAAAATATCAAAAATCTCATGGAGCAGTTTGATACATTTGTGTGTCAAATTGCATTTTAAAGGGTAGGACCCATATTTCTCTCTCCTCAGCCTTTTAATAATTATTTTTCATTTCAAACAATTCATTACTCATTCCCCCTCTCTCATATCTCTCTCTCACTCCCGAGAAAAAACTATGGAAGCTCAAAGGAAAGAAATCCGCCCACCGTCCACCACCGTTCACTGAGGGAAGCTCCGATGGAAGAATTCCGTATTCATGGAAGAAATCCGTCCCCGCGCTACCGCCCAAAACGCCGATGGTCGTCATCAATATTGGGAAGAAGGCACCACCGCCAACGCCATGGCCACAGTCTCGCCTCCTCACCGTCGCGTCGCCGACGACCACCAAATTTCCCGGATCTAAAATCGATTGGTTTCCACGACCAATCACCACCACTGGCAGAAATTCTTGTCCTATAGATATTAGATCAGATCCAAAAGTCTCCCATTTTTATAAATTCGGTTAACCCGACATTATTTGAAGGTCAGTTTAGATCTATGTATTTCTACAAAATTTATGTTGTTCATTGAAAAGTTTGAGTGTGTGTGAATGTGGAGGCTTGGTGCAAAGTGTTTGTTCGTGTTGGGGGGAGGGGGGTAGGTGAGGTGTGTGCGGAAGTATTGGGGCAGGAGAATAGGTGCAGGTGTGTGCATAATGTAGGGGGTGTGAGTGTTGGGGAAGGTTTGGTGGGGGGTGGGTGGGTTTGGGTGTTATGTTTTTGAAATGGAGGCAATGCTGATTGTTGTGCATACGTGTGGGTGGAGGGAAGGGGAAGGGATAGTGCAGTTTTGTGTTTTAGTGTGGGTTTGGTGTAGTGTTTAATGTGGGAACCGATTCAATCGCTATGCTAATTCAATCGCTAGTTTCACTTGTAGAGAGAGAGAATAATTAGCTCCAATTTGAGCATCAATGCATTGTTAGATTTGTATTGTCTTCTCTGAGCTTTGATCATTTTTAGTGAATTGTGGTAGATTTTTTTTTAATACCCCGTCCCGTTTTATACCTTTTATTTGCTAGAAACTTTATTTTATACTCCCTCCGTCCATGAGTAAACTTCTCACTTTCCTTTTCGGGCCGTCCACGAGTAAGTTTCTCATTCCATAAATGGAAATAACAACACTCTATTATATATAAACTTTAACCTTCAAACTCACACAATATTACAAAAATGCCACTCATTCACTTTACTTTTCAACACTATTCATTACTTTATCCCAAAAGTCAACATGTGGCCCACCATATATTAATAAACAAATACACTTTCTTAAACCATTCAACAAAAAGAAGTGGAAAACTTACTCGTGGACGGAGAGAGTATTATTATCTTTGTTTCTTTTAATTTTACTATTTTTGAGTGCTATTGTGTAATTTAAATATATACTCTATTACAAATTTCTAAATTCGAAGAAAGGAATCGAAACTTTCAAACGAATAAAGGACTACGAGAAATTAAATATTCTAAAAGGGGTGTATTCAATTGGGATTCTATCATATTTTTTTGAACTTTAAAAAGTCTGTGAATTTAGAAAATCTATAGACTCCATGCAGAGTTTGACTGACTTTTTTTATTGATTTATTTGGATTTTCATAGACTTTACAGGATTGTGGAATACATTTTTTTATTGATTTACATGGATTTACATAGACTCCGGCGCTAGAACCATTGGTGCAAATATATATGAGTCACACTTGTATATAAAAAAAATTATCCAAATTATTAAAAAAAATACATTAGTTAAAAATATACATTATTATTTCATCTTTATTTTCATCACCATTATACCTCGCCCTCATTAGAAGTCTCAGGTTGTTAGAACTGATTTTGGAGAGTAAAATTTATTTATATATTTTGAAGAGTAGACTTGATAATGGGGCGGGTAATCCCCAAAGCAAATAGGGACGGAGAATTTTTTTGCCCCGTAGGCGGGGACCGGGGATAGTATTCTCAGCCCGGGGGATCCCCGTCTCGTTCCCCGCGGAGAGCCGCATTATTTTTTATATAATTAATATATTTATATATAATTTTAATGTTAAAGTAAATTACAAATAAATATTGCATAGTTTACTACTCAATTAACTATTTATTAAAAATTACATTTTTTTATTTAATGTTATGTTATTAGTTCCAAATTATATTATTTTCACTTTAGTATATATATTAATTAAAAATATTAGAATTAGAGGTTCTTCAAATTGTTTAAATTAATTTTTTTTAACACCAGCTTAAAGTAATTGTTGTGTATATTTAAAGTTTTTAATTTAAATATTTTTTTATATTTTAAAAATAAGATTAAAAAAATAAATAGGCGGGGAACGGGAAATCGCCGCGAGACGGGGATGGGGGTATAAAATTTCCCATTTATTTTACAGGGACGGAGATGAGAAATGACCCCCCCGTCCCTGCCCCGTTAACGTCCCAATGGATAAGAATAAAAGAAAGTCCATAGACTGTTGAATACCTAAAGAGTTTTTAAGACTTTTCAAAATCTGTAGAAATCTCTGGTTATTAGAAGAGATTTTGAAGAGTGAAATCTATTCATATTTTGGAAGGGAAATCTAAGAAAATCCGTGGAGTATTAAAATCCATAGATTGTTGAATACCAGAATATTTTTTAAGACTTTTTAAAATCCGTATTGAATACCTCAGGATTTTTAAAGACTTTTGGAAATCTAGATTGAATACCCCCAAACTTTAAAAGTTTAAAAAAATCATACAGACTCTATAACCAATACACCCCTCTAAGTTTAAAAATTAGGATTTTGATCCGTATAATTTACTAAGAATAATTAAAATACTTTAAAATATTAATCGAATTATAAAACTGTATTAATTATTAAATCGGAATTAAACTCGTGAACCAAACGATTCCTAAACCGTATCAAGCAGGAACGAAAATATCCGAATTAAAGGAGATTAATTCCTAACCACATAAATTACTTTTTTATTTATTTATTTAATAACCTCAGGTGAAATAACCTTCCAAATCCGTTTCTCTCTCTTCTTTTTTCTTTTCATTTAATTGATAGTTGTTACCCTCACAAGAAATAAAGATTTCGCAGCAAATGAAATCCCCTTCTTTTAAATTCTAAGCCACAAGTTTATTTTCCTTTATTAATTAATCTTTTTATTTGGAAATCTTATCAAGATCCGGACTCCAGCGAATAAGAATTCCCAAGGAATTAACTCCCACAAATCCGCCTTCTCAAAACCGTGTACGTCCCTCTCTCTCTCTGTTTTCATTCACAAAATAACTTTCAGCTTTTTCTCTCTCCAAACCAAACGCATCTTCTTCCTCCTTCCAAATCGACGAAACCGACGCCCCTTCCGCCTCCTCCGATCGCTCACGCCACTCACGCCGCTCAAAGCCGTCACCTCTCCCTCTTACGGCGACCATCGCCGTCGTGACCAGACAAAGACGCCGCCGCGTCTCGCCTCCCAGCACTGCCGAAGTCGCCGCTCCCTTCTCCGATCAAAAAGCCGATGCCCTCTAGCCACCGTGCCTCCGCCGTCTCTCTCTCTCTCTCTCTCTTTCTCTCTCCGGCTTCGATCGACGCCGCCATCCTCGCGACGCCTCTCTCAGCCAAGCGACGCCGCTGCCGCTAGCCCAGCCGTCGCGCTGCCGCTTCACTCCCAGCGCCGCCGCCCGTGCACCCTAGCCGAAGGCCACCGCGTCGTGCCGCCGTCCCTCACGCCCTAGCGCCGCCTCTCACTCCCAGCGCCCAGTCGTCGCTTTTCCCTGCTCCGCCGGCGCCCTGCTTGACTCCTCATCCGCCGCCGCTCCTTCGCCCAAACGCCGCCTCCTCTTCGCTCCTCCTCCCGTGAGTCTTGAAATTAAACCCATCAATTCCTAATTCCAATTCTTAATTTCAAATCGTAATTTCAGATTTCTCACACTCGTTCCGTTTCTTTTCCGACAGAGATAACGCTGCCCGTAATTTTCGGAGAAATAAAAACGACGCCGTTAGGCTGTCCAAAATATCCGACGAATTATCGAATCACCGATCGACGCCGTTAGGTTGCTCGAATTTACCCGACAAGTCTCCAAACTACGCCGTTAGGCTGCCCGATTTGGGACTCGTAAGAATTGCTAACCTCCTCTCTAATTCTCGTAGTAGTTGGGATAGAAATCGAACTATTTTAATTCCCAGAGACTTTGTAAGTTGAGATAGTTGTTTTCGGATTGAAGCCTAGATGGACTCTTTTTGAAGTTCCTACTGTTGAACTATTTTGGATAATATTGTCGATGTACTGTTGGTGTTTTGATTTAGCTGTTTTGTATAGAATAGTTGTTTGGTGATGTTGAGGAGATGAATTAGTTTGGTTTGGTTCCACTGCCTACTGTTTAAATTAGGGGCCGTTCCAATTATTTGAGAAAAAGACTAGTACCATTGGACTTCAAAAGTAGTACCTTTGATAATCAAAATTTTCATATTAGTCAAGTCTGGATAAAAGGAACGAAAAGATAAGTCAATTAATATCCAAATTAGTAAACAAATGAAAAGGTGGAAAATAGTATTATTCTTTTGTTTAGAAAGTGTCACTAATCAATTTTAGAAGTATTATTAATACTAAGAAAAGAAGAATATATATTTATATATCATTTTTAGTTTTATAATACAAACTTCTTCAAGTCAAAGTTTATTAAGATTAATAAAGGGGTTTTTATTTATAAAAATATATAATTATATTCAAGAGTTCTTTTAAAATAAGATATAAAATTTTATTAGAAAGAAAATATTAATTTGGGAATTTTATTAATATTATTATTTTAAATAAATATTTCTTTCTTTTATTTATTTCAAGAAAATATTAGATGGATATACTTTTAATTTTATAAAAGGCTTTAGTTAAGGACACAACATAAATTAGTAAATACACCCCCAATACACCTCCTCTTTAAAAGGGGTGTACTTATCAAATAAAAATCAACCTTTGAAAACCTTAGTTTTCGATAGTTTTCTAAAGGCAACAATCTACTCAATTCTCGAGATTCAAACTCTCAAGTCTTTCGAATTCAAAGTCAATCTTTTAATCAAATTACTCTATATTAGGATTCTGTACTAATCGGAACACGCACGGAAGATTCGACCATCTGCCTACGCATCATTTCCGGGACTCAGAACAATCAGGTGGGTGATGATCTGTTGATTGATCTGCTAATAATACGCTGTGCTGGTATACTCTGAACTCGACTAAATCAATCTAAAAATACTAATCCAACATAAATGTACACCCTATTATATAACTGCTTGTATTATGTGATATGATTATATATACCTTACATGGATGGTTTATGTTTGTTGATTATATGAACTGATGACGATTGCATGAGACAAGGGCATTTTGTGAGCATGAATCTGTTTAAGTACGAATTATGTGAATTCTCCCCACAATTTGAAATGACAGAAGATGAAAGCGAGTAATCATTGAGTAGTTTTGTTTGTGGATTGACACGTACGGCCATGAGTGATAATAGGTCAGATTCATGGTCGCTGATATTATTTGTGGTGACCATGAGTGATAATAATAAATCAGATTCATGGTCACATGAATGGATGAATTGTTGGTGAGAAATGGTTTGGGGGAGATTTACTATATGTGAAAAAAATGATTTTGGCAGATTAGGCCGTTACTTGAAAATGATTTTGGGCTTTGCCCCTTACTGTGAATCAACTTGTGATATATCAATTATATGATTTGAAACCTGTTATGCCCAACTAATTATTATTGTGAACTTGTTACTTATGTGATATTTGATGTTCGTGTTTACTTGATATACTTTATTAATGAGTATAATTTAATATACTTCGGATTTACCAATCCCATGACGTTGCAAATCACCCATACGTGAGAATTCAAATCTCACGCCCCCTTTTTACAACCCTTGCAGATTACGATTTCGCGGAGCAAGGACAGTAGTAGAGATGACACGGAGTTCCCCGCTTAAATAAAATGTTATTGTTAATATTAAGCTTTATATATGTGTGTGAGATATATTATAATAATTATTCTACTCATTTCTTCCGCTGCATAAAACTCATATCTCATTTTGTTATCTTTTTTTTATATCAAAAATTTTATAGTTCGGATTTTAGTTACAAGTGGCACCTCGAATCTGAGATATTTAATGTGTTTCGGATTCGGGGCGTTACATTTTTTGTTCCAGGAAACAAAGTTCAAGCTTTCTTTAAATTCAAGCACAAAATGGCTTATGGAGTCTCGAGCACAAAAAAACACCTTCTGTTCATAATTTAGCAATATTTGTTCATAATTTTAGAGCGTTTATTCATAATTTATGTGCGTCTGTGCACATTTTTCTTTAGCTGTCTGTTCCTAAATTATTGGGCTGTGCCGAATTTCGTATATGTAATACTTTAGAATTTTTTTATATGTAATTCTCAAATTAATAATGAAGTAAATATTTTTTTAATTTGAATTTGCTTGAAATTTTAAATATTTGTATTTTATACTTTGTGTTCATAAAATTTATGTTTATGTTCAAAATTAACATATACACAAAAATAAAAAATATTTTATGGTCAGATTTTTGCCTCGGGAAATGTGTAAAAAAAAGTGTTAATCAGTCAAAATAGTGTTAGATTTTGTAAGAAACTGAATTTGAGCATGGGCCTACCAAATTGTATGAATGTGTAGTTTTGATTAATAATGGGGACCACTAAAATGTAGCAAATTGTGCCATGGGATTTTTTTTGTTGTAATTGGCATTTAGGCTTATAGGATTGTAGTAAAAATTAAGTGCCCCTAAAAATATTTTACGCAACTTTTTTATTTTATATTATAATAGTAATCGTATTAAATTAAATATAAGATCCCAAACGACGTCATATTTGGCACCAGACGGCGTCATAAAAATGATGAAAATTATGTACTTCAATTACTTTTCACTTTCCCTTATTTAACGTAAACCTGAAAAAAAAAAGTAAGAAAAAAACCAAAATAAAATTGTAATGAGAAAAAAATCTATGAGACAAGGGAGGAAGTGAAACATAAGTAGTTTTATGTAGACGAAGTGGTATGACTTAAATGGTCAGAACATCATTATCTATGACCGAGATATTATGAATTCGAGACCGACCAAAAAATAAGATTGTCTTAGATAATCTATACTTATATAATAACAAAATGTTATACTAAATATAATAACTCTTTTCAACCTAAAGAAACAGTTTACTAAATTTGTATCATATGTCATTAATCTGTAATTAAAATTGTAATATAATTATAATACACTCTATTATTCAACAAAAGAAATTGCCTGATTCAATTCGTCAATTAAATTCCGATTTATTCAATGCTTCAGTTATACAATAATCAAATTGCAGCTTAAAAATCAACAAAAAATCTTATATGCACCAAAGTGCATAGCATGCACTTGGATTTTGAGTACAATTTCAAAGTTCATTAAGTAAATTAGGTTTTGAAAAACTAAAATTAATCTCAAATTGTATTCAAAATCCAAGTGCATACTATGCACTTGACTGCACACAAGAATCACTCCAAAATTAATTATCTTCATTTCAATTGCTTTCAATAATAATAATCAATGTCTGCAGAAAATTGCAAATCCTCAACTATTGCAGCCCAAAAATATAGAAATCATAATGCAGAAATCAATACTACAGCCTAGAAATTAATTCAATTATAAATTAAAATCATATTGCAGCCCATAAGCCAATTTTCTTAATTTCAATTTCTTTCATTGCATTCAGTTTCTGCAGATAATCGTAGAAGCAGGAGAAGAAAATTGAAGAAGCAAAAAGAAAAACAAGATAACTACAGATCACAAATTTGCAAAACTATCCAAATTAAAACATTGAAATTAAGAAAAAATGCCAAAAGTAGTT
Source organism: Ballota nigra (assembly GCA_947034835.1). Lineage (NCBI taxonomy): Eukaryota > Viridiplantae > Streptophyta > Magnoliopsida > Lamiales > Lamiaceae > Ballota > Ballota nigra. The sequence goes on from OX344730.1 coordinate 30,587,683, forward strand.
AGATGTTAACTAATTAGCAAGGAAATCGAATTTCATAGTTATGCCCCCCAAAAATACCCCCAATTGCGAGAGCCTAGACGCGCAACGGTGAAGGGTCAAGGGTGTGCGACTATGAAGGTGAGACGGAGGAAGAACTGGCCGCGATAACGTTAGGGCCATCTTATTGGCAACGAAGGGTTGTGAAACTGAAGGTGAGCTTAGCGGTGACAGTGACAGAATGGGAGGATTGGCAACGAGAGATACCGGTAGACGACTCGGAGTGGGGAGGGGAAATGAAAAGATGAAAATAAGTGTGACAAAGAATTGAGAAGATCAGAGGATAGCATTGTACATAATTGAACACATTTGCAGGGGTTACTAAGTAAAATGGGGAGTATAATGTTGATAATATTAAAAAACAAACAATAATAAAGCACCAAATTACTATATCACGGGCGGAAGAAACGTAAGTCTACCAAACCGTTGTATAAGAAGAAAGAAGAAAAACAAAACAAGTCTGCGGAAATGATCATGTGTCCAATTTATATGTCCACTATAAAGTTTAATTGATTATTTAAGTTTGATTTTGTATCATTATCACATTCGCGGTGAACATATAAGTTTGTGTCCATATAAACATATGGTATTTTAAAATATGACTAATAGTCAAAACTTAAACTACGGTATTGAAGTAAAATGTGACATCCATATAAAAGTCATAAATTACATATATTCCTTTACAACATGAATAAAAATATACTTGCATAAATAGTTTGTTTTATACGATACAACTTTACATTGCAACTGCTCCATAATTATCAATTTATAGTACAAAATGAATATCAATTGAAACCATTAATCTTGTCAAGCTAAAACATAATAAAACAACAAAAATTATTTAAAAGTACACTCATAATATAAACCAGTTGCAAAAAATAAAAAAAATAGTATTGCTTTTTATTTATAAAAATATATTTATTCAAACCCCCACCAAAAAAACTAATTAATAGAAGTTACTTAAAGTAGTCCAACTTTGATATTTGCACAAGTAATAATATATATATATATATATAAAATGATCACATGCCCATCGGTGGACACATATTAATATACCCACCGCGAATTTGTTAATGACACATAAGCAGGGGACCCATTATTATTTTAATTGATTGTTTATATCTATTTATGTGTCATTAATACATTCGCAGTGGATATATTAATATGTGCCCATCGATGGGCATGTGACAAATTCTGATATATATATATATATATACCACAAACCATAGTAAAAGAGATATGACATCTTATAAACCAAAAAATATATTGCTTTTACTTTAAAAAGATGTTTATTTATTAAAGAAAAAAAAATACTTCCCTCCTATTCAAAATAAGTGTCGTTCTGAAATTGTCTTAAAAATTAAAGCTTTTTTTCTTTTTGTTAAAGGTGCCCTTAGTTAATAATAATCATTAGTTAAATATTATTAGTTGAGATATTTTGGGATAATATTTTCACTATTTTTGGTGAAAAAAAGGTGCATCTAATAAATAATTTGAGAATTCTCTATCTGCAACAGAGATTTATGAAAGAACGGATAATTCAATTCAAGTCTACTCTACCCAAAAGGCGTTAGTTTTTTCATGAAGAAAGAGAAATTTATAATTGGATCAAATAAACACTAATGCCACTCCCTTGATCAAATATTATGAGTACTCCTATATTGTAACATAGTTGGAGATACATACGCCAGGATAAAGAGTGCAAGTTGAAGAAGAACATATCAATGTAGATATGAAAATTGATATTAAAATAATGGTGTAATTAAATAATAAGGGTATATATGGAATAATAGAGTGAAAAAGTCTAGAACGATGATTATTATGAAAAGTGTTTAAAACGCATAACGATACTTATTTTGATGGGATGGAGTATTTCTTAATAAACCTTACTTAAATAGTTAAAAAAACACATGATTTCGTTAGATACTGTGGAAGTGTGGATATGGCTACTTATTGTTGCAGAATGTAGACCACTCAATTTAATTGTACAATCACACTATATTGGTTGTGAAGTCTTGAAGCAAAAATTCTAACTGGAACCACCACGGGACAAACGATGTTGATTCTAGGAATGGTGTGGATTCCATCAAATACTATACTATCTTTCAAATTTCAGAAGAAACAAATTCTTCATGATCGTCTCTTATTCTATGACCATCAAAAAAAGGTATATGCTTAAGAACATTGAACTTCTCTTGAAGATGTCAGTTTTTAGTCATGGACAACTTATACATTGTCGTGATTCAAGTGAGAATGTCGAAAAATTTGATATGCGATGATGATGTTAACAACATAAAAAAATAATAATCGACATAATTTGTATGGAAGTATTTAAAATATTGCAAGTAAACAGTATGTTTTTCCAACTTCACATACAATAAAAGAAAACATGTTCACAACGCATGCATCTTAGTGAAACGGAAAAATAAAAATGCAATTGTGGTATAAAAATGAGCAAAAAGAAAATCAAATATGCATTGTACGATATTTATTTTAAATTTACATACCGTGCAACGCACGGGTGAAACACTAGTTTAACTAATAGTAAAATTTCCCCTAAACGATTTAAATTTACACATGTTCAAATACACACAAATATTATGCCACACTAGATTGACTTGGAAAACGATACATTAGCCAAAACATCCCCCTATACTATATAAGAATAAAATTAGGAAACATAGCACAATTCACTGATACATCTATAATCTATATCTATATATAATATCACTAATCATGCTATATATATAGGTTTTGGCGGGAACAATTGTGAGCCCTTGATCATTGCTTTTTAATTTTATCATCACCGTTCATTTTTTATTAATTGATAAATATGGTAAATTGGAACTTAATTTTTTCCTAATTTGCTTATATTAAGGAACCGTTTCAACAATTTTTCCTATTTATATTGCTTTACTAGTCACAGACCCGCGAAATTTCGCGGACTTAAAAAAAACTGCTTTGATTTAATTCTACACCAATCATTTCTTCAATTTATACGTAATTAATAAACTACAAATGCATCTTGTACAAACGATAAATGACCTTTCTTTTTATACCATCAAATTTATTAAACAAACGCCACATTCACCGCTTTATTTCGCAAGATGCACTTCACAACACCTTTAATAATAATATTTCTGAAAACATTGTATATTATCAACTATAGAAATTCGAACATACCAGAGTAAATCAACCAAATAAGCACACACCTAAACAACAAACAACACCAAGCTAAGTAATATCAAATAATATTTCATAAATTTCTAAAAACCTCCCTGTAAACAACATTGGTTGTGTACTTTGAAGTCTTTCCTTCCGAATCAAGACATAAAATCTTCAAGTTGCCCCTCGTCTTAACCCTCGAAACTGCGACGTGGTTTGGGAGATTGACCCTGTCTTTTGTTAATAGTCAATGCAAAGCAAAACAAAACAGGAAACTGCCTTCTAGTAAAATTTACATGCATTGTTATATCTGAATTAATCAAAATCATCTTTGGAACGAAAACCTTGTTCCCAATATTTCGACCAAATATAATTTCAACTTCGATCACGTGATTTTCAAGCCTCACGATAATCAACCTTATACCGTTACACAATCCAGATTTCTGGTCGATATTTCGTAGAAGAACAATTGGAACACCTTCCTTAAGAACCAAACGATGACACGACATTCCAGAACACCTTAGGGAGTTTAAAAAATCAACTGAAATCAATTCTCCTTGACCACCTGGACGAAATTTTGTCTTACACACGCTGTCCGAACTCAAATAAACTTTTGTATCTCTGGGAATCATAGAAATGATCTTATTATTGATACAATCCATATCCCTGTGTGTGAGTGCAATAATAGCCCTATCTTCAAAGTATTTATGTGATAGCCAAAACAGGATCAACTTCATCATAAATCTACTATTAATGATAGCCAAAACAGGATCAACTTCATCATAAATCAAATTATTCAAAGGAATCTCGATTTCAGAAAACCCATCCCTACCTTCTCCAAGTTTGTCATCGCCTATTTTAAGAATCCAATCGGAAAATTCAGCAATCTCCAAGCCTCTATCCACACCGTTTACACCAAATTCCAACCGCATATTTCTGGTTAACGTGAGTACCTGAAAAACAACCAAATAAAGAATATATCAAAGGAATAGTATGTACTATTAATTTTTGCCCAAAGTATTGTAAATAACTAATTCACCTTGCAATATTGCCACATGTGAGATAAATTAATCGTAGAATGAACAACATCCTCTCTACTTCCTTTTGGTATAACTGGTAGAATCTGCCTAAAATTCCCACCAAGAACAACTGTCTTTCCTCCAAACGACAAATCATTCACTGAACCGTTAGCCCTCATATCAATACCTCGCAAAGTATGATCCAATGCTTCAAAATAAAACTTGTTAACCATCGGGGCCTCATCCTATATAATTAGCTTTGCCTTTATCAATAGCTCGGATAATTCAGACCCGGGATTAACATTACAAGTAGATGTCTCTTCAATATTTATTGGAATAGCAAATCTAGAGTGTGCAGTGCGACCACCGGGTAGAAGAAGCGCTGCAATTCCAATGGATGCAACATTCAAAACAACATGGCCCTCTGACTGTATAGAAGCGGACAATATTCTCCAGATGAATTTTTTTTCAGTGCTACCATACCCATACAAGAATTAAATTCCACCCCTGCTATGCAAAACTGCATCTAGTATTTCCTGAAATACTTATGTTTGCTCGGGAATTAGCATTACACTCAACCCATTAAATTCACCCTCAACACCGGACGATTATAACACAGTTCCTCACATATTAATTTATTGATACCACTTGTCACCAAATGCTGAATTGGCTGAGGCATCGAAGAAAATATAGCCAGGGTACTGTCATTCATCTGCAGTAACATTTCCATCTCAACCAAAGTATGGTTTCTCAACTCTTCATTAGCTAATACCAAGTATATTTTAGAAAAATATACCGTATCAAATGTAATTCAACATACATAGAAAAAAATTAGATGTTTGAACTCAGTACGAATACCTGACTGATTTAGTAGCTGTCACTGCCTAAACTGAATATCATCGGATAAACAATCCAATGTTCTTTCAAACACGTTTTCAGGAGAAGTCATAGACGACAACAACAACAGAATTGAAAACAAATTTTGGATATAATGGGCCGGTGCTCAATAACTTGCCTCAACTATCCCATCGATATATTCCCGATCATCTTCCAATAATCCGAGAGAATAACATGCATCCTTGAAAGTAGGGTACACAACACCACCGATGGTTTGGATCTCTTCATGCGACTCAGCCCCATTGCTGTGCGGTAGCAGGATCCCTAAATAAAAAAATTGCCAGCACTTGGTGGAACATTATACAATCTCCCCATTGCAAATCTACTGTCACTCATTTTCACCCAAGTGTATTTCTTATTGTCCCAAACGTACTTCAAATGAAACTCCATATACGTTAGACTTTTTGCATTATGATCACCTCTATTACGCTACCTAATGGGACGAAAGAGAGAGCTTATGAGAGCTATTCTATATTCTATAACTATTGTGAAATGGTCATTGTCAGTTAATGGTAATAGTGTCTCACTCCTTACTTTAGAGTAAGAGGTGCCTAGCGCTCTTTACAATAACCACAGTTGATGGGGAATAAACCCCAAAGGCTATATTCTGACAGAGTCAACTCAATATTATGCCTTGAAGAGGACTCGAACCTCCATGCTCTTTAGCACGAGATTTTGAGTCTCATCCACGCAAAAAACTTTGATAATCTATGTGTAGTAATGATAATTTAAAATTATATAATTGGATATCACAATACAAAGTGAAAATTGGTCATATGGTACAATAAACATAATGAGTGTATTGTGATGTACTCATTGTACATTTATAATATATGGCTTAGTTTCATCATGCTTCTATTTCTTTGTCTTTAAGCATACATTACTAATTTAAAATTATATAATTGGGCATCATCCTAAAAATTCCAATTTGTTCATATGGTACATAAAATCTAATAAGTGTAGTTTGGTGTAGTTATTCAACATTGGTGTAGTTTGTTACATAAAATCTAATAAGTGTAGTTTGGTTGTACATTGATATTTCATCCTTACATAAATATAACAACGTAGAATTTTTAGTTTTGACAAATATCAGTTAATTAATTTGTATAACTCTAACATTTTTTTAAATAAAATGATTAACCCAAATTGCAATATTATTTTCTACTGGCAGAAGAACATAATTTCTGATTTTATTTTAATAACAATTGTATTTACACACGAAATACTATTCAAACCAAGTACATCATTTATATTTCAACCTTTTATATTCACCATGCAAGAACATACGTACAAAAGAACAGAATAATTATTCAACTCCAACCTTGCAACTCAAAAAATTTATAGCACACCAATAGCGAAGAAAAAGACAATAATTTTATTATCAACCGCACAAAATGATGCATCACAAAAGTATACAAATGTACAACGGTTGAGAAATAAATGTCCACAAGTGTGCCACCGAGAGTATTGTAATAAAAAGAAAGGAAAAATGGGTATTAATTCAGGACTTCAAGGCACAATGTCAATCTTCAGAAAATAAAAGTTATTGCTCACATAAATTAAAAGTTATTGGCCTAAATTCAAATTATTACATTGTTAAATAAATTTGGACTAATTACGGTTTATGTAACACAATTTTTTTTTTAAACTAATAGTATTCCGCTTAAAAAACTCGGCCACCTTAACCTGACATAATATATAGTGAAGATAATCTATTATCTAATCACAATTCCATAACCAAATTGTCCGATATTGGTCCTTCAATTTTTTTATCAATTGAAAAAGTTAGAGGACCAATTTAAAAACATGTATAGTATCTTTACTATGGGCGCTAAATTCAACAGTAAAATGTTATCTAAACAGACGCAAATAAATTTCAGCTGAATTTTCCTACTCACAAATAACAGCCATTTTCCATAAATTGAAAGTTAAGAATTTTTTAAAAGGACCAACATTAATCTTGGCGAATATTTAATTGCAACATATATGATGAATACCTACAACTACTTTCCTACTTGCAACTCAACGCGACTTGTCAGGAAAAATAAAATGGTCCGATATCTTGAACTAATATATATAAATATAAATTGAACTAAAATATGCACCGATTATTTAGCTCTTGTTTAACCAAAACATACATTAGATCATATTATTTAGAGCCCAATTTTAAAGGCCAAATTGGATCAAATAAATTGAGTACACTGTAATGAGACTTAATTATTTTCCTATTATTTTCAAATATATAAAAAAATTTAGTTTATTTATGTAATAGTAGTATTAGTTTAATGCGAATACATATGTAGTATTAGTTCAATTAAAATATATAATAGTAGTACATTAGGTCCTTAATTATAGTAGCTAATAATTATTTGTTAACAAAAATATATTCAGGATGATCTAAAACACTTCCTTCACACTCTTAAAAACCAGTTGACCAAATCCGATATTGCAAGAAGTTACAATTTGATACTTAATTATAATATTAGTTTAATATGTAATAGTAGTGTTAATTTAATTCGAATATATATATATACACAGATTAGTTCAATTAAAATATATAATAGTAGAATATTAGGTCCTAAATTATAATACCTGTTAATTATTTAGAGCACATTCTTAAAAACCAGTTAACCAAATAAATATAGAATACAATATAAAGGTTTGACCCAATTTTTAAATTATATATTTGGTATATTATTATTGCCTAATTACCTAATTAAATAGATTTGACCCCTTATTCATATAAAAATGTGTGCACTAACTTGTATGAATATGAAAATTTGCAATGACAATTAAATATGGATATTAACATGCAATTACTATTTCACCATATGGGATTTATCGGACTAAAACTAATATGGGAAAATATGGGTAAATTATCCAATTATAAAAATTATAGGACTAAATCTAATAAGAAATTGTCAACATATATGATGGATGCACGCATTTTCTTGCCTTCTTGCAACTTAAACTCACTTGCCAGGAAAAATAAAAAATAGATGATAATTATTTAGGGCACACTCTTAAAAATCAGTTGACCAAATAAATATAGAATACAATATAAAGATGAATAAAATTTGACTTAATTTTTAAGCTATATATTTGACATTTTATTATTGCCTAGTTACCTAATTTAAACAATTTTGACCCCTTATTCATATTAAAAGCGTGTGCACTAACTTCTATAAATATGGAAAATTGCAATGACAACTAAATATGAATATTAACATGCAAGGATACGCTATATATGAAAATTTATTGGACTAAAACTAATATGGAAAAATATGGGAAAATTATCCAATTATAAAAATTATAGGACTAAAAATAATAAGAAATTGGCAACATATATGATAAATGCATGCATCTACGTGCCTTATTGCAACTTAAACCTACTTGCCAGAAAAAAAAATCAAAAAATGGCCCGCTAACTTATCCGAGTTAAAGTATGGTCCTGTAACTTTTTATTATTACCTAAATATGTGCACCGATTTTTTTAGCTAATGTTTAAAATTAATATATTAAACTATCAATTACATTAGCTCCTTAGACATGTGATGGATAATTATCTGTTACCATAAATATATTATTGATGATCTAACATATCCATTATTATTTAGCACACACCTGTAAAAAATGGTCCACTATCTTGGATTAAAATATATAAATATAGGATTAATTCAAATATGAACCGATATTTTAGCTCATGTTTAAAATTGAAGCATTTAACCAACACATACATCATATCATATTATTTAGCGCACAATTTTAAAGATTAACCTTGATCAAATATAAAGATTATCATAATCCAAAAAAACACAAACACCAATAATGCATCAACTTACCATTTCAAAAAATAAGAATGCCCAATAATTTGCCAAGCCTAATAATATGCACACTAAAATTAAAAAGCCTAATATCATGCACTCTGAACTTGTAAATTAAAAGGCTTAATGTATGCTTTGTGTTCAATTGTTGGACTTCCAAAGGTTAAAATTGGCCGTGGAGTTAAAATATTTAACTATCAGAGTTTTTTTTTTTTAATTATCATCTAAATTAATGAATTTAAAACTTATTTTATTTTATCAAATTTTTAGCGTGGAGCGATAATTTAATCTAAATTACAAAGTGTGTAGTTTCAATTTTCTTTTAGTATTATGTAACCTTTTGGAACTAAATTATTGGTGAACTTGTTATTTTATCATAATCCAAAAGAACACAAACAACAATAATGCATCAAATTACCATTTCAAAAAATAAGAATGCCCAATAATTATGAGAATTTAACCATAATTCATTTGAATTAAATACAATTTATGTTGCCTTCAAATTAAATCTAAATAAGAGGAATTAATACAATTTATTTAGTCTTCAACACAATTAATTTGGAATTAATACAATTTATGATGCCTTCAAATAAATCCAAGGATGAAAAGGTGTCTATACGATTGTGAAGGGACCGGACAAGATTATATTCATCCGGGGCTTTTATTTCTGATAAGCTGTCCTTTGATACGACATAAAATAAATCTATGTTATTCAAACATCCGACACGGGAGGAACTCACAATTCACTGCGGTACAACACGTATCCAAAACATAAATCAAAGATAAGAACAAAGACAAAAAATAAAACAAAATTTTCCATTATAGTTAGCAGGAAAAAGAATACATTACAACCAATTTCATTGGCATAAGAGACGCGGCGGATAATCCTATCCTCGAAGTATAGACCAAGACTGGAAAATAATAAAAAAGAGAATTACATCATGGTATGCTCGATCAAATGATCATCCGAGGACAAATCATCGGAAATACACACACATTAAAAATACCAAACGTAGAGACCTAATTACACGACACTCGGACGATAAAAAAAACAGTAAAGAAAGTGGGAGGAGAGAAAAAAAAATGAGAAATGAGTATGACCAATGAACAAATTTATGGAAAAAAACTCAATAAACAACGGCCGAGATCAAGCATGCAATAAATCAACGGTGAATATGATTGGATACCTATATTCAAAGAGAAGTCAAGGATGGTGGAATGGAAAAAAAAAAAAAGGATGCCACATAGGCATTTTTGGCATATTTACAAAACCTATCAATACACCACTAATAAAAAATATTTACATAGAAACCATGATAAAGATCAATTATTTAAATATAAAAAGGAATATTTACTTAGAAAAATTAGTTCAACAATCAAGATATATCAATTTAGAACAATTAGTTATTATATATTTTTGTGAACACTCACTTACATAATATGTCATGCACTAAAATTGTTATACTACTAACATAAATGAGTCCATTTAACTAATCCAGAACCACTTTAGACATAGAATATTTTAGGACCTAACTAACAATAAGGAGAATTTAATATCAAGGTACACTAAATTAGCAAGAGACATTATATTATAACTATACATTTGTCACATGGACACTAAATTATATTAAAGGGACACTAAATTATAAAGAGTCATTAAATCATAATTACACACTTGTCATATGGATAAAAAAGAGGCGTCCCATAATACAGGGCTACATCTCTAATTCTACAACATTAGTACAATATAAATAAATCCAATTAAAAATAATCCAATTAAACGGCACACCAAATCCCATAATTTTCCAGGATTTTTTTTTTATCTAAAGATTAATACAAATTTTGTCCAAAGAGGAATAAATAAGTTTGTACTAAAAATGATTAGCATTAACTATCATGGAAACATTGCAACACAAATTACCACAACATAAATTTATAGGACTATTTTCGAATTTCTTTAAAAAAAATAACGGAAAAAATTAAATTATTAAAAGATTAACCATTTTATACATAGAATATTTTAGGGTCTAACTAATACTAAGGAGAATTTAATATCAAGACACACTACATTAGCAAGAGATATTATATTATAATTAAATACAATGTACGTCGCGTTAAAGACAATTAATTTTAATTAAATAAAATTTATATAGCATTCAAGTTAATTCCAAACAATGAGAATGTCCAATAAATAGCAGACTTAAACACAATTCAATTCATTTTAATACAAATTATTGTAACCTAAAAATAATCCAAGGAAAGAAAATAAGTCAAATGATGGGGCAATACGGCAAACTAAATACTTAATTTATTTTACTTAGAAAAATTAGTTCAATAATCAAGACATATCAACTTAGAACAATTAGTTATTATATATGTTTGTGAACAATCACTTACATAATATGTCATGCACTTAAATATGTTATACTACTAACATAAATTAGTCCATTTAACTAATCCAGAAACACTTTAGACATAGAATATTCTAGAACCTAATTAACAGTAAGGAGAATTTAATATCAAGGCACACTAAATTAGCAAGAGACATTATATTATAACTATACATTTGTCACATGGACACTAAATTATAAAGAGTCATTAAATCATAATCACACACTTGTCATATAGATAAAAAAAATAGGTGTCCCATAATACATGGTTACACCCTCAATTCTACAACATTGGTACAATATAAATAAATCCAATTAAAGATAATCCAATTAAATGGCACACCAAATCCCATAATTTTCCAAGATTTCTTTATCAAAAGATAAATAAAATTTTTGTCCGAAGAGGAGTAAATAAGTTTGAACTAAAAATAATTAGCATTAACTATCATGGAAACATTGCAACACAAATTACCACAACATAAATTTATAGGACCATTTTTGAATTACTTTTTTTTAAATAACGGAAAAAATTAAATTCTTAAAAGATTAACCATTTTATACATATAATATTTTAGGGCCTAACTAATACTAAGGAGAATTTAATATCAAGACACACTAAATTAGCAAGAGACATTATATTATAATTAAATACAATGTATGTCACATTAAAGACAATTAATTTTAATTAAATAAAATTTATATAGCATTCAAATTAATTCCAAACAATGAGAACGTCCAATAAATAGCAGCCTTAAACACAATTCAATTCATGTTAATGCAAATTATTGTAACCTAAAAATAATCAAAGGAAAGAAAATAAGTCCAATGATGGGGCCATATGTTTAAAACTACCATCATCGAAAAGCATAATAAACGGGCAGAATACATTAATGTCCGATCACACGAAAGTAAATAAGTTTATGTTATTCGAACATCTGACACTCTTGCATAAATCGGAATTCACTTATGTTATTCGAACATCCGATACATGAGAAAATAGGAATTCACTGCGGTACAACATGCATCCAAACCACAAATCAAAGACAAGAAAAAATTCCATAATAATTAGAAGGAAGAAAAAAAATTACATAATAGTAGGCACACATTACAAATCGGACGAAACATCCACTTGGTAGGCAACGGACGGAAATACACACACATTACAAATCGGACTAAAATATCCATTTGGTAGGCAACAGACGGAAATACACACACAATACAAATCGGACGAAACATCCATTTGGCAGGCAACAGATTCTCGGATCTCCATTTCTATTGCGTGTTTCTCTCAGACTCAAATTTTCACGCCCGACTTTTTTTAGTGGCGCTACGTACCCTCTCTTATCTATGAATATGTATATTCGATGTTTATGCACGAGTAATTTATGTAACATATTCGTGTGAATAGATATAGAAAGATTTATTCTAAGAGAAATACATGAAATGAATTTGTGGAGATCAATAGAAATAATTAGAAGGAATAAAAAAAAAATTACATTATGGTATGCCCATCGAACGATCATCCGTGGAAAAACCACCGGAAATACACACACATTACAAATACCAAACGTAGTGACCTCATTACATGACAATCCGGATTCGACAATATCGAAACAAAATCGGAAGATACAAAAAAAATTACATCATGGTATGCCCATCGAACAATCATCCGTAGAAAAACTATCGGAAATACAAACACACTACACATACCAAACGTAGTGACCTCATTACATGGGAGAAGAGAAAATGGGAAGAAAATGGGAGAAGAGAAACAAAGATGAAAAAATGAGTATGACCAATGACCAAATTTATAGGAAAAATAATAAAAAAACAACGGTCGAGATTAACCATGAATTAAATCAATGGTCAAGATGATTGGACACCTATATTCATTGAGAAGACAAGAATGTTGGGATGGCCAAAAAAGAGGGATGCCACATAGGCATTTTTGGCTTTGCCAATATAAAGGATTTGATTGTTGAGTTCTCAAACACTGCTTGCTTTCTCCAATTTCATCATGATTGCATCGTCAAATTTTTGTGCATTTGGATAAATATTGGACATGTTTATCTAATATCTTTAGATTTGGTTTTCTTATTTATTGATTAGATATGTTTCTGCTAAAGCTATAAATTTAGTTTTTTTATGTGTTGATTAGATAGATATTTTAGATTTTAGGGTTTTATTAATCTGTAAATGAAATGTATTTAATGTAAAAGTTAGTATATGGTACATATATTTTACTGTTTTTTAATATTAAATCTTGATTGTTAATATTTGTAACCATGATGAATGAATTTTTTTTCTGACCCCCAATGATGGAGTGTCAACTTTAGAGAAATATACATGCTCAGTGGCGTAATCTCTCCCATTGCAGAAAAAAATTCTTCGTGATATTAAAAGATACGACCAGGATTCAAATTCTTTTTTTTATGTGATCAGATGTTTCTAAATTAGAGAAGTAAAATATGGATGTTACCAACACTATTATTGGAAAAAAAAAAGCGGACCTAAAGAATAATGGTGGAATTACAAAGGTTTTTGAGAAAAGAGAAAACAAATTGACTTTGAATGGTGACAATGAAGTAGCGGTATTTCATAGCACAACTTTTATTTCAGTTCTTTTAATTATATGCGTATTTATTTTTTAATTCCACGGTTGTATGTTTTGTAATTTAGCATGTGGTCCAATTATTAGCTATATGGCTCATGATGGTGGAATGGGAATTGGGAAGGATTACATGTTGATAGGCGAACAATCGAGCAAAGGGATTAAGTTAATTAAGAGTAACTAAGTGGCTAAGAGGTCATTTAAGATAAAACTTAGAAGAGGCGAGCAGCAGGGAAAAGGCTATGGGAAGTGAGCAACTGGGAATAATGACAAAATACAATGGACGAGCAGCAGGTCAGACGAGCAACTGGTCGGACGAGTAGCAGGTCACCAAAGAACAAAGATGAGCGAGCAACATGAACAAGAAGATCCAAGAATAAAACAAAGAGGCGAGCAGGCGAGTAATAGGACACCTCGGAAGATCATCAAAGATCCCACTAATTAAGCATTACATTAGGAACAAACAAGTGTCTTAACACTTGTTATTGTACAATATGTAATAGCTTAAGGATAAAACAAGTGTCTTAACACTTGTCAAGTTGTAAATGAGAGTAATTAAGGAGGTGACACCTCATGCTTGTTTGTACCCTATAAATACCCCTTCATGAGAAAGGGAAAAGAAGTTCATTTTATTAAAAAATAAGACCAAACTCTTGTAAATTTATTTCTCAACCCCTACTTAGATCAATCTAGTGTTTAATCCTAGCCTCATTACCTTGTTTGATGATCTTCTAAGCCTAAACAACCAATAATCATTCATATTGGATCAGGATCATCAACAATTGGCGCTAGAAGGAGGGTCCGAACCTTCGATTGGTTGAAGATTCGAATGTTTTGGTAAAAAGTAGCCGGATTCTACAAATTGGAGCCAAAATCCGGCAGAAGGTCACCGGAAACTGGGATTAAAAGTGTAAGCTGGGCATTTGTGAAGTGTTTGTTTGAAGATTTAAGAACTTGAATACGTGCATGTACGAATAAGGGTTTGCAAAAAGCCAAATTCATACATGCAAGGTTAGTTTTTTTTTAAACCAACACTCACAAACACAAATCTCTTGTCAAGAAACACCCCACATTTGATAAATGGCGAGATCACATGAAAGACAGTCATCGAGTTCCCATCCGTCGAACAAGTCACGAACTAGGGTGTCATCAACGGGTGAACATGCACGAACGGTGCGAACGACATCCCGGAGGAACGTACAAGTTACAATCGATACTCTTCCCCCGGAAGTGAAAGCCTTGGCCCAAAACCCAGAAGAATTAGCAAAAACGATTGCCGTTTTGCAATCGTTACCAAGATATCAGGAAGCTACCGGGCCATCAAGGGCCCAGGAGGTGAGCAACCGGGCAGCTGAACAAAGGACTAAGCAAAATCAAGATGTGAGGGTGGATGAAGTGGATAGTGCCCAAGCAAGGAAGGCCAAGAGTAAAGTCCCAATAAGTGAGTAACTTGGGAGTCGAGGAGAGTCCACCCCAGGGGTGGGCGAAGAGTCGAGCAGCGGGGGAACAAAGAGTGTGAGCCACTCTCATACAAGAGGAAGAACAGAGAGCCATGGAGGACACATGAGAGAAACTCATCAGAGAAGCGAGGAGCGAGCACACCCTGCTGCTCGCCCCTCTATTCACGGTAGGTTAAGAAGATCGACTTTTGGTCATTTGGGTCCCAACGGAGCTAGCAATGTCGCTAAGCATGTCACACACGAGAAACGTCCCATTAATAAGGGACTGCATTGTGAGGAGGTCATTGAACCAGATCATGACAAACAGCCTTCTAACGGAAGAACGTCTCCAGGCTAGTGGCAAGCTTTGAAGAAAGCGGTGGAGGAGATGCATAAACAGTTGGAAGCCCAGAACGGTGTCAGGACAACAATATTGCCATCATCACCCTTGTCCCCAGCCATTCTAAATGCGCCAGTACAGAAGAAAGTACAATTCCCGGCCATTAGTTTATATGAAGGGAATTCAGATCCAAAGGTGCATTTGTCAAAATACACTGATTATATGATATCGGTGGGAGCATCGGATGCAACACAGTGCCGTAACTTCCCGTTAACTCTTGGTGACGGTCCTCACCGGTGGTTTTCTACACTCGCTCCCGGTTCCATCAACTCATTTATCCAGCTCAGCAAAAAGTTCGTGTCTCACTTTTCCACAGCCGGATCATATCTCACGCAAAGGCACCTACTGGCAAATTTGAAGCAAGGGGACGACGAGTCTGACAGAGCATTCCTTGAGAGGTTTGACAAAGTGCTATTAGAAGGGGAAATGGTAAGTGAAGACACAAAGATTGTGGCCGTGATGGCAGGACTCAAGAAAGGAATGGACCTGTGGAAGGAAATGCACCTGACTTTCCCCAAGACCTATTCAGAATTCAGACATAAGGCTGGAGTGTACATTTCAATGCAAGAGACCCTTCAAAAAGAGTTGGGAGATAAAGCCAATTCCAAGAAACCAGGAAAGAAGTCGGGAGGAGAATACAAGGCCCCTAAAAATATGAAAGCCTTCAATGAAGGGGCAGAGTTGAAAGAAAAACTGAACCATGTCCTGTCTACATCAATAGAAGCTGTGTACAACAACGTGAAAGACAAGGACATGTTATCAGAACCTAGAAAGATACGACAAAGACGAGGAAAGCTGAATCCCAATAAATACTGTGCATACCACCAAAATATAGGCCACTTTACAAGTGAGTGTCGGGACCTCCTGAAGCAATTGTGGAGGTTCTATGAAGAAGGGAGGTTGTCAGAATTTATTAAAAGGCAGCCAGGCAAGAGGCCTAGAATGACAGTTCTGTCAAACTCGGAGGATGGTGAAGAAGACGAGCAGCCGGGCAGGATGGACAAGAAAGGCAAGAAAACATTCACAACCCCAGCAGAACCCGTCCGAGAAATTTTTATGCTTGAACCCGCTGGACCTGTAGGAGGATGCTCAGATGGGAGGCCCCCGATATCCAAAAGAAAGAGGAAGGCAGAACTAAGGGCTGTGGCTTAGGTTAGAGAAATGGAAGTAAACCAGGCTACCAAGAAGACGGGGGACTTGGCGTTTTCCGAGAAGGACTTAGACGGAATACTCACTACACATAACGATTCGTTAATCATATGTGCTAACATCATGGAAACCCGAGTCCATCGCTTGCTTGTATACACTGGCTCTTATGCAAACATTTTATTCAAGAGCACACTAGACCAGTTAGGAGATTGTGAAGAATATGTAAAGAAGTGTGATCATAAGATAGTAGGGTTTGGAGATGCTGTAACCGTTCCCCTAGGTTTAGTCATGTTACCGGTCGAACTTGTATCGACCGAGAATCCCGAGAGGAGAGTGACTAGAATGATAGAATTTTTAGTTGTAAATTAACAGTCTGCCTACAACGGATTTCTCGGTCGACCTTTTATGAATGAATTCAAAGCGGCCATTTCAATGTACTACTACTGTCTCAAATTTCCAACTTCAAAAGGAGCAGGTACGGTAAAAGGCGATCAGAAGAAAGCTTGGGAGTGCCTCCTGCAACTTCAACCAAAAGACAACAAAGTGTCTGTCATAGACGAACAGCCGAGCAGCGGGGCTGAAGATGAACCTTCCATCTTAGATGAAATCATGGAGTCCATTGACACGGAGATGATTGAAGTAGACGAGCAGCAGGGTGAAGGTGAGCAGGAGGTCCAAAACGAGCAACAGGAAAAAGAGGCTATGCCCGTCCCAAATGAAGTGGAAGATATCGAGCCAAGGCTAGGAGTAGAGCCGATGATGATCAAGGATGAACTTAACCTAGAAGGACCCATTATTGATCCTCGGTGGAAAAGCCAAAAGAGAAAAGCAACGCCGATTGAAGAATTGGAAACAATAAAAGTCGTCCCGGACCGAGAAGACTTGGAACTTTTCATTGGATCTGAGCTCCCTGAGCCATACAGATCCAGAATGAAAGAATTCCTTAAGTCTAATCTTGATGTGTTCGCATGGTCACACGCCGATATTATAGGCATTAGCCCTGAGCATGCTTGTCATAGTCTAAATATTGATCCAACTAAGAAACCAGTAAAGCAGAAAAGAAGGAAGTTTGGACCTGACAAATACGAGGCGTTGGATATAGAAGTAAAGAAGCTACTAGACAACGATCTCATCAAACAAGTATTATGCCCCAGGTGGGTGGCAAACCCGGTACTAGTCCGGAAGCCGAACGGAACATGGAGATTGTGCGTCGACTTCACTGACTTAAATGCTGCTTGCCCAAAAGATAACTTCCCACTTCCACATATTGATCAGCTGGTAGACAACACAGCCGGGCACGAGCTCCTCACGTTCATGGACGCGTTTGTAGGCTATCACCAAATCCCAATGCACCCGGACGACCAGAAAAATACAACATTCTACACCAACAAAAACTTGTTGTGTTGGAAGAGGATATCGTTCGGGTTGATTAACACAGGAGCCACGTGCCAAAGGCTTGTCAATAAGATGTTCGATGAACACATTGGTAAGACGATGGAAGTATACGTGGATGATATAGTCGTCAAAAGTCCGAAGATAGAAGATCATTTAGAACACTAGTCACAAGCATTTGAGATACTCTGAGCTTACAATATGAAGCTAAATCCAAAGAAGAGCAGTTTCGGAGTTCACTCGGGAAAATTCCTCGGACACCTGGTTAGTCAACGGGGTATTGAGGCAAATCCATCAAAGGTAAAAGAAATCATAGACATGCAACCACCAAGATCAGTCAAGGAAGTCCAACGACTCACCGGATGCCTAGCAGCTTAGAATAGATTCATTTCAAGATCCGGTGACAAATGCAGACCTTTCTTTGATGCTATCAAGAAAGGGCAATTCCAGTGGACAAGTAACTGCCAACAAGCATTTGAGCAATTGAAGGAATACCCTGGTGACACAAAGATCCCGTCAAAGCCTATCTGTTGATGATCTTAGTTCGAATTGAATAATTAGTGGCTATTTTTAGGCATAGAAGATCATCAAACAAGAATTAAATCAAAGATCTACGCTAAATTTTTATAAGGAAGATTTGAGGAGAAATTTGGCAAGAGTTTGGTCTTGTTTTGAATTATTGAACTTATTCTTATTATCCCATGAAGGGGTATATATAGAGTACAAGCAAGCACAAGGTGTCACCTCCTTAATCACCTTCATTTACAACATGACAAGTGTTAAGACACTTGTTATATCCTTAAGCTATTACATCTTATACAATGACAAGTGTTAAAACACTTGTTTGTTCCTAATGTAATGCCTAATTATTGGGGTTTCTGATGATCTTCCGAGGTGCCCTTCTGCTCGCCTTTCGCCCCTTTTGGTTCCTTTTTTACTCTTCTTGGTCAAGTTGTTCGCCTTTTTTTTATGCCCAAATGACCATCTGCTCGCCTCCTAGTGCCTTCTTCCCTGCTGCTCGTCCTCTTTGACTTTTCTCTTAACGACCTCTTAATTTTATTATTTTAATATCTTTTACCCTAATCCTCGTTGCTCGACTGTTCGTCTATTAACAATGCCCCCTAGTTTGACATATTTAGGATGAATTTTTATCCTTTTATGTCAAACTATAAGTTGGATCATACCTTCATAGCGGGAGGCGAACAACAGGGATTTGAATTTTATGGGCGGGAAATTTTGGAGCGACCAACAGGGAGCGACCTTTGGCCTGGCGACTTTTCGCTTCCCGAGGCACGGGATACGAGGCGACGTGGGCGGTTGGTGACATCACTGCCGCCCACGCATGCATTTTTATTTTGCAAATAGGGGCTTTTACTTTTTTGAAATTTTTCAAATTGACCCCGATTTTTTCCCTATAAATATCCAATTTTTTGCCCCCTCATTCATTTTCTCATTTCCAAACAAAAATCCTCCATTGTTAACCATTTGAAGCTCTTGTTCTCTTAATTTCTCGAATTCCAGTTGATTTCGTCCGAATTGAAGGTGATTTTCTACTTTCTTTTTGCTTTTTCGCTTCAATTTCTTGCATTTTACTTTCGATTTCTTCCTTTTTTGCGATTACCACCGATTTCACATACTTTCGCCCTATCGCCGACGTGTCGCCACCGTAGCGCCGCAGTCACGCCCTTTTTCCGATCATCGCGATGCTATTGGTGCCGCCATGTTATTACTTTCCCATTCTAATTGATTGATATTTCATAGATGGCATCCCCCTCCTCAAACAATACGCCATCCGTTGAACTTGTTGGTCGAAATCCTGGGAAACGACCTATGGAAGATGAACGGTCACCCACCGCTCCTTGCAGCTCGCTTCGTCGAGCGATTGCTCAGAATCCACGGACCTTGCTCATTGATGAAGACACGGGCTCGGAAGCAAGCTCTGTTGTTCGCTCTGTGGATGATTTCTATGTTGTGGATAGTTCAGGTGAGCAGGATGTCCATCCCTCAGCTGCTCGCTCCATGCCAAGAGAGAGCACCTCCTCTGACTTGGGTGAGGATTCCGCTGAGGTCACCGCTGAAATTGAGGAGATGAGTGTCCCTGGAGAAATGGAAGCGAGCAGCGAACAGCCTGACCCCAGCGAGCAGGTGGCCCACTCAGGAGGCGACCAACCGGGTATGACTTGAGAATTTCTGCGTTAGATTAATTTTCCCATTTCTAAACTAACTCCTGAGTCCCTGATCCCCGAAGCAGTTGTTCGAAGGCAGGAGTGGATCGATTACGCCAACCAGTACCATAACACCTTCCCCACTTCTCCAAGGGTTATTATGGAAGCTCGGGAATCCCCGTATACGGCGGGTAGGGTAGCGAGTGTAATTACGGAAGACGATTTGGCCCGGATACGCTCCTCCTACCGCATCCTGTATGACATTCACCTATACGCTCTACAGAGAGGGGAGACATCTGATAACCCGCCCCCTGGATGTACTGCCATCAATTTGGATGTCCTCAATACGGGGTTCCCCTTGCCCCTTCATCCGATCATCGGTCGGTTTCTCGAGGATACTAACCTGGCCATAACCCAGATCACACCGAACGGATGGAGTAACTTGTTAGCTTTCATAACCTTTTTTGGTCTTGAGGGGTATAAGAATAAGATTAACACCGTAGAGATACACTATGCACTAACTATCTCTTCGGCTGCTAATGAGTATGGGTTGGGATGGTATTATATCAAGACTCGCAGCGGTGTGAAACTGATCGAAGGAGTGCCAAACAAAGTGAAGAGCTGGCACAAGCAATTTTTCTTCATTGGTGGCGACTGGCGAGCGTCCTCTGATTTTTCGGGTGGACTCATGCATATTAATTCCCCCACACATTTCGGAGAAATTCGGCGTAGGTTTCACCTTTTGGTTTATCATATCCAGGGTGAACTAATTTTAATCTTTTTTCTTTCTCTTTTGCAGGTCCGTGCATTCTAAAGTGGGGGCATCCTGAGCTGAGTGAAGAGTTCTTGTATGTCCTTGCCTTGATCTCTTTACGGGACGTGAAAGACCGCAACATCGGCCACCACTCCAAAGCGCACTGTCGGAAGCTTGCTCTCGTAACCACCAGTGCTTACCACTTGGAGGCTCAAGCCGACGTTCCTGAAGGTAGTCTTGTTTATGCATTTTACTCTCTTTCATAACTTTTTGATCGCCTGGTCGCCCCCCACCCGCTAGTCGCCTGACCGCCTGACTAACTTTACTTCTTTGTTTTCAGCTCAAAGAGTAACTGTAGCCATTCCTCAAATCCCAGAGTGCTATCATCTTCTTGCTCGCCGTGTAAAGAAAATGGAGGCCAACCAACCATCTAAAAAGAAGAAATTCGCCCCTTACACCTCTCTTATCAAATTGCAGGCTGAGGAGCATGACAAAGAAGAAGTTCCCCCAACGTCTGACCCTACTCCTCACCCCCTCCCCGCTACTCGTCTCCTAAAGACACTCGGGGGAAGAAGAGGCTAACAAAAGAGACGGTCCCCCGTAAGGATGATGATCACTCGAAGCGAGCAAGGGGCCAAGGTCAGACCCAGGCGAGCAAAACTATTGCTCGCCCTTCTTCCGTTGAGGAGGTAATCGAGCAGCAGGTGGTGGGTACCATGGTTGCTGCGCGTGGAAGGAGTTCCTCACCAGATAGCTCCTACATGGGTTATGACCGAGTCAAGCTGAGGGAGTAAGTGTTCTTTCCTTTACCCGGCTGTTCGCTCCCTCCCATTTGTTAACTAACTTTTGTATTTTTTGTGCAGGTACAGGAAGGAGGACTACCCCAGGCGATCTAAGGTACTCCACCAATTTAGCTGCGTCAAGTCTGCTCCCGCTTATCAGGAAATAAAGGACTCTCATGTCCAGTGGGCAATGGAGTTCGTCCCTCGCTCTTGGACGAAAATGGGCGAGGAGATTCTCCAGAGCCAAAGCTTGAGTGACAACACTCGTCTCCTGAGCTATAATGCGAGTCACCAAGTCATTTCCGCTCAGAGAGTCCTTGATCAGGCTATTGAGCTTGAGCAGACAAACCGGGGCCTGGGTCGGAGGATAGAGCAGCTTGAGGCGGATAGAGATGCTCAGCTAAAGAGGAAAGAGGATGAGCTGGCCAAGCTGAAGGCTGAATTCGAGAAGGCCAAGCTTTCCTGGGAGAAGAGTTTGAGGGCCTCTGAGGATTGAGAGATTGTGGCTTCCAATGCCTCTGAAAAGCTGAAGTTGGACCTGGGGGTGGCTACTGATCGATTGCAGACTCTGGAGACGGAGCGAGTGGGCGTAGTGGAGCGGGTTGAATCTTTAAAGGTTCACGTCAACCGGCTGGAGAGTGAGAGGAAGGGTGCTATTCCATACACCACGTATGTACAAGATGTAATTGATAACACAAACTTCAGTTACATCTGTGCATATGCGGATTGTGTGAGGTCCGTGAGGTATGCCTTGGACAACGGTCTTGATGTTATGACCTGTATTGTTAAAGACTTTGCGGACTACGTCGTTGAGAACCCTCCGGCCTCCAGTTTTGACATTCATGTTGCCGACTTAGGAGAGGTGGGTGTGAACTTGGACATCTTTAAGGATGATGTCAGAGTGGTCGCCCCGAAGGAGAGGACCGAAGAGGTGAATAGAGACGCCACAGTTTTCGATGCTCTAAGTCCTCTCTTCCCCAACCCACTAGATGGAGCGGGCACCTCTGCTGCAGTAGGCGAGCAGCAAGTCCCGGCGGCGATCAATCCGGATGTTCCTCCACCTCCTCTTACTGAAGCTCCTTCAGCTCCGCCAGCTCCTCCGGCTCCTCAGCCTTGAAGCTCTTTTATCTTATTTCTCTTTAGTTGATGTATTAAAAATGATGTACTTTCTTCTTCAATGTTCTTTTTGTTGGCACCTTTTAATGAATGAATTCGCAATTTATGTTTCATTTGTTCGCCTTTTATTTATTTTTGCTTAAATATTTCTTTCTCTGGTTGAAATCCTTTGCAAATCTGTGTATGTAGATCATGTATGGGCCTATTTGGTTCTTTAAGAACTTGACCCTCATTATACTTCTTTTTGTGCCCTGTTGCTCGCCACATGCTATGTCTGTGCTTAAATGCATTTAGCCTTGGGCGAGCAATTTTGTTTTATGAGGGCGATCAGTTGGCTTTTGCGACTCAGGGACCCTGCTGCTCGCCTCCTTCTGAACTTGTCCTGTGACACTTGACTGTTTCCGGTGAGCAGCTTTTCCTTTTAGACGAACAACTGGCTTTGACGCCTTCTTGTTTATTTAACCTCGTAATACAACGGACAATCATTCTTACTTACAAATTTTGCCAAATTTTTTTGAAAATTTTATCAATCTTACAAGGGGCTTTCTTATGTCAGGCACTCTATCGAGTTGCCTGATATCAGGTATGCTATATAAACCATCAGATCTAAAATATAATAAAATCTAATGGTTTAAATTTGATGACCTACAACCTTTTGAGTTAATCATCTAATTTTCTATCGAGTTGCATCGAGTACTATCGAGTTGTATCGTATTATTACATATTATATTAAATTTAATAGTTTAAAAATCTATAATTATTAATTTACAAATTTATCCTTCTTTAATTTATGACTAAAATATTTTTTAATTAATATATAATCATCAATATGAAAAAAAAATTCAACTCAACAGGTAGCAGGTCAGTGCGATGACACGTGGCACAATTATAGACCGTACCTGATATCAAGCAACTCGATAGAGTGTCTGATCTAAGAAAAACCCATCTTATAATACAAATAATCTTAAATAACTTATACTAATCCAACATAATCTACATAAAAAAAACTTTACACTGATTTCCTAACTATTGATAATATTTCTTTAATAAAGCTGCCTTCCAGGAGTATTGGGCCGAGTTGCCTTTCATGTCCTCAAGATCATATGTGCCGTTGTACCACTTCTGGGTTACTCTGGATGGGCCCTCCCAAGTCGGTCCAAATACCCCTGGTGGCGGTGCTAAGACTTTCCGGAGTACTAGATCTCCAATTTCAAACTCTCCGACTTTCACTTGCGAATTGTAATATTTCGCGATTCTTCTCTTGTAAATTTCATTTTTCATCTCTGCTGAGATTCTTTTTTCGTCAATCAGATCCATTTCTGCAGCTAATGCCTTATTGTTTAACTGCTCATCGAACGCAGCTACCCTTTCAGTTGGTACTTTGAGCTCTACATGTATAACTGCTTCGGTACCGAATGTCATAGCAAACAGTGTTTCTCCTGTGCTTGTTCTATGTGATACCCTATATGCCCAAAGTACCTCGGACAGTTCTTCTGACCATTTTCCTTTCTTATCCACCAGACGGATTTTTAGGATATGCTTGATTATCTTGTTAACCGCCTCGACTTGGCCGTTAGACTGAGGGTGGTAGGGTGTTGAAAAATGTTTCTTGATACCCCATTTTTTGCAGAAGTCTCTTATCTTCTTTCCTTTGAACTGCCTTCCATTATCCGCCAGTATTGCTTGCGGGACTCCGAATCGGCACACTATGTTTTTCAAGATAAGCTGATCATCTTTTCTTGTGTTATTGTCACCAGTGCCTCAGCTTCGGCCCATTTTGGGTAATAGTCCACGACCACTACTGCAAATCTTACATTCCCCTTTCCGTTGGGAAAGGTCCTATGATGTCTATCCACCACTTTGCAAATGGCCAGGGACTATTCACTGAAATTAGTTCTGTTGGTGGCTTATGGATGCTGGGGACAAACAGCTGGCACCTGTGGCATGTTTTTGCAAATTTGATCGCATCCTGTAACAGAGTTGGCCAGTAGTATCCTTGTCTTACCGTCTTGTATGCCAATGCTCGCCCTCCTGCGTGGTTTCCACATACGCCCTCGTGTATTTCCTTCAGCACTTCTTGGCCTTGCCCCTTTGCTAGACATTTTAATAAGGGCAGTAAAAACCCCCTTTTGTAAAGTTGATTGTCCATGATAGTGAACCTTGCTGCTCGTTTGGCTATCTTGGCTACTTCCTGCGGGTCCTCGGGCATTTTGTTGTCTTTGAGATATCTATATATCGGTGTTCTCCAATCTTCCTCTGTCAGTTCTTCTTCGACCTGATTGACCTTATAGTCACTGGTGGATGGATGAGAAATCTTTGTTATTGTAACTTCTGAAAGTTTTGTTGGTCCCGTGCTAGTAGCCAAACGAGCAAGTGCATCTGCTTGTGCATTGTTGTCCCTCGGCACCTGTTCAATATAAATTTGCTCGAAGAGTGAAGCCAGGTGAGCAACAATTTTTTGATACAAGGCCATGTTTTCATCTTTAGCTTCATACTCCCCACGGACTTGGTTGACTATAAGCTGGGAATCTCCATAAATTGGATTTTTTGAACCCCCACAGCCAGAGCTAACTATAGTCCGGCTATTAGTGCCTCATACTCAGCTTCGTTGTTTGTTGCCATGAACTCGAACCTGACAGCTGAAGTGAACACTTGCCTGTCTGGACTGATCAACACTATCCCGGCTCCTGCTGCTGTACTATTTGATGATCCGTCTATGTACATATACCAGGGATGGTTATGACCTCTCGTCGGATCTTGAGGGAAGGTTAACTCGACTATGAAGTTTGCTAATGCCTGTCCCTTGATCGCTGTTCGAGGTGCATAAAATATTCCAAACTGGCTTATTTCTAGCGACCACTTAAGGAGACGGTCGGCTGTGTCAGGCCTTTGCAGAATTTGCCTCAATGGGAATGTTGTTAGCACCTCCACTTGATGATCAAAGAAGTAAGGCCTTAGCTTTCTTACACTCATTACTAGTACGTATGCTAACTTTTCCATGGGCGAGTATTTGATTTCCGCTTCATGTAAGGCCTGACTTACGTAGTAGATTGGCAAGTGGAACTTTCCTTCCGCCCGAACTAAGACTGAGCTGATGGCCACCTCTGACGCAACTAAGTATAGATACAGTTTCTCCCCTGAGACAGGCTTTGACAAAATCTTAGTATCGCTAAGATACTCCTTTAGTTGCTCAAATACCCGCTGATAGTTGTTTGTCCATTGGAACTGTCCTTTCTTGATGGCATTGAAGAAAGGTCGACACTTATCGCCAAATCTTGAAATGAATCTATTCAATGTTGTCAAGCATCCGGTTAGTCGTTGAACCTCCCTGATCGACCTTGGTGGCTGCATATCCATGATCGCTTTGACCTTTAATGGGTTTTCTTCAATGCCTCGCTGACTGACCAGGTGCCCAAAGAACTTCCCCTAGTGGACTCTGAAGCTACTTTTCTTCGGATTTAGCTTCATGTTGTATGCTCGGAGTATTTCGAATGCTTGCGTCAGGTGTTCTAAATGATTTTCCTTTTTTGGGCTTTTTACGACTATGTCGTCCACGTACACCTCCATCGTTTTGCCAATGTGTTCATCGAACATTTTGTTGACGAGTCTCTGGTACGTGGCTCCTGCATTGATTAACCTAAACGACATCCTCTTCCAACACAATAAGTTTTTGTTGGTGTAGAATGCTGTATTTTCCTGGCCGTCTGGGTGCATTGGGATTTGGTGATACCCAGCGAATGCGTCCATGAAGGTGAGGAGTTCGTGTCCTGCCGTGTTGTCTATCAACTGGTCAATGTGTGGCAGCGGGAAGTTGTCCTTAGGGCAAGCGGCATTCAAATCGGTGAAGTCAATGCATAACCTCCACGTGCCATTTGGTTTTTTCACTAACACTGGATTCGCTACCCATCTAGGGTATAAGACTTCTTTGATAAGGTCATTATCAAGTAGCTTCTTCACTTCCACGTCCAGTGCTTCGTATTTATAAGGCCCAAATTTTCTTTTTTTTGTTTCACTGGTTTTTTGGTTGGATCAATATTTAACTTATGACAGGCATGCTCAGGGCTGATGCCTACCATATCAGCATGCGACCATGCGAATACGTCGGGATTAGACTTGAGGAATTTTTTCATTCTGGATCTGTATGGCTCAGGGAGCTCAGACCCAATGAATAATTCCAAGTCTTCTTGATTCGGGTCAACTTTTATTGCTTCCAACTCCTCAACCGGGGTTGCTCTTCTTTTTTTACTCTTCCAACGATGATTGATTATGGGACCTTCCAGGTTGAGTTCATCCTCGATCATGGGTTCCGTCTCTAGTCTTGGCTCTATGTCTTCAACTTTATTTGGTTCAGATACGACTTCTTTTCCCTGCTGCTCGCCTAGGCCCTCCTGCTCGCCCTCGTCCTACTGGTCGTCTACCTCCATCATCTCGGTGTCAGTGGACTCCATGATTTCATCCAAGATGGAGGGTTCATCCTCTGCCCTGCTGCTCGGCTGTTCGTCCATGACGGGTACTTTGTTGTTTTTAGGTTGAAGTTGCATGAGGCATTCTCGAGCTTTCTTTTGACCGCCTTTAATCGTACCTGAACCTTTTAAGGTTGGAAATTTAAGACAGTAGTAGTACGTTGAAACAGCCGCTTTGAATTCATTCATAAAAGGTCGACCGAGAAACCCGTTGTAGGCAGACTGTTGATTTACAACTAAGAACTCTACCATTCTAGTCAGTCTCCTTTCGGGATTCTCGATCGATACAAGTTCGACCGGTAATGTAACTAGACCTAAGGGAACGGTTACAACATCTCTGAACCCTACTATCTTATGATTGCACTCTTTTACATACTCTTCACAATCTTCTAACTGATCTAATGTACTTTTAAATATGATGTTTGTGTAGGAGCCAGTGTCCACAAGAAAACGATGGACTCGGATCCCCATAATGTTAGCACAGATGATCAGTAAGTCGTTGTGTGGAGTGAGTATTCCATCTAGGTCCATTTCAGAAAATACCAAGTCGCCCGTCTTCTTAGTAGCTTGGTTCACTCCCACTTCTCTGACTTGAGCCACTGCTCTTAAGTCTGCTTTTCTCTTCCTTTTGGACATTGGAGGTCTTCCATCTGAATAACCTCCTACCGGTCCGGCCGGTTCAAGCATTAAGATTTCTCAGACGGGTTCCGTCGGAGCCGTGAATGTCTTTTTACCCTTCTTATCCATCCTGCTCGTCTTCTTTGTCATCCTCCGAGCTAGATGGAACTATCATTATGGGCCTTTTGCTTGGCTGCCTTTTAACGAACTCTGATAGCTTCCCTTCTTCATAGAATCTCCACAGTTGCTTCAAGAGGTCCCGACATTCACTTGTGAAATGGCCTATGTTTTGGTGATATGCACAATATTTGTTAGGATTTAACTTTCCTCTCTCTTGTCATATTTTTTGGGGTTCTGACAACATATCCTTATCTTTCACATTGTTATATACAACTTCTATGGATGTGGACATGACATGGTTCAACTTTTCTTTCAACTCGGTACCTTCGCTGAAGGCCTTCATATTCTTAGGGGCTTTATATTCCCCTCCTGACTTTTTCCCGCCTTCTTGGAGTCAGTCTTATCACCTAACTCCTTCTGTAGAGTTTCTTGCATTGAGATATATACACCAGGCTTGTGTCTGAATTTCGAGTAAGTTTTAGGGAAAGCCAGGTGCATTTCTTTCTAGAGGTCCGTTCCTTTTTTGAGTCCTGCCATCACTGCCACGATCTTGGTGTCTTCACTCACCATCTCACCTTCTAGCAGGACTTTATCAAATCTCTCAAGGAAGGCTCTATCGGATTCTTCATCTCCTTATTTCAAGTCTGCAAGTCTGTGTCTTTGTGTGAGATAAGATCCAACTGTTAAAAAGTGTGATAGGAACTCCTTGCTGAGTTGCATGAATGAATTTATAGAGCCGGGGGTAAGCGTGGAGAACCACCTGTGGGGGCCATCA
The DNA here is from genome assembly GCA_947034835.1 of Ballota nigra. Taxonomy (NCBI): domain Eukaryota; kingdom Viridiplantae; phylum Streptophyta; class Magnoliopsida; order Lamiales; family Lamiaceae; genus Ballota; species Ballota nigra. The sequence goes on from OX344730.1 coordinate 30,616,798, forward strand.
CCGAAGGTTAACGTGAAGTTACGGCACTATGTTGCATCAGACGCCCCATGGATATCATGTAATCAGTATACTTGGATAGATGCACCTTCGGGTCTGAGTTTCCTTCGTACAGGCTTATGGCTGGAAACTGTACCTTCTTTTGGACCGGTGCATTCAGGATAGCTGGGGATAAGGGTGATGATGGCAGTATCGTCGATCCAATGCCTTTTTGGGCCTCCAACTGTTTCTGCATCTCTTCCACCGTTTTTTTCAGAGCTTGCCACTCACCTGGAGACGTTCTTCCATTAGAAGGCTGTTCGTCATGGTTGGGTTCGATGACCTCTCCATGATGCAGTCCCTTGCTAATGGGACGTTTCTCCTGTGTTACTCATCGAGCTACGTTGCTAGCCCCATTGGGACCCAAACGGCCAACAGCTAACCTTCTGAGCCTATCGTGCACAGACGGACGAGCAGCAGGGTGTGCTCGCTCCTCGCTTATTTGAGAGTTTTCCTTTCTATATTCTTCGGGGTTCTCCACTCGATTTCCTTTGTTGACATGGTTTTGACTCCTTGTCTTCCTGCTGCTCGATCCCTTGCCACCCCCTGGAGTAGATTCTCCTCGGCTTCCTAGCCGTTCACTCATTGGGGTTTTGCCCTTGGCCCTCCCTGCTTGTCCACTGTCAACCTCATCCATTCTTACATCCTCTTGTTGCTTAGCTCTTCGCTCTGTTGCCTGGTTGCTCGCTTCCGGGGTCTTAGATTGCTTTTGCCGTGCTGCCCGGTTGCTCGCCTCCCGGGCTCTTGATAGTCTGGCAGTTTCTTGTCGTCTTTACAAGGCTTGTAAAATGACGATTATTTTCGCCAACTCTTCCGGATTCTGGGCCAAGGCCTCCACTTCAGGGGGAAGAGTATCAATAGTAACCTGAACATTTCGTCGAGACATCGTCCGCACCGTTCGTGCATGATCACCCGTTGATGACACCCTAGTTCGAGACTTACTAGCCGGATGCGTGCTCGATTCTTGCGGTTCTTGTGATCTTGCCATTTTTGGATATCAAGATTTCTTTAATGAAAGTTTTTTTTTGGTGTTTATGAGAGCTGACCTAGAAGCAACTAGCCTTGCATGTATGGATTTGGTTATTTATAAACCTTTAGTCATACATGCATGCATTCAAGTTTCTAGGACTTACTCAACTCCACACAAACAACCAGTTTGCCCTTTCAAACCTAGTTTTCGGCAACTTTCTGCCGGATTTTTGCAGTTTCTGGCGATTTTTCACAAGGATTCTTCAAGTCTTCAACCAATCGAAGGTTCGGACCCTTCTTCTAGCACCAATTGTTGATGATCTTAGTTCGAATTGAATAATTAGTGGCTGTTTTTAGGCATAGAAGATCATCAAACAAGAATTAAATCAAAGATCTATGCTAAATTTTTATAAGGAAGATTTGAGGAGAAATTTGGCAAGAGTTTGGTCTTGTTTTGAATTATTGAACTTATTCTTATTATCCCATGAAGGGGTATATATAGAGTACAAGCAAGCACGATGTGTCACCTCCTTAATCACATTTATTTACAACATGACAAATGTTAAGACACTTGTTATATCCTTAAGCTATTACATCTTATACAATGACAAGTGTTAAAAAACTTGTTTATTCCTAATGTAATGCCTAATTATTGGGATTTCTAATGATCTTTCGAGGTGCCCTTCTGCTCGTCTGTTCGTCCCTTTTGGTTTCTTTTTTACTCTTCTTGGTCAAGTTGTTCGCCTCTCTTTTTATGCCTAAATGACCATCTGCTCGCCTTCTTGACTTGGCCATTTACCCATCTGCTCGCCTCCTAGTGCCTTCTTCCCTGCTGCTCGTCCTCTTTGACTTTTTTCTTAACGACCTCTTAATTTTATTATTTTAATATTTTTTACCCTAATCCTCGTTGCTCGGCTTTTCGCCTATCAACACTATCTCAGGAGAGAAGTTATACCTGTACCTAGCTGCATTAGAAGTGGCAATCAACTCGATCCTAATTTGGGCATAAGGAAAGTTTCACTTGCCAATTTACTATGTGAGTCAAGCCTTACACGAAGCAGAAATCAAATACTCACCAATGGAAAAGTTAGCTTATGCACTAGTAATGGGTGTAAGAAAACTACGTCCATACTTCTTTAACCATCAGGTAGAAGTATTAACGACGTTCCCGTTGAGGCAAATTTTACAAAGGCCTAACACTGCTGGTCGCCTCCTCAAGTGGTCACTCGAAATAAACCAGTTTGGGATATCTTATGCATCTCGAACAACGATCAAAGGACAAGTATTAGCCGACTTTATAGTCGAGCTAACCTTCCCTCAAGATCCGACGAGAGGTTATAACCATCCATGACACATATACATGGACAGATCATCAACAAATACAGCGTCAAGAGCCGGGATAGTGTTGATCAGCCCTCACGGGCAAGTTTTCACTTCAGCTGTCAGATTTGAGTTCATGGCAACAAACAACAAAGCTGAGTATGAAGTACTGATCGCCGGACTTCGGCTAGCATTGGCTGTGGGGGTACGGAGATTACAAATATATGAAGACTCCCAGTTGATAGTCAACCAAGTCCGAGGAGAATACGAGGCAAAAGATGAGAGCATGGCTCTATATCAGAAAATTGTGGCCCATTTGGCCTCTTTATTTGAACATATCTACATTGAACAAGTGCCAAGGGACAATAACGCTCAAGCAGATGCACTTGCTCGCCTGGCTACCAGCACAGGACCAGCAGAAATTTCAGAAGTTACAATAACCAAAATCCCTCATCCATCAACCAACGACTACAACATCAATCAAATTGAAGAAGAATTAACGAAAGATGATTGGAGGACACCGATATACAAATATCTTAAAAATGGTGAAATGCCCGAAGATCAACAGGAAACAGCCAAGATAGCCAAGCGAGCAGCAAGATTCACTATCATGGATGGGCAACTTTTCAAGAGGGGATTTTCACTTCCCTTGTTGAAATGTCTAGCAAGGGGGCAAGGCCAAGAAGTTTTGAAAGAAATACATGAAGGCGTATGTGGAAATCATGCAGAAGGGCAAGCCTTGGCGTACAAAATAGTAAGGCAAGGATACTACTGGCTGACTCTACTGCAAGACACAATCAAAGTTGCAAAAATATGCCACATGTGCCAGCTGTTCGCCCCCAGCATTCACAGGCCACCAACTGAGCTAATATCAATAAATAGTCCATGGCCATTCGCAAAGTGGGGGATATACATCATAGGACCTTTCTCAATGGGAAATGGGAATGTAAGATTTGCGGTAGTGGCCGTGGACTATTATACAAAATGGGTCGAAGCAGAAGCACTAGTAACAATCACGCAAGAAAAAATGATCAACTTTATTTGGAAAAACATCGTGTGTCGATTTGGAGTCCCGCAAGCTATTTAAAAGATAATGGGAAGCAGTTCGAAGGAAAGAGAATAAGAGACTTCTACAAAAAATGGGAAAACAAGAAACACTTTTCAACACCCTATCGTCCTCAATCCAACGGTCAGGTCGAGGCGGTTAACAAGATAATTAAACATATTTTGAAAATTCGTCTAGTGGATAAGAAAGACAAATGGTTGGAAGAATTACCAGAAGTACTTTGGGCGTACAGAATATCGTATAGGATGAGCACCGGAGAAACACCATTTACTATGGCGTTTAGCACCGAGGCAGTCATACCGGTAGAGCTCAAGGTACCTACGGAGCAAACAACAGGGTTCGACGAGCAGTCGAACAACACGGCTTTGGCTGCAGAAATGAACCTGATTGATGTAAGAAGAATCTCGGCATAAATAAAGAATGTAATATACAAAAAAAGAATCGCAAGATATTACAATTCGCAAGTAAAAATCAGATAATTCGGAGTTGGAGATCTAGTACTCCAAAAAGTTTTGGCACCACCACCAGGAGTATTTGGACCGACTTGGGAGTTGGGAGGACGTTGGTCATTTTTGTTATATTGTAATTGAATGATCAATTAGTTTGGAAGACACAAAGAGCCCATGTGTTCACTTAGAAGGAAGAGCTGCTCGCCAGGAGTTAAAAGATTGTAAATAAACATAATCTCAATAGGTGGCGAGCAGCAAGGCTCGAGGTCTTGAAAGCCCACTTGTTCGCCCATATTACCCACTTGCCCCATTGCTCGCCCAAAGCAAAGCGTATCAAACGCAAGCTCAATAAAGCCCAATTAAATGATGGTCAAGTTCCTAGAGAACCATGAAGATAAAAATGCTCCTCTTGAAAAATAAAAGAGAAGTAAAGAAAAAATATAAAACATAGTAATAGAGACGAACAACTTGGGGCGTATATGAAGAAAGTAATAACATGAACACAGTAAAAGGAAAGAGACTATTTCATTAGTAATAAAAAAGACAGTACAACTTAAGAAGGAAGTTACAAGGCAAGTCCTACCACAAAAACTAAAAAGAAAGAGTAAAAAAAATTTCATCCTTGGGGAGCCAGGGGAGCAGGAGGAGCTTCAGGAGGAGGGGCATCTGGGTTGGTCGCCACCGTGACTTGCTGCTCGCCTACTGCGACAGAGGTGCCAACTCCATCTAAGGGGTTTGGGAAGAGAGGACTCAAGGCATCAAAAGCTATGGCATCCCTGTTCACTTCCTCGGTCCTTTCCTTGGGGGCGATCACCTGGACATCGTCCTTAAAAATGTCCAAGTTTACGCCCATATCCCCTAAATCGGCGACAGGGATACCAAAACCAGCAGCTGGGGGGTTCTCGATGACGTAGTCCGCGAAGTCTTTGGTAGTATAAGTCATGACGTCAAGACCATTATCCAAAGCATACTTCACGGACCTCACACAGTCAGCATATGCACAGATGTAACCGAAGTTCGTGTTATCAGTTACATCTTGTACGTAGATGGTGTATGGAATGGCACGCTTCTTCTCCTTTTCCAGTCGGTCGACATGGACCTTCAGAGATTCAACCCGCTCCACCAACCCAACTCGCTCAATCTCCAGAACTTGCAGGCGATCAGTGGCCACTCCCAAGTCCAACTTCAGTTTTTCAGAAGCATTGAAGGCCACCTTCTTCCGATCCTCTGCGGTTTTCAGATTCCTCTCCCAAGTGAGCTTGGCTTTCCCAAACTCAGCCTTCAGCTTGGCCAGCTCATCATCCTTCCTCTTCAACAGAGTGTCCCTGTCGGCCTCAAGTTGCTCGATCCTCTGGCCCAGGCCCCTGTTTGTCCGCTCCAACTCAATAGCTTGGTCAAGGATCCGTTGAGCAAATATAGCCCGATGACTGGCATTATAACTCAAGAGGCGAGCATTATCACTCGGGCTTTAATTTTGAAGTATCTCCTCACCCAATTTTGTCCAGGAGCGAGGAACAAGCTCCGTTGCTCGCCTCACATGGGAGTCTTTGATATCCTAGTAGGCGGGGGCAGATTTGACACAGCTGAGCTGGTGAAGTACATTGGCCCATCCGGGATACTCTTCCTTCCTGTACCTACAAAAAGGAACACAAGTTAGACATGGTCAGTATGAGGTGAGCAGCCGAGCAACTAGGAGATGCTTACTCTCTCAGCTTAACTGGGTCGTAACCCAAGTAAGAACTATCCGGAGAAGAGCTTCTTCCCCTGGCTCCAACCATGGCCCCTACCACTTGCTGCTCGCTCACTTCTTCCACGGAGGTGGAGCGAGGAACGTTCTTGCTCGCCTGGCCTTGACCCTTTGCTCGCTTGGAGCGATCATCTTCCTTCCTGGCAGGGGCAACTTCCTTAGTGAGTCTTTTCTTGCCCCGATTGTCTCTTGGGGGCGAAGAACGAGGAAGGGGCGAGGAGCCGGATCCGGCATAGGTGGGGCTTCTTACCCTTCCTCCTCCTCCGCCCTTAGCTTGATGAGGAAAGTAGGAGGATCAAGCTTCTTCTTCTTTGAAGGTTGAGCAGCGGCCATTTGTTTAACACGGCGAGCAAGGAGGTGATAGCACTCTGGTATTTTTGGAACAACAACAGTCACCCTTTGCGCTGAAAATAAGACAAACATAAAATTAGAATAGTAAAGGAAGCGACAAGTCGACCAGCCGAGCAGGCGACCAGGCGGCCAAAGAATATAAATACAAAGATAAGGAAAACTTTATACCTTTCGGGACAGCAGCTTGAGCCTCCAAGTGATGAGTACTGTTAATCAACTGAGCAAGCTTCCGACAATGAGGTTTGGAGAGGTGCTTGATGCTACGATCACTGGGGTTCCGGAGAGTGATCATGGTGAGAACGTATAGGAACTCTTCACTCAATTCAGGGTGTCCCCACTTCAAGATACGCGGACCTGCAAAATAACAAGAAAGAAAAAAATTAAAATTAGTTTCACCATGTTCATCAAAAGATAAAGGTGAAACCTACGCCTTATTTCGCCAAAGCCTTCAGGAGAATTGATGCGACCAGGTCCACCAAAAAAGTTCGAAGACGCCCGCCAGTCACCACCAATAAAAAAGAACTGTTTATGCCAGCTCTTCACTTTGTTCGGCACCCCTTCAATCAATTTCACACCACTTCGGGCCTTAAGGTAATACCACCCCAGTCCTTCCTCATTAGCAGCCGAAGAGATGGTCATTGTATAATGTATCTCAACAGTGCTTATCTTATTCTTGTAACCCTCAAGCCCGAAGAGGGTTATAAAGGCCAGTAGATTGCTCCATCTGTTCGGGGTGATTTGTGTAATAGCCAAGTTTGTATCTTCAAGGAATCGCTGTTCATGGGGTTAGAGGCAGCAGGAACCCAACATTTAAAATGTCCAAGTTAATGGCAGTGCAACCAGGAGACAGACGATCAGTTGTTTCCCCTTCCTGCGGAGCGTATAAGTGAATGTCATACGGGATACGAAAGGACGAGCGAATACGAGCTAGGTCATCCTCTGTGATTAGACTCGGTATACGGCCCACTATATATAAAGGAGCCTCTTGAGCAGCCATAATAGTCCTCGTGGGAGGCGGAAAGGAGTTGTGATAACGGTTGGCGTACTCAACCCATTCCTGTCTACGGACAATTGCTTCGGGAATTTGGGATTCCGGGGTAGGCTTGGATATGGGGAAGTTGATCTCCTTGAGAAACCTTCAGGTTATGCCAGGGAGAGAAGGATCCCGTTGGTCGCTTCTTGATTGAGCCACTTGCTCGCTGCGACCCTGCTGCTCGCTGCTCGCCCCTACAAATTCAGGGATGCTCATCTTCTCGATTTCAACAGCAACTTCGATCGAATCTTCACCCAAGTCAGTGGAGGTATTTCCACCTAGAGAGGAGCGAGCAGCTGGTTGAGCGACATCCTGATCGCCCGAGCTGTCCACGGCATAGAACGCATCCACGGAGCGAATAACAGAGCTTGCCTCCGAGCCCGTATCTTCATCTACGAGCAAAGTATGCGGATTCCGAGCAATTGCTTGGCGAAGAGAGCGGTGAGGAGCGGGTTGCGACGGTTCATCTTCCATCGGCCGACATTCTCACTGGAGATTGTATTACTCAAAGACGGGGATGCCATATAGTGAGATCTATGTGTTTTTATCTAGGCAAAGAGGAAAATATGATGGCACGTGCAGTCGCAAGGAGGCACTGGCAAAGGTGCAGCGGCGCTGGTAAATCCACGGCGGTGGCGGCGGTAATGTTTGGAGAAGACGATAATCGGAGCAAATTGGAGAATAAAGTACACGAAATTGAAGATTGAAACGAAAGAAACAACAAATTTACCTTTGATTTTGAGCAAATTGGCAGAGTATGGGATAGAACAGAAGAAAGCTTCAAAGCTTATCAATGGCAGAAAACGTTCGAATTTGTGAAAATGAATAAAGATGAAAGAGATGGGTATTTATAAGAAAGAAAATGGGGATCAAAATAAAAGAGAGAAAAAAGAAAGCCCATATATGCAATTTTAGGGGTGCACGCGTGGGTAAGGGTGACATCACCCAGCCGCCCACAGCGCTTCGAAAACCGCACCTTGGAGAATGAACCGTCGCCAGACCAAGGGTCATACCCTGTTGGTCGCTCAAAATTTTCCCGCCCAAAATTTTTGAATACCTGTTGCTCACCTCTGATCCCCATTCGTCGCCTAAACTGTAGTTTGACCTAAAAATGACAATTTCTCATTCTAATAGGTCAAATTAGGGGGCATTGTTGATAGGCGAACAACCGAGCAACGAGATTAAGCTAATTAAGAGTAACTAAGTGGCTAAGAGGTCATTTAAGATAAAATTTAGAGGAGGCGAGTAGCAGGAAAAAGGCTATGGGAAGCGAGCAACTGGGAATAATGACAAAATACAAAGGACGAGCAGCAGGTCAGACGAGCAACTGGTCGGACGAGCAGCAGGTCACCAAAGAACAAAGACGAGCGAGCAACATGAACAAGAAGATCCAAGAATAAATCAAAGAGGCGAGCAGACGAGCAATAGGGCACCCCGGAAGATCATCAAAGATCCCACTAATTAAGCATTACATTAGGAACAAACAAGTGTCTTAACACTTGTCATTGTACAATATGTAATAGCTTAAGGATAAAACAAGTGTCTTAATACTTGTCAAATTGTAAATGAGAGTAATTAAGGAGGTGACACCTCATGCTTGTTTGTACCCTATAAATACCCCTTTCATGAGAAAGGGAAAATAAGTTCATTTTATTAAAAAACAAGACCAAACTCTTGTAAATTTATTTCTCAACGCCTACTTATATCAATCTAGTGTTTAATCCTAGCCTCATTACCTTGTTTGATGATCTTCTAAGCCTAAACAACCACTAATCATTCATATTGGATCATGATCATCAACATTATAAAATAGTAGTTCATTTCTCTTTCATCTCTACACTCTTTTCTCTCTAATGATCTTTCTTATCTCTCAAGTTTATCTAATTTAATATTTCACAATTTATATATATATATATAATTCTTTAGTAGTTTCCATTCGAACTGTTACAATGGAATTCGTTAACAATTCTTGTGGATACAAATAATCTTTTGAATTATTCTTTAAACAATTTATTTTTATTTTTGCTTTTAAAATTTAAATTAACATATAAAGATTGATGTAAATATATTTATTTTCTAAAAATAGTTACATTAAAAGAGTTGTTAATTCCATTTAATTAATATTAAAAATTGATTGATTAGTTTATATATGTTAAAAGGAGTTGATTAATATACCTTAAATAATATTTTCTCCGATTCAAAATAAGTGTTGTTTTAGAGGTTAAAGTTTGTTTCAAAATAAGTGTTGTTTTAGCTATTTTTTCACATTTTTTTTCTGATTTAATATAAGAGATATTTTGGGGATTATATTAAAATATAACAAATCTAGTATAGATTATCAAAATATTATATATCTTTTAAAGATTATCAAAATATTATATATAACAAAATCTAGTATAGATTATTGATTGGGTTAAGAAATGTCCACATTTTGGTGTCTTTTGAGCGTATTTTGTGCTTAATTGTGTCAAGAAGTTTGCGAAAATGCTTAGTTTGAGATATTTTGCCTAAAGTCGTATTTTCATGACATTTATAGGAATTGAAGTGAAGAAATGAGATAGCACGAGTTCAAAAGGCCTTGCTGAGTGTTAGTTTCAGTTTTGAAGTGCTCAGGATAAGGAAACGAGAAGAAACGGTGCTAGCGTGGAGCAAAACGGAAAAAAGGCAAAAATTAAGCCTTACTCGAGCCAACCATCTGCTCGAGTAAGACCACTCGTGCGTGCTGTGGTAGGTGGCAACAGAAGGGTTCGTGCAATTTTTGCTACTCGACCGAGTGCCTCGGTCGAGTTATCTAACACAGTCGAGTAGCCTGGGAAATTAAAATGCGCTTTTTAAAAGTCGTACTCGACCGAGCACTGGGGTCGAGCAGGAGGACTCGTGCGAGTCAATTCGGTTTTTACAGAAAGTTGGGTGAAATTTTTGTCGTGCTCGACCAGGAGCTTCGCTCGAGTCATCCAACTCGGTCGTGCACCCCTTTATGAGAAAGTCAAACCCGCTTTTTGAAATCGTACTCGACCAAGCATCTTGGTCGAGTAGATCGATCGCTCGAGTCAGGCCAAAATTTTGCAAACTTTAGCTGTGACCTAGGGACACGTGCCAGACATCAAGAGGAGGATATAAATTGAAGAATTTCGGATTTGAGAAGGGGGGTTCCATTCTGAGAAGCACCCAAGAGATAATTAGCCAACATTTACTTTTTCTTTAAGTTTCCTTCCATAGATTAGCTTAGATTAGCCATAGATTTCAAGTTTTATAGTAGTAGATTTCATTTCCAAGCAAGATTGAAGAATTTGTTGAAGCTTTCATACATTTTGTGAACCAAAGAGGTGATATCTTTCTATTTCATTGCAATTTCATTTAAAATTGGTATGAATTTCATGTTTTGCTCTTGTTTAGCCATGGGTTGTCATCTTCAATTCACGGGCTAATCTTTTTATGCCTTGAATGGTGGAAATTATGTGAGAATTAGGTTTGGGTTGTTGATTTATGCCTAATTTTGATTGTTTGTGGAATTATATCCTTATTGATTGGAATTTTGCTTTGCTCTATGCATGAATTGTTCATATTGATGTGTGAATTCGTTTTAGTGTAGATGATAATTACATTGATTTGATGAAACCTTCGTATATGAGCAAGGAGTGTTTAGATGCGTTTATCTCGTTTTAACTCGTCGAGAGAGAGTTAGAACGTAGGATCCCGTCAATGAGCCTTAAGCATTTGATAGTCCGTTGAATGTTTAGGTGAAGTGTTACTTGGTATAATCCATGAATGATTAAGATTTTGGCACAAGTCGACTGTTTGAACCTAAAGATCACATAACGGAAACCATTTAGGGCATATCTCTCCCTTTGCACTTCGTCGCACGAAGTTAGATTAGTTGTTTATTTTCTTGCTTAGAAGTTATTTGATTTTAATTACTTATCATTTACATATTCTAGTTAAAACTAAACCCGAAAACTTTTTAATTATAGCACCATGTCGACTTTGAGATTGAGACCTAAGAACACTTTCCACTTCTTTTGGGTTCGATAAATTTTTAACTTGGTCAATTGCTTATAATACGACGAACTCGTTCACTTGCGAGTAGTTAAATTTGTGCTTAAACAAATTTGACAACCAATTATCAAAATATTATATATCTTTTAAAGATTATATGGGGGTATATATATCAAATTTTATAATTCTTAATTTTTTTTTTAAATCTCTAGAACGACATTTATTTTGAAACAGGGGATATATTTAAGTTAAGGTATATACAAAGTCAACATCTAATTTAAATTTAAAGTTTTATTAAATTTTTTTTTATAAAGTTTGTACTCCTATAATCGAGGACATGTTGATTCGATCAATAATCAATGATATGCATACTTGATAAATAATTAATAAACAATATAACTCCAACAATGAAAAAGCTATTTTTTGTTAGATGGGGTAACTTATTTGACTTACTGGATTTAAATTTTAATTTTATGGTAAGCTTAGTTAACATATCTATTTATCATATGTCCATGATTTGGTGAATGAATATGAAATCACCACTTCGATAATTAAGTACGATGAAAAATTGAGATTTCAATTCACATGAATGATGAAAAATTATTTTCATATTATAACTCCTACTATTAAGGTACAATCATTGTTAAGGAACCATGTATATTATTTCAATATTGTAAAACTCATTCAAATATAAGACACAATTTGTCTATAAATTTAAGGATGTTAAAAAAAGAAAAAAGCAAATTTTATATAAAAATAGTTCATGATAAGCTTATCATAAAAATGTTTTAAGGTATTGAATATTTTACCAAGAGTATCGATAATCTCATCACGAGTACCATTAATTTGGATTCAATTTTTTTTTACAACAATTACGGTATAACACGACCGATTTAGATTAATGATACTTCTGGTCAAATATTCGATACTTTAATATTGTTTAATGATAAGCTTATCATGAACTATTTTCATACTATAATATTTTGCCAAAAAATAGTTATTCATACTTATTCCTAAGTTATTCACTCATTTAATATTTCTCATATTATTTACTAATCAGAGAAAATAGTTCGATGTCAATTACAGATAAATTTCTAATTGGTTATAGATTTTTTGTTTTGCCTCTTAGCGGATCATCATTATATAAGAGAACTTGACATATGATGGGATATTATTCTCTCTTTCTTGGGATTTTCTACGGCCAGGAAGCGTGTTCGCCCTTCTTAACGTTAGTAATCCAATAATAATTAGACATGTCATCTAACTTCGCTCTAGGCAATATAGTTTTGCAGTTAGATTAAATAATTAAAAATACAAAATTACTTAAATATCCTTTCTTTTTAAATAATACAAGTTTTATAATTTAACATCCCTATCTTATTTTTATATTAATTTCATTATTAATAAATAAATATTCATTCTTAAACAAACAATACATATAAAAAGTATTCTTCTCAATTAAGAACTCTAATTACCCAATTTTTATTCACAATTCAATAGACTTCCTCTTTCTTTTTCACTTATATCCTACGATCTATAACTGCACTCATAAAGTATGATACATTTTTTAAATGTGAAATAAATTTTGAGTTCTATAGTCTCTAAATCACGAATCACATGTTCAATATTGATCTTTAATATTAGTTCTTTTTTAAATTGCTGAAAACCCTTGCAATTAATGATTAAAATAAAAAAGAAAGATGGAGTGGGGGGATGGGGGTAGGGGGTGGTCCGGGGCGGGCGTTGGCAGGGATGGGTGGGAGGGGGGGGGGGGGGGGGGGGGGGGGTTGGTAGAGATAGGGGAATTATAAATTTTGGGGCTGGATTTTTTACTTTTGGGGGGAGGGGGCTGGGGGGCATTGGTGGGGATAGGGGAATTGGAAATTTGGGGCTGGATTTTTGGGGAAAAAAGTTGGGTGGATGTGGTACTGAGAACTTGAGTTATTCATGCATCGTGGGGAAAAAGAGAGTTGGGTGGGGTAAAAAATAAAAAGTGCTAATAGTTTAATAATTTTTTTTTTAAATTTTAATAATATGTTTATTTATTTATATATGTGTATTAAAAATTGAATTTAAAAATAATGTCACTTAGTGTAGAAAACTCTGCGTTTTTTTTTGTTCCGGTTTGTATTTTATCGAAAAAATGGATTAAAATTGGATGATTAATTAAGTTACGTTGAATTAGTTTAATTTATTGGGGCAAAAATGAACACTCGATAAGTTATGGAACTAAAAAAAATAATTTCTCCTCATATTTGTATTATTTATAAATAATTTTGGATTAAAAGGGTATTTTTGTTATTTTATATTTATTCTTTTAATTTATTTGTAGGCGATGCAATGCGACTGCATTATGCACAGTGCAAATGCTCTAATGCAAAGTGCAACCTGATGGAAAAAATTATATACGTTGGATAAAAAATTCAATGGTATTTAAAGGGTTTACTGGTGTTAGGAAGGACGAAGCCTTTCTGACTGTAGAAAAACACTTCTTTCTTTACCTTATTTCTTTAAGAGATATGGGAATAATTGACACACCATTACACATAAGCTATCAAACTTTTTTGAACTTAATTACCAATTATTTAGTTTTTTCATGCTTCATGTAAATGTGAGGCCGGATCAATTTAAATTTCAAAATAAGCAACATTTTTTTTTTCATATGCACACCAAATATATATTAATATATACTTTAATTTTTTTTATTTGAAATATTAAATTGTTTTTTTTAAAGTTACTATACCATTATGTATTTTTTATCAAGTAGTAGTATAATATGTTTGATATAACATAATTTATATTTAATGGTACTTAATTTATATTTTTTGTTGTGAAATAATCCAAAAAGAAAAGTGGAAAACTTAATTGGGGACGGAGGAAATGATATTTTTTACTTTATTAACTTTTATGAGATGGAATTATTTCATTTTTAGGAGTGTAAAAGTAGTTGTGAGATGTCCAAATAAAATAAGTGTGATAGTAGTGGGAGGAAGTGAATAATTATCTTCTGATTTGTCCTATTGATATTATAATTATTGAGTAGGAGATGTGTATTCTAATGCCCTAAGTGGTTATCCAATATTATATTGTAACTGATTGTATTGGTTTAATCTATATATACTGCCACAATGAACTTCACACTTTTTTTTTCATCTGTCCCACAATAATCTTCACACCCCTGTTGATAGGCGAACATCAGTAAGAGCTCAGCGAGCAAGAGTTAAGGCCTAAGTGAAGATTATGAAGCCAAATACTCAAACTAGAAATGATTAAGAAAAAAAGAGTGCATAAATTAATCCAGGTAGTGCACTTTGTGACGAACAACAAAGCTGACGAACAACTTTTATGCGAACAAATCCAAAAAACTCGAGACCAAATATGAATACACCAGGTCATAAATGACGAACAACATTGTCAAGAGAAGGTGTATTTACCAGCTTAAGAGATGTATAACACCAGATCACATAACGGACCAGCTAGGTGTAGGACGAACAAAGGACAAAGGTTACGAAGCCCATCTACAAGGAACCTAACGACGAGCAACTTATGAACCACACTTTCAAGAGGCGAACAACTTTTATTCAAAGAGTACTGGACTACCCAAGCCAACAAGGACGAACAACAATAAATCCGAGATAAGACAAAAAACAAGACTTTGTAACTAAGTTTCAGCTTAAATAAGGTCAAATAAGGTCAAAGGACACGTGTCAAACATGCAGGCTAGGAAGTCCAAGAGTCATGTACACTACCTACTTAGTGGTTAGTATAAATAGTTGTTCTCCAGTAATAAATTTTAAGTTCAAATTCACAAACACTCCAAATACACACACTCATACACCTAAACGTACACACATACGAAATAAATACGAACTCAACTCTCGTATTTACGATTTTATAACCCGAACTATCAAATTTATCATTTACGGTGGTAATCATTCACACGTTCTTGTTTGGTGATTCTAAATCCGGTTTAAAACAACCACTAATTCACGTGATTAGAACCGATCACCAACAACCCCTAAAATGAAAATAACGCTCCCTCAAAATATAATTTTATATTGATATGAAACCCTTAAAAAAATCACTTTTTAACAATTTTACTTTAAAAGTGTGTCCAACAACATGTAAAATTTAATAGTGACGAAACGAGTACTATTTATATCAGACACATTATTTGATTAAGATGAGTAGATTGTAAGAATTATAAAATAATATGTTACTCCCTCCGTCCAAATTTTGTTTACCCATTGTTGACAGGCATTTTCGTACGGGTAGATTTATGTGGCTATTTGGGTTATGCCCGACAAACAATAAATATAAACGAACACGAACGGTTGGGGAAGAACTTTCGTTCTTCCCACGAATATGAGAGCTCTTGGCATATATGAGAAATGAGAGAAAAGTGAAGCCCTTACAATGAGGGGGTGACCCCCTATTTATAGAGGTTCACCCCCAAAGCCCCAAAAGTGACCCTAAATTCGTCTCAACCCTTTATTTAGGGATTTATTACAATTATTAATATAAAGATCAACAGTAGACCTATAATACATTAAATACTCTTTTCTGATGTAGACTCTCGATCTTGTCGGGTCAGTGTATCTTTAGGAATCTGACCTTCAGTCAGGCGAGGATATTTCCTGCTGTAACACCCATTTCATTATATATCCCCTTCAAATACTTCTAAATTACACCTCGTTCCACTAATAATTACGTAGAAAAGCATTGTAACACCCCGTCCCGTTTTATACCTTTTATATTCCTAGAACCCTTATTTTATATAATTATCTTTGTTTCTTTTTATTTTATTATTTTGTGTGCTATTGTGTAATTTATATATATACCCTTTTATAAATTCCTAAATTCGAAGAAAGGAATCGAATCTTTCAAACGAACAAAGGACTACGGGAAATTAAATATTCAAGTTTAAATTAAGGATTTCGATTCGTATAATTTATTGATAAAAATATACTTTTATAATTCATTTATAATTAAATATTAATTGAATCTTAAAACTGTATTAATTATTAAGTAGGGATTAATTTTGTGAACCAAACGATCCCTAAACCGTATCAAGTGAGAACGAAAATATCCGAATTAAAGGGGATTAATCCCTACCCACATGAATTACTATCCTTTTTTAATTAAATTAATTAGAAGAATTTATCTCATCCACACATCATTTTCCTCTTCTTAAAATTTATTAATTAAGTAAAGATATTATTCCTTATAAATAAAGGACGCGTCCCTATTCTTTGAGTTCCAGAAATCAGTTTCCCAAATTTCATTCTCAGCCAAAAATCTCTCTCTCTCTCTCTTAAATTAAGAAACCCCGTTTCTCTCTCTCTCAATTGAAGCCAAGGCTGCTCCCTCTTCGGCAACACACAGCCGCCCACCCTCGTCGGCCGCCGCTTCGCTCCCAGCGCCGCTAGCCCAACCGCCGCGGCGCCTCTTCTCAGCAGCCCGACCAACGCCGTCCAGCCTCTCCTCTGTTCCGAATCAAATCGCGCCTCAGACAGCGTCAACCGCCGCTGCCATCTCGCCACAAACGCCGCCGCGCTGCTGCCCTCCTTCGCACATCGAAGCAGCGCTTCGCCGTCGCACCCCCAGCCCGGCCGCGACGCCGACTCCAGCCGTCGCCTCTTCTTGTGACGCCGCCCCTGCTCGACCGCCGCGCCTATTCTTTCAGCCACCAATCACGCCGCTAACCTCTATCCTTGTTTGGGTAAAATTCGTGTTCGAATTACTTTCGATTAGGGGTGGCAATTCGTGCTAACGGATCGTGTTTCGTGTCGACACGATAGTGACACGACACGATAAGCCCCGACACTAACACGACACGATAAGCATCCGTGCCGACACGACACGAACACGATAAAATCCGTGTCGACACGACACGACACGATAACGACACGATATTTTTCGTGTTAGTGTCGACACGACACGATAACGACACGATTCATTCCGTGTCGACACGACACGATAATGACACGACTCATTCCGTGTCGACACAACACGATAATGACACGATTCATTCCGTGTCGACACGAACACGATATAAACCTGATAAAAAAGATGGCTAAATTTAAAATTTCAACACAAAAAACTACAAATGTTCATAGATAGCATATTCTATCCAAAACGATTACAAACCAAAAGTAAATTTTATTCTTAATTTGGTCATTATAGTATACTTAGTTTATAAATTGATGGGCCTAGGAGTTGGGCTTCCTCTGCCTATTTTTTAGTTAGGGATAAGAATTTGAGACTAAATTTTTAATGTGCTTGAAAAGATAAAGTTATATATTATTATTTTTGTAAAAATATAATTAAAATATATTTCGTGTCACTATCGCGTTATGTGTTATTTCGTGTCACTATCGTGTTCGTGCTTAACGGGTTGTTAACAGGTTAATGGGTTATCCGTTAATTTTATCGTGTTTAACGTGTTGACACTAATCCGACACTAACTCGCCACGAAATTTTCGTGTTCTTATCGTGTCGACCCGATAAGGACACTAACCCAATAAGATCAACACTAACCCGCAATTTTCGTATCGGATTCGTATCGTGCTATCGTGTCGTGTTCACAATTGCCACCCCTACTTTCGATTCTTTTCATTCCCAGATTTTGGATTAACAACCCGTTTCGATTTATTCTCACAATTTCGTCTTTCTTTTCAATTGAAATTGGAGTGCTGTTGCCCTCTTTGTATTTTTCGATGAGGCCCGGTCGAACTGCTGTTCGTTTATTTTTGGAATGACCGAACGACGCCGTTAGGCCGCTCGACTTAAATCACGAGTCACCGATCGACGCCGTTAGGCCGCCCGATTTGAGACTCGTAAGAATCTCTAACGTTCTCTCAAATTCTTGTACTAGTTGAGATAGGAATCGATCAGTTCCTTGTTGAGACTTTGAGAGTTTAGAATAGTTATTGATGGAGTAGTTTAGTATTACTGTTTTAATGGTTTCGTATTAGTTATTTAGAAGTATGGTATTCTTTGTTGTGTAGTACCTTTGAATTAGTTGGTTAGTATTATGGGGTTAACTGTTTTGTATTACTGTTATCGTTGGTTAGTATCATTGAATTAGTTAGTTTGGTAGATGGAATTATGTCACTAATGTTTTGTTATTAGTATTATTGGAATAACTGTTTAGTATTGTGGGTTTAGGTGTTTAATATTATTGGTTTTATTGATTAGTATTGTTGGATGGACTATTTAGTAGTATTGGAAATATTTGAATTAGGATCCTTGGTTTATCTGTTGAATTAGCTTGGTTCGCCTAATCCCGGTTCGAATAAGAAAACTTTTTCTCTTTAAAATCTTATTCTTGTTTCCTTGGGAGATTAGACTAATACCATTAGATTTTAAAAGTAGTATTTTTGGTTATCAAAATTGTCAATTTGTTTGAGTTGGAAAAATGAGAGAAAAATATAAGTTTTTATATCCAATTTAGTAAATACATGAAAAGAGTACTTTTGGGAAATTAATATAATTCTTTTAAAAGTAACACTAATCAACTTTAGAAGTGTTATTAATATTAGGAAAAGAAGAATATCATTATATTATATTAGTATTATTTAAATAACTTTCTTTTCTTTATTTTCAAGAAATATTATATGGATATACTTTTAAATATAAAAGCTTTTTAATTATAAAAGTCTTAGAATATTAGAAGATTGTTTTATAAAGATCGAAATAGTATTACAACAAGGAAATTAGTAAGTACACTCCCCCAATACACCACCCTTTTAGAAATGGTGTATTTACTAAGTTAATGTGTGTTATTAAGTAGGTCTATTTCAATAGGTCTATAAGATAACGACCCCCTCAATTCTCGTACCTCAAACTCTCAAGTTTTCCTATTAATTCAAAGGTCAACTTTTAATTAAATGGTTTCGTACTAGGATTCTGTGCTAATCGGAATATGCACGAGGGATCCGACATTCTGTTTGTATATCACTCTCGGGACGTCTCTACAACGCAAGTTATCTTCCAAAGGGATTTCAAGACAGTTGTGACTTAGCTATAAAGTTAACAGGTGGGTGATGATCTGTTGTTTGATCTGCTAATAATAGCGTTGTGCCGGTATTTTCTGAACTCGACTAAATCAATCTAAAAAACTTAATCCAACATAAATGTAACACCTATTATATAACTGTTTGAATTAAGTGATATAACTATATATGATATATAATACCTGTTGTTTTATAAATCGATCACCATTGCATGAGTAAGTACCTTATGTGAGCATGAATCAATTTCTATTGTCAATCGAGTATTTTTCTCTGTGAAGTTTGTTGAGTCAGTTTTATGGAAAGTCAGTAAGTACGGAGTTAGAATCGAGTTTTAAATCCGACCTCCGGGGAGCTGTCGGGGACGCCCTCGGAATGAAGGTTGTTGATCAAACAGATCTGGTCCCCAGTCAGCTGCCTACAGTGCGCACTGGGAATAAGGCCATTGATGTTTGCTTATTTTGTGAAGGATGTTGTGGTTGGATGAAGTAAGTTTTGGTTGTAGTTGAAAAGGGTAACTTTGTTGGAAGTGGAATGGTCGTACGAATATGGTTTGACAGTTTGTGACAATACGTGAATATGCTTTGGGCTCTGCCTTAATGTGAACCAACTTGTGCTATTTCAATTATATTATGTGAAATGTGTTAATACTGATCAATTATTATATAAACTTGTTATTGCGGTGATATATCGTAATCATGTATATATGTTAAACTGATTTAATGGAATAAACACTTTATTAATGAGTATAACTTAATATATTTCGGATTTACCAATCCCATGACGTTGCGAATCACCCATATGTGAGAATTCAAATCTTACGCCTCTTTTTTACAACCCTTGCAGATTATGATTTCGTGGAGCAAGGACAGTAATAGAGACGACACGGAGTTCCCCGCTTAAATAAAACATTACTGTTAATACTATGCTTTATGTACACATATATGTGTGTAGGATACTTACTAAAATTATTCTATTCATTTCTTCCGCTGCATAAAACTCATCATCTCTCATTTCCGTTATATATCCTTCAAAAATTTTATAGTTCGGACTTTTGATCACAATAATACTTCGAATCCGATATAATTAATATATTCTGGATTCGGGGCGTTACAAGCATCTTTATTTTGTTTCATGCACTTCAATTGAATAATATGCAATCATAAAAAAACCATTTTATCAATTTAAATACTACAAATTAAGTCTCACAAAAAAGTCAACAAAAGTCAAATGGGTAAACAAAATTGGGACGGAGGTAGTATTAATTATAAATATATGTATTTTATAATGAAATAAATATTTGTTCATGTTATGTTTGATTTAAGCCTCCAAGACCAGCTTGAGGATTACACAAGCCAAACTATGTTGGTTTAGAAATTTTACAAGCAATATTTTAAAATTAATCAAAATCCTAACCTATAACACCTATACTTTGTTACATCTTGATCTCATGTCTTTTCTTTTACCAATCACTTTCACTTTTATTTTTCATAATATAATAATATTTTCATCTCCTACTTTTTCACTATATTCTTCTCAAACCTACTCTACTACATCTTATAAGCACAAAAGTCAAATTTATCTTCTTACTATTCATGAATTTTCCAATTCGTATTTTCCTAATCTCAAGAATTAATGTCTATCACTCAATCCTTAGGAAGAGTACTCCGAAAATATTTTTTTAAAGATAGTAACTTTGAGGCTAGCAAGGATTGTAATATTAAAGAGTTATAAATTTAGGCACAACCAACCATAATTAACCCAAATTGGGCCCAAATTTAGCCTTCAGTCATGTCAAATCCAGTCCTTAAAAAATATATTTCTCCATTACCTGAGATACTTATTTTTGTTATATTTGTCTTAATCATTTGTTCTTTAATTTTATCTGTGTATTTTTTTTTACGATTATATCATAAAATTGATTTTCGCTTATAATTATCATTATATTTATTATTATTTATAGATTTTAAAAATAAATTATATATATATATATATATATATATATATATAGGAAACTATTAATTATTAATCAAATTAAATACAATATTTTTTATTGATAATTTATTTTTTTATAGAATGTAGATATATTCCCACACTATTTTAATAAGTCCACCCACTTCTAAACTCAATCTCTTTTTTTTTTACTAAATATAAGAATTTAAAATTATAATTGTATCCAATATAACACTTGCACTCACTTCTCTAAAGATATTCTCTCATCAATCTTCTTTAATTTTAATGCAACTATCAAACATACTTACTCCCTCAATTCTCTACTCTAGCAGAGAAATAATGATTAGGATCTTTTATTTGTATTGTAATATTTTAACAATAATATAATATTTTTTTATTGTACTAAAAATTTATTATTTTATGTAGACGCTAATATTTAAATACAGTTTATTGTCGGGTTACAAATATTTGACTTTAGTGATTTTTTTTATGGTCTGGGGTTTTCTTTTTCATAGTTTACTTAAATATTTGATTTTAAATTTTGTTTGTGTGTTTGTTCCTTTATTAATATAAAGTTGATTTTTAAAAAAAATACTTTTAGGGATCGTAACTTTGGAGATGACAAAGAGAGGGTCATAACTTTTTGGGCAGGCAAAATAAGGGTCGTTACTTTTTTAGATGACAATTTAAGGACCATAATTATTAAGAGTGCCAATAAATGCACAATCAGTAGTAATAAACCAAAATTGGGATCGAATTTAGTCCACATGCATTTACAGAAAATCGAGTCAATTAGCCTGAACTGATATTGAATTCAGCCCAAACCGGGCCATGTAGCATATCCCAATTTGGGTTGACTTGGGTTTGACTATAATTCGCGACTTTCTGTTTGAACAATGATGAAAAATTATATTGGATCATGTATAGATAAATTAAATTTTTTTATAAATATTTTTGCTGAATTCAATCTCATTCAATTTTAATACCATCAAACATATCGAGTTCCGAACCTCTTCAAACCAATATTTAGAAACATGATTAATGTCATTGCACAAGAGTGTTTATAAGTCAGAAAGACCTAAAATTGGGTGTGAAATAAATCAATGAAGAAAAATAATTTATTCAGACGTATGATGTTTTAGATTTACAAAGTTAATGAAATTTTTTTTTTTCATTTTTATTATATTCTATTTTTTATTACTTTATGTTTGATCAATGAAGAATGTTATTGAATCATTTATAGACAATTTAACTTTTTCTCCAAATGTATCAGCTGAAGGTCAAATTGATCATTTTGAAGATTTTTCTTAAAGAAAAATTAAAATCAGTGAAGGTTGGTGAATTAATTGAGCTTTCAGTAAAATGCAATAATCTTGTATTTAAACGTTGGTGAGAGTTATATTACTTTGGTTGTTTTTTTCTAATTCCTTATTAAAGTTGTAAGTTTAATTTGTTTTTTTGTTTTGTTTTTTTAAGCATATACAAGTGTCGAGTGAAAAGTCAAATGGACTCGGACTATTATCAACTGAAGATTTGTTCCCATTTTAATTTATAAATCCATGTTTATTGGTGACGTAGACTATCAAATTCTTTATCTAGCTAAAACATGATATAAATTAATTATAAATGTTGGATTGTGTAAATATTATAAATTGTTTTGAAAAAATATAACGGTATTAATGTTTGAGCAAGATTAATTTTCATTGTTTGTGAACTAAGGCTGGATATTTTATATTGGATTTTTTTTTATTTAGTTCATTTGATGGTTTTTTTTATTTGTATTGCAATTATTGAACAACAATATAATATTTTTTCAATATATCAAAAAG
Source organism: Ballota nigra (assembly GCA_947034835.1). NCBI lineage: Eukaryota > Viridiplantae > Streptophyta > Magnoliopsida > Lamiales > Lamiaceae > Ballota > Ballota nigra. The sequence continues at coordinate 30,639,562 of OX344730.1, forward strand.
TTATTTTTTTAATCTAAATTTAATAAAGTACTTAGTATTATTTGTCATTTTTTTATAAATTGAATTTTATGATTTTTTTAAATACAGGATGGTAATCACTAGGTTGAGTGATAGAGTAATGTGAGTTAAAGTTCTTACTGGTAGTAATGCTGGAGAACTAGCATTGATACAGTGATTCTCACTAACTCATTTTGACCCTATGTTACCTCTCAAGTTTATACGGAGATAATTTTTTATGATTGTTTCATATGCTATGTCTATAAATAAAAGTTAAGGACAATCTATTAGCCATGTTGGAGTATTTGTTAAGAAATTTGTGTTTAGTCATGATCAACTTTATTTTGCAGTTTCAAGAATTAGCAGCCATCGTGGTTTGAAGATTATGTTGTGTGATAATAATTGCCTTGAATATAACACAACGAAAAATGTTGTATATCAAGAAGTGTTTAAAAAAGTTTAGAGTCTTGGAACTGTATTATATTTTTTCTTTCTTTGGATCTATTGGTTGCTTTATGTGAAAGTTTTATTTTATTTTTAAATGTGGTGATTATAATTTTATTTAAAAAAAAATATTTTAAACATGTTTAAGTGATGATAAATTTATTAAATTATATTTAATTGATGGCTATTATGTATATATATATATATATACACACACACACATATATATATATATATTTATATTTCTTAAAATTTACATGTTTTAAAAGTTATGTAACACATTATATTTGATGAATATTATTTGATATTTAGAAATATTGTTACATAGACAATATGTGTTGGTTAATGCATTATGCTCCTTCCATTCTACTTTATTTGAATAAAGTAGTAGCGTATAAAATATATATGCATATGTTTTTTAGTGTGCACGCAAATCAATTTTTTTTTATTGGTGTTATAGCAGGAAATATCCTCGCCTGACAGGAGGTCAGATTCCTGAAGATACACTGACCCGAGAGGATCGAGGGTCTACATCAGAAAAGAGTATTTAATGTATTATATATCTACAGTTGATTGTTAGATTAATATTGTAATAAATCCTTAAAATAAAGGGTTGAGACGAATTTAGGGCCACTTTTGGGCCTTTGGTGGTGAACCTCTATAAATAGGGAGTCACCCCCTCATTGTAAGGGGTTCACATTTCCTCTCATTTCTCATATATGCAAAAAGCTCTCATTCGAGGGAAGAACGAAAGTTCTTCCCCCATCGTTCGTGTTCGTTTTACATTTATTGTTTGCCAGGCATAATCCAAATAGCCACATTCATCTATCCGTACGAAAATGCCTGTCAACAATTTGGCGCTAGAAGGAGGGTCGGATTCGTGTTCATCTCGATGGATGAACACGAAGATCTTCTCCTCAAAAAATCAAAAATCATTCTTTCAAGAAATCCATTTTTCAGTTTTTAGCAACAAGCTCACAAAACATCCAAACCAGTTTCCAAAAAAATATATCCATATCCTTACCGGAAAACTCAGCAACAGCAGCAAAAACAAAAAAATCAACAAATACTCTTGAGGATTTCAACCGCAGCTAGCCAAGAAGGAGGAAAAAGCCAAGAAAACCATTCCCCACCCTTACAGCAGCAAGCTTACATATTCATCCTAAAAAAATAAAATTCCCAAAAACAAAGAAGCTCATCTCCGCAAAGCCACGCACGAAAGTTGGACAAGAGAGAAAGAAGGTTTGTTTTTGTCGTTTCAGGCGGTGCTACTGCCATTTCCGGAGGCGGGCCCGCAGGGCTTTCTGGCACCGTCGCGGCCCGGGCCCAGCGCCGCACCATCTCCCCCGTGAAATCACTCCGGACCAAGAAAAATTTCAAGCAAAATAGCCATTTTTCTGCTTTGAATCCCTCTCTGTTTGCCTCATTTGTTGCACTGCTTTTCCACAGCTTTTCATTTTGCTTTTGGCACGCTTCTCAACGTACGTTGAAAAGTCAAACAATTCCCCTCGATCCTCGTGCCATCGGGGTCGCCCCATCGCCTCCCGACGACAACCCGTGTCTACCTGCGAGGGATTAACGCCCTCCGACCGTCATTGCCGCCCAGCGGCCTCCGGTCAGAGCTCGCCGCCCGAACTGGTGCCTACCCGTCAACCACCGCGAACTCCCCGCGCCACAACGTGCCCGATCTCCGGGCACCAACATTTAGTCGCTCACACCGTGCCCGACCACTGGTCGGACGCTGCACACCGTTCCCGTCCGCTCTCCCGCAACCCGTTCCTCCTCTCGCATCGACTCGTCTGGCTGTTTGCCGCCTCTCCGCGAGGCATACTTGGACCGAGTCGCCGCATCCCTACGGTCAGCCTCACCGCTAAGCACAACCGCCTCAAGTCGACCACACGGCGCTCAGCGCGTCTCCTTGCGACCAGCGCTGGTTACTCGCGCACCCGTCGCCAAGGATCGAGGCGTGCTCGCCTCGCCGACGGAGCCTTCGCTGCCTGCCTCCACCGCCCAACGCGGGCGCCGCCTCCACCGCCTTCGCACATCCTCCCCGATTCGCCGCCTGCAGCAGCCTTCGCCGCCTACCCTGTTGGAGTTATACGTGAAAGTATGCTTTTACTTTGTATAACTCGTGTATCAAACACTCGATTTATGAGAATAATTCTTTTATCACATTTGCTTTAGATATAATTGAATGTTGAATTTCTATTGCAAACCGTTCAATATATAGTACGTGTTACATTGTAGTTAATGTGGTGATACCCGATCACGGAAGACAACATTAACAGTTTACTTGTAACTAAACGTACAATTCACGACCCAGGTGGAATTGAACAATCCGCCATGAAAGGTCGATGTGTAAGGCTCAGATTGGTCTGTCTTGACCAAGAGATTGCACTAGCACATTTAGTATGTGTTGAAGAGGTCCTACAACGAGGATAAATTCTTCTGTTCTGAAAGGTGAAGAATTAGACCTCAGTGGTTGTTGATTTCTTAATCTCCGTCACTTAAATAGGACCGTGTGTGCTTAGTAGTTACTGCTTTGATTCATGTTGGGTGAGAATCATTGTGACTTCGAACTTTGTGTCTTGGGCAGTAATATTAATCATATGACGGTTGCTAAGATTTAATACGGAGAAACGCGTGCGAGTACGGCTCGTGTGATTAGTCCCCTTGGTGGGCTCAGAAGTTTTATTGTACCAAATCTTGCAAGTGAAGAATTAGTTTCTTCGGTACGAATAATAATGTTGAGCTGTCTTTACTCCAAGGTGAAATATATTAATTAATTTAGAGCTATTCAGAAGCTCAATTAATTAATGGACTTGATAATCTTAAACGCGGGAAATAATAACCGGGAGCCCATATTATCGTAATATGGATTAAGATGGATAGTGCAATATTAATTTATTAGTGGTAATAATTAATATTAATGGGCTGAATTATATTGGGGCTCAATATTGAAATTCAGAAGCCCATTAGGAGGTCCAATCTTAATTCTCCTTAAGGCCCCTCAAGTAGCCCAATTAAGTAGCCCAATAATGATAAGGTGATTAAAATAAAAAGAAAATTATATTGCTGATTTTTCTATCTTATTTTTTCGAAAATATGCATATGGAGGAGAAATTAGATTTTGTTGATTTTCTTGAAAAGATATTATGAAAGATATGTATTCTAGAAGTACAAGAATATCTCATATATTCAAGAAGATCCAAATCTTGAATTTCACACTCTTAATTTTCAAAAATGACAACTCTTATAAGCTAAGTGAGATTTTTGTGGAATATTTTATTGTGGAGAAAAGAATATATGAGATATATTCAAGATTTCTTAGAGTCTAAGAAAAGATTTTCTCCAAGGCCCAATAAACCTAAAATTTTCGGCCACTATGCTTATAAATAGGGGGTGATATTTTCATCCCCAAGTACATAATTCCATGTGTTGGAAAAATCAAGAAGCATAGATATTTTTCTTTTTCCTTAGTTATTAAATTGCTTGAAAGCGTCTCCCACCGGCGATCAAGTGAGGTGAAAAGGGAAATACTTGAGAAGGCTTTGGGTTGATAGAACGTGATTTCAAGTGTCCCGTATATCCAAAGGCCATTACTACGAGAGGTACGTTAATCGCATATTTATTTGTTTAATTCCGCCTAGTTAAATATGTGAAATTAATTTAGCATGCATGATGATAATTAGTTGTTGGAATTATTATTTGAATTAATTAGGATTAATTCATGATAGTAATAATTGTATTTAAATTCGTATTTAAAATTCATCCCGAATAGATTCCGGGCACCCCTATTTTCCCAACAACTGGTATCAGAGCCACGGTTTCGGGCTCTGAATTTTAAATTGGAATTTAAATTGTTGAACATTAAAATTGAAATTGGATAGTAGAATTGTTAGATCTTTTTTGCAGGTATCCAATTGTCATGGTTTTTTTTAATGTTGTTAATTTCATGCGTGTGAATTAATTTGGTTTTTAATTCGATTCGTTCGAATTCGTTTTTCTCGTGAGAAAATCCACGAGTAGATTAGTTGTTTTTATTTTGATTCGATCATTGTAATAGACTAGTCTAGATCTAGTATTTATTTTTTTTGTAAAAATAAATTGTAACCGGATCGTGACGAAGAACGAAGAATTAAAAACGGCGTACCCGGACGACGCATACATGCGTGGCACGTGTATGGAGGTAAAATCATGCAAGGGGTGAAGAAAACGAGAACGAACGGCAAAAAAACGGCGCACGGGGGTGCACGGCGCACACCGTGCGCAACGGACGCACGGCGCCGCGCGCACGGCGCGCGCGCGCCTCGGCAGCGCACTGCAGCGCCTCGGGGCGCCTCGGGCGCGCCTCGGCGCGCCTCCGTGCAGCGCCTCGGGCGCGCCTCTGGTGCGCCTCGGGGCTGCGCTTCGGCGCGCCTCGGGCGCTTTTCCAGCGCCTCTCGGGCCGGGAAGCGCGCGGGCCCACTTCGTGGGCCGACGCGCGCTGTATCTCAGGCCGTGGAATTTTTTCGGTTCGTGTTTTTTTCCGTGTGATTTTAAACGTCGTCCCGAACCCCAAACGATGCTGTTTTTGAAGAAGTGTTGCTGTTCGAGTGGGAGCACGTCGAGACGAACGTCGGAAAGCAACAAGGACGATTTTTTTTCGCATCAAGACGTGAAGAAATTAAACCGTGACAATTGGATTCGAGTGCTCCAATGTGTTTAATTTTGTTTTGATGGATGTTTTATTTCGTGCACTTATTATTATTTGTTAATATGTGTTTGCATGAATTTAATTGTCCAAGAAAAACCTTACTTTCGAAAATTACTAAGTATGTTTTATAATCGCAATTTTATTCCGGATATTAAAATTGGATTATTTTGGCCTCCATAATTTATTTATTTGTGAAGTTCTTTTGGAATACATTTCCCCCTCGGATCGGCCAAAAGAACGGATTTCACATGAATAAATTCCGAAAGGATGATTGTGGATTATTACTAGTGGCGGTATTGACCCTCACCACGAGTGGCTTGCTCAAAGCGAAATAATAATCTTGTATTTAATTATGGTTATTACTTAGGCATAGGAAATTGATATTAACTTACTCCCCTCGGAGTCCCTGTCAATTTCTATGTGGTCAAAGTGGGAGCCAACTATTAATTTTGAATTAAGGATTTGTAACTTTTAAGTTTGTAATCCGCTTGAATGTGTTTAAATGTATAGACCACCCCTCGTGGCGCATTTAAATTGTTTCGAGATGTTGGCTGATGCATGATTATATTGGTTTTAAGGTTCCAATATAATTGATGTGATCAAATTTATGTGATAATTTCGTATTTTTCTAGATATTGATATGAATGTATGTTTTATTCTCAGTTCATCATGTCGCAACCTTTTAATCCACTGTTTAGTATACTTAAAGATAACAAACTTGTCGGTGAGAACTATGTTGATTGGAAACGTAACCTTGACATTGTCCTAACCGCACAACACCACAAGTGGGTACTTACCACTCCTAAACCCCAAGAGCTTGCCGAAGATGCCACCAAAACGGACAAGAAAGAGCATAAGAGATGGTTAGACTCCGATGAGATGGCTAGGTGTACTATTCTGGCTTCAATGTCAGATGTGTTGCAACACCAACACCAACACATGGAGACCGCCTCTGAGATAATGCAAAATCTTGAAGCGATGTTTCAACATCAGAACCGTACGGCTAGGCAAATCACTATGCGAAAGATGCTTTCGTTGAAAATGGTGGAAGGTACGCCCGTAAGGGATCACGTAATCGAGATGATGGGTTATCTCAACAAGTTGGAAGTACTTGGTGCGGAATTTGACCTCCCTACTAAGGTCGATTTCGTTCTCCATTCTCTGCCGAAGAGCTTTGAGCAGTTTCAATTGAACTATCAAATGAATGACCGGGCAAATAGCTTGCCCGAGCTCTTGCAAGCTTTGGTATCGGCGGAGACTCTAATGGATCACCAAACCGTTGCTATGGTGGCAAATGGTCCGTCTTCCTCTTCAGGTCCCAAGGGAGGGAAGAAGAGGAAGAGGACGAAGGGCCAGACCCAAGCAAATCCAACCGTTGCGAAACCCAAGGCAAAGGGAGAAGGAGGTGGAAAGAAAGCTGCTAAGGGTAAGTGCTTTAATTGTGGTGAGAAGGGACATTGGAGGGCGACCTGTTCTAAGCCTAAGAAGGGTGGAAAGAAAGGTAAGTCTCATGCTTTAGTCGTTGAAACATTTGTTGCGGCGTATGCTGCCCATGTTTGGGTAGTGGATACCGGGGCAACTGATCATATTTGTTTCACTCTTCAGGGGTTCCAGCTAACCCGACGACTTAGCAAGAATGAGATCACAATCGCTTTGGGGGATGCTACGAGAGTGGCAGCCGAAGCAGTGGGAGTCGTGCACCTATCTTTTGAAGATAGAGTTTTAATTTTAAGAGATGTTTTATACGTTCCAAACTTTAGGAAGAATTTATTTTCGGTTTCTAAGTTGTTTTTTGATGGATATTCAGTTACTTTTAATAAAGTTGTTACTGTTTTCTTTTAAGAATGATGTTATCTGTCATGGAACGTTGGTAAACAATCTCTATACGATTAAGTGTGCACACCACTCAAATAATGAATCTAATAGCACGTCGATCATTTCGAGCAATAAAAGAAAGCGTTCTTAGGAGATGGACGAAGCACTTTTATGGCATCTTAGACTAGGTCATTTTAATCTAAAGTGGATAGAGAGATTGGTGAAAGACGGATCCTTGGAATTGCTCCAAGTTGAGCCGTTTCCAACTTGTGAATCCTGTTTAGATGGTAAAATGACCAAGAGGGCATTTGGAGCCAAGGGGAATAGAGCCATGGAAGTGTTAGAACTCGTTCATACCGATGTGTGTAGTCCAATGACGATCAAAGCAAGAATGGGGTATGAGTATTTCGTTACCTTCATTGACGATTACTCAAGATATGGGTACATTTACCTTATGCGGCATAAGTCTGAAACTTTTAAAAGGTTTAAAGAGTTTAAGGCCGAAGCCGAGAAACATAGGGAAAAGAGTATCAAGTTTCTACGATCAAATCGTGGAGGCGAATACCTCAGCGATGAATTCTTGAACTGCCTGTCGGACGAAGGGATCGTATCCCAGTTGACCGCACCGGGAACCCCTCAATAGAACGGTGTGGCGGAACGAAGGAACCAGAATCTTTTAGAAATGATCAGATCCATGATGAGTTATTCGGATTTACCCAAGTTGTTTTGGGGTAATGCCTTGGAAACGGCGGCTTATATTCTAAACTTGGTGCCATCCAAATCGGTTCCTAAAACCCCAATGGAATTGTGGACCGGGCGCAAGCCCAGTCTAAGACATTTGCGGATTTGGGGTTGTCCGGCATACGTGCTAGACAAGGAAGCCGGTAAGTTGGATCCACGTTCGGAATTAAGGTTGTTTATAGGATACCCGGCCGGAACGAAAGGGTGCATGTTCTATAGTCCCAAGGATCAAAAGACCGTGATTAGTACACACTTTAAATTCTTGGAGGAAGACTATATGAACAATCGAAAACCTAAAAGTGAAATTACCTTAGAAGAATTGAGAGGTCAAACCTCGATACCAAGTATACAAGATGATGTACCACATGTCACATCTTCACAACCGGAACCCCGTCGTAGTGGGAGGGTTCTTAGGCAACCCGAGAGATTCATGGGGATAGGAGAATCTTCGGATTTGGTTCCCGGTGTTGAATCAGACCCATGGACATACGACGAGGCAATCCAAGACAAAGACGCGGAGTCATGGCAAACGGCAATGGAAGCCGAGATGGGTTCGGTGGATCATAATCAAGTGTGGGAGTTGGTCGAGCCACCCAGTGGGGTAGAACCCATTGGATGCAAGTGGGTTTACAAGAGGAAAAGAGGACCGGACGGAAGGGTTGAAACCTTCAAAGCAATGCTTGTGGCCCATGGCCTGTAGCTATGCTTAAGTCCATCCGTATTCTCTTGTCGATCGCTGCGCACTTAGATTACGAGATCTGGCAAATGGATGTCAAGACAGTTTTCCTTAGCGAAAGTCTTGATGGGATCTATATGCAACTGCCCAAAGGTTTCATTGGAAAAGGCCAAGAGAATCTCGTATGTAAGCTCAAGAGATCCATTTACGGACTTAAGCAAGCATCGCGTACTTGGAACCAGTGTTTTGATCAAATAATCAAGTCTTATGGGTTTGATCAAAACGAGTTCGAAAGTTGTGTGTATAAGAAGCGTGACGAAACTGCGGTGGTATTCTTAGTATTATACGTAGACGATACTCTGCTCATTGGAAACAATGTAAAGGTATTGTCAGACGTAAAGGTATGGCTGTCAAAACAAATTGATATGAAGGACTTAGGGGAAGCCGGTCACATCCTTGAGATCAAAATCACTCGCGATCGCAAGAAGAGGATGTTGGGCTTATCGCAAGCTTCATACATTGACACTGTTTTGAAGCGTTTCAGCATGCAAGATTCCAAGAAAGGTTTTGTACCTTTTAGGCACGGAATCCATCTATCGAAAGAAATAAGCCCTAAGACACAAGCGGAGATAGATGACATGAAATGTGTTCCGTACGCTTCGGCCGTAGGAAGCCTTATGTATGCAATGTTGTGTACGAGACCGGATATCTGCTTTGCCGTGGGCATGGTGGCAAGATATCAAAGTAATCCCGGGAAAGACCATTGGACTGCCGTAAAGTGCATCTTGAGGTATCTGAAAAGAACTCGGGAGCAGATGCTGATTTACCAGTCGGATAGTCTAGTTCTCGTAGGATACACGGACTCGGATTTCCAATCAGACATAGACTCAAGAAAGTCAACCTCGGGTAGTGTGTTTCGCATGGGAGAAGGAGCCATGACATGGAGAAGCGATTTGCAGAAATGCATCGCAGATTCGACCATGGAAGCCGAATAAGTAGTTGCTTGTGAAGTAGCGAAAGAAGCGGTTTGGCTCAAGTACTTCTTAGTGGACTTGGACGTTGTTCCGAATTTACCCATCACAATCATTGTGCCGGAGCAGTTGCAAATTCAAGGGAACCGAGAGCCCACAAGGCCAGCAAACACATTGAAAGAAAACACCATCTTATACGAGAAATCGTTAAGAGAGGAGATAAAGAGGTGGCAAAGATATGCGTCGGGGACAACCTAGTAAATCCATTCACAAAGGGTCTGCCTCTGAGTACATTCGAGAGACATGTGGATGGAATGGGAGTCAAGACGATTGCCAATCTGCTTTAAGTATAAGTGGGAGGAATTATTAGGTTAGTGTAGGTTGACATATGATGTCACGTAGAGCTACTACACTAAGACATGCGTGATGTATACTAAAAGCAGACTTTAAGTATAAGTGGGAGATTGTTGGAGTTATACGTGAAAGTATGCTTTTACTTTGTATAACTCGTGTATCAAACACTCGATTTATGAGAATAATTCTTTTATCACATTTGCTTTAGATATAATTGAATGTTGAATTTCTATTGCAAACCGTTCAATATATAGTACGTGTTACATTGTAGTTAATGTGGTGATACCCGATCACGGAAGACAACATTAACAGTTTACTTGTAACTAAACGTACAATTCACGACCCAGGTGGAATTGAACAATCCGCCGTGAAAGGTCGATGTGTAAGGCTCAGATTGGTCTGTCTTGACCAAGAGATTGCACTAGCACATTTAGTATGTGTTGAAGAGGTCCTACAGCGAGGATAAATTCTTCTGTTCTGAAAGGTGAAGAATTAGACCTCAGTGGTTGTTGATTTCTTAATCTCCGTCACTTAAATAGGACCGTGTGTGCTTAGTAGTTACTGCTTTGATTCATGTTGGGTGAGAATCATTGTGACTTCGAACTTTGTGTCTTGGGCAGTAATATTAATCATACGACGGTTGCTAAGATTTAATACGGAGAAACGCGTGCGAGTACGGCTCGTGTGATTAGTCCCCTTGGTGGGCTCAGAAGTTTTATTGTACCAAATCTTGCAAGTGAATAATTAGTTTCTTCGGTACGAATAATAATGTTGAGCTGTCTTTACTCCAAGGTGAAATATATTAATTAATTTAGAGCTATTCAGAAGCTCAATTAATTAATGGACTTGATAATCTTAAACGCGGGAAATAATAACCGGGAGCCCATATTATCGTAATATGGATTAAGATGGATAGTGCAATATTAATTTATTAGTGGTAATAATTAATATTAATGGGTTGAATTATATTGGGGCTCAATATTGAAATTCAGAAGCCCATTAGGAGGTCCAATCTTAATTCTCCTTAAGGCCCCTCAAGTAGCCCAATTAAGTAGCCCAATAATGATAAGGTGATTAAAATAAAAAGAAAATTATATTGCTGATTTTTCTATCTTATTTTTTCGAAAATATGCATATGGAGGAGAAATTAGATTTTGTTGATTTTTTTGAAAAGATATTATGAAAGATATGTATTCTAGAAGTACAAGAATATCTCATATATTCAAGAAGATCCAAATCTTGGATTTCACACTCTTAATTTTCGAAAATAACAACTCTTATAAGCTAAGTGAGATTTTTGTGGAATATTTTATTGTGGAGAAAAAAATATATGAGATATATTCAAGATTTCTTAGAGTCTAAGAAAAGATTTTCTCCAAGGCCCAATAAACCTAAAATTTTCGGCCACTATGCTTATAAATAGGGGGTGATATTTTCATCCCCAAGTACATAATTCCATGTGTTGAAAAAATCAAGAAGCATAGATATTTTTCTTTTTCCTTAGTTATTAAATTGCTTGAAAGCGTCTCCCACCGGCGATCAAGTGAGGTGAAAAGGGAAATACTTGAGAAGGCTTTGGGTTGATAGAACGTGATTTCAAGTGTCTCGTATATCCAAAGGCCATTACTACGAGAGGTACGTTAATCGCATATTTACTTGTTTAATTCCGCCTAGTTAAATATGTGAAATTAATTTAGCATGCATGATGATAATTAGTTGTTGGAATTATTATTTGAATTAATTAGGATTAATTCATGATAGTAATAATTGTATTTAAATTTGTATTTAAAATTCATCCCGAATAGATTCCGGGCACCCCTATTTTCCCAACATACCCGCCTCTGCTCCCCGCTCGACCAATCTACCGACGCCTCCGCCAGCTTTCCCGCACCGCCGTGTGGCGGCCTCAGCCGCCGCCCTCAACGCGTCGCCGCCCGTCGCCGACCACAGCCGCCTCGCAGCCCGCGACAGCTTGCGCCTCCAGCCACTCGCCGCCGCCTCGCCGCCCTGTCGTGCCTCCCCGCTAGACGACCAGGACCATGTCTCGCCGTCGGCACAACTCCGATCAGCCGCGCGGACGACCGGCCACCTCCAAAACTGGTGCGTGCCTTGCCGCCTCCGTCCAACGGGAAGCGAGATGCGGCCACAATCCAGCGCTCCCAGAAGATTCGCGAGCATTGACCTGGGAATGCTGATCTTGGGGCCAATTTAATTTTAGGAGTTGGGCCTTATTTCATAGTTAGCTATTGGGCCCTTTTTAGTATTCAATCCGTTGGGCCATTTTTTGTTTAATCTGTTGGCCCCCCCTTTTATTTAATTTTGGGGCCTGATATAACTTGTACCGTAAAAAAAAAAAAACGGACAGCAGCTTCTGAGACGGGCATCCAGAGCCTCTTCGACAACGAAAAATCTACGGGCAGTTCTTTGCCCACTCGAATCAGGTTTATTTCGACAATTTCCTTTTAATATATATCATAACTCGCAAATTTGCATATAAATTAAAAGCAGGGGCATATACTCGTATTTCGAAAATTTGAAATGGGGGCAATTTTTGAAATACAATTTTCATTTGACACTTCCTTTTAATATATATCTTAACTCGTAAGTTTTCATATATATTAAAAGCGTGGGCATGGATATACACATCCTATGCTCATTTTGTGATATAAAAAATAAATTATTTGACACTGAGTATTATTAAATAGAGTCAGTTGTTTAAAACTTCGAATATAATTTCGAAAAATTATCGAGGTCGATCTCCGAACACATAACTCAATATTTTATCGGTCGCACCTTTCGACTACAAATATTTGTCCGCCTTCATAGGCGTTGACCGGTCTGCCCTTTCAGACGGTGACATATCGATTAGTTCGCCTTCACCGGCGTCAACTAATCCGCTTCTCGAGTTAATCCGCCTTCTCGGCGTTGATTAGTCCGCCTTCTAGGCGTCGACATTCCGCCTAGATTGGCGAAGTAATCCGTCTTCTCGACGTCGATTAGTCCGCCCTTTCAGGCGTTGACGTATCGATTAGTTCGCCTTCACCGGCGTCAACTAATCTACTTCTCGAGTTAATCCACCTTCTCGGCGTTGATTAGTCCGCCTTCTAGGTGTCGACATTCCGCCTAGATTGGCGAAGTAATCCGTCTTCTCGACGTCGATTAGTCCGCCCTTTCAGGCGTTGACGCATCGATTAGTTCGCATTTACCGGCGTCAACTAATCTACTTCTCGAGTTAATCCGCCTTCTCGGCGTCGACATTCCGCCTAGATTGGCGAAGTAATCCGTCTTCTCGACGTCGATTAGTCCGCCCTTTCAGGCGTTGACGTATCGATTAGTTCGCCTTCACCGGTGTCAACTAATCTACTTCTCGAGTTAATCCGCCTTCTCGGCGTTGATTAGTCCGCCTTCTAGGCGTCGATATTCCGCCTAGATTGGCAAAGTAATCCATCTTCACGACGTCGATTAGTCCGCCTTTCAGGCATTGACGTTTTGATTAGTTCGCCTTCACCGGCGTCAACTAATCCACTTCTCGAGTTAATCCGCCTTCTCTGCGTTGATTAGTCCGCCTTCTAGGCGTTGACATTCCGCCTAGATTGGCGAAGTAATCCATCTTCACGACGTCGATTAGTCCGCCTTTCAGGCGTTGACATATCGATTAGTTCGCCTTCACCGGCGTCAACTAATCCGCTTCTCGAGTTAATCCGTCTTCTCAGTGTTGATTAGTCCGCCTTCTAGGCGTCGACATTCCGCCTAGATTGGTGAAGTAATCCGTCTTCACGACGTCGATTAGTCCGTCTTTCAGGCGTTGACGTTTTGATTAGTTCGTCTTCACCGGCGTCAACTAATCCACTTCTCGAGTTAATCCGCCTTCTCGGCGTTGATTAGTCCGCCTTCTAGGCATCGACATTCCGCCTAGATTGGCGAAGTAATCCGTCTTCACGACGTCGATTAGTCCGCCTTTCAGGCGTTGACGTTTTGATTAGTTCGCCTTCACCGGCGTCAACTAATCCGCTTCTCGAGTTAATCTGCCTTCTAGGCATTGATTAGTCCGCCTTCTAGGCGTCGACATTCCGCCTAGATTGGCGAAGTAATCCGTCTTCACGACGTCGATTAGTCCGCCTTTCAGGCGTTGACGTATCGATTAGTTCGCCTTCACCGGCGTCAACTAATCTACTTCTCAAGTTAATCCGCCTTCTCGGCGTTGATTAGTACACCTTTTAGGCGTCGACATTCCGCCTAGATTGGCGAAGTAATCCGTCTTCTCGACGTCGATTAGTCCGCCTTTCAGGCGTTGACGTATTGATTAGTTCGCCTTCACCGGCGTCAACTAATCCGCTTCTCGAGTTAATCCGACTTCTTGGCGTTGATTAGTCCACCTTTTAGGTGTCGACATTCCGCCTAGATTGGCGAAGTAATCCGTCTTCTCGACGTCGATTAGTCCGTCTTTCAGGCGTTGACGTATTGATTAGTTCGCCTTCACCGGCGTCAACTAATCTTTTTCTCGAGTTAATCCGCCTTCTCGGCGTTGATCAGTCCGCATTTTAAGCGTTGACTTTCCGCCTTAATGGGCAAGGTGTTGTTTAGTTCGTCTTCACCGGCGTTAACTAATCTATTCTCTGCTTTGGTTTATCCATATTAACGGCATCGACCAGTCCGCCTTCACCGGCATCGACTAACCCGCATCGCTTTTGCCCACTTGCGGCCATAATATATCGCGTCTTGGACGCTTTGTTTAATCGACAAATCGATTGTTAATTCAATCCTGTATTCGTGAAGTCGCTGCCCGTCAATCGGCTAAAGCACTTCACTCATTAATCTGTTGATTAATCTTTTAAGCGGTTGTTAATTCAATCCCATCATCGTGAAGTCGCTGCCCGTCAATCGGCTAAAGCACTTCACTCATTAATCTGTTGATTAATCTTTTAAGCGGTTGTTAATTCAATCCCATCATCGTGAAGTCACTGCCCGTCAATTGGCTAAAGCACTTCACTCATTAATCTGTTGATTAATCTTTTAAGCGGTTGTTAATTCAATCCCATCATCGTGAAGTCGCTGCCCGTCAATCGGTTAAAATACTTCACTCATTAATCTGTTGATTAATCTTTTAAGCGGTTGTTAATTCAATCCCATCATCGTGAAGTCGCTGCCCGTCAATCGGCTAAAGCACTTCACTCATTAATCTGTTGATTAATCTTTTAAGCGGTTGTTAATTCAATCCCATCATCGTGAAGTCGCTGCCCGTCAATCGGCTAAAGCACTTAACTCATTAATCTGTTGATTTATCTTTTAATTGATTGTTAAGTCAATTTGTTGTCTGTGAAGTCGCTACCCGCAAGCGGCCTAAGCACTTCATTAATTTATCATCGCGGTCCTTACCGCCCTATTACTAAAATTAATGCCGGCCAGCGGCAAGAACTCTTTATTAATTGAACATCACTATTCTCGACTCGGGGGCACGACTGAAGATCGTACCCCACCTAACTCAACCAGTTTCGAAAGTTTGAAAATTTGAAGATGACTCAAAAGATTCGTCCATCACGGACCCTGTCGTCGAAGATTCCCCCGGGGCATCCGAGCTGTCCTATTTTCAGGCTCGGGGGCAAAACCTATTTGAAGCACAGATCAAGATCGAACTCTGGCTGCAATCAGAGCCCAATCTTGGGGGCAATTGTTACAGCAGGAAATATCCTCGTCTGACAGGAGGTCAGATTCCTGAAGATACACTGACCCGACAGGATCGAGGGTCTACATCAGAAAAGAGTATTTAATGTATTATATATCTACAGTTGATTGTTAGATTAATATTGTAATAAATCCCTAAAATAAAGGGTTGAGACGAATTTAGGGCCACTTTTGGGCCTTTGGGGGTGAACCTCTATAAATAGGGGGTCACCCCCTCATTGTAAGGGGTTCACATTTCCTCTCATTTCTCATATATGCAAAAAGCTCTCATTCGAGGGAAGAACGAAAGTTCTTCCCCCATCGTTCGTGTTCGTTTTACATTTATTGTTTGTCAGACATAATCCAAATAGCCACATACATCTATCCGTACGAAAATGCCTGTCAACAATTGGTAGTATGTAAATTGACGTAGGAGGACCAAAATGTCAAGTGTGTAAATTGATGTGGGACGGGGGGAGAAACAAATTAAAATATATTTTATTTTAAAAAAAGTTAAGAAACAATATATTTTAGAATGAAATAATATTTTAATATTATACGTAATAATTATAAAAAAAATGATGATGTATTACAAAAATGTATGTTGAAGAATATAATTTTTTATCTAATGCAGATAATTTATATTATATAGTAATACGATATTTGTAATGCAAACAATGATTTATCTAAATAATATATCGATAAAACTGGCTTCCGTGTAACGCACGAATGAGTTCATCACTAGTTTAGTGTAATTTATTAATACTTTTTAAATAAGTTTCACAATAAATATCCAAAAATTGGGAATGAAAGGTATAAATTGATACCTTTACAACTGTGTAAAAGTGAACGAAAAATTATTTAATTGACTATTTTAATGCGCTTACATTAATTCTAATTAAATCTCAATATTTAGTTAACTATTTTAATGCGTTTACAATAATCCTCAAATCTAAAAATTTACTCATTCCTTAGGTTTTTATAGGACATGCCTTTAGTTACACTACATATTAAACAAATATCACAAAAATTCAAATAAGTTGATTATATTTTTTTAAAGAATTTTGGCAAATCAAGATAAATGATTATTATTATGAATCAAACAATATAATTTTAAGTAGTATGCCCATTCCATCCCTCATTGGGAACAACTATTATTCATATATATGTTATTTTTATTTTTAACCTACAAATTATATAATATTTTTATCATTTATATTATATTTAAGCATTATATCAGTAGTTTATAGTAACATATTTTCAACAAAAAGATAAGTTAATTGAGTTTTTTTTTATTTATTTTTAACTAAACCGAGCAGTATAGGTGATTATAATGGTCATTCTTAAGGGGCGATTGGTTAGCAATTTTTCAATGGTAATGAGAATGAAAATTTATTTTCATCTATGCCCTCATAAGAAAAATGATATGTTAGGGGAAGAAGTGCTCCAATGGTGACACCATTGCTAGTGTCATGCTCCAATTTTGGAATAGAAGTTGACAACAAATGGTTGTTGGTGGAGGAATGAGGGAGTGATTGAGGAGGATGATTGTAGGAAGAAAATAGTGTAATCAAAATGGAGTAGTGATTTTGTTCTCATGAACCATGCTAATTACACTAATTTTTAATTTTATTCTCATTACTATTGAAGAGTTGTTAATCAAGCCCCTGATATATTTATTACCATTTCTTACCGCCAATCCACCGTCCAATCCTTTCCTATTCCGGTAATTTTTGTCAAACCAAACTTGAAAGAATTCCATTTCAGGCCATCAATGCCTACGCAGTATTGTTGGCGAAAGTTTATAATAGTGGGCCCCGCTGTCCCAGACAAATCGGCTGTGCTGATGTAAGCTCGTGTGAAAACGTTTGTGCTCAAGACTTGACTGACTCTCTTTTCCACAAAGAATAATTATACTTCCTCCTCCTCACTGCCCATATAAATTTTCCACTTCTTTTTTCTGTGAAGAGTTTAAAAACGTATATTTATTTATTAATATACGGTGGATCAAATATTAAATTTTGAGATAAAATAATAAATATTGTTGAAAATTAAATTGAATGAGTGACACTTTGATAATATTTTATGAATTTAAAGGTTAAAATTTATATGTAGTAGTTTCATTTATAGAATGAGAAGTTTAGTGAGGATGACCCGAAAAAAAAAGTGAGAAATTTACTCATGAATGGAGGGAACACTATTTTACAATGACATGCATCACTTTCCCAAACTTATTTGTTAATTTCAAAATTAATTTTACTTAAATTTGTGAACATAACAAGTATTATACATTAAATTTGAGAACATAAAATAAGCATTATTTTTATCAGAAAAAGATTGCATTAAATTACGAAGAAACTGGGGCGTGGAATTACACCAATACAAGGAGAAAGAACAATTAATAGGCCATATTCACCAAGTTTTCTATACTACACTCCTAACGGTATTCTAGAATTACAAAGTCAAATTACCAAGAGCATAATTGAAACTTCTCCTTCAGTTTTAATTTAATTGTTGCTTTTGATTTTTTTAATATTTTTTATTTTATAAAAATGACTAATATATTTATTTATGGGTTATTATTGAAGTATCTAATACTCTACGCTATTAATTCTTATATCTCATTATAAATGAGACATATCACAAAAAAATTATAAAAAGACAAAGTTGAAATAATATTTAATATCACTTGAAAAACTATTGAATATATTTAATTTGAATTGAAATGAGTATTGTATTCAACTTTTAGATTTGGAATGAGAAGATAATTTCACTTAATATTACAAGAATAATTACTTGTGCGGAAACAATATATGAAAATATATTGAAATGGATTCTTACAAATTATACAATGTCACTGTTTTGGTGTTTCCCTTTCTGGGTTGATATAGGTAGTTTGTGACAAATCTTGACGAATTAGGGAAGGGCGGTGGACAAAGGATGAAATAAAGGGTCTTTCGGCTAAGAAAAAGACTTCAACTAATTAAGGGATCACTATGAACCATTTAAATATACTTATCCAACTAATCCCTTTTCATATGAGACACCTATTCTTGGAGAAAAATATTTTTTTGGTCCCGTAACTTGTCTAGTGTCCAATTTTGGTCCAAAAAATATTAACTTTTTAATTTTGGTCCCATAACTTATTGAATCGTCCAAATTTGGTCCCAAATGAGACCAAAATTGGACAATTCAATAAGTTACGGGACCAAAATTGAATAATTAAAATTTTTGGGACCAAAATTGAATAATTAAAATTTTTGGGACCAAAATTGGACACCAAACAAGTTAGGGACAAAAAATTATTTTTTCGTATTCATTATTTTTTTTTCTTTTCTCACCTTATATATATATATATATATATATATATATATATACACATACATACATACACACACATACACATATATCAAACACTATTTAATTAATTATACTCTAAAATAATCTTTGTAATAATCATGTATATATTATTGGTGGACGAGATCATAATAGCAATTTGGAATTATTTTATGAAGATATGGAGAATCAAAATTTATATGAAAATTATTAATTTATTATTTTATTTACTCTATCGCAATTTATTTTCTTAGTTAGTAATTAAAATTTCATTATTAGTATTTAACTAGATGAGTGTCCCGCGTATTACGCGGGATAATCGTAAAAAATTAATTATACATTATGCATTACATATACAATAACATTAAAAATTTGTTCACCCTAAAATTAATGTAGTTATATTATATAATAAATATATTAAAAATAATGTCACATGTTAAACACATTTAAGTCAATATAATGATATATTAATTTTTTTAGATTAAAAAAATCAAATAATTAAATTTTGGTGCACTGTGTTTTCAAGACAATAAAAATTTATCAGTTAAATGTTAATTTTTTAATTTTAAAAAAATTCAATCAATCATTTAATCGATAAAAAATTCAAAATTAATTAATATATTTAATTTCATTTTTAATTTATTTTAACAAATTAGGAATTTCTAAATTGGAAATCCTTAAATATAGTGAGACAGTAAAAATAAAATAATTAAACATTAAAGTTTTATATAATTAGAGTTTTAAATATAATTGATCAATTTAATTTAGTATATTTTTATAGCCTCAAGTTATATACAATAGATATTCCAAATTTGTATATATTCATCGTTTAGCTTAGTTGGTTAAAATTATAAGTTGTACTCAAGTGGTCCTGTGTTCGAATCCATGAATTTGCATAATTTTTTAAATTAGACTCTTTATTATATAATGACACATGACACGTAGGATTTTCACAAGCATGCCACGTAGGACATAGATGACACATAAGCATATGCCACGTATGTAGAATCAACCACATGACGACACGTATGCAAAATCAACCATATAATGACAAATAAGCAAAGACCAACTCCCTATTAGTATAATAGAGGATGAAAGCTTTGTAATTCATCTTAAATAATAATTATTGGAATTGAAAAATAATGGGTTTTTATTTTTCATGTTTTATAGATGTTTTTCAAATATTTGTATTTATATTCATGAAAAATAAATCCATTGATATATATATATATATATATATATATATATATATATATACACACGCACACATACACATATACCAAACACTATTTAATTAATTATACTCTAAAATAATCTTTGTAATAATCATGTATATATTATTGGTGGAGACGAGATCACGATAGCAATTTAGAATTATTTTACGAAGATATAGAGAATCAAAATTTATATGAAAATTATTAATTTATTATTTTATTTACTCTATCGCAATTTAAATTCTTAGTTAGTAATTAAAATTTCATTATTAGTATTTAATGGAAGCTTTGTAATTCATCTTAAATAATAATTATTGGAATTGAAAAATAATGGGTTTTTATTTTTCATGTTTTTCAAATATTTGTATTTATATTCATGAAAAATAAATCCATTGATGTGTATATATATATATATATATATATATATATATATATATATATATATATATAAAAGGTGAGAAAAGAAAAAAAATTAATGAATACGAAAAAATAATTTTTTGTCCCTAACTTGTTTAGTGTCCAATTTTGGTCCCAAAAATTTTTATTATTCAATTTTGGTCCCAAAAATTTTAATTATTTAATTTTGGTCCCGTAACTTATTGAATTTTCCAATTTTGGTCCCATTTGGGACCAAATTTGGACGATTCAATAAGTTATGGGACCAAAATTGAAAAGTTAATATTTTTGGGACCAAAATTGGACACTAGACAAGTTGCGGGACCAAAAAACTATTTATCTCCCTATTTTTGTTTCTAGCTATACTCAATTATCCACAATTAATGACAAACTTATAATATTAGAACTAATATTATCATTGTTTAATCACTCTCCCTCCACTCACGCATATTATCCTACAATCGACATGCAATTGAACTTCAAATAATACTTATTAATTAATGCTGATAAATTGGTAATTATAATTATATATACATATGCACATTAAATATAGACAAATATATATATATATATATATATATATATATATATATATATATATATATATTGAGCGAGACATGAGTTTTTCAGAAGTGTTAAAGAGTCTGTGAGAGTATATGTACGTATATTATAATACATTCCATCTAGGTGCTCGGTTTAGTTAATTAGCTTTCAGCTTTCACTACAAAAAAGACGGAGATTAGCGACGGATCTTTTGCGACGGCACAATATCCGTCGCAAATTTCGTGAATTTGCGACGGATTTTGGTAAGCCGTCGAAAAAAGATGACACTTTGCGACGACTTAGGAAGTCTGTCGCAAAGGTTAGTAATTTGCGACGGAAAAGCCGTCGCAAAAACTAGGGCCCACCGCCTCCGTCTTAAACCGGCTACATTTGCGACGGAGAGGTCGTCGCAAATTTCAACTTTGATTTTGCGACGGTCACTTCAGTCGCAAAACATACCCGTTTAAAGGTGACCGTTCGGGAAGCGACCCGTTTGACTGATTTGCGACGGAACAGGCCGTCGCAATTTTAAACTTTGCATTTGCGACGGACCAAAGCCGTCGCAAATCTTACATTTATATTCGCGACCTTTCGGGAAACGGTCCATTGACTGATTTGCGACGGAATGTCCGTCGCAAATCCGAACCGTTTTACGCGTCTTCTCGGGAAACTGTGCGTTGACTGATTTGCGACGGAAAAGCCATCGCAAATCAGTCAAAACGACGTCATTTTGGCTTTGACAGACAAAATTTGCGACGGATAGGCGTCCGTCGCAAATTTTTTTACAATTATAAAGCTCTCCTCGCGAAACAGACGGAGAGTGCGAGAAAAAAGAAGAAGAGGAGGAAAACGAAAGGAAAAGGAAGGAGAAGTCGGGTTTAGTTGATTGTAGAGCCGTTCGTCCCCACCGAGTTCTCGTTTCGACATTTTCTACAAATAAACCGTAAGTTTTCTTCAGTTTTACCGTTTAAAATTTAGTTTTAAAGCATGTTTAGAGAATTGATTTTAGTTGAATTATTTGAATTATATTAGTAATGTATTGATTTTAGTTGATTTAGTTGATCGAATTTTAATTTAAAGCATGATTTGTAACACCCCGTCCCATTTTATACCTTTTATATTCCTAGAACCCTTATTTTATATTATTATCTTGTTTCTTTTAATTTTATTATTTTGTGTGATACTGTGTAATTTAAATATATACACTATTTCAAATTCCCGAATTCGAAGAAAGGAATCGAATATTTCAAATGAATAAAGGACTACGAGAAATTAAATAACCGAGTTTAAATTAAGAATTTTGATCCGTATAATTTATTGATAAAAATATACAAGAATAATTCAAATGCTTTAAAATATTAATCGAATTATAAAATTGTATTAATTATTAAATCGGGATTAAACTCGTAGACCAAATGATCCCTAAACCGTGTCAGATAGGAACGAAAATATCAGAATTAAAGGGTGTTAATCCTAACCACATGAATTACTTTCTTTTATGAATTAAATTAATTATAAGATTAATTACATCCACATATTCATTTTCTTCCTTTTAAATTAATGAATTAAAGAAATTAATTTTCCAAAATAAAATATCCTTTCCTCTCTTTATCAGATACAGAAGACGCGTTAATTTTCTTCTCAAAACTAGAATCCTCTTTTCTTTCGGATTCTCTCTCCCCCTTCTCCGATCCAGCCGTCGCGCAGCACGCCGCGTCGCTCAACCCAGCACCGCCGCGCCGCTCTCCCTCTTCCACAGCGCCGCCCTCTTCCTTTTTCCGGCGTCCTGACGCCGTCCCGCGCCGCCGCTCCCTTCTCCGGTCGCCTCTGCTCCAATCAAATCGACGCGTCTCCTCCTCCATTCGAAGCCAGCGACGCCCTTTTGCTAAACCGCCGCCGCCGCGACGCCTCTCTGCTAAACGCACCAGTCGAAGCTCCGCTGCTGTCGCCTCCGATCAACCGCTCCAGAGACGCCTCTTCTTCCTCTCCCTGAATCCCGATCGAAGCGAAGCCGAAGCGCCGCCCCAATCGCATCACCGCCGCCTCCTCTCTCCTCCTCACGCCGTCGGGTTCGATTTCCAGGAGACGAACGCCGCTCCTTCCTCCTTTTTACAGTAAGATAAAATCCTCTTTTAATTTCAATTCGATTAATTCCAATTTCAAAATCGTAATCCGATTCGTTATTTTCCTCTTCCGAGATGATGCCGAGTCGAACCCCTGTTGCCGGAGTTTTTGGAGAAATCGAGAGACGCCGTTAGGCCGCCCGTTTTCCACCTCGAACCAGAGAACGTAAGGTTTCTACCTTCGTTTCTCTCTTTTCGTAAATTCCAGAAAATAAATTGAAGCTATTTTAAAACCGTGTAACAAGGAAGCGAAAAAGAAAGACGATCATACTGTTGGAATTATCCTCGTTCTATTTCTTCTACTTACCAACTGTTAGAGAGTGTTAATTTCTTAGAAATGGTTTAGTGTCGTAGTAACACCGGTTGGTTTGTTCAGTATTACTGTTTTGGTTATTTTGTATTACTCTTTTAGAAGTAGGAAAAATGAACCTGTTGAATTCCTACTTCCTTCCTTCACTGACTATTGTTTGGGTATCAACCCCTTTTTGGACTTTGGAATTTTGTTTCTTTAGCAGTAGATGAATTTTTAGTACTATTGTTTTGAAAATGATGTGGTACTTGGACTTAGTGGACTGGTATTATTCTTTTAGTTGTTTAGTATCATTCCTATAACAGTTTTGTATCATTGTTTTAGTTGGACAGTATTTTAAAATTAGTATTGTTAGTTTCTGTTGGATGATGACTTTCAATCGATTAAACACTTTTGTTTTAAATCCGTAGACAAAGGGAAACTCGTCTTCTCCCTTGTCTCGGGTTAAACGGTTGTAACAAATGAAAAACAATTTAGTAGAAAATAACAGTACTCTTTTGTTTTGAAAATGATACAAATTAACTCAATTAATAATAATAGTATTATAGGAAAAATACTTTTATTCAATTTATTTGTTATGGAAAAACCCTTTTTAAAACAAGTACTTCTTTTAAATGAGAAAAAGAAAAATATACATCTTATATTTTTCCAAGTAATTATTATATAAGATTCTTTAAAGTTTATTTAATGATAAAGGAAGTTTTATTTATAGAATATAATTTATATTCAATGTTCTTTTAAAATAAGAAAATGGAATTTTAGAAAGTAAAATATTAATTTGGGACTTTTATTATATTAATATTATTTAAATAAATTTCTTATTCTTTAATTAATTTTGAGAAAAATATTATATAGTTATACTTTTTAAATTATAAAAGCTTTTAGTTATAAAAGGTTAAGATATTAAGAGTTTGTTTTTATAGGAATTGAAATAGTCATACAACAACAAAATTAGTAAGTACACCCACCAATACACCACCTCTTAGAAAGTGGGCGTATTTACCAAAATAGTGTGTGACTTTGAGTAAGTCTATTAAATAAGTTTTTAAGACAATGAGACTCTCGTCTTTGTAACACAAACTTTTAGGTCCTTTCAATAATTCAAAGGTCAACTTTTAATTAAATGATTTCATATTAGGATTCAGTACTAGTCGGAATACGCACGAGGGATCCGACATTCTATTCGTATATCACTCTCGGGACCCGGAGCAAACAGGTGGGTGATGATCGGTTGATCGATCTGCTTATAATACGTTGTGCTGGTATTTTCTGAACTCGACTAATTAAACCTAAAACAATTAATCCAACATAAATGTATCCCTATTATATAACTGTTTGAATTACGTGATATAATCGTATGTGATACGAAATACCTGTTGTTAAATCCAAATCAATCACCATTGCATGACTAAGGGCATTATGTGAGCATGAATCAATTTGATTGCAAATCGAGGAATTTTTCCTCCATGTTTTAAAATGTCAGTTTTATAAAAGGATCTGATGTCAGTAAGTACGGAGTTGTGGTACGGGTATTAAATCCAACCTCCGGGGAGCTGTCGAGGACGCCCCCAGAATCAAGGTTGTTGATTCAAACAGATCTGGTCCCCGGGTCAGACGCCTACGTTGCGCACTGGGAATAAGGCCATTGATGGTTTGCGTTATTTTATTTTGTCAGTGGTTGGAAGGAGTAAGGTTTTGGAAGTGGAACAAGTCAAGTATGGTTGTACGAAAGTGGTTCAAAGAAGTATTTACAATATGTGGAAAGTGATTTTGGCAGATTGGGCCGATACGTGAAAATGGTTTTGGGCTTTGCCCCTTAATGTGAATCAACTTGTGATATATCAATTATGTGAATGTGAAACCTGTTATGCCCAATTAATTATTACGTGAGCTTGTTAGTTCTGTGATATATGTTATTCATATTTATATATCAACTGCTTAAATAAATTATATAGTTTCTCAATGAGTATACTTTAACATATTTCGGATTTACCAATCCCATGACGTTGCAAATCACCCATACGTGAGAATTCAAATCTCACGCCCCCCTCTTTTTACCAACCCTTGCAGATTATGATTTCGTGGAGCAATGACAGTAATAGAGACGACACGAAGTTCCCCACTTAAGTAAAATGTTACTGTTAAATACTAAGCTTTATATTCATATATATATATATATATGTCTGAGATACTTATTTAAATATTACACTCATTTCTTCCGCTGTATAAAACTCATTTCTCATTTTATCATCCCTTTTTATATCAAAAATTTTATAGTTCGGATTTTAGTCACAAGTGGCACCTCGAATCTGAGATATTTATGTGTTTCGGATTTGGGGCGTTACACGTGGTATCAGAGCTTACGTTCAAACTTTCGGACCAAAACCCAAATCATTGTTTTCATCAAACCAAAATTCTTTTTCTTTAATTAAAATTTTCTTATCATTTAAATATAGATCACTAATTAAATTACTTGAGGGGAAATGTGTCTCCTATTACCGTCAGAAGCTCCTCGAAGGTATGTTCTTATTTTATTTTTTTAAAGGTGCCTAAAAGTTAATGACATTGCGATAAGTTGACTTTCATAACAAAACTCCAATCAAAAGATCGAGAACTATAAACAACACTTACGAGGTGTCGAAAGAACCATAAATATTGTTTATATTACTATTGAAATGCGGATAATTAGTAAATGATAGAAACAAATATATTTCGTGTACGTATATAAATTTCATAAATGGTGTTATATGACTAGTTAAATATGTGTGCTTTAATTGTTTAAATTTTTGTGCTTTAATTGTTAAAATTATGTTTCTTCATAACTAAAATTTTGACTAGGATTTCCCCTTTCCATATAAGAATCCATCTAAGATAGTTATATCTTGTTATAGTTGGAAAACATTTAGCTAAACTTTAGAAGCTAACAGTATGTTTATAACCCTAGTTCACGAGACTGCATTCAAAAGCAAGATGCACTCCTATACCCAATGACGAAGACAGATTTGACAGTCGTGATTCGTTAAGCCAGAAGGATTACTGAGTTATTCTCCGTCCTATCACTGTAAGACTACTCGAACGGATGAGAATAGAAGACCCAGTTCAAGGGCCCCACATCCACTTGGAGACATTCCTGGTAGAAGTCGACGATGGGGATTTCCGTATGATAGTAACGATCAGTCAGAGTGTTCAAACCCTTTTAAACAGTTATCCTTTTAATGTAGACACAAATACATACAACATAGATGTGCCACCCTTTCCTGACATATAGTAGTAGTCAGATGTATGATCGTTTTACTTGGGACATAGCAACGTAGTCTTAACCCCGACTCCTTTTGTCGCTCACAATCCGTAATAAAGAGAAGATGTGATGCGTTAACATTACATCTGGAAGCCTTAGTTTCTTTTGGGATAAGAAGTAAGAAGACTAACCTCATAGGACCTGAGACCTTTATATATATATTTTGTGAAATTGCTACTTGGCAATGCGTGCTACTTGCTCTATATTAACTGTTATATTTTATCTGATTACTGTTTTATGACATGTCACTAGTTTCTATTATATGGTGCGTATGTGATCACTGTACCATTGACGGCCGCAGTGCGTTGCGGTGAACTACATACTCACGCGTATCTCAGTACTAGCGTTGTGTTAATTACGTAATTCGATTTTGTTTTTGTAATTTTTCCATACCTATATAACTTAGCAGTATTATTCTTTTATTTTTGAAACCACCACTAGGATAGCACCGTGCCGTAGACGTGTACAACCTCGTGCTAACCCTATCCCAATACTGATGGATCCTATATGACAGGACCCACATTCTCAGGCTGAACCTGAGCCATCTCAGCTGTAGAGGAAGATGACAAGTTGCGCATCAAGGTGCCAATCATGGATGGATATCTTGACGTGCTTCCCGAGGAATTAATCGGGTTACCACCGGATCGTCAGATAGAGTTCTCCATCGACTTGATACCTGGGTCAGCACCAGTATCTAAGACACCCTATCGAATGGCGCTAAAGGAATTAGAAAAACTGAAGGAACAATTGCAAGACCTACTTGAAAGGAAGTTCATCAGGCCTAGTGCATCACCATGGGGAGCACCTGTGTTATTCGTGAAGAAGAAAGATGGGACTTTCCGTATGTGCATAGACTACCGTGGTCTCAATCAACTGACCATCAAGAACAAATATCCTCTTCCAAGGATAGAAGACTTGTTCGACCAGTTGAAGAATGCTACCATATTCTCAAAGATCGATCTGAGGTCTGGTTACCACCAGCTAAAGGTCAAGAGCGAGGATATCCCAAAAACAACTTTCCGAACTCGGTATGGATATTACGAATTCAGCGTGATGCCTTTCAGATTAACGAACGCTCCGGCAATTTTCATAGATCTGATGAATATAGTGTTTCATCCGTACCTGGACAAATTCGTCATCGTTTTCATCAACGACATACTTGTGTACTCTAAGAACAAAGAACAACACGAAGAATATCTCAAGGCAGTCTTAGAAACAATGAGACGAGAGAAGTTGCATGCTAAATTCAGCATGCGCGAATTTTAGATCTACCGAGTTATGTTCTTAGAGCATATAATCTCCGCAAAAGGGATTGAAGTGGACCCAGCAAAGGTAGAAGCCATCATGAACTGGAAGGCGCCTACTAACGTCAATGAAATTTGAAGATTTCTTGAGTTAGCAGGATACTACCGAAGGTTCATACAAGACTTTTCCAGCATTGCGAAAGCACTGACGAAACTGACCAAGAAGACTGAGAAGTTTTTTCAGGATTCGACTTGTGAGGAAAGCTTCCAAGAGCTAAAGAAGAGACTAACCACGTCGCCTGTGTTAACCATCCCAGACGGATCAGAAGGATTCGTCAGTTACACAGACGCTTCTTTGTCAGGCTTGGGTTGTGTTCTAATGCAAAATAAGAAAGTTGTGCCTTATGCATCCCGACAACTTAAGGACCCCGAACAGAACTACCCAACGCACGACTTAGAACTGGCTGCAATGGTTCACGCATTGAAGATTTGGAGACACTACTTGTATGGGGGAAAGTGTGAGATCTACACTGACCATAAGAGCCTGAAATACTTCTTCACGCAGAAGGAATTGAACATGCATCAGAAAAGATGGCTCGAATTGGTAAAAGATTACGATTGCACTATCCACTTTCACCCTGGAAAGGCAAACGTAGTGGCAGACGCTTTGAGTAGAAAGGAAGATACGAGACTAAGCGTCATTCTGACCACACAGTTACCACTAATGGGAGAACTCTCACGGTTAAACCTAGAATTTTCCACACAGTATTGTGCAGATTCCATGGTTTACACGTTCACCATACAACCGATCTTACGAGAAAGGATCCTAGGAGCGCAAAAGAACGATAAATTCTTGAGAGGAATACGTAAGCGCGCTGAAGAAGGAACCATTCAGAGGTTCGTATTGAGCACTGATGGAGCTCTAATGTTTGATAACAGAATCTGTGTGCCTAAGGATGAAGGAATGAATAACAAAATCCTGAAAGAGGCACATAACACTCCTTACACCGCTCACCCCGGAGAGACGAAGATGTACCGGGACTGAAAGAGAACTTTTGGTAGAAGGGTATGAAGAGGACGATAGCTCAATTCGTCAAAAGATGTTTAACCTGCCACAGGTTAAAGCAGATCATCAACGACCTTCAGGGTTGTTACACCCTCTGGAGATGCCAGAGTGGAAATGGGAGGACATCACTATGGATTTTGTCACCGGATTTCTGAAATCGGTGAAGAATCACGATGCCATCTGGGTTATCGTAGATAGACTTACGAAGACTGCCCACTTTATCCTTGTTAGAATGATGTATACGTTGGACAGGCTCGCCCAACTATACATAGCAGAGATAGTCAGACTGCACGGTGTACCAGTCTCGATAGTGTCCGATAGAGACCCTCGTTTTGCCTCCAAGTTTTGGGGAAGTCTACAACGAGCCTTGGAGACTGAATTGAAATTCAACACCGCATACCACCCACAGACTGACAGACATTCGAAAAGAACTATCCAGACACTCGAAGATATACTGAGAGCTTGCGCTTTAGATCTTGAAGGAAGTTGGGAAAGTCACCTACCATTGGTAGAGTTCGCTTATAACAACAGTTATCAGGCGACAATTTTAAAGCATGTTTAATTTTTGTTAAGTTTAGAATTGAATTAGTTGAATTGTTTGAATTATATTAGAAATGAATTGATTTTAGTTGAATTAGTTGATCTAATTTAATTAGTAGATCGAATTTTAATTTAATTTTAAAGCATGTTTAGAAAATTTAATTAGTCTTGATTTCACTTGAGTAAGACAATTTAATGCATAAATACTTGCATGCTGTTTTACCTTTACACTGGATTTTAGTTGCTCAAATTAATGAGTTTTGAATTATTATTTTTCCTTGAAGTGGACATTTTGAGCTGTCGAATTTCATTTTTATAATAGTACAGTAAATTGCAAAATAGGCACCTCTTTCAAAAAAATACTTTCTTCGCTATGAATCATATTTATTATTTTAACTGTTTGTATTATATTTTGTGAATAAGTAAATCATTGTTATATGCGTATGTGAATAAGTAAATTATTATATGCGTGTGAATAAGTAGATTATATATAGCATCATCTTTTATAGTGTGTAGATTTTATGCGCGTATGTGAAATTATATGTATGTGAATAAGTAAATTATTATATAGCATCATCTTTTATTAGTTGAATTTAAAATTATTACAGATGAACCCAGGTCAAGATAATTTTCTCAGTGTCATCATAGTCGACAACAAGTATTTTTTAATGAATTATGTATACTTTTAATTATATATATTAATATAATTAACTTGATTTTATAATTTTGTTGTCACAAACTGCTTCCAGCCCATGAGACTAGCTCAATCGTCTCACAAATCATTAGGATGAGACAGTTTGAGTATGGTGCCCACTCGTGGAGTCAAGTGTCCGAGCAAAAGAGGATGGAGTACTTTGATGACTTCAAGGTATAAAAAATTTATTTATTATGATTTTAATTTATTCGTTAATATTCTATTTTTAATTTATTTGCAGAGGCGGTGTGTTTGGGACCCTGCCAACGATAGTATTATGTACCAATTGTTCTGAGCGAAAGCGCAAGAACGGTACAAAAATATTATCTACGGCCTGAAGAAGCGGTGGGAGCGTGGGGATCGGGTGGAGTTGGGTCGAGCACCAGACGGACGATCGATATGGGATGATTTGGTGGATCACTGTAACAGTGAACCATCATTCAGAAGAAGATCATGGAGAGAGAGAGAGAGAGAGAGAGAGAGAGAGAGAGAGAGAGAGAGAGAGAGAGAGAGAGAGAGAGAGAGAGAGAGAGAGAGAGAGAGAGAGAGAGAGAAGAGAGAGAGAGAAGAGAGAGTCAGTTTGAACAATTTATTTATGTTTTTTGAACAATTTTTGTAGCATCATTCCGGTCACAAGGTTTCCGCCATTATTACAGAGATAATGAGGGATAATCTAGAGGAGAACGCAATGAAGTTCAAACTCGTCTCGTCGCAGCGGAAGCAGTACTACTTGGATGAGTTTTTGGGTATATATCTGCAAATATTTTTAAATTGGTTTGCGAAAGATTTGCGACGGACTACAGGCCGTCGCAAATTCTGTGCGACCCGGCCGGGTCTGACCCGCCAATTTTGCGACCGACTTATCCGTCGTTAATTTGCGACGGACGGCAAAATCCGTCGCAAAAATTAGCTACGGCTGTTTTAGGGACAGATACGTGTCCGTCGCAGAATCCGTCGTAAAACACTGTTTGCGACGAATTTCCGTCGCAAATTCCGTCGCAGAACAGTGTTTTTTTTGTAGTGTTTGATTAGTTAATTAGATTACAATTAGCTGAATAGAAGATTCTCCAGTATAAGTGAAGCAATTGATTAAAAGTGTATAAAACAATGTAAACTCGTCAAAGCTCATGTTATGCACAAACTATATTTTCAACATCTAATTAATTATACTCAATCTTACACTGATCAGACAATCTTCACGGAAGACTTACTCTTAAATATATCAGAACTAGTCATCTAAATTTCAGAAAAAACGAGTGGTCAATTGATTAATCACATATATATACTGATCATATACGCGCTCATGTTCCTACCTGCAGCGTAGTATAATTGGAAGGTTTGATAATTTAACTTCTAAATTCTAACCAAGCGTCATACGTACTAATACTATTGTGACAAACTTGATACTCCAAAAGCGTGACTGACATATTGAAAATTGAATCAAATTTATTATTTAAACTGGTTGTATTAAGTGGCAATAATTAAGTTGATATCTGTCGTGTGAATGTTGTGCCAGATGAGCTGTGAAAGCATGTCTAAAATAATTGTATTTTTGTTGGAAATTGGTTTGTAAAGGGTTCATACCCTTACTTTGATCAATTTTTTGAGGAGTAAAAACGTTAGTTTTTGGAAAAATAAAATTAACGATGTTGTTCTACTCGCGGAGTAGATGAGCGTGGTATATTTAATATCTCAAAACCGATTTCCGGTGAGTGAGAAATTAATTTGGGAAGTTGAAGTATTAATCATGTGTGTTGAATAATTCCATGGGAATGGAAAATAAAGTTCCATCCCACATTGGAAAATTACAAGAAGTTTGTCTTGTATATAAGTAGGAAATTATTCATGCTCTCTAAATTGGGACATGGGGACCCTAACCATGGACCACACGCGCGCGCGCGCGCGCCCCGCCCCGCCCGGGCCCGGGTTCGGGGTTCTTGGCAATTGGGCTTTGGTGCCATATTTTTAGAGTACCAAAAATATGAAATAGCCCATTATCTTTTTGGATCCAATCGGATTGGGTGACCCGTATGGAATTGGGTCGGCCCATTTCGGTTGGCCCACTTAGAATTGGGTCGGCCCACGAACTTGATTAATACACTACGAATTTGATTAATACACTCCAGAGCATCTGGAATATTCCTTCTTGCTTCCCAATCCTGAGAAACGCAGTTTCTCTCCACGACAGAACGTGGGTGATCCATGATCACCACGTACTCCACTCCAGCAGCCCTCTAAAGGGTCGGAATTCCGCCTATATATACCCCCTTTCGTCCAGTTTTCCAGAATAACTTACGAACCCAGAAATTTCCGAATTCCTTTCGCTGCAGAAAATCCCGTTTAGCTCATAAATTCCGATTTAGTTCGCCGGAGATTCATACTCGGTAGTGCTACTGGTCTGAATAGACAAACCGTTTTACCTTTGGGGATCCGTACGCATAATCCGTAAGCACTGTACGGGCGTATTCGATCTTGCGGGCATAGGTTTCACCTAGACTCGGTTTTACACGAATTCGTTTCGTGCTCACTCTTCTCCCACTTTCAGTTTTTTCGAAATATTCATACCCAGTTTATAACAATCGCAAGAACGAATATACTTTCATTTTGAAACACTGAAGATGTCGAACCATAACTCTGATAACGAGATGGACATTTCCTCACCGACAAAGAATGATGTCTCTAATCCAGTACCTGCGAATCCTACTGATGATGGTAATCCGACTACCATTCCCCCTCTCCAGTTTGGAAACTTTGGAGACATCCTTGCTGAATGGATGAAAGCCAATGGCAATCCCTTAGTGGGAAATGCCAATCCCTTTGTGGGAACCTCTAGCACTAATCCCTTTGTGGGAAGCTCTAGTGCTAATCCCTTCGTGGGAAATGCTGGCGGCAATCCTTTTGTAGGAAATGCCGGTGTCAATCCTCTTTTGACAACCAACCAGGCCTCCCTTCAAGGGGCTGTTAGGCCGGTGGTAGTAAAAGGGGAGAAACCCGAAAAGTTTTCGGGAAGTGATTTTAAAAGGTGGCAAAAGAAGATGCACTTCTATTTGACCACCATCTCTTTGGTGAAATTCATCAAAGAGGACTGTCCGAGTGCTCCTGCTGATGATGCTACTCGTGAGACAAGGATCGCTTACGATACTTGGATCCACGATGACTATCTTTGCAGGAACTACATTCTAAATGGGCTGTCTGATGCCCTTTGTGACGTGTACGATGAGTACCCGACTTCCAAAGCTCTATGGGAGTCCTTGGAGAAGAAGTACAAGACTGAAGACGCGGGAACTAGCAAGTTTGTCGTCTCCACCTTGTACGACTTCAAGATGGAAGACAACAAATCTGTTGTCGAGCAAGTGCAGAAGCTGCAAGTTATCTTCCATAACATTGCAGTGCAAGGGATGGAGCTGCCTGAAGCCTTTCAGGTAGCAACTGTGATTGACAGACTCCCTCCATCTTGGAAGGAGTTCAAGTCCTACCTCAAGCACAAGCGAAAGCAAGTGACGATGGAGGACCTTGTTACCCGACTCCGGATAGAGGAGGATAACAAGAAGAGGGACAAGAGGGAGAGGGGCTCGATTGCTTCCATCGAGGCCAAAGCTAACCTGATGGAGAAAGGCGAACCATCAAAGAAAAGGAAGCGACAAGACGACAAGGGCAAAGGCAAGGCTGTTGCTGCTGCTCCTGCTCCGAAGAAGTTCAGCGGGAAGTGCTACAACTGTGGCAAACCCAACCATCGGGCAGCTGATTGTCGTCAGCCCAAGAAAGAGGACAAGGGGAAGAAGAACTCCGTGAACGTTGCTGAACGTGAGCTTACGGAGATGGACATGTCCGCTGTGGTGACCGAGGTCAACATAGTGGACAACAAGAAGAGTTGGTTCGTGGACACTGGTGCCACTTGCCACGTTTGCTCGGAGAAGTCTGCCTTCTCCACTTATTCTCCTGCTGAAGGGAGAAAGCTCTACATGGGCAACCAAGCCTCGTCTGAAGTGGCTGGTGTTGGAATGGTGGTGATCAAACTGACTTCGGGAAAGGAGCTGAAACTGAAGGACGTGCTGCATGTCCCGGACATTCGGAAGAATCTGATTTCGGGGTCTCTTTTAGTTAGTAGTCAGTTTAAGTTAGTGTTTGAGTCAAACGGTGTTGTACTTAGCAAGTTTGGCATCTTCCTAGGAAAGGGTTACCTCGAGAAGGGCCTTTTCAAGATGTCTGTGATGACTGTAAGCCGTGATGGCAAAAACACTATTATGAATGAGAATGCTTCTACTTCTGCTTATATCGTTGAGTGTTCCTCTTTATGGCATTTTAGATTAGGACATGTTAATCTAAAATCTATAAAACGATTAGTAAATTTGGATTTACTTAAAATTGAGAATGTTGACACATCCAAAAGATGTGAAATTTGTGTAGAAGCAAAAATGACTAAATTACCATTTAAGTCAGTTGAAAGGAACACTACTCCTCTAGAATTAATTTACACTGATGTATGTGATTTAAAATTTGTGCAAACTAGAGGTGGAAAAAAGTATTTTATTACTTTTATTGATGATAGCACCAGATTCTGCTACGTTTACTTACTTCGAAGTAAAGATGAAGCTATTGAAGCTTTTAAAAACTATAAAAGTGAAGTAGAGAATCAAATGAACACTACAATTAAAGCAATTCGTAGTGATAGAGGTGGAGAGTATGTGGCTCCGTTTGAACAGTTATGTGCCGAATTCGGCATCATACATCAAACGACAGCTCCCTACTCACCTCAATCAAATGGTATTGCGGAGAGGAAAAACCGAACTTTGAAAGAGATGATGAACGCAATGTTAATCAGCTCAGGTTTACCTCAGAACATGTGGGGGGAAGCTATTCTGTCAGCTAACCACATTTTAAATAAAATTCCACTTAAGACTCAAGATAAGACACCTTATGAGTTGTGGAAAAATCGCAAACCATCATACAAATACCTCAAAGTGTGGGGGTATTTGGCAAAAGTTGAAGTGCCACTTCCTAAACAAGTGAAAATCGGACCTAAGACAGTCGATGGGATCTTTATAGGATACGCCTTCAACAGTAGTGCCTATCGGTTCTTGATTCATAAATCAGAGATACCCGATATGACAATATGTACTACTATAGAATCAAGGAATGCTGTGTTCTTTGAAAATGTGTTCCCGTGTAGGGACAAAGAAGAAGTGAGTTCAAATAAACGAACTCATGAAGAATCAAGTGAAGCTGCAGGTCCTTCCACTCAGCAGAGTGAAGCACCAAGACGCAGTAAACGAGCTAGAATCGATAAGACCTATGGTCCAGACTTCATCACGTATGTGCTAGAAGATGAACCTAGGACTATCAAAGAAGCTCTTTCCAGACCAGATGCATCTCTCTGGAAAGAAGCAATAAACAGTGAATATGATTCAATTCTGCAAAATCATACATGGGAGTTGGTTGACCTCCCTAAAGGTTGCAAGACCTTAGGATGTAAGTGGATCCTTAAAAGAAAGTACAAAGCAGATGGATCTATTGAAAAGTATAAAGCCCGTTTGGTTGCAAAGGGTTTTAAACAAAGAGAAGGACATGATTTCTTTGACACCTACTCTCCAGTAACAAGGATTACATCCATTCGTGTACTTGTTGCGATTGCTGCTTTGCATAATCTCGAAATACATCAAATGGATGTAAAGACTGCTTTTCTTAATGGAGAGATGGATGCTGAAATATACATGGATCAACCAGAGGGTTATGTTGTACCCGGGAGCGAGAAAAAAGTTTGTAAACTCGTTCGATCGTTGTATGGACTTAAACAAGCTCCTGTACAATGGCACTTGAAATTTGACAATATTATGTTGTCAAATGGATTTCGAATTAACGAATGTGACAAGTGTGTGTATGTGAAAGATACACCAAATGGATTCGTTATTGTATGCTTATATGTTGATGACATGTTAATCATAGGTAACAATTCAAATGTGATCGTTAATACGAAAAACATGTTAAAGAGAAATTTTGACATGAAAGATATGGGTTTAGCAGACGTGATTCTAGGAATCAAGTTTGAAAGAACCTCAAATGGAATTTCTTTAACACAATCTCATTATGTTGAGAAAGTCTTGAAGAAATTCAATGCATTTGATGATCCACCTGCTAAAACTCCACTTGAACAAAATGTTCATCTGAAGAAAAATAGAGGTGAACCTGTGAATCAGTTGGAATATGCAAGGATCATTGGAAGCGTGATGTACATTACTAATTGCACACGTCCAGATCTTGCATGTTCTGTGAACAAACTAAGCAGGTACACGAGCAATCCAAGTCATGAACATTGGAAAGCTCTGAAAAGGGTCTTGAGATACTTGAAGTATACTCTTGACTTCGGGCTACACTACGCGCGACATCCAGCTGTACTTGAAGGGTACAGTGATGCTAATTGGATATCCGATAGTAAAGACTCATTCTCGACTAGTGGATATGTATTCACTATTGGAGGAGCTGCAGTATCGTGGAAATCCACAAAACAGACGTGTATTGCCCGTTCCACAATGGAATCTGAATTCATCGCTTTGGATCAAGCTGGTGAAGAAGCTGAATGACTTCACAATTTCTTAGAAGATATTCCTTGTTGGAACAAACCAATATCATCTGTAATGATACATTGTGACTGTCAAGCTGCTATTGGTAGAGCTTTGAACAGTATGTACAACGGAAAGTCGAGACATATTCGTCGTCGACATAACTCCGTTAGACATTTGATCTCAACTGGTATAATAACAATTGATTATGTAAGATCAGTTGATAACATAGCGGATCCGCTCACGAAGAGCTTGAATCGAGATCAAATGAATAAGCTGATAGAGGGAATGGGTCTGAAATCCACAAATAAAACTGAAACAGTGGTAACCCAACCATGATGACTGGAGATCCCAAGAACTTGGTTCAAAAGGGAAAACTAAGCTGTGAATGTTAGTTGTACAACACTTGAAAATCATGACCATTCCTGACATCACTGTGTCAAGTGTTAGTAAACCCGTGAGTTGTGGTAAAGGATAAGTCTTTGACTTTTAATGATTCCTATGAGTCCATGTGGGACTGAGTATGACGGGATACTCGAAAGGAGATCACCTATATAAATGAGAAGTGAGGGCCGCTTCGACCAAACATTTATGAATACAAAGGGCGTCCAGGGCCAAAATGGACAAAAACGTGAGAACAAATCGGAATCGAGACTGACTTGTGTCTGCACTATCTGTAAGGTATACACTAAGGAGGATTAGTTCAAGGCATCATGTCCACTAAGCCGCCGGTATACCCGATGGTGCCGGACTACGGAAAGTTCAAAACCATTGGTTACTTATCCGGAAGCAATGAGGTCTCACATGAGCTGAACGAAGAAGCTGTTGGGAAAATAGGGGTGCCCGGAATCTATTCGGGATGAATTTTAAATACGAATTTAAATACAATTATTACTAGCATGAATTAATCCTAATTAATTCAAATAATAATTCCAACAACTAATTATCATCATGCATGTTGAATTAATTTCACATATTAACTATGGCGGAATAAACAAGTAAATATGTGATTAACGTACCTCTTGTAGAACTTGGCCTTTGAATAAAACGGGACTCTCGTACACGCTTTATCAACCCAAAAACCTTCTCAAGTATTTCCCTTTCGCCTTACTTGATCGCCGGTGGGAGACGCTTTCAAGCAATTTAATAAACTAAGGAAAAAGAAAAATATCTATGCTTCTTGATTTTTCCAACACATGGAATTATGTACATTGAGATGAAATAATCATTTCCTATTTATAAAGGGGGGTGACCGAAATTCGTAGAGATTTTATGGGCATGGAGAAAATCTTTTCTTAATCTCTAAGAAATCTTGAATATATCTCATATATTCTTTTCTCCATAATAAAATATTCCACAAAAATCTCACTCCCTTAAATAAATATGAAACTTTCGAAATTTACATGGAGAAAATCCAAGATTTGGATCTTCTTGAATATATGAGATATTCTTGTATTCTTAGAATACATATCTTGCATAATATCTTTCCAAGAAAATCAACAAAATCTTTTTCCTCCTTATCATGTATTTTTCGAAAATTAAAGGAAAAAATCAGCATATTATTTTCTTTTTATTTTAATCACCTTATCATTATTGGGCTACTTAATTGGGCTACTTGAGGGGCCTTAAGGAGAATTAAGATTGGACCTCCTAATGGACTTCTGAATTTCAATATTGAGCCCCAATATAATTCAGCCCATTAATATTAATTATTACCACTAATAAATTAATATTGCACTATCCATCTCAATCCATATTACGATAATATGGGCTCCCGGTTATTATTTCCCGCGTTTAAGATTATCAAGTCCATTAATTAATTGAGCTTCTGAATAGCTCTAAATTAATTAATATATTTCACCTTGGAGTAAAGACAGCTCAACATTATTATTCGTACCGAAGAAACTAATTCTTCACTTGCAAGATTTGGTACAATAAAACTTCTGAGCCCACCAAGGGGACTAATCACACGAGCCGTACTCGCACGCGTTTCTCCGTATTAAATCTTAGCAACCGTCGTATGATTAATATTACTGCCCAAGACACAAAGTTCGAAGTCACAATGATTCTCACCCAACATGAATCAAAGCAGTAACTACTAAGCACACACGGTCCTATTTAAGTGACGGAGATTAAGAAATCAACAACCACTGAGGTCTAATTCTTCACCTTTCAGAACAGAAGAATTTCTCCTCGCTGTAGGACCTCTTCAACACATACTAAATGTGCTAGTGCAATCTCTTGGTCAAGACAGACCAATCTGAGCCTTACACATCGACCTTTCACGGCGGATTGTTCAATTCCACCTAGGTCGTGAAATGTACGTTTAGTTACAAGTAAACTGTTAATGTTGTCTTCCGTGATCGGGTATCACCACATTAACTACATTGTAACATGTACTATATATTGAACGGTTTGCAATAGATATTCAACATTCAATCATATCTAAAGCATATGCGATAAAAGAATTATTCTCATAACCAAGTGTTTGATACACGAGTTATACAAAGTAAAAGCATACTTTCACGTATAACTCCAACAGAAGCTTGACTCTGTATAGGTGCAATTCTCACTCATGTGGGGGATTGTTGGAAATTGGTTTGTAAAGGGTTCATACCCTTACTTTGATCAATTTTTTGAGGAGTAAAAACGTTAGTTTTTGGGAAAATAAAATTAACGATGTTGTTCTACTCGCGGAGTAGATGAGCGTGGTATATTTAATATCTCAAAACCGATTTCCGGTGAGTGAGAAATTAATTTGGGAAGTTGAAGTATTAATCATGTGTGTTGAATAATTCCATGGGAATGGAAAATAAAGTTCCATCCCACATTGGAAAATTACAAGAAGTTTGTCTTGTATATAAGTAGGAAATTATTCATGCTCTCTAAATTGGGACATGGGGACCCTAACCATGGACCACACACGCGCGCGCGCGCGCGTTTGCCCCGCCCCGCCCGAGCCCGAGCCCGCGCCCGGGCCCGGGTCCGGGTTCGTGGTTCTTGGCAATTGGGCTTTGGGTGGGCTTTGGTGCCATACCTATATTTTTAGAGTACCAAAAATATGAAATAGCCCATTATCTTTTTGGATCCAATCGGATTGGGTGACCCGTATGGAATTGGGTCGGCCCATTTCGGTTGGCCCACTTAGAATTGGGTCGGCCCACGAACTTGATTAATACACTACAAATTTGATTAATACACTCCAGAGCATCTGGAATATTCCTTCTTGCTTCCCAATCCTGAGAAACGCAGTTTCTCTCCACGACAGAACGTGGGTGATCCATGATCACCACGTACTCCACTCCAGCAGCCCTCTAAAGGGTCGGAATTCCGCCTATATATACCCCCTTTCGTCCAGTTTTCCAGAATAACTT
The DNA here is from genome assembly GCA_947034835.1 of Ballota nigra. Lineage (NCBI taxonomy): Eukaryota > Viridiplantae > Streptophyta > Magnoliopsida > Lamiales > Lamiaceae > Ballota > Ballota nigra. Next base: position 30,679,612 of record OX344730.1, read on the forward strand.
ACGAACCCAGAAATTTCCGAATTCCTTTCGCTGCAGAAAATCCCGTTTAGCTCATAAATTCCGATTTAGTTCGCCGGAGATTCATACTCGGTAGTGCTACCGGTCTGAATAGACAAACCGTTTTACCTTTGGGGATCCGTACGCATAATCCGTAAGCACTGTACGGGCGTATTCGATCTTGCGGGCATAGGTTTCACCTAGACTCGGTTTTACACGAATTCGTTTCGTGCTCACTCTTCTCCCACTTTCAGTTTTTTCGAAATATTCATACCCAGTTTATAACAATTTTATCGGCTTATATTATTTTTTTATTCCTTTTTTAATTAATGGATGAATTTTAACTGTCTCACTTGAGCGCTATCGCAGGAAGTGTCTCCCGTAGGTCTATGTAATAAATACAATGAATGATCAATAATGCACAATGAAATTTGAATTCATATCTAACTCATAATGAATTCCTTGGATTAAAAGGCATTAACGTATTAATTAATTAGTGTGTATAAAATAAGTCCACCATTAAACCTATAAAACTAAAACGTCTTGTGCACATGCATCCACACATCTTATCGATCAAATAGTAATTAGAATATATATATATAATTCAGTTTCCATAGCATATCAAATCTAGTAATTATCTTAATGATTAAAAGAATTCACGGGTAATAATCTAAATTACTCGGGACGTTAATCAGATGTTATTTCATGCTTGGGCGTCTTTGAACTTAACTTAACGGATGTCGTCGATGTAATAACGTCGAACTGCTAGATATGAGGTGTATATGTAGTATATGTTTTTATTTTTTCAATTTTGGTAGTTTTTCTAGGCTAAAACTTATTTTTATTTTTTTTCGCAAAACTGAAAAAAAAAAAAAAGGTTTATCTTTTACCTACTCTCAATTATGGCACGACCTTTTAGCCTTTTTTTTTTTCTTTCTAAATACACGATATTTTAACTTGTTGCAAATCGATACACAATTTGTATTTTAAACACAGTTTTTTATGCATTAATTAAGACATACTATTAGTTCCTATATTGGAATTGTTAGTTTCTAAAAACATTACGACAATGATGTTAAGAAAATGAAACAATTTTAATTCATTTGACAATTTCTCAAGATGGCAAACGAGGTTGAATCCGCGTCACGTTGGTCTACGTCAGAAATTCCGCAACATTATAAATTCATAATTTTCTATATTTCATGGTATAATCATAATTTTATAAGATATGGAGAGAGAATTATAAAAAGTTTTAATAAATTTCTCGAAAAAAATGATACTGATTGCATTATTAGTTCGTTTAAAAAAATTGGTGTCTAAATGAAAATAATAAATTTTATCTACACTTTTTAATATACACACGTAGCATTTTAAAAAATAATTTATTTTATACTTGATGACATACTCATATATATATATTTTTTAAATATTATACAACTTGGAGTATGAAATTCGAAAAAAAAAAAAAAAGGAGGGCTCTCACCGATCAATAACAAAATGATTTACTTTTCTGGCGTCATCATTTTCTGATGAGCAGATTACATATATTTTGGTGCCTGTCAGGTGATTTACAGTACAATGTTGTTGCAGTTAGTAGAGAGGAGGGGGATTGAGAGAGACCAGTCAAAGATAGGGTAATGTAATGATTATAGAGTTTGTTCGTATGTCTTTTTAGCCCTGTGAAAATGATATTTTAAGAAAAGTGAACTAAAAGAAGTAAAAAACATAAAAGGAAAAGTAGGGATTGGTGGACAGGAAAAAATAAAAGGAAAAAAGCAAGCTTGGGGGTGATGGGATGCCAGGTAGTTTTGTTCATCTGCTTCAACTGTTGAATGATCAAAGTGTTTTTTACTCCTTTGGCTTTGGGATTTCGTAAAGTTTGCGATAATTCGCCTCCAAATAATGGACCCCATCAACAACCACTAATTTTCTTAATTTTGGCTTCGAGGGTGAAATATATAAAAAAAGAATGAAAGTACAAGAACATAAAAGAATAATAAAAAGTAGAAATATGAAAAGTAATTAAAAGAAAAATTAGAGTATATATATTATGCATTTCATTTTTGCCTATAAATTTGATGGAAGCATAGAATGAACCTAGCATGTAAAATACGATTGAGACAATAAATGAACTGCAACACTACAATATAAGTGATATTATGTAACACCCAAAAGATGTTACATAATATGTATAAAGTGTAACCTATGTACAATAAGTAACACTTTTAAGAGCGTTGCAGTTGTTGGCGTAGCCTAAAGTCTAATGCAACACTTTTTATAATATAGGTAACATTTTGAAAAAAATGTTACATATATATGTAACAACTATATAAAAATTTTAAGTAACACTTGTGTGAATAAATAAATAATGAAGTAAAGGAAAAAAATGTTTTTTCTAGGTATCGAACCTTGAACCTCTTGTGTAGAAGACTTGATTCTTTCCATTTTGGATTTTAATATTATTTAATTTATTAACATTTTTTTGTATTCTTTTTTTTTTTTTTTGTAGCAGAACAATGGTAATATTAACTCACATTAATAATTAAAATTACTAATTCTTAATGGACCAAATAATTTTCTACCTACTTTATAAAATAATATATGCGTGTATATATATATATATGTGTGTGTGTGTGTGTGTATGTTTGTATACATATAATATAAATTCATAAATAGTATAATTGTATTATTTAATAATTTTAAATAAAAATATAAATTATTTTGTACGTATATAATAAACATATTTTTTAATAAATAAATTGATTTAAATGATAAATAAATTTTATGCACATGATTTTTTTTTAAAATCATATGCATATATATATATATATATATACACACCTAATAATGTATTATAGGTAATGTATGATTATATATATACTGAATTTAATATTTGATATAAAGTGTTACCAAAATATGTTACCCATATAAAAGTGTTACCTGAAAGGTGTTACTTATGTTAAAGTGTTGCTAAAAAGTGTTACCTTTGTAAAAGCGTTACCAAAAAAGCGTTACATATATAAAAGTGTTGTCTAAAAAGCGTTACCTACTATAAAGTGTTACCTAAAAGTATTATTTGTTTAAAAGTGTTACACATAAGTGTTGCATATTAACAAATGTTATATAAAGTGTTACATAATATATAAACTAAAAGAAGTGTTACCATAATGTGTTACATAAACTAAATGTGTTAAAAAAGATGTTACTTAAAGTCAATTATGTTGTAGTTACACGAATATATATTTGATTAAGTGGTTTGAGATAATTTCTTTATAGCAATTCATATTTTGTTTGTGTAAAGAATTGCATGAGGGCCTTCATGTAGGCGATTCAGTGGTCAAAGAGTCATAGATGTGACTGGAAAATACTTAGTAATGACAAGTAGATGTGGTAAGCATTGTCGCTTACAGTTAATCGATTTGGCATAACTGCGGTTTAAATTCATTTTTAAATAATCGTCCTCGTTTTTCTTAATAATTAGAGTTAATTACGATTTAATAATCCTAACAATTCAGTAAAATAAAAGTGTATTTCCAGTAAAAAATAAGAGTAACAGTTTAAAAAAAAAAAATACTTGAATTACTCAGTGAACTTAATGCATACGAACCTGTGCAATAAATAATTATAATATTGTCAAGTTAGAATGAACCCTTTGTCTCTCAATAAAATTTAAAGAGCCATTCTGACAGGTTAGATGTGAAAATGTGAGATAAGATGAATATTATTGTGTAATTCTCAAAGTAAGGTAACACAACATAATATTATCATTGTTTGGTAAGAGGTACTATTTCTGTTTCACTATATGTGTCTTTTCTTAATTTAAATTTTGTTCGAAATTGGTTGTCCTCTAAACGATTTTCCTTTTTCCGTTTTAACCAGTGTTCTAAAAGTTGCTAGTCAGTCGGTCTACTAGGGACTAGCGACTAGAGCGACTAGTCGGAGACTAGTCGAAACCACCTATATAAATAAATAAAATAAATGGATCAAATTAAATCTATATATAGGTACCTAATTATATGGATGCAGTAGCCAATAATAAATCAAACCAATTAATACTATACACTTCAAAGTTCAAACAATATGGGCAGAAATTGATCCAGAAATAAGAAATTAAAGTGTTAAACGTACCTAGTGAGAACGACGCCATCACGACGTGGATGGGCGCGGAGGTCAGGGTGCACGACGACTAGGGTTTGCGTGGCGGCGGCCAGGCGCAGCATTTCGGTGGTGGATGGCGGAGGGGCGGCGTCTCACGGTCTCAGTTTTGTACTTTCAACGTTCATCTCACAGCGTGTGGTTTGAGTTGAATCCCTAATTACGTATTTACATAATCTAAAAAAAATAAAAGGTGGGCTGACTAGACGGCTTAGTCGACGATTACACGGACGCTGACTAAACACGAGAGCATTTTTTTTCCAGACGTTTAGGGGTTTATCAAAATGGCCTAGGGTCGACTAGGTCATTTTTTAGAACACTAATTTTAATACAATTTACCCAATAGGGATGACAATGAGATGAGTTCAAATCCGGATAGTTTGGACCTAGTCAGACAAGTTTAATTTGAGTCGTGAAGAAATAATGTCGGTATTTAGGGTTTAAGCATCGACTAACTTTGTGCCATCAGCCGCGGTAAGACAAATGATGCAATCTTATCCGAAAGGATTGTGCTATATTCATATTTTTATATTTATACTCGAAAATTGACTTGAATCGAGATGATAAACTCTCACTATAAAAAATGTGTGATTTGAAGAGGGTATTTAAAGAGGGAAAAATAGCCCTCGTATTTGAAGAGGGATTACACGAGGGAAAATACTAAACTAGGGTTTATACGAGAGATTTTTTTCTGTCGATAAAAATGAGGGATTTCACGAGGGATTTTGGATCCCATGACAATTTCACGAGGGTACAGACGAGGGAATGCACCAAAAGAAGGTTCACGAGGGAATATATCCCTCGTCCAGTACCGGTTGTCAGTTCAAGAGGGAATATATCCCTCTTCCAGTACCAGTTGTCAGTTCACGAGGGATTCTGACCCTCGTCTAGTACCAAAGCCATTTCACAAGGGATTATAACCCTCTTTGATTTGAATAATGTCCGTTGTGTCAGTTCACGAGGGATTATAAACCCTCGTCCGCTAGTTCGTGTCAGTTCAAGAGGGATGCTAAACCCTCGTCCGCTTTGTGCAAGGTGGCAGGGAGCAGGTTTGACCGCTGAAAAGGGTTTTTTCCCTCGACAATCCCTCGTCCAAGTCCTTATATATCCTTCAGTCTCTTTTTGTTCCAGTAACTCTCCGAAGCAAGAGAGAAGAAGGAGGGGGAAGAGAAGGAGAAGTAAGGAGTTCCGGCTGCTCCAAAAATACTCCTCCAATTGTCGGACGTATTGTACACATTATTGTGAACATTTCTACGGTAATTTTTTTTATTTTAATCGGTTAAATTATTTATTTTGAATTTGCATGCAATTAGTGTAAATTATTCTCTATTTAGTGTAAATTATATATATTTAGCGTATTTGTTATTACATTGTGTAGAATTAACTAGCTATAATTTGTGTAAATTATTAGCTATTTAGTGTAAATTAATTAATATAATAATATACCTAGCTACGAAATTAGCTTATAATTATTTAATTTTGTTAATACTTGTTGCTTATGATATATATATAGGACTAGTTTATTTTGATGAAATAATGTACATATATATGTTATGGAGCCGGAGGGGTATTGATATTTGTTGACTTATAATTTGTTTGTTGTAGAATATATGTGCGCTCTGGCTTGATTAATTATAATTAATTAAGTCGGAAATGGGTGCACGTAGGAATTTTGATTAATTGGGAATACGGAAAAATTAAACGAAACCCTGTCGAAATTTTTAGAAAATATTAATTAATTAATTAATAGGAGAATAAAAAAAATATCAATTTTAGGGTTTTTAGTATTAATTCATTAATATGAAACAGATTGATATGAATTATTCAAGTTGTTTACGTTGGATGTATGGTCCAAGATCGATTAATGACATGATAGCTCCTGAATTTATTAGTGGACTCGATTCATTCGTAGACTTCGCCACTAGTAACCCGAATTGGATGAATCGAGGAAAGGTTAGGTGTCCCTGCAAAAAATTTAGATGCAGGAACAAGACGTTTCAGTACCCCGATGACGTGAAAACTCATTTGTATAGAAATGATTTTATGCCAAATTATTACAATTGAGTTTTTCACGGTGAGGAAAATTGGGGTCAAATTCCGCATCAATACAATGATCAGGCGTCGGCTTCTTACGGGCCGGTTAATGAGACAGCAGGATCTAGCTCGTACCACGATATGATCACAGACTTAACTTCCGGTCCCCACTTTGGAAATGTGGATGACGAGCCGCCTGTTGAGGAACCCCCTAATCAGTATGTGCACAATTTTATGATATGCTTCGTGCAGCGGATCGGGATTTGTATCCTGGCTGCGAATCACACTCACAACTGTCATTCAATGCCCGTATGCTGAACATTAAAACTGAAAACAGACTATCTGAAAGGGGTTATAATCAAATCGTTGACCTGGTTCGTGAGGTATGTCCTCCGGATAATTTGTTGCCCAAAAAGTTTTCCGATAGCAAACAGTTGATGGGTGAGATGGGGCTTCCTGTGGAGAGGATCGACTGTTGTGCAGGGAATTGTATGTTATATTGGGGTGCGGACAACGATCTTAAATATTATAAGTTTTGCGGTCGGCCACGGTTCAAACCCGCTAGACGCGATGTGAATGGTCGACTGAAAAAGAAGAGTCCTTTCAAGGAGATGTTCTACTTTTCCATCATCCCTAGACTGCAAAGATTGTATCAGTCCAATGCAACTGCGAAGGATATGACATGACATGCAAGTTGCTCTAATAATGATCAGTCCGGTGTTATGCGTCACCCTGCAGACTCGCAGGCTTGGAAACACTTGGACCAGTCGTATCCTGAATTTGCATCAGAAATTCGGAACGTGAGGTTGGGCTTGAGCACCGACGGTTTTCAACCGTTTGGGCAGTCGGGGAAACAATACTCCTCATGGCCCGTGATACTGACGCCGTACAATCTACCGCCATGGATCTGCATGAAGGATCAATTCATGTTTCTTACGGTTCTGGTGCCTGGTCCAAAAAATCCAAATGATAAATTGGATGTATTTTTACAACCATTGATCAGTGATTTTACAACCATTGATCCGTGATTTGATAATATTAGTAAATAGTGAAAATAAATATATGTGTATTAGTGTATTAGTGTATTAGTGTACACATAATAGTAAATAATGAAAATAAATTTAAAAAGTACTTTTTATTTTATTTTATTGATTTTTAAATAAAATAACGATCAATATATGTGTATATGTGTACACACATTAGTAAATAGTAAAAATAAATTAAAAAAATATTTATTTTTAAAAACAAAAACAATCAATATATGTGTAATAGTGAAAAATAATTAAAAGATATTTATTTTAAAGTTATATTAATTTTTAATAATATATACAAGTAATAGTTTAATTTTATATGTAATAATAATTTTCATATAAAATATAAAAAACAATTAATATTAAGTAGTATTATATTTAAAATATATAACAGAAAATATATTAAACATATATATTACACCCTAAAATATAACAAGTAAATAACTTTGTCCAAGCGGCACGGCGAAACACACAAGGCCTCCGCATACATGGAGGTCAAAACACGAATTTGGGGTATAGGAAATTGACAATTGATGGTTCCAAACTAAGGGAAAGAGAATGATATAGGGTTTGACACTCAAATCATTGTGAATTGATCAAATTTTGGGTGGAAAGAGATTAAATCGCCATCTAGATTTGAGATGTTACTTTGACTTATGTGCAAAAATTAAAATTTAGTCTAAATATGTAAAAAAATAAATTTAATGGCCTAATTTTTGCCAGCGGAAAGCTTTACAAACCCCTATAGTACTACCCGATAATTAGGAGAAAATAAGTTTCCCATCAGAGTCCAAAAAATAAATCGCAAAAATCGTGTCTATAATATGACTTCTGCTTGAGGAATATATAGCGTTTAGTTAGAATATAATTGAAAAATTAGTGTTTTATTACATATATTTGAAAACAATTTAACTCTGGAATTTATTACATTTTATTTCGATACTTGTACACCTTTCTAGTTGAGTCTTAATTTTTTTTTTCTTTTTTCTTTTGTTTAGCACCTCTGTTGGTGAATTCATTATGACTTGTATAGATTGAAAATATTTACGACGAAGAAAATAAAATTCTCGTATTATTGTATCATCCATAATTACTGATCAGGTTGACAAATTCTAATAAATAAAATATCCAAATAACTTTTTTTTTTAAGAATTTTCAATATTTTTTTCTAAAATTTCGAGGGAATTGGACTGACTGCATTCTCGCGCCCCCTTGAATACATGTCTACTCATATTGTTGGAGTATAAACTACGAACAATTTAAACCAAAAATGACAACATGAAAGAAATTGATTAATTAGGATCTAATTCATTAGATCAATCATTTATAATTTTTATTAAGGCCACCAGAAAGGAGTGGAGCCACCCGTAATTTGGTTCTTCTGAAATTACTAAATATAGAATATTATGCATTCGTTGAAAGAAAACATCCTAGTACTCATTTACAGACAACCACATGAAAACTACCGTGAACTGCACATGACATAGGCTACAGAAAACAGAGATATTGTTACAAGTATAGTATCTAGCCAGCTTATTATTTCTAAAATCCAATACAGTATATGTACAGTTGGTAATGGTATTGGTATTACTATATATATACATATAGTATGGTATACTCAATGAATACATGTGATCGGAAAAGGTGGGGGTGGGTATCGCGTGTTGAGGGGATGGTGGGGTCGGTGGGGTGGCCCATGCAGCCTTTCTGCGGGCCCCCCTCATTTTTGTTAGTTTGTGAGCAGACAAAAGCACTGAAAGCTTCTCCTTCCCTCTCTCTGCTTTCACACTCTCACCCAATCATACTTGTCAAGAATCTTGTAAAGCTACTCTCTCTCTCATCCATCTTACATCATCTTGATCATCACTTTAACTGATCATGTGAACTATATTCCATATACAATGTAGTAAAATTAATTTTAAAGAATCCTAAAATTCACATATAGTAACATCGATTCTATACAATCTAAGTGGTTTTTTCAATCACTGCTAAATAGTAAGAATCACTTTCAGGAGTAAAAAATCGGGAATGACAGTTTTGAAAAAAATGATTCCGACTCTCTCATTTAAGTTTACAAACACATCCTAATACGAATTCAGTGCATGTACCTATCTTAAAATTATCATTCATGCTTGTTTGTGCACATATACGATATAATTAATTATAAGTTACACATTAATTGAACAAGAATGCAAGAGAATTGTAAACTTGGTTATGCTTTAATGCCTCATTAAAGATTTAAAGTGTGAACATATATTTAATTAAATAATACTTCAATAGTGTGAAAGAAATAAAAGCTTAGGAACAAAAATATAATCGTCGATGCAAAAAAGACATAAGATGACGAGGACCACTTTAGTGGCTTTTGATCCTCAATAGTGTGTCTATATATAATACAAATTCCATTCTCTTCCAATCTCCCCCACTTCAACAATTGAGACCACAACTCCATTAATTCCAAATTCAATCGCTCTTTCTTATATCACTCTTAATTTCCCAAAAATATTAATTTGAATTTACATATATAAATTATGGGAGCTATGACACTACCTCCAGGATTTAGGTTTCATCCAACAGATGAGGAGCTTGTCGCCTACTATCTTGATCGGAAAATCAACGGTGGAATCATCGAGCTCGAAGTCATCCCCGAGGTTGATCTCTACAAATGTGAACCTTGGGATTTACCTGGTAATTAATAATTTAAATTAATTAATAATTGTGTAGTTTAATTAGTTTTTCTTGATGTAGCTAGCTAGATTTGACTTTTTTGATTTTTTTTCACAGATAAGTCTTTCTTGCCTAGTAAAGACATGGAGTGGTACTTCTATAGTCCCCGTGACAGGAAGTATCCGAACGGGTCGAGGACTAATCGGGCTACCCGGTCGGGTTACTGGAAGGCCACGGGGAAAGACCGGACCGTGCACTCGCAAAAGCGGGCCGTCGGAATGAAGAAGACATTGGTGTACTACAGAGGGAGGGCGCCTCATGGGATTAGAAGTAATTGGGTTATGCACGAGTATCGCCTCCTTGAATCTGCACCCGGTACCACTGGATCCAATCTCAAGGTACGTATATTAATCAATTATTCTTATTCCTATAGTATGGAATTGAGAGGAAAAGAAAATGTTGCCAAGAATTTTTCAAATAATTAATTTCATATGAGAAAAATGTTAATTCTTAATTCAATTGGCTTTTTAATTGAAATGTGTGTGAAATATCACATCACAATCCTTTGTTTTTCAAATTTCATTAATTCCTTTATGCTCATTGTCAAAATCATGGCCTAATCGAAACCCATTTTCGCATTACATACAGGATTCTTATGCACTATGTAGGGTCTTCAAGAAAAATATAGTGATACCTAATAAGAGTAGTACCAGTACTAGTACTAGTACTAGTAAAGATGAATCACTTGGGGCAGCAATGGATCAAGTTTTATGGGACGACGAAAACCGGGCCACCCCCGAGACGTCTAGGGATCAGCGTGAAAATGGCGAAGACGATCATGTTCAAAATATCACGCCCGAAATCCAATCCAAGAACCCGTCCCGGGCTTCCTCGGATGTCACACAAGGGACACCCATCGCCGTTGTTTCAAAAGATGAATCAGTGGCTCAGATTGCATCAGATGAAGTCAATAGCTCAATTGATCAATTTTATAGTTACGGCACGGAGAATATTTCAAATTTCATCCAGGTAATAATTAAATTTTACAATATTGTTACTAGGAAATATTTCATCTTACAAGTTAAATTAAAATGTTAATTATATGCTTTAACTAGGCAGAGATGGTCCCAGGAATGATCCCTTTGATCATGAGGGGTGTCTTTTGATTAAAGTGACAAAAGTTGGAAGCAATGAACTCAACATCTTTCTATAAAGCAGACCCAAGAAAATGATCTCTGGAGACTCATTAATCCTATGCCTTTTTCTTCACTATTTCCCATAAATTCTTTTGACTGGCCAAAATATTGTCTTTCCACATAACATTTTCAAAAAAATAAAAAATAAAAAATTGCTGCAATAATTAATTGTCAATTTCTTTAATTTGCAGGACTATACAGGCCTGTTTTATGAATCTTGGTATCCACCTCTGGGCTTGGAGGATTTCCCACAGATGGAATTAATAGAAGGAAAGTTCAACCATGAATACATGAATTGTGATAGATACAAAGAGTGTGTGAATGGAATTTCAAATTTGGAAGAGATTTATTCAAATGAAAGCATCAACTGACTAGGCTTCATATTGATATATTTTATACAGGGCATATATATATACAAATATTAATACTACATTGACATTGGGGTGTTTGATACATTTTCCTTTTTGTAGTTTTGGTTTTTTTTATTAATTTTTTATACTTTGTAATGAGAATGGGATTATTTAATTTTTGCTAACGCTGGTTTTTTTTTTTTTTTTCATTGATATGTAATTTTTTGGGGTTTTGTGAGCAAGTCTTGATTTTTTAAAATGGCTTCTCTCATTGTTGTCAAGATATGTAAGGTTAAAGAATTTTGTTCTTGTTACAGTAACTTATTGTCATGTCTGAATTTTTGTATTTGTGATCATCCTCCTCTTTTCCCCGCCCCTATAATTTAACAAGAGATATATAATGAGAAATCAAAATTGATATTTAATTTAATTAGAGAAAAATGACGATCAATTAGCTAATGAATGAGTTATTATAATAATTAAATTGATTGATTTACTTTTTTTTTTTTTTGGATAATTTCTATCTCCAAGTGTATAGTACTGGGCCGCTCCATTCTCCAAATGGACTGCTGCAAAATTCTACGCGAACTGTGTACGCTCGCACTATATATCTACTTTTACAAAACCAAGAGCCTCACGCAGAACATAATCATAACATGGATTGACTTTAGTAAATTATATCTGTAATTATGTTTGAACACATTAATTTTACATACATTGTCTCACCTTTACTCTATTAAAGTACTTGACTAAAATTTTTGGAGATGTTTTCTGTCCGATAATTTTGACCCCGACCATTTTTATAAAATCAAGGCAAAAATTTGTATGAGACCGTCTCATGGCATGAGACAACGCATATTAACACCTACCCCTACCAAAGTGTTAATGAGTCAATGCCCTAGTTACATCCATTCTCATTGTCTCATGCTATGAGACGGTCTCATACAAGACCTACTCTAAAATCATTAATTTTATTATTTTAGAGTAGGTCTTGAGACGGTCTCATAACATAAGACAATATGAATGAATATAACTAGGGCATTGACTAATTAACACTTTGGTAGAGATAAGTGTTAATTTGTGTTGTCTCATGTCATGGGACGGTCTCATACAAACTTTTGTCTTAATTTTATTATATTATAAAATAATTTTTGAAATGTCAAGTTTGCCACGTTTGGAATAATTTTGATCTTAAACTAGAGCCGAACAACAACCATCACTATTTTCAAAATAAAATACTTTAAACAAACAAACAATAACAACATAATGAATCCATAAAATTTTAGAGTATGTATAGAGTGAAATTGGTTCATACATGAATTATATTGAAGGATATTAGTTGTTTTTACTAAAGAGTATTACTTATTTTCACAAAAGGGTATGAGTTGTTTATACTAAAGAGTATTAGTTTGTTTTCACTAAACAACTAAAACTCTTTAGTGAAAACAACTATTACTCTTCAGTGATAACAACTAATACTCTTTAGTGAAAACAACTAATACTCTTCAATGATTCGTGTATGAACTATTTTCACTCTATACTTTGTCAAAATTTTATACATTCAAAAAACAACAATATGTATGAAAAAATCATAATACCAACAAAAATTTAGCCTATTTGCAAAAATATTCGAACAAATTGTGGTCATATTTTGGATAGAAAACTCTTCAATGGCGGTGGGTCGGCTTTGATGACCAACGGCCGCGACAAGCTTTGACGGACGATGGGGGCATCTTTGGCGGACACCAGCGAACCACGAGGGAAGAAAGTGAGAGTCGTGCCTTGGAGCATTGAAGAAAGTAGTGTATTAAAAAAACCTAAACCATAAGAGCAATGAATATTTTTTTGTACTTTTTTCTTTTTTAAAATAGTGTATTCATCCAAGGGATAGTAAATTTATCTAAATAGTGTATTCACCGTAAAAGTTAGTGCTAATAACTGGGCTTGCTATAAATTTGGACTGATACATGTGTATGTTTTGCTCAAAATGGCAAACTGGACCATCCAGCAAAACCATTTGTCGTCCTTATTCTAGTGTTAATAACATTTATACAATTAAGTCCTAAAAATAAAATAAAAAATAAACCTTAATACAATTAAAGTCATTAATATACACTACAAAAAACGCGGAGTTTAACGACGGACACGTAATCCGTCGCTAATATACACATTTGCGACGGATACTAACCAAAGCTTGTCCGGATTTTATATTAACGATAGGTTTTTAAAACCTATCGTTAATTATTGAATTTTACGACGGATGATTCCGTCGTAGATATTAAAAAGGAATTAACGACTATCAATCCGTCGTTAATTCCCAACCGTTTGGCCGCGACCTTTCGGATTCGGTGCAAAGCGGTGGTGGCCGACAAGTTTACGACGGAATGTCCGTCGTAAAATTCAACTTAATATTTCCGCTCGTTGAGCCGCGACTCTTCGAGAACTGGCGTGTATGTATTATCGGAGATTTATTAACGACGGTTATATCCGTCGTTAAATTTAAATTTAATATTTACGACGACTTATCCGTCGTTAATTACCGAAAACGACGTTGTTTAACTCCTAAAGGCAGCAATATTAGCGATGAATTGATGTCCGTCGTTAATGTTTTATGCCTATATAAAGGCAGCACCGGTGAGCTCATTTCTCACCCGAGCAAAACCGAGCAAACTCGAAGAAGAAGTGGGCGATTTCCGGCGAGCACTCAGGAGTCAATTTCATCCCGATTCTAGTTCGTTCTTCGTCGATCCCTACTCTTTAATCGTAAGTTTTTCAAATTTTTACCGTTTAATTCATTTTATAACATTTTATTAGTGTAGTTTTTTACAATTTTTTAGAAATCATTGATTAGGCGTGAAATTGTTAGATTTTCGAGCTCGAAATGCCCGTGTTTTGATTGATTTCATTGAGTATTTAGAGTCAATTGAGTATTATTTATATACATTGATTAATTTGTCTCTTTGATGCTCATAGGTGAGTCGAGGGCAAAAAATGGAGTTCGTAGGACTTTGAATCGACTCAAACGGACTCTCGGATGAGAAGATATGGAAGAAATACGAAACGTACTAGTCCGAACGAGTAAAAGTATCATTTGGCCGAAGAAGGAGGACACAAGCATGAAGAGGTCGAGTCCTAAGGACTCGACCACATGGAGCTCGAGTACTATGTGAAGTCTGGAGAAAAATAGCACTCGAGCAGTGCTTGGTCGAGTCCTAGGACTCGACCGCTCGAGTGCGCACTCGATCAATATTTGGTCGTGTGCTAGCACTCGACCACAATGAGCTCGAGTGCATTGAGAGCGCTGGAAGAGGAGGCACTCGACCCCCTAGAGCTAGAGTCCTAGGACTCGACCTAGGGGAGCTCGAGTGCATTAAGGGTAATTTCGGCCCAAATCACCCAAAAACGGCCCGTTGCTTATAAATACCAATCCCGAACACGTTTTTGAAGACCACTTCATGCATAGAGTTAGTTTTTGGAGAGAGAAGAGCACCGAGAGTTCGAGCAAGCATAATTTACTTTTAATTGAGGTTTTTACATTACGAATTCGTAGTTAGAGTTGGATTTTGATTTTCTTTTCGTTCTTTCTTGGATACTTGAACCTTGAAACCTTTGATTTAGTATTTATTGAATTTTCGTTCTTAGATTTAATTTATTTCTTATAAACCCTAGTTTATGCTTATTAGTTATTTAATTCAAATCGTCATGTTTATGTTCGTTGCTTGTTTAATTACTTTTGTTGTCGCTAAAACCATGTTAGACTAAAACCCTTGTATGCTTGGGGTAGGATGAACTCGTAGAAGTAGGATGTTGGTACATAGTGAGGGTAACATGTGATGTAGTTTTAATTCTATTAATTAATGAACTCTTAAAATAAATTCCGGATTTACCTTTGAATTTCGTACGAAAATTGTTAGAGAGAGGACGACCTTATCACTCTTTAATAACTATTAGGCTTAACGAGAGGGTTTAGAAGGGACTTATTCATCTACCGGTTTATCTAACGAGGACAACCGCATCACCTTAGTTAAATTAGAGTCTCTTTAATTAAGCACAATCTATTAACTTGTTTA
Organism: Ballota nigra; assembly: GCA_947034835.1. Lineage (NCBI taxonomy): Eukaryota > Viridiplantae > Streptophyta > Magnoliopsida > Lamiales > Lamiaceae > Ballota > Ballota nigra. Next base: position 30,695,112 of record OX344730.1, read on the forward strand.
GTGGATTAGTGAAGTCGATTGATAGGAAAAAGTATTAGAGTTTAATTCTTGAGTTTTTCATCTTACAATCTTATACTTAGGTTATTTCTTGTACATCACGGTTATTTTGATTATGTACCGGCTCCGTTAGTATACGTAGGGATTCCTATCCTGAGCATCACCCATTCATATTTGCACACAAACCTTAGTTAATTAGTTTCATTCATTCTTTAGTTTACTTAGTTTATTATAGCTTAGATTTAATTTCTTTAAAAATAAAAAACACGCACTCATATTAATTACGACACGTAGATCTTCAGAGATCTATTCGCATACAACCCATCCCGAGGTACGATATACTTGGTCGCTATACCTGCTTATACTACAGTGAACCCGTACGCTTGCGGGGAAACTACTAGTAAAAAGTTAGTATTTTCGGTTCAAGTCAATCATATACGTTAATTGTATGTTAATATATATTTTAGTTGTAGAAATTGATTATATATGTTAATTTTATTAATATATATTATATGTTAATATATGTTTTAGTTGTATATGTTAATAGAATATGTTAATTTTGTTAGTTATATATGTTAATATATGTTATTATATATTTTAGTTGTAGAAATTGATTATATATGTTAATTTTGTTTGTTATATATGTTAATATATGTTATTATATGTTTTAGCTGTAGAAATTGATTATATATGTTAATTTTGTTAGTTATATATGTTAATATATGTTATTATATGTTTTAGTTGCAAAAATTGATTATATATTGATTGTTATTATATATTGAATGTAATTATATATTGAATGTTTTAGATGAGTGGACAAGAAAGTGGATCGGTCGGTGGTGGGAGAGGAGAAAGCCAGGAGAGGGGTCGAGGGAGAGGGAGACGAGCGGGGTCTCTTAGACACATTGTAGCTCCGATTGTCGCCCCTGAGGGGTCCTTGTCAGCACCACAGACGGGCGAGAGATCATCTTCCTCCCGCCAGCATCCCACTGGGGTGACGCGGATGGAAGTTGAGCCTCGTGGGAATTCGTAAGTTTTAATCTTTTCAGCTTTCAACATTTATTAATTAAACCCTAATTATATTATTAACTTTGTAATTTGAATGTTACAGTTGGATCCCGGGACATGAGGCGACTACTCACTTAACCGACTCCTTCATGTCTGTTGGATTCGAACCCACCGCTTACAGTTGGGGTCTGGTGTCTAAAACGAGGAGACAATAATATTTTGAGGAGTTTAAGGTATAATTTATGTAATTTATTTAATTTATTTATTATTTATTAATATAAATTATGTAAATAATATAATATATTTTATTTTATTTTAATATAATTGCAGAAACACGTTGTGTGGAGACCGGAGCACGAGGCCCTGATGTGGAGGAACTTCTGTTTGAAATGTGCCGAACGATACAGGGACCTGATGTTTAACATTCGGAAGGCCTCGTTTAGGAGCGGAGAGGCGACGAACATGGGGACGGACAACAGGGGCCGGGATGCGTGGCCCCAATTTCTCGCCTACTGGAACAGCAACGAGTTCAAGGAGAAGTCGGAGAAGAACAATGCGAATCGTAATAGCGACCCTGATGGAGAAGGGTCGCTCGACATCGGGCCGGTTCTCGGTCCATTTATGAGCACGAGTTGCATTTTGTAAGTGGCCAGTTTGTATATATTTTTATGAAGTTGTGGAAAATTTTAATTACTAAATATTTAATTGTAGGAGCGGGAGCATGGACGTGAGCCCTCTCATTTTGAGAGACTACAACTTGCTCACCCGCTGGATGAGGAGACCGGAAGGTCCACCTACGGCCGCACCACCGAGATCTACTTACGTATTATTTTTAATTTTAATTTTAGTATTATTTTCTAAAATTTCATTTATTAATTTAAAGTATTGTTCATTTGCAGAGGAGGATGCATGAGGACCTTGCCTCCCAGTCCCAGTTCCAGCCTCAGGCAGAAGGGTTGGACTCTATGCCCCCCCCCCCCCTCAGAGCCTTCTCTAGACGTTTAAAATGAGCTCTACTTTAAGCATGTCAAGGCTAAGAAGGGACGGTTAACTGGATTGGGTAATTTTGGAAAGAGTCTACTCCGATCTCATGGACCCGGCTCATCCTCCTCCCAGTCCTCCATCAACTCTAATCCCAGTGACATCGAGAGACAGCTCTCGACTGTCGTCAAGCAGATGGAGATCCTCCAGCAGCGAGAGGTGCAACGACAGGCGCAGATGGAGGCGCAGCTGGAGTACAATAGGAGGTGACGAGCAGCGGAGGAGGAGGCGCAGCGGAAGAATGTGGAGGAGATGAACAACAGGTGGAGGGCAGTTACATCCACATTAGGTGGACAGATACCACCACTGTCGATCCCGATGCAGCCCGTCATCCCGCCGCCCCCCCACCGGAGCTCCAAAGGCCTTATCCGTTGGATGAAGAGGGGGAGAATCGCGGTTTCGATTTCGATGATACATGACCTTGATTTTTATTATCTTGTTATTGATTTGTTTTGTTGAACAATTTTAATATTTTTATTATCCTGTTATAATTTTGGTAATTTTATATTTTTATTATCTTGTTATAATTTTTACAAAACAAAACGATCCATATAATTGGTAACAATATTTATTAAAATAAGTTAGAAACGAAAATGATTTAATTTGATGAATAATAAAAAAAGAATGGCTCAATTTGGATATGTATACAATTAATCACGTACTAGTGAACAAATTATAATATTAATTACGCGTTTTCTGAATTAAATAAATTTATAAAACAAAAAAATATATAATTGGTAACGACATTTATTAAAACAAGTTAGAAATGAAAATGAATTAATTTGATGAATAATAAAAAAAGAATGGCTCAATTTGGATACGTATACAATTAATTACGTACAAGTGAACGAATTATAATGTTAATTACTCATTTTCCGAATTAAATAAATTTATAAAAAAAAATTGGTAACAACATTTATTAAAACAAGTTAGAAACAAAAAGAAATTAATTTGATGAATAATAAAAAAAGAATGAATCAATTTAGATACATATAGAATTAGTTGCAAGAAATCGATCAAAAGAATCAAGTGTCCTAATTGTTGATGATCTTGATTCAATATACGTGTTTAGTGGCTGTTAAGCTTTGAAGATCATCAAACAAGGTATATAATCTGGGATTAAACGTTGGATTAATTTACTAAGGCTTGAGAAACAATTTTGCAAGAGTTTGGTCTTGTTGTGAATAATTGAACCTCCTTTCCCTTTCTCATGAAGGGGTATATATAGAGTACAAGCAAGCATGAGGTGTCACCTCCCTAATCACTCTTATTTACAACTTGACAAGTGTTTGGACACTTGTTATATCCTTAAGCTATTACATTTTTTACAATGACAAGTGTTAAGACACTTGTTTACTCCTAATGTAATGCATAATTAGTGGGATTCTTGGTGACTTTCCGAGGTGCCCTTCTGCTCGCCTGCTCCCCTCTTTGATTCCTCTTTGACTCTTCTTGGTCATGCTGCTCGCCTTTCTTTTTGCTTATTGGTGGCGAACTGCTCGTCTGATCTGCTGTTCGTCCACACCGACTTGGCCTATCACCCAGCTGCTCGCCTCCTCAGGTCTCTTCCCTGCTGCTCGCCTCTCTTTGATTTTTGCTCCTAATGACTCGGTTTATTATTTTAGTCTTTATTTACCTTAATCTTGTTGCTCGGCTGCTCGCCTATCAACAACGCCCCCTAGTTTGACCTATTAGGATAAATTTTATCCTTTTATGTCAAACTATAAGTATTAGGCCATATTTTTGGGGTAGAAGGCAAGCAACAGGGATTCAAAATTTTTGGGCGACCAACATGGAATGTCCCTTGGTCTGGCGGTGGTTCATTCCCGGAGGTGCGAGATACGAGGCATCGTGGGCGGCTGGTGATGTCATTGGCGCCCACACGTGTACCCCTAAATTATTCATAGGGGCCTAAAATTTCTACCACTTTCAATTAAGGGCAAAGGGTCAGAGCCAGGCGAGCAAGATTGTTGCTCGCTCTTCCTCCGTGGAAGAAGTGAGCGAACAACAGGTGGTGGGGGCCATGGTTGGTTCCAGGTGAAGGAGCTCTTCTCCGGATAGTTCTTACTTGGGTTACGACCCAGTTAAGCTGAGAGAGTAAGCATCTTCTTGACTTGAAGCGGAAATACTAACTTTCCCACAAGCGTACGGGTTCACTGTAGTATAAGTAAGTATAGCGACCAAGTATTATCGAACCCAAGGGAAGGTGAGTATGCGAATAGATCCCTGAAGATCTACGCGTCGTAGCTAATATGAGTGTATGTTTTTGGATTTTTAGAAGAAAATAAATTATAATCTAACTAAATTACTCTATGAATGCAAAAAGGAAAATTAAACTACGAAAGTAAAAGTGTGTTTTCAAGTATGAGATGATGATGCTCAGGATAGAAATTCCTACGTATACTAATGGAGCAGGTACATAATCAAGATAACCGTGACGCGCAAGAAATAACCTAAGTAAAAGATTGCAAGATGAAAGCTCAAGAATTAAAACCCTAATACTTTATCCTAACAATCGACTTCACTAATCCACTAACAAGTTAATAGATAGTGCTTAATAAATGAGACCCTAATTTAACTAAGGTGATGCGGTCGTCCTCCTTAGATAAACCGGTAGATTAATTAATCCTTTCTAAACCCTCTCATTAAGTCTACTAGTTGTTAAAGAGTGATAAGGTCGTCCTCTCTCGAACACTTTTCGAACTAAATTCAAAGGTAAAGTTAAGATTGATTTTAAGAATTCATTAATTAAGAGAATTAAAACTAAACGTCACGAATTACCCTAATTACATACCCACAACCTACTTCTACGAGTTCATCCTACCCCAAGCATGCAAGGGTTTACGCTAGACATGGTTTTTACGGAAACAAGAACAATTGAAGTAGTAACGAACATGCACATAATGATTTTAACGAATAAATTATCAAACATTAACTAGGGTTTAAAGAAATAAATGCGAAGAACTCAAATTAAATCAATAAAAAAAATCTCAATGTATTCAAGAACAAAGGTCTAAAGAAACGAAACTAAAAAGAAAAACCGAACTATGCATTCGTAAACAAAACCTCGAATACGTAAAACTAAAGCTTGCTCATCTCTTCCCCTCATTCTCTCTCCAAAAACTAACCCTAAAAGCGATATGGTATCAAGTGGTATGTTGTGGTCTGTAAAAATGTGTTTGGGACGAGTATATATAAGCATCGGGCCGAATCGGGAACTCATGGGCCAAAAAATAAACTCGGAAGCCGGAGCTTGAAAGCGCTCGAGCTATTCCTGCTCGAGCCGGTGCGCTCGAGCATGTAGCTCAAATGATGCAATCAGTCGAGCGCCCTTGCTCGAGCTGCTCGAGTGACAAATTTATTCTGCATGTTTAGGGGCGTTCGAGCCCTATGCTCGAGCGGTGGTGCTCGAGCTGGTCGAGCACTCGAAATCTTCTGGACAAATTGGGCGCTCGAGCCCAATGCTCGAGCGTTGATGCTCGAGTTGCTCGAATGCTAGAAACTTTCTGGAGGATTTGAGTGGTCGAGTGGTATGCTCGAGCAGTGGTGCTCGAGTGGAGCCACTCGAATGGATCCTCCTTCTTCTTCAACTGATACTTTTCTTCTTGCGCACTAATACCAATCGTATTTCTTCGATATCTTCTCATCCGGGCATCTGTTTGAGTCGATTCAAAGTCCTACGAACTCCATTTTTCACCCTCGATTCACCTATGAGCATCAAAGAGACAAATTCATCAATGTGTAGATATAATACTCAATTGACTCTAAATACTCAATAAAATCGACCAAAACTAGGGCATTTCTAACGACGAATCATGACAATTTCACGCCTAATCACTTCTCAGTTGCTCGGATGTTCGCCTCCCACTGGCCATGTCTAACTTGTGTTCCTTTTTGTAGGTACAAGAAGGAAGAGTATCCTGGACGAGCTAAGGTACTTCACCAGCTTAGCTACGTCAAATCCGCCCCCGCCTACCAGGATATCAAAGACTCTCATGTAAGGCGAGCAACGGAGCTTGTTCCTCGCTCCTGGACAAAGCTGGGTGAAGAAATTCTTCAAAGCCAGAGCTTGAGCGATAATGCTTGCCTCCTGAGCTAAAACGCAAGTCATCAGGCTATATCCGCTCAGCGGGTTCTTGACCAAGCTATTGAGTTGGAGCGGACAAACCGGGGCTTGCGTCGGAAGATTGAGCAACTCAAAGCTGACAGGGATACCCAGCTGAAAAGGAAGGATGATGAGCTTGCTAAAATGAAAGCTGAATTTGAGAAAGCCAAGCTCTCTTGGGAGAGAAATCTGAAAGCCGCAGAAGATCGGGAGAAGGTGGCCTCCAATGCTTTTGAAAAATTGAAATTGGATTTGGGAGTGGCCACTGATCACCTGCAAGTTCTAGAGACTGAACGAGTGGGTCTGGTGGAGCGGGTTGAGTCCCTGAAGGTTCACGTCTACCGGCTGGAGAAGGAGAAGAAACGCGCTATTCCATACACCACTTATGTACAAGATGTAACCGACAACACAAACTTTGGTTACATCTTTGCGTATGCTGATTGTGTGTGGTCCGAGTACGCTTTAGATAATGGTCTTGATGTCATGACTTGCACCATTAAAGACTTCACGGACTATGTCATCGAGAACCCTCCAGCTGTTGGTTTTGACGTCCCCGTTGCCGATCTAGGGAAAATGGGTGTAAACTTGGACATTTTCAAGGATGATGCCCGAGTGATCGCCCCCAAGGAGAGGACTGAGGAAGTGAATAGGGATGCCACATTTTTCGATGCTCTATGTCCTCTCTTTCCAAACCCCTTAGATGGAGTTGGCACTTCTGCTGCAGTAGGTGAGCAGCAGGTCCCTACGGCGACCAACCCGACTGCCCCTTCTTGATTAGGCGTGAAATTATCATGATTCATCGTTAGAAATACCCTAGTTTTGGTCGAGTATTTAGAGTCAATTGAGCATTATTTCTTTACATTGATGAATTTATCTCTTTGATGCTTATAGGTGAATCGAGGGCGAAAAACGGAGTTCGTAGGACTTTGAATCGACTTAAACGGATGCCCGGATGAGAAGATATCGAAGAAATACGATTGGTATTAGTGCGGAAGAAGAAAAGTATTAGTTTGGAAAATTCTGGAGTCACTCGAGTGGATTAGCTCGAGCACCCAAAACTTACAAAAGATTTCTTGCACTCGAGCAGCTCGAGCGCCACCGCTCGAGCGCCCCAAAACATGCAGAGAAATTCGAGCGCTCGACCAGCTCGAGCGCCACCGCTCGAGCACCTGCATAATTCGAGCTACACAGCTCGAGCGCCACCGCTCGAGCGTGTGTGCTCGAGCACTCCTTGGATTTTGCTTCCGGATGCATTTTTTTGGCCCACGAGTTCTCAATTCGGCCCGGTGCTTATATATATTCATTCCAGGCTCATTTTTTAAGAGAACCACTTACCACTTGATACCTTATTACTTTTAGAGTTAGTTTTTGGAGAAGAGGAGACGAGCAAGTTTGAGATTTACGTTTTTAAGTGTTCTTTACGAATTCATAGTACGATTTTGCTTTTTAATTTCGTTTCTTAAGACATTTGTTCGTTAATACTTTGAGACTTCGTTTTCTTAATTTAAATTCAGTTCTTAGCATTAATTTTCTCTCAACCCTAGTTTATGTTTGATAATTTATTTATTATAATAATTATGTTCATGTTCGTTATTTATTCAATTGTTCTTGTTTACGTAAGAACCATGTCTAGCTAAAACCCTTGCATGCTTAGGGTAGGATGACCTCGTAGAAGTAGGTTGTGGGTACGTAATTAGGGTAATTCGTGACGTTAGTTTTTAATTCTCTTAATTAGTGAATTCTTAAAATCAATCTTGACTTTATTCTTGAATTTAGTTCAAAAAGTGTTAGAGAGAGGACGATCTTATCACTCTTTAAAAATGAGTAGACTTAATGAGAGGGTTTAGAAAGGGTTAATTAATCTACCGGTTTATCTAAGGAGGACGACCGCATCACCTTAGCTTAAATTAGGGTCTCGTTAATAAGCACGATATATTAACTCGTTAGTAGATTGGTGAAGTCTATTGCTAGGATAAAGTATTAGGGTATTAATTCTTGAGCTTTCATCTTACAATCTTTTACTTAGGTTATTTCTTGCGCGTCACAATTATTTTGATTATGTACCTGCTCCGTTAGTATACGTAGGGATTCCTATCCTGAGCATCACCATCACTTATTTGAATACAAACCTTCATTAATTCGTTTCTTTCGTTCTTAGTTTAATTAGTTTATTTTAGCTTAGATTTAATTCTTTGAAAAAATCCAAAAACATACATTCATATTAGCTACGACGCGTAGATCTTCAGGGATATGTTCGCATACACTTCATCCCTTGGGTTCGATAATACTTGGTCGCTATACTTACTCATACTACAGTGAACCCGTACTCTTGCGGGGAAACTACTAGTAGAAAGCTGGTATATTCGCTTCAAGTCAATGACGTTGTTGCCGGGGGATGGCATTGTATGTCTTTTGAATAGGACTTGTTGATAGCTTAGTAGTTAGTAGTGAGTGATTTACTTTTCTGTTTTATTTTGTAGTATTTTCGGCAGTTGCATTTTTATTCTTTTGTTAGTGTTTCAGGTTTATGAAAACACGCTCACAAGGTGCTACGAGCGAAGAGAGATTACAGTTGGATCCTGAGACAATAGCAAGAAGAAACCGAGCCTTCTTAAGAAGGATGAACGCTGCCGGAGGAGAGAATGAGAATGTGAACATGGACATTAGTAATGAGTTGGATGATGCTGCGAATGAGTTCAATCAGGTAGTAGACCGGGTTGGGGGCACTGGAGGTAGTGGTAGTCGGAATCAAGCTCCATTAGGAGATAGCCAGAGCCTACACCCGGGTACACAAAACGAAAACAATCCAGCACATAACCTTGTCCAACATCCTCAAAACAACCCTGCTTACCCATAGAACAACTTTCCACAAAACAACTTACCTTATCCCTACCCATACCCACCTTATCCGTATCCACCATACCCGTATCCTCCACCTCCTGTTTACAACCAACCACCAGCTTATCAACCACCACCACCCCAACAAATACCCGTACCACATGTTAATCCTCAACACGTTCCTCAGAACGCAGATCAGAACATGGCTATTAGAGGAAGGTTCGCGGCACAACCGCAGAGGTACTATGATGGAGTGGCATTGCCCCCTGTAGAGGAAAATAACTTCTCGATTTCCTCAGGAATTCTTAAGCTGCTTACCGAGAATCAATTCAAGGGGGAGGTTGGGAAGGAGAATCCTCATACTCATTTGAGGAGTTTTCTGATGATCGCATCCACATTCAATTATAACGGCATGTCTGAAGATGCCAAGAGGTTCAGGCTGTTCCCATTCTCTTTGACGGGAATAGCCAAGGAGTGGTACGATAACACTCTCCCACGGGGAGGTGTAACCACATGGGCCGAGCTTGAGCATCTGTTCCTCGAGCGATTCTACCCTCCATCGAGGACGATTAAAGCAAAGATAGAGATTTCTTCCTTCCGCCAGAAGCCAGGAGAGGATTTACGTTAGGCTTGGGAGATATACTCGAATATGTTGATTGAGTGCCCGTAGCACGGGTACAACGAGGTAGATATCATGGCATTCTTCTATAGTGGAGCCAACAAGGCTGGCCAAGCCCATCTTGACGCGTGTGCTAGTGGAGCATTCCTGAACCAAGGTACAATGAGGTGTAGAGAAATCGTTGGCAATATTGTCACGAATGCCGGGGCATGGAACGAGGATCCAGAATTTCAGACAGCTTGTAAGTTGGAGGAGAATGAGGGTACGAGGAAGCTGTTGATGGCAATAATGGAGAAGATCAGCAACCTTGAGATGGGGCAGAATCTGGTTGGAGGGAATGTAGCAGTGAATGAGAAAGTGGACCCACCATGAGCCAACAAGAAGAGGCCAACTATATGGGAAGGCCTAACTATCCACAAGACGGGTATCCACAAGGTGGCAATCAGTTTGGAAGGCCTTCTTATGGCCAACCATTTGTACCTCCAGGTCCACAGCCGCCTCAAAATCAATGTAGGAACACTCAAGGTTATCAAGGAGGACAACAACCTCCTTAATACACATGGAGGAAGAATGAGAATTTCTCATATGCTAATCCAAAGGCTGGAATTACAATTCCTCCAGGCGTGGATCCAGGTTCAAAACCTCCGGGTGGAGAAGGCGGTGCCTCAAGTGAGGAGATGTTGAGAGCTATCCTTCAGAAGGTGGAGGAAGGTAGCAAGAGATTGTCCTCTTTGGAGTAGATGTGAAAAAGTTGCATAAGAAGGGCGATTAACGTGATCAAGAACTCCAAAAGAGGGACATAGAGTGGAATCGAGCTCAACAAGATAACAACCGACGGTTCACTTCATTAGAGTACAAGATGAGCCAGATTGCAAAATTATTGGGAAGAGAGCCGGGTAAATATCCTTCCATGCCGGAGGGGAACCCGAAAAAGCATTGCAAGGCGATCCAGCTTAGAAGTGGAACCAACTATGATGGTCCTCAGATGCCTGCTGATTCTGAGACGCCCCAAGGAGAGATCGAGATAGAGGAACAAGAACATAAGAAAGATGGAGGTGAGATAGTTGAGGAAGACATTGAGAAGATTGAGAGAATTCCAAAGTGGAAGAAAGCAAATGAAGCAAGGGAGAAAGTGAAAGAGACCGAGCGTGATGAATGGGGGGTACCCAAATCTGTGATACCCGTCCCGTATCCACAATGCTTCATGAAGAAAAAACTTGATGAGAAATTCGCTAAATTCCTTGATGTTTTTAAGAAATTGCATATTAACATTCATTATTTATGATGCTTTGGAACAGATGCCGAATTATGCCAAGTTCCTGAAGGATTTGATAGCGAAGAGACGGCGAGTAGATGAGCCCAAGTTGGTGCTGCTGAACCATGAGGTGAGTGCATTAGTGCACAAAGCGCTTCCCCCGAAGTTGAAAGATCCCGGGAGTTTCACGATCTTATGTGATATCGGGAATAGAGTTAAGAAGGGAGCATTATGCGACCTTGGGGCGAGCATTAATATTATGCCATTGTCGCTATTCAAGAAGTTGGAAGGTGGAGAACTTCAACCGATAATGATAACGCTTCAACTAGCCGACAAGTTTATTACTCGACCTCAAGGTGTAGTTGAAGACGTCCTCGTGAAAGTTAGGGATCACATTTTTCCAGCCGACTTTGTAGTGCTCGACATGGAGGAAGATGAGCGAGTACCTTTGATCTTGGGAAGACCGTTTTTGGCAACGGCCGGGATGGTGCTAGATGTGGCAAATGGGAAGATCACGTTGAAAGTTGACGATTAAGAGATAAATATTTCCCTATATGAGGCCATGAAGCACCCGAAGGAGGATGAGAGCTGTTATTGCATGGATGTCATTGATCCTTGTGTTGAAGACATACCTCCTATCCCTAATCTTTCTTTTAGTCATGATTTTGATAATCCTTCATTTGATGAGTTAACCCATGAGCATTACGATCTTGATTATGTTGATAGGGATAAAGTGAAGAAGTTGAAGGATGAAGAAGTGAAAAGGGTGGACATGATCCAGTCGGAGAGGAAAGAGGGAGTTAAAGAAGAGAAAATCCAAACTCAAGAAATTGCTTAGTAAGACTCCTCCAGATAAAGGTGAGAAGAAGTTGAGACCCCTACCACTTGGGGATGAGAAGGAAGCAAAGGAGGTCATGATGGAGGGGCATCAAGGAAAGAAATTCAACCACCACTCTTATGAGAGTAAGGGAGGTAATTTTGATTATCATGTCCCATAAACTCTTTTGAGCTCGGTCCGGCATGAGGACCTTAAAAATAGCGCTGAATGGGAGGCAACCCATTTTTATTTGCTTTTGAGTGTTTTATGTTATTAGGGTGTTGTTGAATCGTAAGTTTTAATCTCGTACTTGAGAGTTTATTTTGTAGGCTTGTCTCGAAGGAGTAAAGGTATCATGGAGTTATTCAGATTGACGGAACCAACTCGAGACCAAGGAGTGTGACACGTTGTTGAGAAACTTGAACTATTTGGATGAGGTAACCCACAACCCCAAACTTAGACCTCTTCACAAGGTCGAAGTTTGGGGGGGTGGAGTTTTTTATTTGTTTTATGGTGACATTGCACAGGTGCACACCATCTTTTGAGTTGAGTTTGGTTATTTGGTACCTTGAGATGCTCCTTGGGCTGATATTGTTTTGATGTGCTACTACATATTTCATGCCTATCAATCATCTTATGCTTATTGATTGCTATTCTTGAGTATGACTTAGTGAGAAAAGTTGAGTTGTGAGGGTGAGTTAGGAATTCTTTTGTGTGAGTGCTTGAGTTAGAGTAGATTTGAGAGAGGACTAGTATGCTTGCAAGTTTTCCTTTTGAGTGCTTGTGTGATGAGAGTGAGAATTCACTAGGACTAGCATGGATGTGAAAGCCGTGAGATTTGAGCCTTTTGAGATTCTGATGCATAAAATAATCTCTTCGTTTGTGAGTGGATCGTCACCTTAGAGGATGCTAGAACTTGTGTGTGCTCTTGCTTCTTGATTGTGTCTAGTATGATATGCCGAATATGATCTTAGGTCATCTTTAATTTGAATGAGTCACTTAGCCAAAATTTTCTCTTACCATTGATATTTGTCCTTTGTTAGCCCCTTTGAGCTTTAGGCCTATTTTATTTGCTAGCACATTTAAACACTATTCCAAGTTCCTAAGCCTTTTTGTCCCAATTTGAGTGGAGAATAGGAAAAGTGTGAATGTGAAGGGATTGAGTTGAGTTGAAAGAGGAAAATGTGATTGCTTGAGTGAGTATGAGAAGAACGTGTGATGAAGTTTTGAGTTGTGGGAAAGAACAAAAAGTTGAGAATGAGCAAAAGAGAAAAAAAAATGAGCTGATGTGTTTGTGAAAAAAAAAAGTGAAGTGATTAAGAAAAGTGAAAAGAGTGAGAAAGAAAAAAATTGAAGTGTTGAGAGTATTGGAATTGAAAGTGTGTTGATTGAAATTGTTTGGAGTATTCTGTTCCTAATCTCGAAGTACCAAAGTTTGATTTTCTATTCTCCATTCATTTAAGTCACTTACCCATATTGTTACCCCACCTGTCCAAAGAGCCTACAATACAACCTTGAGAAAGGTCCTTTTTTATTCGGCATTGATTTCTAGAGTATGGTCGGAGTTGAGAGTGCTTACAAGACTATGGCTGCCAATATGTGTGATTGATTGTTTGAGTGAGTCCCTTTATCATTGATATACACTTGTGAGGGATTGAAACACATCGTTGAGTGCACATCCATGTTTGATCTTGGTGTTTCTTGTTATTGTTGCATGAGTATGATGAAGGAAGGTGAGTGAGTATACTTGTGATTGATCTTTGAAGCTCGAGTTCATTTGCTTGCATGATTTGATTCGTTGACTCATTCCTAACAATTTCACTTGACTTATTATTTCATTGCTTGGGGACAAGCAATATGGTAAGTTTGGGGGGGTTGATTAGGCGTGAAATTGTCATGATTCGTCGTTAGAAATACCCTAGTTTTGGTCGATTTGGTCGAGTATTTAGAGTCAATTGAGCATTATTTATTTACATTGATGAATTTGTCTCTTTGATGCTTATAGGTGAATCGAGGGCAAAAAATGGAGTTCGTAGGACTTTGAATCGACTCAAACGGATGCCCGGATGAGAAGATATCGAAGAAATACGATTGGTATTAGTGCGGAAGAAGAAAAGTATTAGTTCGGGAAATTCTGGAGTCACTCGAGTGGATTAGCTCGAGCGCCACCGCTCGAGCGTGTTGCTCGAGCGCCCAAAACTTACAGAAGATTTCTTGCGCTCGAGCAGCTCGAGCGCCCCAAAACATGCAGAGAAATTCGAGCGCTCGACCAGCTCGAGCGCCACCGCTCGAGCACCTGCATCATTCGAGCTACACAGCTCGAGCGCCACCACTCGAGCGTGTGTGCTTGAGCACTTCTTGGATTTTGCTTCCGGATGTGTTTTTTCGGCCCACGAGTTCCCGATTCGGCCCGGCGCTTATATATATTCATTCTAGGCTCGTTTTTTAAGAGAACCACTTACCACTTGATACCTTATTACTTTTAGAGTTAGTTTTTGGAGAAGAGGAGACGAGCAAGCTTGAGATTTACGTTTTTGAGGTTTTCTTTACGAATTCATAGTACGATTTTGCTTTTTAATTTCGTTTCTTAAGACCTTTGTTCGTTAATACTTTGAGACTTCGTTTTCTTAATTTAAATTCAGTTCTTAGCATTAATTTTCTCTCAACCCTAGATTATGTTTGATAATTTATTTATTATAATAATTATGTTCATGTCGTTATTTATTCAATTGTTCATGTTTACGTAAAAACCATGTCTAGTTAAAACCCTTGCATGCTTAGGGTAGGATGACCTCGTAGAAGTAGGTTGTGGGTACGTAATTAGAGTAATTCGTGACGTTAGCTTTTAATTCTCTTAATTAGTGAATTCTTAAAATCAATCTTGACTTTATTCTTGAATTTAGTTCGAAAAGTGTTAGAGAGAGGACAATCTTATCACTCTTTAACAACGAGTAGACTTAATGAGAGGGTTTAGAAAGGATTAATTAATCTACCGGTTTATCTAAGGAGGACGACCGCATCACCTTAGCTTAAATTAGAGTTTCGTTAATTAAGCACAATCTATTAACTCGTTAGTAGATTAGTGAAGTCGATTGCTAGGATAAAGTATTAGGGTATTAATTCTTGAGCTTTCATCTTACAATCTTTTACTTAGGTTATTTCTTGCGCGTCACAATTATTTTGATTATGTACCTGCTCCGTTAGTATACGTAGGGATTCCTATCCTGAGCATCACCATCACTTATTTGAATACAAACCTTTGTTAATTCGTTTCTTTCGTTCTTAGTTTAATTAGTTTATTTTAGCTTAGATTTAATTCTTTGAAAAAATCCAAAAACATACATTCATATTAGCTACGATGCGTAGATCTTCAGGGATTTATTCGCATACACTTCATCCCTTGGGTTCGATAAACTTGGTCGCTATACTTACTCATACTACAGTGAACCCGTACTCTTGCGGGGAAACTACTAGTAGAAAGCTGGTATATTCGCTTCAAGTCACTCCTCTTACTGAAACTCCTTCAGGTCCTCCAGCTCCTCAAGCTTGAAGATTTCTTTGCTTATTTTGTTTCTTAGCTTATGTATTAGGATTGATGTACTTTTCCTTTCCTCAGTGTACTACTCTTTTTTGAACTCTCAATGAAATTGTACTTATGTTTGTCCTCATTTTCCTTTATATTTTGCATTTGCCTTGTTTGTTAGCCCCTTTTTGTTTATTTTTTGCTTAAGTATTCCTTCCCATATTGTTGAAAGTAGAATACTTGTCTTTTGCAGACTTATGTGTATTGACCATGTATGGGTCTTTTTGGTTCTCTAGGAACTTGACCTTTATTTGCTTGGTCTCTCATGGTCCTTAATAGAACTTTTCTTACCTTTGCCTTCAAGCCCTGTTGCTCGCCTCTTTGCTGGACTTGTGCTTAGTGCATCTTGCTTTTGGGCGAGCAACTTGTGCGTTATGGGCGACCAGGTGGTCTTTTGGTGTTTTTTGGGTCTTGTTGCTCGCCTTATACTGAGCTTGTGTTTTACTAACACTTTCTTGCTTTGGCGAGCAGCTTTCCTTGTGGGCGAACATGTGGGCTTTGCTGCCTTCCAAACTAATAAATCCTATGACACAATAGACGACTATTCTTGTTTTTCCTATTTATATATTTTTCTCAAAAAATGGGAAATTTTCATCAAACTTTACAACACAAATGACTTATATTATTTCAATACAACAACATAAAAAGAACTTTACATTGGTTTCCTGACTACTGATAATATTTTTTCAATAAAGCCGCAATCCAGGAGTATTGGGCCGAGTTGTCTTCCATGTCTTCAAGATCATACATGCCGTTGTACCATTTGTGAGTCACCCTGAATGGGCCCTCCCAAGTCGGTCCAAATACTCCTGGCGGTGGTGCTAGAACCTTTCGGAGCACCAGATCTCCGACTTCGAATTCTCTGACTTTCACTTGTGAATTGTAGTACTTTGCGATTCTTCTCTTGTATATTACATTCTTTATTTCTGCTGAGATTCTTTTTTCATCGATCAGATCCATTTCTGCAGCCAGAGCTTTATTGTTTGACTGCTCATCGAACCCCGCTATTTATTCAGTTGGTACTTTGAGCTCTACAGGTATGATTGCCTCGGTGCCAAATGTCATAGTAAATGGTGTTTCTCCGGTGCTCATCCTATATGACACTCTATATGCCCAAAGTACTTCTGGTAGTTCTTCCGACCATTTGCCTTTCTTATCCATTAGGTGGATTTTCAAAATATGTTTGATTATCTTGTTGACTGCCTCGACCTGACCGTTGGATTGAGGATGATAGGGTGTTGAAAAGTGTTTCTTAATTCCCCATTTTTTGCAGAAATCCCTTATTTTCTTTCCTTCGAACTGCTTCCCATTATCTGTTAGTATTGCTTGTTGGACCCCGAATCGACACACGATGTTTTCCAGATAAAATTGATCATCTTTTCTTGTGTGATTGTCACAAGTGCCTCTACTTCGGCCCATTTTGTGTAATAGTCCACGGCCTCTACCGCAAATCTTACATTCCATTTTCCCGTTGGTAAAGGTCATATGATGTCTATCCCCCACTTTGCGAATGGCCATGGACTATTCACTGAAATCAGTTATGTTGGTGACTTATGGATGCTGGGGGTGAACAGCTGGCATCTGTGGCATGTTTTTTGCAATTTTGATCGCATCTTGCAGTAGAGTTGGTCAGTAGTACCCTTGCCTTACTGTTTTATATACCAATGCTCGCCCTCCTGCATGATTCCCACATACGCCTTCGTGTATTTCCTTCAAAACCTCTTGACCCTGCCCCCTTGCTAAACATTTCAACAAGGGAAGTGAAAATCCTCTTTTGAAAAGTTGATTATCCATGATGGTGAATCTTGCTGCTCGCTTGGCTATCTTGACTGCTTCTTGTGGGTCCTCGGGTGCTTCACCATCCATAAGATATTTGAGTATTGGTGTTCGCCAGTCATCTTCCCTAACTTCTTCTTCGGCCTGGTTGACTTTGTAATCATTGGTGGATGGATGATAAATTCTTGTTATTGTAACTTCTGAAAGTTCTGCTGGTCCTGTGCTGGTAGCCAGACGAGCAAGTGCATCTGTTTGTGCATTATAATCCCTTGGTACTTGTTCGATGTAAATTTGCTCAAATAAGGAGGCAAGATGAGCTACGATCTTTTGATACAAAGTCATGTTCTCATCTTTTGCTTCGTATTCTCCTCGAACTTGGTTGACTATCAACTGGGAGTCTCCATATATTTGTAATCTTTGTACCCCCACAACCAATGCTAATCGAAGTCCGGCAATCAGCGCTTCGTATTCAGCTTCGTTGTTTGTTGTCATGAACTCAAATCTAGCAGCTGAAGTGAACACTTGCCTGTCAGGGCTGATCAACACTACCCCGGCTCCTGACGCTGTATTTGTTGATGATCCGTCCACATACATGTGTCATGGATGGTTATGACCTCTCGTTGGATCTTGAGGAAAGGTTAGTTCGACTTTGAAGTCGGCTAACACTTGTCCTTTGATCGCTAGTTTATTGGGTTTTAGAGGCACAAACACCATGTTCGGCACAACGGAAGAACACGATTCACCAACAACGAATCTGAAACATGGTTGTATAACATAAAACATAAAGGATAAATAACACGTATATAAATCCTTACAGCGATTTGTACATGGAATCCTCAACAAAGGTATTCACGCAACGACTTTCCACCAACTCGCACCGATATGCCAGCGTTGAATCTCGAGATGAATTTGCTAGGAAAATATCGACTATAGATTTTATGGAGAAATTATATTTCTTGTGTCACTTTCTGAATTTCCATATGACACATATTTATAGGGATTATCTTAGCTTAATATCTAAGCAAGATAATATGCTTGGCCTGCATAATATAATCTCTACAGATTATATCTCTCTAGATATGTTCCTACGAATAATATATTTACCATATCTATTATTCTTGTATAATAATATTCTAAATATTATTATTGGGATTTCATATTTAATTAAATCCAATTTAATTGAATAATAATAATAATTAATTTTAAATATAATTATTATTATATTCTCCATAAATTAAATATTATATCCAATACAATATTTAATCAACCAACTATAATTGGTAAATTGCCATTACTTGTTGTGTGACCCATAGGCCCTCGTATATCGAGCGATTAGTCAAAATAACGGTCTTAATTGAACCCTAGACAATAAATCAGACATTCTCAATATACGAGGTACGTTGCGAGGAAATCTGCAACTACCTGTAATATTGTAGGCTATTGTGATATCTTTCTTTCATTCATGAATACCCGATTAAGTCTTGAACATGATGAAGTGTCTATTCAAATAACTTAATCATATTATCTCCA
This sequence comes from Ballota nigra, assembly GCA_947034835.1. NCBI lineage: Eukaryota > Viridiplantae > Streptophyta > Magnoliopsida > Lamiales > Lamiaceae > Ballota > Ballota nigra. The sequence continues at coordinate 30,713,681 of OX344730.1, forward strand.
ATTACTAATTGATCAAGTATATCACACTTAGCCACAAAGTCGTCGGCCGACGACTTAGATCCAATTATGATGAGAAGACGAGTATTCTCTCTAAATCCACATTGAGGAATGAATCCTATTCTTGGCTCAACTACCACGCACATGTATTTCGTGATGAACCCAACCCATGCCATATCTACCCGTGGAAGGGTGCAAGCGTCGGCCATGGTCAAAGTTTATCACTCCACACATGTCGTGCGTATTGACCTCAAGTCAGAGGAGTATCACATCGCTCCCCCTAGCCGAGACACCCGTAGACACATTATGTGGAATTACATCAAACGGTTTCTCGGATGGGTATAACAATACCCTCTAAGGTATCTGTGCATCCATCATGAGATACCTGATATCTCGTAGTAAGTGAGATATTACTACACTCTCTAAGAGTATGATGCAGATCACACACTAATCTCAATTGCATAATCAATATCCCATTCTTGATGATCCTTAATCGGGGCTATTTGAGAATCATACTTAAGTCATCTGAGTTCTCACTCACTCAATGACAATAGTGATTCATGGAAACACAAATAAGAATATATGCAAATAATCAAACATCATATTCAGATAAGTGTAATACCATACATTTAATATTAAACCAATAATAATATTAAATCAAATCTGAATATTATCTTAGTATTATATCCTTTTGATGGATTGTCTCTAGGACACTAACACTAACAATCTCCCACTTGGACTAGAGTCAATTACCTACATGTCTAACCCCTAGACCATCAAATGTCTAGTGTGTACATGAACAGTGAAAATGATTTGCAAGACTATCCTTTATGGGAAATATTTTAATTTCATTTCTCCTATCGATATGATCTCTCGGATCAAATGATAACGCCTCCGTACATGCTTATTTCTGTTATCAGATCTCGGTTCCTTTGCTCATGCAATCGCACCAATGTTGTCACAATACTACTCTATTTAACAATTGACACTCAGAACTACCCCTTATTCTCTCAAGAACCTTAAAATCCAGAATGTCTCAAAGGCTTCTGATACAGCAATGTACTTAACTTCGGTTGTTGAATCTGCGGCCAGATCTTGTTTGGAACTATTCCAACTTACCGCCTCATCATTTAGTTTGAAAATATAATTTGACTGTGATTTGTAATCTTTACAGTCTGACTGGAAACTTGCATCGGCATAACCCGTAACGACTAGCTCTGACTGCCTACCGCAGACAAGATAATATTCTTTAGTACGCCTGAGGTACTTCATAACATTCTTGACAGCAATCTGGTGATGCTCACCTGGATTCCGCTGGTATGTACCAGTGATGTTGACAACGTAGGCCACATCTGACCTCGTGCAAGTCATGGCGTACATGATGGAACCCAATTGCAGATGCATATGGGATGTCCTTCATGTGCTCGATATCAGCTTCGCTAGAAGGATAATCCTTCTTCGACAACTTTATTCCATGATTTGCCGGTAGAGATCCTCTCTTAGAGTTCTTTACCACAAAACGCTTCAACACCTTATCTACGTAGATGGATTGCGACAGCCCTACCATCCTTTTGAATCTATCCCTATGGATCTTGACCCCTAAGATGTAGTATGTGTCACCAAGATCCTTCATCATGAAGGTCTTTGATAACCAATTTTTTACGGACTGCATTAGCAGGATGCTATTTCCTATAATCAATATGTCATCGACATATACGACTATAAAGACAATACTCTTCCCGCCGCATTTACAATAAATGCAAGGATCTTCCGAATTTCAGATGAAGTCAAAGGATTTGACAGCTTCATCAAATTGGATATTCCAACTCCTAGAAGCTTGCTTCAATCCATTTATGGATCGTTTAAGCTTGCACACAAGATTAGATTTTGGCTTAGATATAAGACCCTCCGGTTGAGTCACAAACACTTCCTTATCAATGTTACCATTGAGGAAAGCTGTTTTGACGTCCATCTACCAAAACTCATAATCGTGGTGTGTTGCTATCGCAAGCAAAATTCGAATGGACTTGATTTCAGCAACTGGTGAAAAAGTCTCATCATAGTCAATACCTCGTGTCGACTATAACCTTTCGCCACCAACCTATCTTTATAGGTTTGTACTTTGCCATTTGCATCGGTCTTACGCTTGAAGACTCACTTGCAACCTATGGGTCTAACCCCTTTCTGGCAACTCAATTAAGCCCTAGACTTAATTGGTGTACATCGAGTCCATCTCGGATTTCATGGCTTCATGCCACTTCTCTGAGACAATATCTAATGTTGCTTCAGTATAAGTTCTAGGTTCGTCTTTATCCGGGATCTCCACGTCATCATAGTCCTCTACGAGGAACCCATAATACCTAGTGGTTGGATTATGAATCCTAGTCGACTTACGGAGTTGTGGTTGTGCAGGCTGTACATTTTGATCGTGAAAATTTTGTGGTGCAGCGACTTCATCGTTGACCAGAGAGTCCTCAAGAGCGACATTTTCATATGTCTCTTGGGCGGGAGTTTGAGCTATGTTATTCTCATTCAGCCCACTTGGAGGTTGTTGCGAAGGCAATGCAACTCCAATTACGCTCCCACTGGCTGAAAGAGGATCACCTAGTGATAAACTTCCACCATGAGAGTCGCTGAATGCTCCCACTGATTTTTTGTCATGTTGCTTTGATAAATCATCAGTCTCTATGTTAATTCGTGGTTCTTGAATTCTCTTCAAGTTCTATCTTCTTACGGCTTTGTTCCTTAAAGACGTACTCGTCTTCTAGGAACTTAGCTTGCCTAAAAACAACCACTGTTTGTTTCTCCGGTAGATAGAAATAATATCCTCTAGTCTCCTTAGGATATCCCACAAAATAACCATTTTTACCTTTAGATTCCAACTTATCAGTTAGCATTTTCTTCACAACTGTGGGGCCACCCCACGTTCTGATGTGTAGAAAAGATGGCTTCTTGCCATGCCATAGCTCGTATGGGGTCTGCTCAACTGATTTGGACGAAATCTTATTCAGAATGTAGATTGAGGTTTGTAATGCGCATCCCTATAAGAATGTTGGAAGAAAGGAAAAGCTCATCATGGACCTTATCATGTCTAACAAGGTTCGGTTTCTCCTTTTGGACACACCGTTCATCTGAGGTGTTCCGGGAGGAGTCCATTGTAACTGGATCACATGGAGCTTCAAGTAATCCATGAATTCATGGCTAAGGTACTCATCTCTTCGATCCAATCGAAGAGTCTTGATACTCTTACCAAGTTGTTTCTCTACTTTGTATATTAAGAACATCATGTCCATGACTCAACAAAAGCCTTGCAGTTTGAACTATTATCGAACATGTTTATCTTAACAACAACCATACTTGTTCTAGCAGCTAAAACACCTTGTGTTTTCTTCTCGGTTGCTAGAACCTTATTGTCCTTCTTCCAATACCCCTTTCAATTGCAGTGGGGCACACATCCTTATCAACCCGCGCTTACTTTTGAACTCCACCTTTTGCCTTTGGGAAGTTGGGCTTGGAGCCCTCTTAGCCTTACTCCTTCGCTTCTTCTCGCCTTTCGGGTCAGAAGAAGTAGAAGCACTCACCATGAGCACGGGTTTTTCCTTAGCAGTGGAAGACTCAAAAGTCTTAAGTATGTTATGAGGCTCCGGCATTGTCGCTTCTGTCTTCTTCATATTAAATTTACTATGAAACTAGAATACGAATCGAAGAGCGACTTGAGGATAGCACATGAGGTGAAATCTTCCCTCCTTTCACTAATCGACATCTGAACAGATCTCTCATCACTTCATAAATCTTAAAAGAGATCTAGAATCAAAGAGATCCTTTAGACGCTTAAGCATCTCGAAGGGATCCATTTTCTCATGTTGCCTTTGCAATTCGGGAGTCATGCCGAGCAATCATAACATAGAGCTGGGAAGTAACATTGACTTAGAGCGAAAATACTAGCTTCTACTAGTAGCTTCCCCGCAAGAGTACGGGTTCACTGTAGTATGGGCGAGTATAGGGACCAAGTATTATCGAACCCAAGAGATGGAGTGTATGCAAATAGATCCCTGAAGATCTACGCGTCGTAGCTAATATGAGTGTAATGTTTTTTTGGGTTTTTTGAAAGATTAATTGAAAGACTAAAATAAACTAATTAAACTAAAGAATGAAAAAGAAGACGAATTAACTACGGGTTGTTTTCAAGTAAGAGATGGTGATGCTTAGGATAGGAATTCCTACGTATACTAACGGAGCAGGTACATAATCAAAATAACTGTGACGCGCAAGAAATAACCTAAGTAAAAGAATGCAAAGTAAAAGCTCAAGATTCTAAACCCTAATACTTTACCCTAACACTCGACTTCACTAATCCACTAACAAGTTAATAGATTGTGCTTAATTAATGAGACCCTGATTTAACTAAGGTGATGCGGTCGTCCTCCTTCGCTAAACTGGTAGATGAATTAACCCTTCCTAAACCCTCTAGTTAAGTCTACTCGTTGTTAAAGAGTGATACGGTCGTCCTCTCTCTAACACTTTTCGAACGAAATTCAAAAGTAAAGTTAAGATTAATTTTAAGCATTCATTAATCAAGAGAATTAAAACCTAACGTCACAAGTTACCCTAATTACGTACCCACAACCTACTTCTACGAGTTCATCCTACCCCAAGCATGCAAGGGTTTTAGCTAGACATAGTTTTAACGTAAATAAGAGCAATTAAATACGTAATGAACATAAAAATGATAAATAAGACGAAGAAAATATGAAACATGAACTAGGGTTTAAAGAAATAAATACTAAGAACTGAATTTGAATTGATAAAAACGAAGTTTAAAGCGTTTAAAGTAATCAAGCTAATTAAAAGGAACTAAGAAACGAAAAGAAACTAAGAATTCGTATGAAAAACCTCAACAAAATGTAAAGTAAAGCTTGCTCGTCTGTTCTCCTCTTTCTCTCCCTAAAAACTAAGTCTAAAAGTGATTTTTTATGTGTTGGATGATGTCCTCCTTCAAAAAACGAGTTTGGAGAGGTATATATAGGCCACGGGCCGAAACAGGAGTTAATGGGCCGAAAAAAAACGCATCCGGAGGCAAAAATATGCAAATGCTCGAGCTAGCATACGCTCGAGCGGTCCCATTCGAGCATATAGGTCGAATGAAACAGGTGCTCGAGCGCTCCCGCTCCAGCTGGTCGAATGGCGAAATTTTTCTGCAAGTTTTTGGTCATTCGAGCAACACGCTCGAGCGGTGGCGCTCGAGTTGCTCGAGTGGTCGAGCACTTTTCAGCAGCAGTACACTTGTTCATAAAATCTTCATATCTCCTCAACCGGGAGTCCGTTTTGGCCGATTCAAAATCCTACGAACTCCTATTTTCGCCATCTATCTATCTATAAACATCAAAGAGACAAATTCATTAGTTTATGAAAATGATACTCATTTGACTCCAAACACTAATCGAAAACACTCAAAACATGAGCAAATCGGGCACCAAAACATAACAATTTCACGCCTAATCAATCATCTGATGCTTCTTTTGAGCTGTAACGTCAAACACTGCAGCCTCAACTGAACCAGCCTGAGGGGTTAAAGGGATTGTCGTGTCTAACACGTACTCAATCTCTTCTTGCCTTAACACCAAACACACGTTTCAGTGCCAGTCCAGAAAATTTGGCCCAGCCAATTTGTTCGTTTCCAGAACATTTCTCAATGATAAGTTAATTAAACACAGAATTCCTATGATCAATATTCAGCAATCAAAATAAACATGGCCTTTCAATTTATTTTGTCTACATTATTTTCACATACTCAACAACCTCATCGGAAGAGTACGAATTTATATCTAATATAAATTGTAATGGACTAGGATCTACATTCCTACTATTACAATGACTGCTATGGCTGAACATTGTAACAGCATAACTGGTAGGTCTCTAAACCAATTGCCTCACGCAATTCCTAGTTGATTGAACCTAGTTCAATCGGATGTCACCTAATTCTCGTTTCCCTGCTAGGGCTGGTGAAACAGAATTAAGTTGGTTTACAACCATTAAGCGGCGACAAGCGTGTCCCTATAAAAGCCCCGTTAGATGTAGATCCGAGCAAAAGACTAGGGCCTTAAATACTCATTGGAACGAAATCTCCGGTTTACTTTTAATTTTAATGGAAGACATCTTTCAATCTAATGAAAAATCATATTTTAGTGAGGATCATTTTAAAGGCGGGGTATTAATTGCTTAATCGAGACCCAACAATAACTACATCACATTTGAGCAATTATTGGGCGCCGCCTACCCAAACATGACATGTGCGGACAAACATATATAGGGCACCGTCTACCCAAACATATAATACGGTCCGACAAATATTGGGTGCCGCCTATCCAAACAATTTAATGCGGGCTATATAACTAATAATGTAAATATTGATTCACATAAGCAATTATACAAGTGGGGAGCAACTAATCAAGTTCTCATGCTTTATTTCAAAAATTAAATTTGCATAAATAAAGCATATATTAAATATTTAGCACATAAATTAAATAAACATGCAAAATATCTAATAACACGTAAATCAAATAAACGTGCTTAACAATTAATTACCCGTAGGTAAAATACTGCTAAAATTAGAAATACCAACAAGCTCCAAGCTCTCGGTCGATTTCTAAAGTCATTTTCAAAATTATTTTGCTCAAAATTTAAAATTTCAAAATTTGGTCCAACCAAATTTGACTCAATTTTCATTTTCCAAAAATGATATAATTTGGTCAAACCAAACAGCCCCTTATTTTAATATTAGAATTTCAAAAAAAAAACTCGTCAAACAAATAGAATTTAATTTTAGTTTTCAGAATTTATAAAATCAATTAAAACAAGAATTCTTATTTAATATTTCAAATATTTCTGAAATTCCCTCAAGCCAAACAAGACTTTAATATCTTTTATAATTTAAAATAGACAGGGGCTTATTTGTAATTAAATCTTCAATTACATAGAGGGGCTTGGGGAGAATCAAATCTCAAACCCAAGCCCAAATCGTTCACGTCAAACACACAGAATTGCAAAAGCAGAATTCATCAATTCCATTTGCTCGAATACACAGCCGCCATCGGCCTACTACGCTGCTTCAATTCTGCGGAGATCGCCACTTCAAGCCTTTGTACACCGGCAAGAGCGCTACGGTCGGAGGACCCGAGGCCATGCCACCGTCATCGTAAGCGGCAGATGGCCACTGCTGCCATGGAGAAGTCATGCTCGTCACGATTCCGATGTAATAGCAACTACGATCGAAGCCAGCGTTTGTCACGGTCTCAGTTCGCCTAGCGGCAGTGGCGCAATCTAGTCAATTACCGCCACCAGTTTGCCTCCGCCATGGATATAGATCAACGCCCAGCGCCACTATATGAAGGGCGGCACCGCCGCGCTTTTTATAGGGATACGGAGGACAGTGATTTACGGCGCAATTGAATCGCCCATCACCGCCCGTCTCCATCAGTAATGCCAGAACTTTCGAGAGCCATGGTGCAATCCAACATTAGCCGTGAGCTAGAACTTCGGCGAATCTGACATTAGGCGGAGAAGGCAATGGTTGCCAAGCAATCCCTTCCCGTCGCCCACTACGTGAATTGAAAAAGAACGGTTGAACAAAGGGGAACCCAGTTCCTCTTGTTGCCTTTTTCCTTAATTTTTTTTTTCAAATTCAAAATCAAATTATAAACCTTTGACTTCTAAAATCAAAGTTTACGGTGAAGCAATTTTGATTTAACAAAATCCAAATCAATTGATTTTGAGAATTAAAAATAAGTCAGATTTATTCAAAATAAATTTGGACTTGATTTTGGGCAAAACAAATATTGAAAATATGCACACATAATTCACTAATAAATAATAACAATTATATTATACAACCATGAAATCAAAGTCTGATGCTCTTATACCACTGTTGGGTTTAGAGGCACGAACACCATGTTCGGCACAGCGGAAGAACACGATTCACCAACAACGAATCTGAAACATGGTTGTATAACATAAAACATAAAGGATAAATAACACGTATATAAATCCTTACAGTGATTTGTACGCGGAATCCTCAACTATAGTATTCACGTAACGGCTTTCCACCATCCCACACCGATATGCCAGCGTTGAATCTCGAGACGAATTTGCTAGGAAAATATCGACTATAGATTTTATGGAGAAATTATATTTCTTGTGTCACTTTCTGGACACATATTTATAGGGATTATCTTAGCTTAATTTCTAAGCAAGATAATATGATTGACCCGCATAATATAATCTCTACAGATTATATCTCCCTAGATATGTTCCTACGAATAATATATTTACCATATCTATTATTCTTGTATAATAATATTCCAAATATTATTATTGGGATTTCATATTTAATTAAATCCAATTTAATTGAATAATAATAATAATAATAATTAATTCTAAATATAATTATTATTATATTCTCCATAAATTAAATATTATATCCAATACAATATTTAATCAACCAACTATAATTGGTAAATTGTCATTACTTGTTGTGTGACCCATAGGCCCTCGTATATCGAGCGATTAGTCAAACTAACGGTCTTAATTGAACCCTAGACAATAAATCAGACATTCTCAATATACGAGGTACGTTGCGAGGAAATCTGCAACTACCTGTAATACTGTAGACTATTGTGATATCTTCCTTTCATTCACGAATACCCGATTAAGTCTTGAACATGATGAAGTGTCTATTCAAATAACTTAATCATATTATCACCAATCACTAATTGATCAAGTATATCACACTTAGCCACAAAGTCTAAGTTGATGCGCATCGGCCGACGACTTAGATCCAATTATGATGAGAAGACGAGTATTCTCTCTAAATCCACATTGAGGAATGAATCATATTCTTGGCTCAATTACCACGCACATGTATTACGTGATGAACCCAATCCATGCCATATCTACACGTGAAAGGGTGCAAGCGTCGGTCATGGTCAAAGTTCATCACTCCACACATGTCGTTCGTATTGACCTCAAGTCAGAGGAGTATCACATCGCTCCCACTAACCGAGACACCCGTAGACACATTATGTGGAATTACATCAAACTGTTTCTCGGATGGGTATACCAATACCCTCTAAGGTATCTGTGCATCCATCATGAGATACCCGATATCTCGTAGTAATTGAGATCTTACTACACTCTCTAAGAGTATGATGCAGATCGCACACTAATCTCAACTGCATCATCAATATCCCATTCTTGATGATCATTGATCGGGGCTATTTGAGAATCATACTTAAGTCATCTGAGTTCTCACTCACTCAATGACAGTAGTGATTCATGGGAACACAAATAAGAATATATGCAAACAATCAAACATTATATTCAGATAAGTGTAGCACCATACATTTAATAATAAACCAATAATAATATTAAATCAAATCTAAATATTATCTTAGTATTATATCCTTTCGATGGATTGTCTCTAGGACACTAACACTAACATGTTCGAGGTGCATAAGATATTCCAAACTGGCTTATTTCGAGTGACCACTTGAGGAGGCGGCCATCGGTGTCGGGCCTTTGTAAAATTTGCCTCAGCGGGAATGTCGTTAGTACTTCTACCTGATGGTCAAAGAAGTATGGACGTAGTTTTCTTACACTCATCACTAGTGTATAAGCTAACTTTTCCATTGGTGAATATTTGATCTCTGCTTCTTGTAAGGCCTGACTCACATAGTAGATTGGCAAGTGAAACTTTCCTTCTGCACGAACCAGGACCGATCTGATTGCCACTTCTGACGCAGCTAGATATAAATACAGCTTCTCTCATGAGATGGGCTTGGACAGAATCTTGGTGTCACTGAGATATTATTTTAGTTGCTCAAATGCTTGTGGACAACTGCTTGTCCACTGGAACTGTCCTTTCTTGATAGCGTCGAAGAAAGGCCGGCATTTATCACCAGATCTTGAAATGAATCTATTCAAGGCTGCCAGACATCCAGTTAGTCGTTGGACTTCCTTAACTGACCTTGGTGGCTGCATGTCCATGATCGTTTTTACCTTTGATGGATTTGCCTCAATGCCTCGCTGACTGACCAGGTGCCCAAGGAACTTTCCCGAATGAACTCCGAAGCTACTCTTCTTTGGATTTAGCTTCATGTTATAAGCTCGGCATATTTAGAATGCTTGTGTTAGGTGCTCAAATGATCCTCCTTTTTCGGGCTTTTGACGACTATGTCATCCACATATACTTCCATTGTTTTGCCAATGTGTTTATCGAACATTTTGTTGATAAGTCTTTGGTACGTGGCTCCTGCGTTAATTAACCCGAACGACATCCTCTTCCAACACAATAAATTTTTATTGGTGTAGAATGTTGTGTTCTCCTGGTCGTCCGGGTGCATCGGGATTTGATGATAGCCTGCGAATGCGTCCATAAAGGTGAGAAGTTCGTGTCCCGCCGTGTTGTCCACCAACTGGTCAATGTGTGGTAATGGAAAGTTGTCTTTAGGGCAAGCGGCATTTAGATCGGTGAAGTCAATGCACAACCTCCACGTGCCGTTTAGTTTTTGTAATAACATCGGATTTGCTACCCATCTAGGGCATAGTGCTTCTTTGATGAGGTCATTATCCAGCAGCTTCTTTACTTCCACGTCCAGTTCCTTATACTTGTCAGGTCCAAATTTCCTTCTTTTTTGTTTCACCGGTTTTTTAGTTGGATCAATATTTAGCTTATGACAAGCATGCTCAGGGCTAATGTCTACCATATCAGTGTGCGACCATGCGAATATGTCGAGGTTGGACTTAAAGAATTCTTTCATTCTGGATCTATATGGCTCAGGGAGCTTAGACCCAATAAAAAGTTCAAAGTCTTCTCGATTCGGGTTGACTTTTATTGTCTCCAACTCTTCAACCGGTGTCGCTTTTCTCTTTTGGTTTTTCCACCGAGGATCAATAATGGGTCCTTCTGGGTTGAGTTCATTCTCGATCATCATCGGCTCTGCTCCTAGCCTCGGGTCAATATCTTCAACTTCATTTGGAACAGGACAACCTCTTCTCCCTACTGCTCGTTTTGGACCTCCTGCTCGCCTCCACCCTGCTGCTCGCCTCCACCCTGCTGCTCGTCTACTTCCATCATCTTCGTGTCAATGGACTCCGTGATTTCATCTAAGATGGAAGATTCATCTTCGATCCTGCTGCTCGGCTGTTCTTCCATGACGGACACTTTGTTATCTTTTGGTTGAAGCTGCAGAAGGCACTCCCGAGCTCTTTTTTGATCGCCTTTTACCGTACCTACTCCTTTTGAAGTTGAAAATTTGAGACAGTAGTAGTATGTTGAAACGGCCGCTTTGAATTCATTCATAAAAGATCGATCGAGAAATCCGTTGTAGGCAGACTGTTGATTAACAACTAAGAATTCTATCATTCTAGTCAGTCTCCTCTCGGGATTTTCGGTCGATACAAGTTCGACCGACAATGTTACTAAACCTAAGGGAACAGTTACAGCATCTCCGAACCCTACTATCTTATGATCACACTCTTTTACATATTCTTCACAATCTCCTAACTGATCTAGTGTGCTTTTGAAGTAGGAGCCGATGTCTACAAGCAAGCGATGGACTCGGGTTCCCATGATGTTAACACATATGATTAATGAGTCATTGTGTGGAGTAAGTATTCCGTCTAGGTCTTTCTCAGAAAACACCAAGTCCCCCGTCTTCTTGGTAGCCTAGTTTACTCCCACTTCTCTAACATGAGCCACAGCCCTTAGCTCTGCCTTCCTTTTTCTTTTGGATATCGGGGGTCTTCCATCTGAGCAACCTCCTACGGGCCCAGCCGGTTCAAGCATTAAGATTTCGCTAACGGGTTCTGCTGGGGCTGTGAATGTTTCTTGCCTTTCTTGTCCATCCTGCTCATCATCTTCCGAGCTGGATGGAACTGTCATTCTGGGCCTCTTGCCTGGCTTCTTCTTGACTAACTCTGACAGCTTCCCTTCTTCGTAAAACCTCCATAGCTATTTTAGGAGGTCTCGACACTCACTTGTAAAATGACCTATGTTCTGGTGATACGCACAGTACTTGTTGGGGTTTAGTTTTCCTCACTCTTGTCGTATCTTTCTAGGTTCTGATAGCATGTCCTTGTCTTTCACGTTATTGTACACAACCTCTATTGATGTAGATAAGGCATGGTTCAGCTTTTCTTTCAACTCTGCCCCTTTGTTGAAGGCTTTCATATTTTTAGGGGCCTTGTATTCTCTTCCCGACTTCTTTCCCGGTTTCTTGGAATCGGCTTTGTCTCCCAACTATTTCTGAAGAGTCTCTTGCATTGAAATGTACACCCCAACCTTATGTCTAAATTCTGAATAGGTCTTGGCGAAAGCTAGGTGCATTTCCTTCCACAGGTCCGTGCTTTTCTTGAGTCCTGCCATCACAGCCACAATCTTTGTGTCTTCACTCACCATTTCTCCTTCTAGCAGAACTTTATTGAATCTTTCGAGGAATGTTCTATCAGACTCTTCGTCTCCTTGTTCTAAGTCTGCTAGCAAATGTCTTTGTGTAAGATATGACCCAGCTGTGGAAAAGTGAGACAGGAATTCTTTGCTGAGTTGGATAAACGAGTTAATGGAACTGGGGGCGAGTGCGGAAAACCATTGATGAGGGCCATCACCAAGGGTTAACGGGAAGTTACGGTATTGTGTTGCATCCGACGCTCCTACTGATATCATGTTCAGTGTATTTAGATAAATGCACTTTCGGATATGAATTTCCTTCATATAAGCTAATGGCCGGGAATTGTACTTTCTTTTGTACTGACGCATTTAGAATAGCTGGGGACAAGGGTGATGATGGCAATACTGTTGTCCCAACGCCGTTCTGGGCTTCCAACTGTTTCTGCATCTCCTCAACCGTTTTCTTCAAAGTTTGCCACTCACTAGGAGACGTTCTTCCGTTAGAAGGTTGTTTGTCATGATCTGGTTCAATGATCTCCTCACGAAGCAGTCCCTTACTAACGGGACGTTTCTCCTGTGTGACATACTTAGCGATAGCTCCATTGGGGCCCAAACAACCAAAAGCCGATCTTCTTAGTCTATCATTAACAGAGGGGCGAGCAGCAGGGTGTGCTTACTCGTGTGCTCGCTCCTCACTTCTTTGACGAGTTTCTCTCCTGTGTCCTCCATGGCTCTGTTCTTCCTCTTATATGAGAGTGGCTCACACTCTTTGTTCCCCCGCTGCTCGACTCCTCGCCCTCTCCCGGAGTGGACTCTTCTCGACTCCCAAGCCGTTCACTTACCGGGACCTTTCCTTTGGCCTTCCATGCTTGGGCACTATCCACTTCATCTATCCTTACATCTTCATTTTGTTTAGTTCTTCGCTCTGCTGCCCGGTTGCTCGCCTCCCGGGCCCTTGACGGTCCAACAGCTTCTTGTCGTCATTATAACGATTGCAAAATGGTAATCGTTTTTGCCAATTCCTCCGGGTTTTGGGTCAAGGCTTCCACTTCCGGGGGAAGCGTAGCAATTGTAACTTGTATGTTCCTCCGGGATGTCGTTCGCACCGTTCTTGCGTGTTCACCCGTTGACAATATCCTAGTTCGTGATTTGTTCGACGGATGAGAACTCGATGATTGTCTTTCATGTGATCTCATCATTTATCAAATGTGAGGTGTTTCTTGATAAGAGATTTGTGTTTGTGAGTGTTGATTTAAAACCAACTAGCCTTGCATATATGAATTTGGCCTTTTACAAACCCTTATTCATTCATGCATGCATTCAAGTCTTTAAATCTTCAAATAAGCACTTCAAAAATGGCTAACTAACACCTTCTAAACCCAGCTTCCGGCGACCACTTGCCGGATTTTGGCCTTAGTTTTGCAGATTCTGGTGGCTTTTTACAAAATTTCTTCAAATCTTCAACTAACCGGAGGTTCGACCCCTCTCTCTAGCGCCAATTGTTGATGATCTTGATTCAATATACGTGTTTAATGGTTGTTAAGCTTAGAAGATCAGCAAGCAAGGTATATAATCTGGGATTAAACGTTGGATTAATTTAGTAAGGCTTGAGAAACAATTTTGCAAGAGTTTGGTCTTGTTGTGAATAATTGGACCTCCTTTCCCTTTCTCATAAAGGGGTATATATTGAGTACAAGCAAGCATGAGGTGTCACCTCCCTAATCACTCTTATTTACAACTCGACAAGTGTTTGGACACTTGTTATATCCTTAAGCTATTACATTTTTTACAATGACAAGTGTTAAGACACTTGTTTACTCCTAATGTAATGCCTAATTAGTGGGATTCTTGGTGACTTTCCGAGGTGCCCTTCTGCTTGCCTACTCCCCTCTTTGATTCCTCTTTGACTCTTATTGGTCATGTTTCTCGTCTTTCTTTTTGCTTATTGGTGACCAGCTGCTCGTCTGACCTGCTGTTCGTCCACACCGACTTGGCCTATCACCCAGCTGCTCGCCTCCTCAGGTTTCTTCCCTGCTGCTCGCCTCTTTTTGATTTTTGCTCCTAATGACTCGATTTATTATTTTAGTCTTTATTTACCTTAATCCTGTTGCTCGACTGCTCGCCTATCCACACTAATGGTTCATGCCCTCTCTATATGCAAGAGAGGTCATGGGTTCGATTCCCCTTGGTTGCAAAATTTGTATTAATTGTTCCAAGCCCAATAGGACTAATATAGAAGTGGGGCCTGAATGTATACCTTGGGGGCCAATGGCTTAGTGGTTCGCACCCGCCCCGGGTGCCCGGGGGTCTGGGTTCCCACACGAGCCATTTTTTATTCCAGGTTCGGTATTTACGACAGAAACGTGTCCGTCGTAAATTATATATTAACGACGGCTTCGTGCCCGTCGTAAATATTTATCAGGCAGATTAAATAAATAAAAATCGACTAATATTAACGATGGCCGATGTCCGTCGTAAAATTTATTTTTCGGCTGGGTCGTTGATGGGTCAGTTTTACGACGGCTTTTGTCCGTCGTAAATTTACGACGGTCATCCAAAGCCATCGTAAATATTAGCTATGGTCGATTTGCCTACGGGTCAACGCCCATCGTTAATCCCTTCGTTAAATATCGTGTTTTTTGTAGTGATATATATAATTATGAGTGATTTTTGTGTACACTCAAGTGCATACCATGCACTTGAATTTTGTGTTCAATTTCAAATCAATTTTGACTTCTCAAAATCCAATTTACTTAATGTAGAATTACTTTTTTTTATTCACTTTTTTTTATCCACTTCACTAAATAAATAAATAAAAATAAAACAAAATTATTAAAACCCATGGAAATTAAGAAATTTAAAACTCTTATTTTTAATATTTATAGTTCTAGTGTGCACTTGAGTGCATAATATGCACTTGACTTTTGAAAAAAAATACTTTAAACAAAAATCAGTAATACCCCATGATACCCCAAAAGGTAATCAGTATTACCCCAACTGCAAAAAAAAAAAAAAAAAAAAAAAAAACACACACACACACACAACAGTTCGATTTGTTAGTGTATGTTTTGAAAAAAAATTGAAGTCAAAATTAAGTTTAAAATCCAAGTGTATGCTAGAATGGATGTACTATTCTTAAAAAATTTAAATTATAAAAATAAAAAATTTTAAAAAGTAGATTTTTCAATAAAATAATCACTAGTACATAAAGGGGCTTAGATAACGGTTAAATTTGCCCTTACACCGCAGTTAAAAACGCTTTTAAAAAAATAGCTGTCTAATTTCAAAGAGCGGTTGAAAAACCTCTATGTAAAATACCACTTAGACAACGGAGTAAACCACTTAGACAACGGTTAAAAGCCGCTGTCCAATGCCCTCACTTAGACAGCGGTTATCAACCGCTCTTTAAAAGCCACACTTGGACAGCGGTTCTTAACCGCTGTCTAATATCAATATACTTTTTTTAATTCACTTTGGAATGCGGTTAATAACCGCATTCTAAAACATATATAATTTTTTTATATAATTTAATAAACATGCTTATATACAAAATTTCCAAAACTTATACTAATATTTATTCGTAATTCGTAACATCAAATAAATAAATATATTATTATTTTATATTATTACAAATTAATAAATAAGTTACATACATGCTACCAAAAGTTATAATAATGTCTTACAAGAACAACATTACAAGAACCAATTGTAAATATATCTAATTTAATTCATTTTCCATCTGTCCATTCTATCGTTGCTGTAAAAAGCGATCCGAGACTGATACACAAACTGCAAATTACATTAAAAATTTAATTAAATAATACGAATTTTTATTCAATCAATGTTAATTTAAACAAATCGATAAAACGACTTACTTTGAAAGGAATTATCGTCTGAGAAGTCAGGATTATATCTTTAATGTAGCAACACACAAAATGTCCACAGTGAATGCTATATTGCTGCCTCTAAACCTGATGATTAGCAATTACAATCACGTGCTAAAACTATGATTATTTTCTATTGATTTGATAATTTTCAAAAGTAAATTTATCTTAATGTTTTTCCACATCACTTTGCTAATGGTTTGTGAGTTTTGACCTGAAAGTCGACTCCGATACATTCTCATCACACTATATAATAATATTTACAAAATAAAAATAGATTAGATTGAATCGAAAAGCACACGAGTTGAGTCTATATATAATTAGCAATCCAACTCAATTTACAACTACTACTACATTCTAAAACTTTATAAGCTCTAGCTAGGGCATGCTATAGACCAGAGCCTAAGTCTCAATGCACTTATTACATGCCTTATTAATTTGTTAGCAACTTGCTTCAATATTTCTCATATATAAACCCCCTGAAATAAATTCTAACATTTTAATTCTAACAAATTTTAACAAATTAGCTAGTTCTAAAAAATTCTAATATGTCCATCTAAAATTCTAACAAATTCTAACATATTAGGTAATTCTAACAATTCCATCTAAAATTCCAACATATTAATTCTAACATGCATTCTAACAATTCCATCTAAAATCCTAAAGCCTTCAATTAACAATTCTAACCCTAACAACAAGTAATCCTAACATATATAAACAATTAGCTAAATATTAATTCTTTTATATGTAAATCAAGCCAAACAATTAATATATATATATATGAACAATCCTAACATTAATATATATTCTAACAAATACTACCTCCATCCCAATTTTGTTTACCCATTTAACTTTTGTTGACTTTAATATGAGACTTAATTTGTAGTATTTAAATGGATACAATGTTTTTTTTATGATTGTGTATTATTCCATTTAAGTGAATGAACAAAATGAAGATGTTTTTTCTACGTAATTATTAGTGGAATGAGGTGTAATTTAGAAATGTTTGAAGGGGGTAAATATTGAAATGGGTAAACAAAATTGAGACAGAGGGAGTATATACTAACACATATATAGACCAACAAAATAATAGAACAATTATAATATATACATATATAACAATTAATATATATACATACATATATATACACTAATATATAACACAAAAAAACCTGAGGAACAGGCGGCGCGGCGGAGGTGGCATCAAGGAGGCGTCGGGCTGGGGCATCGACAGAGGTGGCTTGCGTAGGCGGCGGTGGTGGAGGCGGCTAGCGTCGGGGGGGAGGGGAGGGGGAGAGGTTAGGGGAAGTGCTCGCGACTGATATTTTCTATTTTAGATTTGGAAGTCGACGAGTATAAGGGGGTCATAGGGTTCAAAGGATTGGAAAACGGTTTTTAACCGCTGTCTTATCTACTGCCCACTTACACAACGGTTATTAATCGTTGTCCAAAAAATTAAACCTTGGATATCTTTTTTTTTTAAATATAATTTTATAAAACCGCTGTCTTATCTTCTGCCCACTTACACAACGGTTATTAATCGTTGTCCAAAAAAATAAACCTTGGATATCTTTTTTTTTTAAATATAATTTTATAAAACCGCTCTCCAAGCTAAGTTTTGGAGAGCAGTTTTTTTAAAGGCTGTCCAAGAAAAGCTGTCCAAGTTCAAATGTGTAGTAGTGAATTATCAATTTATCATAATGTAAAACACCATTACTCTCAATTGCCCCAATCCCCCACCTGCATCGTCTTCTCCAACATCCCAGGTCTTTCCTCTATTATTCTTCAATTAACTTTTCTTTTCAAAATGTCTCAAGTCCCCTCACCACGGTCGGAGTTTGTGTGATTCCGACTTGACAACAACGCGTGCGTCCTAAAGAAAAGAAAAATGCACATGCAAACTCGATCTTATAATAGTAAATATAAAACTGGAACTGGAAGATGGGCGAAAGAAGAGGAATGTAAGCCTTACAGAAGGACGTAGAGGAAGAAGAAGAGAATGAGTTGCCGGAAAACAACTTTGATAGAAAAGGGGATTTTTTTAAGAGAAAAATATATCACGAGAAACACGTGAATAACCAAATTGAGGATGTAGGAGTAATCAATTCAAGAAAGAACTTTGGGGATTTTGTATCTGACTTCGAGTCGAAGTAAAAGTTCTCACGTTGACGCCGTGAACAGACGCTGGAGAGCAAACGTCGAAGATGGAAAATAATATTTATACATTACTGTTAATATTAGAACTATGGAGGTGTTATCTACAGAGGTAACAACCGTGACTACAATGGTAGTGGTGGCGCTAAGGGATTGAAGATGTTGTGTTAGGATTGAAAATGGGTTGAAAATAGTGGTGTTAGGTTGAACATGGGCTGTGAATTTTACACCCTCTTCCTCCTTAGATTAGACACGATATTGGGGTGTATTTTAGTTTTGATTTTCTTTTATATATTCAATTTTTAGATGATGTGGAAGCATTTTTTAATAAAAGAAATTAAAAATTAAAAAAGAAAAGCTATCTAGTGTCCATGCCAGCTGTTGATGACCTTTTCGTAATCAAGATGATTAGTGGCTGTTTTTATTCAATGAAGATCATCAAACAAGAACTTTGTTCATGGAATTTGGCTAAGTAATACTTAGGGAATAATTTTGCAAGAGTTTTGCTATATATTTGAATTGTTCTCCCTTCTTTCATGTACATGAAGGGAGTATTTATAGACATACAAAGAGGCCATGTGTCACCATCTTGGTGGTTTAACCATTGGATCTTTGCCAAGTGTTAGGACACTTGTACAACATCTAAACTATTGCTCATTGGATGGGTGTCAAGTGTTAAGACACTTGGACCATATCTAAGTTAGTGACTCTTGGAGTTCCCAATGTTGTACTTGGTCTTTGGCACTACTGAGATGCTCTCGACGGTGACTGGTTGCTCGCTTGTACATCTTCGTTGGATGTCGTGGTCCTTTGCATTCCGAGCTGTTCGCTCCTTGCTTGGGATCGTTTTACAATGTTGCTCGCTTCATTACGAATTTGTTTGCCCGAATTGATCTTGGTTTGAGCCGTTTGCACAGCTGTTCTTTGCAAAGCTACTCGCCCAGTTTGGCTCACAATATTAGAGCTTCTTGCAAAGCTGCTCGCCCAACTGAATTGCTAGCTCTTTCCATTTTTTATCCTGTTGTTGAGTTTAATGATCTCTTTTTGTTTACTAATCACTTCATTGTTCGCCTATCAACAATTGCCCCCTAGCTTGGCCTTATGTTGGATATGGATTGATCAACTGAGACCAAGCTACGATTTCATCCACGGAAGGTGGGCGAGCAAAAATGGAATATGATTATTTACGCGGGCGAGCATCCGAGTAGTTGGGCGAACAAATGAGCATGGGGACTTACGCGCGTGACCAGCAGCGAACGCCTTTTCATGTCGCGACGGTTGGATTCCCGAGGCACGGAACGCGAGGCGTCGCGTCAGTCATGCGCGTCCCCCAATTTGCTCATAGGGGCCTATAGAATTTTGTAAATATTGCATTTTCGCCCCGGCCTCATCCTTATAAATAGGCGTCGACTTCTTCATTCATCTTTCTGAACTTTTTAAATTTCCGGCATTGATAAAAGCTTCGAAGCTTTTCCCTTGCAATTCTTGTGCCTGAATCTTCTCTTGTGTCACCTAGATCTTAGTTTTCGAAGGTAATTCATCTTGTATTTCCTTTAAATTTCAATTCCGCATATTTTCTCTTTCTTTTTCATATTTCTCGCAACTGCGATTGTAATTCCGGCCGTGGACCGCCGTCGCGCCGTCGTCCTATTGATACCGTCGCCGTCGTAACTCCTCCGTTGGCGTCATTATCCGTATACTACCCCATAATTAGCCAAATTCCTCCATTATTATTTTAAATGGAGTTTTCCCCCTCAAGTTCTTCTCAATCCGGACCCGGGCGAAACCCGGAAAAATGACCCATAAATACGGCTTCTCCGCGCAGATCTGTTCGCCAAGCATTGGCGAACAACCCGAGCACGTTATTGGTGGACGAAGGCACGGACTCAGATGCGAGCTCCATTGTTCGCTCAGTAGAAATGTACGCCGCTGATCGCTCTGGCGATCAAGAAGAGATTCACCCTCTTGCTCGCGAACCCGAAACGTCTTATGACCTTGGAGAAGATTTTGCGGTAGTGGCCGCGGAGATAGAGGGTTCAATTGACCTCAAGGGCGATCAACCTGACACTACTGGCGAGCAGCGAGTTGGCGAGCAGCGAGTTGGCGAGCAGCGAGTTGGCGAGCAGCAAGGTCCCACCCTCACTTGGGAGTTTTTAAGGGAGATCAATTTTCCCATTTCTCAAACTACACCAGAATCTCTGATCCCGGAAGGAGTTGTTCGTGATGACGAGTGGGCGGACTATTCTGCTCGCTACTCGAATACCTTTGCCCCCACATCGAGGGTAATTATGAAGACTCAGGGTGGGGACTTTGCAGAGAGCAAAATTGCTAGTGTATGTGTGGAGAGTGATCTGGCGAGCATCCGTGCAACATACAAGATTCCTTATGATATATTCATGTATGTGCCGAATGAAGGAGAGACTGCTGATCGCCCTCCACCTGGTTGCACGACGATCAACTTGGATGTGCTAAACACGGGTTTCCCGCTCCCCGTTCATCCGCTCATTGGCCGTTTCTTGTCTGACATTTATCTGGCGATCACTCAAATTACTCCAAATGGTTGGAGTACCCTTCTAGCCTTCATGACTCTTTTTGGTCTTGAGGGTTACAAGAATAAAATAACAACTGCGGAGCTTCTCTATGCCTTAACCGTTTCTGCTCAGCAAGAGGACGGTGCTGGCTGGTATTATGTTAAGGCGAAGACCGGAGTGAAACTTGTTAAAGGTGTTCCCAATAAAATTAAGGGTTGGCATTGTCAATTCTTCTATATTGGTGGAGATTGGCGAGCAACTGAGGGGTTCGCTGCGGGCAGGCGCGCATCATGTCACCTGAAGGCTTTGGAAACATCAAACGTAGGGCTAACTTTGTCTTGCTAATTCATAAGTAGGACTAGTTTTAATCCTCTTCGTTGTTTTGTAGGTCCGAGAATCTTGAAGTGGGGGCATCCTGATCTCAGTGACGAATACCTCTTCACGTTAGCTGTCATTTCTCTTCGCGACACTGCTAGTCGCGATTTGGAACATCTTTCAAAAGCTCACTGCCGCAAGCTTGCTGGCTTGATTATGAGTCCCCACCATCTTGAAGCTCAGGCTGCTATCCCTGAAGGTAAGTCTTCTTTATTCTCGTTCTTGTTGTTCGCCTATCCTTTCCTGTTCGTCTAAATTCCTTGTTTTTGTTAGATCAATGAGTCACCGTTGCCATCCCGTCTGTGCCTGAATCATATTACTTGCTCGCCAGACGAGTTAAACAGATGGATGAAGCTTCGAGAAGGAAAATGGACCCTCCTCTGGCCATCATTTGCCTTCGAGCAGGGGAAAACCCCTCTGGTCGCCTAGCCGCCGAAGCTGGTCGCCGTAAGCAGGGGGCTAAAGTCACTTCCTCCCCGCGAGATGTGAGAAAGGAGAAGGAGAGGGAACGGGATAGGGAGAAGAAGAAAGCGCCCCGGGGCGACGATGTTCGCAGTGATGATCGTGCCTCGAAGCGATAAAAAACTGTGGGAGAGGCGAGCAGCATTGCTCCCAGATCTCCTGCGTCTAAGTCCACTTCCTTGGAAGTGGTGGACGAACAACAAATGGTCGCTAGCCTGGTAGCGACCAAGAGAGGGGACAATCCCAAAGATACTTCTTATTTGGGTTGGGATCCCGTTAAAATCAAGGAGTAAGTTAATTGTCTTTGATTTGTTTGTTGTTCGTCACTTGGCGCAATGTTGCTCGCTTACTGACTACTGTGTTTCTGTTTCAGGTATAACCCAGCGCATTATCCTGGTCGTGGGACTACTCTTCACCATTTCTCTGTGGTGAAGAATGCACCTTCTTCGTTCTCTGACATCCCAGATGTCCCTGTTCGCCGAGCAGCCGAGACAGTTCCAAGAGCCTGGACAAAATCGGCGAACACCATTGTTGCTAGCCAATCTGCTAGTGACAATGTTCGCTTGGTGGCGTACAATGCTAGCCATCAATTGATCCAGTCCCAGATGCTGCTCGACCAAGTCATGGGGCTCGAGCGGACAAACCGTGATTTGGGTCGCCGTGTGGAGAGGATGGACGAAGAAAGAGCCTCCGCCATCAAAGAGTGCAAGGCCGAGCATGCTAAAGAGCTGGCTTTGATGGAGAGGAAGATGGAGGCCTCCTTGGCCGGCGAAAAGAGTGCCTTGGACAAAGCTGAAAAGATGATGCTGGAGGTAAAAACTTCAGATTTGAGAGCCGAAAGGGCTGAAAAGGAGCGAGCAGCCTTGGCTGCTCGCCTGCTAGCTGTCGAGGAGCATATCAAGAGGCTAGAGGAAGAGCGCAAAAGCATGATCGACTATGAAGTTCATGAGCAAGAGGTGTTGGATAAGACCAACTTTGGCTATATCTGTGCTTTTGCCGAATGCTTGAGGTCTGTCCACTTCGCCCATGATCACAATCAAGATATTCGTGGCGCGGTGAAGGCGGACTTTATCGAGTACGTGAAGAATTACCCTCCTGCTCCTGGTTCAACCTTGTTCATCTCCGATTTAGCCGATCTCGGCTTCCCTCTAGATGTATTTGGCGAGGAGGTCGACATCGCTGCTCCAACCTATGGCGGCCAGCCTGATCCTACCCCAGTGGCGACCAGCGCAGCGGCCACTGATGAAGTCTTTGAGGGGTTGCCTTCGCTTCCCTTAACTCCTATAGATGGGGCTGGTACAAGCTCCCCGGGCGAGCAGCCGAGTGCTCAGGCGACCAGCATTGCAGATGCTCCTCCTCCTGCTTGAAGACTTAGTTTCTTTTACAATAGGATGTTTCTTCTTTTTGTGCTCATCAACTCATCCTCGTTGTAAACACATTTTGACTTAATGAAATGAACACCTTTACTAATCTGCAATTTATGTCTCTTTGTTTGTCTTACTTAGTTGCTCGCCTATTGCTTTTGGCTTATGACTCAGTTTCTAAGTGTTCCTTTTTTCTTAAGGTAAACACTTGGTCAAATTTTAAGTTGGTCACTTGGTTCTTACAGAACTTGACCTTTAAATGTTTGGGCCTTTTTGGTCGCTTATGGACTTGGCCTTATTTTTATTTGCATTTAAAAAGCTCTATTGTTCGTCTTATGACAGACTTGCACTTTGCAATTTTTGGGCGAGCAACTAAGTAATTTGGACTTAAAAGGCTCAAACATCTCAAAGAAAGCAGGATAAATGTTAAATACAAAACTGCTCGCCTAGTGACTGCATAACTGCTTGCTTATATATAAACTTGTGCAAAAAGCTTCAAAATTACAAAAAGTCATAAGGGATCTATTCGTAAAACTTTTTGACTTACAAGACTTCATTGATAGTACTTCTTGAGCAAAGTAGTATTCCAGGAGTATTGGGACGACTTGCCTTCCATGTCTTCAAGGTCGTATGTGCCGTTGTGCCACTTATTCGTCACCTTGTATGGGCCCTCCCAAGTCGGGCCGAATACTCCTGGTGGTGTTAAAACTTTTCGGAGTACTAAGTCCCCAATTTCGAATTCTCTTGCTTTTACTTGAGAGTTGTAGTACTTCGCCGCTCTTTTCTTATAAATTGCATTTTTCAATTCTGCTGTTATTCTTTTTTCTTCAAGCAAGTCCAACTCTGCTGCCAATGCGGAGTTATTTTCCTCTTCGTCAAACGCGGCTGTTCGACCTGTGGGGATTTTTAGCTCAATCGGTATCACTGCTTCCGTCCCGAACGCCATTGTGAAGGGTGTTTCGCCTGTACTTGTTCTGTGTGACACTCGGTATGCCCACAACACCTCCGGCAGCTCCTCAGACCACTTTCCGTGCTTGTCAACTAAACGAATCTTCAGTATATGTTTGATTATTTTATTTACTGCCTCTACTTGACCGTTCGATTGGGGGTGGTATGGTGTCGAGAAATGTTTCTTTATCCCCAATTTTTCGCAAAAATCCCTGATCTCCTTTCCTTCAAACTGTTTCCCGTTGTCTGTCACTATTGCTTGAGGTACCCCGAAACGGCAAACGATGTTTTTCCATATAAAGTTGATCATTTTCTCCTGTGTGATCCGTCCGAGTGCTTCTGCCTCAGCCTATTTTATGTAATAGTCAACGGCCACCACCGCGAACCGAACATTTCTTTGCCCCGGGGGAAAAGGCCCAATGAGGTCAATCCTCCATTTCGCAAACGGCCACGGACTATTGACTGAAATCAATTCGTGTGGGGGCTTGTGAATGTTCGGGGCGAACAACTGACATCTATGACAAGTTCGGGCAATTTTGATCGCATCCTGGAGGAGGGTTGGCCAGTAATATCCTTGTCTCATGGTTTTATATGCTAAAGCCCGCCCTCCAGCGTGGTTTCCGCATACACCTTCATGGATTTCCTTCAGTACTGCTTGCCCTTGCCCCCTAGCCAAGCATTTCAGAAGTGGGAGTGAAATTCCTCTTTTATACAACTGTCCGTCCATCATGGTGTATCTTGCTGCTCTTTTGGCCAACTTGTTAGCTTCGAATGGGTTGTCTGGCTTTTTGTCGTTTTGTAAATATTCAGTGAGTGGTATCCTCCAGTCGTCTTCTTCGAAATCTTCGTTGACTTGATACATTTTGTAGTCTTCGGTTGATGGCTTGGACATTTTTGTTAGCGTAACTCCTGTCAACTCTGCTGGTCCTGTGCTAGTTGCTAGCCTGGCTAATGCGTCTGCTTGAGCATTATTGTCTCTTGGTATTTGTTCGATATATATTTGTTCGAACAAGGAGGCCAGGTGAGCAACAATCTTCTGATACAAAGCCATGTTCTCGTCCTTTGCCTCGTACTCCCCTCGAACTTGGTTGATAATCAATTGTGAGTCTCCGAAAATTTGCAGCCTTCTTACCCTGCTTCGTTATTTGTTGCCATGAACTCAAACCGGACTGCTGAAGTAAAAACTTGCCTATCTGGGCTTATCAAGACTATACCTGCCCCCGATGCTGTATTAGTTGACGATCCGTCAACATACATGTGCCAGGGATGGCTATGTCCTCTCGTCGGATCCTGGGGGAAAGTCAGTTCGACTATAAAGTCTGCTAAGGCTTGCCCCTTGATCGCTGTTCGAGGAGCATATGAAATCCCGAACTGACTGATTTCCAATGACCATTTCAGGAGGCGACCAGCCGCATCGGGTCTGTGCAGTATTTGCTTGAGCGGGAACGTTGTCAACACTTCCACCTGGTGGTCGAAAAAATATGGACGAAGTTTTCTGACGCTCATCACCAGTGCATATGCTAGCTTCTCTGTTGGTGAATATCTGAGTTCTGCTTCGTGTAAAGCTTGACTCACATAGTAGATGGGCAGGTGGAACTTTCCTTCTGCTCGAACGAGTACTGAGCTGATTGCTACTTCTGAAGCTGCCAGGTACAAGTATAACTTCTCCCCTGGGATCGGCTTGGCAAGAATTTTCGTATCACTGAGATATTCTTTCAGCTGCTCGAACGCATGTTGACAGACGTCTGTCCATTGAAACTTTCCCTTCTTGATTGCTTCGAAGAACGGCCTGCACTTATCTCCGGATATTGAGACGAACCTGTTCAGAGCTGCTAGGCATCCGGTTAGCCGTTGGACTTCTTTAACTGATTTGGGTGGCTGCATTTCCATGATCGCTTTCACTTTTATGGGATTTGCTTCGATTCCTTTTTGACTGACCAGATGTCCCAAGAATTTCCCGGAATGGACCCCAAAACTGCTTTTCTTAGGGTTCAGTTTCATGTTGTATGTTCGAAGTATCTCAAACGTTTGAGCTAGATGCTGCAAGTGATCTTCCTTTTTGGAGCTCTTGACAACAATATCATCTACGTATACTTCCATCGTCTTCCCGATGTGATCATCAAACATCTTATTGACCAATCTCTGTTATGTAGCTCCAGCGTTGATTAACCCAAATGGCATTCTTTTCCAGCACAACAAGTTTTTGTTGGTGTAGAATGTCGTATGCTCTTGATCATCGGGATGCATCGCTATTTGATGATATCCTGCGAATGCATCCATGAACGTGAGAAGCTCATGTCCAGCGATGCCATCAACCAGTTGATCGATATGAGGCAATGGGAAATTATCCTTTGGGCAGGCGGCGTTGAGATCTGTGAAGTCGATGCAGAGTCTCCATGCCCCAGTCGTTTTTCTAACCAATACTGGATTCGCCACCCATTACGGGCATAACGCTTGTTTGATTAGGTCGTTATCCAGCAGCTTTTTAACCTCCACATCGAGCGCCTCGTATTTGTCGGGACCGAATTTTCTCCTCTTCTGATGGACTGGCTTCTTCCTCGGGTCGATGTTGAGTCTGTGGTAGGCATGTTCGGGGCTGATGCCCACCATGTCTGCATGCGACCATGCGAACACATCGAGGTTTGCTTTAAGAAACTCAATCATGTTGGTCCTGTACGGCTCTGGTAGCTCGGACCCTATGAAGAGTTCTAAGCCCTCTTGGTTCGGGTCGACTTTTACAGTTTCCAACTCTTCGACCGGGGTAGCCCTTCGTTTCTGGCCTTTCCATCTGGGGTCAATAATGGGCCCTTCTGCCTTTGGCTCATCTTCAGTCTCCATCGGTTCTGCCCCCAGTCGTGGCTCGATGTCCTCTGCGTCGTCGTTCGTTGTCATTGTCTGTTTTCCTTCGGTGTTGGTTGCAGCAGCTTCTCTACTTCTTGTTTGGACAAATTGTTCGTCTTCGCGTTCCTGCTCGTCCTCGTCCAACTGTGCGCCTACGCACAGCTGCTCGTCAATGCGCGGCTGTTCGTCTGCGCACAGCTGTTCGTCAACTTCCATTATTTCAGTATCGATGGAAGTCATAGCCTCGCTATCGCCTTCGTCCTTGTCTGAGCACCTGTTCGTCATGTTGACTTGGTGATCCTTCAATTGTATCTGTAAAAGACACGCACGAGCTTTCTTCTGGTCTCCCTTGACTGTACCTGCACCCTTCTTTGTTGGGAATTTTAAACAATAATAGTACGTTGAAACAGCTGCTTTGAATTCATGCAAGAAAGGACGGCCGAGGAACCCGTTATAGGTGGACTGTTGGTCTACAACCAGGAAGTCTACCATCCTATTCAGTTTCCTTTCCGGGTCCTCGACCGATACAAGCTCGACTGCCAACGTAACCATTCCTAGCGGGGTGGTCACAGCATTTCCGAATCCTACAATTTTGTGATCACAGTCCTTGATGTACTCAGCGCAATCTCCCAGCTGGTCCACCGTGCTTTTGAACATGATGTTCGTATAGGAACAAGTATCGACAAGTAGATGGTGCACTTTTGTCCCCATAATATTGGCACAAATGACCAATGAATCATTGTGGGGAGTGAGCACCCCGTCTAAGTCTTTTTCTGAGAAAGTCAGGTCCCCCGTTCGCTTGGTCGATGGGTTTACACCCACTTCCATCACCTGATCCACTGCTCTCAGTTCCACTTTCCTCTTTCTTTTTTACACATGTGGTCTCCCATCAGAACAACCGCCTGCTGGTCCAGTGGGTTCCAGCATTAAGATCTCCGGAATAGGCCTTGCTGGGGCCGCTGGGACCTTTCTTCCTCTCTTACCAGCTTTGCTTGGTTGTTCATCGCTGTCTCCATCATCTGAACTGGATGGTACTGGCACCCTTGGTCTTTTACCTGGTTCCCTTTTCACGACCTCGGACAGCTTTCCTTCCTCATAGAACCTCCACAACTGCTTTAATAAGTCTCGGCACTCGCTTGTGAAGTGGCCGATATTCTGATGATATGCACAATATTTGTTTGGGTTCAGCTTTCCTCTCTCTTGCCTTATCCTCCGCGGCTCTGACAACATCTCCCTGTCTTTAACGTTGTCGTACACAGCGTCCACGGACATGGTAAGGACTTGATTAAACTTTTCTTTCAATTCAGCTCCCTCATTGAACGACTTCATGTTCTTCGGAGCTTTGTAATCACTTCCTCCAGATTTCTTGCCAAACTTCTTTGGATCAGCTTTGTCTCCCATCTCTCTGTGTAGGGCCTCCTGCATCGATACGTGGATTCCAGCTTTGTGTCTGAATTCCGCGTATGTTTTTGGGCAAGTCAAGTGCATCTCCTTCCACAGATCAGTTCCTTTCTTCAATCCAGCCATCACTGCTACTATCTTCGTATCTTCACTCACCATTTCGCCTTCCAACAAAACTTTATCAAATCTTTCCAGAAATTGCTTATCAGACTCCTCGTCTCCTTGTCTGATATCTGCCAGATGGTGTCTGTGGGTCAAGTAGGACCCGACAGTTGAGAAATGAGATAAAAACTCTTTGCTTAGTTGGGCGAAAGAGTTGATGGAGCCGGGAGTCAATGCCGAAAACCATCTGTGCGGGCCGTCTCCAAGGGTGAGTGGAAAATTTCGGCATTGTGTGGCGTCGGTTGCCCCCATTGAGATCATGAAATCCGAATATTTTGTCACATGAATTCGAGGGTCCGACGTTCCCTCATACAAATTGATGGCTGGAAATTGTATCTTCTTCTGGATTGGTGCATTGAGGACAGACGGAGATAACGGTGAAGAAAGGAGAACAGTCGATCCGACACCTCTCTGAGATTCCAAATGTCTCTGTAATTCCTCGATTGCCTTTCTCATTTCCTGTAATTCATTTGGGGGAGTCCTCCCGTTGGAAGGCTGTTCATCGTGATTGGGTTCAGCGACCTCTTCACGATGCAGTCCCTTGCCAACGGGACGTTTCTCCTGAGTCGTCTTCCTAGCAGCGTTGCTAGCTCCATATGGCCCTAGTCGGCCAAAAGCTGATCTCCGGATTCGATCGTGCACTGATGGGCGAGCAGGAAGGCGTGATCGCTCCTCGTTCTTCTTGGATGACTCTCTTCTGTTCGCATTCCTTGTTCCAAGTCTTTCCAAAGCACTTGTTCGAGAAGTACTTTTGCTTGACTCATCTGCTCGACTTGGTGATGATTCCCCTCGACTCCCTAGACGTTCGCTCAATGGAGCTTTCCCTTTATTTCTACGGACCTCCTCGCTGTCGGCCTCGTCCCGACGTGCATCTTCTCTCATTTTACTTCTTTGTTCGCCCGTTCGTCCCAGCTCGCCTGCTCGATTGGTCGTCACAGGTGCTCTTGACGGTCTTGCTGCTTGTCGATTTTGTAATGATTGAAGGACAGCGATCGTTTTTGCTAACTCCTCCGGGTTCTGAGCAAGTGCTTCTACTTCTGGTGGGATTGTATCAATGGTGACCTGAATGTTTCTTTGCGAAGTTGCTCTCACCGTTCGTGCATGTCCCTCGGTGGACGAAACCCTAGTCCTCGGTTTACGACTCGGAGATACACTCGAATGTCGTTCTTCTTGCGATCTGATCATCTTGGTTGCCAAAATGTATGAGATAAGCAAAGGAGTGAGGTAATCTTGCTTCCAAAAAACACCTTTCTAAGAGTCACTAACCTTGTATAAATGAATATAGTGGTTTGATTAGGCGTGAAATTATCATGATTCGTAGCTTGAAATACCCCAATCTTGGTCGAGTTTATCGAGTATTTAGAGTCAATTGAGCATTATTTCTACACATTGATGAATTTATCTCTTTGATGCTCATAGGTGAATAGAGGACAAAAAACGGAGTACGTAGGACTTTGAATCGACTCAAACGGATGCCCGGATGAGAAGATATTGAAGAAATACGATTGGTATTAGTGCGGACGAGGAAAAGTATTAGTTGGGATGAGTTGGAAGTCACTCGAGTGACTAGGTCGAGCGCCACCGCTCGAGCGCATTGCTCGAGCGCCTAAGACTTACAGAACTTTTCTTGCGCTCGAGCGAATTACTCGAGCGCCCAAAACATACAGTGTAATTTCAGCGCTCGACCGGCTCGAGCGGAACCGCTCGAGCGATTGTGTCATTCGAGCTACACTACTCGAGCGGGACCGCTTGAGCGTTTTGCTCGAGCAACTTCGGATTTTTGCCTCCAGATGCGTATTTTCGGCCCATTACTCCCGTTTCGACCCGTGCTTATATATACCTCTTCCAAACACGTTTTGAAAGATCCCCGAACTTTAGAAATAACTTTAGACTTAGTTTTTGGAGAGGAAGGAGAGGAGCAAGCTTTATTTACGTTTTGTTGAGGTTTTGCATACGAATTCTTAGTTTCTTTTCGTTTCTTAGTTCCTTTTCATTAGTTTGATTTCTTTAAACACTTTGAAACTTCGTTTTAAGTAATTAAATTTCAGTTCTTAGTATTTATTTCTTTAAACCCTAGTTCATGTTTCATATTTTCGTTCTTCAATTCATTATGTTTATGTTCGTCGTTTCTTCTATTGCTTTTATGTTTGTTAAAACCATGTCTAGCTAAAACCCTTGCATGCTTAGGGTAGGATGAACTCGTAGAAGTAGGTTGTGGGTATGTAGTTAGAGTAACTTGTGACGTTAGGTTTTAATTCTCTTGGTTAATGAATTCTTAAAATTAATCTAGACTTCGCTCTTGAATTTCGTTCGAAAGGTGTTAGAGAGAGGACGACCGTATCACTCTTTAACAACGAGTAGACTTAACGAGAGAGTTTAGGAAAGGTTAATTCATCTACCGGTTTAGCGAAGGAGGACGACCGCATCACCCTAGTTAAATTAGGGTCTCATTAATTGAGCACAATCTATTAACTTGTTAGTAGATTAGTGAAGTCGAGTGTTAGGGTAAAGTATTAGGGTTTAGAATCTTGAGCTTTCACCTGACATTCTTAGACTTAGGTTAATTCTTGTGTGTCACAGTTATTTTGATTATGTACCTGCTCCGTTAGTATACGTAGGGATTCCTATCTTAAGCATCACCATCTCATATTTGAAAACACACCTTTTAATATTTCGTTTAATTTTCCTTTTGCATTCGTAGGATAATTTCAATTTAGTTTAATTACTCTTTCAAAAAAAATCCAAAAACAATACACTCATATTAACTACGACGCGTAGATCTTCAGGGATCTATTCGCATACACACCATCCCTTGGGTTCGATACTACTTGGTCATTATACGTACTTATACTACAGTGAACCCGTCCGCTTGCGGGTAAGCGACTAGTAGAAGTTAGTAAAATCGCTTCAAGTCATGGTTTTGAAAACCCTAGTTCATATACACATGCATTCAAACTCTTAAAGTGATATGTAAAAGGATAACTTTGCTCCGAATAGTGTGTACACTTGATTTCCGGTGGTGTCTTCCCGGATTCCGGCCAACTTTTGCAGATTCCGGCGAAGACCTTCAAGCTTTCTTCAATTTTTACAAATCGAAGGTTCGAACCCTTCTTCTAGCGCCAATTGTTGATGACCTTTTCGTAATCAAGATGATTAGTGGCTGTTTTTATTCAATGAAGATCATCAAACAAGAACTTTGTTCATGGAATTTGGCTAAGTAATACTTAGGGAATAATTTTGCAAGAGTTTTGCTATATATTTGAATTGTTCTCCCTTCTTTCATGTACATGAAGGGAGTATTTATAGACATACAAAGAGGCCATGTGTCACCATCTTGGTGGTTTAACCATTGGATCTTTGCCAAGTGTTAGGACACTTGTACAACATCTAAACTATTGCTCATTGGATGGGTGTCAAGTGTTAAGACACTTGGACCATATCTAAGTTAGTGACTCTTGGAGTTCCCAATGTTGTACTTGGTCTTTGGCACTACTGAGATGCTCTCGACGGTGACTGGTTGCTCGCTTGTGCGTCTTCGTTGGATGTCGTGGTCCTTTGCATTCGGAGTTGTTCGCTCCTTACTTGGGATCGTTTTACAATGTTGCTCGCTTCATTACGAAGTTGTTCGCCCGAATTGATCTTGGTTTGAGCCGTTTGCACAGCTGTTCTTTGCAAAGCTGCTCGCCCAGTTTGGCTCACAATATTAGAGCTTCTTGCAAAGTTGCTCGCCCAACTGAATTGCTAGCTCTTTCCATTTTTTATCCTGTTGTTGAGTTTAATGATCTCTTTTTGTTTACTAATCACTTCATTGTTCGCCTATCAACACCAGCAAATGGAACGAAAACCCCAAAATTTGTCGACACTTGATCACCACGTGAGCCAAAACAATGTCAGTTTCGATTTTTCGGTGAAAATGAGATCAAATTTGGACAATTAAACAAGTTATGAGACCAAAATTGAATTGTTAAATTTTTTGGAATGAAAACTGGACCCCCAATAATTTATTGGAGCAAAAAAATAAAACATTTTTTTTTTTTATCAGCTAAATAAATTTTCATATTCATAATAAAATCCAAGGGTATAAGACATACCCTAGTTACAATCTCTTTTCCTTCGGATCTAGTTTATCATAAACTAACTATTACAATTTCAAAACACATCCAAATACCTTGACTACTCCTTGAAATTCACATTTTTCAATCTTTTACTCTCAACTAGCTCCAAATCCTTCAGTTTAGCTCCGTAAGTAAATCATCCTCCACAACTTGTGTATTATTAAATACAATCTCATTTCTTTTCTTCCATATGAGACACAAAAAAACTCCATACACATGCAAGCACTAATTTACCATTTTTCCTCTTCATAAATTTGCTGAAATATTGGAGATTAATTACGGAATTTTGATGATAAAAACCCTAAATAATCACAATATTTTATCCACAACATGTAAGTAAAATCACAGCCGAAAATAAATAGCTAACTGTTTTTATCCTTGCAAAAAGGCACACTTAAAAAGTTTAAAAAAAAAAAAAAAAAAAGCATTATAACTATATGTCAATACAATTGAAACTTAAGTTGGAGGAACAATACACACGCTATTAATTATGCTCCAATATCTGCGAAGTCTCTTCGCTCTTCATCGTCGAACGTATCGCACAAAACCCTCCCCTTAGTTTCCGGCAAAAACACAACACAAAACGAACACACCGAAATTGCCACACCGAACACTCCATTCGACACTAATCCATTATTCTTTCTCCCGGCGGCCACCAGCATGGGGCTGAGAGCGCCGCCTAACACGAACGCCTGACGCACAATTGACACCGCCGAGTTCCTAACGCACGTGGGAAACAACTCCAACGTGTACATCAAAACGACGTCGGACGCAGTGCACGCGCAGAAAAACGACACCAGCTCTAGCCCCATTTGTATCCCCTTCCACCCCACCAGCACGCAACCCACGCTACTTATCCCACTCAATAACGACAAAATTACTACAAATTCCCTTCTCTTCATTTTTCCGATCAGAACAAAAGTGGCGAACGACGCTGGAAATTCTAACAAGGCGTTCAATGCCATGCTCAGATACAGATTAACTGATAGGTTGCCCAGGCCCAACGGCATCCCATAGTAAATCATTCCGATCCCGAACTCGACCACCGATACGGCCACCAGTCGCCGGATGGACCAACCTTTCTCTAACAAGATTTTGGCCGACGACAAAATGTTGGTTTCTTGAGGCATCGGATCTTCGCAACTCCCAAAAAAGCTTTGCGTTAAGGTGCTCCGATTAGTCGGGGCGGCGATGCTTCTAAGCGTTTCCGCGAATTCCTCTTTCCGGCCTTTGATGAAAAGCCATCTAGGAGATTCCCTCACTAGAAAAAAGAGTAACAACGAGTAAACAACAGATGGGACGGAAGTCCATAAGTATAACAATCTCCAGGAGGAGCCCTGGAGAGAGAAAGCGATAGCCGGTAGAGAGAGAAACCCCATTGTGAAACACACGAACCCCATGATTCCAATTCTGTCCCTCCACTTCTTGCCGACTATCTCCGTCGACAAAACAAGAGCAGAGGTTCCGATCCCGGCCCTACCGAATCCGCTGACGAATCGTAACGCGGAATACATCCACACGTTGGTTGAAAAGGCCGTCATCACGGCGGCGATGGACATGACGAGGCTTGACAAGACGAGGGATTTCTTGCGGCCGGAGCCGAGTCGGCTAACGTGGCGAAGGTTAAGCCGCCGACTAGGCAGCCAATGAAGAAAGCCGAAGCCGGGAGGCCCTTTACGATGGAGGTGGCGCACTGGAGAGACCATTCGGAAATGATGGATGAATTCCACGAAAAGTGGGACCCGGAGACCTGACACGGGTCGCACGATGATTGGTTAGTACTGCAGGTCCACGTGGGTTCGGCATCAGTGAAGACGCTGAGGAATGATTGCTGAGCGTCGAAGAAGCGCGCGAAGGAAACGAGGGTGGCTTGGAGTATATATTTCCACCCGAAATCTCCAAGGCAGTGTTCAATCGTGTCGTCCAGGGAGGAGTGGTGTTGCTTCGCTACGGTCACCGGCGCCGGCGACAGTAGTGGAGATGCATCTGTCATATTTTTTTCTAGCTATAGCCTATAGCTATTGGTTGTGTGTGTTTGCGTGTTGGGTTTAATATTGACGAGTGTTAAATGTGGGTATATATATATATTTAAAAACTGTCCTTCTGACTCCAAATTAAGCTGGTCCATCGACTTTAACATGTCCTAAAATTCCATTATATCCTCTTAGGCTGTGTTTACTTTGAATGTTAAACCCCAATAACTCATTTTGTAGTGCTTTATCAGCCCTTTACTTTGAATGTTAAAAATACCGGGTTAACCGGTTGACCCGGGTTAAACCCTTCTTATATGCCAAAAATAAACCATTCCATTTGGGCAGTTTATTTTAAGAGGAGTTTGTTTACAAATGTTGATTGACCAATTTGCCCCCAAATAAACTGTGAATTTCGGAGATTGACCCATCTGAGTTGCCGTGAAGAGGCCATTAGCTAAAGAAAATTGACCACATCGCTGCAAATCACAATTCAATCTCTACAAATCACAAATCAATTAGCCCCTTCTTTGCAAATCATAGATCAATTAGTATTCAACCCCCTAAATCAGAAATTAAACTAGAAATCATAGAATGGACATTATCACTCACAACCTATGTTTTGTTCTTATGGCTTGACGGCATTAAAAACAAGAAATTCCAAAATAAAACCTTGAAAAATCCCAACTCAAGTTAAGCTCTCGAATTGTTCCAGTGATTGTGATTCTGCACGGTGGATATTTCCTGCTGCAATGAAAGAAGAATTGAAGAGGTATGGAAGAAGGAAGTTCTTCAAATCTACAAAAATTTGACAAAACTCTTCGTGTGAATGGACGAACAAACAATAAAATTGGAGAAAGAAATGGTAAATTTTCACGGTATTGCAACTTAATTTCGACTTCAATGGCATCGGGCAGAATATTGATGAGAAAGGATATAGCCTCGGCAAACAGAATTGATATAAAGGGTTTCGATCGGTTCATGTATTGAGTTTGGAAACTGAATAAGAAAATGGGAATAGGAACAAAAAGTCTCAGATATTCAAGGGAAATAAGTAATTTACGCTTTAGTCCCTACTTTTAACTAGATAAGTAAACAGGATAAGATAATTTTAACCCTATGCATAACAAACTAAGTAAACAATTGGTATTTGAGGTTAACTTATCCTTTTGTACTAAATTAACTTTATCTACACTATCCTACTCTTCAAAGTAAACGCAGCCTTAGTTTCTACATATATAAAATCTATTGCTATCATTGCAAATTGCAGCTAACATCCACCTGGCGCAACTTAGATTTTAACCCTACTTTTAATATGATTCATGATTCTTTTGGCGCATATTGTGAACTTAGATTTTGAACTCACTTTTAAATTTATTTTAATCTAAAAAGTATTTTAAAAAGTTAAAATTAATTTGAAATATTGAATTCAAATACAAAATTTATCAATATGACTACAAAATTTTCTACAAAACTTTATATAGTGAAAATTGCCTATAAATTGTCTACAAAAATTTCTAATTATATAGGTATCTTCCTTTCTTATCTACAAATAATTTACCTACAAAAATTCCATATATAAATTGTGTTGTAGGTAAACTTTTATAGGTAAATGAATTGAAAGTAATTATACCTAAATATTTTATTTCATAGACAAATTATTTCTAGGTTGAGAAAAGAAGATGTTTAAATAATTAGAAAATTCCGTAGACGACAAATGGTAGATAATTCTCATTACGAAAATTTTTGTTGGAAAAAATTGTCATAAGTTCTAATTTCATAGACAATTCTTTATTTTCTTATAGTGAGATGCATGCTGCACTTGGGTGCATATAAAAATTTGTGTCCACCTATTGACAACTAAATCGATAGAGAGATATTAGAATTTGAAAATATATGACTGCATATAAAAAAAATTATATTTATGTAATCAATTATCATAAATATATCCCAATTTTTATTTTTAATTTGATAATAATTTTGACGGAAAAAATCAGTGGTTGTCAAATTTCATCCGATTAATGTTATAATAATAATATAATAGATGGGAATAATTTTAAAATAAGCCGCGCCAATAATTTTAAATTAATAATATTAGTTTATTAATGTTAAATTGGGGAGGTTCTACTGTGAGATACTGATCAGATAAGTCTTATACGTTTGTAATTGATTTTCACATACATGTTTGAGTTGTATTTTTTATTTTATTTTAAATATGATTATATTAGAGGTCCAAAAGTGTAAACATGTGTAAATTGTTACAACCTATGATGCACATATTTTTCTAAAAATACCATAGTATAGTATTGAATTCGCATCTGCCCTCTAAAAGGGGTATAATTCTTAAATTCGCTAATATAATTAAATTTTCAATATAATTTAAATTGACAATGTGACATTAGTTTTAGATTGAATTCACTTATAGTAAATCCCTTATATTATTAAAAGGGAGTTCCAACTATCCACATGTCATCCTCTCATTCATTTTTCTTACATGTTATACATGTGGCTTTATGAATCTTATGTGTCATTTGTGGAAGTTATATATGGTTTAATTTTATCAATTTTATGAAAAAAAATGCATTTATAAGGATTTGAACTCTACACCTCCTGAATAGAGTTTAAGATGTTTACCAATTAAGCTAGGTTATGAAATGCTTCAAAAAATAAATTCTATTGTATTTAACTATATTTGATGATATTCTATATTTAAAAAAATTATGTTAATAAAGTTTATTTAATTCTACATATTATTAAATTTATAAAATTCTAATTATGTGAAGTTTTAATGTTTAACTGAATTTATTTTATTATCTCATTATATTGAGGATTTTCTATTTAGAAAATCTTTAATTGTAAAAAAATTAAAAAAATAGAATTTGAGTATATTCAATAATTTTGATTTATACTATCAATTAAATAATTAATTAGTTTTTTTAATTTTAACAATTAATTGTCAAATCTTATTGTTTAGAAAACACAGTAAACCAAAATTATAAATTTTTAAATTTTTATTTATTTTAAATCATATTTGATATTTTTTTTTTTTTATTGACTTAATTGTGTTTAACATGTGTTATTATGTTTGTGTAGTAATATTGTCTCTAATTAAAAGAAATATAATATTTAAACATTGCACACATTTATAGATATGCACATATTTTGAATATCTATTTTATTTAACATATTCTTTATATTTTTTAAATAGTAAGTCATATTAAAGCTCAAAATGATTTATATTGTCAACGTTATTTTTTATTCTAAAATGCTTATTATTTTATTTTATATAATTTAATGACATATATATATATATATATATATATATATATATATATATATATATATATGTGCATGTATGAAAATTACTTATTTTGTACATGTACAATAAACGACATATTTATTTCGTAGAATATATTATTTAAATAATTTATGGATTTAATATATTTGAAAAAAATAGAGCTTCAAAAATAATATCAAAAAATATTAATAAGTTTAGGGTTAGTTCTATATTAATTCACAATCTTTATGCTCAATCACAATTTAATCACAACATTTAAATTCATCTCATCTTTAGTTGTTTCAATCCAATATATGAATTGTATATTTAGCAAAAAAAAAAAATGCATGAGAATGCATTAGTGCTTGGATGGAAAATCGACCGAGGAAACCATCCAAGAGAGTCAAAGAGATTATTGAAAATTGTAATTAAAATGAGATTGAGCATAAAGGTTGTGAATTAATAAGAAATTAACTCATAATTTTATACGTATATACTATTGGAATATATTCATTATATAATATAATTATATTATTTTACAATGAGCAAATATATTTAAGTATATATAAAATACATAAACAATTATTTTTTGCGAAAACTCCGCGTAATACGCGAGCACTCATCTAGTTATTAACATATGTTTAAGTTTTGAGGCGGAGAAAATGTGAATTATAATTTTTTAATTTATAAAATTTTAAAATATATATTTTTTTTTAATTATTATATATAATAAAATATAAATAAACATATTTATCCTTAATAAATTGCACCCAATTTTTTTTTTAAATATTGTATCCCCAATATCATATCGCCCCACACCTATGCGACAACTCTAAGGTGTGATACCTCTTTATATAAGTTCTTTTTTTGTCTAAAAATGTTACTATTAAATTAAAATAATTGATGTTAGAGTTGACTAATATCTCATTAATTATGACGATCTCAGTGATTTGTTTTTATTTATTACCATGTGGAAGCCTCTTTTGATTATTAAACTGCTATGGTATATGATTATAGATAAGATCTTAGATAATCTTAATGTGATCTTATAAAATTCGATTTGACTTTGAGAAAAGAGTATTTGGAGATTTATCAACATCTTTAATCATTCATTACCTTCGTGTACTAGAGAAGAGTAAATTTTGCATGAGATGGTAAATAATGAGATATAAATTTAGCATGCCGCATTATCACTTTAGAGGAATTTTGTATTAATTTGTGTTAGTTAATTATAAACCATCTTACCATTGTTTGACATTAAAGAATTGCTCATGGACATAATTTTATCTGTTTTGTTCTATTTTCATTTGGATATTTGCATGCTCTAAAATAGGATTGATAAAATTTTATATGCACTTGGTGTACGGTGTACCCCTCAACAATTGAGTGAATTTACCATGCATCAGGTGCAAGAGACCTACCGATCAATATAATTAGGAAATTAATTTTGAGTATTCTGTTTCATGGTACGGGTTGAACATATATATTTTAGAAGAAGGTTCTCTTTATTTTTGGAGTAGAGTCGTGTAAACCAAGTTCAAGAATTGCCGTAAATATAATTTAGAGATCTGAAAAAAGAATTAATTCGCTCATAATAAAATAATGGTGCGTGTCATGTATAATAATATTCTGCAATAATTTAATTTAACAAGCTAGGATGAGATCATTGAAGAGATATTCTTTGACCAAGTTCAAGTTATTTAATTGACATTAGATTGGGCATAAACTTATTTTATACGGACATGCGTAGATCGTGCTGCTAGCTTCTAGCCACCGCGTGATAGAGCTGATACTGATAATCAATGCCCCTCGATATATTAAACACTCTAATCCTGTATGAACGAAAAAAAGTTCTGGGTCAGACGTTTTGTTAAATAATAACTTTCCAATGCACATGTAACGTGAGATTAATGTTAATGTAAACCTTTTTTTATTTTTATAATGTGTAAATTTTCATAAAAAATTTATTTCGTGCGAATTATATTAAAACTAGTAATTCTCCCGAATATATTTCGTGCTAATTATGTTAAAACTAGTAAATATTCTATGTAACTAGTATTTTTTGCTAGGATGTATATTTTTCGTGCGAATTATATTAAAACTAGTAATTCTCCCGAATATATTTTCGTGCTAATTATGTTAAAACTAGCAAATATTCTCACATTCTTATTACGGGGTCAAAACTCTAATTTTTATGGATGACATTATAGCTTTTGTTTGCATTTCTTAATTTTCAAAATTGCTAATACATATCATAATAAGTGTGTGATGTTCTATAGATTCGGTACAATTTTTGAAATGGATCAGTCTATAAATGGGACTCCCGCTAGTGGACGGTGGGTTATGGGTTCCGGATTAGTCAGCCAATGAGGTGGAAACCGAGTACCGAAGAAAAAAAATCAATTTACAATACTTTTTATTATGACCAACTTATACCACTTAGTGTAATTAATTAATATTCTCTGCACATTTCAACTAATGCACTTTAGTGAAAATAACAAATACTCTTCAAATAAATGGTTCATGTATAAACCATTTTTACTCTAATAAGCAATATTAAATTTGTCCCTTCCAATTCTACTATCGAGTTTCATGATATTTAGATAGTTAATTTCCTCGTTAATATTCGACTATAACTATATTGTTTTGGTGTTATATATAATTTCGGGCAAATTCAACTTAATTGTCACGCTCGTTCTAACCAGCTCGTTTTGATTTGTTGAATTTCACTCTCATATAGTGGGTATTTTAAATGGTTGTATAATATTGTGTTTTAATTTCCTCATCAATTTATCAACTACCCTTTCAGTATTCCAAGCATTGTTTTCATAATTGGACCGGTCAGGCACCAGTCCGATTGTACCGTAATAACCGTCTTTGCGGATGAACCGAGAAAACCGGAGAAAACCGGAGAAAGCCTTTTGCTACAAAGAAGAAACCGGTGTGCTGTACTGCCAACAACGTTGCCACTTTTGCCGTCGTTTTCTCTGTTTCAAAAAGAAGCAGACGTGATTTTTTATTTTGGCAAAAGCTAGGAAATTGGGATATTGCAAATCTAAGTTTACTTGTCTCACGTCGGTAAAACAGAAACGATGGAAAAGAGGACATATTTGAGAGAAGCAAAGAAGGAAGAGATTAATGGAGAAGAAGGGGAGGTATGCATCTGTGAGAGAATTAGCGGATAATTTGGGCAAAGTACAAATGGGGATTGGGCCTAGTCTTAATTTTATCAATCCTTGTGGACTTTTTACTTGGGTCTGTTTTCTTTAATTAATACTTGATTTTACTTCAGCACACACATAATCTCTTATAATGGGTTTATTAAAATATGATTTTACTGTCTTCCAATATTTTGTTTTAATGTCACATACAAAATATTAAAAGGAATAGACAAATATCAATTTAACGTGAACTGGGGCTCAAGCCGGTTTGAGGTTATGAAAACACTGATTCCAATCCAAGTGATGTACTAATCCATCCCCATTTTAAAAAGGAAACTTGTAGCTAGCTAACAAAATGATCGACAATCACAAATTTATTTTACGTTAGACAATTAAGTTAACCGATGTAAAGGGAATGGCATCATATCTGAAAACGTACGCGAGACTGCAATATATTCATTTATATTAATATTAATTATCCTATAAGAAATAATTACAAAATTAAGAATAATTGCAACTTGGTTCAATTAATGAGAAACACACTAATTTTAAGCTACAAAGTCTGTGCGCTCTTCATCTTCATCGTCGAAAGTGTCGCACAAAAGCTTTCCCCTAGTTTCGGGCAAAAACACAACGCATAGCGAACACACCGAAATTGCGACCCCAAACACCCCATACGACAATAATCCATTGTTTCTCCCGGCAGCCACCAGAATGGGGCTGATAGCA
Organism: Ballota nigra; assembly: GCA_947034835.1. Lineage (NCBI taxonomy): Eukaryota > Viridiplantae > Streptophyta > Magnoliopsida > Lamiales > Lamiaceae > Ballota > Ballota nigra. Next base: position 30,755,494 of record OX344730.1, read on the forward strand.
CCGCCTAACAGGAGCGCTTGCCGCACAATGGACACCGCCGAGTTCCTAACGCACGTGGGAAACAACTCCAGCGCGTACATTAAAACGACGTCACACGCCGTGCACGCGCAGAAGAACGACACCAGCTCTAGCCCCATTTGCATCCCCCTCCACCTCACCAGCACGCAACCCACGCTACATACCCCACTCAATAACGACAAAATTACTAAAAAATCCCTTCTCTTCAGTTTCCCGATCAGCATAAACATGACGAACGACGCCGGAAATTCTAACAATGCGTTCAGTGCCATGCTCAGGTACAGATTGAATGATAAATTCCCCAGCCCCAACGGCACCCCGTAGTAAATCATACCGACCCCGAACGCCACCACCGATATGGCCGCCAGTCGCCGGCGAGACCAACCTTTATCCACCAACATTTTGGCCGCCGCGAAAACGTCGGTGTTTTCTTGCTGTGTTTTATTATTATCTTCTTCCCAAGTACTAGTAGCGCACCTTGCAAAAAAGCTGTGCGTTAAGGTGGTCCGATTAGTGGGCGAGGCGATGCTCCTAAGCGTTTCTGCAAATTCTTGTTTCCTCCCCTTGATGTAAAGCCACCTGGGAGATTCTCCAACTAGAAAAAAGAGTAACAAGGAGTAAACAACGCATGGAACGGAAGTCCATAGATACATGAATCTCCAGGAGGAGCCCTGGAGAGAGAAAGCGATGGCCGGTAGAGAGAGAAACCCCAAGGCGAAGGAAACGAAGCCCACGATTCCCATGCTCTCTCTCCACTTCTTCCCGACCATCTCGGTGGACAGAACAAGGGCAGAAGTTCCGATGGTGGCTCTACCCAAGCCGCTGAGGAATCGCAGGAAGGAATACATCCACACGTTAGTCGAAAAGGCCATCATCACGGCGGTGAGGGACATGACCAGGTTTGATAGGACGAGGGATTTCTTGCGGCCGAGAGAGGAGTCGGCTAAGGTGGCGAAAGCGAAGCCGCCGCCGACGCAGCCTAAGAAGAAAGCCGAAGTGGGGAGGCCTTTCACGATGGAGGCGGCGCACTGGAGAGACCATTCGGAAATGATAGAAGCGTTCGCAGCAGAATTCCATGAAAAGTGGGCCCCAGATGGCTGACACGGGTCGCAAGATGATTTGTTGTTAGAAATGCAGGTCCACTTGGGCTCGGCATCAGTGAAGACGCTGATGAAGGCTTGCTGGGCGTCGAAGAACCAGGCGAAGGAAACCAGGGTAGCTTGGAGTATGTATCTCCACCCGAAATCTCCAAGGCAGTGTTCGATCGTCTCGTCCAGGGAGAGCTCCTGCTGTGACTGGGAGAGTAGTGGACATGGATCAGCTGTCATCTTTATTTTCTCTTCACTTTGTGTTTGTGTTTGTGTTTGTGTGTGTCCTTCACCAATCCAAATTATACTCTTTTACCAAGTCATATTTTTATATTTATAGTACAATACCTAAATTCTAGATTACATCCCACCAATGAGGACAAGTCGTCCAAATATTAGAATTTGAAGGTAATGATTAAAATAAACTGCACGCGTATTTTTAAGTTTAATTAATTATAAGTTGAATAATGTTATTAAATTAAATTAATTGTTGTTAGACTTGATTTAGTTTTTCGTTATCACTTTCTTAAGGGATTTGATTTTATTATCTCACCATGTGGAACCCCTGTTTTGATTAATATTAAGCTGCAATCGGCTTTAGATGCAAAATTCACATAGTTGACATGACATCATATGAAGGTCACTCTCCCTATTGTCCCGAGCTAAAAAAAAATTGCCTATAAGATTTTTCAATTTGATTACGAAATTTTCAAAAAAAAGTTAATAGGGAAATATTTATATCAAAATCTTTATTAAATATGAAAGCTCATAAAAGAGTAATAATAAAAATGATAAGAAAACATTATTAATAAAAATTCCTACCAAATCCCAACAAAAATTAGCACCTTTTGGACCATTTGTACAATTAACAGTCACTCCCCTAGTGGGCTGGTCTATTGATTCAATGGGCTGCCTCCTGAACTGAACTGAATGTTCTCATTAAATAATCGATTAATTTTTGGCCCATGTTATATGTGTACAGACGTACAGTTCCATATTTTGTAAATACACTCCACCTATAAAATGTTAGGAAAAAAAATCCAAAAAATGTAATAACTTTCGGGATTTTTTTTTTCCAAAAATACATATGATTAGTGTTTTTTTTTTTTTTTGCAGTTTTGAAATTTTTTTTGTCAAATTCTCGGATTTTTTTTCCAAACATTTTTTGGGTGCAGTGTAGTAACAGAGTTCGATATTTCGACAAATTATTATCAAATTTATTAGGTGAATTTTTTTGTCGAACTTAATTTTTGAAAATTAATAACATTTTCAACAATATTTTGTTGGATTCTTTGTCGAAAACCATATTGTTAGTTCCACCGAAAAAATCTGGTGGTGATGACTCTGGTGGAGAAGGAGACGAGGATGAAGAACACGATGAAGAAGATCGCGACTCTTGACTTTTTAGGTAAGTTTATCAAATATGCATAATTTGGTTTTGAATGATGAATGGTATGTGAGTTATTTGATAAATATGGGCGTATCTATTCAATATGGAAGGGTATATTGTCTAATATATAGTCTATTCAATTGACTATCTAAAGCATAATATATTAAATTGGACCTCGAATGTCTAATAAATTCAATTGAGCATTTAAAGTCCAATAAATTCATTTGGGCTTCTGAGCCTAATTAATTTAGTCAAATCACTAAAGGCTGATAAATGCAAATTGAGCCTCTAAAACTTAACACGTTGAATAGGGCCTCAAAGGTCCAATATATCGAGACCAGGCGTCCTTAAGCCCAGACAAATTAGGTCATATCTTTCCAAATCTTTGAAGTCTATCAAGAAGATATGCTTGTAAAATTAAGTTATGAAAGCCTATTAAATCTTTCTGGATAACTACGAATATTTTTTCGATTCATTGAATCTAGTCTTTCACAACTAGAATTCTGCATCAAATCACGTCTCTTCGTATCTTTCGGCCCAACAAATCTGACAGATAAACCTAGAATAAATAGGATCTCATCCTAGTCATTTTACATATAAGAAAATATCAGCAGACATCAAGGAGTCAGAAAATTCAAGAGTTAAGAATTATAAAAGTCAACATTAACGCCCTTGAATAACATAAGACAAGATTCGACTGTGGACCCATCTCCAAAAAGTTCAGAATCCAATCAAAGTCAACTCCAAAAAAAAAAAGAATCAAATGAATCACTAGAGATAGTACTCAATGTTCGCTTGATTCAGATAATTATCTTCATAATTTTTTCTCATATTAAATAATATTTTAAATTCAAAATCTTTATCTGTTACAATAAGGATATTGAATAAAATACTTCCTTCTCATTCAACAGATTCCTATACACACACTCATACATAAATATAAGGGAAAATTATTTTTCTTGTGCTATAATTTAATCTTTTTTTTTTGTTCTGCTGACATTCAATTTTTTATTTTATTTTAGTCCTGTAATTTTACCTCTTTTTTATTTTCGTCCTGCTAACTTTCAAAATTTGATTTTCGTCCTGTAACTTACATTTTTTTTTTGGAAAAATAGAGTTTTTTGTCCAGTAAGTTAGGTCACTCGTGGTTTTCTTCCTACTAAGTTTTGACTTTATTTCTTCGTCCGATAACTTTAAAAAAATTTACATTTTCGTCTTAAAACAGACTACAGGAGGTCACCCAACTGGTAACTTTGACGTGGCACAATTTTTTTTAAAAATTAATTATGATATATATGAAAATTAAATTTAAATACCCCCCTCCCCCTCCCCACTCATCCGATCAGTTCCAGAGAAGCTACACCCATGGCGGATTTGCATTTTGGTCTAGATCGAGGAATTCGCTGCTTCGAGCCCTTAAGCGGGCCCTTTCGAAGGGGATTTCCAGGGGCCAGAACTCTATTGTTGCCCCAATCAAAGGAATCGTGATGAAGAATACCGATTGGGTGGTGAGCGCCGAGAAGCAAAACGAGCTCACAATCAACAATGTGAATTTCAGCAGCGAGTGTAGCTTAGAGGACGACGATTCGATGGAAAATTAGAATCTCCAGTGCGAATTGCTTCGAAATTCCGGTGCGAATTGCTTCCAATTTCCGGTGATAAACAGCGTGAAGCTTCAAGATTTTCCAGCGTCGATCGAAGCTTTAAAGAAAATATTCCATTATTTCCGGCGAGGGCGGTGGTAGAGAGATAGGCGGCGGCGGTGGAATTGAATTTATTCCAATTCGTGTGAATGTCTTTTATTACAAACTTGGGCGCTGGGTAGGGGGGGGAGGTTTGTGCCGCGGTGGTGGAATTTTAGAGGGGCGGCGGATCTGGAGGATGGACGGTGACGACAGTGGACGATGGTGGAGGCCGGACTGAGCGGCGGCGGAGGGGTGTTTGTTGCTGGGGGAAGGGGGTTGTTCTGGGTACTGAAACCATGGTGGTGGGGTGGGGATTGTTTTTTAAATTAATATTTTATTTAAATTTAAATTTAATTTTAATATATATCATAATTAAATTTAAAAAAAAATTGTGTCACGTCAGCGTTACCGGTTGGGTGACCTCCTGTAGCCGGTTTTAGGACGAAAATGTAAAATTTTGAAAGTTATCGGACGAAAAAATAAAGTCAAAACTTAGTTGGACGAAAACCAAAAGTGACCTAACTTACATGACAAAAAACTCTATTTTCCCTTTTTTTTATTATGGTCATACAACCTACTAATCCTTATAGGACTAAAATAAAAAAACGGTAAAGTTACAGGATTAAAATTAAAATTTGAAAGTCAGCAGGTCAAAAATAAAAAAAGTATGTAAGTTATAGGACTAAAATCAAAATTTGAAAGTTAGTAGGACGAAAATATAAAAGAGGTAAAGTTACATAATGAAAAAAAATCAATTTCCCTAAATATAATTCCAAGTTTTACTAAATAATTAATTATAGAATACGCCACCTTAAGACCGTCGTACCTTATATTGAGCCTGAAAATGAGTGCGATCTACGCAAAGGCTTTGCAAGTAATTTAGAAGAAAACATATATGTTTTTAAAAAGTGAGTTGATAGCTCTAAACGAGTTCCAAGTGTCTCGTTGAATCACGGTTTTAGATTCACAAGAAAAACTTGTAATCAAGGAATCAATTATGGAACAATAAGCAAGAATATTGAAATCAACACAATAAGAACACCAGACTTTTACGTGGTTCAAAGATAACTCCTACGTCCACGGGATCGGGGAGATTCGATCTTTCATTATGAGAACACTGAAGAATTACAATCACTCAATCTCACAAACACTCAAGAAATTTCCTCTTGTATCAGTCAACAAGAAGAAACACTAAAACGGTTACAGAGATATCAATTGCAAAACTTCAGCTTAGCACTCTAATTCTGTACTTCTCACTCTTTTTTTTGGATAATTGTGCACGCATCATATATATAGTAGTACTCCAATAAGTAACCGCCTCAGTAACAACTTTCAGTTATAACCGTCTTTCCCTTACCTTAGATTTGCAGTCTCACTGATAACAGAATGTCAGTTGACTTCTCCTCAACTGCAGAAGACTTCAAGTCTACTGAACTAAATGCACTTCAGCTGACTTCATCCAAGTGAACTGACTAACTCTACTAATTACTGAAACTTTAACTCTGTTGATTTCATACATCACATATGACTTCACATGTCTCATATCCACGTGATGAGGACAATAAATTTAGTTGTAAATGACATAAAAGATAATTAATGACACTATTTTTCCATTTAAATAAAATAATTATTTTTTGCCCTCTTCTTTGAAAAAAAAAATCGTTTCGACTTCTTTTTGCCCTAAATAGATTGCAAAGCACTTGGCAAACTGTTGACACTGTTTGTCGACTGTTATGCCAATTTTTTTTTTTTACATAAAAGAATTGTCTTAAAAAAGAAGGCAACAAAGATTTGTTTTAAATAGTCCTGGGTTTTTTCTTAATTATTCCCTACTCTTTTAGTATTTGGAATGACCAACCCCATACTTAATTAAATTAAAAAAACGAAAGTTCTAGCTAGCTGCTGACTTAAAGACGCTCACAAATTATTTTATGTAAAACAATTAACCGATGTAAAATGCTGTGGTACAAACATGTTAATTACAGACAAATAATTGCAACTTATACAAGTCGGAGAAAGAATAAGAAACACGCTTTTAAGCTACCATGACTGCAGAATCCCTGCTCTCTTCATCTTCAAAAGTATCGCACATAACCCTCCCCCTTGTTTCCGGCAAAAACACAACGCACAGGGAACACATCGCAATCGCCATCCCAAACACCCCATACGACACAAATCCATTTGTTCTCCCGGCGGCCACCAGAATCGGGCTGAGCGCGCCGCCGAAGACGAGCGCCTGCCGCACCATGGACACCGCGGAGTTCCTAACGCACGTGGGAAACAACTCCATCGTGTAAATCAAAACGACGTCGAAGGCGGTGCATGCGCAGAAAAACGAGACCAGCTCCAGCCCGATTTGCATCCCCTGCCAACTCACCATCACGCATCCCACGCTGCACACCCCACTCAACAAACACAAAATCAAAACAGAATCTCTTCTGTTCAGTTTTCCTATCAGAACGTACGTCACGAACGACGCCGGAAACTCTGACAAGGCGTTCAGCGTCATGCTCAGGTACAGATTGATTGATAAGTTCCCCAGCCCCAACGGCATCCCGTAGTAAATCATCCCGATCCCGAACGCCACCGTCGATATCGCCACCAGTCGCCTGCAGGACCACCCTTTCTCCAGCAAAGTTTTGGCCGCCGCGAAAACGTCGCTTTCCTGGGACGGCGTTGTGTCGTCCCAGGCAGTGCACCTCCCGAAGAAGCTCTGCGTTAAACTGCTCCGATTGGTGGGCGCGGCGATGCTTCGAAGCGTATCCGCGAATTCCTCTTTCATCCCCTTGATGTAAAGCCATCTGGGAGACTCTCTCACTAGAAAAAAGAGCAACAGCGAGTAAACAACGGAGGGAACGGAAGTCCATAGGTACATCATTCTCCAGGACGAGCCTTGGAGAGCGAAAGCGATGCCCGGTATAGACAGAAACCCGGTGGTGAAGCAGATGAACCCCATGATTCCCATTACCTCTCTCCATTTCTTTCCGACCATCTCCGTCGCCAAAACTAGAGCCGAAGTTCCGATCGTGGCCCTACCGAACCCACTGACGAATCTCAACGCGGAGTACATCCACACGTTGGTTGAAAACGCGGTCATCACGGCGGCGATGGACATGAGGAGGCTTGATAAGATGAGGGACTTCTTACGGCCGAAAGCGGAGTCGGCTAGCGTGGCGAAAGCGAAGCCGCCGACGAGGCAGCCTAGGAAGAAAGCCGAAGCCGGGAGACCCTTCATGAAGGAGCTGGAGCACTGGAGAGACCATTCGGAGATGATGGAAGTGTGGGGCGCAGAATTCCAGGTAAAGTCGGCGCCGGAAAGCTGACAGGGGTCGCACGATGATGATTGGTTAGTGCAGGTCCACTTGGGCTCAGCGTCAGTAAACACGCTGAGGAATGCTTGCTGGGCGTCGAAAAACCAGGCGAAGGAAACCAGGGTGGCTTGGAGTATGTATTTCCACCCGAAATCTCCGAGGCAGTGTTCGATCGTGTCGTCGAGGCCGGAGGGCTGGTGTTTCTTGGTGAGGGGCGGCGGAGCCAGAGCCTCTGGCTCCGCCGTGCAGCACCGTGAGAGGAGTGGAGATGGATCTGCCATCTTTTGTATTGGTTGTGGTTGAGTGTGTTGGGTTGGGTTGGGTTGGGTTGGGTTTGAAAATTAATGAGAGTGTTAGGGGTATTTATAGTGTACTTTGCTCTCGAAGCTTCAACCCTTTATGTATATAAATATTCAAATTACTCCTATAATGTATCAGTATTACTAAAAGTATCCTTGTGCTCCAACACGGCCGGGACGACTTTCCACCTACCTTTAACATGTTTTCAAATACAATTATACTTCTGTGCCAAAGTGTTATGTAAATCAATTTTACCCTTATTTTCATTTTTATGTTTATTTTTTGATACTACTCCTTTCCTCTCGAAAATTTGTTCACACTTAGTTGTGTACACAATTTATGAAAAATGCATTTTTTGAGTAAAATAATGACATATAGATAAATATATGTATATTTTTATAAGTGTTTATACAAGTTAATGTTTCATTTTTTGAAGTTGCACATTATTGTGGAACAGGTGCAAGTTTCTCTTGGACTAAGATTGTATAATGAAAATAACTAATGATGTTTTGAGTAGGTCTCATGTGAATAGGATCTACATGAACTCTTTTTTCCACATATCAATATTTAGTACTATATGAAGAATCACTACTTTAAAAATATCATAATTTTATGTAGTGTGTTTTCTGACAAAATTGTTAAATAGTAATACTTTGAGAAGGGAGTTCATAGAATTGAATTCATATAAGTTATTGTGTTTTATTTTTAGGAAAAATTATTTTTTTTGTCCTATAACTTCACCACTTTTTTATTTTCGTCCTGCTGACCTTCAAATTTTAATTTTAGTCATGTAACTTCACCTTTTTTTTATTTTCGTCCTGTTGACTTTCATATTTTGATTTTCATCCTGTAACTCATATATTTTTTTGATTTTGGTCCTACAATCTACTAACCCTTCTTGCACTAAAATCAAAAAGCGATAAAGTTACATGACTAAAATCAAAATTTGAAAGTTAGCAGGACGAAAATTAAAAAAGGTAAAGTTACAGGACTAAAATCAAAATTTAAAAGTCAGCAGGATGAAAATCAAAATGAGGTAAAGTTACGGGACGAAAAAAAAATTCCTTATTTTTATATATAGTACAATTGCTATCATTGTAAATTCTAGCTGACATCCCACTAATGAGTAATGACAACTAGTCGAAATATTATAATTTTAAAATATGCGGCAATGATTAAAATAATCCGCGCGTATATTTTTAAAATGAATTATTTTTAGTTGAATAATGTTAAAAACAACTTTCTAGAGTTGAATTAATATTTCGTTATGACTTTCTTTAGAGATTTGATATTATTTCTCACCATGTGGGAGCATTTTTTTATTATTAAGCTTGCATATGATTTACCTGTTTTTGTTCGAGTTTCATTTGTACGTTGCGTCCAATTGTTTAGAAAATATTTTGTTTCATAAAAAACATGGCTTGAAGGGGTCAGTAGTTTGCGTACTCCATAACTAGGAACGGATCGATCTAGGTTTTCTTTAGGGGAACAAAATGTAAAAGAATAAAAAGAATTGATCCAAATAAGAGAAATTACAAAATTTTATAAATTCAAGATATTATAAGAAAAAAAAATGAGCAGGTTTTATATGAAAATAGTTCATGATAAGATTATAATAAAATTGTTTTAAAATATTATTTCATCTGAAGTATCATTAATTTGGGTTCAAGAAAATTTAGAACAATTACAATATAATATTACTGACTCAAATTAATGATACTCCTGGTAAGAAAAATTATACTTCTGATTAAATATTTGATATTTTAAAATGGTTTCATAATAAGCTTATCATGAACTATTTTCATATAATACTTTTCCAAAAAAAATCTGCCTATACAGTAAACAAAAATTAAATTGCAGTTTTTATTTCTAACATTTGGTAGTATTTGCCGAGCTGTGTGTAAAAAATATATGTTGGGCTAATTATTTAATTTGTTCTTCGTATTGTCGTGTGTGCGTCGTTTGTACGTATCTGTATTTTTGTTCACTGTACAAACACCCTCATTCTTTGAATTATGTTTTATTTTTCCTTCCAAATATTGGTATTTGTTCCTCCTTATTTAGCGTACATATATCACCCATGCACTCGGGATAAAATTAAATCTATTGGTTACCAAACCTAACATTTAGAGTTATGATTTTATATTCAAAATTATCTAACACATGATGGTTTTTACAATAAAGTGTCGAATGAAATTTTTTAAAGTTGAAGTCCATTTGAGTTTTTCTCCAATCAATCATGTCACACAAAATTCTGAATGAGTTAGATGTGTGTTATCAATTGAAAAAGAAATTACTGAGAAACATGATTATACTTTTTTGCTGCCAAAACTATTAGGCAAATTGTATTTATATAATTAATTAGAACATAAGTGTCATCACTACAAAAATAAGATGATTTAAAGAGGGTTTTGGAGAGGGAATTGAAGATAGAGAGGGTATTGAAGAGGGATTTATTCCCTCTCCAAAATGCTCGTCGCCAATCTGTACACGAGGAAAAGACGAATCCCTCGAAAAATAGAGAGGGTTTTAACGAGGAAATTCGCGTGGGAAGAGAAGAGGGAAAAAATCCCGCGACAAAGTTTCCCTCGGCTAAACCCTCGTGAAAGGCGAGGGAATTAAACCCTCGGGAATGGGGCACGAGGGAATTTTCCCTCTTTAAAGCCCTCGGGAAACGTGGGCGAGGGAATTAAAACCCTCTTCAAGTCTGACGTGACAGGCGGCAGTTGGCGAGGGAATTTTCCCTCGGCCGACGTGGCGAGGGAAATTCCCTCGTTTACTTCCCTCGTCTAGTTCCCTCCGAAAAAAATGCAATTTCGTGGGTTTCGAACCCACGACCTCTAACACAACCCCTCCCCCGCGGATCCGCTAGGCTACCACCCTCCAACCTCACTCTCAACTTTAATTGGGCGAAATTCGCCCCCCTCAAGTTTCGAACACGCGACCTCTATGTATGGAGAGGTCTTGCGTGTTTTGCCGTGCCGCTTGGACAAGACAATTTAGTTGTTATGTTTTAGGGTGTAATATATATATATCATATATTTTTGTGTTATATATTTTAAATATCATACTAATTAATATTAATTGTTTGTTATACTTTATATGTAAATTATTATTACATATAAAATTAAACTATCACTTATATATATTATTTTTATTATTTATAATATTAAAATATTTTTAATGAATACATCAATAAATTCTTTTTCACTACTTATATATTTGTGTACATTTATATTTAGCTTTTTAAATTCTTTTTCACTAATTACTAATATGTATGTATATATATATATATATATATTGATTTTTTTTTTAAATTAATAAAATTATAAAATACATACTTTTTAAATTATTTTTCACTACTTACTAATATGTGTCCATATATACACATATATCGATCGTTTTTTTTTAAATCAATAAAATTTAAAATACATACTTTTTAAATTCTCTTCACTAATTACTAATATGTGTACACATATACACATATACACTTATATTGATGAATATATTTTTTAAAAATCAATAAAATTTTAATATTCAACAATATTCATAACTAATAATAAATAATAATGATAATAACAAACTCACATGCTCAAATATCCAGACATATAAATCCAAATAAACAGTAAAATATCAAACCAACAAATATAGTTCCAAAACATGTTCAAATATTTATGACATCCTAACTCTCATCATCATCATCATCATCATCATCATCACCTCTTTCATTTCCGGAATAATTACCCCTCGGGGGGTAACTAGAATATGTACCTCTTTCAAGTAGGTCTATAAACCCAGTTGGAGAGATGGAATTGCGACGAGACGATGAAGGACCGGGAGCGGGAGGACGAGCAGGAGAGGCCTGAGGATTAGGGGCGGTGGGAAAACCAGTAGGAGGAACAGGAGGAATACCAGTAGAAGGACCGGCCGAGGGATAAGGGGCGGGGGAGGATAAGGGGCGTAACCAGATGCGGAAGGGGCGGGAGGATATGAAGGATAAGCTGGGTAAGGAGGATATGCACTAGCTGGTTGGGAAAACCCACTAGGTAGGTTTCCATGTTGGCCTTGAATGCCATCATCTGATTGTGTACTTCCTGGCGCACAAATTCGTTTTGCTGTCTTTGTTGCTCGGCCAGCAATCTTTCGTATCTCGCGCGCTCCTCAGCCAGCAAACGATCAACATCTCTTTGATCATAACCGCCAATGTGTGTGCCAGCTGATGTCCCGCCTGGGCCAGATTGTATACGCATCGTCTTCATTTGACCGAGGCCCCTAACTTTTCCGTGGCCTGGCCTCACTGTCTCAGCATACACTTGACTCAGTCGGTTCAAGCGCTCAGTATCGTCTACTGGAGGCGGTAATTGCGAGACTCGTTCCTCCACAGAGTCCTAGACATAAAAATTTTTTGACATCATCTCAAATATACAAACGTGTTACCTTACTATTCAATTTATAATGTTAATGTAAAACACTTACAATTATGTCAGCAATTCCTCCATACGTGTACTCCCCTTCCCCACAGTTGTGGAAATGTTGCACAATTTCCCATTCAGTTGGGAGACGGTTATATTTCTTCTCCTGTATTCCAAAAAATAAAGATATGTGTAATCAAGTAATTAAAATCTCCCTATGTTGTAGTGTAGGAATTACTTACGTATTCCTGAGTCCATTGTGCGGCTCCCTTTGCCCCTCCTTTGTGTTTTGAGGGGCCTCTTCCTCCGGCCGCAGACAAGCGGTTTGCTCTGCACTGGCTGCTTTTTTTAATGACCTCGGGCAATTGCCAGTACTGAAGTAATGCAGTCCAGAATCTCATGTCCCACGGAGGTATTTTCCCTTCCCTTCTATTGATCCTCTTCCAAAGACTGAGCAGATCAGAAAATCGTTCTCTAGACCTCCGGATAAACAACTCTTTGATGAACACAGTATTTTCCGTCCGAGGATCCCAGTACGTCTCCCTCTGAAGAAAATATATACAATCATATTGATTTTAATTAAGTAAAAATATATACATACATATAATTCTACACAATATTAACAAAATGAATGTATACCTGGAATGTTTCCCACCATTCATTTTTCCTTTCTTTTGACACCAACTTATATGTGAACCCGCCCATCTCCATTCGACGGGACATTATATTTCGAATCAACCTCGAAACAACATTCGAGGGCATCAATCTGTATATTTTTCAAGCGTATATGTAAAAAAATCAAATAAAATCAAATAAAAAAGACTAAGTGATATTTAACATACACATTGTGATACGTGTAGATGCGTAGCACATTAGGACGAGGTTCATGGTTGGTGAGTTCTTCTGCAGTTTCTGGAATCTCAGGGTCGTCCTCAAGCGTTTCTGGGGATGTTCCACCGTGTTGAGTTAGATCATCTTCCTGATTCTGCAAATCAGGAACCGGTACTGTTCCGGTTTGAGAGGACGATCTCCAATCCCTACGTCGACCCGTATTTTCTTCAGACCTTTCCATCTGTATTTAATAATTACAGTTATAACACGTGTATAAGATATTATATATAACAACTAAAAAGAGTTGTACCGGTTCACGGTCTGACTCTGGTGTACGGGAGGACGATCGCCGGCCACCGAAAAGGTTATGAATACTTCTACCTCCAGTCATCTGTATACATAGCATTTAATAAACACATTAATAATTAATATAAAATTATAACATGTATACATAACAAATAATGAACACATCAATAGTTAATATAAAATTGTAACATGTATACATAACAAATAATGAACACATCAATAATTAATATAAAATTGTAACATGTATACATAACAAATAATGGTCCAATCAATTAACAATATCAATCATCGTCATCATAATCATCATGTTCATCTTCTTGATCATCATCTTCATCCTCATCATCATTGTCGTCTTCTTGATCTTCTTGATCTTCTTCCTCTTCTTCATTTTGTACCTCAATTAGTGCAGCGTCCAAATCAGCCAAAACGACAGGATCATCATCCATTCGCACATTCATCTGGGACACTATATCGTCCTCTTGAAATGGAGGAAGCTCTGGTTCACTCTTTCTATCCATTTCCACTAAGGATCGTGCCTTGGTTGTGCAAACTGCCCACCACTCTCGACCCGGTTGGACAGATGCACCGGGGTACTTGCAATAGTAAACTTGTGTAGCTTGACTTGCTAGTACAAATGGATCATAACGATCGTATCGACCTCTTGAATTAATATCCACGAGTTTATAATCAGGATGTATTCTTGTTCCACCCGGTACAGTAGGATCAAACCACTGGCATTTGAACATGACAACTTCTTTTTCAGTAAGTCCAGGGTATTCCAAAACCACTACTTCCTCGAGTATCCCATAGAAATTATTTTCATTGGAATCATAGTTTGTTCCTCTAATGCAAACTCCACTATTCATGGTTGCTTTAGAGGCACCATAATCTCGTGTGTGAAATTTGAAACCATTAACGTAATACCCAGGGTATGTGGTGGCACTACTGCTAGGACCGCCAGCGAGAGCACGTAAAAACTGATCCTGAATACGATTTCTCCTCACATATATGTACATAAGTTACGATATATTCCATTAAGTTCATACTTTATATATAAACATTAGTAATAAAAAATCCTAAATACATATCACTTACAAGTTGTTCAAACCACGATGCAAATTCCATTTGAAGCACATTGTCTTTCTCAGCACCTGATAGATTCGGTTGAACAAGCAGTAGTTGCTCGAAAAATACACTACGTACAATTGGCACAAATTAGAAGATCGCAAAAATGTTAAGTTTCCACTAAGAGGTAGGTTAACTTACTCAATATACGGTTGTACCTCATTGCAATTTAGTAACACGTACGTGTGAGCAACTTGCTTCTCCAAGTCTACAATCCATCTTTTACCCTTTTTTCCAAGATGCGTACCAGGAGCCACAAATATCGAAAGATTACCTTCCACTGCTTCGGGTACTCCACGACCAGTAAAATTGCGAGGTACATTGTGTCGCCTCGTCAGTACATGATCCTCAAAATAATGGGAACAAAACATTGATGCTTCTTTTGTTAAATAAGCATTTGCAATTGAAGCTTCCACATGTGCCTTGTTACCCACACTTAACTTTAAATTGTGAAGATACCTAATTCAAGGTCCACGGATGAGCTACTATAATTCCCAAACGAGATTATATATTAAAAATAAACAGGTAAATTAATAGATTACCTCTCAAATGGGTACATCCATCTGTATTGTACTGGACCAGCGATCTTTGCCTCATATGCAAGATGGACAGGTAGATGCTCCATTGAATTAAAAAAGTTGGGTGGAAATATTTGTTCCAACTTGCACAAGATGTTTGGGATATCATGGTCCAAGCGAGTCATGTTTTCCACTGTAATAGTCCTAGATGTTAACTCCTTGAAAAATAAACTAATTTCAGTGATAGCTTTCCAAATGTTGGCCGGCAGTAATTCACGGAAAGCAATTGGAAGCAGTCTCTACATAAACACGTGACAATCATGACTCTTCATCCCAAACATCTTCAATTTGCTCCAGTCTACACAACGAGACATGTTGGACACATAATCATCAGGGAATTTCAACTCATCTACCCACTTGCAAACAATATCTCTCTGTCTCTTATCAAGTGAATAAGCAGTTTTGGGGTACTTTCCCGTATGTGGACATTTCTGTAACGAGGGTCGACGACAGTATTCATTGAGCTCATCCCTAGATTTATTTGTGTCCTTCGTTTTCCCTTCCACATTCATCACCGTGTAGAAGAGATTGTCAAACACATTTTTTTCGATGTGCATCACATCCAAATTGTGTCGGATCAACAGGGTACTCCAGTACGGCAAATCCCAGAAAATGTTCTTCTTCTTCCAACCCCCATCTAGAACTTTGTTGTGAGCATCAGCACCCTCTTCCGTAACTTTCATAAATCCAATCCAATTAATTTCCTCAAGGATCGAAACACCTGTACGGATGGGCGGTGGATCATCATCAACTGTTTTGTTCTTTCTGAATGCAGTCTTGTTCCTTCGATACGGATGATATCTGGGTAAGAACTTACGATGGTTGTCAAACCACGACTGCTTTCGACTGAGCTTCAAAGTGAAAGCATCCGTGTTTTCTGCACAATATGGACAAGCAAGCCTTCCAGATGTGCTCCATCCAGACAACATCGAGTAGGCTAGAAAGTCACTTATTGTCCAGATTAGTGCAGCCCGCATCAAAAAATTCTGCTTTGTAGCAATATCGTACGTTACCACTCCATATTCCCATAAAATCATCAAATCACGGATCAATGGTTGTAAAAATACATCCAATTTATCCTTTGGATTTTTAGGACCAGGCACCAGAACCGTAAGAAACATGAATTGATCCTTCATGCACATCCATGGTGGTAGATTGTACGGCGTCAGTATCACCGGCCATGAGGAGTATTGTTTCCCCGACTGCCCAAACGGCTGAAAACCGTCGGTGCTCAAGCCCAACCTCACGTTCCGAATTTCTGATGCAAATTCAGGATACGACTGGTCCAAGTGTTTCCAAGCCTGCGAGTCTGCAGGGTGACGCATAACACCGGACTGATCATTATTAGAGCAACTTGTATGACATGCCATATCCTTCGCAGTTGCATTGGACTGATACAATCTTTGCAGTCTAGGGATGATGGGAAAGTAGAACATCTCCTTGAAAGGGCTCTTCTTTTTCAGTCGACCATTCACATCGCGTCTAGCGGGTTTGAACCGTGGCCGACCGCAAAACTTACAATATTCAAGATCGTTGTCTGCACCCCAATATAACATACAATTCCCTGCACAACAGTCGATCCTCTCCACAGGAAGCCCCATCTCACCCATCAACTGTTTGCTATCGGAAAACTTTCTAGGCACCAAATTATCCGGAGGATATATCTCACGAACCAAGTCAACAATTTGATTATAACCCCTTTCAGATAGTCTGTTTTTAGTTTTAATGTTCAGCATACGGGCATTGAATGACAGTTGCGAGTGTGATTCGCACCCAAGATACAAATCCCGATCCGTTGCACGAAGCATATCATAAAACTGTGCAGCATACTGATTAGGGGGTTCCTCAACAGTCGACTCGTTATCCACATTTCCAAAGTGGGGCCCGGAAGTTAAGTCCGTGATCATATCGTGGTACGAGCTAGATCCTGCGGTCTCATCAACCGGTCCGTAAGAAGACGACGCCTGATTATTGTATTGATGCGGAATTTGACCCCAATTTTCCTCACCATGAAAAACTCAATTGTAATAATTTGGCATAAAACCATTTCTATACAAATGAGCTTTCACATCATCGGGGTACTGAAACGTTTTGTTCCTGCATCTAAATTTATTACAGGGACACCTAATCTTTCCTCGATTCATCCAATTTGGGTTACTAGTGGCGAAGTCTATGAATGAATCGAGTCCACTAATAAATTCAGGAGCTAACATGCCATTAATCGATCTTGGACCATACATCCAACGTAAACGGCTTGAGTAGTCCATATCAATCTGTTTCATATTAATGAATTAAACCCTACAATTAATCATTTGTATTCTCCTATTAAGTTATTATTACATTATAATTAATTAATTAATTAATATTTTCTAAAAATTTCGGCAGAGTTTCGTTTTGTTTTTTCGTATTCCCAGTTAATCAAAATTCCTACGTGCACCCATTTCCGACTTAATTATAATTAGTCAAGTCGGAACGCACATATTCTACAACAAACAATATCAATAAGTACCCCTCCTTCAACTTCAACATGTATATCTATATATATAATATAATTAGCTAATTAAATATATATATATATGCACATATCTTAAGAAATTAATTAACAACTATATATATATATATAATTAAATTCTAATAATTATTTATTTATAATAGTTGCATAAATAATTAATTACTACTCATCAACAAATTAAATATATACTTTATGCATGCATATATAATTAGCAACTAATACTAATAAATTAACACAATTAATTAATTAGTTATATATATAACTAAACCCCTACATGCTGCATGCATATTATATAATCTATATTATACATATTTGAGTACAAACATACTATATATACATATATATCATAAAAATATACATATATGAGAGATTAATATGCAATAACTGTTAATTTAACCGATTAAAATGAAAAAACTTACCGTATAAACGTTTTTGTGAATGTGTGTAGCAAAGTTCAGCAAGTATTTCACGTCGTCGGCGGTGGTAGACGGCGGCCGGAGCTCCTTTCCTTTCTTCTCCTCTCTTTTCTTCTCCTCTCCTCTCTCTCTCGAATGCCTCACTGCCTTCTAAAAATGCAGCTTGGGTATTATGGCACTTTAGGCGAGGGTCTAGAAGAGGGAAAATCCCTCGTCATCTACTAGATTCCGGACGGGCCCCACGTTGCATGCATTCAAAATAAAGCTGCAAAAAATGCTGCAAAATTGTCGAGGGAAATGAAACCCTCGTGAAGGGTATCCAAGGCTGGGAAGAGGGAATTTCCCTCGTGAGTTGCTGCGTCAGAAAGTTGTCGAGGGTTTAGTCCCTCGTGAAGTTGCAGAGGGTTAATCCCTCGTCCATTCCCTCGTCTGGTGCAGGTGGCCCCACATTTTGGTCGTCAATTCCCTCATGATGGACGAGGAAAATATTCCCCTCGTGATTTCCCTCATGCATTACAAACCCTCGTGTAAACCCTCTTTAATATTGAGGGTTTGTTTTCCCTCTTTAGATTCCCTCGTCTAACAAAGGTTTTTTTGTAGTGCATATTACTTAACTATAATAATATTTTATACATTATAAATTATTAATTTTTTAATAAAAATTTATGTTATATTTGAGTAATAAGAAATCAGGGGAAAGGGGTCCATATTTAAAGTTCGATTCAGAACAAAATATTATTAGAACTGGCTTCGTTAGGATCAGTCATATAGAATTGTGGGCTAATTAACGGTTCACTTTGAATAGATCATTGATTAGTGATAACCTAACCCCAAAACCTAATAAGCTTAACTCAGAATAACATACATAAAATGTAACATATATATATATATATATATATATATCCACACCTCATTTTTTTTATTTAACTTTATTAAAATCTGCAACGATCTTTGACGAATATTTTAATTTATCGCAAAAATTAAGTTCAAATATTAAAATAACTGAATAAAAATATTTACTATAAAATATTAATTGTAATTTACGACTACAAAAAATTTCGTTTTACAAAACTTTTTGAGTAATTCTTGTATGAGACCGTCTCATAGTATGAGACCAATAATATTTGATCCACTTTTAATTTAAATTGTGTCACTTATTAATTAAAAAGTTGTCACTTTTAAAAAGTGATAAAGTTTAAACAAAAAGTGATAATATTTTTGTTAAAAGTGACTTATCACTTTTCTTTAAAAATATTATCACATTTTATGATAATTCTATCACTTTTTTTAATTTGATAGGTCTCATATTATGAGACGGTCTCACACAAGTTTTTGCCAAACTTTTTTGGGTCTAGGCCATGGAAATTATGGCAAAAATGCGTCCAAAATTTTAGACTACATTCAGCCATCGAAAACTGCGACGATTACAAAAAGAATCATCGCAAATGTTTGCCACCTGCTTCTTTTCGACGATAAAATTTTCGTTGCAAATCATGGTTTAAGACAAAATTTTCATTGCAAATGTGGTCGTAAATCAGCATTTTTTCCTGAGTTTCTAACATATAACCAACATGCAACAATAAAATTAAGAATCAAGATTTAATACTTGTATCTATTATTCAAAATTTAATTTCCACGAAATATCAAATTAAATGCAATATCTAAGATGTAAATTTATATCTATTTTCACCTACTAAAGAAAAATAATATATATATATTGACCGTACTTGCGGGCTAACCCGTTCATTAAGACCTAAACCTGTACTTTTTAGGGCTAAATAAATCCGCCCGTTGAACACATTTAACACCACTTAATAAAGGGTAGATCTCTTGGGAACTCGAGTTCACATGAAGTATTTTTTTAATATCATTATTATGTATACAAACTGTCACTATTATGCATATATATTATTACTGTTTTAAAAAATTAATTTTTTTTATTTAAACACACATAATAATAATAATAGTTGTGTTTATATTTGAAAAACTCGAGTTCACACATTTTTTTCCAAGAGTAAAATGACATAAATTTGTGCCACACATAGATTAATAGTTCACATAAGCGGTAGAACATTATATTCGTTCCACATCAACTCGTCATTTACCGGATAGAATATCTTCAATAATGCACAGATTGTTTAACAAAATTCTCAAGTTCATGACTAATTTGAAAATTAAAGAGTAAAAACGGCGAATAGCCAAAGGTGGCAAGGAATGATAAAGATATGCCGAGTTGAATTGTCGTAAATTCGTAATATAATTTAGAGATCTGAAAAGAAAAGAAATGAAAACACGCATAATTAAAATAATGGTGCGTATCATATATAATAATATCCTGCAATAATTTTAATCAACAAAATAAGATTTAAAATTAGAATGAAATCATTCCAAAGAGATTCTTTGACCAATTTCAATTTAATTAATTGAAATTAGATTGTACATAACATATTTTCTACAGGCATGCAATGATCGTGCTCTTACCCTCGTGATAATCACTTCCCCACGTATTATGCAGTCTGGTACTCTTTAGATAAAGAACACGTTGGTTGTGTGGGGAGATGTCTTGTTAAATAGTTTTTTCGCCAATGCAATAGTATGTATAGAGTGAAAAATGTTTGTAATTAAAAACTTTGCAATTTTTGTTATATATGTAATCAACAAATATATGTAGCACAAACTAATTTAATATTTATTTTGATGTATATGTTTTCATTGCACATGTTCATAATTACACAACAATACCACGGGTTCTTGGTTTGGAATGTTTTGACATGGTTGGGAATGTTTTTGAAAATTTGACATTCCCCTTTTAATACTCTCTTTGTTTAATATTCCCTCACTTTCAAAATAAGTGTCGTTCTAGAGATTTCGTATCAAATTAAGAATTATTATAAATTTTGATATATAAAAGATCTATTATATTTTGATAATATATAATAGACGTGTTCTATTTTAATATATCCTTAAAATATCTCTTATATTTTAAATTTGAATTCGGGGTAAATCAGGAAAAAAATATGAAAAAATAGTTAAAAAAACACTTATTTTGAAACAAATTTAACCTCTAAAATGGGACTTATTTTGAAACTAAGGGAGTATTAGTAACTTCATCCGTCTATCTATTTTTTTTTTTAAAGAAAAAATATTGTTCAAAAAATGAGCATAAGAATGTCCTCTAAACAGAGTTTTAATACAGAGCTACAAAGGGGCTGAGGAACCCTTGCACCCAAAGAGCCCTAAAACTTTTGTTATGAATTTTAAGAAATTTCAATAGTGTATTGATAAAAAAAATAGATGTGTCGAAAAATATTATAAGGTATTGTGGAATCATTTTATAAATATGTATTATAATTATTTATGAATAAAGTCAATGACATTTTAAATAATTAAAGAGATATTTAAAGGATAAAATAAAGTAAAATTTTCCATATTAGTATAGACCTATTAAAATTAAATGAATCAAATAGAAAAATAGGTCTACTTGAACTAGATGGAAAGAGTATTATTTTTTAATTAAAAAACATCGAATTTTGACATATTTACTTCCAATAAGGTTGAGAGAGAGTTTTTGCCGATATGCTAGCTACTATTTTACATGATGTTTATGCCGACATTGCGGCGTTTAATTAATGGTTTCATTTCCTGTTAAAAAAATTAGGAGTAAGTTGAATTAAGAAGAAAAATAGTATTTTTCATTAAATATTGAACAATTGATTTTTAGGAATGTATAGTGATAAATTAGATGAAAGAAATAAATTGAGTAATTAGAGATTCACTATCTAACTATGTCGAGAGGTTATGAATTTGAGAAGTAAATTAGAAAAAGATGAGAAGAAATATTTAAATTGAATTAATTTTAAAAAAAATGAACCTCTAAAATAACGATTAATATAAAAATTTATTATCGATTTTAAAATTCATCACAATCATAACCTTTTTAATTTCTTATGCTTTTACCGTAAAACTCAAGTATAATTAACACTGTAAATTCAGTATGATTGATGAGGAAGTTGAAATTAAATTCTTGTAAATGGATATGAGACAACTCAGACTCGCACAGTAGTCAGAAGGTATGGAGTATGGACTAAAAGGGAAAGGCAGCAATATCATCCTGGTCCCAGTCCCACTGATTACTGTATCCCGCTCTCTCGATGATAATTAACAATTTTAATATTTTTGTTGAAGGATTGGGAAGTACTTTCTTTCTTTGTTCCGGTTTTATTTTTCTGTTTAATTTTAAACTAGTATAATGCGAGAATTAAATTGTACTCCCTCCGTCCACGAAAATTTTACCCGGTTACTGTAGAGCACAGTTTTTAATGAAAATTGGTATTTTATTGAAAACGTGAATAAAGTAGATAAAGTAAGAGAATTGTGGTGGGTATTGTGGGACCCATTTTTTTTTTGTGAGTGTAGTTTATTTCCAAAAGAGGAATGGGTAAAAATTTGGTGGACGGACCAAAAAGGAAAACGGGTAAAAATTTGGTGGACGGAGGGAGTAATATTTAAGTGAATAAAATGATTTCTTGTGATCATGTAGCTTAAAAAATGTAAATGCACTTAATTTTTATTTTAAAAAATAGAAAAATAAAATTGAAACAATTTTTATGGCAAATGAAAAAATAAAATTGGGGCGGGGAGTATATAGTATAATGCATCTGTTCAATTTTAATGCTTTTATTGAAGCAAATGATAAGTCAACACATGGGTCAAGTAATTAATTTTCTACAAAAGTTATAATTGACAACGGTTATACCTCTTTTGATTTCCCCAATCTCTACAATATTAATTTGGTTATGATAAATTAGTTAGAAGTCATAGTTACTCCTCCTTTCCAATTCTATATTCAAACTTGTTTCACATGTGTGTGTATAAATATATATATATATATGATTTAGGAGTTGTTGATACATAATTATAATTAGGGGTGAGCAGAAAACCGAAATAACCGAAAAACCGAACCGAACCGAGGAAATTCGGTCCGTTCGGTTCGGTCCGGTCCAAAAAAATTCGGTTCGGTTTTCGGTCCAAAATTTTAAAAAATTTGGTCCGTTCGGTTCGGTCCGGTCCTAAAATTTTAAAACCGAATAGACCAAATTTTATAATTAAATAATATATATATATATATATATATATGTATATAATAAAAAAAATATTTGTATATGGACTAGTAGTCATGATTGAATGAATTAAGTGATTTGTATACCAACCAAATGAACCAAATATTTGTATAAAAATAAAAATCGAATGGACCGAATCTCTATAGTTTAAACATTTTGTTTGTAATTTGATAAAAAAAAAATTATATTAATTGCAGATTTGCATGATATTGGAGGATTGAAGCCAAGAATGAAGTGATTTTATATTTAAATTAATATTGTGTGATTTTAATTAAACTTCAAACTTTGGACTATGGTGTATTTGTGTGTTGAAGATTTTTATTGAACAAAATTATGTTGTATTCGTTTAAATATTAATATTCGACTATATTTCGTATTGTATGAGTATCTCTTTAAATTGTTTATATTGAATTAGATTTAATGATATTTATAATGCATAATATTTATTATATTGAAATACATATTTTTTTTTTATATAAAATAGTATTTTGGACCGAATTGACCCTAATGAACCGAATGGACCGAACCGAAAAAATTCGGTTCGGTCCGGTTCGGTCCGGTTCGGTCCTATCCCAACTTCGGTTCGGTTCGGTCCATACAAATAAAATTTCGGTTCGGTCCAAAAACTGGACCGAATGACCACCCCTAATTATAATATATAGAGTTGTGCGAGGACTTGCTGCACATGTTTGTAATAACAAAAATATATTTGTTATATAAATTATAATAAAAACTCGTATGAGACAATACAAATTAACGTCACTCACCTCTCAAAGTGTTAATGAGTTAATGTCCTAGTTATACTTATTTTTACTGTCTCATGCCATTAGACGATCTCATACAAGACCTACTATTAAAATATTGATTTAACATGTAAGATTCTCCATATTTTACAATAGCAGCTTATTTTTTTTTTTTTTTGAAAGGTAATCAATTACAATAGTTTCCTAACATAATCAATTACAATAGTTCCTTCGACCACCGGGTACATGGCAACATCTTTTCATCTCGCTGTAGACCGGAACCGCAATCACCACAAGAGGGGGACCACCCGAACCCGCAACTCCGAACCACAACCGCACTGCAGCCGGAACCGCAACCACCACAAGAGGGGAACACCACCCCACCACAATAGGGGAACAACCACCCCACCACAAGAGGGAAATAAATTCCCTCTCCGTGTCTCGAACCCAAGACCTCTGGGTCTTAGGTGGTGGCCTCAACCACTTGAGCTACCAACACTTGACAATCGTTGTCTTTTATGATAACAATTGGTCCTATAATTATATATATATGATAAAAACTTATATGAAATTGTCACATACATGATAAGAGTCACATTTACTTATGTATATGATGCATGAATTTATGGAATTCATCTTAATCGTGGTTTAAAGTTTAGTGTGATTCAAATTTTAAAAATAAAGATTCGACTTATTACAAAACCGTCTCACACAAAGAGTAATCCCCTTTTTTTTATTTTATTTTATTTCGTACATTTATGAGTTAAGACCAGATTAATTAGTAAACTAATTTTGTTAGTTGTCTTTCACATTTAAAAGAATGGCTGTTACATATTGTTGTCATGTGTGGGTCTACGACAACACCATGTAGGATAAAATTACCCGTTGTCTTTTTAACAAAGGCAATCAACAATGTTTTTTTAGGGAGCAGTTAGTTGAATTTTTTATTTTTTTTTACTGGAAGTTTAAAATTATTCAATTGAATGAGAGTTTGTTTAGCTGTATCATATATAAGTGTTTTAAAATAGTTTATAAGTTATTTAGAAGCTTATAAATTCTATGGAAAAAATTAAATTAGAACAACACTACCCCAACCACCCAACCCGGCCGGACCACCGCCACACACCTCAACAAAAAAAAAAAAAAAATATTTATATTAAAATTGAAGTTTAAAAAAATACTCCTATAAATTATTAAAGAGCTTAAAAATTATACTTCAACCGTCCTACAATATATTTCTCATGAAATTTTTTTTTTCCACAGAGTCTAAGGAGTATTAATATAAAATTGATTGTAGTACAAATAATGTGATTGAATAGAGAAAATAAAATGAATTGATGTGATTGAATATATAGGATAAAATGAAGTGTGGAAAAAAATAAAAAACAAAAAAGTGGGGCAAGTGAGTTTCAAAATATAGTCCAATTTGAAAAGATGGGATATTTATTGTTGGATGGAGGCAGTATTAGTCAAACACTTTAACAATTTATAAACTACTATAAAAGTTACATCTTATATACTCTTAAAACAATTAACTTATAAGATGTTAGAATTTATAAAATGTTTAAAATAAAATTAGTCAAATGGGACCTTAGTAAAGAATAACTATAGTGATCAATGAGAACAAACTAAAATATGATCAAAGGCAATACTTAACCTTCAATATATATATATATATATATATATATATATATATATATATATATATATATATATATCATTACTCAATTTTGATTAACTTTTTTTCCTCCTATCATTTTACTTAACCTTGACTTTTTGTTTTATTTTTTTTTAAATTGAAGCACAATACTAATAATATAACCGTCTTGTAAACATTTTTTTTTTCAATATATTCAGGGGCATGAAGAAAAAAACATTTACATTCTCATTCAAAAGTTTAAAACATGTCCACCTTATTTGATTTATTTAATTGATATTCTGCAATATGTTTGGTTTAATAATAAATTACACATCACTCGTTAAACATATAATTCATGAACAACAAATATTAAATTAAATTATATTTGAAACATTAATAATTTTTTTCTTACTAGCTACTTTTTATATATGTATACACATTATTAAAGTCATTTTGAAACTTAATCAAGGATCCCTCACATCCATATATAGTAATGAGTACCTCGATCACTTTTCTGTGAAAAAGCTAGGGTTGAGATAGTCTTGATATCCCATCGGTATCACTTTATTTTACATACTGAAAGAATTCTGCCTCATCTAAAAGTCCGAACTTGTAGAAGGGTTTGAAATTAATTCATTTAATTATTTCCCTTAACACTCCCCCTCACTCATGGGCCGGACTCAATTTTCCCTCTTTGGGGAGGCCCAATGAGTGGACAATTTAATATGGGTGGAGTTGCTTTCAACGGGAATCGAACCCAGGACCTTTGTCTGGGCGTGAGCCTTGTGGCTCTGATACCATAAAAGAATTCCGCCTCATCTAAAAGTCCGAACTTGTAGAAGGGTTTGAAATTAATTCATTTAATTATTTCCCTTAACACATACATTATTTTAAAAGTAATACATTTTATTTGAAAAGTGATCAATATTTTTTTTATTAATTAAACAGTGATACTGATCGCTTTATTACACAAATCTTTATTAATGCGTGAAAATTTGTGATTGTCTGTCCGAATGGAATGGAGGTAGCATATTGCCAATGCCAATTCAAAGTGAGAAGGAACCTAGTAAGATTGCTTGCTAGATCCTAGATTTTTTTTTTTGAGTGAAACTTGCGGCTGTAATTTTTAACTGTATTCTCTGGTACTTCTTGTACCATGGTGTGGGAATAAAATTCTCTTTTTACAAAAAAAAAAAAAAAATGTAAAAATGGCATGTTTTGTAATACCCCGTCCCGTTTTATGCCTTTTATATTCCTAGAACCCTTATTTTATTTTCTTATCTTTGTTTCTTTTTATTTTATTATTTTGAGTGTTATTTGTGTAATTTAAATATATACCCTTTTTACAAATTTCTAAATTCGTAGAAAGAATCGAATCTTTCAAACGAATAAAGGATTACGAGAAATTAAATACTCAAATTAAATTAAGGATTTCGATCCGTATTTATTGAGAATAATTAAAATACAATAAAATATTATTCGAATTTTAAAACTGTATTAATTCTCAAATCGGGATTAATCTCGTGAACCAAACGATCCCTAAACCGTATCTAGTGGAATCGAAAATATCTGAAGTAAAGGGGGTTAAATTATGGCCACGTAATATACTTTCCTTTTTGAATTAATTTTAATTAGAAGATTAAATCACACCCACATAATATTTCCTTCTTTTAAAAATAATTCATTAAGAAATTAAAATACATCAAATATCCTTTCTCTCTCTCCAATTAACAAAACCGTGTACATCTTATCTTCCTCTTCATTTTCTTTCCCCAAAAAATCTCTCTCTCTTCGGGAAGAAGAAACGCGTCCATCTCTCTCTTCCTCCCTATTTCCGGCGACGCAAGCATCGCCCTCCCCTTCACGGCAGCCATCGCAGCGCTCGAGCCCCGCCTCTCGTTGCCTTTTCCCTCCAGCCGTGCGACGCCTCCCCTCTCAGCCAAATCGCCGCCGCCGTTGCGCCGCCCTCCGCCGTCGCCTCAGCTTTGAACACGCCGCCGTGCCCAGACGACAAGCGCCGCCCACCACTGCTCCAATCGATCGCCGATCGACGCCCAGCCGTCGCGCCTCAGCATCGAGCGCCGCCGTGCTCAGCCCAGCCGCGAATGCCGTCGCCGCCGTCGCTCCTCACGGCAGCGCCGCCTCCGGCCGACGACCCCCTCCTTCTTTGGGTGAGTCCCCTTCTGTGATTCGTTTCCAAATTCATTCAATCTCACAATTTTCCCTCAATTAAATCCCTCAGTTCTTAATTTCAATTCCTAGAATTTCGATTCTCACAATTTTCTCTTGTCTCGTTTCAACTCCGATCAAGATGACGCCTCCTTGGATAGCTGCTGTCCGTTTGATTTTTGGAAGAACCAAAACGATGCCGTTAGGCCGTCCATTTTATTCGACGAATCACCGAACTACGCCGTTAGGCTGCTCGGTTTGGGACTCGATTCTGTACTTTTCGGGACACGCACCGAGGACTCGACCCTCTGCCTACACATCATTCTCGGGACTCGAAACAATCAGGTGGGTGATGATCGGTTGATTGATCTGCTAATAATACGTTGTGCTGGTATACTCTGAACTCGACTAAATCAATCTAAAACAATTAATCCAACATAAATGTAACACCTATTATATAACTGCTTGAATTATGTGATATAATTATATATACCTTATATGGATAGTTTGTGTTTGTTGATTATATGAACTGATGACGATTGCATGATATAAGGGCATTTTGTGAGCATGAATCTGTTTAAGTATGAATTATGTGAATTCTCCCCACAATTTGAAATTGCAGTTTTTATGAGAAAGAGGAAAGCGAGTAATCATTGAGCAGTTATGTTTGTGGATTGACACGTACGGCCATGAGTGATAATAGATCAGATTCATGGTCGCTGATATTATTTGTGGTGACCATGAGTGATAATAATTATTCAGATTCATGGTCACATGATTTGTTGGTGAGAAACGGTTTGGGGGAGATTCACAATGTGTTGGAAATGATTTTTGGCAGATTCGGTCGTTACTTGAAAATGACTTTGGGTTTTGCCCCTTACTGTGAATCAATTTGTGATGTATCAATTATGTGAATGTGAAACCTGTCATGCCCAATTAATTATTACGTGAACTTGTTACTTCTATGATATATGTTATTCATATTTATATGTCAACTGCTTAAATAAATTATATACTTTCTCAATGAGTATAATTTAATATACTTCGGATTTACCAATCCCATAACGTTGCAAATCACCCATACGTGAGAATTCAAATCTCACGCCCCCTTTTTACAACCATTGCAGATTATGATTTCGTGGAGCAAGGACAGTAATAGAGACGACACGGATTTCCCCACTTAAATAAAACATTACTGTTGATACTATGTTTTATGTACACATATATGTGTGTAAGATACTTATTAAAATTATTCTACCCATTTCTTCCGCTGCATAAAAACTCATCATCTCTCATTTCTGTTATATTTCCTTCAAAAAATTTATAGTTCGGACTTTTGATCACAATAACACTTCGAATCCGATATAATTAATATATTCTGGGTTCGGGGCGTTACAGGTGGTATCAGAGCTTATGTTCAAAACTTTCGGACCAACACCCAAATCAGTGTTTTCATCAAACCAAAATTCTCTTTCTTTAATTAAAATTTTCTTATCAAGTAAGTATAGATCACTAATTAAATCACTTGAGGGGAAATGTGTCTCCTATTACCGTCAGAAGCTCCTCGAAGGTATGTTCTTATTTTATTGCCTTAAAGTTTGTGATAATGCGACAACTTGACTCTCATAACAAAACACCAATCAAAAGATCGCAAACTCGAAACAACACCTACGAGGTATAGAAAGAACCCCGAAATGTCGTTTATAATACTATTGAAATGCAGATAATTAGTGAAAGATAGAAATAAATATATTTGTGTAAATTTATAAATTTCATAAATGATGTTATATGATTATTTGAACTGTGTGCCTTAATTGTTTAAATTATGTTTCTGAATAACTAAAATTTTGACTAGGAATTTCCTTCCCATACAAGAATCCACCTAAGATAGTTATATCCCGATAATTAGAATACACTCAGCTAACCTTAGAATCTATCAGTGTGTTTATAACCCAGATCACGAGACTGCGTGCAAAGATAATAGCCACTCCAATATCCCACGACGAGACTTATTTGACAGCCGTGATTCATTTTGCCAGAAGGGTTACTGAGTTGTTCTCCGTCCTATCGCTGTAAGACTACTCGAACGGATGAGAATAGAAGACCCAGTTCAAAGATCCCACGTTCACTTGGAGACATACCTAGAAAGAGTCGACGATGGGTATTTCCATATGATAGTAGTGATCAGTCAGTGTGATCAAATCCTTTTAAACAGTTATCCTTTTGATATAGTCACAAATACGTACAACCAAGATGTGCCACCCTTTCCTGACATATAGTAGTAGTCAGACGTATGACCGTTTTACTTAGATCATAGTAGCATAGCTTTAACCCACTCCTTTTATCGCTCGTGGTCCGTACTGATGCAAGAATACAATGCGTTAGAATTATACTTAGAAGCCTTTTGTATTCTATGAAGTAATGTAAAGAGACTGACCTCCGTAGGGCCAAAACTTTTAGATATATATATATACTTATTATGTGCTCACTACTTGTCAATATGTTTTACTTGCTTTATATATTAAATGTCATATTTTATCTGATTATCACTTAATGACACATTACTAGTTCCTAGAATACTGTGCGAATGTGAGCACTGTACCATTGGGGCCCCAATGCGCAACTGGTGAATTACGTACCACACGTGTTTTCAGTGAACGTTGTGTGTTAATTTTGGTTAGTCCGATTATGTTTTTATAACTTTCTCGCACCTATACATATCGTAAAAATATTATTCTTTTCCGATTAAAACCACCTTTAGAATGGCACCAGAACGTAGACGTGGACGACCCCACGTTAACCCTATTCCTATATCAGTGGATCCTATAGGACAGAACCTACCTTCTCAAGCTGAACCTAAGCCGCCTTAGCAGGCCGCGCTAAGAAATGTCTGGAACTACTATGGAAATTAAGGACCGAATTTGAGGTTTACCCCTAATGCTAAGCGATCACCTGATAGAGTCCGACCTTCACATCCTTAAGATGAAAATCTTTGGTATAATCTTAGGCATTGACTGGTTAACGAGAAACAAAGCGATAATAAAATGCGCAGAATGCGAGATCAACCTCGAAACCCGTAATGATCAACGCTTCACCTTTCGTGAAATCAAGACCAAGAAAGAAACCCGAGTAATATCAGCAATCCAAGCTGCAACGATATTATGAAAAGAGACAAGCTTACCTCGTCCACATCTCAGCAGGAGAGAAAGACGACAAGTTGCGCATCAAGGTGCCAATTGTGGATGGATATCTTGATATGTTTCCCGAGGAATTAACCGGGTTACCTCCTGATCGTCAGATAGAGTTCTCCATCGACTTGATACCTGGGGCAGCACCAGTATCTAAAGCACCCTATCGAATGACGCTAAAGGAATTAAAAGGACTGAAGGAACAACTGCAAGGCTTGCTTGAAAAGAAGTTCATCAGGCCTAGTGCATCACCATGAACACCCGTGTTGTTCGTGAAGAAGAAAGATGGAACTTTCCGTATGTGCATAGACTATCGAGGTCTCAATCAACTGATCATTAAGAACAAATATCCTTCTCCAAGGATAGAAGACTTGTTCGACCAGTTGAAGAATGCTACGGTATTCTCAAAGATCAATCTGAGGTCTGGTTACCACCAGCTAAAGGTCAAGAGCGAGGATATCCCGAAGACAGCATTCTGGACTCGGTATGGACATTACGAGTTCACCATGATGCCTTTCAGAGTAACAAACGCTCCGATAATTTTCATGGATATGATTAATAGAATGTTTCATCCGTACCTGGACCAATTCGTCATCGTCTTCATCGACGACATACTTGTGTACTCTAAGAGCAAAGAGCAACACGAAGAACATCTCAAGGCAGTCTTAAAGATAATGAGACGAGAGAAGTTTTATTCCAAATTCAGCCAGTGTGAATTTTGGATCAACTGCGTATGTATCGATTAGTACTAGAGCATCTCACTCCCTTGTACCTAAGAATTTAAGAAAATTTGAGGATATAGAGTATAGAAGAATAGACCTTAAGTGAAAGTGAACTTTTGAGGAGTACAATGAGAACCTAAGCCGAGTGAATTGATTGAGATAGACTTGGATGAACATCAAATAGAAACTGAACTACACGTTCTTGAGTTGAATAGTTAGACGTTATTGAAAACGAACTAGTTCTATGCATAAGAAGAAATATGAAACATGGGCATAGTTACTTTCTTTTGGGATAACATAAGATTTTAAGCTTAAGTAGAGCCTTTTTGTGGAATGAGTAAGCTAGATGTGATATTAAGTCTTAAGTGTTAAGAATTAACATTTATATGTTATGGGAATATTTTAGTTGGAAAAGAAAGGACAATTGATTTTTATCTATGGGATACATAGTGGACTTCGAAGTAGAGGAAAATTTGCAACTATGTAGGAAGAAAAGTTTGCATGTTTGAGGACTAGAAAACCTTATAAGTCTTAGACCAGGTAGAGTGTCAACAAACTTAGTCGACTAAGAAAACCGAGAAGTTATTTTGGGTTTAACTAATGGAGGACCTTTCAAAAATCAAACTTCTCCACTAAGGTTTACCACCCCTTTTGGACCAGAAGTTTTAGAGTAAGTAGTTAGACAAAACTATTTTGAGTGGAGTAAGATATAGTACCAGTTCATCCTAAACCTAGAATCCTCCACACATTATTGTGCAGATCACCAATGACCTCTAGGGTTGTTACATCCTCCGGAGATGCCAGAGTGGAAATGGGAGAAGATCACTATGGATTTTGTCACCGAATTTCCGAAAACGGTGAAAAATCACGATGCCATTTGGGTTATCGTAGATAGACTTACGAAAACTGCCCACTATATCCCTATTATAATGACGTATACGTTGGACAAGCTCGCCTAACTATACATAGCAGAAGTAGTTAGACTGCACGGTGTACCAGTCTCGATAGTGTCCGATAGAGATCCCGTTTTACCTCTAAATTCTGGGGAAGTCTGCAACGAGCCTTGGGTACTGAATTGAAGTTCAGCACCGCATACCACCCGCAGACTGACGGACAATCGGAAGGAACTATCCAGACACTCGAAGGTATGCTGAGAGCTTACGCTCTAGATCTTGCAGGAAGTTGGAAGAGCCACCTGCCATTTGTAGAGTTCGCATATAACAATAGTTATCAGGCGACAATACAAACGACACCGTACGAAGCACTTTACGGGAAAAAGTGTAGATCACCAGTTTGTTGGGATGAAGTCGGAATTCGAAAGATTCTCAAACCCGAACTAGTTGAAAGATCGGTTGAGATAGTCGCAAAGATTAAAGAAAGAATCAAAGCGGCTCAAGACCGTCAGAAATCATATGCGGACGCTAGGAGAAGAGATTTACAATTCGACATTGGCGATAAAGTATTTCTCCGAGTGGCACCAATTGAGGGTCAAATCCGTTTTGGTAAAAGAGGTAAGCTAAAGTCGCAATACAATGGGCCATTTGACATCCTGAATAGAATCGGGGATGTGGCTTATCGCTTAGCACTACCACCAGAGTTATCACGAGTGCATGATGTGTTCCACATGTCTACACTCAGGAAGTACATAAGCAATCCAAACCCTGTTATTAGTCGTATAGATTTAGATTTAAGTTGTGACATGACTTATGAAGAAGTTCCAGTTACTATCCTAGGAAGGAAGTTACACTTATTAAGGAATCAAGAGATACCATTAGTTCTAGTCCAGTGGAGCCGATACGAGAAAGAAGAAACAATTTGGGAAATAGAGGATGAAGTCCTAACCAATACCCTCAATGCTTAAGCAATACCTAGAAGCTGAATTTCGGGGGCGAAATTCTGTTAAGGGGGTGAGGATGTAATACCCCGTCCCGTTTTATGCCTTTTATATTCCTAGAACCCTTATTTTATTTTCTTATCTTTGTTTCTTTTTATTTTATTATTTTGAGTGCTATTTGTGTAATTTAAATATATACCCTTTTTACAAATTCCTAAATTCGTAGAAAGAATCGAATCTTTCAAACGAATAAAGGATTACTAGAAATTAAATACTCAAATTAAATTAAGGATTTCGATCCGTATTTATTGAGAATAATTAAAATACAATAAAATATTATTCGAATTTTAAAACTGTATTAATTCTCAAATCGGGATTAATCTCGTGAACCAAATGATCCCTAAACCGTATCTAGTGGAATCGAAAATATCTGAATTAAAGGGGGTTAAATTCTGGCCACATAATATACTTTCCTTTTTGAATTAATTTTAATTAGAAGATTAAATCACACCCACATAATATTTCCTTCTTTTAAAAATAATTCATTAAGAAATTAAAATACATCAAATATCCTTTCTCTCTCTCCAATTAACAAAACCGTGTACATCTTATCTTCCTCTTCATTTTCTTTCACCAAAAAAATTCTCTCTCTTCGGGAAGAAGAAACGCGTCCCTCTCTCTCTTCCTCTCTATTTTCCGGCGACGCAAGCATCGCCCTCCCCTTCACGGCGGCCATCGCAGCGCTCGAGCCCCGCCTCTCGTCGCCTTTTCCCTCCAGCCGTGCGACGCCTCCCCTCTCAGCCAAATCGCCGCCACCGTTGCGTCGCCCTCCCCGCCGAGCGACGCCCTCCGCCGTCGCCTCAGCTTCGAACACGCCGCCGTGCCCAGACGACAAGCGCCGCCCACCACTGCTCCAATCGATCGCCGATCGACGCCCAGCCGTCGCGCCTCAGCATCGAGCGCCGCCGTGCTCAGCCCAGCCGCGAATGCCATCGCCGCCGTCGCTCCTCACGGCAGCGCCGCCTCCGGCCGACGACCCCCTCCTTCTTTGGGTGAGTCCCCTTCTGTGATTCGCTTCCAAATTCATTCAATCTCACAATTTTCCCTCAATTAAATCCCTCAGTTCTTAATTTCAATTCCTAGAATTTCGATTCTCACAATTTTCTCTTGTCTCGTTTCAACTCCGATCAAGATGACGCCTCCTTGGATAGCTGATGTCCGTTTGATTTTTGGAAGAACCAAAACGATGCCGTTAGGCCGTCCATTTTATTCGACGAGTCACCGAACTACGCCGTTAGGCTGCTCGGTTTGGGACTCAATTCTGTACTTTTCGGGACACGCACCGAGGACTCGACCCTCTGCCTACACATCATTCTCGGGACTCGAAACAATCAGGTGGATGATGATCGGTTGATTGATCTGCTAATAATACGTTGTGCTGGTATACTTTGAACTCGACTAAATCAATCTAAAACAATTAATCCAACATAAATGTAACACCTATTATATAACTGCTTGAATTATGTGATATAATTATATATACCTTATATGGATAGTTTGTGTTTGTTGATTATATGAACTGATGACGATTGCATGATATAAGGGCATTTTGTGAGCATGAATCTGTTTAAGTATGAATTATGTGAATTCTCCCCACAATTTGAAATGGCAGTTTTTATGAGAAAGAGGAAAGCGAGTAATCATTGAGCAGTTATGTTTGTGGATTGACACGTACGGCCATGAGTGATAATAGATCAGATTCATGGTCGCTGATATTATTTGTGGTGGCCATGAGTGATAATAATTATTCAGATTCATGGTCACATGATTTGTTGGTGAGAAACGGTTTGGGGGAGATTCACAATGTGTTGGAAATGATTTTTGGCAGATTCGGTCGTTACTTGAAAATGACTTTGGGTTTTGCCCCTTACTGTGAATCAATTTGTGATGTATCAATTATGTGAATGTGAAATCTGTCATGCCCAATTAATTATTACGTGAACTTGTTACTTCTGTGATATATGTTATTCATATTTATATGTCAACTGCTTAAATAAATTATATACTTTCTCAATGAGTATAATTTAATATACTTCGGATTTACCAATCCCATAACGTTGCAAATCACCCATACGTGAGAAATCAAATCTCACGCCCCCTTTTTACAACCATTGCAGATTATGATTTCGTGGAGCAAGGACAGTAATAGAGACGACACGGAGTTCCCCACTTAAATAAAACATTACTGTTGATACTATGTTTTATGTACACATATATGTGTGTAAGATACTTATTAAAATTATTCTACCCATTTCTTCCGCTGCATAAAAACTCATCATCTCTCATTTCTGTTATATTTCCTTCAAAAATTTTATAGTTCGGACTTTTGATCACAATAACACTTCGAATCCGATATAATTAATATATTTTGGGTTCGGGGCGTTACATGTTTGGTTTATATGTATGTAAGTAAATTCCTTTTAACATGTAATTAATTTGTATTTTATGTGTATTTTTAAAATCTAAATAATATATATTTTATTAAATCTTATAATTAGTATGTCAATATAAATTGTTTCATTCAAAAGTGTTAGTTGCTATACTATATTTATATGATTGTAAATCAATTGTAGGATAAAACAGTTCTACATATATATGATCAACTCTTTAAAAATGAACCCTGTGTAGTTTTTTTTTTTTTCTTTTTCTTTTTTAATACTAGGTTTGAACGAGCTCATGACAATTAGTAGATTGATTACCTAATTAATTAACTTATCGCGTGTGTTACTCGTAATATCTGACCAGTTCCTGACTCATATACCAATTAAAAAAGTATTAGGTTCATGACCTATTTACAAATTGTATCACCAATTAATACCCACCTCCATGCATGTACATTAACAAAATATTAGTTGTTGAACCACGTTAATTATGCAGTGAACAAGCATCGTGTATAGTTGTTACTCAAAATTCGAGGTTCCTTCCTTTAACATGGGAATCAGGGCTTGGTGGGATTCTCGTTTAGAGCATGAAATTCTATGTTCAATTGAAATGAGTCACATCTCATGTTCTAGAATAATCAATGAACGCAACATATACATGTTATTGCGCAAAGGAAAAAACAAAATCGAGTTCACATTGAAAAAAAAAATTCAAGTATCATGTTTAAAATATGAAAGAATGGCAATTATCTAAAAAGTACGAATTTGTAGAGAAATATCAATTTAATCTATTTATATTATTTCTCTAACACTCCTCTCACTTATTGATTGTAATAGAGATCAAAGATCTCAACTTTCCACTTTGGGAAGGAGGTTTAGTCATTGGATAATTTAATATAGGTGGAGATGCTTTTAGCGGGAATCGACCGGCCAGAATGTGTGGGCATGGGATTTTGACTCTAATACCATGAATAAATTTTATTTCATCTAAAAGTCAAATTTTGTAGAGAGTTGTGAAAGTAATTCATTTATATTATTTCCCTAACAAAATGAATCATTTTTAAACAATAACATTTTGTATGCACAATAGTAACACTTGAAAAAGTAAGTTCACGTGAGCCTGAATTTATATATGTCTACCCTAATACAAAAACTTGTATAAATCACTGACTTGTTTTTAAAATTTATTAGCTGTTTCGGTAAAAAAAAAAAGGATCGGCATCCGTTTTGCTCAAAGTTTAATTTGTTGTAGATTTAATTTGTAGTTGGCAACATGACTCTGGGTATGCTGGCAATCGTATATCCTCATAATTTAGAGGCCACATGGTTTCTTATGACATTTTTTTTTTTTTTAAAGAAGGAATTATAAGACTGACGGCCAAAAGACTCATGAAATCATGGTATCTAGTCATCGACGCGTTGGAATTAAATTCAACTTTCATTCAAATTGATTGTTAGTTGTCTGTGTATATAATTTTTAATTTGCGAATTGATCTTCATCTCAAGTGGTGCAACCCGTACTGCAAACGGCTGGCATATAAATTAAGTAGTAAGTCTATAACATTCCTATACAAAATCATAATGGTTTCATTGTAGTCTCACGGTAAAATGTATTAGGGAACTAAGACAAAATATTATATAAAAGAGTTTGTATAAAGTGAAATTGGTTTATATACATGAATTGTTGAAGGGTATTAGTTATTTTCACTAAAAAGTATCAGTATTATATACTAAAGAGTATTAGTTGTTTTCACTGTTGAGTCTTAGCTTGTTTCCAGGCTTCAGCTAATACTCTTCAGTGAAAACGACTAATACTCTTCAATAGAAACAACTAATACTCTCTAGTGAAAATAACTAATACCCTTTATTTGTTCATGTATGAACTATTTTCACTCTATACTTTGTCTATATAAAAATAATTTATGGTAAGTTTATCGTTAAACTGTTTTAAAATATGGAATATTTAATTAGAAGTAACATTAATTTGGGTCAGTGATATTATATTGTAATTGCTGTAAAAAAAAAAATTGAACTCAAATTAATGATACTCTTGGTGAGATCATCGATATTCCTGGTCAAATATTCGATATTTTAAAACAGTTTCACGATAAGGTTATCATACATCATTTTCATATAAAACCTACTTGAGAATTAAATAATAAATTAATTTCACATCTTTTTATAAATTCGAATTTTTTAAATAAGACGATAATAATAAAAGAATTAAGTCAACACCTCATATATATATATATATATATATATATATATATATATATATATATATATTTGTTGTATATAAAAAAAGGGATGACCCTAAAATACAAATAAAGATGCAAAACTAATTTCACACCTCTCTATAAGTACCGACTTTTATATGAGGCGGAATTTTTTCAGCATTATCTCACAAAATTTTCTTTTCTTCATTTAAAATAAAGATACTAGTTAACTACAAATAATTAAATTCATGTTTTTTTAACATTTTTATAATTTAATCCCAATTTATTAATATTATTATAGTCGTATATACCATCAATAATATTTGCAATTCGATTTTGAAATTATCACTACAACATAATTGACTTTATGTAACATTTATTGTAACACATGTAGTTTATGTAATACATTATGATAAAAAAAAATTGATTTATATATTATGTAACACTTTGTTAATATGCAACACTTATATGTAACACTTTTAAATGAGTAACACTTTTAGACAACACTTTATAATAGGTAACACTTTTACAAAAGTAATATTTTTTAATAACATTTTAACATTAGTAACACATTTTAGGCAACACTTTTATATATGTAACATATTTTGGTAACACTTTATAATAAATATTTAAGTTATATATACATAACCATACGTTATCTATAATACATATAATAATACTGTTAGTTACCCCCCCCCCCCCCCCACACACACACACACACATATATATATATATATATATATATATATATATATATAATTAGTTCCATATATATATAATATGCATTGCATATACTCTTGTATAAAATAATTAATGATTTTAAAAAAGTAATTTTTAATATACATAAAATTTACTTATCATTTAAATCAATTTATTAATTAAAATAAATAAATATATTTATTATATACGTACAAAATATATAATTTATATTCTTCATTTAAAAATATTAAATAATACAATTATACTATACAAATATATATATATATTATTTTATAAGGTAGGTAGAAAGTTGTTTAATTCATTAAGAATTAGTAATATTAATTATTAATGTGAGTTAATATTACCATTGTTCAATTAAAAAAATACAAAAAACCAAAAAAAAAATTGTTAATAAGTAAGATAATATTAAAGTAAAAAATGTGTAAAATATTTTAAGTAGCTAAATAGTAAGTATCAAGTTTTATACAATAGAGTTACAGGGTTCAAAACCCAAAAACAACATTTTTTTCCCTCTTTTCATTATTATTTATTTATTTATACAAGTATTACTTGACAACTAAGCAGTGGTCTGGCACTCACACCTAGCTAGTTATCCTCCTACTTAAATTAGTGGTAAATTAGATCCGACGTGAAATTTATTTATATACGAAAATTGATCACGGCGGCCGCAATTCCTCGATTTAATTAATTGGGTATTAATTACGTTCTGCTGATGGTGAATCAGAATCTACGCTGCATTCAGACAACACCAACTGGTTTTAGTATGTCACGATTTGAATCCCAGCATAGTACATTTTCCACACTGTCATATAAATTAATAATCATATATATTAAAATACTATACTAACAACTCCTTGTATCCATATTACATGCTCCTCACATAAAAAGTTAAATTGCTTGAATTTTAATCGCTTCTTAATTATATATTAGTAAGAACTGAGAAGTTTAAGTATGCCAATGTGTCAATTGTGGTTAATTTGACGATGTGCCATTTATGGTTAAATTCTATGATGCGTCTTTCATAGAATTAGTCTAAACGCACGTAGTGTGAATTGTTAATAGAAGTGTTAATTCGATTGAATGTTAAATAGTTTTATCGAACAATTGGTTCGAATCTATCAATTTATAGTAGTAGCACTATTTTTTTTTTTAAATGAAACGACTAATTCTAAAAGTTAGTATTTTAATGAAAATACTAATATTGTTTAAAAATACATAAAAAAAAATGCAAATTAGTTGCATTTTAAAACTAGTTAATATAAAATTTGTAAATGTGAGAGGATGGCTGGCGAATATACAAAATGAAGGCAACATACGAGCATATCATGTTGCGAAAGGTGTTGTGTCAACAGCCAGATATCAAGGAAAAGGGTTTCAAGGCGGTGTGGAGGATCTTCATTCCATCAAAAGTTGTTGGCCACGGGTAGAGATTAATTCACGAAAGGCGTCCAACGAAGGACAACTTACGATGACGGAGGATTCTTAATGAAGACGACAACCTCAAGTGTTTTTTTTTTTTTTTTGTAACGAGCATGAAGAAACATTGTGCCATATCTTTTTTGGGTGCATCAAGTCTCATGAAGTGTGGATGGAGATTGCCAAGTGGTTTAACTTTTCGACAACATTTCAAGTAGATCCAGTCTCAAGCTTGACAACTTTAATTTGGGTATATAATCTGAGGGGGAGAAGAAGTATGAGGAAGACGAGTACCATTTGGCTTGATATCATTTGGGTGTTGTGGATATATCGGAATGGTATTATTTTAAAAAATTGAGTGTTCTCTACAATGAAGATCGTGTAGAAAATTAAAGCAGGATTATGGAGTTGGTTTTGTGTAGAAGAGCAAGGAGTGTCTAGGTTTTCTTTTATTGATTGGTTAGAGAATCCTAGATTGGTTTTAGGAAATTAAGTTAAGATGGTA
The DNA here is from genome assembly GCA_947034835.1 of Ballota nigra. Lineage (NCBI taxonomy): Eukaryota > Viridiplantae > Streptophyta > Magnoliopsida > Lamiales > Lamiaceae > Ballota > Ballota nigra. The sequence continues at coordinate 30,796,179 of OX344730.1, forward strand.
TTGTAACATAAAAAAAAATAGAAACGCAAGTTTGTTTACTCAGTTCGTCGATAACGACTACGTCTGGGGGCGTACCAAGCCATGAGTTTTCACTAATATATCTGTGTATGCGTGTATACAATACTGAGTACAATGATCTATTTATAATAGATAAAACCTAGGCTAAACCTAAATTATGTTTAGGTTATAAGCCCATTAGTAATGTCCATATCAAATCTTCTAGATTTTGTATAATAAATTTGCTGGATTTATAACACTCCCTCTTGGACATTACGACATAACATATATGTCTTGTCATAAAAACTCCACATGCTAGGTAGCAACAAAATATTTAGTTAGGGAGGAATGTAATTTATTGATCTTCCAGATCTAATCTTCTGTATTTACTTCGAGGTTACCGCTCCTCCTGAAGACAAATTTTTTTTGAGCTTTCGCATCCCGATACCATTAACATACTTCGCAAAAGTAGATGTAGGTAGGGACTTAGTGAACAGATTTGCTAGATTGTCACTAGAATATTGCACATTTTGTATGAAAATTACGCCACTCTTCTGCAGTTCATATGGGTAGAAAAACTTTGGTGAAATATATTTCGTCAGGTTTTCCTTGACGTACCCTTTCTCATTTGTGCGATTCAAGCTGTGTTGTCTTCAAATATAACAGTAGGGGATGTATCGCCTTTAGCGATACTACACGAGTCACCAATGTGTTTTACCAAAGATCTCAATCAAACACATTTTCGTGCGACTTAAAAAAAAGCTATTATCTCTGAGTGGTTTGAAGATGTGGTAATCATGTTTTGTCTAACCGATCTCCATGAGATCGCGGTACCACCACAGAGAAAAATATAACCAGTCTGGGATATGACATTGTGGGGATCAGACAAATAGTCAGCATCCGCATAACCTACCAAGGTTTTGTCTTGGTTCCTATGGTAAAACAGTCCAAGATCTTGAGACCCTTGGAGGTACCGTAGAACATGCTTAACACAATTTCAATGTCTCCTTGTAGGAGAAGCGCTATATCTCGCAAGCAAATTAACTGCAAATGTAATGTTCGGTCTAGTGCAATTTGCGAGATAGAGTAATGCTCCAAAAACGCTTAGATAAGGAACTTCTGGCCCCATAATTTCTTATATACCTTCTCTTGGTCAAAATGGGTCTGTATCCACTTCGAGGGATTAGACAACCATTGGTGTGCTGAGTGGATGAGATTTATCTATGTGAAATCTCTCCAATACCTTTTTCACGCAGGTTGACTGATGTATAAGAATTCCTTCTGGGAGATGCTCGATCTGCAGGCCGAGACAATACTTGGTTTTACCCAAGACCTTCATTACAAATTCAGCTTTCAAGATTGAACTGGCTTCTTCAATCTCTTTGCATGTTCCGATTATGTTTAGATCATCAACATATATTGATATGGTGCAAAAACCACTTTGCGATTTCTTCGTGAATACGCATGGGAAAGTTATATCAATTGTGTATCCCTTCTTCTGGAGGAATTCACTAAGTCGGTTGTACCTGTTGATAGGCGAACATCTTATATTGGCGATCAAAGTTTAAGGGCTAAATAAAGATTAACTAAAAAGGGGGTGCATAAGCTAATTCGGGAAGTGTATAATATGACGAGCAACTTCTTCGACGAACAGCCTTATGCGAACAAGTCCAGAGATCCAGGATTAGATACGAGCCCTATGCCATGTCATTGATGATGAACAACATTGTCACGAGGCAGTGTCTCTACCAACTCAAGAGGTGTACAATACCAAGTCTCATACCGTGCTAGAAATCTGACGATCAAAGATCCTGGAGCTCGTCTACAAGGGGCAAAGAGGTGAACAACTTCTTAACCATGCACACAAGATGCGAACAACTTCTACAAAGGGAGAATGTTGGACTAATCAAGCCATCAAGACGAACAATAATGAATCCGAGATAAGACCAAAGACAAGACTTTGTAACTAAGTTTCAGCTGAGATAAGGTCAAATAAGGTCAAAGGACACGTGTCAAACATGCAGGCTAGGAAGTCCAAGAGTCATGTACACCACCTACTTGGTGGTCTCTATAAATAGTTGTTCTCCAGCTAAGAAATATAAGTTCAAATTCACAAATACTCCCAAAACATATACAAACACACTAAAACGTGTGTGGATAAAAGTTGTTAGTTTTGATGAGTTAAAACAAACCAGAAGATGTAATAGGACCATCTGGACCTGTTAGCCAGATGATGATCTAGATTAGGACTTAGTCTAGGGGGAACTGCCAGACCAGAAGACTTCACCAGAAGAGTCACAAAAAGACCCCACCAGAGGACTTCACCAGAGGACTCCACCAGAAGACTTCTCCAGATGAGATCTGACCAGAGGCAGAGGACCTTCCCCAGACCAGACGAGTCCGGACCAGACGAGTCTGGTGGAACAAAAGATGCTCAGCTTGATCTCCTGTTTCTACTGAGTATTCTGGTTGTCCACCAGATTAGGACCAGAAGACACCGAGGTAGCCTGGTGTCTGGTCTTGCCTTCTCTGGAGAGAATCAGAGTTAGGCAGAGGAAGCTATTGACCGTTGGTGATTCAAATCAAGTCAACAAGATCAGGATTGGAAAGTTTCGAAGATAATCAATCCAAGGATCCCACCAACCCAATCAATCAATTAGGGAATTGATTGATTGAGGCTTCCTTATATAGAGGATCTGATTGGATTAGCTTTCCAATGGCTAGCCCTAATCCCCTCTATAAATACAAGAGTGTTGTTCAAGAAAAAGCTCTAGAGAGACTACACACGCGCATAAGTTGACCCAAGCTTTTGATATTCATTCTAGGCACTCTTATTGTTCATAATATTTATCTACTCTTAAGGAGTTATTGAAACCTCAACCTGTTCATCTATTAGATAAGGTTGTTGGCTGGTGATCTTTAGATTTAAATCAAATCTAAAGAGGTTGTAAGAAGGAACTGGTACTTCCCAATTCCAGTGAGTTGATTGTTAGTGAGACCCCTTGGATATAAGGGAGAGTGGACGTAGGATATTCAAATCCGAACCACTATATATCTTGTGTTCTTTATTGCTTTCATTTACTTATTGTCCTATTGATTATTGTTCTCTTGTAAAAAGAATTTGAAAGACATTTAACTTAAGCTTCCGCAATCAATCTAACTAGTGGGACCAACAATAGCCATCAACAGCTTCCTTGTACCCTCATTCTCCTCCAACTTACAAACTCTCTGAAACTCTGGATCCTTGTTCCATGCACCGGCATTCGTGACAATGTTGTCCACGATCTCTCTACATCTCGCTATCCCTTGGTTCAGAAAAGCTCCACTCGCACATGCATCTAAATGGGCTTGGTCAGCCTTGCTGGCTCCACTATAGAAGAACGCCATAATATCCCCCTCATTGTACCCGTGCTGCGGGCACTCGATCAACATGTTTGAGTATCTCTCCCACACTTGGCGTAAATCCTCTCCTGACTTTTGGCGAAAGGAAGAGATCTCAATCCTTGCTTTAATAGTTCTCGATGGAGGGTAGAATCGCTCGAGGAACAGACGCTCGAGCTCGGCCCATGTGGTTACACCCCCCCGTGGGAGCGTGTTGTCATACCACTCTTTTGCTATTCCCATCAATGAGAATGGGAACAGCTTAAGCCTCTTGGCATCTTCAGACATGCCGTTATAATTGAATGTGGAGGCTATCATGAGGAAACTCCTAAGGTGAGTATGAGGATTCTCCATCCCAACTTCCCCCTTGAACTGGTTCTCGGTAAGCAGCTTAAGAATTCCCAGGGAAATCGAGAAGTTATTTGCCTCAACAGGAGGCAATGCCACTCCATCATAGTACCGTTGTGGCTGCGCTGCAAACCTCCCTCAAATAGCCATATTTTGATCTGCGTTCTGAGGCACGTGTTGAGGATTAGCAGCTGGTACGGGTACTTGTTGGGGTGGTGGTTGGTAAACAGGTGGTTGACTGTAAACTGGAGGTGGGGGATACGGGTATGGTGGATACGGATAAGGTGGGTATGGGTAAGGTGGATAAGGTAAGTTGTTTTGTGGTAAGTTAGGATGTGGGTAAGCAGGGTTGTTATGAGGATTTTGGACAATGTTATGAGCTGGGCTATTTTGATTCTGAGTACCCGGGTTTTGGCTCTGGCTTTCTCCTAACGGATCTTGATTCTTACTGGTATTGCCATCAGTGTCGTCAACCCGGTTCAATGTCTGATTGAACTCATTCTCGACATCATCCAACTCATTAGTAATGTCCATTGGTTCTTTCCCTCCGGCAGCGTTCATCCTTCTTAAGAAGGCTCGATTTCTTCTTACTATTGTCTCAGGATCTAACGGTAACCTCTCTTCGCTCGTATTCCCTTGTGAGCGTGTTTTCATATACCTGAAACACTAACAAAAGAATCAAAACGCAACTGCCGAATATGTACAAAATAGAACAGAAAAGAAAATCACTCACTACTAACTACTAAGCTATCGACAAATCCTATTCAAAAGACATACAACGCCTTCCCCAGCAACGGCGCCATTGACTTGAAGCGAATATAATAACTTCTACTAGTAGATTCCTCGCAAGCGTACGAGTTCACTGTAGTATGAGTAAGTATAATGACCAAGTATATCGAACTCAAGGGATGAAGTGTATACAAATAGATCCCTGAAGATCTACGCGTCGTAGTTAATATGAGTGAAATGTTTTTGGATTTTTTTAAAGATTAATTGAAAATAAAATAAACTAATTAAACTAAAATACTAAAGAAGACGAATTAACTAAAGTTTGTGTTCAAGTAAGAGTTGGTGATGCTCAGGATAGGAATCCCTACGTATACTAACGGAGCAGGTACATAATCAAAATAACCGTGACGTGCAAGAAATAACCTAAGTAATGTTGTGACCGTTTCGGACCGCGCATTGGATCCGGCCGGAAGAAAGCCTGAAAAGGCAAGAAGATACCCCGAGGTCGGGACCGACCTGGCCGGCCTGAATCCGACCTCAGCGGGCTCCGAACACGAGATTCCGGCCGCGAAAGCGAGGCCGGAAACCTACTTGGGACGTCCGTCCACGTCGATCACAGCTACATCAAAGCCCTGCCGTGGCCGGTCCGGCCCGGCCATGATCAGTGAGGTCCAGCAGAAGACGCCCGGACGCGACCGACTGGCTGGAGCGTTTTCCGACCTCGGTGTCCGCCAGGAGACCGGCATCCGATCACTTAAGGCCCCCGGCCGGCAAGTGGGATCTCGAGCACGTGACAGAATCAGGTAAGATCCTCTCCCAAGGAAGAAAAAGGCCGCCTCCGTACCCTGCAACGGAGAATATTCCATCCAAATGAGGAAATCCTTCAGAGAATCGTCCTTTTTGGACACGCGTCAACACACTAGTGGCCGGCCACCTACAGGCCCTGACACTTCAGAGCCCGCGCGTCCTCAGAGGCAGGAGGCATTTAATGCACCTGTCCCCCGAGAGGCCGGAAATGACCAACATACCCCTATAGTGAGAAAACTATAAATACCCCAACACTTGTAATGTAAGAAAAAAAAGGTTGAATCACTCTCAGTATAATCAATACACATACTCATTCAAGTCCAGGGATTAACAACCCCTGGCAATTCTTGGTGTTCTTGAGTGTTCATATGCATTTAAAGCCTCTCTTCATCTAAGCATTCATTTTAGCATTTAAGAACCCAATCATTTGGTGTTTTTACCAAAGCTTTAACAAATAGCCATTCAATCCCAGCAAAATATATTTGGTAAACAACATTTGGCGCTAGAAGGAGGGTATCTAACCCATCAAACACATTTTTCTTCATCTCTTTGAAGAACACTCACTGTTCTTCAAAGCTTCACATCCTCAAACCTTCAAATCTTCAAACCTCAACCCCCTCATCTCCTAAAGCAATGGATCCCCAGAAATCATCCCAGGCCCACGGAAAAGCCACACGCGTGGCCTCCCCAATTCGCTTCCCGGAGGAACCTCTCCCATCCGGGGGCCGGGGATTCTTTACTCCTGACCAGGCCGGGTCAGGAAGACGCCGCCAAGCGGAAGAGGCGAGGGGCTGCCGGAGCACCACCTCTGCCTCCAAGAAGAAGGCCAAGGCTCGTGCTCTCAAAGGCAAGGAGAAGGCCAGAGAACACCAAGGCGAAAGCCAAGGTCGGGCGAACCCCGTCTCTGACCGTTCGCGAGGCTCCGTCCATCCGGTTTTTGACCGGTTGGGCACAACAGACCCGTCGTGGTACCCGAGCCGTGTGCCCAGTTACGACACTGGGTACGGAGACACCGAGTCCATCTCCAACTCGGGGAGCACGGCCCAAATGCCCAACAAGAGGGCAGCCGAGGTCAGCCTGACCCCGGCAAACTCCGCCAGGCGCAAGCTAAGCTTCGCCCAAAGCGGCCTGTTGGGACGCGGAGTCCCCCGTGCGGCCGTTTTCGACCGAATCGGCCCCCTAGCCGACGTGGACAACCAGCTGGCCGAAACCCCCAGTCCAGAAATCGTCAAGTTGCAAAAGCAACTGGACGAAATGAAGGCGCTCCTTGAAGCGCAAGGCCAAACCAAGGCCCGGCCAGTCGCCAACGAGCCTTTGGCGGTCGATATTGAGCTCACGCCGGTCCAGCTCAAGATCGTCCCCCCACCAACTCCTCTCTACGAGGGGAAAACAGATCCTGAGACCCATCTCAGCAAGTTCCGGATCTATATGACCGGGCGTGGCGCGACAGACGCCACGAAGTGCAGGCTTTTCCCTCTCACCCTGGGCGACCTCGCCCACAGATGGTACGTGTCCCTTCCGGCACGGTCCATTGACTCGTTCGCCACTTTGAGCGCCCAATTCTCATCATACTTTGCGGCCAAAATCGCCCGGCCGAAAAGCTGGCATCGCCTGATGCGGATCCGCCAGGAGAAAGAGGAGTCCGACGAGGACTACATGGCCAGGGTGGACGAGGTCATGCTGACCGGCGAGGCAGTCAGCGACCAGCTTGCTTTGCATGCAACCCTGGGAGGCTTTCACGGCCGATCTCCTATGTTCAAGCACCTCACCAAGGACTTCCCTAAAACCTATGCCGAATTCTGCGCCCGAGCCGGGGACTACCTGGCTCGGAGGAAGCTTCTGGCACTAAAGCTGGGGGAGTCCGAGCCGGCCCCAAAGGAGACAGAGGCCGTAGCCCAAACCTCCCCCAAGAATGGCCCAAAGGCCAGAAGGGTGGCCAAGCCGCCCGGCAACTTCAAGTCCTTCGAGGACGTTGAGGTTCACCTAACCCAGGCCACGAGGCAGTCCCCCGCACATATCTTCAATGCGATTCAGCACCGGGACGTGCTTCCCAGGCCAAGGCCCTATTCCGGAGACCGGTCCCGGCTGGACCCTAAAAAGTTCTGCGCTTATCACGACTCTATTGGCCACAATACGAGCCAGTGTCGTGATCTCCTAAAGCAGCTTTGGAAGCTATTTGAGGAAGGGCGTCTGAACGACCTCCTTCAAAGGCCAGCCGGCCGGCACGACCAACAGCAGCAGCAGCAGCCCCAACGCCACCCTCGGAGGAACGAGGAAGGCGGCCGGCCTCTTAGGCCGGTCGCAGCTTTGGAGGAAGATGATGACGAGGATGACCTCCTCCCGCCCATGAATCCCGGCGGTCGGGTCAACATGATCCAGGCCGGCGGAGGGAACCTAGGCGGCCTCACCCCCATCTCGACGCAGTCCAATCGGAAGCGGAAAGCAGAGGTCCGGGCAGCGACCAACGTCAACTTGGTCACACCCCCAGAACCGAAGATTCACAAGGACTTGGAGATAACTTTCTCCAACCAGGACCGGACCGGGGTGCTGTTCCCAAAGGGCGACGCGCTGGTGATTGCCGCCCAGATCCTGGGCAAAGAGGTTCAACGCGTTCTGGTCGACAATGGGTGTTTTTGCAATATCATCTTCAAAACAGCCCTAGACCAGCTCGGAGACCTCGTCAACTTCATCAGGCCAATCGACCTTCAGCTGAAGGGATTTGGGGACGCGACGGTCGCCGCGTACGGAAGGATAAAGCTCTCCGTGGAACTAATCTGCTGCTACAACAAGGAGGTCAGGATAACTAGGCCACTAGATTTTATAATTGTAGATCAGCCAAGCTCGTATAATGGCTTTCTGGGTAGGCCCTTTTTAGAAGTTTTTGAAGCCGTTGCTTCCTCCTATTACTACTGTATCAAATTTCCCACCCCCGAGGGGGTGGTCGGCACCATTAAGGGTGACCAGGCAATGGCTAGAAGGTGTTTGAATTATTCCTACTTTTACTTATTTTCAATTAGCAATAACCAAACACCGGACGGGCCACACCCCGACTCTGAAACGGCCATTTCGGCCGCAGAACCCACCGCGGAGGTCAGATCCACATCGGCCAACCCCCAGCCTATGCAGATCGATGATCCCGAGCCAAGGATTGGTTTCGAACCATCCGAGCTCGACCTCGATCCCAGATTCGATTCTTCCGACCGGCGGAGCTATGAACAAGCTACGGCTTTGGAAGATCTGGAACACATTCCGGTCGACCCCTCGAGGCCGGAACTGGAAGTACTGATCGGCTCTCGCATACCGACCGAAATGCGGGGGAAGGTGATCGAATTCCTCAAGGCCAATGTTGGAGTCTTTGCCTGGTCTCACCAAGACATGGTCGGGATAGACCCAAAGCACGCATGCCATCGTCTAAAGATCGACACCAACAGGAGGCCGGTCCACCAAAAAAGAAGGAAGTTCGGCCCGGAAAAGTACGAAGCTTTGGCTGAGGAAGTCAAGAAGTTGCTAGACAACAAGCTGATCGAGCAAGCCCGGGACGAGCCCCAATGGGTCGCGAACGCCGTCCTGGTCAAAAAGACAAACAACACCTGGAGACTATGTATAGACTTCACCGACCTCAACGCGGCGTGCCCAAAGGATCACTTTCCGATGCCACACATCGACCACCTGGTGGACAGCACGGCCGGACACGAGATGATGTCCTTCATGGACGCCTTTGCCGGCTACCATCAAATCCCCATGGCCATTGAAGACATCAAGCACACCTCATTCCACACGGAGAAGAACATATTCTCTTGGCTCCGAATGCCTTTCGGCCTGATCAACGCCGGCGCGACCTACCAACGCCTAGTCAACAAGATGTTTGCGGATCAGATCGGAAAGACCATGGAGGTCTACATCGACGACATTGTCGTGAAAAGCTTGAAGAAAGAAGACCATCTCAGGGATCTCGAAGAGACTTTCGAGATCCTCAAAGCCTACAATATGAAGCTGAACCCGAAGAAATGCAACTTTGGGGTGGAGGCCGGCAAGTTCCTGGGACACATCGTCAGCCAGCACGGGATCGAGGCCAACCCGGCTAAGATCAAGGCCGTCCTTGACATGCAAGAGCCAAGGACGATCAAACAAGTGCAACGCCTGACCGGATGCCTCGCCTCTCTCAACAGATTCATAGCCCGGCTCGGAGATAAAAGTAAGCCTTTCTTCTCGACTATTAAAAATGGCAAGTTTTCTTGGAATAGGGAAAGCCAAGTAGCCTTTGCAAAACTAAAAGAATACTTGGCAAACCCACAAATCTTGGTCAAGCCGGTCCTAGGAGAGAAGCTTTACTTATATCTCGCGGCCTCCGAGGTCGCACTCAGCGCGGTACTCGTACGGGCAGACGGTCAGAACCATCTCCCGATCTACTTCGTAAGCCAAGCTCTCCACGATGCCGAGCTCAGATACACCCCGCTCGAAAAGTTAGCTTATGCTCTGGTCATGAGCGTAAGGAAACTGAGGCCTTATTTCTTCGACCACCAAGTAGAGGTCCTTACCACTCTACCCCTGAGGCAAGTCCTACGCCGACCGGATACCAGCGGCCGGTTATTGAAATGGTCCTTAGAGATAGCTCAGTACGGGGTCTCATACGCCCCAAGGACGGCCATCAAGGGTCAGGCCCTGGCTGACTTTATAGTGGAATTAACTTTCCCACCCAAGTTCACAAGAATCAACCACCCACCTTGGAAACTCTATGTAGACGGATCATCAACCAACAACTGTGCCGGGGCCGGCATTGTCCTGATCGGCCCGGAAGGCCAGAGTTTCACCCATGCAGTCCGCTTCAGTTTTCCGGCCACAAACAACGAGGCCGAATATGAGGCTCTGGTCGGAGGCCTTAAGCTCGCAATCGCGATCGGAGTTTGCCGTTTGCATGTTTTCATGGACTCCCTGCTCGTGGTCAACCAGATCAAAGGAGAGTACGAGGCCCGGGGGGAGCAAATGATGAAGTATCTCGACCTGGTCACAACCTTATGCGAGAAATTTCATCAGGTTTTCATTGAGCAAATCCCGAGGGAACACAACACCCAAGCCGACGCGCTTTCCAAGCTTGCAACAGCGGAGGGAGCAGCCGACCTTGCCAACATTCAACTCTCCACGCTCGGAACGCCCACGGTCATCCGAGCACAGGTGGCGACCGTTTTAAGCACGGATGAGAATTGGATGACGCCGATCATGAAATATCTCAAGACCGGCACACTCCCTGAGGACAGGACTCGGGCCCGGCAACTACAACTCCGGTCGTCAAGGTACACCCTCATTGAGGATCTTTTATATAAGAGAAGCTTTACCCTCCCACTCCTAAAATGTATAACCCCGGAGCAAGGCCAGACCATTCTGGCTGAGATCCATGAGGGGGTTTGCGGAAATCATGCCGGAGGCCGGGCCCTAGCCCACAAAGTGATCAGACAAGGATATTTCTGGCCGACCTTGAATAAGGACGCCGTCAGCTTCACAAGGTCATGCCACAAATGCCAAGTCTTGGGACCCAACATCAAACTGTCCCCCGAGCAGCTCTCCTCTATGTATAGCCCTTGGCCTTTTGCCCAGTGGGGCATCGACCTGATCGGACCAATGCCCACTGCGCCCGGGGGCCACAAATTCGCCGTCGTGGCCGTCGACTATTTCACAAAGTGGGCCGAGGCCGAGCCACTCAACAAAATCAGCCAGACCCAAATTATCAAGTTCATTTGGAAAAACATCATCTGCCGCTTCGGCCTACCTCAAGTGATCATCTCCGACAATGGGAAACAGTTTGACGGTCTCCAGATGATCCAGTTTTGTGAAAAATGGAATATCAAGAAGGTTTTCTCCACCCCCTACCACCCGCAAACGAACGGCCAGGTAGAGGCCGTAAATAAGATCCTCAAGCACACTATCAAAGCCAAGCTCGAGGACAAAAAGGGGAAGTGGGCAGCCGAGCTACCCGATGTCCTCTGGTCATACCGAACGACCACAAGGAACTCAACGGGCGAAACACCTTTCGCTCTAGCTTTTGGGACCGAGGTCGTCATTCCTTCAGAGGTCTCCCTACCAAGCCACCGGACAGCCCAGACGATCACCGAAGACAATGACACCGCCCGGATGATCGACTTGGACATGTTGGAGGAGAGAAGACTCAATTCCGATCTCCGAAATGCGGCCTACAAGAAGAAATCCGAAAATTTTTTCAATTCCAAAGTGAAGGCTAGACAATTCCAGGTCGGGGACCTCGTCCTCAAGAAAGTTCAAGTACCAAAAGGGGTATTCGGCCCGAACTGGGAGGGTCCGTTCAGGATATCCAGATGGCTCTCTAAGGGAGCTTACGAGCTGGAACTCATGGATGGAACTCCGGACCAATACCCCTGGAATGCAATTCACTTGAAGAAATACTACCAATGATTTTGTACTATGTTTATCAATTAATACAAAAGCTCCTCGCACAGCTGTATCTCATTTCAAACACCGGGCTCAGTTCAAAAGCGTATGCCGGCCGTATCGAGGCCGGCATATCACACTTAAGCCCGGAAAAGCCGCTTAAGGCCATCCAAAAAAAAAAAGACCGAGCCCAGTTCAAAAACGTACGCCGACCGTATCGAGGTCGGCGTATCACACTTGAGCTCGAAAAGGCCACCCCAGCCACTTTAAAAGCCGAGCTCGGTTCAAAAGCATATGCCGACCGTATCGAGGTCGGCATATCACACTTGAGCTCGGCAAGGCAACCAAGGCATTCCTACAAACCGGGCTCAGTTCAAAACATATGCCGACCGTATCGAGGCCGGCATATCACACTCGAGCCCGGGTCAAATCTCATTTCATACTTGGGAAAATTTACTTCAACAGGTATAAGAAAGCGAGAAAACAATAATAGAGAATAAAATTCAAGGGAAATCTGAATTATATTAAGTCAAAACCGGTCTAGAAGCCGGGAAGTACAACATTTTGAAACAAAACAAATCCGGTCGGAAGCCGGTTACATTCAGGAAAGCAAAAATAAATCTAAGGAAATTAAAGCTCAAGAGCCGCCTTCCCCGGCCGCCGGGCTTGCCTGAACTCCGGTCCCGGCCACATAATCGGCCACTTCATTGACCAAGGCCTCCACCACGGCCCCGTCTCCGACCGGTGCCTGGGGCCCCTCCGCAGGGGCTTCCTCCTCCTCGTCTTCTTCTTCCTCATCACCGGCCGGTGGGTTCTCGCCATGTTTGAACAATCTGTGCCGATGGGGGAACCAAGAGAGGTCCACCCCGTAGTCAGTCTCGAGATCGAGGAAGGGGAACCAGAAACCGTCGCTGACCGGGTTCTGGGCGGCATACTCCCGGAAGTAGTCTTCCTGGGGTTTGGTATCGAGGCTGGCCTGGCGCCCGGCCCGGATCACATTGGCGGCGGCCACGTAGAAGCAGAACTCAGAAAAGAGTGTCGGGTTCTGGGTCGGATCCGCAGGGTCGAAAGCCGGCCGGCTCAGTGCAGCGGCCAGCTCATCATTCTTCCTTTGGAGCTCCTTCTCCGCCTCGACCTGCCGGGCAGCAGCCTGGTCTGCATCCCCCCGAGCACGGTGCGCCTCCAACCGCAGATCGGCGAGGGAGTCCTCCATCTCAGACACGCGGTGTCGAGCATCCTCCAGGGCTTTGTAGGCCATCTCCGCCCGGCCCAGAGCATCGTTCTTCTCCTTCAGGACGGCCTTCATCTGCCCGACCGCACCATCCCTCTCTTGTTTAAGCTTGGCGACTTCGCTCTCGAGCCCGGACTTCTCTTCCCGGGCACGGGTCAGGGCGGTCTCAGTCCTCCGGAGCGACCGAGAGATCTCGGAGAGCTCGTTCTCCATCGTGTTAACCACGATGGCCGCCTGACTGATCAGCGCGACCCCAGTCCGGCCCGCGTGCCGGGGACGGCGCTCGACAATGTCGGCCAGATCTTTTATCCACGCCTGGGGGAGGGAATTCGCAGCCCGGCGCATGTAATCCGGCATCTCGGCCGTTGAACTCGGGGCACGAGAGGAGAGGAAATCGAGCACCATTGGAGGGAGATCGGAGTCATTTCGAGTCAACCTGGACAAGTGAAAAGTCAGATCAGGTATAGAAATGAAATGGTATGAGTGAGAATGTCGAAGTAAAAAGACTCACGCTTGGAAGCGGACCGGGTCCCGACCAAAGTAGGTCCGGTCATCCCCTTGTCCAGGAACGGTCTCCAGACGAGCCGCAGTCTCTGTTCCGACCAGCCCGGCCCCTGGGGGGGTGTCGTCGGAAACATCTATCGTGGCCGGGCTCGACCCATGCTGGCCGGATCCCTCGATCCCGGCCTCCTCCCAACTCCGTTTCTTCCCCGTAATCGGAGAAGAGGTCGGGATCTCAGCAGCTGCTGCCCCGGCGGCCGGAACAGACTGGAGGGGGAGAGGCTCTTCTATCACGATCCCGGTCCTGGCGCCGGCTCCTTTCTTCTTCTTCTTCTTCGCCCCATTGGCCGTCTTCTTCGCCGCACAAGCTCCCATCAAGGCAAACATCTCCGGGCAACGATCGGAAAACTCAGGGGGGCACTGCCTGACGATCGGAAAATCTGGCACTGAACGACCAAGATCCAAGTTAAAAAAAAAAAAATATATATATATATATATATATATATACATAAATACAGATCGGAACCCGGTCACTTACCCATCAATTTTATATGACGAGGAAACTGGAAGAACCGACCGAAAATTCTGGCTTCCCGTGTTCGGAGGACGGCCTGGTTTCTTTCCGAGGCAGGCAGGGACAGGATCCGCTCTCTGACGACCGCGAAATCAAAGTTCAATTCTCGATCGGAAGGGCAAGGATAACCTGCAAAAGAAGGCAAAGATTAGATCAGTACTCTTAATCCAAATTTAAGCTAAAAATTCCTTACTGGGATTCTTGAGACGAATGTCGGTCGGAACGTCAATCTCCGTCCCATCCGGATACCCGGTCTTCCACGCCCCACCAACAAAGAACCATTTCTTTCGATCGTTCCGACCTTTACTGGGCAGGCCGGTCACCAATTTCTGCCCTTTCGTCTGGATGTAGACCTCTCCGGTCCCACTCCTTTCGCTCTGAATCCGATAGAGATAAGTCATCTCTCCGGGGGTCGGCATCCGGTAGAGTCGATTCCTGCCGAATAAGGTCATGACGCTCACTATAATCATCCAGGCATTCGGCAGCAGCTGGATGGGCGCCTGATTCCAGTAGTTCAACAGGTACGATACGGCCGGATGGAGGGGGAACCGGAGCCCGACCTCCATCATATCTTGGGTTACGGCCACCATCCCTCGTGGAGGCTGGTCCGCCCGTTCATTAGGCTCGGGTGCGTAGAGATTAACGTCAAGAGGTACCTCCCATCCGGCCCGGGCTTCGTCGAGTTGGCGCTGGGACATCTTACTCTGTACTTGGCCAATGGTCCACCTCCGGGACTCTTCCAAGTCGGCTATCCGAATAGTGGCCGGATCGCGAACGGTCGGCTCGCGCGGGAAATGATCCAGATACTCCTCGTAATCGAAGGAGAGAGACTCGACCTCATCCTTCCTCTCAACGAATTCCGACCACAGACGAAAGGCCTGTCGGACCTGGTCTCGCCGATCTTGGCTAACACTCCGACCAACTGCGGCCGGCCTCTCAACCTCCTCGGAATCGGATCCCGAGGCCTCCCCCGCGCTCCCAAGCCTTTCTTTAATCATCTCGGCCGCGAGATTTTTGAGGAGCTGGTTAGTGGCCCGGTCGTCGCCCTCGCCGCGACCGCTTTCTTCTTCATCTTCCTCCAAGAGGTCGTCCAATGGATCTCTCTCCTCCACCGGTCGGGCCACCTCCTCGTCCCGGGATCTCTCCGTAGCCAAAGGAACTCCCTCCCGGGCACCTTCACCCAATAATGATCGTCCCGGGCGCGGGAATAGGGCATCCAAACCGTCGTCGTCGTGGGCCCAGATCGAGCCCGCTAGACGAGAAGGAGAGGCTCCACTCCCCCCGCGGGAACTTCCCCCCTCTTCGAACAAACGGCGATTAGCTCCGCCACCGCCGCCGCCACTGGAGGAAGCGCCGCCCCTTTGCCCAGGCGGAGGACCAGCCCACCGTCGCACCATTGTATAAACAAAACGAGTTTTGAGATACGGAAAGTTGGAAATTACCTTCGAAACGCCGATCGCCGCCGTGCAAAGTTCGTCGCCGCCGTGAGAAGCTCGCCGGAAATCGCCTAAGGAACTGCAGCAAAATCGCAAAGAGTGAAAACCTTTGGAAATGAGGTAACACCCCTATTTATAGGAAATGGGCGGGGACCTACGGCGAAATAAGTTTCTAGGCATAGGGGCCTAGAAGCAAGAATTTGAAACGACGGTTTCAGCGCCAGACGCCTCGTACTAGGCGCGCATTAAATGAACGGGATTCGAGGAGTCGCATCACGTCACGTCAGGCTAGTGCGCGAAACCCGAAGCGTCGCCTGACAACATACGTCACCTCAACCATCTCCTAACCGTTGGCCGATCTCCGATCACCCCGGGCGGATCCAGGCCGGCACCAATAAGAAACGATAAACGACCACCTCGCCCCTCAAATTGAGAAACGAGCTGGGGGGCAATTGTTGTGACCGTTTCGGACCGCGCATTGGATCCGGCCGGAAGAAAGCCTGAAAAGGCAAGAAGATACCCCGAGGTCGGGACCGACCTGGCCGGCCTGAATCTGACCTCAGCGGGCTCCGAACACGAGATTCCGGCCGCGAAAGCGAGGCCGGAAACCTGCTTGGGACGTCCATCCACGTCGATCACAGCTACATCAAAGCCCTGCCGTGGCCGGTCCGGCCCGGCCATGATCAGTGAGGTCCAGCAGAAGACGCCCGGACGCGACCGACTGGCTGGAGCGTTTTCCGACCTCGGTGTCCGCCAGGAGACCGGCATCCGATCACTTAAGGCCCCCGGCCGGCAAGTGGGATCTCGAGCACGTGACAGAATCAGGCAAGATCCTCTCCCAAGGAAGAAAAAGGCCGCCTCCGTACCCTGCAACGGAGAATATTCCATCCAAATGAGGAAATCCTTCAGAGAATCGTCCTTTTTGGACACGCGTCAACACACTAGTGGCCGGCCACCTGCAGGCCCTGACACTTCAGAGCCCGCGCGTCCTCAGAGGCAGGAGGCATTTAATACACCTGTCCCCCGAGAGGCCGGAAATGACCAACATACCCCTATAGTGAGAAAACTATAAATACCCCAACACTTGTAATGTAAGAAAAAAAAGGTTGAATCACTCTCAGTATAATCAATACACATACTCATTCAAGTCCAGGGATTAACAACCCCTGGCAATTCTTGGTGTTCTTGAGTGTTCATATGCATTTAAAGCCTCTCTTCATCTAAGCATTCATTTTAGCATTTAAGAACCCAATCATTTGGTGTTTTTACCAAAGCTTTAACAAATAACCATTCAATCCCAGCAAAATATATTTGGTAAACAACAAGTAAAAGAATACAAGATAAAAGCACAAGATTCTAAACCCTAATACTTTACCCTAACACTCGACTTCTGACTTGAAGCGAAAATACTAACTTCTACTAGTAGCTTCCCCGCAAGAGTACGGGTTCACTGCAGTATGAGTAAGTATAATAACCAAGTACATCGAACCCAAGGGAAAGTGTGTATGCAAATAGATCCCTGAAGATCTACGCGTCATAGTTAATATGAGTGAAATGCTTTTGGATTTTTGAGAAAAATTAATTATAACTAAGATAAACTAATTAAACTAAAGTATCGAAGAAGACAAATTAACTAAGGTTTGTATTCAAATGAGTGATGGTGATGTTCAGGATAGGAATCCCTACGTATACTAACGGAGCAGGTACATAATCAAAATAACCGTGACGCGCAAGAAATAACCTAAGTTAAAGATCGTAAGATGAAAGTTCAAGATTTTAACCCTAATACTTTATCCTATCAATCGACTTCACGAATCCACTAATCAAGTTAATAGATCGTGCTTAATTAATGAGACTCTAATTTAACTAAGGTGATGTGGTCGTCCTCCCTCGCTAAACCGGTAGATGAATTAACCCCTTCTAAACCTTCTCGTTAAGACTACTAGTTGTTAAAGAGTGATACAGTCGTCCTCTCCCTAACACTTTCGTACGAAATTCAAAGGTAAAGTTAAGATTGATTTTAAGAATTCATTAATTAAGAGAATTAAAACTAAACGTCACGAATTATCCTAATTACGTACCCACATCCTACTTCTACGAGTTCATCCTACCCTAAGCATGCAAGGGTTCTAGCCTAACATGGTGGTTTGAATAATCAAAGCAATCACAAGAACAATAAACATATGCATAATTGAATTAACTAATAAAATCAAGAACATAAACGAAAGAACAAATTAAAGTCTCCAAAGAAATCTATATAAATCTGAAAAACTAAGTTTAATCGTCTCAAAGAGTAAAGAAAGAAAGAATTAATCTACTACGTTCAAAAGAAATACTAAAACTAAGAATTCGTAAATTAAAACCTCGATTACAACGTATAAAATCCTTCAAAACTCCTCCCCAAGCTTTCTCCTCGCTCAAAGTATGTAAAAATATGTGTTGGTATGTTGTTATCCTCCAAAACGAGTTTGGAATGAGTATATATAAGCGTCGGGGCGAACCGGAAACTCATGGGCCGAAAAACGAATTTGGAGGCAAAAAATAGGAAAGTGCTCGAGCAGCTCGAGCAGGGGCGCTCGAGCATGTAGCTCGAGTGTTGCAATCGGTCGAGCGCTGGCGCTCGAGTGCTCTCGCTCGAGTGGTTTTCGGCTGCTGTACACTTGTTCGTAAAATCTTCATATCTTCTCAACCGGGAGTCCGTTTTGGCCGATTCAAAGTCCTACGAACTCCTCTTTTCGCCCTCTATCCATCTATGAAAACCAAAGAGACAAATTATTGATTTTATAAAAATGATACTCAATTGACTCCAAACACTCATAAAAAACACTCAAAACATGGGCAAATCGGGCACCAAAACATAACAATTTCACACCTAATCAACCCCCCCAAACTTACCATATTGCTTGTCCTCAGGCAATGAAATAATAAGTCAAGTGAAATTGTTAGGAATGAGTCAAAGAATCAAATCATGTAAGCAAATGAACTCGAGCTTCAAAGATCAATCACACGTATACTCACTCACTTTCCTTCATCATACTCATGCAACAATAACAAGAAACACCAAGATCAAACATGGATGTGCACTCAACGATGTGTTTCACTCCCTCACAAGTGTATATCAATGATCAATGGACTCACTCAAACAATCAATCACTCATATCGGCAGCCATAGGCTTGTAAGCACTCTTAACTCCGACCATACTCTAGAAATCAATGTCGAATCAAAAAGGATTTTTCTCAAGGTAGTAATGTAGGCTCTTTGGACAGGTGGGATAACAATATGGGTAAGTGACTCAAGTAAATGAAGAATAGAAATTCAAACTCTGGTACTTCGATACAAGGAACATACTTCTTCAACATCTTCACATAATGCACATCAATTCCTTTACTCTCAACACCTCAATTTTTTTTCAACTCTTTTCACTTTTTCAATCACTCAACTCTTTTTTTTTTTCACAACACACATGAGCTCATATTTTCTTTTGCTCATTCTCAAATTTTTGGTCTTTCCCACAACTCAAAACTTCATCACACCCTTCTTTTATCACATCTCAACCATCATAATTCCTTTTCTCAACTCAACCCAATCCCTTCAACATTCACACTTTTCATATTCTCCACTCAAATTGGGACAAAAAGGCTTAGGAACTTGGAATAGTGTTTAAATGTGTTAGCAAATGAATTAGGCTTAAGGCTCAAAGGGGCTAACAAGGGACAAATATCCATGGTAAGGAAAATTTAGGCTAAGTGACTCAATCAAAACAAAGATGGCCTAAGATCACATTCGGCATATCAAACTAGACACAATCAAGAAGCAAGAGCACACACAAGTTCTAGCATCCTCTAAGGTGACGATCCACTCACAAACGAAGAGATTAATTCA
Organism: Ballota nigra; assembly: GCA_947034835.1. NCBI lineage: Eukaryota > Viridiplantae > Streptophyta > Magnoliopsida > Lamiales > Lamiaceae > Ballota > Ballota nigra. Next base: position 30,815,465 of record OX344730.1, read on the forward strand.
TGCATCAAAATCTCATAAGGCTCAAATCTCACGGCTTTCACATCCATACTAGTCCTAGTGAATTCTCACTCTCATCACACAAGCACTCACAAGAAAAATTCACAAGCATACAAGTTCTTTCTCAAATCAACTCTCATTCAAACACTCACACAAAAGAGTCCCTAACTCAAATCCACAAATCACCCTACTCATCAAATCATACTCAAAGATAGCAATCAACAAGCATAAGATGATTGATAGGCATGAAATATGCAATAGCGACTCAGATCAAAATCACCTCAAGGAGCATCTCAAGGCACCAAATAACCAAACACACTCAAAGATAAGGGGTGCTCCGGTGCAATGTAACACGAAACATAAAAAACTCCACCCCCCCCCCAAACTTTGACCTTGCAAAGAGGTCTAAGTTTGGGGTTGTGGGTTACCTCAACCAAACAATTCAGTTTCTCTCAACAGCGTTGCACACTCCCTTGCTTGAGTTCCTCCCTTTCGAGTACTCCATGATTCCTCTATTCTCTCGAGATAAGCCTACAAAACAAAACTCTCCAGTACGAGGTTAAAACTTACGATTCAACAACACCCTAATAACATAATAAGACACTAAAAACAAATGAAAGCAAATAGAAATGGGTTGCCTCCCATTCAGCGCTATTTTTAAGGTCCTCATGCCGGACCGAGCTCAAAGGAGCTTATGGGACATCATACTCAAATTTACCTCCCTTACTCTCATAAGAGTGGTGCTTGCATGTCTTTCCTTGATGCCCTTCCATCATGAACTCTTTTGCTTTCTTCTCATCCCCAAGTGTTATGGGTCTCAACTCCTTCTCACCTTTATCTGGAGGCGTCTTACCAAACAGGTTCTTGAATTTGGACTTTTTCTTCTTAACTCCTCCTTTTCCCTCCAACTGGACCACGTCTATCTTTTTCACCTCTTCCTCCTTCAACTTCTTCACTTTATCCCTATCAAAAGAATTAAGATCATAATGCTCATGGGTTAAATCAACAAGTGAAGGATTATCAAAATCATGAACATGAGAAAGATTAGAAGATGTGTCTTCAACACGAGGATCAATTGCATCCATGCAATCCAAACTCTCATCCTCCTTCGGGTGCTTCATGGCTTCATATAGGGAAATCTTCACTTCTAGATCATCAACCTTCAACGTAATCTTCTCATTTGCCACGTCTAGCACCATCCCCGCCGTAGCTAAGAACGGTCTTCCCAAGATCAGGGGCACGTGCTCATCTTCCTCCATGTCGAGCACTACAAAGTCGGCTGGAAAAATATGATCTCCAACTCTTACGAGGACGTCTTCAACCACACCTTGAGGTCGAGTAATAGACCGGTCGGCTAGTTGAAGCGTCGTCATTGTGGGTTGAAGTTCAACACCTTCCAACTTCTTGAAAAGCGACAAGGGCATAAGATTTATGCTCGCTCCGAGGTCACACAATGCTCCCTTCTTGATCTCGTTCCCAATATCACAAAGAATGGTGAAGCTCCCGGGATTCTTCAGCTTTGGAGGAAGCGCCTTGTGCACTAATGCACTCACCTCATGGTTCAGCTGCACCAACTTTGGCTCATCCACTGGCCGTCTTTTCGCGATCAAGTCCTTCAGAAACTTTGCATAGTTGGGCATCTGTTCCAAAGCATCATAAAAAGGAATGTTAATATTCAATTGTTTAAACACATCAAGGAATTTAGCGAATTTCTCATCAAGCTTCTTTTTCATGAAGCGTTGTGGATATGGGACGGGTATCACAGATTTGGGTACCCCTCATTCATCTCTCTCGGTCTCTTTCACTTTCTCCCTTGCTTCCTTTGCCTTCTTCCACTTAGGAACTCTCTCAACCTTCTCAATGCCTTCCTCTTCAAGCTCTTTGCTCGCTTGAGTGCTTTCACCCTCAACCTTCTTCTCTACTCTCATCTCTTCAATCTCATCTCTATCTTGGGGCGTCTCAGAATCAGCAGGCATCTGAGGACCTTCATAGTTGGTTCCACTTCTTAACTGGATAGCCTTGCAATGCTCTTTCGGGTTCCCCTCCGGCATGGAAGGATACTTACCCGACTCCCTATTCAATGATTTTGCAATTTGGCTTATCTGGAACTCTATTGAGGTGAACCGCCTGTTGTTCTCTTACCGAATTCGATTTAGCTCTACATTTCTCTTTTGAAGTTCTTGATCACGCTGATCACCTTTCTTATGCAACTCTTTCACATCGTACTCCAAAGAGGATAATCTCTTGCTTCCTTCCTCCACCTTCTGAAGGATAGCTCTCAACATCTCCTCAGTTGAGGAACCGCCTTCTCCACCCAGAGGTTTTGAACCTGGATCCACGCCTGGAGAAACTGTAATACCCGTCTTCGGGTTAGCATAAGAAAAATTCTCGTTCTTCCTCCATTGGTTCTGAGGAAGCTGGTGGCCTCCTTGGTACCCTTGTGTGTTCCTCCATTGATTTTGAGGCGGCTGTGGACCTGAAGGTACAAATGGTTGGCCATAAGAAGGTCTTCCTTGAAAATTTCCACCTTGTGGATACCCATTCTGATTGCAATAAGGACCTCTCATATAATTTACTACTTCTTGTTGAATTGTGGGCTTGTCCTCTTGCTCATTCTCTGCTGCATTCCCTCCAACCATATTCTTCCCCAACTCAAGATTATTAATCTTTTCCATCATGGCCATCAACAGCCTTCTCGTTCCTTCACCTTCCTCAACCTGATGAACTCTTTGGTAATCTGCGTCCACGTTCCAAGCCCCGACATTCGTGACAATGTTGTCCACGATCTCTCTACACCTCACTATTCCTTAAATCAGGAATGATCCACTAGCACAGGTGTCTAGATGGTCTTGCCCAGCCTTGTTGGCACCGCTATAGAAAAATTCCATCACATCTCCCTCATTGTACCCGTGCTGCGGGCACTCTATCAACATATTTGAGTATCTCTCCCACGCTTGATGTAGGTCCTCTCCTTGCTTCTGGCGGAAGGAAGAGATCTCAATCCTTGCTTTGATCGTTCTGGATGGAGGGTAGAATCGCTCGAGGAACAGACGCTCGAGCTCGGCCCAAGTGGTAATACCTCCCCGTGGAAGCGTATTATCGTACCACTATTTAGCTATTCCCGTCAATGAGAATGGGAACAACCTAAGCCTCTTGGCATCTTCAGACATGCCATTGTAATTGAAAGTGGAGGCTATCATTAGAAAACTCATCAGATGAGTATGAGGATTCTCCTTCCCGATCACCCCCTTGAACTGGTTCTCTGTAAGCAGCTTTAAAATTCCTGGAGAAATCGAGAAGTTATTTGCCTCAACAGGAGGCAATGCCACTCCATCATAGTACCGTTGTGGCTGCGCTGCAAACCTTCCTCGAATAGCCATATTCTGATCTGCGTTCTGAGGAATGTGCTGAGGGTTAGCAGCTGGTACGGGTACTTGTTGGGGTGGTGGTTGGTAAACAGGTGGTTGATTGTAAACAGGAGGTGGAGGGTACGGATATGGCGGATATGGATAAGGTGGGTATGGGTAAGGTGGGTAAGACAAGTTGTTTTGTGGTAAGTTAGGATGTGGGTAAGCAGGGTTGTTCTGAGGATGTTGGACAATGTTATGAGCTGGATTGCCTACGTTTTGTGTATCCGGGTTTAGGCTCTGGCTATCCCCTAGCGGAACTTGATTCTGGCTACCACTAACTCCAGTGCCTTCAACTCGGCCCAATTCCTGATTGAATTCGTTCGCAGCATCATCCAACTCATTAGAGATATCCATCGGTTCTTTCCCTCCTCCGGCAGTATTCATTCTTCTCAAGAAAGCTCGGTTCCTTCTAGCTATCATCTCAGGGTCCAACGGTATTCTCTCTTCGCTCGTATTGCCTTGTGAGCGTGTTTTCATATAGCTGACACACTAGCAGAAGGATCAAAATGCAACTGCCGAATGTATAAAAAGAAAAATAAAGCAGAAAAGAAAAACACTCACTACTAACTACTAATTTATCTACAAGTCATATTCAAAAGACATACAACGCCATCCCCGGCAACGGCACCATTGACTTGAATCGAAAATACTAACTTCTACTAGTAGCTTCCCCGCAAGAGTACGGGTTCACTGCAGTATGAGTAAGTATAATGGCCAAGTATATCGAACCCAAGGGAAAATGTGTATGCAAATAGATCCCTGAAGATCTACGCGTCGTAGTTAATATGAGTGAAATGTTTTTGGATTTTTGAGAAAAATTAATTATAACTAAGATAAACTAATTAAACTAAAGTATCGAAGAAGACGAATTAACTAAGGTTTGTATTCAAATGAGTGATGGTGATGCTCAGGATAGGAATCCCTACGTATACTAACAGAGCAGGTAGATAATCAAAATAACCGTGACGCGCAAGAAATAACCTAAGTTAAAGATCGTAAGATGAAAGCTCAATATTTTAACCCTAATACTTTATCCTATCAATCGACTTCACAAATCCACTAATCAAATTAATAGATTGTGCTTAATTAATGAGACCCTAATTTAACTAAGGTGATGCGGTCGTCCTCCCTCGCTAAACCGGTAGATGAATTAACCCATTCTAAACCTTCTCGTTAAGACTACTAGTTGTTAAAGAGTGATATGGTCGTCCTCTCCCTAACACTTTCGTACGAAATTCAAAGGTAAAGTTAAGATTGATTTTAAGAATTCATTAATTAAGAGAATTAAAACTAAACGTCACGAATTATCCTAATTACGTACCCACATCCTACTTCTACGAGTTCATCCTACCCTAAGCATGCAAGGGTTCTAGCCTAACATGGTGGTTTGAATAATCAAAGCAATCACAAGAACAATAAACATATGCATAATTGAATTAACTAATAAAATCAAGAACATAAATGAAAGAATAAATTAAAGTCTCCAAAGAAATCTATATAAATCTGAAAAAACTAGGTTTAATCGTCTCAAAGAGTAAAGAAAGAAAGAATTAATCTAATACGTTCAAAAGAAATACTAAAACTAAGAATTCGTAAATTAAAACCTCGATTACAACGTATAAAATCCTTCAAAACTCCTCCCCAAGCTTTCTCCTCACTCAAAGTATGTAAAAATATGTGTTGGTATGTTGTTATCCTCCAAAACGAGTTTGGAATGAGTATATATAAGCGTCGGGGCGAACCGGAAACTCATGGGCCGAAAAACGAATTCGGAGGCAAAAAATAGGAAAGTGCTCGAGCAGCTCGAGCAGGGGCGCTCGAGCATGTAGCTCAAGTGGTGCAATCGGTCGAGCGCTGGCGCTCGAGTGGTTTTCGGCTGCTGTACACTTGTTCGTAAAATCTTCATATCTTCTCAACCGGGAGTCCGTTTTGGCCGATTCAAAGTCCTACAAACTCCTCTTTTCGCCCTCTATCCATCTATGAAAACCAAATAGACAAATTAATGATTTTATAAAAATGATACTCAATTGACTTCAAACACTCATAAAAAAAACACTCAAAACATGGACAAATCGGGCACCAAAACATAACAATTTCACGCCTAATCAACTTCACTAATCCACTAACAAGTTAATAGATTGTGCTTAATTAATGAGACCCTAATTTAACTAAGGTGATGCAGTCGTCCTCCTTCGCTAAACTGGTAGATGAATTAACCCTTTCTAAACCCTCTAGTTAAGTCTACTCGTTGTTAAAGAGTGATACGGTCGTCCTCTCTCTAACACCTTCGAACAAAATTAAAAAGTAAAGCTAAGATTAATTTTAAGAATTCATTAATTAAGAGAATTAAAATCTAACGTCACAAGTTACCCTAATTTCGTACCCACAACCTACTTCTACGAGTTCATCATACCCCAAGCATGCAAGGGTTTTAGCTAGACATGGGTTTTACGTAAACAAGAACAATTGAATAAGTAATGAACATGAACATGATAATTATAATGATGAAAAGATCAATCATAAACTAGGGTTTCAAGAAATAAAGAAATAACTTAAATTAAATCAATAAAATGAGTCTCAACGTGTTCAAGAACAAAGATATGAAGAAATGAAACTAAAAAGTAAAATCGTGACGGGAATTCGTAAGAAAAACCTCAAAAACGTAAAGTAAACTTGCTTGTTCCTTCTTCTCCAAAAATTAACTCTCTAAAACGCTATTCAATCTAGTGGGTGTAAGTCATCCGTAAAAACGAGCTCGGGACGAGTATATATAAGCTTTGGGCCGAATTGAAAACTCGTGGGCCGGAAAAACGAACTTGGAAACTTAAGTCTTGAGGCGCTCGAGCTGGGCTAGCTCGAGCAGAGGTGCTCGAGCAATGGTGGTCGAGCGAAACAAGCACTCGAGTGGAAGCGCTCGAGCATTGGTGGTCGAGCGAAACAAGCACTCGAGCGGAGGCGCTCGAGCAATGGTGGTCGAGCGAAGAAAGTCTCTGCAAGTCTGGGCGCTCGAGCTGGTTGAGCTCGAGCGGAGGCGCTCGAGCAATGGTGCTCGAATGGGCCTTCTTTCTTTTCAACTAACACTTTTCTTCTCACGCACTAATACCAATCGTATTTCTTCGATATCTTCTCATCCGGGCATCCGTTTGAGCTGATTCAAAGTCCTACGAACTCCCTTTTTCGCCCTCGATTCACCTATGAGCATCAAAGAGACAAATTCATCAATGTAAAGAAATAGTGCTCATTTGACTCTAAAAACTCAATAAAATCGACCAAAACTTGGGCATTTCAAGCTACGAATCATGACAATTTCACGCCTAATCAGCGAACAACCCCAGAGCGTTATCAAGCAAATACAAGTGTCCAAAAGACTACGCGAACAGAGTGGAGAATAGTCCCAAGAGAGTCGAACAGCCTAAAGAGAGAGCAGAGATGAGAAACTTCACCGAAGAGACTCCAGACGAGCAACCCTACACCTCAGGTCATAAGACTTCATAGTTAAGTAAAGGTGCTAGATAAGGTCAAATGTCAAAAGACACATGTCAAGCATGCATGCTAGGAGGTGAAAGGGTATGTCACCACCTACTTGTAGATCATTTTATAAATACTTGGATTTTCATCAATAAGAGGAGGGATCCTCAAATTTACAAGAGAAATACACATTAAACTCTCATACACATATAAACACCCCGATATACACATTCATATACGTAAATACACGAAATTGTTCCCGTATTTATCTCGATCCGCGGTATTTATAATTTTTTTCTTCGATAAATTATTTAAAAAATTAATAATTATAAAAATAATAAAACATAATACAATAATGTTTAAAAATGCTATTATGTTTAAACAATAAATCATAATATTATAATTTTCTAATAATATTATTTTTCTACAATATAAATAATTATTCTCAACAAATATATTAATAAAAATATAAATAATAGTATTGTTTCCTAATAAAATAATAGTAACATCTAACAATAAAATTAATTTATAATTCTTATTAAAAATAAAAAAAATATTCTTATTAAAAATTATACATTTTTATTATAAATATTACAAATAAATATTAATTATAATAACTCTTCTACAAATAATAATTATCAGTAATAATAATAATGGTGTAATAGTACTTATAATATATAATATTCATAATAACAATAATCAATAATAATATTTTTATTAAATAATAGTTTTAACACTCAAAATAATATTAATAACTTAATATCAATATAACGAAGTGGTATAGTTCAAATGGTTAGAGTCTCATTAAAATCAATTTTATTTTTAATTTTATTAATTTTCTAAAGTGTGAAACATATCAGATTTAATTTGCTATATATTTGTATTTCCTCATCAATTAGGTTCATACATCTCTCTCTTGAAATCTCAGTATTCGAATTCTTTTCCATCTATTTTCGTGGGCTCTTCATTTATAGTCTCGTATATCTCCATCATTACAAAGTTTCTTTGATTTTTTTTTTTTTAGGTATGCATTTACAGGATTATACTTCCAAAAGTATCTTATTTATGTCTTCGTTTATAGTCAGCCTATATTACCATATATATACACTTTTTATTCTAAACCTAATCCATTCTCTTTTTAACTTATCTGATAATTGCTTAATTTTGTTTTGATTTGTAACATTCGACTCAATATTAAAAAATTATAAGTTTCTTCTTGTTTCTGAAAAAATCAAAACTATAATCACCCTCTATAAACATACAAAAATTATAAGTTTAATTCACATTTTGAGTATTTATATTTTCATATTTTTTATTATTTATCATACTCTATCTTTTTCAAAATAAGCATTGTTCTAAAGATTTTGTATCAAATTAAAAATTATTGTATTTGACATATATACCCCATATATAAATCTCTAAAAGATATATTATATTTTGATAATCTCTAAAAAAATTCTTACATCGTGAATTCGCATTCGAGTAAGTTAGGAAAAACATGAAAAAATAATTAAAACGATATTTATTTTAAAATAAATTTAACCTCTAAAATGATACTTATTTTGAAATGGAGAGAGTATTATTAACTATTTTGTTGTCTTTTTGTTAATTAAATGGTACTTTATTAAATGAGAAGGTATTATATATACCTTGTGCATAAATAATGACATTAGTTTTTACAACAGTAGTATTAGTTCTTACAACATAAAAACTCGCTTGTGGAGTTGGGCTGTGGATGGAGAAATTAGATGCAAAAACTTTGTCTTTGTTGATTGGGTTACAAGCTGAAGAATTATATTAGGTTTTGATTGAGGTTAATGTAAAATCTTTGAAAGTATTTCATTGCCTAGGATAGGAGCATGGAGAGATGGAGATATTGAAGAGTACTTCTGTAACTGATGTGTAATCTGTTCTTAAGGGTATTTCTTATGTCGTTTTTGCATTAAGAATTTTATTTTACTGGTTAAAAAAAAGTATTAATTCTTACAAAATAGTAGTATTGAAAAGTATTGCATTGGACAAAGTGCATATAATACTTTTACCCCCACTACATATCCATAAATCTATAAAATGTTAAAGTTATAAATTTATAGCAAGTTTAGTGACACGTTTAATTTTTACTGATATTCTTGACTAAAAATAAACAGAGTGACATAATACAATTTCATTTGGAAACAATTTTTTTTTCCTTAATTGAAAAGGTGAAATTGAGGAAGTCTTGTCTAATACAGTTTCATATGTAAGACAATACTTTTTACATTTTTTTATAATACTTTTGAAAATTAAGTATCATAAAAACAAGAAATAATAGTATAGCATCTCATACATAAAACAAGTCTCATACAAATTTTTGTGATTTAAATGAATAAAATTTAATGTAGTCGATGATTGATTAGGCGTGAAATTGTTATGATTTGTAGCTCGATTTTCCCGTGTTTTGAGTGAAATCGATGAGTATTTAGAGTCAATTGAGTACTATGTGCATAAAGTAATGAATTTTCCTATTTTAGGCTCATATTTGGAAAGAGGGCAAAAATAGGAGTTCGTAGGACTTTGAATCGGCCAAAACGGACTCCCGGTTAAGAAGATATGAAGGTTTCTCGAACAAGTGTACAACAGTCGAAAGAGCATTTGACAGAGTATAGGTTGAGCGCCACCACTCAACCACCTTCAGGTCGAGCGCCACCACTCGACCACTTGCTACCACTCGACCAAGTTGAGGTCGAGCGCCACCACTCGACCATACTGAGGTCGAGCGCCCTAAAGGCACTGTAAGAGGGGAGCACTCGACCAACCCTCAATTTCGCGAGATTTTGGCCTTTTTCACCCGTTTTTGGTCCGTTGCATATAAATACCCGATCTCAAACTCGTTTTTGGAGACCTTTTGATCACTTTTTATATTTTTGGCATACTTAAACCTTGGTAGAGAGATTTTGGAGAGTTTCATACTTGTAATCGAGGTTTTGATTTACGAATTCATAGTTTAGCTACTTCTTTTGAATCTTTTTGGTTAATTCTTTCGTTCTTGAACCTATTGAGACTCATAAACCCTAACTTTACCAGGTTTACTGAGATTTTGAGATATTCTTTTGTTTATGCTTTCCAATTCTTTTGATTATTCAATTATGCAAATGTTCATCGTTTTTGTGATTGTTTTCGTATTCAACATGTTAGGCTAGAACCCTTGCATGCTTAGGGTATGATGAACTCGTAGAAGTAGGATGTTGGCACATGATTAGGATAATTCGTGATGTTTAGTGTTAATTCTCTTAATTATTGAATTCTTAAAATAAACCCTAGAATTATCTTGGAATTGAGTACGAAAATTATTAGAGAGGGGACGACCTTATCACTCGTTAATAACGAATAGGCTTAACGAGAGGGTTATAGAAGGGGTTTATCATCTACTGGTTTATCTAGGGAGGACGACCGCATCACCTTAGTTAAATTAGGGTCTCAATAATTAAGCACAATTCATATAACTTGGTTAGTGGATTTGTGAAGTAGGTTGATTTGACGAAGTACTAGGGTTAATTCTTGAGCTTTTAGTCTTTCAATCTGGTGCTAGATTAGGGATGTTGATTGCCTAGTTTTGTACACTTAGGATTAGTATTTGCACATCACGGTTATTTTAGTTATCGTACCAACTCCGTTAGTATACGTAGAGATTCTTGTCCTGAGCATCGTCATCTCATATTTGAATCTTAAACCATAGTTAATCGTTTACTTTCATTATTTGCATTAATAGTAATAGAACATAGAGTAGTTTAGTACAATTCTAAAATCCAGAACATACACTCATATTAACTACGATGCGTAGATCTTCAGGGCTCTATTCGCATACATACCTTCCCTTGGGTACGATATACTTGGTCCTTATACTTGCTAATACTACTGTGTGTTGGAGTTATACTTGAAAGTATTCTTTTACTTTGTATAACTTATGTATTAAACACTTATTTATGAGAATAAATTTTTTATCGCATTTGCTTTAGATATAATTGAATGTTGAATATTTATTGCAACCAGTTCATTATAAGTAGTACGTGTTACATTGTAGTTAATGTGGTGATACCAGATCACGGAAGATCACATTAACAGTTTCCTTGTAACTAAACGTACAAATTCACGACCTAGGTGGAATTGAACAACCCGCCGTGAAAGGTCGATGTGTATATCTCATATTGGTCTGTCTTGACTTAGAGATTGCACTAGCACATTTAGTATGTGTTGAGAGGACCTACAACGAGGATAAATTCTTCTGTTCTGAAATGTGAAGAATTAGACCTCAGTGGTTATTGATTTCTTAATCTCCGTCACTTAAATAGAACAGTGTGTGCTTAATGGTTATTGCTTTGATTCATGTTGGGTGAGAATCATCGTGACTTCGAACCTTGTACTTTGGGCATTAATATTAATCATATGACGGTTGCTAAGATTTAATACGGAGAAATACGTGCGAGTACGGTTCGTGTGATTTGTCCCCTTGGTGGGCTCAGAAGTTTTATCGTACCAAATCTTGCAAGTGAAGAATTAGTTTCTTCGGTACAGATAATAATGTTGAGCTGTCTTTACTCCAAGGTGAAAGATATTAATTAATTTAGAGCTATTCAGAAGCTTAATTAATTAATGGACTTGATAATCTTAAACGCGGGAAATAATAACCGGGAGCCCATATTATCGTAATATGGATTAAGATGGATAGTGCAATATTAATTTATTAGTGGTACTAATTAATATTAATGGGTTGAATTATATTGGGGCTCAATACTGAAATTCAGAAGCCCATTGGAGGTCCAATCTTAACTCTCCTAAAGGCCCCTCAAGTAGCCCAATAATGATAAGGTGATTAAAATAAAAGAAAATATAATTTGCTGATTTTTCATTATTATTTTCGAAAAAGATATATTTGGAGAAAGAAAAGATCTTGTTGATTTTCTTGAAAAGATATTATGGAAGATAAGTATTCTTGGAATACAAGATTATCTCATATATTCAAGAAGATCCAAATCTTGAATTCTTACTCAATATTTTCGAAAATTACTCTTATAATAGGAGATTGGATTTTTTTGTGGAATATTTTATGGAGAAAAGAATATATGGAATATATTCAAGATTTCTTAGAGGCTAAGAAAAGATTTTTTCCTCCCCTGCTCCACCTCAAAAAAATCGGCCACTACTATTATAAATAGGGGGTGATTAGTTCATCCCCAAGTATATGATTCCATGTGTTGAAAAAATCTAGAGCAAAAATATTTTTCTTTTTCTTTGGTTATTTAATTGCTTGAAAGCACTTCCCACCGGTGATCAAGCGAGGCGAAAGGGAAATACTTGAGAAGGTCTTTTGGTTGGTAGCACGATCGTGATAGTCCTGTTGTTATCAAAGGTCATATCTACAAGAGGTACGAATTACGTGAACTCCTAGTTATTCCGCTTTAGGTTTTCATGTGAATTAATTCTATATGCATGATGATAAAATTGTTGTTGGAATTATTATTTAAATTAATTAGGATTAATTCATGCTAGTAATAATTGTATTTAAGTTCATATTTAAATTTCATCCCGAATAGTTTTCGGGCACCCTAATTTTCCCAACACTGTGATCCCATACTCTTGTGGGGTAACTACTGGTAATACTAGTATTTTATGTCTAAGTCAACGGCGTCGTTGCCGGGGATGGCGATGTATGTCTATTGAGTAGGACTTGGAGATAGTTTAGTAGTTAGTAGTGAGTGCCTTTTTTTTCTTTTCTGTTTATTAGTATTCATTAGGCAATTGCGTTTTGATAGTTCTTTTGGTGTTTCAGGTATATGAAAACACGCTCACAGGGAGAGTCGAGCGAAGATAGAACAAAGTCAGATCCTGGGATAATCGCCTGAAGAAACAGAGCCTTCCTTAGAAGAATGAACACTGTCGGTGGTGAGAACGAAAACATGGAGTTAGGTATTGAGTTGGATGGTGATGCAGCTAAATTCAATGAGATCGTGGAACGGGTTGAAGGAGTTGAAAGCAGTAATAAGCAAGTACCCATGGGGAACAATCAAAACCAAAACTCGATTCCACAGAATACGAACAACTCTGCTCCTAACCAAAACCAAAACCATAACCATTTTAACAACCCTGTCTACCAACCTAACCAACCTTACCCATACCCATATCCTACATACCCTTATCCACCATACTACCCTCCACCTCCTACATATAACCAACCTCCTATTCCACAAATACCTCTACCACCAGTGTATCCTTAGCACGTTCCTCAGAATGCTAATCCTGGTATGGCAATCAGAGGAAGGTTTGAGGCTCAGCCTCAACGGTACTATGATGGTGTAGCTATGCTACCAGTGGAAGCCAACAACTTTTCTATCTCTCTAGGGATCCTGAAGATGCTAGTCGAGAACCAATTCAAGGGAGAAGTAGGGAAAGAAAATCCTCACACTCTCTTGAGGAATTTCCTGATGATAGTCTCCACCTTTAGCCAAAATGGGATGTCGGAAGATGCAGAGAGGCTCAGATTGTTCTAATTTTCTTTGACTGGGATTCCTAAGGAGTGGTACGATAACACACTTCCACGAGGTAGTGTGACTACATGGGCCGAGCTCGAGCATCTGTTCCTTGAGTGTTTCTACCCTCCGTCCAGAACGGTGAAGGCGAGGAAGGAGATCTCCTCATTCAAGCAGAAACATGGAGAGGAGTTGAGTCAAGCTTGGGAGAGATTCTCCAACATATTGATTGAGTGCCCACAACACGGGTACAACGAGGGTGACATCATGGATTATTTCTATTGTGGAGCCAGGAAGGCAGCTCAAGACCACCTCGATGCTTGTGCTAATGGAGCATTTCTAAATCGTAGTGCAGCTCAGTGTAGAGAGGTAGTTGAAAACATTGTCAAGAATGCGGGACAATGGAATGAGGATCAAGAATTTCAGCGAGGGAACTAGAAAGCTCTTGATGGCGATGATAGAGAAGATCAACAATCTAGAGGTTGAACAGAATCTGAGTGGAGGGAATACTGCAGTGAGTGAGAAAGTGGATCAGCCAGGATGCCAGCAAGAGATGGCCAACTATATGGGAGGGCCTATTATAATCAGAATGGCTATCAAGGTGGAAATTATCAGGGGCACCCAACTTATAGAAAACCATTTGTACCACCGGGTCCACAACCTCCTCAGAATCAATGGAGAAATAATCAGTGGTATCAAGGAGGCCAGCAGCCCCCTCAGAATCAATGGAGGAAGAACGAGAACTTGTCCTACAGTAATCCGAGAGCAGGGATAACTATACCTCCAAATGTCGACCCTGGCTCAAAACTCCCCGGAGGAGAAGGAGGTGCTACCACTAATGAGATGTTACGTGTCATTCTTCAGAAGGTGGAGGAAGGTAGTAAGAGGATATCTTGTTTGGAGTATGATGTGAAGGAGATGAGTAAGAAGAATGATCAGCATGATCAAGATCTTCAGAAGAGGGATATGGAGCTGAATAGAATTCAGCAAGAGAACAATAGGCGGTTCACTTCGATGGAGTATCAGATTACCCAGATCATGAAATCATTGGGTAGAGAGCCCGGGAAATATCCTTATATGCTCGAGGGGAACCCGAAAGAGCAATGCAAGGTGATCCAACTAAGAAGTTGAACCAAGTATGACGGTCCTCAAATGCCTGCTAATTTGGAGGAGATACATGAGGAGATTAAGATGGAGGGTCAAGAACATAAGAAAGATGGGGATGAGACAGTTGAGGTAGAAGTTGAGAAAAAGGTTAAGGTAGAAGACACTCAGAATGGCAAAGACGAGAAGAAAGATGAAGAGCGAGTCCAAAAGTGGAAGAAGGCTAGAGAAGCGAGGCAGAATGTGAAGGAAACCGAGCGAGATGAGTGGGGAGTACCAAAATCTGTGATTCTAGTCCCATATCCGCAGCGGTTCATAAAGAAGAAATTAGATGAAAAAGTTGCTAAGTTTCTTGATGTTTTTAAAAAGTTGCATATTAACATACCTTTTTATGATGCTTTGGAACGAATGCCTAATTATGTCAAGTTCCTGAAGGACTTGATAGCTAAGAGGAGGAGAGTTGATGAGCCCAAGTTGGTGTAGTTGAACCATGAGGTGAGTGCATTAGTGCACAAAGCGCTTCCCCCGAAGTTGAAGGATCCCGGGAGCTTCACTATCTTATATGATATCAGGAACGGATTCAAGAAGGGAGTGTTGTGCGATCTTGGAGCAAACATTAATCTGATGCCGTTGTCACTATTTAAGAAGTTGGAGGGTGGAGAACTTCAGCCGACAATGATGACGCTTCAACTCGCCGACCGGTCTTTTACTCGACCTTAAGGTTTGGTTGAAGATGTCCTCGTGAAGGTAGGAGATCACTGTTTCCAGCTGATTTTGTGGTCCTAGAGATGGAGGAAGACGAGCACGTGCCTTTGATCTTGGGAAGGCCTTTCTTAGCCACAGCCGAGATGGTGTTAGATGTGGCGAATAGGAAGATCACGGTAAAGGTAGATGATCAAGAGGTGAAAATTTCCCTATATGAGGCCATGAAACGCCCGAAGGAAGATGAGCGTTGTCATTCCATTGATGTCATTGATCCTTGTGTTGAAGACACACCTCCCATTCCTAACCTTTCTTATATACGTGATTATGTCAATCCTTCACTAAATGATTTAACCGTTGAGCATTATGATCTCGATTGTCTTGATATGGATAAAGGCAAAGAGGAGTTGAAGGATGAAGAGTTGAAAAGTATGGATGTGGCTAAACTAGAAGAGAAAAGAGGAGTTGATGTTAAGAATACAAAATCCAAGAGGTGGGTACCTCCGTGGAGAGCAAAAAAGAAAGTGAAACCACCGCCTGAGGTGAAGAAGGAGGATGAGAATCGAGCGAAAAACTTAAACATCTTCTCTTATGAGAATAAGGGAGGTAAATTTGAGTATCATGTCCCATAAGCTCCTTTGAGCTCGGTCCGACATTAGGACCTTAAAAATAGCGCTGAGTGGGAGGCAACCCACTTTTATTTGCTTTTGAGTGTTGTTAGTTATTAGTGTTTTTAGTTATTGGTGTTTATTTTTGTGTGAATCGTAAGTTCTAACCTCGTACTTGAGAGTTTTATTTTGTAGGCTTGCCTTGAGGGTGGAGGAATGTCCAAGAAGTGGAGATTGAAGGGACCAACTCGAGACAAGGGGGTGTGCCAAGTTGTTGAGAGAAACTGAATTATTTGGATGAGGTAACCACCACCCCGAACTTAGACCGCTTCACAAGGTCGAAGTTTGGGGGGTGGAGTTTTTATATGTTTTATGGTTACATTGTATAGGCGCACACCCTCTCTTTGAGTTGTGTTTAGTTATTTATTGTGCCTTGAGATGCTCCTTGAATTGTTTTTATATTGTGAACTAATTGGGTGCTACAACATATTTCATGCTTATCAATCCTCTTATGCTTGTTGATTGCTATCTTTGAGTGTGAGTATGAGTTAGTGAGTTGTGGAGTTGAATTAGAGTCTAAGTTGTGTGAGTGTAGTGGTGAGAGTTGATTTGAGAGGGGACTCGTATACTTACGAATCTTCTTTTTGAATACTTGTGTTGTGAAAGTGAGAATTCACTAGGACTAGCATGGATGTGAAAACCGAGAGATTTAAGCCTTTTAGAGATTAAAATTCATTATATTGATCTCTTTGTTTGAGAGTGGATCATCACCTTAGTGGATGCTAGAACTTGTGTGTGCTCTCGCTTCTTGATTGTGTCCAGTTTGAAATGCCGAAAGTGATTTTAGGCCATCTTTGATTTGATTGAGTCACTTAGCCAAATTTTCCCTACCAATGAAATTTATCCCTTGTTAGCCCGTTTGAGCCTTAACCTATTTTATTTGCTAGCACATTTGAACTTAACCAAATTCTTAAACTCTTTTTATCCCAATTTGAGTGGAGAATAGGAAAAGTTGTGAATGAGAAAGGGATCGAGTTGAGTTGAGGAAGGAGAATTATTAATGCTTGAATGTATCTGAGAAGAAGGTGTAATGAGATTGTGAGTTGTGGGAAAGAATAAAAAAATTTGAGAATGAGCAAAAGAAATAGGAGCTCATGTATGTGTGAAAAAAAAAGTGAAGTGATTGAAAAAGTGAAATGAGTTAGAAAAAATTTGAAGTGTTGAGAGTAGTGGAATTGAAATGTGTATTGCATGAAGATGATTGAAGTATTTTGTTCCTTGTCTCGAAGTACTAAAATTTGATTTTCTATTCTCCATTCACTTGAGACATTTATCCCATATAGTTACCCCACCTGTCCAAAGAGCCTATGTCACAACCTTGATAAAGTCATTTTTTATTCGGCATGGATTCTAGAGTATGGTCGAAGTTGAGAGTGCTTACAAGCCTATGGCTGCTAATATGTGTGATTGATTGATTGAGTGAGTCCCTTATTACTGATGTACACTTGTGAGGGAGTGAAACACATCGTTGAGTGCACATCCATGTTTGATTTTGGTGGTTCTTATTGTTGTTGCATGAGTATGATGAAGGTGTGAGTTAGTATGTGAGTGACCAATCTTTGAAACTTGAACTTTTATTACTTGCATGATTTGGTTCTGTGATTCATTCCTACCAATTTCACTTGACTTAATATTTCATTTCTTGAGGACAAGCAATATGGTAAGTTTGGGGGGGTTGATTAGGCGTGAAATTGTTATGATTTGTAGCTCGATTTTCCCGTGTTTTGAGTGAATTCGATGAGTATTTAGAGTCAATTGAGTACTATTTTCATAAACTAATGAATTTGCCTATTTGATGCTTATATTTGGAAAGAGGGCGAAAATATGAGTTCGTAGGATTTTGAATCGGCCAAAACGGACTCCCGGTTGAGAAGATATGAAGGTTTTTCGAACAAGTGTACAGCAGCCGAAAGAGCACTCGACCGAGTATAGGTCGAGCGCCACCACTCGACCACCTTCAGGTCGAGCGCCACCACTCGACCAAGTTGAGGTCGAGCACCACCACTCGACCATACTGAGGTCGAGCGCCCTAAAGGCACTGTAAGAGGGGAGCACTCGACCAACCCTCAATTTCGCGAGATTTTGGTCTTTTTCACCCGTTTTTGGCCCGTTGCTTATAAATACCCGATCCCAAGCTTATTTTTGGAGACCTTTTGATCACTTTTCATAATTTTGGCATACTTAAAGCTTGGTAGAGAGATTTTGGAGAGTTTCATACTTGTAATCGAGGTTTTGATTTACAAATTCATAGTTTAGCTACTTCTTTTGAATCTTTTCGGTTAATTCTTTCTTTCTTGAACCTTTGAGACTCATGAACCCTAATTTTACCAGATTTATTGAGATTTTGAGATATTCTTTTGTTTATGCTTTCCAATTCTTTTGATTATTCAATTATGCAAATGTTCATTGTTTTTGTGATTGTTTTCGTATTCAACATGTTAGGCTAGAACCCTTACATGCTTAGGGTATGATGAACTCGTAGAAGTAGGATGTTGGTACATGATTAGGATAATTTGTGATGTTTAGTGTTAATTCTCTTAATTATTGAATTCTTAAAATAAACTCTAGAATTATCTTGGAATTGAGTACGAAAATTATTAGAGAGGGGATGGCCTTATCACTCGTTAATAACGAATAGGCTTAACGAGAAGGTTATAGAAAGGATTTATCATCTACTGGTTTATCTAGGGAGGACGACCGCATCACCTTAGTTAAATTAGGGTCTCAATAATTAAGCACAATTCATATAACTTGGTTAGTGGATTTGTGAAGTAGGTTGATTTGATGAAGTACTAGGGTTAATTCTTGAGCTTTTAGTCTTTCAATCTGGTGCTAGATTAGGGATGTTGATTGCCTAGTTTTAGTACACTTAGGATTAGTATTTGCACATCACAGTTATTTTAGTTATCGTACCAACTCTGTTAGTATACGTAGAGATTCCTATCCTGAGCATCGTCATCTCATATTTGAATCTTAAACCGTAGTTAATCGTTTACTTTCATTATTTGCATAATAGTAATAGAACATAGAGTAGTTTAGTACAATTCTAAAATCCAGAACATACACTCATATTAACTACGACTCGTAGATCTCCAGGACTCTATTCGCATACATATCTTCCCTTGGGTACGATATATTTGATCCTTATACTTGCTAATACTACTGTGATCCCATACTCTTGTGGGGTAAATACTGGTAATAGTAGTATTTTGCGTCAAAGTCAATGATACAACAATCTCACATATATAGCTTAGACATTGTGCACATATTTATCACATTTTTCTTTCCTTATTTAATTTAATCAAACTTAGCTCAACTCTTTCTACTAATTAAACACATATGTAATTTGAAACTAATTTTTCTTATGTTAACAAATCGATCATATTCAGAATAGTATTCTATTAGTGATGATCATCACTCTCAAATGGCGTTCCCAATTATCATTTAACGTCCCTACCATGGTAGACATATATCACACTGAAATGATAAATGAAAGGACTAAGTAGGCATCACCTATTATCCTGGAGTTGAGAGGTTCTCTTTCCCACCTTTTAACCATTTTTATCAATTGATCAGAAATTGAGTGTATTATTTGTTCTCTTTCCTCAATAAACTTGCAATCGACCCTTGCGTATATTTGTTGTTAGCTACAACTTAATATATTTCTTTTCATAGTATGTTTATTTATAGAGGGTGATTAATTTTGAGATATCAATTTAAGTCAAAGAAGTAAGTGCCCCATATAACCAAACGATCGAATTGAAGAATAATGGAAGGATTAATTATTTCTACTTAAGAGTTTTTTCCATATATCTTTTTCCTATTTTTATCAAATTGAGAATTCGAATGAATTTCTCTCTTTCCTTAAATAAACTAGCAATCTCCGTTAACCTTATGTTCTTAAATTGTACAAGTGGCCTGGTGTCATGCATCTGCACCGTGCAACATAATATGGAGTAGAGTTACAATAATTCTCAATCGAATATATCTCACTTTCAAATAATGATATTTAATTTCACAAATTCTAAGATGCACTCAAGTGCATTCTATGCACTTGGACATTATGCTCAATTTTGACTTCAATTTTAATTTTTTCAAAATAAACATAAACAAACTATGTATTTTTTTGTAATTGGATATTACTGATTATTTCTTGGGTATTATTGATTCCTTCTTAGGGTATTACCGATTTCTTCTTAATTTTTTTTTTTAAAAAATTCAAGTGCATATCATAATTGCTCGTTAATCATTTTAATTTACAATTAGAATACTAATTCAATTGGGAGTTCCATAACAATATATACAAAAGGGAGCGAGAAAGGGTCAATTTTAGGGGTGCGCAAAAATATGCCAAAATCAAACCAAATTGAAATCAAATGTTAAATTCGGTTCGCTTTTTATTTATTATTTTGGTATTAATTTTAAAAATTAAAAAAATCAAATTTTCGGTACGATGTTAATGAATAAAAACTTCGTTAAAACCGAAAATCGAATTTATATAAAGTGAAAGAATTCCGCGTCATCTAAAAGTCCGATTTTTTTGTAAAATTAATTCATTTAATTATTTTTCTTACATTCCCCTTCATTCATGGGTGAGACTCAACTTTTCCTATATGGGGAGACCCAATGAGTGGTCAATTTAATATGGTTGGAGTTGCTCTCAACGGGAATCGAACTCAGGATCTTTGCCCGGGCGTGAGCCTTGTGACTCTGATACCATGAAAGAATTTCGCTTCATCTAAAAGTCCGAATTTGTAGAAGAGTGTGAAATTAATTCATTTAATTAAATCTCTTACATAGAATATTTTTATTATATATTTTTAAATATATAACAACATATTATATCGAAAATGATCACATGTTCACCAGTTGACACAAACTTATATGTCTACTACTAATGTGATAATGACACATAAGCAGGTGATCAAATATTATTTTAAGTGATTATTTACTTATATGTCATTATCACATTGATGGTGAACATATAAATTTGTTTCCACCAGTAGACATGTAATAATTTCCGTTTGGTTTGTGTTCGGTTCCCTACAATTTGGTTTCGGTTCGGTTCGGATTTGTATTTTTATTTTTATTTTTTGGTTTTTGCTTTTCACAATTTGGTTCGGTTCGGACCGAACAACTTGATGTTCTCCCCTAGTCAATATATTTAGCCACTGATTTTAGTGTTGAGAATCAAATAGGTCATTTAACAAAGATTTTTGGTAAAAAGAAAATTGTGAGATGGTTCACAAATTAACACAAATTAATACTCATTTTTTTTTAAAGTATTAATGTGTCATGCCCGAATAATGCTTCTCGTCTCACGCAAAACCAGCTTTATTTTTTTAATTGAGATCGATCAAATAAACCGCTAATAATTTTTTTCTCAAATATTCTCCTCTACTTTAAATCATTTCACCTATGCAATCCTTAAAAATAGTTTCAAGGGGTTCTTGAAAGCCAACAAGAAATCTATCAAATACGAACCCAGTCCAAACAATAGATTGATTAATTTGGGCTATTTCGTACCCCTGCATCTGCAATCCAACTATATACCCCCAGTCTAAACCAATCGGCCCTTTGGACGTTTGTTCTTTTTATTTTTCTTTTAGAAAAAAAAAAGGTCAGGATTGCATGACTTGATGTAAATATGATATTTGAAAAAGAAAAAAAAATAGATAATAAATTCTTTCGTAAGTAGTAGTACCTTTTTTACGGTTATTTGGAAATAAATTGTTAACTTTCAATATCATAGTATTATACATGGTATGGTATTGTATATCATGGCAAAAATTTTGGAAATAATGTGTTATTTCAGTGACAATATCTTTTGGGTAGTAAATTTTTGTCAAAAAAATAACATGGTAAGATATGGTATTGGATGACAAGATTATTTGGGAATCTTGTCATCTTTTACGTGACAATATCTTTTGCAAAATATTTCAATATCCTCTTAGAAAATTAACATATATAAATATTTTGCAAAAATATTTATTTCAAAAATATCTATTATTGTATTATACGTGGTAAGATATTGCATTTCATGGCAAGATTTTTTGGGAATAATATGCTATTTCAGTGACAATATTTTTTGGATAGTGAAATTTTGTCCAAAAAAATAATAATAATAATGTTACAATTTATTATCCATGGTGAGATATATAGTATTGAATGACAAGATTCTTTGGGAATTTTGTCATCTTTTACGTGACAATATCTTTTGCAAAATATTTCAATATCCTCCTACAAAAATTAGCATATATAAATATTTTGTAAAAATAAATTTAAAAAATATCTAAGTAAGAAAATCGTTGAACTATGGGAAAAATATATGTATTACATCTTAGAGGACATGGAGGCGGCGCCGAGACTGTTCAATGGAGGATGACAAAAACTAAAAAAGGAGGCGAGAAGAAAAAACCTAAGACCAAGAAAAATATACTATAAAAAAATCAGTATCATACACTCGGTTCAAGACCGCGGTATCTGATGCAGTTTGAGGCGGCGGGAGTAGAGCAGCGAGGCGGCGTCAATTTGTAAACAATCTGACAGGAAAGGGATGACGGAGTGAGAAAAGAATAGAAGAGAGGCGGTTCGGGATCTACATACCTTGGATTTATTCCTATTTTGCATATCCGCTTTCGACGCACTCGCCGGAGTCCACGATAGATGCCCCCACTTGAATCACTGGGCTAGGCGGAGAAGTCGCCTGAGATGGGTTCGGAGTAGGCACAATGATCGATCAAGTCGGAGCAATGACGGTGCGTAAGCAATATTGGTGACGACGATGCCGACTGTAATAGTGGAGACAGCGCCGATGATGGCTGCAACGGGAGAGAGAAACAAGCGGCGTATTTGAGAGAAAGAGGACGGTGTGTGCGATACTCTTTATAAGAGATTAATAAAACATAAATATAAAATGAATGGTTTAGATTTAATTTTATGAGATAAATGGTCGAGATAAAAACTTAAACCAACTTTTAATGAGAGCGCAACATTCGAAATAAAAAGATCTGAGACATGCTACATCAGTATAAGAATAAGGTGGTGTTGACACACCATCTTAGAGAGGTTTGAAAATATATTATAATAAGATGGATCGCAATACATAAGTGGCACTAGTTATGTACTAATTATATAGGAACTTAATAAAGAAGTGTTGCTTTTGGTTTCACAATGAAACACCGATTTGGGAGACAGTGGTAAAAAAAAAAAAAAAAATTACAAAGTCGATTAACAACTTAGGACAAAATTGAACTGAACTTACGCTTACAAGAACACATTTGGCAAATGGGCAATAAGAAAGATTATTATATTTTCTTGTCTCTTATTTGATTTAAAAAATTATACTCCATATATATATGTAAAGCTTGGCTTGGAAGGGCAGCTACCAGTTGCCGTCTATCAATTCAAATTTCCCACTTGGGAGCCGCCTATTACCCCTTTGATGCAGACTCTGTAACTCTCTACTTTCTATTTTCCACCCCTTTTTCTTCCCTAATCTTTGAATCTAATTAATTTTTTGTCTCTACAAATATAGCCCATTTATCTAATTAATACTCCCTCCGATTCAAAATGTTTGATGTTTTAGGGTGTTTTTTTTGTTTCAAAATATTTGATGTTTTAGGGTATTTTGCACCTTATTTTCCTATTATGCCCCTATTTAAATCCCCCTAAAATATCACTCATAATTTTTCCTTACCTTTTAATAATGTTACACCATAAATAAACTACTTGACTTTCCATAAATCTCTTTTTCAATCAATATATCATAAGGGTATAATAGTCACTATATACCACTTCTTAATTCTCACAACAAATCCTAAAACATCAAATATTTTGAATCAGAGGGAGTATTTTTATATGATTAAAGTGCATGAAAAATCTTTAAATAACATCCTAATGAAGTGTGTAGATGGAGAATTATTGTAAAGTTAAAGAGAAGGGATTCCTTAAAAAAGATAGGAAAAAACTAATGAAAATAAAAGGCCATTAATTGTACATGCATTTTGATTGAATGTGCTTGTAAAATTTGTTTCATATCTGTATAATAATAATGAATTAATGGGACAAGAAGGACTTCATTGTTGAATGGCTAAACAAATTATTTAGGACAGGAATAAATTTCATAAAAAAATTATCAATTATTGTGACGTAGGACCATAGAGGCATAGATGCCATATGTAGAAGGATTTAAATATAAATTTAAATAAATAAAAGGTGGGTGAAAGTGTTGTCCTACTTAGTACGAGATTTGATCGACTAACTTAAATTTTGTCTTGCTTGCCCAATAGATGCCAAACTACTTTACTAAACCGGCCAACCAATATCTCTTCCGCAAATGGGAAGAAAAAAAAAAAAGGGAGTAACACTAAGAGGGTGTTTGGTTAAGCTTATTTGAAACATCTTATAAGCCCTAACATCTTATAAGTTGTTTTAAGAGTTTATAAGATGTAATTTTTAAGTAGCTTATAAGTTGCTAAAGTGTTTGGCTAATATTATCTCCGTCCCACCATTATTTGCATATAGGTGGGACGGCACACATTTTAAGAAAAATCAACTTTTTGAGTAAAGTAGTGGCATATGGGTAAATATGTGTATATTATTGTGAGTGTGCACGCAAATCAATGTTTCCTTTTTTGGAGTGTGCAAATAATTTTGGGACGGACGAATAAGGAAAGTCTGCAAATAATGGTGGGACGGAGGGAGTACAACTTATAAGATCTTTGGTAATTTATAACAAATAATTTTTAAATATATAAAAAATAATTTTTTCAATTTTTTATCTTGAGGTAGGTGTGGGTAGGGGTTGGGGAGGGTGGAATGGTTCCAAGGTGGGGTGGGTGGTTGGGGTGGAGGTGGTTTGGAAAATAAGTTGGGAAGTCCCAACTTATTTTTTTACAGCTTATAAGATGTTAGGAGCTTATTTTATGATCTTATAAGCTGTTAAACATCTTATTTTGCCAAACACATTGATAGCACTTATGAACTCTTAAACATCTTATAAGATGTTTTAAGTAGCTTATAAGCTCAGCCAAACACCCTCTAAATATGAGATCGTAAAATTCATCAACCAATATTAAAAAAAAAAAAGATTAGGGTTCTTGGATAAATGAGTAGTGAGAAAAAAATACCCTTAGTTAATTTACCTTTGTCTCACCACTCGAGTCATATAACACCGTTTTACAAAATAATTTATCGAATTTGGAGGCAATAAGAAATTAGAAAACAATTTATTTGAATCAAATGTTGTGATCTTTTTGCCAAATTAAAAAATTTAGATGTAAAGAGAAAAAGTTACTCTCCTACCTATACTGACCATTTTTCTCATCTAAGAAACTGTATTTGTAATATTTGAATTGACGATATTATTAAAATCCATAAGAGGATAATTCTAAGGTTAAAATTTCATTCTTATTATTTATAAGAAAGAAAACACAAGGTCTACTGATAAATTTAAGTTTAACTGCAAAATAAGAATGGCTAACTTCACATTCGAAATTATGCAAAAAAATAAGGACTTTTTTTTTTTCCCCCGTTTAAATAAACTTGCCAAATTGGGGAAACGTAAATGATTGTTGGATAATCCACTTAACTAAATGTAAGGCGCTTGACAACGAAACTATCATGCCTTGTCTCTGAAGATAATTATCAACATCTTATTCTTTATCAACTATTAAAAATAATTCACCAGGCAAAATAATGTTGTTCTCTGTTTCTAATATCTTGTTACTCAAGTGTACAGTATCCACATCAATAATTTGGTTGCAACAGATTTTTTTCAAAAAATATATAAGGTTCGGATTGATTTGGAAATTCTTCAATGGTAATAAAAATGAAGATAAATATAGAATAGTTATAGTAGTACTTATAAGAACAAAAAATGATACTACACAACACTGTTTTTCCTCCTAAATACGGTAATCGTTATTCCTTTTTTATTATTTTTTTATTTTCTTATAATCTTTCTTTTCGATCATTCCCGCATGCCACAATCAACAACCTCTTCTTTTGTCAATTTTTTCTAATATTATTGCACAACATTAGTGATGCAACCAGCATCAAACGATCATTCATCCAACATATTCGAGGGCGGAGACGAAAAATAAATTTTCATTCCTATTCTCATTTAAAAAATTCAAATCGAAAAAAAAAAAAAAAACAATTTTTTCTACTCGTCCAAGAGGATAATGTCATGATAGTTTGATTCTGACAATAGTAGCAAACTAGCAATTTGAAGGGAACATGGACACACAGAGCTTGTCTAGTATGGTAATTACACTTAGCCGGTTATTTTTCAATTGTTATGTATGTTTAAATTGTACGGTAACTTGACTCGATTTAGATATATCATTGACAGGTGGCAAGAGGACTAATGAATTAATCATAAGGCCCTCATATGGAGATGGGGGGTCTCAACTCTAGCACAAATGTATTTAATGAAACGACAAGTGCAGCACAAAAGATAAAGAAAGAATAAAGCACAGCGTCCCAATCCAAATCCCTAATCCCCAAAAAAACCAAAATCAAAATTGTTAACAGATTACTATTACACTATTATAATATAACTTGCTCTCTCACTCTATCTCTCTGCCGTTGAGCGGATGGCCTGTCTCTTTTGTCCCTTCTTACTCACAAAGCTACCCCTTCCTTTCTTCCTCTCTAAAACTCACACCCCCTTCTCTCTCCCCACTCTAAAATCTTCTTTCTTCTAGACTCTTCTTTTCGAGTTAATTGCAGAAAGTTATGGCATCGAGAAGTCGAAGAAAATACAGGTGGTCTCCACAGCCGTTAACTCCTTTAATGGAAGGCCCTGATTTTGGGATGGAGGATAACGAAGGAAGTAAGAAGGAGAGCTCGTGGGAAGTTATCAGAGAATGGTTTAGAATACAGAGGACTGTTCCTGTTGGAAACAATTTCACTTCATCAATGTCATTGTACGGCCCCAACATTTCCCCTGCCAAAATGCAGGATTTGCGGCTTCTGCTCGGCGTTCTGGGCTGCCCGCTCGCCCCAATTCCGATCACAAACAATCCAATTTTCAGTCTCCATATCAGAGACATCCCCCTTGTGAGTAGAAAATAAAATGTTCTGTTTTATTTGATTCAGACATTTTCACAAACATCTTATGGACACCTCTGTTTCTGCAGGAAACGTCCACGGCGTACTATATAATCCAGCAGTATTTGGCGGCGACGGGGTGCTCAAAGCAGCAGAGCTGCGCCAAGAACATGTATGCGTCGGGAATGGTGAAATTGATTCGATGTGAAACAGAGATTTCGACAGGGAAAAACGTGCGGACGATGGGGTCGAGGAGTGGGGAGAATGGGTGCTTCGTGCTGTGGCGTATGTCGCCGGAGATGTGGTCGCTTGAACTGTCGGTCGGCGGCAACAAGGTGGTGGCCGGCAGCGACGGCAAGATTGTGTGGCGGCATACGCCCTGGCTCGGCACGCACGCAGCTAAAGGCCCTCAACGCCCACTCCGCCGCATTATTCAGGTAAATTTTAATTTCAAATTGCAGAATTGAATGTTTCTCGAGTTATTCATTTCTTTTTCTTTTTTAAGATTTGCAAGGACATTAGGCAACTTTAGGGCCAAATATCGATAAAGATAAAAGTTATCAAAGTGAAGATCACACATCAGTTTAGATACTCGAGGAAATCAACTAAATACATCACAGTACAGAACTAGAAAGTATTATATGTACATTTTGTGAACTTTACAATATTATTAATTCTCAAAAATGATGTTTATTTTATTTGATTTGGCAAAACTTGAACCAATGACCAATAATAAATAGTGAAGTTCTCGGCATTTGAATTATTATACTTTGTTTAATTCTTATAAATAAGACTAGTAGGGTTGTTTGGTTTGAGGGAATGTTTAGAATTGTCTTTATAATCCTAGGTAATCTCGTATTTGGTTTTAGGGATCGCACAGGACCATAACCTTGGATAGACTAGAACGACTATCTCGTGTATAATTTGATCCAAAAAATTTGGTTCTAGTTTAAATTTTCTGGTTCTAGTCTATCCGTTTTCCGATAGTCGTTCTAATTCAATTCTAGCTAATCAAATCTTATCCCGTAAACCAAACGGCCCCGCAGTTTTTAGAGCAATAGTGTTAATTTATTTTTAAAAAAATAGTATCTTTGTTGTATAATGCACATAATATTTTGTCATTAATTTTTATATTGGTAAGATATATAAATATATATAATTTGATTCTTTCCTACAATTTACTTGATATTACAACATTTCATACGAGAATGTGGCATGCATATAATACAGAGATAGTGTACTGCCTGGTTATAATAATATATGGATTGAAATACTTATAAATATGGTGGGTGGTATAGGGATACGAGAAATATACCAAAGTGCTTTAGCAATAATGCGTGGTCTAAAGTGAAAAGGAGAGATTACCCATCCCATTCCCATATACATTATCAAGACTACTTTATTGAAAATTATTTAAACAAAGAACCAAACAAGGCCTTATGATTAATATTCATGTTTCAATTATAGGCAGGGGGGAGAATGAATTGAATTGAAATGGAATTGAATGATAGATATGGAAACTGACAGTGTCCCCAGCTTTACCCAACACTTATCTTCGGACACATTCAGAATTTTGAGTAGGGTAGACAGCACGTGAATTTAACGTCCACTCTAATTACTTATTCTTGGGATTGCCAACACACCAACTACCCACTGCCAAGCGTCCTTCCCCTTTCTTTTTTTGTCCGATGGATCATAAATTTATGAATGGGATGAAATTTATTCGGGCATGATTGTGTAATGTGTGCATACTAGTAGTAGTATATGGTTATGTATAAAATAAAATTTAAATATTGCATATGATACAACCGACTACACCATTATTTTCATGTGCTTTTGAGCTTTTGCTTTGTTGAGTCCCCCTCTTTTCTTTTGTATTTCACTGAAACTTAAAACTTTGTCGCTGGAGAAAGAGGAAAAGTTGTTGATAGTTTCAAGCTCTTCTTTGGGCAAGATATTCCAAAATTTTAACTTTCTATGATATGGTAATCTCAAGCATTAGGTAAATTTAGAGGATGAAATTAAAATAGTCAAGCATGATGATAGTGGAAAACGATTATGTAATGACTTCACTTCATTGATTTTGAAGAAATATTTGGGGATCAAATTTTCTACGGCACTTTAATTGTTAAATACTAGATACTCCTACATCATTTCATTCATTCGCATTAGTCACCTTTCAGGTCATCCAATCTAATATTTGATGGAGCATATGTAATATATTAGATTTGTGGGAATTCTTCCCACATAAACTTTATATGAATAGAACATAATATTTTATCTAATATATTTAATTGAGTGTGAGCCAAATTCATGTTGAACTCATTTATAAAACGAGTTTAATAAAAACTTGTATATGGATCTATTTGGTGTTTGTTGAATAGAATTGATGGATCTAAGATATGTAACCAAATTCAAACAAAATTTAATTTTGGCTACTAAATTGGATCCCGTTAGGTGAGACATAACTAATAAAGAAGCGGACATAACTAAATTGGATCCCGTTTGGCTACTCTTCTTGTATTTGAGGTCTCACACGAAATAGGGAAAAAAAAAAAAAAAGTCCAAATAGGAAAAGCCGAAAATACCAATACTAATAATTGTCTCATCATGATAGTGGTTGTAGTTGTATTGAAAAATCTTATTTGCTTTTGATATATTTTTATTTTTATACTATATTCCGTACAAGTGAAATAATTATGAATTGCATTATGCATAATACTAATACTATAAAATGGAAAAAATAATGGGTGTATATATATGAATTTGTTTTTGGTAACACAGGGACTGGATCCGAAAAGCACGGCGGCCCTATTCGCGAAAGCCCAATGCCTGGGCGAAAAGCGAATCGGAGAGGACGACTGCTTCGTCCTAAAAGTGGCGGCGGATCGCGCGGCGGTGATGGAGAGAAACGAAGGGCCAGCGGAGGTGATCCGCCACGTGCTGTACGGGTACTTTAGCCAGAGGAGCGGCCTCCTCATCTACATGGAGGACTCCCACCTCACCAGGGTACATTCCGCCGAAAACGACACCGTTTACTGGGAGACCACCATCGGAAGCAGCATCGGAGATTACAGGGACGTCGACGGAGTTCTCATCTCTCACCAGGGAAGAACGGTGGCCACTGTTTTCCGGTTCGGGGAAACCTCGATGGAGCACACCAGGACCCGAATGGAAGAACTCTGGACGATACACGACGTCGTTTTCAATGTGCCGGGCCTTTCCGGTGACTCCTTTATACCCCCTGCTGACATTTTCGATACGCCGCAAACGGGATCCCCCGGGCCCTAACTAATTTCTCTCTCTCTCTTTTCTTTATGTTTTACGTGATCATAAATTGTACCATTGTGGGGGAAACGACGTTTAATTTCGATCGATATCACCTGTATATTTCTCTAATGCTTTGTTTTTGTTAACTTGTCCATGTAATTAGTAATACAAGATTTTTTTTATTTTCATCATGGGCAGGGTAAAGAGAGTAAGAACTTAAAATCGACAATTATCCACAAAATTGCACCAAAACAAATAGATCTATCTGACAAACTCAACTCTAAATTATCTGATCTTGTGTAATACTATTATCTCACGGATCTCACTCGATGAGACAGACCTATATTTTATCCACATAACAAAGTTCAAACCAATCAAACTCATTTATTTCCTTTAACTAGATAGAGTTTCGTCTTACATAAGACCATCCCCCAAATATTTGTCAAACAAAAATACATTTTAACCATGATTAATATGTTTCACTCCATATATTATTTAAAGATATGATTAGTGAAAAAAGAAAAAGAAAAAAAAAATCATTCTTTACCCATTGCTACTTAAAAAAAAAAGTATTCATAAACTCTCTCATGAAACTTATTCATATTATAAAATTTATAGCTTTACATTTATTCAGTAATATCATATCATTCATTTAGTGATATTATTAATACTATAGTGTAAAATATTATTGATATTAGTTTATATGAGCAATGATATCAGTGAATGAATGATATGGTAATATGGTATCAATCGTATTATGAATAAGTTTCATAGGAGAGTAACTCAAAAAAGTTAAATTTCATTATTTTTTAGTCAATAGTATTATCTTTTCCAATTATACCCTTTTAAATATTGAGCAAAGTTCAGTACCACTAAATAAATAAGTCAATTCCATCAATTTTAAACATGCGTCATCATTTAATTAGCTCGTATCACTATATATATTTTGGAGTATGTATAGAGTGAAATTAGCTTATATATGAATCATTGAAGGGTATTAGTTGTTTTCATTGAAGAATATTAGTTGTTTTACTGAAGAATATTACTGATTTACACTGAAGAGTTTTAGTTCATTTTCCCTGAACAACTAAGACTCTTTAGTGTAAATTAGTAATATTCTTCAATAAATTCAACTAATATTCTTCAATAAAAACAACTAATATCTTTCAATGATTTATGTATAAACCAGTTTCACTCTATACTTTGTTTATATTTTGAACTTGTATTACCATTTAATTCAACGCGTAGCATTATTTAGTTTTATACTACCATTTTTTTAGTTGACTTCTGATATCATGCAGTCCCAAAATTATTTTATTGGCTAAAAGAAAATTAATTTCAAACTCTGACACAATATTTTTTATATTAGTAAAATTCATTCCAAACATACTATTAATGATAAGAAATTTAATAAATTAATTCTATATAGCATATTTAAATTTAATTTGTGTCGATTTGTATTTAATAATAATATATCACAATTTATGAATAGAAGTCACTTTCTCGACTTATAAGCTATATGAATCTACAATTCAACATCTTAATCTTATAATATAGGGGGAAATTGCGTCAAACCCCCTTGTGGTTTGAAATATCGGCATGAAACCCCCCTGTGTTTTAAAAATTGTGTCAAACCCCCTTATGGTTTTATAAATATAGCATGAAACCCCCCCCATGGTTTATAAATATAGCATGAAACCCCACTGTGTTTTATAAATATAGCTTTGAGCAACTCTGTTAAGATTAACATTAGTGTGCAATTCACGCACACTTCATGTGAATTTCAGTGATTTTTTTATTTTATTTTTAATATATTGACACAATTATCCCTCCATTAACTAAATTAAATGTTCCGTCTATTATGTATTATTTTAAGGTTTTTTTTTTATAATCTTATGTTTTTTTACAGTTAATTTATTTAATAATTATTGTCTATAAAATATTATAAATAGATGAAAAGTGAAAATACTTTTAAAAAAATCATCATTATATCTAATTATATATTAATATATCATTTAGTAAATAATTTGTAGTTAGAAATATTAAGAAATGTACAAATAAAAAATAAAAGAAATTGGAACCTACCATGAACACTTCTCGTTCTAAAGAAAATCAGCAACATCAAATTTCTTCTTGGTCAAGTCTTTGTATGTTCACAATAAGCAAGTTTTTTCAAGAAATTCACATTTTTTTTAAATGTATAAATTTTCAAATTTTACTTGGAGATAAACTATAGTTTGCGTTTAGGTATTTTATGAAAAAACGGCAACAGGTCAGAAGTATATAATAGGTCATATGGGTTAAAAATTAACGCTATTAATTTTTTAAGAAAAAAAAGGGGATCTTGCGCTATATTTATAAAACCACAAGGGGGTTGGGTGCAATTTTTAAAGCATATGGGGGTTTCATGCCAATTTTCCAAACCAAAGGGAGGTTTGGCGCAATTTACCCTATAATATAGTAGAGAACTAAAAAAAAGGCCCAAGTTAAATACAGACCCATGTTTTATGAATACACCCCACCCAAAAAAATGTTTGGAAATTTTTTCCGAAAAATGTAACAATTTTCGGAAAAAATTCTGAAAATTCATATGTCTTTTTTGGGTATTTTTTCGGAATTATTGGCCGAACACTTTTTAATAGGGTGTATTAACAAAAGATAAGACTGTATATAACCTTGGCCCTGAAGTAATAAATACGGTCCAACCAGAATTGGGTAACCATTACATGGGCCGACGACTAGTAGATAACATTGGTGATATTGGCAGAATTGATATTGCTATTTGCCACTACGAGGGCAAATTAATTGGTTATCTGTGATATGATAAATGGAATGATCGTGCAACTACATATGTCTCCGTTATTTAGGTATTCTTTTGTTTTGTCCCACTATCAGATGACAATAAACACTACATTCTGAATCGTTAATTAATGTAAACAATATTTATATTCTTTTAATAATGCACACTACAAGAAAATAATAATTTGCCTACGAAATTAAAATTGCCTACAAAAATTTTCCAGCAAAAAAGTTCATAATAAGAATTGCCTACGATTTGTCTACGAAATTTTCTAATTATGAAATAATCTACATTTCTCAACTTAGAAATAACTTGCCTACGGAATTAAATCCCTAGGTATAATTACCTACAAGTCATTTGCTTACAAAAATTTTCCTACAAAATAATTTGCCTACGGATTTTCCGTAGACAAATTATTTTGTAGGTGTGGAAGGAAGATGTCTATACAATTAGAAATTTTTGTAGGCAATTCGTAGGCAATCTCTACGAATTTTTTTGTTGGAAATTTCGTAGCCATGGCCCATATTGACAATTTCCGTAGGATATTTTATATTTTTTTTAGTGACACACTATATCTATGTGTAAACATGTATTCATTAGGGGAAAAAAAGAACTTAAGTGACCTTTAGTTCCCAGGGACTCAATTTCTTCAAGTATTACTATTATGTATATTCATGGTCACTATTATATATATGTACTATTGTTATTTAAAAATTAAGTACATTTTTAAAATAATTGTGAATATGCACAAGGGTTAATAGTATGTATTAACATTATACTTGAAAAAAAATAGTTAATGTGAAGTATTCACAAAAGATCTAATGAGCAATGATCGTCCTTTCAGCGAATTAAGGGAGCTTTTGATTAACAATTCTTTAATGGTAATAAGAATGAGAAAAAAAATTAGTGTATTTATAATGGTTTGTGAGAACAAAATCGTTATCCCCCATATCTTCCTCCTAAATTTGGTAATCATGACTAACTTATTTTGATTACTCCTACGATAATTTTCCTCAATCACTCCCCTATACCAACAATTATTTGTTGTTCACTTCTATAGTAAAATTTGGGCACAACACTAGAAATTCAACCACCATTAGACAATTCTTCCCCCACCATATCATTTTTATTTTGGAACATAGAAAAATAAATTTTAATTATTAATATTGAAAAAAAATTAACCGAACGGCCTGAAGAAAATCTATCCCAGTCCGAATCAACACAAAGTTCACTTGCCGCCTGTTACTCGTTAGATGGCACGTAATCCCATCAAGCTTAAGAAATTAAATGTAGTAACCTAATTATTCAATATATATTATTCCATACACATAATTAATTAACTAACAGTTCAACAGACAAAGTCATTAATTAAAAGTAATAAAGTATTACAAGTGCTTATAATTTAACAAAGTCTAAATGTACTTAATACAATATTTTTTTAAAAGCCATTACAAATCATGAACTGTAGCAAAAACTTTTGATCCCTAATTATGGGGAAAAAATTGCTTTAACAGTACTTGCTTACACATATATAAAAAGAAAAAAATTTGACAATCTGTTCTTTCAATTAAATTCGGTTAACGTTAATCTTAATTTTCACTCGAATTTAAATATTCATTTTAAATAAATATGTGGTGGGATAAACTGTTATAGCTACGGCCTACGGTCACACCCCTTGATGCAAAAATCAATTTATAAAATTGACAACTCTAGCTACTCCTAATCGAGACCACAATTTAATTTCTCTTTTAAGATGGAATTTGGGAGGGGGGAGGAAATATCATACATATTTTGTTAATATTGTAGGTATATTTGAATTTAGAAAAGTTAGTTGGGTGAGTTGATGAAATTTAGCGGATTAACTTTATCTTTTTTTACTTTTCTTTTTCCTAGGATAAAATTGAAGGTTCAAAACACGGGTGCATGGGCAGTGATTGGGCACCTAGTATCGGTGTGTTGAGATATAAAAAGAGGGGGAGGGGGGACAAAAGAAGCTTCTAGTGTACGAACATAGTCGAGGAGAATCCTTGGCAGAAAGTACTGTGAGCGAGAGAGAAGAGAGAGAATCCAATGTACAATACAAATTGGAGTAAAAATAAGTCAGTTGCATGGGTGTGCGTGCCAGAATCTGTGTTTGACACACACTCTCTCTCTCCCCGCCTATGCATACATTATACATATACATATAGATAAAATATAAGGAATGCCAGCCAAGTGTTGATGATAAATATGGAAGGGCGTAGAGTTGTCGTGGATAGTTTGCATGTAATGTAATGATGAGTAGTAGTACTGAATCTGCATGCATCAGCTTTTGATGCCAACACTCATCCTACTTTGCCCTCCTAAAGTTAGAAGCTTCATCGATTTTTGCACTCTCCATTTTATTCCCCCCACCATACCTTTAATTGCCTTTTCCCCTCATAATATCTCTCTCCACCCCCGCTCTCTACAAATAAAGATTGTCTTCATTTCTGAAAGAACCCCTCTTGCGCTCTATGTAACTATAAATGTATAATATGCCAAATCAAATCTCACATGTAAGAAAGAAAGCATTTTTATATATATGGTGAATATAAATTGAACAAAATTGTCAGTTTTTTTTTTTTTTTTCTAATCACCAACAGATGATTTTATTATTATACACGTGGGCGGTTTTATTATAAGTGCAACGTAATTAAATTGCTCGAAATGGATAAGTAGAGTCAAATCCCTTTGACCAATAAGTAGAGGAACGTTGCTCATATGCATTATTAAAATTAAAAATCGAAATATTTAAAGTGATAAGGCAGTAAATATCGGAATAGGAAAATTGATAGTGATGGAAATTAATTTTAGCGCCTTAATTAGTGGGTAATGAGGGAGTAATAAGAATAAAGATACAAGTAGTAACTCAGAATGGATATCAGTGTATAAGGAATAATCCTGAATGGTAAAGAAGAAAAAGGCTAGGAAAGTTGGATACTCTTTGTCGGCGCAATTTTCCCAAGATGAACTCTTGGAACATTAATCTCTATGGTATATATATTAACTTGAAATCACTCCGTAATATGCTAATTAATTACTATAACAAAATTAGAGGATGCTCGAGTTGATGAATTAGGGTGAGCACTACTATCAAATATCATCCATGCAAATTTTTAATTAACGTTTTTAATAGTATTCTCTCCCTTTGTGATTTGTTATAGATTATTTGGTGAGGCCATATACAGTTTATTCATTGAGCATATATATATATATATAACTGTAGATATATAGAGGTTGCTCTAACATGCACCCAATACACCATACAATTAAGTGTATTTTTAAACAGTTACAATTATTTTAATAGAATTGTTACAGCTAGTGATTCCATTAAAACAAATTTAACTGTTAAAAAATGCACTTAGTTTGCACGCGTACAAGAGATGTACTCATAAATGTTGCATGATAAATGTACAAGAGATGTACTCATAAATGTTGCATGTTAATTTACAGTTAACATATTGCTAATTGATTAATGAGTTAGAGGGCCATAGCCAACTAAGTTATCCTTCCAATCGTTTTACATGTTCTCATGTAATGATGGACATTTTAACTAACTTATGAACAACTAACTAAAAAGCACGGTCAGAAAAGGTTTTGCCGCATTATTAAAATCCAATATAACTAACTAATAATTCCATAAAGAAAGAAAACGACCCTCAAAGCTAATTGCCAATTACGATGATTAATATATTCACT
Organism: Ballota nigra; assembly: GCA_947034835.1. NCBI lineage: Eukaryota > Viridiplantae > Streptophyta > Magnoliopsida > Lamiales > Lamiaceae > Ballota > Ballota nigra. The sequence continues at coordinate 30,852,165 of OX344730.1, forward strand.
CTCAAACAAAAAAAAAAAAAAAACAATAATTAGCTAAAAGATCACCGTAACAAGACTGGCTTTAATTCAAAACTCCCTCCTTTTCGTTTCAATTCAATCTCCTTCAATTAAATTTGAATACAAGATTCAATTAATTTCCCAACTTTGGTTACAATTAGTAATTCAAATTGCAAAAAACCCACAAGAAATCAAGAATTATAAAAGCTAGCTGCATGCATGCATAAACAAAATTCAACCATCCTAAGAATTATTTAACAAGATTATAACAAGATATCCATCAAGCAAAATAATAGCATATATATGATCTATGATGCTATATTTTGCATTCCTCATTTCGACGTTAAAATTAAGTCTAAACCCCCTAAGTAAATTAGAACCATACTAAAACCCTCAAGAACATGTCACAAAAACTAAAATTATATATATAAAATATTGCATGTATATATATATTTTTGTTCACCCGAAAGGCGAGCCCCGGCCTTGCACCATCCCGCCGGCGCTGATGGCCGCCGTCCTACGTGGCGAGGGCCTATCGTGCTTCTTATCCCCAATCGAATGATCTCCGGACAACATAGGCTTTGCCTCGTAAATATCTGAAACCGAATCAATCTCACCGGGCCCCCGATCAATCGACAACGGGCCGATCTGAATTTGATGATCATCGAGGCACGACGCCGCGGCGGCGCTGCCGAGCTCTTGCAACCTCAGATCGTCGGCCCAGATCAAAGGGCTTTTGCCACTGGTGTAGGGATTATTGGGCTGCCTTTTTTTGGGCAGGAAGTTATCGGAGTTGGGCATAAAGGCGGCGTCCATGGAGGATCTTTCCATGCTTTGGTGGTGGAGCTCGAGCTGGTCGCCGCCGTATATGTTGAGGTCTTGGAGAGAGGGGAAGTTCATGGTGGGCCCGAAGTCTTTCATGCCGGAGATGTCGGCGGCCTTGTTGTAGCTGCCGGAAGCGGCGGCGGCCATGTTTTCTCCGGCGAGGGTTTGGCACGCTTTTTCGAGTATAGTCTGCATGTATTTGCCGTGGGCTTCAATTCTCAGCTGCAGGTGTCGTTGAACCTGTTATTATAATTATTGTCCACATATTAATATATAAATTTATTTCTCTTATTTATTGTAAAAGATTTTTCTCTCCAAAAAAAAAAATTAAAAAGTGGAGAAATTAATTCAGTTTGTTTAATTTACCTCTAATTGTTCATGGAGTCTTCTGTTCACCTCCATTTGCATCCTAATTGTGTGAAAATTACTGCCGCGTCAGATCACAGGTACAAAATATATACGTACAATTCCACAAGAAATTAAATCAAGATATATTTTTTTTTAATTCGAAAAAAATTCCCAGTTAAATCATAGGAATAAAAAGGTTAAGGAAGAACATACTCATTCATGCTACGCCCCAGCATTCCAGATGATGATGCATTATTTCTTTGAAGTTCTAAAGATGAAGCTGCAGAATTGCAAGTACCAATAATTTGACCATCAATTATAATATATATATTTCTCCACACACACACATATATAAGGGTTTCAAAGAAATAAATAAAGATGAAAATAAGTGTGCACACACACATACATGTATGTATGAAAACTAATGAATAAGGTCACCTCTCTCACCATCTTTCATTGAATGATCGTTATAGTCCTTGTGAGGCTGCTTTCCCAGCCTAAATTTCTGTAACATAATTAATATCAAAATTAAAACCCTACCCCATAAAATGAATTAATTAATTCACCGAAATTAAAAAAAGCAACCTGAAGATGGCTCTTGAGATGGTAGAGGGTGAGGCCCTTCACCCCCATAACTCTCATGATAGTCTTGGGCGTCGCCTCTGAACAATTAAATAATTTAATTAATAATTATATATATACTATGAAATTGAATATAATATAATAAATACTTACTATCGGGGCCTCCGAGCTGCGTAACAGCATCGACGAAGCGTTCATGGAGCTCGACTGTCCATCGGAGTCGGGGCTTGGGGTCGGTGGTGAGGACGAGACCGGAGTCGCCTTGAACGCACATGGGGCGCTCGTGAGAATTCATAGATGAAGGCTTCTTCGGGTGGAACATTATTCTCTCTCTCTCTCCTCCCCTCTGCGGAGATTCAAGAACAAATGCGGTGCATATAGAGAGAATAGGGTGCGGGTATGAAGAGCACCAAAAAGGGGCCTCCTGCTTTCTCAAATAGAATGAAGTACCCACAAGTTACCCTTGAATAGGAATATTAAACTAAAAAGTTGCCAAAACATGAAAACATAAATAAAGGAAATTATATAAGCTACCATTCTTTTTTCTACTCAGGACTTAATTAAACAATAAAGTGGAACGTTAATTTGTGGTAAAAAAGCAGACTTCCCACACTAATTTCAACTTGTGGTTGCTTAATTATGAACGTCTAGATATTGACATTTTACCATTTTACTTATGTGTAAATTGAATGTTTGGGAAAATGCAGTAAAATTAAAAACAAAAAGCACTGAATTTTACGGCAAATTTTTTTATTTAGGGTAAGTGTGGATCTTGATTGCAAAAATAGGGGTTCTGGAAATTTTTTTACGTAAATAGGGTTGATCGCGCCTGGGAGTGGCGATCAAAAGAGAGGATCGCGCTCACCAGGCGCGATGCATAATGGAATAGCATTTCTGTTCTTGATCGCGCCTCAGGGAGGCGATCTAAAGGCAGGATCGCGCTCCCCAGGCGCGATTATCTCAGTCAAACGGCCACGGTCTAGATCGCCCTTGCGGAAGGCGAGTCTCGACAATGTCTGACGCACGCACATGGCCGGCTGCTGCTTTCCCGCGTGCGCTGACCCCTGTTTTGTATTTTTTCGTTTTGATTATGCATATAACAGATCCTTCTTTCTTCTTCCTCCCCACCTTCAAAGCTACACGAAAATTTGTTCCTCCTCTTCTTCTGCTACACGAAAATGTCTTCTTCCTCCCCTCACTACTATTTCAGTTTTATTCTTCTTTCTCCCCTCATTGCACCGAAAATTTTAGTACTCTTTTCAAGATTCATCCATCATTTTAGTATTCTTTCTCCCCTCTTTATTCTGTCCGAATTTTAGCCAAATATAAGGAAAACATAACCTTTTTTTTCCAAAATACAAACCAATCTCCACAAAAATGTAAGTATTTTGATATTTTTATATTTTTTGCAGTTTTTTTATTTTATTCTAAAATTTATTTTTTCAATTTGCAGTCTCACATATACACAAAAATAAAAGCTAGTTGGTATTTTGCTATCTACCTGAGGAGTACAGACACTACTATCAAAAGGTAAATTCTTCAAAAAATAATTAATAATGTTTTTCGAATTTTTTTGCATGCATATATTATCTAGATGAAAAATTCTCAGTATATATATGTAAATTGCAATTATTGTACACATAGTATTTCTTCTTGGTTCTAAAGAAACAAACAATGTTATTAAATATTTTAATGAATTTAGTTTGTCCATATATCGGCATGTAATTGTGTTTGCTGTGAATTTAGTTTAGGTGTCTTTTTTTGTAATTTAATTATTTTAATATATAACTTATTTTGAGGTGTTTAATATCATTTCACTTGGAGAAACATCAATCAAATTAAGGAATATCATATTTTGGAGGATGCATGTTCCTTGACATAATTATATGATTCACCCATTTTTTCCAAAATAAAAATACGTTTATTTTGTACATCATTTTATAAATTTTTTTGAATTATAAATTTATTTGGAATATATCCTAAAATTATTTATAAAAATATATTGTTTGATAGGAACTAACTTATAAAAAGTTAAATTTTAATTTAAAAAAAAATATATCATGCATAAATAAATATATTATATTACAATAAACTATTTTTAATTAAAGGGTATTAATTTCATTGTAAAACTTATTTAAAGGGTATTAATTATTTACACTATAATATAGTAATTTTGAATAATATTAATTGTTTCATTAAAAAAATTAGTCGAAGAATATTAATTGTATCATTAAAGGATATTAGTTATTTTATTATAAGATATTAATTGTAAACCAATTTAACCGTGAAACTAGTTTACACAAAACGGACTTAAAAAATTGTTATATACGTCAATATAATATATAATTATTAAATGCATTTTAAGTATCAAATTTAATATAGATTTGTATAATAATTATTTAAAATAATGTCAAAATCTAAAGATATTGTCATTTCTAATAATTAATATTAATTCAATCATTGTTTTATTTATTTTTATAATAATTTTCTAATAATATAGATTTCTTTTAATCTAAATATGCAACCATTAAATCATTTCCGTATATTGTATAATTAGACATTAAAATTTATAAGTGTGTTGTGTTTTTGAAGATATGCCAATCTCTCGCGATATTGGAATCCTTGTGCGCTCTTGTGGAGCTGTTATTGGAACAAGAAGAGTTGAGCGTATGCTTGATTTCTATGGTCTATTACGTGTGTTGTCTGAGATTACGGGATTAGATTTGCGAGTGTATTCTTTGAATGTGTCTTGCATAATAAATAATGGGAATGCCTCCTCTAGTTGTCCTATTAGGAACAACAACGACCTTCTCTATTTCTTCCATCCACAAGCGGGGCTCAATTCAGTTGAGCTATTAGTGGAGGTTGAAATGAAGGTGCAGTACCCAGCATCCCATGGTCAGTGGGAGAACCAATACTATCCTTCTGAAGGGTCAGGTCGTGGGGGAGCCAATATGGATAGACCTTCAAACATTGCATACGAGGCCCTGCAAGTGAACCATAATGAGTGGGGTGCTTGGGAAGATGAACCCTACCAACGTTTAGGGTCTAGTCATGCCGGTGGTTCAGATCCTAATGTTGGACCTTCTGGTATCACTAAGATAATGGCCCCTGTCGGCACCTCCATAGCTGATATAGAAGGTGATCTATATCCAGACTTTACTTGTAATTCTGAACCAAGCGATAATGGTTCTGAGGACGAGGGGCCGTCTGATGAGGATGATACCACTAACAATCCTTGGATGCCAAGTATTGCTGTACCAAATTCTCTAATGCCAAGAGTGAGACCTCATCCAAATTTGGTTGGAGTGCCATTTTTTTATAGGTCATGTGATGATGTACCTGTTGATTCAGTAGGCGTTCCAAGTGGTGATCTGGGCTACGATGCGGATGATGGAGTTTTGAGGTTAGGAATGATCTTCAAAGACAAAGAGACTGCGATCAATGTCGTGAAGAATTACTCGGTCCAACATGCAAGACGTGAGTACAGAGTCGAAGAGAGCAACTCGAAGTCAATGAAGTTGGTGTGCAAGCAGAACTATGCAAGTGAAAATGACAATTGCTCGACATTGCAACACTGTGAGTGGCATTTGCGCGCCTCATACCGTAAAAGATCTGGTCATTGGGAAATCACCAGGTTGGGACCGCCACATACCTGTCTGATGGATATTGACTCACGCAGTCATTCAAATCTATGTAAAAACTTGCTTGCAGCTGACTTGGAGAGTCTCATACAAGTTGAACCAGCATACGACGTTAAATGTGTCGTGGAGCATGCAGATAAGAAATATAATTACACTATTTCATATCAAAAGGCATGGCAAGCATTGAAACGTGCTAGAGAGAATGTGTTCGGAACTTGGGAGAGTTCATGTCAATATTTGCCCAAGTATATGAGGGCCTTGGAGAAATACAATCCCGGGACCATTGTGGAGTGGAAGCACAAGGCAACGATTGAGTGGAATGTGCACACGTTGGGCTATGTCTTCTGGGCATTCAAGCCATGCATTGAAGCATTCATGCATTGTCGCAAAATACTTTGTGTAGATGGTACTCACCTTTACACTAAGTATAAACACAAATTGTTGATTGCTAACACCCTTGATGCCAATCAGAAGATCATTTCAGTAGCATATGCCATTGTTGACGATGAAAGTTATAAATCTTGGAAATGGTTTCTTAATATGTTAGCCACACATGTTGTCGGTGATATGGAGGGGGTATGCCTTATTTCCGATAGACATAAGGGTATACTGAAGGCAGTGGACGAATTCCCAGCATTTTCACCACCAAGAGGAGTGCACCGTTATTGTTTAAGACATGTTGCTTCAAATTTCAATACTCAGTTCAAAAGTCAAAAGCTGAAGGACTTGTGTTATGTTGCGGGAAGAGCATTGTCTGTAAGACATTTTGAGATAAGGATGAACGAAATACGAGTTTTAAGTGAAGAAGGTCATGAGTATCTACGAAACATCGATTCTACCAAGTGGACATTTTGCCATGATGGAGGTCACCGTTTTGGTGTTATGACAACTAATATCTCAGAATGCATCAACGGTGTTCTTAAGGGTGCACGACGCCTCCCAATCACAGCCATCGTCAGTGCAACTTTCACACGATCCAAAAATGCCTTTATGGAACGTGCTAAAGAAGCAGGGATTTTAGTGTTGAGAAATCGGATGTGGCCTAAATATGTTCATGACAGGTTTGATGCAGGGCAGCGAGAGGGGATGAAACATCGAGTAGACCTTTTTAATCAGGAGGTGGGATCAGCCAGAGTTTCTACTCGTATTAAGGGCTCAGTACAGTATCGCACATATAGAGTTGCATTATCGAGACGCGAGTGCGATTGCGGGCTATGGAAGTTGGATGGTATCCCATGCTCACATGCATTGGAGGTGTGTAGACAATTCAGGATTGATCCAAGTGTGTATGTGCCCGACTGTTACAGTACAAATGTGTATACTTCGACTTACACATCTAGGTTTTTTGAGCCATTGCCGGATCCTGAGGAGTGGGATGAACCCAATTTCCAACTGAGGCATAATCCAGATCGCAGGATAAGGCGTCGTGGTCGAGATGTGACGTCCAGGATTCACAATGAGATGGATTGGGCCCAAACCCGCGCTAGACAACAGTACCAAGCCCAAGATAGAGCTGGACCTTCGCATTGATGTTCTGAACCCTATTTGCTGAATCAACTTGTTGTCTCTAATGATATCTATAGGATTTTATTTTGGACATGCACTGCAAGCTTTGAATGTGAAAATGAGATGTACATTCGTTGTTTAAAAGTTATTTGTATCCCATTTTCTTTGTGTTACTTAAATTATTTGTGTAATTGGGACGGAGGTGATTAGGCGTGAAATTGTTATGTTTTGGTGCCCAATTTACTCATGTTTTTTAGTGTTTTCGATTAGTGCTTGGAGTCAAATGAGTATTATTTTTATAAAATTATTAATTTGTCTCTTTGGTTTTCATAGATGGATAGAGGGCGAAAAGAGGAGTTCGTAGGACTTTGAATCGGCCAAAACGGACTCCCGGTTGAGGAGATATGAAGATTTTACGAACGAGTGCACAGCAGCCAGCGCTCGAGCGTTTTGCTCGAGCGACCAAAAACTTACAGAACAGTTTCAGCGCTCGAGCGAATCACTCGAGCGGAACCGCTCGAGCGTTTTGCTCGAGCAACCACGTATTTTCGCCTCCGGATGCGTATTTTCGGCCCATTAACTCCCGTTTCGACCCGGTGCCTATATATACCTCTTCCAAACACGTTTTGAAGAATCCCCAACTTTTAGAAATAATTTTAGACTTAGTTTTTTGGAGAGGAAGAGGAGAAGAACGAGCAAGCTTTACTTTTACGTTGTTGAGGTTTTTCATACGAATTCTTAGTTTTCTTTTCGTTTCTTAGTTTCTTTTCATTAGCTTGATTACTTTAAACGTTTTAAACTTCGTTTTAGTTAATTAAATTTCAGTTCTTAGAATTATTTTATTTTAAAACCCTAGTTCATGTTTTTTATTTTCTTCGTTCAATTCGTTCTTTTTCATTCTTTAGTTAATTAGTTTATTTTAGTCTTTTAATTAATTTCTTTCAAAAAACCCAAAAACATTACACTCATATTAACTACGACGCGTAGATCTTCAGGGATCTATTCGCATATACACCATCTCTTGGGTTCGATAATACTTGGTCCCTATACTTGCCCATACTACAGTGAACCCGTACTCTTGCGGGGTAGCTACTAGTAGAAAGCTAGTATAATCGCTTCAAGTCAGGAGGTAGTACTACTTAAATTATTTGTGTAATTATATTAATGAATAAATTTAATTTTATATAGGAACAAATTTTACTGGACATAATTTTTAAGGAACTAAAATTATTTTAAAAAAATGTCACAAGTAGCGGTATTTAAAATTGCATACATAAAAAAAATTATCAATAATATCATACAATTAGTGACGACGTAAATGACCACCCGTGCCACATCGTGTCGGACGTCTATCACGATGACCACGATGAGGTTGTTGTTCATCTTGGCTTGGTCCAGGGTTTTCACTTGTGCCCGCAAATGGTATAGGCGTTGAAGAAAAATTTGGTTGTTCTTGTGAGAATTGAGGTTGATAATAGGTATTCAAATCAATACCCGTGTTTAACATCTCAGTAAATGAACCACCCCATGATGTAAGAAAATCTGTCACACATTGTTTGAATTTAGATCAATAATATATTTTACAATATATACATTTACTTATATAAGTTGATATTAAATACCTTGTTCGTTATAAGGTGTGTGAAAACTCGGCTGAGGCACCTCCTGTTGAAACGTCGATGTAGAAGCAGACTGAGGTACCCCCTCATAGCTACCCCAACCAACTATCAAGTTAACAATAATATATTACAAATAAATAAACATTATCTCTTAAAAAAATTTATTTATTTGTGTAATTGAAGGATTTAGTAACTTGCATACCATCTCCAGCAGGTTGTGTGTAAGCTCCATGTCCAAATGAGGGTAACCCATAATGTGTGTGAGGCGTAGGCTGAGACGCCCCCTCATTTGATTGCCAGGCTGCTATCAAATTAACAGTGATATGCATATATAATAAATAAAATAATAATTATTAATTTCTTAATATTGAATTACATACCATATGCAGTTGGTTGTGTGTTACCCAAAAATTCCGACTTGGAAGCATCTGTCACATGTTATAAAAAAATTATAATAACTAAATAAATGTAAATCCACTTAAGGTCATATTTACAAGTGTAATTTTGTAAATTGCATACCATTTCCAGCACCATACTGCGTGCGTGGAGCCGACTGAGGTACCCCATGTTGAATACCTTGTCGGGGAAAAGGGGACTCTGATGGCATTGCTGAGGAATGTCTTCTCCGACTCCTAGACGTTGAAGGACCCGCATCTTCACGTCCTACGGATCTCCTTCTTCTTTGTCTTGTAGATCTTTCCTCAACTTCTACGTTTTCATCTGAGGCCACATCTTGTAGATAAGCAGGGTTTTCTATGAAAGGCTGAACTTCAGTGATGTAATTCTCAGTGAGCTCCAAATGACTATCTACTGATGCTCTATCATCAGGATTGCACTGTCGTTTACTAATTTTGAGCTTCCGAAACCAGCCTACCTGTAACAAAAAAAAAAGAGTGTTATTCATGTTTCAATTTTCAAACATTATAAAATAAAGTTTGTGATATATATATATTACCAAAAGATCTTGAGTAGATGTTTTTGCTGGTTGGAAACCTCGGGCCACTGCAGTATACTCCACTGGTGAAATCAATCATCGTGTAATTCCATAGTACCACTGCATATAGTCATTCGAGACCGGATTACCATTGTTGATAGGCGTGCAAGACATGAATGGTCGTCTATTCCTCCAATAAGTAATCCATTTTTTATGTTTAATGGTCCAATCGCAGCCGGATCTTCCCTGGCGGGTATGATTATGCAAGTCCTGGTCTCTACTTTCAACATCACTCGGAATGTTTTGGACCATTCCAAATTGTCTTAACACCCTATTTGGATAATGAAGCTCCACTATCCAAATATTGATCAGTGGACATTGTGACCTCCAATTTTGGGTCAAACAACGAGGTCCAAGACTCGAGATCTCCTCAGCTTGCTCATCATAGGGTTCCCAGATTAACTGTAATGATATAGAAAAAAAAATTAATTTTCCTCAAACACACTTATATATTTGTGCGGATCATTATAATAATAACTTACTTGGCCATCAGACAAACGATCAAATATATCGCGATATACACGAATCGAGTTGCCCGCGCTTTTAGTGTGACTGTGATAATGTATCCACCTATAATTGAAGTAGGTATCACAATAAGTATGCATAGCCAAACGAATGTTATGCGATTTATAGATAAATTTGTTTAGAGAAAAATACCTAGCCCCATACGGTGGAAGCCCCAAATTGCGACCATCTACACTCAAGATGTGTCCTTCTTGGAGCATAGGATATACGTTCCTTGGTTGTATTGGTAATATCCTTGACCATGCCCATATCTGTTGTATTCATGGGTAAATTAGTTTCAACATACAACTAATCAATGATTTGTTTAAAAGTAATTAAAACTAATCAAGAATTACCTGTAACAAGCATAATGGTCCACCGATAATCTTGCCATTAGCGTGGCAAGCCATACAGAGTTCCCGATATAAAGTCGCTAATACAGCACTTCCCCAGCTGTATTCCCCTGATGTATTCACGTTCTCCAGAAAGTTCAAATACACTAACGGGATAGCATTCCGAGTGTGGTCGGGGATCATTACTGTCCCCAGAAGTAAAAGTGCACACCCCCGTGCATATTGATCAACTACCTCCTGTGGTGATTCGTCGTAAATAGCAATATCATTTCTCAACATATTTTTCAGAGAAGAAAACAGGATCGCACTCCTGCCCCTGATATCAACTTCTTGTACGTTGATGCCCAAAAGCGCATTACACTTAGCTTGCCATTCACCGAAACTATGTTTTTCATCTTTGCATATAATTGGCTCTCCTTCTATGGGTAATCCCCACAAAATGGCAACGTCTTGTAGTGTGATGGTGGCCTCGCCGACGGGAAAATGGAATGTGTGCGTCTCTCGACGCCATCTCTCCACTAATGCAGTGATGAGATGTCGATCAAGTCTGAACGACCCACAACGAAGTGGACCGTAAAAACCCATCGTCTTCAATCTCTCCACTACACGGGGGTGAAGTACAATCTTTCGAGGATCGGGGTCATCTTGCCTAAATGTCCAAAACACCCCATCGCCTCCTTGGTATGTACTGAGCACAGTTTCACTTGATTCCCGATTAATACGGTCTAGTCTCGAGCGATGTTCATTTTGCATCGTGAGTACAGATCGGCTCGCCGGTCCATATAATAGTGTCTCTTTTGCAGCATCCATCCTGTAAATAAATATATTTAACTTTTTAATGGTAATCAACTAATCAACATAATGGTAATCAACATAATCAACTAAAATATATCTAACTAATCAACTAAAATATATCTAACTTTTTAATGGAAATCAACTAATCAACATAATAAATATATTTAATTTTCATGTTTAAAATATCACAAATTAAAGATTTCCTAAATATATATGACCATCACATATTAACGCAATGTTTATTTCTTTTAATGAAGAAAAATGCATCCGTCTTTAATCCTAAACCCAAGGGAATGCCATTTATGAATTGGAGATATACCTATGAAAAGAAGGAATGAATGAATAAATGAGGGGTTCTTGCAACAAAATTAATTTGTGTTACTTTTTATTTTGCCAATGCATTTTCCCTCGTGGTTGTTTAAATATATGAACACAGAATTATGATTCTCTGTTGGATATTTTTTAAATATGCATTTTCATGTGGGACAGTTTAATTTATGAGACGGGTGTGATAAAAATAAGATGGTTATTTAATTAGATATTTTCTTAAACTAGTGATATACATTAATGTTTCTTAAAGAAATATCTACTATTACTAAGCAACTAGAACTTCTCCCGTGCGATGCACGGTTAATATATATATATATATATATATTTTTTAAATTTACATACTATTATATAATAATAAATTTATATACATACATTGTAATTTTTTTTAATTTATGCAAAAAAAATTCATAATTTATAATATTATATAATAATAAATTTATTTAATATTTTAAAATTGTTTCGTAATAAGTTTATCATGAATTATTTTTATATAATACTTTGCCAATTATTAAAACAACTATATATATGTGGTGTATTTTGCAATTTCAAATGAATTATTGTTTATATGTTAAAAGAATAATTATGCAATCATAAAATAAGGGTTACAAACCAACAAAAATTCATTTGAAGATTCTTTATGTTGATGCGTGTATATAAAATACATATATATTAGTATTAAGTATGAAAAATTCCCTATTCATTAATTACCAACAATATTATTCTTCAATCAACTGTCAAAACATATATAAATAGCATGATCCTTTAAAATATTATAAATCCAATTTTAATTCTCACACTAAATGGACAAATATTTAAATTGGCATAATATAAATTTTCATTAATAAAAATTGTAGACATATTAAAATATATAGAATATGTGTATTAAATAAGTATTGCGCACATATATACGTATTTAAAAATATTATATAATTAATTTATATATTTCTTATATTTATAATTATTAAAAAAGGATTTATAAAATTTAAACTACTAACATTTATTTTTATTATCTTAAATTATTTTATCATTGTAAACATATTTTATTGACCCACTTACTAAATTGCAAATATTCTAGTTATCCCAAACAAAAGGTTTAATTAAAAAAATCACCGCTCTTCTTATAAACATGAAAATATATACAATATTATATAATATGTGTTTATATAATTACATATATACTGTATTTATACTGAAATTATATTATTTATGAAAAATATAATCAATTAATTAAAGATCATTTGTCTAACGCGAGCCAAAAACTGAGAAAGATGAGAGGTATCAATGTGTCAATACCCATGAGCAATCAAATATAACAACTTTGACTCTAAATTCATTAAAATATTTAATAACATTGTTTGTTTCTTTATAACCAAGAATAAATACTATGTGTACAATAACTTCAATTTACATATATACTTCAATTTCCTTTGCACCGTTATTTAAAAAAAAAAAAAAGATAATATATGCATGCAAAATAATTCAAAAAATATTATTAATTATTTTTTTAAGAATTTACCTTTTGATAGTAGTGTCTGTACTCCTCAGGTAGATAGCAAAATATCAACTAGCTTTTATTTTTGTGTATATGTGAGACTGCAAATTGAGAAAAAAAAATTTAGAATAAAATAAAAAACTGTAAAAAATTTAAAAATATCAAAATACTTACATTTTTGTGGGGATTAGTTTATATTTTGGAAGCAGCCCTTGTGTTTTTATTTTTGGCTAAAATTCGGACAGAATAAAGGGGAGAGAAAGAATACTAAAATGATGGATGAATTTTGGTAGGAGTACTAAAATTTTCGGTGCACGGTACTGTTATGAGGAGGAAGAAGTACTGATGAAATAGGAGTACTAAAATGAGGATACAGAACTGAAATTAAAAGAGGAGGAAGGAGGAAGGAGGAAGGAGGAAGAAGAGAAATGAGGAGGAAGAAGAAGTGGGTTTGGATCTGTTATATGCAAATGAAGAGAAGAAAACGCCAGAATAGCATTCAAGCCATGCATTGGGGAAATGGGGAGGCATCGCACGCGGGAATCTTGCAGGGGAGGCCATGTGCGTGGGCCAGACCTGGTCGAGCCTCGCCCTTGCGGAAGGCGAGCTATGAGGTGGCATTTGTTTGAGATGATCGCGCCTGGGGAGCGCGATCTACTCCTTTAGATCGCCTCTCTCAGGCGCGATCATGAGGAGAAAATGAAAACTTGCAAGGATCGCGCCTGGGGAGCGCGATCAACTGAGTAGATCGCCTCTCCCAGGCGCGATCAACCCTATTTGCGTAAACAATTTTCAAACCTCCCTATTTTTGCAATCAAAATTAATTTTTGGCCTATATAAAAAAATTTGCCGAATTTTACTAACCTATATATATATTATAGAACTCTCTTGTGTACTAGATGCATCGTGCAGTTCAAATGTACTTTTAAAAATTTACACCTATTATTATTTAGAAAATTACCCTTTATTAAATGTAGTATTTTCCAGTAAGGGACACTCTCACATGCATCAGGTGAACGGTGCACTCACTCAACAATTACGCTTGTTTGTACTGAAATGTGTAAGGTGGTTATATTGAAAAGTATGATTACATTCCATTGAAAACTGATTCTCAGTGTAATCTAACCACACTTTTCAATGTCATCAAATCATATTTTTCAGTATAAACAGTTTCAATTGTTGTGTTGGTGTACCATGCACAAGTACACAAGAGAGTTACTCTTCCAGTAATAGGCTAATAGTAGGGATAACTATTTATTAATAATAGGTTAACTTTTTAAAAATACACTTGAGTTGCACGGTGAATTTGATGCATACAAAACTATGTCATATTTTGGATACAAACAAAAAAAGTCACTTCCTCCATCCCGGTATAAGTTCTCTTTTTTTTTCTTTTTTTTTTTGTTTAAGAATGTGTATTGTTTATTAATACATGATGAGTCATATGTTCATTTTTGTGTAAAGTAATATGGAGTTTTGGAAAAGTAAAGAGTAGTTGTTTAAGAAAGTATTGTTTATTATTGTTTTTATTTTTTATGGAATAGAAAACTTATAGTGATATAAAAGCAGGAAACTTACAGTGAGACGACGGGAATACTAATTTTTCATTTATGGGGAAAAAGAAAGGTGCACTTAATCTCCTCTAAACCGTGATACGTATACACTAATTAATTGCAAAAGCTCTCTCAATTCGCATCCAGGTACATTTTGTTAACGCCATAATTGTAATTAAGGGTGACAAATCCTGATCCGGCACAAGAACGAAGCTTGATTCAAATCAGTTACTAAACAAACACGAACGTTAACGAATTCGAACCCTAGCATTATTTTACGGGGTAAATTAAGGTAGCCTCACAAGAAAAATGTCATCAAGGAAGTGGTCCCCCTTTTTTTTAACAATAATTGTCATTTTCTAAAAAAAAAAAAAAAGTGTAAGATAATGATTCTTGTGGATCAGTTTTGCAATTAAAAATAATGACCATTTTTGAGCATATTGTACTATAGAAGTGCCATGAGAAATTTTTCTTGAAACCACTTTTGCATTTAACCAATTGGCGTTGAAAATAATATTGTAATCTTATGTTATATATAACTTTGATATATATATAGCAAAAGAAATATAACTTAAAATAGATTTTAAAACAAACACTAACTTAATTAACACGTTAATCCGAATTGCTTCCCATATTTGGATCTTGTATATTATAATCGATCAATGTAATGAAAACACAAACTATTTACATGTAATAATGTGAATGCACATGCAAAAGACATTAGTAGTGATACATCTTTTTTCTTTAACTTCTTAAATGTCGAAAATCTCTTTCTTTAATTTATTTGGAAAGAAAAAAGAAAAAGAGAAAATACTGCGCGTAGGATGTATAACTTTTTGTGATCTCAAAAGTGAGAGTACATCATTGCAGAGCCATGTATTCTGTACTGTAAATTATGTTGAAACCTAATTTGGAGTAATTAAAAACACAAAAGCCCACATTGTGTGTGTATTTTATTTTATATGTATATATATATATATATATCTGATGAGATTGGGGCTGTATGTAATTTGCATGCAATGATGATATATATTGGGATGTCACACTTTAAGCTTCAGTTAGTAGTAGTCTAGAGTAGGACCATGTATAAGTAGTTCAATTTTCTTTCATTAAAGCATTGTTCTTTTGTTCTCTTTCGTGGTACGACCCCTTTTTAGATTATTATCTATCATTAATAACATGATGATCAGTTATTTTCAGTTCAAACATTTGTCTCGAGTTTAAAACACACCTGATTTATGCCCAGTTCAATTTCACATATGGTTGCATAGTGCAACTGATCTAATTACCCTTGACTTAAAAATCAAATTGTTTTTTTATATTTTTTCATGAATCATAAATATGATCAAAAAATGTTAATGAATGTGATAAAAAAAAATCAGATCATATAATGAAAAGTACTAAATGTAGTTGAAAAGGTACAATACTAATATATTGTTCAACGTATAGCCTAATATTTTCGTTTATACAATCAAATACTTTTTCTCATATGAATCTCATTATATATTTCAGATTTTTTTTCGGAACTAGTCAAAATTGCACTAATTGCATCGTGGAACTGTTGCCCTCTTTCAATTGTGTATTTCTATCGACAATAATATATATAATTAAGTTTACAACCTGATGGTATTAACAATTTATGGCCAAGTATTATTTGAACCATTTTCACCGTAAAATTTATTTGCATTTTTTTCTAATAATATTAGTTGTGTCATTAAAAGGTACTATTAATTTAATATTAACATTTTTTGATAAAAATTATTGATTTTTTTTAATTGCATGAAAAAAATTGGTTTACAATAGACTTACTCATAAATTACATATGAATTATGCCAATGAAATAAATCTTGAATCATAAATGTCAAATTAAATTCGAGAAAAAAAATTTTGATTTGATTCTCATCAAATATATAAATTTATTTTAAAATTGAATTTAGCTAGGTCCTAGGTATTTTCTATCTTTGTCTTTAAATTAATATAAAATTTAATGTATTCAAATAAATAGCTAATTATTACGAGTGAATCTTTAGTCTCAATATTCGTTATTATTTATTGGCGGCTATTAAAGGATGCATGCTTTCAATGAATTATTGATTAAATTAATATAAATTTCTAAAGTGTTATTATCCCTCGTATAAAAATTTTAAATCATGAGTTTAGTAAGTTAAAGGAGGTAAGTTGGTTGGGAAGCAAATGGTCAAAAAAAAGATAGAAGGACGTGAAGATCAATGCATAAAGGGAGATATATATATATATATATGTTTTGCTTTATTAATTTAGCTAGGGAGGGAGGGTTGTTGTAAAGCCCATTAATCTCTAGTGCTTTTGTGGAATAGAAGATTGTCATCCATCTTCATATTATATACAGACAACAAAAGGTTGCCCCCACCAGTCATGTTGTGTTACAATATGGGTCGATCGAATTTAATTTTAAGAGTTCAATTTATATCAGTCGAGCTTAGTATGACTTAAATATATGAATTGTGTGTGATTTTACATGTATACATCTTCAAATTGCCCACCGAGTACCTTCCGGGAAAGTACATGGCGAAAAATGGTTTCTACATGAATTATTTGAAGGGTATTAGTTGTTTTATTAAAAAATATTAGTTATTTTTATTAAAGGACATTAATTTTGGAAGGTATTAGTTATTTTTATTGAAAAATATTAGTTAAAGGGTACAAACTACGAAGAGTATTAGTTATTTAACTAAAGGGTGTGAAGAGTATTAATTATTTAATTAAAGGGTATTAATTGATTACACTATAGGGTATTAGTTGGTTACACTAACAAATATTGTAAAGTGATTCATGTATAAACTAATTTCACTTCGTACATACTTCTATCTTTATATTCTGGATTTTTTCTAAAAAAAAAGTAAAATTTAACTTGATGATTAATTTCGTGCTTTATATTCTATGAAAGGCATGAATTTGTGTCATGCATAAAGCATTAATTATTCAAAATATGTGTGCATTACGAATAAAATATGAAATTTAAAAATGCTAAAGAATATACGATTCAAATTCGTTGACTGATGGAGGAATTTGAGCTATGAAATTTAAATGCACATTTTTAATTCACTCCACTTATTTTAATAATTAAAATATTTAAATTGATGGATTTCAAATACTAAGTTTTAATTCTTTGTTTAGGAATTTCAAATACCTAGCAAAATCATGTCATTTGAAATCCATGAATTCTCAAATTTATTTATTTTCAAATTTCTTGCATTTCAAATGACTTCATCCAAAAGCAATCTGAAAAAAAAAAATTCATCTCATCTAAAAGTTCGAACTTTAGATAGGTGCAAAATTAATTCATTTAATAATTTCCCTTTGCAAACCCATTCGTCTCATTCATAGGCCGAACTCCACTTTCCCTCTTTGAGGATGTCCAATGTGTAATATGGATGAAGTTGCACTTAGTGGAAATCGAATTCAAGATCTTTGTCGGGCGTGAGCCTTTTAGCTCTAATACCATGAAAGAATTTCAATACATCTAAGGGGTCATTTGGTTCACGGGCCAGAATTTGATTAGATGGGATTATTTGAGTGTGAATGTATGTTTGGATGTTAGGGTTGGATTAGATGGGTCATGGTCTTGTGCAATCCCTCAAACCAAACATGAGATTATATGGGATTATAAAGACAATCACAGGCAATCCCTCAAACCAAACGGCCCCTAAAAGTTCGAATTTTAGGTAGGTGTAAAATTAATTCATTTAATTATTTCCCTTTACATTCCTCCAATAGTACTCACACTGTACGAAAATAAAAATTACCTACAAATTTGATAATGTGATTATGAAATTAAAAAAAAAAAATTGTAGTGAAGATGGTCTACAATTTGTCTATATTTTTTTTCTTTTTTATGGATAAATTATTTATAGGTAATTAATTATCCAGAAATTTTATTTGGGTACGTGGGCTAATTATTTGTACCGACGAATATCGCTACATATTCCGTCAATTGCAACATAATGCATGCATCATGGTAATATCGCTATAAAATAGTAATTGTATTGGTTAGTAGAATAAAAAATGAGATTGCAATATGATGATATATAATTAATACATAAAATTATGATTTGAATTTAAAAATAATCTTTTAAAAAATCAAGATGAATTTATATTAAAGGTCAAATATATAAATACCTTTAAAAAAAGGTATGTATACATACATATATTTACACTTTTCAGATTTTTACAATTATATATCTCGCATTTTTTTATAAAAATAAAGAATATATCCTTGCGTATTAAAAAACTATAATTATATCACAGCCTTTATAAAAATAATGATTATATCTCAACGTATGAAAAGAATTAAAATTACAATTATATCCTCCGACCAAACAAAAATAAAGATTTAGTTTCAACATAAAATTGTAAAAATTCTAAAATTAAAGCTGTGTAATTGTAGTTTTTTCATACGTTAGAATACAATCATTATTTTTACATTATAATTTTATTATATTTTAGAAAATAATCATTATTTTTACATTATAATTTTTTTTTATATGTTAGAATATAATCGTTATTTTTACATTGTAGTTTTTTATACATAAGAATATAATGGTAATATTTGTAAAAAACAATTATAAAAAGTACGAAGGATTTGGATATATTTTTATATACTCTTTTATTTGCAAAGTATGTTGAGAACAAATTTTACTGTGAAACTCATTTGCATTTTTTGTGTATTAATTTTTTGAGTAAGTCTTGTGTGATGGGGTATAAATTAGACATGTCTCAATAACATTTTGATATGTGTGAGTATTAATTTGTGTTGTTTCATGTCATGAGATAGTCTCACACAAATTTTTGCCTAATTTTTTTAATAGTATTGATTGTTTCATTAAAAAATATTAGTTTGATAGTGATAATGTATAATGAAAACAACTAATTACATTTTAAGTTGTATAGTGAAACTATTTTACAAGAAACCTGCTCATTTTATTTATGGACAAGTCTTGTATGAGATCATCATCTCATACAAATTTTTGTGCTGGTTTATATTAAACTAGATATTAAGACTAAAGAGATCAGGACCAAATTTTTACTAGCTTGAGGAAGAAGATGAGATGCATATACATATATAAAATACCATGCTATTCATCTTTCTTCAAAAGGAATAAATTCTTCCTTCATTCAGAATTAAAGCAAAGATTCTTCCCCTTAAATCTTCAAATTTCCCATAACACTAAACTCGCTTTGTTTAGGACATTTTTAACTATATATAGAGTTATATTTCCAATATATGTTTCTTTATTCCCTAAAATCGTCAATTATTATCTTCAGGTCCATAAAGTGCATGAAGAAAAAATTGATAAGGCAGTTTCAATATATATCATTAAACCTCCACATCAAGAATTTATGCCTCTCAAATTGCAAAACACAAAGTGTTACATAAGTAAATTAGTTTTATTGTGTAATTAGTTTGTATTTTTTTTGTATTTATAAATAGCATTACTATTAAATTAGTTGTTTCATTCAAAATTATTACTAATAAATATATTATAAAGTGATAATATTTTTAGTAAATTTTACGGTAAAAGAATGGTGAATGCAGGATTTAAAATTAATTAATTTACATGAGGCCATTATTGTACGTTTTTCAATAGAAATATATCAATTTTAAAAAAAATTACCTTAAAATGATACTCATGTATATTTTATTTTTAAGGTGATACTTTTTACCTTAAAAGTATTATCTTTTATTAAAAAATACTAGTATTTAATACTTAAAGTCGCACAATTCAATACAAGTAAATAAAAAATATATAATATTCAAATTAAATTATAATTACAATTATATTTTCATTTTCATAAAGAATTTATGTTATTATCATAATATTCTAATCTTTATAAATAATGAGGTAAAATCATATATATGTGTATATATGTATATTTTTTATTTTAATTTTTGTGGGATACGGTTGTACCCATGTACCGCTTTTGCCACAGCGGTAAAATTATATTTTATAACTCATTGTAAAAATATTAGATCAAACTCTCCATAAATCATGGAATAATGGTAATTAGTCCTACAGCCTGGCAACATCAATCTCCAGTACAAACTAATATCTCCAATTTTAAAATTCTCTCATTTTTTTAGTTCATGTCACGCATATAATAACTATACAATCAAATACGAGATGAGATATAAAATTCGGCATCATTCTAGTCGTATTAGTTTTCTGACTTATTTGAATTATATATGAAGATGAATTAAGATGCTGTACACTTTGGCACATTCGAGACCATTAGTGAGAAAGCGTACAGATATTAATTAATTTGTTTATAAATGTGAAATGAACGTAGAGTACCACGTTATTAGAATAGCTGTCCCATTACAAAAGCATATGCACTTAAAAGTTGAGATTTAACTTTTAGTAACTCGTTTATTTTTAAACCGCAAATTAATGCAAAAGCGGGTCGGATTGGATATGGGTCGTGTTTGCTTAAATTTTAAGCATCTCAATATTCTTTCAGAATTTATTCCCCAAAAATTTGAATATATTCCTTTGAGGTGAACTGGTGGGCCCTTATCCCTCCAAACCTCACACTTTTTACCACTATTCCTCTTTAAATTACTTTCTATTATCATACTAATATAAATAAATAGCAATTTTAAGTGATTTTTAACAGACTTTATTTCTTAATTTCTTGAATGCTACATAGAAACTTTCCACATACTTGCGTGGAGTTTACGTTTAATTCAGCTTGATACTTTGTAGCGACCCTTTTTATCTTGCTTTGATTTTATTGTTTTTGTTAGATTTACATTTCCTTTTTTTTTATTTACTTAATAGGGTTATTCAGTTTATTTAATCTCCTACTTTCTTCGCAGTTAAATTTTTTTAATTTATTTGATGAGATTCATCGATTCTATCTATATCGTGGTAGAATTTTGCAAAGTTTTAAATGGCAATTCTACTGATCAACCTCTTCCCTTTATTTAATTTTCTAATAAAACAAGAATGAATAAAATGCAGGACGAAAGTAAAGTGATATAGCTTCTTCTCAAGCATTGAGTCGACTCGTAATGAGTCAATTGGATGAAGAATCAGATTCGTTGAGTGAGGACCATTTCATTTGGAAGTCCCTCTTTGGGTAGTCTACTTTATTTTTTCTATCTCAAAAGCAGAAAAACTTGAACCAGATATTGAAAGCGCCAAACGCAAAATGTACCCATTTCCAAGTTCAAGAAATCTTTTCCGTTACCAGTATAGCACACCATAAAACCAACCCCACATAATATTATTATTTGAAAAAATAAATTCAAACTATAACATAATCCAAAGACAAAGAGAGCTGAGGTTTCTCCAAAATTCATGCGATAAAACAAAGCTACAACAAAAAGTACTCGTCTCGAGGGAATAGTACAAACAGGCACTTATTTAGATACTAATGGTGAGTGGACTTTGGAGGACATGTCTATCATTATTCATACAAGGCTGGTTACAAACTCCGATGCAACTCTTAATTGATCTGCTTTAACAAAGTGTGGATAGTTAGGTATTTCTTTGCATTTTATCGATGTCACACGTTCTATGAAGCAAGCTAATAGTCAGAGGGGTAGGGGCAGGAGTACAAACCTTTATTCAGCTTATCAGCTCATATTTCCCATGCATATATACTTTGTCTGCCAAAAAAAAAAAAAGATGATATATCAAGCATGGGATAGCATTATTAAACCAATACTCGATAATGCAAACGTTTACGGTTCCATTATGATTCGTATTATATTAATCCTATTAAGAATAGAGAGAAAATGCGAGTAGCAACCCACGAATGAATCTGAAAGACGATATTTTTGATGATTTTGTTTGCATGACTTCAACAAACAAACAATATGGAAAACAAAATGTACGTACTTCAAGGTATTCATCCATCCCATATTTAGATCCTTCACGGCCAAGGCCTGATTGTTTCACACCTCCAAATGGAGCCACCTACATCGAAAGGTAAATGATTAAATAAAAGATGAAGCGTTCGTTTCTAATCTTTTATCACTCTAGACTCAAATAAGATTCACCTCTGTTGAAATTAATCCTTCATTAACTCCAACTAGTCCATATTCAAGAGCTTCCGAAACACGCCAAGAGCGTTGAATATTTGTTGTAAATATGTAGGCAGCCAGACCTACAAAACAGATGAGATTCATTTTACTAGAAAGAACAAAGGACCCATTATTGTATTAGTTCCAATAAGCATTCACCATAATAAAAAAAATTGATTAAATTTCTCAATTTACAGGGTAAGAGAATGAACATATTCAAATTTGATCAGAAGGTTCAACCAAAATACCTGCATTAGTGTCATTGGCCATGCGGATAGCTTCTTCCTCTGTCTTAAATTTCAAAAGTGGCGCAACTGGCCCAAATACTTCTTCCCTGAAATGAAAGGTAAATATGTAATAATCTAAATAAAGTTACAGATAACCATAAATAAAAAAGGCGGCAAATTCCAGATAGGAAGCTATTTTAATCATGATAATGTTAATTTACAAAGCATTCATCATAGGAAGAAGATGAATTCATCGTCTCAACCCTACAAAACTAATAGAGTGAACATTGGCATGCAGCAGCATAACTATGAAACTCCACATACTACATGACTCTAATAATTAATTTTTTTTTAAATGTGCACAAAAGTTCAATTTATCATCAACATGCAATGAGCATTCCATTCTCAGTAAAAAAAAAATCTAATTTTGGCATCTCCCAATTCATGTCAAGGATATGCGAAATCTGATGGGCAGATCAAGTTCACCAAGCTTTTACAGCTACCTTGATAAAAGCATCTCACTTTTGACGTCAGTTATCACTGTAGGCTCATAAAATGTCATCCCGAGGCTGTGTCTCTTGCCGCCAGTAAGGACTTTAGCTCCCTTTAAACAGAAAACAATATTTGTTAGTGCAAGTAGTATGATTCATCGATATAAACAGTATGATTTATCACAGGAAAGGTCTTTGACTATATTTATCAAAAATGGCATATTTGCCTACGATTAGTATAAGTTGCAAATAAGTGTATTATGAGTCAACACTGGCGTCAACAGAACTTGGAAGCAGAGGAATTGATCTTTCACAAGGAACAAAGTATTGAAGCTGAAATTTGATAATATAAACAAAGAAACCTTTGAGATGGCATCTTGAACGAATGATTCGACCTGCATAAAGCAATTCTAAGAGGGTCAATTGCAACTAGCATAATTGCATAACAGCAAAATTAGGAATGACGAACAGAAGAAAACGAACCTTATGCACTGCAGCATCATTAATCAGAGGTCCCTGCAAAAAATTTGAATGTAAACCCTCAAGCTATACCATTTAATTATTACACCCCACTCATCAAGAACTGTGAACAACAATACTGTCTTTGGGATATGGCAGCAAACTCATAATGAAAACAGTCGGTAAAGCTTGTAATAACTTTCATTACCTGCACTACACCCTCACCAAAGCCATTCCCAACTTCCATACTCTCAACAGCCTTTGAGAAGGCTCTTGCAAACTTGTCATATATCGCTACAACAGGACGCGAGAAATCAAAACAAGACTTCCAGGATGAATGATATAATAGTAAAGCTCTAAACATAATGAAAAACATCAAGGCAATGAAGAAAAAGAAAGGGAATATGTTGAACGCTGTAACATAGCAACTACATCATGCATGTAGCTTTCTGTTAACCTATTTACAAGAGTACACAGTATGGGATCACTTATTCGATGATGTGAAGTAAATCCTTTTCAATTTTCACATCGATAAACTTCTCCTTTTCAGAGATGGAATAAGCACACATTAACTCTCACCTGAAACTGCTCAGATATGTACAAAAAAAGGATGAAACTAAAAGAAATTACAATCTTCATGATTTCTCAAATACCTTCTTGGACTAGTATTCTGTTTGCACAGACACATGTTTGCCCACTGTTGCGGAACTTGGTAGCAAGCTGCAATTGCATGAATATAACTGAATAAGAGAACATCAAACTATGAATCCAATATCAACAGTAGAACCCAGTCAATTAGCAAATGATACCAGCTAGGATCATAAAATGCGAATAAATAGATCCTAAAAGGCTTTGATTTTTTATTGATAACAGTAGAAATAAATTGGGATATATCTTATCACTGAAAACCCCCTTATTTTCACATTATTTCCAACTTCACAGGTTGATACAGAAACTACACAACTCAATTTCGTGTTTAACTTTTCTCATATGATAAGTAATAGAAGCTTCCAGAGTGAATGTCTAACACAATGGCGGAGAATCCTGGAGTGCATTAGCAATTTTTACATTGTTGAGTGACTGATTATCAATAACAGCAATATCGGTATCATTAGGAGAGTTGGTTCTTGACATCACATCTTAAATAAGATGATGTCAGTAGTTCAGTTTTTTCTCGCCCAAGTTTTCCTTTTCTCACACGGTTCGAACTCTTGACGAAACAGAAAGCAACACATATTAACATCCTTACCTTAAAACTGGTACACACATCATTTGAATTTCCACTCAATGCTAATAACAGTACACATAGTAATCAGAGATTTAGATTTGCTCTTACAGATCCTTTCAGAGCCACATCAATATCTGCATCATCGAAGATTATGCAAGGTGCATTTCCTCCGAGTTCAAGGGACACCTACACTTGAGAATTTCAAATAAGTTAGTAATCATACCAAAAGTTAGTAAACATGGTATGATTTGGGGATGCAAACATCTTCATTGCCTACCTTTTTTACAGTCTCTGCAGCACCTGCCATCAATTTTTTTCCAACAGCTGTGGAGCCTGTGAATGTGATCTTTCTTACCTACAAGATTCATAAACAGTACAGGCTATCTGTTCTAACGCTCAAAATTATACATAATCATATTTGAAACTTTGAGAATGAAAACCTGGCGACTTGCAAGTAACGCGTCACCTATCTCAGGTGCATTTCCCATTACTACATTCACTGCACCCTATTTTGCAGAAAACCACAAGAAAATTTGGATGAGTATTTACAGGAAAAGAAACTCAGAAAGGATAAGGTCTAGGGAAGAAGGATCATATTTTTTATCTAACTTGGATGTGTAATAGCAGGGATAGAAAGAAATCCAAACAAAAGGACAAGGCGTGAAGAGTTGTGAATACTAGATATTTCATATATCAATTAATATTAAGCCATTAAAAGCTGGAACCCCCTTGCAAAAGATTTGAGTTGGTAATTATTGACACTGACAGATGATTGATCCTATCATTGTTCTTCTGTTTCATATTCTTTAGCATCTCAAAATGATGATTTTATAGATTGCTAAAGACTCCCATTTTTACCATCACCAAAAAAAAAAAAAAAAAATTAAATAATATAAACTGAGGCTTAATACCCCAATAGCTTTGCACAACAGAACAAGGAAGCACTTTCAACATAACACCGGGTAATTACATTACATGGTAAGAGAGACTTTCATATTGCTCTCAGTATTTGGGTTTGCATTGTTTGTGTAAAATATAAGTGGAGGAACTTGGTGATATTCGAGAATGCAAGATACTTGATGGAGAATATTGTGGATGAAATCAAGAATAGATTAATGGGGGAGAATTTCTGTGAAGGAGGTCTCAGTTTGTAATGTTTCCTTTGATTGGTGTGTAAATTCTAGGAGAATGATTGAGGGTTAATCCATGTAACAAAAACACTTCTGATGTTTCTGATGTTTATCAGTTTAAGGGTATTCCTTATACCCAGAATGGTATTTTTGTGAATAAAAGTTCATTTTTACCGATCCAAAAAAAAAAAAAAAAAAGAGGCTATACCACAACTCTTTACTGTTACATTAGTAATCATTAGTTAATCTCTTTAGTTACTAAGTTTGGCAATAAGCAAGGGCATTAATTATGAACCCAAGAGTAATATGTATGACTAAAAACAATAGATCTCTGGGGAATATCTGGAATTGCTATGTTGTCAGATAACTCGTAATTTTCTCACTAATAAGGATTTTCGCATTACTAAAATAAAATCAGAAGTAGAAATGGTCTTTCGATCTTGACATGCAGTGAAGAAAAGGAATCATGTGCATATCCAACATAGCACATGTGGTTATGTAGTAGTAATGACTTAGAATCAGACTTACAGGTGGTATCCCAGCTTGAATGGAGAGTTCAACTGCCGCCAATGCAGTCAATGGAGTAAATTCTGAGGGTTTTACAACAACAGTACATCCGCTCGCAAGGGCAGGGGCAACCTGCGACCAAGACAATCATCTACTTTTTATATAATGTCAATACAGCATGTTACAAGGAATGCAAGTTAAATATCACTAAGCTATAAAAAGGAAAATTTAGCACCTTGCGTGTAATCATTGCCAAAGGAAAGTTCCAGGGTGTAATTGCCCCAACAACACCGACTGGCTGCAAAAGAAAAGTATTTAAATCATAAAAGCAATGTCTATGCCCAGAGCACAAAGTTATCAACCCATGGCCATAGGACTGTCAATTAGTACTTCCATGTGCAATCAAAAGGTTAAACTAAGCAGAATACCATACAAACTGTATAGCAGTAATTGGCTGAGGTTAGACCAATTATCTCTCCCTTCATTTTGGGTTGGTGTGAAAATGCAATACTACGGACAACAGCAGCGGACTAAATGAATGTGAAATTATTATTCTTTTATCCTTAAAAGTGCAGATTAATTTTCCTGAACTACTCTATCTCCCAACAATAAATTTTCATTCAAAATCACTTTGTTAGCAATTTTCATTCAATCAAAACATTAGGTTTCTAAATTCTTTCCAAAGCTTGTTGGATTAATTTTTTATGAAATCCAATTCACTGTGAATCTTTGTTAGGTAGAGATTGAAGAGAACAAGACAAGTTGAGAACAATTTTGACTAATAAACCAATCCAAATGAAAAATCATAGCATATTATCACGGTACTTGTTAGTAAGGCTTAAACAAATTGACAACCAAGAACATGATTTTATGATGTGGCCCCATTTGCGTATATTAAGTAGCCACTTATTTCCTACTTGTCATAATTCAATGAGATTTATGTAGAACTCTAAATGCGATTAGAACTTCTTCTTTCACACTGAAGAGGAAATACCAACACATTCTAACTCTTTAAAATTCATGCAACACATTTCTGATTGCACCAGTATTGCATCTAATTATCCCCAGGAATAATTTCTTGATAAAACAGATCTGTTCTCGATAAATATTAAAGAAATGGTCAAAGAATGCTCAGTAGGGACCTGTTTTATAACAAATAAACGGCGATCAGGTAATGTTGCTGGAATGATGTCGCCATAAACTCGTTTAGCCTCTTCTGCATAGAACTCCACAAAACTTGCCCCGTAGACAACCTGTAAATTGCATGTTTACAAATGCTCAAAGAAATAACATGCAAAGCATAATGGTCTTATTTGTAGAGCCGGACAAGGGAATCGGGTACCTCTCCAATAGCCTCTTTCAGAGGTTTTCCTTGCTCTAAGGTCATAAGTTGGCCAAGTTCTTCTTTGTGGGCCAATAGCAAATCAAACCATTTTCTTAAGCACTTACTCCTTTCAGTAGCAGTTAGCTTGCTCCAAGCTTCAGAAAAGATTGATGTGTGAGATTAATCAGACAACATGGAACCTAAACCTTGATTGCTTATTTGAAGAATAATAATAAAATCGATCAAACAGCATGAACCTCAATCTTCAATTCCACCATAACAGAGAATAAAATGATAAAGACAAACAAACACTGAAATCAAAAAACCATAATATTATAGCAAATTCTGCAGTTCAACTTCAATTTGCAATGTAAATCTTATACTCTTTAGATAGTCCATTATAAACCAACTTAATTCTTGGAATCTCACATAGTTAAGTAAGGCTCCACGTCACGCAGCAGAGATTGCTGAGCTGTGTGAAATTACTAAAAGATACTACCTGTTTACCCTAGAAAATGAATTATACTGCTCGCTTGAGAAAAATAATATAATGGATAGAAGTACCTTTTAAGAAAATTATAGAATCACCAGAAACAAGGCAATGTTCTCCAGAGAGGGATGATGAGCAAAATGAAATGTTCAACATCAATAGCAATATAATATTTCTACCAAGCAGAAAATTAAATAGAAATTCTCAAAGAAGACAGAATCAGAAGATCAGTTGTCGATGTCCTGTGACATTTTTTTTTTTCCAAGCAGAAAGACTAGGCACTATAAGTGATATGCTGGAAACACCAACAAGGAAGATCTTCTATCTTCAGTTTTAGTCATAAAATCTAATCAGGGAGGAAATGAAACAGGATATCATATCAATCAACATAAAACTCACAAACAAAAGCATCCTGGGCTGAAGCAATGGCATCATTTGTCTCCCTTCCACCCATGCACGAAACATTTGTTATAAGGTCACCTGTTGCGGGATTGTAAACCTGCAATAATTTACCCTTGTTACTTACTGTTAGAAATACACTCACTTATTTTAGTCTTGACTTTAACAATGAAGATTCTCCAACCTCAAAAGTCTTCTTATCATATGCATCAGTCCATTTCCCTCCTATAAAACCCTGACTCTTGATAAAACCCGAACTGTTCAAACGAGCAGCAACACTCTGAGCGTCGGTACTCATCTGCCACAATCAAAATAATTCTAGTTTCATATCACATTTATTCAACTGTAGCACACAATTGAACTTAGAATTTGAGAAGCTTCAACAAATTCTCTACTCACGAATCGCGAAAATCTTATACGAATCAGTTGTGACATAAATTAAATTGAAATGAACTCGATAGTAATACAGCTCATCTCACCTTCAGAAATAAAATTGCAAGCAGATATACAACAAAACAGGACAGATGCGAGTGAGTGAGTGAGATCAGAAAACCTGATGACTATATATAGCAGCGGATACGGAACGTGGCTGAGGATAGGTATTGAGGCGATGAGAGAGAGAGTTGACTGAGCAGCGGCTAACCGCCATGCCCATTCGTGTCAATCCTTTAAGCTTCGTAGGCGTCCACCTCATTTTGCGAGTGTGCACCCCTCTCTCCCCCTTCCTCAATGCAATGATCTTGGCAGGAGAGAGAGTGACTCGGTGTAAGAAAAAATTGTAACCCTCCGTTGTCAAAAAGATCGGTTCCATATTTGACATTCATTTTTGGCAAAAAAAAAAAAAAAAAATAATAATAATAATAATAATACTTTTTAATATTATATTTTTTATACACTAATAATAAAAACATCTATTTTATCACTTTATATACTAATAAACAACTATTTTCTTAAAACTCGCGCAAACAGTAACTTGGCAAACGAGTTTGGAATGGCGGAAGTAAGGCTATGTTCTTTTTGGGTTTTAAGTGGTTTTTTAAAACCATGAGATTTTTAAAATCTATGTTCTTTTTAGGTTTTAAATAGGGTAGGTTTTAACTTTAGGGGGATTTATTGAATTAGAATTTCACAGGATTTTACTTAAAAAAAAAAAAAAAAGTCCGCTGGTATTCAATCAGAATTTTATGTCATTTAAAAAAAATCAACTGGATTTTTTAAAGAGTCCATTAAAATTCATTGGTATTCATTCGAGATTTTTTACTATTTAAAACAAATCCATTGGTATTAAAAAATATAAAGATTTTTAAAGGATTGTTGTGTTAAATGGATTTTGAAGAATTTTTTTGTTGTTTTTATAAATACCAACAATCTCATCCAAACTCATAGGATTTTAAAGGACTCTTGAAATGACTCTTGAAGTGCTTTTTCTGATAATATCTTCATCTTTGTCTCTTCACTTTTGAATATGATTCGTTGCCAAATTGTCGGCTAGATTAATGCATGATTTTTCTATGTTTAATTTTGACAATTGATAAGTCGAAATTTGTGCTCAATTATGGTTGTTTTATATCAGCAATTTTATTTTGCTCGTAATTATCCAATTTATGTTATTATGATCTCGATGAATTTCAGGATATTTTGGAACTTTTTGAGTTAGAGGAGAAAAATAACAGGGGTTGATACAGTGGATTTATGGAGAAGAGACTTGAACCATGTGAAGCTTTTCGAAACCGAAATCGCAATAAAAAAAATAATCGAGTCAATCGGAGTTCGAGAGCTCAAGATATGGACGAAACAAAATTGATGTGTAACAGCCCAATACACTGTCGAAAAATTTTGCTTCCAAGCCCAAGTCTTGCTGTCCAATAGCCAGATTACTTGATGAACAATAAAAATTATAATTAAAATGGCACTATTATATTTATATTTTTCATACGAAAATTGTTATATTAGGATTGCAATGGAGCTATTGACGAGATACATATTCCAGCAATGGTAAAAGACGAGATGTAAGCAGATGTATTAATCGCTTGTAATTTTGATTTGGAGTTCATGTACGTTTTTAGTGGGTGAGAGGGTTCGGCTCATGACTCTAAGATGCTAAATGATGTTATAACAAGGAGGAATGGACTTAAAGTGCCACAAGGTAGATACTTATTTTTTATATTAATTAATATTATTAGAATTATTATAATATTAATATTATTATTCAAACTCAAGAGCAAGAGCGACAAGACGCTAATACTTGAAGGACTAGTATAGCTATGGATATGTAGATGAATGTTATTTAACAGGACATGATATTATGGAATTTTTTATTTTTTTTTTATTTTTTGTCATCGACTCTTTTTAAATTCGAACGTATGAAAAAAAATCTTGAACTCTTTGTATGTCACAAATCCATGAAATTCTGCAAAGTCCACAAAGTTCTATAAAATCTATTAAAATCCTGATTTAAAAAGTCGTATAGAATCCTGCAAAATCTTTTAAAATCTGCATGATTTTTTTCAACTAAAAAAATTCTTTAAAATCATAATCCAATACACCACCCTTATTATGTAAAAAATAAAGGAGTGTTGTATAGGTTATTTATAGGATTATAGGGTTAGAATTTCAAAAATCTAATTTTAAATCTCAAACTAAAATGAATTTTAGATTTCAAAATCCAAGTCCATGCTTTTAAAACCCAAAAAGAATATAAAACCCAAAAAGAATATAGCATAATAGTTTTAAGTTTCTGGGGGTATATGTGGATATGTAATTAGATAAAGAATAAAATGTAGAAATCCAAGAGTGATTGGAAAAGAAGAAAATTAAAGACCACCTTATTAAAATCAAATAAAATCAAATATAAAACCAATTCTTCTACTGCAACGCCGCTATGATTCTTCATTGACTCGACAACAAATGGGTTGATTTCTCGGTTTTTCTCTCACCCATGGATTTATTGTTGGATGATGTTATTAATCATCACTATATACCAAATTGTATCACCTCCATTCTAAAATAAATTGGTTCAAGTTTTTTTTCACGTGATTTAATGCGATATGTCAAGGAGTATAATGGGGTTTTTTTAGGTTCGCTTTTAAATAAAATGATTATTAACGGAAAGTTCATTTCACATACTTCCCATAAACTATCATTTTATTACAAAAAAAAAGGGACTTCAGAAAATTTTGTAATACCCTCCGACATATTGCATTAAATTATGTGCAAAAAAACAGGACCAATTTTCAAAGACAGAGAAAATATATATTAAAAATTATTAAATAGAAAGAGTAAATCTCTTAGGTTGTGTTTGGCTAGGGATGAGGTCATCCGGATAAGGATGGGTCATCCCCTATCTCATCCGATTTTGGATGGACACATCTCATTCCTCATTCACCCCTATTATATACATGCACACTTATTTTAATTATATTTTATACAATTACATCACTTTTATCTCACCCACTCATCTTCTCTCTTACTTTTTCCACATTTATTCATTATTTGTCCTACTTTTTCTTACACATTTATTCTCCCTCATACTTTTTTCTTATATCTCTCATGTTTTCCTCTCACTCAATCATTATCTCACTAACTAACAATAATAAAATATTTCAACATCAATTTTGGTTTGACATAAAGTTTCATCTAACTCTATTTCTTCATCCCTAACCAAACACATATTTATTATTCATTGGATTACCTCATCCTCCTTTTTCCATCTCCATATGTAATATTTATTTTTTATTGGAGGTGGATGGAAAAGGAATTGGATGGAAATCATATTGTATTTGGTTTTTATTGAATATTGTAAAAAAATATGAAATTTTAAGTCAAATCAATACTTTTGATTATGATATACTAGATGAGTGCCCGCGTATAACGCGGAATTTTTGTAAAAAATAAGTATATATGTATTATAAATATTTAAATAAATTTATTCACCATAAAATAGTATAATTATATTATATTATAAATATATTCAAATCATATGTTTGTATAAAATTATAGGATAACTTATTAATCCACGACTTTTAGACTCAATCTCAATTTAATTACTATTTTCAACATTCTTATGAAAATTCACATAATTTTTTTGTTTCAATTTGGTATACAATTTTAAATTATTATGACATAATTTTCTCATGCATCAATTTTTTTTCTTTCTAAAAGTGCAAGTCGTATATCGGATTGAAACAACTATAGACGTAGTGAATTTTCATAAGATTATTGAAAGTTGTGATTAAATTGAGCCTAAAGATCATAAATTAGTATAGAATTGACCCTAAAATAATAAATATTTTTGTGATATTATATTATAAAATTTTATCTATTTCAAATATGTTAGATCTATAAATTATTTAAATAATATATTATACAATATAAATATGCATTTATTACGCATGCATAAAATATGTAATTTATACATATGTCAATTAAATTATATAATATAGAAAATAAAATTTTAAGCATTTCAAAATAAAAAATAAAAAGAACATTAATATAAATCATAAGTAGGTTTTAAATTTGTAATACGGCTCTCGAATTACTAACACATTAAGATTTTTTAAATATAGGATATCCTCAAATATAGTTAAATAAAATGTAAATTGCTATAATCACAATAATATTTATATTATATTATATTATATTATATACAATAGTATTCAAATTTCTTAGACATTCATAACATGGCTTAATTGGTAAACATCATAATTATTATTTAAGAGGTATAGGGTTCAAATTCGTACGAGTGTAATTTTTTTTATTAGACGTCTTATTATATGATAATGTCACATAGATGACACATCGGATTCATAAATTGGTAAGTATGGCTCCCACATAGAAGAAGTTAACCTTAGAATGACACATAAGCGAAATTAATCACACGATGACACATAAGCAAGAAAAACTCCCTATTAGTACAATAGGGGATTATTTATTATTGTTATCTAGTGGTTGTAAAGAATTTATTATATTGTTTAAATTATAATAATGAACATATTTTAATTACAAAACTAAGAAAATACAATTTTTTAATATAACTAAAAAAATTATTGGACTCAAATTAATTATATTTTATTTATAATATCCAATACTTTAAAATAAATTCATGATAAGTTAATAATTAATCATTTTCATATAAATTTTACTTATAGGATAAGATATAAATTGGACACATCACACTGACATTTCAAAGTAGGTGTATTTAAATATGTCAATATAATTATTTATATTTTATTTTACAAATGTCACAATTTATTCACACTAAGTTTTAGCAGAAAATTTATTATACAATTTTTTCTAATTATATATAAGTGTAACATGAAAAGAATATCTGATTATATATAAGTGTAACATGAAAAGAATATTTGTTTTATTATAAATAGATATTTATTTAGAATAATAAATTATTTATAATTCTTACCATCAACCCATCTTAAGCAAATGGTGTATCTGATATAAATTGTAAATATAACCTGAACATGTATAATTTAAAATTATTTATATAATATTGGATAACCACTGAAGACATTCATTTTTTTAATAATCAATAATTAGAACATTAATAGAACAAATTAAAAGATAATTATTAATAAAGTGTGTATGTTTGGTGATTGTATTGAAATTGAAAAATGTTGGTGTAAATTTTTTTTTATAAATGTGGGTGTAGGTATTATTATGTTTGGGATAAAATTTTAATTTATAGTGGGTATATACTTATAAAAAATTATACATGAGGTGGGTGAAATTAGTGAAAAAAAAAGTGGATGTATATTGTTACTTCCCTGCAATATTTTTATTTATAAATAATTTCAATATTAGATTTTTAATGAAAAAAATGAAAACCAAATTTTTTATTTAGAAACAATTATATAATAATAAAATCAATGTCATTTTTAAAAATTTCAAATATCAACTTTATATTAATAATGTTAAAAAAAACAAAAATTAAATTAAATATCATTTAGGACAAAAGGAAATAAACACTTTCTATCATTATAAAAATCACCAAACTCAAATATTCGTAATCTGAATTGTTTTTAAATCTTAACATCCATATAAAATAATAAATTTTCGATATAATAACAAAATATTATGTTGATGTTGAAATTGAACAATACAAATAAAAAAATTAACAAAGTGACTTAGTATAAACGATTAACATCAAGTATTCAACCTTAGAACAAAAACAATGAAAAACATTCTTACTGCAACATCAATACCATTATACTTCATAAAAAAATATTATTTATACGTGCAATCCAACACTTTTAACAAATCTATACCATGTTTTAGTGAGATAAAACATGTGACAAATCGTATCATCAATAAACTTGGATTCGGAATAAATTAAGAACAATTCTTCAATTCTAACATACGTTAAAATAATAAAACTCAATTTTTCTCCAAAAAATTTATACCTAACACTAATATGTTAAAAAAAGACAAAAATATATTAAATTTACAGTTTTAGTAAAAAAAATAGAAGTGCATAAAAAATGAATATCACGGTATTTAAAGCAAACATTATCGCATTTTTATAAAAGCTCAATGATTACCAAGTTCACTTGTTCTAATTTTCTTTCAACACGATCTTCTGAATGATCAATCTAACTTTCAGCCATAACATTTTATGAAAAACTTAAACTGTCTGTACATAGTCTAGTAGCATTTTCATCATTGTTCAAACACAAAGTAACAAAAATAATATATATATATACTAGATGAGTGCCCGCATATAACGCGGGATTTTTGTAAAAATTAATTATATATGTATTATAATTTATAAATACTTTTTTTCACCATAAAATAATATAATTTTATTATATAATAAATATATTCAAACAATATGTATGTATAAAATTATAGGATAAGTTATTAATTTACAACTTTTAGACGCAATCTCAATTTAATTACTATTTTCAATATTCTTATGAAAATTCACGTAATTTTTTTCTTTCAATTTGGTATACAATTTTAAATTATGACATAATTTTCTCAACTAATCGTCAGATACTTTCTTTGCCTCCCTAAAAGGATTTCCTCGATGTAGGGAGATTTTCAATCCAAGCACTAATGCACTCTCATGCATCGATTTTTTTTCTCCTAAAAGTGTAAGTCGTATATCGGATTGAAATTGAAGTGAATTTTCATAAGATTATTGAAAGTTGTGATTAAATTGAGCTTAAAGGTCATAAATTAATATAGAATTAACCCTAAAATAATTAATATTTTTGTGATATTATATTATAAAGTTTTACTTATTTTAAATATGTTAAATCTATAAATTATTTAAATAATATATTATACAATATAAATATGCAGTTATTTGCACATGTATAAAATATGTAATTTATCCATATGTCATTTAAATTATATAATATATAAAATAAATTATTAAGTAAAAATAAAAATAACATTAATATAAATCATTAGTGGGTTTTAAATTTGTAATATGACTTTTGAATTACTAACACATTAATATTTTTTAAATATAGGATATCCACAAATGTAGTTAAATAAAATGTAAATTGCTATAATATCAATAAAATTAACATTATATTATATTATACACTTGATTATATACAACATTATTCAAATTTCATAGACATTCATAACATGACTTAATTGATAAACATCATAAATACTATTTAAGGGGCATAGGGTTCAAATCCATATGAGTGCAATTTTTTTATTAGACTTCTTATTATATAAAAAGAACACATAGATGACACATAGGATTCATAAATTGGTAAGTATGACTTCCGCAATCATGTCACGTAGACGAAATTATCCTTAGAACGACACATAAGCGAAATCAACCACACGATGACACATAAGCAAGAAAAACTCCCTATTAGTATAATAGGGGATATATATAAACAATCACATTAACATTTAAAAAAAAACATAATATATTAACAGTTCTCAGTCACTTTTGTAACGCCCAGAATCCAAAACACATAAATATCTCAGTTTCGAGGTGTCACTTGTGACTAAAATCCGAACTATAAATTTTTTTAAGAAAAGGTAACGGAATTGAATGATGATGAATTTTATGCAGCGGAAAAAGTGGGGATAATAATAAGTGACTATATATATATATATATATATATATATATAAGGTCTAGTATTTTATAAAAGTACATGTAGGGTTTTAGTTTACGAAATACATAGGAATTATATCGTCTGAAAAGTAGTAGCGATAACATTTATTTTAAAGTAGCATATTACTATAGTGACAGTTTATTTAAGTGGGGAACTCCGTGTCGTCCCTATTACTGTTCTTGCTCCACGAAATCATAACAATACTTAGTTACACAATGAAACCATGTACAACTATTAATGAAACAATTATATTTTAATTAATCAATATCTTTTAAAAATATATATAGGCTGCATGGGTAATTGTTTTTTGGGACACTAATTTAGTGGGGTAGCTAAAAAAATGGGGTAGCAAAAACTAGGATATTGTTTTAGGATATAGGAAAATAGAGAGAAGAATAGAAGAACACAAATTTGTTGACCCAGTTCGTCATGAATGACTACGTCTGGGGGCGTACCAAGCCAGGAGATAATCTACTATTTGTTGTGTGTGAGATCCCTTTATATAGGTTACAATCTAGGGTTTTAGATGAGTACAAAGAATATAATAAAATGATCATATTGTCCTCCATCAGTTACTTGTTGATGAAGGCACACTAATAAATTTTCCTTCAATACTCCCCCTTGTGCCGAATCAAAAGTGTGGATGGTGCTTGAATGCTGTCTCGCTAAAATATTGACAAGTAGCAAGAATTCAATGGGAAAATAAATCTCGATCGAAGGGAAAAATATTTATAATGCACCTATGTTGAGACTCCCCCTGAAGTCTACACCTTTCACATGATACGTTCATCTATCAAGTGATTTAAGAAAGTCTACACATCTCAATTCTTTAAGATGTTTCTCAAAGATTGTCTGGGACAATTATTATATAAATAGATCAGCCTCATTTACTTTAGAGTTTGAATCTTGAGAAAAACTTATTATTGCTGGTTAGAGAAGACTTCGGTGATATATGCTTCATATTGTCACCTTTGATGTAACCCAATTTCAGCTACTGAACATAAGAAACTTGTTCTTCATATATACATGTGGCCTCTCCAGTGGTGAACTCTAGTCACTGCTTCTTTAAACATGTGTGGTGATAAATCTCTATCAAATATACTTACAAACTTCTTCATGTAAGACAATGATCTCTAAATTGTTCGAAGAGGTATCTAAAAGAGTTTGATTAATTGATCTCCAAGATATCATTATGTTTTTCATGGTAAATTCATAACCATTTTGGAAACACTTTATGTGGATCAGAAATATGCAAAACCAAATAGTACATCATTTGGTGTATTGGTGTAGAGGGTAGCTTCAATATTTCCTTAAGGTCCACAATTCCATTTGTGGTCCCCTTCAATATTTACTACAATGAATATCAGACCCTTGTCAATAATTTTCCTTTAAATATCAGAGTACATTCCCGACATCATTCCAATGATTTTGTGTTGGTCCTGGTTGAAATCTAGCTAATAAGGTCATTGAGAAATTAATATGTGGTCGAGTGTATTGAGCTAAGTACAATAATACGCATGTTGCACTTAAGTAGGGAATTTACCTCCCACTAGCTCTTTGTCATCATCCTTCAGACGAGATGGATATTTCCTTAAATCCAAACTTCGACCAATCATGGGAGTGTTAATCAGATGCATTTTGTCCATGTTAATTTGTCTGAACATCTTTTGGACATATGCAAACTTGTGGATAAGTATTCACAAACTCAATATTCTAGTATAAAGTCTAGACAAAATTGAGTTTTCCCAAGATCCTTTATCTCAAAATCGGATTTCAAATACCCATGGTCCTCTTATTGCATTAAGAGTACCTATTATGTTCATCCTTCAACATAAATAATTGCAAATCCAAAACTTTTTTTTTTATAAATGCATAGGGTCACTATTTATCGTTCTTGTAACATATCCCAATCAAGTAGTCACTTAGACGGGTATACCACCTCCACCTGATTATTTCAATCAATAAAGTGAGTGTTTCAATCTAATCGCAAACACACTCCGTGGTTTAGAGTAGCATAATTTGGGTAGTAGATGTCATCAGACACTTATATATCTCTAAATCAAGATCCTCATAGAGATATGTAATAACCACATTCATAAGCTGCATCTCCAATCCTTCGGAAACTAACCAAGTGATGGAACATTATAACGTCCATTACGGGAGTTTGTCTCCTCATACTCAATCCAGAGCATTGTGAGAAATCTTGCACTATAAGGCAAGTTTTATATATCAGGATCTTATATTTCTCATTACACTTTATGACAAAGACTAAATTATGTCCTATGGGCTTTACACTTGGTCGGACTAGCACTACCAAACCAAATACCCGTCTCTTTATCAGATAATTAAATTCTACCTGGATTGATTTTATTCATTTTAGGCCAATATGCTCTTGGTTGATACTCTGCAACCGAGCGTGGTTCGATATCATTGTGCTCTATACTTTCTTAAGCAATAATATAAATAAATATATCATCAATCTGCGTGCAATGTCTGTCCATCGACTTATATGCACTCTTATAATCATATATAGATTTTTCATTCTCTGAAACATATCAAACATCGGAGCGTCCTCCAGTAATGATTCATGGACATAAGTTTAATCAGAGATAATTTCATGAGATGTGTTCTCAACATTGATGATCAATGTGTTAGATTGTGCCACACCTACCATTTCTTCCTTTAAATGGGTGTCAATCGAACCAGGTGACCTCCCCCAATTCCTTTTGGGAGTCACGGCCTCAACCACACCTCCACCAAGTGTGGTTGCAACACATTTCCAGCGGTGTTGTGCCTCTTATTGAGGAATTCTAGATTTCTAACCTTACATGTATTGGTGATCAATTTTTGTCAGATAGATTAGTGACTGTTTAAGTTCGGTTTAAAGATCATCAATCAATTACGTGTGATTGGTTACCACCGTAAATGGTAAATCGAGGGTTCGGGTTATGAACTTGTAAATGTTAAAATCGAAATCGTATTAATTTCGTATGTGTGCACGTCTAGGTGTATTAGTGTGTATTTTGGGAGTGTTTATGAATTTGAACTTGTCTTTCTTAAGCTGGAGAACAACTATTTATAGAGGCTAGCAAGCATGAGGTGTCTCAGACTCTTGGTCTCCCTAGCTTGCATGCCTGACAAGTGTCCTTTGACCTTAGTTTGACCTTATCTAAGCTGAATCTTAGTTACAAAGTCTTCTTTTGGTCTTATCTCGGACTTCATTGTTGTTCGCCCAGGTCGGCTTAGTTGATCCAGGATGGTTTTTTCACAAAAGTTGTTCGTCTTTTGAGTGCATGGCTCAGAAGTTGTTCGCCTTTGTGTTTTACACAGATTGGTGTTGGGATCTTGATCCTTTGTTCGTCGACATGCACATCTTAGGTTGGTAGATGCACCACCTTTTGTCAATGTTGCTCGTCATCAGTGACTCAGCGGAATGTTCATCTCTGGTCTTGGGCCTTAAAACCTGTTCGCCGATAAGCTGTTCGTCGTTGTAGTTGTTCGTCAGTTTATACACTCCCTGGATTGGTTTGTGCACCCCAGCTTGATTCTCCTTGTTGATCATCTTTGAATTGGGGTTGATTCCTCGTAATTCTTATTAAGGCTTTAATTCTTGTTCGCCATTTAATAATTGATGTTCGCCTATCAACAATTGCCCCCTATCCTGGCTAGATGTTGCTATTGACGAGCATCTTTGAGCGAGCAACAATAGTTAGGATATTAAACGGATGAGGGTTAGGACAACATCATTGATCTTGGCGAGCAACATATGGTTCGTCGTTTCGTCTCCCCAAGGCCTGGGGGTTGTACGAGGATGACGTACGCATCATGATTGTGTGCCGTCCACGCGCGATCAATCCCGAGGCGACGCGCCCCTATAATTGCGCGTGGGTCCTTCGATTTTTCTGTATGTTCGAAAAAATACCCTGTTTCCTCTCAGAT
Organism: Ballota nigra; assembly: GCA_947034835.1. Taxonomy (NCBI): domain Eukaryota; kingdom Viridiplantae; phylum Streptophyta; class Magnoliopsida; order Lamiales; family Lamiaceae; genus Ballota; species Ballota nigra. The sequence continues at coordinate 30,893,069 of OX344730.1, forward strand.
TGGCCCGGGTTTTGTTGGAAATTACACTTGGTACCCCGTTTTTTCCCAGGGTATAAATAAGAAAGGAACTGAAATTTTTTCCCACTTCTTTCATTCGTGCTACAGTGCTCCGACGATTTCTCCTTCTCCGGCGACTCCAAGCTTTTCCGGTGAAATTTTTCTTCAATTTCTTACTTCCGGCATAGATTCAAGGTAGTTCTTTCGTTTTATTCACTTGATTTTACTTTTATTTCTCTTTTGGACCCCATCACCGCCGTGTATGACCCCGCGCCGCCATCTTCCTTGGGAAATCGCCGCCGTCTGGTTTTTTCCTTGTTTTTCTTCCATGTCTTCGCATTCGAGCAACAAATCCGAGGAAACTCTTGAACCCCTCTTCCCTATTGTGGCACATGAGAATCGACCCCCTTTCGAAGTCTCTTCGGCATCGGATTTCCACGTAGACTCCGTTGTTCGATCGGTAGAAGATACGGGTGCTCGCCCGTCAGGGAGGGAGGTGGTGGTTGCTGCGAACAGAGATTCTGACGAAGGCTCTTCATCCAGCGCTGAATCGGAAGATCCCCAATTCGACAAGTTGACTCGTGAATTTTTGGAAGGGATAGGGTTCCCATCTCCAAAGATGATGGAAAACGAGATCCTAACTGGAGTTGCTCGGCCCTTCGAATGGCGAGCATATGCTGAGGAACACGCGAACAACTTTGCTCGCCCACAGAGAGAAGTGTTGGATTTGGTGAAGTCCGAATTCCAGGCGAGCAGAATTAAAAGTGTTGATCGCGAATACGAGTTGGACTCGATCCGGGAGACCTACAAGATTTCCTATGATATTCATATGTGGGCCCCCAAGAGAAAAGAGAGAGCTGATCGCCCACCTCCAGGATGCACAGCGATCAACATTCATACTTTGATCGCTGGATTGAAACTGCCTCTTCCACCCATTGTTGGTCGTTTCCTAGAGACGATCAACCTTGCAATCACTTAAATTACTCCGATTGGGTGGATGAACTTATTGGGGACAATGTGTCTGTTCGCACTGGAGGGGTACGTTGATCGTATAACTGCAGAAGAGATCAACTACCTTATGACGATCACAAGATGTCCCCCTGGAGAGGAAGGTTACTACTACCTCAAGTCCAGGACAGGATTGAAGATGGTAGAGGGAGTGCCAAACAAAATCTGCGATTGGAAACAACACTTTTTCTTCATCGGGGGTGATTGGCGAGCATCTTCTGGTCCATACGGTGGTGATGGACGAATAAATTCCCCAGCCTCTTATGGGAAATTTAAACGTAAGATTATGTTCTTGTTCGTCCTCGAACTGTACTGTTCTAATTTAACTTTTCTTGTTTGTTCGCAGTCCCTCGTTTACCCAAGTGGAACTCGGAGGAAGAAGAGATTGGCTCGGAGTTCCTCTTCACCTCCTGCTTGGTCGGCCTTCGCAATAGAGCGGAAAGGACCACTGAGTATTTGCGTGAGGGAAAGTGCTTGAGAGCTGCTCGCCTACTTACTTACCCTCACCATCTAGAGGCCCAGGCAGAGGTACCCCCAGGTATGAAAAATCTCTTAACACTTTGCGCACACTTTGTTCGTCGCCGTCTTTTCCAACGTGCTCGCCATAACCTCATATTTATATTTTTTTTTTGTAGCCGAGCAAGTCACCGTTGCAGTTCCAACCTGCTTTGCCCCCTTGGAATAAAGAGTTTTCGAGATGGCACCTCCGAAGGGACGGAAGAGGAGAGAAGACCCGCCCACTAAGGTTCTGGGGATGACGAACAAGGCTGAAGGAGCCAAAGTTCCGCGACCAGCTGCTCCTCCTGGTCCTGCTCAGCCATCTTCTCCAATTTCCCCCCCTCGCGGGGGAAAACATTTGAAAAAAGCTGATGGGACTCCATTGGCCCACGATGTCCCCGACGGCGGTAAGGGAAAGGAAAAGGTGGGCCAGAGTCATGCTCGCCCTGAGGGGGATGCTGTTCGGCACTCCTCCCTCGAGCCTACAGAGAAAACCGGCAAATCGGGCAGGGATTCCACCCCCGTCCGTGGCCCTGAAGACCTCACCCATCTGGGTTGGGATGATCGGAAATTCAAAGAGTAAGTCCACCCCTGCCTTTGCCGAGCAAAATTTACTTTATCGTTATTTTTTCTAAGTGTTATTTGCTTTCTTGTTTGCAGATACCTTGCTGACGATCATCCCGGGCGATCAAGTGCTGTCCATCAGTACGCTTGTTCGAAGACTCCCGTTAATATAAGGGAGATTCCCAGCGACCATGTTCGCAGAGCGACAGAGTTAGTCGCCCGAGCCTGGACACGCCCCCTGGACAATGCTGTTTTCCAACAGGGGTTGGCGGACAATGTTCATCTTTCCATGATGCTTCATGCCAACGGCCTTGTCACAGCTCAAAGGGCAATGGCCCAGATTGCCGAGCAAGAAGAAGCTGCTCGCCGCTACGCCAGCACTGCTCGGCAGCTCACGGAGGAGAAGGATGGCTTGGTCAGCCAGTATGAGGCCAAACTTGCTCGCCTCAACAACCAGATCAATGTTTACATTGATAATGAAAAGAAATATCTTGGAGAAATCCAAGGCTTGTCTGGTGAGTTGAGAGGTAAAGATGCCATGCTCGGCGAGGGGGAGAAGAAGTTGTCCGCGGCCGAACAAGAGATCGCTGAGCTCAAAGCGGAAGTTGCTCGTCTTCGGGAGGCGGAAGCCAACCTTTTCACAAGCGAGCAACTCAAAGCTGAAGTCCAGGCTCGAACTGCCCCCATTTCAAACCTTGGGTACATTTGCGCCTATGCGGACAACATCCGCACGACCGATGCTTATGACTACAAGGATATGGTGGAAGAAATGAGCAAAGACTTGAATGAATTCATCGAGCACTACCCACCGCCGAACAGCATTGAAATTCAGCTGGCGGATTTGGCTGTACTAGGGGTTAAACTTGACAATCTTGACCCCAGTATTGTCATTACTCATCCTCCGCCTCCAGTTGACGAAGGCGAAAAAGAGGAAGAGTCGGCTGTGGCTGACGAGCAAAATGCTAAAGAGGCGGAGGATAAGGCAGCTGAAGACCTGGCCCGAGATATGATTATTGAACCTCCCGCCTATCAAACCCAAGATCTTCCTCCTGCCGAGCAACAATAGTTCTTAGGACTTAGCTTTTTTCTTTTCTTCTTCTTTGTAATAGTTGTTCGCTCCTTTTGTAGTACTTGACTTCTAGGATCATTGTACTATTTTTTAGGCTTAATGCCTTTTGATTAATGGAATGTCTTTCTCATGTTCGCTCATTTTCTTTATATGTTAATTGCCTTTACATTTTTGTCAATGACTTTGCAATTATAACATATAGTTTTGGGTTTTTGTTCGAATTGAACTTTGCCTTTAGTGGAATCAGGGTTTAGCCTTAGGTTCTGTTCATTTTTTAAAAAAATGAACAACCTTTAAGCGGCTTCGGTCCTCAAAATGGACTTGTACCTCGAGCTTTTGGACTTTTCCTTTTTGACGAACAACTACTGTATTTACATTATGAAAAATTTACAAGTGTTGTAAGACTGCTCGTTACTAACATATATATCCTGACGAACAACTTTGAACACTAACTAAAAACATGCTCGCTTATAATATTTTTGCCGAGCAACTCTGTCTAAAATTAAAAGATGAAACAACACTAAACTATACAATGTGCCGAACAACTCTAAATTCTATACTTAGCAAAATTTTCAAAAAATTAGGCAATTTTTTGGTTTGCCTTACTTGTCCCTTACATGGTTCATCAGCCCCCCAAGTAAATTGTTCGCCCAAATAGGAACTCGTTCGTCTTATTGATAGTACCTCTTCAGATGTACAGCATTCCAGGAGTATTGGGCCGGCTTGCCTTCCATATCTTCGATATCGTATACACCATTAACGAATTTTTCCGTTATACGATACGGGCCCTCCCAAGTTGGTCCCAATACACCTGGAGGTTGGGCGAGCAACTTTCTTAGAACCATATCTCCAACTCTGAATTCCCTGATTTTAACATGGGAATTATAATAGCGTTCTGCTCGCTGCTTGTAGGTAGCATTTTTTAGCTCGGCATTCAGTCTTTTTCTTCGAGCAAATCCATTTCAGTAGCTAGAGTAGAGTTGTTCGCCTGCTCATCAAAGTTGGTCGTCCGATATGTGTTGGTCTTTAACTCGATTGGTATTACAGCCTCTGTTCTGAAAGCCATTGCAAAAGGTGTTTCTCCGGTGCTTGACCTGGGAGAAACTCTGTATGCCCATAGGACTTCCGGAAGCTCTGTAGACCAACTGTTTTTGCTCTCTGCTAGCCGTACTTTTAACGTATGCTTGATAATTTTGTTTACGGCTTCGACTTGTCCATTCGACTGGGGATGATAGGGCGTAGAATAATGTTTCTTGATCCCCCATTTCGTACAGAAATCTCTCAACTCTTTCCCATCAAACTGCGGACCATTGTCTATCACGATGGTTTGTGGAACTCCAAAACGACAGACAATGTTCTTCCAAATGAAGTTGATCATTTTCTGTTGCGTGATTTTCAACATGGCCTCTGCTTCTGCCCATTTTGTATAATAGTCGACTGCCACAACGGCAAATCGAACTCCTCCAACTCCCACCGGGAAGGGACCAATAATGTCCATCCCCCATCTTGCAAATGGCCACGGGCTATAAACTGATACGAGCTGTTGGGCCGGGGTATGAATGTTTGGGGCAAAAATCTGACATTGATGGCAAGTCTTTGCTTTCTTGATTGCATTCTGGCGTAAAGTCGGCCAATAATAGCCTTGTCTGATAGTTTTGTATGCCAAGGCTTGCCCCCCAGTATGATTTCCGCATACTCCGGCATGTATTTCTTCGAGTATTGCTCGTTCTTGCCCCCTAGACAAACATTTGAGAAGTGGGATTGATATTTCCCTTTTGTAAAGTTGCTCGCCCACCAGAGTATATTTGGCGGCTTGCTTTGTTAGCTTGGCAGCTTCAAAAGGGTTGTTTGGTTTTTCTCCACTTTTCAAATATTTGACTATATTTGTTCTCCAGTCTTCTTCTTCACTTGCTTGTTCGTCAAGTTGGTTGACATTATAACTTCTTGTTGATGGATCATTCACCTTTGTAATTATAATGTCTGCCAACTCTACTGGTCCCTCACATGTTGCTAGTCGGGCCAATGCATCGGCTTGTGTGTTGCTTGTCCTTGGAATTTGTTCAATGAAGACTTGTTCTAACAAGGACATCAGGTAAGCAACAATTCGCTGATACTCGATTATGTGATCGTCTTTCGCCTCGTATTCACCTCGGACTTGGTTCACAATCAATTGCGAGTCGCCGAATATTTGTAACCGTCTAACACCTACTGCAAGGGATAGGTGGAGACCAGCAATGAGAGCTTCATATTCAGCTTCGTTGTTGGTTGCCATGAAACCAAATTTGATTGCCGAGGTGAATACTTGTCTGTCTGGACTGATTAGAACCACTCCTGCCCCCGAGGCTATGTTAGTTGAAGACCCGTCAACGTAAAGATGCCAGGGGTGATCAAGTCCTCTCGTCGGATCTGGTGGGAAGGTTAATTCGACAATAAAGTCGGCTAACGCTTGCCCTTTGATCGCTGTTGTAGGAGCATAAGTTACCCCGAATTGGCTAATCTCTAGTGACCACTTTAATAGACGAACAGCTGTGTCGGGGCGATGGAGAATTTGTCTGAGTGGAAAAGTTGTTAACACTTCAACTTGATGATCAAAGAAATATGGTCGTAACTTCCTCACACTCATAACAAGTGCGTACGCCAGTTTCTCAGTTGGAGAATATTTGATCTCCGCATCGTGTAAAGCTTGACTGACGTAATAAATAGGTTGATGAAATTTGCCGTCTTCTCGCACCAGAACAGAACTGATGGCTACTTCTGATGCTGCTAAGTATAAATATAGCTTCTCTCCCGGGATAGGTTTTGATAAAATTTTAACATCTCCCAGATATTCTTTGAGTTGGTTGAACGCCTTTTGACAGTTGTTAGTCCATGTGAACTGTCCTTTCTTGATTACTTCAAAGAATGGACGGCACTTGTCCCCCGATCTGGATATGAACCGATTCAATGTTGCTAGGCATCCCGTAAGCCTTTGCACTTCTTTTATAGAACGTGGTGGTTGCATATCCATGATTGCTTTAACTTTTGCTGGATTGGCTTCAATCCCTCGTTGACTAACAAGATGACCCAGGAATTTTCCTGAATGAACTCCGAAACCGCTCTTCTTCGGATTCAACTTCATGTTGTAGTGTCGAAGGATTTCGAACACCTGAGTCAAATGTTGAAGATGGTCTTCCCTTCGGGGGCTTTTGACTACGATATCGTCTACATAGACTTCTACCGTATCACCGATTTGTTCGTCGAACATCTTGTTCACCAACCTTTGATATGTTGCTCCGGCGTTGATGAGGCCGAAGGGCTAAAATTGTTGGTGATCAATTTTTGTCAGATAGATTAGTGACTTCTAGCGCCAAAATTGTTGGTGATCAATTTTTGTCAGATAGATTAGTGACTGTTTAAGTTCGGTTTAAAGATCATCAATCAATTACGTGTGATTGGTTACCACCGTAAATGGTAAATCGAGGGTTCGGGTTATGAACTTGTAAATGTTAAAATCGAAATCGTATTAATTTCGTATGTGTGCACGTCTAGGTGTATTAGTGTGTGTTTTGGGAGTGTTTATGAATTTGAACTTGTCTTTCTTAAGCTGGAGAACAACTATTTATAGAGGCTAGCAAGCATGAGGTGTCTCAGACTCTTGGTCTCCCTAGCTTGCATGCCTGACAAGTGTCCTTTGACCTTAGTTTGACCTTATCTAAGCTGAATCTTAGTTACAAAGTCTTCTTTTGGTCTTATCTCGGACTTCATTGTTGTTCGCCCAGGTCGGCTTAGTTGATCCAGGATGGTTTTTTCACAAAAGTTGTTCGCCTTTTGAGTGCATGGCTCAGAAGTTGTTCGCCTTTGTGTTTTACACAGATTGGTGTTGGGATCTTGATCCTTTGTTCGTCGACATGCACCTCTTAGGTTGGTAGATGCACCACCTTTTGTCAATGTTGCTCGTCATCAGTGACTCAGCAGAATGTTCATCTCTGGTCTTGGGCCTTAAAACCTATTCGCCGATAAGCTGTTCGTCGTTGTAGTTGTTCGTCAGTTTATACACTATCTGGATTGGTTTGTGCACCCCAGCTTGATTCTCCTTGTTGATCATCTTTGAATTGGGGTTGATTCCTAGTAATTCTTATTAATGCTTTAATTCTTGTTCGCCATTCAATAATTGATGTTCGCCTATCAACAATAGGCATATTTGCAGTTGAGATCTAGTTACTTTAGTAATATCAGTAACGCATCAGACATCGAATATGCTACTTACTAAATATAAATAACTCATTTTACTTTGCTTTCACATTATGAAGTTTGGGGATCAAATGAGACAACGTGGGGACATACACTTTACTTCCTATCGTTCCCTTAGAAAATCCTTTTTCTTATCTCCCCCTAACAACAGGAAGACTGTCTCATTATAGTGACGATCCGCAAATCTAGCGGTAAGTAGGTCGCCTGTCAAGGGTTCTAAAGTGCGGATAATTGTTGGAAATTCATATCCAACATAAATACTTAATCGTATTTAGGAACCCAATTTAATGCGTTGTGGGCACGCAATAGGCACATATATTGCACAACCAAATATGTGTAGATATAAAATGGCAGGCTTATATCCAGTTACCAACTGGTACACATAAAAATGGTTGGTCATTTAGTGGGTTTGAAACAAATAAGTAAAGTTGCACGCAATATTGCATAACCCCAAGCAGAGATTGACATGTTGGTGTGCAGAACCAGTGTCTTAACCATCATTACTTCCTTTTAATTGTGGACTCTGCGGGACCAATTTATGTAGCACATAGGGTATCAGATGCTTTACATCGATCACGATAAATATGCAATAATCATCAAATTCTTTTGATATAAACTATCTTGATAGCATATTTAGGGTGGTGAGTCCTAAAATATATAATTTGTGCTAAGAGTTTTGCATGCAGAATTTATTGTGGAGAGTGAAGTGACATGTGAACATTATGTCAAAGTATAATTCAAAACCATAAATTACTTAAACGGTCCGCATTCTGGATGAATTGATCCACAAATATCATAGTTTATCCTTTGTAAGAATGAAATATTTTGTTTTGAATCTTTAACATAAACAGGTCTCAATGTCACTTTTGTTAAAGATCTGGCTATGCAAAATGAGTGATGCGCCTTTGATATTTGTAAGGCAAAGTGAGATGTAGATAATGTATCTGGTACTTTAGAAAACAAAGATTGCTACAAAATAGCAACATGACCGAAATCATGCATCGTATTAAATTTTTATCTCATTTTAAATTTCACTAAAAAAGAAGAAGAAGGATGTCCATATCAGTCCTTCAAAATATGAATCATCATGTCAAAGCCTGTATAAATCAGTGTCACATAGTGAGTTGCATTTCACTAGATTGGTTTCTTAGTTTATCTAAAATGTGTTTTCTTTCACATTTATTAGATAAATATAAAATTTCATTCTCACTGTAAGTTTACAAATAACAATAATGACACATATATCATTAGAATTTAACAAGGTTCGATTAGCTCTTGATGCATATAAAGTTCTTTGATTTTAATAAGTGTGCTGTTAAACATCAAGAGTTCGGCAGTTCTTCGCCCTTTTTAAGAAATCTCATATTCGGTTGAGTTTCAATTTGAGTTGAATGATTTACTTTTCATTCAATACTCTATCACTATACTTTGTGATAATATTATTTTCGAACTATGTATATTAATGTATGTGTATAATAAATTCAAATAATTTAGTACTTCAAATAAATTTAAATTTATGACGAATCAACTTCAATATAAGTAAGGCCTCACACCAAATATCTAACTCAAAAATCATTGTTGATCAAATTAACCTTAAGACCAAAATATCTGACCAAATAAAATGAAACATTATGACTAAATAACCTTCTTGAAAAATAAAAAAATTTATAAATAAATCAATCAAAGTCAGAAATATTCATTAATTGGGCAAAGTCCTTGTTGCCATTTAATCAACAACTGTGAGGTAAAATTTGAGGGATAGTCCTCATCTTTCATATAATGGGTATTTTTTCTTTAAATTCTCCATACCTCATATAGTTGGTTGCTACTTTGTACTTGCATCACAATTTGATATGGTATCATCATTGACTGCTAGGAGTATCAATACCTCCTTAACGTCTTCTAGTGGAAGAGCCACCACTATCCCACGTGGTGCGTTATTTCCATGTTCGTATGGATTAATATGCCATGTCCCAATTTATTTTGGGTTTTTCCCACTGTTTCATTAACCAAATTTAACCTCGGGAATTTTCTTTGTCCGATGATGTTGGAGTTATACGTGAAAGTATGCTTTTACTTTGTTTAACTCGTGTATCAAACACTTGTTTTATGAGAATAATTCTTTTATCGCACATGCTTTAGATATGATTGAATGTTGAATATTTATTGGAAACAGTTCATAATGGTACTAGTTACATTGTAGTTAATGTGGTGATACCCGATCACGGAAGATAACATTAACAGTTTCCTTGTAACTAAACGTACATTTTCACGACCTAGGTGGAATTGAACAATCCGCCGTGAAAGGTCGATGTGTAAGTCTCAGATTGGTCTGTCTTGACTAAGAGATTGCACTAACACATTTAGTATGTGTTGAAGAGGACCTACAGCAAGGATAAATTCTTCTGTTCTGAAATGTGAAGAATTAGACCTCAGTGGTTATTGATTTCTTAATCTCCGTCACTTAAATAGGATCGTGTGTGCTTAATGGTTACTGCTTTGATTCATGTTGGGTGAGAATCATCGTGACTTCAAACCTTGTGCTTTGGGCAGTAATATTAATCATACGACAGTTGAGATTTAATACGGAGAAACGCGTGCGAGTACGGCTCGTGTGATTAGTCCCCTTGGTGGGCTCAGAAGTTTTATCGTACCAAATCTTGCAAGTGAAGAATTAGTTTCTTCGGTACGGATAATAATGTTGAGCTGTCTTTACTCCAAGGTGAAATATATTAATTAATTTAGAGCTATTCAGAAGCTTAATTAATTAATGGACTTGATAATCTTAAACGTGGGAAATAATAACCGGAAGCCCATATTATCGTAATATGGATTAAGATGGATAGTGCAATATTAATTTATTAGTGGTAATAATTAATATTAATGGATTGAATTATATTGGGGCTCAATATTGAAAGTCAGAAGTCCATTAGGAGGTCCAATTTTAATTCTCCTTAAAGGCCCCTCAAGTAGCCCATTAAGTAGCCCAATAATGATAAGGTGATTAAAATAAAAAGAAAATATATTGCTGATTTTTCAAGGGTGATTTTCGAAAATATGGCCTATTTAGGGGAGAAAAGATTTTGTTGATTTTCTTGGAAAGATATTATGGAAGATATGTATTCTTGGAATACAAGTATATCTCATATATTCAAGAAGATCTAAATCTTGGTTATTCCCCTATGATTTTCGAAAATTACTAGTAAATAAGGTTAGTGAGATTTTTGTGGAATGTTTTATTATGAAGAAAAGAATATATGAGATATATTCAAGATTTCTTAGAGTCTAAGAAAAGATTTTCTCCAAGACCCAATATTCCTCAAATTTTCGGCCACTATGCTTATAAATAGGGGGTGATTATTTCATCCCCAAGTACATAATTCCATGTGTTGGAAAAATCAAGAGCATAGATATTTTTCTTTTTCCTTAGTTATTTAAATTACTTAAAAGCATCTCCCACCGGTGATCAAGTAAGGCGAAAGGGAAATACTTGAGAAGGTTTTTTGGTTGATAAAGCGAGATCGTGATTGTCCCGTTTATTCAAAGGCCAATACTACAAGAGGTACTTAAGTCACATAAATTCTTGTTTATTCCGCCTAGATTTTATGTGAATTAATTCAACATGCTTGATGTTAAATTTGTTGTTGGAATTATTATTTGAATTAATTAGGATTAATTCATGCTAATAATAATTGAATTTAAATTCGTATTTAAATTTCATCCCGAATAGATTCCGGGCACCCCTATTTTCCCAACAGAGGAAAGTGAAAAGTTTATATATATATATATATATATATATATATATATATATATATATATATATATATATATATATATTGTATCATCTTTTGTGATTTTCTTTTCACAGAAAGTAAAGTGTACTTTAAAGCGCAACACATCTTTAAGGAAATTCGTGACCCTCTTTATATTTAAGTAAGCAGATTTTTTTTTTCATTGTATTATCAATTCTAAAAGTACAGACTAAAAAGTCCTTTCAGAATATACCACAGTTCTTTGGGTATTATAAAGAGGAGACGTATTCAACATAAAATTGAGTCTGATATGTTGCCTAAAAGAATATTAGGACATTGATTTTGATCTTGTTAGACGGTTCTTTGTCTTTTGATCAGATGATGAACCCAATTATGGTACTCAATTCCTTTTGAGTCCAAAATTTTATAAGTGGAAGTTAATTTCATAAGCGTAGCAATATACAATAATAAATTTATTTTTCAAGAATGTGAGTGTGAATTAGATTTTAAGACCATGAGTCACATATTTTATGATGTTTTGTGAAAATACGTTATCACATTGATTTGTACTTATAATTATCAATCAGGAAATTTCTTTATCATGGAGATATTCAATAATGAACATGTATACACACAAATTGTGTATATATATATATAGAGTATTTTTTATCACCGATGACATCAGTTTAACGAATAAGTAATCAATTTTTAATCCGTAAATTTCAGTGAACCACATCAGCCACAAATTAAGTAAAAATAGGCAAACATGGAGTGTTCACATAAATCTTAATTTCTACAACAATTATTTCTCAAGCCTATTCCGCGTCAAATGGTTCTAATTACTGAAATTTAAAAAAATAAAATTTCTTTACCAGAGCGGAACCCAATGGTATGGGCTCCTAATCGCCTAATGATTGACTCAACTTGTGTCAAGCGCAGACTGAACTAGAGGTCAGGAGCTGATTGTTTTTATTCAGATAGAGATAGTTATGTTGGCCTCGACATGCCTCCAACAGGTAAAGCAACTAAACTTGTACAATTACCAATCTCGAGTCCAAAATAAAGCTCAACACAGAAACAGGTTTATAAAAATAATATGCAACCTATAATTATAACCATCAGCTAATTAGGACTCAAATCCAAAATTCCATTAATCCAAAAGCCCTAGTGCCGTATTAGAACCAAATTAAAATTCCAAGTTACAAATACAGTATACATGAAATAAATAAAACACACATGTACATGTACTAATACCAAGAAGGAGATCAAAACAAAGTAACCACTCACATGAATAGTCCCACTGTATCCCAAATCACAAGCTTGTATATATGTAATTTAAAATAATTGAGAAAATTATCTATTATTAAAAAAAAAGAGCATAATATACTACTTCACGTGTATTCGGATCTCAATTCCATGAGTTAGTAATTTATTTCTCCAAAGATGTTCACATAAAAAAAATATCGAAAAGGATTGTAACTTACCGATACTTGCAAAAGGAATTCGAAAAATGAGGTTACGAATTCTGAAACCTGATTTCAATGTTATACCGCTGCCGATCGAGCTTTTCACAAAACGTATATTCCGGATTCAAAAAGTTTTGATTTTTGTAGGGCGCTCGTGCTAATAACGGGTTTTAGGATATAGGAAAATAGAGAGAAGAATATGTCAGGATTCGAGAGCTAGAATACACTCTTGAATAGGGTTGAATTAAACAAGATCAGCAGACTTTGGAATCAGTAGACTTTTGGAATCAGCGGACCTTAAGATCAGTAGACCTTAAGAGCTATCAGAAGAGTTCAAAACCGAAAGCAACTCAACTGATGAGAATTTCAGTAGAGTTCAAAGCACAAGACTCAGAAATTTATAGTGGTTCGATCCAATAGATCTACATCCACTTTGTGAGGCCTTTCACTATGTTGAAGAAGAGATTACAGAACTACAATGATATCCTCCAGAGTATAAGCTAAGAAAGTTGAATCTAGCACTCAAAATATCACTCTAGCTAACAAGTTGAAATCTTCTCTTCACCTAACAATGAGCTAGTTTATATATCAGCAACTGAGACACCCTTGAGCAGTTATGAGTTGAGAGTGATAGCCTGCCACGTGCTCTTCATCTTGCAACTCGAGTCAGTTATAACCTCCAAGCAGTTAGGAAGTTATGACCTCTTGAAGTTGGCACCAGATAACACTTGTAACTGTAACAGCTTTGCGTAACTACCATTCGTAACCGAATAACTGTCAACTCTCTTGGCTTTTCCAGCTGTTAGGGTTCAAGAACGGATCTTCAACTTCACACTTTCATATGACTTGAAAGATATTTACCAGATTTAGAGATAACACCTCTCAAATCTCCACCTTTAGCTCTAAATCAACAATAGTACCTTTAACAAAAGACCCTCACCACTGCTCCCTCAAGAGCAGCACCAACCAATGCTTTTAATGCATTCCAATAAGCCTGAGACAAAGTTCAAACTTTGCCTTAGGCAATGCCTTTGTAAATCCATCTGCAGGATTGTCTTCAGTAGCTATTTTAGCTACATGCACCATCTCTTTCTCTACCATATCCCGTACAAAGTAGTACTTTACATCAATGTGTTTTGTTCTTTCATGGTAGCCTTGATGTTTTGCCAAATGTATGGCACTCTGATTGTCACAATACACTGTGACCTTTCTCTGATAAAGTCCCAATTCCTTCAGAATCCCTTTTAACCAAAGACTTTCTTTAACAGCCTCTGTAAGTGCTACAAACTCAGCTTCCGTAGTGGATAGAGCAACATTTGACTGGTGTGTTGATCTCCAAGACACTGCTGTTCCAAACAAAGTGAACACATATCCAGTTAAGGACTTCCTAGTATCAACATTAGCTGCATAATCTGAGTCAACATATCCAACTAATGCTTCTACATTTCCTGTGTACTTCTGAAACTTCAATCCCTTGTCAACTGAACTAACAATGTACCTCATAATCCACTTCACAGCTTCCCAGTGTCCTATTCCAGGATCACTCATGTATCTACTAACTACACTCATAGAGTGAGTAAGATCAGGTCTGCAGCATACCATGGAATACATTAGGCTTCCCACTGAGTTTGCATAAGGAACCTTACTCATATGAGATCTTTCTTTGATATCCTTCGGACTTTGCTGAATTGACAGCTTTATATGCTGTCCAAGGGGAGTTGTTACTGGTTTAGCTTGATTCATTCTGAACCTGTCAAGCACCTTCTTTAAGTATGAGCTTTGACTGAGATGAATGGTATTCATGTCCCTCTTTATTTCCATTCCCAGAATCATCTTTGCTATCCCAAGGTCTTTCATTTCAAACTCTGATTTGAGCAGTTCCTTTACCTTGTTGATTCCTTCTTCATCTTCACTTGCTATAAGCATATCATCCACATAGAGCAGTAAGTAAGTCTTCAATCTGAGACCATCCTTGAAATAAACACAGCTGTCATACTTGCTCCTTGTGAACCCTACCGATGTGATAAACTCATCAAACCTGAGATACCACTGTCTTGGACTTTGCTTAAGTCCATATAGTGACTTCTTAATCAAACAAACCTTGTTATCAGAATCAGGTATGTTCACTCCCTCAGGAATTTTCATATGGATGGGTTTATCTATCTTTCCATGAAGAAAGGCTGTGGTGACATCCATCTGGTGTAACTCCAGATTGTATTGAGCTACTAAGGCCAAAAGAATCCTTATGCTGTAATGCTTCACTACTGGGGAGAATATCTCATTAAAATCCACCCCTTCTCTCTGAGTAAAGCCCTTTGCTACAAGCCTTGCTTTGTATCTTATGGATCCCCCTTTCATAGCTTCCACTTTCTTTCTGTATATCCATTTGCACCCAACTAGTTTCTTATTCACAGGTTTATCCACTATCTCCCAAGTTTGGTTCTTCTCAAGAGAAAGTAACTCCTGCTCCATAGCTACAATCCATTTATCTCTTTCACTGCAGCTAATAGCCTGTGTATAAGTCTTAGGTTCCTGTTGCTCCACATCTTGAGCAACATACAGTGCATATGAGATTACATCAGCATGTCCAAATCTCTGTGGTGGGTGAGTCTGTCTCCTGACCCTGTCCCTTGCTAATTGATAATCCTGGTATTCAGTCTCACTGCCTTGATCACTCTCATGATCACCTTGATTCTCATGAGCATAGTTTCTTATATCCTGTGGCTCCACCTCAAGATGTGTAGTACTATCTTGATTCTCTCCAGAGCCTACATTTTCAGTCACCTTGAGAGGTAAGCAGTTTTCATCAAAGGTTACATCTCTGCTTATGATACACCTTTCACTTCCCTTCTCAATGCACCACAATTTGTATCCCTTTACTCCTGTTGGATATCCAATCAGTACACACTTGAGAGCTCTTGGTTCCAGCTTGTCTTGCCTTATATGAGCAAAGGCCTTGCATCCATAGACTCTTAAGTTGGAGAAGTCAGGTTTGTGTCCTGACCAGGCTTCCTCTGGTGTCTTGAACTTCAGTGGAGTAGATGGACTTCTATTTATGAGATAAGCTGCTGTAGTTACCACTTCTCCCCAGAAAGACTTGGGTAATCCAGAGCTACTCAACATACACCTCACTCTTTCTAGCAAGGTTTGATTCATCCTCTCAGCAACTCCATTTTGTTGAGGAGTTCCAGGTACAGTTCTGTGCCTTACAATGCCTCTCTCCTTGCAGAAAGTTGTGAATTCTTCAGATAGATACTCCAACCCGTTGTCAGTTCTTAGAACTTTTAACTTCTTTCCACTGATGTTCTCCACCTCAGCTAACCAATTCTTGAAACTACTGAATGCTTCAGATTTAGTTTTCAATACAGATATCCATACCTTCCTTGAGTAATCATCTATGAAGGTAATGAAGTATCTTCCTCCATTCCTTGTGGGATTCTTTGAGGGTCCCCACAAGTCTGAGTGTACATAGTCAAGGATTCCTTTTGTGGTATGAGAAGCAGTGCTGAATTTCATCCTCTTAGACTTCCCATATATGCAGTGTTCACATATATTTATCTTTGAGATTCTGTCTCCACCTAGGAGATCTTGTTTGGCTAACTCTTGCAAGCCCTTTTCACTCACATGAGCTAGCCTGTTGTGCCACAACAGTGTGTTGTCCTTTTCATTCACAGAATTAGTACCACCAGTAACAGTCTTTCCCAGTAAGAAATAGAGATCATTCCTTCTAGTTCCTTTCATAACAGTATGATTATCTCTGGTAACTACTAATTCCCCATTTTCAGAAGTAAACTTGTACCCCATGTTATCTAACATGCCAAGAGATATGAGATTCCTTCTAAGATCAGGTACATACCTCACATTTCTCAGAGTTCTGACAGCTCCATCAAACATCTTCAAGTTTACAGAGCCAGTTCCTCTTACTTTACAGGTGTGGTCATTTCCAAGCAAGACTGATCCACCATTCTGGTGTTTGAACTCAGTGAACCATTCCTTCACAGGGCACATGTGAAATGAACAACCTGAATCCAGAATCCACTCATTCTTCTCCTCTGATGTGGTGATGGAAAGTACTTCAGCTAGTTCAAAGCTTGTGGAGTCTTCAGTTTCTACTGCTTGATTTGCTTGTTTCTTGTCCTTCCCCGATTCAGCAACTCCTTTAAACTTTGATGACTTCTTCCACTTAGGGCAGTTTCTCTTGAAATGTCCTGTCTCATGGCAGTGATAACACTTCCTGCCTTCTCCATCATTAGAGGTTTCTGATGATTTCTTCTCAGGTTTCTTGCCTTTATCTTTAGGCCACTTCTTGAAGTTCTTCTTTGAATGGTTTTCCTTCACTGTCAGACTCTCATTCACCTTGGAACTACTACTAGCTTCAGATGTTTTCTGCAGTTCCTTAGACTTAAGGGCCAACTGCACATCTTCAAGGCTAATTGTATCTTGCCTTCCAAATAGTATAGTGTCCTTCAGGTTTTCATAAGACTTGGGTAAAGCACTTAACAGGATAAGGGCCTTATCCTCCTCTTCCAGCATGATTTCAATATTCTCTAAGTCATCCAGAATTTTATTGAAATCATCCAACTGCTCCAGGATGGGTTTGTCATCTGCCATCTTGAATGCATAGAGTTTCTGCTTCATGTACAACCTGTTAGCCAAGGTCTTCACCATGTACAAGCTTGAAAGCTTGTCCCAGACCTCCTTTGCAGTTTTCTCCTTAGCAACCTCCCTCAGAACTTTATCACCAAGGCACAGAATGATAGTACTGTGTGCCTTTTCTCTGATCTTGGCCCTTTCTGCCACTTTCTTACTCGTTTCTTCTTCCTCGGGTTTTCCAGGTTCTTCAATGGCTTCAGCCAATCCTTGCTGAACCAGAAGGGCCTTCATCTTGATTCTCCAAAGCCCAAAGTCAGATTTCCCAGAGAACTTTTCAATGTCAAACTTTGTGGAGCTACTCATCCTTGCTTCTTGCCTTGTTTAGCTTCTTCCCACAGACGGCGCCAATTTGTCAGGATTCGAGAGCTAGAATACACTCTTGAATAGGGTTGAATTAAACAAGATCAGCAGACTTTGGAATCAGTAGACTTTTGGAATCAGCGGACCTTAAGATCAGTAGACCTTAAGAGCTATCAGAAGAGTTCAAAACCGAAAGCAACTCAACTGATGAGAATTTCAGTAGAGTTCAAAGCACAAGACTCAGAAATTTATAGTGGTTCGATCCAATAGATCTACATCCACTTTGTGAGGCCTTTCACTATGTTGAAGAAGAGATTACAGAACTACAATGATATCCTCCAGAGTATAAGCTAAGAAAGTTGAATCTAGCACTCAAAATATCACTCTAGCTAACAAGTTGAAATCTTCTCTTCACCTAACAATGAGCTAGTTTATATATCAGCAACTGAGACACCCTTGAGCAGTTATGAGTTGAGAGTGATAGCCTGCCACGTGCTCTTCATCTTGCAACTCGAGTCAGTTATAACCTCCAAGCAGTTAGGAAGTTATGACCTCTTGAAGTTGGCACCAGATAACACTTGTAACTGTAACAGCTTTGCGTAACTACCATTCGTAACCGAATAACTGTCAACTCTCTTGGCTTTTCCAGCTGTTAGGGTTCAAGAACGGATCTTCAACTTCACACTTTCATATGACTTGAAAGATATTTACCAGATTTAGAGATAACACCTCTCAGAATAGAAGAACACAAATTTGTTGACCCAGTTCGTCATGAATGACTACGTCTGGGGGCGTACCAAGCCAGGAGATAATCTACTATTTGTTGTGTGTGAGATCCCTTTATATAGGTTACAATCTAGGGTTTTAGATGAGTACAAAGAATATAATGAAATGACCTGTTAATCGATTTTTGGATTCACAAGAAAACTTGTTTCCGGGAATCGGAATATGAAAGCAATAAGAACGAAATTGAAGAACAACAAGAACACCAGTTTACGTGGTTCGGAGATGAATACTCCTACGTCCACGGGATCCGAGAGGATAGACTTTTCACTAAGAAAGAAATGGAAGTTACAAGTTACAATCACTCAATCTCACAGTGTTTGCGCTCAAAATGATGTGTGTTACTTCTCTCAGCTGAGAAGCCTCCTTTTTTATAGATACAGAGATTGGAAACGAACCCTAGATTCGATTTAGTTGTAACAAACTCAATGTAAGCAGTTATCCAGCTGGCTAACGACTTCAATAACCGCCATGGTTGATTCAGTTAGAACCGCCTTCGAATTAGCTCCAATTTGGTGTACTTTGCGAATAATGGACTTCAGGATCAGATGACAAAACCTCCTCTGGCTCTGGTCAATTACACCAGATGACCTCTGGTCCCAGACCTCCTCTGATGTCTCATCTGCCTGACTTTTCTGGTCAGGCTTCTCTGGTCAACCTCATCTGCCAGACCTCATCTGGTCCATCTCCTCTGGTACCCCAAATTTACCAACTCTCACGGCTAACACTTTATCAACTTAGCCTCCTATGAATTAAGCCCAGCATACTACATATTTCACATATGACCCTTCACAATTCTCCACCTCAGATGAGAAGTATCAATCCTCTCCTCCTCTCCTCCATGCTCCAGTCTTGGGCCTAAGGAACATCCCATACACTCATCTTTACCAATTCAACACAGAATTTGAATTTCGTCCCTGGTAAAGACTTTGTACACATATCTGCAGCATTGTCCTCTGTAGATATCTTCTGGATGAGAACCACTCCTTTATCAATGATTTCCCTCACAAAATGCAACCTTACATCAATATGCTTTGACCTCTCATGGAATACTTGATGTTTAACCAGATGAACTGCACTCTGATTATCACAATGAATGACCACAGCCCTTTGACTTATGCCAAAATCCTTGATTATGCCTTTCAACCACAAAGCCTCCTTAACAGCCTCAGACACTGCAACAAACTCGCTTCTGTAGTAGACAATGTAACTCCACTCTGCAGAATAGATCTCCATCTTACAGCAGTATTGTACAGAGTAAAAATATACCCTGTTAAGGATCTTCTGGTGTCCAGATTAGCAGCAAAATCAGAATCTACAAATCCTTCCAGTGGACTCTTTTGGTCAACCATCCTCTCAAACATCAAACCCAGATCAGATGACCCCTTAAGGTATCTGAATATCCATTTCAAAGCTTCCCAATGTAATCTTCCAGGATTAGCCATGTATCTGCTCACCATACTCAATGAATAAACTAAGTCTGGTCTGCTGCAGACACATCATAGTCTTCTTCTCTTCATCAAACTTTGGTTCCATTTCCTTAGATAATTTGAACTGTTGTCCCAGAGGAGTTGACACAGCTCTACTCTCATGCATGTTAAACCTCTTCAGGACCTTCTCAATGTAACTCTTCTGGGATAAGAATAGTCTTCCAACTTTTCTGTCCCTAAGAATATCCATTCCAAGAATCCTTTTAGCATTTCCCAAGTCCTTCATATCAAATCTAGCACTTAGCTTCCTTTTGATACTCTGAATCTTCAGAAGACTCTTACTGGCAATAAGCATGTCATCCACATAAATCAGAAGATAGGCTATCACATCACTACCTTGCCTTTCCAGGTATACACAAGTATCATACTTGCTTCTTACAAATCCAATGGATAGCATAACTTCATTGAACTTCTTGTGCCATTGTCTTGGACTTTGCTTGAGGCCATACAATGATTTCTTGAGCAGACACACCTTTCCTTCTCCCCCTGGTTCAACAAACCCTTCTGGTTGTTGCATGTATAAACTTTCAATAAGATCCCCATGCAGAAAAGCTGTCTTCACATCAAGTTGTTGTAGCTCCAGATCTTCTTGGACTACTCTGCTCAGAAGTAATCTGATTGAACAATGCTTAACAACATGTGAGAATACCTCATTGTAATCAACTCCTTCCCTTTGAGTAAATCCTCTGGCAACTAACCTGGCTTTAAATCTCACCTGATCTTTCACACCAGATTCAAGCTTCCTTTTAAACAGCCATTTACAACTGATTAGCTTCTGCCTTGGTGGCTTATCAACAAGAATCCAAGTATGATTCTTCTTAAGAGACTCCATCTCTTCTGTCATGGCTGTAATCCATGACTCACTATCATCACACTCAAGGGCTTCCTTGTAGCTTTTAGGTTCTTGGTACTCTATGGCTTCTGCTGTAACAAGTGCATAGGAGACCAGATCCACACGGCCAAACCTTGCTGGAGGATGTATTTGTCTTCTGGATCTGTCTCTTGTCAGACTATAATTTCTCAAGTCTGCTTCTGGCACTTCTTCCTCCTCTTCTGCAGGTGCACTATCCTCATCTGATGACCCATTCTCTCCTGCTTCCTGCTCTGGTTCAGAACCAGATGCACTCTCATGATTGTCATGATCAGGCCTACCTCAACTTGAGTAATTGGCTCAGAAATAACACCATCCATCTCTTCAGCTGATGGCTCTCTATCACCTCCACCTGACTTGTATCCCATATGTGATTCATTAAACACAACATCTCTGCTGGTAATACACTTCTGGTTCCCAGGCTCTAGACACCACAGCTTATACCCCTTAACACCCTTTGGATACCCAATGAAAACACATTTTAAAGCTCTAGGTTCAAGTTTGTCTTGCCTCACATGAACATAAGCTAGGCACCCAAAAACTTTCAACTTTGAGTAATCTGATATCTTTCCATACCAAACCTCATCTGGGGTTTTAAACTCAATAGCAGATGATGGCACTTTATTAATGAGATAAACAGCTGTGTTAACAGCTTCCCCCCAAAAACTCTTAGGTAAATGAGCATCAGATAACATACACCTAACCCTTTCCAGAATAGTTCTATTCATCCTCTCTGCTAGACCATTCTGCTGAGGGTTTGCAGGAACAGTTTTATGCCTAGTAATACCCTTCTCCCTACAAAATTGTTGAAACTCCTCTGATAGGAATTCAAGCCCATTATCAGTCCTTAAGTGTTTGATAGTCCTGCCCCTCTTATTCTCAAGTTCAATCAACCATTATTTGAACTTAGAGAAGGCATCACTCTTCTGTTTAAGAATGTAAACCCAAACCTTTCTGGAATAATCATCAATAAGGGTAAGGAAATACCTGCCTCCACCATGAGTGGATACCCTTGCTGGTCCCCATACATCAAAATGTATGTAATCCATAACCTCCTTGGTGATATGCTTCCCTTTCTGGTATGCTTGCTTCTTTGATTTCCCAAGAACACACCTCTCACAGAATTCCAGCTTACATATCCTCTTCCCAGGGATTGCTCCCTTCTTGGATAACTCCACCAGGCCCTTCTCACCAACATGTGCCAATCTCTTGTGCCACAAGTTAACATCAGAAGACTCCATGGTAACATCGGCTGATCCTGTTACTGTTCTTCCAATCAAAGTATACAAACCATTCTTGATCATACCCTTCATGACAATTCTTCCAGATTTGGTTATTGACAGAACTCCTTTTTCTGTCTTGAATTAAAAGCCTTTTGAATTCAATGTACCAAGAGAAACAAGATTTCTCTTCAACTCAGGAACAAACCTGACATCAGATAAGATCATATCAACTCCATCAAACATCTTGATCTTGATAGAACCAGATCCTTGCACTCTACAACTCTCATCATTACCCAAAAGAACAAGACCTCCATCAATCTTCTCAAGATCCAGGAACCAGTCTTCATGTGGACACATATGAAAAGTACACCCTGAGTCCAGGACCCACTCTTGACTTAGCCTCTCATGACTAACCATCAAGACCTCTGCACTATCATATCCTTCAACCTCCACAACAGCTGCATCTCCATCTTGATCACCTTGATTGTCTTTCTTCCTTCTTTCAGGGCAATTCTTTCTCAGATGACCTTCCTTATGGCAAGTGAAGCACTTTCTCTTCTCAACAAAATCATATTTCTTCCCACCCTTATTCCCTTTTCCACCATCCTTCTTCTTGGACTGAAACCCCTTCTTCTTCTTGGATTGAACATTCAATCCTTCAGCAGGCTTCTTCCCATCAGTTTGGATCTGTAGAAACTTGGTTTTCAGGACAGTTTGAACATCATCAAACATCACCTGATCTTGTCTTCCAAATAACAAGGCATCTTTGAAATTTTCAAGAGACTTAGGTAGGGCATTCAACAACATCAATGACTTATCTTCATCATCAATTGTAACATCCAAACTCTCCAGATCATCCACCAATCTGTTGAACTCGTCCAAATGATCACCAAGATTCTTATCTTCACTCATCTTGAAGACTTGAAGCTTCTGTTTCATGTATAACTTGTTCGTAACAGACTTGGTCTGGTATAACTGCTCCAGCTTATTCCAGATCCCAAGAGCAGTTTCCTCCTTCGATACTTCCCTCAATGGCTTGTCCCCAAGACACAAGATAAGCGCACTGTTTGCCTTCCTCTTGTTCTTCTCCACCTTCGTCGGATTTGTTCCAGAAGCCACCTGAGCCGGTGGCAACAAGGCTTCGTACAAACTATTGTGTACCAGGAGAGCCTTCATCTTGATCTTCCATAAGCTGAAATCGTTCTTTCCCGTGAACTTCTCAATGTCGAACTTAGTTGCAGCCATGATTGTTTCCCACAGACGGCGCCACTTGTTAATCGATTTTGGATTCACAAGAAAACTTGTTTTTGGGAATCGGAATATGAAAGCAATAAGAACGAAATTGAAGAACAACAAGAACACCAGTTTACGTGGTTCGGAGATGAATACTCCTACGTCCACGGGATCCGAGAGGATAGACTTTTCACTAAGAAAGAAATGGAAGTTACAAGTTACAATCACTCAATCTCACAGTGTTTGCGCTCAAAATGATGTGTGTTACTTCTCTCAGCTGAGAAGCCTCATTTTTTATAGATACAGAGATTGGAAACGAACCCTAGATTCGATTTATTTGTAACAAACTCAATGTAAGCAGTTATCCAGCTGGCTAACGACTTCAATAACCGCCATGGTTGATTCAGTTAGAACCGCCTTCGAATTAGCTCTAATTTGGTGTACTTTGCGAATAACGGACTTCAGGATCAGATGACAAAACCTCCTCTGGCTCTGGTCAATTACACCAGATGACCTCTGGTCCCAGACCTCCTCTGATGTCTCATCTGCCTGACTTCTCTGGTCAGGCTTCTCTGGTCAATCTCATCTGCCAGACCTCATCTGGTCCATCTCCTCTGGTACCCCAAATTTACCAACTCTCACGGCTAACACTTTATCAACTTAGCCTCCTATGAATTAAGCCCAACAGACTACATACTTCACATATGACCCTTCACATGACCATATTGTCCTCCATCAGTTACTTGTTGATGAAGACACACTAATATATTTTCCTTCAATAGACACGTTTTTTTTCAAACATGCACATTGAGAACAATAATATTTAAGTTTTATTAATATATGGACAATTTAACTTGATTCGGGCTAAAATTCACATGTTTGCCAATTTTAGCTTGAGTTACTCAATTTTGCCAATTTGAGAAATCATTCAACATCTTAAAATATTAAAAAAAATCTGAAATTATTAGTAATAAATATATAAAGTAAATCATAATTTATATAAAATAAATAACAAGTCGAAGTAATAAAAAGAAAAATTACACCGGTTCTTCCCCACATATCCCTCAGTTTTACAGTGTAAACAAAAAAGTAAGGATACTTATAAGAGCTAGAATAGCGATGAATATTTATAAAACATGTATATTGAGTTCAACTTATTAAGTCGCGTCTCTCTCATATGGTCTCGTATTCAACTATAGAGAGGTACATACTCTTTCATGCCCTATCTCTCTATTTTGTGGGGCTCTCCAGTAATTGCGAAATCAAAATGCAGAGGATCTATTAGTTTAGGGGGTTAATTTAATTGAGTACATCTTGCATTAGGTATTTTTATGGCAAAAAGTAAAATAATTTAAACATGACATCTTATTATACTATATTTCCAAACCTCACTAAGATGATGTGTCAACACCACCCTATTTTTAGGCTAATATGACATGTCTAAAATCTCTCCATTTCGAAATAATGCGCTCTCATTAAAAGTTGGTTAAACTTTTAATCTTGACCCTTGATCTTACACAATTAAATCTACACCATTAAAATTAATTTAGCAATTTTATAAAAAAAATCCTATATATTTAAACCTTAATCTCAAAGTTTCATTCTCATTTTTTTCATCTTGAATGTCGTCTCTGCCTCATCTACTTCACACGAACGATCATCTGCCACATCTATTTCAAACGCTGCGCTTCCACCATATCTATTTCACATGGTCATGTCTCCACCACGTCTAATTCACATGGTCGCGCTCCGCCACATATACTTCATACATCTGCCTTCCGCTGTTATTAAACGCGGCTATCGTCTTTGTCATTATAGTATGCTCATAATTGTTCAAATCTAAATTTTATAATCGTCCATACGTTCGTCGTTTTTTTCTGAGTAACGTTGATCTGATTAATTTTTTTTCTTAAATATGATATTTTTCTTTTTTTTCGCCTTGAATACCGCGTCGCTGCATCTACTGCACACGGTCGTCATCTCCACCAGTATTACACATGGACGTCATCTCCGCTGTTATTGAAGGTTCTTATTTGTTCAGATCTAAATTATTTAATTGTTCATATATTTGTCTGTTGTTGTTTTTTCCGAATATTTCTTATCTGATTTTTTTCCCTAAGTATGATATTTTTCCTTTTTTTTAGATCAATTGAGGATATCAAAAACTTTTGCAAATTGAAGATATCAAAAAGTAAAGTATGCATTGTCAAATATTTAGTGTGATTATGTAGTATTCTTTTCAGTTCGTGTGATTTTGTAATATTATTTTTATTATTATTTTGGAAATAATATTGTTACCAAAATATTGTATGATTCCTAAGAGTATTTCCATTAAATGTAATATCTTGCCATTAAGAATAGATTCACCAGAGTTACTAGGGAGAAAATTCCGATATCGAAATAGATTATTAAATTGTAAAATATAGATATAAATTTCTATAATTTACCGATTTTTATTAGATTGAATGGTGTATTTGTTGATAGGCGATCAGTCGAGCAACAGGATTAAAGTGAATTAAAGTAAAGATAAACAAATAAAAGGTGATTAAGACAAAAATACCAAAAGAGGCGAACAACTGGGTACCGAATACAAATCACAGAGAAGCGAATAACTGGTCAGGAGTCTATAGAGGCTGAGCGAGAAGCTTTAGTAAGAAGATCCAAGTACTCACTTCAAAGACGAGCAGGCGAGCAAGAAGACACCTCGAAGAACAATCAATGATCCCACTAATTAGGCATTGTATTAGAAGCAAACAAGTGTCTTAACACTTGTCATTGTATAAAATACAATAGCTTAGGATTAAACAAGTGTTTAAACACTTGTCAAAATGTAAATGAGAGTGGTTAATCAAGTGACACCTCATGCTTGCTTGTACTCTATAAATACTCCCTCATGAGAAAAGGGAAAATAGGTTCAATTTATTCAAAAAAGGTCCAAACTCTTGCAAATTGTTTTCTTGATCTTTATTTACCTAAATTCAGTACATAATCCCAGTTTAGGAACCTTGTTTGATGATCTTCCAAGTTTAAACAGCCACTAATTACTCAAATCAGATCAAGGTCATCAACAATTGGCGCTAGAAGAAGGGCGCCCGAACCTCTGTCAGTTGAAGGAGTTGAAGAATTTGTGCAAAAGCTGCAGGAATCTGGAGAATACCGCTAGAATCCAGCAAGAAGTCGCCGGAATCTGGGTATTTGATCATTGTAAAGTCATTTTGTGGTAGTTTTGTTCATATTTGAGAACTTGAATGCATGTGTATGTGAATTAGGGTTTGTAAACAACCACATTCGCATACACAAGGCTGGTTGTTCTTAAATTGACATCTACAAGCACAAAGTCTCCACCAAAATATTCAAGCACTCACAATGGCAAGATCACAAGAGCGACAATCTTCAAGTACGCATCCGTCCAACAAGTCACGAACTAGGGTTTCATCGACGGGTGACCATGCCCGAACGGTACGAACGACATCTCGAAGAAACGTGCAAGTCACTATTGACACCCTCCCTATGGAGGTGGAAGCTCTCACTCGGAATCCGGAGGAATTGGAAAAAACAATCGCCATATTGCAATCGTTGCAAAGGCGTCAAGAAGGAGTGGGACCGTCAAAGGCTCCGGAGACGAGCAACCGAACAGCCGAGCAGAGGGCTAAGCAACGTGAAGATATACAAGGTGACGAAGCAGATAGTGCTCAGGCTCGTCAAAATAAAGGCAAGGCCCCAGTTAGCGAAAGATTGGAGAGTAGAGGAGAGTCCATACCCGGAGGGAGAGAGGAGTCCAGCAGGGGTACAACAAGGGATACCGGACATACCGGCGCAAAGGAAAGACTGGGAAGCAATGGAGAAAATAGGGAGGCAGTGCCTCAGAGAAGCGAGGAGCAAACACGACCAGTTGCTCGCCCCTCGATTCATGATAGAATCAAGAGATCGGCTTTTAGCCGTCTGGATCCCAATGGAGCTAGCAACATTGTTAGGGGAGCAACTCAGAAGAAATGTCCCGTTGGTAAGGGACTGCGTCGTGATGAGGTTATTGAACTTGATCACGACGAACAGCCTTCCAACGGAAGAACGTCTCCGAACGAGTTACAAGCCCTGAAAAAGCAGTCGAGGAAATGCAAAAGCAGTTGGGGTCTCAGAAGGGCATTGGATCAACGGTGTTACCATCATCACCACTATCCCCAATAATTTTAAATGCGTCGGTACAAAAGAAAATACAATTTCCGGCTATCAGCCTGTATGAGGGAACATTGGATCCAAGGGTGCATCTGACAAAATATTCAGACTTCATGATATCAATGGGGGCGTCAGATGCAACCCAATGTCGTAACTTTCCACTTACCCTTGGTGACGGGCCTCATCGCTGGTTTTTAGCACTTACTCCGGGATCAATAAACTCCTTCACACAATTAAGCAAGAAATTCTTGTCTTATTTCTCTACAGCTGGGTCCTACCTAACACAAAGACACCGATTGGCAGACATAAAATAGGGAGACGACGAGTCTGACAGGAAGTTCCTGGAAAGATTTGATAAGGTGTTGCTGGAAGGAGAAATGGTAAGTGAAGACACCAAGATGGTAGCAGTAATGGCTGGACTAAAGAAGGGAACTGACCTATGAAAAGAGATACGCTTGGCTTATCCCAAAATATATGCCGAGTTCAGGCATCGGGCTAGAATTCACATATCAATGCAGGAAGCCCTTCAAAAGGAGTTGGGAGATAAAGCCGACCCGAAGAAGTCAGGGAAGAAATCGGGAGGGAGTGAGTACAAAGCTCCTAAGAATATGAAGGCTTTCAACGAAGGAACAGAGTTAAAAGAAAGATTAAACCAAGTACTTACTACATCAGTGGATGTTGTATACAACAATGTGAAAGGTAAGGATATATTGTCAGAACCGAGAAAAATCAGACAAGAGCGATGAAAGCTAAACCCAAACAAATACTGCGCATATCATCAGAACATCGGCCACTTTACAAGTGAATGCCGAGATCTTTTAAAGCAGTTGTGGAGATTTTACGAGGAAGGAAAACTGTCTGAGTTTGTCAAAAGAGAGCCGGGAAAGAGACCAAGGACAACAACACCATCCAGCTCGGAAGATGATGAAGGTGACGAGCAGTCGAGCAGGATGAGCAAGAAAGGAAAAAACATTGACAGCCCCGGCAGAACCAGTTCGAGAGATCTTAATGCTTGAACCAACTGGACCAGTAGGGGGTTGCTCCGATGGAAGGCCCCAAATATCTAAAAGAAAGAGGAAGGCAGAACTAAGGGCCGTGGCTCAGGTCAAGGAAGTCGGAGTAAACCCGGCGACCAAGAAGATGAGAGAATTAACTTTTTCAGAGAAAGACCTGGACGGGATACTCACTTCTCACAATGACCCACTGATCATTTGTGCCAACATCATGGGAACACGAGTACATCGCCTGCTCGTAGATACCGGTTCCTACACAAACATCTTGTTCAAAAGCACACTAGATCAGTTAGGAGATTATGCTGAATATGTAAAAAATTGTAATCACAAAATAGTGAGATTTGAAGAAGCTGTAACCATTCCCTTAGGTGTAGTTACGTTATCGGTTGAACTTGTATCGACCGAGAACCCTGATAGGAGATTGACTAGAATGGTAGAATTCTTGGTTGTAGACCAACAATCTGCTTATAATGGGTTTCGCGGTCGTTCTTTTATGAATGAATTCAAAGCAGTCGTTTCAACGTACTACTATTGTCTTAAATTTCCAACTTCAAAGGGTTCAGGTACAGTGAAAGGTGACCAGAAGAGAGCTCGAGAATGCCTCCTGCAATTACAACCGAAAGACAACAAAGTATCAATGATGGACGAACAACCGAGCAGCTGTGCTGAAGATGCGAACAGCCGAGCAGCTGTGTTGAAGATGAACCATCCATCTTGGATGAAATCATGGAGTCCATTGACACAGAAATGATGGAGGTGGACGAACAACAGGGCGAAGATGAGCAGGAGGTCCAAAACGAGCAACAAGGTGAAGAAGTTGTACCTGTTTCAAAAGAAGTTACCGCAACTAGAAGCAGAGCCGATGATAATTGAAGACGAACTCAACTAGATGGGCCCATCATCGACCCTCGTTGAAAAAGCCAAAAGAGAAAAACAACACCGGTTGAAGAGTTGGAAACAGTCAGAGTTGACCCAAACCGAGAAGACTTAGAACTCTTCATCGGATCTGAGCTCCCAAAGCCGTACAGATCCAAAATGGAGAAGTTTCTTAAAGCTAATCTCGATGTGTTTATATGGTCACATGTCGATATGGTGGGCATTAGCCCTGAGCATGCTTGCCATAGGCTGAATATCGACCCAACAAAGAAGCAGGTAAAATAGAAAAGAAGAAAATTTGGGTCCGATAAGTACGAGGCACTTGATGTGGAAGTGAAGAAGCTGTTAGACAACGATCTTATTCGACAGGCTTTATGTCCTAAGTGGGTGGAAAACCCGGTGTTAGTTCGGAAACCAAATGAAACGTGGAGGTTGTGTATTGACTTCACCGACCTGAATGCCGCTTGCCCAAAGGACAATTTTTCACTTCCACATATTGACTAGCTGGTAGACAACACGGTCAAACATGAGCTCCTAACCTTCATGGATGCATTTGTAGGCTACCACCAAATCCCAATGCATCCCGATGACCAATAACATACAACATTCTGCACCAACAAAAACTTGATGTGTTGGAAGAGGATGTCATTCGGATTGATCAACGCAGGAGCCACGTACCAAAGACTTGTCAACAAAATGTTCGATGAACACATTGGTAAGACCATGGAAGTATACGTGGATGATATAGTATTCAAAAGTCCAAGGAAGGAAGACCATCCAGAACACTTGACACAAGCATTTGAAATACTCCAGGCTTATAACATGAAGTTGAATCCAAAGAAGAGCAGCTTTGGAGTTCATTCAGGAAAATTCCTTGGACACTTGGTCAGTCAACGGGGCATCGAGACGAATCCCTCGAAAGTAAAAGCAATCATAGACATGCAGCCGCCAAGATCAGTTAAGGAAGTCCAACGACTCACCGGATGCTTAGCAGCTTTGAACAGATTCATCTCAAGATTCGGTGACAGATGCCGACCTTTCTTTGATGCTATCAGAAAAGAAAAATTACAATGGACAGATAACTGTCAACAAGTGTTTGAACAATTGAAGGAATACCTCGGTGACACCAAGATCCTGTCAAAGCCTCATTCAGGAGAAAAATTATATTTGTATTTGGCTGCTTCAGAAGTGGCAATCAGCTCGGTCTTAGTTCGAGCAGAGGGAAAATTTCACTTACCAATTTACTATGTGAGTTAGGCCTTACACGAAGCAGAAATCAAATATTCACCGATGGAAAAATTAGCCTACGCACTGGTAATGAGTGTAAGAAAGCTACGACCATACTTCTTTGACCATCAAGTGAAAGTGTTGACAACATCCCCGTTGAGGCAAATTTTGCAAAGGCCTGACACAGCTGGTCGCCTCCTCAAATGGTCCCTCGAAATAAGCCAATTTGGAATATCTTATGCACCTCGAACAACGATCAAAGGACAAGTGCTAGCCAACTTTGTAGTCGAGTTAACATATCCTCAAGATCCGAAGAGAGGTCATAATCATCCATGGTACATGTATGTTGATGGCTCGTCAACTAACACAGCGTCGGGGGCAGGAATAGTGTTGATCAGCCCAGACAGATAAGTATTCACCTCAGCCGTTAGATTCGAATTCATGGCGACGAACAATGAGGCTGAATAAGAAGCATTGATTGCCGGACTCCGGTTGGCACTAACTGTGGGGGTAAGAAAATTGCAAATATACGGGGACTCATAGTTGATAGTCAACCAAGTCCGAGGAGAGTACGAGGCAAAGGATGAAAACATGGCTCTATACCAAAAGATCGTTGCTCACCTGGCCTCCTTGTTTGAACAAATCTACATTGAACATGTGCCAAGAGACAATAATGTCCAAGCAGATGTACTTGCTCGCCTAGCTACCAGCACAGGACCGGCAGAATTATCAGAAGTTACCATCACAAAAATACTTCATCCATCAATCAGCGATTACAAAATCAATCAAATAAGTGAGGAACTTGAGGAAAATGATTGGAGAATTCATGAGGGCGTCTGTGGAAATCACGCAGGAGGACGAGCATTGGCATACAAAATAGTCAGACAAGGGTACTACTGGCCTACTCTACTCCAGGATGCTATCAAGATTGCAAAAACATGCCATAGATGCCAGCTGTTCGCTCCCAGCATGCACAAACCACCAACCGAGCTAATACCGGTTAATAGTTCATGACCATTTGCAAAGTGGGGGATAGACATCATAGGACCTTTCCCAACTGGAAAGGAGAATATAAAATTTGTAGTAGTGGTCGTGGACTATTACACAAAATGGGCCGAAGCAGAGGCGCTTGTAACAATCACACAAGAAAAGATGATCAGCTTCATTTGGAAAAACATTGTATGCCGATTTGGAGTCCCACAAGCAATCTTAATAGATAATGGAAGATAGTTCAAGGGTAAGAAAATAAGAGACTTCTGTAAGAAATGGGGAATCAAGAAATATTTTTCAACTACTTACCATCCCCAATCCAACGGCCAGGTCGAAGCGGTTAACAATATAATAAAATATATGTTGAAGATCCGCTTAGTTGATAAAAAAGAAAGTGGTCTGAGGAGCTACCAGAAGTGCTATGGGCTTAAAGGGTTTCATATAGGACGAGCATCGGGGAAACCCCGTTCACTATGGCATTCGACACAGAAGCAGTTATACCCATAGAGCTCAAAGTACCAACGGAGCAAACAACTACGTTTGACGAGCAGTCGAACAACTCAGCATTGGCTGTAGAAATGGACTTGATAGATAAAAAAAGGATTTCGGCTGAAATGAAGAATGCGATATACAAGAAAAGAATGGCAAAATATTACAACTCTCAAGTGTTGGGAAAATAGGGGTGCCCGGGAACTATTCGGGATGAAATTTAAATACGAATTTAAATTCAATTATTACTAGCATGAATTAATCCTAATTAATTCAAATAATAATTCCAACAACAATTTTATCATCATGCATGTTGAATTAATTCACATAAAACATATGGCGGAAAAACTAAGAATTTATGTGATTACGTACCTCTTGTAGATATGCCCTTTAATAATCACGGGACTATCACGAACGTGCTACCAACCAAAAGACCTTCTCAAGTATGTCCCTTTCACCTTGCTTGATCACCGGTGGGAAGTACTTTCAAGCAATTTAAAATAACAAGGAAGAAAGAAAAAAATTTGTTGCTGATTTTTTTTCAACACTGTGAAACTGTAAACTGGAGATGAAATAAGCATCCCCTATATATAGGAGAGGGGTGAACGAAATTTAGGTGTATTTTAAGGGAGAGAATTTTTTTTTCTTGGCCTCCAAGAAATCTTGAATATATCCCATATATTATTTTCTCCATAAAAAAATATTCCACAAAAATCTCACCCTCCTAATATATGCAATTTTCGAAATTTATAGATTGAGAATGCAAGATTTGGATCTTCTTGAATTTATGAGATAATCTTGTATTCCAAGAATACTTATCTTCCATAATATCTTTCCAAGAAAATCAACAAAATCTTTTCTCTCTCCATATCTCATATTTTCGAAAAATTCAAGAAAAATCAGCAAATATATTTTCTTTTATTTTAATCACCTTATTATTATTGGGCTACTTGAGGGGCCTTTAGGAGAATTAAGATTGGACCTCCAAATGGACTTCTGAATTTCAATATTGAGCCCCAATATAATTCGGTCCATTAATATTAATTAGTACCACTAATAAATTAATATTTCACTATCCATCTTAATCCATATTACGATAATATGGGCTCCCGGTTATTATTTCCCGCATTTAAGATTATCAAGTCCATTAATTAATTAAGCTTCTGAATAGCTCTAAATTAATTAATATATTTCGCCTTGGAGTAAAGACAGCTCAACATTATTATCCGTACCGAAGAAACTGATTCTTCACTTGCAAGATTTGGTACGATAAAACTTCTGAGCCCACCAAGGGGACTAATCACACGAGCCGTACTCGCACGCATTTCTCCGTCGTATGATTAATATTACTGCCCAAAATATAAAGTTAGAAGTCACGATGATTCTCATCTAACATGATTCAAAGCAGTAACCATTAAGCACACACGGTCCTATTTAAGTGACAGAGATTAAGAAATCAATAACCACTGAGGTCTAATTCTTCACATTTCAGAACAGAAGAATTTATCCTCGCTGTAGGTCCTCTTCAACACATACTAAATATGCTAGTGCAATCTCTTGGTCAAGACAAGCCAATCTGAGATATAAACATCGACCTTTCGCGGCGGATTGTTCAATTCCACCTAGGTCGTGAATTTGTACGTTTAGTTACAAGAAAACCGTCAATGTGATCTTCCGTGATCGGGTATCACCACATTAACTACAATGTAACATGTACTACTTATAATGAACTGGTTGCAATAAATATTCAACATTCAATCATATCTAAAGCAAATGTGATAAAAGAATTATTCTCATAAATAAGTGTTTAATACATGAGTTATACAAAGTAAAAGCATACTTTCACGTATAACTCCAACAATCTCCCACTTATACTTAAAGTCTGTTTTTTAGTATACATCATGCATGTCTTAGTGTAGTAGCTCTACGTGACATCTTATGTCAACCTACACTAACCTAATAATTCCTCCCACTTATACTTAAAGTAGATTTTCAATAGTCTTGACTCCCATTCCATCCACATGTCTCTCGAATGTACTCTGAGGCAGGCCCTTTGTGAATGGATCCGCTAGGTTGTCACCCGACGCTATCTTTGCCACCTCTATATCTCCTCTCTTAATGATTTCTCGTATAAGATGGTAATTTCTTTCTATGTGTTTGCTGGCCTTGTGGGCTCTCGGTTCCTTTGAATTTGCAACTGCTCCGGCATTGTCACAATAGACAATTATCATGTCGGGCAAATTCGGAACAACGTACAAGTCCACTAAGAAGTTCTTGAGACATATTGCCTCTTTCGCTGCTTCACAAGCAGCTACATACTCGGCTTCCATGGTCGAATCGGCGATGCATTTCTGCTTAACGCTTCTCCATGAAATGGCTCCTCCTCCCATGCAAAACACACTACCCGAGGTTGACTTTATTGTGTCTATGTCTGATTGGAAAACCGAGTCCGTGTATCCCACGGGCATAAGACTATCTGACTGGTAAATCAGCATCCGCTCACGAGTTCTTTTTAGATACCTCAAGATGCACTTTACGGCAGTCTAATGGTCTTTTCTGGGATTACTTTGATATCTTGCCACCATGCCCACGACAAAGCAGATATTCGGTTTCGTACACAGCATTGCATACATAAGGCTTCCTACGGCTGAAGCGTACGGAACACCTCTCATGTCATCTATCTCCGCTTGCGTCTTAGGGCTCATTTCTTTCGATAGATGGATTCCGTACCTAAAAGGTACAAAACCTTTCTTGGAATCTTGCATGCTGAACTTCAAAACAGTGTCAATGTATGAAGCTTGCGGTAAGCCCAACATCCTCTTCTTGGGATCGCGAGTGATCTTGATCCCAAGGATGTGACCGGCTTCCCTTAAGTCCTTCATATCAAATTGTTTTGACAGCCATACCTTTACGTCTGACAATACCTTTACATTGTTTCCAATGAGCAGAATATCGTCTAGGTATAATACTAAGAATACCACCGCAGTTCCGTCACGCTTCTTATACACACAACTTTCAAACTCGTTTTGATCAAACCCATAAGACTTAATCACTTGATCAAAACACTGGTTCCAAGTACGCGATGCTTGCTTAAGTCCATAAATAGATCTCTTAAGCTTGCATACGAGGTACTCTTGGCCTTTTTCAATAAAACCTTTGGGCTTTTGCATATAGATATCTATCCCGTCAAGACTTCCGTTAAGGAAAGTTGTCTTGACATCCATTTGTCAGATCTCGTTATCAAGGTGCGCAGCGATCGACAAGAGAATATGGATGGACTTAAGCATAGCTACAGGCGAAAAGGTTTCCTCATAATCGATCCCTTCTTTTTTAGTATACCCTTTGGCCACTAGCCTTGCTTTGAAGGTCTCAACCCTTCCGTCCGGTCCTCTTTTCCGCTTGTACACCCACTTGTATCCAATGGGTTCTACCCCATTGGGTGGTTCGACCAACTCCCACACTTGATTATGATCCATCGAACCCATCTCGGCTTCCATTGCCGTTTGCCATAACTCCGCGTCTTTGTCTTGGATTGCCTCGTCGTATGTCCATGGGTCCGATTCATCACCAGGAATCAAATCTGAATATTCTCCTATTCCCATGAATCTCTCGGGTTGCCTAGCAATCCTCCCACTGCGACGGGGTTCCGGTTGTGAAGGTGTGACGTGTGGTATATCATCTTATATACTTGGTATCGAGGTTTTCCCTCTCAATTCTTCTAAGGTAATTTCATTTTTAGGCTTCCGATTGTTCATATAGTCTTCCTCCAAGAATTTAAATTGTGTACTAATCACGGTCTTTTGATCCTTGGGACTATAGAATATACACCCTTTCGTCCCCGCGGGGTTCCCTATAAACAGCCTTAATTCCGAACGTGGATCCAACTTACCAGCTTCCTTGTCTAGCACGTATGTCGGACAACCCCAAATCCGCAAGAGTCTTAGACTGGGCTTGCGCCCGGTCCACAATTCCATTGGGGTTTTAGGAACTGATTTGGTTGGCACCAAGTTTAGAATGTAAGCCGTCGTTTCCAAGGCGTTACCCCAAAACGACTTGGGTAAATCCGAATAACACATCATGGATCTGACCATCTCTAAAAGAGTCCGGTTTCTTCGTTCCGACACACCGTTCTGTTGAGGGGTTCCCGGTGCGGTTAACTGGGATACGATCCCTTCGTCTGACAAGTAGTTCAAGAATTCATCGCTGAGGTATTCGCCTCCACGATCAGATCGTAGAAACTTGATACTTCTTTCCCTATGCATCATAAGGTAGATGTATCCATATCTCGAGTAATCGTCGAAAATGACAAACTACTCATACCCTTTCTTGCTATGATCGTCATTGAACCACACATATCGGTATGAACGAGTTCTAACACTTTGGTGGCTCTATTCCCCTTGGCTCCAACTGCCCTCTAGGTCATTTTACCCTCTAAACAGGATTCACAAGTTGGAAATGACTCAACTTGAAGTGACTCCAAGAATTCATTTTTCATCAATCTTTGTATCCGCATTAGATTAATATGACCTAATCTAAGATGTCATAGAAGTGTTTCGTTCATGTCCGAAGAATGCTTCCTTTTATCACTCGAAATAATCTATGTGTTATTAGATTCAATTTTGTGGTGGTGTGCCCAAATAATGGTATAAAGATCATCCATTGAAGTTCCGGAACAGATAAACTGTTGGTCCCACTAGATAGATTAATTGCAGAAGCCTTTATAACCAAAATGTCTTTAGAGAAAATCTTTTCTAAGAGCACAAATAATAAACAACAGGTATTAAAGAAAGCAATAAATAACACCGTATTTATAGTGGTTCGGATCTGAATATCCTACGTCCACTCTCCCTTGATCAAAGGGGTCTCACTATCCAACCAACAAACTCACTACTTACTGGAATTTCCGAAGTACCAGCACCTTCTTACAAACTCTTTAGATCTAACTTCGATCTAAAGACAAACTTACTCCAACCTTGTCT
This sequence comes from Ballota nigra, assembly GCA_947034835.1. NCBI lineage: Eukaryota > Viridiplantae > Streptophyta > Magnoliopsida > Lamiales > Lamiaceae > Ballota > Ballota nigra. Next base: position 30,929,953 of record OX344730.1, read on the forward strand.
AACAAGATGAACAGGTTGAGTATATGAACTCCTTACGAGTTAGATGAGTAATTAAGAACAAAGTGAGTGCAAATGCGTAGTGATCAAAAAGCTTAGTATGCTATGTGCGCGTGTAGAGTCTCTAAAACTTTTTCTTGAACTGCACTCTTGTATATATAGAGGGGATTAGGGCTAGCCGTTGGAGGGCTAATCCAATCAGATCCTCTATATAAGGAAGCCTCAATCAATCAATTCCCTAATTGATTGATTGGGTTGGTGGGATCCTTGGATTGATTATCTTCAAATACTTTCCAATCCTGATCTTGTTGACTTGATTTGAATCACCAACGGTCAATAGCTTCCTCTGCCTAACTCTGATTCTCAACAGAGAAGGCAAGACCAGACACCAGGCAACCTCGGTGTCTTCTGGTCCTTATCTGGTGAACAACCAGAATACTCAGTAGAATAAGGGGATCAAACTGAGCATCTTATGTTCCACCAGACTTGTCTGGTCCGGACTCGTCTGGTCTGGGGAAGGTCCTCTGCCTCTGGTCTGTCTCATCTGGTGAAGTCTTCTGATGGAGTCCTCTGGTGAAGTCCTCTGGTGGGGTCTTCTGGTGACTCTTCTGGTCTGGCAGTTCCCCCTAGACTAAGTCCTAATCTAGATCATCATCTGGCTAACAGGTCCAGATGGTCCTATTACATCTTCTGGTTTGTTTTAACTCATCAAAACTAACAATTTTTATCCTAACAATTTCCCCCTTTTTGATGGAGTTAAAACACTACCAGAACTGATCAAGAATAATAAACTTAAGTAAGAAAACATTAAAGGATAAGACCTTAGAATAGATCTTATCAGGCAAACAATTAAGACAACAAGAGGTTGTCTTTAGAACAGAGAAGATATGAATTTCATTGATAATAAGGACAAGAATGATTACAGATTACATTGAAGATCAGATCCTATTCTATGCATATCTTCTGTTATCTTTGGGCACCAGAAACCAGTCAAGAAACCTGTCTTGAATGGCCTTCAACTCTGCAGAAGATGATGGGGTGAAGTTTGCCAACACCTTGGTCTTGTACAGTTTCTTCAGCTCAGCCCAATCAACCTGGTCTCCTGCCATAGAAGTGTTGAGAAAATGGAACTCAGGAGCAGTGACTTCCAGGTTGAATTCAATAGTTGAATCCATCAACTGCTTGTACAGATCTGCATCATATGCCTGCATCCAAGAATGGAAGGTCCTGTTGATGAGAGCATCATCCTCTGGTGGAGGTCTCTGGATGTAATGTTGAATGAACCAGAGAGTCTTGGCTTCTCTCCATTTTTCTATCAAAGGCACAGGAACAGTTGAGTCAAAAGACCCTTCTGTCCTGAGAGGAAGGATGTTCATGACTTCAACAGACCCTTTTCTCTTCTGGCTTGAACCACTAGCACCAGGAGTGATGCCAGCTTCTCTGCTCTTCTTATTTTGCCTTCTAACATATCGGAGCCTCTGCTCTTCATCTATGTTTTTCCTTATCCTTGCTTGCCTCTCTTCAGGCGACTCTTCCTTGAATCTCTTCTCTGCTTCTTCAACCACAGATTCAAGGAAGCTCTTCTTTACTTTCCTTATCTTCCTCTTAGCAGGTCCAGAGATGGAAATTGGATCCTGCTCTGCTTCGGACTCCTCTTCTGCAGCAAGCTGCTTAGCCATGGAAAGGGATTTGAGCTCTTCCTTCTTCTTCTTCTGCAACTCAGCCTGGGCCAATGTATTCTCCAGCAGGTCCAGACGAGCTCCATGGCTGAAGAGAGTTTCATTTGTGGTCTTCGCCAGATTAGTTCTGGCCTTCTCTTCCCCCTTTTTAACTTCATCAAGGAGAGGCTCAACTACCTGCCGTATAAGATCAGGCAAGGCAGTGTTGGAGGAAGAGTGAAGATCACACAGCTGCTTGGCTTCCTCCAGGTAAGCTTTAGACTCTGCAACAAGTCTCTCTTGCTTCTCCAACATCTCCTGGAGGGAGTCTTTCAGCTTTGCAGTTTGAATCATCTGGCTGGCCATCTCCACTTTGAGCACAGAGACAGGACTCAACTGCTCCAGCACGTGCTCCTGTAGCTGCTTCTGGCTGTGCATGACATCCAGCTTGACAAATAAGCCATTAGCCTTAAAAGAAGCTTTTACCTCTGCCAGAGAAGACTTTAGCTGCTTCAAAAAGATTCTCCTCTCATGCTTGATCTGGTGCTCTATCATAGCAGGGGCCATATGTTGAATAGCTTTTGAAAAGCGCCCAATCTGCATGATTTGCTCATTGAAGAAAGCTTTCATCTTCTGGAGCACAGCAGGAGACATCTCAAAGTCTTCCTCATCTGAATATAGCTCTGGAGGAAAGACAAAATAAGGACCAAACTTGTAAGTGGGGCCCTCTGGAGTGAGCATTACTCCTCTCTGGATGAGCAGGGTGCGAATCAAGACTTTAGCAGCACCAGGAGTCTCCAGCTCTGCTGGGTTCTGAATATTTATTCTCTGTTTTAGCTCAATCTCCCAAGCGGTGAAGTTGGAGGGACCCATTTCCTCAAGCAATAACATTAGGTCCTCCACATCTTCAAGTCTGGCCTTGCTCCAGACCTTGGCATCAGTAAGGTCTGCCAGAAGTGGTAAGTGCTCCAGAAGAACTGGGAAATGCTCTCTTAGCCAGAGCTGAGCACTTACACTCATACTCTGCCTAATGGGACCCATTTCTGCAGAAGAGAAAGTGAAGGGTTTGGGCCCAGAGGCAGAGGAGGAAGGTGCTAAGTCAGCAGGCTCAAGTGAAGCTTCCTCATCTTCACTATCATCGCTGGTTAAACAGGTAGAAGAAGGGGGAGGGCCAACGAATCCCAGAGCCATAGAAATGGTTGGGTCCTGGTCTGTATGGGTTTGGGGAGGGTTAGGATTTTGTGAAGTAGAGGGTGTAGGAATGGGTTGCTCTGCACCAGAAGATGATGGAATATCTGGTACAGAAGGTGTAGGAGGTATCTGGGAGGTGGAAGTGTTTGGAGGGGGGATTTCTGCACCAGAAGAGGTTGAGGGTACCTCTGGTACAGAAGGTGGGGGAGAGGGGTTTGTGTTTAGAGGTATATGGGAAGATGGGGGAGAGGGTGTTTGAGGAAAGGTTGAGGTAGAGAATGTAGGAGTGTCTGGGAGAGTCTGCTCTGGTGAGAATGAAGGAACACCAGGAGCAGATGAGATGGGATGTGTTTGAGTATCTGGTGGGGAGGTAGAGGGGGAGACAAGATCAATGTAAGTAGAGGAGGGTAAGAAAGGGTTTACCTCTGCTGGGTCAACACCAGCAGGCACAACGAGCTCTGGAGTATCCTCCATAATCTGGGAAGCTTCATCAATAGCTCTCTCCAGGGCCTCACCAAGATCAGATCCAGAGTCAGGATCCTGTAGAATTGCCCTCTTGGCCCTGGGCTTCCGCTTAAGAGGTTCAACCTCCTCTTCCTCTTCTTCCTCTAATGGCTCATCCACCAGGAGGGTTTTCTTGGGAGCTCTTCTGCCAGTCCTTGGCTTCTTGGCAGATTTCTTCTTGGCCTCCACCGGCCTCTTCCGCTTGGCTGCCCCAGCCTTAACAGCTTCATCATCATCACCACCCTTCTTCTTAAGAATGTTAAGAAGGGGAATCTGGTCCTCCTCCGAGGAACCAGAAAAGGCAATGGTTGAGGAACCAGTTGCACCAGCAGCTTTCTTCTGGGCCTTCTGCCTTGGCTGCTGCTTCTGCCCCTTTGCAGGTGAGGGTACTGCCTGAAGAGGAGGGGCAGGGATGGCTACTTCTCCATCAGAATCAGGATGGCCATGAAGGGGACCATCCTTTGAGAATAGCACCTTAGACTTGTGAAAGCCTTTGCACCAAGACTCCTTCCATCTCTTCTCTGGAAGCAAGGAGTCCAAAATCAAGGTAAGTTTCGTACCCAACGAAACATTAGCAGTGAAATAAAACTGCATCTCCCCTGGAATGGAAGGACAAGCTTCCTTGTTAACTTTCGTCTTATTCTTCCTCAAGATGCCCCAAAAGAATTCTGCCCAATTGCATTGGACGCCGTCATACAAAGCTCTCATCACACACATTCTTCCATTAAACAACTATGTCAAAAAGTACCTTGTACTTTTGCCTCAGATGCTTATCCAGAAATCCCTTCGTGATATTCTGGCAAGAGGAACGAGCGAACAGTTTGAAGGAACCCACAATATCATCCTCCTTGTAGGTTAAATGATCCACTCCTTCCGCCGAAATGTTTCCAAACAGGGCACAGAAATCATGCTTGGAAAACACCAAATCTTCCCTGTCAATCTTTGAAGAAATATGGTCTTCATTGATCTTCATGCGAACCAAAAACTGGGCCGCATAACCGTCAAGAGTACGAAAATCTCTGGGAATGGTGGAGATCAACTTCTCAACTCCGGATCTCCTCAAAAGTTCCAAAATAGCAAGAGCAGACGAGTTATTGGTGGTATAGAAGTCAACCACCATCTCCGTTTTGAGTTTCTTCATCATCAATTCATGGTCGAAATTACACGGGGGAGCCATATCTGTGAGAGAGAGAGAGAGAGAAGGGAAGAACTTTGTAGAGAGAGGTTAGGGCTTGAAAGTATGAAAACGTGAAAAGACAGATTGTAAGAAAATTAGATTTAAATAGGGTAATACGCGTGGCTCGAGTAATAAATGAAGTGTGAACGCGTGTAATACCAAAATTAAATTAGGGAACAAAATCAATATTTGAATTGATTGACATTTTGCACAGTGATTAAATCCGATGGCCACAAAGAAAGGCAAGATACAGATTTAATCTGGTGCGTTGGCATAGTCATTGGGACGGGGCATAAAGGGGTTTTGTGGCAGTCAAGAGAAAAAGCGAAATGATTGCCTAGGCCCTATACCCTAGTCTTAAATACACTCCGAAGTTGAAAGGTTTTGAGTGTACTTACTAATTTGAAAAGTGTATCCCAATGATCAGAGGCCAGAGAAGTAAAACCATACCTGTCTCCTGAAATTGTAACCAGATGATACCACAGCTAATCTGATGTTACATCTCCTCTGATGAAACTCATCTGGTCCCGGTCAGAGAAGATTCTGGACATTTGACTCAGCACCTCATCTGGGACAAGTGTCACCTGGTGCATACCTTATCTGGTACATTCTCTGACATGTCTAATCTGCAGGTATGTTAGTTTTAAACGAAATAAAGAATATGCAATAAAGTGGAAATAAAGGATACTTCTCTGATGTTCCCCCTAAAACAAATCTGTCTCTGGATCCAATAATCCTAATTCAAAAGCTAACTCTCTGAATCTGGTCTCAGCCAAAGGCTTAGTTAAGATATCTGCTCTCTGCTTCTCTGTTGCAATCTTTTCCATCCTTATATCTCCCTTCTCAACATGATCTCTGATAAAATGATGCCTTATATCAACATGTTTACACCTGGTATGAAGAACTGGATTCTGGGTAATTGCAATGGCACTATTACTATCACAGAATATAGGAATATCCTTGGCTCTAATCTGGTAATCCCTAAGTTGTTGACTAATCCAAAGTAGTTGAGAACAACAGCTCCCTGCAGCCATGTACTCTGCTTCTGTTGTTGATGTAGCAACTGAAGTCTGCTTCTTAGAAAACCAGGATACCAATTTATTCCCTAGAAATTGGCATGTTCCACTTGTAGATTTCCTATCTATTCTGCATCCACCATAGTCTGAATCTGAATAACCACTCAATTCCAAATTGTCATCTGTAGGATACCACAAACCTAAATTCACTGTTCCCTTAAGATATTTCAAAATCTTCCTTGCTGCTTCCAAGTGACTTTTCTTGGGATTAGCTTGAAATCTGGCACAAACTCCAACAGCAAAGGTAATATCTGGTCTGCTTGCAGTCAGGTACAGAAGAGAACCAATAAGTGCTCTGTACTGAGTCTGGTCCACACTCTCTCCAGACTCATCTGGATCCATGTTGAAATTTGTCATCATAGGGATCTTGGCTGCTTTGCTAGATCCTACTCCAAATTTCTCTAACATGTTTCTGGTGTACTTTGCCTGATTAATGAAGATTCCCTTCTCTGATTGCTTAACCTGCAAACCTAAAAAGTAATTCATCTCACCCATCATGGACATCTCAAACTGACTCTGCATGAGTTCACCAAACTTTTCACACATCTTCTTGTTAGGGGATCCAAATATAATGTCATTAACATATATTTGGACCAGAAGGATGTCATTTCCTTCTTCTTTCCTAAACAAGGTCCTATCAATCTTACCCTTAGTAAAACCATTGTCCAGAAGAAATTGAGATAGAGTGTCATACCATGCTCTGGGTGCCTGCTTCAGCCCATAAAGAGCTTTCTTAAGCTTGAACACCTTGTCACCTTGTTCAAGACCAGGAGGTTGTTCCACATACACTTCCTCAATGAGAATCCCATTAAGAAAGACAGATTTCACATCCATCTGGTATACTTTGAACTTCATGTGAGCAGCATATGCTAAGAACAATCTGATGGCTTCTAGTCTGGCAACAGGAGCAAATGTCTCATCATAGTCTATTCCTTCAGACTAAGAATAGCCCTGAGCCACTAGCCTTGCCTTGTTCCTAGTAATGACATCATTCTCATCTTTCTTATTCTTGAAAACCCACTTAGTGCCTATCACCTTTTGATGTCTTGGTCTATCTACCAGCTCCCAAACATCCTGTCTGGTGAATTGATTCAACTCCTCTTGCATTGCAATAATCCAATTTGAATCTTTCAGTGCCTCCTTGATGTTCTTAGGCTCAATCAAGGACACATAGCAACTGAATAAGGCAGCTAAGTTAAGAGTTCTCCTAGTCTGGACACCCTTAGTTGGATCTCCAAGGATTAGGTCATTGGGGTGATCAACTAGGGTCCTCCTTCCCGTGGTCTTGCCTGGTTGATCATCTTCTGCAGTACCTTGGTGATTATCACCACCTGCAGAAGAGCTTCCCCCTACAGGAGTTCCAACCTCTTCTGGTTCTGCTCCTTGTGAAGGCTGCTGCTTCAGAGAACCAGGAGATGGGTCATCATCTGAATCTGAATCTGAGTCAAGAACAGGTGGATTGACTTTGATAACTCTGGGTGTAGTCTGATTCTGGGTCTCATCAGAAGACTTAGAATCCACCTTGAACTCAAAAGTAGATTCATCAAAAACAACATGAGGTGTTTCCTCCACACAAAGTGAATTCTTATTAAAAACTCTAAAAGCTTTACTGGTGCTGGAATATCCTAAAAATATTCCATCAGCCACTTTAGCATCAAAGGTTCTTAATTTAGATTTCCCATTGTCATGGATGAAACACTTACATCCAAAAACATGAAAATATGAAACAGATGGGGTTTTACCTTTCCATACCTCATATGGAGTCTTATTATGTCTCTGGGCAATCAGGCATCTGTTCTGAGTTTAGCAAGCTGTATTGATGGCCTCTGCCCAAAATCTCTGTGGAGTGTTGTATTCTGCCAGAAGTGTTCTTGCAGCTTCTTTGAGGGTCCTATTCCTCCTTTCTGCTACTCCATTTTGTTGGGGTGTTCTGGCAGCAGATGTCTCATGAAAAATCCCATGATCCTTGCAGTAATCTGCAATGTGTGAATTCAAAAACTCTGTTCCTTTGTCACTTCTGATTCTGACTATGCTCTGGTTTTGCTCATTCTGAATCTGCTTGAAGAACTCTGGCAGCTTAGTCATAGTTTCATTTTTCTTAAACAAGAACACTACCCAAGTGTATCTTGAAAAGTCATCTACTATTACTAAGGTGTACTTCCTTCCACTGAAACTAAGAGGAGAAACAGGTCCAAACAGGTCCATGTGAAGTAGTTGAAGTACTCTGGTTGTGGTTGTGCTCTGGACATCCTTAAAGGAAGTCTTGGGTTGTTTACCCTTCTGGCATGAACCACAAACCTGATCCTTCTTAAACACTTCATTAGGAAGACCTCGAATGAGACCTTTTCTGGCAATCTTATTCAGTGTTTTGAAGTTAAGATGATATAATCTCTTGTGCCAAATCCAGCTATTCTCTGCAGATCCTTTTGCAACTAGGCATGCATTTCTTGGGCAACTGTTAAAATCTGCAAGATAAATGTTACCCTTCCTCAAGCCTATTAGCAAAATATCATTATAATCAGAAGAGAAAACAGTGCATGAATCACTAGAAAACTTCACTGAGTATCCCTTGTCACAGAATTGGGATACTGAAAGCAGATTATGCTTAAGTCCTTCAACATAGTAGACTTCATCTACAGATACTCCATTGAAGGTCAACTTTCCAACTCCTCTGGTGACGCCATAGTTGTTGTCACCAAACATCACTCTTGGTCCATTCAATGGCTTGAAATCTTGGAGATTATCTTTCTGGAAGGTCATGTGCTTGGAACATCCACTATCAATGTACCAGACATGGTTGCTTGAAAGTCCTTTCTCCAATGGACTCTTATCTACCTGCAGAGAAATCAATTAGGTCCCCTACTAGTGCTGGGTCCTGATTGGTTAGTTGCAGGTTTTGTAGGAATCCATAGATAAAGATCATCCCTTGATGGATGAGGAGATCTTATCTTCCTTCCAAATCTATCTACCAGCACATGTCCTCTGACAATGACATATTGAGCTACTGGTCTGATAAGGACACCTTTCCTATAAACAGGTCTGGTGTACCTTTTCTCAAATCTGGCCTTTGGAATGGCCTGCCTCAAAGACACGGTCTTAAAGGTCTGGTTGTAAAGGTACATCCTAGAAGAACCATCTCTGGTGTCATAACTACCCAGATCAGTTGGTTTTCTATAGATGGGTCTGGAAGACCTCCTCTGGTTCTGATAACTAGACTGTCTCTGGTGGTTATAGTTCCTTTGAGTATACCTATTCTGGAATTGATTCCTCTGAGAAAATTATCTCTGGGGTACCTGGTTCTGTTGAACATTGTTCCTTCTCTGGTAGTTGTTACTCTGATTGGTATTCCCCTTTCTTGAGTGTTTCCTTTGAGGTCCCCTAATCTGTTTAGGTTCCCTTTGAGGATTTCTCTGGGGTTCTCCAATTTGAGTAACTTCTACTCCTTGGGACTCATTGTTCACAGAACCATCAATCTTTAATGGTTCCCCTTGTTGACACTTATTCTCTAGCATTTTCTCTTCCAGAACAGTCAACTCTTCTGGACCATATGTAATGTGATTAACAGAGTGATTCCTTTTCCAGTCAGGATTGTGAACCACCTTGTAACCATTACCAGTTAAGTCTTTATCATCCCAGATTTCTACCAATTTACCAGCTCTTAAAGACTTGTCTTTATTATAGAAGTATTTATGAGTTTTAGTGGTAATTCCAGAATATCCTAAACCACTCTTATCACAAATGCGCTGAGAAGACTCTGATATGATAGATACAACAGATGGTATCTTAGGAGCTTCTCTGGGCATAGGTATCTCCTCTATGTTGTGAGCAACTTGTTTTCCCTTGATAAGAGTCAGATATTTGGCTCTGAGTTCATTGATCTCATCTTCTTGAGAGGTCCTTTCTTTCATGAGTTGATCTACCAGAGTATCTCTTTCTGTGATCTTATCCTGAAGTTCAGAGACTTCTTTGGAATGATCTTTCATGAGTTCTCTGGTGGATTTGTGCTCATGAGAGAGAGATTGAACTTCAGCTCTGAGCCTACCATTCTCTTTCTCAAGTTTTTGACAAAGTTGGACACAATTTTGGAGATCTGATAGCATTTGTTGCATATCAGACTCTCTGGAGTTACCAGATGAATTAGAGGATTCAGTACATTTGGAATTTGATAAAACTAGAGTAGTTTCATTTACCTCAGTGATGTCTGCCATGAGACACACATCATCATCTGATCCAAAGTCAGAAGAAGAAGAACTGGAACTAGTATCCTCCTCTTCTGCTTCTGCCAGCAATGCCCTCTTATCTGCATATCTCCTGTCTCTCTTGATTCTTTTCTCTTCTCTTTCCCTAGGAGTAAGCTGAGGACAATCATAACTGTAGTGACCAGTCTTGTTGCATGTGTAGCAGGCATTGTCTCCTCTGGGACTAGGACTTGGCTCTCTCCTCCTCTGGTTGTAGTCTGATCTGACTGGACTACTTTCTCTCCTCTGGTAGTCAGGTCTGCCAGAGCTACCATCCCTCCTCTGATAATCTGATTTCCCAGAGCTGCCAGGGTTGTCATCTCTCCTCCTCTCTGGAGTTCTGAATCTGGTCTCCCTTGAGTCTCCAGATGTCTTCTCCTTCTCTGCAGGCTTGAAAGAACTCTTCCTGTCTCTGGTAGACTCCTTCCAATGCCTTTTGTACCTGCCATACTTTGAACTCATTTTATCTAATTTACGAGTTAGAAGTGCTACCTGCTCCTTGAGGCTCAAGTCATCTGCAGTAGACTCCTTTGGCTTGACATCAGGCTTGAGAGTTGAGGAGAATGCAACTCCTTTCTGGCCAGAAGAGAAAACCTCTTCTGTTTGATCCTCCTCTTGAAGATCATACTCGTAAGCTTTGAGATCAGACAACAGAAGATGATGATCCAGAGTATTGAGATCCTTGTTGTCCTTGATCACAGTAACTTTGATTCTCCACCTGCTAGTTAGTGAACGCAAAATTTTACTATTAATTTCCTTTTCAGAGTAGGTCTTACCTAAGGCACTAGCCTTGTTTATGAGGTTTGTGAGGCGCATGTCCAGCTGGTCTATGGTCTCGTCTGGTTTCATTTTGAACGTATCAAACGAGTGTTGAACAGCCTGGAGCTTGTTATCTTTAATCTTCTCTGTTCCCTCGCAGAGAAGTGCAAGTTTGTCCCACATCTCCTTCGCAGTGACACAGGTTCTGACCTTCTCTATTACCTCCTTGGTGAGAGTGTTGATAATCTCGGTTCTTGCCACCTGGTCCAGGTTATGTAGCTTTCTCTCATCGTTGTCAAGTTCTTCTTTCTTTTTGAGGATTCGTTGTCTGGGAACTCTATCCTCTGCAGCGTCGCTAGTTTCTTCTCTGGACTCTGACCTGCCACTATCAATAGGAGTCCAGTAAAATTTAATGGGGCCACTCTCTACCACATCTAACATGCGGTGGTGGATAGCTCCCAGATGATTACTCATCATGAAGCTCCAGTGGCTATAGTCCTCAAATGAGAACTCTGGCAATTTGCGACTCTTATAAGAAGATTTTGCAGACATTTTAAATAAAATTTGGGAAATAACAAGAACTTTAACAAAAGCACTAAGGAGCAATGGATCTGCCCGGTGACCACCAAAAGCTTTACAAAGCAGTGGTCGTTGGACACACTGCTCTGATACCACTTGTTGGTCCCACTAGATAGATTAATTGCGGAAGCCTTTATAACCAAAATGTCTTTAGAGAAAATCTTTTCTAAGAGCACAAATAATAAACAACAGGTATTAAAGAAAGCAATAAATAACACCGTATTTATAGTGGTTCGGATCTGAATATCCTACGTCCACTCTCCCTTGATCAAAGGGGTCTCACTATCCAACCAACAAACTCACTACTTACTGGAATTTCCGAAGTACCAGCACCTTCTTACAAACTCTTTAGATCTAACTTCGATCTAAAGACAAACTTACTCCAACCTTGTCTAACAAGATGAACAGGTTGAGTATATGAACTCCTTACGAGTTAGATGAGTAATTAAGAACAAAGTGAGTGCAAATGCGTAGTGATCAAAAAGCTTAGTATGCTATGTGCGCGTGTAGAGTCTCTAAAACTTTTTCTTGAACTGCACTCTTGTATATATAGAGGGGATTAGGGCTAGCCGTTGGAGGGCTAATCCAATCAGATCCTCTATATAAGGAAGCCTCAATCAATCAATTCCCTAATTGATTGATTGGGTTGGTGGGATCCTTGGATTGATTATCTTCAAATACTTTCCAATCCTGATCTTGTTGACTTGATTTGAATCACCAACGGTCAATAGCTTCCTCTGCCTAACTCTGATTCTCAACAGAGAAGGCAAGACCAGACACCAGGCAACCTCGGTGTCTTCTGGTCCTTATCTGGTGAACAACCAGAATACTCAGTAGAATAAGGGGATCAAACTGAGCATCTTATGTTCCACCAGACTCGTCTGGTCCGGACTCGTCTGGTCTGGGGAAGGTCCTCTGCCTCTGGTCTGTCTCATCTGGTGAAGTCTTCTGATGGAGTCCTCTGGTGAAGTCCTCTGGTGGGGTCTTCTGGTGACTCTTCTGGTCTGGCAGTTCCCCCTAGACTAAGTCCTAATCTAGATCATCATCTGGCTAACAGGTCCAGATGGTCCTATTACATCTTCTGGTTTGTTTTAACTCATCAAAACTAACAATTTTTATCCTAACATAAACTCATCGTTTCAAGAAATAATAACATCCTTATTAAAAGAAACTGAGTATCTATTCAAAACAGTTTAGAAACTGAAGGTTGAGTTCTTTCTAAACTAGGAACATGAAGAACGTCTCTCAAGACCATAACTCTATCTTCAAAAGATAGGCGCACTTCTCCCACTACTTCAGCTGCCACTCTCGTAGCATTGCCCGATGTGATGGGGATCTCACTTTCTTTAAGTCGTCGGGTTAGCTTGAACCCATGAAACAAATGTGATCAGTAGCTCTCGTATCCACTATCCATGAATAGACAGCATACGTCACTTCACAAGTTTCGACGACTAGGGTATGTGAATTACCTAACTTTTCTAGCCTCTTAGGCTTGGAACAGGCAGACCTCCATTGTCCTCTCTCACCGTAACTAAAACACTTCCCCTTCGATGCTAGCCTTTGCATTTGCCTTTCGCAACAGTTGGATTTGCTTGGACCCGGCCTTTGGTTCTTTTCCTCTTCTTCCCTTCCCTTGGGACCAAAAGAGGTAGACGAACCATTAGCCACCATAGCACTGGATTGATGCTCTATTATTGCCTCCACCAAAACTAAAGCTTGCAAGATCTCGGACAAATGACTTGTCCATTCATTCATCTGACAGTTCATTTGAAACTGCTCAAAGCTTTTCGGTAGAGAATGGAGTATGAAATCAATCTGAATAGGGATATCAAAATCCGCACCAAGTACTTCCAACTTGTTAAGGTATGCCATTATATCGAGAACGTGCTCCTGGCGTTCTCTTCACCATTTTCAACTTGACCGAGTCATGTTTGGTGAACTTGATTAGTCATGGGCTTCTGATGTAAAAACATCTCTTCAAGGCTTTCCATTATTTCAACAGTGGATACAATGTCTTCATGAAAGCGCCTCAAATCCTCAGACAGAGATGTCAAGATGATGCACTTCATGTGTTCATTGTCACGCTTCCAATCATAAACTGCATTTTTCCATTGCTTGACTTATCATTAGGCTTGCCGGGTATATTACCATGAATATTCCAATTGTATTTTTGTGCAGTAAGGACAAAATTTAAATTACATTTCCAATCGACATAATTCTTCTCCAAAAAGTTTGTTAACTTAAAGTATATAAAACAGTGGATTAAAAGGTTGCGACATGATGAAATGAGAATAAAACATACATTCATATTAATATCTAGAAAAATACGAAATTATCACATAATTCGATCACATCAATTATATTGAAACCTTAAAACAATATAATCATGCATCAGCCAACATCTTGAAACAATTTAAATGCGCCACGTGGGTGGTCTATACATTTAAACACATTCAAGCGGATCACAAACTTAAAAGTTACAAATCCTTAATTCAAAATTAATAGTTGGCTCCCACTTTGACCACATAAAACTTGACAGGGACTCCGAGGAGAGTAAGTTAATATCAATTTCTTATGCCTAAGTAATAACCATAATTCAATACAGGATTATTATTTCGCTTTGAGCAAGCCACTCGTGGTGAGGGTCAATAACGCCACTAGTAATAATCCACAATCATCCTTTTGAAATTTATTCATGTGAAATCCGTCTTTTTGGCTGATCCGATGGGGAAATGTATTCCAAAAAGACTTCACAAATAAATAAATTATGGAGACCAAATTAATCCAATTTTAATGTCCGGAATAAAATTGCGATTAAAGAAACATACTTAGTAATTTTCAAAAGTAGGGTTTTTCTTGGACAATTAAAATCATGCAAACACATATTAACAAATAATAATAAGTGCACGAAATAAAACATCCATCAAAATAAAATTAAACACATTGGAGCACTCAAATCCAATTGTCACGGTTTAATTTCTTCACGTCTTGATGCAAACAATCGTCCTTGTTGCTTTCCATCGTTTGTCTCGACACGCTCCCACTCGAACAACAACACTTCATCAAAAATAACTTCGTTTGGAGTTCGGGACGACGTTTGAAATCACACAAAAAATTGAGAATGAGAAAAAAAATTCCATGGCCCGAGATACGGCGCGCGTCGGCCCACGGAGGTGGGCCGCGTGCCTCTCGGCCACGGCCGCCGAGCGTCGAGCACCGAGAGGCGACGCCTCGCGCGTGCACTCGTGCGCGTCGGGCACCCATCGTGCACGGCCCCGTGCGCCTCGCGCACGTCGTGCACCGGGTTTCGCCGTTCGTTCTCGTTTTTCACCCCATGCATGATTTTACGTCCATGCATGCGTCATCCGGGTACGCCGTCTTTAATTCTTCGTTTCCGTCTTCGTCTCAATCCGCTTACAATTTATTTACAAAAAATAAATACTAGATCTAGACTAGTCTATTACAATGATCAAATCAAAATAAAAATAACTAATCTACTCGTGGATTTTCTCACGAGAAAAATGAATTCGAACGAATCGAATTAAAAACAATTAATTCACACGCATGAAAAAAATAAATAAACATTAAAACCATGACAATTGGATACCTGCAAAAAAGATCTAGCAATTCTACTATCCAATTTCAATTTAATGTTTAACAATTTAAATTCCAATTTAAAGATCAGAGCCCGAAACTGTGGCTCTGATATCAGTTGTTGGGAAAATAGGGGTGCCCGGGAACTATTCGGGATGAAATTTAAATACGAATTTAAATTCAATTATTAATAGCATGAATTAATCCTAAGAATTTATGTGATTACGTACCTCTTGTAGATATGCCCTTTGATAATCACGGGACTATCACGAACGTGCTACCAACCAAAAGACCTTCTCAAGTATGTCCCTTTCACCTTGCCTGATCACCGGTGGGGAGTGCTTTCAAGCAATTTAAAATAACAAGGAAAAAAGAAAAAATATTGTTGCTGATTTTTTTTCAACACTGTGAAACTGTAAACTGGAGATGAAATAATCATCCCCTATATATAGGAGAGGGGTGAACGAAATTTAGGTGTATTTTGGGGGAGAGAAAATCTTTTTCTTGGCCTCCAAGAAATCTTGAATATATCACATATATTCTTTTCTCCATAAAAAAATATTCCACAAAAATCTCACCCTCCTAATATATGCAATTTTCGAAATTTATAGATTGAGAATGCAAGATTTGAATCTTCTTGAATTTATGAGATAATCTTGTATTCCAAGAATACTTATCTTCCATAATATCTTTCCAAGAAAATCAACAAAATCTTTCTCTCTCCATATCTCTTATTTTCGAAAAACTCAAGAAAAATCAGCAAATATATTTTCTTTTATTTTAATCACCTTATTATTATTGGGCTACTTAATGGGCTACTTGAGGGGCCTTTAGGAGAATTAAGATTGGACCTCCAAATGGACTTCTAAATTTCAATATTGAGCCCCAATATAATTCGGTCCATTAATATTAATTAGTACCACTAATAAATTAATATTGCACTATCCATCTTAATCCATATTACGATAATATGGGCTCCTGGTTATTATTTCCCGCATTTAAGATTATCAAGTCCATTAATTAATTAAGCTTCTGAATATCTCTAAATTAATTAATATATTTCGCCTTGGAGTAAAGACAGCTCAACATTATTATCCGTACTGAAGAAACTGATTCTTCACTTGCAAGATTTGGTACGATAAAATTTCTGAGCCCACCAAGGGGACTAATCACACGAGCCGTACTCGCACGCGTTTCTCCATGTTAAATCTTAGCAACCGTCGTATGATTAATATTACTGTCCAAAATACAAAGTTCGAAGTCACGATGATTCTCACCTAACATGAATCAAAGCAGTATCCATTAAGCACACACGGTCCTATTTAAGTGACGGAGATTAAGAAATCAATAACCACTGAGGTCTAATTCTTCACATTTCAGAACAGAAGAATTTATCCTCGCTGTAGGTCCTCTTCAACACATACTAAATGTGTTAGTGCAATCTCTTGGTCAAGACAAGCCAATCTGAGATATAAATATCGACCTTTCGCGGCGGATTGTTCAATTCCACCTAGGTCGTGAATTTGTACGTTTAGTTACAAGGAAACCGTCAATGTGATCTTCCGTGATCGGGTATCACCACATTAACTACAATGTAACATGTACTACTTATAATGAACTGGTTGCAATAAATATTCAACATTCAATCATATCTAAAGCAAATGTGATAATAGAATTATTCTCATAAACAAGTGTTTAATACATGAGTTATACAAAGTAAAAGCATACTTTCACGTATAACTCCAACATCAAGTGAAAGTTAGAGAGTTTGAAGTCGGAGACTTAGTACTCCGAAATGTGCTAGCCCCACCGCCAGGAGTATTTGGACCGACTTGGGAGGGCCCATTCAGGATAACCCACAAGTGGTATAATGACACATATGACCTCGAAGACATGAACGACAACTCGGCCCAATACTTCTGGAATGCAGCCTTGCTTAAGAAATATTATCAGTAGAGTTGATAAGAGTTAGTTATGAAGTTATGTATATCATTTTGTGTTATGTATATCGTTATGTATGTTGTAAATAGTAAATTTTTAAATTTTTGAATTTTTTTAGGATATTGTGTAAATTGAACAAATGAGCAATGTACGAAATTATCAGTTGAACAACATAAATGTTGGTTGTATTATAGGTTATGTAGCAAAAAGTTTAGAATAGGGGTATACGACCCACTTGCTCGCTCACAAAGACTCAGTTGCTCGCCTAAAATCAAACACACTATAAGCCCAACAAGCAGCGAACAACAAGGTTCAAACATCATAAAGCCCAATCAATGAAGGTCAAGTCCCTTGAGGGCCAAAAGACCTATTCGAAATTATACACAAAATTGCAAATGAAAGTACTTTACTCTCGAAAAATAAAAGAGAAGTACTTAAGCAATAAAATAAAACATACACATGAGGCAAGCAGCCGGACAGAGGAAAAGAAACTTAAAAAATAAGCAGGCATAAAAGCAAATGTCAACAAGTCATGTAGGCGAATAGCGAATACAAAGTTTACCTCATTCAGAAATCAAAAGGGGCGTATAGAGAAAAGAGAAAAATATAAAAACAAGCCCTACTACAAGCTAAATCCAAAAGAAAATAAAAGTCTTCAACTTTGAGGAGCTGGAGGAGCAGATGGAGCTTAGGTGGAAGGGTTGACCTCTGTGTTGGACGGCTCAGGGACCTGCTGCTCGCCAGCGACAGTTGAGGTGCCCGCCCCATCCATGGGAGTAAGTGGAAGAGGGCTCAAGGCATCAAAGACTGAGGCATCCTTGCTCGCCTCCTCGGTTCTTAGCCTAGGGGCAATCACCCGGAAGTCATCCTTGAAAACGCCTAAGTCTACCCCCATCTCCCTAAGGTCATCCACGGGGATGTCGAAGCCGGAGGCAGGAGGATTTTCAGTGACGTAGTCCATAAAGTCTCCTGTCACTGAGCCCATAATATCCTTGCCGTTATCAAGGGCATACTTCACGGATCGTACGCAATCCGCATATGCGCAGATGTAACCAAAATTGGTATTGTCAGTTACATCTTGCACATAATTCACATAAGAAACAAAATCTCTGCTTTCCCCCTCCAGGCGGTTAACATGAGTCTTCAAGGACTCAACCCTCTCCACCAGACCTATTCACTCCGTCTCTAGGACCTTAAGGCGATCAGTGGCTACTCCCAAGTCCAGCCTCAGCTTTTCAGAAGTATTGAGAGCAACTCTCTCGCGATCCTCCACAACCTTCAGCCCCTTCTCCCAGTTGAGCTTTGCCCTTTCATATTCACCCTTCAGCTGGGCAAGCTCGTCATCTTTTCTCTTCAGGGCAACAGTCTTCTCCGCCTCAAAATGATCGATCTTTCGACCAAGGCTCCTGTTTGTCCTCTCCAGCTCTATAGCCTGGTCGAGGACCTTCTGAGCAACTATGGCTTGATGGCTGGCGTTATAACTGAGCAGACGAGCATTAGCACTTAAACTCTGGTCCTGGATAATATCCTCGCACAACTTCTTCCACGAGCGAGGAATGAGCTTAGTTGCTCGCCTGACGTGGAAGTCAGGAATATCTTGGTAAGGAGGAGCAGATTTGACGCAGTTCAGCTGATGGAGCACATTTGCTCGCCCCGGATACTCCTCGGGCTTGTACCTGTAAAAGTAAGTAAACAAAAATAAAAGAGCAATTAGGCGAGCAACAAGGAAAAGAGCTTACTCTTTTAGCTTAACTGGGCCGTAACCCAAGTAGAAATTATCCAGAGAAGAGCCCTTTTTCTTGATCGCCACAATGGAACCGACCACCTGCTGTTCGCTCACTTCTTCCACGGACGAGGATCGCGGTGCATCTCTTCTGCCCGATTGAGGTTGACCCTTAGAGCGCTTGGAGCGGTCATCCTCCTTACGGGCAGGGGTCACATCCTTGGTTAGCCTCTTTTAGCCCCTATTAGCCTCCTTTTGTTGGGGTGGGGGCGACGAGGTGCGAGGCGGGGGGCGAGGAGCAGGGTTGTTCGCCTTCGGAGATTCGGCCCCTGTGCTAACAGGCTGTCCGGCTCTCAACTTCATAAGGGAAGTAGGAGGATCGTATTTCTTTCTCTTTGAGAGATCTTCAGAGGCCATACGCTTTACACGCCGAGCGAGCAGATAGTAGCACTCTGGGATCTCGAGAATGGCGACCGTCACTCGTTGTTCTAAGGCAAACAAAACAAAAATATTAGTAAAAAAACAGGCGAGCAGGCGATCAAATGGGCATCAGTACAAAGTGATGGAATAAATCTAACTTACCTTCAGGAACAATGGTTTGGGCCTCGAGGTGATGCGCACTTGTAGTCAACAAGGCAAGCTTCAGACAGTGAGGTTTTGAGAGATGGCCGATATCGCGATCACTCACGTTCTGAAGAGTGATGTCCGTAAGAACGTACAAATATTCCTCGCTTAGTTCAGGGTGGCCCCACTTCAGGATACGCAGACCTGCAAGATACCAAGAAAAAAAATTAAAATTAGTTCCACCTCAGTCATAAGATGATAAAGGTGAAACCAGTACCCCCCCCCTGATGAAGAAAAATTGTTTATGCCAACTCTTCACTTTGTTAGGCATTCTTTCAATCAATTTCACTCCGCTTTGGGCTTTGATATAATACTTGCCTTCACCTTCTTCTTTGGCAGCAGATGAGATTGTCATCGCATAGTGGATTTCAACAGTGCTGATCTTGTTCTTATAACCCTCCAGTCCATAAAGGGTTATAAAGGCAAGCAAATTACTCCACCCGTTAGGAGTAATTTGGGTGATAGCCAAGTTAGTATCCTCAAGAAAGCGACCAATTACGGGGTGAAGAGGTAATGGGAATCCTGCATTCAACACATCAAGGTTGATCGCCGTGCAACCGAGAGAGGGCGATCAGCTGTCTCTCCTTTTTGCGGAGCGTATAAGAAAATGTCAAACGGGATCTTGTAATTGGACCGGATGCTCGCTAAGTAATCCTCCGTGATTAAGTTGGGCACCTTGCTCGCCGTATACTTAGTTTCTTGTGTGGACATGAAAGTCCTCCCTGGAGTTGGGAAAGTTTCGGAGTGGCGAGCAGCATAGTCCTCCCACTCTTGATCATAAGCAATCCCCTCTGGAATTTGCGACTCGGGGGTTGGCTTAGAAATAGGGAAGTTGATCTCCTTGAGAAACTCCCAAGTTACCCCACGAGACGACTGGCCCGACTGATCGCTCCTCACCTCACCCATTTGCTCGCTGGCCGCTTCAACATTTTCGGGGACGCTCATCTCATCAATTTCAGCGGCCACCTCCTCAGAGTCCTCTCCAAGATCGGACGATGTACTCCCCTCTACATCTTGGTGAGCAACGGGTTGATCAACATCCTGCTCGTCTGAGCTATCAACCGAGCGAACAAAAGAGCTCGCCTCAGAGCTTATTTCCTCGTCAACAAGCAAGGTGCGCGGATTACGGGCGAGAGCCTGGCAAGTTGATCGACGAGGAGCAGGAGGCATTTCTTCTTCATCCATAGGCCTTTTTCCAAGATTCCCGCCAGGGTATTCACCGGAGATTGTTTTACTCGAGGATGGGGATGCCATGTTAGTGAAGAAGAGATAAGGGTTTTTTCAATAAAAATGATACGAAAATTGGAAAAAAGGGACACAGCGGCGCTGGTAATGATGCGGCGATGCTTATGGCAGAAGTTCGATAACGTGGGCGGTTCGAATAAAAAGAGAAAGAAACAAGGAATGCAAGTAAATTAAATTGAGAATAGGAACAAGAAGCAATCAAATTACCTTAAAAAGATGGCAAATCGGCAGGAATCGAAGTAAATAAAAAACAAGGAGGAGCTTCAAGGGTTGATAATGGCGGAAATTGTTTACGAATGTGAAAAGAAGAAGAAGAAGAAGAAGGAGAAGAAGAATGAATTACGAATTTATAAGAGTGTTTTTGGGGGCAAAATGCGAGATTTTAGAAACATTCAAGCCCCTATATGCAATTTTGGGGGCACAAGTGGGCGGCGGTTGACGTCACCAGCCGCCCCCATCGTTTCGTAAGACGTGTCTCGAAAAGTGAACCATCAAAAGTTCAAAAGTCATGCCCCACTGGTCGCCGAAGACTCCCGCCTAAATTTTTGAATCCCGGTTGCTCGCCCTTTGTCATAAAACATAACACGACAACTATAGCTTGACTTAAATTTGGTTGATTCTCATCCTAAATAAAAAGTCAAGCTAGGGGGCAATTGTTAACAGGCGACCAGCCGAGCAACAGGGTTAGGTAAATTAAAGTAAAGATAAATAAATAAAAGGTGATTAAGGCAAAAGTACCAAAAGAGGCGAACAACTGGGTACCGAATACAAATCATATATAAGCAAACAACTGGTCAGGAGTCGATAGAGGCTGAGCGAGCAGCTTTAGTAAGAAGGTCCAAGTACTCACTTCAAAGACGAGCAGGCGAGCAAGAAGACACCTCGAAGAACAACCAATGATCCCACTAATTTGGCATTGTATTAGAAGCAAACAAGTGTCTTAACACTTGTCATTGTATAAAATACAATAGCTTAGGATTAAACAAGTGTCTAAACATTTGTCAAAATATAAATGAGAGTAGCTAATCAAGTGACACATCATGCTTGCTTGTATTCTATAAATACTCCCTCATGAGAAAGGGAAAATAGGTTCAATTTATTAAAAAAAGGTCCAAATTTTTGCAAATTGTTTTCTTGATCTTTATTTACCTAAATTCAGTACATAATCCCAGTTTAGGAACCTTGTTTGATGATCTTCCAAGTTTAAACAACCACTAATTACTCAAATCGGATCAAAGTCATCAATAGTGTTTTTTTTTTGTAAAATAATAGTAGATGTGAAATTTGTAAGACCAAGACTCGAAATTTTTCTAAAAAAATTCCGCTTCATTTAAAAAAAAATTATAGTTATTCTCTTAGAATAATATGTTTCCAAAAATAATTATTAATTTCTCAAAATAAAAAGATTAGCATGAATATTTCCCAAAACAAGTAATGTCTAACATATATTTTGATTTTGTAGAATTTTTTTTTTATATTTTGAAAATAATATTGTGACCAAAATAGTGTATGATTCTTAAAAATATTTCCACCAAATGTAATATATTGTCATTAACAATAGATTCACCAAAGTTATTTGGGAGAAAATTCTGCTACCAAAATAGATTTTGAATTATAAAATTTAGATATAAATTTCTATTATTTTGTACCGATTTTTTATTAGATGATTAGCAACTTTTTTTTCCTTCAAAATAATGGTAGATGTGAAATTTGTTAGATCAAACTCGAATTTTTTTTAAAGAAAAAATAAATTACTGATTCATTTTTAAAAAAAATTATTATTTGATCTCTAAATTTTTTTTAAAATAATTATTCATATCTTAAAATAAAAAGATTAGCACGAATATTTCTATGATTTAATTTGATTTTCTAATATTCTCTTTTCATAATTATTTTTTAAAATAATATTGTGACTGAAATTGTGTATGATTCCTAAAAACCTTTCTACCAAATGTAATATATTGCCATTAAGAATTTTTTTTTTACGGGGCCATTAATAGATTAACTAAAGTTATTTGAGAGAAAATTCTGTTATCGAAATAGACTATTAAATTGTAAAATTTAGAAATAAATTTCTATTATTTTGTACAATTTTTTTAGATGATTTAGAATTTTTTGTTTTAAAATAATGATAGATGTGAAATTTGTAGAATCAAACTTGAATTTTTTTCTAAAAATAAAAATAAAAACATCCCTTCATTTTTTAAAAAAATTGTTAGCTATTCTCTAAAAAATAATAAGTTGTTCAGAATAATTATTCATATTTTAAAATAAAAAGATTAGCAAGAATATTTCTATACATAAATAAAATCTAACATGTTTGACATAAATTTTAGTTTTATTTTCTAATTTTTTTTTATGATTATTTTGGAAATAGTATTGTCACCGAAATATTGTTCGATTTCAAAAAATCTTGCCACCAAATTTTGTATCTTGCTATTAAATTTGATATTTTTCACCCAATTTTTTTGGGAGAAAATTTTATTATTGAAAAGGAATATTAAATTGTAAAATATAGATATGAATTTTCTTAGTTTTAAAAGATTTTTTCTTAGATAATTTAGGAAAAAAACTAGAGGGAGAATTCGATTTTTGTATGTATGAATTCAAATTTTATAGGGGGAGAATTTAAGATGTCAACTTTGCATGGTGAAATCGAGTTTTTTTTTTTTTAATTCCGCTTAGAACGTATTTCTTATCGTTTGATTTTTTTTTTTTTGGTATTATAAATATCAACACATTGATTAGTTGTTTTTACACAAACTTCCGCATAATATTGCATTTTAACAGTGACATCACTTTGGTCAAATATTACTGTTAGATCTGTATTGTGTGATTCTATCTTTAAAATTAAAGTTGTTCGTTTGATGAAGTTGGACATTGTCATGATATTGAAAGATTTACAAGTCTGAGTTTTACAAGTTATACATTTAAATGTATTTCAAAATATATTTTTGATGATTTATTAATACACATTGATAATTTTTTTAAGGGTTAATTGCAAATAAAATCACAACCTTCTCGCAAATTGCAATCTAATCTAAACTTTTGAATCTTTGCAAACAAAACTCCAACTTAACATTTTGTTGCAATTCGAACCAACAAATAAATTTTTTATAGTCCGAAAATGATGTTTCACTTGCTCGACAATGAATAATTAATTGTATTACTATGTTTAGATTGGTTCGGATGACAATACATAATTAATCATCATTTTCGAGCAACTTGAAATATGTCATTTGGTTAGAATTGCTAACAATTTTAAAGTTGAAGTTTTATTTGCAACGATTCAAAAGTTTAGATTAAATTGCAATTATCGAAAATATCGTGATTTTATTTGCAATTAACCCTTTTTTTAATTGCTACATTACATATTGATAATATTTTTTAAATGTTACATTTTTATGAATTCTATATAATTAATATATTTATGCAGGGTACGAAAATCAGTGCTTTTATTCCTAGAAATTTTATATCTATGTATTAATACATATTGATTAAATGTTGTTTTAACATTTTTTTCCACATAATTTTCAAATTTCAATGGGACATCAGTGTGATGCGGACCGAAAATTTGGCGGGCTGCAAAACCCCTAACCCAACCCACTTATTGTTTGGTGTGGATTTAGGTGGACCGCCCAATTTTTTTTAATATATTTTAAATTTTAAATTTTAAAAAATGTAATTTAAAAGTTCTAATGCATAAAATTTATCGGAATCAAATGTAATCAAACAATTTATCTTAGTTATCATTATAAAAATATTAAAATAATATGTTACAAATAAAGTTCATAATTCATTAATAAAAAAAAATAGATTTCTATAAATTGAAGTTCACAATTTATTAACCATAATAATTTATAAAAATAATCTTCTACAATTTAAATTCATCATCTATATTTTTTTTACAAAATAGTCCTAAAAATAATATTATAATGGTTAATAATGTACAAAATAATGGAAAATAAATTTGGAGGTGGGCCGGCCCGACAAAGCCCACCCCTAACCTACCAAAGCTCGCGCCCCAAACAGGTCAACCCATTAAGGTCCGCCTTCAAACGATCTAAAAATGTTTCACCCAACCCTCAGTTTATGTATAACGTGCGGGTCAGCCCAACGGGTCCAATTAACTTTGATGACTCTAAAGATTGATGTGTGTAAAATGCTTCTCATAAATATTGACCAAAAGTCAGGGTTGTGTAATAGAACCAGATTGGTAGTTACGAAACTTGAAAATCATATTCTAAAAGTTGAGATCATTTTTTAAATTAATATTGGAAGTAAGATATATGCACCCCCAAAATGATCCTAACTAATTCGGCGGATACTTTGTCGTTTAGGATTTAAAGAAAATTATTTTAGGTTCTTTTGTGTTTCGCAATAACTATAAATAAAAGTTAAGGTCAATCATTGTTGACTTTGGGTGTGTATTTTCCCAAGCCTATTTTTACACATGGACAATTACATGGTGTAGCCTCGAGAGTTAAAAGCAAAAGAAAATTATTTACTTTAATTTCAATGGAAGACAATGCAATTATACAACAAATATTATCTACAGATAAGCTTTCAAAATTTTGCAATTTGAAATAATATTGTCTTATAGTATTTTGAGATTGATTGTCTGAATTTTTTAATATTTTTAAAATCTGTTTATTTATTCATATTTAGTAACTTCAGTATTCGTTAAATTACAATTAGAATTTTAATATTATACTAAAATTACTAAATATATAAAACAAAAACATTAATTATTATAATTTAAATTTATAATAACATTTTTATTTTCATTCCGCGAAATTTGCAGGAGATATCACTAGTTTTAATATATATTTTGGAATCATAAAACTGTTTCATAAAAATTATGTATATTTAATGAATGTAGAGATTAGATGAGATATTAATTGTGCTAACACAATAAGTATGAAAAAAATATTCTTTTTATCTGTTTCTTCTATAACGGGGAATCTCCATCTTCATTCTCACGAAGCAAAAGAAGGAAAGAATATTTCACATCATTGTCCCAAAGGGATCCTTGCTCCGATTTCTTGATTTACTTTTTCTATATTTAGATATTCTAAGTACCTAAAAAGAAAACCTAGTCATTTCAAACAAGTTATTTAGATAATTTCTACAGTTAAAACAAAATCGTCGGTTTAGAATAGTTTGAGCAAGTCAACAAGAATGTGGGTGCCAAATAACCCAAGATGATTGGATTTATATGACTTTTATAAAATAAATCTAGCTATAGCCTATTTATAAAATGCAAGCATGGTAGAAGACCGGTCCCTAGTTCTTTGGTTGTAAATAAAAAATAAAATTAGGGCCAAAATATTGACATGATTATTTAAAATAAACAAAACAGCAATTAACTATAACGTAAAAAAAAATGTTTTTATATTGCAAATTATAGAAATATTATTATGTTCGAGATAGTTAAACTGATAACTTCAATTCTCCCCCGTCCCAAAGTAATATTTCTATAATTTTTTGTTGTTTTATTTTAAAAAATGTACTTAATTATTAAATTAATATAATGACACATGTTAATTCAATAGCTTAAAGTGATTCTAATTCTATTGAACTAGGGTGTGTTTGCAAAAAAATATTTTTTGGATAAGTGATTAAAATTAATGATTGTAGAATAATTGCTTAAATGGTAAAAGTTGGTAGTGTTTGCAAAATTTGTTTCAAAAGCTAGTACAATAAATAATATTGTTAGTAAATAATGAATAATCTATTAGAAGTAGGGGGCAGACAACTTTTGGCTTATTGTTTCTCACAACTTATTTAAGTTAGTAATAGAGAAATAAAACACTAAAAGTTATTTTAAAAAGTGATTTTAAGTGATTAAAAGTTTTTACAAACACACTACGTGTAAAAGCTATTTTGAGTGGTTTGTATTTAAATGTTTCTACTTAAATTTATCACATAGAATTTATAATCTAAAAGTTGGGAGGGGTATATGTTTCTATCTTATTGATCTAGTTTTTCACTATTATATTATTCTATTAATTTTTTTTTATCAAACACTCAACATTTACTACTGGTAAATTTTCCAACACTTATAATTTTTACTATTAAGTAATTATTCTTACAAATTACAATCACTAAATTAAATAACTTTTTAAAAGATATATTCTTTTGTTAACACAAGGATGATTATTTTAGTAATATTGTGTGAATTTAGAGATGAGAGATTATGTACAGTGAATTGTTATTTTTATTATTTATAAAAAAAAAACTTATGAAACGATGGAAAAAAAAATCACTCCGAAATAGAGGAGTACTAATAAAAACAAAAGTTTGAGTTTCCTTGATTGAAGAAGATAATGTGCATATTTTCCTAATTTAATGGCCCAAACTCCAAAGGCCAAACCGCACAAAATATTAACTATATTTTGGCATAAGGTTCACCTTACATAATTTTAAAAGAATAAAAAATTAAAAAAAGGACATGTCCATCGCGACGGCTCCAACTGGACCGGGTCCTGAACCGGTATCATAAACAAAACGTGTTTACGCCGAGCAGCAGAAGTTTGACCAAATAATTTTCTTTTCTTTTTTTTTTTTTTTGGAATTTGTTCTCCTTTTTAACCCCCTCCTCCAAATTCCTATTTTGACCCCAAAATCAAATCCCCCAGCTCCTAAATCCCAATTCGACCTTCTAGAATCCCTAGACCCGAGAACCAGAGAGCGAATTGTTCGCGCTTGCCGCCCTAAATCCTACTAATTTAATTACAGCTAGAAAAAACGCCTAGCAGAATCTTCCTCTTGCTTTTTCACCAATTTTTCATCCTTGGTCTTTCTGTGGAAAAAACAATTGGGGAGAAATTTCAAAGTCAAAGAAGAAGAAAGAGTGTGAGGAATTGAGGAGCATTATTAACACGCATCTGACCCTCTGTATTATACCAAATCCCCAACAATAATTCTTCTCTCCCACCTCTTCTTTGATCTAATGTATTTTTGAAACGATCCAAGATCCTGAGTTCCGAAATACGCCATTCTTTTGTTTGAATCTACGTTTCTATTTGGACTCCCTTCGTTTTTTATTTGGTTCAATCTAGCCTGTAGTGAAATACAAACGGAATTATAGGAAAGGAGATTCCGGTTAAGTAATGAACTCAAGTACTCCATCATCAAGTGCTGCAGGACCTGGATCGGCCGAATCGGCTGCACCCAGAAGAAATTCCAAGCGACCCAAGTGTAAATTTCTTTACCTATACCCCGTTCTTCATCGTTTGGCTTCTTTTGTTGCTGCGTTACTTTTTTACTTGAATTATTGTGCATATGCTTCACTGTTGTTTGATAAAAGGTTAGTCTTCATTCCGAGAATTTAAGGGGGGCGAGATTGTGGGTATGATTGTTAAAATTAATCTTGATTCTTTACATGTATTCAAAAATATTACCTCAGTCTAATTAAACTAGAAGTGAACTCAAGAGTTGATTTTGGAAGACTGGGCGTTTTCGGTATAGGTCTGATTACAATGTTGACGTACATAAAACAATTGACTTCCTGTATCTGATCTGATGATCCCGTCTTCTCTATCTGAATTGACGGAGAAAAGACGGCTTAAAAGTTTGATTTGCAAGCAAATACACAAAGTGGACCTGTTTGACATCCTAAAAAGGATTCGGAATAAAAGTTCTATTGGAGATTTTGCATGGATCCTTTAGTAGTTAATGATCATTTTTAATTAAAGAAAATCCATTTTAACATGAAAGAGAATTTGCTAAGTTTAGGAATAATTATTTGGACTTCATGCATTAACTCACTTCTGTTTATTTCCTTTAAAAAGATATTAAGATTACTGGCATCTAGTTGACATCATCAACCAGTTGGATTTTTTTTTTTTTTTTCACATGGTGGCATATCTAGTCTAGTATGGATAATTGTGAGTTCACTTTTCACCACCCCAATAATGTGCCATCCGAATTATTACAGTTCGGGGGTACTGCAAAGTTTTCAATATCCATTTTTCTCACTTTTCTGTGTATTGTTCATGTAGATTGAACATGTGGAGATATTAATGTATTATGTATTCTTATATCTCAGTTTATTTTTTCCATTTAAATGTATCGAACCTGTTTTTCAGAACTATTGAGCAAGAGTTCAAATCAATTGTCATAATGTTAGTTCAGAATTTTAAGTGGTTTTCTTATTAATTTGTTCTTCAGATTCAAGGTTTACGCAACAGGAACTTCCCG
Organism: Ballota nigra; assembly: GCA_947034835.1. Taxonomy (NCBI): domain Eukaryota; kingdom Viridiplantae; phylum Streptophyta; class Magnoliopsida; order Lamiales; family Lamiaceae; genus Ballota; species Ballota nigra. Next base: position 30,958,464 of record OX344730.1, read on the forward strand.
CATGCAAACCTATTCTTACTCCTAAATGGGTAAATATCTCAAGTTTTTGTATGTTTTTAATGCTGTCTACACTTGGAAATATATTTTTCAATAATGACTTTGCTCACTCTTCTGCACTCCTTGGCGCAGGTGATTGGTACATTCTTGCTTGTTAGTGTTATCTTTATTCCCATCGGGGTGGTTTCTCTCTTTGCTTCTCAAGATGTATGCTTCTAATTCACAACCATGTATTTCTAAGTCACTCTATCCCTTTCTTGTGTATGTGCTTTACTGACTGAGAACAATATGTTCACCAGGTTGTTGAAATTGTTGATCGATATGAGACGGAATGCATTCCTCCAAATATGAGAAATGACAAAGTTGGATTTATTCAGAGCTCTCAGAACAAAACCTGTAATAGAACTCTCACGGTGAGGCCCCATTCAGATAGAGACGTTTATTTATAGCATAATAGCACATACAAAATATTCAATTTGACTAATACATTGATTTATGTCAGGTTCGCAAACGTATGAAGCAGCCAATTTATGTATATTACCAGCTTGATAATTTCTATCAGAACCATCGTCGGTAGGTATTATATAGTTTTCTGTTGTACCAATTCTGTGGCAACAATTGTGATTCTTGATTGTTTCTTCATACCACCTTGCATTTCTTCTTTATATGAGGGCTGTTGCACTCTTTTATTTGAATGAGATCTGGGATCCTGGTTTTTATTAATTCTTTATTATCAAGATTGACTGGGCATTACTGAGTTTCCTTCATTTTAGTTGGTTGCTAAATGGTGCACTTGTGATTTTCCTGGTGAATATCAGATATGTGAAGAGTCGAAGTGATCAACAGCTGAGACGTGTTGGAGATGAGAGGGACACATCTGCCTGTAGTCCGGAGGACACCACGTCTAATGGGCAGCCCATCGTTCCTTGTGGTCTTATAGCATGGAGTCTGTTTAATGATACCTATGGTTTTGTTCGCAATAACCAGCAATTGACCGTAAACAAGAGAGAGATCTCGTGGAAGAGTGATAGGGATCGTAAGTTTGGAGCAGATGTATTCCCGAAAAACTTCCAAAATGGCACACTAATAGGTGGTGCCAGTCTTAATACATCAATACCAGTAAGTTTCTAGCCTCTGTATAGCAGATTACCAGTACATAATGTGACTCATTAAAAAGATAGTTTTTCCTGCATTAAGTTTACGGTGGATGAGTTTTGGTCTAAATTCTACGTTTTCTAGCTGCTTCTTGAGTGGAATAACCTGATTTCAGGATGTCATTCACTGTAGCCTTGTGATTTGTCCTAAGATAAGACTGATATTAACATAGTGTTATAAAAACCTCTTAGCATGTTTATAGATGGATGGATCTATTTATTTATTTATCTGGTGAATCGTTGTCAAGATGTAATTAACAGTGTATTGTGAATGTGTTCAGCTCAACCAGCAGGAGGACCTGATTGTTTGGATGCGAACTGCTGCTCTCCCAACGTTTAGGAAATTATACGGGAAAATAGAAGTCGATCTTGAGGCTGGTGATGTC